>OY987303.1:6205917-12160830 GCA_963920635.1 Pseudeuparius sepicola
GACGTTAAATTGTACGCTAGAATGCGGGAGAGCGAGTCTTGACAGACAAGGCAACATAATATAATTATAAACAATATATCAGATAGTTTAGTCCAGGTATATCGAAAGTGTATTTTCAGGGGTAATATATATAAAGTAGTTACCGACAATACCTTTTTTCAAATTTACGAATTATATTCCCAAAGCTGGAAATACCACGACTGCGCACCAGGAGTGGTATCTTCTTAGCAGTGCCTTACAATAAGGCAAGTACCTAAAACTCCAATATCAGATATGCAAAACTTTGTATTTAACAAGATTTACACATCTAGCGTGAATATAACTTTGAAATACAATACAATGAAAATCGTGGGTGATTCAGCTTTGATGTAAAAACAATTTTAGCCACACAGTGGCAAAATCCAAAAAAAAATTGTTTTGGCGAAGTTTAAAACGTGTTGCAAATCAACCTTATTACCCGCGAAATCGACGCGCATGTTTGGAAGATGAGCGCTGTTGTCATATTTCATTGTACAATGTTAACCATTGTTGAACGCTCAGTTGAAGGTTATGAAGAAAAATAATATCTACTCTCTTATCTGCGTTTTCACCTTGTTGTCAGTCTCGATTTTACAAATGTCAAGCGTTGAATTATCGTGCTTACATTAGAAGCTACGGCATTGTTTTCTTGAAGATTTTTCTCAAATTAACAAAATAAATTAACAAAATAATAAACAAAAACTAAGTTGTCAAGGGATATGGCTATAAAATTGATGGTGCCATCAATTTTTGGACGCGAATCACAGAAATATTCTATCAGAGTCAACTGTTCTGTAACTTTTCAATTAGGTATGGCCGTTTTGTTTATGATTTCTGTTTGGACTTGGTGGGTATAGAACCCGAATCAAATCTGGTCCAAATAGTTGTTGCCGATATATTTTTGGTCTCCGTAAATACGGTCATGTGTCTGTCAAAATTAAAAAAAAAATCGTTCTCGTAATTTTCGCAACTGTCACATCCCCCACCTACCAGCTTTTAAAACTTCTCTATTTTGAAAGAGTTTTCTTTATTCTACTATTGGAAACTGATGCCGGTTCCAACATTTAAAAGACTATTCCAATTGCAACTGTTAGAAAGTCAGTGAGCTCTGTTGTGATTATTTTGTTTGTTAATATTATTAGGTTAATAGTTTAGGCACTTACACTTTATTTGTATCTGTAGACCGTATATTACATTAAATTTAATTATGTGTTTCTGTAGTAACTAATGTTATTTGTTATAAAAACGTTTTTTAGGTTAAGTGTAAGAATAGCTTGTAGCTAAGTTTTTCCTAAGGGCTGTATTCTTATCTTGACAAAATAACAATTTATTATTATACCGGGTGTTTCATTAAGGGTAAAGAGGTATCATATCTCAGGAATTAATAGTCCTGGAGCTTTGGGAAAAAATATTCTCAAGTAATGTGGTCAAGAAAAATCGCTGGAAATTATTTTTAAGTTCTTAGGTCGGTCGCTAGGGGGCATATTCAAAACAGTAAACTTGAAAAATATGTTTCTCAAAAAATATCTAATAAAGGTATATCAAGAATAATTTTATTACACTCTTCAGCAAATTCTAGACAATTTTCGTTAAGGATTTTTTGCTCTAGCTCTTCAAATAGAGGTGAAACCGGCGGATAAATCTTGACTTGAAAAAATGCCTGTAACTCCGGTTTGGCTTAACCGAATTGGTGGAATTTGGTCTTGTTGAAGAGAGCTTTCCTTCCTCTATCAAATGATTGTCCAGTAAGGTTATTTAGACTGACAATTTTCTCCGAAATTTTAAATGCAATGATATATGTATTCTATTATAATCGAAAAGTAGATTAAATTTACAACAAAAAACACTCAAAGTTCAAATCGACATCTTTATTGGTTTCGGAGTTATCGCCAAAAGAATAATTATTAACATGTCATTTGAAAGAAGAAGGTGATCAAGCATGCCATGAAATAAATAAAAATCTACTTGAGCTTATCGTAATTGCTGTTTTTGTCACTTTTTATTCCTTTAAACGTACCTATTTCTAATTTACTTAGCTTACCGGCCGACCTACGAACTTAAAAATAATTTCCAGCGATTTTTCGTGACCACATTACTTAAGAAGATTTTTTTCCCAAAGCTACAGGACTATTAATTCCTGAGATATGGTACCTCTTCACTCTTAATGAAACACACTGTATTATAATATCTCGCAATTTTTAAATTACACGATAATATTGCTAACGGTAAAACCCTATAATACCAAATCTTAACAACGTCCACGCAGTGCGATCCTTTTGTACGTTTTCTATTAGAGGGCATTACGATTCATATTATTCTTATACGTTATAGGTTTGTTTACATATTTCGTACCAGCAATATATAGGTTTGTTTACATATTTCGTACCAGCAATAATACCGAAATATATAATGAAGCGAAAAATAAAAATTTTTACAAGACCTGTGCAACACTTTATTGCCACCGAAATGATTCTTAGGTGCCTGGCTGGCGATCTCCGATGCCCCGCATCCATGAATAGTGATCACGCGCCCAGTTTATAACCCCCATCAGCTTTCGGAACTTCGGCGTCCCGCGCGGAATGCCCAAGCCGCAGAAACAAAACCCAAGTAATATCGCCGAAAATTGATCCCACAGAAGAACAATGTCCGAGGAAAACTTTCTGAATTTGTTGGGGTGGGGCTAAGAGTTCTTTTAATCAATTCGTCCGCCCATCCTTAACTCGCAACTTTATTCACTGGGCCGTCGCCGCCGTGTTGTTTCGTAGAAATCTCGACTTTCATTCGGTTAACTTTAATCCGGTTTATTGGTATTTCACTCCGGGGAATCGGGCGCGATTTTAAAATCGCCCCGAAAAACAATCGAAATCAACTGGTAGGTTGTTTGTCTTCAAATCAATTGGCCCGCTTTAGCCGATACTATTGGATCGGCGCTCGCTATAGAATTTAGTAGGTTCGGATTTCGGAGAGCCTTTTATTAAATACACAAGGGGCTTAACGGTTTCGTCCTCCTTCTAGTGTCTTTCGTTTTCTTTTTGCAAAAAATCAAATAAGGGCCTGTTATAAAATAACGTGAAATTGATATCCAACTAGTTGAGAGTAGACGTAATAGACAGAGAGAGAGAGGGTAACAGATTTTTGAACGTAATTTTACTCAATATGCCTTTTGCATGTCCAAGTACAGTTTAAATTGAATGTTATTTAATAATTTAAACGATTTATTCCATGTAAAGTGTACTTGGTCATCCGCAAACGTATGCCATCTTTTCTTCAGCATTTTTATGACAAGAACTTTCCATTCTTATCATTAGCAGCTCGTTCAGAAACGTGGAAAAATTAAGTATTAAAATACAAATTCACGTAACAATAGTAGCCTTTTGTCAGGGAAATTACGGTAAAAAATAACGAAACCTAGACAAAATTCATAACCGCATTTTTATAATGCCATCACAAAATATTGGTAATAAATGAACGTCAGAGTTGTTTTTTATACAAAATAAATATACGCGTGTGGGCGTTTTTTAGAAAAATACATTTTCTTGTTGTAATAAAGACGGCATAAATATTAACTGCGAATTTTAAGCTGTATTTATTAGTAAGTAAGGTATATAAAGTTGATATTGATAAATTAAACAGATTACGTTTGCGCAAGTATCCGAATGATGTAAAAATGACATTTCGCGTAATATTTTGTTGGGCAAAAATATTAACTGCGTTTTTATTATTTATAATTACCTTAAAAATCAAGTATTAACAGTTTGTTCTGAAATTAAACATATTGTTTCGCCGGAAATCGCATTTTAAAGAAATTTGAAGCTGTCTTTGAGAGCAAAATTATTAACTGGCTGATCTTTGTTAAACTTTGTAAGTGGATACTAAGTCTTGTTAAATTTTTTGAAATTAAACAAAAATTGATAACGGAAGTATTTTTTCTTTAAGTTGACAGTTGACCTACATGCGCCGTAAATAAATGTTTAATTTCGCTATATGTGACTTAATATAGTTACCTATATTATAAAAAGTTAAAAAAAAAACAGTTAATATTTTTGCTTTCCTAAAGAAATGACAAGTGACAGTTGACCTATATGCGCCATAAATAAATGTTTAATTTCGCTATATATGATTCAATATAGTTATATTGTAAAAAGTTAAACAAAAAAAACAGTAGTTAATATTTTTGCCTAGTCTATACCAATGAAAAGTGACAGCTGATGTACATGCGGCTCAGATAAATGTTTAATTTTGTATAAGTTACATTCTAAGGGAATGATCATCTGCAATAAAAACGTAGTTAATATTTTTGCGTTTGCCGAAATAGAAAATTATCCGATTTTTATCCCTCTTTGTCGATCTAAGTTACTTCCATATTCTTAAAATGTTTAATTTCTTAATATATGTTAGCAAGGGAAGTTTTTTTACCTAAAGAGTCTAAAAAAATCCAGTTAACATTTTTGCTCGAAATTTCTAACGAAAAATAGGTGTTTTTTGAGGTAACTCCAGGTTCCGTTTTTTCAAAATGTTTAATTTTTGGTTTCTACCAACATATTTACTTATAGCTTTGATATGGTTAAACAAAATTGCAGTTAAAAATTTTTTCTAGGTCAAATTCTATTTTCCCTGGCCTATTGGGTCCACGTTAACGGTATGCCTATGGTTTTTCGAGGGATTTTCTATTTTGAACTTCATTATAAAACACATGACTAAAATCATATCAAAATGCATATTTTTCGAATAAATGAAAACTCACTTTTCCATATGAGAAATCCAGGATGACTCTCTGATTTATACCTTATTATTGTGAGAATATAGGTACTCAACATAATCCCCTTTAAAGGACATACTGAGTAAAATTACTATCTTCCGGTCTATAAGATCAAGTTGCTGAATCAATGTTGACCATAATTTCTGTTACACCCTGTATAAGGGTCACGTGACATGGCGTGGCGTCACAGCCGAAAATTTTAAATTGACAAGAGTGTTCGTTTAATATGTGATACGTTTTAATTTTGGTCTGAACAAAATGTATAAAACATGATGGGAAAAAGTCGTTTACAAATATGCAATAAAAAACATCTAGCTAAACTGACCTATCATTCAATGCGACCATAATTTTTTGCAGATTTGAAATGCAAACAAAACGAAAATTGCAGATAGCTAGAAGCGATAAAAAAATGTCAATTTGTTCAAATATTAAACGAACATTTTTCGCCAGCTGCTATATAAATGTAACGCTGGAAAAATTGAGGCATGAAAATATCGCACAAATATCTGTTTTTAATGGCATAGCAAAATGATGAACGATTTATAAAAATTGAATATTTATCGAATATATGGACACTGTTTTCATCTTGCTATAGTGTATTCGAAAAGAATTGATAGCGCAGATGAGGTTAAAATAAAAAAAACTTTAAAAATGTGCTTGTTGTCTAATAAATTAATAGCGTATGCTAAATTTTGCTTTTTGTTGTCAAAATCCCCTTCAGACAATAACCATATTAATGATAATTTATCATTATCGTTGTCTTAATTTCTAGGCAATTATTAAAACCCTAATTTATTACCTATTATTATAAGGATATTTAAATTTGTCGTATGCCACTTTTCTGCAAAATTATTGTAATATTATTTTAATAAATAAAATTATCATAGCCAACATTATTATTATATAAATATCGAATAGTTTGTTTTATTAGTGTTTCAAAATTTAATATTTTTGAAAACTTGTTTGGTTAGTTTGCCCTGATTTTACCTGCAACAAATTAACTACCCGCCTATGAGCTTACAATTACCTTTATTATAATTTTATTTCTACAGAAAGAAAGTTAGGGGCTTCATGGGACTATAAATTTCGGCAACTGGTAATATCGTACCCAACATCCAAGTTCTAATGGATGTGCCGGTGATTTCATATTTGAATCGTTCAAGAAGGTAAACTACGATAGTTGTATTTCCCCTTAGTAGGTTCATCAAGGCAGCCATAGCCTTCCCCAACGACTCAAATCGAAATTGTAGCATTTAGAATAGTGTAACTTGCACTTGGAGATGAGAAACCAACCAGTGGGGCCATCTAGTATCAAGCTGATAGTACCAAAGCCGAAATTTCACAAAACATAGTAAACACCAACAAGAACAAGTTAGGTTGGTGTTGAATCCAGAAAACAACAAACTAAATGTGAAGAAGATGTGACACAGGAAACAGCCTCATTGGCCATTCACCACTGTATCTTCCAAATTTGTGGAAATTAACAAGGATCTGGCCGGGAGCCCTAATCCTTTTGAAACTTGCATCTTATAGCCGAAGAAACATTAAAAAGAGGATAAAATTTCACGTCCCCAATAGATTTTTACAAAAAGAAAGTTAGCGGCTTCGTGGCTGCCTTGGTGAGCCTAATAAGGGGAAACAGCTGTCGTAGTCTACCTTCTCGAACGATTCAAATATGAAAACAACGGTACATCCATTAGAACTTGCATGTTAGTATGATATTACCAGTTGCCGAAGTGTATAATGAAGCCGCGATCTTACTTTTTGTAAAAATCTATTGGGGACGTGAAATTTTATCATCTTTTAGCATTTTATACCCAGATAAATACATTGAACTGGAAATGGCAAAGCTTGTCGGAAACATATACATATTTTATCAATTGTTTTAAGGTCCTTGCTGCGTAAGGGTCGCTAGGAGAGCATGTAAAGTGTATTTTTCTACTCCCGTGCTAGTAACATACCTATTAAGTGACGGTTTAGGTTATAAATAAGTCCATTGTTACGAACACTGACACGTAATGAGTGACACGTAATAATAGTTATTTATGTACCAAGGCACTGAAGTTCAACTTTTTATGACTCATGTGGAGTTTAGTTGCTGAGGCCTCTGGCCGAGGCAAATAAACCACATGAGTCATAAAAAGAACTTCAGTGCCGAGGTAAATATTATATTTTTTTTGAAATCGGAAAAAAATGTTTTATTAGGCAAGAAAATAATAATAAGGGATCACCCGTCCACGAACCGACTACGCGCGGCGTTGCTTGACTTTACAGATCGCTCTACCTAGGACAAGTGTAATGACGTACGGCACCTTCTGACAGAAAAACCAAACTGCTGCTTCTTGTGCACTGTGCAGCCTACACAACAAATCTATATTGATATTCAAATTTACTAAAATATGTATACTGAAGGATTGCGCTTCTATAGGAAACAATTTCGCAATGTGTACGAAAAGTTAAATGAGATTTTATCGGCCGGGTTTTGAATATTTGGTCACTTTTGACGGGCGATTTCTCCGCGTCTGACGTTTGATGTTTACATCTCGCCAAGGCCTACTTATTGAAAAAATCGTACAATAATGGGCAACATTATTGTACGATTTATGTGCTTTTAATGATTTCAAGAAAAAAAATTACGTATATGTTCTTAATTAAAACGCAATTATCACGGGTGCCTTGTTAGCGCGGCATCCGCGTCACCATAGCAACTAACCAACATACTAATTGTTGCCTGACAGATAATCAGAAGTATAGTTTATCTATTATAATAGTTTTTCTTTCTTTCGTCGAAGAAAAATTATAATACAAAACTCGAGTTGTAAGCTTATTACATACTCGTGGAATTACAGCACTCGCCGCTGCGCGGCTCGTGCGCAACTTTTCCACTCATACGTAATAAGCTGTTTACAACTCTCGCTACGTAATATACCTACTATTACCGAGGAGGGAACGGAAAATGTACATTCACACACTTAACAAAAAAAAATTATGGTCTTAATTTTTTCCCGTTTTACATCGTAGACCGGGAACCTAGCTTGTAATTGGGAAATTCATAGTGAACTCTTTCGTCTGGAACCTCAAAATCGCCGTGCAAATGGGGAAATCCAGGTTGGCCGTTACCCCCCGGCTCTCGTGTCAAACTGCAATCAGGGAAGAAACCGCGGCAGACTGTTGGGGGCGATTGGCGTCGCCCTGGGAATCGATCGATGCGCCGGAAGATAGCAATGGGGGGGATAGTGAGTACGCCCTCCCCCCCCTCGGCTCCGCCGTCGAGATTTCCACCCGATAAACATTCATTACCTGGAACCCACTTCTCACCGCCAGTCAATTTGGCGTTACTCTATTTGGATTACTGCCCGCACCCCATTTCGTTTTCTCCGGCGCGCTGGCGCCAGTTCTTGTCCAAGTAACGCTTTAATTTGAAAGTGATCGGGAAAATTCAAACTTCGTGTCATACCTGGGGCGAGTTTTTAAAGTCAACACAAATATGCGATGGAATCCATCGAGCAGAAATTTTTGAACGATCCAATCACATTGCTTTGATGGACTCCATCACATACTTGTGATGACTTTAAAAACTCGTCCCTACTCGAGTACAGTATTTTGTACAGGGTGGGCGAAACTTGACGTCTCAGGCCTACAGCGGGAACACGAAAACTCAAAATAAAATCTCCCCCCGAAAAGGTGTTCTTAAATGGGGCATACTAAGGTCCAATTATGATTGAAAATTTGCTTTTTGACGTTTGGGAAAATGGCCGCTGTGACGTCTTCGATATTATTTTCACAGAAACATACCATTTTTTCCCTATATATTGAAATTCGTTATCATTTTCAACAACTTTTGTAGGTAAAGATTTTCTGTATCTTTTATTGTTTAAAATCTATAGGGTCAAATATGTAAAAAACATGGAATTTTCAGAAATTATTGAAGAGTATGTTAGGGTGCCTTCCACACTCTTAAATTTGTTCAACTGGAATATTTGTCATTTTTTTAACAAACAATAACAGCAAACAAGTTGGTAACAAGCACAATTCAAACATTTAAAAAATATTCCAGTTGAATAAATTTAAGGGTGTAGGGGTGTACAAGTATATTCAGATTTCTGAGGAAACAATAAAAAATAAGTAAATTTACGAAATATGTTACATCAGCCTCGTCGCGCGAGTTTGCCAGCTGATCAGCAAAGCGCCGTTAATAAGGGTTTTTTTAATGCACAAATATTTTTTACTTTTTTTGGTTGACTTTAAAATTTTTTGAATTTCGTATCCGTTTTAATCAATTTTTTACCCCGTTTTTATTAACTCCTGTCCTCCTGTTTGTCTGTTCGTCGAATTTTGCAATCGATTTTAAACTAATTTCCCCATGAGCTAGAGACTTGAAACTTTAAACATACCTCAGAATTGGATGATAATGCAATATTAACACCATATATACATAATATTGGTATGTTATTATTTGTTATCATAAAAAATATGAATATTAAATAAAAATATTTGACTAGCGGAAATTTGTGACCAGATAAGCACATGCCATAAGCTTGTAATAAAAATAATAAAAATAACGTGTAAAAACGCATTAAGAAGAAAGAATGAAAAACAAACAGACAAACACAAAAGCGAGTTATTTAACAGTTTGCAAGAATGCTAGAGCCTCCAGCACCATAAGTTGGTACCTAAGAAGAATCTGGAATTAATTTGTTTTAATATTTTTAATTATTAATTTTTATTCCTTCTTTATTTTATTTTCGAGGAAACTAACAATTAAACAATTTTCTACGTCATGTTTCTGTTATAATTCGCGTCAAGTCTCTGTCATAATCTCATCAAGATGTTTAAAATCGATTGCAAAATTTCAAACACAAGACTAAAAAGCAGAAAACAATAAAATTTAAATAATTTTTTTAAATATAGGTATCATGTTTTTTCAGAAGCACTAAAAGTGTAATAAAGTAACATAATAATAAAAAAACGGACTAAAAAATATAAAATATTATTTTGAATTTCAAAAATAGACAAATTGTAGGTTTTTCCATTTAAAAAACACAAGTTTGGTTTGTCACTGCTTTTTTCGTAAATAGTTAATCCTATACAGGGTGTCCATAGTCGAACTACCGCATTTGATTTCTCGGAAAATAGATTTTGGAAAATTTTGCAGCATTTCGGGAGAGATATCACCATCAGTTTTAATGATAAATAAGATAAAATTATAAAAATAGAAGGGTTTCCATTTGAAAAAAAAAACTTTTGACGATTTTTCAATTTAATTTTTAATGTTAGTTTTTGATCACCTTGTATTTATTTAGTATTAAAATATCAACACAGTCCACTAAAGTAGAACCCCCTCTACAAAGAAACCAACCCCCAATTAAATAATACAGGCTTTCATATAGGAGAAATTATTGTTATAAATTTAAGATATGTCAAACACTGTTAGGACTGTATAGGATATTCTACATGAAATGTATCTAGAATTTTGCTTGCCCTATTTAAAATAGGCAAAGCGGAAGTTGATGTCAAATCAACTTCCGGTATAACCGGAAATGCCCCCATCTTGAAGATATTTTAGCCGAATTGCCCCTACCCACTTTAGTGAACTGCCAAATTTTCAAAATTGTCCAAAATCCATTTTCCGAGAAATCGATCGTGGTATTTCTTAGTGGGACACCTTGTATATTTCCACAAAAAGGCTTTATCCACTCCATTACGTATTCTTAATTTGTCGAAACCGTCCTTTTTATACTAAAAATAAGTTAATTTAAAATCTACAATGTTTGATATCAAAAACGGCATTCACACCTGGCGCTTCTTAGTTTATCAAGGTCTATCAGATCAGCTATCATAAAATGTACTAACATTTTTTTTCTCTTGCCATTGAAATAAATCCCAGCAATTTATTCGCGAACTACAAAGTTCGACGTCAGGAACATCATCCGCTCTACTCTCCGTCATAGATTAAAGGAGCCATAGATAGTCGGAAGCATTGTGGAAACTGCCCGCAAAAAATCACGCTACTCCAACTTTCAAACTTTAATATTGGATCGAAAACAAATTAAGGTAGGTAAATTGTAATGTCATACAATTCTGAGGATTCGATACTAAGTTGAGGTATAGGTATTTTAATTTAGTTCTTAGTTTTTATGAAAAATATTTGGTATAGCCTGGTTATTTCAACAATGGTTCTGACAGTCTATGTGTGTGGCTTTGTCTATGGCCCCATACTCTACCCCAGGGACTCTTTAAAGTAAGGGGACCCAGCATTATACTTTCCAAAGTGAGGCCTCTTCTTTCCTCATTCCAATGGTCTCAGTGATACCAAGTATGCCATATTTTATTGGAAAATCTATGAATATAACAGGTACTTTGATTGTTAGTGAAAATTAGATAATAATGGTTTCCATGATTTCTAAAAATTAGACTTGACAATTTTGTGTATACAAGTGTAGAATGTGGCAACTGTCAAATGAAAGAAATTTTTCTTATAATTGAAATTTTGATTTCAGCAATTATTTCCACGAATTTAAGTAATAAGTATGGTAAGTCAGTAGTGCCGATTTTGCTTATTTAAGAATTTGTCGCTATTGCACCTTGTTACCAGGTTCCTCAATCCATTTGTAATATGTATACTTGAACTGTCTTCCCTTGTTGAATGTATCTACCCAAAGAACTTTCACATCAGATTTCGGGATGGACTAATAAGATTAGGTCTAGTAGTTCTAATGATGGTAGTCTTTCTCGGTGTTCATTATAAAATTTTTGTAATTTTATTTCTCTCCCAAGGTACCTCACATTTAAAATAAACTTGTAGTCGTAGATAAAAACTCTTTAAAAAAGACCTGACTGAAGATCTATGCCTGCTTAATAATTTAAAATTTTCGAAATACGATTTGTTTTGAACTACCTACTTATACGTAATGCCCACGTAATGGGAATAGTAGGATTACTAAAGGTGATACAGGAAAAATGTGGTTGCAATTATAGTACGAGAGATGGCAACCAATACCATGACTCATAGCAGCCCGACTAAATCCGTGTAAAATCGATAGATTAGATGACCCTAGAGCCGACTGTTGAGTATAGTAACTTTCAGAAGTGTAGCATCTTCGCGGTGGGCCGTTTCTGCTGTGTAAAAAAAAATTGGTCGACTGTCGTATAGCAGCCCGTCTGATATTGAAAATGTACATAGATTTCGTTATTTCATTACTAAAATTTGCGTTTTCAGACATTTTGCTCGTAGCGTTTGACCTGAGTGTATTTTCAAAAATGTCAACAAATCTGACCTAAGTGACACATAGCAGCTCGGTTCATTGTTGTTTTAAATCATTCGTATGGATGCCCAGAATACAAAAATACTGTTTTCAGACATTTTGAGTGTCGCCTATGACGTGCCGGAGTTGCCCGGCAAACACTCCGGCTCTTGTTACGCTCCTGTGTCAAGAACGGCCATTTACGTGTTACGTCCCTGTCTCTCGCTTCACCACAGCTGCTGCGCAAGATGGCTGTGCAAGAATCGAGTACAGCTGCTCCCTACTTTGAATTTGAAGTAAATTATACAAATTGAAAAGTTGTCTGATTAGTCATATGCTACATTCAATTTGTCTGAAATAATTTTTTTCCACATCTGGGCGATGCATTCAATCATTGACGACGAATTTCAGACATATTGCTATTAGTCACTTAGGTCAGATTTGTTGACATGTTCGAAATGCTACAAAAATTTAAGGAGACATGTTTTTTGTCTGAAAATTGATTTTTCCGCATCAATTTTTTGATTTTTTTTTAATTTTTTGGTCTCCTGGGTACGCGCTACAATCTGGGTGTCTGAAAACTGTGTTATTGGTGTCTCAGGGCTATTATCTAACTACATCCCGGAAATCAGACGGGCCGCGATGAGTCACTTAGGTCAGATTTGTTGACATTTTTGAAAATGGGCTCAGATCAGACACTACGCGCAAAATGTCTGAAAATCGGATTTCTGGATACGGGGTTATATAATCCATCAAGTTCGTGCGGTTTTAGCCGGGACGCTATGAGTCAAAAATTTTGGTTACCATCTCTCGTACTATTATTGCGGGACTACTACAGGCGGCCGCATTACCTTTAATTGACAAATCTCAGTATCTAGAAGTTAGAAAAGTTAAAAGTTGTGAATTATGATGGGGAATATTTTGCCTCCTTTAGAATCTATGGCACTGGCATGTCACATAAAACCTGATGGCAGTTGGACACTGACATATAACAACATAACCTTGTACCACCCCCCTTGAGGTCTCCTTGGAGTCGACAGAAAACGAACTTCCCCTCAAGGCTTCATTTTCCTAGAGGCCCTGTATGACACGAAAAGTGACAGTTATTCGTTTTAACAGAGGTTGGACAACAGATTTTGGCAGATCTAGTAACATTGTTTTTATTATATTCTTATCTTGGCGGGTGCCAGTTTGTCAACAAAACTGTCGACAAATTATTGAGCGTGCTCGTTTTCTTTTGCAAAAAGGAATGTTAACAGTTAAAAGTGACATCTTCTGTAATAAGAAACTGCAAGAATTCTGAGCAGGATGAATTTTTCATAACACCCTTTCCAAAAAGCGCAGAAGAACGAGCACGATGGTGCAAATGAAATACCCTAACATGAGAGTTGGAAATGATACGAAAATTTGCGAGGTAAGTAAATTTAATTGCATAAGTATCTCTAGTTCCTTTTTATTTTTTGTTTGATCTGTGATTTTAATCTGCAGAATAATTTTCTTAATCTTCATCAGCAACATAATATAAGATATTTAAATTAATATACGTATTAAATATTAGTACCTACATATTTATTTTCAATAAAAGTCCATAAGGTTCTACCAACCCCCTATTAGAATTCTTATGAAAATTTCCCAATGTTAAAGAGATAAAATTAAAATTTTTGCCCTTCAAGGAGGTAAAACCTGTTAGGTAGGTATATTTACTGGACCGGGATAGGCATTTTTCGTTTCATGGAATAATAAAAATGTAAGTAAGTATATGTGTTAGAGAGAGGAAGTTTTGAAGGAGCTTTATTTTATACCAAGACCAACAAAATCGGACAAAAAAGAAGTTAACACGGGTGGGAATATAAAGAACCTTTTTTGTGTAGTCAGTTAAATGTGTGAGCTTATATTCCATTAAAAATTTCTTGCTGATAAAAAAATAGCATTTGATGGCAGCGTTCTATTATGTTTAGGTAGCTTAAATTTATAGTTCTTTAACTTTCACAGGTTCACTTCTGTGACATGGATTTTGAGTGTCAGGTTGTGCTGAAGAAAGGATCATCTCCTGCAACGTTTGATGAACGTGACTTTAGCAAGAAAGAGCAATTATTAAATATGTATAAATGTCTGAGAACTTGTACTAGTTTGATTTTTCCTATTTACTTACAATATATCTTTGAAAACAAAAATACTGTTGTCTTCTTTATTGAAATGTAGATGATCTCTCTTGCATTAAAAAGTTATTAACTTTTATTTTACAAAAAAAAAAGAATGAGAGACTAATATATCGATATTAAATATCTAGGTACTCATTTTTTTATTCAGCCTAATTCCTATTATTATTGGTTGATTCATATTACCAAAACAAACTTTCCAACTTTTTGTTCCGTACAAATTTCAGTATTAATTGTCTTAAAATTATGATGATAGGTATAAGAAGAGAGTTTGAAGAAACGAAACCATACAGTAAAACCATTTAAAAGACCTTTTTTTAATGAACGGAATAATAATTATTATAGCAGCTATGTTTCCTATTGAAGAAATATTCGAAAGTTTGATTAGTTGGTATGCTAGAGCCTTGTTTAATTGTATGTACATACCTATCTACATATACCACCCTCCTACAAAAATTTAATAAATGTTTTTATCCATGATATCCTAAAATTTCTGTTTTCTTGGAACAAATTATATGTTTCTTCACTTTTCCATTCAAACTTCAATAATTATTATTAGTGAAGCTTTGCAAATAACATACTACTACCCAACCTATTTACCTATTTATTGGTTTTATCTATATTTTTATACATTTTAAACTGTGCCCTCATCTACCTACGCTTATGGCAGTTAAAAAATATATGTCTGTTGCACAAAATGAATTTCTTAGGGAAAATAAGACCCTCGCCAGAGAGAGAGATCCGATCGTTGTCCAACCTCTGTTAAAACGAATAACTGTCACTTTTCGTGTCATACAGGGCCTCTACACTTTCCTATGTGACATGCCGGGTCCCCTTACTTTAAAGGGTCCCTGCTCTACCCCAAACGACCACGTGACCTCCGCGCTCTCACCGATCCTGTCCTCGTGTTCGGCCACGTCGAACCGCGTGCTCCTGGGGTGCATGGGCGGCCGCGTCGGGCGCCTCACCCGCGCTCCACCACCACGTGCATGCTTCTGTACCGTTTAGAAACACTCCGTATGGACGCGCGCGCGTTTCTCCCGAATCCGCACCCGAAGACACGCACCGGGGGATGGCTCGAACTCGGCGGGAATTTCACGCGAAGTCGGCCGGCGCGGCGTAGGGCGGCGGAGGGCCCGAGGGTTGTGTTTCGAGCAACTAGAGGGACGGATGTAGAGCGGTGACAATAATTATTATTGTTCTCCAACGCGACAGACGACAGATATACAGGGTGACATAGAAAAAAGTACATTACATAGTGGCACACCATAGAGGACACTAAAATAAGAAAAAAAGTTCCTATGAACATGGGTCCGCAAGGCCTTCGGTTAAAAGATACGGGGTGTTGAATTGTAATTTTTTTTATTTATTTGCAGAAACAATGATAAATACTCCAACAATTAAATTGTAATGGTATGATGAAAAATATGATTAATTAAAACAAAACATTAAGGTTTTAGAAGATGTTCAAATTGTTGCCCTTGTACTTCAATACATTTTTCCATTCTTCTTCTTAATGATTGACGGCATCTTTGAAATATTCCTGGGTCATTACGAAATCTATCTGCCGATTCCATAATTCTTATCCATAACTGTGCCTCATTATGTATTTCTACAGCATAAACTTCATTTTTCGTAAATCCCCAAAATGAAAAAACGAGGGGATTAAGGTCGGGACTACGAGCTGGCCAGGGTACAGGCCCTCCTCGACCAATCCACGTATTTCCAAATCTCCTGTCCAAATATTCCTTTGCCACTCGAGAAAAGTGAGCTGGCGCCCCATCATGCATGTAATACATTCTTCCAGTAATGGCCAATGGGACATCCTCTAATAATGTGTTTAAATCATTCTCCAAGAAATGTCGATACAGTGCACCTGTCAATCGATTGGGCAATCGAAATGGGCCAATTAAGTAATTGTCGATTATACCTGCCCACACATTAATAGAAAACCCATATTGGTGACTTCGAATTACAGTTTGATGAGGATTTTCATCACTCCAATAGTGCATGTTATGTAGGTTCAGAATACCATCACGACTAAAACCAGGTTCATCAGTAAACAAAATTGATGAAATAATGTTTTGTCTTTGGTTTTGCAACCATTCGCAAAATTGTACACGAGGAAAAAAGTCATGCTGCAATAGTGAATGAATTTGTTGGAAATGGTATGGGCGAAGAAGTTGTTCTTTCAAAATTTGTCTACTTGATTCACGCACCGCTGAACTTATTTTCCTGGTGCTTGTTTTCGGATTATTTTCTACCATGCGTAAAACAGTTTCTTCGTTTTGCACAGTGCGACAAGTTCTGGAAACCCCACTATTCACTTTTGGTTTTCTAAAACAGCCATCTTCTCCCAAACGCCTATGCACATCAATAAATGTTCGAACATTAGGAACTTGTTTTAAAGGATATCTTTCCCGATAGATACGTTGAGCATCGTAAAAATTTGATCTAGCTTCGCCGTAACACATAATCATGTCCCTGTATTCTTCAAAAGTATAGTGAACCATTTTTGAAATCAATTTTGAATTATCAAAGGGAAAACCAATAAAAAACATAAACAAGAACACAAAATACCTACTACCTAATAACAATTATTAAATTAGTTTGACAAAAGTGTCATTATGACACATTATTTCATTGTTACTTATCATTGTTTTTGCAAAGGTTACTTTGATGCTTTTTGAATAAGTAATTTGCATGCATTGTCGGCTTTAGATGCATTTGTACTGGAACCATTGCTTCTAGCGACTTGGACAAGGTATACCTTTCGTAAGTATAAAAGATGGGCTAACATTTTTTCAGTCGAAAATAACATACACTGTATAGCAAAAAAGTTAGGACCGATTCAATAGAGATGGAACCGTGTAATATAGAGCGTATTTGAATTTAGCATGATAAAAAAAACCTGTATACCACATTTTATCCATTTCTTGCGTCTCTGGCTAAAGATATTCGTAAAAAACAAAACAAATAAATTACAATTCAACACCCCGTATCTTTTAACCGAAGGCCTTGCGGACCCATGTTCATAGGAACTTTTTTTCTTATTTTAGTGTCCTCTATGGTGTGGCACTATGTAATGTACTTTTTTCTATGTCACCCTGTATATCTGCTCGGAAAAATCGCTGAGAGCCGTCTATTAGTATTGAAAATACTTCTGGGCGCCTGGGCCCATTCATATGGGACCTGTCTCCGTAAAATCGAACCGACATGCGACATGGTCCCGGTTCGTCGAGTCGGCCGAGTTTTGTTTGGGTTACAAGGCATAAGTAAACAGATTATGGTTAGGTGATGATATGTACAGGGTTATTCACTGAGAATTGACCCCCGACCTAACTTTTTTGTTGTTTAAGATAAAAGGGTGATTCAAAAACAAAATCAATGGTTCGGCGAATACTTTTTTATGCCATGACCGTTTAGTGTACAGGGTGTTCCAAAAAAGTAGGACCAATGGCAACTTAATTTTTTTAAATGGAACACCCTGCGTATTATTGGATTTTTTAAATCTGCTCATCAAGGCAATCAAAATGATATCTTTGTGGCATTATCTTTTTCCATTTTTGAAAAATTCCGTATCCAAATTTATACTACATTTATTTAACTCGAATTTGTGGATCTCGTGATAAAGATAGACGATCAATGTAATAACGAAAAATATTTGTTTTAAACAAGAGAGTAATATAGTGAAACTCCAACATGTGGCTCCTAGGTGTTTTGTCACAGATGAACCAGACTCATCTGTGGCTTGGTGTTGTTTGTTGTTTCTAATCCGTAATAATGAATCTCCTTTTCATTATGTGTTTATATGTTTTCTATTCATAAATCAAAGTGACACCCCAATTAGTGACGTGTAAAATAAAATAGGTACTTAAGTGTTATTAAATATGTATTATTTATTATTTATTAGTAAAAATTGAATCATGCCGAAAAATAAAAATTAAAACGTTTAGATGTATTTCATTATTCATGATTAAAAATTTTAAAGTTAAAAATTTAAAAATTAAAAATGACGTATACAGTTTTTTGAAATGTATTATTAAAAAGAAACGTTTTGACGATGTAAAGTTTTGGATGAAATATACTGGGAGCACACAAAATTACATTTTTTAAAATTAAAATAATGTTGGAATTCAATTTAAAAACAGCAGATTTATTAATAATACATTCACCAAAACGGCTTACAATTTCTTTCAGATGAAAAACACATTAAGGGCAAAAATACCAATTTTTGAATTTTTCTCATTGTTGATACAATTTTTCTCGAAAACTAAAATGTCTTTTTAAGTGATATTTTTCTGTGGCCACAACCACGGCCCACAGTTTTATTTCATACTGCAGAGCGCGCGGCTCTACTTATCTTGCGTAAGAAATATTTATACTTATAATAAAAAAATATATATAACATATAATTTGATCCAAAACTTGACATCGCCAAATTTTTTTAAACAAACTTTAAAAGTTTCATAAAATTATAAATAATTATAAATTATAAATCTTATAGGCAAAGCTTTACTTATAGTTATAAAAAAATGTAGTAAACTTTTGTAATTTTAGATTAACTACATGCCCCTTACCTATTTCACATCAGTTGCCTAAACGAATATTTTGGAAATTAAGGAAAAATGGAGGATAAAAAAGAAGCTGTCAAATTTTTATGCAATGCAGAATGATAAATATACCAGTGTTATATAAGACTAATTAAGGATAAAATAAAATAGGTAAGTGTTTACTGAAGTATTATCATTATTAAATTTGTTGCTAATATCCTTACTTTTGCTATTCAAATGTGATATTGTCGGATTTTTTTAGGACACTAAAAAAAAACAAATACTTTATTTCCTCGCGCTAACGTTTCGGATTTTTTTTACTTAAAACCTTCTTCAGAGCTACAAACAACATAGACAATTAATTTTATAATTTTAATTTAAATTATTATATTTTTTTAATTAATTAATTTCTTCAAAATTCCGGAGTAATTAATTTTGGAGAAAGACGTTCGAAGCAAATAATAATAAAAACATTTAAACTATTAGCATTATTTGTATATCTCATTTAAATTTTCTTTACTGTTTCAAAAACCAAATATAGCATGTGGAGGTTTTTTTTTACTGCATTGAACTTTTGTCATCAGATATACTAAAAATATAATCCAGCAAAATCCGAAACTAACGCAAAAACATTGATTGGCACTTTGTAAGTCATTTTTCGGTATAAAAAATGCGTGCACAATATTGTCATGCGTAAGCCGGTTTCCGCGATTCTAGTAACCCACCTAGTATCTCTTTGTCGCCACCGGGTATCGATTGGCCCAGTTGAGGAGACGTGGCGCCCTCCTGAACTCAAAGTTCGGACCCCTCCCGTCCAACGGTGGTGGATCCAGATGCTGTGGTCCATGACCAGAGAGCAAAGAAAAAATTGGGCCTTATCCACCTGGTATCATAGTCTCATAACCTGGGATTGAATTCCTTTGCTGTCGTTACCTCTTCTATTTGATCTATAATACAGGGGTTAGCGACGTTCGTTTGCCAAGAAAAACAGAATCAAACTCTTTTCTTAGTTCAATCCAGGTTGATTTTATCGCAGTCCAAATAATGAATCGTTGAATAGGTACACTCAACTCGGCTCTCCCGAGGGTAAGTACTGTGTGTTGATAGCCATAAAGCTGAAGGATAATGAAAATATTTAAGGCAAGAGGAAATAATATTTCCCCCACGTAAATATTTACGAAGGGAATATCTGGAAGATAAAGTTATATCTCGATTACACGGGCGTAGCCAAGGGAGGGGGGGTTTCGGGGGTTCAAACCCCCCCCCCCCGAAATAAGCAAAATATTACCTAATATTATCTATCCTTGTTAAGGATAGAGACGTGAATCATTATTACTGTCGAAAAATGGAGGGGAAAAAAAGGAAGGGTGGTAAACCTAAAGGTATGGACTACTGGAAAAAATGGTGTAGTCAAGGTCAAGGGGTTTCTAATAAAGAAACAAATTTGGATTTAGCTATCAAAGCTTCAGCTACCTTGCATGCTGATAAGAAGACTGCCTACCCCGAAATCTAGTTTGGAATGCCTAGATATGTGCGATAAAAACCTTCATCCTAATATTTACACATTACTACAAATCTTGGCTACCATTCCTGTATCCACTGCTACCCCAGAGAGGTCTTTCTCGAGCCTAAGGAGACTGAAAAACTATTTACGAAACACTACAAGTGAAAACAGTCTTAATAGTTAATGAACATTCACTATGGAACAGAAATTCATGCAGATGAAGTAGTGGATATATTTAAAAGAAAAAGCCGAAGATTTCTTCTTTATTGGTTTTAGATTTAGCGCAGAGGAACGAAATTAATTTATCCATTTCATTTAAAGTTAAGAACTTTATAAATATATGTCGTAGTTTTTCGGATGGATATATAGATATTAAATTTCATATAAGTATATTTTTGTTGTTTTATTTACTTCTCAAACTAAAACCCCCCCCAAAACTAAATCCTGGCTACGCCCGTGCTCGATTATTATTATTAGCCCTTCTTCAAAATGCAAAATTTTCTTATTATATAACAGGAGTCTGTTCAGTGTAAACACATTAACTAAATTGAAAAAGTGGTAAACGCAGGATTACAGCATCCCCACGCCTGTGGTTATTAGCCAGGGGATTATTCTTTGTACCTATAACACGCCACATATGTCTGGGGGGCGTTATCGTTATCATGTTATTTGCTAAGGAAGCAGGTTTTTTTCGTGGTCGCTGCGAAAAACCCTATCCTAGAGGCTTATCGGCTTTGTAACCTCCGGCTGGACGCAGAAGATTTATGACTGCTTTACCTGAATACGTTCCAGAGACTTGTTGATATCATCTAGAAATGACAAATTCAAGATAGAGCACTTGTACTAGGTACAGGGTGGTTCATTATAAATCGACACCCTCCTTAACTTGTTAGTTATTGAGGTTAGAAAAAAAAGTCTTTGACAGAAGTTTTAGCTTTTAGACACTAATACAAAGTTTTTTGTTCTAGAAAGCCGTGTCAGACATAACTTATGTTTTTTTAAATGGAACACCCTATATATTTTTGCATTTTTGAAAACTGCTCATCAAGGCAATCAAAATGGTATTAAACTTTGCGGCATTATCTTCTTCCGTTTTTGAAAAATTCCGTTTTCAAATTTTATACTAAATTTATTTAACTCGAATTTGTGGATCTCGTGATAAAGATAGACGATCAATGTAATAACGAAAAATATTTGTTTTAAACAAGAGAGTAACATAGTGAAACTCCAAAATGTATAGGAGCTTTTAAGATTTTCCTGAAATTCTTTATTTAGAGAATACAGGATGATTTTTTTAGGTCTACCACCGCGATTTTCTCGCTCATTTTGCGGCCTACAAGAAAAACGTAAGAAACAAAAATGTGGCAATTTTGGACAGCTAAGTGGTGCTGCAAAAGAAGTCGGCATCCATGACCTACTTGTTATTAAAAAAACCTCAAATTGAGCAAAACTATTAATGGCCGTGGAATGTTTATTTAAAGAGACAGAGGAAAACTTTTATATTGAAAATTGATGGCACTGAGAAGCTTTATCTACCCAGGTGCTCAGATAGTTTCAGCAAATTACACATACACAGGGTCTTCGGCTCTCTTGAGACCATGCAAATTTTTGTCGATTTTAGGTTTTTTTAGTACACCGCGAACAGTTGGGTATGGAGGCCCATTCCTTTTTTAATTTCGCATCTCTGACCAAAATTGCTATATTTTGTTTTCTTACATATTTTCTGTGCGGCCCAAAATAAGCGAGAAATCGCTTAGTAAGAAATAAACAAAAAAAATTCATAGCCTCAAGAGAGCCGAAGACCTATGTAATTTTGTGAAACTATCTGAGTAACCTTTTGCATGTATAAAGCTTCTTAGTGCCATCAATTTTCAATATAAAAGTTTTTCTCTGTTTCTTAAAATAAACATTCCACGGCCATTAATAGTTTTGCTCAATTTGAGGTTTTTTTAATATTGCGCGACAAGTTGGCCATGGATGCCGATTTCTTTTGCAGCACTACTTTCAAAAACGGAAAAAGATAATGCCACAAAGTTTAATATCATTTTAATTGCCTTGATGAGCAGATTTCAAAAATGCAAAAATATATAGGGGGTTCCATTTAAAAAAACATAAGTTATGTCTGCCACGGCTTTCTAGAACACACTGTACACGGTCCAATAGCGTCACAAAGAACTTTGTATTAGTATCTAAAACTTTTGTAAAAAACCTTTTTTTCTTACCTCAAAAACTAGCAAGTTAAGGGGGGTGTCAATTTATAATGAACCACTCTGTACATGTTTTAAATAGGTACATAGAAGGCTCTATCACTTTCGATACATGTTTACATACAAAAATCTATTTATTTTGACGTTTTCTATAGATTCCTAAAGTTTTGTCACTAAAAAAAGTTGGACCGCCGATCTATAGGTTTGGTAAACCAACACAATAACTCGCAGCTTGTCTATTATTACAATTTTTTATGTCTCCAATAAAACTAAATGAAACCTTACAAAATGGACAACACGTTTAAATGCAGCTTAATCCGCGATCGGAAAAAACTATCCTCCACAATTTTATCACCACTCTCAATAGTAATCCAGTACCGAATGGGTGCTCATACGAATTATTGGCCGAACTGCGTATCTGCATGGCGCCAGTTTTCTATTTTCCCTCGTGCTACATTAAGCTCGACGAACACGGGAACTCGTTCGGATCTTTTTGAATTTTTCCTGGCATTAGAGCGTCCAGCTTTGAATCCCATTCCTGGCATAAAAGCCGAAAATGGCAATTGGTGGAATTAACGGGAAATACGATCCGAACGCGGCCATATTTCGTTTGCTCCATTCGCCACTTGTACGCAATATATTTTTTTGAAGTTGCTATTTAGAACGTTTTGCAGGAATTGTACCCCCTGCCGCAGCTTCTTACTATGAATTCTATGAATTTAAAAACTGCAAGTAATAAGCACACTGGCGCAGAGTAAAACTGCGAATTCGTGATGAGATATTTCCATAGATTGATCAATACACCTATATAGTCCTCCTCTAGAGCCAAACCTCAAGCTGATAGTTTCAGAATTGCGACTGTCGTTTTGCATCATCCAAACACGAAATCCACGTTTCACCCGGGTGTTTCAAATCAGGTAGAACCCGTTTAAATGTGCAAATAGATCGCCGGTTTCATGCAAACATAATGAACCAATATACGAAATGACTCAATAACTAATGCAATTCGTGCCCGCAATTCAGTTAGAACGAAACACGGCGATATTCGGCCAACAAATTCCCGGCCAGACGCTATCTTGGCTTCCCGGTATTTACAGTAGATTAAAATTTAAACACGGCAGTTTAATGTCGCCGAAATTGCGCTGGCGCCGTTGGACATGTGCCATACTGCCGCCAGCCCGATATTATTACCCTATGGAGGACCATAAAGACTTTGGGGATTACCTAATATTTCACGTCCGTTTCCGGTCCTGCCGGCAAGCCGGCCGCTTCCATGAATTTAATCGGCATTTTTCGGCGAATCCAAATCCAGGTACAGTAGGTTCATGAGTGGGCATTGCCTATCTCCATGCGGAGGTCGATTTTTCTTTATTTTAAAAGCTTTTATTTAACTTGCAATGTATGTATGTATGTATGTATGTATGTAATTTGTTCGGGTGGAATCTTGCAACTCAATTTTGAAGCAGATATCTTCAACCGATCGAGCTGAAATTTTGTACACACGTTTAATTTGGATGACAATGCATGATTATATGTGTGACGTCATTCTAAATCCAACATGGCGGAACACTCAAGATGGCGGACTAGTTAAATTTCAACCGATCGAGCTGAAATTTTGTACACACGTTTAATTTGGATGACAATGCATGATTATATGTGTGACGTCATTCTAAATCCAACATGGCGGAACACTCAAGATGGCGGACTAGTTAAATTTCAACCGATCGAGCTGAAATTTTGTACACACGTTTAATTTGGATGACAATGCATGATTATATGTGTGACGTCATTCTAAATCCAACATGGCGGAACACCCAAGATGGTCATTAGAAGGTCTCCTCATTGAAGAGCTAGACTGTTCTAAACTAACCGGCAAACGACCTTGCAACAATGATGCGTTAACTGAGATGAATAGACTCAGACACCTGGCCAAACTAAAAATTACAAAATAAATTAAAAGTAAAAAAATATTTTTAAAAAAAGCTTTTATTTAAATGCGCTAAAAAGAATAAAATAGTCTTTTCTTTTAAAACTTTTACTATCAACTTATAACGTCATTCCACAATTTATATGATATAAAAGCTTGTCGCGAGATTTAAGTTTTCAAACTAAGTAAATACCACTACTTAAATCTCGCGACAAGCTTTTATATCATATAAATTGTGGAATGACGTTATAAGTTGATAGTAAAAGTTTTAAAAGAAAAGATTATTTTATTCTTTTTAGCGCATTTAAATAAAAGCTTTTTTTAAAAATATTTTTTTACTTTTAATTTATTTATACCCACAACATGCTAGCATCGAAGATATAACACGTAGGAGGGTCAGTGTGAAAAATATGGCCGAGGCAGACACAGTTCAGTCGAAGGCGACGGGAACGAAGCGTTTCCTTCTGTGGTTGCAATTTTCTGCCTTCGGTCTATATCATTGGGCGGTTAGTCATTAAGAGTTGTTCCATGTATTGACTCTTCTATAGCAAAATGATTATGTTTATGCTGCACACGCTATGGGTACTATATCCTTCATCTCTGCCACGTGACACTTTGGTTAAAGTATGTGTATATGGAACATATACGAAAAATATTCAGACTTCAATAACGCGGAAATATTCACGTATGTGGCAACGCCGCACCCGCCCACTCAACTGTCATTCCGTATGCCGCTCAGTCAAAACATTAGTAGACATCTTTGCAATTTGTTATAGTGTTATTCTTATTTATTCAATATACTGTTTGGTATGTCCACAAGTTAGGTACAATGAAAAACATCTACGTAAAATGACGTTGTAACGTTGGGCCCCAACTTTTTACCCGGAAAACAATTTTCCCGCCTCTTAAAACGCAACATTACGGCTGAATTAACATCCTCATATATCTAGCTGGCTGACACCGTTCAAACTTTTCGCAACTCCAGACAGTAAATAAAAGTGTGTGGAGAGCGGGCAATTACTGTTCAACCGAGTGTATAAATTTCCGTATTGGATAAACCGGTAAGCCCTGGCATTATCGCCGTTTAAAACAATCTCTAGGGCGATTATTTTTTTGCTCTTGTTTTACAGACATTCGATAAAAGTTCGATAACTGAGGAGTTTATCGTTGGATTTAGTTAATAATACTTGAGAACAACATTCCCATTTGTCAACCATCTTTGTACCATGTCTAAATGAATAGTGATAAAATAGTTATTTATGTGCCAAGGCATTGAAATTCAACAAATAAACCACATGAGTCATAAAAAGGAACTTTAGTGCCAAGGTACAGGGTGGTTCATTATAAATTGACACCCCCTTAACTTGCTCGTTTTTGAGATTAGAAAAAAAAGTTTTTACAATAGTTTTAGATACTAATACAAAGTTTTTTGTGACGCTATTGGACCGTGTACAGTGTGTTCTAGAAAGCCGTGGCAGACATAACTTATGTTTTTTTGAATGGAACACTCTATATATTTTTGCATTTTTGAAATCTGCTCATCAAAGCAATTAAAATGATATTAACTCTGTGGCATTATTTTCTTCCGTTTTTGAAAAATTCCGTTTTTAAATTTTATACTAAATTTATTTAACTCGAATTTGTGGATCTCGTGATAAAGATAGATGATCGATGTAATAACAAAAAATGTTTGTTTTAAGCAAGAGAGTAATATAGTGAAACTCCAAAATGTTTAGGAGCCTTTTCAAATTTTACTGATTATATTCTCGAAATAGGTACCTAAAGAATTTCAGGAAAATCGTAAAAGCTGCTAAACATTTTGGAGTTTCACTATGTTACTCTCTTGTTTAAAACAAATATTTTTCGTTAGTACATTGATCGTCTATCTTTATTACGAGATCCACAAATTCGAGTTAAATAAATTTAGTATAAAATTTGAATACGGAATTTTTCAAAAACGGAAAAAGATAATGCCACAAAGTTTGATATTATTTGAATTGCATTGATGAGCAGATTTCAAAAATGCAAAAATATATAGGGTGTACCATTTAAAAAAAAATGTCTGCCACGGCTTTCTAGAACACACTGTACACGGTCCAATAGTGTCACAAAAAACTTTGTGTTAGTATCTAAAACTTTTGTCAAAAACTTTTTTTCTAAAATCAAAAACTAACAAGTAAAGGGGGGTGTCAATTTATAATGAACCACCCTGTACAGGGTGTCCCATTTTGGGTGTTTTTGGGTTTTTTTCTCAAAATCTCGGTTATTATTAGAGCTAGAGGGTTGCGGTTTTCACGTCACTGTAATACTTTTTTGAGAGGAATTTGGTGGACCAATCAGATTTTAGATAAGTTTTATAGTTTCCGCGCATTGGCGTAGGACTGAAATTTTCGATTTTTTGGAAACCTCTCTCCTGGCTACAATTTATATATTTCGACAAATTTAATCAACTATTTTTATAGATTTTTTGGCGTAGAATCGAATGGAAAAATTAGTTTTTTGGTAGCGTTAATAGTTTTTGAGATATGAACTATGGTTTCCATTTAAAAAAAATATAACTTTGGTTCATATCTCAAAAACTATTAATGCTACCAAAAAACTAATTATTCCACTCGATTCTACGCCAAAAAATCTATAAAAATAGTTGATTCAATTTGTTGATTGTAGCCAGGAGAAAGGTTTCCAAAAATCGAAAGTTTCAGTCCTGCGCCAATGCGCGGAAAATATAAAACTTATCTAAAATCTGATTGGTCCACCAAATTCCTCTCAAAAAAGTATTACAGTGACGTGAAAACCGCAACCCTCTAGCTTTAATAATAACCGAGATTTTTGAGAAAAACACCCAAAAACACCCAAAATGGGACACCCGTACATATTATATATTTTTTGAAATCGAAAAAAAAGAAGTTTTATTAACATAGTTAAGTTTTAAAGGCGAAATACCGATTTTTAATGGGATTCCGGACGTACATCCTTATTTCTTTAATGTTGTATTGTATAATTTAAAAATCGGGGTCACCCATCCATGAGTCAACCGCGCCCGCCGTTGCTGCACCCTCCCTAATAGTTTTCTTTTTGTAACGGACGCCTTTACATTATGCCAATCTAGAATGCAGTCAACATAGAGGACATTAACCAAAATAAAGTCAAAGTTATAGAGTTTCCTATAAAAAATATCACCGCCCCCAAGCTCCTTGCCTCCCCCCAAAAAGGCAATTTTGCGCCGGGGAGAAAAACCAATATAGGTACGATTTTAATTAGGACGCTGCCGGGCGTGTACGTTTAAAAACAACCGAATAACTTCGATCAGCCACTCCCCTCCCTTTGGCCGGTGCAGTATTGGATGTGCGCGATTAATCATCTCGGGGTTCGATCTCTGGCGACGCGCCGGCCCGACACAGGGTGTTTTGTCGGCGGAAGTGATGAACGGAGGCCCGTTTTTGTACGGACGGGTTGCGGATTGTATTAGGTGCGGAGCGTCCAAGCGATTTTGTCCCCGTCTCTCATTCTCGTTGGCGATGTTGCTTGGGAAATTCAGCACCCGCAGTGGAGGTTTTGATGGCGTTACAACGCACTGGATGTATAGATGGTGATTCACCGAAAACTCCACAGCCAACTCTGCTTCTCCCGTCGTTTCGCGCTGTGGGCCGCAGAAGAATCTGTAGACGAACTGTACTCACAATTTGTGCTCTTGTCTATCTTGTTGCTTGGTGTACCATAGTATAAATACAGGCAGTGCGTTTGTAGTTTTAATTGATGCTCAACATTTTTGGACATTTTGGTACATTGATATTTACAAAATAAGAAAATAATTGACATTGGAAATCAAAAAGCGAGTCAAAAAAGTAATAAATTAACTTAGGCCATGATGTTTTTATCGTCACAGCAGAATATTTCGACATCTTTTAAGATTTCGTAAAAACGTAAAACCTACATTAGGATATGTTGTGCAAGTGGCAACTGCGTACCAGCCTTGACAAGTGAGCTTACCAGCTGACGGGGCAAGCGCCGTTAGGTAGGGGTTTTAATCCACCTCGGAAAATATTTTTTTGGTCGACTTTAAATTTTTTTAAATTTACAATTGTTCATATTTTTGTTGTAACACGTTTCAGAAAAAGGCATTTTTGGCAAAATGCTATTGGTCGAACTAAAAACTAACATCGATATTTTAACACTGAATTTATTGTCTTTGAATGGGGACGTTTACTCTAATTGAATTTCAAAATAAAATTCTATTCACTGTGCAATGCAATACCTACTTGTACGTAACTTGAAATTTACACTCGAATAATAGATATTATACATTGTTAGTGACAGGGACTCTTTAAAGTAAGGGGACCCAGCATTATACTTTCCAAAGTGAGGCCTATTCTTTCCTCATTCTAATGGCCACAGTGATGCCAAGTATGCCATTTTATTGGAGAATCTATGAATATAACAGGTACTTTGATAGTAAAAATTAATAATGGTTTCCATGATTTCTAAAAATTATACTTGACAATTTTGTGTATACAAGTGCAGAATGTGGCAACTGTCAAATGAAAGAAATTTATTTTATAGTTGAAATCTATTTCCAGCAATTATTTTCACGAATATAAGTAATACCTAAGTGTGGTAAGTCAGTAGTGCCGATTTACCTTATTTAAGAATTTGTCGCTATTGCACCTTGTTACCAGGTTCCTCAATCCATTTGTAATATGTATACTTGAACTTTCTTCCCTTGTTGAATGTATCTGCCCAAAGAACTTTCACAGTTTTCGGGATGGATATGATTAGGTCTAGTAGTTCTAATGATGATTAGGTCTAGTAGTTCTAATGATGTAGTTTTTCTCGGTGTACCTCACAAACTTAAAATAAACTTGTAGTCGTAGATAAAAACTATTTAAACTGACTGAATCTACCTGCTTAATAATTTAAAATTTACGAAATACGAGTTTTGTTTTGAACTACCTACTTATACGTAATGCCCACGTAATGGGTATTGCTACTTTTATTATCGTAAAGAATTAAAATACTTATAAAAACAACACCTAAATATAATTGTAAATGAATGTCGTCGTCAGAGAAATATCAATTTGGCCACACACTACACACTTTCTGGGTCCCATTGTATACAAAATCAGTCACTATATCCTAAATATTGATAAATAGTCTACAAATTAACAGAAACACAATTGAAAACACGAAAAATACATACGTAAACAATCGGCAAAGTTGACTTGCTGGGCGAACACAAAACAAATACCGCCGAGTACCCTGAACCCTGCAGCAACGGCTGCGTTGCCATGTTGTGCGGTTTGAGGTATCTGTTGGCGATTTTAACGTGATAATTAGCTACTAATAAGGACGCAATTTAGTTTTAGTTTTAAGTTGTTACATAAAAGAAGTTTATGGTTTAGAAGTTTACGGGGAAGGAGTGCGAATTTTTTATTTGAAATTTTGGTTACTTATATAACAGGTTGTAAACTTTCTTTCTAAAATATTTTCAACTTCCGATCACTTCCGGTTATACCGGAAGTCGATAGCAACTTTGTTATTTCAAATAGAACACTCTATATATTATTACACAATTTCATTTTCTATTAAATTCCAAATCTTTTTTCTGAATATAATGTGTACCCTATTCCTAACCCTTTTCGAGATATTCGCAAATTTTTGATTTTCTTGAGTGTTGCAGCCATCGACCATAGTGATGATAACTTTGAAATTTATGAATCCGGAAAACTGAAATTTTGGACTGTCGTAGGCGAAAGTCAACTTTGATAAATGGTCTGTATGCCATTTCAAAATATTGTACAGCGTGTTCGGGAAAAAATTCCCAATATCAACATCGAAAAATTTAAAAATCAATTTTTTTCAAATGGAACCCATATTTTTTTATTGCACCGTTGAAATGCTTGTGAAAAGCCAGTTCAAAAAGATATAACACACTATATGTCTAAATGAAGCGGTTGCTTCGTTATTACGCAAAATACGTATTTTTGCTGCACCATCAAGAAACAACGGACCTTTTCTAATAGGCGGCCATGGATTTTTCATTTGTGATTGTCATTTATTGTGTTCCAAATAATAAAATATTATCTGTTGACAAGAATGGCTCAAATTAACTATTCTAACGAAGATATTTTGAATATGTTTTACACTCATGGAGAGTGTAAAAGAATTTTAGAAAGAACAATAATTAGAGTTTTTAATGAAAGGCATTTACATTTACCACCTTTGACGAAAAGAAAATTCAGAAAGTTCGAACGAAATTTCATAGTCCATGGCAAGGTCCAAACAAAGAGAAGCAAATGTAAATACGTAACAGGTAAATAGCATAATATGAATAAAGTGTTTTACTTATTCTTCTTGTTTTTTCTTCTAGTACCTATTATTATGTAATTGTTAGTATTATTTAATTTTGTATTGTTGCTTCTCAGGGAAAAATATTATTAAATAGCCCTTAACCTTGTCATATAATTGCGTTATTTCATTTCCCATGGCCCCCTATAATGTGACGCTCCTTGAGAAATGGCATCTTTATTGATACAGAGCAGAAAAAATACGTATTTTGCGTAATAACGAAGCAACCGCTTCATTTAGACATATAGTGTGTTATATTTTTTGAACTGTCTTTTCACAAGCATTTCAATGGTGCAATAAAAAAATATTGGTTCCATATGAAAAAAATGAGATTTTTCAATTTTTCGATGTTGATATTGGGAATTTTTTCCCGAACACCCTGTACAATATTTTGAAATGGCATACAGACCATTTAATAAAGTTGACTTTCGCCTACGACAGTTCAAAATTTCATATTTCCAGATTCATAAATTTCAAAGTTGTCATCACTATGGTCGATGGCTGCAACACTCAAAAAAATCAAAAATTTGCGAATATCTCGAAAAGGGTTAGGAATAGGGAACACATTATATTCAGAAAAAAGATTTGGAATTTAATAGGGAACCAAATGGTGTAATAATATATAGGGTGTTCTATTTGAAATAACAAAGTTGCTATCGACTTCCGGTATAACCGGAAGTGATCGGAAGTTGAAAATATTTTAAAAAGAAAGTTAACAACCTGGTATATAAGTAACCAAAATTTCAAACCAAAATTCGCACTACTTCCCCGTAAACTTCTAATGAACCACTTACGTGAATCACCCTGTATAAAACAACTGATTTTTTTTTAATGATTACCTATTTTCCCGTCGTATTGCACAGCTTGGCATAGGCGCCAGGTGGTGGGGGTCCGGTCCGGTGGGAGTGCGGGGGGGCAGGACCGCCACCCGCCATCAATGAAAATTGTGTCAAAAACACAAAAGCCGCGGCTAACAAACGCATTGTGCGGCCGGGCGCGCGCCTATATATATTTCATACGCGTAATTTGTTTGCAGATGGAGCTGACGGCTTTTCACGTCCATTTTGACGGCGCTAGGATCGATCGTGCCGCCATGCGGCGATGAATAACACTTGTTGTTTTCGATTGCGGCCGGTGTACGTCAGCGATGACGTGGCCTAATCGCTGGGAGGCCGCCCTACCGTCTATTCTTCCCCGAATAAATGTAAGCAAACCTCTCCGCGTGCTGCCTGCGTGATCAGACGTCTCGCTTGGTGCGGTCGGGCTGACAGCGACGGCGCGGTTAGATGCAACCGCCGGGCCACGGCACGTGCAAGTGGCGTGAAAATGTTTACAATATTGGTGTCATGTCGGAAGTAAATATGCTTTAATAATCGTCACAGGAACCTGAACCAAACTGATTAAAAGACAACTTTTTCGCTTTAACTAGCATAGACTTTAATGCATTATTGGTTTTAAATTAATACTGTTCTGGCGTTAAGAAGATTGCCTGTGCGTTTTAACTTATCTGATAGTCCAAGAATATTCCAGGAATATAAGGAATAATTACATTTACTGGTCGGTCCACCAGATTTATTTCGCTAATTCTATTAGCACTGTTGTTTTGTTGGCAATCCTGAAAAACTTCCTTCCTTCTCCTTTTTTAACGCACTAATATGATAATTGGAATTAAATTTATGACAATACATTTGCTAACGTGTTAATTTGTTTATAATTCTGACTATTTCTCTCGTCTTAATTTCCACCAATCACAAACGCGCAATTTTGAATTACAAATGGTTTCTAGATGGAAAAACTGTATGACAGCACCTGTCAGCAGTTTTTTCGTGTTTACCCGCGGCGAAACTTGACAGCTGTTGTATAATAGGTAGTATGTTTTGTAAGCTATTATGCAGAATAATCTGTTACTCATGAAATATTCTTTTCAAATACCATTCGGGCATCTAATTTTTCCTGCGAAAAAAATCCAAAAAAACAGAATGCTAAGTAATATTTTTTTAACAAAATACATTCGTGCAGGTGCAAAATCCTCGTCCTCGACTCGGATTTTTGTTGCCACCAGCACTCATGCTTCTTGTTAAAATATTACTTAGCAACGTGTTTTTTCGATTTTTTTCGAAAAAATTAGATGCCCTTATGATATTACTTACGAAAATATACCGAATAGAAAGAATTAAGATTTATATTCTACGTCTCCGTCTGAACTTCTAATAGAATCTTCCAAATACCTTGCAAAAACCTTAGTCTGCTCCCAACAAACGCAGACGTTGAGGTTTTCGCCACCGCAACTTTCCAGGAGTTCGCTTCTACCCATCTGTCAAACTACTGAAGAGTTTATACAGTCACCGTCGTTCCCACACGTGGCAAATCTTAAAAGACCGGTGCACACCAAACTCAGACCCAGACTCGGAATTGTTGTTAACATTTCTAGTGTTCTAGAAATAAAAACCATTATTAAGATAATTAACAAAATTAAATATAACATTAACAGTTTTACATCTCTGTCAGTATTTGTTCAGTTAAAGTACGAGTGGGATGTATTATCTGCTCACTGTGGTAGTTTGAGTAGTTCAGTGGCGTGCCCAGAAATTGTGTCTGGGGGGGGTTGGGGGTTAAGCGAATGGAGGTTTAGGGAAGGGAGAATGGGAGGGGGGAGGAGAAAAATCTAAGACTGGTAGTTAAAAAATATACTAAAAATTAAAAATAAACTATTCTTAAAAAGAACAAAACTGATTTTAATAAACCTACAATCCAAAATCAAGTTTTCGTTTTTTGGATTTGGACTTGGAATAAGAGTTCCGACCTGAAAGCATCCCATATAGCATCTAATATTTTTTGATTATACAAAATAAGTTCCTAATATGCAAAAAATATTCCCCCATATTTATAAAACATTGTTACAATATTTTACGAAATATGTTCAGTAAGTGCATAATATAACCAAGATATTTGTTAAGCGCAGTTACAAATATATTAGATGAATGTCCAAATGATGTATATTTCCACATGTATATCTTGTGTAACATATTCCTAACTTAGTGGTTCTTATAAATATTTACAAATTGAACATTTAACTTAAGTACATTACAGGCACGTTCACCTTAGGAATGTGCAATTTTGGAATATTGCTGGAACATGTTAAATAGTATATTCATACAGCAAATATCTTATGAATGTTCACAAATGGTTGTATATAAGACATTCACGATATACTTATCTTATCAATGTTCAGGAGTGGCGATAACTGGAATATCATGACGTCACCGAGATTCCAGCTTACACTATTTTTAGCTAATATTTCCAAGTACGTCGATGGCTCAGTTGGTCAGAGCGTTGAACTTGTAAATCGATGGTCGTAGGTTCGAACCCTGCACCCGGCGTTAGCGTTTTTTTATTTTATAATTTACACGTGAATATTAAATGGATATACATAGAACATACAAAAATGCTTCTGACGTTTTAAATTAATCCTCAATGAATATGGATATTTATAATACGTGAAATAGTACCTTCAAAAGGCAAACACCTGAATGTTGCCTGAATGTTCAGATAATGTTTCTACAGTTTTTATGAATATTCCTACAATATGCATATTCTCTGAAAAAATATTATCAGAATATTCCGCCAATATAATTTTGCTATATGGGATTAGCCTCGCGACACCGCGGCGAGTTATTTTCCCGAAAACCTGTTTGCCCCGAATATCCGTTTTTAGACTACAAAGTGTGCATTTGTTTTAACTCATAAAAGATAACATTTTTGTTTAATAGAATAGTTTAGTAGAGTAGTTTTTCGGTTTTTCTTTTAATTTCCATTTTTTTTTCTTCACTTTTCGTTTGAAAATTTAACCTGCTTGGGGGGGTTTGAACCCCCGAACCCCCCCCCCCTCCGCCCCCACGGGCACGCCACTGGAGTAGTTATGGTATTTTCTCAAATATTTTCTGCTGCTCATTTAGCCAGAAATTTTTTAGTCCCCTATTTTCTATCCTCGCCGTTGTAAAAACATACTTTTTATCCAGAAGGAACAAAGAGTGGTGTTGTTAAAATTATAATTGTCATTTATTAAAGTAGGTACAGGTAGGTACATCATGTATGTAAAGGTCCATCCATGTTTTGTAGTATTATGTTTGCATACGTAAAATAAAACATAATAGTATATTATACACTTAGGTTGAGAAGTGAGCCATTATTTACCGAGTATTTTTATATCCTGAGGCGCGTAGAAATCGAAATTGAAAAAGAAAAATTATTTGTGTCCTCTTCATTTTGCCAATTAAAGTGCAAATATATACAGGGTGTTAGTAAATAAGTGCGACAAACTTTAAGGGGTGATTCAACATGAAAAAATAATGACAGTTTGCTATATAAACGTAGGTCAGCAAATGCTTCGTTTCCGATATACAGGGAGTCAAATTTAAAAAAAAAAAGATAATTTATTTATTGTTATAGCTATGCGCACCTAACTAAAAATGTTTTATTCGAGATATTTTTATTTTCATTTGTTGTTTTGATTTATTGTTGCTGTATAGGATAGGTTTTTGATGTTGTTGTAATAGAAATTAAAAATAAGCGTTATGTTGTTTTATTTTTTGCATAAAAATGGCGGCCCTTGTGGAAAAAAGGTAAGAGAGATTTTTTGTCACTAATTAAACGGGGATTTTAAAAATAATTTTTATTTTAAATTATCTCAGTGGCGTATCATTTATTTTCTTAAAAATATCGAGGCTATTACCCTTATGCACGCCACTGATTAACATAAAACTTTTAATCGGGTGTCAAAAAATGCGCTTTCTAGTCCTCTTAAAACCCACCAAATTTCATTTGAATATCTTAATCCGTTTCAGCGCAATAAATAAATTTTCATTTTTTTTTTAGACTTTGACTCCCTGTATATCGGAAACGAAGCATTTGCGGACCTACGTTTATATAGCAAACTGTCATTATTTTTACATGTCGAATCACCCCTTAAAGTTTGTTGCACTTATTTACTGACACCCTGTGTATTTGCAAAATTTTGAATTTTCTCTTAAGACCTATGTAGGTAATGTTTTAAAATTTACTGCTATTAGTTACTGTCTTATTTATTTTTCTCAAAAAATTAATGAATCAAATAGACCTAAACGTCTTGCCATTAGACACAATAAGATAGAACATGGCAGGACCCCTGTAGCATTCCCGCTGCTACCTTCCAGTTACCTTACTATACAGGGTGGCCCACCACGAACTGCATCGATCTATATATGGAAAACTAAAAGTAGGAAAATTCTGAAAATTTGGCACCTCACCAATGCCGATGGGCGCTGCTCAACTAAAATATTTTGGTGAATCTGGCACTTCCGGTTATACCGGAAGTCGATATCAACTTTCTTATCTCAAATGGAACACCCTGTATATTATTGCATTTTTGGATTCTAGGCATCATTTTGGAACAAAAACATGCAACATGTCCTATGTCTAAATCCAACCGTTTTTGAGATATTTGCATTTTTCCGAAAAAAATTACAGGTGCAGACCTAAAGTCAATTAGCAATTTATACGAGGAAACCGCGAAATTTCAAAACGAATTATTGGCATCGTGTAACAGAAGCCCTGACCTAGTGATCTCTGCTGAGAAATAAATCTGTTCTTATACAGGGTGTTCACAAAATATGAATAAAAATTACATTCAAAATGTGCTTAAATCTCGAAATTTTCAAATGGAAACCCCCATTTTTTTTAATGCGATCTTATTCACCACAAAAAATGTTCACCACAACTTTGTGTAAGGTTTCCTATACCTAAATGCAGTAATTTTCGATTAATTTACGAAAAACCCACTTTTCGCCCATAAAATGCGGGGTTTGTTTAACGCTTGGAAAATAATATTAGCCCTGGACGTTGAAAAGACAATCGCGGCTGAGGAAATGTCACTTGGTTTATAAATTATTGTCAACAATAATGCCGGCGCGCTTAAATTACACAAACAAAGATTATGTATTCTCCGTAGATAATAAACAAATTTAAATAATCTTCGGTTGTGTAATTTAAGCTTGCCGGCATTATTGTTGACAATAATTTATAAACCAAGTGACATTTCCTCAGCCGCGATTGTGTTTTCAACGTCCAGGGCTAATATGATTTTCCAAGCGTTAAGCAAACCCCGCATTTTATGGGCGAAAAGTGGGTTTTTCGTAAATTAATGTTGTCATCATTTTTTGTGGTGAATAAGATCGCATTAAAAAAATGGGGGTTTCCATTTGAAAATTTCGAAATTTTGAATGTAATTTTTATTCATATTTTGTGAACACCCTGTATAAGAACGGATTTATTTCTCAGCAGAAATCACTAGGTCAGGCCTTCTGTTACACGATGCCAAAAATTCGTTTTGAAATTTCGCGGTTTCCTCGTATAAATTGCTAATTGACTTTAGGTCTGCACCTGTAATTTTTTTCGGAAAAATGCAAATATCTCGAAAACGGTTGGATTTAGACATAGGACATGTTGCATGTCTTTGTTCCAAAATAATGCCTAGAATCCAAAAAGGCAATAATATACAGGGCGTTCCATTTGAGATAAGAAAGTTGATATTGACTTCCGGTATAACCGGAAGTGCCAGATTCACCAAAATATTTTAGTTGGGCAGCGCCCATCTTCATTGGTGAGGTGCCAAATTTTCGGAATTTTCCTACTTTTAGTTTTCCATATATAGATCGATGCAGTTCGTGGCGGGCCACCCTGTAGAGTTCATTCCTAGATTGGCGATAGCCGCTGCTGTCGTACTCGAGGCCATCCTACGCCGCCGATGACAGGGCCGTATTAGGCCACGTTAACGCGTACGGTAACTAGATTCGGACTGTTGGTTCTCCCTTCCAATCCAATTGCTGTCCGCCCGCAGCTTTTTTCTCAAATGCCCGGTGATTGATGATGAGCCAACGATCGGTTGTCCTGTCGTGCGGCTAGTAAACTCCGAGGGCTTCCCATAGAAATTATGTTTAGAGGTTCTGTTGTCATTTGTGCTCGTTGTCGATTCACGTCCAGGGAATTCTTAGTATTTCCCTCGGGTTTACCCAGAAATTAGCATTGTAAATATTTAACGTACTTGCGGGATATTATTGCTGGTGGTTATGGAAAAGATTTTATGAGTAAGGCTGTTTTATTGCATGGACATCTAGGTCTCAAGATAAAAAGCAATAAATTGTGTTTTTATTTTTTATAGATGTATATCAATAATTGGAAAGCATAAATTTGTTTGTGTTTTTGTTTTTCATTTTGTATGTTTGTGGATATACACACCAGATATAACGCCGATAGGATAAAAGATAATTCACAATAACTGTGCCCCGAGAGATATCAGAACCGTATCTAGAATTTTTATATTTAGGAAAAGTTTAACAATTCTGCGTATTAAATTAAATGAGGAAATACCGAATTTACATCATTCTCAGGATTTTTCTGGCCCAATCTATAGGGCGAGCTAGACAAAAACTGGATTTATATTATCTCTAAACTCATTTGAAAGTCAAAAGCCTTTGTGGACCTTGTTGCCAAAATCCAAGACGGCTGGCGCTGTAAAATTTTGAAAAACATTGTTAATTTATTAAGAAACGACTTAGCACTCAAAATAAATCCATTGAAAAATAAAAGACAGAAGTAAAAATATAAATTTCTGCTGCAGGAAATTATATTTTAAAAATACTAGATTTTTGGGATACAAGAAATTTCATTGAGCGACTTTAATAATGAGAAAGAAAAAAGTCTATACTTATACAGTGTGGTAATTTATATTATAATATTCCCGAAAGTTAGTGCATGTTCGATAATCATATTAAGCGCATTTAGAATGGTTGCAAGTCAAACAGCATACAGGGTAGATAAAAAAATATAAAAATTGTACAAGAGTAAAGTACCCTTATTTCAGAAAATTCAACAAAATGTTATTAAGAAAAGTTGTCTAGAATTAAAAGTTGTGGCTAAATACCAAAACATGGCCTCCTAAGAGAAAGATATATATATATTTTTTAAAGAAATAAATAATTTCCTAAAAAAAATTTGTCTTAATATTCATCCTAAACAATTTCATAAATCAATTAAAATTATATCAATTTCCTACAACTTTGTTCAAATTCAAGCATATTTGTAAAATTAACTTAGATTTTTAATTTTTTAGGGAATCACAAACTTCATGTTTGTTGCAACGATATTAAAGAAAACTTTAAAATTTCGCAAAAATTCTTCTTAACAAGGTAAAACATTAGTAATGATAATATGTATATTAAAAAGCTCTCATTTAAGGTGCAAAATTTGTATTTTAAATGTTTCTAAGAAACTGTAGAAATTAATTGACGAAAAATTTTTTTCTTAGGAGGCTATGTTTTGGTATTTAGGCATAGCTTTTAATTCTAAACATTTTGCTGATTTTTTTTTTAATAAGGGTACTTTACTCTTGTACTAACTTTATATTTTTTGACCTATCCTGTATGCTGTTTAACTTGCAACCATTCTGAGTGCACCTGATATGATTATTGAACATGCATCAACTTTCGGCAATGTTTGTATTTTGGTTGTGCAATTGTTGCATATGTTGCACATTTAAATGACCACACTGTATATGTTTTCCGCCAGGGTAAAAAATAACTAATTGTTCTATTTGATATAACTTAGAGGAATTTAGAGAACGCAAAGTATAGAGGGTGTCTAGAAAAAATGAAGTCGAATAATGTTAAAGACACCCTTCAACCATCCAATTTGGGACACCCGCTACAAAATTTAAATGAAAAATCACTGTTGCAATAGAAGTTATCTACATTATTATAATATTACTCAATGGAATTTTTGGCAATAATGTTAAGTTCCCGAGTCCGCCTTCGCTTCTTTTCTTGAGTAGGAAAATCTACCCAATCCGGCCCTGTGCACCTGCAGCTCGAGCCCCCTGTCCCGCAGCACGCCGTATGGGGTTGTTGACCGCTACATTGTCTCCGGAGTCGGACGTTTCGGACTCTCCATATTTCACCAATGGCCCTGCTCCAATCAGAATCGACCCTTACCCCTATCAAAACCCCCACTTTCCTCCTTCTCTAGACACATAACGTTAGTTATTTGATCGCCATATTCATCAGCATAACACCAATCAACGTCAATTATAATATCTTGAACAATTTGCTCATTCATCAAAATTTCAGGTCTTAAATGTATTGTCTCCCTATCTCTCTCCTCAACTAAAGAACAACGAACAATATAATACCTAAAACTGTGCCGATAATATTTTCACCCGTTGAACTCAATGCCCCGAATAAAATTGAGATTAAAAACGGGTCTTGACACCGTAAAGGAACCAATTTAGGCATAGTACACTACGGCAAAGTAAATGGAACGATTCATTACCGACACGAAAGAAGTTCGCCTGATGATAAAATGCACCGTGGAAGATGACAATTTTATTGGAGTCCCTCGCAAACACTCGCAGATTTATCGAACTTGCTAGAACAAAACTCTTATCGAATTAGGGGAGGGGACAAACGGGGCAGTGTCTCCCCCAGGAGGAAACAGACAGCAGCGCTCTGGGTCTTTGTGTGGAAATTTGCGCATTAGAAACAGTAGTAAAATGAAGAGTAAAAGCGAAGTAAAGACCTAACACTATTTCCTTCCGGCGTTGCCAAACTATTTTCTCTAGTTACACCGTTGAAAAACCCAGCGAGTTCATGTTCTTTTAACCAACCGGCCGGCTCTATTTTCCTCTCGATAAATCTAAGCTAATTACGTGCCGTAATAATTGGAGAACCGCAACTGGAGCCTCCAAGAGGGAGGGGAGAGGGTGGGGGGGGGGGGGGGCAGGTGAGCTCTGTCGCCATGGGGATGAAGAGGCGATTACACCGTCAGTTTGTGGTGTCTGGTAACTCGGCGTAGCCCCAGGTACTACGCACACGTTCGCCTTGTCGATGGCTGCGGCCGGAGATGAGGTGTGATCACGGCGAAAGGGGGATTCAGTTGCAGTTGGTATGTTGTGAGACTAGGGCTAGATCTGGGGATGATATTTCAGGTAATTGCCATGTGGGGTAATCTCAAACTGGCGAAAGTCATAACAATAATAAGATAAAGGAAGGTATATGGTAGCTAGTCGATAGAACAGTTAGTCAGATAAACTCTCCTGTTTCGGACTTAGGTATTGTTCCTCCCTCTAACTTTTTCTTCTAAACTTTTTTTTGTGTTTCTAATACTTAATATTTAAAGGGCATTGTATGACAAAAAAATATGTACTATTAGAGACACAAAAAAGTTTAAAACAAAAAGTTAATCAGAAGTTCATCCTCTAATACTACTACTGGCTGGCGCGCATGGTGGTCGTACCTCAGTGCCTTCGCCAGGCGGCGCGGCGCACAGTGGGCCAGGATCCCTCCAAAATGTTGAAAAACTATTATAATTAATTTTCTCATTATTTTTATGGAAAACATGTTACGACATACTCGAGAAAGCATGTTTGAGTACTTTTATATTAAATACCCCTCATATTTCACCTTCAGTGATTGTACGTTATATTGAAATTTCTGCACTTTGGTTCGTGAAGCCAATGATGGGGAAGGTGATATTGTTTTCGTCAAAAAAATGAGATAACCGCGCACAAATCTGTCGTTTGAATGTTCCTTGGTATAAATTAGCGACATTTCAGTTTCCGAAGTAGGTAATAGGAGAAGTCACGAATAAATATTAGATCGATTCATATATTATATTTTAATCTATATTTTCAGGAAACTATAATAACAAAGAAAACTATTTTCAACTACACCAACAACGCTAACTACCTACAACAATCTAACTTAGACTTTAATACTTTAATAGAAACAAAGAATTATTCAGATTCACTATCAGAGCTGAAACAATTTAACGTCCCATTTGGTGAACATGATTCTAGAAGATCTACAGCTTCTGGAGTAAAACTTTTCTTTTTAGCTTCAGTTTTTTTTCTTAAACTAGTTATGACGGGATCCGATGAAACGCAGAGATTGTTAAATACGTCAAGGTTTGTTGATCTTCTATCACATTTGCGTGAATTGTGCTCTCTGTATCTGCGATACTCTTTATTTCGCGCTTCTTGCGCTTCTTCAGAGAGCTGTCCAATCGGAAGGGGTGAAGCATTTACAATTGCAGCACCATGCACAAGAATTTTGTGAATGGTTACAGGCATTCTGTACCAGGGGTAGAGAGATATAAAAAGCCTAGCTGTGTCCAAAGTGTATGTCTCAAACTCCTGTAGCTTGATACTAAATCCGCTTGCAAGAACCTGCAGTATGACATAAAATCTGTAAATTAGTGATTCATTAATCTCTGTTATTTTTGCAGATATCTTGTAGTTTTGGAAGAAAATTCTTGCTGAATTTCCGTCGTTGGAGGTTCCAGCTCCTTGTTTGGGCTGGTCTACAATGATAGCAAGTTGTTTTTTAAATTCAGTTTGAATTTTTTTCTTTTGGTTTTTAATAACTAACTGTGCCTCCTGACCACGAGCCTGCCATTTTTCTATAGGTAGTCGGTAGCTCACCTTGAGAAGACATTCGAAAGATCTAAAAAAAATAAAATAGACATTAATTCATTAAATAACATCGGCAAACAAACCTTATCCATGCATGCAGAGACGTGATCCCATACTTTAGATAATCTTCAACTATAGGTTTTTCTAGCAGTTTTTCCAACTTGTTCATCTCAATTGGGCTAGCTCCGCACAAGTAACACTTTTGCGAGGAAGTATCGGTAAGTGAATTTATCATTTTCATATCCAACATTGTCATGAATAAGTCGTGCTTTATAAAAAAATCTTGAGAGGAAGTTGCAAATTTAGTTTCAGATAGTGACTGAATTGCATCGTTAACCAAACGAGTTTCTCTTTTGGAAATTTCAATATTCTCCTTTAAAAATTGCATTTTTAAAGGACGACATAGCGTGGTCGATGAAGGTTTTGGATTGTTCCAAATAACTACTTTTTGTTGATTGTCATTTAGCGTGTAAAGTTGGAGAGGGACTACACATGTTAGTAATAAATTAGAATCACTAAAGTTATCGTCTTGAAAAGCTTGCTTATACTCTGCTTGCCCTGAACTGCCATCCATTCCCCATTTAGATATTAGTACAAGCCTCTTGTTTTTTATTCTAAATGTTTCTAATTCAAGAGTAGATAATAACCTAGATGTGGTGTGATTTAATAGTGATTGCAGATTAACAACAACATAATGATCTGTCGCAATAATGTTTTGAGGGTAACATCGTTTTTTGGCTTCCCTGATATTGTTGTAAGGTGGATAAATATCAGTGTGGTTTTCTTTAGCAGTTTCACGAATGACTTGGTAAGCTCTTTTTGACATTCTAGCATCTACTATAGTAGCCAAGGCACGGTCATCACTTATGCGTTTTATCTTATTTGTCACGACAGAATTCGTTTCTACATTTTGTAGTCTTTTTGCTGCCTTCGACTTTCCAACTGATCTTAAACCCATTTTAGAAGCAAACAAAAGCTCGGGGGTCTCAAACTGTCTCAAACGTTCTGTTCTTTTATATTTTCCGGAATAACTTAACGTTTCAAAATTTTCTTTCGGTCTCCCACCTCGACTCAAGCAGCATGGTAATGTTATTAAATTATCGAGCCATAATCGATTTTTTTCTAAAAATTTTTGTTTTATGCGGCAGGCGTGATTCCACCTTTGTCTAAACTTGTTATACAAATTTTTTGTTAAGCTTTTGATTCGCTGCTCATTTTGATCGTGGCACTTTTGGCAAGAGACAGACTTCAGAGTTTCATAAATTTTTTTGCTGTCTTTGCCTCTTTCGAAAATTTCTCTCACTCGTACTCGATGATGTCTTGACTCTAAAATCACATAAACGAACTATGTAGAGTACCATCGCGACAGTAGGTATTTAAATGCCAGAAGAAGGAAATTAATGCTTCCAGTTTAATGATAAAATGAATGAAAAATTGTAAACTCTGACAAAAACTACGCTATAAAGCGCTCGTGCTTTAAAAATCACTCGTATATAAGTGTATAAACTAATGTTAGTTATCTTCTATAAGTGTGAAAATAAATTTAGTAGAGAATACTTTCAATTGTGTTTTTAGAAAACGCCAAAACAACACCATTACACATTTTTAAGTAGAGTGATGTAGGCTACTCACTAATATAAATATTTTTTTTTCTCTAAAAGTAGCAAAAAGTAGCAGCTACTCATCATTTTTTTAGAAAATAGAATACCTAAGCTTAAATAAAAAAAGATTCGGAATCTCTATCCTGACAGAGAACATTGAGATATTTCAACGAAAACTTAAAAAATATAATGTTTCTATAAAAATTTTACACATTTCTTTTCTTATTGAAAGTATTCGGCTATCAACAAGGATACACGGAATCTAAGTCAAGTTAATAAAGAGCGAACTTACCAGCAAGAACTTCGCCCATAGCAAAGTTGTTAAAAAGCCTGTATTTTTGAATTTACGCAAATATTTATCCGCACTGTTTTTGGAACAATAATAGCGACGTTAAATGACTGACAAACTTTTGAGGCGAGGATTCTTATCTCCATGACAACTGATTACAGAGGTTCAACTGTTTTGGCGTGCTCCAGAGCCTACTCGTTTATTATACACAGAAATAATTTATTGTTTCTCACGTTTATAATTTTGTAATTTTTCAACATTTTGCGTAGATTCTGGCCCACTGTGCGGCGGCTTCGCCGCCGCAACCTTCTTTTAGGTAACTAGCGCGTAGTTTATCGGAACTGAAGTTCGGCCGCTTCGCGGCCTCACGTCCCGCTCGCAACGGATGCCCCTCGTCTAATACTATTTCATAGCATTTATCACGCTCTGCTACCAGACTTATCAGCAAAAATTACCCGTATAAAATTCAAAGGTTTTTATGCGGTCGACGTCGACCTAGTCGAAAAAAAAGCGAGCGTAGCAATTTGATTGGTCGGCGTTTCGGGGATCCATAAATCAGGTGTCGACGTGGGCCAGTTAGGCCAGTATAACCAGTGCCGTGCACGGAAATAAGGATTGCGCTTTATTTTACGGATTTTGGTTTTGTGTGTAGATGTTTGTGTGGTGTTGTTTTGTGTGTAACAAAATTATTGGTTTGCTTTGGTTTGAATTATTTGAAAGTTTATTTTATTCCTTTTAGAGCATTTAAATAAAGTTTGTGTAGTATTATTAAGGGCCGTGCGCCGTCTATGGCTGGGTCTTTTTTTATAAAGCGTTTTTATTATGTTCCAAGTGGGTTCGTTTATACTAGGTATACTTGTTTTCTGTTTTAGTTCTTGTCATAATGTTTACAAATTGTAATTTTTTATGCGTTGTCGATTTTCTCCAGTACCTACCTACATTGTTTGTAATTTCAACTTCAAAAATTTTAATTTCAAGTGGGGTTCTTCTCTTGGTTGTATCATACTGTACTTAAACAATTTTGAATAAAAAACAATTCCGTTATATTTTTAATATAACGTTCGGCAACACGTTTTTATAAACATATTTAGTTTTCAGTTATTATAAAATTCGTTTAAAAATACTGCGGAATATGGAAAAATATGGCAATTAAAATGCAAATTTACGAAAATTCAATTCTGTAGTTGACCTGTCTGTTTTCAATATGGTGGGTATATTTTTGTTTTTCGTATCGAGAAAACTTCAGACCAGAAATAATATATTAGACACAACGCATACACTACGAAATTAAAACTTGCCTTGCCTGGTTAGTAAATATGCTAAAAAAATATTTTTATAAAGAAAATAAGGAATATTTGTTTCATATTTATACAGTGCCCGCCAAAAAATTGGAACCATATGTTTTTTTTTGTTATTTTTGGGCTAAGATGAAACTACTCTCTGCTTCCAAAAAGATTCAAAATGAGATTATTTAACGCCGTGACGTCATTTGACATACCTGTCAAAAATGACATATAATTAAATAAATGGCCAAAATATGCTTTATTTGCAATTTTATCGAAAAAAGTTATTTGAAAAAGTTGCTTGGAATTTCATTTTACCCCTATCTGCAAATTTTCAGACAAAAATTCTCTTAATGATAAATTTTTGACTTTTTGAAAAAATATAAAAACTATTAAATCTCACTTTGCCTGTCATCCAAATAAAGGTTTAACATCACGGAAAAAAACAGGAAAAATTGGAAAAAAACAAGGTTTTTTCCGTTTTTTTCCGAAGCCCAAAAAATGGAAAAATTGGAAAAAATGGAAAATTTCAGATAAAATTCAATAAAAACAAAATAAAACAAAATAAACAAAGAAAGTTGAAGAAACACTCAAATTATATTTTTGTACACCTACATATTTTGCTCAAAAAACCTCAAGGAGTATAAAAATAACATATTTTGATAGTAATGCTTTATTTAAAACAAAGTAAATGAACAAAACACTTATTGATCAACAATAAAAAACTAAAAACAATAATTCTTTTTAACTTTTTATATATTTATATATACAGGGTTAACTATCACTTAGTACAAAAATTTTTATGGCAGATAAAGAAAAATTAGACTTGCCAAAATAAATTTTCAAAAATTTTCTAACATTTGTCTTAAGCCTAAAAAAATTTTTTTTCAAATTGTATTAAACCCCTCAAAAAACGCCGCCTATGGACGCCCGCGCGACATGTCTAAAAATTTCGCGTATGTCAATAGCGCGGCGTTGCCACGTCTATCAATTTATCCGAGGATTCACCACAAAATTTCGATTTCCTTTTAAAAACGATTACTTTCTAAGGAACATGTAGAATGCCTATGAAACACCTACCTTACTGACATTTCCAGGATTGTTTGCACCATTTTCTGTTTTCTTGCTTTTTTACATTAAAAGTCACACAACACAACATTCACATTTTCTAAATCTGTTGGGGATCTCTTGGTTTCCCTCTGCTATTCCTTTTGTTTGAAGCGAGGTACTCAGCCTGACGACCACGACGAGGTAGATCCCCTCCGCCAGGAAAACCCCGAAGGGTAACCAAAAAATCACAACTGCACTAGCACACATTGCACATGCAAAGCACTACAGTAGCTGTTCAAAGAGGCCGCCGTTAACTTCGATGCACAAATTCACTCGGTTAACTAAAGAAGTCCGGATACGTGCAAAAAGTCCATGATTATTCCGGATTTGAACAGCTGCACCTTCAATTCGTTCACGTAACTGCTGCTCGTTGTCGATTTCCTGCTCGTACACAATCGCCTTCATGAATCCCCAAATACAAAAATCCATTGGATTCAAGTCTGGTGATCGCGGCGGCCATGCAATGGGCCCTCCTCTTCCGATCCAACGGTTGGGGCATTGGTCGTCTAAAAATGCACGAACAGGTCTCGCAAAATGGGCTGGTGCACCATCGTGCATAAACCACATGTCATGCAGTACTTGTAGTGGCAAATTATCAAACAAAACATTTGTCAGAAAATACAAGTATCGTTCAGCGTTTAAATTTTCCGGTAGAATGTATGGTCCAATTAATCGATCTCCATAAACTCCTGCCCAAACATTGATGGAAAACCGACGTTGGAAATTAAACCGCCGAACAGCATGTGGGTTCTCATCGGACCAAATATGGCTGTTGTGTCTAAAAAAAAACAACAAAAATTAGAAATATTCACAATTTTGGCGAAGACGTTAGGATTGACATAGCCAATTTTATAATAAATAAAAAAGATAATATGGAAGAGAGAAAGCTATAAGTAAGTAAAAATTTACATACGTGTAAACCCCAGCACGTGTGAAGCAGCATTCGTCTGTCCAAAGAATGTTGAAAACAAAGTTTGGGTCTTGGGCGATTCGATCACGTAGCCAAGTGCAGTAGGTCATTCTCACCGGAAAATCATTTGCTTCTAATGCTTGGACCTTTTGTATGTGATAAGGGTGAAGGCCGTTTTCCCTTAGAATCCTCCATGCCTGTAAATAATTTTATTGTTACATTTTAAATTTTATGTAGGTATTAGGTGCAAGCAAAGACAATCCCATCACATGGGATAGTCTTTGGTAGAAGTCAGTTTTATTGGTTTTATTTTACTTGCCTTGTTCTGAGATATTCCCAATCTCCTTGCAATAGCTGTAGTGCTTATGGAAGGTTGCTCGCCCACCCCTTCGAGCTTGCAAAACACCAGTGTTTCGCATACGTTGTACAATGTTCACAAGTACGTGGGTTAGGCATATTTGCCCTGTTAGGAAAACGAATACGGTATTCTGCTGCAGCTCGATGTGCACTTTCATCGCATCTCCCGTACATTATAACCATGTCCGTTAACTCGGCGTTCGAATACTCCGGCATTTTCACAAAGACGCTGAACGATTTGCCGCGAAAATCAAGACCAAACTGGGAAATAACGCCATGTTACATTCGCAAATGCCCTCCGTCGGCTACTAGCCAAACTTGAAAAGGTTTGTTCCAACAGGACCAATAACCGTTCTCAAGCACGTTCAGCGCATGCGCACTACCCCACTGGCTGTTCCAACTGAATTATGTACCTACCGACACGGGACGATACACGCACTGTTCCAGCCGATTTATGGATCATTTGTGTATCGTCCTTGTACGATAAAAACGGTCCCTGGTCTAAAGTAATAACCGCGTGTACTGACATGCGCAGTGTATAGTCATGTGACAGAGATAAACAATAACCTCATATTTTTGTTTTTACGTAGATGGTTTTAAATCGATGGCTGGGATCGTGTTTTTTATTTCTTGTTGGTTTTTGGCTTGTTGGGTAGGGCGGGGAATCGTTGAACAATAATTTTTTAGAGTAAAGAGTGAGGTTAGCCCACCGAACATTCGGTTAGCCACATATTAAACACGCAGGTTAGGTGCGGTCACAAAACGTGATTTGGTCGATTTGATTCACAATCCGTTCCATCTGAAATTTTCTTTGGGATCGCACATGAACGGTGCAAAACTAGCGCATGCGTTCTTTAAGGGTTATCATCTAGTTCATGTACAGTTCTGTGACCGTACGTAAATTCGAGTTGGAACAAATGATCCCAAAGAAAATTTCAGATGGAACGGATTGTGAATCAAATCGACCAAATCATATTTGTGACCGCACCTAACCTGCGTGTTTAATATGTGGCTAACCGAATGTTCGGTGGGCTAACCTCACTCTTCACTCTAAAAAATTGTTCAACGATTCCCCGCCCTACTCAACAAGAAATAAAAAACACGATCCCAGCCATCGATTTAAAACTATCTACGTAAAAACAAAAATATGAGGTTAATGTTTATCTCTGTCACACGACCATACACTGCGCATGTCAGTACACGCGGTTATTGCTTTAGACCAGGCACCGTTTTTATCGTACAAGGACGATACACAAATGATCCATAAATCGGCTGGAACAGTGCGTGTATCGTCCCGTGTCGGTAGGTACATAATTCAGTTGGAACAGCCAGTGGGGTAGTGCGCATGCGCTGAACGTGCTTGAGAACGGTTATTGGCCCTGTTGGAACAAACCTTGTATGTACAGTTAGTTGCCTAGCTAGGAAGTTATGAAATGACGAACGGGGCAACGCGGAGCAGTCGAAAAAACGTTTCATAGACTCGACCGGGCCGATACGTCGCTTAATTCATACCGCCGAGGCTTCAGAACAATAAATCCTTTATCTATGCTTCAGAAGAGGTTAGATGGTGGACAAGAATTCATCAGAGGAGCTCCGGGGGTATTAAGGGAGACGGCTTGTGGTGTCGCGGTAATGAGCTTTCCGCGAGAGTAGGAACCGGTCCGGATACGAGCTAAGGTAAGGGGAATCTAATAGCGCTGCATCTGTACAGATTCAAATCGATTGTTATTTATGTATTTTTTAAATTTGTTTGAGTAAAAAGGTATTTTCACCGTTCCTAAATCAACGGCAACACCGCGGAAAATCACTTCAGCTGTCAGTACCTTCAGAAGCCAAATTGGATGACGTCATTAAAGGCGGCGATTTACAGGGAAAATAGGGGTCTTTACCCGTTTTTTTAAAGATCGTAAAAAAAATCTAAAAATATTTTTCTATGTTTTCTTAAGCCATCCTGCGCACGTGGTAAAATTTTTTGTACTAAGTCATAGTTAACCCTGTATATTATATATTAATATATAAATTATTAGATCTAAAAATATTAGTTTTATTTCTTTTTTATTATGTATTATTAAAAAAATTGTTTTTTCCGTTTTTTTCCAAATTTTCCGGGAAAAAAAAACGGTTTTTTTCCGACGATCAATTTTTCCGGAAATTTTAAACCTCTACATCCAAACATGATATGTTTTAGTTATGGACCCTTTTTGGGTCATAATCGGCTAGTTTAAAAAAAAAACTCATTTAACAAAGTGCAATTTTTATATTTTTTCAAAAAATCAAAAATGTATCATTGTCATAATTTTTGTCCGAAAATAATGGCTGTTGTCACGACGTTTAATGATCTCATTTAGAATCTTTTTGGAAGCAGAGATGATCGCCCCAGAGTAGTTTCATCTTAGCCCAAAAATAAAAAAATCCCATATGGTTCCAACTTTTTGGCGGGCACTGTATAATAAATAGTAAATTATAATGCTTCCCTAGATTTCGATTTTATCCTTAAATATAATGTTTTCAAATGCAAATTTGGAAATTCGATTATGTAGCTTGTCCGTCGGTTTTTAAAGGCTATTTCTCGTGCTCAGGATTGTGATTATTTCTATTCCTGTTTACTGCTGACAATTTCTTTTAAATTTCGTCTTGCCTTATATCGCTAAATCTGAATCTGACGCTTTACCCGGATTTATTAAAATTATTCTAACGCGACAATTCCACACAAAGACCCCGAGCGCCGCCATCTGTTTCCCTCCCCGAAGAAATACTGCCCGCTTTTTGTCCCCCCGCAAAATAATTCAATAAGAGTTTTGTTCTAAGCAAGTTGTGAAATATAAACCAATCAGGTGACGATTTACGCTTTCTAAATGGTGTATCGATGGATTATTTCAAAGTATATTTTATTCTTTTTTAGAGCATTTAAATAAAATTTGTATAATATTATTAAGGGCCGCGCGCCGCCTATGACTCGGTCTTGTTTTACAAAGCAAACTCCGCCCAAGCGTTTTTATGATGTTCCAAGTGGGTTCATTTATACTATACTTGTTTTCTGTTGTTTTTATGCGATTTTCTCCAGAACATTGTCTGTAATTTCAACTTCAAAAATTTTAAATTCAAGCGGGGATATTTCTCTTGGATGTATCATACTGTACTTAAATAATTTTGAATAAAAAACAATTCCGTTATATTTTTAATATAACGTTCGACAAAACTTTTTTATAAACATATTTAGTTTTCAGTTATTATAAAATTCGTTTAAAAATATTGTGGAATATGGAAAAATATTGTAATTAAAATGCAAATTTACGAAAATTCAATTCTGTAGTTGACCTGTCTGTTTTCAATATGGTGGGTAAGCGGGTATATTTTAGACCAAAAATAATATATTAGACACAACGCATATACTACGATACTAAAACTTGCCTTGCCTGGTTAGTAAATGCTTAAAAAAATTTTTTTATAAAGAAAATAAGAAATATTTTTTTTATTATACTTCTTTGAAAATAAATTATTTTCATCTGTTTTAGCAATAATGAAAGATGGGGTTTTTCGGGCTAACGCACGGAAACAGCGCATGGAAAAACTTTCCTTGCGCTGAATAATAATACCGAATATTAAAATAGAAATATACAGCAAAGTAAATTAAATTTAAGAAACTCTATATGCTCTCTGATATTTAACATATAATTATTTTGTATTTTAATTCGTAAGTGTTTCAATATTTAGATACATTTCTGTAATATTTTTGACGTTTTATTCACGTTATCTGGCAATAACTAATTTACAACAAAGCATCTTTGAAATAATTTGAGAGTAACCATGGAAACGCATCATACATACCAAACACTATATTGTCTGCACTGTCTATTTTTTGTCAATTAAATTTATTATAATATGCCGATAAAATGTTTTAAGTATCCGTTTTCAAAGAAGTATAATAAAAAATATCGTTCATTACACGTCCAGAAATAGATTTTTCCGTGCTTGCATGACTTCCCGTGTTCGGCTGCGCCTCACACGGGAATTTGTCACGCGCGCAAGGACAAATCTTTATTTCCAGACCCGTAATGAAATATACTATTTCGTATTTGTAATAAATTATATTGCTTGCTAGATTTCGATTTCATGCCTTAAATATAATGCTTTCAAATGCAAATTTGAAAATTCGATTATGTAGCTTGTCCGTGGGTTTTTAAAGGATATTTCTCGTACTGAGGGTCGTGATCATTCTATTTCTGTTTACTGCTCTTGAGGGACAATTTCTTTTAAATCCCGTCTTGCCTTATATCGCTAAATCTGAATCTGACGCTTTACCCGGATTTATTAAAATTATTCTAACGCGACAATTCCACACAAAGACCCAGAGCGCCGCTATCTGTTTCCCTCCCCGAAGAAATACTGCCCGCTTTTTGTCCCCCCGCAAAATAATTCAATAAGAGTTTTGTTCTAAGCAAGTTCGATAAATCTGCGAGTGTTTGCGAGGGACCCCAACGAAATTGTCACCTTCCACGGTGCACTTTATCACCGGACCGAACTTCTTTCGTGTCGGTAATGAATCGTTCCATTTACTTTGCCGGAGCGCCCGTCCCGCACCGGGGGAGGAAATTCATATCGAATTTGTTTGTTCCCGGGAGATAGTGTTTCCGAAATATATTTCGCCTAAATTGGTTCCTTTACGACGTGGAGGGACGCTTTTAATCTAAATTTTATTGGGCGTATTGGGTTTAACGGAAATGTCTTTGTTAAAGAAGTGCTTTGATCGTGGCGAATGCGTCGAATATATTCGACTGAGAATTCGACGCAAGCCAATGAAATGACATAATTCGTGAAATATAAACCCAGGGACTCTTTAAAGTAAGGGGAAGCGTCATTATACTTTCCAAAGTGAGGCCTATTCTTTCCTCATTCTAATGGTCTCAGTGATGCCAGGTATGCCATTTTATTGGAGAATCTATGAATATAATAGGTACTTTGATTGTTAGTAAAAATTAATAATGGTTTATGATTTCTAAAAATTATACTTGACAATTTTGTGTATACAAGAACAGAATGTGGCAACTGTCAAATGAAAGGAATTTATTTTATAGTTGACATTCATTTCCAGCAATAATTATTTCCACGAATTTAAGTAATAAGTATGGTAAGTCAGTAGTGCCGATTTTGCTTATTTAAGAATTTGTCGCTATTGCACCTTGTTACCAGGTTCCTCAATCATTTTTTGTAATATGTAAACTTGAACTTTTTTCCTTGTTGAATGTATCTACCCAAAGAACTTTCACAGATTTCGGGATGGGCTAATAAGATTAGGTCTAGTAGTTCTAATGATGTAGTTTTTCTCGGTGTTAATCATAAAGTTTTTGTAATTTTATTTCTCTCCCAAGGTATGTACATACCTCACAACCTCAAATAAACTTGTAGTCGTAGATAAAAACTTAAAAAAAAAGACCTGACTGAAGCTACCTGCTTAATAATTTAAAATTTTCGAAATACAATTTGTTTTGAACTACCTACTAATACGTAATGCCCACGTAATGGAAATTTTAGGATTACTAAAGGTAATACAGGAAAAATCTGGTTGCAATTATTGGGACTACTACAGGCGGCCGTTGACACATCTGAATATCTGGAAGTTAGAAAAGTTAAAAATTGTGAATTATGATGGGAAATATTATTTTATTTACAACCTTGTATGACATTTCTGACTTTTTATAAATTTGAAAGTGTCAATTTTTTTACTTTTACTTACCGCCCTCCCGCCCGGGTGGAAAGGTTACTTTCCACCCAGGAGGGCGGGAAGTAAACGAGATAAAATTTTGAAATTACAAAATATTGATGGTTGTAAATAAAAACGTATACAAACCTCGGTGACGTGTTTCATTACTGATTTTTTGATTGTATTCTCTTTTTGTCAAATAAATGGTTTTCTGTAAATAGTACGACAAAACTGTATTAAGAAAACTTCCCCAGAATGGAAAACTGCGCATGATGACAAAATTTTACGATTCTAGGCCTACTTTGTATTTTGGAAAATATTGGAGGAAACGCAAAGTGAGCCTAGGATTGTCAAAAAATTTTCCATCATACACAGTTTCCTATTCTGAGTAACTTTTATTTATAAGTTTTGTCTTACTACCTACAGAAAATTATTTAATCGAAGAAAAACAAGAAAAAAATCAAAAATCGAAGTAGGCCTAACGCTTTGAAATTTTGTACACTTAAGTAGCTTACCACGCTGCGCAAATTTTCTTTATAACTTTTTTCATTATCTCTACAAATAGAGGTAGTTTACTCTTATGCTAATTAAAGTTTCTTCAATTTTCTGGTCACCCAGTATAAGTAATGTCAACTTTTTCCATGCCAATTTAATTTTAAGAACAAGCAGACTTTTTTATGAAGAATGACTTTTTTCGAAGAATTGAAAATAAAAATTTTTACAAGTATAGTTAAGTCCATCGGTGGACACAGTGTATATACTATTAAATTTACTGGATTACATACTCGTAATATAGGTAGAGGTAGATCCATAACCCCTTTCACTTTCATATATATCTTTGTCCTTGCTAAACAAGCATTTTGTCTATTCAGAAACAGGGCGGCAATTCCACAAAAATACACTCCCAGTCCATCCGCCGTAACCACAAGATAACTTTCCACGTGCCCTTTCATCAAAACAGCCTCTCCAAGCCTTTAATTTTTAATGAACGCCAGTAAACTGCGACCTTTTCAAACGTAATCCCTCGCTGTACTCCGAGCCCCGGCTGCGGGCTTAAAGGAATTACTTTTGATTACTGCCCCCGGGGACGAAATGCTAAAAGAAAAGGCGGTCATTTATTGGAGAATTACCGACCAAGATTATTGTTGCAATAATGGAGAGCTGTAAGAATTCTTTAATTGGCATTTAGCTTGCTCGGGACAACTTTTACCTCATGGCCATTTAACGCGATGTAACTACTTAAAGCAGGATACAGTCTGGAACTCAGAAAAACAACCAAGGATAGAGGGAGCAAAAACATCGAAATGCATACGTTTGTAGTCAACCAACATTATAACGGAAATTTACCAAAGTAAATAAACGTTACGCCCGTGTGTATATAGTACGTACGCATTTATACCGTTGATCTTTTGCCTACCATAAAACGGTCATTATCCTTTGACCATAAAATGCCTGGAATTTCGTACAGGATCGGAGTAGGTATATACCTGCAACCGTAATTCATAATATAAATACAATTTTAAGCAGGTATTTTTTTATACTCATAAATATAGCTAATTGTATCAGCTTTGTATTAGTCTTATCTTAGTGTTATAGTGTGGCGTTCTGGTGCTTGTGCTTTGTGCTGATAGTGGGTCATCTAGAGTCATGTCCAGAAGAAAGCATTTATCTCTTGATGCTAAAGAAATAATTAAAAATGTGTGTCAATCATTAATTCCAGAGATGCTTTAGCGGAGACGTCTGCCTTAACAAATACTCCTCTAACTTCGGTAAGGGACATAGTATTAAAACCTATTATTCCAAAAAAGCGCAGTGACTCTGGCACAATAAGAAGTATTGACGAGTATGATGTGGATTTATTAAGAAGAAAGATTTACCAAATGTATGAAAAACAATCTGTACCCACCTTGGTTTCCCTAAAGAAGAGGCTGATCAACGACGAAACAAACATTTCTTGTGGTATTACGACCCTTAGGAAAATGCTGCTCAAAATGGGATTTAAATATCGCACAATTAATAAAAGACAAACTATAATGAATGGCGTCATCAATATCTAACACAATATAGAGCAGAAAATCGCCCAATTATCTACATGGTTTGATACCCATGACACTGCAAAAAAAAAGGATCGGTTAATTTTTCACAAAACTGTCAAACCAGGGCCCCTTCAAATAAAAGCAAAAGAATTACGATAATTCATGCAGGTTCAGAAAATGGGTTTGTTCCGAACTGTGTTTTGCTTTCAGCTAAAAACATAGCAGTCTCTTCCTTAGATTACCACCAAGACACTGACGCAAAACTGTTTGAAGATTGGTTCGAACATCGTCTTTTGAAAAATATACCAAAAAAATAGCGTTATTGTAATGGACAATGAGCGTTATCATAGCAGGCAACTAAAAACAATCCCCAATTGTAGCAGTACTAAAGCGGAGATTCAACATTTCATGATAGAAAATGATATTTATTTTGAAGAAACATACAAAAAAACAGGACCTTTCGGAAGTCTTAAAAGCTTTCAAAATTGATAGGGAATACGTCTGTGACAAACTTGCAGCTGAAAATGGACATGTAGTGTTGCGCCTTCCTCCTTACTACTGTAATTTTAAACCCCATTGAGTTAATATGGCACCAATTAAATATCAAACATCAGAAGAAATAATATTTCTCTCACATTAAATATATCTGTAAGTAACATCTCTGAGGACATTTGGAAAAACTGTATACCTACAACATGTAATTAAGGTGAAAAATTCTTATATGTGTATGCGTATAAATGTTCAACCACTGATAGTAAGTTTAGGTTTAGAGGAGGATAATAGTGATAGTGACACAGAACTAATGAAGAATTGGGTTTCCAAATTTAATTATGTCTTCATACCGACAAGTCAATTTGTAAAACTCCTACATTGTGCTGTGTTTTAATCTAAATGTGTAAATTTAAGTATGTATTTTATTAAATTCTATATCGTACCTGTATATTTTGATATATTTAATAAAATATTGTTTTTCATTGTTTTGTATATTGATTTAGTTTAGAATTTTAAAATAAAAATAAATAAATAATATCTCAATAATGTTTAAGCCGACCCTGCACCCCAGTAATATATTATACCTATATACAATGGGATATTATCATAGGTAGGTGATTTATTTCAGAAAGGTCAACGGTATAAATCCGTACACACTATACAATGTTTACCTGTGAAAAAATATCACCTTGGCCAGACACCACACACCTTTGCATCCCATTGTAAGTATACAAAATCAGTCTCCTAAATACTAATAAATAGTTATAAATTAACGAAAAACACTCGAAGACAAGAAAAATACCCACGTAAGGTCTAGAACGATACAACAACAAAATCTCTGTTTTTAATTGAATAAAAAATGCTATAAAAAGAAACACTACCTGTTTAAAACAAAGGTCATTGGCTGTCTTAAATTTCAATTGAGTCATGCCTTAAAAGCCAATCCCTACAAGCTTCTTCGGGCTACAAATTTGCACGGGTCATTAATACCACGCCCCGGAAATCAACTCTGCGTCCGGCCCATAAACCTCCCATCTTGTTTCGTTGTCCACCTACCCTTACTTGCAGCTGCTACCTGTTCCTTCCCCTAAAAAACATCTGGGCGGCTAAATCCCTCTCCACGACACATACAATAGGGCCGAAATCTTAAAAAGACGCATCGCCTTCTACTAGAACGGCTTCTGTATCTAATTTTACAACCCATGGACTTTTGCGAGGACCACTCGCCCTACATGTGCAGTCCAGATTTTATTTCACGCTGTGTTATTTGCGGAAAATCATTATTGGGCCGACGAGAACGACCACAATTGGTTCGATAAAGTTAGCGTGATTATGTAGCTACTCTGTACAGATCTGCGCGTGTACGATACACTTAATAGTGTTTTAGGAGGGGAAAGTCTTTACACGCCTAAGGGCGTCTACAAAAGATTTCTGATGGAACTAAATGGGCTTCCTGCAACGACCGGTTATTAAAAGTTTTCCTGTAGTTGAGAGCTCTGCCATAATTGAGGATATGATCTCGAAGTTACAGTTTTAGTTGGGAGGTGTTTTCTGTGTTATAAGAGCTATTACATTTCGTTCAATTTTTTTGTGAACTAATAGAACTAATTATAGAAGACCAACACATAGTAGGTAATAGATATCTCCATTTTAACTCCAATTATCATACATTAGTGTTAAAAAAGGAGTAATTAAAAGTTTGTATGGCAGGGCCAAAACGAATTTTTCTAATAACACAAAACTATAACACATGTTTTAAAGAATAATAGTTACCAATCCTGTTGAAATTGTTGAGCAAGTTTTTCAGGATCGACAACTAACAATGGTAAATAGAATTAGAGAAATAAATCTGGTTTACCGACCAGTAAATTTAATTATAATTATATTCCCGGACTAACAGATAAGCTAAAACGCATAGGCAATTTTTTTAATGCCAGAACAGTATTTAAAACCAATCGATGCTAGTGAAAACAAAACCATTTAATGAGGTGAATACAAAGTTCAAAAAATTGCATTTATAAGTTCTATGTTGGGGAGACTTGTAGGTTGTAGGTCATTCGTTTAAAAGAACATAAAAATTATATCAGGCAAAATCAAATTTCAAAGTCAAAAATGTGTGAACACTTTTTTAATAATAATCCTAGAATTTGGGGGATAGGTCCCAATATCAGATAGGTTACTAGGCTATATTATGTTTCTGTTTTCATTACATTTTTACTTGACATTTATTACTATGTCATTTCACATTATCTTTAAGAAGGGATGAAGCGTTGACCGACATATTAATAAAGACTGCTCACGGCTGTCATGTTTGACAGTTCTCTGGCTCACCATGCGCTTCCCGGAGACAAAATACAATGCAAAATAAAAAACATAAAACATAAAAATCATCTTCACAGATTCCAAAAGTGCAATCGATAAAATTACTAGCACAAAAAAATTAACACAACAGGCTGTAGGGTTTACGAAAAGACTACTTATAGAAGCAAATAACTCAGACCTTGATATAAAACTAGCTTGGATCCCAAGTCACTGTGGTATAGAGGGAAACGAAATTGCTGATCAGTTGGCTAATGTTGGCCGCTGCCTCAATATCCCTTATGCTTGTAAACCGGAAAGTGAAGATATAATTCCGACCTTAAAAAACAAACGATTAATGAATTTAAATCTGCCTGGAAGAGAGAAAACCAAACCAAAAAAAGTTTTTATATTCAAGTAAACTCTGAATTCTCGCTAGAACCTTGGTATGCTAAACATGAATTTATTAATAGAAGACACAGTACTACATAATATATAAGGTTGAGGACAGGCCACTCGCTAACTCCGTACCACCAGTTCAGGATCGGAGTGCGCGATGATCCCTTTTGTAGATGTGGAGAGGTGGGATCCCTATCCCACACTTTGTTTGAATGTCCCTTCAATTTTAATCCACTATACGATCTATACTCTGACCTAGCAAAAATTGGTATTCCCACACCAATATCAGTAATATCATTGTTAAAAAACACAAGTGAAAGTGCTATAAAGATTATTCAAAAATTTTTAGTAATGAATAACATCGAACTTTAACTAAGACATAATGACAACCAACTATTTACATTACAATTTAAACATATAAAGTAGACAATAACATCCTGCTATCAGAACCTGGGCTTCCTAACCTATTCCGAGGTACCATTTCGGGTCGTGGAATGCTCCTCCGGTACCCGGGAGCGAGAAAAGTCTATACCTATGTTGCGTTGTCTTTCTAACAGTCACCTAGTAAAGCAGAAAGAAGAAAATAAGAGAAACAAGAATAAGCTAAAATTAAACCTAAAAGGAGTGTTACGTAACCGCGTGACGTCGGCGAGACACTCGGCCCTGGGTCAATAGCCACGCAGCTTAGCACAACAATACAACAACAAGAAGAAAATACATTGTTGACCATAGGCGCCATCTACTTTCCAGGACATGAAGCTATAGCCGTGAAAAGTCTTATTAATACGTCAGTCAACGGATGAAGATTTATACCCAAATACCCAATTAAAAATTAAATGGATAAGTGATACGTATAAGTTCTAGTTCTGGAGATGTTCAAAACCATAGTAAAGCTTAGAGAACCTACTCTATTTCTTTGGGCCATGGATGAATATTCAGCGACATGCCCCACCAACAGCGAACTTATAAAACCCAACAGTTGTGAAAATTTTCGGGCTGTTATTATAATATTACCCACATTATATTCCGCTTCGTATCTCGCAAACTGCCCGCCTAGAATAATACGAGTAAAATGGTGTGCTAGAATTGTGGGGATGGCCTATTTTAGTAGTAATTAGCCAGTGTTTCGGGTGTAACCACTACCAGAGGAAACCACAGGGATATTCAGGATAAGAGCGAAGGTATGTATATGTAGGTTAAATCCGGAAGATTTTAACGCTATAGGATTTAATGGAAAGCAGTTACAATATACCAACTCAACTATGCCACAGAATTATGCAATGTATGTCAGATTCCTCCTTCGTATTGTGTCAGTCACAACAATGGTCCTTTGGCTTTGACTTTTTAATTTCCATTTATTGTATATACCTATATTCTCTTCAAACTAAACGCAAGTGAAACATGAACGCAAGTTGTTGCATGGCTAGATCGTGATACGCACCTGATCGGCTTGCTATTGGCTAGCCAGCAATAAAATCTGACCCGGCGGGCGAGTGCAGAGAGTCGGTGTTTCTTACAGAGGTGAATTGAGTTGCAAGTGTACCTTTATTTTTTTCCGATATAATTCTTTCGCTGTTTATTAATTGATGGAGCTACGATTTGTGTTAATAGTAGAAATTTGCAGGTGAGTGAATGACTAGGTGTGCCATAAAAGTTTGTTTTTAAAGTTCTTAATAAAATTCATAGAGATCGTCCTTAATGCGGCCCTGCCTCGTATTAGCCCTCAGAATTGTTCACGTGCTTCCATCGTGTAGATGTAAACGCGCCACTTGCATTTAGTTTGAAGAGAGTGTAGTTGTATAATATATTAGTTTTGTACTATTTACTTATTGAAGGCAATAAATCGACTTCTTAGTCTCAAAAAGTTGTTGAAAAGAGTGGCTACTATTCAATGAAGCGTTACTTTTCGACAGTATGGTTTAAGAAATCAACTAACCTCAAACAAACAATAAAATTGTAGGAAAATTTGGGGATGCCCAAAAAACAAAATAATAACATTGAGGTTAGGTAAATTGTGCTCCACATCGCCGATATTTCGCTCAGTTCAATCTGATCAGTTCATTCTGATCCAGATCAGTATGTCATTATGAAAGAACACCTCTATTATTAGTCTCGCTGTACAGATACGGAACTACTAAGCACATTTGCGCACGTTCATAACAGGAATTACACCAATTAATTACCGCCAAAACGCACCGTTCTCGGAATATAACTGTGAGCAAGCACTCTGCGAGATTTGGAACGGAGTGTGTAAGGTGAGGGTTACTCCGCGAACGGCACGAGTTGCTGAACGCGCCCCCGGTCCACTATAGCAGGGGGACGTGTCGCTGAATATTCATGGGCCCATCCAAAGTAGTTCCCGACAGGGAGGGTATTTAAACAACCCTTTAATATTAGAAGCAGCCCTTTATTGATTGCCGGGATTTGTTTTGCTACTGCGGAGAATGTACGGTGATTTGAAATTCTAGGGAAGTAGGTAGGTATATTGCTTTTCGCTTGTCGTAAAGCGTAAAGCCTACAAAAAGAAAAAGTTTCCGAAAAATTAGTTTTTTCAAAATTTTCATGATTTTTCGAAATTAGAAACGCTTTTGTAGGTTTCACGACAATGTGATATTAAATAAACTTGTCCAGGATTAAATAAAATTGAAAATAAAAAACCCTTTTAAAAACCAGCTTTTATTTAAGCCATGTACTAAAACGAAAAGTTTAGGTTTTCGTTAAGATAATTGAATTGCAAATTGCTACAAGTTTTTGCAAAAGAAAAGCTTGATGAAAGTAGGCACCAATTACCTAATTTTATTGGACAGTGGTTGGTTGATAAGCAAGTACCTGTTTGCTGAAGTATAGATACGCATTTTTTCTTTACAATTCGCGCGACAAGCTTTTCAAAACTTTACAAAAACTTGTCGCAATTTGGAATTGAATTATCTTAACAAAACCTAAACTTATTTTATTCGCTTTAGTACATGGCTTAAATAAAAGCTTGTTTTTAAAAAGGTTTTTTTTTCAATTTTATTTTGTGCTTTTTAGTATCTATTTGATTCCCATGTCAGGAGGATGGTAAAGAAATTTAGTCCGCCATCTTGGGGCGGCCGCCACATTGGATTTCGTATGAATTCATTCACCTTATTGTTTTCTACCCGTCGCGCCCTTTCCTTTGATACTTATGTTGGGTGTCAAATAGGTAATCCGCCATCTTGGAGCGGGGGCCATATTGAATTTAGTGTGATGTCACTAACTTTTTCGTTTTCTACTCTTCAAGCCCTTTCATTTGATGCCCATATTAAGGAGGTTGACAAAAAATACATCATCCAAAATCTTGGAGCGGCGGCCATTTTGAAAGTATTACAATATTGACTATTGCATATTGTATTGTCACCGGAACGAAAGGTGTATGCAAAATTTCAGCTCAATCGGATGTCAGGAAGTGGTTCTAAATTAGCTTGCAAGATTCGACCCACACATACATACTAACAGGTGAAGTTAAATAAAAGCCTGTAAAAATGGGTAGATGTGCAAAATTACAAAATCTAGACGCACTTTCATTTTATTCTGCTAAAAGATTTAAAACGTACCAAAATTAATTTTTCTAAAACTGAACATCTCTCGAAAAGAAATGAAGAAAAGCAAAAAAGATTATCTTTCCGGTGGAGTATCATTTTTTATTAAAAAATATTATGAGTGACACTGGTTTAAATAGGCAGGTCAAACTATTTTTAGTTTCTACTATTATTTAATGTGTGTTTAAACTATACCAAATATGTTTGCCTTATCCGTCTGCCTTTAGCGAAAAGAAAACTAAAAAAAAAAAACTTTGATAACGAAAGCCGTTAAGATTTCAATATACATGTTTATTTTAAATTTGAAATGAAATGAAGTTTAAAATGCAAAAAAGGATATTCCGTTAAAAAACAGTTTATGTTTTCTCCTTTTTGCAACTTTCATTTAATTTCTATTATAGCGGATTCTGACGATTCAGAGAAAATGATCTACTTACAACTTTAAAAGTTTTTATCTTTTTTAATTTTTTTAGTTCAAAATATACGGAAGGACTCTCTAGGTAAGTACACATAGCGCCATCTATTCGGGACTAGAACTATTAAAGCCAGTTAAGAAAACACTACCGACCTTTGAATTTATTCAATGGTAAAATAATGACCTCCACTCCATAACTTTATTGGCATTTACAGTATGATTTATACAGTATCGTTGTGAATGTACGATACAATATACTAGACAATATAAAATACTAAAGGATGTTTTAGTGGCATATCAGGTAAAGAATATCAATTGAAAAAAATGCACTTCAGCCGGGACTCGAACCTAATTGATATTCTTTGCCTAATATGCCACTAAAAAATCTTTCTGTGGTTTATATAAAACACGTTTTAATTAAAAAATATTCCAGGTTTTGTACACATAATTCCTATATACAGGGTAAGTTTTTTTCGATGCCCACTATGGGGATCTCGGAAACTAGCAGAGCTAGAACAAAGGTTAAATGGGAAAGAATTGCAGTTTTGAATGCTCAATCTAATGCCCATTTTGGATTTTTAGAAAAGTTCATGGCTCCCTAGAAAAGACTGATTTTTGCTATTTCATCAGATCTCTGTAGCTCTGTAGATAATTTTGAGCTTAATAATATAATCTATCCAATTTTTTATGTTGTTTGTGATTTTTGAGATATGACATAAACTTTTGTTTTTTTAAATGTAAATCATAGTTGGCTCTGGCCTTATCAAATCGGCCATTTTTTGAGCTTTCCAAAAATATAATACTCGGCATAGTTATTATTAAAAATAAAATAGCTATGGCTAATTTTCTGATTTTTTTTTTAAATTTTCACATAGTCAGCCATGGAATATTTTCATAATTACGTTCTATTTTATAACATGACATACTTCAAACTTTCCAATATTTTATTTTTAGCTGGTAACAAAATGTAACAAAATAAAACAAAAATTATCATGATGGAGCTCCACTACATAATTATTTGGCCGTAAGAAATTACCTAGATCAGCTCAATCCAAATAGTTGGATAGGGAGAAATATACCTGTTTCCTGCAGCCCCAATCCCCCGATTTGTCTGTTTTGGATTTCTTTTTGTGGGGAACAGTACAAAATAAAATATGAGACAATTGTTGAATTAAGAGTAGCTGTTTTATAGAAGCAATTGCCAGTATTGACAGGCGCTCTCTAAGAAAGGCGACACATTCAGTTTTAAAAAGATGCAATATTTGCATAATTAATAATGGTGGATTGTATGAACACCTTTTTTATTTTAAAAGGTGACCTTTTAAAATAATAATAATTTGAATTTGAGTTTTTTAATTTTTGTTTTATTTTGTTACATTTTGTTACCAGCTAAAAATAAAATATTTAAAAGTTTGAAGTATGCCTAATTATAAAATAGAACGTAATTATGAATATATTCCAAGGTTGACTATGTGATAAATTAAAAAAAAAACAGAAAATTAGCCATAGCTCTTTTATTTTTATAATAACTATGCCGAGTATTATAACTTTGGAAAGCTCAAAAAATGGCCGATTTTATAAGGCCACAGGCAACTATGATTTACATTTAAAAAAACACAGGTTTATGTCATATCTCAAAAATAACAAACAACATAAAATATTGGATCAGATTATCTTATTAAGCTCAAAATTATCTACAATTTTTGTCTCTACAGTTTTTCTGTATAATCAGAAATAACGGAGCTACAGAGATCTGATGAAATAGCAAAAAATCACTAGTTTCAAAATATCTAGTGAGCCATGAACTTTTTTAAAAATCCAAAAAAGGCATTAGATTGAGCATTCAAAACTGCAATTCTTTCCCCATTTAACCTTTGTTCTAGCTCTGTTAGTTTCCGAGATCCCCATAGTGGGCATCGAAAAAAGCTCACCCTGTATATTTCAGTTTTTGGCGGAATTATTGAATAAGGAATTCCGAATACCTTAATCAATGGTGGAAACTAATGCACATAAAATATGAACAGATGGTTTTGGTGCAATAATTTCTAAATGATGTGCCGTACTAATGTGTAATTTGGAATTTGAACTGGGCCACATTTCAGAATACTACAGAGGATAAAATTATACCAAAATATTACTTAAGAAACCACAACAAATTTATCTCATGTCGCGTCCCCTCTTGACGTAGACCGTGGACACATAATTTCCGTCAAAGATCCGAGCGACCCCCTTCCCTCTTAAACATGAATATGCGCATCTATATACCCACATCTCCGCTTCCGGTTATCCCGGAAGGAAGCACTTCCGGTCGAATCCTTTAAGGAGCGGGCGCCGCCCCGACAGTTACGCAGCCGGCGGGGCGACACAGGAATTCGCAATAACAGAGGCGGCCGCCGGCGCGTCATGTTGCCCGCGATCGTGTTTTGTCTTTTCCGACGCCCGCCCCGATCGCTGCATATTGGATTCTCTGGCGGGCGCGGGAGCGGTCCCGGATTTTTCGGGGTAATTGAGTTGGCGGCATATTGCACGCGAAGGGAAGTTTGCCGTGCATAGGGGGAGAAAATCGATTCGCAAACCTTTTTTTACTATATGGTCAACAATTCAGGTATTATACAACCTGTGGAGACTATAATCGTTAACTGATATATTATTAAAGACTGCTCACGGCTGTCACGTCTGACACATTTTTGGCCCACCATGCGCTTTCCGGAGATAGAATACAATGCAGAATACATCGTTAGCCATCAGAGCCATCTGTTTTTCCAGGACATGAAGCTATAGCCGTGAGAAGTCTTTATAAATACGTCAGTCAACGCTATAATTAAGTGCCAAAACTTTAGCTACGTATTGAACTCATCGAGAGCAGCAATTTTATTCTTTTTTTTTTTTTGTAAACACAATTTTTAACCGATAAATACTTTTAGCTTATGTCAGAGACAATAGTTATTTATGTGCCAAGGCACTGAAGTTCAACTTTTTATGACTCATGTGGAATTTAGTTGCCGAGGCCTCTGGCCGAGGCAAATAAACCACATGAGTCATAAAAAGAACTTCAGTGCCGAGGTAGGTACATATTATATTTTTTTTGAAATCGGAAAAAATGTTTTATTAGGCAAGAAAAGGGATCATCCGTCCATGAACCGACTACGCGCGGCGTTGCTTGACTTTGACGATCGCTCTACCTAGGTCAAAAGTATGGCAAAGACACGGCGGCTTCGAACAGAAAAACCAAACTGCTGCTTGTTGTGCAGCCTCCATAATAAATCTATTGATATTCAAACCTACTAAAATATTTATATATAATTTCGCAATGGGTACGAATAGTTAAAGGGGCCTTTATTGGCCGGGTTTTGAATTTTGAATATTTGGTTACTTTTGACGGGCGATGGCTCCGCGTCCGACGTTTGATGTTTACATCTCGCCAAGGCCTATACTTATTGAAAAAATCGTACAATAATGGGTTACTTCAGTGCCGATTTCTGAGCTTTTAATGACGATTTTGGGACACTTTACTGCCGATTTCAAGAAAATATAACGAATCAAAGATGAAAAAATCAATATGGAATTTATTAAAGGAACTATTTAGTTATAGGTACTATCTGTTTAAAGAGGTTCAAAGCCTTGCTTACAACTAATGGGATGGTTCCATCCATGGGCGTACCGAGGGGGGCTAGGAGGGACAGCTGCAAATAAAAACTCTTCGAAGACCAACTCCAGATTTACAATTATCTCAACCAGATAAAAATGCAAGTCGCAATTTTACGAGACACTTTTCTAGAAATACTTATATACGACAAGAGCAAGTGGATAAGTGGATGCGATAAATTAAATGCACTGTTTTGTTTTCCCTATTTAATGTTTTATAAAGAAGTAGATAAAACATGGGCTAAAATAGGATTCGAAGATTTAAAACATACAGTGTCTCACTTAAGAGTGAAATAACCTTATAACTTCTTTAATTTTTAACCGACCAGAAAGAAATTTTTAGGTAGATGGCATTGTTGCCTACTTATTTCCAAAAAAATTAGTTGCCTACATCTAAATCCAAACTTTAGTCAAAATCCAAAAATTAAAAAATTAAGTAAAAATTAAAAAAAATTGAAATTTGTTTTGTAGCTTTTAATTTTATTTTAAAATGATTACTTTTTGAAAACAACTTGGCTTTAAAACTTCCATGACACACTTTTCAAAACGCAGCAAATTCTTAAATTGCTATTTTTGGATTTTGATTTTTTTTATTTCATATTTGTTGATTTTGACAAAATTTTGGATTTATGGTTCTGGATCGATTCTGAACAACTTCTTTTAGTAATTTTTTTAGAAAAAATGCCTTATATGATTTTCGGATTTTTAGCCTCGATTGTGGCATCGCAGTTGGCTTTAACTTAGGGGTAGACAACTAATTTTTTGGAAATAAGTAGCGAACAATACCATCTACATTTGGTAAAAATTTCGTTCTGATCGGTTAAAAATTAAAGAAGTTATAAGGTGGTCTCACTCAAAATAAAAAAACACGCGCTTATTATTAAACATATCGTAGCCGTGGATAAAAATAGATAAAAATAATAAACTGCATACAATTTTGTGGCAAACTAGAATTAGTGTTACGTAGGCACGACAAAAAAGAATTAATCGAATTTAAATCCTAGTTAGATTCTATTATGAAAGAACATTTAATAAGGTCTACAGTACTCAAGGCTACATGTAGGTACCCCAAAAACGGTTCAAAATGAAATCTTGAACAGCACGCTTTAAGGAATTTGAGAGAAAATAAATAAAACAGACCTCTGGACACAGTCTGATAAAACATCTGACATTTCGATAATGGAACTGCGTTATTAAGTTCTTAAAAAAGCGACAAACAACAGGAATTACTGTTTTAGGCACTTGTTGTATTAATTATACAGAAATACGTATATCAAAATCAAATAACTCCGACTCCTGTTGTAAACAAGAGCACGTGGTGATGAAATAAACAAAATTGGTTTCAATAAAATAGTTCAAAACATCGATAAAATTATTTGTGGCAGTATTTAAATAGCTTAGACGCATGTGAAAACAACAAGATAAAACCGTATAAATACACTTGCGATGGACATTTTGTGCGTGATATTATGTGGCCTATAGACCAATATAGACTTATTTCGCGGCACGACATCGGACACCTGCTTTTATTTACTCCAAGCGTCAGAGTTACTCGATTTGAGTATAATTATTACTAGTAGGTACCCACCTCGGTACTCACCTATTTTTTTAATTGACCACAAGTGTGTTCTTTTTTCTTTTCAAAACGTACCCCCCCCCCCCCCCTATGCCCCACGAGCCGCCACTGCACGCATACCCTACAACTTTAAAACGTACCGCATTCAACCAGCCCGACCCCCGATATAAAATATTTACGCCAGATTTACCCTTTTATTGGCATCTCACCAAGAATAATAAATGCCACATTCGGCTGAGTGCAGTTCGAGCCGTCGTCCCGCCCCTGAAATATAAATATACGCGCTTCCGGTTGAACCGGAGTGACTTCCGGTCCACGGTCGCAATTACAACTCCGTCGGTTTCACGACACGCCGGAATTCGCAATAACAGTAGCCCAGGCGGCGCTGGCGATTGTGTTTTGTCTTTCTGGGTGACGGCCGCGCGTGAATATGGGATTTTTACGTGGTGACAGGGAGAGAAACTTTCGAAACAAACGGACATACTGGGTGTCTGGGTGACTCCCCTTGTACAATTCCATGGAGGCGTTTAAAGAAGAAACGATAGTTCCGCTATCCTTGTCGCTATTTTCTGTTTGGTGGTACCATAGAAAGAAGAAGAAGAAGAGATACTACCGCCTAACCTAACTGTGGAATTTTCTGCGATCATCAGACGGATTCCGTTTTTCGATCGTGATACAATCGGGTGTCATCGGTTTTGGAAAGTAGTTAAATATATCATAAATATTTTGCTGCGAAATATCCGCGACAAATTTGTAGCTTGTATATAGGCAAATGAAATCGGGTTATTATTCAATGCCAATATTACCAGTGTACTCGTCTATTCCATATTATGGTATAAGTATTTATAGAATAGTAGCAAGTACTTGGCGGTGAGATACAACACATAAAACACAAACAACAAACAAACAGACGGAGAACAGACTAACTACTATCGTTGACTGAAGGTTTAAACTACTATGATATACCCAACGTAAATTATGCTTCCATATCGTTAATGCAAATCTAATCAATGCTGAAAATTTAATTCCTAGAATTCTGCGCCATATGTAAATACGAAGCAAATTGTACTTGCTGGCTACAGTTTTCCGTGCATGATATACATTAGTCGAAGAGAAATGCGTTTTCTTTATCGGAATAATTATTTATACTTTTTTTAGGATTAATGCGAAAATTTAAAACGTCGACAAAAATGTTAATCGCCCACGATAACGCGGCAGTGCTCCCGAGTATTTTAAAATTACAAATGCATATAAATCATCAGGACCATTATTTTAATGGTGCTGCTGGAAAATCCATATTAGACCTACGTTTCTAGGTCTTTAAAAATAGTTATTTGAATAAAGGGCATCTTATTACATATTCTATTATCGATTTTACAATAAAGCTAGATAATAAAAATGCGCATCGATAATGCGCATCGATTTTTGTTGCTGTAAATCAAGAGGGATCTGTTTTTGTGGCATCTTCTTCCTTAGTAGGAGTCCCTGGTTCTAATCTCGGTTGGAGTGTATTTTCAGCTGAATATCCTTTACCTGCTATGCCACAAATAAAACCTCTTGATTTATATTTACATGGTTCAACAATCTATCCTTATTTGTTTATAGGTCCTTGGCTTAGAATTTCCACGTTCGATACTTGCATTAAGTCACTATGCCAAATATTGCGGTAGAAGAACAAATAGGAAGTTCAGCTAACCAACAATAATGAATGGTTTCCATACGAAGTAGTACGGTGTAAGCCCTATGCACTCTAACTCCTTCTAGTATTTGTAAAAGATGCTGGAGTCTCTAACATCTCACCTCTACTTACTATAGTCACTTGGATTAAACTGAAACCCGTATACTCGGTTGTTGGAGTGCTCTTTATTTCAACTGATCATCCTTTACATTAACATCAGGCAACCAGGCAAACAAAATCATGTTGAAGTAGTGTTAAACACCTAACCTGAGTATTCTGCGATGTCAAGTAGTTAAATTGGCACTTTATAATGTCCTTAAATATTGGGAAGTTAATGCTTTGCCTACAAACAGCTGTTTTTTTTTGTGTACGAAGGCACTGTAGATACTTAAACTTATCCACCGAATGTAGAATTTAGTTTGTCGACTGAATCCCCGTAATGAATATATTGGAAGGACTGTTTTCTTTCCGATTAACGTAATAGATTCCGCATTGCCCAATCGAAAACACGCTTCAAATGGGGCTCTTCCTATCTGGGGAACTGCGTACATAAACGTCCGGCGCAGGCGGCGAGAAAAATAAAAGTCCTATCGCCCCCAATACCGTAATTGCTTCGTGTTATTGAGAACCGCGTTTGCATCCGGAGGCTTATCGCCCGGATTGTTGCAGCCACGCGTTTCCGGGTTTTCCGGCGCAGCGCCCCGTTTTGATAATTTTTTTCAGAAATGTACAAACGAACTGAAAGGCAAGTGGGTAGTAAACAAAGCCAACATCTTTTTGAGTGATGCCACGTACTCCATTGTTTACAGCATTTCATTTCAAAATAGAAGGGTTTAATAATGGGATTCAATGAAGGCACACCTCCCATAACGCTAAATTAACAAATGTAGTTATTAATTTCTTGTATGTAACAATTTTAAACTAAAACTAAATTGCTCTGTAATTATAGTATCTAATTATCAATTTAATAAAATCGTCACAGATACCTCAAACCGCCCGACATGGCAACGCTGCTGTTGATGCCGCGCAGCATGTCAAGTTTTCCGATTGTTTACGTATGCATTTTTCCCGTTTTTAATTGTTTTTCTGTTAATTTATAGGCTACTTATTAGGATTTAGGATATTGTGACTGATTTTGTATACAATGGGAGGCAGAGAGTGGGTGGTATGCGGCTAAATTGATATTTCTCAGGATATAACCTATCTCAGGTAAACGTTGTACACACGGGCCTAATGTTTGTTTACTTCGGTAAATTTGCATAAGATGTTGGTTGACTACAAACGTATGTATTTTGAAGCTGTTGCTCCCTCTATCCTTGGTTATTTCTCTGAGGTTTAGATCATATTGTTATCGCCCACTTCAAAAACTGCATTAAAGTGATAATTATAGAAGGCGAGAATATCGCCGTTTAGTGTTGGAGAGGCAAGCGCAAAATGATCAGTTTGTAGATGCGTATTTTTATCACTTGTAAATTATCACTATACAGGGTGAGTCAGAATGTATAGTAAATACTTTAAAGGGGTGTTCGGCAGGTGGTTTTAAGGGGGGTCTTTCATATAAAATTTTTCGATTTGGGATTTCCTTGCCAAGTTATTCGGGTCTACAGGGTGACCCAAAAGTATTTTTTTTATTTATATCTCAATAACGGAGCTACTTACAATTTTTGAAATTTGGTATGTGTTATTTACTTACTGGAAGACGCCTTAGGGTAGTTTATTCATTTACTAAAACTAACAACCCTTATTAATTTTTTTTCTCAAACTTTTTTGAGGTTATCTTTTTGTTCTTGCAGATCCATCATTTCAGTGTATCTTTTCATTTTGCAAAAAAGTGTACTCTTGTTTCATAGGTAACGATAAAATCAACCTTTTGCGTTGAAATTGGCAAAACGTGCCCCAAAACACCTGTTAACTTAAACATTCGAAACATAAAATTTTTATCTACCGCTTTCAAACGTTACAGATCGACTGTACATTCAAAATAAGGAAAAAAATACCAATTGGACATTGGTCAAAACAGCATTGGTTTTATTGAAATAGGGTGTTCAAATTTTGTTAAATTCAGTCCTTTCCCTTTTGAAAGCTAATAAGTTTTGGTACATTGTTAATAGGAATTTTTTTCTCAGTTGGTAGAGTCGATGTGTAACGTTTGAAAGCGGTAGGTAAAAATTTGATGTTTCGAATGTTGAAATTAACAGGTGTTTTGGGGCACGTTTTGCCAATTTCAACGCAAACGGTTGATTTTATCGTTACGGAACAAGAGTACACTTGTGTTGCAAAATAAAAAGATACACTGAAATGATGGACCTGCAAGACCAAAAAGTTAACCTCAAAAAAGTTTGGGCAAAAAAATTAATAGGGGTTGTTAGTTTTACCCTTTTTTTATAGGGCACTGCGTAAATGAATAAACTACCCTAAGGAATTTTCCAGTAAGTAGATTACACATACCAAATTTCAAATTTTTAAGTAGCGCCGTTACTGAGATATAAATAAAAAAAACTTTTGGGTCACCATGTAGACCAGAATAACTTGGCAAGGAAAGCCCTAATCAAAAAAATTTATATGAAAGATCCCCCTTAAAACCACCTGCCGAACACCCCTTTAAAGTATTTACTATACATTCTGACTCACCCTAAAGACATTACACTACTATTAACTACTACTAGATATTACGATTCTCTATTCTATTACTACTCCTACGGTTATTACTAGTGCAGATTCTATATTGTCGACTGATGAAGCCACTTTTACAACATATGGCGTTTTTAATAGAAGAAACACTCACTATTGGTCATCAGAAAATACACGACAGTTTATTTCAATTCAAGGACAAGTCGAAATGTTTGGTGTGATATTTTTCGGAATCACATAATTGGTCCGTTATTTTTTGAAGGTGGTTTAACTGGACTAAAATATTTACAGCTATTAAGAGGAGAAATTTCTGATCTATTGAATCAAGTTAACGAGCAGAACTCGGAGCAGAATATTGTTTGGCAACAAGACGGTGCTCCAGCACATAAATCAAATGCTGTCAAGAGGCATATAGATGACGCTTTTGTAGAGTGGATTGGTTCAAATGGAACTATTTTATGGCCTGCCAGAAGCCCAGACTTGACCCTACGAGTATATGGGAAGAGGTCAAATAATATCGCGACCAAGTTGTGCGTTGCACAAAAAGGAAGCATTATAGAACACCTTCTATAATTTAATTTAATTCATAATAAAGTATCACGTCCCATTCAAAAATATGCCTTTTATTCAGACTAAAATGACAGAAAAAATAAAGTATAACTTATGGAAAATTTTCACAGCAGTATTATGGCTTTGTTGAATTTTCAATATTAAATTATTGTATGTAATAATTGTGAGAATACAACAATATTAATGTAAACTGTCATATCTCCATTTATAATATTCTCGTAATAAACTGTTTCCATGGTAGTTTTGATTTTGTCCCAGATTCAATAATTCGAAGGACGATTTTGGGCAAACTAGAAGAGTAAACATATAACATAATACTTTGTACCTATACATATATCGTTAATACCGAAAAAATTCGTAGATTTCGAATATCGAGAAATACTCAGGGTGTTCCATCTAAAAGACATAAGTTTGGTCTATATCTCCGAAACTGTTTTTCTGAATACAGACGCAAGAAAATTGTATACAATTTTATATTTACATTTTTTCCGAAAATTAAAAACAAAAAAGTTAATGGGGTACAATATTATGTGAGTAACCCTGTACACCTTTGCATCTGTTTCGCATTATTGCTATATCAAATGTGGAACTTTCTATGAGGTATATGCAGGGGTGTCCACTGCCCATGCTGCCCCATCGATTCCTCATGAAATACCTGTCGGCGCTGATGCCTCATGCTCCGCCAATCTGAGTTATGCGGGCCGCAGGGTTGGCCATGCGTGCCCGTTAGTAGTTAGGGCCCGGAAACACAAGATAGGAGGGTGGGGGTGGGCGCGCCACCCCCAGAGGGGATGGGGGTTTCCACGGGTTTAGGTTTATGATAAAGACATTAGATATATGGGTTATCAGTTCGGAGTAAGTAACCCTGTCCTCGCATGATGACGTGAGGTGGAGTTTTATCAAGAGATTGTGATAGACTTGAGACAACGAGTAGATTTACTACTACCGTCTGGAAAGGCTTCGATAATGATAACTTTTTGTTAAGCAGGCATCTCAAACATTGACTCCAGTTTGACATTTTCTATGAGAACGCGGAGAGGATAATTATTATTCTCCGAAAGCTCAGAAAAACGAACTTTTTTTCAGAGTTTTTGAGGTCTGGTTTTTGTCTTTCAATGACAGGTATTTTATTACTTTCCAAAGTTGAATTTGAACTTAAACTTTGAACACATGTAAGTAAAGACGCGTTCAGTTTTTCTACCTTTCATTCAAAATGGAATCACATCGTTCTTTAATCCAACTTTTTTTCCTCAGGCTATTGAGAACTAGATATTCAGTGTGTCTACGGATGGAGTTGACAAGAGGACAAAAAATGAGATTGCCATATAAAAAGATGTACAAAAATGTTACAAGAGAGAAGTACCATTATTTACAATTTTAGACAAAATGTTTATAAAAGAAAGTTGTTTCTAATCAAATTTAAAGCCTTCATAAACAATTATTTTAAAGCTGACTTTTGATTGTTTTATTTATTGAGGGACACAGAAATGTTTAATATGGAAATTTTGCTTTGAAATGTCAGATACGACTAAATTGTCTTGAAATAAAAAATTAAATTATTATCTGAAAAACTTATTACATGACCCTTTCTTACCAGGTTTTTATTGACTCTCTTTCTTGTCCTCTTTGTTCATCAAATTTTTCAATCGATTCTAAACTAATTTACCGACAAGCTAGAGACTTGAAACTTTAAACATAGCTCAGAACTGGATGAAAATGCAATACTAACTCGCTATATAAATGTTATTATTATGTTATTGGTTGTTATAAATAAATTTATCAATATTAAATAAAAATATTTGACTAGTGGAAATTTGGGAACAGATAAGCACATGCAATAAAAAATAAAAATAGCGTGTTAAAATGCGTTAAACAGAAAGGATGACAAACAGACATAGATGAAAACGATTTATTTAATTGTTTGTAAGAATGTGACAACTAGAACCTCCAGCATCATAAGTTAGTAACTAAAAAGGATCTGGAATTAATTTGTTGAAATAAATATCTTTTGATTCCTTAATTATTTCACTTTTTTAAAAAGCAGAAAATAATAAAATTTAAATTTATATACCACTTGTTTAAAAAGGATTAAAGTATAATAAAATAATATAACAAATGGACTCTAAAGTATAACATAACAATTTTTCCTAGCCTCATAAAGATTCGAAAAACGTGGGGCGCAGTTATTTATGTACCAAGGCACTGAAGTTCAACTTCTTATGATTCACGTAGAATTTAGTTGCCGAGGTCTCTGGCCGAGGCAAATAAACCACATGAGTCATAAAAGGAAATTCAGTGCCGAGGTACATATTATTTTTTTTTTGGAAAAAGAAAGTTTTATTAGGCAAAAAAATAATTATAAGGGATCACCCGTCCATGGACCGATTGCGCGCGACATTGCTTGACTTTGACGATCGCTCTACCCAGGTCAAGTATGAGGAGGCACGGCGCTTCCCAACAGAAACTCCAAACTGCTGCCTGTTGTGCAGCCTCAATGAAAAATGGATTGATATTCAAACCTACTAAATTATTTATACTGAAAGATTGCACTGCTATAGGTAACAATTTCGTAGTGTGTACGGAAAGTTAAATGGGCCTTTATTGGCCGGGTTTTGAATATTTGGTCACTTTTGAGGGGCGATGGCTCCGCGTCTGACCTTGGATGTTTACATCTCGCCAAGGCCTACTTATCGAAATAATCGTACAATGGGCTACTTCAGTGCCGATTTCTGAGCTTTTAATGACGGTTTTGATTGCCGATTTCAAGGAATAGTTATTTATGTACCAAGGCACTGAAGTTCAACTTTTTATGACTCATGCGTGGAGTTTAGTTGCTGAGGCCTCTGGCCGAGGCAAATAAACCACATGAGTCATAAAAAGAACTTCAGTGCGAGGTACATATTATATATTTTTTTTAAATCGGAAAAAAAAATGTTTTATTAGGCAAGAAAATAATATTAAGGGATCACCCGTCCACGAACCGACTACGCGCGGCGTTGATTGACTTTAACGATCGCTCTACCTATGACAAGTATGAGGAGACACAGCACCTTCTGACAGAAAAACCAAACTGCTGCTTCTTGTGCAGCCTACACAACAAATCTATTGATATTCAAATTGACTAAAATATGTATACTGAAGGATTGCGCTTCTATAGGAAACAATTTCGCAATGTGTACGAAAAGTTAAATGAGCCTTTATCGGCCGGGTTTTGAATATTTGGTCACTTTTGACGGACGATTTCTCCGCGTCTGACGTTTGATGTTTACATCTCGCCAAGGCCTACTTATTGAAAAAATCGCACAATAATGGGCTACATTATTGTACGATTTCTGTGCTTTTAATGGCGATTTTGGGACATTTTAATGCCGATTTCAAGAAAAATATATTTAAATTCTATTATTTTGTATGTGCGATGTATCACACCTGCTAGTTTGTTCTATATTTACTATATAACAATGTGAGAGCAATTATTGGTAATATTGGTGGTTAACATATTAAGATCTAGCCAAGATCAATATGAAGTATTTTTATTTTATTTTCAAAATAGAAAATAATATCTAGGTTCGAATTTCGCACTTTTTTTTATGTAGGTATAATAATAATTCTGGATTAGCTATACGACAGTTGTTGCAAACAATTTTCATGTTGAACTTTTCTGTGTAAATCAAGAATTAAAACAGTAAAAAATTTACGGATTATTTTTTTTTATTTAACTTCCGAGATGGTCACAGACCGCAACTTTGTTGATGACAAAAGAACGCCGCCCATCAGCCGTGGATTGCACCGATCGCCGATTTTTTCTTCCCAAAGAACCTGTTAAGACTTCTCTTATTAAATTTCCCAGTTATCATCCGCCCATAGTGCCGAAAATAATTAGTTTCTCAAAACGACCCTCTTTCATTTCCCCATACAATTTAAGGACATTTTTACACCGGAACATCTGCGTTTACGACGGATATTAAACCAGACTTAATTTTCAGCTAAAATGTTTATAGATATTAGGGGCCGGCGTTATTGTGTAAAGGATATTGCCTCGGGCGAAATTGGGCGTTTTATATTACAAGTATTGGATTTAGAGGCGGCAGATAAAACCTATCTTTCGGGGTAATATTTGCTGCACTTATTTCGCGCCGCGTCACTTCCCATTTCGAGCGCGGCGGAATGTGTTTTCCGTTTTTATCGGGGAGACGTTAGGGAATTTAGGAACTCCGGACCGATCTGATACTAGGATCCCATTTTCGGTTCGGGCCTATGAGGAATACCGGTGTAATAACCGAACTGAACGGTACAGAACGGAACTGATCGGAACTGAATAATACTGATCGGAACTGATCGGAACTGATCGGAACTGATCGGAACTGATCGGAACTGATCGGAACTGAACGGAACTGATCGGAACTGGACAGAAGTGAACGGAAATATGAGCAGAAGACAGTGCAAAAGCATGTTGGCCACATGCGATAAAAATAAAGACGCAAAAAAAGGACCGTAAGTGATGTTATAAAGCGTGCGAACACAATTCTCGTGGAATGAGTTGTTTTCCAGTGCCCCACGCGAACGTGAAAAATGCAACCCACGAATAGTATTTTAAACTGGCGAGTTTATCATTTCCCGTAAAAACGAATCTCGTTTTTCACGCGAGAGGGATGGGCGGCCCCTTTAAAATCATCTGAGGCAATTCGAATTTAGCCCGCCATAACCACTTCAAGGTTCTTATTTCCAGCCATCGAGAATGCTTGGTCCGTTTTTTTGTTCGAAGAAAACGGTGGGGCTCTAAATGTTTCCCGAGCACGGTAAAGTTTCCAATTCGGGGCGTTATTTAAATTTGCTTTACATTTGGCGAAAATATGAATTATTCAGTCAATTCCGATTCGTGGGGGTTCGAAGAAAACGCTTTCTGAAATTATGAAAAATGCGACCACTTTCCAAGGAAATAACCCACTCAAAGAAATACACGTTCATTTAACAACAATAATTAACATAATTTTAAGCTGATACTAATTTCAAATTGGAACAAAAATCGATAGATCTAAAAGTCTATCGAAACATCAATCTTTAATCAAAATCCTTACCAAACTATGTTCAAAATAGAAACAGAAAATAGACTTTTTCATCGAGCCAGAAAGTTCATCATTTTAAATTACCCGAAGCAGCCTAAGCAACCTAAAGTATTTTATACCTTTATTCTATCCGGAACATTAGCGGAATGAGAAACTGGACAACCTACAAAATCTAAAATCTGATGCTGAAACCCAGAGAAATAAAATTCACAACGCAATTCGGCATCGATTTTGTTGTTTCATTTTCGGAACGTTATATTTTTAAACTCCACTTCCGATAATTACCTTTGATTGAATTTACCCACTCGATTAAAATGAATACCTACCCATGAACATTTCGTAAATAAATTAAACTAGTTTTTGACTTTATGGCGTTTTTGATTGTGTAGGCTCTAACATATTTTTTGTTGGGTTTAGAATTTTTTTAATTTGGAATTCGTATTAAGCTATTTTTTCTCACCAATGGTTCAAATTTTTTATATAATGACTGAATCACCCTGTATTTTTGGAAGAATAAATGTATGTTTTCCTGCTCCCTCCCCTGCAAGTACAATTTACATAATTGCCAACAGGCCTGAAAGCGAAAGTCCAATGTTCGAGGTGCCCTGTTATTTTGGTTGCTAGCTGCAAATGTGGTCGCTAGGTACAAAAAGTATTGCTTAGCAACCCTTACGCAGCAAGGACCTTAAAACCATTAATAAAATATATGTAGCAACGCGAATCTTGCGTCAATTTTAATAGGTTTCACAACAATAGTTTTACAAACTGGTTTTGATCATAAAGAACACGAATTATACCAAAGAAAAATTAATTATATAAATGTTTCTCTGGCGTCAAATAAGGGCCGTATAACAGAACAAATTTGACAAGCACCTGGCTACCGGTAGGGTGAGAATACGCGATTAGTAATTCGTAGATCCAGGGTTCAAATCCCACACAAAGCTCAACATTTTTTATTTATTTTTTATTATCGCTGCATTCTGCCTATTATATTTATCACTGATTATCATATTTAGTAATTGAACAAAGGTTATTTTGAAGATCATTATTACTCACAATCTACTCCATATGTATTTAGAGTTTTATTCAAAGTACCTATAACCTGAAATTATCGGGCGCCGGAAAAATGTAATACATTGCACGATGCGTAAGCTCTTTTTTGATCTCCGAGGTACTTTTAATGACCGAGGCAACGCTCGCGTTGCCTCGGTCTTTAAACAACCTCCAATCTCCAACCTCCTCGGCCAAAAAAGTGCACTTACGCATCTGGCAATGTAAATAACTATTTATGCAGGGACTCTTTAAAATAAGGGGGCCCAGCATTTCACAGTCTATCACATAGGAAAAGTGAAGCCTTGATGGGAATTTTGTTTTCTGTATACTCCAAGGAGACCACATAAGTGGGCTGGTACAAGGTTATTTTATACGTTAGTGTCCAACTGCCATCAGGTTTTATGTGATAGATAGTGCCATAGATTCTAAAGGAGGTAAAACAATTCCCATCGTAATTCACAATTTTTAAGTTTTCTAACTTTCAGATACTCAGATGTAATAATTAAAGAATTTCAACTATACAATAAATTTGTTTCATTTGACAGTTGCCATATTCTGTAAAATTGTAGACACAACATTGTCAAGTCTAATTTTTAGAAATCATCGAAATCATTATTAATTTTAATTAAAACAATCAAAGTAGGTACCTGTTATATTCATAGATTCTCCAATAAAATGGCATACTTGGCATCACTGAGACCATTAGAATGAGAGAAGAATATAGGCCGCACTTTGCAAAGTATAATGCTGGGTCGCCTTATTTTAAAGAGTCCCTGTATTTATGTATGGTTTTATTTTGTTTTAGTAGCACATCTTAATTAATTTTAAATGCCGCTTCTCCCATTTTGCCGTCCCAATACGTTACCCGCTTTCTGCATTAATACAGCTTCACTCTCATAAATGTAATCCGACGGGTATAGTGGGTCCCAAGAACTGAACAGTCCCAGAATTTCAATTGCGGCCCTGCGCAAACCTTTATTGTGCCCGTTATTTACACTGGCCCGCACAATTACGACCCTCGGACAATAAGTTGCGCTTTGTATATTTTGGACATATGCGGCCGAGCTGCGATTACGTGGAAACGCATAGACGGCGCAGATTAATAAGTAAATAAGGCCATATTATTGACGGGCATGTGCTGTCCAACCCTATGTGTGTGTGAATACGGCGATGAGGAGGGGTGGAACAAGGCCCTCGTGGGAATGGACAGTGAGTGACACAAACTTATTTTTCCGGCACTCAACTGGTGTTAATAATTAACGGGTAACAACAGGGAGAAAACAAGTTTGTAGCCATATATTTATATTTATATGAATAGAGTTATAGGTAGGTATAGTATAAATGAAGTCACTTGGAACAGTATAAAAATGCTTGGCGGAGTTTGCTTTATAAAACAAGGCCGAATCTTAGGCGGCGCGCGGCCCAAAATAATATCATAAAAAATTTATTTAAATGGCCTAAAAAGAATAAAATAAACTCTGAAATAATTCAAATCAAACACCACACAAAAGTCCGTAAAATAAAGCTCAATCCTTATTTCCGTGCACGGCACTGGTTATACTGGCCTAACTGGCCAGTGATTTCTGCTGATAAGTCTGGTATTTTTACCAGTAGCAGAGCGTGGTAAATGCTATGAAATAGATCGCGCCCCGTATATCACTGTGTTCCAAGTGAGTTTATTTATATTTTACCAGGGCAGTTCGAGAACAGGCGCCTCGGCAATAAAATACGAGACAAAACACTTTTTTAACCATATTAAACCGAACTTGGTATTAGTAGTAAAAAGAGATGAAGGAGACAGAGAAGATAGATATTATGTAGTAAAAACAAGTGACTGCATGCTCGCCTAATATAATATATCATCAATACTTGCATGGGTTACACTGTTCGATGGCTGGCCACTTGTGCAGCGAAATGCGGGGGATAGGCGTGCCATAATTACACAGATCTTAGGACTTCCGTAAATAGGTTTAATCGATATGGCTTTTTAGAGACTTTTTGACAATATTATATGGTGCATTAACCTTTACGTTGTGTTTGACGATAACCTTAAATAAAATTAATAGTAAAAAAATATTTTTAAAAACAAGCTTTTATGAAAAGAAGAAAATAAACTTTATAATAAATCAAACCAAGGCAAACCCATAATTTTGTTACATTATATAACTGTATATGATATAAAAGCTTGTCGCGAGAATATATACAGTGTGTCCCAAAAAGTTGGAAACATATGGAAAACTTTTTTATTTTTTATTTATCAGAAAATTTTATTCTTGATAAAAGTTGGTGCTTGCCCTTGATTGAAAAATGACCCGAACAAAAGTCATGCAGAATAGATGTTTTAGCTGTTAATGTCATTTTTTGAAATTTCCTCAAGAGTAAACTACCTTGATTTTTAAAGATACGAAAAAAAGTTGTAAGGAAAAGTTGTCTGAAATTAATAATTATGTGCAAATATAAAATTTAAAACGGATAGCTCAAATTTTATTTTTATTTTTATTTTTGATGTTTTTTTTCAAAAACGAGACGACGCAGAATTTTTGTTTTTTTTTTAAGTGTTTAGTCGCACCGTTTTTTAACTCAGAATCATGTTCAAATCCATGTTGCTTTCAATAGTTTTCAAATATTCCCACATTATCATTAAAAAAACAAATAATTTGTTGAAGGGCGTTGCCCACGCACTTGACCAAATTTTATGTTTGACAAAACTATTTTTTTTTCTTAATACCACAATATTTAATTCAAAATTGTTCTGGCGCCACTTAAACAAGTCACTGACTTTGCTCTTCTAGCTCTTTTCAACTCTATTCCCTTCCATGGCTTTCTTATTAAAAGTGTGATAAATTTTCCAATATCAACTAAGACCTAAGGACTGTTGAAAATAGCTAGAAGAGCTGACTTGTTTAAGTGGCGCCAGAACAACTTTTAATTAAATATTGTGGTATTAATAAAAAAAAATAGTTTTGTCAAACATAAAATTTGGTAAAGTGCGAGGGCAACACCCTTCAACAAATTATTTGTTTTTTTAATGATAATGTGGGAATATTTGAAAACTATTGAAAGCAACAGGGATTTGAACATGATTCTGAGTTAAAAAACGGTGTCACTAAACACTTAAAAAAAAAACAAAAATTCTGCGTCGTCTCGTTTTTGAGAAAACATCAAAAACAAAAAAAAAATTTGAGCTATCCGTTTCAAATTTCATATTTGCACAAAATTATTAATTTCAGACAACTTTCCCTTATAACTTTTTTTCGTATCTTTAAAAATTAAGGTAGTTTACTCTTGAAGAAATTTCAAAAAAATGATATTGACAGCTAAAGCATCTATTCTGCATAACTTTTGTTGGGATCATTTTTCAATTAAGGGCAAGCACCAACTTTTATCAAGAATAAAATTTTCTGACAAATAAAAAATAAAAAAGTTTTCCATATGTCTCCAACTTTTTGGGACACACTGTATATCCTGAAAGTAATTATTTTAAGTAGAAAATGTATTTTTCTATCAAAGAAATTTACACACGAGAATCTCGCGACCATATAATATATATCTTAACGAAAGTAATTATAAGTAGAAATTGTATTTTTCTATAAAAGAAATTTACACACGAAAATCCCGCGACAAGCTTTTATATCATATTTATACAGTTGTATAATGTAACAAAATTATGGAAGCCTTGGTTTGATTTATTATAAAGTTTATTTTCTTCTTTTCAGAGCATTTAAATAAAAGCTTGTTTTTAAAAATATTTTTTTACTATTAATTTTATTTTCAATTTTTTAGTTCTACTCTTCAAGCCCTTTCATTTAATGCCCATATTAAGGGAAAAGAAAATGTAATCCGCCGTGTTGGAGCGGCGGCCATATTGAATTTAGTGTGATGTCACTAACTTTATCGTTTTCTACTCTTCAAGCCCTTTCATTTGATATCCTTATTAAGGGGGTTGACAAAAAATACATCATCCGCCATCTTGTGGCGACGGCCATTTTGAAAGTATTACAATATTGAGTATTGTATATTGTATTGTCACCGGAACTAAAGGTGTATGCAAAATTTCAGCTCAATCGGATGTCAGGAAGTGGTTCTAATTCAGCTTGCAAAATTTGACCTAAACATACCTACATTGCCAAGTTTAATAAAAGCTTGTAAAAAAACCTTAAAAGTGACAGCAACATAATAATGTTGCTTGTAAAATATCTATATTTTTGAAAACTGAGTGACGCTTATATCTTATATTCTTTTTGTGACGCCAATTAGAGTTTTTATGCTGTTTCAAGTGACTTTAGCAATACTATACTAGACTATTTTTTTTAATTGTGTTTAAAAACGTTAAAACTTTGCTACAAAAAACTGAGTGCCAAATCCTGTTTAATATGATTGTTACTCTTCCCCATACGTTTTGTCAGTGGCGGCTCGTAGGTTAATGTACAGAGGGGGGCTACGTTTTGAAAAACAAACAGAACACACTCGTGGGTCTCGTGGTCATTTAAAAAAGAAGTTAGGAGCGCCAACATTTCCATCATGTAAATATCTAAATATCATTATCATTTGACAATAATTCGAAATATCAATAATGGTTTCAGCACCCTGTATGATCAAAAAGTCTGTTTTATTTATTTGCTCTCGAATTGTAGGACATATTTTTCAGTTTGCTATTTTTGAATTATTTGTTATAGTACTCATTTTTATCCGAACGTATACCTTTACACTAAAGTAGATATCTTAGCATACGCCCCCTTCCCCTGCATAAGGCAGACACGCTACAAATTGAAAATCCCTCCAAACCTTCCAAGGGAAAATCCCATTCGCCCGTCGCCATACACCCAGTCAGTCGTTCCTTCGGTTGTTTCGGGGTAGGGTGGGGGGGACGCCCCCCCTCCCCCCCGTCCCGCGTCGCCTGTCCGTCGTCCCATCCCGCGGTGTCGCGTCCCGACGCAGGAGAGAGACGGCGCGCGTCGCCGAGAGAGACGGCGACGCCGCCGGGTCAATATCTCCGATAGTTAGTTGACCTGTCCGCCCGCTGCGGCGCTATCGTACGGTCTCCCGACGGGGCTCTACGCCGAGAGAAATGGGCTTTTGGGGGCTTCCCCATACCTTCAGCGCAAAGAATAAGCCTAAATTCAACCCCTACATTTTTTAAATTCTTAAACCGTTAGCGCCATCTATAGGTAAAGTGGCTAAAACAATGTGTATAGTTGACCCTACCCGCAGTTGTTTACATTGCAATAATACTGAACACATTGTGGTTTTCCTGCGCGTTTGAGTTTTGTGCAAGGTTACGAGTACAGTGTAAAATTTGCGGTGACATTTTAAGTAAGGGAAGCAATGTTTAATAACTTACCTATTTGTAATGTAATTCGATTCTTCGATCACTTGTTGCGAATTCGTCAATGACGTCATCATAAAAACGTCGATGCTCTAACATGTTCTGGAGAATTATATTCTTAATAAACAACAGCGATATCTGTGAAAGTCATTCATTCATTTTTGTGGTTAAATTTTTCATAGGGGGTTTTGCCCTTCCCTAAGTAATTAATTGAAGCTTATCCGCAAAGTTTAATGTTGAAAAATTATTAAGGTACACACTACACATTCATATATACACACCCTTACTTAATTGTCCAACTTTAACATTTTCAACGTCATTCCCGACAGCCGAAGTTGACGGTATTTGCATGTCCATGTGCGTATTGTCTTCCATATCGCCCGAGATACGACGCGCGCGACGCACCAACGCAGATATCAAAACCAACTAAACTAAACAAAGAACCTACTGCAACGATAGCTTCCACGCACGCTTAAAACACGCGTTCTCATTCGCGTCAGCCAGTGCGGTGGAGGTGGAAAATTCAATAACCTCTCGACTCTCGAACGCTACAGAAAAGCTAGCGGCCGGCATAGCTTACATTGTACTGTCGCTCGGTAGGATGGGCGCAGTCGGAGTCAACGCCGCATTTGCTAGAGGCATAACATATTGTAGGTTTGATATATGATATATAAGATAATTTTTAGCGTTTTTGATATACCTAGGTAACTAAACTAATTGCTTCCTGTTTAAAAATCCAAAAATTACATTTTATCATTTTACATTGTCTTGGTTTAGGGGAAGCACTGCTTCCCTTGCTTCCATGGACTGCACGCCCCTGTGTGAGATTAGAACTTGTATTTATGTGTGTCCATTTGATCCTACAAACAGTTGCCTAAGTTGAACCATGACATGATTCAGTGTCAGTATAGGAGCGGGTTTGACAAAGAAGTTTATTTGGTCTTAAGTAGGTACCTATCTTAACGATGCAATTTTGTATATGTTTTTATTTTTGGGCATGGGCAACTGCATGTATATTTTTGGGAAACTAGTGGTTCAAATTCTTCAAGGAATTATCTAACGATATGGCAATGCTGTAGCACTAAGCCACCGTTTCAATAATGAAGGGACCTTGCGATCAGTGCCTCTCAAACTGTCTAAAATTGTATGAGCTGGACCGACACTATATTAAAGACCTCGAGCGTGACGTCATATTTCATTGTTGTTTACGGACTGGGGTGGCGCCACTCGACGAATAAAATGGCGACTTATTATAGGTTATAGGGGGGTATTCTGTGGCTATTGGGATGTCAGTTTGCGTCCAGTATTTAGCAGTTTTATCCTATTAACACAGCTTTTATAGGTAGATTTGTTCGTGATAACATGAAATTTCCATTCACATGAAGAAAATGGTATGCAGACTGCACAGACCATTAGGTAAATTGCAGAAGAATAAACACTATTTTGGAATTATGGGATGATCTGATCAACCAGCTGAAGAAGCGAAAATTCTAGATATTATTTTGGAAGAGTATTTTGTAACGTAAAATTTTGTTTATAGCTCCAAAGCGAACCAATAGTCTTCCATATAAAGAAGAAACTGAAAAATCTAATGCCTTTTATATATGCCATGTGAACTTGTCAAATTAGAGGAACGTAACAAACAAATATTTTCTTTTAATTTGGATATTAAATTCGTTGTAACAGACACATTTGCATTTTTTTATTTTATAAAAGATTCTGCAACAATGGTGTTTTAACATTAAACTACCGTGTAAATTTGTTTCGTCGTGTGGCGCCAGTGGCGGTTGCTTTGAAACAGCGCTATGCACAGGTCTTTAATATAGTGTTGGTCCAGGTATGAGTTCACAAAAACCGGGAACACCTTGTACCCACTGGTTAATGGTGGCGCAAAATACAGTATCTTAGAGAAACAGTTGTAATGAACTGCACTGGAAAGTTTTTTCTCAGTGTGGCTTCTACCTGCTGGCTCATATGCACGCTGCACCACCCAACGCGACGGGAGATGCTAACGCAGCTTTTATTTTATTAGGATTAATCCCTTTAAAATTGCACATCTGCGACATTTCCGGCGCCATTTTACAAATTGCTGCAATTCGAGTTTTCCGAGCGGGCGGGGAGCCAGCTCAAACATTTTGACTTAATTAGATTCCCGTCGTTAAAAAAAACGTAAAGGATTCTGACAGTGCAAACCGTTACTGAAACTCACTGCTGCCACCTACAATTGGATATATGAACTACAGATATCTTCCAGAAGATTATTTACATATTAGGTATCTACTAGTTCTACCATCTACTAATAGATTCAATGGGCTAATACACCAATTTTTGTAGTTGTTTTATCTTATTGTATAAGGTTAGAAGACTCCACGGAACTTTTTGAAATAAATAAGCCTTTCCAATTCGTTAGTTTTTACAGCTGGTTGCTGGTTGTAAATAAAATTATATGATACGGACAACTATGACGTTTTATTTCCAACCTTAATCCCAAACGCCTCTCTCCAAGAGATATAGAGGTTAGGAGAAGGCGCTTAGACGAGTGCGCAGCCTAATTTTACCCGACTCCATGGGTCCGCCATTTTCGAGTACTAACGTCAAAAGATTCCTCTCGTTCTCCTTGTTTACGACTGGTTGGAGTGGTTGGTTACGGCATTTTTGTTTAATATTTTAAAGATTTGAGTGTTGTTAGTAATAAACTATACAGTTTATTATGATTAGTGATATTAAGTGATAGTATAGTTTATTAGTTATGGCATGTGGTGAAGGACTGTAAAAAATAGAAAATTTCCATTCATAACTACAGGTAAGAAAAGCACAGAAACGGCTTCAGCTTTAAGAAGTTGAAAGGTATTATAACTAGACAAGGCAATTAATATCAACATAAAAAATTAGGTATGCCCAATATAATGCTATATCGTAATATTTTAGTAAGCAGTTCTTCAACTTTTAACTTGTTACGTTCGACCAATGAAAACATTGGATTATTGGAGTGGAAATACAGCCAGATAATGTAAAGGTGAACTTCTGACGTATACATTCATGAATCTACTTAGGGTTGTGTGTTTTTACATATACGCTTAACGTTAATTAACCGAAATGTTTTGAGGTTGATAAAAACATTTCAAACTCTCACAATGACACAACAAAATCTATATTTTTTAACTCTTAGGATTTATATTATTATATTATTTGTATTGTTCTTGCATTGTTTTGAAGGTTTGACGTGAACGTTGACATAACATTTCACTCTTCCACTCGACTTTGCGTTATTATTTTCCCCAAGGTTTTCATAACCTATAAAACAAAACTCTGCTTGTAAGATCTTATGATTAAAATGAAGACAGATATGTTTGTACTAAATTTTTGCCAGGTAAAATGTTATTAGATTTTATGTTATACAACTTAAAAAAATACGAAATCTAACGTCACTTTCGCTGTCGGCAACCCCCTCTTAAGTTAATTTTTATGCGTTCTTCTAATATAGATATCTACTTAAGAAATATTAACTAGCCCCTGTAAGCTTAACTTCCACATCTCTGGTCTCTCCTTGAGCGTTCTCTTTCTCTTTATTCAAAGTGCGAAAGCCGCCACCAGCACCGATCGCCAATTTTTTGCGGGTCAATTTTCACGCAGAGAATTAATCGCGCGGTAAAAGCTCCGGGGAGCCCGAGGCAACGTTCATCAAACCCGATATAAATGATAAATGGACTGCATTAGGTGGAAGCAGTGACTATAGACTATAGTCACTGGTGGAAGTCACTCCTGACTCGGCTACGGCCAGCCCTCCGAACAATCCAAATTGCTGCAATTTGGAGAGTGCCGCTAGGAATGTTGCAGATGGGCAATTTTAAAAAGATTAATCCCGATAAAAATGGGAGGGCTGGAGGAGGGTATGGGGCAACGGCTTGCACAAGATTAGCTGGCAGGTACTAATGGTGTCTGCATTAACAAAAATTCCATGGACAGTCAATGAACTCCCTCGCAAATATTTTGTTTTGGAATAATGTGTTTTTTTCATCCATAAACATTGGTTCTTATGAAAATTATTACTCACAATCTACTCCATAGTGTAGGTATTTAAAATTCAATTCAAAGTACCCACCTATAATATGAAATTGTAGGAAGCAAAAAAAATTAATACATTTCTCGATGCGTAAGCTTTTTTTTGGCAAAAAGTGCACTTACGCATCTCGCAATGTAAATTACTATTTGTTAATAATAGTCGATAATCGATACTAACTTTTAATTAATCAAGTTCTAGTAGATCAGTCAGATGTGATGTAATATTTAATAATAAATTAAGATAAAATGTGAAAATTTATTTAAAACAAAAAATATTTTTTATCAAACTCCTTGTAATAATTAAACATTTTAAAATTCAAGTACCTATTTATAAATAATTTTAGAAAATCTTATAGTCTCCAACATTTTGAAACTTTATTATATGTGTTCTATCGGTTAAAATAAAAAAATATATTTCTTGCTCATCTGTCTTTATACGAAATCTACAAATTCAAGTTAAAGAAATTTAGCATAAAATTTGAAAATGGAATATTAAAAAAAGGGATAAGATAATGATACAAATTTTACATCATTTTAATCCTAGTGGCGAGTAGATTTCTACCACGGATGGACTTAACCACACTTGTATAAAATTTTATTTTCAATTCTTCGAAAAAAGTCATTCTTCATAAAAAAAGTCTGCTTGTTCTTAAAATAAAATTGGCATGGAAAAGTTGACATTACTTATACTGGGTGACCAGAAAATTAAAGAAACGTTAATTAGCATAAGAATAAACTACCTCTATTTGTAGAGATAATGAAAAAAGTTATTAAGAAAATTTGCTCAGCGTGGTAAGCTACTAAGTGTACAAAATTTCAAAGCGTTAGGCCTACTTCGATTTTTTGATTTTTTCTTGTTTTTCTTCAATTAAATAATTTTCTGTAGGTAGTAAGGCAAAACTTATAAATAAAAGTTACTCAGAATAGGAAACTGTGTATGATGGAAAATTTTTTGACAATCCTACGCCCACTTTTCCTCCAATATTTTCCAAAATACAAAGTAGGCCTAGAATCGTAAAATTTTGTCATCATGCGCAGTTTTCCATTCTGGAGAAGTTTTCTTAATACAGTTTTGTCGTACTATTTACAGAATACTATTTATTTGACAAAAAAAAAAGAATACAATCAAAAATCAAAGTAGGCCTAGCGCTTTGAAATTTTGTACGCTTAAGTAGTTTACCACGTTGAGCAAATTTTCTTTATAACTTTTTTCATTATCTTTACAAATATAGGTAGTTTACTCTTATGCTAATTAACGTTTCTTTAATTTTCTGGTCACCCAGTATAAGTAATGTCAACTTTTTCCATGCCAATTTTATTTTAAGAACAAGCAGACTTTTTTATGAAGAATGACTTTTTTTGAAGAATTGAAAATAAAATATTTTACAAGTATAGTTAAGTCCATCCGTGGACACACTGTATATATAGGTTCTTCAATTTAAAAAAACACAAGTCTGGTTTGCCACGGTTTTGTGGAACACCCTGTATAAAATTTGGTATCTTCCTAAAAAAAAATACAATCCGATATCTACAATTTTTGAACGAACCATTTTTTTAAGTTAAGGGGGTGGCAATTTTCGGTGGATCACCCTACTACTACATAGGAGACTTTGTCCTATACTAAAATCGAGCAACTCTTACTCCTGGCGTAGGCAAGAGTACGTGCATTGAGATATTCGCCAGAGCCGCACTCAGGCACGACCTTTATTTAATTTTAGTTTTACAATTGTTTGCATTAAAATATTTCAGAAAAAAAATTGGCTAACGTCTCGTCGGAAACAGCAATGATTCGTCCTGAAAAACTTCATTTTAGGTACTTGTAACAAAAATAACTATTGTAGAAGTGTCTAAATAGCTGAAAACAACAAAATAAAACCGCGTAAATACACTTTTGCGATCGAGTAGGGCCCTGTTGCCAGGCGCGCTGATATTTTATGGCCTATCGCCTTGTTTCGCGGAACGTCATCGAACACGTGCTTTTATTTACGCCAGGCGTAAGATTTGCTCGATTTTAGTATAGTTATTTTGGCAACGCTGGAACCATTTTCAGTATGAAGTATGAGACATATTAGCGGATTCCTTTCCGAGGTTCTACATTTTAAAACCAAAATCCGGGAGTCGTGCACCACGACACTGTCCGTTCCACAATCGCGTCTAAATGGTTCCGTAAGTGGTGGTAAAGTTTACGACTGAAATTAGTATGCATCAAGCGAATATGGTCGGGGGAGAACATAAAAGCGGGGAGATAGGCGAATATGGAGAGAAAGGCACGCGAAAAGGGTAAAGAAGGTGCGCTGATACCGGCCGTACATATTTTTGAAACAAAGGATGTTTTAGCATTATTTTTACGCCCCTCCGAAATTAGGTGAGAAGAACAGAGGGCACGCTTCTTTGATGGCCGGCTGTAAAATTTTTAATTTGTTCTGCGGGAATGGGCTTGAGGTGAAACAATAAATTCCTGCTTTTAGAATATGCTAAAGGTCGCCCCCTAGGGAGTAATAATGATAATTATTAATAAAAAAATATATTCTAATATTTTGTAATTATCGGGTATCCCCCTTTTAAATTTCCAAACCATTTGTAGAATATTGTACCTAATAGAGTAAAGAGAATTATGGACTACTTGCCCCCATGTAAATGACCATAAGACAAAAAAGCGAGCATTTGACCTCACTTAACCCTGAGATCATATTTTACTACTCAGGATTAGAAGAAAAAAGTTCATATGAACATATCTTTTGATTTACCGAACTGCTCATATGAAAAATAATTGTAGGTAGTTAAATTATGTAGGTAGTACTAAATAACAGTTATTTTTAAACATTAAGAAGAAAAATGAAAAAACTTACAATTTACCAATGAAAGTATTAAAAATACATACTCTCAAGTTCATAGGATAATAAATGACCAAAAAAGTTAATATGGCAGAAATATTGCGTGCTTTTTTGTAGAAAATTTGTAAATAAAAAAATTGGCAATACTCTATAAATATTACTTTTGTATTGGAAAATTTAACTACATCAAAATTAATATTATGGCCAGTACCTTTTTTTTTATTTACAGTTAAAGCAATAAACTACCTGAGATTGGTATAAAATAGGTGTTGGGTGTTTTAAATAGGTTTTACATTTCTTAAAGTTATTTTCACATTTTCCTTTTTAAAATCTTTAAAATGTTTGGAGTTAATTCTTGAATATATGGAAAAGATTTGTAAAAAATTCCAACTGGTTTAAAATTTGATTAACGATATAGCCTATGTTACTCATTGATAACGTAGCATTCTATTAGTAAAAGAATTTTTGAAATCGGCCCAGTAGTTTTGAGTTTAATCGTTACAAACCAAAATTCAAATCTTTTTTCTTTACAATATTAGTATAGATAACAAGATTTGCTAAATTATTACGTGTATTAAAAGGAGTTTTATTAATAAATTTTTCAGAATATTAATTCGAAATGGGAATGTTTTTTAAGCTATTAAAATTTATTAATTTCAAAGGAGGGTGGACTAATTTTTCAATTCTATGTTTCAAAGCTAAAATATGATTAATTTTCATTCTATTACTATGATAAGAAACAAGTTAATATATCTTTCTGAATTAGTTGGTTTTAATATACCAATCAGTAATTATTAGTGAGTTAACATTTTTTCTAATAATTTTAGTGTCTAAAAATTATTCAGAGTTATTAGATTCTTTTTCAAAGGTAAATATTACTACACATCGGTGTTCCAAAAATTTGTTTGTAATAAATATTGTTAAAACAAAAATAATAATAGTTAAAAATAAAACTGATAGATTCAATAAATTTATCTCTTTCTACATTAGACCAGTGTGTTATAATATATGCTTCTTTTAACTAAATTAAAAGGAATATTGCTAAATAAAGAAACAACATTTAGATAAACGAACAAGAACATAATTAATAGGTAAAATCTTGATATTGAGGTAATTTGGAAATTCAAAGGAATCTACCAAAAAACATTTTTAGAATTATAATATCTAGTTAAAATATCACAGAAGAAAGGAGAAATTATGAAGAGAGTTAAACAAGAGATAATAGGTCTCAAAGGCAAAATTGGTTTGTGAATTTTAGGCAAACCATAAAACTTAAACAAATTGAGTTACAAGTTTTTAATTTTTTACAAGTAGTAACATCAATCACTTGGTACCCATGAAGACTTGAAAGCAAATTATTACAATTGTTTTGAACAGATGGAACAGTATCTTTTGTTATTTGTAAATAATAATTATGATCATTAAGAGGTATGTTGTTAGATAAAGTGATATAATATTGTTTTCTTGAAATCGGCATTAAAATGTCCCAAAATCGTCATTAAAAGCACAGAAATCGTACAATAATATAGCCCATTATTGTACGATTTTTTCAATAAGTAGGCCTTGGCGAGATGTAAACATCAAACGTCAGACGCGGAGAAATCGCCCGTCAGAAGTGACCAAATATTCAAAACCCGGCCGATAAAGGCCCATTTAACTTTTCGTACACATTGCGAAATTGTTTCCTATAGAAGCGCAATCCTTCAGTATACATATTTTAGTAAATTTGAAAATCAATAGATTTGTTGTGTAGGCTGCACAAGAAGCAGCAGTTTGGTTTTTCTGTACGAAGATGCCGTGTCTTATTGTCTTGTCTTACTTGACCTAGGTAGAGCGATCGTCAAAGTCAAGCACCGCCGCGCGTAGTCGGTTCATGGGCGGGTGATCCCTTATTATTATTTTCTTGCCTAATAAAACATTTTTTTTTCGATTTTAAAAAAAAAAAAATAATATGTACCTCGGCACTGAAGTTCTTTTTATGACTCACGTGGTTTATTTGCCTCAGCCAGAGGCCTCGGCAACTAAATTCCACATGAGTCATAAAAAGTTGAACTTCAGTACCTTGGTAGATAAATAACTATTTTTTTAAGGAACCGTAACATTTTCTTTTTCAGATTTGGTTACATATATAATATATTCTGGATTATTTGTTTTTAAATTGTTTTTAGAAAAAAAATATTCAAGAAATTGTTATCATATTTTTGGCATGTAGAAAATTAGTTAAAATATTAGTAAATAGAGCTCTAAAAAGATTATTTTTTATTGTATTACAAATAAAAATTTAATTCTCAATATCAGAAAGTAGTTTTGGTATCGAAATATCATTAAGTATTATTAGAAGGAATACAGAATTTATGACCCAATGCCAAAAAATTAATGTAGGTACCTACTTACTATGCCCAGGGTCTTCAAGCGAAAACCTCTTGTTATTTATTTAATTTTTGCAGATAGAAAAAAGTTCCAATTTGAAAGTTGCAAGGTAAGTTTCCATGGACAAATATTTACAAATAACTCATCGGCAGAAAGCTAGAAATAAATTAGAACATGAAAAATTGAGTTTTCGGGAAAAAGTTGCTTTGTAAATACCTGCTTAGCATTTTGAAACTGGAACACCTGTATAATATGTCTATCAAATCGTTTTTCAGGCCTCCTTTTCTCTTTACCGCTACCCCGATCTTCCCGCATTCCCATACTTCCTACAAGCCACCCTTCAAGACGATACGAACACGAACACGTACTTCAAATTCCTGTATCTCGTGCCCTCCCCCCCGAGCATATACAAGCCCCGATCCATAAGACTGTTTGCGCGCGTTAGAGGTAACACCGTTTTCCTTTTTTCCCCGTTGTCTTCGTGTATCGACCAGGGGTAACCCCATTTCTTCTACCCCACAGCCAATGCTCTTCCGAGTGGATTATTAACGAAGTGTAAACAGGAGTTGGAGTTCTTGTGGGGGGACAAGTGGGGGATATGATGAATCGGCGCCTGTGACTGGCTAAAAGAAAGTACTTTGGGGAAGTTTTTCGATGTGCTTGGGTATATGCTATGCTATACTAAACTGGATAAACGTTGAAAACGTTGAATGTCATTCTTGAATGTATAAAAGTGTTATTGGTATGTTTGTATGTGCGTTAAATAATAGGCTGGACCCTCGGTTTGAATAGAAACAAAATAACCTACTTGACCCCCACAACAACTGTAGCATAACTACCTCCACACGCCACAATCACCATACCTTTTGAGTGGGTGACAAACGTTTGCAATTCCAACTCCAACCTGGCCGTTGTTAGAGCAACTCTCGCAATCACACTACACAAACTTATCACGTCCAATCAACATTGTACGATCAAAAGGTTATTCCAGCCCGCAAAAAAAACTTTATATCTATCATAACCGGGCGCGGTAACACGATACATGTGTAGCCTTATAACGGACTAGATAAGAGCTGGAAGTCCTTTTGCGTGTATAATGAAAAGTGCGGTCCGAAAGTTTAACAAGGATAACTTGAAACACCAAATATAATTAGTCACTTACATTCTTTTATCTAAAACTAAATTGTACATTGTACACCACATACTAAATCCCGGATTTAAAGGCAAAAAAAAAACGTAAAAACGGCTCCTACAAAGGCAGGCATTTTGGGTTAAAAAAACGCAGTCATACAATCCAAAATACATAGTTTATTGGCGATTTTGGCTGTGCACTAGGATTTGGAGTTAATTTATAATCTAAAATACGAGATAAAATACATCTTATTATATTATACAGATACTTAATTATTATTATCCATTTAAGGTGGATTTATAAACTATTCGTTTGCGTTGGCGCTCACCGTTGCCGTTTGCGTCGAAAATTCAATCCCAATATTTTACGTGTAAACGTTTATAAAATGCCGTCGAATGCTGCCGTCTGCGTCCGATGCCGTCCGAGATAAACTAATTTCATCTTTTTCACGTTCCGTCGTTCACATTTCTGGACACAAACTGCGAAGGTCACCGTCAACTTCGAGCGCCAACGCAAACGTCGAGTTTATAAATCCACCTTTATTCTTTGTTCTTTTCTCTAGTGTTTTCTGTAATAATAATTGTGCAGAACATTTTTTGATACTGGGGTCATTTGAAATAAATCCCAGAGCTTTTACACGTCTTGCTAAACCATAAACCATATTATTTTCGCCATACCAAGTATCTGGTTATTTGTAATAATCGGGCAGCTGTAACTAATGCTTGAAAATTAATGTGCAATATTTTACATTTCTCTTTTGAATTATTTTAAACTTGAAATGACAGTGTTATTCTTTTAGTGTCATATTTTCATGCTGCTATTTTTGACAACTCAAAACTTAAACTAGTCGATAATGTTATTCATATTTACGTCTAACAGGCGTTCTTGTCTAGGGCAACCAGACATACACTACTGTTTCAGTTTCCTTTTTAAAAAAATTAATAGTAAAAAAATATTTTTAAAAACAAGCTTTTATTTAAATGCTCTGAAAAGAAGAAAATAAACTTTATAATAAATCAAACCAACATTTAAAAATTACAATTTTATAATGTAACAAAATTATGGGTTTGCCTTGGTTTGCTTTATTATAAAGTTTATTTTCTTCTTTTCAGAGAATTTAAATAAAAGCTTGTTTTTAAAAATATTTTTTACTATTAATTTTATTTTCAACTTTTTAGTTCTACTCTTCAAGCCCTTTCATTTAGTGCCCATATTATGGGAAAAGAAAATGTAATCCGCCGTGTTAGAGCGGCGGCCATATTGAATTTAGTGTGATGTCACTAACTCTATCGTTTTCTACTCTCCAAGCTCTTTCTATTGATACCCATATTAAGAAGGTTGACAAAAAATATATCATCCGCCATCTTGTGGCGACGGCCATTTTGAAAGTATTACAATATTGAATATTGTATATTGTATTGTCACCGGAACTAAAGGTGTATGCAAAATTTCAGCTCAATTGGATGTCAGGAAGTGGTTCTGATTCGGCTTGCAAGATTTGACCTAAACATACATACATTGCAAGTTAATAAAAGCTTGTAAAAAAAAACACTCCGCCCATGTGTTCCCATCATTTTTCTGTAATTCATAACCTAAATACAAAAACCCTCTAATTTGGCACACAGTTTCTATGGAAATCTAAAGTTTTTACGAGGGCAAAAGATAGAAAATAAACTATCTCTATTTATAATGCCCAAAATCGGCGAATAATGACACTTATGACTTTATTGTCCCAACTCTTCCTAATCAGGAACCTTAACTACAAATCTACCTACTTGCCCTACTTTTCCTTTCTTTACTAAGAATTGTAAATAAGGTTTAAGTAGAAGAAATAAAATTTTTTATTATACTTCTTTGAAAACACCTTATTTTCATCTGTTTTAGCAATAATGAAAGATGGGGTTTTTCGGGCTAGCGCATGGAAAAACTTTCCGTGCGCTGAATAAAAACACCGAATAGGTATATGGCTTTAAAATAGAAATATACAGCAAAGTAAACTAAATTTAAGAAACTCTATATGATCGCTGATATTTAACATGTAAGTACCTATTTTGTATTTTAATTCGTACGTGTTTCAATATTTAGGTACATTTCTGTAATATTTTTGACGTTTTATTCACCTTATCTGACAATAACTAATTTACAACAAAGCACCTTTGAAATAATTTGAGAGTAACCATGGAAACGCATCATATATACCAAACACTATAGTGTCTGCATTGTTTATTTTTTGTCAATTAAATTTATTATAATATGCCGATAACATGTTTTAAGTTTCCGTTTTCAAAGAAGTATAATAAAAAATATCGTTCATTACACGTCCAGAAATAGATTTTTCCAGACTCGTAATGAAATACAAGATACTATTTCGATATACGAATTTACCTACTTACCTACCTACCGTTTTTACAAAATATGTCTTGAAATTTAGTAAAAAAATTCTATTTCAAAAATGTTCCCCACCCTTCCCCGCGCCTATCCCCCATTATTCGGGGTGTACCCGGCTTAAGGTCCGGCCCGTACCGGCGCCCGAGCCGGGCGGCCGGCACCGGCCCATTGTCGGCTTGATTTGCAGCGTCCGGCCGCCTGTATTAGCATCTCCAAGTTATCCTTTCATGAAGGCCGATAGTGGGGGCTTTATTGCGGCTGATACGGCCCCTGCGGCCGCCGGGCCGCGCCGCAGCGTAGGTACGTCATCCTCCGACGCCAAAGCCGAAAAAGTCGACCGCGCGCGGCGCTAACGAGTTTCCGCGGAGTTCGGTGATGCAATTAAAAATTTCCGGCGAAGTTTCCAATTGAGGGGGCGTTCGTCTGCGGGGCGAGCACGTAGAAGTGCCCCCCAACCACCGCGGAAAAGCCACAGGACTTTCACAAGGTTTTTCTTTCGCGTGTTCGATTATTGTTTTCCGGTTTTAAGTTCAACGAAAAATTTCTTTGAAACTAAAGCTCGTGGGAAGTAGGGCTTCGGAATAGCATCATTTGGCGGTAGAATTTCGTTAAAGTCGGACGCAGAAACGCATAGCGAAAGAAAAAAACATGAAAATTTTCCAAACAAAATCACGATTTTCAAATATCAGTTCTCGACACCCCCATATATGTATAGCGTGTTGGAAACATACGGGAAACTTTTTTAAATTTTTTATTTATAACAAATGTTGTGTAGGATAGGGTTCCTGCATAGGGAAAGTTGGGATAATAAAGTCACTACTGTCATTATTCGCCGATTTTGGGCATTATAAAGATAGCTAGATATTTTCTATCTTTTGCTTCCGTAAAAGTTTTAGATTTACATAAAAACTGTATGACAAAATATAAAATATTGCACATTAGTTTCAAGCATTAGTTGCAACCGACGTTCCAGCTGCCCAATTATTAGAAATAACCAGGATCTTTTTAAAGTAAGGGGACCCAGCATTTTACTTTCCAAAGTGAGGCCTATTCTTTCGTCATTCTATTGGTTTCAGTGATGCCAAGTATGCCATTTTTTGGAGAATCTATGAATATGACAGGTACTTTGATTGTTAGTAAAAATTAATAATGGTTTACATGATTTCTAAAAATTAGACTCGACAATTTTGTGTATACAAGTGTAGAATGTGGCATCTAACAAATGAAAGAAATTTATTTTATAGTTGAAATTGATTTCCAGCAATTATTTCCACGAATTCAAGTAATAAGTATGGTAAGTCATTAGTAGTGCCGATTTTGCTTATTCAAGAATTTGTCGCTATTGAACCTTGTTACCAGGTTCCTCAATCCATTTGTAATATGTAATGTATATACCTACTTGAACTGTCTTCCTTTGTCGAATGTATCTACCCAAAGAACTTTCTTCACAGATTTCGGGATGGATTAATAAGATTAGGTCTAGTAGTTCTAATGATGTAGTTTTTCTCGGTGTTCATTATATATTTCTTGTAATTTTATTTCTCTCCCAAGGTACCTCACAAACTTAAAATAAACTTGTAGTCGTAGATAAAAACTCTTTAAAAAAAGATCTGGCTGAAGCTACCTGCTTAATAATTTAAAATTTTCGAAATACGATTTGTTTTGAACTACCTACCTACTTATACGTAATGCCCACGTAATGGGAATTGTAGGATTACTAAAGCTGATACAGGAAAAATCTGGTTGTAATAATTATTGGGACTGCTACAGGCGGCCGCATTACCTTTAATCCCAGAATAACTAACTAAAATTGTGCTTTAATTGACACATCTAAGTATCTGGAAGTGAGAAAAGTTAAAAATTGTGAATTATGATGGGAAATATTTTGTCTCCTTTAGAATCTATGGCACTGGCATGTCACATAAAACCTGATGGCAGTTGGACACTGACATATAACATAACCTTGTACCAGCCCCCTTGTGGTCTCCTTGGAGTCGACAGAAAAGAAACTTCCCCTCAAGGCTTCACTTTTCCTCTGTGATAGACTGTGACATGCTGGGTCCCCTTATTTTAAAGAGTCCCTGGAAATAGGTAACCAAATGCCTGGTATGGCAAAACTAATATGGCTTAGCGTGGATGCTAGCAAGAAGTGTAAAAGATCTGGCAATTATTTCAAATGATTCCAGTATCACAAAATGTTCTGCGGCATTATTATTACAGGAAACCTAGAGAAAACAGCAAAGAAGATGGCCTATAGAAGAAATGGAGACTATAACAATAAAGTAACCTCTGCGAACTATGATAATTAAGTAGGTATCTGCATAATAAGATATATTTTATCTCATATATTTTAGATTAAAAATTAAATCCAAATATTAGTGCACAAACAGAACCACTAATAAACTATTGTACTGCATTTCAACAATCATATAAGTCCAAACTCGTTGCCTCGGTTACTACCTTTATTGTTTAGCCTCCACAAATCAAAAATAAACTTGTCAGATACTGTCACTGGCCAAGAATATTCTATCAGCTCCAAAAATCGCACTAAAATCGCGTTATAACCTTCAACTTTCCTCAGGCCCAATTCCCTGGGCTTATATATTCAAATGGAAGCCTGAAGACTACTCTAGAATATTTCTGGCCAATGACAGATGCACAAATCAAAGTTCTAGCAAATTTCTAGAAACTTTCTCTACAGAGAAAACAATGAAAACTAAAAGAAAATGGGGCCCTGGGGGTCTCAGCCCAACAAAGATGCGACGGAAAATGCTTCTAAATTAATCATAAAAATTATAAAAGTAGAATACCCAAACTTAAAATTTATCTGCTAAATCTTTAAGTAGGTTAGAAACCAGTGCAGACATGTTCATTGAAAATATAACAATTTTAGAGGCATTTTCGTTACAGTATTTTGGATCGTATCTAAAAAGTATAAGTAATTTATGCAGACCAGACCAATCTTCAATAGCTTATAAAATTATTGGAACTGGACAGAAACTAGAACACAAAAATCAGCTGATTTCAAATTTGAACAAAAAAGTGTATGGTGCCATTAAAAAAAAACAAAGTTGGTTGCCAGAGCAATGAAATGACTGGCTTCCAAAAAAATTCAAGGCCACCAAAATATACAGGTAGATCAAGTGAAAAAATCTTGTCTGAAACATTTTTTATACAAGGTGTATTTAAAAAGTTATATCCATTATTCCGTCTAAATTGCGCACCCTGTATCACTTTAAGAGCGACCATCCATTTTTTACGACGCACCAACAACATTTTCCGTCTGTATACATTTTCTTTCCCCAGTTTCCCCCCCTCGTGCTAGATAGCTATTATTCGGCAACAAGCGACCCAATCAAATTTTTTCCGTTTGCCCCCCAAAGCCCGCGAGTGGCCCTTTAGTATTCTCCCAAGGGACCGCCTGAAGGGCCCAAATTGAATTCCCCAATTATGGCTGATTTAATAGGCCGTCCAGCCGACGATACCATACACGTCATGTCCGGCAGGAACAATTAACTCAACCCCAAAACGGAGGAGATACTCCTTATATTCGGGAGGGATACATAGTACGTGAACTGGCGGTGTGTTTTGGATTCGAAATTGGCGCAACTTTGTAGTTGCGACCAAGCGATGCTCACTTCCGATCAAACCGGAAGTCGGAAATGAGACCGGCAATAATTTGTTACTCCCCGTCACTCATTACAAACATTCAACTTAAGTACCCAAAAATTTTATGCAGACGTGAATATTTTTGAGATAACTTTTTGACAAGAACCAAGTTATTAACTTTGACTTCATTTTCAAATTACCCGGAAATATAAAGAAAGTACTGGGGAGAGTAAAATAACTAAATTACATCGATATAATTTTATCAAAGACTCACCTGCTTGATGGAACTGGGATTCTTGACTTGAATTGTTGTCACTCGGTGGTAGAGAGTATTCTGTTCTTCTTCGTAGTGTGGTGGAATGTAGGGAGGGTCCCCTTGGTGGTACCTCTGGTGGTGCTGGTTCGGGAGGCGACTCTTCATTCACGTCTATAATGAAATTAGAAAATATACAGTGTCCGGCAGAAAGTACGCACTAACTTTTTTAAATTTTACATTTATCAGAAAATTTTATTCTTAATAAAAATTTGTACATTACTCAAATCGCAGTTTTGAAAATTTGAACAACGTAAACTTACCAGTATCTGACACCTTAAGGATTGATTTCTCAAATTTAAATCTATAAAAATAAATTTGATGAACATGAAGTAAGTAGGAGACATATCACTGTAAATAATCACCAACAGCCCAAATCAAATCTACAATATTTTTTTAATAAACAATATTTTAAAATTTATATTTTTTTATCCAGTAGCTGACATAGTGATTTTTGACTAGACCCTTAGCCTGAATCTGAGAAGCCCAAAACTTGACGCCCTATAAAAATTGCCACAACAATTGTTTAAAAGGAAAACACAAGTGAATATTATACAGGGTGATTCAGTTTTATTCTGCGACACTTTAACAGGTGATAGAAAACCAAAAAATAACCGCACTTTCTTCTATAAACTATATCATTTTAAGGCCTTATAAAAAAGTTACAGGGTGTTAAAATTGTAAGAAATATGTGGAATTTATTTAATATTTACCAAACTAGTTGAGATGTTTAAGTCATATTTGGTACACGTTATAACGGTATGGGTTAACATAAAACCTGTTAATATCAAACACCTTGAACAACCAGTGGCATAGAAGTGGGTAATTAGTATAATTGTTTTTTAAAAAAAATGAACCACCTTGTATAGCAATAAAATGTATTCAATTACTTATGTAAATTTTAATTTTAAACAAATACGTTCTCTTAGAATCTTTTCATATGTGTCATGGTTTCATAGCAAATTTGATTTTTTCGTATTATTTCCGAGTACTTCTGAAAAATTAACTTAAAACTTCGCTGCATAAGTTCCACTCAAAGCAGAAAAATGTGTTTCTTACTTTAAATAGAGTAAATTTTCCCAATAAACTTACCTATTCAAGGTTTTAATTTTCATGATACAGAGCGTAACATTAATTGTATCTTCCTTAAATGTATTAGACCCGGTATCTTCAAAAGTATAGCCTTAAATAGGTAAGTTTATTGGAAAAAGTTACTTTATTTCAAGTAGCAAACACATTATTTTCACTTTAAGTGATACTTATGGAACAAATTTTTTAGATAATTTTTCAGAAATACCCCGAAATAATACAAAAAATCAAATTTGCCACGAAACCATGACACATACAAAAAATTACCAAGAGGGCATTTTTGTTTAAAATTAAAATTTTCATAAGAAACTGAATACATTTTATTGCTATACAAGGTGGTTCATTTTTTTTTTCTAAAAACAATTATACTTCTACGCCACTGGTTGTTCAACGTGTTTGATATTAACAGGTTTTATGCTAACCCATGCCGTTATAACGTGTACCAAATATGACTTAAATATCTCAACTAGTTTGGTAAATATTCAATGAAGACCACATGTTTCTTAAAGCTATAACACCCTGTAACTTTTTAATTAGGCCTTAAAATGATATAGTTTATAAAAGGAAGTGCGGTTATTTTTTGGTTTTTTATCACCTGTTGAAGTGTCGCAGAATAAAACTGCATCACCCTGTATGTAGAAATGTTTATTTATTTGTACATTCTCATTTCTGGAACATATTATAGTAACTTATTCTTGAGTAGAAAACTTTGGGTTTCCAATTTTCTATGATAATATTGATTCTCGTAAATGCATTCCCATTTTATGTAGCTCCAACTGTTTTTTTTTTTTCATCCCAAAATATGAAGAAGGCTCTAGAGCAAAGCACGCTTATTTTTAATTTAAGAGAAAATATATATTACGGAAAGTTGTTTACAGTTAAACAATAAATATAATTTTATTCCATAAAACATCTTTTTAAGAAGAAATTCCGACTTTAAAAGTCGAAATTTCTAGTTGAATAAAAATAAAATAATGACGTGGCCCTTCTACGCTTCCGTAAAAACGAAAAAATACTATTTCTTTTTTGTGCAAAGTTTCTGCCGATTATTGTTTGTTAACTATAAAATATTTCATATTGCTACAGGAATTAATGATTTCTAAGAAATATTTTTTTACAGAAAGTGGCAACCTGAAATGATATATATTTATAGCCGAAATAACTCTTGGAATTAATGAGTGGAAAGTTACTTGCCAAACCAAGTTTCCTATGCTTCCTCCCTTATTTTCACCCCTTCCAAAATTCCCGGCTTAAGAGAATTCTTAATGAACTTAATTCCAGAGTTACCTGTTCGAGCCTCGTTTCTGCAGTTTTCTTTCCGGTAATTCTGAACACTCAAAAATTGCTTTAATGTACCCTCTCGTCCACACGGCTCTCGCGCCCTAATTTGCATCTCGAGTGGGAATGGAATAATACATAATTCACAAATTGGAGTAGTAGAGGAAACAAAGAAAATAGCCCCCGTTTATTTTGTTTTGAGGGGAGGAGGTGCCTCCAACATTCATGTTATTATTTTGAACGCGACGAAATCCGAAAAATTTACCTCCATTAAAATATTATTTACATAGTATTAATTTCGTATAAATTTGCATGTTGTGTCGCATTTGCATCGTTTTGTGATTTCATGAGTTTCATGAAAATTCATTAGCGCCCCCCCCGACGTCGCAACTAGGAATGCACCGTAGAATGAAATTCCCGTTAATTATAAAATTACAATTTTAAAACATTTACACCGTCGTAAACAGACTCGGCGGCAATCCGAGGGATAAACGACAGTTTTATCGGATTTTAGACGCAACTCCTGCACTTGATTCATTTAAGCTCTGAAATTGTTAGATTAAATTTGAAAGAGGTAGGAAGTTTATATGTGTTTTAAAAGCAATTTGGTTGTTCGTTTACCACGAAACCGTCAACCGATAGGTTTTGTGCAAGAATACGTGGGTCGTAGGTAAATAAAACTACCTGATGACATAGAAAATTTGCTTGAACTATATTACCAAGTGACAAAATCAGTTTTGTTAAAAAATACTCTATAAAAAATTTTAACAAAAAAATTAAAACCGACTCCAAAAATTTGTCCGTATATGCACATTTCAACTAAAATTTTAGAAATATTTTTCTCTTTCTAAATTGGGTTATCTTTGGAGTCGGTAACAGTCAAGACAAGGAATTTAAATCTATTTAGATCATGAATACATCATATCATAATCATATCCCACATACATCATAACTTACTGTCACCGACTCCAAAGATAACTAGAATGATATAGATAATTTAGAATGACAAAAATATTTCTAAAATTTTAGTTGAAATGTGCATACGGGCAAATTTGTGAAGTTGGTGTAATTTTTTGTTATTTTTTTTTTAATTTTTAGTGAGTGTGCATACGGGCAAATTTTTAAAGTAGGTTTTAATTTTTTTTGTTAAAATTTTTTATTTATTATTTTTAGTGAATTATTAAGAATTATCGAAATTGGTCCAATATTAAATTCCATCCCCTATTTGTCCACCCTTAGGATTTAAATTTTTCTCTTCAAATTTAATTTCTCTTCAAATTTAAATGTGACCACCCCTAAGGTAACTCCTTTCTAATAAAGTAAGAATCATCCAAATCGGTCCGATATGAACTTTCATCCCCTATTTATCTACCCTTAGGGGTGGAATTTTTTCTTCAAATTTAAATGGTGCCACTCCTAAAGTAATCCCTTTCTAATAAAAAGAGAATCATCGAAATCGGGCCAATATGAAATTTCATCCCCTATTTTTCCACCCTTAGGGGTGGAATTTTTTCTTCAAATTTAAATGGGGCCACCTCTAAGGTACTCCCTTTCTAATAAAAAAAAGAATCATCGAAATCGGTTCAATATGAAATTTCATCCCCTATTTGTCCACCTTTAGGGGAGGAATTTTTTCTTTAAATTTAAATGGGATCATTCTGTAGGTATACCCTTTCAAATAAAAAGAGAATTGTCCAAATCGGTTTATAAATGACGGAGTTCTGAGGTAACAAACAAAAAAAAATTGATAACCTCCTCCTTTTTTGAAGTCGGTTAAAAAGCAGTTTCAGTAGTTTCACTAGGATTTGAGAACGGGATTTTCTCTAGTTCCGATACTAATTATTGCAAATTGCAATGCAATTTGTTTAGTTGTTTATCCGACAAAAGTTTCCGTTAATATCAGGAAAAACATGTGGCAAAGCTGACCGTATTCCCGCCGTCAAAGTCAAAAGCAAAACCAACTGGTCATTATAAAATAAACATAATTTCGCTTCCTAGTTTACATTGCGACAAATCCTTTCTCACAATAGAAGTAGGTAAAAAAAGTGATTTGTGCTATTGTGCTTTGTTGTATTAATACCAGCGACAGTCACTCAGAGAAATTATTTCTAAATGCATTCCGTTGAAATCAGTGGCTGCCATGGCTTGCAGCAGTAAACGTTCACATAAATAAAAAACCTTTTTTTCCGAAAATCAATCAGAAATATTGACATTTTTGATTTTTGAAAGAAAAAGTCAATATTTCCTTGCACTTAGTCGTTGCCAGGCAACGGAAAGTAACTGTTAGGAAATATTTATTTTTGTACTGTAATATTATTTCCTTACAGTTATTTATAAACTAAAAAAATGATTGAGAACAAGTTTTTCGAAAAAAATTTTTACTACAAATGATCTTGATGTATTCGTTTTAGAGTCTGGTATGCCAACTAAAAGCTTAGATTGTAGGTCTTCTACATCTTGTAAGGTCATTTTAACTAACTCGTCCATTCTACAAGCTCCAGAAATACCAAATATTACAGCAACCTACAACAATAAATAAATATGTAAATAATCCGAATAAAAATTGAAGTTTTGTGACCTACCTTAATCATTAAATATTCTTTATCTGAAGCTTCCTGGATAAATTTGTTGATTTGTTCTTTAGTTAAAATCTTGGATTTTTTTGGCCTATAGCCTTCTGCCTGCCGTTTCAATAATGAACGGAGTTTTGGATACAAGCTCCAAGAAGTATGCCATTACAACATTTTCTGAGAATGAACTTGCATTTTTATTCTTACGATATTCCATAAAACGATTGTATGCATAGTTATATTTTTCTCTGGATTTTGTTGGCAACAAATCCAAGGAGGCAGTATTTACTGCTTCCGTGAGTTCTGGGGGGGTTCCAGAAATGGAACAGTCATCATCACTCATCATTTTATACTTTTACTTTTGCTTTTTAGAACGTTCGAAAACGCGGAAAACACTATGGGAAAACGCCAAAAATAAACTTTTCATGCGTCAAGTTTGACAATTCAATATTACTTTGTTTCCATAGTTACAAAACAAATATTTCATGGCATCCTTTATTTGTGAATAAAATTAATAATGCTTATTTCAAAATTTTAACAAGTTGATTGTAATAATTTGTTCTTTGAGTAATTTTCGATTTTCGGAAAAATAGTATGTATACCTCGTAGGAAAAGCCACATTCCCCGACTCCGTATTGCCAGTCTCGGCTTACGCCTCGACAGGCAATCTTTACGGTCGTCCGGGAATGTTCAGCTTTTCCTACTAGGTACACAATGTACTATTATTATACTTCTTTGAAAACACCTTATTTTCATCTGTTTTAGCAATAATGAAAGATTGTTTTTTTTTTGGGCTAGCGCACGGAAACAACGCATGGAAAATCTTTCCGTGCGCTGAATAAAAAATACCGAATATATGGCTTTAAAATAGAAATATACAGCACAGTAAACTAAATTTACGAAGCTCTATATGCTCTCTGATATTTAACATGTACCTATTTTGTATTTTAATTCGTGTTTCAATATTTAGATACATTTCTGTAATATTTTTGACGTTTTATTCACCTTATCTGACAATAACTAATTTACAACAAAGCACCTTTGAAATAATTTGAGAGTAACCATGGAAACGCATCATACATACCAAACACTATATTGTCTGAATTGTTTATTGTTTGTCAATTAAATTTATTATAATATGCCGATAAATTGTTTTAAGTTTCCGTTTTCAAAGAAGTATAATAAAAAATATCGTTCATTGTTCATTACACGCCCAGAAATAGATTTTTCCGTGCTTGCATGACTTCCCGTGTTCGGCTGCGCCTCGGAAAAATCTTTATTTCCAGACTCGTAATTAAATATACTATTGTATTATTGTGAGGATCATTTTGATCTGATAAACACTTCACTGCCTTGACGTGCTGATTCATATTCATAAAACTTGTAATTTTAAGGTCCTGTGTCTAACGATCGAAAGAAATATTGAAAAGTAAGTAAGTCCTAAGATTCACAAAATATGTTGAAATCAGACACCGCTACAGCATTTTGAAATCCAATATATTTATAAAATTGTTTACTAAAAACCTGCAGTTGGGTTTTCTCCGATAATCCCTTATTTCATAACACCGTCCGCAACCCTAACCCGATCAAAGTCAACGACCCCTTAAGTACATACACTGTCCTACCCCGGACCGACAGGATCGGCGACCCTAGCGCCGCCGCCAGCCAATTACCGGTCGCCGTTCATTAACGTAACTCCGTCGCGGCGGCTCATTCGATTAGGTAGCGCCGGACGGGTCGCGCGGCGGGATTTAAATCGCATTAGGGCGAAAATAAACAGGAGTTTCGGGGACGGGCGCAGGAGGCCCTTCCGGAATCCAATCAATCGCCCGCGGCGCTAATGGCCGGCGCCCAGAAAGCCGTTTAAACTAGTTTGGAGTCCTCCCGGGGGTTGGCGGATCGTGTGACGACGAGATTTTGAAACTGGCGGTGTCGGCAAGATTTTTGAGGTGTTCTCGCTGTCAAAAATAATATTGGCTTTCGAACCAGTGGAGAAAAATATCTGAATTTTACAGATTAGAAGAATTACTTTTCACCAAATCCACTGATTATGGTATAAATGAAGTCACTTGGAACCGCATAAAAACGCTTGCGCGGCGTTTTCTTTGTAAAACAAGACCCAATCTTAATAACATTATAAAAAAATATTTAAATGCTCTAAAAAGGAATAAAATAAACTTTGAAATTTAATAATTCAAACCAAAGCAAACTGTGTCTTTAACCTTGGTATCAGAGAGAGCTGCAGAACGATCTTTCGAGAAAATAATATCTTAACAGCTATAAGCATTTACATTTTTAAATGTGTCTCTTAGACCCATAAAAACCTTACAAAATTCAAAGATATGAGCACCTGCCATGTGTATAAAATAAGGCGGGATAATTTGTGCATACCCGGACACAGCACTACAACGTTCAGAAAATCGGCATTATTCAGTTGCGTTGTCCTTTACAATGCTCTTCCCAATCCACTAAACTCATTAAATTCGTATAAAAAGTTTAAGGGGGAGACCAGAATGGCTAGCACAGCAGGCATTCTACACAGTGGAGGAATATTTGAGAGGATCTTCTGAGTAAGACTTGAGTTTGGTCATTTTCAATTCTCAAATTTGTGAAATATTAAAATTATTCTGAAATCACTATTGCGGAAAGAAACCTTCCACCCTTGTTGTCTGGAATGCTTGGGGTTAGATCTTTGTTTTAATTTATTTTACACTGTTTGATGTGTTTTTAATGTGTTTTTTAATGATGTGTTTTTAATATGTATGACTTGTCGCCTATACACTGTATGTTATGTGATTAATAAAAAACAACTACAACTACAACTACCAATAACTTTGTTTCACACAAAACAACACCGCACAAAAATCTATAGGCAAAACCAAAATCCGTAAATAAAGCGCGTTATACTGGCCTAACTGGCCTACGTCGACACCTGCTCCATGGATCTCCGAAACGACGACCAATCAAATTGCTACGCTCGCTTTCTTATTAGCTGGTTCCTTGACTAGGTCGACGTCGACCGCATAAAAACCTTTGAATTTTATTCTGATGGTTTCTGCTGATAAGTCTGGTATTTTTAGCATTAGCAGAGCGTGGTAAATGCTACGAAGTAGATCGCGCCCCGTATATCACTGTGTTCCAAGTGAGTTCATTTATACTTTCAAAAGGGTAGCTCGAGAACAGGCGCTTCGGCAATAAAATACGAGACAAAACACTTTTTTAACCATATTAAACCGAACCTGGTATTAGTAGTAAAAATAGATAAAGGAGACAGAGAAGATAGATATTGTAGTAAAAACAAGTGACTGCATGCTCGCCTAATATAATATCACCCATACTTGCATGGCCTACTGTTCGACGGCTGGCCACTTGTGCAACGAAATGCGGTGGATAGCCATGCCATAATTTCACAGATCTTGAAATATCCTAGGTACCTACTAAATAGTTATAATCGACATGGCTTTTTAGAGACCTTTTGACAATATTATACGGTGCATTAACCTTTAAGTTTGACGACAACCTTAAAAGTGAAATATTATGTTGCTTGTATAATATGTATATTTTTGAAAACTGCGTGACGCTTATGTCCTATATTCTCTTTGTGACGGCAATTAGAGTTTTTTTATGCTGTCTCAAGTAACTCTAGAAACACCTATACCTGTCTTACTGGCAGAATACTTCCACTGATTCAGTGTTGTCAGAGGATGAAAGCATAAAATCTTAGCCCGATCTCTTTAAAAAAGTCAACATTGGAGATAAAAAAGAACAAAGGCTACCCACACTCATCTAGGAATATTTCTTACCATTACTGAGACACAGCCTCTGCTGCTGGTCGTGGTAGATGTCGCCATTCGGCTGAAGAACATTTTCATTGCAGTTGCTGTTGCAAGAAGTGGCACTACTACTAGACGTCATCCCACCGACTCTATGCCTCCTGCCGGTTCTACCCAACGTCGAGTTATGCATCGCTTTCTTATTCGTCGCATAGATTATTTCCCCTGTAGATAAAACAATCGCCTTACGTAACGGCAAAGGAAAAAATTAGATAACCGACCTCCGTTGGAAGTCCGAAGCCTCTCCTGCGCCTGCGCCTGGAAATGTTGGAGTCTCCTAGCGGCGTTGGTGTTCTCCAATGGAAACGGCGACGCTTGGCGATGGAGCGGAACGGGAGAACGTGGGGATATCTGTGTCGACGGCGGCGTCGGAAATGGAGTTGTTGGGTTGTCGGTGTTGGCGGCGTCTTCTGTGTCATCCGAGCGGTAGCTTCGTTCTATGTCGTCTGAAATAAATGCCACATGGTAAGTTTGACATGGTAAAGTAACTATGAGATTCGATTTGTAACAAAGGTGAGAATATGCACAATCCGGCAACAAGGTACCAGCAGTCGTCCGTCGGATTCTACCGTTGATCTTACGGTCGCGCCATCTCTTAGAGAATAGTAGTAGCAGCAGCTGCAATAGCATGTGCGCTTGCGCACATGTTATACATTGAACAAGATCTCTGTTGAATAGCAAACCAAAGGAACGACAAGATACGGGGATATTCGTTCTAAAACAATTCTTTCCATCCTCTCTGTACCCGCCTGTGGCGCAGACAAACTCAAAGTCAGAAGTAATTATTTTTTACGCACCCGCGGTGCAATATGTTGCCCCCACGGCTTTTGTCTCCGGCTTACGTTTATTACGGAGATAAAACAGCGGTCACAAAGCTTTTATTTGCGTCGTACATTTTTAATGTCGCGGTCGCTTTCCTTTCAGACGACTGCGGCTGGCTCGCAAGCCAGTCGACTACGGGAGTTGTGTGTTTACAGTGGGTTTTTTAATGGAGGAAATGCTGCTACTATTTTCACAGGGTACGGGGTACGGTGTTCCGGCATAAAATGTAAGATACATTATATACCTATAACAACATAATGTTTCGGCCGGTTTGAACAAAGATGATTATATTCTGTTCGATTGCAACTAAATTCCACCTTTGTTAAGAAAAGCTGGCATTTGTACACATATTTTACGGAGAGTGATTTTGGGGACATTTATGTGAAAAATGTAATAAAAAAATCCCCAGGTTCTCGAAGTAAAATCCGGGCTCTGCCGCGTCGAGCCATTACGACTGTAATGGCCTCACGCCTGCACAGGTCGTGTCCTTTCATACCAAGCGTTGTCAGCTTAGCGTCACATCTTCTCCGCTCTGGATTTATTTTTTAAGGTTGAGAGTTTGCCATTTTTAAGTCACCCCAACACATCTGAGTTAATTTCAAGACCCTTGACGTCGCATTAGATTTCTCTGGGATTCTCCCTGCTCGGAAGATTACTTTATTTTTAGCTGCCAGTACGGATTTGTGCAAAAACGAATGAACATGACGCTTTCGTAAAGATTTCGTCATAAAATTGGGGTCTAGAACAATAAAAGCGCGTCTCTTAGTTCTTAAACGTTAAGTTAATTTTCAGCAACAATGAAGAAGTGGAGTAGGTATTAGCTACCAAGTAGCTTATAAGTATCTTGCGAATATAAACACGAAATACAAGCACCAGGCAAAAGTTTTATTGGCGAAGTTTTGCAGAGATTATGATATCCGAACGCGAAAAACACGGTTTTTAAAGTGGGCACGTCCAAAGCACTAGATCCTCGAATTAAAAGTTTAGTAGGGATAATGGTAATGACAATAAACTGCTGTTGAAAAGAAATTTGTAGACAAAGTTAGGCTATAAATTAGGCGAACTTTGCAGCAGTTTTCAAATATCGGTTTCTAAAAATAAGCTCTATTCTTGGCGATCCCAGGCTCTGTAAATTTATAAGTTAGGCGATCGCGGTAGTTAGATCTTCTTTTGGGTCAGTTGGTATTTTTCGCTTGCATGTTGTCCTGGAACTTGCATACAAAGATAAAAGAAATATCTCAGGGCTAATTGTTGGCAAGTAGAACATTAGTAAAATGATCCACTTCTTTATTAAGATTATCAGGTTCTGAGAGGGAAATTGCTCGACAAACTACGAAATTAATAACGGATTGTTTGTGGGGTGGGTTGTGATGGGAGAAACCATTATGTATGTGTTAATTTCCGATAGATTGAAAAGAAGGAAGAAAACCGTCCTTTTCAACCTCCATAGTAAACCTAATGTTTTCGTGTAGGGAGTTAAGGAGATGAAAGTTTTAAATATATGAATTCAAGAGCTTGTCGGTCAAATAATAGTGTTTCCTTGGCGATGTTACAGAACGATTGATAATACCTTCAGTGCTTCATAAAATATTTGCGTCTAGTTTCAGACTAGGTACTTTTATGTTATTTATACTGTTTGTTTGTCCCCTGCATTCGCTATGTATAGGTACCTATTTGCGAATGATCTAATGACACAAAGCCCGAAACACCAATAAAAAGTATTTCGTGCGGATGTCGCAGTGTTTATCTGCAATTCCTTTTAAATACGATACGTTCTGTTAGAAGCGAAGCACTGTTATTTAGCTTTGCAATCTTTACGTACGTACAAACAGGGACCGGAGACACCCAGAACTAATGCCCCCCGGTTCGTTCCGTTGATTTAAAAAGCAATTATTTGCATTTACTGCCGTGTAAAAGTAATGGCTGGCAGGTGGCGCCAATTTCATGGCTCGGGCGCGGCTGTTTTTCGATTTTTATGGGAGTTTTAAACGTATGCGGATAACGAGCATGTTATAAACGATAGAAGGTAGGTGCGCGGCGGAAGTTGTTGACCTTGGATTCGCACCCAGGACTCCGGACTTCCACTGGGACCCAGTGGAGAAGCCTCCATGTATCCACTGTTACCGGTGGTAACACCTCATTTCCTCTTTCCAACACATCAACCTATAAAAATACCATTACGATTTTTAAAATCCTGCAAAATTATTATTTTAAAGAATTTTTTAACAAACACCACAATTTACAATGCATTTTATTTTTAGTTTTTGATGACCCAAAAGGGATATTATTATGTAATCAAAGTTCCTGGATTGGGAGAGTTAGGACAATAATGACTTCTGACCACAGGACTCTACATCTTGGACAAGGAAAGATAGAGGACGTCTAACAGCGCCCGCGGCCGTGTTACCGACTGCCACATCGCACGTCAAGCCAGTGGCGTAGCATGAAGCGCGTTCTTAGCCAATATCACAAAAATGTTATAATAAAATGAAAAGGTAGTTAATTTTGACTTACATGTAGTTTGAAATATTGGTATTTATTTGCAGATAATTTCCCAAATTAAACCTAGTGTCAAGTGTTGAAATATATTTATTTGCGGCGATTTCGATTCAATCAATGGAAAACCAGCCCATATTTACAAAAAAAACAATGCACTTTATCATACTAAAAGGTAGAAGGAATTTGAAGAATTTATATTGAGAAAAAATAAAGTTTTAGGGCATCTTTCAAAAGTAGCTTGTTAAATATTTACCTTTTGGGTCATCAAATTTGTTAAAATTAATGTATTAAATTTATATAAGTATAATATAGAACACATCCGAACAGTGTCTTCTAATGTAGGTAATCTCTGCTCTAGTTTCTGTTCAGTTCCAATAATTTTATCAGCTATTGAAGATTGCATGGTCTGCATAAATTATTACTACCTATTTTTGGATACAATCCAAAATACATAGTTTATTGGCGGTTTTGGTTATGCACGAGGATTTTGAGTTGGTTTTTAATATAAAATACGAGATAAAATACATTTTATTATATTATGAAGATACTTAATTATTATCATTATAAATTTATTGTATAAGACATATATTTACTCTTTTCTGTAATAATAATAATAATTCTGCAGAACATTTTGTGATGCTGGAGTTATTTGAAATGATTCCCAGAGCTCCCACTTCTTGCTAGCATATGGTCGCTAAACGCGCTAAACCATATTATTTTCGCCATATACAGGGTGATTCACTTTTTATGTTTAAGACTTCAAGGGCGGCTAAATCTCGTAAAATTGAGACTTTTTTGTAGTATTCACTTTTTCATACAGGGCCTTCGTTGTCGAGATACAGGGTGTGAAAGTTAGCCAAAAAATAAAGATTTAATTTTTTTATTTGAGAACCACTGAAGATATTCAAATGAAATTTGGCAGATATACTACGTTGACATAGTTCATTATGATGTGATAATATCAAGTTTCTAGATCAACCAGCGGCGGAGATACGGGGGTTCTGTGCAAGAAAATTCTTTAAAAAAATATCAACACCCTGTATAATATGAAAACAAGCATTATTTTTGGATATAAGAACTTATTGCCAACAAGAACGTACTCTTATGATTTTTTCATATCTGTCACCGTGTCACGGCAAACTGGATTCTTGTGATCTGACTGCATGGATGTAAAATGGTGTGGGCACAAAAACATAATAATTTATAACGTTGTGGAATGTAACATCCAATGAACAAATAATAACAATAACGGTTGCAATAAATGTTCGAAGTGATATCCTTGAACTTGTATGCACTTCTCTACGAACAAAAATGAAATGTAGGAAATGAAAATTTTTGAAAAAAAAAGTAGGCTTTGAAATCGTTTGTTTTAAGTTTGTTATCTACATTATGTTGACAGTTTCAATGCGTAAATTTTTAGTGAATAATAATTACAATGCCAAGAATATTTACTAACGCTGAATACGCGGATATCCATTTCGTTTATGGATACTGCAACGGGAATTCCGCTGCCGCAGTAGAAGAATACCGAATAAGGTAGATATCCAAACCGAAGAACCACTGCTGCATCAGGGGTATCTCGAAAACGAAGGCCCTGTATGAAAAAGTGAATACTACAAAAAAGTCTCAATTTTACGAGATTTAGCCGCCCTTGAAGTCCTAAACGTAAAAAGTGAATCACCCTGTATATCTTCTCGAATTTCAAGTTTTATTGGAAATCACGAAAAAACAGATTTTAGACAACAAAAAACAAACTTATCACCAAGTTGGAACTTACACACAGGCTTGGGATTAATTTTCTAAAATTATTTACAGTATATATTTTTTGTGTATTTTTTTGCGTTCTTTCCGAAGGTGAAGTAAGCTTTCTACCAAAAAAATTTTTTTTAGATAGTCCCGGAAAACCGCGCCAAAATCGCACATGAAAGAATTTCAAAAAAAATTTCCCTTTCCGGTTTTTTGCAAATTTCCGAAAAACTATGACAGATTTCGCCGCGGGACCTATTTTGTTTGAAAGCCAAAAAAAACCAAAATCTCTCATAGGCACATATTATGGCCTAACACTTATAGTTTCGCCACAAATTCAACGTGAATTTCGTGTTCATGGTTCTGATAAAAAAAAAAACGAAAAAAGCAACTTTTTGGTATAAGCGCCTCTGGCGGCGAGAAATACGGCGTAAAAATATGGGTATATGAATTTCCGAACTATTTTTGCCTCCTCTTTCGACTGGTGCATTTATTTTTACCATATGGGTAGTACTTGGCAAGATAATTAGCAATTTTCCATGGGAAAATCCGGAAAACCCGGATTTCCCAATTTAGAAAATTTCGACCCGGGGCTACATTTTATTTTTTATTTTTTTGGACAGAGCGCATCAAAATACATAAGATAAAATTTGTTTCATCCAGTTACAATTTAATGCAAGCTCGAGGGTCTTTTTCTCGTAATTTAATTAGACTATAGAGAAGTGCGTGGAAGGTCAAGGACATATCTTCGAACATTTATCGCAACCGTTATTGTTATTATTTGTTCATTGGATGTTTCATTCCATAACGTTATAAATTATTATGTTTTTGTGCCCACACCATTTTACATCCATGCAGTCAAATCACAAGAATCCAGTTTGCCGTGAAACGGTGACAGATATGAAGAAATCATAAGAGTACATTCTTGTTGGCAATAAGTTCTTATATCCAAAAATGATGCTTGTTTTCATATTATAGTTGATATTTTTTTAAAGAATTTTCTTGCACCGAACCCCCGTATCTCCGCCGCTGGTTGATCTAGAAACTTAATATTATCACATCAAAAGGAACTATGTCAACGTAGTATATCTGCCAAATTTCATATGAATATTTTCAGTGGTTCTCAAATAAAAAAATTAAATCTTTATTTTTTGGCTAACTTTCACACCCTGTATCTCGAAAACGAAGGCCCTGTATGAAAAAGTGAATACTACAAAAAAGTCTCAATTTTACGAGATTTGAAGTCCTAAACATAAAAAGTGAATCACCCTGTAGTTATCTCCATTGGTTATTTCTAATAATGTGCAATATTTTACATTTTCCTCTTAAATTATTTTTTATTTCAAAAAATTCAGCAAAATGTTATTAAGAAAAGTTGTCTAGAATTAAAAGTTATGCCTAAATATCAAGACATGGCCTTTACTCTTGTACAATTTTTATATTTTTTTACCTACCCTGTACTTATGCTGTTTGACTTGCAACCATTCTTAGTGCATCTAACATGCATCAACTTTCTGGAATAGTTGTATTTTTGTTGTGCGATTAATACAAAAAATCCATATGTTGCACAATTAAATGACCACACTGTATAATATGTAATAAGCTCGACGATATTTTACGTCATAAAGTATTTATTACCTAATTATGTCGAGGTTTTTGTCAGTCGCATCAAAAAGATTGAAAATGAATGTAATCGTTGGTTGAGAACTCTCGTTCCCTTCCAAGCTTGCCTACAGGGTGTCTCATTTTGATCTGGAACACCCCTGTAAAATTTGAACTGGCTTACGGATTTTAACGAATTTTTTTTGTATACAGGGTCCTCCTAGACGCACTTATCAAACACTTTTCAATGACCATACGATTATTCCAGGGCCGGATTTAAAATTTTTTTTTACCCAAAATTTCGAGTTAGGGTATCAGCGATTTTTTTAACGGAAATCTGATTACGTGGCGTTAATCAGCGCCCCTGAAAACCCCCAGATTCCAAATTTCAAGAAATTATTCCCACGAATTATACTTTTTACACTGCTTCACAATTGCAAAAAATCAAAATTTCAATTTGAGTTCAGCTATTAAGGTGGCTATGGAAACAAGTGAAAATGGTAAAAAGAGGTCCACAGGGGGCAATGGTAATAAACCTGATCGGAAACTGTACTCGGTTTCTCTTTTCATTATTGCTGTACAGTACAAATTTTATGCCATTTGAGACGCAAGAGAGCTCGCTGCCGTCGCAGGCAGCCGTGGAAAAACAATGGCTTGCAGAAATGTCAGTTTATGCATTTTTACAACAAATGTTATTCAGGGGTTGATGTTGCTAAAATAATTTAGGTGTTACAAAAATAATTTAGTGGGTATAAAATGTAATTTCTAGTCGATTCGTCAATACATTTCTGCCGTTTAAAATATTGCTGCTTTTAATTACATTCTTCAAATACGTTCCTTGTAGTGTATAATCTTATACTTTATTATTTGTACCAAAAAAATGTAAAAATTAACGTTTCTCAAAGTGTTTGCACTTGCACGACTGCCTGCACGACGGCAGCGAGCTCTCTTGCGTCTCAAATGGCATAAAATTTGTACTATACAGCAATACTGAAAAGAGAAACCGAGTACAGTTTCCGATCAGGTTTATTACTATTGTCCCCTGTGGACCTGCTCTTTTTACCATTTTCACTTGTTTCCATAGCCACCTTAATAGCTGAACTCAAATAGAAATTTTGATTTTTTGCAATTGTGATGCAGTGTAAAAAGTATAATTTGTGGGAATAATTTCTTGAAATTTGGAATCTGAGGGTTTTCAGGGGCGCTGATTAACGCCACGTTATCAGATTTCCGATAAAAAAATCGCTGATACCTTAACTCGAAAATTTGGGCCAAAAAAATTTTTTAATCCGGCCCTGGAATAATAGTATGGTCATTGAAATGTGTTTGATAAGTACGTCTAGGAGGGCCCTGTATACAAAAAAAATTGTTAAAATCCGTAAGCCAGTTCAAATTTTACAGGGGTGTTCCAGATCAAAATGAGACACCCGTATATGCTCTTTGGGAATTGCACCTAGAGGTCTGCGCTATCCGCCACCATCTCCGAATCCCGCAATATACGACCGTCCACGCGGAACAGCGGCAACATTTCCGCCTTAATTTGTGTATCAGTTTCCAGCGCTCGCCTCGCGCCGTTAACAAAATAAATTAAAAGTAAAAAAATATTTTTAAAAAAAGCTTTTATTTAAATGCGCTAAAAAGAATAAAATAATCTTTTCTTTTAAAACTTTTACTATCAACTTATAACGTCATTCCACAATTTATATGATATAAAAGCTTGTCGCGAGATTTAAGTAGTGGTATTTACTTAGTTTGAAAACTTAAATCTCGCGACAAGCTTTTATATCATATAAATTGTGGAATGACGTTATAAGTTGATAGTAAAAGTTTTAAAAGAAAAGATTATTTTATTCTTTTTAGCGCATTTAAATAAAAGCTTTTTTTAAAAATATTTTTTTACTTTTAATTTATTTTGTAATTTTTAGTTTGGCCAGGTGTCTGAGTCTATTCATCTCAGTTAACGCATTATTGTTGCAAGGTCGTTTGCCGGTTAGTTTAGAACAGTCTAGCTCTTCAATGAGGAGACCTTCTAATGACCATCTTGGGTGTTCCGCCATGTTGGATTTAGAATGACGTCACACATATAATCATGCATTGTCATCCAAATTAAACGTGTGTACAAAATTTCAGCTCGATCGGTTGAAATTTAACTAGTCCGCCATCTTGAGTGTTCCGCCATGTTGGATTTAGAATGACGTCACACATATAATCATGCATTGTCATCCAAATTAAACGTGTGTACAAAATTTCAGCTCGATCGGTTGAAATTTAACTAGTCCGCCATCTTGAGTGTTCCGCCATGTTGGATTTAGAATGACGTCACACATATAATCATGCATTGTCATCCAAATTAAACGTGTGTACAAAATTTCAGCTCGATCGGTTGAAATTTAACTAGTCCGCCATCTTGGGTGATCCGCCATGTTGAATTTAGAATGACGTCACACATATAATCATGCATTGTCATCCAAATTAAACGTGTGTACAAAATTTCAGCTCGATCGGTTGAAGATATCTGCTTCAAAATTGAGTTGCAAGATTCCACCCGAACAAATTACATACATACATACATACATACATACATTGCAAGTTAAATAAAAGCTTTTAAAAAAAACCGGCCGCCCGTCGAAAGGAAGATTTATTCGGCGGCTTATCTCGGGCGGCGGGGGAAGACCGACGGCGCGCCGTCTCAATAATAGACCGTCGAAGAATACAAAGAATTTAATATACATATTTCGGGATGGGATCGCTTATCGCCGACGAGGAGTCGGAATGTGCGGGTGTTTAGTTGTTGGAGGAATTCGGAAATTCGGAAAAGGAAAAGCGACGTGGGCGCCGCGACGCGCGTCGCGAGGCAACCGAGACGGGACCGGACTAAAGTCCGCTCATTCCTTTGATCTCTCGCAAAAGCCGACAATTTTTTGCGACCGGTCGTAAATCAGCGTCACCTCGCACGCTTCGCATTTACGAGGGCGACTAAACGAAATCGCCGTCAAGCTAGTTATACGGGGGCAGGTTCGTATCGACTTTCCATTATTTCAATACTACAAATATTAGTATACCTATTTGTAGACTTTGGTACAACATTATTTGTGTAGGTAAGTGTACCGTTAGTTTTTGGTAGGTACAGTTGAATTAAAATACAAGGTAGCTGGTAGCTATTACCGGAATCTACATAATTAGTTGGTATATCTGTAGACTTTGATTGGAACATGAAAAAAAATGAAATTTTTACGTTCACTTTTAATAAAGCCTAACAAAACATAGAACAGACAAAAACATAAATAACAAATAAATATTTAACGACAAAGAGTTAAACTAACCATATCTACTTTTTCATCCTGTAGTAAATATTTTGATATTTAAATTGACATAAACCATACAGAACAAAATATTACGCATACGTACCAACACAAACATGCGTCTTACCATAAGCTTCTGGCAATAATCTTAATGGGACAGCCGAGGGGACAGCAGTTTTTACTAAACGTTTTCCGGACGAAGTGAATGACTGATCATCAAAATGTACCTTGCAAATTCTTATAGGTTTATATGTCTCTTCAGGCGGAATATTTGCAAATTTGTGTTCTCCGATGAACCCTAAGCATTCTTCCATTGCGGGCACCTTCAAATTTTCAATATTTTAATATTATATCTATATTATTTTTCAATTAATAGCTAAGTATTCAAATGTCACATAAAAATTCTTAATTTTTGTAGGTAGGTACCTCAAACTCAATCTTACCTTTCAGGGTCTTTAGGAAATGAAAGAAAGGTAATATAGTCTTTTGAACCGGTTTTACAGCCATTCGCACTGCAGTAAAAAGCGTTACTAGACATCACTGCAGCAGAGTCACGGTCGGTCGGTAATAATTTGCGCACACCCGGTGGAATGCGAACGAACCGCTCTCAGCTACACTGTGTATGTGTACAGCTTATTTTCTTATAAGATATCGATAGGCTCGATGAGGAGGGGAGCGGGAGAGAGCAAGAGAGAAACGTTTGTTTGCACGAGGCCGAGTGTAGGCCAGGGAAATTACGGTAAAAAATAACGAAACCTAGACAAAATTCATAACCGCATTTTTATAATGCCATCACAAAATATTGGTAATAAATGAACGCCAGAATTGTTTTTTATACAAAATAAATATACGCGTGTGGGCGATTTTCAGAAAAATACATTTTCTTGTTGTAATAAAGAAGGCATAAATATGAACCGCGAATTTTAAGCTGCATTTATTAGTAAGTAAGGTATATAAAGTTGAAATTGATAAATTAAACAGATTACGTTTTCGCAAGTATCCGAATGATGTAAAAATGACATTTCGCGTAATATTTTGTTTGGCAAAAATATTAACTGCGTTTTTATTATTTATAAATGCCTTAAAAAAATTAACAGTTTGTTCTGAAATTAAACATATTGTTTCGCGGGAAATCGCATTTTAAAGAAATTTGAAGCTGTCTTTGAGAGCAAAATTATTAACTGGCTGATTTTTGTAAACTTTGTAAGTGGATACTAAGTCTCGTAAAATTTTTTGAAATTAAACAAAAATTAGTAACGGAAGTATTTTGAAATGACAAGTGACAGTTGACCTACATGCGCCGTAAATAAATGTTTAATTTCTCTATATGTGATTTAATATAGTTATATTGTAAAAAGTTAAACAAAAAAAACAGTTACATAATATTTTTGCTTTTCTAAAGAAATGACAAGTGACAGTTGACCTATATGCGCCGTAAATAAATGTTTGATTTCGCTATATATGATTCAATATAGTTATAAGTTACATTCTATTTGTAAAAGGGAATGATCATTTGCAATAAAAACGTAGTTAATATTTTTGCTTTTGCCGAAATAGAAAATTATCCGATTTTTATCCCTCTCCGTCGATCTAAGTTACTTCCATATTCTTAAAATGTTTAATTTCTTAATATATGTTAGCAAGGGAAGTTTTTTTACCTAAAGAGTCTAAAAATCCAGTTAACATTTTTGCTCGAAATTTCTAACGAAAAATAGATATTTTTTGAGGTAACTCAGGGTTCCGTTTTTTCAAAATGTTTAATTTTTGGTTTCTACCAACGTATTTACTTATATCTTTGACATGGTAAAACAAAATTGCAGTTAATATTTTTTTTCTAGGTCAAATTCTATTTTCCCTGGCCTAGTGCCCCTAGGCCACTGCCGAAACTTTTCTTCCATGACGATGAAAGCGCATACATTGCAGGGAATGTGCCTAAATAGCAGGTGATAACTTTTTGAGGGGCTTTGGTTGTTGTAATCTGAGATCACATCATCAACAGCAACGGTGACTTCTTTCAAACTATGTTAGAGGTTCGAGGTTTCTGGAGTCGACTCTTTCCTCTAGTTATAAGGGGACTTTACTACGCCGCTTCTACCCCCTCCCCCCTCCCCGCATACGTCCCCGCCACCAGGTGTAGCTATGGTTACACCGTCCGGGTCGCGCACCCCGCACACAAGCAGAGCGTAATGCAAAATTTCAGGGGTTGTCGGATTGATGCGCCCACGGCGTCACTGATGGCAACAAACACATCGCGGCCGATCGCTTCTAATCATCCACGCTACGACGGGCATTTCCCCCCCGGCTTAACAACGTCCGGCTTCATTTCCAGTTTGTTTGGTAGGTATCAGGTTGTAACTCAGTACCACAACTGACACCACGCACTGAGAAAAATGGCAACAAGGCGCTTGCGGGTCGACGTCGTGCGAATATCACGACGAGACAGTGCGAAAATATAATGAACGATCTCCTCAAATTTTTTACGTTCCTATTTTGGTCACAAATACACTTTGCCCGAGCGGGCGCCGCCCGTGCCTCTAGACCTCCTGGCCCAAAGCCGAGGAAAACAATAACACCGCCCCGATTTCCATTTATGGTGGCCCCGAGACACCCAAATTAAACGGGGAGGCAATAAAAAGGCCCACCGGCATCTTGGAATTGGGGAGGCCGGGCAGGTGAGGTTATAGGGCAATTTCATGGGGCCCCCCAGTGAATTATTTGTGCCGAATTTAGGCGTTCGCTTTGTTCTGATTAAATAATGCGGGATGTCTTCTGGTTGGGTACAATGTTGCGGAAGCTGATTGCTATAGAATGTTTTTGCAAAGTGGGTTGCTCATATAAACATATTAGGTCCGAAAGTTATTCGTTTCTGAGATAATCATTATTGAACTAAAAAAATCCAAAGCTAATTTTCTATAAATGTATGACAAAAAAAATATAGCTACAAGTTAGAAGCTATTTGTTACATCATAAATATACAGTGTGGTCATTTAAGTGTGCAACTTATGGGATTTTTTTTATGAATTGCACAACCAAAATACAGATATTGCAAAAAGTTTATGCATGTTCAACGATCATAAAATCATACAAGAGTAAAGTACTTACCCTTATTCAGAAAATTCAGCAAAATGTTATCAAGAAAAGTTGTTTACAATTAAAAGCTATTGCCTAAATACGAAAACATAGCCTCCTAAGAGAAAATTTCTTTAGTCAATTAATTTCCATAGTTTCAAAATAAAAATTTTGCACCTTAAATTAGAGTTTTTTTAAAATGCACATTATCATTACTAATGTTTTACGAAATTTTAAAGTTTGGTTTAATATCGTTGCAACAAACATGAAGTTTGTGATTCCCTAAAAAATTAAAAATCTAAGTTAATTTTACAAATATGCTTGAATTTGAAGAAAGTTATGCGAAATTGATATAATTTTGATTGATTTATGAAATTGTTTAGGGTGAATATGAAAACAATTTTTCTAGGAAATATTTCTTTTTCTTAGGAGGCCATGTTTTGGTACTTAGGCATAACTTTTAATTCTTGAGAACTTTTCTTAATAACATTTTGCTGAATTTTCTGAAATAAAGGTATACTTTACTTTTGTACAATTTTTATATTTTTTTCCTACCCTGTATGCTGTTTGACTTGCAACCATTCTAAGTGCGCCTAAATATGATTATCTAACATGCACCAACTATTGGGAATATTTGTGTTTTGGTTGTGCAATTAATAAAAAAAATCCCATACGTTGCACACTTAAATGACCACACTGTATTCCGTGCACCTAATATTTTTACAAACCAGAAACATCCGATGCGAATATGGAAAACAAGTAATCTGTACAACATAATGGGGAACGCAAGAATTGAATTTCTGTGGGTTCACTTTACTGTGAAATTATCTAGTTTGTTATGTTCACCGTCTGATTCGTTATAACGTTACCCACATCTGATTACGGCGTGCAAAAATTGCGTTTCGTGTTACGAATATCTAATTTCATAGCGGAAATGCTCTCCAACGAAATAACTGGGTTATGGAACAATAGGGATTGGGGTACTTTTATGAATTCGCACGGAATTTGGTGTGCGAGTCTAAACTTTTACAAATTGGAGCAGCGACCCTTCATCCAAACTATTTTGTAATCAGTACCTACACCGTAGTTAGTGCCATTACTTTTATGTTTCTACAAGACTGCGTATATACAAGCACTGCCGACTTAAATAAGTTCATGCCTTGAAACCCTGAACGATTTCTTTCCCTGTGTTCTGTGTTGTCTCAAATAAATCTTGTGCAGCGTTGACCGGTCGGGTAAGTCGTGGTGACCCCCAGTCCAATCGCCGTGGTCGTGGGTTCGAGTCCCACCTCGGGCATGGGTGTAATATGTATGTAATAACTAATCTGAGTGGGGATGGCCTTGAGCCAGACAACTCCTGACAACTCTATAAAATCTACCCCACCCAGTTTTGTGGCTAACACATTATTTGTAACTTATAGGGCGATAATTGTCGACTGTTAAAAAACAAGCGGCGCTGCAATACCTACAGTTATGAATATCCCGGCGAAGCGTAGTCCTGAAATTAAATTCGGCGCCTGCGAATAAATGCCAGCCATTAAAAACCGATAGGTGGCAAAACCGGGGCCCGCCGCCACAGCCAACGCTGCGGATAATTATTGCATTTGTCATGGCGGCCGCGGGAGCGCCGAGGTGGACGCAATTAGTGACGCCATATTTCAGTCAGGTTTCGCGCTTTTTTGATGTTTTGCACGGCTGCTACGAGCGCATAATCCACCCAGGAAAATGGAGAGAAAATTTCGCCGATAATCATCATTGAGATAGGATCACGTCGTTTTTGATTTAGTTCTCTTAGTGTAGTAAAATTTTTGCCAGCTTTGCATCCCGATATGTCCGATAAGGACTCAAAATTGTATTGACGAACTTAAAGCCATTCGAAAGATCAGGAAGAATACTAACTTTTATGTGATATGAAAAATTTCTATACGACGCACCGTTCTCGAGATATTGGCAAGTTCTTTCTTAATCTTTCTCCAGAAACGAGCACGAAAGGGAGAAAATTTGAATCTTTCAAATCTAGAAAAACAAATTTCCTTCCGTAGAAATTAAGATATTTGAAAGGAGGGCAAAAATTTGACATTTGGCCACATTGCAAAGTTGACCCCTGTGGTCGCAAAAAATTTAAAAAACCTATTCCGTTCAAACCTTTTCAATAGATTTTTTGCACCTAAATAACAATAAAGTGCTTATATACAGAGGCCCCGAAATGTGTCGTTTTCTAAATACAGAGTTGAAAACATTCCCGAATTTATCACTTTTTCTGTGCACCAACTTGGACTTGCTTTGTTTGCTCTAAATCAAGTAATTTTAGAAATAATTGACAAGAGACAATTTTTATGAAAAAATAACGGGGCAAACTAAAAAATGCCGCTAAAACCCATGGGCCTAGAATTTATTTTTGGAATGGGGGCGTATCCTACCTTGCCGCACGCCACTGGTTATGACAACAAAACGCTGGTAACTTCAGTTTATTGCATTTTTACCCGAATAGTGTGTACCGAATTTAAAGTTAATATCATAATTTGTCATTTTTGAGATATTATTAAAGAACCGAAAAATAAATTTTAACACCCTGTATCTTTTTATTAAGCACCTTCTGACCCATGTTTACCTGAACTTTTTTGTTCCGAATAAAATTTTCTATCGTTTATTTCAAAATTATGTTTTACAACTGGGACACCCTGTATATAAAAATGTAACATTGAAAAATATAGAGGTATACATAGTGCAAACTTTAAGCAGGGGTAACAGGTGAATCCCTGGAGCAAGTCTATGAAATTAATTTTCACACAAAAATAAATATTGTCTTCCTATACAATGTGTTACAAACACGTATTTCAATATGTTAATCACAGATTCCTTCTAAAGTAATAGTAATTTTGTTATGCCATTTTTTATTTAGGCATCTCTATACTTCTAATGTGTTAAATTTGAATTTAAAAAGGGATAATAATTATTATTTACTTTTTTGTTTTCCAAGATATTTAAGTAATCGAAATTATATAAACATAGAGGAAAGTACTCTAATATGAGACCACATTACATTTTGGTCTGTATTTTGTCCTATAATATATTATAATGCGCAAACTTACGTTGAAAACGTTTAATATTCTATTTTCACTGCAGTTTATGTAGGATTGCCAAATTTTAACAGTTGTTGCGTAAATGAGAATTATGAAAAAAAAGTCAAATCTTCAATTTTTAAAATTGGGTGCCTAATATGAGTCTCATATCCAGGTTTAACAGAAACACTACTTGCCACAAAATAATTTTTATTTCAAAATGTTTTAAAGAATATCAAATTAACCTAGTATACAACAATTTAGTTACATAATACTTGACACACTTAATAAGTTCCTAATAGGAGACAGTCTCATATTAAGGTTTAACAAAAATACTGCTTACCACAAAATAATTTTTATTTTAAAAACATTAAATGAATATCAACTTAACACAGTATATACAACTCTTTAATTATATAACACTTGACACTCTATTCAAATTATTAGCAATTTAAATTGGATGAAGCGAGTCTCCTTATATGAGAGATATCTCATATTAGGAACACTGGGGTGTCTCATGTTAGGAATCCGATGTACGTATAGAATTTTTTGTGTTATTAAATGCGATATATAACTACTATATTTGCAAAATAACTTTTATTCAATACAACAAGCTACAAAAATATATTAAACACTTACCACGTTATTTAGAATTAAACGGTAACCGAAGCCCTTTAAAAGTTTGTGCACGTACGGTTGAGGTAAACAATGCCGGTCTTAACCTAAAAATTTAGATGAGCTAGACACTACACTACATGTTGCGACTTATACCATTAGTGGATATTTGAGACATTACCAGCTAGATGGAGATTCTTACTTTAGGAGTTAGTGTGGGGTCTCATATTGGGAACTGTCTCATATTACTTTCCTCTAATTTGTACAATTGAATTTCGAAGAACAAAAGAAACAAAAACGATACCCCCCAACTGTCGTGTGTACGCCCATGGTTTAAATTAATCATTTTCTAAAAAAATTGTTTAAAAATGTCACCTTATTTTAGCCCAGAATATTGCGTTATATATCTATCTTCCAACAATATCCTTCCTTCCCAGCGGTTGATAATAATTATCTGCAGTTTCCCCGGCCCCAGTTTATTGGGTAGACACAGAGAGCATTAACATCGGCCACATAATTAGGCGGTCGGCCAAATTCGTCCTGCAGCCGGCCCTGCTAAACGCACCCGCAACGTCGTAACTGACATTCGGTGCGCGCCCCGTCGCCGAATCCCCCAGGATATATTCACCACGTCCTATTATAACGCTGCAGAAACCGCCAATTTGAAACGTTAGTTTATAGAGGGTGGGCCAAGATTCGATTCGGAATAAGCCGGACCATGATTCTATAACGTGTGCCACAGTAATGTTTGATAGAGTGCGGCTACTGGTGTATACTGTGGTAATCACCCATGAGTCTAAGCTGAAGCAACACTATATTAAAGACCTGTGCATAGCGCTGTTTCAAGCGATCGCCACTGGCGCCACACGACGAAACAAATTTACACGGTGGTTTTAGTTAAAACACCATTGTTGCAGAATCTTTTATAAAATAAAAACATGCAAATATGTCTGTTACAACGAAGTTAACATTCAAAATAAAATAAAATATTTGTTTGCTATGTCCCTCTAAAAAAAAAGCGAGTCTAAAAAGCAAGCAAGAGTATTTGGTACCTTTTGGTTTGAAACACAGTCCATGGCTAGTTGTAGTATGTGAAAGCATAAAACACATTAGATTTTTCAGTTTCTTCTTTACCTATATGGAGGACTATTGGTTCGCTTTGAAGCTATAGGTAAACAAAATTTTCTATTTTCATTCCTGCATACGTTAAAAAATACTCTTCCAAAATAATATCTTTAATTTTCGCTTCTTCAGCTGGTTGATCAGATCATCCCCTAATTCCAAAATAGTGTTTATTCTTCTGCAATTCAGCTAATGGTCTGGGCAGTGTGCATACCATTTTCTTCATGTGCGCGAAAATTTCATGTTATCACAAACAAATCTACCTCCAAAAACCGTATTAATAGGATAAAACTGCCAAATACTGGATGCAAAGACAATTCGTTACCGTAAAAAGAAGGTAAATCGTAATAAAGCTGGATATTTAAAATTTTGGATTTTTTAAACGTCAGAAACTGACATCCCAATAGCCCCAGAATGCCCTCCTATAACCGATAATTTTTTTCGTCGTGTAGCGCCACCCCAATTCGTAAATAACAATGAAATATGACGGCATGCTCGGGTCTTTAATATAGTGTTGGTCCAGGTCTAAGTATTACGAGAATGAGGTCGAGAAGCGGGCTTCGATATGATTGATCAGATGATACATACTTATCCATTTAATTTTTAATTGGGTTTTTCGCCACCAAACTGATCGAAAGACAACTTTTTCAAGTTGCCTGGAAAATTTATAAATTCTTAACAGTGAATGAACGAAACTTTAAACGTGTAACTCAAAAAATAACTTCAACAAATTTGTTTTCTGAGCTTTCGGAGAATAAATCTTCCTCCTTTCTCAAAGATCATGCCACGTCAAAGTGAAGTGACAGATTAATAAATTTCAGGTTAAAATGTCATGACAACAGAAACAATAGCCTAGCCACCTGCCTGATATTGTACCCTGTGTTCTATATAATTATCTATACTAACTTCTCTTTGAATAAGTGGCAATCATATTTTACTGAATTCCACTGAACATTCAGCAACACAGTTGTCCGTATTTCCTAGAATAAATGCAGATTCTTTAATTTTTCGTCTATTTCCTACTTCTTCTTTGAGAATTGGTTTGGACCTATCCCACAATATCCTATGATTGTTATTAAAAGAATGTTCACATATTTTTGACTTAGAAATTTGATTTTGCCTGATATAATTTTTATGTTCTTTTAAACGAACGTTAAATGGCCTACAAGTCTCCCAACATGAATGTCAGAACAGTATTTAAAACCAAAAATACATTAAGATCGATGCTAATTAAAACGAACCCATTTAATGAGGTACAAAGTTCAAAAAAATTGCATTTATAAAATTCCTTGTGAATGTGGAAAGTTCTATATTGGGGAGACTTGTAGGCCATTTAACGTTCGTTTCTGTTGTCATGAAATTTTAACCTGAAATTTATTAATCTGTCACTTCACTTTGACGTAGCATGATCTTTGAGAAAGGAGGAAGATTTATTCTCCGAAAGCTCAGAAAACAAATTTGTTGAAGTTATTTTTTGAGTTACACGTTTAAAGTTTCGTTCATTCACTGTTAAGAATTTATGAATTTTCCAGCCAACTTGAAAAAGTTGTCTTTCGATCAGTTTGGTCGCGAAAAACCCAATTAAAAATTAAATGGATCTGTTTGCGCCACAAATAAATTTTAGAAAATATCTAAGATGATACATATAGGTACCTCGTAATAACAAGTAGTTTATTATATAAACTTGTTCAAGATAATTTGAAAGGAAGAGATACAACGTAGGTACCTGAATATCAACAAACTATTGCAAAATTCATAAAAGTCCGATCGGCACACGAATTACCTCCGCGTATAAATGGCTGCATAGTGGTGGTTTTGAGGTCATTGCTCCCTGAGCGCGTCTTCTCCAAAAACGACAATGTGGCATATCCGCCGAAATAATTCAAACTATTCCATATGGGGCTATTGCAAAAAATTCAATTAAATCGCCACCTGGTATGATGAAGATAGAGAATGATCTAAAAAGAACTAGGAATAGTTATTTGATTATTTAGAACTTTTATGGTTATAAAATATTTACTAGCGATCCCCGCAATTCGAACTTATCTAACTATATACCAGAGACATTTAAATGTTGGATCGCCGCCATCAGGCCCGGCTAATGTCCAATTGTTCAAACCGTTAGAAACTCCATTACGACAACGTAACGCAAAGTCGGCCGTTCTCACCCCGTGACCCACCGAATCGTCCAATGAAAATTCCCCAATTACCGCCTAATGGGTTTTGTGATTGGAGCAGAAAATAAATTGGATGATAAGCTAGTTTGCCGATAATTGCGCGGGAAAATCAACTAAGGTGGCGAACGTTATAGAAGAGCAAGGAAAGGAGCAATCTCTCGAGGCCCGGGCATTCAGGCATCATCCCCTATGAAATTACCTGATTAAATTTTCATATTCAATCTTGAGTTGGTTCCCCGAGGGGCTGGGGCCGGGCTGCTTTCTTCGCGGGCGAGTGTGGGAGTTGAGTAAACTCTGTAGGTATAACTTTTATACGCGTAACTAGGGGAGACTAGGGATCTGAGGGGGTTGTAACCTCAAAAACACTTTCCAGGCCTGATAGTGTTTCTAAAATCGCTTTTAACCCTCCAAATTTAAATTCCAAACTATTTTTAATTTTTGAATGACACTTTGGGGGCTAATTAATTATGCTCCTGCAAATACGATTATGTGTCTTCAAAAGGAATTGATAGCACTCTGCCCTCATTATAAATTTCAGACAAAAAGGCTTGGCCACTTGTTGTTGGTTCTTCCTTGGGCGCTCCCTGTAATCTTCAAATCACAGTAGGAAATAAAATGCATTTAATGTTGGTAGTGTAGCTCTTTTTTTAAAATAAAACTTGTGAACTATTCTCTTTGGCATACTTAGCATCGTTGTCGATTTGCGTTTGCTTCTTCCCTGATTTCTTCTTACCTTCATTAAGTTCACCAATGGTCATTCTTTCTTTCAGAAATCTATAAATGGTTGCGTCTCCAAATCAAGTCATATTCAAACATTCCACAACTATGCTGCGGAGAGTGCTAGAGGACTGCTGATGTACCAGTGCAGTGAACATTTAGAACTATAGTTTTTTTGCAGAAAAATTGTTTTTGCAAACCTGGTTCGAGAGTCTTTGTATCAAACATGAAGTCAAAGCCATACTACTATACTGCCAAACGACATATGAATAAAAATCGATAAAGCAAACCTTACAGTCGAAACTCCACAAACAGTTTATATTCTCAAAAAGAAACTGTACATATTTCAAACCACCAAGGGTTCATCTTCAGCAGCGAAATGAATCATCATGAGTTATACAAAGCTTCCAAGCACATTTTAAAAAATTATATTATCAACAATTCATAAGAAAACTTGAAAATTTAAATGGGGTCGAGTTGTAACCATAAAAAACCCAAAATTAAAAATTAAAGCCACCAAAAGGCTTTAGATAAAGTTCATAAAATTCTTCAAAAAAAAAAACTTCACTCTAAGCAACCATTAAACTAATAAATCTACGTCGTCATTAGTTTAATGGTTGCTTAGAGTGAAGTTTTTTTTGAAGAATTTTATGAACTTTATCTAAAGCCTTTTGGTGGCTTTAATTTTTAATTTTGGGTTTTTTATGGTTACAACTCGACTCCATTTAACGTTTGAAGTTTTCTTATGAATTTTTGATGAACCCTTGGTGGTTTGAAACATGTACAGTTTCTTTTTGAGAATATAAACTGTTTGTGGAGTTTCGACTGTAAGGGTTGCTTTATTAATTTTTATCACATTACTCCACTGTAAGAAGATGGACTATTTTTTCTTGACATATGAATATTTCACCTTTATGATTATTCCAATTATAAGGACGTTAGGCAAATATGTTCCTAAATTTCAGTCTAAATAATAGGTAATAAATTAAGGTTTTAATTTAATCCAACATAAATGTTTTTTCTCCAAGGTCTGTCAGACGTGGACCACAACTACACATCAAAGTTAGCTTCGAGGTTAGACGTTCGCTGCAACGTTGCCGCTTGTTCTGTTTACGTAGCCAACACGTAGGTATATGCGAAATTCACTAAATTTCCACTAGACCTTCCAGTTCTGTACACAAAATGAAACCACTGCATGGTGTTTCAAGAAAAAAGTGTACAGGCCTCTAGGAGTGAAAGAATATCGAAAAATAACACCCCGTGTAGTTGGGCCCGTGCATCTTACTCTAGGAAAACCGCTTCCAACCGGTATTTACCCGCACAATCCGGAGTGACACCGTGATGTGGCCCGGGGGAACAGAGGCCGGCGGCCCTTTTAAGAACAATTAAGTAAGGGCCAGCATTTTACCTGTCCCGTAACGAAGTTAGCCGCTGCACGAGGTACGCGTGCCCGCCGTAAGTGGATGTAAACACAATTAATTCATAATGGTAGCCCGCGTCGCGCCAGCGAACAATGCGAAATTAGTAGGAAATGTACCCCACACTTCGTGTAATGAAACTTGCGTGGTTTGAGGGAAGTTAGAATATGTTTTATGTCTATGACAACGGCGCAATCAATATCACGCTTCTAGTCATAGAGATCATATACAGGGTGATTCAAAACTATGCGGTACCCTTTTAGGGGCGTACTTTACTCGTTAGACCGAATTCAAATAGAGAAGTACATGTACGTCATCCTGCGCCGGGGACGAATTTCCGTCGGGTTGCCGGGCGAGTCCATTTCGAAGGGGTGGGTCGGCCGCATAGGCGGGTACTCGGTCATGCGACGGGTGCATAAACTATAAAGGAAGAGGTGCGCTTGATGCAGTTTATTGCGATAGTGGCAGTGTTTCCTGGTGCATCGTGTGTGATAGTGTATTGCTGGTAGCTCATTGTGTATTGTGTCTGTGGTCAAAGATTTGAAGTTATTATGTTTTTACCTGATATTCCTGGTACATTATACCTACCTATCTCTTCAGGATTATAATAATATAATTCAAATTACCATTCATTGCATTAATATGTTAATTATATATTTTCTCTTTGCATTTTAATTATGGGGTATAACATTACGTATAAAATTTACATTTTTTCTATTTACAACATATTTCGGTTTTGCAGGTACAAAATCTGGCGATTATCACGACGAAATGAACCAGGACAATTTTATGAAGTGGGTAAAACAACAGTTACTACCAAATCTGCCTCCGAGATCTGTGCTGGTAGTAGATAATGCCTCATATCATAACGATGCATATGACAAAGACCCAACTACTGCGACTTTAAAAAAAGATATGATAATCTGGCTTGAACAAAGAAATATTGCACATGATCCCACATTAACAAAACCAGAATTATACGAAGTCATTAAGATGCATAAAAGTAAACATCATAAGTACAAATTGGATACACTTATGACCGAACATGGTCATCGTGTATTAAGATTACCTCCATATCATCCAGAGTTCAATCCAATCGAGAAAATATGGGCCAATATGTAAAACTGGGTTGCCACAAGAAATGTTTCATTTAAAATAAATGATGTCGAAGCATTAGCAAGACAGAGATTTGGGGAAATAGGACCAGCTGATTGGGTGTCTGTATGTGAGCACTCTGAGAAAATTATAGATGAATATACCCAAAAAGAGTATGTCCTAGATGAAGCACTTGAAGATTTAGTATTTGTAGTGAACACGGAAGAATCTGACGATGACGAAGACGACTGGCAATCAGATTTTGATGAAGACCTCGCGGGAATAGAACCATTATAATACATTATATTATCATATACTATATTATATGTGTTGCTTGTGTACGCAAAATTTTCATAGTTTTTATATAGGTACTTTTTTAGTGCATAATAAATTTATTGGAATAAAATTAGCATAGCAAAAAATGTTTTTTAGTAACACCCCACTTTATTTTCTTTCAAATAAAACGTCCATACCGTAAGCATTGAAAACAAATTTTACAGCCAACAACATTTCATATTTATTTTTATACATTTTATGTATCTACTTAGAATATGACTAAAATTGATACGCCTATGGTACAAACATTCGCGCAGCCTGGTCGATGACGTACATGTACTTCTCTATTTGAATTCGCTCTAAAATAAGACGAAAAGTTCATATCAACATGGGTCCAAAAATGCTTCGTTACGAAGATACAGGGTGATTAAGCTTTCAAAAAATATCGATTTTTGTTTATACCTTCCAAACCAATAATAATCAAAAATTACCTACTCCTACTGCAATTCCATTTGAAAATTCATTTCGTTTACTTAAAATAATAGTTACTTCAAAGTAAAGTAAAGAGTCCAAAAAATACGAGAAATAGGAAAAACTCCAATTTTCCGCGGAAGGAAGAGAGATATGAAAAAAATGAAAGAGACATTTTTTGTTCCATATTGTATTGTTTATTCAACAACAAATTTTTGTATTGTACAGGGCCGTACTATTTTTTGTTTTAATTAATGGTACTGATTACCCATACCTCCGCTACTGGTTACTTTGGAGACCTGATATTAGCATTTATTATGCCACCCTATGATGGTATTATTGTGTAAAAAGTTTGGTTTAAATATTCTTATTGGTTTGGAAGGTACAAACAAAAATCGATATTTTTTTTTGACAGCTTAATCACCCTGTATCTTCGTAACGAAGCATTTTTGGACCCATGTTGATATGAACTTTTCGTCTTATTTTAACGAGTAAATTACGCCCCTGAAAGGGTGCCGTATAGTTTTGAATCACCCTGTATATAGGTAGAGTGCTGGACGATGTTTTTTATACATAGGATGCGCGGAAAATTTTTGACGAATTTAAAATCATAAAATAGTAAAAAAATAGTAATAAATAGGCCCAGTGGACATGCGCATTTGCAATTTGAGTTTTTTTTTTGTGAAACTTGACACTCTTTGACAGCCATTTGACAGCGACAAACTAAGTATAACCTACCGTTGTTTGCATCATAGACGCTTAGTGGCATAATTTTTTCGATTTTCAGCTAATTATTAATAGTTTCTTGGCGTTTTAGTTGTTTGAGTGTTTTATCTAATATGTTCTGCTCATTTTACACCAGAGTGTTTAAAAACGAAACGAGTCAAGACGCAGCTAGTTGAAAATGCGGTACCAACTCTTCTATTAAAACCACCTAAACCATCATTTAAGTAAGTATATTAACATTATTGTGGTGTAAGAAACTATTAGTAGCTTATTTGTTTTAGTGTTAAAGTTATAAAGGTAGATGAAAACAAGTCGAGTTCTAGCATCAGTGAAGCAAATTCTAGTAGTTTGGACGAAACTAGTTTTACAAGTATAAATTAACCTAGTTGTAGTTGTCGAAGTCTTGACCAGTCCACGTTGAGGTGAGCTTAATTTATAATCAATATACAAGTTTGTAAGGGATAGTAATTCAGAAAAACAACCACTGTTTTGAATTGCGCGGTCTGAAAGTCTAATGCGCATGTTCCATAGGCCCATGCGCAAATCCACAATTTGCCATAAAAAGGGACTTGTTCAGCACACTACCTATATATATGATCTCTATGCTTCTAGTAGATACGGTTGAAATAGGTGTATCGCATCGAATTGATAAGTACAATGGAAGTCGCACAGGTACCACTTTCATTGTTGTTTGGGGCAGCCAACTCTAGAGAGAGATAGGTTTCAAATGGCAATAAGTAAGACAAGGACGCCTAATGAACGTGTCAGCTGATTCAGGCGAAGGAGGTATATAGGGATGTTGCATATTAATGGGCGAATTTAACGGGCATGTTCCGTAATTCTCTTTATTGTATGATCTGTATTCCGAAATTCGGGGCTTGTTTGTAGGAATGAGAATTTTTTCATACTATAACCACAATTATGTAAATATTGCACAGAAAAAAGTAATGAATTGATTAAAAAAAATTACTTACATGGCAATTTTATGTATGTACCTGGAAGTAAATTGAGACAAATAAAATACAAATTCCAAAATAAAAGTTTATTTTAAAATAAAGGCGACAAAATATCTAGGATAAGGTATATATTTTCAACTTTAATTACTTACCCTAACTGATTTAATAATTTTAAAATTCAATTTAATTGGAAAAGCATGTAAGACAGGTAGCTTTTACATATTTTTATATAATTTTTAACGTTTAGGCATCTAACAAAAAGAATTACAAATAATTACCTTATTAAAGGGACCAGAACCTCAAGATTAATTCCATCTTTGACTACGAAGAGCTAGGTTCATTAGCACAATATTTTGCCAGTTTTTCCCTTGATAGAGTTTCTATCATGATTACATAGGTAGGTACTTTTTAAGTTTGCGCTGCCCAAAATTCTCTATGAAATTACTCTCAATAAATTGTTGACTACAAATGCAAGTAAATACTTGTAGACAGTACAAAATTTTTCCTTTTTATTGCTGCAATCCACTTGTCTCTAATATCACCTTGCCTCTTGGAAAACTGCAAAGTTATTAGCAAAGATTTTTAAGACTTACGAATGAAAAGAAACCCCAATATTCTTATTCTTTCCGCCCCGTTTGGTACATCCAAATACACAACAGGAGTTGATCCCCTTTTTTGCAATTTACAACTTAAACAGAGAGAATATAGCCACATAGCTAAATTAAATTTTCTCTCCGATCTAAAAATAATATTAATCCAAACACCAACTAAGAAAACTCAACGCCGTTTTATACGAAACTGCCACCACGACACTAATTCAAATCAAATATAAATAATACAATGATATTACTCCTATTCGTATTGGGACTTGGGACAGAAGGAAAATTAAAATGACGTTTGACAACGGAACTCGTTTGAAGCACAGGACACAAAAATAGAAAGTTAGGACAAACACCTCTTTTGTGTTATGTGGTTTTGCCGGAATCAGCTGATTTATTTACTATTTCACTTACTCAAGTTTGGCTGCCAGTTTCTCTCTCTACACTCCTTCCATCTACTTGCCAATTCAATGGTGTATCGCCACTCTTCCCAGTTTCACCGCCATATTGATTTTTTTTTCGAACCGATTTATCTCGTTTCCTATTTGTAATCTCTCCACACAAAATAAACGGAAAATTGAAAAAGTATATACTAAAGTTTTTTCTTATCTAGTCCCTAGATTTATCCCAAGACGTTTCGACGTTTTAGGTTATGTTTTACGCTTGCGTCCTCAGTCTGAATTTGCGTGTGCATTTCCGGTAAGTCGAATGCAAATTATTTGATATTATTGGTGAATTTTGCAACTTGTATTATAAATTTCTAGTGATTATATAAAAAGAGATTATAGGACACTCTTATAACGCCACAGCTTCAAAATCGGCAACGGTCTTCCTCCTAGCTGTCAGATTCATAGCGCAACGTTGCCAAATGTAAATTCGATGTGTTGACAGTTTCAAACCGTGCTTTTTTAGGTCAGATTCTTTTTCGTTGTCCCATGACGCATAGTCAGAGAACGACGAAGACCTACTAATGCTTTATTAGACAAAATACCGTTCGGGTACCAACGGCGGAAAGCCCAGAAAGGCATAAAGACCTCGAGCGATTAAAGATGGATGCGGGGTTTGATTGGTTTTATTTGAGGGGGGCGCCTGTCAATCAAGGAGGCCTCTCCGCCGCCTTTGATGTTACAGTTTTTCTAGAGATGTTTTGGAGGGGATGGGGGCAGAGGACTTTGAAGTGCATCGCTGTCTTTTCGTGTAGAAAGATAATGAAGAGGATAAAATAAATAATAATAATTCTCGCCCTCACAATACACCAAACTAGTAGAGATTCACGGCTTGACTTGATATTCAAGCTACTTGACTTGACTTGACTTGAAATTTGAAATCAAGTCAAGTTCAAGTCAAGTAGTAATTTTCCAATATCAAGTCAAGTCAAGTATTTGAAAAATCAAGTTTTTCTTGAAGCTATTTGATTACTTGATTTGGTATCAATTTAAAATTTTATTATCAGTTAGGTCAGTTATAAGTAAATAATAATAATAAACCTTTGCATTGTACACTTTTTTGAAAAACTAGGAAAGGACTAGGAAAGAACAAAAACTAGGAAAGAACAAAAATAAACTATTTCAAGTCCACTTTTTAATGTTATCATTTTCCATCCACGACTTAAGGCACATTAGGCATCTAGTGCATTTGGCGCTTAACTGATTTCGCATTTTTGTAACTGTCAAAGCAGCCTTGGAAAACTGTCTTTCAATAGGAGCTGAATACGCTGGAGTTGACAAGAATAGAGATTCATGGATTGACTTGATATTCAAGCTACTTGACTTGACTTGACTTGAAATCAAGTCAAGTTCAAGTCAAGTAGTAATTTTCCAATATCAAGTCAAGTCAAGTATTTAATTTGTCAAAAGCTTGATTTTCAAGTCAAGTCAAGTAATTTGTTAAAATGTCAAGCTACTTGACTTGATGAAACCCTACAAACTAGGAGTACCCCAGAGGCAACTGAATGCTTGTGCTGCTAGGTCCGACTTTTCCCTATAGAACTAAGATAATATTCGCTCAAGTACTACGGAAAATCGTGGAAAACCATATCGTAATCCCAGTGACTGTACGGCAATTAGTAAATTACACAGATTATTTCCCTCATACTGCTTGCATCCAATAAGGTAGCTCCTTCCATAAAAATCCAACCAATCATATGCTTCTGCTAGCGATAATTGCACTTGTGCAAATTATCGCGGTAATTGCACTTGTGCAAATTATCACTTCGTTGCGTAGCAACCGCGAATCTGTTGGATACAAACACGTACCTACTTCTTAAAGTTTGTGTGTTTCACACTGTTCTAAATTATGCAGCTCATAAATTATGTTGCGGTACTATTGAGCATTGTATCAATGAATTTATATAACTTTTACATAGCTAAATTTTTGTTATTGGACCTCCGTCTCCGTTTAAATTTATGACACATTCAGAAAATAAACCAACGCTGACAGGGTGCAGGTATAAACGCATTTACCTTGGATATCCAAGCGTCATGTTTGTTTACTCGAACGCTACAGTCGAAGCTGTCAATAAACTCGTTCAAAATTAATCGTTTTGGAAATGTAAACATAGAAAAAATTAATACAGAATGTATTAAATCGTATTCGTGAAATAATCTCGACAAATACCACTCCCTATTTTGCCCATTAGCAAAACCACTCGTACAAATTGGGCTTTTATTTTCAGAGATAAAATCCCTCGAGTGTCGCTCTCGGGATTTTATCAGAAAATAAAAGACCAATTTATACTCGTGATCTTTTTAGGCAAAATAGCGCTTTCGAAAAAATTATCGATAAAATTTCCTGCAATTGTGATATTACATACGATAAAGCTATCGAGGAACAATACCGTGAATCAAAATTTTGTCCAGTGCTTTTGGCGTTTTTCTGTAAAGACATGAGCATTATGCAGTCTGCCTCGACCTCGATTCAAACCAAGGTCGACCTAAGGCAGAAAACATGCAGTCTAAATAGTTAGCAATGCTTCGAACATCGCCATAGCAGCCAAAAGAGATGGCGGAAAAGATATATTTCGACAAATTTTTAAAATATCTCAGGAAAACTGCAATATCAAAGGCAGCTATGAACCGGCCCCCCGCACCCCCTCCGTTGTTGGGGTGAGTCGAGACGCGGCTTTGATTGATCGGCCCGCCTCGAATAAAACCAATCAACCCCGCATCCATCTTTAATCACTCACGTGTCTTTATACGCTCGAGTGGATCTTACGTCGGCGTTGGCGATCAGCCTGTCTCTGTCTAGCTCGCTGCTTAGGCAGCCGATATATCATACGATGAAGCTGCGACACCGCCTCATTTCATTATTGCAAAAAAACAACAGCCGCTTTATTGATAGCTTCATTTTCTGGGTAGATAATAAATTGTTTTGAGCGATGATTATTATAAAATAGCCGAAGTTCATAATTCAATATTGTGTGAACTGGTGCTTTCGTGTTATTATCCTTAAAAAAGTGGAAGGGCTCGATACCATTTGCTGTTATAAAATGATTAGTACGGAAATTTCAACTATAATAATAATTGTAATATTACTTGTTCTTGCTGGATATATACCTAATAAAAATTGTTTGCTGAAATCTCCGTCGGGTGCGTAGCTCCGAATAAAAATAGAAATACCTACGATACTGTAATAAAAAATCTATGCAGCGAAGAGTATATGGAAACTTGTATCTATTAGGAATAAAGAACGATATTTTGAATAACTTCTGTGAAAAAGTCCAGCGCTACACTACCGCCGGGTGCTAAGTTAAAAAAACGCGTTATCTTTCCTCTCAATTTTCTACTTTTGCCCAAAAAGCAAAACTTTTTAGTTGGGTGGTAGTCAGAAAATTAAAAAAAAATTGAAACTTTGCGATACAAAAATGCGCCGCAGGCGAAAATTTTTCAAATATTCAAAGTCAAACAGTTTAAATTAACGAAAAGAAATTCCAAGCAAAACATATTCTTGTTAACTGGAGTTATATTTTTTGTTCACTATGACTCATAACATTTGTAGCCAAGAAGTCCTACTCAGTCTGCTATTATACACTCACCGGCACGAAAAACGGAGCACTTATAATTATTATTTAAAAAATGTAAAATTTTAATACTTTGCAATGGTTTATTATTATAATAAGTTAAAAGCAAACAACAACATGTTTTAAGTAATATCTAACAACAATTAAACGTTTATTTGAAAAGCAAGACTAGACTGTTTTGAATAAAAATTTCCAAAAATTAAAAAGTACAAAAGTCTTAGTTGGCCATGACTTTTCTTTTGTTTTTATTGTTTTGACAAGTCTGAGTTTAAAGAAGTGAAACAGTTCAAAGCTGTACTGCGTTTATTTAAGGTAAAAATATGGCTGTTAATCCTGAAACAGCGGCTGCTATTGTTGCGTTGCTTCAAGACGGAAGAACTGAGCGATATGTTGCCCAACAATATGCCGTATCCAATAGCACTGTGCACCGTATTTATACACGTTTTTTGGAAACTAGAGCTTACACCAGACGACCTGGAACTGGCCCCCAACGAAAAACTAACGCTCATGATGATCGCTTCATCCTCTTGCAAAGTCTACGAGATCGTCGTGCTACAGCTGTAGAAATCAGAAATAGACTTCATCATGTTCGGAATACCAATGTAAGCGAACGTACAGTTAGACGAAGACTTGGAGAAGCCAATCTTACCAGTCGTAGACCTGCAACAGGTCCAGAGCTTCTTAGGCGTCATCGTGTTGCACGACTTCGGTTTGCCAGAAATCATGAGCACTGGGGTGAAAATGATTGGGGGCGAATTTTATTTACTGATGAGTCCAGGTTTAGCCTGCGATCTCCAGATGGTCGCGAGAGAGTATGGCGAAGACCACAAGAGCGTTTTGCAGAATGTACCTTCAGTCCTAGAGTAGGATACCAAGGAGGTTCAGTAATGGTGTGGGCTAGAATTTCTCTGGAGGCACACACTGAGTTGTACATCGTTCCAAGAGGCTCCTTAACTGCTGCCAGGTACATTGATGAAATTCTCCAAGATTTTGTTGTCCCGTATGTTGATTTTATTGGAAATAACTTTTTTCTGATGCATGATAATGCCAGACCTCATACCGCAAGAATCACTCAACAGTATTTAAATGATGTAAACATTCCTGTTTTGGAGTGGCCAGCGTTAAGTCCAGATGCGAACCCGATTGAACATGTTTGGGACATGCTTGGGCGAAGAATGCGAAGTCGTGTTCCTGCTCCTTTAACCATAAATCAGTTGAAACAAGCTCTTTTAGAGGAATGGGACCTTATTCCTCAAGAGGACATTCGCCATTTGATTTTAGGCATGCCACGGAGAATGCATGCAATCATTCGAGCTCGCGGGGGTAATACCCGTTATTAAAAATGCTCCTCATTAGTTTTTGCTCAAAAATCGTTTAAGTTTTGATTCATTTAAGGACATTTTGCCACAACACCAATGTGGGTTTATCGTTCTAATTTTTTAAATTGTAACAAAAGTTTTTATTTAAAAAAAAGCGCCCAATTGTTATTAGAAATTACTTAAAACATGTTGTTGTTTGCGTTTAACTTATTATAATAATAAACCATCGCAAAGTATTAAAATTTCACATTTTTCAAATAAAAATTGTAAGTGCTCCGTTTTTCGTGCCGGTGAGTGTAGAACAACTGTGACCAATAGAAATTTCGAAATTTGTTTTAGTGTGAGCCCATAAAAATCATTGCTTTTTGCAGCGGCTATATAAAAGAAGGCAGAGGTGTTTGGTTACTAAAATGCGCGAAAATTTTTAGAAATATAAAGCACAGATAGTTTAAAAGAGGTATAGGAAATTACAAAATCATAACAGTATAATGTCTGTTTCGTCTTTTCTCAATGTAGGGGGCTTGAACCACCAATCCCCATACAGCCCTGGGCTTATGTATGGGAAAAGCCAGGTCTCGTGGAATCGGTAGTTAGCTACTTGACTATAATAGGTATATTTTTCAATAAATGTATCTCTGTTACACTTTATTACATGACAATTTTCCAATTTATATTCAATCAATGAATCAATGTTATATATTCTGAGTTTAGGATATTTTCACTTAGAAATTTTTATTTTCGTCCAAAAATTCAGGGGGGGGGGAGTAAAATTTTCAACGTACAGATCAATAAGATGATGAATATGAGAACGTTTCAGATGGTATGTTTGCAGACGACGATCAAAATGAAGGTGTCGCATCGTGAGTGACATAGCAACAAAATGTGATTTATTTTTACTTAACAGACCAGCTTATACCGCCTCCTAAAATTAACCGCCGGGTGTTATTAGCGCCCTAGCACCCCCCTAAAACCGGCGCTGAAAAAGTCACATCGTTAAGAAGTGAAAGTATAGTGAAAAATGAAAACAAATTATTAGTGAAGTGGTACATACATGTGATCATTATTAATTTATTGTGAGTCTACCAGGGACCCTTTAAAGTAAGGGGACCCAGCATTATACTTTCCAAAGTGAGGCCCATTCTTTCCTCATTCTAATGGTCTCAATGATGCCAAGTATGCCATTTTACTGGAGAATCTATGAATATAACAGGTACTTTGATTGTTAGTAAAAATTAATAATGGTTTCCATGATTTCTAAAAATTAGACTTGACAATGTTCTGTCAACAAACACAGAATATGGCAACTGTCAAATGAAACTTATTTATTTTTTATTTGAATTTGGTTTCCTGCAATTATTTCCAGGAATTTAAGTAATATAAGTATGGCAAGTCAGTACCGATTTTGCTTATTTGAGAATTTGTCGCTATTGCACCTTGTTACCAGGTTCCTCAAACCATTTGTAATATGTAGGTATAATAGGTACGAACTTGAACTTTCTTCCCTTGTTGAATGTATATCTACCCAAAGAACTTTCACAGATTTCGGGATGGACTAATAAGATTAGGTCTTGTACTTAGTTCTAATCATGTAGTTTTTCTCGGTGCTCATTATCAAATTTTTCTAATTTTATTTCTCTCCCAAGGTACCTCACAAACGTAAAATAAACTTATAGTTGTAAATAAAAACTGTTTAAAAAAAGACCTGACTGAAGCTACCTGCTCAATAATTTAAAATTTATACAAAATACCATTTGAATGTTTTGAACTACTTACTTATACGTAATGCCCACGTAATGGGAATTGTAGGATTACTAAAGGTGAGACAAGAAAAATCTGGTTGCAATTATTGGGACTACTACAGGCGGCCGCATTACCTTTAATTGACTATCTGGAAATTAGAAAACTTAAAAATTGTGAACTATGATGGTAAATGTTTTCCCTCCTTTGGAATCTATGGCACTGGCATGTCACATAAAACCTGATGGCAGTTGGACAGTGAAATATAACATAACCTTGTACCAGCCCACTTATGTGGCCTCCTTGGAGTATACAGAAAACAAACTTCCCCTCAAGGCTTCACTTTTCCTATATGATAGACTGTGACATGCTGGGTCCCCTTATTTTAAAGAGTTCCTGGAGTCTACTTTTTTGAAACTCACAAACTTCACAAATGATAGTTATTACTCTAAAATGATTGGACACACGGGCGTAGCCAAGGGGGGGGGGGGTTTCGGGGGTTCAAACCCCCCCCCCCCCGAAATAAGCAAAATATTACCTAATATTATACCGAAAAAATACGAGGAGTGAAGAGTTAAATTATTATTATAATAAATATATATTACGTAGTAATAGTAGCGCCTAGCGCCATCTTTTGACGAGAGGCAGACGCAGTTGCAGCCGAACTATTTTGTATTGTAGGGACACTTTGCGTTGTTTCTCGATTATTCGCCACGCCCCTAGGTCGAAATGAGCGGAACTTTGTGGAAGTTCGTGGAAGTTTCTGGACGGCTACTGGGCTGCTATATAAGCGGCGCCGCGGCGCGTGACCGCGCTTACGGCAGTATTGTTCCATGCGAACTCGAAGCGAATAAAAGTGAAAAGTGGTGAACGAATAGTGAAGAGAATTAAGTGTACCGTGTAAGTGAGTAATTTTAGTGCACTGTTATTCGATGACCTTGTTAAGGATAGATACGTGAATCATTATTACTGTCGAAAAATGGAGGGGAAAAAAGGAAGGGTGATAAACCTAAAGGTATGGACTACTGGAAAAAGTGGTGTAGTCAAGGTCAAGGGGTTTCTAATAAAGAAACAAATTTGGATTTGGCTGGATTTGGCTACCATTCCTGTATCCACTGCTACCCCAGAAAGGTCTTTCTCGAGCCTAAGGAGACTGAAAAACTATTTACGAAACACTACAAGTGAAAACAGACTTAATGGTTAATGGACATTCACTATGGAACAGAAATTCATGCAGATGAAGTAGTGGATATATTTAAAAGAAAAAGCCGAAGATTTCTTCTTTAATGGTTTTAGATTTAGCGCAGAGGAACGAAATTAATTTATCCATTTCATTTAAAGTTAAGAACTTTATAAATATGTCGTAGTTTTTCGGATGAATATATAGATATTAAATTTCATGTAAGTATATTTTTGTTGTTTTATTTACTTTTTAAACTAAACCCCCCCCCCCAAAACTAAATCCTGGCTACGCATGTGATTGGACACTAGGTGCTGCACATCAAGGTTATTAAGATTACGCGTGAAATTTGTTCTATTTTCGTGTTCTATTGTAAAAGCCGACCTAACCTTTATATTTTGTGTGCGAACTGAAAACGTCATTCCGCCTTAAACACGTTCCTTACTTTTCGTCACTTCCTCTCTCCGTGGTTCTCCCTGGTGTGTTACCGTGGAGGCCGACGTATCGCAACAAATAAAAAATCGCCTCTGCTCCCTAAACATGAGCCCGTGCCCACGTGGTGATGGATGACGGGCGGTCACGTGTCCTCGATGTCACGTCTTCGCGATTTGGGCCGCCACCCCAGCGGGCCTGTCCGGCCCATGTTACGTCAGTTGTGTTGCTTCTACGTTTCCGACCTTCTAGCCCGCGATGTATCGATCAAGATCGCTGCGGCTTGACAGTTTTTCAAGGGAGACTCGGAGAAACTATGGAGGGTAGAGGTAAGGAGGACCATCTCTGTGCTATAAAATTGTCCGTCAAAACCATTAAATTAGGATGGCGCTGCCAGTGGCGCAACGAGCCCGTGCCCCCCGAGCTCGTATATACCCACCAAGCGAAAAAGCGCTAAACAATGCTAGATAAAAACAATGTAACAGGATCGTCATCATTTTTATTTGAAATATGCAATAATATGCATTTATTTGGCCAAATATGCAATAATATGCATTTATATTACATGTACAAATACCTTAAAAAACACCAAAACTGATTTTAGAGGGTTTATTTTAAGAAAAATGAAAGGAAAACAAATACATGAAATGCCTCGTAAAATACCTATATTAATGCAGAATTATAAAAACATTTTAATTTGAAATTGTATAGAAGGAATTTATGATTAAATACTTTCAAAGTTTTCCGATAAAAATCTTTGCTTTCTGTCGGTAAAAATATGTTTATATATAGAAAAGCTTTTTTCAACATCTGCCGATGTAATAAGACAATATTTTAATTTGGGTAGTAAGGTACAAGTCCAAGGTGCAACTTCGTTGGATGATTTACCATCAAAAATACTCTTTACTGTCATTAAAGATTTGAACCCTTCATTCTATTCTACAGTAGAGCATCTCATTTTTTCTAACTTTAATACCTACATCACCGGGAACCTTTCTACATTTAGCGGAAAATGTTTGAACAAAATCAATCGATTCGCTTAAACCTAAATTTCTACTTTCTAATGAAAGAATTATATCTAGTATAAAACTAAAATTAACTTTAATAAAAACAAGTTGGTTAGCTACATCCGCATTTTTCAGGATTTCTTGACAATGCACTACACACTACGAGCTGTCTCTGGGCTCTCATAATCTTGGTTATATCTTATATCTATAAATAAGTATAGGAAAAACATGCAAATATCCACAAAAATATAGTTTTTCCAGAAATATGCAATGTTATGCAAAAAATGCATATACAGGGTGTAAGTGAACTGATGGTCAAAAATCAAACCACGTATTCTTGGTGTCAAAATAAGGGCACTTCTTCATATACTTTTTTCTCCTACGGGCTATAGTTTTTTTTATACAGAGCGTAGAAATTTAGAGAAAAATATACACATATTTCTTAGTATCTCCAGAAGTATATGAGATATTTTCTTCAAACTTGGCGTGTCACATGAGCGGATGAGCCGTCAAACTTAAGGTTGATATGAAGCTTTTGAGGCCCCCAGTTGCGGAGATACAGGGTGTTATTAAAATGAATTAGTTCAGAAAAATGTGAATACCCTGTATAATCGCATTTTTTAAATTTGTTTTGAGTGGTGAATCCAATGGTCAACAAAAAGTATCTCTTAGTTTTTTTTCATATTCGGAGCCGTTTCTTAAATATTTTCAAAAAACGGCAATAGTGCAATAAACAAGTAATTTTAAGAATAAATCTAGCAATCTGTGGATGTCAATTAAACTTTATTAAACAAAATAAAAAAGCAAAAAAGATAATAAAAGAAACGTAATGCTATTAGAAAATTAGTAAATTATTACATGTTCGAAATGACCGCCGTCTCTTTCAATACACGCAACTATGCGTTTCCGCATGTTTATTATTGCCATTGGCAAAAGTGCATGTCAGTCAATTCTTCAAATGAAAATATTATTTTTCAAAATATTGATACTAAAGTGTAAAGTTGACATCCAAATGAATCAAATAATGCCAAGTTTAATTGGCATCCACGAGTTTTAGGTTTATTCTTAAAATGACTTGTTTATTGCAGCATTGCCGTTCTTTGAAAATAATTAAGAAACGGCTGCGAATATGAAAAAATACTAAGAGATACTTTTTGTTAACCATTGGATTCACCACCCAAAACAAATTTAAAAAATGCGATTATACAGGATATTCATATTTTTCTGAACTAATTAATTTTATTAACACCCTGTATCTCCGCAACTGGGGGCCTAAGAAGCTTCATGTCAACCTTAAGTTTGACAGCTCATCCGCTCATGTGACACGCCAAGTTTGAAGAAAATATCTCGTATACTTCTGGAGATACTAAGAAATATGTGTATTTTTCTCTAAACTTCTACGCTCTGTATAAAAAAAACTATGGCCCGTAGGAGAAAAAATTATATGAAGAAGTGCCCTTATTTTGACTCCAAGAATACGTGGTTTCATTTTTGACCATCAGTTTAGTTACACCCTGTATATGCAATTTGCATATATTCCGCCCTTTAGTTATGATTTATCAAATTTACGATATTGAGGATATCGGATATCGGTGGTACACATTAGTAGTTGACATTTAATGAAAGATTAGTTGTCTGGCCGGCAGTCGGGATTTTTTTTTGTTACAACTAAACTAGGAAAATTCAGGCCAAAGAAGTTTGAGCCAACCATAGAACCGGTTGAACAGTTGTAGGTACATAACCTCTTTTCCAAGTCTGACAAACATGGGGAACGCAGTATGCCATGGATATATTTTACTGATTATCTTGAAAGACATCAATTTCGTCACGGATCTTACCAACCGAACGGTGTAACTCAAACCCCTCCTAAAAGATGCAATCTTTTGTCTACACGCTTTTCTTACGCGCCCTTTATATTCCGGTCCACTTCACATCCAATTATTTAAGTGTTTCCACTGACAGTACCTTCCACCCCGATTCCATTTATTGCGTGGCGAACAATGAAGCGGAACAGTTTTCCCGCCCCCGGCATAGTTGGGTGTTAAGTTACCCCCTTTCCGTTTTTACAACGGGCTCTTTTTCTTTTTAAGGGCGACCGTTTTAGGGGACTTTAACAGTCCGCCGGGTCCGAGATTTATTCAGATTTTTTTTAGTTTTGTACAAGTAAATAAACTAAGCTAAAGAAAATAAATTTATGCAATATAAAACGTAAAACAATCAGCAGTCAGGCAAAGGTTTTGTCTGCTTAGAAGTGTTGCAATTTTGAGAGACACGTATACCAAAAGAATTTTTGTGCTGCTGATTTTTGCCTGTAGATAACTCGTCAAATTGCTCACTGGTTCGAAAACAACACATTAATTCGATGTGAAAGAAATGAACTGATGAAATGCCACGTCATTCTGAGAGGATTTATTTCAAAACACATGTACAGATTCGATAAGAAGTTATTAGTTTTCTCATTGTTTTCTACAGGAGTTACGTTTTTGATAGAAAGCTATTCACGCATCAGTGTTTCCATAGAAAAATATTTTCTACCTCATAAAAATTACGCGACATCAAACTGCATTTGGCAACACCGTTAGCATAGATCTTAGACAAGGAAAGAAAGAGGACACCGCGCTTGCCTACCCTGCCGTGTAAAGATTTTGTTACGTCGTTTTGAACGGCGGCCATTTTATATGTGGCAGACAAAGCGAGTACGTTGTGAGTTAATTTTGTGAATTTGTTAATTAAAAGTAACAGTGATTAAGGGCAAAATATACTCTTACGATGGTGAATTGTTCAGCGTTTGGTCGCAAAAGTAGAGGTGAAAAGCAAAAGCTCGGGATTTCGTTTCAAAGGTAAATATTTAACAAGCTACCTTTGAAAGATGCCCTAAAACTTTTTTTCAATATAACTTCTTCAAATCCCTTCTACCTTTTAGTATGATAAAGTGCTTTGTAAATAGGACCAACATAACTATTTTTTAATGTTGCTTTTATTGAACATTTCTTAATTGATTATGATAGTTTCATAAAATATGGGCTGGATTTCCATGGGCGTGCAATATTTATTTTATTTTGAATGATTCGAAATCGCCGCAAATAAATATATTTCAGCACTTGACACTAGCCTATGAGGCGCCATTTCGGACTAAATTATTATTTTTGAATATATAAATTTCTCGGGCTAATATATTTTTTTAATATGATATTTATAGAAATTTGCGTGAATAATATTTTTTTAGTCAAATTTATATATTACGCATCGCCCAAAAGTATATATTACAGTAAACGCAAAAAAAATATCAAAACACGATATATTAATTTGGTGCGCCAATATATAATAATTTAGGGTACCACCGGTCGTCACCAGAGGTCGCGCCGCGCATCCCTAAAGTGCACGCTGCAGCAGAAAGCGCAGAAGCCCGAAGTCGAGTGATTATGATTACCGACGTACTGGATGTTCTTTTTCTGTGTCAGGTTTGGGATTTGATGTTTTGTGGTGTATAACCCCACAATCAGCTTACATATTGTGGCAGTCGGCAGCGATGCGCGCTGCCGTATGAAAAAAGAAATGGTAATCTTTTCCAATGGTGTAACGTCGGGCGAAAATAGTAGATAGGAACCTATCCAGCCAAAATTTCAAGAAAATCGGGGGTGGGTTTTACACAGGGACCCTTTTTATTTTAAAGAGTCCCTGGTTTTACACCATTCTGCGCTTTCTGCTGCGGCGTTACCGGTGCACTTTAGGGATGCGCGGCGCGACCTCTGGTGACGACCGGTGGTACCCTAAATTATTATATATTGGTATATCGTGTTTTGATATATTTTTTGCGTTTACTGTAATATATACTTTTGGGCGATGCGTAATATATAAATTTGACTAAAAAAAGATTATTCACGCAAATTTCTATAAATATCATATTAAAAAAATATATTAGCCCGAGAAATTTATATATTCAAAAATAATAATTTAGTCCGAAATGGCGCCTCATACTAGCCTTATATTTGGGAAATTATCTGCAAATAAATACCAATATTTTAAATTACATGTAAGTCAAAATTTACCTTTTCATTTTTAACATTTTTGTGATATTGGCTAAGAATGCGTTTCATGCTACGCCACTGGCCTGTCGTGCGATGTGACAGTCGGTAACACGGCCGCGAGCGCTGTTAGTCGTCCTCTCTCTTTCCTCGTCTAAGGCATAAATCGATGTGGTCAGACAACACGCGCGTTGTTGCCAGATCTCAGAGTATATAATATATAATAATATATATAATAAAATATTTGGATTTGGACAGCTGAAAAAGATGATTCCTTATTCGTCAAATTCTTTCCTACCGTTATAAAGTGGGTGCAGGGGAATCTTATTTTCCCTGCGGACTGACTTATTTCTTGCGGTAGAAACTTTCCCAATAACTTTTTTGATAAAATCCTTAATCTCTTCCCGGTAATCACCGAGGAACGCCGGGATAAAAAGCAAAATATCTAAGTGCTCAACTCTCTCCAGAGTCCTCGAACTTTTATCAAAAACTTGCTCTGATGAAACGTCGATATTTAATTTCTACAAGTTTCCCCTGTAATCTTTACAGCCACTGGCGAGTTTATTTTCTTTTTCAGGCGTTACCAAACGAAACTAAATGTAACTTGCTTGCAATGCACCATTAAAAAAATTAAACCATTCCTAAGTTTAATTTTTTTTTTAATATGATGTCATCATAAATTATTTATCTTAAAATTATGGTTTACGGTTTCATCACGTTGATAACAATTTTATTTATAGTTTGTAGTGTACGCTAAAATATGAATCCTCTTTACTGGAATGAGCTTCCACGTATCGTATAAATATCCATCCCCATTATCCTACTTTATGATGGTTTTATGCAAAATTTTAATAGCCAATAATGTTCGAATATCATAAAGATACAGACGAAATAACTATGTGCTTTTATATTCATACTGATAGAGGTGAAGTGTGAAATTAACAATTATTTCGATCTCTAAAAGCTTTCGTTTTTACTTTGAATAAAATAAATGAATTTTCACCATATTTTATATTTCAATATCCCAATACCTATCAGCGTGCTGGAGACGTATTTCCTCTATCAGCACATAAGCACATTGCCCCAGTTTCGACCCAGCAAAAATATGGTTCATATTTGTCTAAAAGCTATGAAAATAGGCTGTCACCCATATGCGAGTTATAACGCTGTTCACGAAATTAATAGTTGAACATTATTATTTCGCGGTTACCAATAACAATGGTTATTAGTTTAATCAAATACTGTTACGGTAAATTGCAAAACTCCATAAATTACTTGAAAATACCACATTATACGAAGTTACGATTTTCATAAAATTTCTGAACGAAAATTGTGGAATGTGTGAACTATCAGAATACCATACAAAAAATTTTTAGTTCTATTAAACGTAAGAATTTTTTAGTTCTATTAAACGTAAGAAGTTCAATTCACGACACATAACGAACTAATTTAGTTAAGTAAAAGCTGCATTGCCTTTCAAAATTCGCCTGCAAATAATAGCACCTAAATTTCTTCACCCGGTGGGAAGAAATAGCTCCAGATACGATAACTTGCCCGAAGTTACGTTCGGATTTTGGCACGCCCAGGCTCTAAATTCACTATAATTGACGCTATTTCCTTCGCTGCGTCCTCGAACGCTAACAAGGCGATATCTTTTAATAAAGCCATATCGCTTGGATATTTTCCGAAGCGAGTCGATACCGATCCCGCTGCATTCGGGCATAATCTAATGCATAAGAGCGCCGAGGACGTAGTCTGCTTCTTTTTATGCAAGTTCTGTATTCATACAAGGTCGAAGAGAAGAGTGTGTAGCAAAATATTAAACTGTTGTTTTCGGTATTTTTAAACAAAATTCTGTCTGTAATCTCTACTACTAAAATTACAATAACAAATTACATCCGAATACACTCAGGCCTTGTTGGAAACACTCAGACTAAAATAAATCAATTTCCATCAATAATAATAATCAAAGACCCTACAACTTCAATAGAAACTAAAATATACAAAACACTGTATAAATACCGCGAACAAATGACACAGAGACAAAGGACACTCTTAACTCCGCATCGTTCAAAACCTCCACACTTATACGGATTACCGAAAATACACAAAACTAACATTCCTCTTCGCCCCATTGTAAGTTCAATAAATTCGCCATGTCATTCGTTGGCAAAATATTTACTTAAAATTGTTAATCCGTTAGTAGGAAACTCAAATTCATTTATCGGAAACAGTAATCATTTTCTAGAAAAAATTAGGGAACATCAATTTCCGGATAATTATATATTAGCTAGCTTTGATGTAGTTAGTCTTTTTACAAATGTCCCTGTTGACAAATCATTGAATATTTTACGCAGAAAGTTAGAAAGTGATCAGACTTTAGTAGAAAGGACAAATTTGAATATAGATGCAATATTAGAACTAACAACACTATGTGTTAAAACAACTTATTTTCAACTAGGAAATGAATTTTACCAGCAGGAATTTGGAATGGCTATGAGGTCTCCTTTATCACCATTCATAAGCAATTTATTCATGGAAGATTTTGAACAAAATGAATTGACTAGATATGTTCACCAACCTAATGTTTGGTGGAGATATGTAGATGACATATTTGTTATATGGGAACATGGAGTAGATGAGTTAAATTCATTATTAAATTTTATAAACTCACAAGAACCTTCTATTAAGTTTACCTTAGAAATTGAAAATAATAATCAATTACCTTTCTTAGATGTTTCTATACTGAAATCAGATAATATAGAAACTAGTGTCTATAAAAAACCAACACATACTAATAGATATCTCCATTTCAACTCCAATCATCATACCTATTAATGTTAAAAAAGGAGTAATTAAAAGTTTGTATGGCAGGGCTAGAACGATTTGTTCTAATAACACGGATTGCTGGTAATCTGTGCTAATAACACAAAATTTGAGGAGGAAATTAAACATATAAAACATGTTCTTGAGAAGAATAGTTATCCTATTGAATTTGTTGAGCAAGTTTTTCAGGATTGCCAACAAAATAACAATGCTAATAGAATAATTAGAGAAATAAATCTGGTGGACCGACCAGTTAATTTAATAATTCCTTATATTCCTGGACTATCAGATAAGCTGAAACGTATAGGCAATCGTTTTAATGTGAGAACAGTATTTAAAACCAAAAATACATTAAGATCGATGCTAGTTAAAACAAAACCATTTAATGAGTTACAAAGTTCAAAAAATTGCATTTATAAAATTCCTTGTGAATGTGGAAAGTTCTATGTTGGGGAGACTTTTGTAGGCCATTTAACGTTCGTTTAAAAGAACATAAAAATTATATCAGGCAAAATCAAATTTCGAAATCAAAAATATGTGAACATTCCTTTAATAACAATCATAGGATATTGTGGGATAGTTCCAAATCAATTCTAAAAGAAGAAATAGGAAATAGACGAAAAATTAAAGAATCTGCATTTATTATAGGAAATACGGGCAACTGTGTTGCTGAATGTTCAGTGGAATTCAGTAAAATATTATTGCCACTTATTCAAAGAGAAGTTAGTATAGATAATTAGATAGAACACAGGGTACAATATCAGGCAGGTGGCTAGGCTATTGTTTCTGTTGTCATGACATTTTAACCTGAAATTTATTAATCTGTCACTTCACTTTGACGTGACATGATCTTTGAGAAAGGAGGAAGATATATTCTCCGAAAGCTTAGAAAACAAATTTGTTGAAGTTATCTTTTGAGTTACACGTTTAAAGTTTCGTTCATTCAGTGTTAAGAATTGATGAATTTTCGAGGCAACTTGAAAAAGTTGTCTTTCAATCAGTTTGGTGGCGAAAAACCCAATTAAAAATTAAATGGAGCAATTTCCATCAAGTTTAACATTTTATACGTTCATACGAGCATTCTGGATATGTCTGGAGTACGAACAAAAAGTAAACAGAGCCAACATATTTTTGAGTGATGCCACATATTCCATTGTTTACACAGTGTTTCATTTCAAAATAGACGGGTTTAATAATAAGATTAAATTAAGACACAACTTCCATAACATTAATTTAACAAATGTAGCTATTAATTCCTTGTATGTGACAATTATAAACAAAACTAAATATCGCTGAATTTATAGTACGCAAATTATGACTTTAATAAAATCGTCAACAGACACTTCAAATAGCCCAACATGGCAACGCCGCCGTCCGCCGCGCATTCAATCTCTCTGCATTGTTTGTGTTGTTTACCCCAATGTGTAATTTTCTCTGATTCTTTACGTGTTTCAAATATTTTTTTGTTGTTAATTTATAATCTGGACATAACCTATCACAGGCAAGCGTGCGTATTGTTTGTTTACATTGGTAAATTTCCGTTATATGTTGATTGACTACAAACGTGTGCATTTAGATACTGTTGCTCCCACTATCTTTGGTTATTTCTCTGGGGCCGTCACCCATATTCGAGTTACAACCCTGTTCTAGTCGAACATTTTATTATTTCGCGGTTACCAACAACAACGGTTATTACTTTAATCAAATACTGTTATGGTAAATCGCAAACTCGATAAATTACTGGCTATGCCCCATAAAAGAGATTACAATTTTCGTTGTGCTCTCATAACATTTTGTCTGGACAAAAATAAAGCCATTGTTCCCATAAATTTAAACGAAAACTATAAAACTACACTATAATTGGATATTATCGAAATACAGTGTGACACCGGATGGACTTAACTATACTTTTTTTATTTTCAATTTTTCGAAAAAAAGTCATTCTTGAAAAAAACGTTAAATAACATAAGAGTAAATTGCCTCTATTTGTAGAGATACTGAAAAAAGTTATAAAGGAAATTTGTTCAGCGTGGTAAGCTACTTAGGTGTACAAAATTTCAAAGCCCGGCCTACTTTGATTTTTGATTTGTTTCTTGTTTTTCTTTGATTCAATGGTTTTCTGTAAATTATAGTTCGACAAAACTGTATTAACAAAAGTTGCCCAGAATAGAAAACTGTGCATGATGACAAAATTTAACAATTCTAGGCTTACTTTGTATTTTTACTTGTATTACACGCAGTTTCCTACCCTGCAAAAGAATATTAGGCTTAAAGCAAATGACATTTTTCGCTGGATTTCTGTTATTGCAAAATGAAAATTATAAAATATTCGAAAGATAAAATAATAACACAGCTACCTTCATATCACTTCAACACTGACACTGGCATTGTGAACAGTTGTAGCCGTCGTAGTTCCTGTTTGTTACTCGTTTTAGTGTTGTGTTGTTGCAAAAAATAATTATTCAAGATTCCTCATTTATATTTTTGTCAATTTGGTACAGACAGTAAAGTAACACGTGTTACACCTATGCAACTACGGAGATTGCTGCTTCAGTAGGGGCTCTTAGGTATACGTGTAAAATATAGTGAAGTACCAAAAATATATCTTAAGCACATTTGGCAACGTTGCATCTGCGCTATACCCAGAGATATGGAGGAAGAGAATGCGCTTTGACCTACTGCGCTCCGATTTTTCGGCTACACAGAGGGCGCTTAGATCGCCTCCACTTTAACCCATTCTTGTCTTGTAGTTTGTTTACGTTTTGACGTGCTTACTTTTAGTTGCTTTTTTAACGTCTTTTTCGTGTGTTTAGCGTTTTTGCTGGCGGGTTTTTGTAATCGTGTTGTGTTCATTAACATGTCTTGCTCTGTAAGAACATGCACAAATTGGTGGGCAATAAGAAATGCCTCCAATCAACTTCAATACCGTCGGAAAATGAATCTGACCAACAACAAAGTGGCCCGAGCCTACCACAAGCTTCAACTTCAACAGATTCAATGATTTCTCCTAATGAGGCACCAAGGCAGATTCGCCGAAAACGGTCCAGGTAAAAATAAACTTTTTTGACTAAAGTTGCTTCCACATCAATATAAAATTATACCTAAACGTAAATAAATGCAACAAAAATTTGAAAAAGCAAATTATTTTGAACTTTCGTGGGTTAAAATGGCGGTAGAAAAATTAGCAGTTTTGCGCACGTTGACAAGCATTCTCCCCCCTCTATATCTCTGGCTAGATGATAGACAATAATTATTATCCGTCAGCGGCTCTCAAAAGCTTTATAAATGGTCGAAATACAAACTTGGTTTAAATAAAACTCTTGTGACCGACGCTGTATACGCAACCAGACGCCGCCGTCGGCGTCTCTTCATCCGAGATTTCGGCGTCAACACAAAAATATGGCGTCGGCGTCGACGGGGGTATTCGAGGCACGCCTGGGCCTAATATCATTTTGATATCATTACCATATCGGCATGTTACTTAGAATACAGATTGTCGAATTATTCTTAGGTTACAGGCGGTCGATTTGAGAGGGCCGTGATCCGGATTTTGTTTAGAAATATTTATGAGATTCCGCGCGGCGCGATCGGCCGTGAAATTTCAAGGCGGGAGATGTGGAATTAATAAAACGGTAAACAATCGGAAGTTAATTTCGGGAGGTTTTGAGAAAAATATTTCCCAGATAGACTAACTAAATGCGAATAGATTTAGTTCAGATTAATCAAGAGCAATTTGGGTTTGCCCATTGAACCGACCAAAAACCGTTAGCACTCAGACATACCCTCGAGACTGCTCTTGGACTGTCTGGACGGCCGTTTCGAACCGTCCATTGCCACGCCACCTGACCCCCAAATACCTAATTAAGTGTCCTTTAGAAATGCGAGAAGAATTTGTGATTGGAGTTTCTAGAATTAAAACGAGATGAACAGCATGACAAATATTTTGCATCATAAGGGAAAAAATATTTATTGCAGATTATTTCCCTCATACTGCTTGCATCCAATAAAGTAGTTCGCCTTCCATAAAAATCCAACCAATCATATGCCTCTGCTAACGAAAATTGCACTAGTGCAAATTATCGCGGTAATACCACTAGTGCAATTACCACTTCGTTGCTTAGCAAACCGCGAATTCTTCCTATCAGACATCGGTCTCCGTTTAAATTTATGACACACATTCAGAAAATAAACCAACTCTGACAGGGTGTAGGTATAATCCATATACCTGTATATTAACATATACCGCTTTTGGCCCTATTGCGCACGGCAAGGCGCAGGGAACGAAAAGGGATGAAATTCGCCGCCATTTTTAACCCTATTTTGACAGTTTGAATGGTGGCTACCTTATTCCTTGTTTAAATTTTTGTATACAGTATAAATAAAATTGCATTATACTTTTTGAAGGCTCCGGTAAAATCATAAAAGTCACCGTGACATGCTTTTTTGATGAGAGATACGTTTTTAGTTTTTAATCGCGATTTTTTCTTTTGTACGGTTGATAGCTTTTCGTTCTCATATTTATGAGGTCAAAACATGACCTGGTGCAAATGCAGAGGCTTTTACATCCAGATTGTGAAATGGCATTCCATAGGTAAGTAAATAGGTATAATTTTTTGCCAAATATTATTTTTGTCTCATCGATATTTTCTGGTTTCTTGCTGATTTTTAGGTTTTCAAGAGAAGAAACTAAATTTAGAAAGTGGCTTAGTACTCTAGGTGTCATCGACTATAATATTCAAGAAGAAGTTCAAGAAATAACTCGGCGAGATGAGGAAAATGGAGACATTGTAATTCTCGATACGACGAGGAGAGCCGCATTTCTGGAGCAAATAGAATTTACCGAAGAAATGCAAACAGCAGCAGCAAGTAAACCTGTTAACTGCGCAGATCACCGCCAGCAAAATTATTGAAGCTTATCAAAGAAGAGCGTATTAAAAATCACTTCACTTTCATTTTTGAAGCAAAGATTAAAGTGGTAGAAGTTGTAGTTACCAAGTTTTCTTTTGCTTGTATTTTTTAAACAAACAACAATAAAAAGCTCTAAGGAATAAAACTAGCTGCCTAAAAATTCAGAAACAGGTATAGATATGTTCCTGGAAAATAGGTTATTATTATTAAAAGTATTCAAAGAAATAATTATACGAAGTAATAGTGTATGAAAATGTTAGGTAATTAAAAATATTTTCATATTTTTGCAAGTAGGTATTTATAATGTAGCTATTGTATAAAGTGTAATGTAAATAATTATATTACTTCTCCTTATGATGATTAAAATATTGATTTGATTAAGTTGTACAATTTCTCAACCTATTTAACTGCTTCGTTCCCCGAATGCATTAATTTAAAATTAAAACCAACAAAAATAGTGGACCTATGTTGTACTTTGAACTAAAATAATTTTCATTTTACCCAAAACGACAACCAAGACATTACATTATTTATGGAACCCACCCGTATAAATTATTTCAAATTTCCCGCCTCATTTAGGGGTAAAAATGGCCGACAAATTATTCCCCCGGTCGGAAGTCTCTCTTGCGCGGTACCTACAGGTTGCTATAGGTATATGGTATAATCGCATTTGCCTTGGATGCCAAGCGTCATGTTTGTTTACTCGAACGCTACAGTCGAAGCTGTCAATAAACTCTATACTGCTGGTTGTTATATAATATGCTCTGATAATATCACCCTATGCATAAAGCGCCGCGTTAGGCAACCAGTAATCACTGGCGGCGATAAGGCGCCCGCAGAGCCCGCCGTGCGGGGGGGGGGCAGCTCCGGAAGGGGCCCCTAAAAACTGATCTATCCACTAATATTAATTTTTGCAAATTATTAACGCTATTAGGCTGAAAATCGACTTAAAATATTTCCATTTCAGGTAACAATTAGCAGATTGTGGGTAAATTATTAAAACACTCCGAAAACACAACAAAATGCAATTTTTTCTGTCAAAATTTAAGCGTTTATTTGATATTTTTTAGATTATATTTTAAACTGGTATGAACGTAATTATTACGAATAATATTTACTTATATTGTTGAGTTAGTTTTGTACACTCTGTTACTGCGAATCAAGATTTGTGCTTTCTTGTATTAACCTATTTTTCATGTTTTAACCTATTTTTTATGTTTTTTTTATCTTCCCTGCATATTTTGACAAATTGTTAGGGCTTTTGCCGGCCGGTTGTGTGTTTGTAGCAGATAGCGTCAATTCTCTTACATCTTTATTTAGATAAATTTTTCTGAAATTAATTTATACTTCATACATCACTGGTAAAAGAGCTATTTTTAAAAGCAAATTTTCGACTTATTTTTTTACCAGATTACCGGGCCGTTTTGAAATTAGGAGATTTAGTATGCAACCCGTTTGAGCGTTGCGTAGCTTTGTTTTAGCTTAAAAATTGGCGTATTACTAGGACAAATAGCGGAACTTTGAATTTTTATAGAACAAATACATTAATTCTGCGACGTTACGTGATGTTTGTTTACTAGCACCAGACAGATTTTAGCAATGGTAAGATTTTATATTTAAGGCAATTAGTAGATAAGGGTAGGTATCTGTATTATCTATTTCTAGTGGCAAAATAAAGCTTGGCAAAATATTGCTAATTAAAAAGAAACGCTTTCTCTTTTATCATGCCTAATAAATATTTCTTTAGAAAATATTTTTTAATATAAATATCAAGATAAATATATTATTATGAAATATTAAATCATGTCCCATTTATAAAATAAAATGAGAGACATTGACATTAGACATGTTAAGCTAGGCCATAATACCGGCTATAATACAGAATATTTCCCAGGTATAGGTAGAAAAAGTTAAAATCGATACAGGGTCTAAAAATTTTCTAAAAAAATCGTCTTTTCCCAAAACTTTTTTGATCTTATTTCAAGTTAAAATTAGTTGTGTTGTCTTGAAACCTCCAAAATTTTGTTTCTAATTGAGAACAAGATCTTGATATTTTCCCCACCCTTTTTTAAATACCTGACATTTTTTGTAAGTGCGATGAAATAAATTTAAAAAATCGAATTTCCCACGTAACGGCGATAGATACAAAAGAAGTCAAGAGACACTTTTTTTCCGGAAACAAATGCTCCATCCAAAACTGCTACCCACTTTAATTTCGTACAGTGCAGTATTAACTTTTTTCTTGAATTTTTCTTCCGATTTACCCATATCTCCGCCACTGGTTCAATCTAGAGCTTGGAAGTAACACATTTAAATGGGCCCTAGCCAAGTATGATGTGTACCAAATTTGGTTAAAAAAGCTTTACAAATAAAGAAGTTATGGGAAAACGATGATTTTTTTAGAGAATTTTAACATTTTAACCCCGTATATCGAAAACGAAGAATTTTTGGACATGTTTATATGAAATCTTTTTCTTAGAATTGGCTGAGATCACCAACATGAGATATTTTAACATACCTAAGTTACACCCTGTACATATATCCCGTTTTTATTCTTATAATTTAGCATCTGAGACAAAATATCGGTATTTCCAGATTTTATTACCACATGTAGGCATGATCTGTCAAAACCTGGCGGGGGGCCCCCGAATCCTTATCGCCGCCACTGCCAGTAATGCAATACCAGAGAATCAAACTGCACAGCGTAAACCAACTGTGAGCTAAAACAGTTCGTTATTTTGTCACCCATTTGGCGGGGACGAGAAGTATATTTTGTCGGCCGTTCACCCCCAAATTTCCCACTTCATATTCGACCCCGTCCCCATAATACACCTCCATTCCGCCGAAACGCCTCCTCAAATTATGACATAGGGCCCTCTCCCTCCCCCCCCCCTCATCCGAATTAATATCGCATTAATTTCGCCCATTCGCCCCTGGAACTAATTGGGGCGAAATCATCTCCTGTGCTTTTTCTCGGGGACGTAGAAATTCCCCTCCCCCCCGTCCCCCCGCCCGAACCTCCGGTAAAGAATAGCCGGAATTAGGAATTCCCCGGGCACCGAGCGGCATTTCTCAAAGACACTTTTAATTAAGTATTTGGGGGCAGGTGGGGGGGCAGAAGTGGGGACGGAGTGGACGAGATTCGGGTTGATTAGGTCGGGGGCGGAAGTTGAGCGAATTGGTTACTAGAAGTAGGTAGGAAACATAAATGACAGATGACTGATGATGGAAACGTGAGCCTACTTGCGTTGCACATCTTCCCCCGGGAAAATAAACGCCAGTGGTTAAAAACCGCTGAAGCCACGAGCTGAAGTTGGCATCGGACTGTGAATCACGGGCTGAAGTTAGTTATGGGTAACTATCTGGGGATCTTTTAACTTAAGTATATAAAGTGCTTACATTATCGATCACTACCAGTATTTTTTAATTTATATGTGAAACAATTTATACCTAATACTGTCAGGAAAGTGAATATTCTTTCAAATTTGTTTCTAAATTTTGCGCTACATGATATTATACTTCAAAACATTTATATTGTGGAACATAAACGCTATGTGAAAAATATAAAAATTAAAACTGGTTGCATTAACATAAACTATTTGAAAGGGGGGACAGATAAAATACATTATGATTACCTTTTTATACTAATTTAAAACCTGTAACAAAATGTATACTAACACTTGGGTCTGAAAAATGCAGATCGTAGATCACTAAACTCCATAGGCTTAAAGCCCCATCTACTGACTGAAAGTGGGATTTAAAGATAAAGGGACAGTAATGACGTCTATAATTAATTGTGGACATTTTGTTCAATGCACAGTAAATAATTTATGTTACAGTTAATGCTATATTTTGAGTTCCAGCTCCACGTTTCAAATATTTCAAATCGAATAAAAAATTTATTTGGCTTCCAGAGTTTTCCATTGAAAAAATAGTATCAGATTAATTGATAGTATTGAGGATAGACATTTTTGCAAGTTGCAAAGTTCAAGGTTATATATATGTTTCCGATCTACTGAGTTGCGCGTTTTGTTTATATGTGTTTGATCAATCACAAAACATTAGAACCTAATTTTAATGTTTATGGGTATAACCTCGGTCAGTGACATGATGTTTTGCGGTGAGAACGTTAGATGTTATTTTGTGGTTATACAGATTAATCTTGATAAACATTTAATACATTATTATAATTCCTGAGTTGATTTTATATAATAAATTATATATTTTGATTATTAATCAAATTAATGATTTAAATGATGTTTATAAAACTTGTTGTGTAAATATACGATTATACAATTATTGACAAAAACTTAAAATCGAGACTACTGTTCTCTGGCACAGACTTTACAGTTATAATAAAATCAGGGCTCAAAAATTAAGAAATATTTAAACAATATATTTTTAAAAACGCAATAAAGAAAAATTGCAAAAATTAAGGATGTTGTTGAAATTTGTAGACAAGAACCTTGAGTAAAAACCTGTTTCAAGATTTTACTAAAAAATTAAGTGCCCATTTAGCCCCTACACAAATTGAAAATAAAATTCTGTCAAAATTCACACCGATCCATATCTAAACGGGAAATGTGATACAATATTTAGTTTTCCTCTTTAAAGAAGAAGCATATTTTTTACTATAATTAACCTTTTTCTCAACATTTATTTTAATGGTCAAAATCTATTAAAATTTGTATATCTCAAACCGTAAACAATCACGATTTCGGCTACAAAATTGATACGTAATAGAACAAAAACCTTACTTATATTTACTTTGAACACTATTACATTATAAGTCATAAAGTATGTTGAAAATAATTCTAAAAATTAGCACTAAATTTTTAAAGTTTTTCAATTTAAAAAAATTTAAAATTTAGTACTCCCCCATGAAAGCTATACTCCTTTCTTAAAATATGTCAACCTATGTTCTGTCCCAACTTACAACTACTCAAATTTGCTACAAAAGAGAATAATGTATTATTACGTATGTATATAACAAGTTTGAGACAATAAATCCAATCCATCCAATCACCATTTATACGACACTTAAAAGCAACACAATCTTATTGTTAGGAAATTATGTTAACACTGTTTTTTACATAGTTTAATTAAAGTTGAAAATTTGAACCAATGTTCAAAGTTTCGTGCATTTATTGTTAAGAGGGGGTTGCCGACAGCGAAAGTGACGTTAGATTTCGTATTTTTTAAGTTGTATAGTATAAAATCTAATAACATTTTACCTGGCAAAAATTTAGTACAAACATCTCTGTCTTAATTTTAATCATAAGATCTTAAAAGCATATGCACTGAAATTATTATTTTTCCCAAGGTTTTCATAAACTATAAAACAAAACACTGCTTGTAATATCTTATGATTAAAATGAAGACAGAGATGTTTGTAGTAAATTTTTGCCAGGTAAAATATTATTAGAGTTTATGCTATACAACTTAAAAAAATACGAAATCTAACGTCACTTTCGCTGTCGGCAACCCCCTCTTAAGCTTTTATGAATTTTCCTGGCAACTTGAAGAGTTGTCTTTTAATCAGTTTGGTTCAGATTCCTGTGACAAGAAACCCAATTAAAAATTAACTAGATCTGTTTACGAAACAAAGAAATTTCCGACAAATATTTTTATTCCAATTTTAATACATTCAACGAAAAGTCTTGCGAACAATTATTTTTTAAATGATAAGGCTTTTGGAAAGGTCTCTACATTTTCCACAGGAGCACCACTCTAGCTGGCAGAGTAGTAATGAAGTAATAAACATCTTTAATCGTTTTTAATTCTATAAACTCGCGCCCTGGGTTCCATTCCCCGCATATTTTCGAGATTAAACAAGAAATCGGATATTCCTGCAATTGCTACGTGGAGGCCATTATCAGCGATTACACCGAGTACGGCACTGCGTAATGAACCCCGATTCAATTTTGCCACAAAGCCCGAACCAATAATAGTAAATGTTTGACTGCTCCGGAGTACAACTATTACGCGAAAGATCAGACGGAATTTGTGAGTATTTTGCGAGCAAACTGCAAGGCGTCAGGATTTAATTGTCGGGTCTATTGGTGCGGGCGGGCTCAATCCAGGGTACGATTGAGCCCGCAATGGGTTAGGTTTAAATGTTTTAGTGACAATCTTAAAAGGCTGTGAAATTAGCGAAACAAAAACCAAGGGCTGAAGCAACTTTCCTTTTCGAATCGGCAGTGAATAACCCGAAAATCGTCAAAAAAATACTAGAAATGGCTCAGTGGGTAGCGGGGCGCACATTTTGACGTTTACGTGACGTTCTGACGCACGTTCTGACGTTTGCGTGACGTTTTAATGCACTTTTTTTCGCTTATGCGAGCTTTTGATGTACGCTTTACCATACATTTACGTGATGTTCTAACGCACGTTTTAGCGTTTACGTGACGTTTTCGCGTGGTGTTTACGTGTCGTTCTCACGTGACGTTTACGTGACGTTTTCACGTGACGTTTACGTGACGTTTTGCCATACGTCGTTTACGTGATTTTTTCACGTGATGTTTACGTGACGTTTTCACGTGACGTTTACGTTACGTTTTCACGTGACTTCTACGTGACGTTTCGCCATACGTCGTTTACGTGACGTTTTCATGCATGTCTTGACGTTTACGTGACGTTTTGGTACAAGTTATAATGTTTACGCGACATTTTGACGTTTCAAGCACACATACAGATGAAAATATGGTACTTAACTCCAGCTTGTGTATTACTCCAGCAGAAAGGACTTTTTAGAATGTTGTCCAACCTTGCTTAAAACTGAATATGACCTCTGAAAATCATCCCCCTATAAATCATTCGCTAATTAAATAATAGTCATTTGGAAAATGAGAGGGGCGCACTGCGCCTGCAATATTAGTTAGTCCTATGGACGTAAATTGATTTCCCGGTTTATGCTCCATCACCCCCCTCCCACCACCAAGTTTATCAAATATAATTTGCCGCGATCACATTGCCTTTAATGCCGAAAACTAATTATTTACTAAAATTGCGGCGCTCGACACTGTCCGGCTGTCATTTGTCAAAATTTAATAACCGAAATATTCGGATCTAATTAATGGCACCTACTCGGGGGGGCACGTCACCGTGACATACGTTTTTGAATCAATACGCGCTGTGTCGAGGGGGCGATATCACAGGCGGCCATTGTTCATTTTGCCGCCTTAATAAAGGGTTGATGGATTGAAGCGTCAGGAATTGAAAATTGGTGTTCGATTTCCTTAATGTTTAACCGGGAAATTCGATACGCCAAATTATTGTCTGAATCGCCTCGTTTGGCTTAATTGATTTGAATAATGGCTCCTAAATAAACAATTGAGAAAAACATACAGACCCGATATTACGCAATTCTTGTTCAACAAACTTCTAGAAGCCACTGAAAATTCGGAAAGGAGCTGAAGACATTGAAGTCGATTGTTTTGAGTCTCTTTGGGTGTTTCTAAAGTAAACCAAAAGTTAAAATCATATAGACTAAGGACTAAGCGGTTCATTAAGTAATAACATAGGTAACAATAAAAAACCCAAAGAATTGTAACAAATTAATTTGCCAAAGTTCCTATTTACTATTTCAAAATAATAAGAAATTGAGCTTTCACAAAAATTATACGGGGAAAGTTGTTGCTTTTGTTGGGTTCAAAAAGGGAAGTACGAGTATGCTAAAAGATTATGGAATTTCCCTGTCGTTCCCTTTCGGCGGACAAATTACACATTAGTATACGAATCTGTGTCGGAATATCCCGTTTTACTACGAAAGCCTTGTTTTTCATCAAAATAATGTCTCCTTCGTGAGTAAACTCATAAAACCGAACAACGGGGGGTATCTAAATGTGCTTTTAATGGCCCCTTACTTAAAAGCGACAGATAGTGACGTACTGGTTGCTAGCCCGCGTTAAAAACATCCAAACACCGTCTATACCCTCTATGGCTTTTAGCAGAGGTTGTGACCTATATAACTTTTATGTGCCCCATGTTTAGGTACATGCTGTTGTTTATAAGACACAGGTATGGATACCTCAAGAAAAACAACTGACTTATGTTTCTTAGCGGAAGCAGCCTTCATGGAAAAATTTCCGTGTTTCTCCCTCCGTTCTCTTCCTCTACCTCTTTGTATTTCGGAGTTCAGGGAACTCGGGCTTACTTAAAGGCGCTAGAAAACCAATTACTGTTTCCTTCCTGCCGTATTTATGTATCTGATAGTGGCGCGATTTACGGCTTCTGCCGCGGTCCCGAGATGTTTCCGGATAAGCGTAAACTGTTTTCTGTGTTTCCCCCGCCCAGCCGAGGAAATTATTTAGGAGAGATTCGGAAGGAAACGCTTTTTCTGGAGTATCGATATCTCTTATCGGTAGAAGAAGTGGTTTAGTCTGTCGATCGTGGAAATTATCGATTGCTTTAATGTGTTAAATTGGTCAATATTGTTTTCGTATCCTTATGACAATGTCATACATTGGCAAGAAAGAATCAAAATTATTAAAACTGAGACATTTTTGACTTTCCAACAGTATTAGTGTTGTTTTTCATTTATCCCCATGTATTACTACGGTTATTTTTTATCCATAAGCAACTCATCCACATGTTGAGCCCAACGTGGGGCCTTCCTTTTTTGCAAACCAGATCAAATATGCAGCATGGAAATTATTGGTGCCAGCCTACCTAACATCTGAGCAAAGACTATTTCATACATTGGCAAGAAAGAATCAAAATTATTAAAACTGAGACATTTTTGACTTTCCAACAGTATTAGCGTTGTTTTTCATTTATCCCCATGCATTACTACGGTTATCTTTTATCCATAAGCAACTCATCCACATGTTGAGCCCAACGTGGGACCTTCCTTTTTTGCAAACCAGATCAAATATGCAGCATGGAAATTGTCGGTGCCGGCCTACCTAACATCTAAGCAGAGACTATTTCATACATGGGTAAGAAAGAACCGAAATTATTAAAACTGACACATTTTTGACTTTAAAAAAGTATTAGCGTTGTTTTTCATTTATTCCCATGCATTACTACGGTTATTTTTTATCCATAAGCAACTCATCCACATGTTGAGCTCAAAGTGGGGCCTTCCTTTTTACAAACCACATCAAATATGAAGTATAAAAATTGTCAGTGCCGGCCTACCTAACATTTAAGCAAAGAATATTTCATACATTGGTAAGAAAGAATCAAAATTATTAAAACTGACATATTTTTGACTTTCCAAAAGTATTAGCGTTGTTTTTCATTTATTCCCATGCATTACTACGGTTATTTTTTTATCCATAAGCAATTCATCCACATGTTGAGCCCAACGTGGGGATTTCCCATTTTACAAACCAGATCATACCTATTTTACAAACAAAATCAAAATTATTAAAACCGACACCTTTTTGACTTTCCAAAAGTATTAACGTTGTTTTTCAGCTATTCCCATGCGTTGCTATGGAAGTTTTTATCCACAAGCAACTCATCCAGAGGTTGAGCATCACGTGGGGCCTTCCTTTTTTTGCAAACCAGATCAAATATGCACCATGGAAATTGTTGGTGCCGCCGTACCTAACATCTAATCGGAGCCTATTTGCGACACATCATAATACATTGATAAGAAAATCAAAATTATTAAAAGCGTCACATTTTTGACTTTCCAAAAGTATTAACGTTGTTTTTCAGCTATTCCCATGCGTTACTATGGTACTTTTGGCCACAAGCCACTCATCCTGATGTTGAGCCCAACGTGGGGCCTTCCTTTTTTGCAAACCAGATCAAATATGCAGCATGGAAATTGTCGGTGCCGGCCTACCTAACATCTAATCAGAGCCTATTTGCGACACATCCTGACGGCGTCAATTTGACTGCGTTGTTGCCGGCAATCATGGCACTTGTTGCAGGGTGGTAAAGGGTGGACATACGCTTGCCCCCCCATTGCTCTAGGGTATATGGGTACGGTAGCAAAATGTGTTAGGTTCGGAAGTCATTGAGTGCTCGAATTGCACCTAAATTTTGTACATAACGAAACTTGGCAATCGCGTCATATACAGCATTGGTATAGTAGTAACTAGGTGTAAAATAAAGATAAACAAACGCTTCCCTCATGCCCCCAAAACAAAGATCTAGTAAACCTACTTGTAATGTGATTTTGTTTTGTTACGTGTAAACTCATTTAGTGTTTCTAACGAGCACCAAGTCGAATAATATAGCGAAAAAATTTCCGACCCTGGTAAATTTCTGTCTACTTTAGGACCTTACCAACACTTTATTTGGTGATATTCAGTCGGTATGTAGTTATGCCAATTGGGAATTTTTCCTGGGGATGGTAGACAAATTAGTCGTACATTGTACGCGCTTTGAATTGGGAAAATCCCCAAGGGCCCCAATTTTAAATAGGGTGACAAATTACCCTTTCTCTTCCACACTCCGGTTTTCAAATTTCGGATGCGAAGAAAATTTTATAATATGACTTGAGTAAGAATTACATCTGGACACTTAATTTCGTCGTTACCCAAATTAAGTTCCTCCTTCAGGATTTCCCTGAATTATAGCCATGCAAATTACGACGTCGGACCGGTTGAAACGTTAACTTAATTCCGCTTTTCGCTCTCGACCAAGACAATAAAGGGTAAAAGTTATTTTTGACGGGTCCGGGGGCACTCCGAAAAATTCCTTTACTCCGGAGTGATTTATACAATAACGGTTGGAAGCGGGGGGCCCGTAGATTTGATCTTCCCGCTAAATTTTTAATATGTAAGTTTCGCCAGCGAGAAGGGTCGGTGTAAAAGGTAAGGTGAGGGAATAGGAGATTACGTTTGGAGTTTTTTTTATTGACAACGTTCTTTTGGTGGTATCTTATTTTGGTAAAACGAACGACTGTTCCTTGGCAGAAATAAGTATTTTAAGAACACATTCTGTCATAAAAATCAGGCAACTAGGTGCCTTTCCATATAAAATGAATAAGGAAGTTGAAGGTTTTTTAAATTTAATTGCAGCGTAGTCCCTTTGTCGTCAATGCCGTTAATATTAGCACTTTACGCCACAATAGTTTTTCCTGTTTTTGGTGCTGTGTAAGCCGGATATGCGATCTCTTCTTCTAACAACATGGTTATATCCACAAAATATAAAGATTAGATTTTTATTCCGCGTTGTTAACCTGTGCGCTTTAGGGAAGATAATACGATAATACATCTCCATTGTTCAGTAGTATTGGTAACAAGTTTATTTTTTAGCACAATTTTTTTTTATTTTGAATTGAATTGTTTAGGGCTGCATTAATTTTTTATAGTACCATTTAATTTATTGAAATTAGTTACCCCTTTTTTAAATATAGGTGATTAATGTTATGTTATGTTCACAATTTGGCAAAAACTTGGATTTTAATTTAAATAAAAAAAGAAAAGTTAGATAGCAGCTAACTAAATTTCTTACTTGAAAACACAAGCAGAATATGATGAAAACTTTATTTTAAATTTCTGAAAAAAAGTTTCTGTTCTTGTAAAACTCAAAATGAACTTATAAAAATTTGAAACTCTACTTTCCTGTACGAGGGAAGTTAAAGTGCCCTTGTTTTTCAAAATAGGGCAAAAGTTATTTAAAAAAGTTGCTTGGAATTAAAACATTATCTCAAATACTAAGTCACAGCCGACTTCCATGATTTTTTTTTATTTTTGTGTTTTTAACAAACACCCTGTACCTATGTATTTTTATTATTCCTTCTATTTTTTGATGGCCACAAAAAATGACATTTTTGACATAAGTAACACAAAATTAAAAAAAAAATCAAGGCAGGTGGCTGTGACTTAGTATTTAAAGCAACGTGTTAATTCTAAACAACTTTCCTAAATAACTTTGGCCCCTATTTTAAAAAATGAGGACTTTTTACTCCTGAGCAAGTGTTATATTTTTTAACCTCCCTCGCATACCGAACCAGATTTTCAAATTTTTATAACTAAATTTTGAGTTCTAGAAAAAGCAAAAACTTTTATCAAGAATGTTTTTCTTCAGAAATTGAAAATACAATTTTTTTCATTTGTGGCAATATTTATGGCGGACACTAAAGACTAAGGTCCCAAAATACTTCCTTGCAGTATTCCCACAATATTCCTCTTAACCCATACCACAGACTAACGAGTAATACAGACAATTCCTTAGCGACATGTGTCAAAAGGAGACTCGCTTTTTAGCGAAATATCTTCTAAAGACATGAATAATGGGCATTTTATTCGACTTTACGTTAATCTACATAGCAAAGAGACTGAATTAGATCCAAATTTAAGCTTAAAATACTGTCTATCTTTCTGTAAATTGAACTGGAGACTCGCTTATTTTTGACACATGTCCGTAAAGAGGCTTCTGTAGCAAAGCTATTTATTCTGTGCCCATACTGATACAAGAGTTAATAATTTTTCCCTGTTAACTGTAGGGTGGTTCAAACTTTATCAGCAATACTTTAAAAACTGCTAGAAAATTTAAAAAAAGGAGATTTTTTCCTATAAACATAATATATCAAAACCCTAACGGTTTTTGATATACAGGGCGTGAAATTTCCATTTGTTTTTCAAATTTTCTTTTATTTTTCCTAAAGGAAGACAGTTAATGCAAAGATATTTGGTACAGTTTAGACACTCATTAAATACTATAAATTAAAAATAATTCAGCCCGTTTACTTCCGCCACTGTCGGACAAACGGGGTCAACTATAATATTTTTTAATAAAAAATGGTACTCCTCTGGAAAAGTAATCATTTTTACCTTCACTAAATTTCCCAATAAATTCTAAGAAAAAAACTATTCTTGATTTTTTTCGAAAAATGTACCGTTTTTGAAAAATTCACTTTTGTGTATTTTAATTTTTTTAGCAAAAGAAAATCAAACTGGGTCTAGGCTCTCGAAATTTTGCACACCTACTGAGTTTTTAATTACAAAGAACTTTCCTTAATAACATTTGGTTCTAAAATCTACAAAAAGGTTTCTAGATTCGAAAAATCATGTGTCCTGGGAATAAAAAAAAATATATTTTTTCTCACCAGTAAAGTGCTCTCTAGATAGCTCTTACGGCAAAATGTTATTAAGGAAAATTGTTCGGAATTAAAAACTCAGTAATTGTGCAAGATTTCGAGAGCCTAGACCTACTTTGCTAAAAAATTAGAACGCACAAAAGTGAATTTTTCAAGAACGGTACATTTTTCGAAAAGAAATTAAAGAATAGTTTTTTTACTTAGAATTTATTGGAAAATTTAGTAAGGGCAAAAAAGATTACTACGAAAGCCTGGAGGTACGAAAGCCTGGAGGGGCCATGGCATGTTAAAAATAAATAAAAATAGCAATTAGAAATTTTCACTTAACGATCTCAAAATTTCTAAATATAAAATAGAAATTTCCAATTAGTATCTAGAAATTTCCACTTAGTATCTAGAAATTTACACTTAGTATCTAGAAATTTCCACTTACTATCTAGAAATTTCCACTTATTGTCCAGAAATTTCCACTTACTATCTAGAAATTTCTACTTACTCTCTAGAAATTTCTACTTACTATCTAGAAATTTCCACTTACTATTTAGAAATTTCCACTTAGCTATCTAGAAATTTCTACTTACTATCTAGAAATTTCCACTTACCATCTAACAATTTTGCATCTAGAAATGTATAGTTGCTATGAAGAAATTTGTATTTACTGTGTAGAAATTTCTAGTTACTAGGTAGAAATTTCTAGTTATTAGGTAGAAATTTCTAGTTACTGTGTAGAAATTTTTAGTTAATAAGTAGAAATTTCTAGTTAGTATGTAGAAATTTCTAGTTAGTATGTAGAAATCTCTAGTTACTAGGTGGAAATTTCTACTTGGTTATAATGAATTTTCTAGAAAGTAAGTGGAATTTTTCAGATAATATTTACATGCTATGGCCCTTTGAGGCTTTCGTAGACTACTTTTCCAGTGGCGTACCATTTTTTTATTAAAAAATATTATGGTTGACCCCTGTCTCTCCGGCACTGGTGAAAGTAGATGGGCTAAATTATTTTTAATTTATAGTATTTAATGAGTGTCTAAACTATACCAAATATTCTTGCCTCAACTGTCTTCCTTTAGGAAAAAGAAAAGAAAACTTCAAAAAAAAATTAACTTTGACGCCCTGTATCTCGAAAACCACTAGGATTTCGGTACATGTTTATATGAAAAAATCTCCTTTTTAGAAATTTTCTAGAAGTTAATAAAGTATTACTGATAAAGTTTGGACCACCCTGTATAAAGCTCGTCTGCAAAATACTGCAACTACAAATTCTTCATTTTCTAAATCCCTTCCACAACCATTTGAATCTACTCAAATAATCTTCTAGTCGTTCGTATACAATAGCTTCGACCCCACTCTCCAACTAATCCCGCTTAGTTATTGTTACAGAGGGTACTCACTGGTAAACTCCTGCTGCGCCTGCGCCAGCAGCGACGCGAACGCCCTGCTGTCGACCGCGCGCGGCACGTCCTCCTCGCTGGAGCTGTACGCGGACCGCTCCCGCCTCCACTCCAAGCTGCGCTGTCTGCGCATGCCCCCGGCTTCCTTCAGCGCGGCCGCCTTGCCGCCGCCGCGCCGGCTCCACGAGCCGCCCGTGCTGCGCGCCCCTGTTCCCGACAGGCTCATGTTTGGCGGGGGAGAGCGGTCAGTCTATCGCGGAGAGTGGCATCTGGAAAGATAGGAAAACATTCTTGAGGATCCCGATACCACGGGCGTAGCCAAGGGGGGGGTTTCGGGGGTTCAAACCCCCCCCCCCCCCCCCCGAAATAAGCAAAATATTACCTAATATTATACCGAAAAAAGGATGAGTGAAGAGTTAAATTATTATTACGTTTGAATATATGTAGTAATAGTAGCGCCTAGCGCCATCTTTTGACGAGAGGCAGACGCAGTTGCAGCCGAACTATTTTGTATTGTAGGGACACTTTGCGTTGTTTCTCGATTATTCGCCACGCCCCTCGGTCGAAATGAGCGGAACTTTGTGGAAGTTCGTGGAAGTTTCTGGACGGCTACTGGGCTGCTATATGTATAAGCGGCGCCGCGGCGCGTGACCGCGCTTACGGCAGTATTGTTCCATGCGAACTCGAAGCGAATAAAAGTGAAAAGTGGTGAACGAATAGTGAAGAAAATTAAGTGTACCGTGTAAGTGAGTAATTATTTTAGTGCACTGTTATTCGATGACCTTGTTAAGGATAGATACGTGAATCATTATTACTGTCGAAAAATGGAGGGGAAAAAAGGAAGGGTGATAAACCTAAAGGTATGGACTACTGGAAAAAGTGGTGTAGTCAAGGTCAAGGGGTTTCTAATAAATAAACTAATTTGGATTTAGCTATCAAAGCTTCAGCTACCTTGCATGCTGATAAGAAGACTGCCTACCCCGAAATCTAGTTTGGAATGCCTAGATATGTGCGATAAAAACCTTTATCCTAATATTTACACATTACTACAAATCTTCGCTACCATTCCTGTATCCACTGCTACCCCAGAAAGGTCTTTCTCGAGCCTAAGGAGACTGAAAAACTATTTACGAAACAATACAAGTAAAAACAGACTTAATGGTTTGGCTCTAATGAACATTCACTATGGAACAGAACTTCATGCAGATGAAGTAGTGGATATATTTAAAAGAAAAAGCCGAAGATTTCTTCTTTAATGGTTTTAGATTTAGCGCAGAGGAACGAAGTTAATTTATCCATTTCATTTAAAGTTAAGAACTTTATAAATATGTCGTAGTTTTTCGGATGAATATATAGATATTAAATTTCATGTAAGTATATTTTTATTGTTTTATTTACTTCTCAAACTAAACCCCCCCCCCCCAAAACTAAATCCTGGCTACGCCCGTGCCCGATACTCTTTTAACAGGAAATGGTGGATGAACATCAGAGCTGGGCAAGTAATTAGGCGAAAGTAATTGAACTGTCAATTAATTCCTTTTCATGGAATTGTACTTAGTTGGAATTACTTTTGAAATAGAGACAGTAATTGTAATTTAATATCAAGTACTTTTTGAAAAGGAATTGTACCTACTTGTAATTTAAAATCAATTACTTCTGAGAATTGCAATTCCTTTTTAAAATTCCTTTAATGCAATTACTATTCCAATTACAATTACTTTTTCAATTACAATTACTTACACAATCTTCTCTTGCGGTGCCGGCCGGCGACGGCCCGAGCTGATTAATCGGGGAAACCTGGATTGATTTTGGAAATATTGCAACGTTGTTTGGGCCAACCTCGCCAACAAAATGCAATGCAAAATAAATGCGTCATCACTGACAAAGTCTGCAATAATTAGAAAAGTTTTTATAAAATATAATTGTATTCTTTCATCGTCAGCACCAGTCGAGAGACTATTTTCGTTTGCGACATTTGTGAATGCCCCCAAAAGGCATGCTCTAACTGATAATAATTTTGAAATGTCGGTAATAATGAAAGCTAACAAAATTTCTTAACAAAGAGGCCGGTTTTTTATTTTTCTTATATCTCTTGTAAAGCCCATATGGCGCGGCCTTAAGATGTTTTTGTATACATTTTAAAAGATTTATTTTATTTCTCTATTCATGTAGCCGTTTATTTTCAGTTTTATTTTCATAGAAACTGAGCTGTGACTCTGTGAGGCCATTGTGTTTTTAGACATAGGTATTACTATATTATACTGTTACCTACTGAATATAAAGAGAAACTCCTGTTTTTAACGGAGATAGACGAAAACTGATATCGGTATCTGAAGCTCATTTTGTATGATCAACTTATTAATGGTGAAAACCGCAAATCTGTATCTGTCACCGTTCTTGAGTTACAGAGTGTTTTTCGAATATGTGCGTTTTCGAAAAGTGACTTCTCTCAGGATGAAAATTTTATGTTTTTGTAAAAACATTTCTAAAGCACTTTTTCACGTAGAATCCAATGCAGCTACTAATTTTTTTTCAAGTCAATGGTTTAAGAGTTACTGATGAAAAAATTTTTTTTTAATGGAACACCCTGTATATTTTTGTATTTTTTAATAGAGCAAAAAATTAACATTCCAAAAATATATAACACTCAATGATTTACTTAGTAGTTATCAATTACTAATAGCTTTTATGAATTTTTTCATCAGTGCCCACCCTGTACATTTTATTTATTTTAATTTGAATATTTGCCATTTACAAAGACACAAAGACTAAAATTTTTTTGCATCGCAGAACAAATAATTCTTAATATAGTTAAGTTATCAGTAATGGTTTTTTAAGTAACTAGGTAAGTACCTACCTTATTTTGGTGTCTGCAAATTTAATAGAAAATAAAGCAAACAAGAAGTAATTGAAAAAGTAATTGTTTACATCAATTCCAATTCCAAATACAAGTAATTGTAATTGTAATTCAATTACATTTCAAAATATCAAAGGAATTGTAATTGGATCTAATTACATTCCTACAAAAGTAATTGGAATTGTAATTGGTCAGTTTTTAATTGTAATTGACCCAGCTCTGATGAAAATGTGCCACCGCAATGTGTGGACTTCGGCAGCTACCACGCATTATGACTTCTACCACAGACCTATATAGCTTAGCGAAGCTATATATGTCTGTGCTTCTACCTTACATACCGCATATGGAAACTTAGCCTTTGCCGAAATGTAATTTCTGATACAGTTGCAGACTAAGGATTAGAATAGTCGGTGATTATAGTATCGTATAAGATTCCTTACCAATTGGCAATATACGACTGACAAATAATTCCCTACGCGAGATGTCGCTAGCATGTGCTTCCTATTGGGACGATTGATAATTAACTCGAGTCGTGTACGAAAACTGTACAAAACAACTTTCCATAGCTCAGTGATTCGATACAATGCCAAGATAAAAAATGTATAGAAACAATATTTACTTGAAATTGTTAATCCGTTAGTGGGAAATTCAAATTCATTTATCAGAAACAGTAATCAATTTCTAGAAAAAATTAGGGAACATCAAATGTCCCTGTTGACAAATCATTGAACATTTTACGCAGAAAATTAGAAAATGATCAGACTTTAGTAGAAAGGACGAATTTGAATATAGATGCAATATTAGAACTAACAACACTATGTGTTAAAACCACTTATTTTCAACTAGGAAATGAATTTTACCAACAGGAATTTGGTATGGCTATGGGGTCACCATTCATAAGCAATTTATTCATGGAAGATTTTGAACAAAATGAATTGACTAGATATGTTCACCAACCTAATGTTTGGTGGAGATATGTAGATGACATATTTATTATATGGGAACATGGAGTAGATGATTTAAACTCATTATTACATTTTCACAAGAACCTTCTATTAAGTTTACCTAAGAAATTGAAAATAATAATCAATTACCCTTCTTAGATGTTTCTATACTGAAATCAGATAGTATAGAAACTAGTGTCTATAGAAAACCAACACATACTAATAGATATCTCCATTTCAACTCCAATCATCATACTAGTGTTAAAAAAGGAGTAATTAAAAGCTTGTATGACAGGGCTAGAATGATTTGTTCTAATAACACAAAATTTGAGTAGGAAATTAAACATATAAAATATGTTCTTGAGAAGAATACTTATCCTATTGAATTTGTTGAGCAAGTTTTTCAGGATTGCCAACAAAATAACAATGCTAAGAATTAGAAAAATAAATCTGGTGGACCGACCAATAAATTTAATTATTCCTTATATTCCTGGACTATCAGATAAGCTAAAACGCATAGGCAATCGTTTTAATGTCAGAACAGTATTTAAAACCGAAAATACATTAAAATCGATGCTAGTTAAAACGAAACCATTTAATGAGGTACAAAGTTCAAAAAATTGCATTTATAAAATTCCTTGTGAATGTGGAAAGTTCTATGTTAGGGAGACTTGTAGGCCATTTAACGTTCGTTTAAAAGAACATAAAAATTATATCAGGCAAAATCAAATTTTTAAGTCAAAAATATGTGAACATTATTTTAATAACAATCATAGGATATTGTGGGATAAGTCCAAACCAATTCTCGAAGAAGTAGGAAATAGACGAAAAATTAAAGAATCTGCATTTATTCTAGGAAATACGGACAACTGTGTTGCTGAATGTTCAGTGGAATTCAGTAAAATATTATTATCACTTATTCAAAGAGAAGTTAGTATAGATAATTAGATAGAACACAGGGTACAATATCAGACAGGTGGCTAGGCTATTGTTTCTGTTGTCATGACATTTTAACCTGAAATTTATTAATTTTTCACTTCACTTTGACGTGGCATGATCTTTGAGAAAGGAGAAAGATTTATTCTCCGAAAGCTCAGAAAACAAATTTGTTGAAGTTATTTTTTGAGTTACACGTTTAAAGTTACGTTCATTCACTGTTAAGAATTTATGAATTTTCCAGGCAACTTGAAAAAGTTGTCTTTCGATCAGTTTGGTGGCGAAAAACCCAATTAAAAATTAAATGAATATTTGTCTGAGTTAGTAACAGAAATCTAAAACAAAACAATGCAATATTTGCACAATTGCCAAACTTCTTCATAAATTTATCTTGTACTTACGAAATAAATGTATAGGTATAACCAACGTTAAAAAACATCAAGTTGAAGCAATTAGTTGATATCTACAATCTACTTATAGTAAAAATTTGGACAGTTATCATTTAACAATAAGTTTTACTGATTTTGAAAATTTACTGAGCCTACTTGGTCAATAAATAATATCCTTAATACACTGCTTATTGTGGCTAACGTGCCAACGTTGCACGAGCTCTTTGTGATCGTTGGGCATTTGCTTTATTATGCCCCAACAGCTGATCCAGAGTTCCTTCAGATTTCGCCGGTTTGCGTTGAGGTGTTTTCTTTTGAGTTATTCTTGTTTTTTTGAGGATATTGGACAAAAGACATACAGCGTGTCCCGCTCTGATATCCGGAAGAGGGAAAAGTTTTTTATTCGTGGGTTTACGACAAAAAGTCATTCTTTATAAAAACTCCTGCTTGTTCCGAAACGCCCAAAACTATTAAAATATTTTTGATTTTTATACCGGGTGTTCAGTATTTCGAAAAATTTAGAAAAAATTTGTTAGTCACCAAGAGTAAAGTACCGTTGTTTTTGACAATATCGAAAAATATTATCAAGGATGTCATTTAGAATCCACAGGGGGTTACAAATTTGAGGTTTCAGCAATTTATGTTGATTTTTTTTAACAAGGCGGGCAGCTAATTTGTTTGTGCCGCTTTATTTGATATTTGCAGAATTTATACAATAGGCAATTCCTTCAATGCTATTACGTCAATTTATTACTAACAATATGTAAAATTTACTTAAAGAAGTAATAATGTTATTAAAATTTATAAAAATAAATTTCACTCAAACTTATTGTCTGTAACTTCTGCACAAATGTCAACTCTTCTAATAAATTCTCTATACACATCTTGTATTTCGTGTAGAGGAATATTTCAAAAATGGTAAATATTATTTGGTTGTCATAGCCACAGCCACCCGTGATTTTAAAAATCAACATAAATTGGTGAAACCTCAAATGTGTAACCCCCTGTGGATTCTAAGTGACATCCTTGATAATATTTTTCGATATTGTCAAAAACAACGGTCCTTTACTCTTGGTGACAACAAATTTTTTCTAAATTTTTCGAAATACTGAACACCCTGTATAAAAAATCAAACATATTTTAACAGTTTTAGGCGTTTTAGAACAAGCAGGAGTTTTTACGAAGAATGACTTTTTGAAGAAAAGCATATGCACTGGAATTATTATTTTTCCCAAGGTTTTCATAACCTATAATAATTCCAGTGCATATGCTTGTAAGATCTTATGATTAAAATGAAGACAGAGATGTTTGTACTAAATTTTTGCCAGGTAAAATGTTGTTAGATTTGATGCTATATAACTTAAAAAAATACGAAATCTAACGTCACTTTCGCTGTCGGCAACCCGCTCTTAAGAACGATTGGAAGAGTAAAGTGTTCGATTTGTGGCACAGGAAACGTAACCTCTGGTTATCATATGATGAAGACATTTGTTGTTTTTATTTTGAGTAGTAATTTTTTAGGTTAGTCTATGTTTATTATTTGTCTGAGTATAAAACTTTATACTGTACCTAATGACAAGTAGATTTCAAAAATTTAAATATGAACTCAAGCCAATAGCTTACGTGCAACTCAAGAACGTTAAAGTCTGGTTTAACGTTCTTGCGTGCAACTATCGAATATACAAATCAAGGTTAAGACAGGACCGGCTCCAAAATTTTAAGGCATATTTCACCTAAAAAAAATGTAACCGATTATCATTCGGCTATACTTACACGGCTAATCTCCAACGGCTGGCAACAGGAACACTTCATTTCGTTCATAGATCCCCGACAAATTGGACAATATCTACTGCCGGCGTATGGCGCGGCCATTGTTCCCGCGTCCCCCCAGCTGGGGGGAGAGAGAGGGGGGAACAATAAAGCCCCACTAATGGTTTCCTAAACCGCAGAGTGCGTGACTGGGGCGTAGGCCGGGGAATTCGTTAGGGCGCCCAGATCGTCCTCCAAATCGTTAATTAAGGCGGCCCCCCTCGGTAAACAAGGGAAAAAATACGCAACCCTTTCTAGTAAACAATTTTATGGGGGCCCTGGCCCCGATGGCACGGCGACGAGGCGAGGAACCGTCAGGGTTAATTGTATTTTTAATAAGGAGGTGGTCTGACACGACTGACGGGATCTTTAACTCAGTTTTTGTCCGGTATTTTTTCCAAATAAAATAACGCCCACTAGTTGCTTATGACTATTTCCCTCATACTGCTTGCATTTACACTGCTAAATAATTGTTGTTATTAGACCTCCGTCTCCGTTTAAATTTATGACACATATTCAGAAAATAAACCAACGCTATAAAAGGGTGTAGGTATAATTGCATTTGCCTTGGATATCCAAGCGTCATGTTTGTTTACTCCAACGCTACAGTCGAAGCTGTCAATAAACTCATTCAAAATGAGTATTAGTGATATAATCTCGACAAATACCACTCGTGTCGGAAAGACCAATTTATACTCGTGGTCTTTCTAGGCAAAATAGGGCTTCCGAAAAAATTATCGATAAAATTTCCGGCACTTGTGGTATTACATTACACCTGTCATTTTCAGACAATCAGATGCTTTATTTCGATATTGTTGCTATGGTAACCAGCAAATTAACTGCAAATTTTTCATTCACATGAGCATGTAGACGTAAAATTAATAAGTGAAAATTTCCAGGCACATGACAGCTGTCATATGAGTAGACAATAATAATATTGACAATATTTTTTATTTAAGTACTTACTTTATAAGTTGAAAATATTACAACAATATATTGAGATTAACATTCTATAATATCATTATCATTAATTAATTTCAAATTCTTTAAAGATTCCATTTCTACCTCCTCTTTCCTAAGTGGTGAATAAAACACAGAACCGGTGGTTTTTTAACAATATGCCTGTGTTTCATAAATTAAAAATAATACTGAAACACCAGTTTAATTTTTTGAGTATTAGATTTGTGTCCAAAAGAAGGCACAATGTTATCAATCTCTTTAAATAAGTTTTCTTGCTCAGGATTTAATCCAGATTCTTTCACTTAATATGTTAGATATTTTATATTTTTATGATAGGTAAATTTTAATGTGCTGTGATTCTTTGCAAAAGGAACACAGTTCATACGATTGGAAGTTCATTTTATTATCACTTTTTTACTAACTTATTATTGTATATACACAATAAAACATTAATTGACAGGATTAGTGAAAGTCAAATCCATGGCTAACTTTGAAAAATATTTTTTTAACAAGCGACATGCGTCAACGACAACATTTTATTTACAATAAAGAATAAAATATCCCGATTTCCTTTTATTGTAACATAATATAAAGATTGTTTGAAAAACAAATTGTCACCGCTAATATTAATTTTTCTTAGAATTAAACCTAAGAAAATATTATGAGAAATACCTAAGTGTACATAAGTTATAGTTACATATTTTTTGCTGTCTATCACTTTCATTTCTAGTCAATATTGACGTTTCTCTGAAACCTAGTAAAAAAAGTTAAGAAATCAATTATATTTATACAGTGTGTCCCCGGATAGGTATAACTATACTTTGTAAACTTTTTATTTTTGATTTTTCGGCAAAAAGTCATTCTTTATAAAAAGTTTTGCTTATTTTGAAACTGGGAAATCCAATACCAGATTTTTGAAAAGTTATACAGGGCGTTCGAAAAGTTCAAAATACTAAAATCGTGTCAAGAGTAAAGTGCTCTTTTTTCAAAGCTAGCAGAAAATGTTATTCGAGAAAGTGGTTTCTAATAAAACAAAGGGCCCAAATCTCAGATATTAATAGATTCTAATAAAAATCAAGAAATAGTCGATTTTTTAAAATGTGGTTCAAGATATTAAGAGCAATAATGTGTTATTACGGTTTATCCAGGAGGCATTGGAAAATAAGTAAACATGTAAGCCCTGAAGTGTTTGAGGCGTACCATAGACAGGTTCATCCGATCTGGGTCTGTTTACAAAAAAGAAACGTCAAAAAGTTAAAAATATGATATTTCTTGAAGTTTATTAGAATCTATTAATAATTTAATTTGGACCTTTTGTTCTAGGTATTAGGAACCACTTTCTCAAATAACATTTCTCGCTAACTTTGAAGAAAATAGCACTTTATTCTTGACACGATTTTAGTATTTTGAACTTTTCGGACGCCCTGTATAACTTTTCGAAAATCTGGTATTGGATTTCCCAGTTTCAAAACAAGCAAAACTTTTGATAAAGAATGACTTTTTGCCGAAAAATGAAAAATAAAAAGTTTACAAGTATAGTTACACCTATCCGGGGACACACTGTATAATAGTTTTTCTGCTATTATATATTTTATTTTACTAGGGCACGAGGAAAATAAAAAAAATCCCCCTTCAATTCGAATGTATCCCTCTATTTATTTGTGGATGACGTACAAATAAATATGTACCTAATGTTTTCTTTTTAAATTATTCCGGTATAAAATTTTCGTACCGAACCCCCCGCGAGCATGAATTAAAATTCCGGAAAATTTTCCTCAATTGCGAATTTTTTAAGAAAATTTCCCGAGGCGTTAGCACCTTGAATTAGTTCATGCTCTAGGGAGATTATAAGTGAAAAAGCACATATGAGTCGATAATTCACCACCGTCGAATTTTTATTTCAAACACATTAAAATTTTAAAAATAGTTATTTATCATTCAGGAGAAGTTTAAAAGGACAACTAAACAGATTAGCTGCAACTCTGACATTTCTGGACGAACTGCTGAAAGCTAAAATCCGATAAGGGACGAGAATTCGACAAAACGACAATTTTTAGCTTAAGCAGCCGAGCCGAGCCCTCTCCCCAGTTCAGAGTAGGATTAGGCTGTTGATCTAAAGGCTGGATCTGTTCTTCCGAGATAACCGACTATTTAATTCCGCTGAACACCCGCGGGCGCTTCGTTTTTCCTAAAAATAATTTTCCCTTGATTATAAGGCACCCAGGAAAATATATACGAGACCGAGGAAGCGAGCATGTTTTTGGTTTGCAGGACAACTATGAGCGAAGGAAGGAGAATGTAACGTTGGCAGGGAAGGGCTTGAGGTAAAAATAAAATTCTTTGCATATTTGTTGCGGCCGCAAAATACCGCGGATTATTATGATTTTAATTAGCTAAAATACTTGAAAAATATCTCTCTAAATTTGAAAAATATACGCTTTCATAAAATCTGCTCTAAATAAATATTATTCACCATCGAATTAATAAGTAGTATTTGTATTAATGTGGATGTGGATGGGAATCAATAAAGAATCTCAGGAAGGAGTCAAAGCTCTATGTGTATTATAAAATAAGTGAGACGGAGATCGCCTTGAGTAGGAACCAAGTTTTGGCAAAATATTTCATATTTGACACGGTTATAGGTGTTAGAATGTGGTACTTAGAAAATTTTTCGATTTATTATGCTTTGTTGTGCGGCGTATGGCAATTTCCTGACCGCCAAAACTAAAATGTTTGAGGAAAATAATCCATCGCGGTAAGTAATTTTGTACCTAATTTAAATTAACTTTTGAGGCCATGCACCAAAGTGGCATAGGCGTTTGTGTAGGTACCTACTTTTCATATTTGGAAATTTAAAATTAGAATTGCTGTTTTATCAAGGATTACTAACCTTAAAGACATTAATGTGCCTTATAATTTTTTGCCTGTATTGTAGGTACTGATTTTACGAAAATTGAGGATTCCTACCTCAATCCGAGAAAAATTATTATAAAAGAGCTATGCAGGTGTATCAACAAAGATATCCAGATCGACATGTTTCTGAAAACAAAACTTGTTTGTTTCATTGTAAAGATTGTGCTTGGAGTAACGTAAATATACAGTGTGTCCACGGATGGACTTAACTATACCTACTTGTAAAAATATTTATTTTAAATTCTTCGAAAAAAGTCATTCTTCATAAAAAAAAGTCTGCTTGCTCTTAAAATAAAATTGGCATGGAAAAAGTTGACATTACTTATACTGGGTGATCAGAAAATTAAAGAAACGTTAATTAGCATAAGAGTAAACTACCTCTATTTGTAGAGATAATGAAAAAAGCTATAAAGAAAATTTGCTCAGCGTGGTAACCTACTTAAGTGTACAAAATTTCAATGCGTTAGGCCTACTTCGATTTTTTGATTTTTTCTTGTTTTTCTTCGAGTAATTAATTTTCTGTAGGTAGTAAGACAAAACTTATAAATAAAAGTTACCCAGAATAGGAAACTGTGTATGATGGAAAATTTTTTGAAAATCCTAGACCCACTTTGCGTTTCCTCCAATATTTTCCAAAATACAAAGTAGGCCTAGAATCGTAAAAATTTGTCATCATGCGCAGTTTTCCATTCTGGGGAAGTTTTCTTAATACAGTTTTGTCGTACTATTTACAGAAAACCATTTATTTGACAAAAAAAGAGAATACAATCAAAAAATCAAAGTAGGCCTAACGCTTTGAAATTTTGTACACTTAAGTAGCTTACCAAGCTGAGCAAATTTTTTTTAAAACTTTTTTCATTATCTCTACAAATAGAAGTAGTTTACTCTTATGCTAATTAACGTTTCTTTAATTTTCTGGTCACCCAGTATAAGTAATGTCAACTTTTTCCATGCCAATTTTATTTTAAGAACAAACAGACTTTTTTTTATGAAGAAAGACTTTTTTCGAAGAATTGCAAATAAAAAATTTTACAAGTATAGTTTATTCCATCCGTGGACACGCTGTATAACGAAAGTTTGAAACAAAGGAACAGTTTAATACGCTTAAAAACAAAAGTGATAGAGAAAATTTTGATAACAAAACTTATTCTTTGCAACAGCTCGGTGGAAAATCAAATCAACTCCGCCAAAAAAAAAACAGAAAGTCCGATTTCTTTGATATATTATTTGAACTAAACACAGATGAAAAAACACACGCCCAAAACTACAATGTATTTTAAAGAACGAGTACTAATAATAAACCACAATAAAATGAAAATCAAAAAAGATAAAGCCAGAGAACATTTCTATATGTTATATGGTTGTGCACTACTTACCAGTTCGATGATATTTTTACAAACTTTTTATGGCTTTTAATTTTAGGTCGTAGGCACATGGCGACAAAGATGCTGGAAATCAAGACTGCCGGAGAATATTTTATGGTAGCAAGTTTATCTTCTCTTTATGAAGCTTCGTGGGCGCCGTCCACCCCTGCATTTATCGGGTTGCTTAATTTAGACGCCGGAATAAATTCGACGACAAAGCGGGACGGATGCGCCGCGCCGTCTCTGAAATTTCCCGGATCTAATATCACTTATACACCGGAGCGGGGCTCCCGGAATTGCGGGAATGCCCGGCCCGCTTGATATTTAAGAAATTGGACGCGGAGCAAACTAATACCGAGATCTGCAGTGCCGAGAGGTGATTATTGTGGATGGCTGTCTGAGTAGATAGAGATAGGTACAGGGTAGGCGATTATGAAAGTCGGGAAATGAAAGTAATATTATTAGATTTTTAGGAGACGCTCGCTTTTTTAACAGATCTCCGATTGAGGGCTCTCAAAGTACACCGACACCGCACTACATAAAATTCTACCTCCTTAAATTTTTTGTTTTTAATTTTCTAATAGTAGTTTGCACAAAATCGTTCTTTGAATTATTGAATCTCGGAAAAAAATCAAAATTGCCATATAAAATTCAAAACAGTTATTACGAGAATATTATAAATGGAAATTTTACAGTTTACATTAATTGTTGCATTCCACAATTACGTACAATAAAATATTGAAAATTCAACAAAATCAATATGCTGTGGAAATTTTCCATAAGTTATATTTTATTTTTTCTGTCATTTTAGTCATAGTAAAAGACATATTTGGGGATGAAACGTGATAGTTTATTATGAATTAAATTAACTATAGAAGGTGTTTTATAATTCTTACATTTTGTGCAACACAGAGAGTATACTTTCTTAATAAACTTCTCTTGTAGTTAGCCACGATACCAGCCTCTCCTGAGATATTTTTTCTTTAACATGGTCGATACTATTTTTTGACCCCCCCGGTTCTTCAAAGTGCCCCACAGAAAAAAAATCGAGTGGGGTCAAGTCTGGGCTTCTGGCAGGCCATAAAATAGTTCCAGGGGCGTGCGGTCCATGGAAGCAAGGGAAGCAGTGCTTCCCCTAAACCAAAACAATGTAACATGATAAAATGTAATTTTTGAATTTTTAAACAGGGAGCAATTACTTTAGTTACCTAGGTATATCAAAAACGCTAAAAATTATCTTATATATCATATTATATCAAACCTACAATATGTTATGCCTCTAGCAAATGCGGCGTTGACTCCGACTGCGCCCATCCTACCGAGCGACAGTACAATGTAAGCTATGCCGGCCGCTGGCTTTTCTGTAGCGTTCGAGAGTCGAGAGGTTATTGAACTTCCCACCGCCACCGCACTGGCTGACGCGAATGAGAACGCGTGTTTTAATCGTGCGTGGAAGCTATCGTTGCAGTAGGTTCTTTATTTAGTTTAGTTGGTTTTGATATCTGCGTTGCGCGCGTCGTGTCTCGGGCGATATGAAAGACAATACAATACGGACATGAACAAGCAAATACCGTCAACTTCGGCTGTCGGGAATGACGTTGAAAATGTTAAAGTTGAACAATTAAGTAGGTAAGGGTTTGTGTGAATGTGTAGTGTGTGCCTTAATAATAAAGGGATTTTCAACATTAAACTTTGCGGATAAGCTTCAATTAATTAGGAACTGAAGGGCAAAACCCCCTATGAAAAATTTAACTACAAAAATGAATGAATGGCTTTCACAGATATCGCTGTTGTCTATTGAGAATATACTTCTCCCGAACATGTTAGAGCATCGATGTTTTTATGATGACGTCATTGACGAATTCGCAAAAAGTGATCGAAGAATCGAATTACATTACAAATAGGTAAGTTTTTAAACATTGCTTCCCTTACTTAAAATGTCACCGCACGCCTCTGAATAGTTCCATTTGAACCAATCCGCTCTACCAAAGTGTCATCTAAATGCCTCTTGACAGCATTTTATTTATGTGCTGGAGCACCGTCTTGTTGCCAAACAATATTCGGTTAATTAACTTGATTCAATAGATCAGAAATTTCTCTTCTTAATAAGAGCTGTAAATATTTTAGTCCAGTCAAACCACAACTTCAAAAAATACTGGACCAATTATGTGATCCCGAAAAATACCACAACAAACATTTATTGAAGTTCGATTATGTCGTTGAATTGAAATAAATTGTCGTGTATTTTATAATGACCAGTAGTGAGTGTTTCTTCTATTAAAAATGCCACATGTTGTAAAAGTGGCTTTAACACTTCACAATATAGAATCTGTAAGAGCAATAAACGTAGTAGTAGTCGTAATAGTAATGTCTAGTAGTAGTTAGTTAATAGTAATATAGTGTAATCTCTATATTTATAATTTACAAGTGATAAAAATACGTATACCTATAAACTGATCATTTTCCACTTGCCGCACTAAACTGCAATATTCTCGCCTTCTATAATTATCATTTTCATGCAATTTTCGAACTGGGCGATAACAATATGGTCTAAACTTATGCATGTTCAGTTAAAACATGTCGTAGTTTATTTGTTTTATTTTTATTTTTAAACTTCCAGGAATTCTCAATTTGTTATAAATATATTTGAAATACCGGTGATGAGGTAGGACTCTATGTGTGTGTTGTAACAGTATTTTATCTAAATTTTCTTTTATAATTCAATTATTTTGGCAAAAAAATTAAAATTTTTCTCATCCTGGGGATGATACAGTTTTGTTTGCGTGTAAACTTACTTTTCTGATTAAATAAACCTATTATTATTATTATATACAGGGTGTTTCATTTTAATGCGAACACCCCCGTAAAATTTGAATTCTCCATCCGATTTTAGCCGCGTTTTTTCCAAAAATAGACCACAAAAAACTCTACGTTGGTGCAAAATTTCAGGTCTTAATGTCAATTTTCAAGGCCTACTACAATTTTTTTTTCTAGTAAAATATGACGAAAACCATTTAGCGATTTATTTATTTAAAATCTGACACCACAGCGTTAATCAGAACAACCTAAAACCCCCGTATACCAAATTTGAACAAAAAATATACAGGGAGTTCCATTCTGCAGGCTGTGAAAGTTGAGCAAAATAGGAATTTTAAACTCATCTGGCGAGTCAAGTGTGCCATGGAATTACTTAGAAACAGTTGGAGGATAAACAGGACCACTCACAGTGTCGATGTGCAAAGATCCAATAAAAAAATATACAAAGTGTTCTTTTCTGTAGCAACTCGAAATGCTGAATTTTTTAAACTTTATATAGGTCAAAAATCGAGTATATCAAAACCACCCCAGACATTACAAACGAACTAAGTCTAAAAATACAGAAACCTGCCAGTCAGTAAGTCCATATGAGTTAAGGTGGATGGTATGCCACAACAGGAAACACACAGAAAATGTATCATCATCTTAGACAGTGACTTTATTGATAAAGATCCAACAATTTGAATTGTTTTTATTTGTTGGTTGGATGATGCAAAGAAATAAATTGCTTTTGTATTTATTAATATTTATTCAATGATTCCAAAGCACTCCTGACGAATATAAAGTTTAATAAAAATTCAGCATTTTGACATCGCCCAGAGAAAAAGACCCTGTACATTTTTGTATTGAATCTTTGCACACCAACACTTTGAGTAGTCCTGTTGATCATTCATCTGTTTTGACGGGATTCCATGGCACACTTGACTCTCCAGATGCCTTTAAAATTCCTATTTTGCTTAATTTTGACACCCTGCAGAATGGAACTCCCTGTATATGTTTTGTTCAAATTTGGTATTCGGGGGTTTTAGGTTGTTCTGATTAACGCTGTGGTGTCAGATTTTAAATAAAAAAACCGCTAAATGGTTTTGTCATTTTTTACTAGAAAAAACATTTGTAGTAGGCCTTGAAAATTGACATTAAGACCTGAAATTTTGCACCAACGTAGAGTTTTTTGTGGCCTATTTTTAGAAAAAAAAACGCGGCTAAAATCGGATGGAGAATACAAATTTTACCGGGGTGTTCGCACTTAAGATGAAACACCCTGTGTACCAACTTTGCATATGTTCCCCTTCTCACACCTCATTGTTCAAAAATTCTCATCTTTTAGACTTTTTTGATGTTATTCAAACCCTTTCTCGAGATTTCTATAAACTGACGTCATAATGTCGAAGCTGCGCGGCCCAGATTCAGAGGGGACCTCACGGCTTCGCGGCAATTTATTTCCCAGCTGCACCTAGCGGTTGCTTCGCGCCCGTAGAAGATCGTTCCGGAAATTTGCAGCTTCCTTTATAACGCCGGCGCCGCCGCTATCCAATTATTGCTTTCCTGTATGACACAAATCGTCCCCGCTTTATGGGCATTTTTCCGGATTTTCATTAGAGCCAAGACAACGGCCCGGAAGTCATATTTCGGGAGAAACGGGTTGAAGTTGGTTTGCTGGAAATTGAAAATAAATTAACGGGGCAACGTTAGGTCGTGAATGAGCATCGTTTACTGACTTGAATTTAAAAATTATTACAAAAATACTTTAAAAGATTCTTGCGCGCGGAAGTCCGTGACCAGATAAGCGGTTATAATAAAAATAAACAAGTTCCAGAGAACGAGAACAAAATAATTTGCAATTTTTGGCCAGAATATGGCGATTGATGCTACCTTACCTATAGGCCAAAATTCTTCTTTTAAAAGTTATCTTAATTAAAATAACTGTTTTTTTTTATTTCAACAAAAAAATATTTTATATTCAAAACTTTTATCAAAAAATGTATTTCCCTACCCGAAAATATGATCTTTTTGCTGAATATTTTTATACACACTTGAATAAAGTTTAATTTATAATTACAAAAGAAATATGGAAGAAATATACTTGCAGTGATCATCATAAAGTTTGGTCCAAATGGGCAAAATTATTTTATTAGAATTTTTGAAAATCTGACTTGTTATGCTGGTAAGCCACTGCGTCTAAAGAGAATCGTGACATCACAGACCACGCCTGTCAAATTTGACATTTAAAACGAAGAATTGGAACAACGGGCTTGACTTGAAAATATCGGAAAAAATTTCGTATTGTATTATTGTGCCTATATGAAAATTTTCAGGAAGATATTATCCAGGATCCTCGTTTTTTCGTAATAATTGTTTCTCTTTAACGTAACTTAAGACACTTATTTACTGGTTACTATCTTACTAAGTCATAACAATACAAAAAAATTTCAATGCAAAATTAAGGAGAAAAATTTAATTTTTAAAATATAGTATTTTTTTGCAATTTGGTGCAAAATTTTTGATTAGCATATGAAAAATATAGGTTCATTTTTCTGTTTAAGGAGTTATTTTAAGTTTTGAATTATATTTTCTAATACCTTAATGCCTTAATTTTCTCCAATAATTATTATTGGACTGCAGAAGTCCAAATCGAATGCTACTTTTGTATCTCACATTTTTATTAAATTTGTCAAAAATATCTGAACAATTCTGGAATAAGAAAATAGGTACTTCAAATCAGTAGCAACAGAACAGTAAATCTACATAACAGTATTGTGAGGGTGAGAATTATTATTATTATTATTTGTATGTGAAACTTTAATTTAATTCTTCGACATAATATTATAAATAAGTACCCTTTCAGAAATGACCAGAAATTAATTTTCTGAGGGAATTAAGCTATAAGTAGAATAAGTTCTAAAATGACTATACTACACTCTATTCAAACTAAATGCAACTGGCGCGTAAACATTTACACGATGGAAGCACGTGAATAATTCTGAGGGCTAATACGAGGCAGGGCCGCATTAAGGACGATCTCTATGAATTTTATAATATAAAATATTAAAATAATATGCCCCAGGCCCAGTATTAAGAACTTTAAAAACAATCTTTTATGGCACACCTAATCATTCACTTACCCGCAAATTTCTACTATTAACACAAATCGAGCTCCAACAATTAATAAACAGCGAAAGAATTATATCGGAAAAAAAATAAAGGTCCACTTGCAACTTAATACACCCCTGTAAGAATCACCGACTCGCTGCACTCGCCCGCCGGGCCAGACTTTATTGCCGGCTGGCCAATAGCAAGCCGATCACGTGCGTAGCACGCTCTAGCCATGCAACAACTTGCGTTTATGTTTCACTTGCGTTTAGTTTGAATAAAGTATAGGCATAAGTGTTTTTTAAACAATCAGTAGAACGTAGCTCCCATGGTGTGCGACTGCGGCAACACTAGCATCAGGACCGTCTTGGGAATATTCTAGTGCCCGATTTATCGGATTATTGCATTTTTGCGAGAAAATTGAAAATCTCGCATGTTTAAGCAAGGCGCAGAGGCCCCCTTTTGGGAGGCATGCGGCAAGGGGACGCGGCGGCGCGGAAACTCCTCGAGAAATTGGAATTCTCGGCGCCTTTGAGGGGCCCGCCTCAAGATATGGAAAGGCAAGCGGCTGCCGGCCAAGGCAACTTCTCACAAAGACACCGCCGGGCAGATAAACAACGTGTTTAGCCAGTTTGCGCCCACCGCAGTGGTGGGGGGAGGGGGAGAGGAGGCAAGCGCCCCCCCCCCCAGAAGTTTTAATTATTCGCTGGAATTTTGGGGCAAGGAGTATGGGGGGTTTGAGCTTGTGGACGGGAAGTTAGAGTCTGGATCTAGCTTAGAATCGTTCTAAAAAAATGAGAAAATCGCGATTTTCAAATATCATTTTCTCGACACAGGCTAACATGCTTATTAGTACAGTCATTTTAGAACTCATTCAGTTGGATGATTTATGGACGAATCGAAAGGGAAAAATCTACGAAATTATATTCTAAAGAAATGAGCAGAAATTAATGAAAAACACTAAATATTTGTGCGCCAAATGTCAGTTTCAGATATGACTTGTAGCCAGGGACTCTTTAAAATAAGGGGACCCAGCATGTCACAGTCTGTCACAATAGGAAAAGTCATAGTTATCGTGTGGATACGACGACTATGGGAAAAGTGACGCCTTGAGGGGAAGATTGTTTTCTGTTGACTCCAAGGAGACCACAAGGGGGCTGGTACAAGGTTATGTTATATGTCAGTGTCCAACTGCCATCAGGTTTTATGTGACATGCCAGTGCCATAGATTCTAAAGGAGGCAAAATATTTTCCACCATAATTCACAATTTTTAACTTTTCTAACTTCCAGATACTCAGATAGATGTGTCAATTAAAGGCAATGCGGCCGCCTGTAGTAGTCCCAATAATTATTGCAACCAGATTTTTCCTGTATCACCTTTAGTAATCCTACAATTCCCATTACGTGGGCATTACGTATAAGTAGGTAGTTAAAAAAAATCGTATTTCAAAATTTTAAATTATTAAGCAGGTAGCTTCAGTCAGGTCTTTTTTTAAAGAGTTTTTATCTACGACTGCAAGTTTAATTTAAGTTTGTGAGGTATCTTGGGAGAGAAATAAAATTGCAAAAATTTTGTAATGAACACCGAGAAAAACTACATCATTAGAACTACTAAACCTAATCTTATTAGTCCATCCCGAAATCTGTGAAAGTTCTTTGGGTAGATACATTCAACAAGGGAAGAAAGTTCAAGTATACATACTACAAATGGATTGTGGAACCGGGTAACAAGGTGCAATAGCGACAAATTCTTAAATAAGCAAAATCGGCATACCTCTTACTTAAATTCGTGGAAATAATTGCGGGAAATCAATTTCTTTCATTTGACAGTTGCCACATTCTGCACTTGTATACACAACAATGTCAAGTCTAATTTTTAGAAATCATGAAAACCATTATTAATTTTTACTAACAATCAAAGTACCTGTTATATTCATAGATTCTCCAATAAAATGGCATACTTGGCATCACTGTGGCCATTAGAATGAGGAAAGAATAGGCCTCACTTTGGAAAGTATAATGCTGGGTCCCCTAGAGTCCCTGGATGTAGCCTAACAGGTAAAAGCGCGATCAAATCTTAAAATTTTCGGCGCATCTTCATTTGTTTTGTCCATGTTTCAAGACACACTTGACATCTGATGGGATAAACTGCTTGAATTGAGCGGCAGTTTCTTATGCAATGAAATTTTATAAAAAGAAAACCAATCGGTTTTGTTTCGTATAATTTTGTATACAGAGGTTTCAAGTAACGCCAAATGACGCCAAGGGTCTAATCATAGAAGAGTCTAATTTTTAATAAAAAAAAATCCCTTATACGGTAGTTTGAAAATTGGTCTTTTAAAAAATCATACCAAGCCATAATCAATTAATCGAAATAGATGTGTCTGTGAGATATCTAAAAAATATATAATACGAATTTTACTAGGCTCTTTATATATTTCTAGAGTGTTCACAAGAATAAGTGGAGCGTAAGATCGCACGAATATATAGAGTATACTATTTACATATTTAAATTGTAAAAGGGAGGCTGGGGAGGAGACGAGCCCCGTGTATAACAAATAGTTGTTTAGTTAAAATATTCAGGGAATAATGTCCTGCCGCAAAATATTGGTGTGTTTACGATAGACTTCTGTTTCGGTTATAAATTGGAAATTTAATTAACACTATTACCGGACCAAATTACCTAGGTACTTGTTTGTTGATTTTACGATGAAAGGGGATAAAATGTAATTAATTTTTTGCTTAAGCCCATAGCAAGATTGGAATAAAATATGAAATTACATGTAAGATGAGATACCTCCATTGTTTACAGTATTTCATCTTATAATAGACGGGTTTAATAATGAGATTAAATGAAGACACACCGCCCGTAACACTATATGTTGAGTATCACCTCAGACAAATAATAAACATAGACTAACCTATAGGCTGCATTGTAATCAGCCAACATAAAAAATGACTATTAAAAACTAAAACAACAAATTTGAGAGAAAAGTTAATTTATAACTATGTATTAGTATTTAGGATATATAGCGACTAATTTTGTAGGTATAATGTGTAGCAGAAAGTATGTGGTGTGTGTGGCGAAATGGATATTTCTCAAAACATAGCCTACCACAGGTAAACGTTGTACACACGGGCTTAATGTTTGTTAACTTTGCTAAATTTCCGTTATACCTATGTTGGTTGACTACAAACATGTGTATTTTGATGCTTCTGTTCCCTCTATCCTTGGTTATTTCTGTGAGGTAGATACAGGTCGGAGTTCAGGCTGTGAATATTGAAGATGTTGCGTTCACACAGATATATCTCAAGAAAACTGTAGAGTAATATAAAAAGATGTATAGATTGAACAAACAAACAAACAAACAAACTGTAAGTATCTCTTAGTTTTACTAAATTTATAAATTTCCTTAATTAGATCCAATTTCCCTTAACGATGCCCTGTTGTTCATTCTTTACAAAATAAAAAAAAAACGAACAAAGCCATAGAGCAAGGCAAAACGCGGCGCCGCCCCAAGGCAATCTCCAACAAACCCCCGCCCTTACAATTTGGAAAAAATATCCTCCGCATCCCGCCAAACAAACTTCGCCCTCATTAGATAATTGTACGGCTTTTGCCGCCTTGTTTCCTAATTATTTTAATTAGCCCACCATTGTCGCTTCTCCAGAGGGATATTCTCGTTCGGTGGGGAACCGAAGAAAGCGGCGTACTTAAATTTAAATTAGCTTATTAGTGGCACGAGAATTTCTACTTCGCTAGGCGTGAGGGGTTTTCGCAATCTGGATAAATCTAGAGGACGACGGTACATACAGGGTGTCTCATTTTGATCTGGAACACCCCTGTAAAATTTGAACTGGCTTACGGATTTTAAGACTCAATGTACAGCACGTGCCTGGTGATTCAACATTTTGACCCATAAAATGGCTTTTTTCGATCTATAGCGAGTAACACGCACAATTTTAAACTTTTGGTAAATACAAATTTTACTCTAAGTAATCACTCACAATTTGAGACAAATATTATTTAAAAATATTTATTACAATGGCCGTTATTAGCATTTGCGCAAAATATTTATATATTTATATATTTTTAAATAATTTTTGTCTCAAAATGTGAGTAACTACTTAAATTAAAATTTGTATTGACCAAAAGTTTAAAATTATGCGTGTTGCTCGCTACAGATCAAAAAAAGCCATTTTATGGGTTAAAATGTTGAATCACCACATACGTGCTGTACATTGAGCCTTTACGATTTTTTTTTTGTATACAGGGTCCTCCTAGACGCATGCACTTATCAAACACTTTTCAATGACCATACGATTATTCCAAAGCCGGATTAAAAATTTTTTTTTACCCAAAATTTCGAGTTAAGTTATCAGCGATTTTTTTATCGGAAATCTGATAACGTGGCGTTAATCAGCGCCCCTGAAAACCCCCAGATTCCAAATTTCAAGAAATTATTCCCACGAATTATACTTTTTTACACTGCAGCACAATTGCAAAAAATCAAAATTTCAATTTGAGTTCAGCTATTAAGGTGGCTATGGAAACAAGTGAAAATGGTAAAAAGAGGTCCATACTTTATTATTTGTACCAAAAAAATGTAAAAATTAACGTTTCTCAAAGTGTTTGCACTTGCACGACTGCCTGCGACGGCAGCGAGCTCTCTTGCGTCTCAAATGGCATAAAATTTGTACTTTACAGCAATACTGAAAAGAGAAACCGAGTACAGTTTCCGATCAGGTTTATTACTATTGTCCCCTGTGGACCTGCTCTTTTTACCATTTTCACTTGTTTCCATAGCCACCTTAATAGCTGAACTCAAATTGAAATTTTGATTTTTTGCAATTGTGATGCAGTGTAAAAAGTATAATTTGTGGGAATAATTTCTTGAAATTTTGAATCTGAGGGTTTTCAGGGGCGCTGATTAACGCTACGTTATCAGATTTCCGATAAAAAAAATCGCTGATACCTGAACTCGAAAATTTGGGTCAAAAATTTTTTAATCCGGCCCTGGAATATTCGTACGGTCATTGAAAAGTGTTTGATAAGTACGTCTAGGAGGGCCCTGTATACAAAAAAAATTCGTTAAAATCCGTAAGCCAGTTCAAATTTTACAGGGGTGTTCCAGATCAAAATGAGACACCCTGTGTATATAGACCGGGAGATGGTGACAAATTTTAGGACGTGATTTTACTGAGTATGCCTTTCAAATCAGAGAGTCATCCTGGGTTCTTCAAATGGAAAGGTGAGTTTTCACTTATTCGAAAAATATGCGTTTTGATATGACTTTAGTCAGGCGGCCATGTATTTTATAATGAAGTTCAAAATAGAAAATTCCTCGGAAAACCACAGGCATACCGTTAACGTCGACTCAAAGGGCTACTATTGTCACGTGAACTTGTAATTTAATACTTAATTTTTCCACGTTTTTGAAAAGGCTGTCAGTGATAAGTAGGTATGTAAGTTCTTGTCATAAAACTGCTGAAGTACACTTTGCATCGACTATTTCCCTCGTCTGAATTTCCACCAATCACAAACGCGCAATTTTGAATTACAAATGGTTTCTAGATGGAAAAACTGTATGACAGCACCTGTCAGCAGTTTTTTCGAGTTTACCCGCGGCAAAACTTGACAGCTGTTGTATAATGGGTAGTATGTTTTTTAAGCTATGTGTATGTAGAATAATCTGTTACTCATGAAATAGTCTTGTCAAATACCATTCGGGCATCTAATTTTTCCTGTAAAAAAGATCCAAAAAAACACAATGCTAAGTAATATTTTTCTTAACAAAATGCATTCGTGCAGGTGCAAAAATCCTCGTCGTCGACTCGGATTTTTGTTGCCACCAGCACTCATGCTTCTTGTTAAAATATTACTTAGCAGCATATTTTTTCGATTTTTTTCGGAAAAATTAGATGCCCTTATGATATTGCTTACGAATAAATCGTTTAAATGATGAAATAACATTCAATTTAAACTGTACTTGGACATGCGCAAACGGTGTCATCCTTTTTTCAGCAGTTTCATAACAAGAACTTGCATACTTCTCATTGGCAGCCTGTTCAGAAACGTGGAAAAATTAATTATTAAAATACAAGATCACGTGGCAATAATAGCCCTTTGGACCCACCCTAACGGTATGCCTATGGTTTCCGAGGAATTTTCCATTTTGAACTTCATTATAAAACCCAATGGCAGCCTGACTAAAATCATATCAAAACGCATCTTTTTCGAATAAGTGAAAACTCATATTTGTTCAGAAACGTGAAAAAATGAATTATTAAAATAAAAGTTCACGTGACAATAATATAGCCCTTTGGGCCCACGCTAACGGTATGCCTATTATGGTTTTCCGATGAAATTTCTATTTTGAACTTCATTATAAAACACATGGCAGCCTGTATAAAATCATATCAAAACGCATATTTTTCGAATAATTGAAAACTCAAGTTTTTCACATGAAGAACCCAGGACGACTCTCTGATTCATACCTTATTATTGTGAGAATATGTGCCACATAATGCCCTTTGCAAGGCATACTGAGTAAAATCACGTCCAAAAATCTGTCACTATCTCCCGGTCTAATAAGAAAAAATGTCATAAATGATGATGAGTATTCGAAATTTAGATTATTTTAAGTTCAATGTAATTTGTTTATTGAGTCAACAGGTTGTATACAAATTTGAACTATGGGGAAATGCAACCTTATTTTAAGGGCGAATACTCATCATTATTTATGATATTTTTTTCCTATTATAAGGTACACCCGCAAAGGTTTCATTTTCGAAAAAAATGACATCAAAAGTGCAAAATTGGAAATTGCAAGGTTGCATATTTTCCAAACGCCTGATTCCATTTAAAAAACATAAGTTTTATTTGGCACCGTTTTTCTCAACACCCTGTATAAAACTAAATAAATGCTGAAAAAACCTTGCTTTAGTTTCTTCAACTTTTGTCTGAAAGTTTTTTCCTAACCTCAAAAATATAGAAAATAAGGGGGGTGAAACATGTAACAACTAGGTGTTACTTAAAAGAACTACAAAGAAAAATGTATTGAGATAGCGAGATGCGGAGAGCAAGTGTTTCTCTTGGAACTAGTTATGAGGCGATCAAATAAAACACAATATTCTAAAAACAAGCTTTATTACAATTTGAACGTTCTTGCATTAAATTGCCTTACAAAGAGAGTTTCTGAAAATTTATACAGGAGTAAATTTGAAATTTGAGATTAAACAATCGCCTTAGGTTACACCGACTGAGATTTTCACTGCGGCTCAATTCTGTCCTTTCGACTTGGGTAAAAGTGATATAGTCCAACACAATACCTCAACTCCACATTCATATAAGCCTGTGCCCAATATGCGAGAACCAAACCAGACCACTTTTAGCTGCAACGCTGCATTGCCGACTAGCTGGGACGTGGGTGTTTGTTGTGGCTGGTGGGTCTGTCGCTCAGCTGCACGTGACCAAACCAGAGCTTGTGATGCCGTAGGGAGGAGGTGTGTTGTAACAGCTTCGAAGTATCTGTGAAGTCGAAAACCAAGCAGTACCCAATCTCTTAAGTCGAGAAAATATTCAGACAACTATAGGCGATATTGTTTCTATTTACTTATAATTTAAAACTTGTATAGTTAGTAAAACTATCTAAATTACAACCATGTATGACTAATTTATTAATGCGATATTTATAATTATTTAAAAAAAACCTGTGCACAGAAATAGCGAAAATAATGCAAAATATTTACTTGTAAAAATGAGATATACAATTTGATACTTGCTATTAAAAAGAAATCTGAACCTCAGACTAGGACAAGAGAATGATTTTTGTTTTTGATTAAAAGTTATATTAACACACGCTTATATGTTCTCTGGGTAGGTAAAACAAATTTAGTTCGTAAAAGAGAAAATTCAATGATATACTGATAATAGCACAAAAAAACTGAGGTGACTCTGCGTTACGTTCCTTCGGGATCAGACCCAGAGAGGTATCGTTGAAAATTAATAAGGTTAAAAAAGTTTAAGGTACGGCAACATAATCAGGTGCAGAACACAGGCCGAAATCCAGAGGACAGTTCGAGTTCGTAGAACCTAGGTGAGTAGATATCTCGAGAAAACGGTACAAAAAATACGATAAGGAAAAAATAAATGAGATAAAATCTACTCACCAGGGTTTCCACGGACTTCCACGGCGCTCGAGCCCCGGTGGACCCCTTCTGTGCTGGCTGCAATGAAGTTGAACTCTTGGGGTAGTACACGTGGTTGACTACACCAGAAAACCAGGGCTCCAGTAGATAAGTTTCACATGAAATTGAAAGATAACAAATATTGATTAATGAATAGTAAAATTTCAACGATACACTCTTGATCACACCGCTAAATTAGGGATGAAAAATTGAAAAAAGTGGCCAAGCCAAAAATACGATGCGAGCACCTCAAGAACGCAACGGAAAGTGTCTTCGGAACGAGAACTTAATCAGAACCTTTTTTGGTACGATATCCGGTTTCGAGATTATGGAATATTCTATCGAATTCTATAGATAACCCGCGAAAATTCCTAATAGAAAGGCACTATGAAAAACTAACACTTTTTGAATATAATTTCCGTTTGTGATTCGTACCACAAAAAAGGTTAGGTAGATGAACGACAAAATCGACACTTGACCGGGGAATCGACTAATCACAAATCACTTTAGTTAGATAAATTTGATATGATCGGAATAATATCAGGTATTTATTGCCAAAAGTAAGCACAACGAATTAAAAGGTATTTTACTTTAACAAGCAATCAAAGGGAATTATTTAGTTACATACCTGAACTTTGGAATCTGGCTCGCCGACCAATATTCACACAACCACAAAATACAAATTCAAGTCAGAAGAAGAAGAGTCTGATCGTATGCGCGATAGGCGTAGCATTATCTTTCGGTTACAGGGGTGGTTCAATAATGAATTGATAAATTTAAAGAAATTAAAATGCTGTAACGGAATGAGACAAAATTTCCGTTACAAACAATATACGTGATTAGATGGTATCTATTTACTATTTTTTATCTGCAGGTAATAATGATTGTCAGCTTCCTAAAGCATTTAGATACGACAGGGAATAAAAACCCATTACATTTTGTATCCATTTTAATATAAATAGGGTTTTATTTCGGCTTCAATATCGTAGCATCCCATTTACAATAAAATGTCATCAAAAATATCAATTTGGGACACAGGTGTATTACAATACACGAAACATATAAAAACGTGGGATGTATAAATATAAAAGCATATTAGTTTTCGATTATCGCGATATAATGAAACAATATTTCGCATATACATACACGTATTTAGCTATTTTTATTTTAAACAGATTTGATCAAAGCTTTAATTCCGAAGCACTCAATTTTCCGAATGTTGTATTAAAAGGCTTTTGATTAAAATAATACTAAATTCGCCTGTTTGTTTGCACAGAGATAAAAAATGCCGCGAAAATTTTTAAAATAGGATCCCCGGTTTTAATTTTGTATAAAATCTGATGCCGATATTAAAAATTCAAATTAACGCGAAATAGCACCGGCGCATGATAAAATAACTATAAAACCAATAAACCGACAAATTGATGGCTGTGTAAATATACAGGGTGATTCAGGAGGAAATGTCAATATTTTAGGTACGTATTCGGGGACCCAAAATAAACATAAAAGTTCCTATAAACATGGGTCCTATTCCCGGCCGTTACCGAAATACAGGGGTAAACAACATTCAATTTAAGGTTTTTATTACATTATTTATAACAGGTAGGCTAGGTTTTGGGTGATTCAGGCGGAAATTCCTGTTGCTTAGCAATAGTAGACCTTAATCCTCTGGATTATTGTCTTTGGGGGTGGTTTAAATCATTGGTATATTCAAGTAAAGTAAACACTAGAGATGCATTACTCGATCGAATAATAAATGCAGCAGCAACTATAAGAAACAGGCCCGTATCCATTCATAGAGCGACCCGAGCTATTCACCAGAGAGCTGACTTATGTTTAGAAGTAAACGGTGGCATTTTTGAAAACTATAAAACCTAGCCTACCTGTTAAAATAATGTAATAAAAACCTTAAATTGAATGTTGTTTACCCCTGTATTTCGGTAACGGCCGGGAATAGGACCCATGTTTATAGGAACTTTTATGTTTATTTTGGGTCCCCGAATACGTACCTAAAATATTGACATTTCCTCCTGAATCACCCTGTATACTCCCGCCCGGCGAGCAGTGTGCCTTCGCATAAACGCAAATCCAATTTAAATAAACGAAAACAGTTAAAATTTATTACGGCCATAACAATTTCCGGCGATTATCCAAAAAGGCGAATTCAAGCCGGGGCGCTCTATATGGGAATTGTCATTTTTGATGGGGTGCATACTAAATATAGTCAAACAATCGGCAGTTTCAACTTTCCGAGGGTCAATAACTATATTCCGCTGCGCGCTGGGAAGATTTTGTCGGCGAATTCGTTTTTCGAATGATTCAATTGGCAAACTCCATTATGTTTTTATTATGCTGCTGCCTGTGCGGGGGGGGGGGGCGAAATTGAAGTACAGCGTTCGCAGGTTTAATCGAAATTACAATGAATTATTCGGGCTATCCATGTACAAGATTAAATTGTGATTATTTATAAATAAACATTAAATTTAGGGAAATGTTGTCACTACTACAGGCATATTTAATAACGCATACTGAAAACATTTCAATAAAAAAATGAAATTGTCTATTTTTCAAAAAATAATAATTGTGTTTCATTTAATTTCTAATTGTTTTTTTTTGCCACAGAAACCTGAACCAAACTAATTAAGAGACAATTTTTTCTAATTGCCAGGAAAATTCATAAATAAAAATACAAGAACTAAATATTGAACGTTACCTTGAAAAATAACTTTAACAACTTTGCTTTCTGAGCTTTAGGAAAATAAATCTTCCACCGTTCTCAAAGTTAATGTCACGTCAAAGTGAAATGACAGAATAATAAATGTAAAGTGATATTATACTCCATGTTCTATCTAAATGTCTATACTAACTCTTTGAATAACTAGTATAGTAGTAGCAAAATTTATTTAGCTAATTCTATAGGCTACAATATAAAATTAGGATAGGTAGGTAAGTTTGTTTCTCTTCATTTTTCGCATGTGTTCTAAATTATTCTTATTTCGGCAATTTAAATCACAAAATAAATAGATTATTATAAAGCCAGGCAAATAAATTGTTTCGCAATTCACGCTTAGAACTTTGAATTTTTGTTTCATTTTTTAAATTTTGATTTAATTTAGTAAATTAAAATATTCCTTTCTGAAATATTTACTTCTAGATCTTGTTACATACTTATGATGTTCAGAATTAAAAGTAGTATATTATTATTTATTTAAACAAGGTGAAAGTGAGTTTTGTTTAAGTTTAAAAATAAAAATAGACACTAAATTAAATAACTTACTAAGTCTGTCAAGCATATAACTAATTTTTGTATATTCAACAAGATTCAAAATCATTAGCATTGCTTTATTCTGTAGCACTTGTAATTTTTGCAACATATAATCATCAGCTCCATACAAAATTGTAGCACAATAATAAAAAGTGTGGATATACTGTTGTATTATACTACTTTTTTAGAGTAAGTTCTCAAGTCAGCACTAACACGCTTCAAATATACCTAGTAATTTTGCTGATATTTTCCCTATTACTTATATTTTCATAATGCATGTTGAATTTTAATTTAGAATTTATTTAAATTTCCAAATACTTAATAGAATCAACAATTTTCTCATCAACCAAAAAAAAATTTACACAATTAAGCTAATACTAATTTTAAGTCTTGAATAGCATTAAAAATTTATTTTTAGTAAAAACAAGGGTATCGGCCAACATTTTGTACAGAACATTTTTTATTATACTTGATATTTCACTGGCAACAATATTTTACTGAATTCCACTGAACCTTCAGCAATACAGTTGTTGTTAGTATTACCTAGAATAAATGCCTATTCCTTAATTTTTTGCCTATTCCCTACTTCTTCTTTGAGAATTGTTTGGGACCTATGCCACAAAATTCTATCATTATTATTAAAAGAGAATTCACATATTATATAAATAATAAAAATATAAAAAATAATAAATTGCTTATGAATGGTTATAAAGGAGACCTCATAGCCATTCCAAATTCCTGCTAGTAAAATTCATTTCCTAGATAAAAATAAGTGCGGTTTTAACACATAGTGTTTTTAGTTATACTACTTCTTCTTTGAGAATTGTTTGGGACCTATATATGCCACAAAATTCTATCATTATTATTAAAAGAGAATTCACATATTATATAAATAATAAAAATATAAAAAATAATAAATTGCTTATGAATGGTGATAAAGGAGACCTCATAGCCATTCCAAATTCCTGCTGGTAAAATTCATTTCCTAGATAAAAATAAGTGCGGTTTTAACACATAGCGTTTTTAGTTATAATATTGCATCTATACTCAAATTTGTTCTTTCTACTAAAGTGTGGTCATTTTCTCACTTTCTGCGTAAAATATTTAATGATTTGTCCACAATGACATTTGTAAAAAGATTAACCACATCAAAGCTAGCTGAGATATAACGATTCGGAAATTCATGTTCGCTAATTTTTTCTAAAACCTGATTACTGTTTCTGATAAATTAATTTGAGTTTCCTACCACTAACGGATTAACAATTTTAAGTACATATTTTGTACATAGAAAGGACACATTTGAGTATAGATGCAATATTAGAACTAACAACACTATGTCTTAAAACTTCTTCACAAGTCAGTAAGATCAAAAGGTGCATCTACTTGTCATCTCAGCAACTACCTCAGCAGCGTGGACAGCCGTCTGCTTGAAAAAAATGAAAAATTTATCGTTTCCTAAATTTGCATTTAAAATTTGCATGCATTTTATTACCCTCTCAACTCCCCAGTGTCTCAAGTAACGAGATAATAACATAATAATAATAATTTTTACTGTCGTGCGCTCGGCGGGAGCCCCATAAGAAATTTTTATTTACGCCTCCCCCGATATTGCCATTTTAATGGATACACGACCCGTTAAAGGATATCACCCCCGTCCATTGGACGTCCGGTAATTCCGGCAACTATTTATTATAACTTTATGATCTTATAATAAAGACCCCGGTGTGAATTTTATACCGTCGTTATATTCGGTTCCACATAAATTTTTATGGCGTACATATTGTCGCGGTCGACTAAAAGGGCGTTAAAATTCACGTAGATCCACTGGGCGAAGTGCGGATTTGAATGCGGGTTACTAGAGGAAAGTAGGTACCCTATAATATGAGACAGTTCCCAATATGAGACCTTCATCTAGCTGACAATGTCTCAAGTAATCACTAATGGTATAAGTCGCCACAAGTATAGTGCAGTGTCTAGCTCATCTAAATGTTTAGGTTAAGAACGGCATTGTTTACTTCAACCGTACGTGCACAAACTTTTAAAGGGCTTGGGTTACCGTGTAATTCTGAATAAAGTGGTAAGTGTTTAATATATTTTTGTAGCTTGTTGTACTGAATAAAAGTTATTTTATAATTAGAGTAGTTATATTAATAACATTGGTTAACGATGTCAAAAAATTCTATAATATGTACATCGGATTCCTAATATGAGACACCCCAGTGTTCCTAATATGAGATATCTCATATAAGGAGACTCGCTTCATCCAATTTAGATTACTAATAATTTGAATAGAATGTCAAGTGTTATATAATTAAAGAGTTGTATACTGTGTTAAGTTGATATTAATTTAATGTTTTTGAAATAAAAATTATTTTGTGGTAAGTAGTATTTTTGTTTAACCTTAATATGAGACTGTCTCATATTAAGAGCCTGTTAAGTGTGTCAAGTGTTATGTGACTAAGTTGTTGTATAGGTTAATTTGATATTCTTTTAAAGTTCTTGAAATAAAAATTATTTTGTGGCAAGTAGTGTTTCTGTTAAACCTGGATATGAGACTATCTCATATTAGGCACCCAATTTTAAAAATTGAAGATTTTACTTTTTTTCTTCTTCATAATTCTCATTTACGCAACGTAAGTTTGCGCATTATAATATATTATAGGACAAAATACAGAACAAAATGTAATGTGGTCTCATATTAGGGTACTTTCCTCTATACCGGATCATCCTCAGTTTGTCTTTCGACGGAAATTGCATATGAAGAGTAATCGATGCCCTGTTGTTTGTTTTTCTTTCACAAAAAGAATCCTCGCAAAGCCATAGGGCAAGGCAAAACACCGCGCTACCCCTGGGCAATCTTAAACCCTCGCCCTAATAATTCGGGAAAAAATATCCTTCGCGCACTCATTAGATAATTGTATGGCTCCTTGTCGCATTGTTTCCTAATTATTTTAATTAGTCTGCAGTAGTTGCTTCGCCAGGAGATGTTCTCTCTAAATTAGTTTATAAGGCATACGAATTTCTACTTGGCAAAGTTGCCGGGTTTTCGTAATCTGGATAAACATGGTACGGAGCTGGCAAATAAAAATGTCTCTCTCTCTGTGTCTCTATGGGAAAGGCTTCGTTCGTATATGCATCATTGAAACAAAATTAGAAAAAATCTCGAGTCCTTTTTTATTGAAATTGAATGTGAAACTGAACCAATGAATTAGTGCATGTTGCCAGACCCTTACCGTTTGTATTTTCAACAATAAATTGGCGATGAGAACTGCAGCCATGGTAAACGCTAGGGGTCTGGCAACATAACATAATATATAAATAATCACAGAACCAAAATATATCTAAAAACAATACTAAATAATAAAATTTATTATTTTTATATTATTATTTAGTATTGTTACATACATACATTTAATGTAAAGTGGTTCGGTAAATTCATCTAAACGTGGTCCAAGCGGAAAAAGCGTGTTTCGTGGAGATAAATTCAAAAATGATATTGTAGCAAGAGAATAAATGGGTTTAGAATTATTTCATTAGATTTTAAACTGGATGTGTTGTTAAATTTAGTTTAATAACATAGCTAATTTCCTGAATAAATACAAAGGTACTATAAATATAATAATTGTTGACCATGATACAGAAACTGAAAACTACAACAAAAATGATATGTACCTACGCTGATTAATTATTGCTGTAGTGTTCCTAGCAAACTATTTCACTCGAAATTAAACACAAGAAAATATAGTCCGAAAATTTCCCGAAAAATAAACAACAGAAGATTGACACTTAATCTAACAAAAAGGTTTTTTCATCCTGCGGTGCTTGCTGTAGACTGTCAGACTAGAATGAAACAGGGCTAGTCTGGTCATATATTATATAAAACAACATGCAGGCAGGCACATAATAGACGTTTTCTTTAGTAGATTCCAATGGAATATTTCATTTTGTTTTCGGTTTGCTGTTTTCAAATAAAATAGAATCCAAAATTTTAGATAGGTATTACTTCTCTTGCTTTCAAAAGGTGATGTTAAATATTCACATTTGAAAGAAAAATCTCAGAAAGGAGTCAACAAAGTAATATACAAGTTTTGACACATTATTTTGGTATCTGACACAGTGATGATAGGTGTCAGTATGTGGCATTTAGATATTTTTTTGAATTATTATGCTTATAGCTGTGCGGCGTGTGGCACTTCCCTGACCGCCAAAACTAAAATGTTTGAGGATAATAATCCATCGGTAAGTAATTTTGTAATTTAAATTAACTTTTGAGGCCATGCACCAAAGTGACATAGGCGTTTGTGTAGGTACCTACTCCTTAATTAATAATTGGAAATTTAAAATTAGAATTGCTGTATTATCAAGGATTCCTAAACTTAAAGATATAAACGTGCCTTATAATTTTTTGCCTGTATTGTAGGTACCGACTTCACGAAAAATGAGGATTTCTGTCTCGATTAGTTTGTCGAAACAAGTCAAAGGTGCGCGCCACTGTAAAGACGGAAACGGCATCCCGCCATACGCTGTCCCTGTCCAGCGTTAAGCCCAAATTTGCTCCTTTCTGGGGTTCTTTATACAAAAATTACGTCAATATTTTGACGTAAACAATTGCAAAAGTAAAATGAAATAATTTCATTTTAGTATACCTAGTATAAAGGTTATACAGGGTTTCATTCTAAAAAAGAAGAAACAAATAAAACTGGTTACCTACTAGATATGCATTCTTTCTCAAAAAATCATTTTCATTGAAACATTCGTGCAGTATTCTCTCCCGCCTTACGGCTGAAAATGAAATGACGGAAAACCCGGTAATAAGTAAACTGCATTTCCGCTCGCCTATGTCGCACTTTTCTTCCGGAGAACGTTCCCCCGACGACCTCGCGGCGAATAGCCGAACTACGCCCCGGAAATCCGGGAAGCGGACGTCTGGATCGAAGCGCTGGGTGGAGCTTCCGGAAAAGTCCGGTAGATCCCGCTGGCGGTGGCGTTGCGACCTGGATCCATATCGGAGGCGGCGGAGAGGAGAGGGGGGGCGCAGTTATCTGTTTCTAACCGACTTTAAAAAAAGGAGGAGGTTATCAATTCTGGTGTATTTTTTTTATTTTTTTATGTTTGTTACCTCAGAACTCCGACATTTAAAACCGATTTGGACAATTCTTTTTTTATTTGAAAGGGTATACCTACAGAATGGTCCCATTCAAATTCGAAGAAAAAATTCCACCCCTAAGGGTGGAAAAATAGGGGATGAAATTTCATATTGGACCGATTTCCATGATTCTCTTTTTATTAGAAAGGGATTACTTTAGGAGTGGCCCCATTTAAATTTGAAGAAAAAATTCCACCAGTAAGGGTGGAAAATAGGGGATAGAAATTTCATATTGGACTGATTTCGAAGATTCTTTTTTATTAGCTTAGGTGTGGTCCCATTTAAATTTAAAGAAAAAATTCCACTCCTAAGGGTAGATAAATAGGGGATGAAAGTTCATATTGGACCCATTTGGATGATTTTTATTTTATTAGAAACGGGTTACCTTAGGAGTGTTCACATTTAAATTTGAAGAGAAAAAGGGTGGACAAATAGGGGATGGAATTTAATATTGGGCCGATTTCGATAATCCTTAATAATTCACTAAAAAATAAGAAATAAAAAAAATTAACAAAAAAATTAAAACCGACTTCAAAAATTTGCCCGTACGCACACTCCACTAAAAATTTAAAAAAAAATAACAAAAAATAACACCGACTTCACAAATTTGCCCGTATGCACATTTCAACTAAAATTTTAGAAATATTTTTCCCTTTCTAAATTGAGTTATCTTTGGAGTCGGTGACAGTAAGTTATGATGTATGAAGGCTAAAATGTATTCATATCTAAATAGATTTAAATTCCTTGCCTTGACTGTCACCAAATCCAAAGATAACTCAATTTAGAAAGAGAAAAATATTTCTAAAATTTTAGTTGAAATGTGCATATACGAGCAAATTTGTGAAGACTGTGTTATTTTTTGTTAATTTTTTTTTTTAATTTTTAGTGCAGTGTGCATACAGGCAAATTTTTGAAGTCGGTTTTAATTTATTTGTTAAAAAAAAATTTACACTACTAGAGAGCATTACTGCTTACCCAGTAGCATATAAGGTCTGTCCAATAGGCTTGTGATTGTGTTTAATTTTTTTTTTTATTTTTTTTATATTGTAATAACCTTCAAGTTTGTTGTCAACACTAAATGACTAACAATGTTAATGATGGAAAATATACAGCACACAGCACTTTATGAAATAATTCTCGTTTATATTATTTTTAACATAGTAAGAAAAGTTCTTATGCCCGCCTTTGTCCTATCAAAAGGAAAAACTATCCGTGCAACTAATTTGCAAATCCAATCAGAAAAAATCAAATTATCCCAATCTTCCCTTTTCCCTGCAGTTCGTTAAACCATTTATTTAGCGAATTAGTAAAAACAGTTGATCAAACTGGTTTTTCCCTATGCGTTCAGCCCTTGATAAAATTAGGGAGGCGTCGAAAAGTCCGAACACACCTACACGGTCCCGTTTAAATCAATTTATTAGGTATGATTCAACACGTCACATTTTGCAGAGAGAGAAATGCGTCAAACTATGGCTTTATTAATACCTATCCGATTGTACGTTGATAAATTGAATCGTTTAAAATTTATAATGAACAATGTACGTCACGTGCAGGCCAGACTGATCACGGATATATTAATCAGAAAATTGGTTCATCCGTTTACTAATTCGCCAGGTATAACCGATTTATGCTAGCTTAAAAATTTGCTTATCGTAACCTACTGAAAACTTTTGCAGTGAAATATAGCCACACTAGATTAATTTGATAGTCTTATTCTTTAATTGTAATTGCTGCAGTAAAAATAATTTTATATCTAGGCGTAGATGTGTTGCTGACTACCCCTTTTGCGAAAGAAGAAGGAATAATAAAAAAATGTACAGGGTGGTTCACTATAAATTGCCAGCCCCCTTAACTTGTTAGTTTTTGAGGTTAGAAAAAAAGTTTTTACAAATGTTTTAGATGCTAATAGAAAGTTTTTTGGATTATTGAATTCTATGCATTTTCCCGATTCCAATGAAGTATATACGTTATATGTTCGCTCCAACCGTTCGTTCAGGACTGAGCCTTTTTTGTGAGGGATTACTTCTTGGGTCATAGGTTGCCATGGAAGACAAATGCCAAATTTTAGTAAAGTTTGCAAATATATTCAAGCTTTGGAAAACAAAATGCGCTATTTTAGGATTTCAGAGAAAAATGAAGAAGGGAAATTGGGTCCAATAGAGGGAAATTGAGTCAAATAGCGTCACAAAAAACTTTGTATTAATATCTAAAACTTTTGTAAAAAAACTTTTTTTTGTGCAGGTCACTATGACGATTCATACAGAACCGCAAAGACAGATTATTCATGCTAAATTCTCAGCCTTAGCCGAATGTCTTTCGCCAGCGCCATCTAACGGACGGAAGCTGTACCCCACAGTGGATCACTAAGCTATGGAACGTTGTTTTGTGCAGTTTTCGTACACGCCTCGAGTTAATTTCCAATCCTCCCAATAGGGGGCAAATGCTAGCGACACCTCTCGTCGGGAATTATTTGTCAGTTGTATATTGCCAATTGATGAGAAATCTTATACAATACTATATACTATAATCACTGCTTTTATCCACTGCAATTAGTATTAGTGTTCTAATTGATTACTGCTATCAGTTACTGTGTTAAAAACCTATAGAAACAAAATGTTGAAGACGTAATAATGTTAACCAGGAATCCGACAATTTTAATTAAACCGTCCTCACAAAGTACATTATCCCGGTAAGTAATTATTTAATGAAAGAAGTTACTCGGCTACAACTAGACAATACATCCCGTGTTATAAAACATTCCAATTCCCGGTCTAAACGTTGTTAGGGGGGAACGAAGCGAACAATTAAATAAATCAAGGCGGCCGGATCTCTTAAGGAACACCCCCGAATTAAGGGGGGTAAATAAGGTCGCACCCGCCGGACTCGATAAGGTTTTAATCTGAAGTTAAGGGGCTGAGGAATGGCCCGAAATTGCACTGGCCGCACGGAAATTCGATACTGTATCTTTCAATTTATTAATCTGCCCTGGTAATATGAAAACGCTTCTATAGAATATATATAGGTTAGAGAAATGCGGTGCCAATGCTAAGTCTGGCAACACCGGTGACAGGAGACAGAACAGTTAGCGCCACCTTGTCGGGTTGCATGAACCTTGGTTGGAATTCTGAGGGGGAAAGATCAAAATAATGATTAGGTCTTGATTTTTACTTAAGGCTCAGAGTGAAATAATATTACACTAGTTGGCAAAACAGTAATCTGAAACGAGACTTTGGAATGACAGTTATTGCAATCAATGTCATCATCACATTTGAATTGGTTTGGTTTTGCATAAAAGTCATGACTCTGAGGTAAAGAAAAAACCCTGTGGGATATTGCCTCACATATGCGCAAGTAAATTTATTTTAGCATTTATTTTATGTGTTACTGGCACAAGCAAATAAATCATTACTTAAAATAATATGTAAATGGTTGTTTAATTTGAAATGTTTTTAACCGATATTTTAGAGTTTTTGGTGAAGGCGCAGGTATTAATTTTAATCTCTAAAACTTGAATACCAGCCTGTCCACGTCCACACCTCCAGCCATGTTCAGTTTTTAAAATATCGTGACCTATAATTTTGACTATCATCTTTAAACCTAAAATATGCTCTTGATGTAGGTTGTCACAGAAGTATTCTTCCAAACATTTTTCCCCAAAAGATATAAGACATTTATGTAAGTTACGAATAAGATATGCAGTGTGTCCCACTTAAGGAGTGACCACCCCTGTAAAATTTTTATTTACAGCTCGATTTTCATTCAACTTTTTTTGTTGGATAGAGCTTCAAAAATGGCATTAAATGCATAATTCAGGTACTTCGTGCGTCAAATTCATAGCCCACCGAGACGGTGTTTTAGTGCTGAAATTTCGAGAGATACTATTAGGGATTTTGTAGAGGAAAATTTATGCCGGATTCTTATGCAGCGTTGTTCGAAACCCAAACTTTAGTCCTCCTTACGGCAGAATGCGTGCGACGTAAGGGAGAAGAACTCGCAAATATTATAGAATTAGTCACAGTTCAGGGGCGTAGCTCAATTTTGTGTAACTCACTGACTTAATTTTCATATAATTGTTATTTAATTTGTTGTTAATATTATTCTTAACGGCGATGCCTTAGATTATGGAGGAAGGCAAACCCTTATAACATTGGCAATTATTTCTCGTGTTTGATAATGCAACGTTCTTCCCTGTTTACTCATTTTGCACACGTTAACTCCCGAACATACGAAACGCCACTGAGCTCTCTGAGCCGGCGGAAAAAACTTGCCAGCGGCCAAAAAATGAGGTCTGTATGGTAGCCCAAATACGCAGTTAACTTTAGGTACTATAGAAACAGGCACAAAACGCGTTGGCTAACTGATTTTGTCAGCCGACTCCTTCGCAGAAGTGTTGTGTTGCCGTATTTCAAAGGCGATGGTAGACGCGACGATGTTGAAACAAATATAATAGGTGTTTTATCACACCGCGTTAAAAATAAATGATAAACAAAAATGGGTAAGTGGTCCCGTGATGCGAGCTTTATTTTTTCGGTATAACAGAGTTCAGAAATTCGGCTTCAATATGATAAAACTTGTATTCGCCAATAAATAACGACTACTCGTATATGAAATCTCGCAACGCTACCCGCATTCTTTAAAAACGTTTTCTTTCGTGCTTTGGATTATACCTATGTTATGTTACTTGCTTACTCCTTTAAATCAAGTTGCATGGGGGATTGAAAATAATTGAAACTGTAACTTGCTTTATTACAAATTAGTATAGGTATCTAATAAACATAAATCTGATGATGGCATTAATAGCAACAACTTTCCTAATAAAGGAACCCTAGTTTTTAGTAGTAAAATTAATCAATAGCCTAATATGAAAACTGATTCCGGTATCGTTTTGTTAGATTAAGTGGATGGTCCATTAAATGTTTACTCGGCGTTTTGGCGCGCTTCAGCCGTTCCGAAAGCCAGCTCCCATTAAATTCAAATATTGTACCAATCAAAGCATAATTACTGCAGAAACAGCGAGGCACTTAGTTTTAGCGCGGTGCTTAAAACGTAACTGCGGCAAGCGAACAAAACTGACTGCACTTCATTAATTTGATCGTTAAGATACGCATTAATGGGGTTAATTGTAAACTGTCCGGGCGTTCGCTCAAACTTTATCGGGAATTAAAATTTCGAAATTAACCTCTGGAACGACGGCCGACGGGCCGAGGACGGGTTTATCTGATTACATTCATTCGTGGTTGAATGTTTTCAAATTGCGTAAAACGATTTCCCTCAATTTGCCCCAGGCGGCCAGTATTGTGCTTGAAATTTAAACAGTATATTAACTGCGAGTAGAACGTATAGGTACTACTATTCTAATTGTTTATGTAATAATAGTAGACGCCTGTAAGGCTGAGCTTTGGATTAGATTTTTAGAAAATTGCCTAGGTATGGACGGTATGGTATAAATGAAGTCACTTGGAACAGCATAAAAACGCTTGGCGGTGTTTGCTTTGTAGGTAAAACAAGACCGAGTCTTAGGCGGCGCGCGGCCCTTAATAATATTATACAAATTTTATTTAAATGCTCTAAAAACGAATAAAATTATCTTAGAAATAATTGAAACCAAAGCAAACCAATAATTTTGTTACACACACAACAACAACCCACAAAAATCTATACACAAAACCAAAATCCGCAAAATAAAGCGCAATCCATATTTCCGTGAACGGCACTGGTTATACTTGCCTAACTGGCAAACATGGATCTCTGAAACGCCGACCAATCAAATCGCTACGCTTGCTTTCTTATTGGCTGCCTCCTTGACTAGGTCGACGTCGACCGCATAAAAACTTTTGAATTTTATGCGGGTGATTTCTGCTGATAAGTCTGGTATTTTTACCAGTATCAGAGCGTGGTAAATGCTATGATATAGATCGCGCCCCGTATATCACTGTGTTCCAAGCGAGTTCATTTATATTTTACCAGGATAGCTCGAGAACATGCGCGTCGGCAATAAAATACGGGACAAAACACTTTTTTAACCACATTATACCGAACCTAGTATTAGGAGTAAAAAGAGATAAATGAGACAGAGAAGATAGATATTGTAGTAAAAGCAAGTGACTGCATGCTCGTCTAATATAATATCATCAATACTTGCATGGGTTACACTGTTCGGCGGCTGGCCACTTGTGCAGAGAAATGCGGTGGATAGCCGTGCCATAATTTCACAGATCTTAGGATACCTATACTTGCGTAAAAAGTTATAATCGACATGGCTTTTTAGAGACGTAATTAGAAATCACTTCAATTTACTGTATTTCAAGCAAAGATAAAGTTGTAAAAGTTGAAGTTTTCAAGTTTCCTTTTGCTGGTATTTTCTAAACACACAAAATAAAGAAATGGTATTAGTAAAGTTCTAAGGAATAAGACAGCCAGCCTAAAAAATTAGAAACAGGTAGCTAGATATAAATATGTTCCTAGAAAAATTTTTACGATTATTAAAATTATTCAAAGAAATAATAATTATGAAAAGTAAAAGTGTTATGAAAATGTTAGGTAATTAAAAATATTTTCATGTTTTTATAATAATTAATGTATAATTTACAGTCGTAATTATATCTGTTCTCTTTACAATGATTAACATATGTTGTTTTGATTAATAAGCTGTTATAATTTATCAACCTTGTTTATTGCTACGTTTCCTGAATGCATTAATAACATAAAACCAACAAATATCTTGTACTAAAGGATGTTTTAGTGGCATATCAGGTAAACCATATCAATTGGAAAAAATGCACTCCAGCCAGGACTCTCTCTAAAACATCCTTTATTATTTGTAACTACAGGTACTAAAAAATATTTCTTTGTTAAAATCTTGCACCTTTACTTTCAATTAAAATAATTTCCATTTTGAAAATGACAACCAAGATATTATATTATTTATGGAACCTACCTGTATAAGCAGGGGCAGATGGGCTTAACTGTTGACTGAAATATTCGGGCTTAACCTAACCAGCCCGGGCATTTGTCTCCCAAGCGGCCCCTAAACATCTCATTTGGCTTTAGACTTTTTTTTCTTAATTATTATAATAACAATTAAATAAACAATGTAGATAATGTAATTTTTTAATAAAACAAAATATACATGTTTTATGAAAATATAAATAAAATTATAACTCTCGTAAAATAAATAAAACTTTTTTCTCTAAATATAAAGATATAAAAATAACAAAACATTCAGAAGCGTAGAAGGGCCACACCATTATTTTATTTTTATTGAATTCGAAATTCCGACTTTTAACTCGAAATTTCGACTTTGAAATTCGAAATCCGATTTTGAACTCGAAATTCCGACTTTGAACTCGAAGTTTCGACTTTATGAACTTCTGACTTTCAAAGCCGAAGCTCAATGTCAAAATTTTGAGTTCAAAATCGGAATTTTGACTTCAAAGTCGGACTGTGACTTTAAAAGTCGAAATTTCGAGTTCAATAAAAATAAAATAATGGTGTGGCCCTTCTACGTTTCCGTAAAACACGTAAAGAAGTAATAAAACAATGATTGCCTTTTGTTTTGTCAAGTAATTAAGACTGTCTTAAAATTTAAGATGCGACGGTGCGATGGCCGATGAGCCTCCGAGCCTGCGGCCCTCCGACCCTTCGAATGACCGGCCCACCGGGCATTTGCCCGGTGTCTCCGTGGTCCCATCCGCCCCTGTGTATAAATTATTTCAAATTTCCCATCTCATTTAGGGTAAAAATGGCCGTCAAATTATTATTCCCTCGACCAGAGGTCTATTGGTTGCTGTATGTAGGTATATGGCATGTATTGTATGCCCAGATGACATGTATTTAACTTTGTAAACAAATCTAAATAGCAAATCTATTTTCCCCCAGTTGTAATTGCCGTGTGATCTGAAATTTTGCAAACTTATTCAATTGCGGTGGCAATATAATATGATAGTAGATACCATTGAGCTTCTATGATGATAGAGAATGGACTCCTCAATGATTCCTTGTAATAGTGTCATATTAACAGAGGTAGTGAAAGAGTTATAACAGGTCCTCTATTGAGGAAAACATTAGGTTGTTATAGCTAACAATTCCATCCATTTATACTCTTCTATAGTACTAAATAACCGTCAGAGCTTATCTACTTGTAGCTGCGAAGTTTTTCTAAAAATTCGTCTCGATATATCCGACTTACCGGAACGGGTTTATCTGATTACATTCATTCGTGGTTGAATGTTTTCAAATTGCGTAAAACGATTTCCCTCAATTTGCCCCAGGCGGCCAGTATTGTGCTTGAAATTTAAACAGTATATTAACTGCGAGTAGAACGTATAGGTACTACTATTCTAATTGTTTATGTAATAATAGTAGACGCCTGTAAGGCTGAGCTTTGGATTAGATTTTTAGAAAATTGCCTAGGTATGGACGGTATGGTATAAATGAAGTCACTTGGAACAGCATAAAAACGCTTGGCGGTGTTTGCTTTGTAGGTAAAACAAGACCGAGTCTTAGGCGGCGCGCGGCCCTTAATAATATTATACAAATTTTATTTAAATGCTCTAAAAACGAATAAAATTAGCTTAGAAATAATTGAAACCAAAGCAAACCAATAATTTTGTTACACACACAACAACAACCCACAAAAATCTATACACAAAACCAAAATCCGCAAAATAAAGCGCAATCCATATTTCCGTGAACGGCACTGGTTATACTTGCCTAACTGGCAAACATGGATCTCTGAAACGCCGACCAATCAAATCGCTACGCTTGCTTTCTTATTGGCTGCCTCCTTGACTAGGTCGACGTCGACCGCATAAAAACTTTTGAATTTTATGCGGGTGATTTCTGCTGATAAGTCTGGTATTTTTACCAGTATCAGAGCGTGGTAAATGCTATGATATAGATCGCGCCCCGTATATCACTGTGTTCCAAGCGAGTTCATTTATATTTTACCAGGATAGCTCGAGAACATGCGCGTCGGCAATAAAATACGGGACAAAACACTTTTTTAACCACATTATACCGAACCTAGTATTAGGAGTAAAAAGAGATAAATGAGACAGAGAAGATAGATATTGTAGTAAAAGCAAGTGACTGCATGCTCGTCTAATATAATATCATCAATACTTGCATGGGTTACACTGTTCGGCGGCTGGCCACTTGTGCAGAGAAATGCGGTGGATAGCCGTGCCATAATTTCACAGATCTTAGGATACCTATACTTGCGTAAAAAGTTATAATCGACATGGCTTTTTAGAGACGTAATTAGAAATCACTTCAATTTACTGTATTTCAAGCAAAGATAAAGTTGTAAAAGTTGAAGTTTTCAAGTTTCCTTTTGCTGGTATTTTCTAAACACACAAAATAAAGAAATGGTATTAGTAAAGTTCTAAGGAATAAGACAGCCAGCCTAAAAAATTAGAAACAGGTAGCTAGATATAAATATGTTCCTAGAAAAATTTTTACGATTATTAAAATTATTCAAAGAAATAATAATTATGAAAAGTAAAAGTGTTATGAAAATGTTAGGTAATTAAAAATATTTTCATGTTTTTATAATAATTAATGTATAATTTACAGTCGTAATTATATCTGTTCTCTTTACAATGATTAACATATGTTGTTTTGATTAATAAGCTGTTAGAATTTATCAACCTAGTTTATTGCTACGTTTCCTGAATGCATTAATAACATAAAACCAACAAATATCTTGTACTAAAGGATGTTTTAGTGGCATATCAGGTAAACCATATCAATTGGAAAAAAATGCACTCCAGCCAGGACTCTCTCTAAAACATCCTTTATTATTTGTAACTACAGGTACTAAAAAATATTTCTTTGTTAAAATCTTGCACCTTTACTTTCAATTAAAATAATTTCCATTTTGAAAATGACAACCAAGATATTATATTATTTATGGAACCTACCTGTATAAGCAGGGGCAGATGGGCTTAACTGTTGACTGAAATATTCGGGCTTAACCTAACCAGCCCGGGCATTTGTCTCCCAAGCGGCCCCTAAACATCTCATTTGGCTTTAGACTTTTTTTTCTTAATTATTATAATAACAATTAAATAAACAATGTAGATAATGTAATTTTTTAATAAAACAAAATATACATGTTTTATGAAAATATAAATAAAATTATAACTCTCGTAAAATAAATAAAACTTTTTTCTCTAAGTATAAAGATATAAAAATAACAAAACATTCAGAAGCGTAGAAGGGCCACACCATTATTTTATTTTTATTGAATTCGAAATTCCGACTTTTAAAGTCGAAGGCCAACTTTGAAGTCAAAATTCCGACTTTATACTATAACTATAACTTTTTAACTCGAAATTTCGACTTTGAAATTCGAAATCCGATTTTGAACTCGAAATTCCGACTTTGAACTCGAAGTTTCGACTTTATGAACTTCTGACTTTCAAAGCCGAAGCTCAATGTCAAAATTTTGAGTTCAAAATCGGAATTTTGACTTCAAAGTCGGACTGTGACTTTAAAAGTCGAAATTTCGAGTTCAATAAAAATAAAATAATGGTGTGGCCCTTCTACGTTTCCGTAAAACACGTAAAGAAGTAATAAAACAATGATTGCCTTTTGTTTTGTCAAGTAATTAAGACTGTCTTAAAATTTAAGATGCGACGGTGCGATGGCCGATGAGCCTCCGAGCCTGCGGCCCTCCGACCCTTCGAATGACCGGCCCACCGGGCATTTGCCCGGTGTCTCGGTGGTCCCATCCGCCCCTGTGTATAAATTATTTCAAATTTCCCATCTCATTTAGGGTAAAAATGGCCGTCAAATTATTATTCCCTCGACCAGAGGTCTATTGGTTGCTGTATGTAGGTATATGGCATGTATTGTATGCCCAGATGACATGTATTTAACTTTGTAAACAAATCTAAATAGCAAATCTATTTTCCCCCAGTTGTAATTGCCGTGTGATCTGAAATTTTGCAAACTTATTCAATTGCGGTGGCAATATAGACAATATGATAGTAGACACCATTGAGCTTCTATGATGATAGAGAATGGACTCCTCAATGATTCATTGTAATAGTGTCATATTAACAGAGGTAGTGAAAGAGTTATAACAGGTCCTCTATTGAGGAAAACATTAGGTTGTTATAGCTAACAATTCCATCCATTTATACTCTTCTATAGTACTAAATAACCGTCAGAGCTAGAGGCCAACAAATTTAGCTTTGTGACAGGGGCGTGGTCTCCGTTGCGCGAACGTCGGCCCAAGGCGTGGCCTATTATTCAGGCCAGTGGTGGAGCGAATTTAGGAAAAATTGAATTCCACTTTTAAAAGTATCGAATATATCGCGTCCAAAAGAACGGAAATCCACAGTTACAGTTGCAATTATTGGAATGCATTAGCTTTTTTAATTCAAATATTTCAAGAAGTTGCTAAAAACTATATATTAGCTAATAGGATTATGCCTGTAGGAAATATATGTATGCGAAATAATTTCACTCACTAGTTGCTATGTAAAGGCATTATATTTATTTAATTTATAAATACTCTAATAATATAAAATAATATAAAACAAATTAATCTGAATCTTCCGACGACTGGATAGGCTGTACGCCTAGACTATCGTCGGTGTCTTCCATATCTGACCAGCAGCTGTCTTCAGACGATCCTGTGTTAACAGTGAATAATAAATCATCCATTGTTGAATCAAGCAAATGCTCTTTTTCAATTATCATAGGCTTGGACATGCCTGCATATTTTAGACCACTCTTCGGCTGGTAACTCAGAAAATCTCCTGCGGGTTAGATTTTCAACCTCGCTCAGAGTAAACTTGGTATTGTGGGATGCCACCCAGTTTTTGACGAGGGCCCAAATTTTCTCAATTGGGTTTAGTTCCGGGTGATAGGGTGGTAGTCGCAGAACTTTATGACCATGATCCTCTAATAATTTGTCTAATTTATAAATTAGAGGATATGTGAATTTATTTGCCTGAATAATTTTGTAAAGTTCTGGTTTTGTCAAGCGTTATCGATTACTAAGACGGATTTCTCTGCTAGATTGGGCAAGAGTTGTGTTTCAACCCATTTCATAAAGTTTCCATGATTCATTTCATCATGATAGTCTCCACTCTTGGTCCCTGTAATTAAAATATTCCTGTTATTATACACAACAAGCACGAAAACCTAATTCCTAGTGTTTTCCATACATATAGGTATTAGGATACGTCATACGTCGTCGTATAATACCTCTATGTATCCGATACGGGCAGATTCTCTAGAATTGAAGTACGACTTACCGGATTTAAATATCAGCAACCCATTTGGAATAAAACCATTTTCTCCTCCGGCATGTACGATAATAGGCCTTTTTCCTTTGGAAATTGGTTTCTTCAGCAGCTTTCCACTTTGATCTGACCAACTATTTGGTTGTGTATGGCCACTATGGATATAGGTTTCATCCGTATAGATAATATTTTTCCCTTCGGCCCGGTACTTCATCATCTGTTTTAAAAATTCAATTCGTTTCAAACGAATATCAGGCTTTTCCATTAAAACAACTCTGTTGTCTTGCGTTTTTCGCCACCTATATAAAATTCATAATATTTATAATATAAATATTAGAAGGATATAGCAGAGAGAAATAATTAGTTAATAATTAAAAACACTTCTATTTGCATTTTCCGGATAATTTCTAAGTATTTTATTAGTTTCTAGTATTTATTTACATATTTCGTTCAAGTATTGCACAGAAACTATACCTACCTATAGCTACCTACCTAAATATCTTTCCTGAGAATTTAAATCCCTTTTAATCAATTATATACCTACTTATTAATATTGTAACTACGATTTTATTCTTGGAAATAAATATTTGCAAAGTTATCATGATTTACCTAACTAGTACCTGACCTACCCGTTTTAGTAGGTACCTGCCTATTCCAAATAAAAATATTTTCTGTGGTTTACTCTATAGATAGTTATAGTTAAATTGTGGTTTAATTTTATATACATTTCCATAGGGGCATCTCTTTGATAAAACTTTCAACCTTTCAAGATAGCTTTAGTGCAATAGTTAACACTGCAAAATGATTCCATACGCATCTTTGCGGGGCAGAAAAATCCCCAGAAAATGTATTTCAAAATTTCCATTGTAATACCACAATAATTTGCACATTTTAAGTTGCATTTATTAAAAAATAGGGCGTATTATAAGATATATTTTTTCTGTGCTCTAATAAATTATTATATTGAAATCCTATTGATATGATCAGTTTCCTTAGTGTTTCGGCCGATCCAGTAAAATCAAGTTGTTTGTCTTGCATTTTTTGAAGAATACCTAAAAAAATATGTTCCATTAATGTGAATAATTAATTTTTATGTAGAGTATTACTTTGAAATTCATATACTCACCCTTAACTCTAGGGGACCTTTTTTCAGTATTGTAAAAATCATATATAATATTTTTGATTTCACAACATTGCTCAGGTGTCCAGTTGAATTTCTTTTCTCGTTGGCGTTTTTTGTTGGGAGTTGAGAAGGAAGTAGTGGCCACATTAGTATCTACTTCCCTTCCTTCCTTTTTAATTCTCATTAACGTGTTTTTAGTAATTCCAGTCGCTGCTAAAATTCTTTCCCTGTAATAATAATAGGAAAATATTATATACCCATATAGAAACTATAAAATTTTAGTTTTTTGTCTCATCAATTTTTCCAACTATTGCTTTATTTCCCCATTATTTCACAAATACATTTACAATAACCCATGTGAATAATGCAATAGAAAAAACGCTTACCTGTAGTTCTGTAAAGGAATTTGTATACCTTCTTCTGCTTCCTTTTCCATAAATTTCGCAACCAGGTGAATAATTTCCCTTGCTTGACTATGAATTTTTCTTTTTCACTTTTCCCTTTATTCCAATTTTTTTCGGAGTCATCACAATCGCAAAAACAATAATTATTACAGAGTAAAAAAGCTTCTATCAGCACTGCAAAATTAAATGGATAATCACGAAACACCAACCGAACACCAAGACGCAATAAATACTATTGTTCTCTTGATGCGCCACTGCCTATGCTCATCGACTGCCTGGCTAAGCGGTTGCTAGGCGACGCCCGTAAACAAATTTACTGCGCAACCCGAAGGCGGGGTGGCCATTGTCCCTTTCCTATATTTGTACCACTTTCTACATATCTACTTGTAGCTACGAAGTTTTTCTAAAAATTCGTCTCGATATATCCGACTTACCGGAACCTTTCGGTTTGTCAAAGAGGACATAGTTCGGGGGAAACAGTTTTTCATATTTTATGAATACGCCGCACCGCTGCGCCCATACCTCCTCCGGAAACTAAGCCAAGAATCGTGATTTACAACTCGCCCGGAGCAAATTTTCATATTACGCTTGACAGGCAATTTTTTATTTGGCTCCCAACAAATTTATGAATTTAATAATTCCGTTGCACGGCGAATTCCTAACGCCGTTTTTTTTTATTACTAAAGGCGTACCTACGTGCTCCGGAATAAATTACTTGTTTGTCCGGATAAACAGAGCGCGCCTCCGCTTTTGTTAATGAATAATTGGGTTCTCGCAATTTGCAGGCATGTCGCACGTTTTTCGAACCGCCATTTTTCACTTAGGAGGATTGTTTGCAATTTGGTTCGTTTGCGGAACGTGTACGGTCGTAATCAAGATTCGTTTGGGTAAGAATCTCGATTGCCAATTGAGTTATTTAATTGTGAACAACTGGTGGCACCTCCAATTCGAACATAAATAAAAGAAAAAACTTAAAAGATGTGTTGCTTTTGAAGTTTCTCGTGAAAATTAATCATTATATGATAGTAATGCGATGAGAAAATAATTATTTAATTTTCTAATAATTATTATAATATGATAAAATGCAAATACCTAGTACAAACTCTAAAAATAGGGCACTTGACAATGTTTTTAATTGCTCAAAAAGTGTAGGTACTAAGTTTACAGTAGATGCACCAACATAACACGTAATAAAGGAACCAACGGCTTTTAACCCTTACTTATTTGTGATAATTAAAGACGAAGTTGCCCAATTTTCTCCAGGTTGAAATCTAAAGTTTCGTCGCTTTACTGTCTAGGACGCCAAACGTGGCAATGTTGCAATTTAAGAAACTCTATATGCTCTCTGATATTTAACATGTACCTATTTTGTATTTTAATTCGTAAGTGTTTCAATATTTAGATACATTTCTCTAATATTTTCGACGTTTTATTCACCTTATCTGGCAATAACCCATTTACAACAAAGCACCTTTGAAATAATTTGAGAGTAACCATGGAAACGCATCATACATACCAAACACTATATTGTCTGCATTGTTTAGTTTTTGTCAATTAAATTTATTATAATATGCCGTTAAAATGTTTTAAGTTTCCGTTTTCAAAGAAGTATAATAAAAATACACGTCCAGAAATAGATATGTCCGTGCTTGCTTGCATGACTTCCCGTGTTCGGCTGCGCCTCACAAGGGAATTTGTCACGCGCACACGGAAAAATCTTTATTTCCAGACTCGTAATGAAATATACTATAATAGGTATAATAAAAGGGATTCCGCCACTCCGAATAATACAAATACCCTAATCTACTAATTCCCTTATATTATAAAATCTTACCATTGCTAAAATCTGTCTGGTGCTTAGTAAAACAAACATCACGTGCGACGTCGCAGAATTGATGTTTTGGTTGTATAAAAATTGATTGAAAATTCCGCTATTTGTCCTAATAATAATAATAGGGGGGGATCTGACTTGTGAGAGAGGCAGATCCACGGGTGTGACAATCCCGCGCTCCCCAGTTACGCAGGGATGAGTCTGGCCTGTGAGAGGGGCAGATTCACGGGTGTAACGATCCCGCGATTCCCAGTTACGCATGGAGAGGCTTGGCCTGTGACAGGGGCAGACCTACGGGTGTGACAATCCCGCGATATCCAGTTGCGCAGGGAGGGGTCTAGCCGGTGACGGGGGCTGATCCTCGGGGGTGACAATCCCGCGACTCCCAGTTACACAGGGATGGGTCTAGCCTGTGAGAGGGGCAGATCCTCGGGTGTAACGATCCCGTGTTTCCCAGTTAACGCAAGGAGGGGTTTGGCCGGTGACAGAGGCAGATCCTCGGGAGTAACGATCCCGCGTTATCCTAGTTGACCCGTATGGGTAGCGGGTTAGAATACTCCTATCGTGGCTCCGCGAGTCGTAAAAGGCGACCGAGGGCCGTCACTCCCACGTTACGGGAGAAAACTATGGAATGGAGAATGATAGGATGATTGTCATAGGGCCGCTGCCTGGGGATCGCCAGGGCATGTCTGGAGCCGGCGCTGGGCATGACAGCGAGCGGGACGTCGGTGACAGGGCGCTGATGAGGCGGGCCCCTGTTGCACAAACAGCTACAGCCCAACAACAACACGAACATCTACAACATGGGAGCCAAACGAGAACTAGGGTTCCACCCACCGAAGGTGCTGCGCGGGAACTTCAGCCAGCGTTCACAGAGGCGGGATTACAACGACGACGCATGAAATGGACTGTGTCCATGAATGAATCGATTATGCGTATTTTCTACAGGGTGACAAACTTAGGACAAGAGATTATCGGCTACCGACAACAACTGCATGCCGAGTTCTGCAGGGAGTTTCCACACATGCAAGTGTCTGAACAAAGAGTGTCAGATCAGTATCGAACTATTCTAAGAAATAACCGAATTCCAGAAACGCGACTTAACGCTATCAAACGGGAAGTTGAGCTAGAGATCCACGGCGAACACATAGACATAGATGACAACAACAACAATGGGGAACTTCAAGAGCCTGGACAACAACTAGAAGCCGAAACGGTAGAACCAACAACCGAGAGTCTGGAACGGGTTAACGAAGAACATTTTGAAGGCTTGGACACACATATGAGACAGGCAGTATTGCGATACGAAGGCACAGACCCACTTAGCAGGCCACCGCTACCAAGATTAAATTCTTCCAGGAAACTTGCGATCGTGCTCGATCTTATGAACACAAGAATTTTACCAAGCTATGTTTCAGTGACACCAACATTAGAACGCATGCACATGTTAATCTACTGTGCCGCAACGGCAGTCATCACTGTAATGGGTGCCAAGATCCGAACGGCCCAAGAGTTGAATCGTGCAAGACCAGAACCACGAATGGCTCAATGGGAAATGCGACTAAATCGGAAGATCGAGAGTCTCCGTAAAGACATAGGACAAGTGACGGAATATATCAGAGGAGTTAGAACTAGAAGGATCCAGAGGGCGGTGCAGGCAGTAATGAGCCGCACCCAAATGCATTCTCGGCATGACCCCGCGAACATCACTGCTCAACAATGTCTTGACACATTAAAACAAAAACTTTCTGTTTTCGCAGGGCGTCTGAGGAGATACAAGGCTAGTAACAACAGGAAACGAGACAATAAACTCTTTGAACGATCAGAAAAGGGTTTCTACCGTGCTTTTAATTCTAGCGCCGATGCCACAAATGCGAGTTACCCTAGCAGAGAACAGGTCGACGGTTTCTGGAGAAATCAACTTGCCACACCAGGTCCATACAATGTCAGTGCAAGCTGGATCAGCGAAGAACGCGAGATGGGCCGGAACTATAGCCAGATGCAACACGAGCAATTCACAACCGCTGAGGTCTCCGATGTCATCAAGAATTCCCACAACTGGAAGGCACCAGGTCCAGATCATCTCCAAAATTATTGGATTAAGAAGTTGTGGTGCACGCATGAACAAATAACTACCTTAATTAATGAAGTCTTGCTCGATCCTCTGAAAATGCCATTGTTTCTTACACAGGGTGCAACTTACCTGTTACCAAAAGACCAGCGGAATACGGATAACCCTGCCAAGTACCGCCCAATAACCTGCTTGCCTACGCTTTACAAGATAATCACATCTTGCCTTACGCAGCGAATATATGCTCACTGCGAGCGGAACAACATCATTGCAATGCAGCAGAAGGGCTGCTCGTAGGGCGCAATGGGATGCAAAGAGCAACTCATCATAGACTCTGTCATCTGCAACCAGGCTCATTCCAAGCAACGAAACCTCCACATGGCTTATGTGGACTACAAAAAAGCATTTGATTCCGTACCTCACGACTGGCTCACAGGTATCTTAAAGCTGTATAAAATAGATCATCATACAGTTTCCTTTTTAGAACACGTTATGACAACCTGGCGCACTAAGATACAACTCAGAACCGCAGACAGTAACATCGAGACCGACACAATCAACATCCGAAGAGGGATTTTCCAAGGAGATTCACTCAGTCCACTGTGGTTCTGCATGGCGATGAACCCTCTATCACATCGGTTGAACTCTACAAAATATGGCTTCGCTATCAAAAGCAACAACGCAGAAGCGATCAAGTTGAATCACCTATTATATATGGATGATTTAAAACTGATCGCCGCAACCAAAAACCAACTAACGCAAATGCTTAAAATTGTAGAGGAGTTCTCCAGGGACATCGGAATGCTGTTTGGACTGGACAAGTGCCGCACCCTTAATATCATCCGGGGAAAGCTCGAACAAAGCGCACACGAGATGCAGGACGGCCAGGAGATCGAAGCAATGAGCAAGGGAGATACATACAAGTATCTCGGGATGAAACAAGCTCAAAGGATAGACCATCGAACAATGAAGACTGATTTAACGAATGAATTCATCAAGAGAGTAAGACAAGTAGTGCGAACTGATCTTAACAGCAGGAATTTGTTTAAGGCCCTGAACACGCATGCGTGCTCTGTACTCAGCTATTCGTTCGGAATAGTGAATTGGACCAACACGGACATCAACAACCTGCAACGAAAAGTTAGGACACTACTGACAAAAGCTCATAAACATCATCCCCGTAGCGCCGTAGAAAGAACAACTCTGCCACGTCAACTAGGAGGAAGAGGATTGGCAGATCTCAGCAAGCAATTGGACCAACAAATATTAAATCTGCGTGATTATTTCTACAGGCAGGCCAACAGCTCCACACTACATAGGGCTATATGCGGAGCAGACGTCTCAACACCGCTACGTCTGACGGAACACGAGCGTCAAAATCACCACCGAACCGACAACGATAAACTACAGAGGTGGTTGGGGAAGCCGCTGCACGGGAGACATCCTAATGAGGTTAACCAGGAACATGTCGACAAGTTAGCGTCGAACTATTGGCTGACCTCGGGACAAATGTTCCCCGAGACGGAAGGCTTCCTACTGGCCATACAAGATCAGGTTATACCAACTCGCAACTACCTAAAATTCATTGTAGGAGATGCATCGGTAGTGGATGACAGATGCAGATACGGGTGCCCAACTTCAGAAACAATCCAGCACATAACAGGAGGATGTCAGATGTTCGCATCAACGGAATATAAGGAACGACACGATTCGGTTGCCAAGATCTTGCACCGGGAACTGGCGGAAAAGCTGCTGCTTGTGCAGACAGAAAGGGTCCCATATTACAACTACACACCTGAGCCTGTTCTTGAGAACAGCAACTACAAGATGTACTGGGATCGTACAGTTCTGACTGATCAACGAGTTGCCCATAACAGACCGGACCTTATAATAGTTGATAAAATTTCTAGGAAGACAACTCTGATTGATGTGGCCATCCCGAACAACAACAACCTGCGTGTGAAGCAAGTCGAGAAGATCGCGAAGTACAGAGACTTAGAAGAACGAATTAGAAGGCAATGGGAAATGGAGAACGTCCAGACGATTCCAATCATCATGTCAACAACTGGTGTTATACCAAAAAGTTTGCTGAGAAACATCAAGGAGCTGAATCTAACTGATAGTCTTTACAGGTCCATGCAGAAAGCGGTACTACTTGCGACAGCCCGAACCGTCAGGAAATTCATGGGGAATGCAGGATCGTCCAAGAACATCAATGTCACCTAGGGCCCGATAACATGGCAAGGGTCTCGTCCGAGCCAGATCCTTTTGGTATCCGGGATGCCCGGGATCTGAGTGAATGTTCCCCGTAGAGGGAGTGCGAATGCCTTTTGGCTAAGTCGATATAATAATAATTTTTAAGCTAAAGTGGAGCTGCCAACGCAGGGACGGACGGCATACTAATGGCCCGTAACTTGGAAGAAAAGATAAACCGAAAATTTGATTTTAAAAAATAGCTCTTTTGCTGTTGAATTTTAAGTATAAATTAATTTCAGAAAAATTGATCTAAATAAAGTTATAACAGACGCTATCTGCTACAAACACACAACCGGCCGGCAAAAGCCGCAAAAATTGGTCAAAATATGCAGGGAAGAACAAAAGTCTTAATTCGCACTAACAGAGTGTATAAAGATACTCAACAATAGAAGTGAATATTTTTCGTAATAATTTTCGTAATAATTACCTTTATAATAATTAAACGCGCAAAATTTGACAAAAAATTGCATTTTTTCTTCGTGTTTGGGAGGATATTGGTAAATTCCAAACTAAATCGACCATTACCATACATTTATTGTAACCCTTAAACTGACAACTATATACCTTTCTCTAAAAAAATATATACTAGCAAATTTCGGACTCCTAAGTAATTCAAAGGGCGCTCTCTGTGAGAAACGTAGAAAATAAAAACACAGTACAAGTACAACGTCCTGTATCTTAGAAACGAAAAACTTTAGGACCTGTGAGATAGTGAAAGATTTTTGGACGTAATTTTACTCAGTATGTGTTGTGTGGCGTATATTCTTACAATAATAAGGTATGAATCAGAGAGTCATCCCGAGTTCTTCACATGGAAAAGTGAATTTTCTTTTATTCGAAAAATATGCGTTTTGATATGATTTTAATTAGGCTGTAATGAAGTTCAAAATAGAAAATTCCTGGGAAAACCATAGGCATACCGTTAATGTGGGGCCCAAAGGGCTATTATTGTCAGGTGAACTTGTATTTTAATGCTGAATTTTTCCACGTTTCTGAACGGGCTGCCAATGATAAGTATGTAAGTTTTTATCATAAAACTGCCGAAGAAAAGATGGCATAACTTTTGCTCATGTCCAAGTACTTTACATCGAATAAATCGTTTAAATGATTATAACATTCAATTTACACTGTACTTGGACATGCGCAAACGGTATGCCATCCTTTTTTCAGCAGTTTCACAACAAGAACTTGCATACTTCTCATTGGCAGCCTGTTCAGAAACGTGGAAAAATTAAATATTCAAATACAAGTTCACGTGATAATAAGAGCCCTTTGGGCCCACGCTAACGGTATGCCTATGCTTTTCCGAGGAATTTTCTATTTTGAACTTCATTATAAAACACATGACAGCCCGACTAAAATCAAAATCATATCAAAACGCATATTTTTCGAATAAATGAAAACTCAGTTTTTTATACGAAGAACCCAGGACGACTCTCTGATTTATACCTTATTATTGTGAGAATATTTATTTATTTATTAATTTATTAACGGGCATTGCCCAATTTCATAATGTAGGGGTACATGAAGCAACTTAGCAAATATAGTAACAGGTAATCTTATATCTAAATTGTTCAAACACAGCTTTTACAGTGAATATATGAATGCAGGAAATTATAAATGCAAGTACTGTAAAATGATGTAGGTATCCCGCGAGTGTATACAAGGTTTTCAAACAATAGTGTGCAATTGTTTTATGAAGGCCGAGCCATTGGAAAAGAAGTTAAGTCTGGGATGCTCGTTGGCAAGTCTGCCTGACCTTGTCAGAAAACTATTTTGACCGTAGTTAGTCCAACGCAATATAATGCCCTTTCAAAGGCATACTGAGTAAAATCACGTCCAAAAATCTGTCACTATCTCCCAGTCTATACCTATATGAGCAACCCACCTTACAATGAGTTTTTCTACAAAATGTCAAAATCCTGATCAAAAAACCTAGGACATTCTGTATAATACTTTTGATCTTATCTCTTATTTGTTATGTAAATAGTGTAAGTGTAATTAACTGGTGTAAAAATGTACTATGTAGTTGGTTTTTAATTGCTCGCAATATTGACAGATATAAAAACAGTTCTCCATTATCTTTTCTTGGTTTTTCAGCTAGCTCACCAAGCAAGGTGGCGTCCAAACCTTCTTTAATCTAAAAACCGCACAACAACACTATTAATAAACCTCCCAACGATGTAGTTCGCAATTTCAATCAAATCAATTTTAAAACCATACAACCTTAGGGCCTTTTATCCGTTCGAATGAGATAACCCCGGTAGAGACGATATTTTTTATTTCGCCCCCGATTCAGTTAAATCAAAAAACGCCCCGCTGGTGCGCCTCCTGCTGAAGTCGTCAATTTCGGCCGCAGCCGGCCTGCCAGCGGCACGCGGCGCCCCCGGAACAGCAGGAGATGTTCCCGGAAACGGGAGACCGGGTCCTGAGATATCGGCCGAGGAATCGGCGCTGCCTGATGGGACTATCAAGCAGGCGCTGCTGGGCGGAAAAACGCGGACATTCCCTTTGCTTGTAATCTCACAGTGTACCCCATATTTCATAAGACGACTATACAGGGCGAGTTTTTTTTCGATGCCCACTATGGGGATCTCGGAAACTAGCAGAGCTAGAACAAAGGTTAGATGGGGAAAGAATTGCAGTTTTGAATGCTCAATCTAATGCCCTTTTTGGATTTTTAAAAAAGTTCATGGCTCACTGGATATTTTGAAAAGAGTGATTTTTCGCTATTTCATCAGATCTGTGTAGCTCCGTTATGTCTGATTATACAGAAAAACTGTAGAAACAAAAATTGTAGATAATTTTGTGCTTAATAAGATAATCTTATCCAATTTTTTACGTTCTTTGTGATTTTTGAGATATGACAAACTTGTGTTTTTTTTAAATGTAAATCATACTTGGCTGTGGCCTTATCAAATCGGCAATTTTTTGAGCTTTCCAAAGATATAATACTCGGCATCGTTATTATAAAAAATAAAAGAGCTATGGCTAATTTTCTGATTTTATTTAAATTTTCACATAGTCAGCCATGGAATATTTTCATAATTACGTCATTCTATTTTATAATTAGACATACTTCAAACTTTCTAATATTTTGTTTTTGGCTGGTAACGAAATGTAACAAAATGAAATAAAAATTAAAAAACTCAAATTCAAATTATTATAATTTTAAAAGGTCACCTTTTAAAATAAAAAAGGTGTTCAAACAATCCACCATTATTATTTATGCAAATATTGCATCTTTTTAAAACTGAATTTGTCGCCTTTCTTAGAGAGCGCCTGTCAATACTGGCAATTGCTTCTAAAACAGCTGCTCTTAATTCAACAATTATTGTCTCGTACTTTATTTATTTACAGACAAATCGGGGGATCGGGGCTGCCAGGAAATAGGTCTATTTCTCTCTATCAAACTATTTGGATAGAGCTGATCTAGGTAATTTCTTACGGGCAAATAATTATGTGGTGGAGCTCCATCATGATAATTTTTGTTTTATTTTGATACATTTTGTTACCAGCTAAAAATAAAATATTTGAAAGTTTGAAGTATGTCTTATTATAAAATAGAACGTAATTATGAAAATATTCCATGGCTGACTATGTGGAAATAAAAAAAAAAAAAACAGAAAATTAGCCGTAGCTATTTTATTTATTATAATAACTCTATGCCTGGTATTATATTTTCAGAAAGCTCAAAAAATGGCCGATTTGATAATAAGACCACAGCCAACTATGATTTGCATTTTAAAAAAAACAAGTTTATGTCATATCTCAAAAATCACAAAGAACATAAAAAATTGGATCAGATTATCTTATTAAGCCCAAATTTATCTACAATTTTTGTGTCTACAGTTTTTCTGTATAATCTTTCGTACAAAATTTTGGTTTGTCGAAGAAAATAATTTGGCACTTATTTCTGGGACAACCTGTATATTATCGCTCAACTCGAAGAACTTCCTGGCATGCTGTGTTAATAAGACTGCATGCGTGCTCTAAAAAATTGCTTCTACAATCAAACTTATAAGGGCGCTATAATAGAATTGTAGTATTGAGTAAGTTGTTTTGTACAGTTTTCGTACACGAGTCGAGTCAATTCCCAGTCCTCGTAATAGGGGTCAAATAATCTTAGACACGGAAAGAGAGAGGACGCCTAAGAGCGCTCGCTGCCGTGTTACCGACTGCCACATCGCACGACAGGCCAGTGGCGTAGCATGAAACGCGTTCTTAGCCAATATCACAAAAATGTTAAAAATGGAACGGTAGTAAATTTTGACTTACCTACATGCAATTTGCAATATTGGCATTTATTTGCAGATAATTTCCCACATATAAAGCTAGTCTCAAGTGCTGAAATATATTTATTTGTGGCGATTTCGAATCAATCAAAATAAAATAAATAATGCACGCCCATGGAAACCAGCCCATCAAAATCAATTAAGAAATTTTCAATAAAAACGATGATCTTGGAAATCGGTCCAATATGAAATTTCATCCCCTATTTTCCACCCTCACGGGTGGAATTTTTTCTTCAAATTTAAATGGGGCCACTCCTAAAGTAATCCCTTTCTAATAAAAAGAGAATCATCGAAATCGGTCCAATATGAAATTTCATCCCTTATTTTTCCACCCTAACTGGTGGAATTTTTTCTTCAAATTTAAATGGGACCATTCTGTAGGTATACCCTTCCATATAAAAAATAATTGTCCTAATCGGTTTATAAATGATGTTCTGAGGTAGGTAACAAACATAAAAAAATAAAAATACAACAGAATTGATAACCTCCTCCTTGTTTGAAGTCTATTAAAAATAATATGTTTTCTTGAGTAAAAAATATGTTGTCAGACTTACATTGTCTTATACTTTTAAACGTTTCTATCAGTAAAAATCTATGATCATTCTCGAGTGAAAATACTATGTCTGGTCAACAATACGGCTGAATATACAAATTATCTTTGATAATATCGACTTTAGATGAATGAAGGGTGAAAGCATTTGCAAAATAACGGAAGTGTAAATAATTATATTCGTCCTATTTACAAACGACACAATGCACTTGATCGTACTAAAAGGTAGAAGAAATATTAAGAAGTTATATTGAGAAAAAATAAAGTTTTAGGGCATCTTTCAAAGGTGGCTTGTTAAATATTTACCTGTGAAACGAAATCCCGGGCTCTTGCTTTTCACTTCTGCTTTTGCAACCAAACTCTAAACAATTCACCATCGTAAGAGTATATTTTTCCCTTAATCACTGTTACTTTTAATTCACAAATTCACGATTTTAACTCACAACGTACTCGCTTTGTCTGCCACATATAAAATGGCCGCCATTCAAAACGACGTAACAAGGGTAGGCAAGCGCGGTGTCCTCTCTCTATAAGGGTCAAATGAGCTACACCTCGCGTCGGAAATTATTTGTCAGTGGTATATTGCTAAAGAATCTTATAAAATACTGTAATCACTGATCCGGTCTACAAAAGCATAGTTTTATTGACGAAAGGTGATATCAAAGTCGCACATAAATATTAGCGACTTTTTTTGCCCGAAAATGCTTTTCTTATTGTCAGTATTACATAATATGTAATTGGCTTATTTGCATAACCCGGTGCTACTATAATATCGGCCTGCGTCCTATAACTAATGGCCAATTTCCATAGTTAGGTCAGCTTGTTACCATTGTAAGCTGCGTAAATCTACGCTTAATTAGACTTGGAGGTATCATTTCAGATAAGATTGTTCGTCTAAATTACGTTAATCGGGTTACAATCTAATGCCCACTAACAATGGATATTGTGGGCAGTTTACCTTGGAAGGCACAATGTGATGCCACCGAAGTTGGTGCATGTATTGAAAATAGACAATGCGCCGCTAATGACGAAGTACAATCAACATAAATTCGCGATAGAAGGGCAAGTTTCGCAAGTATCGATGAGAGAAATGGAAAATATAGCCGTTAATTCGGCCACAATTCATCCATTAACGCAAACTTTCTCCAAGAATTTATTTCCGTCCTTATTGCGTAGGAGGAATAAGGATTACGGTCCTCGGAATTCTTGCTATTATCAGTCTTCAGAGAAGGGAGGGGCAGAATAATTATTTTTACGAAAGTTATATGTTTGTTTCTGCGGCGTTCCATTCGCAAATATTTGCGCTTCTAATTGCGGATCGCGATGTTGGGCAAACATTTTCAGCGGGGGGGAATCGGATAGTCAACGTTCTGGCCCCAACGGTTTACTAATAGAGTAGGTACTTGACAATATTTTTAATTGCTCTCAAATCGTACTGTAGATGCACCAACATAACAAATAATAAATGAAACAACGGCTTTTAACTCTTATTTATTCATGATAATTAAAGACGAAGTTGCACAATTTTCTTCAATCTGAAATCTAAAATTTCGTCGTTTTATTGTCTAGAACGCCAAACGTGACAACCTCTGTGCATGTCAGGAGAAACGTCATTGCAATGTTGTCGGTGACAGTTTGCAATAATTCGTGGAACAAAGGCAAATTTTTCTTTTCTATGCAAATGTCTCCAGCTTGCCTAGGAATATCTATTATTTAATATATTGCAATCTTTGAGCTTTAACTAAAGCAATTGCACACTAAAATATTGTCATATAAATAGTGTACCGTGTATTGAGTCCTCTACAGCAAAATTCTGTCTGTTTATGCTGCACACGCTGGAAACTATATCCTTCATTTCTGTCACGTGACACTTTGCTTAAAATATGTGTATATGGAACATAATATACAATAAATATTCAGACTTCAATAATGCGGAAATATTCGCGTATGTGGCAACGCCGCACCCGCCCACCCGACGCGACGTCCCTTCATGCTAATAACTGTCATTCCATATGCCGCTCAATCAAAAAATTTATTAGTAGATATCTCAGCGATTTATTATAGTGTTATTCTTATTTATTATTATATTGTTTGTGTAGCTAACGTGTTGTGTGGTGTAGGTAAATTATTATCATGGACAAGGCTTACGTGGAAGGACAATCCGATAATTTGCCGAAATTGGATGCTTTCATGGATCTAATAATCCATCTACCGAAATTCGTGGGATAAAACTGCAATTATTAACTAAATATTTACGACAAAATACTTCTCGGCTAAATGTGGTTTCATGGGGTTTGAGGTTAGAATTTTGAAATTTCAACTTTTATCGCAGAATACTTCAGTGGTATCGCCATGTTGCCAAATTGCCTTTTTAAAAGACTTGTGCTTTCCCACCAAATTTCGAAAAAAGTCTAAACTTGCTAATGACGTAAATATTATTTTTATAAATGATCGTACAGTCTTATCCAAGAGTCCAGGAATTGTTTTATCAAGTTTGTAAAATTTTTCCCTATTATTGATGTATATGTATAGACTTTCAACATGAAATTTTTAAAATTATTCAAAACCTTTTTTATATGAAATTTTGATGTTTTAGCAAAAACTCCTGCAGTCTATGCCCTATGTAGGTATACCTATTAAAACTCATAGACTAAACTAAACTAATTAATACATTACTAAATTGTGTATATAGTACAAAATAACCTAAAACTTTCTATATAGTTAGGACACAAAAAATATATCTGCAAAAAGAAATTATAAAGCAAGTTTAGTTAAGCCTATTTCAGGACATTTTTTAGGTTACGTACTGAATAGTAGATTTGTTTATTTTTCTCGTGGCGCTTTCAATCTGCGTTTGCTTTTCTTCAATTAATCTAAAGATGGAAAGGGTACTATTATATTTGAAACATTGGATTAATTTTTACCTAGAAATACCCTCTAAAATAATATCTACCACTCAGCTTGGTAGGTCTAGAGAAACCCCAAAGCATAATACACCGTTTTCGTTTTTGCACTTTATTTAGAGTTCGCGTTTGCAGATAGAGCCAGACCATTTCTCCACAACTTATCAATCGCGAATAAATTCATATCGAACGGAATGGCGCCCCCAGTTTTTGTTCCGCCTCTACTCTGTCAGCATTATATCCGGGAGAGATATTTATTAAAAATGTCAGTGTCTGGAAAATTAACGATTTTTTAATAAGGTCATATTTTGATTATCTTGTTAGTCATAAGCTGACCTGTCAGCTCTCCAAGGGATGTCGTTGTCTTTTGGTACACTCTGTATGTTAACATTATTGCAAATGAAGTGAGATTAGGAGGAAGAGTTGTGTGTATGAGAAACATAGCAAACAAATGAACAGTTGAAGTCGGTTGGTACGCATTTTTTTGCCACATTTCCTGCTTTTGAAAGAAATAATATAATATAATACATACCTAGTCTCTATATTTGAAAGGGAGATACGGGTCAACTTGCCATACCCGAATATCAAATAAATTTATATCGATTGATAAAAAGCTCTAGTTTTTTGTCAGCAGTGTGACCAGGAGCACTATAGGTAAAAGGTAAGAACGAAAATGCGGAAATATAAATATTTGAGCGCCTGATGCGGTGGCCTGCTAAAGTATTCCATAATTTATACACCTTTGGGAGAAGTGTTATTACGAATTTCATACCACAAGCTGAGCATTAGGATTAGTTAATATTTTAAAAATGTTAATACAGTGTAATTAATAATTAAAAATAGTACCCTGTGTAGGTTTAAGTGCCTTGAATAAATGTGTGTCATATACAGTGTGGTTGTGGTCCAAGATTTTTTTTTATCGTTGAGAAAAGTATTTGGGGAATGTTCTCTGCATGTTCAAGAATCTAAGAATCGATTTTGACATAAATATGTCAAGTCGGCAATTTCGAAAAAAACTACCATTAAGTTAAGAAAATAGTTATTTATGTACCAAGGCACTGAAGTTCGACTTTTTATGACTCATGTGGAATTTAGTTGCCGAGGCCTCTGGCCGAGGCAAATAAACCAAATGAGTCATAAAAAGAACTTCAGTGCCGAGGTAAATAAATAGTATATTTTTTTTGAAATCGGAAAAAAAAAATGTTTTATTAGGCAAGAAAATAATAATTAGGGATCACCCGTCCATGAACCATCTGCGTGCGGCTTTGCTTGACTTTGACGATCACTCTACCTAGGTCAAGTATAACAAGACACGGCACCTTCGAACATAAAAACCAAACTGCTGCTTCTTGTGCAGCCTACACAACAAATCTATTGATATTCAAATTTACTAAAATATGTATACTGAAGGATTGCGCTTCTATAGGAAACAATTTCGCAACGTGTACGAAAAGTTAAATGGGCCTTTATCGGCCGGGTTTTGAATATTTGGTCACTTTTGACGGGCGATTTCTCCGCGTCTGACGTTTGATGTTTACATCTCGCCAACGCCTACTTATTGAAAAAAATCGTACAATAATGGGCCACATTATTGTACGATTTATGTGCTTTTAATGACGATTTTGGGACACTTTACTGCCGATTTCAAGAAAATGATGTTAAATAATTTTAGACATTTTAGATATAAGTAAGTACCTACTAAATGTGAAAAAAGACTGATAGGTGATATTGTAATTGTTAAAAAAATGACTTGAAAACTTAATTGCCGTTAGCGAAGCCCGACAGGATGAAAAGTACAAACAATTTATAAGTGCGGAATTAGTTCAACTTTTACTGTGTCAGTCGGGATAACCCTTATGTATGCGCCTTATTTTCCACACTAATATTAGTTCTAAGAAAAAATGTGTAGGAACATTTTTTACAGAAAATTTTATGAGGATAATTTTTGTGTACGAGTATTTTTATCAAAAAGTGGACCGTTTCCGAGATAATCTTGAACACGGGAGTGAAAACGACATCCTAGGGGATGAAGCAAACCATTTAAGGGTGATTTAGGAATACTTATGTCTTCCTAACATTTCCACTACAAATTTTCAAATCTTTTTGAATTTTGTCCGATATAAATCGGAATTACAATTTTTTAAAAACATGCCAACATGCCGACAGATAAAAAATGACGACGTGATTGATAAAAAGCAAAAACAATTGGCTACCGGCACTCTGTGTTTTTATAATGGAAAACCGGAGAAGTACAACAAATCAAACAAATAGTTTAGCGTACGAAGTGAGAAATCAGAAGTGGGTCAGAGCAGTGATGCTTTTATCCCACTTCTGAATTCTGTCCCCAGCCGACGCTGTGGTAATAATGTCTCACATTTTTGCGGAGTTGGTTCGGCGCAGTGTATCCCCAGCGTGGCATTCCGGGAACATTGAAAATAATGTAACGATGCACCCGTGCCATCATTCTCTTGGCTCCCCCACATTCCGAGGTTAATGCGACGCTGTATTTCAGCTATCGACAACAAAATGCAAACGACAATAGCCGAATTTATGGGCGAGAGGAAAATGCAAAGCAATGGTTTGGGGGATGGGGGTTTCTTAACGTATATGAGGATACTCCCTGCTCTCACTTTTGGTTTGTTGTTTTCTGTTTTCTTAGCATGGCAATCTAAAGTACTTAATATTGTATTGATGTGACTATACAGGGTGGTTCATTAGAAGTTTAGGGGGAAGGAGTGCAAATTTTGATTTGAAATTTTGATTACTTATATAACAGGTTGTAAACTTTATTTCTAAAATATTTTCAACTTCCGATCACTTCCGGTTATACCGGAAGTCGATAGCAACTTTGTTACTTCAAATAGAACACCCTATATATTATTACAACATTTGGTTCCCTATTAAATTCCAAATCTTTTTTCTGAATATAATGTGTACCCTATTCCTAACCCTTTTCGAGATATTCGCAAATTTTTGATTTTTTTTGAGTGTTGCAGCCATCGACCATAGTGATAACTTTGAAAATTTTTTTTTAACTTTATTAAATGGTCTGTATGCTATTTCAAAACATTGTATAGGGTGTTCGAGAAAAAAATCCTAATACCTATCAACATCGAAAAATTGAAAAATATCATTTTTTTCAAATGGAATCCATATTTTTTTATCGCACCATTGAAATGCTTGTGAAAAGACAGTTCAAAAAGATATGACACACTATATATGTCTTAATGAAACGGTTGCTTCGTTATTACGCAAAATACGTATTTTTGCTGTACCATATCAAGAAACAACGGACCTTTTCTAATAGGCGGCTATGGATTTTTCATTTGTGATTGTCATTTATTGTGTTCCAAACAATAAAATATTAACTGTTGACAAGAATGGCTCAAATTAACTATTCTAACGAAGATATTTTGAATAAATATGTTATACACTCATGGAGTGTAAAAGAATTTTAGAAAGAAAAATTAGAGTTTTTAGTGAAAGGCATTTACATTTACCACCTTTGACGAAAAGAAAATTCAGAAAGTTCGAACAAAATTTCATAGTCCATGGCAAGGTCCAAACAAAGTGAAACAAATGTAAATACGCAACAGGTAAATAGCATAATATGAATAAAGTGTTTTACTTATATAATATGTAGTTTCTTGTTTTTTCTTCTAGTACCTATTATTATGTAATTATTAGTATTATTTAATTTTGTATTGTTGCTTCTCAGGGAAAAATATTATTAAATAGCCCTTGACCTTGTCATATAATTGCGTTATTTCATTTTCCATGGCACCCTATAATGTGACGTTCCTTGAGAAATGGCATCTTTGTTGATACAGAGCAGAAAAAATACGTATTTTGCGTAATAACGAAGCAACCGCTTCATTTAGACATATAGTGTGTCATATCTTTTTTAACTGTCTTTTCACAAGCATTTCAATGGTGCAATAAAAAAATATGGGTTCCATTTGAAAAAAATGAGATTTTTCAATTTTTCGATGTTGATATTGGGATTTTTTTCCCGAGCATCCTGTACAACATTTTGAAATGGCATACAAACCATTTAATAAAGTTGACTTTCGCCTACGACAGTCCAAAATTTCAGTTTTCCAGATTCATAAATTTCAAAGTTATCATCAACTGCAACACTCAAAAAAATCACAAATTTTTGCGAATATCTCGAAAAGGGTTAATAGGGTACACATTATACAGGGTGGTTCACTTTTATGTGGTAGGACTTTAACATTAGATAGAAAAAGATAATCTAAAATGAAAATTTTATATCAACATATATCGGGGAAAGCTTAGTTTCCGAGATACAGGGCGTTGAAGTGTTGGAAAAAATATGAAGTATTTTTTACACTGTCCGAACCAGTGGAGATATTTAAACCAAATTTGATGTGTAGTACCACCTTTTTGACTACGATATTTAGTGATAATATGAAGGTCCTGAAATAACCAGTGGTGGAGTTATGGGTTTTCACTATCACTAAATTTAAAAAGTAATTAGTACGGACCTGTCTCACATCAACGTAAATTTTTTTTCGTAAAGTTCTTTCAATTCTCTACAAAAAGTGTATCTTGAAATTTTTTTGTATCTGCCACGGTTGTGTAGTAAATAAATTACTTCGTTTCCATCTCAGCCTTTTTTGCCTAAAAATGTGTTTTCTAAGATTATTGATAAATATCGCAAATAACAGAAATTAATTATGGAACACTTATCGAATTCAGCTATTTTATTTTTAATTTTATGGAAACAATTTTAAAAATAAACTGGCACTTGGTTTGAGGTACATTACTTTATTATCATTTTAACATTTTTATCAAATCTGTATTATTTCTTAATAATTTTTATAATTCTAAATTTGTAGAATTCTAAATTATACCACGACGAATAAAACATGATTCTTCCGCCCATAAAATGTTATTTAAAAATTGTCTTATTTCCTTTGACTACAAAATCCATCGGCAAAATACTAATGTCCTTTCTGCATCGCCGTACTGGTGAAGATAAGTGTGCCATGGAAAAGAAAATCTTATTGACAGTTAATAATACAATAATCTGTCATCCAGTAGATGAACGTAGCAGCGCCGCAGTTTGTCTTTGTTAATAATTAAAATGCCGTTCCCATTTACAAATGAAGAGCAGGCTGACATCCATTTCTGCTATGGAGTTGCAAATGGGAACTCTGCGGAAGCAGCCAGAGAATACCGGAGGCGATTTCCAAATAGGCGCCATCCGCGTCCCTCGGTGTTTGTTAACATGCACCGGCAATTCAGAACTCGCGGTCTGAGAACTAGAATCGTCGAACGAGGAAATGAAAACAATATCCAACAAGTCAGACGCAACAATGAGATTCTTCGTGAATTCGATAGGAATCCTACAACAAGTAGCAGAAGAGTGTCAGTGGCCCTACGTGTTTCAAAGTCTGCAATTTTGCGAGCTTTAAAAAGAGATCACAGGCATGCGTATCATCTACAACCCGTACAAGGTTTAAGGCCCGGCGATGCAGAAAGAAGATTAGTGTTTTGCCGATGGATTTTGGAGTCAATTGAAGGAAATAGACAATTTTTAAATAACATTTTATGGACGGACGAGTCGTGTTTTACTCGTCGTGGAGTAGTAAACTTTCATAATCAGCATATTTGGGCACAAGAAAACCCACATGCAATCCGGCCAAGAAATTTTCAGGTCGAATTTAGTGTCAATGTTTGGATTGGACTGTACAACCATCATCTGTTTGGACCCTTTTTTTTGCCACAGCGAGTGAATGGTGACAATTTTTTGGAGTTTTTAGTAGCTGAGCATAATAATATGTGGGAAGACATTCCTTTAAACTTAAGATTGTTGGCTTGGTTCCAACTTGACGGCTGTCCTGCACATTTTCACCGAAATGTGAGGAACTGGTTAAATAATAACTTTCCAAATAGGTGGATCGGACGAGGGGGACCGGTCGCTTGGCCACCACGTTCTCCGGACATAACACCTCTGGACTTCTTCGTATGGGGATTTTTAAAAGAACAAGTCTATGCGACTCCTGTAGAAACAAGGGAACAACTTATTGATCGTATCAGAAATGCGTGCGATGAATTGAGAAATGGCAATTTAATCGATGCTGTTCAATCCGTTAGGCGTCGAAGTGAATTATGTGTGCAACAGAATGGATCACATTTTGAATAATTGTTGAATGTTGTACAAATTTAGAATTATAAAAATTATTAAGAAATAATACTAGATTTGATAAAAATGTTAAAATGATAATAAAGTAATGTACCTCAAACCAAGTGCCAGTTTATTTTTAAAATTGTTTCCATAAAATTAAAAATAAAATAGCTGAATCCGATAAGTGTTCCATAATTAATTTCTGTTATTTGCGATATTTATCAATAATCTTAGAAAACACATTTTTAGGCAAAAAAGGCTGAGATGGAAACGAAATAATTTATTTACTACACAACCGTGGCAGATACAAAAAAATGTCAAGATACACTTTTTGTAGAGAATTGAAAGGACTTTACGAAAAAAAAATTTACGTTGATGTGAGACAGGTCCGTACTAATTACTTTTTAAATTTAGTGATAGTGAAAACCCATAACTCCACCACTGGTTATTTCAGGACCTTCATATTATCACTAAATATCGTAGTCAAAAAGGTGGTACTACACATCAAATTTGGTTTAAATATCTCCACTGGTTCGGACAGTGTAAAAAATACTTCATATTTTTTCCAACACTTCAACGCCCTGTATCTCGGAAACTAAGCTTTCCCCGATATATGTTGATATAAAATTTTCATTTTAGATTATCTTTTTCTATCTAATGTTAAAGTCCTACCACATAAAAGTGAACCACCCTGTATTCAGAAAAAAGATTTGGAATTTAATGGGGAACCAAATGGTGTAATACTCTATATGGGGTGTTCTATTTGAAATAACAAAGTTGCTATCGACTTCCGGTATAACCGGAAGTGATCGGAAGTTGAAACTATTTTAGAAATAAAGTTTACAACCTGTTATATAAGTAACCAAAATTCGCACTCCTTGCCCGTAAACTTCTAATGAACCACTTACGTGAATCACCCTGTAGAGTCACTGATTCTCTTCTATTCTATAACAGGGTACTTGACGAAATTTTACAAACTTGATAAAACTATTCCTGGACACTTGCCTAAGACCCTACGATTGTTTAAAAAATATATACAGAATATTTTCTAAAATTTATTTGTGGCGCAAACAGATCCATTTAATTTTTAATTGGGTTTTTCGCCACCAAACTGATTGAAAGACATCTTTTTCAAGTTGCCTCGAAAATTCATAAATTCTTAACACTAAATGAACGAAACTTTAAACGTGTAACTCAAAAAATAACTTCAACAAATTTGTTTTCTGAGCTTTCGGAGGATAAATCTTCCTCCTTTCTCAAAGATCATGTCACGTCAAAGTCGAGGCAACTTGAAAAAGTTGTCTTTCAATCAGTTTGGTGGCGAAAAACCCAATTAAAAATTAAATAGAATCTGTCACTTCACTTTGACGTGACATGATCTTTGAGAAAGGAGGAAGATTTATCCTCCGAAAGCTCAGAAAACAAATTTGTTGAAGTTATTTTTTGAGTTACACGTTTAAAGTTTCGTTCATTTAGTGTTAAGAATTTATGAATTCTCGAGGCAACTTGAAAAAGAATGTTCACAGAAAAGGTGTTGAATAGAAAAAAAAATTGTTTTTCATTTTATCGAAAAAATAAGTTACTCTCGATAAAAAGTTTTGCTTGTTCTTGAAGGATTGGGATAGAAAAATTTAACAGTAGTACGGGGTGTTCACAAAATTTAAAAAAGATAAAACGGTCGCGGCAAATTTTATCGTCATCAAAATGAAAAAGTTCCGGCCTCCCACACTATTCGGCGGGTGCACATATAAAAAAAGCCGGCCTAATTTTCTGCCGAGTAAAAAGTGGCGTCCGATATTGGAAACCCGTGTCAGGGGCGGCTGGACCCGGTGGGGACGGCTAAACCCCCGAGTGCATACCGGTGTACTCCCATAATTTATTAAGTACCTACCTACCGCGCTTTTTATGCTAAAAGTCCGCGGTTGTAAATAGAGCGCCGCGCACGGGCGTAGCCAAGGGGGGGGGGTTTCGGGGGTTCAAACCCCCCCGAAATAAGCAAAATATTACCTAATATTATACCGAAAAAATACGAGGAGTGAAGAGTTAAATTATTATTACGTTTGAATATATGTAGTAATAGTAGCGCCTAGCGCCATCTTTTGACGAGAGGCAGACGCAGTTGCAGCCGAACTATTTTGTATTGTAGGGACACTTTGCGTTGTTTCTCGATTATTCGCCACGCCCCTCGGTCGAAATGAGCGGAACTTTGTGGAAGTTCGTGGAAGTTTCTGGACGGCTACTGGGCTGCTATATAAGCGGCGCCGCGGCGCGTGACCGCGCTTACGGCAGTATTGTTCCTTGCGAACTCGAAGCGAATAAAAGTGAAAAGTGGTGAACGAATAGTGAAGAGAATTAAGTGTACCGTGTAAGTGAGTAATTTTAGTGCGCTGTTATTCGATGACCTTGTTAAGGATAGATACGTGAATCATTATTACTGTCGAAAAATAAAGGGGAAAAAAAGGAACGGTGATAAACTTAAAGGTATGGACTACTGGAAAAAGTGGTGTAGTCAAGGTCAAGGGGTTTCTAATAAAGAAACAAATTTGAATTTAGCTATCAAAGCTTCAGCTACCTTGCATGCTGATAAGAAGACTGCCTACCCCGAAATCTAGTTTGGAATGCCTAGATATGTGCGATAAAAACCTTTATCCTAATATTTACACATTACTACAAATCTTGGCTACCATTCCTGTATCCACTGCTACCCCAGAAAGGTCTTTCTCGAGCCTAAGGAGACCGAAAAACTATTTACGAAACACTACAAGTGAAAACAGACTTAATGGTTTGGCTCTAATGAACATTCACTATGGAACAGAAATTCATGCAGATGAAGTAGTGGATATATTTAAAAGAAAAAGCCGAAGATTTCTTCTTTAATGGTTTTAGATTTAGTGCAGAGGAACGAAATTAACTTATCCATTTCATTTAAAGTTAAGAACTTTATAAATATGTCGTAGTTTTTCGGATGAATATATAGATATTAAATTTCATGTAAGTATATTTTTGTTGTTTTATTTACTTCTCAAACTAAACCCCCCCCAAAACTAAATCCTGGCTACGCCCGTGGCGCCGCGCGACGCAGTTTCGAATCATTTCCGCGGTCTTTTAAATTTTAATGCAACCAAATGGGAGGATTTAACGATATGAATTATTTATTAGAGGTGGATAATGTACAGGGGTATTATTTAAAGATTACTTACACCTTAATTTTTTAAATTTTGGACCCTGAAAAAATGATAAACACGATATTTCCTACAAGTTTCGAAAGTTGGAGGAAATTTTCTTGTGATCTCAACGCACTTATGGAAAACAGTTGTAAGTCGCATTTTTCAGATATACAGTGTGTCCCACTTAAGGACTGACCACCCCTGTAAAATTTTTATTTATAGCTCGATTTTCATAAACTTTTTTTTGTTGGATAGAGCTTCACAAATGGCATCAAACACATAATTCAGGTGCCTCGTGCGTTACAGTCATGGCCCACTGAGACGGTGTTTTAGTGCTGAAATTTCGAGAAGTACTATTAGGGATTTTTTTGGAGAAAAATTAATGCCAGACTCTTATTCAGCATTGTTCGAAGCCCAAACGTACCAATTTGCATTGCCGTAGCTCTACAGGGAGTTTCAAAATTTTTATTGCCACACTTAAGGGCTGACCACCCCCGTAAATTTTTTATTAATAGCTCGATTTTCATAAACTTTTTTTTGTTGGGTAGAGCTTTAAAAATGGCATTAAATGCATAATTCAGGTGCCTCGTGCGTTAAATTCATGGCCCACTAAGACGGTGTTTTAGTGCTGGAAATTTCGAGACAATTACGGATTTTTTAGAGGAAAATTAATACCGGTTTATTGTTCAGCGTTGTTGGAAACCCAAACGTACCAATTTGCATTACCAAAGCTCCACAGGGTGTTCCAAAAAAATTAAAAGGAAAAGTAAGGCCGGATTCTTATATGCAGTGAGAGGTTCCAAACCAAAACGTACTAATTTGTAATTAATTTTCTTAATTTCTGGTAAGTTGGTCACTAAAATATTCATGAGGAACTCATATTCTTTCAAAAATTTATTAGCCAACAATTTTTTTTATTTAATTTAATATCAACAAATACATGAATAAACAACACAACATAACATAAACTCAAATTTCAATCATTTCAATTAGTCCTCCATTTTCTAATGCAAATTGGTACGTTTGGGTTTCCAACAACGTTGAATAAAAATCTAGCATTATTTTTTCTCTAAAAAAATCCCTAATAGTACTTTTAGAAATTTCAGCACTAAAACACCGTCGAAGTGGGCCATGAATTTAAGGCACGAGGTACCTGAATTATACATTTAATGCCATTTTTGAAGCTCTATCCAACAAAAAAAAGTTTATGGAAATCGAGCCATAAATAAAAATTTTAAAGGGGTGGTCAGTCCTTAAGTGGGACACACTGTAGACAAAATATTATGTTTTTTTTATATTATTGAATGTTTGAAACCTACATGAAATTGTTAGTGCGCCACTGACTCAGTTATTATTATTTTATTACAGAGTATTTTATAGACTGATGAGGCTAGTTGTACCACCAGTGGCATTTTTTAATTGGCACAGTACACACTATAGGGCATCCAAAAATCCCAAAAAGTTCTATCCAGTTCAAGAGCAGGGCCGAACTTCAGTACATGTATGGCGTGGTAGAGTGCAAGAAACCATTGTCGGACCATATTGGACAATATTTGTACTACAGTGAGAGATTTTTCATTTAATTCGTAATTTAAATATTCCAAATATAATTTGGCAGCAAGATGGTGCTCCTGCACACAAAACCCTTATCGTCAAAAATTTCTTGGATGATAATTATCCAGAATGGTTTGGGCAAAACGGTACGATCTTATGGCCTGCGCGAAGTCCAGACCTTGCCCCATTAGACTTCTTTTTATGGGGAACATTGAAGGATCGAGTATACCGAGAAAGAAACCACAATGTTGATGAATTAAAATAAAAAAATATCCAGAGAATTACGTTTAATAAATGAAAGTGGCTAACTGAGAAACCTTAAACGTAGTTTGTTGAAAAGGTACGCCTTGTGCATAGAACAAAATGGGGGTATTATAGAGCATCTCTTATAAAAATGTAATGTTATCATATAACTTATAATAATAATTAATAAAACTTTTTTCTCAGTGTGTCATTTGAATTTTTAGAGGGTTGTAAAATGCAAACAACTGCCGTTCATGGCAATCTTAATTTTAAACAAAAAATCGTAAATATGACTGTAAACTGGCAAACGATTCGAGTGGACATGTATCACAACTTTTTTTTATTATCCCTGCATTCTGCCTTTTATATTTTTTATCACTGATTTTCATTTGTAGTAATTAGACAATAGTTATTATGAAGATTATTACTCACAATATACTCCATTGTGCGTATTCAAAGTAGGTACCTATCTATAATATGAAATTGTTGGTAGCAGGAAAAACGAATATATTACTCGATGCGTAAGCTCCTTTTTTGGCCTCGGAGGTCCTTAGAAAACATCCTTAGCCAAAAAAGTGCACTTACGCACTTGCAATATAAATAACTATTTTCAAAAACATGCACCACAATACCGTTGACTGACGTATTTATAAAGACTTCTCACGGCTATAGCTTTATGTCCTGGAAAACAGATGGCTCTGATGGCTAACAATGTATTGTGCATTGTATTTTATCCCCGGAAAGCTCATGGTGAACCAAAAATGTGTCAGACGTGACAGCCGTGAGCAGTCTTTAATAATATATCAGTCAACGACAATACCTTTTTGGCTTTTTTAAAATAAATGACAGATTGACGTAATATACAAAATGGCATCTGTCAATTTTGGTTTTGGTTTGGCATTGTATAATGTGTTGAATGATTACAATGAACAATGAAACAATGTTTGTCTAGTTATATTTGGTCTGGGCATCTAACAGTTTCGCCATATTTTTCATAACAATTATGTTAGCATACGTGAAGAGAAGCGTGGCAGAACTTCATTTGAATTTGTATTTTCTGCAAGAGCACTCACTTTATATGTAAAAGGATTCCACTCCCCGGAATACAAAGCAAAATTCGCTTTAGTTTTTTTCCCCTTTGTGTAACTACTCAGACTAATTCTGTGGCGAGAAACACTATAGCTTTAAGCATTTCTATAGTCACTGCTTTAAGTTTTAATCCTTTCTAATTCTCCATCCAAATATACCTACCTACGTTGAAAATTTGAGTGCGAAAGCAACCGAACTAATTTGTTCGCCCATCGACAAACTGCTGTAATCACAGAACGCTACGGTTCGCCTACCTAAACATTATTATCGGAATTGTTTCTAGCCGAGTATGTTGGGTTGCATAACAATATTAAGAAGGGGGGGGGTTTTCGACTTTCTTCTTAGTTGCGAATTGCGAATAGGAGCACTAGATTAAGGAGGGATCCTTTTTCCTTTGACTAAATAAATAAGGCGAAAGCGAAGGGGGTATCGGATACGTCAAAGACGGGGCCCTAACAATGTCGCCTTTGCCCTGTGCGCGGGTGGGGCCTGGGCCCCACTTTAAGGAACTACTTCCCAGCCTCCCATGCATAATGTATCGCCGGCTTTTTGTAGTCCACCGTCGTAAAAGTGACGAACTCCGTCGGGAAATTTTAATATTGCAAAATACACTGTACGCGGCTTCCGTTGTTATGGCTTCCGTTCGTCCTTCCTTGCGTTATTCTGAGGACGGGTCGCGACAAGAATGTGTCAAACGGTTTGAGAGAATCATTCGAAAATATTTTTTTATTATACTTCTTTGAAAACACCTTATTTTCATCTGTTTTAGCAATAATGAAAGATGGGGTTTTTCGGGCTAGCGCACGGAAACAGCGCACGGAAAAACCTTCCGTGCGCTGAATAAAAATACCGAATATATGGCTTTAAAATAGAAATATACAGCAAAGTAAACTAAATTTAAGAAACTCTATATGCTCCCTGATATTTAACATGTACCTATTTTGTATTTTAATTCGTAAGTGTTTCAATATTTAGATACATTTCTGTAATATTTTTGACGTTTTATTCACCTTATCTGACAATAACTAATTTACAACAGAGCACCTTTGAAATAATTTGAGAGTAACCATGGAAACGCATCATACATACCAAACACTATATTGTCTGCATTTTTATTTTTTGCCAATTCAATTTATTATAATATGCCGATAAAGTGTTTTAAGTTTCCGTTTTCAAAGAAGTATAATAAAAAATATCGTTCATTACACGTCCAGAAATAGATTTTTCCGTGCTTGCATGACTTATTCCCGTGTTCGGCTGTGCCTCACACGGGAATTTGTCACGCGCGCATGGAAAAATCTTTATTTCCTGACTCGTAATGTAATATACTATTTTATTATACTTCTTTGAAAACACCTTATTTTCATCTGTTTTAGTAATAATGAAAGATGGGGTTTTTCGGGCTAGCGCACGGAAACAGCGCATGGAAAAACTTTCCGTGCGCTGAATAAAAATACCGAATATATGGCTTTAAAATAAAAATATACAGCAAAGTAAACTAAATTTAAGAAACTCTATATGCTCCCTGATATTTAACATATACCTATTTTGTATTTTAATTCGTAAGTGTTTCAAGATTTAGATACATTTCTGTAATATTTTTGACGTTTTATTCACCTTATCTGACAATAACTAATTTACAACAAAGCACCTTTGAAATAATTTGAGGGTAACCATGGAAACGCATCATACATACCAAACACTATATTGTCTGCATTGTTTATATTTTGTCAATTAAATTTATTATAATATGCCGATAAAATGTTTTAAGTTTCCGTTTTCAAAGAAGTATAATAAAAAATATCGTTCATTACACGTCCAGAAATAGATTTTTCCGTGCTTGCAAGACTTCCCGTGTTCGGCTGCGCCTCACACGGGAATTTGTCACACGTGCACGGAAAAATCTTTATTTCCAGACTCGTAATGAAATATACTAAGTATTTCTTGATAGGTATTTCAAATTTTGGACCCGATGATTGCGTCATTCCAATGGATATTTCGCATAGCCTCAACTGTTTAAACACGTGCATATTTGTCTGGTTGTATAACGTTGGAAAATATATAGGTAAGCGATAAAAACATGTGGTTGTTATAAGAATATAGAATCCTAAATTAAAAAATGCTCTACAGATCTTACCTTAGACATATAAGTGACCGAGGTTTTATCGGTAACTTTAAATGTAAGTTCGAAGTTAAGAAAACGTTTTTAATTAAATAGGGTGGATAGTCGATAGGTCATCTTTTATGGCACTCACGATAAAAAAGTTTCAAGTTGGTTTAGGTACTTCGAAGTGAACTCGGTTTTTATATTTCTTGCTGCTTTTTTAAAGTTGGCAACAAAAGTTGGGCTCGAGATTTAGATCATGATATACAATACATTATTATCTCCCGAGGTTGTTGTTGTTGTTGGCAAAATCCACAGTTTAATTATGAAAAAGTGAAAAGTGTAATGAAAGTCACAATTAAACTGGAAGTTTTGCCAACAAATACAACCTAGTAATTAAATTGAAAATTAAAATGCAAATTTGTTAAAATTAATGTATTAAATTTATACATTATATAATATAATCTAAAACACATCCGAACAATGTCTTCTGTTCTAATGTAGGTAACCTCTGCTCTAGTTTCTGTTCAGTTCCAATAATATTCAGCTATTGAAGATTGCATGGTCTGCATAAATTACTACTGCTTTTTGAATACAATCCAAAATACATAGTTTATTGGGGTTGTGGTTGTGCACTAGTATTTGGAGTTAATTTTTAATCTATACCCCGATTACTGCATAAGAAGTCCCGATTTTGTCAGATGACATTCTCCACAAAATCCATAGGAATTTTCTGTTAACCATGGGTATAACATTGGTATATTGTGTATCACTGTCACTGTCACTCACTGATTTATGATACGACCAAGTGATACGAAAAAAAAAGAACATAATAAAATAAAAACCCTATTGCAATCACGATTATGCCGCTACAAATAAAAATAACTATGACTACAACTCATTTTAATAATAATTTCAAACGTCATGGAAACACTTTAATTTTGGTATTTTGGTATAATCAGCTACTTGCGGCTGCGTCTATGGTGCGTACTCAGGCAAATTTTATTTCGGTGTCGTGAAAGTGACAGTGAAGGTTTTCCGGATCGTTCAAAAGGTTTCAAACTTTGGGCAGTGAAAATATTCGCGGGTTTTGTACGTTTCGTGAGTTTTACCGTTATCTGTGTTGTTCTTGTTCGTGTTATTAGTAGTTATTCGTTGTGCAAATGGGCTCGTTACTGACCTGGCCTTAAGACCCGGTTGCATTTTTTGCTGCACTGATGCCAACTTAGGATGGCGAAATTACCAATTGACAGTCCCAGTAAGGACTTCTTAAAATAATTTGACTATAAAATACGAGATAAAATACATCTTATTGTATTAAGTAGATACTTAATTATCATTATCCATTTATTCTATAGGACATCTTTGCTCTTTTCTCTAGTGTTTTCTGTAATAATAATTCTGCAGAACGTTTTGTGGTACTAGAGTCATTTGAAATAATTCCCAGAGCTTTTACACTTCTTGCTAGCATGCGCGTTAAGCGCGCTAAACTATATTATTTTCGCCATGGCAGGTATTTGGTTATTTCTAAGAAATGGGGCAGCAAATAATGCTTGAAAACTAGTGTGCAATATTTTACATTTTTCTTTTGGATTATTTTAAAGTTGAAATGACAGTGTCATTCTTTAGTGTCATATTTTCTTGCTATACTATTTTAGTCAACTTAAAACTTAAACTATTCGATTATGTTATTCATATATTTACGCCTAATAAGTTTTCCTGTCGAAGGCAACCAGACATACACTGTTTCACTTTCCTATTGAAAAGAAAACACTCCGCCCGTGAGTTCCCATCATTTTTCTGAAATTTGACATAAATCATAACCTGAATAGAAAAAACCTCTAATTTGACATACAGTTTCTATGGATATCAACATTTGGGGGCAAAAGATAGAAAATAATCTAGCCATCTCTATATAATGCCCAAAATCGGCAAATATTGTTCCAACTTTCCCTATCCAGAAACCCTAAGATATTTTTCTAAAATCCATTCTAATTATTGTAATTCATTACTTCTCATACCTACTTAATATCGATTGTTACCTAACTGTCAGATATGACAAAATAGCAAACATTGCGGGAGTCTAAAGTTACAGTTAGATAAATAGATAATAATTTGCCCAAATGGATTTGTGATTAAAGTTTCTGCAGCAAGTTCCGACTTTATATCATAAAAGCTGCATATCATTTCGAAGTGAAATATAGAAACTCCTCGAGAACAAACTTCTTGAAAAATTCAGTAAAGTAAATCACTTGCAAACTTGTCGGTTAGAGTTCCGTTTAAAATAAACATGTTTTTATAGATAAATTTAAACCAACTTGTTAAAACTTCTGCCGGTGTGTAAGCCATACAAATTTCCATATAATGTTTCCCTCCCCGCGAAGTTTTTATTTACTACACATTTTTCTGTCGGATACCAGGGAGCAGGAAGTTATAATTTAAAGGGTTTTTATAATTAATTAATTCCAACAAACTACTTTGGGAAAGTTCCACCCCACGAGATAAAGTAGGAAAACAAATTAAAATTTCAATATAAACGAGCGAGAAGGCAGGAACGAGAAATTAGTTAAAAAGAGAGCAGGCGGAGTGGCCAAGAAAGAAGTTTCGAATTTAAAGAAAACAATTTCACGAGGGAGGATGTAGGATTAAGGGGTTAGCCGGGCGGCGTGGAAAAAGCTTTCGCTAAGCACATTTTCCACTTCTCCAACTTGAGTCCTGGTCGCCGGACATTTTTCATCAGAGCCTGTATAAAATCTCTATGTTTTCGCCGCAGATCTTTGCGGAAACCATAAAGCGCTAACAAGACTTTTTATAAAGGGTGGACAACCCTGTAAATTGAACTTGTCTCTTAAACTGCACTAGACATTGTATCTACTTGTTTCATGTTATTCGAGACTAACGTAAGTTAGAAACCGTAGCTTAATCCGCAAGTAAATGTTTGTTTTATTAAAGTATCGCTCGAAATCTTGTCACTAAAATTGGTCATTAGAGTTACCTATAGTTATTACTATGTAAATTTCAGCAACCACATTTTTATAACAGTTATGGGGTACATTATAAAACCTAAGGTGAAATCTATTATAAGGGGTAATGGCTGCCATTTTAAGCTTTTTACTGTTATTGGTTAGGTTTAAATTCATCAAGGAAAATTAACTACAACACATAAACATAAACTTATGAATTAATCATTATGTATCATATTTATACAGGGTGTTCCTCAACCTATACGCATAAAGTTGGGAAATTCTAGCAGAGCACAAATAATCGCCAATTATCGAAAAAAATGTAATAAAATATTTTTTGTTTTGGAGATACCGTGAAAAAAATTTTAGAGGTAATAAAAAATTAAGAAGATAACAAGTTATGATAGCACGTACCACGTAGGTACGGTATTTAGCAGTACTTTGTTATTAGCTGTCTTCAATGACATCTTAACTGTAAGATGCTTCTCGTGTTTATTTTCACACGATTAGAACAAAAGTATGGCATATGTAGTTTCGTAAACGAAGAACTTAAGGACATGGTAGGTACTAGCATATATCTAATGGAGAAGCACATCAAAATTCAGTGGCTGGATCTCATCTTTATGTCCAAAGATTTCCTCAAAGATTACATCCAAGAATTGAGTTTTTTTGCGTGTGATTCAGCGAGGCAGAGAAACTGGCAAAACAAAACAAAACGGGCCGATCGTGTGCATGGATTCGCAGGGCTCAACTGTGTATCATAAATCAAGGAAATAACTTTGAACAGTTTATAATGAGCTAACATCATTTTTATTTCATTACACTAAATTCTAATTCTGTTTTTAAATTTGAAATAAATTGATATAATCTCCGAAACAAAAAAATATTTTATTAAATTTTTTTTCGATAATTGGCCATTATTTGTCCTCTGCTACAATTTCCCAAGTTTATGCGTATAGGTTGAGGAACACCCTGTATAGTGGTTTAATAAAAATAAATAAAAATCGAAAATTATTAATTCCATCAAAAATTTGTTTACACATCATATTTGCAGAGCCCGTGAATTTTCTGGAGGTAGAATCCAATTTCACCCTATGCAGAAAAAGTTGCACGTGAACTTACTGCTTTCCTGAGATCGAGTCTTCTTTTCTGATCAAAATAGCAAACGTGGATGATTTAAAGAAACAAAACATGGTATGTCAACTTTAAAAAGACGAACTGTCCAATTCGTTTCAAACGATAAAGTGATTTTTTCACCTCACAATGGAATAAAGAGAGACAAGTAATATGTTGTAAGACATGCGCAGTACGAATAAAAGAGAAGTTTTATAAAAGTGTGTCTAAAAGCGCTTGAGAAGGAACTTAAGTAACCAGAAGAACTAAGGACGCAGTTACAAACTGGTCGATTTAAGGCATATAAGGGTTTCTTAATTGTAACGGGAAAGTTCTCTCAACTTCTTAAGTGACTTCAAGTTTTATAATATTAGTAACGGTTGCTTCTCCGCGACACTTATAAAAGAAAAAATGTTATTTGGGATTAGCATAGAAATTTTAACTGGCGGTATAGGTTAGAAAGATTTTTAGTGTCACTGGCGAAATAAGGCCATAAAATATCAGCGCGTCTGGCAACAGGGATGTACTCGATCGCAAAAGCGTATTTATGCGGTTTTATCTTGTTATTTTCAACTATTTAGACACTGCCACAAATAATTATATCGATGTTTTGACTAATTTTAATTAAGCCAATAATTTTCTTCCGAAATATTTTGACGTAAACAATTATTGTAAAAGTAAAATGAAATAAAGGTCGTAACAAAGTTACTTAAAAAAAGGGACTTACCAAGAAAACATTGGATGACGCCAGCACTTGCAAAAAAGATAAACGAAAAGAATAGTATGTACCAAGCATTAATAAGAAATCTGAATAACGAAAATTTTAAAAATATATATAATGAGAAAAAACGCAATATAAATAAATTAATACAGATGGCAAAGCAAAAATATGCACAGAATCTTATAATAAACAACAAAAATAAGTCAAAGGCATTATGGGAATGTACAAATAAACTCTGTAACAGAGAAAGACGCAAAACACTTATATCTGACATAAAAAATGAAAACGGAGAAACCTTTACTGATAATCGCATTATATGTAACATATTTAACAGGTATTTCAGTAGGGTGGGTAGTAGATTAGCTGGAAAAATCAGCAGATTATAAAGAAAATAGAACTGAGTTGAAAAATTCAATATACGTAGACAAAACCGATAAGACAGAAATTTTAAAAATTATAAAGTCTTTACAAACTAATAAATTTCCTCTGCATGACGGCATTCGCTCAGAAACCTTAAAAGAAATTCAATATGAGATATCTGGACCATTGGTTTTTATTATTAATTTGTGTATTAAAACTGGATGTTTTCCATAGATTTTGAAAACTGGTATTATTAAACCATTACACAAGAATGGTATGAAAAACGACGTGAGTAATTACAGGCCAATATCCTTTACATCAACTATATCAAAGATATTTGAAAAAGTTATAAAAGCACGGTTAGTCAGTTTTTACGATAAGTATGTCATACTTTCAGATGCACAATATGGATTTCGGGAAGGAAGATGCTATAAGAGAGCTGACAGAGTACATTTATAACTCCATTGATAAAAAAAATACCTACAATATCCATATTTATAGACCTGTCAAAGGCCTTTGACACTGTCTCTCATGACATATTGTTGGGCCACTTTTATTTTTGGTCTATGTAAAGAGTATTTTTAGTATAAAAGCCCGAGGCATAGATAAAGGATTTATATGCCCGAGGTAAATTTATAGGTTTTGCTGATGACATTGCAATCACATATACAGGTGAAAGTTGGAAGACTCTTAAAGAAACGGCAGAGTCAGATTTCTCAAAAATTATTAAATGGTTTCAATATAACAAACTTACATTAAACTTTGATAATAATAATAATAGATAGACATATGCGATGGGACAAACACATTTACAGTCTAACTAATAAATTGAGAGGTCTAGTATCAAAACTTAAACACTTAAAACAATATTTAAATACGCACTATTTAAAAAAATCGCAAATAATGTACGGAATAATAGCCTGGGGTAGCGTATGTGATGAGCATGTGAAAAGCTTAAGCGTGTTACAGAAATGAGAAATGGATTATTAAAATAATTTATCATAAAAAACTGACGTACTCCAGTAACGAATTATATTTTGAAACCAAAATATTCGACGTGAGACAGTTGTATTTTTGGAAGTTAGCACTGTTAGTTTATAGAGACAAGATCCAAGTCTATAAGCGAGACCATCAATATCCTACTAGAAACAAACAATTTTCTTTTGCAGTACCCAGATGTAAAAAAACTGTGAGTATATGCCATGGTTCCTGATAAGATAAGAGGAATGCACTCATAAGGAAAATTTAAATTCGAACTAAAAAACTGGCTACAACATACAGATAGAGCTCTTATTCATAGTATTATAACACAGATATCAAAGTAATACCTACCTAGGGGAAGGTGGGGCAAAGCGGAACGGATTTTCGTTTTTTGCTTGAAATTCTTATATAATAAATAAAACTATTGTGAGAAGAGTACATATGTTTCACTTTGCCCCACAGAGGGGGCAAAGCGGAACGTGGAACATATAGTATATTGTCTTGCATTAGAAAAAAATATATTAGTGTTACATAATATCTATTGCATAGATAAAATAAACATCAGAAAACCTAAAACAAGCTAAGTGATTATTCACAAAAGTCACAAACAAAGAGATTTTCCGAATCTGACTCATAACCGGTGCATTCCTCGTGGGCCCAATTTTTGCACCTGCTACACGATAGTCACCCTTCACCTGGTTTAGATTGTAGAAAGTATCCTCTACAAATTATGCACTGAGTATCATCATTATCGTCACTCAAGTCTAGCTTTTCTTCCAACTGCTTACTCTTCCGTATTTGCTTCTTTTTTTGGTTTAGTTTTATTTTTAAATACATTTTTCTTTACCATATTTTTCTTTACAGCACTTACCGAGCCCTTGGGGGTAGCTTTGTTTTTTTCTTGCAGTTCATAGTAATATGGGCTTGAAGTAAGCACAGCAGTCCAAAATCATTACTTTCGTTTTTATTTAGTAAATTAGCAGGTGGGGCAAAGTGGAATGCAACATTGGTGAGCCATTCCACTTTGCCCCAATCTTCTTTTTTTACGAAAATTTGATATGTGACAAAAATGCGATAAATGACTGACTTCTGTTATTTTGCAAAACATAGCCAAGGTGTTGACCTTCTAACTGCCAAGCACGAATTAAAAAAAAGAACACAGTAGTTTCCAAACACAAAAATTATGCTGCTGGAGATTAACCGATTTTCACTTGTTTTGACATTTTCGGCCATATAGCCTAAACCGTTAAAGGAACGAGTCTGCACTTTCTAGAATATAACTAGCGTGCTCTAGGGCACATATTTTTGCTACTGCCTTCTAGATGGCGCTACACGATACACACAATTCCGCTTTGCCCCTCGTTCCTCTTTGCCCCACTTTCCCCTACACATATTATATTAAAAAGGGTTTTCAACACTTGTCGTTCCTAAGCGATGTCATTAGGTATTATTGTCTCGAATTAGTGCATTAACCCCGACCATGACCACTTTCACGGATATGAGTACTTTTTTGTAATCTATTAGATACTATTTTCTCATTATATTAGGTACTGCCATGCCACACACAAGTAGCCGTGCAGGCTACTTCGTGGTTTTTACTTATGTTTATTTGCATTCGGTATATTTCTTTTGTATTTCTTTTGTATTTGTATTTGTTATTTACTTTATTTCCATGTAGTACCTATTGTAAATAAACATTATTATATTATTATTATGTCTCAGTGCGGCTCTGGCGAAAATCTCAACGCACACGTTGTTGTTTACATCAGGCGTAGGAGGTATTTGATTTTAGTATAATTATTTATGAAGTAAGAAGTAAAGGGCTCTATTCCCAAAATCTTACACTATATTTGTGGATAAACGAAGCTTGCGTTATTTGTGTTTTAAATTTATAGGCGCGCTAGACGTATAAAACCTCGTCGAGCAAAAAGCTCTGATGAATCAAAACTCTTCAAAAAGTTCAAAAGAGCTGTTTCTCTTTTCCTCCCTCTTGGAAGTTACCACAGAAAACCACCCCGTAATCCGTTAACGTACTTAGCCATATTTCTCCGTATTTCTCGGCACGTCCTCCGCCACGTGAATCTCCCCCTTCCCCGCCTTTATGTTTTATTCGGGGGGGGGGGGCTCCCGCTCGTTACCCCCCCAACCCCCGGCCTTTTTATACGGCCGCAAGCGCCGGCTGCGAGCCGCTCAGCTAACAACGGGCTATAATTGATCGCGCCCCGACACTAACAAGCTACACGTGACACTCAATTTGTAGTTTTGTCTCCCTCCGGGCGGCCCGTTCGCCCGTAATCGATATATTCTCTCCTCGCGCCCCGGTGTCACCTCAGTTGGGCTGCTATATAAGCGGCGCCACGGCGCGTGACCGCGCTTACGGCAGTATTGTTCCATGCGAACTCGAAGCGAATAAAAGTGAAAAGTGGTGAACGAATAGTGAAGAGAATTAAGTGTACCGTGACCGTGTAAGTGAGTAATTTTAGTGCGCTGTTATTCGATGACCTTGTTAAGGATAGATACGTGAATCATTATTACTGTCGAAAAATGGAGGGGAAGAAAAGGAAGGGTGATAAACTTAAAGGTATGGACTACTGGAAAAAGTGGTGTAGTCAAGGTCAAGGGGTTTCTAATAAAGAAACAAATTTGGATTTAGCTATCAAAGCTTCAGCTACCTTGCATGCTGATAAGAAGACTGCCTACCCCGAAATCTAGTTTGGAATGCCTAGATATGTGCGATAAAAACCTTTATCCTAATATTTACATATTACTACAAATCTTGGCTACCATTCCTGTAACCACTGCTACCCCAGAAAGGTCTTTCTCGAGCCTAAGGAGACTGAAAAACTATTTACGAAACACTACAAGTGACAACAGACTTAATGGTTTGGCTCTAATGAACATTCACTATGGAACAGAAATTCATGCAGATGAAGTAGTGGATATATTTAAAAGAAAAAGCCGAAGATTTCTTCTTTAATGGTTTTAGATTTAGCGCAGAGGAACGAAATTAATTTATTCATTTCATTTAAAGTTAAGAACTTTATAAATATGTCGTGGTTTTTCGGATGAATATATAGATATTAAATTTCATGTAAGTATATTTTTGTTGTTTTATTTACTTCTCAAACTAAACCCCCCCACAAAACTAAATCCTGGCTACGCCCGTGGTTGTAGAGGTGCGAATTCCGTCGACGAAGAGCTGGCAATGCTTTTACCTACCAGAAATAGAAATTATCATCAATATTGTAAGACTTATCTTAAGTTAACCACTGACATACAGTAGGTATCAACGATATATAGGAATAGATGACTCAATATACGAGTATACAGTTGCTTTTGCTTGTATTTTACTTATTATTATTAATTCTGATACGCCACATGATGCAATTAGGTCTTTTTGGCTTTTGTCACACCCTTTGACAGCTGTTTTGGCCACCTTGTATATTTTTGTTGTCCACCTATTTCTCTTTGAGAAAAATCTGTGACGTCACGCAGCGATTAAGATCCTTTTGGTTTTTGTCACACCCATGAATCGTTTTTGTCCTACCCTGTACATGTGCTATTGAGAAAAAAATCTGTGACGTAACGATTAAGGTCCTTCTGGCTTTAGATTAACGCCGTTTTAGCTTTAGTTTTTGTTCTATCCTGTACATGAATTTTGAGACACGCTGTATTCTACGTATTCTTGATTCTGAGACGCCACGTGGTGATTAAGCCCCTTTTGGTTTTTTGACATTGTATATTTTTGCTTTCCTCCCTGTAGCTATGCTGAGAAAAAATCTGTGACGGGATGAAATTAGGTGCTTTTGACTTTCCCATGATTTTCATCTATATAATTTTTGTCAGTTGCTTTTGAGACACCCTGTGTTCTTAATTCTGTGACCGAGATTCCATTTTAAAGTAATAAGTATTTACAAAGGCGTCAACGGATCAGTTGGAAGAGCATCGACTTTGTAAATCGATGGTCGCAGGTTCGAACCCTGGCGATATTTTTTAGTTTCAGAAATTTGAATTTGGCGCCAAGGGATGACGCGAGTCAAGCGTCATAGGTTAGAGCGTTGTATTTGGCCGCGAGGGGCGGGGCCTAGGAGGAAAGTGGTGAGGGTCCGCCCAAGTGTCGCCTTACCTACTAGAACACGGTTTTGTTTTGCTTCTAGATTAGCGGGTCGGGGGGAAGAAGACGAGGTAATTTGCTTACATTGGCATTTCTTAAATCAAGTCTTTCCTATTTCGTAATGCATAATAAATATTTTTTTGATACTATATCATATATAGATATGCCTTGAGATACTTATTATATTTACAAAATAACTAAATTTTATCAAAAAACTGGAAAGCTTGAATGTGCCAACAATAACATGTTTTTAAAATCATGAAACAAAACAAGATGTCTTTGGTAATGTATCTATCTATTCCTATACATATATATATAGTTGGTTTCTACAAATAATTTGGTTATTTCTTATAAAAATAATTGTGACGAACATATTTTAATAATTTTTCAAAGAGAAAAACTTAAAAAACATATAATTCTTTAAATCAGATAAAACACAGAATTTTTTAAAATTGCTATTTGCTATAAATACCTAATAGATAATAATATATTTTAAAATAAGAATACGATTTTTATGAAGTAAGGCAACATTGCAGCCTTGATGGCTGAAACAAGGAACAAGGTCGGAGGTCCCAAAACTTTTGAAATTTTATTCGCCGAGAAACGCAAATTTTTATTTTTGAATTTTATATAAATACCTTACTCCAGATGTTCAACTTTACCCCTGGTTAAAATTTGTAGGTATACTAATCAAAGAATATAAATAAAAATAATCATATTTCTCATTATATTTTGATTAATATTTAACATATTATTATATTTAGATTTTTATGCACAAAAATTATACTATTTTGTTACAATTCTAAAAGATTTACTTTGTGTTTTTTGTAAATTCTGGATAGTTTTGCAAATTGTAAGGTCCTTTGATATTCTCGATACCATGCCAGTGTTCTTACTATTTTTTAGACAAATTGAAATTAAAATTTGTTTTTTTGAAATAAACTCGACGTTTTCGTTATTTATTAAATAAATTTTTAATTAAATAATTATTTTTTAATTAAACCAATTGCAAACTTTTCAGTTTATCCTTATTAGAAGCAATCATAAATTGGTGGGTGTTGTTAAAAAGTTATTTCAAAAATATCCTTTTCCAAAAAAATCGTGAAGTTGGATTTTAACACAGAATATTAGTAACAATAAGTATACGGAGAGTAATAAAAAATTGTTGGTTTTCCTTTCTGACTCTGGTTCTTCCGGAAGTGAGCATCACTTGATCAGATTTTTGAGACATTGTGTTTATTTTACATTTTTAACCATCTTAGGCAAATTCGAGAAAGGTCTTTTCCGACATACATCAACGCGTAAAATCCTAAAAGCATACCTAAACAAATTAAATTTAGAAATGTCTAAGTATCCTTTAGCAGGTACACGACAGATAAAAAGTTCATGTTTCCCTTTATGATGCGCTTGCTTTTGAACATTTTATATTTTCCATTTCAGCAATTTTTAATGGCAGCTAAATTATAATGCTCCTGAAAGCTAGGATGAAAGCATATCATTTGGTCTTCAAGCCTTCGAATCTCCAAGCAGTATAACTATAACGATACCTACGTTTCCATGAGCAATACGATAAATAATAAATCACTTTTCTCGCTGTTCGAAAACTGCATTTCCCCATCATTACCATCCACAGGCCCGCATTTAAATTGTGCACCTTGCAATGGATTTCCCGCGAAAATATCGATGTAGGTCTTTGTATTACGGTCGCGTCGCGACGCGTCGCGACGGGTCTTACGAATTTACCTGACGCATTGTGCGGGAAAAACCGTGCCTTAAATATTCCTGAAAAATTGGAAACCATTGTGCACCCGGTGCCGGGCTGCCCCAAATTAGGCTTTTCGTAATAAATTAGGTTCCTCCGGATTACTTCCAGGCTTGGCGTCGAATTCGGAATGTTGCTAGGTAGAAGGAATGCACGGGCAAATGTTTTAGAGTGATTAGCACCATTCTGAATTATATCACAATAGTAGATATATTAGAACCCTAGAAATCCAATTACTCGGCTTCAAACACGGGTAGGTATCCTTCCACGTGCGCAAGCTACTGCTACCCTTTAATAGATGGCGCTGCAATCAAAGATAGTCGGCAACACCGCCCGCAGCACCAACAGTCAAAGAATGAAGGCCGAACAAAATCCGCAATAGACTATTTTGCCCGTCCCATGCTTCTGTTGCCGTGGGCTATATTTTCTGTGCTGTAATAAAAGAGAAAATCGAACACGAAAAAGCTTCTAGACGTCGCAGTGTCATGATGAAGAACTGTAGTCAAGGTCTTTGATATACCTCTCAGAATCGAGGAGTCAGGGTCCCACCTTGAAAAGAGTATCGCGTTACACACTTTGCCGGGCTAATAAACAAGGTGCCCTTAATTAGTATTATTAAGGCGTGCAGGGTAGATGAACTTCTGAAACTCGATATACTGCTTCGGATGCAGAATACGACACACAACCTGCGTCGTAAATTCTCTGAGTTGTTGTCAATTTAATTGAGATTCAGTGGCATTAGCAAATGTAGGTGAAGGAGAACAGTTCTGCAATAAGAATCCTATCGCAGTTTAGCTTTGAGTAAACACCTGAAAGGTTTTGTTACAAGGCACAGATCTGTAAGTAGAAAAATAAGGCAGCGTTAATTCTAACAATATCGAATACCTATACGCGATTGAATTTAAGATGCCAACGCCCCGACGGGCACTATGCGAACTAACTATATGGGCCATTGTCACCTCTAGCTTTGGGCACACTTTGGGTTTACACTGCGTTGTTCTTTGTTCTTGTTCATTGTTCTTGCCGTCTTCTATATATTTTGTGGTCGTCTTCATAAAGTTATTTGGTTATTAGGTAAAAGTTCCCCACGACAATCGGCGCCCACCGATTATGGGGCGAAAACAGCGGCCGGGCCGGACGTAAACACGGCACAAATCTTTCCAAATTTCGGATTTTCCGCGGGTTTCCGCGAAGTTTCGGTGTTGCAAAAAGTGCAAAATAGTGTGGTGATCAGTTTGAGCTGCATATAGTAAAAATTCATGCGGATTATAACCACAAATATCGCCATGAACAGTGAGGTGTCAAAGGAAATTTGAAAATTCATTTTCTAGGAAACTACGCCCGAGCACCAAAAACTAAGGTCAGATTCGTGTTCAGGGACCCCGAAAGTAGGGGGTAGCCAAAATTTCAAAAAAAATCGGGCCAGACATACACCGCGGGAAACTGTACTTACCGCGGTTACTAGGTATAAAGTTTAAACATTATTGTTTATGATTTATGTAATTGCAAAGGCAACAGGCAACTAAAAATGAACTAAAAGCAGAAATCGAAATAGAGAACTTTGTTGGTTAAGTTAAATTGATTCGAAACTTGTTCCATCTCGAAAATGTTTTCAGGAACAAACGAACAAAAAATGTTTAGGTTAAGACCTCGGCGATCGAATCAAGACGGTTTTTCGTCCGAATCTCGTACTAAAACTTCGTAATTACACTGCATAACACTTTAGCATGTTCAAATTCCACTTCTGATAACTGGTGGGAGGCCTTTTGGGCGTGGTAATCATAATAAAAATCACATTTTACTTGCTTTATTTCATTTTCTAACAACTCTTCTTTAACTCTTCTCTCTTTTTTGGCACAAGCGTGGCGGGAATATTTAAACATTTGAATTCAACTGTTGTTATTTACCACATTATTATAATAGTCAACTTTAGAAAATAAAGCTTTTTTGACTGATTTTGAACAAAACAGAAAACATAATATACGGATCAACAAAATGGCATGGCCCATAGACTTAGTTTAGCATTGAGCCTACAGTATTTCTTATATTCAATCCCGTATAGGTCTGTCGATAGCAACAAGTTTTATTATTAGAAACGTCTTAATCACATAGCACTAAAGGTAGGTATACAGAAAACATAGGTTAGGTTACTTGCTTGCGATTGGTGCCCGTCCACCGCGATAGGTTGAACCGCGTTAGATACCAGTATAAATTGTAACAGAGATACTAAATAATCTATGTAAAATTGGCATAACCGTGTTTCCATAAATTTGTAGTTTTAGTGTAACATTTAAAGTTTTCCTCCGCATACTTCTCGACGTAACCGCATCCACGGCAAAACTTCGCGAGGTGGGGAAGCCGAAACCCAACAAGAAATTAATTTATATTAGTTTTGTTTTTGATTGATGGTCTCGTGCCAAGAACCATCTGGAACTTTTTTAAAACTGGATATTTCCCTGACGTTTATTCGTGGAAACGTCCGGAACAATATGTAGGCTAATTGCTTTCGAACAAATTGCGCCGGGGAAGAATAGAAAGTCAGATCTGTTGGGAAGCAATTTTTAAAGTCATAATTCAAGTAGGCTTCTTCATTTGTTTTCGAGCAGATCATTGTAGCTCGTTGTAGGTATCCGTAACATTTTTGTTTCGCGGCAATGTTTGCAAGAGACGAAAATAATTAGTTGGGAAAGAGGTTATACAGGGTGTAAGTTTGATTAGTACAGAAATTTTAACTGGCGCTAGGTTTCGACCCCGAAATCGCGCCTATAAAGTTTGTTGTTTGAAAAAATTATTTTTTAAAAAATCATCAAACATAATATGACAAAATGGGCTAGATTAAATTTTAAAAATTAATTTGATGATTGCACTGGTGAACTACAGTCATCTATTTCCCTAAAAACTCCTTCTCCAAAATAAATATCCAAAATCTTAGAAATTAAAAATACCTTGAAAGATATTTAAGGTAGTAGTAATCTTCTTTACCGACATCATAATGTATCCATGGGTCTGTATCAAAACTGGGTGTGGCAACTTCAGGGTACCTAATTGGTTAGTGATTTGTGGGCTGATAGTAGATATATGACAGCATGACAGCTTAAAGTATGGTTACCTGCTATCTGCTGAACGAGGCTGGATTCTAAGTGTCCCTGTTGTTAGAAACAAAGGCCTTGAAGGTAGGTACCTATAGGTACCCATTAATACCATATACAAATATGTAAGTACTTAAATCCCACAGTATTTCCGTATACATATTTTGTTTATTTGAAAACATATTTTACATGTAGTGCTTGTGAAAGTGACCTATTGAAGTTTAATAATAAGCTGCAGAAAGTATATGGAGTGGAGTTTTAAAAAAGCTTATTCCAACAATCTTCCTATTATGAAAATAGAACAGTAAAAGTACAAGGGTGGATAAATTGATACATTTTTAATATTCTAGGTAGTAAATATTCTTGCTTCCAAGTTATGTAAATATAGACATTTGCCATGATACTAAGTATCATGGATATTTGATCTATCTATTTATGTATTTGTCCTCGTCATTATTTTCTTCCTAGATAAATTCTTAGTTTTTAAAATGCTTCTTTTCCACTTTTTGGGAATTTGGGATGCTAGTTTTGCTGAAAAAATATGGGACAGAACGTCAAGTTTTAATCGAAGGTGAATACGTGGACCTTGTAAGAACTTTCCCCAAATTATTGTGTCTTGTTCAAGCTGGGTAGAAAAAAAATTCATTAAAATGAAATTTTAGCTTGATATTTAAATAAGTACTTACATCAAAAGGTAATTATTTCGCATTCACTATTCGTTATTGGCTTGATACAGCAAACAGCACAAAAAAAGAACACGAATCACTAACATCTTCAGCAGAGGAATCTGGGAAGTACCTGGTATCTAAATATTTCAACCAGATTTTATACCTATAATAGACTTTTCTATGTTTAGTATCTACATTATAAATATTACACAGGTTTATTATTTTGGTAAGCAAATAAATAATGCCATTTTTGGTTTTAATACATACAGATAACAAATTCAAATCTCAAAATAAAAATTATTTCAGTTTGAACTGTTTGAAAAAGTGACAATTCACAAATGATAACTAGAAAGATTGTGGAACTTTCAGTGCATCGATTGTATCTAGCTCCATCGTTTGAGAGCAAAAGGAGGAGGAATTTCTTTATATAAAAACTAAGAGGAACTGGCAAAAATTAAATATGCCAGGGAAGTCTACTACACTTCCATTATTCGCCTGCATGCAGTTTTCTATATGACCAGACTAGTCAATTGCTATTATACTTGGAAACATTTTTAGTGTCACTGGTTCACGCTTGCATGGGACCTTGCTTGTGGATCTCAAACTGTCTATAAAATTCGGGAAAATTTTTTAAAAGCCATATCTTCTAATTTTCGGTAAATTAAAAAAAAACTTTCATGGGTGGGCTTTTGGGGCCGGAATCAGCTAGTTAAAATGTATGTAAAGGGGTTTTTTTTTAGAGGCGGAGAACTTTAAATTGGCAACACTGTTTCCTGCGACAGCCGATTTGACAGTTGTTGTTTTTTTTTTAAATCAGTTTGGTTTGGCAATTTATCATGAATAGATTGACGCCGGACCAACGTTTGCAAATTGTTCAAAATTATTCTGAAAAAAATGGTTCAATTCGAGAAACACATTGGGCATTACGTGAGTTTTATGGTGCTCATAATCGTCCTTCCACGCGATTAAATCGAGAAACTATGGATCGTTTTCGCAATACGTTTACTCTAAACCTAAACGATAATACGCATCCCGTAAGACGTCATACAGTGCGCACAAAACAAGCGATTGCAAGCGGTACAGAGACATGATCACTAACTTTTTCGTGCCTCAATTATTGGAAGGCAGTAATGTTGCAGACATGTGGTTTCAGCAGGACGGGGCCACATGCCACACAGCGAGCGATAAAATTAATTTACTGACAGAAACTTTTGACCTACGATTAATTTCACGAAATTGACCTCCTTAACTGACCACCTCGTTCGTGCGATTTGACGCCATTAGATTATTTTCTTTGGAGATATGTAAAGTCACATGTCTACGCCGATAAACCAGAAACAACTCAGCACTGGAAATCCAATATTCGACGCGTTATTGCCGAAATACAGCCTGATTTACAGCTAAGAGTGTGTGAAAATTGGACCTCCAGATTACGCCATGTACGCGCCAGCCGCGGAGGCCAGATGCCCGAAATCATATTCAAACATTAATGCCAAAGAATTATCTTTCAAATAAAGATAATTTCATGGGTATTAAAAACATTTTTGTATGTTTTATTTCAATTTAAAGTTCTCCGCCTCTAAAAAAAAACACCCTTTACTACCGTAAAACGGGGTTACTTTGGCACCTTCGACCCACTTTGGCAGTTTGTCTTATTTACCTAATATTATTGTTATTCCCACACCGTTTTTTTATTTTGCGTTTTTTTCAGTGGTTCTCTATTGTTACAGGTCTAAAGTAATACAAAATGCCTAGACATTACAAAAAAACACTTGGAGCCCGAACTTACAGGAACTTTAGTGATGCTGACCTTGAAAGAGCGTTGGAAGCCATTAGAGGCGGCATGAGTCAGGCAGCAGCAAGCAAAAGATTCAAAATCTCGCGTGGTACCCTTCAAAATAAGTTGAAGGGTCAACATAACCGTCCGCCAGGTCACCCAACAGTTTTCACACCTGATGAAGAACGATTACTAACGAAGACCTTATTAACAGTGAGCGACTGGGGGTTTCCATTCACAAAAGTCGATATTCGCCAATTGCTCCACAAATATTTAGAGAAGAAAGGTCGTAATGTTAAGGAATTTAAGGAGAATGTTCCTGGGTACGATTTCTTGGAACACTTCATTATCCGGAACAACCTGAGTGTCCGTTTGGCAGCGAACATAAAGCGAACTCGTGCAGCGGTTGGACCACACCAAATTCAGGAATTTTTTGATAATATTAAAGATGTTTTGCAAGATATTGATCCTAGTTTAGTTTTCAACTACGATGAGACTAACGTTCAAGACGATCCTGGTGCCAAAAAAGTCGTGGTTCCAAGGGGCACCAAACGCATAGAAAGAGTTCAACAACACTCCAAAGCCTCTATTAGTATTATGGCATGTGGAAACGCTGCAGGAGATTTATTGCCCCCTATGGTGGTGTACAAAGCTGCTAATTTATACACCGGCTGGACACAAGGAGGTCCTGCTGGCACTGTCTACAGCAACACTCCTAGTGGTTGGTTCGACATGGACCAATTTGAAAAGTGGTTTTTCGAAATTTTGTTACCTAAAATTAAAGAAATAAACAATCCTGGCAAGAAAGTTATCGTTGGGGATAATCTAGCTTCCCATTTTTCCCCTGCTGTAATCGAAGCTTGTGAGGAAAATAACGTCTACATGACTGCATTGCCCCCAAATAGCACACACATTATGCAGCCATTAGATGTTGCAGTGTTCGCCCCGATGAAAAAGAAGTGGCGTCAAATTCTTGACAAGTGGCGCAGCGAAACCAAATCAAGTGTTGCCATTCCAAAGGAATATTTTCCAAAACTTTTAAACCGATTGTGGATTCAAATAAGTGAAAATGTGAGCACAAATTTAAAATCAGGATTTAGAGCTACAGGGCTTTGCCCTTTTGAGCCACAGGAAGTTCTTAAAAGAATTCCCACCAATCCAGCATTAGACCAGGTTAAGATGAGTGACAGCTTACTTGAACTGCTCCAAGATCTGCGCGGTACAAATAAAGAAAAAGTCTCGAAAAAGCGTGGCAAGAAAATAGAACCTGGTAAACGACTTACGAAAGATGCCTTAAAACCATCAAATGATCAAGAACCTTCTACTAGCCAAGAGCCAGTTGCTGGTCCTTCGGGGATCCAGAACTTAAACATTAGCAACAGCGATGAAGATAGCGACGAAGCTCCACTTGCAACTAAAGTGCCTAAAAAAATATTACCGATAAGAAAACAAGCCAAACGGCTTGTTAAATCCACAGATGATGTGTGCGCAAATTGTTTTAAAAAATGGAAAACCTACACAGGTCCTGATTGGATCTGTTGTAATGAATGCAAGAAATGGATATGTGGTGTGTGCAACGAAGCGAGTGATGACCCATTCTATGTTTGTTACAATTGAACAAACAACGATTTTGACAGCGACGACTCGGTGCAGGACATGGATTTCTCCCTATAACAGGGGTCTACTGCAATATCTACGATGATTTGAAAGATAATTTTTACAGTTTGTTCAGCGAATATCCAACGCTACGTCACAGCTTCCCTCTTTGTCACGCGCATACATTCGTTGTGGTGGGAGGTTAAAACGTGCGCTGTTAGACAAGGACGGTAGTTGTGACGTAGCGTTGGATATTCGCTGAACAAACTGTAGTTAATGTTCAGTTTTTTTTTATTTCTTATGTCTAATTACAGGTTTGTGCAATAATTTTGTGATTTAGTTTACTTTAATTAATGCATTATTAAGAAATTTGCTTCGTAATTTCAATAACTCAGATAAATCAGAAATATTTTGTAATTAAACTCGAAGCTGGTTAAAAAATTTATCATTTTTTGTGCCAAAGAAGGCTTTAGACCGCGCCTACATTAGCGCAAATGCAATTGCAATATGCTGCCAAAGTAACCCCAAATATTTGCCTACTTTGGCACCCCACAAAAAAAAATTTTTTCTGACATGCGTAGACAAACTGAACCATTATATTGGGCGATTAATTGTGAACTAGTCACAAGGCATGGTGCAATTTTAAAAATTTTACTTTTTCAAGCGGTTTGTGAGTTAGAAAGCCAAAATAAGTCAAAACCTGCCAAAGTAACCCCGTTTTACGGTACTTAAAGTTACACAATGTATAAGCATGCAGAAACACTTCTTGCCTGGGATCTTGGCAAAATACAGAAAACTGAAAAAAATAATATTTTTCTGTTACGTTCTCTGTGTTTACGTTCAATATTTGCTATGTTTTTATCTAAAGATTCTGGCTCTGGAGATGGCTCCTGCCAACAACGTCATACCAGGACCTGCGGTGGCCCGTAGTCACGCGACCCGTGTCCGAAAATCTTTTGCATGTAAATATTTTCGTTTTACGTTCATTTTACGTTCCCACTTTATTGTTCGTGCGTTTATGAAACGACGGTATCAAAGGAAAGCGGAGCTTTTGCCGACATTGTACGGCCGGGAAACGCGGATTTATTTACGGCCCGCCCCCGCCACTTTATTATTTCCTTCCGAATTTCGTATTCATAACATTTCGGAAAATTGCGGGTCATTTCCGGTGATCAGTACAGCTAATTTGACACGAGGGAATTGATAGCTGCCTAAATGGGGGCAAGCGTGTTAACAGGCGAATAAATTTGGATATTCAGAGTGGTCGTTTTTTATTTCTTTAAGAGGTTGTTGTTACGGGGTTTCCTTGTATAAAAAAGTTGGTAATTCCGGGAAAGTCTAATTTTTTACATGTTGTTACAATTGGTTAGAAAGAATTGGCGCATCGCCACTCCTCCCAGTCTAGCAGCCATATTAAAAAAAATTATAATCGATTTAAGTATGTTGCTTCCTATTGGTCGAAGAAAAAAGGATGTTAAACAATTAACCGAAAACATTTCACCGAACGGTCAATTCACTGAATACAAATTCATTCATGGAATGTTTTTTCACCGAAAATTTTGAACCCTCAGAAACAAAAAATGTTATTGCAATTCAGTAAATTGTTGTTATGTCCAATTCTGTAGGTATACAATTTTCTTCTTGTTGAATTTACCTGAGTTTATTATAATTTATCTTTATTAAACTAGTTTTCAGTAATTATTATTATTAAGCAAAAACCTGATCATAAAGTACAGATACACGAATATTATTATTTATATGTAGTTATAATTCAGTTAAAACCAAAATAACAGAAATAGATAATAGTGCGGAGAGTAGAGGAGTAACTTTAGTTGAGAAAACATATTTGCATTGCAATATAGATAATTGTTAGTGACTTAAATTATCTACTGCATACGCCCCAAGTTTTCTGAATCTTTATGGGGCTAGGAGAAAATAATTATTTTACGCTTTTTAGTCCTTTTTTATATTATTTTAATGTAGGTACTTTTAGTCGTTTTTAAAAACGCGGTATATTAAAAAAATTGTTTAAATTTTATTATTTTCTGCTTTTTAGTCTTGTGTTTTGCAATCGATTTTAAAGATCTTGATGAGTTTACGATTTATTTCAGTTTCCTGAGCATATTTAAAATAGAAAATTGATATACATCCCTACCCACCAATATATCAATCTAATTGTTATTTTGCTGAAAAATATGCTCGCTGTATATTTATTGTTATTATGTTATTATAAAAACAAATAATATTAAATAAAATAAAAATATTTGACTTGTGGAAACTTGTGAACAGATAAGCAAATTCCCTAAGCTGGTAATACCTACATAAAAATAACATGTAAGAAACTAGAACCATAAGTTAACAAATAAGAAGGATTTGAAATTTGTTTGTTTTAATATTGAGATAAAAAATCTTATGACATTAACTTTGATTCCTTCTTTATTTTATTTTTCAGGAAAATAACAATTAGATTGATAATATATTGGTAGGTAGGTATTTATATCAATTTTCTATTTTAAATATGATCAGGAAACTGAAATAAGTCGTAATCTCATCAAGATGTTTAAAATCCATTGCAAAATTTCAAACACAAGACTAAAAAGCGGAAAATAATAAAATTTATATATTTTTTTAACACACCGCGTTTTTTAAAAGGACTAAAATACCTGCAATAAAATAATATAATAATATAAAAAAACGGACTAAAAAGTGTAAAATAATTATTTTCACCTAGCCCCATTATTGTTTGAAGTAATATATTTAAAATCCTTTTATTTTTAGATATTTGTGCTTGATTCTTGAAATACTCTATATCAAGTACTTGTATTTGGTACTTGAATTTACAAAAAAAGTTAAATAATGGGAATTTTTACTTGAAATACTAAAGTATTTGAAGTAGATACCTAGAAAGCAATGCAAATACTGACAAAATGCTTCAAATACCGCGAAAATATTGCAAGTACCTACTTCATATACCTATCTTGTTTCAACGAACTCTTTCAATCATTTTGTCCTTCCTAACAAGTTTAATCATACTAAAAAGTAGAAGGAATTTAAAGAAGTTATATTGAGAAAAAAATAAAGTTTTAAGGCTTCTTTCAAAGGTAGCTTGCTAAATATTTACCTGTGAAACGAAATCCCGGGCTCTTCCACTTTTGGAACCAAACGCTGAACAATTCACCATCGTAAGAGTATATTTTCCCCTTGATCACTGTTACTTTTAATTCACAAATTCAAGAAAAACTCGCAACTTACTCGCTTTGTCTGCCACATATAAAATGGCCGCCGTTCAAAACGACGTAACAAAATCTACACACGGCAGGGTAGGCAAGCGCGGTGTACTCTCTCTTTATTTTTCTAAGGTCAAACTGGTGTGTATTTCGTTTAGTTTTACTTGAGTTGTCAAAAAAAATTGCAATTCAGAATTTTTACCCGACCAATGATATAAAATTGAATGAGAGGAATAAGTTATCTGTCGTCGCTGTGATTGCTATCCATTCGTCTTGCGTGTAAGAAACCCAACTGAGTGTTATTGCACTAAAAAAGTTTCCTACCGAAAGAAGCTTGTCCACGTAATATATAGTCCTCCTTAGGGTATATAATTGTTATTTAATTTATAGTTAATATTATTCTTAACGGTGATGCCTTAGTCTATGGAGGAAGGCAAACCCTTATAACATTGGCAATTATTTATCGTGTTTGAGAATGCAACGTTATTCCCTGTTTACTCATTTTGCGCACGTTAACTCCCGAACATACGAAACGCCCCTGAGCTCTCTGAAAAGCTTGCCGGCGGCCGAAAAAGTGAGCTCTGTGTGGTGGCCCAAATACGCAGTTAACTTTACGTACTATAGAAACAGGCACAAAACGCGTTGGCTAACTGGTTTTGTCGGCCGGTTCGCTGGCTGAAGTGCTTTGTTGCCGTATTTCAAAGGCGATGGTAGACGCGACGATGTTGAAAAAATATAATAGGTGTTTTATTACACCGCGTTAAAAATAAATGATAAATAAAAATGACTAAGTGGTCGCGTGATGCGAGCTTCCTTTTTTCGGTATTACAGAGTTCAGAAATTCGGCTTCAATATGCTAAAACTTGTATTCACCAATAAATAACGACTATTCGTGTAGGAAATCTCGCAACGCTGCCCGCATTCTTTAGAAACGTTTTCTTTCGTGCCTTGAACTATATCAGCTACGCGTGGAGTGCGACGTTGCCAGATCGGACTTCCGTGTCACGCCGAATCGTCGTAGCGAAGTAGGCGCGACTCCTCCCCGTCTCCATTTAGGTTTGTCGCTGGTTCTCCGCTGATTGCGTTCGGCGTTTTAAGTCGGCGAATTGGCGGGGATCCGTGCCGGGATTTAATTTATGGGATCCGCTCTGCCGAGGGGTGGGGGGGGGGGCACGGGCGTAGCCAGGATTTAGTTTGGGGGGGGGGGTTAGTTTGAGAAGTAAATAAAACAACAAAAATATACTTACATGAAATTTAATATCTATATATTCATCCGAAAAACTACGACATATTTATAAAGTTCTTAACTTTAAATGAAATTGATAAATTAATTTCGTTCCTCTGCGCTAAATCTAAAACCATTAAAGAAGAAATCTTCGGCTTTTTCTTTTAAATATATCCACTACTTCATCTGCATGAATTTCTGTTCCATAGTGAATGTTCATTAACCATTAAGTCTGTTTTCACGTAGTGTTTCGTAAATAGTTTTTCAGTCTCCTTAGGCTCGAGAAAGACCTTTCTGGGGTAACAGTGGATACAGGAATGGTAGCCAAGATTTGTAGTAATGTGTAAATATTAGGATAAAGGTTTTTATCGCACATATCTAGGCATTCCAAACTAGATTTCGGGGTAGGCAGTCTTCTTATCAGCATGCAAGGTAGCTGAAGCTTTGATAGCTAAATCCAAATTTGTTTCTTTATTAGAAACCCCTTGACCTTGACTACACCACTTTTTCCAGTAGTCCATACCTTTAGGTTTATCACCTTTCCTTTTTTTCCCCTCCATTTTTCGAAAGTAATAATGATTCACGTATCTATCCTTAACAAGGTCATCGAATAACAGCGCACTAAAATTACTCACTTACACGGTACACTTAATTCTCTTCACTATTCGTTCACCACTTTTCACTTTTATTCGCTTCGAGTTCGCATGGAACAATACTGCCGTAAGCGCGGTCACGCGCCGCGGCGCCGCTTATATAGCAGCCCAGTAGCCGTCCAGAAACTTCCACGAACTTCCACAAAGTTCCGCTTATTTCGACCGAGGGGCGTGGCGAATAATCGAGAAACAACGCAAAGTGTCCCTACAATACAAAATAGTTCGGCTGCAACTGCGTCTGCCCCTCGTCAAAAGATGGCGCTAGGCGCTACTATTACTACATAATATATTCAAACGTAATAATAATTTAACTCTTCACTCCTCGTATTTTTTCGGTATAATATTAGGTAATATTTTGTTTATTTCGGGGGGGGGGGGGGTTTGAACCCCCGAAACCCCCCCCTTGGCTACGCCCGTGGGGGGGCGGGGGCGGCCGTAATTATTGTCGTCGAGTCTTCCGATGACGGCGGTTTCGGGCTAAGGCGTGGTCGCGGCTGCTGACGCGGCGCGCCGCCTCCGGAAGGGTTGACGGGGCCCCGGGGCGGCGGGGGTGGCCGCCCCGCATTCTGAACGCGGGCGGCGGGGCAGTAGCGGCCGGCGACTTGATTTCTGGGAAGTCAATTTTTTTTGTCGAGATAACTTTTTAAGGGTGAATAAAAACGTCATCGAAAGTATGTTTGGTTGCCTGTATATCACCAGAACTTTATTTAACTATTCTAATTATATTGATTATTTCCCCCATACTGCTTGCATTCAATAAGGCAGCTCCTTCCATAAACATCCAACCAATCATATGCCTCTGCTAGCGATAATTGCACTTCTGCAAAACCAAAGCGGTAATAGGTACCATTTTTTGTGCAATTATCATTTCGTTGCTTAGCAACCGCGAATCTGTTCGATACAAACACGTACTTCTTAAAATTGGGGTGTTTTACACTGTTCTAAATTATGTGGCGGTATTATTAACCATTGTATCAAAGTATTTATATAACTTTTACGTTGCTAAATTGTTGTTATTAGACCTCCGTCTCCATTTAAATTTATGACACACATTCAGAAATTAAACCAACGCTAACACAGTGTAGGTATAATCGCATTTGCCTTGGATATCCAAGCGTCATGTTTGTTTACTCGAACGCTACAGTCGAAGCTGTCAACAAACTCGTTCAAAACGAGTCGTTTTGGAAATTTAAACATAGAAAAAATTAATACAGAAATTATTAAATCGTATTCGAGAAATAATCTAGACAAATACCACTCGTGCCGGAAATTTTTCTAAATAATTTTATTCTCAAGGGCTATTTTGCCCATTAGCAAAACCACTCGTACAAATTGGGCTTTTATTTTCAGAGATAAAATCCCTTGAGCTGCGCTCTCAGGATTTGATCAAAAAATAAAAGACCAATTTATACTCGTGATCTTTCTAGGCAAAAGAGCGCTTTCGAAAAAATTATCGATAAAATTTCCGGCACTTGTGATATTACATACGATAATTAATATTGTAACGGAAAATTTGTCGTTTCCATTAAAACCAACAATTTGGCCAATCATTTAAAATATTACTTTCTAAATCCAAACGATTTAAATTCGGCGTATACCATATATCAAATACGAATATCATATAAGTAATGCGCTGTATGTATTAGAGATACAAAAAAAAGTATTAGGAAAAGTAGTTGTTCATACTTTATATTTTCTAAAATTTATTTGTGGCGTAAACAGATCCATTGAATTTTAATTTTTTGAAGTTGCCTGGAAAATTAATAAATTCTTAACAGTAAATGAACTAAACTTTGTACACAAACTCAAAAAATATCTTCAAATATCTTCAACAAATTTGTTTCGTGAGCTTTCGGAGAATATATCAGATTAATAAATTTCAGGTTAAAATGTCATGACAACAGAAACAATAACCTAGCCACCTGTCTGATATTGTACCCTGTGTTCGACCTAATTATTTATACTAACTTCTCTTTGAATAAGTGGCAATAATATTTTACTGAATTCCACGGAACATTCAGAAACACAGTTGTCTGTATTTCCTAGAATAAATGCTGATTCTTTAATTTTTCGTCTATTTCCTACTTCTTCTTTGAGAATTGGTTTGGAACTATCCCACAAAATTCTATATGATTGTTATTAAAAGAGTGTTCGCATATTTTCGACTTCGAAATTTGATTTTGCCTGATATAATTTTTATGTTCTTTTAAACGAACGTTAATTGGCCTACAAGTCTCCCCAACATAGAACTTTCCACATTGGCAAGGAACTTTATAAATGCAATTTTTTGAACTTTGTACCTCATTAAATGGTTTCGTTTTAACTAGCATCGATCTTAATGTATTTTTGGTTTTAAATACTGTTCTGACATTAAAACGATTGCCTATGCGTTTTAGCTTATCTGATAGTCCAGGAATATAAGGAATAATTAAATTTACTGGTCGGTCCACCAGATTTATTTCTCTAATTCTATTAGCATTGTTATTTTGTTGGCAATCCTGAAAAACTTGCTCAATAAATTCAGTAGGATAACTATTCTTCTCAAGAACATGTTTTATATGATTAATTTCCTCCTCAAATTTTGTGTTATTAGAACAAATCTCTTTAGCACTGTCATACAAACTTTTAATTACTTTTAATTATTCCTTTTTCCAGGCAACTTGAAAAAGTTGTCTTTTAACCAGTTTGGTGGCGAAAAACCCAGTTAAAATTCAATGGATTTGTTCATACTTTCATACAACTTTTTTTAGAATCATTTTGCTCTAAAAAATGTTTAGGAAACCACCCTATAGCGCAATTCGTACCAGGAGTTCGAGTGCGATCTTTTGGTTGAACACTCAGGAGGCAGTTCCCAAGCAACCCTGAATCTTGTTTGGATTTTTTTTGCAACACTAACACCTTTATTATGTCTACTTGTACAATAATGTTTCTTGTCACCATTTTTTGTATCTGTCACAGTTTCGTATCACATTATTTATTTATGTTATTGTAAAGAAAATCTTACAAATAAAAGTACCTAACTTTGTTTGGTGAGAAAGCCCATTCCAAGCCAAAATAAGTATTTATGTAGATGTCTCGAGTCCTATAGCGTGCTTATCCAGTATCCCGCATAGCCGCGTAGGTTGACACGGTTTGCATTTTAGTCGAAATATAAAGTCAGAAGCATTCGCATGCAGCTAGAGATAATATACGAAGAAGTATGCATCAGTCATAATCAATCAATTTTGCTAGATATGTTTGCTGAATTTTGATGTAGTTTGCCAGAGGACTGTGAAACACACCACAACAGCAGATAAAGATAACCGTTTATTCGAGGTTCTCTATTTTTTTGTTTCGTCTAAACCTATTCAATGACAAACACATTTGTACTACATCACCTTGTTCTCGCCTGAGGAATCAACATCCTTGTAACATGGAACTGTTCTCCCTTTACATACCTAAAACAAAAAATACTAGATTTAATACATAGTTTAGTTATAGTCATGGATTTACAAATCATTTTACACATTACTTAAAATAGCGGCTTTATGGGACTATAAATTTTGGCAACTGGTAATATCATACCACCATCCAAGTTCTAATGGATGTGCCGGTGTTTTCATATTTGAATCGTTCGAGAAGGTAGACTACGACAGCTGTTTCCCCTTATTAGGTTCATCAAGGGGACGTGAAATTTTATCATCTTTTAATATTTCTACGGCTATAAGATGCAAGTTTCACAAGGATAGGGCTCCCGGTCAGATCCTTGTTGATTTCCACAAATTTGGAAGATACAGTGGTGAATGGCCAATGAGCCTGTTTCCTGTGTCGCTTCTTCTTCACATTATTTTGTAGTTTTCTGGATTCAACACCAACCTAACTTTTTCTTGTTGGTGTTTACTATATTTTGTGAAATTTCGGCTCTGGTACTATCAGCTTGATGCTAGATGGCGCCACTGGTTGATTTCTCACCTCCGAGTGCAAGTTACACTATTATAAGTGCTACCGTTTCGGTTTGAGTCGTTCGGGAAGGTTGTGGCTGCCTTGATGAACCTAATAAGGGGAAACAGCTGTCGTAGTCTACCTTCTCGAACGATTCAAATATGAAAACACCGGCACATCCATTAGAACTTGGATGTTGGTATGATATTACCGGTTGCCAAAATTTATAGTCTCATAAAGCCGCTAACTTTCTTTCTGTAAAAATCTATTGGGGACGTGAAATTTTATCATCTTTTTATTAATTAAAATGCAACATTATTGTTGATTAGTGACACCTTTTACTGTTGTGCATGCAATCCATTATTTGTATTGTAGCTTCTAGTGCTTATTAATGGCAGCAGGTAATGTGCTATATTTTAGTGAAGTTGGAAGAAAAGCCACTTTATATTACGACTCGAATAACCCGCAGTTGGATTCCGCCGAATAAGTTTTGAGTTCCGCTAACTAATTTATATTAATCAAAGCCATCCGGTTCCCGGCGTTCTAACGATTGTTCGCTCAAATCTACGGGTTACCGCAGCCAGATTCCGGACGCAGACAAACGATTGCTGCCCGAAACAAATCGAAGCGAGAAATAAACACCCCATAACGAATGTCTTCGTAAAAAATTGATTCGGGAACGGGATAAACTAAGGTGCCGAGTGGAATTTATCGACGGCCGCTTCTATTTTATCGGGGCACACTTCTTAAAATTGGAGCGTCTCGCCTCGACGATTTTGTCCTTTGTTTAGCGCGCGCCTGGTGAGTTATTGTAGAGGTGGGTCAAATCGGAGTGGATAGTCCCGCAACTAACTTTTATGTATTTTCTATGTTTCTGACATTTTTTAAATAGGGTAAAGAACCTTGAATATATCCATTAGACAATTATTATGATTATTTCCCTCATACTGCTTGCATCCAATAATCCAACCAATCATATGCCTCTGCTAGCGATAATTGCACTTGTGCAAAAGCAAAGCGGTAATACCACTTGTGCAATTATCACTTCGTTGCTTAGCAACCGCGAATCTGTTCCATACAAACACGTACTTCTTAAAATTGGTGTGTTTTACACTGTTCTAAATTATGCAGCTTATAAATTATGTTGCGGTATTATTAAGCATTGTATTAATGAATTTATATAACTTTTACATTGCTAAATTGTTGTTATTAGACCTCCGTCTCCATTTAAATTTATGACACACATTCAGAAAATAAACCAACGCTAACAGGGTGTAGGTATAATCGCATTTGCCTTGGATATCCAAGCGCCATGTTTGTTTACTCGAACGCTACAGTCGAAGCTGTCAATAAACTCGTTCAAAATGCGTCTTTTTGGAAATGTAAACATAGAAAAAATCAATACAGAAATTATTAAATCGTTTTGTGAAATAATCTAGACAAATACAACTCATGCCGGAAATTTTTCTAAATAATTTTATTCTCAAGCGCTATTTCGCCCATTAGCAAAACCACTCGTACAAATTGGGCTTTTATTTTCAGAGATAAAAGACCAATTTATACTAGTGATCTTTCTAGGCAAAATAGCGCTTTCTAAAAAATTAGCGATAAAATTTCCGGCACTTGTGATATTACATACGAAAAATAATACCATATTATTGAGATAATTCCCAAGATAATTCACTAACCTTTTAGAAATGCGGTAATTAATTCCAGTGGTGTAATCCACCCCCGATTTGGCTACCTTCCCTATTTTCGAGGTCCCCGAACACGATTCCGGACGTAGTTTTCCAGAAAATGAATTTTCAAATTTCCTTTTGACATCCCGGATTTCACGACGATATTTTTTGTGGTTGAAATCGGGATAAATTTTTACTGTACTCAGGTCAAACTAATCACCATAATATTTTGCACCTTTTTCAACATCGAAACTTCGCGAAAAACCGAAATTTTGAAAGATTTTTGCCGTCGTACGCTATTTTCGCCCATGCCCGACATTCGGCGCGCGCCGACGTACCTACTCTCTCTACTCTACTTTATTACTATCTACTCTACTTACGCCTATGGAGGCGGTTTCACGTAGCACTCAACTGCGATCGCAGTGACTGTTTGGTGGGCGTGGTTTCGCTACCAAGCAAATATCGATGTGATCGCAATATACGGTTATCACAGATACTGTTATAACCAGAAATATGTCTAATTTTCAGATGAAAAAATGTATCATCATCATTATATCGATACAATGAATGTCTATGGGACATTTAAAGTCACCTCAATATATTTTTCGTATGGGAGACGTGTAAAATTTTGGAAATCTCCGTCTACTGTTAATATAATTCAGTCAAAACGTGATCTGCATAATAAAGGCTTAATAAAGTGAATTATTATTATACATTAATAATCTCCATTAGTAATAATTATTGGGGAGTTTATGCAGGAAAATATAATTGCATTTTTTTAAATATAGTTATTATAAAACAATGAAAAAAATTGAAATAAATTAGGTGTGTCATTGACCAAATGACCAATTATAAAAATAAAATATCCAGGTTTGAAAATATTTCTTGGCGTTTTTTAAAATGAGAACATTTGAAATTTTGGGCAAAAAGCTACCTTCCTCTTTTACTCTATTTAATACCTACTATCAAACCAAAATACATCAATGTATACATAGTGTCAAAATGAACGAGCTCTGTCGGTGTGTGCCCTAGAGTCGCATTATGTTATTTATGAAAATAGAGAGGAACATAGCAAGGCTTTTTATAATCGATAGTCGAGTTGAGAGTCATATTCTCTATGGAAAATGCACTGTTTACTATACGTTTACGCTGCACAGGTTATGTAAAGTTCCTCGAAGAGATTTTTTAAATAAAAACAAAGGCAAGTAAGTAATAAAAAGGAACTTCAGTGCCGAGATACATTAGATATTTCCGTTTTTGAACAATAAAAACAGCATTATCGTAGTGTTTATGTAAACAAGAAACCGATTATCATCACACTTTTATAGGTTATATCTAAATGAATATCGTTTTCGGACATTTTTGTTAAATCTTAGAGCTGCGTTTATCTTTATCAAAATATATCTCTCCAAACAGAAACTTTCCAGTGGAATTGAGACGCTCTGAAGTGCTCCGAATCTCCGAACGCAGCTCTCGATTGTAAATCATACACGAACAAACCTCCGCCGGATTTGTTTATGCTGGACCGACACTATATTAAAGACCCGAGTATGACGTCATATTTCATTGTTGTTTACGGACTGGGGTGGCGCCACTCGACGAAAAAATGGCGACTTATTATAGGTTATAGGGGGGTATTCTGTGGTTATTGGTATGTCAGTTACTGACGTTTAAAATATCCCAAATTTTAAATATCCAGCTTTATAACGATTTGCCTTCTTTTTACGGTAACGAATTGTCTGCGTCCAGTATTTAGCAGTTTTATCCTATTTACACAGCTTTTATAGGTGGATTTGTTTGTGATAACATGAAATTTCCATGCACATGGTGGATTGCAGAAGAATAAACACTATTTTGGAATTATGGGATTATCTGACCAACCAGCTGAAGAAGCGAAAATTCTAGATATTATTTTGGAAGAATATTTTGCAACGTATGCAAGAATGAAAATAGAAAATTTTGTATATAGCTCCAAAGCGAACCAATAGTCCATATAAAGAAGAAACTGAAAAATCTAATGCGTTTTGTGTTTACTTACACTACAACTAGACATGGACTTCATTTCAAACCAAAAGGTACCAACCAAATACTCTTGCTTGCTTTTTAGACTCGCTTTTCTTAAGAAAGTGTATGGAAATATGGTAAGGAAATATGCCGTGTGAACTTGTCAAATTAGAGGGACATAACAAACAAATATTTTATTTTATTCGATTGAAACAGCGCTATGCACAGGACTTTAATATAGTGTTTGTCCAAGTTTATGCCATCTCTCCACGACCAACTTATAATAATATTATAATCGTATAATGGGGTTAATGGACAAGTATACTTAGGAATGAAAAATAATTTTTTGCCTTGGAATTTGTGAAACATGTCTAGATAATCACGAAACCCAACCAACAGATTTTTTTTCCCATTAGTTTGCTCAAAAATTGAAAAAAACGGTCGCAAAAGTAGGGAATGTGACGTCACGATCCCTAATTTCAATAAGTACCTGCTATTTTCTTAGTACTTATTTCGTCTTTTTTTATATAACCAAGCATTCCCAGGCAAATTATTAGATTCAGTTTGTATGCGCCTGATGTGAAATAATCAAATTTCGTAGCATTTCAATGAAATATTTGGATTTTACTGATCCCATTCTGAACTTATTAGATGCCCCCTATAAAATATGACAGATGACATATTACTCAATGCTTTAAAGAAAATCGTCGGCAACGCCGCACTTTGCATATAACCTCACTTTCGCCCGCGGAACGCCGAAACCAAGGTTAATAACCTTAGTGAAAACTAAATAAATTCTATTCTCAGTTTTAAAAGAATCTTGCTGTGAATACTTTATTTTTTCGGTTTATAATGAAGACAAGATTTGTTAAAGCTTGTCCTGATAACTTGCCTTGCATAGATTTTGATATGGTGTGTCGATTTTATCAATAAAAACGGGGAGCAAAACATGGAGAAATGAAGAGGTATGTTTGTTATTTGATTTGTATATTGTTTTAATATTGCTTAATGATGATGATATAGCTTAAATTCTGGTTTTAGGTAGACTAGAGAATAAATATTATGGTAACAATGTTATTGGAGACACGCAGAGGAAAGAACATAGCAATGAATGCATAATGCCCGGTTAAGGCAAAAATTACCCCCGAACACAAAATTAATAAGAAACATGTTAATGATACTGTGGTTAAAAATGAAGAAATTCAACTGAATAGTTGTGGAAGTAGGTATATTATGTTGTAATTACGCAACATAAGCAGATTAGTCCTAAATTATGCACATACTACGATGTACGAGGATCATACATCGTGGCACATACGTAGATACAGCTTTTTGTGCTTCTAGTTTAGTTGCTAGTACAGTAAAGAAATACTTATTGTGTATATACCTATAGTTAAGATATGGGGGAGGGGGCGTGGGGGTGTCGCACAGCCCAGTGTTGAAATCGATTATCAAAACAAGAAATCATGCGTTTGTAAAAACGATCGTTGATATCTACATGTGAAAACCATGATTCAGAACTAATTTAAATAATCTAAAGTCAATGCAAGTTCGACAGCAGAGTTTCATTCGATATCAAGTGCTTGACCGTCAATGACTTTTTGCGGGTATTTTTTTCTTGTATGATCTAATGAAGTATTTAATTAATTAAGTCCGTAGTAGTACACTTTGTCGCATCCATTTTGAGGAGGAAAGTTGTACTTTTCTGCACTAGTGACATTAACTTTGTCAACTAATAGAACTAAGCACGCTTGTAAAATTTTTGCACATATTAATGGGAAACTTATTTTAGATGAATGTAAGCTGACTTCCTGGAAATAGCGAAGAATCATGGACAACATCAGTAGATTGTTATATTGGAAAAAGTCAACACAAGTGCAATAAAAAAATCAATGTTGGTCAAATCAATATGAAGGTCTACCTTACAGGATTTAGTTGACAAAGACATACCGACATACCTCAATAATTATTATACATTGGAGTAGTATGACAGAGGATTTTTGGCAAAAATCAAAACATATTACAAGGAGGGACTGTCTGACATGTTAAAAAACGAAAAATGCCCTGTATCTCCAAAACGAATCAAGATTTTGAGATTCAACTGCTTTCCACTGCCCTCAAAAATCGAGCACAGTAGTACACCTACCTACTCTTTGTCTATCTCTTCGCAGAATAGAAGAAACCCCCCAAAAAAACATCCAGTTTGTTGCACTCTGTGCATGCGACATGAAAACTATTATTTGATTTTGGAATATTTTCACTAAATTTAATAGATAACTAATTTGGGGTTTTGCCATAGAATGCAAAATAATGTTTTTTTTTTCTTGCAAATTAAAGAAATCTTAATTTTTGGCCGGCTGCTGCATTATATTTTTTTATTTTTAACTTCCATTAACCACAATCACAAAATATGCTTATGAAAATTTATTTTCCAGAAAAAATACGTATATAATATGTATAGTGAAAAAATCCTAAAGAATTATGTCATTTTTTATGAGGATGCTTCGGCAATCACAATATAATTTACCTAAATGGGTCTAAAATAGTTCAAGCTATGACAATAAAGTTTTTCGACTGAAAACTTGGCTTTATTGCGTTTTACATGTTATGTTTCTAACATCACCAAGAACTGGCACCTTCTCCAATATTCTAGCGTTACATTTTTGAACCGATGCAGGTCTAACTACTAACTTAATTCTGTAAGTAAGGGCTCATGAAATTAAAGTAATAAATTTTTTATATTCGGACCAGGTATGTGCTTGATGTCTAGAGGATTGACTTTTCTCAGTTTAGTTTATAACCAATCAATGCTGTTGATTAACACTAGCACAGAATAAATAGCTTCACAACAGAAGCGTCCATAAAGACGTGTCAAAAATAAGCGAGCCTCCATTTCAATTTACAGGAAAATAACCAATAACTTGTACATAAATTTGGTCCTAATACAATCTCTTTGCAATGTGGATTAATGTAAAATCAAACAAAATGCACAATGTTTATCCCTTTAGAAGATATTTCGCGTCAAAGCGAGCATCCTTTTGACACATGTCCTTATGGACGCTTCTGTTGTTATTCTGTTGTTATTCTGTGACACTAGGTATTGAGGCTAAAATATCATCAGTTTCTTCAAACAACTAGCAGTCGCTGGGATATACTTGATAACAAGTAAAAAATCGTTTGGCAGAGCCACTAATCTAAAATCGTCAGCTAAAATGTTACCCCTGGTTGGTTCTTTATTGTCTTTAATATATCAGCAAGTCTAGATATCTAATTTGTGCAAGTTCAGTTAGGTACTTACGAATTGTGTCGTTTTATAGATAAAATCGACTTGTTTCCAATAAAAAAAAGTTTTGTAAACTAACCAGCATAACGTCCGAATCATCAATACCAATACCTAGTGCTCCCAGCATTTTCCTCAGCAAAATAGAATGGTTCATTTCCGTCATGGATTATTAGAATGAATGGTGAAAATAGTTCAAATCATAAAAAATAAAAGCTTGTAAAACGCGCGGGCCGCGGGATCCGATGTTCCGATTTGTGACGCCACAAAATAGGTTATGTTTATGTTCTCGCAGGCTGACAGCTTGGCATTGAGGTGCGGCGTTGCCAAACCTGGTGCCACGGCGGTAAATTTAGGGAAAAATAAAATCCAACAGGTAGTTACGTATATTGAACTTTAAAAATTAATTGCGGCAAAACGGGGGCGAAAAAAAAATTAAAAAATACAGCAAGTATATCTCACCCAATACTATCCGATGAGCAAATAAAAAAAAAGTGGTGTATTAGTCCATTATTATTTGTACTCTAACCCAGATATATTTATTTCCATTGTTGCTTTATAAGGAAATATATTCAATTCTCCGAAGAGTGCCAATTTTCTTCCGTAAATCTTAAAATAGCGTTGGGAATATCGTTCCTGGTATCCTTAAAAATAAGTCAGAGTAAAGTAACTGATTTCACGATCAAAAATTCAAATTTAAAAACAGGGTGGTATTGAAATTACTCTAATAGAGCCATTAAAATAGCACGGCCGTTACGGCTTCATTAACATCGCCGGATTTTTCTTAACGACCGCTCAATTATTTTCCGCTAATGACTTTTTAATCCGGATATTTAAATTTTCTGGGGACTGGAATCGTTTTATTCGGTACCCGAAGTTCTAAAGCCATGAATTTCTCGGTGCTCTAGTTCCCTTCCGCACTTTTTAAATTAGAGTAAATGAACGAACGGACTATATATCAAATGAGCTGCACGCGCTTCCGAAAATTTCCAACATAAATTATGATTACAAGGCGACCGGTAGCGGTAACTATAAATACTCATTTTAAAGGTTAGGTAGCAATATACCATTCTGGATATTAGCGATAATAATTATATCCGGAAACAGAGCTGGAAAAGATCGCGCCAAAGAAGATCTAGATCATAGATCAGATCGTTTTTCAAAAAAAGATCTAAGATCGTTTAAAAATAGATATTTTTCATGCAAAAACGATCTTACATCAAAGATCGTCTAAAAATCATCTATTTAAAAAAGATCAATCGATCCGAAGATCTTCTAAACAATCTAAGATCTTCTAAACGATCTAAGATCTTCTAAATGAACTGAGATCTTTGAACAAAATCTTTTCCTAATTTCGACATAGTAGTCATAGTAGGTACCTATAAAGTGACATCTTTCAAAACCTGAGCAAGTGATGATACGTCCAGTTTTACGTAACTAGATGTGTAAAGTAAAATTTTACGTAACTAGTTACGTAAAGTTACTACTCTAACCGAACTGGTTACGTAATCAATCAGTTGATATACCTATGGAGAATTAGACTTTTCTTGTAAAAACGTGTTCACCGATTATTTATGCAATTTACAATTTTATAACTTAAGTTATAAAATTCGGAATTTTGTGAAATAGATAATTGAAAATAAAATACAAATTAACATAAAGCATTCGTTTAAATTTGACCTCGAAATAGGTTCTTGTATTTGTAGGTAAAATGTACGTTAGTTTGTTTATATTATTTGTCATTTTTCGCGAAATCTGACAATTTGCACTTTAGCTGAGACCTAGAGATCTCCTGAGGTAAACTGCTTTAAATGAACGCTCGTTAGTAACGCAAGTAACTGAATCCGTAATACATATATTTTAGAAATAATATGTAGATTATAAATGTATAAAAGAAAAATAAAAAACTATTCATTCTTCTAAAAAATATATAGGTACCTACCAGGGACTCTTTAAAATAAGGAGACCCAGCATGTTATATGTTATATGTCAGTGTCCAACTGCCATCAGGTTTTATGAGACATGCCAGTGCCATAGATTCCAAAGGAGGCAAAATATTTCCCATCATAGTTCACAATTTTTAAGTTTTCTAACTTCCAGATAGTAAATTAAAGGTAATGCGGCCGCCTGTAGTAGTCCCAATAATTGCAACCAGATTTTTCATGTCTCACCTTTATTCCCATTACGTGGGCATTACGTATAAGTAAGTAGTTCAAAACAAAAATGGTATTTCCTAAATTTTAAATTATTAAGCAGGTAGCTTCAGTCAGGTCTTTTTTTAAACAGTTTTTATCTACAACTATAAGTTTATTTTACGTTTGTGAGGTACCTTGGAAGAGAAATAAAATTACAAAAATGAGCACCGAGAAAAACTACATGATTAGAACTAAGTACAAGACCTAATCTTATTAGTCCATCCCGAAATCTGTGAAAGTTCTTTGGGTAGATACATTCAACAAGGGAAGAAAGTTCAAGTACACATATTATTACAAATAGACTCAGGGACCTGGTAACAAGGTGCAATAGCAGCGACAAATTCTCAAATAAGCAAAATCGGCACTCACTTACCATACTTATATTACTTAAATTCCTGGAAATAATTGCAGGAAACCAAATTCAAATACCTATAAAATAAATTTGATTCATTTGGCACTTGCCATATTCTGTGTTTGTTGACAGAACATTGTCAAGCCTAATTTTTAGAAATCATTATTAATTTTTACCAACAATCAAAGTACCTGTTATATTCATAGATTCTCCAATAAAATGGCATACTTGGCATCATTGAGACCATTAGAATGGGGAAAGAAACGGCCTCACTTTGGAAAGTATAATGCTGGGTCCCCTTACTTTAAAGGGTCCCTGGTACCTACCTACCTCTCTACCTACATTATTTTGTACAAAAAAATCGCAGAAACGTTTCAAAAACGAACTACTTACAACAATTGAGTTCAAAATGAGAACATATTTTACAAATATGTAGATATAAAAACGAAAACTCTTATTCCTACAACAACCTATAGAGCACTATTTTTTATTCTTCAAAAATAAAACATTATTTTATATAAAAATACACAGAAACTTTTCAAAAATGAACGAAAACAAAAGGGGAAATGATCTTAGATCATTATAACGATCTTAGATCCTTTTAAAGATCTTAGATCTTTAAAACGATCTTAGATCTCTAAAACGATCTTAGATCTCTAAAACGATCTTAGATCTCTAAAACGATCTTAGATCTTTAAAACGATCTTAGATCTTTTAAACGATCTTAGATCTTTAAAAAAGATCGTTCTTTAGAGAAACAAAAAATTTCTAGATCTAAGATCAAGATCGCGATCTTAGATCTTAGATCTGTAACAGGATCTTTTTTAAATAGATCTGCCCAGCTCTGTCCGGAAAACCTAACGATAAAAAAAGACGTCCAACTCCACACCTAATTTTCCCCTTTCACATCATATTATGACCCAAACTGTAATGGCTTCATAAGCCCTACGCCGTTTTTTGTTGCCGACCACTCGCCCGAGTTTCATTATAAAATCGCCAGGAAGAAATACATTACCGAGTACAATATGGCACGCAAAAAAACTAGGAGAGATAAACAACCTCGGCCGACGTGCTTCGGCTATTAATTTCCACTTCATCATGCCGTTCTTGCCCCTCTGGAAATTAGCGTGGAATTCTGACGGAAATGTGGATATAGTGGAAATGTATACTGCACACGTAGGAATATGCCAGAAGGCGACCCAGCATTATACTTTCCAAAGTGAGGCCCATTCTTTCCTCATTCTAATGGTCTCAGTGATGCCAGGTATGCCATTTTATTGGAGAATCTATGAATATAACAGGTACTTTGATAGTAAAAATTAATAATGGTTTCCATGATTTCTAAAAATTATACTTGATAATTTTGTGTATACAAGTGCAGAATGTGGCAACTGTCAAATAAAATAAATTTATTTTAGTTGAAATTGATTTCCAGCAATTATTTTCACGAATTTAAGTAATAAGTATGGTAAGTCAGTAGTGCCGATTTACCTTATTTAAGAATTTGTCGCTATTGCACCTTGTTACCAGGTTCCTCAATCCATTTGTAATATGTACTTGAACTTTCTTCCCATGTTGAATGTATCTACCCAAAGAACTTTCACAGATTTCGGGATGTAGGTACTAAGAAGATTAGGTCTAATAGTTCTACTCATGGTAGTTTTTTTCGGTGTTAATTATAAAATGTTTGTAATTTTATTTCTTTCCCAAGGTACCTCACAAACTTAAAATAAACTTGTAGTTGTAGATAAAAACTCTTTAAAAACGACCTGACTGAAGCTACCTGCTTAATAATTTAAAATTTACAAAATACGATTTTTGTTTTGAACTACCTACTTATACGTAATGCCCACGTAATGGGAATTGTAGGATTACTAAAGGTGATACAAGAAAAATCTGGTTGCAATTATTGAGACTACTACAGGCGGCCGCATTACCTTTAATTGACACATCTGAGTATCTGGAAGTTAGAAAACTTAAAAATTGTGAATTATGATGGGAAATATTTTGCCTCCTTTAGACTGTGGCATTGGAATGTCACATAAAACCTGATGGCAGTTGGACACTGACATATAACATAACCTTGTACCAACCCCCTTGTGGTCTCCTTGGAGTCGACAGAAAACAAACTTCCCCTCAAGGCTTCACTTTTCCTATGTGATAGACTGTGACATGCTGGGTCCCCTTATTTTAAAGAGTCCCTGGAATATGCTCACAGAATGAATAGTTATCTAAACTTTAACTGAGTTGTTTTTTCAACTATACCTCAACATCTTTCAGTAGGTTTCTCATGGGTTCTGTATTTACATTGAGACCGCACAAACAACGATACAAAACAAAATAAAAATGTTTCGCGCATGACTAACTTGACTATTACCTTTCCCGGGACGTTGAAAAAATATAACGGCGGCCGTAAAACCGAGCCTCTCACCTACGATAACAATATATTTTCCCACTAATCTCCGCACGGCCGCCGATACCGCCGTCGATGCTTCATCTTTGGAAATTCCTCTTCTCCTGCCTCAACAAAAAGGGCACAATTTATCCAGACCGTATAGACGTCACATACTGGAATAAAGGGCTCTGCGGAAGCGCCACGCGATCAATTTCTGCGAAATATCGCATGCGATCAACATAAAAGTCGCATATTGTGTACGACGAAGAGAAAGTGGGCGACGTAAGTCATCGGATGTCACAACGCCTCGTTTCCGTTTTCTTGGTTCAAACCGTATATTTCCTGATAATATCATATAGGTAGGTACAAGACTTTAATAGACATGGTGTATTAGAATCATATTAAGAAATTTTGTTTTACCCGCAGACAACACACAACCTCCGAGAATTCCCGGAGGTAGGTACGGCCGCACTTTACGAGTTTAATTAAAATCAGCAACACAGGGATTGTTTTTGCTCGGGGTAGGGTCAGCCCTGCGGGGATTATCAACTTGCGTCCGTTTTCATCGTAAATTAATATTAGAGCTGTGTATTCCGCCGCTCCGCCATGTTAACGTCGCCAATCGTAAATCACTTCCGCGTTTGCCGAACGCTTGGTGTTCTATTACTCTAATCGATCCGTTATTAAGCGACGCGTTGGTTGGGGCTTAATACGTTGTTTGCTTGTTCTCGGGGCAAGTAATTGTTCACACAATCACAAATTGTGAAAAACTTCTTCCACAGCCCATCTTCGACAAAACGTGACGTTTTGACGTTTACGTGACATTTTGATGTTTACGTGACACGAAGTTTCACGTACGTTTTTAGGGATACGTGACGTGCTGACGTTTACGCGACATTTTAACTTTTACGTGACATTTTGACGGCATCCACATAATTTCGCTTATTGTGTACGAAGATGGGAAAGTGAGCGAAGCAAGTCATCCGTTATTCTAACATAGTTAACAACAACTGTTCAAGTCTGGCATACTTAAAATAAATACACTTAGTTAAACTTTAACCTTCTTACTCCACCATATAATAATTTTCCTCACGTTTTGAACGACATGCCTAACCGAAAACTTATTAGAAACTTCCAGGACCTTTATCCGTCGAAGCCATAAAAGTATTATGTCGAAAGGCAATAACGGCCCTTTACAAGACACTTAAAATTTCAGGAACCTTCGGCTGTATTTATCGAACCGCCCTGAGTGACACTTAAATAACAGAAAACATTGGAAGTCTTTTAGAGTCTTGACGTTATTATCTGGAACTTATACATATTGCCTCTCTCCCAACTTTCCGGGGAATAGAGTTTTAGTGAGCGGAGAATGAACAGGGCCTTATTGGCAAAGTTTCTGGTAGGACGAATCGAGGGTACCTACTTATCCGGTAAGTACCTACTTTGTTGGACATAATTTGCCACTCAGACAAAATGTTGTTATTGTTCCAGCGCTTATATCAAGAAACGAGCGTGTTTCATGCTTTAAAAATTCTTCCAATGGAAATTCGGACGTATTCCCACCCGCGCATGGGAAATATAAACTAGAAAATGTTCAAAATCGCCAAAATCAAGCCTATACCCCAATATTATTCCATTCACGCAGTACATCGGTAATCCCCTTGACCTATAAAACGGGGCCCACGTTAGGGAGGGGCCGGGCCTTTCTAATTCATTTCCACTTCGATAATTCCGTTGTAAAACGACATAAAACCAACGACACCTATAATCCCTTTTTATATCCAATTACGGAGCTGCCGAAATGCCTAATCCTCCGAAAGTGCGCCACCCCCCCACCCATTTTAATTTCCGCCCCGATTGATCTGGATCCGGCCCTGGAGTCCTTGGGGACGCACCTCGTGGCCCCCTCGGTTTCGAGGGTGTAGGTCACGATGCCATTGACAAAATCGTTTTTTTTTTCAACGTGCGGCATTTTGTAACAATAACTTAGCACATCTTATAATTCGCAATTTTGAATATCCTGTTAAAAGATACAAATATTTCCCTTTAGTTCTGTCTGTGAAAGTCAATGCATGCGTCGATTGTCAAATTTAGAAGTTTACAACAACCTCACTTTATTGTATTCTGTGTATAACACCTTGGGCTTAATTGTTGGACAGAAACCCCAGAACCATAACCACGGTAAAATGTAGTGAAGAAGAAAACGGCAACCAGAGCCTGGACCTTCACACAGGCTACCAGATCGGCACCGTCGCAATGATAAAGGCCTGCCAGCTGGCGACGCGAAACGTCACTACGTCATCACAGGGAGGTCGGGAGGTTGTTTTTTGAAGTTGCTTACGTTTACTTGTCTGGCGATTTTCCTGTTTTAAAGAACGTTTGTTAGGTGTTGGACTGTGTTTTTTAGTAATATAGGACGTGGAGTTTTATTAATAAGGTGGTAAAACAGCAGTGGTTCAGAATAAAGTGATTAAAGTTCAATTTTAGTTTATAGGTTTTAGGTTGTGTCTATAGTTTCGGACTAATTTAAATCATGCCGTGGACGTGTTCCGTTCCCAACTGCAAGGGAAACTACAAAGGCGGTCCTAATGTGTCCGCTTTTTCCTCCATAAAGACCCCATTTTAAGGGATAAGTGGGTTAAGGCCATCAAAAGAGATTTTGTTCCTACACAGTTTTCCAGGATTTTGGTTTGGACTGTTGGAGAGTGTTATACCTAACAATTTTACGTGATTAAACGTAACCACCTTGAAATCATTAAGTTTTATGGTTTTATTTATTCGAATTTAGTTGTATCTAGGCAGGCAAATAGGAAATAATTGGCATTTACGAAAATTTTACCGGTAGATATCTAAATGCACCAAAACCCCTTGAAAATATGACTTTCACTCTCGTAGATTATTATCATGTTGTAAAACCATGAGCTATATATGTAAACAATCATTTTAAAGTGTTTTTTTTTACCAAATTTACCAAGTTGACACCTTGAAATTTGAATTTGGCGCCTTAGGCTCACCTCCCTTGGATGACTCATCGCTTTCAGCTGGCGGGCCTTGTTATTGCGACGGTGCCGCCTCGTGGCCCCCTCGGTTTCGAGGGTGTAGGTCACGATGCCATTGACAAAATTTTAGCACATCTTATAATTCGCAGTTTTGAATTTCCTGTTAAAAGACACAAATATTTCCCTTTAGCTCTGTCTTTGAAAGTCAAAACATGCGTCAATTGTGAAATTGAGAAGTTTACAACAACCTTACTTTATTGTGTTCCGTGTATAACACCTTGGGCGCGGTGGATCTGTCAAATATCTTCTTCTTCTTCTTAAAAATCTTAATTGTTGGACAGAAACCCCAGAACCATAACCACGGTAAAATGTAGTGAAGAAGAAGACGGCAACCAGAGCCTGGACCTTCACACAGGCCACTAGATTCGTTCAACTGTTAGGCGCGGCATTTACCTCCACGCTGCAGTGGTTTACAGTCATCCGCCCGCGCCCAGGGGCCCTAACAGTAAACCCTAACCTCACTTTCAATATTTAGGGCGACGCGTGACGGGCGCCGCTGGCATCAAATTTTCAGAGGCGACCCGGCGTCGTAAAACGGCGGGGTTTACGCCTCTGTGTACGTGAGGTGGCTGCTAGGGAGGGGAAACTGTAGAATGCTTGGGTTTGGCTAAGGGAATTTGGTGCTTTCAATGGGAAAATTATTGGCAAACAGTTTGTTTGGTTAATTTTTTTTTAGTTACAAAATTCACGTCACAATTTATAACCTTTAAAGCCTATTTTGACAAAACGTGACAACTAAGGGACAAGTGTGCTCATTTGCCTGTGTAATCTTGAGCATACAAGTTGCGTAAATTAAGTATTACTAGTTTAAAAACGTTCATCGAAAAATGGTGTATTATTATTATTGATGAGAAGGACAAGAAGTATAATAACCAAACCTCTTTGAATTCAGTACTGGTTTTTACTAGAAGCAGCCTTTGTGACGGGCAATAAGTATTCAAACTATTCTCCCTCTAGAACTTTCCGCATAAACGTCACTCTTTACGACGCTCCCAGAATCCGTCCAACAGGAATCGTTATCCCTGGGCGTCGTTCACGAAGCCTACAGGTGCTCCCAGATGGAAAGACGTCGCGACGGCCGTCTTTTTGCCCCGACGCCCTCGTTCCCCCACACCAAAATCCCCTCACATCGACTTCGCGGCACATCGACATTGATTTGGCAACGTAGCACTTCGCTCGGGTGTCATCAACGGCATAGGGACAATAGACGTATATTGCGAAATTTTAACAAGCCTGAATTAATTGACAATAATTTTTTGTTCGGGAAAAGTTGATATTAAGATACTTTTCGAATATATTAGCGAGAATTTTGGAGGAGAGTGTCAATGGGGAAGTTTCATAATTATTGTTCTATGCATCCAGTTCGGCCCTAAGTGGTCACTTTTCCTTCTTTAAAACAAACACCTTTTGTAATTTTAATTTTACGGCCATGACATTAACAACCCCGAGGCCAACGATAAAGACAGGCCATGGCGCTAACGCATAATAGCGTAGTCACATGACCAACTTAGTCCTATACAATAAAATGTATTTTTAGAGATAAGTATAAAAAACAAATTTCGTAACAATTTGGCGAGCTTTCTTTCATCTATTACATTATTGGTTTGGTGCATCCATGCTTTCTCTAATTGTTTTTTCAAAAAAATTTTCAACCTACCTCAGCTGTTTTGAGCTGAGAGTTAAACGGCACTGCACTGAAATATTTTGGAACATTCTCAAAAATTGTTGGGACCGCACCTTCCTTTAGCTTAGATGATATTCTCTATAGCTATTTTCCTCCCACAACACATTTGTTCACTTTAATTGTTTCACTTTCTTGAAAATGTGATGGCCACACATACTTAAGGGTTTTTTAGAAATTAAATCTCAGTTGGAATTTGACGAATCAATTTTTAGCGGATATTTTCATCCCGAGGCAAAACAAATGTTTGTTATGGCGACACTTTCTTCCTGGCTTTTGTAATATGTATAAATATAATATAAACAGACCCAATATTTGGTATTTAGGTTATTTTTTACGAAATAAAATTGAAAACTCACCTCAGTATACTGTAAATATTGACGAGGTCCCAGTTGATCGGCAGCGTGAAAGGCCGAATAGGAACCGTATCAGGGCGTGGGTCGACAACGAAAATCCTCGAGTACGTTACAACACTGATTTATTTCGCACAAGGTTAATGATGAATACAAAATACACAAACCAGAACGTGGTCACCGGGAACGGCTTCCAGCAACCTGGACCGTCTGAACTCGCAGATCTCCCGTAAGCAGTTCACCCGTCTGTGCCTCAGGCTCCACTGTTCATGTCCATTCCGGGGGGAGAATTCCCCTTACAGGACTCACGCGTGGGTGCGAGCGGCTCCAATACTCCTGGACGGCACGGCAACCACCCAGAGGAAATAACAACACCTGGGCGGTTCCCCTCCGCCAGGACACACGCGCACTAGACACAAACTTCTTTCTAAAACATAAACTAAGACGCTTAAAAACACTTTAAACATTTAAAACTTCTCAAAACCCAAGCTGCCGCTTTCAGTTATGTGACAAATGACATGAAACGTCGGACTAAGATGGTCACGTGATTTTTGTGCGCCACGGCCTGTCTTTATCGTAGGCCTCGAAACAACCCGAATTTAACGTTTGTGTGTGGTGTGAAGTTGGCGCGACGTGGCGCACTCATCCCAGGATGCCGGTCGCCGCAGGGGACAGAAACAAAAGAAAATCGCGGCCCTCAGGTGCGCGCGAGGGGATATCGCGGTCGGCCATGCCAGGCGTCGCAGGGCGAAAGCGGCTCTCGCGGGACCGTGACGGATTTACGGGGGGGGACGTTCGAGTGGGGAGGGGATTATCGGGGGGTGGGAGGGAGATTGGGGGGCATCTGTTTAGCTGCGGTTGGTTGTGTGAGCAAAGGGGACGCGGGCTGGGGGATTTCTGGATATTTTTGTAAGATAAGTCATACAAACAGACTGTACGTTCGTGGCGTTTCTGAAATGGGATAGTCCGCTTATACAGGGTGACCAAAATTGTTTTTGGGTCACGCTTAAATTGTGGAGCTTGATAAACTAAGATAAAACAAATTCTAAATGAATTTCGTCATTTTTACTAGAAAAAAATCGTAGGAGGTCTTACAAATTGAGATGAAGACCTGAATTTTTGCATCAAAATACAGTTTTTTGTGACACATCCTAAATCGGAGGAAAATTAAAAGTTCTACGGGGTGTTTCCATTTCAAATGGGTCACTCTGTACAAGGATCTAATTATTTTATTTAAAAATACCTGGCATTGGATATAAATAGAGAGCAGGCGTATAATGAGCGTAGCACATGAAACTTAATTTTCTTGAATGAAATTCCGCAATATTCTTCCATAAAATCTCGCTTAATTTGTACTTTGCGTGAATTCACGTACTTATCAGGAACGTGTATTAAAACTTTTATGTTAACAATCAAAATGACCGTATCCGTATAACTATTTCCAGGAGGTTTTTCTCATTATTAATCAAAAGGACTATATATAGTATATTTATTTTCAAGAGTCGGTAAGTGTAAACAATCTTCTACATTGTTAATGCTAGAAAAAAAGTATAGACAAAACTTGTAGAGAAACATGATTACTACATTCAGAAAATATTTTCCAATGTACAGGGTGATTCAATAAATAGTGGCGACCCAAAGTTATGTTTTTTTTTTAATGAAACACGCCGTATTTTGTTACATTTTTAGAAAGCCTTTAAAGAGTATGTTCTTTTTGGTACGGTATTAAGGGTTAGGTAGTTATTTTAATTTTAAATGAAAAATTTGGACACTTTTGGAAATGTATTACTCAAAAACCAAATAAGGTTTTGGGCTGTAACTTGGACTGGAGATTGCCTGTTACGCCTAGTTAACAGTTTTGGACCGATATTGAGATAAAGTTCTGAAGAACATACTGGGCGATTCACTTACGCAAATCTTAAGTTTACTCGCTAATTTTAATCGGAACACCCTATATTTTATTACATGCTTGGAAAGCTCTTAAAGAGTATTATACTTTTTGGTATAGGGTAATGTGGGTCTAACTTGAAATGTTAGGGAGTTATTTCCATTTTATTCTAAGAAAGGGCTTTAAAACGGCCGATTACATGATTAGAGTGTCAAAATGTCAGTTTTAAAGCTGTAAAAAAAATAATGTTAATTTTTGGTGTATTGGAAATACTTCAAAACCTACCTGTAACGCCATAAATAAATTACATAAGCCGATGTCATAATTTATTATGGGGTAACTTTGTTTCTCATGTGTGGTAGGTTTTTTATTATTGATGGCGTCACAGGTAGTTTTAACTATTTCCACTATAACAAAAATTAACAAGAATATGCCTTTCTTACTGCTTAAAATGGGATATTTTGACACCCTAATCACATGTAGTCGTCCCTTTTGAAGCCCTTTCTTAGAATAATGTGGAAATTACTCCCTAACCTTTCAAGTTAGACCCATATTACCCTATACCAAAAAGTATCTACTCTTTAAGGGCTTTCCAAACATGTAATAAAATATAGGGTGTTCCATTTAAAATTGGCGAGTAAACTTATGATTTGCTTAAATGAATCGCCCGGTATGTTCTTCAGAACCATATCTCAATATCGGTCCAAAATTGTTAACTAGGCGTAACAGGCAATCTCCAGTCCAAGTTATAGCCCAAAATCTTATATGGTTTTTGAGTAATACAGTTTCCAAATGTGGCCCCCTTTTTCGTTTAAAATTAGAATAACTCCCTAACCTTTAAAGATAGACCCTTAATACCTTGTACCAAAAAGAACATATACCTTAAGGGCCATATATGGAACAAAATACGGGGTGTTCCATTAAAAATATACCGTAAAACGGGGATACACCTGTCAGGATAACTTTGCACCAATGTTGTAAATGTTATTTATAGACACTTATTTCCTCTAATTTGGATTTTTTCACATTTTAACATTTTCTAAGTACTAATAGATAGAGCCGCAATAAGTAATAGCAACAGGTTAGACTCCCCCTCCCGCCATTAGTTGTTGATCAGCTGTTACCGGTATCTTAACCTCAAAATTTCGTTGTTTTATAGTTCCCCAAAATTGTATTGCCAAGAAATTTCTAGCTGATAAGAAGCGGTAAGAATACATTTAGTTGCATGTACCCACTATTGTTTATAAATATAATAATAAAAAAACAAAGTTATTAGAATTTGGAGTCGAAGAAAAAATAATTTTTTTATTATAATAACGGTTTTCTAGAAAATTGGGGATACTTTGCACCACTTTCAGTGGTGTCTACTCTTCAAGCCCTTTCATTTAATACAAATATTAAGGAGGTTGAAAAGAAAATGTAACCCGCCATCTTGGAGTGGCGGCCATATTGAATTTAGTGTGATGTCATTAACTTTATCGTTTTCCACTCTTCAAGCCCTTTCGTTTGATACCTACCAATATTAAGGGGGTTGAAAAGAAAATTTAATCCGCCATCTTGGGGCGGCGGCCATATTGAATTTAATGTGATGTTACTAACTTTATCGTTTTCTTCTCTTCAAGCCCATTCATTTGATACCCATATTAAGGGGATTAAAAAGAAAATGTAATCCGCCATAAGTAATTAAATATGCGGAAAAAAAATCCTACGTATCTATTGTCGTGCAAAGTAAATATTTACGTCGGGTTTCTTTGCATTAGTGTCAGTTTAGAGGCTAAAAATAATTCAAATTCCAAATGGTGCAAAGTGTCCCTCTTGTAGTGTATACTTTGCACCGTAATTAAAATGAGTGCCACCTTTTAGTGACGCATTAAACCTAGTTCTAAACGTAGGTACACTTGTTTTATAACCTATACAATTGCCTTCCACAAAAAAATACCTATAATGGATTTAAAATATTTTGACTTTTGCATTTCAAAAATTAGGAAAAAAAGTGGTGCAAAGTAACCCCGTTTTACGGTATATAACTTTGGGTCGCCACTACTTATTGGATCACCCTGTATATTGGAAAATATTTTCGGAATGTAGTACTCATGTTTCCCTGTCTTTGAGGGCGAACGATTTAAATTCATATTTTTGGACGCGTTTCGCCCGAAAACGATCAATTCCGTCCGATTTAACTTGGTCGGGAATTCGGTTCGGTGACGTGAACACGAATGTATGACCGGACTAATGAATGCGAGCGAAATTTTCGACATAAATTGGCGGCCAAGAGGCGATTCCGATTCGGCGATATTCGCCGAATCGGAATGTCGATCATCGAGGTATCAGGCCGCGGTATGGATATGCTAAAGGGCGACATTATTTGTCGGTTATATTGTTGCCGAAACGACCGCCGCATTCCAGGCGTGGCTGCATGCAGTTTTAATTGGAATTAATTGGAATAATAAACGGGGATATTCGGTATCATCGGTACGGTTTAATTTTATGCCAAACCTTCAAGGGGTCTCTCGAAGCGTTTGAACTTGGTGATTATGCTTATGCTTTCAAATTTGCTACGTATGCCTACCCCTCCTTGAAATAATGACGAATAAAGACTAGAACGCGTAAGAAAACCTTTCCGTTTAAAGCATTACATATTTTTTTCTTACGTAACAAACACCATCTTTTACGCAGATGTGTTTTTTTTTGAAAATTCAATAATAAAAATGTTTCCATATGTTGCATACTTATTGGGACACACTGTACAATGGCTTTGTGAAAATTAATAGTTGTGGATATCTCGTTCAAAATTCGTTCAAAATTAAAAAAAAAAACATAAAGCGAAAATACGTTTTGCCTACCATTATTAATATTGGATCAATCCATAATATGTATACCTAATATATTCAAAATTTACCTTTTCCAGCTATTATATTATTAAATTTCGATATTCCGTGAATTTATAGCTGTAGTATTGTGCAGATTTTTAACAAAATAAAATAAAAGGAACCTAGATAAATAGGTTCCTATATTAAATTTACTAATATTAATTTCATACTGTCATTTAACCTATTTATAATTTCTTGGAACTCGACATTACAACTTTTAAATTATTATTGTATATTAAATATTATGATTGTATGCTACAAGCATACTTTCAAACTAAATTCTCAAAGTTATCTATTTACTATCACAAGGAGTGTTCTCAAAACTTTTGAACTTTTTTCTGAGAAGAACGGTAATTTTATTCTTGTGTAAAATAATAACATTTAAATAAAACAACTTAATATACCACGTTTTTAAAAAGGTACAATAAAGTACAATAAAATAATAAGATAATGTAAAAACGGACTAGTATAATAGTTATTTATGTACCAAGGCACTGAAGTTCAATTTTTTATGACTCATGTGGAATTTAGTTGCCGAGGCCTCTGGCCGAGGCAAATAAACCACAATACGTTTTATTAGGCAAGAAAATAATCATACGGGATCACCCGTCCTTGAACCAACTGCGCGCGGCGTTGCTTGACTTTGACGATCGCTCTACCTAGGTCAAGTATGACAAGACACGGCACCTTCGAACAGAAAAACCAAACTGCTGCTTGTTGTGCAGCCTTCATAACAAATCTATTGATATTCAAACCTACTAAAATAGGTATAATGAAAAATTGCGGTGCTCTAGGTAACAATTTCGCAATGTGTACGAAAAGTTAAATGCGCCGGATTTTGAATATTCGGTCACTTTTGCGGGCGATGGCTCCGCCTCTACGTTTGATGTTTACATCTCGCCAAGGCCTACTTATTGAAAAAATCGTACAACAATGGATCCAGTGCCGATTTCTAAGCTTTTAATGACGATTTTGTGACACTTCTCTGCCGATTTCAAGAAAAATATTTTTTCCTAACCTCATAAAAATTCGAAAAACGTGGGGCGCGTGCAATAGATCATAGTAAGGAGTGTAGAGGACTATTATTTGTTGAGAAAACATTTGCAGTGCAATACAATAATTGTTAGTGGCTTAAGTGCATTTTAAGTCAATTTTTTAGATTATTATATTATTTTATTTTACTTTTAGTCTTTTTTAAAAACGTGGTATATTAAAAAATATATTTAAATTTTATTATTTTCTGCTATTTAGTCTTGTGTTTGAAATTTTGCAGTCTATTTTAAACATCTTGGTGAAATTATAACAGAGACATGACGTGGAAAATTTTCTGATTTATTTTAGTTTTTCTTCACCTGATCATATTTGCAATATAAAATTGTTATACATCAATCTGTTTATTGATTATTTTCCTGAAAATAAAATAAGAAGTTATCAAAATTAATGTCATATAATATTTATTTCAATATTAAACAAATTAATTTCAGATCCCTCTTAGTTACCAACTTATGGTGCTAGAGGTTCTAGTTGTCGCCTTCTTGCAAATTATTAAATAACTCGCTTTCTTGTTTGTATGTTTGTCACACTTTTTTCTTAACGCCTTTTAAAAGATTTTTTTATTCATTAATACCTGCTTATAAGGCAGGTGCTTATCTGTTCATCAGTTTCCACTAGTCAAATATTTTTATTTAATATTCATAAATTTTTTTATAATAACATATTACATGATAATAATATGAATATAGCGAGTTAATATTGCATTTCCATTTAGTAAAAAAGTAAAATCGCGGTAAAAAGAGGTTTTAACCAACAGTTTAGAAACACCTCTGACATTACTGATTTATAAACACCACCATATGTAGCAAACATTCATTAAAGTTGGCAAATAAAAAAATATTAAATAAAAATAAATAAAAAAATATTATATTAATATATCATTAACATCATAATATGATACAAATGAACTTCTGCTAATTATCAGACATGATTTTAAAAGGGGTTAAAAGGCGACGTCTGTTTTTTACTATCTTCTTTTCAATACTGTTTGCGATACAATTTTTAAAACTGTGTTGTATGTGCGATAAGTGTTTAATTTTGCATGTTAAATACATAGTTTCTGAAAAATCTTATAAATGTTTCAACGTCTACCCTACGAAATTTCTTATTACTAAAGGGCGGAATACAGGGTGTTCGAAAAATAGACGGAGATATTTTAGAGGGTGATTCCCTGTTAAGAAATATGAAAAAAAGTTTCTATAAACATGGGTCCGGAAATGCAGAGTTTTCAAGATACAGGATGTTAAATAAAAAAAAATAAAACATGAAATTATTAATGTCTTAAAAATTATTTACTCGATTCTGTTGAAATTTGGCAATGTTATTTGTTGTATTAAGAGGCTAATTTCGCCCTAACTAGATTAAATTTATTAAGTCCAGTGGCGTCCCGGGGGGCACCTTAGCGAATATTATTATCAAAAAAATGTACGCCACTACCTTTTTTGTAACTTTAATATTTTTTGTTTGATTAAGCATCTAAAAATACAACTTCTTTCCCTCTTGTATTGTTTTCCTATCTCACTTCGTTTTCGAGAAAAAAAATAAAAACCGTTTTATTGCATGTCACTGGACAAGATTGGTTGTAGTGTACTTTATGTTATGATATTGGAAAAGTTGCAATAACACTCTTTCCTAGAAATGCTTTTGATTAGTTGTTTTCCAAGGCACTTGTGATTTTTTTTGCAAAAATTGATAAACCAATTTTGTCCAGTGACATGCAATATATTTAACATCCTGTATCTTGAAAACTCTGCATTTCCGGACCCATGTTTATAGAAACTTTTTTTCATATTTCTTAACAGGGAATCACCCTCTAAAATATCTCCGTCTATTTTTCGAACACCCTGTATATGCATTTAATTTCAATCGAAATATGCGCATATATATGCATCATTTTTATTTAAAATATGCAATAATATGCATTTATTTGGCCAAATATGCAATAATATGCATTTATTTTACATGTACAAATACCTTAAAAAACACCAAAACTGATTTTAGACAATTTTAAGAAAAATGAAAGGAAAACAAATACATAAAATACCTCGTAAAATAGCTATAGTAAAGCAGAATTATAAATTTGAAATTGTATAGTAGGAATTTATGATTAAATACTTTCAAAGTTTTCCAATAAAAATCTTTGCCTTCTGTCGGTAAAAATATGTTTATATATAGAAAAGCTTCTCTCAACATCTGCCTATGTAATAGGACAATATTTTAATTTGGGTAGTAAGGTATAAGGCCAAGGTGATGGATGATTTACCATCAAAAATACTCTTTACTGGCATTAAAGATTTGAATCCTTCATTCTTTTCTACAGTAGAGCATCTAATTTTTTTCTAACGTTAATACCTACATCACCGGGAACCTTTCTACATTTAGCGGAAAATGTTTGAACAAAATCAACCGATTTGCTTAAACCTAAATTTATACTTTCTAATGAAATTTGTTGGGTTAGCTACATTCGCATTTTTCGGGATTTTTTGACTTTGCACTACACTGCGAGTGGGCTCTCATAATCTTGGTTATATCTTATATCTATAAATAAGTGTAGGAAAAACATGCAAATATGCACAAAAATATAGTTTTTCCAGAAATATGCAATGTTTTGCGAAATTGAATAAAATATGCAAAAAATGCATATATATGCAATTTGCATATATTCCGCCCTTTACTTATTACGTTTTGATTCGCCACGGAACACATGTGCTATATGCTGACTGAACTGCCCGTCCCACCTATTCCATTAGCCCACGACAAACGCCATTACTTCTATTAGCGTAATCGGGAAAATTGAATTTCCTCCCCTAAACGGCCACAACTGGAATAGACCCGTTTCCAAATCGGATAGGGAAATCAGGAGCGGAGCATCTCCACGTCCTTTCCATCGCACAATACGAGGATCAAGTCACGAGCGCTCCCGTCCCTTCAGGACGGGCCACTCCGATCGCCATATTGTTACAAAAGGGACTGTAGATTAAGTTATTGGAACCCTACGAATATTAACGATGACAATGGAAGTGGGATTAATCGGTTAATATAAACTGGGTGAAACCATATGCCTGGAAACGGTTGTCTCTTTAAAGTAAGGGGACCCAGCATTATACTTTCCAAAGTGAGGCCTATTCTTTCCTCATTCTAATAGTATCAGTGATGCCAAGTATGCCATTTTATTGGAGAATCTATGAATATAACAGGTACTTTGATTGTTAGTAAAAATTAATAATGGTTTCCATGATTTCTAAAAATTAGACTTGGCAATTTTGTGTATACAAGTGCAGAATGTGGCAACTGCCAAATGAAAGACATTTATTTTATAGTTGAAATTGATTTCCAGCAATCATTTCCACGAGTTTAAGTAACAAGTATGATAAATCAGTAGTGCCGATTTTGCTTATTTAAAAATTTGTCGCTATTGCACCTTGTTACCAGGTTCCTCAATCCATTTGTAATACGTATACTTGAACTTACTTCCCTTGTTAAATGTATCTACCCAAAGAATTTTCACAGATTTCGGGATGGACTAATAAGATTAGGTCTAGTAGTTCTAATGATGTAGTTTTTCTCGGTGTTCATTATAAAATTTTTGTAATTATATTTATCTCCCAAGGTACCTCACAAAATTAAAATAAACTTGTAGTCGTAGATAAAAACTCTTTAAAAAATACCTGACTGAAGCTACCTGCTTAATAATTTAAAATTTTCGATTTGTTTTGAACTACCTACTTGCCCACGTAATGGGAATTGTAGGATTACTAAAGGTGATACAAGAAAAATCTGGTTGCAATTATTGGGACTACTACAGGCGGCCGCATTACCTTTAATTGACACATCTGAGTATCTGGAAGTTAGAAAAGTTAAAAATTGCGAATTATGATGGGAAATATTTTGCCTCCTTTAGAATCTATGGCACAGGCATGTCACATAAAACCTGATAGAAGTTGGACACTGACATATAACATAACCTTGTATCAGCCCCCTTGTGGTCTCCTTGGAGTCAACAGAAAACAAACTCCCCCTCAAGCCTTCACTTTTCCTATGTGATAGACTGTGACATGCTGGGTCCCCTTATTTTAAAGAGTCCCTGGTGTCACAGTACTTATACTATACAACCTTGACCATAAAAAGTTAATCTTGTTATTATACATTCGTATAGTAGAATATATTTTTCAATCTGTACAGTTTGTTTCAGTAACATTGTTTTTCCATCCTCTGAACGTAGAATGCACACCTGTCGTTGACTTACAGATAAAATAAAGCATTGTCCAATCATATTTAACGAGCAAATACATGCTTCATTACTGGCCAGATAATTAATACGTACGCGATAGGATTTACGTTACCAAAATGCCATAAGGATTAGCAAAATTAATATTATGATTTTGGTATTTCGATAGGCTTATCGATTTGTCGCAAATGAACTGTTAATTGGAACGTTTGGTTTTGCAACAACAAATAGGAAGCACGATATCTATTTATTTTATTGAGTCGGTAGTACTTAAACAAGTTCAAAAAATACGTATTTTAAGAAATTTCAATCGATACATCACAAGAGCTACCACCTATCCCTTGCGGCATGTCAAAATGCCTTGAAAGTCATCACTAATACTATCTACTACCACGATACACTTACCCACGGTATGTCACTAACGAAGCCGAGAACAAGCAGGCAACTATGCGCATCTACGTCAGTTGCGAATCACGAATTCTAAATAATGCATGGTGTTTAATGGCGGCTGCGGTTGTGTTTTACGATTTTTTATAGTTTACAGTTTAATGTGCCAAGTGTAAACAACTGACTGATCGTCAGTCCAGCTCGACAGTGCTTTGAAATAGGCCAAAAATGCCGGGATGTGCAGTCAGCGTATGTCCAAATAATAATAGAAACAGTAAGGGAACGGAAATTAAGTATTATAGATTTCCCAAGGACAATAATCTGGTAAGGAAACAGATTATTTATAGAGCAGAGCATTAAAAATAGGGGACTCAACAGAGTTTATGCCTGGTTTATAAAGCAAATAAAATAGAATGTGCAATAAAAAATTAGCCTTGTTGTGGTTAAAGGGAATCATTATTTGATAACTATTTTACTCACTATTTATTATGTTGTTTTGTTTGTTGTTTAACTATAAACTAAGCATTAGTTGTGCAGGTTGTGCTTGTGTCGAGGCTTGTGTGCATTAATTGGTAAATAAGACTTTAATTGACATAAACACTGGAAGGAAAATGTTATATTTTTGATAAGACCTTGAATTTTATTTATCAATATCTTTGCCTATAACAAGTCATCTGTAAAATACTTTTTTCGATGGAGAGTTTGTGTCGATAGAAGCCAAAACTTAGTTCAGGATTACCTTACTTACAATAAATGTATTATTTAGATACCTATATGATATGTTTTTATTGTCTACCCATATACGGTCTTTTAATTTAACAAAATATACATCAATTTTATTTGCATGCATACGATTAGCTGAAACGCAAAGAAAACAAATTATTTGTAAAATTATAATTATCAAATTAAATGTGTTTTTTATCAACAGAATATTCATTTATTTATCTAGTAATATAATCTACATATTTTTAACAACATTTATTTAAAAGAAAACGTTTAAAATAAGCAAAAACCCATAAAAAAGTATCTATTCCTGTGTAAAACCTTTGGAGCAATTTAAATTCTGATTCGCAACTGACGTCACAAGGTGCGACAGAGATAGGCATATGGATGAGCAATGACATACCGTGGGTAAGTGTATCGTGCCTACTACTACAAAAGAATGTAGCTACCTACCTACCATAAAAGTTTCTTTTAGAGAAAAGTATATAAAAGTCGATTGGTGCGATTTATTTCGGCTCGTGCGTATTAATGAAAGTGTACTAATAATAAAGAAAATTAAAAGAAACTTTTATTGTGGGAAGTTTGTGAAAGTTTTAATAAATACCGGTAATGCTATAACTTCCAAATATATATAGTTTATGGACAACATAATAATCACCATAAAAAGTTTTGCGAAAATACTTTATCCCAAAATAAAACAGTTAACAAAAACTCCAAACTCTGTTATTCCTCCATCTTTCAACTGACCTCGTAGTTCGACCAACTTTCGGAGGGACCTCCCACGTATGGACGCCAACAGCTTAACCCATTAGCGCCTTGCGTTACCATATGGCAACGTCCAACAGGTGATCTTTTCGACGCGTCCTAACTTGTCAGCGATTTTATTTCGTTGACGGTAGGAATCTTATTACCGACATATTACTGTTTGGAATACATTCGTACTGGCAAATTCAGTTTACATTTGATTGTTAGAGTGTGAGCAGTGCTAGAATATACAATTCAAATAAATCATCGAAAAAAATGGAGCCTCGGTTTGAGTAAGTATGTTTATTTTTATGTGTCACATATTTTTGTTACTTTGGATTTATATTCATGTATAGAATGCGTTAGAGTATTCATTGACAAAATATAAAGACATTTTACTAAAAACTAGCTGACTTACATATTTGTAAACATGACTGTTGCCATATGGCAACGCTAGGCGCTTACATTCAGTAAATATTTATTTTTCAATTCCAGGAGAGGATTCTCAGTTTCTCAAGCACTAGATATGATTTACAAAGATGAAACTTAGACCAATGATTGAAATGTTAAAAGATCGATGTATCCACAATTTTGTTCCGGAATTGAACCTAGCATACGATGAAAGTATGGTAAAGTATTATGGGAAGCACAGTTGCAAACAGTTTATTCGGGGCAAGCCAATCAGGTTTGGCTACAAAATCTGGAGCCTGTAGGCTCCAGATTTAGTGTTTATAAATACTAAAGATGGCTACCTAATAAACTTTGATTTTTATCAGGGAAAGATTCCTAAAATGAATTCGGACCAATGACGTCAAAACCTATAGACGTGGTGCCCCATTGTTATAATGCCCTTTATTTTGACTCCAAGATTAAATATATCCATACTACTCTAAAAACATGCTACAAACAAAGACAGAAAGTCAACCATCAACCAACTATACACCCGGTGATTCCCGGTTATAGTTCCTCCAGAATCACACTTAGATGTCGCATGTTTTTTCTTGTTTGGGGGCGCCGGAAGCATCGGAACCTCACCTGAACACTCGGGGGATGGTCTAACGACGCCAGCCTCCGAGCCCAAAGTCGAAATAAGTTCTTTACGGCTCGACAAAAAGGGGCAATTTCTGACAATCTCGCGACATTTTCGGAATAATTTAAATGAGCGCTTAGATTGTGATTAGTTCTGGGCGTCAAGCGTTTATCAAAACAAACCTGTCTATAGGTTCTGACGTCATTGATTCGGACTATGATGTTCTATTTGGTAAAGCCGCTAGCCCACTTCTGATAATGTTAGATGAACTTCCGCTAGGAAAAAGACAGTTGGGGTATACTTTCTATATGGATAATTTATTTTCTAATCAAGCACTATTTTCTTTTTTGCAATTTCGCGGCTATTCCGCCATTGGGACAATTCGAGAAAATAGAAGTCCAACACAGTGCACCCTAACTAACAACTTGCGTATCAAGTTCGTCCTAAAGGTGCTGGAAGACATGCAGGATCAATAGAGTCCTCAGATAATAGCCGTATTTCAGATAATATTAGATTTGATAGAATTGACCACTTTGTTCAGCATACAGAAGGCTATAAAAAAAGAAGGTGCGCGCGCAGTACATGCAAGTCCATAATTAGAACAATGTGCTGGAAATGTAATGTAGCCTTGTGTATTGACTATTTCCAGCCATTCCATTGTCGATAGCATAATCTGCTATTGCATATTATTGAAAATAATATATACTTGACGATATTACACTGTTTCATTGCTTTCCAAATAACTGCCAAAACCTTTTTGATTTCTTATAAAATTAGACACTTTGACTTCACAAGCTCCTAGCGTTACCATATGGCCACAGCCTATATTTCAAAAAGTACTACTCAGATATTTTTAGAATAAAATATTTTCGTTTCAGGGAGTCATTTTTTACAGTTATTTAAGAAAAAATATCGAAATTTGAGAAAATACATAATTCAGGCGTTAATGGGTTAATCCTAGTGTGGCAGACATTTCAAAGTTCCACCACAATTTTAAGGACACGATGTCTAAAACTCATTGTTTTAGACATATTCTTACAATATTTATCATTTTCTCTATAAACCCATGCTCGCTATGCTGATCAAAGTACATTTTACGAAATTATTGCCAGAGACACGCAAATAGGTTTAATACCCGCTTCCGAAATTTCGGGTTTTCTAACAATCTTAAATTTCAAATTGCCAGGATAAATTCCATAAACGTAGGACGTTATTAGTCTAGATTTATTCACCCCCACGTCATCGATCAGCACGCAATATCCCAGGTCTCCGCAGGCGAAGAGATATACCGAGAATATTATTCACGAAGTTGACTTAATAACCCTGGAATCGTTTTAGGTGCTTTAATCTTTATGGAGTGGCTAAAATATGGACATGTAATATAGGTAAAGTTCGTTTTCTGGCAGATTGAATGTTGGTTCAGAAATATATTACATTTTTTAAATCATTTGCAAATGTTCTATCGTGAATTAAATAAGACATAATATTAGAATATGACGAGAATAATAATTATTGTAAAGAATTTTTAATCTTATTATGGCTTTTCGTATAGAACTGGTAATGTATCACACCTGCATCAAACCTGTGATTATTATCTATACAAAGACTCAAAATTTTTGCTTCATTTTGAACAGGTACTTGCACATTATTTACATGTATGGACAAGCGTCTAATAATATAATCTCTGGAAGTTTTACTGCAAAAAACAATCGCTAAGCATTTTTGTGTTTGAAGTTTAAGTATGTAGAAGAATTAAAATTTTACGACATACGAATTACCTACCTACCATCTTGACATTTAATAAAAAGGCAGTTTTTTTTTTCACTAAAAGGCAGGAAACGGATGGAATAGGCAAAAATGGCAGAAAATAGATGAGAAAGGCAAAAAAAGGAAATTTGCCTAAAATCCGTGCTTTAGGTAGGTACATTATACAATGTGTCCCGGATAAGAATGAACAGCATGGGGATCTTGCAAACGGTGAAAGATAGAACAAAGGTTAAATGCGGGAAAAGTTGCGCAATTTTGAGGTCAATAAAATGGTACAAACAGATTTATAATATATTTTTTGTTTTTGAGTTATATTAAAAAAGTAAAATTTTGCGTTTTCGATTTTATTTTTTTCTGAAGTTATTACAGATAGGAAAAAAATAAAAACACTTTCTCTAGCACTTTTTAACGGGCTTTAAGATTGCGTTTTTAGATTTGTTCTACAACATTTCGTTTTTGAGAAACCATCTAACATGTTAAATTGGTCGTTATTTGAAAAACCACCCTCCATTTCTAATAATAAAAATGATTAACTAGATGATACAATGAGAGTTATGACCAATGGCAAGGGGTTGGTTTCGTTGTTTCAAATCCTTCTAGGTGGAGTATTTTTATTTATTTTTTATTATCGTATGTGACTGTTATTAGTCTTTGCCGTCCTTTTTTTGGTTCTCCGATTGAAAGACAAGGTGTAAGTTAAATTGTTGACAATACTGATTATTATTATTATTATTAAATACAGGGCTGCATCAGAAAAAATGAATGGAAAAAAGGAATTTTCAGTATAATTGTATCAAACGATTTTAAAAACAATTCGTGTCATACATCGTGGTATTTGCAATGAAAAGTGCTTTCAATATCTGCAAAAAAATCCAAGTCCGTATTTAAAAAAATAAAGTTGAAGATGGTTTCTCAAAAACGAAATGTTGTATAGAACAAATCTAAAAACGCTATCTTAAAGCCCGTTAAAAAGTGCCACAATAAAGAAAAAATATATTAGAAATCTGCTTGTACAATTTTATTGACCTCAAAATTGCCCAACTTTTTGCAAAATCCCCATGCTGATTATTCTTATCCGGGACACATCGTATATAGGATAAATTATTCGACAAGAGATTAACCGAGAATGAAACTGCTAAAATTTTGGTGAGATTTATGATCGTAGAACCGCTGGTGTCGATTGCCCAAGTGTCTGGGGAAGAAGATCCAGAAATTGAAAGTAAAAGGGATTGTGGCAATTTCAGATTTGTTAGTAATGTTCAATGGTTTGGCTAATTTTATCTTTGGAAAGGGAAAACAAAGGTATATTTATTATCTTTCGATAAATATTATATCATGCAATTATTTGAGCCGTTCATTTTTTATTTTATTATGAATATTATGGAGCATCCTCTGAAGCTTGTATGTAGGACCTGTAGGTACCTGCATGTAAATACAACGAATTGTTTGCAGCAGTTTACATATTTTGCAAAAAGGTATAATATAATCAGTTAACAAGCAAATTCAATGAGCACGTTGTAAATTATAAAGGTATAATGTCTCTTTCAGTATGTAACCCACTTTGTCGAAAATGGAACGAAACCACCGAAAACAAGGAAATAAAACATGGGGATTCCAGGGGCTCAAACCCACAACCTCCGAAGATGACAGGAAAGGACTACGAGAACATAATACCGAATTATCCGCATTTGTTCCAACGTATAATCAATACACCCACCTCCTCTACAGGATGATTCGCTTTTGCACCGAGAATTTTTAGATAACAATAATTGATAGGATAATTGATAGGTACTCAACCGACTTACCTAACTGTCAAGCCATGAACAGCATGGGCCATATAAGTAGGTATGTCGAATTTGAAGAGCTACGGAAAAAAGTTGTTTGTAATCAAGGAAATTCCTATTTTTTAAGTTTTGGTGTATACAGGGTGTTGCGAAATTAGCGAAAAACACCGAAGTTACATTTTTTTAATAGAATGGCTCTCCCATTTATACAGCCAATTTGATTGCTTTTTTGTGTCTGATGATCGGTTGGGGCGTTTCCAAGTTATTAGATATTTTTAGGACCCCAAACATGGTCTCATATTTATTTTGCATCTTTATAACTTTTTTTTTAAATTGTAAACAATATGTAAAAAAACACACAATTGCTATCGCCATGGCAACCTAAGTACAGTGCCCTATGTTTTAATAACTAGCAACAGTAGCAACATAAATAAAAATTCGTTAAAAGTGGACAAGCAATTCAATTGAGACTTCTTTGTTATTTCCTGAGAATAACCAAAAACAAGTATTTGCAAATCATTCAGAAACTATACAAAATTTCAATATACAGTGTGGATAGAAATTGTGGAATATTGCTTATATTTCTTAAAATAGTCCTCATATGAAAAACTTGTTTTAATAAAAGTGTTAGGGGAAATTATTTCCCGTTTAGTGATATCAAGCAATCTTTCGTAGCACAAAAAATGTGGTTGCCATGGTAACCTATTTAATTTTTTTAAATGGCACCATATATGTACTTTTTTTGGTGAAAATTGATACATCGAAACTTTCTGAATACGATACAATACAAATTGTAATGGGGTCGCATAAGAAAAAATACAAAAAAATTAAGTTTTCTACTATGCTATTGACAATGTTCATCAAAATAATTATTAACATCAAGTTAGCCATGCCAAAATCAGAACAATACGAAACTGTCACTAGCTGTGTAACTGTGTACATTGTTACACTAAACGTACTTTTTTACTCTATTTTCTGTGTACTTAAGTATACTTAGTATGTTAACCTGTATTCTTTCCGTTTCACTTAATTCAAGCGCCATTATAACTTACTAAGTTCTTAAGTACACAGAAAATTGAGTAAAAAACTACGTTTACTGTAACAATGCACACAATTACAAGCAACTGACAGTTAGTGACAGTTTCCAATTGTTTTGATTTTGGCATGGCTAACTTGATCTTAATAATTATTTTGATATACATTGTCAATAGCATAATAGAAAACCCCATTAAAATTGTATTGTATCGTATTCAGAAAGTTCCAATATATCAATTTTCACCAAAAAACGTAGGTATATGGTGTTATTTAAAAAAATCAAGTCGGTTACCATGGCAACCACATTTTTTGTGCTACGAAAGATTGCTTCATATCACTAAACGGGAAATAATTTCCCCTAACACTTTTATTAAAACAAGTTTTTCATATGAGGAATATTTTAAGAAATATAAGCATTATTCCACAAATTCTATCCACACTGTATAACGCTGATCGAACAGTAGAATCGTCCCGCATAATGAAAATGTGATCGGTCTATTTGAAAAAAAGTTATGGCTTTTCCCAAATAACAAAAAAGGGCGATCATAATTGAACACCCCGTATAACTAAACCCAACTTTGGCTGCACCAAACTTTAGGGGGTACTAGTAGTTATCCCCATATAATTCAACTTCGGAAAATAGGAGAAACGGGAATATCACTGATTTTCCAAATGTCTGCAATTATAGGAAATATCTAATAACTTGGCAACACCGCAACCGATTTCCAAAAAAAAGCAGTCAAATTCAATCCTAAGGGCGAGTAACATAGTGTATAAAAATGATAACAACTGTTGTACGAAACCTTTTTTCGTAGTTCCCCTGTACATGTAAAATAGCGATGACTGTATTTGATGTAAGTCGAATTGTTGTGGGAATTTTTCTTCTATACACTAGGTCCACTTATTTCTTTGAACCTTATAATTAGACAAAGAAAGAGAGAGGACACCGCGCTTGCCTACCCTGCCGTGTATAGATTTTGTTACGTCGTTTTGAACGGCGGCCATTTTATATGTGGCAGACAAAGCGACTACGTTGTAAGTTAATTCGTTAATTTGTGAATTAAAGGAAACAGTGATTAAGGGGTAGATATACTTTAACAAAAATGAATTGTTCAGCGTTTGGTTGCAAAAGCAGAAGTGAAAAACAAGAGCCCGGGATTTCGTTTCACAGGTAAATATTTAGCAAGCTACCTTTGAAAGAAGCCCTAAAACTTTATTTTTCTCCATATAACTTCTTTAAATTCCTTCTACACTTTAGTATGATAAAATGCATTGTTTTGTTTGTAAATATGACCAATATTATTATTTTTTAACATCATTTTTATTGAAAATTTCTTTTCATTTTCATAAAATATCGGCTGGTTTCCATGAGCGTGCATTATTTATTTTATTTTGATCGATTCGAAATCGCCGCAAATAAATATGTTCCAGCACTTGACACTAGCTTTACATTTGGAAATTATCTGCAAATAAATAGCAATATTTCAAATTAAGTACATGTAAGTCAAAATTAACTAGGTACCTCTTCATTTATAACATTTTTGTGATATTGGCTAAGAACGGGTTTCATGCTACGCCACTGGCCTGTCGTACGATGTCGCAGCCGGTAAAGCGGCCGTGAGCGCTGTTAGGCGTCCTCTGAGCTTTGAAGCAAAAATTTCAAATGATTTGACAAGAAAAACATTTGAAACTTGGCTCGCCCAATGTACATTTCTCCAGGACGTCCCCAATATGTGTGGCGATTTTTTGCCGATAAGACAATCGATCCGGCGGCGGCGCGGCCGCCGACCGCTTTCATTTTTCACAACGTCGCCCGTAATCAGTTTCCACGGTTACGACGTCGGCTCGGCTCGATGATTATTGGGGACGTTTATAGACCCCCGCGACGGAAATATCTCTTTTGCGGTTCTCGCTCGACGGCCCAAATACGCGTGTTATCGCGACAACCGCCCGAAAGAAAAATGAAACAAACAGGGGCTGGCGTATAAATAGGATTTTCTTCGAGTTAGTATATGACGGGAGGTCGGTATACGGTGTCCTCCAAAAACTTTGCAAAAAGTTGTACTTGAAAAAGTTGTTCTTTTTTCAATTTTGCATATTAGGTGCATCAAATTTGAATGCTATATTAAAAGACTTTCTGAAAATTTTGAAAATTTATTACTGTATAGAAATTGTTTTATAGATATAATATGAGACCACATTACATTTTGTTCTGTCATAGTGGAAATGTAGCGTCCTTACTATTTGAGTTGATGGGCAAAATATCAGGTTGAGGACAAAAACAACAATATCTGTTTTTTAGAAAGTGCCGACGTTTCAATGTATATTTTTCGTCTTCTTCAGGGCTATTCTATATCACATATATTTAAGTCAATTATACAAAATTTCATTGAACACATATTATAGGATAAAATGATTGTTTCGTTTCCTGTATCATTTGTATCACCTGATATTTTGCCCATCAATTTTGTTCTGTCCTATAATATATTATAATGCGCAAACTTACGTCGAATACGTTTAATATAGTCTCTATTTTCATGCAGTTTATGTACAATTGCCAAATATTAGGTAACAGTTGTTGCGTAAATGAGAATTATGAAAAAAAAGTCAAATCTTCAATTTTTAAAATTGGGTGCCTAATATGAGACAGTCTCATATCCAGGTTTAACAAAAGCACTACTTGCTACAAAATAATTTTTATTTCAAAAATTTTAAAAGAATATCAAATTAACCTAGTATACAATAATTTAGTTACAAAACTTGACACACTTCACAGGTTCTTAATATGAAACAGTCTAATATTAAAATACAACTTACCTCAAAATAAGTTTTATTTTAAGAACATTACATGAATATCAACTTAACACAGTATACAACTCTTTATTTATACAGGGTGAGTCTGAAATAACTGGCATCAGCAAGGCGCCAGTGCCGTGTTTTCATAGGGGGGGGGGGGATTTTGAGGGGTTGAATTATAGAAAAATCTCGGCGCTAGGAAAAAAAATTATTAAGAAAAGTGGTTCAGAATGACCATCTCTATTACCCAAAAAAGACTCACCCTGTATAACACTTAACACTATAGTCAAATTATTAGTAATCTAAATTGGACGAAGCGAGTCTCCTTATATGAGATATCTCATAGAAACACTAGGTTGTCTCATATTAGGAATCCGATGTACATATCATAGATTTTTTTGCTATCGTTAACAAATGTTATTAAATTCATTATATAACTACTCTAATTATAAAATAACTTTTTTCTACCCTTATGCTAGTGACATACCTATTAAGTGACAGTTTAGGTTATAAATAAGTCCATTGTTACGAACACTGACACGTAATGAGTGACACGTAATGACTGACACGTAATAAAAAAAAATTACGTATCTGTTCTTAATTAAAACGCAATTAGTGCGGCATCCGCGTCACCATAGCAACTAACCAACATACTAATTGTTGCCTGTCAGATAATCAGAAGTATAGTTTATCTATTATAATAGTTTTTCTTTCGTCGAAGAAACATTATAATACAAAACTCGAGTTGTAAGCTTATTACATACTCGTGGAATCACAGCACTCGCCGCTGCGCGGCTCGTGCGCAACTTTTCCACTCATACGTAATAAGCTGTTTACAACTCTCGCTATGTAATATACTATTATTCAATTCAACAAGCTAAAACAATATATTAACCACTTACCACGTTATTCAGAATTACACGGTAATCCAAGCCCATTAAAAGTTTGTGCACGTACCTACGGTTGAAGTAAACAATGCCGTTCTTAACCTTTTTCTAGAAGTGATTGAAATTAATAAAGAAGATAGTTCAATGAATAAAAAGACTGATATCAATGATCTAAACTCAATTTATTCTTACAGTTTATCAATGGAATAAAACTAACTACTATAGTAGTAGACCTTTGAGAGCACCAAGCCAAACTTGACTTGTTTGGTTTGAAGCCAACCGCCAACCCCCTATGAGAGTACCAAGCCAAACAAGTCTCAACAAGTTTGGCTTGGTGCTCTCATGGCTCTCCTACTAATACATATATTTTTACCTTGAAAAATCTCAAACCAATGAATGAAAAATATTAAATATTTTTTGCTACAAACCCGTTATATTCTATTTTTCAAAATATGACCTTAGTAAAAAATGTTAATTTTCGAAATATTGAGGGAATTAATTTTTTATTAGCTAATTTTGACTTCATATTTTACCAGATAAAGATGATGACCAGTATATTTTAAGAAATTGCCTATTTAGTAGGTATAGTTTTTAAAGTGGTATAATATTTTTTTTCTCCTCCTATTCTAGTAACATACCTATTAAGTGAGGGTTTAGGCTATAAGTAAGTCCATTGTTACGAACACCAACAAATAATGACTGACACGTAATGACTGACACGTAATAAAAAAAATTACGTATCTGTTCTTAATTAAAACGCAATTATCACGGGTGCCTTGTTAGCGCGGCATCCGCGTCACCATAGCAACTAACCAATATACTAATAATTGTTGCGTGTCAGATAATCAGAAGTATAGTTTATCTATTATAATAGTTTTTCTTTCGTCGAAGAAAAATTATAATACAAAACTCGAGTTGGAAGCTTATTACATACTCGTGGAATTACAGCACTCGCCGCTGCGCGGCTCGTGCGCAACTTTTCCACTCATACGTCGTAAGCTATTTATAACTCTCGCTATGTAATATACTATTAACTTTACTCTTATTTTCATTTTTTCATCTTAATTTTACCAAATATTGTACGTATAAAGTATGGATATTCGACGCCAAAAAGCCAACATTCATAAAGTTTCCTGAAATACCACACAATATCCGAAGGACTTACTTTTATAACACGACATAAAACAGACTTGCCTTGCTAGATATGATGACTGCATATATGAACTCCTATGCAATGTGAAATATTTTATGAGACGAAACGAAAACAGAGAAGAGGTTCTTTATTTCTGCGAACAAATCCCAGGACACTACTTTAGCTCCCGTTAGTAACGAAACGAACGCTTTTCGTAACCCAATTTTACACGAAAATCTGACAGAAACGCTGCTGCCCTGAACATTTGCTCTTGCAGCTCAGGCGTCGCTTTTGTACAAATCCCGAGGAGATGCGGATGTTAAAACATCTTAAAACGAAACGCATTTACCAAGTTAAGTGTGATAGAGGCAAATGGAAAAACAGCTGGAAATTTTGTATGTATGCAGGTGTCTATCCCAGACAACACAAAATATTTTAAAAATATTTTTAAATGATTCCAAAGATTCAGAAAATATTACAATATTTATATAATATGACGAAAATGTTTTGCTAAAATATTTTTACTTACATTTTATAAATATTCGGACAAAATATTTTACAAATATTTAAAAATAATTCCAAAGTACTTGAAAATTTTGCAACATTTATAAAACATTATACTAATATTTCTCAAAACCTGTTTTATAATATTTTATAAATATTATATAAATATTATTAAAACACTCATTTAAACGTTATGCCGAAGTGCCGAAGTCTCCTACATCTCGCCGCTACTGACTAATATCAACTGGGATAAATACCACCTACCCGATGGAACCCATATCCATGATACTATAATGTAGTTTTATGCCCGTATCCGTATATCCGGTAGCTTAGCTGTTTAGTGCCCATAGGCATAGGGCCTACGGCCACAGTAAGGAGTCCTTACATATTACATAATAATGGTAAAAATTATTACGACTATAGTTGGTCCACTCTTATAATTTATAAAACATTTAAAAAACATTAACTGGGTAATATAGGAATATTTTATTAATATTTACATGTTTCTCTGAAAATGTGTATAAAATATTCCAATAATATTATTGTGTTGTCTGGGATTAAACGTACTTAAATTCATCAGAAGTCAGACTTGGATCGTAGATGAAAGCCTGCCGATAGGTACATAGAGCCGCTCTTCGCAGATAACAGAAATAAAGCACAAAATATCATCCATATAAATTTGATTTGTGGGAGGTTATATATTTTTAAACGTTTTACTTTATTTTTAATATTTCGCAACATAAAACATCAATTTTATCTTTGCACATGACACATGAAATCTTTTCGAATTGATTTTCTTGCTCGTCAATCACGTAAATCAGATAAGCTCTACATTTTCAGGTGATGGGCTTTGAAAAATAAAGGAGACAAATTTCACACATTTTTGATCTATTCCGAATTGAGTTTCACATGTGGAAATTTTATGCCCTTTAAATGTGCATTTTGTAAGTTTGGAATTAATTCGCTTGGTAAATAAATTGATACTGTAATAACAATAATTGTTTAATATTAATAACTAAATTGCTGGCGAATCTGCAATTACTTATTGGGCATAAATAATTATTCTCATTCAATTTAAATTTTAAATTGTAAATTTCAATACATAATCCGCGTCAGTAGTGTGCACGGACTACGACTTTTAACTGAATTATACAGGGTGATTCAGTTTTAATCTGCAACACTTCAACAGGTGATAGAAAACCAAAAAATAACCGCACTTTCTTCTATAAACTATATCATTTTAAGGCCTTATAAAAAAGTTACAGGGTGTTAAAGTTGCAAGAAATATGTGGAATTTATTGTATATTTTACAAACTAGTTATAACGGCATGGGTTAGCATAAAACCTGTTAATATCAAACATCTTGAACAACCAGTGGCGTAGAAATGGGTAATTAGTATAATTTATTTTAGAAAAAAATATTGAACCACCTTGTATAGCAATAAAATGTATTCAAATTCTTTTGTAAATTTTTATTGTAAACAAAAACGTTCTCCTACCATTTTTTCATATGTGTCATGGTTTCATAGCAAATTTGATTTTTTCGTAATATTTCGGGGTACTTCTGAAAAATTATCTAAAAAATTTGCTCCATAAGTAACACTTAAAGTAGAAATAATGTGTTTGCTACCTGAAATAAAGTAACTTTTTCCAATAAACTCACCTATTTAAGGCTATACTTTTGAAGATACAGGGTCTAAGACATTTAAGGAAGATACAATTAATGTTACGCTCTGTGTCTTGAAAAGTAAGACCTTGAATGGGTAAGTTTATTGGGAAAAGTTACTGTATTTAAAGTAAAAAACACATTTTTTTCTACTTTGAGTGTTACCTACCCCGAAATAATACGAAAAAATAAAATTTGCTATGAAACCATGACACATATGAAAAAATGCTAAGAGAACGTTTTTGTTTACAATAAAAATTTACATAAGAATTTGAATACATTTTATTGCTATACAAGGTGGTTCTATTTTTTTTCTAAAATAAATTATACTAATTACCCATTTCTACGCCACTGGTTGTTCAAGATGGTTGATATTAACAGGTTTTATGCTAACCCATGCCGTTATAACGTGTACCAAATATGACTTAAATATCTCAACTAGTTTGTAAAATATTCAATAAATTCCACATATTTCTTGCAACTTTAACACCCTGTAACTTTTTTATAAGGCCTTAAAATGATATAGTTTATAGAAGAAAGTGCGGTTATTTTTTAGTTTTCTATCACCTGTTGAAGTGTTGCAGATTAAAACTGAATCACCCTGTATATGGATACAATTACTGTTGTTGTCTCACTTCTACAGGATGGCCATTTTTTGACAGAAAAAATCGGTGGCGGGTGCAATCGGGCGGCCTTTTTTTTGTCATGATGAAAGTTCCTGTCCATGGCCACCTAGGAAAAGTATGGCCAAAAATCAAAAAAATTCAAAATTTTTAAACCGCTTTCACTTTTTTATTTCTTGGGGTACAGAAGAAAGTTTAATACAAAAATTGTTTGCAACTATTGTGTCAAATTTGAAATATTAGATATGACTAACTTTGGGCTCTCTTTAATTTTCGAGTCCAAGAGAGTCCAAACTTTACAGTAATCCACACATCAAAACTAATGTCATACGTAAATTCTGTCAGCTCTGGCCAACAATTTTCATGTCAAACTTTTTGCCATGTTTCGAAAAATAAAAAAGTTACAGCTGTTTAAAAATTTCGAATTTTTCCGATTTTTTGCCATAGTTTTCGTAGATATTTTCATCATGACAAAAGAGGTGCAGGGCTATCGATTGCAACTGCCACCAATTTTTTCTGTCAAAAAATAGCCGAGATATTTTGAATGAGCCACTTATATAATAATAATATATAATATATAATATAATAAATATATGCATTTTTAGAAATAATGACATTATAGGCATATTTCGTATACCACGTTATAACGGCATGGGTTAGCATAAAACCTGTTAATATCAACCATCTTGAACAACCAGTGGCGTAGAAATGGGTAATTAGTTAAATTTATTTTAGAAAAAAAATAGAACCACCTTGTATAGCAATAAAATGTATTCAAATTCTTATGTAAATTTTTATTGTAAACAAAAACGTTCTCTTAGCATTTTTTCATATGTGTCATGGTTTCATAGCAAATTTTATTTTTTCGTAATTTTTCGGGGTAGGTACTTCTGAAAAATTATCTAAAAAATTTGCTCCATAAGTAATACTTAAAGTAGAAATAATGTGTTTGCTACCTGAAATAAAGTAACTTTTTTCATTAAACTCACCTATTTAAGGCTATACTTTTGAAGATACAGGGTCTAAAACATTTAAGGAAGATATAATTAATGTTACGCTCTGTGTCTTGAAAAGTAAAACCTTGAATGGGTAAGTTTATTGGGAAAGTTACTGTATTTAAAGTAAAAAACACATTTTACACTAATCCACACATCAAAACTAATGTCATACGTAAATTCTGTCAGCTCTGGCCAACAATTTTCATGTCAAACTTTTTGCCATATTTCGAAAAATAAAAAAGTTACAGCTGTTTAGAAATTTCGAATTTTTCCGATTTTTTGCCATAGTTTTCGTAGATATTTTCATCATGACAAAAGAGGTACAGGGCTATCGATTGCAACTGCCACCAATTTTTTCTGTCAAAAAATAGCCGAGATATTTTGAATGAGCCACTTATATAAGCCACCCTATAAATATATCCATTTTTAGAAATAATGACATTATAGGCATATTTCGTATACCACAAATGCCATTAGTTATAAAATTCAAAGCTATAATCATATACGTTACTAATTTTGGAACATTTCAATTAATTCGTTTGGTGACATTATTGATACTGCAATTATTGTCTAATATATTATGCGGTGATGATACCAATTACTTATTAGGCATAAATAATTCATTCGTGGGCTTTTCAATCTATTCAATAAATACCCATAATATGTCATGTACATAATATTTGTTGAAATTATATAATTTGTGTAATAAAAAATCTATTTATGGCCGTTATAATTAGGTATAGCAATGACCAACATAATTTTTTTTTGTGAAGCTAATAAAAACAAAATGTGGTCACGAGTAGACTTGAGATAACACTATTCTGAGACAAATCTGTTTAAATATAGGACTGTGACAATATGCCGATAAGAATTAGGTCACCACTGTTGCCCGTTGCCCGTATCGAAATAAAGCTGAATATTTTAACGCGCATTCTGGTCGAAGCAGTTAAACGTAATTTGATGTGATTGGACTCGAATTACATTTGCTATTGGCCGTTCGATGCGTTTATTTTCACATATCAACGTCAACGGGAATGCTCATGCAACACCCGTGTAATGTAATGTTGTACACATTTAAATTAGCATTCCTGCATTGGTATCAAATTACTCCATTACTATGTTGACGTTTAATTGACGGCGCTGTAGAAAAATATCTCCTGAGCATAGATTCTACTTGTTCCACTGCATTATAGTTGATATTCACTGCTCCATATCACGATACACATATAACAGTATGCCCGTGCGCAGGTACTGTGATATAAACGGTGACGATTATTCGACAAAATCATGGCTATCTAATTTGATTCGTTTACAAGAACGTTAAACCAGACAGGATAGCTCAATCTGAATGGTGTAATGTTCGCGGCGCCCACCGAGGGCGTGACGTCACCGTTAGACGTCGTTAGGTGAAGGTTACATCGTACGCCCGTTGTTTACCTTTGTTTTTCTAGTTTTCTATCGTATTTCTTTCGGTTTTACTTTATTATTGTGAGTTTTTTTAGTTTTACCTGTTATAAAGTGTGTCTGTGTGTTGTTTTTATTTGATTTTTGTGCCGAGTTTATTATTATTCAGAGACACTAAGTGCCTGATACTTGAACTTCTACAGAAGGGAAGGTGAGCATTTCTTAACATGTTAAATAATAAAAGTACGAGGTTGATAATATACTACTTTACAGAATAGTCCTATTCACGAAAATATGCCGGGGACTAGGCCAGAGGGAACAAGGTATGCCGTATATGGGTGTAATAACACTTATGCTACAAAAGCCCAAACTGGGCAGAATATCATATTTCATGTTTTTCCAAAACCAAAGGACCTTTTCTCTAAAACTATACAAAGTGAGTGGATATCAAGGTGCAAAAGAAAAGACAAATTCAACCCTAACACTAGCCATATATGTTCACAACATTTTGTAGACAATGACTACGAAAGAGATCTTCGAAATGAATTATTAGGTAAGTAAAATTTTCTTTGCTAGCTAGCCATCTAAAAAGTGCAAGAATATAAATATATATATATATATATATATATATATATATATATATATATATATATATATATATATATATATTAAATTAAAATATATATATATATATATATATATATATATATATATATATATATATATATATTTTAATTTAAGGCTTACCTTTAAGAAAGCATTTAAAAAAAATGCAAGAATATAAATATATATATATATATATATATATATATATATATATATATATATATATATATATTTTAATTTAAGGCTTACCTTTAAGAAAGCATTTAAAAAAAATCGCAGTTCCTACATTAAAAATACCTTCCACAAAAACTATTACTGCAACAACCTCGGCAACAACTAATACATCACGTTCTGATAGACTTACCGAAAGACAAAGAAAGGAAGAAATAGAAAAATTACTTGTTGATTTGTCTGCAATAGAAGGTGGAGAAACTGCAAAATTAGAAGGCAGTTCTTCCCTAGCAACACTTACTGAAATTGGAATTCCCCGACAAGCAATTATTCAGGAATCAGATGAAGTTTTTAAAAAAGAAGTTAACATGCCTTTTGTAGTTATAAATTTTTTTTGTAAATTAGGAATAACTAATTATTAGAATCAATTTTCGAAATTTAAAAGCACGACATACTTAATAATACTTCACAAAGAAATAGTTCTGTGGATCCTCTTCGAAAAAAAAAGCGGAAATTAAACAAAATTATAAATTAGAATATTTATTATTTATGAATTATGAATAAATAAATGACTACCTACTTATGTTTTCAACTGTGTTTTAATTTGTCTTGGAGCATTTTATCAGTGTTCTATTTTTTTATTAATGATTCACCATTCACATAATATTATAATATGAATATCATAATCCAAAAATGCTCTTCAAACTAATCAAAGGAGGCCCACAATTATTAACAGAATAATTCTGTATAATATATTATAATCTGTGTGCCATAATAAAAACTATTTAAGGCAAAATTCGCACCTTCTGAAAACACATTTGCTGCAATAATGCGCTTTTTTCTCGTATTGGTTGGAGAAATTGTCATAAAAAATTCGTGTTCAAAAAACAAGAGTGAACTTTATTGATTTCTATTTGTTTACAATCCTTAAAAACTAAATCCGAAAAAGCAAAAGCATCTAAAGCTCACTTTTTGTTTTTATGAACTTTAAAAAAAAGCATAAGTCGCTTTCTGAAGGCGCGCGATTGGGTGTTTCGTGGTGCGAGTTTACGCAGTACGTCTAACTGTGACGTCATCACGTCGGGCGGCTCGGCGGACAGATTCGCGTGATCGAGCTATCCTGTCTGGTTTAACGTTCTTGATTCGTTTATAGTGAGCCAGGCAACCACATATACACCAAGGTGTCTCAAGGTGCCTACATTCTGTTCTTGGATTTAACTTGACGTGAAATAATTGATAACTGACGTAAGTCAGTCAGACTAATTTCAGTCGAAGTCGACGTAGGTGCGCAGAAGAGTCTAATTTTCGTTCTCCTAGCTGGCATACCGTTATCTGTATGTATCGTGCTCCATATCGCCATTGCAAAAATCACCACAGTGACATAACCTCCTGCTTTTGGCGTTCACTAATGATATACAGGGTGATTTATTCATAACTACATTAATTTTAACAGTGGGTAGGGAAAATGCTATGAATGCGAAATCGCAATTAAAAAAATTCCAACTTTTTTTTAAAGCCGGAATTATTTTTTTTCTAAACCGCATTTTTACCTATTTGGCCCTCTATTTACGGCTGCCACTGGATTGCTTTCAGGGCGCATGAGGCATCGGACGACGCTTGCCGTTGCGCGCGTCAACATTGTTGCCAGATGTACGCAACTTTCGTAAATTTAAAGGAATGTTTTCAGTACGTAATTATTTGTATTGTAGGCGAATGTTCCGCCAAATGCTTGCGGAAATTATGGACAAATGTTAACGCTTACCTCTTGTAACGGTTAGTTTTGCCCTGAGACACCTTAAGGCGAGCCTTAAGGGATAAATGCCAACGAGAAAAATAAATGAAACGACTGCTTACGTGACCTTTTGATTTTTGGATGCTTTATTAAGTAGGTACCTATTCAACTAGGGGGCTTACATGATTTCGTGGACCTCGACACCACTGAAGACGATTTTTTCTCGATAAAACGAACTTCACTCACTTTCGCTTGGGGCACTAATATTTCCGCTCACTAGTTCACTGATAATCCTTTTTACTACACCAAGACGCTCCTAGAGTAAGTAGTTGTGTTCTGTGATTGTTCTGCTTCCTCTGAAATAAGAACGTCAAAATTAGCCAACATCTTTGGGATACAGTTGCTTAAAATTACCTTACTTTCCGCTTAAGTTGGTTACCATCACCAACGATACACTTCTCATTCCTTTATTTCTCGTTCATTGTTACTAGGGATCCATATTTGCAATAGAATCGTTTCCGTGGGGGTGGTCCTCCTCTGTGACATTGGTTCAGTCGTAAGTACTTGAATCTTTCTAATTTCCACCTTTCGATCTTTACAGCTTTTTCTAGTTTCTTTTCCTGCCGTTAGGTATGTTACCGGGTATAGCCTGATGTGTAACCTACCGAGTCTTAGTATTATTTCTGGGCGAGTTAGGGATGATGGGTTGCTAAAAGTCCTTAGCTTTCTTGACTTCTGTTTGTCACAACCCTTGTCGTGCAGTCGTTAGTAGGAGTAGGAGGATGTGTGTAGCCCGAACTCCGCAAAAGGAGCTTGGCGATTGCCCGTGGCCGAGAATTTCCGGCACGCGGCGCGTTGGTGTTTGCGGCATTGATCCTTGCCAAGTTTCTGCAGAGTGCACTGTGAATTTCCTTTCGTTTCTCGCACTCCGCCTCACTAATCGCACATGTGATGTTATTGTTTCCCGTATTTCACAGTGCACATTCTCCGTATTTTGGTTTGGATATTTTTAAAGGTTATGTCCCATGTCGCATTCATTGACACCACTTCGTTCGTAGAAAGCATTCCCGTAATAAAACGTCGTTGTGGTTTCGTACTTAGTTTCGCTACCTGCCGATAGGTGGCGCGCTTCTAAATAGTTCCGCGGTAGCTTGACTGACATTCTGCAGGCATTCTCCATGAAGGATCATTATTATGTCTATCATTTCCGCATTTGTCTAGAGAACCGTTTTGGTAAAAAAGCAAAAATGTTGCACAAAGAGTACCGAATATACCTACAGAATGTAGGCAACTCTGGTTTCTGTAGTACGTGCTGCCATCTATTAGAAAGGTTCGCTAGTTACCGTGTCATAAAGCGCGCTGTAGACTTTCGGTTTTGAACACACAGAGGGTGACTGAGAGCTCAACCACAGATTCGGCGACGTTAATACCAACGAGATGGCGCCACATACAATAGAAACCGGCAGCAGATCCTTGACAATGACAAGTTTGACGTAATAAATAATAGTTGTGGAATGCGGATGGGACGCCTGCGTTCTTTTTAATAAAACTTTTGTCTTAAATCTCAAAATCTAGCGAATTTCGGAGACAGTTTCAGTCTTTTGAGGTTTCAGTATTTTCCACCCTCTGTATCAACTAGGTAAATAATTCATAAACTGAATATTTTTTCGTAATTAAATTATCAATAAATAATGGCAACGTCGCGGCCGGTGCCATGTGCTGCAGCATAACGTCGTAGCCGTATTTATGAATAAATCACCCTGTATAGGATTGTCCGCGGTTGCAACCGACCACGGGGCGGTTTAAAAAAGCCGCCGCAACGCCGTTTCCACTTGTACATTTTATTCGGGGTCACCTCCGCGAGCTGACGCAATTAATTGGTGTCAGGGGCAGGTCCGCGGGGCAATGAAGCGCCATCAATAAGGGCTGTCATTTCAGGAGCCCGCGCGTGGTGTATATGGGCGGGAGACGGCAACACTTTACCGAAGGGAACAAAAAGAGGCCATTGGGATCATCATTTCTTCCACCATCAGGATATCTACATACCTACCCAGTAATAAACGTCTCCATACTGAAGCTTGGATGAGCCACCTTATTCCAGTTATAATTTCAACTTGAATCCTGAAATGAATTTTTGAAATGATTTAGAATTTTGGGGTAACAGGATCTGTCCGAATTTTAAAATTGCTGGTGATGTGAAAGAGAGATAGAGGGACAGTGGGAAAATTCATGTTCTTCTCTGGCAATACAAAGTTATGAAATAGAACAGATAATAATTTATTTAGCCTTGCCTTACGAACTAAAATAGGTACCTACACCATTCTGATATTCTTTTTTTTTAACTTTTTTTAGTGAAATTGTAAACGATTTTGTGGAATAACTATGATGATTAAAATTAAACGAAATAACATATTTTTAGTATACTATTATAAATTTAAAATATTTCTCAATGATTTATTTATATTTGTAATTTAGTAAAAACATTAAGTAATCTAAATTTATTTTTAATTTATGAGGAATATGGGCATAGGTAACGACCGCAATCTATTGTGCTTCACAAAACATTAGAATCAGGAAAATTTATTAGACGAAGAACTCGTAAGAATAAAAAGAAAAGTTAACATAAACTCGTAATTAAAAAAATATTTTTTTAAAAATCACAAAAATTATACTTAGGTGATTTTGATAAAACTTGGCATGTTTTTAGTAATAAGCAAGGAACTTAGTTTAATGCAATTGCATTTAATTTATTTATTGCAGGGGCGGCTCCTAGCTACATATTTTAAGAAATAGTTTAAGCACACCACTGCTTTTTTATAAGTTTGATATTATATTAATATTAAAAAATTAACAGCACCATGGTCTCTTTAATTTTTTTGTTTATCTTGCTTCCCTTTCGAGAAAAGAAAACCGTTTATTTTTTCAATAAGTAGGCCTTGACGAGATGTAAATATCAAACAAATCTTTAGGTATAAATATTTTAGTAGGTTTGAATACCAATCTATTTTTCATGGAGGCTCCACAACAGGCAGGAGTTTGGAGTTTCTGTTGGGAAGCGCCGTGCCTCGTCATACTTGACCTAGGTAGAGCGATCGTCAAAGTCAAGCAACGCCGTGCGCAGTCGGTTCATGGACGGGTGATCCCTTATGATTATTGTCTTGCCTAATAAAATATTTTTTCCGATTATAATATGTACGTCGGCACTGAAGTTCTTTTTATGTGTATAACCACATGAGTCATAAAAAGTTGAACTTCAGCGCCTTGGTACATAAATAACTATTCTCTTAATAAAATTACGAAAAAACTTTTTTCCAGTAAGCCTTGCAACTTTTCAAAATTTTTATAATTCCTGGTCGGCAAATTGCCAACAATCAAAACAATAGGCCTTTTTTACACATTTTTTTATAAGTGCATTATAAAGTAATTTCGAAATAAATCTGAGAAATATGTTTCCCTATTTTTGCGATCGAGAAAGGTCCTCAAATTTAATATTAAGTACAAGTTTAAAACTTTTAAAAAAGATTATTAAGAAATAGTTATTTATGTACCAAGGCACTGAAGTTCAACTTTTGATGAGTCATGTGGAATTTAGTTGCAGAGGCCTCTGGCGGAAGCAAATAAACCACATGAGTCATAAAAAGAACTTCAGTGCCGGGGTGCATATTATATATTTTTTGAAATCAGAAAAAAAATGTTTTAATAGGCGAAAAAATAATCATAAGGTATCACCCGGCCATGAACCGACTACGCGCGGCGTTGCTTGACTTTGACGATCGCTCTACCTAGTTAGTTAGTTACAACATCTCTTTATGTCAAGCATGACGAGACACGGCACTTTCTGACAGAAAATCCAAACTGCTGCCTATTGTGCTGCCTCCGTAACAAATCTATTGATATTCAAACCTACTAAAATATTTATACTGAAAGATTGCGGTGCTATAGGTAACAATTTCGCAATGTGTACGAAAAGTTAAATGGGCCTTTATTGGCCGGGTTTTGAATATTTGGTCACTTTTGACGGGCGATGGCTCCGCGTCTGACGTTTGATGTTTACATCTCGCCAAGGCCTACTTATTGAAAAAATCGTACAATAATGGGCTACTTCAGTGCCGATTTCTGAGCTTTTAACGACGATTTTGGGACACTTCACTGCCGATTTCAAGAAAAATTCTTTCTCTTTATGAATTTCTCGCAAACCTTTCCATAAGCTGCAAGTGCATTTAAATTATCCACAAGAGAAAATTGTGCTATGTTAAAATCATTGCAATTATTTTTACATAATAGTTTAGTACCAAAGTTGTCCTTTAATTTTTGTTAATAACACGAAAATGAGAATAAGTGTAATTGTTCCAAATGGACAGAAAACTTTTTTTATTATTTTGTCGATTCAGTTCAGTAGCAAATTTAGTGATTTGAATACTTGTACAATTTGTATATCAAAGATATATTTTTTGCCGGTATGATCCCCAAGATACCTAAGTCACACCTACATTTGAAGAAAAAACCAAATATAGAAACTCACATCATACCCATTTCAGCCGAACCTCTCAAATCCCCAATCCAGCTAGGATTACCTTCCTCGAAGTGACGGGTGACACCATTCCGATATCCGCACTAAAAGCGCCCCGTGGGCGTTTCAAGTAGATTTCCACGTCGTCGCCAATTATACGTTACCCCCGCCCCGACGTCGTGCGGCCCCCCGATCGCCCCACAATGGATCCCGGGTTTATTGAATGTAAAAAGGGCGGTCATTAACCACACGCTAGCCGGCCCGGCAATCAGCGGCATGCGAGCCGGCGATATGGCTCTCGCCGAAACGAGGCGGGAAAACGTTTGACAGCCGGCAATAATACCGCGAATCTTGGCAGTCGCGTCATCAACGCAACGGCACGCGGACTGCCCATTACGTGCTGGAACGTTACTCGCTGATTTTGTCACATCGATTTTTTTATTCAGACTCAAGCAACGGTATTGACCTAATACGTTTCGTAATATCGCCACATACCTATTTCCTATTTATTTAAACAGGTTTTTTCTTCAGAAGCAACCTGTTTACCAGTTCCAGCTCTAGACCGAAATTAGAAATTAAGTTGAAGGTAGATAATCTTTACCACGTTTATATTCACTCGCTTTATTGTACTCGTGTTTGTCCATTCGTCAAATCGATTCTAAAACAATTTCCAATGAGCTAGGGGCTTGAAACTTTAAACATAGTTCAGAACTGCAGGACAATGCAATTTTAACTCGCTATATGTATATTATCATTATATTATTTGTTATTATGAATATTAAATACAAATATTTGACTAGTGGAAATTTGTGAACAGATAAGCGCATGCTATAATAAGCGGGTAATAAATAAAAATAATATTGTGTTAAAACACGTTAAGAAGAAAGGATGACAAACAAACAATCAGACAGACGAGTTATTTAAAAGTTTGCAAGAGTGACATAAGCACCATAAGTTGACGACTAAGACGGATCTGGAATTAATTTGTTTTAATATTGAAATATATATCTTATTACATTAATGTTGATTCCTTCTTTATTTTATGTTTTAGGAAAATAACAATTAAACAATTTGGTATATTATTGGTAGGTAGATACAGGGTGATTCAAAACTCCGGTCACAAATTTTAATGACGTATTTTTGACAACAAAATAAAAAAAAATTGCTATAAACGTGTAATAAATTGCACCCCCTCTGGCCTAAAAAAATTAACCCCTCCCCTTATCCCCCAAAATTCAGTTTACGTAATTTCTGACACAACAAATTAATAAAGCGTACCAAAAAGAGCTGCATGCAAATTTTCAAGAAATTCGATGCACAACTGTAAATGTAGTTTAAAATAATTGATTTTTGGTCTGAAAAACACGTCTCTAAAATTAGTTCATGGAGTTTTGAATCACTCTGTATAACAATTTTCTATTTAAAATATGCTGAGTTGAATAGAAACTAAAATAAATCTGAAAATTTCGTTTTTTATATTAATATATTACAGTGTGTCCCAATTTGATACTGGACACCTCAGAACTATATGAAGGACAAGGAAAGTAAATGGTCTCTATTTTTTATTGGTAGTACCAAGGGAGAGTATCTCGTAGGCGGTGATATTTGGATGGGGTAATTATTTCATGGCCTACTATGATTTTTTAAAATAGCTAATTTTCAAGAAACCCTATTAGGGATTTTTTTACGACAAAATGTTATTAAGAAAACTTCTTCAGAATGAAATACTAAGTAGAATTGCAAAATTTCAAAAGTCTAGGCTTACTTTGATTTTCAGCTTTTTCGCCTTTTTCTCAAAAATGTGTCCTTTCTGGAGCTTTCACGTCAAAATATTATTAAGTAAACTTGATCATCATGAAAAAATAAAATTTTGACGTAAAAGTTCCAGAATGGATACTTTTCTAAGAAAAAGTGGGAGATAAATCTAAAAATCAAAGTAGGACTAGCCTTTTGAAAATTTGCGAATCTACTCAGTTTTTCATTATGATTAATTAATAACATTTTGTCGTAAAAAATCCCTAATAGGGTTTCTTGAATATTAGCTATTTTAAAAAATCATAGCAGGCCATGAAATAATTACCCCATCCAAATACCACCGCCTATGAGATACTCTCCCTTGGTACTACCAATAAAAAATGGAGACCATTTGTTTTCCTTGCCCTTCATATATTTCTGAGGTGTCCAGTATCAAATTGGGACACACTGTATTTTATTATACTTTCAGTCTTTTTTAATAAGGTGGTATATATTTTTTTATTTGAATTTAAATTTGCCCGTCAACTATTCACTGAATATATTGAATAGGTAAGGTATTCATAAAATATTTATTGTTGACAAGTAATTTGAATCATCATTACGCATAATATAACATTAGACATTAATTATTGCAGTATCAATAATGGCACCAAACGAATTAATTGAAAAGTTCCAAAATGACCAACGTATGATTATAGCTTCGAATTTGCCAATTTTATAACTAATGGAATTTGTGGTGTACAAAATACGCGTATAATGTCATTATTTCTAAAAACGCAATATGGGGTAACATAGTAATTGTATCAATAATTCAGTTAAATGTCATAGCTCTGTGCACACTACCCAGATGGACTATATATTGAAATCTATCGTTTAAAATTTAAAGTAAGTGATAATGAGAATAATTATTATTTATGTCCAATAAAAGTAATTGCAGATTCGACATCACTTCAGTTATTAATATGTATCAAACAATCGTTATTATTACAGTATCAATAATTCACCACTCGAATTAATTCCAAACTTCCAAAATACACATACAGGATTATAGTTTCTCGCTTAGACGACATTTTATAGCTGACACTATTTGAAGAGAATACAAATTTTCACTTGTGATTATTTATGAAACTCAAGAAGGAATCAAAATTAATGTCAAAAGATTTTTACTTCAATATTAAAGATCATTCTTAGGCAAATTTCAGATTTACTCCAGCTTCTCTTCAACTGATCATATTATTTGAAATAGAAAATTGTTATATCTACCTATCAATAATATATCAGCCTGTTTAATTGTTACTTTCCTGAAAAATTATTTTTATTTATTACCAGTTTATGAGATAAGCTTATCTGTTCATCAGTTCCCACTAGTCAAATATTTTTATTTAAGAGGGGGTTGCCGCCAGCGAAAGTGACGTGTTTTATTTTATAGGTTATGAAAACCTTGGGAAAAATAATAATTCCAGTGCATATGCTTTTAAGATCTTATGATTAAAATGAAGACAGAGATGTTTATACTAAATTTTTGCCAGGTAAAATGTTATTAGATTTTATGCTATACAACTTAAAAAAATAGAAATCTAACGTCACTTTCGCTGTCGGCAACGCCCTCTTAATATTTATGGTTATAGTACGAAAGCGTAGAGCGGCCACGCGAGATTTATTTTATCCTTGACACTTTTTTCTATCAATTATACCTACATATTTGACACTTTTTTCTGTCAATTATACATCGTTGTCACTTTTTTTCTGTCAATTATACGTCGTTGACACTTTTTTCTCTGTGTGTAAAATTTCGAAAACCTCGGCCTACTTAGAATTGATTGGGAAATTTAGTGGCTTGCCATTTTGTTATTAAAAAATATGATGGTTGTCCCCAGCGTCTCCCGCAATGGTGGAAGTAGATGGGCTGAATTATTTTTAATTTTTAGTATCTAATTAGTGTCTAAACTGTATCTAATATGTTTGCCTTAACTGTCTCCCTTCAGGAAAAATAAAATAAAACGATTTCGATAGATGTTTATAATACAAATATACTTAATTTGACGTTTTCTATATATAGTCCCTAAAAGTTGGTCCACCCTATGTATCTCAAGAGCGGCCAAATTTCGTCTATGATGCAACTATGAATTCCGAATAATTTAAGTCTTACGTTTTATTACGTTTAACACCTGCGCCTACATAATTTCCAGCCGTTTTTCCATTTGCCTCAATCACACTTAACTCGGTAAATGCGTTCCGTTTCAAGCTGTCAGGCATACAAGTTTATTACTCGACGTAAAGCTGACTAATGAAAACATCCGCATTTCCCCGGGATTTGTTCAAAAATGACGCCGGAGCTACAACGGCGAATCTACGGGGCAGCAGCGTTTCTGTCCGCGTCACAGGTGGCTGGAGAATGCAGATTTTCCTGGAAAATGGAAAAGAGCTTTCATTTCGTTACGTACTGGAGGCAAAATAGTGCCCTGTTATTTGTTCGCAGAAATATATTTATAAAGAACCTCTTTGGTTTAGATGCATTATTTATATGAACCGTCTTATAAAATATTCTACATTCTCTACGACTTCATAATACATACAGGGTGTCTCATTTTGATCTGGAACACCCCTGTAAAATTTGAACTGGCTTACGGATTTTAACGAATTTTTTTGTAAATAGGGCTCTCCTAGACGTACTTACCAAACACTTTTCAATGACGATATATTATTCCAGGGCCGGATTAAAAAAAGTTTTGACCCAAATTTTCGAGTTAAGGTATCAGCCCCAGATTCCAAATTTCAAGAAATTATTCCCACAAATTATACCTTTCACACTGCATCACAATTGCAAAAAATCAAATTTTTTATTAAGGTGGCTATGGAAACAAGTCAAAATGGTAAAAAAGGTCCACAGGGGACAATAGTAATAAACCTGATCGGAAACTGTACTCGGTTTCTCTTTTCAGTACTGCTGTGCAGTACAAATTTTATGCCATTTGAGACGCAAGAGAGCTCGCTGCCGTCGCAGGCAGCCATGGAAAAACAATGGCTTGCAGAAATTTCAGCTTATGCATTTACAACAAATGTTATTCAGGGGTTGATGTTGCTAAAATAATTTAGGTGTTAAAAATAATTTAGTGGGTATAAATGTAATTTCTAATCGATTCGTCAATACATTTCTGTTGTTTAAAATATTGCTGCTTTTAATTACATTCTTAAAATACGTACTTTGTAGTGTATAATCTTATACTTTATTATTTGTAACAAAAAAATGTAAAAATTAACGTTTCTCAAAGTGTTTGCACTTGCACGACTGCCTCTGCCACGGCATCAAGCAATTTGCTTTATGCCTGTTTTCCATTGACAATTTCTTCATGAATTAATTCATAAAGTCACTTCAAGGACAAATTATTATAAAAAGTCGTGTATTACACTGGCAATTTCTTCATGAATTTCTTCATGAAGTAACTTCACGAATTAGAGCATGTTCTATTTTCCGACAAGTTTCGCGTGAACTTCAGGAGTACTAACTTTGAAAATTTGAACACAACGTAGGTTATATTTTGATACTGGTTTTGTTTGAGGCATTATACGAGGACATAGTTTTAAAGATAATATACTTAGATAAAAACTGTGTGAAATGTTACAATATGTTTTATTGATGTATTCCGCTGCCAAGGCACAGCTCCCTCATTCACGAAATAATCACAAAACTCCTCTTGGGCAGCAACGCAAGCATGTCTTGGTGAGCATGTTTGGTAAGAAAGTCCAAATTGAAATATATAGTCTTTATCAAGCTCTTCTAGGAAAGAAAAATTATGTAATGTGCAACATGCCAATGTTATGGTTTGCACTTTTACCACATTCAAATTAATTGTAGTAAAAAAACTCTAAATCGTTTGGCTAAAATGCCAAATGCATTTTCAACTACTCTTCTAGCCAGACTTAATCTGTAGTTAAAGATGCTTTGGATAAAGATGGATATGGTTAGAAAATATGTTCTGATAGAGGAAATGCAGCACACAAAATAATTTTGTCATTTATTCTCTTGTGTTGGTATTCGCTAGAATCTGACATAAGGTGACAAAAAATTCATCAATTTCTTCATCAGTGTAAAATAGAACTTGTCGTGAATTAATTCATGAATTTATTCATAAACTTATTCATGAATTAATTCATGAAGAAATTGTCAATGTAAAACAGGCTTTACACAAAACACATAATTTAATATTTTTATAGATAATTTAGTTTTCCAGACCAAGAGAGTCCAAACTTTAATCCACACATCAAAACTAATGTCATGTGTAAATTCTGTCAGTTCTGGCAAACAATTTTTATTTTTTCTCTCAAAAAATAGCTGAGATTTTTTGAGTGAGCCACTTATATAAGTATATGAAATGTAAGTTTTAATTTCGAGTAGGTATTATTTTTATTTAATGGAAAATATCCTTATTTGTTTTTTGTTACTTACATCTATATGTGTAGACGAAAGCGTGCTTTAAAGAATACGTCTGAATGCAAATACAAACGCTTCCTTAAGCGCTTGGAATATTTTCTTTGATGCACTCCTCTGTACCTAACTCGCTACACTGGGTTCTTTCAATTTGTATATGAAGGCCCAAACCTAAGCTTTTATAATCGACTTTGATGCTTTTTCTAGAATATACATGCAGATATAGTTGTATATATTATTTAGATATCTAGAATTGTCTGTCCGCAACGGTAGATATACCTTTGAGTAAAGTATTATTGAAAGGCTTATACAGACGATCACTTGACGAAACTTTTGAAAACCATTCAAGGGAATTGTTTATTTTTCGGGTTGCCTACAGCCCATTGTCGCCTACCAAAAAATTTCTGGCCAGTCAAAACTTAACCCGCCTATCTGCAACGCAGAGACTTTTCTTCAGAAACTTCAGCTGCTAAGGTGACGCTAAATCAACCAGCGCTTTGTTGTCCGCGCACAAAAGGCACAATGCCGCCGCGCCGTGTATTGTTCCGGGGCCCGGCCCCGGATCACATTCTGAATTAACTAACTTTCGGTTTGTCTTACGCAGTTGTCGACTACCGCCCGGCTGGTAATTAGGATTCGGATTTGTTCTGGAATTTTAAGCAATTCGGTTGTGAGAAGGGATAAGAAAGGACGTACGGATATACGGGTCACTCCGAAGTGTTGCCTCTGTCTGGCATACAATGTGTAAGAATAGAGAGATAATAAGAAATCAAAGAAGTAAGAGGGATATACAGTGTGTGTCCCCAGATGGGGTACCGCACTCTTGTAAAGTTTCTTATATTTGATTTTTCGAGAAAAAGTCATTCTTGATAAAAAGTTTTGCTTGCTATTAAAATAAGATTGGCATGAAAAAAGTTAACATTACTTATACTGGGTGACAAGAAAATTGAAAAAACGTTAATTAACATAAGAGTAAACTGCCTCTATTTGTAGAGATAATGAAAAAAGTTATAAAGAAAATTTGTTCAGCGTGTTAAGTTACTTAGGTGTACAAAATTTCAAGGAGTAAGGCCTACTTTGATTTTTTGATTTTTTCTTGTTTTTTTCGATTTCTGTAAATAGTATGACAAAACTGTATTAACAAAAGTTACTCAGAGTATTAAACTATGTACGTTGAAAAAATGTTGACAATCCCGGCCTACTTTGATTTTCTTCCAATATTTTCCAAATAAACTTTACAAGAGTGCGGCACCCCATTGTATGAAGGCAAAGTTGCCAATACTTATTACTTGGGTGCAATAAAATATTAATTATCTCTGTTATACCTACTTGTTTGACTTGTTACTATGGCTATATCCTTTTGTTTTTTTTTGCTGTGTTTTTTATTTATGAACAGTGAGGAATCAAACTTGAAAACGTGAGTATAAAACTTTTTGAACTCCCTACCATCAAATAAAAAAGTTCTTGAAATTTTCGAAATTGATGGATAAAAAAGCATCTGGTTGCCAAACTATGTAGCCGTGTCATCTATAACGTCATCAGCAGCGTAGGGTAAACTAGAACGGTCTTGTAGTTATACACCACTGCTGATTCCACTAGGTACGAATTTCAATGATCAATGTTCGCCGACATGTTAAATGTTTCGACCATATTGAAATTATTTCAGGGTGTCTGCGGGGCCGAATGAAATGAACCCGACTCTTTTTGCAAACTGTTCTAACTCCAGCGCAGGTACGAACAAAGTATAAGCGATGAAATATGCACATCGGTATTGCCGCGCTTGAATTAATTTTTTGCGAGTGTTCGGAATTCAGCTGGGCTGTTAATTACGTTAGTATGGGTAGGTATACGAGTAGAACTACAAAAAGGAATTTGACTAGAGCAACAAAATTTAACATGCAAATACAATAAAAAAATAACCAACGAGGGTGATAATGAAGCCGTAATATATGCTTGCTGAATACCAACATAGTAAAAGGTAGATAATTTTGAAATAAAAATGCCCATAAAGCACCATCTACCTTTATTTTCTACTAACCATCGACATTTTTCACTAGCTATCAATGACGTGTGCCGTGATAAGGATCTAGGTGTCCACTTTTGTCGATATTAATCTCTGAATTAACCTTAAAATCAATTGTTGAAACATCCTGCTGCTGGGGAAATGATAGAAAGAGTGAAAAAATCAAGGTACCTACAGTTAAACGAACATTTTACTGCCTGCTTCAAGACACTATTATAACTTGGCTTACAGTATAACTACCAAAGTCATATAAATCCCTAGATCCTAATATTCGCGCAAAGATATCTGTCAGGTTAGCGCAAGTTTTAACGTACACGCATTGTTCAAATCAGGGACTCTTTAAAGTAAGGGGATCCAGCATTATACTTTCTAAAGTGAGGCCTATTCCTTCCTCATTCTAATGGTCTCAGTGATGCCAGGTATGCCATTTTATTGGAGAATCTATGAATATAATAGGTACTTTGATTGTTAGTAAAAATTAATAATGGTTTACATGATTTCTAAAAATTATACTTGACAATTTTGTGTATACAAGAACAGAATGTGGCAACTTTCAAAAGAAACAAATTTATTTTATAGTTGAAATTGATTTCCAGCAATTATTTCCACGAATTTAAGTACCTAATAAGTATGGTAAGTCAGTGCCAATTTTGCTTATTTAAGAATTTGTCGCTATTGCACTTTGTTACCAGGTTCCTGAATCCATTTGTAATATGTATACTTGAACTTTCTTCCCTTGTTGAATGTATCTACCCAAAGAACTTACACAGATTTCGGGATGGACTATAAGAATAGGTCTAGTAGTTCTAATCATATAGTTTTCTCGGTGTTCATTATAAAATTGTAATTTTATTTCTCTCCCAAGGTACCTACCTCACAAACTTGAAATAAACTCGTAGTCGTAGATTAAAACTTAAAAAAATACCTGACTGAAGCTTCCTGCTTTAATAATTTAAAAATATACGATTTTTGTTTTGAACTACCTACTTTTACGTAATTCCCACGTAATGGGAATTGTAGGATTACTAAAGGTGAGACAAGAAAAATCTGGTTGCAATTATTATTGGGACTACTACAGGCGGCCGCATTACCTTTAATTGACTATCTGGAAGTTAGAAAACTTAAAAATTGTGAACTATGATGGGAAATTTTTTGCCTCCTTTAGAATCTATGGCACTGGCATGTCATATAAAACCTGATGGCAGTTGGACACTGACATATAACATAACCTTGTACCAGCCCTCTTGTGGTCTCCTTGGAGTCGACAGAAAACAAACTTCCCCTCAAGGCTTCACTTTTCCTATGTGATAGACTGTGACATGCTGTGTCCCCTTATTTTAAAGAGTCCCTGACTTTTCCTATGTGACAGACTGTGACTGGGTCCCCTTATTTTAAAGAGTCCCTGGTTAAAAGCAACTGAGGGTACCGCAAGCATTGTTGCCATTTTTCTCGGTCCGTGGCCCGGAATGTAAGCGGGTTTGCGCTCGTACTTTCAAAAGTAGTCGACGTGCTCCAACCAAACCGGCTTTCAATTTTCCAACTGGAAGTACAATCCAAGTGATAAACCCGCGCCTACGCCGCTGCCTTTGTCGTCCGTCCCCGGCACACAAATTGAAAATCTAACCGGTTTAGTGGGTATATAAAAGCTTGAGGTAACATCTTATCTGGAGCGCCCCGACCATCTTTCCATCTCATTTCCCGCCGGAGACGGGCGCGCTCCTTGACCCGGATCCTGATCTTCAGCGTTCCCGGAGTGCGGGTTTTCTTTCCGGGGGTGACGTGTGACGCGGCATTTTCGGCACACCTGGGCGGAAAAGTATCGGTCAGAATAAGGAGAGGACGTCGAGGAGGGTTTGGAAATGTACGACATTTACTTTTTTCTGGTTTTGTTGAGTCAAAAATTAATATGTTGTAGCGGCACCGTCGCAATTGCAAGGCCGGGCAGCTGAAAGCGATGAGTCATCCAAGGAAGGTGGGCCCAAGGCGCCAAATTCAAATTTCAAGATGTCAACTTGGTAAATTTGTTTAAAAAAACACTTAAAATGATTGTTTACATATACAGCTCATGAGAATAAAAGTCACATTTTCAAGGGATTTTGGTGCATTTAGATATTTACCGGTAAAACTTTCGTAAATGCCAATTATTTCTTATTCTCGTGCCTAGATACGTAAATTCGAATGAATAAAACCATAAAACTTACTGATTTTAAGGTGGTTACGTTTAATCATGTAAAATTGTTAGGTATATAGCACTCTCCAAACAGTCCAAACCAAAACCACTTTTACCCTGGAAGACTGTGTAGGGACAAAATCTCTTTTGATGGCCTTAACCCACTTTTCCCTTAAAATGGGGTCTTTAAGGAGGAAAAAGCGGACACTTTAGGACCGCCTTTGTAGTTTCCTTGCAGTTGGGAACGGAACACGTCCACGGCATGATTGAAATAAGTCCGAAACTATAGACACAACCTAAAACCTATAAACTAAAATTGAATTTTAATCACTTTATTCAGAATCACTGCGGTTTTACCACCGTATTAATAAAACTCCACGTTCTATATTATTAAAAAACACAGTCCAACACACATTGAACACAACAAACGTTCTTTAAAACAGGAAAATCGCCAGACGAGTAAACGTAAACAACTACAAAAAGCTACCTCCCTCTGATGACGTAGTGACGTTTCGCGGTGCTAGCTGGCAGGCCCTTATCATTGCGACGGTGCCGGTTGTAGTCACATGTCACAATTCGATTATTGAAAAACCGGTAGGACCCTGCCGGAATTTTTAAATAGCAAAAAAAATTAGTTGTCTCGAAAATAATCTTTTTTCTACGTAGGTACTTCGATTCGTAGAAGTCGGAAATGAAGTTTAAATTCGATTCCGATTTTCCAGACGACCCGCCACTGCATAAAAGTTGGTCAAAACGAAGAGATGTCAGTCTTAAGATATGTAAAATAACTGTTTCAAACGAATTTTATTACTTTGCGTGAAGCAAGTTTGTTTCATAAACATCACCGCTACAGGACATTAGGACATTTGTTTCCTAAGTTAGACATATTTATTCTACATTTGCATATGCATAAGTTCTTAACTTAAACATACATTCTTAAGATTTGTGCACGAGCTATAGGTACCTACGTTTTGAAATAGGTATCAATTTAACAGGATAATACACTTATGAAGAGGTTGAATAACTGGAAGTGGAAGTTTTCCCATGACAACCCTACTAAAAAATGCGCGGGGTGTGTTGCTTTTTTTGTTTTTCGTAACATAATGAATTTTTTAAAGGTCTCAAGAGAAACATGCAAGAAAATGGGATCGTTTTCTTTTTTCTTTACGAACTCTCATTCTATTCCCTATAAGCGGGTACGTCACTGGGATCATATAGTCACAAGCACGAAGACAATTTTCAATAGATTAGGGGCTCTGTAAAGATATATAGGAACCCATCATGTCGATGGAAAAGTTTATAATATAAACGTGCTTAAATAAGATTCATCTTTAAATTAACTTTTTATAGAAATAGGAATGTTATGTTTTCAATTTGATATTTTAGGATAACCTTCATACAGTGTGTCTACTTTTAAGTGAATACACAAATCGACAAATATTAATTTCTTGAAATATTTCTGAAAACCTTTTTTGTTCGGAAAGTGGTTAAAAATGTTTCTTCTGAAGTTATTACTTTTGTCAAAATTCAAATCCACGGACGGCTTAATAAGTACATGTTTTTAATCATTCGCTGTGAATGTATATATGGTGTCATGAGAATATTACACTCGCGATGGATACCCCTCATCTTATTGCCCCACTCGGCCTTCGGCCTCGTGCGTCAATTTTTGCGCCCCACACGGGATTTTTAATAGTACAAAATGGCCCACTTGCGCCAACAGTGGCGCCACCGTAAATTAGAGCTGAAAACACTGGAACTGCTGAAATAGAGCCGGGGTTCTAGACGCGTGGGACAGTAATTGCAGCTCGAGCTCGAGCCCGACCTCACGGCTCGAGGCCCGGAGAACGCTACTTCAGATAATCGCGGCTGGCTTTCGCCGTAAAGCTTCCCTCGGGAGAAGTCATTGAAACACGCCAAAGGGTTTGCCGGGTTTCAATTCGGTGGAAATGCGGCGCTACTCCGTCAAGGATAACTGTTGACGATATTCCCGTTGCGTTTCCTCATTTATTCGCACGAAAAACAAGCACAGTGATAGGCGGAAACAAATGCAAACACCGCCAGCAAGAAACTACAATCGAAACCCCAGGGCCTAAACAATTCACCACGCACCATACCGACGTTCCTCCTCTCGGTAGCGAGGCCAACGATAAAGACAGGCCACGGCGCTAACGCATAATCGCGTAGTCACGTGACCAACTTAGTGCTATATAATGAAAGGCATTTTTGGAGACAAGTAGAAAAAACAAATTTCGTAACAATTTGGCAGTTTTCTTTCATCTATTACATTATTGGTTTTGTGCATCCAAGCTTTCTCTAATTGTTTTTTGAAAATTTTCAACCTGCCTCAGCTGTTTTAGGCTGAGAGTTAAACGGCACTGCACTCACAATATTTTGGCACTTCTCAAAAATTGTTGGGACATCACCTTCCTTTAGCTTAGGTGATATTCTCTATTAGGTATTTTCCTCCCACAACACATTTGTCCACTTTAATTGTTTCACTTTCTTGAAAATGTGTTAGCCACACATAATTAAGGGTTTTTTAGAAATTAAATCTGTTGGAATTTGACGAATCCATTTTTAGCGGAAATTATCATCCCGAGGCAAAACAAATGTTTGTTGTGGCGACACTTTCTTCCTGGCATTTTTAATATGTATAAATATAATATAAACAGACCCAATATTTGGTATTTAGGTTATTTTTTACGAAATAAAAATGAAAACTAACCTCAGTAGGTAAGTATACTGCAAATATTGACGAGGTCTCAGTTGTTCGGCAGAGTGAAAGACCGAATAGATAAACCGTATCGGGGCGTGGGTCGACAACGAAAATCAACGGTTACAACACTAATTTATTTCGCACAAGGTGAATGGTGAATACAATAAATACACAAACCCGAACGTGGTCAAAGGGAACGGCTTCCAGCCACCCGGACCGTCTGAACTCGCGGATCTCCCGTAAGCAGTTCACCCCTCTGTGAATCAGGCTCCACTGTCCAGTCCAATACGGTCCATGTCCATAATAGTCCATTACGGAATTCCGGGCTGCCTATTCTGTGGTTCGGGGGAGAATTCCGTTTACAGCGCTCACGCGTCGCGTCGGTGCGAGCAGCACCAATACTCTTGGACGCCACGACTCCCACCTGGACGGTTCCCCTCCGCCAGGACGCCCAGGACACACTCGCACTAGACACAAACTTGTTTCTAAAATATAAACTAAGACGTTTAAAAACACTTTAAACATTGAAAACTTGTCAGAACCCAAGCTGCCGCTTTCAGTTATGTGACAAATGACATGTAACGTCGGACTAAGATGGTCACGTGATTTTTGTGCGCCAGGGCCTGTCTTTATAGTAGGCCTTGTCTCGGTAGTAGGCAGGCCGGCGGACTTTTTCAACTCGCCACCTTTGACGCCACCCTCAACTTCCTAATTGAGTTGACCAAGTGGCTACATACATACTAACGAGGCGGGGTGGCGTGACGGGTTTAACTACTGCTTTTAACGCCGCTAATTGACTTGGCAACAGCCCGGGCACTTTAAAGCTGGAGTTTCGGCGCTGATAACCGCATTTTTGTTGATAACTTTAACTCGGTTTGAGCCTTGAGCGACGCCGCCGAGCTTAGATGGAGGCCGGTTTCAAGCAGATGGACGCATTAACGCTAGTAGCTGTTAATACAAACAAAATCACGCGGAAACCACCCCCTGTACCTGAACCTGGTTAAGTAAAAATATGGCGTGGCTCTTCTCTTTTCTCGAGCCAACAGGGAAACATACTCTCAGATAAATTAAACCGAAAAGCCATAAGAAACTTTCCCCTTTCATGCCGACAGAACCCTTATTTACTTCCAGTCGAACTATTCAATTGTCTCAAATTCCACGATTAGTCCCATTGGCACAGGCCCCTTTTCTGGATTGTTCTTGACATCCCCCCACCTCCGTCTTTCTCCTTTACAATTGAGGATGTAGGGGTATTACTCCCCGAGCACCATAGCTTTTCAACTCTTCAACTTTGAATTCCCGGTGAAATTTATCACGTTCTCTTTTACAATTTGCATAAATCTAGCTACCGTTTGTCACATAACATACCTACTAAATACTTTTTCTTTGTAGGAGAAAACATTTTCTTTTAGCACCCAACAGTCCAATGTAATAATGTGAACTAAAGAAAACCGGTTTCTGCTTCTTTCTATGTGCGTAAGCGCGAATTTGAGTGCAGCTACCGCTACTCTCTAAGAGAGGGCGCCGCAATCAGAAACAACAGAACAAAATTCCATCAGCCTTCTGTCGCGGCAGGCTATATTATCTATGGCCTCGCCTTTCAGAAATCTATTCCTAATGATGCCTGGATGAATCCTAATCACCACACAACACCATATTACTTCAACCCAACCCCTGCCTGCGGGAGATAAACATTATAATGCTCGGCAGACCACACAAAGGAGTCCATTTATCTCAGTCGGCACGGCGTGATACAAAACTTCTTGACCCTGTCTTATAGTCGGCAGATGCGAGGGACTCACCCCCATTCACGGCTTGACATCCCGCGGGTCAGGCATCCATCATAAAGGGGGACGATGGCCTAAATTTCCAGCTAATTTGTACGACATGCAAAATTAAATAGGGGTGAATTCGCAGTGGGACTGTATAGGACTTGCGGGTTTTTTTAATAGAGGTTGTGGATGGAGTGAAGAGACATTAAATTTTCGGTGTTACGAAATGTTTTTACCGTTTCTACTTTCTTGCAACTTAATAGTAATTTTTGTCCTGCCAACACAAGAAGAAGGCCTGAAGATTTACCTAGCATGGAAGCACTTAGTAATAGAGTAACCCAAATATGCAGGTCAAAACCCTAAAAATATGCGCATAAATATACAAATAATTTAATCAAAATATGGAGGAAATTGTTGAAAATATGCAAATTAAGAAATACTTTAAAAATATAAATTTATTGTTTCATTTACAAATAAACATATACAAGGTGTTTCATTAATATGGTAAAAAAATGAAACTGGGAGTAGAGAGGACCAAAATATGACGATTGAGCGCAACATCGCTTAGACAAATGTTGATGGTTAAAAAGATACAGGGTGTTCAAAGGTAAAATTTTATTTACAAATTTCTTAATAACTTCGAAAGTTTTTATGATATCGGCTTAAAAATTGGTTCATAAGTGGGTTTTTAGGACGGCAAACAGGCATATTTTATCAGTTTTAATGTAGTCCCTAGAGGGCGCCTCTTACTTCCTTAGAATTATTTAAAAGTACGCACATTCTTTTTAAGGGAGTAAGTGGCGCCCTCTAGGGAATAGATTAAAACTGATAAAATATTCTTGTTTGCCGTCCTAAAAAACCCCAATGTACCAATTTTTAAGCTGATATTATAAAAATTATCGAAGTTATTAAAAAATTTGCAACTTTGAACGCCCTGTATCTCTTTAACCTCCAACATTTGTATAAGCGATGTTGCGCTCAATCGTCATATTTTGGTTCCCTCTACTCCCAGTTTCATTTTTTTTACCATATTAATGAAACACCCTGTATAATGTACATACAAATTTCTAAATGCATTTAAACATAGTAAAAGTAACAATATTATATTTTAATTTTTCTACATACAGGGCGATTGAACTAAATCTAAATATGCATTTATTATAAATTATCAAAATCAGGTTGAAATTTAGTTGTAAAAACAATAAACCACTAAATGTTGCTCAAAATTGTCAATTAAAAAATTTTGTCTTCTATCAGAATATAAAAATTTATAAATGGAGAAACTCCTTTCCACATCAACCGATGTAAGAGGTGCGCTGTTAAAATTGCTCACTATGACAGGATCCAAATCAATGGATTCGGTAAAATCACCCTTTAAAATATTTGCTACTTGGCTAAGAAACTAAAACCCACTATTTTTTCCATCACATTTCTAAATTTTTTAAATATTTTGTCCCCAATTTTACCTGTGGCATTTTGAAAAGCAACCTCAGATTGTTTTACCAGTTATACACTTCGGGTTAATGGCAAATTAGATTCCTCCAATTGTGTTATTGTTTTAGAAAGAAAGCTATAATTTGCTTTTAGAAAGGAAAGTTGTTTCTTTATTACCTTGTTTTCGAATAGTTGTTTAACATCTGTAAGGGACTGGGAAGATTCGTTCGAAAATTCTGAAATTATATCTTTCAGTTGGCAAAAATTCTGGCAATAAAATGCAGAAATGTTTCTTACCTACCCATAATTTATTCTGGCCTTTTCAATAATTGTACTTTATTAAATAGGTATAAATACCTACTTTATTCGTTTTCAGATCACCAGGATTAGTGCCCATAAAATTATAGTTTACCTATATTATTTTGGGAAAACTACATACCTACCTAGACACCGACCCCTGTTCCCAAAAATGAATGAGACGCATGCCAAAGATTTAAATTATCCTAAATTCTTTCAATTATGCACAATATGGCATATTTTAAGGATATATGCAAATATTTAAAAAAATGCATATAACATGCTAAATATGCAAAATATTCGTGTTGCATATTTGGGTTACTCTACAGTAATAATCACATAATTCACTTCAATAATTTGTTTTCAGAACTTCACTTTTTAACGACGTAACTTTTTCAGAGAAGTTGTTCGAATAATTATCGTTCTTCATTCCTAATTCCCCGAGAGTTCAGTGACCGTCGAGTCGGCAACAGCTGCTGTACTACATGCGAGCGTGAACCAGTGGCTCTAAAAATGCTTCTAGGTTATTATTAGCGACTCCTTTATTATTGTGAATGCCGGAAAATTCAAATAATTATGGAGAGAAGGTATAAGTATATTTCACGAATTTTTGCAAATTCCGTCACTGGCGCCACTGCTGACCCCGTTTATAATGGCCGTCCGGAATTGTCATTTCCCCTGCGCCAGACACTCGACCGCTTTATTAATCTTCGCGATATTATGCCGCTGAAGGGTCCCCGATGTATATCACATGAGTAATATTTCATGTTAACAAAGACGGTTTTTGTGGGGGCGCCCGAACCCCCCAAGATGTGTTAAGGGTCATTTGGTTACTTTCGTACCTCCGGAGTACATTCATCATTTTGCTGGAGAATAACAGAGACGATGTATGGATTCGCGACGAAAATAATTGGTTTATTCATTCAACACTACAGACAACAACAGTGTATTTTTATTCTACAGAATAGGGTACTTGACGGAATTTTACAGACTTGATATAGTATATTTCATTACGAGTCTGGAAATAAAGATTTTTCCGTGCGCGCTTGACAAATTCCCGTGTGAGGCGCAGCCGAACTTGGGAAGTCATGCAAGCACGGAAAAATCTAATGTAATGAACGATATTTTTTATTATACTTCTTTGAAAATGGAAACTTAAAACATTTTTTTTACTACTAACCTGAGAAATCACCATTATTTACCTCATTCCTCCAATGAGAAGTAATATTTCTCTACCTAGGTAAATAATGATAATAAAAAAATACCTAGGTAAATAATAAAAAATTTCTATGTGACATTTAAAAATTAGTTTCATTTTATCAGCTTGACAACTGAACTCCCAGGCTACTTGATATTTTGAAGTATTTGAAAAAGGCGAGAAATGACTAAAATATGGCATTATTTCAATGTTAGTAGTAAAAAAATTCTATATACACTTCGGCTGAGAAGGCCATTATTATTTACCTATTATCGGCATATAATAAATTTAATTAACAAAAAATAAACAATGCAGACAATATAGTGTTTGGTATGTATGATGCGTTTCCATGGTTACTCTCAAATTATTTCAAAGGTGCTTTGTTGTAAATTAGTTATTGTCAGATAAGGTGAATAAAACGTCAAAAATATTACAGAAATTTATCTAAATATTGAAACACTTGCGAATTAAAATACAAAATAGGTACATGTTAAATATCAGAGAGCATATAGAGTTTCTTAAATTTAGTTTACGTTGCTGTATATTTCTATTTTAAAGCCATATACGGTATTTTTATTCAGCGCACGGAAAGTTTTTCCATGCGCTGTTTTCGTGCGCTAGCCCGAAAAACCCTATCTTTCATTATTGCTAAAACAGATGAAAATAAGGTGTTTTCAAAGAAATATAATAAAAAAACAATTCCTGGACACTTCCATAAAACCCTACGATTATTTCTAAAAATAATATTTACGTTATTAACAAATTTTTAGACAATTTGGAAACATGGAGCTACCACTGAAGTGTTCTGAGTGATAACCTTATTCTGAGGTGAAAGTTAGAAGGAGAAAATTCTAACCTCAGACCCTCAGACTTATAGGATGCCCCGTGAAACCACATTTAGTCAGGAGTGTTTGTTCGTAAATATTTTTTTGATTAGGTTGGGCCTATAGGTACGTAATTCGGGCTCGGCGTACTTCCAAGCTCTATGACGCCTTCAAGATGGTCCTTAGCCCCAAGTTCTCCGTTTATTAATAATAACTCATAATACTTTACTATTACTATAACATACAAACCTTTGCAGTTTTATCCCACGAATTTCGGTAGACATGGATATCGGATTATTATATTTATGAAAGCATTGCTTTTTCAAAGGTTTGTCAATGGTTGAAACAAAATTTGCTCACCCTTAATTTAACAAAAACAAAATATATGACTTATAGCATATAATATGACATATATCAACCTGAATATCACAGTATTAAGCTACACAATTACATGTCTCCAGGATAACAAAAAGAATTGCAAATACACTACGTATACCTTTTACCTACAGATAACGTAAAATACCTTGGAGTAATATCGACAAAAACTTGAAATGGACGCAACATATAGGCAACCTAAACGTAAAAATTAGAAAACTAATCTGGAATTTCATATCTCATCGATTTCTACTAAAAGTTATATTCCGAAAGGAGAAAAGGCACTCAACAATTTTATTGCATTCTGAAACCAAAATACCGGATATAGAGATGTTAGGTATATATAAAATCGGCGTTAATGTACACTTATAAAACAACTAAAGACTACCAATTGAAAATGCCTATAATACCCGTAATAAGACGAACCAAAATGTTTTAATACCTATTACTTCAAAGACAACTACCCAAAGGTATATAACATATTATGGACCTATATTTTACAACCTATTGCCATTAGAACTAAAAGTTCTAAATAGTATCTAGTTCATTATTTAACAAAAAAATTATAGAATTCTTAGCACAAAATTATTCACTGTTTAAAGAAATACTCAAATAAGAGTAAAAATAAAGTTAGGAAAAAATGCTATGATTGTTTGCCTCTTTATTTTGGTTTAATCTGTTCTTTTTTTGTGATACATTTGTCTGTATATTAGTTTCTAAGTTGTCAGTTGTCCTATTATGATTATTGTATAATTATTGCAAAATGTTATTTTTTTATTAGTATTTTAAATATGGATGCCCACACAAGAACTTTTTCACTTAGGTGTATCTAAATCTATATGTGTTCGTGATACACTACACAACTAACAACATGATAACTACACAAACAATAGATAATAATAAATAAGAATACCACTATAATAAATCGCACAGATATTTACTAATGTTTTGAGCGGCATACGGAATGACAGCATGACGGGACGTTGGGTGCGGCGGCATAAGTGGGCGGGCGGCGTTGCCTCATACGCAAATATTTCCGCATTATTAAAGTCTGAATATTTATCGTATATGTTCCATATATGTACACATACTTTAATCAAAGTAAACAGACACCATTTTGCTATGGAGGAGTCAATACAGGGAACATAATCCTACTAAAAAAGTAATTATGTGACAACATTTTTAAGTGCAATTGTATTAGTCAAAACTCGAAGGTTGCAATACATTAAATTTTCCCCTGACAGGCACAGAGGTTGCCATGTTTGGCGTTCTAGACAATAAAACGACGAAACTGTAACAACCTACTTCGAGGTTTGCCCGATTGTGTCGTATGAAGTTTTACTGTCGTGCTTTAAGACTGCATCCGCTCGAGGAATTTTTATGCAGTCCTTTCCGAGTAATAGAAATATTATGTCGGGTGGGTGTAAAGAGACCGCCATCAAGATTATTACAGAGGCCCTGCGCCCTTTTGCCACCTTAATTTGATTTTCCCCTCACGCTTCACTTTACGGGCGATAAATTTTTAATATGCTCCACACGGGCCGCTATACAACTTCTTTTGTTTCTTTTTTTGTTTACGATTGAACATCAAGCCACCTTTTTTCCTCCGGAGACAAATAATACGGCGCGGGCGAGGACGTAAAATTTCAGATGAAAGTTTTTACGCTCTCGGCGGCCCCGATCGATAGACCCCAACCTCGTTCTAGATTATTGTTTTGGCAACTTACTAATGGTTGTAATCGAAGGACGGATATTTTAGAGTAACGAGAGATTACCGCGCGCTGGGGTTGTTTGTGCTTCTCGGAATATGTACAGAGTTTGTTTGGAACTAACATCGGTTACTGTTCAACCGAGGCAAGATTAAAGGGTGCTTTTGATAAATTGAAAACTGAGTTTGGGATGGTAACTTTTAAATTAGGGCCGGAGTCTCGGAGTCTGGTTTTGAGAGATAGCGAAACTTTTGTACGGACTAAATCTACATTTAATATAAAACTGTTCGAAACAGGCGAATTCCACAATTTTCTGGTAGTATCCTTAAAAAATGTCAAATATTCATAGTGGCAGTTTTTTCCGGCAGAATGGAAGGCCCATATCTACATAATTACTCCAGTACAAGAGTAAGAGAAGATAACTTCGATACCGTAATGAATTTTGTAGACGTAGACAAATGCAAAATTTGTGTAACCAGAAAGACAGGGTGATCGAACGTTAGTCTCCAACTCTCTTATGAAAAAATATCAAAAACTCATTTCTTCAAATGGAACACCCTATAAATAGTATTAAAATTGAACTCGAACAACTGCTACATACCTAAAATCAATAGTTTTGCCTCTATTTGCATTTTTTTCCAATTATTCTTGCCTGAAGCATACCATCCAGATTGCTTTAGAAATTAAATAAGGGATATTTTGGTAAACACATTTTTATTTAACAAAGCGTGGACAAAATTAGAACTTTTGCAACTGTCTTGAATTTAGGGAGAATTTTAACATTTTACAAAGTAGGTATATGACGTGTGTCTACAACTCGTTAAGCAATGCATATTATGCCTCATTGCTTAATTTGTTGCATAATATAGGTACAGGGTGGTTCATTATAAATTGACAGCCCCCTTAACTTAAGTTTTAGATACTAATACATAGTTTTTTGTGGCGCTATTGGGCCGTGTACAGTGTGTTTTAGAAAGCCGTGGCAGACATAACTTATGTTTTTTAAACGGAACACCCTATATATTTTTGCATTTTTGAAATCTGCTCTTCAAGACAATTAAAATGATATTAAACTTTGTGGCATTATATTTTTCCGTTTTTGAAAAATTCCGTTTTCAAATTTTATACTAAGTTTATTTAACTCGAATTTATGGATGATAAAGATAGATGATCGATGTAATAACAAAAAATATTTGTTTTAAACAAGAGATTAATATAGTGAAACTCCAAAATGTTTAGGAGCCTTTTCAAATTTTACTGATTATATTCTCGAAATAGAGAATTTCAGGAAAATCTTAAAAGCTCCTAAACATTTTGGAGTTTTACTATGTTACTCTCTTGTTTAAAACAAATATTTTTGGTTATTACATTGATCGTCTATCTTTATCACGAGATCCAGAAATTCGCGTTAAATAAATTTAGTATAAAATTTGAATACGGAATTTTTCAAAAACGGAAAAAGATAATGCCCCAAAGTTTGATATCATTTTGATTGCCTTGATGAGCAGATTTCAAATATGCATAAATATATAGGGTATTCCATTTAAAAAACATAAGTTATGTCTGCCACGGCTTTCTAGAACAAACTGTACACCGTCACAAAAAACTTTGTTTAGTATCTAAAACTTTTGTCAAAAACTTTTTTTCTCACCTCAAAAACTAACAACTTAAGGGGGGTGTCAATTTATAATGAATCACCCTGTACAGGGTGTCCAGATTTGGTTGTAAATGCGGGGTATCTCGGTTATTTTTAGAGATAGGGAGTTGCGGTTTTCGCGAACGGTTGTACTTTTTTGTGAAACGAAAGATACCGTAAACAGATTTTTCATAGCCACCTTCGTTTTTAAGATACAGGGCGAAATTGAAAATTTGCGCTTTTGGGGCATACCTCGTATCTTGGGAACGCTTAATGATATTGAAATGGCAAAAACTGTATCTTATAGACAAACACGTAGAATTCAGTGCCGTATTCAGTTTTTTACTAAAATTGATAGTGTCCGATATATGGACCAAACTTAGTTTTTTTTTAAATGGAACACCCTGTACATTTTCTACTAGTTATATTCAGATTGTCGTAAGCTTTACAAAAATATATAACACTATGTAGTTATTATCTATATTAGACTCTAAAATAACCGAGATATCCTGCATTTACAACCAAATCTGGACACCCTGTACATACCTACTATTCCAGAATTTGGTCATTTTCTCAGAAAATATACATATAGATAGATAGTATAACAGTATTATCGAGTTAAGGTTGGTTGGATGGTATTTAATAATGGACGATACAGAACCGGATTCAGTAGTGTTCGGGCCCTGAGGCGCTACAAACTTTCGGGCCCTAGGCCCTATTGCTTTTGCAGTTAAAAAATCACAATTGGCATGTCCGATAAAACATTTTTAATATATATTTTTTGTATAAAGTATAAAAACATAAAAACATTAACACATTAAAAACAGAAATAAAACTCTGAAAAATAAAATTAAGTATTTTGAATCATAAAATAGTTATTTATGTACCAAGGCACTGAAGTTCAACTTTTTATAACTCATGTGGTTGCTGAGGCCTCTGGCCGAGGCAAATAAACCACATGAGTCATAAAAAGAACTTCAGTGCCGAGGTACATATTATATTTTTCTTGAAATCGGAAAAAAAATGTTTTATTAGGCAAGAAAATAATAATAAGGGATCACCCGTCCACGAACCGACTACGCGCGGCGTTGCTTGACTTTACCGATCGCCCTACCTAGGACAAGTATAATGCTGTACGGCACCTTCTGACAGAAAAACCAAACTGCTGCTTCTTGTGCAGCCTACAAAACAAATCTATTGATTTTCAAATTTACTAAAATATGTATACTGAAGGATTACCTTTCTATAGGAAACAATTTCGCAATGTGTACGAAAAGTTAAATGAGCCTTTATCGGCCGGGTTTTGAATATTTGGTCACTTTTGACGAGCGATTTCTGCGCGTCTGACGTTTGATGTTTACATCTCGCCAAGGCCTACTTATTGAAAAAATCGTACAATCATGGGCTACATTATTGTACGATTTCTGTGCTTTTAATGACGATTTTGGGACATTTTAATGCCGATTTCAAGAAAAAATATTTAAATCATAAATAAAATATTTACCTAAATCGTAAAAAAAAACATGAATTAAACGTTTATAATTTTTTTCTGGCCTTCTTCTTTGCAAATTTATTTATTATGGCATCCGTGTTTAATTTTTCTAAACAGTGGCTTTCTATTTGTAATAACGAGAGGGCCACTAATTTTTCTTGTCCCATAGTCGACCTTAAATAATTTTTAGTTCTCTTGAGAACAGAAAAACACCTCTTCACCCACCTCTTTGTTCATGCATTCGATACGGGAATTGTGAGGAAAATTTCTAGGACTGTCCTAACATTTGTTATTTTAGGAAGTTGTGTCTTTTCATCTTCTTGCTGTCTACGTTTCTTTTTTTTTTTTTTCGTTTTTTAGCGCCAGAAGCATGTTTATAATTCATTATGATCCTGAAACAAATTTCAGAGATTAAAGCTGGATCTAATTTTCGATTTACATTTTCGTATCTTACCAATTTAAGGTTCCTTATATATTACATAATAGGTTTGCTTGCGGTTTGCGTGTTGCGGGCAGCTGTCAAAGGGCCCAATCCAACCAGACGTAAAAGAAAATAAACATAGAGAATAATATTTTTGACTTTTCAAGTTCTTTTAATTTTTTATCCACCTTTATCCCCCTCATGGTTAGTCCATAGCACTGGGACGATAATATATTATGATTTACCTAAAGAAATTGGTTTTTGTTTGAATGGAATAAAAGGAGATTATGCAGATAAACCATGCATTGGTGTTTTCTAAAGAGGCTTCAATTCCTTCGACGAAAACTCGACTACAGTTTCACCCCGTACCCCGTCCCTTTTTTGTTTACGATTGAACATCAAGCCACCTTTTACCCTCTAGAGACAAATATAAGGCGCGGGCGTAAAATTTCAAATAAAACTTTTTACGCGCTCCCCCCTCTCTCCGTCGCAACCCGAAAGGTGGGATCGATACTGGCGCGCCCCGGATCATTGTTTTGGCAACCGTTAATCGAAGAACCGAGATTTTCGCGCAAACGGGGACACGGCAAAAAGCGGCGCTCGCCGCCAGTGTGTACACAATTTGTCTGTGAAGTTCGGAACTGCATTAGTTACTGTTTAGCCGGGGCAAGATTAAAGGACGCTTTTGATAACTCCTTTTAATGGCTATTTTGAAAAACTGCACTGCCGATTTCAAGAAAAGTACACATCAGTAAAATGCCTTTTTTATAGGTTTTAAGACAAAGTCTTATTAAAAAAAATTTGTTCAGAATAAAAAACTGAGTAGATTTGCGAAGTTTCAAAAGTCTAAGCCTACTTCGATTTTTTTGCTTTTTCCCTCTTTTCTTTAGAAAAGTATATATCCTTTCTGTAGATTTTACATCGAAATGTTGTTATGGAAACTTGTTCATGGTGAAAAACTGAGTAGGTGTGTCCCCACCACGGTATCTTTAAAGTAAGGGGACCCAGCATTATACTTTCCAAAGTGAGGCCGTTTCTTTCCTCATTCTAATGGTCTCAGTGATGCCAAGTATGCCATTTTATTGGAGAATCTATGAATATAACAGGTACTTTGATAGTTAGTAAAAATTTCCCGACTCCCGATTTTTTTTTCCGAGAAACGGGACGGTTGTAGAATTAGCGAAACCTCACCCGAACACTCGGGGGAAGCTTTAAAAATTCCGACCACAGAGCCCTAAGCCGAACTAACGTAGCTGCCGTTCGATAAAAAAGGTCAATTTCTGACAATCTCGCGACATTTTGGTAAGTAATATCATAAGGGCATCTAATTTTTCCGAAAAAAGTCGAAAAAACACGTTGCTAAGTAATATTTTAACAAGAAGCATGAGTGCTGGTGGCAACAAAAATCCGAGTCGAAGACGGGGATTTTTGCACCTGCACGAATACATTTTGTTAAAAAAATATTACTTAGTATTGTGTTTTTTTGGATTTTTTTCACAGGAAAAATTATATGCCCGAATGGTATTTGACAAGACTATTTCATGAGTAACAGATTATTCTGCATACACGCATAGCTTACAAGACATACTACCTATTATACAACAGCTGTCAAGTTTTGCCGCGGGTAAACTCGAAAAAACTGCTGACAGGTGCTGTCATACAGTTTTTCCATCTAGAAACCATTTGTAATTCAAAATTGCGCGTTTGTGATTGGTGGAAATTAAGACGAGGGAAATAGTTGGAATAATTTTTAGTTAGAGAACCGATCCGATTTCTCTCAGGAAAAAAGTTTAATATCTCTTGAAATCACCTCTTTAAAATTCCGAATAATTGTTAAATCTTTTAATCAAACGGAATCAAACCTTCCTCTTGCATCATATTGTCAAATTTTCCGGCTGGTCCTTACCTGAAAATAATTTTATATTTTAGCCTTTAAAATGCTCTTTGGCACTAGCCTATTCCTCCATAAATTCAAGCACATTAAACAAAGTCTTGTTAATTTTGAAACGTACCATAAAGGGTGTGCCAGAACCAAATCTTCTGACTACAGATTATGAATTAACGGCCCGACAAATCAGCGCTTAAATCGATTACCGGCGCGTCGTTTTATAAACCTCAGCCACGGCGCGGCGCTACTTCTACAAACGCTGATAAATTGCTTCTAAGTGAGAACGGCCGACACACAAATTCGGCGCGGCCGATGAACGGACGAAAGCATCCGAAAACGAAAGCTGGAATAGAGATGAATGGCGAGTGGCGAGCCGAGACGCTACGCGCTGCTTATAAATAAAATCGGCGCGGAAAAAATGCAGAGCGTTGCCACCGGATATTTTGGTTTGGATGCCGGAGCGTCGCGGGAAATGCCTTACGGTCCTGACCTGGCTATACAGTGGCGGGTCTATATAACTACCTTGACCATCAACAAGTGACATAGAGTAATATCTGGATAGCTAGATTATTTTCCATCTTTTGACCCCTAAAAATTTTAGATAAACGCATAGAAACCGTATGTCAAATTGGAGTTTTTTTTTGTATTTAGGTTATGATTTATGTGAAATTAAAGAAAAATGATGGGAGCTCATGGGCGTAGTGTTTTTTAATAGGAAACTAAAACATTAGGCGTAAATATAAATACCATTATAGAATAGTTTAAGTTCTGAGTTGTCAAAAATAGCAGCATGAAAATATGACACTAAAAGAACGACACTGTCATTTCTACTTTAAATAATTCAAAAGTGAAATGTAAAATATTGCACATTTGTTTTCAAGCATTACCTAGTTGCAGCTGCCAGCTGCCCGATTATTACAAATAACCAGGTACCTGGTACGACGAAAATAATATGGTTTAGCGCGTATGCTAGCAAGACGTGTAAAAGCTCTGGGAATTATTTCAAATGACTTACAGAAAACACTAGAGAAAAGAGCAAAGAAGATGTCCATAGAATAAATGGATAATAATAATTAAATATCTGCATTATATAGTAAGATATACAGGGAGAGTTTTTTTCGATGCCCACTATGGGGATCTCGGAAACTAGCAGAGCTAGAACAAAGGTTAAATGGGGAAAGAATTGCAGTTTTGAATTCTCAATCTAATGCCCCTTTTGGATTTTTAAAAAAGTTCATAGCTCACTAGATATTTTGAAAAGAGTGATTTTTGCTATTTCATCAGATCTCTGTAGCTCCGTTATTTCTGATTATACAGAAAAACTGTAGAGACAAAAATTTTAGATAATTTTGGGCTTAATAAGATAATCTCTATCCAATTTTTTTATGTTGTTTGTGATTTTTGAGATATTATGACATAAACTTGTGTTTTTTTAATGTAAATCATAGTTGACTGTGGCCTTATGAAATTGGCCATTTTTTGAGCTTTCCAAAGATATAATACTCGGCATAGTTATTATAAAAAATAAAAGAGCTATGGCTAATTTTTTTATTTTTTTTTTAATTTTCACTTAGTCAGCCATGGGATATTTTCATAATTACGTTCTATTTTATAATAAGACATACTTCAAACTTTTAAATATTTTATTTTTAGCTGGTAACAAAATAAAACAAAAATTATCATGATGGAGGTCCACCACATAATTATTTGCCCGTAAGAAATTACCTAGATCAGCTCTATCCAAATAGCTCGATAGGGAGAAATAGACCTATTTCCTGGCAGCCCCGATCCCCGATTTGTCTGTTTTGGATTTCTTTTTGTGGGGAACAGTAGAAAATAAAGCATGGGACAATTGTTGAATTAAGAGCAGCTGATTTAGAAGCAATTGCCAGTATTGACAGGCGCTCTCTATGAAAGGCGACAAATTCAGTTTTAAAGAGATGCATTGCATAAGTAATAATGGTGGATTGTTTGAACACCTTTTTTATTTTAAAAGGTGACCTTTTAAAAAGGTGACCTTTTAAAATAATAATTTGAATTTGAGTTTTTTAATTTTTGTTTTATTACTAATTCGTATTTGTTGGCAAAACTTACAGTTTAATTGTGACCTTCATTACATTTTTTACTTTTTCATAATTAAACAGCGCATTTGTCCATTTGTTTAGTATATTCCTCACTTCATAGATGGGCGCGCGTGTATCAGGGACCAACTTTAATACATATAGATATTTCTTTGGTCAGAAGGTTGTTACGCCCATGGAATCTATCCCAAATTATTTTTCGTCCACAAAATTGATGTTACTTGAAAAATTATTTTTTCTGTTAAAAAGTGACATTATTGTTCTAACTCTCCCAATTCAGGAACTTTAATATTGACCAATGTTTTTATATTACAAAATATTTTGCAACAATGGTGTTATTAACACTAAAGAACCCTCTCGATTTTTTCTTCGTATGATGCCAGTAGTGACGATCGCTTGAAATAACTTTATGCACATTGCACTTTAATGTCCGAGTGGCGCGCCCACCAGAAATGTCAAGTGGTATCTGGAAAAGAATCAGTCCAGCTCACGATATATTTTATTTTCCCAATAAATATGTCCATCTCATTTAGAATTGGTAAGGATTCTTGCAAAATGGAATATAAGGTCGTGACCTGGAGAAATACTTATTCTAAATGTGTTAGGTTTGTGACCTTAACTGCCTTCCCTGATAATTCGTCACTGCCTGACTCCTGAGGCGATTTCTTGGCAGACACGCTACGAAACCTCACTTGTAAATATCTGGGCAGATGCGCGCAGATGGTCACAGGAAGTATATGAATATGTATTTATTACTAATGTGGAACGTATTAGTTGTTGGGATGTACCTAGTTAATTATTTATTATATTATTATAGCAAAGTAAAAATTTAAAATAAAAATAAAGCCTGAATTATATGGCAAAGAACTGAACTACAATATTCTCCCCTCAAAGAGAATTAAACTTTTGCTCTAAAATATTCACACATTTCCAACAGAATTGTTTATATGCCGGATGATTCTAGGCCGAAATTTGCATTCCGCCATGAATAAATATTAAATATTGATGCGTCGCTATTCGACAATGTGGAATTTTTAAGCGCGACCAGCTCCTAATTTGCATGCTGCAAATGCACATAAAAATGTTTTGGTATCACAGTTAAAAATCGGATTGAAGTATGTTACTTTTTTGGATGTTAATATATTTGTGTCAAAAAGTGACATACATTGTTACTTAAATTAACGCACGAGCAATATGTCGAATCATCTAGATACGTCAATGTGTAAAACTGTAACATTTTGACTCGCACAAATGTTAAAAATATTACTGTACAATGTGTTGATGTAACTATCTTCTGTGTTAAGTTTAACATTTATTATTTAACTTATTTCGATATGTTTTGAATAACAGAATACGTGCATTTAATACTTTCATGCATGTAGAGTTAACATATTAATTTATTCATTTTGCAACGCAACATAAACTTCAGTGTCATTTCGACTCATAAAAATGTAAGTCTCTACGCAGTATTTGTTAAAATCGAATGATTGGACTGTTGTTTTCGCTTCCCTATTTAACTTATTTCGATATGTTTTGAATAACAGAATACGTGCATTTAATACTTTCATGCATGTAGAGTTAACATATTAAGTTATTCATTTTGCAACGCAACATAAACTTCAGTGTCATTTCGACTCACAAAAATGTAAGTCTCTACGCAGCATTTGTTAAAATCGAATGATTGGACTGTTGTTTTCGCTTCCCGGCTCACACTTGGTCTAGTCGTTTTCATCTCAGTCAGTCCAGAATTGCGTCGCGTGCCAGGTGCCAATTCCTATCGATTAATAGCGTGTGTTGCTGTGTAGTAATAGTACGGTAATAGTGTGTATACAAAAAATCCAGGTAAGTGATATTTCAAATTCCCACACATATTATATAAAAGTACCTACTTCCAGGGTTTTTATATGTAGGTATTATGTTAACCAGGGGTGGCTCTTTAATTATGAATTTGCCGCACCTAACAAATGCCCTTATTTCTCATTTTTATGCTGTTCCGCCTAGATCTTTAGATTTTATACCTACATTATTTGAATAATTCTTAATTTTACCTGTTATTAAATTGTTTTGAATAAATTTAAAAAGTTGCCTTTTGTATATTGGTATACCTATAGTGATCATAGTTATTATAGAAGAAATTTGATATTTATTTTATATAGTATAGATGTATCTTCTATTATTATTATTAATCTGCCTAATCCTAATATGTAACCCTTTTGTTTTGAAATAAAAAAAATCACAAATCAAAATTGTTGTATTTATTTTGCAAGTATCACCCATTTACTTCACATAGTTGCTAGTTGCTAAGAAGATGTTATTGCCCGAGATTTATAAAACAAGTTATAGTCATGCAGTGTTGTTCCAGTCCTTTGCAGTGTAAGAAACAGTAAAAGTATAAAGTTTATTAAAAGGTAAGTATCGAGAAAGGTATTATTACGAGACACTTATTATATATAGACATATATATAATATAATATATAGTGTCTCCACATTAAGTACCTACTTACCACCCCTGTAAAATCTTTATTTGTTGACCGATTTTGATAAACTTTTTTTGTTAGGTATATATTAAAAATGCGCATATTAAACATTTGTTCTAATGTTAAAAAACAGTAGGTATAATATCTAGAAATAAAAAAATAATACTTTTTTTCTTATATGATTACAACCCAAGAATAAAGTTACCTACTCATTGAATGCGCATTTTCAATACCTATACCTATAAAAAAACTTTTATCAAAATCGATCAACAAATAAAAATTTTACAAGGGTGGTGAGTCCTTAATGTGGACACACTCTATATAATAATGTAATTATTACGTAATATATTTATTTACTATTAATCTTATGTTAAAAGTACTATTTATATGTGTATTTTTAACTTTAGATCAAATGTTAATTTCACTATAGCTATAAGTTACAACTACGTAGATCAAATGTTAAAAACTTAAAAACCACTGTCGTTTTTCCTCTATTTAAAATATGCCTAGATGTTACTTCAACTCACGCTTTTGTTAATATAAATAATGACAAATGTCTAATTAACATTACCTGACTTGTTAATTTGAATATGGAAAGTTTCAATATGACACACTACCATCGTAAATACAACAAAACAGTAATGTCAAATTAACTTTTATTTTCACAAATCTGTATGTATAAGTTGACATACAATAATACTTCAAAATGATATGACACTTTCAGTTAATCATTTTCTACACAACGCATAACGTAAAATTTGACAGACACGTACATCAGCCATTTTACATATTTTTGTGTGTGGACCAGATGGAACATAAAAAAAATGTTGAATTTAATATATTATTTTCAACTGTGAGGAAAGCAGGCCCATCTAATTTTTTGAGAGTGAGATAGTTTTCAAATGTAGGTACTATAGTATCTTAACCTTAGTCTAGAACGTGTCTCCCATCAACTTCCAATTCCATTTCCAGAACATTGAGAACCTCTAGACCCTACCGTGCAATATCCAGGACAGGGCTATCGGGTTTGCTTTTTTTGGAACACGAAACCGGCCAGACGTGTGACATCTGACTCGTACGATACGCTCTTCGAAATTTGCATGCCAAAGAACGATATCAAAAGGGGCCTGCCCTTGCTGGAAACAGAGAAAAAAACGTGGCAAAAATTTCGAGTGGATTGCGCATTTCGACGGCGTACTTTTGTAAACAAAGGCTTGGAAATCCATTACGGTATCGTTGTGTACGCTCGCCTAAAACATCTGTTGTTTTTGACGTTTAATTTTCTGCACAATCCGGAACTTCTAGAACGTTGTAGAAAGGCTCGATACTGTTGTTACGGAATATGAAATTTGCTGGGAAGGCAGCAAGTTGGGTAATTTGTTTTCCGAACATCTCATGAAGTCTGTTATTGAAACATTGCAAAGACAGTTGGGTAATAGACCAGACCAAAATGTAACTGAACATTTTTTTCTTAAGAATTAAATGGAGGAATAGATCAATCTGTTTCCACTAGTAGGTATGCAAAAATTATATTATTCTCGAGATATACAAGAAATTATGTACTCGTAGCATTATACCACTTTTTTATTAACTCGTATTCTTATCCTCCTGTTCTTTAAATTTTGCAATCTATTTTCATCTAATTTCCCGATGAACTAGAACTGGACGACAATGCAATTATTTTATCTCTCTATTTACAGGGTGATTGGTTATATTTGCCGTTTCCTTATAACTTTTCAGGATTAAGAAATAAAAAGAAAGTTGTTTGAAATGAAAAAAGTATAATTTTTTTATTTCTTGTATATACAAGGTGCTCCATTTTCTGCGGACTCACACAAATTTTTTTCATTGGAACAAAATTATAGATACCTAATAATCTATTTAATTTCAAAAAAGTTTTGTATTTAATTTTTTTTCTTCCTCTTAATTCTCAAAAGTTATAAAGAAACGGAAAATATAGCCAATCACCCTGTACATATTATTATCATGTGTTATTTGTTATTATAAAAAAATTATGAATATTTAATAAAAATATTCGACTAGTGGATATTGAAGAACAGATAAGCACATGCCATAAGCTGATAATATTATTGTAGAAGGCGTACCTTCTACATGTTACTTTTGCAGGGTATTTAGGCTATTTTTAAAGATAGGGAGTTGCGGCCATGTTAACAGAAATTTGAAATTTTAAGGTATCCCCGTATGTTCTTAATAGGCCAACTTGTTGAAATGGTAAAAATCGACCCTTATATACAGTATGTCCCAATTTGATACTGGACACCTCAGAAATATATGAAGGGCAAGGAAAACAAATGGTCTCTATTTTTTATTTCTTAGTACCAAGAGAGAGTATCTCATAGGCAGTGGTATTTGGATGGGGTAATTATTTCATGACCTGCTATGATTTTTTAAAATAGCTAATTTTCAAGAAACCCCATTAGGGATTTTTTTACGACAAAATGTTATTAAGAAAACTTGTTCAGAATGAAAAACTGAGTAGATTCGCAAAATTTCAAAAGGCTAGGCCTACTTTAATTTTTAGATTTATCTCCCACTTTTTTCTTAGAAAAATGTCCTTTCTGGAACTTTCAAGTCAAAATTTTCTTTTTTCACGATGATCAAGTTTCCTTACTAATATTGTGAGGTAAAAGCTCCAGAAAGGACACATTTCTAAGAAAAATGTAGGAGAAAAAAGCGAAAAAGCTAAAAATCAAAGTAGGCCTAGACTTTTTAAATTTTGCAATTCTATTCAGTTTTTCATTCTGAACAAGTTTTCTTAATAAAATTTTGTCGTAAAAAAGTCCCTAATAGGGTTTATTGTCAATTAGCTATTTTAAAAAATCATAGCAGGCCATGAAATAATTACTTCATCCAAATACCACCGCCTATGAGATACTCTCCCTTGGGACTACCAATAAAAAAATAGAGATCATTTGTTTTCCTTGTCCTTCATATAGTTCTGAGGTGTCCAGTATCAAATGAGGACACACTGTAGAATTCAGTGGCGTACACGGATTTTTTCTAAAAGGTAAGAATTTCAAAATATAAATATAACCTAGAAAAGTATCAACAATGCGATACCATGTACAGACTTATTTGTGTCTTTATCTTTAATACCTATATTAAGAGTTGAAATTATTGGATTTTGAACAATGGCAACAAATATTCCTTTTGATTTGGTATTGTGTACATACGTTGGATGATTGCAATGCCATTTGTTAGTATTGGTCTAGGTAGCTATATTTGTCTGTGGGTAATAGTATAATTATTATTTGTTTTTATTTCTTATTAAAGTTCATTTCTTCATTCGTTATATCATAAACTTTGCCTTTATCATATAAAGTCGCGTAGACATACCATTCCTGAAAAAAAAACGATAATCTGAAAGAGCAGAGAGCGGGTCGACTGGCAAATCTGGCACGAGAGAAATGAAATGGAATGATGGAGAAAGGCTCTGGATAAAATGTTAACATCAAGCTTTATACGAGTAGGTAGGTATACCCTAGTGATATAGGGTCTAAATTCACTCGATTTTTTACTATCGACTCATTTATGAGATGAAACTTTGTGTGTGTGTCGTGTGTTTAATCGATAACTTTCGACGGGATCGAAATATGGCATACAGAATCTTGCCTACAATAATACTATTAGGACTGCTTTTGGGAGAAATCGCTCCACGGGAAGAGGTGGAAATGGGATGTGAAAACGTTTATTATAAAATTTTTCGCTATATTCTATAGGAAATGCAACTTGATACCAAAAGTTGGTACCTTGGTACCAACCATCAGTTACACCACCGTGTAGCTCTTGAAAAGTTAAGAAGGAATGTGAAATTCATGTTGTTCTATCCCAACCAGTTTTGTCGCTACAACCGTGCAAAGTAGTCAAAGTGCCTATTTTCAACTGTTCATAGCTCAGAATCTACTAATTTTTAAAAAATGACTTTCTTCAGATGTGTTCAGAATTTTCCGTAGAATCCTAAAATATAATAATGTACAGGGTGTTCTATTTAAAAAAATCATCTCATTTGTCACCACACTTCCGAGGTAGATACATCCTGTATCTAACTAAAACTGTAAATATTTTTAAAATATTTTTTTGTTCATCTAATACACATTTTTTCTTTAACATATCTTTTCTTAGGCCAGTTTTGCTACTTCCACACACCATTTCCACACCCTGTATATAATTATTATATGAAAACTTAATTAATGTTATTGAATAAAGTATGTACATAGTTGGTTATAGTTTCTATTTGTTTCTAAAGTTTCTAAAGTGATCACTTTAGTCTCTCCGGTGCAAAAAATAAGTTTTTGCCTCCTGACAAGGTCTTACTTGATTTAAGCATTTAACAAAGATTGCCAGAATCTCCAATCCTCAAATTTCAATTTTAAATCATTCACACATCTATAGTGCGATCAATCTGTGGAGAGGCTGCGTATATGAACGTTTTGAGGGTTCATCATCATAAAATCCGGTATAATTTCGACCGGATAACCGTGTGTGTGCTAAAAACGCCGCATTTAACTTGCAAAATAGATTAGGCCCTGTTTTGTAACTCAATCATTTTCGGCTTTGCTGCAAAAACTACGCAGGTTTAGCGCCAACATCGAAATGAAAGCTTTTTTAAACGTTTTCCGTGTTTTCCGCCGGCCAGCCTAAACATTTTTCGGGAACACAAACACTCCGTAAAACTCGGCTGGCGTCATATCAGCGCGCGGTGTAATAATTTTCAGTTTTTCGCAAATGGGATATTTAGAATTTACGCGGCCCCGGGCTTGATTAATGACGAAAATGTTTAAAAAACGATGGAAAAAACACAGCGTTAAATTTGTTGCTGGTTGATACTCTCCCTATGGGCTTAATGCTCACCAAAAATAACGTTATAATTTATGTAACTTTGATTCGTATAGAAATTTTAGGTCGAAACCTACCCCTAGAATTTATGTACTAATCAAAGTTACACCCTGTATAATTTTCTAATAATTATTAATAATATTAACACCCTGTATATATACAGGGTGTTTCAAAAAGATCTGGCATAACTTGTGGAGCATACATATACAGGGCGTTCACTTTTAAGTGGACACAAATCAATAAAAAATTGATTTGTTGGGATATTTTCAACAATTTTTTTTGATACAAAGTTCTTAAAAATGCGCAACTTTCTACGTGAACACATTTGTCAATTGCAATTCCAGGGCCGGCTAAGATTTTTTTTAAACCCCGATTTTCACATTTAGGCATTTTTTTATTTAAAATCTGACCCCACAGCGTTAATCAGAACACCCCAAAACCCCCATACACCAAATTTCAACAAAAAATATACAGGGAGTTTCATTCTGTAGGGTGTCAAAGTTGAGCAAAATAGGAATTTTAAAGGCATCTGCCAAGCCAAGAGTGCCATGGAATCCCCTCAAAACAGTTAAATGGTTAATAGGACCACTCAAGGTGTTGGTGTGCAAAAGTTCAATACAAAATATACAGAGTGCTCTTATCTGTGCCATCTCAAATTACTGAATTTTTTGTAACTTTACTCGTATACGGGTCAAAAATCGAGTATATCAAAACCGCTCCACATACTATAAATGAACTAAATCTAAAAATACAGAAGCCTGCCAGTCAGTAAGTCCATATCAGTTAAGGTGGCTGGTGTGCCACAACAGGAAACGCACAGAAAATGTATCATCTTAGACAGTGACTTTGTTGAGTAAGGTCTAATAATTTAAATTGTTTTTATTTGTTAGTTGGCATTTTGTAAAGAAATACATTACTTTTGTGTTTATCAATATTTTTTTCAATGATTCCACAGCACTCATGACCCGTATAAAGTTTCATAAAAATTCAGCATTTTAAGATGGCACAGATAAGAACATTCTGTATATTTTGAATTGGACCTTTGCACACCAACACCTTGAGTGGTCCTATTAACCATTTAACTGTTTTAAGGGGATTCCATTGCACACTTGACTTTGCAGGTGCCTTTAAAATTCCTATTTTGCTCAAATTTGACACCCTGCAGAATGGAACTCCCTGTATATTTTTTATTCAAATTTGGTATATGGGGGTTTTTGGGTGTTTTGATTAACGCTGTGGGGTCAGATTTTAAATAAAAAAATGCCTAAATGTAAAAATCGGGGTTTAAAAAATCTTAGCCGGCCCTGGAATTGCAATATGACAAATGTGTTCACGTAGAAAGCTGCGCATTTTGAAGACCTTTGTATCAAAAAAAAATTTTGAAAATATCCCAACAAATCAATTTTTTATTGATTTGTGTCCACTTAAAAGTGAACACCCTGTATGTAACTTCAAAAAATAAAAATAAAATTCTTGTTGACCATGTTTCTATCGTCTTTAGTTTCTTAAATACAGGGAGTCGAAATTTACTTTTTATACTATTTCCTATTTTATACTACGTACTTACATTATTGAAATGTGACTCTGCTGTGTTTTTGGGGATGGAAAATAATCTGAATATGTCAATTTCTACGTACATATATCTACATTTCTGCATCCATTTTCAAAAATTCAACTTAGAAAAACATAAGACTGAAAATTCAGATTTTAAATGTTGTATTGAGACTTTATATTGCATTATAATAAACAACTTTCTTTTATAAACATTTTTTCTAACATAATAAATAATTGTACTCCTTAAAACATCTTAAAACATTTGCGTGTTTTCTTAATTTATTAACACCCCGTATATCTGGCCTAAGCTATATGGTAATCATATTTTTTTTGACAAGAAGATTTTCTTTATAACAACGGATAATAAATAGTTATTTTTTCGTTGTAAAATCAATAATACAATTTTTGCATTCCTTATTCAATGATTTTTTGAAAAAATAAAAATCTAAGCCCAGACCTGACTTGTCTATCTGAATTTTAAGGAATGCATGCTTTGCTCCCGTCACCAACGCTACTCAATACTTTAATATAGATATCCGTGAATGGATTATACTTAGGTTTATAATCCGTACAAAATTTTCACACTCTATCAAAGAGAATAGTACTACGCGTAGTACTATTTTCTTTGACTCTATTTATCTCCGAATGAGTGATACCCACGTGATCACAGAGTCTGTCCGCATTATTTGCAAGCCGTTCGACTGAGGCAAAGCAAACGACTAGACACTTTGTGACGTCAGAACAAGTTTCGCGTACTGTTGTAGTTTATTTATTAGACAATAACTTCTTGTTTGTGTTGTTTGCATCGGTGTATCTACGAGCGTGGGCTTATAACGGAACTGTGTATTCCTGTTTACGCTTCCAGTATGCGCATTTGCAGTTGCGATTAAGCGGATGCTTACCACTTACGCGCCGAAACTCAAAACGCATTAATTACATGAGCGATCCATTTAATCCCTTTGGTGGCTATTTTTCCCGAGAATCGTTAGTGGAATTACGGGGGGATTGTGACGTTCCGCATTAGGGCGCTAAAAAGTAATTCAAAAAGGGCGGTCGGTCGAAACAAACGTGGAATAAACCTTTAATTCCAAGCGGTGTATATCGGACGTAGCTTTGGGAATTGTCGAGGTGTAGCTAATTAATTTGGGAGTCACCTGACGTTGCAAAGAGAAAGAACACTTTGAAAAAAAAGCAGAGAAAGCATTATGTAACTTGCAGAATCTGTTTCTGATGTTAACAAATTAATTCTACTGAAAACCGGTAAATATATAATTCTCTGGTTGCAAAATTATCTTCAATAGTACCTAAGTCACTTGGAACAGCATAAATACACTTGGGCGGCGTTTGCTTTGTAAAATAAGACCTAGTCTAAGGCGGCGCGCGGCCCTCAATAATATAAAAAAAATATTTAAATGCTCTAAAAAAGCATAAAATAAACTTTGAAATAATTCAAACCGAAGCAAACCATTAATTTTGTTACACACAAGAAAGATCACCACACAAAACCAAAATCAGTAAAATAAAGCGCAATCCTTATTTCCGTGCACGGCACTGGTTATACTGGCCTACGTCGACACCTGCTACATGGATCTCCGAAACGCCGACCAATCAAATCGCTACGCTCCCTTAAAAACCTTCGAATTTTATACGGGTGATTTCTGCAAATAAGTGTGGTATTATTACCAGTAGCAGAGCGTGCTATGAAATAGATCGCGCCCCGAATATCACTGTGTTCCAAGTGAGTTCATTTATATTTTACCAGGGTAGCTCGAGAACAGGCGCCTCGGCAATAAAATACGAGGCAAAACACTTTTTTATCCATATATTAAACCGAACCTGGTAACAATAGTAAAAAGAGATTAAGGAGGCAGAGAAGATAGATATTGTTGTAAAAACAAGTGACTGCATGCTCGCCTAATATAATATCACCAATACTTGCCTGGGTTACACTGTTCGACGGCTGGCCACTTGTGCAGCGAAATGCGGTGGATAGGCGTGCCATAATTTCACAGATCTTAGGATATACTTGCGTAAATAGTTATAATCGACATGGCTTTTTTAGACCTTTTGACAATGTTATATGGTGCATTAACCTTTACGTTGTGTTTGACGACAACCTTAAAAAAAATCTTAAAAGTGAAATATTATGTTGCTTGTAGAATATGTATATTTTTGAAAACTACGTGACGCTTATGTCCAATATTGTTTTTGTGACGCCAATTAGTTTTTATGCTGTTTCAAGTGACTTTAGAAATACTATACCCACAACGTTTATCTTGTGCGGATTACTGATTTATTTACCCTTTTTATTTATATTATTTTGCTTTTTTATTAGTAAATAAATTTTAATTATCTGCTAGTTAATGATTTTTTTTGGCACGTTTGATATTTTTCATTTTTTTTTTCATGGCAACAAGTTCTCGAAACTTCCCAGCAAATTTGATTTGTTCTAGCGCGGATGAAAGTTAGAAAGCCAGCAAACTATACAACGGCTGAACTTAAAGCAATAAAGAACGCAAATTTCTGAGTTTGCCAAGTTTATGAGTTTTGTGAAAATTCCCAGACCCCGTTACCGTCGTGACAAAAGTTTCTCTTGGGTTTTAGAAAGTTATTAGTTTCCTACTCCTTTCCATTTCTGCTGTTGAGATCATGCATTCAAACGCAACACTCTGGTAGATGCATGAGAAAGGAATTTCTAAACTACGGAATATTTTACAGCGCATATTTTTTTAGAAATGTGTCGTTCGTACGTCTAGAATCGACAGCTAATCTAGGCTAGCGTGTAGCGTGTTCATGTCTCGACTGGTTTAAACTTTCAAGTTTCATTTTCTCCCAACGACCGATTCAAAAGCAATAAAGAATGCAAATTTCTAAGTTCGCCAAGATTATGAGCTTTGGGGGATCCGAGGCTCACTGTTACTCTCTCTCTCTCTCCCTCCCTCGAGAAGTTCCTTTCGAAACTCAGGAAGTTATTAGTTTCATTCTCCTTTCCATTTTCGCTTTAGAGGTTTGCCATTAAACATAATGGATTGAGAGTGTCGACGAATAGCTGGATTGTTATATCTGCTTGAGTAATTAGTGAATATAATTTTGGAGGCAAGCCGAAAAGTTAGAGGCACTCGAAATCCGAATTCCATTGCCTACATTATTTCTTCATTCACGATTGAAGAGAACGTGGTGACGTTACTTAGCCGACCCTCAATTCCCTGTACATTTGCCAAACAAGAGCACACGGATGCATTTCCTACATCTGTGACCATATCATTAGTCGGACTAGTCCTATCTTGTTGGGAGTTCCGCATCCTAGATTAAATTGTTTGGCTTTACGTGCAGCTTCAACTCTCTGGAGTTTTGGTCACTCATGGTACTACAGCCCGTGTAGCTAGACAAGTGTTTTGTTTTAATTTGGTATTTTATATGATGAATGATTGCACTTGCATTTGTTATTATATATTTTGTCTGGAGTTTTCTCTAAACTGAACTGGAGAAGGTTGGGGAAGTGCAGTTCATCTATGCTTGTAGTGGTGGCATAGTAATCGCTTTGGGAGCATTTGTGTACGACATTCATAAACTACAATTTTAGATTCTCCCAAAATCTTCCACTATTATGTCGTTTCCTTCTGCGACTGCATAACTACTTGTGCGAAGCTTGAAATGTTTGCTGAAGTTGGTCGCTTCCGAGATTGAGATGTTTGCCTTGTACGTGCCAGTTGAGCTGGCCGTCTATGAACTCGCTCTTAAGTACGGAAAGTTATAAGGCAAACGCGTCAATAACCGAGTTGGAGGTTTACCTTATAACTTTCTCGTTTAAGGGATGGCGAAAGTATGGTGTAGTGCAAATCAGCCAGATGTAGGAACTCCAAAGCACTTTTGGTTGACTCTTCTTTCAATTTCACTATACTACTATTAACTAATTACCTACTACTAGACACGACTATTCTATTAGATACTACTCCTACGGTTACCTATTACTATTACAGATTCTATATTGTGGACTGATGAAGTCACGTTTTTAATAGAAGAAACACTCACTGTTACTATTGGTTACCAGAAAATACACGACAGTTTATTTCAGTTCAAGAACAAGGTCGATAAGGGATAAATGTTTTCTGTGGTATTTTTCGGAATCACATAATTGGTCCAGTATTTTTTGAAGGTGGTTTAACTGAACTAAAATATTCACAGCTCTTAAGAGGAGAAATTATTTCTAACCTATATTGAATCAAGTTAATGAGCCGAATATTGTTTGGTAACAAGACAGTGCTCCAGCACATAAATTAAATGCTGTCAAGAGACATTTAGATGACACTTTTGTAGAGTGCACTGGTTGAAATGGAACTATTTTATGGCCTGCCAGAAGCCCAGACTTGACCCCACTCGATTTCTTTCTGTGGGACACTGTGAAAGACCGGGTATATGAGGAGAGGTCAAATAATATCGACCATGTTAAAGAAAAAATATCTCAGGAGATCAGAGAGATGAACGAGGCAGGTATATCGTGGCTAACTACAAGAGAAGTTAAAGCATTATATAACACCCTCTATAATTTAATATAATTAACAATAAAGTATCACGTTCCATCCATAAACATGCTTTTTATTATGTCTAAAATGACAGAAAAAATAAAATATAACTTTTTACAAAATTAAAAAGAAAAAAGTTAAGGTGGTAGAATAACATTCGTGTACGTGCCTAACAAAAGAGTTTTAAGTGGAACCACCTGTATAGGCAACTAAATTTAATAAAAACATCAAAGAGCTTTCAACCTAAACTCCCAGAAACTTAAAGGAGGAGCTCACTATTTTTTGCGGGACCTGTAACTTTCGCGAACTTCCGAAATTTGCATTCTTTATTACTTTAGGTTCGACCGTGGCAGCTGGGCCCAAGCGTCCCGCCATTTCCATTGAAAGTTTCATTTGCGAGGAAACAGATCGATTTGTCGTGGAAGTTTCCAACTTTCGAAGTTGCCGCGACTTGGAAACCTCCAATTTCCACAATGCTCTCTGCCGGAGAAGATGGGAAGGCGATGCATCTTTTGCTGGGGTCGCCATCGCATTTTTTAGCAATTATTTTATTCATACTGCTTGTATCTTTAAAGAAACAACCAAGCGTATGCCTTTGCATCCTCATCTTCAAGTTTCAACTCCAAATAAGAAACGCAGAGAATTTTTTTAACTAATATAGGTACGATAGACTTGCCTAAAAGACAGATGATGACAAATTTTATATCGAATTTGAGGAATCTATCAATTCATAAGTCAATATCTAATCTAAGAGCTCACGGGGTGAAATGTTTTCAATTACCGAGACCTCGGGAAAGGGCCTCTGGATCGCTTCAATTGATTTAGAATTTCAATCTTATGAGATTGGATTTCAACGACGTCATATATAAGTTAGATCCAAGCCGAAGTAGATCCCGTACTCTCTCGAAACGAGATCTGTCCAATATTTAAAAGTAAGTCGGAATAATAACTCGGCTTTCAGGTTCCACGTTTGAGGGCACATATTGGATTTCGAGGTGTGTTATACCTACACAATAATTCTAGTAAAAACTAAATTGAACTCATTTGTTTTAACTGCCAGTTGATTGATATGGCAATAAACCTTCGTGCCAGATATGCCGAAACTTAACTATCCAGGTTTATACAGTGGCCATTATCTGCAGATAAAGACAAATTTGAATGCATATCAAAATATCACGCTATGGCTTATTAATACACTTTTGTTCCTTCTGTTTCGAATTTATTCCATTAAAATATCCTGTAAAGAACAATAAATTATATTTCTGAATGGAAGGCAAAAGCAAATTTGAAAGCGTTTGCTTCCTTTATCCTTTTTCTAATAAGAAGCTATCAAATATTACACTGAATAGTTCCCAAAGACTTTTATGAACGGATTCTTTGCCGATGTTTAATGAAATTCCGGAAGCGAATAGTCTCACTCTGAGTTTTAAATTGGAAATTAGACAGCTAAAGTTTTTCATTTTAAAATAATAAGGCCCATTTCTAGTCTAATTCAAAAATAACTATGATAACTGAAATCACAGTTAAGTCGGAAGTTTTTCAACAAATTGCTTTGTTTCCCAATTTTAAGGTAGAATCCTCTCCAACAAATTTAACTTGCGTTCCAAGCAATTACTGTTTCTAATCCAACCAGAATAGGTACGTTAAAAGCAAGTTTTGTAATTGAATTTGGTGTGGTATAAATGAAATCACTTGGAACAGGCATAAAAATACTTGGGCGGCGCTTGCTTTGTAAAACAAGACCGAGTCTTAGGCGGCGCGCAGCCTTATAAAAATTTTATTTAAATGCTCTAAAAAAAAGAATAAAATAAACTTTGAAATAATTCAAACCACAGCAAACCAATAATTTTGTTGCAGACCAAACAACACCAAAACAAAAATCTATAGACAAAACCAAAATCCGCAAAATAAAGCGCAATCCTTATTTCCGTACACGGCACTGGTTATACTGGCCTAACTGGCCCACGTCGACACCTGCTCCGTGGATCTCCGAAAAGCCGACCAATCAAATCGCTACGCTCGCTTTCTTAATGGCTGCCTCCTTGACTAGGTCGACGCCGATCGCATAAAAACCTTTGAATTTTATACGGGTGATTTCTGCTGATAACTCTGGTAACAGAAGCAGAGCGTGCTAAATGCTATGAAATAGATCGTGCTCCGTATATCACTGTGTTTCAAGTGAGTTCATTATATTTTACTTTATTCATTATATTTTACCTGGGTAAAATGGACAAAACACTTTTTTAACCATATTAAACCGAACCTGGAATTAGTAGTAAAAAGAGATGAAGGAGACAGAGAAGATAGATATTGTAGTAAAAACAAGTGACTGCATGCTCGCCTAATATAATATCACCAATCTTGCATGGGTTACACTGTTCGACGGCTGGCCACTTGTGCAGCGAAATGCGGTGGACAACCGTGCCATAATTTCACAGATCTTAGGATATACTTGCGTAAATAGTCATAATTCATATGGCTTTTTAGATACATTTTGACAATATTATATATGGTACATTAACTTTTACGTTGTGTTTGACAACAACCTTAAAAAAAAGTTAAAAGTGAAATATTACGTTGCTTATAGATGTATATTTTTGAAAACTGCGTGACGCTTATGTCCTATATTCTTTTTGTGACGCCAATTAGAGTTTTCTATGCTGTTTCAAGTGACTTTAGCAATACTGTACCACCAAACCCGATTTAAGAGAGAACAAAAAATATCTAATAAAATATTTTTCTACGAGCTTACTTGATAGTTATATTGTGTTCAATTTGATATTTTAGGTTATACTTCATATACACTTTTGCAGTGATGTAACAGATACATTTTTTTCGGTATCTAGATACAGATACGTTAAAAAAGTATCTAGATACTTCCAGATACATTTTTAGATACTATCAGTTAATTAAGTAAATTTCAGACCTCATAAAGCAATCAATATACTTGTCTACTTAGATATTTATGAAACAAGTGTGTGTGTAGGTACAGTAGAACTGTTTAGACGAATGTGAAATTTAGATTGTCACTAATTGAAACAAGTTGTGGCTTAGTAGTTTACCGTGTACGACACTCCAAAGTGAGCACTGAGTAGTTTCTTTATGTACGGTATTTTAAAAAAATCACTAAATTACACCCAATTTTATTATTTGTATTGTCTATTTTTTTAACATTAGCAACATTTCGAAGTTTTCACCGCTGAGCCTGTTACACGTTAAAATTTGTTCTCCTGCACTGAAGAGGCGGTCGACTGGCGCAGATGATGGTAAAACCGTGTTATATTTTTTGCCTCGTCGATTGCACAAAGCATATTTGAATTACAATAAACTTAAAATTAATTTTTGACCATAGGAACGGTTTAAAAATTAAATATAGGCACGTGGCACGCCTTGGCATCGTGGCAAAAAAATGTATCTAGTATCTAAGTATGTAGATACTAAAGCAGATCCTGATTTTTGTAAGTATCTAGATATGTATCTAGGTACATAAAAAGTATCTAGATACAGTATTTAGATACATGTATCTCGATACATTACATCACTGCACTTTTGTAGAAAAAGTATAATTTATAAAACTTGTTGCATAATATATGCAATTGAACTTCAAGACAGAACAAAACATTATACATTATTTCTTCCATATTTTAAACTCTAGCGCCTGAATTTTCTTGACTGGTTGAACTATAAAGCGGGAGAGTTTGTCTTCCCCAATTTTTAACCATTTTACGACCGTTGAGCCTCAATTACTAAAACTCAAACAATTTGAGGAAGCAAGTAAAAGTTTGCTTATTATAATTTATATCCTCCAGGAAGTTATTTAAAATGCGGAGTTCTCGGGACATCGAGGCTAAAGAAAGGCACACACAATGGATCTTGCCTTAAAATAATCTTCGACAAACACTGAGGCACGGAATGTCTCAATTTGGGAGCTGGGGAACGATGTAGCTACTTTGTACACAATTAGGGGAATTTGTGGGTTTTGTTTTAGTGAATATGTATGTTTTTCTTGAAATCGGCATTAAAATGTCCCAAAATCGTTATTAAAAGCACAGAAATCGTACAATAATGTAGCCCATTATTGTACGATTTTTTCAATAAGTAGGCCTTGGCGAGATGTAAACATCAAACGTCAGACGCGGAGAAATCGCCCGTCAAAAGTGACCAAATATTCAAAACCCGACCGATAAAGGCTCATTTAACTTTTCGTACACATTGCGAAATTGTTTCCTATAGGAGCGCAATCCTTCAGTATACATATTTTAGTAAATTTGAAAATCAATAGATTTGTTGTGTAGGCTGCACAAGAAGCAGCAGTTTGGTTTTTCTGTCAGAAGGTGCCGTACATCATTATACTTGTCCTAGGTAGAGCGATCGGTAAAGTCAAGCAACGCCGCGCGTAGTCGGTTCGTGGACGGGTGATCCCTTATTATTATTTTTTTGCCTAATAAAACATTTTTTTTTTTTCGATTTCAAGAAAAATATAATACGTACCTCGGCACTGAAGTTCTTTTTATGACTCATGTGGTTTATTTGCCTCGGCCAGAGGCCTCAGCAACTAAACTCCACATGAGTCATAAAAAGTTGAACTTCAGTGCCTTGGTACATAAATAACTATTACTTACGTCGAAAGCTGAGACACTAAGCTGCGGAATTGAGTATAATTACGGAGCAAATATGATATATTAGATCGGTGCCACATCGCCACAGAGTTCCGCTTAATTGAATAGTAGGGAGAAACATGTAGGTTCTTAAGCAAAAGGCAAGTAAATGCACGATGGGTTGAACCGAGGCACCCGGGATAGAAGGCATGCAGCCATCCCCTCCCCTTCGCTGCAACGTGACACTGTCAGGACATGCCAAACGCCTCGTTCACGCTCTCAGTTCTCAGTCGAGGCGCACCGAGGCACGCGGCTTTACGGCACGGTGTTTGTGCAAATACAGCAACAAATCCTCATATTCAGTTACCCTTTCTTATATAGTGTTTAGCGCAAATCAGGTATTCAGGCGGTATATCATCATTTAATTGAAAAAAAAACAGGGGCAATACGTAATTACAGATTTGTTAAACTACTGGACATTTGTCTCAAACTTCTGCAAAATATGTCATTGTTAACAGAAGGAAATAATTGTTCTCCTATAATCAGTTAATTGTAAAATATGTGACTACACTGGCAAACATATATGTTCATTATAATTATCGAAAGATTCAAAATGATAGAATAATGGCACAAAAGGCTGAGGGCTGAGAGAAAACTAAAGAAATTAGCGAGTAAGTGATATTTCTTATTTTCATTCATTATATTATATTTATTTCTACGTACTTAATCGCTAAAGCAATTTGCGTTTGTTTTTTATTTTCACTGACCTTATTACGTTTGTTTTTAGGTATTATCATTTCACATTATCATTCATAAAAAGATAAATGTTCATAATGTTGCTTGTTTCACGAGGTTTTTATGCAGTTTTCATTTCCTTAAAATTTCATTACTATCTCACTAGAAGATAACCCACTTTTATCTTTATAATCTACTGTAATCTGCTCTACAAAATGATAATGGAGTGATAGAGTAGTGATAATGAGTACTGCATAAAGCCACCTTTAATAATTGTTGAATTTCGTTGAGTTTATTATGTTTATTACTATGAATTAATTGTTTAGAATGATTTATTTTCTGTTGTGCGTAACATTTTTCGGTTTCTTAAAGTATGTGTTAATAAATAATCTGGAAAATAAAAAAACTCGGCAACGCATAGAATATCTTAGTTAGAATCGGCCTAAGTGTGTGACGTCATCGATCGAGTCTGTAGCCCTTCTATCCCGTGTGCCTCGGTTGAACTCTCAGAGAAATAACCAAAGATAGAAGGAGTAAGAACGAAAAGTAAACAGAACCAACATCTTTTTGAGTGATGCCACGTACTCCATTGTTTACAGCGTTTCATTTCAAAATAGACGGATTTAATTATGGAATTAAGTGAAGACACACCTCTCTCATAACAGTAAATTAACAAATGTAGCATTAATTCCTTATAATATGTAACAATTTTCTAATTATAGTATGCTATTTATCACTTTGTTTAGCCCAGTGTGTCATTTTCTTTGGTTGTTTACGTGTGTTTTTCGTGTTTTCAAGTGTTTTTTTTTTTTTTGTTAATTTAAAACTATTTAATTCTTATTGTTTAGATTTAATTAATAGTGAATGGGGCACAAAAAGTATGTGACGTGTGGTCAAAGTGACATAACCTATCACAGGTAAGTGTGCAATGTTTGTTTACTTTGGTAAGTTTCCGTTATATGTTTTTAAGTTTCCGTTATATGTTAGTTGACCACAAACGTATGCATTTTGATGCTTTTGCTCCCTCTATCCATGCTTATTTCTCTATGGATGAACCGCTTAGATTGCGACAGGAAATAGTACCTAGCAGCGTCGGTCTAATACCTTACAACTAGCTCTCTTATACCACAATTGTAGAACTAGTGCCTATATGGGTCGCAATCATACTAAAAATCCCCTAATTCACTTCAAAACTCCCCAGTCGCCCTGGAAGTTGAATATGTCTGGCAGGGGCTTACCTCGCCAACTCCCTCTACCGCTAGGGAGCTTGTAAGCAAGTCCTCCGGTGTTAACACCTCTCCACTCACCGAAGGGGCATACATTTCCTGTCGTTCTCGATTTGTTTCGAGCGCACTCCAACGCGAAGCAGGTTTTTGTCGAGGAATCGTTTCTTTCACGCCATAAGTACTCCTCGTATTAACACAAAAGGATTATGAGAAGTTCGGGGTGTGGGCCGGTGTCAAAACAGCGATGGCAGATTTGCACTAAGATGTAAGAAAGTGTTTGTTTACGTATTTTTAAGAGTTTGTAAAACGTGTTGTATATACAGGGTGATTCGGCTCTAGGACACAACAGGTAATATAAAACCATAAAATATAACTATTTTGTGGTATACTTTTTATCCACAGCTGTACTGCATTTGTACATTTGTACTAGATCTGATAACACTGCTGAAAAGCCAACAACTGCCAAACAATGAGTAACTTTTTTCGCAAAATCCTTTTACTTCGGGTAAACTTTTTCGTATTTTTCAAGGATACTAATAATAATGTATCTACTTTCTTTCTTTAAAACCTCTTTTATAACTTCGGTAATAATTAGATATGAGTGAGTTGGCAGCCCTAAGAAAACTTCCCCATTAAGCTACACTCAAACTATTGTTACTAGGTTTAGCGTTTAGACACCTAACCTGATAAGTGTTAGCGTTCAAGTAGTTAGGGGTAATGTTCAGAGAATATTGACTGAAATTCGAAACATGTATGAAAGGCATGGCATATAGTAGGTATAGTAAGGGCAGAATGTAAAGGCGAAGTCGGCCATAAAATCCAGAGAGATGGGCTATGATTTTCCTACCTGCTCTCCCTTATGTTTTGGAGCGAGAGGTTCGGCTTAAAGAACCGCAAGTTATGTTCATCGACCCCACAGCACACCGACCTGGACGAAAACCCCGAATCAGCGGAATCAGCTTTTTATTTTTCGTACACCGCATTTCCAATTTATATAAATATCGCGACCGCAATTAATCGATCAGTAATAGTTTATACCCTACGTTCAATAAACCTTTTTAAAAACGAAGATTTTCGACCCCGGAACATAACTGGCGCTGCGAACAGGATAGCTGCACGGAATCCAAAGGAGGATCATCGGTTCGTCTCAACGATTTGGCAGTTATCAACGACCTGGGAGAAGAAACCTGTGCAGAGATTGGAGAACCATACGGCAGGGATGTCCAGAGCGATTCTTCTTGTCCTGTAAGTTCACTTCCTTTTTCTCATGAGTTCTGATTACCCTGAAGGTTCATTATTAGAAGATTTAGCTCATTTTTCTATTACTCCAAAAGCTCCTAAACAAAAACCTCGTTTTAAACCATATTCTAAAAATTTATCTGAAGATTTAAAAAACCCTCAAATTTTAATTTCTCAGCCCTCAACTTCAAAAACTCAAGAAATGGCTTTAACAAATACCGACATTAATAATTTGTGCAACACTCTTCCAGAATATAAACCGGGAGATAACCTCTCCACATTTATAAATTCAGTTGATAATTTAATTGCTTTTTTCACTCAACAAGGTGCTAATGCCACTCAACTATATATAATTAACACTCATATCGTTTCCAAAATTAAAAATGAGGCTCGTGATTTCTTAAATTTACACAATAAAACTTCTTGGGCAGAAATAAAGCCCCTTTTACTCCAAAAATATGGCGACCGTCGCACAGAAGAAATTTTATTAACACAATTAACCACCACAGTTCAAAAGCGTTCTGAATCTTATGATGACTATTACAACCGAATAACTTTAGCACTTAATGATCTTTTACAGCATGTTTCTTTACATGAAAATAACGCTCAGGCAATCGAGTTTAAAGCTTCGTTTTTCAGAAAACAAGCCCTTAGAACATTTTGTACTGACATAAACAATCCCTATTGCGATCATTTATCTCATTTTGAATTAAACTCTCTCGACGAAGCACTTCAAAAATGCATAGCTTTAGATAACCACAAACAGCAACAGCAATATATGTCTTATCTTAAATCTACCACCTATCCCCGCGATTATCAAAGAAACAGTCAACCTACCACTACCAATCGCCCTACTAATCAAAATCCTCAACCACCTCGCAACCCACAACCTAATCATAATACGAATATGAACCCAAATTTTAATCAACAATTCCCTCAAAACTTTAATCAAGGTCCTTCAAACTCACCTAGAAATTTTGGCAACACAAATAGGCCCATTCCTCAAAGACAAAACCCTCCACCTAATAGACAAGTATTCAGCCCACCATCTAATAGACCCAACAATAATTACTTCCAAAATCAATATCGTCCAACTCCAACTCCTATGTCCATAACTTCAAAATTGCCGTCACAGCAAACTTACAAACCAACCCCAATGTCCACACGTACTTTCCATAATAATATAGAATGCGATTCCAATTTAGAAACCGAAGAATACTTTTCCGAAAATTTTCGAGAACAAGCCTCGGAATCTCCTCCCAATCCCGAATTATCGAATTAAATAATATTTCAAAAGCCACCAAACCTCCATTTTTCTATCTCCCTTATTCTAATCTTAAAGTATTAATAGATTCTGGTGGATCCGATACTGTAATAACTCCCGAAGCTGCACAAAATTTCGATCCAAAATATCAATTTTTTGAACCCTTTACTCTTATTTCTATGAAAACTCCTAAAACCTACTCCGAAAACCTTTATTTTCCCGTTTTTAACGAAATTGGCATTGATCAACCGTTTATAGTTAGAATTGCCGACTGGCACAATGATTTCGATATTCTTTTAGGTACTGGTGAACTCGACCAATTAGGTGCAAATATAGATTATGAAACTCATATATTTTCTATTCGTAAATTAGGCGTTTCCGTTCCATTTGAAGTTATATATCGTTCGAATAATCGACTCCGTATTCCAGTAAATATCGATAATGGTGAAGTTGTACTCCCAGAAATTACCCTTGATAACCAAACTGTACTCCCAATTTCAATACACCATGCCAATGATGGGTTTGTAGAAATACCACAACCAGAAAATTTAAATATTGACTTCCCTGAACCAATATCTGTTTATCCACTATCCGATTTTGAAGAATTATCACCTCCCTTCTCCAATAACTCATTTGATCCCAACTCTATTCGAACAAAACATCTGAATTCCGAAGAAAAGCAAAAAATTCTTGATCTATGTCATAAATTTAAAGATATTTTTTACAATGAATCATCTGATCTGTCATTTACTAGTTCTGTCAAACGCGAAATCCGCACAAAAGACGAAACTCCTATTTTTTCCCGTTCTTTCCGACATCCTAAAGTCATGCAAAGCGAAATTTCTTCCCAAATTGATAAACTCTTAGAACAAAATATAATCCGACCTTCAATTTCCCCTATTCTTCGCCCGTTTGGATCGTTCCAAAGAAAATGGATGCATCCGGTAAACGCAAGTTTCGCATGGTTATAGACTATCGCAAACTAAACGATAATACGGTTGAAGACAAATATCCCCTTCCCCGCATCGACGAAATACTTGACAATTTAGGCAAATGCACATACTTCACAACCCTCGACTTAGCCCAAGGTTTTCACCAAATTGAAGTACACCCCAACTCCGTTGAAAAAACCGCCTTCACAGTTCCCAATGGCCACTTCGAATATACAAGAATGCCGTTTGGTCTAAAAAACGCCCCAGCGACCTTCCAACGCATGATGGATGAAATTCTAAGAGAATACCTTTACAAATCATGTTTTGTCTATATGGATGACGTCATTATATTTTCCAAATCTTTACAAGAACATCTTATACATATAAAATCCATCTTTCAAAAATTCCGTGAAGTAAACCTAAAAATTCAACTCGACAAATCTGAATTCCTAAACAAAGAAGTAGCTTTCCTTGGCCACGTGATTACTCCCGAAGGCATTAAACCCAATCCAAACAAAATATCCGCAATCCAAAACTTCCCCATTCCTAAAACTACTAAGGAAATTAAAAGTTTCTTGGGACTAATAGGCTATTATCGCCGCTTCATTCCTAATTTCTCAAAAATGACAACACCCATGACACGTTGTTTACGAAAAGACACCAAAATTGAAATTGACCACCCTCAATATATAGATTGTTTTGAAAAATGTAAATCCGCTCTAAGTAACTCCCCAATTCTCCAATACCCTGACTTTTCTCTACCTTTTACACTAACTACTGACGCCTCTAACGTTGCTATTGGCTCTGTCCTATCCCAAAAAGGAAAACCAATCGCTTACTACTCCCGCACCCTTATTACCGCAGAACGAAACTACTCCACAATCGAGAAAGAACTCCTTGCAATCATAGAATCCTGTAAACATTTCCGGCCCTATCTTTTTGGTGTAAAATTCACCATAGAAACCGATCACAACCCCTTAGTCTGGCTCTATAAAATTAAGGAACCCCATTCTCGTCTCGCCCGGTGGAAACTCAAATTAGAAGAATATAATTTTGAAATTGTATATCGCAAAGGTAAAGAAAATTTTGTAGCCGACGCTCTTTCCCGTATCGAACTCAATATGCATGAATTAGACTCGATCTGTGTAAATCCTCCCTCACATGACGATGACTTTAATATTGACGACTTTATTAACGAAACTTATGAAAAACAAACTGGACTATCCACACAACACTCCACACACGAAAACCCTATTGCAACTATTCCATTTTCCGAAGAACCCATTAATTATTTTCCTAATCAAATTATCTTAAAATTTGGAAACAAACATGACGTTCAATACATCCTTAAATTCAAAAGTAAACACCAATATTACGTAACTCTTACTGAAAAAGATTGGAAAACTGACATTAAAAACACTCTCCATTCTATAATATCTCCTAATCAACGCTACCATATCCTCACAGAACAAACGGATATCCAAAAATTTATATCTGAATATGTCCGCAATACTTTTAATGAAACCGTTCGTATCTCTTTCTGCTCTAAACAAACTCAAGACATAGAGAATCCCGATAAACAACTTCAATGTGTTCAAGATTACCACAAGCAAAATCATAATGGCATACTCGAAACTCTCAATCACTTAAAACTCCATTATTATTGGCCAAATATGCGCACTACGATTTCCGATTATATTAATAAATGCGATATATGCCTCCGAAATAAATATGAAAGACACCCTTATAAACTTCCCTTCAAAGGCCCCCTATTAGGACAAAAACCTTTTGATATTATCCACATAGACACCTTTTGCTGTAATCGTCAAAGTTTTCTAACAATCATAGATTCATTTTCCAAATACGCTCAAGTTTACAATATACAAGACAAAATGAATATATCCATTCTCAGCAAATTACGTCATTACTTTTCTCATCACAATTATCCGCGCAAAATTGTCTGTGACGAAGGAACTGAATTTTCCAATAATCTCTTTAAAGAATTTTGTAAACTCCACAAAATAGAACTCCATTTTACCACAGTTAATAATCCTAACTCTAACAGTCCTATCGAACGATTCCATTCCACATTTACAGAAAAACTACGCGTTATGCAAGATGAACGACCTAGAGAATATTTCCAAGACCTAATCACCCACTGTGTCCTTATTTATAACCAATCCATCCACTCAGCTACTGGCTACTCCCCTTTCTCAATCCTCTACGGCCCCTATATCGAAGAAATACAATTCGACGACGACTTACCTATTTATGAAAAATATAATCAACGACATAAAGATGAACTCCGCCCTTTTATTGATTCCCTTTACACTAAACTTCACGAAAAAGAAACCCGCATTTTAGAAAACCGCAACAAAAATCTACCAGATCCCACTCCTACTCCAGAACAAGGACAAACCGTGTACCTTTCCAAAAACACTCGTAACAAACTCGACGCACCCTATATACCCGCTACTGTTACCTCTACTGACAATACAAAAATTAAAGTCTTAACTACTAAGAATAAACCCACTAACTCTCATCCTAGAAAAATCAAACGCTTACGCAAACCTCCCTTGTTACAGAAACACCCTCCTAATAACCAACTGCCTGGCCCTTCAAGTGCACCCGATCCCTAATAATGGATACTATCAAGAATTGGTAGGCCAAGCACAATTATTTGACCACTTTCACCGTCACATACTTACTTTCAACTTAAGCACTATAGATAATACCCTTAAACTTTACCCCGTTAATTTAGTTCTTTTTAATACTTCAACGACTTCGTCTTATTACAAAATGTTTAATCAATATCAACTGCTTTATCATGAAACTCTTGACAATTTTCATAAACTAATTCGCCCTAGACAGAAACGTGGAATTATGAACTATATAGGTACTTTCATTAAATCAATCACAGGTAATCTCGACGAGAATGATCGTATATTTTTGGAAAAACATATTCAAGCTATCGAAAACAAGCAATCTCAAATTATTGGCACCCTCAATAACTCTACAACTTATGCCTCACAAACAATAAAACGATATAACATGTTAGTTGAAACTATTAATAATAACACAGTTAAAATTGCACAAGATATTAATCTCCTCAGCGACGAATTTGACAAATATCTCTCACTTCATAGCGAAATACTTAATCTCGATCGTTTAAATCAATTCCTTCAAAAATTACTTCGAACTATTAATTTAGCTGCATTGCAACAGTCGAACATTGAACTCTTTTCTCTCTCTGAAATTATTAAACTAGAAAATCAACTCAAATCAATCTATAATAAAGCCTCTCTCTTATCCGATAACATGCACCCTTTTGAACTAATCGAAACTGCTCAAAGTACAATAATCTCTACAGAAAGTCAGATACTCATTATCCTAAAAATTCCTATCCTTGATGAACTTGTATTCCCACTCTACCAAGTTTACCCAATCCATAACAAAGAAGATATCGTTTTGGTACCCCCTGCTGTTTACTATGGGAATAATCGTTGGTATTCCACATGCACACCTACAGAAAGAAAAATCACCTGTCAAACTATGTCAACAACCAGATGTCAACTGCCCACATTAGAAAACTGCACCACTGCCATTCTCCTGCAACCGATCATACATCAAACTAAGAGAAGCCTCATTGCCAGCACAAATCACCCACTCCGTATCACCGAAAAATGTTCAAAAACAGAAAAAATCATAAAGCAACCAGCAATCATCCAATCACCCTGTCCAATTCAAATTGAAAATCAATGGTACACCGCCACGCAAGAAGAAGCCGAAATCCCAGCCATCGTTCCTGTCAAAATTAATCCCAAGTATCGTCTACAACTAAATCATTTACAGTCTCTTCAAGAAACACCGCAATTGTCGGCTATCCAACCCATACACCTAGATCCAGTCGTCATCTCCACAACAACCTGGTCAGCCACACTTCTTATCATCACTCTAATGTGTGTCATCATCTACTTCATCCTAAGAAAACGAAAAAGACTCCAAACACTCTTTTTCAAACCAAGAATATCACTCTCAGAACTCCAAGAACTCCAACAACTCAACAAGAAGCCCGAGGACGAACTTCCATCCTAAGGGGGGAAGAGTTATGTTCATCGACCCCACAGCACACCGACCTGGACGAAAACCCCGAATCAGCGGAATCAGCTTTTTATTTTTCGTACACCGCATTTCCAATTTATATAAATATCGCGACCGCAATTAATCAATCAGTAATAGTTTATACCCTACGTTCAATAAACCTTTTTAAAAACGAAGATTTTCGACCCCGGAACATAACTCGCAAGACCCACTTTTTATTGCTCTGTCCTTGTCTGATACATTATGTTAATAAAGATAATATATTCAAATGGGAGTACGCCTATAAAACAGGGCAGTAATTAAATATTTGGTTTATTTTGGTGATAGACTTCCTGTAATAACAATGCAGCGCGAAGTATTCAGTGCCCAAAGTAGAAAATTAATATTATGAAATATTTCCAAGAAAAAAAGAGAAAACACGTGAAAATTTAGCAGTAGGTACTTCAATGTGCATCGGAGGCGTTACAGATTAGTACAAGGACCATTTCACGAATTAGGCAAGAAGGCATTAAACATATTAAAATGGTACACATTAAAAGTAAAGCAGCCCCGAAAACTAAAGATTCATATTCGGATGATACCTAGTATTTTATATTCTGACTAAAATTCATAACGAATTAAATGTATAATATTATTACATATTTATTTATTATGTATATACTAACTTCTGACTATGTAAAGTTTATTTTATGATGATATTTAATTTGTAACTGCCTAACCATTAAAATAATTATTTAAATACCTAAGACCTACTTTGAATTTCAGGATCATTATCTTTTAATTGCCAGTCTAAATTACCGAATTGATCTTCAAAAATTACAAATGAAACTACAACAGGTACCTAAGTACAAATTTTTAATCCGTCCGTTCACATCAGGTAGTAAAGCAATAATTTATTCTAGGCCGACCCTGCCTGCCTTAAACAACTAGTAATACAAGACAAGTACTAGCTTTTCTATCTCTCTTCCTTTCATGAAAGGTGCTAGCAAACTTTAAGACGTACGTCGAATACAAATTGGAGGAGGAGACATGAGTGTAATTGTGCGAGTGCAAGTAAAGCAATAGATATAGCGCTCTCTCTTTGATGATTTATTGCCGACTTCACCTTTACATTCTGCCCTTACTATAGTGTGAAATTATAGACCAAAAAGGTTCCATCTGCGTATTTTTCTGTTGGTTTACCAAACCTATTTGACCGATTTGACCCACCTCTACAATAATTCACGAGCCTTGCCTTCCAAAACTACAAAACAAATAAATAGTGACTGCTTTTAAAGAAAGAAGTTGGAAGCAGTTTTCTAAATTACGATATTTTTCTAACATACTTTTCACCTCCATTTGGCGACGCCAAGAGGCTAAGGATGTCCAAAAATTCCTTTAACGCGCGCCCCTTTGTGCCGAGTTCTTTATTGCGCCTCAACTACGCCATTATTTAGCGGTTTCGGCCGCGAATAAAAGCAAAAAACGGCCGCGAGGTGGCGCGAACGCCGCTACGTGATTTATACGAAGAAGGGGACCGCCACAATTTCATATAAAAGGAGTTGTCGGGGTTAGAGGTGAGCCAAGATTAATACGGCCGTAATTGCGGCTCCGTCTGCGCGGAAAATTCGAGCTAAGCTGGAAAGAATGGCGCTTTATTTCGGGATGCGAAAGAGCGGCGAGGCGAAAAAAATCCATCGCTTTAAGTGAAGCGAAAGAGAGTAGGCCCGTTTTGAATATACCTGTTAGTGGAAGGCTTTTAGTTGACAAATAATGAAGAACTTACTGCGGGACAGGCAAAGAATTTCATCGGTTTCTGTTGAGCAATCTGGCAAGCCTATGACGGTTATGTCAAAACCATGCGAGATACAATATTGTTCATGTAAAACTATAGAAAAATCAAATCAATTTTTTTTATTAATAATTGCACAACCAAAATACAAGTATTACCGAAAGTTGGTGTATATTCGATAATCGTATTAGGCGCACTTAGAATGATTGCAAGTCAAACAGCATACAGGGTAGGTCAAAAAATATAAAATTTGTACAAGAGTAAAGAGTAAAGTACCCTTATTTCAGAAAATTCAGCAAAATGTTATTAAGAACAGTTATCTAGAATTAAAAGTTATGCCTAAATACCAAAACATGGCCTCCTAAGAATTTTTTATGTGAAAAACAATAATTTCCTAAAAAACAAATTAAATCAATTTCGCATAATTTTGTTTAAATTCAAGCATATTTGTAAAATTAACTTAGATTTTTAATTTTTTAGGAAATCACAAACTTCATGTTTGTTGCAACCGCATATTAAACAAAACTTTAAAATTTCGGGAAAAAAAATTCTTCTGAACAAGGTAAAACATTAGTAATGATAAGGTGTATATTAAAAAACTCTCATTTAAGGCGCAAAATTTGTACTTTAAATGTTTATTAAGAAACTGGAAATTATTTAACGAAATTTTTTCTTAGGAGGCTAAGTTTTGGTATTTAGGCATAGCTTTCAATTCTAAACAACTTTTCTTAATAACATTTTGCTCAAGGGTACTTTACTTTGTTTAATTTTTATATTTTTTGAACTACCCTGTATGCTGTTTAATTAATAATTTAATTAATTATTGAACATGCATCAACTTTCGGGAATATTTGTATTTTAGTTGTGCAATTAATAAACAAAATCTCATAATGTTACACATTTAAATAAGTACACTGTATATCTACTTATTTAAATAATTATTGATGAATGGAAGAAAGTAGTCAATATTCCAGATTAAATCTAATCTATATCTAAAATTTGAGAGGTAATTATAAAAAAAACCGCAATGGCACTTCTCTTCGATGATGTAATTCTAGGTCTATGGCATAATTACATAGATAGTTTTGGGTCGGGTTTCTAACCTAAAAACAATTCTGGCATTACATGTAACCAACAAATCCTAATTGGCAGCGTTTTCCTGGATATGCCAGTAAAAGACCCTATAACTGTCCAAAATCAGTGAAGAATGACTGTAATGACTGTTTTCGTCTCGACTCTTTCTTTTAGTTACTCGGGGCCTTTACCCTTTTTTGTATATTTTCCAAAGTTTTTTATGTTTCTTCGGATTGGCATTAAATCTAACTCACCATATATACACAATTCTAAAACGCTAACTTTGTTTGCTCCTTTAAGTCCACCGGGACTTCAACTTCATTGTATAGTTGGCGGCAGTCCCAGTTGACAAATAAACCTCGTTTGCTCTTATTCATTTATACCATGTTTTTCCATAACTCGAAAATGCTTATTTTACAGTAGGACATCCTAGGACATCCTAGTGCAAAAGCAAGAGTATTAATATGGTTGTATTTAAATTAGTTACATACATACTACTTTAAACATGATAAATAAAGCCCTAATTTAAAGGCATGTCAAAAAAAACGCCCATAAAGGCAGATCCATTACATACAGGGTAAGTTTTTTTCGATGCCTACTATGGGGATCTCGAAAACTAGCAGAGCTAGAACAAAGGTTAAATGGGGAAAGAATTGCAGTTTTGAATGCTCAATCTAATGCCCCTTTTGTATTTTTAAAAAAGTTCATGGCTCACTAGATATTTTGAAAAGAGTGATTTTTTGCTATTTCATTAGATCTCTGTAGCTCTCTTATTTCTGATTATACAGAAAAACTGTAGAAACAAAAATTGTAGATAATTTTGGGCTTAATAAGATAATCTTATCCAATTTTTTATGTTGTTTGTGATTTTTGAGATATGACATAAACTTTTGTTTTTTTTAATGTAAATGATAGTTGGCTGTGGCCTTATCAAATCGGCCATTTTTTGGGCTTTCCAAAAATATAATACTCGACATAGTTATTATAAAAAATAAAACAGCTATGGCTAATTTTCTGATTTTTTTTTTTAAATTTTCACATAGTCAGCCATGGAATATTTTCATAATTACGTTCTAGTTTATAATTAGACACACTTAAAACTTTCTAATATTTTGTTTTTAGCTGGTAACAAAATGTAACAAAATAAAACAAAAATTAAAAAACTCAAATTCGAATTATTATTATTTTAGAAGGTCACCTTTTAAAATAAAAATGGTTTTCAAAGAATCCACCATTATTATTTACGCAAATATTGCATCTTTTGAAAACTGAATTTGTCGCCTTTCTTAGAGAGTGCCTGTCAATACTGGCAATTTCTTCTAAAACAGCTGCTCTTAATTCAACAATTGTCTCATACTTTATTTTGTACTGTTCCCCGCAAAAAGAAATCCAAAACAGACAAATCGGGGGATCGGGGCTGCCAGGAAATATATAGGTCTATTTCTCCCTATCCAACTATTTGGATATAGCTGATCTAGGTAAATAATTATGTGGTAGAGCTCCATCATGATAATTTTTGTTTTATTTTGTTAAATTTTATTACCAGCTAGAAATAAAATATTTGAAAGTTTGAATTATGTCTTATTATAAAATAGAACGTAATTACCAAAATATTCCATGGCTGACTATGTGAAAATTAAAAAAAAATCAGAAAATTAGCCATAGCTATTTTATTTTTTATAATAACTATGCCGAATATTATATTTTTGGAAAGCTCAAAAAATGGAGGATTTGATAAGGCCACAGCCAACTATCATTTACATTAAAAAAAAAACAAAAGTTTAGGTCATATCTCAAAAATCACAAACAACATAAAAAAAATGGGCTCGATTATCTTATTGAGCCCAAAATTATCTACAATTTTTGTTTCTACAGTTTTTCTGTATAATCAGAAATAAGGGAGCTACAGAGATCTGATGAAATAGCAAAAAATCACTTTTTTTAAAATATCTAGTGAGCCATGAACTTTTTTAAAAATCCAAAAGGGGCATTAGATTGAGCAATCAAAACTGCAATTCTTTCCCCATTTAACCTTTGTTCTAGCTCTGCTAGTTTCCGAGATCCCCATAGTGAGCATCGAAAAAAACTTACCCTGTATATACCAATTCGATGACAACATAACTTATCATGGCAAAATTATAACGTTCATAAATAAATGTTAAATTACTAGAACATATTAACTTCTCAGCAAGTGCATAGAAACTTCTCGTAACACTGCGGAGACGAGATGAGAAGCTAAGCCCCAAACTGACGTACTAAGCTTCCGGCAAGACTCTGGCGAGTTTCGCAGTGCCCCTCGACTAGACGTCCACCCGGTGATTGCGGTCGATATTCCCTTATATTGCCCTGGACACTCGACGACTTATCTGTGGAGATGTGGGTCAATAAGCAACGAACCGACTAACTCGTTTAAGTTCGAAAGAGCTGCATTGAGTGCATTTACTTCCGCAAAGGCCCCAGATTCGGTCTGCAGCTCTAGTGGGTATTAGGGAGTGTGAACTTTGCCCATTTCACATCTACGATAGTTGTAATGGTTTTATGTAAGCACCACTGAAATTGAAGGATAAGTTCCCGCGTTTGAAAAATATATTTGGCCTGGTTGTTGATCCTTCTAAGAAGTAGGAGTGGATGAAGCAGAAATGTGTAGTTTCCCAACCTAGTTAATTGTTTCGTTTCTCGAATGCGTTATAATAACTTAGAACCAACAAAAATCTTGAATCTATGTCGTACTTTTAATTAAAATTATTTACATTTTACCTTACATTATTTATGGAACCCACCCGTATAAATTATTTCAAATTTCCCGCCTCATTTAGGGATCGGACGTCTCTTTTGCGCGGTATAGGTTGCTATAGGCATATTTACGGGAGTTTCCCATAGAGATCATATATATAGGTAGAGTGCTGAACAAGTCCCTTTTTATGGCAAATTGTGGATCTGCGCATGGGCCTATGGAACATGCGCATTAGACCATCGGACTGTGCAATTCAAAACAGTGGTTGTTTTTCTGAATTACTATCTCCCTACAAACTTGTATATTGATAATAAATTAAGCTCAACGTGGACTGGTCAAGACTTCGATAACTACAACTAGGTTCGTTTATACTTGTAAAACTAGTTTCGTCCAAACTACTAGAATTTGCTTCACTGATGCGAGAACTTGACTTGTTTTCATCTACCTTTATACCTTTAACACTAAAGCAAATAAGCTACTAATAGTCTCTTACACCACAATCATGATAATATACTTACTTAAATGATGGTTTAGTTGGTTTTAATATTAGAGTTGGTACCGCATTTTCAATTAGCTGCGTTTTGACTCGTTTCGTTTTAAACACTCTGGTGTAAAATGAGCAGAACATATTCGAGATGATCACTTAATTAGATAAAACACTCAAACAACTAAAACGAGAAGAAACTATTAATAATTACCTGAAAATCGAAAAAATTATGCCATACAGCGTCTATGATGCAAACAACGGTAGGTTATACTTAGTTTGTCGTTGTCAAATGGCTGTCAAAGAGTGTCAAGTTTCACAAAACTGCCTCAAATTGCGAATGCGCACGTCCACTGGGCCTATTTATTACTATTTTTTACTATTTTATGATTTTAAATTCGTCAAATATTTTCCGCGCATCCTATGTATAAAAAACATTGTCCAGCACTCTACTTATATATATGATCTCTATGGAGTTTCCCTAGAAGGACAGTTATTAGGTTAGATTATGTCAACTTGGGTAATCGGGTGAATTAAATAATGGATTTGTTCTTTAAAAAAATCCATAGTAACAAACTGTAACCCGTCCGTACAAAACTTATAAAATATTTTAAGGTGTTGAAAGGACGTAACCCTTTTAATGAGCTTGTTAACAGTTCTCGGCCACGCCCATCTTGTGAAGAACGTTAAAAAATGTCCATCAATCACCGCAGTCGATGCCAAAAAGCGCGGGAAATTGCAACATAGGAAATTATAATAGTATTTCAATTTAGGCAGTGAGCATTCATCAATCATATTTGGAATGCCCTGCGTTCTCCAGTTCATTATACACGTACTAGACATTTTAACAATGTAGTAAATGTTCTGCTCACAGCCTAGGAGTGGTTTAGCCAGTTAGCATATGGGAAAGGAGCACACGTTTGTAGTTTGAAGTTTGTGGTAGGAAGGTATTAAAATATTCTCTAAAATTAAATTTTAATTTTCGTTGGTATTCAATTATAATATGGACATTTTTACAACCATCCTTATAAAATAAGTTAAAGGTTACAATACGAATATTGTATATTTAGGAAAATAAATTAATAGTAAAAATATTTTAGAAAACAAGCTTTCATTTAAATGCTCTGAAGAGAAGAAAATAACAAAGCAAACCCATAATTTTCTTACATTATACAAATGCCTATGATATAAAAGTTTATCGCGTGAATGTAGCTGTGGCCATAATGAATTTAGTGTGATGTCACTAACTGTAACGTTTTCTACTCTTCAAGCCCTTCATTTGATACCCATATTAAGAGGGTTGTAAAGAAAATAGATAATTCGCAATCCTGGAGTGGTGGCCATTTTGAAAGTAAGTATTGCATATTGTATTGTCACCAGAACTAAAGGAGCGTGCAAAATTTCAGCTCAATCGGATGTAAAGAACTGGTTCTAATTCAGCTTGCAATATTTGACCTAAACATACTTACATTGCAAGTTAAACAAAAGCTTGTAAAAATTCAACGATTACTGGTATTGTTTTTATAAAAAATAGAATGCTCATAATGGATTAATATTTATTGAAACAACGGTTATATTTTTTATAAAAAAAAAGTAAACGAACATTTTTCGTTGCGAAAGATAATTAATTTGTGCTGTTTCTAAAGCGGCAATATTTATTTTTTATATTATATTTACTATGTGAACAATTCCTCTAAAATTGGAAATTTATTCAAATGATTTTTGATAGGTACCCTGCAATATTTTATTTCATAAGCGGAAAATGCTATACATAAAATACATGATATATATATTGAATATCGTTCCCAAGACAAAAAGTAGTGTCAACTGCAAAAAATAGTTTTTTTAATATTTTTTCAAAATACATATTTCATTGAAATGAATCTTAGTAAACCTGAATTAAATTATTAAATTTCACTAGTGTTTACTATCTATGTATATTTATGATTGTCGTTTTATATACCCACTATTCACGAAAGATTGAAATAAAGCGAGTTTTGGAGACAACTATCGAACTATTTACATAAACTTCAAATGATCAAATTTGCTGAATTAAAATTCTGGTATAGAAGTAGTATGAAATTGAAAGAATAACAAAAATTTTCTATACATCATTTTTCGCAATTTTGAGAAATAATGTACCTAATTTTAAGCAATTCTCTTCACAAAATATTAAATTTGATAGAACAAGGAAGTCCATTTATTTGTTAACAAGGTATTAGTATTGAATACACAAAAAATCATATAAAAATAAACAATATAATTTTATATTGTATTTTCCCATTTCTACCATTGTACAGGGTGTCCCATTGTCGATACATTTACAGGTTGTGTTTATATTTTGAAATCCTTACCACTTAGAAAAAAGGCGTGTACGCCACTGAATTCTACTTGAAAAAATCACATCAACGGATATGCGGGGGATCCATGAAAATGGCAAATTTTAAAAATCCCATCTCAAATACTAAGGGGCCATGGAAACTCTGTTTACGGGACCTTTCTTATGAAAAAGTAGACCAGTGTCCCGAAAACCGCAACTGCCTATCTCTAAAGATAATCGAGATATTGCATTATTATTTACGACAGAGTTTTGGAATATTTACCTTTGAGTGAAACTCTAAGAAGCTATATGATGTAAACAGATCCCGGATATAAATGCAAGGACATCAGTACCAACAGTTTTTTTCGAGAACTAAATTAAGATGAAGGTTGCTGTAAGTCGACATTCAAGGTTTCTCGGTGGAGAATGAATTTTATCCCAAATAATTGACAATTAAAATTAATGGACAAGTGATGCATATGGCTATAGCTCCCCCAGAAAGTTTTATGTCTCTTAACAATTTAAAGTATAAAATATTCGAGCGGACATGTTGAGTACAGCAAATTGGTTTAAATACTGCAAACTGCTCAACTGGACGCCCATATAGTTTACGTGAAGGGGCATCATATTTACATATTTATTTTTATTTCGAGAAAGAAGACACTTTTGTTAGATCCAAAAGATCCTATACAAATGATGTATGCGACTCGGGGGATGAAGTAATTTCAACATAACCTCAAAACAAATAATAAAAGTTTATATCGCAAGTTTGCCTCGACTCATTCGCAGACACCCCATACATCATTCGCCAGGGGTAAACAAGCCGAAGGAGGCCCATCCGCAACAACAACAACATCGCGGCAGGCCGGCCGCGGCCGACTTATTGATCTTGCGCCACCGGACAACGCCACACGGCCACAGTGACACGCTTCCCGGACGTCGGCGTCACGGCTCCGGGGGCGCTCCGGGCTCCGGGACCGACCGCCGCCGGCCAACCGGACCGCGGCTGTTGTCGCCGACGGCCGCCGGATTTATGTGAATCGCCCGCCGAGTGTTGCGCCATAATTTCTAGTAGGCGAGGGAATAAACTGGACCTATGGACCTCTGGTTTCGCCACATTATGTAAAACGGACTTGCTCTCGGAACAAACAATCAAAACGTTGTGCAACATTCGTCCAATCAAGGCAGGCAATTTAATAATTTATTAGATTTATTACACAATGTTTAAAAAGACTAACTAACAGTCATATGCCACTTCTCACTAGGACAGTTGTTGCAATCAATGTCATCGGCAAATTTAATTTGGTTTTGCATAAAAGTAATGACTAAGGTAAAGAAAAAACATGTGGGATATTGCCTCATAGGCTTGAAGGTCGGCAAGTGCAATATTTGGAGACTGGTAGGTATGCGTAAATTGCTGCAACGGGATTTTTTTGCATTTCATATATTATCCAAAATAGTTCCTGGTGGCTGTGCACTAGGAATATGAGTTAATTTTTTAGTCTATCTTATTAAGTATAATATAAATAAGTATGTATTTATTTATAGTGACTAGGTATGTACCTTATACTAGTTGAGATATTTAAATCATATTTGGTACGCGTTACAATGGCATGGGTTAGCATAAAACCTGTTAATATCAAACACTTTGAACAACCAGTGACGTAGAAGTGGGTAATTAGTATAATTGTTTTTAGAAAAAAATGAACCACCTTGTATAGCAATAAAATGTATTCAATTTCTTATGTAAATTTTAATTTTAAACAAAAATGCCCTCTTGTACATTTTTCTTATGTGTCATAGCTTCATGGCAAATTTGATTTTTTGTATTATTTATGGCTAGGTACTTACCTATTTCTGAAAAATTATCTAAAATAATTGCTCCATAAGTAACACTTAAAGTAGGAATAATGTGTTTGCTACTTTAAATAAAGTAACTTTTTCCAATGAACTTACCTATTTAAGGCTATACTTTTGAAGATACAGTGTCTAAAACATTTAAGGAAGATACAATTAATATTACCCTCTGTATCTTGAAAATTAAAACCTTAAATGGGTAAATTTATTGGATAAGTTGCTGTATTTAAAGTAAGAAACACATTCTTTATACTTCGAGTCTTACTTATGGAGCGAATTTTTAGGTTAATTTTTCAGAAATACCCCGAAATAATACGAAAAAATCAAATTTGCTATGAAACCATAACACTAACACATATGAACGTTTTTGTTTACAATTGCAACGTTTTTGTTTACAATTAAAATTTACAAAATAAACTGAATACATTTTATTGTTATACAAGGTGGTTCATTTTTTCTAACAACAATTATACTAATTACCTACTTCTACGCCACTGGTTGTTCAAGGTGTTTGATATTAACAGGTTTTATGCCAACCCATGCCGTTATAACATGTAAAAGATATGAGATAAATATCTCAACTGGTTTTGTAAATATTCAATAAAGTCCACATATTTGTTAGAAATTTAACACCCGGTAACTTTTTTATAAGGCCTTAAAATCATATAGTTTATAGAAGAAAATGTTATTTGTTGGTTTTCTATCACCTGTTGAAGTGTCGCAGAATAAAACTGAATCACCCTGTACAATCCCTCATATGTTACTTTATTGATTTAGTCATTTTCTATAATACTAACTTGCGGAACATTTTGTGATACTGGAATAATTTTAAATGATAATAATTATCAAAGTTAATTTTTCCTCAAAAGAAGAAAATTTTTTATTTTGGAAGGCATAATAAATAGTTTTTAATAGACTTGTATATCTTATGATGTTTATATCTATTTATTTAAGAATGTACTAGAATTATAGAAAGATTTGTACACTTGTACTAGCTCTGGTAACCCTGCTGAGAAGCAAAGTTCTAGTTTATAATCAGGATAAACGTCATGTTGGTAATTATTGACCTAACGCCATGTTCGACTGAATGCAATTTAAAACGCGGGTACGTGCCTAACTTCGCATCTCTGAAACTACGAAACGCGGCAACACGGCGACCCGTCAGTCCGGAAATTCATTACGCGAACGACGCCGTAATCCGCGACACGGCTTAGTTATTATCCTAAACTACATTTTGCAGGATTAACCAAATTTATCAGGACGTTTTAGCACCTTTATTGTGTATTACGGTGCTCCCCGCCTTCGCATCGCTCACCCAAATCTGCTTGCTTAGCCAGTCGCATTAAGATCAAAAGTAATGCGTTGCGACGAAATGTGCTGTTGTTTAGTCGGGGAAATGTGGCAATCTGTTTGCTTTCAAATGGGAATTACATTTAGGCAAGGGGGAAGGCCGGGCGTTCAACAATTCCCAGGGTAGTAGCAGGGCCACAAAACCATAGACCCGTCGGGTGTACACAAACCGATGAACGCACCTCTTTTTCACGAAGTGTAAACACACCCGCTTCACTTAAAAAAATTCGTTACAAATTCAAGGTATCAATATGTCGAGTCATATAACTAACTTCGATTAGCTTGGCCGAAGTTATCGTTATACAATCGGCCCCACGTTGGGCGCCAATTGTATAACCAGAACTTCGACCCAGCTAATCTAAGTTAGTCATATGACTCGATATATTGATACCAGGAATAAAACACGCGTTTAAATTATCTACAAACACGGAATTAGAATGTACAAAGATGTAGTAGGTAGTAGGTAATCTAAATAATAAAGACTTTTTAGAAACTTTTTAGAGATTAGCCGGGTGCTCACCTGGTACCTGTTGTATTCCTATGTATTCACAATGACCACAATGTTATTTATGAAAAATTGTTTCACAGTGTATACATACATCATCTTACTACTCCCTCTCCCCTTTGAATTTTTTGCCGGGGATATTAAAAGTCCATCTCGGCTTAAATTATTTATAGATGCACCCCTGACTTTTTTAATTAAGCCATTTTGCACTTTCCAGCGAAGAGCGTTCTTTGTTCTCTACAAAACTCCGGGGCATTATCTGAACTGAAACCGGCTTTAGCAAATACATCCGGTCTTTTCCTCGCTCCACTCCCCACCGTCCCAACAACAACAACAACAACCTAATTGCATTAAAAGTAATACGGCCGATTTGGAGAACGAGGAGAAAACTTGGGACCATTAGTCCGAGATCACTACGCAAACAAATAATGAATAAATCGTCCCGCGAGGCTCGTAAGGACGAAGAAAAATGTTTGTTCGGCGAGATTGAGGTAATGGGCCTTTTATGGGTTTGGGGATACCGGAATGGTGCTTAGTATTTTTGGGGGGCTTTCCTGAATAACCACAAGAAGAAAGTAGATATATGTTAAAAATAATGGCGGCGAAAAAATCTAGAAAAATTCAAGCTTAATAGCTATTTTCCTAACAAGTGCAGAAAGTAGTACTTTTCCAAATAACCTTACAAATCCTAAGTAGATACTTATATTAACATATTAGTCGTTTTATTTGTAAATAAATTGAAAGTGTTTATAGGGTAAAAATTTACTTAGTATCGTCCTGCATTTCTATGATTGTGCCGTAAAGCCAGTATACTTAGATACTTACGTAGATATAGTTCGATATAATATTATAATACATTAGGGTTATTTTATTTTTATATTATAGCAACTTGTAATGTTTTATTCCAGGGACTCTTTAAAGTAAGGGGACCCAGCATTATACTTTCCAAAGTGAGGCCTATTCTTTCCTCATTCTAATGGTATCATTGATGCCAAGTATGCCATTTTATTGGAGAATCTCTGAATATAACAGGCACTTTGATTGTTAGTAAAAATTCATAATGGTTTCCATGATTTATAAAAATTTGGCTTGGCAATTTTGTGTATACAAGTGCAGAATGTTGCAACTGTCAAATGAAAGAAATTTATTTTATTGTTGAAATTGATTTCCAGCAATTATTTCCACGATTTTAAGTAATAAGTATGGTAAGTCGGTAGTGCCGATTTTGCTTATTTAAGAATTTGTCGCTATTGTGATTTGTTACAGGTTCCTCAATCCATTTGTAATATGTATACTTGAACTTTCTTGCCTTGTTGAATGTATCTACCCAAAGAACTTTCACAGATTTCGGGATGGACTATAGTAAAATCGAGCAATCCGTACGCCTGGCATAAATAAAACCACGTGTTCAATGACGATCCGCGATTGGTCGGTAGGCTATAAAATTTCACCCAACTCAGCAACAGGGACGTGCTCGATCGCAAAAGTGTAGATATTCGGTTTTATCTTGTTGTTTTCAGCTATTTAGACACTGCCACAAATAATTTGATCGATGTTTTGAACCATTTTAATTAAGCCAATAATTCTTGTCTGAAATATTTTGATGTACACAATTAATTGTAAGACTAAAATTAAATAAAGGTCGTACCTCCGTGCGGCTATGGCGGATATTTCAACGCACGTGCTCTTGTTTACGCCAGGCGTAAGAGTTGCTCGATTTTAGTATAGTAGTTCTAATGATGTAGTTTTTCTCGGTGTTCATTATAAAAATTTTGTAACTTTATTTCTTTCCCAAGGTACCTCACAAACTTAAAATAAACTTGTAGTCGTAGATAAACTCTTTAAAAAAAGGCCTGACTGAAGCTACCTGCTTAATAATTTAAAATTTTCGAAATACGATTTTTGTCTTGAACTACCTACTTATACGTAATGCCCACGACGCCCACGTAATGGGAATTACAGGATTACTAAAGGTGATACAGGAAAAATCTGGTTGCAATTATTGGGACTACTACAGGCGGCCGCATTACCTTTAATTGACACATCTGAGTATCTGGAAGTTAGAAAAGTTAAAAATTGTGAATTATGATGGAAAATATTTTGCCTCCTTTGGAATCTATGACAGTGGCATGTCACATAAAACCTGATGTCAGTTGGACACTGGCATATAACATGACCTTGTATCAGCCCCCTTGTGGTCTCCTTGGAGTCAACAGAAAACAAACTTCCCCTTATAGCGCTGTTTGCGTTCACGTCCAATTTTCCCCTTTTTGGTGCTTACCGGTGGGCTTCCTTATAGCCTCTTTTATTTATATAAGAAAGGAAAAATCGGACCTCTGGTGAAACGGATGCTCAGGCGCCAGTTTTTTAGAGCGGTATGCTCCGCTGTGCTCAGATAACTTTCAGTCAGAGAAAATAATTTCAAAGATTCAATGGTGTGTCGAGGGTAGGGTGTAAGTACAATATTTAGCAAAAGCAAAAGGAAATTAAGACGGCCGGCCCAGAGTGGTCCACGAATCTGTAAGCAAAGAAAAGGAATACTTATGTAAGCTTCTATTGGCGGAACTATATAAGCGTGTGATTTATACTCGGTGTGAGGGTCATGCGGAAAGCAAGCTCAAAAACTAATGATTTGAAAATTAGGCAACGTGCGACATTATCTTATTAAAGGAAAATCAAACTGCTATTGGTTAATCCTATCTTATTTGTTGAATAGATAACTCTAGGGTATTTGTTTAGACGGAAAGTTGAAGTTGGTCAAAGAAAAGCTCGTTCTCCCAACTTCGGGTTTGGGTAGGTTCTAGGAGGGGTCAGGCTAGGGCGGAACAACCTACTAATACTCACCAAGACTGGTATCGGATGAAGGAGAGCCTCCGTGGCAGCCGCAGCCTATTTATTTGGTTTGGGTGGCGCCCTCTCTAGATGAGTGCGCCGGCCACTCATTGGTCGAGGCAGCGGCGACGGATCGGGGGGTCATCCCCACCTTTCTGGTCGTGAAAACGGCAGTCGGAGGCTAGTCTGGCAGTTAGGGGGTGTTGCACCCCTGACAGGTCTTTGACAGTGGTCTCTCTGGGTCGGGCAAGCCTTAGGTTAGTTTCAAAAAAAGAACGGCGCTCCTAGACCACAATCAGACTTTTTATCATTTCTACCCCTTTTAGGCATCCCTCATCCCTCTGGCAAAATAAACAATTATTGAAAGGCGGCGGAAACCCGGAAAACAGTTAAAACACAAGGCTAATTAAATGCAATTAAAATATCGAACGCCGGTCTCCCATGTACAAAAAAACTCATTGATATGAATACACACAAAAAAAACTCCGGCGGCGACCGGCAGCTAAAAGTAGCGCGGCGAAGGAATTGAAATAAAAATGAAAATTCCAAAACTGGTAACTTCGTTGCACCCTCAAGGCTTCACTTTTCCTACGTTATAGACTGTGACATGCTGGGTCCCCTTATTTTAAAGAGTCCCTGATTTTATTCCATTAACCTGCGCCAAGTTCGCGACGTGGGCCAGCCGCCACCCGACGAACAGCAACGATACAATCAATGTTTACAAAATGAAAGTCTACGTCGTCGCGTGACGCCGCTCGAAAATGTGTTTCCCGTCGAATTTTAAATTTCCCGTTTGTCTGTCCGCGTCCTCGCCGCCCTCCTTTTTTCCCAATTGACATTTTCGCGATAACGGCGGGAAATTGCAATAGGCCCGTGACATTTGTGACGACCCCGGCGAAATATTATCGATGCTTTTAGCGATATTGGACGTCGCCGATGTTTGCCGAAAAGAAATTTAATATATCTGCCGGGCGCTATGTGGGTCACTAAAATAAACAGTGGCCCCGGGGAGGACACTCTGTCCCGAGGTTATTAATTGATCGGCCACGTCGCCGCCTTCGACGCCTTTCGATATTTTTTGATGGGTTCGCCTTTGTCGCCGGTTATGGAGTTTTTGCTTATCTCGCGAGCGACAAAATGGATCGGGGGGGGCTGCAAATTCGAAGGGGAATTAGGCCGCCTTTGGGGCGGACATAATATTTACGAGATTAAAATATTTAAAAAAAAATCCTGTAGAAGAGGCCGAGAAAATTATTCATATCAGCAAACAAGAGTTTGTAAATCGTACCTGCTATACTTTTCCCAGGAGTGTGTAGAGGAAAGTACCCTAATATGAGACCACATTACATTTTGTTCTGTATTTTGTCCTATAATATATTGTAATGCGCAAACTTATACCGAATACGTTTAATATAGTCTCTATTTTTACTGCAGTTTATGTAGGATTGCCAAATATTAACAGTTGTTGCGTAAATGAGAATTATGAAAAAAAAGTCAAATCTTCAATTTTTAAAATTGGGTGCTCAATATGAAACAGTCTCATATCCAAGTTTAACAAAAACACTGCTTGGCACAAAATAATTTTTATTTCAAAAACATTAGAAGAATATCAAATTTAGTATACAACAATTTAGTTACATAATAATTGACACACTTTACAGGTTCCTAATATGGAGACAGTCTCATATTAAGGTTCAACAAAAATACTACATACCACAAAATATTTTTTATTTCAAAAACATTAAATGGATATCAACATAACCCAGTATACAATTCTTTAATTATATAACGCGTGCATTCGATACTGTAGATAGGAGTTTTGTTATGCGGAAGATTTAGCAATTGGGTATTCGTGGAAACATTAATCGGTGGATCGCATCTTTTCTCACGGATAAACAATTCTCAGTCAAGATAGATATCTGACGAGTACATCTTAGATCGGGGTACTCCACAGTAAATGATCTTCCCGAACATATAACATCTGGCCAAGTGTTTCTCTATGCCGACGACACATCTATTATTATATCAGACTCCGACGATAGTAATCTTAAAGCTAAGGCACATAATGTCCTAAAAGAATTTTGTACTTGGTGTTCTGCAAATAAACTGATTATCAATTACTCTAAAATCACATGTATAGAGATCCTAAATCCTGGAAAGAGACCCGTTCAGAACAATATTGAATTTACATTCGACAAGGCAACCTTGAAATTGACTACAACAACTGTTAACTTCCTCGGTATCGCACCATTGATTCTTGTTTAACCTGGCAGTCGCATATAGACACAGTCTGCAGAAAACTCAATAAATCTTTTTATGTAATAAAATCTTTAAAAGACAATGTAAATTTAAACACTTTAATTAGTGTTTACTACGCCTACGCTTACTCAGCTATTGCATATAACATCATCTTGTAGTGTCAAGCGGGTGATACTGGTAGAGTTTTCATTCTTCAGAAACGTCTGATTAGACTTATGTTTAATTTGGGTCACATGCATTCCTGTCGCGAAATTTTTGGGGTTAAAAGAATCCTAACTGTCTCCTCGACATATATTTTAAAAATACTTACTTTTACACATATTAATGTACATAAATATAGGCTTAATAGTTGGTATCATCACAGTTATGATACTAGATTACGTGTAATAATATATGTCTAGAAAATCATCGTCTAGAATTCTATAAAAAAACACCAGTAAATTTAAGAATGAAGTCAAGCTGCTGCTATTGAGAAATACTTTTTATTCAGGCAACGAATTTGTAGACTTCCTAAAAAACATACATTTAAATTAATATTAGTCATTTCTGTGTAGATAGTTTTGTTTATATGTATTACTGTGGCTAGATCGGCATGGTTGATACTATGTATCGTATGGTTGATACTCTGTATCGTTTTATCGTGTTCTGTCTTTTTTATATTTGTTAGCCTTCTTATTTTAACGCTATACTTTAGAGTATATAAATGTACAGAAGGCGTTAACTGACCTGTTCCTATCTGTATTGTGCTCGGAATCAGTAAAGAATTTGAATTTGAATAACACTTGACATCCTATTCAAATTATTAGCAATCTAGATTCGATAAAGCGAGTCTTCTGATATGAGATATCTCATATTAGGAACACTGGGGTGTCTCATATTAGGAATCCGATGTACATATCGTACAATTTGTTGCCATCGTTAACAAATGTTATTAAATGCGTTATATAACTACTCTAACTATAAAATAACTTTTATTCAATACAACAAGCTACATAAATATATTAAACACATACATGTTATTCAGAATTACACGGTAACCGAAGCCCTTTAAAAGTTTGTGCACGTATACGGTTGAAGTAAACAATGCCGTTCTTAACCTAAAAATTTAGATGAGCTAGAGACTGCACTACGTGTGGCGACTTATACCATTAGTGATTGTTTGAGACATTGGCAGTTAGATGGAGACTCTTACTTTAGGAGTTACTGTGGGGTCTCATTGAGAACTGTCTTATATTACGGTACTTTCCTCTACACTATATAACTTTGATTGTAGCTATTCAAAGAGGCACTAGATTTCCTTCAGATGTTTTTTGAGGATGTCGGTCAACAGGTAAAAATCAAGCAAACTTCACGAGGCTCAGAAGCTATCCGGGTATAAAGCTAGCATTAAGGGAACGGTTAAATATTTGATCAAAGGGATTTCTTTGCAGCGTGAGGCAAGTTGGCCAACCACTGGGTCCATTAGCCTTTTCCTAGTTGAATGGAAATAAATAAGACTCTTAGTATTTTTCAATTAAGCCCCCCCCGTTAGTATAGAAAGACTCCCAAATACTACATTGACTATTTAAATCAACTGTTATTTGGACCCTCAAAATCTGCTGAGGGGCAAACAAACAAAATAGACTTCACAAAATCTGCATTTTATTAGTTTTCTGATGAGTTTAAGAGAACACTAAAAATCATAGCAATAACAATATTAATGCTGTTGGTGGGCATGATAATCAACCCTCTGTAAGTAATTTTTTAACATAACAAAATGCTTAATCAAGGAAGATACAAAAAAAATAGTTATTATTGATATTACCACACAGAGACTGGGTCCTAGCTGATTTATTTCTTTTTTTTTTGTTTCTATTATTTCGTTTACAAAACAGTGCATTGTCTTCAACACGTCAAAGAAAATTAATTTGATAGTATGCTATATGCGTGGATTAGATAATAAATATTAAACTGTCGGTCGATTAAATAAACAACAATATTTGACGGAAGCATCGACCTATTATTACAGGAGCAATCTTCTAAAATGTGAAAGAAATATGAAAACGAGGAGGTACATTTAGCAAAAATGAAACAAGATTAAATACGGCACGAGAAAAATAAATGTTTATCCCTCCCCTGAGGCTTATCTGACTGAGCAGAAATAATAATTCCGATTCCATTTTCGACATAACCGTAAAGTGGAACGATGGCGGAATTCTCGTGTGCATTGTTTCAGTGTTTTGATTTCTTATTTCATTATTTGTTTCGCAATATTATATGGAAAGGATTGTCGACAGTTGGTATTCGAAACGGGGAAATTCATTACAATAATAATTATTGTAAGGAGCTAATTACACTGAAGAAAAAGTAAAGATTTTTCTCTTTGATTTTTTGAAGAGCCTCTAGATATAGGAAACGGCTGTTGGTCGATTTTTAATTAAGCCAAAAATCACAATAGAACAATAGTTATTTATGTACCAAAGAACTGTGGAATTTAGTTGTCGAGGCCTCTGGTCGATGTAAATAAACCACAGGAGACATTAAAAGAACAGTGCCGAGGTACACATTATATTTTTTGAAATCGGAAAAAAATGTTTTATTAGGCAAAAAAATAATCATAAGGCATCACCCGTCCATGAACCGACTGCGCGCGGCGTTGCTTGACTTTGACGATCGCTCTACCTAGGTCAAGTATGACGAGGCGCGGCGCTTCCCAACAGAAACTCCAAACCGCTGCCTCCATGAAACATATATTGGTATTCAAATTAACCTACTAAAATATTTGTACTGAAACATTGCTCTGCTAACAATTTCGCAATGTGTACAAAAAGCTAAATGGGCCTTTATTGGCCGGGTTTTGAATATTTGGTCACTTTTGACGGGCGATGGCTCCGCGTCTGACATTTGATGTTTAGATCTCGCCAAGGCCTACTTATTGAAGAAATCTTTCTATAATGGGCTACTTCAGTGCCGATTTCTGAGATTTTAATGACGATTTTGAGACACTTCACTGCCGATTTCAAGCAAAAGTTTTTTATTTGACTAGCCCATTATCTTTAGTAGATTCCCCAGGAATAATTATTTTAGTTTTTCATTCATAATTGCTTTTAAATAAAATAGAATCCAACATTTTAAGGTGTACCTATTGCTCCATTGGCTTGCAAAACATGGTGGCGAATATCGTCTTGTGTCGAAAGAAAGATATCTTACCGAATCAACATAACTGTTGCTCTCCCAGTCTGCAAAACAAAACCAAGTTGAACGAGGTGTTTATAGCACTGAAAAAGTCGTCGCGCCTTTGAAATATATTACGCCCGACTTCCAGGAAAGAGTAATCCCAACGAAACTATAAATCCTCTTTCGTATACATTTTTTTCGCGGCACGAAGCAACAGCTGCCCCACCTGGAACTCGGCATATCCAGTTTATCTCGAGCGTCTTATTTAATAGTGTGTATATTTTGAAGGGGCCCAAAATTGAATTTTATTATGGAAGTTTTTCGCCTCTATTCGCGACGTAACACATAAATTCCCCCTGAGGGACATAAATCGACCTCGCAGGTCCCCTTCACGCTTCTTCGCATTATGCACCCCTCGCCCAGTCCGGATGCAAATTCGGAAAGTAAGAAAGCAATTTACCGGATGCGAATATAACTGATTTCAGAACAGGTTCGGAAAAAGAACGTTGGGCTTCTTAAACATAAATATTTCAGTAGTACCTTATATTTAAGAGTCTGAGCGTAAGGCTCCCTAACAGCCCCACTGGAATTAATTCGAAATTTCGCTCAATATATATTAAAAATTACAACCTGTGAAAATCCACGCTCACATTTGTCATTTCGCATGATACGTTATCGGGTATGATCAGGATTTATCCTAAAATTAGTTGTATAGTCATTTTAGAACTTATTCTCTAGTTTCATTCCCTGGGGATGATTTGCGGAAAGGGAAAAATCTCGCAAATAATATTCTAAAGAGGTACCCTCTCACAAATGAGCAGAAATTAATTAAAAACTAGGTACTAATTATTATTTGTGCAACAAATATCAATGTCAGATATAAGTGACTTTCGTCATGCCAGGTACTTATTGGTTATTTCCGGGACTCTTTTAAAAAAGGTTATGTTATATGTCAGTGTCCAACTGCCATCAGGTTTTATGTGACATGCCACTGCCACTGATTCTAAAGGAGGCAAAATATTTCCCATCATAATTCACAATATTTAAGTTTTCCAACTTCCAGATACTCAGATGTATCAATTAAAGGTAATGCGGCCGCCTGTAGTAGTCCCAATAATTGCAACCAGATTTTTCCTGTATCACCTTTAGTAATCCTACAATTCCCATTACGTGGGCTTTACGTATAAGTAGGTAGTTCAAAACAAATCGTATTTCGAAAATTTTAAATTATTAAGCAGGTAGCTTCAGTCAGGTCTTCTTTTAAAGAGTTTTTTTCTACGACTACAAGTTTATTTTAAGTGTGTGAGGTACCTTGGGAGAGAAATAAAATTACAAATATTTTATAACGAACACCGAGAAAAACTACATCATTAGAAATATTAGACCTAATCTTATTAGTCCATCCCGAAATCTGTGAAAGTTATTTGGGTAGATACACTCAACAAGGGAAGAAAGTTCAAGTATACATATTACAAATGGATTGAGGAACCTGGTAACAAGGTGCAAGAGGGACAAATTCTTAAATAAGCAAAATCGGCACTGACTTACCATACTTATTACTAAAATAAATTTTCATTTCATTTGACAGTTGCCACATTCTGCAGTTGTATACACAAAATTGTCAAGTCTAATTTTAAGAAATCATAGAAACCATTATTAATTTTTACTAACAATCAAAGTCTGTTATATTCATAGATTCTCCAATAAAATGGCATACTTGGCATCACTGAGACCATTAGAATGAGGAAAGAATACTTTGAAAAGTATAATGCTGGGTCCCCGTTCTTTAAAGGGTCCCTGGTTATTTCTAGTAATCGAGCAGCTGCAACTAATGCTTTAAAACTAATGAAGTATTTTACATTTCTCTATTGAATTATTTTAAAGTTGAAATGACAGTGTCATTCTTTTAGTGTTATATTTTGTTGCTGCTATTTCAGTCAATTCAAAACTTAAACTATTCGATAACGTTATTCAAATTTGCGCCTAATAAGTTTCTTGTCGGGGGCAACCAGACATACACTGTTTCAGTTTCCTATTAAAAAAACACTCCGCCCGTGAGTTCTCATCATTTTTCTGTAATTTAACATAAATCATAATCTAAATACAAAAAAAACTCTAATTATTTCACTTGTTGCAGTTTCTATGGATATCTAAAATTTTTACGAGGGCAAAAGATAGAAAATAATTTAACTATCTCTATAATGCCCAAAATCGGCCAATAATGACGCTAATGGCTTTATTGTCACAACTCTCCCTATTTAGAAATGCTAGATGTACCCTAACAGGTAAATGAAAGTGTCACTTATTTCATCGTAGGTTCAAATCCCACACAAAAACATAATTTAAAAAAAGAATAATTAAATTGAAGTTTCACATATAAAAATGTGATCTAGACTTACTGTACCTACTAGTAATTTAATTTACAAACAGTAAACAGGTTGATATATTCAATGTTTTATTTCTTAAGAAAATCTTGTCTAGTTATTACGTACAGGGTGTCCCATTTTGGGTGGATATATTTTTTTAAATGGAAACCATAGTTCATATCTCAAAAACTATTAACGCTACCAAAAAACTAATTATTCCATTCGATTCTGCCCAAAAAATCTATAAAAATAGTTGATTAAATTTGTCGATATACAGGGTGTAACTAAACTTATGGTCAAAAATGACACCACGTATTCCTGGAGTCAAAATAAGGGCACTTCTTCATATATTTTTTTCTTGTCTAGTTATTAGGTACAGGGTGTCCCATTTTGGGTGGATATATTTTTTTTAAATGGAAACCATAGTTCATATCTCAAAAATTATTAACGCTACCAAAAAACTAATTATTCCATTCGATTCTGCGCCAAAAATCTATTTGATTAAATTTGTCGATATACAGGGTGTAACTAAACTTATGGTCAAAAATGACACCACGTATTCCTGGAGTCAAAATAAGGGCACTTCTTCATATATTTTTTTCTCCTACGGGCCATAGTTTTTTTTATACAGAGCGTAGAAGTTTGGAGAAAAATACACATATTTCTTAGTATTTCTAGAAGTATACGAGATATTTTCTTCAAACTTGGCGTGTCACATGAGCAGATGAGCCGTCAAACTTAAGGTTGACATGAAGCTTCTGAGGCTCCCAGTTGCGGAGATACAGGGTGTTAGTAAAATTAATTAGTTCAGAAAAATATGAATATCCTGTATAATCGCATTTTTTTAATTTGTTTTGAGTGGCGAATAGAATGGTTAACAAAAAGTATCTCTTAGTATTTTTTCATATTCGCAGCCGTTTCTTAATTATTTTTAAAGAACGGCAACGCTGCAATGAACAATAGTCACTTTAAAAATAAATCTAGCAATCTGTGGATGTCAATTAAACTTTATTTAACAAAATACAAAAGCAAAAACAATAATAAAAGAAACGTATTGCTATTAGAAAATTAAATTATTAAATGTTCGAAATGACCGCCGTCTCTTTCAATACACGCAACTATGCGTTTCCGCATGTTTATTATTGCCATTCGCAAGTCCATAGCAAAAGTGCATATCAGTCAGTTCTTCAAATGAAAATATAATTTTTCAAAATATTTATACTAATGTGCAAAGTTGGCAGCCAAATGATTCAAATAATGCCAAGTTTAATGACATCCACAGATTGTTAGATTACTTTTTTATTGCAGCATTGCCGTTCTTTGAAAATAATTAAAAAACGGCTGAAAATATGAAAAAATACTAAGAGATACTTTTTGTTAACCATTGAATTTAATATTCAAAACAAATTAAAAAAATGCGATTATACAGGGTATTCATATTTTTCTGAATTAATTAATTTTAATAACACCCTGTATCTCCGCAACTGGGGGCCTCACAAGCTTGATATTAACCTTAAATTTGACAACTCATCCGCTCATGTGACACGCCAAGTTTGAAGAAAATATCTCGTATACTTCTAGAGATACTAAGAAATATGTGTATTTTTCTCTAAATTTCTACACTCTGTATAAAAAAAACTATGGCCCGTAGGAGAAAAAAATATATGAAGAAGTGCCCTTATTTTGACTCCAAGAATACGTACTTTCATTTTTGACCATCAGTTTAGTTACACCCTGTATATAAGTTGTAGCCAGGAAAGAGGTTTCCAAAAAATCGAAAATTTCAGTCCTGCGCCAATGCGCGGAAACTATAAAACTTATCTAAAATCTGATTGGTCCACCAAATTCCTCTCAAAAAAGTAGTACAGTGACGTGAAAACCGCAACCCTCTAGCTTTAATAATAACCGAGATTTTTGATAAAAACACCCAAAAACATCCAAAATTGGACACCCTGTACATAATATACGTATCTTACGTGAGATCTAAAATATTCTGTAGATATATTTTAATTAGTATGCCCTGTGGGGTCAATAACAATAAATTAGCGATTCTAGTCTCAAAATACATTTAATTACAGCTATTCGAGGAGACGTGCTCTGATTTCCTTAAATTAGGGAATTGCCATTCCCTTTTCGCATTCATCGGCACTAATTCGTAAAATTTGATTTGCCTCCCAGGCAATTGCCCATTCGAGGGACCTGATGGAAATTCGACCTACTTCCACTTATAAAATGCAGTCAGCCAAAACGGAAAGCGAAGAAAATAATTACCGTCGAGGAAGAATAGTACGAAAGTAGCCTTACTTTCTATCGTAACTTCAGACAATTAAACGACATTTTTAAGCTAGAAATAGTATATCGTGTGGAAAACCTTTAATAATAATTATGGCCCAAGGAAGTGTGAATACTATTTCTTCGCAATTATACAATATGTCCCGGATAAAAATGAACAGCATGGGAATCTTGCAAACGGTGACAGATAGAACAACGGTTAAATGGGGAAAAAGTTGCGCAATTTTAAGGTCAATAAAATGGTACAAACATATTTCTAAGATCTTTTTTAGTTTTTGAGTTATTTTGAAAAAAGTAAAATTTTGCGTTTTCGATTTTATTTTTTTCTGAAGTTATTATCACAGATAGAAAAAAAGAAAAACACTTTCTTACGGCACTTTTTAACGGGCTTTAAGACGGAGTTTTTAGATTTTTTATACATCATTCCGTTTTTGAGAAACCATCTTCAACTTTATTTTTTTAAATACAGACCTGGATTTTTTTGCAGAAATATTTTTAAAATGTTTTGAGACAATTATACTGATAATTCCTTTTTTTCTATTGCGGCCCTGTATTTAATAATAAGAAGTCTAAATATTAATCAGTATTGACAACAATTTAACTTACAGTTTATTTTGACTTCGAAAACTTAATATTTTTAATACGGCCTTGTCTGGTAAGTGTTCTCCTGTTGTTGTACAGCAAACAGTGTCGCATTGTGTTTTGGAGTAAATTCTTCGCTTTTTATATCTGTGAGAAGAAAGCTTTAAGCCAACGAAACCAATAACTTTTGCCATTTATTAATTGCAACAATACATTCCTTCGACTTCTGCACTGTTGCTGTGACACAAGATATAACATGCTAACATGTTAAATTTGTCGTCATTTAAAAAAGCACCCTCTATTTCTAATAATACAAATTATTAACTAAATGATACAGTGGGAGTTTTATGACAAATGACAAGAGGTTGGTTTCGTTGTTTCAAAGCAAGTGGAGGATTCTTATTTATTTTTATTATCGTATGTGACTGTTATTAGTCTTTGCCGTCCTTTTTTTGGCTCTCCGATTGAAAGGTAAGTTGTAAGTTAAATTGTTGACAATACTGATTAATATTTAGACTTATTATTATTAAAAACAGGGCCGCATTAGAAAAAAATGAATAGAAAAAAAGGAATTTTCAGTATAATTGTTTCAAAACATTTTAAATATATTTAGTGTCATACATCATGGCATTTGCAATGAAAAGGGCTTTCAAAATCTGCGAAAAAATCCAGGTCCGTATTTAAAATAATAAAATTGAAGATGGTTTCTCAAAAACTAAATATTGTAGAACAAATCTAAAAACTCCATCTTAAAGCCCGTTAAAAATTGCCGTAATAAAGTGTTTTTCTTTTTTTCCATCTGTGATAACAACTATAACGCAAAATTTACTTTTTCCAAAATAACTCAAAAACGAAAAAAGATATTACAAATCTGTGTGTACCATTTTTTGACCTTAAAATTGCGCAACTTTTTCCCCATTTAACCGTTGTTCTATCTCTCACCGTTTGCAAGATCCCAATGCTGTTCATTCTTATCCGGGACACATTGTATAGTTTTTATAATTAATGTTACATATTTTTACGCCGAAGGCTAGTTCAAAATGTTGTTCATACTACGCGAAAACATTAAAAGTATACCGCCAGAGTGCTTCGTAGCGTAAACCGCCGCTTTTCTATTTTCCATGAACATTTCCATGGGGTCCGTTGCGATTTTTTGATGGGTCCGGTTATAAACGTGGTTGGTGACGTTTTATGGCCGTTGGGGAGTTAAATTTCGGGAATTTAACTGCCACCGGCGGTACGAATATGCCCATAAATTCCCCGAAAAAGGGACCCCGGGTATAAATATTGCCCGGTACAAACGGCGCTATTAAATTTAAAGCGGGCACATAATTATTGGGAGAGGGGCGGGGAAGAGATATGGGAGGCAGGACAGTGAAATTTGTCCTGCCTGGCGACAAAAGCGTAACTTGATTTGTGGTTGTTTTTAAGAGTTTATTATAAATACCAGTTTCCATACAACTTCAGAATGTTCTAATTTTTCCCATGCTCAACATCAGAAAAGACCGTACTGCCGTCGTAACTAACAGAGCAGTAAGTCACGAAATTCGTCTTCAAGTTAGCAATTAAATTGTAATTGTCTGTTAAAAGCTAAGAAGTCAAAAATTGCATGTATGTATGTATATCAGTAGAAAGCAAATAAAATTCTCAAATTTTTTTTTAAAAATATGTTCATTCTTTGTATAAATAAGTGTTGTAGTTATTACTGCCCTCTTACTAATCATTGTCGAATATTTTTCTATAGTCGCAGTGTCGCAAATTTCTATTATTCTTGAATACTACAAGAAAGTGAATCAAATAATTGTTATGCTGCCGCTTACTGCCTTATTTATAGAAACATGCATGCAGATAACATTCTCGGAAGTACATTTGAACAAAACTATCAACAAAAGTACATGATAAATTTCCAAAAATTTATTTGAAAAATAAATTATACTTGTTCCAAATTCGACATGTCACATCAATGTATGGTAAATTATGAATGAACTCTCTTGGAGCACAGCGATATACGGGGCGCGATTTATTTCATAGCATTTACCACGCTCTGCCTACAGAAATCACCCGTATAAAATTCAAAGGTTTTTATGCGGTCGACGTCGACCTAGTCAAGGAGGCAGCCAATAAGAAAGCGGGCGTAGCGATTTGATTGGTCGGCGTTTCGGAGATCCATTGAGCAGGTGTCGACGTGGGCCAGTTAGGCCAGTATAACCAGTGGCGTGCACGGAAATAAGGGTTGCCCTTTATTTTACGGATTTTGGTTTTGTTTGTAGATTTCTGTGTGGTGTTGTTTTGTGTGAAACAAAATTATTGGTTTGCTTTGATTTGAATTATTTGAAAGTTTATTTTATTCTTTTTAGAGCATTTCAGCAAAACATGTGTAATATTATTAAGTCATTATTAAGCCAGTTCATTTATACCATATAGATGTACTAAGTGTTTTTACCACGATTTTATTAACTTTTTTTTCACTGCAATGCCGTTTCTCCTGACAGGCACAGTGGTTGCCACGTTTGGCGTTTTAGACAATAAAACGACAAAACTGTAATTACCATAAATAAATAAGGATTAATAGCCGTTGTTTCATCTATATGTTGGTGCATCTACTGTAAACGTAGTACGATTTTAGAGCAATTAAAAATATTGTCAAGTATCCTCTATTTCGAAAATTTTCGATTGGTCAACCCTTCATTCGACATTATGACGTCATCGTGACGCTTCAAAGCCAACCTTGTTTCAGAATACCGCAGAACTGCGAACGCAGCCGCGTATGAGCAACAAAAGGCTGTTTCCGACGTATACAGTCCTAGGTGCGTCCAGCCAGTAATTTACAGCGGCTGAGAACGGAAACCGACAACGTTTAGCGGTTTGATGTGCAGTTCTGTGATTGTCCAATTAGTTGCTGGTAAATGGAGCGGAATAATGTGGGACGAAGAGGCTTTACTTTTATGTAACGTATCTCGAGGACCCTTGCATTATTCCAAAGGAAAATTTTCAGTTTGCATAACTCTTTATAGAAATTGACTGAAAGTTGTTTCCTTTAAAGCATCAAATTTGCATCATCCATAAAATGTTCACGGACTTCTCGCAACATTAATGACTTCGTGTGTTTAATGTTAAAAATGAAAAGTTTCATTGAGAAATATGTTTTTTAACAACAGGGGCAACCGAATATATTTTTAAAAATGCCCCAAACACAAGCCATTAGCAACTTATTTGCAGAAACGAAAGCGGAATAAAATAAAACTTGCTTGCCATTTCCAGTTGCATATACACAGTCGAAACTTTCTACAGTTGCCAAGGCAATAAAGTTGTAAGCCCCACTAATTGGTTCCTTTCAACGATAACCCCATTCCGGCTGCACAAATATTTTTCCAGCCCGAACTACACACACACATAGCAACGGAACTTGTGTAAGTTGAGCCGCGGATCGATAGGCAAGACTCGATTTCGGTCTTAATTAGCAAAAACACGTTTTGTTAAGCATTCCCGTCTCCCAAAGTTCTTTCTGGGGTGGAAAATAATTCGTAGAAAACATTTCAGGTACCTAAGCTTCCCATAAAAATTCCCTTCTTGTTGCCTGCATAGGGGTTCCATGGCGGAAACACTTTATTTATTATTTACAAAGTCCGGAGTTTTAAGTCAAACCACCGAAGATATCAGAGAGAAATTTTAAAAAATAAAAAATATATTTTTTAATAAAGCGTTCACATTTGGTAAAATTGAAAAGAAACAACCTTTTTTCGTGTAAAAGATTTCACTTAAACATCAAACCAAAGATGTTCCTATTCGAACTATTATGATTTGTCAATTTAATATTCTTCCACCGTTGCTATCCACCACTTTTGTGTGTTAATAATTGCGCAAAATGTGACGAAGCATAGAAAAATACACCAGCAAGATGATATTGTATCTAGATTGGAACGCAGGCCCGGATGAAACCGGTTAATCTTTAAAACTAGATGGTAAAATGTAAAATGAAAAATCCACTAGCCCGTGCGTATTATTTACCCGCGAAAGAGAGCAATCTGGAATTCTGTATGCGCTTTTTGGAAGAGAACAAGCACAAAATGAAAATGCTTGCTTTAGTAAGCCCGTATAGAGCTGCATTAAAACGTTGGAAGCGGATGGATACGCTCGCAGAGAGTATGATATGGTTAGTAGCTAATTAAATTTATGTTTTGCGTATAGAAGTAATTGTAAAGAGCGTGAGTGCTACGCCATATTGAAAATTATTTTTGAACATGTATAATACACATAATATTATCTTAAAAACACAGTGCGTTTCTGTATGTTTCTATTTACTACCTTGTGTTTGAATAAGCAGCGATATTTTACCACGTTTTTATCAACTCGCTCCACTTTGTTCGTCAACGTTTTTCTTGAAAGTTTAAGCGTAGCTCAGAACTGCACGACAATGCAATATTAACTCGCTACATACATATTATTATGTAATTTGTTATTATAAAAAAAATTAAAAACTAAATAAAAATATTTGACTAGTGGAAATCTATTACCAGATAAGCACATGCCATAAGCTGGTAAATAAAAATAACTCATTAAAATGCGTGAAGAAGCCCTAAGTTGGTAATTAATTATTGAAATAAATATCTTATGATATTAATTTTGATCCCTTCTTGATTTTATTTTTCTGGGAAGTAACAATTAAACAGATTTATATATCATTGGTAGATAGGTATAACAATTTCCTATTTCAAAACATGATCAGATGAAGAGAAAGTGAAATAAATCTGAAACTTGCCACATGTCCCTGTCATAATCTCATCAAGATGTTAAAAATCGATTGCAAAAATTCAAACATAAAACTAAAAAGAAGGAAATAATAAAATAATTTAAATAATTTCTTTAATATAATACGTTTTTAAAAAGGAGTAAAAGTATAGGTAATCAAATAATACAATAATATAAAAATCGACTAAAAAGCATAAAATAATGTTTCCAAGTCCCATAAAGATTCAAAAAACGCGGGGCGCATGCAATAGATAACAATAATTGTGTTATTTTACACTTATAGTCCGTTTCTATATTATTATATAGTTTTAATATACTTTTGGTCCTTTTCAAAAACGTGGTAAATAAAAAAATTACTTAAATTTTAGTATCGGTTTTAACATAGCCAAGACGGTATAAAGATTTTTGAGAAATAAATTTGAAATGTTTAAATATATAAGTCGTATGTGGTTTTAATGAATATCAGCATTTGTTGACATTTAACATTTCAAACGGATTTAACCTTCTATATATTTCCAGTGCTGTAAAAGAACTTACTCGACCTACTTTTTTCTGCTTCTCCTCTGAAGTTAAATTGAATTACCAGACCCCTGGGTTGATAACAAAGTCTCATCAATAATTGAATACAACAACTAACTTAGAGTGGGGAAACTTTCGGGTTGTCGTGAATAACAACAATGTTAGAAAAATAGAACAATTCTAATTTATTCTAGTTTATAATTCACATACATACACTGTAAACGTGAAATCAGCTGTGATCTATGATTTCATACACTAGATGAGTAGTACCTACCCGCTAATCCATAAGTCCGTTTTCGTATCAGCTTTTTCAGCGCTTACTTTAATATAATATGTTGATTTGGCAGTTCTAAAGATGTGGTCTAGCACTGCCGGCTCTGGGAAAGTCCTGAAGTTGATAAAGCCGGCAACATGGCTTGCGGGTCTGCGCGGCGTGGCCTGTCACTCCCTGTCGGTTGATTTTACAAGAAATTTTCCAGAATTAATTTTTGTAGAGCGGGTAGTGCTATCGTCGCCAGATTACTACGACGAAATAGTGTGTCTCTGGATGGAAACAGACTGCGCGAAGTGCTGGCGACAGCATTTTAATAAATTTGTTTTGTTTGTGAAAAAATGAAACATTTCTCTAAAAGTTCGAAGTGAAGAATAGTTCCTTTACAATTTCAAGCCTCAAGATACCTAGAACCGTCGAGGGAAGCTAGAACTTAGTTATATACCTGGCTGTAAGTCAAATCGTAATAATAACTTGAAGTAGCTAGGTTTTCTTTGCTTGACGGCAAGAGGTCAACTTGTACTCGTTTTGGGCTTTCCAAAGGACGAAAATTTAAGAATGAAATGATTACGGGCCAATTGCATAGACAAACTAAAGTACCCTTTAAAATTAAAGGAGCTTTCTAATAATCCAACCATTGTTTAGTATTGTTGCAAAAGTTTGTTTACCTAATATTAAAGGCAAAAGATAATTTAGTTGAATGTATGATGAAATTGACCCTAACTGTCATTTTAATCAGTATAGATTACTCTCCTTCACAATATGATGTTCGCTTGTTTGTATTTTTATGAAAATTTAACCATAAGGGAAGATAGGTAATCATCATTTGCCCTATGGCGCACTTTGCGAAAAATTCTCACAAAAAATCGACTTACAACAAAATGTAGTCCCCTCTATTTGCCCAAATTTACCATATTATTTGTCGAAAATATACCTATCCACACCAGGAATCGTACTTATTATAAATACTTATACTTCTGTGTATATTTTGTTACTTGTTACTGCTTTTATTGTCTGTTAAACAAACGTACCTACTTGCTTAGGTACCCAATTATTGAAACAAAGTTCACAAATGCCTCTAATTATAATTCAAAAGAGGGTTGAACATTTATTAGAAAAGATAAACTAAGCCAAAGAGCAGACTGCTATATACTGCATAGACCCGTTGAACCGTCCCGCTGCGACGTTGCCACATGTTTTATTGCAACGTCGCATTTATACCTATCCCTTTTCTACTTACTTGATTTCTCATTATGGATATATTCTTACACATTGTTCGTCAGACGACACCTTTAGAATTACCAGATAAGTATGTTGTTCTTTCTCTGTACAGCGCAAAGCTTTGCCTCACATAAAAAGAGAAACAGGTATATTAGAGGAACTTCACGAATATACATCTCTATGTTTCCGCGGCGTTATTGCCGAAGTTGCAGTTGCCGTGCTTGCTTACAACCCTAATTTGAAATTAGAAGTCTGCAACACGAAACTTGGACGATACATAAAACTACCAAATTCCCCGGCTAAGTAGCGGGAATTACAAGCATCGCTATTCCCGCATTCCATTGTTTTAGCCGGCGTTTTGTTTCATTATTAGCCCTGAGCCCGTAATTTAATCACGAAGTTTTAATACATACGGCGAGCTCCGCCGGGACTTAATACCGAGTTATTGTAATAATAGAATATCACAGAAGTAGCGCACTCCGTTACTTTGATAAAGTGCCCCGGTAACAGTTATTCCGTTGTAATTTGCTGATGCATTGTGCGGCGGCCGTAATGAACGCGCCTCGTTTTAATGGAGAGCCGCAATATCGTGTGAACGGGGCTTTTATAAATCAAGTTCTTATCTCTTTTAAATATATTGATCTATTGCCCGCCGCCCGCTATCTGGTAGTGTACAGTGCATCGGATAGTCCTGCCAATAAACAAATTTATATAGGGAGTTCGTGCCGCCCGTTAATTCGACGTCAAACCGGGAGAATTACACGGTGGAACTGGGGCAATGGCTCTGCTTACTCAGTGTGATTATGCCAACGGTTTTTATCTGGTTCGATTTTTCAGCAATTAATTAGCTAAGAGTAGCCACGAGCATTATCTAACGGCATGCGAGAAGATAAGAGGCCATAGTTTAAGAAACTGAGCACATGTGAATTGGCGGGACACCGAAAAAGGCCCGGTTTGAAATTGTTAGCACATAGAAATTACATTTGGCAACACTGAGCAACACGCCGGTTTCCAAACGCGACGGCTTTTAGCCGTTATTTATTTATGATAATTAAAGACGAAGTTGCACAATTTTCTTCAGGATGAAATCTACGGTTTAGTCGTTTTATTATCTAGAACGCAAAACGTGGCAACCTCGGTGCCTGTCAGGAGAAACAGCATTGCAATGTTGCCGGTGTCCGTCTGCTATAATTCGTGGAACAAAGACAAACTGTACTTTTCTATTCAAATATCTCCAGCTTGCCTATGAATATCTATTATTTAATTTATTGAATCCTTTGAGCTTTAGCTATACAGGGTGTTCGAAAAATAGACGGAGATATTTTAGAGGGTGATTCCCTGTTAAGAAATATGAAAAAAAGTTTCTATAAACATGGGTCCGGAAATGCAGAGTTTTCAAGATACAGGATGTTAAATATATTGCATGTCACTGGACAAAATTGGTTTATCAATTTTTGCAAAAAAAATCACAAGTGCCTTGGAAAACAAATAATCAAAAGGATTTCTAGGAAAGAGTGTTATTGCAACTTTTCCAATATCATAACATAAAGTACACTACAACCAATTTTGTCCAGTGACATGCAATAAAACGGTTTTTTTTTTCTCGAAAACGAAGTGAGATAGGAAAACAATACAAGAGGGAAAGAAGTTGTATTTTTAGATGCTTAATCAAACAAAAAATATTAAAGTTACAAAAAAGGTAGTGGCGTACATTTTTTTGATAATAATATTCGCTAAGGTGCCCTCCGGGACGCCACTGGACTTAATAAATTTAATCTAGTCAGGGCGAAATTAGCCTCTTAATACAACAAATAACATTGCCAAATTTCAACAGAATCGAGTAAATAATTTTTAAGACATTAATAATTTCATGTTTTATTTTTTTTTATTTAACATCCTGTATCTTGAAAACTCTGCATTTCCGGACCCATGTTTATAGAAACTTTTTTTCATATTTCTTAACAGGGAATCACCCTCTAAAATATCTCCGTCTATTTTTCGAACATCCTGTATAATGAAATTGCACACAAAAATTTTGTCACATAAATACTTTTATATTACGAATGTGTTCCACGTATTGACTCCTCTATAGCAAAATGGTGTCTGTTTTATGCTGCACGCTCTGGAAACTATATCCTTCATCTCTGTCATGTGACACTTTGGTTAAAATATGTGTGTATATGCACATATACGATAAATATTCAGACTTCAATAAAGCGGAAATATTCTCGTATGTGGCAACGCCACCCGTCCACCCATCCGTCCGCTATGCTGTCATTCCGTATGCCGCTCAATCAAACATTAGTAGACATCTGTGTAATTTATCACGGTGTTATTCTTATTTATGATTATATTGTTTGCGTAGTTATCGTGTTGTTAGTTGTGTAGTATAGGTAAATTATCACGGACAAGGATTACGTGAAAGGGCAATCGTGAGATAAAATTGCGAAAGTTTGTATGTTGCAGAAATAGTAAAGTATTAGGAGTTATTAATAAATGGAGAACTTGGAGCTAGGGACCATTTTAAAGGCGCTTTTATGAATGCGTCTTAGTGCTTACAAGTACCTTGCCCGAATTCCGTATCTAGGTTCAATCTTGCCAATAAACTGCATAGAAAAACGCTACAGAATAATTGCGAAAAGAAAATTCTTGTCTAAATTAAATGTGGTTTCACGGGGCATCCTAAGTGAGGTTAGAATTTTATAATTTCAACTTTCACCGCTTATGACGTCATCTGAACTTTCCCACTAAATTTCGAAGAAAGTCTAAAAACTTGCTAATCATGTAATTATTACATATTTTTAAAAATAATCCTAGGATGTTTGTAAAAAATCATCAAGAACCCTATTTGATGCTGCACTTTTTCAAATTCCCGCTTATTTTGAGTGGCCAGATTTCGTGGTTGTGATAGATACTCCTACTTATTTATATAATACAGTGACCGGTAAAAAGTTGGACACAAAAATTTAATATTTTTAAACTCTGATTTCGATTAATTTAAATTTCTAGCTGCTAATCGAACAAAATTAAAGTTTAGTAGCAAATTCATGTGTTATCCGATAATAAGTTGCGCTTGCGGTATTTTGTTTTTTGTAATACACAGGCTGGTCGAAAAAATACAAAAAAAGTTAAATTTCTTTTTTTTTACTAGGTGGCTGTGACTTTAAATCTGACATCCACCTTTGATTCCAAACAACTTTTGTAAGTAACTTTTTATCGTATTTTAAAAAATAAGGGTACTTTACTCTTGAGTTATTTAGACATTTTTGAATCTACCTCGTATCCAAAATGAGATATTTAAATTTTGATATGTGTGTTTTGAGTTTGAAATGATGCACCAACTTTTATCGAGAATAAAATTTTCTTAGAAATTAATAATAAAAAAGTTTTCCATTTGTGTCCAACTTTCTGCCGGTCACTGCATAAATGTATGTGGTTTGTACTAAGACAATTAATGCCTTATTTTAGTGTCCTTGTAGAAGAAATATTACCGTAAATGTAAAGAATATCCGTTTTGACTTATTACTGTGCCTACTAATGCCCGTTTTTCTTCTTTTATCTCCCAACAAAGCCTTCAGCGCTCCTTTGCAAATTTTTAATGGACGCCTTTGATTTTCCTGCACGTTTTCGGCACAATGCTCACCTGAGGGATATCCGAAGTAATTAGGCCACTGCATCAGCACAAAGGGAAGGTATTAACGATGAAAAATGAAAAGATTCCGAAGAGAGATCTCGCACTAAGTATAATTTCTTGTTTTGTGTATTTTCTTTTAGTTTCGCGTTGCAAATGGAAACTTTACCGAGTGTTTCAAGTACCAGACACTTTCTTCGGCAATTTATCGTAAGGGCAAAATCTATAATTGAAATTAATATTAAGATGCAAATATTTTTAACATTTCCTCCTATGTGTTTTGCGTATGCAGTGCTCCATTCCATTAGGTCTTAATCACGTATTAGGCAGAGTTATTAAACCATTAGGAGGTTAATTGACATACGCAAATGGATTATTACTCTGGGAACATAATAGACCGTCGGATAGTGACAGATTTAGGTGCCCCATTTTCTCATATACAAGCCTCGAAGAGAGTTGAAAAGTACGTCGTTGTTGGGTAGAATGAAGGGGAATTTACGAGTGGCCCCTGGGGATAACACATGGAAAATTCGATTTTCCTTAAAAGAAATAAAAGGTGTCTCTTGCCCATATTTTTAGCGCCAACCGTGTTCACTAAATGATTAATTAATAGAACCTGGCTTCGGAAAACCAAAGGACTGAGTGTTTCAGGTGGCTAAAGGGATGAAATAAGAGCGTAGTCTTGTAAGGAAAAATCAAGATTTTGACCGATTTTTCCACAAAGGCCTATCGGAAGTATGAAAATGTACATCGTCACTAGCCCGAAAAACATAAAAAAAAACATATACATAATTAACATATATTATACATAGGTATAGGAAAATCGAATTTTAAATAATGTTATCCCCAGGGGCCACTAGTAAATTTCCCTTCATTCTACTCAACATCCATGTACTTTTCAACCCTCTTCGAGGCTTGTGTGCGAAAATGGGGCACCTAAATCTGTCACTATCTGACCCTCTATAATATTAACATAATTATCCTTGATTATGTGCCGTAGACAAATGACACAACTGGGTGTTGTCACTGATAGGACATAGGAGATTTTTGCAGGATTTGGTTAGGCCAAACGTTGGAAACAAATTGCATTCATTTCTACATTCCGTTAACAGTATGATATAACGTGCATAAAATTTGATTAAATCCCCCAGCAAAAACTAATTTCCCGATTTAATTACCAGATCAATTACAGTCAAACAAAATATTCAGTCAGCCTCCATTGAAATTGATTAATTTTTATTCACATTTCATTGTAAAATGCAGTGACCGCCAAGAAGTCTGCACCATATCTACCTATTGAAAACTTTTTTATTATTATTCAAAAATGGTTTTTGCCGACAGTCCCTACAAACCCAAAAAATATGGGACAAATCCTAGAAAAATATCCATATACAGAGTGAGTTTTTTCAATGCCCACTATGGGGATCTCCGAAACTAGCAGAGCTAGAACAAAGGTTAAATGAGGAAAGAATTGCAGTTTTGAATGCTCAATTGGATTTGGATTTTTAAAAAAGTTCACGGCTCACTAGATATTTTGAAAAAAGTGATTTTTTGCTATTTCTTCAGATCTCTGTAGCTCCTTTATTTCTGATTATACAGAAAAACTGCAGAGACAAAAATTGTAGATAATTTTAGGCTTAATAACATAATCTTATCCAATTTTTTATGTTGTTTTTGATTTTTGAGATATGACATAAACTTGTGTTTTTTTAAAATGTAAATCATAGTTGTCTGTGGCCTTATAAATCGGCCATTTTTTTGAGCATTCCAAAGATATAATACTCGGCATGGTTATGATTAAAAAATATAAGAGCTATGACAAATTTTCTGATTTTTTTAAAATTTTCACAGTCAGCCATGGAATATTTTCATAATTACGTCCTATTTTATCATTAGACATACTTAAAACTTTCTAATATTTTGTTTCTAGCTGGCGACAAAATGTAACAAAATAAAACAAAAATTATCATGATGGAGCTCCATCCGTAAGAAATTACCTAGATCAGCTCTATCCAAATAGTTGGATAGGGAGAAATAGACCTATTTCCTGGCAGTCCCGATCCCCCGATTTGTCTGTTTTGGATTTCTTTTTGTGGGGAACAGTATAAAATAAAGTATGAGACAATTGTTAAATTAAGAGCAGCTGTTTTAGAACCAATTGCCAGTATTGACAGGCGCTCTCCAAGAAAGGCGACAAATTCAGCTTTAAAAAGATGTAATGTTTGCATAAATAATAATGGTGGATTATTTAAACACCTTTTTTATTTTAAAAGGTGACCTTTTAAAATAATAATAATTTGAATTTGAGTTTTTAATTTTTGTTTTATTTTCTTAAATTTTGTTGCCAGCTAAAAACAAAATATTAGAAAGTTTTAAGTATGTCTAATTATAAAATAGAACGTAATTATGAAAATATTCCATGGCTGACTGTGAAAATTTAAAAAAAAATCTGAAAATTAGCCATAGCTCTTTTATTTTTTGTAATAACTATGCCGAGTATTATATCTTTGGAATGCTCAAAAAATGGCCGATTTTATAAGGCCACAGCCAACTATGATTTACATTTAAAAAAACACAAGTTTATGTCATATCTCAAAAATCACCAACAACATAAAAAATTGGATAAGATTATCTTATTAAGCCCAAAATTATCTACAATTTTTGTCTCTGCAGTTTTTCTGTATAATCAGAAATAACGGAGCTACAGAGATCTGAAGAAATAGCAAAAAATCACTTTTTTCAAAATATCTAGTGAGCCGTAAACTTTTTTAAAAATCCAAATCCAATTGAGCATTCAAAACTGCAATTCTTTCCTCATTTAACCTTTGTTCTAGCTCTGCTAGTTTCCGAGATCCCCATAGTGGGCATCGAAAAAAACTCACCCTGTATAATAATAATTGGGATTTAGGCAAAATTAATATTTTAATTTAAATTTAAAAAATGCGTTGGTTATAAATGATGCACAGACAGAAGCTGAAAACTGTTTCGTATTTTACCAGTTATCAGACAACTCTTCCTTGACAAACTTTTTCGTAGTTAATGATAATGATATAACAAATAATAAATAAAGAATAAAGAAGTTACAATACACCTTTGCTTAATTGTATATTCAAGACATCTAGAGATAGATGACGATAGGTCCTTTTATAAATATGTAGAATAACTAGGACTGGATTCGACACTTATAATGCAATAAACAAAACGTATAAATCATCTAGATGCGATTTTACGGTGTAAACTATTTTTATCTTGTAGTGTGCCACTAAACCTCCCATCCCCTTAGATTCCCAACCGAAGAGGCAACACTAAGCGGCATTGATTTATCCAATAAGGGCCCTCAAAACAAGGGTTACCTTGTATGCGCCACTCTAACGCATTAAATTAGATAAGGTCTTGGAGGAACGCGGCGTTCTCGTATGGGTTGCTATAAATTACCAGCCAGAGAAGACAATAGCTCCTCTATCTTGGCGCTATCAATGTAATAGTCCTGATTTATATATATCCATCGTATATCTTGCGTACAAATTGCAAGTAACATTTGTGGGGGATTATTGTACTATGGAGCAAAGGCAGGTGCTCGGTTAAACCTTGCTATTGAGAAAATAAAGTAATAATTTCTATAGTGGAACTTTTTCCACAGATGAAAGATTTGTGGGTATATGTAGCACTATACTAAAATCAAATAATTCTAAAAAGGGTGCGTTGAGATTTTCGCCAGAGCCGCACCGAGGACGACCTTTATTTAATTTTACCTTTACAATTGTTTGCGTCAAAATATTTCGGAAAAAATTATTGGCTTAATTAAAATTAGTTAAAACATCGATAAGATTATTTGTGCCAGTGTCTAAATAGCTGAAAACAACAAGATAAAACCGCATAAATACCGTGGAGTACATCCCTGTTGCCAGACGCGCTGATATTTTATGGCCTATTGACCAATAATATCGCCTTATTTGTCGGAACGACTTTGAACACGTGCTTTTATTTACACCAGGCGTAAGAGTTACTTGATTTTAGATAGATAGATACAGAGTTGCTACGTCTCTGCCTTATTGGGGTGGTCATGAATTGCCATCAAACGCCATGGAATGCCGACAACGACAGTGGCCGATGAGCGTGTGGAAGTGGAGGAGGGGGTAAAATTTGGTCAAAATTTACCGCGTTTTCGCCTTACGGGGATTTACATGGGGAAAGTGCGCTCAAACGCACATAGCCTCTTATTACCCTGCCGAGGGGGCTTACCCCTTGCCCCCTCCCCACGCCATTGGCGTTCCCGAAAACCAATGACGTTAAAACCTATAGACGTGGTGCCCCATTGTTAAAATGCCCTTTATTTTGACGCCAAGATTAAATATATCCATACTACTCTAAAAACATGCTACAAACAAAGACAGAAAGTCAACCATCAACCAACTATACACCCGGTGATTTCAGGTTATAGTTCCTCCAGAATCACACTTAGATATCGCATGTTTTTTCTTGTTTGGGGGCGCCGGAAGCATCGGAACCTCACCTGAAGACTCGGGGGATGGTCTAACGACGCCAGCCACCGAGCCCAGAGTCGAAATAAGTTCGCTACGGCTCGACAAAAAGGGGCAATTTCTGACAATCTCGCGACATTTTCGGAATAATTTAATGGAGCGCTTAGATTGTGATTAGTTCTGGGCGTCAAGGGTTTATCAAAACAAACCTGTCTATAGGTTCTGACGTCATTGCCGAAAACCAACGCGACATTTGGCGCGGCAGCCAGCAGGGCCCTCCTGACCCACTTCGACCGAAAACAAAAGCGCCGCGGCGTCCACGTCGGGGGATAAATAGCGGGGCGTCGCGGCGCTGGAAATTCACGCCCGACAGCGCCGTCGCCGCCGGATTTATCTTCGGGAGGGTTTAATTGCCCGCGGTGACGTCGCGCCCGGTTGGCCACTACACTGTTGCAAAAGTGAGGCCTGAGAAAATTTGGTGGTCACTGGTTCGACTCCTCGCCAAGGACGGAATTTTTTTTTCGTTATTTTGACTATTTTTTTATATGTTTAAACAGTTTTTGAGACATCCTGTATATTTAGCGTTTTTTATCCCTTGTGTTCTCCCAATTCCAAAGATACATATTTTTTATATTGTTACAAAAACAAATTTAACAAATGTAACAAATTTGAGGAAATCTGTGGAAATCCACTGCTTGGTTATTTTTAGAGATAATATTTACATAAAACTATACAGTGTGCGGTTGGACTTAACTATACTTGTAAAAATTTTTATTTTCATTTCTTCGAAAAAAGTCATTCTTTATAAAAAATCTGCTTGTTCTTAAAATAAAATTGGCATGGAAAAAGTTGACATTACTTATACTGGGTGACCAGAAAATTGAAGAAACGTTAATTAGCATAAGAGTAAACTACCTCTATTTGTAGAGATAAATTTCAAAGCGTTAGGCCTACTTCGATTTTTTGATTTTTTTCTTGTTTTTCTTCGTTTAAATAATTTTCTGTAGGTAGTAAGACAAAACTTATAAATAAAAGTTACTCAGAATAGGAAACTCTGTACGATGGAAAATTTTTTGACAATCCTAGGCCCACTTTGCGTTTCCTCCAATATTTTCCAAAATACAAAGTAGGCCTAGAATCGTAAAATTTTGTCATCATGCGCAGTTTTCCACTCTGGGGAAGTTTTCTTAATACAGTTTTGTCGTACTATTTACAGAAAACCATTTATTTGACAAAAAAAGAAAATACAATAAAAAAATCAAAGTAGGCCTAACGCTTTGAAACACTTAAGTAGCTTACCACGCTGAGCAAATTTTCTTTATAACTTTTTTCGTTATCTCTCCAAATAAATAGAGGTAGTTTACTCTTATGCTAATTAACGTTTCTTTAATTTTCTGGTCACCCAGTATAAGTAATGTCAACTTTTTCCATGCCAATTTTATTTTAAGAACAAGCAGACTTTTTTATGAAGAATGACTTTTTTCGAAGAATTGAAAATAAAAAATTTTACAAGTATAGTTAAGTCCATCCGTGGACACACTGTATATATCGTTGGTATATTAAAGGGAATCCAAAAAATGCTAAATATACCGGGTGTCTTAAAGACCTAACCAAGTGATGCTCACTTCCGGTCAAACCATAAGTTAGAAATGAAAACAGAAAATTATTGTGTGTTACTCCCTGTATACCTATTAGAGGAAAGTATCCTAATATGAGACAGTTCCTAATATGAGACCCCACACTAACTCCTAAAGTAAGAGTCTCTCTCCATCTAGCTGGCAATGTCTCAAATAATCACTAATGGTATAAGTAGCCACATGTAGTGCAGTGTCTACCTCATTTTAATTTTTAGGTTAAGAACGGCATTGTTTACTTCAACCGTATGTGCACAAACTTTTAAAGGGCTTGGGTTACCGTGTAATTCTGAATAACGTGGTAAGTGTTTAATATATTTTTGTAGCTTGTTGTATAGCATAAAAGTTATTTTATAATTAGAGTAGTTAAATAACGAATTTAATAACATTTGTTAACGATGGCAAAAAAATCTATAATTTGTACATCTGATTCCTAATATGAGACAACCCAGTGTTCCTAATATGACAAATCTCATATAAGGAGACTCGCTTCATCCAATTTAGATTACTAATAATTTGAATAGATTGTCAAGTGTTATAATATATAATAATTATTTATTTTGTGGCAAGCAGTATTTTTGTTAAATCTTAATATGAGACTGTCTCGTATTAGGAACCTGTTAAGTGTGTCAAGTGTTATGTAACTAAATTGTTGTATACTAGGTTAATTTGATATGCTTTTAAAGTTTTTGAAATAAAAATTATTTTGTGGCAAGTAGTGCTTTTGTTGAACCTGGATATGATACTGTCTCATATTAGGCACCCAATTTTAAAAATTGAAGATTTGACTTTTTTTCATAATTATCATTTACGCAACAACTGTTAATATTTGTCAATCCTACATAAACTGCAGTGAAAATAGAGACTATATTAAACGTATTCGACGTAAGTTTGCGCATTATAATATATTATAGGACAAAATACAGAACAAAATGTAATGTGGTCTCGTATTAGGGTAGGTATACTTTCCTCTAGTAGTATCCCGTGTTTTAACTGCAAAAGTTCAAGCAAAACTGTTTTTTTCGCTATAAACTTATTCAATTTTTCAATGCAGTAATTTATTCAATCAACTCAAAAATTAAAAAGTCTGTATTGTGCACACTTTTTAATGGTCGAGGTGTTTTTAAGTTATGGCTTTTTTTCAGTGTTATTACTACTATTATTCCTATTAACAGAGACTAATAACAATTTGTATCTCCAAAAATTTCTTTAGGGTGACCCACCCATGTTCTTGCTGAGCTTCTTATTTCTATAGACTCAGTTCTTTTCTCGACTCATAATTACGTTATATCGGCACCTCTTCGTTATCCCAAGAAATTCAAGCTACATAACTCAATATTTTGCCCTTCCTTTGTCGCGGATGTGTATCCATGGCGGGATAAAAGAATTGATTGGCGTGAATTGAGAATTACGTTATCGACAATTCCAGATTGGAAAGATTCTCTTGTTATGATCACAGGAAAAATTAGGATGCGACGCAGAGAGAAGAGGGACAATACTATTTTGTGTTTCTATGCTTTATAAATGTATTTTTATTTAAAAATTATTTTGCTTTGTTATTTTATCTTGACTTACTATACCTGGACAACAACTTTTTAATATATGTGCCACAAATTAAGTAGCAAATAATATCTAACAATATTTGTTGTACAATAAACAATAGCGATAAGCACTTACACCTGTACAACTGCTTATGATAGCGGCTGCATGGTGTAACGAAGTTACTGATTTTTTTCCAAATATATCCGACTTATATAACACCGACAAGACCATGTCGGCGGTGTTATATAAGGATTTAATACACTTCTGAAAATACGTTTTTCTTTTTTTTTTTGGTTGACTTTTGAATTTTTTTAAATTTTAAATTCGTATTAAGCTACCTATATTTTTTCCCATCTGCGGTTAAAATTTTGATCATGACTGAATCACCCTGTATATACAAAGAAGTGATACTGCTTTATTAATAATGCGAAAATGGCAATCTTATTAACCTTTACGTTGCGTTATCGGATTTTGTGTTTTTCCTCGTTGCCCTGCGTCATAGCAAATAAACTCGCAAGGCTTTTATTACGTTAAACCATTTTTCTGCCATGATTTATTGACCCAGCGAATGAATTTGATAGAAGCGTGATTTAAAATTTATGAGGTACACAAAAAAGGTTCCGACGTCGAAGTTGTTGAATCCACTAAAATAAATATGAAATGATCGAAGGCCGCCATCCCACTCGCTTAGGGCAACCATTCAGGTATATATAGAACTTCAAGCCTGAATTTCGGAAACTTCCCTCGATCAACATCGGGAAAATATCAATTATGTTAATGGGTTCCCCAACAACTTTAATTCTTGCTGGCATGTTTGCTGTCTGCGCACTTATAGATTGTCAATTACGAAATGAAATTGGGTTTTATCGCAACGTTTATCATTTTTATTTACAAGGTCATATAGAGTAATTTCTTGCAGTGTTTACGGGATATTAAAAAATAGGTAAATTCATTAGACACAGAAACTAAATACACGGGGTCAAAGACGATTGTTAATAATAACTTCTATATTCTGCCCAGGGAAGTCGTCACCGTCACCAAAGTCTAGAGAATACTATAAGTCGGATCACTCCTTTGAAGTCGTCGAAAAGCCGCCGATTTTTTGCGACCGGTCGTAAATTAATGTCAGCTCGCCACTCCGTTATTTACGAGGGTGGACTATCCAAAACACCGTAAAGCTGGTTGCACCAAGTTATACGGGGGCACCTCTATATTGACTTTCCATTATGCACAATAGGAGTAATAGGTATAGCGGAAAAATAAATAGCATAATATGTAGGTATAATAAAAATGCAGGTATTTTACTTTTTCCGTTTAAATAACGCAATATATATATATATCTAACTAAAGTAGGGTAAGTAAAAATAAGTGTGTATCTAGGAACAAACAAAATTATTTACATAGTTTACAAGTTTTTCGCGCTGTATGGATTTGATTTATTTAGTCTTTGGGTTTTTGATTCCCTATTCGCAAATTTAGGTATGTAGTAAATACGAACTCGCGTATATAATGAAACCAAATACCAAGTCGTGGGGAAAATTTGCACACGGATATACCTATGTATTTTGCTTTGTTTGAGTTAATGTTCAAACTTTCGTTCCATTAATGTTAGGCATTCCTGGCAAATTGAAAAAGTTGTCTAGGATAGCATTTTTTTACAAAAAGATAGATACGTCCTTGTAGATTCCCTGGTATAATATAGACAATACCTGGACAACACATTCACTCTTGTTGTACAAACTACTGTCTGTTGTAACTTTAGTAAAAAAGTCAACGGTTTTCTTCTTCTTAGTTTTTCAAATTAGGTAAGACAAATCCTTAGAATTTGACACGGCGAGTCTTAATGTTTCAATTTAGGCCAAGCGGCAAGTAATAAATAAAGAGGGGTACTTGGAAAGTATTCCGAAGTTAATGATATTTTGGCATGTTATGTGTGGGTAGTCTACGGAGTAAAAGCTGAGTTTTCGACCTCGAGGACCCTGTGCTAATTTGGGGATGACCGAAAAACCGCGACATTTTCGGACTCGTTTCAATTTTTCGCTTATAACTTCTAAACTATATATTTTTAGCAGAATTCACTTATTTACAAAGTTGAAGATCATTAAATTTCCTTTAAAATTCATTGCTTAAAAGTATTCACCGAGATATATGGATTCAAAGTTACAAAAAAATTCTCAAATTATCAAAAATTGCTTCCGGCTCGTCTACAAATCAAACCAAGCATGGGATGCAAATGTACTACAGGATGTAGCACGGGGGCCTGTAACTGCAAAAAAAACAGGACTTTATCTTCCATGAGAACGAATTGCGTTGGTACCGCATACGAAAATTCACCAGAAACGAATTTAAATTAACAAGACACTGACGCTGAATACGAAGAACAGACTAACCTCTTCGACGAAATTATATCTCGGGAGGAAGAACGCCGACATGCTACCAGCGCCAAAGAGGTCAAGGCGTAGATACTATACAGATGCCTGACGTTTATTCTAATGTGATGATTTTTAATGTAATGTTATATTAAGAATAAAATGCAAATTATATCATCTAGAATTTACATGTTTTTAGGATTCAAAGAGGGGGTGTAAATCAATCAGAAACATTTTATTTGTTTAACTACATACAATTCAAGAGTGGGAGAGTCTAGCTAGTTGTGTACATTTTTATACTAAATATCGTATATAAATGTCATAAAGCCTTAGCGCGGAGCGTCAAGCCCGATGTTGCGGCTCTCTAACCCATCTCCGTCTCTCTAGCTTGGGTGCAGCGGATTTCGTCCGGGGGCCTTCTTCCCGCTTGTTGTCGGCGCTGGAGAACGTGCTGAGTTGCTGGGGGTTTTGTGCTCTAGGATTTAGATTAATGCGCAGAGAAAAAGCAATGGCCAAAAAACTCTACTACGATATTCTTCCCGGGGGAATATGGTGAGGCGTAGTCATATAGATATAGAGGTAGGTATAGTTACAATATGACTGTTTGTCCTATATATCTACAATATTAAATTTTGTACATGTTATTGTTTATGTACATATTTACACATTAGATAATTTACTGTTCCTACATATTTGTGGACGGGCCGGAAGCAATTTTTGATAATTTGAAAAAAAAAATGTAACTTTGAATCCCTATATCTCGGTGAATACTGAATCAAAAAGTACTTTTGAGCAGTGAATTTTAAAGGAAATTTAATGATCTTCAACTTTGTAAATAAGTGTATTCTGCTAAAAACGTATGGTTTAGAAGTTATAAGCGAAAAACTGAAACGAGTCCGAAAATGTCGATGTTTTTGGTCCTCGCCAAATTAGCACAGGGTCCTCCAGGTCGAAAACTCAGATTTTACTCCGCAGACTACCCACAAATGACATGCAAAAATATCATTAACTTCGGAATACTTTCCAGGTAGAAGGTACTTGCCTGCTGGACTAATTGGTATCATTTCAAACACGTACCTTATTCAAATTTAAATGATTGACAGATCAGTAATTAAGGATCCCATATTAACTAGAGACTAGCTAGTTAAAACGTCATGGTTTCACGAAGAATGTAGTTACCGATTCCGTTGCTGTCCGAGGGGGGCCCGTCCTTCGGCAAAACAAGTGATCCAGATTTAGAATTGATGAGGTTAGGAATAATTTAGGCCACCCCCACTTAGGGAAACACGCTCCAGTCGCGGACACCCGGAGGGCGCCCTTTACTAAAATTATATCTTCGCTTTTATGAAAAGTTCACGAACGACTACGCAACATCAATTTAATTATGTACACGGTGCGGGGGGCAAGCCGTAACGCACACAGAATGCGTGGTCCCACAACCACAAATAACGCAGCAGTTTATCAGAAGCGCGTGTTTCGGGTTGCACCACCCTGAGAAGATTGTTGAAATCACGGGCGTAGCCAAGGGGGGGGGGGTTCGGGGGTTCAAACCCCCCCCCCCCCCGAAATAAGCAAAATATTACCTAATATTATACCGAAAAAATACAAGGAGTGAAGAGTTAAACTATTATTACGTTTGAATATATGTAGTAATAGTAGCGCCTAGCGCCATCTTTTGACGAGAGGCAGACGCAGTTGCAGCCGAACTATTTTGTATTGTAGGGACACTTTGCGTTGTTTCTCGATTATTCGCCACGCCCCTCGGTCGAAATGAGCGGAACTTTGTGGAAGTTCGTGGAAGTTTCTGGACGGCTACTGGGCTGCTATATAAGCGGCGCCGCGGCGCGTGACCGCGCTTACGGCAGTATTGTTCCATGCGAACTCGAAGCGAATAAAAGTGAAAAGTGGTGAACGAACGAATAGTGAAGAGAATTAAGTGTACCGTGTAAGTGAGTAATTTGAGTGCGCTGTTATTCGATGACCTTGTTAAGGATAGATACGTGAATCATTATTACTGTCGAAAAATGGAGGGGAAAAAAAGGAAGGGTGGTAAACTTAAAGGTATGGACTACTGGAAAAAGTGGTGTAGTCAAGGTCAAGGGGTTTCTAATAAAGAAACAAATTTGGATTTAGCTATCAAAGCTTCAGCTACCTTGCATGCTGATAAGAAGACTGCCTACCCCGAAATCTAGTTTGGAATGCCTAGATATGTGCGATAAAAACCTTTATCCTAATATTTACACATTACTACAAATCTTGGCTACCATTCCTGTATCCACTGCTACCCCAGAAAGGTCTTTCTCGAGCCTAAGGAGACTGAAAAACTATTTACGAAACACTACAAGTGAAAACAGACTTAATGGTTTGGCTCTAATGAACATTCACTATGGAACAGAAATTCATGCAGATGAAGTAGTGGATATATTTAAAAGAAAAAGCCGAAGATTTCTTCTTTAATGGTTTTAGATTTAGCGCAGAGGAACGAAATTAATTTATCCATTTCATTTAAAGTTAAGAACTTTATAAATATGTCGTAGTTTTTCGGATGAATATATAGATATTAAATTTCATGTAAGTATATTTTTGTTGTTTTATTTACTTCTCAAACTAAACCCCCCTCAAAACTAAATCCTGGCTACGCCCGTGGTTGAAATATTATTCCGAGGGGTGTAATAAGGGTCTTGGCCTTGACTTTACAACATTGTGAAGCGACTCAGCTGTGCGATTGGGCGATATGGTAATTGTGTGGATACACTTACACAGTATGTCATAATTAGAGTAACCCAAATATGCAAGTTGAAACCCTAAAAATATGGGAATAAATATGCAAATAGTTTAGTCAAAATATGCAGGAAAATGTTGAAAATATGCAAATTAAGAAATACTTTAAAATACAAATTTATTGTTTCATTTACAAATAAACATATATAATGTACATACAAATTTCTAAATGCATATAGAAGTAACAATATAGTAGAAGTAACAATATTTTATTTTAAATTTTCTACATACAGGGCGTTTGAACTGAATCTAAATATACATTTATTATAAATTATAAAAATCAGGTTACAATTTAGTTGTAAAAACAATAAACCACTAAATGTTGCTCAAATTCTCAATTAAAAAATTTTGTCTTCTCTCAGAATATAAAAATTTATAAAATGGAGAAACTCCTTTCCACATCAACCGATGTAAGAGGTGCGCTTTTAAAATTGCTACTATCACAGGATCCAAATCGATGGATTCGGTAAAATCTCCCTTTAAAATATTTGCTACTTGGTTAAGAAACTGAAACCCACTATTTTTTCCATCACATTTCAAAATTTTTGAAATATTTTGTCCTAAATTTTACCTGTGACAAAAGCAACCTCAGATTGTTTTACCAGTTCTACACTGCGGGTTAATGGCAAATTAGATTTCTCCATTGTGTTATAGTTTTAGAAAGAAAGCTATTATAATTTGCTTTTAGAAAAGAAAGTTGTTTCCTTATTTCCTTGTTTTCGAATAGTTGTTTAACATATGTAAGGGACTGGGAAGATTCGTTCGAAAATTCTGAAATTAGATCTTTCAGTTGGCAAAAATTCTCGCATTAAAAAATGCAGCTTCCAACCAAGTGCCCCATCTTGATTATCCTTCGTATATAAATATATATATATAAATATATATATAAGTATATAAATATTTCTATAATTTATTCTGTCCTTTTCAATAATTGTATTTTATTAAATAGGTATAAATACCTACTTTATTCGTTTTCAGATCGCCAGGATTAGTTCTCATAAAATTATAATTTACCTATATTATTTTGGGAAAACCAGGTACCTACCTAGACACCAACCCCTGTTCCCAAAAATGAATGAAACGCCTGCCAAAGATTTAAATTATCCTAAATTCTTTCAATTATGCACAAGATGCCATATTTTAAGGATATATGCAAATATTTAAAAAAAGGCATATAATATGCTAAATATGCAAAATATGCGTGTTGCATATTTGGGTTACTCTAGTCATAATTCAGAGCATATGACGAAAATAATTTTAGAACATTTCTTGCACCAACATTTCATCTAATGGAAAAAAGTAACGTAGATATCCAGAATGATATTTTTTCTGGCAAAAAGCGAAAAACCTGCAAGGAAAATTGATAGCATTCCCGTTTGAGAAAACGGTGGGATTTGCCAGCGACAGAGCAAAATATTCATTCAAATGGAACTGGCAAATTTACATAATTTTCCAATTACTCCCCAAATCGTAAGAAAACAACATTAATTCGTTTTCTGTAATGACTCTCGACAGCGAGATATCACAGCTGAACAAATTCGCGATTAACGAGTAAAAGATGTTTGAAAACTTTATCGATTCATCACATTATTAAGAACGGGGTTTCAAGACAAAACCAAATTCTATAATATTCAGTTCCTAGTGTCCCTGCGACAAAACAACTTATTGGCCTTCCCTTTCTGCCCCTCCTCGAAGTAAAATTGAATTACCCGACCTCTGGGTTGATAACAAAGAAAAAACGAATCAATAATTGAATCCAACGGCTAACTTACGGACTGCACGGTAAGAAAACTTTAAGGTCCTCGAAAACAAAATATAAAAAAACGGTTAAAAAGTGTGCACTAAGTATTTGAACTAGTACTGTCACGTAGTTAATTTTGATGGTGCTACAATAATTCATAATCACTTTTCCATGTGAAGAACTCAAGATGACTCTTTGATTCATACCTTATTATTGGGAAAATATGTTCATACTGAGTAAAATCACGTCCAAAAATCTGTCACTATATCTTCCGGTCTATAACTTATCTTTGGATAACTGGTAATAATATTTTACTGAACATTCAGCAACACGGTTGTTCTTATTTCCTAGAATAAATACAGATTCCTTAATTTTTCGCCTATTTCCTACTTCTTCTTTGAGAATTGGTTGGGTCCGATCCCCCAAAATTCTATGATTTATATTATTATTAAAACAGTGTTCACACACTTTAGACTTTGAAATTTGATTTTGCCTGATATAATTTTTATGTTCTTTTAAAGGAACGTTAAATGGCCTACAAGTCTCTCCAAGATAGAACTTCCAACATTAACAAATCTGTTTAGCCCTGTCATATAAACTTTTAATTAACCTCTCCTATTTTTATTAAATTAATTAAAATGGAGATGCCTCTTAGGATGTGTTGATTTTCTATATAGACACTAGTTTATATACCCTACTATTTGATTTTCTAGGGTAAATTTAATATAAAGTTCTTGTGAGTTTATAAAATTTAATAATGAATTTAAATCATCTACTCCATGTTCCCATATAATAAATATGTCATCTACATAATATCTCCACCAAGCATTAGGTTGGTGAACATATCAAGTCGACTCATTTTGTCCAAAATCTTCCATGAATAAATTGCTTACGAATGGTGATAAAGAAGATCCCATTTCCTAGTTGACAGTATAAGTTGTTTTAACACATAGTGTTGTTAGTACTAACATTGCATCTATATTCAAATTTATCCTGTCTACTAAAGTCAATGATTTGTCAACAGGTACATTTCTAAAAAGACTAACCACATCAAAACTAGCTAAGATAAAATAATTCGGTAATTGATGTTTCAACAATATTGAAATGCTATCTTAGTTCTATTGATGGGAACAAGGTCTGGGATACTACTAGGTGGGTATATTAATAATAGGTACACTGAAAAAAGTCAGCATTAAATATAAATGTGATGCATTTGTTCTAAAGTAGTTACGGCTTCGGATATGGCCTAAGAATTATTAGTTTAATATTAACGCTTCTACACTTTGTGATTTTTGAGGATAGTTGTCTTAGTTTCTATGACACTATAAATTAACTTTAATATAGCATGCAGTAAATGTTAAGTAAGGCCGGCTTTCCAAAGAAGATTAGCACCTTTATTATTAAAGTTGTTCAAGTATTATAACCTCTCTTAATATTCATTCAAATCCAGGGTAAGCTCATATTATTTATTTCTAGGTAAGTCATTACTTACATATGAAGACAAAATTTCTTTGGTGAAAATTCATGATCACACGTAATATTTATCCCCCCTAACTTAGCAACAAAAGCTATCATTTTATTATTCTAGGTTAAGTAGTCGCATTCAAAATTGAAAATGCGTAAAAAATTATTTTTTGTCTAGTTCAATATTAGGTTTTCAATTATTGAATGCGAAAAACCTAATATAAAATAATAAAATTGCAGCTTTAGTTGCTAAATTAGACGAGACAAATTATACGGGAATTTTACCCCATTAAAAAATAAATAATAAAAAAGATAAATACTTACCTTACTCAAATAATTTATCTCCTGTTTTTTTTAAAGAACAGGTAACGTCCAGATTATGGGATAGGTGGTATAACTCTAAAATAATTCTGAAATTTTCACGATAACATTATTGAGAACAGTCAATCATATGGGTATAGTTCTGATCAAATTTTAATACAATCTTCCAGAATTACATTTTTAGAGATTTGTTGAAAAATGCACTTTTTGTCAAAGATTGTTATTGCTATTTAGAAATGCAATGCAGGCGAAAAAAAAACAACTAAGTATCTAATCGGAAATAAAGCAGTTTATTAAATAAAAAATAAGGCATAAGGCAAAAATAATTCATTTTGTACACTTTTGGTCTTACTGAATTTGCTGGTTAATTTTTCAGAAATTCTATGAAATAATACAAAAAATAAAATAAAGTAATAGTGAGACTAACACTAGTAATATCTGCAGTTACCTTCAAATGTTTCTGTCAGGTGTTGGAAGCCTAGATCAGCCAGAACCTCCCCAACTGATATTCTTGCGTATAGAAAAACCTAAAAGTACCTATACTCTTAAGTACATGTTCCTAAAACCATTTGATGCACAAAACATAATATACAGCTCTGCCGATATGCTATGGCACAAATTTATTTTCATGCTAACGACGAGTATTATTCCCGGCAATACCGGCAGCATACCTAGTCTAATCCACTGGACATCGGACTTCAGACGCACTTCGCACACATCTACCACACTCCAACACTGCAAACTAAACTAACATCTGCGTCCTATGTCCTATAATAATATCTAATAATAAGGGCTCGTCGCCGCGCGTCTTCTGCTACCGGTCGCGGAGGCGTCACTTCTATAGTTCTAGCATCATGGCGGACATGGCGGTGCAGTCTGCTGGTTTCTTACGTCGAAATTTAGTGTCATTAATGATACGTGGTTTACTTTAAATCTTAGCAAATTCTGTTTTACCGCCTGTAACAAAAAACTTTCGTACAGGTCAACCCTCGGGTGTTTAATCCAATGGTATAGTACGTGACAATAACCAAACGAGAATTATAATTAAAGATAGTTATATGAATTTATTTTTAAAACACTTTGCTTTAAATATGAAGACATACCTATTATTTGTTATCGAAGTCAGTGTTTGAAATGCAGCTTGGATTAGATACTAAGAAATCATTTCTGCGACATTAAGCTTCTTTTCGTGACAGTAAATCATTTTCTTTGTTCCAAAGAAAGTGTTATAAATAGTAAAGAGTACATCTCAAATTCATGTGAAGCTTAAAATTTAATGCTGACTTTTTTCAGTGTATATTAATAAGACAAATACTTATCTATATGTATATAACTACCAGAATTTATAAAAAAAAATGTTATATTCCATTCCACTAGATATAGCAGTGTGCCATTCGAGATCCTAGAAACCGAAATGCTTTTACGCTCTCCATTCGTGTGTCACTGATTTAATTTCGGGGCTTAGGCGGCTTCTTACTGAAAGTTGCCCCCGAAATCCGGCCCGGAGTTCCTCCATTTTACTTCTTCCAGGTCCCGTCTGTATAAATTCTTTTATTTTTTTATCTTGCCCACAGGATACGGGGAAGGAGAGCGTGTTTCCTGAACGATGTGTGTGCCCCCGAATAAATATTAAGATTTGCCACAAGAAATTTCAAATTTAAATTATTACGCGGTGATAACCGTGAGGCGGCGATTTGCATAAACAATTTTTACTACCTGCGGCCGCAGCCGCGGGGTGGCCCGAATATTTTAAAATATGCGCATATAAATCAAGTCATCCCTGATTATGAGTTATAAGCAGGCAAGAAAGAGTGCTGCCTAGTAGGTTGTGTTTTATTTTGCTACCGTTTCATGCATCTAGATTAACCCTAAATTATACGGTAATACATAGTGCGATTAACGGGTTTGTACGTAAAAATACCCATTTTACGAGCACATTTAATCAAAATAAGCACTTCGCTGAAACGGATTACGGGGTAAAATGTTTCGGCGAAAAACGTAATTCCAATAATAGAACGCAAATATCAAATATTGCAGATGTTTCAGTTTGATATTTTCGTAGTATAATTTAATGATATTATCTTTTTCCCGTAGTGAAGTTAAACACAAACAATAATAATTGTAAAAATAGCTACTATAGTGTATTCCAAAGGAATTGATGGCACAGATAATTGGCGTCACAAAAAGAACATAGGACATAAGCGTCACGCAGTTTTCAAAAATATACATATTCTATAAGCAACATAATATTTCACTTTTAGGGCTTTTTTAAGTTTGTCGTCAAACACAATGTAAAGGTTAATGCATCATATAATATTGTCAAAAGGTCACTAATTATAACTATTTACGCAAGTATATCCTAAGATCTGTGAAATTATGGCACGCCTATCCCCCGCATTTCGCTGCACAAGTGGCCAGCCGTCGAACAGTGTAACCCATGGTGATATTATAAGGCGAGCATGCAGTCACTTGTTTTTACTACAATATCTATCTTGTCTGTCTCCTTCATCTCGTTTTACTACTAATACCAGATTCGGTTTAATATGGTTAAAAAAAGTGCTTTGCCTCGTATTTTATTGCCGAGGCGCCTGTTCTCGAGCTACCCTGGTAAAATATAAATGAATAACACAGTGATATACGGGGCGAGATCTATCTCAGAGCATTTAAAGCGCTCTGCTACTAGTAAAAATACCAGACTTATCAGCAGAAATCACCCGTATAAAATTCAAAGGTATTTAAGCGGTCGCCGTCGACCTAGTCAAGGAGGCAGCCAATAAGAAAGCGAGCGTAGCGATTTGATTGGTCGGCGTTTCGTAGATTTAGATTCATGGAGCAGGTGTCGACGTGGGCCAGTTTTGTGTATAGATTTTTGTGTGGTGTTGTATTGTGTGAAACAAAATTATTGGTTTGCTTTGGTTCGAATTATTTCAAAATGTACTTATTTCCTTTTTTATGGCATTTAAATAAAAATTTTATAATATTATTAAGGGCCGCGCGCCGCCTAAGACTCGGTCTTGTTTTACAAAGCAAACGCCGCCCAACCATTTTTATGGTGTTCCAAGTGACTTCATTTATACCATACCTATATGTTGTTGGAATTGGGAAAACAAGAGAGACCTATACCTAAATATAAAATATACAGTGTGGTATGTCCCTTTTACACTCATTATGACCTTACATTCCATGTTAAAATTCAACTTCAAAATTTTATCTAGAAGAAGTACTTATATTTTAACAACACCTTGATATACAGTGTGGATAGAAGTTGTGGAATATTGCTTATATTTCTTAAAATATTCCTCATATGAAAAACTTGTTTTAATTAAAGTGTTAGGGGAAATTATTTCCCGTTTAGTGATAACAAGCAATCTTTCGTAGCACAAAAAATGTGGTTGCCATGGCAACCGACTTGATTTTTTTTTAAATGGCACCATATACGTTTTTTGGTGAAAATTGATACATTGGAACTTTCTGAATACGATACAATACAATTTTAATGGGGTCGCATAAGAAAAAAATACAAAAAAATTAAGTTTTCTATTATGCTATTGACAATGTTTATCAAAATAATTATTAACATCAAGTTAGCCATGCCAAAATCAGAACAATGGGAAACTGTCACTAGCTGTTAGTTGCTTTTAATTGTGTGCATTGTTAGAGTAAATGTATTTATTTACTCAATTTTCTGTGTACTTAAGTCTTAAGTACTTAGGAAGTTATAATGCGGGAAAGAATACAGATTAACATACTAAGTAGTTAAGTACATAGAAAATTGAGTAAAAAAGTACGTTTAGTGGAACAATGTACACAGTTACACAGCTAGTGACAGTTTCGCATTGTTCTGATTTTGGCATGGCTAACTTGATGTTAACAATTATTTTGATGAACATTGTCAATAGCATAATAGAAAACTTAATTTTTTTGTATTTTTTTTCTGATGCGACCCCACTAAAATTGTATTGTATCGTATTCAGAAAATTCCAATGTATCAATTTTAACCAACAAAAGTATATGGTGCCATTTAAAAAAATTAAATCGGTTACCATGGCAACCACATTTTTTGTGTTACGAAAGATTGCTTGATATCACTAAACGGAAAATAATTTTCCCTAACACTTTTATTAAAACATGTTTTTGATAATATAAGGAATATTTTAAGAAATATGAGCAATATTCCACACTGTATATACGTACGAGTATATTAACGTGACTCTAGACTGTGTAAAATGTAAAGCACATTCCGGCAAAATTAATCTCCACCAATCATGCAGCACATTTATCTTTAAAAGATGCTAACATTTTTGTGCGAGAGCAATTTAAGGATTTCACGAATATTTCCTTTTATACTAAATAACGGGACCATCCTCTAGCAGCACAAAGCGAGGGAGATCTTGACTGTAACGGACCCCCGAGGGCGGCCATTTAGTTTCATTACGATTATATTCTTCGGGCATAATATGGCCGCCCTAATACACAAAGTGGAATAAATGCCCCCGGAATACATACTGGCTTTATTAAAAATCCAATTTAAGTCCCAATTTCCTGTTATGCTTTTCCGATATTTATGTTCTCAATTGAAGCCGGCCCTGGAAATCATGGCTTTTAATTATGCGGGCGTGTTGTTCCCTATAAATTTTTCGTAACGGGGCGCGCAATTTTTGGACCTTTATTAGTAGAATTTCCATTGAAATGACAAGTAGATGGAAGGAGTGTAGAGAGAGAAACTGGCAGCCAAACTTGAGTAAGTGAAATAGTAAATAGATCAGCTGATTCCGGCAAAAACCACATAACACAAAAGAGGTGTTTGTCCTAACTTTCTATTTTTGTGTCCTGTGCTTCAAACGAGTTCCGTTGTCAAACGTCATTTTAATTTTCCTTCTGTCCCAAGTCCCAATTATTGTATTATTTATATTTGATTTGAGTTCGTGTCGTGGTGGCAGTTTCGTATAAAACGGCGTTGAGTTTTCTTAGTTGGTGTTTGGTTTAATATTATATTTTTAGATGGGAGAGAAAATTTAATTTAGCTATGTGGCTATATTAATTACAAAAAAGAGGGTCAACTCCTGTTGTGTATTTGGATGTACTAAACGGGGCGGAAAGAATAAAAATAGTGGGGTTTCTTTTCATTCGTAAGTCTTAAAAATCTTTGCTAACAACTTTGCAATTTTCCAAGAGATAAGCTGATATTGGAGACAAGTGGATTGCATCAATAAAAAGGAAAAATTTTGTACTGTCTACAAGTATTTACTTGCATTTGTAGTCAACAATTTATTAAGAGCAATTTCATAGAGAATTTTGGGCAGCGCAAACTTAAAAAGTATGTAATTGCTACAGTTTTTTATTTTCCAAGTCAAGGGAAAAACTGGCAAAATATTGTGCTAGCTCTTCGTAGTCAAAGATGGAATTAATCTTGAGGTTCTGGTCCCTTTAATAAGGTAATTATTTGTAATTCTTTTTGTTAGATGTCTAAACATTAAAAACTATAAAAATATGTAAAAGCTACCTGTCTTACATGCTTTTCCTATTAAATTGAATTTTAAAATTAATAAATCAGTTAAGATAAGTAATTAAAGTTGAAAATGTATACCTTACCTAGATATTTTGTGGCCTTTATTTTAAAATAAACTTTTATTTTGGAATTTGTATTTTATTTGTCTCAATTTACTTCCAGGTACATAAAATTGCCATGTAGGTATTTTTTTAATCAATTCACTATTTTTTCTGTGCAATATTTACATAATTGTGGTTATATATAGAAAAATTCTCATTCCTACAAACAAGCCCCGAATTTCGGAATACAGATCATACAATAAAGAGAATTACGGAACATGCCCATTAAATTCGCCCATTAATATACAACATCCCTATATACCTCCTTTGCCTGAATCAGCTGACACGTTCATTAGGCGTCCTTGTCTTACTTATTTCCATTTGAAACCTATCTCTCTCTAGAGTTGGCTGCCCCAAACAACAATGAAAGTGGTACCTGTGCGACTTCCATTGTACTTATCAATTCGATGAGAATTTCAGGCTCATTTTTCCGTACGACATCGACAAAATATTACAGGAACAGGAACTTACACTAAAGCAGTGTCGATATTATCCATCAATGCGTTTTTTGCCACCGTCTGTCCTATCTATCAGGTCTGCATGGTTACATGTCTTGGAGGATTACTTAGGTACCATGTGATCACGTATATTTTTACACCCCCCTTATTTCCTATATTTTTGAGGTTAGGTAAACAGTTTCAGATAAAAGTTGTAAAAGCCAATACAAGCTTTTTTCATCGTTTATTTAGTTTTACACAGGGTGTTCCGATAAGCGGTGCCAAACCAAACTTGTGTTTTTTTAAATGGGACACCCTGTATATTTTTAGATATTTGAAATCTGCTCATTGTCACAATTTCAATGATGTATACATGTAATATGTTTGCTTCAAGCGTTTTGAAAATGTTCGACCTTGAAACTTCCGATTTCGCACTTTTTATGTCAATTTTTTCGAAATTGAAACAACCTTATTGCCTGCATAACCTTTTATAAGAAAAAATGTCATAAATGATGATGAGTACTCGCCCTTAAAATATGGATGAAGTTTAGAGTGTTTTAAGTTCAATGAATTCCTTATTCAATGGTTCAATGTAATTTCTTTACTGAAAAGACAGGTTGTATACAAATTTGGACTAAGGGGAATGCAACCATTTATTTCGTTTGGCACAGATTTTCTGAACACCCTGTATAAAACTAAATAAACGGTGAAAAAACTTGCTTTGGCTTCCAAAACTTTTATCTGAAACTTTTTCCTAACCTCAAAAATATAGAAAATAAGGGAGGGTGTAAAAATACAGTGCCCGCCAAAAAGTTGGAACCATATGGGATTTTTTTATTTTTGGGCTAAGAAGAAACTACGCTTTATTTGTGATTTTATCGAAAAAAGTTATTTGAAAAAGTTGCTTGGAATTTTATTTTACCTCTATTTGCAATTTTTCAGACAAAAATTCTGACAATGATAAATTTTTAATTTTTTGAAAAATTATAGGTAAAAACTAATAAATTTCATTTTTTCGGTGTGCCATATTTGACTTTAGAATTGTTTGCCTATCATCTAAAAATAAAAAATATCATTGTTAGAATTTTTGACTGAAAATTTGCACGAGGGTAAAATAAAATTTCAAGCAACTTTTTCAAATAACTTTTTCGATAAAATCACAAATAAAGCGTATTTTGTACATTTATTGAATTAAATGTCATTTTTGACAGGTATGTCAAATGACGTCACGACGTTTAATGATCTCATTTCGAATCTTTTTGAAAGCAGAGATGATCGCCCCAGAGTAGTTTCATCTTAGCCCAAAAATAAAAAATATCCCTTATGGTTCCAACTTTTTGGCGGGCACTGTATATGCGATCACATGGTACCTATTCCTTATTTACTTTATTTAATATTTTATATTAATTACAAAAAATAGCGATATTTATCAGCTGAAACAAATATGGCAAGAGCAAAGCACCGGACCATATATTTATTAACAATATTTGAGAAATTAAAGCAGCAGTAACTTTTTGCGTGCGTAGTTCTGGAATATATTTTATAATTATTTATTAATATGGAATTGATTGGACGCGCTGCAAATTACAAATATTTACTCATTTTATCGAGAGAATAATTCAGTTCAACCTATTATTGTTTGGTTTTTGCCGGTGTTTGCAGTCCAGGATTTCGAGCAACAAATTATTATGCCGATTTGTTTATTCATCATAGACTTTTTATACACAGGGTGTAAATGAATAAGTGCGAAAAAAATTGGTGAATCTTTGAGTGATTCTAAGACGAAAAGATTATATAAACATAGGTTCGGCAATGCTTCCTTTTCAAGATAAAGGGTGTCAAACTTCAAACTCTTCTTAAAAAATCGCTTTTTCGTAAATATCTTAATAATCCTTTAGCCGATTTTGTTGAAATTTGGCAGTGTTATTTATGGTAGAAAGTGGCTAATTTAGCCCCTACTAGATTAAAATTATTAAGTACAGTGGCGTCCCGAGAGTACCTTAACCAATAATATTGTAAAAAAAATGTGCGCCATTCAGCAACTAAAAATACAACTTTTTTGTCTCTTGAATTATTTTCGTATCTCGCTTCGTTATTGAGAAAAAAAATAAAAAATCACTTTATTGCATGTTTCCGGGACAACATAATAAAAACATTAAAACTACCAATTAACAAAAACTAGGGTATACCCGATATTTTTTCCATATTAATAGTTTATTTTAGTCTTAAAAATTGCTATAAACGGTAATGCTAGCTATAAAAAATGTTTGTTTTATTATAATAATTAAAAAAAAAAATTCGCATCCTGTATTTTGAAAACGAAGCATTATCGGACCTATGTTTATACAGACTTTTGGTGTTAGAATCACTCAAATATTCACCCCTTAAATTTTTTCGCACTTATTCATTTACACCCTGTATTTTGTTGGGGGGTTAGTAGAATGAGTCATGCTGTTACATATCAGAACCGTGTTTGAGAAATTGGCCTTTAACCATGTTTAAAACTGTGTTGTCTTCTTTAAATTGTTGAGTTTTTTTCAGAAAATTGAACGGAAAAAATAATTATTAATTCTAGAACACTATTTATCGATTCTCTCCTATCAGCGATTTCCATTGCTTTATTCAATAATAAAAAAAGCTTTGCTTTCTACAAGATACTCTTAAAATTCTAACTGAACATTCTCTCCTCCCGCCCTTGTGACCTACATACGCGCGCGCAGAACTTCGCCACTTCCGGTGCGGCCCCTCAAACAAACCGGAACGTCCCGGAATAATTCACATCCGGATGATTTACCGCCACCCCTACTTTTATAATTTATAAGCGACCGAGTTGCCGCGTGGATTTACGCGCATGCAAAATACCTAGGGGGGCGGACGAACTGTCTGCTGGCATGCAGCAGTTAGATTTACAGTCGGCCGTGGCAGTGCCTTACCGATCTTATCTCGCGAACGGTTAGCGGATGTAGGAGACGTTAATGATCCGAGTCGATGGGGAAAAGATGCGCGATCCGGCAACAAGGCACCGGGATTCGTCCGTTGATCTGGCTGTCGCGCCATCTATTAGAGAGTAGCGGTAACCGTAATCGAATTTGCGCTTGCGCGGTTACGTATTAAAGACGCTAAGTAGGCTTGGACAGAATCACATCTAATCGCAGTACGCCAAGGTAGGTAAAACAATACCGCAAGTAACTCGTTGACGTTTGTTGGGTTGCATAACGTTAGTGAAGTGAAGTCACTACAGATTAAATGCAGCCATTTAACAAATCCATTTTATATGCAGCGCTGCGTCTGTCAGTAAGTAAACGAGTTTATATAAGCAGTTTGTTTTATAAATTGCCACATATAATTAGCCGCGTCTAAACTTTTAGATTAATTATAAAAACTCATTATCAGATGTTTAACAGGCAAAAATAAAATTTTAATTGAGTTTCAGAAAAGGATAACGTGCAGAATTAACCAAATACTTATTGTCACTAAGCGCAGTTCGATTTTGTCTTTTAAAGATTTTACTCTATTTTTATGGGTAGGTAGTTATCAACGATTAAATAAAAACATCATCATCATCTAACCGTTTTCGTTATAAAAGCTTTAAAGTGTCATTCTTATTTTCTAGGAAAATAAAACATAAAATAGTAGTTGTACAGCGATATATAATAGGAATAGATGACTCACGCTAATACAAATACTTAGCACGGTTTTATTTTGCTCCTACATTAGCGGGTCGGGAGGGAAGAAGACGAGGTAATTTATTACATTGGTATTTTTTTAATTCAGTCTTTCCTATTTTGTAATACATAATAAATAGTTTTTTGATAGACTTGCATATCGTATATATGCTTTGAAATAGGTACTTATATTTACAAATAACCTTTATCGTATAAAAAACTGGAAACTTTGAATGTGCCGACAATAACATCTTTTTAAAATCATGAAACAAAACAAGTTTTTTTGGTAATGTATATATTCCTGTATATTGGTGTAGCTATATGTCAACAAAAATGGGCTTATTTATTAAAGTTTCAAAAAGTTTTACTTTAAGAATTTGTTTCTTTTTAAAGTCTACATTGCATGTTTCGACACATCGTCTTATCTTGGAATATCCCGTTAAGAAATGACTCAGTATTAATGGAACACCCTGTAATTTTTTTAGCAGACATTGGATATAAAATGACATTTTAAAACGAAAATTTCATATTTATGTATGTCCAAAAACGCTTCATTTTACTCAATTTTTTCCTTGTACTTTTTCAGTTAGAGTTAGAGAGTTGTAGGGTACTGTTTAACATAATTTATTTTGATGGATTACATTTTTTGTTTTACACCACATTTTTTGAAAAAAATGATTTGAGCTGATTTTAAAATTTTTCTTTGGGAATGAACAATAAATCGAAAAAGTGATATTAATATTAGACATGAAACGTAACAAACATAAAAAAAGCCAAGAGACAGTTTTGTTTAGAATTAAATTTTGCATTTAAGAATGTACGGAGTTCCAATTTTATACAGGCCCTTATCATTTTTTTTGTTGAATTGAGAAAGAATGAAATTAACAACATATGTATATTGCCTATCTACCTGCCCATATTTCTTACCAAAATTCATTTTAATATCTCTATTTGTTTGGAAATATTAAAAATATTCCATATTTTGTTTGAAATTGTAACGTAGTGTATCTTGAATATGAAGCGTTTGTGAGCCTATATCGATATGAAATTTTCGTTTTAAAATGTAATTTTTGATCTACTGTGAAAGTGCTCGTACAAAAAACTGACTCAACCTGTACGTCGCACCGAATCTTAGCATTATTTTCAATATCTAAATATTTACTTTTTATTTCGCTAACAAGTTATATTCCACAATTTAGGTGGCGCGCACAAAATGAAAGGCGAAAAAGTTTTAATTTGAAATAATTAAACTGTGGATTTTCCGCGAAAACCCCGCCGCCTTTGTTCCGCCGAAAGAAAATTATTTTCGGCGCTCTAATTGGAAAAAAATACCTTGGCACGGCATTACAAAGTCGTTAGTATATCATAAAATCGTTAATCTAATTCCTCGTCAGTCAAACGCGGCGCTACCTGACAGTCCGCGTGAAAAAGCGAGAAAAAGAGAACAATTAAAATTACATCAGCGACGGCACAACTTACGGGCTTAAATTTACATAAAACACGAAAAACGAGTTTGGCAATTTTTTGCCCATAACCTTTAACGTCGGTTTAAAATTATACACATTATCATTATCATCATCTACGGTATACATGTCTGGTGGCACCCTCTAATATCCTGATTATCCCAAACCGTTTATATTAAACACAAGAAACTTTGCTTTAGGAGCAGTTCTTTCACAGGGCCGAGTACACAACAACAAGCCCATAGCATTCGCATCGCGCACCCTAAATCAATAGGAAATAAAATATTCAACTATAGAAAAATAATTGTTAGCGATAGTGTGAGCCTGCAAGTATTTTCGACCCTACTTGTTTGGACGAAAATTTTAAATTTGCTCGGATCATAGACTACTTGTTTGGTTATTCAACTTAAAAGAGACAAATTCAAAATTAGTCAGACAGGTGATTGCGTTTAGAATAGTTTGATTATCAAATTATTTATGAAAAAGTTGTCAAAAGAAAAATGCGGACGCGCTATCACGAATTGAACTTAACATACACGAAAATAATCCCGGTGAAGTAGATAAAGACATTTTAGATTACCTTCAAAATTTATGTCAAATTCATTTGTCCGAAGATCTAAATTAGTTCTACCTTTCGATCTACTTGCAGATCTTTTGTCTATTATAAGATACAAGTGTTGTTTGGCAACAATTACGCGACAAGGACTATAAAACCATGAAGAAAATATAGCTAATAGTGTGACATATAAAGTCTACATCTTAAGAGATTTTTGTTTGTTCGCAGAAGTAGGTATATAAAGTCTGACTTTGCCAGCAATTTGGGCTTGAATAAAGATAAAAAATTATGTATACAAAAGCGACGTGACTTGCGGTAACTGTCAAACTTGACATTTAACAAAAACGAACCATCAGTGTCCAAATATGAAAAAAATTATTAGATAAGACGTTTTCCTTGCAATTCGGTGATTAACAAGAATAATTAAGTTTAAAATATTACTTGGCTTTTAAGACGCGCCTCATTTCTTGAAATATCCAAGAAACTTACTAGAAAAAGTTGTATCCTTTGCAATTATTTATCCCTATCTGTACCAACAATCAGTACTTCACGTAGGTAACATGTTCAATTAATTCCATTTCTTGTCTATGTTTTCAACTTTTATTTTTAATTTAAAATTAATTCGACAAAATTTTTAAGCTTCAAAAATATGTTTGCTTTAAAATATATACCCGAAACTATATTTAGATAAAAGATTATTTAAACAACGAGTCTTTACAATAAAAGACCTTACGTAGGTAGAATGTGTAAAAAATAATGGAAGAAAATAATAAATTTAGAAAATTGGACAAACAATGAAAGTTGTTTAAGTAATAAGAATTGGTACACGAACATCGAATTGCAGTTGAAAGTTTTTTCGATATTTCTATATTTCGGCGCTTTGAAACTGTTTTTAAAGTCAAATTTGACAGTTACTGCAAGTCGACAGGCAAACAAAAATTTTCCCTTATGATGCAGACTACACACACCCAAACTTATATGGAATCACGCATTATTTAATTTATTTAATTCTTACTGTAATAAAATTCGGTTCATGGATTTTCAGTTATTTTTCTAATCTAAACGGATTAAGGAAACTGTATTTTCATTCCCAGCAACTAATTTTTTACTAAAAAATTCTTCGGCGAAACTAGCAAGTGATTCCATATAAGTTTGGGTGTGTGTATTTCTATCGATATGTACTATGTATGTATTATTATTTATTAACATATCCATTTTAATGTTTTCCCAATTATCATACTGAGATGAAACACGAATTATGTCAAAGAAAAATTAACAGTAATCCCACAATTATCTTTCGTCACTACTTCTCATTTTAGTAACAGAACGGAAGATCTAAATTGTCAGTGATTTGATAACTTATACTTATCCTCTATGCAGTGCGGCGTCGAAGTAAATTAATTATTTGCCTTTTGATCTTGTCAATCTTGTTGAATTTGTAGACCATTACCTGCAATGGAAAGAAAACATCTAAGTCAAAAAAATGTTAAAAATATTTTGATTTGATTCGTTAGAAGTCGTAGAAAAACACGAACACCTTTTTTAATTACGTAAATTGGTTGGAGAAGTTTTCTCCTGCAAAAAAATTAGCTGAAGCGAGAATATAGACCCAGTATAGCGCGCGCTCGCTCGCTTGTGACAACGGCTGCGGAGGCGGATACAAACTCATTATTCTTTCCTTTCGCAACATTAATCAATCTGTTTTGCAGCCATTTTAAATCCGGCTAATGTCCCAGGACGGCCCGAAAGTTTCGCGATATTACGGCAGAACCGTCGAACGGTTTCTATGGTCGCCCCGCGACCGCCCCCGAGACTACAAAGTAATTTTCTTCTTTATTTTTAAAGTGCCGCGAAAAAGAAAATAACGCCGGGGTTTTCAAAATTTAATAAGAATTAAATTAGATTCCTTAATGGTGGGATAACGACAAAAGCTGCTCCGTTGAATTATTCTCGGAGGTCCCGCCACTATGCCCCGAGAATTCCCATATTCTTTTCACCGGGCGGTTTTGTTGCCTCTTGTAATTCTTTTCTCATGTTAATATGTGAAACTGGGCGTTTTATTTTGATTCGTGTACAATGTAGGAAAGATATTGCGCCCACCGAATTCCATATTTCTTAAAATGAGGTCGAGGATGATATGTTTTGTTATAAGGATCAGAAATAAGACTATAAACAAAGTAACTAAGTACCTACTATATACCATTCACGTAAAACAGAGAACAACACTGCCGGTCGTATATGCAAGAGTTGCTTTATTTCCAAATAGGTCGAATCCTCCAGGGATATGAAGGATTTCATACCGTACCAAGGGTGGATAAGAAATTACATACATCGTTCACTGGAATTAACTGGAATTGACAACTTACTTATCCATTCAATCGACTGAAGAAAACGACAAATATCCATCATGTGGGGGTAAAAAAATCAATTAAGTACCGCAACCGCATACCTACTATTTATTTCAGGGCCTTCCTAAAAGTTTTATTACAATGCGGGAGCCGCCGGGCACCTTCTCTTGCCTCTGCGGGTAAAGACGTAAATTCTCCCCAGGTGTCAGATGCGGGAGTAAACGCCACATATCATCTTACCGAATAGCCTGCCATCTGCAATTTTGTAGATATCTTGTAAAATGGGTTACATTTTACGCCCGAAAGTTCGGCTATTATGGGCCTTTCTAAGGAAGCTCTCACGGCATTGCGAAATTCCTGGAACATTTCCTGGAGAGGGGCCGGAGAGGGGACCGCGATAGGCCTAAAGATGATCCGGCGCAAATACAGATTGGAGCAAAGCCCGGTATATTATGTACTTTCAATTTAGATTAAATGGCGATGTTCTTTATGCTGCCCCTCCGACGGATATTGAGACCTCGTATAGAATCAATTTGGTAAAAGGAAAGCGAGGTAAAAAGGCCACAAATCGATGCTTGGGGATAAATTATAGCATTGAAGCTTGTAGTAAAAACAAGTTTCTGTAATAAGTCAGGTTACGTCATGCGCAATGATTTGTGACGTTACCGGCGCTTCCTTTCATAATTTTTTGGTCATTTAAAAATTATATTTGTGACATCTGTGCGCATCTTCAACTAGACCCGGGCCTGTACGTTTACCGTTCCCAACGGACACGGTTCGTGCATTTTCGCCAGCTTTCGGCAACATTCGGCTGACGCGGCTTTCAGAGCCGCTTATTCCAGGGTTGCCAAATGCTGCTGCAATAATTACCTATATACTCCTAATTCGTTAAAAACTATGGAAATATACAGGGTGAGTTTTTTTTATGCCCACTATGGGGATCTCGGAAAATAGCAGAGCTAGAACAAAGGTTAAATGGGGAAAGAATTTCAGTTTTGAATGCTCAATCTAATGCTCCTTTTGGATTTTTAAAAAAGTTCATGGCTCACTAGATATGTTGAATAGAGTGATTTTTTGCTATTTCATCAGATCTCTGTAGCTCCGTTATTTCTGATTATACAGAAAATCTGTAGAGACAAAAATTGTGCATAATTTTATGCTTAATAAGATAATCTAATCCAATATTTTATTTTGTTTGTGATTTTTGACATAAACTTGTGTTTTTCTAAGTGTAAATCATAGTTGACTGTGGCCTTATAAAATCGGCCATATTTTGAGCTTTCCAAAGATATAATACTCGGCATAGTTATTATAAAAGATAAAAGAGCTAATTTTCTGTTTTTTTTTTTTATTTTTCACATAGTCGTGAAATACTTTCATAATTACGTTCTATTTTATAATTAGACATACTTCAAAGCTTCTAATATTTTGTTTTTAGCTGGTAACAAAATGTAACAAAATAAAACAAATAAAAAAACTCAAATTCAAATTATTATTTTAAAATGTCACCTTTATGCAAATATTGCATCTTTTTAAAACTGAATTTGTCGCCTTTCTTAGAGAGCGCCTGGCAATACTGGCAATTGCTTCTAAAACGGCTGCTCTTAATTCAACAATTGTCTCATACTTTATTTTGTACTGTTCCCCACAAAAAGAAATCCAAAACAGACAAATCGGGGGATCGGGACTGCCAGGAAATAGGTCTTTTTCTCCCTATCCAACTATTTGGATAGAGCTGATCTAGGTAATTTCTTACGGGCAAGTAATTATGTGGTGGAGCTCCATCATGATAATTTTTGTTTTATTTTGTTACATTTTGTTACCAGCTAAAAATAAAAAATTTGAAAGTTTGAAGTACCTATGTCTTATTATACAATAGAACGTAATTATGAAAATATTCCATGGCTGACTATGTAAAAATTAAAAAAATAAACTAAAATTAGCCATAACTCTTTTATTTTTTGTAATAACTATGCCGAGTATTATATCTTTGGAAAGCTCAAAAAATGTCCGATTTTATAAGGCCACAGCCAACTATGATTTACATAAAAAAAACACAAGTTTATGTCATATCTCAAAAATCACAAACAATATAAAAAAATTGGACCAGATTATCTTAATAAGCCAAAAATTATCTACAATTTTTGTCTCTACAGTTTTTCTGTATAATCAGAAATAACGGAGCTACAGAGATCTGATGAAATAGCAAAAATAACTCAGAATATCTAGTGAGCCATGAACTTTTTTAAAAATCCAAAAGGGGCATTAGATTGAGCATTCAAAATTGCAATTCTTTCCCCATTTAACCTTTGTTCTAGCTCTGCTAGTTTCCGAGATCCCCATAGTGGGCATCGAAAAAAACTCACCCTGTAGATCCCAAGAAGTTTCTTTAGTTCGACATTTTCAGAATAATATTATAAAAAATGTAGGACCTACTAAACTAGGTAGTAAACGAAAATCTTGGGAACAAATTAAACTCATTAAATCGATCTAAGGATTTCCAAACACGTATGAGTTAAGAACCATGGTGAGTACGTCGGCCCTTGCTCGATTATATTTCGATCGCTTGGAAGCAAATTACGGTTGAGATGATTGCAAATCTGGAGTTGGTCTTCCAAGAGTTTTTATTTCAACGTAATTTTCTGGCCAATGAACGTCTTAAAAAGTTACCATTCAAAATGTCCTGCACGCTATCTTTCATTTTGTTTACTTAGAACACGCGAGGCACGCAAAGAAGTTTTGTAAAGGACGCGGTGACGCGTGCCACGCACTTGACTGGCTGGGACTGGGGCTCGAGAACCGAGAGCCCTCTCGTATGCTACAATCGCGTGTAGCGGAAGCAGCCGAGTAGGCCCGATCGCGCCACAAATATTCGTTGCGGGCGTTTAAATAAGGACCTATTTACATCATACAGACGCTCGAAGCAATGCAAGGTGCATTCGGAACGCGAGATCCCAAATTAAACTCGCCACTTTTCACTCAATTTACCCAGCCGTCGGCTTATCTCGACTAATTAAGCCGGCTCTCGCACAGTGCGCCGTTGTTCATATTTCATGCGGTTATTTATAGGGAGCGCACTACTCCTATTAAGAGGGGTATTTGCGGCTGGTTACACGCTGCATTTCGAACGCTCGCCGGGGCCGCCGCGAGCAGCATCTGTCCGGCGGTTAAACCATTTACCTACCTAGATAAGTAATGCATATGCGAGCCGGGGTGGTGTTTGTGCTGGAAGCGCTAGAATTTGCGACGCCGGGGTCGATTCGCCCCTTCGCTTTGAGCAGTGGCGTTCAGCTAAGGCTGAGATAATAGACAGTAGAGGCCCTGTATGGCACAAAAAGTGACAGTTATTCGTTTTAACAGAGGTTGGACAACGATCGGATCTCTCTCTCTGGCGAGGGTCTTATTTTCCATATGATATTCATTTTGTGCAACAGGCATATATTTTTTCGCTCTTTCTAACATTCCCCTAGCAGCACGATGTATCAAAATTGGATTTTAAGGTTAAGCTAACGACAGTTAACTGCCATAAGCGTAGGTAGATGAGGGCACAGTTTAAAATGTATAAAAATATAGATAAAACCAATAAATAGGTAAATAGGTTAGGTAGTAGTATGTTATTTGCAAAGCTTCACTAATAATATTATTGAAGTTTGAATGGAAAAGTGAAGAAACATATAATTTGTTCCAAGAAAACAGAAATTTTAGGATATCAGGATAAAAACATTTATTAAATTTTTGTAGGAGGTTGGTATATGTAGATAGGTATGTACATAAAATTAAACAAGGCTCTAGCATACCAACTAATCAAACTTTCGAATATTTCTTCAATAGGAATCATAGCTGCAATAATAATTATTCCGTTCATTTACAAATAAAAAAGGTGTTTTAAATGGTTTTACTGTATGGTTTCGTTTCTTCAAACTCTCTTCTTATACATACCATCATAATTTTAAGACAATTAATACTGAAATTTGTACGGAACAAAAAGTTGGAAAGTTTGTTTTGGTAATATGAATCAACCAATAATAATAAGGAATTAGGCTGAATAAAAAATGAGTACCTAGGTATTTAATATCGATATATTAGTCTCTCATTCTTTTTTTGGTAAAATAAAAGTTAATAACTTTTTAATGCAAGGGAGATCATCTACATTTCAATAAAGAAGACAACAGTATTTTTGAAGAACATACGTCCTAAAACTCTTAAACGCGCATGCGTAAATGCTTCACTGTTATTTTCTACGCCTGCGTCTACTACGTACAGGGTTTTTCTTTAACTCAGCAAGCAATTATTTCCCTTTAAATAGAACGTTCGTATCAAAACTTTCAAAACCACAAATAAATCGTTAAATTACCAAACGCTTCCTGTAATAATTAGAGGTGGGTTTAACTACGCGGTGTTTCGTTTTAATGTATTATTAATCTAGACAGGATTTATGTTCAAAAGCCCCCGGTCTGTCGGTCTCAATGAAATACGCTGGCGAGGAAAAATAAAAGTCGCCGCTATGAATTGGAAAGTTGCCCTAATGCGACCAGAACACGAAATTACTGTGAGCTTTTTTCCTTTTGGTAAGGAACGTTAAATCTAATATTATGCATTCGTATGGAAGTCCTTTTTATTTTTAGCCTGCTGGTAAAAACTTTTAGCAGGTCGAAAAACTCGGCACACTTTATTCATTTACAGGTGAAGCGAGTGCAGCATAAAAGCGGCAGCTTTAGAGAATATAAATTTTAAAAGTCTAGACGAAATGGAAATAGCTTGTAAAATATTGCCGCAACGTTATATAAAATAACATTGCATTTAATTAAATAGAGAGTATTCTATTTTAGATTTCCGCTATTTTCAAACGGTTAAAAGCAAACTCTTGTTGTTTTGTGGGCCATTAAAGGAAATATTTATGGTACCTACAAAATAATATAGCCACCTAAGGTGTTGGTACCAATTATATTTTATATTATATTATATACCATAGAATATTAAGATGTCGATAATTGGTAGATACATGAAAAATTTTTAATAGGCCGAATTATCGACATAAGTGTCGATTACCAAGTAAAAGTTTAATAAAAGATAAGACATATTGAAATTGACAATAATGTTAATTCATTCTAAAAATTTGCAGCGGCATTGCGAAGTTGACACTTGGCCCTTTGGTGTCGATCATTGGTACCACTACATACATTCCATGAGATAAGATTCTTTTGAGACTTAAAATAAGATATTTCCAAAAATTGTCTTCGTTTACATCATAAATATCTTGCTATCCGCCTACATAAATTTACTTAGTACATACACGCTCCGGCGGGGAGCTGGATAAAGCACACAATAAACTATGAAGCAAACGTGGTATAGGATACATGGGAAGCTTCAATATATCACCATGACTTATACTTTTGAAAGTTTCCAATAAAAAGTTTTGATAAATACACGTGTACGTATACGTATACAAGGGATGTGAGCTCTTTATAAACAGTTCTCTGCATAGACTCAATAAGATGAAGCGGTTTTGTCAAGAACGACAATTCCACAGGGTGTTCCAGGTTTTTTTTTAATCGGGACTTTGACGTTTTGTAGGAAAACTCATTGTAAGGTGGGTTGCTCATATAGACATAGGTTCTAAAGTTCTTAATTTCAGGATTGTAGTTCTTTTTTGAAATTGAATTATGGCAATATCTCACAAAATAATGAAAAAAAAATCCTATTTGTTGCGAACATTTTTGATATTAGGGTACTTGACGAAATTGTACAAACAATTCCTTGACACTTGCACAAGACCCTACGATTATTTATACAATAGTATATATTTCATTACGAGTCTGGAAATAAAGATTTTTCCGTGCGCGCGTGACAAATTCCCGTGTGAGGCTCAGCCGAACACGGGAAGTCATGCAAGCACGGAAAATCTATTTCAGGACGTGTAATGAACGATATTTTTTATTATACTTCTTTGAAAACGGAAACTTAAAACATTTTATAGGAATATTGTAATAAATTTAATTGACAAAAAATAAACAATGCAGACAATATAGTGTTTGGTATGTATGATGCGTTTCCATGGTTACTCTCAAATTATTTCAAAGGTGCTTTGTTGTAAATTAGTTATTGTCAGATAAGGTGAATAAAACGTCAAATATATTACAGAAATGTATCTAAATATTGAAACACTTACGAATTAAAATACAAAATAGGTATATGTTAAATATCAGAGAGCATATAGAGAAAGATCATGTCACGTCAAAGTGAAGTGACAGATTAATAAATTTCAGGTTAAAATGTCATGACAACAGAAACAATAGCCTAGCCACCTGCCTGATATTGTACCCTGTGTTTTATCTAATTATCTATACTAACTTCTCTTTGAATAAGTGGCAATAATATTTTACTGAATTCCTCTGAACATTCAGCAACACAGTTGCCCGTATTTCCTAGAATAAATGCAGATTCTTTAACTTTCCGTCTATTTCCTACTTCTTCTTTTAGAATTGGTTTGGAACTATCCCACAATATCCTATGATTGTTATTAAAGGAATGTTCACATATTTTTGACTTCGAAATTTGATTTTGCCTGATATAATTTTTATGTTCTTTTAAACGAACTTTAAATGGCCTACAAGTCTCCCCAACATAGAACTTTCCACATTCACAAGGAATTTTATAAATGCAATTTTTTGAACTTTGTAACTCATTAAATGGTTTTGTTTCAACTATCATTGATCTTAATGTATTTTATGTATCTAAATATTGAAACACTTACGAATTAAAATACAAAATAGGTATGTATATGTTAAATATCAGAGAGCATATAGAGTTTCTTAAATTTAGTTTACTTTGTTGTATATTGCTATTTTAAAGCCATAATATAAGTATTCGGTATTTTTATTCAGCGCACGGAAAGTTTTTCCATGCGCTGTTTCCGTGCGCTAGCCCGAAAAACCCCATCTTTCATTATTGCTAAAACAGATGAAAATAAGGTGTTTTCAAAGAAGTATAATAAAAATAATATTTACGTAATTAGCAAGTGTTTTGACTTTGAAATTTGTCGGGAAAGCACTTATGACGTCACAAGTGTTTTACACATAACTTAACCACAGTGTCACGTGACAGATATGAAGGATATAGTTTCCAACGTGTGCAACATAAACAGACACATTTTGCTCTGGAGGAGTCAATACACGGAACGCATTCCTAATAAAAACATTTTTGTGTTCAATTGGATTAGTTAAAGCTCAAAGGTTGCAATACATGAAATATAAATTCATAGGCAAGCTGGAGAGATTTGAATGAAAAGTACAATTTGCCTTTGTTCCACGAATTATTGCAAACGGGCACCGGCAACATTGTAATGCCGTTTCTCCTGACATGCACAGAGGTTGCCACGTTTGGCGTTCTAGACAATAAAACGAGGAAACTGTAGATTTCAGCCTGATGAAAATTGTGCAATTTTGTCTTTCATTATCATAAATAAATAAGGGTTAAAAGCCGTTGTTTAATAATTTATTACATGTTATGTTGGTATATCTACTGTAAACTGAGTATCTACGATTTTATAGCAGTTAAAAATATCAAGTACCCTATTCCAATATATTTTTGCAAGTTTCAAAGCTCAAGGTTATATTTGTTTTCGATCTATACGTTTTTTGTTTCCGTGGGCCTTGACTAACCGCAAAACATTAAAACCTAATTTTAATGTTTTATAGGTATAGGTAACCTCGGTCGATGACAAGATGACAAATGACGAATGTTAGTTGTTTTGTGGTGACAGGATAACCTTTATAACCTATTTTTCGGCGCGTTATTTCAACCACGCTCGTTCAAGGAGGCGCGTCGGGCGGCAGAGTTGGCGAATAAAGAATTTATGCGCGGATTATTTTGCAATAATTGCCAGGGGGCGCTGGCGGCGTATCGCCGCTCGCCGCCGAACGCTATGCATAGCAATGAAGTGCCTATGCGCCGTCGCTATGCAGCTGGATTATAGAAGGCTGGTTCAATTTTTAAGGAAATCGCCCTTCAGCTTACTTTGGGGATCATCCGAGCTCCCCCTGCCTGGATTTTATGGAGTTAATAACGTGTCACTTCTGCTATTTTTCCTTTAGGATCTATTAAGTGTACCGCTTGTTCAATAACGAGCTTTTAACTAATTCGCGGTGATGTGTATGACACGAAACTTATTAGATATGATTATTTATTATTGTTTTTATTATTATTTGTGATTGCTTTTTAGCAGATAGTCCCTATGCCTTTGAGGAGTTAATTTGGTTCCCAAATGTATGACTTTTTCACATTTTGAAAAATAATTGTCTAAATGATTTTAAGATGGAGGTCACCATTCTTTGTTTGATAAAAATAAATTCTTAACAGTGTTCCATTTATTAAATATTAAAAAGATTGTAATTTTGTTTGATAATTAATTAATTATTGCCTATACATTTTTGAAATCAATATTAAAAAATATATCAAAATGATAACAGAAAATAACTTCCAAGTTTTTTCTGTTATAATTTTGATCATTTTTTTAACATCGGGTCCTAAAATGTATAGGTAATATAATTATATTAAACAAAATTAAAACAAACATTTTACTTATAGACACTTCTTAGTAATATATTAACAGTAGGTATAGAAGACAGTATCTAAAGGAAATAAAGACTTTCTACCTACATAAAATTTTACTTAAAATCTATACCTATGTACTTAGATGTAAGATTGTGAGTGTAAATGTAAATACAAGAAAAAGTGATAATGGGCATAAGCACTCAAAGTTATAGAAAACAAAAAAAAACTAGTACCACTTTTTTCTATGTACTTACTTATGTATTTTTTTTTGACAAATATGCATTTTCTGAGAACTTTATTTGAAAAAAAATGCTTTTTTGATGAGCTAACTTTGCGTAAAAACACACTTGAAATTACCTATGCATATACAGGTGAAATAAGGAATAAGCATCATATTAGGAATTACAATAAGAATAATGTAAAGGTAACTTATGTGTCAAAAATGTAACCGTTGTATGTACAAGGTGACTATTAATACGGGCACCCGAAAAGATAAACAAAATGAAATTTTTAGATAATCAAACAGAGAACTTACTATCTCACAAAATAATGAAAATATGGGTATTAGTGTCACATAACATAACCAACGCACTATACGCCATGAACTAGTCGACCTTTTGAACTGTCTGGGTTTTTTGTCTGATCACGATGGCCGGCGCGAAACCACAGTGTCTGCTACAGGACGCGTAAAATAAAAACTTCTGTATACGGAACGAAATCGCTTGGCCAAATGTGAACTTCAATGCGAGGTGTGGGGTGTACTCGCGCGCTCTAACTAAAATCATCGGTTGAATACTTCCATAATTTCATTTCCTTAATATGAATGATGTAATACTTGGATAGAGTATAAACTAACAATAACAGTTTCTTTTAAGACAATGCCGTTATTATTTCGATTCTTGAAACTGTTTGATTCAAGAACTAGGTATACCTACGTATTTATTAATTCTATTTGAATATAATGTTATTCTCGTAAGTAATATCATAAGGGCATCTAATTTTTCCGAAAAAAATCGAAAAAACACGTTGCTAAGTAATATTTTAACAAGAAGCATGAGTTCTGGTGGCAACAAAAATCCGAGTCGAAGACGAGGATTTTTGCACCTGCACGAATGGATTTTGTTAAAAAAAATATTACATAGCATTGTGTGTTTTTTTATTTTTTCACAGGAAAAATTAGATGCCATGGTATTTGACAAGACTATTTCATGAGTAACAGATTATTCTGCATACACATAGCTTACAAAACATACTACCTATTATACAACAGCTGTCAAGGTTTGCCGCGGGAAAACTCAGTTTTTCATCTAGAAACCATTTGTAATTCAAAATTGCGCGTTTGTGATTGGTGGAAATTAAGACGAGGGAAATAGTTAAATTTAAATTATGGATAATTGAATACATCGCTATTCTCAAATTTAGATGTTGGATGCTCTATGAATTTCAAAGAGTGATTAGAGAATTTATTCAAGATAAGTTCAGTCTAGTTGCCAGTCAATCATACTGATTCTTGAATTGAGAAGATTCCATGAAAATTTTATAATTTTTCAATCAGATATCGTTTTGCTTTAGGTTGATATTATTAATTTTGAATCGAATATAATATATTGTAACGAAGTTACTAGTTTTGGAATTTTCATCTTCTTATTTCTGTACCGAGTTGAATTTCTTCGCCGCGCTATTTTTAACAGCCGGCCGCCGCCGGAGTTTTTTTTTTGTATTCATATCAATGAGTTTTTTTTTTACATGGGAGACCGGCGTTCGGTATATAAAGTGCATTTAATTAGCCTTTGGTTTTAATTGTTTTCCGGCTTTTCCGCCGCCTTTTCAAAAAAATTGTTTATTTTACCGGGGGGTGAGGGATGTTTAAATGAGGTAGAAATGATAAAGGTCTTATTGTGGCCTAGGAGCGCCGTTTTTTTTTTTGAAACTAGGTAATTAAGGCCTGCCCGACCCAGAGAGACCACTGTCAACGACCTGTCAGGGGTGCAACACCCCTAACCGCCAAACTAGCCTCCGACTGCCGTTTTCGCTACCGGAAGAGTGGGGACGATCACCCGATTCATCGCCGCAGCCCCGGCCAATGGGCGGCCAGCACACTCGCCGATGGTAGCGCCGCCACACGATATAAATAGGCTGCGGCTGCCACGGAGGCTCTCCTTCATCCGATACCAATCTTGGTGAGTATTAGTAGGTTGTTCCGCCCTAGCCTGACCTTTCCTAGAACCTACCCTAAACCCGAAGTTGGGAGAACGAGCCTTTCTTTGACCAACTTCAACCTTCCGTCTATACAAATACCCTAGAGTTAGTTATTCAGTGAATAGGATAGGATTAACCTTTAAAAACTTTGATTTTCTTTTGATAAAGTAACATCGCACGTTTCCTAATTTTTTTTTAACCGTTAGTTTCTGAGCTTGCTTTCCGCATGAAACATACACCGCGTCTGAATCACAAAAAGAAACCCGCTTACATAAGTATTCTTTTCTTTGCTTACAGATTCGTGGACCACTCTGGGCCGGCCGTCTTAATTTCCTTTTGTTTTGTAAATATTCTTAAGAAATCCTATGTAAACAAATAATAAACCGTGCAAAACTTTTAAATATTTTACTTACACCCTACCCTCGATACACCATTGAACTTTGGAAATTATTTTCTCTGACTGAAAGTTATCTGAGCACAGCGGAGCATACCGCTCTAAAAAACTGGCGCCTGAGCATCCGTTTCACCGGAGGTCCGATTTTTCCTTTCTTAAAGAAAAGAGGCTATGAGGAAGTCCACCGGTGGGTATTAAAAAGGGAAAATCGGACGTGAACGCAAAAAGCGCTATAATATTTTTAAGAAAATTTCAATTTTAATTTTGAAAAAAGATTTTTTTGTGTGTAGGTTGCCAAGGCCCGGCGAAATCCTATACCCTTTCTAAAAATAGTAGACTAATGGCGGGAGTGAGTGGGAGTAATGGAAAATAAAGGGTGTGCGCACGTTAGCGCCGGCGAGGAGGAGCTGTTAAACGGCCGCTTCCGTTGGCAATTAGGCCGGGGGCTCCCGTTTTATTTCCGGAAAGAGGAGAAGACGAAACAGTCCCCGGTGACCCTGGGGACTAGCGTTGCGTGCGTATATCGCGGGAACTTCCCGGAACTTTATCGGGGTTGGATTTTAATGAGGCGGGGCCGGGCAACTTGGCGAACGGCGGGCCCTCCGTTTGCGGTGTTTTGTGTCGGTGTTTCTTGGCGCGTGGTTGGGACTACAACTGAGAAGCGATTTAGTGCAGAGCGTTTAACAAGGAGATAGAGGTGTCAGTAAGCCAACTTGTTTAAATACTACTACATCTTCGTATATTTGTTAAGCGTAACAAGGAGGCTCCTTAAAAACACAATCAAAAGAACGCAAATGGACTAGTTATTTATGTACCGAGGCACTGAAGTTCAACGGCCAGAGGCCTCGGCAACTAAATTCCACATGAGTCATAGAAAGTTGAACTTCAGTGCCTTGGTACATATTATATTTTTTTGAAATAGGAAAAAATGTTTTATTGACAAAAAATAATCATAAGGGATCACCCGTATATGAATCGACTGCGCGCGGCGTTGCTTGACTTTGACGATCGCTCTACCTAGGTCAAGTATTAGGAGGCTTCCCAACAGAAATTCCAAACTGCTGCCTGTTGTGCAGCCTCAATGAAAAATAGATTGATATTTAAACCTACTAAAATATTAATACTGAAAGATTGCGCTGCTATAGGTAACAATTTCGCAATGTGTACGAAAAGTTAAATGGGCCTTTATTGGCCGGGTTTTGAATATTTGGTCACTTTTGACAGGCGATGGCTCCGCGTCTGACGTTTGATGTTTTCATCTCGCCAAAGCCTAACATATAATCGTACAGTAATGGGTTACTTCAGTGCCGATTTCTGAGCTTTTAATGACGATTTTTAGACACTTTACTGCCGATTTAAAAAAAATGTATTCTATAAAAGTTTCATAACTTTTTGAGAGGTGTATTCAATGAGGATAGCCCCTTCTTGTCAAGATTTACCCACAATAATACTGGCGCATTCGCCAACATAAAAAATATGCGACTTTGCCATTTTTGTTAGACAATCGCTTATGGTCTTATGTAAAGAATTTCATTGAAAAGAACAAGCAGTTTCTTGAATGTTTAAAGAGTGCTAGATCTAGCACTAAACAGGGTGTTAATAAAGTAAGCCACAAAATTTCAAGGGGATACTCCTGGGTCGATTTTAAGAAAAAAATTTCATAAGTCATAAGGAATTCCTTTTTGAGGTACATTGTGTTGAAATTTCCAGAAAAATATCGAAAATTTTGAATAACTTTTCTGTAAATGAACAAATCGAAGCCAAACTTGGTAGTCGCTAGATCTAAATGGAGTGCCAAATTATGATAGTATATCTACGATTGACGTTACTTAATTTAAAATAAATAGTCCAGCCCTGTGTAATACAACATATTATCGTTATCATTTCAATATCCTGATACCTTTTATTTCAAAAACTTTGTTCGTATGAAGTTTTTTCTTACAATCGACCTTGGGATATTCCCTTAAAATTTTGTGACTTACTTTATTAACACCCTGTATAGTGCTAGCAGGAACAACACTGCAATTCGAGCGAAGTTGTTTTTAAAGAAATTAATACTTCTGGCAGACGCTCCTGCACAGATTAACACTTTGCCACTAATTTTTAAATTAAATTAAAACTAAATATATGGCTTTCCTTACAATTTGCTCTCTTTAGGCAGACGCAGTTGCAGCCGAACTATTTTGTATTGTAGGGACACTTTGCGTTGTTTCTCGATTATTCGCCACGCCCCTCTGTCGAAATGAGCGGAACTTTGTGGAAGTTCGTGGAAGTTTCTGGACGGCTACTGGGCTGCTATATAAGCGGCGCCGCGGCGCGTGACCGCGCTTACGGCAGTATTGTTCCATGCGAACTCGAAGCGAATAAAAGTGAAAAGTGGTGAACGAATAGTGAAGAGAATTAAGTGTACCGTGTAAGTGAGTAATTTTAGTGCGCTGTTATTCGATGACCTTGTTAAGGATAGATACGTGAATCATTATTACTGTCGAAAAATGGAGGGGAAAAAAAGGAAGGGTGATAAACTTAAAGGTATGGACTACTGGAAAAAGTGGTGTAGTCAAGGTCAAGAGGTTTCTAATAAAGAAACAAATTTGGATTTAGCTATCAAAGCTTCAGCTACCTTGCAGGCTGATAAGAAGACTGCCTACCCCGAAATCTAGTTTGGAATGCCTAGATATGTGCGATAAAAACCTTTATCCTAATATTTACACATTACTACAAATCTTGGCTACCATTCCTGTATCCACTGCTACCCCAGAAAGGTCTTTCTCGAGCCTAAGGAGACTGAAAAACTATTTACGAAACACTACAAGTGAAAACAGACTTAATGGTTTGGCTCTAATGAACATTCACTATGGAACAGAAATTCATGCAGATGAAGTAGTGGATATATTTAAAAGAAAAAGCCGAAGATTTCTTCTTTAATGGTTTTAGATTTAGCGCAGAGGAACGAAGTTAATTTATCCATTTCATTTAAAGTTAAGAACTTTATAAATATGTCGTAGTTTTTCGGATGAATATATAGATATTAAATTTCATGTAAGTATATTTTTGTTGTTTTATTTACTTCTCAAACTAAACCCCCCCCCCCCCAAACTAAATCCTGGCTACGCCCGTGACCTACTCCAAACTAGGAGTACCCCGGAAACAAGTACATGCTTGTGCGGGGGAGGGGGCAATATTTGGTGTGTGTAAATGGTTGCATTTTTCCCAGCATTGATGCCAACTTAGAACATCGAAATTACCAGTGATAGTCCTATTAAGGACTTCCTGACCACACATCCCGCTCTATTGAAGCTATTCAAATAGTCGTGTAACGGTTAAGCAACATATTGAATTCGGCGGTGCCACATATTAACAAAGTTCGAAGCCTTTCTAAGGCACTTAATTAAATTCTACTCCGTCTTAAACCCAAGCAGAATATACTAGTCTCAGGAAACTAATATCTGAGCTGGATTCGTCTGAAATTGGGTCACTAATGGCAATTGCCTCTCGCGATGAAAACTGAAACGTTCGCGTCTTGAAGCCGACGCCGCGACGCGAGCATGAAGAACAATCATTTGAAAAACGTGATATTATTGTGGAGCCCTATATTTTATTAGGTTAACAGAATCATGTGCTTTAAAAACTGCAGCATCCTTTCTCCCAGACTTTGAACAAAGAATCTTAGGAAAATGCAATTACATTTTCATGCAAAAACCCCCAATTATTACTAATGGAGCTGAGATGTCTAATTTATTCCTATCCGCTGCCCGCCTGGCCGTAATTCAAATTGACCTCACGGGTTATTATGGCAATAATCCACAAGGATAAATTCATTGTAAGTGAAAATAAACTGTATGTGCTTTGTTGGTTCGGTTAAAGTTATTTACGTTTTTTAAATGTTTCGTCTTCTGTTTCGGTGTACGGATTTTCGAAACTTTCTCTTCTTGGCGATCTATTCAGTTATTATTCCGTTTGTAGACTGTGCAATCGTGTAGTGTTTATAGTTATCAAAATTTTAGCAATGGCTTCCACCTCTATGTAGTGACTGTGCAAGAAATACTAAAATAAACGACACATTGACCTATGAAAACCGTTTAGAAATAAAGGGAACCTCTTCTAGATCGAAAACAAACCACAAAAGACAGAAGGAAAGAAATTAACAGGTATTTTAAGCCAGTTATGTACAACATTTCTGACTGGATTTGTGGATGCAATGTAAAAACGCGTTTTTTATTGTTTTCTGTAAGTACTTTGTTTTGTACTGATGATGCACTAAAATTGGCATTACTGACATAAAATATTTAAAATAAAAAATTGCAAAACATGCTTTTTCTACCATACATACTATCTACTTATATATATATATGGGATGAAGGATGTAAGATTAGCGAGTGTAAATGTAATAATTACAAGAAAAGGTGATAATGGGCAAACACTCAAAGTTAACAAAAAGAAAAAACTAGTAACCGCATACACGTGCATACACGTGTATGCGGGTTACTAGTTTTTTCTTTTTGTTAACTTTGAGTGTTTGCCCATTATCACCTTTTCTTATATATATATATATATATATATATATATATATATATATATATATATATATATATGTCAAATGTAAATTAGACGTGCTGACAATTTCAAACCGTGTGTTCCGCTATAAAAAAAACGGAACATTATTGTTTTATTGTCATGAAAATTGCGATATTCTGGGATAAATGCCAATTCGCGTCTGTTAACTATAATATTATGCATACTGCCAAATCTTGTTTAAAAAAGGCACTTCATACCGGTTAATAAATTGAGTGGCCGTACATAAAAATCACAGTTACAAAACGATTAAATATATTGCATGATGGAACCAGCCGACTGGATTTTATATTTCCATTAAATTTGGTTTTATCCTGGTGGAAAATTGGCGCATGCAGTAACACTTTTCGAGCTTTTTATGGGCAATTAAACAAAAGCAAACTCGTCCGTATATTGCTGTGTCCAGTTGACTTTGTCCGGACAACCAGTTGCATCATTTTTAATTACCTTCTATAGAAATAACACGATGTAGGTATGTATAAGTGTGTACGGATTTATACCGTTGACCTTTCTGAAACAAATAAACTACCTGATAATACCCCATTGTATATTTAGGTATAATATATTACTGGTGTGCAGGGTCGGCTTAAACATTATTGAGATATTATTCATTTATTTTTATTTTAAAATAAGTAGACATTCTAAACTAAATGAAAATAGAAAACAATGAATAATAATATTTTATTAAATATATTAAATTATACAGGTACCATATAGAATTTAATAAAATACATACTTAAATTTACTCATTTAGATTAAAACACAGCACAATGTAGGAGTTTTTCAAATTGACTTGTCGGTATGAAGACATAATTAAATTTTGAAACCCAATTGTTCCTTACTCCATTAGTTCTGTGTCACTATCACTATTATCCTCATCTAAACCTAAACTTATTATCAGTGGTTGAACATTTGTACGCATACACATATAAGAATTTTCCACCTTAATTACATGTTGTATACAGTTTTTCTAAATGTCCGCAGAGATGTTACTTACTACGTTTTTGATTAATTCTACTACAGATATATTTAATGTGGGAGAAATATTATTTCTTCTAATATTTGATTTTAATTGGTGCCATATTAACTCAATGGGGTTAAAAATACAGTAGTAAGGGGGAAGACGCAACACTACATGTTCATTTTCAGCTGCAAGTTTCTCACAGACGTATTCCCTATCAATTTTAAAAGCTTTTAAGACTTCCAAAAGATCCTGTTTTTTGTATGTTTCTTCAAAATAAATATCATTTTTTATCATGAAATGTTGAATCTCCGCTTTAGTACTGCTACAATTGGGGATTGTTTTTAGTTGCCTGCTATGATAACGCGCATTGCCCATTACAATAACGCTATTTTTTGGGATATTTTTCAAAAGACGATGTTCAAACCAATCTTAAAACATTTTTGCGTCAGTGTCTTGGTGGTAATCTAAGGAAGAGACTGCTACGTTTTTAGCTGAAAACAAAAGACAGTTCGGAACAAACCCATTTTCTGAACCTGCATGAATTATCATAATTCTTTTACCTTTATTTGAAGGGGCCCTGGTTTGACAGTTTTGTGAAAAATCAACCCATCCTTTTTTTTGCAGTGTCATGGGTATCAAACCATGTTTCGTCAATGTAGATAATTGGGCGATTTTCTGCTCTATATTGTGTAATAGCTGTTAGAAGTTTGTCTTTTATTAATTGTGCGATATTTAAATCCCATTTTGTGCAGCATTTTTCTAGGGGTCGTAATACCACAAGAAATGTTTGTTTCGTGGCTGATCAGCCTCTTCTTTAGGGAAACCAAGGTGGGTACAGATTGTTCTTCATACATTTGGTAAATCTTTCTTCTTAATAAATCCACATGATACTGGTCAATACTTCTTATTGTGCCGGAGTCACTGCGCTTTTTTGGGAATAATAGGTTTTAATACTATGTCCCTTACCGAAGTTAGAGGACGTCTCCGCTAAAGCATCTCTGGAACTAAAGCCTCTTGCCAGCAACGATTGATACACATTTTTAATACACAGACTAATACAACGCTGATACAATTAGCTATATTTATAAGTATAAAAAAATACCTGCTTAAAATTGTATTTATATTATGAATTACGGTTGCAGGTATATACCTACTCCGACCCTATACGAAATTTGGAGCATTTTATGGTCAAAGGGATAATGACCGTTTTATGGTAGGCAAAAGATCAACGGTATAAATGCGTACGTACTATACATTTTAAAATATGTTTGTAAAGGAGGACTCAAGACACGTGGCTGCTCTATACGTGTCCCCCTTAAAATAAAGTTCTAGGAAGTGTCTATTATAATGGGTTGGCAAATGTCCATCCTCTCATATTTTTCTAATTCATTTCTTCATTAACCCAAACGTATTCCCCTCAATATTTCCCCCTCGTATTCTGTGTAATTTACGAGGGGCAATATACAGTGACCGCGCCATTAGCATGTCCTAACTGCACCGTTCCGTCGTATCGATAGCGGGCTAATTTATGCGATACAGGGCCGTAACGGATGGGCCCGACCCAGGTCCGGCCCTGCGATAACCGGCCGATTTGCAGATTGGCCCGTTTTTGCGTGGTCAGGGCCTACGCGGTTAATTTATGTGGGTGCGCGGAATGGGTCAGTTCCTTTCGCCGGCGATGTCGCAGAATATTACTTATATCTATAGATGATGGCAAATGTCCGAGCATTTATGATTTTGAGTAGGACACTTTTAAAAATGTCCTCAGAGGCCTTGAGCATTTATAGACATTTTTGAAAATGGTGCCATTCGATAGCTTGTGAAAAGACCTTTAAAATAAGACCCCATATGCAAGAGTTTTGATTAAAAGAGTATAAAGTAAAAAATAAAAATAATTAAATATGTAAAATTTAAAAAATATAGATATTTCTAGTTGCAGACTGAATACCGATTTAGAAGACCCAACGCGTAGATACATGTAGGATGTAGGTTAGTTATAAATACTTTTTACATTTTTGGTACAAAATCTAAATAACTTCTTTATCTGTACTTGGAGACTTTGAACATTGAATTAAATGTTTTCTCATTCTTCCTGCATGGGCAAAATATTCAGCTTTACAAAATTCACAAATAGCATATTTTAATTTTTGGTCACTTCTTTTCTTGAAGTAATTCCAGTCTATTGAGTTTTGTTTGACCATTTTGCGCAAAGTAGGTACACAGTTCGCAATATTCTAGGTTAGAATTAGAAACGGTTTTGTAGTTTTATAGGTTAGAAATGGGGGGATTTTTTTTATAAATGACCATAAATTCTCATTAATTCTCTAACTGACGACATTCATATAAATGATCATAAATGTTCCACAACTGCCGGACAGTGACCAAAAATAGCAAGACACTTTTAAAAATGTCCTGCCCATAAATGCTCATAGAATGCTCAAAATGCTTCTGCTTATAAATGCTGCAGCCATCTATACTTATATCTAATAAAAGATAGATATTACTTCTCTTGCTTAACTCCACACCCACCAAAACTTTGTTTTTTTGCACTCGACGCGCGTTTCGCTAACCATGTTAGCATCATCAGGAGATGATTAAGTCTAATCTACCTATTCCTAACCTACTGCCAGTTTATTAACATGTATAGTGGGCTGTAGGAGATTGGTCCCTTATCTTTATTTAAACTAAATTTACATTTTGAAATTTCCAGACTTTCATAAGCGTCTAATAATCTCCTATCAGGTAGATACTTAAGTAATTTTAAATTATCTCTTGTTATTCTAAGATTATTTTCAAAAGCATGTTCAATCGACCATGTTTTAAATGTCCCATAAATGTTTGTTAAATCTAGTTTTTATGGAACGTCTAGTTTCTCAAAAAAATTTTTGATTACATTCTGAACAGCTAACTTCATATTCCACTTTTTTCTAAAATATTAATTTTGTACTTGGGGTTACCTAGTAGGTTTTTAATAAAAATTCCTATTCGCGTGGTGTCCATAAAGGATTTCCTCTCCTTCCATAAAAATAAACAGTAGGTTAGATCATCTCCTGATGATGCTAACATGGTTAACGAAACGCGCGTCGAGTTCAAAAAACAAAGTTTTGGTGTGTGGAGTTGAGCAAAAGAAGTATTTTCTAAATGCCAAAGGTTCCTGATTCCCAACTTAAAAGAGAGAAGTTATTTAAATTCGAAAATTCTATTATAATTCTGGCTCCCAGTAGATTTTGCATTTTTTTTTATTTGTTGTTGGGGGTCCCATAAAGTAAACGTAAGTATGGGAGGAATTTTAGGTCGGTGTACTGGGTGACAAACAAATGAGGTCCAAATTATTTGCCGTAATGTAGCACATTTCAATGTGCTAAAACAGAGTTTTTAAAATAATTTGTTTAAAAAAATGGGAGTCTATATTTCACAAAGTCAATGAAATAGTTTAAATTATATTGTATTCAAATTTGTTACAAGAGGATTTTTGACCATGATGAATACGAATCTAAAACTAAAATATGTGGCAGACAAAGAGAGTACGTTGTGAGTTAATTTCGAGGATTTATGAATTAAAAGTAACAGTGATTAAGGGGAAAATATACTCTTACGATGGTGAATTGTACAGCGTTTGGTTGCAAAAGCAGAAGTGAAAAGCAAGAGCCCCGGATTTCGTTTCACAGATAAATATTTAACAAGCTACTTTCTCAATATAACTTAAATTCCTTCCACCTTTTAGTATGATAAAGTGCTTTGTTTTTTTTTTGTAAATAGGACCAATATAATTTTTTTAACATCGTTTTTATGAAAAATTTCTTAATTGATTATGATAGTTTCATAAAATATGGGCTGGTTTCCATAGTCGTGCATTATTTATTTTATTTTGATCGATTCGAAATCGTCACAAATAAATATATTTTAGCACTTGACACCAGATTTACATTTGAGAAATTATCTGCAAATAAACACCAATATTTCAAATTACATGCAATTAAAACAATTAAATTTAAAAACACGCGTTGTTGTATACAGGGTGATTCAAAACTATGCGGCACCCATTCAGGGGCGTAATTTACTCGTTAAAATAAGACGAAAAGTTCATATCAACATGGGTCTAAAAACGCTTCGTTAAGAAGATACAGGGTGATTAAGCTTTCAAAAAAATATCGATTTTTGTTTACACCTTCCAAACCAATAAGAATATTTAAACCAAACTTATTACACACTAATACCCTCATAGGGTGACATAACACATGTTAATATTAGGTCTCCAAAGTAACCAGTGGCGGAGGTATGGGTAATCAGTACCATTAATTAAACAAAAAAATAGTACGGCCCTGTACAATACAAAAATGTATTATCTTGTTGAATAAACAATAAAATATGGAACAAAAAATGTCTCTTTCATTTTTTTCATATCTCTCTCCCTTTCGCGGAAAATTGGAGTTTTTCCTATTTCTCATCTTTTTGGACTCATTACTTTACTTTGAAGTAACTATTATTTTAAGTAAACGAAATGATTTTCGAATGGAATTGCACTAGCAGTAGGTAATTTTTGATACTAGAAAGGCGCTAAGGCACAAAATAATAATAATAATAGTAATATTTTTTGAAAGATTAATCACCCTGTATATTCGTAACGAAGCGTTTTTGGGCCCATGTTGATATGAACTTTTCGTCTTATTTTAACGAGTAAATTACGCCCCTGAAAGGGTGCCGCATAGTTTTGAATCACCTTGTATAGTTCGGAATCTTGTTCTTTTACGTCCTCGCGTAAATCAACGACGGCGTCACCTTGTTTGCCAGCCTCCATAAATCTCTGAATATTAGGTCAGGATTTTGCCGGCTCGAACCGCGGCCCGGTACAAATACATTCCGAAAGATGTATCGCTATCTCGCCGGGCGATCGGGGGGACCTAGGGTGGCAGAAAAGGTCGCGGAGCGGACCCCGCGGGGTCGGCGAAAGGGAGAGCTCGTCCCAGCCGCGTATTTTTGGCGTTTTGTTAAAGGCCGCTGACTAATTTTGGCCAGGATACGTCGGGCGAACAAAAGTGGCGGATTTGGGGGGTTTTCCACGCGTCCGGCTTTCTTGTTTCCACGACCTCTGGGGCTAATCGTGCCGGGTACGACGCAAGAAAAGTGTTTTTTATTATACTTCTTTGAAAGCACCTTATTTTCATCTGTTTTAGCAATAATGAAAGATGGGGTTTTTCGGGCTAGCTCACGGAAACAGCGCATGGAAAAACTTTCCGTGCGCTGAATAAAAACACCGAATATATGGCTTTAAAATAGAAATATACAGCAAAGTAAACTAAATTTAAGAAACTCTATATGCTCTCTGATATTTAACATATACCTATTTTGTATTTTAATTCGTAAGTGTTTCAATATTTAGATACATTTCTGTAATATTTTTGACGTTTTATTCACCTTATCTGACAATAACTAATTTACAAAAAAGCACCTTTGAAATAATTTGAGAGTAACCATGGAAACGCATCATATCTACATACCAAACACTATATTGTCTGCATTGTTTATTTTTTGTCAATTAAATTTATCATAATATGCCGATAAAATGTTTTAAGTTTCCGATTTCAAAGAAGTATAATAAAAAAATATCGTTCATTACACGTCCAGAAATAGATTTTTCCAGACTCGTAATGAAATATACTATTTCCTGCGGCGTTAGTCTGCGAAGGTTAACCTACCCCGCTATGTTTTTTTTTCTGGTAAAAAATATATTATATCCCTTAGTAATGAGAGAATAAGTGATGCGGCCAAACAAAAGTCCCTGGTTTCTACTAGTGACATCTCGTCAAGTGCATTTTGCAACTCCCCTCTTAAGAATTCAAGAAAACGGGCACTATTTAATGATCCGTTAAAAAAAAGAAAGGACTTATCACCCTTCGGCAGGTTATTCCACCGAATACATTTACTGACAAAAAGTGAAAGTTACAGAACATCAAGGTTAGGTTTTGAGTCACAGATTTAACCGATTTAAAAGCTCCTGAATTCTGAGATATGAATTTCTGGAGCAGAGATTTCGGACCTAATATTTAGTGAATTTACGGCAAATAGTGGCGTCTGTTTTAGATATACTGCGGGATGGAATAATAGAAATCGACTAGAGAACAGCCCGCCTCCGCTAATGGGAATGGAGTTTAAGACCATTTCGGTGGAACCGACAGCAATTAGATTCAGCTTTGTCGGGGGAGCAGCGGCAAAATTATCATTGTATACATTATATCGTATTATTTGTCTTGGCCATAATGGGACAATTAACACGAAGTAAATCTGAATTAAAATTTATCTGTAACTTTCGCCGAATTATCGTTAGAAAGCAACACATACAAAAGTGACTTCGTTTTTTATTGGACTACAATATTGTACAGGGTGAGCGAATCTCGACGTTTCAGGCCTACAGCGGGAATACGAAAACTCAAAATAAAAGTTCGAAAAGTGATACATACTAAGGTCAAGTTATGACCGGAAATAGTTATTTTTGTTACAAGTACCTTAAATGAAGTTTTTCAGGATGAATCATTGCTGTTTCTGGACGAGGCGTTATCCGAGTCCGAAATAACAGATGAGTACGTGTGACAAACACTATTTTTGTTATAAGCTCCCAAAATTTTGTTACGCGCTTTTTCAGAACGCTTAAATTTGCAAATTTCCATAATTTTTGGAATCATAATGTTCGAAAAAGTTGGCTTAGAAATTGATATCGTAGCAACAAGTTTGTTTATTCGATAATTTTGTCATGTCATTCATTCATTTAAGGACTAAGCCGAAAAAGAAGCATTTTACGAACTTAAATGAGTCCGTAAAATAGCTATTTTTAAAAATTAGCTTTTTTTATGTTTGGTAAAATGACCGCTGTGAGGTCATCGATATTATTTTCTCAGAAACATATCATTTTTCCTATATATTGAAAGTCTTTGTCATTCTCAACAACTTATGTAGGAAAAGATTTTCTGTCTCTTAAAAAGGGTCAAATCTGTAAAAAAAAACATGGAATTTTTTCTAATAATTTTCCGAAATCTAGCTAGCCGTGGAAACAATTGATAGCCAGAAATTATTGAAAAGTATGTTAGGTTGCCTTGCGCATCCTTAAGTTTATTCAACTGGAATATATTTTTTTTTGTAACAAACAACAAACAATAATAGCAAACAAGTTAGTAACAAACACAATTCAAAAATTTTAAAAATATTCCAGTTGATTAAATTTAAGGGTGCGCAAGCACCATAACATACTCTTAAATAATTTCCGACTATCAATTGTTTCCATGGCTAGCTAGATTTCGAAAAATGGTTAGAAAAATGCCATGTTTTTTTACATATTAGACCCTGTAGATTTTGCGATATAGCGAAAAAATTGTATGTTTCTGGGAAAAGAATATCAATGACGTCACAGCGGCTATCATCAAAAAAACTAATTTTCGGACATGATTGGACCTTAGTTTGTCCCATTTAAGAACCTCTTTTCGAAATTTCATTTTGAGTTTTCGTGTTCCCGCTGTAGGCCTAGGACGTCGAGTTTAACTCACCCTGTACACACAAAAATTGCGGATGATAGCAGCTACGGCAGTGACGTATCACCTTGCCCCTTTTAAAGTGCTTTTGTGATTGATAATGTATGTTTTTCTATCATCTACCGATTTTGGGTACAATATAAATAACAATAATTGCAAACTCTATTGTTATATTTAGATTTATAGAAGCTTTAATCAGAAAATATGTGTTAATGCGTTTTTATTAAAATCAACCTAAAATAAAGTTAGGGGCTTTGCCGATAAGCTGGTATTTTACCATTCTAGGCAATATGTGGAATTTGCATTTTTGTTATCAAAAACTAATTAAAAAGTAAATAACTTCCCGGACAAATCGGATTTAAAAAAACCGCTAAAATTCATTTTTGTAATTGACTTCCAAAACTTCGTTACGTTGTGGAGAGGGCGAATGTTGGGATTAGGAAATTTTAATTATCGAAATACGCCCTAAAAGTGTGTTTTTTTATTTTCAGATTAATAAATTTACATTTTTTTCCATTGTATTTTCGTGCCTTACCTACTAACGCATGGAATAGTATATTTCATTACGAGTCTGGAAATAAAGATTTTTCTGTGCGCGCGTGACAAATTCCCGTGTGAGGCGCAGCCGAACACGGGAATTCAGGCAAGCACAAAAAAATCTATTTCTGGACGTGTAATGAACAATATTTTTTATTATACTTCTTTCAAAACGGAAACTTAAAACATTTTATCGGCATATTATAATAAATTTAATTGACAAAAAATAAACAATGCAGACAATATAGTGTTTGGTATGTATGATGCGTTTCCATGGTTACTCTCAAATTATTTCAAAGGTGCTTTGTTGTAAATTAGTTGTTGTCAGATAAGGTGAATAAAACGTCAAAAATATTACAGAAATGTATCTAAATATTGAAACACTTACGAATTAAAATACAAAATAGGTATATCTTAAATATCAGAGAGCATACAGAGTTTCTTAAATTTAGTTTACTTTGCTGTAATATTTCTATTTTAAAGCCATATATTCGGTATTTTTATTCAGCGCACGGAAAGTTTTTCCATGCGCTGTTTCCGTGCGCTAGCCCGAAAAAACCCATCTTTCATTATTGCTAAAACAGATGAAAATAAGGTGTTTTTCAAAGAAGTATAATAAAAACGCCTTTTTTGTAAAATAATTTTAATTTGTACGGTTTTTCTTGTCATCTAGCGAGCGTTTGTTTCTAAAAGAGACGGCGTTGTTACTAATAAGTTACAACCCCGTCATAGAACAATAATAGTTCGCGCATTGAAAATAGTCTTTTAAATAAAGATCCCCAGAAAGGAGCAAATTTGGGCTTAACGCTCGACCGGGACAGTCTCTGCATATGGCGGGGTGACGTTTCCGTTTTTACCGTGGCGCGCACCTTTGAGTTGTTATGACAAACTAATCGAGGCAAAAAACCTCAATTTTCGTGAAATCAGTACCTACAATATAGGCAAAAAATTATAAGGCGCGTTTACGTCTTTAAGTTTAGGAATCCTTAATAATACAGCAATTTTAATTTTAATTTCCCAATTATGAAGAAGGAGGTACCTACACAAACGCCTATGTCACTTTGGTGCATGGCCTCAAAAGTTAATGTTTACCGGTGGATTATTATCCTCAAACATTTAATTTTGGCGGTCAGGGAAGTGCCACAAGCCGCACAACTAAGCATAATAACTCAAAAATGTATTTAAATATTAAATACCACATACTGACACCTATCACAGTGTCAGATACCAAAATATCGTGTCAAAACTTGGTTATTAACAAATACTTACCTATTTTTCCAAATAAGACACGATTTTACCCTCTTGTAAGCATATAATCTCTCCCAATATCTCACGAAGTTCGGTGTTCCCACCTTCGAATTTATGTACGCGACTTGCGTAAATTTTCCGGATTTCCTTATACCTGCATTTAATTAAAGCCGTCTGGCAGACAAAGAACGGCGTTATTTTTCCCCCCGGGTGTACATAACCCACCCAGGGGGGTCCGAATTATTACTGCGAGGGTAGAAGCTAGAACCCCTTGTAAGTATTCTCTTTTGGAATTACCAAGAGGGCCTAGAATAATACCACTAATTAATTTTGAGAAAGGGGCACCAAAGATGGGTGGAACTTAGGTTAAACTTCCTTGTAGCACATTGGGAAGGTTTGTAATTGATGTTTAAGGCGCTTCATATAGTTATGTCCACGGATAGAGTTCACGTAGGGTGTAAATGACAAAAAAATTTCGAGTTGAAATTTGAGCTTCTGGGGATCAGCCCTGCTTGGTTTTAAACTAATTTGTGGCATAATTTTACTTTCGAAAAATCACGTATGCCTTGGGAATTTTGAAAAAACTAATTTTCCACATCAGTAAAGTGCCCTTTCTGTAGGTTTTACGACAAAATGTTATTAGGGAAACTTGTTCAGAATGAAGAACTGAGTAGGTTGGCGAAATTTCGAAAGTCTAGGCCTACTTTGATTTTTTTGGTATTTTTTCCCACTTTTCTTCAGAAAAGTGCACTTTGGGTAGCTTTCACATTAAAATCTTATTAAGAAAACTTGTTCACAATGAAAAACTGGATAGGTGTGAAAGAATTTCAAAAGCCTAGGTCTACTTTAATTTTTATACGTTTTAAATTTTTTAGCAGAAAAAAATCAAAGTATACCTAGGCTTTTGAAATTCTTTCACACCTATCCAGTTTTTCATTGTGAACAAGTTTTCTTAATAACATTTTAAAGTGAAAGCTACCCAAAGTGCAATTTTCTGAAGAAAAGTGGGAAAAAATACCAAAAAATCAAAGTAGGCCTAGACTTTCGAAATTTCGCAAACCTACTCAGTTCTTCATTCTGAACAAGTTTCCTTAATAACATTTTGTCGTAAAACCTACAGAAAGGGCACTTTACTGATGTGGAAAATTAGTTTTTTCAAAATTCCCAAGGCATACGTGATTTTTCGAAAGTAAAATTATGTCACAAATTAGTTTAAAACCAAGCAGAGCTGATCCCCAGAAGCTCAAATTTCAACTCGAAATTTTTTTGTCATTTACACCCTACGTGAACTCTATCCGTGGACACACTGTATGTTGCCCAAGTTCAAACATACAGAGAAAAATGATGAGAGAGGTATGTATAACTATGTATTATAATGGAATAAAAGCTTAATTATATTCGCTATAATCGTATATAGACTATTTAAGTGTGACGGGCAAATAAACCAGAACTTCCCTTTGTTTACGTATGTTTTTATTGTGAAAATCTACAAATTTTCATTCATGTATTGTGTATCACTTGTAGTAGTGTACAATTTCCTAATACATACATAAATTGTAAAACCCCATTTCAATACAGCATATAAATGAATTTTACTTTTATTAAAAACAAATTCATTACTTGAATCTTTAGTTTTTTTCATTCCAGTACATCGAAAAAGAGACATGATATACCTAATGTGTTAACGAGTACGTTAACACTGAGTAGATACTCTTTCAAGTAAGTACAACAATGGCTTGGAAATAAAAAAGGTCATGAACAATGGGTTTGGAAGAAAACCAAAGGGGGTGGTCTGCAGCCAGTACCAACGCTACAGCCACCAGCACCAGAAGCAGTTTTAAAACTTAATTGTTGCAAATGCATGAATACCTGTCAGACCAACTGTGGATGCAAAAAAGCAGGCCTTTACTGTTCTAATAAGTGCCCGAACTGCGAGAACAGCTGTAATAACATGCCCGTTGCAGAAATTGAAGAAGAAGCAGAGAATAGAGAATGATCCGGAGTTCCCTGAATCACTTGAAGCAAAGATGTGTTGTATATATCTTTGCTTGAAGGTAACTATGCATAATTATATCCCACCTTTATTTCTTCACTCACTATTAATTTGCGTGTTCAAAATATGTTTCGAAATAGGTTTTCATATGTATTCAATGAATTGTCAAGTATTTGGAATTAAGTAATTTTATATTCCATAAGTATCTTGCTTTGCCAGTTATAAGGTAAAAATCAATAAAAAAACATTATTTTTATAGTGTTTTTTTGTGATTTCTCATATTTACGGGGAAAATTTTTGTTGGTCAACTTTAGATTCGTGTTCAGCGCCCAAAAAAACGTAAAATAAACTACTAAAAACAATTACACCAGAACTTTCCACTTTAAACTACCATTTGACTGAACTACTAGTCCGTTTTGCTTTAAGACAGTTTTGAATTAAAAAAATAACGTCAAAAAGTTGATGAAATGAACATTGCATTCATGCTCTGATACCTTTCGAAACCGTTGGATTTGTGTATTTACTCCGGACGCTGATGCTGGTGCGGGCGCTATTTAGATCGTTCTGTGTACAGCGGATCGGTTTATAGGGGAATTAAACCGCCGAAAGATTGGAAGTGTGCCAGCTCTAACTTTGAGTTCCGCCCAGGATCATTTTTCAGCAATTTGAGCACGAAATGTGGATAGGATCGAATGAAAAATTATACCTATGTCTCCAGTATGAGTTGTCTAATATCCTTGCTATACATTGAACGTTTTGGACAAATTCAGTGGGTGGATTTATTTAGGAAAAAGTCTCAGTCGGCGCAAAAATCAAAGTTTGAGTTTTCGGATTCCACAATTTAAAAAAAAACCGTATTATTAACTATTAAATACATTTTGAGATGACCCAGAGACAAAGATCCTGTATAATATTTTATTGAATCTTTGCACACCAACACTTTGAGTGGTCCGGTTGGCTATTCAACGGTTTTGAGCCAATTCCAAGGCGGACTTGATTCGCCAGATGCCTTTAAAGTTCCTATTCTTCCTACTTTGATACTCTGCACAATATATTTTTATTCAAATTGTTTAAAAGTCAAAAATGTCAAAATCTATTCTTAGGTTATTCGGCATGAAGAAAATATTCTCCAGAATACTTTTTTTTAATATCTCAGCAACAAAAAACATTTCTTGCGAACTCTTTGGTACAATACTTCCAACGAAGGCCATTCTACAATTTGCCGCTTGCAAAATTCTGTTAACATTAATTAGAGGCAATCCGCTGGGACCCCTAGTTTATAATTCAGAAAGAGAAATTCCATCGAGGGGCCTCCAGGCGACCTGGCCAATGTTTATTAAAGCGAGTTCGGGCTCGAGCCGGGAATCGCAGAACCCCGGAAGGGTTATCTACACCCCGTCGAGCGTAAAAATAAGGCCCGACCCTTTGTCTGATCAACGGCTTTAATTAAGGCTAAGGTATGATGAAATCGTGGGAATTTACACGAATACTAGGTTGGAGTTAGTGAAATATACATATATACAATAACAACTAACTTATTTAGGGAGAGAATTTTCGTTTGTATCTATGGGGAAAAGGTGCACAATCTGGCAACGATGTACCATCAGTGGAATCGAATCTACAGTAGATCTTGTTACTGCGCCATCTCGTAGAGAGTAGCAGTAACTCGCGCTTGCGTACATTCACAGAATCGTGTTTCATTTCGTCATTATTGGATCGAGTGTGTTTCCAGTACTTCAGTCAATGCTACAATTCTTTTCCACTTACAGTTTTTAACAGGCTGACTTGGAGTTTCAATTTTTAACTCCGCCGCTGTCTGAAAAGCGTCCCGATTATAATTTCCAAGTATTAAGTTTATTGGATTCCTTAAAGGTTGTCCCTACGTTTGTACTGAGCGCAAGACAAAAGCTTCAAAGCATTTCACACAGAAAGCAATTTGAGAAATGAGAAACCAGGTTGGTACTGACTTTTTCCAAAAGATTCGGTAACGGTTGGTTGGCTCAGCTAATCCTATTACCCAACAACTGCAGTTAAATCATTTAGGTAGATATAGTCCCTAGTGGGATCATATTATACAATTCAGCCTTACGCGTGATTTTGTTTACACAACACTAGGCTATGGCGAAAAATTAAATAACACAATTTTACTGTGCATGCTAAGCATTTTCCCGACAATCCCATTTTTTCATGCATTATAAATTGGCGGCGAAAGCCCCATTTCATTCGTCGGGGTCTTCCGGACAAGGAAGGTGAGAAATAGAATGTTTAAAATGTAAATCGAAAGCATTTCCGTTTAATACAGCTTTCAGAGGAGTATTAAAAGTTTTAGCTCTGGGCCCAGGGCACACACGGTGGAAGAGAAAAGTTTGAAATATTCTTTCAGGAATTCTCAGCGTAAATTACGACCGAAACCGCGTTCGTTCGAATGCTAGAAGTAGAACTTTCACGATGGTAAGAGTTTTCGATTCATTGAGTACATACTGGATGCTATTGTGCTAATTACATTTGACTTTTATAACTTCAGAAATGTTCAAAATAGTATGACGCGTCTATTCCAAGTTGAGACATGATTTTGAAACACTTTGAACTTTTATTTATACAGGGTGAGTCATTTTTAATGTCGGACCCGAAAATATGTGTGGTAATAAATAGGGTCGTTGGTTTAATGTTTTTTTAGTTAGGTTTGTAAAAAAACTTAAGTTTATAAATATGTGCAGGTTCCTGCCTAAACATGCGGCAAGAATTTAAGGGAATATTCCTTATGGATCAAAATAAAAAAAAGTTCCTATAAACATATGTTCAGAATAGCTTAATTTCCGAAATACAGGGTGTTAAAGTTTTTTAAAAATCTTTTTTTTAAAACAAGCTTTTATTTAATCCATGTACCTACTAAAACGAATAAAATAAGTTTAGGTTTTGGTTAAGATAATTAATTGCCAAATTGCGACAAGTTTTGGTAAATCAAAAAAGCTTGTCGCGCAAATTGTAAAGAAAAGACATAAGTACTTTAGCCATTCGCTTATCACTGTAAAATAAAATTAATTGGTGCCTACTTTTGTAAACATAGGTACAAGCTAATATATGAGCGTTTTTTGCTGCATTGACACCAACTTAGGATATCGAAATTACCAATTAATAGCCTTAGTAAGGATTTCTTAAGAAAATTGACTCTAAACCAGCAAAGGTGTTTAAATAATATATAGTATATTTCATTACGAGTCTGGAAATGAAGATAACAAATGTGACAAATTCCCGTGTGAGACGCAGCCGAACACGGGAAGTCATGCAAGCACGGAAAAATCTATTTCTGGACGTGTAATGAACGATATTTTTTATTATACTTCTTTGAAAACAGAAACTTAAATAATATATATATATATATATATATATAAATTATTATATAATATATTATTAAATAATATATATATATATATATATATATATATATATATATATATTATTTAAGTTTCTGTTTTCAAAGAAGTATAATAAAAAATATCGTTCATTACACGTCCAGAAATAGATTTTTCCGTGCTTGCATGACTTCCCGTGTTCGGCTGCGTCTCACACGGGAATTTGTCACATTTGTTATCTTTATTTCCAGACTCGTAATGAAATATACTATATATTATTTAAACACCTTTGCTGGTTTAGAGTCAATTTTCTTAAGAAATCCTTACTAAGGCTATTAATTGGTAATTTCGATATCCTAAGTTGGTGTCAATGCAGCAAAAAACGCTCATATATTAGCTTGTACCTATGTTTACAAAAGTAGGCACCAATTAATTTTATTTTACAGTGATAAGCGAGTACCTAATGGCTAAAGTACTTATGTATTTTCTTTACAATTTGCGCGACAAGCTTTTTTGATTTACCAAACCTTGTCGCAATTTGGCAATTAATTATCTTAACCAAAACCTAAACTTATTTTATTCGTTTTAGTAGGTACATGGCTTAAATAAAAGCTTGTTTTAAAAAAAAGATTTTTAAAAAACTTTAACACCCTGTATTTCGGAAATTAAGCTATTCTGAACATATGTTTATAGGAACTTTTTTTTATTTTGATCCATAAGGAATATTCCCTTAAATTCTTGCCGCATGTTTAGGCAGGAACCTGCACATATTTATAAACTTAAGTTTTTTTACAAACCTAACTAAAAAAACATTAAACCAACGACCCTATTTATTACCACACATATTTTCGGGTCCGACATTAAAAATGACTCACCCTGTATAAATAAAAGTTCAAAGTGTTTCAAAATCATGTCTCAACTTGGAATAGACGCGTCATACTATTTTGAACATTTCTGAAGTTATAAAAGTCAAATGTAATTAGCACAATAGCATCCAGTATGTACTCAATGAATCGAAAACTCTTACCATCGTGAAAGTTCTACTTCTAGCATTCGAACGAACGCGGTTTCGGTCGTAATTTACGCTGAGAATTCCTGAAAGAATATTTCAAACTTTTCTCTTCCACCGTGTGTGCCCTGGGCCCAGAGCTAAAACTTTTAATACTCCTCTGAAAGCTGTATTAAACGGAAATGCTTTCGATTTACATTTTAAACATTCTATTTCTCACCTTCCTTGTCCGGAAGACCCCGACGAATGAAATGGGGCTTTCGCCGCCAATTTATAATGCATGAAAAAATGGGATTGTCGGGAAAATGCTTAGCATGCACAGTAAAATTGTGTTATTTAATTTTTCGCCATAGCCTAGTGTTGTGTAAACAAAATCACGCGTAAGGCTGAATTGTATAATATGATCCCACTAGGGACTATATCTACCTGAATGATTTAACTGCAGTTGTTGGGTAATAGGATTAGCTGAGCCAACCAACCGTTACCGAATCTTTTGGAAAAAGTCAGTACCAACCTGGTTTCTCATTTCTCAAATTGCTTTCTGTGTGAAATGCTTTGAAGCTTTTGTCTTGCGCTCAGTACAAACGTAGGGACAACCTTTAAGGAATCCAATAAACTTAATACTTGGAAATTATAATCGGGACGCTTTTCAGACAGCGGCGGAGTTAAAAATTGAAACTCCAAGTCAGCCTGTTAAAAACTGTAAGTGGAAAAGAATTGTAGCATTGACTGAAGTACTGGAAACACACTCGATCCAATAATGACGAAATGAAACACGATTCTGTGAATGTACGCAAGCGCGAGTTACTGCTACTCTCTACGAGATGGCGCAGTAACAAGATCTACTGTAGATTCGATTCCACTGATGGTACATCGTTGCCAGATTGTGCACCTTTTCCCCATAGATACAAACGAAAATTCTCTCCCTAAATAAGTTAGTTGTTATTGTATATATGTATATTTCACTAACTCCAACCTAGTATTCGTGTAAATTCCCACGATTTCATCATACCTTAGCCTTAATTAAAGCCGTTGATCAGACAAAGGGTCGGGCCTTATTTTTACGCTCGACGGGGTGTAGATAACCCTTCCGGGGTTCTGCGATTCCCGGCTCGAGCCCGAACTCGCTTTAATAAACATTGGCCAGGTCGCCTGGAGGCCCCTCGATAGAATTTCTCTTTCTGAATTATAAACTAGGGGTCCCAGCGGATTGCCTCTAATTAATGTTAACAGAATTTTGCAAGCGGCAAATTGTAGAATGGCCTTCGTTGGAAGTATTGTACCAAAGAGTTCGCAAGAAATGTTTTTTGTTGCTGAGATATTAAAAAAAGTATTCTGGAGAATATTTTCTTCATGCCGAATAACCTAAGAATAGATTTTGACATTTTTGACTTTTAAACAATTTGAATAAAAATATATTGTGCAGAGTATCAAAGTAGGAAGAATAGGAACTTTAAAGGCATCTGGCGAATCAAGTCCGCCTTGGAATTGGCTCAAAACCGTTGAATAGCCAACCGGACCACTCAAAGTGTTGGTGTGCAAAGATTCAATAAAATATTATACAGGATCTTTGTCTCTGGGTCATCTCAAAATGTATTTAATAGTTAATAATACGGTTTTTTTTTAAATTGTGGAATCCGAAAACTCAAACTTTGATTTTTGCGCCGACTGAGACTTTTTCCTAAATAAATCCACCCACTGAATTTGTCCAAAACGTTCAATGTATAGCAAGGATATTAGACAACTCATACTGGAGACATAGGTATAATTTTTCATTCGATCCTATCCACATTTCGTGCTCAAATTGCTGAAAAATGATCCTGGGCGGAACTCAAAGTTAGAGCTGGCACACTTCCAATCTTTCGGCGGTTTAATTCCCCTATAAACCGATCCGCTGTACACAGAACGATCTAAATAGCGCCCGCACCAGCATCAGCGTCCGGAGTAAATACACAAATCCAACGGTTTCGAAAGGTATCAGAGCATGAATGCAATGTTCATTTCATCAACTTTTTGACGTTATTTTTTTAATTCAAAACTGTCTTAAAGCAAAACGGACTAGTAGTTCAGTCAAATGGTAGTTTAAAGTGGAAAGTTCTGGTGTAATTGTTTTTAGTAGTTTATTTTACGTTTTTTTGGGCGCTGAACACGAATCTAAAGTTGACCAACAAAAATTTTCCCCGTAAATATGAGAAATCACAAAAAAACACTATAAAAATAATGTTTTTTTATTGATTTTTACCTTATAACTGGCAAAGCAAGATACTTATGGAATATAAAATTACTTAATTCCAAATACTTGACAATTCATTGAATACATATGAAAACCTATTTCGAAACATATTTTGAACACGCAAATTAATAGTGAGTGAAGAAATAAAGGTGGGATATAATTATGCATAGTTACCTTCAAGCAAAGATATATACAACACATCTTTGCTTCAAGTGATTCAGGGAACTCCGGATCATTCTCTATTCTCTGCTTCTTCTTCAATTTCTGCAACGGGCATGTTATTACAGCTGTTCTCGCAGTTCGGGCACTTATTAGAACAGTAAAGGCCTGCTTTTTTGCATCCACAGTTGGTCTGACAGGTATTCATGCATTTGCAACAATTAAGTTTTAAAACTGCTTCTGGTGCTGGTGGCTGTAGCGTTGGTACTGGCTGCAGACCACCCCCTTTGGTTTTCTTCCAAACCCATTGTTCATGACCTTTTTTATTTCCAAGCCATTGTTGTACTTACTTGAAAGAGTATCTACTCAGTGTTAACGTACTCGTTAACACATTAGGTATATCATGTCTCTTTTTCGATGTACTGGAATGAAAAAAACTAAAGATTCAAGTAATGAATTTGTTTTTAATAAAAGTAAAATTCATTTATATGCTGTATTGAAATGGGGTTTTACAATTTATGTATGTATTAGGAAATTGTACACTACTACAAGTGATACACAATACATGAATGAAAATTTGTAGATTTTCACAATAAAAACATACGTAAACAAAGGGAAGTTCTGGTTTATTTGCCCGTCACACTTAAATAGTCTATATACGATTATAGCGAATATAATTAAGCTTTTATTCCATTATAATACATAGTTATACATACCTCTCTCATCATTTTTCTCTGTATGTTTGAACTTGGGCAACATACAGTGTGTCCACGGATAGAGTTCACGTAGGGTGTAAATGACAAAAAAATTTCGAGTTGAAATTTGAGCTTCTGGGGATCAGCTCTGCTTGGTTTTAAACTAATTTGTGACATAATTTTACTTTCGAAAAATCACGTATGCCTTGGGAATTTTGAAAAAACTAATTTTCCACATCAGTAAAGTGCCCTTTCTGTAGGTTTTACGACAAAATGTTATTAAGGAAACTTGTTCAGAATGAAGAACTGAGTAGGTTTGCGAAATTTCGAAAGTCTAGGCCTACTTTGATTTTTTGGTATTTTTTCCCACTTTTCTTCAGAAAATTGCACTTTGGGTAGCTTTCACTTTAAAATGTTATTAAGAAAACTTGTTCACAATGAAAAACTGGATAGGTGTGAAAGAATTTCAAAAGCCTAGGTATACTTTGATTTTTTTCTGCTAAAAAATTTAAAACGTATAAAAATTAAAGTAGACCTAGGCTTTTGAAATTCTTTCATACCTATCCAGTTTTTCATTGTGAACAAGTTTTCTTAATAAGATTTTAATGTGAAAGCTACCCAAAGTGCACTTTTCTGAAGAAAAGTGGGAAAAAATACCAAAAAAATCAAAGTAGGCCTAGACTTTCGAAATTTCGCCAACCTACTCAGTTCTTCATTCTGAACAAGTTTCCCTAATAACATTTTGTCGTAAAACCTACAGAAAGGGCACTTTACTGATGTGGAAAATTAGTTTTTTCAAAATTCCCAAGGCATACGTGATTTTTCGAAAGTAAAATTATGCCACAAATTAGTTTAAAACCAAGCAGGGCTGATCCCCAGAAGCTCAAATTTCAACTCGAAATGTTTTTGTCATTTACACCCTACGTGAACTCTATCCGTGGACATAACTATATGAAGCGCCTTAAACATCAATTACAAACCTTCCCAATGTGCTACAAGGAAGTTTAACCTAAGTTCCACCCATCTTTGGTGCCCCTTTCTCAAAATTAATTAGTGGTATTATTCTAGGCCCTCTTGGTAATTCCAAAAGAGAATACTTACAAGGGGTTCTAGCTTCTACCCTCGCAGTAATAATTCGGACCCCCCTGGGTGGGTTATGTACACCCGGGGGGAAAAATAACGCCGTTCTTTGTCTGCCAGACGGCTTTAATTAAATGCAGGTATAAGGAAATCCGGAAAATTTACGCAAGTCAATAATATAATATATTATTAAATAATATATATATATATATATATATATATATATATATATATATATATATATATATATATATATATAGTATATTTCATTACGAGTCTGGAAATAAAGATAACAAATGTGACAAATTCCCGTGTGAGACGCAGCCGAACACGGGAAGTCATGCAAGCACGGAAAAATCTATTTCTGGACGTGTAATGAACGATATTTTTTATTATACTTCTTTGAAAACAGAAACTTAAAACATTTTATCGGCATATTATAATAAATTTAATTGACAAAAAATAAACAATGCAAACAATTTTGCGTTTAGTATGTATGATGCGTTTCCATGGTTACTCTCAAATTATTTCAAAGGTGTTTTGTTGTAAATTAGTTATTGTCAGATAAGGTGAATAAAACGTCAAAAATATTACAGAGATGTATCCAAATATTGAAACACTTACGAATTAAAATACAAAATAGGTATATGTTAAATATCAGAGAGCATATAGAGTTTCTTAAATTTAGTTTACTTTGCTGTATATTTCTATATTAAAGCCATATATTCGGAAAGTTTTTCCATGTGCTGTTTCCGTGCGCTAGCCCGAAAAACCCCATCTTTCATTATTGCTAAAACAGTTGAAAATAAGGTGTTTTCAAAGAATTATAATAAAAAATATTTATTTATATTTATACCTATATTTTGTTAATATTCTTCTTCTTCTTCTTCTTTCATTTTATTCCACAAAACTTTATATTATCCGCAATAGGTAGCTACCCTTTAAAAGTTTCTTGCATAGTTACCATCTCCCTCTCTGTCATTAATTGTTGATCTCAACAAAATATTGTCGCGGCATTGGGAAAAATATTTTTACCCGTAATAAATAATCATTGATTGCCCTCAGGCACGGAACAGCGCTATCCTCGCAGAGACATTAAACGTAATTGAATAAAAGAGCGGACCCGCTGATTTACCGCCCTAGACCAATTTAGTATTATTGATAAAATATAAATTACGCTCCAATTAGCCCTATTGGACCGTAACTCCGCGGGTGGAATATTAAAAGGCACCACCAAAGTGGGGCGCAATAATTGATAACGGTAATAGCATATAATTAAACACTTTTATAACCGCCACGCCGTCGATATTCCGAAACGAGCCGGTCGAAGGGTCCCGATCGCGGAAATTCAGATCCGGGAAAATTGGGGGAAATCGGGAACGGGGCGCTTTAAATATTTTATCCCGATCGCCCCTCGGGCTAATTCATTAATGAACATGCGATGTATATGTAAAGCGTATCAGTTTCAGGGGGGTACAACTTGTCGGTATTCAGTATTGGTTTCACAAGATCTAAACTACGGGGCCACGCGCACAAGGTTATCCAAATAGATCACTCACCCCCGTATTTTTATTATTTTTTTATCCCTACAAAAATAGTTATTTATGTACAGGGTGACCCCCAAAGAGTACCACCCCCCTTTATTTTCTTAATTTTAGAATATTTTAACCGGAGAAAAGGCATTTCTTTACAACTACTACTAATAAAAAAAAGTTGTCCAGAATCGATCCAGAACCCTAAATCTAAAATTTTGTCAAAATCAAAGACTATTAATTAAAAAATAAGTAAAAATTAAAAAAAAATAAAATTTGTTTTGTAACTTTTAATTTTATTCTGAAATGATTACTTTTTGAAAACAACTAGCCTTCAAAACTTCTATGGCACACTTTTCTAAACGTAGAAAATTCTTAAATTGCTATTTTTGGACTTTTTTTATTTAATATTTTTGTATTTGAACAAAACTTTTTATTTGGGGTCCTCGATCGATTCTGAGCAACTAGTTTTAATAAAAATTTTTGAAAAAAAAATGCTTAATATGACTTTCGGATTTTTAGCCTCGATTGTGACATCGCAGGTGGCTTTGACTTTCAAGTAGGCAACTAACTTTTTGGAAATAAGTAGGCCACAATGCCATCTACCTTTGGTAAAAATTTCGGTCTGGTCGGTTAAAAATTAAGGAATTTCAATTGCCTGTTCCAAATATCGAAAAAAGAGTTGGGCTTCAATTTCAAAAAAAGTGAGGTTAGGTCCGTAACTTTTTTGTTTGATGCTCAATTGTTTTTTTGACAGCAGATTCTGAAAATTTTGACAAAATTAGTAAAGAAATGCCTTTTCTCCGATTAAAATACCCTAAATATAAGAAAATAAAGGGGGGTGGTACTTTTTGGGGCCTCACCCTGTACCAAGGCACTGAATTTCAACTTTTTATGACTCATGTGGAATTTAGTTGCCGAGGTCCCTGGACGAGGCAAATAAACCACATGAGTAATAAAAAGAACTTCAATGCCGAGGTACATATTTTTTTTGAAATCGGAAAAAAAATGTTTTATTAGGCAAAAATAATAATCATAAGGGATCCGGTCCATAAACGATCGCTCTACCTAAGTCAAGTATGACGAGGCACGGCGCTTCCCAACAGAAACTCCAAACTGCTGCTTGTTGTGCAGCCTCCATGAAAAAGAGATTGATATTCAAACATACTAAAATATTTATACTGAATGATTGCGGTGCTATAATAGGTAACAATTTCGCAATGTGTACGAAAAGTTAAATGGGCCTTTATTGGCCGGGTTTTGAATATTTGGTCACTTTTGACGGGCGATGGCTCCGCGTCTGACGTTTGATCTTAACATCTCGCCAAGGCCTACTTATTGAAAAAATCGTACAATAATGGGTTACTTCAGTGCCGATTTCTGAGCTTTTAATGAAATAAAAATACAATTTTTAGACACTTCACTGCCGATTTAAAAAAAATCACTTTCTAACCTTTCACTTCCTTCCAGGCCCAATTCCCAGGGATCATAATACTCGAATGGAAGATTGGAGACTACTCTAGAATATTCCTGGCCAATGATAGTTGCACAAATCATAAAGTTCTAGTCAATTTCTAAAAAGCTTATAGAAGCTCTACGGGAAAACAATGAAAACTAAAAGAAAATGGGGTTCTGGGTGCCTGAGGCCAACAAAGATGTAACGGAAAATGCCTCCAAACTAATCATAAAAATTATAAAACTGCGTAGGTAGAATAAGTACCGAAACTTAAAATTTATCTGCCAAATCTTTGAGTAGGTTAGAAAACAGTGCCAAACAGATTCATTAAAAGCTGATATAACAAGTTTAGAGGCATTTTTCGTTACAATATAACTCAAAATAACTGCTTTGACCCAGCTGGGTCAAAAGGTGACAAAATTGTTAAGGTACTAACTTAAAAGCTTAGAGAAGTTTGACATTTGTCAATGTAAAGTACGGGATTATAACTCCCTAACAGGAAAACAAACTTAACAAAAAAAAATCAACTGCAATAAGGCTACTATTTCATTAGGTACCTATGCATTTTTCTGAATGGTTTATTAGTATGTTGTATGCATATGTTTTTTTCTCAACAGAATAAGTGTTTGTCCACTGAAATCTTAATTTAGATATCTACCTACCGATACGCAAGTGGTAAAATTTAATTAGCGCGCTAACTAACCCTTTATTCGACATATCTGATTATTCTCGTTAGCTGGCATTTTCCTTTGTGCAAAGTTTGAATTTGTCATCCCCGCAAACTGGGCACTCTCAAAAACACAACGCATTTATCCTGAAATAATCTCGAATTCGACGAAATGCCCCAAAAGTTTTTTGATTTATCCGCTCCACTGTATCTCTGTTAATTACATGTTTTGTTTAATTAAATTGGCTTTTCATTTGCCGGCCGGCTGCACATTTTGATGAGAATTTCGCGCAAGTTCCTAGCTGCCATTATATTCGAAACCTATAAAATTTTAAATGAACCACTGTATCAGCCGAAAACACTGGATATTCGGCACACAATGCCTCACTTATTTATGCATGCGATCGATATTTCGGGGCATTTTCAAAGTTACACACGTATCAGTCGCTTGTGTGGCGATGGGTGGCTATTTGTGGTCCACCCAGCATTCGGACGAGTTCTGTATTACTCCTGATGAACTTATCAGCTCTATTGAACACGGGACTAAACAATTTCTGGTTTCTGTTATCGACGATTGCCTATTGAAATATTATGTAACTAACTAAATTGTTCGCCAGCTGAAAATCAGTTCTCCGAATTTTAACGAAGTTTGAAGCTGTATAGTTCTTATCCGATGATTACCAAAGTGGCTTTTAATTTTTGCAGTTGTAATTTGAAAGATTTTGGGGGTTTTACGCGATTTAGAAATATATCACAAATCAATTATTTGGAAATAGTGTACATATATTTGGCAATTTGACTGAGGCTTGTTGTAATTGTTGTGTGGCCTTAGATTTAATGGGAAATTTAAGAAAATAATAGAAATAATACATTGTATCGTTCAGTTCCGAACAGTATTTGAACGCAGCTATCTATAATTTGTGACCAAGGATTATTCGAACGTCAGAGCTGTGAGAAATAAAAATAAACAAAGCCCTAGACACGTGCCAAAATAAAAAGTGTAATAAAACTTTGATAAAGAAAGCGGTCTGTGTTGGAGACTTGAGAAACTTGAACCTATATATAAAACCTATGTATAAAAAAAACTCGTGGCAAACACTCGTATTTGATATGCGCCGAAATTAAACCGCTTGATTTTTTACTATATCCAAGTTACAGAGGCAGTGAATCAAAACATTGGCCACCACGTGACCTATTCTCTTATTGGTCTGGCCGCCGTAAAATCTCAAGTGTTTAGGCGGCGAGTGGAATGCAGGGCCGGCTCTTCCCTCAGTCGAGTTTCCAGAATCTCATGTATTAGTCCGACACTGGTAATCGATCACAATGATCGACCAAATTGTTTGTTGCTATTATGTTGTAGTGGAAATCACAAAATTTCCGTTACAATATATTTCTCATCTATGGTCCATAGGGCAAGTCCAACGAACTGTCATGTCCGGAGGACACATGTTTACATTTATTTGTAATGCTAAATGTTCAACACTCATTGAATTACTGTTTAGTAAAACTTTTAAGTGGATACAAATCAATAAAAATTGATTTGTTGGGATATTTTCAAATATTTTTTTTATACAAAGGGCTTCAAAATGCGCAACTTTCTACGTGCACACATTTGCAAATTGCAATTCCAGGGCCGGCTAAGGTTTTTGTTTAAACCCCGATTTTCACAAAAACTATTTAGGTATTTGGGCAATCTGACCCCACAGCGTTAATCAGAACACCCAAAAACCCCTATATACTAAATTTGAATAAAAAATATACAGGGAGTTTTATTCTACAGGGTGTCAAATTTGAGCAAAATAGTAATTTTAAAGGCACCTGCAAAGTCAAGTGTGCCATGGAATCCCCTCAAAACAGTTGAATGATCAATATGACCACTCAAGGTGTTGGTGTGCAAAAGTTCAATACAAAATATACAGAGTGCTCTTATCTGTGCCATCTCAAATTACTGAATTTTTTGTAACTTTATACGGGTCAAAAATCGAGTATATCAAAACCGCTCCACATACCATAAACGAACTAAATCTAAAAAATACAGAAGCCTGCCAGTCAGTAAGTCCATATCAGTTAAGGCGGCTGGTGTGCCACAACAGGAAACGCACAGAAAATGTATCATCTTAGACAGTGACTTTGTTGAGTAAGGTCTAATAATTTAAATTGTTTTTATTTGTTAGTTAGCATTTTGTAAAGAAATACATTAGTTTTGTGTTTATCAATATTTTCATAAAAATAGTTTCATAAAAATTCAGCATTTTAAGATGGCATAGATAAGAACATTCTGTATATTTTGAATTGGACCTTTGCACACCAACACCTTGAGTGGTCTTATTGACTATTTAACTGTTTTGAGGGGATTCCATGGCACAGTTGACTTTGCAGGTGCCTTTAAATTTCCTATTTTGCTCAACTTTGACACCCTGCAGAATAGAACTCCCTATATATTTTTTATTCAAATTTGGTATATAGGGGTTTTTGGGTGTTCTGATTAACGCTGTGGGGTTAGATTTTAAATTAAAAAAATGCCTAAATAGTTTTTGTGAAAATCGAGGTTTAAAAAAAATCTTAGCTGGCCCTGGAATTGCAATTTGACAAATGTGTTCACGTAGAAAGTTGCGCATTTTGAAGCCCTTCGTATCAAAAAGAATATTTTGAAAATATCCCAACAAATCAATTTTTTTATTGATTTGTGTCCACTTAAAAGTGAACACCCTGTATGTTTGTTGTGTTGTCAATTGAGGGAGCAAGCATAAACATAAAAAAACTTTCCTATATCAGAAAGCATAAATGGATAACGATAAAGATTGCTAACAATGTTCAAAACATGTTATTATATGTAAATAAATTTTTATGCATTTTGTTTTATTTGTAAATAAGAGTTTTGTATACTGCTTATATAGGAAAACTTTCAAAACTGCACCCTAATTGGGTCTCATCACTAATACTTCCATCCTCTTTTCATATAATATACCTACTTATTATATTTCAATCCATATATTTGAAGGTGAGAGATTCATTTTCTGTGAATGGATTTTTTAGTGCTCCACTCCACTACAAATCTGAAACCCAAATATTTGAAAGCACTTAAGCGTTTGACTGAAATATCTTAATATTTCATACTTCACTCAATTATTTAAGTTTTTATAGGCTTTTTGTTGAATAGGTAACAATACCATATTTATGGTGTTCATTGCTTCGGCGTTTTGAGCTCGTAAATTTATAAAATAGTGAAGCACTACAAAACTATGCAAAAGTGCTTTCAATCAAGCTTTATCATCCCACGGATGCGATTTTGTACTCGACCGGCTGTTTTGTCGAATGCCCTATCAGTGATGACAGAAGACCTATTGTATGGATCCCAGTTCATTTTGTCCGATGTTATACTTGTCAACTTCATGGCATTTTACAGTTTCAAATGGCGGATTTTCAGTTCACTATACGAATTTACTCTAATTTTCCTCTCGAAGACCACAAAAAAAAGCAACGTACAACCGTACTTTCGCCGGGCTTTGTCACCAACCTCGACCCACGCTCGTAGGGTTTTCGCAAAGATGGTCGGGAACAAAAGTTTCCTATTTTTCGCAGCCGCTCATGTTCTCCAAGGGTTTATTGGTCCATGTTGGTGTACAAAGGCGTTCTGTCGTTCTCGGCACAATGGCTCCGGCCGGCCGGATCCTGTTTCGCTGCCTTCACTGGAAATTGCCCTCAAAAGTCTGCGGTTGCATCCTATAGAGCGAGGGTCGACGATGCCTCCGACCGGGGTTTTATCGGTTAGGGCTGCGAAGGGGTTTTGTAGAAGAGGGAATATTTCGTTAGAATTTGCAATTGTTTATTACAAGCGATTTGGAACTAACACTTATCTTGATAAATTATTAATAGCAAAAAATATTTTTCTACAGGCGTGCGGAAAAGTACACTTTTCCGCACGCATTTTAGTTTAGAAAGTGTCACTTTTCCGCACTAGTGCGGAAAAGTATGGTAAAAAAACTAAAATGCGTGCCGAAAAGTGTACTTTTCCGCACGCTTGTAGAAAAAATAGTGTTCCTAACTCTTGAGGAAAGTGTCTTTTCCACACTCGAACTGCAATCGCGTGCGGAAAAGGGGCACTTTCCGCACTTGTTAGGAAATATACTATTAAAAACAAGATTTTATACAGGGTGATTCAGTTTTCGCCTTGGACAGTTCAACAGGTGATAGAAAACCAAAAAAAATAACCGCAATTTCTTGTATAAACTATATATTTTTAAGGCCTTACAAAAAAGTTACAGGGTGCTAAAGTTGGAAAAAATATGTGGACTTTATTGAATATTTACCAGGAATAAAATGTATTTAATTTCTTATGTAAATTTTAATTGTAAACAAAAACGTCCTCTTGACATTTTTTATATGCCATGGTTTCATGGCATATTTGATTTCGGGGTATTTCTGAAAAATTATCTATACAATTTGCTCCATAAGAAAGAGTTAAAGTAGATATAATGTGTTTACTACTTTAAATAAAGTTACTTTTTCCAATAAACTTACCTATTTAAAGTAATTCTAAAACGTTTAAGGAATATAAAATTAATGTTACGCTCTTATCTTGAAAATTAAAACCTGGAAGGGTAAGTTTATTGGAAAAGTTACTACCGTCTTTAAAGTAAGAAAACCATTTTTCTACTTTGAGTCTTACTTATGGAGCGAATTTTTATGTTAACTTTTCAGAAATACCCCTAAATAATCCAACAAAAAAAACAAATTTTTCTATGAACCCATGGCAGATATAAAAAATTGCTGAAGAACGGTTTTGTTTACAATTAAAATTTACATAAGAAATTGAATACATTTTATTGCTATACAAGGTGATTCATTTTTTTTGTGTGTGGTGTGTGATATTAACAGGTTTTATGCTTACTCATGCCATTATAACGTGTATCAAATATGACTTAAATATCTCAACTAGTTTGGTAAATATTCAATAAAGTCCACATATTTTGTCCAACTTTAACACCCTGTAACTTTTTTATAAAGCCTTGAAAAGATATAGTTTATGGAAGAAAGTGCGGTTATATATTATATTATTTATTATAATCGTTCCAGAATAAAACTGAATCGTCCTGTATAAAGAAGAAAATAAACTTTGAAATAAATCAAACCAAAGCAACCCATAATTTTGTTACATTATACTTGATATGAGGCTTGTCGCGAGACTGTATATTATATCTTGAAAGTATTTCTAAGTGGAAAATATATTTCTCTATAAAAGAAATTTAAACACGAAAATCTGGCGAGAATAATATATAGGGTATTTCAGGAGTGTACAGAACAAAAAATAAAAATAAAAGTCATATTGACCCTGTGTTTATCGTCTTTAGTTTCTTATAGATGCAGGGCGTCCAAGTTTACTTTTTAAAATTGAATACTGAATTGAATAAAGCAGAAGATACGGTCAATATTCACTTTTGAAAAGTAAACTTGGACGCCCTGTATCTAAGAAACTAAAGACTATAGACACATGGACAATAAGAATTTTAATTTTATTTTTTGAAGTTATGTATTCTCCACAAGTTTTCCACAAGGCTTTTCTGAAACACCCTGTATATCCTGACGAAAGTAGTTCTATGCAGTAGAAATAGTATTTTTCTATTAAAGAAATGTACAGGGTGTTCCCGTATATTTTGACCCACCCCTAGAGCCTTTATTTTTCGAGTTAGAAAAAATTACTTCAATGAAAGTTGTAGGGTACCAAGGTGTATTGTCCCAAAAATAATGGATTGACAGGAATGCCCTTGCCTAAGTTGAAATGTTTTTCCATGGCAACCTTGGTTAAATATAAAGATCGTATTTATCTGCAATTTGGAATATCATGCGATTGCTTAGAGCAAACATATAACATATTTATATTGTTGGAATCGGAAAAATGCGCGCAATTAAAAAATCTACAAATATACAGGGTGTTCCATTAAAGAAAGTAAGTTAATATTTTTTCATAAATTTGCGACGCTCATTTGTTTTATCTAGTAACAGATCCTAGCGGTTCAGAAAAAACCCTACAACTTTCATTTCAGTAATTTTCTACTCGAAAAATATAGGCTCTAGGGGTGGGTCAAAATATACGGGAAAACCCTGTACACACGAAAATCTCGTGTATGTGGTTGCGCTATACTTATCAATCCTTTCAGTCCTTTTGGACGTGCCAATGTCAATAATACCACTTTGAATGATACTTTTAATTTTCCTCAAATTTTAATTACACCGTCCTTCCGCCCAGCGGGGACGCGGACATCAATCACCCTCCAGGACCAATTAAAATCGCCAGGTGATTTTTCCCGTGTCGCCGTCAAAATGGCGGATCCGCGGGCGGGACAAAGGCGGCCCTGCATCCGGGGGACAAAGGATTTTTGTCCGGGCCGCGGGCCTTTTGTTTTCCGGCTACGAGGGGCCCCGAAGTCGTATGAATGCCCGGTGCTGGGCGGATTAAACTGCGGGAATGTAGGGCGGCCGGGCTTTTGGCGACAGTGGCGGATTGCAGAAGGGTTTAACTTGGAATGTTTGACGTACGGGGTGTCCGAAAGGTGCGGAAACGAATAATAAAAAATATAGTTTCATTGTAACCTTTTTAAATCCTATCTCGCAACCCACGGGCGTAGCCAAGGGGGGGGTTTCGGGGGTTCAACCCCCCCCCCCCCCGAAATAAGCAAAATATTACCTAATATTATACCGAAAAAATACGAGGAGTGAAGAGTTAAATTATTATTACGTTTGAATATATGTAGTAATAGTAGCGCCTAGCGCCATCTTTTGACGAGAGGCAGACGCAGTTGCAGCTGAACAATTTTGTATCGTAGGGACACTTTGCGTTGTTTCTCGATTATTCGCCACGCCCCTCGGTCGAAATGAGCGGAACTTTGTGGAAGTTCGTGGAAGTTTCTGGACGGCTACTGGGCTGCTATATAAGCGGCTCCGCGGCGCGTGACCGCGCTTACGGCAGTATTGTTCCATGCGAACTCGAAGCGAATAAAAGTGAAAAGTGGTGAACGAATAGTGAAGAGAATTAAGTGTACCGTGTAAGTGAGTAATTTTAGTGCGCTGTTATTCGATGACCTTGTTAAGGATAGATACGTGAATCATTATTACTGTCGAAAAATGGAGGGGAAGAAAGGAAGGGTGATAAACTTAAAGGTATGGACTACTGGAAAAAGTGGTGTAGTCAAGGTCAAGGGGTTTCTAATAAAGAAACAAATTTGGATTTAGCTATCAAAGCATCAGCTACCTTGCATGCTGATAAGAAGACTGCCTACCCCGAAATCTAGTTTGGAATGCCTAGATATGTGCGATAAAAACCTTTATTCACATTACTACAAATCTTGGCTACCATTCCTGTATCCACTGCTACCCCAGAAAGGTCTTTCTCGAGCCTAAGGAGACTGAAAAACTATTTACGAAACACAACAAGTGAAAACAGACTTAATGGTTTGGCTCTAATGAACATTCACTATGGAACAGAAATTCATGCAGATGAAGTAGTGGATATATTTAAAAGAAAAAGCCGAAGATTTCTTCTTTAATGGTTTTAGATTTAGCGCAGAGGAACGAAATTAATTTATCCATTTCATTTAAAGTTAAGAACTTTATAAATATGTCGTAGTTTTTCGGATGAATATATAGATATTAAATTTCATGTAAGTATATTTTTGTTGTTTTATTTACTTCTCAAACTAAACCCCCCCCCCCAAAACTAAATACTGGCTACGCCCGTGTCGCAACCAATTCAGAAGATTAGGCAGTGGCAGTAGCGTAGATAGGGCCCCAGAACAATATTTTTTGCAAAAATTTTCAAGTGTTCTAGAAATTTAATAGTTTAAAAAACTAAAAAATACTGTTTTCTAGAAATCCGCAGTGAAGTGTCTCAAAATCGTCATTAAAAGCTCAGAAATCGGCACTGAAGTAGCCCATTATTGTACGATTTTTTCAATAAGTAGGCCTTGGCGAGAAGTATACATCGAACGTCAGACGCGGAGCCATCGCCCGTCAAGTTACCAAATATTTAAAACCCGGCCAATAAAGGCCCATTTAATTTTTCGCACACATTGCGAAATTGTTACTATAGCGGCGCAATCGTTCAGTATAAATATTTTAGTAGGTTTGAATATCCATCTATTTTTCATGGAGCCTGCACAACAGGCAGCAATTTGGAGTTTCTATTGGGAAGCGCTCTGCCTCGTTATACTTGACCTAGGTAGAGCGATAGTGGAAGTCAAGCAACGCCGCGCTCAGTTGGTTCATGGACGGGTGATCCTGTATGATTATTTTCTTAGCTAATAAAACATTTTTTTCGATTTCAAAAATATATAATATGTTCCTTGGCACTAAAGTTCTTTTTATGATTCATGTGGTTTATTTGCCTCGGTCAGAGGCCTCGGCAACTTAAGTCCACATGCGTCATAAAAAGTTGAACTTCAGTGACTTGGTAAATAAATAAGAACTATTTATTTATGACTAAATTGTAAAAAATAATTAATTTGAGAATTCAATTTTTTTAATAAATTTTGACGGAATACACATTTTCATTCATTTATCAATATTGTGGCAGCTGATCGGTAACCCAGTTACTTCTTCACAGTACCAAATTTAATATAGGACTAGAAGATATAATTTCAGTTAACACATTGATCGTTAATTATCTATTAACACAATAAATATATTCAAAACTGAATAAAATAAACTTCCAATTTTAAACATTATAATTATAAATTTAAATGAGGTTAGTTAAGTAAATCTTAAATGGAAGCACAATGGTCTAGTGGCATGATTCTCGCTTTGGGTATGAAGAGTTGAAAGACCGTTTTATTTTTGTTCCCTTTGGAGTGGAGATTTTTGGTCCTTGGGGTGATGAAGCTAAAAAATGTATAGACGATATTTGTAAAAAAATGAATGACAAAAGGGCTAAAAACTTCATCACTCAAAGAATCAGTTTGGCGATCGAAAGGTGAAATGCGGCCTCAGTTTTTGGCACTATCCCTCATTTAGAGGGTTTAGATGAGTTGTTTTATTTATAGTTTTTTTTTATTAAAATATGAACTTAAGTAAAATGTATCGCAATAAAGTATTGAAATATAAAACAAAAAAAAATTTTGTAGTAAATTTATTTCATAAGTTTGTTTGTCAAATTACGCCTAAACGCTGAATAATTAAATTATTTGCAGTTGTTAAATTCTCTTCCTAAATACAACTCGTGGTATGGACACTAATCAGATACCTAATACTTTTCTTTGATTTATTAACTCATTCTAATCCCAATGCTAAGAAATACCACTCTTGCTGAGCAGTCGTGGTATTTTCAGCTTTGGGATTATAATTCGTAATACTAGGTAACTAACGAAAGGTAATTTAAATAAAACATCCTGGGTACTCTACCAAAGTGGATTCAATTACGACAAGCAAAAATTTCTTATAATTTTCCTTGTGCAACGTACGTTCCGGCAATTTATGCCATCTTCAGGTACATATTAAAATTTTTGACAGTCTAAAAATTTTTTTTAAATAATAAGCAGACCAATTGTTGTATAATATTACTCATGATCATATTATGATTGATATTTCTTAATATACAACTGATATGTATGTGTTGTGACATCTGGAGGGCATGGGATGGTAACATCGTTCAAGTTTGAATAAAATTAAAATTAAAATGGATTAGTTATTTTCGAAAATTTTGCCCGTAACTTGAAAAGAAAATAATCGTTGCTAATCACCAAGAATTCCCAAATTTGCTCCTCTCTCCCGTCCAAGAGCCGACGCGTCAAGATCCCCCATCAAAAGCCCAACCCGATGCCTAACGGCCGCCCCATTTGAATTCAGAGTTTCGGCAAAAATTGCCATTAACGGGACTCCGCGGCCGGTTCCAACTTTTATATTAATTAACGGAATACGCTTTCGCCCTCGTCCGAAATGCCATTAATGGATACCCTCGGTGTTTATCCGGTTTTTAATAACTGGCGTCTATCGCGGCCGCTGATTGGTATCCCCTTGGATCCCCCCCAAGTGTAATTGGGAACTGGGGGGCGGCTTATTTGGAATCGCTGTTGCCGGGAAATTTGTTATGCGGGATCGAACTTACGGTATTTGCGGACAGTCCCGATCCTGGACCAACAATACATTAAAGATCCCAGCATGACGTCATAATGTCATTGTTGTTTGCAATCTACAGTGGCGCTAAAGACTGACAAGAAAATATTATACTTACCACATATCAGCCCAACCTAGCAACTATACAGCACGGGCGTAGCCAGGATTTAGTTTTGGGGGGGGGGGTTTAGTTTGAGAAGTAAATAAAACAACAAAAATATACTTACATGAAATTTAATATCTATATATTCATCCGAAAAACTACGACATATTTATAAAGTTCTTAACTTTAAATGAAATGGATAAATTAATTTCGTTCCTCTGCGCTAAATCTAAAACCATTAAAGAAGAAATCTTCGGCTTTTTCTTTTAAATATATACTTCATCTGCATGAATTTCTGTTCCATAGTGAATGTTCATTAGAGCCAAACCATTAAGTCTGTTTTCACTTGTAGTGTTTCGTAAATAGTTTTTCAGTCTCCTTAGGCTCGAGAAAGACCTTTCTGGGGTAGCAGTGGATACAGGAATGGTAGCCAAGATTTGTAGTAATGTGGATAAAGGTTTTTATCGCACATATCTAGGCATTCCAAACTAGATTTCGGGGTAGGCAGTCTTCTTATCAGCATGCAAGGTAGCTGAAGCTTTGATAGCTCAATCCAAATTTGTTTCTTTATTAGAAACCCCTTGACCTTGACTACACCACTTTTTTCAGTAGTCCATACCTTTAAGTTTATCACCCTTCCTTTTTTCCCCTCCATTTTTCGACAGTAATAATGATTCACGTATCTATCCTTAACAAGGTTATCGAATAACAGCGCACTAAAATTACTCACTTACACGGTACACTTAATTCTCTTCACTATTCGTTCACCACTTTTCACTTTTATTCGCTTCGAGTTCGCATGGAACAATACTGCCGTAAGCGCGGTCACGCGCCGCGGCGCCGCTTATATAGCAGCCCAGTAGCCGTCCAGAAATTTCCACGAACTTCCACAAAGTTTCGCTCATTTCGACCGAGGGGCGTGGCGAATAATCGAGAAACACCGCAAAGTGTCCCTACGATACAAAATAGTTCGGCTGCAACTGCGTCTGCCTCTCGTCAAAAGATGGCGCTAGGCGCTACTATTACTACATATATTCAAACGTAATAATAATTTAACTCTTCACTCCTCGTATTTTTTCGGTATAATATTAGGTAATATTTTGCTTATTTCGGGGGGGAGGGGGGTTTGAACCCCCGAAACCCCCCCCCCCTTGGCTACGCCCGTGCTATACAGGCTTTATTTTTTAATGTCTAAAACATTTCAAGAAGCTATAGGATGTAAAGAAGGGTATATTTTTAAAATTGTCTACTAGTGAAGGGTGGGGACAAAGTATAGAAATGGAAGCCACTCCCACGGTCACGGTCTTATACAAATAAGAATCGCACAATCTTTCACGATAGAAACATTGGAAACTACAACAAAAAAACAGAACCCTTTCATCAATTAAGAATTCTGAAAAGACTACATTCATTTTCACAAGAGCTATTCGGAACAAGTAGAGGAGAAGGTCCGAATATGGGCACCCCTTTTGATTTTTGCTAATAATTTTTGATGTTTTGAAAATAATAATCTGCAAATTGGCCTATTTTTGGTTTAATCAATTACCAACACTTTGTTAAATGTTTTATTTTTAATATGTTATAGGGATCATGGTTTTTGATGTGTCACACTTTTTTGTACATCTTTGGTTTGAGGTAGTATGGGAATATGGGCCCCTGGCAAATTAAGATAAAAAAAATCAATATCTTACATAGTAAGATGTATTTTATAGTAAAATAGAAAAGTAACACATTATTGAGAAAAAAACGCAGAGATGAAAATCTTTTTCAACACCTGGACATGCTCATGAGCCCACATATTGTCCATTATACACTAGACCCAAACCTCACCCCTTTGATCATTTTCGTTCCAGGTTTTCCTTAAATTTTTTACATGAAAACTAAAGTTTCGTTCGTGGCATGGTCGAAATCTAAAAAAAAACCGTGGTGTATACAATTGTTGGTAATATGGGCCCTGCCCATAATAGGACCTTTCTAAGTGGCCATATTAGTAACATTTTCCGATACAAAAAGGCACCCACGTAAAATTTTTTAAAGGTCATTTAAGATAATTTCGCTGTAAAGGCAACACTCCTTGACCACAGTTTGTTAGAATCATTTCCAACAAAATCTAGAATATTAAGGTCTTACCTTCCAAAGTTTTCACAATCTCACCAATACGTTCCCAGTCACCTATTTACAGTAGCGCAAGGAACGGACCTGGCGATATCTCTAAAACATTTTCTCAACAAAAGCAAATCTTTTGAACCTTCGCATATAGATGGAGCGGGCTGCCTAAATTGTTTGCTTTAGGAGGCCCATATTATATGCAAAAACGGATTAAAAAGTATAATAGTTATTTATGTAACAAGACACTGAACTTCAACTTTTTATGACTCATGTGGAATTTAGTTGCCAAGGCGTCTAGTCTGCGTCAGGCCGAGGCAAATAATCCACATGAGTCATAAAAAGAACTTCAGTACCGAGGTACCTACACGGGTGCTCCCCGTCCATGAACCGACTACGCGAGGTGTTGCTTGACTTTGACGATCGCTCTACCTAGGTCAAGTATGACGAGGCACGGCGCTTCCCAACAGAAACTCCAAACTGCTGCCTGTTGTGCAGCCTCCATGAAAATAATTGTTCCTATCTCCATAACCACAGTCACATTGTTTTGGCTTTGACAGCACCCGCTAGATGGTATTGCATGATATAATGCTCACCGCGTTATACTATTTCCTATCGTTCCTCCAGGTTTGCACACCTCCGATAGACCCATACTAAATTTCCATTACATATTGAAAACTAGTTTGGTGTTGCCAAGAACCAGAACATTTTGTCCCATATGCCACGAGCCATTTCCTTTTAATCTTTAATATAGTGTTGGTCTAGCCCAAACCATAGACAACAACACTATATTACCACCGTGCGTAGCGGCACTTTGATCTCGTCGAGTCAAAGGCGACCGAATGTAGAATTGGAACCACAGAAGGAAGCGCCCCGGTCCCCGCTCCTTCGCCATTATCTCTCACATTGTGTAGGTATGTTATAACGTCGATTGTTATAATCTCAAACTATAAAATATCAAAAAGTTTACCCGTCACCAAACCGCGTATAAAACTCGCGTCGCCCAATTTATATTTTATCGGACAAAGCGCGCGGGCAACAAAGTCCGCGTTTAACGTTCCACCGCTGCCGATTTAGCGGGACATTAACAATCCCCCACACAACCGTCATAAATCGTTGTTTATGATCGGTTTTCCACGGAAGAAGCCCAATTAGCCGACGGTATTTTTAGACGCGCGAAGCCAGCCACTTCGTCTAGTTAATTTTGAAACTAACGCCGCCGACGCAGGGCCGGACTGAAGGCCGAAGCCCAACCGGCAAAGGTGAATTTTTAGATTAGTTATTAGTTCCCTTTTAATAGGCATTTGAAATAGTATAGGTATTTCATTACCAGTCTGGAAATAAAGATTTTTCTGTGCGCGTGTGACAAATTACCGTGTGAGGCGCAACCGAACACGGGAAGTGCAAGCACGGAAAAATCTATTTCTGGACGTGTAATGAACGATATTTTTTATTATACTTCCTTGAAAACTGAAACTTAAAACATTTTATCGGCATATTATAATAAATTTAATTGACAAAAAATAAACAATGCGTGTTTGGTATGTATGATGCGTTTCCATGGTTACTCTCAAATTATTTCAAAGGTGCTTTGTTGTAAATTAGTTATTGTCAGATAAGGTGAATAAAACGTCAAAAATATTACAGAAATGTATCTAAATATTGAAACACTTACGAATTAAAATACAAAATAGGTACATGTTAAATATCAGAGAGCATATAGAGTTTCTTAAATTTAGTTTACTTTGCTGTATATTTCTATTTTAAAGCCATATATTCGGTATTTTTATTCAGCGCACGGAAAGTTTTTCCATGCGCTATTTCCGTGTGCAAGCCCCAAAAGCCCCATCTTTCATTATTGCTAAAACAGATGAAAATAAGGTGTTTTCAAAGAAGTATAATAAAAAAGATATTATGTATAATAATAATAATTCTCACCCTCACAATACTCCAAACTAGGAGTACCCCAGCAGCAACCACATGCTTGTGCGGGGGAGGAGGGCAATTACTATTATTTTGTCTTCGTTGCCAGGGTTATTCACATAATATTCTACCCCCTTTACTTTTTTGTTTTAAATGTAGTAATAATATAAATAAATAAATTGTACAAAATTTTGATTTCAAGTAGGTATATGTATTAAAATATTTTTAAAAAAAGCTTTTATTTAAATGCGCTAAAAAGAATAAAATAATCTTTTCTTTTAAAACTTTTACTATCAACTTATAACGTCATTCCACAATTTATATGATATAAAAGCTTGTCGCGAGATTTAAGTAGTGGTATGGACAAGCTTTTATATCATATAAATTGTGGAATGACGTTATAAGTTGATAGTAAAAGTTTTAAAAGAAAAGATTATTTTATTCTTTTTAGCGCATTTAAATAAAAGCTTTTTTTAAAAATATTTTTTTACTTTTAATTTATTTTGTAATTTTTAGTTTGGCCAGGTGTCTGAGTCTATTCATCTCAGTTAACGCATCATTGTTGCAAGGTCGTTTGCCGGTTAGTTTAGAACAGTCTAGCTCTTCAATGAGGAGACCTTCTAATGATCTAACCCTACTTAAGGCCACGTATGCTTGACCAGGCGCGAAGAGCTTGGAGCCTAAATATACAACGAGACAGGTTGCAGATCAATGCTGTTGACGCCTATCTCACCAAACTACACAAGTCAAAGTTAACTAGTCCGCCATCTTGGGTGTTCCGCCATGTTGGATTTAGAATGACGTCACACATATAATCATGCATTGTCATCCAAATTAAACGTGTGTACAAAATTTCAGCTCGATCGGTTGAAATTTAACTAGTCCGCCATCTTGAGTGTTCCGCCATGTTGGATTTAGAATGACGTCACACATATAATCATGCATTGTCATCCAAATTAAACGTGTGTACAAAATTTCAGCTCGATCGGTTGAAATTTAACTAGTCCGCCATCTTGAGTGTTCCGCCATGTTGGATTTAGAATGACGTCACACATATAATCATGCATTGTCATCCAAATTAAACGTGTGTACAAAATTTCAGCTCGATCGGTTGAAATTTAACTAGTCCGCCATCTTGGGTGATCCGCCATGTTGGATTTAGAATGACGTCACACATATAATCATGCATTGTCATCCAAATTAAACGTGTGTACAAAATTTCAGCTCGATCGGTTGAAGATATCTGCTTCAAAATTGAGTTGCAAGATTCCACCCGAACAAATTACATACATACATACATACATACATTGCAAGTTAAATAAAAGCTTTAAAAAAAAACAAATAAATCTTGCGTTTCGGAGATATAGACCAAACTTATATCTTTTAGATGGAACACCCTGTATATTTCTGGTTTCAACGATACCTATATATCTATTATGTTGTATGTTTGCTCTAGTAGTTTGCAAAAAATCGGCCTTTGAATTATTTGGATCACGGACAAAATCAAAAATTCAAAACACTTATTACGAGAATATTATAAAAATGGATATTTGGCAGTTTACGTTACTTGTTGTATTCTCACAATTACGTTCAATGATACCTATATTGAAAATCCAACAAAACCAATACTGCTGTGGAAATTTTCCATAAGTTATATTTTCTTTTTCTGTCATTTTAGTCTTAATAAAAGGCATATTTATGGGTGGAACGTGATACTGTATTATGAATTAAATTAAATTATAAAAGGTGTTCTATAATGCGTCCATTTTGTGCAACACATAGAGCTAAACTTCTCTTGTAATTAGCCACAATACCTGCCTCGTGAGATATTTTTTATTTAACTTAGTCCATATTGCTTAAACTCTCCGCATATATTATGTATACCCGGTCATTCAAAAATGCCCCACAGAAAGAAATCGAGTGGGGTCAAGTCCGGGCTTCTGGCAGGCCATAAAATAGTTATTATGACAATAATATACTGTTTTCACAGCACGATGATGTAAACACACTACACACTTAACCCCTGATACAAACTCAAAGTCAAGCTCTGATTCTCGTAATAATTATTTTGAATTTTCCATGGCAATTTTGATTTTGCCCGATCTTCAACAATTCGAAGGACGATTTTGTAAGCAAACTACTAGAGCGAACATATAACATATACAGGGTGAGTTTTTTTCGATGCCCACTATGGGGATCTCGGAAACTAGCAGAGCTAGAACAAAGGTTAAATGGGGAAATAATTGCAGTTTTGAATGCTCAATCTAATGCCCCTTTTGGACTTTTAAAAAAGTTCACGGCTCTCTAGATATTTTGAAAAAAGTGATTTTTTGCTATTTCTTCAGATCTCTGTAGCTCCGTTATTCCTGATTATACAGAAAAACTGTAGAGACAAAAATTGTAGATAATTTTGGGCTTAATAAGATAATCTGATCCAATTTTTTATGTTGATTGTGATTTTTCAGATATGACATAAACTTGTGTTTCTTTAAATGTAAATCATAGTTGGCTGTGGCCTTATAAAATCGGCCATTTTTTGAGCTTTCCAAAGATATAATACTAGGCATAGTTTTTACAAAAAATAAAAGAGCTATGGCTAATTTTCTGATTTTTTTTTAATTTTCACATAGTCATCCATGGAATATTTTCATAATTACTTTCTATTTTATAATTAGATATACTTAAAACTTTCTAATATTTTGTTTTTAGCTGGTAACAAAATGTAAGAAAATAAAACAAAAATTAAAAAACTCAAATTCAAATTATTATTATTTTAAAAGGTTACCTTTTATAATAAAAAAGGTGTTTAAACAATCCACCATTATTATTTATGCATATATTGCATCTTTTTAAAGCTGAATTTGTCGCCTTTTTTAGAGAGGGCCTGTCAATACAGGCAATTGATTCTAAAACAGCCGCTCTTAATTTAACAATTGTCTCATACTTTATTTTGTACTGTTCCCTACAAAAAGAAATTCAAAACAGACAAATCGGGGGATCGGGACTGCCAGGAAATAGGTCTATTTCTCCCTATCCGACTATTTGGATAGAGCTGATCGGGTAATTTCTTACGGGCAAGTAATTATGTGGTGGAGCTCCATCATGATAATTTTTGTTTTATTTTGTTACATTTTGTCACCAGCTAAAAATAAAATATTTGAAAGTTTGAAGTATGTCTTATTATACAATAGAACGTAATTATGAAAATGTTCCATGGCTGACTATGTAAAAATTAAAAAAAAAAACAGAAAATTAGCCATAGCTGTTTTATGTTTTGTAATAACTATGCCCAGTATTATATCTTTGGAAAGCTCAAAACATGGCCGATTTTATAAGGCCACAGCCAACTATGAGTTACATTAAAAAAAACACAAGTTTATGTCATATCTCAAAAATCACAAACAACATAAAAAATTGGATAAGATTATCTTATTAAGCCCAAAATTATCTACAATTTTTGTCTCTACAGTTTTTCTGTATAATCAGAAATAACGGAGCTACAGCTATTTTTTACGCAATTTTCGAATTTACATTTTTTTCCAAAATTAAAAACAAAAAAGTTAAGGATTAGTGTTTTATGAATAACCCTGTACCTACAGGGTTTTTATAAAAGACTCCGTAAACGATAAAAAAAGGCTCAGGGCTCTTCCCCTCGATTTAGAGCCGCGTTTTAGTGTGTGGCTGTACCAACAAGTACCCTATTTATATTTCACTGTGAGTCTTAGGTGAAAATCACCAAGCACTTGCTAAAGTTTGCCACACTTTCTTTCCTTGTGTCTCTTTTGTCGCGTCTCCGTCTCAAAATCGTGTCACACTCTTGTCCACCTATAGCTTCCTTATCCCCCCAAATATTCCGAGGACGATGCACTTGCATTATTCAATGCGCCCACTGCAAGAAACCGCGACGGCGCTTACAAATTTCCCCCCGACAAGTCCGAAATGTAAATTCGCCTGTATCTATGTTAATGTGGCTGGCCCGGACCTGGCTCCTCGCCCGTCCGAAACGCCGGGCCGAATTTAATATTTCTTTGATGTGCGGACGTCCACCCGTGATTCTCGATTTGCCGGAGAACCAGCGCCGTTTCTCATCTATTAAAATTCCACGGGCCAGATGAAAGGGATCGGATTCGGAGTGCGATGTTTCGGCTGAAAGCAATCGGCTGGATCGGGGCCTCGTTGTTTGGACAAGGCGTCGCGTTGTGGTTGGATTTATGGTGTTGTTTTATTCTGCATCGGTAGAGGCGCATAGCTAAGTGGCACTGCCTGACCACACAACACGTAGCATTATGTAAAATATTTTAGAGTCTATACTGGGACACAGATACCCTGTAACTGTTGATTGCACGAGTAAGATTCCTAAGATTATTATGATGTGATATTATTATGCAACCAAAGATACAGGCATGCATGGAGGAGCAACGCATTATAGACGACGCACAAGAACGTTAAACCAGACAGGATAACTCAATCTGAATGGTGTAATGTTCGCGGCGCCCACCGAGTGCGTGACGTCACCGTTAGACGTCGTTAGGTGAAGGTTACATGGTACGCCCGTTGTTTACCTTTGTTTTTCTAGTTTTCTATCGTATTTCTTTCGGTTTTACTTTATTATTGTGAGTTTTTTGAGTTTTACCTGTTATAAAGTGTGTCTGTGTGTTGTTTTTATTTGATTTTTGTGCCGTGTTTATTATTATTCAGAAACACTAAGAGCCTGATACTTTAATTTCTACAGAAGGGAAGGTGAGCATTTCTTGACATATATTATTAATAATAAAAGTACGATGTTGATAATATACTACTTTACAGAATAGTCCTATTCACGAAAATATGCCGGGGACTAGGCCAGAGGGAACAAGGTATGCCGTATATGGGTGTAATAACACTTATGCTACAAAAGCCCAAACTGGGCAGAATATCATATTTCATGCTTTTACAAAACCAAAGGACCTTTTCTCTAAAACTATACAAAGTGATGAGTTGATATCAAGGTGCAAAAGAAAAGACAAATTCAACCCTAACACTAGCCATATATGTTCACAACATTTTGTAGACAATGACTACGAAAGAGATCTTCGAAATGAATTATTAGGTAAGTAAAATTTTCTTTGCTAGCTAGCCATCTAAAAAGTGCAAGAATATAAATATTTATATTTTTTAATTTAAGGCTTAAAACCTTTAAGAAAGCATTTAAAAAAACGCAGTTCCTACATTAAAAATACCTTCCACAAAAACTATTACTGCAACAACCTCGGCAACAACTAATACATCACGTTCTGATAGACTTACCGAAAAACAAAGAAAGGAAGAAATAGAAAAATTACTTGTTGATTTGTCTGCAATAGAAAGTGGAGAAACTGCAAAATTAGAAGGCAGTTCTTCCCCAGCGACACTTACTGAAATTGGAATTCCCCAACAAGCAATTATTCAGGAATCAGATGAAGTTTTTAAAAAAGAAGTTAACATGCCTTTTATAGTTATAAAAGATTTTTGTAAATTAAGAACTATTATTAGAATCAATTTTCGAAATTTAAAAGCACGACATACTTAATAATACTTCACAAAGAAATAGTTCTGTGGATCCTCTTCGAAAAAAAAAAGCGGAAATTAAACAAAATTATATATTAGAATATTTATGAATTATGAATAAATAAATGACTACCTATTTTTCAGCTGTGTTTTAATTTGTCTTGGTGCATTTTATCAGTGTTATATTTTTTTATTATTGACTCACCATTCACACATTAAGTATAATATAAATATCATAATGCATAAATGCTCTTCAAAATCAAAGTAATCAAAGGAGGCGCACAATTATTAACAGAATAATTCTGTAAAATATATTATAATCTGTGTGCCATAATAAAAACTATTTAAGGCAAAATTCGCACCTTCTGAAAACACATTTGCTGCAATAATGCGCTTTTTGCTCGTATTGGTTGGAGAAATTGTCATAAAAAATTCGTGTTCAAAAAACAAGAGTGAACTTTATTGATTTCTTGTTTACAATCCTTAAAAAATAAATCCGATAAAGCAAAAGCATCTAAAGCTCACTTTTTGTTTTTATGAACTTAAAAAAAGCACAAGTCGCTTTCTGAAGGCGCGCGATTGGGTGTTTCGTGGTGCGAGTTTACGCAGTACGTCTAACTGTGACGTCATCACGTCGGGCGGCTCGGCGGACAGATTCGCGTGATTGAGCTATCCTGTCTGGTTGAACGTTCTTGGACGACGCACACCGTGCGCTCTGATGCTCCAAACGCAATCGCGAGTGCTACTCAATGTCAACACCCGTTTATATAGCGCTCAGAGAAATAACCAAGGATAGAGGGAGTAAGAACAAAAAGTAAACAAAGCCAACATCTTTTTGAGTGATGCCACGTACTCCATTGTTTACAGCATTTCATTTCAAAATAGAAGGGTTTAATAATGGGATTAAATGAAGGCATATCTCCCATAACAAATGTAGTTATTAATTTCTTGTATGTAACAATTTTAAACTAAAACTAAATTGAGCTGTAATTATAGTATCTAATTATCACTTCAATAAAATCGTCACAGATACCTCAAACCACCCGACATGGCAACGCTGTCGTTGCTGCCGCGGGCTCTGCGGCGCCCTCGGCGGTATTTGTTTTGTGTATGCCAAACAAGTCAAGTTTTCCGATTGTTTACATATCCATTTTCCCCGTTTTTAATTGCTTTTCTGTTAATTTATAGGCTATTTATTAGTATTTAGGATATAGTGACTGATTTTGTATACACTGGGACGCAGAAAGTGTGTAGTATGTGGTGGCTAAATTGATATTTCTCAGGATATAACCTATATCAGGTAAACGTTGTACACAAGGGCCGAATGTTTGTTTACTTCGGTAAATTTGCATAAGATGTTGGTTGACTACAAACGTGTGTTTTGATGCTGTTGCTCCCTCTATCCTTATGGTTATTTCTCTGAGATATATCGTTATGCAACCAGGAATACAAACAAACACGCGTAAAATGATTACATAACCAACATGTCTTCGGTCTTCGGAAAGTTTAGAAATTTACAGTTTCTAGTTTTTTTTCTAATATTCCACACAATCGTCAAAAAAATTATGTGTTCCACCCGGCATAGTCAATGAGTTACTATGCTGCCTAATTAAATAAATATATTATCCATAGTAGGTAATTTTATTTCATTTTTTATTTTCAACATCTCACTAAATTTAATATGGCCACAGCTCCAAGACGGCGGATTAATTTTCTTGCTTTCTGATGGCTGCTGCGGGACTCCCAGCGAGGGAACTTCTCAATGGTGAACAAAGACACGAAATTGTGCATACCCATTATCAATTTATAATAGCCCGTTTCGTTCATATTATGCTGGGCTTGAGCGGTACAGAAAACGCAGGGTAGTACTGTCGACCATGCCGTTGTCTATTTAGGCTCAAAGCTTTTCGTTCCTGACCAGGCATATTATGTGGCATTAAGTAATTTCAAGTCACTAGAAGGTCTCCTTCTCCTTGTAGAAGGACTAGATTGTTGTAAATTAACAGGCAAGAGAGCGTCAACAATGACGAATTATATAATTGAAAGGAACAGACTTAGAAACATGTACAGTGAAAATTAAAAAAAATAAGTCAATAAAAAATATATTTTTAAAACAAGCTTTTATTTAAATGCTCTGAAGGGAAGAAAATAAATTTTGAAATAAATGAAACTAAAGCAAACCCATACTTTGTTACATTATACAATTGTCTATGATTATAAAAGGTTGTCTTGAAAATAATTCTAAATAGAAAATGTATTTTTCGATAAAAGAAATTTACGCAGGAAAATCTCGAGACAAGCTTTTATATCATACACGTGCTTCTGTTTTTAGTTTCACATCACACGGATGCGGTAAGGTAACACAATTTACCATTTTGAATAATGAAATTGAAGTATGTATTTGCAGTTTCTTCAAAAGTTTCAAATAAATTAGCAAGTTATGCAATCAGGAAAATTGCTAGTGTATTTGATAATATATCCCCAAAAAAATCGCTTTCGATATTTAAAAACTGTTTAATTTAAAAAAACACAAACAGAACTGGATACATTTTAATAATTATTTCCCTATTATATTTTTATATTATATTGGTAAAATATTTTCATAAAAATAAGCTTTTAAATCCTGTGGTTTAAATTTCACACGTTCGGGGATTTTTTCTTTAAAGCCTCATATTTCTCCACGTCCATGAATTCTACGTAAAAAAATAAACTAAAAATGTTTTTACCGATATTGAAAATATTCACATCGAAAAAAGTTATAGCAAGTTTTAAAAAGGGAAGAAGCGCAAAACGCCCAAACGAATAGAGATATCAGGATCGATGAGCCCTTGACATTTGAGCTACTTTTTGTCTCTCTCGTCGGGAAATATGAGAAACCCCCTAAAAGCCGTAGTACTTAAACGAAATAGGCACGTTGCATTTTCGAAAGATAAATGGAAGATCCACGAATTGTCGTGGAGTAGATACCATTATCATTGTTCCCGGTCCTATTTGCACCGCGAACAAAAGTAAACCCGCGAAAAACCCTTAGTTCGTCCCTGCCTAAAATGACGTTCCGTCGATCTTAACTCCGGCGTTCGCCCACGCGCGGCGCCACCTCCGGCGAAGCTTCAGGTGGTCCGGGAAAGTTTTTGGCGCCCGGTCGCCGCGCCGCGCTTCGTCCGGACAGCGCCGCCCGACACGTATTGATCCCAATTTGATTTGTTAGTATGCATTGCTACGCGGAAACGTGCCCGGAATTTTACCCCGGAGAACATAAAGCGGGCTAAATTCACGGCGGCCGCGCCGCCCGTATTTATTTGCTAATAATGCTCGAACCGGCGGACCGCGACGCCAGGTTCGTGCGGCTTTGCGGCCGTCCGATCGCGACCGGCGCTAATGAGAACGTATTCTTCCTTCGGAATCGGCAGAATTTTTGGGAATCAGGTCCATATTAGCTCCAGATGTAACGGAAGTATAGCCCGATTTGTAAACTTTGACGTTTGACTTTGCCGTTTCGTTCACCCGTCTGTGTCTCAGGCTCCACTGTCCATTCCGGGGGGAGAATTCCCCTTACAGCGTTAACGCGTCGGCGCGAGCGGCACCAATACTCCTGGACGGCACGGCTCCCACCCAGAGGCCATAATAACACCTGGGCGGTTCCCCTCCGCCAGGACACACGCGCACTAGACACAAACTTGTTTCTAAAATATAAACTAAGACGTTTAAAACACTTTAAACATTTAAAACTTCTCAAAACCCAAGCTGCCGCTTTCAGTTATGTGACAAATGACATGTAACGTCGGACTAAGATGGTCACGTGATTTTTGTGCGCCATGGCCTGACTTTATCGTAGGCATCGGGCACCGTCGCAATGAGAAGGCCCGGCAGCTGAAAGCGATGAGTCATCCAAGGGAGGTGGGCCTGAGGCGCCAAATTCAAATTTCAAGATGTCAACTTGGTAAATTTGATAAAAAAAAACACTTTAAATTGATTGTTTACATATTGTTTTTTTTTACATTTAGATTGTTTACATATAGCACATGGTTTTACAACATGGATAATAATCTACGAGAGTGAAAGTCACATTTTCAAGGGCTTTTGGTGTATTTAGATGTTTACCGGTAAAATTTTCGTAAATGCCAATTATTTCTTATTTGCGTGCCTAGATACAACTAAATTCGAATGAATAAAACAATAAAACTTTCTAATTTTAAGGTGGTTATGTTTAATCGTGTAAAATTGTTAGGTATAGCACTCTCCAAACAGTCCAAACCAAAACCACTTTTACTCTGGAAGACTGTGTAAGAACAAAATCTCTTTTGATGGCCTTAACCCACTTTTCCCTTAAAATGGGGTCTTTAGGGAGGAAAAAGTGGACACTTTAGGACCGCCTTCGTAGTTTCCCTTGCAGTTGGGAGTTGGGAACGGAACACCTCCACGGCATGATTTAAATAAGTCCGAAACTATAGACGCAACCTAAAACCTATAAACTAAAATTGAATTTTAATCACTTTATTCTGAATCACTGCTGTTTTACCACCTTATTAATAAAACTCCACGTCCTATATTACTAAAAAACACAGTCCAACACACAATAAACACAACAAACGTTCTTCAAAACAGGAAAATCGCCAGACCAGTAAACGTAAACAACTACAAAAAACTACCTCCCACTGATGACGTAGTGACGTTTTGCGTCGCCAGCTGGCAGGCCTTGAAATGCCTTTTTAGGGGTCACGTGGGACGTCACATGGTTTTCCCAGATTATCAGCTCGAACTTTAAACGGTAACGTCAAACGTCCAAGTTTATAAATCGGGCTTATGTGTCGTCAGTAAGTGTACTCCAAGTCGCGATAAATAACAAACGGAACAAAGTTGTTGTAATAAACGCTTTTGTCGCTGTTAGTGTGTGTCCGCACAAGTCATTATTAGGTAGTTCCACCCAAAAACAAATAATGTGTTCTCTAAATTTAACTGCCCTATTCTCACTAAATCATTAATAACGCTGAATAATACAAATACCTAACAAAGTTTTTGCTCGGCAACGCTGCGCCGTATAAATGTTCTCTAAATTCCGGCCGGATCGACATATTTTACTACTTGCATTATGCAAATGAAATGATATTATGCGCCGTGTGGCAGAGCCGAAGAATATAGAGATAGCGCTTTGGAAGATATATACAAATTTGAATACATTAGAATTGTAGAGCAAATATCGCGACCTCGAGAAAATAATAAAGGCACGAAAACGCACGCTCATAATTCGTCGAGAAATATTGTCCAGGGCGAAGTGCAGTTCCTGCAAACTTCTTGCCGGAGATAACCTCAAAGCGTTGCAGGTTAAAATGGGAGCCATGCACGTTTTGTTTCGCGGCCTTTGTCCCAGAAATATGGAATTATTCGCCTCTGTTGTATTTATCAGGCACGGGGCAACACGAGCACTTTACGTATTGCGACAGCTCCTTCCCTAAACCGCACTCGCTATTTTCTTTATAAGTATAAAAGCCATTTTCGAAACGGAAACACTAGATGATAAACGAGTAGGTACGTAACTATAGTGGAAAATTTCCAGGGAAAATTTCTACAGGCCCGTTTGGAATGGAGACACCTCTGTAAATTTTTAGCCGGGATTTTCTCTAAAGATAGGCCACACAAAACTCTACTTTGATCATTGAGGTAGTATGGGGGGAGGCGCCATACATTACTTATTTGTGGCATATAGCAAACGGGTTCAGGGGGTGTGGCTAAGTCTGTGATCAATATGGCTGACACGCCAGGGTCTGATTAAACAGTATTCCTAGTAAAATTATAAAAAACCTACGAAAGAAAGTATGGGGTTATTTTGAATCGAAGGAAGAAACACCCTGTAGGCAATCCTTGAAAAATACATACCTAGAGTAGTTATAAAGGTAATATTTTTCTTTTCATAAAGTACCAAAGTGGATATTATAAAGTATATTGATACGGCTCTGTCTATTGTTTACATTACCTGTGAAATGTAATTCCTGTGAATTTCTTTTTGTCCACTTTAGAATTGCTACTGCAACAACGTACAGCACATGACATATTTATTTCCAGAGTTCAATAGCTCGCAATAACAAGGAAAACTGCACTTTTAGCCACTTTTAATGCACTTTTAGCACCGAGTCAACAAATTGACGTTGTTCTGGTAAACTATGACGTAGATGAACCCGTTTTGGATCACGTGACAGCTTCTCCTTTCCATACTACCTCAATGACTTTGATACAAAATTTCAGATCTTAATCTCAATTTTCAAGGCCTACTACGAATTTTATTTTCTAGTAAAAAAATGGCGAAAATCATTTAAAATGTGACACCACAGCGTTAATCAAGACACCCTAAGACCCCGTATACTAAATTTGAACAAAAAATATACAGGGAGTTCTATTCTGCAGGGTGTCAAAGTTGAGCAAAATAGGAATTTTAAAGGCATCTGGAGAGTCAAGTGTGCCATGGAATCCCGTCAAAACAGATGAATGATCAACAGGACTACTCAAAATGTTGGTGCGCAAAGATTCAATACAAAAATGTACAGGGTCTTTTTCTCTGAGCCATCTCAAAATGCTGAATTTTTATTAAACTTTATACTGGTCAAGAGTGCTCGCTCTGGAATTATTAAAAAAACATTGATAAACACAAAAGTAATTTATTTCTTTACAAAATGCCAACCAACAAAATAAAACAATTTATATTGTTGGACCTTTATGAATAAAGTCACTGTCTAAGATGATACATTTTTGTTTTGATATACTCAATTTTTGACCCAAAAAAATTCATTATTTTGAGATGGCACAGAGAAAAGACACCCTTTATATTTTCTATTGGATGTTTACACACAAACACTTTTAGTGGTCTCGTTGACCATTCAACTGTTTTAAGGATATCCCATGGCACACCACTTGACTTGCCAGATGCCTTTAAAATTCCTACTTTGCTCAACTTCGACACCCTGCAAATTTGGTACATAGGGGTTTTAGGGTGTCCTGATTAATACTGAGGTGTCAGATTTTAATTAAAAAAAATGCTAAATGATTTTCATCATTTTTTAGTAGAAAAAATTTTTTTAATAGGCATTGAAAATTGAGGTTAAGATCTGAAATTTTGCACCAAAGTAGAGTTTTTGATGGCCTATCTTTAAAAAAAAACGGATAAAATAAAAATTTTACAGAGGTGTCTCCATTTCTCCATTCCACACGGGCCACACTGTATATAGTATGCAGAATTAATAAATTTCAGCACCTCTAAATTGATTTTTCTTTTAAAATAACCAAATATTAGACTGAAGAAAAATCACTGCTAAATAAGTTTTTTATATCTCATAAACTTAAAGAGTTAAGGGGGGATGGGATTGTTTCTTGTAGTCCAATAACGATGTCAGTTTTGCAAAAAAATCCAAATAAAGTGTTTTTTGCAAAAAACAAAGTTTTGGTGCCTCGAGTTAAGCAAAAGAAGTAACTATTAATAGGGTCATTTTGCTCTAAAAAATGTCTAGGAAACCACCCATATTGTTTAGGAAACCACCCTATAGCGCTATTCGTAAAAGGAATTCGAGTCTGATCTTTTGGTTGGACACTCAGGAGACAGTCTCCAAGCAATCCTGACATTACTGACAAAATGATCCTGCTTAGATTTTTTTTGTGACCCCTATAAGTCGAGCACATCTTTATTGGACTATTGGGATATCATATACATTTAAAATGACAAAACAACTCTGTGGGATATTAAAATACTTGTGGGAACTCCTCAGAAAATCAGTTTCTCGTTTTAGTCTTGAAAATAATCTTAGGATCGTCTATTACAGATTTTCCACGTTTACTGGTTGCTTCAAATTGAAGGACAATTCTGGTGCACCACTTTTCAAGGTCACTGCGAACGAAAAATTTCTTTCGACCGCGCAGCGCTATATTCAATTTGCAACAGAAAAATTAAATTTGAGCCTACGAATAAAGAATCACCCTGGCAAAATAGCGCGTTCGAAAAATTCCCGGCGCTTGTGGATTTACCCCCGAAAAGATAATCATTGTCAACATTCTAAATATATCCTTCGGAGTGCCTATATTATTTCCTGGAATAAAATAACGGAGCCCAGAATTCTGAAAACTTCCTGCCATACGCTCAGCGTCCCGTAGATAATAATTGTCTGCTATGCTTCTTGGGGTAATTAGGTGCATTCAAATTGGCCTCTTCGCCGTTTCTATGCCATCCCCGCTCTGTTCCTTCAAGAACTTCGCAAATATCACTGAACGCATGCGGCGCATGCAGTCCTCGACTCGCTGTGCAGCGTCAGCGGGTGGGTGCATTCATGCGCGAGCGAGGGAACGTTCACCATGTTTTTGAAGCCAGAAGTTGTGTCATTAGTTCTACAAACTCAACATGAATAAAAGTATGAAACGTGCAGTTGGTATAATGTTCGAGGTAGCCAATGTTTGGTGAATTAACGATGCAGAATTAATTAGTTTAACGGCTTATTTGCCTGCTCTAGAAGAAACTATTAGGTATAACGGAGCGCATACCCAATGAAAAAAAGCATGAGCCGCCGCTGCTTATTTGTCTCCCAAAACAATAATTGAAAACGACATATTTTTAGTGCACGGCCACACATAAGGCGGACGGCGGAGCGGAGAGCAGAGCGGAGATGGTAGCGGAGCTTTCAAAACAATAGAAAGCGTATAGTATAGTCACAGAATAACTAGTTAGTAATTAGTTATTCTGTGGTATAGTGTCCACACATACCGCGAAGAGGAGAGCGGAGAGTAAAGCGGGTAGCGGAGCGTTCAAGTCAGTTTGACATTTTCCGGTGTATTGGCGCGTATTTACCCTTGAAAATAGAGCGTTCTATTCTTATATACCTATACTTAATAATAAGCAATATGGCTCGCGAAATGCTAATTAGTGAAGTTTTTAGTCGCAAACCCCTATGGGACATAACTCATGCACATCACCACCACCGAGGTGTTTTAGACAAACTTTGGGTCGAGATTTCCAAAATTATTTTTGTACAGATGATAGAATTCACCAAGTGATTCCCTGCCTAGGTTTATTTCATATACCCACACTGCACGTTTATTTTGAAAAATCAGAAATTTGAGTTGTGAATTTTCACATAAAATTAATGTGGAAATCGACATTTTTATAGCTCAAGTTCAACCTTTCAATGTCTCCACTTTACTGCCAACCTCTCTGCGCAATACGCCTTTCAAAGATGTCAAAATCCGCCGACTGTGTGGACACTAGCCGCACTACTCTCCGCTTTCCGCTCTGCTCTCGGCTCCGCCGTCCGCCTTATCCTATAGGCTCGTTGACCTCATACCTATAAATACCTAACTTAAAAAAAATTGCCCTCATAACATTGTTGTAAATTACAATTTTCTTGTATGCCTCTTAATGAAAAAAAGTAATACGATGCCATATTTTATGGGCCAGAATATTAAGCCGAAATAAATTCATTAGCTCATAATGGAAACGGGAAAAACATCAGTGGGCCGGATTTGATATTCATTTAATATACAAATGTAAAGTGCTCCTGCGTCGCGCCGAGAAGCGAGCTCGTAACATGAAACTTAATAACGGCAATGGGAAATTAAATTCTACTTTAATTATTTGCGAGTTTTAGCAGGAAACCTCTGCGGCCGAATCCTTACATGTCAATCTTGTCAAAGCCCGTGAATCGATAAAATATTTATAATCTGAAGCTCTTTCTCCAACCCCGACATTAAGTTGATTAATTGAATTTACTACGGTGGCGGCCTGTTGGGTTTTTTTACCGGCAAAAAGATGATTAATAGTTTATTAACTAAATTTGCTTAATTTATTCAAAAGTTTGTATAAGTTACTTTTAATCGCCATTAAGTATTCTTAATATATTCAAGCGATTTCCGATACCCCCTTTAGGTTCTCAATAGACCATTTATAAGGATTCAAAAGGCTAAGGTTTTTACTCTGTGACAGAAAATTAAGTCCATAAATTATTATTTTCACGCTTCAAGCAGTAGGCAGTATTGTTTTTCCATCAGTCATAGTGGCAACCTATTTTAGCACAATTTAATATTTAGAACTGTATCAATTATTGCTTTATAATCTTCTTTTAAATACTCTGATATTTAGTTCTTAATTAAAATACCTCCTTGTACGGTAAAGGTGTATCATTCTAAAGCCTATCCAAGTTACAGAGGCAGTGGATCAAAACATTGGCCACCACGTGACCTATTCTCTTATTGGTCTGGCCGTCACAAAATGTCAAGTGTTTACGCGGCGAGCAGAATGCAGGGCCGGCTCTTCCCTCAGTCGAGTTTCCTGCACATTTTAGATCGGATCGCGAGCAGTATATTCTGTAAATTTGTTTTGCTACTTAATTTAACGAAATTTATAAAGATCCACGAAAGGTAGAAACACAAATTTTAGAACTTCTAAAAGAATTAGTTCAGAATTACAAGCCACTTGGAATCTCATATTAGTCCGACCCTGGTAATGGATCGCAAGGCGGTCATGTGACTTTGTTTATATCTACTGCCGCTATAACTTGGATAGACTTTAGTCTCTTTGCCTGAATAATTTGTCTGATTTGTCTGGCTCCAGCTATATATTTCATATTTATACTTAAACGTAAAGACAAATACGCAACACCCAAGGCACTTCCGTGGTGGGAATCGAACCCACGACTTCCAGTGCCAAAGCGTGGGTACTACATACCAATGACCCACTCGTGCACCGCCCAGCTATATAGATACTAATTTAGCAGTGTCGTCATGTCACGCATTTAGACAGTTGTGTTCTACCTGTACATATATTTATTTGTCCGCACACCGCTATTCCCTTAATAAGTAAGAACGGAAAGTCACTAATAATTAAAGGCGAAATATCCCAACCTGCCCCACATCTGACATGTAAACCGTTAATTGAAACTAATTTCGACTGACAGCTCGCGTGTTTATGTCTGAAATACTTCAGACAAAGAAATGGGGGCGATTTAAGTTTCCTTGATGTACGATAGAGGTTTTAACGCGCACATGTATCACGGGAAATATATCAGCTTGGGGAAAACAGGGAAAAGAAGAAGTAACATTTGGATTATCGAAGATTAAAATATCAAATTGTACACATAATAGCCTAAAGTTGACAGCAAACAATTATCAATCACATAACACTAAAGGTAGGCATACAGGACACTGGTTAGGTTAGCAGAATTAAAATTTTAAATCTGGAGCTAACATTATTCAAATGCGGCTTTGCCAACAAATGTATTACTGTTTGAGTATTTATATTTCACTATAAGCGATTATTCCTTCACTCAAAGCTATACCTAAGCCTTAGTTACAAATCAAGACATATTGTAGCGGGCTAAAAATCCGATAACAGCAATTGTTGGCTTTCAAACATGTTTAAAATGTCATTTTTGTAATGAAACTATGTTTCTCTTTTATGAATAAGATATATATTATCGTCTATCCTGTGGGGAAAAATGTTTGGAATATTTCTGTGGCAACGTACACGCGCGACCTCATAAATCGTTCCACTAGGCATGAGAAATAAGCAAGAAATCAAGAATTTCGGGTAAGTGCGGCAACGTTGCGCCAATTCCATGGCTTCTCAAATCAACAACTTCCCCTAGATTCCCTCGTACCGACCCGCTCCTCCCCGTAGAAAATATAAATTGCGTTAACTGACGTATTAACACGCCAGTCAACGAAAATAGTAGTAAACGTAACGTGAAATTACGCGGATTTCTTTGATTGTCGAAGTGGTATTAGTTAAATAAGGTATAATATCTAAGTATAATTGTGTTATTATAGAAGAATCTCGTAGTGGTTTTTTACATTGATTTATTACACTTCTTTATCTTAACCGCGAACCAAATCTTTGGTTTATTTCAGTTTTTAAAGCTTCCCTGGAGTCTTCGGGTGAGGTTCTGATGCTTCCCGGCCCCCCGAAAAATCGAGAAATGAGAAAAACAAGCAATTTCCAATAGTGGTTTCAGAGGATTTTCCGTCGGTTTCGTTGATTCTACAGCCGTCCCGTTTCTCGAAAGTGGTTAATCGTGAATCGGGAATTTCTCTTAGATATCAGTTTTTCGAAGTTTTTTTATTACCGGAGGAAAGTACGACACCCAATTAAGACATTTACCACGTTCTTTGATTTTTAGAACGGCTCTATTCGAGGTTGTCGAGAGACTTTTGCGAAAAAAGCCGCCAATGTCCGTGGGCAAGGTTATAAGATTTTCCACTATTATTCAGGCAATCTAAGTCCAACCTATCAGCGCCGAATTTACTATTTTTTTGCACTGTAACTGGCAATGTCGCGTAAGGTAATGTCGCGTAATAACATGTTAGATTTGCTGTCACTTATATACGATTTTAAGGTTATCGCTGGCTTTCAAACCGCGAGAGAGGGGAGGGGTAATTGCAACGTTGTCAGTTGAACGCCTTTGCGTCCGCACGTATTGGAACGATTTCAAGGGCTGCGCGTGTACATCAAGAGCATATTTTAGGTTATAAAGATAGCCAAACTCGTCAGCTGGCATCTCGATATTTCAGAAATTGAACAAGGCTGGAGATGTGGGAAAGGAATAGCAGGTATTCAAATTTTACAGAGGAAATTTAACACCTGCGCCTTCACCAAAAGTAAAAAATATCGGCATTGATTGGTATTCGAATACCTTATTCAATGATATCGGTTACATTTCAAATTAAAACCATTTACCTGTTATTTTAAACCATGATTTATTTGCCTTTGCCGTCAGATAAAATAAATGCTAAAATAAACAGGCAATCACAAGTTTTATTTCATAAATTGGTAAGTTCTTTCAGAATACATAAAAATTGCATTTAGCAGCACCGCAAAATATCAATAATTTATAACGTTAACGGTATATATGCCTATGGTTTTCCGAGGAATTTTTTATTTTGAACTTCATTATAAAACACATGGCAGCCTGACTAAAATCATATCAAAACGTATATTTTTCGAATAAATGAAAACTCACTTTTCCATATGAAGAACCCGGGATGACTCTGTGATTTGATATATCTACGCAACATAATGCCCTTTGAAAGGCATACTGAGTAAAATTACATCCAAAAATCTGTCACTATCTCCCGGTCTAAAAATTTATTTGCAAGCCTATGAGGCAATATCTCACATACAGTTTGTTCAGCGAATCTTCGGCCCTACGCCACAACTACCATCCCTGTCTGACTAGTGGATATACGACCGATATCCATCGTATATTCATGAGTAAGACAAGGACGGGAGTTGTGACGTAGGGCCGAAGATTCGCTGAACAAACTGTAGTTCGTTCTTTACCGCAGTCATTACTTTTATGCAAAACGAATTTAAAATTGATGAAGACATTGATTGCAGCAACTTTCCTAATAAAGGAACCCCAGTAATAAGCACTGTAACTGCAATATTATTGTTGTAAGTAGAGTCTTTTGTACAATAATCAGTATTATTAGAGCCTTGGCAGTGCGGATGAATTCCGTGTTCCTCGTTTCGCGACAATCCAATTCACCCCCAAAATAATTATTATGTTATGTCGCCACAATCGCGTTTCGGGCCAATTACAAAGTCCGGGGCCGTGTAACGCATCCATCACCGAATAAACAGCATTAATTATGGCGCGTCCACGAAAAGTCAAAGCCATTTTTTTCGCCGTGACAAAGACGGCATTGTTCTTTTTTGTCCGGTCGCATGTTGTTTTTTCATTTGTCATAACGCCATTGTGACTCGCGCCGGCCGACTTGCGCTTTTTATTTTCGCCTATAATTAAAATTTTTTCGCTCGTTTGATGGATTCCTGTTTTTTGCGAGGAAGGGGGCTATTTGGATCGTGTTCCCAACGGACAATATGGTAATTGGGGGCAGGTTGTGATGCTTTGATTTATTAAGTAAATAATAGGGTCTAGTATACATACAGTAGGAGTTTGGTTGGCCCTTACTGCCTATGCCATTCAGTTTTGTTTTGCTACCGCGTCCGTCTTGTTGTTCTTGGTCGGTAGCCGAAGGATTTTAGATAATTTTAAATGTAGGTAGGTAGGTCTAGAGGCCCTGTATGACACAAAAAGTGACAGTTATTCGTTTTAACAGAGGTTGGACAACAGATTTTGGCAGATCTAGTAACATTGTTTTTATTATATTCTTATCTTGGCAGGTGCCAGTTTGTCAACAAAACTGTCGACAAATTATTGAGCGTGCTCATTTTCTTTTGCAAAAAGGAATGTTAACAGTTAAAAGTGACATCTTGTGTAATAAGAAACTGCAAGAATTCTGAGCAGGATGAATTTTTCATAACACCCTTTCCAAAAAGCGCAGAAGAACGAGCACGATGGTGCAAATGAAATACCCTAACATGAGAGTTGGAAATGATACGAAAATTTGCGAGGTAAGTAAATTTAATTACATAAGTATCTCTAGTTTTTTATTTTTTGTTTGATCTGTGATTTTAATCTGCAGAATAATTTTCTTAATCTGCATCAGCAACATAACATAAGATACCTAAATTAATACGTATTAAATATTAGTACCTACCTATTTATTTTCAATAAAAGTCCATAAGGTTCTACAAACCCCCTATTAGAATTCTTATGAAAATTTCCCAATGTTAAAGAGATAAAATTAAAATTTTTGCCCTTCAAGGAGGTAAAACCTGTTAGGTATATTTACACTGGACCGGGCTAGGCATTTTTCGTTTCATGGAATAATAAAAATGTAAGTACCTATATGTGTTAGAGAGAGGCAGTTTTGAAGGTGCTTTATTTTGCACCAAGACCAACAAAATCGGACAAAAAAGAAGTTAACACGGGTGGGAATATAAAGAACCCTTTTTGTGTAGTCAGTTAAATGTGTGAGCTTATATTCCATTACAAATTTCTTGCTGATAAAAAAATAGCATTTGATGGCAGCGTTCTATTATGTTTAGGTAGCTTAAATTTATAGGTCTTTAACTTTCAGAGGTTCACTTCTCCGACATGGATTTTGAGTGTCAGGTTGTGCTGAAGAAAGGATCATCTCCTGCAACGTTTGATGAACGTGGCTTTAGCAAGAAAGAACCATTATTAAATATGTATAAATTTCTGAGAACTTGTACTAGTTTGATTTTTCCTATTTACTTACAATATATCTTTAAAAACAAAAATACTGTTGTCTTCTTTATTGAAATGTAGATGATCTCTCTTGCATTAAAAAGTTATTAACTTTTATTTTACCAAAAAAAGAATGAGAGACTAATATATTGATATTAAATACCTAGGTACTCATTTTTTTATTCAGCCTAATTCCTTATTATTATTGGTTGATTCATATTACCAAAACAAACTTTCCAACTTTTTGTTCCGTACAAATTTCAGTATTAATTGTCTTAAAATTATGATGGTATGTATAAGAAGAGAGTTTGAAGAAACGAAACCATACAGTAAAACCATTTAAAAGACCTTTTTTATTTGTAAATGAACGGAATAATTATTATTGCAGCTATGATTCCTATTGAAGAAATATTCGAAAGTTTGATTAGTTGATATGCTAGAGCCTTGTTTAATTTTATGTACATACCTATCTACATATACCAACCTCCTACAAAAATTTAATAAATGTTTTTATCCTGATATCCTAAAATTTCTGTTTTCTTGGAACAAATTATATGTTTCTTCACTTTTCCATTCAAACTTCAATAATATTATTAGTTAAGCTTTGCAAATAACATACTACTACCTAACCTATTTACCTATTTATTGGTTTTATCTATATTTTTATACATTTTAAACTGTGCCCTCATCTACCTACGCTTATGGCAGTTAACTGTCGTTAGCTTAACCTTAAAATCCAATTTTGATACATCGTGCTGCTAGGGGAATGTTAGAAAGAGCGGAAAAATATATGTCTGTTGCACAAAATGAATTTCATAGGGAAAATAAGACCCTCGCCAGAGAGAGAGATCCGATCGTTGTCCAACCTCTGTTAAAACGAATAACTGTCACTTTTTGTGTCATACAGGGCCTCTAGGTAGGTCGATCACACTGAGACTCAGTGAGATCGTCGCGTCCTAAGGATTTCCCGTGCAATCGAGCTTGGAACGAGAACTTTCGCTGACGCAGAATTAATTCGCATGAAACTCAGATGCATCGTATTCTGACTGTGGAAGTTTCCAATCAAGATAACCTTGTTATTAGTGTTAAACTGAAACATTTTGGGTTGCGGTTGGTGGAAGCTGACAGCTTCGAGCTGGCTAACCTATATCCGAGATTTTGTATCGAAAACGAGTTGTATTTTATTCGTTCCTACTGCAATTTGTAGCCACGCAAGATCCTTATAGGACCTGTTGTATACCTGTAAGGGTCGATTTCTGTGCTTGATGGAAAGCGGTGAACTTGTATTCACTTTTGGCTTTCCAAATGAGGAAAATTTAAGAACGAAATGATTGACTGCTGTTCCAAGAATAGATTGGTCTCAACATTCACAAATTGCACGCAGGCGGATAATATTTTTGTCAGTTTCTCTTAGTTTTTCAATAAAAAATAATCCAAAATTTTAAGGTATTGCTCCTTTTGCTCTCAAAAGATACCTCTGGATGCAATCCAATCCACAATGATGAGCTGAAAGCCCTCTGTAGGTAAGTTCACACAACCTTCCTAGTTATCATTTGTGAATTACGGATTTTTTAGAATCTTCAATTTTTTATTATCTATATTAATATCTAAATTTAAAACCAAAAATGGCCTTATTTATCCCGAATGCCTGCTTACCAAAATAATGAGACTAAGTTGGGTTAATGGACCCTTAAAAACAGATAGACATTTAACATATAATGGAAGTATGGTTGTTTGTTATATTTCAATACCAGGTAGTTCCAAGATTCCTCTGCTGAAGGTGTGTTGTGCTTTTTATGCTGTTTGCTGTCAAGCCCAACTGTTCTAGTAATGATTCTTGATGGTATTACCAATACAATTTTAACATCCGAATATATATTCTTATTATGGTTAGATTTTGGAAACAGAAGTTGTACCACAAATCACTAATGAATCAAGTAACCTATGAAGTTGACGCAAGCAGGTTTTGATACAGATCTATGGATATAGGTAAAGATCAACTTATTTTCAAATTTCTAAATATTCTGGATATTTATCTTGGACAGGGGACTTTTAGGGACCTAGGTAACTGTAGTTAACCATTGCAATCACAAAATTAATTTTTATAATTTAATCGTACTAGCCCATATTGCTTGCTAGGCGAAAAATTTTCAAAAAAATTAGGCCAATAAATGCAATCTTTACTTGTTTTCCTAAATTAGCCACATTAGGTATTTGTTAAAAAAATTACTCATACCAAGAAAGAATTTTAGTTACCTAAGTATGTGTAGATATATTTTGTTATAAACTATTATTAACATACCCAATTATTGAAGCGAAATTCAGAAAGCTATACAGGATGATTTTTTAGGTCTACCACCGCGATTTTCTCGCTCATTTTGCGGCCTACAAAAAAAACGTAAGAAACAAAAATATGGCCATTTTGGACAGCTAAGTGGTGCTGTGAAAGAAATCGGCAACCATGGCCAACTTGTCGCGCATTATTAAAAAAACCTCAAATTGAGCAAAATTATTAATGGCCGTGGAATGTTTATTTTAAGAGACAGAGAAAAACTTTTATATGGAAAATTGATGGCACTGAGAAGCTTTATCCACCCAAGTTCTCAGATAGTTTCAGCAAATTACACAGGGTCTTCGGCTCTCCTGAGACCATGAAAATTTTTGTCGATTTTAGCTTTTCTTAGTACACCGCGAAAAGGTGGGTATGGAGGCCCATTCCTTTTTTAATGTCGCCTCGCTGACCAAAATTGCCATATTTTGTTTTTTTTACCTATTTTCTGTGCGGCCCAAAATAAGCGAGAAAATCGCTTAATAAGAAATAAACAAAAAAAAATCATAGCCTCTAGAGAGCCGAAGACCCTGTATAACTTTCTGGAAGTATCTGAGTACCCTTTTGCATAAAGCTTCTTAGTGCCATCAATTTTCAATATAAAAGTTTTTCTCTGTCTCTTAAAATAAACATTCCACGGCCATTAATAATTTTGCTCAATTTGAGGTTTTTTTAATATTGCGCGACAAGTTGGCCATGGATGCCAATTTCTTTTGCAGCACCACTTAGCTGTCCAAAATTGCCACATTTTTGTATGTTACGTTTTTTTTGTAGGCCGCAAAATGAGCGAGAAAATCGCGGTGGTAGACCTAAAAAATCATCCTGTATAATTATAATTCAAAAAAAAGTATTGAACATTTATTAGAAAAAAGAAACTAACCCACATTGACAAAAATCTCTTCAAAAAGGCAATTTGAAACTACATTTCTGTGGGGTGTTTGTGGTGATCCACCTTTAAAGTAATGTTACCTACATTGCGGGGCAAACCATTATGTACTGACATGTCGTTATCTGAAACCTACGACCTTCTGTCTCTTACCTTAAAGGACACCAGAAGTGCCCAACAACGACAAACGTCGGTGCCGACAACCACACGACAACCGACGTAACGTCCGGTCGCACGAACCCTGCGATCACCGCGGCCCAAAACGTGGGTACCGGAGTCGACGTCCGCGTCCGCACCAACAACAGATCGGCGCCGGTCACATCGTATCGTGTCGCGCGCCCCTCAAGAGTGTGCGGCCGGCGTCGAGGTGGGCGCTGCACTGACGGCGCCGCGACGCGCCCGACGCCGGGCGTCGCGCGCGTCGCGGCGCCCCGCTTCCCGCTCTTCGCGCGTGAGGCAGGCTTCGCGGCAATTGCGCCCCTGGTTGAGATAACTTAGGCATGTTATAGCAGACAAAATATAACCAAGCCAATAATAACACAGCAACTATAACCTAATTAAAGACGAAATCGCACGGTTTTGTTCAGGCTGAAATTCACTGTTTCGTCGTTTTATTGTCTAAAACGCCAAAGGTGGCAACCTCTATGTATGTCAGGAGAAACGGCATTGCAATGTTGCCGGTTGCAATAATTCGTGGAACAAAGGCAAATTGTACTTTTCGATTCAAATGTCACCATCTTGAATACGAATGAATATCTTATTATTTAATGTATTGCAACCTTTGAGCTTTAACTAACTTAATTCCACACAAAAATACTTTTGTATTACGAATGCGTGTTCCTCTAAAGCAAAATGGTGTCTGTTTATTCTGCACACGCTGGAAACTATATCCTTCATCTCTGTCACACTTGGTCAAAATATCTGTATAAGAAACATATCATAAATATTCACATACATTTATGTGTTCTGTTTTGTTCTTAGACAGGGAAAGAGAGAGGACACCGCGCTTATTGCCTATACCCTGCCGTGTATATAGATTTTGTTATGTCGTTTTGAACGGCGGCCATTTTATATGTGGCATACAAAGCGAGTACGTTGTGAGTTAATTTAGTGAATTTGTGAATTAAAAGTAATAGTGATTAAGTGGAAAATATACTCTTACGATGGTAAATTGTTCAGCGTTTGGTTGCAAAAGCGAAAGTGAAAAGCAAGAGCCCGGGATTTCGTTTCACAGGTAAATATTTAACAATAAGCTACCTTTGAAAGATGGCCTAAAACTTTATTTTTCCTCAATATAACTTCTTCAAATTCCTTTTATCTTTTAGTATGATAAAATGCATTGTTTTGTTTGTAAATAGGATCAATATAATTATTTTTTAACATCGTTTTTATTGAAAATTTCTTAATTGATTACAAAATATGGGCTGGTTTCCATGGGCGTGCTTTATTTACTTTATTTTGTTTGATTCGAAATCGCCGCAAATACCTATATTTCTGCACTTGACACTAGCTTTACATTTGAGGAATTATCTGCAGATAAGTACTAATATTTCAAATTACATGTAAGTCAGATTTACCTAACTACCTCTTCATTTTTAACATTTTACGCGTTTCATGCTACGCCACTGGCCTGTCGTGCGATGTGGCAGTCGGTAACACGGCCGCGAGCGCTGTTAGGCGTCCTCTCTCTTTCCTTGTCTAAGGTTTTGTTATTGAAAGCCGTGGCACATGACGTCCCGTCATACCAACTGTCATTCTGTATGCCTCCCAATCAAACAGTTATATATCATGAACAAGGATTATGTGAAAGGGCAATCCGATAATTTGCCGAAATTAAATGTTTTCATGGTAGCACATTTTTTTTTCTAATAATCCAATGTTCACGTCTGCCAAAATTCGTGCGATAAAACTGCAAAGGTGTGTATGTTGTAGTAATAGTAAAGTATTAAGGGTTATTAATAAGAATAAGAACTTGGGGCTAGGGACCATCTTGAAGGCGCTTTTATAATGGCGTCATGGTGCTTATATATACTGAGCCCGTATTCCGATCCTAGGTATAATCTAGCCAATAAAATCTGAATATTTACGAAAAAACACTTCTTGACAAAATGTGGTTTCACGTAACCTATAGGTATATTTTGTGGTTTCACGGGTCATCCTAAGTCTGGGAGTTTGAGGTTAGAATAAGGTTATGTCTCACGTCTCACAACACTTGAGTGGTATCTCCATGTTGCCAAATTTCCCTTATAAAACACGGTATAAGTGCTTTCCCGCCAAATTTCGAAAAAAGTCTAGAAACTTGCTAATTGCGTAAACATATTTTTTATCTAGTTTGTATAGGTACACCTACTCTATTTTCAACATATTTTTTTAAGAATTAATAAAACGATATGAATTAAAGATTGATGCAATTTAATTTGAATGTCACTAACAAACCGAAGTAAAGAGACATAATAGAAATATTTTATCCCGTCAAATCAATATATTTTATTATTATTGTTATTCCTCGTGGACAGTAATTGACGTGTTGCTGTCTGTTTTGTTTGGTAATAACTACAATCGTGTTCCCCAGACCTATTGCTTTTACGCTGGCTGAATACAGGTCGTTAGGGATAATGACTTATTCATAGCGAGCTTTTACCCATTGTTTTTCTATCAATATCTCTATAGATCATTCTGCAATACCATTTTCATTTCGACCGCTGGATTTTAACATTGTACGACGTGGAAATTTAAATTATTATTCGGCTGCTTCCCGTCGAAAAACTGTGGAAACGCGATGCCGACTTTTATGAAAGTATTTACGGCAGAGATTGAGGAAAAATCTAATTTGAGAAGTTATTAATATAATTTCTTCTCGCTCGGAGAAATACGGGAAAAATAACAGTTGGCTTAATAAGTTCCTGATTTTTTCTTTCCAAGTTATATTCCGTAGTTTACTGTGTTCGACTAGAAAGATACTGTGTGACACGGAAAATGATAGACACATTTTGTCTGTGAATGCATATAAAATCAATACACTAATTTTAATAATTAATTAAATATTTGTACCTAAAATTATCCTGTCACCACAAAACACCTAACTTTTGTCATTGTCACTGCCACCACAAAACATCTTGTCACTCACCGAGGTTACATTCATAAAACATTAAAATTAGGTTTTAATATTTTTCGGTTTATCAAACCCTTGTCGAAAATTATTCAACAACTGGTTAGTATGGGGAGTTTAGAGATAGATGGCGCTGTCAGCCAGATATGTTTAGTTGATTATTATTCGATTCGAGTACTCCAACTTCTCCAACGCTACCTATCACCTGTCCCTGATTTCCCCGTACTAACCAGTTGTTAAATTACTTTCGTTAGTAGATAGACAATAAGGACCGAGGCTTTTACCCATAAAACCTTAAGAAACAATACTTTATAGGCCAAAAACGAATATAACCTTGAACCTTGCAACTTGCAAAAATGTATTAGAATTATCAAAAATATATTTTTGCATAAGGAGCGCCAAAATGTTATTTATAAGGCCTGTTTCAGCAACCAGTTTCGTTTTTGGAAGGTCAAAATGAAACTGCGCATGCTCCTGGCAGTTTCACACTGGTTTGAAATTCTGCAGGAACAAACCTGTAGGGCGAATTTTCATTCATCGCACCAAACGTCCACCAAAACTGTTTTGAAATAAATCGGTTGCTTGCATGGTGGAAACAAAAACTAGGAGTGGGAGTAATCAAGCTCGCAAGGTTGGTGGACTGGTGTGGAGTAATCTAACCTCATTTTTTTCATTGTTTTGTTTACAAACTTTACGATTATTTTTCTAACCATGGGCATAGATGCTCACAGTACTTTTTTGAATAATGTAAAAAACCTTTTTACCACTTTTTTCCAACACACTGAAAATAAACCCAAAGTTGGGTTATGTTTCCACACCACTATCCATCACGTGTGTTCTAAATTTCAACAGAATTTTCTGTCATTTGTCAGTGAATTCATGTTGTACATCTGCCCTAGCTCTGGCAACACTGCGAAAAACCGACAACAGCAGCTAACTTCACATCCATGAATCTATCTCCGGGATTAGATTACACATTTCCTCCCTAGTAATACAAATACCTAGCTATTTTATAGGTGTATGGTATGGTGAAAATTGATCCAGGTAGGTAGGTAATTTAATCTGACAATTGCACGAATTTGCGTTAGTTGGTGTGTTCGCTAGAATGCATCTATAATCGCATTTACATTATTAACATCAGATAGATATATATACAGCGATCGATTGAAATTACTGCCTTCGGCAATTGCTGTTCCTGAGTAAATACATGACGTTGTGTAGGGTTAGTTCTAAGAATAGATGGAGTATACATACACACATCGTAAATTTGTATAGTCGATATACACATTTTTCTAATTCATTGCTGTCAAATGATATACAGTGCGACCCACTTCAAACTGGAACACCAAGGCCTACTATGACATATTTTCCGCCATCTTGACTTTTTTCTAAAAAAATGTTTTTTGGTCATCACTTTTTTGTTTCATGTTCGATTGTTATTCCTAAACGGTATTAGATTCCTTGGAAAAAACTGCATCAGAATGGTTTTTGAACCATGCATATACAGGGTGTCCAACTTTAAAACTGTACAAATCCGTAAAATCTTCGTTTTTGGAGATAATCGCCTAAACTTTTTTTTGGTTTGAAAGGCCTTCAAAAACCGCTTCTTTTGACCTCCCTGCCATTTTCAAGATGCAAATCCAGGGCCGGCTGCGATTTTTTTATACCCCCGATTTTCTCGAAAACCATTAAATTATTGGACCTTACTCAACAAAGTCACTGTCTAAGATGATACATTTTCTGTGCGTTTCCTCTTGTGGCACACCAGCCACCTTAACTGATATGGACTTATGACTGGCAGACTTCGGTAATTTTTAGATTTAATTCGTTTATAGTGTGTGGAGCAGTTTTGATATACTCGATTTTTGACCCGTATAAAGTTCCAAAAATTCAGTAATTTGAGATGGCACAGATAAGAACCCTCTGTATATTTTGTATTGGACCTTTGCACACCAACACCTTGAGTGATCCTATTGACCATTCATCTGTTTTGAGGTCATTCCATGGCACTCTTGACTTGGCAGATGCCTTTAAAATTCCTATTTTGCTCAAATTTGACACCCTACAGAATGAAACTCCCTGTATATTTTTTATTCAAATTTGATATATATGGGTTTTGGCGTGTTCTAATTAACGCTGTGGGATCAGGGTTTAAATAAAAAAATCGCTAAATAGTTTTCGTGAAAATCGGGGGTATAAAAAAATCGCAGCCGGCCCTGGATTTGCATTTTGAAAATGGCAGGAAAGGAGCGGTTTTTGAAAGCCTTTCAAACAAAAAAAAGTTTAGGTGATTATCTCCAAAAATGAAGATTTTACGGATTTGTACAGTTTTAAAGTTGGACACCCTGTATAATGTATCTCAAAGTTTTTAGAATAAGTTTAGTGTATCACCTCCAGCCAGATTCCATGTAAAGGGTCTTTTAGCGAAAACTCCATTATTTCCCTAATTTTTGCAGATATACTCAAATTACTTTAAGAAGTCCTTACTGGTACTGTCAATTGGTAATTTCGATATCCTAAGTTGGCATCAATGCAGCAAAAAATGCAACCGGGTCATAAGTTCAGGTCAGTAACGAGCCCATTTGCACTAATAACACGAAAAGTAACACGAACAAGAACAACACAGATGACGGTAAAGCTCACAAAACGTAGAAAACCCGCGAATATTTTCATTACCGAATGTTTGAACCAGTTTGAACGATCTGGAAAACCTTCACTGTCACTTTGACACACCGAAGCTAAATTTGCCTGAGTCCGCCCCTAGACGCTGCCAAAAGCAGCTGATTATTACAAAATACAAAAACGAAAGTGTTTCCATGACGTTTGAAATTATTATTAAAATGAGTTGTAGTCAGTTATTTTTATTTGTAGCGGCATAATCTTGATTGCAATAGGGTTTTTATTTTATTATGCTCTTTTTTTCGTATCACTTGGGTAACTTTTCACATCATAAATCAATGATTGACGTCATTAACTGGTTGAGACACATATACCAATGTTATACCTATGGTTAACAAAAAGTTCCTAGGGATTTTGTGGAGAATGTCATCTGACAAAATCGGGACTTCTTACAGTAATCGGGGTATAGGGAAAAAGTTTTATATAAAAGTTGCAATGTGTCGGGCGGTACTAAATATCTTTCTGTGTAAAAAAAAATAGTTTGAGTAGTAGCTCCGAAACGAGACGTTCAAATTTTTGTAAATTGCATAGGAAATCTTCATTTACTCGTAAAAATATGCCGTAATATCGCAGTAAATGTTATAATTTGTTTTTTACGATAGTTCCATAAAAAAAATTACGTTCAGATTTATCCCCGGTAGGCCGTAACCCACTTCCGGTAGATCCTGATGTCCTGCCGGAGGCGTCCGCCTTCAAAACTTCCCTCTATTCGATGAACATAAAAAGTCGGCAACTTCGGGAATAAAACCTTTACGTCTTATTTATTGCCCGGGCGCCAAAGTTCATTTTAATGGCGGCAAATGGCCCGGAATCGGCGGGCCGCATGCGGAGAAGCTCCGGCAGCGCTTTTTTCGAGCTTCCCGATGGCCATAATTGAATTTGGCACAGGTCCGAAAAAAAGCAATATCTACCCTCGCGCGGTGCGTATAAAACAGATTCAATTTCGAAATGGTCGTTTTGTTTGTTTCTCTGTTTCGTTGATTTTGGAGTAGCGAGCCAATTATTGCGGGTGTATGCACTGTATACAGTATTTAATGGCTTTGAAGAAAAACACGTAAAACGTCGCGTTTACACAAAGTGGATTTAGAAGATCAATTGTTTACCAACAGCAGCCAAATGTGTCTATGTAGGTCATTGAATAGAGAATCCCAGGAAAGAGTCAAAGCTCTATGTGTTTTATAAAATACGTGAGACGGAAATCGTCCTGGGTAGTAACCAAATTTTGACACAACATTTTGATATCTGACACGGCAATAGGTGTCGGTATATGGAACTTCCCTGACCGCCAAAACTACAATACTCAATATTGTAATACTTTCAAAATGGCCGTCGCCACAAGATGGTGGTGGTGTATTTTTTGTCAACCCCTTTAATATGGGTATCAAATGAAAGGGCTTGAAGAGTAGAAAACGATAAAGTTAGTGATATCACACTAAATTCAATATGACCGCCGCTCCAACACGGCGGATTACATTTTCTTTTCCCTTAATATGGGCATTAAATGGAAGGGCTTGAAGAGTATAGAACTAAAAAGTTGAAAATAAAATTAATAGTAAAAAAATATTTTTAAAAACAAGCTTTTATTTAAATGCTCTGAAAATTAGAAAATAAACTTTATAATAAATCAAACCAAGGCAAACCCATAATTTTGTTATATTATACAACTGTATATGATATAAAAGCTTGTCGCGAGAATATACAGGGTGATTCAAAACTATGCGGCACCCATTCAGGGGCGTAATTTACTCGTTAAAATAAGACGAAAAGTTCATATCAACATGGGTCCAAAAACGCTTCGTTACGAAGATACAGGGTGATTAAGCTTTCAAAAAAATATTTTTTTTTTTATTTTGTGCCTTAGCGCCTTTCTAGTATCAAAAATTACCTACTCCTACTGCATGTCGATTTGAAAATCATTTTGTTTACTTAAAATAATAGTTACATCAAAGTAAAGTAAAGAGTCCAAAAAGATGAGAAATAGGAAAAACTCCAATTTTCCGCGAAAGGGAGAGAGATATGAAAAAAATGAAAGAGACATTTTTTGTTCCATGTTGTATTGTTTATTCAACAAGATAATAAATTTTTGTATTGTACAGGGCCGTACTATTTTTTTTTGTTTAATTAATGGTACTGATTACCCATACCTCCGCCACTGGTTACTTTGGAGACCTGATATTAACATGTGCCATGTCACCCTATGAGGGTAATCGCTAAATGGTTTTAGTGAAAATCGGGTTATAAAAAAATCGTAGCCGTCCCTGGATTTGCATTTTGACAAAAGTAAAAACATCAAAAGAAGCGTTTTTTGAAGACTTTTCGAACAAAAAAAGGTTTTTGAAAATATCTCACAAAATACATTTTTTATCGATTTGTATACACTTAAAAGTAGACACCCTGTATATTGGGTGACGCAGTAGTAGCGCCTTTTATTGTTCATATTTGAGAATGACGACGAAAAACATTTTTTTAAGAAAGTAAACAATAAAACAATTTCCCGTATGCGTTTCCCAATATACATTTTTCTCTACTCATAACCAAAACATGGAATGCCAGGGCCGACTCCGAATTTAATCTTGTTCATGGGAATTTCTTGTATCACTTCTCCGCGTCCCGGAGTTATTATACGACGGAATTTTCCCGGCCGGCAGTGCCGGACCGGCAAAACGGGGCGGGCCCTCAACAATAAAATACTTTTGCGCCGCAGTCAAATTACTTTAAGAGGGCGGAATCCAATTCCGGCGAAACAAAGGCCCGTTTTCACGGGCGGGCTTTGATAAAAAATTAAAAGTTCCGCGACTCGGCGCTCCGCCGCCGGATCCCTTAAACAAAGTTGTGCGAAAGAATGCGAAAAATAATTCGAGGAATTCCCGACAAAGTTTGCTCCGGACTGCGCGGTTTAAAGCCCGGGAACAATAAGTGTGTACAGACAGAATAATTCTGAGGGAATTTTATGGCATTCCTAAATTATTACCTTCTTAAGGTTGCCGCTTTACAAATTCTCTAATTTTCTGTACTAAAAAAAGCTAAAAATATAAATTCTATATTTTTAAACTTTTACAAAATATTTTTTTTTACGAAATATAATATTATGATACCAACGAGCTTTTATGATAATGCAGGGAAGTAGGGAAGTAGGGAAAATATAAATTCCTTCACTAGTTGAAGTCCAGGTCCAGATAAGCACCGGTAATAATAATAACACCTTTGAATAAGGAATCCCAGGAAAGAGTCAAAGCTCTATGTGTATTATAAAATACATGAGACCAAAACAAAAATTTTTAGGATAATAATCCATCGGTAAGTAATTTTGTAATTTAAATGAACTTTTGAGGCCATGCACCAAAGTGTCATAGGCGTTTGTGAAGGTACCTACTTTTTCATAATTGGAAATTTAAAATTGGGTTCCTAAACTTAAAGACGCAAACGTGCCTTATAATTTTTTGCCTGTATTGTAGGCACCGATTTCACGAAAAATGTGGATTTCCGCCTCGATTAGTTTGCCGAAACAACTCAAAGGTGCGCGCCACTGTAAAAACGGGAACGGCGTCCCGCCATACGCAGAGACTGTCCCGGTCGAGCGTTAAGCCCAAATTTGCTCCTTCCTGGATTTCTTTATTCTGAGAATAACACTGACCGGGCCGAAAATTGTTATCTACAGTTAAAAAAATATTCGATATTAACACGCTTTTAATAGCTGGACTTGTATGTGTGTAAATTTTTAAACAAATTTAGCAAATAATTTCACCCACTTCTAAAATTATTGAAGTTTAGATATGAAATTTTGCAAACTTATTCAATTCCGGTGAGAATTCAACGCCTGCCAATATGAATCGATGAAATGATAATTTGTGAAATATTAACCAACAGGTGATGGTTTAGTACTCTCTCGTTTGTACGTCCTAGTTACGCTAAACCAATATTGTGCTAGCTAAAACTCAGTGATGTAATGTATCGAAATATATATGTATCTAGATACTTTTTATGTACCTAGATATATATCTAGATACATACAAAAATCAGGATCTGCTTTAGTATCTAGATCCTTTTGAAAGTATCTACCCCAGTAGCACAACAATATTGGTAAAATATTATATTTACATATTGGCCCAACGATGCAATCGTCAGATTTTTTTTAATGGCCCAATGTATATTTTTAATATGAATCCGATATTGAAGATCAATATTGTCCCAATATTATGAATTAATAAATATGTAATATTTATTTTAGAAATATAGCCAATATTAGTTTTTCAGATTGGCACAATATATACTTTATATATGGGCGCAATATATTATATATATATAATATATATTAAATCTATATTGGGCCGTTAAAAGAAACCCGACTTTTCCAACGTTTGACCAATATGTAAGCATAATATTTCACCAATATCGTGTTCCATAATATACGAGATCAACTATTTGTAAATAAATAGTGGGGTCAGATATTGGTACAAAAAATATTAAAGATAAAATTGTTTCATATGATTTTTTATTATTTTAGTCTATAATTTTACACAAAAAATCGTATACACTCTAAATGAATAAAAATAAAGATCGTATAGTAAGAGGTTGTTTTAAACGATTAAAAAATAATAACAAAACAAATAAGTCTATCTATTTTTCCGTCCGCCTTCTCTGTCCCCGGCACCCGCTAAATACGTTGAAATTGACTTATCAATTTCGTATTCGGTGGCATTTTTAAATCGTTTTCAGACAGCTTCTAAAAATGCAAAGGTTTATTGTCAAATTTATAGGTTGATTATACAGGGGTCTCACGAAAAATGAGGCTGATTCCCAAACAAATTCTTTGTTAATTTGCCAAATACAAAAAAGTCACTTTATAGTTTTTATAGAAGGCAGGAAAGGCACACAGAAAAATTAGTTGTCCATACTACAATAAACAGAACTTCCTAGCAAAGAGGTATCTTAAAATAACGGAAATATAAACTTGTGATGACGCCACAGCAAAGTTATAATCAAACATCGGCAAAAATATTTGACCAATATTGGTCCAATATGGCTATTCCGAAATTCAGGACCTAACACCTAACCTACAAATACTTCATGTGTTTATAAAATGCGTGTTTGTTGTTGCAAAATCACAATAATTTACCCATTATAAGTGTATTTTAGGTAGATCAACCTTTTCCCCTCACTTACAATAATTAAAACTTACCGCTTTATTTTTGCTTGTGTACACCTGCAATTTGAGCTGCACTTATTTTCACTAATAATAGGTGTGCAATTATTTTTCTGGATCTGAGATAATAAAACTGGTGATTAAATAAAAAAATAATAGTAAAAATTGTGAGCAGGTTAAAAACAGGATGATGCGCGGGCGCCTGGCGAAGCAATGGAGTATCTCTGCCGAGGCTACCCGTGCTGCCGCGTTGCGCTTGCGCCAATAATAATATGAATCTGTGGCGCCAAACCCCAGCATTCAAATATATAATTTCCAGCCCTTGAAATTTATATCTGTCTTATTAATAATACGCAGGTGCACTTGCATAAACTTACACAAAATAAATCTAGACGGTACAAAAGTGTTTCTGTTTTCTTTAATCTATTACATTATTTTAAATGTGTAAATAGGTATATATAATATTCTATATAAATATAGAAATATACATCTCTTATATATTACCAATATTGGATAAATATTAGGTATAAATGTAAATAAAAATAGTGTTATTGACAAATATGTTTTATCAATGTTGGATCAATATTGGATAAACATTATATAATAATATAGGAAAAAGGCTCATCTCCTATATATTGCCAATACTGGATAAATATTCTATATAAATATAGAAAAAAGGTACATTTCTAATATATTACCAATATTGGATAAATATTACATATAAATGTAAATAAAAGTTATTGCCAAATATGTTTTATCAATGTTGGAACAATATTGTATAAACATTATATAAAAATATAGGAAAAAGGTACATCTCCTATATATTACCAATATTGGCTAAAAATTGCCAATATTGGGCCCATATACAATATTTTACCAATATAGAATCAATATTGGGCCAATATGGTGTGCTACTGGGGTAGATACTTAGATACTAGATACATTTTTGTAGCCACGATGCCAAGGCGTGCCACTTGCCTATATTTAATTTTTAAACCGTTACTATGGGCAAAAATTAATTTTAAGTTTATTGTAATTCAAATAGGATTACATGCTTTGTGCAATCGATGAGGCAAAAAATATAACACGGTTTTACCATCATCTGCGCCAGTCGAGCGCCTCTTTATTACAGAAGGACAAATTTAAACGCAAAGGAGTAACAGGCTCAGCGATGAAAACTTCGAAATGTTGCTAATGTTAAAAAAAACAAAACAAATAATAAAATGGGGTGTGATTTAGTGATCTTTTTAAAATACCGTACATAAAGTACCTACTCAGTGCTCACTTTGGAGTAACGTACACGGTAAACTACTAACCTACAACTTGTTTCAATTAGTGAAAATCTAAACTTCACATTCGTCTAAACGGTTCTACTTTACCTACACACGCACACACTTGTTTCATAAATATCTAAGTGTCTAGATACTTTTTTAACGTATCTGTATCTGTAACCAGATACTTTGGAAAAAATGTATCTGCCAGACAGTATCTGTATCTGTATCTAGATACCGAAAAAATGTATCTGTTACATCACTGCTAAAACTGTTCGGTAGCGATAACTTCTTTACAGTACCAAATTTATTATAGGACTAAAAGGAACAATTTCAGTTAACACATTGACACAATAAATATATTTAAAACTGAAGGCTCATCCTAAATGACAGCTACCAAATAAACTTCAACTTTTAACCATAGTAATTAAATTTAAATGCGGATATTTAAGTAAATTCTATATGGAAGTATAATGGTCTAGTGGCATAATTCTCGCTTTGGATGCGAGAGGTCTAGGGTTCAAATCCCAGTTGTGGCTACCTTTTTTATTTTTTAAATCACATTTTCGAAAAAGCAAAATATTTATAATTTTTGTAGTTCATTTATTTAATAAGTTTGGTTGTTACATTACGCCTAAGCACTGAATAATTAAATTAACTATTTTCAAATAAAATAAATATATAATTATATAATAATATAAATAAATATATATAATACAATTCAGTTCTTAAATACAACTCGTGATATGCCTGCGCAGTCGATAATTGGCACAACTTATATTACCTCTGATAATACAATATTCTGGTACCATCGAGCTTTTATGACAATGGAGAAGGGAGGTGGTTTTATAGGGATTTATCAAGGTTTCTTTGTATCATTGAATAAGGTTTCGAATATCTTAATCAATGCTTGTACTAATAGTGAAAGAAGATCAGACACAGATTTTTTACATTCTATACTAAAGCGTAGTTTTCGATCGACATGATATATTTTGCGAACCGGAACGTTTCGCGTATACGTCAAAACGAATCCGTATTTACGCGATACGTCTCCATACAATTTGCTATACCTAAGCGGGGGCACTGAAATATGCAATTCCAATTCCCACACCCTGTTTATCCGTAGGGCTTATGTAGCCTCGCCCGGCAGTATTTCTATCCTCCGACGCCCACGTGGCGACAATTACATACGTAATCCCGCGATCCCCGGAATCCCACACAAGTGCGTGGGTTGCAAGGTCCGAAACGCTATAGTGTACCGGCACGGGTAATCCACTGAAACATTCATTCTAGGGAATAATGTAACGACTGTAATTGGATAATAAGTCCACTGTGTTTGACGGTGGTCTTTGGACACAGTCTCCCCTTGATGCTTAATGGTTGCAAGTTAGCACAGAGAAGAAATTTATATCAACTCGCTGTAATATTACATCCGCCAACGTTAGACCTTGTTATAGTTCTGATTGGGCATGTTGTGCCCGTACTTCCGCGAAATCAATCAAAGTTTATGGTCCATAAACCGCCATTCGAAATTGACCGAAAGTATTGCAATTTTCTAGCAATTTTTCCAATCGCGACAAAGTCCTCTGTGCGTTTTACTGCCCCCGAATCTAGGATGAAATGACCCGAAAAACAATCTGGCAGTATCGCGGCGGCGCGCGGCGTTGCTGGCGCTCGTAAAAAGCAGACCTGCCGTTACGGGGCATTGCGGCTTTTATTATTAATAAACTGGTCGGCTGGTCTCGATCGCCGTTGAATCGGCTACGCAAAACCGTTAATAATTTGTAACGTGTAGAACTTGGCGCGGCTAAATGAGAATGGCCGCACGCGTCGGCAACGACCCGTTTTAATTTTATAACTCGATATAGACATAGATATTTATCATTATGTCTATATTTATCATTATGTCTACCACCGACCATGCCCCGTCATCGACCCTAGTTCTCACAAATTCATTTTAAGAATTATTTTTCACTTCTAAAATAAACTTCCTAATATTTACCCACTTACCGTGCGAACTGGCAACGGCGCGGAAGCAGCAACGCAGCGCGCCAACCTCGACATAGTCGAGATGGCGCTGGCAGCGCGCGCCGTGCAGACGACAAAAGCTTTGCTGTCATATCCCGAGCCACGTTCCATTTTGAGAGCATTGTGAATTCTTTAGATAGAGAGAGCGAAAGCGGTCTGGCGAATGTGGAAGTGAGATCGACAATAATTGGGTAACTATAGAGAAAAATCAAAAGGCGGGACAAAAAAACACGATCACGTTAATTTAACAAAAGTGTCTACTTAAAAAATAATTGGTTGTGCGGATGTGAAGAAACAAACAACTTGTTTTGTTTTGTAGGTATGCGTTTTGTTCGGCAATGGCGAAACTTGGTCAAAAAAGGGAACCAACTATGTTCTGCACATTTGAGATAAAATGAAGACACACGAAAAATCGAAAAGTACACATGAATAACATTTCTAATTTTAGTATGCTGGGTAAAATAAATATAAAAACGCATTTAAATTCAGCATATTTTGTCCCGATACACATACCTACATACAATATAAGTAATAATATATAAAAGATTTCAAATTTCCGGCTTAAGTAGTCTAGTTTGTACTAAACTTACCAGGGGGCGTATGACATCCAAAAATTATAGCGTTGAGTGAACAATTCACATAAACAGGAACAACAGCTGTCAAATCTGACAGTTATTTTTTGCGAAAAACGCATGTGTGATTTAAAAACAATTTTCAACAATATAAATGGTATTGTTGACTAATGTTTTCTGACTACTCCTGCGTTTTTCAAGAAATTATTTGACAGTCGTTTTTCCTCTATCCCAAATATTTCACTCAACAATTATAAGGAGTTGCCTGTCTATCCCTATAAATCCTTAATCTATGGTGGTGACACTAGGTATAATCTTTATAAACATTTAATAAATTATTAAAACCCCTGTGCTGATTTTATTATGCCTGTAGAACATTATAATATGCATAAGGTATAAAACTACTATAGACTAACTAAAATGACCTAGTAAATAAGTACCTAATATATTTTTAGGTTGTTATTGTGCGACTAAAACCAAAAATAGACAATATCTAGCGATTGAAACTGATACAAATCTGCAACATCGCGAATTATATTTCCCTTTTTCAGCTATAGCGCATTTTCAGTGTAATCTCAAAGGGCGCAGAAAGATTCGAAATGATTAACACGCACTTAAGTCTTAACACGAGCACACTCGTGCCTCCATTATACGCGAATTGAAAAAGGGAGAGGAGTGGTCGGAACGAACCGTGCCACACGTGCATTATTGTCAAAGGCTTTTAACAAAGTTCCTATAACGAGCAGTCTGTAGATAAAATTTGATAATTCGATAAATTCTACATCGCAGATATCCAATTGAGTTTCAAATGACATCCTTTGGCAAAATATCATAGACCCCTGGTATTTTCTCCACCTATCAGAGACTAGGTACTGTGATATATTTATACAAATATACAGGGTGTTTCCTAGACATGCGACAAAAATTTAAGGGAATATTCCTTGAGTTAAAATAAAAAAGTTCCTATAAACATAATATGTCCAGAATTGCTTCATTTCCGAAATATAAAGTGTTAAAGTTTTGTAAAAATGTTGTTAATTGTTGTGAATAAAGCAACTACAAATACAACTATTTTGTCTCTTGATTTTTTTCGTATGTCGCAGAGACATGCAAAAGTTTGGATATTTGTTCTCTAAAATGATGCCACATACAAAACAAATAAAAAAGTTGTATTTTTATTTTTTGGTTTAGTTTAGTTGGGAAAAGGGTCAAAACGCTATTAAAAACACTATTTCTTCGCCAACGTTTCGATTAATGTATAATCTTCATCAGGGCTCAGAAATAATATTGATGATTTTAAATTGTAAGTATATTATATTATATTAAATTAAATAAATTAAATTGTAAGTATATTAAACTAAACTAAACCAAAAAATATTTAATATTTGGGTCACCAACCTTTACTAATTATGTTGTATTTTTAGTTGCTTTCTACAAGCACGTTATGAAAATTGCAAAAATCTGCTGGGATGTAAGGGGTGGGTACACGTAGACATTAATAAATGGGAACATTATTTTAAACGAATTCATTTTTTACAAAAGCAACAAGTAAACTTGAGGGGTCTTCATAAAGCGATAAAGGCCTGGGTTACATTAAGTCCCCAATGTCATCACGTAAAGGGGAAAATGAAGGGCTGACCCTCCCTCCATTTCGACAGACTTCCCAAAGGGACGAGTTATTATTCTAAGCACACTTTGCCTGGTCACCGATATAACGAAAACTTGGTTTGATAGAGACGCAAATATTTTAGTCAACAACAAATTCACGGTTTAAAACCTTCTTGTATACTTGATAAATAGTTATGTCGAAAATATAAGGTGCACCTACCTACTTTTGCATAAATTTTGAAGTCGAATGCAGTTTCTTTTTGGTTCGAATAAAACCACAACAATTTCTAAAATAGGGAGAAAAGTGTATTAGGTGCGCCCTCCCGCGCGGCTTATTTGATGCTTGCAGTTGCTATGACAACAGGGAGAAAAATAGTTTCCTCCCTAGGGAGGGAAATACATACTTTCGAATATAATGGGGCATGGAAATAGTATTTTTATTATACTTCTTTGAAAACGCCTTATTTTCATCTGTTTTAGCAATAATGAAAGATGGGGTTTTTCGGGCTAGCGCACGGAAACAGCGCATGGAAAACTTTCCGTGCGCTGAATAAAAATACCGAATATATGGCTTTAAAATAGAAATATACAGCAAAGTAAGCTAAATTTAAGAAACTGTATGCTCTCTGATATTTAACATATACCTATTTTGTGTTTTAATTCTTAAGTGCTTCAATATTTAGATACATTTCTGTAATATTTTTGACGTTTTATTCACCTTATCCGACAATAACTAATTTACAACAAAGCACCTTCGAAATAATTTGCGAGTAACCATGGAAACGTATCATACATACCAAACACTATATTGTCTGCATTGTTTATTTTTTGTTAATTAAATTTATTATAATATGCCGATAAAATGTTTTAAGTTTCCGTTTTCACAGAAGTATAATAAAAAATATCGTTCATTACACGTCCAGAAATAGATTTTTCCGTGCTTGCATGACTTCCCGTGTTCGGCTGCGCCTCACACGGGAATTTGTCACGCGCGCACGGAAAAATCTTTATTTCCAGACTCGTAATGAAATATACTATTACATTGCCAGATGCGTAAGTGCACTTTTATGACCGAGGAGATTGTTGAAGACCGATGTAATGCCAATTTTTCCTGCTATTGACAATTTCAGATTATAATTACTTTGAATTAAACTATAAATACTTAATACACTATGGAATACATTGTGACTAATAACCTTCATAATAACCTTTGGTCAATTACTAAAAATGATAATCAGTGATAAATATAAGAGGCAGAATACAGCGATAATAAAAAAAATAAAATAAATTGAGCTCCGTGTAGGATTTGAACCCGTGGCCTACGAATTACTAGTCGGGTGGTCTCACCCTGCGGCTAGCGAGGTACTTGTCAAATTTGGTCAGTTACGGTCTTATTTGACGCCAGGGAAACATCGATGTTATTAATTTTTCCTTGGTATAGTTCGTGTTCTTTCCGATCAGACCGTTTGCCTCCCCGAATATCCTAATATTTTAATTCCGGGATCCGGGCCCGCGCGACCCACGTCCGCGGAAAATATATCCTATTTACGTGGCTGGAAGTTTTCCCGGTGAAAAGTTTGATTTTCCCGGCCGTATATATTGGACAGTGTGTCGGGGCGCGGGAACTTTCGCAATCTCGGGGACCGGGGGGGCCGTGCCCGGAATAACAACGGGTCACGTGGGCGCCGGAGTGTCCGAAAAATGGGCCCCCGCCATTGGTCCATTCGACCTTTCGATGGTCGACCGGATGATAAATCTCTTCAGGTAAATTTCTCTCGGTGATACCTTCAGCTCCCTACCGGTCGATATTTCCAAGTCCGGCGCTGCGGTTTCTTCTTAAGAAGAGGTTTGCTAAGCGTTTCAATTTGACTTCATATTCGAATTCCTCGGAAAATTCTACACGCGTTTATTTCTTGAACCATCAATAATTATTTATGTTGAATATTACCTAGCGTAATACACCCTGTAAGTAGACAGCACTTATGTCGGTACTGACCAACTCAGTATTTGCACACTTTCTTAATACTAAAGGCCATATAGATGCTACAGTCATTTTAGAACTTATTCTCTAAAGTCTATCCAAGTTACAGAGGCAGTGGATCAAAACATTGGCCACCACGTGACCTATTCTCTTATTGGTCTGGCCGTCATAAAATGTCAAGTGTTTACGCGGCGAGCAGAATGCAGGGCCGGCTCTTCCCTCAGTCGAGTTTCCTGCATATTTTAGATCGGATCGCGAGCAGTATTTTCTGTAAATTTATTTTGCTACTTAATTTAAGGAAATTTATAAAGATCCACGAAAGGTAGAAACACAAATTTTAGAACTTCTAAAAGAATTAGTTCAGAATTTCAAGCCACTTGGAATCTCATATTAGTCCGACCCTGGTAATCGATCGCAAGGCGGTCATGTGACTTTGTTTATATCTACTGCCGCTGGAACTTGGATAGACTTTAGTTAAATTCTCTTGCAATAATTTATGGACCAATCGAAAGGAAAAACTCTCCGCAACAATATTCTAAACAGACCCTCCCACAAACTACCATAAATTAATTAAAAACTACTAATTATTTGTGCACCAATTGTCAATTGCAGATATGAATACCTTACACAAGTAAAGAGAAAGGACGCCTAACAGCGCTCGCGGCCGTGTTACCGACTGCCACATCGCACGACAGGCCAGTGGCGTAGCATGAAACGTGTTCATAGCCAATATCACAAAAATATTAAAAGTGAAAAGGTATTAGTTGACTTACCTACCTGTAATTTGAAATATCGGTATTTATTTGCAAATAATTTCCCAAATGTAAAGCAAGTGCTCAAATATATTTATTTGTGGCGATTTCGAATCAATCAAAATAAAATAAATAATGCACGCTCATGGAAACCAGCCCATATTTTATGAAACTATCATAATCAATTAAGAAATTTTCAATAAAAGCGATGTTAAAAAAAATAATTATATTGGACCTATTTACAAACAAAACAGTACACATTATCATACTAAAAGGTAGAAGGAATATGAAGAAGTTATATTGAGAAAAAATAAAGTTTTAGAGCTTCATGAAAAGGTAGCTTGTTAAATATTTACCTGTGGAACGAAATCCTGGGCTCTTGCTTTTCACTTCTGCTTTTGCAACCAAACGCTAAAGAATTCACCATCGTAAGAGTATATTTTTCCCTTAATCACTGTTACTTTTAATAATTCACAAATTCACGAAATTACCTCACAACGTAGGTACTTACTCACTTTGTCTGCAAAATGGCTGCCGTTCAAAACGACGTAGGTAACAAAATCTATACACCGCAGGGTAGGCAAGCGCGGTGTCCCCTCTCTTTCCTTGTCTAAGATGAAAACAATCTTTAGAAGTAGATGTAGCCTAACGGGTAAAGGCGCGTGTTTATGAAAGCGTCATTTAAATTTCGTCGTAGGTTCAATTCCCCCAAGATGCATTTTCTTTTTTTAATTCGAATCATCATTTATGACATTTTCTCCTATATATAAGTTTATTCCCGCAAAGGTTTTATTTTCGAAAAAATTGGCAACAAAAGTGAAAAAATGGAAGATTTAAGGTGGAATATTTTCCAAACGTTCGAAACAAACATATTGCATGTATCCTTGAAATTATTTAAAAATATCATTGGTTTGGCACTGCTTTTCTGAACACCCGTATAAATGCTGAAAAATTTTTATCTGAAACTTTTTTCCTAACCTCACAAATTTAGAAAATAAGGAGGGTTAAAAAGACACGTGGTACCTGTTTGGAATATTATTTCGTAGATTTTTCCCTTTCGATTAGTCGAGTCGAGTCATCCGCAGAGTTTCACATATAAATGTGATCTAGATTAATTGTACTAAGATAACAAATTTTATTTACCTATATTTTATAAGTTAGCTAACAATCCGAGACGCTTTAAGAAATATTTCCTCTTGCAAATGTATTATTTGCCAAGTCGGATTGCCTGAGCCAGTTTATTTGTATTCTATAAGTACTAGTTACAGTCCTTCGTTCTTCGCCTTAGTTTAGTATTGGGGGCACGTAATCTCAAAAGAAAAATCGGTTTTTTTGTAATAACACCAGCCTCCGCGACATTGACAGAGAATCCTTATCGGATATTCTTGCTTACACCATGATGGAATGAGAATCAGTTCTTTGTTTGGTTTGGCTTAAACGAAGATAATCCAAAATGCACACACAGGTTCGATTAAAATTGTATAAGACAAAAAAATACAAAAAAATGGAAGTGGAAACCATTAATTTTTTAAATAAATATTCTAACACTTAGACCAAATTAATAAACATAGACTAATTTATAGGCTGCATTGTAAAAAATGCCTGCTCAAAACAAAAACAACAAACATCATATGATAATCAGAGGTTACGTTTCCTATGCCACAAATCCAACACTTTACTCTTCCCATCGTTCTTAAAACTACACTGATTCCCTAATTACTAACTTAACTATATGTCTTTTGTCCAATAACCCCAAAATCACATCAAAAAACCAAGAATAACGCGAAAGTAAACACTCGAAACACATCAACACAATCCGGCAAAGTCTCAACGAACTCTGGATCGGCTGTTGGGACATAATAAAGCAAATGCGCATCGATGTCAAAGAGCTCGTGCAACGTTGCCACGTTAGCCAGAACAAGCAATTTATTAAGGATATTATTTATAGACCAAGTAGGATCAGTAAATTAAAAAAATTAGTAAAATTTATAGTTAAATGATAACTGTAATTTTTACTATATGTAAATTGTAGCACAGAATAAATAGCTTTGCAACAGAAGCCTCCTTACGGACATGTGTCAAAATTAAGCGAGTCTCCATTTCAATTTACAGGAAGACAGACAGTATTTTTAGCATAAATTTGGTTCTAATACAATCTATTTGCTATGTAGATTAACGTAAAATCAAATAAAATGCACATTATTAATGTCTTTAGAAGATATTTCGCTAAAAAGCGAGTCTCCTTTTGACACATGTCGCTAAGGAATTGTCTGTATTACCTACTCATTAGTATGTGATTGTAGATATCAACTAATTGTTCCAAATTGATGTTTTTTAACGTTGGTTATACATTTATTTCGTAAGTACAAGATAAATGTAAGAAGAATTTTGGCAATGGTGCAATCATTGCATTGTTTTGTTTTAGATTTCTATTACTAACTCAGACAAATAATGTTATTAAACATTTTTTATCTTGACAGGGTCTGTATTGTATTGAATTATTAGTTCTAACACGATGCGCTTATCTATAAACAAGATTCCGCTAGCAATTGTTTACTATTATCATCAAAACCAAGAATAATAATTTTTATTATACTTCTTTGAAAACACCTTATTTTCATCTGTTTTAGCAATAATGAAAGATGGGGTTTTTCGGGCTGGCGCACGGAAACAGCGCATGGAAAAACTTTCCGTGCGCTGAATAAAAATACCGAATATATGGCTTTAAAATATAAATATACAGCGAAGTAAACTAAATTTAAGAAACTCTATATGCTCTCTGATATTTAACATGTACCTATTTTGTATTTTAATTCGTAAGTGTTTCAATATTTAGATACATTTCTGTAATATTTTTGACGTTTTATTCACCTTATCTGACAATAACTAATTTACAACAAAGCACCTTTGAAATAATTTGAGAGTAACCATGGAAACGCATCATACATACCAAACACTATATTGTCTGCATTGTTTATTTTTTGTCAATTAAATTTATTATAATATGCCGATAAAATGTTTTAAGTTTCCGTTTTCAAAGAAGTATAATAAAAAATATCGTTCATTACACGTCCAGAAATAGATTTTTCCGTGCTTGCATGACTTCCCGTGTTCGGCTGCGCCTCACAAGGGAATTTGCCACGCGCGCACGGAAAAATCTTTATTTCCAGACTCGTAATGAAATATACTATTTACTTACTATTAAATTTCAACAAATTTATGTAAGATATTCCTCCTAACATTTAAAAAATCTATTCAGATCAATCTGGCAATACACCCCGCTACCGTACCTACGGCTTGCCATTCCGCAGCTTGATCTGGATCGTCCCTGATTTCCACGAAGCCTCACCTGCGTGCTCCTCAAAGGCGAATGATTTAATTAGCAATTATGCGAGAGCGAAGCGCTGCGAAAAACAAGAGGGAGCTTTGAACGGCTGATCGCTCGTGGCTCGGCGGTAGGTTGCGGGCTAACCAGTGTGTGAACAACTGGGGCTTCAGGATAGGTACGCATCTCTTGTTACATGATGCGAATATTATGTTTTATTAAAAAATGATGGGACTTATTGTTAGATATCTATAAATGTCCGAATATAGGTCGCACGTTTTGATACTAATTGGAAATTATGAAGAAACTAATTTTCCACATCAGTAAAGTGCCCTTTTTGTAGGTTTTACGACAAAATATTATTAAAGAAACTTGTTCAAAATGAAAAACTGAGTAGGCTTGCGAAATTTCGAAAGTCTAAGCCTACTTTGATTTTTTGGCATTTTCCCCATTTTTTAGAAAAGTGCCCTTTTTGTAGGTTTTACAGCAAAATGTTATTAAGAAAACTTGTTCATAATGAAAAACTGTGGGTTTTAATTTTTTAGCAGAAAAAATCAAATTCGACCTAGGCTTTCGAAATTTTTATTTTTCACACCTATACAGTTTTTCATTGTGAACAAATTTTATTAATAACATTTTGCCGTAAAACCTACGAAAAGTGCACTTTTCTAAAAAAACTGGGAAAATGCCAAAAAAATCAAAATAGGCCTAGACTTTCGAAATTTCGCAAACCTACTCAGTTTTTCATTATGAGCAAGTTTTCTTAATAACATTTTGTCGTAAAACCTACAAAAAAGGCACTTTACTGATGTAAAATTAGTTTCTAGGCTAGGGAAAATTATTTTATACCTTTTAGTCACTTTTGTATATTATTATATATTATTTTATTATACTTTTAGCCTTTTTAAAAACGTGGTATATTTAAAAAATTATTTAAATTTTATTTTTTCATTAAATTAGTTGATAGGGATCCTTGTATAAAAATTATTGTTTACAATTAAAGAAAGAGACAACGACCATAGGTTGGATTTTTGTTTAACTATTAGAGAAAACATGGAATGGAAATTTTTCATCATTACATAATTTTCATATTAATTTATTGAAAGAAATGGAAAGTTTCAAAAATAATGTTATATTCCTGAAATTTTGCATAGACATATAAAATTGCCTTCTAAACATCACAAGATATAAAGGATATTAATCATGTACGTAGACATACTTTAAGGGAAAATTAATTGGTCGATTTTCAGACAAACAGTTACTATAAACATATAAATATGTCCTAAGAACTTCCTTTTCTGGTTTTTTTTTTTCGATAACTTTATATCTTTAGAAATACCGTATGCACTATGTTAGGGTCTATGATGGATGTTAACTCAGACAAATGATAATACTTTGGTGTGAGGGTGCTAATATCTCCAACAATTCTAAAGATATCGAAAAAAATTTAATCTTCTGCAGTACAGAATAAACTAACTGTAATTTTCGGTTTTAGCTAAGATGATAAGAAAAATGCCCATATATATAAATTACAACAATTCTCCCTCCATAAACTTTGCATCAAACGCGCCTCAGGATATAAAAATGTAAGGTAAATAATGGCTTACTTCTCAACCTAAGTGTATAATATACTATTAAGCAGTTACAAGTTTTTAACATTTTCAGAAAGTTCAAAATTATTAAAAAATGACAAAAAAGAAATCTTTTGATAGAGCGTTCAAATCTGGCACACCTAGGTAAAATTGAAAAAAATCAACTTTTTCAAGTAAAACTTTTAAAATTTTAACAAAAAAACATTTTCAGCGATTTCATTTTTTAAATATCAGTTTTCATATTTTTTAAAACAAAAGGTAAAAGTGGCCAAGAAATCTCCCTTTAAAGTTTGTCTACTATGTGTATAGGTGTAGATAAAAATTAAAAATAGAAGGAAAACACCCAAATCTAACTGTAAGTAAGACTTATGGTACAATTTTTATTCTGGCTAGCAGAAGTTTATATTTTTATTTTCAATAATTCCATCTGCTTAGCTGGAGTCGGAACTCCGCTAGTCATTTTTTTGTAACAGCGAAGTTATGTAAATTCTGATAACGTTTTAGATAATCTGGTGCATCTCTGTAATGCCTAGAAGAGCTTTTAAATATTTAAAATTCAACCAACCTAATTGCCCACTTACTAATTAACTGATTCTGTCAAGTCTAAAACGAGTCAAGCAATCTGCAGTAAGTAACATTTCGGATTTCTGGTTCAATCCTTCATTACTTATAGATAATAACAATTACGACGAAAGCATTTTGGCGCTGAAATAGTTATTAACAATAACCATTATTTTTAATTGTCTAGAAAACAAACTGTCAGCGATAGCAGAGACCATCAAACCTACACAGGAACTCTTTTCAGTTTCTCAAACAACGATCGGATCTTTATTTCATTCTATCGCGGGTCCTATAACATAAAAAGTAATGAGGCCCTGGTCCCAATATAGTTATTTCATTCAGATAAAATCTGTTGAAATAGAGTGCTAAGCTTTCTGGAATTTGCGTGACTTCCCTACTACCGAATGCGAAAACACAGGGGGGAACAATAAAATGGGGAACAAATTATGTCGGACAATAATAGTTTACATAACCGCAGAGTTTCGACTGTATCAAGTTAACTTTCTCAGGCTCTTTCAACACAGTTAACTCAATCTAGGAAACTCGTATTTATGATTGACTTCTATAATAGCTAAACGTTATGTGCACTGTGGAACGACTCTGCCACGATTGGGAAACCGAGTGGTACCTACCTATGTGTGGCGACGCTTTCACAATAGGAGGGGCCATCTAGGCAGAAAGAAGGGCGTTATTACCTCTTTCAAGTATTCCATACTCTACTGACGAGAAGCAAGGATCTGCCATACTATCTTGTGATATATGCCCTTTCAGAATATTATTCGAGGTCAGCGGAGAAGGCACAGTGAAACCCCGTCTTAATCCGGCCCTGGCTCAGCCGATAAACTCCGGTGTAAGACAGATTTATGCATAATCCCGCCGAAACAGCCCTGTTAATCCTATATATTATATTCCTCAAAACAGTATGAGCAATTTGAAACTATAAAGAGACTCCTAAATTCGCAGGGCTTATATTGGGAAACCCGGGGATAAACATAAAGTTTAGGGGAGGGAATCCCGAATTTTTCCATTATACGGCCCATATTTAACTTAAAAAACAAGAGCCATTTTTTAAACTGGCTAAAAGCCTTATTATTTATTTTTGTTTTGTTGTTTTTTTGGTGAAATGCAGTTGCGAATACAATGTATGTGGTGGATTTAATTAATTTCCAGCTTTAAAAATGTTGCAGCAGGGCGTTGTCGTAAAAGCTTTAAGCCCCGTTGAAACGTTTTCAGTTTAGTGTTTACTGGCATTTTTAAAGACAACACAGAAATGCGATTTTCGATGCTGCATACGATAGTAGGATTATTATAAACTCGTAAACAAGCAAATATCGAACTGAAGCTTTTTGTATTTTATTTATCGACAGCAATCTCAATGAAATGGGGTATATCTACAGGATGTTGTGTTACCCTCGATAGAAAGTTAAATGTTTTGCTTGTCAAAATAATTTCATTTCGAAAAGAAAATGTTGCTTTAAATATGCAGAGTGGAACAAAATTGAATAACGAGGAACTTGAATATTTCTGCGTTTTTCAAGAATATATACTACGTATTTATTTTTTTAGTCGAAAGAAGTATGTAGTGTTGATGTTTACCTTGGGCTTATAGTGAAACAGAAATAGGCAACCAATAATAGACTTGTTGGCGAATCCGCAATCTAAAACAAGACTTTTGAATAATGGTAGCTCCCATAGAGATCATATATATAGGTAGAGTGCTGGACGATGTTTTTTATACATAGGATGCGCGGAAAATCTTTGACGAATTTAAAATCATAAAATAGTAAAAAATAGTAATAAATAGGCCCAGTGGACATGCGCATTTGCAATTATTTGAGGTAGTGTTTTGTGAAACTTGACACTCTTTGACAGCCATTTGACAGCGACAAACTAGTATAACCTACCGTTATTTGCATCATAGACGCTTTGTGGCATAATTTTTTCGATTTTCAGCTGATTATTAATAGTTACTTCGCGTTTTAGTTGTTTGAGTGTTTTATCTAATTAAGTGATCATCTCGAATATGTTCTGCTCATTTTACACCAGAGTGTTTAAAAACGAAACGAGTCAAAACGCAGCTAATTGAAAATGCGGTATACCAACTCTTCTATTAAAACCACCTAAACCATCATTTAAGTAAATATATTATTATCATTGTGGTATAAGAACCTATTACTAGCTTATTTGTTTTAGTGTTAGAGTTATAAAGGTAGATGAAAACAAGTCAAGTTCTAGCATCAGTGAAGCAAATTCTAGTAGTTTGGACGAAACTAGTTTTACAAGTATAAACGAACCTAGTTGTAGTTATTGAAGTCTTGAGCAGTCCACGTCCACGTTGAGATGAGCTTAATTTATTATCAATATACAAGTTTGTAGGGAGATAGTAATTCAGAAAAACAACCACTGTTTTGAATTGCGCGATCTGAAGGTCTAATGCGCATAAAAAGGGACTTGTACAGCACTCTACCTATATATATATGATCTCTGTGGTAACTCCAGATTTAAAATGTCAGTTCTGTTTCTGCCCACCTAACCTATTTTCTGCATACCTACCTTTAGTGTTATGTGATTGGTAATTATTAGCGTTGATTGAGGAAATAGACTAAAGTCTATCCAAGTTACAGCGGCAGTAGACATAAATAAAGTCACATGACCGCCTTGCGATCGATTACCAGGGTCGGACTAATATGAAATTCCAAGTGGCTTGTAATTCTGAACTAATTCTTTTAGAAGTTCTGAAATTTGTGTTTCTACCTTTCGTGGATCTTTATAAATCTCCTTAAATTAAGTAGCAAAATAAATTTACAGAATATACTGCTCGCGATCCGATCTAAAATATGCAGGAAACTCGACTGAGGGAAGAGCCGGCCCTGCATTCTGCTCGCCGCGTAAACACTTGACATTTTATGAGGGCCAGTCCAATAAGAGAATAGGTCACGTGGTGGCCAATGTTTTGATCCACTACCTCTGTAACATGGATAGACTTTAGGTAAATGTCTTCCTCCATCGACGTTATTAGTTGTCAAGGGAAGCAATATATATTCAGGGTGTTCTAAGGGGAAAAACGTTTTCATTTTTAACTTTTTCGAAAAAGGTTACCCTCGATGGAAAGCTGAAAGTTTTGCTTTTCAAAATAATTATATTTCGAAAAGAAAATGTCTCATTAAATGTACCGAGTGGAACAAAATACCAGGGACTTCAATATTTCTGTTTTTTAAGAATATAATACGTAATAAGAATATAATACGTCAATTTTTTAGTCGAATGTATAGTGTGTAGTCTTGATTTTTACCCTGGGCTCATACTGATGAAAGAGAAATAGGCAACCAATAATACACTTGTTGACAAATCCCCAATCTAAAACAAGACTTTTGAATTCTAATGGAAGCTCCTTTAGTGATAGGTATGTGATTGCTAATTATTAATTGTCAACAATAAGCTATATTATATATGATTTTCCTGCTTTATGACGAAAGCTTTCTACTTTCTTTAATTCAGCGTTAGTGAACCCTTCACAAGATAATACGCTTTTGCATGAATATATAAGGTATAAACCCCACTTACCCACAAAAAACTCCAACAAAAAGAAGTCCCTTTCTCTCCTCATCCTTATCACGACGTCTCCCGTCCATTCTGTTCCCAGCCATCGATATCCTGCTCGAACGATTTCCCTAGAGGCAATATAATTTTTACAGGCGAATATATTCTCATTTTCAATAAACCGAATTTATGTCGGGAACATACACGTGTATTAACGAGCAGTAGACCCAGATAAAATATCGGGGGCTTGCGGGTATTTGTTTTTGGAGGAAAGTTATTTTCGCGCCCGGGCGAAATATTAAAATTCGCCGGGGCCAATGTTGCTGCAGCGATATTGGATGCGGCTAGGGCGAGGAAAGGGGGTGGGGCAAGTTATAACGCGACATATTTCCACAGGGAACTTGATGTAGGGTGTTGCGCAAGGTCGCGTTTATTGGCACGGAGCTGCGTTATGAAAATATGGGTCTTGGTCTTGAGTGGAAGATGGGTTTGGCTCCAAGGAATTAAAATCCTTGATCTTTTTTTCAATAAATAATAATAAAAGAGCGGTCTCAAATTTGACATGAATTGACTAACCTAAATCGAGGAATTAATAGATTTGGGGGTTTTGGAAACATTGCCCCTTCCAGTTTCTTTCTGCGTACATCTACAGTGTGGTCATTTAAGTGTGCCACATATATGGGACTTTTTTATTAATTGCACAACCAAAACACAGACATTGCCGAAAGTTGATTCATGTTCAATAATCATATTAGGTGCACTTAGGTCGCAATTTAAACAGCACACAGGGTAGGTCAAAAAATATACAAGAGTAAAAGTACCCTTATTTCAAAAAATTCAGCAAAAGGTTATTAAGAAAAGGTGTTTAGAATTAAAAGCTATGCCTAAATACCAAAACATAGCCTCCTAAGAAAAAAAAATTTTTCGTCAATTGATTTCCAGTTTCTTAAAAAACATTTAAAATAAAAATTTTGCACCTTAAATGAGAGCTTTTTAATATACACATTATCATTACTAATGTTTTACCTTGTTCAGAAGAACTTTTGCGAAATTTTAAAGTTTTGTTTAATATCGTTGCAACGAACATATGTAGTTTGTGAATTAAAAATCTAAGTTAATTTTACAAATATGCTTGAATTTGAACAAAGTTATGGGAAATTTATATAATTTTGATTGATTTATGAAATTGTTTAGGATGAATATTAAAACAATTTTTTTTTTAGGAAATTATTGATGTTTTTCAAAAAAATATATTTTATTTTTCTTAGGAGGCCATGTATTGGTATTTAGGCACAACTTTTAATTCTAGACAACTTTTCTTAATAACATTTTGCGGAATTTTCTGAAATGAGGGTACTTTACTCTTGTACAATTTTTATATTTTTTGACCTACCCTGTATGCTGTTTGACTTGCAACCATTCTAAGTGCGCCTAATATGATTATCCAACATGCACCAACTTTCGGGAATATTTATATTTTCGTTGTGCAATTATTAATAAAGAAAAAATCCCATATGTTGCACATTTAAATGACCACTCTGTATATGACCTTAAGAACTGCGAATTTCTCAAATTACAAGATTATGTTTACGAGAAACTCGTGCCGAGCTCGATATTTAAAAAAAAAACAAAAAATTGGAGCTGCCAAGCCTAAAATAAACAAAAATTCCGATAAATATCCAAATAAGTTATAAGTTATAAAAAGAAAAGTTCATGTGAACTTTTATGTTTTAAAACTTACTTGTCGAGATGTTAGGCATCATAATTTTATCAATAATTATTGTAATTTATTTTTTTTAAATCCATTGATAGGATTAAATTCCTTTATTCGTTGGCCGACGAATAAACAAATTGTATTTTTAATTATTTAATCTTAAAATAATATCAAGCTTATAAAAAAATAGTGGTGTGCTTAAATTTTTTCTCAAAATATATAGTTAAGATGGAGGATGAAATTAAGCTTCTTATTTAGATATTACTAAAATTGTGCCAAGTTTGACCAAAATTAAAAAATAGCTTTTTGAAAGAAAAAAATTGTTTTTTATTGACTTTCCTTTTTAATTTTAGAGCGCAGATTTATACAGTGTGTTCCAAAATAGTTCGCAACAAATGGGGAATTTTTAATTGTTGAGATATTAACCTCGCACTTTTCTAACTTAGTGGCAGTTTTTTTAAATTGCCGCCATATTGATGGTAATTTGACATGTGTCAAAATCGATTCTTAGGTTATTGGACATGCAGAGAAGATTCTCCAAAATAATTTTTAATATCTCAACAATAAACATTTTTCCCGTTTGTTGCGAACTCTCTGGACCACACTGTATAAGCTATATAGGGTCTATGGTTAAACCAAAAAGTTATACCAGGGTATTGAGTTATTGTCTATATGTTAATCCCCCATAACATTTTGTGCATTATATTAATATACTTTAACCTATATATTCCAAACTGAATTAAATTCAACCTAAAGTCTATAATATTAGATTACCTCCTAAAATTACATCTGCATAAACTGGCCATTAATTGCCATGTAAAAGCCTCGAAACTAATTCAGTTAGGCGCATAATCTAGAAAGATATGACTTTATCAACTTCGTTATTTCACTGCCGAAAGTTCCAAAACTCCGACATTGTTTCCAATATGCAAATTCAGGAATATTATATAGGAAAAAGGTATCGGTAACTACATCAAACGCGGACTCGTTTAGAACTGTCTGGCTGTCTGGCTGTAATCTCTTTCGATTTTCGATCAATCTTGATTTACAGTGAGGCGGGCTTGTGAAGGTAACTCCGCCTCAATTTGACACATTGAGAATTAAATCAGACTATTCCCTAAAAAGGGTAGGTAAATATGTAGGTACACATACCGCCTTTATACCTTTAAAAGTGGGAATTAATAGTTATATTACGAATTTTTCTTCTCATTTTTAGGTCATAGCATTGAGTAAAAGAATATTTAAAATATAATATTCTTTTTCTTGAAATCGGCATTAAAATGTCCCAAAATCGTCATTAAAAGCACAGAAATCGTACAATAATGTAGCCCATTATTGTACGATTATTTCAATAAGTAGGCCTTGGCGAGATGTAAACATCAAACGTCAGACGCGGAGAAATCGCCCGTCAAAAGTGACCAAATATTCAAAACCCGGCCGATAAAGGCTCATTTAACTTTTCGTACACATTGCGAAATTGTTTCCTATAGAAGCGCAATCCTTCAGTATACATATTTTAGTAAATTTGAAAATCAATAGATTTGTTGTGTAGGCTGCACAAGAAGCAGCAGTTTGGTTTTTCTGTCAGAAGGTGCCGTACATCATTATACTTGTCGTAGGTAGAGCGATAGGGAAAGTCAAGCAACGCCGCGCGTAGTCGGTTCGTGGACGGGTGATCCCTTATTATTATTTTCTTGCCTAATAAAACTTTTTTTTTCCGATTTCAAAAAAAATATAATATGTACCTCGGCACTGAAGTTCTTTTTATGACTCATGTGGTTTATTTGCCTCGGCCAGAGGCCTCAGCAACTAAACTCCACATGAGTCATAAAAAGTTGAACTTCAGTGCCTTGGTACATAAATAACTATTACTCAATGCTAGAAATAACAGCTACTATTTTAACAGGGAGTGGAAAACGCTATTTTCAAAAGACAGTCGTAGAAAAAATAGTTGAGTTTTTACTCTATTCGAGAGCTATAAAATTATTGCCATAATGCACTGCCCTATACAGGGTGGCCCACCACCACGAACTGCATCGATCTATATATGGAAAACTAAAAGTAGGAAAATTCTGAAAATTTGGCACCTCACCAATGTCGATGGGCGCTGCTCAACTAAAATATTTTGGTGAATCTGGCACTTCCGGTTATACCTGAAGTCGATATCAACTTTCTTATCTCAAATGGAACACCCTGTATATTATTGCATTTTTGATTCTAGGCATCATTGTGGAACAAAAACATGCAACATGTCCTATGACCAAATCCAACCGTTTTTGAGATATTTGCATTTTTCCGAAAAAAATTACAGGTGCAGACCTAAAGTCAATTAGCAATTTATACGAGGAAACCGCGATATTTCAAACCGAATTTTTGGCATCGTGTAACAGAAGCCCTGACCTAGTGATCTCTGCTGAGAAATAAATCCGTTCTTATACAAAAATATGAATAAAAATTACATTCAAAATGCGCATAAATCTCGAAATTTTCAAATGGAAACCCCCATTTTTTAATGCGATCTTATTCACCACTAAAAATGATGACAACTTTGTGTAAGGTTTCCTATTCCTACCTAAATGCAGTAATTTTCGATTAATTTACGAAAAACCCACTTTTCGCCCATATAAAATGCGGGGTTTGCTTAACGCTTAGAAAATCATATTAGACGTGGACGTTGAAAAGACAATCGCGGCTGAGGAAATGTAACTTGGTTTATAAATTATTGTCAACAATAATGCCGGCGTGCTTAAATTACACAAACGAACATTATGTATCGCACGTTCTTGATATTACTTTTGTTGCATTCTCCGTAGATAATAAACTAATTTAAATAATCTTCGTTTGTGTAATTTAAGCGCGCCGGCATTATTGTTGACAATAATTTATAAACCAAGTGACATTTCCTCAGCCGTGATTGTCTTTTCAACGTCCACGGCTAATATGATTTTCCAAGCGTTAAGCAAACCCCGCATTTTATGGGCGAAAAGTGGGTTTTTCGAAAATTACTGCATTTAGGTATAGGAAACCTTACACAAAGTTGTCACCATTTTTAGTGGTGAATAAGATAGCATTAAAAAAAAGGGGGTTTCCATTTGAAAATTTCGAGATAAGCACATTTTGAATGTAATTTTTATTCACATTTTGTGTACACCCTGTATAAGAACGAATTTATTTCTCAGCAGAGATAACTAGGTCAGGGCTTCTGTTACACGATGCCAAATGTTCGTTTTGAAATTTCGCGGTTTCCTTGTATAAATTGCTAATTGACTTTAGGTCTGCACCTGTAATTTTTTTCGGAAAAATGCAAATATCTCAAAAACGGTTGGATTTAGAGATAGGACATTTTGCATGTTTTTGTTCCAAAATGATGCCTAGAATCCAAAAATGCAATAATATGCAGGGTGTTCCATTTGAGATAAGAAAGTTTATATTGACTTCCGGTATAACCGGAAGTGCCTGATTCCCCAAAATATTTTAGTTGAGCAGCGCCCATCGGCATTGGTGAGGTGCCAAATTTTCAGAATTTTCCTAATTTTAGTTTTCCATATATAGATCGATGCAGTTCGTGGTGGGCCACCCTGTATATGTCGTATTATAACAAGCATCCAGACCAGTCCATGTCGATAAGATAATTTCTTGAAATGTGGCAAACCATTCCAGGCAGCTGTGAATTGCACACCCGCAATTACATAACTAACGCATCGAGCATAACTTCGACAGCTACCAAGAAATTCCCACTGGAGTCTGTTTGATCTGAGTAATTACATACATGCTTCCCTAGCTGCCATACATTATTATCAACAGTAGGTATACAAATAGGAAGGTAGTTACATTCGTTTGGTTGACTGAAATATTGGCTATGTAAAAAGGTAGGTAACATTTGTGTTGTCAAAACGCGCTGTTGTTTAATAAAATGAAAGAATAATGAAATAATAAAATTTCTGTAGTACCTACCTATCTATTCAAAAATACATTACCTTTTCTGGACGCTGACCTTACCTTGGAATTTGAGGTTTGACTAAGGACTAATCCAATAAAACTAAACCATATATGTCCAAATTATGTCCATATAAATATCATTGTAATCATTGTATTTTTTACTTCACTCTAATGTGAAATAATTTCCCACCGATCTTTTTAGAAACATAATCTAAGTGATCATTAAAATTCATGCAAGAGTCCACAATTACCAAGATAAGTACTTGATCTTTTTAACCATATGTAGTTACAGTATTGTACAGTATTGTATGTACAGTGTGGTCATTTAAGTGTGCAACATATTGGAATTTTTTTTATTAATTGCACAACGAAAAAACAAATATTCCCGAAAGTTGGTGCATGTTCGATAATCATATTAGGCGAACTTAGAATGGTTGCAAGTCAAACAGCATACAGGACAAAAAAATATAAAAATTGTACAAGAGTAAAGTACCCTTATTTCAAAAAATTCAGCAAAATGTTATTAAGAAAAGTTGTCTAGAATTAAAAGTTACGCCTAAATACCGGAACATGGCCTTCTAAAAAAAGAAATATATTATTTTGAAATCATTAATAATTTCCTAAAAAAAATGTTTTAATATTCACCCTAAACAGTTTCATAAATCAATCAAAATTATATCAGTTTCGCCTAAACTTTGCTAAAATTCAAGCGTATTTGTAAAATTAACTTGGATTTTTAATTTTTTAGGGAATCACAAACTTCATGTTTGTTGCAACGATATTAAACAAAACTTTAAAATTTCGCAAAAATTCTTCAGAACGAGGTAAAACACTCGGTAAAACATTAGCAATGATAATGTGTATATTAAAAAACTCTCATTTAAGGTGCAAATTTTTTATTTTAAAGAAACTGGAAATTAATCGAGGATAAAAAATTTTTTTCTTAGGAGGCTTTTTTTGTATTTAGGCATAGCTTTTAATTCTAAACAACTTTTCTTAATAACCTTTTGCCGGATTTTTTGAAATAAGGGTACTTTTACTTTTGTGCAATTTTTATATTTTTTTACCTACCCTGTATGCTGTTTAACTTGCAACCATTCTAAGTGCACCTAATATGATTACTGAACATGCATCAACTTTCGGCAATGTCTGTATTTTGGTTATCTTATATGTTGCACACTTAAATGACCATACTGTATATCCACTTTAGAATTACCAATATCTCAAAGTAATAATTGTCATTAAATTCACTACATAATTTTCCATTTCCCATCACCATAGATTTAGTTTTTGTAACGGAAACTTAGTAACTATTAATTTATTAAAATTCATCCATTCATATACTACCTACAGTGTGGGCAGTTTAGAATGGAGACAGCCAGACAGCCCCTTAAAATTTTTATTTTTCATCCGATTTTAGCAGGATTTTTCTAGAGATAGGTCACAAAAACCTCTACTTTGGTACAAAATATTTTAGTCTCAATTTTCAAGGCCTACTGGGCCTACTACTAATTTTTTCTAGTAAAAAATGACGAAAATCATACGAGTATAACGATTTTTTATATAAAATCTGACGCCACAATGACATCGTTAATCAGGATACCTTATTTTGTTTTGTTATGCAACCCAACAAACGGTGGCTATTCTGTGCTAATACCTATAAATTTTTTATTGGTTGAATGAAACCCTCGAGTCCTGTGATTGGTTAAAGGTGAATAATATATCTACCTATTTACCTACATCAACGTGATAAAATTTAGATTAAACAGGTGCGTGAACGTCACGATCAGTTACCTACTTATAAATTTTTGAGTGGCTGTAGGAGAATTAAACCATACCGCCGAGAAAATATCCGAAATCGAATTATCCACATCGCCGGGTGTAATAACGAGGATAATTCCCTAGAGATTTAATTTCCCAACGCTTGCGCAGGTCTCATGTGTTATATCGAATTCCATCTTCTCAGTTGGGGTTTTGTAATATCAATATTTTCATTGGAAACGTATGTATCCGGTGAAACAACAAGCTTCCCGAGAGGCCCCGAACTCTCGTTTGGAAATAATACCAAAATTAGATTCGCGGGAAATGAGAAGTTGAAGATTTCAGCGAGATGAGGGAAACTAAATACGACGCCGCGACCGTCTACGGGAAAGTTGAAGCGAGCTTTGAAAATGTCATTTAAAGAGGATCTTGGAGAGGAAACCATATCAGATTAAATTAAAATTAAATATAAGTAGGTACGTATGCTTTTTTCGTTTTTCTTAACATTTCAAACCACGTTAGATGTAAAAAAATATATAATTTTTCTACGGGAATGGTTCTTTTAAACATGCACACTTTCATGGCTAAAAAAACCTGAAATATAGGCAACCGACAATACACTTGTTGACAAAGCCATAATTTAAAAGCCTTTGCATAATTATCAAGGTTATTATTATGAAGAGGAGGTTTGGATATTTAGTGACAGGTGTTGTTCTTGTTCGTGTTATTAGTAGACTAGTAGTTATTCAATGGGCTCGTTACTGACCTGGACTTATGAACCGGTTGCATTTGTTGCCAACTTAGGATGGCGAAATTACCAATTGACAGTCCCAGTAAGGACTTCTTAAAATTATTTGACTATACCCAGTTTAGATATTATGTCGAATGTCGACGATACACATATAACGGTATGCGCGCGCAGGTGCTGTGACGTTAACGGTGACGTTTATTCGACAAAATCGCGTTCGTGCACTCTAATCTGACCAGCGAAAACCCCAGTCTAAGCGCCAGCGATCCATAAGCAGCTTATTGTGCGTCGCTTAGACTGAGGTTCTCGCGTGTCAACTTAGAGTGCACGGACTGTACCTACGGAAATTTGTCTCGTTTTATAGTGAACTAGGCAACCACATATACACCAAGGTGTCTCAAAGTGCCTACATTTTGTTTTGACGTAGGTGCGCAGAAGAGTTTAATTTTCGTTCTCTTAGCTGGCATAAGTGGCATACCGTTATCTGTCTGTGTTCTGTGTACATCGTGGTCTGGTCTCAATTTTTTCAGCAAAGCCTGATGCACGGGCGTAGCCAAGGGGGGGGGTTTCGGGGGTTCAAACCCCCCCCCCCCCGAAATAAGCAAAATATTACCTAATATTATACCGAAAAAATACGAGGAGTGAAGAGTTCAATTATTATTACGTTTGAATATATGTAGTAATAGTAGCGCCTAGCGCCATCTTTTGACGAGGGGCAGACGCAGTTGCAGCCGAACTATTTTGTATTGTAGGGACACTGCGTTGTTTCTCGATTATTCGCCACGCCCCTCGGTCGAAATGAGCGGAACTTTGTGGAAGTTCGTGGAAGTTTCTGGACGACTACTGGGCTGCTATATAAGCGGCGCCGCGGCGCGTGACCGCGCTTACGGCAGTATTGTTCCATGCGAACTCGAAGCGAATAAAAGTGAAAAGTGGTGAACGAATAGTGAAGAGAATTAAGTGTACCGTGTAAGTGAGTAATTTTAGTGCGCTGTTATTCGATGACCTTGTTAAGGATAGATACGTGAATCATTATTACTGTCGAAAAATGGAGGGGAAAAATGGAAGGGTGATAAACTTAAAGGTATGGACTACTGGAAAAAGTGGTGTAGTCAAGGTCAAGGGGTTTCTAATAAAGAAACAAATTTGGATTTAGCTATCAAAGCTTCAGCTACCTTGCATGCTGATAAGAAGACTGCCTACCCCGAAATCTAGTTTGGAATGCCTAGATATGTGCGATAAAAACCTTTATCCTAATATTTACACATTACTACAAATCTTGGCTACCATTCCTGTATCCACTGCTACCCCAGAAAGGTCTTTCTCGAGCCTAAGGAGACTGAAAAACTATTTACGAAACACTACAAGTGAAAACAGACTTAATGGTTTGGCTCTAATGAACATTCACTATGGAACAGAAATTCATGCAGATGAAGTAGTGGATATATTTAAAAGAAAAAGCCGAAGATTTCTTCTTTAATGGTTTTAGATTTAGCGCAGAGGAACGAAATTAATTTATCCATTTCATTTAAAGTTAAAAACTTTATAAATATGTCGTAGTTTTTCGGATGAATATATAGATATTAAATTTCATGTAAGTATATTTTTTTTGTTTTATTTACTTCTCAAACTAAACCCCCCCCCCCCCCCCCAAAACTAAATCCTGGCTACGCCCGTGCCTGATTGTCATCCAAGACATCCAATAAGAACCTACCCGCTGTAAAGAAAATTTTTAAACCAAGTTTATATCCTGCTGGGTTTTCCAAAAAAGAAGACAAGGTAAGTGAAAGATATGCCTACCTACTAACTACTAATATATTATACTAATACCTTAAACCCGTACATATATATGGCGGGTAATACAGACAATTCCTTAGCGAGACTCATTTTTGACACATTGTCATGTCCGTAAAGAGGCTGCTGTTTCAAAGCCTGCTGTTTCAAATCCCCTGTGCTTAAATAGTATATTATACACCTAGGTTGAGAAGTGAGCCATTATTTACCAAGCATTTTTATATATAATATGCGAGGTAAATAATGGCCTTCTCAACCGAAGTGTATATAGAATTTTTTTACTACTAACATTGAAATATTGCCTTATTTTAGTCATTTCTCGGTTTTTTCAAATACTTCAAAATATCAAGTAGCCTGGGAGTTCAGTTGTCAAGCTGATAAAATGACACTATACCTAGGTAGAGAAATATTACTTCTCATTAGAGGAATGAGGTAAATAATGGTGATTTCTCAGGTTAGTAGTAAAAAAATGTATTATTCCTTTACATGTATTGATAACAATCTGCGGGAAGCTTTTTTACGAACTTTAGTAGGTATTAAATAATCATTTAGGTACGCTTTTTTTTACTTCCAGTAGGTAGTACCATCTGCGTAGAGTACACAGAGTTAAGAGGGGGTTGCCGACAGCGAAAGTGACAGTAGATTTCGTATTTTTTAAGTTGTATAGCATAAAATCTAATAACATTTTACCTGGCAAAAATTTAGTACAAACATCTCTGTCTTCATTTTAATCATAAGATATTACAAGCAGTGTTTTGTTTTATAGGTTATGAAAACCTTGGGAAAAATAATAATTCCAGTGCATATGCTTTTAAGATCTTATGATTAAAATGAAGACAGAGATGTTTGTACTAAATTTTTGCCAGGTAAAATGTTATTAGATTTTATGCTATACAACTTATAAAAGTACGAAATCTAACGTCATTTTCGCTGTCGGCAACCCCCTCTTAACAGTAGAAAATACTAAATCAACCATTGACATCAAAATCTTATGATAAAGATAAATGATTAGCCCTTTAGTCCTTAAATATTACATATTTTGTCCAAAATGACTAAGAAAATATCCTCTAAAATATCCCACTGGATGTGAACTTTAATAAATAGATCTTTAGAAAAAATGACCTAAGGAAATAGTTATTTATGTACCAAGGAATTCAAACTATAGTTCGGTGCAAGGCACTGAAGTTCAACTTTTTATGGTACTTGTGGAATTTAGTTGCCGAGGCCTCTGGACGACGCAAATAAACCACATGAGTCATAAAAAGAACTTCACTGCCGAGGTACATATTATATTTTTTGACAACGAAAAAAATGTTTTAATATCTAGGCAAAAAATAATCATAAGGTATCACCCGTCTATGAACTGACTGCGCGCGGCGTTGCTTGACTTTGCCGATCGCTTTACCTAGGTCAAGTATGACGAGGCACGGCGCTTCCCAACAGCAAAAAAATAGATCGATATTCAAACCTACTAAAATATTTATACTGAAAGATTATTGCGCTGCTTTAGGTTACCATTTTGCAATCTGTACGAAAAGTTAGATGGGAGTTTATTGGCCGGGTTTTGAATATTTGGCCATTTTTTATGTTTACATCTCGCCAAGGCCTACTTATTGAAAAAATCCTACAATAATGGGCTACTTCAATGCCGATTTTAAGAAAAAGTTACTATTTTTCAAAAACCGTCCTTCATACCTACTTGAAAATAAGAAAAAGTGCTGTGGACAAAAGAAGAACTAAAAAAGCACTTACCTTAGGATATAGGTACTTAATACGATATGCTTACAAATATCTAGAAAAATAGTTTAGTCCAAGTACTTAGTTACCTAACACAGTTGAAGTCGCAACTAGTTTTTGAGATTAAGTGTAAGTATAGTAGAACTACTACCCCGTTTAAAACATAAACATTACAGCAAACCTCATAAATATGTGATTAGTGATTACTTTTATATGAAATTGTTTCGTTTTCTATCCTTTTGATTTTACAATCAGATGCGGATTTAGGCATGGTCTTTATGGGCTGCAGCCCAGGGCCCTTTTTACACAAGGGACCCCGCCGGCCTCGGCCCCACCGCAGTGAAAATTTAAAAAATTACCCACAAAAAAAATTAAAATAAGTTAGGCACCCAGCGTCAATTTGCGGGTCCTGCTGCCATATACTCGTATACCCCGTCAATCGTACCTACTTATATCACTTTTCTGGCACACCGCGGCGTTCGTTTAGAGTTTGAAGTTATTTTTTCCTTCTATGCAAGAAACGCTTCGCTTGAATCAACTCTGATCTTTCGTGTTGGTAATGTGTGAAGTGTTAATTTATACATTTTTTGAAGAAAAAGCAGGTTTTTGGCAACCGAAACAAACGGGGGGGCATATAATAGTGTTAGCCCAAGGCCCCCAAAACTTACGGCCCGCCCCTGTTTAACAATAGTAAGTACAATCTACACTTTGATAAGCCTCTGCTTTTGGAATATTGAAATATAATAGAAGAAGAAGTGAAATGGTGGGAGGTACCAGTTTCCATTGGCGGCATTGCCCAAACCTTCTCATCATAATAACCTTGGTCAACATAAGGTTACAAGCTAGTTTTTTAACAACTTTCTAATAGTACCAATTTAGCACTGGATCTCAGATAGTTTTATAACATTTTCTGTGAGGTTCCTTCGCCGTATACAGTATGTCCCAATTTGATACTGGAGACCTCAGAACAATGTATATAAACAAGGAAAACAAATGGTCTCTATTTTTTATTGGTAGTCCCAAGGGAGAGTATCTCATAGGCGGTGGTATTTGGATAGGGTAATATTTCATGGCCTGCTATGATTTCTCAAAATAGCTAATTTTTAAGAAACCCTATTAGGAATTTTTTTACGACAAATGTTATTATGAAAACTTGTTCAGAATGAAAAACTGAGTAGAATTGCAAAATTTCAAAAGTCTAGGCCTACTTTGATTTTTAGCTCTTTCGCCTTTTTCTCCCAATTTTTTCTTATAAATGTGTAATTTCTGGAGCTTTCACGTCAAAATATTATTAAGAAAACTTGATCCTCGTGAAAAAATAAAATTTTGTCGTGAAAATTCCAGAAAGGACACTTTATTAATAAAGCTTACTTATAACATTTTGTCGTAAAAAAATCCCTAATGGGGTTTCTTGAAAATTTGCTATTTTAAAAAATCATAGCAGGCCATGAAATAATTACCCCATCCAAATACCACCGCCCATGAGATACGCTCCCTTGGGACTACCAATAAAAAAATAGGGACCATTTGTTTTCCTTGTTTATATACATTGTTCTGAGCTGTCCAGTATCAAATTGGGACACACTATATATTTCTGAGGTGTCCAGTATCAAATTGGGGCACACTGTCTAAACGTTTCGACCGTTTTCAACTGCTTGCGACCTCCCGTCCACGAAACGAAGCAAAAACAAACAACCCCGATCTGACTGACCGCATCGGAGAGCACCATAGTCCCGTATCATCGGCGTCGCATCCTTTACACTCGAGCCCCCGCCCCCCCTCCCCCGGCCCCCCGTCACCCGGGGCCAAAACGGCCACTTAACCTGGCGCCCCGGAGGATCCGGAGGCGCCGGAAAAACAGAAGGCGCGCGCCGCGGCCCGCCACTTCCGGAGAGCAAAGTCCGGGGCTCCGGCGGGTCAACGGCTGCGGCCTTCGTGGGTGGAAAACTGGGACGTACCTACGGGAAGTCTATTTTGAAAACTACAGTAATTTATTAAGTGCGTTAAGACTGGTGAAAATTTTCGCATGGAAAATTGTTGGCAATATTTTGAAAAATGTGTGCTTTGATTTGCGAATGAAATTATTGGAGTTATGAAATAACCAAAATTTTATTTGGATATTATGTCGTCACAGGCTTACTAAAAATACCTATTCTCCAGGAAAATAAGGACAAAATGAGCGAACTTTTTCGCCCTCAGATTTTTTTATAGAAAAGTGTAGGTTTTGAGGTCAGAAAACATATGTCACACGCGCAACCACCAGCAACATACAGCGTTTTGAGATATAGATATACAGGATGATTCTGTTTTATTTTGCGACACTTCAACAGGTGATAGAAAACCAAAAAATAACTGCACTTTCTTTTATAAACTATATCATTTTAAGGCTTTATAAAAAAGTTACAGGGTGTTAAAGTTGTAAGAAATATGTGGAATTTATTGAATATTTACCAAACTAGTTGAGATATTTAAGTTATATTTGGTACACGTTATAACGGCATGGGTTAGCATAAAACCTGTTAATATCAACCATCTTGAAGAACCAGTGGCGTAGAAGTGGGTAATTAGTATAATTGTTTTTAGGAAAAAAAATGAACCACCTTGTATAGCAATAAAAGGTATTCAATTTCTTATGTAAATTTTAATTATAAACAAAAACGTTCTCTTAGAATTTTTTCAAATGTATCATGGTTTCATAGCAAATTTGATTTTTTCGTATTATTTCGGGGTACTTCTGAAAAATTAACTTAAAACTTCGCTTCAAAACTAACACTCAAAGCAGAAAAAATGTGTTTCTTACTTTAAATACAGTAACTTTTCCCAATAAACTTACCCATTCAAGGTTTTACTTTTCAAGATACAGAGCATAACATTAATTATTGTATATCTTCCTTAAATATATTAGACACTGTATCTTCAAAAGTATAGCCTTAAATAGGTAAGTTTATTGGAAAAAGTTACTTTATTTCAAGTAGCAAACACGCAAACACATTATTTCTACTTTAAGTGATACTTATGGAGCAAATTTTTTAGATAATTTTTCAGAAATACCCCGAAATAATACAAAAAATCAAATTTGCCACGAAACCATGACACATACAAAAAATTACCAAGAGGTCATTTTTGTTTAGAATTAAAATTTACATAAGAAATTCAATACATTTTATTGCTATACAAGGTGGTTATTTTTTTTTCTAAAAACAATTATACTAATTACCTACTTCTACGACACTGGTTGTTGAAGGTGTTTAATATTAACAGGTTTTATGCTAACCCATGCCGTTATAACGTGTACCAAATATGACATAAATATCTCAACTAGTTTGGTAAATATTCAATAAAAACCACAGGTTTCTTAAAACTTTAACCCCCTGTATCTTTTTAATAAGGCCTTAAAATTATATAGTTTATAGAAGAAAGTGCGGTTATTTTTTGGTTTTCTATCACGTGTTGAAGTATACGATTTTTCGCGTTTTTTTACTAAAAACTGCTAATATCTTAAAGATGCATTTTTTCTAAAAAAAAGTTTAAAATGAAAGTAGTTCAAAATTAAATTTCCTATAAGATTTCTCCCATAAAAAAATTTCGATTTTCCCAATCGTTTTCCCGTAAATGCGGAAAAACCGCATGTATATATTTTAAATGAACTACAGATTATGTGAAAATTTATGCTTTGGAGTCAAAATAATGGTCAATTCATTTTTAAATAACAAAAGTGAATTAGAGAAAAGAAATTGCGGAAAATTCTTGGAAAATCTTATATACTATAGTTTTCCGAGGTTTCATTTCAATTCTATTTTAAGGACAAGCAGACTTTTTATCGAGAATAACTTCTTCGAAAAATTGAAAATATATTTTTTTCAAGTATACAGGGAGTCCAACTTAGATGGAATAATGGATATAAGTTTTTAAAGACACCGTGTATAAAAAAATGTTTCAGACAAGAGTTTTTCAGTTGATCTATCTGCATTATCTGGTGACCTTGCGAGCCAGTCATTTCGTTACTATGGCAACCAACTTTGTTTTTTTAAATGGCACCATACACTTTTCTGTTCAAATTTGTAATCAGCTCCTTTTTGTGCATACGAACATGTAAAATTTCATTGGGGTTTCATAAGAAAATTTTTGAGAAAAAGTATAATTTCTGCAAGTACGCCAAAATTTAAATTCGAGAGCGTTGTCTAAAAAGTAGTCCATGCCTAATGAAAATTTTGACATTTTTGCATATATCGACGACAGATAAATCATGTTAAGCTTGCAAAATGTGTTTATTAATAAATAGATCGGCACAATAAATCAATGGGTACCTAAAAATCAATTAATGAAATGATCGAAATGTTACAAAATACGATATAATATTGTAGGTTTTTTTTAATTACCTACATTTTCTACCTTCCATGTTACTTTGCCAAATGGTGAACCATAATTTGTGTTTGTGGTGTCTCGGCGTATCTCCTCGTTTTAAGGCGAAATTCTTGCCAAAGTAGCTGTTCATTGCCTCGCGTTGAGACGCGTTGCCAAAAATGGGGTTATAGAGATCTGCGACGAGAAAGCCCAAAATTACCCTTTTACCCCACCAGAATAACAAATACGATGTAAACTGGAGTTAAGCCACAAGCCACCCAAATTAATTCGGTATCGCGTGTGCCCAGAGAGCTGACACGTGACAACCAAGGACGTATCTCTAGGGGGAACGAAATTATTTTTGTTTTACATTTTGAACTTGTAGTTTTATTTATTTATAGCAGAATGGTACGTAAATCGTAAGTCTCACACATACAAGCCTACCTTCTCTAAAGTGAAAAATTAATATAATAATATAAAAAACGGACTAAAAAGTATAACATAATTTTTTCTAGCCAAATCAAGATTCGTAAAACATAGGGCGCATGGTAAAGAGTGTATTAGATATTAGAGGAGTAGTTGTCATTGAGAAAACATTTTCAGGGGTAATATAACAAGTACAGACCTCGGAGCGCCACCAACTTGAGTGCCCAATAATGGCCGTTCTGAAACCACGGCAGGCTTACAAGCGCCTATACACAATACTCCATTTATTAAACCCTGTTTTACCAATAACAATTTTCGTCCAACAAATCCCCCAATAAATCTTACCATTAATTTTTCTGAGAACTTTATTTGAAATAAATGATTGCTTTTTTATAGGGTAACTTTGTGTAACATTTGAGATCCATGGCCTACTTTCGGAGATATTTTTGAAAAACCTGAAAACTGCAAAATTTCTTCGGTTTGTACCTTTTTTGTTTCAAGAGTTACCGAAAATTTTCCCCAATGTCATTTGTGGGCAAAACTAATTGCTTTAAGCCTACTTTATCAGAATTTAAGACAATGCCACAGTTTAATGGGTGCTCTCTTAGTACCCACCGAAAATGTGCCCATTTTATTGTAGCGAGCCGTGTCCTCGAATCCTGTACCTTCATGTTTTAGGTTTTTTTTCCCAACATACTATATTGGAAATCTTGGAAATTTCTTGCGAGGTATCGATATCTTGCACATTTTTAAAATTTTCTAGTATGCATGACAGCTATAAATAAAAAAAAATTAAGTGTTAAGAGAGCACACAACAAACCATGGTTTTTTCCAAATTCTGTTAAACTAGCTTTAAAGCAATCAGTTTTGCTCACACATTTTATTAAGAGTTTTTTTCGGTAACTCTTGAAACAAAAAAGTTACATGCAGAAGAAATTTCGGCGATTTTCGGGACTTTGAAAAATATCTCGGAAAGTAACTGATATCAAACATCAAACGGTGGTTCTACTGAAACAGACCTAATCTTATTTAATGTAAACATAAACAAGGATAATAGCGGTGGGAAATTCCGTCTCATTTTTTCAAGGTCTATTGAACGGAACATTGGTAAGTCGCGGTGAAAGTTACATGCGTACGTTTTTTTTTTTTTTCATCTTTTACCCCCGGCTTCCAAGTAAAGGTGGCTTCAAACTGGAACCCGGGGATTTTACGTCCTTTTTTTACGATCGCACATGGGCCAGGTCGAAGGTTTTCGGTCCGACCGAGCTGCCCGCTCGTTTCGATGTAAATTTTTGGCAGGCAATAAACCGAAGGGGTCGAAGCCCCCCCTCCCAGGCAATAATTCGATTCATTTCGGGCGAGAAATTAACTGAGGGGGGGCTTAAACGCCCCCCCCCCCTCTAACCTTCGCCAGGGGGTATCCGGCCGGCGCTGGACGAAGTGGGGAGGGGTTAACAAAGGTTATTTTGCAATTTCGATGTACCTACTTCGGGGGAAAGGAGGGTTGGAGGAATGATGGGGGATATTCTCGGGTTTCGCAAAGGTCAAGAAATTTGGGTTGGGTGGAATAATTCCCCCCAATAGCTTACGCGTTTCAAATAGTATTTTACTGTTTGGCGGCTATTTATAATAATTATTGTAACGTTTTAAATTAAAAAACTTACATACAGTGACAGTGTGTCCATGGATTTTGACTCCCAAAGAGGAAAAACTTTTTTATTTGTGGGTCTATGAAAAAAAGTTAAGATTTATACAGTGTGGTCATTTAAGTGTGCAACATATGGTATTTTTTTATTAATTATTGCACAACGAAAATACAAATATTCCCGAAAGTTGGTGCATGTTAGATAATCATATTAGGCGCACTTAGAATGGTTGCAAGTCAAACAGCATAGGGTACAGGGTAGGTTAAAAAATATTAAAATTGTACAAGAGTAAAGTACCCTTATTTCAAAAAAATCAGCAAAATGTTATCAAGAAAAGTTGTCTACAATTAAAAGTTATGCCTAAATACCAAAACATGACCTCCTAAAAAATATTTTTTTTGAAAAACAATAATTTCCTCAAAAAAAGTTTGTTTTAATATTCACCCTAAACAATTTCATAAATCAATCAAAATTAAATCAATTCCGCATAACTTTGTTCATATTCAAGCATATTTGTAAAATTAACTTAGATTTTTAATTTTTTAGGGAATCACAAACTTTGTGTTTGATATTGAACAAAACTTTAAAATTTCGCAAAAATTCTTCTGAACAAAGTAAAACATTAGTAATGATAATGTGTATATTAAAAAACTCTCATTTAAGGTGCAAAATTTTATTTTTAATTTTAATTAATTGACGAAAAACATTTTTTTCTTAGGAGGCTTGGTTTTTGTATTTAGGCATAGCTTTTATTTCTAAACTACTTTCCTTAATAACCTTTTGCTGAAATTTTCTAAACTAAGGGTACTTTACTCTTGAACAATTTTTATATTTTTTGACCTACCCTGTATGCTGTTTGACTTGCAACCATTCTAAGTGCGCCTAATATGATTATAGAACATGCAACAATTTTCGGGAATATTTTTATTTTTGTTGTGCAATTAATAAAAAAAAATCCTATATGTTGCACACATAAATAACCACACTGTATACCGGGTGTTAACAATTTAGAAAATTATGGAAAAGCTAAGAACAAAGTACCTTTATATGTAAAGATTCTATGAAAAGTAATTAGTAAAAGTTGTTGCCAAATTTTGACCAAATACCTAAATGTACAGGGACTGGCAAAAACTTCCACCCCTTATAAAATAATATTTCCTCTAAATAGGGGTATAGTTTGCAGTTTTTGACAATTCCTCGTATACTATAAAGCTTTCACAGAGCACAAACGGGGTTTTAATTTATTTTATTTATTAATTTATTTAGAAAAAAAAAATAAACTTATTTACAGGAATTAATATTGCTTATACCACATAAAAGACCAAGATACAGAGAGTTCATCTTGTCAAATGTGTCAAATGGAGCCCGGATTTAAATGGTAATTAATCCATTTTAGGTCACTCTGGATCTTCTTTCTCAGTTTTAAATCAATCATCTGTAATAGAAGAACGCAGTCTACTTCATGGTTTATCTGAACGATCTTATGGAGTGTGTGAATAATTCAGATGGACTCTCTGAATTCTGGTCTTCTCTGTGCTATTCATAATACCTACCTATATGTTATTGTTTTTACTTCGATGCCTTTCATGTTTACATTTAATTTTGTATTAAATTAGTAGGTAGGTACATTCGATTAAATCACTATTTTTTAAATGACCTATTTTATATAAATGAACAGTAAATTATAACCCTTTTTAATAGACGCTTTTTTTCTATTTTAATTATTACCTTTTTGTTGTTTCTTCTATGTTACTTACTAACTAATCTCTCTAGTCCAAATATCTCTAAAACTCGGTAGAAAATTTTAGTATTGCCGCTTAAAATTAAATTCCACGTACTAGCAAAACATTATTAAACATAACGAAGCCCTGGATAAAAATAAATATATTTTAGAAAGAATAATAAAGTGCATAAAATTTTGTGGCAGACTAGAATTATTAGCATTACGAGGACATGACGAAAAAGAAGACTCTCAAAATTAATCGATTTTACATCCTAATTGGATTCTATTATGAAAGAACATTTAAAAAATTCTACAGTATTCAAGGGTACATCAAAAACGGTGCAAAATAAAAAAATTTACAGCATGCTATTAATTTGTCGCCAAAAAATTCGAGAGCAAATAAATTAAACAGACTTTTTGATCATACAGGGTGATGAAACAATTATTTATATTTCGAATCATTGTCAAATGATAATGATATTTAGTATTTATATGATGCTTCTTAAAAAACGCGAGAGAAAACGGTAATTATTGTTTTATGCACTTTTTATATTAATTATGCAAAAATACATAATTACTAATAAAAACAAAAAATACCTCGGTACTCAAAACGTACATTAACTCACGAGCCGCCACTGGTACTAATTATTAAAGCGTTATATCCAGTGGCGTAAAAGTCTTACATATCTAATCCCCAGAAAAAACAGTTCTACGCCTATGGGTCAAAACCATTTAGAGTGTACACAACCTGTGTATAAACTTTTTTTGATAAAAATTTACCTTTATTACAAGGAGGGCCATTATTTACTAAAACATCCGGTATAGTGATAAAATCCCTACGAAGTAAATTTTTCCAATAACACACAATAAAAGGAATGCCTCAAGAAGAGAAAATTAGGAAGACTGCAAAGATTCTTTTTTTAAATTTTGTCCTCAAGAAAGAGTGGTCTGGTCTATTCTCTAGATCTGCTACGAATGAAATCAGGCAACGCTGCGAAAATATCTTGTTAACGACTAGAATTCCTCCAAAAGTGCGACTAATCCATCGCCAGTTAGTTATAAATACCGTTTCAGTGAAGTTCTAATTCCCGGCGCCAGTCGCAGCATATGGGGGCATAACGAAAGTTATGCGGTTAAACAGGGAGTCCCGGAGTTATGGGGGTTAGGACCAGCCCGGGGGCCGCCTCAGGATGGACACGGCCTGACCGGGTCGTTTTAATTTTCTGCCCCGATGGAGTTTCTATAATCCGCACAGGTTCGGGTTTAGTTTGCAACTCCCTAATATCCCTGGGAATGAAACAGGTATGACGGATAGACCCAATACTGATGGACTTCTTTCGTCGTGGGTATGGCTTCGGGAATACACGCTGAATCAATTCAAGGGGCCGAAAAGTACTATACCAAAATCAAGTACCTAACTCTTACGCCTGGCGTAAATAAAAGCACGTGTTCGAAGTCGTTCCGCGAATTAAGGCGATTGGTCAATAGGCCATAAAATATCAGCGCGCCTGCAACAGGGATGTACTCGATCCCAAAAGCGTATTTATGCGGTTTTATCTTGTTGTTTTCAGCTATTTAGACACAGCCACAAATAATTTTATCGATGTTTTGAATCGTTTTAAGCCAATATTTTTTTTCCCCAAATATTTTGATGTCAACAACTGTAAAAGTAAAGTTAAATAAAGTCGTGCCTCAGTGAGGCTCTTGTGCTTAAGACTCTGAATGTACACCACGTGCGTGCTGATTAAACATTTTGACCCATAAAATGGCTTTTTTCGATCTGTGGCGAGCAACACGCATAATTTTAAACTTTTGGTCAATACAAATTTTAATCTAAGTAATTACTCACATTTTGAGACAAAAATTATTTAAAAATATTTATCACAATGGCCGTTATTAGCATTTACGCAAAAAGCCTAATAACGGCCACTGTGATAAATATTTTTAATTAATTTTTGTCTCAAAATGTGAGCAATTACCTACTTAGATTAAAATTTGTATTGACCAAAAGTTTAAAATTATGCGTGTTACTCGCTACAGATCGAAAAAAGCCATTTTATGGGTCAAAATGTTGAATCACCACCACCACATACGTACTGTACAGGGTGTTCCCGTATATTTTGACCCATCCCTAGAGCCTATATTTTTCGGGTTAGAAAAAAATTACTTAAATGAAAGTTGTAGGGGTTTTTCTGAACCGCTAGGATCTGTTACTAGATAAGACAGATGAGCGTCGCAAATTTATGAAAAATATAAACTTACTTTTTTTAATGGAACACCCTGTATATTTGTGGATTTTTGAATTGCACGCATTTTTCCGATTCCAATAATATAAAGTTTTTATATGTTTGCTCTAAGCATTCGCATGATACCTATTCCAAATTGCAGATAAATACGATCTTGCGTCGCAAATTTATGAAAAATATAAACTTACTTTTTTTAATGGAACACCCTGTATATTTGTGGATTTTTGAATTGCACGCATTTTTCCGATTCCAACAATATAAAGTTGTTATATGTTTGCTCTAAGCATTCGCATGATACCTATTCCAAATTGCAGATAAATACGATCTTTATATTTAATCAAGGTTGCCGTGGAAAAACATTTCAACTTAGGCAAGGGCATTGCTGTCAATCCATTATTTTTGGCACAATACACCTTATGGTACCCTACAACTTTCATTTGAGTATTTTTTTCTAACTCGACAAATAGAGGCTCTAGGGGTGGGTCAAAATATACGGGAACACCCTGTACATTGAGCCTTAAAAGTTATTTGAGTTTAATAATAAAATTATTCACGTGCATGAAAGAACATTCTGAACAGGGCCGTATTAGTATTTTTCTTAATAAAACAAATGTAGTTGTATACCCATATCTCCGCCACTAGCTATTTGGTGGTGAACTTGGTATTATCAAATTTTGTGACACTCCATCAAAGCATTCTGTGTAGTAAATTTCGTGTGAATATCTTGAACGGTTGGAAAAATAAAAAATTAAACGTTAAAATGTTTGAGAATTTAAACACCCTGTATCTCGAAAATGAGGCGGCTGCAGATATACCTACCACAAAATCGTCACATTTTATGGTTTTCTATCACCTGTTAAAGTGCCCTAAGTAGAATAAAACTGAATCACCGTCTAGCCTCACCCATACGATACACAAATAACGGTATGCCAGCTAGGAGAACGAAAATTAAACTCTTCTGCGCATCTACGTCACTTCGACAAAAGCGCGGCCAACTTATAAAAAATAGTCCTGAAATTAGTCTCACTGGCATACGTCAGTTATCAATTTCGCATAGAATGTAGGCACCTGGAGACACTTTGGTGTATATGTGGTTGCCAGCTGTTCATGTCACAGAACCTGCGCGCGCGCGGGCATACCGTTTTCTTTGTATCATGGGCTCACCCATTGAAGTGTAAGACCAAGCTACTCCACGCCAGCAATTTGCAAAACTTCCGCATTAACGCTTAGTGATAAAACGGTAATTCTCGTCCGGTAATCCCCACCTTAATTGGGTCGGGACACTTAAGATAACCGAGAAAAAGTGGGCGGCGCAGTGCGGCCACGCCATCGTCTGTAAGTATCGTTCCATCGTTCCGGTGAAGTTCTAATTCGACTCCCAGTGTGCAGTATATGCAGCGGATAAGGACCGTCGGTCGGCTAAACTGGGATACTTCTCCGGAGTTATACGGTTTGCCTTTTGCCGCCGTTTTAATTTTCCGGGTAGACGGCGTTTCTATTATCTGCACGGGTACGGAACTTACTTTGAGGTTATGTTGGACGTTTATTTAGAGAATCGCTTTTTCGTGCATTAGTCCACTCCTTTTATCGGCTCGGCAAGTGTCTATAAAGACGCAGATATTCGAACGCCATTTCGTTGTTAGTCATTCGAAATAATTCGCTGAGCAAGCGGCAAGTCAGATAATCGGGAGGCGCAAGTAGTTTAAACATCCTATGTTAGGTATGATAAATAAATATTCCATCGTCGTTTGTCAGTCACGAGTCACGTCCGCCAGTCGATCGCATAAACTTCCTTAAGAAATTTTTCCTTGACGTCTAGCCGTAGGTACACTCTCGGGTGTATTGACGTTTACGTTTCCATCACCGTTCATTGTTTTACTAAAACATTTTTCTAGGAATGGATGATAATACCAATAACCCGATGGCAAATGCAGCAAATGTATCGCAGGGACTCGGAGAAGGACACCAGTCTGATGGCCAACACGTACAGCAGGTGAGTTATGTTATGGGCTAAATACTCTGCTAAAAAAATTTTGATTTTTCACTTGAATTTTATAAAGAGCCACTAGATATATAGGAAACAATAGTTATTCGATTTGTTGGGTCTTAATTAAGCCAAAATGAAAAAAGAAATTTAAATTTCCGTATCAGCTGGATTTTTTTAATAAATACCATGAAGTCTTCTCACCCCATACATTTGGACAAATAACTAAAAAAGTTAGCTTTCAGTCTATATGTACAGGGTGTCCCATTTTGGGTGTTTTTCTCAAAAATCTCGGTTATTATTATTAAAGCTAGAGGGTTGCGGTTTTCACTCACTGTACTACTTTTTTGAGAGGAATGTGGTGGACCAATCAGATTTTAGATAAGTTTTTTAGTTTCCGCGCATTGGCGCAGGACTGAAATTTTCGATTTTTTGGAAACCTCTCTCCTGGCTACAACTTATATACTAAATATCATGTACATACGGAAGGGGGTAATTATTTGGCCCATTTTAAGAAAAAACTTCATATAAACGTATGTCGTAAACGTCCTAAGTTCATTTTTTTAAATTGAATTTTGGCTACATCTCCCGAAATAATCAAGCTGCTGAACTGAAATTTGGCACTGCTATGTTTTTGGGGATGGAGAATAAGCTGAAAATGTCAATTTCAGCGTATCTCACAGAGGGCGCCACTTGCGCTGTTTTTTTATCACGCTTTTACGCGTAACTTTTTTGAGGTTATCTTTTTGGTCCTGCAGGTCCATCATTTTAGTGCATCTTTTCATGCACTAACATGGCACCCGTGATAATTGTGTTTTAATTAAGAACAGATATGTAATTTTTTTATTACGTGTCAGTCATTACGTGTCAGTGTTCGTAACAATGGACTTACTTACAACCTAAACCGTTACTAGTATAGGAGTAGAAAAGTAAATTTTACACATTCGCCAGAGGTATTACATAACATATTATGACATTAAAACATTTTATTAAACATTAAAACGTAAACTATAAAATTTAATTAAACACATTCATATTACCATATTTCATCTAATGATTAAAACCTTAATTAAAAACGTCAATATTTCGAAAACAGTTAAATTTAGATAATATAGCATCATTCATAAAATTATATAAAATTTATCGTAGAGTTTAAAAATGTATTTATATACATAACAAATACTTGGGTAGGTACTCTTCTCCCACTGGGCACTGCTTAATTGCATTGAATAAGGAATTCGACCTTAATCAATGTTACTTGTTTCGGCTAAGAAAAAATCCTGATGATTTAGAAGAAACCTAACTTGGGTACTTACATTTTTGTTCGAAAAGATGGGGTACAAAATACGATGACTCACCCAGTACATTGAAGGTGAAATCACTAAAAGTGGTCGATCAATAAATTTTCATTGATAATAATGCTTTAGTAAACACTTACCTATTTTATTTTATCCTTAATTAATCTTATATAACACTGGTATATTTATCATTCTGCGTTGCAAAAAATTTGACATCTTCTATTTTATCTTCCATTCTTCCTTAATTTCCAAAATATTGAATTTTCATTCGTTTAGGCAACTGATGTGAAGTAGGTAAGAGGCAAGGTATAGGTATTCTAAAATTACAATTACAATTACAATTTTTTTAAATTTATTGCCATTTTGTTGTTATTTTGATTTACTAACGTAAGTAAGAGTTAATCTAGCATATAACTATCAAAAATCTGACATAATTTCAAGGTCTAACTGCGATTTGATTTTTATTGTAAATTTAGGTCCACATAACTTGCTAAAAGGAAACGCAAATATCAACATGTTATGTTGTAATCAGAAAAATTAGCTCTTTTAAAATATTTGAAAATACACATATTTATTAATATTTAATATTAAAAACAAAATTAATATTTTGTCCCACTTTTGCGATACACCCTGTATAAACCAGATACTTACCTTGCAACTTTTATATAAAACTTTTTATTATACTTCTTTAAAAACACCTTATTTTCATCTGTTTTAGCAATAATGAAAGATGGGGTTTTTCGGGCTAGCGCACGGAAACAGCGCATGGAAAATACCGAATATATGGCTTTAAAATATAAATAATCAGCAAAGTAAACTAAATTTAAGAAACTCTATATGCTCTCTGATATTTAACATGTACCTATTTTAATTCGTAAGTGTTTCAATATTTAGATACATTTCTGTAATATTTTTGACGTTTTATTCACCTTATCTGACAATAACTAATTGGTGACCATGGAAACGCATCATACATACCAAACACTATATTGTCTGCATTGTTTATTTTTTGTCAATTAAATTTATTATAATATGCCGATAAAATGTTTTAAGTTTCCGTTTTCAAAGAAGTATAATAAAAAAATATCGTTCATTACACGGGAATTTGTCACGCGCGCACGGAAAAATCTTTATTTCCAGACTCGTAATGAAATATACTATTTTCTATCTGCAAAAATTGGGAAATAATAGGGGGCGTCGGAGTTTTCGCGTGAAGACACTGTACTTATACATAATATTTTGTCAAAAATTAAAATATTGTTTAAAAATTTGGGCCGGTTGGCCCGTACCTTTTTTTTTTCAAATGAAGCCCATGACTAAAGCTCAGCTTTTAGTTTTTCCAGGTTGTAACTTCCACCAAACTTCCACCTTCATGCGATTCCAATTTTTGTTGATAAACAAACGCACATACCGTGTCGAATACGACATAACTAGAAGCTCTTCATAAAATCCAAGTGACAAATCAAGAATTGTTCTTTAGTATATTGGCCCATTGTTTTTGCACATATTTTCTTTATGTGCCTTGTAGACCGGGAGATAGTGACAGATTCTTGGACGTGATTTTACTCAGTATGCCTTTCAAAGGGCATTATATGGCACATATTCTCACAATAATAAGGTATGAATCAGAGAGTCATCCTGGGTTCTTCATGTGAAAAACTGAGTTTTCATTTATTCGAAAAATATGCGTCTTGATATGATTTTAGTCAGGCTGCCATGGGTTTTATAATGAAAATATTTTTTGGTTTTCTTCCTGGTAGTTATAGAGTAATTCAAATAAAATTCCTGGGTATTCTACCAATTTGTATTTAAAAAACGAAGAGCCAAAAGCTATCCTTTTTTTATAAAAATGTTTACAACGTACGTTTCGGCTTTTAAGCCATCTTCAGGTACATGTTAAAAAGTTGTCAGTTTAAAATTTTTTTTAAAAAGTTTTTATAAAAATATAATACCGAAAAAGGAAAACATAAATAGTCAGAAAAACGTTAAAATTTCTTACATTTTTGAATCATAACGCCCATATGAACGTTATGTTATAAATGCGGTTCTTTAAGTAAACCTCTACGTCGCATTCAAAATGATTAACAAGTTTCTTTAAAAAGTCAAAATAAATTCAAACATATTTGTTGTGGAGGATATAATTATTTTAAACAAAGAGATGTTTCAGAGGTGGCTACATGTTAGCAAATGGTTCGAAATGTGTTCAGGTATGCTCTGCGTTAAAATATTTTATACAAATAAAAAAGGTGGAACAAAATAAAAAGGAAACATGAAGTTCAAAATAGAAAATTCCTCGGAAAACAATAGGCATACCGTTAGGGTGGGTCCAAAGGGCTATTATTGCCACGTGATCTTGTATTTTAATAATTAATTTTTTCACGTTTCTGAACAGGCTGCCAATGAGAAGTATGCAAGTTCTTATTATGAAAATGCTGAAAAAAGGATGGCTTACCTTTCGCGCATGTCCAAGTACTGTTTAAATTGAAAGTTATTTAATCATTTAAACGAGTTATTCTATGTAAAGTGTACTTGGACAAGCGCAAACGGTATGCCATCTTTTCTTCAGCAGTTTCATAACAAGAACTTGCATACTTCTCATTGGCAGCCTGTTCAGAAACGTGGAAAAATTAATTATTAAAATACAAGATCACGTGGCAATAATAGCCCTTTGGACCCACCCTAACGGTATGCCTATGGTTTTCCGAGGAATTTTCTATTTTGAACTTCATTATAAACACATGGCAGCCTGTATAAAATCATATCAAAACGCATATTTTTCGAATAATTGAAAACTCAGTTTTTCACATGAAGTTCCCAGGATGACTCTCTGATTCGTACCTTATTATTGTGAGAATATGTGCCACATAATGCCCTTTGCAAGGCATACTGAGCAGAGTCGGGCCAAATTACTTTTTAAAGTAATCATTACATTACCCATTACATTTGAGAAAAATGTAATGAAATTACAAAAGGAATACTTTTTTTTACAAGAATGTAATTAGATTACACATTACTTTTGTTTGCAGAAAAAGGAATTTCTAATTACTTTCTTAATTACATTTTATTATTAGTAAATAGAACAACTACTTAAATAGGTAAACACTTAAACACAATATGTGTTTTTAAATATTTATTGAAATGTGCAAAACAAAAACGCAGCTTATAACAAAATAATAATTCTTATCACAAAAAACATAGGAGCTTAAAATTTCACTAATCTCAGTAAAAAAGTAAACAAATATTTCTAATAGTGATAGTGATACTAATACTAAAATGCGTTCAAATCCATGGCGAAGCAGGGTTCTTATACTTGGTTGTGATGTGTGACAAATTTTAAGCAAGTATTCTCGACATGGCACTTTCTGTCAATCACGTGAACAGCACGTAATTGTGTTTACATTTAGTTTGCTTGGGATTTGAACGCACTATAGTAGTTCAGTAAACAAGTTTTTCAAGAAGATTTTCACTCAGAGAGTTCCTCCGGGGGCTATTAATGTAGGTGGTATAAGAGAATAGCCTCTCCACGGGAGCTGAAGATACGAATCTGTAATCTGTAGTCGATCAGCTGTTCGTGATGCGTGCACAACAGGAATTTTAGAAACCATAAAGAAATCAGTACCAAAAAGTAATGATTACTTTAAAAGTAATGTAATTCCTTTTTGTAATGACTATTGTAATTAGGAATGAAGTAAAGAAATTGTTGTAATGATTCCTTTTAAAAAGTAATCCACCAATTACTTCGGGTTGCAATACTAAATTACCCATTACCATTACATTTTTGAATAATGTAATTCAATTACAATTCCTTTTCGAAAAAAAGTAATTAATTACTGTAATGATTACGACATGTAATCATTACTGCCCAGCTCTAAGACTGAGTAAAGTCACGTCCAAAAATCTGTCACTATCTCCCGGTCCAACAGATCAGGGTAGGTACCTAATTTTTTTTATCATTGTGCTCATTATGCCAGGGAGCGCCTACTACGTCAGCAGCCGGCTCGGCAGCCGTCCAGCGAGAACAAGCGCAACAACAACAACAACAGCAACAGCAACACGGCGCTGTTTATACTGGTGAGTAGCGTCGACGGCGGTCGTCGAACAAAATCGACAAATCGCTTTTCGCCGTCTCAGTTGCCGAGAAGCGCACGTTGGTCAGGCGGCAGCTGATGCTGCTGTTGCACGCCGATAGATGCCGCCGTATGGAATTGGCGAAGACCAACGGCGTGGCGTGGAAGTGCGTGCTGCCATACTGCGCGAAGGTGAGGCACTTGCTCAACCACCTGAGGGCGTGCACTGCGGGCGGAAACTGCCCGGTGGCCCACTGCCCTTCGTCGAAGCAGATCCTCGACCACTGGAACAGCTGCGTGAGGACCGATTGTCCGCTGTGCCAGCCGCTGAGAGGGCACTTTGGAAACGGCCGCATTTCCTATGGTGATTCGCTTCTTTTTCGTGCGTTTGAAATGTATCTGTTACACGCGTTGATTTCAGACTTATCCGAATTGGCAACAAACACTGGACGGGGCAGTCATCGCAGAAACTAAAATACACACACCCGAAATGACGTCCAGGATTGACAGTAGTAGGAGAAGTACACCGTACTCAGGTGATAATAAAGAGATGTTAAATAATATAGGGCAGTCTGGAGGACAAATGCTTACATTTGCTTGAATAGCTGTACCTAGGTTTAAATTTCATTAAATTACTGTTTAAAATGCCATTTTTTGTTGTGTTATTAATTGGGGGAGTACACAAACTGCTTTACCAAGCAAACTTTATTTTGACCTCTAGACACCATTTTGGACTTATCATTGATATTGACATGGGGTTGGATTTTACTAGAGGCCCTGTATGACACGAAAAGTGACAGTTATTCGTTTTAACAGAGGTTGGACAACAGATTTTGGCAGATCTAGTAACATTGTTTTTATTATATTCTTATCTTGGCGGGTGCCAGTTTGTCAACAAAACTGTCGACAAATTGTTGAGCGTGCTCATTTTCTTTTGCAAAAAGGAATGTTAACAGTTAAAAGTTACATCTGGTGTAATAAGAAACTGCAAGAATTCTGAGCAGGATGAATTTTTCATAACACCCTTTCCAAAAAGTGCAGAAGAACGAGCACGATGGTGCAAATGAAATACCCTAACATGAGAGTTGGAAATATACGAAAATTTGCGAGGTAAGTAAATTTAATTACATAAGTATCTCTAGTTCCTTTTTATTTTTTGTTTGATCTGTGATTTTAATCTGCAGAATAATTTTCTTAATCTGCATCAGCAACATAACATAAGATACCTCAATTAATACGTATTAAATATTAGTACCTACCTATTTATTTTCAATAAAAGTCCATAAGGTTCTACAAACCCCCTATTAGAATTCTTATGAAAATTTCCCAATGTTAAAGAGATAAAATTAAAATTTTTGCCCTTCAAGGAGGTAAAACCTGTTAGGTAGGTATATTTACTGGACCGGGATAGGCATTTTTCGTTTCATGGAATAATAAAAATGTAAGTAAGTATATGTGTTAGAGAGAGGAAGTTTTGAAGGAGCTTCATTATAAAACACATGGCAGCCTGTATAAAATCATATCAAAACGCATATTTTTCGAATAATTGAAAACTCAGTTTTTCACATGAAGTTCCCAGGATGACTCTCTGATTCGTACCTTATTATAGTAAGATTATGTGCCACATAATGCCCTTTGCAAGGCATACTGAATACTGAGTAAAATCACGTCTAAAAATCTGTCACTATCTCCCGGTCCAACAGATCAGGGTAGGTACCTAATTTTTTTATCATTATGCTCATTATACCAGGGAGCGCCTACTACGTCAGCAGCCGGCTCGGCAGCCGTCCAGCGAGAACAAGCGCAACAACAACAACAACAGCAACACGGCGCAAACTTTATTTGACCTCTAGAGACCATTTTGGATCATTGATATGGGAGCCATGATGAAATAAAATGAAAAAATTAATAATTGATAAAAAATAAGTTCAAATATTATTACTACTATTATCCAACCTACAGTGTCCACGGATTGAGTTCACATAAGGTGTAAATAACAAAAAAATTCTACTTGAAATTTGAGCTTCTGGGGATCAGTGCTGCTTGGTTTGAAACTAATTTGTGACATAATTTTGCTTTAGAAAAATCACCTTGGAAATTATGAAGAGACTAATTTTCCACATCAGTAAAGTGCCCTTTTTGTAGGTTTTACAGCAAAGTGTTATTAAGGAAACTTGTTCAGAATGAAAAAATTAGTAGGATTTCGAAATCCCGCTTTTTTTAAAAAGTGCATTTTGTGTAGTTTTCACATCAAAATGCTATTAAGAAAACTTGTTCACAATGAAAAACTGGACAGGTGACAGGTGTGCAAAATTCCAACAGCCTAGGTCTACTTTGATTTTTGTGCGTTTTAATTTTTTAGCAGAAAAAAATCAAAGTCGACCTAGGCGTTAGAAATTTTTCACACCTATCCAGTTTTTCATTATCAACAAGTTTTTTAATAACATTTTGATGTGAAAAGTGCCGTTCTAAAAATCGAAGGAGCTGGTATATTTCTTAATTGGGTCTTGTACTTTCCTCCAGTACCAAAAGAAAGCTCGAAAATCCCATATTTAACGAAATTTCCCGACTCCCGAGTTCCAAGTTTCGAGAAACGGGACGGCCGTAGAATTAGCGAAATTGACGGGAAATCCTGAAGAAACGCTCTTAGAAATTGCGTGTTTTTCTCATTTTATAATTTTTCGGGGGCACCGGGAACATCTGCACCTCACCTGAAGACTTGAGGGAAGCTTTAAAAATTCCGACCCCAGAGCCCCGAGCCGAAATAGCTGTAGCTCGGCGAAAAAGGGCAATTTCTGACAGTTTACGGACTTTGGCTTTCAGGTGACCGGAAATGCCGGCCAATCACGTAAAAAATATGCTTCCCACCTGTGTTGGTCGTTTTTTCCGTAGAAAATCCGTAATAACTCGAAAATGATAAATAATTTACCTGAAAAAGTTTCTTTAAATATGTTGACCCGTTCTCCGGCCATCTCGCCGTACCGTCAGATCTCCCGAACAACGCGTATGAAAAATTTTTTCCTGTGCATCAAACGGTATATAGCACTGGCTGTATAGAGAGACTTCGCACACAACTCGCGTCCCCGAGGTCCAGACTTACCACCGTCTTTCGCGCCGTATTTAACAGCGGAGGATTTTCGAGGCCCCGAAGATACGCCAATCGGATTTCTAAAGGACCAAGGGACCCTTTTTTTATTGTTGCTCCATGGGCCTTCTTTCCGATGGTACCTATTTTGTTCTATGATCATATAATAATAATAATAATAATTCTCACCCTCACAATACTCCAAACTAGGAGTACCCCAGAAGCAACCACATGCTTGTGCGGGGGAGGGGGGCAATTACTATTATTTTGTCTTCGTTGAGAGTAGATTTTCCTAAAAATTGGCCGCAACTTCTTTAAATAACAATGATCGGGCCCATATAAATTGAGGCAACCTACTCGCTTCAAGTAAAGAAATATACTCTCTACATTTTACACAACATCTTATTCTATAAGCTTATTAGAGTTAAAATCATTCAGCCGGCTCTCGTACTATAATATAATGTGTCTCTACTGACCGTTCAACGTAAATGCACTACAGTATGATTCAGCGGTAACTAAAATTATAATTTCCATTTTTAAATATTTTAAGAGAGGTCTAAAAATAAAAATACTACGTAAAGGCAGCTTTGTGAATAAATTAAGCGATGTATGATTAAACCTGCAACAGGTAAAACAAATTGTTTTCCTAGGAGAGTAATGGTGTAGCCATAATAAATCAATCCAGGCACACGTTCCGTGTGATCTGAAAGAAAACTGAATTCGCCGCCAATCTTGGGCAATAATAAAACGAAATTACAATGCGAAATTCCATTAGCTGCATGCATAAAAGCACAAAACAATTTATCGTTCAATTATGGTCATGAAACTTTGTTCACGGCGCGGCAAGACTCTTTTTTTACTTTGAAGTTAAGTGGAGGTAATTGACGCGCCATATTTCTACTGTACTCGAAAAACATAAGTATTTGTTCCAAGAAGTTCAAAAATTTACAATTTTTTAAGATTAGTTTGGACGCATTTCTTGTCACAATTTGTTGACCTGAGGCCCCCAGAACCCTACTTTTCAATGTTTCTTTGCTTTTCACTGTACTTATTGCTTCCATTGGTTTTCTAGTACCTAATCCAGAACATTGCAATCTATTACCTTATTGTTTTAGTATTTCCTAATATACAGTGTGTCTGGTTTTTCGTGTTAACACCCCTGAAAATCTAAGTAGGCTGGGGGAATTGAACGGGGCAATTTTTTTTATAAATATGTCCCTGAAAGGTCATCATTTGCGAGGTATTGGTTTGGCATTGCCGCGAAATCCTGGCCTACTGCGATTTTTTAAAGGGGTGCGTTTTTCGAAAAACCCTATTAGGCATTTTTTTATTTAAAATCTGACACCACAGCGTTAATCAGGACACCCTAAAACCCCCACATACCAAATTTGAACAAAAAATATACAGGGAGTTCCATTCTGCAGGGAGTCAAAGTTGAGCAAAATAGGAATTTTAAAGGCATCTGGCGAGTCAAGTGTGCCATGGAATTACTTCGGAACAGTTGGATGATGAACAGGACCACTCACAGTGTCGATGTGCAAAGATCCAATAAAATATATACAAGGTTGAATGCTGAATTTTTTAAAATTTATACAGGTCAAAAATCGAGTATATCAAATATATTGAACCGATTTTGATGATTCTTTCTTTATTGGAAAGGGGGTTCCTTAGGAGTGGTCACATTTAAATTTGAAGAGAAATTAAATTTGAAGAGAAAAATTTCAATCCTAAGGGTGGACAAATAGGGGATGGAATTTAATATTGGACCGATTTCGATAATTCTTAATAATTCACTAAAAAATAAGAAATAAAAAAATTTTAACAAAAAAAACTAAAACCGACTTCAAAAATTTGCCCGTATGCACACTCCACTAAAAATAAAAAAATAATAACAATAAATAACACCGACTTCACAAATTTGCCCGTATGCACATTTCAACTAAAATTTTATAAATATTTTTCCCTTTCTAAATTGAGTTATCTTTGGAGTCGGTGACAGTAAGTTATGATGTGTGTAGGATATGATGTATTCATATCTAAATAGATTTAAATTCCTTGCCTTGACTGTCACCAAATCCAAAGAGAACTCTATTTAGAAAGAGAAAAATATTTCCAAAATTTTAGTTGAAATGTGCATACGGGCAAATTTGTGAAGTCGGTGTTATTTATTGTTATTTTTTTTTAATTTTTTAATTTTGTTGTTAACATTTTTTTATTTAATTCCAATTCCAACGAAAAACCATCTTAACTTAATACCAAGGTATTATTTGGCATTGCTGGGCAAGTTTCGTTTGATCTCTGCTCTAGTTTCAGTTCAGTTCCAATAATTTTATCAGCTATTGAAGATTGCATGGTGTGCATAAATTACTACTGTTTTTGTTACAATCCAAAGTGGATATGCACTAGCATTTGGAATTAATTTTTAATCTAAAATACGAGATAAAATACATCTTATTATATTATGCAGATACTTAATTATCATTATGTATAGGACATTTTCTTTGGTCTTTTCTTTAGTATTTTCTGTAATAATAATTCTGCTGAACATTTTGTGATACTGGATTCATTTGAAATAATTCCCAGAGCTTTTATACTTCTTGCTAGCATGTTAGCTAAATGCGCTAAACCATATTATTTTCGCCACACAAGGCATTTTGTTATTTATAATTCGGCAGCTGCAACTAATGCTTATTGGCAATATTATAATGCAATATTTTACATTTTTCTTTTGCAATAAGTTTTCCAGTCATACACTGTTTTAGTTTCCTATTGAAAAACACTCCGGCCATGGGTTCCCAACCATTTTTCTTTAATTTGACCATGACACAAATGACTTTATTGTCCCAGCTCTCCCTATCCAGGAACCCTAGGTTTAGCTAAATTCCCCCTTGCCTACGAATATATTCTACCTCCGACTGCTTAACGAACTAAACGAATCAAAAAATTAACCTCAGCCACTCCTTGGTATTCGGCAGACGCAGTCCAACTGAGCGCGCCCCTGAGGCGCCTCCAAAATTCCGGGCTCGTATTTAACCGACTCCGGCCTCTTACTTTCCCGCTATAAATATAACAATTTGCAGGAAAATGGCTTGTGAATATCAAATGACTTGTTAATGTTCTTTGGCTAATTGGCCACGTTCTGGTCCAATTGCTCATTACCTCCAAAATTCGCCGGGAAAAATTTAGGCGGGGTTGGGAGGCCGCGTCAGTTATCTCTACGCCTGCTCGCAGAAATTCAAAGCCTGAATACTAATTAAGGGCCCTTAATTTGCATAAAAATTGGGGCCTTATTTTTTTTATATAGAAAAAGTAGTGATAGCCGGGGGGCATTTAACTGTCTGCTTTGAATATTGAAGTGGTGCAAGCCAAGAACTGCTCCCGTTTATTTTGAAATCGCTCTGATTAGTCTAATTTGAATAGGAAAGTATGGTAGGTACCATGTGATCACCTATATTTTTAAGCCCCCCCCCCCTTATTTTCTATATTTTTGAGGTTAGGAAAAAATGTTTCAGATACAAGTTGTATAGAAGCCAAAGCATCTTTTTTTAACGTTTATTTAGTTTTATACATGGTGTTCAGAAAAGCGGTGCCGAAGCAAAATTCAGAACTTTTATGGGACAATTTACATTTTATCTCAATTATTGTAGTATTTTAGCCGTAAAAAGTTATGAATTTTGGTTAGGTACATGAAAGAGTTTGTTGATATTTTAATTTATTATTTTTTTAGCGTGAATGTTCGTCTGGAACGTTTCATGTAAATAAATTCATTTCCCAAATGCTTGAAGGTACAACTTTGCAATAAACTACACAATTTCAAAGGGTTAATATCATTTTCTTTTGAAAAACACATATTCTTATCGATATTTAGCAATAAAAAATGATATAAAATAGTCTTCAAGCAATTACAAGTTTTAAAATTTTCAGAAAGTTCAAAATTATTAAAAAATTACAAAAAAGACAATCTTTAAATAATAGAGCTTTAAAATTCGGGACACTTTTGTAGAACTAAAAAGAAATAACTTTTTTAATTAAAACTTTTTGAAATTTTAACGTATAAACCCATTTCTAGCGATTTTATTTTTTAAATGTAATTTTTGACAGATAGCGGAAGTCACGTGACCACGTTTGAGGGAGTCATTTTTCATATTTCTTAAAGCAAAAGGAAACTCCAAAGTTGAATTTTAAAATAAATCATTAATTATTAAAAATTGTGATTTATGTTGCAAACTTTTTGGAGGGCACTGTATATCACATGATTTTCGGTAACTGTCAAATTTGACAATTCCTTGTCAATTATCTATTCGTAATTAAAGGTACCAATTTTAGCGAATTTAAACAACATTTACCTTAGATACGTAATTTTTTAAATACGTAATTAAATTAAATAGTTATTACTATTTTTTTAAATTTTGTTACACTGATCCTTTATTTTAGAGAAACTCATAGTTTAAATATGTTTAAGATTTCATAAAAAAATACATTTTTGAAGTTTAATTTTGCCGTCCTTGATGCAAAGTTTATTTCATTTTTGTAATTTAAATAGAAAACTGATGTATTCATGTAGAGCAATAGTAGATACCTACATTATGTATTGTAAAAAATAATTGTAAAGTAATAATTCGTAAGAACTTTGTACTCGTTGGATTTTTCCAACATTTGAAAATTAAAGTTGAAGACCATTGGCAGGCTATGAAAACAATTGAACATGACACATGATGTCTTGTATATTGTAGTAAGTCCATGAACGTATAGGAATAAAGAATTTCCAATAAATTTCATCGATAATTCGGCAAATAGTTAAGTCGCGTCTTTAAAGTCAAATCAACTTAGAGTTACTTCAAATCAAGTGATCATGATCATGCCATTTTTTATCCTCGCACAAGCATAATCTGATGGCAAAGCCAGCTTCTTATTATTCAAATTAGGCGTTATATTTAATGACCATCTATGTAAACAGGGTTTTCGATGAATTATATTATTAGTTATTATTTTCTAAGAAAGAAGTTAAAGACGTAAAAAATAGCAGACTAAATTCAAAATTATTTTATTTAACCATGTAAAACATCTTATATTACATAATTACTTAGCAAAATCAAGTAACAAAGTATTGCTCACTCTAATAAATAAAATTATGTTAAATTTGACTGTATGGGTATTTACATTAATTTTACACAAATTAGAGGCACTATCCTTTAAAGGGGCATTTTTTTATTTTTAAAAATTATTGCAAATTTTTAATATCCATTTATAAACTTACAACTTACAATCTACTAGGTATAATTTATTAAATAATTGAATCACTTTGAAAGTGTTAGATCGAATCCTTTAGTTATTAAACTCTCTATAATTATTATCATATTTTTATGTTGAACAAGCTTGGTGGATATTATTTTCTACCTTCTAGATATTATTGATTACCAAAAATACTGCACGTTTTGAAATGTGAATATACATGAAGAATTCTCTTGAGTTTTTAATAATTAAAGGTGGATAAAAAAGTACTATACGACTAACAAAAAAACATCTACTGAAATGGCAATCTCCACTGTACCAGATTAAATAAATAATCTCAATATATTTTTTTATTTTTCTCGTTTTTTATTAAATTAATTCATAATATACATACTATACAAAGAGAATATCATGGCACTAAAGCACTTTCAATTTATTAAGTATTATTATATTTTACAAATCACATGAATATATCTGATACACTGCAGAAGACACTTTGATGTATAGTTGGAATATTTATGTCTTAAATACACTAAACTAACTTCAAAGACTATCCTCTACAGAATTGTCTTTGATAACTTACATATACTCATAGGAGGCTTTGACTTCTCTATCACTAAGCAAAATATAGTTGTTTGTTTAAATTCCCATTGATTAATATTGTTTTATTATACGTTTTTACTTTTCTTCTATTTCTGAAAAATAATTGATTTAATTAAAAAAAAATTGACGTAAGAACTCTTTTCTGTAAACGATTTTAAATTAACATCTATATTTTAATGTGATATATATAAAATGTATTAAAATGAAGATAATATATTTTTTAAATAATAATACTTAACCTTTATTATATATTTATCCTAAATATTTATTATTTGGTTTATATTTTTAAGAAATTTTATTTTTATTATTTGTCTAAAGGATTAGTGCGAATCTATATAAATAATAATAAATAATAAAAATATATCTATAGAAAGCTAAATGTCAAAAACTATAGGTATATTAAATTATTCAACAATTCTTTCAATTTGAAATATATTATTATCTCAGGTGTAGTTGAAAAAAGAAATATTTTAGTCTAAAATCCCGAATAAGCCAGAATCTTATTTTTTATAATCCTATAATGCCTAGTCATATCCTTTAATTTAAAATTATTTAATTAACTTCGTTTAGAAGGGTGCCCTTTCTGTAGCTTTCACATTAAAACGTTATTAAAGAAACTTGTTTATGATGAAAAATTGGGTAGGTGTAAAAAATCTCAAAAGCCTAAGCCCACTTTAATTTTTTCCTAAAAAAACTAATTTCTCACACCAATAAAGTGACCTTTTTATAGGTTTTACGACAAAATGTTATTAAGGAAATTTATTCAGTATGAAAAACTAAATTTCAAAACCTTTAAAGGTATGTACTCTTCTAAAAAAAGTTGGTTAAATACTTTGTAATTAAAGCAAAGATATGATTAGCCAACCCATGCGAGATTTGTTTGTTTATACAATACATCATCTTTTATAAAAATACCTTGCATTCGGGATCTTTTACTATTTTTAAATTCAGGAATTCACAAATGATATAGGCTAAGAAAATAATTTTTTTCTAATATATAATGCCTTATTCTGACATATGACGTAAAAAATTGTTTAAAAATAAAACTGAAGATGTAGAAATGTAGAGCAACTTGAACCATTGTTATTTTACAATAAAAATGAAATTGTACTATAGAAAATACACAGTAATCCTTATTCCTAATTATTCTTTTGATGAGAGATTCAAAAATGCTAAAAGTAGGAAAAATAATAACTTATTTATTAAGACACAGCTTGCTAATAGTTCTCTTAAAATTTATACAGTGTGTATAAAAAAAGCGTTGTAACCAAAGAAACATCATAATTGGAATTCTAAAACGTTATGTTCATTTTGAGATTTTGCTGATATTCCCGAAATAAGATACCTATTTAAAAATAATTATCAAAACGCCTTAGTTGAATTCCCCCAATCATCATTATCATTCCCGCTCACAACCGAAGCCCCCAGTCCCTCTATCACTCTAATTACCCCAAGGAAGACACGAAGGGCCCGTGCACTTGCTCTGGCCGTAAATGAAGGGCAGCGAGTACCGTTTCTGACGTCACTTGGACCGCGGCGGCGGCGGCGGCGGCGGCTGCGTCAAGCTACACTGGTGCACCAGGCTGCTCTGGTGCACCACGCTGCCTTGGTGCGTCACGCTTGCCTGCCGTCGGGTTGGTATAGGCGGCGGCACCTGCAAATAATAATAATCGTCACCCTGGAGTACAAACACTTGTTCGTAACCTATTTTAGGGTCCGTCCTCGGGTGGTCGCCTCCGTGAGTTCAATTCATTTTAAATAATTCGGGCCAAGAGGGCCATGACTAGTATTGTTTTATAAAATAATGTACCTATAGTAGTGTAGTGCGTGTGTTTTAATGAAGTCTGTTTCCGCTCTGCGCTCCCTCTCGATGTGGCAACTGTCGTTTTGCTCGCGGTGCGACGTTGCCGATACAGTTCATTCATTGTCTGATTTTTTACTACTAACTAGATTTATTATTTATGTATTTATTATACCATGCAACAGTGAGTGTCCTCCCACAACAGGGTAATCTTTAGCAAACAAAAAAATAAAGGCACAAAACACGGCTCTTAGTTAAGGTTTTATGTTTTAAGAGGCAACACGATAAAAACTAAAAACTAAACTGGCATACGGCAAATAGATACATGATCGCCCCCTCTCCTGGGGGCGGAATTGGCCTTTCATAAATGCATAAATGGTAAAATTACTTAAAAGTATTTAAAATCGGGGAATACCAGCTAAAACCGGCAACATTGCACTAATGTAGCTTCTGGCCGGCCCACTTCGCGGTCGTTACCTCGCCAGTGGCGTCGTTACTGTTTGTAAAAAAAATAGCTTCCTTAAACAGATTTTTCTGGCTTTATTATTGACTTTTAATTTTTTTTAATTGCGGATTCGTATTAAGCTCAATTTTCTCCGCATGTGGTTAAAATTATTGTATTTAGGTCTGAAACACAAATCATTTCTAATATTTTTCTCTGCAAACAATTTGGATATTATCAAAATCAAAGACATGGTTGGCTAAGTGCTAAATATCTATACAGCGACCGGGAGAATGTTGGACACAAAAATTTAATATGTTTAAACTCCGATTTCGATTAATTTAAATTTCTAGCTGCTACTTGAACAAAATTAAAGTTTAGTAGCAAACTCATATGTTATCCGATGATCAGTTGCGCTTGCGGTATTTAGTTTTTTTGTAATACACAGGGTGGTCGAAAAAAATACTAGGTGGCTGTGACTTTAAATCTGACGTCCACCTTTGATTACAAACAAGTTTTCTAAGTAACTTTTTACCGTATTTTAAAAAATAAGGGTACTTTACTCTTGAGTTATTTTGACATTTTTGAATCTACCTCGTATCCAAAAAGAGATATTTAAATTTTGATATGATGCACCAACTTTTATCGAGAGTAAAATTTTCTGAGAGATTAATAATAAAAAAATATTCCATTTGTGTCCAATTTTCTGCTGGTCACTGTACATATCTTTTGTGTAAATATTCTTTTGTTTTTCTTATGTATATTAGTGATGGCAGGTGCTACAATTGATTTCGTAAATAAGATTTTGGTTCAGGTCACTGAATTCAAAAATCTGCACTGCACGGTTTTAATATTTTTTGTCCCAGCTAAGTCTACAAAAAATACATACCTATTATCGTTTAACAAAAAAACGTTACTAATCTAATAAAAAATGCAACAAAATTGTCATGTTGATATTTTCTCAAGTTCAATTGTTTTTTTCTTGGAGGCACTCAATTCGTTGAAAAATACTACACAAGTTTAATTTTTGGAAGCTCCAATTTATCTTAAAAATTACCGAGATAATTGACTCTGTACAGGCGGGTGATCCACAGAACACTTTACCCCCCCCCCCTCTTATAACTTTCGAAAATTCAATAACATACAGGGTCTACCATTAAAAAACACAAGTCTGGTTTGTCCAGCTTTTACGCAACACCCTGTATCAATTTCAACAAGATCACGGAAAAGCCCACCAAAAATACTACAACTTCTGTCTCCATATCGAAAAATAAGAAAGTTGAAATATTATCGATCACCCTGTACGACCTTCGCTCACCTTCGGCGGCGGCGAGCCGGTCGCCGACAGCTGCGCCGGCACCGCCTTGACGATCCCGGGCGGCGGCGCCGGCGGCGGCACGCCCGGGGGCAGCGCGGGGGGCGGGTACGTCGGCGGCCCCCCCACCGGCGTGACCGACCCCGGGTCCGCGCCAGCCGCCACCGGCAGCTGCTGCTGGTGGTGGTGGTGGTGCGCGGGGCTCTGCCGGCGTCCCGAAGGCGGCTCCACCTTGACGTAGGGCTCCTGGGGGGACGTGGCGGGCCTCATGCACGCCGCCAGCGGCAGCTGGGCGACGGAGACGGTCGGCGGTCGCCTCTGGAGGGCGGCCGCCTTCTCCTTGCCGGCGGCCACGTACGAAAATACGCAGAGAACGGAGTAGCAGATCTGGTCGGCCTGTGCGGGTAGATAATGGTATATTATATACCGTACTTTCACCGTTTTAGTAGACATAGCCATGTCTGGGCGGCGCGCCGCCGTGTATTCGGCTAGGTTCGTCAGTCGTTGGCGGGGGGCGGGGCGTGTTTTTTGCTCGCAAAACTCGACTGATAACCGGTGCGGGACTACTGTGTACTCCCCCCGCCAACGACTGACAAACCTAGCTGGACGCACGGCGACGCGCGGCCTATTCCCCTATGTCTACTAAAACGGTGAAAGTACGGTATAGAAAATATGCGGCGTATCTGTATGGGATCCTTAAAGGTACCACAACAGACTTAAACTGCAAGCCATAAACAGAGAAAATTGACAACAAGGCTTGCGCGAACGTTCCCTCGCGTCAAAACTGTCTACGTACTGCGCTAACTGATATTGTTGTGCGAATAATACGACGAGACAATGCTTGTGACAAACTAAATGGCGGAGGCAGTTTTGTGTAAAAGTTGGACGCAAAGAATAGTTTAATATTATTGGTTCATATCTCAGAGAAATAACTAAGGATACGCGATTGAATATAAGAAATACGCCCCGTGTAGGCTCAATGCTAAACTAAGTCTATGGGCCATGGCATTTTGTTGATCCGTATATTATGTTTTCTGTTTTGTTCAAAATCAGTCAAAAAAGCTTTATTTTCTAAATTTGACTATTATAATAATGTGGTAAATAACAACAGTTGAATTCAAATGTTTAAATATTACCGCCACGCTGGTGCCAAAAAAAGAGAGAAGAGTTAAAGAAGATTACCATGCCCAAAAGGCCTCCCACAGTTATCAGAAGTGGAATTTGAACATGCTAAAGTGTTATGCAGTGTAATTACGAAGTTTTAGTGCGAGATTCGGACGAAAAACCGTCTTGATTCGATTGCCGAGGTCCTAACCTAAACATTTTTTGTTCGTTTGTTCCTGAAAACATTTTCGAGATGGTACAAGTTTCGAATCAATTTAATTTAACCAACAAAGTTCTCTATTTCGAATTCTGCTTTTAGTTCATTTTTAGTTGCCTGTTGCCTTTGCAATTACATAAATCATAAACAATAATGTTTAAACTTTATAATAACCGGTAAGTACAGTTTCCCGCGGTGTATGTCTGCCCCGATTTTTTTGAAATTTTCGCTACCCCCCCATTTTCGGGGTCCCTGAACACGAATCTGACCTTAGTTTTTGGTGCTCGGGCGTAGTTTCCGAGAAAATGAATTTTCAAATTTCCTTTGACACCTCACTTTTCATGGCGATATTTGTGGTTATAATCCGGATGAATTTTTACTATATGCAGCTCAAACTGATCACCACACTATTTTGCACCTTTTGCAACATCGAAACTTCGCGGAAACCCGCGGAAAATCCGAAATTTGGAAAGATTTGTGCCGTGTTTACGTCCGGCCCGGCCGCTGTTTTCGCCCCACAATCGGCGGGCGCCGATTGTTGGGGGGAACTTTTACCTAATAACCAAATAACTTTATGAAGACGACCACAAAATATATAGAAGACGACAAGAACAATGAACAAGAACAAAGAACAACGCAGTGTAAACCCAAAGTGTGCCCAAAGCTAGAGGTGACAATGGCTAATATAGTTAGTTCGCATAGTGCCTGTCGAGGCGTTGGCATCTTAAATTCAGTCGCGTATTTAGGGAGTAATAACAAAAAGTAAACAGAGCCAACATATTTTTGAGTGATGCCACGTACTCCAGTGTTTACAGCATTTCATTATTCAAAATAGAGGGGTTTAATAATTTTATTAAATGAAGGCACACCTCCCATAACGCTAAATTAACAAATGTAGGTATTAATTCCTTTTATCTAACCATTTTAAACTAAAGTAGCTAATTATCACTTTAATAAAATCGTCAACAGATCCCTGAAACCGCCCAACATGGCAACGCCGCCCTTGGGGGTATTTCTTTTGGTTTTGTGTTCGCCCAGCGAGTCAAGTTTTCCGATTATTTACGTATGTATTTTTCGTGTTTTCGATTGTTTTTTTGTTAATTTATAGTCTATTTATTAGTATTTAGGATAAGTATAGTGACTGATTTTGTATACAATGGGACGCAGAAAGTGTGTGGTGTGTGGCCAAATTGATATTTCTCAGGTAAACGTTATATACACGATAGTAATGTTTGTTTACTTTATTAAATTTTTGTTATAATATGTTGGTTGACAACAAAGTGCGCATTTTGATGCTGATTGTTACATTGTTATATTTATTTAGAGTTAAGTGGCCACATCTGACGGATTAGGCTATCTGGTAGAATATAGAATGAACACTATACAATTGTTTAGGCTAAAGAAAGACTGACGCCGCAAAAAAACGCGGGCGTCGAGATATAAAAACTATGTATTATTAATTTGTCAGAATGATTCGAACGGTCGAAAATATGAGTGGGAGGAGAGATAAGTCTTTGATTTTCGCAATTTAAACGCGATTTTCTAACATAGCAGCGGTGAGATCAAGTACAATAGTCCGTGCGGTTGTTGTGTAGGTATTCTTTTTTAGTATAACAAAATGGGCAAGCCAAAATCTGGAAGGAAGACAGTAAAATGGAATACTAAGAACAAAAGACGTGACAGATCATCTTCAAGCGATTCCTCGAGTGGTAGTACTTGTAGCACGTGTTCTAGTAGCTCCTCCAGTCGTAGTACCGGTTCATGTAGTTCCCCGAATCGAGATCGGAAGAGTACAAAGCGACAATTAAAACTTTTAAGAAAAGAACTAAACCAGGTGATGAATTTGTAGTGCCTGTATTTGATCCTTCACGAGACGATGCTTGTGTCGAGGGGTGGATATCAAAGGTGGACGGTTTGGCGAGAAACTGGGATGATGACACAATAATTCGGCTGATTTCGGGACGATTGCGGGGCAATGCTCGTCAGTGGTACGATGAAATTATAAAGTATGATGATTCCAGTTGAGGTTTCACCAGGGCAAAATTTTGGGGATTATTGCTTTCAAAAATTATCTAAACTGAGAGCTTTAAACTTGAACATTCCCGACGCGTATTTAGTAGATGCCGTGATTAATATGCCTGAACCGAGTAAAGGTTTCGTACCCGCCCCTGGTCACTCAAATTTTAAGTTCAATACTACTAACAGTTATAAAAAACAATAGTTTGCAAAGTAACGATTATAAAAGAAAAGAAGTTAGTGGCAAGATCGTTTACTTGTTACAATTGTGGCTTAAAAGGACATATTTTTAAAAATTATAAAAAACCACTTATTGAATGTACGAAATGTAAAAGATAAGTGCCCCTTTCTAAAAAAAGAAATAAGTAGATGTCACAATGAGCACGGCTATTAGCAATATTTTTGTACAAAAAAAAATAATGTGAAGACGGCATTGTGTTTGATAGACACTGGTAGCTCTAATACTTTAATTAAATTGTAAATTGTCAAAGCTCTGGGAATAGAGTATTTTCTTCTAGAACATGTAGCGCTGTGTAGTTTTATGGATACTTATATGTAAACAGTAATAAAATGTGTAAATTGTGCATTTGTATACAGGGTGTGTCAGGATTAGTGGATGCCATAATTGTCCCAGATAATTACCTGAAGTATAACTTGATAATAGGCAGGGATCTTATTAATCAGAACCACGTGGTTATGATTAAAAAACAAAAAAAATATTACATTATCATTCGCATTTCCAAGCCTTCTTAAAAAAATAAAATTTTACGTGAATGCGCGTCGACGGGTAAAATCGCATTTTCTGGGAAACAAATTATCACGCGGCGTTGCCACATGTTCGTTCAGGGCTTTAAATTTATGCCGGTTGTGTTGTGTGAAATTTAGATGCATGCATTATTAACCATAATATGAAGGGTGCAGAACTAAAACTGTCCACCACCATACAGGTCGGATTATTAAATGCAAAATTCTCGAACTCCATATTCCGTTCTGTTTTTAACCACGAGTTCAACTTTATCCATGGTTAAAATATTTTGTACAGGCCAAAGACTGTATTTTTAAACTAAACAAAATATGAGAAGATATCTTCTATCAATGTCAAACATTTCAAAATAAACAATTTTATTGTATTATTTACACTAAATTAAAACAGCGGTTTAAAATATCTGTGCCCCGATTTGCATAATTTTTATACTAACCTTAGACAAAAAAACTAAAACGCAATATGTGACACTGAAAATATACAAACACTGTTGTGAGCCAACCAGCCGTTTGACTCTTTAATAATGCTTCATATAAAGTGCCACAAAATAAAAATAAACTGAACAAGCGACTGAAGTAACCATTCGTTAAGAGTGATAAAAACAATGCATATATTATTAACATATTTATTTTCACACATGCCACACCATGTAGTACTTATCAAGCTTTGATATATATTCAGAGTCTGGGGAACTAAATGTGATAAGGTACACGCCCTACCGACAATTAAAGATTTACAAAAACGAACGTTTCTTTTTGCAATTTTGAGACCGGATTTTTTGAACTAGTTACATTGAAATTTTAAATTGATGAATTTCTTCGAGGTCAAACATTAATTTTGGTAAACTCTAAGTAAAGTATTCGTTTATTTCAAACTTCATATGACAGAGTATATGGTATATGCAACAAGCAAGGAAATAAAAAAATGGTTCTGATATTTACTTAAAGAGTCTGGATAAAAAATAGTAGGAGGTAAATTCAAAAATAAAATCTTACTATTCTACGTCATGCTTTGGATGCGTGAGACGACTGGTGAATTTTCTGCGTCATGCAAACAGCAAATATCCTATGGAAACTATACAATATCTTGCTAGCCTACAAAAATCAAAAAAATTTAATATGTACTGTGCATGCTGATTTGTAAAAATAATTGGAAGTGTATATGATACAATCGCTTACCATTGGCGACTTGTACTTCCGCTGTATCACTTGCCGAGTCTTTGGATCTAAAATAGAAGAATATTTCATTTTAATAGGTACTAAATTGTGCAACAAGTTAAGCAATGAGGCATATTGTGCACGACTCGTGCACAATGCACGAGCATGCAATATCCATTGCTTAACGAATTGTACACTATGCTTTGTGCACGACTGGTAATATATGTTTCGATTTGACCTGGTCAATTTGAAATTGTTTATTCTCAATTTGATATTGACTATTCCCAATTTGAAGATGTCTATTCCCAATTTGAAATTGATTAATCCCGATTTGAAGTTGGCCATTCTCAATTTGAAGTTGTTTATTCCCAATTTGAAATTGATTATTCCCAATTTGAGGTTGAAAAGGTGCCTATAGAATGACAGGTTACGACAGAGCCGTACTCAGAAAATTTGATGTTTGGTTAGAATATTCGGCAATGTTTTGTTTCACAATATCAGTATCCTTACTATCCTTTACATTTTCTGTGATGTAGGTACATATTAAGTATGTAGTAATCAGAACCAATATTTAAATGTTACACATAGAAAATCAAGGTTAAATATCTGACATCATCTTTTGTCAATGTGCAAAGTGGCTTAATGTGCCCCTGGTCTCAATGTCGCCAACTTTGGGTAACTGAATTTAAAGAATGCCATTTCTGATGTCTAGTTAAAGGGAGATTTTAGTTAGGTCGTAAGTAACTTACTAAATTCCTCTATAATGAAGATGCTTCCTTTCTGCGTGTAGCATTTCCTAATGTGCGCTATCCTCACGAAAAACTGCAATACAATGAACGAATTAAGAAACACACTCAATTAATATCCAATAATATTTTCAAAAAATCGAAGCTAAGCGTTTAAAAAAGCAAGATGGCGTCGCCGCCATTTCATATTCATGCGGTAAGCTCTAGGCAACTTTAGAGATGGTTTGAATAAATGAACCTACTCTGTGTGTGGACGTGTCGTTGGTATGTGTTAGAAACAAAAAAAAATGGTTAGTTCACATGGTGCAAAAAACCAGTGCCGGTTGCCATGCGTTTTAAGTTCTGTATGCGGCAGCTAACATACAACACGTGATCCATCAGCAACAAACACCAATTTTTCATGTAATTACAGTGTGGACAGCTAGGTTTCCCAAAACGGTGGGAGAGGAGGGAGAAAAATGCACCTACGCACCCGAAGTTACCGCTTAATTTTAGAGAGTGATTTTGATGCTTCTAAGCCGCGCCTGAACGCGCGTTTCAGGTGCGGCGTGCGGGCCCTCTAAGGGCACGGCTGACGTCTACAGAGATAAGCGGCTAACTAAACATTAACTATTGCTAAAACTAACGACCAAATTGTTAATAACCAATTCTTATATACCTCAAAGTCCTGAAAGCGACGGCAGTGTTCGACGTGGACGGTTGGACAAGGAAAGATAATAAACAAACAATTAGTGTCTCTGTTCAACAGAGAAGGACCATCTCAAAAGTTCCTATTAAGCCACACGGCGTGGGGCGGCTTTGTCGAATACACCGCCTCGGTGAGGGTATGGGTTCGACAGAGCCGCCCTGTGTGTTTTTTTTTTCGGTATACAGACGTGACCACTCAGTATCGAACATCGATAATAGAGAAAAAAGAAAAAAGTAAAAGTTCAACATCTAGCATCCAAAAAATAATAGAAAAAGGAAAAGATCAGTCCATAGCTAAGATAATATTGCACATCCAGCAGCATGCAACTGTCAAGGGAGAATACATCCACATCGTTCCAATTGACGTTTTATGTGGATATATCCTGCAATAAAATTCGAAATAAAACAAGAAGAAAGTAATATACAAAGTAGTTTACCACCTTGCAGAAGAATAAAATTGAAGACACGAAGATAATATCGTCTACCGTCAATCCTAGATGGAAACTCGTAAGATGATGTAAGATAGGTAGTTGAGAAAATCAGTTGATCAAACTAATAAAAAAATTTAAAACATAGTAATTATAACCAATAAATTACAATAATAATTTTATGGTGATTTCTTTAAACAGATAAATACAAATAAACGTTATGTGCAGTGTCTCTGGCCGAAGGTGATACACTCCATTTATTCCTTAATTTTTTTAGATAAATTCATGATTGACAAACCAGTCTGATGCAGGAATCTAATGTCATTTAGAAAAAAATAATCGAACGCCAAACAAAAAAGTTATAACCAAAAACCATTTCTTTTTCGAAATAATCAAAAAGGCGGGAATTGTATTTATAGGACGTTAGTAACCGTTAATTTTTAATCTCACTTCCGGTTTAGCCAGAAATTAGGATTTTATTTTAAAATATAGATGTATATGTATATACAGTGTGTCCCTGGATAAGAAGTGTTTCAATTTTTTAATTTTGGAATTGAAAGGATTGGGTCCTGCTTGTTTTAAAACTAAAGTAATCAAAAAATTAGTTGATTCGGGGTTCTACAGGGTGTTTAATAAGCAAAAAAGTCACCACCAGAATTCAATTATTATTTTATAATTCTATACCAAATTTTAGGAATATACTTATATTATTTTTTACTTTTAATTTCTGTCAATAAATTAGTATTAAAATTAGGTAATGATGAAAGATACTTGCTTACATAACACCCTGTAGAACACCGAATCACGTTCTTTTTTTATACCATAGTCGCACAACAAGCAGAACTAATCTGCAATTATTGCCATTCCAAATTGTTCATATTTTTGTTTTATTATACCTTCATTGAATAGATTCTAAAATAAGCTTTCCAAATATATAAGACACAGTTTGGTTATCTCTTATCTTTTTAGAAATATTAATATATTTTTATGTTTTTTATCTTAGCAACCTTTGCTTTTTGACGTTACTTCATATGTTATTCATATTTACCTATCAAAATCGCAGGACGTAGATGTCAAAAGTTTCTATTATATATCACCAGAATTCTGTGATTTTGATGGATAAATATGAATAATATAGAAATCAACGTCAAAAAGCATTGGTTATTAGTTATGAAAGTATTTTTTTAATGTGAAGAAAATAAAAAGTTATGGCCTGTAAACCAATTTCCCGAACTTTAGACAGTTTGAGAGCCACTGGTGGCAAGGTTCCCTTCATTATTGAAGCGATGGCTTCCTAATGCAGCGTTGCCATACCGGAATATAATTTCTTGAAAATCTGTAAAAATTTGCAAATTTCCACACCTTATATAGTATACACATAGTATAGTAGCGACGCGTTACTTTTTTTAAGCGGGTGTTCGCCTGTGGCCCTATCATTCCGTATAAATATTAATAATGTCAAGACTCACCTAGTACAGAAACAGCCACCAAAACTTAGAAATAACAACATTTACCACTTCACTAATTTATTTGCACTTTTCACAATAATACACAGCAGATAAACTTGTATATTTGGAAAATATCTTAATTTCCACCTAAACCGAAAATGGGATTAAAAAATTAATCCCTTCATAAAACATACCACCATTTTATTTATTTTTTCGAAAAAAAAAATGTTTTTATTAACTTTTTTTTGTATATTTCGCTTAAACGGGAATAGATTCCTCGGAAACAAACTGCATCAGACTGGTTTTAGAATAATGAATTTATCTAAAAAATACGGTATAAATGGAGCGTATTACCTTCAGCCGGACACCCTGTACTATTCATATCGAGAATTATTTATAAAAATAATAAAACAATTCGTTAAAATGCATAACAGGGATGGCATATACCGAGCGAGTGGCAGAGCATAATATATAGGAAAGTTTGAGTGGTCCTTGCAAACAAATGCACATATCACAGCGATTCCAACAACATGTAACAAAAAAAATATTTTAATTACAGCGGAATGAGGGATAAATGAAATATGTATGGATTTTCCTACAGAAACTTTTGAAATTCATTTAACCCTTATTCCGCTTGAATAAACTCTATCAGATATCTATATATATTATGGTACCTACTATATAAAAGAATCTATTAAATATATTTTTAATAAAGATGTAGGGATCAAACCAGTGTTCAATGCAATATAAGGGTAAAGTGATAATATTGTTATTTATTATTAAGTTCCTTTTTTATTATGGAATTTTAAGTCTTTTGATAAAATTTCAATTAAGATTTTGAAATTTTTTATTTTAATTCGGCTAAATCTAAATCTTCGTTTGGAAAAAACATTTGAACTGTCATGTCGAAACCAGTAACTTAAAAGTTCATAAATAATTGTAGCTATCAGAAACTCCTGCATAGATAAGCACTAAATTCGATTTCTTTGATTTTCGAGTTAGTGTTTTTATTATACATTAGTTCCAAAATATTTGCAACATTTCTGTTCTTCAATTTCATATAAATTTTCACTGATAAAATTTATGAATTAAATTTTAAAGAATCTTGCTTTGAAACCTGGCTGATACCACCCATTATTTCCCAACCAAAACGTCTGAGAAACAATAGCAAGGTCAGAAATAATATAATATGCGAAGTTTATTGTAAATAAAATAAGTAGATATATGGCAATTTTATATTGCATAACTAGCAGGGAATGGGATTCCGTGCGAGTCATACACTATATATATACTCTTTCTACAACTGTTATTTTTAAGTGTTTGAATTCAATTTTTTTTTTGCTTTTTAGTTTTTTATAATTTAATTATTTTGAACATGAACGATTGGATATTAAATTTAAGGCAAATTTTAACAATTTCTTATACATTTTTTAATTCAATTATTGGGATATCTCCCAAAATAATCAAGCTGGTAATCTGAAATTTGTCATTGTTGTTTTTTGAGGATGGAGAATAAGCTGAAATTGTAAATTTTTACGTATATCACGCTGTTTTTGGATCGTGCTTTTACTTGTAACTTTTTTGAGGTTAACTTTTTGGTTTGCATGATTTTAGTGCATGTTTTCGTTTTGCAACAAAAGTGTACTTACTTATATTTCATAACGATAAGATATACAATCAATCGTTTGCGTTGAATTTGGCAAAATGTGTCCCAAAACACCTTGTTACCTGCAAAAATTCGATAAATAAAATTTTTATCCATCGCATTTAAATGTTACAGAAAAATTGTACGTTTGAAATTTAAAAAAATGCCAAGTGGGCATTGGGTAAAAATATCATTGGTTTCTTGAAATAGGGTGTCAAAATTTTGTCGAGTTCAACCCGTTCCATTTGCAAAGCGAAAGATTTTGATACATTGTTCATGGGGAATTATTTTTAGTCAGTTTAAATTGTGCAATTATTCTGTTATATTTGAAAGCAGTTATTTTTCGAATTTTGGGATACATTTTGCCAAGTTAAACGCAAACGATTGATTTTATCGTGATGAAACAAGATGACACTTTTGTTGCAAAGATTCCACTAAAATTATGGACCTGCAAGACCAAAAAGATAACCTCAAAAAAGTTACGAGGAAAAGCACGATCCAAAAATAGCGCAAGTGGCGCCCTCTCAGATACGCAGAAATTGACATTTTTAAGCTTAGGTATTCTTCATCCCCAAGAACACAGCACTGCCAGATTAATTAGAGAATACAGTTATAACAAATCTTTGAAAAAATATTTGGAATTAAATTTTCTGTCATCACATTTTCCACTCCCAAGCTATGCGACGGTGTCAAATTCAATCTTATTTTCGCTGAAACTGTCCACTTTTGTTATAAGTAACAAACTAATTTAATTTTTTCATGTACCTTAAGAGTCCGTTATTGTTTCTAAGCAAAAAGGTAAGTAAAATTTCGAGGAATTGACTCACTTTTTATTAGGAAAAATTCAGCAATCGAAATAATAATTTGCTTAAATGGGTTTAAAATACTTAATTCGATATGATAATATAAATTTGTGTATTGAAAACTTGACTATTAGTGCGGGGCAAGCGGAAAACGGTTTAAAATTGGCAGCACGTCGAATTTACATTTGGCAACTCCGCAACGTTGTGTTCTGTATCTGACACATCCCGCCGAAATTTAAATGCTCGGAGGAAGGACGTTGCCGATTTTAAAGCGCATAATCCTGTCTATAAAATGATCCCGCTTAGTCTGTGTGGCCAACTTTCGGGGTTATGGCAACACATCGACCACCGACCATTGTTTCTCAGACGCCGTTGCCACCCGCCCCCGACCCGAACGGGGCGGCACCGTCGCAGCGACGGTGCCGAACGGGGACACCCCGGCACCGTCGCAATGATAAAGGCCCGCCAGCCTGGCGACGCGAAACGTCACTACGTCATCACAGCGTGGTAGCTTTTTGTAATTGTTTACGTTTACTTGTCTGCCGATTTTCCTGTTTTAAAGAACGTTTGTTGTGTTTATTGTGCGATGGACTATGGTTTTTAGTAATATAGGACGTGGAGTGTCATTAATAAGGTGGTAAAACAGCTGTGATTCAGAATAAAGTGATTAAAATTCAGTTTTAGTTTATAGGTTTTAGGTTTTGTCTATAGTTTCGGACTTATTTAAATCATGCCGTGGACGTGTTTCGTTCCCAACTACAAGGGGAACTACAAAGGCGGTCCTAAAGTGTCCGCTTTTCCTCCCTAAAGACCCAATTTTAAGGGAAAAGTGGGTTAAGGCCATCAGAAGAGACACAGTCTTCCAGGGTAAAAGTGGTTTTGGTTTGGACTGTATACCTAACAATTTTACATGATTAAACGTAAGCACCTTAAAATCAGGAAGTTTTATGGTTTTATTCATTCGAATTTAGTTGTATCTAAGCACGCAAATAAGAAATAATTGACATTTACGAAAATTTTACTGGTAGATATCTAAATGCACCAAAAGCCATTGAAAATGTGACTTTCACTCTCGTAGATGAATATCCGTGTTGTAAAACCATGAGCTATATACGTCAACAATCATTTTAAAGTGTTTTTTTTGCCAAATTGACATCTTGAAATTTGAATTTGGCGCCTTACGCCCACCTCCCTTGGATGACTCATCGCTTTCAGCTGCCGGGCCTTGTCATTGCGACGGTGCCGGACACCCCCCCCCCCCCCCCGCGATCCCATAGCAACAATCTACCGCCCACCCCCGGCGACACCTAGCGGCGGCGGCCCCAGACTACCTTGCTGTGCGAGAAGAGCAGGCCGACGCCCTCGACGCAGACCTGCAGCAGGCCGCCCTCGCCCGTCGACAGGTCCTGGACGGGGAACTCGCCGCCCAGCTCGGGGGCGCTGCCGGCGACGCCGCCCTTCTCCATGGCCTCCTTGATGCAGTAGTACAGCTGCTTACACTGAAAGGGGGACGTTTGTTTTTGTTTGTTCGATGGTATAATATCGGTCGCGCGCTCGTTCCCCGCGTAATATTTATGTTGGCATTGAATAATTCTCTATTTGCTGTAACACTACCTAACCTAACTGTTGAATTTTCTGCGATCAGCAGCAGATCCATTTTCTGATCGAGATCCAATCGGGTGTACTTTGGAAAGCAGTTTCGATGTTCTAAAGCCGATCACCACAAAACATCATCAATATTTTGTTTGTGAATATAGTCGCACAACGATGAAATTGGTGGCAATAATTAATACATAGTTAGTCAATGCAAACGTAAATATTATTTTGGCTGCAGTGAAAGAAGGATAGCGCTAGGACTGAACTTTTTCCCTTTTTTTAAAGGCCAAATTTTCAGTAGACTCGCCAATTCGTCCGGATTTTCTTATTTTTATTAACGGCGAATATCAGTGAAAATGCCTTTTTGAGGTTATTTTGCGTTACTTGCGTTTTAATAATTTTAATATAAAGGATGTTGCAAAAACTCAGGTCAAAAATAATGGCACTTATTTCCTTATGCCATTTTTCATTTAGACGCGTCTATGTGCAAACTCTGCAAAAATTGTACAAAAACATTTATTGTATGAAACGATAAACCTTTGACCCCACGTTTTTCCGTGTACGCCTATGGTTTAAAAGAATCAATTTTTAGAGAGTTCATGTTCCGTAATTTGTTTACATTGATTTTTTTAGTTGATTTTTTTATGTTTTTGCATACCTTCCAAAGAAATTAGGCATTGTATTGGCAATGTTATGAAATAAATTAAATTGAATGAACATACAGTTTAAGTTTAAACAAATTTTCCTTATAAAAATGCTCTTCAAACAATCACGAGGGCTTACCTGCTAAAATGTGAAATTAATAAAAATTAAGTAAACTAAACAATATTTACTATAACATTTATTATAATTTAATTAATATTTTTCTGTAACAGAAACATTAAAAACCTAGAGATATTGCTCAAAACTAGGAGTACCCCAGAAGCAACTACATGCTTGTGCGGGGGAGGGGGGCAGTTACTATTATTTTGTCTTATATGTACATATATTTTTTTATTTATTTTTTTATTATTTTATTTTGGTTATTTTTATATTTTTATTATTTTTTGTTAAGCAATGTAACACATATTTATTATATACAACAGTTGTGTTGTCAAAAGGTTACTTTGTTTGTTGATAATTAAATCGCGTCTATCTTAGCCAGTCACAGCCCTCATGAATTGTTGTGCATGAACTCTAAATGCAAATATTTCGAAAACTAGTGTATAATATCGAAGGCCCCCACAACAAACTTTGTAGATGTGTCTACAAAACTTTTTTTTTAACCTCAAAAATAATAAAATTTTGTTTGTCAAAATATAAGTGGACGAAATAAAATTTAAAAACAATTCTAAAAATAATACTGCATTAAACTTACCTTCTTGGTATAATACTTGTGCACTTGCGTCTGGCCTCCGCTCCTCCTCCACAAGCACAGCACCTTATTCTTCGGACTGTACGTCATATTTACGAGCCTTTCAAACCACCACCTTTCCACTATAACACCCGACACCGATCTAAGAACCAGTCCGTCATCTCTCACTTCCAAAAATCTCAAATCCCCCGCACAGTCTACACCTTGGTGAACTGTAAAACTCTGCCTGTGCAACAGTCTTGAACCTAGTGGCTTCAAGTCGATATCATTTCCATTCTGAAACAGATAATTGATAAATTATTCAAGTCATAGATTCGAATAACAACATACCAAGTTATGAATTTGGTCCAGCAACAAGTTCACTTCCTGGCTATACACCAATCCGATATGACTTTTTCCCAGCAGCCTTCTAATCTTCCTCTTGATTTCTTCTTTGTTGCAGTTGAGCATGACCAGAACTGCTGTGAGATTATACAACATTGTCGCCAGAAGCTTGTCTTCTTCGTGCTCCAGCCTTTTTCTTTCGGTATCGCTAAGCCCCTTGTATCGCTCCATCATTTCTCGTGGCCCCTAGATTTAAAACGTTGAACTTCCCTCGCTCTTTATGATATAGTCCTGTTTACCTGATCCATCCCAATCATGTCTCTCTCTTGAGAGACCGCGTCTAAGAAAGCGTCCTCCCAAAATTGCATTTGATCCCACAACGTTGATCTTTCCTTGCCCAAAAGACCTTCAAACAAATATGTTCTTGTTGCTTCAGGAGATGGTGACGTTGCTGTATTCACGAGATTGCCACCGTGGTATCTGAAACCTGTGCTTAGTGAGGACTTGCTGGACCAAACGCTTGATGTCCTCTGCTTTGGTAACTTTGGAAACTGCAAAAGATACTCCAGAATGATTTCCACAATAAAAAGTATATACTTTTTCTTCTGTATGTACACTTTTGGAAGAAAGGTTCGTGTATGTATAATATTCTACAGATGATGGGAGATGTTCTAACACAGAAAGTAGAATCTACTTGAGGCAGGAAGCATGACTGAGAGAATAAAGTACTTACTTAAACATCTCCTTGCAAGTAAATTCCTGTTTCTGGTTTTCCCAAATGTAATTCGTCTTACCTGCAAAGTTTCAACCTCTGTATCGGACACTGTCGATCTAAACGATGCTTGTGCACCTCCTCTGTTTAATGCACAAGCTGGACCGGTAGTTATAGACCCAGTAGAAGGAGAAACTGTTCCACCGGATCCATGCAACGTGCCTTCAGCCTGTTTCGGGGGTATTTTACAAAGCACATTTAGACACACGTCAAACCAAGAGGGTTAAAAACGACCACATAGTTTCATGCAACTGAAGATTTACACACACTTACATCCGAGTCAAACGAAGTCAACTTGCTCAGAAGCAAATTTTTCTTCTGCGTAAGCATGTCCTTGAACATATCAGTCGTGGAAGCGCTCTGCTCCCTATCCGAATCGTCTCCTTGGATCAGTCGTACTTCCGGTGGGTCTGCGAGCAAATCTTAAAAGGCAACTCCAACGAAATCGTTTAAGTCCCGAGAACTTACCAGCTTGCGATGATTTTCGGCTGGCAGTCTCCCAGTCTGAAGACTGAAGGGAGTAGCGCGGACTCTGGGGAGACTTCGGGCTTGAACTTTGCGTTATGTCAGAGGAATGGACGCCTGGATCTCCAAGATCTTTGGACCAGTAGTGCGTGTGCGCTATTTCGTGTAGTTGGAAAGCTGAAGCCATACCGCCAAGGCCATAGTTGCTGTACGTCACTTCCAAACCGTGTGTGATAGCTTGGACAACTTTGAGCATGCCCTTCCAGACTGGCTTTGAAATACACTACAAGAAGAAAATCATTTCAGTTACATCAAATATGATATAGAAGCAGTTAACATACCACATCATCTATGTGGTCGTCCGGAGCAATTTTTTTGTCTAACGTTTTATTCAGCTTACTAAGCACAAAGTTTCTGTATGATTCGTCTTCCATTAGTTTCTTCAATCTGTTCAGCTTAAGCCAACCAACTCCTTCTCCTTCCACAACATTGGTTATAATCTAAAAAATGAATGTATTTTAATATAATCAATACGATCCGAGATTCGTTCACTTGCATCTTTGAGGAAAGCTTGATTTTCACTATTAGTCGCTGACTTATCAATGCTTTGCTTCCTGTGCATTTCATCCTGCCTCTTCGGAACATGTTTAATCAAAGGACTTCTTTCAACAACACCTTTGGTGCCTCTCTGGAAAGGTCCAAACATTCCAGGTCTTGTATCTTTCGGTTTCTGTTGTTGTTGCTGTTGTTGACCCCTGTGTTCTACAGCTCTTTGAGAATCCTTTTTTCCGAAAAGATCAGAGAACATACTGGAGGTACTTGAGGCTAAGCCGTTGAGATCTGAACTAATGTTGGAGAAGAAGTCTCTGCTAGCGCCACTAAGGACATTTGAAGATGCCACCAATGATGTGTTGCTGCTTGTTGAATCTTTTCTGGTTTCTTGTGATTTTACGAAGGAATCGGCCTAGAAAAAAAACAACATAATGACGGGATATTTACAAAAAATATATTTACTCTTAATAATCCTTTTTTAGTGACAGCTTCCTTGGCGCTCTTTGTTAGATCACCAAAAGTAGACTTCCCAACGAATGTTAAATCATCCAGGGTAGTTTTGCTCATTGCTGTAGCAGTCTTGCTTGCTTCTATAGCCGATTTGCCAGCTTCTTGTACACTTTTTGAAGCTTCTTCCGCAGCCTTCTTAGCATGTGAAGTCAACTAAAAAAAATGTAAATCACACTTCGAACTTTTAATGATGCTTGCACACATACCTTGTCAAATGGTGCGAAAATGTGGCTCTCTTCTGCTTCGTTAAGCTTTTCTTTCGCGGATGTTTTAAGCTGAAAAATTGTATGTAAACCCTTAAGTTCAAAACAAATGGTAACATCTTACCTTATCCATTTGGGCAAGTAATCCATCTTGACTGCTCTGCCTGGTAGTTTCCTTTACAAGTTCCTTTGCTTGTGAGGCGAACTGTTCGAAAAGCGAACCTTGGGAACCCTGCCTTGTAACGGTACTACTACCAGAATGAGGAGGGATAGGACTGGCGTTTCCTGACGAACTGAAACTTGAGGTTCTGGCTAGAACATTACCAACGCTCGGTTGTTTCTGCAGTGGAGCTGGGGTCATTGGTACCGGTGTAACGGATTTCCTTCCCGCCCTTCTAGAGGTGTGTGATCTTTCGGCTTCGCTAGTCGGCGATTCTGGTTTTACACTATTATTATTGCTAACTATTGTCTTTGGTGTTGTGGTCGAGTTCGAGTCTGATTCGTTTTCATAGCTGCCGCCTTCTTCTTTCACAATCTCCGCCTTACCTTTTCCGAACTCTAGTTCTGAATCTCTATTGAAAGATGGTGAACTCAAATCAGAATCGCTGCTAGAACTAGACTGAGGAGAATCTGATCTTACTACAGGAACTTCACCATCGGGGTATTGCAAAACGGAAGGTGGCTTGTAGACATTAGCCACGTCTACGTTTGAAGAAAACGTCATGTTTTGTGCTGCAGTTCTTCTTTGGTCATGGTATGAGTTGTAACCAGGAGATAAGTCAGAAGAAGCCATCTCAGACACGAAATCGCTTAAAGAGGAGTAGCTGGAACTCGTGCTTTCACCTTCTTCCGAATCAGAACCGCTCTCGTCGGTCGGTTGATTCTCCTGGTTTTGTATACTTCTTAAGGCACCATTCAGGGAGCTACCGTCATCCCACACGACGAATTTAATTGGTTCCAAAGTGTGGAGGTACCACTTCGGTTTGTCGCCAACTAACACGGGGTCCAGCACTCCCGTCTGGATCCTTTGGAATGCAACATTGGTTGGTGTTAGTGACCACTCTGCTAGGAACTCGACGGCTTGGGTTCTAGCGAACCTGTTTAAGAATGAAGACGCTCTGGGTCTCGAACGGAGGAAACTGTTGATCTGGAATGCTACTACCGGCCTTGGATATAGGCGAAGGGTTCTGGTGTGCTCGGAAAAGTTTGCCAACAGATTTTGGGAGTTGAAGAACCGCACCATGGCGATACGGGTCGCAACGTCGACAGAATCGATGTCGCTCCCGTAGACGAAAGGGTTGAAACCTGGAGGTGGGGTAGGAGACATCATCGGGCGATTTTGTGGTTGAGTATTCGACTGCGATGCCAGCGAAAGTCTCTGCTGTATGTTTGGCATCATTGGGGACATTGTCGGGGAGATTTCTGGGGTTTTTTGAGGGGAGACGCTAAAAAAATGTTTACAGTTATTTTTGATTTTAGGCATAATTTTGTAGTTTTTACTTTAAGGTATTCGGTGAAGGTATGCTGCTCCTTCTGGAGGGTTGGAGTTGGCTGGTTGTGTTGCTTGGTGTTGTTAGGTTGGATATGGCCTGAAGAATGTTGGGATTTTGTTTTTATTCGAACGTTTTCGGTAAAAAGTAGTGGCAATAATTTTACTGCCTACTTTTTTATGGACCAAATCAGTGAAGCTCGGTACGCCCTAGCTAAAGGATGATACAACAGGAGCACAAGATTTAATTTCTTAATGCAAATATTTTATTTTTAGACTCTGACAACGTTACAATCTTGCGATCTTGTTGGTACACCTATTATTACTACTTTCCTATAAAGGCAATACTAGAGCTATAATAATTCTGATCAATCAGATTAAGACACCTACCAACCACAACAAATCATGCAGTTTATATGAACTTAATAATTTGTGAAGATAGATATATATATCGAGAATTAAATTTGGAATTTTTGGTCACTGCAAGCAGCTCTAAAACGTCATGCCAAAAATGTGCATAAAGATATTTACTCCTGTGCCAACTTGATCCATGAGTTGCATTGCCTTTTTGTGAAAGCATTAATAGAAAATTAGAAGATTGGACGAAAATTTAAATAGAGCATATTGAGGGTTCCATATAAAATACAGAAATTTAGTAAGGTTCTGGCTGACCTGTTTTAGGTGGTTCTTCAGTATGGTTCCCTCAGGTTCTGGCAAGGGTGGGATCTCGTATGCAGAGTGTAATTTGTTCGAGTCTAAGTCTACTAGCCACACATCATCTGGCAATCTAAAATAAATATATACAATGTGACAAAATAAAATCAGCAATTTGTGCTTTCACAGGGAATATATATATATATATATATATATATATATATATATATATATATATATATATATGACATACGCAAAAGTGGTCACTTTACTTGCGGTAATTATTAAGTTGTTCATTTAACAAAAAAAAACCAACAGAACGTCACTTTATTGTCCAACCATTGAAAAAACCTATTATAAAAAAATCCTTTTGCAATTCTTTATCAGTGCACCAATTTCCATGAACTTGCAACAATATTAATTTTTATTATTTTTTTATTTTGAGAAACTCTTAGTTTAAATAGAATTTATTTAGTTAAATGTTGTACATATTTTAAAGCAAACACATTTTTGAAGCGAAGTTTTTTATTTTCAAATGAGAGAAAATCCAATTCTCACAATAATAATCTTATGAAATACTTAATTCGTGGAATTATTACTTTACAATAATTTTATTTTATTTTGCTATTTTACTCTTCTACTATTGATATTCATATAAATCAGATTATTTTATTAAATTTCAGAAATTATATAAACTTTGCATCAAGCACAAGCACAAGTTAAGTTTCAAAAATATGTTTATGTATCTAAAACAAAAGTTATCTTTCTTCTTTAAAATAATGAACCTTTACTATTATTAATAATTATCGAAAGAAAATAATTATTTAAAAAATGACAAAATTTTAATGTTGGTGTAATAAGACGTAAGTTCATGAAAATTAGTACACTGATGAAGAATTGAAAGGATTTTTTTTTCCGATATTTAAACAAATAAGTCACGTTTTTAAAGTTCTTTTTTGTTAAATGTGAAATTTGCCAGTTACTTCAAGTCACATGACTTTTTTTGCATACGTCATTTTTTATCCTTGTACAGTGTGTCCCAGTTAACGTGATAAATCCGATTTTCTCGGTAATAATAAAGATAAATTTGATGGTTCAATTATTAAACTTTTGTAGAATTCCGACCAATTCGATTGTGACGTGAAACACAGAACATTCAACACGGACGTGAAACTTAATATACAGGGTGTTACAAAGTTATTTAAAAAAATTCCCTTGTCCAAAAAATTGAGAAGTTGAATTTTTAGACGTAATATTAGTAATGAATATAATGAATATACGGGGAGTAACCATAATAATTTTATATAGTTATCTCCAAAGGCATCACGATGCCTTTGGTTATCTCTAACAATATATTTTTAGCATTCCATGCAAAGACCCGTATTTGACAAATTTTAGCAATATTGACGACTCAAAATTGTTGGAAAACAATAACAACAGTTAGACTTAGAAAAAGATACTAATTTTAAAATAGTATGACAGAAACGAAATTTTGAGAAGAAAAATTTCTAAATTTAAATTTAAAAATTTTCAAGTTATAGATAGTTAAGATATTGAAAACAAACTCAAAATTTTGAGAAAAATGCCCCAGTTCTAAAATGAGTTAGAACAATTAAAAAATTTGCGTTTCAACGATTTTAAGAAAGTCGAAATTTAGGTAGGGCAATTCAAAAGTTTGCCAAGCAAGTTAAAATTATGGGAATAATGACAAAATGTTTAAGAAAAAATCCTCACTAACATTTAACGGGCTATTTCATAATTTCTAACTAAAGAAAACATGCAGTTTATTTCATTAGGAAATAATAATTAGGTACATAATGGCAAAAACAAAAGTGTTAAAAAATTTATATCGAATATATTCTGGGACACCCTGTATAATCGTGGGGCATCGATCTTACCTAAAGTTCTTTTTGTACATTAAAAAACTAACAGGCAGCCCAATCACATAGGGCGTCGGTGCGAGAAGTAACTAAAAAATAAAACATAAAAGTTTTGCTTAAAAAAAGTTATGAGTACGTGTTTTACCTGTTCTGCGCAACTCATACACGTGGGTAGGAGGGGAATTACAGGAAACATATATTCTAAAGGGTAAATCATTGTCACAAAAGCCATCACAGACATCGATAGAGCATTGTAGTCCCTAGACTGAAAAACCACTTTGTTCTCCAAGAGGATTATCGTCAAAACTTTTAGACACGTTTCAACACCTAAAATAATAAAGCTCTCGTATTGTTATCATACAGTTATAAGAAAGTTTTACCTAACAATTCCAATGGTAAATGCAAAGGAAAATCCACTAAACTAAACCTAGTATGGCTCGGCAACGCAAACACTAAAGGTTCGTACACACTCGGGGACAGAACTTCAACTTCGACCCTAAAAAAATATTTAAAGAACAACGCGAACTTAACCTAACCAAACTTTGAAGTACACAATGTATAAAACAAAAACTAACTTTGTTTTGCCGGGTATAGGAACTGGAGCGGACAGTAACTTTAAAATCCAAGTTTCAATTTCTCTCACATCGTGTAATACAATCGATGAAGCCGTGTCTCCACTTTGGCCGGTTAAAACGCTCCAAACGCTTTCTCTGAAAATTTCATAACGTTCGAAACTTATTCAGTTTTGACTGCGTGGTCGTGGTCTTTAGTAAAGACCACGACCACAGCAGGTAAACGCTCTTTACCTGCTGAGTTGCTTCGATCCCCCCACTCTACGCGGATTAGAAGATTCGTTACAAGCATCTATCAGCTTTTTGAGAATAAAAAGACATTCTCTAAACATCGTAAAAAACGGGTGGTGAGACAGGATGCACAATGACGTCAACGAATGGTTTCTTATTCGCTAAAAAATTAACAGACCGTTATAATTCTGTCTAACATCAACCTGCGTCTACCTGTCGCCTCCTGCTAGCTCTAGGTGACGGAGAGTGACTCCCGCCGCTCTCCGAGTCGTTGGCTCCGGCAACGGCGAGCCTAGAACCTGGCAAGTTGTTGGGACCGAGAGATTCCGAGTCTCGTCGACTTGGGGGACAGTCTCTTTCCGAGTCGCTAGGGCCCACATTGCTGCTCCTATAGTCGCTAGTTCGGGAGAAAAGGGCGGAAATTTTAATTGCAAAAAGTCAGATATGGGTAACCTTTGTGTAAAAATTATTGTGGGGAATATTTTCTTCATGTCCAATAACCTAAGAATCGATTTTGACACTCTGATTGGTCAAACGCGGGATTGGAAGGGGTAAAATCAGCAAGATTAACGTGTGGGTCTGTTGTGCTAGCTTATCTACTAAGCTGATAACTATATAGAGTAACCCAAATATTATGCAACACGCATATTTTGCATATTTAGCATATTATATGCATTTTTTTAAATATTTGCATATATCCTTAAAATATGGCATATTGTGCATAATTGAAAGAATTTAGGATAATTTAAATCTTTGGCAGGCGTTTCATTCATTTTTGGGAACAGGGGTCGGTGTCTAGGTAGGTACCTGGTTTCCCCAAAATAATATAAGTAAATTATAATTTTATGGACACTAATCCTGGTGATCTAAAAACGAATAAAGTAGGTATTTATACTTATTTAATAAAGTACAATTATTGGAAAGGACAGAATAAATTATAGATTGCTCATTTATTGATTGGAGTTCTTAGCGGCGAGATTTTACCAAAATGTTACCTTCTTGCTTTTAAAGAATTTGAAAAAACGAATGCGTGTGACAGTGACCAGATTTGTTCAAGAGGAATTATTATCAAAATTTTTTCTTCCTACACCTGTTTCTACCGATAATTTTTTGTTCGTTTTGTCAGATGCAGCACCGTACATGGTAAGAGCCGGGCAAAATTTGAAAATCTTTTATCCGAAGTTGATACATGTAACATGCCTTGCTTATGCTTTAAATAGGGTTGCTGAGGAAATTAGGAAACATTTTCCGCTTGTAAATAGTTTAATTTCCAACGTGAAAAAAATCTTCCTTAAAGCGCCTAGGTATAAGGGTTCAGTTCTACAAAGAAAAATTACCAAACACTCCTCATCCACCTCAACCTGTTATTACAAGATGGGGCACTTGGTTGGAAGCTGCATTTTTTTATTGCGATAATTTTTGCCAACTGAAAGATCTAATTTCAGAATTTTCGAACGAATCTTCCCAGTCCCTTACAGATGTTAAACAACTATTCGAAAACAAGGAAATAAAGAAACAACTTTTCTTTCTAAAAGCAAATTATAGCTTTCTTTCTTAAACAATAACACAAATTGAGGAATCTAATTTGCCATTAACCCGAAGTGTAGAACTGGTAAAACAATCTGAGGTTGCTTTTCAAAATGTCATAGGTAAAATTGGGGACAAAATATTTCAAAAATTTAGAAATGTGATGGAAAAAATAGTGGGTTTCAGTTTCTTAGCCAAGTAGCAAATATTTCAAAGGGAGATTTTACCGAATCCGTCGATTTGGATAATGTGATAGTGAGCAATTTTAAAAGCGCACCTCTTACAAAATTTTTTAATTGAGAATTTTGAACAACATTTAGTGGTTTATTGTTTTTACGACTAAATTTCAACCTGATTTTTATAATTTATAATAAATGCATATTTAGATTTAGTTCAATCTGTATGTAGAAAATTTAAAATAAAATATTGTTACTTTTACTATGTTTAAATGCATTTAGAAATTTGTATGTACATACATTATAAGAAAAGGTGATAATGGGCAAACACTCAAAGTTAACAAAAAGAAAAACTAGTAACCGCATACACGTGTTTCATGCTATTTGGCAATCATCAGTACCGTGTAACATTAACCAAATCAAAAGATAGGCATAATTTTGAAAGCAACAAATGAAGTCCAGGCAGGAACCAACAGCACATTTGCAGCTTCAGTCAGCACATCCCCTATTTTGGGGCTTGTACTAACATCGCCACGGAGGCTGCTTGATTGGGGCTGCATGATTTGGGAAGCAACAAATGAAGTCCAGGCAGGAGCCAACTTTGGGGCTTGTACTAACATCGTATCTTGAGTTATGAAGATTTCCACGCAGGTCGCTTTAGCAGCCTCCGTGGCGATGTTAGTACAAGCCCCAAAATAGGGGATGTGCTGACTGAAGCTGCAAATGTGCTGTTGGTTCCTGCCTGGACTTCATTTGTTGCTTTCAAAATTATGCCTATCTTTTGATTTGGTTAATGTTACACCGTACTGATGATTGCCAAATAGCATGAAACACGTGTATGCGGTTACTAGTTTTTCTTTTTGTTAACTTTGAGTGTTTGCCCATTATCACCTTTTCTTGTAATTATTACATTTACACTCGCTAATCTTACATCCTTATTTACATACATTATAATATATGTTTATTTGTAATTGAAACAATAAATTTATACAGGGTGTTAGTAAATAAGTGCGACAAACTTTAAGGGGTGATTCTACATGAAAAAATAATGACAGTTTGCTATATAAACGTAGGTTCGCAAATGCTTCGTTTCCGATGTACAGGGAGTCAAAGTTTTAAAAAAAAAGATAATTTATTTATTGTTATAGCTATGCGCACCTAACTAAAAATGTTTTATTCGAGATATTTTTATTTTCATTTGTTGTTTTGATTTATTGTTGCTGTATAGGATAGGTCTTTGATATTGTTGTAATAGAAATTAAAAATACGCGTTATGTTGTTTTATTTTTTTGCATAAAAATGGCGGCCCCTGTGAAAAAAAGGTAAGAGAGCTTTTTTGTCACTAATTAAACGAGGATTTTAAAAATAATTTTTATTTTAAATTATCTCAGTATCGTATCATTTATTTTCTTAAAAATATCGAGGCCATTACCCCTATGCACGCCACTGATTAACATAAAATTTTTAATCGGGTGTCAAAAAATGCGCTTTCTAGTCCTCTTAAAACCCACCAAATTTCATTTGAATATCTTAATCCGTTTCAGCGCAATAAATAAATTATAATTTTTTTTAAACTTTGACTCCCTGTATATCGGAAACGAAGCATTTGCGGACCTACGTTTATATAGCAAACTGCCATTATTTTTTCATGTAGAATCACCCCTTAAAGCTTGTCGCACTTATTTACTAACACCCTGTATTTTTAAAGTATTTCTTAATTTGCATATTTTCTACATTTTCCTGCATATTTTGACTAAATTATTTGCATATTTATTCGCATATTTTTAGGGTCTCGACTTGCATATTTGGGTTACTCTACTGATAACTTATTGTAAGCGGTATTCAAATCCCGGCTTCCTCTCTCGCGACATCTCACCTCGAGAACGCCGAGTCCGAACTCTTCTCCATGCTCTTCCTCCACGAGTCCCGCCTGAGTCCGGTGCTCATCCGCCCTTTGGCGAGTCCGAGGGTCCCGGGGGTCCTCTCGACCGGCCTGTAGAAGTTGACGCACACGCCGTACCTCGTCTTTCCCGAGTCCTTGTCGGTGAGCGCGAAAACGAAGGAGGACGCCTCGCGGAGGGCCGTGCGCCTCGGCCCCACCGAGGAGCACCCTTCCGGCTGGCAGAAGTACACCATGTCCAGGGGCATCGGGAAGTCCTTGTGGTCTTGGAGGGGGTAGCGACGCAGCAGTTCCGGAGCCTGGACGTCAGAGAATACTCCTCAAATGTGCTTTTTCCGTTCTCGAGGTTTTTTTTTGCGCTTATTTCATGTGTGTCTTATTAAAGTCTCAAAAAGTCTACCTGTTTTTTAACCAATAACTAGGTCAAACATTTCAAATCGGGTACTTGGTACCGAGGCCGACGATAAAGACAGGCCATGACGCTAACGCATAATCGCGTAGTCACGTGACCAACTTAGTCCTATACAGGGTGTCCCGTTAATAATGGTCCATAGAGCAACTGCACATATTTGGGGCCAAAATATGACGATTGAGGCTAATATGCCTTATAGCACAGAATAAATAGCTTTCGTTAGTCTGTGCTTATAGAAATGTTGATTGTTGAAGTTCATTTTTTGAAATTGAATTATGGCTACATCTCCCAAAAAAATGAAGCTGCTGAACTGAAATTTGGCACTGCTATGTTTTTGAAGATGTAGAATAAGCTAAAAGTATCAATTTTGCTGTATCTCACAGAGGGCGCCACTTGCGCTGGTTTTGGAATCTTGTTGTTACTCCTAACTTTTTTGAGGTTATCTTTTTGATCTTGCAGGTCCATCATTTTAAGGCATCTTTTCATTCTGCAACAAAAAGATACTCTTGTTTCATAACGATAAAATCAACCGTTTGCGTTGAAATTGGCAAAATGTGCCCCGAAACACCTATAGACTCCAACATTCGAAAAATGAAATTTTTACCTACTACTTTCAAATGTTACAGATTCACTGTACCATTTAAAGTGAGAAAAAAATTGCTATGAACAATGTACCAAAAATGTTTTGTTTTCAAAATGGAACGGATTGAAACTTGGCAAAATTTGGACACTCATCTATTTCAAGAAAACGAATGGTGTTTCGACCAATGCCCATCTGGCATTTTTTTCTTCATTTTGAATGTACAGTCGATTTGTAACATTTGAAAGCGGTAGGTGAAAATTTTATATTTCGAATATTGAAGTCAACAGGTGTTTTGGGGCACGTTTTGGCAATTTCAAGGCAAACGGTTGATTTGATCGTTATGAAACAAGAGTACCTTCTTGTTGCAGAATGAAAAGATGCCTTAAAATGATGGACCTGCAACATCAAAAAGATAACCTCAAAAAAGTTAGGAGTAAAAAGACGATCCAAAAACAGCGCAAGTGGCGCCCTCTGTGAGATACAGCAAAATTGATATTTTTAGCTTATTCTCCATCTTCAAAAACATAGCAGTGCCAAATTTCAGTTCAGCAGGTTCATTATTTTGAGAGATGTAGCCATAATTCAATTTCAAAAAATGAACTTCAACGCCTCTCTTAAACAAACAACATTTCTATAAGGCATATTAGCCTGAAAAGTCATATTTTGGCCCCAAATATGTGCAGTTGCTCTATGGACCATTATTAACGGGACACCCTGTATAATAAAAGGCATTTTTGGAGATAAGTAGAAAAACAAATTTCGTAACAATTTGGCGAGTTTTCTTTCATCTATTACATTATTGGTTTTATGCATCCAGGCTTTTTCTAATTGTTTTTTAAAAATTTTCAACCTGCCTCACCTGTTTTGGGCTGAGAGTTAAACGGCACTGTACTCAAATATTTTGACACATTCTCAAAAATTGTTGGGACAGCACCTTCCTTTAGCTTAGGTGATATTTTCTATAGGTATTTTCCTCCTACAACACATTTGTCCACTTTAATTATTTCACTTTCTTGAAAATGTATTAGCCACACATACTTTTTTTTAGAAATTAAATCTCAGTTGGAATTTGACGAATCCATTTTTGGCTCAAATTTTCATCCCAAAGAAAATTTTGTTATGGTGACATTTTCTTCCTGGCTTTTGTAATATGTATAAATATAATATAAACAGAATAAATATTTGGTATTTAGGTTATTTTTTACGAAATAAAAATGAAAACGAACCTCAGTATACTGTAAATGCGAGTACGTTACAACACTGATTTATTTCGCACAAGGTGAATGGTGGATACAAAAAACACAAACCCGAACGTGGTCAACGGGAACGGCTTCCGGCCACCCGGACCGTCTGAACTCGCGGATCTCCCGTAAGCAGTTCACCCGTCTGTGTCTCAGGCTCCACTGTCCATTCCGGGGGGAGAATTCCCCTTACAGCGCTCAGGCGTCGGCGCGAGCGGCACCAATACTCCTGGACGGCACGGCTCCCACCCAGAGGCCATAATAACACCTGGGCGGTTCCCCTCCGCCAGGACACACGCGCACTAGACCCAAACTTGTTTCTAAAATATAAACTAAGACGTTTAAAAACACTTTAAACATTTAAAACTTCTCAAAACCCAAGCTGCCGCTTTTAGTTATGTGACAAATGACATCTAAAGTCGGACTAAGATGGTCACGTGATTTTTGTGCTCCATGGCTTGTCTTTATCGTAGGCCTCGCTTGTACTTGAGGACGTCAGCAAGAAACCCGTATTAGGGTGTCCTTTTGACTTCCGGCTAAATGATTTAATAGGATTATTACTTACTTCTTTTCATAAATTATATTATATATTTAATTATATGCATAAATAAGGTGATTAAAATTGGTTACTTAGAAGTATTAAACCCTACCATGTACATAAAATATTACCTCTAGAACATTGAACTCATCTCAAATAAATGTCACCATATCTATGCACACATGCAAAAATATTGTAATTGACAAAATTTTACTTTTCAGGAAGAGGATTGAAAATTTTGGCTGTTATTTTCAATATAAGGCTTTTAGATGAGTGGGTATTAACACACTATAGTTACTTTTTCGAACAAGCGAGTTTTTCTACCTTTTTGTACCTACAATTCTAAAAATTTCATCAATTTTACGGTAAGAACATTGCACAGTCCTTTACAATGTTTTTATTTTAAATATTAGAATAAGTTATAATATATTTGATTTTAAACAATTTCCGTGCAAAAACATTGTAACACCTAAGAATCTGTGGCTTTCTGCAAAGAATTAAATACCTAGCTGCAGTAAATTGTAATACAGGTAAAAATGAAAAATTGACTTCTTTTGGCCTATAATAAGTATTCACGTATTATGTTTTAATACATCTTCTTAAAATTACCTACTAAATTTATTTTTTCTGTGTGCCATAGATTAACTTTATCATCCAAAAGTAATATTTTTTAGTTATGGACCCTTTTTGGTCGTAATCAGCTAGTTTCAAGAAAAACTCAACTAGCAAGGAGCAATTTGGAATGATTTCCCTATTTCTGAACAACCGTTGCTAAATTTTTTATGTTAGATGATCTTATTATTTATTACAGAATTGTTTTTATTAACTTCACAGATCATAATCTATGGCACACCAAACGAAATGAAATTTATGATTTTTTTGATTTTTTCATAAAATTAAAAAATATATCATTGTCACATATAAGGGAAACACCAAATTCTTAACAACTTTTCCAAATAATTTTTTTCGAGAAAATAACAAAGGAGGCCTATTTTGGCCATTTATTTAATTAAATGTGATTTTTGACAGGTATGTCAAATGACGTCACGACGTTTAATGGTCTCATTTCGATTCTTTTTGGAAGCAGAGATGGTCGCTCCAGAGTAGTTTCATCTTAGGCCAAAAATAACAAAATTCCCTTACGGTTCCAACTTTTTGGAGATCACTGTACAAGCAAATTAATAGTGTATGTAGGTATGTTTTAAGAATGGGCCATTATTTTAGGTCCACAAAACAAACATGAGGATATTGGGTGTAGAAATATATCTAAAAGGGAATGCAAATAGTTAATTTTCGACTGCTAACAAATCAAAATTCGTTAAGTGATGCATCAACTATTTTGTTTATGAATTATTATGATGTCTGTCGATGTATTTATATGGTGAAATTGACATAATATATTGTTTCCATATACCTATATAGGTATATGATTGTTTCTCAACATCCATGAAGCTACAAATAAAACTCGTCATTTTCCCATCGATTACAAAAGGTACATTAGTGGCGTACCTACCTTTTCAGTAGCGTATTTGGGAAAACGTTATACCAATAATAGTTTTGTAAATAAATGATCGAAAACTAACACATACCTATTTTTTTTTGTTGAAAGTACCATAAAAATATGCAGGGTGCCAGGTACTTACCTGTATGTGTGGACTAGTAGATTGCTTGATGCTAGGGTGAGTGTTCTTGGCCCCGACTATAGCCATGTAGTCTATAAGTCGGGGACATAAGAAGGGCCTACTGCCGTCCAGTGACATTTTACCCAAACGTCAGTCAACTGGGTAGGCTAATCCTGATCATAGTACTACATCGAGTTTCTGTAATAAAAATAAACACTATTTATAGGCATTCCACTTTCTGCGCTTATTGACTTGACACCTACATATTTACAAAGATGCATTTCATAATTGCATGATTTTGTCGCAACCTATTGTAGGTGTTTTTTATTTCAAGTTGTTGCATTTGTTACTGCGTCATACAAGATAAAAACTACAAAAGCTGTTGCTATCACGGAATGCACATCATATCATTGCAATATCATAGAATGTTTTATAAATGGAAATATTTACCATCTGATAATACCACGTTATACTTACATAATATAACGATATATATTTATTTTTAACTTTATATTGAGCAGAATTTCTTCCTACATGATTCCTTTCTTTGCTCGACTCCTATTCACACACTTCCTACACACTTCCTACACACTTCCTACACACTTCCTACACTTTTTCAGAACATATTTATGCCCAAAGTAAACGAAAACCAACAACAATATTGATTTGTTCATGCCACCAGCTTAAAAAAAACGAAACAAAAGTGTTTATCTGTGTTCGCGGGTATGGGGGTCATTATCATTCTTCGATAGCTTGAAAACGCTGAAATGGCACAAACTGATAAAACTGATAACAATTTGTTCTAGTGCACTAAAATTATAATAATAGCTGTATTTCAAGATATAGACATACAATGTTTCAATCGATTTTTATATCTATATTCTATTCTGCTTTATTATTCACATCTTAGTTTTGAGATCAAACTATAATACCTACATTTTCTAATAAAAAATTTCAGAATTTTCTGGAATAGAAAATTTTAACACCAATTATTTTACTTTATTGATTGAATGGTTTTACTTGTACCGTTGAGCGAACAATTATTCACATATAGAAGAACAACGGCTGTCAAATCTGACAGTTATTTTTTCGCGATAAACGCAAGTGTGATTCAAAAACAATTTTCAACAATATAAATGGTATTGTCTTCTATCCAAATATTTAACTCTGCGCTTGGACGTAATATTTTTTGATAATATTAGGCTGCTTAGAATTTCATTCATTTAAACTGTGATCTTGAAAATTTTAAAAAAGTTCAACTGCCTGCAGGGCAATAATTTTTAACAACAAAAAATAATTATTTTTTAATTTGTGAAACCCAAGTTCAAATTTCACAAAATTAGTTTTTTTTTAGAAAAATTAGACTGCAAATTCTTGTTTAGGGTCACTTACAACCTATCTGTATCAATTTAATTGTTCTAAAATAAGAAGAAGTAGGTATATATTTTTAATTGTAGGAATTTCTTATCGTTTTTAACGTCAAAACAAATTTGTCTTCATCAATACTACTTACATTTTTTTATAAAGTAATGAAAAAGTTGTGAAAAAGAAAAATTTTATTTTTAAAATCTATTTAAACCTTAAATCGCTTCTTAGTATTACCCATGTAGAATAAAAGAAATCATTTTCAGTCATAACTCACCATTACCATATTACCCAAAATAAAATAAGGCAATTAATGCTTACAACAAAAATAATATTTTCTGCCTTTCACAAGCCTAAACCGACATTCCAGGATTTTATACTTCGTGGCACTACAATCTTCTTCGCTCGGGTCATACCATACCCTGGGTTGTAAAGATTTTACGTCACTACGGAAAATCAATAAAAGCCTTTTAGCTCACCCCATAGCTTATTGCGTATCGAAATGATCCTTTTCATTAGCACACCCTATATTATCACCCCTTAGACCATAAACTGTTAATTACCTGTCGTAACAACTCTGATATTGAGCTTTTTTCTGAGAGTTTATTAAAGTTGGGTGGATCAATACGAGCTTTGCCAAGGTATGGAAGGTTTGGAATTAGTATGTTGGTGTTGTTTGAAGGATTTTATCAGTTTTACGATTAGGAATATTGTTGCAAAAACGTATGTGAGCAGAATAAACTATGTATAGCGTGTCAATCAATATTGGTTGCGTTTCATGTCGAATGTGGTTACCAAAATTATAGCCGCAAAGAATATTATATCAAACCCAGGTTAAATTTAAGAAATAGCAATTTCTTCACATACCATTGTCAGGTGTGGGGACCCGCTCGGTCCATCTTGGCGCACTCCACGCCCGTCGCGTCGTCAGGTTTTTCAGAGCTTTCACGGGAGTTGTAGGTACGTGAAATAGGTTCGACTCGGCGCATGCGCAGCGCGCCATCAACTCCGGGGTGCTGCTCCGGGGAAGCGGCCCCAGAGAATCGGGTCAGGACGGTCGGTTAATTGCTAATTTCGTTTTATTTGTACGTGGAGCGGATTTCGAGGCGTTGTTGGGGGGAATTTGTCCTTTTATAATGGTTGCTAGGGGCTAGGGGGTTGTTAAAATGGGGTGGGTTACTTGGCAAGATGGTTTCTACATTAACGGAGTTCTTGAGTTGTACGCAGGAAAGGTTTCAGAAAAAAAGGCCAATAAGGGTACAGAGTTTGAAATTGAGTGAAAAGAGGAAAGGAGAAGACTTACTTACTATACCTAAATGGTACACCAACAATATCCCTTGAAATCACAATCATCAGATTATAGTATTCGAACAACAACAATGTAGAAAACCAATCCCAATTTCAAAATCAGAACTTCGAGTTTTCGCTTTCGATTTGACTTTGAAGCCATTTACGCGAAAACAATTATTGCCTCGCCTAAATATTAAAATTGGTCGAAAACAGGCCTATGGCCTATGCGATTCAGTTTGACTCGTAGAAACCGAAAATCCGGACCAAATTGAATTTGGAAATTTCTAAGTGTCCGATCATATCGAACTTTTTATTTGGTTTAGTTTGTAGGTACTACTAACCTTAAAACTAACATAGTCTCATCATTAGAACGGTTGTTATTTTAATGGATCATCAATACTAAAAAAATAGTATTGATGAGCTTCTACATCGCCGAATATTTTAGTTCTAAGTATTGATGAGCTTCTACACAAGAAGAATCTGGAGGAATAGGAAAATTTGATAAAGCAACAAATAGAAAACAGTAATGTATATTGTTCTCAAGGGAACACAAACCTTTCTAGCTTTTTAGGGCAGTTAACTATACCATGTCCTTAAGGAATTGTATGACCTATTTCCGTCAAGGTTGAAACGATGTGAGGAGAGGAAAATGGATAAGGAAAATTAATAAAATCACATAGAAGTTGGTGGGCATTAATAGCTATACAGGGTGAGTTTTTTTCGATGATCGCTATGGGGATCCCGGAAACTAGCAGAGCTAGAACAAAGGTTAAATGGGGAAAGAATGGTTTTGAATGCTCAATCTAATGCCCCTTTTTAATTTTTTAAAAAGTTAATGGCTGACTAGATATTTTGAAAAGAATGATTTTTTGCTATTTCATCAGATCTCTGTAGCTCCGTTATTTCTGATTATATAGAAAAACTGTAGAGACAAAAATTGTAGATAATTTTGGGCTTAATAAGTTAATCTGATCCAATTTTTTATGTTGTTTGTGATTTTTGAGATATGGCATAAACTTGTGTTTTTTTAAATGTAAATCATAGTTGGCTGTGCCCTTATCAAATCGGCAATTTTTTGAGCTTTCTAAAGATATAATACTCGGCATAGTTATTATAAAAAATAAAAGAGCTATGGCTAATTTTCTGATTTTTTTTTAATTTTCACATAGTCAGCCATGGAATATTTTCATAATTACGCTCTATTTTATAATTAGACATAGGTACTTCAAACTTTCTAATATTTTGTTTTTAGCTGGTAAAAAAATGTAACAAAATAAAACAAAAATTAAAAAACTCAAATTCAAATTATTATTATTTTAAAAGGTGTTCAAACAATCCACCATTGTTATTTATGCAAATATTGCATCTTTTCAAAACTGAATTTGTCGCCTTTCTTGGAGAGCGCCTGTCAATACTGGCAATTGCTTCTAAAACAGCTGCTCTTAATTTTGCTCATACTTTATTTTGTACTGTTCCCCACAAAAAGAAATCCAAAACAGACAAATCGGGGGATCGGGGCGGCCAGGAAATAGGTCTATTTCTCCCTATCTAACTATTTGGATAGAGCTGATCTATATATAGGTATTATTAGGGGCAAATATAATTATGTGGTAGAGCTCCATCATGATAATTTTTGTTTTATTTTGTTGCCTACATTTTTTTACTTGCTAAAAATAAAATATTTGAAAGTTTCAAGTGTGTCTTATTAATAGAACGTAGGTAATTATGAAATATTCCATGGCCGTCTATGTGAAAATTTAAAAAAGAATCAGAAAATTAGCCATAGCTCTTTTATTTTTTATGATAACTATGCCGATTATTATATCTTTGGAAAGCTCAAAAAACGGCCGATTTAATAAGGCCACAGCCAACTATGATTTACATTAAAAAAAACACAAGTTTATGTCATATCTCAAAAATCACAAACAACATAAAAAAATGGATGATATTATCTTATCAAGCCCAAAATTGTCTACAATTTTTGTCTCTACAGTTTTTTTGTATAATCAGAAATAACGGAGCTTCAGAGATCTGATGAAATAGCAAAAATCACTCTTTTCAAAATATCTAGTCCATGAACTTTTTTAAAAATCCAAAAGGGGCATTAGATTGAGCATTCAAAACTGCAATTCTTTCCCCGTTTAACCTTTGTTCTAGCTCTGCTAGTTTCCGAAATCCCCATAGTGCTTAAGTTTAAAAGTATATTTATAGCAATAAGCATTCAAAAATCTATCTATCTTAGTTATCTGAAACTTTCCCATAAAAATCATGATAAACGTTAAGGTTTGCGAATAATTTTTGCAAATAAGTTGACGCAAATTATTAAACAAATAATTGTTAAACAAAATAAATCCTAACGACAAAAAAATATAATACATCACTTACATCAGCCATACAACAGGTGCTAAATTTTTTAAACTTTTATCAAGAAACAATAGACCTACAGATTAGCTGCGAACTACGAACATATAAAATAGTAACGTACCAAATAAAATTTTAGAAACAAAGCAATTTCTAAAATGGAGGTGTTACCGAGACCCAAGTTCGACAGAGTCCTATCTCAGGAAGACTGCGAAAAAATTATCAATAAAAACCTGAAGAATCCCAGCCTGATAGCTTACAGTGTAGAAAAGATTGGTGAACAAGTCATGGGGTTTCTTGGAGAACACCTACTTCTGACCGTAACATTTCTAGAAGGTAATGGGAAACTCGCCACGAAGAAAGTTTTCTTTTTGAAGTGCCTTCCTCAACTGAACCAAAATCAAAAGGAGTATGTAGAAGCTATGGGTGTCTTCAGAAAGGAAGTACAAGTTTACAAGAGGTTACTTTCAGAATTTGTTAAGTTAACCACCAGAAAATTTGCTCCTCAATTCTACTTTTGTAACGACGAGTGCATGGTCTTAGAAAATTTGTATTTGAAGAACTTTTTCGTTGCTGAATGCAACTACCTCAACATCGACAAGTGTAGATCTGCGCTAGCGACCATAGCGAGTTTCCATGCAGCGAGTTTAATTTTTGAAGAAGCTAGAACTACAGACGAGAAGAAATATCGCATCAACGAACATTTTCCAGATGAAATACAGGAGAGTACATTTTCTTTCGTGAAAGGTCACCCTAGAAATAACTGGTTGATCACGGCAACAGATTGCTTGGTGAAAATCGCCGAATATTTTAGTTCTAACCCAAACAGAACTGCAGAAAAATTGAAGAAATACATCTTCAAAGATATTCCTAACATTTTAAAACCGTCAGATAAATACAGAAATGTGGTAACTCACGACGATTTGTGGTGCAACAATATGATGTTCGACGAGAGTAACAACTGTGTTCTGGTAGATTTTCAACTTGTTAGATACACTCCTCCAATTTACGATGTTCTTCTCACGTTATACATAAATCTTGAGAGAAATATTCTCATTGCATCTAAAGCAAATCTTTTGAATTACTATTATAACTGTGTAGGAAAGGAATTGGAAGCCCACAATCTTCAAATGGAGAAAGTGTTTCCTAAGGAAGCATTTTTGAAGAGCGTCGATGACTACACGTTACCAGCTTTGGTAGAGTGTGGCCTGTACGGGACAAACGTGTTTCTTCCAAAGGAGTTATCTAAGAAAGTAGTATCGGATTTGGAGACGTTTGAAGATTTTTCTTTTAAGAATAGGGCGCCGTACATTCTACATGAATTTGAGAACAACCTGGAATACAAGAAGAGATTTAGTGATGTTTTGATTCCTCTTTATGAAGCATTTGATTGATCAGAATGAAAAATCTAAGTGAAGTGTCAAGATTTATTTGTATTTTATCAAAACTTTCATTTTTTTGCCAGTCAAGAAAATATATAGGTATATCTCTAGTAAGTAGATAGGTTTATTTCTATTTTTGTCTATATGTATGCAACAGATCATGATCTTAAAAGTTAGATACAGCGTCTACAGTTATGGTACCTAGGGTACTAGGTACATATTTATTTAATATAAACAATGAAGTCATAAAAATGGAAATTTAGGTAACAGCACAGACCTATATAGCTATGCAGTGTGTCCCAATTTGATACTGGACACCTCAGAAATATATTATGAAGGGCAAGGAAAACAAATTGTCTCTATTTTTTTATTGGTAGTCCCAAGGGAGAGTATCTCATAGGCGGTGGTATTTGGATGGGGTAATTATTTCATGGCCTGCTATGATTTTTTAAAATAGCTAATTTTCAAGAAACCCTATTAGGGATTTTTTTACGACAAAACGTTATTAAGAAAACTTGTTCAGAATAAAAAACTGGGTAGATTCACAAAATTTCAAAAGGCTAGGCCTACTTAGATTTTTAGATTTATCTCCTACTTTTTTCTTAAAAAAATGTCCTTTCTGGAGGTTTCACGTCAAAATTTTATTTCGTCACGATGATCAAGTTTCCTTAATAATATTTTGATGTGAAAACTCCAGAAAGGACACATTTCTAAGAGAAAAGTGGAAGAAAAAGGCGAAAAAGCTAAAAGCCAAAGTAGGCCTAGACTTTTGAAATTATGCAATTCTACTCAGTTTTTCATTCTGAACAAGTTTTCTTAATAACGTTTTGTCGTAAAAAATCCCTAATAGGGTTTCTTGAAAATTAGCTATTTTAAAAATCATAGCAGGCCATGAAATAATTAGGTACCCCATCCAAATACCACCGCCTATGCGATACTCTCCCTTGGGACTACCAATAAAAAATAGAGACCATTTGTTTTTCTTGTCCTTCATATTATAGTTCTGAGGTGTCCAGTATCAAATTGGGACACACTGTATAGGTCTGTGGTAACAGATATCACACCTGTTTAGTATATCTATACGAAAGAAAGCTTTCGTGGTTGCTTCTGGGGTACTCCTAGTTTGGAGTATTGTGAGGGTGAGAATTATTATTATTATTATATTATATAAGGACAAAATAATAAATTCATAAGTACGTAATAATAATAATTTAAAATAAACACACTATTTATCTTTTCTAAATAAATAGAGTCTACCACATTTTTCTTTGAGCTTATCTTATATAAATATATTTTTTATTTGTATGCACAAATTTTGCTTATCTATCTCTGGTGATTTAGGAAATTTTCTGTGGAACGTAACCTTTTGCCAAATATGCTTTGGAAGCTGCTATATGGCTGAAACGACTGTAATTACGACAATAGAAAGATAAATCAAACTTTGAACAAAATTATTACGGCCCTGGCGATTTCTTTCCATCGTGCGTGTGTTGCATAGAAGCACTTTTTAGGTGGAATTATTATGGGATGCGGGCGGTCTATTATGATTGTAAATAGATTTATTACAATGGCCGCAAGGCTATTACCACAGAATTGTCGTGCTATTACACTGTTACTTACATTTCCTAAAAGCATCAAATTCTATAACATTTTGTATTTATTTCCAACTTTTGAATTTTTCCGACAAAATCCCGCAAAGAAATGGCATTTTATAAGTAATTCCCGCCGAGCCAGTTATTGCTATCTTGCATTGAATAAGGAATTAATGTATCTAGTTATTTTTATTATTATATATATTACAGTGTGGGTAGAAATTGTGAAATATTGCTTATATTTCTTAAAATATTCCTCATATCAAAAACATGTTTTAATAAAAGTGTTAGGGGAAATTATTTCCCGTTTAGTGAAATCAAGCACCATATACTTTTTTTTTGGTGAAAATTGATACATTGGAACTTTCTGAATAGGATACAATACAATTTTAATGGGGTCGCATAAAAAAATGCAAAAAATAGGTTTTCTATTATGCTATTGACAATGTTTATCAAAATAATAATTAACATCAAGTTAGCCATTCCAAAATCAGAACAATGCGAAACTGTCACTAGCTGTGTAACTGTGTACATTGTTACACTAAACGTACTTTTTTACTCAATTTTCTGTGTACTTAACTACTTAGTATGTTAACCTGTATTCTTTCCGTTTCACTTAATTCAAGCGCCATTATAACTTACTAAGTACTTAAGTACACAGAAAATTGAGTAAAAAAGTACGTTTACTGTAACAATGCACACAGTTACAAGCAACTGACAGCTAGTGACAGTTTTCCATTGTTCTGATTTTGGCATGGCTAACTTGATGTTAATAATTATTTTGATAAACATTGCCAATAGCATAATAGAAAACTTATTTTTCACCAAAAAACGTGCCATTTAAAAAAAATCAAGTCGGTTACCATGGCAACCACATTTTTTGTGCTACGAAATATTGCTTGATATCACTAAACGGGAAATAATTTCCCCTAACACTTTTATTCATATGAGGAATATTTTTAAGAAATATAAGCAATATTCCACAATTTCTATCCACACTGTATAAATCCTTGATCTGTGATTTTTATGTAATTTCTAGAGTGCCAAAGGGCTTTTTCCCACAAATTTCGCTTTTCCCCTAGATAGAATGCTATGTGCCTAGATTGCGCACAATATGGCGGCTATCCAAGCGGGCGCCAGCGTCCTCTGCCGGATAGCTAAAAATTGGTGAAGGGACTAGGTCCATAGTAGATTCTTCTATGCATAGCTAGGACCAAAGATCATAATATAATATTCATGTGATTCATGATCAAATTGTGACAAAATGAAATAGGGCCCTGGCACCCCTTCCTTCTTCCTTGGCAGTTGGGTATGAACACCCCACTAAGCATAAAACTCCAGAAAATATTCGTAGTATATTTTTTGTGATGAAACGTTACAGCAGATTTCTACATTTCAATATATTAATTATGGAATATTATGTTTTAAAAGATATCATAATATTGTGGCAAGGTTCTTAAATGATATAATCTACTAGAAATGTTGCTGGAGTCTGCATGGTTCAAAGTACTTGCGACGTTACATTGTTATTGTTGCAGCAAGCTTATTTGAGTTGGCTTATAATGAAACTAGCATTGAGCAACGAAATACTAACAATGTAGCAATATCAATTTTAAAATATAGGGGGCAGATTATGCAAAAAATAAACTTGTCCAGCTATTTTTTTGTAGCTTTTAATAAAAGAAAATTAGGCAATGACTGACGGGTCACTTTAATTTTTGGCACCATGTTGCTTGTATCCAATATTGCTCTCATATCCTTGTGACTGTCACACATATTGACTAACATGGTTTCCATAAACAAGGCTATCTACTGAATGAATATTAATGTAACTTTACGATGTCAATATTTAGTTCAGAAAATCTGCTCTGAAGCTTAGGTACCGCTGCCATGTATCATCAAATTGTTCTTATCTTAAACAACAAGTGGAGGTAGTTAATTTCGGAGATGGTTTGCTGTCAACTTGACAGTTGTGAATTATATACTTTTTTACCAACCAATTTTAGGTATAATTTTATATAATAGAGAAATACCTATTTCTCTGAGGTAATGACTTTTAAAACTAAGGAACAAGATAATCAAATGCGTTTTTATATTTTAAGTGAGTATTGTTTGTATCAATATTACTTTTATTTTTCTTCACGATGTATGTCATACATCGTGATAAAAACCTTTTTACTACTACTCTTGAATGGTTGCTATCAAATTTAACTTTCGTTATTTGTAATTTGTAATAAAATAATTTGTGATTTTAAAGCTACGTGTGTAATGTATAGGTAAAGATTTTTATGAATTTTAAAAATAAGGGCAAAGTAATCAATATATATTTTTATAATAAGTATTTATAGTACTGTTCATATCACTTTATTTTTTTCTTCTTTGAACCCTGTTTACCACTACTTTTGCCCCTTTTTCTTTTCCTCAGCATCTTCCGTTCTTCTTTATCGGGATCCAAGCCTTCTTCAACCCATTTCTTCCTTAAATTTATCAATTTCTTCTGGTAAAAATGGTCCTCGTCTAGTTTCAAGTTTGCCTCGCTTTTTGTTACGTACACTTCTGTACATATTTTCCCCACTTCCTTATCTAAATAATGTGCTATATTATCATAAATGAAAAAAAAAAACAAAAAAATACTTACCACTTATTGGAAACTCCGTCAACTTTGTATTAATTCTTTCTTCGACTGCCTGCAACAATTTTATATCATAGGGAGTAACTAAAGTCACAGCCTTCCCTGACCTGGCAGCTCGAGCAGTTCTACCAACTCTGTGGATATATTCTTTGGGTTCCTTCGGTACATTATGGTTAATTACCAACTGAACTGTAGGGATATCCAAACCTCTGCTCGCTACGTCTGTAGCAAGTAATATTTTTATTGTATTACTCTTGAATTTGGCCAATGCTGCCAACCGCTGTTTCTGGGGCATCATTCCATGCAGGGCGACATTGTCAAAGCCTACTTCGTTTAGAGTCATTGACAGAATTTGGCAATTTCTAAAAAAATAATCTTACCTATAATAGCTTTTTTTACTCTAGATATCATTGAGTAGATGATAGAATTATTCCTTTACTCAATGTAGGTATGAACACAGAATATATACCCTGTATGAACTAAACAGAAAAAGGAAAACATCATAATTATCGTATGTAATATTACTAGTGCCGGAAATTTTATCAATAATTTTTTCGAAAGCGCTATTTTGCCTAGAAAGATCACAAGTATAAATTGGGCTTTTAATTTCTGATAAAATCCCGAGAGCGAAGCTCGAGGGATTTTATCTCTGAAAATAAAAGCCCAATTTATACGAGTGGTTTTGCTAATGGGCAAAACAGGGCTTGAGAATAAAATTATCTAGAAAATTTTCGGGCACGAGTGGTATTTGTCGAGATTATTTCACGAATACGATTTAATAATTTCTGTATTAATTTTCTATGTTTACATTTCCAAAACGACTCAGTTTGAACGAGTTTATTGACAGCTTCGACTGTAGCGTTCGAGTAAACAAACATGACGCTTGGGTATCCAAGGCAAATGCGATTATACCTACACCCTGTCGGCGTTGGTTTATTTTCTGAATGTGTTATAAATTTAAACGGAGGCGGAGGTTTAAATAACAAGAATTTAGCAATGTAAAAGTTATATAAATTCATTGATATAATGCTTAATAATACCGAAACATAATTTATAAGCTGCATAATTTAGAACAGTGTGAAACACACAAACTTTAAGAAGTAGGTACGTGTTTGAATCCAACAGATTCGCGGTTGCTAAGCAACGAAGTGATAATTTGCACAAGTGCAATTACCGCGATAATTTGCACAAGTGCAATTACCGCGATAATTTGCACAAGTGCAATTATCGCTAGCAGAGGCATATGATTGGTTGGATTTTTATAGAAGGAGCTAACTTATGGGATGCAAGCAGTATGAGGGAAATAATCCAAGTAATATTATTATTCTTAACTGCCAAAAAAGGCATCAAATGTGTCTGTCAATTATCAATAATTGACACAAAACAACTATCAATTATTATGGTTAATTGAAAACAATTTTAAAAAATGGGCATAAAAAATAGGTTGAATAATTACAGAATGAGAATCTCTAAAAGCTTTTGGACTTACTTGCAAGTATCTGTGAACACAATAATACTCCCACCTTCATCCTCTTCTTTATATTTCCTTACAATTTGAACTAAATAAGCATCTTTAACATCTTTCGGACAAAGTACATAGTGTTGTTGTAAAGTGTCGACTGTTGCAACTTCAGCAGGAGCTTCATACATAAATACGTCACGCCCAAGCTGCCCTATGGTATCTTTCAAAACTTCTATCGTATCAGTTATAGTAGCGGAAAAACACAAGTTCTGCCTACCTTTCGGCAAGGCTTTAAATATGGTCTTTATTTGTTCATCGAACTGCCCACTCAATAACCTATCCGCCTCGTCCAATACCAAAAACTTTATCTTAGACAAGTTGAAAGTATCGCAACTTTCCAGGTGGTCCGCCAACCTACCAGGAGTGGCAACCACCACGTGCGGCTTCCTCGCTAGCTGTCTCCCTTGTTCCACCATGCACATACCACCTACAATCACCGTGTGCCTCAAATTCATCGGTTTGCCGATGATCGCAAACTGGTCGGCAATTTGAAACGCTAGTTCTCTCGTTGCGGTCAATACCAAGGCGTATATCCCGTAGGGGTCTTCGAATAGTTTTTGAAGTATCGGCAAGGCGAAGGCCAAAGTTTTACCGCTGCCAGTTTTGGCAGCGCCTATGCAGTCTTTGCCTTTCAAGATTTCGGGGATGCAGTTCGCCTGGACCGTTGTTGGGGTTTTTAAACCTATGGTTTGGCATTGCTGGATGATCCATTTTTTCAGATTTAGATCCGAGAAGGATTTATTATCTGCTGAATTTTCCATAAATGGATAGACGTTCCTTAAAACCTCAAATGGATTATTTCAGAGTTCAAAATAAACCATCCAAATTATTCTAAATAGACAATAGACAATTAATTGAACCAGAATTGATCATTGAACGGCAATGTCGGCAATAGTGAGGTTAGAATACCACAAAACAATAAAAAAATACTAGGAAACCATTGAGGTAGTATGGGGGGGAGGCGCCATATATTACTTATTTGTGGCATATAGCAAACGGGTTCAGGGGGTGTGGCTAAGCCTGTGATCAATATGGCTGACACGCCAGGATCTGATTAAACAGTATTCCTAGTAAAATTATAAAAAAACCAACGAAAGAAAATATGGGGTTATTTTGAATCGAAGGAAGAAACACCCTGTAGGCAATCCTTGAAAAATACATACCTAGAGTAGTTATAAAGGTAATATTTTTCTTTTCATAAAGTACCAAAGTGGATATTATAAATTATATTGATACGGCTCTGTCTATTGTTTACATTACCTGTTAAATATAATTCCTGTGAATTTCTTTTTTGTCCACTTTAGAATTGCTACTGCAACAACGTACAGCACATGACATATTTATTTCCAGAGGCCAATAGCTAGCAAAAACAAGGAAAACTGCACTTTTAGCCACTTTTAATGCACTTTTAGCACCGAGTCAACAAATTGACGTTGTTCTGGTAATCTATGACGTAGGTGGAACCCATTTTGGGTCACGTGACAGCTTCTCCCCTCCAATACCAACTTAATGGGTGGAACCGTTGATTGAAGAAGGGGTCCTCCATCGACGGTGGAACATATATGTATATACGAGGGATACATGATTGTATTGGAAACATTTTTCTACATAAAGAACGAGGATTTTTGGTATAGGTTACATAACGCATTTTTTTTTTGAGAAAAAAATATTTCGCTTACTTTTTACAATTTATTTATACTTTCTTATGTATTTGTCAATTTATCAAGAACAGTTTTAAACGAAATACCTACTCCAACAAATGGTTGCAAATGAGAGAATGTAATCAAAGTAAACGCTTGAAGTGCCTACCATTTACTTGCTGACAATGGGCAAGGTGACGATATCACATTATCCCTATTTTGTGACGATATTCAAATTATCTTATTATGCATATTGCATTAACTAATATTTGGGGAATGATTAGCCTGATTTGCTCTGAAATTCTAATTTTCAAATCTTGCAACCATTTGTTGGCGTATTTACTTTAACTGTTCTGGTTAGAATTGAATAAATCGATAAATAGGTACACATACATACAATGACATCTGTGACACCAATGACGTCACAGGACGCATTTATATGTGAAAATTTTCACATTACAAAATTAAATTTGAAGTGTCTGAGCGATTTTTTCCCTGGCCCCATAGAGATTTTATTGAATTTGTTCCAACCTTTCAACCTTTGAGCGTTGATTGAGGAAATCGACGCTTTGAGTTCGAACTGCACAGAAAAAACAAGTTGGCCAACAAACGTCAGCATGATAAGAATTTATAACAATGAAATATGCCATTGTAATAAAATCAACACAGACAAATTAGCAGTTTTTTCAAAAGCTAGAACCTAGAACCCCAGAAATTCGTCCTTTTCTGGGCTAGAACAAATAAGGCTATGCAAGAGTGAAAGAAAAACTTAATGGCATTTTTTCGCTACCTTTTGTAGACAAAAATATATTTGTGTTTAAAAGGCTTATAGGTATTTTTTAGGAACATATAGGTATTATTTTTTGGGAAGGATACACATAGTGAGGGAGGCCTTTCTTCCATAACACAAGAAAACTATTTTATGGCTGCATTTCTTTATTTATATCTAGTATTCATAACATTAGATAGGTACATAAAAATATAGTTAACGATATCAGTTTTTATAAAGGTATTTACAAACACATAAATAATAATCATTTAAGGAAAGATCTTGAAAAAGAATGCGAACTATTCTCACACATGCCGTAACTCTTATTCTTCTTTTTGTACTGAATACTTCTCCTGATCTCCCAATGTCAAGGGGTCCTCTTCAGCGCCTTCCGTATAATTGTCCAGTCTTCCATTATATCTTGCGGTTTCAACATGTAGACAATATAAGGCCCCGAAACTGTGACGGCCTTTCGTCGAGACCTCGACCTTGATCTTGACCCCCACTCACCACCTTCGCCCCACGTTATTTCGCTGTTCTGCTTATCTTCTTCGAGCTTCCTTATAGTATCCATTAATTCACTGTAATAGTAATCACTGGCCAGTGCTTTCTCGCTTTCGAAATTTTGCATCGCTGCTTGTTCCTCTGCATCAAACTGATTTGAAATGTTTTCCAAGCGCAACTGCTTTAATATGCTCGCCACCTCCTCGCGGTTACGTTTGTTTTCTTGCAGCTGTTGTAGGTGATGAAGATACTCGGGGGATTTACCGTTTTTCACCTCTACCAGCTGAGTCTCAACCTGCTGCAACCGTTCGCGGTACAACTGCTCACGTAAATGATCGAACTGACTCTCCAAATCCTGAACGTGCTGTATGAGCTCAGTCCTTCGAGACTCGCACTCCCCCTCGTCCATCTCCGAACTCTCGTCCGAGTCCGGCTCATCTTCGGTGGATTCGTGGCCCCCTTCATGGTCCCTTGTCGAATTGGAGACTTCAGATTCGTTGCCCGATACCTCGTTTTCGCTGACGTCCCCCATAGAGTTAGCCGTGTTGTTCGACAGCTTAATAGGGGGCATCTCGTTAGACACCCTCGGTCTTTAATTTGCCATTCGCATAATGGTTTTTTATTAATGGCATTCGAACTGCCAGAAAGGTAAACATAACAAACGCTTTTTTCTGAAAAGTAGGGTTAAGGCCTGACAGCAAACTGACGTTTGACGTTTGCAATTTTGCATTTTCGTCATTCGTGAAGTTAGCTACGTTAATGAATGACGGAGCAAGGAAATTGGAATGCAGAGAAATGGAGTGTTTCTCTGATGGAATGTCATGTATATTGCTTTGTTTAGTTTTTATTATGACCGTGTTCTAGAACTCGTACACATGCGCACTTGCTACAAAATGTTTCCGTTTTCAGAACCAGTCGGAGCGGTAAAATCCTCTGTTTCCGTTTTGTCAGTTCTTTAAATCCTGAACGATTATAACCTGTTCCATGTTTTTGCATATAATTATTTATAGTTCTGCACATGCGCAATAACGTAAATAAGCCATCGTTTTTTGTTGTTTACATGTAACCCAGGTTTTTGGCAGATCTACTGTTAATTTGACCGAAAAATGAAAAATATGTTGAGATAGAAAAGAAATAAAAAAGAGAACCAACACAATAATCACAAAGCACGAATTTATCATGGAATGTGTGTTTCCGTTTTCTGCAAAGTTCAGAACCGTTCTGCGTTCTGCGCAAGTTTATAGCTGGCTTCTAGCTTTTTTCCCACAATAATTCTGCTGTCTAGAATAATCAAGAGAAGAGAAAAGAATGTATGTTATCAGTGTATAGTTCAAGTTTCCAAGTTGGGCGGGTACACTGTACAGCAAAAGCTGGACATATCCCTTCCAACGAAGCGGTGGCGCAAGCCCTATATTGGCTCACTTGTTTGGAAGAGCAGGGGCCAAAAAAGGTGACTAGAAGAAGAATAACCTATTTATGTATATAATCTAACATTGGTGTTTTATTACGCGGCGGTTCCGTAGCAATTCCCTAATATTTTTGACATTTTTGTTGTTTTGTAACATAACCAAATAACCCTAACCTATATATTTTGTGCAAATAACCAAAAATAATCCGAAAAAGCGGCAAGTGGTCCAAGAATCTCAACGGGAGATAATATAGTTTTTCAAAATGTTTGCAAAAAAGGTGAGGATATTAATCCCATTAAGACTTAGCTCCTTTTATCTAGACATAAAATTTCCAGGTATTAGCTGCCGTAATTCCCCAACGAACGATCGGTAAAATTGACCTCACCAATGTTATTCGGCACGTTTCTGTAACTGCCAGAGAGCCCGAGCCCCAAAGAGTCGAGAAGAGTAAGTTGTAAAATTAATTATCGTAATCGTTCCCATAGTTACAATTGACAAATTACAATTAACCTTACTTTGTAGCGATAAACAGCGTCCAACTGTTGGGCAGGGTCGGGGCGGAGCCGCAGAAAAAGGGTACAGAAGAACACCCTATAGCGGTTTTTTCGCTGGCCACCCACACGAATTACAGATACGAATCCGGAGAATTCCTTCAGAGAACCGAATGGCACCGGGTGGTTTGTTTCAAGCCCGGTTTGAGGGAAGCCATCCTGAATTATTTGAAAAAGGGACAGAGGGTGCACGTGACGGGAAAAATTACTTACGGGCAAATAAAAGGCGAGGATGGAGGGACGAGGAGTACCACGGCGATTGCGGCCGACGACGTCATATTTTTCCAGCAAACCTCATAAGACTTGCAAATACTTTTGATATATTATAGATATCTACTTATTTTGTAATAGACGAGTCCACTGAAAATTTGGCCTTGAAAAAAGAAGAGACAAAAGTTCCGCCCTAGCGCTATCCTTCTTTATTGGTGTAGCCAAAATGTCATTTACGTTTGCATCAATTTCATAAAACTTTGCAATGATGGAAATATTAGTCCTACCTTTTCCCTGTCAATGATTTGCTACGATAATTTTATAAAAATAACGTGTGCATGGTCGTTGTGTGGCCTAGGGTTCCCCTAATAAAGGAACCCTAGCCTGGCCTATATTCACAACAAAATATTGATGTTTTGTGGGAACAATCGGCTTTAGAACATCGAAACTACTTTTCAAAACTGAGGACACCAGATTGGATCTCGATCAGAAAACGGATCTGCTGCTGATCGCAGAAAATTCCAGTTAGGTTAGATGGTAATCTCAGACTAATGAATAAAGGGGACACCGCATTATAGCGTCTTTATACAGATGTAAACAGTAAGCTGAACCCTCTCACTTTGTGAAAGAGATAAATGTATTTACAAACACTACCTATGGAACGAAATATTCTCTTTTTTCACATTAGAGAAAAGGCACTTGCACTTTATGCACCTTTTTACTATTTTTTTAATATTTTAAACTTGGAACCGCACGAAAAACTCGAATTTAGCGTTTGTTCTCTGGTAGAACTAAGCAAATACCGAAGCACAAAACCAAAACAAACAAAATGGAAAACAAACAATTTGACCAAGCGCTAACTTTGGTCCCTGTCAAACTGCCGCAACGTTGCCGATTAATGCGAAGAGTAATGGGTGTTCTCTACTATAACCATTTTGTCAATAATAAAACACCTACATAATCTTTCTTGAACACGAAAAGGTTGTTTTACTTTACTGTTCCGCTTGAATTTTATAAGTGGGGGCAATTTTACGTTCAATGCATCTACTAAAGAAATTGCCGGTTTTATTTATGATATTCCTAGTTATTGTTACTCTTAAATGTGACAACATGTTTGGGACAGGTCAGTAAAGGACCAATATTTGTAAACATGGGGATAGATAAACAACTATGCCTGTCAACAATTCACTTAAATTTGTAAACAAATTCGTCCCCTTTATTCATTAGTCTGAGATGGTAATATCTCTTATTCATATTTCTGTGGTACCACAAAACAGCAAATAGTGCTCTTCTCTCAGATGAATAATAAATGTTTATTTGTCTGAGGCTCTTCTATTAAATAAAACTAGTTATACTTGAAAGCTTAATTTATTATCGATAACTTTACGATAAAACTATTGCCAGATCTATATATATAAGCGGGTTCGGATGTATTTTGACATTGGAAAAGATGTCAGAATTCATCTTTGTCTAGATCATGTTTCTCAATTTCCATAGATCATGTTAATTTAATTATTAAATGATATAATTTTACAGCAGGTTTCGGTAGTTTCGATAAAGAATCTATGAAAATCAAAAGACTATTTTCTAAATACACTAAACTTGCTAGCACAGTTGACAGTTAACCATAAAAAATATATCTGCTCCCTATTCCGAGACAATTTTAAAACTCAATGGATTGAACACAGCAAATTCTGGTGAATAATGTCCTCACGTGAATATACACAATTCTAGTTAACACCTTCAAGAAATTATATCGATAAACTTAATTTATTTAAAGTATCGATTGCATGCAACAAATCACATCACAATACCACTTAAAATTCCCCGAAAAAATGGATATTATTCCCTCTCTAATATAAAACAAATCAATTGGTCTAAGCTGCAAACGACAAATTCAGATTCAATATAAAAAAATAAAAAAAGATAAACTTAACAAACCTATAATTATAGAAACATAATCCTAATATAATCTGGGCGAGTGCAGACCTAATGTTTGGTGGTCCAGCTCCGGCACGTGACACGCCCCCGTCGGGCCCCAATCGTACAGCGTCTGCGAGTTGGCCAGCCGGTGCGTCAGACGGTGCGCTATCGAGAACCCCCCGCTACCTTCCAGTTGCGTCAAAACTATTATCACCTGGAAAAAAGGATCGGATTTTTTTCGGACCTCGCTACAAAAATTACATGCCCCAAATGGTATTCGAACTATTTTGTCATTGTTAAAAATGTTAAAAATTTCTTAATTCCAAATTTACTGTAACTTATAACAATTTCTTTTGAAAATTGTCAGTTTCCAGAAAAAAATAAAATAGCTAAAATTTTGCCATTTTTGAAAGTGGTGAGCCTTATAAATATTGAAATATTTGAAAAATATTTACTTTTCACTATTTTCTCAAAATTACAATATTTAATTTCAATTTGGGAATCAGCAATTTTGGATGCAAGAAAACCTTTAGAACCAGTATAAACCAGGGACTCTTTAAAATAAGGGGACCCAGCATGTCACAGTCTATCACATAGGAAAAGTGAAGCCTTGAGGGGAAGTTTGTTTTCTGTCGACTCCAAGGAGACCACAAGGGGGCTGATACAAGGTTATGTTATATGTCAGTGTCCAACTGCCATCAGGTTTTATGTGACATGCCAGTGCCACAGAATCTAAAGGATGCAAAATATTTCCCATCATAATTCACAATTTTTAAATTTTCTAACTTCCAGATACTCAGATGTGTCAATTAAAGGTAATGCGGCCGCCTGTAGTAGTCCCAATAATTGCAACCAGGTTTTTCCTGTATTACCTTTAGTAATCCTAAAATTCCCATTATGTGGGCATTACGTATAAGTAGGTAGTTCAAAACAAATCGTATTTCGAAAATTTTAAATTATTAAGCAGGTAGCTTCAGTCAGGTGTTTTTTTAAAGAGTTTTTATCTACGACTACAAGTTTATTTTAAGTTTGTGAGGTACCTTGGGAGAGAAATAAAATTACAAAAATTTTATAATGAACACCGAGAAAAACTACATCATTAGAACTACTAGACCTAATATTAGTCCATCCTGAAATCTGTGAAAGTTCTTTGGGTATATACGTTCGACAAGGGAAGAAAGTTCAAGTATACATATTACAAATGGATTGAGGAACCTGGTAACAAGGTGCAATAGCGACAAATTCTTAAATAAGCAAAATCGGCACTACTGACTTACCATACTTAGGTATTACTTATATTCGTGAAAATAATTGCTGGAAATAGATTTCAACTATAAAATAAATTTCTTTCATTTGACAGTTGCCACATTCTGCACTCGTATACACAAAATTGTCAAGTCTAATTTTTAGATTCTCCAATAAAGTGGAATACTTGGCATCACTGATACCATTAGAATGAGGAAAGATTAGGCCTCACTTTGGAAAGTATAATGCTGGGTCCCCTTACTTTAAAGAGTCCATGAGTAAAATGATGATTGATTAATTTCTGTTAAATACAATCTTTTGTTCGCTGCGATAACTCTTTGATTTAAACTCAAAAACAAATATATGATTGTTTTCATTTTCACTTGACAACATATCTCTGATCGTTGCCATTTTCACTCAAGAACAAATCCCTGATGAACGTCTCGAGAACAAAAAATGTCTGATCTTCCATAAATGCAAATCTTACACAGTAGATTCAGAAAGAAAAATCTTGAATTTAAATAGTTGTGGCCAGAATTAATATCCTCTAAAGGCAATATTTATTTATTTATTTATTTCAACCCATACAGACTAATAAGCCTTATTACATGGATGAATAATCCTAATATATATTTAAAGTATGACCCATTTTTGCGTACCTAGGCTAGAGAAACTTAATGTAGGAATTACACCGTCTAAGTATCTTATTTAGCTACAGAATACGAAATATAATTAAGCATAACAATTTTTGAAGTAGTTTACAATTGGCGGTCCGGTGGGAAAAGTGGTATAAGTACAAATTTGTGAAAAATGAGTTAAGTATACCTCCGAATTCAGCGCAACGTAAACTACAGCTGGGAATAGTGATATAGGTTGAAATCGTTTCCTAACCTCCTTATTTTTTGTGGCATTCGGTATATGTCAAGTTTTTTTTCAAAATTTTGTGTGGAAACAAATATATGTAAACATATCAATTTTTTTTTTCAATAATGCTGCCTACAAGTTCCGTGAAAAATGGTAAAAGTTGACTTAAACCATTTTTCACTATTTTCGATATAGTATTCCTATAATTCAATTGAAATAAGTATACTTATACCATTTTTCCCAAAATATAACAAGCAACAAGGCATGGATTAATAGTTGGTTTTAGTACACTTATACCAGTTTTCCCAAAAAAATCCCAGCTTGTATATTAATTTTGTCGGCGGACATTTTGAAATTTGGATAACCTAACCTAACTTATTAAGCACCAGTGAGCAGTATCGTGTCGGCGTTCGATGCAGCTGGGTGATTTTATTTCAAATAGGACTTTTTGTTATTGAGACAAAATGTTCTCTAAAGGGACGAGGTTAATAGTGAAAAACGCTGTGGCTGTTAAACAAGATGATCATAATGGTAAGATATATTTTAACGTAATTATAAGGGATGGCTTATATTAAACTAGCGCAAAAATAATATTACTATTAACAATTGAATAATAGTTAATAATTAATAATAATTTATCTATCAAATTAGGTAACAAAATTTAAATTTGTATATAAGCAGCTAATGTGTAAATTATCTGTTCCTTCCGTTTTGTTGGGGCTGGTGTATGTTTTCATAGATCTTTCTAATCTGGACAGTTTTTTTGCAGAAATGCTTACAGTTGACAATAATAATAATTCCTTCTGTTTCATCAGACAACGAAGACGTCATTGGAGGCCAAGAAATAACGTTGACAAGTATATAAACTTTAGTTGTCCGTTAGTTTACACTTCTTTATTCAGAGACATTTAATAATGTAGTCAAGTATTCCAATGAAAGGAAAAATATATATGAAAAATGAGAAAGCCGCAATTGGAATTTTGAATTTTAAACACTTTTCATTTTCAAATTATTTCCATTTCCTATTGTATTTTCAATGACCTATTATGTCGAAATATTTTGATAAAAACTATTAATAATTTTTTTTCTTTTGAAAAAAAAAACTGTTTAAAAAGAGATAAAGAAATCACTCTAGTCGCATCTATAAAAACGCTTCTACTTATGTTTTCTTGAGTTGGGAGTTTTCTATTAGGAGCACCATATATAAAGAGTATTATTTTTTGTCCTCGGCTATCTATGTTCATGCTCTTTTAATATCATGGTGTTTGATTACTGCCTGCGAGTATGTTTTTTGTTTTGTTTTAGAAACCTATTATCCTTCATCATTATTGTTGCTTATGACAAATTATTATTACCTGCTACTGTACTAGATTATTCAATGATCTAAAAAAGGCTTTATGTCATAAACCTCTCTAATTTGTTCTGTTTTACAGAACTTGTTCCAGTACAGTTTTGTGAAACCCAATCTACAAAAGAAGATGCCTTAAAAGAAAGCTCAGACATCAAAAGTCAAGTAACTGGGGTTACAGCTGAGCCTTCATGTAGTTTTTGGAATTCTGAGTCAGATGAACCGTTCGATGATAGAGACCATATTATAGATACAATAAATGGTGATGACGCCGAAAATGAATAAAGCATTTTTTAAGCTCCATTCAAAGTTTACAATTTAAATATTATTTTTGTTTTAGTTACCATTGTTCCTTCTTGTTATAGTGAAAAGAGATATATGTAATATTTTTTCACTAAATAATTGTGTCAATTGGTATAAGTATTTCATTTTTTTGCTAAAAATGCTTTTGGGTATATTCAAAATTTGGTTTTCAATATACACCATTGTTATTATTCATACCCTATGACAATTTTTCATTTATGATAATTACAATCAAAATGCAAAACAATCAAAGTTAAAGGCTGATTATCTCAGAACTCTGATTTTAGACTTATACCACTTTACCCGCCAGGCCGCCAATTGTGGTTTTATATTGAGGAAAGCCGACAGAAAAATCGACGTCGGTGGTCACATTACACTCATTCGCTAGACTCGACATAGCAATATTAGCAAGAAGATAAGAGGATATTCTTCGAGAAGCTGAGGGTTTGCTTAGAAATGGCTCGATAATGTAGAATTATGGTAAAAACCTTAAGCGTAGACCGTCCACCAAATTTCGCTCACCTGTCGCGTCAGCGGCGGCACCGAGTCGACCGTCTTCAGCGTGCCCCTGGTCGACACGACATTGTAGCTCTCCTGGCAGTCGCACTTGACGTGTATCCACCGGTTCTCGTGCCGGTTCTCGACCATGACGACGAGGCCGGCCCAGCCCTTGGTCAGGTAGTAGGCGGTCATGCCCTCGCGGCCCTCGTGCCGCTGGCCCCTGGCCAGCGTCAGCGACACTATCGCGTCGGCCAGCATGTGGTCGGGCGGCGGTACGTGCTCGGCCAGCAGCTTCTTCGAGCTGTGTATCGCCAGCACGTAGCTGGGGCAGAGACGAGAGGGTTTTTTTTTAGTTGTGGTCATCGTGCCGGATAGCTCGGACGTTGACAACTCGTTTGGCATTTGCTAGACTCGCTAAATGGCCTGGTTCGACAAGAGAACTAACAATGTATTAAATTTCAATTTTTTATAATTTTGAACCTCCTATCCATCGACAAAGTCTAGCTACGGCCCTCTTCGTACTTTTTTTGTTCTAATGATAGCAAAAATTAAAAGCCAATGTATCGCATATCGCTTTGTGGCCAGTTATCGGCCGAAACTGCCACTTATTTGGATATTTATTAGGATTTTTTAAGTAAACAAATATGTCAGATAATCCATCAATGACGACAGATTTCTAACGTATTAAATGGACAGTAGTTCATTTGTCCTTCAACTTCAATGCATGTTTGCCACATATGTATTACTAATATATATTGCTAATAATGAACAACGACAATTTTGAAACTTTTCCTTTATAATTGATCTTTGATAACAAAACTATTGATTAAATTTCAATTTTTTTATATTTCTGTACCTCCTCTATCGACAAAGTCTAGCTACAGCCTTCTTTGTACTTTTTTTGTTCTAATGATAGCAAAAATTAAAGGCCAATGTATCGCATATTGCTTTGTGGCCAGTTATCGGCCGAAACTGCCACTTATTTGGATATTTATTAGGATTTTTTAAGTAAACAAATATGTCAGATAATCCATCAATGACGACAGATTTCTAACGTATTAAATGGACAGTAGTTCATTTGTCCTTCAACTTCAATGCATGTTTGCCACATATGTATTACTAATATATATTGCTAATAATGAACAACGGCAATTTGAAACTTTTCCTTTATAATTGACCTTTGATAACAAAAACTATTGATTAAATTTCAATTTTTTATATTTTTGAACCTTCTTCAGCTACGGCCATGTTTGCACTTTTTTTTATTCTAATTAAAGCAAAAATTAAAGGTCAATGTATCACATATCGTTTTATGGCCAATATATCAGTTCTCGGCCGAAACTGCCACTTATTTGGATATTTATTAGGAATTTGTAAGTAAACAAATTTGTCAGATAGTCCATCAAATAACGATAGATTTCCAGTGTATTGAATAGACAGTAGTTCATTTGTCTCATGATATACTATGAACTTCAATGCATGTATTACTAATATTATATTACTAATAATGAACATCGGCAATTTGAAACTTTTCCTTTATCGTTGATCTTTGATAACAAAACTATTAATTAAGTTTCAATTCTTTACATTTTTGAATCTCTTCTATTGACAAAGTCTAGCTACAGCCGTGTTTGTAGTCTTTTTATTCTAATAGTAGCAAAAATTAAAGGTCAATGTATCACATATCGCTTTATGCCCAATATATCAGTTCTCGGCCGAAACTGCCACTTATTTGGATATTAGGAAATTGTAAGTAAACAAATTTGTCACTGTTGTATGGACAGTAGTTTATTTGTTCCATGGTACACCGTGAACTTCAATGCATGTTTATAATAATAATAATCTTTATTGCTGTAAGTCAAGGCAACAATAATGACATAGCGTCAAGACAACACAGGAACAACAAAAAAGAAAAAACATAAATAGAAAAAACAAAATAGAAACAACAAAAAAACAAAGTAATGAATCCAAACAAAAAACAACAATTAACAATAATTATCCTTTAAGATATAATAAATTTGTATCAAGATAATTTATGACAGACCTTCTAAACCCATTTATATCTTGTATACTCTTTATGTCATTGGGCAAACTGAGGAATGCCTTTACTGACCGATATTGAGGTGGTATTCTGAGGTCATTTCTGTGTCTTGTTATTACATCCATATTAGTAGAATATAAAACGGCATTTGAAAATATGTTTTACAGTGGCGTGCCCAGAAATTGTGTCTGGGGGGGGGTTCGGGGCTTAAGCGAATGGAGGTTTAGGGGAGGGAAAATGGGAGGGGGGGGGGAGAAAAATCTAAGACTGGTAGTTAAAAAATATACTAAAAATTTGAAAAAAAAACTATTCCTAAAAAGGAACAAAACTGATTTTAATAAACCTACAATCCAAAATCAAGTTTTCTTTTTTTGGATTTGGACTTGGACTAAGAGTTCCGACTACTATCCGACCTGAAAACATCCCATATAGCATCTAATATTTTTTGAATATACAAAATAAGTTCCTAATGTGCAAAAAAATATTCCCGGATATTTATAAAATATTGTTAAAATATTTTGCGAACTATGTTCAGTAAGTGCATAATATAACCAAGATATTTGTTAAGCGCAGATACAAATATATTAGATGAATGTCCAAATGATGTATATTTCTACAATATCTTGTGTAACATATTCCTAACTTAGTGGTTCTTATAAATAATTACAAATTGAACATTTAACTTAAATACATTTCAGGCACGTTCACGTTAGGAATGTGCAATTTTGGAATATTGCTGGAACATGTTAAATAGTATATCCATACAGCAAATATCTTATGAATGTTCACAAATGGTTGTATATAAGACATTCACGATATACTTATCTTATCAATGTTCACGAGTGGCGATAACTGGAATATCATGACGTCACCGAGATTCTAGCTTACACTATTTTTAGCTAATATTTCCAAGTACGTCGATGGCTCAGTTGGTCAGAGCGTTGAACTTGTAAATCGATGGTCGTAGGTTCAAATCCTGCACCCGGCGTTTTTTTTATTTTATAATTTACACGTGAATATTAAATGGATATACATAGAACATACAGAAATGCTTCTGAAGTTTCAAATTAATCTTCAATGAATATTTGTGGATATTTATAATACGTGAAATAGTACCTTCAAAAGGCAAACACCTGAATGTTGCCTGAATGTTCAGATAATGTTTCTACAGTTTTTATGAATATTCCTACAATATGCATGTTCTCTGAAAAAAATATTATCAGAATATTCCGCCAATGTAATTTTGCTATATATGGGATTAGCCTCGCGACACCGCGGCGAGTTATTTTCCCGAAAACCTGTTTGCCCCGAGTCCCGATTGACCCCAGCGAAGCGTCCCGATTCGTCCCATTTGACGGTACAGATGTATTTGATCATCTGTATTCTGTACCCCTATGCCGCAGAAGGAGAACTGTACAGTGCAATTATTATCATTATCCGAATATCCGTTTTTAGATTACAAAGTGTGCATTGGTCTTAACTCATAAAAGATAACATTTTTGTTTAATAGAGTAGTTTAGTAGAGTAGTTTTTCGGTTTTTCTTTTGTTTTCCATTTTTTTCTTCACTTTTCGTTTGAAAATTTAACCTGCTTGGGGGGGGGTTGAACCCCCGAAAACCTCCCCCCATGGACACGCCACTGATGTTTTATGTTATATGTTTATATTATTTATAATAATAAACAATGACAATTTGATCATCGATAACCCGGGAGGTTTCCATCCTACCTCGATGTCGTAAAACATCCGGTGCAACTCACTTCGGATACGCGTTGACGTCGTCCAGCCCCGTGTGCCAGTGGTTGAACGCCAGCGGCACGGCCACGTACTCGCCGGGCTCCAGCATCTTGCAGCAGCCGACGAAGCCCCTCACCTGCCGCCTGCTGTGCTCGACGAGCGCGCCGATCGCCGGCCCCGCCCTCGCCCTGAACAGCACGACGCACAGGTCGAGCTGCGACCGTTGCGACTTCTCCGACTTGCGCTGGCCGCGCTGGAACAGCGTGAAGTCGACCTCGGTCGGCTCGACGACCGTCAGCAGGACGCAGGACAGGTGGCGCTGGCTGGCGAGCGGCGGCAGCGTGCCGTCGAGGCGGGCCTCGTTCCAGCCGCCGCGCACCTTGCAGACGTCGACGCAGTCGAAGTAGCGCATCACGTCGCTGAACGAGATCCAGAACGTGCCGTCCTGCGGCCCGTCCGGCATCAGCTCCTCCTTCAGCGACGCCGTCCACAGCGGGCAGTCGTCCGACCATTCGGCCTTCCACACGAAGTGGCCTGGAACGGGTCAGACAAAATGACGGACGACCGACGACGTCAGGACCTATACAGGGTGGAACTGAATCATGGTACACCCCAATTTTTCCCTTGTTTTTTGAGATACAATTTTGAAATTTGGCATGTCGATGTTACTTTATAAATGTCACTTTTTGACGTGTAAATTCATTTATTTCCGCTTCCGGTTTTACCGGAAGTGACATTCACTTTTGTTTTTTAAATTGAACACCCTGTATATTATTTAAGTTTCGGATTCTCCTCCATGTACTGAAACCAAGATGACTCACAAGTGACATTTTGGCTGACAGAAAGTGGGTTTTCTTTAACTTATTTGGATTTGTAATAATAAACTAAAGGTGGCTATGAAACAAATGAACTTCGACAAACTGAACATCTTTAATGAACTGTCAAACCGTCTGTCTACAGAAAAGTACTTTTCTTATAATAAACTACGGTATCAATGTGTTTCCAACTAAAACAATTGCAAAAATAGTGCTTGCAAAATGTCTCAAAGTTAGAAAAGATCGGAAAAAGTGGATATGTTGCTGATTTATGGAGAGTGCCAAAAAATGCCGTTGTTGCTAAAAACAATATCCTTATCCTGAAAGACAATGCCCTGCAAGAAATAATTATTTCCACCGCCTGAAAACGTAACTTAGAATAGAGCCAAAATTAATCTTGTGTAAGTTTGCGGCATTTTGCAAACACTATTTTTGCAATTGTTTTAGTTGAAAACACACTGATACCGTAGTTTATTATAAGAGAAGTACTTTTCTGTAGACAGACGGTTTGACAGTTCATTAAAGATGTTTAGTTTGTTGAAGTTCATTTGTTTCATAGCCACCTTTAGTTTATTATTGCAAATCCGAAAAACCACTTTCTGTCATGGAGGAGAATCCGAAACTTAAATAATATACAGGGTGTTCCATTTAAAAAACAAAAGTGAATGTCACTTCCGGTAAAACCGGAAGCGGAAATAAATGAATTTACACGTCAAAAAATGACATTTATAAAGTAACATCCACATGCCAAATTTCAAAATTGTATCTCAAAAAACAAGGGAAAAAAGTGGGGTGTACCATGATTCAGTTCCACCCTGTATACGCCATTGAATATAAGAAATACGCCTCCTGTAGGCTCAATGCTGAACTAAGTGTATGGGCCGTGCCATTTTGTTGATCCGTATATTATGTTTTCTGTTTTGTTCAAAATCAGTCAAAAAAGCTTTATTTTCTAAAGTTGACTATTATAATAATGTGGTAAATAACGACAGTTGAATTCAAATGTTTAAATATTCCCGCCACGCTTGTGCCAAAAAAGAGAGTAGAGTTAAGGAAGAGTTATTAGAAAATGAAATAAAGCAAGTAAAATGTGATTTTTAATATGATTACCACGCCCAAAAGGCCTCCCACAGTTATCACAAGTGGAATTTGAACATGCTAAAGTGTTATGCAGTGTAATTACGAAGTTTTAGTGCGAGATTCGGACGAAAAACCGTCTTGATTCGATTGCCGAGGTCCTAACCTAAACATTTTTTGTTCGTTTGTTCCTGAAAACATTTTCGAGATGGTACAAGTTTCGAATCAATTTAATTTAACCAACAAAGTTCTCTATTTCGAATTCTGCTTTTAGTTCATTTTTAGTTGCCTGTTGCCTTTGCAATTACATAAATCATAAACAATAATGTTTAAACTTTATAATAACCGGTAAGTACAGTTTCCCGCGGTGTATGTCTGCCCCGATTTTTTTGAAATTTTGGCTACCCCCCTTTTTTTGGGGGTCCCTGAACACGAATCTGACCTTAGTTTTTGGTGCTCGGGAGTAGTTTCCGAGAAAATGAATTTTCAAATTTCCTTTGACACCTCACTTTTCATGGCGATATTTGTGGTTATAATCCGGATGAATTTTTACTATATGCAGCTCAAACTGATCACCACACTATTTTGCACCTTTTGCAACATCGAAACTTCGCGGAAAATCCGAAATTTTGAATGATTTGTGCCGTGTTTACGTCCGGCCCGGCCGCTGTTTTCACCCCACAATCGGCGGGCGCCGATTGTCGGGGGGAACTTTTACCTAATAACCAAATAACTTTATGAAGGCAACCACAAAATATATAGAAGACGACAAGAACAAAGAACAACACAGTGTAAACCCAAAGTGTGCCCAAAGCTAGAGGTGACAATGGCCCATATAGTTAGTTCGCATAGTGCCCGTCGGGGCATTGGCATCTTAAATTCAGTCGCGTATAGACAGGTTTGTTTTGATCGGGGACTCTTTAAAATAAGGGGACCCGGCATGTCACAATCTATCGCATAGGAAAAGTGAAGCCTTGAGGGGAAGTTTGTTTTCTGTCGACTTCAAGGAGACCACAAGGGGGCTGATACAAGGTTATGTTATATGTCAGTGTCCAACTGCCATCAGGTTTTATGTGACATGCCAGCGCCACAGATTCTAAAGGAGGCAAAATATTTCCCATCATAATTCACAATTTTTAACTTTTTTAACTTCCAGATACTCGGATGTGTCAATTAAAGGTAATGCGGCCGCCTGTAGTAGACCCAATAATTGCAACCAGATTTTTCCTGTATCACCTTTAGTAATCCTACAATTCCCATTACGTGGGCATTATGTACAAGTAGGTAGTTCAAAACAAATCGTATTTCGAAAATTTTAAATTATTAAGCAGGTAGCTTCAGTCAGGTCTTTTTTTAAAGGGTTTTTATCTACGACTACAAGTTTATTTTAAGTTTGTGAGGCACCTTGGGAGAGAAATAAAATTACAAAAATTTTATAATGAACACCGAGAAAAACTACATCAGTAGAACTACTAGACCTAATCGTATTAGTCCATCCCAAAATCTGTGAAAGTTCTTTGGGTAGATACATAGATATATTCAACAAGGGAAGAAAGTTCAAGTCTACATATTACAAATGGATTGAGGAACCTGGTAACAAGGTCCAATAGCGACAAATTCTTAAATAAGCAAAATCGGCACTGACTTACCATACTTATTACTTTTTTTTTATTTGTTTCCTGGTAGATTTATTAAATTAATAACAAATTTCCTGGGGTTTCTACCAAATATATATTTTTTTCTTTTATCAATACAGCTTCGTAACTACGTACGTTTCAGCTTTGTTAGCCAGCATCAGGTTAAAATACTACATGTTAAAAACAATTTAAAATATATATAGATCTAGTCAAATCTTCAATTTATATTTGTCAAACAGTTGGAAAAGTCGCAATGACGGATTTTTACGAAATAATTACATCTTTGTCAGATCAAGAAAATACGTCTATTTTTTTCTTTCGCTAAAACCATCAGAGTGTTGTTAAAGTTGTTGAGGTCTCTTCTAGGCAGTTCCATAATTGTGGTCCGGTTATTATTCTCCCACAACCGTCGATTGATTTTTGATTTGTTTCCTGGTAGATTTATTAAATTAATAACAAATTTCCTGGGGTTTCTACCAAATATATTTTTTTTCATTTATCAATACAGCTTCGTAACTACGTACGTTTCAGCTTTGTCAATCGACGGTTTTGGGAGAATAATAACCGGACCACAATTATGGAACTGCCTAGAAGAGACCTCAACAACTTTAACAACACTCTGATGGTTTTAGCGAAAGAAAAAAATAGACGTATTTTCTTGATCTGACAAAGATGTAATTATTTCGTAAAAATCCGTTATTGCGACTTTTCCAACTGTTTGACAAATATAAATTGAAGATTTGACTAGATCTATATATATATTTTAAATTGTTTTTAACATGTAGTATTGTAACCTGATGCTGGCTAACAAAGCTGAAACGTACGTAGTTACGAAGCTGTATTGATAAAAGAAAAAATATATATATTTGGTAGAAACCCCAGGAAATTTGTTATTAACATACTTATTACTTAAATTCGTGGAAATAATTGCTGGAAATCAAAATTTCAACTATAAAATAAATTCCTTTCATTTGACAGTTGCCACATTCTGCAGTTATATACACAAAATTGTCAAGTCTAATTTTTAGAAATCATGGAAACCATTATTAATTTTTACTAACAATCAAAGTACCTGTTATATTCATAGATTCTCCAATAAAATGGCATACTTGGCATCACTAAGACCATTAGAATGAGGAAAGAATATGCCTCACTTTGGAAAGTATAATGCTGGGTCCCCTTATTTTAAAGAGTCCCTGGTTTTTATAAACGCTTGACGCCCAGAACTAATCACAATCTAAGCGCTCCATTAAATTATTCCGAAAATGTCGCGAGATTGTCAGAAATTGCCGCATTTTGTCGAGCCTTAGCAAACTTATTTCGACTCTGGGCTCGGAGGCTGGGGTCGTTAGACCATCCCCCGAGTCTTCAGGTGAGGTTCCGATGCTTCCGGCGCCCCCAAACAAGAAAAAACACGCGATATCTAAGTGTGATTCTGGAGGAACTATAACCGGGAATCACCGGGTGTATAGTTGGTTGATGGTCGACTTTCTGTCTTTGTTTGTAGCATGTTTTTAGAGTAGTATGGATATATTTAATCTTGGAGTCAAAATAAAGGGCGTTTTAACAACGGGGCACCAAGTCTATAGGTTTTGACGTCGTCGCGAACGATGAAACGACCGGAATTCCAACCCCTACTCTATGGAGGGTAGAGGTAAGGAGGACCATCTCTGTGTTATAAAATTGCCCCTCAAAACCATTAAATTAAGATGGCGCTGCTGTTGCCCCCGGGGTACCAAATCTACCCTCCGAACTTTAAAGTATTGATTGACCAAATCTCAACATATCGAAACGATCCAATCACGAAGCAGTCGGTTATTACCGACACTCCACAGTCCACACACCGAAAGGCCGACGATCGAACGAACTAAGACCGAATGAAATGATTCGATATTTTTTTAAATCGGTCACCGATCGATTTTGTCGTAGTAAAATGAACGAATTGCCCATCTCTACTACAACCGCTAAGTTCGGGTCATACCCGGGGAGAACACCAGCGCCATCCTTATTTAATGCACCCATATAAGATGGTCCTCCTTACCTCTACCCTCCATACCCTACTCACCCCAAGGATTCCTCAACTTGACCAATCGGTGACCCTGTATGTCCCGAACGTCCAGCAACGAGTAGGCGTGACGGGGCCTCAGCCCCCTCGCCGCGTACTCCGCCTCGTCCACCTTCATGTTACCGCCGCCGCACGACGCCCCCATCAGGAACATCGCCTGCCTCGACGACAGCAACCTGAAAGTTTACGTTGAAAGTCAATTCTTTTGCCCGGCGTGTCGTCTTACTGCGCCCAAATCAAGTCGGTGTCCAGCTCCTCGTCGGCGGACGGAAACGAGGACACCTGCAAGGGGATGGACTCGCAGGGGGCGCCCGTCAGCGTGGCGAGCCCCTCGAGGGACCTGCCGGAGACGAGCGCCTCGTAACAACTGTGTATCTTGGCCACCGCTTTCTCTATCAGCGGCACCCACAGCTGTTTTCGTTTGGCCTGAAAGGGAGTTTGTTTGAAACGCTTGCGAATTTCGATAGTTTCCTACGGGGGACGCGATGTTTCGTAGCAAAATCATCGAAAATATTTGAAAATGAGAGAAGAAGTCATGAAGGGAGAATAAAAATTTGTTAGTACATTTGAACTACTTGTAATCAAGTTAACATTTTAAAGGTACAAATGCATTTTCCCTAAGTCACCTAAATGTAATAAACATACACCTTCGAAAATCTGATATAATGTAATATACACTGTGTCCCGGATAAGAATGAACTGCAAACGGTGAGAGAGACGGCAACGGTTAAATAGGGAAAAAGTTGCACAATTTTGAGGCCGATAAAATGGCACAAACAGATTTCTAATATCTTTTTCGTTTTTGAGATATTTTGAAAAAAGTAAAATTTTGCGTTTTCGATTTTACTTTTTCGATTTTATTTTTATTTCCACTTTTTAACGGGTTTTAAGATGGCGTTTTTAGATTTGTTCTACAACGTTTCATTTTTGAGAAACCATCTTCAACTTTATTTTTTTAAATACAGACCTGGATTTTTTTTGCAGATTTTTGAAAGCACTTTTCATTGCAAATACCATGATGTATGACACGAAATATTTTTAAAATGTTTCGAGACAATTATACTGAAAATTCCTTTTTTTCCATTCATTTTTTTCTATTGCGGCCCTGTATTTAATAATAAGAAGTCTAAATATTAATCAGTATTGACAACAATTTAACTTAGTTTATTTTGACTTCGAAAACTTAATATTTTTAAATACGGCTCTGTCTGGTAAGTGTTTTCCTCTGTTGTTGTACAGCAAACAGTGTCGCATTGTGTTTTGGGGTAAATTCTTCGCTTTTTCTAATTATTTGTAAAAGGAATTTTCAGTATAATTGTCTCAAAACATTTTAAAAATATTTTTTGTCATATATCATGGTATTTGCAATGAACAGTGCTTTCAAAATATGCAAAAAAAAATCCAGGTCCGTATTTAAAAAATAAGGTTGAAGATGGTTTCTCAAAAACGAAACATTGTAGAACAAATCTAAAAATGCCATCTTAAAGCCCGTTAAAAAGTGCCATAAGAAAGTGTTTTTCTTTTTTTCTATCTGTGATAACAACTTCAGAAAAAAATAAAATCGAAAACGCAAAATTTCACTTTTTTCAAAATAACTCAAAACAAAAAAAAAATATTAGAAATATGTTTGTGCCATTTTATTGACCTCAAAATTGCGCAACTTTTCCCCCATTTAACCGTTGCTCCGTTTGCAATATCCCCATGCTGTTCATTCTTATCCGGGACACAGTGTATAGTAAGTCCACGAATGGAGTTCACTAGAGAATAAAAATTTGTATTATTGATTTTACGACGAAAAGTAATTCTTTATAAAAAAAAACTAAGGGTGGCAAAAATTTAAGGGAATATTGTTGTTTCCACAGCGTTAGAGGAAAACTTCTCCGTTACCTGGGAGTACAACAGGTGGCCCCTTTTGTCGCACGGGAAGAAGTCGTCGACGAGCGCCGTCGTCCACACCCCGTCCTTACATAACCTCACTTGGTAGACGCCCTGCGGGCAGTGGTTCCACGTGATGACGATCGACCGGAGGAGCTCCTCCCGTTCCGACAGCACGGCCAAGGCACTCAGCAGCCAACAGTTACCCAAAACACCTTCGGGAGCAAATCGTAAATTTCGCGATTTTCGTTTATTAATATTTTCTTGCCGTACCTTGCGAAATGTCCGACGGTTGGGGATTCCGAAAGACGACCCAGGGCAGGTCGTCCTCTTCCTCGACGAGAACCTCCCGCAATCTCCGCCACTTCACCGTGTGCGATCCCTTCATTTCGTTGGGATTGTAATAGAGGCTGGTGGGCAGCGGGGGAAAGTCGTTATCTATGTAACTCTGTTTTTTTAGCTTGCAATATCGCACTATGTAGTTCCAGTGTTTGTTGCTCAGTTCCTCTTGGGTTAACCTAAACGTCGTAAGTGAACTTTTAAAAGAACGCAAGTTGTTGGGCCGATGTGTAAAGCTCACTGGCAAACAAAACAATTAAGATGGCAAATCACTGTCAAGGTGCTGGTACAAGCAAACACTACAAACGATATTTAAAAAAGCAACAACAGTGTCCATAATATTTGAAAATAAGTGAGAAAATTATGAAGGGAGTACAAAAGTTGTTGGTACGTTTGAACTACTCGTAGACAGAGACGAGCAAACACTATAAACGATTTTGAAAAGAGTAACAAAACAGTGCCTACAATATTTGGAAATAAGATAGGGAATCATGAAGGGAGCATAACATGTTGTTGTCTTTGAACTACTTATAGACAGAGAGAGGCAAACACTATAAACGATTTTTAAAAGAGTAAGAAAACAATGCCCACAATATTTAAATAATATAGGAAATCATGAAGGGTGAATAAAATGTTGTTGGTAGACATAGAGAAGCAAACACTATAAACGATTTTTATAAGAGTAACAAAACAGAGCCCACAATATTTGAAAATAAGAAATCATGAAGGGAGTATAAAATGTTGTTGGTACGTTTGAACTACAGACAGAGAAAAAGCAAACACTATAGACGATTTTTAAAAGAAAGAATAACAAAACAGTGCCCACAATATTTGAAATTAAGAGAGGAAATCGTGTAGTATAAAATGTTGTTGGTATGTTTGAACTACTCATAGGCAGAGAGAAGAAAACACTATAAACGATTTTTAAAAGAGTAACAAAACAGTGGCGGCAATATTTGAAACTTGAAACTAAAAAAGAGGAAATTATGAGTATAAAATGTTGTTGGTACGTTTGAACTACTCATAGGGAGAAGCAAACAGTACAAATGATTTTTAAAAAATAACAAAACAGAGCCCACGATATTTGAAAATAAGATAGGAATTCATGAAGGTAGTATAAAATGTTGTTGGTACATATGAACTACTTGTAGACAGATAAGTAAACTCTATAAACGATTTTTAAAAGAGTAACAAAACAGTGGCCACAATATTTGAAAATAAAAGAGGAAATCATGGAGTATAAAATGTTGGCACGTTTGAACTACTCATAGACAGAAAGAAGCAAACAGTATAAATGATTTTTAAAAAGTAACAAAACAGTGCACACAATATTTGAAAATAAGAGAGGAACTAATGAAGGTAGTATAAAATGTTGTTGGTACGTTTGAACTACTCGTAGACAGAGAGAAGAAGTAAACACTACAAAAGATTTTTAAAAAGTAACAAAACAGTGCCCACAATATTTGAAAATAAGAGAGGAAACCATGTAGTATAAAATTTTGTTGGTACGTTTGAACTACTCATAGACAGAGATAAGCAAATAGTATAAACGATTTTTGAAAACTAACAAAACAGTGCCCACAATATTTGAAAATAAGAGAGGAACTTATGAAGGTAGTATAAAATGTTGTTGGTACGTTTGAACTATTTCTAGATAGAGAAGAAGCCAAACATAAACGAATTTTAAAAGAGTAACAAAACAGTGCCCACAATATTTGAAAATAATGGTACGTTTGAACTACTTGTAGACAGAGAGAAGCAAACACTATAAACGATTTTTAAGAGAGTAACTTTGATCGTGCCAATGCTACGAATCAAACATAACAGCAAACAAAACGGACAAAATTTTGACTCGCTTACCTTGGAGGATCTTCAGGAGGTGTGGTTTCGGCTTCGGCGCGCAGCCGCTGACACATATCACAGATAAATTGGGATTTGGTATTCTCGAAGGTGCAAATCACGCAGGTCCAACTCTGGATTGTCGCGACGTGATTCGAGGCGGACGCCTCCATGTCCGACTGTAAGTTTATCACACCTTTTATAAGCTTATTCGATATTTTGGTATTCTTGTGCATCGGCGACGGGCTCTTCGACCTGGCCTCCACCCTTTCAGTCTTACACACTTTGCAGAACCTCGACTTGTTGCTGTTCTTCAACGTGCACTGTTGGCAATTCCAGAATTCGCCTTTTTTCAGCGTCATATCGTTCGCCACCGTCAGAGATTTCAGTTTGGAACCGCAACAAGCATCACAGATAAGCGATCGGCCGCTATTGACGAGAGTGCATTTTTTGCAGGTCCAATTTTCATCTTCTTCCTCTTGCTCTAGGATTGTGAAAAATAACAATGTGATACTTAAAAAAATGCTGTCTTAATTTTACCTGGTAGTATTGAAAAATCATCTTCGAGACCTTGGTCAAAAGAAGCGATGGGAACTTGTAGGTCTAAAGAAGAGTCGCTCCAATCTAGCGATCTTAAAAGAAGAAAATTTCGATACTAGAAACAACCTAAATTTTTAGTTACTTACACATAAAAGGTCATGGTTATTGTAGGCACTTTCAAGATGATTCCTTATCGAATTAGAACGAATTTAGATATACTTACATTTTAACTGATTTTATTTATGAAATTATCTGATAAATGAAGTAAGATGTTGTATTAGAATTTAATAAGATGATCATCGGATACGATATTGTCAAAAGTATGAGATTATCAGAGATAAACTAAAAATGGACGCAACAGGAGATAAAAAGAAAAAAATGTGTATTTTAAATTTTTGTTTAAAACAATTTCTTGTATAATTTTGCCAAAAATAATCACTGATAATATACAGTGTGACCCCAAGTGCAGTTACAAAGAAGAAAAAAACCTTTTTTAACTTTGTGTTTTTGACAAAAATATTCCCACTCTTGATAAAAAGTTGTTTACTTATTTTATTAATACAAGAAGAAATTCCATTATTTGTTCACTTTAGGACAAAAAGTTATTTTGGAAAATTCTTTATAATAACAAAAATCAGGGAAAATGGCATACTTTTGATTTTTTTAAATTATTTTCAATCAGAATAAAAATTAGAAAAGAAAAAGAAAGACTAAATATAAAAAATATAGGTGTATAATTTCAGGAGGTAGCTATTTAATTTTTTATTTCGAATAAAAAAAATTCCTAAAAATTAAATTAACCACTGGAAATTGGAATTGCAAGTTTTTGTACCAAAGAACTTTTTTGTAATAAATTATTCTAAACCCAAAATAGTTATTTTTGTCACCTAAAATGAAGTTTTTCAGGACGAATCATTGCTGAATAGCAGAAGAGTCCTGAAAAACTTCATTTAAGTACGTGTGACAAACGCTATTTTTTGACATACACTCCCAACATTTTGTGATACGCTTTTTACAATTCTTCAGAATGCTAAATGTTTGAAAAAGTTGGCTTGGAAATTGATATTGTAGCAACGTTTGTTTATTTGATAATTTTGTCATGATATTCATTCATTTAGGGACCAGGCCGAAAAAGAAGCATTTCATGGACTTAAATGAGTTTTTGGGAGCGTACAACAAAAATAAATTTATTTAAATACTAAAATTTGATATAATGTAGTTTTAACTTCTAACTGTTGTGATAAGTAGATTTCAGAAATGTAACAATATACAGGGTGTTTCAATTATTTAATTTGGAGAAATAACACCTTCAGATTTCTATTTGGCCAGACATATATTTTTTATAGGTTTCGAATTTGCAGTTTTTCCTTAAATTGATTTAACCGAAGATTATCAATTACCCAAAAGTATTTTGTAAAGAAATGTACCGATTTTCTATTTTCTTTTTAATTTCACAACGGAATTCACGACAAACAGATTGAAAAAATAAATAAATATGATGCAATTTTCTTACATATTCGGAGCTGTTGTAGAAGAAACGCTGGCCCTGTCTTCTGTAAGCGTAATTGTTGAGGGCTGGTTGAGTGACGGCGGTGATCGGTAACTTTTACAAATGTCGCATTTCTCAGCACTAAAACCATTATAAGCGAATGAACACTGTCTACAAGTCCATCTTCTCTCATTTATTGTCCACGACGAAGTGACGGAATTGTTTTTCCGCAAGATTTGCATGCTAAAAACGAAAGTATTATTTCCCCCCCCCGATTTTCAAACCGTCTTCATACATTTTGTCATGCTGCTCTACGTCAAAGTCCATTGTCCTCCTAGGCGCGCTCGCGCCAATATCACTGTGGTTCTCGTAAAAGTGCAGCTTCTCCCTGTGCGGCTCCGAAATCCCTATGTACGTGTACAGCGTGGTGTTTATGCCGCCCTCGCTGATGTCGCTCGTGCTCCTGTTGAGGTTCCTGCTGCCGAACGGCGTGCCGGCCCCATCGAGAAACTTTACGTCCTGCGTCAACTGGATGTCCGTCATCGAACTGCTGGACTTCGGAAAGTTCGCTTGCGACAAGTCGCCGCCTAAGCTTCTGCGATTGACGTTCGGCAAGTGGCAATTGGGGGAGGCCGGAAGCTCGGAAAACGATCGCCTGTACGACGGCCTGTGGGTGGGGTTCCGGAGGGCCCCATTGTCCGCCCAGTTATCAACCTACAAAGTGACGTTTATTGCTATTTTCGTTCCTAAACATCGTTTCTAAAGATCCCATAGAAAAGTTTGAAGGTACCAAGGATTAACCTTCTTTTGACAATTATTAGCAGTCAACATTGACGACGACACAGTGGCCACCTGCGAAAGTAACTGGTACCATGTAAATTTTCAGTATTGTTTGCTGAGCGTTTTCTGCGCCATGTTCAGATGTCTACGTTTCCCTAATCTGTCGGAAATGTTAGGCGGCTTCGGTGTAAACATGGGGTGAAAACGGACATGAAGACATGTTATTTTCAGACAGTCTTACAAAAAAACTGCAAATTTGAGCGCAATCATTTTGCTCATAGGAATAGACAAAGGTATGAGGCTAAACTTAACATATTTGATTTTTTGAAAGAAGGCACCGTTTGTGCTATATTAAATAAATTCACTTTTATTTCATTTTTGAGAAGACCATGACTGAAAATTAATAAGATACTAACCAAAAATTTCAAAAATAATAGCTAGAGAAAGGATACAAGGTACCTATACAATTTTGAAGCAGTTTGCACTAAATATTCTAAAGTATTTTTGAGAATTTTGGCTTCCAACATTTAAAAATAAATTAAAGCTATAATTTGGATTGAACAAAAATCTGAAAATTTGCATGATTTTCATGGAGAGCTGATGCCAGTTAAATTTACATGTGGCCACTGTGTTGCCTTGAGAAAGCTATTTCAATAGGTTTTATCAGGGACTCTTTAAAATAAGGGGACCCAGCATGTCACAGTCTATCACATAGGAAAAGTGAAGCCTTGAGGGGAAGTTTGTTTTCTGTAGACTCCAAGGAGACCACAAGGGGGCTGGTACAAGGTTATGATATATGTCAGTGTCCAACTGCCATCAGGTTTTATGTGACATGCCAGTGCCATAGATTCTAAAGGAGGCAAAATATTTCCCATCATAATTCACAATTTTTAAGTTTTCTAACTTCCATATACTCAGGCGTGTCAATTAAAGATAATGCGGTCATAAATTTGTTTCATTTGACAGTTGCCATATTCTGTACTTGTAGACACAACATTGTCAAGTATAATTTTTAGAAATCATGGAAACCATTATTAATTTTTACTAACAATCAAAGTACCTACCTGTTATATTCATAGATTCTCCAATAAAATGGCATACTTGGCATCACTGAGACCATTAGAATGAGGAAAGAATAGGCCTCACTTTGGAAAGTATAATGCTGAGTCCCCTTACTTTAAGGAGTCTCTGGGTTTTATCTACAGTGTGTACCTTGATTGTGCGTAGGATAGTGATTTAATGTAAACTTCTCATATTTTCGAAAAAATCTGCTTATAAGGTTTTGCTTGTCAAAAAATAAGATTCGAATAGTTTTTTCTGTTGCTATTAATTCCGTATTTTCCAAAAATACGAATGTGAAACTGAATCTTTTGACAAATGTCACTAAAATTTTCGATAATACCTTAATAAAATAAAAATGCTCTACAAGTTAAAAACCTATTGAAACCTCTTTTATATTGACTTTTAAAATACATACTGAGAGCCTGTCAAGCTGCTGTCAAAAAATGGACAAAAGGCGAATAATGATTTAGGTACCTAAAGAAAGAAACTAAACACACATAAGTACTAGCATTTAATGTGTGATTTCGCCATTTTTATAACAATAATAGTAAACATTGACCTGTTCAAAAAATTATAGTTTTTTTTGGCTCTTTCTTGACAGCATTAGAACACCATACAGGGTGTTCCTTTAAAAACTAACCACCTATAATCTAGAAACTGCAAAAAATTTGGGGAGACAAATCAATATTAGCAACTCCAACTTTAAAATCTCAAACGAATTTCTAATTTATAGGGATGGTTAGTTTTAAATAAAGAAAATGTTAAAATAGGGGAGAACTATTAATTGCCATGCACAAAACGGTAATGTTGAAAAAAAATAGAGACTCCTTCAAAAGAATAAAACAAAGCCTCAAGTTCGAACTGCAAATATTAAGAAAAAGACCCATAAAAAAAGTTTCGACGAAAATAAAGGGCAAGCGACAACATACCCAAGTCCCAGTTACCTTAATAATAACACTAGGACTAATATTGCTATTGAGATCTGGCGAATAGGGTGATTCGCAGGCCTCGCAGACTGTGCAATTCGCGCCGTTTAAGAGGGTGCACCGCTTGCAGGTCCAAGTTTTGGAAGGTACTGCGTTCTTAACGGTCCATATGTAATTTTTACTGGGGAAGGGGTCGTTATATATTCCGCTGGCCGTAGTCCTAATGTTTTTCGGCTGTTCGCCGTCAATCGTCGATTGCTGGGCGACCGAACAACTCAGACTTTTTATGCTGGACAACGACAGCAGACCCGTTTTGCTCCTCTGACACTTGCACCTGAACGATTCGACATTGCGATAGTTGGGCTGCTCGACAGGTGTCAACGAGCATATCTTACAAGGCGATTCGGTCGCATTCATCACGACTAATTTACTGTTGCACAGAATACACACGTCCGTCGCGGACTTAAAAGATACGAGACAGCAATTGCAAAATAAGATTTCTTGCAGGTCGGACAGGCTGGATGACTTTGTTAGAAGAAAGCGTTTTTTGTGTTTTTTCCTTTGCCTTATCAAGAATAGCGTGTTTATCAAGGTATTTTGTACTAAAGCGGAACAGTCCCTTTTTTCTATACCACTAGAAAGGAAAACACTGGTTATTGATCTTTTTGAAACTGAAGGACAGATAAGAGTTACCACTAGCGATAATTTGTTGCCACATACCTCTCGACGGCCAATTTCGTGTTTTCCGACGCCCTGCACCGGCGGACGACGGTGCAGTTCCTACTGCCGCCGAAACTGGCGATCGCGTCCGACTGGTCCGAAAGGCCTTTGTTGTCGCCTATTTGGCGGACCGTCCCGCATCTAATGCATTTCACCTGCTCGGTGGGATTGATCAGGCCGCAAATGCCACAGTGCCACTGCAATACCGAAGCGATTGCACCCATGGCAATCTATTCATGGCTACAAAACCCATTAAAAACACAGGAAGTGTGTCAACAAACCGCGGCCGAACAGCTGATAACTCAAAGGGCTGTTTTTGAAAAACACCCGGCCATGTTGCTTGAGTTATGTCATTTGGGAGCGCATGCGCGCGAGACCCTTCGTGACTTGCGTCAGGAGCAAGGAGCAAGGTTCCTATATTTTAAGTGGATGGCTGGAGTGATTTCGAGTTTTTTTTCTATTTTCGCTATGATCTTTGATAGATGCAAATCCAAATAATACCCATGCTGGTAGATTTATTGTAAGATAGGTAATATCATTAATGAAAGAATGGGATAATGTAGGATATTAAAGCAAAAAGTAGATTGCTGAAGTCATATTTATTTTAACTAACCATTTTTTTACTTCTCTGCAATTTCCACTGCTTTTCTGTAAGTTATAAATGTCTATTTAAAAAAAAAAAATAATAATTGAGGTGATCAAAATCCCGAAAGATCAATAAGATTAGGTTTGTTCTGCAACTCAGTCGAAACTGTAAGGAGCATGTGCAGTTCCATGCACTCTTTCAACAGAACACAATACTATGACCTGACATAACCTACGTGTTCTGTAGATTCAGCTTCGGTTTGTTCTGTCAATTTTCTATTTATATTCGGAACACGGCCCTCATAATAGTCGCGTTCCTTTTGCCACTTTTCAATATTCCAAGCTATAAAAGCACCGAGGATTTAAATAAATTAATAATGACTCCTTAATCCAACAAAAAAGGTCCATTTTCCTCCAAGATCTCTAATAAGAGGACGATGCACGTGTCAAAATAAAAGTACCTAATATCGAAATGAAATGGTATCGATACAGTAAATTTGGCAATAAACTATGAATAAAGTTGGTTTTTTGTATAGTTTATTGGTAACAAGTTAAAAGCTCTCCGCGCCGCATTGACAATACCTCTATACATTCCCCTATTCTGCGTCTATACCACAGCCAGAGAACAAAGTTGTTCTCTGCCACAGCCAAAGAGCTTCATCTATTCCACGATAAACTTACCTACGGTATGTCATTGCGCATCTCATCAAGCACTGTCGAGCTGGACTGACAGTTGTTTACACTTTTTTTCTTGACACATTAAACTCTAAACTATAAAAAATCGTAAAACACAACCGAACCCGCCCATTATTTTGAATTCGTGATTCGCGACTGACGTAGATGCGCAGATTTGCCTTGTTTTCGGATTCGTTACTGACATACCGTGGGTAAGTGTATCGTGATCTACTCATTAAATCGGCCGCCTTGCTCCTTTACTGCGATTTGGTCGGTTCCAACCGAGTTGTACGGCTGCGGCCAGTTTGAACTTGCAATGTCTTGGGGGTTTCTGAGAGGCCATTCGGCTACATCACTAGCCGCCAGCCGCTTTCGTCCTCCTCCCCTTTACCGTCGGCTCTTCTGAAACGCGATGTGTGGGGCGGGAAAGGGCGGTGGTGCCGGATCTCCCCTCATTTCGGCATAGAGTTCAGACGGTCTTGCAAGTTCAAATTGGCCGCAGCTGTACCAAAATTGAAACGCTGCTTTTAAAGTGGCATTACCAGAGCCAGAGCCTAGTAGTGGCAACTCCGCACAGTAGCAACGGTGACAGCGGCAGCAACGCAGCCCGCAACTGTCATTTCATTATGTCATGTGTCAATCAAGTGGTGAGAAGTCTGAAGTCTGTGTGCAATTTCAATTGTATTTTATTTATTATGTGTGGTCCGCCTCAAAGCTGTGTAACTTTCTAATTAACACATGTTTAAGTCAAGTGTAACTTTAAAATAGTTAAGAAAGATGCGGCGTTTACATTCCGTGGAATTTGTACAAAAATGTTAAAGGTAAAATACAAATATTAGCTGTTGACATAGAACCGAAATGTTTAACTTTGGATTGTAAACATGTTTCACGTACATATTACTGCCCATATTTCAATTAAAACTGTGAAATATTCACGTCTTGTAGGCCCATGCCTGAAGCTTCAAATCTAATGGAATCTTATGTTCAACTGTAATGATTTTAAAGCAGGTAGGTGATCTTATTACATCCTTGGAGCTTTTTATGGGTGTTATCAGACATTTCATAATAACATGATTGCAGAAAAGATTTCAAATTGCATTGTTAACTAATCTGCAAACTATTTGAAAACCGCGACCTTTCATATCGAAAGCTAAAATTATCTAAATTATGTAGTATTATTTTAGGTACTTATTATAGTTTGAAAACTGAATCATTAATATTACTGCTAGCTGCTAACTACTATAATAATTTGCAGAGAAAAGGTTGATTGAATACAATAATTGATAGTGTAGGTACTAATCCTAATCTCTTTAGTTTTTTTAACTTGCTAAAATTTCAGCTTTGTTTATCAAGTATACTACCTTGTGTAAACTTCGTGCTGTTTATTATACTTTGCAATTTGTCTTATCATATATTCGGAAATGAGTAGCAAAGAATTTTTATCTGATGTTTGCCCAGGAATTATTATTTTTATGGACTGCTAGCACACAACTTATTTTTTTTCATGAATCAAGTTTTTGCAGGGAAACTAGGATGGTTTCTTGACTGAAAGTTTAAACGAAATAAACTGAGACATGCCTTTGGATAAAAGTAATTCCGTAAGTTACGTGCAACCCGAGCCGATACAAGATGACCATCCATCAGACCTGGTCGATGAGGACCAAATCCAGCTGTCCTTGGATCCTAAAGTGCAGACCTACCTGGCGCAAATGTCTCAGGAATCTGGATGTTGGGGTGAATTTTTCCCTATACCATTCGAAAGGGCCGCCCAGAAGTCGTGGTGGGACCCCACGTTTGACTCGGAAATCCTCGAAGACCAGTACAAAAAGAGTTCCGCTCCACATGTTAGGTTTAAGTTCAGGTAAGAAGCCTAATATTTTTGAATAAGGCGTTTAGCATATTTTAAATAGGGACAATTTTTTTTATAAAGTGGTTCTAGCTTATATCACTATTTCGTAGGATTAATTTCTTAAAATACAACTTCCTGTGTTTTCTGGCATCGACTTAGTGGAAAAATATGTTTATTACGTTAATTTTTGGACCGGGCTTTATATCATATAAATTTCCACACTTTATTATTTTGATTATTTATTATCTCTCACCTCAAGTACTTGGCAACTGTTTCAAAGTTGCGGAGTAACTAAATTTATAAGGAACGGGATTCTTTTCCAAGCAATAAAATATTTCGTTTACAGAAATCCATCTAATACTCCTTTATGTAATCCCCTCAGCTCAACAACATTGTTATTTTAATTACTTATTTTTCTCGCCATGTTTTTGAAAATCATGCCTTTTTTTTTGTAAAACCACCAATGGAGAATATAGCTTTAAATATTTTTAAATTTTAAAAAATTGTAGCATTCACTGTTAAACTGTAGAAAAAGGAGCTTTTTTTTTAATAAACGCATTTATCAGTAGGTATTATATACCGATCTCTCCAGGTAGTGTTTGCTTTAGTACTTTTGTAGGTACTTCAGGCCATATGGCCAAATTAATCACCATATATTAATAAAGCACCAATAATAAATAATTGGTTAGGAGTGGATTTTTATATGTTGTTTATTTACTTGATCTGGAAGTCACTCCAGTAACTAATTATAGAATACAGGGTGTTTCTGTAAATATATTTTGATGCACATAATATTTAACAGTTTTGTATATTTTTGCTTATAAGCTGTTTTTTTATTGCAAGTAAAAGCTAACTTTAAAATCTATTCAGATAAATATGCAGATGAATACACAAACCAAATTTTAAATATTATAAGTAGTAAGATATAGGTACAATGTGTCTGGACCAACTTTTTAGAGGACTTATTTTCACTAGTAATTAGTAATCGCCCTAGTGCTTGAATTATTGCCGGAAATTTTTCGAGTACATGAATTTTCTTAAAAAATTCGTGTTAGAGAAAAATTTCCGGATATTAATTCAAGAACGTGGTGGATTCGGTAAGAAAATTCAATACCTACATGTAAATTAAATGAAATTATTATCATAATTTTTGTTGGGTATTATGTTACAATGTCACATTATAATGACATCTGTCAAAAAATTTCCGCTGTAATCATCTCCTGCTGCCTAGAGCAAGTGAGAATATTTCCGGAAATTTTTTGAGGTGCCATGACAACGAAGCAAAAAACGACCCTCTGATTGGTCAAAAAAGGTAGATGCGGAATTTTCGCAGGTTTTAAAAATTCTATAGTGTCTTCATTTTTTCAGAAATATATTTTGGGGGTAGAAATAATTAACCGTTCTATAATAGTAAAAATTAATTGTAAATTCAATATCTAATTTTTGATGCTGGTTGTGTTTTGCGCATTATATTAATAAACAAAACTCAGCTGCACTCCAGCATTCAAACAAATATATAACATTTTGTTACAACAGGTTACGAGAACAAAAAACAAATTTCACTATAACTGGAAATCAAGTAGTAATTTTTTAAAGATAAATTGTGTTACACCTCGCTATGCAAAAAGGAGAAAATACTCAAAATTCGAAAACAAACAAGATACTACAAAAATGTCTCTGTCAACACTTGTATCTATCTGTCAGTTTGGGTTTCTGATTTTACTGTTTGGACGTTATCTGTTGAATTTATTGAATTGGTTAATTAATTAGTTAACTTCAAGAATGGTTGTATTGTCACACCCAGCTAGGCACTCTTTTTGTTCTTTCTTTTCTGATAAAATAATTCAGTTGTTAATTTTTGTGTGTATCGTGAAAGCAGACAAGCTTCAAGCTTAAGCATTGCAGGGTACACAGAATAATGTATGTATTTATTTATATATTTATTTGTATGCCCATGTAATTTCATTAGGCTAGTATAATGGGAATCCAATGTTTGTTCATATTTTTGTCAATCAAAGATATTTTTGGGAGAAGCATATAGACCGTCAGACAGTGACAGATTTTCTCATTTATGCCTTGGAGAGGGTTGAAAGGTAAATCAATGCTGAGTCGGAAAATGGTAATTTTAAGTTTGGCCCCCGGGGAAAACATGAAAAATTTGATTTTTCAAAACAGAAAAAAGGTACTAATTCTCACTTATGCCATGTTCACCGTATGATTTCTTATACTATTCCGACCTCGAAAACCCAAAGGCATAAGTGTAGCGTGTGGAAAAAGGATTGAATGAAGGGTTTGGCAGATCACACAAAAAAATGACTTGGTTTACTGACTCTGTCAGTTATGCCGTTCGAAATGGTGAAAACTTATATCCTCACTAGCCCAAAAATTGATTGGCAGAAGTGACGCCTGGGGAAAAATGCACTCTTGGGTTGGAAAATAAGTCGGAAAAATTTTTTTTTTCGTCAACTGATTTCTGCACTTATGCCTCTCAAACTATAGAAAATTTTATTGCAATTCATTTTATACCTGACAAAATCAGTTGACGAAACAAAAATTTTCCGACTTACTTTCCGACCCAAAAGTGCATTTTTCCCCACGCGTCACTTCTGCCAATCAATTTTTGGGCTAGTGAGGATATAAGTTTTCACCATTTCGAACGGCATAACTGACGGAGTCAGTAAACCAAGTCATTTTTTTGTGTGATCTGCCAAACCCTTAATTCAACCATTTTTCCACACGCTACGCACTTATGCCTTTGGGTTTTCGAGGTCGGAATAGTATAAGAAATCATACGGTGAACATGGCATAAGGGAGAATTAGTACCTTTTTTTCTGTTTTGAAAAATCGAATTTTCCATGTGTTCCCCGGGGGCCACACTTAAAATTACTATTTTCAACCCTCTCCAAGGCATAAATGAGAAAATCAGTAAGGAAAATCTGTCACTGTCTGATGGTCTAATAGGGGATGTAGTAATATAGACACTCGAAAGAGAACCTGTCACTTTTGAGTAACATAACAATTATTAAACACTTCTTTTATAAATTTTGCAAACATTTCAAAAAGGTGCAACCAAATTCCGTTGTTACAGGTATGCGTTATGGTACATGATGTTAGCCTCCTCGGCGTGGCTGACGTACTTCCTAGCCTCCGGCCTACTGCACCAGGGCGACCCCAAATTCTGGCCGCTAGTCTGCGGCCTGCTGGCCCTGCTCATTCTGAGCATGTGCCTGGCCTTACTCCTATCGTACACCAAGATATTCCACGACCACACCATCAGCATCTCCCTGTTTGTCACATTTCTGCTGGCCGTCTTGAGTCTGACTTTTCTGATGGTCGTGCGACCGCTGCCCGTCGGCCACTTCTCCCTGTGCATCCAAATGCTGACCCTCATCTATACCCTGATACCGCTGAAACTGTACATGGGGCTGTCCGTGGGCATATTCTACTCGCTGGCCTTCGAGATACTCAGCAGCTTCATGCAGCCAGACTTGAAGGAGGGCGAGTCGGCCGGCCTGATATTGACGAGGGTGCTGTGTCACCTCGCGATGCACCTGATAGGGTTCCACATATTCCTCATGTCCAACATACGCATGCGGAACACGTTCATGAAGGTCGGGCAGAGCCTGCTCGTGAGGAGGCAGCTGGAACTCGAGAAGAAGCTCAAGGAGAACATGATACATTCGCTGATGCCGCCGAGCGTCGCCAACTGGCTGCTCAACGAAGACGACAACCTGTTCAGGCGGCACTCGGCGGACTCGACGAACGACATCCAGTCGATCTTCCGACCGTTCAACATGGACCACATGGAGAACGTCAGCATCCTCTTCGCGGACATCGTCGGCTTCACCAAGATGTCCAGCACGAAGACGGCGGAAGAACTGGTCGACATACTCAACAACCTCTTCCAACGGTTCGACTTGCTGTGCAAGTACCACAACTGCGAGAAGATCTCGACGCTGGGCGACTGTTACTATTGCGTGTCCGGCTGTCCGGAGCCGAGGCCGGACCACGCGCAGTGCTGCGTCGAGATGGGGCTCAGCATGATCCAGGCGATCAGGCAGTTCGACCGGGAGAAGAACGAGGGGGTGAACATGAGGGTGGGCATACACACGGGGAAGATATTGTGCGGGATCGTGGGGACGAGGCGGTTCAAGTTTGACGTTTGGAGCAACGACGTCACCCTGGCGAACAAGATGGAGAGCACCGGGAAGCCGGGCATGGTGCACATTTCGGAGAGGACGAGCGGTTTTTTGAACGACACGTATTTTTTGGAGGAAGGCGAAGTTGTGTTTGGTAAGTACAAATAAACTGGTAGAAAAACATTTGTAATGTTGACGTGTGTCCCAGATTTGGTTGTTTTGGTGGTCTCTCCTATTTATTTATTTATTTTTAATATACGGAATCAACCCCATTACAAAAGAATAGAGATGGGTTTACACCGGGTGTCAAATTATGACACTAGTTTTTGCCATATTTTGATTGGTGACATCTAGACGTTTAATTTAATACCAAATACTCATATCTAAAAACTATAAACAACAAAAACATGGCAAGAAGATATAAAAAGCAAAAAATATGTTGCAGGCGAATTAGAAATTTAGTCGTTTATCTATTACACTATCCTAAATTAAAATAACGATGACTAAATATTGAATAAATGAATAAATGTATTCTAGGGCATACAAAAACAAGATTCATCCTGTATTATTAACTCTAATAAACTAGTTAACGAGAAATTAAAAAAATGTCATCAGTAGACAGGGTGAGTCTGAAATAACTGGCATCCTTTTTTGGGTAATAGAGATGGTCATTCTGAACCACTTTTCTTAATAATTTTTTTCCTAGCGCCGAGATTTTTCTATAATTCATCCCCTCAAAATTCCCCCTCTCTAAATCATCAACTATATAGTATAGTATTTTGAGACCGAGTTTACATTATTCGTCAGTGCCGTGTCTTTTAGGTGGGTAAATTAGAAAACATTTTCGGCAAAATAGCGTTTTTTCTTCTTCTTAGAAGAAGAAATCCAGTGGCTTTGCTTCCCTTAAAAAATTCCATCCATTCCAGGATATATTTTGGCTTTTGGTGACATTGAAAACACCAATTTTTGGGTGTCATTAGTTTGCACCTTTTGAAACCACCCAGTTTTGGGTGCCAAACGTTTCCACCCTTTGAATCCACCCTTTATTTTAAAAATGAAAACACCCTATGGGTGTCAAAGGTTTGGCACCCATAGGTTGGCACCCATAAAGGGTTTAAACCCATCAATGGGTGTAAACCCAAAACCCATCTCTACAAAAGAATAACAATTTTAAAAACAAATATATAACACCAATACCTAACCATCATTAAACTTATATTAAGTATAATCTTGAACAATCACAGAATGGCATTTACTTAACAATTTAAAGTCTTATACAGTGTAGTCATTTAAGTGTGCAACATATGGGATTTTTTTTATTAATTGCACAATGAAAATACAAATATTCCCGAAAGTTGGTGCATGTTCGATAATCATATTAGGCGCACTTAGAATGGTTGCAAGTCAAACAGCATACAGGGTAGGTCTAAAAATATAAAAAATTGTACAAGAGTAAAGTACCCTTATTTCAGAAAATTCAGCATAATGTTATTGAGAAAAGTTGTCTAGAATTAAAGGTTATGCCTAAATACCAAAACATGGCCTCCTAAGAAAAAGAAATATATATTTTTGAAAAACATTAATAATTTCCTAAAAAAATTAGTTTTAATTAATTAGAATTAATTTCATAAATCAATCAAAATTATATCAATTTCGCTTAACTTTGTTCAAATTCAAGCATATTTGTAAAATTAACTTAGATTTTTAATTTTTTAGGGAATCACAAACTTCATGTTTGTTGCAACGATATTAAACAAAACTTCAAAATTTCGCAAAAATTCTTCTGAACAAGGCAAAACATTAGTAATGATAAGGTGTATATTAAAAAACTCTCATTTAAGGTGCAAAATTTTTATTTTAAATGTTTATTAAGAAACTGGAAATTAATCGACGAAAAATTTTTTTTCTTAGGAGGCTATGTTTTGGTATTTAGGCATAGCTTTTAATCTAAACAACTTTTCTTAATAACCTTTTGCTGAATTTTTTGAAATAAGGGTACTTTACTCTTGTGCATTTTTTATATTTTTTTGACCTACCCTGTATGCTGTTTAACTTGCAACCATTGTAAGTGCACCTAATATGATTAATAAACATGCATCAACTTTCGGCAATGTCTGTATTTTGTTGTGCAATTAATAAAAAAAAAGTCCCATATGTTGCAAAATACAAACGCAGAAAATCAAGCTAATTCCCTAACAACATTTTTGAGAGAATGCCCGAAATTTCAATACCCTTAGTATTTATGTATTAATGTTCTTTCACAAGTGAGTGCATAGCATAGTTGGTGTAAGGTAAAGAAAATAATCTGTTAATTCTCAAATTACGTGATTGAACATTAAACGAGATTGTTCAGAACATATCACCTGAAAATTTAAATACAAACAAAAGATCACTATGAATACGCCTGTGACGTAGACTCCTCATATTTAAAACCCCCAATGTATCAAAAGTTTTTTCTTGCTCAATGCCTAAAGTCTATCCAAGATACAGCGGCAGTGGATCAAAACATTGGCCACCACGTGACCTCTTCTCTTATTGGTCTGGCCGTCATAAAATGTCAAGTGTTTACGTGGCGAGCAGAATGCAGGGCCGGCTCTTCCCTCGGTCGAGTTTTCTGCATTTTAGATCGGATCGCGAGCAGTATATTCTGTAAATTTATTTTGCTACTTAATTTAAGGAAATTTATAAAGATCCACGAAAGGCAGAAACACACATTTTAGAACTTCTAAAAGAATTAGTTGAGAATTACATGCCACTTGGAATCTCATATTAGTCCGACCCTGGTAATCGATCGCAAGGCGGTCATGTGACTTTGTTTATATCTACTACCGCTGTATCTAAGATAGCCTATAGGTCTATTTCAAAGTTATAAGCTTTGTGATTCCATGAACTACTAAAAAGATAGTCAACAGCTTCAGTTACTAACAAACTACCCTTAGTAGTAAAAAAGATTCGAATAAACAAGCCAATCAAAAAAATGCAAATATATATTTTTACCTGGTTAAAATTCCTGAAAAAAATATATTGTTCTAGGTCTAAAAACATATTTCATAATATGTCGAAAGGGCGAACGCACGCCGTCTTACCAGGGTAGCTTTCGTGCAGAGGGACGTCAAAAATACACAAATTCCTTGCATTTGTTCGTGTCACCACCATCGACATCCCCGTCTCTGTCGCCACAAAGTCGGCCGAGGATGCTGTCTTGTGACACGAGCCACATGAAGCCTGCTTATCAGAATCACAATCTATTGTCACCCGATGTGTGCAAAATGAAAGCTAGCAGTCTCCCTAGCATTTTGGTGAGTAAATTAGTTTTTTTTTTTATTAATGGTGAAGAATAAACAAATCGGGACAATCTAGGAGTTTATAGACATCATAGCAATAATAGATACAGCAATAAATGATAGGCAAAGAAAAAAATGTTAGTTATTAGCTATTACTATTACTATTATTATTATTGTATGATGCCTATAATTTTGTTATAAAAATATAAAGTAACCTCATGGCGATGGATAAATTACCTAACAAATGGTGTTATTGTGTAGTAGTGTTCATTAGATTTTACCGATGATAGTGAACAAAATAATACCAATGACAAATTTTCCAACTCAGGATTTGCGGGATCATCCGAATTGCGATCATAGCCAGTCGACGACCGGCTTGAATTTTAAGGTGGGGATCACATCGGCATACTGTACGTTTTTAATGCCAAAGACTGTTAGCCTTCTAACTTGACGTTAAACAAACTAACCCCTCTATTGACGAAAATAGCATTTGCATGCGACGTGCCCGACTAACTCTTAACACTGTCGATCCGACTTCCCCTAGCTTCTCTTGCACACCTCTGAGAACCTTTCGTAGATAAATCGAATCGTCTCGTTGGCGGTTACTAACGCGAATAATAATGCAGGATTCGGAACACGAGCAAGATCCGTCGGATGTCAACAGCCCGGGCGGCGCGGAGAATATTAAGACACCGACGTCGACTGCGAGCTCTGGAAAATACTCGATAAAATTGAAGCATTGGAAAATGCCCAAATTCATGCGCAAAACTTCCGATTGTAGCAAAGACGAGGACTTTGCGTCGACTGGCGAAGGAGACGATGGATACCAACAGGTAAAATGTCACAATTTATTTGTTGTTGTTTTATTTACCCATACCCGCCATATTTGTTTACATTTATTTGAGAATTCAACGCCTGCCAATATGAACCAAGGAACTGACATAATTTGTAAATTTTATCCAATCAGGTGACGATTTCAACGATAATACCACTGTTGCACAGTCATGGTTTTTTCAGCTTTGAGATTATAATTCCTAAAATTAACGAAAGGTATTATCTATAATAGGCACACCACTTGTTATATTACCTCTGATTAGACAGTTGACAATTACCTTTAATTTCCTTGTTTCAATAAGGAGGCTATGGCTGTAGCTGTAGGTAAACAAATTATTCTTGACAGGTATAATGTATAATTATTATTGTAGTGGACTTGCTTTTGTCAGAATATATTATTTTCTGAGAGAAATAACATGAACTTTCTAAATTTTGCAACTATGTTGATATATGGGCTAACAAGGCTTTTTCACTTTTCAAATTTCTTGTACTTATTTAGTTTTCGAGATAATACCAAAAAACTGATTGAGGAAGTAACTTTGTTTTTTATGGTTGTCATTTGTCATATTTGATTTTGACCTGATTGAAAATATATATATATTTTTCTCTTTTCAACAATAACCGTATTTTATATCCATTTATTGTGTGGCAATACGAGTCTGGAAATAAAGATTTTTCTGTGCGCGCGTGACAAATTTAACCTTTGTTCTAGCTCTGCTAGTTTCCGAGATCCCCATAGTAGGCATCGAAAAAAACTCACCCTGTATAATCAACAAAATATTTCATTTTTAAGTTTTTTTTTTTTAAGGTTGTCGTCAAACACATGGCAAAGGTTAATGCACCATATAATATCGTCAAAAAGTCTCTAAAAAGCCATATCGGTTATAACTATTTAAGCAAGTATAGAGGAAGAGACCCAAATTTGAGACACTTTTTTTGTAAGTTCGAAATAAAATTCACCGTTATTATATATTTTTTTTTTCAATAATATTGTATTGGAATACTTGCTTAGTGTATTGACAGAACAGTGATGCAAAGAAACTATATTAAAATAGCGATATAGACAAATTATTCAACTAAAATTTTTTTTGTCAATTGCCCCATAAAATAAAAGGTGGCCTAATTTGAGATAGGCTGACTAATTTGAGACAGATGGACATCCCAATTACGCACTTCCTTTACATCTTCTACCATAGCATGAGAGTCCCATTTCTTATGTTTTTTGGTATCTGTAATCAAAAAAATGAAAATATTGCTTGGGTGCATAATTTGAGATAGCCTCAATTATACAGAACCCTATTTGGTATCTCAAATTAGGAACTTTCGGTATAAAAAACTGACAACAGTATTTTAGGTTAGTTATGAAAAAATACAATAAAATAGTTTATTTCATTACGAGTCTGGAAATACAGATTTTTCCGTGCGTCCGTGACAAATTCCCGTGTGAGGCGCAGCCGAACACGGGAAGTCATGCAAGCACGGAAAAATCTATTTCTGGACGTGTAATGAACGATATTTTTTATTATACTTCTTTGAAAACGGAAACTTAAAACATTTTATCGGCATATTATAATAAATTTAAATGACAAAAAATAAACAATGCAGACAATATAGTGTTTGATATGTATGATGCGTTTCCATGGTTACTCTCAAATTATTTCAAAGGTGCTTTGTTGTAAATTAGTTATTGTCAGATAAGGTGAATAAAACGTCAAATATATTACAGAAATGTATCTAAATATTGAAACACTTACGAATTAAAATACAAAATAGGTATATATATGTTAAATATCAGAGAGCATATAGAGTTTTTTAAATTTAGTTTACTTTGCTGTATATTTCTATTTTAAAGCCATATATTCGGTATTTTTATTCAGCGCATGGAAAGTTTTTCCATGTGCTGTTTCCGTGCGCTAGCCCGAAAAACCCCATCTTTCATTATTGCTAAAACAGATGAAAATAAGGTGTTATCAATGAAGTATAATAAAAATAACATTTCCATGTTTCTCAGTAGGCTTTGACACTTTAAACAACTGTTAATTTGTCAAATGTCAGATATGAAGGTTATGTAATTTCGTCACACTACCTACAACCATTAATTTTTGCTTTTTGTTTTTGTGTTCTTAATATTCTTGTAATTTTTCGATTTTAGTTTTTTGACCAGTGTCAGTATTTACTTTGTTTATAACAGCCACTGTAAAAAAAAAGAAAGAACGTAAAAAAAATAAAACCCTATAAATTAATTACAAAATGGCTGCCAACTGTTGAACACCATGCACGACTTCTATCCAACATCCCTTAGGTACCCACGATCATCGAGGCGAACGTAAATGGCCGTAAAAAGGTGTCGTCGATCAGCGTGCCGAAAATCGAAGACGACATCATGTGCAAGGACACCATCGACATAAAATCGTACATCAGCCACTCTCGCAGCGACATCGGACAGTACGAGTACGCCCCGCCCATGGAGTTCATCAGGGGCGGCAGTTACCGGTCTCAGTACGGCCGCAGCGTGAACGGCGAATTTTCCGTCCTCCAGCGGGCGGGAAGTAACAGGTCAATTGTCATTCTGTCTGGCGACAAGTTTTGCAACGGTCGTTTTAGGTCGCGGAGGGGACGATCGCCAAACTTCGAAGGATCGGAGCCCATAGAACGGGCCAGAAGCGCAACGGTAACGGTGGGCAATATGCAACGGCCGAAGAGATCGCTGGAAGTTCCCAGCAGGTTGTCCAGCATGGCCAGGCTCGACGATTGTTCGGTTCAGAGCCGGAAGGACTCCGGGATAAAGAGCAATAGCAGGAGGAGCAGTATTCAGGTGGGTTTCGAAAGTTTTTTTTGGGTTTCAGGTAACATTTTGGCATTTACAGATCGACACCGCCCTGCTAAACTCGGAAATCCTGCAACATAGGGTGTCTGGTTATTACACGTCCAGCCAAAACTCGGTATGCTCGCCTAACGTTACGAGGGTGGCGGGCCCGTTCTACGATAAATACGGCACGAATATTCAGGCGATTAGGAAGCAGTCCGACCGGCAGCTGATCAAGTGCGTCCAGGATAACTCCAAGTCGCGATCGTCGTATTTCATGAAGCCGCCACTGTCGAGGTACACGTTATTTTTTCAAGACAAACACATGGAGCAGGAGTACCGAGCGAACGTCCACCACATACAACGGAGCCAGCACCAGTGTTTGGAGACGCTGGCCAACTCGCGGTTCAACACATATTTCGATATTTTCGTGTCGGTTTCGGTGTTCTTGGCAGTATCGATCGGCGTGGCGTTATTCTACGGCGTGACGACGTTTTGGTTAGTGACGTTCATAGTTTTCTTGATACTGCAGGTTTTGAACTTGCCGCTGTGCTTCATAGGGCTCGTGAGGTGGACGGACAAGGTTTGCTGGTGTGCGAGCAGGTTTTACAGGTGGAATATCTTCGGAGGCGTCCTGATAAGTTTGCCGTTGCTGTTGGCAGTCGTAAATTATATCCCGGACGAGGACACGACGTACATTCACCTGCACATTTACACGTATTTGCTGTTCGTGGGACTGGTGCACTTTTGCAACTTTACGCAGTTGAATTTTTGGATGAAAAACATATTTGCGTCGATATTATGCCTGGTTTTTGTAGGTCTGTTTGTGTCGAAACCCTACGACATCTTCGAAAACGCGCAAAACACGACAAAAATAAACGGTTCGATTTTTATTACCGACGAATTGTTTAACATTACAAACGCGACAGAAATAACGCAGTTATCGCCGTCCCATTTTACAAACGTCGAACTTTTGATGAATTTGGCCCTCTTGATGATATTGGTGTGGGTATTAAATCGAGAATCGGAGATAGGTTATCGGCTGAGCTTTCACGCGAATTACGTAGCTAATCGGGACAAGAGTTACGTGCAGAGTTTGAAAAATCAAGCGGATTACCTTATATACAACATAGTTCCCGAACATGTGGCCGAGCAACTCAAGAAAGACGCAAAGTATTCCGAAAACTTCAAAGACGTCGCCATAATTTTCGCGAGCATCGTAAACTTCAACGAAATGTACGACGAAAGTTATGCGGGCGGTCGGGAGTATTTGCGGGTGTTAAACGAGCTGATAGGCGATTTCGACGAATTGCTGGATCGGCACGAGTTCCACAGCGTAGAAAAAATCAAAACTATAGGTTCGACATTCATGGCCGCCAGCGGACTGAACTCTCAGATGCGGACGCAGCAAAGGGACCCCAACGAACATCTGTACGCCTTGATGGATTTCGCTATGGAAATGCAAAATGTCGTGAACAATTTCAACAGGAATTTGCTGGAGTTCAATCTCATCATGAGGGTAGGATACAATTTCGGAGACGTGACGGCTGCCGTGATAGGGAATACGAAACTTTACTATGACATTTGGGGCGACGCGGTTAATATAGCGTCGAGGATGGACTCGACAGGTGTAAACGGGCACATCCAGGTGGGCGAGAATTGTCTGCCGGTTTTAGAGAGAAGGTTCGACTTTGAAATGAGGGGGTCTGTATATGTGAAAGGTAAGGATCACATGAACGTTTATTTGTTAAAAAGGAAGAAAACGCCCGATTTTCTTAGCGTACCTGAATCCTAAAGAGGTGTTTGCGAAATCAGGTGGAGATTTTAAATGTACAGGTGGAATGATTACTGTGATATGTTGTGTGCGGGGGCGATTAAATGTACAGGATTACCTCAGATTTGACGGAACCATGCGAGAATTTCTACAGTTGGCGAACCAACTTTTCATTTGCGCACAAAACTATTTTGTAACCGCATTTACGACTGTGTCGTTTTTTATACAGGATGTTCTGACTAACCGAAAACACCAGAAGTTTGTATACTCAATATCAAGGATATTATATTAATCTCAGTGATTTTTGTAGTGACGTTTAAATGCTCAAGTACACTCACTTTATACACTTAAGGACGTCCGAAGATGGACGTGGACATAGGCACACTAATTTTTTGAGGTTAAACACCAAACTTGGTATAAAAACTAATCATAAAGAGCTAGCGGTTAAGAAAAAATTGGGACCAAACTTATTTGGGGAATTTATGAGGTAAGAAAACTCTTACTGCCTATTATTTAGCCAAAAATTAATCGTCAAAAGTAACCGTAGCGTACGCTTAAATGTTAAATGTGAAACATATTTACCTGAGGGACGTATATATTTTTTAGGACTTGTCATTTAGGCAGGATGGTCAATGTGGGTTCTTAGGGGAAGACCACGACGTTTGGTAAATACCAAAGATGTAGACAGAGATAGGCTTAGTACAATTTCTATATACAAATGCGAAAGTCGAGGACCATAACCTAATTAATGACGATATTATTTGGGGTACTACATCATACACATTTGTGGTGCGAGAATGGTAGAGTGGGCTGACTCCCGATTTTTTATATACTATAATTTATTCAATTTCTACAGCTGTTATTCTGTCTATACATATATCTACAAACATGGATTTTGCCGATTTTACAGGTAGTAAAGTGGCTTTCGTGGACCGTTCCACAATTTCTGGTGGAGTTAACTTCTCGATTTCACTTTCTCTAGCGCATTTTCGGCGATTTTCACTAAAGTAAACAATAACTGTGAACTGCAAACTTCATAAATTTTCAATCTGTCATTGTCATGGCAATCTATGATATTGACCGAATATTGGCTAACCCTGCATAAATTTTCAATCTGTCATTGTCATGGCAATCTACGATATTGACCGAATATTGGCTAACCCTGCATACATTTTCAATCTGTCATTGTCATGGCAATCTATGATATTGACCGAATATTGGCTAACCGTGCATTACTATTGGTTACAAACTTGTATCATAAGCCTTGTTCGCGGAACAATTCAAAACCAGTTCTGAACTAGTAACTCTCAATATCATTGGAGAGTTTGAATTTTAGAATTTCTCTGAACCAGTCACAGGTAATAAATGTCTAAGAAATCAAAGTAGAAAAATTTATTTTTCCAATTATATTATGCTTTCATTAATTTTGCATCGCCTAGTTAAAGTTACCAATAATATGCCGTGTGATGATGTAGTGTATCAAATATAGGATATATTTAGAACATGTTTGTTTAGAATAGACATTAATTAAAAAAAAACTCATCGACTGTAAAAATACATGTGGAAGTAAGAATTTTGTTATACATTGTTTCCTAGCAAATTAGCGCATTTTAAGAACATATAACACCACAAAAAAATGAGTAATGTACAAAGGAACCTTTATTTGGGTAATTTGCATATTATTGCTTGTCTGTGATAAATTTCGTTGCATTTTGAATGTGTGTAAGTATAATCTAACATTTTATTTACAATTTTATTTATAGTTCATAATTAAATCATGCAAGCATTTGATAAAATATTGGCCTTTGGACAGTTTTGTTTTATAAACTGCTCCTGATATATATTTTGCAGATTGCAGTCGGCCTTTTTACAATGTAGAGATTATTCGAGGGTTTTCGAAGGATTGTTTTATTCCCCCTAACGTTTTACATTGTAAATCGGTACAGACTGGTTATTTTAACGTTTGTAAGATTGTACGAAACAATAATTTTTGTAGCCAATTTACATTGTAAATAGTGACTTATTGCATTGTGAAACTCCTGTCTGTAAATGGGAACTGAATTTAAACAAAACAGAATCGTATCGAGATAAAATCTTCATCAACCATCAACCCAAAAAGTGGGTACTAAATAAAATTTACTGGCAACAACCAGTCGACAGGGCTGGACATTTTAATTATATATCGCAAACAAATTTATTTTAAAAAAGACGGAAGTTTTATCTCGAGAGGCGTCCTCCGTAAAAATTTGCTTGACGCAGTTCTTTCAGTGGATAATAATTTTAATAATGTAGCTTAAATAACGGCTTGTTCCTAACATTTAACAACACAATGTGACCAAAATTGTATCTGTAAGCCTACGTAAGTTTGTTGTAAATAAAAATAGTCTTACAAAAAAAAAAAATTTGTCCACGACTGATTTATAATATGAATATGTATATCCATTATTCGTCCGTTTTCTCAATAATTATAATGATATACATAGTATTCAGTGACACACAATAATTATTACTCAATTTTAAATGTCAAACATTTCAGTTTGTAACTAGTTTTATTAAAAAAATAAGGAAAAAATTATACTGAAAGTGAAAATATGTAATAGTCGTGGACAAAGTATAGTATTCTTTTTGCATATAATGGCTATTATTCACTTGGATGATTTATGAAACTCATCTGTCTCTTATAAACTTCGTCTTCATGAATAATAACCATCATATGCTCGTTGAATAATATACAAGGTGGTCAATTTTTTGCAGCAGGACTTTAAAAATCGATAGAAAAATTTATTTGAAGGGGAAATTTTCATCTTTTGGAATAGTTTCAAACTTGATTTTGGACAGGGCCACACTAGTTACTTTTTTTAAATTAATGGAAGAAAAATTGCACAACTCCGCCACTGGTTGTTTGTGGGCCTTCATATTATCACCAAATCTGCTACCTTATAAAGTGGTGGTACATACCAAGTTTGGTTTAAATATCTCGATTGGTTGGGACAGTATAAAAAAAATAATAATTTTTTGAAACTTTCAACACCTTGTATCTTTAAAACGAAGCGTTTATGGACCTCTTCAAATAAATTTATCTATAGACTGTCCTGCTAGAAAAGAGTGGACCATCCTGTATATACTATTTCCAGGTTGTAATGTTCTCATTATCACCTATCTAGAAAATGTGTTGTGTAATTTTGTTTTTGTTAAGTTTTCTAAATTTGTTGACATTTTATTTCTTGTTGTATATATATAAACCTTCTAGAAAGTGCCTTTTTACCACCTTCATTTGATTTGTTAATTATTTTCTACTTTTAAATGTGCACCGTCCTATATCATTGTAAAATTAATAATACTGATATTACGTCAATAAAATAACTGGAGAGCAATTTGCTATTGCTTTATTATTATAAATAACCACCAGTGAAACACCCAAATAATATTTATTAGTTTATTAGAAATTACCTTCAGAGCCAACGCCTTACAAATTACAAACGTTGAGTAGTAGAACTTAAAATTTTGAAAAGCCTTATTAAAAAAGATAACTTCAAAAAAAAACTGAAACATACAATATATACAATCTAAATAATTTAAAAGAAATACTTTTATCCTTTTTCAGACCTACCGCTAGTGATCTACTTCCAATAAAATTTACTTGAAACACGATAAAGTAAGTCAGAAGCTCTCTGCTTATTAGTACTCCTGAAACTTTACAAAAAAGAACTGAAAAAAAACCTACAATATAAACGTCCTCACTTACATTTCACGTACGTGTGATTCTCCTCGACTCAATTAACCGAATCCGTCAAAGTCTGCCTCCACGTGGCGTGGAACGGTATCTTCAGTATCTTCACCCTCGTCGTCGGCAGGCTGTTCAACAGCAACTTCTGCAGGCTCGGCAACGACAGTATCTCGACCTGCGCCGGGTCGTGCGGCGGCAGTATCGTGTCGTTCCCGTCCCTCAGCAGCGGCACCGGCTTCAGCACCGGGATGCTGTCGCCGTTCCCCGTCGGCTTCTTGTCCTTCTTCGGCTCCTCGCACTGGTCCACAAACAACTCGGTGACCCGCAGCAGCTCCAGCGTCACGCCCCAGACAAAGTGCGACAGCGTCTTCTGCAGGCGCAGCACCCCGCCCAGCACCATGTGGTTGGTCGTGGCGCTCTGCGATATGTACGTCGGGATTATCATCAGCTTCTTGACGTTCTGGCAGCCGCCGAGCGCCTTGTCGAAGCCGGCCTTCACGTCGAAGTTCACCAGCTCGAGCTGCTCCAGCTTCTTCATGCCGCGCACGGCGTTCAGTATGTCGAACGTGTGGCAATTGCCCTGGCCCTTCTCCAGGCGCAGCCGCTCCAACTTGCCGAGCTTGCCGAGGATCGCCTCGCCAAAGTCCTTCGGGAAGTCGAGGCACTCGCCCAGGTCCAGGGATTCCAGGTTCGTCAGCTCGGCGATGACGCTCAGGTTGTGCGTGTGCAGGTTCGTTATCGACGTCAGCGACAGGTGCTTCAGGACCTTCAGCTCTTTTAGGGAGTCGATCGACTGGACAGACAGCCCGGACGTCGACTTCAGGCGCAGCTCCCGTATCTTCGCAAACGACTTCAGCGAGTCGAGGTTCATGGTCTCGCACTTGATCGTGACGGCATTGAGGACCTCCAGGTTCGGGTTGGAGATGGCCAGTTGCTCGACGACGTCGGCCGGACACCTGCACAGCTCTATCTTGCGCAGCGTGTCGACCCTGGCGATGGACCTCGAGAATTCGGGCCAGATCTCCTCGCCGCCAGAAGGCAGGAGCATCTTCCTAAGGTCCAGGTGGACGGTGCCGTGCCGTTTCAGCGTGTTGGCCAGTCCCTCGAAGCTGTGGACCTGGGAATTCTTCATGCGGACGGTCCGCCACAAAATCGGGTGGCTGGCGATGTCGCGCCACATCGTGCAGACGCAGCCCGCCCGCAGCAGGTCCTGGACCTGGAATGGAGGAAGGATCGTCTCGGAAATTAAAAATATTAATCGGGATTTAAATATCACATTAGTGATAAATGTAATTAAAACCATAAGTTTGTATCAGTTTAAGTTGTACTAAATGTAGTGTTGGCAGTCAACTTGGCTAGTTTGACCGAATTTTAAATTTCCCACTAATTTTTTAGGAACTTTCAGCATTTCATACCTTACAATTGGCTTATTCTTATTACGCATCAATTATAATCAGTAAAAGTAATAAAAAATAAAAATAAAAACAATATATTAAATTCTATTTTGTTTTTTGTGGCTCTTTTCACACAGAGATTATATTTAGTAAGACAAATAATAAGGAATAAAAAATGCCAATTGACTGCCAACACTACATTTATATCCTTTCAGTGATGATTTTGATGAATAAATTTGTTACTATTACTATTTTACTCTTTAAAGTAGTGATGGGAAAAAACCGGGTTTTTATTTTTGGAGGGAATAAACCCGGTTTTTATATGTCAAATTTCTGGTTTCTTTCATTTTAAAATTGCTTGTTAGAAGACGATTATTTTGATACCAAATAACCCTATAAGAATACATTTAGAATTTATTATTTTCAAATATTATTAGTTTTTGGGTTTTTTCAAGGGTTTTTTCCTTGAAAAAACCCAATAAAGGGAAAAAACCCAATAAAGGGAAAAAACCCTTGAAAAAAACCCGCTTTGGGATTTTATTGGGAATTTACGTATTTTATAAACCTACTTATTTTTTTTTTAATTTCAAATTTAATAGAAAAAGAAAAAAACAAAAAACAAACTCTTATTATTTTTGTTTTTTAGTAGGAAAGGCAACTTGAATAATTTAGATATACTTTTATCGTTTTATCAGTTACTTTATTTTGTCTGTATATAAATAAAGTATAAATAAATAACTTAATAACTCTTCACTTGACTAGCAAAGTTATAAAACATATAAAAAATAAAGTCTGACTTTCTCCTTTTCTTATTTCTCTTTGTTTTTATTATTATTATTCTAAAATGTGTCCATTCTTCGGAACAATGTCTTGGCATATTTTTAATATTTTATTTAGTATAGTATAACTTATAACTTTGGTAATGCAACTGGGAAATAATTTGTGGAAAGTGGAAATGTTTTCTTGTTTTCTACAAGCTGAAATCCGAAACTCTTAACCTACAATTTACATTCGCGATTCGCTCTATATACTATGATCATGTACTATGTACGTTACGTATGCACTGTCAAAATTATGTCATGTCATGTGTCAAATCTGTCAAAAGTAAAAAAATAATATATTATTGAATTATTGAAAAAACCCAAGGGAATTAACGAAAAAACCCAACCCGGTTTAAACCCTCATTTTCGAAAAAACCCAACCCGGTTTAAACCCTACTTTGGGAAAAAACCCTCTAAGGGAATAAACCCTCGGCACATCTCTACTTTAAAGTACCTAACCCATAAAAATATTTTTCTTGAAATTGGCAGTAAAGTGTCCCAAAATCGTCATTAAAAGCTCAGAAATCACTGAAGTAAACCATTATTGCACGATTTTTTCAATAAGTAGGCCTTGGCGAGATGTAAACATCAAACGTCAGACGCGGAGCAATCGCCCGTCAAAAGTGACCAAATATTCAAAACCCGGCCAATAAAGGCCCATTTAACTATTTGTACACATTGCGAAATTGTTACCTATAGTAATCTATCAGTATAAATATTTTAGTAGGTTTGAATATCAATAGATTTGTTATGGAGGCTGCACAACAAGCAGCAGTTTGGTTTTTATGTTCAAAGGTGCCGTGTCTTGTCATACTTGACCTAGTTAGAGTGATCGTCAAAGTCAAGCAAAGCCGCACGCAGATGGTTCATGGACGGGTGATCCCGTATGATTATTTTCTTTCTTTTTTTTTTCGATTTCAAAAAATATATAATATGTACCTCGGCACTGAAGTTCTTTTTAAGACTCATGTGGTTTAAACTAAATTCCACATGAGTCATAAAAAGTTGAACTTCAGTGCCTTGGAATATAAATAACTATTATCCTGTTATCTAAAAAATAAATAAATAAAAAGGTAAATAAAATTTCTAATGTTTTCATACTCTCTGTGCTGCGAGGTACGATAAGTTTCACTTTTTTACCTGATCCGTCTTTTAACTTGAAAAAGTTGTCTTTTAATAAGTTTAATTCAGTTTTCTGTGGTGAAAGACCCAATTAAAAATTAAATGTACCTTTAAGTATTGGAAAACATAGAGCAAAGTGTTGTATCCAAACGATATGTTTTGGAAATAATTGTCCATAAACTTTGCCTCGACTCTATCCTCGGAAGTCGAATTCGTGATGCTTTTCAGCTTCAAATTGCGCTTCTTCGGCTTACTGGGCGACTCCGGAGGCGTAAACCTGCAACAAAAGAAAAATATTTTACATCCAGTTACCCTTAAACCGAGGTATACATAACGACAAATTAAAAAATCATGCTTAACGGTAGCTCGGATGAAATTTAGCATTTTAGCGGACGCCTGCAATAAAAGAAACAAACACAATAAAAATAAATACACATCGATATATATATTACATATATACATATTGGATTACGCAAATAAAGGTAAGGGATTTCGACCTGGAAAATGTAAGTTCGTTAAATTGTTTAAAAAAGGCACTCACTCGCCAGGTTTTTCCTTCTGCTCTTCGACGATCGCTGGAGGAGCATCGACAACAGTGGGTTCGACAACCGACGCAGCGGCTTCGACAACTGCCGGAGCCGCATCGACTTCCATCGGCTCCGCCACTTCCCGACTGTCGCTTTGTTGCGGAGATTTCGGCTCGTCTTTCACCTCGTGCACACTTCCCGAGGGTTCCCGTTCTTTTTCGGGAGATTTCTCCGGTTCTTCGGGTTCTTGCGACTCCGCCTCCTTCTCCGCCGACTTTGGCCCCAAACTCGCGGAATCCAACACCGGTTCGACAACCTCTGGCACGGCTATGCTCTCCTCCGGCTTGTTAGCGTAATTCGGCGAGACCGACATGAAATTGTGCTTGGGAATGACGAGGAAGCGCCGCCCGCCCAAAATCTCGAGGTACTGCGGCCGCGGCACCTCCGTGCTGCCCTCCACGATCTTCGAATTGTGCGGCAGCCAAGTGGTGACCGAGCCGACCAGCGACTTGCTCTCGGGCTCCTTCTGCGGCGGTCTCGGCGTGAGTTTCGGCGGTTCGGGTAGGGCCTGGAGCGGCGGCGGGTGTGGCGGTGGCGTGTCGTCGTTTCTGGGGATGCGCTGCAGTTTCGGCAGGACCGTGGAGTGTGCGTTTATCGATTTGAGTGTGTTTATCGGGGTGAGGGGCGGTGGGGCCACGATCGTCGTAGAATGATTGGGGTTCTGGCCTTGCACCAGGTGGCAGTTCTACGGGAAGAAAATACACTGCGTTAATGTACTGCGCCTGTGCTCGTGTGGTGGTTTTTGTGAGTGGGTACAAAGTGGGTTGATCGCCATCCTACACCCTCAATCATATTATATCGAAGCTCAACCACTGTCCATTTTTATTTCACTAAGGCAAGTCGATAGCTACTGTTTTCTAACAGATTTTAAAAACAAAACACATGGTCTACAATTTCTTAATATATAAAATTACATACCTACAACTTTTATCGTAAGCTTTTTTTCTATCACAAAAAATTAAAAGGTTGTAGGGGTAGTGGGACACCCTGTACATCTTGTTACATGTAACTATTCGAGAATATTTTCATTTTTTTCTAATTTTCTACAAGGGTACAAATGAACTTTATATTTCTGTTACTCCGTGTGAGTCCATTTTTTGGTAAATAAAAATTAAGGTCTTAAAATTCTCAAAGCTCAATTTATTTTTATACAAACAGGCGACCGGTTTCGTGATTTTTAAAAGAATCACATCTTCAGGCCAAGACTACAACACAGAAGTAAAATAAGTTAAACAAATTACAAACAAATAACTTACGCAGCCATAATGGCATTGTACATTCAAAACTATACGTCATAAGGTAAATTAAAGTGAAAAAAGGGTGCAAACATTTTATAAACAACAAATTATTTGTTAACAAACAGGACCAGAGTATAAAATAATAATGAACCAGCAAGTAAGTGCAAAAATCTACGTAGTTTTTAAACAATTGGTATGTTCTTTTATTCTTGTTTTAAAGTTTCTGCCAGTCCTACCTATGTAAAAATTATCGCAATCTCCGCACTGTAACTTATAAACTCCACACTTATAAGTTAAAGTGCGGAGATTACGATAATTTTTACATAGGCAGGACTGGCAGAAACTTTAAAACTAGAATAAAAGAACATACCAATTGTTTAAAAACTGGTTCACGAAAATCTCATTTTGCTAACCACCTGATTGACACGGGACATTCTTTCAATCAGAAGACAGATATACAAATTTTACATATTGCTAATAGGGGTTTTATTTTGAATAATTTGGAATCACTAGAAATATGTAGACAGTGTAAAACTAATTTTGATAGTGTTTTAAATGCTCAAATTGATTTTGAATCATCTAAGACATTCACTTATCTTTTCCACTTATAACTGGTGATCTAGTTGACCAATTTGAAAGGCTGTTTAGTCTAACAACAGTGAATTCCTGGCTTTCCTACGTAGTTTTTTTCCTGTTTTTTTTTTTATTTTTGCACTTACTTGCTGGTTCATTATTATTTTATACCCTGGTCCAGTTTGTTAACAAATAATTTGTTGTTTGTATAATGTTTGCACCCTTTTTTCACTTTAATTTACCTTACGACGTATAGTTTTGAATGTACAATGCCATTATGGCTGCGTAAGTTATTTGTTTGTAATTTGTTTAACTTATTTTACTTCTGTGTTGTAGTCTTGGCCTGAAGATGTGATTCTTTTAAAAATCACGAAACCGGTCGCCTGTTTGTATAAAAATAAATTGAGCTGAGAATTTTAAGACCTTAATTTTTATTTACTATAAATGAACTACCTCCGTATCCTTTTACCAGAACTTCTTACTTTTTAGATTTTTTTAATAATAGTATTTTTGTGTAGGCCAAGGTAATTAGAAACTTTTGTGACTCTTGTCAAATTTTGATATTTAATTTGATTTGTGCCTAAGCAAACATGGTCATGGACATGTATTTTCATCACAGGCGGCTTATGTCAAGTTATAATTTTATCACAGTAGGCTTATGTCAGTTTGGCTATTAGTTTCGAGAAAATCTAGGAAAACTTGATTTTTACCTTTACTACATGTTACGCAGTTTCATTTTCTAGATCTATTCCCAGAACACAGAACAATCTATAGCTTTAAATCTTTTCTTTTTTTTTTGAGAAAACACATCGATTTTGAGTTCCATTTTTATATAAAACGGTCTACTTTGACTTTCTTGGAACAAAAGTTCATAATAATAATAATTAAAGGCAATTTCTTTGTTAGTAATTACTTTGTTATTGGAAAATTAATTATTGTACAAAATCACTGTCAAATTTGATGAAATTTTGAAGAAAAAAAGACTGGAATCTTTTAATTCCAAATAGTTTTCATTATCATTAAACTAATATTCCCCTGCAACGCTTAAAATCCAATTTAATGAAATTTTGAACAGTTTTGATTTGAATTTTAACTACCACAATGAGAATGGCGATTGTATTATAATAGCAGCGAGGCGTTGACGTATGTTCAGATTCTACTCGCAATTATTTTAAGAGATATTAAATAAAATTTGTCCGAGCCTAAAAGCTCATCGATCCTCTCGCCAGCGCAAACCTTATGTACGTCGAGGGCAGAGCATAGGAGGGATCAACCACAATGTATTTCCACGTTCGGACAAAAAAAAACACGTTCCCCTTCTACGAACACACATCCATCCCGCAAGGTAAGTCGCTCCGCCCTTACCTTACAAACGTACGGCAACGTCAGGCGCGGCTCGAGGCCGACGCACTCGTGGTGGTACAGGCACAGGCACAGACGGCACTGCAGCGTCGGCACGACGCCCAGCGCCCTGGGGCACGTCATCGAGCACGGCAGGCTGCGTTCGGAACTGAAAGTTCGGGACGCGGGCAGACGGGAGGGTGGGGGAGGGGAGATAGAGAAATTTAGAACGTTACATTGCGTAATCCAATACTGGGTGCCAAAAGCGAATCATGTGTTTGGCGGGGTCGTCCCCTAAATTTGCGAATTTTGAAAAGGCATTAAGAAATCTTCCTCTGCAAGCATTTGTATATTTACTTGCTCATATCGCATCTATGAAGCACTGGAACCAACATTTGGGTTCCAGAAATCTCTTCTTGGTCCTGCTGAAGGTGAGTATAGTATGGTGTGTTCAACAAGGCTAAATAGGCCACTTATACAAGATGTTTCCTAATTGCTATGGGCATTTTTCACTAGAAATTTTTATGGTTAAAAATTGTAATACTCTTTTAACTATTTTTTCTATGGTCAGTTATAATAACGAAAAGAAGTAATTCTATTTTAGTTTTCCTCTTCAAACTTTATTAAACTTATAATGAAATATTTCAAAATGGAATAATGTGCCCATAAACTTGTGTATTTTTTTTAATAATTCACAAAATACACAAAACGTTTTCTGAAAATCCATTTTCCTATTTTTCTCCCTTAAATACAAAAAAAATCGTTTTCAAAGAAGTTGCATATAGGGCAGTTTATAATTTTAAATGTTAAATTGAATTACCATATCTGTGAGATGGGAAACTAAAAACAAAAACCCAGGTAAACGAATTATATAATATATATGTGATATTTTGGTTAAATTTTCAAGTAAAAAAAAACGATAAAAAACTTTGAAATTTTTTCCCAACTTATTCATTAATTTTTTTGTAATACATAGGGCATAGGGCATTTACTTATAAAAATTACAATATATGGCAAATGACCTTAACAATTCGCAAGATCATTGTGCCGTATATGCTACAGATACAGCAACTACTTACTACTACTATTTTAAAAAATTGCATATACGGCAAACAAAAAATTGATATATCTTTTCAGTAGAGTGGAGATACGGCTTTGGAAGTAAAATAAGTAGTTGGATAATCACCAGAAGTGTTCAATTTTGCCGTAAACGAAAAATCATGAAAATATTGGTTACGGCCTTTTCATTTAACAGAGCAGAATACATAAACTAAAATTAAAATTGTTAAAATTTTTTGCTCATTTTACGGGCATAACAAGGTTTGCAGCCTGTTCAGTTTCTGGTGGAGCTAAATTCTGAATTTCACTTTATTGAGCATTTTCACCGATTTTCGCTGCAAAAAGCACAAATTCTACGAATTTACTAAGTAAATGGTGACCTGTCAAAAGTGATAAATTTTCACTCTGTCATAGTCATGGCAACTTACGATATTGACCTTGACCGTGCATTTCTATTGGTTATAAACTTGTATCATAGTGAAAAATATGGATCATAATTAATCTCATTTTAGTACAGGCAGTAAATGTCTAATAAATCAATTAAAAGTATGGAAAAGACATAAAATGCCAAACTAAGTATTCTAATCATCATTTTAGAGGCATTACGTCACAGTCCTAAACAATTTGAACTAAACATTTCATTTTAGGGCCTTTCTCAGTTGCAAAGAAAATATTATTGCAAATTAACGCAAAGTGTGAAAAATGCCCCACGAGGAGGTTACTTGATAGCGAAAATGAAAACTATTTTTTTTTTTGTATAAACATGGTTCTTAAAGCCTCTTTTCATACACACCAATATTACCGGAGTTGGTATCATTATCAGACCGGAGTTAACTCTGAAATATATATACTCCTAAATAGGGACATTTCACACATTGCTGACCCTATAAAAAAGTCGTTAGTCATCAAATATGTGAAACTTTCCTATTTAGGAGTATGTATTTCAGAGTTCACTCCAACCCGATACCGGCACTAAGGCTTTCATTTCAAAGATAGTAAATGGATAGTACATTTAAAAAAATATTGATTTGTTTCAAAGTGCAAAAAGTATACTTCTTTCTATATACAAGGAGATGAAATCACTTGAATTTTGATAGCAGCAGTTGCAGAATGTTTGCAACGAAATTGTTTTAAAATGGTCATACAACCTTGAATTTAAGCTTTTAAGCAGTTTCAGAATATTTACATTTTTATCATAATTTAATGTTGCCGTCAAAGTTCAGTTTTGCAGCTTTTGTAAAATTCAAGTCGTGACTTGCTTATTCAGCAAGAATAATTTTCAGTGTTATTTCGCTATTCACACAATCACATAGAGAGTTAAGACATTACGATTATCTCGGTAATTTTTAAGATAAATTGGTGGTTCAATATCTAAACTTTTGTAGTTTTTTTTTAAGGAACTAACTGAATGCAGCCAAAAAAATTCAAACAAAAGTTATCGCAAAATAACCTATTTTCTTGAAAAATCAAGATGTTTTATTAGGCTGGTAAAGTCGATACAAATCCTCAGTTGACATTCACATTTGTTCCTCTAAGACATTAAAAGCGGTTATCTAGGTAATTTTTAAGATAAATTGGTGGTGGAAAAATCAAACTTGTGTAAGTTTTCCAAAGAATTGAGTGCTACCAAGAAAAACACGGTAGTTTCAAAACAACACGAATTTAGCTTGAAACCACCAATTTAACTTAAAAACTACCAAGATAATTGCATATAACGTCTTAACTGGGACAGCCTGTCTCATTGAAACCAACAATATTTTCCAGGTATTCAGGCAGAATATTGTTCCAGAAATAAATGTTCATACATTTGAACTCTCATTTCCGCTCGTGGAAAAAAGCAAATGACCACAACAAAAATACTGTTTTCTGTCCGACCTGCAGTTACAACATTGATAATTGGTAACCCAACATATTGTAACCCCCTTTAGTGGATGTAGAAATCACCAAAACCTCTTTCATCTCACCACTACTCACTATTAAATGTCAATGGACCTCTTGCCCACACACCATACTATTACTACACTACTATCAGCATTTTGGTCACTTTTAAAAGTTACCTCTCATTAGTTAACTTTGCTCGTTTGTGACCATTTTCTAAAATCCCTAAAAACTTTTATTCAAGAAAGCCAAAAAAAACAATTTTTTAAAATGGTCTCCAAGACTCCAAAGTTTTCCGCAACAATCACAGAAAAAAAATTATATACTAAGGTTGGCTCAGATATCTGAGAAACAGGTTTGCTAGGCCACCACTAACATGGCTAAGCGACAAAAACTAAAGGTACTTAACAAGGAAAACCGGAAAATACTTACTTTGTCCGCTTTTCAGGTTTCTTAATTGGTGTGGATGTTGAGAGTGAGTTTGTGTCTGTTGAATCCTCGGATTTACCAATTTTTTTCTCTTTTAGCTTCATTGGAACCCTTATCTGTAAGAAATTGGTTTGACACTGACAAAAATTAAATCAAAGACTACTAAATGTTATTCAAATCAAAGCTACTGAGTAGAGAATGGAATCTTGAAAATAATGCAACTCACAACATTCTTGATAGGTAGGTTAAAACAATGTTTCAAGTTACCTTCATTTTTTCTTTTTGGGCTGATCCGCCCATGGAAAGCCTCGGTTTGGGCGCCAAATTTTTCTCGATGCTCAATTTCGGGGTTAAGACCTTTTTTACAGGCGTCGCGTATTTTTTAAACGACAGATTTGGATCGGCAAGCTTGTACTTTGCATCCCTGATGATTTCCACACCTTCGTCGCCGCCTAAAGGTTCTTTGTGAAACGTGAAATTGTCCATTGTCACCGGGTCCGTCTTGTTCAAAACGCCAGAAATCTCCCTCATCGACCTCAATTTCTTTCCGGTCGGCGAATAATAGTAAATATCGCCCTGCCTCTTGCCTTTCCCGCTGGTCGTCGTTCTATAAACCAATTCTCTTTTCCAGCCATGTTTGAAAGGCTCGAAATATTTGTCGTCCATTTTAAAACTGCTGTTCTTGCCGCCTACGGTTGGACTGTGTGTGGGCGTAGAATAAAACATTTCCTGCGATTCCTGACTGAAACTCGGCAATTCCTCTTCTAAAGCTTCCGGCTTTATATCGAGTTCGGCTGTTACATTGTGGTCGGCCGATTTCCGCCTATTGCCGACAGCGATGTCGCTGTATCGTTTGTTTGGAATTCGAGCCCTTTTACCTTTGCCGAGAATTTCAGATGAAGATAGTGACATGTTTGCATCATCACCTTTCGATTTATCTGAAACAATAACATAAACAATCAATTATTTTGCTTTGACCAGAAAACTGATTACGAAGCACAAAATAAAGAAATTACATACCCTGTGTTTTGTTCAAATTTTCTTCTTTATCCGCTGTGGAGTCGGCAGAATTTTCTTCAGTTGGTTCCACTTCTGCTTGTGGTGCTTTGCTGGTATCCAGTTCTGGTTCTTTTTTATCTATTTTGCTGTTCGCATTTTCGTCATCATGGGGTTCGCTCGCTTTGCGCTTTTTCCCCCTAGTGTTTTTTCCACTCCTGGTGCCACGCTTCTCGTTAATTTCCATCTTATTGTTGCTTAAATCCCTTTTACTGCCTTCTGCGTGGTCTGCATTATTCTCTGTGTTCTCACAGTCACCATTAAGCTTCTCAGTACCACTGCTTTGTTTGTCTTGAATTTCCGCACTTTTCGTTTTTGCATCATCTTTAACTGAGGGCTCAGACTCCATTACGAAATATTGCAATATTCATAAGAGCGTCCAATATTACAAAATTTATTTTTTTACTAAGTTTTATTAAATTGGCTCAAACCACTGTGCGTCATTTGGAGGAAAGCACACATTCCACCATCATGCTATAACGACCGAAAACGATGCCGGCGATTCGCAACCAGTTGACGCCCAAAACTAAAGCAAGCACAAGCACTTTCCTCGGTGGAAAACGCGTGTAACTAAAGAAAAATCACTCTTTAACACCGTATCTAAACGCTAGTAAAACACAAAAGCATCAAAGCTTGGATTTTTACGACATGGACGAAAGGAAGCGGAGTCACTGGCGTTGCCTATCCTGTGCGCTGGCGTCAAAAAGCCAAAATGGGCACCTTTGACATTTGACAATGAGGAACCACTGTCAAAAATGGTGAAGCTTTCCATTTAACCACTGCCATAACAAACCGGAGCAGCCCAAAGCTATAAACTGATAGCTAGGAGTACTCTGCTTTCTATAATTTACTTGATTTCACTTCTAAAGCGGGGCATAGACGAGCAATATTATTGTATTGGGATGAAAGGATGCACAAAATAAACATATTGTGCAATAATGTGGGACCTTCTAGTTTTCAGTTTGGTTTTTATTGAGCAATAAGAGTTGTGTGGTCATATTGCACAATATTTCAGTTTACCCCTGCCGCCCCTGGTTATTTACACTATGTAGAAAGACAAACTGAAATATAGTGCAATATTATTCACACACCCAGCGCCCAGCGGAGACAATTTGTTTTTAATGCCTATCCTATTGCCATACAAACTATTGCCATTGTTTTTGCTATTGAATAATAAAAATCAAACTATTTTTGATTGACACAATAATATTGTGCAACCTTTTAATATAAACCATAAATAGTCAATATCAGATCACATTATACAAATATGAAATAAATAAATAATTTAATATTGATCGTTTGTAGGCCAGTTTATGGGACGATTAGGTTGGCTTTTTTTCCCTGTATGGATTTTGATCAGGTTTGTTTGATATCGATACTTGGAATTACGCCGAACAGTTCTGACCTCAGACTAATATATTCATTAGTCTGATGTTCTGACAACAGATTGACATGTATGTATATAATAATCTGTAATTGACTCTACCAAACTTTATTTTTCTGAGGACACTACTGACACTGTCAGTCACAAAATATATAGGTTACTGTCAGTCTGAGAACAAGGTTAGTAGCAAAAAGTAAACAAACATTTAAAAAATCTGAAAAGGTAAAAAAGTCGTAGTCAATATTCCTTGGCCTGTGAAAATAATTGATAAATTATATTTTTTAATACTTTGGTAAAGTTAATTTAAAAGTTCAGTATGTCTTATATGTTAGCGCATTTACATAACGGCTGGCAAGTCGACCAAGCAATTTTATCGGAGGAAGATCGAGTTGTGGTGAATTAGTGAATTTATTAACAGTTTTAATAACATAATAAGGTCATTTTTTAGGTCATACGCTTTGGCCACGATTGGGACCCTTCATGTATGAAAATGGACGAAGTTCTCTACAGTATAGCCGAAAAAGTAAAGAACTTTGCAGTAATCTATCTGGTAGATATTACAGAAGTACCCGACTTTAACAAAATGTAATTTTATTTTCCTTTTGATTTTTTTAGTAGATATTAATTGAAAAGTTTATTTACATTTTTTAATACATTACATTACAAATAAACTCAATAGTGAGTACTCTATAAGCTTAGCTTGAATGAGTACAATTATATATACATACAAAATTATAATTACAGTCCGGCAAACGAAAGAAGTCCAATGAAAAACTCAGTCTAACCGCCCATGCCCACATTAATAACATACGGATGGCGCTTAGACTGAGTTTTTCATTGAACTTCTTTCGTTTGCCGGACTGTAAGATTAATATTATTTTAGGTACGAGTTGTACGATCCTTGTACTGTGATGTTTTTCTTTAGAAATAAACACATTATGATTGATTTAGGAACAGGAAACAACAACAAAATTAACTGGCCATTAGAAGATAAACAAGAAATGATCGATATTGTCGAAACTGTATATAGGGGTGCAAGGAAAGGTAGAGGTTTGGTAGTGTCGCCTAAAGATTATTCAACGAAGTATAGATATTAAAAAAGTTGTAGTTCCCTTAAATTGTTAGTACCATTTAATTTGTACCTAATTTAAACGCAATCATTTTCTTTTTGTTTATTAATAAATATTTGATATTAAAACATAACAATTCAACTAGTGTTACCACTACTACTCTCCTCTGATACTAATTGTATTAAAGGCCTGGATCCAAATGTATGTTTCACTGAAAAAAAAGTATTATTTTTCAAATCTTTCAAAATAAAATTTTTCTTACCAGGGTCAATATTTTGTAAATCAAACACCGTAAAATTATTAGATTTCTTATCACCACCAACGGCTATAACAAACGGCGAGTCAGGACACAATTCTAAACAATGAATATTTCCTAATCCAAATTCTTTTTCGTTCACCAATGTCGGTTTTTTCGAGTCTACCGAAAAGTCCCACGTTTTTATCGTTTCATCTGGGGAGGCTGTTACTAGCAATCCGGGACATTGGCCGCTTATCGCTAGACCTGTCACTTCTTGTTCGTGTGCTTGGATTGTCCACAATTCTCCTACAACAGTTAATAGGTCATAATAAAGATAGGATCGGCCAATCTTGACACCATTTTGAGACGTCCTTGTATTGACAAATGACATTAAAGATGGTGACATAACCTAACCTTCTGTTGGGAACTGAACAAAGTGATCGAAGTGACAGAAGTACATACCTTGCCTACAATCGAAGCACTGAACTGATCCAAAACTTGTTCCTGCAAGAAATTGGAATGGTTGAAGAGGATTCCACAGTAATTTTTCAGCTTCACCGTTTAATTTCCAAGATTGATGAGGTTCTGGTGTTCTACAGTCAAAAACTCTTGCTGTATGATCGCACCCACCTAAACATATTAATTAGTGGTGAACAGTAATTTGAAAATTTTTGTTTTACCTGCTAATAATGTCTGTGCCTCTAATTTGTGCCATTCTAAACACTGAACTTTTTCTTGAAACACCGAAATAGTAGAACTAGGTTCCAGTCGTTCCATATCCCATAATAAAATGTTCTGATCAACTGAACCGCTAGCCATAATGTGATCAAATGATTTATTCCATGCAAGTGATAATACAGCGTCTGTATGTCCAATATGAGGTAGATTTTTCTTTCTACTTGCCTTCTGTCCTAAAGTAAAAGCTGGTTCAATACAATTCATAATGTCCAAGTCCCAAACTTCTATAATCGAAGCCATGGTGCCAACAGCTACATAATTTCCTTTTGGTTGGTTTGGCTCATAGTTTAACCATTCCAAACATAAGGGAAATGATGGTAGAATAAAATCGTGGTGGACATATAACGATTCTTCTTCTTCGTTATAAACTAAAATATAAAACCTGTAAATGATAGAAAAGTTACAGATTTCACATTACATACCATAAACTTCTAAAATACTAGCATCCCCTTCCACATGACCTACTAAAATTAAATTATCCGAAGGTTTAATAATATCGTCTTCTTTCTCAGAATCATCCGATTCAGAAAAATTATCATTTGCGTCTGTATTCAACTCGGCCAAAGAATGTATTCCCAAAGCTTGTACTGTGTCAGTATCTAAATAATTTTAAACATAAATATTGCCTAAAATTTTATTTTCTTTATTACCCTGTTCATCATAGTTTTCCATATTAAATTCATCTGCTTGTTGATTTTCGCTTTGCATAGGCTCGCCTTCTGTTTCACTAAAAACAACGTTAAGAAATATTACACAAGATTATTTACCAGAGATTTCAAAAGCATACTTATTAATTTTCTCTTTAGTTTCCTTAATAATTTGAATCAACTCGTCTTTGGATAACTGGACCTACAAAACATTCTTTTACAAAACTTCTATGACAATATTATTAGAGGCTACAGTATACATTTTCAGGATTTTCATTAGCAACACCCCTTTTAATCCACTTAAGGCAAGGCACAAAATTAACATTACTTTCGTTTTCAAGTTCCATTTCCTTAATTTTATTTTATTATATTCTATAACAAATTCCAGGAAACATGGATCGACACAAGTAAACACGTGAAAATATTGTGGGGTTATCTTCTTTCTTCTTCTCGTCTTTTAATGGCTCTGTTCTTCCGAGCAACTTAGCCACTCTGTTTCGGCACGGTCATAGAGATCATATATATAGGTATGATCTCTATGGAAACGGTAGATGATAGAACAGGCTCGGCACGGCATCAACTGATCACATAAGTTACTAGAAAGCCGTCGGAGTGTCGGAATGGAACGGTCTTTTTCTGCAAAAATAGGCATCTGACTAACTAACCTTGCTGATCTATATGTTTTTTTTTAACTGTGTAGGGCGGACCTACCAACCTAACATGAACCTAACTTATTACTGACGTATGCCGGGAAATAGGTTATGTTGTCCGGAGATTGATCAGAATCAGAGATTAATTTTTATTTTTTTATATTTGCCATTTGCCTATTAATTCGCATCGTTCCTCGGAAACGGAATCGGAAATGGCGAATTTGCCAAGCGTGGTGGTGGTCACTTGCAGCAGTACAAAACCGAAATCGTTGATAAAACTGATCACTAAAGAAACAGCGACTCAAGACCAGAGCGGGCTAATATATCAACCATGGACTATCGACACAAAATATTATACAGCTACAGTAAATTTCGTCGGGATAGACAAACAGTATTGCAGAACAGATGAGTTTAACGATAGGGTTGAGGCTATTATCTTGCATATGGACTCGAATAAAGAATCTGGCCTTGAGGATTTGAAACATTGGGATTGTCTCGAAAGCGACTGTGATCCTGAAATAAAGCTGCTCGTCTCAAACTATTCAACCGAAGAGACAAAAATAACCAAAAGCCAGGCAATTGACTGGTGTTTAAAACGGGGCTTTGAATTTGTAGAGCTTTACCCTGCAAATACCAGCAAAAGCGAGGAAGATATCATAGAGGAAAAATTCGGCGTTAACCGCATAATAGAAGCATTGCAATCACACACTTGGTCCAACTTAGTGATGAAATCCAAAGAAAAAGTCAAGAAACAAGACAAGGAGTTGTGTAATACCAGCGATGTGAATGATGTGGACTTTTCGAATGACGTTGATGACTTCACGGAGCTCTTTTCTCAGTTGCACATGATGAAGGATAGTCTGCAGTCGATGCCGTTGACCCAGAGGAAGCAATGCGCCGAACAAATGGTTTCTGCATTTTGGAAAGCTATAGGAGGTGAAGAAGAGGAACTCTTAGATATATAGACTATAAAAGAAGAATTATTAGATCCCTAAGTTTTAAATTTATGTCACTATATGAGTTGACTGAAGGAGGGGTAAAACTTTCCTTTGGTGTATGTCTGCCCCGATTTTGTTGAAATTTTGGCTACCCCCCTATTTTCGAGGTCCCTGAACACGAATCTGACCTCAGTTTTCGGCGCTCGGACGTAGTTTCCGAGAAAATGAATTTTCAAATTTCCTTTGACACCTCGCTTTTCACGGCGACATTTGTAGTTATAATCCGGATGAATTTTTACTGTATGCAGCTCAAACTGATCACCACCCTATATTGCACCCTTTGCCACCTCGAAACTTCGCGAAAACCCGCGGACAAACCGAAATTTTGAAAGATTTCGGTTTTTCCGCGGGTTTTCGCGAAGTTTCGAGGTGGCAAAGGGTGCAATATAGGGTGGTGATCAGTTTGAGCTAAATTCATCTCAATTATAACACAAATAACCCTGTTAAAAGTGGGGTGTCAAAAGGAAATTTGAAAATTCATTTTCTCGGAAACTTCGGCCAAGCGCCGAAAACTGAGGTCAGATTCGTGTTCAGGGACCTCGAAAATAGGGGGTAGCCAAAATTTCAACAAAATCGGGGCAGACATACACCAAAGGAAAGTTTTACCGAAGGAGGCTTACCTAATATGTTGGTAATTGTTTTGCTCATGAAGTGAACAGGAAAAATTTCAGATATCGACATTTTTCCTCTTATCAGAAGTTTCACTCAATACAAATAAGAAATAAATGTTTATTAGGTATATTTTCAGATTTAGATTATAGGCATTTTATTAGGTATTTTAAAATATAGTAGGTATAAATAATAAATGTCTGAATATGAAGTTTGTTTTATTTTTCAAATTTTTGTAATTGCACTAATCACAACCTCAGCTGATGAGTGGTTGAAAGCTTCTATTCACTTTCGGAACCCTCCCTCTGGCCCTTTTTTTTTTTCAAGGGAACCTGTCTGACCAGAGCCACCTGTTTTTGGAACAATGTTGCCATGTCAAAAAAATAAAAATCCGTTCGGTAGGTTCTGAAACGCTAGGTTTCAGTAGAACCGATTTAGCAAGTTACTATCCCGTGTAAACTGCGCTTTAGGGCGAGTTTTTAAAGTTAAAACTCAAGTATGTGATGGAATTCATCAAGCCAATCACCAGTGCAGAAATTTTTGAATGCCCAATCACATTGCATCGATGTATTCCATCACATATTTTTTGTCCTGACTTGCAAAACAAGCCCTTAGTTTAAAAGTGAAACGAATCAAGAAATTTCCCTCTCTACATTTACAATTTATTGTTTTAAATTTCAAATTAAAAGGCCAAACATAATTTAAATGGCTTATAAAAATGAGTAGGCTCAAGGCACAGAATATTCCCCTATTCTGTGCTCAAGGTCTACTGACTAGTTGACCTTGACCTTCTTGGGTAGCCTCCCTCATCATAACCTATTTATTTTGTGCCTCATCAGAGAAATAATCTCAGACGCAACCAATATGAATTCGTAAGCGATTGCAATCGCTTGCAAGCGAATTGATGCTTGCGCCCTTTGAACGGTTTCGCTGGATTTCAGCGGATTGCAAAATTAGCGAGCGTAAAAATTTTACTTTATTCTGTCAGTTCCCTTTATTTGCTTTATTCGGCGTTCGGGTGAAAATATTGCGTAACCCACCCGAATAGTGCAGCTTGAAGCTCTGCATTCGAAAGCATCATTAGATCACAAAAGTTACTCTGATTAGAACTACTTGCATCTTTGCTCTCCCTATGTGTTTTTTTTATTCTTCACAATAGTCGCTAGTCTGAGTTCAGTAGTTGTTTTTTTTTTGTTCAACGTAGAAATCAACTGGTTTTTATGAACGCAGATCAGGGTGAGTTAGCAAAAGTCACTTGGGGTATTTTCGGTCGACCTACCGACTTTCCCTTACACCCGGCAACGCCGCTCGCTCAACGCCAACCCGATCAGCTGTTGCCACCGGCCAGCGAACCGCAATCTGCGTGGTGGGGGTAAATCGCTATTTCTATGTTGTGCCCGCTGTTCGGTGCCCTCGTTTCCCCATCCCGCCCGATTTCTAGCGGGAAAACAGCCCGGGAGACGTCACTTTCCCGCGCCCAAAAAATGCCCACATTGCCCACCGCCCCGACCTCTCTCACAGTGCTGCTCGGACATTCTTCTGAGGCATCGTTCACCACCCCATAAGATTAGGGTGGCATCCTAACGGTTTTTCTCAAGGGTTGCTGCGTCCTAACGGTCATCTTTCGTCATGGAGGGCGGGAACGCGGACATAGACGACTTCGATGATTTCTTTTTCGCCCCAAGAAGATCCCTGAGGCTCGCGCTGAGCGAAGTAAACGAGAGGGTGAGTGAGGGTGCCGCTACCCCGAACAAAAGCGCGAACGCCGAAGAAATTTTGGTGGCCCAGAGGGGGCCGAGAAGGAAGCCACTCACCTGGTCGCCCGTGGACTATGATAGAGTGAGGATTTTGAACAACCCAAAGGAGAAAACTCCGGAAAAGACTCCACCGGAAAAATTCGAAATCAATCCGAAGCTCAAGAGAAGGCTCATTATGAGCAGCCCAGTGAAGAACAGTCCTTCGCAGGATCTTGGCAAGGCCATCGCCAAGAAATTGAGAAGCCTCAGTGAATTGCAAAAAGTTGCTAGAGCGGATTAATGTGGATTTTTTTGTAAGCTTTTGTTAGATTTTTTGTTGTTTACGTACCTACCAATGCATTGCTATTTATATTTATTATAAAACATATCCAATACTCGTTGGTTTAAAAAATGGCTACTTATGTTCGGGTTTCAACTTCGTACAAATAATAATCTTAAGTGGATTTGAAAAAATATATACAAATAAAAGTTTTTAATATGTATGTACCTATGCTAGTTTAATATGAGATGTAACTTGTTTTAAGACTGTTATTTCTAGTTGAAAAGGTTTATAAATTATTGCCAATAACACATAATATACTTGTCTAAACCTTGTGTATAGTGCTTTTGTAATGTATGTAGTTAATATGAAGATTTTTTAAATGTATATTTTGAATAATAAAGATTTTTCACACAAATTAGTAGATACTTTGGAAACTGATTTTGTTAAAACCCAGGAAATCCCTATCTAATAAAGACTCTAATAGATATTTAGGGACCCTAATCTCTAAGGCTCATTGCTGCCACCTATTATCGAACACATGAACTAAAATTATTTTACAAAAAATTGCCGCTAATTAGTTTAGTTCTTATCTCGGAAACTGTGAATTTGTCAAACTCTACAGTCATGAATATTCATATATTTTGTCAATAAATTGTACACTACTTATTTTATCTGTCAAATACAAATTTCTAGGTATATATAAAATTTTTAAGATGTTTAATCTATTTTTGAAACCTTGTCATTTTTTAATAATAATTATCTCATACACTTGTTTTAACCTCCAATGCTTGCATTATGAATGAATTATTTATACATTATTGGTCCCAAAATTTCTGTATTTCGTAACTTCAGACATAACACAGTAACCCCTGGAAAAGGTGAAATGGTTATTGCGAGAAAAAAAAAATGTAGGATTGAAATCTCATCTAATTTTAGTTTTGAAACATCATCTATTTGTAGTGCCTTATTGGAAACCGAAAATAACGTTTTCTTCTTTTAAAGTACCTTTTTATATCAAAGGCATACCTACTCAATTATTAAAACTAAAATTTATGATACATTAGTTTCAAAACAAGCACGTAATGACCAACCCCAAGAAGCTGCAATTTCAACAAGCAATTTTTTTTTCTTCTAAAAATAGTCTTTCTAAGTACCCGGAGACTCACATATAATTTCTTTTATCTATATACTATATTAGATAGATGTCACCACAGTATTTACAAGTCACTCAGTGCTTCTTAAAGCACCCAACAAGTACAACATTATTTTTTGTCCTTATGTCTATTATGTTAAAATATGTTGTAAAATTCAACGGGTTTACTTTGCAGTACAATCAAATTTGGCCCATTCCTTCGAAAACTCCATAACCCTCTTACTCTGCTCATCAAACTTCTGCCTTCTGGGCTTCCTCCACTTGCTATGATCCAAATCCATCATACCCCCGATAATCTCTTGTGCAAAGTTTACCGGAAACATCTTTTCGTCTTCTATTACGTGCGCATAACCTTCCTGCATACCGAAAGACACTGAAAAATATGGCAGTCCTCGTGGAACTGCCCTCCTAACATCCCTACCTGCTAGGGAAATTAGTTTTTTGTTCATCGCCCACTCGGTTTCGGATTCGTCGATGGCTTTCTTGAAATAAATCGGCGCTAAGTCGCCTTGTTCAATTGGAACTGGTACACATTCGATTGTCATATGTGGGTAGTTGTATAAGTTTTTTGCCACTTCGAAGAAAATTACGTCCATTTCTTTTTCGCGATACATTCGAACCAAAGCTTTGCGAATGTCTAAGATGTCGGCCCATTCATTTTCGTCAAGTTGAGTCGCACAAGAAACGTGCCGAATTGGTATAATCAGGCAATGACCGTCTGCTAGGGGCTCAAAAGATGGCAAACTGATGTACGTCGTTTCTCCCATTGATATCATTAAATGTTTTTGCATAACCTCACTTTGTATGCAATGACTGCAATTATCTAAACTTTTAGTTACCTTTTTATGTTCGGCGATTGCACGATCTTTATTTCTGCTATCGATTTTTGCATCCGATTCCTTTTTTCTTATATTATCCGAAAATATATCATCCAAGTCATCATTTTTCTTTATTTTACTGGAAGACTCGATAAAATCCCTATTTTGATCTTCAACAGTGTTAAATTTTTCATTTTCAAACATCTCCTTTAGCGAATATTTGTCGTCATCAGCAAAATATCGAACTCGTTGGCCGTCTTTGTGAGTTTCGGTTTTAATTTTCTTCTTAGAACTGCCAGAAGGCTCACCATATTCCGAACGTTGCTTCAAAGGTTGCGAACGACCCTGTGAATCAGTGTGAACAAGAATAACTTCCTCGACTTTTGGTGCGTTTTGTCTAGCGTTTCTCGCCGCCTCGAGTTTTTCTTTTAATTCGGACACTAGTTTTGTGTTCCCCATTATTTCGGCTTTTAGTACCTTTGCTGCTAGGGCGTTTAATTCTTTTTCTGAAAGCACGGCACTTTCATCTGTTTCTTCTGTTTTTCTTTCTTCTAATGCTTTTTTGTTAATTACTCGTTTTCCTTCACATTCCCTACTACTTCTTCGTTCTTGCCTCGGTTCTTGCTTTTCATCCTTCTTTCTTAATTCCTTCGGTTCTTCCTTCTTCTTCCTCCATCCAGACTGTCTATTCGAATAGCTACTGCTACTTTTATAATTCTGACTATACTTAACGTCATCGTTTGGTTTTTTGAATTTTGGAAGACCATCGCCGCCATTTTTCCAGTGTGGGTTCAATTCTCGTGGACACTCCCTAGGATTATACTGTTGCCTTTCTTTTTCAGCTTTATTCTTTTCTTCCCTTTCTCGACGTCTATCGACATTGGACGCAGATAAAAATGAGGTGGGAAGCGACATCCAATCATCACGTTTACTGTTGGGACTTCTGTTTGATTGTGATTCGTTTTTATCAATATTGTCGACTTTAGAAGAACTGGTATCACTTGGTGCTTCTTTTTCAATCCATTCTTCACTGGATGACTCTGAGCTGCTCGAACTCTTTCTTTTGTTACTGCCCTTCTTTTCTTTCTTATGCTTCTTTTTATGCTTACCCTAAAAAATGAAACGATTGCTTAACGTTTATATCACACTTTCCATATCTTGAGCTTACCATATTTAATTCGAAGATCAAATAAACAAAAAAATAGTTCAATGTCTCAGAAAAGTTTTTTATTTTTCTGAGTTCAATGTTTCGATAAATTTAAAATTCTAACCTAGTTTTCTTTTCTTTCAAAATCGTTGAACATTCAAAAGTTAGGTCTTTTTTCTGTTAGCCGAAACCTCGGGTATAGTCCCTGAAAAAAATTATTTCTCCTACTTGGATCACTTTAATCATTACACGGTTTTTCCCAATGGAACGCAGCAAATATTTTCTGTGAAGTTTGACGTTTTTCTGGTACAGAATCCACTCTCACACTTTTTATTTGTATTTTTTTTGTATATAATATTATTTGGTGATAGTCCGGGATGGCTGAAATAAGCAATTCTCAAGCAAACGAAAAATTTGATAATTTTCCAATAGACATTGAAAATGAAGCAGCGAATATGAAAAACGTTTCATCTGCCGGCTCATTGGAATATGGACTACCCCTTTCCGAAGTTTATAAACTAGCCTTTAACTTTTATAAAGGTAAGATAATTTTTTGCCAACAAAGCAATAATTACTAAAGAATGTTTTTTTTTAGAAAAGGAAGGCAAAGCTGTGCATTTTAGTTATGAAGATAAGTTGCAACTCGTAGCGTTTTCCCAGCAAGTTAATCATGGTCCATACTCGGAAGCGATACATAAATTACCACCTTTGGGAACTCTGGATGTTGTTGGTAAAGACAGGAGGGTCGCTTGGCAGAAATTGGGGCGACTTTCTAGTAACCAAGCGAGAACCGGTTTCGTGGATTTACTTAGCAGGAGATGTCCAGTATTTTCTACTTACGTTGAAGCTCATAGACGTGAAAAATCAGAACAAGAGAAGAGAGCGTATGATATATAGTGAGTTATCAAAAGTCAGTTTTAAAAATGCTTTTGTAGGAAGGAAAACGAGTCTAAACAGCTTCTAGAAGAGGAAGAGATAAAAAGGAAACAAGAGGAAGAAAGACTTGCACAAGAACAGCGACAGAGAGAAGAGGCTATCAAGAGGCAAATTCAACAGGCTTTAAATGAACAAACTTATGATCAGTTTCGACAATATGCAGAACAGCAGTATCCCGGTAAGTATAAATTGTATAATGTGTAAATTGTGCTAAATGGCTCGGATATTTAGGTGACCCTGAGAAACAAGGTGCATTAGTTCGGCAATTACAGGAGCAACACTATGTTCAGTACATTCAACAATTGCAGTCGGCACAGCGAGAAAAGGTTAATAACGAAGTAAATGGTGCTACTTCAACGCCAAGTATTATTAAACAGGTATAAAGTGCAGCTTGTTTCAAATATGGATAGTTTTGGAGATTTTTTTTTAGAATGGTGATCATGCTTCAGAAGTGAATGAAGAAGCAGAGGAAGATTATATTCAAGCGCCAAGTATGTGGACAATAAAAGATATCGATACATTTAAACAGAGAGTGTCGGAAGCACAAGGAAATTGCGTAGTTAAGATAAAACATGGGGAAACGATCACTGTGAAGGTGCCTACAAGACCACAAGGTAAGCCAAAAATTAAAAATCCTTTCTGTTTTCATTTATATGTATGATTTTGTCACCTATATGTAGTATGATTAATAAAAACTGCTACTACTACCGAATAAATGAAGTCGAAGTCGATCATTCTGAAAATTGGTATCAAGATGTAATTTTTTTATTTCTAGTAACTTTTTTCAATACAAGTTTCAGACATCTGTTACAAAATCATAACAGTAAGATGAATTCAAAAACATCAGTAGAAAAATAAAAAAAGTTACCCCGTGTTTCAAAGTAGTTCAAATGAACAAATAAATGATCAAAGTAGGCAGATCATTAAGAAAATTGGTACCAAGGTGTAATTTTTAATTTCTAGCAACTTTTTTTAATAAAATTCTCATATATCTCATACAGGAGAAAAACGCCACGAAAAAATAACAATAAAAGCCTTACAAAATCTTATCTTAGTCAAGGAAATTTTTTCACAAATAACAATAAAAAAACTCGTGCAATCGCAAGGCAACAATAATTTTAAAGAAATCCGCTGAAGTACCAACATACAATTTTTTCTTTCTCAATTATTGTAGGAACTCGCCTAGTGTGGGAATTCGCGACGGATGACTACGACATCGGTTTCGGCATTTACTTCCAATTTGGTGATCCACAAACCGAAGAAGTATCGGTCGAATTCCAAGACAGCGACGACGAAGACGTGGAAGAACACGACATAAACGATTCGAGCGACGACGAAATGGTGAAACCTCAAGATCTGGAATCTGGAGCTGTGTTCGAACCGCTTTTAACTGAAATCGTGCCGGTTTACAGGAGAAATTGCTTTACCGAGGTTTACGCGGGATCTCATGTCTATCCGGGGAAGGGAACTTATTTGCTTAAATTCGACAATTCCTATTCGTTGTGGAGATCCAAGACGCTTTATTACAAACTTTATTATACCGCATAAAATGCAAAAAATTAACTTATTTTTAGGTTTTAAGTTATATACATACCCTATCCTATGTGCAATGTGAATGAAATTAAAAAATATGGCGTAAAGGTAGTTTTAGTTAAAACAACATCCTGAATCCTCCCAGTTTATTTGTTATAAAAAAATTAAATACAGTCTATAGTTTAAACAATCATTTCAAGTTCCTTGGCATATTCAATAGCTTGAACGGCCAAATCTCTTGATTCAATAGGCTCATGTGTTTTCTTTATCTCTGGAGCGAAATGGAAGAAATTGTCTTTGTCCAATTTCCAATTTTTCTGAAATTAAAATAATAAAAATCATTAAAAAAAAACAATCAACTGAGCAAACTATTTAGTATAGAACCAACACTATTTAGTATAATTCACTTATACACCTAGAGATGGTGTACACACAAACCTTAGCGGCGAAGCTTTTGGCAGCAGATTCACTCGACAAATATAGCATCCTGGCGGCATCTTTCGGTGAAATTTTCTCGTAAGCCTTCTCCACACAAACAGCTATTTCACCTCTAATGGTGTCTAACAAAATATCCATAAAGAAATTGTAATTTGTCGCGGGCACATTGCCTTTTGCCAAAAATATCTACAAAAAAAAAATATATTAAAAATTCTAGAAAGCTTTCACATTTTTACCTTATTATAACTTCCTTCCATAAGATACTGTTCGATTGACAAAGGGTGCCTGATATAAACATCATTTTGAATATGTTCCGCAGGCAAAAGTTCCAACTCTGTATGAAATTCGGCAACTCTATTTTGAGAGAGAAGTGAGAGAAGGTTCAAACCCAAAAGTTGGTACTTAAACGAAGATTCTGGAAGTTGATTCTGGTAGTCAAAATAGTAGCATTTTAGTTGCGCTATATATCTTTCAAACGCGGGTATGTTTCTGGCAGCGATGGCCCACTGTACACCGATTTCAAGAACGTCCCGCGCTAACAGAAGTTCCTGTTTTGAAGCCACGGCGTTTGTTGTGGGTAGGAATATTAAATTTGTTAGTTCAATCTGGAATTTCAAAAGTTTAGAAAAAACATAATAATTAATATTAAACGCCTTAAACCCACCTTCAAATCTGAGAGGAGCTTTTCACATTTGCTCAAATTGGGGTTTGAAGTGTTCCATTCTGATTTCAGTTGCTTGTACAGTGCAGTAACTTCGTTTAACTTGGACATTTTGATTTTATCGTAAATCTAAACTTTCTTATTATTGAATATTTTAATTAACTTCTTAAAAAGAGACCAACAGCAGTAAAATTAAAATTCAGCAGACTCATTTGACAAGCAATGGATTTTGATGTTGACGTTTGTCTAAAAATTACATTTCTTCTTCTTCTTCTTTTAAGGTTCTCGATTTGAGGTGATTTGCCCAGATCCGAAAATTGTATCTTTTGTCTCGGAATGTACTTGAGAAGCAGGGAACATCGATAACGTTGAGCAGAGGGGATATAGATCCAAATTATATGATGCGATACGTTAGGCAACTGGATATACACTAAATTCAAGGAAAAACGTTGAAAGGCTGAAAAAGTAATAAAAAATATAATCTAACAACATCAATTTATTTCTTTTAACTATAACATTTTAAAAAGGGCTATATACTATATTTAATTATTAAAACGGTTTCATTTAGAGTAAACTCAGGTAAAGATTAGCTATTTGCACATGTATTTTATAAAAATAAAAAATATACATTATAATATTTTATTATGTTTTAACAAAATTACTTTTTTTTAATTCATCTTAGATTCAAATCTGAACTTTAAAGGTCCATTTGGTGTAAACATGGGATGAATGTGATAATCCAAGTCTCCATAATTATATTCGATTTTATAATTTCTTATCACCTAAAAAATGAATTTAAAAAAATTGAAAGTGTACTATTACTGCTATTACTTTCGCTATTAGAGTCTGAATTTCCAAATTTGCGAAACGCCTTCCTAAACACATCCTTTTTCCAAATCCAAAAGGTAAAGATGCAAAAGGATGAATGTCCTTCGATAGTGGACAAGATCTTAACCACCGTTCTGGGAGAAATTCTGAAGAGTTAGAGAAATATTTGTCATCGTTGCTTATTACGTAGTGCTGGAAAATGATTTGAACCTAAAAATGTTCAATATTAGGAATAGACTTTTTCAACTAAAAATTTTTCTTACGTCTTTTGGTATATGGTATCCACCGATTATACAATCTGTGGTGATCTGTCTGCCATTGCCAATTACAACAGGATACATTCTGAAAAAATATATGGCTTTATTTTAATTTGGTGTTAACTCATCCCGCTTTTTAAATTTTAAATTATAAATTGCCTATAAAATTTCCAAAGCAGCATTGTAAATTTTAATAATTCAGGAGAATAAAGAACTTGTAGGCCTAATTATGCACATTTTTGACAAATATTCACTTAACATTTTACTATAACTTTATTTATTTACGCATACCCTCTACGCCTCTACAATGATATAAAGCGCACTTTTTCTAAAGTAGCAACCTATATTTATTGATTTCTAAATTTTCTGTAGCATTAAATAATCGTTAATTGTAATACCTACTATTTGCGTGCAAAAAAACAAAAGTGCGCGAAAGTATTTATTGTGTGCAGTGAAACCAATGTGGCGAAACAATAAACATATAACACGATAAGATTCCGTGTCCAAAAAATACTTTTAAATATCTGTATATTATGTTAGTTACCCAACTTTCAACATATAAAATCCTAAAAAATAAAAAATAAAAATTTTAGGTACCTACCTCATGGTTTCCTTAATACAAGCCATTAAATAAGGCATTTTCTCCAATTTTTCACTTGTAATAGGGTCTGATATCTCAGGCAAGATACCCATTATTTCTTTATTCAAAATTTCTTGCTTCTCCGGATGTTTTGATAACTGGTACATAATTGAAGCCACCGCATTTGATGTCTAAAAAAAATAGTAGTTTATGGTTCAAGGACGAAAAGTTGAGTTTTTCGAACGACAGTTCCCGGCCGAGACGCAGTCGAGGCTGGCGAACCGCAGGAGTATGAAAAACTACTTTTCGTGCATGTACCAAACAATATATTTTTCGTTCGAATGTGCTTAAATATAGGTATTAAAAAAGTAGAAAATTAAAATCATAAACGATGAGAAAATTAAAATCAGAAATGATAAGAAACGTGTAGAAGTATCTTTTGCGGACGCTCACGGACAGTCGCAATAACACTCCATCTAAAAAAGACTTCCTTTTAGATCATAGAAAAAAAGAAAATTGTTTTTATTGTTTATTACTTTTTATATAAAATTTTGCAGATATACTGTGTGTTTCACTTCAAGTCGAGACAATTCATTATTTTTTTACGGGTTGACCGATTTTCAAAAACTTTTTTTAAAAAATATAGTGCTCCGAAAGATCTATATTTTGACACTAATTTTTTTCAGATTCGTCTTTTCCTTGACCTACTAAAATCAAAATTATACCCCCAAAAACTGCAAATAAGTACATTAGGCATTTTTTTTAGGAAAAAAATGAATAGCCCAGTCGTATTGGCCATACCCGAAAACCCCACATACCAAGTTTCACGGTCATAACTTATACAGGGCGTTCACAAAATAGCTTCAAACATAGCAAAAATATGGTTTTTCGGAGTACTCTGTACAAACACCGAGAGATATTTTAAAATTATTTCTTTGCAGTTTGATTAGGGCTCACATAAGCTATCAATTCCCACGATTTCATGGACCTGCCTTAGACAGGGCGTCCGCATTAAAAATACAAAAATCGAAAAAAAAATCGATTTTTCTCTTGGTGTTTTTTTTACATTTTTTTCTACAATTTTAACTCATGTCTATTAAAAAACATAAACAATATTAAATTTTAGAAAGTATTTTCAATAAAGGGCACCCTGGATACGTGGATACCAATCAATTTTTAAATTTTTTCAAATAAAAAATGGGGTGCTTTTTATTGAAAATACTTTCTAAAATTTAATATTGTTTATGTTTTTTAATAGGCATAAGTTAAAATTGTAGAAAAAAATGTAAGAAAAATTAAAAAAAAAACACCAAGAGAAAAATCGATTTTATTTTTATTTTTGTATTTTTAATGCGAACGCCCTGTCTAAGACAGGGCCATGAAATCGTGGGAATTGATAGCTTATGTGAGCCCTAATCAAACTGCAAAGAAATAATTTTAAAATATCTCTCGGTGTTTGTACAAAGTACTCCGAAAAAACGAATTTTTGCTATGTTTGAAGCTATTTTGTGAACACCCTGTATAAGTTATGTGCTATTCATTTTTTTCCTAGAAAAATGCCTGTACTTTTGCAGTTTTTGGGGGTATAATTTTGATCGTAGTAGAATGTAGATCTTTCGGAGCACTATATTTTAAAAAAAGTTTTTGAAAATCGGTCAACCCGTAAAAAAATAACGAATTGTCTCGACTTGAAGTGAAACACACTGTATATGAAGTAATGACACATAATTACAGAACTAGAAACTGCAAATACACTTTGCAGTTTTGTAATTTTGTGTAATTGCACAATAATAACTTCAATTTCTTGTATTGCAACATTGCAACATATCTTTAGATCTTTGTTCCTTGGTCCTGGGTGAAACATTTGAAATACCTACCTATAAGTATATATATAATTATTATTTATTCTTATACCGTATCAATTCCTACAAGAAATAGGTCCAAAGCCAAAATACTGGCTATTTTGGGATCGTTTTCAGCTTTTAAAATCCGCTGCATAATAGATATATCCTCGTCGTGTTCAGTATTTAAATTATTCAGGGACTCATCAATATATTTCATGCAAATACTGAAAGAAAACACTTATTCACAAAAATATATAACCATGACACATTTGCAATAGGTAATTGTAACTTCAAGAATTATTTGTTAATTAAATTATACATACCTTCTTATTGTGTCTAGTGCCTCAATATATTTGGTAAATTTAGGTGTACTGAATAATTTCCAAAACGGAATTTTCAATTCCAATATCGGAACCAACATAAAAAATGTTGTCACCGCATCTATTAATTTTTGAGTATTTTCTGCAGAATTTTCGTCTAAACATCCTAGTCTAACATCTAGAGCAATTTTTGCAATAGCTAAAAAAATGTACCTATCATCGAATAAAATAATACAAATAAAACATTCACTTACATTCTAAAGACCATTTGTGTATATCATTTAGAAAGTCCACTGGAGCTTCATTGTTGTCATCAAGAAGATTACTTAATCTACAAAAAAGTAGAATATGTTTCATATTTTTTCATGTAAGTAGCAAAGGGATATTACAATGTAACTAAATAAGTATAATTTTAGTCCTTACACAAACATGCCATTTGAAAGATCGTATCCTTGAGGAAGGTGTATTGCTAATGCAATTTTGTAGTGTGTGTTTTGAATATTGAGAAATGTCAATAGTTAATTAAGTACCTTATAACTGTCTTGTAATATCTTCATGATTGGAATATTCAATGAAATCACGTCTATATTTTTACCAAATAACAATAGTAGAAAATGCATTTGTCCATGAAATTTATGAAATTCTTTCAAAAATGCTTTGTACTTTTACGAAACCACGCCGCATTCCTAAGTGGAATTATTAATTATACAGAGTGAGCTAGATTTAATGTTAAACCATCGCAGAGTATGCAAATTATACAAAAATCCTCTTTCCTTGTGGGGCCAATAATAAAATACTTTAATTATTAGATTTTAAACTTATTGTCACACTCACCTTTTTACAAATTCTTGTGCAGTGTTATCCATAGAGCTTACATACTGCTTGACCAATCTTGGCTGCAACATTGTTTGATTCACTTTGGAACGAAAATTCTGCCATTGCTCCCCATGCCTATCCCAAAACAAAAATATATCGAAAAATCACTTATACTCTGTTTTAAATAGGAATCCTACACTGCTATGACTCCTCCGTGATCTCCGAAAAATTCTTTTCTATGAACGTGCTTATAGTAGTTCAATGACGGCATTGAAGGCCTATATGGCATTACATCTTCCTGCCTGAAAACCTTTTCAATTTCGTCTGGGTCGAACAAAAAAACCATATCTGGGCGTCCTAGCAAACCCTCCATCTTAACAATCTTTCCATACTTCTTGTAGAGCCTCTTGGACACTTTATGCACTTGTTCTATTTGAAAATCACCTGAAAAAAATCACTTGAACGACACTTTATTTCACTAAAGTCGCACTAACCGATAACTGGTAGAAATCTCCAAGTGTTCCCTAGGAGTGGCAAAGGCTTAGGCCCTGGCATTTTTGAATACGGTAGAATTCCCTTTTCTTCCAAGTTCACGCACTTATTTTCGAGCGCACTGATGAAATTTTGGTGGTTGCTGGACTTTTGCAGGCACCTTTTGAAAATGTTTAAGGTTTTCATGTTTGTGGCGCGATTATTGAATGTTATTTTTTATTGCAGAGAATCGATGAGACGCGCATTCAGACGCGCGAGTAAGTATAATTTCGTGACTCCCACTTCTTTATTTGAATGAAAATCAGGGTATGGTTGTGGTTCAGCCTGGTACCTCTGGTGCGGGACAACGTAAAATATTTTCACATGCGACTTCTTCATTTACACAAGTCTGATTGTTATGATAATGTTGTTTCCATCCCCATTGGAGAATGTATATAATGTGTGTTAATTTTAACAACAAATAACTATACTGTAGTCACATCACCGCACTCGAGTTAGAGGTCAACATTATTATAATTTCACAACTACCTGCACAGTTCAATGGACACCTTTATTTTTTCTATCCTTTCTAGCTCGTATATAAAATAATCACTGTGGAATGGGTACCTACTAGACTTTATGCTTTATGTTTTAACAAAAATTTAACGAGTTTTTCTTAAAAATCAAAAGGCATACCGTAATTTGAATATTTCTCAAATTTGACTTCAAAAAATATATTTTTTGGTGTTTGTAGCATTTATCTGCTCTACAAATAACTTAATCTATTAATGGCATTATCATGATGAGCAATCTCCTTTTTAAAAACTTTCTCTGTAGCAGAATAAAAAAAACTTGCGGTGACGATAATGGGCAACTGTTCCTGTTCTAAAAATACCGGATATTAATTATGTATAACGTATAATATAATAATAACATGCAGGTATTACTTGTGGGGCATTTCACCGTTTTTTACTGAACACAGAATGAACGTAATAAAGAGAAAATAACAGAAATAAAAAAGACTGATGTGTGCAACTCGCCAACAAATAGTGCAGCTGAAGCTTATATTATTTAATATAATACACGTAAGGTACAATACTACACTTATCGTTTTCTTGTTTAACAAAAACAAATTAATTGCAACACACCTGGCGAAGTTTTAACACACAATCACTCCCAACATTGTTGAAATATTTAAATACCGGAAATTTGCTTCTTTATTGAAATCTGTGTCTTTTATATGAAACCATTATGCCATTGTTTAGTAATAAAGGTAAGTATATGTTTTCTCTTCTTAAATAATTATATAATAATTGCTGCTATCACTACCCTTCCAGTTTTGATGGCATTTAGGCATTTCTGAAATAATAATGAAATATAGGTACACCTTTATAGGTACTGTTCTGTCTGTTCTTATCTCAGAAAAATAGTTTTTATTTTTCTGAGGTTCTTATGATATACAGGATGATTCAGCTTTATTCTGGGACACTTCAACGGGTGTTTAAATTCTCAAAATTGCAACGTTTATTTTTTATTTTTCCAACCGTTAAAGATAATATTTAAAAATTTGGTACACAGCATGCATTGAACAAAGTGTCATAAAATGTGATAATACCAAGTACTCCACATATAGCCACAGGCGGAGATATAATGGAGTATACACTTCTTTCTTTTATCAAGAAATATACTGATACTGCTCTGTAGAATTTTTTTTATGCCTTTGGATAACTTTTTCTTGGCATTTTTTTTGTATATTTTCGGAATAATTATTATATAGATAGTGACGTAGAGAACGACACATAAAAACGATCCGATTTAATTCTAAATTTCCTCTTTGAAAATACGAAAAAATGTTTAAATTTCTTGGACCTTCCTCATCGCGCTTCGGAGACAGTTGTCGGGGGCCATTCTACCACCCCACCAGTGGCGTATTCAGGGGGGGGGGGCAAAGGGGGCAATTGCCCCCCCCCCCAGAGCTGTCGAGATAAACGAGATTTGTAATATCAAAATTAATAATACCAAAAATTATATACTCCTGGCCTAATCTGAAAATGCAGTGAACATCAAACATCTACAATTTGTTATTTGTTTCACCTTGTCTTCTCGAAATTAAAACCTCTGCAGTAGATTTCCTCCGTATATTATGCACACACTCCGTCGGTCGCAGCGTGTAACCGTAAATTAGGCAAAACCCCTACTAAACATATTTTGCACAATTACAGTGTGCCAGAAAGAACATTTTCAAAACTGAAAATTTTAAAAATTTATATTAGAAACAATATTGGCGAAAACCGACTGAATGGGTTAACACTCCTTTATGTGTACCCTGAAATACCCATATCTCCAGAGGAGATATTTGACGAGCTCAAGACCAAAAAAAGAATACTTGATTTTGTGATATAGATTTTACTGGTTCGAAGAAGAATTTTTTTTGTTATACAGGGTGTCCGGTAATAACTTAAAAATTAAAAAGAAAAATGGAAAATATGACGAAAAGTTCATATTATTATGAACAAAAAAAACAACAAGTTAATTAAACTGTCAAAAAATAAATGTGCTTGTTCATTTAAATTTTGTTTTGAATTTAATTGTATACGAGTGTCGATATGCACCTGCATCGATGCAGAAATTTGAAAATTTCTCGAAAACGGTCATCTTTGTCGTTATTCACCAAGTAAACCTTTTTTGCTTAGAAAACGTGTGGGAAGAGGATACATTCACAAAATGTCGTAAAAGTTTGCTGTGAAAAAAGTTAGGGCAAATTAAATTAAATAATGATAGCGTACGCAGCGCCCTCTACGGATTGCACCAAAAATAATACCAAATTATGACTTCTCTTTCCAAGAAAACAGGGCTTCCAGATTTTGCAAGAAAATTTTGTAGTCTCAAAAAGTTACTTAAAAAAAATCGAAAATAAAACTTGTTCATATGAACTTTTCGTAATATTTTCCATTTTTCTTTTTAATTTTCAAGTTGGTGCATTTATTTAGAAAATATGTTTTTATTTATTAAAATTATCGACAGAGTTTTGCCCCCCCCCAGACGTTAATCCTGGATACGCCACTGCACCCCACGATGAAAAAAAAAAGATAAATGGAGCGCTTATTAGACTGTGAATAGCTCTGAGCGTCATCAGTCGTTTATCAAAACAAACCTGTCGATAGGTTCTGGCTTATTCTGCCATCATTGGAGCAGGGCATTTCTTACGAGTGAAGCATTAAGGAGGCATAATTTTAACAATTCATCACCTCCTATGATATGTACTCTTCAAAAACATAACATAATTGTTATAAGCACAGATTACTTAATGTTATAAGCAAATGACAATTATATAATATGCTATATACCTACCCTCAGAAAAATAAAATTTCTGACTATATACCCACAGATGAGATGGAATACAAAGCAGAGGTGTTCTCCTTGACATTTACAAAGGTATTTTCATTGATGCGAATTTTGTCACTCTGACTTGTAGTTTCCTTGTTCTTTGTTTTTTCTGCATTTCATAAAATATAAATCCTTTATCTATTATGTGCATTTCTATTAAATAAACTTCCATATCCATAGCTTATTACACATTGGGAGCCGTAAATCGTAGAAGGCCATGGTCGTTTCTAAGTATATAATTAAATTCTCTGAATGGAAATTTATTTAAACATAATTATATATGCCCAGTTTGCTCAAATATTCAGAAATTAAATAATTCCTTGCCATCTCTGTTCTTAAATTGAAATCAAAATCTCCAATTTGCACTTTGCACTTTCCTTATTTTTATTAGATGCTGAACTGAATTTTTAATTTTAAGTTTTTTATCATGCAAAGTTTTTTCTACTCCAGGAGTTAAGTAATTGATTTTATTAGACCTACTGTGAACAACATAACAAATAGAAATGTCTTAAATGCCAAGTTTATGTATACATGTCGCGGAATCGCAAAAATGACTATGATTGGTTAATTAGTTCAATTACTTACTGACAAAACCCCGCGTAGAAAAAATTTGCAATATTTGAAATCAGGGTGGCGGGTGAGTTTTGGTGAATAATTATTTCTCAAGAGCAAGGCGCGAGTAGATAAACAAAGGGGGTTCCAGAACGAAAATGACGTCGCAAAACCAATATGGCGTCGTTGGCGGGAAATGAGCCAGAATGACGTCACCAATATGGCGTCGTTTTGGCGGGAAATGCCTGTTGGAATTTGAATTTCGCGCCAACTACGCCATATTGGTTTTGTGAAGTTATTTCCGTTCTGGAACCCCCTTTGTTTATCTACTAAAAAATAAAATTACGAGGATATGAAATAAGTGCGGCAGTTTTTGCGATTATTATTAAAATGTCTCTGTGACAGGTTAAAAAACTTTCATGTCTTTTTGAAATCAGGTTTCACATTGCGGCCGCAGAGTTGTTTTTTTATTTAACTTATAAACCTCTCATTCTACATACTGCAATAAAATACGATTAAAAAAATCTGGCGACGTTTTATTTCATTTTGGAGACTTCTACCGGCCCATATGTGGCAATTAGAAAAAAATTAATCTAGCAACACACTGGTCTGTGGGGTTAGTAAAAGGTCACTCCAAGGGTAAAAGTATGTTTTTTTTTATCAATTGAACCATATTTGTCAGAATTTTATGAAGGCGAACAATTGAAACAAATTAGCTTATCCACTACAATGTTTTGTCATGTTTTTAGGTTTCCAAAGGAATAAATACATGCTTTTGGAATGGCTGAATACATTAGCTACAAGCAGCAACCACATTATTCTATTAAATTTTGAGAACTAAAATACCGATTTATTTTTTATTATTGACTGCAACTTGCATTTAATGGCTATTAATGCACTTGTAACGAAAAGTAAAATAAATCAAATAACTTTTTGTAACATAGTATTATCTTAAAATTTTTATTTACACGTAGGCCTGTATATTACTTTTGATATAAAAAGGAAAATAGTTATATTTATCTTACAATAAATTATTTTTACAAACAGTAATAACAACTTTATCGATTATCGTACAATGAGCCAATAATACAAAAAATTTCAAACAAAAATCGTTCTTTACAACCCGTCTAATAAAATCAGATAAAACTCATCACTGTGTAATAAAACTAGCACGAAATTAACTAAAACATGTATAAAAAATCAGTCTATCATAATCTTAAGGCAACCACATAACAATCATATATTTTTTTCTTAAGAAGCCTATGTACAAATATTTATATAGTTAACCTTTCAAATAGAAAAATCTTTGGACGATTTGATTATTTTCATTATCGCTTCTGCCGACTTTATGCTACACCTCGGGACCGAGGTCTTGTATGCCAAACTCCAAGATCGGCACGAATTTGTCTTCGATCTGCACCAGCAGAATAGTCTTGTCGATATGAGATCTTTTGGTCGGATCTTTGTGGCACGGGCTCCATTTGTGGACAACCTACAATCGTCAAGTAAAGCACTGTCGTCGGTTCGACAGAAAACCATCTCTGAAACCCACCGCTGCCACCTTTCTATGATGAAGTGAACCACAGTTGTTTCGAAAAAAAAAATACGAGACAGTCTTTAAATAAAGCGCTCGTTTATAGAATAATATCTTGTACAGACTGAGTCATTTTCGATGGTTTTATGGGGTATCTCGGTTATTTGTATAGATAGAAAAAAACAAGGTAGGTGTTCATGAGTTAATTTTTTGAGGTATTTACGATCCACAAAACAGATCTCTGATATCTCCAATACTTTAGGAGATACAGGGCGTTTTTGAAATTTTTGCAATTATCATAGCTCATTTGTTTTTAAACCTATATATTTCGTTGAAAACGCTTTTTACGCACTTTTTTATGTAGAATCCATTGGAGTAAACAGTTTTTCTATAAAATAGTTATTTATGTACCAAGGCACTGAAGTTGAATTATTAAGTTGAACTTCAGTACCTTGGGTAAAATAACTATTTTTTAGAAAAACTGTTTACTCCAATGGATTCTACGTAAAAAAGTGCGTATAAAGCGTTTTCAACGAAATATATAGGTTTAAAAACAAATGAGCTATGATAATAATTGTAAAAAATAGCAAAAATTTCAAAACGCCCTGTACCTCCTAAAGTATTTTAGATATCAGAGATCTGTTTTGAGCATCGTAAATATCTCAAAAAATTAACTCATGAACACCTACCTTGTTTTTTTCTATCTATACAAATAACGCAGATACCCCATAAAACCATCGAAAATGACTCAGTCTGTACAAAAGGCATAAAAGCAACGAAATATTTAAGGCACTATAAATTAAATCAATGAAAAATAGCTTGATAATAGGTGGAGGCAGCTAATTTCAGAGATGGTTTGCTGTCAACTTGACAGTTGTGAACTTTATACAATGTGTCCCGGATAAGAATGAACAGCATGGGGATCTTGCAAACGGTGAGAGATAGGACAACGGTTAAATAGAGAAAAAGTTGCGCAATTTTAAGGTCCATAAAATGGTACAAACAGATTTCTAATATCTTTTTCGTTTTTTAGTTATTTTGAAAAAAGTAAAATTTTGCATTTTCGATTTTATTTTTTTCTGGAGTTGTTATCACACTTTCTTATGGCACTGTTTAACGGGCTTTAAGATGGCGTTTTTAGATTTGTTTTACAACATTTCGTTTTTGGGAAACCATCTTCAACTTTATTTTTTGAAATACGGACCAGGATTTCCTTTTCTTCCATTCATTTTTTTTCTATTGCGGCTCTGTATTTAATAATAAGAAGTCTAAATATTAATCAGTATTGTCAACAATAATTTAACTTACAATTTATTTTTACTTCGAAAACTCGATATTTTTAAATACGGCCCTGTCTCTTAACAGTGTCGCATTGTGTTTTGGAGTAAATTCTTCACTTTTTCTAATTGTGAGAAGAAAGCTTTAAGCCAATGAAACCAATAACTTTTGCCATTAATTAATTGCAACAGTACATTCGTTCGGCCTCTGCACTATTTCTGTGACACAAGATATAACATGCCAACATGTTAAATTTGTCGTCATTTGAAAAAGTACCCTGCATTTCTAATAATACAAATTATACTCAAATTATTTTAAGAAGTCCTTACTGGGACTGTCAATTGGTAATTTCGATATCCTAAGTTGGCACCAATGCAGCAAAAACTGCAACCGGGTCATAAGTTCAGGTCAGTAACTAGCCCATTTGCACTAATAACACGAAAAGTAACACGAACAAGAACAACACAGATGATGGTAAAACTCACGAAACGTAGAAAACCCGCGAATATTTTCATTGCCGAATGTTTGAACGATCTGGAAAACCTTCACTGTCACTTTGACACACCGAAGCTAAATTTGCCTGAGTCCGGCCATAGACGCTGCCAAAAGCAGCTGATTATTACAAAATACCAAAATGACAAGTGTTTCCATGGCGTTTGAAATTATTATTAAAATGAGTTGTAGTCATAGTTATTGTTATTTATAGCGGTATAATCGTGATTGCAATGGGGTTTTTATTTTATTATTCTCCTTTTTTTCGTATCACTTGGGTAACTTTTCACATCATAAATCAATGAGTGACGTCATTAACTGGTTGAGACACATACCAGAAAATTCCTAGGGATTTTGTCGAGAATGTCATCTGACAAAATCGGGACTTCTTACAGTAATCGGGGTATACACTAAATGATACAGTGGGAGTTATGACAAATGACAAGGGGTTGGTTTCGTTGTTTCAAAGCCTTCTAGGTGGAGGACTTTTATTTATTTTTTATTATAGTATGTGACTGGTATTAGTCTTTGCCATCCTTTTTTTTGGTTCTCCGATTGAAAGTTGTAAGTTAAATTGTTGACAATACTGATTAATATTTGGACTTCTTATTAAATACAGGGTTGCATTAGGAAAAAATGAATGGAAAAAAAGGAATTTTCTGTATAATTGTCTCAAAACATTTTACAAATATTTCGTGTTATGGTATATGCAATGAAAAGTGCTTTCAAAATCTGAAAAATAATCCAGATCCGTATTTAAAAAAATAAAGTTGAAGATGGTTTCTCAAAAACGAAATGTTGTAGAACAAATCTAAAAGCGCAACCTTAAAGCCCATTAAAAAGTGCCATAAGAATGTGTTTTTCTTTTTTCCTATCTGTGATAACTTCAGAAAAAAATAAAATCGAAAACGCAAAATTTTACTTTTTTCAAAATAACTCAAAACGAAAAAAATATTAAAAATCTGTTTGTACCATTTTATTGACCTTAAAATTGCGCAACTTCTTCCCCATTTAACTGTTGTTCTATCTCTCACCTTTTGCAAGATCGCCATGCTGTAAAAGAAAGTTATTATCAGGCAGGAACCAGCCGAAAAACATTCGGTTAATATCATAGATTGCCACGACAATGACTGATTGAAAATTTATCAATTTTGACGAGCTTACACCTGATTGCGATTCCAATCACATTTTCACAACTTACAAGTCCCTCCATTCCAACATCAGGAACCCACTCTTTCCAATACGACTTCCCGCCTCTACACCTCATATAATCGGTCGGCCACAACACGTCTATCCTCCTCCCCAAGTTGATCGAGTCGTAAACCATACTGGCATCGGTTATCTGAAATTGCCCATTAGAATCCCCCCGCGTCAAACTACAAATTTCGCCATACTCGAACTCTGGAAGCGACGAACTCTTTCCCGGCATCGTCGGCGTCCCCGAGCCGCTCGTCTTGTCTAGCGTCGTGGGCGTCCGGCGCCTGGGAAACCGCTCTTTCATCTCGCTCTTTGAAAAGACCAGCTAGACTCGCGAGGGTTGAACCGGTGGGTTTTCCGACAGACACCAAGCTGCCCCTATTGCCACCTTGAAAATATACACACACCCCCATTCAGATTTGATCCGAAAAACAGGCAAATACGAGTCCTAACAAATCTATGTTGGAGGGGAGAAATAAGCTGTCTAACTAAAGTTCATCGACCAATTATTCAATACTGTTTTAAAACATTTTAATACAGAATTATTTTTTCCTTTTAATTTGAAGTCGAAATATGCCGACAACTAAATGTTTGAACAAGTTTTGCCAAGCTTCATATTGGTGTCAGTTAAGTGTTAATTTTATAATTTTACAAATTATAATCCCAAAGCTGAAAATATCACGACTGCGCAGCAGGAGTGGTATTTTCTTAGCATTAACGAAAGGTATTATCTATTTATTAGGCATACCACGAGTTGTATTTAAAAACACAATTTAACAACTGCAAATAGTTTAATAATTATTCAGTGTGTATGTAGCCATAATTTATCAACCCAACTTCTTAGGAATAAATTAACTACAATACAAGAATTATAAATATTTCCCCTCTACAAAAATTTAATTTAAAAATTTAAAATAAGCAGCCACAACCGAGATTTGAACCATGGACCTTTCGCACGCAAAGCGAGAATCATGCCCCTAGCCCATTGAGGTCAGATGAATGTTTTACTTCACTAGCCGTATATAAATTTAATTACCATGCTTAAAAGTTAAAGTCCATTTGACAGCTGTCATTTAGGTTGAGCTTTCGGTTCTGAATATGTTTTTTGTACTATTATAAAAGATATTTAACGATCAATGTGTTAACTGGAAACATATCTTCTAGTCCTATATTAAATTTGGTAATGTGTTATTGTTTTTGGGTTATCAGTTTTACCTGCCACAATATTGGTTTAGTATAACTAGGACGTAACTAAGAGAGTAGGATTTCATAGACTATTTCCCTCGTCTTAATTTCCACCAATCACAAACGCCCAATTTTCAATTACAAATGGTTTCTATATGGAAAAACTGTATGACAGCACCTGCCAGCAGTTTTTTCGAGTTTACCTGCGGCAAAACTTGACAGCTGTTGTATAATAGGTAGTATGTTTTGTAAGCTATGTGTATGCAGAATAATCTGTTACTCATGAAATAGTCTTGTCGAATACCATTCGGGCATCTAATTTTTCCTGTGAAAAAAATGCCAAAAAACACAATGCTAAGTAATATTTTTTTAACAAAATGCATTCGTGCAGGTGCAAAAATTCTCGTCTTCGACTCGGGTTTTTGTTGCCACCAACACTCATGCTTCTTGTTAAAGTATTACTTAGCAACGTGTTTTTTCGATTTTTTTCGGAAAAATTAGATGCCCTTATATTACTAACGAAAATACTACTAGTGGTATTATCGCTGAAATCATCACCTGATTGGTTCATATTTCAAATATTGTGTCATTTCATTGGGTCATATTGGCAGGCATTGAATTCTCAGTATCAATAGCTTGTTTCTTTAAGCCCAGTTTCAGGGTAATTTCTTGAAATAAAATAGCAAAAAAATTAAAAAAAAAATCATTGATGAATTTTAGTTAGCTCCAGAATAACTGCTTGTTATCCAAAATAGTTGTTAGCGCTCGTACATAGAAGGTAAACAAAGGAATCCGTATTTTTCAAGTACATCATGTCTAGTGTCTTTGGTTTCATAGTGATAAATTCAGTTCTTTTGTTAATGAAATATTGTTAAACATCATATTGCATTGAAATTTTTATTTTTTTATTTATTTATTTAAATTCTCAACAATCAGTAGATTATTAGATTAATTACTAAAAAAACAAGATTACTGCAACATGTTTTTTCTTACTTTTTTTCCCTTTTTTTATATAGGTATATATTGTTTTTTTTTCCAGAAATATGTTTTAGCTTCATTTTAAATCCGGTGGTATTTCTTATGAATTTGATTTCTTTCGGAATCTTATTACATAATAAAACTCCATCACGGAGAATTGATTTTTTCCCAAAATTAGTTTTAAATTTTTGAATCTGAAAATCACTATTTTGTTTTGTAATTTTAGAATAAACTCTTTGTGTAGCAATGCTGGAATATTTTTCTTTTTTTACAACTGAATGAATCAAAATGCATACTTTTAATTTATATAAACTTTCAATATCTAGATATCCTTTTGGTTTATACAAATTTATTGTTGGCTCCAAAAAAAGTAGTTTATGGATGCATTTAATAATTTTATTTTGCAACTTAAAAACTTAATAGAATTTGGATGTTTAATTTCATTATTATTAAATGAAAGCTTTGGCTTAATATTTTTAATTAATTTTTCGTTTCGTGATAAACATATATTTGGATTTATCAAAATTAAGTGAGAGTTTATATGTATAACTGTAACCATTTAAAGCCGCGTACAGACAGAGTTCGAGGACCGTTCTAGAGCAGTTCGCGACAGGTTCGCAAACTTGGTGTAGACACGGGTTCGCGAGCAGTTCGAGAACCCTTTCAAGTTTGCGAACTGCTCGCGGAAAGTTCGCTGGATAGGCGAATCCAAAAAATTCCAACTACTTATAAGAAACAAAATGCTAAAAAATATCTCCTCACAGGCTTTTTCAAGACAAAAACACCACAAATAGTCAGAGCATCTTCTTCATCGTCTGTATTCATTATTTTCAAAAAAACTCAATAGCGAACCAATGCCGAACTCCAAAAAAATGACAGTACGAAACAAGCCGAACACAATAAAATTTTGGTCTGGACACCTTGTTCGCAAACTGCTCCCGAACAGTTCGGTAGCAATTCGCGAGCAGTTCCCGAGTATCAATTTTGGTTTGTACGCGGCTTAAAAAGTTTCTCTAAATCGTGTTCAATATGACAAATAACCTGGCTGTATACCTAGAGACGTCCTGCTCAAGCTCGAACCTCTGCCCATGCTCCCTCCGAGGTGCGACCCGTCGATCGACTGGCTGCCCGTCATCGGAAACGTCATCGGCGTCATCGCGTACACCCCCTCGTGTCCCATCCCGATCTCCTCCCTGTTCGAACCGCCGCTGGAGCAGCCCTCGCCGCACCGCTTCCTTACCCTACGGCCAGAACGCCGGATTATTCACCGCGACGCGGCGTCGCCCGAACCACCTAACCTTACCTTCGGAACGCGTCGAGCAGGTAACCCCTGATCTTCTTCAGGCTTATCGAGCCGCCGATGACCGAGCGGTACTGCTCGTTCGTTTCCGCGTAGCTGGTCGTCAGCGGCGACACGTAGATCGGGTAGCCGATCGGCTGGTCGCACGACGAGTTTATGATGTTCCTGAGCGCCTGCTTGGCGTTCTGGATGCTGCCCCGTTCGGGGTTGCGGTTCCTCAGGTAGACGAGCTCCTGCTGCTGGCCGGCCCAGAGGCCGCGCACGCACTCCCTGTTGATCTTGATTATGCGGAAGCTGAGGTGGCGCTTGTTCAGCATGATTATTTTGTATTCGTCGGTGCCCTCGTCGAAGACGTGCCTAGAAAGAAGGCGCGGGGGTGTACTGGTTCCGAAAATAACTACAAGAGTCTTGGCTGCAATAGCCGAGTTCTACATTTGATCTTTTTTGCTCCAACGACAACAATTTGCTATAGAAACCATTGTTGTCGGAGCATAAAAGCATCGAGTAAAGCACGGGCGTAGCCAGGATTTAGTTTTGGGGGGGTTTAGTTTGAGAAGTAAATAAAACAACAAAAATATACTTACATGAAATTTAATATCTATATATTCATCCGAAAAACTACGACATATTTATAAAGTTCTTAACTTTAAATGAAATGGATAAATTAATTTCGTTCCTCTGCGCTAAATCTAAAACCATTAAAGAAGAAATCTTCGGCTTTTTCTTTTAAATATATCCACTACTTCATCTGCATGAATTTCTGCTCCATAGTGAATGTTCATTAGAGCCAAACCATTAAGTCTGTTTTCACTTGTAGTGTTTCGTAAATAGTTTTTCAGTCTCCTTAGGCTCGAGAAAGACCTTTCTGGGGTAGCAGTGGATACAGGAATGGTAGCCAAGATTTGTAGTAATGTGTAAATATTAGGATAAAGGTTTTTATCGCACATATCTAGGCATTCCAAACTAGATTTCGGGGTAGGCAGTCTTCTTATCAGCATGCAAGGTAGCTGAAGCTTTGATAGCTAAATCCAAATTTGTTTCTTTATTAGAAACCCCTTGACCTTGACTACACCACTTTTTCCAGTAGTCCATACCTTTTGGTTTATCACCCTTCCTTTTCTTCCCCTCCATTTTTCGACAGTAATAATGATTCACGTATCTATCCTTAACAAGGTCATCGAATAACAGTGCACTAAAATTACTCACTTACTTCTCTTCACTATTCGTTCACCACTTTTCACTTTTATTCGCTTCGAGTTCGCATGGAACAATACTGCCGTAAGCGCGGTCACGCGCCGCGGCGCCGCTTATATAGCAGCCCAGTAGCCGTCCAGAAACTTCCACGAACTTTCACAAAGTTCCGCTCATTTGGACCGAGGGGCGTGGCGAATACTCGAGAAACAACGCAAAGTGTCCCTACAATACAAAATAGTTCAGCTGCAACTGCGTCTGCCTCTCGTCAAAAGATGGCGCTAGGCGCTACTATTACTACATATATTCAAACGTAATAATAATTTAACTCTTCACTCCTCGTATTTTTTCGGTATAATATTAGGTAATATTTTGCTTATTTCGGGGGGGGGGGGGGTTTGAACCCCCGAAACCCCCCCCTTGGCTACGCCCGTAGAGTAAAGGATATATATTCTTCTGCTTTGCAGACTTATTATTGCAATTTTTTATGTATACAATATGTACATGCTAAAATAAAGTCCTTATTCATTTAATTTTTAATTGGGTTTTTCGCCACCAAACTGATTGAAAGACAACTTTTTCAAGTTGGCTCGAAAATTCATAAATTCTTAACACTGAATGAACGAAACTTTAAACGTGTAACTGAAAAAATAACTTCAACAAATTTGTTTTCTGAGCTTTCGGAGAATAAATCTTTCTCCTTTCTCAAAGATCATGCCACGTGAAAGTGAAGTGACAGATTAATAAATTTCAGGTTAAAATGTCATGACAACAGAAACAATAGCTTAGCCACCTGCCTGATATTGTACCCTGTGTTCTATCTAATTATCTATACTAACTTCTCTTTGAATAAGTGGCAATAATATTTTACTGAATTCCACTGAACATTCAGCAACACAGTTGCCCGAATTTCCTAGAATAAATGCAGATTCTTTAATTTTTCGTCTATTTCCTACTTCTTCTTTGAGAATTGGTTTGGACCTATCCCACAATATCCTATGATTGTTATTAAAAGAATGTTCACATATTTTTGACTTCGACTTTGATTTGATTTTGCCTGATATAATTTTTATGTTCTTTTAAACGAACGTTAAATGGCCTACAAGTGTCCCCAACATAGAACTTTCCACATTCACAAGGAATTTTATAAATGCAATTTTTTGAACTTTGTATCTCATTAAATGGTTTCGTTTTAACTAGCATCGATGTTAATGTATTATTGGTTTTAAATACTGTTCTGACATTAAAACGATTGCCTATGCGTTTTAGATTATCTGATAGTCCCGGAAAAAGTCCTTTATTATTATTATTATCCTTTACTAAATGGTAAAAGTTAACTGTAAAACTGTAACAGATACGAGAAAAGTGAAAAGAATTTTTTGTATCCTTAAGTTCAACATAAGAGACATGATTTTTTTTATCTCGTTAATTTTTAAGATATAACAAACCAAGACTTGCCTTTGTTTAAACGGGTGTTTATTATGAAAATTCCTTACCTACCTTTTTTGACCAATCAGAGGTTCGTTTTTTGCTTCGTTGTAAGGCAAGTCAAAAAATTTCCGGAAATATTCTCACTTGCTCTAGGCAGCAGGAGGTGATTACAGTGGAAATTTTTTGACCGATGTCATTATTATAATGTGACATTGTAACATATACTCAACAAAAATTTTGATAATAATTTCGTTTCATTTACGTGTAGGTATGGAATTTTCTTACCGAATCCCCCACGTTCTTGAATTAATATCCGGAAAATTTTCTCTAACATGAATTTTTTAAGAAAATTCGTGTTAGAGAATTTTTTAAGAAAATTTGTGTACTCGAAAAATTTCCAGCAATAATTCAAGCACTAGAGCGATTACTAGTGAAAATAGCATTTCAATATAATGAAACTTTTAAATTTTCTTTTATTACAAACAATTCATTACTTAAATCTTTAGTTTTTTCATTCCAGTACATCGAAAAGGACTCATGAATTCATGATGTACCAAATGTGTGAACGAACATCTTAACACTGAGTGGTACTTAGATACTTAAACACAAGTACCATAGTAAGACCACAGTATTGAGGCCATCTATTTATCTCGTCACTGAATAAATAATAATGAATTGCATTAGCTGGTTCAACCAAGGGTACTACAGAATAATTGTCTAACAATGGCTTAAAAAATATTCAAAATTCTGACAAAAAAATATTATCTTAGCACACTTAGTAAGAACAATAAAAGCTTTTCTGCCTTCTTCAACAGAACTCTTTAAATAATTCCTGAATAATTATGTGCTTCAAGGCTCTTAAAAACTTTTAAGTGATTGCTTGTACAATAACTGTTATTAAGTCACTACGACTTAAGTATTAAATAATTAATAACTAGATACAATAAAATCAGTTGGTAAGCAATAAGTTTGAAGACAAACTTCACCTGCGGTATGTATCTCTGTCAATAATCTTGGTTTCTAGATCATATCACCTCTTCACACCAATTTCAAGATCACCATAGTACGCACTTTTCTCTATTTCTCAGAGAATTCTTAGAAAAACGAACAAAACAAAGTTCAAAAAAACTTCATAACCAATCCGTTAAAGCTATTTTTTCATGTAAGTATTCTAGGCAGATATTCAAACGTAATTTATGTTAACATAATTCTAAATTAAGTTGGGTTTATGAATTTAACGTAATTTAATATTAACACAATTTAACGTAACATAAGAATTTAGTACCTGTTTATGCGAGGACGATTTAATAATTTACGCCTATGCAATGACAAGGGAAATGTCAAAATCAAATTTCCGCCCGGAATCTATAAGTCCTCAATTTCAATATCGGAGACCCGCTTGGTAACGTAGGACTTCGCCCCTCATCACAAAAATACAAAACCTAACCCATAACCATCCTAAATAATGAACAATAAACAAGCAGTGCTAGGGAGTTTTATTTCCCACTAGTTGTGAATTTGTTTCCTATTGTTGGCAATGAAATTACACATGCGTAAACTGAAATTTTCTTTAATTTTAATGCAAAAGTTAAAGTTGGTTAACTTTTACGTTACGTTAAATTATGGTGCATAAACACTCAAATTGAATAACATATATTTTAACTTCTCTCTTAAATTACGTTAATGTTAAATTATGTTAAATTGACTTGCATAAACCCACCATTAATATTGTTATTGCTATAATTATTCCTGCTCTCATCAGAAAACTAATAAAATGACGTTTTTGTGACTAAAATTGTTTGTTTGCTCCTCGGCAGATTTTGAGGTTATGTCAACTCATCCAAACTCAGAAAAATAATTTTCTGAGCATCCAAAGGACAGTTGATTTAGATGGTTTATTGATGATTTAAAACCTAAACTTGTAGTTTTTTTCCAGAGAATTGGTAGTATCTTAGGATAGTGACATATAATTTTGACTGAGCTACATGTGAAGAAACTTTAACACACAACTATAAAAATTATGTTGATAAAGCCCGTTTTTCATTATTTGTCAATTTTCTTGTCAATTTATCCATCAAGTCGAGCCGTCAATAAACTTGATAAGTGTAATACAAAAATTGACATCAATAAATTGATGGATTTCTCTGCGAATTTATTGACGGCTTAAAACTCGGCTTAGAACAGGTTCTATTTTTCGTCAATTTTTGCTTCAATTTCAAGGCTTGCAACGGTGAAAATTGTGAAGTTGCAATTAGAAAAAGGAGAGGTGCAACTTTTTCCCCTTTAGACTTATTCTTCACAGGCTTTATCTGTACAGTTTTTTCCACAGCATTTTATCCATAATATTTATAGTAAAATGAACCGTAAAAATTTCTTGACATGTGCAAAAGGGAACGCGATGTGAATAAATTGACGAAGAATAAACTCATCAAGTTATTGGTAAAAAAACTGACAAGTGTAAAGTGGGCTTAATAAAAGTACGTTTTAATTTTTTAAACCAACCTTAAAGCTAGAAGACTCGGAGTTCCGCTCAACACCGCATTCCTCCACGCCGGATCTCCCTCGTGCGAAATCACCAGTTCGGCCTCGTGTTTACAGATCGCCTCGTACAACGCCGACAATTCCTCGTACTCGTCGGGCGACATGAAATGGTCTTGGTGCAGTTTCAACGACATCCTCACGCCCGGCGCGACCACCGTCTTCAGCAGATCCATATCGGTGAAAACCCACTCGTCCCTCGGGCACGTAATCCGAAAGTCTCCCTTGAACAACGCGTGCAGTCCGTACAGAAAAAATTCCACGCTGGAAACGGTATTGTGCGATACGGCGCCTAGCGTCCTCCGTCCCAGTAAACTCAATGCGAAACACAGAATGTACAATGTTTGCTTTTTGGAATTCTCGATTGGTTTTTCGTTTTTTTCGACGCAGAAATTTATCCAGTCGCCATGCACCTGCATGAACATATACTTTGTCATCCCGCCCTGCTGCACATCGTAATCCTCATCGATATTATAATTGAAGACCGTATCTAAATCGACAAACCCGAGACTTTCGATCGGCTGTAACGCTTTCAAAATGACCTGAGATGTCAGCCATTCGTTGAGTTTCGACGAGCGAACCGTGTAGAAAATTATACTTTTTACATAGTACGAAACGAGAACTTTGCGGAATTCGAAAACTTGTAACATGGAGACCACACTGTTATCCGATATGCTGTAGCCTTCGAGAATATATTTGGAGGCGGTTACTTCCCAAGCCAGCCATCGTTGACTGAATGCAGCATTTATGCTCAGCATGTTCGGCAGGTGGCCAGTATCACAGCAGCAGCAACCTGAAAATTGTTTAAAAAAAAAACCTTGAAAACAAAATTTGAAATTTTATGTCGAAACATTGCTTTGACTTATGCCGTGATGTGGAAGTACTGTAGGTTTCCACTGGTTATATTTGTGTGGCTATAAAACTGTATGAATTTTCCTGCCAACTTCAAAAAGTTGTCTTTTAATAATTAGTTTGTTTCAGATTTCTGTGGCGAAAAACACAATTAAAAATTAAATGGATCTATTTGCACCACAGAGAAATTTGCGATAATATTTAAAATGCCACCATTTATTCGAATTTTCAACTTTACTTCAATTCTGTAAATGAACAACAACTGTAAAAATCATTTCTTAAGAATAAGATTGTAGAAGAGGAAATAGCAGCTAGCAGCCCACTTACGTGTCGCAAAAAGTGGATGGTGAAAATATTTGTTTGAATATTTTCGTTATATGCATTAGTCCAAACTAAATCTTTACAATAAAAGTTTTATTGACAAAAACGTGTCGATTAGAATATCTTTCTCAATACAACTGCACAGATCGAGTTTTTCTGGGATTCACCAAAAACCAACAGCATATTATCAACTTTTCCTTCATGGGACGACATTAGAAATTAGAAATTACTATGTGAAAACTTAAATTTAATATAACTAAACACGCTTGGCAACTTCGAGTGACCAAATTGGAATGTTATTTTCCCGAAATTAATTTATTAATCTACTTATAGAGGTATCAAACTTGACCCGTAGGTTTTCCACTATTTATTGACTTTTTTAACTGGATGTCATAATTTTTTTTTTCAGTATTATTTGGCTAAACATTATGGACAAGAAAACAAAAGGGATCCTAAAACTCAAAATATGCAGGGTAACTCAAAACTGATAAAGTGATGTTTATGAAAAACATCAGTAAAGTTAAATTTAAAATTTGTATATTTTTATCTTTGAAATAATTTTTTAACAACTGCAGCCTGATTGGATCCGTCATTTTCTTGCATCGACTAAGGCATCGAGTCATCAAAATCCATACAATACTTTTCATCTGTAGCACCTTTTCCGAAAAAGGGAATATAAAAAAAAGTTGTATGTAAAAGTGTATATGTATTTAGAGATCACTTTTTAATGAATCACTGTATATTAACTTTGATTTCATATATGAATTCGATGGAAAATTCTGCATAGAACTTAATAATTTTTGAATTTTTCTTTAGCCCAAAAAAAACAAATTTAATGGAACTAGTTCACTTAAATCTGGACAGCCGGTACATCGAGAAACATACCATCATTTTCCTCCACTCCTTCGGTAATAGCTTCAACCTCCCTCTGCTGGCAGTAGGTACCTCTAAACTCCAATCCTCTCATCTGAAAGGTCACCAATCCGTTGCCCAGCTCGATTATATGAACCAGACAGTTGAGGTAATCCGAGGCCATCACGAACACGTCCCCTTGGCTCACCGGGCCCCATCTCCCCATCGCCAAATCCCCACATAACGAATGTTGCAGCGACCTCGTCAGGTGCTCGTAAAAAATCGAGTTCAAATTGTTGTCGTCCGCTCCCAGATTTCTGTCTAAATGCGACGACAGCGGCGTGTTCGAATGGTCCACTCTTCTCGTGTTGTAGTCCCTCTCCCAAAATTTTACCGGCCGAACGTAGGACGTGAAAAATATGGCGCTGCCGAGGAACGGGTTTAGGGGAGTCGACAAAACCGAGGAAACGAGGGCCTGCATGAATAACATCGCCGAATGTGGTACGGAAAAAGGCTGCGCAAACGCGTGAAACGCCGAGCCCCAGGTAATTTGCCACGGGGCGATGTATGTTATCACAAATTGCAGCTTCAGAATCAGTTCGTGCAGTTTTTGAAAAACAATGCTCATAAGGAAATATTCGACCAAAAACGTTTCTTCCAAATAACTGTAATCATACTTGAAAAATAACGTGGTAAATACCACGACTAAATAATGAAAACTTTGATCCGAATAAGTACTCCGCAGACATTTCAAACCGCACACCACGGTTATAAACGCGCCCCAAATCGCACCGTATTTCAAGGCGATCTTCGGCGCGTCCTCCGTCAAAACCGACAGGAACAACAACGGAAACAGAACGTTCCTCTCCACAAAACAAAAATAAACGGTCACCCGTTCGAACCACATGATCTTCGCCGGTCCCCGAATCTGAAAGTGTTCGTGTTCGTGCGATCGAAATATCGGCCGTGCTATACACAACCACGGCAACTGCTTCCGTAGTTGCGGCACGACGTAATGCAGGACAACTCCCAAAGTTGCCGCCATCGACCACAGGACCGGGCTCAACTCGGGGTGCAATACCGTGAACACCGTGCTCGCGTGAATCGCGAAAACCAAAATCGCCGACAGGCAACAGAGAATCACGTCGTTTTTCAGTCGTGCGTTGACGGTCTTCTGCATTTTGTGAGGCAACGGATCGACGTGCTCCTCGTGCGCGTTGTCTCTGACGTCGGGCGGAAACTTGACGCTTTTTTTCTCGTTCCGTATCGGTTCTTCAGCCTCCACATCGTTGTCTTTATAAATGTCAGGCAGCCAGAGGTGTTTCTTCACCAAGTTCCAGATGTACGTGGGATCGCTTGCGCTTCTGCTCAAGTGGTAGCAGGTTCCGATTAGGCAAGCGCAGAAAATCGAAAATAAAATATGTTGCGAGCTCTTTTCTTCGATTAGGGCACCGTACGCGAGTCCAACCAAAACTACGACAGCCAAAATCGAACGAAATATGCAATAAAACGACCCCGTGAGACTGCTCATGGCGTTACCGCCGAAAATGTGAATGTCGACTTGCTCCAAGAGATACAACGTGAACGTGTTGATTTGCGGGAATAAACCCAACGAAAAAAGAACGGGAAGAAACAAGATGAACTTTATAAAAAACTCTCTAGCGAAGATAAGAGCAAAGCGTTTCGAATCGGCATCTATGTTCGCATGTAGTATAAGTATAAGTGCGCAGAACAAACAAAAATAAACTGGCCTCGAATAAGCGATAACCCTGTTGAAACCGTGGGTCGGAGATGCCGCGTCTGGTTGCACACTTTTCAATAGCGAATATTGGCAGCTCGCTATTATAAAACAAAAAACAAACGCCAATAGATCTTTGTAAAAATCAAGATACAACAAAGTTGCGCCGAGCACCCCCACGAGAATGGCAAGTAGTATCGACAACACTGTCTCGCATATCGTTAGATTCCTGTCGAGAAGTGTCAATAGTTTTAATCTGTCTATTGTCACTTTTATGTGTGCCCACGGAAATAATTTTATCTTGTAATAACTCCTCGTTTGACGTGCCTCGCTATTATTCACCCGGATCAGCTTAAACCTGTTTTTGGCAACCGACTCATCAACTTTCATGAAATCGGGCTCCGCAGTCGGTTCGTTACTATTCAACACATCTTCCAGCATGAGTTTTATATTTTGCGTCGCCACGGGCCTCGACGTAAAATTATGCCGTAACCTCACCGGCCTCGTGTACGGATAACTTTCATTGTAATAAGCGGCAGGTTTGTTTGATTCTTGAACCGTCGAAACGGTGCTCGAACACATCGATTCGGGACTGTCCCAGAGTTCCACCAGGTCCATGATGCTCTTGTTTCGCGACGTCGAACCGTCGCTTTGTTTTCGTCTGATCGCGGGTTTGTCGTTTGTCGCGTTTTCGGCGTTGCCGATGTTCGACGTTCCCACGCCCTTCTCGTCGAAAGTGTAGGTGACCCAGTTGCCGTGCTCGTCCATGAAACAGTGGACGGCGCCGTCCGTCGTATCGTTAAAATGTTTGGCGCTGTGGGTTCCGTAACCGGCGGATAGGGAACAGGCGATCGCGTTTTCTTTTTTGGCGAGGTGAGCCGGCCGTCTCCGACTAACCCTCTCTCGCCTAAGTTTACTTCGGTGGTGCTGGGGATGGGGCGAATGGTGAAAACAGTCGTCTAGAGAAATATAAGAGGTATAGTCGGTGCTCTAAATAGAAACATAAAAAATAAACGGAGCATTTAACAAAATAAGAAAATAATTGTCCCACTGCCACACCATTGTTTTCGACAGTGAATAATTATCATTAACTATGATAAAAAAAATATACAAGCACGATTACACTAGCACTATACTTACACTTAACTGGAAATCAATTATTAGAGCTGAAGTAGAGATGGGTTTTGGGTTTACACCCATCGATGGGTTTAAACCCTTTATGGGTGCCAACCTATGGGTGCCAAACCTTTGACACCCATAGCGTGTTTTCATTTTTTAAAATAAAGGGTGGATTCAAAGGGTGAAAACGTTTGGCACCCAAAAATGGGTGGTTTCAAAGGGTGTAAACTAATGACACCCAAAAATGGGTGTTTTCAATGTCACCAAAAGCCAAAATATATCCTGGAATGGATGGAATTTTTGAAGGGACGCAAAGCCACTGGATTTGGAGCAAAGAAGAAGAAACGCGATTTTTGATTGTTTTTTTTTGTCAATGAAACCTAACTATTATATTTTGTAAATATGTCAAATATCAGCTCCTTAGATGCTGTCGAGTTATTTAATCGAGTATCGAGTCGAACTTTTTAGAACAGAATCGCTCCGATCGAGTTAAAATGGCGGATTCGACTCGAATCGAGTAAAAGAATCTGCCTGCAGAAATATAAATGGAATAATAAACCCTATATGGCTTTTAGATGAGAAAGTGGAGAAAATGAATTGAAATAAGTTCATTCATTTATTTAATATTTAGTCATTGTTATTTTAATTTAGGATAATGTAATAGATAAACGACTAAATTTCTAATTCGCCTGCAACATATTTTTTACTTTTTATATCTTCTTGCAATATTTTTGTTGTTTATAGCTTTTAGATATGAGTATTTGGTATTAAATTAAACGTCTAGATGTCACCAATCAAAATATGCCAAAAACTAGTGTCATACACCCGGACACCCGGTGCCAAAAAGGGTGGAAACCTTGACACCCTTTCCAAATATGAAAAAACCCGGTGTAAACCCATCTCTAAGCTGAAGTAATGCAAATCAATGACAAGGCCATGGGCAATCATTTCTCAAGAGCTTAAATTTTTGGCAATTCTCAATGTTGGCATCTATATAGTAATTAGTGTGAAATGTGTACATTTTCGAAGTGGTCACACAAAAAATAAATGTTGTAAATAGCTCCCTCAATTATTTTTTATGTATACAATATTGTAACATACTTGGATTGCAATTCGATGGTGGCAGTTCCCTTCTAGAGTTGAGAAACGCAGAAAGTAATGGAGCCACGGGAGGCAACAACGTACTTAGCTCATTGTTAGAACCACTAGATGAAGCCTCCTCATTTTTTCCACTAGTGGATTTTATAGAATCTAAAATAATATCGTAAATTGTCGAGTTGCAAATATTTTGATATGGCACTTACCTCTTTTTTGCAAATTTACTTTTGGTGGTTTGCTCGGAGAAAAAACCATGGATAAATTTTCTAAACTATCGCTCGGCCGAAGTGTTTGCGTGATTTTGTTCTCCTTCGGCCTGTTTCTATATTCTTTGTTGTGAGGTTTGCATCTAGAATTATTTGTGTTGCCAATAAATGAGGTATGAGACAATCGTGATTATAATTAGATAGAAAATATCACCAAAAAAAAAAAAATAAATTTAAGTTGGACCAACACCATATGAAAGACCAGAGCATGTCATCATTTAATTGTTATTTGCAATCTAGTAATCTTGAGACTAGTCATCTTTCAAAAATTGGGACCTTTTATATGTTTAGGTTTTCTTATATTTTGGATATTAAATTTGTTGTAATAGACACATCACATCTACATGTTTTAACTTTTTTAAATATTTTGCAAAGATATTTGTAATATCACTAGTGATGTGCCTATTATCAATAATACCGTTTTTAAATTTTACGAATTATAATCCCAAAGTTGAAAATACCACGACTGTGCAGTAGGACCATTAGACCATTATGCTTGTGCTTATAGCTGTCATTTAGGATGCACCTTCGGTTTTGAATATATTTTTTTTAACGATCAATATGTTGACTAAAATTATAACTTCTATTCAGTCAAGATTGTTAAAAATGTTAAATATTCCTTAATTCCAATTTTACTGCAACTTATAAAAATGTCTTTTCAAAATGGTCAGTTTCCAGAGAAAATGAAAATTGCTCAAGTTTTGCCAATTTTTAAAAGTGGAGAACGTTACAAATGTAATAATTATCGACCAATTTCTATTTTACCAGTTTTTTCTAAAATTTTGGAAAAAGTAATGAACAACAGAGTAACTGATTTTCTTGAATCCAAACAGCTACTTTATTCTAACCAATTTGGCTTTCGTAGATCTAGAGACACAGAAATTGCTGCTGCTGATGTCATTACAAATATACTGCAAAATGTTGATGACAATAAAATATGTTGTTTATTGTCACTAGATTTATGTAAAGCATTTGATACAGTTAACCATACAATTTTTCTTAAATGTTTATGTAATATGGGTATAAGAGGCATACTTCAATCATGGTTTCAAAATTATTTATCTAAACATAATCAATTTGTCCAAATTGGAGAAATCAAAAGTTCAAAGAGATATATAAATTGTGGAGTTCCACAAGGATCTACATTAGGCCCAATTATGTTTCTAATATATATTAATTCTGTGTTGAATTTAAATCTGAAAGGCAGTATTAAACTTTTTGCTGATGATACAACAATAATTGTCTATTTTGCTGAAACTATATCTGAAATATTTTGTCATATTGAACATGATTTAGAGAAACTTTTTAAATGGTTACAGTTATATAAACTCTCACTTAATTTTGATAAATCCAAATATATGTTTATCACGAAACGTAAATTAATTGAAAATATTAAAAAGCTTTCATTTAATAATAATGAATAATGAAATTAAACATACAAATTCTATTAAGTTTCTAGGTTTACATCTCGACTCAAATTTTAGTTGGAAATCACATATTAAATATCTTAGGAATAGTATTTCTCCAATAATAGGTATTTTATATAGAATAAGGAACTATATTGCATTGAAATACTTGAAAAATATTAACTTTTCATTAATATACTCAAAATTACAATATTTAATTTCAATTTGGGGATCAGCAAGTTTGGATGCAAGAGAACCTTTGAAAAAGTTGCAAAATAAAATTATTAAATGCATCCATAAACTACCTTTCTTGGAACCAACAATAAATTTGTATAAACCAAAAGGATATCTAGATATTGAAAGTTTATATAAATTAAAAGTATGCATTTTGATTCATTCAGTTGTTAAAAAAGAAAAATATTCCAGCATTGCTATTCAAAAAGTTTATTCCAAAATTACAAGACAAAATAGTGATTTTCAGATTCAAAAATTTAAAAGTAATTTTGGGAAAAAATCAATTCTCTGTGATGGAGTTTTATTATATAATAAGATTCCAAAAGAAATCAAATGTATAAGAAATACCACCAGATTTAAAATGAAGCTAAAAAAATTATTTCTGGAAAAAAAAACATAAGGGGAAAAAGTAAGAAAAACATGTTGCAGTAATCTTGTTTTTTTTTAGTAATTATCTATATAATTCTCTGTAATAATCTACTGATTGTTGAGAATTTAAATAAATAAAAAAATATTAAATTTGGTAGTGTGAAGAAGTTGTCGGGTTACCAATCAGTTTTAGCTGCCACAATATTTGTTTAGCGTAACTAGGACGTAACTAAGAGAGTAGAATTTCAGCGACTATTTCCCTCGTCTTAATTTCCACCAATCACAAACGCGCAATTTTGAATTACAAATGGTTTCTAGATGGAAAAACTGTATGACAGCACCTGTCAGCAGTTTTTTTGAGTGTACCCGCGGCAAAACTTGACAGCTGTTGTATAATAGGTAGTATGTTTTGTAAGCTATGTGTATGCAACATAATCTGTTACTCATGAAATAGTCTTGTCAAATACCATTCGGGCATCTAACTTTTCCTGTGAAAAAAATCCAAAAAAACACAATGCTGTCATATTTTTTTTAACAAAAAGCATTCGTGCAAATGCAAAAATCCTCGTCTTCGACTTAGATTTTTGTTGCCACCGGCATTCATGCTTCTTGTTAAAATATTACTTAGCAACGTGTTTTTTCGATTTTTTTCGGAAAAATTAGATGCCCTGATTGGTTAATATTTCAAAAATCGTGTCATTTTATTGGTTCATATTGGTAGTCGTTTAATTCTCAACAATAAACCAAAGGTCTTCCATTATAGTGTTAGCCCAACTTTAAGTTTATTTTGTTAAAAAAAAATCAGGATGAAGGATTAGAAGTTTTTAATTGTTGTTTCCCATACTAGCTTGAAATATTGTCCTTTTATAATTATTGATAGGCAAACTAACCTGCACGATCTACACTTTTTCGATTCGCTCTTTGGCGTATTTGTTTCTCTATTAGACTTGCTGGCCGATGTACTCGGCCTCTTAGGTATAGCCCCTAAGCTCCTCATTGCCGGGAGCGGTTCTAGCAAAACTTTACTAACATCGTGTTCTAACGACACCGTCGTCGTACTTGACCACTCCGAGTCTTTTTTTAACGGTTCTACGAAAAAATTACAATGGTTATCATATTCGACGAAAAAGATCACCTCTGAAACTCCTGCCACTTGTAATAAACTAAAGTTATTTTCAAAAAATGTTGAGGATGTCGGATGTCTCTAAGTAGTGTTTATTTGCTTTGTAATATTCAGTACCAACGGTACAAAAATCAGAAAATATTTAAGGGACTTTGAATTAAACCATATTTTTTAAGATAACATGTGGCAGCAGTGAATTTCAGAGATTGTGTAAACAGAGTATAGATGCCGATATAGACCTTGGAGAATAAAAAAACCCTTTTTTGTTGGATTAAATGATTATTTGTTCAATTTATCCTTTTTTTTTAATTTGAGTGAAAATGCCTATTGGGTAATTCTCTGGGACTTTTACACTTTCAAGTGATAAATTAAAAAAAACTAAGCTTTTAAGAGGGGGTTGCCGACAGGGAAAGCACAGAATAGGGGAAAGTGACGTTAGATTTCATATTTTTTTTAAGTTGTATAGCATAAGATCTAATAACATTTTACTTCGCAAAAATTTAGTACAAACATCTGTCTTCATTTTAATCATAAGAACTTAAAAGCATATGCAATGGAATTATTATTTTTCCCAAGGTTTTCATAACCTATAAAATAAAACACTCCGTGTAAGATCTTATGATTAAAATGAAGACAGAGATGTGTGTACTAAATTTTTGCCAGGTAAAATGTCATTAGATTTTATGATATACAACTTAAAAAAAAAACGAAATCTAACGCCACTTTCGCTGTCGGCAACCCCCTCTTAAGTTAGGCAACCCCCTCCTAAGTTAGGTATTAGGAAGTATTTTTACATATTTTTTAATTTATGTGTGGAACAAAAAAAAAAACCTACTAGGCAGATAAAACTGGCAAGAAGGTGGTGTTTTTTTTAATTCTATCATTACCGTCCCTCTTCTTATTCCATGCCAGATGTTTGAAAATGTTACGCTACATAATATTATACTTCATGTGTGAAAACATTTTATATTGTGCAACATAAACGTTATCTGAAAAATATAAATAATATAACTTCTTTCTATACCATTCTGCATAGAATAAATGGAAAATATAAATTTGGATGATATTTTTATAGAAAATTGGTCAAAAAGTGTCTAGTCTTACAATTTTGTTTTCTGAAAATAGTGAAAACTTACAGATATTTGTTCTTAATTAACAAAAAATGTTGTTCGGAAGGTGTTATAAAGAAATCACGAGGACAGTAATGATCATGAATTTGAACAGTAATCTCTCATACTACATTCATATTTATAATTCCCTGAAAGTGAAAAGAGAGATATTTTATCACTTATTATATTTTCAACTACCATCCCTTTAGGGTCATTACCATCCTGTTTCTAAGTTTAGAGGGATGGTAGTGATATTTTAACACGATGTTTTGGTCGTGATTGAATTGAGGTAATGTTCTTGAATTTTCAATATGACAGTTATTTTTATTGTTTTCTGGACATATGTGAACCAAAATGAAAACTGGTTGTATTACTAACATAAACTATTTGAAAGGGGGGGACGGTAATAGGGTACTTGACAATATTTTTAATTGCTCTAAAATTGTACTCTGTTTACAGTAGATGCACCAACAGAACACTTAATAAATGAAACAACGGCTTTTAACCCTTATTTTTTATGATAATTAAAGACAAAGTTGCACAATTTTGTTCAGGCTGAGATCTACAGTTTCGTCGTTCTATTGTCCAGAACGCCAAACGTGGCAACTCTGTGCCTCTCAGGAGAAACGGAACTGTAACGTTGCCGGTGCCCATTTGCAATCATTCGTGGAACAAAGGCAAATTGCAGTTTTCTATTCAAGTATCTCCAGCTTGCCTATGAATATCTGTTACTTAATGTATTGAAACCTTTGAGCTTTAACTAACACAATGGCACACACAAATTTTGTCACATAAAGACTTTTTATTACGAATATGTTCTGTATATTGACTCCTCTATATCAAAATGGTGTCTGTTTATGCTGCACACGCTGGAAACTATATCCTTCATCTCTGCCACGTAACACTTTAGTTAAAATATCTGTATACGGAACATACTATAAATATTCAGGTACCAATAATGGGGGAAATATTCGCGTATTTGGCAACGTTACCCGTCCACCAGGCATCTAACCATATTCATATATCCACATGTCATATAACACGTATGGTTTTCTGATTGGCAGATGACATCCCGTGATGCCAACTGTCATTCCGTATCTCGCTAAATCAAAATATTAGTAGATAATATCTGTGCCATTTATTATAGTTTGTTATTGATATTTACTATTATATATTGTTTGCGGACCTAGCTATCGTGTTGTTAGATCTGTAAGGTAAGGTATCATGGACATGGACCCTGAAAGGACAATCCGTAATTTGAAGAAATTGGATGCTGTTAGCGTCTGCCGAAATCCATGGGATAAAACTGCCAAGGTTTGTACCTACGTTGTGTAAGAATACAGTATTAAAGAGAAAGAAATTGAAGGCGCGTTTATGAAGACGCCATAGTGCTTAGAAGTACTGAGCCCGAATTCCGGACTTTAGGCCCAACCTAGCCAAAAAAATTTACAGAAAAACGAATGAATAGGTAAGTATTTACGAAAAAAACCCTTCTTGACTAAAATCGTCGATGGACTATGGCTAAAAGTGGTTTCACGGGGCATCATAAGTCTGGGAGTTCGAGGTTAGAATTTTGAAATTTCAACTTTCCTTGCAACTTTCACTGCCGAATAAGGTTATGTCTCAGAACACTTCAGTGGTATCGCTATGTTGCCAAATTGCCGTTATAAAACACTTGTGACGTCATAAGTGCTTTCCCGCCAAATTTCAAAGAAAGTCTAATAACTTGCTAATTACGTAAATATATATATTTTAAATAATCGTAGGGTCTTAGGCAAGTGTCTAGGAATTGTTTTATCAAGTTTGTAAAATTTCGTCCAGTACCCTATTATAATTATTTCTATAAAATACATTATTCTTACCTTTTTATACTAATTTAAACACTTGTGTCTGAACCATGCAGTAAATAATATCTGTTACAGTTGATGCTATATTTTGAATTCCATGTTTCACATATTTCAAATCGAATAAAAAAATTTATTTGGCTTCCAGAGTTTCCCATTTAAAAAATAAAAGCAGATTAATTGAAGAAGCCCATGTGGGAAGGAAGTAAAAAAGCAGGAAAAATATTAATATTTGAAGAAATTATCAAGGTCCGAAGCAAAGTGTAAAAGTGTCAGAGAATTACCCTATCAAAACTAAAATATTATCTCAAACTAAAAAAATATACCTGTGAAATGAAACAAATCCAACAAAAGTTTATTTCTCCTCCACGATCTGTCAGATGGGCACAAGATCGTTAAACTCTCCACTCAACAAAAATACTTTCCAGACTTTACCTTTCCGATGCTGAAGCTTGTGACCCTCGTCGTCGAACAGCCAATCGAGATCCAGCTCCACCAGGCTGGACGAGTTGTCTTTCACCTTCTCGCCCCTCTTCCGTCTGTTCTTCCGGACGTTCCGCTTCTTGACGGCCCCCGACGCGCCCTCCCGATCGCCCCGACACCTACCGCTGCACCCCCGAAAGTCACCCTTGTCGTCCGTCCACTTAGTTCGCGCTTTCGACTTGTAGTCGGTCCGGTCGCACTCGACGCTGCTGCACGACAGGTTGGCGCTCTTGTCGCTGCTGACGTCGTTGTCGGTGGCGTAGCAGTCGGCCTGGGCGGCGCCCGACACCTCCGGCGCGTTGCTGGAGTTGGGGTTGTCCCGGTCGAGGAGGGCGTCCTTCGACGTGGCGCTCGTCCGTTCCTCGTCGGGCGGCCGCGACGGCTTGCCGTGTTGCTCGGAGTAAGGCACGTTTTGGAGCTTCTTCAGTTTTATGTACAGCAAGGGAGAGTTGCTTCCTGATGATTTAAACGGAAAAATATGAAAAATTAAATTGTTTAAGATAGAATAGTTATTTAGGTACCAAGCCACTGAAGTTCAACTTTTTATGACTCATGTGGAATTTAGTTGCCGAGGCCTCTGGCCGAGGCAAATAAACCACATGAGTCATAAAAAGAACTTCAGTGCCGAGGTACATATTGTATTTTTTTTTTAAATCGGAAAAAAAATGTTTTATTAGGCAAGAAAATAATAATAATAAGGGATCGCCCGTCCAGGAACCGACTACGCGCGGCGTTGCTTGACTTTGACGATCGCTCTACCTAGGTCAAGTATGATGAGACACGGCACCTTCTGACAGAAAAACCAAACTGCTGCTTCTTGTGCAGCCTACACAACAAATCTATTGATATTCAAATTTACTAAAATATGTATACTGAAGGATTGCGCTTCTATAGGAAACAATATCGCAATGTGTATGAAAAGTTAAATGGGCCTTTATCAGCCGGGTTTTGAATATTTGGTCACTTTTGACGGGCGATTTCTCAGCGTCTGACGTTTGATGTTTACATCTCGCCAAGGCCTACTTATTGAAAAAAATCGTACAATAATGGGCTACATTATTGTACGATTTCTGTGCTTTTAATGACAATTTTGGGACACTTTACTGCCGATTTCAAGAAAAATTATTTATTTTAAGAAATCTGATACTGGTACTTGCCAAATTTCATCACTTTGCAAGCTCTATGACATATGACTACATCATACAGGATGAATCACTTTTTTGTAAACATTGGATACAAAATGACATTTTAAGATGAAGATTCCATACCTATTTTTTTTTGACCAATCAGAGGCTCGTTTTTTGCTTCGTTGTCATGGCAACTCAAAAAATTTCCGGAAATATTCTCACGTGCTTAGGCAGCAGGAGGTGCTTACAGCGAAAATTTCATGTCGACAAGGTACAACCTATAAAACACAAGCATTTCTTAACGTTGCCATGGCAACTTGTGTACTTTTTCGGAAATCACCCTCCCATAAGCACCTAGCTGTAAGATTAATAAGTGGAAATCTCCCTCCTATACAACAATAACACCAGTCACCATATGTCACCAATTTAATTGTATTTTCAAATAGTTTTGACATGAAATTTTTGTACCGAATCTCCCGCGAGCATGAATTAAAATTCCGGAAATTTTTCATGCTCTAGGGAGATTATAAGTGATTATTTCCCTCATACTGCTTCCATCTAATAAGGTAGGCAGCTCCTTCCATAAAAATCCAACCAATCATATGCCTCTGCTAGCGATAATTGCACTTGTGCTAAAGCAAAGCGGTGATACCACTTGTGTAATTATCACTTCATTGCTTAGCAACCGCGAATCTGTTCGATACAAACACGTACTTCTTAAAATTGGTGTGTTTGACACTGTTCTAACTTATGCAGCTTATAAATTATGTTGCGGTATTATTAACCATTGTATCAATGAATTTACATAACTGTTACATTGCTAAATTCTTGTTGTTAGACCTCCGTCTCCGTTTAAATCTAGGTATGGCACATACAGAAAATAAACCAACGCTAACAGGGTGTAGGTATAATCGCATTTGCCAGTCGAAGCTGTCAATAAACTCGTTAAAATGCGTCGTTTTGGAAATGTAAATATAGAAAAAATCAATACAGAAATTATTAAACCGTATTCGTGAAATAATCTAGACAAATACCACTCGTGCCGGAAATTTTTCAAAATAATTTTTTTCTCAAGCCCTATTTTGCCCATTAGCAAAACCACTCATACAAATTGGGCTTTTATTTTCAGAGATAAAATCCCTCGAGCTTTGCTCTCGGGATTTTATCAGAAAATAAAAGAACCAATTTATACTCGTGATCTTTCTAGGCAAAATAGCGCTTTCGAAAAAATTATCGATAAAATTTCTGGCCCTTGTGATATTACATACGAAAATTTTTTGACAGATGCCATTATTATAATGTGTTGTAACATATACTCAACAAAAATTTTGATAATAATTTCGTTTTTTTTTAAGAAAATTCGTGTACTCGAAAAATTTCTGGCAATGATTCAAGCACTAGGGCGATTACTAGTGAATAGTGAAAATTTTATATCAATATACAGGGTATTCATTTTGTGTGTAGGTATACGAAGTGACCTTATGCACTTGTGAGACTTATGCTCTGATTTTTTTTTGGAAAATGGTATTAGGAATGTTTTTATCGAAAATCTGGATACATAGCTTTATTCGGCCCTGAAACTTCAATGTCCTAAGTTTTATTAATTTACATTACATTGTCAACTAACATTTCTACAGGACCTTAAAAGTTGGGAATTTTTTTTTTTTTAATTTTTAATTAAAAATGAGGATCGCTTTGGAAATATCTGAAAATTGAGCAACTTATTCCTACCATTTTAAAATAATACTTAAATATGGCATGGAGTATGACATATTCTTCATAGATCACGGAAATTATAACTGGCTGAATATAAATTGAGAAGATATTAAATTAACTATCTACTTTGGGTCACAATAAATTTGGTTCATACAATATCTTTTATTGTAGAAGATATTATCGCAAAAACCCAATAAACCCAAACTTAAACAACAAAAACCATAGAGTTTTCAATATTATTACAAATTACAAACCTATTAAAATCCAACTTCTGTTAAAACATGTGCCAATTAATTTAATTGGCAGTCAGTACAGACAACTGAAACAAAAATAATCGTCCCACATTTTATTTTATTAGCATATTTAAGTATTCACTTTACGCCGCTTTTGTTTATAGTCGTAGGAACAAAACAAAACAATTTCAACAATATTTACACCGTGACTCACCCGACAATCTCACATCTTACCTTGATTGTTCTCCTCGAAATCCGAATCGGACATGTGCGTCATCGAATCCAGGTCCGTGTCCGGACCGTGCGACGTCTGATGCTCGTCCGACTGTTCCGCGATCGGATACACTATCTCCGATCCGTAATACGGGCACAAGTTCAAGTGCTGGTTCCTCGTGAGCGACGTGCTCGGCGGCGGCAGTGGATTCCTCGCCCCCTTACACCCTATAACCTCCAAACTATTCGGGTGCGCCGTCAGGGATGGCGGGGGACAGCAGGTCTCCAACGCCGTCGATCTTATCCTCCTCACGCCCATTCTGGTGCTGTGCTTGAAGTAGAAACCTTCAGACGTCAAGGACTGGTTGGGGTTCTTATCGATGTAACCCAATTCGAGAGACCCCGTCGGTTTTATAGCTTGTTGAACCGGCAGGAAGTTCAAACTGCTGTTGGTGAAGTTCAAACGTTTCCGTTCGGAACTTTCGGCGATTTGCTCCGAATCGACGCTTTGCAACGTGTCTTTCTTATGGTCTTCGCTGCGGCCGGGACTCGAATGTTTTTTATAATGCTTGTTGGAATTTTTTTCGTCTTTAACTGTCACGGTAACGCACCCTTCGGTTTTCGATCTTCTCGCACGTTTCTCGGGCGCACTTCTCGGATTGTCCTTAGCGGGCGGTTCGTGAGTTATAACCTCGACGATCTGGGCACCGGCATCGCTACTTTCGGAAGAATTGTTCCTGTGTACTTCGGCTTTTAGGTCGATGGTGCTGCTCTGTTTGCGGTTGACATTTTCGACAGCGGCAGCGCCTAATTGTTGATAATCTAAATCGAAGTTTTCTAAATCTACGCCGGGCCGAGCGCCGGCTTCGGCTAACGAAACTAAAATGTTGAGGCGGGTGCTTAACCACCTGACCGATTCGTCAGTCTCCCTGTTTGATAAGTCTTGCATCTCGATGCCTTCATCCTCCCTTGAAAATTATACAGGAAATTTGATCATATAAACAAAATTAAGATGAAAAGGTTTATATTTATTATAGGTAGATATAATATCAGAGCAACAAGTTCTTACAAACCTTATTTAATTTGGTTAATACATAAATTTATTGTATTCCTTTCGAAATTAGAAAAGTTGTTGGCAGAGTGTCGGCAATGTTTATAACAGAAAAGAGTTATGACGTTCGTGCAGCGCCATCTATTATAGTAAGGTTGTTTGCGAATAAACAATTTTGGGAATTTTAAAATTTTTAAAACTTTCAAATATGTAACTTACCTCTTTTGTTCATTGTTGCTGCTGTTTTCACTGACTTCCTCCTGAATGCATTCTTTAGTATCATAAATCCTGTGTAAATAGTAGTTGACAGTTTTGATAAGGGAGAATGCAATTGTTACAGCCACACAATAAAAGTACCAAATGTACTCAGCCGGGGGAAAATACTGAAAAAGAAGTTCCACATAAAAATGAGGTCGTCTTAATGTTTCGCAACATTATGCGCACATCCAAAGTCCACAAACTCACCAGATAAATGGAGAATGGCAAACACAAGAGAAACAGCCACGTGTATAAGTGGAAAGTGTTGCAAAAGACATCTTGGCTTGGGTCGTAGAACCAACCTCCGGTAGCAGATGCCCATACGCCCTGTCGTAGGATTTCTAACGTTTGCGACCCCATAGATTGTTCTTCCCACATTATCAACTAAATATATTGTTTTTCCAGGTCTCTGGCATATTTGGGTTTTATTTTAGGAAGAAAAGACTTGCATAAACCCCATATCTTTATTATTGAAGTATGAAGGGGGGAAATCGAATATTTACGTGTGTCCCTGATAGGAATTCCTTTGTTTTACCTTGCAACCAGGAAAATATCTACCGATCATCGTGTTCACAAAGCACGGGTAATATCACTGTTATCTATTTTATATTAATTATTTTGCTAAAACCTGGATTTTTTTGACTATTTGGGAAGACAAGATGACAGACAACGTCTAAAAAAGATAACCTAACTTCAAAACAAAAGTGTCAGCTGGCAAAAACTGTCACCTTTCTATCAGCTGTCATCTGTCACATTGTCACCTTTTGACAGCGCGCGTTCTTTTTAGGTAACTGGTGCAAAATTAACTAAACAGCTAAATATATCTTTGGTTTATTACCAAAAAACAAGTTATTTCTTATTTCGTTACTCTGGCATAAATAAATTAGATTAGAGATTTTAAAACCTTTTATACTACAATACTACGCAATTTGGCCTTGACCGAAAAGTGCATCTTCCTTATATGTATAGTGTCATTATACAAATAGTTTTTTTGTTTATATCTTGTTTTATTCCTGATATCTATTTTGGGAAAGCACGAATCTGTAATGAAATATTTTTCAATCTAACAAAAAAAATTACCTAATCTGTTACAGTCTCTTACTCTCCCCTAATTTATGAACGCACCACAGAGTCGGGCCGGTCTTTCGTTGACAGAAGACAGAACGAGAAAAGTGAGGTTAAGAACCGATCAGCTGTTTCGATTTACAAACATGACATTTATATGACACCTATTTACTAGAAGATTTACTACAATTTAAAAATAATTTATCAGTCGTGGACTGAATGAACCCGAAACAGGATTTTTGTGTGGTCACCAGATAGGAGCGGGCACGCGTTACAAAAAACATGTCTGAGATAAAGAAGATTTTAAAGGAGGCCGCGATCCAAATCGGGTCTGGAGGATCAGCAGGTAATGTCGTGATTTTTTCCACTAGTATTGGTTTTATGTGTTGGGTTTCGCCCCGTAGGCTTTGTAGAAGTATGCATAATGCACCCCCTCGATTTGGTTAAAACCCGACTGCAAATTCAGTCAACTAAGACTCTGCCGAGAGACGATCCACGATTGTACAATGGCATCTTCGACTGCTTTCGAAAGATGTACAGACACGAAGGTTTGACCTCGTTTTGGAAAGGAATAATCCCCCCGATTTTGGCCGAGACACCTAAACGTGCCGTCAAAGTAATATTGTTTAATCCAAAATGATTTGCTGTGATTGTTATTGTGTTTGTTTGTAGTTTTTTACATTCGAACAGTACAAGCAGTTCTTTATGTTTGGCTCACCCACACCTACACCCTTGGTAAGTTTTTATTTTTGGCGCGTTTTCTATTTTTAACACGAACAAACTCCACGCCAAAATTTTCCAAACAATAAACGTATTTTTAGAGGAATAATGAACCTGAAGGTTAAGGACGAATTTCCACAATTTTATTTTCATTGTTTTATCTAGACTTTCTGTATTGGGAGAGTTAATGTCAGTTATAAAAATATTCTATATACAGGGTGAGTTTTTTCCGATGCCCACTATGGGGATCTCGGAAACTAGCAGAGCGAGAACAAAGGTTAAATGGGGAAAGAATTGCAGTTTTGAATGCTCAATCTAATGCCCCTTTTGGATTTTTAAAAAAGTTCATGGCTCACTAGATATTTTGAAAAGAGTGATTTTTTGCTATTTCATCAGATCTTTGTAGCTCCGTTATTTCTGATTATACAGAAAAACTGTAGAGACAAAAATTGTAGATCATTTTGGGGTTAATAGGATAATATCATCCAATTTTTTATGTTGTTTGTGATTTTTGAGATATTACATACATTTGTGTTTTTTTAAATGTAAATCATAGTTGGCTGTGGCTTATAAAATCGGCCATTTTTTGAGCTTTCCAACGATATAATACTCGGCATAGTTATTATAAAAAATAAAAGAGCTATGGCTAATTTTCTGATTTTTTTTTTAAATTTTCACATAGTCAACCATGAAATATTTTAATAATTACGTTCTATTTTGTAATTAGACACACTTAAAACTTTCAAATATTTGTTTTTAGTTGGTAACAAAATGTAACAAAATAAAACAAAAATTTAAAAAACTCAAATTTCAATTATTATTATTTTAAAAGGTCACCTTTTAAAATAAAAAGGTGTTAAAAAATCCACCATTATTATTTATGCAAATATTGCATCTTTTTAAAACTTAATTTGTCGCCTTTCTTAGAGAGTGCCTGTCAATACTGGCAATTGCTTCTAAAACAGCTGCTCTTAATTCAACAATTGCCTCATACCTACTTTATTTTGTACTGTTTGTTCCCCACAAAAAGAAATCCAAAACAGACAAATCGGGGGATCGGGCCTGCCAGGAAATAGGTCTATTGCTCCCTATCCAACTATTTGGATAGAGCTGATCTAGGTAATTTCTTACGGACAAATAATTATGTGGTGGAGCTCCATCATGAGAATTTTTGTTTTATTTTGTTAGATTTTGTTACCAGCTAAAAATAAAATATTTGAAAGTTTGAAGTATGTCTTGTTATAAAATAGAACGTAAATATGAAATCTTCCATGGATGACTGTGAAAATTTAAAAAATTTCAGAAAATTAGCCATAGCTATTTTATTTTTTATAATAACTATGCCGAGTATTATATTTTTGGAAAGCTCAAAAATGGCCGATTTGATAAGGCCACAGCCAACTATGATTTACATTAAAAAAATTCGAGTTTATGCCATATCTCAAAAATCACAAACAACATAAAAAAATTGGATTAGATCCCAAAATTATCTACAATTTTTGTTTCTGCAGTTTTTTTGTATAATCAGAAATAAAGGAGCTACAGAGATCTGATGAAATAGCAAAAAATCACTTTTTTCAATATATCTGGTGAGCCATGAACTTTTTTTAAAAATCCAAAAGGGGCATTCGATTGAGCATTCAAAACTGCAATTCTTTCCCCGTTTAACCTTTGTTCTAGCTCTGCTAGTTTCCGAGATCCCCATAGTGGGCATCGAAAAAAACTCACCCTGTATATTTTTTGAAATTTTAATTTAATCTCAGTGTATCTTGAAAACGAAGAATTTGTGAACCTATATTGATATACAATTATTTTTGCCTTAATTTTTTTTTATTCAATATTAACGTTCTGCCACAAACAACTTTCCTAATAGAGGACGACAACTGACAGTTCCCTAAATCTATTTCCAGACGTTTTCCCTAGCAGGCCTAGGTGCAGGAATAACGGAAGCAATTCTCGTTAATCCCTTTGAAGTGGTTAAAGTAAACCTCCAAGCAAACCGTGCCACTGCGAAAGAACTCCCCAGCACTTGGGTAGTCACGAAACAAATCGTTTCTGAAAACGGTTTGGGTTTCCGAGGATTAAACAAGGGCGTTACTGCCACCATCGCCAGAAACGGTGTCTTCAACATGGTGTATTTTGGATTTTACCATTCGGTCAAAGGTTATTTACCAGAATTCGAAGTAATGTTGTCGTTGGAACTATTAGTTATTTGTTCATTGTTGATTATTTTAGGATTCGTGGAAAGAATTCTTCAGGAAAGTAGGAATTGGTTTCGTTTCGGGAACTTTAGCGTCTTGTATTAATATACCGTTTGACGTTGCAAAATCGAGGATACAGGCGCCGCAGCCACTGCCCGGAATAATAAAATACAGGTCTACAATTGGTTCGATTGTAATAGTGTATAGAGAAGAAGGGTAAGTTTTTTAACTGTTGTCAAATGCTAAGGTTCAAATAGGACTTAGATTAGATTCAAGTAATGCCAATAAAAAGTCGTGTGATATTCTGCCAAGATTTAATTGTCTAAATTTATACACTAAAGTGTTATCACTAAATAAATACGCAGAGATGCAGATATCGTTGTAATTTTGATTTAAACAAACTATAATTAACATTATTTATTGCTGACTCGACGAGATTACATGAAAATTCCTTTGAAGGCTATCTATAACTGTATCCAGTGTATACAATAATCAAACTTTTTTTTCATTACTAGACTGGTGCCAATACATTTTTGGAAAAATAAAATTATTTACAGGCAAGCACCAGACGGAAAATTTAGTTAAGGTCATAACAAAGAGAAAAGACAAAAATTAAACAGTCGAAATGGTGATGTGGGTAATACTGTTTTTTAGTGTATCATCCGCATATCTTATACAGAGTGTTCATAATATATATACGGAAATATCGAAAAAATTGGCCTGCTGGTTTTGTTACTAGTTTAAAAAACTAGTTAAATAAATAATAAGTTGACATGTCAAATAATATGAACAGTCAAACTGTAGATGCTTCGTTAACAATCTTGATGAAAATAGTAGACGCTACTTCAGAAAATTGCGACGAAGATGTAAGGAATAGAATATTCATTATGGTGTCAAGGAAATTATTTAACCGATAGAACTTTCTTTTAAAAATAATATTTAGCGATGAAGAATAAAAAATCGACTTATTTTTAAAACTTCGTGTCGCATGTAGTAATAAATCGCCGGTCCGATTTTTTTCGATATTCCCGTATTTATTATGCCTACTCTGTATAAGATATGCGGCTGATATTGTGTGAATTGATACACTAGGTGACTCTTAATCCATTGGCAATCTAATATTTGCAAGACACTCAGTGGCACCCTCAAAAATCAATATTTTCATTTTTTACACTTAAGTTGTGAACACTCAGTATAAGTTACGATATTGCAACTTGGGATTTGTGGGTTCCAGATGTGCCTAAATCGATAGAGGTATTTGTTTTTTCATAAAAAAATGCCTAATATCGTCAATGGAGGTCCTCAATCAATGCTAATATGCTTTCTATATTTTTGGGGTCTTATTTGTTATCGTAGTAGGCTATGGAAAAGATTAAACTTATAATAATGAATACCAGGATATAGAGCTTTTGGATTACTATATTTAAAAAAAGTTTTCGAAAATTGACCGACCCATTTTATAAAATAATGAATTGTCGCCACTGAAAGTGAAACACACTGTATGTATGTCTAATATCTATAGTTTTCTTTACTCAATGCTCTAGTCCATATACAAAAACAATAAAAGTTTATATTTAGTTGGCCTCAAATCAACAAGAACAAATTCAACTACTTACTCTTCAACTTTAAACAGCAATTGCCTGAAAATCTCATAATATTGGCAGTGAGTCTGGCAGTGAACGATAAATTTGAGATAATTTAAATTTTGATTGAACGATATACAGGGTGAGTCATTGTCATATTCGACAATTATGTGAAACTATTTTTAAAAATAAGTGAAATGACTAATCCTGTATACTTTGAGAAAACCATTTTCAATAAAATTATCCTTTTTTCTTTAGTTTCCGGGCACTATACAAGGGCCTACTTCCAAAAGTATTAAGACTTGGCCCTGGCGGAGCCATAATGTTGGTCGTGTATGACTACATGCACACTTTCCTGCATCAATCATTTAGCGACTACTAGATGTGTATACTTTTAAGAAAAAAGTATTTTTGTCTCAGTGTGTTTTCCCGTACTATGTCGTGTGAGGAAAAATATTCTTAGAATAACAAACTGTACTTATTAGGTCATATTTTGACATATTTTTTATAAACCAGGAGGAAATAAGAAATAAATGTCTTTTATAGTAGTTTGGTTTTGTTTCATTTGAACGAACATGCCCTCCATTTTTACAGGTTCATTTGCTGTTTTTCTATGTGACTGTGGAGATCCACTAATTCAGTCTTCAGTCTGTCAAAAATATCTGTTAGGCTAAAACAGATTTTTTTTTATTACATATTGGATGGTACCAGATATTAAATAGTTATCGCAGAATAAATATAGCACTATACCTATATTTATTCCGTGATATACAGGAAGAGTCTGAAATAAAGAGGCAGAAAAGTCGGAGTCAACTTTATCATAGGTATAGGTTTTCATGAAATTCTTATTTCATTCGAGAAATCAGTAAACTCTTATAATATATAAGCATTTTGAAATTTTATTATGTTGTTCTCGTGGTAATATTTTTTATTAGTGCATCCAACATTTGTTTTTATTCGGAGATCCACAAATTCTGTAAAAATTTAAAGAAATGAATTAATATTCAAGTAATTTGTTTACTTTCCTTCTTGGGTGCTTTTCATATATATTTTTTAATTGTTTGACCACCCCCTATGTTTGTTTGTATGTTTTGCAAGCAAAACTATCACAAACGACTTTTTTCGAAAAAGTAAATAATAAAAAAAATCCCCCTTCCCAATACCATAGTAATACTTAAACACTGCCAATACTAATCCAGAGACACTGTATCATGATAATATACAAGAATAATTTTGGAAAAATAGAAACCTGTACCTATAAGCTAAAATTCCGCTGTTTTCATCTTATTGATTATCTGACTTCATTCATCTTATAGAGTTGTTTTTTTAAATTTCTCTAGTGGTGTTTGCAAATTCCAAAAACGCTTTTATAAGTCGTGATTTTTTTCCTGTTGTGAGATATCGAAAAATTTTATTACAGTTGTTGGAAGATATGTAGTCTTGGCACAAAATTTAGTAATATTCGGCACATTTTAATTTTTTTCATTGTTATTTTATTTAGTTGTTCATTTCTGTTCTTTAATTCAGACTCGCCTTGTATTTTTGTACAACTCATTGATATTTGAAAGCATACTTTCTTTGATAATGGCTTTGAAATCCATCTTTTTCATCAGTAAATGTCCCAGCAGATTTCATTTCTGTATTGACTTGTATTCCAATAGATTTTTTATCCTGAAAATAACCACTACATTTTTTTTATAAACACAAACATTAAAATGCACTCTACAGGTACCTAGGTACTTAATCCATTAGTTACAGAACGAATTGCAATAATTACCGAAATATACCACAAAAACTACATTTCAATAAATGGAGGAAGGCAATCAAATAAAAGCCACATCAGGTTTCACAGTATATTGCAAGCGATAATTTAAAAAGCAGAAAATCAAACATGAAATAAGATTACATAACAAAAATTAGAATTTATTTAGATTTGCTACAGGCCATAATATAAAAACCTAAAAACTATAACAATTACCTAAGAGCCAATTTACGAATAAGTATTCTGTAACCAAAAGGAAGTCATCCAATTGGTAAATTACAGTTGTTGCTATTTGAAGAAATTTTAACAATCGGTAGGTAACATAAAATCCAACAAAGACGATTTAAATATAAATAAATAAAACAACTCTACATATTCCTATACAAATAACTACATAACATTATCAACATTACACAATTATCAACTGATTAGCATAGATACACATTATTAAACTTAAAAATAAAATCATTGTAACGTTTTTTTTTTGCTATTAACCATTCTTATTTAGTATTTGTTACTGAGGATTGGGATTTATCACAAATCAACATTTTTTAATAAAATCACGCAAGTATTTTGTCGATTATTGTGTTATAGGTTTTCGCAACCCACATCAAACAGTTGCCAATGTTATCGAGCTGTTTCAGTTCTTTTCTTCATAACGGCGATGTATTTCTTCTTTCTTCCGTACTCCTTCTCTGTGACGTATGCATTTGGCGACAGCCCATCATCTTTCACCTTTGCAATTTCGATCTTCGCGTAATTTGCATTCGGTTCTTTAAACACTGGCGCTTCAAACACCGGACTATAGCTTTGCGGCTCGTACGAATCTGGAACGTACCACTCCTCTTCCGCTTGCCTCCTTTGCCTGATGTGTTGAACTTTTTTCGAATTCTTCTGCGACGCGCTGTATTCATGATCAATTGGTATCGCTAGAACTTTATCAGTTTCGTATAATTCCTGCAAGTTGCCCAAGTGCGCTATTCCCGAATACAGGGGCTGCACCACTTCCGATTTCTTCGAATCTTCCCCTTGGTTTTCTTTTGTCGACTTTTCCTCTTCCGGGACCTTCAATTTTTGCCGGAATTCCAAGATTTGCTTGGGCGTTTCCTCGTGGGGGTGCTTTATTTCTTCCTTCTTGCTCTCGCTCAGCTTCTTCTTATGTTCTTCTAAAGGAATAAATTCGCTGGCGATTTCTTCGAAGAATTTATCGTGCGGGAAGTATTGGTAGTAGGGTGTTCTCTCGTCGGCATCCTCTCTTGCTTCCTCCTTTGCTTCCTCCCTTGCTTCCTCCCTTGCTTCCTCCCTTACTTCTTCTTTTTTTAGACCTTTGGGAACGTTCAGGTCGCCGATATTCTCGACGTCGAAATTCTCTTGAATGAAGGCTGATACGATCTTCTCGTTCTGGTTTTTTACATCATCTTTAGATTCGGAAGGTTTTTTTTCGTCGTCGCCGTCGATTTTCTGGTAAAACTTGCCATCGTCTTTGTTGAAAAAGTAGTAGTCTCCCCCGGAGGCGTCTTCTTCCAGTGGAGGAGCTTCTTCTTTTTCATCAGCAGATGAATCGCTTTCTTCTCGTTCTTCTTCTTCATCTGCTTCTTTTTGTGGCTTTTTTTCATCATCATCTGCCTCTTGGGGCCTTCTTTCATCGTCTTCACTTTGTTCTGGTCTTCTTTCTTCATCATCACTTTGTTCTCGCCTTCCTTCTTCATCATTGCTTTCTTCTGGCCTTCTTTCTTCGTCGTCACTGCTTTGTTCTGGCCTTCTTTCTTCGTCATCATCGCTTTGTTCTGGCCTTCTTTCATCATCATCATCGTTTTGTTCTGGCCTTCTTTCTTCATCATCATTGCTTTGCTCTGGCCTTCTTTCTTCATCATCATTGCTTTGCTCTGGCCTTCTTTCTTCATCATCATCGCTTTGTTCTGGCCTTCTTTCTTCTTCATCATCACTTTGTTCTGGCTTTTCTTCTTTATCATCGCTTTCTTCTGTCCTTTCTTCATCACCACTCTCAGATTCGGGTTTCTTGTCGTCTTCACGGCGCGATTCTTGTTCATCATCATGTTCTCGCTGCGGATATCTTTCTTCAGAATCTTCGTTTTCTTCTCTGTGTTCGTCGGATTCGTTGCTTTCTTCGGGTCGTCCATATTCGAAGACTCTTTCGGGTTCCGTTTCGTGCTTTTCTTCAGAGATCAGTTTTTCAACAAAGGGGTGTGGTTTGGTATAATAGTCGTGGTCGTACACTATTTTCACTATTTCGTCTCTAAGATTGGGGTTAGGGAAGTCGGATTGTTCGTTCTGTTTTATTATTTCAGTGTCGCTCTCCTCGCGGTTTGTTTCAGGTTTTTCCGCCGAATTTTCTTCTTCCGCTTCGGATTTTTCGCTTGCTTCTTCGGGTTTTTCGACCTCGCGTGGCGATTCTTCGAATTTCGGTATCTTAATCTCTTCAGATCTATGTTCAACTTGAAGTTTTTCGTTGAGCTTGTTCTGAAGCTCTGGCGAGGACGTCGGAATTTGTTTTTCTATTTCCTCAATTTCCGCTAGAGGACTTTCGGTAGGTGCCGCCGATTCCTTTTCCTCGTTGAAATATTGAGGGAAGTACGTTTTCATGTATTCGTCTTGAATGTCGCTTCTGAAAAAGGTTAGAGGTTCAGCAGTTGTGGCGATTATTTCTTCTTTTTCTACTTCTTTCTCCGCTTTTCGAGGAGCTTCCGGAACTTTTTCGGATTCTCTTTCAGGTTCTTTGATGGGTTCACTTTCTGGTTCTATTATAGGTTCAACTTTTGGTTGAGCCTCCTTAATACTTTCAAGTTTTGGACTGGGGTGAACTATCAACAACTGTTGTTTAGCGTTTTGGTTCTGCAATTGCGGATAATAGGTTTTAATGAACTGCTCCCTGTACAAATCTGGGGGTGGTGGATGGTGTTGCTTCCCGTCTCTCGGGTAGTACTGGCCAACCAAGTGCGGATTTTGGATCTCGTTCTTTTTCCTGATCGCGTCGTTCTGAAATTTTTTTTTGTAGTATTTCAATAGTTTTTGGTGGAAGTGGTAAGCTGCGAGCGCGTTTTCAGCGGGTTGAGAGTCGTCACTGAGTTGTGTGTGTGCTGTTTGGGGTGGGGTGTCGCGAACGCTTCTTACCGACACGTGGTGGTGGTGCGGGAAACTGTGCTCCCCCTCCAAGAAGTCTGTGAACCTGCTGAGCGGCAGTGGCGTCGGGGCCAGGTACTTGTAGCCCAGCTTGTCGGGAGCTATGAAAGGCGCTTCCTTCCAGAATTGGTTGTGGAATTCGTGGAACTTTTGGTTAGAGATCTCGCGTTTCTTGTCTTGGGTCTCTTCGCCGTAGTCCGGGAAGTCTATTTTCAGCCTAGAAGACGGAGTTAAAAGCAGACAATTTAATTTTGAAGTTTAACGACTATCTATCCTTCTTTTGGGTTTTTGGGAGATATAAAGTTAGACACGAATAATAAAAAATTACAAAATTTTAATTGTATAACTATTATCACAAGGTCTGCCACTTAAGGCCCTGAACTATTTCGTTTTTTGAGGGATTTTATCTTAATTTTTTTTAACACTGCCTTAAGCATTTTCAGGGCCGTAGATAGACTGTCACAAATTAAAAAAAAAATTAAAAATTTCAAGTTCACATATTTTAAATAAATTAATAAATTCTAAGTAACCTAATATTGTCAAAAAATATTACGTACCTAAGAAATTTTATTCCTTCCTAACTGTAGAACCCTAATGATTTAAGTATCCACTAACTATAAGAAGTATGTACCTACTCTTTTCCTTTACAAAAGACAGAGAGACCAGTAAAAGTAAAAATAGGTTTGGTACAAAGTTATCAGGACCACATTAATGTATATAGAAATTTATTTCCTGGTAAGATTATTGATTTTTGAAAGCAAGTATTATATAAAAAAAATTGTGAAGTCGGTGTTATTTTTTTTTAATTTTCAGTGGAGTGTGCATACGGGCAAATTTTTGTCGGTTTTAATTTTTTTGTTAAAATTTTTTTATTTCTTATTTTTTAGTGAATTATTAAGAATCATCGAAATCGGTCCGTTATTAAATTCCATCCCCTATTTGTCCACCCTTAGGATTGAAATTTTTCTCTTCAAATTTAATTTCTCTTCAAATTTAAATGGGCCCATTCTGTAGGTATACCCTTTCAAATAAAAAAAGAATTGTCCAAATCATAAAAACAAGTATAAAAAATACAACCGAATTGATAACCTCCTACTTTTTTGAAGTCGGTTAAAAAGCAGGTGTTTGTTTATGAAAATGCGCCGCAGACAAAATTTTTTAGAACTGTTAAATAGTTTAAGTGAAACATAGAAAATTATAAAATTAGATTACCATACCTAATCTATTTCCTCCTATTTTTTTCTCAATGAGGGGGGAGGGTTGAACCCCCACCCCCCCTTTTCTATGGCCCTGTTTTCGTTTTGAAAAAGTTGGTGCGCCGAGATTTTTCAGATAATCTTTTCGTATCTAGGGTGTAATTTTTAATTCCTATAAAAAACTGTCTCTAACAATTTGTTTCCACATTTTGCATAGGATCTATACGTATTCAGGAATACCTATTATAGATAATAACAAAAAATATATACTTAAATGAAAGACTTAAAAAAACCTTCGAAAATTAAAAAGTTACCTACTGTCTGGCAGGTTTAAAAGTGGCGGACCCAGTGTAAATAAAAAATATTGATGCAATGATCTGAAACTTGATCCATTAAAAGTGAAATAATAGCGACACATTTCTCATCTACTCGCGGCTATGGCGACGTTAAAATTCTTGAGCTAGAATAGCAACTGTTTTTGCTGGTAAATTATGCGTTGTTTATTTTACTGGAATTTCATCATGTTCAACAATCTTCGTAAGATGGTTATACTTTCTTCAAATCTTCAAAACTTAATTTTCGGTTTCTTTGATACTTGGACTTTCCGCTTTCTTTCATCACCTTATAACTCCCTACACGAAAACATTAAGTTCACTATGGAGATTGAAAAGGACGGTTTTCTTCATATTCTGAATGTGTTGATCTTACGGAGGATCGATGATTTTCTAGGACACTATCAACACATACAGATAGGTACCTTATTGGTTTCTCCCATCACCATCCAACCCAAAAACAATCCGTTATTAATTCCTTAGTTTATTGAGCAATTTCCCTCTCAGAACCTGATAATCTTAATAAAGAACTGGATTATCTTGCTAATGTTCTAGTTGCCAACAATTATTCTTATCATAATATGCAGCGCTCTATTAAGAAATTTGCTAACCCCAACAAATTAACAGACATGTAAATGACCCACCGACCACTATGTCTTTTCTACTTTATTCAAAATTATCCTCAATTGCAGGCTAAACGTACAACTGTTCATGATTCATCTCAGTCCAAAAGTGAACCTCACAGTAACTCTGAAAGATAATTGTGCCTGAAGCTCAACGAAAAGGGATAAAAAAAAGAAAAACAAAAACGTACATATATCTCCCAACAACCCATAGTTCTGCTAGGACCTTTGTTTACAGGGTGATCCGATTTTAATCGCGAAAACTCTACCAAAACGTTTGTTATCGTTCGGCATTTCGACAAGGATGCAATAATGGAATCATTTCAAACCGGAGGTGTTTGTATATAAACTATACGTGCTTTTGCAGTTTTTGCCTTTCTGTTGCATAATGCGCTATTGTTAGAGTTTTTCCACAATTAAAACACGGACCATTTTTTCCCCACTTACTTCTCGGGTCTGTCATTATCCGTCTCCTTGGCATAAGTGCGGTCCTCGTACTCGACGTACTGCTCGTCGTTGGGATCGTTCCTGCTGGTCTTGTACTCCTTGCAGTTCTCTATTGTCCTCGGCGCGGGTGGAGGTGGAGCGGGCTCCACTTGGCGAGGAGCAGCTGGAGCCGGTGCCGGTGCCGGCGCGGCTGGAGCTGGAGCGGCGACGACGGGAGAAGCCGAGCCGGCGGCTGCTGGAGGCACTGACCTGAATTGGAGGGGGGAATGTTTAGTATGGGGTGGAGATATTGCTACTTTCAGTTGGTGTTTCCCAGGGACTCTTTAAGTAAGGGGACCCAGCATAATTATACTTTCCAAAGTGAGGCCTATTCTTTCCTCATTCTAATGTGATGCCAAGTATGCCACTTTATTGGAGAATCTATGAATATAACAGGTACTTTGATTGTTGGTAAAAATTAATAATGGTTTCCACGATTTCTAAAAATCACACTTGACAATTTTGTTTCTACAAGTGCAGAATGTGGCAACTGTCAAATGAAACAAATTTATTTTATAGTTGAAATTGATTTCCAGCAATTATTTCCACGAATTTAAGTAATAAGTACGGTAAGTCAGTGCCGATTTTGATTATTTAAGAATTTGTCGCTATTGCACTTTGTTACCAGGTTCCTCAATCCATTGGTAATACCCTTGTTTGTAATACGTATACTTGAACTTTCTTCCCTTGTTGAATGTATCTATCCAAAGAACATTCACAGATTTCGCGATGGACTAATAAGATTAGGTCTAGTAGCTCTAATGATGGTAGTTTTTCTCGGTGTTCATTATAAAATTTTTGTAATTATTTTATTTCCCTCCCAAGGTAGGTACCTCACAAACTTAAAATAAACTTGTACTTAGTCGTAGATAAAAACTCTTTAAAAAAAGACCTGACTGAAGCTACCTGCTTAATAATTTAAAATTTATGAAATAGGATTTTGGTTTTAAACTGCTTATACGTAATGCCCACGTAATGGGAATTGTAGGATTACTAAAGGTGATACGGGAAAAATTTGGTTGCAATAAAATTATTGGGACTACTACAGTACTACAGGCGGCCGCATTAATTGACACATCTGAGTATCTGGAAGTTAGAAAACTTAAAAATTGTGAATTATGATGGGAAATATTTTGCCTTATTTACAATCTATGGCACTGGCATGTCACATAAAACCTGATGGCAGTTGGACACTGACATATAACATAACCCAGTACCAGCCCCCTTGTTGTCTCCTTGGAGTCTACAGAAAACAAACTTCCCCTCAAGGCTTCACTTTTCCTATGTGATAGACTGTGACGTGCTGGGTCGCCTTTCTCCTTATTTTAAAGAGCCCCTGGTGTTTCCGTATATGCGTTTAGAGAATTCACTAGCATGTTTTCGTCGAGATATTTCAACACAAAAAGTTTCTAGACGAAAAGTCATGGTCATTCAGAATTTTTTAAAGAGAAAAAAATCTATAAACAATCTCCGAAAATGCTTAGTAAAAAATAATGGAGGACGTTAAGTTTAAATTTTATTCAAAATTGAACGTGAGACTAAGTTTTGTTTTTGATATATCTACAGTTACAGGAAGAGGAGTTACACAGATTCACAGTTAAGCCAATAGTTTTTCTTTACCTATAAATTTTGTGCATAGATTATGCAGATTTTGTCAAAATGTTGTATTTTTCTTGAAAAGTAAAAAAAAGGAATAAAATAGTAATTTTTGTTACAAGTACATACCTAAAATGAAGTTTTTCAGGGCGAATCATTGCTGTTTCCGGACGAGGCGTTAGCCGAGTCCGGAATAGCAGATGAGTCCTGAAAAACTTCATTTAGGTACGTGTGACAAACACTATTTTTGACATACGCTCCCAAAATTATGTTATACGCTCTTTACAATTCTTCAGAACGCTTAAATTTGCAAATTTTCCATAATTTTTGAAATCATAATGTTTGAAAAAGTTGGCTTAGAAATTGATATCGTAGCAACAAGTTTGTTTATTTGATAATTTTGTCATATCATTCATTCATTTAGGGACTAGGCCGAAAAAGAAGCATTTTTCGGACTTAAATGAGTCCGTAAAATAACTATTTTTGGGAGCGTATGACAAAAATAAATTAAGGCTATCTGAAGCAGTTTTAATTGGATTTTTGGCCACAGAAACCTGAATCAAAATAATAAAAAGACAACTTTTTCAAGTTGCCATGAAAATTCATAAACGCCTTTCATAAATGCCTAACATTAAAAGAACGAAACGTTGAACGTTAACTCAAAAAATAAATTCAACAACTCTGAGCTTTCGGAGAAGAAATCTTCAAAGATATTTTCAAGTCAAAGTGAAATAACAGAATGAAATGTCAAATCAAAGTTTCATGACAACAAAATAAATAACCTAGCCACGTGTCTGATATTGTACCCTGTGTTGTATCTATTATCTATATAATTATAACTTCTCTTTGAATAACTGGTAATAATATTTTACCGAATTCCACTGAACATTCAGCAACAAAATTGTCCGTATTTCATATAATAAATGCCGATTTCTTAATTTTCGCATATTTTAAAAGTACGAAATCGGCATTTATTTGTTTGCTATTTTTAATATTTATGAAATGTTGGAAAAATTGAACAAAAGTGTGTCTTCAGTAGCTTTATTATTCTACTAACTTTTTGAAGTACCTAATGTTTAAATCAAAGTTGATGTACCGTTAATGATTTATGATATTTTATTTAAATTAAATTTTCCAGTACTATAAATTGACGCAGTAATAAAAATAACTTAAAATATCGTCAAAATTACGACGAATCTAGCCAAAATTCACCAGTTTTACGGCTAAAATTTGATTGTGTATTAAAATTAAAGGTAATCACTTGTTCCTTAAAATGTCCTGAATTTTGGTTCTATTGTGACACAGTGACATAGTTTGATTTTACTTATTATTTTAATTTATTATTACTTTGACTTTATTACTGAAAAATTAAATGTAAATGAATTCATACGGAAAATGCTTTGCGTCAATCATAACAAGGTATTAAAGCGTTAATATAATTTTAATTTTCTTTTAAAGAGTACAACATATTATTATTGACATTTAGCAATAAAACATTAGAACAATGATAAAACTAGTGACTGCTGATATAAAATAGTTTCTACGACATAAGTTAATGACAAAAAATACATATTTTAATAGGGCATTAAAATTTGGTAACTGATGTATAAAGCGGGCGTTGCCTCGCTCCTTAAAAATTTGGCGGGAAAGCATTTATGACGCCACAAGTGTTTTAAAAAGGTAATTTGGCAACATGGCGATACCACTGAAGCGTTCTGACACATAAACCTTATTTGCGAGACAACCGTCAATCACATTATGGCGTTAGCGTCGAAACGTCAATCAACGGTGTTACCCACAAAATATATAGGGTCTTATACCTATCTTCGCTATAAGAAGAATCGGAATTTTCGTTGAGAATTTTCTCTTGTATCTTCCGTAATGTAGCCAATACCTCCTCATACTTCTTGCCTTTCTTTGCCCAATGTTGAACACTACTCTCGCTATCAATATCTTCTATAATTCGTTTTCTGCTCATAGTCTTTCGGCATTTTTACGTGCCGATAAAAATTCGTTGTTTACGCTGGTCGGCACAAATGAATGCAATGAGGTACCTAACATCCGGTGATCGGGGAGTTTTTTGCCTTCTTGTTATGTGTGCTGGTCTGCATGAGTCAATGCAAACTACAGGGTGTAATAATCATGTAGGGCAACAGCGCAGAATAAATAAACCTAATTTCAACATTTCATAAGTATTTATTTTGTTCATATATGGATATATGCCGATTGATACTTTTCGGACGGAACCTATGATCGATTGGTCCGTGGGCCATGGTGACTTTTGCCGACGAACAATTAAATTTGATCTAATCGAATACGAGCACACTGACAGTTTATTAGGACCTAACCAAGATTATTTATTGTAATGAAAATATAAACAGTATCATTTATACTATTATTTTCGTCGTATTAAGAGATCGCAAACATCCATTGTGACTTTGTTTTTTTTTATGGGTTGGGCAAGCTTGGCCATTCCCCAGTTCCGAGGGCCTATTTACCCTCCTTATCGGACGGCTGGCAGGGTTAATCTGGCTCGTAGCCATCCCATACCAGCCTATAATTATTCGTATTGCTTAACCTAATCCTAATCCTAAATTAAACCTAAAGACAAACACAACACCCATGGCACATACCGTGGTGGGACTCGAACCCACGACGTACGGTGCAAAAGCGTGGGTCCAATCGAAAGACCCACTCGGACACCGCCGCCCCTGTGACTTTGTTATTTCACTCTCAAATAAACATCATCTGCGCGCGCATCAACTTTGGGTCTTCCCACAGAAACACCAAGCAAGCCATGAAACAAACGCCGCGCCACTGTTCCACCCACCTGTTCCTGTTCCAGTGCAGTCCGATGCTAAACGTCCGCCGCACGCTGTCGGTGAGCGAAGGCGGCGCCGTCGGCGGCGGGGCGGGCGCCGGCGGCGGCGGCGGTGGGGGGGCGGGCGGCGCCGGCGGCGGCGGGGGCAGCGCCCTGGCGGCCGGATGCGGCGGCGGGCCCGGCGGCTTGGGCGCGGGCGCCGGGGCGGGCGCCGGAGCGGGCGCCGGGGCCGGAGCCGGGGCGGGAGCCGGAGCGGGCGCGGGCGCGGCGGGCGGCGGACGGAACGGTAGCAAACTCGGTCGCTTCTGCACGTCGAAGCTGGGGGATAAAGGGGTGGTAATTAAGGGAAAGCGGAGAGAGGATTTTTGCGATGGTCTAAAGAGATCCATATAAACTCCTGGACAAAATTAACGCAACATCATAAATTTGCCACTTATTTGATCCTATTTTTTTTCTGAATTTATGATCCGATTTGAATGATTTTTTTTGCATTGTAGGTTGGTTCCTTGACAATGTCATAGTTTTCGCTGTTTATGATAAAAAGTTCATTTTCGATTTATACCGGGTGAAACAAAAATGTTATGTTTTTTTCCGAAAATTCGTATCACCCTGTGGAGTATACTAGCAACCGAAACATATAGCAGTTGACATTAGACGGTAGGTCCATCTTTCTTCAACATTTTCTTTTTTGGTTTACTTCATTATCTCTGTTATTAAAGGAGATACACTGTTTTATATCGTAACATGTTTTTATAGACTTTATTATTCAACACAGTCATTGTTGAATGTTTTCAAGTAGGCTATGGAACTTTTCTGACATTTCAAGCGATGTGTCAACAGATGTTGTGTTTTAAAGTTACAAAGGTCAAATAAAATTCGCCATACCGATAAAAACTGTTCAGAAACTGCTTATTAAACGTTCGTTTCATATGCCCAGTTGCCCGACTATATTCTGTCGTTTAAACCAGCCTCATTTAAACGTCTTCTGATTGTTCGAGACGATATTGTATGATGGCGAGCAGTTCTAAGCTCACTTTTTAGCCTAGTACCACAGACCTATATATAAGTCTGTGCTAGTACTAGTGATATTCCTGTTTCTTAGAGCAGTTTGCCTAATAAAACGCTCATCCCTTGGATCGGTACATCGGTTTCGCCCTTGGCCTGAGTGGCCTGACCTTCGAGAGTAAGATCCTGTCTCGTTAAATCGTTCAACCATACGACTTATAGTCGAACGATGTCGTCCTATCACCACAGACCTATATAGTCGCTATATAGGTCTGTGCTATCACATTAGCAACATGACACATCGAATAGACTTCATCCACCAAAGTTAAAGCTCTTACTGCTTCTTCTGCCGATAAATTTTTTGGTCGATTCATTTTTCAATGTTAAAATACTCGTCGGGCAACTGGGCATATGAAACGAACGTTTAATAAGCTGTTTCCGAACAGTTTTTATCGGTATGGCGAATTTTATTTGACCTTTGTAACTTTGAAACATAACATCTGTTGACGCATCGCTTGAAATGTCAGAAAAGTTCCATAGCCTACTTGAAAACATTCAACAATGACTGTGTTGAATAATAAAGTCTATAATACGATATAAAACAGTGTATCTCCTTTAATAACAGAGATAATGAAGTAAACCAAAAAAAGAAAATGTCGAAGAAAGATGGACCTACCGTCTAATGTCAACTGCTATATGTTTCGGTTGCTAGTATACTCCACAGGGTGATACGAATTTTCGGAAAAAACAACATTTTTGTTACACCCGGTATAAATCGAAAATGAACTTTTTATCATAAACAGCGAAAACTATGACATTGTCAAGGAACCAACCTACAATGCAAAAAGAAATCATTCAAATCGGATCATAAATTCAGAAAAAAAAAATAGCATCAAATAAGTGGCACATTTATGATGTTGCGTTAATTTTGTCCAGGAGTTTAGTTTATCTCGTTAAAGAAGAGGTAAATTATTTTTACCGATTGATAAAATTCGTAGCAAAATACCTATCGCATACATATACATAATGATATTTGGATGCTAGAATAGCGGGTATAATCTACAAGTTATGGAATATATGTCATCCCAAAGGTATTTTGGACATTTTGTACATTCTAGAACAAAACTTTACAAAATGTCATTTACTTTCTAAAATAGACCGCGGGAGATAGTGACAGATTTTTAGACGTGATTTTACTCAGTATGCCTTTCAAAGGGCATTATGTTGTGTATATTCTCACAATAATAAGGTATGAATCAGGAAGTCATCCTATGGGTTTTTCATATGGAAAAGTGAGTTTTCATTTATTCAAAATACCTCTGCGTTTTGATATGATTATAGTCAGGCTGCCATGTGTTTTATAATGAAGTTCGAAATAGAAAATTCCTCGGAAAACCATAAGCATACCGTAAACGTGGACCCAGAAGACTACTATTGTCACGTGAACTTGTATTTTAATAATTAATTATCCAAGTTTCTGAACAGGCTGCCAATGATACCTATCTAGGTAAGTACCTATATGTAAGTTCTTGTTATAAAACTGCTGAAGTAAAGATGGCACACCGTTTGCGCATGTCTAAGTACAATTTACATCGAATAAATCGTTTAAGTTATTAAATAACATTCAATTTAAACTGTACTTGGACATGCGCAAATGGTATGCCATCCTTTTTTCAGCAGTTTCATAACAATTGGCAGCCTGTTCAGAAACGTGGAAAAAATAATTATTAAAATACAAGTTCACGTGACAATAACAGTCCTTTGGGAACACGCTAACGGTATGCCCATGGTTTTCCGAAGAATTTTCTATTTTCAACTTTATTATAAAACACTTGACAGCCCGACTAAAATCATATCCAAACGTATATTTTTCGAATAAATGAAAACTCACTTTTCCATATGAAGAACCAAGGATGACTCTCTGATTCATACCTTATTATTGTGAGAAAAAGCAACATAATTCCCTTTGAAAGGCATACTGAGTAAAATCACATCCAAAAATCTGTCACTATCTCCCGATCTAAAATAGCATGGAAAAAGTAAAAAGATTACGTTGTATGTTTTATTTGTTTGCAAATTTGATATGCAGACTAATTGAAAAATTGCATACAAAAAATTTATTTTTAAATTACATATACAGTTATTTTTTAGGAGGTTGACCTATTCTCATTTTTTTCTGATTTTTGTTCCAAAAGAACTACACCACGATATACAGTGTCCTCCAAAAAGTTCGCAATATAGGGAGGGGTAAAATTGTTAATTAATGATTTATTTTAAAGTTCAGCTTTGGAGTTACCTTTTGCTTTAAAAAAGGTGAAAAGTGTCACGGACTATCTGTCAAAAATGACATTTAAATTGAAATGGGTTTATTTGCTAAAATTTAAAAAAGTTTTACTTTAAAATGTTTTTTACTTTTCAAGTTTACGTACCTACGTGTACCAAATTTGTACGTATTTTATAATAATTTTAAACTTTCTGAAATTTTAAAAACTTGTAACTGCATAAATGTGTTTTTCAAAAGAAAATGATATTTAGGCTTTAAAACTCTGTTGTTTGTTGCAAAGTTGATGTACTGTCAAGCCTTTAGGATATAAATTTTTTCTACAAACGTGAGGAAAAGTAAATGCGTGCGGAAAAGTGTCTTACTTTTCCGCACGCTTGTAGAAAAAATAGTGTTCCTAACTCTTGCGGAAAGTGTCTTTTCCACACTCGATTTCTTGGCTGAACTCCGCTACGCGTCGTTCAGCCAACTGCAATCGCGTGCGGAAAAGTGGCACTTTCCGCACTTGTTAGGAAATATACTAGATTTACATTAAATTTTCCAGTACTAAATAGATGCGAAAATAAAAAGTTGAAATATCATCAAACTGTTTCACGTATCTAACCAAAATTCAGGACTTTTTACTGCACAATTTACCTCTTTTTAGCAGCAAAAATAATGCATTTTGTTATAGATACGTGAAACAGTTTGATTATATTTCAACTAAGCATTATTTTCCCATCAATTTTTAAGTACTGGAAAATTCAATGTCCTAATAGTTATTTATGTACCAAGGCACTGAAGTTCATTTTTGTATGACTCATATGGAATTTAGTTGGCCGAGGCAAATAAACCACATGAGTTATATAAAGAACTTCAGTGCCGAGGTTCATGTTATTTTTTTTTTGAAATCGAAAAAATATGTTTTATTAGGCAAGAAAATAATCATAAGGGACCACCCGTCCATGAACAGACTGCGCGCGGCGTTGCTTGACTTTGACGATCGCTCTACCTAGGTCAAGTATGACGAGGCACGGCGCTTCCCAACAGAAACTCCAAACTGCTGCCTGTTGTGCAGCCTCCATGAAAAATAGATTCTTTAATTAAACCCACTAAAATATTTATACTGAAAGATTGCCTTGCTGTAGGTAACAATTTCGCAATGTGTACGCGAAGAGTTAACTGGGCCTTTATTGGCCGGGTTCTGAATATTTGGTCACTTTTGACGGGCGATTTCTCCGCGTCTGACGTTTGATGTTTACATCTCGCCAAGGCCTACTTATTGAAAAAATCGTACAATATCGGGCTACTTTTAATGTCGATTTTGAGACTACATCACTGCCGATTTATATCCTAAAGGCTTGACGGTGCATCTTTAAAAAATAATGAACTCTCTCGAGTTAAAGTGATACACACTATATATATGACTCAAAAATGCATTGGTAATATCCCAGAAGCATATGGACAATGGTTTTTTTATATTTGTCTGTTGTTATTACGGATATTACGGACTTATTATAAAACTACTACTTTTCCATGGCTGGGTGATTTACCTAAATAAAAGTAAAATCTAAAAACAAAAATTTGATGACCACATATCCAGTTTGATCGATTATAGGTTTGCATCTGCTAATAACAAGTTATTTGTCAATTTCTTTATATGGTTCAATATCCCATTTGTTGCACTTTCTAGATTACACTCGTGGTCTTTTATTAGATGTCCTCAGAAAGTTTATGAAATGTGGAATGTAAAGAGAATTGAAATAGATAATTTGAGTTGAGTCAAATATAAAAGTAGATACCTATAGTTAGTTGGAAATACCAAAAAAACAGAAAGAAAGACAATGCAATCACTGAATTATATTTGAAAGTTACTTTAAGTAATGGCTAAGCTCTTGCCAACATCAAAATGGATAGATCTAATTTAATAAGTCTATAGAAACATGTACCTATCAATCACAAATTTCGCCAATACTGCATTATTGGCATTGGCGAAACAGTAATTATTGTCATGTTGACAAATTATAATTGACTATTTCCCTCATCTTAATTTCCACCAATTACAAACGCGCAATTTTAATTACAAATGGTTTCTAGATGGAAAAACTGTATGACAGCACCTGTCAGCAGTTTTTTGTAATCTATGTGTATGTAGAATAATCTGTTACTCATGAAATAGTCTTGTCAAATACCATTCGGGCATCTAATTTTTCCTGTGAAAAAAAAAAACACAATGCTAAGTAATATTTTTTTAACAAAATGCGTTCGTGCAGGTGCAAAAATCCTCGTCTTCGACTCGGATTTGTGTTGCCATCAGCACTCATGCTTCTGGTTAAAATATTACTTAGCATTTTTTCCGAAAAATTAGATGCCCTTATGATATTACTTACGAAAATCAGTAACCTAAACCTACCAAAGTGTTTCATCGTTGACTGACGTATTAATAAGACTTCTCACGGCTATAGCTTCATATTCTGAAAAGTATATGGCGCCTATGGTCAACAATGTATTTTGCATTGTATTTTGTCTCCGGGAAGCGCATGGTGAGCCAGAGAACTGTCGAACATGACAGCCGTGAGCAGTCTTTATTAATACGTCAGTCAACGGTTTCATTTTGTATAGTGAGTATGGATTTTCCTCCAGTAAAAAACAGTAGGTATGGGTACAGGGTCTTCACGCGAAAACCCTAAACCTATTATTTCTCTAATTTTTGCAGATAGAAAAAAGTTTTATATAAAAGTTGCAAGGTAAGTATTGGGCTTTAGAAAGGTAAGCTTGCTGATTTTACAGGGTGTATCGTAAAAGCGAGGGTTTTTAATAAAAACCATCCTGTATATTGTTGGATAATTTACAAGAGCTACTTTTTCTGATTGCGATTGATATTTGCATTTCCCTTTAGCAAGATATGTGGACCTAAATTTACAAAAAAATATATTTCAAAGATGCATTTGCCTACCCTCCTTGTTCAAATAAACATGTTGCTTTTTATCTTCACATAAATGTTCGTAAAATTAGTTATGCTAGATTATGTTTTACTTACTTTAGTAAATCAAAATATTAAAAAATGCCAATAAATATAAAAAATTATTCCTACCAGTTTTTTAAGTATCTATACATCCTAGATAGACGAAAAAGTAAAAATGATGGACATTGAAAATTTATTGCCATTTTGTTAATATCTAAAGTAAGCATAACTATCAAAAGTTGGACTTAATTTCATGGCTAACTGCGATCTTTTAATTGATTTTTTTTGTAAATTTAGGCCCACATATCTTCCTAAAATTAATGAAATGCAAATATCAACATGTTGTATATCGTTGCAATCAGAAAAATTATCTCTTTTAAAATATTCAAAAATATATAGGATCATTATTATTAAAAAAAAAATTCCTACTTTAAGGATGCACCTTGTATAATCCGTAAGCCTACCTTTCTATCTGCGAAAATTAGAGAAATACCAAGAGAGTCGGAGTTTTCACGTGAAGACTCTGTACTTCTGAAAATGGTTTATCCCACTGCTGATGTTTCATCAAATGCCGCGACTTGTCTTTCATACTTAACGTCGCGATTTATACAAACAACGAGAAATGCAGATTGTTGAAATAAGTTCTGTCGCAAACTCCTGAAACCGGGCGGAGATCACTTGAAGGCACACCACCACGGTCAGGAGTACCACACCATGGACGTACCCGAACAAGTCACCGACGCCGATCAGGATCGTGCCTACTGTCCTTTTGTTCCTCGGCACTTGGGGCGGCCCCTCGACGCCGTCGTCACTTTGCGCCGCAACCAAGGGCGGCACTTGCGCCGCAACCAAAACGCCGGCCACCAGGATGGCGCCGCCGATACACCTAAGCACTAGCATGTTGCATTTCCGATGCTCGCCACCCGAATGCAAAAATCGCACTAAACCGCTCGACGCAAATTTCGCCGGTAACAATCGGCCGTTGACAGAGAAAGGGAGTCCGGCCGTTTTTTTCTTTATAACGTTGCGTTTTTCGCGAAAGTGTCCAATTACGTAAATCCCATTATTCGATCAATTTATGCCCGGGAGGTAACGGTACGGCGGGCAGCCATTCAGCCCCGTGAAATTCTCGATGGGGAAAAAATGGCGTCCAGTGGCGTATTCAGGGGGGGGGGGGCAAAGGGGGCAATTGCCCCCCCCCCAGAGCTGTCGAGATAAACGAGATTTGTAATATCAAATTCATTTTCAAAATTAAATTAGAAAATTTATATTAGAAACAATATTAGCGTAAACCGACTGAATGGGTTAACACTCCTTTATGTGTACCCTGAAATACCCATATCTCCAGAGGAGATATTTGACGAGCTCAATACCAAAAAAGAATACTTGATTTTGTGATATAGATTTTACTCTTTCGAAGAGAAAAAGAAAAATGGAAAATATGACGAAAATTCATATGAATGTCCGCGGATGTTTGGTTTTCGAGATGTAGGGTGTTGAAATTGAAATTTTATTTTCGATTTTTTTAAGTAATTTTTTGAGACGACAAAATTTTCTTGCAAAAAAAAAACAGCAATAAGTTATTTAAATTAAGTTTATTTAATTTTTTTTTTAATTTAATTGCATACGAGTGTCAATATGCACCTGCATCGATGCAGAAATTTGAAAATTTCTCGAAAACGGCCACCTTTGGCGTTATTCCACCAAGTATACCTTTTTTTTAAACGTTTGGGAAGAGGATACATTCACAAAAGCCGTCCTCCTTTTACAGTTTTAAGTGATCTCAAATCGATTCCGAATCACTTTGAGATCACATCAGCTGACATCGAGTGTTCCTTTTACAAATGTTCAGTTGATTATGAAGTGATCAGTTTACGCAGCAAATCGATTTTTATGTGATGTGTATTGGTTTTGAGTGTTTCTGGGGTTAAGGTGGTGAAAAATATTGAAAAAATTCATTCAAGGGTTAGATTATAGATAACGTGGTCGTACACTGTCCCATTTATCAATAAAAAAATCATTTCACTATCAGATCACTTCATGTTCATTTCACTTCAAATTCACTTGTGCAAAAAGTCAAAAGGAGGACAACTAAATTGTCGTAAAAGTTTACTGTCAAAAAAGTTAAGGCAAATTAAATTATATAATGATAGCGTACGCAGCGCCCTCTACGGATCGCACCAAAAATAATACCAAATTATGACTTCTCTTCCCAAAAAGAACCCGGCTACCAAATTTTGTCGTCTCAAAAAGTTACTTAAAAAAATCGAAAAGAAAATTTCAATAATTTCAACACCCTGCATCTCGAAAACCAAACATCTGCGGACCTATGTTCATATGAACTTTTCGTCATATTTTCCATTTTTCTTTTTAATTTTTCATTTATTATTTCCAGACACAATGTATTTATTTATTTTAGAAAATATGTTTTTGTTCTGTTTTTATTCATTAAAATTATCGACAGAGTTTTGTTATTTATAACTGATCGCCCTCCCAGACGTTAATCCCGGATACGCCACTGATGGCGTGCATGCCAAAAGCCCGCGTTGGCAAACGGTCGATCTCGGGGTGTGTTGAAATTGATATTGGGCTAATAACGGCACGGTTTGATAGGCGATTCGGGGTCTCTGCGGGCAGGGCTGTGGCAACCTCGGGCTTGGGAAACGCGGGCCGGGCAAAAACCGCGCGGTTCTAGTTCTAGAAGGCGAAAAAATAAGGTAAACAGTTGCCGAGCGCGGAGCCAATCCGAGGACGACCTTGATTTTTAGACGGTTCGTTATCGCCTTATTAGAGGTGCACGACTTGCACGCGCCGCCCTGATTTCGTTTGGTTATCAAACCGGGGCGGATTTGACCTGTAGACGCGTAAAAACAGTCACTCTTGGGTGAGAATCACACCGTGAGTGCCATACACTGACTGAGATCACTACAATTTAGTAGTTTTTTTTTGTATGAGATAGGTACCTATTTATTTGGGCACATTCTAGAGCAGTATTCATAAAACCAACACTTTTTGGCTCACCATGCGCTTTCTGGAGGCAAAATACTAAAGCCAAACAACAACAGCGCTACGTCATTTGGGCACATTCTAGAGCAGTATTCATAAAACCAACACTTTTTGGCTCACCATGCGCTTTCTGGAGGCAAAATACTAAAGCCAAACAACAACAGCGCTACGTCACGCTGACGTCACTGCCTAGAGGCTATCAGTTATAAGTTGTCAAATAATGTCAGTCGTGCTTCGTGTCGTGCTTCTTGCGATAGAACTTATTTGTTTATTCAGTAACATCTCACAGAATCATATTTTTCCTTGTTTCTGGATACTCTAGTTAGCCAATGTCTGACACTGACATATGGACATGACAGAAATATAGTAGATAGAGGGGACAGATTTTGCAAAAAATAAAGTTGGCCAGCTGTTTTTTTGGTAGATTTTAATAGTAGAAAATTAGTAGACAATGACTGGGCCACTTTAATTTTTGGCGCCATCTGTTGCTTGTATCCAATATTGCTCTCGTATCCTTATGATTCTGTCACACATTGGCTAACTAGGGATTCCATAAACAAGGATATTTTTGTATCATTTGTTGTGCTCGGCATTGTGTAACTGAAAATGGTGAACCAATGTTGTGTATCGGGCTGTCCCGGTAGTGGTGAAAAGGTACACACTCTCAAGTACGATATTTTGCTTAGTACCTACCAGTGCAGTAGACTGGAAGACTGGCAAAGTAATTACAGCACCTCTGGACAAACCTCGTTTCCATTTATCTTAATAAATTTTCTTTCAATTTTGTAACTGGTCAAATTTTGTTTCTTTCACATTTTCTGTATTTTCATAAAATAAACATTATCATAAACATTAGATATATATTAAACATGTTCACTAAAATGTGTGTTTCTATGTCTCTCTCTATATGTCTAGAATTTGATATACAAAGTTGATAAAATTGGTATAGGTACACATTTAATCTATTTTTCAAATCTTCCATTGGCTTTAAAAGATGTGTTTACTCGTGACGTCACTCTGTTGTTGTTTGGCTTTAGTAGAGGTGGTGTTGCTTTGAGTCGTTGAAATCGAAGTGAAGCGGCCAAGTGACCCTTATGGTTATATAGGGTAAATAAAGCATTTCACAACATTTCAAGGGAATGTTCCTCGACCGATTGTAAGAAAAAAAGTCATATGGACATAGTTCCTTATTGGCTTCCTATACAGGATGTTGAAATTTCCATAAAGATATCGAAAATTTTGAATAGCTTTTCTGTAAATAATGAATAAATCGAAGCCAAACTTAAAAGACAACAATGAGTTGTGCTAGCTGCTATACAGTACGTGGTGCATTTCTCCCGTGTTTTTTTTAGAAAAGTGCCCTTTTTGTAGGTTTTGCGGCAAAATGTTATTAAGAAAACTTGTTAAAATTGAAAAACTGGCCTACTTTGATTTTTGTGTTCATTATTTTTTTAGCATCCAAACGTGATATTTTATAGTTATGGTCCTTATGGACCCTTTTTTGGGTAGTAATTGGCTAGTTTCGAGAAAAACTCAACTATCAAGGTGCAATTTTGGAAGATATCCTATTTCTGAACAACCGTTGCCAATTTGTTGTTAGATGATATTATTTATTACAGAATTGTTTTTATTAATCCATGGGACACAGCAAAAAAAGAAATTTATTAGTTTTTAGATTGTAAAAAACAAAAATTTTTCATTGTCGGGATTTTTTCATGTAGGGGTAAAATCAGATTCTAAGCAACTTTTTCAAATAACTTTTTTCGAGAAATAACAAATAAAGCCTATTTTTCACATTTATTTAATTTATTAGTCTTATTTCGAATCTTTTTCGAAGTATAAAGAGCTCCAGAGTTGTTTCATCTTAGCCAAAAAAATAAAAATAAATTCCTTACGGTCCAAACTTTTTGGCGGGCACTGTGTCTACACCAATGACGTCAGAACCTACGTCATTGGTGGACACGGTCGTTAGGCAGTCCTCCCTTCAGGGTGGTCAACTTATATGGATCACCCCTAATAACTTTTTGGAGCTAGAAAAAAATATAGAACATACCTATTGCACATTCTCTTTTTGAGAACTGTTTAAATTCTCTAAAAGATTGTTTTTCTAAACAATGCACCTTTTATTTATATATTATGTTATATTTGAATAGTAGTAGGTGTTTTATTTGAGTTTAAATTATTTAAATTCGAGATTGTGTTTTATATAACCTATAAAGTGAGTCAGTTCAGAAATTTTAAACTTATTCTGCGCCCTATAACTCAAAGTTTAAATTTTAAAGAATGTATTTATATTCCTAATAAAATGAAAAAAGTAGCCCTTCTGAGCGAGTACCTACCTATACTTATTTCTCAACTTTTGAATGCCATGTCTAGAATCTAAAACAAGAAGAAAGATTCCGGTGTCTCCAAAATAATGATTACCCAATAATTTTACAAATAACCGTTCACACTTCTATAGAAGAAAATAACTAGTAGTTTCAGAGCGGCACAATATGCGTCTCTAATTCAAGGACGACCTTGACTTTTCGACGGTTGGTTATAGTTTTAGCTTTGCACGACCTGCATGCATTGCTTCTGGTTAATCAGTTGGATACCACGAATGAGGCCAAAGCTGTGACAATACCTACTGCATAATAAACAATTATTCGAGAGAACATAACGTGGGTTCAGAAAAGCTCCAGGTCCAAAGGAAGCTTCTGAAGACATAATATTGATTAATGTGGATCATTCTTGAGCTATGGGACAATGATTTGAGAATTTGCTTACTCATTACCGTTTCAATGAAAACAGTTTTAAAAAATCGCTTTACTCATAGTAAAAGATTTAACTATCGACTTGACATGTGGTGTAGGCAGTATCGGTACCTGCCTCTATATCAAATATTTCACCGAACTTTCTTTTTATGATACCTGTGTGGTAAATGGCAGACACGTACATACCTACGGCGCGCTATGTCGGTCATTTTTATTACTAGTTAAGTAATACACGTCGCAAGACGGAACTAATCATGTGCAGAGGTAGGACTAAAAACAAATAATAACTACTGGAAGGAAAAGTATCCTGTCTTGGAAACATATGCATTCAATTAGACATGGACCGAAAATAATGGAATAATTTTAAATTAAATTTGCTAAGACTATTTTTATACCTAATTGCCTTTTTGCGCTTGTCGATGTGAATGTAAGGCAAATGATTAATATGCAAGAAACCTTACTTTTAAATAGGCAGTTTTTATTGTCCAAAATTAAAGTAGAAACATAAATTTCATGCATTTTATAAGAATAAAACATAATTACCCAAAGGAGATTTTTTAACGTCTAAGGATATTGACATGCCCAGTCACCGTGAAATTCACTTTCATCTATAGTTAGTTGCATCTGGCTAAATGTTATTTTTAAATTGCGCATTCTAAGAATATCTGATTCAGTGCTTTACAGCTAGATATACACTACACCCATTTATGACAGTGTATTTAATAATAATTAATAACTCGTATACCATTTATTCGCACTGGTGGTTTTCAATAATTTGCAACTATTAATTAAGTGGTGCACATATGTTTATGATATAGAGTCATCATTAAAGCCATTTCAGGCCGAATGCCTGAATTTCATACGCAGATCCAAAAATACAAAATAAGTACCTTCTTTCTCATCATTAGAAGAAATCTTTTTCAAACTCGGATAATTGTTGAAAACAGGTGTTGAGAATTTCGTTACGTTACGTTACACTTCTAAACCTTTGTGCCTACTATGAGAAATGTCGGAACCCCTACAAAGCGTAATAATTTTCTTTATTGCGATCAATATTATTTATTTTCGACAAATTAATAACCAGTAATGCAATGGATATACCTCAGCCGTTCATAAAGGAGTACGAGCGAATATTTTGCGTATAATTATCGTTATAGTACCTCCACCTAACCTATTATTTAAGACGCCCATTTATACGAGCACAACAAAGAGTCGATCTGAAAAAATCTTCTGTCGGCTTTTGCGGAAAAATGCGCAAATCATAATTAAGCTTTGGAGCGAAAGTTGTTTTTGTATACGTACGGATTTCGCATTTAAATTATTGTACTTGGTACCGCAGTGACGTGAATATATTATAAATCGCAAATTTATTTCATTCATTTGGTGCCTAAGCATTTCTTGATTATGTCTATTATTATAGGAATAGTTGCTTAATTGAATAAACGATTTTTCAAAATAAATATATTGAGGAAATAACTATTAGAAGTGTCCTAATATTTTGGGCGTAACAAATCGACATGCACAAGAACGTTCTCTCACTAAACGATAGAAAAGAAGCGATTTTTAAGAAAGTCACAAGATTATTAAATTCCTATAATCAGTGAAGCTTGGAGAAGTCGGTTGTTTTTATAGGGGGTTTCGAAATTATTTGTTTTTATGTTAATAACATGTCTGCTTTTGTTGTTTATGTTTGTTTTTTGATTGTCACACCTATAGAGACCAAATAAAGGCAAATGCAATTTTGATATTATATTGCAATACATTTTTCACTTACATAGATGGAAGTATACGTTTCAATAAAATTACAACACGTCTATAGGTATAGATAGGTAGATTTACTTCTCGACATTAAGAAAATGGAAATATGTATCATGAAAAATAGGTAATTATAAGAGTCGTGGAAAAGTCTTTAGATTTTTTTTTGACAGAAATTTCAGATGTTCTTTGAAGATTTCACACATGAGATATTTGAGGCGAAATATTTTACTTTTACTAAAAAATATTAAAAACTAAACTAAACAAAACAATTAGCTAAGTATAGGTACTATATACAGGGCAGAAAGTTGGACACAAAAATTTAATATTTTTAAACTCTGATTTCGATTAATTTAAATTTCTAGCTGTTAATCGAACAAAATTAAAGTTTAGTAGCAGATTCATGTGTTATCCGATGATAAGTTGCGCTTGCAGTATTTTGTTTTTTTGTAATACACAGGGTGGTCGAAAAAAGTACAAAAAAAGTTAAATTTCTTTATTTTTTGACTAGGTGGCTGTGACTTTAAATCTGACATCTAGGTACCTACCTTTGATTTCAAACAACTTTTGTAAGTAACTTTTTACCGTATTTTAAAAAATAAGGGTACTTTACTCTAGAGTTATTTTGACATTTTTGAATCTGCCTCGTATCCAAAAAGAGATATTTAAATTTAGATATGTGCGTTTTGAGTTCGAAGTGATGCACCATGCACCAACTTTTATCAAAGAATAAAATTTTCTGAGAAATTAATAATAAAAAAGTTTTCCATTTGTGTCCAACTTTCTGCCGGTCACTGTATATATTTTTACGGTTTTGATATAGGCTCTATAAAGTTTTAAAAACCATAAATTAACTACTGCTCTATTATAAGATAAACACTCCATTACATTTTTCATCATTTTTGAAGCTATTTAATAATTTTGGGACAAATAGACACGTTAACGTGGCTAAACATGAAAGACTAGCTGCTCAAAATAATTAAACCGTTTTTCCTAGATATTACGCAATATCAGCTGCTTGATGCATTTTTGTTGCCCTGCTAAACGCGCCTCTGTAACCGTAAAAGAACTGCAGTTGCGACGACATTGTTACTCTAGTTTAGTTCACCATAATCGAAATTCAAAGAAAATTGGCTTGCATAACCACAAATTCGATATTTTCATACGAGATACAACCTACTTACTTGATTTACATACTACTGAATGAATTTAAACATACACACATTGCGTTGAACATATGCATTCATCTGATAAGCAAATTTTTCGTTGCTTTCGCGAAAATGCATTTCTCTGCATTTTTGCCATACCTCGCGAATTTATAATTATCACAATATCAAATCGTAATGTAAAACTGTCGAAATAGCCTACAGAATAGGCAAGCACTTTCTTTCAAACGCCATGACATTGCTACGTTGTTTATATTAATATTAATTAGTTTACTCGACGATTGAAATTCATCCCTGGTACGAGGAAAACCATCCGGTATAAAAACAAAAAGAAAGTGATCGATTCGTTTTAGTTTAGTGTCCAACACGTTGTGATGGTGTCAGCTTAAGTTTTCCCGTTGTGTAGTGCCATCAAGGGAATCATGTACAAGTTTCTAGTAAGTGATCGAGCAACCTTTTGCCAAAAACTTATTTTTTCGTTCGTTACAGGTCTTTACAACGATCGCCTCGGCTTTACTCCATACCGTCCTTTCGGACGTAGCGCAACTGTCTCAAGATCTCCAAAACAAAACCCATTTGGATCCTATAAACGACGAAGAAACGTTCGAAGACAGCAGAAGCAACCACGAGCAGGGCAAAAGGACCATTCTAAAACCACACCTCCACAACGTCGCTTGGGCCAAACACGTCGTAATCAACCCGTCTGGTAGGCGAGTAGTGCTCGGCTTCAGCCCAGTGGATCTCAAACTATCTCCCGTGATACGACCCCTTAGACCTGGCGGTTATAGCTACCCAAAACCCGGCGTTCAATTCAGGTTGAGAAGACCCGTTCGGCCGATTCTTCGACCTAAACCTGTGTACGGACCTCCTAAGCCAGGAATTCTAGCACCGTCCGCGCCGGTTCCAATCAGGCCGGTTGTCGGTTCACAACCGCCACACGTAGACGTTGTTCACAACGAACTCGCACCCCACCTGGACCACGTTCACCAAGGAGCAAATCATTTACACCAGCACGGAGATCACTTGCATTTCGGCGTTCACCAATTTCCGCACCTGCATCTTCTAGGACAAGCCCACTTGGACCATGTTCATCACGTTCAGGTTCCACATGGGGGACACTTTGATAGTTTCAATCACGTGCACCAGATCCCCGTGGCGCCAGCTTTGAAACCTTTCGTGCCGTCCCCTACGATTTTCGAAGTCACCAAGCCGAATTTAGGAGTGCTGCCGTTTGGAGCCGTCTTCCAAACTCCTGTGCTAAAAGGTTTGCCGCCGCATGTTCATTTAAGACCCGGCGCGTGGCCTGTTGCTACGGGACCTCACGTATTTCCTCCGCATCTTCACCAGGTACCTGCAGTACCTCAATCTATCCATTATCATCAACCGGGTCTCGTCGACGTTCATCCAGGACTACTACCAGTGCACCACCATGGTGTTCCTGTAGCGCACGCGCCTCGCCACCATGCAGTCATTGCTGAAACTCATCCAGGGGTAGTACCAGTGCACGAACATGGCTTACACCCGGTAGTAGGTCATCATCATCACCAAGCGGTGCCTGACGTACATCCAGTCGTAGCTGAAGCTCAGCCAGGGGTACCAGTGCACCAACACGGCATACACCCGGTAGCCGATCATCACCATCATCACCAAGTGGTGCCTGACGTGCATCCAGAAGCACCTGGTGTACACCAGGTGGTACCAGCGGGTTATCCAGGCGTGTTCGCTCAAGGTAATCCTCCAGGAACTGTGGTAGAGTACCATGGAACAGGAAATGTGTTCCCTATAAACGGACAGTGGCCGATTTTACCTCAAACACCTGTGAATGCTGTTCAGCCAGTGTTGCCACAACAACCAGTGTTGCCGGCGCAACAACCACACGAGCAGCACGATGTTCAGATACCATATCTTCCGGCGAACCGTCCAAATTTCCAACAACAACTTGTTGCTAACGAAGACCAAGGATATTTACAACAGCAAGATTTGAATTTGCATAATAATTATCAACATTTTCAACAAGACTTTCCTAATATTCAGCAGTTCCAACCGCATGAAGCTCTACAACAGGACGAAAATGTAGCAGATAATTTCGAATATGATCATAATAATGCTATTCAGCCGGGTCAGAGCGATTTACAGTTTCCTCTGGTGTTACCACAGCATCCGTTCTTGCAAGATGGCAGAGGATTTCAGGGAAATAGTTTTCAGGATAATCAACAAAGTGAGCAAATTTTTAAACCATCTATAACACTGGAACCCCCGTACAATAAGTGAAAGAGCTTCGTTAAAGATTATGGTTATTAATTTATTTATATTATTGTAAATCAGGATGTGCCAATTGTGTACAAGTGGACGTACTTAATTTATTCCTTTAATTTTGTCAAAATAAAAAATAAAATCTGTGAATAATATGGGCATTTTTTTATTGCTAATTATTCTTGCTAAATTGTATTAAACCATTGAAGTAACGAAATCCGCCAAAAAAATTGTTGGGTAACCAAGGGGTCTCACTTCAGCGCACAAAGAGTTGATATAATTAAGGATATTTAAATATCAACTATTAAGTAGTGACCAATTTATTAAACCTTGCACTAGATTTGTTCGTGATATGCTCAGATTTTTTTTTGAGATATGTGTAGGTGTTTCAAGGAAAATTTCAAACAAAAGAACATGACACATATTTGCATTGGATTAAATTCGGAGTAGTTGCTAATAATTCCAACTTTACTTTATTGTTCAATTTAGCAAATATTTTTAATAGTTTTTTACATAACCTTATAGGTATAATACTCTTTTTTTTTGTATTCACTACCAAAATTTTGTAAAGATTTTATGCCTTGACACTTTTCTCTGGCAAAACTAATTTAGTGGGACAATGTCAAAAAACAAAAAATAGATACAGGGTGTGAAAGTTTATTCACTTCACCTAATTTTCATTTGTATTAGTAATAATGTGAAATAGGCTTTTTCAGGCTAGCGCATGGAAACCTCGCACGGAAAAAGTTTTCCTGATAGAACTGTATAAGAAAGTAAACTAAATTTAAGAAAGTCTATGTGCTATCTGATATTTTTGACTTACATGTAATTTGAAATATTGGTGTTTATCTGCGGATAATTTCCCAAATGTAAAGCTAGTGTCAAGTGCTGAAATATATTTCTTTGTGGCGATTTAGAATCAATCAAAATAAAATAAATAATGCACGCCCATGTCAACCAGCCCGTATTTTATGAAGCTATCATAATCAGTTAAGAAATTTTCAATAAAAACGATGTTAAAAAATAATTATATTGGTCCTATTTACAAACAAAATGGTGCACTTTATCATACTAAAAGGTAGAAGGAATTTGAAGAAGTTATATTGAGAAAAAATACAGTTTTAGGGCATCTTTCAAAGGTAGCTTGTTAAATATTTACCTGTGAAACGAAATCCCGGGCTCTTGCTTTTTACTTCTGCTTTTGCAACGTAACGATGAACAATTCAACATCGTAAGAGTATATTTTCCCCTTCATCATTGTTTTAATTAACAAATTCACGAAATTAACTCACAACGTACTCGCTTTGTCTGCCACATATAAAATGGCCGCCGTTCAAAACGACGTAACAAAATCTATACACGGCATAAGGGTAGGCAAGCGCGGTGTCCTCTCTCTTTCCTTGTCTAAGTTTAAAACATATCACCTTTGAAATAATTGAGAGTAACCGTGTAAACGCGTCATACATACCAAACACTATTTTCGAAAATAAAAATGTTCCAAGTTTCTTTTGTTTTTATGTTTCCGTTTTCAAAGAAGTATAATAAAAAATATCGTTCATTACACGTCCAGAAATAGATTTTTCCGGGCTTGCATGACTTCCCGAGAATTTGTCATACATTGGAAACGACACAAGGTATCAATCATCGATCTGAAATTTGGTGCGGTCTGTAAGTGTGGAAGGCAATACAATTGAACCTAAAAAAATTCTTTAACTCTTTATATTTTTAGATAGTCCTGGGAGTTTAGGAATTTTTAAAAGTATCCTTTTTTGCTGCTTGTTTTAGGTAGGTAAGAAAAATGATACTTTGTCAGAAATCTATTTCATTTTAATCTTATATACAAAATTCAATTAACAACAAAATAACTCGAAGCCCTTCAATGATGGAGGTCGTACGATCCGTACGACGCCAGTCCCGATCCCAGTCCCAATCCCAGTCCGTGCCCGTATCCGATGCTCAACGGTGCAGACGCGATGTACGGGGCCGGAGCTAACAGCGGGGCAGACTTGATAGTAATTGGAGCCGCGTAGCTCTTGGCCAACAGCGGGGCGGACGTCAGAAGTGGAGCCGAGTAACTCTTGATGATCGGGGCAGGAGCGAGGTACGACTTGGTCAGTATCGGAGATGGGGCGAGGAGCGGAGCGGACTTGATCGAGATCGGAGCCGAGTAGCTTCTGAGGTAGGGGGCGGACAGGACGTGGCCGGAGAGGTCCAGGCCGCCGTGGTCGAGGGCCAGGCCCGATCCCAATCCCAAGGACAGGCCGTGTCCGTAGTCGCCTAAACCGATGAGGCCCCTCTTTTCTTTCTTGGCTTCTGCGGAAGAAAAGGTGGCGATAGTGTTACGTATTTTCTAACTGCAACGATAATATTTAAATATCGGAAAATAAAAGATAGAAAGTATTATTCTATAACTATAAATTTTTTATTTGGATATTTTTTGTTCTAATTTTGTTCGAAAGCAAATCGACCGGGATTGAAGGGTCAGTTTGACCAATCCAAGATGTCAAAATTTTGAGAAGGAACTCGAGGAAAAATCGTCCACTAAACTACATATTTGAGGAGCTGCGTTGTTGTAGGTAAGACGCAGACACAATGAATATTTCATTATTGCCCAGATTCCTTAGATGCTAGAAAAGAAAAGGCAGAAGGAATTTGAAGAAGTATACGTATTGAAAAAAAAATAAAGTTTTAGGGCTTCTTTCAAAGGTAGCTTGTTAAATATTTACCTTTGAAACGAAATCCCGGGCTCTTGCTTTTCACTTCTGATTTTGCAACCAAACGCTGAACAATTCACCATCGTAAGATTATATTTTTTCCTTAATCACTGTTACTTTTACTTTGCAAATTCACGAAATTAACTCACAACGTAGTCGATTTGTCTGCCACATATAAAATGGCCACCGTTCAAAACGACGTAACAAAATCTATATACCGCATAAGGGTAGGCAAGCGCGGTTTTATGTTTTTGTTTTCAAAGAAGTATAATAAAAATATCGTTCATTACACGTCCAAAAATAGATTTTTCCGTGCTTGCATGACTTACCGAGAATTTGTCATACATTGGAAACGACACAAGGTATCAATCTGAAATTTGGTGCGGTCTGTAAGTGTAAGTGTGGAAGGCAATACAATTGAACCTAAAAAAATCGTTAACTCTTTATATTTTTCGATAGTCCTGAGAGTTCAGGAGTTTTTAGAAGTATTCATTTTTGATGCTTGTTTTAGGTAGGTAAAAAAACAATACTTTGTCAGAAATCTATTCCATTTTAATCTTATATACAGAATTCAGTTAACAACAAAATAACTCAAAGCCCTTCAATGATGAAGATCGTACGATCCGTACGACGCCAGTCCCGATCCCAGTCCCAATCCCAGTCCGTGCCCGTATCCGATGCTCAACGGCGCAGACGCGATGTACGGGGCCGGAGCCAACAGCGGGGCAGACTTGATCGCAATTGGAGCCGCGTAGCTCTTGGCCAACAGCGGCGCGGACGTCAGAAGTGGAGCCTTCGCGTAGAGCGGGGCGGACGTCAGAAGTGGAGCCGAGTAACTCTTGATGATCGGGGCAGGAGCGAGGTACGACTTGGTCAGTATCGGAGATGGGGCGAGGAGCGGAGCGGACTTGATCGAGATCGGAGCCGAGTAGCTTCTGAGGTAGGGGGCGGACAGGACGTGACCGGAGAGGTCCAGGCCGCCGTGGTCGAGGGCCAGACCCGATCCCAATCCCAAGGACAGGCCGTGTCCGTAGTCGCCTAAACCGATGAGGCCCCTCTTTTCTTTCTTGGCTTCTTCGCAGTAGGCGACGGCCAGTATGGCACAGACGAATACCTGCGGAAGAGAAGGTGGTATTTTCTAACTGCAACGATAATATTTAAATATCGGAAAAATAAAGGTAAAAGCGTTATGCTATAAAATATATGTAGATTTTTTATTTGGTTTTCTTTGTTCTAATTTTGTTCGAAAGCAAATCGACCGAGTTTTCGGATTGGAGGGCGAGTTTTACCAATCCAAGATGGCGAACGCTGTCAAAATTTTGAGAGGGAACTCAACTAAAAATCGTTCAAAATATCTACTAATTTTTGAGAGTTGCGTTGTAGCATTGAGTAAAGGATATATATTTATATATAATTATATTTATTATATTTATTATAATTATATATTATATAAATATATATCCTTTACTCAATGGTTGTAGGTAAGACGCAGGCACATTGAATATTTCATTAGATATTACCCAGCAGATGCCTAGCTAGTAGCCTACTCCAAAGTCAAAGCCTGCGATGTCACAATCGAGGCTAAAAATCCGAAAATCATATTAGGCATTTTTTCCAAAAAATGTACTAAAAGAAGTTTTTTAGAATCGATCCAGAACCCTAAATCAAAAATTTTGTTAAAATAAAAAAATATTAAGTCCAAAAATAGCAATTTCAGAATTCTGTATATAATATGTCCCACTGAAAGATCGGCCATATTTTTTGGCGCACACATCATTGACTGTCAAATATTAAATGCACGACGGCCGTGGTTGGCAGTTGTCAAATGCCATTTTGCGTTGCCACCACAAATTTCGCTTTTCCCATAGAATGCACTCTAAATCCCCTAGATTGCACACAATATGGAGGCTATCCAGGCGGAGGTCTAAAAATTGGTGGAGGGACTAAGGCCCAATGGCGGTCCAGTTTATTTTACGTTCACATGAAGTACTGAATAAAATGTTTTATCAAAATTTGACCATTCACTGTTACTGAAGTAGCCCGTCGCCATCTATTGGAGAAAAAACGAACTAAAACACAATATAGGTATTTTGTTTTTGTTCAAAAATATAGGGGGCAGGCTACTTCGGTACCAAGGAGCTGTCAAATTTGACATCTATTGTTTTCTGTATATATTTTTAGCCAGTGGTCTAAGTCGATTTCTAAATTTTTGGAAACAAAAATGATTTTTCAGAAAGTATGTACCGCTTTTAAAAAAGTTCGCTATATACATATTATTATTATGTAATTTGTTGTTAGATATAAAACAAATATTAATATTAAATAAAAATATTTGACTATTGGAAATGTATGAACACATATTATATGGAATTAATTAATAAACCTGAAATTTGCCACATGTCTGTCATAATGTCATCAAGATGTTTAAAATCGATTGCAAAATTTCAAACACAAGACTAAATAACAGAAAATAATAATCTTTAAATATATACCTACCAGGTTTTTAAAAAGGACTAAATAAAATAATATAAAAATGGAAATCTATTGCATACGATCCACGTTTTTCGAATCTTTATGGGGCTATGAGAAATTATTTTATACTTTTCTGCCCATTTCTATATTATTTTATACTTTTTTCAAAACTATTAACAATTAAATATTACCTACTGCTTGTCTAAATCAAATCAATCACCCTCTATCATTTTTTGCACTTTGTAACAGAAATAACTATTATTTTCTATACCTATTGCGGCTTCTGTTTTCTTATTCAAAAATTGGAAATACGTACTTCTAATAGGTGCTTCTAATAATTTACTACTTAATTTCCATACAAATATCACCTATCTTAACATTTTCAGTATGTAATAAATGTTATGACTGCTACTAATTTACTTTATGCAAATAAGAAGCCATGCATGGTTGCATTTAATATTTAATGTATACCTGGGAATTAATACCTATCACAAAATATTTTAAAATTTAAGAACAACAAAATTAACTACGTAAAAAATGAAATTTGAAGAAAAAACACTGTAGGATTGCGTAAGCACACACTTTTTAATGCATACCACCATGATCTTGTAAACTATGAGACATAAACAAGCAAAAATTCATAATACCTCTTATTTTTATAAAAAAAAACTATTTTAATTTTTTTTCACAGTTCACATGATCAAAATAGTGCGTTAACTAAAAAAGGCAATCCCGTAACACTAATCACATCACTATACTTACCACTAGATTCATGTTCGTTTTTTTTTGTTTCTGAACTCGCGCCTCTAATTCGCAAATTGGTTATGATGACTGCTGGATGTTTACAGACTATTTATACCGAGTGGTGGAAGGGTTAAAGCCTGTTAGATTTTTTCGTATCTGGCGTATATCTCAAAACTAGATCAGCCTCATAGTGTATTATGTGAATTGCAGGAATTAGTTTTACTTTTACTCTTGTCATACGTTTGCTGGATTTGTGCCCGTACGGCAGCGGCATATGGACGAGACCGTGCCAAATTGTGACGTAACATGTGCGGTTATCTAGGCATTTAATCGCATTTATTCTCATGTGCAATGAAGAGTAATGCGTAACGTAATATTTTAATTTTTCTATTATATTCGAAAAAGGTCAAATTATATTTTTTAGGCATGAAGTCTCACCAACCATAACTGCATCAATGTTTATCACAGACCATAATGTTTAATTACCTATCTATTTTCATATCAAATTCTCATTAGATTATTGACGTACAGGGTGTTTGCGCATTTGGAGATTTTTCATTGAAACCGCTTACAAAATATCTCTTAGCTATATATTTCAAGATAAAATTACCATGCTTTACTATTTTAGACAAAATATTTTCGTTTATAATCCAAAATAGAGCCCCGATATAAAATTTGAAATCTGAATTTTGAATTTTAAGTTTTTATTTTTTAAAAGTTGAATTTCTGAAAATGACAGAGGAACGTGTGAAGGTTGGAAGAATAATTTTTTCTACAATCGTACAAATTGTCGTTTAATTTTTATTGTCAACAAGTCTGATTTTTATTTTGGATTTTTATAAATCCACCTTAAAAATAAAAACATAACATTCAAAAATCAGATTTCAAATTTTGTATTAAGGGTTTTAATTTGAATAGTAAACAACTTGCATATCAAATTTGAACAAAAAATATACAGTCAGTTCCATTCTGCAGGGTGTCAAAGTTGAGCAAAATAGGAATTTTAAAGGCATCTCTGGCAAGTGTGCCATGGAATCCCCTTAAAACAGTTGAATGCTCAACAGGACCACACAAAGTGTTGGTGTTTAAAGATCCAATAGAAAATATAAAGGGTATGTCTTTCTCTCTTGGAATCAAAAATCGAGTTTGTCCATAAGGGTTAAGTAAGTCCATATGGGTTAAGGTGGCTGGTGTGCCACAAGAGGAAACGAAAATGTATCATCTTACACAGTGACTTTATTGATAAAGGTCCAACAATTTGAATTGGTTTTATTTGTTGGTTAGTATTTTGTAAAGAAATAAATTACTTTTGTGTTTATTAACATTTTTTCAATGATTCCAGAACACTCGTGGCCAGTATAAAGTTCAATAAAAATTCAGCATTTTGTAGATGGCCCAGAGAAAAAGTCTCTGTATATTTTTGTATTGAATCTTTGCACACCAACACTTTGAGTAAACCTGTTGATCATTCATCTGTTCTGACGGGATTCCATTGCACTTGACTCTCCAGATGCCTTTAAAATTCCTATTTTGCTCAATTTTGACACCCTCCATAATGGAACTCCCTGTATAATTTTTTTTCAAATTTGGTATACGGGAGTTTTAAGGTGTCTTGATTAAGGCTGTGGTGTCAGATTTTAAATAAAAAAATCGCTAAATGGTTTTTGTCATTTTTTACTAGAAAAAAAATTCGTAATAGGCCTTGAAAATTGAGGTTATATTTTGCACCAAAGTAGAGTTTTTTGCGACTTATCTTCAGAAAAAAACCCGGCCAAAAACGGATGAAAAATAAAAAATTTACAGGGGTGCTTCCATTTCAAATGGATCACAATGTAGTAACTTTTTCCAATAAACTTACGTACCTATTTAAGGCTATACCTATTTTTAGGGAAGATAACCTTGAATGGGTAAGTGTAATGGAAAAAGTAACTTTACTTAAAGCGAGAAACACATTACTTCTACTTCGTCTTACTTATGAAGCAAATTTTTTAGTTAATTTTTCAGTTATATCCCGAAATAATACAAAAAAATCAAATTTGCCACGAAACCATGATACATATGAAAAAATGCGAAGAGGCCGTTTTTGTTCACAATTAAAATCTACATAAAAAATTCAATACATTTTTTTATTATACAGGGTGTTTCATTAAGGGTGAAGAGGTACCATATCTCAGGAATTAATAGTCCTGGAGCTTTGGGAAAAAATCTTCTTAAGCAATGTGGTCACGAAAAATCGCTGGAAATTATTTTTAAGTCCGTAGATCGCCCGCTATTCGGTAAAGTAAGTAAATTAGAAATACGTTTAACGGAATAAAAAGTGAGAAAAATAGCAATTTACGAAAAAGTCGAAACTCCGAAATTAATGAATATATCCATTTGAACCTTGGGTATTTTTTGTTGTAAATTTAATCTACTTTTCGATTATAACAGAATAAATATGTCATTGCATTTAAAATTTCGGAGATTATTATAAAAAAAGTAAATTTTTCAAATTGCGCCCTCTAGCGGTGACCACGAAATTCGAAATGACCTTACTGGACAATCATTTGATAGAAGAAGGAAAGCTCTCTTCAACAAGTCCAAAGTCGACCAATTCGGTTAAGCCAAACTGGAGTTACAGGCATTTTTTCAAGTCAAGGTTTATCCGCAAGTTTCACCTCTATTTGAAGAGCTAGAGCAAAAAATTCTCAACAAAAATTGTTCAGAATTTGCTGAAGAGTGCAATAAAAGTATTTTTGATATACCTTTATTAGTAATTTTTTTGAGAAAACTCATTTTTCAAATTTACTGTTTTGAATACGCCCCCTAGCGGCCGACCTACGAACTTAAAAATACTTTCCAGCGATTTTTCGTGACCATATTACTTAAGAAGATTTTTTCCCAAAGCTGCAGGACTATTAATTCCTGAGATATGGTACCTCTTCACCCTTAATGAAACACCCTGTATTTCCTTGAAACCATAACACGTACGAAAAAAATATTAAGAGGACATTTTTGTTCACAATTAGAATCTACATAAAAAAATAATACATGTTATTATTTTACAAGGTGATTCATTTTTTTTCCTAAATTACCCACTTCTCCGCCACTGGTTGTTCAAGGTATTTGATATCAACAGGTTTTATGCCGTTATAACGTGTACCAAACTTCACTTAAATATCTCAACTAGTTTAGTAAATATTCAATAAAGCCCATATATGTTTTAAAAACTTCAACACACTCTAACTTTTTTGTAAGGCTTTAAAAGATACAGTTTATACAAGAAGGGAGGGATTATTTTTTGAGATCTATCACCTGTTACTGTTTGGTCACTTAAAAGTGAATATATAATGAACATTTTTTTTTATAAATAAATTTATAGCATCTATTGACGACTAGAACTATTAAAAGCTACCCAATAAATAGTACATTTTCGGCTCTTGCAGTCTATAATGTTGTTGTTCAAGCCGACCAAAATATTTATACTGAAAGACTATATATGTTTGCTGGCTAGGTTTTGAATATCTGGCCTGCTGATTTATAAGCTTTTAATGATGATTTTGATATTCTTCAGTGCCGATTTAAAAATAAATGTTTTCAGTGTTTGCTATAAACAAAAATGCATCTACCTACATAGGTACTTGAAATATTTGCTATAATTAAATCTACATTCTTGTGCGCATATCTGATGCGATGATAAATATAAACTGCATCCTTCTACTTCTAGCTATTACGTGTATAATTATTGTTAAACGATCTCATTTCATCTAATTAACCCATTTATAATGGCAAAACAATCTTTTATTCCAGCGACCAGTTTTGAAAAGTTAAAAACTAGAAAACCGACGTTTTGCCCGCAAACTTAGTCACCGCGAAGGAAATGTTGAAAGTGATACAAGCCGCGCGCGCCAGTCGGGTTACTAATTGTGACATTAACGCTGAAATTAATACAATGCCCACTTCTCCGAATAAGTGTATTTCATTTAATTGTTTTGGCGACCGGTCAGTTGGAAATATGGTAAAAATACGCTGGCGGAACTTTCGGTCGCTTGCAAGATAGATTTGCGGTTTTTGGCTTCCAGTTTTTGACGTCTCTTTGGTCTAACGTAGGTATACCTTTCGCCATTGTTGGCGCGGATTTGCTTAAATTAAGTGATAATTGCGGGCAAATTACAATATTTGAATGTACTCTGAAGCATGCAGTTTTTTTTTACTACAATTTAGGCAAGGTACAGCAATCTGCAGTCAGTTAAATGCTCGTCTGTGATATGAGGTTGTAGGTAGCTAAAGTAAAGTATAAAATCGTAAAATAGAAACTCTTTTGTGTATAACATATCATAAATCGTTAGATACAAAATTATTTCACGATTTTTTGATAGAAATTCCCACAATGCATTTATGAAGAATGCATTTCCTGACAAACAGGGAATGATATAAATAATAGGATTTTTTAATATCATGTTCCTTTGATGAAAACAAACATATTTTTTCTACAAGCGTGCGGAAAAGTACACTTTTCCGCACGCATTTTAGTTTAGAAAGTGTCACTTTTCCGCACTACTTTTCCGCACTAGTGCGGAAAAGTGTCTTTTCCACACTCGATTTCGATTACGACGCGTAGCGGAGTTCAGCCAACTGCAATCGCGTGCGGAAAAGTGACACTTTCCGCACTTGTTAGGAAATATACTATTGTTGCATCGAATATAAAACTATATACAGTGTGTCCCAATTTGATACTGGACACCTCAGAAATATATGAAGGGCAAGGACAACAAATGGTCTCTATTTTTTTATTGGTAGTCCCAAGGGAGAGTATCTCACATGCGGTGGTATTTGGATGGTGTAATTATTTCATGGCCTGCTATAATTTTTTAAAAGCAAATTTTCAAGAATCCCCATTAGGGATTTTTTTACGACACAATGTTATTAAGAAAACTTGTTCGGAATGAAAAACTGAGTGGATTCGCAAAATTTTAAAAGTCAAGCCCTACATCCAAATACCACCGCCTACGAGATACTCTCCCTTGGGCCTACCGATAAAACAATAGAGACCATTTGTTTTGCTTGCCCTTCATATATTTCTGAGGTGTCCAGTATCAAATTGGGATACACTGTCTGTTGGAATTGGTAGACGAAAAGGAACCCAAAAAAACGCAAAATATAGGGCGTTTCAAAAGTCTAATCATAATGCATTGTTTTGACTCAAAATGAATCACGCACCTATACTATATGCATAATAATGCCTATACTTAATTAATAAAATGACAATAAGGATGTAAGATTAGTGAGCGTAAATGTATTTACCAGAAAAGGTGATAATGGGCATAGGCACTCAAAGTTAACAAAAAGAAAAAACTAGTAACCGAGCATACACGTGTTTTATGCTATTTGGCAATCATCAGTACGGTGTAACATTAACCAAATCAAAAGATAGGCATGATTTGGGAAGCAACAAATGAAGTCCAGGCAGGAGCCAACAGCACATTTGCAGCTTCAGTCAGCACAGCCCCTATTTTGGGGCTTGTACTAACATCGCCACGGAGGCTGCTAAAGCGACCTGCGTGGAAATATTCAAAACCCAAGATACAATGACAATAAGGATGTAAGATTAGTGAGTGCATGTAAATGTATTTACAAGAAAAGGTGATAATGGGCATAAGCACTTAAAGTTAACAAAAAAAAAACTAGTAACCGCATACACGTGTTTCATGCTAATTGGCAATCATCAGTACGGTGTAACATTAACCAAATCAAAAGATAGGCATGGTTTGGGAAGCAACAAATGAAGTTAATGTTACAATGTACTGATGATTGCCAAATAGCATGAAACACGTGTATGCGGTTACTAGTTTTTTCTTTTTGTTAACTTTGAGTGCTTATGCCCATTATCACCTTTTCTCTATTAATAAATATATTACCGAAACACTAAAAGTCATTTACTCTTTAATTTAAAATTCCCGCTTTGGAACAATCGAATGCGCGTGCTCCATTGGCTCCAATTACACGACTTGCCATAAAGATGGCTGTATAGTATATAGTTCCAGTTGTCTATCTTTTATATTGTCTGTGGTCGGTCGCAGTAGCCTATGAACGTTCCTTGTCTACTTGCCTGTTGGCATCTCCTCGAACATTTTGGTACGAAACTAATCTACCGAAGTTAGCCGTAATTTATACCTAGGCGGATCGACAAAACGCGAAAAAAATCCCGCCTTAAGTCATTGTCCATGAACGCTCTTGGTGTTATGCGAGAGAATGAGTAAGCAATGTCCTCAATAAAAAAATCGTCTTTTGGTAACGGCCATCCAAGCGAGACCGAAGTGGCTCCGTTTCGAAATTTTGGGCGATTCATATTTTTAATAAACCGGCCGCGTTTTGCTCGGCTTTTGTCTACAGTACAATCAAGTCGGCGATTATGCAAGAAGTCGAGGTGCTTATCTCGTATATACAAGGTGTTAAATGGTTATATGACAAAGTTGACATTTTTAATATTTCTCAATATTTTCTTTATTAAATACCAAAACTGGAGATGGTTTTTACTGTTTTTTTTTCAATAATTTTGAAAGATTTCGTAGTATGAAAAATTTGCAGAATTGCATTTTTTGGCAGAAGATGTACAGGGTGTTCCGTAATGATAAGAAATATTTGGAGAAAGTGTGGTTTTTAGGAGGAACTTTCATGCACATTTTTTCGATTTAAGGCTTCCCTGCAAAGTTATTCCAGCCTTAAGAGAGTCAAAAAATTTGGTTTTGATCTTTTTTCTCAAAATCGGTTTAATCTAGAAACTTGAATGCTTTACAAGCAAGTTGGAAGACAGTTTTCGGTAGAATTAATTTTTGCACCCTATGCATCCTAAGCGTAGAAACTCGAAACACCTATTGGCATTTTTTGCAGAACTTTTTTGTAAGTTGCTTTATTTAAAAAGAAAAATTCTTATTCTATAGCCCAATTAATTTAGAATTTTTTTACTCTCTTTACTCTATTTTTTCATTAATTTAATAGTTTTTCTGGAAAAAATAAAATTACATTTTTGCTCCGTACTTAAAAACAGTTTTTGACACTCACGTCTAGTAGGCGGGTGTCATTTTTGTTACTCTCGTATTTTACTGTTTACGAGATAGTAGAAAATACTTTTTGCTATTTAGGGTGAGTCTGAAATAACTGGCATCCTTTTTTTGGGTAAGACAGATGGTCATTCTGAACAACTTTTCTTAATAAATTTTTAACCTATCGCCGAAATTTTTCTCTACTTTTTTTTTAATTTACCAACATTTATTTCATACACAGCAACATCATTTTATTTAAATGTTAGAGTAATGAACTACATAATTAAAAAACATATTTGACACGAATCAGAGTTAGATACGAAAATAAGATTTCTGATTGAGATATTTCCTTTAAATTTCGTAAAAGTATATGATATCTAGAATAGGACGTTCGCGTTGCTTTTGGGCGAAATAGTCCATGGATGGAGCTGAAAATATTGAATGAAAATGAATATTATTTAGTTTTTCCTTATACACTACTTTTTGGCGAAGGAAATTAGTAGGTAGGTACATAATTGTTACTAGAGAGCATTTTTGACATTATTTAAAAAAAAATGTTTCAGATGGGTTACAAAGGATTGAATTAGTGAGTGTTATTTCGTTTTCTACATTCTTGTTGTCATGGGAATCAGTTTTGTCATTATTTTAAAATAATAAAATCGAAATATTTTTTTTAATATAGGTATCCCAGGTTATTAAAAAGGACGAAAAGTATAATAAAATAATATAATAATATATAAAAAAACTGCTCTAAAAAGTATAAAATATACAGAGTGTCTCACATAAGAGTGAAACAGCCCTATAACTTCTTTAATTTTTGACCGACCAGAACGAAATTTTTACCAAAGGTAGATGACATTGTTGCCTACTTATCTCCAAAAAATGAGTTGCCTACTCCAAAGTCGAAGCCACCTGCGATGCCACAATCGAAGCTAAAAATCCCAAAGTCATATTAGGCATTTTTTTTTCAAAAAAATTTACTAGAAAAAGTTGTTCAGAATCGATTCAGAACCCTAAATCCAAAATATCAAAAAATATTAATTAAAAAAAATAAATTCCAAAAACAGCAATTTAATAATTTTCTGCGTTTAGAAAAGTGTGGCATGGAAGTTTTGAAGACAATTTGTTTTCATAAAGTAATTATTTTAAAATAAAAGCTACAAAACAAATTTTAAAAATTTAAATTTTAAATTTTTACTTTAATTTCATTTATTTAATATTTTTTGACAAAATTTTGTATTTATTGTTCTGAATCGATTCTGAACAACTTTTTTTGGTAATTTAAAAAAAATGCCTAATATGACTTTCGGATTTTTAGCCTCGTTTATGGCATCGCAGGTGGCTTTGACTTTCGAGCAGGCAAGTAGGCAACAAGCCATCTACCTTTGGTAAAAATTTTGTTCTGGTCGGTTAAAAATTAAAGAAGTTATAGAGTTGTTTTACTCTTAAGTGAGACACTCTGTATATATTTTAAATTATTTAAATTTTGTTATTTTCTGCTTTTTAGTTTTTGTTTGAAATTTTGCAATCGATTTTAAACATCTTGATGAGACTATGACAAAGACATGTGACAATCATTTTGTCATTTTCCTAAAAAATAAAATAAAGAAGAAATCAAAATTAATGTCATAAGATTTTTATATCAATATTAAGACAAATTAATTTAACTTATGGCGCTGGAGGTTCTAGTTGTCGCATTCTTGCAAACTGTTAAATAACTCGCTTTATTGTCTTTCGTTTGTTTGTCATCATTTCTTCTTAACGCGCTTTTAACACGTTATTTTTATTATTTATTACCAGCTTATGGCATGTGCTTATCTGTTCATTAATTTCCACTAGATCGATTGAAACATTGGACGAAAAGACAAACAGGACAAGAAAAAAAAACGTGGTGAAAACAAAGTATTCGTATACGATATTTTCTAAATATATGTATCTTGTTAGACGTATCTTATTAGACGAAATACAATGTCGTGCCTGGCGTCTTTAAATTTTTAACAAGCCTATATAATGTGCCAATTTTCTCACGCGCGAAATTGCAAAACATTTCTTCGAATTGCCTTAATGCTTAATGCGAAGTTACACAAATATATAACAGTTTAACGTCTTTACTGGCACTTGGTGCGTTATACAACGATCCGTGGACAACATTTACATAAATCTGTGACAAATCGCTAAAATTGGGGCATCGAAATTTCATCTTGCGAATAGAATTAAACTATAATTGGAAAAAACTGTTTTCGCCTCATAACTCGGCAAGTGCAGCATATTCCTCGTTTCGATTATGTAACACCTGGTATTACTAGCTTGCAATTAACGTTATCTTAAGCCTGCATCTGCTGAAAATATTGAGTTATCCTAGATGTTGATACTTACAGCAGGATGTAGATAGGGTGCAGATTGAGTCACTGCCGCTCGCGTGACTCCGTTTCAGAGATATCTAGGCTGATATCTGACGTCAATAACAAATAATCGTAAACAAGACACAAGAATAGATGCTGGGATATGTAACGATGTAACCTTGCTGTGATAATAAGTAGATCATAAAATCACGTATAAAATTATAAAATTACTATTTAATTGGTATACGAAACGCCTGAATTCAGTGAATGTTATTTTAATTACCGGATTTGGAATATTATTGCTTATTTCAAGTACAATATACTCCTGCGGTCAATAGTAGCAGTAATATGCTTCTTTGCACTTGACATGATTTCTAACGGAAGATCACCCGCAGAGCTAGATATTATAGCTCTGATCCATTTATGAGAAATATCATAATAATATATAGTATTATATAATATTATATATATATTATTACTATATATTATATAATATTATAACTGTCAAATTTGAATTTTATTTTAAATTTAAATTTAAAATCGAGGGTATGCAAAAATCATAGCCGGCCTTGGATTTGCATTTTGAAAATGGTAGGGAGGTTTAAAATAAGCGGTTTTTGAAGGCTTTTCAACCAAAAAAGTTCAGGTGAATATCTCCAAAAATAAAGATTTTATGGATTTTTATATGTTTAAAAGTAGACACCCTGTAGATTAAAGGAGACATAGATAATCAGAATCATAGCTGAAATCTTATCCTTTTAACTTTAGTTTTGGAACGAAAACAAATTAAAACACATACGTAGGTACCCATAAATTGTAATAATTCTTATACTAAGTTGAAATTTAGGTTATTTAGTTATTACTTTTTATATAAAATTTTACGGAAAATATTTGGTGTCCCTAGCCGAAATTTCAACAATGGCTCTTACAATGTAGATGTAGCTTTGTCTATGATTATGTAAAAAATATAAACACTTTTTAAACGAAAGTTTTGATGTGGGAACTAATACTTACCTAAGTTGCTTAATGAAAAAATTAATTTTGTTCACAAAAATTCAAGGATTTATGACTAGTTCCTCTGAAAAAAGAACCATTTGATCTTGATGGATTAGTTTCGTCTAAGTATATGTTTGAGACATTTCTGGTTGTAATCAGGACACAAAAATGCATTAACACTAGATTAATTTCATCAGTGAGCAATTAATATTTAAGTAAAATAGGGGGAATCTATTTAAAACTTCCGGTTGATACTTTAGAAGAAATTAATTTTTTTTTAAATATTTTCGTCTGATATTTTGTCAAAGAATTTCCTTGAACTTAAGGCAAAATACCTTTTCCGTCGGGCACCAAAAATGTTATTAGAAAAATGTGTATAGAATTAAAAATTATGGTAACGTGTCAAAAATGTAATAAGGCAAATTGCCAAGGTAATTTTTTAATTTTTTTTCATTTCCGCTGCAAAGAAATCAAGGTAGCTGAATTTGATGAATGGCTTAAATGTCAACTTTATAAAGACAAATAATGCATTACACAAAATTAATCACAACAAAATTATAGGTTATAGACCTATAACCTACATTTTTCGTTATTATTAATACCTATTAGGCACTTCAACCGATATCATTAGTATAATATGGGAGTGCCACTGTTGTTTCTTTATCAAAAAATGCCAATCTGGCTTCCTTCAAATTATTACATCAATACCCTTATAATTTTCTAAAGCCGATATTAAACAAAAGTCAAACGATTTGGCAATTAAAATCATTCAACCAATGTCTATCAATCAATCACACTTCTTTCAATCTTTTAATATAATCTTCAGTGTTACATGTGAACTACACGGATTAGTTACCAGTGGCATGACTAGAAATTATTATTAATTGCTGAGTTAGGTAATTCCTTGTTAACATTTTCATAAAACTGCTACACCGTATACCTAATATGTTGAGTACCTATAAAAACTAATATACGACAGTCAAAAATTGTTTTTCTAAATCACCTGTAGGTAACTACATATTTTAAAGAGTATACTAATAGTAAATATAATAAATAGTATTATAGTTTTAACTGTGTGGATTTTATATAATTTTAAGACCTCATGGTTACGCCTATGTGTTCCAGCGGCTAGCCAACTACGAAATCTATTTCTGATGAATCACGATCGACATTCATAGCATTCACTTTGCATTCGTCCATCATAAGCATGTTAATCAGCTCGGAAAAAAGCTCACGTACGGTGTTAACTGGTGGTTTCGTTTGGGGCATTGTCAGATGCCTTGGGCAACCGGCAACCGACCAATTCGTGAACATCTTTTTTCCGACAAGCCCAGCACACCGACTTTCGCTAGCCGGGTCTACAAGAGCGATATGGCTCGTGTCTTGTATAATACGTGACCACACCTCTCTATGCTTGCAAAACGCAGTCGCAGCTGATGGAACTGCATACCCGATTGTTTCAGGAAACGGAATATTATTAAATTTATGGTTGGTGTAATTGGATCCAGCTGAAATTGGGTTTTTTTGATAAGACGCGGCTTCCTGTTTTCGTGGCCGATAATCCTAATCGGAGTGTTTTACGATGCAGATTAGTGTTTATGTTTCCTTAAGATATATTTTATTTATTTAGGCGTATCCTGCGTTGGGCAATCTTTTTATACGAATAAATTATCCTTTTTTGCAGATTGCATTGCTTATTTCCTAGGTACCTAGAGACTGCATGATTTACTTACAGCACAGCCACCTTCTTACAAATCTTGTTGCAATATCCATCCAGATATATTTTAGTGACAATTTTTTAAGGTTATGACTTTCTTACTATCGTATTTTGGTGTAGTTTTATTTTACAATATAAAAGATATAAATTTTCAAATTAATATCTACTACAATGAATGCTCTGGACTATATAAAAGATATACTCTCGTAAAATTTGCCATGTTATTGTGACAGATACAAAAAAATGCCAAGAAATAGTTTTTGCTTGTAATAAAAAAGTTATCTCAAAATGCACAAAGCAAAATTCTGTTGTAGTAGTTTTTTTTTATAAAACAAAACAATTTTCGTTTAAATATCTTTAAAGGTTGAAAAAATAAAAAAATGAGAATTTAAACATTTATACGAATTCTTTCACACCTATCCAGTTTTTTATTGTGAACAAGTTTTCTTAATTACATTTTAATGTGAAAGCTACCCAAAGTGCACTTTTCTGAAGAAAAGTGGGAAAAAATACCAAAAAATCAAAGTAGGCCTAGACTTTCGAAATTTCGCAAACCTACTCAGTTCTTCATTCTGAACAAGTTTCCTTAATAACATTTTGTCGTAAAACCTACAGAAATGTCACTTTACTGATTAGGCAAATTAGTTTTTTCAAAATTCCCAAGGCATATGTGATTTTTCGAAAGTAAAATTATGTCACAAATTAGTTTAAAACCAAGCAGGGCTGATCCCCAGAAGCACAAATTTCAACTCGAAATTTTTTTGTCATTTACACCCTACTTGAACTCTATCCGTGGACACACTGTATGAGATTTTTTTTATTTTACATTTATCAGAAAATTTTATTCTTGATAAAAGTTTGTGCATTCCTGCAAACTCAAAACGCAGTTTTCAAAATTTAAATATCTCATTTCGTATACAAGGGAGGTTCGAAAATATGAAAAAAGCTCAGGAGTAAAGTACCCTTATTTTTAATTTGAGAGAATTAAAAGATAAGCCCAAAAATGAAGTCTGTAGTTTCTATTCCATAAAACATATTTTCGGCATTTTTTTATCATTTACCCCGGATAGAAAATAAAACCACTTTATTTAGTATGCCAGTTGCGTTTCAGGGAGGATTTATCGTAAGTAATATCATAAGCTCATCTAATTTTTCCGAAAAAATCGAAAAAAACACGTTGCTAAGTAATATTTTAACAAGAAGCATGAGTGCTGGTGGCAACAAAAATCCGAGTCGACGACGACGATTTTTGCACCTGCACGAATGCATTTTGTTAAAAAAATATTACTTAGCATTGTGTTTTTTTTGGATTTTTTTTACAGGAAAAATTAGATGCCCGAATGGTATTTGACAAGACTATTTCATGAGTAACAGATTATTCTGCACACACATAGCTTACAAAACATACTGCGTATTATACAACAGCTGTCAAGTTTTGCCGCGGGTAAACTATATGTCATACAGTTTTTTGTAATTCAAAATTGCGCGTTTGTGATTGGTGGAAATTAAGACGAGGGAAATAGTCATTTATAAACGTGAGTGCCATAAAAATTAATTTGTTTCAACAGTAATTATGGCTCCTGCAAAATAAAAACTAAAAAACACTATTTTTTCGGTGCAAACTTTTTGCCGGACACTGTATACAGGGTGTTAGTAAATAAGTGCGACAAACTTTAAGGGGTGATTCTACATGAAGAAATAATGACAGTTTGCTATATAAACGTAGGTCCGCAAATGCTTCGTTTCCGATATACAGGGAGTCAAAGTTAAAAAAAATGATAATTTATTTATTGCGCTGAAACGGATTAAGATATTCAAATGAAATTTGGTGGGTTTTAAGAGGACTAGAGAGCACATTTTTTGACACCCGATTAAAAATTTTATGTTAATCAGTGGCGTGCATAGGGGTAATGGCCTCGATATTTTTAGGAAAATAAATGATACGCCACTGAGATAATCTAAAATAAAAATTATTTTTAAAATCCTCCTTTAATTAGTGATAAAAAAGCTCCCTTACCTTTTTTTTCATAGGGGCCGCCATTTTTATGCAAAAAAATAAAACAACATAACGCGTATTTTTAATTTCTATTACAACAATATCAAAAACCTATCCTATACAGCAACAATAAATCAAAACAACAAATGAAAATAAAAATATCTCGAATAAAACATTTTTAGTTAGGTGCGCATAGCTATAACAATAAATAAAATATCTTTTTTTTTTAACTTTCACTCCCCGTAGGAAACGAAGCATTTGCGGACCTACGTTTATATAGCAAACTGCCATTATTTTTTCATGTAGAATCACCCCTTAAAGTTTGTCGCACTTATTTACTAACACCCTGTATAAAAAAGTATTTTTATAAAATTTCTTCACTTCTCAAACTATAAACAATTTAAATGAGTTTTTAATCATATCCCTGTAAGGTTCAAAGAGTATAATTTTTGTTTGGTGGCTAAAATTTGCTCACATTTGAAATGTCAAACAAATTCCTTCTGGTGATGGTGATGTATAGACACATATCTAATATGAAGCAAAAACCCTTTGTAGACTATTTAAATCGAATTAATATAAAGTGTATCAAGATCAAGTGGTCTTGACGTGCTTTGAGATCACGATATTCATTAGGTACTTCTGAGTTATTTATCATACCCAGCGCCTCGCAACGAAAACACTTCTTGTAACAACAACCTCGAACAATCTGCTTGTCACCGAACCGACTGGACATCAACAAAGAAAAACTCACCGTATTCCCTTTAAGAGTTACGCAACACTCGGCCTGCTTGGGCAACACAAAAATCAAAAGTGCCGGGCACAAGACACAACACCCATTCACACTTTCTGTTCGGATGATCTAGAAAATGATTGTGATGCTTGACCTTCGTCGCATTGAAGTAAATTCGCGCCCGTCTCTTTTCAACAACAAAAAATACCAACCCTGCTGGTTTAGTATAAAAATTGAGGTTTTCGCTGAATTTGTATCATACGCATACAACTCTTGTGCCAGTCAACTCATAGTTACCCAAAGCTCACACCTACCGAAAAATGAAATTCCTGGTAAGTACTGAGTGGGTGCCATTCGCGAAAACGTGAGAAAATTGTGTTTTGTTTAGTGTCAAAATGGTGAAGTTTACATGGTGCTTAAATGGTTTTATTTTCATAATTTCATTTTTTGTTAATTTCATTGATAAATAATAAAATTCTATTTAAATTAAAATTGATTAAAATACATTAAGTAAGTATAATATCTTCTTTTTGGAGACTGCGGATCTTACACATTTTGTCAAAGGTTTAAAGTTTGAAGGCTTTGTCACATTTATAGGAATATTCAAGCCAACTTTGTTACCTACAAAAAAAAATAAGTAGAAGAATATACAATAAGAAGTTCCTGAATTAATAACATGTTCTTGTAAAAAATCTATTCAATCATTTAATTAAAAAAGAAGTTCCAAACTAAAGCAATTACGAAAAAATAGAACCCTGTATCTTCTAAAAAAAGGCAAAACTATAAGGATTAAATTTAATTTCTAGCATTTAATGTGTGTGAAAACTGTACTTACTAAATATGTTTGCCTTGGCCATTAGGATTTTGGTACATACATGTTTATATGAAAAAATCTACGTATTTTGTCGTTTTACTATAGATTCCTGAAGTTTTGCGCCTAAAAGTTGGACCACTCTGTATACTAACAGTGGATTTTTTTCATCTTCAGAACCTGGTTAAACTGAAAATATAAAATAGTCTAAATATTCTACATGTTGCAAGAACTTCAGTTGAAAGAAAAAAATGCTTTTTTGATGGGCTAACTCTGTGTAAAAACACGTTTGAGGTCCAGGGCCTACTTTTCGTAATATTTTTGAAAAATTTGCTGAAACTTCTTCGGCCTGTAACTTTTTTGTTTCAAGAGTTATCGAAAAAAATTTGATTGCTTTAAGCCTACTTTATGAAGTTTCGGGAATTTTCAAAAATATCTCGGAAAGTAGGCCATAGATCTATATATAATAAAGTACGCCGAAAAACACATATTTTGTAGATATATTTTCGAGTGACCCTCCATCAATACTATATACATATACACATATCTACAGAGTGTCTCACTTAAGAGTGAAACAACTCTATAACTTCTTTAATTTTTAACCAACCAGAACGAAATTTTTACCAAAGGTAGATGGCATTATTGCCTACTTATTTCCAAAAAATGAGTTGCGTACTCCAAAGTCAAAGCCACCCTGCGATGCCACAAACGAGGCTAAAAATCCGAAAATCATATTAGGCATTTTTTTTTCAAAAAAATTTACTAGAAAAAGTTGTTCAGAATCGATTCAGAACCCTAAATCCAAAATTTTGCCAAAATCAAAAAATATTAATTTTAAAAAAATTATATTCTAAAAACTGCATTTTAATAATTTTCTGCGTGTAGATGGAAGTTTTGAAGGCAAGTTGTTTTCATAAAGTAATTATTTTAAAATAAAAGCTACAAAACAAATTTTAAAAATTTAAATTTTAAATTTTATTTATTTAATATTTTTTGATTTTGACAAAATTTTGTATTTAGGGTTCTGAATCGATTCTGAACAACTTTTTCTAGTAATTTTTTTTGAAAAAAAAGCCTATTATGACTTTCGGATTTTTAGCCTCGTTTGTGGCATCGCAGGTGGCTTTGACTTTGGAGTAGGCAACTAATTTTTTGGAAATAAGTAGGCAACAATGCCATCTACCTTTGGTAAAAATTTCGTTCTGATCGGTTAAAAATTAAAGAAGTTGTAGGGTTGTTTCACTCTTAAGTTAGACACTCTGTTAGACCCATTTGTTTTGGGGTCAGTCTGTAAAAAGTGTATCAATCGTGCGATTTGGCTGATTTTTTTTTTAAATTGTAGAGCTCGATGAACTGCACATTTTGAACAAAAATTGCCTGGTTCGCATAAAATCCAAAGCCTACTATGACCGTTTTTATGAGCAAAATTTTAAGAAACCATATTAGCGTTTTTTTTTTGAAAAAATCTGTGTGCGCCAATGGATTGAGCACCCCTCGAAATGGGTATGTACAAAATTTCATCAAAATATTTCAAGTAATAACGATTTTGTAGAAAAATTAAAAATGCAGCCAAGGTACGTCTTTATTTTCAAAAATTCAAAGTTGGCCATGGAAAATAATTGAATTGTAATAATACAACCTTATGCTTATAAACACAAAACATAAAAACAATTAAAATTATAAAATTTTTGTAACTTCTACCAAGCCTCCATTTTCTACAATGCATTTGTCGTTCCTCTTGCGTACATTCAAAATTACATTTCGTATTTGCTGTGGAGTAATTTCCTCACAACTACGGTTTATCCTAGCTTGCAGTTCTTGTAAATTATGGGGTCTTGACTTATAAACATTTTGCTTAAGTGTACCCCAAAGAAAAAAATCTAAAGGAGTTAAGTCCGGAGATCTCGGTGGCCACTCACAGAAAGGACTATTTCGCCCTATCCAACAGTTTTCAAAATTATTATCTAGCCAGTTTCTGATTAAACGAGCATTATGAATAGGACTGCCATCTAACTGTAACTTTAAATTTAAACGGTATCTTAATGGTAACTCATCTAAAGCATTTCTAAATTCAATTTCTAGAAAATTCAAGAAGTCAGCCGCATTCAAATTCCCTTCAAAGAAAAATGGGCCAATTATTCTGTCGCGTAGTATTCCACACCAAACGTTATTTTTTTGTGAATATTGTCTCCTTGCATTTATTATAAACTCTGGATTTTCAGCTGACCAGTGACGGCAGTTTTGACTTGATACTACACCATTTGTAGTAAACGTGGCTTCGTCGGTGAATAAAATTTCATTTAAAAAGTTGCCATTATGGAGATATTCACCTTGCAGCCAATAGCAAAATTCTAATCTTCTCTCCTCATCTCCTGGTTCCAGGGTGTGCAAAAATTTTGGCTTAAACGGTTTTATTTTGTTTTGTCTCAAACATCTCCTTATACTCTCTCTGGGTATATGAAGGTCTAAACTAGCCGTTCGAACACTATTTCGAGGATTGTCACTAAAGTATTGCAGAATTTGATTGTTATTTTCAACAAGTCCACGGCGTCCATTTTGCCTAGTTTTTAATAAATTTTTAGAAATCGATCCAGTTTCATCAAAAATATTGTTTATACGTTGTACCATTGAGTAAAGGAATAATTCCTTTACTCAATGGTTGTACAGTACTTCGACTCACTGATCTACCTGGGTGTCTATTGTTAAATTCGGCCGCAGCTTCTGCTGCCGAGCGCTCGTTGTCGCCCACGAGTCGAACAATTTCTATTTTGTCTCTTATGCTTAAATATTCCATAATTATGATAATTAATTGTATTGAGCACAAACAATTTCTGAACTCAATTTAGACAGTTTGACACTTAATAAAAGTAAACAATTCAATTATTTTCCATGGCCAACTTTGAATTTTTGAAAATAAAGACGTACCTTGGCTGCATTTTTAATTTTTCTACAAAATCGTTATTACTTGAAATATTTTGATGAAATTTTGTACATACCCATTTCGAGGGGTGCTCAATCCATTGGCGCACACAGATTTTTTCAAAAAAAAAACGCTAATATGGTTTCTTAAAATTTTGCTCATAAAAACGGTCATAGTAGGCTTTGGATTTTATGCGAACCAGGCAATTTTTGTTCAAAATGTGCAGTTCATCGAGCTCTACAATTTAAAAAAAAAATCAGCCAAATCGCACGATTGATACACTTTTTACAGACTGACCCCAAAACAAATGGGTCACACTGTACATATACATATATCTTTTTATTATTCTTCTCAAAAATCAACTGAATTATTGAAAAAGACATTCAAAACTATAAAAATGTAAATTAAAATAACTCTTTATAATAATGCAGTATCTAATATTAAGTATAGTATTTTATATAACTCTATTAAAGTATCTGGGATATTAAATTCGGTTTAAATATTTTGAGACAAGAAGGGTCTAAGGTAAAAGTGTTATAAGTAATGTTTTTGTTTGTAAATGTTTTGATCTCAGTAAAACATTGTTTTGTTTATTTTTTACGTAAAATTGATTATAGTGTTGGGATATATTTTCTTTGATTAGCGGTTTTAAAGAAAAAAATCACAAATGTTTTAAATTTTGAAAATAGATACGCAAAGAAAATATCTCTCTACATTCACGAATTATAGGTAAAAAAAAATAAACATAAAAAAATGTTCTTACCGAAACAGAAAATATTTACAAAAAAGAATAGGAGGACCCGCTAAAAGCGTAAAATTTGGAACATCCTGTACAGACAAATTTTAGTAAAGAACTACAAAATCTCAAATTTTCTTTTTTCCTTAGCTCTTATATGTATACGTATAGGCACAATAATGAATTTTTACTCAATTGTTTACTCCAGTTGGGTATATTTTGTAATTTGTAATCACATTACAAAATAAATAAAACTAATACCTAGTGGGAGGGTGAAATTTTCTAAAACAAAAAATTGGGCAAACATGAAACTGATTATATCTGTGCTTTTTTAGGTACATTTGTTACTGTTTTTTCTTATTTTGAATATTCTACTTACCATCTACAGACGTCTCTTCTATACCCATCCTCCATTATCAACCATTAATTCTCCTTCTTCGCCAGATCTGCATCTCCGCTCTCGTAGCAGTCTGCCTGGCCGGCGAGGCCAAAGAAAAGCGCGGCGTCCTCGGCCTCGGCTACGGCTACGGCGGCCTAGGACACGGATACTCCGACCTGGGACACGGCTACGCCGGTTTAGGACACGGCTACGCCGGTTTAGGACAGGGCTACGCCGCCGTAGGACACGGATACGGGCAGGAGGCGGTCGTCGCCGAACCCTACGCAGTCGGCTTGGGACACGGGATCGGACTGGGACACGGAGGCGGCGGTTACGGCTATGCCGCGGCTCCGGTCTACGCCAAGGCCCCGATCTACGCCGCCCCGGTCGTCGCCAAGGGATACTCCGTGGCTCCGGTCTACGGTGGAGCGGTCTACGGGGCGGCTCCGGTCTACGGCGGGGCCGGGATTTACGGCGGGGGTCACGTGGTCGCGGCGGCGCCGGCCGCCGTGTCGTACGCCAAGACCTACGCGGCTCCAGTCGTGGCCAAGGCGGTGATCGCTCCGGTATCCGGACACGGATACGGCGGTCTTGGAGGCGGTCTTGGATATGGATATGGTGGATACGGGAAATGGTGAAGCGGTTGTGATCTTTTGTACATTTAGGATTTTGTAAATAATAAAGCGAATATTCAAAAATTATCGTGTTGATTTTTCTAGTACCTACCTGACAAGAAGAATAAATGAGCAATCCTATAGAATTTTAGAACACTTTATTTTTCAGAAATCGAGTAGGACGTGAGAGGAGCAAAAAACGACAAATATGTTGATATGCTCAATGCTCGTGAAAATGTAGCACTTAAAGCAAATTTATAAGGACAATAATAATTGAGTTGAGTGACGAGATATCTACAGTGTGTCCACGGATAGAGTTCGGTAAATGACAAAAAATTTTCGAGTTGAAATTTGAGCTTCTGGGGATAAGCCCTGCTTGGTTTGAAACTAATTTGTGACGTAATTTTAGAATTTTAGAATTTTGAAAAAACTAATTTTACACATCAGGAAAGTGTCCTTTCTGTAGGTTTTACGACAAAATGTTATTAAGGAAACTTGTTCAGAGTGAAGAACTAAGTAGGTTTGTGAAGTTTCAAAAGTCTAGGCCTACTTTGATTTTTTGGCATTTTTTCTCACTTTTCTTTAGAAAAGTGCACTTTGTGTAGCTTTCACATTAAAATTGGTTAAAACTTGTTCACAATGAAAAACTGGATGGGTGTGAAAAAATTCAAAAGCTATTTTGATTTTTGTGCATTTTCATTTTTTAGCAGAAAAAAATCAAAGTAGGCCTAGACTTTCGAAATTTCGCAAACCTACTCAGTTTTTCATTCTGAACAAGTTTTCTTAATAACATTTTAACGTGAAAGCTACACAAAGTGCACTTTACTGATGTGGAAAATTAGTTTATTCAAAATTCCCAAGGCATACGTGATTTTTCGAAACTAAAATTACGCCACAAATTAGTTTCAAACCAAGCAGAGCTTATCCCCAGATGCTCAAATTTCAACTCGAAATGGCTACTGTAGTTTGCCTGGCATAAAACTTGGTGCATTAAATTCATATTTAAAGCTCCATTTAGTGGCATGTTTTTGAAAATAATTTATTTTTTAAGATACAAGAAATTATCTACTAAAAGAAGAAGCTTTTGTGAATTAAATGATCTATTCAATTTCCAAATTTCAACTTAATATCTCAAACTTGGGTGTTTTTTTTATTGAAACATTCCTATTTTTTAATTTTTAAACCATTAAACCTCATATACAGGTTAGTTTATATAAGTGGCTCACTCAAAATATCCCGGCTATTTGTTTGCTTTTTTTGTCATAATGAAAGTTGCTGTCCATGGCCATCTACAAAAACTATGTCAAAAAATTCAAAATTTTTAAACCATTGTAACATTTTTATTTATAGAGGTACATAAAAATGTTTAACATGAAAATTATTTGCACGAACTGCCAGAATCCAGAATCAGTTTTGAAATATTCGATATAACTCAATTTGGACTATCTTGGAATCAAAAATTGAATTATCTGGAAAAAATATACAATGTAATTTGATGTGTCACCCTAGCCAGTTTATTCTGTATTTACTATAAAAAAATTGAGAAAAATTTATTGATAAAATTTGACGTTAAATTTAAGTAGAATAGCAGGTTTTAAAAATTTCAAAATAAACTGGTTTACATGCACTTAATCGAATGTCGAATAGCTAATCCAGAATTGATATTGTAAATAATACAAAAAATACTAAATTTGTGGACATTATTTTAATTTATGAAAATAAATTAAAAATATGAAATCGAAATCAACCAATCAGAGTAGATAAAGCTTGCTCCGGCGAGTGTAGACGTGTTGGAAAATCAAGCAACCGTTAAATTTAATTTCTTCCAAAACGTCAGTGTGATCTGTCAAATTATTTTCACTGCTTTGCCAAATATCATAATAACATACCTATTAATATTAATAACATACCTATTGTACAATTTGAGTGGAATATCCGTTCGATAAAGACTCAACGTCTGAACGATAATACGTACATACGTATTTCGATTAGAGTAGGCCATCCCATGGAAATCATTTCATCTGCAAATAATTGTCATGGCCTACTCTGTTAAAAATCAAGATGTTCCCTACCCGAGTTTATACCTTTGTGAACTGCAAATTCCATGGGTATATGTATGTATAAGTAAGTTCTATCCTTACTTCTTGCATACTATACTTAGATTTTTCTTCTCTGTTAAACGAAAGTATGTCTATAATTTAAACCATTATAACATAATACCAGTTATAGTTATGAGCAATATTAATAACAACAAAAAATGTGAAGGTATCTAAATGGTTTTTATTAACATTTACCAGCCCTAGTTCGCTTAAATTGAGTAAAACTGCATCTAATGCAATGACTTACAGTTATCAAGAATAAATTCCTTGTTCCGTTTATTCAAAATGAGATCACCATTTTTTATGCTATTTAATTTACAAGATTCATTATGTTATAATACCAACAATGAGCAAAACTGTATGAACTACAGAAATCACCTTTCTCTTCTTCTGTTTGGTAACTATTAAAACTTATCGCGTTAACAGATGATAATCAGATTGTTTTGCATAATTATAATTATTAAAATGACATCCTATTATGAGACAAAAATGAATAACTTTTATGACCATTCATTATTTAATTAATTATTTTACTGCAACTACTCTTACATAAAACTACTGTTATCATCCATCTCCTGGGTATATCTTTAGTATAAGCAGGTAACGACATTGTAATTTCCACAAATTTTTAGTATAAAAACTCGTCTAAAAAACTAAAAAGCACACTACTTTAGACTTTTGTTCTGCGCGTTACGGTCCAACTGTAGTATGGTTCTTTCAAAAGAAATCCCTATTAAAATTTCCATATTCCACATCTGCTTCAAATGCATCATAATAGTTATGGGCGCCAAATTGGTGAAACCCGTCAAAGTGGTGATGTTCGTCCCCAAAACAACATGGTAGATGATGTTCAAATTCTCCTGGATATGTATGATGATGTCCATAACCGTAGTCGAAATAACCATGATGATAATTGTCGGTTGGATAAATGTTTTTAACATTTTTAACTTTTGTTTTGTGTTTGTGAGGCTGTGGTTGTAAGGGAAGGTATGGTTGCACAATTCCTTGCAGCAGAGGCGCGATTTTTCGGTATAATTTCTTGTGTTTCTTATGGAAGAATTGTCTTGACGTCGGTAGTATTACTGCTAGTAAAATTATGGTAATCTAAAAAATGATTTGAGTGTAAAATTTTAAAATTTAATTTAAAAAATACTACTTACTGTTAAATTCTTCATTTTTTTAGTAGATTTTCACATGCACAGCACTTTTTACCGAATAAATAAAGAATTTCTTTGTCGACATTTATATAGGTATCGTCAAAGACACTACAATTACTTTAATGGAGCATACGCAAAGTAGTATGACATATTATGCATGAGTGTGTGTAATAATTTTATTTCTTTTAAAGCCTTCTTTTGGTTTCCTATGTTATTTTCTCCAGTTTGATTTCAATTTCGTCATCATGCGGTTAGTGATATGAAATTGATTGTTTTATACGAGTTTTGTTTATAAACAACGATATGACGTAACATTATAATTTTTTTGACAAAAATGGATTAAGTACCTGCTACCAAATTTTTTTAAAAATATAATAGAACATAATATAATATCTTGCTTACCTCGTCTTTGTATCTTTCGTGTCTTAAATATTGCTGCAACAATACAATACAAACCGAAAGATTGGCATCTGTTTCCTATAACAAAAATAACATTTCAAAATTGAAAACGGATATTCTTGCCTTCAAAATAAGGGAAATTTTGATACCAAATTTTACAAAATATAAACAGATTTAAACCTCGAAGACAAAGACAAAGTCTTTCTTTGTTGCATTGCATGTACAGATGAGTGATTCACTTAAGAGTGAAACAACCTTATAACTTCTTTAATTTTTAACCGACCAGAACGAAATTGTTACCAAAGGTAGATGGCATTGTGGCCTACTTATTTCCAAAAAATTAGTTGCCTACTCCAAAGTCAAAACCACTTGCGATGTCACAATCGAGGCGAAAAATCCGAAAATCATATTAGGTTTTTTTTTTCATAAAAACTACTAAAAGAAGTTATTCAGAATCGATCCAGGACCCTAAATTCAAAATTTTGTTAAAATCAAAAAATATTAAATAAAAAAATTAAAGTCCCAAAATAGCAATTTAAGAATTTAGAAAAGTGTGCCATGGAAGTTTTAAAGGCTAGTTGTATTCAAAAGGAATCATTTCATAATAAAATTAAAAGCTACGAAACAAATTTTATTATTTTTTTAAATTTTTACTTAATTTTTTTTTATTTAATATTTTTTGATTTTGTCAAAATTTTGGATTTAGGAATCTGGATCGAATCTGAACAAGTTTTATTAGTACATTTTTTTGAAAAAAAAAGTGTCTAATATGACTTTCGGATCTTTAGCTTCGATTGTGGCATCACAGGTGGCTTTGACTTTGATGTAGACAACTAATTTTTTGGAAATAAGTAGGCAACAATGCCATCTACCATTGGTAAAAATTTAGTTCTGGTCGGTTAAAAATTATAGAAGTTATAATGTTGTTTCACTCTTAAGTGAGACGCTCTGAATATTTGGCATCAATATTTTATGTTAATTTTTTTTAGATTTTTCTAGATACAACTCGATATAATCTTATTACTAACAAATTTTAGGTAGCCAAGAAATAATATAAAAGTAAAACAAAATTTAGAAATAATTTTGGTTACAAAGACAAAGAAATGATAGTTTATTTATCAGCAGCTCATAATTTATAATATCTTATTAAATAATAGGTTTATGTAGTTTCCCATAATAATTTTTTATTGGTATTTTAATTTTCAGATTTTTTATCTGGGCGTTTGTGGTTTTCGCTTTTAGTAAATCTGATTTTAAATGTCTCATTTTTTGATGGAATAATTCTTTCTTGTTTAGTTTCATTCTAGTGTGAAATTTTATAATTTGATTTGTGTTTTTCCATGAAGATTGCGTGGCGTAGGTTAGGTATACTTCTTTTCGCCCAGTGAAGTTTTTAATCTTCATCATAAATATCCAAAAACTATAGGAATATTATGCAACTATGCGATCTTCACTAATCAAATGAAAAGATAAATATTTTTCTAGCCAGTAAAATAAGATCTTAGAAAATAAATAAATTCCTTATTTTGCCACAATTCAAATTTAAAGGAGAACTTTTTTATTCACTTATTACTGTCAAGCTATTGAACAAATAATATGACACTTGTCAAATTTTAGCTTGAAAGATGTTGTAGTTTATGATATATTAAAGAGAATTCAACGCCTGCCAATATGAACCAATGAAATTATATGATTTTTGATTAACCAATCAGGTGATGATTTCAGCGATTATTTCCCTCATACTGCTTGCATACAATAAGGTAGCTCCTTCCATAAAAATCCAACCAATGATATGCCTCTGCTAGCGATAATTTGCACTAGTGCAATTACCGGTAATTGCACTTGTGCAAATTATCACTTCGTTGCTTAGCAACCGCGAATCTGTTGGATACAAACACGTACCTACTTCTTAAAGTTTGTGTGTTTCACACTGTTCTAAATTATGCAGCTTATAAATTATGTTGCGGTATTACTAAGCATTATATCAATGAATTTATATAACTTTTACATTGCTAAATGCTTGTTGTTAAACCTCCGTCTCCGTTTAAATTTAGGTATGGCACATACAGAAAATAAACCAACGCTAACAGGGTGTAGGTATAATCGCATTTGCCTTGGATATCCAAGCGTCATGTTTGTTTACTTGAACGCTACAGTCGAAGCTGTCAATAAACTCGTTCAAAATGCGTCGTTTTGGAAATGTAAATATAGAAAAAATCAATACAGAAATTATTAAACCGCGTTCGTGAAATAATCTAGACAAATACCACTCGTGCCGGAAATTTTTCTAGATAATTTTATTCTCAAGCCCTATTTTGCCCATTAGCAAAACCACTCGTACAAATTGGGCTTTTATTTTCTGATAAAATCCCCAGATCTTTCTAGGCAAAATAGCGCTTTCGAAAAAATTATCGATAAAATTTCCGGCACTAGTGATATTACATACGATAATACCACTAGTGGTATTTTCGCTGAAATCCTACTCTCTTAGTTACGTCCTAGTTACGCTAAACCAATATTGTGGCAGCTAAAACTGATAATCCGATAACTTCTTGACATTACCAAATTTAATATAGGACTATAATATATGTTTTCAGTTACCACATTGATCTTTAAATATATATTAGCACAAAAAACATATTCAGAACCGAAAGTTCAATCAGTTAGCTGTCAAACTAATTATTTGCAGTTGTTAAATTCTCTTTTTAAATACAACTCGTGGTATGCCTAATAATGGATAATACCTTTCCTTAATTTATAACTCATTATAATCCCAATGCTAAGAAAATACCACTCCTGCTGCGCAGTCGTGGTATTTTCAGCTTTGGGATTATAATTCGTAAAATTAACGAAAGGTATTATCGATAATAGGCACACCACTTGTTATATTACCCCTGAAAATCAATTTAGTATTTTTATTTTACCACCCTTTTACTTTTTAGTAAGCCATTAGCCATTAGCCATTGCTAATGACTTTTTATATTAACACACTTTTTTAATAACTTCCTAAAGTCTTGAATAATTATTCAATCTATTAATTATATTAATGACGTTAAGTTATATAAAAAAAAATCAAATTCAGCTTTTTGCTGACGATACGATAAATTTTTGTGTAGGTGGTACATTGGATGAAATTGCAAATAATTTACAAGGAGATTTAAAAAAAATTGAATATCCTACATATTTTTATGTAACAATAAATTAAAATTAAATGTTTCGAAAACAAAATTTATGATTATCTCTAATAAGAAAATCAATGAAAGTTTTACACATGATTTGAAAATAAGTAATGAAAATATCGGGCTAATTTCAAAATTGAAATACTTGGGTAGAAATTTAAATGTTAACGAATACGTTTATTATTTGTCTTAAAAATGAGTACAAACATTGCCATGGCATCGAGAATATTAAAAGACCTTACAAAATTTTAGAAACTAACTGTATTTTACTCATTTTCAATATTGTTCTATCATATTGTTCACGCTAAATAACGGTCATATCCAGAATCACAGCCAGAATTTACAAAAATTACAGAATAAAGCGTTTAGAATTATTTTAAATTGTAACAAACTTACGAATGTAACTTCGATGCATCAAAATCTAAATATGCAAAAACATACTGAGAATACGTTTATTTTTATATATGAAATGAAGAATTTCATAATCCCAACTATTTTCTGTGAAAACTTGGAATATGTTCATGACGACAATTATAATATGATAAGATAATCAATTTTTTTTTACTTAAATAAATATAACACTTATCACTTATATCATATACATCAATATATATCATTTGGATAAAATCAATTGTTTTACAGGGGATTAAAATTATTTAATGATATACCGAGAGATATAAAAAGTGTTGAAAAATTGAGATTATTTAAAAATAAAATCTGGATGTATTGTAAAGAAAATATAGTACCTATAATATGCTTTATCTAGATTTTATATACAGGGTGAGTCATTTTTAATGTCACATGGTGCAACCGCATAATATATTTTGGGCCAAAATATTACGATTGAGGCAAATATGCCTTATAGAAATGTTTAAGAGATACAGGGCGTTGAAGTTTTTTTGAAATTGCATTTCGGCTACATCTCCCAACACAATCAAGCTGCTGAACTGAAATTTTGGCACTGCTATGTTTTTGGGGATGGAGAATAAGCTGAAAATGCCAATTTCTACGTATCTCACAGAGGGCGCCACTTGTGCTGTTTTTGGATCGTGCGCTTTTACTCGTAAGTTTTTTGAGGTTATCTTTTTGGTCCTGCAGGTTCATCATTTTAGTGCATCTTTTCGTTCTGCAACAAAGAGGTACTCTTGTTTCATAACGATGAAATCCAAAGTCATATAGACTTTGGATCAAATCAACCGTTTGCGTTGAAATTGCCAAAACGTTCCGAAAAACACCCGTTGACTTAAAAATTTTAACACTAAAATGTTCACCCTGTATCTCTTAAACAAACAATAATATTTCTATAAGGCATAGCCTCAATCGTAATATTTTGACTCAAAATATATGCGATTGAACTAAGTGCCATTATTAATGACACATCCTGTATAATACCTACTCGTACAATTAAAAATTGTACGAGTAGGTATTATACAGTACAGTACAATTAAAAATTGTACGAGTAGCCAACATGTGCTATTATTATTATTATATCTTGGAAACTAAGACCCATATAATTTTGCTATTAAAATTTTTAGTAAAGAGATTCAAACTTGCGGTGAACGCCACATCACCAAACAGTTAACATACCTTGAGTTTCTCTTGGAGGACGCACAACTTTTCTTCGATGGAGGCCATGCTTCTCTGATACGACCCTCCCTCCCGTGGCCCCTCGTTTCCGTAAACCAGGGAGTAATAAACTTTTCGTGTCTCGTGTCAACCTCCGTATCGATTATCCAGCAAATTAGATTCACAATAATATCGTAGTCATGCAATCGCAAAAGTTTGAGTCGAGCCGCTGTTCGTCCTTTATTAGGGGTGTGGCCCTAAAGTGGCCATGTTATGTTTGGCCGCATTCCAAAATTCATAGATTGTAACTATTATAAGGACTAATATTTCATAGTTTGAAATAATTTAAAATAATGAAGTAAAACCCTTAATTTTTTTTTATAAATGCCCCTTGGCACTTTGGATATGTTATGTGTAAATATACAGTGCTCTTAATAAAGTTTTCACCATAATAAATATATGTATAATAACTTACCATAGTCCTTAAATATGATACTTCTATCAAATATTTACCAAATTAAAAAAAATAAGTTAGGAAACACTTCAATTTTTTAAGAATAAATATTATTCTCGACCAACTTGACCGTTTGTTATAGAGAATATAATAAAAATAAAGTTGAAAATTAAACAATAAACTAAATTAATGAAATTGAATTAAATCAATCAAAAATTAATTTTTACAATAAAACGTTTATTAATTTATTTTTTAAAATTGATACTATTTAATATCTGATATAATTTTTAAGAGTTACAAGTCGGAATTATTCCGAGTAGTTAAAAGTCCATGTTCCTGTATTGCACCATTTTTATTAAAATTTAGGTTTGAGTGTTTCTTATTTTTATTATGGAGTGTATAAATATGCAAAGTTTTAATTTATAAATACAGCATACATTTAAATATCCAAATGGTTTAGGTAGGTATACATATATATTTACCCTGAGTTCCAAAAATGGCAGTCCTTGCATACACTCTCTAATTTTGATTTCAAACACAAAATAAAATTGTTTTAAAACTCAAGAATTTGTAGAACTCCAAATTGAAGTTAAACATTGTAATTGTGAGTGGACCTCCTAGAACTAGAGGTGATATACATATATACATTTAGATTCGGCAACCAATTTAAATTTTCATCAATTTGTAACAGTAAAAATGTTATACATTTACCACAATTTATTGTTTTATTGCATTAAGTTATCGGTTCTATTTTGTTCTTAATTGTTAAAGTTTATAGTCAATTTATTTGATTGGAACCAAATAATTATTAAAAATTTTAAACCTTCCAAAATATTAGACCGAATTTCTGAAAAACTATGCCCAAAATAAATAAGTGCAGCAGGAGTGCATTTTTTTAAACTGATTTTCCTTTAGGTACCTGATATGCCTCAAACACATATCTTGATTTATAATTACAGGTAGGAAAATCCATCCTTATTTGATAATTTTTATTGTCTGAGGGGGAGGTGGTATTAAAACTTGGTTTAAAATAAGAACAATACAATTTTATTATCACACAAAACAGTTTTAAAAAGATTTTATTTTAAGAATAAGACTGTGAGGGGGATGTGGCACATACGAATAAATTATATATTTTCAAAGACGATACATACTAAAATTATGTGCATGTTCTATACAAGTTTAAAAATAAATTTGAAACACTTCTAGACAAGTAACTTACACTAGAATACTTCCACTGTCTTAGAGTTCAGAATTTATCATGTTTTCCACGATAGAAATATATTTTATCTAGATTAAAGTGTACAAAAAGCTTTAAAATTAGTTGCAATCAAGGCCACAATATCTGGCAGTCTGAAAGCAGACTTGTACATTTATTCAATAATAACATAAGGCAGATCAAGACTTTTTTATATATTTTTATGGACGGTTATTATGAGACAGTCCATTGGAGAACTGCTGTATCCTTTCCACCAATGGACACCACCCTTGTGTCGTCGTGAAGGAAGTGTACGGCAGTCACGTGACTGCTATGGCCTCCATACGAATGAGATAGTGACTAAAATAAAAATAAAATACTGTAGAAAGAGGAGGATTTCCTTCATAACATTTAACGTTACATGTTACATGTAGGGATTATCTAATTTTAAAAACGAGGATTTGTAATAGGTTCGGTTAATAGTTCTCTTTCCAATTAACATTTTTTGTAAAATTGAGCTAATATATATTTTTTAGATTTATAAAAATTCTGAATAATAAAAAAAATTATACGCATTTTAAGAAAACAAAATAGTGGTTTCTGCATTATTTTGGTTGTAAAAAGATAACTGGTGTAAATAATTTAAAATATGTTACCATCAAAAAAATGGTATAATAACCCAAAAACATGCTAATTACCTACAACCATCAAAGTTTATTTATACGTATTATACTTAAATATTCATTATTCAAAATATTATGTGCAAAAATCAAAAGATAATAAATTAGGTAAGGTATAAAAAACAGATATAGAGTGTCCTTCAAAAAGTTCGCAAAATCGGGAGAATTCGTTTTATTAATGATTTATTTTGAAATTTAACTTTGGCGTTAACTTCTTCTTTAAAAAGGATGAAAAATGACCCTTTGAAACGTGGTCACGCGACTTTCGCTACCTGTGAAAAATTCCATTTAAAAAAAAATCGCTAGAAATTGGTTTATTTGTTAAATATAAAAAAGTTTTACTTGAAAAATTTTTTTTCAATTTTTTTATTGTTAAATATCGATAAACAATATTGTCTTCAAGTAATCGTTTTAAAAATTTGATATTTTAATCCATTTAATCAATTTACTACTGGAAAATATAACGTGTAAATGAAATTAATAGACCAACTTCTTGGCGTTATATTAGCTTTTCATTAAATATAATAGAATTTTTATTTATATTTCTATATATTTCGATGTATTTCCATGTTTCCATATTTTTATATTTCTATATTTCTGTATATCTAGATTTCAATATTTCTAAGAGTACATATAATAATATATTTCTACATATAGAAATAAATTAATATATATTTCTATATTCCTATATATTTACAGTGTCTACTTTTAAACATATACAAATTCATAAAATCTTTATTTTTGGAGATAACAGTGTGCAATTTTTTGTTTGAAAGGCCTTTAAAAACCGCTTCCTTTGACGTTCCTACCATTTTCAAAATGCAAACCCAGGGCCGGCTAAAATTTTTTTATACCCCCTATTTTCACGAAACCATTTAGCGTTTTTTTTTTATTTAAAATCTGACACCACCGAGTTAATCGGAACACCCCATATACCTAATGTGAAGAAAAAAAATATGAGTATACAGAGAGTTCCATTCTGCAGGGTGTCGAAGTTGAACAAAATTACGAATTTTAAAGGTACCTATCTGGCGAGTCAATTGTGCCATGGAATCCCCTCAAAACAGTTGAATGGTCAACAAGGGTCACTCAAAGTGTTGCAACTATGTAGAATGGGACTCTCTCCACAAAAAAAAGTTCAGGTAATTATCTAGAAAAATAAAGATTTTTATGGATTTGTATATGTTTAAAAGTAGACACCCTGTATATATCTATATATGTCTATATATTTCTATAATTTTGTATTTCTACTATAGTTCTATAAATTTCTATATTCCTATATAATCCTTTACTAAATCATCAAAAAGCCATCAAAATAAATCATTAAAAAATTATGCGACCTTTTTCAATTTTTTTTTTAAATTTAATGTAAAGATTACAATGTATAAATTAAATGTTAAAAATTGGAAATTGCAATCAAATTTTTCATATTTTTATTTTATTACGAAATTTAGTTAATGACTAATTTGTGACTACTGATATACGTAACTCTGCTTAATGATTATTTACTTATTTTATTGATCAAAGTGATTAAATGTAAATAAAATATAAGTGAACTTATTCAGTTTAATTTAAAATGCGCAATTTTATATAAAAAAACTTCTACATTTTTCTACAAATCGCATTTTTTTTCAATATGTCCTCACGCCATAAATATAAAAAATGAGCCAAACCATCCCCGATCTGTCGCACCAGGGACTCTTTAAAATAAGGGGACCTAGCATGTCACAGTCTATCACATAGGAAAAGTGAAGCCTTGAGGGGAAGTTTGTTTTCTGTATACTCCAAGGAGACCACATAAGTGGGCTGGTACAAGGTTATGTTATAATTCAGTGTCCAACTGCTATCAGGTTTTATGTGACATGCCAGTGCCATAGATTCCAAAGGAGGCAAAATATTTCCCATCATAGTTCACAATTTTTAAGTTTTCTAACTTCCAGATAGTCAATTAAAGTTGCAATAAATAAATAAATTGCAATAATTGCAACCAGATTTTTCTTGTCTCATCTTTAGTAATCCTACAATTCCCATTACGTGGGCATTACGTATAAGTAGGTAGTTCGAAACAAATCGTATTTCGAAAATTTTAATTATTAAGCAGGTAGCTTCCGGCAGGTCTGTTTTTAAACAGTTTTTATCTACAACTATAAGTTTATTTTACGTTTGTGAGGTACCTTGGAAAAGAAATAAAAATTACAAAAATTTTATAATGAGCACCGATAAAACTACATGATTAGAACTAAGTACAAGACCTTAATCTTATTAGTCCATTCCAAAATCTGTGAAAGTTCTTTGGGTAGATACATTCAACAAGGGAGGAAAGTTCAAGTACGTACCCATTATATACCTACATATTACAAATTGTTTGAGGAACCTGGTAACAAGGTGCAATAGCGACAAATTCTCAAATAAGCAAACTGACTTACCATACTTATATTACTTAAATTCCTGGAAATAATTGCAGGAAACCAAATTCAAATATAAAATAAATTTGATTCATTTGGCACTTGCCATATTCTGTGTTTGTTGACAAAACATTGTCAAGTCTAATTTTTAGAAATCATGGAAACCATTATTAATTTTTACTAACAATCAAAGTACCTGTTATATTCATAGATTCTCCAATAAAATGGCATACTTGGCATCATTGAGACCATTAGAATGAGGAAAGAATGGGCCTCACTTTGGAAAGTATAATGCTGGGTCCCCTTACTTTAAAGGGTCCCTGTGTCGCACCTAAAATATTTCCCTTAAGAAATTTCTTACTTTAGGCTGAATTGTCGGATAACTGTAGAGCTTCACTTTTCCAAAATCATCTGCAGTCACCAAAAGCTTGTTGTCGTGGCTTTTATCGCAATAATTAACATCAGTTCCATCAGCATTTTCAGGCCAAATTCCCACTGTTGTAAAAGTTAGAGTGCAATTATTTGTAGCCCACTGAACATCTCTCATTAGGCTAGTTTGGGGAATTTGTCTGCAAGTTCCAGCATTCCCTACAATAGAAAAAAATATGTAGAAGATATTTTTTTCTAAATTTCCTACAACTCACAGAAAAGCAGCTCGTAGTCTCCAGAATTGCTCCTCAAAGTCTGATTATCCAGTGCCCAATCGATGTGCGTTATAAAACTGGAATGTCCCGTACACCTTCCAACTCTACTTAACTTGAAACCACCGTTGGACACTTGGTACACGTATATTTGGTTGTCTCTCGAACCTAAAGCGACCATGGTGCCGTCTGGCGAAAATTGTATGACTTGAATCGGTTCCGATCCATCGGCGTATTGGCCGAGGAGTTCCCTTGTCTGCGTGTCGAAAATCATCCATTTCCCATTGAAACATCCCACGAGAAGCCACATCCCGTCTCTTGAAAAGCTGACGCACTGCGCTTGTTCCTAAAACGATCGAAATAAACAAACAACCGATTGCTTTTATAAAGGAACTCACCCCGATGTCCTTGCTCCACAAAATGCAGTGGGACAGAGCGTCCCAAAGTTGCAGAACCCTGTCGTAGCCGGCCGTGGCGAACTGTTGGACCGTGGGGTGTGCCGCAAGGGCCCAGAGTTCGTCCGCGTGGCCCAGAACCACTGGGCTGAAGCCCAGATGGGCGGTGCCGGTCATGATGCAGTTGCGGGTTGTGCCGACGATAAGTTGGGAACCTCTGCCCTCCGAGACAACTCGGATACCCCCAAAGTGCGTCTCGATCTATAACGATTTGAAATTTATTTGTTTTATTTCATACTGTTCAAAAAATATTGTTGGATATACAGTGTGCCGATGGATGGGCATACAAAGATCGTCCGCTACGTGTCTAATCGGCACCGTCGCAACGATAAAGGCCCGGCAGCTGGCGACGCGAAGCGTCACTACGTCATCACAGCGTGATAGCTTTTAGTTGTTTTTATTATACTTCTTTGAAAACACCTTATTTTCATCTCTTTTAGCAATAATGAAAGATAGGGTTTTTCGGGCTAGCGCACGGAAACAACGCATGGAAAAACTTTCCGTGCGCTGAATAAAAATGCCGAATATAGGGCTTTAAAATAGAAATATACAGCAAAGTAAACTAAATCTAAGAAACTCTATATGCTCTCTGATATTTAACATATACCTATTTTGTATTTTAATTCGCAAGTGTTTCAATATTTAGATACATTTCTGTAATATTTTTGACGTTTTATTCACCTTATCTGACAATAACTAATTTACAACCAAGCACCAATAATTTGAGAGTAACCATGGAAACGCATCATACATACCAAACACTATATTGTCTGCATTGTTTATTTTTCGCCAATTAAATTTATTATAATATGCCGATAAAATGTTTTAAGTTTCCGTTTTCAAAGAAGTATAATAAAAAATATCGTTCATTACACGTCCAGAAATAGATTTTTCCGTGCTTGCATGACTTCCCGTGTTCGGCTGCACGTCACACGGGAATTTGTCACGCGCGCACGGAAAACTCTTTATTTCCAGACTCGTAATATATATATATATATATATATATATATATATATATATATCGTATATACTATTACGTGCGGTTGTTTACGTTTACTTGTTTCGCGATTTTCCTGTTTTAAAGAACGTTTGTTGTGTTATTTTTGACTGTGTTTTGAGTAATATAGGACGTGATACGGTGGTAAAACAGCAGAAATTCAGAATAAAGTGATTAAAATTCCATTTTAGTTTAAAAGTTTTAGGAGTCCTAAAGTGTCAGCTTATTCCTACCCTAAAGACCCAATTTTAAGGGAAAAGTGGGTTAAGACCATCAAAAGAGATTTTGTTCCTACACAGTCTTCCAGGGTAAAAGTGGTTTTGGTTTGGAGAGTTTTATACCTAACAGTTTTACATGACTAAACGTAATCAGGAAGTTTTATTGTTTTATTCATTCGAATTTAGTTGTAGCTAGGCACGAGAGTAAGAAAAAATTGGCATTTACGAAAATTTCACCGGTAGATATTAAAATGCACCAAAAGCCCTTGAAAATGCGACTTTCACTCTCCAAGAGTATTATGTGTTGTAAAACGATGAGCTATATATGTCATTGCGACGGTGCCGGTTTAGTACGGCACTGACAAACATACAAAGGAAATTTTAACATTTTTCCCTTCATAATAAATTTTGCTCCTCGAAAAAAAAATAGATTGTAAGTTAGAAGCTTCACTTGAGATGAACGTGATAAATATAATGACGAGTTGGGTGCTTCTGAAAAACGTAGCAATAAAAGTACCTATACCTATAATATAGAAATATTTTTGAATAAAAGTTTAAATTTCTACGATCACGTTTTTTATTTGTGTAAAAAATAGGAAGAAAATTACCTTTTCCAGAATACTGAACAACCTTACAAATTTTTTAAAACTAAGTAGGTATATTTAGATGCTTAATATTTATTAATTTCCATCAATAATTAATTCTTAAACAATTTTGTGCTAAATAACATTAATATATATTTTATTTTACCAAATCTACTGAATAACATTTTTAGAATATTATTTTTATGCTTCAAAATCTAAATGTTTGTTAATCAAAATATACTGGGAAATACGTTATTTTTATTTATAAAATGAAAAATGTTTTACATATTGCCAGTTTTTTTTTTGGTAAAATATGTTCATCCTGATAATTATTATATACAAGGTGTCCCTAGATCGACTTAACCTTAGGCACGGAAAGAGAGAGGACGCCGCTTGCCTATCCTGTGTATAGAATTTTTTACGTCGTTTTAAACGGCGGCCATTTTATATGTGGCAGACAAAGCGAACACGTTGTGAGTTAAAATCGTGAATTTGTAAATTAAAAGTAACAGTGAATAAGGGGAAAATATACTCTTACAATGGTGAATTGTTCAGCGTTTGGTTGCAAAAGCAGGAGTGAAAAACAAGAGCACGGGATTTCGCTTCACAGGTAAATATTTAACAAGCTATCTTTGGAAAATGCCTTAAAACTTTATTTTTTCTCAATATAACTTCTTTAAATTTCTTCTACCTTTTAGTATGATAAAATGCATTGTTTGGTTTGCAAATAGAACCAATATAATTATTTTTTGACATCGTTTTTATTGAACATTTCTTAATTGGTTATGATAGTTTCATAAAATATGGCCTGGTTTCCATGGACGTGCATTATTTATTTTATATTGATTCGAAATCGCCGCAAATAAATATATATTTCAGCACTTGACACTAGCTTTATATTTATGGGAAATTATTTGCAAAAAATACCAATATTTCAAATTACATGTAACTCAAAATTAACTACCTTTTCATTTTTAATATTTTTGTGATAATGGCCAAGAACGCGTGTCATGCTACGCCACTGGCCTGTCGTGCGATGTGGCAGTCGGTAACACGGACGCGAGCGCTGTTAGGCGTCCTCTATATAAATATAAATGTGATCTAGATTTACTGTTCTATGAGAAAAGGTTAGATTGTGAACTTACCAAACTGACTATCCCAGTCCTCGACAAATTGCTGTCGAATTCAACGATCCTCCCATCTTTACCGCCACCGGTTATGACACTACCATCCTTAAGTACACAAATTGAGAATATGGCTCCATCGTGAACATTCTTGACTAACTTCCAAATCGTATTTGTCCCCCTCCCCCACACCGCCAAGTTACCGTTCGAATCCCCTGAAAAACATTTTTTGCAACAACTCCGAAACCTTCATTCTCCTTATTAGTACGAGAGCCGTTTGCATGATTTCAACTTCAACTCTCATAAGCTTATAGAATAAGATTGTGCAAAATGTAAAGAATATATTTCTTTACTTGAAGCGAGTAGGTTGCCTCAATTTGTATGGGCCCGATCATTGTTATTTAAAGAAGTTGCGGTCAATTTTCAGGCAAATCTACTCTCATATGATTATAGAACAAAATAGGTACCGTCGGAAAGAAGGCCCATGGAGCAACAATAAAAAAAGGGTCCCTTGGTCCTTTAAAAATCCGATAGGCGTATTTTCGGGGGCCCGAAAATCCTCCGCTGTTATACAGGGTGTTTCATAATTGCATGCTGATCCGGCAGGGGGATATTCCTTGGGCGATTTTAAGACACAATTTTCATATTAACATAGGTCCGGAAACGCTTCATTTTCTATATGTACAGGGCGGTAAAAATTGAAGAAAAAATCGGTTTTTCTTCAATATTTCGGAGACTGGTTTAGATATTTTTTTGATATTCAGTACACGATATCTGCGTATAAAAGCAAGTATTTTAACAAAAAAAAAACCATTTGTTCTGATTCCACCAGTGGCGTCCCCACAAACAGGTCGATACACATTTTTGAGAAAAAAAATGTGACGCCAATGCTATGTTTCAAAATAAGAATTATTTTCCTAGTCTTTGTTGTGTGTCTATCAAAAATGAGCTCTTGACTTTTTGGCCTACGACGGACGGTTTCCGAATTAAAAAATAAAAAGCATTTACTTGCTATGCCGCTATGGCAGATTAATTTATTATTGAAATCTTAACAATGAAATTAATTAAATCATATCAGGTGTTGAAAATGTCGACCACCTGCAAGTATGCACGCCTCAACTCTTCTTCTCATAGATTCGCGTACTCGTTGAAAAATTCCTGGCGTATTTCTTATAGTGTTGCAGGAATCTGTTATGCGATTTCTCAGTTCTTCTTCAGTTTGGATTGGGGTGCTATAAACTAAGGTTTTAAGATGGCCCCATAAGAAATAATCTAGACTGTTCAGGTCAGGGGATCTAGGCGGCCATAATTCTGTTCCTGCTCTGCCTATCCAGCGATTATTGTAATTTTGGTCCAAATAGGCACGTGCCAAAACACTAAAATGCGCAGGGGCACCATCGTGCATAAACCACATTCGATTTCGGATTAAAACGGGGACATCTTCCAACAGCACTGGTAAATCATTTTCAAGAAAGTGACGATAATTTTCTCCATTTAATCTTCCTGGCAGAAAAAAGGGTCCAATTAAATAGTCGTCAACAATTCCTGCCCACACATTTACCGAGAATTGTTCTTGGTGATTGACTTCGACGATTGCATGCGGGTTCTCTTCAGCCCAAAAGTGATTGTTGTGGAAGTTTCTAATTGCATTTCGGGAAAAACTGGCTTCATCAGTAAATAATACTTCTCTGTCAAATAGTGGATTTTCAACAATTTTTTGAATAAACCATTGGCAGAAATTTATACGAAATGGAAAATCCCGAGGCAGTAAGGCCTGAACCCGTTGAATATGGTAAGGGTATAACAAAAAATCGTGAAGTATCCTCCAGACTAAAATATGGGAGATATTCAAATTACTAGCAATTTTCCTTGTGCTTATTTCGGGATTTTGCTCAACTGAATTGAGAACAGCTATTTCAGTTTCTTCTGTTCTTGCGATTCGTTGTGCCCCTTTTAAGTGGTGATCGGGTTTAAAACATCCCTTCTCGCGTAGTCTCCTATGAACGCTTGAAAAAGTTCTTGCATCTGGCACAATTCTTTGCGGAAAACGCTCTGCATACAGTCGCCTGGCTTCAAATGCATTTCCATCCGCAAGACCGTACATGTAATGAATATCGGCAAACTCGGCATTCTCAAACATATTTTCTTATACTTATATCAATCACTCACATTCGGATAAAGTATTGAAGTGAAAAATTTGACACTTGGTTGTAAACACAAAACTAAATCTCAGTGGCCTACTAGATTTTAAATAATAAATTAATCTGCCATAGCGGCATAGCAAGTAAATGCTTTTTATTTTTTAATTCGGAAACCGTCCGTCGTAGGCCAAAAAGTCAAGAGCTCATTTTTGATAGACACACAACAAAGACTAGGAAAATAATTCTTATTTTGAAAAATAGCATTGGCGTCACATTTTTTTTCTCAAAAATGTGTATCGATCTGTTTGTGGGGACGCCACTGGTGGAATCAGAACAAATGGTTTTTTTTTTGTTAAAATACTTGCTTTTATACACAGATATCGTGTACTGAATATCAAAAAAATATCTAAACCAGTCTCCGAAATATTGAAGAAAAACCGATTTTTTCTTCAATTTTTACCGCCCTGTATATCGAAAATGAAGCGTTTCCGGACCTATGTAATATGAAAATTGTGTCTTAAAATCGCCCAAGGAATATCCTCCTGCCGGATCAGCATGCAATTATGAAACACCCTGTATACGGCGCGAAAGACGGGGGCAAGTCTGGACCTCGGGGACGCGACTTGTGTGCGAAGTCCCGCTATACAGCCAGTGCCTTATACCGCTTGATGCACAGGAAATTTTTTCAAATGCGTTTTTCGGGAGATCTGACGGTACGGCGAGATGGCCGGAGAACGGGTCAACATATTTAAAGAAACTTTTTCAGGTAAATTATTTCTCGTTTTCGAGTTATTAAGAATTTTCGGCGAGAAAAACGACCAACACAGGTGGGACGCATCTTTTTTTACGTGATTGGCCGGCATTTCCAGTCACCTAAATGCCAAAGTCCGTAAACTGTCAGAAATTGCCCTTTTTCGCCGAGCTACAGCTAAGTTATTTCGGTCGGAATTTTTAAAGCTTCCCTCAAGTCTTCAGGTGAGGTGCAGATGTTTCCGGTGCCCCCGAAAAATTAAAAAATGAGAAAAAACACACACTTTATAAGAGCGGTTCCTCAGGATTTTCCGTCAATTTCGCTAATTCTACAGCCGTCCCGTTTCTCGAAACTTGGAAATCAAGAGTCGGAAAATTCGGTTAAATATCGGATTTTCGAGGTTTCTTTTAGAACTGGAGGAAAGACAACACCCAATTAAGAAATTTACCACCTCCTTCGATTTTTAGAACGGCACTTGTCGAATTTGTCAAAAGACTTTTGCGAAAAAGTAGTAAATATGTTCGTGGGACGGGTTGTACCTATTAAAAAATTAAAAATTAACCACAACTTCTTTAAATAACAGTGATCGGGCCCATATTATCTGAGGCAACCTAGTCGCTTCAAGTAAAGAAATATACTCTCTACATTTTACATAACATCTTATTCTGTAAGCTTACGAGAGTTGAAATCATGCGGCAGGCTCTTGGACTGTACCTATCGTTTACCTGTAATCGTTTCCCCAGTTTGCAAGAACGCCACGCACGTGACGTACTTCGGTTTGTCCCTGGTCTCGAATATCCCCATCCTTTTGTACAAGGTGCCGTTGACGTCGAGCGACCAGAAGGCGATGTGGCTCTTGCCACACGTGACGATGGTGTTCCTGTCCAGAGGATGAAACTCGGCGGCGACTATCGTGTCTACGGAACACTTGGTCTCGCTTATCCTGTACCCGTTGTCGCCTTTCTGCCAGTCCCACACGGAGATGGTGTGATCGGGAGCTTCGTCTATGGCAACCAGGAGCGAGCCGCCGTCCGCTTTGCTGAAGGAGAGGCAGCAGATCGACACGTCGAAATCGTTCATGCCGACGACGGCCTGGGTGTGGAGGGACACGGAATTCCATATCCTTATGTGGGGCTGGAATTTTTAAAATGAGAACGTTCGCTTCCGAATTGGACGTATATTTACCCTTGCGTTTGCTTTGTCGGGTCCAGCGCATTGTCCGGTGGCTACCAACATTTTATTGGGGTGGATCGCCAAGCTGAAGATAAGTTTCGTTTAAAAAAAAAAACGACTTAAATTACACTTCTCTTGCCACCAAAACTTTGTTTTTTGCACTCGACATGCATTTCGCTAACCATGTTAGCATCATCAGGAGATGCAAAAAAAGCAAAGTTTTTTTGGTGTGTGGAGAGTAAAAATATTTATTGAAAAAAACGCACAAACTATAGTAAAATCGAGCAACTCTTACGCCTGGCGTAAACAAGAGCACGTGCGTTGAGATATTCGCCAGAGCCGCACTGAGGCACGACCTTTATTTAATTTTAGTTTTACAATTGTTTACATCAAAATATTTTGGAAAAATTATTGGTTTAATTAAAATGGTTCAAAACATCGACCAAATTATTTGTGGCAGTGTATAAATAGCTGAAAACAACAAGATAAAACCGCGTAAATACACTTTTGCGATCGAGTACGGCCCTGCTGCCAGGCGCGCTGATATTTTATGGCCTATTGACCATTCGCCTTGTTTCGCGGAACATTTTTGTAAGAATAACATTAATAAGGCAAGGACCAGCCCAAAAATTTAGTTAAGGGCATAACAAAGAATGTCGAAAAGCGACCTGCTAGGGGAAAACGTCCTAGACAAAAAGTCTATCACTTTCGCAAGACACATTTTCCAACATAACCTAAATTTTCCAAGAAAAACCGATTTTTAGATTTTTTATTTTTTTTGTCTCGTAATAATAACGCAATTTACATGAAGTTTTGTGGAAGTATACTTTTTTGCATTGTATAAGCCCAATTTTACTGGAACCTGGAAAACAAGTAGTTTCCGAAATAGTCACATAAATCTTCACGAAAATATACAGGGTATCCGAGTTGTAAACCAGAATTTTTAAATAAACGATAGAAAATTTTATTTTGATCAAAAAAAGTTCGTGTGAACATGGAACCGGAGATGCTTTATAAAAAAGATACGGGGTGTTAAAGTTTATTTTTAAACGGTTTTTTAATAATACATATCACAAAAACGACAAATGATATTAACGTTAAATTCGATACACAGTATTCGGGTATAAAATGCAATAAACTGAAGCTACCAGTATTTTGTTGTCATAACCAGTAGCGTACGGGAAGGTATACACCCCATTTCAAAAATAATTTCTACGCCAATGTATTTTTTTTGTAAATTGCCAGTAATTTTTATATAAAAATGTCTCTTATCAATTCTCCCTAAAACTACTGGATTTTGAGCAAACAAAGAAAGTCCAAGTTGCTGCTCAGAGAAAGTGCCGAGATTTATTAAAAATATTGTCTTTCTTAATATTCCAAACGAAATTCCAAAAAAATACATTTAAAAACCCTATTTCCTTCAAACCTTGCCATTGAATTTTTTGCACCTAAATAAAAATAAGGTGCTTACACACATTCCAAAATATGTCGTACATCATAATATATACTATAATTGAAAACATTCCCGAATTATCATCAGTTTTTCTCTCCATCCATAACTTGGACTTGCTTTATTTGCTCAAAATCCAGTAGTTTTAGGGAGAATTGACAAGAGATAATTTTTATGTAAAAATGACTGGGCAAGTGAAACATGCTGTCAAATTTACCAAAAACCTATGGGCGTAGAACTCATTTTTAAAATGGGGCGATTCCTACCTTCCCGTACGCCACTGGTTATGACAACGAAACGATGGTATACCCCGATTACTGTAAGAAGTCCCGATTTTGTCAGATGACATTCTCCACAAAATCCCTAGGAATTTTCTGTTAACCTTGGGTATAACATTATTGGTATATGTGTCTCAACCAGTTAATGACGTCACTCATTGATTTGTGATGTGAAAAGTTACCCAAGTGATACGAAAAAAAGAGCATATTAAAATAAAAACCCTATTTCAATCACGATTATACCGCTATAAATAAAAATAACTATGACTACAACTCATTTTAATAATAATTACAAACGTCATGGAAACACTTTTCATTTTGGTATTTTGTAATAATCAGCTGCTTTTGGCAGCTTCTATGGGCGGACTCAGGCAAATTTTGCTTCGGTGTGTCAAAGTGACAGTGAAGGTTTTCCAGATCGCTCAAACTGGTTCAAACACTCGGTAATGAAAATATTCGCGGGTTTTCTACGTTTCGTGAGTTTTAATCGTCATCTGTGTTGTTCTTGTTCGTGTTACTTTTCGTGTTATTAGTGCAAATGGGCTCGTTACTGACCTGAACTTATGACCCGGTTGCATTTCTTGCTGCATTGATGACAACTTAGGATATCGAAATTACCAATTGACAGTCCCAGTAAGGACTTCTTAAAATAATTTGAGTATAGCTTCAGTTTATTGCATTTTATACCCGAATACTGTGTATCGAATTTAAAGTTAATATCATTTGTCGTTTTTGAGATATTATCAAAAGAACGTTTAAAAAAATAAATTTTAACATCCTGCATCTTTTTTTTTTTAAAAGCATCTCCCGACCCATGTTCACATGAACTTTTTTGTTAAAAATAAAATTTTCTATTGTTTGTTTCAAAATTGTGGTTTACAACTCGGGCTCAATTTCAGTTTTTTTCTCTTTTTATAACCTAAACTAAATTTTTCGGCTGGTCCTTGCCTGTTAATATTTTTTTTCCGTTTAAAATCCGCTTTGTCTACAAAGCGCCTAAAAATCTATCAAAGAAGCCCAGCGCTATTAGCTCCGCTAGACCATTGAGTAAAAGAATATATTAAAATATATATTCTTTTACTCAATGGCTAGACACGTCGAACGGTCCCGCTGCGACGTTGCCACATGTGCGTTCATGGCTTGAAATCTAACTCCGAACTCCGTTATTTACCTCTTGACATCATCCGTGTGCTCGACGTAGTGCCTCTGGTTCTGCTCTTCGACATTGTAAAGCACAACAACGCTAGCGACAAAGTATATCATCTCGCCAGTCGGCAAGAAGTACAAATTGCTCCTGCAGTCTCTTCCTCTATATCCGTACGTCCAGTCCAACTTTAACCTTTGACCAGGTGCAGTCAACACCTAGTGACATCGTTAATTGAATAATAAAAAAAATAATTATTGATAAAATTTAATTTCCTATACCTTAGTAATATCATAATTGTCCGCTAATTCTGTAGGCGCGTAAAGTATTATGGGACGTCCTCTCAAATACATTTTAACTGTTTTTTCATCTTCATTGTAGGTGGCGTCTTTTGTCCTAAAAGTAATTAATATTGTTTGATGGGATAATAAAATACAAATGATCTCAGCAGACTGCATTACGTCACCGTTTGTAATTTATAATCATTTTAACACCGTCCACGTTAGCATTCAATTATCATACAGCATATATTGTGAATATAAACAAGTAGAATACAATAATATTGTGCATCTTACATTTTCTGGCAGTAAACTCGAAAATTTAGCACGTGAATTAGGACTAAAACTGTTGAAAACCGACACACTACTGAACACAGCCAGGCTAGCCTCGTCACAAATGACTGCTTATGGAAAGAGGAAGAACCGCATTATTGTATTTTTATTTTGCAACACGGTATACCTACAGGTGCGTTTTAGTTAATTTGTTCTAAATACCAAAGCAGTAACGATTAACTAATTGGATATTGATATAAACGTGACTCGGCTAACACGTCACTGATTACACATTTTTGGGCGCAAAGATAAGAATAGCCGGTTTTGTTCATTTATGTAAGTGCAGTGCAGCAATCTAAGATTTATTGGCTATTTAGACTTTCTAGGAAATAAAGGTGTTTCAAATTGATGAGGAACCGTTTCTAAAAGATTAACTTTATCGACCTTTCCACGTATAGTAACAATATCGCAAACTTATTACTAAGAGAGTAAGAAAAAAACATACCCATGTTTTAAGTTTGTCGCAGATAAGTTATTTGATTTCGGGTACAAATTTAAAAAGGACTTGTTGGAGAACCTAAAAATAAAAAAAAGCAAAATAAAAATAAAGCAAGCAAAATCAACTACATATATATAAACAAATCAATGCAAATAAAAGCTATAAATTTAACTGACGTATTCCACACATGTACCTGTCATGTCAACGGAAATAAAAGATTTTTGATTTTGATTTGTAATAATAGCCAAGGTTACCCATATACTTTGATTAGTACATACATTTTAACTGGCGGTAGTTTCGTATCTCATAAGCATGCCCAAGAAAGTATTTTTTTAAGTGCAGAAAATAAAAAGTTATGGCAATTCAAAAATTTTCCCGAATTTTGGAGACAATTTGAGAACCACTGGTCGCCACTGCAGCGATGCCACATCGACAGACAATTCCTTACCCAATTATCCCGCATAAACAAAAAATAATAATATCAAGACTTACCTAGTACAGAAGCACTCACCACAACTTAATAATAATCACATCTACCACTTTTGACTAATTTGTTTTCACTTTTCACTATACTTCCACGACACAACACACCACATCTTAATGACGTACCACTCACTACTACTAATAATCACATTGACCACTTCACCAATTTGTTTTCGGCACTTCACTTTTTAACTCCGTAATTTTTTTACAGAAGTTGTCCGTAATATCCACTTTCAAAGCTCCCACTCTTCGCTGCATAGATATTTTATTGCAGTATCGTGGCTATTTTTAATTTCATTCACTATCGGCTACACACCCGACGGAGATTTCAGCAAACAATTTTTATTGTCCAGCAAGAATAAGTAACATTTCAATTATTATTCGCCTTCAAAACACGCGAGGACCGGAAGATTTCGGTAATTCGGTGTGAGTTTTTGCGATACTCTTTCCGTTTGGCGGTCGTTGTATTAAGAGAGTGATGCGCGATGCGCTGGTTTCCGAAAGGCTGTTGACGTGGACCAGCGACACTAAAAATTTTTCTAAGTATAATAGCAAATTTGTCGTATTTATTATGCGATTTAAAAAAATCAAAAACAAATTTTATAGGCGTGCTTTTGGGGTCGAAACCTATCGGTAGATAAAATTTTTGTACTAATCAAAGTTACCCTCCGTATTTATAAGATTTTTTTATAGCAGTAGCAAGGGTAGCGAACTTCCAAAAATTTCGCCAGGTCAGGTGCGAATTTGATTTGGCAAATTTATACAAAATAACAAAATGTTGATCAACTACGTTGCAAAAAAATATATAAATAAATACTCCTATGAAGTATAGTAGCTATACCTAATAAGGACTACTTCTAAAATAATTCTATTGTATTAGATTAGACAAGTGTTTATTTCTGAAGTATATATTATGTTTATATGACCTTGATTTATTTAAATATTAAACGCCGATAACTTGTACCTAATCTCTGTCAATCTCTAATCATTTAAGTCGATTTCCGACCAATAAAAGTATTCGAACCAGATACTTCCACTTACTCAAAAATGCGTGAAAACAATTCATGCTATCGACGATGACATACAAAAAATTTGGAAATTATTTAAATCAGAGCCATCAAAAGCAAACATATTTTGTCAATTTTCTTTATCCTATAACGGTTGTTATAAAGTACGCAATCAAACTTTAAGGGATCATTGCTCGTTGCAAGAAACAAGTTCATATAAACATATAAACATAGGTCCCAAACCCAACGTCTTTTAAATGTAGAAAAATATATTGGTGATTTTTGTAAATATCTTCCAAATTGAGAGATTCAAACGAAAATGATACCTACGTACATACTGCTTGGCCCGATAACCTGACCATCTACAATCTACAGGAATGTGTGGACGTTGCATAGTTAAAAAAATTCTATTGGTTGGCTTGTCCCAGGGACTCTTTAAAGTAAGGGGACCCAGCATTATACTTTCCAAAGTGAGGCCTATTCTTTCCTCATTCTAATGGTCTCAGTGATGCCAAGTATGCCATTTTATTGGAGAATCTATGAATATAACAGGTAGGTACTTTGATTGTTAGTAAAAATTAATAATGGTTTCCATGATTTCTAAAAATTAGACTTGACAATTTTGGGTATACAAGTGCAGAATGTGGCAACTGTCAAATGAATTAAATGAAATTTATTTTATATGTTTCCACGAATTTAAGTAATTAAGTATGGTAAGTCAGTAGTGCCGATTTTGCTTATTTAAGAATTTGTCGCTATTGCACTTTGTTACCAGGTTCCTCAGTCCATTTGTATACTTGAACTTTCTTCCCTTGTTGAATATATCTACCCAAAGTATTTTCACAGATTTCGGGATGGAATAATAATATTAGGTCTAGTAGTTCTAATGATGTAGTTTTTCTCGGTGTTAATTATAAAATTTTTGTAATTTTATTTCTCTCCCAAGGTACCTCACAAACTTAAAATAAACCTGTAGTCGTAGATAAATACTCTTTAAAAAAAGACCTGACTGAAGCTACCTGCTTAATAATTTAAAATTTTCGAAATACGATTTGTTTTGAACCTACCTACTTATACGTAATGCCCACGTAATGGGAATTGTAGGATTACTAAAGGTGATACAGGAAAAATCTGGTTGCAATTTATTGGGACCACTACAGGCGGCTGCATTACCTTTAATTGACACATCTGAGTATCTGGAAGTTAGAACAGTTAAAAATTGTGAATTATGATGGGAAATATTTTGCCTCCTTTAGAATCTATGGCACTGGCATGTCACATAAAACCTGATAGCAGTTGGACACTGACATTTAAAATAACCTTGTATCAGCCCCCTTGTGGTCTCCTTGGAGTCAACCGAAAACAAACTTCCCCCAAGGCTTCACTTTTCCTATGACTGTGACATGCTAGGTCCCCTTATTTTAAAGAGTCCCTGGCTTGTCTACCCCACTTCGCGATACGGTCACATTTGCCTATTACAATTATTGGCAACTCGTTTAGTATTGCCGCCATTCAGCAAGGTGCGGAAGTGCAGCCCCTCCACCCATAGCGCTAGTCCCCTTGCCTCTCAGGCCCCTGTATTCAAGTTATAGGAGCCAAGCCAGTACTTGTTTTTGGTAATGTTTAGGCCAGTCGTTACTTCACCTGGACTGCATGCCGTTGGCCAAGGTGGCGAAGTCCCCCGTCGAACTCCACCTCTTGTGGAGGCTGCTCGAGTTGGAGGACGAGGGCGACGGGGGGGCCACGACGACGCGGCGTGGCGCCGTCGGCGGCAGCGGCGTCGCCCTGGGGCTCGGCGACGGCGCCGGACTGGCGCTGCTCGAGCTCTGACTGTCGCTGTGCAAGCTGCCCGTCGATTGGTAGTGGACAGCGCGTCGCTGCGGCAGAGCCGAGCCGTTGTATCTGGAAGGCGAAGATAAATTGGAGGTTAGGACTTAAGATGGCTAATCGGACCTTTGGAACGTGCATTAGCACATGCGTTGCGATACGATACACCCTGTTAGCGTTGGTTTATTTTCTGAATGTGTGTCATAAATAAATTTAAACGGAGACGGAGGTCTAATAACAACAATTTAGCAATGTAAAAGTTATATAAATTCATTGATATACAAGCTTAATAATACCGCAACGTAATTTATAAGCTGCATAATTTAGAACAGTGTAAAGCACACCAATTTTAAGAAGTACGTATTTGTATCCTACAGATTCGCGGTTGCTAAGCAACGAAGTGATAATTGCACAAGTGCAATTACCGCTTTGATTTTGCAAGTACAATAATTATTATCACCCAATTTTGATTCAATATTTGAATTGTGCACAAAGTGTCCTTTCCGATGACGTATCGCGCATGTGCATTAGCATTTATGCAGAAAAATGGCCTCCTAGATCATTTTCCTAAGATGGCCATGAAGTCGCCTAAACGAGACAACAGGTGAAATGTATAAATGACTTGTTTTGGCCTACTTGATAATATTTCTGTGATGAAGTCAGCTGCTTTCGGAAACAGGTAATATATTATAGACCGGGAGATAGTGACAGATTTTTGGACGTGATTTTACTCAGTATGCCTTTCATAGGGCATTATGTTGCGTATATTCTCATAATAATAAGGTATGAATCAGAGAGCCATCCTGGGTTCTTCATATGGAAAAATGAGTTTTCATTTATTCGAAAAATATGCGTTTTGATATGATTTTAATCAGGCTGCCATGTGTTTTATAATGAACTTCAAAATAGAAAATTCCTCGGAAAATTATAGGCATACCGTTAGCGTGGGTCCAAAGGGCTATTATTGCCACGTGAACTTGTATTTTAATAATTAATTTTTCCACGTTTCTGAACAGGCTGGCAATGAGAAGTATGCAAGTTCTTGTTATGAAACTGCTGAAGAAAAGATGGCATACCGTTTGCGCATGTCCAAGTACACTTTACATCGAATAACTCGTTTAAATGATTGAATAACATTCAATCTAAACAGTACTTGGACATGCGCAAAAGGTATGCCATTCCCTTTTCAGCATTTTCATAACAAGAACTTGCATACTTCTCATTGGCAGCCTGTTCAGAAACGTGGAAAAATTAATTATTAAAATATAAGATCACGTGGCCTACCCTAACGGTACGCCTCTGGTTTTCCGAGGAATTTTCTATTTTGAACTTCATTATAAAACACATGGCAGCGTGACTAAAATCATATCAAACTAATATTTTTCGAATAATTGAAAACTCAGTTTTTCACATGAAGAACCCAGGATAACACTCTGATTCATACCTTATTATTGTGAGAATATGTGCTACATAATGCCCTTTGCAAGGCATATCTCCCGGTCTATTAGGGTTATATTCTTTAATTTAATAATAACATTGAATCATTCTGCATAAAATCAAGTCTCTAGGTAGCCCTAGCGAACCTTATGTGTTAACATTATTTTAAGAGAGTTGCAAGGCGATAGGTATCGTGATCCCTACCTAAATATCGAAAATATTTAATAAAAAAAGGAAAACAAAAATAGTATAGATACTTTTCTTATAGAAAACACAACTCTACAATATAAACAGAGACAAAATAGTTTCAAGGTATAAATTATCTAGTTCAACTTGCTTTAAAAACTTTTTCCTGCTCCCTCCTGCGTAAGTACACTTTACATACTCGCCAGTACTCCCGAAAGCGTAAGTGAAATGTTCGAGGCGACCTGTTAGTTTCGTTGCTAGGTACAAAAAGTGGTTGCTAGGTACAAAAAGTATTGCCTAGAATATCTTACGCAGCAAATACCTTAAAACCATTTTAATAAAATATGTGTAGCAAAGCGAGACTTGTGTCAATTTTAATAGGTATCACAGCGATAGTTTCATAATTTGGTTTTGATCGAAAAGAATACGAGTTGTTAAGAATGAAAAACTATTATAATAATATCAATATTTCTTTAGTGTCAATTAATACTGGCTAATAGACTAAAATCGACAAGCAGTTACTGTAGCGCGAGGTTAGAGTACCTACCCGGCTAGTAAATCGTAAGTCCCGGGTTCGAGTCCTGCACAACCCCCCAGCTTTTTTATTTTTTATTATCGCTGCAAGTTATGGAGATTATTATTCATCTACTCTATAGTGTATTTAGAGTTTAATTCTAAATACTTATAATCTGAAATTGTCGGTAGCAGGAAAAATATAATACATTGCACGTTGTGTGATCTCTTTTTTGGTCTAGGAGGTACTTTTAAGGACCGAGACTAAAGGTTTAAGGGCCTTAAACAACCTCCTCGGACAAAAAAGGGCACTCTTGAAATCTTACTTATAGTCTTAGGAATGAATATTACACGCGCTGTAAAAATGTACATAAACCGTAATGAAAATTATGTACATTTTCTTCGTAGTTTAACTCGAGTTGGCCAATATACCACATCGCCATATAATATCCCGAAGAAAATAACATCGCATGGTGAATCTCTACAATAATAAAATAAATAATATGGGTAGGTAATTGTTTTTTAATTGCAAATTAACGACATTGACTTAACGACCTAAATGATCACTTCCTTATTCGTGTGAACAGACATTAGAATATAATTTTTTGGCGAAAATTATGACATTATTTATCATGGATAGCATTTGTCTATAATTACTTGATAAATGCGCTTGAATTAGATATTTTATCTGTAGGTGGTGCTTTGTGAAATTCGCACACTTTCATCTTAACTTAGCTATGAGTACATACACCTCTAGAAAGGGAATATTACGATTACGAGTATTGTGAAGCATTCAGCATCCAGTATCAGTAGTTAATTTTCTTTGGTATTTGCGCAGTATTATATCTTTAATGAACGCTTGTCATATTAGGAATTTCAGTTCGCTTCAGACGAGCTTTTACTCTTGCTTTCGACAAGATTAACCTTTAAATCCCAGTAAGAAGCGACCTCAATGTGGTGCAAATAAAAATTTATGACATAGACGACAAACATACTACAAATGATGACTATTTTCTTATACAGTCAGGTGAATAAAGCTAGGAAAATAAAATTTTATTAACAAATTTCTGACCTGACCTGGTCGATTTTTCCAAAATAAACATATTTGTCCAGATCGTTTTATTTTTAAAATTATTCGTGACAGAGCTGCAAGTTTCCCCATATCTGGTTAATGACATCTATCTGGGAGAGTCTGGATAGTGCATTTACCTATCTAAGATAATTTTAAAAATGATTGCATAGTCATTTGTAGTGGGTTTAGGAAAAAATATCAAATGTAAAAATATCGGATGTAAAAATATCGAACACAAAACATCGAAAAGCAAATATATGCCGCGGAAAAAATATCGAATACACAAAATACCGACTACCTAAAAAATCGAAACGGAAATTATCAAAGAGGAATAAATATCGAATACACAAGATACCGACTACACAAAATACCGACTTCAGAAAATATCGAAACACTAAATAACGAAAAACCAAAATGTCGAAATGGAAGATATATCGCAATTAGAAATAAGAGAATGGCTTTTACAATTTCTAGAAATGGTAGAATAAACGTAAGTAAAATAACTTCTGAGAAAAAAAGCAATATTATCTGAAATCAGAAAATGTAACATTTATTCATTAAAGGTAACAATTACATAACTTATTTGAAAGAACAATATATATTATAAATTCATTGCAATAGACATTAAGATCTCCACTCCATTGTTGTTGTCCAGGTCGTGAAGTATGTTTTTTATTCTTTGGTCCCGGTTCTTGTATTTCTTCTTGGGAGCTGGATCGCCCCTCGTCACTTCCAGCAACTTTACTTCTGTAATCGCCTGTTCTCTTTTCAGGGCATTAATTAGTGACCATAAAGTTGGGCGCTCAGAATTAATTTGAAAGGAAAACCCCCTGTGCCACGCTTCCACAGAATTGTTTGTGGTAGGCAGTCCTTCAAGGATTGCATCGTAGCAGCTCCACATCGATACATTGAAAAGAGGTGGGCGCCTGCGTTTTCTCTCCTTTTGACCAACCCAGGTTTTTTCGAAATAATCCACTATACATTGCGCCTCTTCTGGGATTACCTCTTTGTCGACGAGACTATCGAATAGCTCAGGGACGAAAATTGGGGGGATAAAGGCGAGCGCAAGGAGTGTCTTCATCTTGTGAGAAAATTCGCAATCGCTATCGTATTGTGTTTTCAAGCCGTTTGCCTGAATTTGCCGATAAAAACACTGTGCAAAATGGAAATAGCATCCGTTATGAATGACATTTGGAAACTCAGCTCTGACGGCATTTCTAACGGCTGGCTCAAAATCTGTCAAAATGTTCTCAACTTCCATTTCCTCGATAATTTCCTTGATTTTTGAGAAGAGTTTCTTGTACGTGACCTCGCTTTTATTGGCCAAAAAACAAAACATCACTGGAACAGTTATGCCTCTATGTTCAGCATGTATTGAATACAATTGTTGAAAAAATTTGGGGATGACTTTGAATGTGCCGTCCATATACCATATTTTACTTTTACGGAGAATGTCACAATTTTTTTTGGTGCCGAAAATAAGAAACCTTTCTTCGTGCTGACCATCATCGTATAGAAGAAATGTTTCGTCCTTCTCCGTTTTTTGGTATACATCTGGTATCACGATATCTATGAGGTTCTGGAATCCGGTGGGTACGTTGTTTTCTCTTGATCGGGCGTTTCTTAAGATCCGTTTTAACGAATCTCTTCGGGGCATCTCACCTGCTGACGCCATGTTCACATTTTTACAACACTCAGAAATTATTAAGTGGGGTGGGTCCATAGTCGTTCTTGCTTTTTCTTTTGCCGCGTTAACTATCTTCTGGATTTTTATTTTTGCAGCATTTCCTGGATGATTATGATCACGATTGCTTTCTCGGATATTTTCTTTGCTTTTCGTGATAATACGAGCTGGGCATTTTTTTTTGTAATACAATTCACATTTCCAATATTGCCGGTCGCCAGTTACCTTATCTCGGAGATACATAAACCCACCACATGATAACTTTGTTTTACCCTTTTGGCTCTGGATATATTCAAAATCCATAATTCAAGGAGTCGATAGTGATGATTTGGTCTGGATATGATTTTTTACAAATGCACGTAACTAACAATAATAATATATTTATTTAGTAACTAGGAGCAACTATGACTTCTCCTGACATTCTACCTTTTTTTATAAATAATGAAAATACCAGCCGAGAAAACCTAGCTACACAATGTTTCTGTAGTATGTGCTAATTCTTTGATCATCGTAATAATTTATTCAAGTATTAGGATTATCTACGTAAAACTCCCACCCTGCAAACTTATCAGGTGGTGGGTTTATGTTTCTCCAAGAAGATAGTTAACGCGGCAAAAGAAAAAGCAAGAACGACTATGGACCCACCCCACTTAATAATTTCTGAGTGTTGTAAAAATGTGAACATGGCGTCAGCAGGTGAGATGCCCCGAAGAGATTCGTTAAAACGGACCTTAAGAAACGCCCGATCAAGAGAAAACAACGTACCCACCGGATTCCAGAACCTCATAGATATCGTGATACCAGATGTATACCAAAAAACGGAGAAGGACGAAACATTTCTTCTATACGATGATGGTCAGCACGAAGAAAGGTTTCTTATTTTCGGCACCAAAAAAAATTGTGACATTCTCCGTAAAAGTAAAATATGGTATATGGACGGCACATTCAAAGTCATCCCCAAATTTTTTCAACAATTGTATTCAATACATGCTGAACATAGAGGCATAACTGTTCCAGTGATGTTTTGTTTTTTGGCCAATAAAAGCGAGGTCACGTACAAGAAACTCTTCTCAAAAATCAAGGAAATTATCGAGGAAATGGAAGTTGAGAAAATAAATATTGCTTTTTTCTCAGAAGTTATTTTCCAACACGTCTGCACGCGCTGGAAAAGGTGTAACTATGACTGGTTGATTTCGAAATCATGCTCTACTATGGTGTCGATATTTTGTAATCTGGGCGATTCTTTCTATATATAAGAAAATGCGATAATGGGCAAGCGCCAAGCAGGCAAAGCATTGTCCATTATCGCAATTTTTATACACTTTTACATTCGTTAATTCTTTCGATATTTCATGTATTCATTATTTTGTAATTCGATGTTTTGTGTATGCGTTATTTTGCAATTTGATATTTTTCACTTTCGATAATTTGTGTTTTGATATGATTTCCGTTTCGATATTTTGGGTAGTCGGTATTTTGTGTATTCGATATGTTTTCTGTGGCGTTAATTTGCTTTTCGATGTTTTGGGTTCGATATTTTGTGAATCGATGTATTGATTTCGATATTTTTTCCTAAACCCATTTGTAGTAGAAGCTACTACAAGTGGGTGGAATAGAATGTTTGTCGTATTTTTACAGACACATACATTATTTTTTATTATATTATAGGCAATTAGGTATGTACAGACATAGTGCAATTTGTTTTAGAAAAATTTGATTGAGTGTATAAAATTATAGAAAATCCGCATAAGTGATAAAAAAAAATTAACAAAAAAAAATAAAACCGACTTCCAAAATTTGCCGGTATGCACACTCGACTAAAAATTAAAAAAAAAAACATAAAATAACACCGACTTCACAAATTTGCCCGTATGCACATTTCAACTAAAATTTTAGAAATATTTTTCTCTTTCTAAATTGAGTTATCTTTGGAATTGGTGACAGTCAAGGCAAGGGATTTAAATTTATTTAGATATGAATACATCATATCATACATACATCATAACTTACTGTCACCGACTCCAAAGATAACTCAATTTAGAAAAAAAAAATATTTCTAAAATTTTAGTCGAAATGTGCATACGGGCAAATTTTTAAAGTCGGTGCTATTTTTGTTATTGTTGTTATTTTTGAAGTCGGTTTTAATTTTTTTGTTAAAATTTTTTTATTTCTTATTTTTTAGTGAATTATTAAGAATTATCGAAATCGGCCCAATATTAAATTCCATCCCCTATTTGTCCACCCTTAGAATTGAAATGTTTCTCTTCAAATTTAAATGTGACCACCCCTAAGGTAACCCCTTTCTAATAAAATAATAATCATCCAAATCGGTCCAATATGAAATTTCATCCCCTATTTTTTCACCCTTAGGGGTGGAATTTTTTCTTCAAATTTAAATGGGGCCACCTCTATGGTACTCCCTTTCTAATAAAAAAGAATCATAGAAATCGGTTCATTATGAAATTTCCTCCCCTATTTGAATTTTTTCTTCAAATTTGAATTGTCCAAATCGGTTTATAAATAAAGGAGTTCTGGAGGTAACAAACATAAAAAAAACATACAACCGAATTGATAACCTCCTCCTTTTTAGAAGTCGGTAAAAAAACATTTTGTTTCTGGAAATTTGCCTTGACTGCATCTGTCGAAATATTGAAAAAACTTATTATTACTATAACTAGGTATAGTTTTATTTTTTGTTACTGGGGATCGACCAAAACTTTAAAACGACGGGTTGTCATTTAAAAAACGTCAGTTTTTGTTTATTTTTTGTATATTAAAATTGCTAACACATGTTTCGATCTTTACAAGATCATCTTCAGAGCATACATTAACATACAGTAACAAAAAATAAAACTAATTTGACACGACCAGGAAAAAGGAAGAAAAACTTTACGATATAACTAGGTATAAAAACACTTCTTAGTTAAAGATCGTTTCAAGTACTTACTTAGGTACCTATCTACATACCTACTTTATAGACAAAAATTGTACAACAAATAAAATATGAAACGGAAAATCATTTTCTTTAATACCATTCTCCATATACCATTTTAAATTAGGTAACTCGGTACCCCCCCCCCCCCCCACGAGCCGTCACTGTGGATCAACAAGATTTGTAAAGTAAGAATTTGAGAGAGAGCGTTCTGAATAACGTCATGGGAATGCTGGCAATAATCGTCTTCAAGGGCAACACACGAGGGAACGCCAATCACATCATCTGAGAGCGTTCCTGTGACGTCGGCGTTCGCTCTCTCTCTCTCTACGTTAGTGGGTAACCTTCTTACTTCGCGGTTTACGGGTCTTGGTGGATCAACGCCTCTGAAACGACGCTACGGCTTAAAATCAAAGTAGGCGCTCATCGCATTTGACAAGATGTTATGCCTTCACTCACCGCCTCGCCGCGTTCTCTATCTTCGAGGCCGAGTAGCTGACGGGCCTCGGCCTCGGCCCGTCCTGCTTCGCCGCCCCGTTGATCCTGACGGGCGTGGCGGGGGCGCCGGCGGCGTTCGGCGCCGCCCCGCCGCCGCCGCCGGACCGCACGCCCTCTAGCGAGGCGAGGCGGCGCAGCGCCTCCGCCAGGGTCGCGCGGAGGCAGACCAGCTCGTCGGCCTGTTCGAGGGCCTTGCGCTCGAGGTCGGCGACGCGGCCGGCCAGGCCGCGGCTCTCCGCTTCGAGCATCTCATCTGGAAGTGGGAACAGAGATCGGTTAGAAGCCCTGAAGTGTATTTTACTGTTTTTTTTTTCGAGAATTCAACCAGGGACGTAGACAGAGGGAGGGCGCGGCCCCCCTGTTTAGTGCCTGGCCCCCCATTGCCCCCCCCCCCCAATGGCCCGCCCTGCCCTAAATATTTTTGAGTTGTTAAAACAGACCCACTAAATTCGACGAGTAAAATAAATGAAACAACTTTTGGTAAAAGATAACAGTGATCTTGCACTTTAATTCTGTTTTTAAAGAGGCTAGCTCCATTGCCCTTCACAATATTACCTATTGAAATTAAATCTGATTTTAAAAGCAACAGACCAAAAAAATCCAAAAAAAATATGAATCGTTCCTTATTTCAGAAGGTAGCTATTCTTTTGAAGAAAATTTTGAGTTTGAGGCAAACAGTAATAATTATTTAAAATTAAAATATTTATTCCTATAATTGGTAGGATTGTTATGGAACTGAAGAACAGATTTAAAGAAAACAGTGACATTTTAAAGGGAAACCAAGAACATTTTCTTGATTTTTCTATTTTGAAAAAAATTGCAATTCATTATAATTGTGATACTGAGAGCTTGGAATCTGAAATTAAAATTTTACGAAAAAGCATTTTAAATTTTGAAAAAGAAAATAACATTGAGGTTAAAAATATATTTCATTTATTAAGTTTTTTAGAAAAATATAAGATTGCATTTGCAGAAACATATAAGATAGTTTTAATTGCCGTTCTAGTTCCTGTGTTTAGTGCTTCTTGTGAGCGAACATTTTCTTGATTGAGAATTATAAAAACCTATTTAAGAAATAGAATGGACAATGCGACTATAAAATCGTGCCATTTTATCAATTATTGGTGTTTTACACTATTCTAAATTATGCAGCTTATAATTTATGTTGCGGTATTATTAAGCATCGTATCAATGAATTTATATAACTTTTACATTGCTAAATTGTTGTTATTAGACCTCCGTCACCGTTTAAATTTATGACACACATTCAGAAAATAAACCAACGCTAACAGGGTGTAGGTATAATCGCATTTGCCTTGGATATCCAAGCGTTATGTTTGTTTACTCGAACGCTACAGTCGAAGCTGTCAATAAACTTGTTCAAAATGAGTCGTTAGAAAAAATATAAAAAACTAATACAGAAATTATTAAATCGTATTCGTGAAATAATCTCGACAAAATCACTCGTGCTGAAATTTTTCTAAGTAATTTTATTCTCAAGCGCTATTTTGCCCATTAGCAAAACCACTCGTAGAAATTGCGCTTTTATCAGAAAATAAAAGAGCAATTTATACTCGTGATCTTTCTAGGCAAAATAGCGCTTTCGAAAAAATTATCGATAAAATTTCCGGCACTTGTGATATTACATACGATAATAGGCACACCACTTGGGGTAATATTATTACCCCTGAAAATATGTCTCAAAATATCTCAAAAATATGTACATTTGTTGAAATCTCAAGTTTTAACCTGGAAATTTTGACAGGCGATAAAACTTGTAAAAAAGAAAAGATCAAAATTATGAACTATAGTATGTTTTAAAGCTTCGTTTTCGAGATAAAGGTTGTTAAAATTAATTAATTTTTTTTTTTTCAAAATCTTAAAAACTACTTAGCCGATTTTGATAAAACTTGGCATGCTTTTATTAATAAGTAAAGGGCTTATTTTATGTAATTAAATTTGATTTGTTTATTCCAGGAGGTGGCGCTTTGGCAACCTAGTTTGATATTTAAATAAATGTTTGAGCACACCACTGATTTTTTATAAGTTTGATAGTTGGATATTATTTTAAGATTAAATCATTTTTTTGTCATTTTCATTTTTTGCCTATTTTGCTTACTTTTCAAGAAAAAATAAAATCCCTGCTTATGTTAATCCCACTAATAAAATTCAATAATAAATAAAAAAGATACATACTCCATATCTCAAAAACGGAGCTTTAAAACATACAAATAAGTACATATGATTTTTTCTTTTTATTATTATATTAGTAAACCTTGACACTCTGTAGATGATACTCGCTCTTCGAAAAAGGCTTTGTTTTTATTGCAATGGAATTAATTGCACAATTCACTCTGCGTGGTTTAAGTAAAAACAAATTTCCCATCGTAACATTCGATACCAAGACATAGGAAAGTTGTATTTTTCCGCACTAGTTCGAAAATGTAATATAGTTTCCTTATAGGATAGTGTAAACTGCCACTCCCTTCTACGCTAGGGTTCCTGTATTGAAAGAGTTAAGAAGAGAGTTTTTTGCCATTTATGGATACCTACTTAATATAATTTTCAATTTTGAAAACTTTTCGCCTTCTGTATAAAAATAAGGATAAAGCTTTCTTTTATAAAATTTTCTACAAAAATATGTACGATTTTTCTACAAATTAAAAAAAATCTTGCAATAATAGGCAAACACATTTTCAAATCTTGGAGAAATAATTATTTTCTCTTTTGAAATTGGTTTAGCAGATTCTTACTTGACAACAATTTGTTATATCATTATGGTTTGAAATTTAATACCTAAGTTCCTCCCACTTTAAACAGCCTTGAGAAAGTACCCCTGTCAAGTAGGCTGTTAACAACTTTCAGCGACCAATCCCAGAAATATTCGATGGCGCGAAATTTAAATCTAACCAATATTGATTGTACGAACGCTAAGTGGCGATAAACAATTATTGTGAGACTATATCATTAAGTTTTTTAAAATATGTTTATACATTCTTCACCTTTCAACCAGATAAATATTGCTAAAATTAGATGGAATGTTATTTTTAGAAAAGTCGAATAAACAAAAGTTAATTAGATTGCATCAGAACTTTTATTTTACACTTACTGCTAAGCACTATATTTGATGTATTGATTGCCGATACCTATATGGGATATAATATCCCTTGTAACATGCAAACTTGCTAATAACACACTCTTACATAAACATAATACACATTTTAGCGTAACAGTTAAAACTATAAAAAAAATCGTAAAAATTTGGTCTACTTAACAATTCTTGTGCAACGAAAAACTTACTTTGCTTGGTTACTCTCACTACAACATTCTTAGACTTCTGGAATTTTGGTATGGAACTCAGGTTCATTGAAAAATAACACTGAAAAATTTGGTTGCCTTTTGATTAAAAAACTAACCTACTAGTAAGACATCTGCCATACATATTTCCAAATTTTCTAAACCTAATAGCCCCATAAAACTTACTGTATCCGTTTATAAGATTCAGATTGTTTTGGATTGCAGTCTTGTACAAACTCATTTTAACACGCGAAAACGGAGTCGCAGAAATCACTGCATATCGTATAAAAACAGCAATTTTACGCTGCTACACATTTCGCTAACACTTTCGTCGCTGGTATAGGTTATAATTCGATTAATATGTAAATTGAGATTGTGATATTAAAAGGTCGTGAACTGTAATCCGCATTATTTTGATTCTGTATTTGCTATTGTAAAAGTACTTATATCCATATGTAAGGAACACTTAAAAAATTTAATTCAATGTGTAAATACGACAAAACACATATTTGAAAGTTTAAAGTTCAGAAAAAAGAATTTCAGTATTGATTGATCATCATTTTCTTGCAGTCAACAGAGTTTTAAAAATACTGCTACATTTCATTTAATTGGTAGGTACTTAATAATTTATACACATACGCCATGCATTGTAGGTGTCAGCAAAGTTGGGACTCTCAGCATCATTAAGGCTCCTATTCAAGGAAATCTCTTCAGATCTTGACAAGTCACTCTCACTCATATTTACACTTCAGCCACACCATTAATTCTGTTACCAGTTTACGAACATTTCTCTCGAAGATATTTCGTTTACTAACAATTAAAATCCACTTTGAACATTATCACGCTATAATAACACACATGAAAATCAAGATTTTGTTTGAACTTCTTAGATAAATGCTAGCAAACTTAAACATAGCGTTGTATAATCTAGTAAAAACCACTGCTTCGTTGTTTTCACCAAACTGGATAGGGTTGGAGGTTAAGGAAAACTGTTTTGGTTTTGCGTAATACATGAGTTTTCCGGTTTTCCATTGCTGTGGAAAATACAGGCCTGTTCAATGCTATATATATAGAAGTGGACTTAAAAAATATTTGAACAAGCATTTTATAAGCTAAATAAACATTTCTATATATTTTCCCTATAATTTCGAAATGAGAAATGTTCTCACTTAGGTTAAGGTTCTTATTTTTGTAACTCAGACTACTCAGAGAATTATGGATGAAACATGAGACTAGGGAAACATTTTGCTGTTGCCCTCCACCTTCATAGGCCTTGGAAATCGATTTTCTGTAGTTTCCCAATCGGCCACAGGCGCTAGGGTCTGGAACGTTTAATTTTCCAGTTCAACTTGTTTAATGTCATTCACAGGATATGTTTATTATCGGATTTATTAATCTCTTAATTTAATCCCTGTTATTCTGAGGTGATATGTGAATGAACACTCAAAAATGTTATCATTACAATTATTGTTGTGAAATTAACTCCCTAAGCCAGTTCGGTAATCTACGAGTTTAGCATTAAAGTCTAATGTATCTAAATGTAGCTGTAGATAAATTAGATTCATAAATAGATGGTGGATGTTTATGAGTTCAATTCCAAATCAACAGGTCGAATTTAATGCAAAATAATCTTATTTTCAACCTAAGTATCTGAAACTGCGTTAAGACGGAAACAATTTTCCTCCCTGCTGCCATAATAACTACTTTAATATGCTACATTATGATATTCCGAAAAAAAATTTCAACTCCCAAATGTATATTTTGCTAGGTATTTTGTTTACAACCTATACAGAATAGGTAAAGTAGGCAGTTCCATTTAAGACATACATATCCACCCTAAGACTGATATGGAATCGAAATCAATCAATCATGTGCATACGATTTTCTTCATGTGCATGTTAGTTTCATGTTATCAGTTATCACAAACAAATTTACGTATAAAAACTGTGTTAATATGACAAAATTGCGAAATACTGCAAAGTCAATTCGTTACTTTAAAAAGAACGTTAATCGTAATAAAGCTGGATATTTAAATATGCGACATTCTAAACGCCACTTCAGAAACAACGAGTCTTATTATCTTATAAATAGTGTTGTCAAAGTCTATGGAATACTATTCCTAGACTTTGATGTTAGTCTGGGTTCTACACACCATTAAATTTCGCCCTCCAAATCCACTACATTCGACGTAATTTTTCGTTTTAACAAATCTCTAATGTGATTATCTCGGCCATTATCCTATAATGACTGTGTTTCCTCCAGATCAACAATGAAAACTTTGCTGTGCGATCTTGCCAGGCCTCCAATTACATAACGAAAACTGCGATGCTTCGCGAACGCCGTGACAAATGACTAGCGGTATTGTTTTTCCACCTAATCCGCGTCCTTGATTTCGGTTTATCTATTGTTCTTTGACGGGGCAAATTAGCGCAAATCGAACCGCTATTTTTAGCCGATCGAACAATGAGAAAATTCAGGGCAGTCGGCGTAAGCGCTGAATAATAAACATTCACGCCCTGTTTTCGCGAGACTGCCGTGTTTGTTTCCTATTCATGTCCACCGCGAGTCCGCGACATTTTAAAAGCCCTCAGACCAAACAAACAAAATTGCTGAGATGGTTTTCAGGAAGAAGAAAACCGTTGTGGGGTAGTACCCGTTTCATTTAGAGTTAGAATTCTTGTATAAGTAGAAGGAACTTGAGTAGATATTTAGAAAAAGAAGCAAAAACAGTTATTTCTGAGTGTTCTGGTATCTTCTTACAAATAAAATACCAATCTACTGACTGCTTCATAACAGTAACAGCTATTGTAGTTTCAATTACTTCAACGCCCTCAAACAAATAGTTATTTATGTACCAAGGCACTGAAGTTCAACTTTTTATGACTCATGTGGAGTTTAGTTGCTGAGGCCTCTGGCCGAGGCAAATAAACCACATGAGTCATAAAAAGAACTTCAGTGCCGAGGTACATATTATATTTTTCTTGAAATCGGAAAAAAAATGTTTTATTAGGCAAGAAAATAATAATAAGGGATCACCCGTCCACGAACCGACTACGCGCGGCGTTGCTTGACTTTACCGATCGCTCTACCTAGCACAAGCATAATGATGTATGGCACCTTCTGACAGAAAAACCAAACTGCTGCTTCTTGTGCAGCTTACACAACAAATCTATTGTTTTTCAAATTTACTAAAATATGTATACTGAAGGATTGCGCTTCTATAGGAAGCAATTTCGCAATGTGTACGAAAAGTTAAATGGGCCTTTATCGGCCGGGTTTTGAATATTTGGTCACTTTTGAGGGGCGATTTCTCCGCGTCTGACGTTTGATGTTTACATCTCGCCAAGGCCTACTTATTGAAAAAATCGTACAATAATGGGCTACATTATTGTACGATTTCTGTGCTTTTAATGACGATTTTGGGACATTTTAATGCCGATTTCAAGAAAAAGTACTTATGTAACTAACGCGTTGTGAACTACCAAACAATGGATGTCTGTAAAAACTGCATGTTAACGTCTCGTTTTCGAACTGTATAAGTTACTTGCACGCCTGCGGTTAGTACCTGTCCACCGTGGGACGGTTGCTTACTCTGTTGCCTCTTCAATGAACTCACCATTTATTAAAATTTAATGCAACGCGTGGGTATCCAGTGTTTGTACTAATAATACAGTTTATTCAAATTAATGTCGATATTTAATAAACGCTGTTTAATCAAGTCATTAGTTAAGTAACATGGCTCCTTAAGAAAACAACATATACCCGCAGGAATGTTTTTTCTAAATATAGGACTGGGTGACCTTGAATAGCAATTACATTGTTAAACCATCTTCGATGATTTGCTTAAAAGAAAGTGCGCTAATACATGTCGCAGTAGGCATAGTTCTTGCATAACATATGAATCGATTTGATCTTGATACCTACACTCTTCTATTAATATATCCGATTTTTTTTAATGTGAGACACTAACCTCCATTCTGATTAATATCAATATTTAATAATGTACCTATTGATTTCGACCTTAAAACTGGTGCAATAATATGAAAAAATTAAAAGTAAAAAAATATTTTTAAAAAAAGCTTTTATTTAAATGCGCTAAAAAGAATAAAATAATCTTTTCTTTTAAAACTTTTACTATCAACTTATAACGTCATTCCACAATTTATATGATATAAAAGCTTGTCGCGAGATTTAAGTAGTGGTATTTACTTAGTTTGAAAACTTAAATCTCGCGACAAGCTTTTATATCATATAAATTGTGGAATGACGTTATAAGTTGATAGTAAAAGTTTTAAAAGAAAAGATTATTTTATTCTTTTTAGCGCATTTAAATAAAAGCTTTTTTTAAAAATATTTTTTTACTTTTAATTTATTTTGTAATTTTTAGTTTGGCCAGGTGTCTGAGTCTATTCATCTCAGTTAACGCATCATTGTTGCAAGGTCGTTTGCCGGTTAGTTTAGAACAGTCTAGCTCTTCAATGAGGAGACCTTCTAATGACCATCTTGGGTGTTCCGCCATGTTGGATTTAGAATGACGTCACACATATAATCATGCATTGTCATCCAAATTAAACGTGTGTACAAAATTTCAGCTCGATCGGTTGAAATTTAACTAGTCCGCCATCTTGAGTGTTCCGCCATGTTGGATTTAGAATGACGTCACACATATAATCATGCATTGTCATCCAAATTAAACGTGTGTACAAAATTTCAGCTCGATCGGTTGAAATTTAACTAGTCCGCCATCTTGAGTGTTCCGCCATGTTGGATTTAGAATGACGTCACACATATAATCATGCATTGTCATCCAAATTAAACGTGTGTACAAAATTTCAGCTCGATCGGTTGAAATTTAACTAGTCCGCCATCTTGGGTGATCCGCCATGTTGGATTTAGAATGACGTCACACATATAATCATGCATTGTCATCCAAATTAAACGTGTACAAAATTTCAGCTCGATCGGTTGAAGATATCTGCTTCAAAATTGAGTTGCAAGATTCCACCCGAACAAATTACATACATACATACATACATACATACATACATACATACATACATACATACATACATACATTGCAAGTTAAATAAAAGCTTTTAAAATGACACCGGCTCAATGATGTTGCCAATGCCAATTTTGTTAGATAAGGGATATAGCATTGAACTGGTAAATTTCTGCAACTGAAATTGAATTCTTCCTTTTAGTTTTCAGATTTGATTTATGCAGTTTATTTAAGACTGCCTTGGGATATATAATGGGTGTTCCATGCACAACATTTAAACATAAATTAGATATTTGATGTCTTAGATTTATCAGTGCTCCAGATAAAATAATGAGCTCTGAAGATCTACTAATCTTCAGGTCTACTCGTATATAGCAGGCAGATCTCTCAAAGTGTTTGTTGATGTAGTACGTTAGCTAAGTATTTTTTAAAGTATGTGGTCTGACTGCCTTTCAGTGCCAATCTGATTGGTCAAAAGTGAGAGGACACGGTATGTGGCAAAAATACTAAGGCAATTTACATTTTTGTGCAATGAAAAGTGGCCAATAAAAGCGCTTACTTAATACCCACAGGTGGCCTCAAATTGATATTTACTAACGATTAGTTTAAATACAGAAATTTGCATTGCTGAAGTCATCTCTTGTTTGTCGGTAAATTTAGCTGTCTAATATTTAATCGTTAATATTCCCAACTCGTATCTGGTTTTAAAAAAGTGCTGGTACTAACAATATTTGCAATGCTAGCATTGTGTAGTAACAAAATTATTAAATACAAGCAAGTTGACACATCCACAACAGGTCCAATAAGTTAGGTAGGTACTCTATACCTACTGAAAAGTATTAGAAAGTATTGCCAAGTTGAGATCTATATCCCTCTAGAGTTGTCTAAAATGCGTTGAATTTGTCCCTTGTGGGTTGTGCAACTTATTACTTCGATGAGTGCAATTCGTTAATTGTCTAGGTGCATCGAAGATTGTACATTACTTACGATTTTCATCGGGGCTCTCCATTGAATCCCCATTGAGACGCATAATTTTGAGTTTCAAATCGCTTTTGCTAACCATTGGACAATCTCATGGTAAAAGTAGACAGCACCTGAAAGAACACAAAAAATCAATTTAAGTTATTTAATTTGAACACAATGGCGTTCACTGTAACGTTGTAATTGGCATCAATTTGCATAAATCGAAGGAATTTCTCTTTTAAAATCAAGGAAATAGCCAGAGAATATTAATTTAAAATTAATTATGTATTTGTACCTAGTCAAGAAAAATATAACTATAATCTGTTTGCTGGCAAATCTGCTTAACTCCAAGCAGGTATCGAAACCTATCTTGTATTAATATTTATCGATAGATTTGTTATTCAGCACCTAAAACAAGTATCCAGTTATTACAGTTAGGTATTCAGACGTTTGCGCCTTTTATAAACTTCTCTGCGAGATTTGCGAGATATTCAACATAAAAAATTCAAGATCATATCGTCAATTAAGTAATATTTAGGTCATGTAATAAATTCACTTACACATGGCAAATCTGTTTAGTGACCTTTTCGAACCTTAAAAGGAAGTACCGACTGGTTCTGAGTCACTTGTCGAGAGGCCATTGTCTTTGGGCACTTGCTGAAAAAAATTCTTAAAATATCGCGCACCTATACTGGTAGCTATCCGTTTTAATTCTTGGACTGTTGCTCTTTGTAAAATTGAACGTGTTTCTTCATTAAACGATTTAATTGTTAGTGTAATGGCGCAACTTGATTTCTTCAGGTCTAGATAAAAGTAGAAACAAAGTGACTAAACCAGTGAATCATGAATTTTCCCTTTTTTCGGTGTCGAGGTTAGAAAATATATTGGGAGTTAAGGAATCGTAATAACTGTCAATGTTTGAAACACAATTAAATATCACATTAGGTATATCATTAAATCATCTTATTTAGTTGCCTACTAATATACATTATGGGTGAAAAGTGTTTTGTCATAACATCACCCTGTATTTATTGAAACATATTCACATAATGGCACAAGTAGGTAGTGTTATTTTAACATCTAAAACTTATCTACTTTTGTTGCCGCCTCTCTCCACTTCAGGTACACACTGTATATTCAATAACAACCTGTTCCTTTTACAACACACCGTCTACTTACTATTTTTCCTCCTACGCACTATTATTATCTTAAACATAAACACCCTGAGCCTGAGGACATTTCCTGTCATTTGTTATCCTTGTACTCACAGTCTAATAAGGCTACAACGTGAACGTGAACAGGTCTCCTACAAATTCCACAAGGCACGTGCTATACACTGGACAGACCTCAACTAAGGCAAAATTTTGGATTTTTAAAGACACGTAGTTTTTTTGTTCTATAAAAAAAATCACACGAAACGCAGAACAGTGGCATTACTTTTGCATTCCGAAGATTAGTTCGAACATTAGTCAAAATTATTTACCATGCGTAGTTTTATATTTTTACCGGCAAATATAAGTAACTATTTTCTAGTCAAGTAGTAGTAGTAGTAGTAGTAGATATTTATTATCTCAAAAATTTTACAATTTTTTATTTTATAGTATAATAATAATAAAATTCAATTAATTTAATAATAATATTAGCCATAATTTTTATGAATTTAGCTGAGAACATAAATAAACGGAATTCCACTGATATCAAACAAGTTGATATGTGCGTGGTTAAATCCAGGTATTTATAGTAACTACAACATTAAAGTATTAGGCATTATACATTAAATGTGGCTGATGAGTAGTGCATGTAGGTGGAGGTAAGTCGATATATATTTTGGTTCAGGTAAGTATGCAGTTTAAGTGAGGTAGTAACTTATCGAATAAATAGATTGTAGGTTAAACTATTTTAAATATATTGCTGAGTATCTGTTTATCAATTTCTTGTAGCCATATTTTAGTTTTTTTAAATTGTTAATTGATCTTATCTGTTCAGGAAATAAGCAGTATACACGAGGGCCAATATAATCAAGGGAACGTTGTGCTAATCGTTTAGAAACTTTTGAGGTTATAATTTGCTTGTATTCTTTATGTTTGGTAGGACATTTATGTGATATATGTATTAGTTTATTTTTATTTTTAAATTGCAAGTTGAGGATTTTTTGAAAAAATAATTGTCTTAGGTCTAGGACCTTACATTCTTGGAATAATAAAATACTGGGATACATTCTGTCTTTTCCAAGTAGGATTTTTAGGAATGATTTATGAAGTACTTCGAGGCGATGCATATGAGATTTATAAGCACTACCCCAAGCAGCAATCCCATACTGGAGTAAGGATTCCACTAATGCGTGAGTAGTTTTAAGGTCATGTGTACTTAAAGTGTCTCTATATTTTGGATATCGAATTTGTAGAAATATGTATAATATCTTTAATCAAACCAAGTGTAGAAAAAGTTACTTTGTCAAGTTTCCTATGCAATGAAACATATCAAATAGAAAACAATGACTATATATTCTTTGACGGCTCATCCGCTCGTGTTACACGCCAAGTTTGAAGAAAATATCTCGTATACTTCTGGAGATACTAAGAAATATGTGTATTTTTCTCTAAACTTCTACGCTCTGTATAAAAAAAACTATGGCCCGCAGGGGAAAAAAATATATGAAGAAGTGCCCTTATTTTGACACCAAGAATACGTGGTTTCATTTTTGACCATTAATTCAGTTACACCCTGTATATCACAAATATAACAAACTGTAATATTACTGAACTATTATTTCGCTGAGGTCCAGTTTTAACATCGTCGATGTTTTCTAACATTTGCCAAAGTGCAAATCCATTCCCTGCTTTCGTATTTTTCTCTTCTATCGTACGTAGATCAAGCAACGTTTGAGTGGCCAGGCTAGATCACGTTTTGAGAATCATTTGACCCCCCAGGGCCCCCAGGTCTTTCCGGGTCGGTCACGTTTCCCGGCCAAGATAAAAGCCGCGTCGTCGCCGTCTATACGCCCCAGAGAAAGGAAAAGAAAGGTCGATAACGTTTCCTTTTCGACGGGACTGTCGGTTTCGTATAGAGAGCCGAATGGTGGATTCTTTCGGTTGCAGTCGACCGCACACGCGCCATAGATGATAATCTCTAGGGCCTTTTCCTATCCTTTGATGCAAATGTGCGAATATTTCTGCATAATATATCTAGGAAAACATTTGTAGATTTCTATAGAGATGAGGTGACTATAGGCGACTGAATTTAAGATGCCAACGCCCCGACGGGCACTATGTGAACTAACTATATGGGCCATTGTCACCTTTAGCTTTGGGCACACTTTGGGTTTACACTGCGTTGTTCTTTGTTCTTGTTCATTGTTCTTGTTATTTTGTGGTCGTCTTCATGAAGTTATTTGGTTATTTGGTAAAAGTTCCCCCCGACAATCGGTGCGCGCCGATTGTGGGGCGAAAACAGCGGCCGGGCCGGACGTAAACACGGCACAAATCTTTCCAAATTTCGGATTTTCCGCGGGTTTCCGCGAAGTTTCGATGTTGCAAAAGGTGCAAAATAGTGTGGTGATCAGGTTGAGCTGCATATAGTAAAAATTCATCCGGATTATAACCACAAATATCGCCATGAAAAGTGAGGTGTCAAAGGAAATTTGAAAATTCATTTTCTCGGAAACTACGCCCGAGCACCAAAAACTAAGGTCAGATTCGTGTTCAGGGACCCCGAAAATAGGGGGGTAGCCAAAATTTAAAAAAAATCGGGGCAGACATACACCGCGGGAAACTGTACTTACCGGTTATTATAAAGTTTAAACATTATTGTTTATGATTTATGTAATTGCAAAGGCAACAGGCAACTAAAAATGAACTAAAAGCAGAATTCGAAATGGAGAACTTTGTTGGTTAAATTAAATTGATTCGAAACTTGTTCCATCTCGAAAATGTTTTCAGGAACAAACGAACAACAAATGTTTAGGTTAGGACCTCGGCGATCGAATCAAGACGGTTTTTCGTCCGAATCTCGCACTAAAACTTCGTAATTACACTGCATAACACTTTGGGCGTGGTAATCATAATAAAAATCACATTTTACTTGCTTTATTTCATTTTCTAACAACTCTTCTTTAACTCTTCTCTCTTTTTTGGCACAAGCGCGGCGGGAATATTTAAACATTTGAATTCAACTGTTGTTATTTACCACATTATTATAATAGTCAACTTTAGAAAATAAAGCTTTTTTGACTGATTTTGAACAAAACAGAAAACATAATATACGGATCAACAAAATGGGATGGCCCATATACTTAGTTTAACATTGAGCCTACAGGGGGCGTATTTCTTATATTCAATCGCGTATAGGCCATTTTTGAAAGTACTCTCTAAAGAGTAATTAACTTAGACAAGGAAAGAAGGAGGAGTCGGTCGTGTTACCGACTGCCACGACCGCCAGTGGCGTAGCATGAAACGCGTTCTTAGCCAGTATCACAAAAATGTTAAAAATGACAAGGTACCTAGTGAATATTGGTATTTATTTGCGGACAATTTCCCAAATGTAAAGCTAGTGTCAAGGTCAAGTGCTGAAATATATTTATTTGTGGTGATTTCGAATCAATCAAACTAAAAAAAATAATGTACTCCCATGGAAACCAGTCCATATTTTATGAAACTATCATAATCGATTAAGAAATTTTCAATAAAAACGATGTTAAAAAATAATTATATTATATAAACAATGCACTTTATCATACTATAAGGTAGAAGGAATTTGAAGAAGTTATATTGAGAAATAAAGTTTTAGGGCATCTTTCAAAGGTAGCTTGTTAAATATTTACCTGTGAAACGAAATCCCGGGCTCTTGCTTTTCACTTCTGCTCTTGCTGCCAAGCGCTGAACAATTCACCATCGTAAGAGTATATTTTCCGTTTAATCACTGTTAATTTTAATTCACAAATTCACGAAATTAACTCACAACGTACTCGCTTTCTCTGCCACATATAAAATGGCCGCCGTTCAAAACGACGTAACAAAATCTATACATGACAGGGTAGGCAAGCGCGGTGTCCTCTCTCTTTCCTTGCCTACGGTAATTAATTTAGAATAATTAGGGGCTAAAACATGGACTTCAGTGCCTCACTGTAGTGACTATAAAATGCCAGTTTTAGTTTCAATAAGGGACCAAAACTGTCATAATTTATTTCAGCTTGCGCCAAAATTAAAAATTACAGTAACCCGCCAATACTTAATTTTTACCTCAAAATCGCGTCATTTTTATTTATTTTATCAGAGCAATGACACCATCGGTTTCCCCACACAAAGACATTTAGCAAATTGCCGACACATGGGCTTTCCTTTTACGAAAAATACGAAAACCCACCAACCTGATTTGCATGGATTTATGCTCAAAACGAGAATATTTGCATGAAAATGGGGTTCAAATATTTTTCGACTGTTCTTTTTAATTGTTTTTGTACTGGTATTATAATATACAGTTCCGTGTGTAGGGGGACTACATAATAATAATATAATGAGTGTCATAATTCACAGTTTGCCTACAGTATCTACATAAAATATCATTAGTTTATGTCCGGATTTATGATTTAAAGTATAATTTTAGAGGAAACAAAATGTTTTTTGATTTGCCTCATATTTGGATTTATTATCAATATTATCTGTGGTCTAACATTATTCATAGCTGTTGAATCGGTGTTATTAAATAAAATTATATCTATAAATATCTAACGGTTGTTGTAATCTTTTGTTCTCAAGTCACATTACCCGCCAGCCATATGCCAGAAGAAAATACCTTCAAGAACATTCAGAACATATCGCAGTGGTCTCTATAATCTCCTGCGGGCCCCAGCATCTTCCGGAAAAATTCTTCATGCCGCATACCTGTCTTGCATATAGGTATTGACCGAGGAGCCAATGAACTGCGTGAAATGGTTGCAGTTTGGTGTGTGCCTCTAAACGCCATCTGGCACTCTCCTTCGATCTCTTCCCGGGGTACCTACACCGGTTTTTTCTATTGACATCGTCGTGACTTAAGTTTTTGCGTCAACAAGAATTCCTATTGCATTAGTTTGTTCTTATTATTAGGATCTATTTACTAAGTTGTCCTGCTACTAGTTGTAAATACATATTTTAGGCTGTGTATTTTTGAAGAATAGATCGGTATTCAGAAAAAGAAATGTTTTTTTAAAACGACACCTAATATATATTTTTTTATTTTATGGTCGATTTATTTTGTCTCTGTATCAAAAAAAGCCCTTCAACGAATAATGTTGAACCACCTTACAACTATGACTTTGCATGTATTTTGATGCCATCTTTAAGTATGACTTTTTTCGATGCGAAATTTTGAAACATGCTATTAGCGACTTTTTGTTATTAAAGAGCACCCTCTGAAACCCAAATATCCAAAGTTTTATGAGGGCACTTTACTGATGAGGAAAATTTTTTTTCCAATTTCCAAGGCATATATATATATATATATGTGATTTTTCGAAAGTAAAATTATGTCACAAATAGTTTCAAACCAAGCAGGGCTGATCTCCGCAGAAGCTAAAATTTCAACTCGAATATTTAGACCGTCAGACAGTGACAGATTCTCCTTACTGATTTTCTCATTTATGCCTTGGAGAGGGTTGAAAGGTAAATCGATGCTGAGTCGAATAGTAATTTTAAGTTTGAACCCCGGGGAAAACATGGAAAATTCGATTATTCAAAACAGAAAAAAAGGTACTAATTCTCACTTATGCCATGTTCACCGCAGTATGATTTCTTATACTATTCCGACCTCGAAAACCCAAAGGCATAAGTGTAGCGTGTGGAAAAATGGTTGAATTAAGGGTTTGGCAGATCACACAAAAAATGACTTGGTTTACTGACTCCGTCAGTTATGCCGTTCGAAATGATGAAAACTTATATCCTCACTAGCCCAAAAATTGATTGGCAGAAGTGACGCGTGGGGAAAAATGCACTTTTGGGTCTGAAAATAAGTCGGAATTTTTTTTTCGTCAACTGATTTTGTCAGGGGCAATAAAACTTTCTATAGTTTCAGAGGCATAAGTGCAGAAATCATTGACGAAAAAAAAAACCACCTTACAACTATGACTTTGCATGTATTTTGACTTTTTTCGATGCGAAATTTTGAAACATGCTATTAGCGACTTTTTGTTATTGAAGAGCACCCTCTGAAACCCAAACATCCAAAGTTTTATGAGGGTACTTTACTGATGTGGAAAATTTTTTTTCCCAATTTCTAAGGCATATATATGTGATTTTTCGAAAGTAAAATTATGTCACAAATAGTTTCAAACCAAGCAGGGCTGATCTCCGCAGAAGCTAAAATTTAAACTCGAATATTTAGACCGTCAGACAGTGACAGATTCTCCTTACTGATTTTCTCATTTATGCCTTGGAGAGGGTTGAAAGGTAAATCGATGCTGAGTCGAATAGTAATTTTAAGTTTGAACCCCGGGGAAAACATGGAAAATTCGATTATTCAAAACAGGAAAAAAGGTACTAATTCTCACTTATGCCATGTTCACCGCAGTATGATTTCTTATACTATTCCGACCTCGAAAACCCAAAGGCATAAGTGTAGCGTGTGGAAAAATGGTTGAATTAAGGGTTTGGCAGATCACACAAAAAAATTAAAAGTAAAAAAATATTTTTAAAAAAAGTTTTTTTTTAAATGCGCTAAAAAGAATAAAATAATCTTTTCTTTTAAAACTTTTACTATCAACTTATAACGTCATTCCACAATTTATATGATATAAAAGCTTGTCGCGAGATTTAAGTAGTGGTATTTACTTAGTTTGAAAACTTAAATCTCGCGACAAGCTTTTATATCATATAAATTGTGGAATGACGTTATAAGTTGATAGTAAAAGTTTTAAAAGAAAAGATTATTTTATTCTTTTTAGCGCATTTAAATAAAAGCTTTTTTTAAAAATATTTTTTTACTTTTAATTTATTTTGTAATTTTTAGTTTGGCCAGGTGTCTGAGTCTATTCATCTCAGTTAACGCATCATTGTTGCAAGGTCGTTTGCCGGTTAGTTTAGAACAGTGTAGCTCTTCAATGAGGAGACCTTCTAATGACCATCTTGAGTGTTCCGCCATGTTGGATTTAGAATGACGTCACACATATAATCATGCATTGTCATCCAAATTAAACGTGTGTACAAAATTTCAGCTCGATCGGTTGAAATTTAACTAGTCCGCCATCTTGGGTGATCCGCCATGTTGGATTTAGAATGACGTCACACATATAATCATGCATTGTCATCCAAATTAAACGTGTGTACAAAATTTCAGCTCGATCGGTTGAAGATATCTGCTTCAAAATTGAGTTGCAAGATTCCACCCGAACAAATTACATACATACATACATACATACATACATACATTGCAAGTTAAATAAAAGCTTTTAATGACTTGGTTTACTGACTCCGTCAGTTATGCCGTTCGAAATGATGAAAACTTATATCCTCACTAGCCCAAAAATTGATTAGCAGAAGTGACGCGTGGGGAAAAATGCACTTTTGGGTCGGAAAGTAAGTCGGAAAATTTTTGTTTCGTCAACTGATTTTGTCAGGTATAAAATGAATTGCAATAAAATTTTCTATAGTTTGAGAGGCATAAGTGCAGAAATCAGTTGACGAAAAAAAAAATTTTTCCGACTTATTTTCCAACCCAAGAGTGCATTTTTCCCCAGGCGTCACTTCTGCCACTCAATTTTTGGGCTAGTAAGGATATAAGTTTTCATCATTTCGAACGGCATAACTGACGGAGTCAGTAAACCAAGTTATTTTTTGTGTGATCTGCCGAACCCTTAATTCAACCCTTTTTCCATACGCTACACTTGCCTTTGGGTTTTCGAGGTCGGAATAGTATAAGAAATCATACGGTGAACATGGCATAAGTGAGAATTAGTACCTTTTTTTTTCTGTTTTGAAAAATCGAATTTTCCATATATGTTTTCCCCGGGGGACAAACTTAAAATTACTATTTTCCGACTCGGCATCGATTTACCTTTCAAGCCTCACCAAGGCATAATTGAGAAAATCAGTAAGGAAAATCTGTCACTGTCTGACGGTCTAATTTTTTTGTTATTTACACCCTATGCGAACTCAATCGGTGGGCTCACTGTATATACCTACTTGTTAGTTGGACGGAGATACATAGTTCTAGTGATAAGCTTTTAAACAATAGTAATATTTTTTCTATATAAGTACCTAATTTTGAAACCAGGTAAAGAACAATGAAAGCATTAAAGAAAATCAATAAAATTAACTGAAATATTATCCATAATTAACATGCCTATGCCGCCATTTACATATGAAAGTACCTACTTACATAGGTACCCGACAAAATCCGGGAAAGCATTCCACACATGACCAGCTCAAGTATCGTTTATAAATGTGAATATTAAGCAACCGCGTTTTTGCCGAAACTATTACTGTAACTAATTACATTTCTATATCTAATGAATTAATATGCAACTTAGAACGGACATTTAATAGGTAGTTGACTCCCAGAGAAATTTTTTTAATCTATTATTTTGCAGTCTTTGTTGCCGGAGGTCGCATTCTCTGAAGGAATTTCTATCAGCTGTAAATGCTGCGAGATTGAGTAGTCTCGCTCGCCTATACTGTATATTTGCATGTACTTAAATAAAAATATATACAAATTCGCTAACATAAGGCATTAATTACTTACCTCAATAAAAAAAATTAGAACAAAATTTACTTTCCGAAAAATCATCACCTTCTTATCAAGTCAGCCATAGAAAATTTTATACTGATGTATCGACAAAAATACGGAATTACCAAAAATGTAAAAAAATCATATCATATTAAAAAAATTGAAAATAAAAAAACCTTTTTAAAAACAAGCTTTTATTTAAGCCATGTACTAAAACGAATAAAATAAGTTTAGGGTTTCGTTCAATTCCAAATTGGACAAGTTTTTGCAAATTGAAAAGCTTGTCGCGCGAAATGTTGATGAAAGTAGGTACCAATTAATTTTACTGGACACTGATTGGTTGATAAGCTAGTACCTATTTGACAAAGTATGCATTTTTTCTTTACAATTAACGAAAACCTAAACTTATTTTATTGCTTTTAAAAAGTTTTGTTTTTATTTTCAATTTTATTTTGTGCTTTGCAAGATTCGACCCACACATACATAGGTACTTAACGGGGCAAGTTAAATAAAAACTTGTAAAAAGTTAGTTGCCATAGCAACGAAATTGTTTAGGTCTAGAAAAAATGAATGTCACCAGTTTAGTATCCGCAAAAACTGTTGAATAACGAATAGTTCAGGAAATATAAAGCACTTTTCCATACTTAAAAAAGTAAGCAAGTGCCTACCTATTGTATAAAGTGTTGCTATTATTCTATCAACGTACTTACAATATAAAACAATTATTTCATTCCAATAAGGTTGGAAATAAAACGACATCAGAAGTATGTTCGATTGCCTATATTGATAGAATTGTATTTGAACGGTTTATTTATTAGAAAGGTTATTTTTAAAATATGCATAGTTGCTAATGACACTATTTTAAAAGTCATAGGTGCTAAATTAACGATATATTTTAAGTCTAAAATGTCTTTTTACGTCTGAAACCAAAATCACCCCTTTGAAAATAGGTACCTATTTCATAAACATTTCTTCCGAGACACCACAAAAGTATACTTAAGTACTTTCCAACAAAAAAGCGCAAAAGATTATTACGAATCACCCTTTACATAATTTTTAAATTATTATAAAATTGACTTCCTCCTTGGAACGCTTTTAAAAAATGTAGAACAGCCGTAATCATTGCACATTATTTGACCATTAGAATTCCTTTCGCATAAAAATTAGGTATATAAATTACGTAGATATTTGCTCTAATTTGTGCAACATTTTTCTGCCACTTTACAGGCTGAACCATGGGATGTAACAACAATTAAATCCAATGCAATCATTACAGCAGTATAGTAGAAAGTGTTAAATTCTTAATATTTACCTAATTTTTATGTAACAACTCGATGGTAAAATCCCGACAATTATTAATGTCCTCAACGGTACCCACTACTTATTCATGTAGATTGAATTAAAGTTTAATTAAGTTTGATTTTGTTCAAGCTAGACGTTGTATTATTTAAATAATATATTGTTACTTCCTTCGGATAGTGCTTCCTATGCGACTGAAACAGGATGCGAGCCTTGATGGCTGGCTAAACATGGAGACAGGTGATACAATGAACACACATCGGGTTTTATTAAACGTGGTTGTAAACCATACCTGCTGTCGGTGTAGACTTGGAGTTAGTCACCCTTGAAAACGAATACACACAGGTGCTGCAGAAATTTCTAGCCCTACCCAAGCATGCACCTGCACCATGTGTTGTTTTGTGAAAAATAAATAAAAAAACACTTACTTACTTGGCAAAATCGCGATTTGTGTGAAGATTTGATTGACAAAAATTGCAAATTTTTTATTCAAAAGGTCCAAGTTTTTTTTTAACTTTTCAAATTTTAATCTAGGTATAAAAATCAATTTGGTGCGTTTATTGATGATTCTAGGTAGAAGACACATCACTGGAAATAATTACCAACAGCCCAAATCAGATATGCAATATGCAATATATTTTTTATAAACAAAATTTTAAAATTTATATTTTTTTATCCAGTAGCTGACATAGTGATTTTTGACTAGACCCTTAGCCTGAATCTGATAAGCCCAAAACTTAACACCCTATATAAATTGTCACAGCAATTTTTAAACAGAAAAACACAAGTGATTATTGTATGTAGAAATGTTTATTTATTCGTACATTCTTATTTCTGGAACATATTATAGTAACTTATTCTTGAGTAGAAAACTTTGGGTTTCCAATTTTGGACATTTTTATTTGTTCATATGTCACAGTTGTTATTAAAAATAATATTCGCTTTTATTTACCTATTTCTTTAATTTTTCTATGATAGGTAATATTGATTCTCGTAAATGTATTCCCATTCTATTTAGCTCCAACTGTTTTTTATCATTTAATATTTTCTAACTGGTTTCTATTTATTGTTCTTCTCTCCCCCTCCCTCTTTTCTTCTCTCTATCTTTCTCTTTTTTTTTCTAAAAATACTGTTCCTTCTCTTCCCCTGAAATGACAGACGGCATAAATTCTCTATAGAGTCATTTCCTAAATACATCTTTTAACTTATTTTGAATACCTAATTGAAATTTAATTTGACATGGTAAATTTGTAAAGATCGTAATAGTATATAGTTATTGGTCGTGTGCAGCACTTTCGACAAGAAGAAGACATGGCTCAGAACAGTCGAGTGACAAATCTATACATGTTCTTATGCTCTTGAAGACAGTACTCCGAGGTCTGCCATAGTCAGTGCCAAATGTGACCAATAAAAATATCTGACACATTGTATAGCCAATGATGGCTGACAGAGGTGTCAGGTCAATATTTAACCAATTGACGTGAAATTTGTACACCATTATAAGGTTTAGTACTGTTAGAGACTTTAGAGATCATTTTTGGATGACTTGTGATTTTCCCAGTGACTGACACGACAGAAAATATAGTTCTACAACAGAAAGCTCCTTAACAATACTTGTCAAATGGACTCCAACTACAGGCTCCAAAAACAAGCGGATTGCATTTCTTATGAAATGATATTTTCCCAAAATATAATCTTCCCAATTCGTAGATTAGCCAACATTTTTATTAGTGGACCTCAATATCTGCATTTGGAAAATATTAAGCTTCAAAGTTGGAGTCCATTTGACAGCTGTCATTAAGGAGCTCTCTGTTCTGAATATATTTTCTGTGCTGACACCTATGTCAGGCATTGGCTTAGCATAAACATAACATAAGCCAATAGCTGATGACACCCCAACCAAAATCTTCAAAAACTTGAAATAGTTCTAAATTATAATCTTACCCTGTTTGCTTAGAAGTGTAAGCCATAAAAATTAAGACAGTTGAAAAATCTACACTAAAACACGTAATTACACACTACTTTTTACAACGCTGAACTAAACAATTTCGCTAAGAAACCACAATAAATTTAACATCTATAAATTGACAAGTCAGTAAAAATAGAGAAACCAAGATAACTAATAAGTAGGTAGGTACATAACTCACAACTGTGACTTCTACCAACATAAATATTTCAATAGGATGGATTTATATCTGCTCATTAGCTTAATTTTCAGGGGTAATATAACAAGTGGTGTGCCTATTATCGATAATACCTTTCGTTAATTTTACGAATTATAATCCCAAAGCTGAAAATACCACGACTGCGCAGCAGGAGTGGTATTTTCTTAGCATTGGGATTATAATGAGTTATAAATTAAGGAAAGGTATTATCTATTATTAGGCATACCACGAGTTGTATTTAAAAAGAGAATTTAACAACTGCAAATAGTTTGACAGCTAGCTGTCATTTAGATTGAACTTTCGGTTCTGAATATATTTTTGTGCTAATAGATATTTAAAGATCAATGTGTTAACTGAAAACATATATTCTAGTCCTATATATTAAATTTGGTAATGTGAAGAAGTTATCGGGTTATCAGTTTTAGCTACCACAATATTGGTTTAGCGTAACTAAAGGACGTAACTAAGAGAGTAGGATTTCAGCGAAAATACCACTAGTGGTATTATCGCTGAAATCATCACCTGATTGATTAAAATTTCAAAAATCATATGATTTCATTGGTTCATATGGGCAGGCGTTGAATAAAACGTGCCAGATTTAGGCAATATGTCAGGCACTGGTACGTTTACGTTAGTATCTTTAATCTTAGATTTAGATCATTTTATTGTCCAGTACGTACATACTTTGAAAAAGTTCTGATCTTGTATCTGAATTGAAGTACTTGTCTAAAACTTTTAATGTACCTATCTAAGATGCTAAAAACTATCTAAGTTCGTTTTAAAGATCTAAGATCTTCGTTAACGAAGTATAAAAAGATACTTTTAAAAAATAATCTAAGATCCTCCGATTGATTAGGTATCTTAGATCCGAAATGATATTTTTTAAAGATACTTTAAAATAATCATTTTCAACCAAACCATGTACTTACCTTTTCAAAAATCTTGATCTTTGATCTAATAAGATCTATTTGAGAGGATCTTTTCGAGCTCCTGGGGCGCTTATTATAGTACCTATAAGTACCCTGTAACTCGGAAACGAAAACCGTACTTATTTTTAAAAGTGCTATCACATATTTTCGGGTCAGACATTAAAAGTGCCTCGCCCTGCATTTCTAGTACACGATCTTGAAAAAAAATTAAATTGATAATCAGATCTAAATTCAATTTAAACTCTAGAGATCATGCTAAGTATAAGTATGTTTATCACCTCAGAACTAGAAAACTTGTACAATCCGACAACTTTAGTTGCAAAAATTGGCTCTAAAAATATCAAAAATTGTTTTTTTTTATGAAGTATGAAGTTATACCGCCGGCGCCGCTGAGTTTCCGGCGAAAAAAATCCACAGTTACCGCGACACGTTGTCACGCCGTATAATCTCTAACTGAACGTTAATCCGAACCTACGAGCGCTAATTGTCCGGAATAAACGGAACCAAACTTCGTTTAGCGCGTTTTCTGCGCCACCAGCAAAACAAAACGGAGCGTCGACAATAATTCCATCGGCGTTATTTATGCATAACAGGGTCAAATACCTCTGGGCCATGTCAGATTTCTATAATGGTTCTCATAGAAATAATGGGCTATATCCGAGGAAGATTAGCCGTTCGCGTTGTGGCCGTATTCTCTCTAGGATTTGGTCGATTCTTACGGCTGGGGAAATGCCAGCGGAGAGATCCTCGGGAGATTCGTTTACAGGTGGCAAGAGTAAAGCTATAAAGAACGAATTGTTTCCACCAATTACTGAAGCCAACTTGGAAGGACGAAGGTAATTGGATATAAACACATCGAAAACATTAATTTAACGATACTGGTTTTATCTACAAAGTATACTGGCATAGATCACCACTTTTGAATAAAGAATGCCAGGAAGGAGTCAAAGCTCTAATCTGGACCAACACTATATTAAAGACCCGACAATGCCGTCATATTTCATTGTTGTTTACGGATTGGAGTGGCGCTACACGACGAAAAAAATGGCGACTTATTATAGGTTATAGGGGGTATTCTGTGGCTATTGGGATATCAGTTTCTGACGTTTAAAAAATCCAAAATTTTAAATATCCAGCTTTATTACGATTTACCTTCTTTTTACGGTAACGAATTGTCTGCGTCCAGTATTTGGCAGTTTTATCCTATTAATACGGCTTTTCGAGGTAGATTTCTTTGTGATAACATGAAATTTTCGCGCACATGAAGAAAATGGTATGCACAGACCATTAGGTGAATTGCAGAAGAATAAACGCTATTTTGGAATTATGGGATGATCTGATCAACCAGCTGAAGAAGCGAAAATTTAAGATATTATTTTGGAAGAGTATTTTTTAACGTATGCAGAAATGAAAATAGAAAATTTTGTTTATAGCTTCAAAGCGAACCAATAGTCCTCCATATAAAGAAGAAACTGAAAAATCTATATAATGCGTTTTATATGCTTTCACATACTACAACTAGCCATGGACTGCGTTTCAAACCAAAAGGTACCAAATACTCTTGCTTGCTTTTTAGACTCGCTTTTCTTAAGAAAATGTATGGAAATATGCCATGTGAACTTGTCAAATTAGAGGGACATAACAAACAGATAGGATTTTATTTTATTTTGAATATTAAGTTCGTTGTAACAAACATATTTGCATGTTTTTATTTTATAAAAGATTCTGCAACAATGGTGTTTTAACTACCTAAAACCACCCTGTAAATTTGTTTCGTCGTGTGGCGCCAGTGGCAATCGCTTGAAACAGCGCTATGCGCAGGTCTTTAATATACTGTTGGTCCAGCTCTAATAAACAACTCGAAGGTGCGCGCCACTGTAAAACTGCCATATGCAGAAACTGTCCCGGCATCTTTGGTCCCGATCAAGCGTTAAGCCCGAATTTGCTTCTTCCTGGGGTTCTTGGTTCAAAGATCACCAGTGACAAATGATGCCTACTCCATATTTATGGAGAGTTGGACACATCTCCGTTTTAAGACAGAACCTACGGGGGGCCAAAAAGAATTTCCAATGTAGCCAAACAAAAATCAAGCCAACCATTGTTTTCAATTAAGTGATATTTTTATTGCGGCGGCCGGTAATTAGTGTCCAGCTGCGCAATTGTAATTGTAAATCTGACAATAGAAAGCAGGCGACATTGAATGGGTAAGAAACCACTTCGAACTGGTCCCTTGGAATCGATGGAATTCCGCAGATCGAAACAACGGGCACACATTATATTAGAATAGAAACGAACTAATTTGAATTCCCGAGCTCACGCCGGCCTCATCTTTTGCCGGCAGCATATACAGAAAAACTGAATGGAAAAAACGCAGGGTACTTCCGATGAAGAATAATTAGAAGAACCATCTCGCTGTAACAATGAACAAAAGAACTGGCATCCGTTCACAGGCATAAATAACCCTTGGGAAGTGGTATTATTGTTTAATTTTTTTCGTAACCTGGGGTCTAGGCGAGTCCTCACAAACTATAATGTTTATCTGTAGAGGCATCAAGAATTTAGTAGGTACCAGTTGTTGAGAAGCACCTCTTCAAACTCATATTAATCCTGATTTATAATGTTTGTAATTACTTTTGGGCAGTAAAATATACCTGTTAGGTCTTATCTAAACCCTGTTTATAGAGGAAGAGAAAGACCTACACAAACATGGCTTTATAACTTTAACTTTCCCAAGAATTTCTTCAAAATAGATTAGAGAAGGTTTGCAAGGAGATTTTTTTATATGCAATGACTTAAGCAATAATAAAAATTGACTGGGCTATAAAAATGAGACTACCAATTTACTAGAGAGCTTATATATGTAAGTATATTGACGTCATATAGGGATTACCGAATTACGTAAATTATTGATTAAAAACTTCATCTATGTACACACTACACACTCGTGTATATTGTAGAGTATCCAGAAATGTTCATTCGCTTTAACGGTTTGGAAGCGAAGAATAGTTCAGATTGCTTATGAGCATGACCACGTTCCCCTCAGATTTTCACGTAATAGATATTATTTATAAATTTTTACTTGAACGTAAAAAGTGTGCAGGTGGTTTTTGGATGATGTCCTTATATTTTTATCTTTCATTCATTCAATATAGGGAATTATTGGACACTTCTGTATGTGTAACTTGAGTTATTTTGGATTATGTGGAATTAAAAAGTATATTAATCTTGATTAATTTATTCTTATAAGATTTAGTCTCTAGTTTTATTGTAAATTGTACTGGTGATGAAGCTTGTATATATTTTATTTATTTATATACTTGTTTGAGACCCGCCGATTGCCTAAAACGACCACAATTTATTATTATAGGTAGGTATAGCCGATATTGCAAAATGCGCACCTATTTTTTATGGGCAGCAACCTTGAACCGGCAAAACTTTTTCTTGTTGTATAAATAGCAAAAATTACGCAAAAACCGTGCGATTTTGCAAATAAATGCGTGACACATTCGTTTAATTAAATGCTGATAATACTCACATTATCATAGACGCCGGACCTCACAGTTAAGTAATAACTCCGTTTAGTAATAGCGAATGGTCGGCTTCTATCGCTATTAGTAAACAACGAAACCCGGTGACAACTGACACGTAAAATCAACCCAGGCGAACTTCAAACTAAACAGCAGTTGAATTTCTCGTGTTACAGGTGAGGCGAACGGTGTATGCCCCCCCACCCACAATTTTGCTTTTTACCTGTTCTCGCGGTCTTCTCTTTCTAATGAAAGGTCGGCGCCTATCGCCATTTCCCTCAGACTTTTGCGCGTTTTTTATGTAATAGAACATGTTCAAGTTTAAATGTAAACAAACTTTAGAATGTTTATGGGTACGCTTTTGTCTGTAGTGCGGTGGGAAAAACGCAATGTAATGTAAACAGGTCAACAAACAACAAACATTGTCAGAAAGATAAGAAAACGAGGATATAGCATTCGTGTGTATTCAAATATATTTATTTTTAAACAACACTATATCAGACTTAAATGTTTCAGTTCTAATGAAAGAGAATGCAAGCGCTTTTAGCCAAAAAAGCAACTAGAACTTTTAAAAATTTTCTATCTGTGAACACCCTGTATAAATCCCTTCACGTCGGCAACCAGCAATACGATTTGGTGTATATTTAGTTTCCTACATTTGACACCTGCGCCTTTCGATGACATTGAACGTAACCTCAAACCTTCTGAACTTCAAAACAGAAGCGAAAATTTGATAATTTTAAAATAGCTTCAGCCCTATTTTAAAATAACTATGCATCGCACGCGATTGTTTAAGCGCTTGTCAAACCCTTCACAAAACGTGAGCTAAACCGATTACATTTTACGTCGTTATGAAACATGTTTATCATTTCAGATATTTCGAAGCAAATCCCAGGCGCACTTGGAAACCCTACGCGAAAAGATAGCGAGCGGCCCCACCCTGCAAGACTTCATAACCCAAGACGAGCCGATATTGAACGACGATGTCGAAGTGTGGAAGAATTACGAAGGGAAACTCAAGCGAGCCAAAGGCGAGAGCGAGCGCCTGCGGCTGCCCCCGTGGCTGAAACGTACCATTCCGACTGGAAAGAACTTCAGTAGAATTAAGGAGCAATTACGAGATCTGAACTTGCATACCGTCTGCGAGGAGGCAAGATGTCCGAATATCGGCGAATGCTGGGGTGGTGGCGAGCATGGCACTGCTACGGCCACTATTATGGTCAGTTTACGTCTTTAAAGTTGATTGCAAAATACGAAATATTTTTTTAGTTACTGGGCGATACGTGCACTAGGGGCTGTAGATTTTGTTCCGTGAAGACCGCTAGGGCTCCGCCTGCACCGGATCCAAATGAACCATTAAATACCGCCACTGCAATAGCTTCGTGGGGGCTGGATTATGTGGTTTTAACATCAGTTGACAGGGACGGTAAGATCTTAATACATTTTTAACAATATTTATACATTGGTGTAATTTTTTTTTACTTTGTTAAATGGGATGGCTATGGCTACTTAGTAGGTACGTAAAACTTTAACAGTATATTTTGTATTTCAGATATGCCCGATGGTGGATCTAACCACTTTGCACAGACTGTTAAAGAAATTAAAAAACTGTAAGTTTCCATATCATCTAACTTAATTTTTCCAACATTTCCATGTTTGCAGAAACAGCAACATTCTAGTCGAATGCTTGGTTCCCGATTTCAGAGGGTCCGTCGACAATGTAAAGAACATAGTCGAGAGTGGTCTAGATGTATACGCCCACAACATAGAAACCGTCGAAGCTCTAACCCCATTTGTACGAGACCCTAGAGCTAAATACAGGCAATCTCTTGCTACCTTGCAAGCGGCGAAAAATTTCAGTCCAAATCTAATAACGAAATCTTCAATCATGTTAGGCTTGGGAGAAACAGATGTGCAGACACAACAAACGTTATCCGATTTGAGGGAATCCGGTGTAGATTGTGTAACACTTGGTCAATATATGCAACCGACGAAGAAGCACTTGAAAGTGGTCGAATACGTGACGCCAGAAAAATTCAAACATTGGGAAACCGTGGGGAACGAGATGGGATTTTTGTACGTCGCCAGTGGGCCGTTGGTGAGAAGTTCGTATAAAGCCGGCGAATTTTTCATTGCTAGTATACTAAAAAACCGAAGAACGAGTTCAGCGTAGGTGTAAATTGTTGTAAATAAAAATTTTATTTGTTTTAAGATTTTTCTATTTCATAAAAACAAAAAAAGACTATAATTAAAATTTCAACAACCCAATTTTGTAATAAAATTACAAACCCATACGAATCACAATGTTATATACCTTTATTTTTAACGAATGTCATTCTTAGTAGGTATTCATTTTAAACAATGTTCTATAATTTGTCAGTGGTCAAGACACTTTTATGAACATTTCTCTTAATAATTCAAAATTAGGTGCAAAGTGAAATACCAAATTCTGACTACTGACAAAGAAAATGGTACGCGTAGTACCATTTTCTTTGCTACTGACAAGTTTATAGATACTATTTTTAAGTGAATATTTTGGGTTTGTACTTACAAGAGGAATGAGAGTCAAGTATTTGTAAGATGTTATACAGGAAATAGTTTCACAATATTTTCATACTTTTCAAATTTCTAATATACCTATTGCATTTTTTCCCAGTAAAAACTTTTGCAAATTTGCTTTTTCACAAAAACTAGTATTTAAATAGATACTTCCATTATTGTTAAGTATAATGCTCTTTACAATTTACTGGTGAATACAGATTTTTATATCAAGCACGAATACTTTTACTTTATACACTAATACAGAATTAAAATGTAAATGGAAAACATTCTCAATTTGAGAACATTCAGTACAATCAAACTTTAAATCACAACCATTTTACAGAGAACTAAGCGTGATACTCCGCTCTGAAAATAGACTAAATACATAAAACATAATTGAAGACCACTTTTGGGTAAAATTGACTTTTTCCACTACATTTATGTATTAAAATATCGCCGATCGATTGGTGCAAGAATCAGCCAAGTCCAAAGCATGATAACGTTGATATATAGCTTAAGGACTTGGCCGCTCGCATTCTTGGGTGCAAGAACCAGACAAGTCCGGGAGTTTTTTTCATTTTCTCAAAACTTATAAATATGGGTAAAATTGACTTTTTCCACTACATTTATGTATTAAAATATCGCCGATCGATTGGTGTAAGAATCAGCCAAATCCAAAGCGGAATAACGTTGATATATAGCTTTAGGACTTGGCCGCTCGCATTCATGGGTGCAAGAACCAGACAAGTCCGGGAGTTTCTTTTTCATTTTCCCAAAACTTGTAAACTATGGACTTGTCCGGTTTTTGCACCGAGGTCTTCAATTATACCTAGAACACAACGACAAGTTGCGATAGTTATTTTTCGTTTTTCTTCTTGTTAAACAAATTTAAGTAGTTCCCTCTCGTAACCTCTTTAGATTCTTCAACTCCAAGTTGATACGCAATATCATGCAACTCTTTAACTTTTGAAATCAAACCTGCTGTGGATAGAGATGCAAGCTCTGCAATAGTAAGATTGCGTTAAAGAAAAGCCTTGAAAAAAAAATGCATCTAACAATCTAATAAGCTCGATAGCCTAAAAGCCCATAAGCCCAAAAATGAACCACTGGGTAGATAGAGAACAAAAAACAATGGCTGTTCAATTGTTTCTCCAAAAACGCAGTGGCTTTTCAATTTTGTCCCCTTTTGTCAAGTGCTCTCTGATTAGTGCCTTGGCAGCAAAATGTCCAATGTAAACAAACAGCAAAATTACTTACGATGCAAATAGTTTTGATCCTCTGGGCTCAGCTCCCTAGAATAGGGCAATCTATTGTTATTGTTATTTGTGGGCTGCGATGTATTGTACATATTGATAAAGTCTGTTACACCTGGAACTACAACAAAGACAAAAATTAGATAAAGCAAAAACGCTGCTGAATCTACAAACTTTTTTCAGGCCACAGCTCAGGCGAAGATCTATCCATGTTTTCCATGGCTATTAAAGTGTTTTCTATGTTTTCGATGTTTTCCAAATCTTCAAAGTCCTCCTCCGGTTCGCCAGCCCCGAACCCTTGGTGATCACCTGCAAAAGATGGAAATTTTTGCTTTAATTTTGACAGATCGCCGATGTGCATTGCTGCTAGTGTTTGGGGCAAAACTGTCGTGAAATACTCTCAATAAACATTTGTAAGGTAAGCGGCAGCCCCCAAATTCGACTTTATAATAGTTTTTATTGCAAAACAAGGGGTGCACTAGTTAAAATATTGTAAAATAATTTACCTTGTTCAACGCTCCCGGGTCTTGCCTCCGCCATCTTGCAATTGTGCCAACACAAACTGACGCCACGAAAAGCCCTAATTTGAAAATTCAAATTTTTGTTGTCAGGGCGAAGTCAGGGTTATCTGAAATCTCTAACCCATTCGCAAAGTTATAGACAGATACAATTTTACTCTTAATAATTACGTTTTTGATGGGAATTGGGGATCATATAAAGTAGAAAGGTTAGGAATAATTTACCACGTTTACCGCTGGCGGGTGTTGCCGCTACGATTTTGCAATCATGCCAACGTAAAGTTGCTTAACCAAAATCCCTATATTAAAAATGAAATTTTTAATTTTTTATTATACGAGGTTTTTTCCATCATAGAACAAATTATACTTTCCGTTAACGAAAATCAACGATATTATATCGTTAAAAATAACGAAAACAATAAATTAAGTTTTTGAATTAAAATTTGCAAAATCCACTCCATAGGACCTCCTGCGAATATCGAATATCCTTTTTAGAGGATAGACCATTAATCTTTTGTGTTTTTGCAAGTATATATTAGGTATATTGTCTGGGGGAAAATAGATTTATCTCCAGATATGAACTAATTTATTAAATTATTAAATACAATTCTATTCAAAAATATCCGATCCAGTTTTTCTAGCTTTCATTTTAGCTTCTTCTGGTGTCATTTTTTCCTCAACGGATGGTTCCATGGGATAGCCTTGATCGTCTAACTTCCCTTGTTCTAAATCCTTAGCTATTTTAGGAGCATAAACAACGTAAAAGAGATCTTGAGCCGTAAATTCTGACTGAACCACGTCAGGCGTACGATAAGATACATATGGTTTAAACTGAAAGACCATAGTTATAAATTAATGGTTTGTTAAATTATTTGGTATCTCACTTTGCAATCTTTTAAATCGGGAACAATTATTTCCGGAATTTGTTCCGGTACCACCACAAACTTGCCATCATCGTCTTTGTATCCAGGCAGTCTAACACCCCTTGCTAAAAAAAATAACGAAACAGTCAAAAATGCGTTATGTTTTACTGCCAATTAAACTTTATACTATGGACAGGCAGCTCCGGGTCAGGATTTTCTATTTGCCGTTTCTTAAATTCTCTTGTTCCTCGTTTGCTGAATACTTGGAACTTTCGAAAATTTCTTTTCCCGCTCCGCGCGCTTGTAGTTGAGATCGCTCGTGTAATAATTAGGTTTGCGAAAGACATGTCGGGAAAATTTAAAATTAATAAATTAATAATAAAAAAGAAACGATATAGGAAATTGAGGTTATGTTTGATGTCACAATTACCTCTTCTACGATTCTTTACCTAACAATATATAAGTCTGTGGTAAGAGATAAAAATAAGTGATGGTAATTAAATGACGTTCTATGAGGGCGTCACTAAATTGTGGGCGTCACTGGTCACTGTCACTGCACCTTCACAAAACGGTAAATTTTCAAAAGCCCTTCGAGCGTGGCGTCGTAGTATTTATAACTTCGAAAAAGAGTTTTATTTTATTTTTTTTCATATTCGAATTACAATTTTCTTTAAGTTAAAAATCAATTTCGAAATATCGTTTGGGGTGGAGTTTTTTTTTTAATTTCCCGCCGGCAGCGCCCTCATCGACATTTCGTCGAAATAGCGTAAAAACTATGGTGCTTCGATGAAAATTTCCAGTTTGGAATTTTACACAGCGAGGTTGAAGCTGTTGTGGTGAATCGAAAACTTTCTTCATTTTTTCAAAAATCATCAACAACCTTTCCGTTTGTCGGATGCGCACGAAATCGTTGCTATAAAAATGGTGCTAGCGGAGAAAAACACCGAGAACACCAGAAATGGTCGGAGGAGTCGGGGGCCCAGTCCGAACGGTCACGTACAAGCTGAATCCACCAGCGAGGACGAAAGTAGCGGTAAGCGTTTATTCGAACCTTTGTAAAATGTTGGGAAATGTTAATTTTCGTTTTTGTACCTTTTCTCCACCATATTGATTTTTGGTGCGCTTTGAAGTTTTCTCGGGCGACCCGCGCTTCATTTCGTTGGCATTTTCAGTTCCCGTGGACAAAATCAGAGTGGGGCGCGATTACCAGGCGGTTTGTCCGGAATTACAACCCGAAGCACAAAGAAAACCAGAGCTTCTAGCCGATAGGGCTCTCCTGGTGTGGTCCCCCACCGAGAGCATCCCCGAGTCTAAACGTAGGTTTTTGAATAATTATCGAAAAAGTGGTGCATTTTTACTCTTTCAGTTGAGGATTATATAGTTCTTGCAAAAGATAAATATGGTTATAATGGGGAGCAAGCTTTGGGCATGCTCTTTTGGCACAAACACGATTTGGACAGAGCGGTTTTGGATTTGGCAAATTTCACACCGTTTCCCGACGAATGGTCTGTCGAGGATAAAGTTCTCTTCGAGCAAGCCTTCCAGTTCCACGGGAAAAGTTTCCATAGAATACGTCAAATGGTAAAAGTGGTTATAAAATTATATTGTATTTTATTAATTATTGACATTTACAGTTACCAGACAAAAGCATAGCCAGCTTGGTGAAATACTACTACAGTTGGAAAAAGACACGTTCACGGACAAGTCTGATGGATAAACAAGCTCGGAAATTGAACGCACCGAAAGAGGAAGGGGCGGAAGACAACGGCTCAGAAGCAGGTTCAAACGAAGAATCCGACCATGACGAAAAGGTAGGAATTGTCCGCTTCCGTTTTTTGCATGGTGTGTTTCTTAGATTAGTTTGGGGTTACCGATTTTCGAGGCAAAAAAAAAACTAGGGTGTTTTGGATGTTGCCATATATGTGTAAAAACGAAAATTGCAGAAATGGACGTCTCACCGAGGTATCCGCAGAAAAATCGATTGCGGTGGACAGGGTAGCAGAGAAAATAGTAATACACAGGTAGACCGATGGTTTTTTAAAATAAATTTGCACTTTTACGGTTGACGGCCATAGGCTTGTGGCGGTTGACCAAGAAAAGAAAATATAAACTTTTTAAGTATCCACAAATGGCGGAGAAATAATTTTAGGTGTTGTCGTTGTCGAAGAAAGATTTTTTGGTTTGGAGTAACTCCTAGTTCTAGTATATATTTATTTTATTAGAAGGTTTGTGTAATGTACGATCTTGTGTTGCTATCAGTTTGAAAATGGGTGCCTCTTCTTACATTTGTTAGTTTTTTAATCCGGATTTTTTCTTTTTGGGACAGCTGTGGTTACAGTAGAGAATTTTCTGCCAAAATAAGTAGGTAATTGAATCTCACATTATCTTTTTAATAAAATTGGTAAGTATCAAACATTTTACCATTTCGTTTCCCAAGGGATACTCAAAAAAAATGTTTCCATTCATGTTAGTTTGTCCAATTTTTTCTGCAAAAAATTTTAAGCAAAATTTTAAAATATGTGAGAATTTCACCCACGAGTATGTTCTACTAATTTTAGTTGCATCCAATAATTATAAAAAATATTTTTTATAAAGTCTATAATTAGGTACTATTATTAATTTTAAGAAAATTACAAACAAATAAAATATTTGTGCACTGGAATTTTTGTACGGTAATTTAATTATTAGTGCTCATTTTAGAACATATTCTATAGTTTAATTAAAAAAATCTATGAAATAATATTTTATAGAAATTACCAGAAATGTATTAATAACTACTAATAATTATTTTTGCACCAAATATCAATTATATGAGTGACTTCATGAAAACAATCTTCACAAGTGGATGTAGCCTAACGGGTAAATAGATGCAGATTTTATTGTATCTTATGGTAAAATAAAATAATAGACAATAAAATCTGTATTTTTGTTGTGAATTAAAAAAAAATCATCGTGTGGGATTTGAACCTACGATTAAATCAATCACTTTCATAGGTACGCACCTTTACCCTTTAGGCTACATCCACTTCTGAAGATTGTTTTCATGAAGTCACTCATAATTAGTAGCTTTTAATTAATTTTCTGGTCATATTATGAGAGGGTACCTCTTTAGAATATTATTTCGTAGATTTTCCCCTTTTATTGGTCAATAAATCATCCCCGGAGAATATAATTGAAGTTTCACTTATAAATGTGATCTAGATTTACTGTACTTAAGTAGGGATGTGCATTTTTTTAATGTCTTTGTCTTTATTTTACAGTAGTTTTTTTTCATAAAATGACATAGCAAAGAACTCAAAAAATGCTTTCTTGATAATACATTTCAGTAGTGTTAAAAAGTGTGTTCAATAAGTTTATATCTTCTTTTCGTCGATGTGCATTCATCATCAGCATAAAAAAAATCAAACCAAGCTTTGTAGAGATAAAGACTAATTGTGTAAAATAAATCATTCTTATTGGTTCATTTTTAAAACTAACCACACCTACACTTCCCTCTAGGAATCATTCGTGCCAAGTATTTTTTCGTGTAGTCTTTTATTTTTATTTTACAGTCCATCGGAAAATTGAGCCTTTCCATTTCACAGCAATAAACAATAAAAAAACTATAATGGTTAATTTCTGGAGACTACAAAAATAAGGTTGTAAATTAACAAATAATTTTGCAGAAGTAAATATATTTTAAACATGTGCTATTAGTTGTTACTTTTAATCAAAATTTCTTATTTAATTTTTTCTGAAGAACTGGTTCACAGATTTTTTTTTTGAAATTTTGTCAAAATGCAATTATTAATGCCTTAAATATCTCACATTTTTAATAAGTTTTGTCTTTATATTTTTTATACAAATTGACAATATACTATTGACTGCGAAACTGACTGCGAAAGTGACAGATTTCGTATTTTTTAAGTTGTATAGCATAAAATCTAATAACATTTTACCTGGCAAAAATTTAGTACAAACATCTCCGTCTTCATTTTAATCATAAGATCTAAAAGCATATGCACTGGAATTATTATTTTTCCCAAGGTTTTCATAACCTATAAAACAAAACGCTGCTTTTAAGATCTTATGATTAAAATGAAGACAGAGATGTTTGTACTAAATTTTTGCCAGGTAAAATGTTATTAGATTTTATGCTATACAACTTAAAAAAATACGAAATCTAACGTCACTTTCGTTGTCGGCAACCCCCTCTAATAAAGACTGCTTACGGTTGTCAAGTCTGACACTTTTTTGGCTCACCATTTGCTTTCCGGACACAAAATACAATACAATATACATTGTTAGCTATCAGCGCCGTCTGTTTTCCAGGACATGAAGCCATAGCCGTGAGAAGTCTTTATAAATACTTCAGTTAACGAATATACCCTTAAACGAAAGATCATGTAAATTTATTTTTATTTGTTTGTTTACAATGTTACTTGTAGTTCCACTATAGTTTTTCCATGTCATTGTTACTTTCTTTGTTAAATTATTACCGTGGCATGCATTTTTCCAAACTGAAAAACCGAAAATGAACCAATAATCCGATACGTCTGCATGCCCTATCTCCGGTGTCGATCCGTTCCCCAGCAGCTAGGTACACCTCCGAGACAGGGTCTAGTCTCGCTCCAAACACCCCACAGATTAACACCAACCCCCCCGCCTCGCAACTGACACTAGCGCTTTTACTATCCCCTGGCGACGCACCTTAGCGATGTATAGAAAAACTTCCGGGCAGGCTCCCACCGATAGATGTCTAGCGTTTGCTCTTTGGTGTTTAGGGCACTAGCGTCGACACAGCGTGCTGGGTAGGGGTTCTTGAAAAGCGGCGGGAAAAATTGCTAAACGAGAAGATTGTGTACACCGTATAGTCTTAATAGCAAGCATTTTTATAGTCGATAGACCAGGGACCCTTTAAAGTAAGGGGACCCAGCATTATACTTTCCAAAGTGAGACCTGTACTCAGTGGCGTAACTATGGAAGAGTAGGCCCGTGTTCAAAATTTCAGGTGGGCCTCTGTGTTTTTTTATGTTTTAAAGTGGTATAACGATGACAAACATTGTACAGGATGTACCATTTTCGATACTTTGGCAAGTTACATTTATATTTTGATATTCTTACCTCCTAGAAAGAAACCGTGTACGCCACTGAATTCTACGTGAAAAATCTATAACGGTCGATTTTTACCATTTCAACAAGTTAGCGTATAACGGATATAGGGGGGGGGGGGAGCCTGAAAATGGCAAATTTTGAAAATCATCTTGTGTTTAAAAAAAAACTAAGGAGGCCGCATGAAAATTCTGTATATGAGCCTTTTTTTATGAAAAAGTAGGTCAGTGTCCCGAAAACCGCAACTCCCTATTTCTAAAAATAATGGAGATACCTCGCAAAAGTAGCGAAAATGGGACACCCTGTAAGTGTATAGAGAACTTAACTTAAACTTTGTATTGACCAACAGTTAAATATAATGCACATTGCTCACTACAGGTCGAAAAACACTATTTTATAGGTAAAAATTTTGAATCAACATGTACGTTTTGTACAGGGTGATCCAAACTCGACGCCCCAGGCCTACTGCGGGAACACGAAAACTGAAAATAAAATTTCGAACAGGGGCTCTTAAATGGAATGAAATGAAAAACATGGAATTTTTTTCTATTCACTAGGATCCGTTTTCCGTAATCTAGCTATCCATAAAAACAATTGCGATTGTCAGAAATTATTTAAGAGTATGTTAGGGTGCCTTAAATTTGTTCGACTGAAGTATTTTTAAAAATTTTTAGTTGTGCTTGTTACTGACTTGTTTGCTATTATGGTTTGTTACAAAAATTGTTTTTAATGTTCCAGTTGAAAAAATTTAAGGGTGCACAAGACAACCTAATATTCTCTTAAATAATTTCTGACTATCGATCAATTGTAAATTTTGAACAATAAAATATACAGAAAATCTTTTCCTATAAAAGTTGTTGAGAATGATAAGAACTTTCGATATTTAGGGAAAAAATAGTATGCTTCTGGGGAAAAATATTGATGACGTCACAGCGGCCATTTCTACCAAAACTACTTTTAAGTTATTATACATTTTTTCTACTACCCTTGCATTTTTATTGTCGAAATTTCAATCGCCCTCTAATGTAACCGATTAGAGATTCTGACTCGTCAGTTCGAAATGTATGCGCCACGCATGAATCTTGGTGGCGGTGGGCCCCTAGCAGCTCTGGGCCCGTGTTCACTGAACACTCTGAACACCCTGTAGTTACGCCACTGCCTGTACTTTCCTCATTCTAATGGTATCAGTGATGCCAAGTATGCCATTTTATTGGAGAATCTATGAATATAACAGGTACTTTGATTGTTGGTAAAAATTAATAATGGTTTCCTTGATTTCTAAAAATTAGACTTGACAATGTTGTGCCGGCAAGTGCAGAATATGCGGCAACTGTCAAATGAAACAAATTTATTTTATAGTTGAAATTGATTTCCAGCAATTATTTCCACGAATTTAAGTAATAAGTATGGTAAGTCAGTAGTGCCGATTTTGCTTATTTAAGAATTTGTCGCTATTGTACCTTGTTACCAGGTTCCTCAATGCATTTGTAATATATGAATATTTGAACTTTCTTCCCTTGTTGAATGTATCTACCCAAAGAATTTTCACAGATTTCGGGATGGACTAATAAGATTAGGTCTAGTAGTTCTAATCATGGTAGTTTTTCTCGGTGTTCATTATAAATTTTTTGTAATTTTATTTCTCTCCCAAGGTACCTCATACACTTAAAATAAACTTGTAGATAAAAACTCTTTTAAAAAAAGACCTGACTGGAGCTACCTGCTTAACAATTTAAAATTTACGAAATACGATGTTTGTTTTGAACTACCTATTTATACGTAATGCCCACGTAATGGGAATTGTAGGATTACTAAAGGTGATACAGGAAAATGTGGTTGCAATTATTAGGACTACTACAGGAGGCCGCATTACTTTTAATTGACACATCTGAGTATCTGGAAGTTAGAAAACTTAAAAATTATGAATTATGATGGGAAATATTTTGCCTCCTTTAGAATATTTGGCACTGGCATGTCATATAAAACCTGATGGCAGTTGGACACTGGCATATAACATAACCTTGTACCAGCCCCCTTGTGGTCTCCTTGGTGTCGACAGAAAACAAACTTCCCCTCAAGGCTTCACTTTTCCTATGTGATAGACTCTGACATGCTGGGTCCCCTTATTTTAAAGAGTCCCTGGGATAGACAGATAATTAGTAGTAACTCAATATCATTAATGTCGATACCTGCGTCACGACATATATGTCCTTGTCTGATACATTAATATCGCTTGTATTTTCGTGAGTCGGACAAAGACAAACGCGAGGCGGGAATAAAGATTTGCGATAAGAAGTTTACACACCGAGTCCCAAGGACCTCAATCCGGCACGTAAATCTCCCGACACATCCAGCCTTCGACACTCTCGCCAACAACCATCCATCTCCATCGAAAAAAAAAAAGAAATAAAATCGACACTTCCGAAAGGACGGCGTGCGGCCCCTAGGTATGACTGTAGTGTATGTGTGTGCAGGGTGGTGAGGGTGGTGGAGCGTGCTCGAACTGTGGCGTCACCTACACGGTCGCGCAGGCGACGGCCAAGGGCCCCCTGTGCAATTCCTGCTACCAGCACTGGAGGTACGTATGCGGGAGGCGCGGCGTCCCGGCGTCCTTTCGTTTCTCGGCAAGGCGCGAAGGAGGGTCAGTGTAGGTCGGAAACCGTTCGAATGTGGTCCGTTAGGGTCTTTCCACGATTAGCTTCATTACATTAAATTTGTGGCAATGTGATTAACTGATCATGGTTGCAGTTGATCCATATACATTATGGTGATTTTCTTATGGCGGCCGTAAAACAAAGTTGATGACGGTTAACAAGATACGAAACATCCTATTTAAAATCCGTAACCGCCATCTTTTAGAGCAGAAAAAGTTGTGTTGGGAGGTACTTTCAGATTTTTAATATGTGTTTAAATAAATTAATAAAAAAAATTCCGATCATTTTAATTAATTTTGTTTGAGGAGTCTATAAGATAAAATATTAAGCACGATAACTTTTAATTTTATGCAAATAATATCAAAGAAAAACAGGAACAATAATCGTTTTAAGTAGGAACATAATAGAAGACGTACGACAGGGTAAAATTGTTATGTGTGCTATGTAAACAATAATAAGTTAAATAAATTATATTTTATACTTATTGCCTTTTGAAGCATTTTTTTACATAAAAGGAGGAAGAAGTTAATTTATGTGGATTGGGATAATTATTGTAAAAAAGTGTATTAATAAAATATTAATATTATTAATGAATAAGAAATGTCAAATATTTGAAAAATTATTTTGGCATTATGTAAATTAGCTGACGTCTATACTAAAATCCGGCAACTCTTACGCCTGGCGTAAACAAGAACACATGCGTTGAGATATTCGCCAGAGCCGCACTGAGGCACGACCTTTATTTAATTTCAGTTTCACAATTGTTTACATAAAAATATTTCCGAAAAAATATTGTATTAATTATTATTTCCTGCTATATTTCGCAAAATTTTGACAGATTTATATGTTGGAGTACAGGGTGTTATTAACAAATTATCACAAAATATATACTGCAATACTCGTTTGTATTATTTCTAGAGGATTTTTCGTTCCTCTAAAAATAAAAAAGTTACAGCTTGTCAAAATGTATTCAACCACTCCGTACTATGGAATTTAAAATATTGTGGAAACACCCTATTGGTATAACCTTGATTTCTTTAAATAATCTTTTTTTCCATAACTAGGAGTTTATTTTTTGGAATTTCCTATTTTATGAATCAAATACAAATTTAAAAAAACGAAACATTGCTACATTAAATAATTTTTTGCTGATTAACTTTTAAACATGGCAAACAGTAGTGTTATAAGTTTCATATCAGTTAGAAAGCAAGCTTCTGTGGAAAAAAGAACATTTTCTTGTTTAAATTTAATTCATAAACAAAAGTGTTACTTCAAAGAGTTGCAGAGTTGTGCAAATCGTACAATAATTAATAAATTTACATGGCAATCCGAAAACAAATATATAATTTGCGGAAACATGCCTCTAAACATTTTACACCACTCTACACCACACCCATTTTTCTCTATAAAACGCAAAAAAAACCCATAAAAACTTTTTGGGATATTATGCTAGATTTTCACATATTGCTTCTAATACTTAGATCACACAATATCCACATTATCTTTACAATATAATCCTATAGTTTTGTAAGCAGCACTTTTTTGTTGCTTTTGCTTTCTAATTTTTGTTTTTAGATGTGTTTATTCAGAATGTAATATTGTGTAGCGGAAAAGTGCAGTAAAATACTATTTTTTAGATCGGTCAAACAATAAATGATTTCACCGAGAAGGTAGAGATGTTATATTTGCAAGACAAGTAGATGAAATAGAGAAGATATGTTGTAATGTTAATTGATATTTTCTTTGAGTAAAGTGCTGGTGATTTTTTCTGATTCTTTTGTTTTTTTAGCTATGGAAGAATAAAAACCAGATTTTCAATTCAGTAAGAAATTTTTTAATGTAGTAAATTGATGTATTATCGCATTATACTATACTGACCCTTTTTTGACTTTGTGCTGTTTATGAATATCATTTTTGCAACATATGTATTATGAAAATTTTTAGTTTCAATTGTAACTTTTTACACTTTTTTCTGTACTAACCATAATCTTTTCTGAAATCTAAATAATTATGTAATTTTGGCATTATGTTGAGAAGTGCAAAAAATATATAAAAAATTGATATTCATAAATTTATAGATCATTACTAGGTTGTGATGAGGACTGTTCTAATTTAGTAAATAACGAACATGTAATAAAATAAGAAAAAATACAACCCTTTGTTAAATTTTGTACAGAGGTGAGTTTACAAGGTTAAAGTTACTAATGTTAGTCTCTGAGACAAATATAAGACGAATAGGTACATTTTTGCAAAATAATTTCATTTTAAAATTACTAATTAGTTGTGTATTAATTTCAGATTTGGAAATATGTCGATCGCTTCAATTTGATACCAAATACATATTTACAATTTTGTTATTTTAGTTTTCGATTAAAAAAAGCAATCTTATAAGTATCTACTACTGTTTTATTGCGGTTTCTTTGCATAATCTAGAGCTGTTACTCATTGATAGATTTGCGATGACAAATATCTATCTGGTTACAAATTAAAACAGAAAAATTATAGTTTTTTTTATTATAAGATTTTTAATAGCCAGAATAGAAATAACATTTTTACACTTTTTGCAATTTATTTGTTCAAAAAATTATAATTTTCAATCCTCAGATTTCCGAATTTTTGGGCTTGAATAGGTATGGTGTAGGCACGTTGAATAAGGCTTATGTCTTTGAGACACTACATTAGTAACAAAGATTTAAAGTAAGCGTTTTTCGGAAAACAAGTATGTAATATTATTGAATCATAGGAAGTCAAATCTGATAGAACTTCTACTGTACTGATGTTCTGGAGTCAACTGTAATAATTTCCTGAGACCCTTAGTTCTTAAATAACGAAATTATCATTTGAAAAAAAATGTCCTGTCAATGTTCCCTGTATTCCACATGTCTCGGCTACACTCATCTGACAGATATGACGGTAAAAAGTCTACCAGTCCTCGCCACAACCTATTATAGTGCTACAGTCAATCTGTCGAAAAGGGGGAGAGCCGAATTTACTGCTGATTATGTTAAGAAGGGCCAAAATCCAAATTGACATATCCCTGCCACACAGTTTTGCGGTCATCTTGAAAAAAATTTGGAATCTATTTATCTCTTTGTATTAATTGGAGGAAAAGGACAAAAATTGTAGAGCTTAGAATTTGCAACATTTTTTGCTTTCCAAAGTTTCAAAGCAGTTTTAGAAAAATTTTCACAGAAACAATACATTTTCAACAAGTTATGAATTTGATAACTGCTGAAATTCTACCCAATCTCAATGCATAACGAACATGCGACTTGATGTAATAACTCAGATGATTTGAAAAAATTAATAAACAATAACATATTTAGATTTTTAAACCTTCGACTTTTGTTAACCAAATAGATCTGACCTTTCTGAACATATATTAAATAAAACGGCCAAAAGACAGCGGTGTCGCGGTGACTCATCGCTTTGCAGGCTAACGTCGTACTACCAACTCGTAAATTGTGTTAATTATGTTTCGTATATGGTGCTATCATTTCCAATGTCTCCGATGGAAGGAAGGATTGTGAAATCTGTGAATTTTTTCCTCGGGCCAATAGGAAACAGTATAAACCGGTTCCACAATTTTTTCAAGATGGCGGCGTAACGGGGAAGGAAGAGATATACGCCAATTTGGGTTTTCACCTTCCCGACCACCAGTTACAACATAAACTTGGCTTCTTTTCGATCTCCAGTGACGGATTAACTGTGCTAAAAGCGAATACGTATAACCATAGAAGATTCACTACGGCCTAGACAGCTCGACCGCCGTTACCTCTTGCCTCTCTTCTGAAATACACGAAAGACGCAGTTCATGTACTCGTATAGAGTCCAGTCGGTGGGAGATGGTAACGGAGCGGCGGGCCTTTGAGCCGCCGAAATCGAAGTGCCTCCGACAAGTGACCGTAGGCAACAGACTTAGAGACTATTGAATCGCCTTATGATATGTAATTCTTAAAATCACCGAGATTCAACTTTTCAATATTTATTTAGACATTTACACGACAATTATTTTCATATTAAAATCACATTTTCTGGAATCACAGCACAGTGATCCATTTTCTGAATTGACTGACAAACATCCGCAAACGACAAACCAATATGGCTAAATCAAGCAAAGGCAAAGGTTTAGGAAAACTAACACAGATTAGTATAATAATAGAAGATGGAAATCTAATGTTTGAGATGTTCTCTATTCCGGTGTGCACAGTAGGACCAAAAACGTGATGTCTGTTGTCCCTATGCTTCAAACAGTCTCTCTGTCCATTGTCTCTGCAAGTGACCTACCTATGGTTATCGATATTCGGTGGTAAAGGGTTTTCCAAAAGGGATGATATGATTTTGAAATGAAATTAAAAAAATAATATTAAAGTACAGTCGATAGCATTTATGTTTTGAATAACACATTGTTTAAATGTCCACCTTGATTTTGCCTACAGTAGCAAATTAGGCGAATTGGAGGCCGGTGAACGGTTGCATTCCTTGAAATTATTCTTTCGCCAGACTTTTCTTGCAATACGTCGACAGTTTCATGAGCAGCGTCACATGTTGCATGGTCTTGCTGGAACCACGTATCCTCCAAAACAAGTTTATCTAAATTTGGCCACAAAAAAATCTTAACATCTGTAGGTATCGTTCGCTATTCACTGTAATCACTTCTACGTCATTTTGAAAAAAAAAAGATCCGATGCTACCATGCCATAAACCACAGCATAAAGTTACCTTTAGTGCATACAAAGGCTTGTCGTGACTCTTGTGGATTGTTTTCACACAAAAAATGAGCAAATTCTCGGAACCGACAATGGTCCAGTGGCTTAAGTTCTTTGGTCAAAACAATCTTATATGGATGTAAATTTAAGTCTTTTTGCAAAATCCGCCAATTTGGATCATCAGCTTTTATAGCAACAATGTTCTCAACAGTTCTGGCGTTTCGTAGTCTTATGCTGGTGTTTTTACATCATGAAGAGTAAAATTATTTTTAAATTTCAAAGTGCGGGATAGGTGTTCACAAAAGAACATTTATTTTCTTAGGGGTAATAGCCAAACTTTCTTGAAGCGCACATTTAGCCATAATAAATTAATTCTTAGAGTGTTAGAGTGACAACTAGTGACAGGCACAACTTTGTTATCATGGTTACCATATCGTTTCAAAATCATGTCATTCCTATTGGAAAACCCTTTACCTGTTGACTGACGTATTGATAAAGACTGCTCACGGCTGTCACGTTTGACAGTTCTATGCCTCACCATACGATTTCCCGCCGACAAAAATATAATGGAAAACGCATTGTCGGCCGTCAGTGCCATCGGTATTCCAGAATATTGAGCTATAGCCGTGAGAAGTCTTATACAGGGTGACCGTATTTCGAGTCTATGCATGGGGATTTTGGTTATCTTAAGAGATACGAGGTCAGTTAAATTTGAGCAAAGTTGCGGAATTTGGTGCCGAGTAACATGGTAAAAAGAAATTTTGGCTAGCCCTTTTCGTTAATAATGCGAAAAAACTGAAAATTGTCGTTTTTGTTTTTATTTTTTTAAACGAAAACGAATGGCGCTGGACATTTCTAAGTTAAACATTATTAAGGCACTTTTTTACAAGGAATCTAAATATGGCCTCGCATTTTTTTTCTCGCCTCCCTGGACAAAGATATGACGATCAACTTTTATTCTTCTTATGGGCGCCATATTGGCTTTTTGCATTTTTGAAAAGAGGATTTTTTTCTGATTAAAATGATATGTCACACATTATGCTTTACATTGTTTTTCTTGCCGTAATATCAAATTAATCGTTTTTGCATAGAGTGCCTTGGAAACGTAAGCCCCATAATGTTTGACGTTTTTGCATAGAGTGCCTTGGAAACATAAGCCCCATAATGTTTGACATTTCTGGATAGAATGCCTTGGAAACATAAGCCCCATATAATAACGTTTGATATTTTGGTACAATTTTAAGTGTGACTGATACTTTATTTTAATGAAAATATGTCATTTTCACATGAAGAAAAGTGTGACATGATTCAAATTTATTATTTCTCAAATATAAATCGTCGAAGGGATATTGGACGAGACATAAACAATTTAACATGCTGCATTGTGCCTTCAGGAACAAGGAGGACAAATTGAACATTTATTGTACAATAGGATTGTCTACTCGTCTAGGTTTTTGTTGTTCTTGTGTTTCCAGTTTGACTCTTTTAGTGTTAATGTGTTATATGGCAAATGACGAATAAATAACAAGATCTCAGATCATACTCTCGTGGTACGTTTATGATTTATTTAATCAATAAACTTAATATTAACTGAATTTTTACTGAATCATTAAACAATATTCCAAAGCACACTTCGCAACAATGGGTAACTAGGCTTTTGTTTCCAAGGCGCTCTATGCGAAAACGTCAAACATTATGGGGCTTATGTTTCCAAGGCACTCTATGCAAAAACGTCAAACATTATGGGGCTTACGTTTCCAAGGCACTCTATGCAAAAACGATTAATTTGATATTAGGGCAATAAGAACAAAGTAAAGCATAATGCGTGACATATCGTTTTAACCAGAAAAAAATCCTCTTTTCAAAAATGCAAAAATCCAATATGGCGCCCATAAGAAAAATAAAAGTTGATCGTCATATCTTTGTCCAGGGAGGCGAGAAAAAAAATGCGAGGCCATATTTAGATTCCTTGTAAAAAAGTGCCTTAATAATGTTCAACTTAGAAATGTCCAGAGCCATTCGTTTTCGTTTAAAAAAATAAAAACGAAAACGACAATTTTCAGTCTTTTCGCATTATTTTCAAAACGGAAAGGGCCAGCCAAAATTTCTTTTTACCGTGTTAACTTGGCATCAAATTCCGCAACTTTGCCCCAATTCAACCGACCTCGTACCTCTTAAGATAACCGAGATCCCCATGCATGGACTCGAAATACGGTCGCCCTGTATATGCGTCGGGTCGACGCCCTGCCACTGGCACGCACGAGCGCCTAGTGATGTAAGAATTCGAATTCAAATACTCGCTTAATCCGAGTATTGAAATACTCGGATTAATCCGAGTATTTTACTCTGATACAATACGAACTCGAATTCGGATGATTTTTAATTCAGGACACGGACACAGGCGCGAGCTCGGGCGACTCGATTGCCCGACTCGTCGTTCACGTTCGGCAATCCTCGCCTCGCCTCGTCCCCGTTCATATTATACCATATACCCGCTTTTATTCGATATGGTGTTTCGTTTTCGGGTATGCGATATACGCGCAGCCCCCACCCGCATCATCAATAAAAAAGTTCTAATTCGAATTCGGAATTAGTCCGAGTATTATTTTCCATTCGAATTCGAGTAACCGAGTATTTACATCACTACGAGCGCCGACTAAAAACCACCCCAGGCGCACCGGCGGGCACCGGCCGACGACGGGGCCCTCGCTGCCGGGCAGGCGGGGCGCGGGGGCGGCGGGGGGGGCGGGCGCGGGGGCGGCGGCCCGCCGCCGCCGCCGCCCGCCCCGCGGCATGTACATCAACCACGACGACCTGGCGGCGATGGCGAGCGGCGCGCCCGGCGTCCAGATGCTGCGTGCTATGGACAGGGAGCTGGACGCGCTCCAGCGGCAGGTGAGTGGGGGCGGGCGGGCGGGCGGGCGGGCACGCTCCTGGCGGGCGGGCAAAAGTGTCGCGATGAGGAGATGCGTGTGGTTTGCGTTGTCGAGGCTTGCTTGCGATGTGTCCGTGTACTTGCTAGGTTTTGTTGCGTTTTTTTTTGTTGGGTGTGATTTTTAGGTTTTTATTTTCCATAGACGTATAATGGTGCGAGGACTAGAGGGAGACCGTGTTTGAATGGCTGTTTTGTTCTCGTTGCCCAACAGAGAAGTCATTGCATTTAAATTTGGCATCAAATAAAGCTGTTTGAAAACTCTTTAACGTAGGTTACAAATCGTCCATGTATTATAATTTTCCATGAAGATTAATTTTCCATTTTTAAAAGTGGCCACATGGCTGGAAATAAAACATTATCAAAAGTATGGTCGGTTGCCACTATCAATAGAATTTTATTTAAATCTAGCTGGAAAAACTTCTTAGAATCGAATAGGAAATTTAGTGAAGCCCAAAAATTTTTTTTACAGTGGCGTGCCATTTTTTAATTAAAAAATATGGCACTGGTTTAAGTAAACAAATATGTTTGCCTTAACTGTCTTCCTAAATAAAAGAAATTTTACACCTTGTATAACGAAAACTGTTTCGATACAATGTTTATGTGAAAAAATCTACGTTTTCTATAGATTCCTGAAGTTTTGCCCGTACAGGGTGATTCAGTTTTATTCTGCGACACTTCAACAGGTGATAGAAAACCAAAAAATAACCGTACTTTCTTCTATAAACTATATCATTTTAAAGCCTTATAAAAAAGTTACAGGGTGTTAAAGTTGTAAGAAATATGTGGAATTTATTGAATATTTACCAAACTAGTTCAGATATTTAAATCATATTTGGTACAAGTTATAACGGCAAGGGTTAGCATAAAACCTGTTAATATCAAACATCTTGAACAACCAGTGGCGTAGAAGTGGGTAATTAGTATAATTGTTTTTAGAAAAAAAAAATTCAATTTCTTAAGTAAATTTTAATTTTAAACAAAAATGCCCTTTTGTTAATTTTTTGTATGTGTAATGGTTTCATAGCAAATTTGATTTTTTCGTATTATTTCGGGGTACTTCTGAAAAATTAACTTAAAACTTCGCTCCATAAGTAACACTCAAAGCCGAAAAAATGTGTTTCTTACTTTAAATACAGTAACTTTTCCCAATAAACTTACACATTCAAGGTTTTACTTTTCAAGATACAGAGCGTAACATTAATTGTATCTTCCTTAAATGTCTTAGGCCCTGTATCATCAAAAGTATAGCCTTAAATAGGTAAGTTCATTGGAAAAAGTTACTTTATTTCAAGTAGCAAACACATTATTTCCACTTTAAGTGATACTTATGTAGCAAATTTTTTAGATAATTTTTCAGAAATACCCCGAAATAATACAAAAAATCAAATTTGCCACGAAACCATTACACATACAAAAAATTAACAAAAGGGCATTTTTGTTTAAAACTAAAATTTACTTAAGAAATTGAATACATTTTATTGCTATAAAAGGTGGTTATTTTTTTTTTCTAAAAACAATTATACTATATAATTACCTACTTCTACGCCACTGGTTGTTCAAGGTGTTTGATATTAACAGGTTTTATGCTAACCCATGCCGTTATAACGTGCACCAAATATGATTTAAATATCTCAACTAGTTTGGTAAATATTCAGACCACGTTTCTTAAAACTTTAACACCCTGTAACTTTTTAATAAGACCTTAAAATGATATAGTTTATAAAAAAAAGTGCGGTTATTTTTTGGTTTTCTGTCACATGTTGAAGTGTCGCAGAATAAAACTGAATCACCCTGTATATGCTAAAAATGTGGACAGATCAAAGTAAGCCGTTATTATCAAATTTGGTGCCAGGATGTAATTTGTAAGAAAAACAATGAAATGAAAATATATGTAATAATCTTTTATTTGAGATTTGTAAATTATGTTAAGAAGAGCTTTCAAAGACACAAACAAATTATAAAAAATGTAACCAGTGAAAAATTCAAAAGTTTTGGTTCCTATTTAACCTCAAAAAATTAGTCATGCTACCACATCTAGCAACAGTGTAACAACTATCGTTTCATAGTAGCTATTTTGTGGTAAGTTGGTACATGAAGACTAATAGCCTACTTACACAAAATCAGAAAACACTAATTTTTATTGGAAATGTGCCTAGCAATGATTAAGTATTTTTGGGACCCTTTTCCTTCAACCACTCTGTCTATTGGGTTCCTGATTTTTAGATATGGACCATAACCGTTCGGTTTTCCGCACATTGGGCACCTTTCGATCACTCGTCCCACCCTCCTACATCCCCGTCTTCTCTCCTTGTTCCAGATCCAGCAGAACAAACAGCAGATCAGCTCGCTGAAACGCAAACACTCCGACTCCGTCGAGGAGCTCCGTCCGTCGGGCGACGCGTCGGCCCGCGTCAACTCCCGCTGGACAAACGAGGAGATGCTGCTGGCCGTCCAGGGCGTGAAGAAGTACGGCAAGGACTTCAAGAGCATCGCCGAGATGCTCGGCAACAAGACGGAGCACCACATCCGCCAGTTCTTCGTCAACTTCCGCAAGCGCTACAACCTCGACCAGGTGCTGAAGGAGTGGGAGCGGGAGAACGGGCCGGCCGTCGCCGACGACAACGACGTCAAGATGGACCCCGAGGACAGCGACGACGTGATCTGCCTGTCGCCGAGCCCGCCCGGCAAGAAGGAGCTGAAGAACGGCGGGAAGATGGCGCAGGTCGCGGCGAAATGATGAAATTAGGGTATGGCGGGACTTGGGGTTTTCCGGAGGCGGTGAAAGTTGGGGTTCGATGGCGGATCTGACGAGAAAATAAGTTTGCGGGTCGAGCCGACAGAAAGCCATCTCCCAAACTCGCTGCTGCAAAAACTTGCATCGCCATCGTCAAGTAGAGTACATATTCCCTAATGTATGCCTTGCAAAGGACATTATGTGGCACATATTCTCACAATAATAAGGTATGAATCAGAGAGTCATCCTGGGTTCTTCATGTGGAAAACTGAGTTTTCAATTATTCGAAAAATATGCGTTTTGATATGATTTTATACAGGTTGCCATGTGTTTTATAATGAAGTTCAAAATAGAAAATTCCTCGGAAAACCATAGGCATACCGTTAGGGTGGGTCCAAAGGGCTATTATTGCCACGTGATCTTGTATTTTAATAATTAATTTTTCCACGTTTCTGAACAGGCTGCCAATGAGAAGTATGCAAGTTCTTGTTATGAAACTGCTGAAGAAAAGATGGCATACCGTTTGCGCATGTACAAGTACACTTTACATCGAATAACTCGTTTAAATGATTAACTAACATTCAATTTAAACAGTATTTGGCCATGCGCGAAAGGTATGCCATCCTTTTTTCAGCATTTTCATAATAAAAACTTTCATACTTCTCATTGGCAGCCTGTTCAGAAACGTGGAAAAATTAATTATTAAAATACAAGATCACGTGGCAATAATAGCCCTTTGGACCCACAATAACGGTATGCCTATGGTTTTCCGAGGAATTTTCTATTTTGAACTTCATTATAAAACACATGGCAGCCTGTATAAAATCACATCAAAACGCATATTTTTCGAATAATTGAAAAGTCAGTTTTTCACATGAAGAACCCAGGATGACTCTGATTCATACCTTATTATTGTGAGAATATGTGCCACATAATGCCCTTTGCAAGGCATACTGAGTAAAATCACGTCCAAAAATCTATCACTATCTCCCGGTCTATTAGTTCTTAGCGGGTAGCAGCTAATTTCAAAGATGGCTCCCTGTCAATTCGACATTCTTAAAAGTATTAACAAATTTTTGAAATTAGAAAAACTTGTCGGTTGATTTCGCTATTGAATTTTGGATGTTCGTTGCCGAAAAGTTAGGTTAGGATTGTTTGGGGACAATATAAGGGGTGTTTCACATAAAAAATGTTAAGTATTGAGTTCTGTCTTGGGAAACATAAGAATCTTCGATACAAATATAGAAAAAATACCTATCAATTTTTTCCACATTTTACCATGCAGTGATGTTTTAGAAGACTTTAAATATGGGTGTCTATTTTTAGCAAATTATTATAAAAAAAATAAGTAAAAATGTAAAAAACTATATTACATATACAGGGTCCTACAAACAGTTCGCACCATAGGAGGAAGATTTTTAAATAATGATTTAGTTTTAAATTCAGCTTTGGAGTTACTTTTTGCTTTTAAAAAAATGAAACGCTTAAACGTGGTCACACAACTTATGCAATTTGTCAAAAATTACATTTAAAAAATAAAATCGCTAAAATGGGTTTTTTATGTTAAAATTTCAAAAAGTTTTACTTTAAAAAGTTGTCTCTTTCAATTTTACTCAAGTACACCGAATTTGAACGCTCTATTAAAAGATTTTTCTTGGCATTTTTTAATAATTTTGAACTTTCTGAAAATTTTAAAAACTTTTAACTGCATAAAAACAATTTTATATCACTAACATTATCATTCTAAATATTGATAAGAATATGTTTTTCAAACGAAAATTTTATTAACGGTTTAAAACTCTGTTATGTTTGGAAAACTTAATGTATCGTGAAGCATTTCGGATATAAATTTATTTACATTAAATTTTCTTGTATAAAATTGATGGTAGAATAATAATAAATTAAAATATCATCAAATTATTTCATGTACTTAACCAAAATTCTGGATTTTTTTAATTACTGTCTTTTAGCCATAAGAAGTCCTGAATTTTGTTTTTTTCCCATCTTTTTTAAAGCAAAAGGTAACCCCAAAATTGAATTTAAAAATAAATCATTAATTAAATAGTTCACCCTATGGTGCGAACTTTCTGGAGAACACTGTATATTTTTCTTTAAATTTTTCATATTTGAATTTTTTATTTTGTTTCTGGCAAAATTTCTGTAATTTTATTTTCAAATTTTAATTTCAAACTATTTTTCGTGTTATCCATTTTTTGTTGCGTATTTGTTAGGACCTACAAATTTTACGTGAAACACCCTCTACAACTAAAAAAGCAAATGACGTTTATTAAGATTTGTACGGCTGGGGCAAAGCGTGTTGCGGGGGGGGGGGGGGGGCCTTCGGGAACTGTACTTTTTGTAATTTTGCAATATTGTAACGGTTTAAAAAATGCATTATATTTTGTATGGATGAATGTAAAAATATTTATCGGCTAAGAGTCTATCTTACTGTCTACGGTATGCTTGTAGGGTAAGCCATTATCGATTAGACAAAAGTAATTTGTGAAACGCGAGCTTCGCAACGAGAAACTTGCACTGCGTTTGGCACTGACGGCCATCAAAATAAAACTGAATTATGTTTTAATAGGTAGGCGTTAGAAAAAAATATATTAGATGTTTGAGGTTACGTTATAAAATTTCCAATTGGAAGGTTGTAAATATGTTCTAATGAAGTTGTTCCTCGCAGTGTTTTCGACAAGACAACAATTTATGTATATAATTTTAGTGAACAATTTAGTAGGTAGAATATTTTTTTTACGATTGTTGGTTGCGGCACGATTCGAGAGCCGCAAAGTTGCGATAAAACATAAGGTGGACGTAAGGGATCACTTGATGTTTTATTTATTTTTCTTTTCTCTGTAATTTTGTCAGGTGATCGATAGTTAATATTATTTATTAATGGTACTTGTTTCTGCAAGGGAATTTTTATCGTCTTGCAGAATGAAATGGTACAAACCTTGCACTATGTCTTTTATATCTATCATCATTAGATCTAGGGTTATATCATTAGGTAATGTATTATGTCATTAACTAATAAATAAATACAAAAATTTCATGATTTTTTTGTTTTTACAAATTCTCAAATCATTCGTTAACCTACTGAATACTTTATTAATTTATTTACAACTTCATATTGTACATAGGTATCGAGTAAATCTAAAAGTACGTTCACACAAAAATGCAATTACATTAAATATGGCACATTTAATACTTTTTAAATATTTCGTTTTTTACATTAGCTTTGTTATTCAGTCCGCAATATCAAAACTCTTGTAAAATATACATTGAATTTTTCACTAGAATTATAACAGTTACATCAGAAATTTTAAATGTACACATAACAGTTATGGTTCTCAAAAATAATTTAAAAGACACAATTTTTATACCATGGAACAGAATTACCACTATGACAAAATTTACAGTATGAAATCCATCATAAAAATACATTCGCTAGTAGTACAGTAAATCTAGATCACATTTATATGTGAAACTTTAATTTTATTCCCTGGGGATGATTTAAGGACCAAGAAAAATCTCAAAATATATAATTTTAGAAAAATGCCCAGAAATTAATTTATAATTTAACTACTAATTATTTGTCACCAAATGTCAACTTCAGATATGAGCGACTTCATGAAAACAATCGTCAGAAGTGGATGTAGTCTAACAGGTAAAGGCACGTCTATGAAACTGTCATTGATTGCATCTTAGATTCTAATTCCAAATGATGCATTTCTTTTTTAATTATTAACAAAAATAGAGATATTATTTTTTACTATGGTAAAATCAAATAGTAATAATAATAATTCTCACCCTCACAATACTCCAAACTAGGAGTACCCCAGTAAACCATAAAATCTGTATTTTTGTTAATAATTAAAAAAAAAGAAAAGAAAATGCATCATGTGGGATTTGAACCTAAACTCTATTCAAACTAAATGCAAGTGGCGCGTAAACATTTACAGGATGGAAGCACGTGAACAATTCTGAGGGCTAATACGAGGCAGGGCCGCATTAAGGACGATCTCTGAATTTTATAATATAAAATATTAAAATAATATGCCCCAGTATTAAGAACTTTAAAAACAAACTTTTAGGGCACGCCTAGTCATTCACTTGCCTGCAAATTTCTACCATTAACACAAATCGTAGCTCCAACAATTAATAAACTGCGAAAGAATTATATCGGAAAAAATAAAGGTCCACTTGCAACTTGATACACCTCTGTAAGAAATATCGACTCACTGCACTCGCCCGCCAGGACAGACTTTATTGCCGGCTAGCCAATAGCAAGCCGATCACATGCAATATCACGCTCTAGCCCATGCAATAACTTGTGTTTATGTTTCACTTGCGTTTAGTTTCAATAGAGTTTAGGATGAAATAAGTGATGCGTTCATAGGCATGCACCTTTACCCATTAGGCTACATCCAATTCTGAACATCGTTTCCATGAAGTCACTCACAATATCTGCAATTAACACTTGGTGCACAAATAATTAGTAGGTTTTAATTAATTTCTGGTCATTTCTAGAGAGTACCTCCTTAGAATATTATTTTTGAGTTTTTCCCATTTCGATTGTCCATAAATTATCCCCGGGGGAATTAAACTAGAGAGTAAGTTCTAAAATGACTGTACTATAGATATCTATCGCGAAAATCATAAAGAAGTTAAATATAACTGAAATTAAAATTTCAGGAATAACTGAAATTATTTATTCGGGGATTATTTTTTTATCTTTTCCCTAAAAGCGACGTTTTCCAAAGCCTTCTTTTCTCGGTGCAGGGTGCACTTTGCCCCATATATAATTTTTTTAAAATTGAAGAATCATTAAAATTATTTTTCGCATATTATGTAAAAATATTCCGAATGCAACTCTATCATTATGAACAATAAAAAAAACATTCAGAACTTAGGGAGAAGATAAATCAAGTCACCAAGTTTTGACATAAGTGACAGCCCAGAGAGCACCAAGACTAACTTGATATCGGTGAATTTATATTTTTGTTTTAAGACCCCTGTGGTCAAAATCAAGCAGTATAATACTTCCGACTATATTCTCAAAGGAACTTTTGGCACATTGTTGATAACTATTCATAAACTGGCCATTTTACCAAAGAATATATGGACCTGTTTTTCGATCTACGAAGAACGAGGGATAAACAATATTGCTTTATGTTAAAGAAATAAATTGCTTATTTACATTCCTACAGATTTTTCTACAAAAAACCTAGACTAGAATATAAATCACAGAGTTATCGTTTTAAAAATATATTATAACAAAAAGAAAAAATATAAAAAATAAACATGGTTTATATACTGGGTGTTTACGACTATCAAGACGTATTGTATTCTGGAAAAATAAAGGGGAATTTTTTCTATAAAGTTTTATATTTTTACCAGATATTGCACAACCGAATTCAATGAAATTTGGCACAAATTTTGTACTCATAAAGGCACTTATATGGAGTGTTTTAAAGATATTAAAGGAAGTGGTATCTATAATAGCAGCCAGTAAAAAGTTTCGATGATAAAAATTATTAAGCATTGATAAACTTTATACGAAACAATCCCCATTATTTTTAGTCCAAGAATATTTAACAGGTATATTTACACTTTGATCTTAAACACCCTCTGTACACTATATTTCTTTTATCAAAGTGCGCGCTATTGAATTTGATAAATTCACCTTTTTTTTTGTATTAAGAGCAAAAACAAAATTAAAAACTAAATATTTTCAACAATAACACTTGAAGATAGTATTTCTTTGGCTTTTTTTTTTTGTCGAGTACAACCACAACTTCGATCAATCATTGGTATACATCGTGGCAAAACCGCTGTGCATTGGACTTAGAAAGTCGCAAATTTGTTGTTATTACGTTTGGTACTGAAGCATCGGTGCTGCTAAGTTGGGGTGATGCGTCGTGTTCATCCGAAGAGCAGAGAGACTTTTGTTGTACCATTCGTCTTCTGCACTCATTGCTGAAAATTAATAAATTTGGTGTTATTGTAAAAAAAAACACTTTGAATTTTATTTTGGAAGAGATGCACAATTCGCCCATCGGAATCTGCAGTTGATTTGACTGCCGCGCCATCTATTAGAAAGTAGCAGTAACTGCAATCGGCTTTACGATTGTGCACATTGAAGGAAACCTGCGTTTTCAAGCTGGCTTTCTTTTGTGCACTGTGAAATATTAAATTGGGATTCGATCGCGGAAAAAAAAATGAAATGGTTTCCACTACTGCAATATTTTGTTTCTGCAGAATTTTTGTTTATTTGCAATAGGCCAATAAGGCGAAGTTGCCATGATTACAATAAAGTGCTAATGATGCTAAAGTGCTAATATTATATGTTGTATAATACATTTTTATGGAAAACAAAGCTGCCCGAAGAGAAATTCAATAGCATTATTCATTTGACTATCGTTGCACATAAATATCAATTATCCATCACATAACTATTTACCCTTCTTATTGTCTATTTTGGCTTTATTTTTCTGAGATTTTTGCCTAATCAGACAACGATGCTTATTTGAAGATGATGTGCGACGCTTTGTGCTGTATTTTGGTAGCATTGTTTATGGTAGTGCTTTGTAGTGGCTTTTCGACTTTGTTTTATTTTTTGTGTGTTATTTTTCTGGATATCGCCGTTTGTGAACGTTTTATGTCATAGACAATGGGGAAAAGATCAAGCAAGCTAGTCAATGATGTAACATTTCGCGTGTAAGTTCATAGTCGTAGGTTTGAGACTTTGGGTTTAGAAATTTATATTTTCGGTCGATATTTTAGCATTAATTATTTATTAGTGATACTACACTATGAAAAAACATGAATTCATGAATGATAGTTATAATATTGATTGTTATTGTAATGAGCAGACAGTATAATACAGCAATAATTTATTTTCAATAAATTTCGTGTTTTGGCACGCCGCTGTCTTGTGTTTACAGTAGTTGTAAATATAAATATTTTGGATATTTTCGAGGGGCCACACCAAAGTCATCACTCCGATAACTTTGGGCCACACAAAACTTATATGGCATTTATATGTTTTTTATTTTTCTGAGTAGAAATTCAGAGGGGAGAAAGGAGTCGGGGTTTATGAGGTTATGCCAAATGTAATAAGAATCGTCGTTTTATTTGTAAATAATTTGAAAGTATTTAGAGGGTTAAAATTTACTTAGTACTGCCCTGCATTTCGCGTAATGCGCCTGTCAGTCCACCTTTGCCTTGACAGCTTTGCGTACGCCTTATTTTCGCTTTCTTTCTTCCCCCCCCCTCTATTTCTGTGCGTTGGACCTGGACCAACACTATATTAATAGTGTTGGTCCAGGTTGGACTCACAGAAATGTGGGAGAAGGGAGATAGATTGGACTATACATCCTGGACTGGGGGAGTTAGGACAATGATGTCACTTATTAAGAGAAAACTAATTTTTCAAGTCACTTCAATTTTTTGGATGAAAAATAATTTGGGATAGATTCCATGGGCGCAAAAAACTTCTGACCACGGGACTATAAAACTCAAATTATTTTAAGAAATCCTTACTGGGACTGTCAATTGGTAATTTCGATATCCTAAGTTGGCATCATGCAGCAAAAAATGCAACCGGGTCATAAGTTCAGGTCAGTAACTAGCCCATTTGCACTAATAACACGAAAAGTAGCACGAACAAGAACAACACACAAGAACTCACGAAACGTAGAAAACCCGCGAAAATTTTCATTGCCGAATGTTTGCACCAGTTTGAACGATCTGGAAAACCTTCACTGTCACTTTGACACACCGAAGCTAAATTTGCCTGAGTCCGCCCATAGACGCTGCCAAAAGCAGCTGATTATTACGAAATACCAAAATGAAAAGTGTTTCCATGACGTTTGAAATTATTATTAAAATGAGTTGTAGTCATAGTTATTGTTATTTATAGCGGTATAATCGTGATTGCAATACTGTTTTTATTTTATTACGCTCTTTTTTTCGTATCACTTGGGTAACTTTTTACATCATAAATCAATGAGTGACGTCATTAACTGGTTAAGACACATATACCAATGTTATACCCATGGTTAACAGAAAATTCCTAGGGATTTTGTGGAGAATGTCATCTGACAAAATCGGGACTTCTTACAGTAATCGGGGTATATAATATTATGTATTAAAGTTGGTCTCACGACACGCGCACAAATAGCGGGTTATTTGAAAAGCTCCTATTCATTTAATTACTATTATTACTGTTACTAAATCGTATTTGTTGGCAAAATCCACAGTTTAATTATGAAAAAGTGAAAAGTGTAATGAAGGTCTCAATTATAAACTAAGTTTTGCCAACAAATGCTACTTAGTAATGAAATGGAAGATTAAAATGCAAATTTGTTAAAATTAATGTATTCAATTTATATACAATATAATCTAGAACACATCCGAACGATGTATTCTAATGTAGTAGGTAATCCCTGCTCTAGTTTCTGTTCAGTTCCAATAATTTTATCAGCTATTGAAGATTGCATGGTCTGCCTATTTTAAAGTTAAAGTCTTTTAGTTTCATATTTTCTTGCTGCTATAATTTAGTTAACTCAAAACTTAAACTATTCGATAATGTTATTCATATTTATTTACGCCTAATGAGTTTTCTTCTTGTCGAGGGCAACCTCTAATTTGACATACAGTTTCTATGGATATCTAAAATTTTTATGGGGCAAAAGATAGAAATTAATCTATAGCTATCTCTATAATGCCCGAAATGGGCGAATAATGACACTCTAATGACATTATTGTCCTAAATCTTCCTATCCAAGAACCCTAGATTGGACTAGACTTCTGTGATTTTATTATAACCATTATGCTACTTCCGAAGTAGGAAGTTAGTTTTCCATACCCGCACATATACATATAATGGCAATGCTGCAAAACTGTGTTGTTCTGAAATTCTCAGATTCCTCTTACATAAAATAAATTTTAAAACATCGCAGAAACAGTGGATTCACAGTCTATTTTCCGTCGAGATGAAATAGATGTAAACAAACCGCTCTGCGTGCTACCTACATGCTCAGACTATGAGACGGTGCCCGCATTATTTACAAGCCGTCTGGCAGAGGCAAAGCATTTGAAAACGACTCGGTACCTCGTGATTCTATTGAGGGACGTCAGGACAAGTCATGATTGCATGGAAACCTCCGAACTACAAATATCTAGGTTGATTTCACGGTCCGATTTCCAAGGCCCGCCTCGATATATTTGATAAGGCAGCCGTCGGCCGCCATCTCGCGCCGGAAATGGAGAGCGTCTTCGGCGGCGCGGCCGGCAATCTTGGGAGCGGCGCAATTTCCGCCGGGGCGGAGAACACTTTTCAAAGGTGGCCCCCGGCGGCGCGGCGGGGGGGCCGCTGGAGATTGGCGTGCGGCGCACAAATCGCATTTGGAACCGGTTTAATCCGGGATCGGATGGGCTGGGGAATACGGACGAAAATACATATTCTGGGACGTTTTTTAGACGGGTAATAAATACCGATCCCCGGTTGCGGGAGTCCACGTTGCGCGTTTTAAACTTTGAATTAAGAATCCCAGGCGGAAGGAGCCAAAGCTCTATGTGTATTATAAAGTACGTGAGACGGAAAGCGCCCTGAGTACCCAAGCAGCATTAAAGTTGCGGTAACTGAGATGGGAACTTTGAATAAGTAGTTATTACGTAATTATTACTTAAAAATCGACTTAATTAGTTTTTATTACTTATATTGAGAAAGTATGAGTAATTACGTAGTAGTTATTACTACAAGTTGGAACTTTATGGTTTCAGTACTTCTAAGTAGTTTTTGAAGTATCTGGGACGGAATTGTTACTATGCAAAATTACGTTAAAGTCACGTTAACTCTAAAGTTATATTCAATGGTCACAATTACTTTGTCGTGTTACTTGTTTATCACTTTAAAGTTTTCATTACTTTATGGTAACGGTGAAAGTAACTTCTATATCTTAGCGACTTTAGAAATACCTCCAAAGTTACGGAACTATATAGTCATATTTAAAGTGAAATTAACTTTCCTTGCTACTCGAGAAAACTACTGTATGCTAAGTTTTACTTCCCACTCCATTTTAAAATTACTAGAAAGTTCCAATTACTACAAAAAAAATACTTTAAAGTAACTGTCACTTCTATAGGGACCAAAATGGAAACTACATTTAGTTCCTTACAATCGTTTGAAGGATTGGGTCGTTTTTGCGAAGTGATGAAAATGTCAGCCATTAGAAAGAAGAAAAATTATAGACACACATTCACATTTTATAGAAAATTAAAGCAGCAGTTGGATGAAACGAATCGATACTGGAGCACTTGTCTTCAATACAAAATTACAAAACGCTTCTCTTGAGTGGCTACAGTTTTAAATATCAACATTTCAAAAATTATAGCACGAAACACACACCGGCTGAAAACAACACTCACGCATATAAAAATTATAGGTTAAAGTTCCAAATGAGACCTAGTAGTAGCATTCGGAACTTAAACGAGGCTTCTAGAACTTTGAAGTTCTCTTGTAGTAATTGGAACTTTAGAGTGTAAAATATCTAAAACTAATTTGCGTCTTAAAGGTAGGAATTACCTTAAAGTGAAAAAGTCCAGTTGCCGTTACTACCAGTTAAGTGGCAAAGCCTTCAAACACCCATTTTAAGGTAAATAATACTTAGAAGTAATTACTGAAAATTACGCCATATTTTCTTATAACATGATAGACGCCATTAATATCAAATGTCAATTTCCTTTGGTACTGAAATAGTTATTTCTTCAAAATTGTCCCAAAAAAGATAAAATTGAGCAAAAACGAACTCGTATAACTTATAGAAATATTAAAAAAGCATTTTTCAGCATTTTTACGTAATTTCCCACATTTTCGTAATTTATCCTCCCGATAAAAAAGTGTTAAAACATGCATTTTGAGAGGGCGCGTTGTTACTTTTCAATCTATCAACATCATATTTGACAGAAAATTTTTAATGGTTTTAGTTTTTTGAATCTAGCAACGAGAAATAAATCAGCAAATTAATACCTTTCTTATACCTACCATTATTCACAGATATGAGTTAAAAATAAATATTAGGTATACTTCCATTTTCCACGGTTATTGAAAAATGACGGAAGATGCTGGGCTAGAATACTTTTTTAATTATTTAGACAAAGACAAATTGAGGACGCGAATGTAAAGAAGCAAACAAATCCAACAAAGTAGCGGTGACCACGCTGCTACGTCTCCACCACGTTGTCGGAACGTAAGCGCGTCGTAGCGGTGTAAGTTGCTAGGTGGTCGCCGTTACGTATCTATCACCCTCAAAATGTTCCCCATTTTGGTCGCAGGGACGTAATAGGAACGTAGTAATTACGTTCCTATCAGTAGTAATCACAACTTTAAAGTTGCAAACAAAAGTCGCCGGAACGTAACGGCGACTAAAAATGCTGCTTGGGTAGTTTTGACACAATATTTTGGTATCTGACACGGTGATAAGTGTCTGTATGTGGAATTTAGATACTTTTTCGAGTTATTATGCTTAGCTGTGCGGCTTGTGGCACTTCCCTGATCGCCAAAACTAAAATGTTTGAGGATAATAATAATCCATCGGTAAGTAATTTTGTAATTTAAATTAACTTTTGAGGCCATGCACCAAAGTGGCATAGGCGTTTGTGTAGGTACCTACTTCTTCATAATTGGAAATGTAAAATTAGAATTGCTGTATAATTCCTAAACATAAAGACATAAACGTGCCCTATAATTTTTTGCCTGTATTGTAGGTAGGTACTGATTTTACGAAAAATGAGGATTTAAATTAAGTATAATTACATTTCGCCTTCTAATAAATGTTATAAATAATAAAATGTAAATAGGGCAAACTGGGATCACTAAAGTTAAGGTTATGATTCGAAACTAGACAAACAAACCAGAGATATAGAGGGGGAGAATGCTTTGTCAACATGCGCGAGACTGCTAATTTTTCTACCGCCTTTTTAACCTACGAAAGTGCGAAAAATTCAAAATAATTTGCTTTTTAAAATTCTTGTTGCATTTATTTACGTTTAGGTATAATTTTATATTGATGTGGAAGCAACTTTGGTCAAAAAGTTTATTTTTACCGGGGCCGTTCTCGGAGAATCTGCCTTGGTGCCTCATTAGGAGAAATCATTGAATCTGTTGAAGTTGAAGCTCGGACCACTTTGTTGTTGGTGAGATTCATTTTCCGACGGTATAGAAGATGATTGGAGGCATTTCTTATTACCCACCAATTTGTGCATGTTTTCTTACAGAGCGAGACATGTTAATGAACACAATACGATTACAAAAACACGCCAGCAAAAACGCTAAACACGCGAAAAAGACCTTAAAAAAGCAATTAAGAAGTAAGCACGTCACAACGTAAACAAACTACAAGACAAGACTGCGCATTCTCTTCCTCCATATTTCTGAAACAAACAAATGTTTTTTGAGATTTGAAATCATAGCTGAGAAATCAGTCGATAAAGAAGATCGTCTCGCTGAATAAAAGCCAAGTTTATACAGTCGCGAAATGCGATTCGCGAATCGCGAAAATGATTGGTTAATTTGAACTGTGAAGGCGTCATTTATTTCATCGTAGCATGCATTTTATTATATATTTTTTAAATTTTAAACAAAATTACAGATTTTTTTTACTATAGTAAAATGAAATAGTAAAAAAAGAAAATGCATCGTGGGGATTTGAACATATGATGAATATACATGACATTTGGTGCACAAATAATGAGTTGTTTTTAATTAATTACTGGTTATTTCTGAGTGGATACCTCTTTAGAAAATTATTTCCGATATTTTTCGGTTTTGATTGGTCCATAAATCATAGCCAGGAAATTAAACTAAAGAATATCTTCTAAAATGACTGTACTATAAATATTTGAAGATACCTACATAATATTTTCAAATTTATTGGATCTTTGTAATAAATTTAGCGGACTAGCCTGCGTTGTGCAATCTTAGTATTTTATGGTGCTCATTAGGGCTGTTCGATCTCCGAATTTCAGTATCGGAAATCGATACTGAAAAAATATCGATAAAATCGATAAATCGATCTTATCGATATAATCGATCTTATCGATAAAATCGATCTTATCGATAAAATCGATCTTATCGAAAAAATCGATCTTATCGAAAAAATCGATCTTATCGATATAATCGATCTTATCGATAAAATCGATCTTATCGATAAAATCGATCTTATAGATCTTATCGATAAAATCGATCTTATCGATACAATCGATCTTATCGATAAAATCGATCTTATCGATAAAATCGATCTTATCGATATAATCGATCTTATCGATCATATTGATACAATCGATCTTATCGATATAATTAATCTTATTGATAAAATCGATATAATAAATTTTATTTAAGAAGCTAGACAAAAAAAGGCCGATCGGCTTTCTGCGGGCGCGGTCTGGACGCAATGGGTGCAGCAATTTCCTTTATTCCTATCAAAAGATAGATATAATTGGAAAGATCGGTAAAATCAAAAATATCGATAAAATCGAAAAGATCGATAAAATCGAAAAGATCGGTAAAATCGAAAAGATCGATAAAATCGAAAAGATCGATAAAATCGAAAAGATCGATAAAATCGAAAAGATCGATAAAATCGAAAAGATCGATAAAATCGAAAAGATCGATAAAATCGAAAAGATCGATAAAATCGGAAAGATCGAAAATATCGATAAAATCGATAATATCGATATTTCGATTTATCGAAATTGAATATCGAGTATCGATAAAATCGATAGTATCGATACTTTCGATTTTATCGATATTTTGTCTCAGGCCTAGTGCTCATCATCTATCTGTGGATGGGTGCTCATCTGTGGATGGCTGTCCACCGGCAAAACACGTTTATTGACGGTACAAATAATTATTACGAAAAAGCAAACGCGTTTTTTTTATAATATGCGTAATTGACAGAAATAAGAAGTAAAGTTTGGGTTACCGTTCATTATAATAGGGTACTTGACAATATTTTTAATTGCTCTAAAATAATACTCAGTTTACATTAGATGCACCATCATAACACGTAATAAATTAACTCTAATAACCCTTATTTATTTATGATAATTAAAAACAAAGTTGAAAAATTTTCTTCAGGCAGAAATCTACAGTTTCTCCGTTCTATTGTCTAGAACCCCAAACGTGGCAACCTCTGTGCCTGTCAGGAGAAACGGCATTGCAACGTTGCCAGTGCCCGTTTGCAGCAATTCGTGGAACAAAGGCAAATAATTGTACTTTTCTATTCAAATGTCTCCAGCTTGCCTATGAATATCTATTATTTAATGTATTGCAATCTTTCAGCTTTAACTAACGCAATTGCACAGAAAAATTTTGTCACATAAATACTTTCTTTATTATGAATGTGTTCCGTGAATTGACTCCTCTATAGCAAAATGGTGTCTGTTTATGCTGCACACGCTGGAAACTATATCCTTCATCTGTCACGTGACACTTTGGTCAAAATATGTGTAGGTATATGGAACATATACGATAAATATTTGCGTATGTTCTAAAAGTCTAAAAACTTGTTAATAACGTAAATATTATTTATAGAAATAATGGTAAGTCCAGGAATTGTTTGTTTGTAAAATTTCGTCAAGTAGGTACCTACTTACCCAACCTATTTCGAGAACAATGTACGAGTGCCCTGGATATAAAAACCCATAGAATACATTAGATATCACAATGTTAATGTAATAATACTTAATTATAAAAGTAACTTACTCATTGCATCTTGCCGCATTCCAGTGACAGCTGACATATTCGTGGTATGCGACATCGAAAATGACTGAGCCATGCCTGGGTAGGAACTTGTACTCATCTGAAACATAAACAGTAAGTAATAAGTATAAAATCTCTGGCAGCACCGACGAAAACTTTTTAAAAATTTAATGTTATCGAAAGTTCCAGAAGTATTATGTAGGAATTTTATTCACACACCAATGGAAACCTATATTTGTAGATAAACAAGCTAGATCATTTTCCAGAAAACGTTGGCGCCAGTTGGATTCGACTAGGGACTCTTTAAAATAAGGGGACCCAGCATGTCACAGTCTATCACATAGGAAAAGTGAAGCCTTGAGGGGAAGTTTGTTTTCTGTATACTCCAAGGAAACCACATAAAGTGGGCTGGTACAAGGTTATGTTATATGTCAGTGTCCGACTGCCATCAGGTTTTATGTGACATGCCAGTGCCATAGATTCTAAAGGAGGCAAAATATTTCCCATCATAATTCACAATTTTTAAGTTTTCTAACTTCCAGATACTCAGATTTGTCAATTAAAGGTAATGCGGCCGCCTGTAGAAGTCTCAATAATTATTGCAACCAGATTTTTCCTGTATCACCTTTAGTAATCCTACAGTTCCCATTACGTGGGCATTACGTATAAGTAGGTAGTTCGAAACAAATCGTATTTCGAAAATTTTAATTATTAAGCAGGTAGCTTCCGTCAGGTCTTTTTTTAAACAGTTTTTATCTACAACTTAAGTTTATTTTACGTTTGTGAGGTACCTTGGAAAAGAAATAAAAATTACAAAAATTTTATAATGAGCACCGATAAAACTACATGATTAGAACTAAGTACAAGACCTTAATCTTATTAGTCCATTCCAAAATCTGTGAAAGTTCTTTGGGTAGATACATTCAACAAGGGAGGAAAGTTCAAGTACGTACCCATTGTATACCTACATATTACAAATTGTTTGAGGAACCTGGTAACAAGGTGCAATAGCGACAAATTCTCAAATAAGCAAACTGACTTACTATACTTATATTACTTAAATTCCTGGAAATAATTGCAGGAAACCAAATTCAAATATAAAATAAATTTGATTCATTTGGCACTTGCCATATTCTGTGTTTGTTGACAAAACATTGTCAAGTCTAATTTTAAATGATTAAGCAGGTAGCTTCAGTCAGGTCTTTTTTTAAAGAGTTTTTACAACGACTTACAAGTTTATTATACATTTGTGAGGTACCTTCCGAGAAAAACTATCATCATTAGAACTACTAGACCTAATCTTATTAGTCCATCCAGAAATCTGTGAAAGTTCTTTGGGTAGACACATTCAACAAGGGAAGGAAGTTCAAGTATACATATTACAAATGAATTGAGGAACCTGGTGACAAATTCTTAAATAAGCAAAATCGGCACTACCGGGCTTACCATAGTTATTACTTAAATTCGTGGCAATAATTGCTGGAAATTTCAGTTATAAAATAAATCATGGAAAAAGAAATCATGGAAACCATTATTAATTTTTACTAACAATGAAAGTACTTGTTATATTCATAGATTCTCCAATAAAATGGCATACTTGGCATCACTGATACCATTAGAATGAGGAAAGAATAGGCCTCACTTTGGAAAGTATAATGCTGGGTCCCCTTATTTTAAAGAGTCCCTGGCTTCGACCACGATACACTTACCCACGGTATGTCACTAACGAATCCGAAAACAAGGCAACTATGCGCATCTACGTCAATTGCGAATAACGAATTCTAAATAATGCATGTCGGCTGCGGTTGTGTTTTACGATTTTTTATACACTTAGGTGCAAAAAAACTGGGCCACCTATTTTTCCAAAATCTGTTGTATTTTTTCATATTTTGGCTTTCAGTTAAAACTTGATTTTTTTTATTGATATAAAGGACTTCCTCCTGGACAATAACATAAATAAAGGAAAACATGTATTTAAAACGAGGATACGAAAATATATTAGATGGGCCGTTTTTTTTGCACCTGAGTGTAGTTTACAGTTTAATGTGTTAAGAAAAAAGTGTAAACAACTGACTGATCGTCAGTCCAGCTCGACAGTGCTTTGAAATAGGCCAAAAAAGCCGGGATGTGCATTCAGCGTATGTCCAAACAATAATAACAAACAGTAAGGGAACGAAAATTAAATATTATAGATTTCCCAAGGACAATAATTACCAAATTAAATGTGTTTTTTATCAACAGAATATTCATTAATTTATCTAGTAATATATTCTACATATTTTTAACAACATTTATTTAAAAGAAAACGTTTAAAATAAGCAAAAACCCATAAAAAAGTATCTATTGCTGTGTAAAACATGTGGAGCAATTTAAATTCTGATTCGCAACTACGTCACAAGGTGCGCAATGACATACCGTGGGTAAGTTTATCGTGGCTTCGACAATCGCTACATCGCGACATTAGAAATAACGGGAAAAGTCTGCCGCGTCCGCGGCGAATTATTTCCGGGAAATTCCACGTTCCAGGGTCCAGACTTGGGGGCATGCAAATCGCCAGCCCGTATTTGCATAGCAGCGCGCCGGCGGCGGCGGCGGCGGAGGAACTGCGGTCCCCCGTAAACTAATCAGCCCGCCCGTTTGACCCCGACTAATCGGTTTACCTGCAATATACCTAGATATCCACCGGCGACCGAGCCATCTGCGGAAATTGACAGAACGATTTTCCGACCGCAAGACAAACCGACAAACATTCATTTTCATTCGATTCAATTCTCGAATTTTAGTCGCAAACGTAACGAGGTGCAAAGTAGGCTGCTTTATGTTTAGGCCTTGCATTCATCCAATGACGTCAAAACCTATAGACCAAGGCCTACTATAAAGACAGGCCCTGGCGCACAAAAATCACGTGACCATCTTAGTCAGACGTTACATGTCTTTTGTCACATAACTGAAAGCGGCAGCTTGGGTTTTGAGAAGTTTTCAATGTTTGAAGTGTTTTTAAACGTCTTAGTTTATATTTTAGAAACAAGTTTGTGTCTAGTGCGCGTGTGTCCTGGCGGAGGGGAACCGCCCAGGTGTTATTATGGCCTCTGGGTGTCTGGGTGGGAGTCGTGCCGTCCAAGAGTATTGGTGTATGTAATGGACTATTATTTTATGGACATGGGACAGTATTGGACAGTGGAGCCTGAGACACAGAGGGGTGAACTGCTTACGGCAGATCCGCCCCGAGTTCAGACGGTCCGGGTGGCTGGAAGCCGTTCCCGTTGACCACGTTCGGGTTTGTGTATTTATTGTATTCACCATTCACCTTGTGCGAAATAAATCAGTGTTGTAACGTACTCGAGGATTTTCGTTGTCGACCTACGCCCTGATAATAATATGGTCTTTCACGCTGCCGATCAACCGAGACCTCGTCAATATTTACAGTATACCTACTGAGGTTAGTTTTCATTTTTATTTCGTAAAAAATAACCTAAATACCAAATATTGGGTCTGTTTATATTATATTTATACATATTACAAAAGCCAGGAAGAAAGTGGGTCCATAACAAACATTTGTTTTGCCTCGGGATGAAAATTTTCGCCAAAAATGGATTCGTCAAATCCCAACTGAGATTTAATTTCTAAAAAACCCTTAAGTATGTGTGGCTAACACATTTTCAAGAAAGTGAAACAATAATTAAAGTAGACAAATGTGTTGTGGGAGGAAAATACCTATAGAGAATATCACCTAAGCTAAAGGAAAGTGATGTCCCAACAATTTTTGAGAATATGCCAAAATATTGTGAGTGCAGTGCCGTTTAACTCTCAGCCTAAAACAGCTCAGGCGGTTGAAAATTTTGAAAAAACAATTAGAGAAAGCTTGGATGCACAAATCCAATAATGTAATAGATGAAAGAAAACTTGCCAAATTGTTACGAAATTTGTTTTTTCTACTTATATCCAAAAATGCCTTTCATTATATAGAACTAAGTTGGTCACGTGACTACGCGATTATGCGTTAGCGCCGTGGCCTGTCTTTATCGTTGGCCTCGCTATAGACGTGGTGCCCCATTGTTAAAATGCCCTTTATTTTGACTCCAAAATTAAGTATGTCCATATTACTCTAAAAACATGCTACAAACAAAGACAGAAAGTCAACCATCAACCAACTATTCACCCGGTGATTCCCGGTTATAGTTCCTCCAGAATCACACTTAGATATCGCATGTTTTTTCTTGTTTGGGGGCGCCGGAAGCATCGGAACCTCACCTGAAGACTCGGGGGATGGTCTAACGACGCCAGCCTCCGAGCCCAGAGTCGAAATAAGTTCGCTACGGCTCGACAAAAAGGGGCAATTTCTGACAATCTCGCGACATTTTCGGAACAATTTAATGGAGCGCTTAGATTGTGATTATTTCTGGGCGTCAAGTGTTTATCAAAACAAACCTGTCTATAGGTTATGACGTCATTGGTTTTAACGTTTTTTTTTTTGCAATTTAATTTTGATGCATTTTATTACTGTCAAAGTTTGCATTCTCACCTGTGGATATCGGTTTATCGCAGCTGCAGGATGAGCGTAGGGTTGGTACCCTCTAGCAGCGGCGCCGGGGTAAATGTTGCGCATCATGGCTGCGCCGTTACATCCTGGAGGTAGGACGCTGGGAGCCAGTGCCTTCTGCAGTTGCTTCTCCTGCTTTCGGTACTTGGCTCTTCGATTTTGAAACCACACCTACGGAAAAGTATAAATACGTAAAATTTGTCATCTTGAGAAACACCGGTTAATAGTTAATACAGGGTTAAGCATTCCAAAGACAGGTATTGTTTCTTGGAATGACCAAAGGAAGAAGAAGAAATAATAAACATTGGGAATAAGTCGAATGTTTGGAACGCCCAAGCAATCAGAGTATTTAATGAAATCACGTGGTACGCGCGTCACTACGAGGTGACATTGGACATTGGTTAAAGCCGTCGGGCAATGTTTTCGTTACGTTTTTCGTTTTTGTGTTGGATATTTACCGAATTACAACTCATTTTCAAGATCCCTTTTTGGTAATCATGCCGAACAAGTGTCTTATTGTGCCATCAAACTGCCTATTAGAAATTGGCCTGCCATATAATTTACCAGCGCGTTCTGCGACCCAAAAAGGGCTAGTACTATTAAATTTTAAAAATTAATTTGATGATTGCAATGGTGAACTGCAGTCATATAGTACTCTAAAAGCCCCTTGTCCAAGATAAATATCCCAAATCTTAGAAACTTTAAAATGCCTTAAGATATTTAAGGTAGTAGTAATCTTCTTTACCGACATCATAATGTATCCAAGGGTCTTTATCAAAACCAGAGATACGGAGGAAGAGAATGCGCTTTGGCCTACTGCGCATCCTATTTTTCGGCTACACAGATGGCGCTTAGATCGCCGCCATTTGAACCCAGTCTTGTCTTGTAGTTTGTTTACGTTTTGATGTGCTTACATCTTAATTGCTTTTTAAGGTATTTTTCGAGTGTTTAGCGTTTTTGCTGGCGTGTTTTTGTAATCGTGTTGTGTTCATTAACATGTCTGCTTGCTCTGTAAGAACATGCACAAATTGGTGGGCAATAAGAAATGCCTCCAATCAACTTCTATACCGTCGGAAAATGAATCTGACCAACAACAAAGTGGTCCGAGCCTACAACAAGCTTCAACTTCAACAGATTCAATGATTTCTCCTAATGAAGCACCAAGGCAGATTCGCCGAAAACGGTCCAGGTAAAAATAAACTTTTTTGACTAAAGTTGTTTCCACATCAATATAAAATTATAACTAAACGTAAATAAATGCAACAACAATTTGAAAAAGCTAATTATTTTGAATTTGTCGCACTTTCGTGGGTTAAAATGGCGGCACGTTCACAAGCATTCTCCCCCCTCTATATCTCTGATCAAAACCGCGTGCGGCAATTTCAGGGTACCTAATTAGTTAGTGATTTGTGGGCTGACAGTATATGACAGCATATGACAGCTTAAAATATGGTTACCTGCTATCTGCCGGATGAGAATGGATTCTAAGAATAAATCTGCTTGCTTCAAGTGTCCCTGTTGTTAGATACAAAGGCCTGGAGGGTAGGTACCTATAGGTACCCATTAATACCTTTTGAAAACATGTTTTCCATTTAGTGCTTGCTGTAGCCGGAAAATCGGATGCGCAGTGGTCGACGCCAGACCCTGTGTGCGCCCATGCAAACACCCTCCTTTTACTGAGTTTTTTTATATTTATATATAAGTATTTCACTAAATTACTTTTTGTATAAAACGCCCTTCGCTGCGCCCTGACATTAACCCAAAAAGAGACCGTGCACTCCATCCATCCCGCCTCGTCTCCTTCAATGCTTCGTGCTTCGCGAGTCGATATGTGCCGCGCATCCTCCCCCACCCCACAGCCCCGGCGGGCTGCGACGGGCTTCACAAACAAAAAAAGACGGTAAAGACGCCTTATATGCATTAGGGCGTCTTAAAGAGAGCCCGCCGGCAAGGGGGCTGGGGGGCGGGGGTACGGGGGAGATCTGCGCGAGGGGGGGGGAGCTTTGGCAGCGGCGGCCTACTAAGCAACGGGGACAGGCCGGAGAAAACCGGGGGGTAAGTGGGGAAAATCCGGTTTAAGTTGATTAGCTGACATTTGAATGAAAACCTTGGGGAAAGATCTAATTGTTTTATGGCGTTGTTTTATCCATTCGTGAAATGTATATCCACAAAAAATATACAATATTCTGGAAAAAGTTCGCTTCATAGGGAAATTCTTTTTATTAATTATTTATTTTGAAATTTATAACTTTGACTTAACTTTTGATTTTAAAAATATGAAAAAAATTACCCGCTCAAACGTGGTCACATGATTTTAGCTACCTGTCAAAAAAGACATTAAAAAATCACTAAAAATGGGCTTATTTGTTAAGGTTTAAGTTGTTTATATTTTCATTTTACATAAAACTGTACCAACTTGGAACCACTATTAAGAAATGTAGTTTTTTGCAATTTTTTAATATTTATGTATTCCTGACAATTTATAACTTGTAACTTCATAAAATAGTATATTGTGCAACACGTTAAGCAATTATCTTTATTATAGCATGCGATTGCGCATGCCTATAATATTCGATACCGAAACTATTAAACCAAGGTAAAATCTAAGTATTATATTTATTGTAATTCACATACTCGTTATACTTAACTATAAATGTGTTATATTTTTATTGTTATTGTCAACACATAGATGCTAAAATCTTAACTTTTGATTTACCTTTTAAATATCGAATAAATATCTTTTGACAGATTCCCACCTTTACATTTCAGCCTGAAGTTAGCGCTGTTATCAACAGTGTACTGTAGCTTCAAATTCGGGTTCAATCCCACACGAAGCCCAGGTTTTTTTTTATATATTTTTTTATTATCACTACATTCTACCTTGTATATTTATTACTAGAACGTTCTCGTTGCTCTTTCTAGACAAAATTTGCGTATTGCTGTAGTTTTTGCACATGTGCTGTCCATATTAGTTTATACATGGTGCTGCCGCCCACCAGAGGCGCCACCACCAACGAACTGCTTGACGTCACAACCAAGGGCGGCGCGTTTCAAGAATGATTTGAATTATGCAGTTTTGAATTGCATATAAATAAAAATGAGTTTTTTTTTGTGAATTCTGGTTCATTTAATGGCAATAAATTACTTTTGTGAGAATTATTATTCAAATTTAATTTTTGTGCAAGTTCCTCATTATTTTAATATACCTACCTGCTTCACAAAATATAATAAAGGCAAACTTTTATTTTATTCCATTTTCCAACAATGGATCTGGACATTTTATTATGTACCGGTTACATTATATTCTAGTACAGAAAACAGATAATGATATTAACCAAATACAACAAAAAAAAAACTGCCTTCAAATAGGGCCTCTTGTGGCGAAGAACAACAATAATTACGGAATTTGAAACGCTTGATCAAGATCAAGACCACAGAATAAATAGATAAATAGCTTTGCAACAGAAACCTCCTTACGGACATGTGTCAAAAACAAGTGAGCCTCCATTTCAATTTACAGAAAGACAAACAATATTTTAAGCTTAAATTTGGTTCTAATATAATCTCTTTGTTATGTAGATTAACGTAAAATCCAATAAAATGCATATTATTCAAGCCTTTAGAAGATATTTCGCTAAAAAGCGAGCCTCATTTTGACAGATTTCGCTAAGGATTTGTCTGTATTACTCGTTAGTCTGTCAAGACGGCACCGTCGCAATGACAAAGGACTGCCAGCTGGCGACGCGAAACGTCACTACGTCTTCACACAAGGCCTATTATAAAGACAGGCCCTGGCGCACAAAAATCACGTGACCATCTTAGTCAGACGTTACATGTCATTTGTCTGAGGGGTGAACTGATTACGGGAGATTCGCGAGTTCAGACGGTCCGGGTGGCTGGAAGCCGTTCCCGTTGACCACGTTCGGGTTGTGTATTTATTGTATTCACCATTCACCTTGTGCGAAATAAATCAGTGTTGTAACTTACTCGAGGATTTTCGTTGTCGACCTACGCCCTGATAATAATATGGTCTTTCACGCTGCCGATCAACTGAGACCTCGTCAATATTTACAGTACTGAGGTTAGTTTTCATTTTTATTTCTTGTAAAAAATAACCTAACTACCAAATATTGGGTCTGTTTATACATATTACAAAAGCCAGGAAGACAAATGTGTTGTGGGAGGAAAATACCTATAGAGAATATCACCTAGGCTAAAGGAACAATTTTTGAGAATGAGCCAAAATATTGTGAGTGCAGTGCCGTTTAACTCTCAGCCTAAAACAGCTGAGGCAGGTTGAAAATTTTGAAAAAACAATTAGAGAAAGCTTGAATGCACAAAACCAATAATGTAATAGATGAAAGAAAACTTGCCAAATTGTTACGAAATTTGTTTTTTCTACTTATCTCCAAAAATGCCTTTCATTATATACGACTAAGTTGGTCACGTGATTACGCGATTATGCGTTAGCGCCGTGGCCTGTCTTTATCGTTGGCCTCGGTCTTCACAGGGAGGTCGGGAGGTTGCTTTTTGAAGTTGTTTACGTTTACTTGTCTGGCGATTTTCCTGTTTTAAAGGACGTTTGTTGTGTGTTGGACTGTGTTTTTTAGTAATATAGGACGTGGAGTTTTATTAATAAGGTGGTAAAACAGCAGTGGTTCAGAATAAAGTGATTAAAGTTCATTTTTAGTTTATAGGTTTTAGGTTATGTCTATAGTTTCGGACTAATTTAAATCATGCCGTGGACGTGTTCCGTTCCCAACTGCAAGGGAAACTACAAAGACTGTCCCAAAGTGTCCGCTTTTTCCTCCCTAAAAACCCCATTTTAAGTGAAAAGTGGGTTAAGGCCATCAAAAGAGATTTTGTTCCTACACAGATTTCCAGGATTTTGGTTTGGACTGTTGGAGAGTGTTATACCTAACAATTTTACGTGATTAAACGTAACCACCTTGAAATCAGTAAATTGTATGGTTTTATTTATTCGAATTTAGTTGTATCTAGGCAGGCAAATAAGAAATAATTGGCATTTACGAAAATTTTACCGGTAGATATCTAAATGCACCAAAACCCCTTGAAAATATGACTTTCACTCTCGTAGATTATTATCCGTGTTGTAAAACCATGAGCTATATATATAAACAATCATTTTAACGTGTTTTTTTTTTACCAAATTTACCAAGTTGACACCTCGAAATTTGAATTTGGCGCCTTAGGCTGACCTCCCTTGGATGACTCATCGCTTGCCTTGTTATTGCGACGGTGCCGGTCAAGACCTATCGGAAAAGCGAGTCACCGACTACGCCCACGGACCACCCACGGACCACCCACGGACCACCCACGGACCGTCCACCGACCACAAATTTGAATTTGGCGCCTTAGGCTGACCTCCCTTGGATGACTCATCGCTTGCCTTGTTATTGCGACGGTGCCGGTCAAGACCTATCGGAAAAGCGAGTCACCGACTACGCCCACGGACCACCCTGCACGTACAGATATTTCCTTTTTGCCCGACAACCAACATCCCCAAAGCCGAACTCGTCTCATCCGCGTAGGGCCGGCGCCTAACTTCGTTACGGATTCATTTGATGGAATCGAGGGCGGCCCGGCGACGTTCCCCGCGTCTCTCCGACCCTCCCCCCTCTCCTCCGCACCCCCTCCCCACCCCCGCCGTTGTTTTTCCTGGCCGCCCGAGATCCTTGCGCAGAGATTCGTTTGTGTTCGCTTGAACGTTCCATAAACAACAGATACATGGGCTAGTCTGATGGTCATATAGAAAACTGCATGCAGGCGGATAATAGAAGTTTAGTAGACGCCCCTGGCATATTTCATTTGCGCCAGTTCCTCTTAGTTTTAAATTTTTCTGAATAGAATTTCCTGGGGTTCGACCAATTAAATTTTGTTTTAACACATTAAAATTTTTTATTTATTAAAAACATGACACTACACGTGTTTCAGCATTTTTGCCATCATCAGGTATCTAGGATAGTTTTTTTTCCAAAATTTAAAATTCACCTTAAATAATAATAAGTATATCTGAAAGAGGAGATGTTCTTTGTTATTTTTATGGGAATACAAGATTTTTTTTTAATATTTATGTTTAGAACATTATAGATTTTGAAAAAATAATAGTTATTATTACTTACATTACTAACTTATTATTTTTAGTCCCTCCTCCTTTTGTTCTTTCCTTCTTGTAATAATTTTCTTATTCAACTAGTCTTTTTTCCATAGTTTCATTGTATGTGTTCAAAATTCTTTCTTTTTTTAATTTTTTTAAATTATATAATAGTACTGGTGTGTGGGGAAAGCATTTGTGGAAAAATATGTGAATATGCTTTCAAAAGGATTGCCGGAGACGAAGTAAATTATTTTTATATTTAGACACGAATTGAAAGGCTCGGTGCGGTTTGTGGATACAAAAAATGTTATAAAAAGAAGGAGAGGAAGAAAGACTCTTTTACAGTGTGGCTTTGGAAAATGCAAGAAAATAAATATTTTTGAAATTTTGTTTTGTTATTGTTGGTAAAAACACATTTGGTTTTCTATTATTTCTATTATTATTTTTTTAATTTATAACTATTATAAAGGAAGTTTATTTTTGGACTTATTTTTAAGTTATAAGATTATAATAAATATGAGAAAGATTTTCAGTGTCTGTTCTATAATTGATGCTATTTTTATGTTTTTTTATGTAAATCATTTCTAAGACATTCCTTTTAGTGTGATTATTTTCTTTAGTTAAAATTTTTGTATTGTTAAAATCAAAGTGGTGGAAATTATCTAAAGAGTGTTTAGTTAATTCAGGAAATTCTATTCAGAAAAATTAATAAAAACGACCAGGAAGAAAAGTTTTCTTAGTTTTAAATAAAAAATAATCCAAAATTTTAAGGTATTGCTCCTTTGGCTCTCAAAAGATGGCGCTAGATACAATCGATATCCTGAAAGTTCTCTGTAGCTAAGTTCACACAATCTTCCTTGTTATTATTTGTGAATTGTCGATTTTTTACAAATCTAACCTAACTACTTATCCTTGGTATACTTCAAACATTTCAAAGTGAAATAATTTTAATTTTGAGATTTAGTTTTAACGTTATAACGAGTTTTTATTATTATTTATATCTATTAAAACCAAAAATGACCTTATTTATCTGCTTACCAAAATAATAAACCTATGTAATATTTATAATGTAGGTAGGTAGGTAGGTAGGTAGGAAATAAATATATAGAAATGTCTATTATAGGTATAAAATCTGGTCCTTTATCTATGAATCTTGTTAATATATTTAGATACCAGATACTTCCAAGATTCCTCTGCTGAAGATGTTAGTGATTCGTGTTCTGTTTTTGTGCTGTTTTCTGTATCAAGCCAATAATGAATAGTGAATGCGAAATACCTAGTAATTATTTAAATACCAAGCTATAATAATTGTTTTGCAATGTACCTATTTTTTTTTCTACTCAGCTTGAAGAAAACACAATGAATTGGGGAAAATTCTTAAACAAGGTCCACGTATTCGATTAATCTGACGTTCTGCCCCATATTTTTTTACCAAAACTATAGCATCCCAAATTTCAAAAGAAGAAAAGAAGCATTTTAAAACAGAAGAATTTGTAGAGGAAGAACATAATGACGAGAAAAAATACATAAATAATATCCATGATACTTGTTATCATGGCAAGTGTCTATATTTACATAACTTGTAAGCAAGAATATTTACTAGCTAATCTAATATTAAAAATATATCGATTTACCCACCCTTGTACTTTCACTGTTCTATTTTCTTGTGAAAATAGATCTGAATTGTTTATATAATATCAGTGCAACAGTTACCCTAATGGGAGGATTGTTGGAATAAGCTTTTTCAAAACTCTACTCCATACTTTCTGCAGCTTATTATTAAACTTCAAAAGGCCACTTTCACAAGCATTAAAAGGAAAATATGTTTTCAAATGAACAAAATATGTATACGGAAATATACTGTGGAATTTAATTAAGTGCTTACATTATTTATTTTTAAAAGGTATTAGTGGGTACCTAGGTACCTACCCTCCAGGACTTGGTATGTAACAACAGGGACACTGGAAGCAAGCAGTTTTATTCTTAGAATCCAGTCTCCTCCAGCAGATAGCAGATAATCATACTTTAAGCTGTCATGCTTCATGCTGTCTGTCATACTGTCAGCCCACAAATCACTAACCAATTAGGTACCCTGAAGTTGCCTCACGCGGTTTTGAGACAGACCCATGGATATATTATGATGTCGGTAAAGAAGATTTCTACTACCTTAAATATCTTAAATACCTTAAAATTTCTAATATTGTGGATATTTATCTTGGACAAGGGGCCTTTTAGGGAACTAGATGACTGTAGTTCACCATTGCAAACATCAAATTAATTTTTAAAATTTAATCGTACTAGCCCATATTGGCGGTTTTTCCTGCATGCAGCGCATGTTTCTTGCCACTTGTTGAAGATAATTACACTAATACACAACTGTAAACTTTTTAGAGTTTAAACAACACGTTTGCACTCACTTCCCACTTGCTATAGAGAACAATATAACTTTGAATCTGCACCCAGTCAGATCGAAGCACATGAAACGATCGAACTCCCAGAAAAAACAAAGTTACGGGAATAGGGGAAGGGGTGGCGTTTTATGTGGATATTCCCTGATATCTAATACATCTGTATCTGCAAAACTTAGATATTATTTTTTCGGCCAACCTTCAACCATAGAAGGCCGCAACCGACCTAACCCAGCTCATCCCCGTAGGCACTGCCTAACTTCATTACATTACGGACCCGGATGTAGACGGGTCTGTCATCTGCGGTCTTCGTTTTCCATTTTTCCATACCAGCTCTCCATTGTTTTTCCCGCGCCTTCGATTTTGGGGACTTCATGGATCTGTTTGGATGTGTTTGGTTTCGTTGTTAAATGACAAAAAAAAAGAACAATTTAGAGTGAGGAAGAAGCATGTACCATGTTTTAAAAATAAATAAGCAAAAGTGAGAGAAATTTGCCTAAAATTAACGCTTCCCACACCTCACACCATAAGCTAAAGTTCACGTGACATTTTGCCGAAATTTCGATATTAGCGGAGTTACACAACCTCAAAGCTAATCTTTTTGTAATAATATATTGCCATATAACTTTTTTTGTCGTGTACCGATTTTCTTTAAATTGAAAACCCGAGGGCCATAAAGGCTTAAATGATCTATTATAGGCCACGAATTTCATCGCAATAATGCCACGTTTCCTAACAAAGTAGGCATTGAAAACAAGTAAACGTGTTGTTATTATTAATTAGATGTGGTGTTTAGCGATCCAAGTAATTATTAATTGTTGGCTGTACTGGCTGGGAGGTGGATCGAAGGGTACAACAAAACTACTTTCTTCAAAATGTCGACGTTTCGTCAATTATATTGACATCATCAGGACTCTACAATAGAATAAAAGTAGGTATATAAACAAAACAACATGAAAACTGGGAGCAGTATACATTAAAAAATGATAATAAAACATATAATTAAAATTACACACATTAAAATATCTTGTACTTACATTGAAACGTAGTTTTTGTGTCATGACTTAAAATTATGTACATATCACAGAACCACTAGTAGTGGGACAAAACAAAACAGCAGATGGCTTTCATACACGAAAAATTATAGCAATGGTCAATATAGAATTCTTACCATGTGGAGCTGCCAGTATTTTTTATCTTTTCAACAGATAAGGAGTTTATAAAAAGAAGGAATACAGATAGGTGGACAGGACAGGTACCTACCTAAATTTAAAAATTAAAAATATTTGTGTTTAATTTTGTCAATAATATTAAAATAGGCCATATTAAGGTTTTGTATATCCGTTCTTTTGTTAACGCAAGTTTTATCTTTTTTTATACAAATCATTTCATTTAAAAGTCTTTTTTTATAGTTGGATTGCCTGCCGATAACTTTTGTGTTATCAAAATCGAAGTCATGACCAGTATTCAATTTATGTTCAACTAGCGCCGTGGGGTTTTGCTTTATTGTAAATTTTTTGCAGTCGTTTTTGTGTTCGTATATTCTCTGTTTTATATATCTCCCAGTTTGACCTATGTAGCATTTGTCACAAGAAAGGCAGGGTATTTGGTAAATTACATTTGACTGTAATTCTAAACTTGTTTTTGATTTTAGCTTGGAGAAAAAATGGTCTTTCATATTGTTACGACTCTTAAATGATACTCTCACATCGTCTTTTTTTGCTATTGTTTTACTTAGTCTCTCTGATAGGTTTTTGATATAAGGAATTTTAAAGAATTTTATATTGTTATTGTTGGTAGTTTGTTGTGGTTTCCTATTTTCTTGTGTGTTCATGATTTTATTTATTAAAGACACTGGGTAATTATTGTTTTGTAAAATTCTGTAGATAGGTATATTTTATATTATCTTAGAATACTTAGAAGATAATATAAAATATATCAGTACAGCCAGTTATTATTAATAATTATTAGGTGTTGTTAGCAACTGTAAAAATCACTGTTAGGCATCAATGCAGCAAAAAATGCAACCGGGTCATAAGTTCAGGTCAGTAACGAGCCCATTTGCACAATGGATAACTACTATACCCCGATTAGTGTAAGAAGTCCCGATTTTGTCATATGACATTCTCCACAAAATCCCTAGGAATTTTCTGTTAACCATGGGTATAACATTGGTATATGCGTCGCAACCAGTTAATGACGTCACTCATTTATTTATGATGTCAAAAGTTACCAATACGATATGAAAAAAGATCATAATAAAATAAAAACCCTATTGCAATCAGGATTATACCTCTATACAAATAAAAAAACTATGACTACAACTCATTTTAATAATAATTTCAAACGTCATGGAAACACTTTGATTTAGGTATTTTGGTATTATCAGTTACTTGCGGCTCCGTGTATGGTGCGTACTCAGGCAAATCTTATTTCGGTGTTGTGAAAGTGACAGTGAAGGTTTTCCTGATCGTTCAAAAAGGTTCAAACTTTGGGCAGTGAAAATATTCGCGGGTTTTGTACGTTTCGTGAGTTTTACCACAGAAAATATACTACGATATATTGTCTGTGGTTTTACCGTTATCTGTGTTGTTCTTGTTCGTGTTATTAGTAGTTATATATAGACTTATGACCCGGTTGCATTTTTTTCTGCATTGATGCCAACTTAGGATGGCGAAATTACCAATTGACAGTCCCAGTAAGGAAGCGAATATTTACACTGCCGAATGTTTGAACCAGTTTGAACGATTCGGAAAACCTTCACGTCACTTTGCACACCGAAGCTAATTTGCCTGAATCCGCACATAGATGCTGCCGAAAGCAGCTGATTATACCAAAATGCCAAAATGAAAAGTGTTAAATGACGTTTTAAATTATTATTAAAATGAGTTGTAGTCATAATTTTGTAGACGTATAATCGTGATTGCATTAGAGTTTTTATTTTACCTATTTCTTTCAGTATCACTTGGGAAACTTAACACCATAAATCAATGAGTGACGTCATTAACTGGTTGCGACGCATATAATGCCAATGTTATACCCATGGACCACAGAAAATTCGTAGGAATTTTGTGAAGAATTTGTATTTCATCGTAGGTTCAAATCTCTCACGATGCAATTTCTTTTTTTGAAATTATTAAAACCATTATTTTCGAGAGAAACGAAAACAGGAAATACGATATAGAAAGCTACCCAAGACAATATATGAGACAAAAAGATTATATTTCTGGGGTTTTTGGATACTGTATGTATACATAATTATATACTCTATTCAAACTATAAACGCAAGTGAAACATAAATACAAGTTGTAGCATGGCTGATACGCACGTGATCGGCTTGCTATTGGCTACCCGGCAATAAAATCTGACCCTGCGGGCGAGTGCAGCGAGTCGGTGTTTTTTACAGAGGTGTATTGAGTTACCTAAAGTGGACCTTTATTTTTTTCTGATATAAAATTCTTTCGCTGTTTAATGTTGAAGCTACGATTTGTGTTAATAGTAGAAATTTGCAGGCACGTAAGTGAATGACTAGATGTGCCATAAAAGTTTGTTTTTAAAGTTCTTAATACTGGGGTATATTATTTTAATATTTTATATTAAAAAAATTATAGAGATCGTTCTTAATGCGGCCCTGCCTCGTATTAGCCCTCAGGATTGTTCACGTGCTTCCATCGTGTAAATGTTTACGCGCCACTTGCAATTAGTTTGAATAGAGTGTAGTCTTATACATTTTTCCTCGACAGTCTACTGTATTTACTCCGGCCTTGCCTCTCCCTTAGCATAGCAGGCCCCCGAGAAAAACCGAGCCCGGCTCACCCGCGTAGGGACGGGATAACTTCGTTACGGATCCATTTGATGGAATCGAGGGGGCGGCGGAGACGTGCCTCGCGTCTTCCCCACCCCCGCCCCGCCCTCGCCCCCCCTTTCCCATTGTCTTTCCTGTCGTCCTGTCACGCATCCGAGATCCCAGTCGGCGGCGGCGGCGGCACAGCCGATTGGCCGGGCGAAGTTCCAGGGGGGTTTTTAGTCGTGTTTGGTTGCGCGTGGCGCAGCTACGGGGCAAAGGCGGAGCATGCCGAACGAAAAAGTATGTGTACATACGATATCTCGGGAAATAAGCGATAAAATCCCACCGTCTGTTCAGAATTGTCAGCACATCGAATTTACGTTTGGCAACGTTGCGCAAATTTAGATGCTGGGACATTTGGTGCTCCTAGGCACCACTATTACTTTAAAGTAAGAGGACCCAGCATTATACTTTCCAAAGTGAGGCCTATTCTTTCCTAATTCTAATGGTCTCAGTGATGCTAAGTATGCCATTTTATTGGAGAATCTATGAATATAACAGGTACTTTGATTGTTAGTAAAAATTAATAATGGTTTCCATGATTTCTAAAAATTAGACTTGACAATTTTGTGTATACAAGTGCAGAATGTGGCAACTGTGAAATGAAAGAATTTATTTTATAATTGAAATCGCTTTCCAGCAATTATTCCCACGAATTTAAGTAATAAGTATGGTAAGTCGGTAGTGCCGATTTTGCTTATTTAAGAATTTGTCGCTATTGCACCTTGTTACCAGGTTCCTCAATCCATTTGTAATATGTATTCTTGAACTTTCTTCCCTTGTTGAATGTATCTATCACAGATTTTGGGATGGACTAATAAGATTAGGTCTAGTAATTTTTAATTGGGTTTTTCGCAACCAAACTGATTGAAAGACAACTTTTTCAAGTTGCCTCGAAAATTCATAAATTATTAACACTGAACGCACGAACGAAACTTCGTTCAGTGTTAATAATTTATGAATTTTCGAGGCAACTTGAAAAAGTTGTCTTTCAATCAGTTTGGTGGCGAAAAACCCAATTAAAAATTAAATGGATCTGTTTGCGCCACAAATAAATTTTAGAAAATATTAGGTCTAGTAGTTTTAATGATGTAATTTTTCTTGGTGTTCATTATAAAATTTTTGTAAAAATTGTGAATTATGATGGGAAATATTTTGCCTCCTTTAGAATCTATGGCATTGCACTGGCATCTGCATCTCACATAAAACCTGATGGCAGTTGGACACTGACATATAACATAACCTTGTATCAGCCCCCTTGTGGTCTCCTTGGAGTCAACAGGAAACAAACTTCCCCCCAAGGCTTCACTTTTCCTATGTGATAGACTGTGACATGCTGGGTCCCCTTATTTTAAAGAATCCCTGCTCATAGTCTAAGAGCTAGCGGTTCATCCGACTAACCCGTTTCCCACAAAGCTAGAAATTTTTTAAATAATGTTTTATTATCGGTCAATTGAGAAAGTACCGTTGTGGCAGGCACCTCGCGGTTGCGTCATCATCCCTTGAATTTTTGAATATGTAAAAAAAAATCTACTCCCACAAGGCTACAATTTTAATAAGTGTTAATTTAGATAAGTTTAGGCTTAAAAAAAATGACAACCTATTTTGAGAGTTGCAAGTATGTGCCAGACGACAGTAAAGTTGACATAAGGATAGTAATTCGTAACCTGCTCCCACAAGGCTGAAATTTTTAGGGAATATTCTTTTAATAGTTTTAAATATTCTATTAATATTCTTTTAATAGTTTTAAAAGAATATGAAAACAGCCAGCCTATTCTGGCGGTTGCAAGTGTCTGCCAGACGAGTACAGGATGACCCCCCCAAAAAGTACCACCCCCATTTATTTTCTTAATTTTAGGGTATTTTAACCAGAGAAAAGGCACTTCTGTACTAATTTATTTCAGATTTTCAGAATCTGCTGACAAAAAAATAATCGAGCATCAAACAAAAAAGTTACAGATCTAACCCCACTTTTTTAAAAGTGAAGCCCAACTTTCTTTTCCATATTTGGATAGGCAACTGAAATCTCTATTAAACGACTATATATATGTATATATATATATAGATACAGGGTGTCCCTGGATAGTTGTCGGAATTAATCAATATACAGGGTGTTCTGGAGGTGAATTTGAAAATATGTCCAAGAGTAAACTACAATAATTATTTTCAAAGATATGAACAACTTTTATAAGGAAAAGTTGTTTGGGATAAGGAGTTATGCCACAATCCCAATGTTGAGGCGGCTCGGCCTACTTTGGTTATTTTCTCTTTTCATTCTTAGGTATTTTAATATTGTTATTATTGTAATGCAATCTTAGGAAATAAGAATAATTTTTTTTTATATTATAACCTTTAGTTTTAACTGAACAGGTGAAAATAGAAAAATATCGCACAAATAATCAAGATAGGCCGAGCCGCCCCAAAATTGGGATTCTGGCATAACTCCTTATTCCAAACAACTTTTCCCTATACAAGTTGTTCATATCTTTGAAAATAATTATTGTAGTTTACTCCAGGGCATATTTTCAAATCTACCTCCAACACACCCTGTATATTGATTAATTCGACTTATTTTGCCTGCGTCTCATTAGTAGGCCATGCAGGAGTGATTTCCAAAATATCAAAATCAAACTCAAAAATTTTTGGTTATTTAGGTAGGGGAAAGTGGGGCAAAGCGGAACGGATTTTCGTTTTTTGCTTGAAATTCTTATATAATAAATAAAAATATTGTGAGAAATGTATGTACTAGAAGTTTAATATGATACAAAAAAATGACCTTAATTTCTAATGTCCATCGTCAAGGATTTTTTTCTAAACGCCGTTTGGAAAATGTGCTACATATGTTTCACTTTGCCCCACAGAGGGGGCAAAGCGGAACGTGTAGTGGGGCAAAGTGGAACATGTAGTATATTGTCTTACAATAGAAAAAAAATACTTATTAGTGTTACATAATATCTATTGCATAGATAAAATAAACATCGGAAAACCTAAAACAAGCTAAGTGATTATTCACAAAAGTCACAAACAAAGAGATTTTCCGAATCTGACTCATAACCAGTGAATTCCTCGTGGGCCCAATTTTTGCACCTGCTACACGATAGCCACCCTTCACCTGGTTCAGATTGTAGAAAGTATCCTCTACAAATTATGCACATGGGCGTCCGCAGAAATTTTTTCAGGGGGGGGGGGCAGTAAGAATTATTGACAAAATAAAGAAGACAATAAATATTTATTGTTATAAAAAATATAATAAACCATATGAAAACAAAATCACAGATCAATTGCGAAATCTCACAAATAAAAATAAAACAATATTCTAAATTAAAATCACAGTAATTAGGTACCGTATTATCACTATTATCAGTCTCAGATTTCCGTTTTAAATAGTTTCTAATGTCAATTTTCAATCTAAATCATGAACCTACCTACAACAATAATAAGTAATACAGGACGAGCAAGAGTAGTAAGACTAGACTAACACTTATTATATTATTATATTACATACCCGGAAAAGATCTTCTCAGATCGTAATCCTATTCTAAATCAGCACATATAAAACCGTAGATACCTATATTTGCCTACTACTTTTAACTTTTTGTTGTTTATAGAAAGATATTATATATTATGCTCAAAAGCCACGCACGCCCCCCCCCCCCCCTGCCCCTCCCCTCCGGACGCCCATGATTATGCAATTATCATCATCATCGTCACTCAAGTCTAGCTTTTCTTCCAACTGCTTACTCTTCCGTATTTGCTTCTTTTTTTTGGTTTAGTTTTATTTTTAAATACATTTTTCTTTACCATATTTTTCTTTACAGCACTTACCGAGCCCTTGGGGGTAGCTTTATTGTTTTTTTCTTGCAGTTCATAGTAATATGGGCTTTAAGTAAGCACAGCAGTCCAAAACCATTACTTTCGTTGTTATTTAATAAATTACAAAAAAGTAGCAGGTGGGGCAAAGTGGAATGCAACATTGGTGTGCCATTCCACTTTGCCCCAAACTTCTTTTTTTACGAAAATTTGATATGTGACAAAAATGTGATAAATGACTGAATTCTGATATTTTGCAAAATATAGCCAACACCTTACCTTCTAACTGTCCAGCACGAATTAGAAAAAAAAGAACGCAGTAGTTTCCAAACACAAAAATTACGTTGCCGGAGATTAACCGATTTTCACTTGTTTTGACATTTTCGGCCATATTGAAGGAACGAGTCTGCACTTTCTAGAATAGAACTAGCGTGCTCTAGGGCACATATTTTTGCTACTGCCTTCTAGATGGCGCTACACGTTACACACAATTCCGCTTTGCCCCTCGTTCCGCTTTGCCCCACTTTCCCCTACACCTATTCCGACAAGTAGGTATTCAGGAACACCCTGTATATATATCGTCGCATAGAGATTTCAATTGCCTATCGAAATATGGAACTTTTTTGTTTGATGCTCGATTGTTTTTTTGACAGCAGATTCTGAAAATTTGGAAGAAATTAGTAAAGAAGTGACCCCCCCCAATAGATGATTCACCCGCGGCGGCGGCGCCGCGGGGTCGCTGTAGTCCCCTCCGGGGGGGCGACAGTTGTGATTCGGGGGGCCCTTTCGGCGCGTAATCAAATCAGAGGAGGCTTGCGTCCGGCGGCAGGGGCCGCTGATGACGCCGTATCGACGGTGTATTTTGCGCCGTAGTCCTGACTTGTACTCTTCGGTATAGCGCATCGAAAATAGTGTACCTAAGTAGATCACCTATAGCAACCTATAGGTTGCTTGGGATAATTATTTATTTAAATGCTTTTAATAATAATAACCTATTTTATACCTATTTCTGAATTTTTAGGCACCTAGTTTTATTCTCTAGAATTTTTTCTTTTTGTTTGTTTAAAAAATACAAGCAAAAGAAAACTTGGTAACTTCAACTTCTACCACTTTAGGGGATAGTCGTGTAATATCGGACACATTTCGAAAAATTGAAATAATTTTTATCAAAAAAATGATATATTCACATATTTTTGCTTAAAATAAACTATACGCTTTGCAGAATAGAATACATAATAAAATTAAACAAAAAAACTTAAACAAAAACTCCACTCGTTAAAAACAAAAGTGGGCCTCTTTTTGTAATTTTCTGAAAACGTCGGGTAGTACCGGACATGAATTAATTCCCCTTACAAATGCCGCATTTATAATAAACCTGATGTTTTTCTGCCCCAGAACAATTTTTATGGATCCAACCATGGCACTAGATGCATTGTAGTGCATGTGCAAGTTACACTATTATAAGTGCTACCGTTTCAGTTTGAGTCGTTCGGGAAGGTTATGGCTGCCTTGATGAACCTAATAAGGGGAAACAGCTGTCGTAGTCTATACCTTCTCGAACGATTCAAATATGAAAACACCGGCACATCCATTAGAACTTGGATGTTGGTATGATATTACCAGTTGCCAAAATTTATAGTCCCATAAGGCGCTAACTTTCTTTCTGTAAAAATCTATAGGGGACGTGAAATTTTATCATCATTGTATCTAATTTGCGACGAAGTTTTCACCACAGATGATACACTCCGTTGCTTCTTGTTGCTGTTCAGAGCACATTATCTTTGCTATATTTTTTGTCCTTCACATTTTTATTTTTTCCAATGTAATCCTCTAGTTGGTCAATTTTTCTTTTTCCTTTTGTGTTCTTGGGCATTTTTTAAAGTTAATATGAAAATAAGAATGTTCAGTTAAAATTTCAGTGTGTCCGATATCACCCGAAATATGTGTGTCCGATACTACCCGAACAGCACCGTTGGAAAAAAGTGGCCAACTTATTTTTTACGACCCTCCGATAATTTCCATAAAACCATTTTTATATTCCAAAATAACCAACAAATGTTATACAATATCAACATTTTTAAAGAACTTGACGTTTATATAAAATATAGACTGGTAAATTTTATGTCCGGGAAATTTGTTTTGGGCAAAAAAATAAAAAATAAAGCACACGACGTGTACCGTTCAAAGCTCGGCCTCATACTGAACATATGTGTCTACGGCAATTCTAATAAAGCATTTTCTGACAAATTCGGAACGCCATCTATTAGGGAAATTGAGAAGATGCTGTTGTCCGATATTACCCACTGTCCGATATTACCCGACTCTCCCCTAATCTTTGCTCCAAAAATGCAAGTGAACTCTTCTTTGACAAGCTTCAATAATTTTGCTGGCGGTGATCTGCAGTTACCTAACAGGTTTACTTGCTGCTGCTGTTTGCATTTCTTCGATTAATTCTCTTTGCTCCAGAAATGCGGCTCTCTTAATTCGGCCTATCGAGAATTACATTGTCTCCATTTTCCTCATCTCCATGAATTACTTCTTGAACCGGAATGAATTTCTTTGGTGGTCTTACCAATTTTGACTCCACTGCTTCTTCGGTTAGGTTTCTAGATGGTAGAGCGTCATTTTTCGCATTCTTTCGTGTTTAAATAATACCCATGTTGGGTATCAAATAGGTAATCCGCCATCTTGGAGTGGCGGCCATATTGAATTTAGTGAAATAATACTTTTTTTGAAAGCGGCAGTGAAGTGTCTCAAAATCGTCATTAAAAGGTCAGAAATCGGCACTGAAATAGCATATTATTGCACGAGGGGTGTCAAAATTGAGCAAATTAGGAATTTTAAAGGCATCTGCCAAGTCAAGTGTGCCATGGAATCCCTTCAAAACAGTTGAATGGTCAAGAGGACCACTCAAGGTGTTGGTGTGCAAAGGTCCAATACAAAATATACAGAGTGTTTTTTCTGTGCCATCTCAAATTACTGAATTTTTGGAACTTTGTAGGGGTAAAAAATTGTGTATAACAAAACCGCTCCACACACTATAAACGAACTAAATCGAAAAAATACAGAAGCCTGCTAGTCAGTAAGTCCATATCAGTTAAGGTGTCTGGTGTGCCACAACAGGAAACACACAGAGAATGTATCATCTTAGACAGTGACTTTGTTGAGAAAGGTCCAATAATTTAAATTATTTTTAACTGTTGGTTGGCATTTTGTAAAGAAATAAATTACTTTTGTGTTTATTAATATTTTTTCAATGATTCCAGAGCACTCCTGACCAGTATAAAGTTGCATAAAAATTCAGAATTTTGAGATGGCTCAGAGAAAAATACCCTGTATATTTTTGTAGTAAATCTTTTCATACCAACATTTTGAGTGGTCCTGTTGACCATGCAACTGTTTTGAAGGGATTCCATGGCACACTTGACTCGCCAGATGTCTTTAAAATTCCTATTTTGCTCAACTTTGACACCCTACAGAATGGAACTCCCTGGATACTTTTTGTTCAAATTTGGTATATGGGGGCTTTGGAGTGTTCTGATTAACGCTGTGTGGTCAGATTTTAAATAAAAAAATCGCAAAATGGTTTTTGTGAAAATCAGGGGTATAAAAAAATCGCAGCCGACTCTGGATTTGCATTTTGAAAATGACAGGAAGGTCAAAAGAAGTGGTTTTTGAAGGCCTATCAAACCAAAAAAAAGTTTAGGTGATTATCTCCAAAAATGAAGATTTTACGGATTTGTACAGTTTTAAAGTTGGACACCCTGTATATACTTATTGAAAAAATCGTGCAATAATATGCTATTTCAGTGCCGATTTCTGACCTTTTAATGACGATTTTGAGACACTTCACTGCCGCTTTCAAAAATAGTACATTGTGTACCTAGTAGGAAAAGCTGAACATTCCCGGACGACCGTAAAGATTGCCTGTCGAGGCGTAAGCCGAGATTGGCAATACGGAGTCGGGGAATGTGGCTTTTCCTACGAGGTATACATACTATTTTTTTTTTTTTAGTTTATAAATAACTGTAAGGAAATAATATTTCCTTACAGTACAAAAATAAATATTTCCTAACAGTTACTTTCCGTTGCCTGGCAACGACTAAGTGCAAGGAAATATTGACTTTTTCTTTCAAAAATGTTATCAAAAATGTCAATATTTCTGATTGATTTTCGGAAAAAGTATTATTTCAAACACCAAGTCACAGCCACCTACCTACCATGAAAAAATTTACGTAATTATAATAATTATTACGTAAATCTTAAATCTCCTCTAAAGAGTACAGTCTGGCAACGCGGCACAGAAACCTAACCCTTATATTTTGTACCTATAGTTGCGTAAAATCTTTAAAAGTGCTCAAATTGACGGCGAAATAGAAAGCTGTGAAATAGAATATTACTATTATTATATTATAATATTATTCAACAAAAAGGGAATACATCTGATATTAAAGTACACATTTTACATTAGATATGCAGGCTCTCCGTTTACCATCAGAAACCCCAGAAATCAGCACATCATGGCTGCCCCAAAACAGCCTTCACCGCCCTCTGGCGGTTGGCCAAAATTGGTAGAGGGGGAAGCCCCAATAGTAGCCCAGAGGTCCGTTACTGGACCACAGACAGCTTCCCTGCATCACACAGACCTATAATATAGCTTCGCTAGAAGCTACGCGGCCACGTGATTGTCCAACAATCGCCAATCACATTGCCATTTGTTTTGTTGGCAAACAAGAAACACCCCGAATTAGGCCGATTGTTCAATGATTCATGGGACCGCACCGAGTCCTTTTTGGGACTGCGCCTCCCCCGCCGACCGACGCATGAATTTTCATAATTTCCATCCCGTTTATTTCGCGGGGGAACGCCGCAGCCCGGGCCGGCTGCTTTACGGGCACTTCATTAATTCTTCCTAATTTAATAATTTAAATCGCCATTACTGCCGGTTAATTTTAAAATCCGCGCGCAGGATACCCATCTCTCGCCGGGCGTTCGTTACCAGACAAAGGGCTGCGTCCAAATTGAGCGACAAATGGGATTTATCGCTGGATGTCAGAGAAGAATTCAGTTCGGGATGTCCCAGTTGTTGTCATAAATGAAACTATGATGGTAGAATATTTGTGAACATAAGTTCAAAAACGCTTATTAAGGAAGATACACAAGTACCAACTAATTTGAAGTCGATAAGTTCAAATGAGCATGAGTCGGAAAACGTTTAATAATTTCATTGGTGCCATTCTACTCTTCATATACCTATCAGGCAAAAACAGAAACGAGTGTATGTTGAAACACGCCTGACGTAGACCCGCTATGTGATAACATTCAATAGATATAAGTCACGTGCTATGCGATGAGTTTCAATATGCGTCTCGTGCAATGCGGTATGTTTCACTATGCGCGACGTGTTATGCGGTAAGTTTCAATATGCGCATCGTGCTTTGAGGTATGTTTCACTATGCGCGACGCTCTATGAGGCCTAGGCAAGGTTACCCATGTTTGGATGAGAATTACCCATATGAAGGTAAAAATATTACAATTTTTTTCCTTTAGAAAATCGGAATTAAGTGTGAAAAACCTAAGAAGAAATATTTTTTATCTAAAATTAGTAATGTTAAGAAATTAATTTAGCTTATTATTACCTAAAATCCGGCTTTGAAGACAATACAATTTTATAATCAATTTTTTGTTCAATATTTACTTGTATTTAACTTTCTAGATGCCCTTATAATCAAAAGATAATTCAGGTTATTCTGGAGGGCCTAAATAAAGAAGTAATTTTTGTCTCAATAAAAGTCCGTATAGATTAGGGCAAAAACAGGTTAGATAGTTAAATAATTTAATCTCTATATTCGACCTGTATATTTCCTTTTTGAAGGCCCTCTCACATATTAATTAATACATAATATATTATTAGATGCTATGTATAAATGTAATGTAAGTACAGTTAAAAATGTTGTAAAATACGCATACGCAAACAAAGTAATAATGTCACTATTTTTTTTTTACCAAAAGTAACCCTTATTCTAATTTATTGGTCGCGTTTTACTTTAATAGGGAAAATATATACCTACACGGTCAAAATTCGTTGTTATTTTTTCCAAGAGTTAAGAAATTATTACTTCAAAGTCTAAAAATACGTAAAATGGAACTTCACACTTAAGAATTTACTTTTTATCAAACAAACAACGACGTCCTCCATCTTGATATCAAAATGATTAAAAGTTTATGCAATAATTATTTTTGAAAATATAAAAAGTTACATTTTGGGACACCAAATTTACTCATCCAAGGTTTGCTTACCATGTTTTCTTGTCCTGTTCGAACTTTGTTAAAAAATATTTTTGAAAATGAAGAAAAAATAATACAAAATTTTTGTAATTGCACAGTATTTATGTTATGAGGCGCGCGAGTTTTTCTTAGTAGGCATTAACACGTATTACACTTATAATAGGTATCTAAGTATATACAGAAATATTTTGTACGCAGGGAAATTTTTGCTCAGATAACAAAATCCAAACACCTTTAATAATAATTCTATTAGGCATAGCTACCTAGAAGTTATACAGGGTTATTGGTAATTCGATACATTCCTTTGGGGATGTGATAAGGGAGGAGGTAAGGAGTAAATTTAATCTTAATATGCATTATTCAAAATTCGACAGTTTTTGAGATATTCAATTTATCTCAGTAGATATACAAAAAAATCTACAGAACTTTTTTAAAACTTTTCAACTGGATTACTTGCCCAAGTAAGTCTGGAAACATTTAGATCATAGGAAAATTTTAAATAAAAAGTTTTAAAAAAAATTGAGTTTTTCATAATGCATATATGATTAAATTTACTCCAAACCTCCTCCCCTATCACATCTCCAAAGGAATGTATCGAATTTCCAATAACCCTGTAGATTATACATCGGTCATTTATTATAGGATATATCTAAAACTGTCATTTTGGTCAGATTTAAGTCCAAGTATAGACTAAATTAGATACCTAATTAATACTTCTTCAGTGGTAAATTTGACGAAAGCATATAAAGTTATATTACTTATTTATAACTTAAAAATTACTTCCAATTGATTCCCTTCATTCCCCACTTTCCACTTTTTTACCTCATATAGAGGTAAACTGGTTTGGTCAAATTAAATTTCTTACTAGTTGGGTAGTAAAAATGAAGTAATTATTTTAACTTTGAATGTTTGTTGGGTATGTTTCAATATGCGCGTCGCGCTATGCAGTGAGTTTCAATATGCGCCTCGTGCTATGCGGTATGTTTCACTATGCGCGACGTGTTATGCGGTAAGTTTCAATATGCGCGACGCGCTATGCGGTGAGTTTAAATATACGCCTCGTGCTATGCGGTATGTTTCACTATGCGCGACGTGTTATGCGGTAAGTTTCAATATGCGCGACTCGCTATGCGGCGAGTGTCAATATGCGCGTCGCGCTATGCGGCGAGTTTTAATATGCGCCTCGTGCTATGCGGTGAGTTTAAATATACGCCTCGTGCTATGCGGTATGTTTCACTATGCACGACGTGTTATGCGATAAATTTCAATATGCGCGTCGTGCTATGCGGTGAGCTTCAAAATGCGCCTCGTACTATGCGGTATGTTTCACTATGCGCGACGTGTTATGCGATAAATTTCAATATGCGCGACGCGCTATGCGGTGAGTTTAAATATACGCCTCGTGCTATGCGGTATGTTTCACTATGCGCGACGTGTTATGCGGTAAGTTTCAATATGCGCGACGCGCTATGCGGTGAGTTTAAATATACGCCTCGTGCTATGCGGTATGTTTCACTATGCGCGACGTGTTATGCGGTAAGTTTCAATATGCGCGACTCGCTATGCGGCGAGTGTCAATATGCGCGTCGCGCTATGCGGCGAGTTTTAATATGCGCCTCGTGCTATGCGGTGAGTTTAAATATACGCCTCGTGCTATGCGGTATGTTTCACTATGCACGACGTGTTATGCGATAAATTTCAATATGCGCGTCGTGCTATGCGGTGAGCTTCAAAATGCGCCTCGTACTATGCGGTATGTTTCACTATGCGCGACGTGTTATGCGGTAAGTTTCAATATGCGCGACTCGCTATGCGGCGAGTGTCAATATGCGCGTCGCGCTATGCGGCGAGTTTTAATATGCGCCTCGTGCTATGCGGTGAGTTTAAATATACGCCTCGTGCTATGCGGTATGTTTCACTATGCACGACGTGTTATGCGATAAATTTCAATATGCGCGTCGTGCTATGCGGTGAGCTTCAAAATGCGCCTCGTACTATGCGGTATGTTTCACTATGCGCGACGTGTTATGCGGTAAGTTTCAATATGCGCGACTCGCTATGCGGCGAGTTTCAATATGCGCGTCGCGCTATGCGGCGAGTTTCAATATGCGCCTCGTGCTATGCGGTGAGTTTCAATATACGCCTCGTGCTATGCGGTATGTTTCACTATGCACGACGTGTTATGCGATAAATTTCAATATGCGCGACGCGCTATGTTGCGAGTTTCAATATGCGCGTCGCGCTATGCGGCGAGTTTCAATATGCGCCTCGTGCTATGCGGTGAGTTTCAATATACGCCTCGTGCTACGCGGTATGTTTCACTATGCACGACGTGTTATGCGATAAATTTCAATATGCGCGACTCGCTATGCGGCGAGTTTCAATATGCGCGTCGCGCTATGCGGCGAGTTTCAATATGCGCCTCGTGCTATGCGGTGAGCTTCAAAATGCGCCTCGTACTATGCGGTATGTTTCACTATGCGCGACGTGTTATGCGGTAAGTTTCAATATGCGCGACTCGCTATGCGGCGAGTTTCAATATGCGCGTCGCGCTATGCGGCGAGTTTCAATATGCGCCTCGTGCTATGCGGTGAGTTTAAATATACGCCTCGTGCTATGCGGTATGTTTCACTATGCGCGACGTGTTATGCGGTAAGTTTCAATATGCGCGACTCGCTATGCGGCGAGTGTCAATATGCGCGTCGCGCTATGCGGCGAGTTTTAATATGCGCCTCGTGCTATGCGGTGAGTTTAAATATACGCCTCGTGCTATGCGGTATGTTTCACTATGCACGACGTGTTATGCGATAAATTTCAATATGCGCGTCGTGCTATGCGGTGAGCTTCAAAATGCGCCTCGTACTATGCGGTATGTTTCACTATGCGCGACGTGTTATGCGGTAAGTTTCAATATGCGCGACTCGCTATGCGGCGAGTTTCAATATGCGCGTCGCGCTATGCGGCGAGTTTCAATATGCGCCTCGTGCTATGCGGTGAGTTTCAATATACGCCTCGTGCTATGCGGTATGTTTCACTATGCACGACGTGTTATGCGATAAATTTCAATATGCGCGACGCGCTATGTTGCGAGTTTCAATATGCGCGTCGTGCTATGCGGTGAGTTTCAAAATGCGCCTCGTACTATGAGGTATGTTTCACTATGCGCGACGTGTTATGCGGTAAGTTTCAATATGCGCGACTCGCTATGCGGCGAGTGTCAATATGCGCGTCGCGCTATGCGGCGAGTTTTAATATGCGCCTCGTGCTATGCGGTGAGTTTAAATATACGCCTCGTGCTATGCGGTATGTTTCACTATGCACGACGTGTTATGCGATAAATTTCAATATGCGCGTCGTGCTATGCGGTGAGCTTCAAAATGCGCCTCGTACTATGCGGTATGTTTCACTATGCGCGACGTGTTATGCGGTAAGTTTCAATATGCGCGACTCGCTATGCGGCGAGTGTCAATATGCGCGTCGCGCTATGCGGCGAGTTTCAATATGCGCCTCGTGCTATGCGGTGAGTTTCAATATACGCCTCGTGCTATGCGGTATGTTTCACTATGCACGACGTGTTATGCGATAAATTTCAATATGCGCGACGCGCTATGTTGCGAGTTTCAATATGCGCGTCGTGCTATGCGGTGAGTTTCAAAATGCGCCTCGTACTATGCGGTATGTTTCACTATGCGCGACGTGTTATGCGGTAAGTTTCAATATGCGCGACTCGCTATGCGGCGAGTTTCAATATGCGCGTTGCGCTATGCGGCGAGTTTCAATATGCGCCTCGTGCTATGCGGTGAGTTTCAATATACGCCTCGTGCTATGCGGTATGTTTCACTATGCACGACGTGTTATGCGATAAATTTCAATATGCGCGACGCGCTATGTTGCGAGTTTCAATATGCGCGTCGTGCTATGCGGTGAGTTTCAAAATGCGCCTCGTACTATGCGGTATGTTTCACTATGCGCGACGTGTTATGCGGTAAGTTTCAATATGCGCGACTCGCTATGCGGCGAGTTTCAATATGCGCGTTGCGCTATGCGGCGAGTTTCAATATGCGCCTCGTGCTATGCGGTGAGTTTCAATATACGCCTCGTGCTATGCGGTATGTTTCACTATGCACGACGTGTTATGCGATAAATTTCAATATGCGCGACGCGCTATGTTGCGAGTTTCAATATGCGCGTCGTGCTATGCGGTGAGTTTCAAAATGCGCCTCGTACTATGCGGTATGTTTCACTATGCGCGACGTGTTATGCGGTAAGTTTCAATATGCGCGACTCGCTATGCGGCGAGTTTCAATATGCGCGTCGCGCTATGCGGCGAGTTTCAATATGCGCCTCGTGCTATGCGGTGAGTTTCAATATACGCCTCGTGCTATGCGGTATGTTTCACTATGCACGACGTGTTATGCGATAAATTTCAATATGCGCGACGCGCTATGTTGCGAGTTTCAATATGCGCGTCGTGCTATGCGGTGAGTTTCAAAATGCGCCTCGTACTATGCGGTATGTTTCACTATGCGTGACGTGTTATGCGGTAAGTTTCAATATGCGCCTCGTGCCGTGCCGCACGTTTCACCATGCGCGACGTGTTATGCGGCAGGTTTCAATGCGCGCCTTCATTTCCTAGCTCTCACCTGTATCCTGGCCTCGTTCAGCTTGGTGCTGCGCGCGAGCTCCTCGCGGCAGTAGATGTCCGGGTAGTGGCTCTTGGCGAAGGCGGCCTCCAGCTCGGCCAGCTGTTCCTGCGTGAAGGTAGTGCGGTGGCGGCGGCGGGCGGGCGTCGGGCACGACGCCGTCGTCGGCGTGTGGCCGGCGTGCTGCGGCCCGCCGCCGCCCGCCGTCGACCCCGACGCCGGCGAGCCGCCGCCGCCGATCGACGACGACGGCGCCGCCTGCGGTTCCGGCTTGAGTTTCTTGAAGGCGCCGTCTGGAAGGAGGACGAGTTTTCGGTGCGGCGTTGTCGGACATTCGCGAGTGTGACACGGCGTTGATTTTGGGGTGGCAACGTTGCCCTTGCGGGCCGGTGCGAAAGCGGGTTTTAAAGCGTAAAAAAAAAGAAAGTTTACATGAGGTCAAGACAAAAATTAAACACTGGAAATGGTGACACTGGTTTCAGCGAAATGTCCTACACAAAAGTTGTAGATATTAAAACAATCTAAAACTTTCATATAAGATATAAGGTAGTTATCAACATAACCTCAAATTTTTGGAGAAAGTGTTAGAAAACCGAATTTTTTATACAGGGTGAGTTTTTTCGATGCCCACTATGGGGATCTCGGAAACTAGCAGAGCTAGCACAAAGGTTAAATTGGAAATGAATAATTGCAGTTTTAAATGCTCAATCTAGTGCCCCTTTTGGATTTTTAAAAAAGTTCATGGCTCACTAGATATTTTGAAAAGAGTGATTTTTTGCTATTTCATCAGATCTCTGTAGCTCCGTTATTTCTGATTATACAGAAAAACTCTAGAAACAAAAATTGAAGATAGTTTTGGGCTTAATAAGATAATCTAATCCATTTTTTATATGTTGTTTGTGATTTTTTAGATATGACATAAACTTGTGATTATTTTAAAATGTAAATCGTAGTTGGCTGCGGTCTTATAAAAACGGCCATTTTTTTGAGCTTTCCAAAGATATAATACTCGGCATAGTTATTATAAAAAATTAAAGAGCTATGGTTAATTTTCTGTTTTTTTTTTTAAGTTTTCACATAGTCAGCCATGGAATATTTTCATAATTACGTTCTATTTTATAATTAGACATACTTCAAACTTTCTAATATTTTGCATAGATCAAAGTTTTCTCCTTTACCAACGTAACGTCAAAGATACTGCTATCTTTGTTGGGACATGTCCTAATATTTTGTTTTTAGCTGGGTAACAAAATGTTACAAAATAAAACAAAAATTAAAAACTCAAATTCAAATTATTATTATTTTAAAAGGTCAGTTTTTAAAATAAAAAAGGTGTTCAAACAATCCACCATTATTATTTATGCAAATATTGCACCTTTTTAAAACTAAATTTGTCGCCTTTCTTAGAGAGCGCCTGTCAATACTGGCAATTGCTTCTAAAACAGCTGTTAATGTCTCATACTTTATTTCGTGCTGTTCCCCACAAAAAGAAATCCAAAACAGACAAATAGGTCTATTTCTCCCTATCCAACTATTTGGATAGAGCTGATCATTATGTTGGTGGAGCTCCATCGTGATAATTTTTGTTTTATTTTGTTACATTTTGTTACCAGCTAAAAATAAAATATTTGAAAGTTTAAATTATGTCTTATTATAAAATAGAACGTACCTAATTATGAAAATATTCCATGGCTGACTATGTGAAAATTAAAAAAAAATCAGCCATAGCTATTTTATTTTTTATAATAACTATGCCGAGTATTATATTTTTGGAAAGCTCAAAAAATGGCCGATTTGATAAGGCAACAGCCAACTATGATTTACATTTAAAAAAACAAAAGTTTATGTCATATCTCAAAAATCACAAACAGCATAAAAAATTTGATTAGATTATCTTATTAAGCCCAAAATTATCTACAATTTTTGTCTCTACAGTTTTTCTGTATAATCAGAAATAACGGAGCTACAGAGATCTGATGAAATAGCAAAAATCACTCTTTTCAAAATATCTAGTGAGCCATGAACATTTTTAAAAATCCAAAAGGGGCATTAGATTGAGCATTCAAAACTGCAAATCTATCCCCATTTAACCTTTGTTATAGCTCTGCTAGTTTCCGAGATCCCCATAGTGGGCATCGAAAAAACTCACCCTGTATATTTTCTTCCATAAAAATGACTAAATTTACATGAAATTTAGTGAAAGTATTTTTCCGGCTGGCCCTTGCCTGTTAATAATTTCATATTTCCAAAAATGTAATGGCACCAGTCTCTATGAACAATAAAGGACACCAAGCGAACGCAAATGACTCATCTTGCTGAGAAAAACTATTAAAAACTCGGACAAATAATAAAAATAGACTAACCTAATGGCTGCATTGTAATGAGCCCACATAAAAAATGCATAATCAAACAACAAATTTGACAATTACCTAAGCCTGCATCATTATGGTAACCAAAGGTTACGTTTCCTATTCCTATACTATAAATCCAACACTTTACACTTCCCATCGTTCAATTCATTTATTACTAACTTAACTATATGTCTTTTTTCCAATAACCCCAAAATCTCAAAAAAAAAACAAGAACGACGCAAAAGTAAACACTCGAATCACATCAACACAAACCGGCGAAATCTCAACGAACTCTGGATCAGCTGTTGAGGGATAATAAAGCAAATGCGCATCGATAACAAAGAGCTCGTGCAACGTTGCCACGTTAGCCAAAATAAGCAATTTATTAAGGATATTATTTATAGACGAAGTAGGATCAGTAAATTCACAAAATCAGTAAAATTTATTGCTAAATGATAACTGTCACAAAACAAAACGGCCTGTCAAATACGCACAATCGGAGACCGCGCTGCCTCTCGGCGTCGGCGTCGGCGTCGCCGCCGCCGCCGCGGCGACAGGTGTCTGCGAAACGGCGGCAAGCGGCAAGCAAACCTTATTGAATTCATTACTGTTTATTAACGTAGTTATCAGGAACCCAATTACAATTAGTGACACCGGAGCGCGCCACAAAGAATCCGGCACAATCTCGTTACGTTCGCGGCCCATCTGAATCTAGTTACCGTCGGCGGCGATGGCGCCGCCGTCGCGACGCCTTCGTTCTTTCGTCTAAACGAGGAATTATTTTGAAAAACGTGTTTGTTTCTAAAAAATATCTTCGCCTTTTCACTGGCGCTTTCGAATTTCTTGTGGCTTAAGTTTTCGAGATACGCTGAACTTGTTTGTAACGAACCGCTATTGTATGTATTAGCAGTGATGTAATGTATCGACATACATGTATCTAGATACTGTATCTAGATACTTTTCATGTACCTAGATACATACCTAGATACATACCTAGATACTTACAAAAATCAGGATCTGCTTTCGTATCTAGATCTTTTTGAAAGTATCTTTTTACTTAGATACTAGATACATTTTTTTATATTTAATTTTTAAAGGTAAAAATCAATTTTAAATCTATTGTAATTCAAATAGGATTACATGCTTTGTGCAATCGATGAGGCAAAAATTATAATACGGTTGTACCATCATCTGCGACTGTCGAGCGCCTCTTTAGTACAGGAGGCAAAATTTAAACGCCAAGGCGTAACAGGCTCAGTGATGAAAACCTCGAAATGTTGCTTATGTTAAAAAAATAAACAATACAAATAATACAATGGGGTGTGATTTCGTGATTTTTTTTTAAAATACCGTACATAAACCACCTACTCAGTGCTCACTTTGGATTGACGTACAGGGTGTTCCCGTATATTTTGACCCACCCCTAGAGCCTTTATTTTTCGAGTTAAAAAAAATTACCTAAATGAAAATTGTAGGTTTTTTTTCTGAACCGCTAATAGGATCTGTTACTAGATAAAACAAATGAACGTCGCAAATTTATGAAAAAAAACTTACTTTTTTTAATGGAACACCCTGTATATTTGTAATATAAATATGTTATATGTTTGCTCTAAGGATTCGCATGATATTCCAAATTGCAAATAAATGCGATCGTTATATTTAATCAAGGTTGTCATGGAAAAACATTTCAACTTAGGCAAGAGCATTCCTGTCAATCCATTATTTTTGGGACAATACACCTTGGTACCCTACAACTTTCATTTAAGTATTTTTTTCTATCTCGAAAAATAGAGAGGCTCTAGGGGTGGGTCAAAATATACGGGAACACCCTGTACACGGTAAACTACTAACCCACAACTTGTTTCAATTAGTGACAATCTAAACTTCACATTCGTCTAAACAGTTCTACTTTACCTACACACACACTTATTTCATAAATATCTAAGTAGGTAAGTATACTGTATACTGATTGCCTTATGAGGTCTGAAACTTTCTTAATTAACTGATAGTATCTGAATGTATCTGGAAGTATCTAGATACTTTGTTAACGTCTGTACCCAGATACTTTGGAAAAAATGTGTCGGTATCTGTATCTAGATACATCTTCCAGACAGTATCTGTATCTAGATACAGATGTATCTGTTGCATCACTGTGTATTAGGCAAATGCCAGAGTTCATAATCGCGGCAAATTTGTGCATTTGCACAACCATTTTGCAGCTGATAGTCAGAAATTATTTTTTAAGAGTATGTTATTAGGGTGCCTTGTGTACCTTTAAATTTATAGAACTGGGATATTTTTAATTTTTTTGTCACAAACAATAATAGCAAACAAGTAGGTAAGTAACAAGCACAATACAAAAATTAATTTAAAAATATTAAATTAAAAATATTTTAGTTCTCTCGGAAAAAAGTCGGCCCTAGCCGCAAATGGCAACGAAGACAAAATAATAGTAATTGCCCCCCTCCCCCGCACAAGCATGTGGTTGCTTCTGGGGTACTCCTAGTTTGGAGTATTGTGAGGGTGAGAATTATTATTATTATTATATTATAATAAATTTAAGGGTGCACAAGGCACATAATATTAAATAATTTATGACTATCAACTGTTTCCATGGCTAGCTAGATTTCAAAAAACCGATCCTGGTGAAAAAATTCTATGTTTTTTTCATACGTGACCCCGTAGATTTTGAACAATAAAAGATACAGAAAATCTTTTCCTACAAAAGTTGTTGAGAATGATAAGGACTTTCGATATATATATATGGAAAAATGGAATGTTTCTGGGAAAAAATATCGATGACGTCACAGCGGCCATTTTCTCGAACATAAAAAATGCAAATTTTCAGTCATAACTGGACCTTAGTATCTAGTATGTAACGGTGGACATGTTTTCTTTGTTAACTGTGGAAACATAAAATAGAAAACAGACAGACACTTAGAACTCCTTGAGTGAAGTGTAAAGTGTAAGTCAAAATATGTATAAGGTAGGTAACTATAAATGTTTTGCACATTCTATAAATTATCACATCCTCTCAAAGGGCCACATCATTAGATTATTGATTTTTAAAAGCAGGTGTTAAAAGGCGGTGATTGACTGTTAAAATGCGCCCCAGGCGAAATTTTTTAGAAATTTTAAGGACAAATATAGTTTAACCGAAACAGAAAATTATAAAATTACATATTTTTTTCTCAATGGGGGGGGGGGGGAGTAATCCTAAAAAATCATCCTTAATTTAACTATAATGTTAAAATTGAGATACCCCCGAGAAAACTAACTAGGCACTTCCCTTTTTTGTCTTTCATGTGTAATTTGGGGTAAATTTGACAACTTGCCTATGCCTTTTGTATTTCTATGTCCATTGTCACCCATAGCCCCGACTGAACTAACCCTCACATCATCATTTCCGGATTACCGCCCCACAAATCGCCTCCGTCACCTGCTAAGTGTCCTTTAATCCGCATTGTGCGACTGACAAGTGTACCTCACCGTGCCCTTTGTGCACATGTGTTCAGTTTCGCGCTCTTCTCGAATGATTGTAATTTAACGCGCCTGATTTCAGTTAATATTTCGGTTTACTCTTGTCCCTATACGACAACCCCAGTCCAGTGAATAGACGAAGAGACCCAAATTTGAGATAGGTGCCTAATTTGAGATAGCTCCTTATATTAAAAGATATGTAACGCCATCTAACAGAAATAGCCTAAACTAATTAAAATAAACTGGGGTGTAGTGTTAAAGTGTAGTTGAGCGCTTCAGTTCGTTTGTTTCTATACAAAAGCACGTTTGTTGTGATTTGAGTGCCAAATTTTTTTTTGATAGTGTAAATAAACTGGCATTTACAGTACAGGTGGAGTGTCGTAGTAGTTAGTACAATGATATTTTATTGAAATCTGTCACTATTTTTTCATAAATAATCTAAATAACTGTTGTCAATTTTTTACACTGAAAGTTACTTATTTGAGATACCAAATCGGTTCTGTAATTGAGACTATCTAAAATTAGGCACCCAAACAATATTTTCATTTTTTTTTATTACAAATGCCAAAAAACACAAGAAATGGGACTCTCATTCTATGGTAGAAGATGTAAAGGAAGTGCATAATTGGGATGTCCGTCTGTCTCAAATTAGTCAGCCTGTCTTAAATTAGGCAACCTTTTATTTTATGGGGCAATTGACAAAAAAAGTTCAAGTTGAATAATTTGTCTAGATCGATATAAACTACCCTATAGCTCAATTCGTATACCAGGAGTTCGAATGTGATCTTTTGGTTCAACACTCAGGAGGTACTCCCCAAGAGGGTAGAAAAATGTATACTACAGTCCGACAAACGAGAGAAGTACAATGAAAAACTCAGTCTAACCGCCCATGCCCACATTATACCCCGATTACTGTAAGAAGTCCCGATTTTGTCAGATGACATTCTCCACAAAATCCCTAGGAATTTTCTGTTAACCATGGGTATAGCATTGGTATATGTGGCTCGACGAGTTACTGACGTCACTGATTGATTTATGATGTGAAAAGTTACCCAAGTGATACTAAAAAAAGAACATAATAAAATAAAAACCCTATTGCAATCACGTTTATGCCGCTACAAACAAAAATAACTATGACTACAACTTATTTTAATAATAATTTCAAACGTCATGCAAACACTTTCATTTTGGTATTTTGTAATAATCAGCTGCTTTTGGCAGCGTCTATGGCCGGACTCAGGCAAATTTTATTTCGGTGTTTTGAAGTGACCTTGAAGGTTTTCCGGATCGTTCAAAACGGTTCAAACTTTGGGCAGTAAAAATATTCGCGGATTTTGTAAGTTTCGTGAGTTTTAGCGTTATCTGTGTTGTTCTTGTTCGTGTTATTAGTAGGTAGTTATTCATTGTGCAAATGAGCTCGTTACTGACCTGGACTTATGACCCGGTTGCTGCATTGATGCCAACTTAGGATGGCGAAATTACCAATTGACAGTCCCAGTAAGGACTTCTTAAAATAAATTGACTATAATAACATACGGATGGCGCTTAGACTGAGTTTTTCATTGGACTTCTTTTGTTTGTCAGACTGTACACATTGTACAATAACTACTATTGACCACGATACACAGATAACGGTATGCCAGGTAGGAGGACGAAAATTAAACTCTTCTGCGCATCTACGTCACTTCGACAAAAGGGCGACCAACCAAAAAAATAGTCCTGAAATTAGTCTCGCTGACGTACGTCAGTTATCCAATTTCGCGTCAAGTTAAATCCAAAAATAGAATGTAGGCACCTTGAGACACTTTGGTGTATATGTTGTTTCCTGGCACTTTGGTGTATATGTGGTTTCCTGGCTCACTATAAAACGAGTCAAATTTCCGTTTAAAAATATAAGTAAGAAATGATTTTGTCGAATAAGCGTCACCCTTGACGTCACAGCATCTGCGCGCGGACATATAGGGAAAGTCGCCGAATTTCGGATACTACTTTAAATTTACCAGTATTTATTATACAGAAGTGTTTTTTATTTTTTTTTCATATAAGCATATGCAACGTGTTATAATGAAACAAAATTATTTATTGTCAAAAGAATTTTACTACATTTGTTTTTTCCGGTATATGAATTCGGTACACTTTGGTGCGACTGAAAAAAGGTTCCTAATTTCGGACACTGTATCCGAAATTAAGAGACTACTTTCTACAAGTGTAAAAACTATATATTTGAACAAAAAGCGCACACATACGTTATATGTTTTTTCTAGCTTCTTTATTAGCTTGTTTGATGTAATTTCCAATGTTTCGGGACCGAAACAAAATTGGAGACATTAGGATAGGTAGGTATCCCATTTGTTTTCCTCCGACCTCATTATAATAGCCAGTTTCAATGGATCTGTCACTTTTTCTGTAAATAAACAATTTACTCGCAACCAGCATATTATATTAAGCCAGAATTTTGGGTTTCTGGTGTCCGAAATTAGGAACTTCAGACTATCCGAAATTAGGCACCATTTCACTTTTTAGGTTAGAGTAATGCAGTACTGTTATTTTTGAAATCTGTTTAATTGTGAGTAGAATACCGGCTTAATTAATATATTAACTTACCTAGGACGCAAACACAAAATTCTGGAACGATTATTTCAAAGATCGACACAGCTCAAACCGCGATTGAACATAAAACTCCGCCATGCAATTTAGACGTTTGGGGCTGCCATCTAATGGAGAGAGATTGTACCACCACAATATTGCATAGTGGGCTTAATTTGACTTTTTGCATTGTATAGGGTGAGGTTTCAATTTAAAATAACAGATGGCTTCTTAGATAAACCACTATCCGAAATTAGGCGACTTTCCATACCGTTTTCTGTGTGTCGGCGTGCTACTGACTATCAATTCCTCGAAATTTCAGTGAAATGTTGGACCACATGGGGTAGCAACATTTTCATTTCAATTCTCCTACGACCTAATTGCAATCCTCCACCAAATTCAATCGCCATCTGTCACATCTTCCCATAATCGCCGGCTATTTTAGTCTCCATCATTTCCGAAACCCACCACCCCAATCTCCCATCTCTGCCGACCGATAATTGCCCGGCATGTCCGCGCCATCTTATCACCCCCGCATCTATACGCACTTTGTTTTATCTCGTGTTTGTCGTCATAGCGTGGCCCCCCTTGACTCCACGTCGAGTATCAACAATCCCCTTTATTTAAGGATCGGCCGTATAGTTAGGGTGGGCCGTACAATGCGACAAATTGAGTGTTAACCAGGGCCGGGCGACGGCATTGTGCGCGCGCATATGCTGAGCGGTTCGCGCACGGTAAATCGACACTTCATTAGGGCGTCCCGCGAGGCCCATATGCGCTGGCGAGGTGCGTGGGGGATATGGTTCCTTCGGAAAATCATTAGCAAGGCCATAATTTGATTTTTTTTATTTAGTACCTACAATAGAAGAATGTAGTACGACAAGGTCAGTTTCGGGACACCCAGCATTGTCACAGATACAAAATAGTAGATTTTGTCAAAAGGAGTAGAAGTGTGTCTTATTGCGTTGAGGCGTTGAGTGATTATTCCTGCATTCAACGGTTGAGGCCAGAGGTGGGCGGCCGAACTTATAAGGTGAGGCCGACAACTGGGCGAAGCACAAAAAACCTTCTCCTCCGGGTAACATGTATACCTACTATTTTATCTTCAAGCGCATAAAATAACAAGAATCAAGTCAAATCTAAACTGTAACTGGTTTTATTACAAATAGATATACGTAACCACCTAAATACTAATTGTAATTAGGTATAGTATTTCTAAAGTCACTTGAAACGCAGCATAAAAAAAACTCTAATTGGCGTCACAAAAAGAATATAGCTTATAATAGACCGTCAGACAGTGACAGATTCGGAAAATAGTAATTTTAAGTTTGGCCCCCGGGGAAAACATATGGAAAATTCGATTTTTCAAAACAGAAAAAAAGGTACTAATTCTCACTTATGCCATGTTCACCGTATGATTTCTTATACTATTCCGACCTCGAAAACCCAAAGGCATAAGGGTAGCGTGTGGACTGGTTGAATATAAGGGTTTGGCAGATCACACAAAAAATGACTTGGTTTACTGACCCCGTCAGTTATGCCGTTCGAAATGGTGAAAACTTATATCCTCACTAACCCAAACAATGATTGGCAGAAGTGATGCGTGAGGAAAAATGCACTTTTGGGTCGGAAAATAAGTCGGAAAAAATTTTTTTTTCGTCAACTGATTTCTGCACTTATGCCTCTGAAACTATAAAAAGTTTTATTGCAATTTATTTTATCCATGACAAAATCAGTTGACGAAAGAAAAATTTTTCCGATTTATTTTCCGACCCAAAAGTGCATTTTTCCCCAAGCGTCACTTCTGCCAATCAATTTTTAGGCTAGTGAGGATATAAGTTTTCACCATTTAGAACGGCATAACTGACGGAGTCAGTAAACCAAGTCATTTTTTGTGTGATCTGCCAAACCCTTAATTCAACCCTTTTTCCACACGCTACACTTATGCCTTTGGATTTTCGAGGTCGGAATAATATAAGAAATCATACGATGAACATGGCATAAGTGAGAATTAGTAGGTACCTTTTTTTTCTGTTATGAAAAATCGAATTTTCCATGTTTTCCCCGGGGGCCAAACTTAAAATTACTATTTTCCGACTCAGCATCGATTTACCTTTCAACCCTCTCCAAGGCATAAATGAGAAAATCAGTAAGGAAAATCTGTCACTGTCTGACGGTCTATATAAGCGTCACGCAGTTTTCTACAAGCAAAATATTAATATTTCACATTTAAGGTTTTTTTTAAGGTTGCCGTCAAACACAAAGTAAAGGTTAAATGCACCACATAATATTGTCAAAAGGTCTCTAAAAAGCCACATCGATTATAACTAACTACGCAAGTTTATCCTTAGATCTGTGAAATTATGGAACGCCTATCCACCGCATTTCGCTGTACAATTGACCAGCCGTCGAACAGTGTAACCCAAGCAAGTATTGGTGATATTATATTAGGCGAGCATGCAGTCACTTGTTTTTATTACAATATTTATCTTCTCTGTCTCCTTTATCTCTTTTTACTACTAATACCAGGTGTGGTTTAATATGGTTAAAAACGTTCTCGAGCTACCCTGGTAAAATATAAATGAACTCACTTGGAGCACAGTGATACACGGGGCGCTATCTATTTTATTGCACGCTCTGCTACTGGTAAAAATACCAGACTTATCAGCAGAAATCACCCGTATAAAATTCAAAGGTTTTTATGCGGTCGACGTCGACCTAGTCAATAAGGAGGCAGCCAATAAGAAAGCGGGCGAAGCGATTTGATTGGTCGGCGTTTCGAAGATCCTCGGAGCAGGTGTCGACGTAGGCCAGTTAGGCCAGTATAACCAGTGCCGTGCACGGAAATAAGGATTGCGCTTTATTTTACGGATTTTGGTTTTGTGTATAGATTTTTGTGTGGTGTAGTTTTGTGTGTAACAAAACTATTGGTTTGCTTTGGTTTGAATTATTTCAAAGTTTATTTTATTCTTTTTTAGAGCAATTAAATAAAATTTGTATAATAGGTATTATTAAGGGCCTCGCGCCGCCTATGAGTCGGTCTTGTTTTTTTACAAAGCAAACGCCGCCCAAGCTTTTTTACGCTGTTCCAAGTGAGTTCATTTATACCATACCTAAATACAAAGAACCTAAAGGAAAAGTAAAATTTTAATTTTTTTACTAATCCACCATTTATGACATACATTTTTTATACCTCATTATTTTTACATTAGGATTTTTGTATTTAGGTACGCCTATTGATATTACTATCATACAGAAGCATAGTAATTTTTTTAAAATTTAAACTTTTTTCAAAATTTTTACTTTATCTCAAAATTTTGAGATTCTTCTCGAAATTTTGACTTTTTCGCCAAATTTTAAAATTCAGACTTTTCTCCGAATTTAAAAATTCAGGCTTTTTTCCTGAATTTTAAATTTCAGACTTTTTTCTCAAAATTTTGTCTTTATTATCAAAATATTGAGATTTTTTCCAAAATTTTGACTTTTTTCTCCGAATTTTAAAATTCAGACTTACCTATTTTTTAAATTTTGAGAAAAATCTCAATATTTTCAAAATAAAATCAAAATTTTACTGAAGCGTAGAAGGGCCACGTAGTATTTTTTTTTAAATTCAGATTTCTCAAAATTTTGACTTTTTTCTCAGAATTTTAAAATTCGGACTTTTTTCTCAGAATTTTAAAATTCAGACTTTTTTCTCCAAATTTTAAAATTCAAAGTTTTTTCTCTGAATTTTAAAATTCAGACTTTTTTCTCAATATTTTGACTTTATTCTCAAAATTTTGTGAAAAAAATCTGAATTTTAAAATTTAGAGAAAAGCTCCGAATTTTAAAATTTGGAGAAAAAAGTCAAAATTTTGAAAAAAATCTCAAAATTTTGAGATTAAAGTCAAAACTTTGAGAAAAAAGTCTGAATTTTAAAATTCGGAGAAAAAAGTCTGAATTTTAAAATTCTGAAAAAAAAGTCCGAATTTTAAAATTCTAAGAAGAAAAGTCAAAAGTTTGAGAAAAAAGTCTGAATTTTAAAAAATTTACTACGTGGCCCTTCTACGCTTCCGTAAAATTTTGATAAAGAAGTCTGAATTTTACAAACCAGAGAAAAAGTCTGAATTTCAAAATTCGGAGAAAAATGTCTGAATTTTAAATTTTCCTTGATAAAGTCAAAATTTTGAGAATAAAGTTAACATTTTGAGAAAAAAGTCTGAATTAAAAAAAATTACTACGTGGCCCTTCCACGCTTTTGTACTATTACTATTTTTGTAACAAAATTTGGTACAAACCCGTTTTAAGGGATGCCCAATCCACTGGCGTAGTCTGAATGTTTATAAAAAAAATAGCTAATATAATTTCTCTAATTTTCGCGCCAAAAACATGTCCTAGTATGATATGTGGTTTTTCTGTTTTTAAGTGGGTTACACTGTATATCAACGGCCTCGAAATTATTTCTATTATTTATTTACCTAAAGTGACACTGATCCTTTTAACTTTTGACGTATATATGTTGTTCACATAAAAGCTACAGGCGGCTCTTCTAACATCATAGGCACAAACTATTAAAAAAATTATAAAGTAGATCATTATTAACTAATAATTTCTTTTTTCCTCTCAAGCGGAATGGACGGAAAACGATCTCCACTGTTTCTAGACTGAAACATAAGCCAAGCGTGCTACTTATGGCGGCTTGAAGATAAAAGAGATATTTTTATGGCATAAAAACAGTGTCCTCCGACTAATTTCTACTTAAAAACCCACCCGAATGGTCGGCGATCGTTCTGCCGGCGGGCGGCGTGTGCGCAGGCGTGTGGGCGTGATGGTCGTGCGAGTGCTGCAGCCCCCCGTAGATGGCGCTGAAGTCCTCCGCCGAGGAGCCGCTGGTGTTGCACTTCCTCGCCGCCTTGTCGCCACCCAGATGTTGGTGGTGGTCGTCTAGTAGTCCTTGGACGCCCAGCAGGTTCCCCACTCCGACCTGGAGATGGGATAATAATAACTATTTAAGTACGATATAAATTTTAAAAAAGCTTAAAACTTGTTTTCCCTAATTTTACAAAGAGTAGAGAAGAGAATTTTATTTTTTTTAATTTTCATGAACTTACAACATTCATTTATTGTCAAAAAATTAAAATAAGGTCTTTTATTTTTAAGAAACTCACAGTTTAAATACTTTTTTGCTAAATGTTGTTTCACCTGCATATTTTATAGCAAATTATATTCTTGAAGTTCAAAAATTTTGTTGTAGAGATGCTTAATTTATTCATAAATATCAATAGTATAGTAGGTACCTAGATAACGGTGCCCGGAAAAAAAACGTTAACATAATTATAAAGTAATTCCAGGAATTAAGTATTTCCCAATAAGTTTGTGCCCATTGGATGTTCCCTCCATCTTATTTATAATTTTTGTAGACAATTTGTCTAAATATCAATAGCTCATATTTTATTTAGTGGAGACAAAGCCAGTTCAAAAGTGAAAGACTCTTTTTTCTATATGACAGCTATGGCAATTATTTTATTGCTTTATCAATCAGTCACTAAAAACATTATAAATATAAAGTTTGTGTACGAGTTCCTACAACAAAGGCAATGACTCATTAGGTACCTTAGCGAGTTGCCAAAGAAGATTAGAAAAATGTATTCAAGTTGAAGGAGGGCTAATAGAAAATACGAAAATTTAGGGATATTTTTTATTTTGTTTTTAGTTGTGTAATGTTCAGTTAAATTTCTTTTGTTAAAAACAGACGAAACAAAAATCGATATTTCCTTAAATTTGTTTTTTTATTGTGACATTTCATTAAAAATTATTGCATGACTGACATGTCACTATGACACAAAAGTAAAAAAAAAGGTAACTGCATTTTTATACAATTTGATTCTTTAGATAAAATTTAAGTATATTATTACGAATTATAATTTTGTTATTGTTAGTGTTTTGTAAAGTTTTTTTCCATAAGAAGTAAATTAGATAAGATAATATTAAGATCAGTAATGAATATATGTTTATTTATTTAATCCAACAAATTTCTAAATAATATCTCTTATTAAAATTTCTTTCTGTTGCCAAAATTTTTCTTCAAAATAGTTGAAATTTTAGGTGTTAATAATTTGATATAAGGAAAATATCTATACTTCTTAAGATTGGTGTTCAAGAAACTCTCATTTTCTTCATTGTTATATCTCAAGTTGTTTGGTAAATCAATTGATGTTTTTGTTGAAAAAAGCGTAGTTTTTCTGGATAAAAGTTGTCAAAAAATAACGATTTGAACTTCTTCAAATTATTTTTAATGTTGGTTGGCAAATTTTAGAAATTCTGTTTTTCATACCAAATACAAAATTGACTTTCATTTTTTCAGTATGGTAAGAAAAGTAATTTAAATATCAGCACTGGTATGGTTCATTTCCTACTAATCTAGTATAATTTTATTTTCTGGGGTTCTTATTACTCTAGTGTCCAAAAAAGGTACACTATTATAATTTAATATACTGATTGTAGTTATTAAATACGTTAAAAATTTATTGTTCTTTACCTTCTGGGATAGAACAAATTATTATCATCTATATATTTTTTAAAAGAATGTAAATCGAAAGATAATTGTGGTATGCGATTTTCAAAAAATATCCATGACATATTGGGCAATACTTGGGGTGAACCTTTTCGTGTTAGAACCTTTAGGTGCCCCAAAAATTTGTTTGTATATAACATTATGAAAAGAAAAGTAAGTGAGAAAAAAAGTAAGAAAATTTTCTTTGTTTAAATTACAATTTTTTTAAAAAATATTCCATATATTTTCCATACTAATTATCGCAAGCTCTAGTGGAATATTAGTAAAAAGAGATACAACACGTCCAAGTTATTAATTTTTCGGAAGTTGAGAATCGTTAAAGTTTTTTGAAAAAGTAAAAGAATCTTTGATAAAAATGAGTTTTCTAAATCATAGGCCCTACCTAAGTAAGAATGTCAGTTAACATTTTTGATAATTTTCGTTAATTTATTAATTCATTATAATCCAACTGCGAAGAAAATGCCACTCCTGCTACGTAGTCGCGGTATTTTCAGCTTTGGAATTATAATTCGTAAAATTAACGAAAGGTATTATCGATAATAGGAACACCACTAGTTATATTACCCCTGATAATATAGGTAGGTACAGATAAAGAATTTTAAAGGAAACAACTTTTTTTAGTAAGTTTCTTGGATATTTCAACAAATAAGATGCGTTTTTAAAGCCCAACTTGGACTTGATTCACGACTAATATTACGCTTATAAAACTTGTTCCATAATACCTTATAGACAAGGAAAGAGAGAGGACGCCTAATAGCGCTCGCGGCCATGTTACCGACTGCCACATCGCACGACAGGCCAGTGGCGTAGCATGAAACGTGTTCTTAGCCAATACCACAAAAATGTTAAAAATAAAGAGGTACCAGTTAATTTTGACTTACAAGTAATTTGAAATATTGGTATTTATTTGCAGATAATTTCCCAAATGTATATCTATCTACTGTCAAGCGCTGAAATATATTTATTTGTGGCGATTTCGAATCAATCAAAATAAAATAAATAATGTACGACCATGGAAACCAGCTCATATTTTATGAAACTATCATAATCAATTAAGAAATTTTCAATAAAAAGGATGTTAAAAAATAAATATGTTATTGGTCCTATTTACAAACAAAACAATGCACTTTATCATACTAAAGGGTAGAAGGAATTCGAAGAAGTTATAATGAGAAAAAATAAAGTTTTAGGGCGTCTTTCAAAAGTAGCTTGTTGAATATTTGCCTGTGAAACGAAATCCCGGGCTCTTGATTTTCACTTCTGCTTTTCCAACCAAACGCCGAACAATTCACCACCATTAGAGTATATTTCCCTTTAATCACTGTTACTTTTAATTCACAAATTCACGAAATTAACTCGCAACGTACTCGCTTTGTCTGCCACATATAAAATGGCCGCCGTTCAAAATGACGTAACAAAATCTATACACAGCAGGCGCGTTGTCCTCTCTCTTTCCTTGTCTAAGCATAATACTATTTGGGGTATAACGCTCACGTCTTACTAAACATTTCATTCGTCGCTATTGCACCGTCCCAATCGCCAATTCCCCATTTAGAACCCCCTGAACCCCGAACCCCATCCCCGCACCGCCACCCGCCTCACCAGGTTCGGCCTGAGGTCGTCCATCATCGCCTTGCCCTGCGGGCACGCGTTGAAGTTGAGCTGCCTGGAGAAGATGGCCGGGAAGATGTTGAACTGCTGGTGGGCGGAGGGGTCGTCGCCGCCGCCGTGGCCTGGCGGTGGGGGCGCCGCCGCCTGCGACGAGCCCAGCGCCCCCAGGCACGAGGGGACGCCCTTGAAATCCAACGTGGGGCCGCGCGCGAACTCTGCAAAAGGGGGGAAGCGGTCATTCCAGGGGAGGTAATGGGGGGAAATTTTGGATCGCGTTTTCGGTCGTGGGTTTAGCCCGGGGACTCTTTAAAATAAGGGGACCCGGCATGCCACAGTCTAGCGCATAGGAAAAGTGAAGCCTTGAGGGGAAGTTTGTTTTCTGTAGACTCCAAGGAGACCACATAGGGGAAGTCCGGGCAAGATGAACACGTTAACGGCTATTTTGCACGAAAAAAAAACCAGTGGAAAAAAAAATTTTTTTTTCATCACGAATACAACATAAACATGTAAACTCTTGATATAAAACATAAACTGCAACTATTTATTAAACGTAACAAAGTGGTAAAAAAAAATGAAAAACATTGCAAAATTTCATTTTGCCCGGTATAGCCGGGCAAAACGAACACTCCTCACAACTTTCGCACGTGAAGGTTCCTTTGCCTTCGTAAGCAGTACAGGCGTCGTGGGACCAATTTTGGCATCTACTGCACATGATCCAGTCTTCGATGGGTTTTCCATTTACTTCCTTGTATGATTCGCCGCATACTCCGCAGTAGTATGTCTGCTCCTCCTCTGTGTCATTCGATTTCTTCTTCTCCTGCTTCTTTATTCTTGCTTCTTTTTGTTTTCCTTTGTTCGTCATTTCCTTGGGTAACTTTTTTATTTTGGCCTTCGAAGAGTTTAGTTTTTCCAGTTGTTCAGTCTTAATTGGAGTGCTCGTTAATATTTCTGCCTTGCCAAGTTTGCGCTTCCTGTTGCTCTTTTTCGGACATGGCGGAGGAAGTGGCCTGACATCGCTGGGACTATAATATAAGTTATCGATCGAGTTTTCTCGGAGAACCTTTGGAGACCGATATCTAGGTGTAGCATGGCGAGCACCTGAATGTTCGCTGCAACCCGGGGTTGAAGGACTTCTAAGATTTTCTTTTGCTGTTGCAAATTTTCGCACCAACGGCTCATCATCGGATGAAGAATCGTCACCTTCCATTTCTTTACCTAAGAGCAAGCAGGTCTTGTAATTTCAATATTTTTGTATTAAATAAAAGTTTAAAAATCATGCTACCCTAAACAACTTACTTGCAGTCGGTTTTGATGGTCCCGCGATGGCATCGGAACAAGCATTTGAAGGTCCAGCTACAGCAACCACTTGCGGCGTAACAGTTGAAGTTGCTAGTTCTGCTTGCTGACCCATTTCCGGGGATAATCGTGCATTTTCTGATCTCCTAACATCCGTGGCATTAGATGGAGCAAAATCTTCATCACCAAATATGTTTGGGTTAATCGGCCAGGTTCCTGAAGATGCAAATCCACTAACGCCATTGCGAGGGCTAGCACCTATTAAGTATGCCTCACGAAATAATCCTGCTACTTCGTACTGACCCACAATGCGACCAGGGTGTTGCTTTTGAAAAGTGTTGATCTCCTGTTCGAAATGCTTTTTCACAGGCCCATATACAGCAACGTCTAACGGCTGTATCCTATGCGTCGTGTGCGGAGGAAAGGACACGAACGTGACATGATTTTGAGTGGCAAACTCCAAGGCGGGGTAATATTTATGAGACTCATGGTTGTCTAGAAGTAGCACAACGTGCTTGGTTTCTGAGGGACGGACATAGTCCACAAACATCCTTAGCCACAAGAGAAATGTCTCTCCATTTGTCCAACCATTAGGGGTGCAACTGGCTTGTGTGCCGGGCGGAGCTCCATCTAGCAAGCGCTCTTGCATTCTCTTTCTTGCAAAAATCATAAAAGGTGGAATGAAAGAACCAGTTGCGTTACAGCAGCATATTATTGTGGTCAATTTTCCTCTTTCTGCACTTGATATGATTCCGACTTGTTTTTTACCACTTATGGAAAGAACTTTTGGTGGCTTGTTCGTAGTGGTCATAATGCCAGTGTCGTCCATATTATACAAAGCATCAGGGCCTATATTGTATTTTTGTATCTGCTCATCCAGTAAGTTATAAAACCTTGTCACCTGGGTTCTGTTAAATCCTTTAGCTCGGCCAACAGATGTGGGCTCAGGGGTCCTTAAAACAATTTCGGGATGACGACTTTGAAATGCCCCTAACCACTCATCTCCACTGCATTTGCGTTTATCCCAGGAGGAAGGATAATTCAAATTGTTTTTCTTAGCATACTCGTAGGCCAAACATTTGAATTCTTTCCTACTTAGTCCATAGAATAAACCGTCCATTTCTTTTAAGTAATTGCCGAGATCAAGTTCTTGCTGTTTCGTAAAAACACATTCATATCTTCCTAGTTTTTTTGTTTCTGATCCAGTTTTCAGGTGTCTATACAGTGTAATGCGCGGTATCGAATATTTTGTAGACACACTTTTAATAGATGAACCATTCCTGCATTCCAGAATTGCTTGCTTCATTGCTTCTTCCGACCAAGAAGCTCGATTTGAGATTCTGCTGTATTTGTACACCATTTCTATAATTGGAGAAAAACACAGTGTTGGACTATAATTGATTAAAATTATATCGGCTGCCATAGTGGCGTAACCAGAATGTTAAGTTGGAGTGGGCTAATTATGCGGAAAACAATCTTGGATAATATTTTCGCCAAAACTGTATATTTTATTTAGAAAAAAAATCGCTCGACAGATCTTTGGGGGAAGCTAAACCCCAAATCCACCCCCTTCTTACGTCACTGCCGGCTGCATAGGTAGATAATGCATTCCTGCCAAAAATTATATTCAAAATTAGGTATATATTTTGCTAATGAAATGCCGGCCGGGCAAGATGAACACCTGTTCGTTTTGCCCCTGTTCGTTTTGCCCGGCGGCGCCCAGAACCAACAAACTGTGTTTACAAATTTGGGGTGCATGTTTGGAGGTCAGCAAAAGCAGTGATTAATGTGCCAAAGGGTAGGTAATATTGCACAAAAAACGATTTACGAAGATAGTTAATACCGGATGATGTGCCACAAACTACTTACCGGTCAAAACTTTTAAGAAACACTGCGATTTTCTTTATTCGCCCACTGACGCCACACGTTTCACGTCGTCGATGCGGCCATGATGGCATTTTGTGAGCACATGCGCAAGGTTGTCGGTAGCAGTGACGCGCTCGCATCTGATTGGTGGTTTTAAATTTAACGCCAAATTTCATTTTACCCGGACTGTTCGTCTTGCCCGGACTTCCCCTAAGTGGGCTGGTACAAGGTTATGTTATACCTATGTCAGTGTCCAACTGCCATCAGGTTTTATGTGACGTGCCAGTGCCATAGATCCTAAAGGAGGCAAAATATTTCCCATCATAATTCACAATTTTTAACTTTTTTATATCTTCCAGATACTCAGATGTGTCAATTAAAGGTAATGCGGCCGCCTGTAGTAGTCCCAATAATTGCAACCAGATTTCTACTCTATGACCTTTAGTAATCCTACAATTCCCATTACGTGGGCATTATGTATAAGTAGGTAGTTCAAAACAAAAATCGTATTTCGAAAATTTTAGATTATTAAGCAGGTAGCTTCAGTCAGGTATTTTTTTAAAGAGTTTTCATCTACGACTACACGTTAATTTTAAGTTTGTGAGGTACCTTGGGAGAGAAATAAAATTACAAAATTTAAATCAGATTTGTATCGGTTTATGGTTGAATCGAATATTCCTCTCTATAAATTAAGTATAGTCTAAAGTAGTATACTTCATAAATATTAAAATTACATTTTTGTGTATATTTTTAACTTTTTTAAATTTTAACTGCATTTTTTTACCCAGAATACCTGACTTTATAGGTGCCTTTTTAACATTTTTTTGTCTGCTATAGCCAAGCCAAATTGTTCAAAACTAAAAGCCTGACGCCACAATCTATCGATTAAATCAAGAATATCTAAGCGAAAACTTGCACCTAAAAGTGCACCATCGAATTGTCAAGCGTCCGAATATTGAAACGTCGCGTCTTGTTGTATAGATAGATACCTACCCTTTAAATGAGATTAACAAGATTAAAAACATCCATGTCCTTCCTTCAAGCATTTAAATTTGGCCGGATGTATCAGATACACAGCGCAACGTTGCCAAATGTAAATTCGATGTGCTGACAATTTGAAACCCTGTCATTTTCAACGGAGACTTTTTTGATGTCCCATAAAAAATAATTCCTATCAGCACGATGCTTCGGAAGATTGATTGTAAAATATTTAGGTTCGTTGACATCCAGGTACAGATTAACATTAATTGCAGAAAAAAATTGGATCCCATTAAAAATATTAAAATTGAGCCCTTTTGAATCTGTAAAGATATTTTATTGATAAATTAAACAAAACTGAACAAAATAAAAATTTTCTCAGTAATCATTCAAGTAGTGATATTATAGTATCAAAAATGTGGGTACAAGAAAGGGCAATATATAATTTTATTGCAAATGAAAATGGAAGGAACTATCGTATCGTTTTAAAATAATACCTAAAATACGTTTTAAAATAATACCTAAATATTGCTTCTTTTCTGTGAAGGATATGCCATACCTATTTAAGTATTATTTTAAAACGGTAAGATGATGTTTGTTTTCCGTTTTCATTTGATATTAGTGGGACATTTTTGAGATGTTTCGATTAAGTTTATCAGATCTTCAAATATTTCCAAAGCATTCCTGATTTTTATTTTAAAATTAAAAAAAAAAACTATTTTCTCATCTATGAGGTAGAAATATTAGTTGGCGAGGTTATTCATAAAACTTGGTATATTTGTGTTTCAGGCAGTGCTGATTAAAGCTACGTTGCCAGATTTTCTATAAAAAAAAATCGCTACTACCCTTTTTTAATAAAATATCGAATCCTACTTGAAAAATATGGCATATTTAAGCAAAATTTAAAAAATACAAAACGACGTTCTATTCCGTTTTCTTTATTAATATGAAATTTTTGGGCAGTTTTGAATAAGTTTGCTCGATTTTCAGACATTTCCAAAGCATTTCTGATTTATAATTGAAAATAAAAAATTCAATTTTCCTAAATTTGAGGCCTTGTAGAAATATTAGTCGGCGAAGTAAATTAATAAAACATTGGGGTTTCGGGGGGGTGCTGAATAAAACTACGTTGCCAGATTTCCAATAAAAAAATCCCTAATAGCATTTTCCAAAAAATCGCATTGAAGAAAAAAATCAGAGCAGGCCGTAGAATAGTGAACTTTTCTTTGTGCAATTTTGAGCTTGAATTTAAAAAAGTAGGTACCTATAGGTAGGTAACAATTATTGATTTCTTAAAAAGAACTTATTGCTTATTTTCTTGTTTAAGATCACTTAAAACCTTTCTGTATCAATTTTAATTCTTATAAAATAAGAACAACAATGTATGTATATTTTTAAATTTTACTTAGGGGTTTATTAACTAGTGTTTTTTAAAATTATAATAAATTATTCTTATTAGTCAATAATTTTCGTTTTATAAAATAATGAAAAACTTCAAATACCTAATACCAGTGACTATAGAAGGAATATAGGTTTTGAAACTTGGTCGTAGTAAGTACACAAAAAATAAGTTACTCATACTTTGTTGAATGCACATTTTGAACACTTACCAAACAAAAAACTTTATTAAGAATTTACAAGGTTGATATATGGATTAGGAAAGATTTTTGAATTTCGATGACCCTTTGCAATCACCCTTGTTCGGTGATCATTTGTAGGTGGTTAAAGCAAGTGAACACGTTGAGGTTTTTAGACAGACTATATTGTATGAAATGAATTCAGTACACAACCTAATGTTGTAACTTATAAGTAAGCACTTATTGTTTATAAATTAATACGAAACAATCCTAATTACCTACATAATGATTTACGTCGACAGAGGAATGGTGCTGGCCATATTTGGTAATGTTGTTATAATATTTGTTACGTAGCTTGTGTTGATCCAGTACACCTCCCCTGGCGATGAGAAAAAAAAATACGCAAAACATTAAGTTTTTTTTTTTTTTTCATACCACTATCTAAAACTATATCTAAGTATAATATAACTTAATTCTATTTTTATGCACTTTAATGTCTTTATTATTAATTTTTAAAATCACATTTGGATTTTCATCTCGTACTACCTCGTAAGGACCTGTATATAAGGGATCCATTTTAGCATTTCTACTTTCATTAAAAATAAGTACTTTATCTCCTGACTTGTAAAAAATTTCGTTTCTTTTTTCATCTAATGTTTCTTTCCTTTTTTGTTTTGATACCAATAAGTTATTTCTAGCGTCATGGCAAGCATTTTGTATACGATATTTTAGTTCTTTAGAATAGTTTCCGAAGTTATACAAAGGATCTATGTTATCCGAAATGCTTAAAGGTATTTGATTCAGCTTTCCAAATACAAGTTCGTATGGTGTATGTTTGGTTTCAGTATGTACAGTATTATTAAATGCAAAACACCAATATGGTAACCATGTACTCCAATTACGAGTGTATTTAGAAACTTGAATTCTTAAATAAGCTCCTAAATGTTTATGTGAATTTTCTAAAGCTCCTAATGTTTCATGATGGTGAGCAGTGGAGTTTAAAGTTTTTATGCCTAACAACTTACACGATTCTTGAAACACATTAGCTATAAATTCTTTTCCTTGATCAGTAACAACTTCTCTTGGAATACCATAACGTAAAATAAAATTTTCAACAAAGGATTTCGAAACTATATCTGCTTCTTTTGACAACAAAGGATAACATTCGATAAATTTACTGAGTTCACATTGGATTGTTAATATATAAGAATTTTCATCAATATCATTTTTAATGGGGCCTACTAAATCAAGATAGATTTTTTGAAATGCTGAGGTAGCCGTTGTCGTTATTGTTATTGGTTGTTTATTTACTCTTCCATACTTACACCTCTGACAATCGTCACATTTTTTTACAAATTCCTCAATATCTTTCTTTAACCTTGACCAATGATAATATTTTTTAATATTATTATACATTCGGTTTGTTCCGGAATGTCCTCCTGTAGGCAGGTTATGAAAGTCATTAAGTATTAATTGCTGAACTTCTTTATTTTCTATTCGTTTTACACCTTGAATAATACTTATTTTGATAATACCGGTATTTATTATGTCTTGTTTATATCGCGATAAATGTTTAATAAATTCATTACTTTGCGCATTCTTTATAATATATAATTCTTTTATTTCACAATTTTTACAAATTTTCGCAAGTTCCCTCAACGATGTACCTAAGTCAAACGTTGATCGGTAATCTTGGTTGAAATAAATAATTTGGGTTAACTCATCATATATATAGTCATCATTTGTTGATTTATTCGATTGTGCACTATTTCCACAAATTTTATTTTTACATTCAATAAATAAATTTTTGTTTATCGGCCGTAATTCTACGCTATCAACAGGACGGTTTAAAACTTCTACGAGTCCGGGGTGATCAAGCCTTTCCTCAGTAATAGTCATTTTTTCCTGTTGTAGGTTTCTTTGAATATCGCTTCTTTTTGATTGAGCTCGAGTCATTACATTCACTCTTTCACACATATCCATCAGCTCATTTGAATCAATCCTTACACGTGACAAAGCATCCGCTACTACGTTATCAGAACCTTTAACATAACTTATCGTAAAATCATACTCTTCTAATATCAGTCTGAATTTAGTTAATCGACTTGATGGGTTTGTAATACTAAATAAGTAAACAAGTAAACTTCCTACCATATAAATACGGTCTGAAATGTTGTACACTCCATACAATTGCTAATAGTTCTTTTTCTACTGTGCAGTAATTTTTCTCTGCTTTATTTAAAACACGAGATGCGAAAGCAATGGGATGGTCATTTGCATTACTAAGAACTGCTCCTATGGCATATCCGCTAGCGTCAGTTTTAAGAATAAAAGTGTTGTTTTCTGAAAAATTTGGATATTGCAATATGGGTGGATTACTGAGAGCTTGTTTTAAAGTATCAAATGAAGTCTGACACTTACCTGACCAATTAAAAATACTTCCTTTTCGTGATAATTCATTTAATGGTTGTGCAATTTGAGCAAAATTTCTAATAAATTTTCGGTAATAATTCGCAAAAGCTACAAAACGTTTTGTTTCGTCTGCATTTTTTGGTATTGGAAATTGCAAAATTGATCTAGATTTCTCTGGATCGGGTAATATTCCTTCAGATGATATAATATGACCTAAATACAAAATTTCTTTTTTGAGAAAATCACACTTACTGGGATTGAGTTTTAAATTTACTTCCCTAAGCCTTTGTAAAACACGAACAAGATTCCTATTGTGCTGTTGTAACGAATTTCCAAAAATAATTAGATCATCCAAATAAATAAAACATGATTCATAATTTAAACCTGATAATGCAACAGTCATTAGTCTAGAAAACGCACTAGGGCTAACTTTTAACCCCATTGGTAATCGTTTCATTTGAAATTGTCCTTCATTTGTAGTAAATGCCGTGTATTTTCTACTATTTTTATGTAACTCTAATTGATAATATCCTTGAGATAAATCAAGATGGGAAAAATATATTGCACCTGATAACGAATCTAGTATTTCTGAAATGCATGGTAATGGAAATTTGTCATCTATTATTTGCTTATTTAATAACCGATAATCTATAACAATTCGCCATTTCCTTATACCGTTCAAATCAGCTTTTTTAGGTACTATTAATAGTGGTGAAGACCATTCGCATTTAGCTTCTTCAATAATACCGTCATGTAGCATTTGTTTAACCTGTTTGTTAATTTCTGTTTTTTGAGAATGAGGCAACCTATAGGGTTTGACATATACAGGTACTGCATTGTCTTTCAATTGCAATTTTTGCTTATATAAACTAGTAACTGTAACAGGGTCATCGTCTAAATGAAAAACATCGGCGTATTTCGCACAAATTTTTTCTATTGCAAGATGTTCTTCCTTGTTTAGCGCTGATGTATCTATTAAATCTAATACCTTATCGATACGTTCTACAGATAAATTATTGGTTTTCCCGAAATTATACGCCTCAAAATTACATGCACGCTCCAATCTAGGTTTAAAATTTCTAATTTTTACTTCACGATCATTCACATTCAGCAACCTCACTGGCACTCTTCCATTTTCCGACTTAGCTAAAATTCCCGCAACAAAAACACCTTCACAAAGTTCCTCTGGAAAAATTACACACTCGTCCGTTTGATCACTTGAGCAGTATTTTATTATTTCGCTTCTGGGTGGAATAGACATATAACAGTCAAAATCAGATATTATTGGTGCTAATACATCACAGTCATTATTCCAAAAAGAAAACAAAAATTTTTCATAATTTAAATTTGCCTTATGTTGAATGAAAAAATCCATACCTAAAACTCCTTGAAAATCTGTATTAAATTCAAGAATATAGAATTCATGTTTAATTTTTGCATTAGCTATCGAAAAAGATAATTTTACAACTCCTGTTGAAACTATATTTCCACCTAAACCTTTTACACGTATCTTTTTAGATGTATCAACACTATCAGTTTTTTGTACACTTTCTGAAAAAATTACGCTAATACTAGCTCCAGTGTCCAACAAGAACAACATATCTCGCATTCCACATTTCACACGTACAAAATTCATTCCCTTTAACTCTAAAAACACACATTCTTCTTCAATCTCTCGTTTAGACACGAAAAAATTTTTGCTGCGTTTCGCTTACACTACTTGTTTCTCCTATTGAATTAAAACCTTCAGTTCCCGATGCGTCTGCAAAATAAGCTTGGTGACCTGTACTTCGATTGTTGCGCTGCTGTCCCCGGTAATTAGCACGACCTCGACTAATTCCGCGACCATGACATCGAAAGTTTCTAGTACCACTAAAATTTCGCTGAGTGCTGTTTACATTGTTTTGAGCGTTCCTGTTACTATTATTGTACTGTCTAGACCTATTGAATCTGCCTCTCATACCATGATTACTAAATCTGTTATTATTTCGTGTCCGCATATGAAAAAACCCGGATTGATTACTAGATATTAACCTTTCTTCATCCTTGGCACCTACTATAGCCTCTTTTAAAGTAGAGTAATTTCTAGCTTTTATAACGGTGCGAAGCTCACTATTTTTTAAACCGTTTGAAAAAACATTTATGGCAAGTTTTTCGTTTGCTACTCGTAGTATTGCCGCGTTATTACTATTCCCGTCAGCTTGAGCTATTGTAAGATTCACGAATAAATCTTCTATAATTTGCGCATAGTTATCAATTGTTTTGCCTTCTTGCTTAGCGCTGTGAAGTGTGCTTGCAAGTGCTGTGGCTGATTTTTTACTAACCAAATGGGTTCGCATATCGTTTACTAAATCGTCAACCGTATTATAAGTTCTATCAAGCCTAAGCTTTGCATTTTGGGATAACCTAGCTTTCAAAACATAACTAATCATTAATTTTTGACCATTCTCGTCCAATAACTCGCTGTATAACTCAATGGCATCAATTAATTGTTTTGTGGTATCCTCAGTACCGTCCATAAGAGGTAGTAACGAAGACGCTGTTCGTAAATCGAACTTTTCGGTCATTTTTACAGTTTGAATTTCTCTTATTTCTACCTGACTATCTTGACTACTTAAAGTACCTAATCTATTTAAAAGTAAATGTCTAGAATGATAAATATATTTTTCGATTTCTTTAAAGTACGAATTGATAACTTGTATCTCTTCTGGCTTCCTATCAACTTTAGCAACTTTTGACTTTATTTTCGTAAATTCATCCTCTAATAAACCTACTTCTAATAATAATTTGTTTAGCCTAATCTGGTTTTCTCGCCTATCTAATGGTTCTTTGCTAACCTTACCATAAAACTTTTTTACGGATTCTAATTGTTCCTTTAAATTTTCCAATTCTATAATATTCATTTGCCTATCTAACTTAAAATTTGAGATACACAGTTCTAACCTTAAACATCATTTTCTGTGCCGTTTTTTCCTCCAAGAGCTGCTTTGAGGGCTTCTGGTCCAAAACCCACGTTGCGAACTAGAGGCATTACGCCACTCTAGCCCGTTCCCACGATGCCAGCCACCGGTGTGGTACGGCCAGTTGACGAACTCTGCTTACGCGATTTCTTGGCTTCTTATAATTTCCCTACGAATCTTCCGCTCCAATTTCTTCTTTCCGCGTAAATAGCAATATGCGACTACTATTGCTAGGACTAGTGCTACAGCTATCAGTGCGACAACTTCTCCTAGGGAAACTCCTCTCTGAATCTCTTGTGAAGCGGTAGAACCTCCGCTATTGCCTGCTTGTGCGATAATTACCTCTTCTTTTGATTCTTTTAAACCCATTTCCAGTTATTTTCGTTGGCAGATCGGCGTTGGCAGGTTTGAGTTGGCAGGTTTTCGTTGGCAGGTTTGAGTTGGCAGGTTTGCGTTGGCAGGTTTGAGTTGGCAGGTTTGCGTTGGCAGGGTCGCCATGCAATCACCCTTGTTCGGTGATCATTTGTAGGTGGTTAAAGCAAGTGAACACGTTGAGGTTTTTAGACAGACTATATTGTATGAAATGAATTCAGTACACAACCTAATGTTGTAACTTATAAGTAAGCACTTATTGTTTATAAATTAATACGAAACAATCCTAATTACCTACATAATGATTTACGTCGACAGAGGAATGGTGCTGGCCATATTTGGTAATGTTGTTATAATATTTGTTACGTAGCTTGTGTTGATCCAGTACACCTTTATTTTATTTTTACTCTAATAAAAAATTGAAAAAAAAAATAGAAAAATTGTAGCTACCTATAGGTAGGTATGGTATAAATGAAGTTACTTGGAACAGCATAAAAACCTTTGAATTTTATACGTGTGATTTCTGCTGATAAGTCTGGTATTTTTGCCAGTAGCAGAGCGTGGTAAATGCTATGAAATAGATCGGGCCCCGTATATATCACTGTGTTCCATGAGTTCATTTATATCGCTCGAGAACAGGCTCCTCGGCAATAAAATACGAGACAAAACACTTTTTTAACCATATTAAACGGCACCTGGTATTAGTAGTGAAAAGAGATGAAGGAGACAGAGAATATAGATATTGTGGTAAAAACAAGTGACTGCATGCTCGCCTAATATAATATCACCGATACTTGCGTGGGTTACACTGTTCGACGGCTGGCCACTTGTGCAGCGAAATGCGGTGGATAGCCGTGCCATAATTTCACAGATCTTAATAGGATATACTTGCGTAAATAGTTATAATCGATATGTGGCTTTTTAGAGACCTTTTGACAATATTATATGGTGCATTAACATTTACGTTGTGCGTTTGACGACAACCTTAAAAAAACTTTAAAAGTGAAATATTATGTTGCTTGTAGAATATGTATATTTTTGAAAACTGCGTGACGCTTATATGTCTTATAAGTATTCTTTTTGTGACGCCAATTAGAGTTTTTTTATGCTGTTTCAAGTGACTTTTGATATATCTACTATACCTATACCTGCCGCTTCTGAATAACCTAGCACAGAGCGTCCATTATTTCAAAGCAATCATTGCAAACGGAAAGCAACCCTCGGAGGAAACAACTTACCGCCTTCAAACTTTCCCCGGAGCCCACGAACCAGCTCGGCCGGCACCCGCGAACCCCGCGAACCCGTTCGACGCGCGCGCGGCCGCTCAATCAACCCGAACAATCGGCCGCGGTCCCGCGGACGCCCGCTAATATCTGTAACAGATCCAATTAGGTCTCGGTACACATTTAACTAACTCCCAAATATGACTAGCTTATGTCTAAGCCAAACGCCAAGTGACGATAACAACATTAAAATGTGATAGCCTTGTTCTGTTATCGGCACGCCTCGGCCAATGGGGTGGCCGCCGGCGCGCCCCCCATTGGTCGCCGGCGCCTAGCAACGGCCGCGGGGGGCGGGCGCGCCGCCAAAATGGTGGAGCAGGCGCCCGCTTCGATTTTTATGTTTTGACGGCGCCGCGCCGGCCGGAAACCCTCTGACGGATCGAAATCGACGCGGCGCCCCGGGGACGGATAATGGGGGATTATTTTAAATTATTTGGCGCTTTGTTTCGGCAACTGCGGAAATGCGCTGGCCGTATATAAGCGGCTTGTTTGGGGGGCACTGTCGGCGGATTGAGCTCCATTTCCAGATGCTTAATTAAGTATTAATAGCTTTGTATGAAACTCAACAGAAACTGACTTAAGCTCAGACTTAGATTTAATGCAATGGCAGGGAACAATAATCGTTAATTTAACGGACCAATAGGGGACAGGTGTATTACAATATGCCATACCTACCTACCCTTTAGAAGTGCTGGCCTTTAAAAAGTTATCTACTAAATAAACTCCTGGACAAAATTAACGCAACATCATAAAAGTGCCACTTATTTGATGCTTTTTTTTTCTGAATTTATGATCCGATTTGAATGATTTTTTTTGCATTGTAGGTTGGTTCCTTGACAATGTCATAGTTTTCGCTGTTTATGATAAAAAGTTCATTTTCGATTTATACCGGGTGTAACAAAAATGTTATGTTTTTTTCCGAAAATTCGTATCACCCTGTGGAATATCTAGCAACCGAAACATATAGCAGTTGACATTAGACGGTAGGTCCATCTTTCTTCAACATTTTCTTTTTTGGTTTACTTCATTATCTCTGTTATTAAAGGAGATACACTGTTTTATATCGTATTATAGACTTTATTATTCAACACAGTCATTGTTGAATGTTTTCAAGTAGGCTATGGAACTTTTCTGACATTTCAAGCGATGTGTCAACAGATGTTGTGTTTTAAAGTTACAAAGGTCAAATAAAATTCGCCATACCGATAAAAACTGTTCGGAAACTGCTTATTAAACGTTCGTTTCATATGCCCAGTTGCCCGACTATTCTGTCGTTTAAACCAGCCTCATTTAAACGTCTGCTGATTGTTCGAGACGATATTGTATGATGGCGAGCAGTTCTAAGCTCACTTTTTAGCCTAGTACTAGTGATATTCCTGTTTCTTAGAGCAGTTTGCCTAATAAAACACTCATCCCCTGGATCGGTACATCGGTTTCGCCTTTGGCCTGACCTTCGAGAGTAAGATCCTGTCTCGTTAAATCGTTCAACCATATCTACGACTTATAGTCGAACGATGTCTTCCTATCACATTAGCAACATGACACATCCAATAGCCTTCATCCACCAAACTGCTTCTTCTGCCGATAAATTTTTTGGTCGATTCATTTTTCAATTTTAAAATACTCGTCGGGCAACTGGGCATATATGAAACGAACGTTTAATAAGCAGTTTCCGAACAGTTTTTATCGGTATGACGAATTTTATTTGACCTTTGTAACTTTAAAACACAACATCTGTTAACACATCGCTTGAAATGTCAGAAAAGTTCCATAGCCTACTTGAAAACATTTAACAATGACTTTGTTGAATAATAAAGTCTATAAAAACATGTTACGATATAAAACAGTGTATCTCCTTTAATAACAGAGATAATGAAGTAAACCAAAAAAGAAAATGTTGAAGAAAGATGGACCTACCGTCTAATGTCAACTGCTATATGTTTCGGTTGCTAATATACTCCACAGGGTGATACGAGTTTTCGGAAAAAACATAACATTTTTGTTACACCCGGTATAAATCGAAAATGAACTTTTTATCATAAACAGCGAAAACTATGACATTGTCAAGGAACCAACCTACAATGCAAAAAAAAATCATTCAAATCGGATCATAATTTCAGAAAAAAAAATAGCATCAAATAAGTGGCAAATTTATGATGTTGCGTTAATTTTGTCCAGGAGTTTATTATGAATGATGCAGGAAGTTATGGTTTATAATACAAAACAAATTTAAATAAAAATTCAAAATTCATTTTACTCCACCATTGTGGGTAAAACGACATATATACCTATATCTCCTTACAAGGTATACCAACATTTTAAGGAAAACATACGTCACAAATAAAATTCGTGCAATCCAACAGTACATTCTATAATATATGAACCCAATCCATGTATTGGAGCCAACATGTAATAAAAGAAACAGCGGCTTTCAACCTTTATTTATTTATGATAATTAAAGACGAAGGCTAAAATCTACAGTTTCGTCGTTTTATTTTATAGAACGCCAAACTTGGCAACCTCTGCGCCTATCAGGAGAAACGGCATTGCAATGTTGCCGGTGCCCGTTTGCAATAATTCGTGGAACAAACGCAAATTATTGTACTTTGTACTTTTATATTCAAATATCTCCAGCTTATTACCTATAAATACCTATTATTTAATGTATTGCAATTTTTGAGCTTTAACTAATGCAATTGCACACAAAAATGTCACATAAATAGGTACTTTTTTGTTACGAATGTGATCCGTGTATTGACTCCTCTATATAGCAAAATGGCGTCTGTTTATGCTGCACACGCTAGAAACTATATAACTTTCATATCTGCCATGTGACACTTTAGTTGAAATATATATGTGTATACGGAACATATTATACGAAAATTATTCAAACTTCAATAATGCGAAAATATTCAAAACATGAAGTTTGTGATTCCCTAAAAAATTAAAAATCTAAGTTAATTTTACAAATATTCTTGAATTTGAACAAAGTTAGTCGAAATTGATTTAATTTTGATTGATTTATGAAATTGTTTAGGATGAATATTAAAACAATTTTTTTTAAAGAAATTATTAGGTATCTAATGCATGTTTTTCAAAAAAATATATTTTTTTGTTTTTTTTCCTAAGGGAGGTCATGTTTTGGTACCTGGGCATAACTTTTAATTATAGACAACTTTTCTTAACAACATGTTGCTGAATTTTCTGAAATAGGTAAGGGTACTTTAGGTAGGTATACTCTTGTACAATTTTTATATTTTTTGACCTACCTTGTATGCTATTTGACTTGCACTTGCAACTAGTGATGTAAAAAACAAGATTTCTTGTCTTGCTCGGCAACTTCTTGTCTTGTCTTGCTAAGCAAGGCAAGATGTAAAACTACTTCTTGTCTTGCAAATTTCTTGCACAGTTATTTCTTGTCTTGCTAGCAAGACTCTTGCTTACTTCTTGTTCTTGCTTTTTAGGGGATTCCCCAACTCTTTTTCGGGGATTCCCTTTATTTTACGCCTTCTGCGCGCTCGCCGGCGCCGAGCGAACCACCCTATTTTATCTAAAATGGCCAGGGATATTCTAAGTACTATGGCAACGTCAGTTCCTGCCGAAAGACTTTTTTCGAAGGCATCATTGGTTATAAGAAAACACCGAAATAGGCTAAATTCTGAATCATGCCTTCTCTGTCTAAATTCATGGGGCACTGTAAGAAATACAGATAATTAGTTACTAGTAATGTCAGTAATGTCATGTTCACGTTTAAGATTTAAGTAGGTACCTACCTTGGTACCTATAGTTTGTTCAGCGAATGTTCGGCCCTACGTCACAACTCTCGTCCTTGTCTAACTCGTGAATATACGACCGATATCCATCGTATATTCATGAGTAAGACAAGGACGGGAGTTGTGACGTAGGGCCGAACATTCGCTGAACAAACTGTAGTTTCAGTTTTTTTTTTATATAAAAGAATTACCTACTTTGTTTCTTATTAGTATGATTTAAATAAATCACGTTTCCCTTGTTTATTTATCTCATTTACTTGCCATCGGTAGAAAGCAAGAAATCTTGTTTCTTGCAAATTTCTTGACAAAAATATTGTCTTCTTGCTGGAGCTACTCTTGTCTTGTCTTGCTTCTTGCTCCACTACTTCTTGTCTTGTTCTTGCAGCAAGAACAAGACAAGAACAAGAAAGAGCAAGACAAGAACAAGAAATTTTTACATCACTACTTGCAACCATTCTAAGTGTGCCTAATAGATTATCGAACATGCACCAATTTCCGGAAATATTTGTATTTTCGTTGCGCAATTACCTAATAAAAAAATCCCATATGTTGCACACTTAAGTGACCACACTGTATATATATTTACGAAAAAATATTTCTCGACTAAGTAAATGTGGGTTCACGGGCTTCCTAAGTCTGAGGGTTTGTGGTTAGAATTTTCAAATGTTCAAATTTCAACTTTAAGGTTTACCGCCGTGCGGTGTTGCCAGGTCCAACAAAAAGTCGGATATATGGATTTAACGGTTTTCCTTAGACGTTTTATTTATTTTTGCCAAACCAATAAGCTATTGACGGCGACCCCCTTGGAGATACCTTGACAAATATGCAATTTTTCTGAGAACTTTATTTGATGGGCTACAGCTTTGTGTAAAAATACATTGGAGTTAAATGACATACTTTATGAGATATTTTTGAAAAATTCGAAAATTGCTGAAACTCCTTTGGCTTGTAACTTTTTTTATTTCAAGAGTTACTACTAATCATATATGGGCGTATAAAAAATTGCTGTATTAGTCCATTATAGGACGTATGAGTCTTTGCTGATCAAGACCAGCAATTTTAAATTTGGAGGAAATGCTAAGGGTGACCGGTATTTCGCGTTTGCCATTATGTTTCTGTATTACTGAAATTCTAAGTATCTTTAGTTCTAAAATATACTAAAAACAAGAAAACTATGTTTTGTTTAGTTAATTTTCCTTTGTTTGTTTCCTTCGTCGAGCACAATAATTACTCAGAGGGGTAAGGGGAAGGGAGAATTTTCAGAGCACCTATAGTAACTAATTTATATTATGAGTCATCTTTTTCTTGAAGAATAAAAATGCCATTTTGCGCACTTTCTGTTTAACTTTAACGAGGCAACAAAAGATGTAGAAAACCATCACGAATATATTTCTAATCATTATTGGTTTCTTAACGTCCCAGTGTCTAGAATTTCAAGAATTCCAAACTCACTTATTAGAAGATATTATATTATTCGAACATTAATTTGTTGTATTGTTGTTGCATTACCTACCTAGGTACCTACTGAATCAAGAATGCGGTTTGAAATATAATAGCGGCACGAAAATGTAGTTTTACCTGCATACTAATTTTTGCTTTAGGAGTCAACCCAATACGCACACGCATAAAACATCCATATACGCCAGAATGGGGTTTTTAAAGCTTTTGGGTATTTTAGGCAAAAATACGCCGCATTCCTGTTATTGCTTTTAGCAGCAACGCCTACTATGTAATCAACTTCTCGACGTCTCCCCTAAAAATACCTGAAATGGGATACCTACATAAATTTTGCATTTTTTATATATTCTGGGTACCTACCTACCTATACACGATTAGTGCAAATTGCATAACTAACTGAAAATATATATATTTATCATATAGGTGAAAGATATAAAGGTATTGCTAGAAAGATTATAAAAATGCGGCCATGTCGTAGATATGACCTTATTAAGCAAGGCAATAAAAATGTAAAAAAATATATTTAATAAAAATATATTTAAAAAATTCTACAGACTCACCCCCCTTAGTCTGGTTATCAAGTACCTACCTACACAATGCGACGGAAGTGACATAGTAGGCCGTGATTAGGGCCCACCTTTTTGCCGAGGCTTTTTAAAAATGTATAAAGGTTGAAGTGCGGGCTTTATACGACTAAAAAGCTGAAGCAGGTTGGCCAATTACTTAGCTAAAAAGCCCCTGCATACGCGATGCGTTGGAACTGCCTAATATTTCTTCGGTAAAAGCTAAAACCCGTCGGATAAATAAGTAAATACATACCTACGGGGCCGGGCTTTACTTTGAGGGGATTCTTTAGACGGCTTTCTTAAATAAACAAAATCGTAATGCGTGCATTCTCAAAATATAGGGCCATAAAGTAATATTATTTGTGAGACGCAGTTAAGAGACCGAAAAGTTTCCCTCCTCTGAAAATATATTTCAAAATACGATAAGTATCTTAAATATTTACTATTAATTAAATTAAGGAAATCTCGTGACTGAATGTATAAATCAATTTATATATTTAAGGTAGCAGTGATCTTCTTTATCGACTCCAACATGTTTGCGTGATGCAACTTCGAGCGATCTAATTGGTTAGTTGTTTGTGGTAAGTCAGCGAAATTCTGAACACAGAAATGGAGGAGGGAGAAGGCGTAGGTACCCAAAGTTATCTGTCATTGCAAAGGTGGACCGACAGGCGCACTATGCAGAATGCAGGACGGTACTAAGTAAATTTTTATCCTATATAAACACTTTCAAATTATTTAGAAATAACCCCCCCACTTATATGTGATTCCAAATCGTATAACCTTAATCATTATTTCAAATTGTACATTTTGAATTTTATAAATAAATTATATAAATTCTTTACCCACAGCATTTTCGGATAAATAGTAGCTTTATTTCAAATCATTAGGAACGTTTTCCATGTATTGAAATAAGGTAGGTAGGCCTACTCCAGTATCAGCCAGCCACTGTAAATCATTTTAAAGACTTGCCACAAATGATAACTATATAGGAAGTTTGCTGTGAAGTAAGCTTCGATCTTTTTACGGGACAATCAACAGATTAATTGCACAAAGTGATATTCAGCGCCATCTTTCGAGAATAAGTAATACCAGCGTCCAGATATATATCTACTAATAAGTCCGGGCACTCGGCCTTGTGTAAACAAACGTTTCCCTCTTGCCCTCTCCCGCTCCCCTCCTCATCGAGCCGGTCGATATCTTATAATATAAAATAAGCTGTACACAGTGTAGCTGAGAGCGGTTCGTTCGCATTCTACCGGGGGCGCGCAAAATATTACCGCAAAATATTACAGACCGACCGTGACTGTGTTGTAGTGATGCCTAGTAACGCTTTTTACTGCAGTGCCGATGTCTTTAAAACCAGTTCAAAAGACTATATTACCTTTTTTTCATTTCCTAAAGACGATTAAGTTTAAGGTACCTAACCTACAAAAATTAAGACACTTTTGTGTGACATTTGAATACTTTTGAAGGTGCTAGCAATGGAAGAATGCCTTAGGGTTCATCGGAGAACATAAATTTAAAGATGCATATAAACCTATAAGAATTTGCAAGGCAGATTTTGATGATCAGTCATTCACTTCGTCCGGAAAACGTTTAGTAAAAACTGCTGTCCCCTCGGCTGTCCCATTAAGATTATTGCCAGAAGCTTATGGTAAGACGCATCCTTGTGTAGGTAAGTACCTATGCGTAATATTTTGTTCTGTATTGTTTATGTCAATTTAAATATCAAAATATTTACTACAGGATGAAAAAGTATAGATATGATTAGTTTAACTCTTTGTCGTTACCTAAATATTTATTTGTTATTTATGTTTTTGTCTGCTATATGTTTTGTTAGGCTTTATTAAAAATAAACGTAAAATATAAAAAATTGCATTTTTATTCATGTTCCAACCAAAGTCTACAGATATACCCACTAATTATGTAGATTCTGGTAAAAGCTACCTTGTATTTTAATTTAACTGTACCTACCAAAAACTAACGGTACACTTACCTACACAAATAATGTGTTGTACCAAAGTCTACAAATAGGTATACTAATATTTGTATATAGACTTTGGTAAATAATGGAAAGTCAATATGAACCTGCCCCCGTGTAACTAGCTTGACGGCGATTTCGTTTAGTCGCCCCCGTAAATGCGAAGCGTGCGAAGTGACGCTGATTTACGACCGGTCGCAAAAAATTGTCGGCTTTTCCGAGAGATCAAAGGAGTGAGCCGACTTTAGTATTTCTAGACTTTGGCAATACCTTCGAGTTTGTTTTATTTGTAACTATGTGGCGAATTGGCTGAATTGGATATGCCAATTAAAAAGTTATTTATTCGATTGGGTCATCAGCTGTTCGAATCGTAAGAGTGGGTAGATACACGGGGATATTATATGGGCGAGATCCATAATTCAGAATGAGCCGGATATCCCATAATCAATTGGATAAGTTGCCACAAAGCTGATTACTATCTGCACGCCAACGGAGCAGTATGTAACCTGAATAGACGATCAATTCATTGGACCCGCAGATAATCTCTGAAGAGGGGATGTGCCGCTGGGGTCACATGCCGCACTATTTGGCGATTCTTATCGCTTGACGGAGTCACTCGATTTTAGTCCCATAAGGGTCCGTCTTGGGTTAACACAAAGCACATAGTACAGTAAAACTAACACAAAATTAGGCCAAACCCAAACATCAAAAAAAAAAGTCCTTTCTAGCGCGAAATAGTTCCATACCCTTCTAAGAGTTAGTACTAAAAAGTTACACCACCACCAGCGTCGGGTTTCGGGGGGAGGGGGTGAAAAGGGCAGGAAATTCTTATTTTTCACAGTTTTGCGTGAATATCTAGTAAACTATGAGGTTTAGCGCAAACGTCATCCTATACGCAAATGATATACATTAAATGCCGAACAAGAATTGTTATATACAGAATTATGGTAAAGTGAACGGTTTCCATGATATGGAGGGGTAAAGATTTCTTTGTTTTTATTTCACGTAGTTTTTGGTGAAAAAACTTAAAATGATTACAGTATAAATTAGTAACTGAATAATGTATGTAGAATATACCTATATAGATATATCTATGCATATATAGATACATATTACACCCATAGATTGTTATTTTTTGCCACAACATAACCTCATAAGTATATGACTGTAAATATGTCCAATACAAGTTAGTAGCCTTAGTTAATTTGTACTCACTTTTTGCCCTCATTCATTATAGAGTTCTGATTTCCATTCGTTCTTTTAGGTCAAAATTTTCAAATCATTCCCATATCTAATTTGTCGTTAGCTTGTAAAAATGAGAAAGTCATGAATAGGAAGCTCATGTGAAAAACAAGAAAATATATATTAAACAATCCTCATAGTATGCTTCTGCAGAGATGGATGCGTCCAAAACTGCGAGTGTCGAAGAAGTGGTCTCAATTATTGTTCAAGTATGTGCAGCAATTGCTTAGGACTTGCATGTCTCAATAGAGATACTGTAATCATCGACGACGATTTAAATGATGATTCTCAAGTGGACGAAGAACACGAAGATTTGTTTCCTCTCACCAGCCCGAGTGAACTATTTGGTGCTGACTGATAACGCAATTAATGATTCACCTAAAACTTATAACCTTTTGTATCATTTTGATTTCCCTCCCATTTTTTCAATATAGATTGTTTAATATATTTTCTTGTTTTTCACATGAGCTTCCTATTCATGACTTTCTCATTTTTACAAGCTAAGGACAAATTAGATATGGGAATGATTTGACATAAAAGAACGAATGGAAATCAGAACGTTATAATGAATGACGGCAAAAAGTGAGTACAAATTAACTAAGGCTACGAACTTTTATTGGACATATTTACAGTCATAATATACTTATGAGGGTATGTTGTGAAAAAATTACAATCTATGAGTGTAATATGTATCTATATATGCATAGATATATCTATATATATTCTACATACATTATTCAGTTACTAATTTATACTGTAATCATTTTAAGTTTTTTCAACAAAAACTACGTGAAATAAAAACACAGAAATCTTTACCCCTCCATATCATGGAAACCGTTCACTTTACCATAATTCTGTATATAACAATTCTTGTTCGGAATTTAATGTATATTATTTGCGTATAGGATGACGTTTGCGCTAAACCTCATAGTTTACTAGATATTCACGCAAAACTGTGAAAAATAAGAATTTCCTGCCCTTTTCACCCCTTCCCCCCCAAACCCGACGCTGGTGGTGGTGTAACTTTTTAGTACTAACTCTTGGGAGGGTATGGAATTATTTAACGCTAGAAAGAACTTTTTTTCGGATGTTTGGGTTTTGGCCCAATTTTACTGTACTAACAATTGGTATGTATACTAAGTATAGGTACGTTGTCACCAGTCAAACGTTTCCTAGTCGACTGCATTCGTTGAAAACCTCGTTAGTCCTAAGTTTTCGCATGCTAGGATGTAGACTATATTGGATTAGAGATCCTCTTGTGGAATTAACGTGGCAGAACGATGGCGTTACACGAAATTTGAATATATGCCTACATTTGTGGAGTGGCGAATAGAAATATGGATATATGTAAAGCCTAAGATATAAGGGATGTCGCGTCTTGGGGCCCTCGGGCGATGCAGATATATACGCTCTCGGGATTGAGCCCTATTCCGCTTTACCTATATGGATTGTGGTGGAGTTCCGACTACATTTAGCGATGGAAGGGATTTTCGACAAAATTGAGATATTCACGAATTTATAGGAGTAAACCATATGGAGATATTTCTGCTGAATTTTCTGAGTAATCCGACTGGCAATCCGTCCCTGCTTGTCCGATATCTTGACAATATATTTGGATCATATAGCATGCAGATGAAATATGCAGTTTTGTAATATACCTACATAAACAAAACTTGTTTCAATAATAACCTATAACATAAACAAATATCCGCAGTACTGTTCTGAAAACTCATATAATTCCAACTAAATATTCATTACATAATCAAAAACTTCACTAGTTCATTGTCTTCCACTCGTAGGGCATCAATTGAAATTTTTACTTCCTTTTTGTCAATATCCCAAAGCACTAGGAAGCAATTTTTGTTTTTAGCATTTCTTAATTTGTTCCTAGAACCTCGCGGACCGCCGCCAGGAACATGTTACCCCGAGCGTGTAATGTTTGTGACTAAAATACTTTATGTTCGACAGATCATAACTTCTCAGCGGTTTGAGGCACACTCCTGATCAAAAGATGCGCTGAAAACTTAAATTTTAACGAATTTGATAATCATATTAGGCGCACTTAGAATGATTGCAAGTAAAACAGCATACAGGGTAGGTAAAAAAAAATAAAAATTGTACAAGAGTAAAATATACCCTTATTTCAGAAAATTCGGCAAAATGTTATTATGAAAAGTTGTCTAGAATTAAAAGATATGCCTAAATACCAAAACATGACCTTCTATAAGAAAAAAATAAATTTTTTTGAAAAACATCAATAATTTTCTAAAAAAAATTGTTTTGATATTCACCCTAAACAATTTCACCCTAAACAATTTCATAAATCAATTTTCCATAACTTTGTTCAAATTCAAGCATATTTGTAAAATTAACTTAGATTTTTAATTTTTTAGGGAATCGCAAATTTCATGTTTGTTGCAACAATATTAAACAAAACTTTAAAATTTCGCAAAAATTCTTCTGAACAAGGTACAACATTAGTAATGATAATGTGTACATTAAAAACTCTCATTTAAGGTGCACAATTTTTATTTTAAATGTTTAAATGGCAACGAAGACAAAATAATAGTAATTGCCCCCCTCCCCCGCACAAGCATGTACAGTCGCGGACAGTTGGTATCGAACGACCTGAAGAGGTTTCTCGTGGCTATCGTTACAGGGCGCGCGGAGACGGCAACATCGCGCTGGAGTCTGCAGCCGGCCGGTCTGCTAAAAATAGAACCATAAAATGCAAATTACAGCCTCCAGCCTCTCACAGCAAAGGAACAAAATTCGAGGAAAATGCAACTTTGTGCTGGTAATAATTCCAACCCCAGTGTTGGTATTTAATATTTCGTACTATTTTATCATGTTACTATACCGTCTAGTATTTATGATAATGAAATAAAAAAATAATAAATATCAAGGCTGAGATTAGAATCAACACCACAATAAAAGTTGCTTTTTCTCGAGTTTCCTTCCTTTGCTGCCAGCACCCTGTATTAATTAGGAATATGAAATTAGGTAAATCCATAGTCAATTTGAGCCACAATAGAATTCCGAAGAATTTCTCAAAAACAATAATTTAATATACAGGGTGTCTACTTTTAAACATATGCAAATTAATAAAATCTTTATTTTTGGAGATAATCCCTGAACATCCTTTGTGTGAAAGGCCTTCAAAAATCGCTTCTTTTAGCCTTCCTATCATTTTCAAAAGGCAAATCCAGGTCCGGCTACGATTTTTGAGTGTTTTTTTATTTAAAATCTACCAATACAGCGTTAATCAGGATCCCCCTAAAACCCCTTTATATACCAAATTTGAACAAAGAATTTAGAGAGAGATCTATTCTACAGGATGTCAAGGTTCAGCAAAATAGGAAATTTACAGGCATTTGGCGAGTCAAGTGTGCCATGGAATCCCGTCAAAATAGTTTAATTGTCAACAGAACCACTCAAAGTGTTGGTGTGCAAAGATTCAATACAGGGTATTTTTCTCTGCCCCATCTGAAAATGCTGAATTTTTATGACTTGACTCGCCAGAGATGCCTGAAGAGGTTTCTTTAAATTTCCTATTTTGCTCAATTTTGACATCCTGTAGAATAGAACTCTCTCTATATTTTTTGTTCAAATTTGGTATATAAAGGGTTTTCGACTGTCCTGATTGACGCTGTGGTGTCAGATTTTAAATAAAAAAATGGCTAAATGGTTTTTGTGAAAATCGGGGGAATAAAAAAATCGTAGCCGGCCCTGGATTTGCAATTTGAAAATGGCAGGATTGCTAAAATAAGCGGCTTTTGAAGTCCTTTCGGACAAAAAACAGATCAAGCGATTATCTCAAAAATTAAAGATTTCAAGGATTTGTATAATATGTTTAAAAGTAGATATGGGGGCTCTTAATATTAATTAGAAAATGTATGGCACAAAATTAATGGATTATCGGATTACCTGAGTTGAAATATTTTAGCATAGATATTTATATCTTTTTAAATAGGTATTTATTAATTATACCTACCTGCACTTAATATAACTAAATTTAGGGGATTAACTTAATAATTGTAATATTGAATTGGATGTAGATTTTGAAAATATCGATTATACCTGCTCCTAGCCCTTTGTATAAATACTAAGGTGGGTGGGCTAAAATTATTTAGTCAGTATCCTAATTCGAGAGAGTAACTAACAGTGTTCGTTATGCCTCGTTTGAGTGAATCCGTCAAGCACCGTATCATCGCCAAACTAGAAAATGGTTGGGCTATTTCCCGACTGGCCGAAGAATTTGGTGTATCTAAAAGCACCATTTTCAATATAAAGAAGAAATATGACGAAACCGGAAGCGTGGAAAACATACATAGAGGAGGAAATGTGAAAATTACGTCTGACCAACAAGATGAGCAACTAGCTAATTTTTGCCTTGCAAATCCGTTTAAATCCGCCGTTGAAGCAGTATCTGCAACACAATTTCCAGCAAGTGTTAGAACTGCCCGAAGGAGATTAGATGCAGCCAATCTGAAATCTCGCACGGCCAGCAACAAAATTCAGCTGACCGAGGCTAATAAGGAAGTCAGGTTGCAGATATGCCGAGAGTTTCAGCGTTTACCGCCACATTATTGGGAGAAGGTAATATTTAGCGACGAAAAGATCTTTCAAAGCCATTACAATGGCAAAGTGCGAGTATATAGACCTTCGGTGAGTTCAAGATATGACGAAAGATTTGTGTCACCCAGGAAAAGGAGTGGGCATTTTTCCGTCAACATATGGGCCTGGATAAGCTACCGTGGACCTGGCATTTGTTGGAGAATCGACGACCGCTTCACAGCAGCTCGCTATTGCGAGATACTCGAAGGCGGATTGTTACCAACTGCAACGGAAATGTATCCCGATGGCTTCGTTTTCCAGCATGATAACGCTCCTGTGCATACAGCAAGAATAGTTCGCGAATGGTTCACCGAAAACAACGTAGAAGAGTCCTGACTTGAATCCCATTGAGAATGTGTGGGGCAGAATGGCGCGGACAATGGAGAACTTCGTACCCGAAAATAGGGAGGCACTTTGGCAGAAGATTCAACAAACGTGGGATGAAGTCGTAACCCATGATCTCTGCTGCCAACTCATAGATTCGATGAGCAGGAGAGTTCAGAAAGTCATCCTATCCCAAGGTGGGTGTACTAAATATTAATATACATATAATATAATAATGGAAAATGCATTTGATTTCTTGCCTTTATTTAATTATGTTATAGTCATAAAGATTTTAATGGGTTTATAGTTTTTTCGGATTCTTCCTGTGTCGGTGGTTCTAATAAAACTTCGTAATCATTATATCCAGCTTGTGGAAGTCCTCAATCACCTGAAATTATTTTATTTTATCCAGGTAATCACATTGAGGTCCAGGGAGGTGTGTAAAGCTTGACACGTGTCCCTGCTGTGTGTCTTCTGATGTTATTGATAAAGGTATGCAATTTAAATAATAGAGAGTTATTGCAGAAATAAATAACGTCGCGCTCTTTTTTGACGTTATTTTGACATTTGAGCATGCGCAGTCGTAGTTTGACATAAGGTCGTCCATATTAAGGTTATTTTCCTTTATTTTTGTTTATTGTGTATACCATAATATACGTTATTTTTACCTTATTTGTCACAATTCTTAAAATAAATTCTGATTTGTCAGAAAACGCTAGTGTTCTGTGAAAGTAGGACTTAACCTAAAATGTTCGTTGCTTGTTTGCGTTTGCACCTTGTTTGTTTTCATTAGTCTTTCACCTTGGTGTTCCGTGGTTATTTGGCTGTTTTCCCAGTTTTTTCCGGAGCAAAATTATAAAAGCACATAATATTCTAGTGAAAGTGTAGAAATACAAAACAATAAAGTAAACGTAAACAAGCCCTTAATTTGGATACATAAATTACGACTTGCAATAACTATTGTCAGAATCATAAATAACGTATGAGAGTATTCAAATAAGGTCGTCTTAAATACTGCTTAATGCCAAAAACAGTTTCTGCAATAACTCTCTATTAAGTTACAAGGGTAATTTTATGTCTGTGACCCCCTAATCTCATTTATCTGTTGAAGGGCATTTTATGAGAAACAATGGAGCATTGCAGCACCACGAAAACCAATTTATTAAAACTTCTGACCAATTTCTTCAAAAATAAGAAAAAATAAATAAAAGGGACACCCCTTTTATTTTATAATCATTTATGTTTAGGACTACGAGACCTAACAACTAAATGTTGGAACAAATACTTATTTTGCAAAGAAAAGAATAATTTATGAAAATCCTTTTAATTAACTTTTTTAATTCTAGGGTTATTAGCTAAATATATTTTTAGTGTTACTACATATTTTTTTATTATAACATAAAAATACATTTTTGTTGCAACGCAAAATATTTATTAACTTAATGTCTAAAACCGCTGACAACTATACTTAGTGTATTTGGAAATGAAAGGAGGCCATAAATATTGATTGAGAAGGAAAATTCGACCATTTCAGTGGCGTGCTCTTTTGCTAAAAATCTGATGAGGATAAATACGCAAATTAATATTCGGGCGAGTTATGTAGTATTTTATGACGGACTCTCGAGCCTCTGATAAAGAATTTGCATTTATATTTATAATAAGCCATAAACCTTCCTTTCATTTCCAAATACACTATGTATATACAGTATGTCCACAGAAGAGGTGTTGAATAGGAACACTTTCTTATCTTTAATTTTACCGCAAAAAGTTACTCTTGATAAAAACTTTGCTAACATTTCTTATGTGGAAATAAGTTGCTAGGAAAAGTTGTTCAAAAGTAAAGGATACTCCATACTACCAATTTTAGAAACAATTGGCACACTTTGATTTATTTGAAAAACATTTTTCGCTTTGGCCCTATCACTGCATTAAATATATTTTTTTTATGTAAGTAAGCTTATATAAGCATAATAAATATGGCAATTTTAGACGGCTAGGTGATGTTAAAAAATAAATCGGCATCCATAACCAACTTTTCACGCAATACAAAAAAAAACTCAAGTCGACAAAAATGTGAAAACAAAACTATCAATTTATTTAATTTTTTTTTTGATCAAACAAGATCTTTAATATGAGAAAATTTGTCTTTAATTTGAATAACTGTTGATGTTTTTAATTGCTATTTCGACTTCACACTTTAAACAAATTAGCGGGAAAACTAGTACAAATTGTATGAAAATTTTCTTTTGTCAATGTTCTTGCGTGATCTAATTGCCGCTAATCTCCAATTAAAATTTTCCCTCGACTTTCAAAATAAATTGATTGTTTTCAGATTCTTGTTGATTTAAGTTTTTTTTGGTATTGCGCGAAAAGTTGGCCATGGATACCGACTTCTTTTTTTAACATTAACCAACTATCTAAAATTTACACGTTTTTGTTTCTTAAGATTTTTCAGTAGGGAGCCAAATAACTACTTTAATAAACTAAAACAATGGCCTTTAATAACTAAAACAATGGCCTCAACAGAGCCGAAGAGCCTGTGTAATTTTCAGAAACTATCTGAGCACCCAGTTGCATAAAGCTTCTCAGTGCCATCAATTTTCAATATAAAAGTTTTCTTCGGTATCTTAAAATAAATAGGTATGTTACGGCTATTTAATAATTTTGCTCAATTGGAGGTTTTTTTATATTGCGCGACAAGTTGACGATGGATGTTGATTACTTTTTCAGGGCCACTTAGCTGTCCAAAATTGTCACCTTTTTGTTTCTCATGTTTTTTTTGTAGGGCGCAAAATAAGCGAGGAAATCGCGGTGGTAGTTTAAAAAATCATACTGTATACTTATGAACTGTTTTAATAAATAGTTTAATACTGATTCCTTAATTTTTTTTAACCCTTTCGGTGACATCGGCTTAATCGCTTGCAAAGAATTCTCGGAACAAGACACCCGTTCGAACCATCCGATGCCGAAGGCGCGCGCTGTTGCCGTCTCCGCGCGCCCTGTAACGATAGCCACGAGAAACCTCTTCAGGTCGTTCGATACCAACTGTCCGCGACTGTACTTGCTTCTGGGGTACTCCTAGTTTATAGTATTGTGAGGGTGAGAATTATTATTATTATTATTATTAAGAAACTGTGGAAATTAATTGGGAAAAAAATTTTTTTCTTAGGGGGCTATGTTTTGGTATTTAGGCATAGCTTTTAATTCTAAACAACTTTTTTTCATAACCTTTGGTTGGAATAAGGGAACTTTACTCGTATGTAAATTTTTTATATTTTTTGACCTACCCTGTATGCTGTTTAACTTGCAACCATTCTAAGTGCACCTAATCTGATGATTGGACATGCATCAACTTTCGTCAGTATCTATTTTGGTTGTGCAATTAATAAAAAAAAAGTCCTATATGTTGCACACTTAAATGACCACACTGTATATTTTCAAGAAAATTTAACTTTTTATTTTGAAAATAGATTTTTCTACCTGCCCTAAAAATAGACACATCATGGCGACCCAAAACAACCTTCATCCAGAAAACTTCTCTCGGATGATGCGCTTATTGCCCATATAATAATAATAATAATAATAATAATAATAATAATAATAATAATAATAATAATAATAATAATATATAATATAATAAATAATAATTACGCAGGGATGGGTCTGGCCTGTGAGAGGGGCAGATTCACGGGTGTAACGATCCCGCGATTCCCAGTTACGCATGGAGAGGCTTGGCCTGTGACAGGGGCAGACCTACGGGTGTGACAATCCCGCGATATCCAGTTACGCAGGGAGGGGTCTAGCCGGTGACGGAGGCTGATCCTCGGGTGTGACAATCCCGCGACTCCCAGTTACACAGGGATGGGTCTAGCCTGTGAGAGGGTCAGATCCCCGGGTGTAACGATCCCGTGTTTCCCAGTTAACGCAAGGAGGGGTTTGGCCGGTGACAGGGGCAGATCCTCGGGAGTAACGATCCCGCGTTATCCTAGTTGACCCGTATGGGTAGCGGGTTAGAATACTCCTATCGTGGCTCCGCGAGTCGTAAAAGGCGACCGAGGGCCGTCACTCCCACGTTACGGGAGAAACCCATGGAATGGAGATTAATAGGAGTATTGTCATAGGGCCGCTGCCTGGGGATCGCCAGGGCATGTCTGGAGCCGGCGCTGGGCATGACAGCGAGCGGGACGTCGGTGACAGGGCGCTGATGAGGCGGGCCCCTGTTGCACAAACAGCTACAGCCCAACAACACGAACATCTACAACATGGGAGCCAAACGAGAACTAGGGTTCCACCCACCGAAGGTGCTGCGCGGGAACTTCAGCCAGCGTTCACTCAGGCGGGATTACAACGACGACGCATGAAATGGACTGGGTCCATGAATGAATCGATAATGCGTATTTTTTACAGGGTGACAAACTTAGGACAAGAGATGATCGGCTACCGACAACAACTGCATGCCGAGTTCTGCAGGGAGTTTCCACACATGCAAGTGTCTGAACAAAGAGTGTCAGATCAGTATCGAACTATTCTAAGAAATAACCGAATTCCAGAAACGCGACTCAACGCTATAAAACGGGAAGTTGAGCTAGAGATCCATGGCGAACACATAGACATAGACAACAACAATGGGGAAATTCAACTGCCTGGACCACAACAAGAAGCCGGAACGGCAGAGCGAACAACTGAGAATCGGGAAATTCAAGTGCCTGGACCACAACAAAACGCCGAGACGACGGGACGAACAACTGAGAATCGGGAATCAGTTAACGGAGAACACTTTGAAAGCCTAGACACACAGCTGAAAAGGGCGGTATTGCGATACGAAGGCACAGACCCACTGAGCAGACCACCGCTACCAAGATTGAACTCTTCCAGGAAACTTGCAATCATGCTCGATATTATGAACACCAGAATTTTACCCAACTATGTTTCAGTAACACCAACATTGGAACATATGCACATGTTAATCTACTGTGCCGCAACGGCCATCATCACTGCAATGGGAGCCAAGATCCGGACGGCTCAAGAGTTAAATCGTGCAAGACCAGAACCACGAATGGCTCAATGGGAGATGCGACTAAACCGGAAGATCGAGAGTCTCCGTAAAGACATAGGACAAGTAACGGAATATATCAGAGGAGTTGGAACTGGAAAGATCCAGAGGGCGGTGCAGGCAATAATGAGCCGCGCCCAAATGCATTCTCAGCGTGACCCCGCGAACATCACTGCTCAACAATGTCTTGATACATTAAAACAAAAACTTTCTGTTTTCGCAGGGCGTCTGAGGAGATACAAGGCTAGTAACAACAGGAAACGAGACAACAAACTTTTTGAACGATCAGAAAAAGTTTTCTACCGTACTTTGAATTCTAGCGGCGATGCCACAAATGCGACTTACCCTACCAGAGAACAGGTCGACGGTTTCTGGAGAAATCAACTTGCCACACCAGGTCCATACAATGTCAGTGCAAGCTGGATCAGTGAAGAACGCGAGATGGGCCGGAACTATAGCCAGATGCAACATGAGCAATTCACAACCGATGAGGTCTCCAATGTCATAAAGAATTCCCACAACTGGAAGGCACCAGGTCCAGATCATCTCCAAAATTACTGGATTAAGAAGTTGTGGTGCACGCATGAACAAATAACTGCCTTAATTAATGAAGTCTTGCTCGATCCTCTGAAAATGCCATTGTTTCTTACACAGGGTGCAACCTACTTGTTACCAAAAGACCAGCGGAATACGGATAATCCTGCCAAGTACCGCCCAATAACCTGCTTGCCTACGCTGTACAAGATAATCACATCTTGCCTTACGCAGCGAATATATGCTCACTGTGAGCGGAACAACATCATGGCAATGCAGCAGAAGGGCTGCGCGAAGGGCGCAATGGGATGCAAAGAGCAACTCATCATAGACTCTGTCATCTGCAACCAGGCTCATTCCAGGCAACGAAACCTCTACATGGCTTATGTGGACTACAAAAAAGCATTTGATTCCGTACCTCACGACTGGCTCACAGGTATCTTAAAGCTGTACAAAATAGATCATCATACAGTTTCCTTTTTAGAACACGTTATGACAACCTGGCGCACTAAGATACAACTCAGAACCGCAAGCAGTAACATCGAGACCGACACAATCAACATCCGAAGAGGGATTTTCCAAGGAGATTCACTCAGTCCACTGTGGTTCTGCATGGCGATGAACCCTCTATCACACCGGTTGAACTCTACGAAATATGGCTTCGCTATCAAAAGCAACAGATCAGAAGCGTTCAGGTTGAATCACCTGTTATATATGGATGATTTAAAACTGATGGCCGCAACCAAGAACCAACTAACGCAAATGCTTAAAATTGTAGAGGAGTTCTCCAGGGACATCGGAATGCAGTTTGGACTGGACAAGTGCCGCACCCTTAATATCGTCCGGGGAAAGCTCGAACAAGGCGCACACGAGATGCAGGACGGACAGGAGATCGAAGCAATGAGCGTGGGAGATACATACAAGTACCTCGGGATGAAGCAAGCTCAAAGGATAGATCATCGAACAATGAAGACCGATTTAACTAATGAATTCATCAAGAGAGTAAGACAAGTAGTGCGAACTGATCTTAACAGCAGGAATTTGTTTAAGGCCCTAAACACGTATGCGTGCTCTGTACTAAGCTATTCCTTCGGAATAGTGAATTGGACCAACACGGACATCAACAACTTGCAACGAAAAGTTAGGACACTACTGACAAAAGCTCATAAACATCATCCCCGTAGCGCCGTAGAAAGAACAACCCTGCCACGTCAACAAGGAGGAAGAGGATTGGCAGACCTCAGCAAGCAATTGGACCAACAAATACTAAATCTGCGTAATTATTTCCACAGACAGGCCAACAGCTCCACACTACATAAAGCTATATGCGGAGCAGACGTCTCAACACCGCTACGTCTGACGGAACACGAGCATCACAATCACCACCGAACTGACAACGATAAACTACAGAGGTGGTTAGAGAAGCCGCTGCACGGGAGGCATCCTAATGAGGTTAACCAGGAACATGTCGACAAGTTAGCGTCGTACTATTGGCTGACCTCGGGACGGATGTTCCCAGAGACAGAAGGCTTCTTACTGGCCATACAAGATCAGGTTATACCAACTCGCAACTACCTAAAATTCATTGTAGGAGATGCATCGGTAGTGGATGACAGATGCAGATACGGGTGCCCAACTTCAGAAACAATCCAGCACATAACAGGAGGATGTCAGATGTTTGCATCAACGGAATATAAGGAACGACACGATTCGGTTGCCAAGATCTTGCACCAGGAACTGGCGGAAAAGCTGCTGCTTGTGCAGACAGAGAGGGTCCCATATTACAACTACACACCTGAGCCTGTTCTTGAGAACAGAAACTACAAGATGTACTGGGATCGTACAGTTCTGACTGATCAACGAGTTGCCCATAACAGACCGGACCTTATAATAGTTGATAAAATTTCTAGGAAGACAACTCTGATTGATGTGGCCATCCCGAACAACAACAACCTGCGTGTGAAGCAAGTCGAGAAGATCGCGAAGTACAGAGACTTAGAAGAACGAATTAGAAGGCAATGGGAAATGGAGAACGTCCAGACGATTCCAATCATCATGTCAACAACTGGTGTTATACCAAAAAGTTTGCTGAGAAACATCAAGGAGCTGAATCTAACTGATAGTCTTTACAGGTCCATGCAGAAAGCGGTACTACTTGCGACAGCCCGAACCGTCAGGAAATTCATGGGGAATGCAGGATCGTCCAACAACACCAATGTCACCTAAGGCCCGATTACATGGCAAGGGTCTCGTCCGAGCCAGATCCTTTTGGTATCCGGGATGCCCGGGATCTGAGTGAATGTTCCCCGAAGAGGGAGTGCGAATGCCTTTTGGCTAAGTCGAGATAATAATAATAATAATAAATACATACAAGTATCTCGGGATGAAACAAGCTCAAAGGATAGACCATCGAACAATGAAGATCGATTTAACGAATGAATTCATCAAGAGAGTAAGGCAAGTAGTGCGAACTGATCTTAACAGCAGGAATTTGTTTAAGGCCCTGAACACGTATGCGTGCTCTGTACTCAGCTATTCGTTCGGAATAGTGAATTGGACCAACACGGACATCAACAACCTGCAACGAAAAGTTAGAACACTACTGACAAAAGCTCAAAAACATCATCCCCGTAGCGCCGTAGAAAGAACAACTCTGCCACGTCAACTAGGAGGAAGAGGATTGGCAGATCTCAGCAAGCAATTGGACCAACAAATATTAAATCTGCGTAATTATTTCTACAGGCAGGCCAACAGCTCCACACTACATAGGGCTATATGTGGAGCAGACGTCTCAACACCGCTACGTCTGACGGAACACGAGCGTCAAAATCACCACCGAACCGACAACGATAAACTACAGAGGTGGTTGGGGAAGCCGCTGCACGGGAGGCATCCTAATGAGGTTAACCAGGAACATGTCGACAAGTTAGCGTCGAACTATTGGCTGACCTCGGGACGGATGTTCCCAGAGACAGAAGGCTTCTTACTGGCCATACAAGATCAGGTTATACCAACTCGCAACTACCTAAAACTCATTGTAGGAGATGCATCGATAGTGGATGACAGATGCAGATACGGGTGCCCAACTTCAGAAACAATCCAGCACATAACAGGAGGATGTCAGATGTTCGCATCAACGGAATATAAGGAACGACACGATTCGGTTGCCAAGATCTTGCACCGGGAACTGGCGGAAAAGTTGCTGCTTGTGCAGACAGAAAGGGTCCCATATTACAACTACACACCTGAGCCTGTTCTTGAGAACAGCAACTACAAGATGTACTGGGATCGTACAGTTCTGACTGATCAACGAGTTGCCCATAACAGACCGGACCTTATAATAGTTGATAAAATTTCTAGGAAGACAACTCTGATTGATGTGGCCATCCCGAACAACAACAACCTGCGTGTGAAGCAAGTCGAGAAGATCTCGAAGTACAGAGACTTAGAAGAACGAATTAGAAGGCAATGGGAAATGGAGAACGTCCAGACGATTCCAATCATCATGTCAACAACTGGTGTTATACCAAAAAGTTTGCTGAGAAACATCAAGGAGCTGAATCTAACTGATAGTCTTTACAGGTCCATGCAGAAAGCGGTACTACTTGCGACAGCCCGAACCGTCAGGAAATTCATGGGGAATGCAGGATCGTCCAAGAACATCAATGTCACCTAGGGCCCGATAACATGGCAAGGGTCTCGTCCGAGCCAGATCCTTTTGGTATCCGGGATGCCCGGGATCTGAGTGAATGTTCCCCGTAGAGGGAGTGCGAATGCCTTTTGGCTAAGTCGATATAATAATAATAATAATAATACTGAACAAAGAGTGTCAGATCAGTATCGAACTATTCTAAGAAATAACCGAATTCCAGAAACGCGACTTAACGCTATCAAACGGGAAGTTGAGCTAGAGATCCACGGCGAACACATAGACATAGATGACAACAACAACAATGAGGAACTTCAAGCGCCTGGACAACAACTAGAAGCCGAAACGGTAGAACCAACAACCGAGAGTCTGGAATCGGTTAACGAAGAACATTTTGAAGGCTTAAACGCACATATGAGACAGGCAGTATTGCGATACGAAGGCACAGACCCACTGAGCAGGCCACCGCTACCAAGATTAAATTCTTCCAGGAAACTTGCGATCGTGCTCGATCTTATGAACACAAGAATTTTACCAAACTATGTTTCAGTGACACCAACATTAGAACGTATGCACATGTTAATCTACTGTGCCGCAACGGCAGTCACCACTGTAATGGGTGCCAAGATCCGAACGGCCCAAGAGTTGAATCGTGCAAGACCAGAACCACGAATGGCTCAATGGAAAATGCGACTAAATCGGAAGATCGAGAGTCTCCGTAAAGACATAGGACAAGTGACGGAATATATCAGAGGAGTTAGAACTAGAAGGATCCAGAGGGCGGTGCAGGCAATAATGAGCCGCACCCAAATGCATTCTCGGCATGACCCCGCGAACATCACTGCTCAACAATGTCTTGACACATTAAAACAAAAACTTTCTGTTTTTGCAGGGCGTCTGAGGAGATACAAGGCTAGTAACAACAGGAAACGAGACAACAAACTCTTTGAACGATCAGAAAAGGGTTTCTACCGTGCTTTTAATTCTAGCGCCGATGCCACAATTGCGAGTTACCCTAGCAGAGAACAGGTCGACGGTTTCTGGAGAAATCAACTTGCCACACCAGGTCCATACAATGTCAGTGCAAGCTGGATCAGCGAAGAACGCGAGATGGGCCGGAACTATAGCCAGATGCAACACGAGCAATTCACAACCGCTGAGGTCTCCGATGTCATCAAGAAATCCCACAACTGGAAGGCACCAGGTCCAGATCATCTCCAAAATTATTGGATTAAGAAGTTGTGGTGCACGCATGAACAGATAACTACCTTAATTAATGAAGTCTTGCTCGATCCTCTGAAAATGCCATTGTTTCTTACACAGGGTGCAACCTACCTGTTACCAAAAGACCAGCGGAATATGGATAACCCTGCCAAGTACCGCCCAATAACCTGCTTGCCTACGCTGTACAAGATAATCACATCTTGCCTTACGCAGCGAATATATGCTCACTGCGAGCGGAACAACATCATTGCAATGCAGCAGAAGGGCTGCTCGAAGGGCGCAATGGGATGCAAAGAGCAACTCATCATAGACTCTGTCATCTGCAACCAGGCTCATTCCAAGCAACGAAACCTCCACATGGCTTATGTGGACTACAAAAAAGCATTTGATTCCGTACCTCACGACTGGCTCACAGGTATCTTAAAGCTGTATAAAATAGATCATCATACAGTTTCCTTTTTAGAACACGTTATGACAACCTGGCGCACTAAGATACAACTCAGAACCGCAGACAGTAACATCGAGACCGACACAATCAACATCCGAAGAGGGATTTTCCAAGGAGATTCACTCAGTCCACTGTGGTTCTGCATGGCGATGAACCCTCTATCACATCGGTTGAACTCTACAAAATACGGCTTCGCTATCAAAAGCAACAACGCAGAAGCGATCAAGTTGAATCACCTATTATATATGGATGATTTAAAACTGATCGCCGCAACCAAAAACCAACTAACGCAAATGCTTAAAATTGTAGAGGAGTTCTCCAGGGACATCGGAATGCTGTTTGGACTGGACAAGTGCCGCACCCTTAATATCATCCGGGGAAAGCTCGAACAAAGCGCACACGAGATGCAGGACGGCCGGGAGATCGAAGCAATGGGCAAGGGAGATACATACAAGTATCTCGGGATGAAACAAGCTCAAAGGATAGACCATCGAACAATGAAGACTGATTTAACGAATGAATTCATCAAGAGAGTAAGACAAGTAGTGCGAACTGATCTTAACAGCAGGAATTTGTTTAAGGCCCTGAACACGTATGCGTGCTCTGTACTCAGCTATTCGTTCGGAATAGTGAATTGGACCAACACGGACATCAACAACCTGCAACGAAAAGTTAGGACACTACTAACAAAAGCTCATAAACATCATCCCCGGAGCGCCGTAGAAAGAACAACTCTGCCACGTCAACTAGGAGGAAGAGGATTGGCAGATCTCAGCAAGCAATTGGACCAACAAATATTAAATCTGCGTAATTATTTCTACAGGCAGGCCAACAGCTCCACACTACATAGGGCTATATGCGGAGCAGACGTCTCAACACCGCTACGACTGACGGAACACGAGCGTCAAAATCACCACCGAACCGACAACGATAAACTACAGAGGTGGTTGGGGAAGCCGCTGCACGGGAGGCATCCTAATGAGGTTAACCAGGAACATGTCGACAAGTTAGCGTCGAACTATTGGCTGACCTCGGGACGAATGTTCCCCGAGACTGAAGGCTTCCTACTGGCCATACAAGATCAGGTTATACCAACTCGCAACTACCTAAAATTCATTGTAGGAGATGCATCGGTAGTGGATGACAGATGCAGATACGGGTGCCCAACTTCAGAAACAATCCAGCACATAACAGGAGGATGTCAGATGTTCGCATCAACGGAATATAAGGAACGACACGATTCGGTTGCCAAGATCTTGCACCAGGAACTGGCGGAAAAGCTGCTGCTTGTGCAGGCAGAGAGGGTCCCATATTACAACTACACACCTGAGCCTGTTCTTGAGAACAGCAACTACAAGATGTACTGGGATCGTACAGTTCTGACAGATCAACGAGTTGCCCATAACAGACCGGACCTTATAATAGTTGATAAAATTTCTAGGCAGACAACTCTGATTGATGTGGCCATCCCGAACAACAACAACCTGCGTGTGAAACAAGTCGAGAAGATCGCGAAGTACAGAGATTTAGAAGAACGAATTAGAAGGCAATGGGAAATGGAGAACGTCCAGACGATTCCAATCATCATGTCAACAACTGGTGTTATACCAAAAAGTTTGCTGAGGAACATCAAGGAGCTGGGTCTAACTGATAGTCTTTACAGGTCCATGCAGAAAGCGGTACTACTTGCGACAGCCCGAACCGTCAGGAAATTCATGGGGAGTGCAGGAACGTCCAACAACATCAATGTCACCTAAGGCCCGATAACATGGCAAGGGTCTCGTCCGAGCCAGATCCTTTTGGTATCCGGGATACCCGGGATCTGAGTGAATGTTCCCTGTAGAGGGAGTGCGAATGCCTTTTGGCTAAGTCGAGATAATAATAATAATAATAATAAGATGCCTTTATTGATAACTTAGAAAACATTTTCGTTTTACAATTTAATACAAAGACGGCGAGATCTAGCAAATGCTACTCCATCTAACCGCCAAACCAAAGAAATACACTAAATATATCTATCTGCAATATGAAAAAGTCGATGCATCCAGCGCACAAACATACAACTGGTAACATAGAAGCAATTAGATAGTACTATTCTTTCCATTTTCACTCAACGTGTGATCTTATGAATTTTTTTATATTATTCTTAAAACTAGAGATACTTATCGAATTTACAACATTGTCAGGTAGAGAATTATACAATTTAGCAGCATTGTAACTAAATGAACCCCGAAACAAAGAAGTGGTGTGCCTGGGAATTGTCAATTTATCTCTGCGACGCGTGGGAATAATATGAATATCAGACCTTCGTACTAGTTTGAGTCCAAGAAACGAAGGACAGCCGGTAGTCAAAACTTTGTGTATAAGTGTTAAGAAATGGACTCGAAAGCGACTATCTAAGGATAACCAGTTACTGGCTTTGAAAAGTGGCGTGACATGATCGTATTTTCGTGCTCCGTAACTGAACCTAAGGCAGCTGTTTTGTAATTTCTGGAGGCTACCTTTTTCCCTACATGTCAATGCCGGCCAGTATACCGTATCACAGTAAGCCAGGCGAGAAAGAATCAAACTGTCACACAATTGTAATTTGATGTCAGTTGTGAGGTATTCTTTGTGTAAGTAGAGTAGTTTTAATTTGCCATAACTGGACTGGAGTAATTTTGAAACATGTGTTTCGAATTTCAGTCGAGTATCCAAGTACACGCCTAAATTGCGGCACAAATCAATATTATTTAAGATTTGATTATTTATTCGAATTACAAAATTACCATCCTCAATTATTTTCATTCGCATTCTACCAAATAACATCATCTGAGATTTCGCCTCATTTAAAACTAGTCCATGGGACAGAGATATCTTGTAGATTGTGTCCAAGTCTCTATTAATACAAGTAGCAGCCCACCTACACTCTGTATTATGAAACGAGAAATATATTTGCATATCATCGGCATATTGATGAGAGGTGCATGAACTGAAATATTTGTAAAAATCAGCAGTATATATTGTAAAGAGCAATGGTCCAAGTATACTGCCCTGGGGGACTCCTCTCGCCACCAACTGTGCATGTGAAGTGGTACCATTATTAAATTTAACTCTTTGATACCTGTTTTGTAGATAACTTTTAATTAAATTAGTTGCCAATGTATCCAGTCCAAAAAAAGCAATTTTTGACAAAGTATTGAATGATTCAAAGTATCAAATGCTTTACTGTAGTCCAATAATACAAGGCAGGTATTTTCACCTTTATCACATGCTCGAAAAATATTATCTGTTACTTCCAACAAAGCTGTACTAGTACTGTGCTGCGCACGAAAGCCAGATTGTGTGCCAGGGAAAATGTTGTTGCTATCACAATGTACATACAGCTGCTGATGGACCACTCTTTCTAAAATTTTAGAAAAAGTAGGAAGGATACTGATAGGCCGAAACTGAGAAATGGACGTAGTATTACTTACTTTCGCTATTGGCAAAAAAATGCAAAACAATGCCGATTGGAATTTTACTTTACGTCGTGGGTGAACTACAATTTACAGGGGGTTCTAGGTTCCAGGTCGTTACATGTGGCTGTGAGACTAGTGATGGGCAGAATCGAGTAAAAGTAGCGACAGTACTCGATTCTTTAATGTACTCGTATAGTATTCGAGTACTGGAGTACGAGTACCGAGTACGAGTACTCAGTATTGCTATTGAAGAACGATCACGGTAGCGAAAACACAAAACATAGAAGTTCAGCATTATTGCGGTTTATTTTATTGTGTTTTCCAGTGTTTGGTCTTCCTGTACTCGACTCTCGGGTTCTCGACACAATATAGGTCGTAGTTGTACTCTCATTGACAACAAGGACAAAACTTAAGAAAAGTAAGAAAACACAATAGTAGGTTAGGTCATGAGTCATAATACACACATCCACGCATGTATACTCAAATTATTTTAAGAAGTCCTTACTGGATCTGTCAATTGGTAATTTCGATATCCTAAGTTGGCATCAATGCAGCAAAAAATGCAACCCGGTCATAAGTTCAGGTCAGTAATGAGCCCATTTGCACTAATAACATGAAAAGTAACACGAACAAGAACAACACAGATGAGGGTAAAACTCACGAAACGTAGAAAACCCGTGAATATTTTCATTACCGAATGTTTGAACCAGTTTGAACGATCTGGAAAACCTTTACTGTCACTTTGACACACCGAAGCTAAATTTGCCTGAGTCCGCCCCTAGACGCTGCCAAAAGCAGCTGATTATTACAAAATACCAAAACGAAAGTGTTTCCATGATGTTTGAAATTATTATTAAAATGAGTTGTAGTCATAGTTATTTTTATTTGTAGCGGCATAATCGTGATTGCAATAGGGTTTTTATTTTATTATACTCTTTTTTCGTATCACTTGGGTAACTTTTCACATCATAAATCAATGAGTGACGTCATTAACTGGTTGAGACACATATACCAATGTTATACCCATGGTTAACAAAAAATTCCTAGGGATTTTGTTGAGAATGTCATCTGACAAAATCGGGACTTCTTACAGTAATCGGGGTATATCGTAGGTTTTATTTTTCCTCTTCTAAAAAAGTTTGAGTACTTACTTCAGTGGCGTCGCGTGACTTCAGAAACAGGGGGGGCACCTTCAATTTTTTTATTTTCAATGCCATATTTTTCAACATTTTTTATCGCAATTTTATTTTACAGTGTCCTCCAAAAAGTTCGCACCATAGGGGGGAAATTTTTAATTAACGTTTTATTTTGAAATTTAATTTTGGGGTTACCTTTTGCTTTTAAAAAGATTAAAAATGACCCTCTCAAACGTGGTCATGCGACTTTCGTTATCTGTCAAAAATGACATTTAAAAAAATATATCGCCAAAAATGGGTTTATTTGTTAAACTATCAAAAAGTTTTACTTGAAAAAGTTGTTTCTTTTTCAATTTTACCTAAGTGTACCAAATTTCTGAAAATTTTAAAAACTCGAAACTTCAGAAAAACTATTTTATATATCATTCTATATCATATATATTAAATTTTTATTACTAATTACCGATAAGAATAGTTATTTATGTACCAAGGCACTGAAGTTCAACTTTTTATGACTCGTGTGGAGTTTAGTTGCTGAGGCCTCTGGCCGAGGCAAATAAACCACATGAGTCATAAAAAGAACTTCAGTGCCGAGGTACATATTATATTTTTTTTTAAATCGGAAAAAATGTTTTATTAGGCAAGAAAATAATAATAAGGGATCACCCGTCCACGAACCGACTACGCGCGGCGTTGCTTGACTTTACCGATCGCTCTACCTAGGACAAGTATAATGACGTACGGCACCTTCGAACAGAAAAACCAAACTGCTGCTTCTTGTGCAGCCTACACAACAAATCTATTGACATTCAAATTTACTAAAATATGTATACCGAAGGATTGCGCTTCTATAGGAAACAATTTCGCAACGTGCACGAAAAGTTAAATGGGCCTTTATCGGCCGGGTTTTGAATATTTGGTCACTTTTGACGGGCGATTTCTCCGCGTCTGACGTTTGATGTTTACATCTCGCCAAGGCCTACTTATTGAAAAAATCGTACAATAATGGGCTACATTATTGTACGATTTCTGTGCTTTTAATGACGATTTTGGGACATTTTAATGCCGATTTCAAGAAATAGGTATTTATCAAAAGAAAATGATATTTACGCTTCAAAATTCTGTTATGTTTGTTGCAAAGTTGATGTACCGTCTAGCATTTGTGGTATAAATTTAGTTACATTACGTTTCCCAGTTCTAAATTAATGCCAAAATAATAATAAATTAAAATATCATCAAACTATTTTACGTATCTAAGCAAAGTTGTTGACTTTTATGGAACAAATAATTATTACCTTTATATTTAATTTCACATTAATCGATATTGATGAGTAGACCATGGAGAGAATAATAGCAATTGTTTTTATTTGACAGTTTGATAACTTCTCCATGGCCTACTCATCAATATCGATTAATGTGAAATTAAACTTAAAGGTAATAATTATTTGTTCCATAAAAGTCAAGAATTTTGCTTAGATACGTAAAATAATTTGATGATATTTTAATATATTATTATTTTGGCATCAATTTAGAACTAGGAAACGTAATGTAACTAAATTTATACCCTAGAATGCTAGACGGTACATCAACTTTGCAACAAACAACAACGTAAATATCATTATACTTTTGAAAAATACCTATTCTTATCGGTAATTAGTAATAAAAAAATAATAGAATGATAAAGCTATTAATATAAAATAGTTTTTATGAAGTTTCTAGTTTTTAAAATTTTCAGAAATTTCATGAATATTAAAAATTGGCAAAAAACTAAATATTTTAGTAGAACATTCAAATTTGGTACACTTACGTAGAATTGAAAAAGAAACAACTTTTTCAAGTAAAACTTTTTGATATTTTAACAAATAAATCCATTATTGACGATATATTTTTTTAAATGTCATTTTTGACAGATAACGAAAGTCACATGACCACGTTTGAGTGGGTCATATTTCATCTTTTTTAAAGCAAAAGGTAACCCCCAAAATTAAATTTCAGAATAAAACTGTATATGAAACAAAAACAAAAAAATAGTTTCGAAATAAAACAACTTGTACTGTCACTGCCAGGGAAGCCCGTGCCCCCCCTGCCCCCCCCCCCCCGACGCGACGCCACTGACCTACTTTTATCGATACTTATTCGATTCTTAAAAGTACTAGCATACTAAGTAGGTACTCGATTCTCAAAAAAGTATTCGATTCTGCATTCTGCCCATCACGGGCGTAGCCAAGGGGGGGGGGTTTCGGGGGTTCAAACCCCCCCCCCCCCGAAATAAGCAAAATATTACCTAATATTATACCGAAAAAATACGAGGAGTGAAGAGTTAAATTATTATTACGTTTGAATATATGTAGTAATAGTAGCGCCTAGCGCCATCTTTTGACGAGAGGCAGACGCAGTTGCAGCCGAACTATTTTGTATTGTAGGGACACTTTGCGTTTTTTCTCGATTATTCGCCACGCCCCTCGGTCGAAATAAGCGGAACTTTGTGGAAGTTCGTGGAAGTTTCTGGACGGCTACTGGGCTGCTATATAAGCGGCGCCGCGGCGCGTGACCGCGCTTACGGCAGTATTGTTCCATGCGAACTCGAAGCGAATAAAAGTGAAAAGTGGTGAACGAATAGTGAAGAGAATTAAGTGTACCGTGTAAGTGAGTAATTTTAGTGCGCTGTTATTCGATGACCTTGTTAAGGATAGATACGTGAATCATTATTACTGTCGAAAAATGGAGGGGAAAAAAAGGAAGGGTGATAAACTTAAAGGTATGGACTACTGGAAAAAGTGGTGTAGTCAAGGTCAAGGGGTTTCTAATAAAGAAACAAATTTGGATTTAGCTATCAAAGCTTCAGCTACCTTGCATGCTGATAAGAAGACTGCCTACCCCGAAATCTAGTTTGGAATGCCTAGATATGTGCGATAAAAACCTTTATCCTAATATTTATACATTACTACAAATCTTGGCTACCATTCCTGTATCCACTGCTACCCCAGAAAGGTCTTTCTCGAGCCTAAGGAGACTGAAAAACTATTTACGAAACACTACAAGTGAAAACAGACTTAATGGTTTGGCTCTAATGAACATTCACTATGGAACAGAAATTCATGCAGATGAAGTAGTGGATATATTTAAAAGAAAAAGCCGAAGATTTCTTCTTTAATGGTTTTAGATTTAGCGCAGAGGAACGAAATTAATTTATCCATTTCATTTAAAGTTAAGAACTTTATAAATATGTCGTAGTTTTTCGGATGAATATATAGATATTAAATTTCATGTAAGTATATTTTTGTTGTTTTATTTACTTCTCAAACTAACCCCCCCCCCCCCCCAAAACTAAATCCTGGCTACGCCCGTGCTGCCCATGTCACTGCTGTGAGATGCGCGTCCTCTTTGCAGGTTCCGACGGAACGCAGCCTCGTTCTCGTCGGGACGCCAATGCCGCGTCACCGCCGTATATCCGTCGGCGCCCCCATACATATTTAACCCGGCCAAAATCCGACCCCATCCGGAATTATGCAGGACCATTTTTCGCGGGCCATTTGGGGCCGGGCTGCGGGCCGCCGGCCCGGCCCCGCTCTCCATATTTAATCGCCCGGAAATGGGACCGCGCCCGGAGCGGTGCGCCCCGAAAAGAAGCCGATTCCGGGAGGCGGTTAATCTTGACGGTTTGGCCATTTAGGTGGTTTTGCTCTTCGCGGTGTCCTCGAAGCTCCGACACGGATTTATTTTATCATAAAATAAATAAATATTTAATTATCAAGACATACCTACTGATTAGCTAAGGAACAATACCTACCTTCCTTCTAATGACGTGTTAAAAAGCAGCCAATCTTCATTTCAATATATAAGGTTGGCCACGGGCGTAGCCAAGGGGGGGGTTTCGGGGGTTCAAACCCCCCCCCCCCCGAAATAAGCAAAATATTACCTAATATTATACCGAAAAAATACGAGGAGTGAAGAGTTAAATTATTATTATGTTTGAATATATGTAGTAATAGTAGCGCCTAGCGCCATCTTTTGACGAGAGGCAGACGCAGTTGCAGCCGAACTATTTTGTATTGTAGGGACACTTTGCGTTGTTTCTCGATTATTCGCCACGCCCCTAGGTCGAAATGAGCGGAACTTTGTGAAAGTTCGTGGAAGTTTCTGGACGGCTACTGGGCTGCTATATAAGCGGCGCCGCGGCGCGTGATCGCGCTTACGGCAGTATTGTTCCATGCGAACTCGAAGCGAATAAAAGTGAAAAGTGGTGAACGAATAGTGAAGAGAATTAAGTGTACCGTGTAAGTGAGTAATTTTAGTGCACTGTTATTCGATGACCTTGTTAAGGATAGATACGTGAATCATTATTACTGTCGAAAAATGGAGGGGAAAAAAGGAAGGGTGATAAACCTAAAGGTATGGACTACTGGAAAAAGTGGTGTAGTCAAGGTCAAGGGGTTTCTAATAAAGAAACAAATTTGGATTTAGCTATCAAAGCTTCAGCTACCTTGCATGCTGATAAGAAGACTGCCTACCCCGAAATCTAGTTTGGAATGCCTAGATATGTGCGATAAAAACCTTTATCCTAATATTTACACATTACTACAAATCTTGGCTACCATTCCTGTATCCACTGCTACCCCAGAAAGGTCTTTCTCGAGCCTAAGGAGACTGAAAAACTATTTACGAAACACTACAAGTGAAAACAGACTTAATGGTTAATGAACATTCACTATGGAACAGAAATTCATGCAGATGAAGTAGTGGATATATTTAAGAGAAAAAGCCGAAGATTTCTTCTTTAATGGTTTTAGATTTAGCGCAGAGGAACGAAATTAATTTATCCATTTCATTTAAAGTTAAGAACTTTATAAATATGTCGTAGTTTTTCGGATGAATATATAGATATTAAATTTCATGTAAGTATATTTTTGTTGTTTTATTTACTTCTCAAACTAACCCCCCCCCCCCAAAACTAAATCCTGGCTACGCCCGTGAGGTTGGCTACGTAAATCTTCTCATGGGTCCGTGCATAAGTTTTTTATTTTTTGAGCAATTTTTTTCGTCTATAGATACCTCTAACCATGTATAGTTTGTGTTACCTGGTTTCTTCCTATAGGTATTTCTGTTTGGTTTGGTTATCTTTTAAAGCAGTAAAAAAAGATAACTTATGTAGGTATATCTATCTCCCTTAATAAGAAAAACAAACAATCCAACAAGATATGTATCATTCAAGTTAGAATGACTAGAGAAATATGCAAAGAACATACCTAACTGTGGTACAAAGAGTTTTGTTGTTGAGGTATTAAAAAAGTATTTTGGGAAATCTCTGCATGACCAAGAACCTAAGAATCGATTTTATTTTGACATATATGTTAAATCACCACCAATATAGCAGCAAATTAAAAAAAACTACCATTAAGTTAAGAAAAGTGAAGTTAAATAACGAGGGCACAAAAATTTATATGAAAAGGTTGTTTAGAATGTACCTTTTTGTAAAATTTGCGGTAGTTACAAAAAATTACAGTGTTTCAAATATATGTAAGTATATTGTGTCTCTTGTTCAGAAAATTTTTATATAAATATCTTTCAATTAAATACAACCAGGAAGGCTAGGTATCCCTAATGTATTTGTTGCAAAAAATATGGATTTTTATGGTTTTTCACAAATAACTAAAATTTAATTTAGGTATTTGTGAAAGACCAGAAAAATCCATATTTTTTGGGTAAAATACATTAGGAATAGCCTTCTGGTTATATTTAATTGAAAAAATGACACATTTTCCGAAGAGGGATTTTTTTTTTATTGTAATTTGAAATTTTTTTATTAACTTAAAAGTAGGTAGTTTTTTGAAATTTTCGCCATACTGGTGGTGATTTGACATATTATGTCAAACTCGATTCTTAGGTTATTGGACATCGAGAAAAGATTCCCCAGAATGCTTCTTTTTAATATCTCAACAAACCGAACTCTTTGGACCATTTATACTGTATATTAATGTCTCAAAAAATTTAGAGTGATAGGTACCTATTTACTTCCGGCAAAATAAAGTATGCAATACTCAATGTCATCCTGATCTCAAATTTTTATTATTTTTTTAAAATAGTTATTTATGTACCAAGGTACTGAAATTCAACTTTTTATGACTCATATGTGGAAATTAGTTGCCAAGGCCTCTGGCCTAGGAAAATAAACCACATGATTCATATAAAAAGAACTTCAGTGCCGAGGTTCATATATATATATTTTTTGAAATCGGAAAAAAAAGTTTTATTAGGCAAGAAAATAATCATAAGGGACCACCTGTCCATGAACCGACTGCGCGCTTGACTTTGACGATCGCTCTACCTAGGTCAAGTATAACGAGGCACGGCGCTTCCCAACAGAAACTCCAAACTGCCGCCTGTTGTGCAGCCTCCATGAAAAAAAGATTGATATTCAAACCTACTAAAATATTTATACTGAAAGATCGCGCTGCTATAGCTAACAATTTCGCAATGTATGGGCCTTTCATTGGCCGGGTTTTGAACATTTGATCACTTTTGACGGGCGATGGCCCCGCGTCTGACGTTTGATGTTTACATCTCGCCAAGACCTACTTATTGAAAAAATCGTACAATAATGGGGTACTTCAATGCCGATTTCTGAGTTTTTAATGACGATTTTAAGACACTTCTCTGTTGATTTCAAAAATCATACATCGCATACTTCTTGTGAACCACCGCCTAAATTTTGATGATATTTTATGCTTTTTGAAAAGTTTTTTATAGCATGTGATTTTTTGCACTATAGGTATTTGAACTTGGCTTGGCTATATTGCAATACAAAAGAGCTTATATTTAATACACTATGACTCTGTACCTAGAAAGCGACAGTACCTACTTACCATAATATACAAGAGAAAAACTTTCAGCGATATTCATTTAGATGCTCTCAACTTAGTTGCATATTTACCGAAAGACAACACAGTTACATCCAATTCTCGTTCTCTCGAATCCAAACTAACGAATTTCAAACCCAAAGCTCCCGATTGCGCAACTTCCTCAACCTTGACTTGGTGAACCCCTCTAGCTTTGCCCGGTCCATCCTTATCCTTACAACGTTTCAGACACGATAGACTTACCCACGGTATGTCATTGCGCATCTTGTGACGTCAGTTGCGAATCAGAATTCAAATTGCTCCATATGTTTTGCACAGCAATAGATACTTTTTTTATGGGTTTTTGCTTATTTAAAACGTTTTCTTTTAAATAAGTGTTGTTAAAAATATGTAGATTATATTACTAGATAAATGAATGAATATTGTTTTGATAAAAAACACATTTAATTTGATAATTATAATTTTACAAACAATTTGTTTTCTTTGCGTTTTAGCTAATGGTATGCATGCAAATAAAATTGATATATATTTTGTTAAATTAACAGGATTTTTCTTTTAAAAGACCGTATATTGGTAGAAAATAAAAAAATATCATATAGATATCTAAATAATACATTTATTGTATAAGTAAGGTAATCCTGAACTAAGTTTTGGCTTCTATCGACACAAACTCTCCATCGAAAAAAAGTATTTTACAGATGACTTGTTATAGGCAAAGATATTGATAAATAAAATTCAAACCCTTACCAAAAATATAACTTTTTCCTTCCAGTGTTTATGTCGGTTTATGTCAATTAAAGCCTTTTTTACCAATTAATGCACACAAGCCTCGACACAAGCACAATCTGCACAACTAATGCTTATAGTTTGTAGGTAAACAACAAACAAAACAACATAATAATAAATAGAGAGTAAAATAGGGATCAAATAATGATTCCCTTTAACCATAACAAGGCAAATTTTTTATTGCACATTCTATTTTATTTGCTGTGTAAACCAGGCATAAACTCATTTGAGTCCCCTATTTTTAATGCTCTTTCCTTACCATTTTTTAAATTGATACTGTCTTGTCTGCGGCATGCAGCAATCCATTTTTTGGCAAGATTATTGTCCTTGGGAAATCTATAGTACCTACTTAATTTCCGTTCCCTTACTGTTTCTGTTATTATTTGGACAAACGCTGACTATGCACATCCCGGCATTTCTGGCTTATATTAAAGCAGTGTCGAGCTGGACTGACAGTTGTTTACACTTTTTTCTTGACACATTATACTGTAAACTATAAAAAATCGTAAAACACAACCCCAACCGCCCATTATTTTGAATTCGTGATTCGCAACTGACGTAGATGCGCAGATTTGCCTTGTTTTCGGATTCGTTAGTGACATACCGTGGGTAAGTGTATCGTGGTTTCAGAGCCTCCTAGATCCGCTCTGCCGACGCTCCGATCTGGGCTCCCCAAGCGACCCCCCCGCCCCAGTCCCCCCCTCCTCCGCCGCTGGCTCCGGGAGGGGATCAATACGGCGGCGGGGCCGGCGGCGATGTGCCGTTGCCATGGAGACGCGGCGGGCCGCCGCCAGTGCGGCGGCAGCGGGCTCTCCGCGCTGGGGGGGGGCAGCTGGACTGCCTCCCCCCCAATGATAAGACAGTTTATCCCCAGGTGAAAAGTGGCTTTGCTTTGAGAAAATATTGATTTGTTAAAAGTAAACTGACTTTAATTTTCAGTTTTCGCTAAAAATCCACTATAGACACCAAAATTCATTCATAAAGATGACTGTATTTTGTCTCTCTCTTACTTATTACAATGAAACGCTGATCGTCCACTGCTGATAGCGCTGCGGATCATTGACTATTGACCCCGGCAGCATCAACGTCCAACTACCTCTATTTGGTGACAAACACTGCACTTCCTCACCATTTTCGAATAGGTACCTATTTCACACAAATGTTTCAAATTCTTCCAAATTATAGAGGAAGAGACCCAAATTTGAGATAGGTGCCTAATTTGAGATAGCTCCTTATATTAAAAGATATGTAACGCCATCTAACAGAAATAGCCTAGACTAATTAAAATAAACTGGGGTGTAGTGTTAAAGTGGTAGTTGAGCGCTTCAGTTCGTTTGTTTCTGTACAAAAGCACGTTTGGTGCAATTTGACTGCTAAAATTTTTTTGATAGTGTAAATAAACTGGCATTTACAGTCAAGGTGAAGTGTAAAAAAATTTCTATGTCGTAGTAGTTGGTATAGGAGGTGTTGCTTAATGATATTTTATTGAAATCTGGCACTATTTTTTCATAACTAACCTAAAATACTGTTGTCAATTTTTTATACTGAAAGTTCCTAATTTGAGATACCAAATTTGTACTGTAATTGAGACTATCTCAAATTAGGCACCCAAAAAATATTTTCATTTTTTTTTATTACAGATGCCAAAAAACACAAGAAATGGGACTCTCATACTATGGTAGAAGATGTAAAGGAAGTGCGTAACTGGGATGTCAGTCTGTCTCAAATTAGTCAGCCTGTCTCAAATTAGGCAACCTTTTATTTTATGGGGAAATTGACAAAAAAAAGTTTAAGTTGAATAATTTGTCTAGATCGCTATTTTAATGTAGTTTCTTTGCATCACTGTTTTGTCAATGCACTAAGCAACTATTCCAATACAAAATTATTAAAAAAAAATTAACGGTGAATTTTATTTCGATTTTACAAAAAAAGTATCTCAAATTTGGGTCTCTTCCTCTAACTACACGCATAGTAAATTTACTAAACACAATCGACGTGACGACGCTTTGTCAATCCGTCCTTATACTAGTTGATTTTAGGCGAATAACCATTAATAACCGGTAAATTAGTGTTTCACAAGACAAGATTTCTTGTCTTGTAAGGCCCATTCTTGTCTTGTCTTGCAAAGCAAGACAAGAAATTAAATTAATTCTTGTCTTGCAAGACTCTTGCTGGAAAAAATTTTGTCTTGCAAGCAAGATTTCTTGCAATTGCTTGTTCTTGCATTTTTTGGTTAGTGACGTCATCGCAAGACTCTTGTTTGCGACGGCGCCTTTGATGTTTAGCAGCCGGTGGTCGCCATGTTCTCTGTTTAGAAGACAGGGCCGTATTTAGAATAGGATAGTGTAGGTCTGTATACTCAGATATTTTAAATCATTCATTGATAAACACAAAACAAATCATACATACTGAAATGATGATTGGAACAGGCAAAAATGTTAATTGGATTTTGATGGAATATTTTTAATTTAAGGTAGTTAGATAACTGAAATATTTAGTAGGTATGGAAAGGCGATTTTTTTTATCTTATTCCAAAAATTTAATATTTTATTGATCTTAAAATTTGATGACTGCCTGAGCAATATTTTGGCCATCATTTTGTAGAATACAAATGAAAAACAAAACATAGGTATATTTATCAGAATATTGTCTTCATCGGATTAATTAAATATAGATACCTACCCAGTTCTAAAACGTTCGTTCTTTTGATTAGGTATCATAAAAACTTAAAAAGGTGCTATTACGCTCTATATTATACGCGGGTTTGTCGCTATTACTTTAGAAGGGTGCCTATAACTGCTTGATAAAAAAAACTAAGCAATTAGTATCAATAATAGGTACATTTAATTATTGACGCAGATTTTTTTGTTATTATTATTTTTTTTTTTCATTTTAATAATAATAATAATTTTGTTTTAATGTTTTCATGATTTTCAATTCGATATGCCTCTAAGTCTAAGACTTTCCTTTCTGTTAATGTTATTTTAATATCAGTGGATTTCGATATTATTTGGGTGGAATTGGAAAAAAAAACTCGAAACTCGCACCCTGCTAAAATAACCCGATCTACATTATGCCACAATAATACGAAGCGAAACAATGCATTAGGAAATTATAGGAAGTCCAATAGACTCCTTTGGTTGTTTATGTATTTTAGCAAAAATATAGTTAAATCAAACTTATAAAAAATAAATTTACCTACTGCAGTTAACTGCAGTAGTTAAAAAAATAAAAGAAATATTAATTTCCAGGAATATTGTAAATAAAATATAATGTATTTAGTAATTACTAGTAGGTATATAGAGACGGTTATTCTTGAATAACCGTTTATATTTATGCTCATTTTGCAAAAATTAGTATTATTCAATATCGTCGTCACTTACATTTTGATATTTATCATATTAAAGTTTTGAAGAAATTATATTTACAGATAATGATTTTTGGAAGATTTCTTGCTTTTAGCAAGATTACTTGCAAATTTGCAAGACTCTTGCAGAATAATTTCTTGTCTTGTCTTGCAAAGCAAGTGACGCGTTAAACCTAGTTCTATACGTAGGTACACTTGTTTTATAACCTATACAATTGTCTTCCACAAAAAAATACCGATACTGGATTTAAAATATTTTAACTTTTGCATTTCAAAAATTAGGAAAAAAAGTGGTGCAAAGTAACCCCGTTTTACGGTACCGGTACCGAGTACCCCAGAAGCAACAACTGGAAGAAGACTCTCATCAGACTGTTTGCTTGTCTGAGGAAGAAGAGATCACGCGTCAGGCTTACATACTACCAAAATATTAAAACTATTGTAAAATTTTTAAAGTGCGCTCATATTGGCGGAAGAACAGAAATTGAATTTTTTCTCTAACGAAGTTATAAAATAGCAGATTGCATAGGTATATGTTATATGTAGGTACATACGTTACATATTATTTAAGACTAAAGACTACTGCCACTAAATATGTAAAGCCGTCAACTTTCTTATTGTCATCAGGAGTTCGATAATGACTATGCCATCACGGGAGATGGTTTTCTAGGATTTCAGGTATGTACACGCGCGGCCTCATAAATCGTTCCACTAGGCATGAGAAATAAGCAAGAAATCAAGAATTTCGGGTAAGTGCGGCAACGTTGCGCCAATTCCACGGCTTCACAAATCAACAACTTCCCCTACATTCCCTAGTACCGACCCGCTCCTCCCCGTAGAAAATAAAAATTGCGATACGTCAGTCAACGAAAATAGGTTAATAAATCGAGGCATTATCATTATAACAAAGTGGATTTAAAGTTTTACACAGTTTCTTGGTATTTTGAGATTCACGTAACGTGAAATTACCCGGATTTCTTTGATTGTCAAAGTGGTATTAGTTAAATCTTTGGTTTCTTTCAATTTTTAAAGCTTCCCAGGAGTCCTCAGGTGAGGTTCTGATGCTTCCCGGGCCCCCAAAAAATCGAGAAATGAGAAAAAACAAGCAATTTCCAATAGCGGTTTCAGAGGATTTTCGGATTTTCCGTCGGTTTCGTTGATTCTACAGCCGTCCCGTCTCTCGAAAGTGGTTAATTGTGAATCGGGAATTTCTCTTAGATATCGGATTTTCGAGGTTCTTTTTGGTACCGGAGGAAAGTACGGCACCCAATTAAGAGATTTACCACCTTCTTCGATTTTTAGAACGGCCCTATATTTGAGGTTGTCGAAAGACTTTTGCTGCGAAAAAAGCCACCAATGTCCGTGGGCAGGGTTATAAGATTTTCCACTATTATTCCGGCAATCTAAGGCTAACCTAACAGCGCCGAATTTACTGTTTTTTGCACTGTAACTGGCAATGTCACGTAAGGTAATGTCGCGTAATAAGATGTTAGATTTGCCGTCACTTACACCTTTGAGGTTATGGCTGGCTTTCAAACCGCGAGAGAGGGGAGGGGTAATTGCAACGTTGTCAGTTGAACGCCTTTGCGTCCGCACGTATTGGAACGATTTCAAGGGCCGCGCGTGTACGTACAGGTTAGGGTGCCTCCCTTAAATGCGATGGGGGGGGGGAGGGGCTGGTCACTCCCCCCCAATTAGCTGGCCGTTGACGTGGGCGCAATGCCCAAGCGGCGGGCGCTGCCCTCAAAGGGAATTTTTCATCTCGGGGCGACCGTCGCCGAATCTCTGCCGGATTGGACGGCGCTTTTAGGCGCCGAAGGTCGCGATGGATGCAAACGGTAAAGGTTTAATTCGCGGAGAAGGCGAAGGGAGGGGGGGGGGGACGGGGCATCCGTCATGCCAAAAATGTAAATGGCCGATTCCATCAAAGCCGATGTTTGGACAGTGACGGTTCGTCGAGAAGGGGGGTGATTACCTCAAGCCAAAAATAACATACCTATATAGAGTCCAACACACGAAAGAAGTCCAATGAGTCATTGGTTCTCTCGTTTGTCGGACTGTATAGATATACGAAACTGTCAATAAAAATTTTTATCACATGTAAAATCGCAGGTGTCGGAAATTTTATTGATTCGAAAGCGCTATTTTGCCTAGAAACACCATCAGTATAAATTTGATTCTTTATTATCTGTTCGAATGCCGAGAGCGAAACCAATTTGTACGAGTAGGTATACCTAATCTTTGCCTTGAGAGCGAAACAATGAATAAATTTATATCAAGAAAAAATTTCGGCACGTGTGGTTTTACTGAACATATTTCACAAATACGATTCCGTTATTAATTTATTATTTATCTCAAAAACGATTTATTTTTGAACGACTTTCCTGTTTGAATAATCGCGAAAGTGATAGCTTCGAATGTGGCTTCCTAGTAAACAAACATGATGCTCGAATGTCCAAAGGCATGCGCGGTTTATTCACCTTTCTAACACTGGTAGGTATATTTTCCGAATGTCTGGTAATATCGCAATATAATTCTCAGCTGCGAAGGAGACCAATTTTGGCAAGTCGGTGTGTGCATTGAGCAAATCCACGGTTGCCAAGCAACGAAGCAATAACCCTTGGTGTTTGTAGCTTTTCGATAATTCACAAGAGCATTCATCGCTATCAAGGTCTACTTCAAGGAAAGAGCTACAGGCAGTATGACATCGTCGACATTTCTATGTTTACTAATATACTTACAAAACTTTGTTTTGTTGTCACTAATCTTAGACAAGGAAAGAGAGAGAACGCCTAACAGCGCTCGCGGCCGTGTTACCGACTGCCACATCGCACGACAGGCCAGTGGCGTAGCATGAAAAGCGTTCTTAGCCAATATCACAAAAATGTTAAAAACGAAAAGGTAGTTAATGTTGACTTATATGTAATGTTTTATATATATGTTAATAATAAGTTAATGTTGACTTATATGTAATTTGAAACATTGGTATTTATTTGCAGATAATTTCCCAAATGTAAAGCTATATAGTGTCAAGTGCTGAAATATATTTATGTGTGTCCATTTCGAATCAATCAAAATAAAATAAATAATGCACGCCAATATGAAAACCAGCCCATAGGTATATGAAACTATCATAATCAATTAAGAAATTTTCAATAAAAAGGATGTTAAAAAATAATTATATTGGTCCTATTTACAAACAAAACAATGCACTTTATCATACTATACATATAAAATAGAAGGAATTTGAAGAAGTTATGTATATTGAGAAAAAATAAAGTTTTAGAGCATCTTTCAAAGGTTTACCTGTGAAACGAAATCCTGGTCTCTTGCTTTTCACTTCAGCTTTTGCAACCAAACGCTGAACAATTCACCATATAGTAAGAGTATAATTTCCCCTTAATCATTGTTACCAATAAAACCATAACCAATAAAACAATAATATCCAGGATAACCTCCTTAAAATAATTATAAAAATTTTTAAAATCAAAAAGCTTGTCGGGCGAAATGTTCATATAACCAGTTGAATTTATTGAATAGTGATTGGTTGATAAGCAAATACTTTCCGAAACATTTTATTACATTGCTTAAAGCGAAAATTTTATAAATGAGTTAAAAAAATAATTGCGCAAAAAAAAACGCAAAAAAGCGTATATACAGGGTGTTTCTTAATGACATGTCAATATTTAAGGTGGTGATTCTTGGACCCATTTTAAGAAAAAACTTCATATGAACGTATGTCGTAAACGTCCTAACTTTTGAGATACATAGGGTGGTAAAATTTTCAGAATTTTTTTTATAATATGTCTATATCTCAAAACGCTGTATCTATGTTGCTGGTGGTTGCGTGTGTGACATTATATTTTCTGACCTCAAAACCTACACTTAGGTACCTATAAGAAAATCTGAGAGCGAAAAAGTTCGCTTATTCCATCTTTTTATGTCTCTCTTTCTCGGACTATATAAAAGCTCTCATTTTTTTTACACAAAGTATTGTTTGATTTTTTCGCAACCGAACTCAGAACAAACCGCCGATTGTGTCGTTTTGTCCGCCGCCGACAATACGACACAATGCCGACGCTTTACCGACAATGAAACCTTAAATAGCGTGCGACTCCGTCCGGCCACTTCGATCCCACAGCGACGCCGTTTTTTTTGCCGGCGAAATTACACGTTGCCGACGGAAGCGGCCGGCCGGCCGACAATCGGCCGGGCGTGGCCCGTTGATTTGTTGCCGGTAAACATTTACGGCGGGGGCGGGCCGCGGCACGCGCCCTTCGGCCGGGACGGGCGCCCCGGCCCTGGCGGGTGGCGCCCGAATAGGGCCACTGATTAACGGCGGCACCAACTCGGCGGCGCGGGGGGGCCTTCAAGGCAGCCCCCAGGTGGTGGTCGGAGCTGGCATCAGTGATTGTGCCCCAGTGCAGCTACGAAATTCACAATGTTGAAAATGCAAAATTTTTCAAAAAGCTGCTACTATCAAAGTAAGTTAGCATCAGTAACCCTAATGAACATATAGGGTTAGGTCACCTAAGAGTACGCAGCCCCTAAGAGTACGCACTGGCATTTTTTATTAGTTCCAATGCTATTCGGATAGAGGTCGCTATTCAGTGTAGACGCCTTCAATTGACAACAAGTTTTGATTATAGTCGCGTGGTGCTCCGTAAACGATTCGACGAATTACAGGCAATTTACCAGGTTTATACATATTTTTATAATTTTTTGGCATCTTTGCTATAAGGAGAATCTTACCCTGTGAATGCTTAACTATATTGTTCGACTGTGCATCTTAAAAAGGCTTTAGATAGGCATGTTTCGCACAGCTTACGATGTGTAATTATGGTTGCCTGTTTTAATTAAATAGATTATTCAATCATCGCTGACATGTCCGCAAGAGTACGCATGTAAAGAGTACGCGCGCACAAACCGGTCTATTAAAAAAGGAATTAAAAAGGGGCTGCCACTTGTTGAAAAAACTAGAAAATCTCAATACGATATTCTTTGTTCTCTCTGCAGGGAACACTAGAGCATTTCGTGTGATTCATGAGGTGCATGGTGGCACGAAGACTGTACCCAAAGTCTATAGACTTTACACTGTACCAACTACCTCGGACATGGCGTCTTTATAATAATATGTGAGAATAATATATTGTTGTTATTTGAATTTTTTTTTAGCGCGTGTTCTTGAATGCTCTGCGTACTCTTTCGAGCTCTCGTTCCTAAGAGTACGCAAACTGTTTTTTTTTTAAACCTTTTATTTAACTTGCAATGTATGTATGTATGTATGTATGTATGTAATTTGTTCGGGTGGAATCTTGCAACTCAATTTTGAAGCAGATATCTTCAACCGATCGAGCTGAAATTTTGTACACACGTTTAATTTGGATGACAATGCATGATTATATGTGTGACGTCATTCTAAATCCAACATGGCGGATCACCCAAGATGGCGGACTAGTTAAATTTCAACCGATCGAGCTGAAATTTTGTACACACGTTTAATTTGGATGACAATGCATGATTATATGTGTGACGTCATTCTAAATCCAACATGGCGGAACACTCAAGATGGCGGACTAGTTAAATTTCAACCGATCGAGCTGAAATTTTGTACATACGTTTAATTTGGATGACAATGCATGATTATATGTGTGACGTCATTCTAAATCCAACATGGCGGATCACCCAAGATGGCGGACTAGTTAAATTTCAACCGATCGAGCTGAAATTTTGTACACACGTTTAATTTGGATGACAATGCATGATTATATGTGTGACGTCATTCTAAATCCAACATGGCGGATCACCCAAGATGGCGGACTAGTTAAATTTCAACCGATCGAGCTGAAATTTTGTACACACGTTTAATTTGGATGACAATGCATGATTATATGTGTGACGTCATTCTAAATCCAACATGGCGGAACACTCAAGATGGCGGACTAGTTAAATTTCAACCGATCGAGCTGAAATTTTGTACATACGTTTAATTTGGATGACAATGCATGATTATATGTGTGACGTCATTCTAAATCCAACATGGCGGATCACCCAAGATGGCGGACTAGTTAAATTTCAACCGATCGAGCTGAAATTTTGTACACACGTTTAATTTGGATGACAATGCATGATTATATGTGTGACGTCATTCTAAATCCAACATGGCGGAACACTCAAGATGGCGGACTAGTTAAATTTCAACCGATCGAGCTGAAATTTTGTACACACGTTTAATTTGGATGACAATGCATGATTATATGTGTGACGTCATTCTAAATCCAACATGGCGGAACACTCAAGATGGCGGACTAGTTAAATTTCAACCGATCGAGCTGAAATTTTGTACACACGTTTAATTTGGATGACAATGCATGATTATATGTGTGACGTCATTCTAAATCCAACATGGCGGAACACTCAAGATGGCGGACTAGTTAAATTTCAACCGATCGAGCTGAAATTTTGTACACACGTTTAATTTGGATGACAATGCATGATTATATGTGTGACGTCATTCTAAATCCAACATGGCGGAACACTCAAGATGGCGGACTAGTTAAATTTCAACCGATCGAGCTGAAATTTTGTACACACGTTTAATTTGGATGACAATGCATGATTATATGTGTGACGTCATTCTAAATCCAACATGGCGGAACACCCAAGATGGTCATTAGAAGGTCTCCTCATTGAAGAGCTAGACTGTTCTAAACTAACCGGCAAACGACCTTGCAACAATGATGCGTTAACTGAGATGAATAGACTCAGACACCTGGCCAAACTAAAAATTACAAAATAAATTAAAAGTAAAAAAATATTTTTAAAAAAAGCTTTTATTTAAATGCGCTAAGAAGAATAAAATAATCTTTTCTTTTAAAACTTTTACTATTAACTTATAACGTCATTCCACAATTTATATGATATAAAAGCTTGTCGCGAGATTTAAGTTTTCAAACTAAGTAAATACCACTACTTAAATCTCGCGACAAGCTTTTATATCATATAAATTGTGGAATGACGTTATAAGTTGATAGTAAAAGTTTTAAAAGAAAAGATTATTTTATTCTTTTTAGCGCATTTAAATAAAAGCTTTTTTTAAAAATATTTTTTTACTTTTAATTTTTATTAAAGATGTAATTTCTCTCATGTCTATAATTATAAAAAAAATATTTCTTTGCATTACATATTCTTAAATGTAATAAGGAATTTATACTGTGTCGAATAAATCTGTATTACTTATTGTTGTCGATTTATTTAACTTTAAATATTAAGTGCGTACTCTTGGGTGACCTCCTACTAAATGTCCCCATTCCTACTGTTGTTGCGTCATAAAAAAAAACGTCGAATACCGTGTATTTTATCGAAAAAACTCAAGATATGGACAAATCTATAAAATGAATTAAACACCAACTTAGTATCAAAAGAGTAAAGTTATAAGAATTTTTGATGAAGAGCAGTTCGAATATTGTAGACCAGTTTTTTTGGCTATGTGGTAAAAATTGAAAATAAAAAATAACCTTTTTTAAAACAAGCTTTCATTTAAGCCATGTACCTAACTAAAACGAATAAAATAAGTTTAGGGTTTCGTTAAGATAATTCAATTCCAAATTGTGACAAGCTTTTGCAAATTGAAAAGCTTGTCGCACGAAATATTGACGACGAAAGTTAAGAAATTAATTTTATCGGACAGTGATTGGTTGATAAGCAAGTACCTATTATCCAAAGTATATGATTTTTTTTCTTTATAATTCGCGCGACAAGCTTTTCAATTTGCAAGAACTTGTCGCAATTTGGAATTGAATTATCTTAACGAAAACCTAAACTTATTTTATTCGTTTTAGTAGGTAGGTACATGGCTTAAATAAAAGCTTATTTTTAAAAGAGTTTTTTATTTTCAATTTTATTTTGTGCTTTTTAGTATCTAGGTACCTATGTGATTCCCATGTCAGGAGGGTGGTAAAGAAATTTAGTCCGCCATCTTGGAGCGGCCGCCATATTGGATTTCGTATGAAGTCATTAATCTTATTGTTTTCTACCCGTCGAGCCCTTTCATTTGATACCCATGTTGGGTATCAAATATGTAATCCGCCATCTTGGAGTGGCGGCCATATTGAATTTAGTGTGATGTCACTAACTTTTTCGTTTTCTATTCTTCAAACCCTTTCATTTGATACCCATATTAAGGGGGTTGGCAAAAAATACATCATCCGCCATCTTGGAGCGACGGCGATTTTGAAAGTATTACAATATTGAGTATTGCGTATTGTATTGTCACCGGAACTAAAGGTGTATGCAAAATTTCAGCTCAATCGAATGTCAGGAAGAGGTTCTAATTCAGCTTGCAATATTCGACCCGCACACAATACATATAGGTACTAACAGGGCGAGTTAATAAATAAAAGCTTGTAACAAAAAGGCAAAAAGTGCCAAAATTCAAGATGGCGGACGTTTTGTGCAAAAACAGTAGGAATGGGGACTTTTAGTATGTTCATTAAGGTATGTTAAGTTTTTTTGATAGTCGCAGCTTTAAAAAAATTTTTGCAAATTTAAAATTAATTGCAGTGGACTATTGGTACTATTGTACAGTTGAAAGGGTTTGCTCCTGTGGGCTCCGGTTTGCTTCAGTTTTCTACCATTTGCAACTATTTTTGTAGGCGTATTTACTTTAACTGTTCTTAGTGTTCTTGTTAGAATTGAATAAATTCACAAATACATAAGAAAGTAAATAAATCGTAAAAAACAACGAAATAATTTTCTCTCAAAAAAATTTTTACCCCTATGCAACCTATACCAAAAATTATCGTTATATGTATGTAGAAAAATGAACTCTTTCAAATATCGCTATCACAAGTGAAGCTTACAATTTAAAAAAATATGATGACGTCATATCTGCGACACCGCTGACGTCAGATAGGCAGATGACGCATTTTTACATTATTATTATATTATTAGAGGTAACTATATAAAACTATACATATAGTTGGAATTGGGAGAAGAAAAAGAACCTAAAAATCGGAAGTCAGAAATGAGAACGGAAAATTTTTTGTTACTCCCCGTTTACTCATTGCATATACCTACTAATATTCCGTGTTAAAATTCAACTTAACAGTTTTTTAGAAAGGGGTATTATTTTGTACCTATTGGTTTTTGAACGAGCAAGGTCAAGTTATACTTACTATACAGACAGACTATACTTACTTCCTTTTATATACAGGAAGTTACAATGCAGAGCCAATTTATCACAATAATTTCCGTGTTTATTATAATTACTACTTCTCAAGAATGTAATTTAAGTTTTCGATTAGATATAGTTCCATTTAAAACAACCCTCAGACTATAAGACTCCTTTAGATGCAATTATTATAACTGAATACTGAAACAGCGAGTTGCGAGGAAGATATATATATATATATATATATATAATTTCCAATGATTTAATTGTTAGATACATATCGAGATACTACAAATATTTTGCCTTTCCGACAACGTGATTTAAAAAATTCAAAATAAAACATATATATATACATATATATAGCCACAACCGGAATTTGAATCGAGAATCAAAAATTTACATTTAAATGTATCACTGAAATTGTTACCTGATTGGTTAATATTTCAAAAATCGCGTCATTTTATTGGTTCATATTGGCAGGCGTTGAATTCTCCTAGTTATACTAGAGCTACAGGGCTTCTAGCATGTATTACCTACCGATTATTATTTATATCTAGGTATATGTATTTTTTTTGGTTTCATGTATTGTCGCTGTGGTAAACAACGAACATAACGTGAGCATATTTTTGGAAAATTTCGATGTGCAAATCTACGGGAGCCAGATATCGTTCTATGGTCGTAGAGAGGCAGCCGCGTCAGGGGAGAAAAACGCCAGGAGCGATTTTAAATTGAGCCCCGGCCCCGCCGCAAGAATATCATGATTACTTTTCTAAATTGCTTCGTACGCGACCGGAAGAAAATCCCAAAGTTACCTTTTTATTTTCCGCCCCCCCTTTTAGCTTATTCAATCTTTTGCTAGTGGGATAGTTTTAAATGGGGAATGATATCTACCGCGCCGCCGTGGCAAATGAGATTCGCCATCAAAGGCTCTCAAGATTTTAAGAGAAACAGGGAAAATTTTTGCTGAAAGAGAAATTTAGATTAATTTGGTCGTCAAATAACCAAAGATAAACAAGGTAAATAAACGAAGCCAATAGGACGGTGTGGATTGCTTTTAGACGAAATTGGAAAGGGTTGGGAATGGATATATATACAGGGTGTCCAACTTTAAAACTGTACAAATCCAATCTTCATTTTTGGAGATAATCGCCTAAACTTTTTTTTGTTTGAAAGGCCTTCAAGAACCGCTTATTTTGACCTTCCTGCCATTTTCAAAATATAAATCCAGGGCCGGCTGCGATTTTTTATACCCCGATTTTTACGAAAACCATTTAGCGATTTGAGTTGATCAGAACATCTGAAAACCCTTATATACCAAATTTGAATAAAAAAATATACAGAGAGTTCCATTCTGCAGGGTATCAAAGTTGAGCAAAATAGGAATTGTCACTTATAATCTCCCTAGAGCATGAATTATTTCCGAAAATTTTTTCCAGATGCGAATTTTTTGAAAATTTTCGGTACGAAAATTTCATGTCAAAACTATTTGAAAATAGAATTAAATTGGTGACATACCCATGTAAGGAACATCATAGTAGGCTGTTATTGTTGTATATAGGAATGGTAAACTAAGATTTCCATGATCGGTATTTTGAAGCGTAATCGCGTTTTATTTGCATTGGACACAAAAAAATGTCGCGTTTTGGAACAGAAAATAGTGAAATGATAGTAAAAGAGGTGGGATATATAAATTCCATGTAATACAAAGAGATCAAAGATATGGAAACAATTTAATGGCGATTTTGAGACACCTCAATATGGTGCTTTTATTACAGGTGTCAAGCCAGGGAGATTTCCACTTATTAATCTTACAGCTAGGTGCTTATGGGAGGGTGATCTCCGAAAAAATACACAAGTTGCCATGGCAAGGTTAAGAAATGCTTGTGTTTTATTGGTTGTACCTTGTCGACATGAAATTTTCAAGTGAATACATTTTTGCGATCGAGTACGTCCCTGTTGTCGAGTCCGGTGAAATTTTATAGCCTACCGACCAATCGCGGTTCGTCATTGAACACGTGGTTTTATTTAAGCAAGGCATACGGACTGCTCGATTTTAGTATACCTAAGTTAGTTATATTGGTTTCTCTATTTTTACTGACTTGTCAATTTATAGAGGTTATTTTTATTGTGGTTTCTTAGCGAAATTGTTTAGTTCAGCGTTGAAAAAAATAGTGTGTAATTACGTGTTTTTAGTGTAGATTTTTCAACTGTTTTAATTTTTGTGGCTTATAGCAAACAAGGTAAGATAATAACTTAGAACTCTTTTAAGTTTTTGAAGATTTTGGTTGGGGTCTCAGCCATTATTGGCCTATGTTATGTTTATGCTAAGCCAATGCCTGACATAGGTGTCAGTCACTGGAAAAAGCACAAGTTATACAAAAATGATCTCTGAAGTTTCTAACAATATACCTTATAAACAAATTTCTCGTCAATGGGTTAAATATTTCCAATGCCTGACACCGCTGTCGCCATTGGCTAGAGAATGTGTTTGCTATTGGTCACATTTTTTGGCACTGACTTGATAGACCTCGGAGTACTGTCTTCAAGAGCATCAGAACATGTATAGATTTGTCACTCAACGATTCTGAGCCATGTCTTCTTCTTATCGAAAGCGCTGAACACTACCAATAACTACTATTACGATCTTTACAAGATTACAATGTCAAATTAAATTCAATTTTTCAAAATAAGTTTAAAGATGTGTAGTTCAGAAACGACTCTCTAGATAATTTATGCCGTCTGTCAGGGGAAGAGTAAAAACAGTATTTTTAGAAGAAAGAAATAGAAAGATAGGGAGAAGAAAAGAGGGAGGGGAAGAGGAGAACAATAAATATAAAAGAGATAGAAAATATTAAATGAAAAAAAAAAAGGTTGGAACTAAATAAAATCAGACCATTATTTTTAATAACAACTGTGACATGTGAACAAATAATAATTTTTGAAATTGGCAACCCAAAGTTGTGTACTAGGTAAAGAATAAGTTACTATATGCGCCAGAAATGAGAATGTACGAATAAACAAACATTTCTACATACAATAATCACTTGTGTTTTCCGTTTTAAAAATTGCAGTGACAATTTTTATAGGGTGTCATGGTGTCAGGTTTTGGACTCATCAGATTCAGGCCAAGGGTCTAGTTAAAAATCACTATAGTAAAATCGAGCAACTCTTACGCCTGGAGTAAACAAGAGCACGTGGGTTTAAATATCTGCCATAGCCGCACGGAGGTACGACCTTTATTTAATTTTAGTCTTACAATTGTGTACATCAAAATATTTCAGACAAGAATTATTGGCTTAATTAAAATGGTTCAAAACATCGATAAAATTATTTGTGGCAGTGTCTAAATAGCTGAAAACAACAAGATAAAACCGAATATCTACACTTCTGCGAACGAGCACGTCTCTGTTGCCGAGTCGGGTGAAATTTTATAGCCTACCGACCAATCGCGGATCGTCATTGAACACGTGGTTTTATTTACACCAGGCGTATGGATTGCTCGATTTTAGTATAGATCAGTTACTGGAGAAAAAAATATAAATTTTAAAATATTGTTTACAAAAAAATTTATTGCAGATTTGACTTGGGCTGTATCTCCTACTTACTCCATATTAAGAATTATCAATAAATGCGCCAAATTGATTTTTATAGATTAAAATTTGATAAATCTATCCTTAAAGGTGTCAGGCACTGGTAAGTTTGCGTTACTTACATTTTGTCTGGGGTAGTATCAGCGTCCAGAGATATACTAATAAGTCAGGGCACTCGGCCTTGTGTAAACAAACGTTTCCCTCTTGCCCTCTCCCGCTCCCCTCCTCCCGCCGTCATCAGAGTACCGCGATCGAGCCGATCGATATCTTATAATATGAAAAAATAAGCTGTACACAGTGTAGCTGAGAGCGGTTCGTTCGCATTCTACCGGGTGCGAGCAAAATATTACCGCAAAATATTACCGACTGACCGTGATTGTGTTGTAGTGATGCCTAGTAACGCTTTTTGCTGCAGTGCGGATGGCTGTAAAAAGTGTAAAACCAGTTCAAAAAACTATATTACCTTTTTTCATTTCCTTTAAAGACCCTGAAAGGTAAGATTGAGTTTGAGGTACCTAAAGAATAATATACATAGATATAATATTAAAATATTGAAAATTTGAAGGTGACATCGGTGAACATATATATTTGCGAATATTCCACCTGGAGAGGCATATAAACCTATAAGAATTTGCAAGGCACATTTTGATGATTAGTCATTCACTTCGTCCGGAAAACGTTTAGTAAAAACTGCTGTCCCCTCCTCTGTCCCATTAAGATTATTGCCAGAAGCTTATGGTAAGACGCATGCTTGTGTAGGTATACACGTATGCGTAATATTTTGTTCTGTATTTTTTATGTCAATTTAAATACTTATCAAAATATTTACTACAGGATGAAAAAGTAGATTCTTTGTCGTTACATGGGTATTTGTTATTTATGTTTTTGTCTGCTCTATGTTTTGTTAGGCTTTATTAAAAATGAACTTAAAACATAAAAAAATGCATTTTTATTCATGTTCCAACCAAAGTCTATAGATATACTTACTAATTAGATATGTAGATCCTGGTAATAGCTACACTTACCACACAAATAATGTTGTACCAAAGTCTACAAATAGGTATACTAATATTTGTAGACTTTGGTAAATAATGGAAATTCGATATGAACCTGCCCCCGTAGAACTAGCTTGACGGCGATTTCGTTTAGTCGCCCTCGTAAATGCGAAGCGTGCGAGGTGACGCTGATTTACGACCGGTCGCAAAAAATTGTCGGCTTTTCCGAGAGATCAAAGAAGTGAGCGGACTTTAGTATTTCTAGACTTTGGTATTATCACATAAAAAATCAGCTTTCTGGTACCGTAGTTTTTCTCCAGAAAGAAAAGAATTTCCGGACGACAATTTTCCGAGGGCGAAACAGGAAGAGGCTCCGGCGGAAGCGGCGGCGTTCGATTTTCCAAGCGCCCCCGTCCCCCCCCCCCCCCCCCTACCCGCCCCGCTCTCGGCCTCGCAGGACAGTGCCCATCAGCCAGGAATGATTGAAAAATAAATTCGATTTCGTGTTCATCGCTTCCGCCGGCGGCGGCGGACGTTCCGTTTCTTAAATTTTCGAAGACTAAATATTTGCCCTCGGGGGGATACACGATTTCCTGTCTATGGCTGTGGAAAATTCTTCGGCAGCAGAGGCCGGGGCTTGGACGTGGAGGAACAAAATTAAAACATGACGTAAATTGGAAACAAAAAAGAAAAATACATTGGTATGGTATATAAATGAAGTCACTTGGAACAGCATAAAAAAGCCTAGGCGGCGCGCGGCCCTTATAAAAGTTTTATTTAAATGCTCTAAAAAAAATAATAAAATAAACTTTGAAATAATTCAAATCGAAGCAAACCGATAATTTTGTTTCACATAAAACAACACCACACAAAAATCTAAACACATAACCAAAATCCGTAAAATAAAGTCCTTATTTCCGTGCACGGCACTGGTTAAACTGGCTTAACTGACCTACGTCGGCACCTGCTCCGTGGATCTCCGAAACGCCGACCAATCAAATCGCTACGCTCGCTTAAAAATCTACAGGATTTTATTTAACTTGCAGTGTATATATGTTTAGGTCGAATCTTGCAAGCTGAATTAGAACCACTTCCTGACATCCGATTGAGCTGAAATTTTGCATACACCTTTAGTTCCGGTGACAATTCAATATACAATACTCAATATTGTATAATACTTTCAAAAAGTCCGTCGCCACAAGGTGGCGGATGATGTATTTTTTGCCAACCCCCTTAATATGGGTATCAATAGAAAGGGCTTGAAGAGTAGAAAATGATAGAGTTAGTGACATCACACTAAATTCAATATGGCCGCCGCTCCAACACGGCGGATTACATTATCTTTTTCCTTAATATGGGCACTAAAATGAAAGGGCTTGAAGAGTAGAACTAAAAAGTTGAAAATAAAATAAATAGTAAAATTTTTTTTTAAAAACAAGGTTTTATTTAAATGCTCTTAAAAGAAGAAAATAAACTTTATAATAAATCAAACCAAGGCAAACCCCTAATTTTGTTACATTATACAACTGTATATGATATAAAAGCTTGTCGCTAGAATATATATATCTTGAAAGTGATTTTAAGTAGAAAATGTATTTTTCTATAAAAGAAATTTACACACGAAAATTTCGCGACAAGCTTTTATATCATATCACAGACCTATATAGCTTCGCTACGCTATATAGGTCTGTGATCATATACAGTTGTATAATGTAACAAAATTATGGGTTTGCCTTGGTTTGATTTATTATAAAGTTTATTTTCTTCTTTTCAGAGCATTTAAATAAAAGCTTGTTTTTAAAAATATTTTTTTACTATTAATTTTATTTACCAGTAGCAGAGCATGCTAAATGCTGTGAAATAGATCGCGCCCCGTATATTACTGTGTTCCAAGTGAGTGTTCCAGGGTAGCTCGAGAACAGTCGCCTCGGCAATAAAGTACGAACCACTTTTTTAACCATATTTAACCGAACCTGGTATCAGTAGTAAAAAGAGATGAAGGAGACAGACAAGGTAGATATTGTAGTAAAAGCAAGTGACGGCATGCTCGTCTAATATAATATCATACCAATACTTGCATGGGTTACACTGTTCGACGGCTGGTCACTTGTGCAGCGAAATGCAGTAGATAGCCGTGCCAGATATACTAATATTGCACTGCAATTGAGAGAAACAACAGCTACTTTCAAGTATTCTTAAATAAAGACATTCATTCAATAATTTTCTTTATCATATTTCCATTTTCCAATAGAATATTTCAGTTCAGTTACCAGTTACGCCTCTGGACTCTGGATATGGCCGCGCATCAACAATAATCCGGCGTTTCGTATGTAAAAGCCCCATCCAAAGCACACACCCGGATTAATATGTTGATGCGGACGCCGCAGGGCGATGCTATCTCCCGCTTTCGCTAAAAAATATCAATGGGGCATTTTTAAGTGGCCGTCTCGCTTTACGGGCAAGTATTGTGTTACATTAACATGCTTTTTAAAACAGGTGCACGGCCCTCGGCCGGCGAGCGACATGAAAGGGATGCGCATTTGCATGCAGTCCAAGATTAAAAGATTTTTTTTGTCGGAGCGTCCCCGGATGCACGGGCGTAGCCAAGGGGGGGGTTTCGGGGGTTCAAACCCCCCCCCCCCCCCCCGAAATAAGCAAAATATTACCTAAAAATACGAGGAGTGAAGAGTTAAATTATTATTACGTTTGAATATATGTAGTAATAGTAGCGCCTAGCGCCATCTTTTGACGAGAGGCAGACTCAGTTGCAGCCGAAGTTGCCTACCCCGACATCTAGTTTGGAATGCCTAGATATGTGCGATAAAAACCTTTATCCTAATATTTACACATTACTACAAATCTTGGCTACTATTCATGTATCCACTGCTACCCCAGAAAGGTCTCTCTCGAGCCTAAGGAGACTGAAAAACTATTTACGAAACACTACAAGTGAAAACAGACTTAATGGTTTGGCTCTAATGAACATTCACTATGGAACAGAAATTCATGCAGATGAAGTAGTGGATAGATTTAAAAGAAAAAGCCGAAGATTTCTTCTTTAATGGTTTTAGATTTAGCGCAGAGGAACGAAATTAATTTATCCATTTCATTTAAAGTTAAGAACTTTATAAATATGTCGTAGTTTTTCGGATGAATATATAGATATTAAATTTCATGTAAGTATATTTTTGTTGTTTTATTTACTTCTCAAACTAAACCCCCCCCCCCAAAACTAAATCCTGGCTACGCCCGTGCCCGGATGGGCAATGAAAATGAGCCAGCTTGCTGTGCATGACACTACGCGCCGCATTTCCTGAAAAAGGCGCAACCTGCGTTTTCATTTTGCAAGACAAATATGTAGACGAAGTAGGTAGGTACCTTGACAATCTTTCACTTTTCGAGGCACTGTAGATTTCATAAGGTAAGGTCGGGTAATAAGGCCCACCTAAAATATATTTGACCCCTAAATGTAAAGGAGAATAGTAAATTAAAATATGTTTTTAGCAAAATATATATTCATCCTTTAGTCATTGAAAAGAAACGTAAAATTTAACAATTCTTTGTAAGAACACTATAAAATAAATATATATGCATTTTAATAAGACTGGGCCTTATTTTCAACCCTGCTCAAAATAAGGCCCGGTTCATTAAACAGCTACTTCAAAGAAAGTCTTTTTTTTCTTTTTTTCTTTTAAAACTGCCTGTCTTGATATGGTTTCTGAATGTTCTTCTTGGTATTCCGCTGTATGATTCAACATACCTTTGAGATTTCGTGATTTGCCTTGTTTCATTAAATCGAATGCCTCCTCCATCATATCAGATCTCCAATTCGCACGTAGACCTCTGCACTTCTTACCCATTTTTTCAAAAATTTAAATTCAAAATTATCGGTAAATTATTATGGCCCACGCGCAAGAACGTTAAACAAGACAGGATAGCTCAATCTGAATGGTGTAATGTTCGCGGCGCCCACCGAGTGCGTGACGTCACCGTTAGACGTCGTTAGGTGAAGGTTACATCGTACGCCCATTGTTTACCTTTGTTTTTCTAGTTTTCTATCGTATTTCTTTCGGTTTTACTTTATTATTGTGAGTTTTTTGAGTTTTACCTGTTATAAAGTGTGTCTGTGTGTTGTTTTTATTTGATTTTTGTGCCGTGTTTATTATTATTCAGAGACACTAAGTGCCTGATACTTGAATTTCTACAGAAGGGAAGGTGAGCATTTCTTACGAGGTGGCTAATATATATTACTTTACAGAATAGTCCTATACACGAAAATATGCCGGGGACTAGGCCAGGGGGAACAAGGTGTGCCGTATATAGGTGTAATAACACTTATGCTACAAAATCCCAAACTGGACAGAATATCATATTTCATGCTTTTCCAAAACCAAAGGACCTTTTCTCTAAAACTATACAAAGTGAGTGAATATCAAGGTGTAAAAGAAAAGATAAATTCAACCCTAACACTAGCCATATATTATGTTCACAACATTTTGTAGACAATGACTACGAAAGAGATCTTCGAAATGAAGTATTAGGTAAGTAAAATTTTCTTTGCTAGCTAGCCATCTAAAAAGTGCAAGAATATAAATATTTATATATATTTTTTAATTTAAGGCTTAGGTACCTTTAAGAAAGCATTTAAAAAAAACGCAGTTCCTACATTAAAAATACCTTCCACAAAATCTATTACTGCAACAACCTCGGCAACAAGTAATACATCATGTTCTAATAGACTTACCGAAAGACAAAGAAAGGAAGAAATAGAAAAATTACTTGTTGATTTGTCTGCAATAGAAGGTGGAGAAACTGCAAAATTAGAAGGCAGTTCTTCCCCAGCGACACTTACTGAAATTGGAATTCCCCGACAAGCAATTATTCAGGAATCAGATGAAGTTTTTAAAAAAGAAGTTAACATGCCTTTTGTAGTTATAAAAGATTTTTGTAAATTAAGAACTATTATTAGAATCGATTTTCGAAATTTAAAAGCACGACATACTTAATAATACTTCACAAAGAAATAGTTCTGTGGATCCTCTTCGGAAAAAAAAGCGGAAATTAAACAAAATTATAAATTAGAATATTTATTATTTATGAATTATGAATAAATAAATGACTACCTATGTTTTCAACTGTGTTTTAATTTGTCTTGGAGCATTTTATCAGTGTTCTATTTTTTATTATTGATGATTCAATTGCTTCAAAATGCTCTTCAAAATCAAACTAATCAAAGGAGGCCCACAATTATTAACAGAATAATTCTGTATAATATATTATAATCTGTGTGCCATAATAAAAACTATTTAAGGCAAAATTCGCACCTTCTGAAAACACATTTGCTGCAATAATTCGCTTTTTTCTCGTATTGGTTGGAGAAATTGTCATAAAAAATTCGTGTTTAAAAAACAAGAGTGAACTTTATTGATTTCTATTTGTTTACAATCGTTAAAAAATAAATCCGAAAAAGCAAAAGCATCTAAAGCTCACTTTTTGTTTTTATGAACTTTAAAAAAAAAGCATAAGTCACTTTCTGAAGGCGCGCGATTGGGTGTTTCGTGGTGCGAGTTTACGCAGTACGTCTAACTGTGACGTCATCACGTCGGGCGGCTCGGCGGACAGATTCGCGTGATTGAGCTATCCTGTCTGGTTTAACGTTCTTGGCCCACGCGGGCCTTATTTTGCGAATTACACAAATTTGCATTTGAGGTTATGTTACGCAGCTAACATTGAAACTTTTAAAACTACTGTGGCCATAAAAACTTACCTCAACAGTCAATGGGAAAAGTACTGCAAAAAATGCGTGAGATGCGCCTATACGTTGCCAAAACACACTAATTTCTGACCAAAATATTGTAACGACAATTCTGTTTCACGAACGTCCAGAGCTAACATTTAATGACGGAGTGGTAACGGACGTTTTGATACTTGCCTGTCCAAGTCTATATAAAAAGAGTCTATAATTAATCTACCGGTCCAGAGATGTCGCTGTTTACCTATGAAATTGGTGATGGGCCGTATTTCCGGGCGGGCCTTATTACCCGCCAACACCTTATCCAACTTTAAAACTGTACAAATCCGTAAAATCTTCATTTTTGGAGATAATCGCCTAAACTTTTTTTGTTTGAAAGGCCTTCAAAAGCCGCTTCTTTTGACCTTCCTGTCATTTTCAAAATGCAAATCCAGGGCCGGCTGCGATTTTTTTATACCCACGATTTTCACGAAAACCATTTAGCGATTTTTTTATTTAAAACTTGACCCCACAGTATTAATCAGAACACCCAAAAACCCTTATATACCAAAAAATATAAAGGGAGTTCCATTCAGCAGGGTGTCAAAGTTGAGCAAATTAGGAATTTTAAAGGCACCTGCCAAGTCAAGTGTGCCATGGAATCCCCTTAAAACAGTTGAACGATGAATGATGAATGTGTTCTTATCTGTGCCATCTCAAATTACTGAATTTTTGGAACTTTGTAGGGTTAAAAAATCGTGTTATCAAAACCGTTCTACACACTATAAATGAACTAAATCTAACAAATACAGAAGCCTGCCAGTCAGTAAGTCCAAATTATAACGTGGCTGGTGTGCCACAACAGGAAACGCACAGAAAATGTATCATCTTAGACAGTGACTTTGTTGAGAAAGGTCCAATAATTTAAATTATTTTTATTTTCTGGTTGGCATTTTGTAAAGAAATAAATTAATTATTGTGTTTATTGATATTTTTTCCATAATTCCAGAGCACTCCTGACCAGTATAAAGTATAATAAAAATTCAGAATTTTGAGATGGCTCAGAGAAAAATACCCTGTATATTTTTTTAGTTTTCACACCAACATTTTGAGTGGTCCTGTTGACCATTCAACTGTTTTGAAGGGATTCCATGGCACATTTGACTCGCCAGATGTCTTTAAATTTCCTATTTTGTTCAAGTTTGACACCCTACAGCATGGAACTCCCTGTATATTTTTTGTTCAAATTTGGTATATGGGGGTTTTGGGGTGTTCTGATTAACGCGGTTTGGTCAGATTCTAAATAAAAAAATGGCTAAATGGTTTTCGTGAAAATCGTGGGTATAAAAAAACCGCAGCCGGCCCTGGATTTGCATTTTGAAAATGGCAAAGGTCAAAAGAAGCCGTTTTTGAAGGCTTTTCAAGCAAAAAAAAAGTTTAGGTGATTAACACCAAAAATGAAGATTTTACGGATTTGTACAGTTTTAAAGTTGGACACCCTGTATTATTATGTAGAGACGAGGAAAACCATTTTGATCCCGAGGCTGTAATGAAACTTTCGCCGAAGTATGTGGGTAAAGTATAAATGAAGTCACCTGTAACACAGTGAATTCAAAGGTTTTTATGCGGTCGACGTCGACCTAGTCAAGGAGGCAGCCAATAAGAAAGCGAGCGTAGCGATTTGGAGCAGGTGTCTATGTGGGCCAGTTAGGCTAGTATAACCAGTGCCGTGCACGGAAATAAGGATTGCGCTTTATTTTACGGATGTTGGTGTTGTTTTGTGTTTAACAAAATTATTACTTTGCTTTGGTTTGAATTATTCCAATGTTTACTTTATTCTTTTTTAGAGCATTTAAATAAAATTTGTATAATATTATTAAGGGACGAGCGCCGCCTATGACTCTGTCTTGTTTTACAAAGTAAACGCCGCCCACGTGTTTTTATATACCTATACCTAATATTTTTTTATTTCACCTATAGATTTTGCAAGTGAATTTAGGAGTACTTATTTAAATTTATGGCACTCTTATCGAATTTAAAGAAGTTGCTAACAAAGTGGTTGCATTTTTTTTATAAGAATAGGATGTCTGATGTTATATCCTGTGGTATATTATCTATACTGGCTTCTCTTGGAACTGAATTCCACTGAACTTTCAGCAACACAGTGGTCTGTATTTCCTACAAATGCTGATTGCTGATTCCTTAATCTTCTTTCGCCTATTTTCGACTTCTTTGAGAATTGGTCCAAATGGTTGGGACCTTAGACAATGAAAAAGAGAGGACACCGCGCTTGCATACCCTGTCGTGCATCGTGCATACATTTTGTTACGTCGTTTTGAATGGCGGCCATTTCATATGTGGCAGACAAAGCGAGTACGTTGCGAGTTATTTTCGTGAATTTGTGAATTAAAAGCAACATTAATTAAGAGAAAAATATACTCTTACGATGGTGAATTGTACAGCGTTTGGTTGCAAAAAGCAGAAGTGAAAAGCAAGAGCCCGGATTTCGTTTCACAGGTAAATATTTAAGAAGCTAGCTGTGAAAGATGCCCTAAAACTTTATGTTTTCTCAATATAACTTCTTCAAATTCCTTCTACCTTTTTGTAAGAAAAAGTGCATTGTTTTGTTTGTAAATAGAACCAATATAATTATTTTTTAACATCGTTTTTATTGAAAATTTCTTAATTGATTATGATAGTTTCATAAAATATGGGCTGGATATCATGGGCGTGCATTATTTATTTTAATTGATTCGAAATCACCACAAATAAATATATTTCAGCACTTGACACTAGCTTTACATTTGGGAAATTATCTGCAAATAAATACCAATAATGCTGTTAGGCGTCCTCTCCCTTTCCTTGTCTAAGGCATGGATCGAAATTTGTTTCATCCAATAATAATTACTAATGAATGACGCATCCCCATTCTATATCAACCAGGAAACATAGGGGAATATCTCGAAAACGGTATAAGAAATGACTCTATACTATTACATACCTACCTTTGATTGAAAAGGTAATTTAGTGTCATTTTAACGTATAGAAAATAATTCTAAAATATTTATTTTTTTCCGGTTAAACCGGAAATGATATTTATAATAGCCGCAACTATAACGGTATACGTATACAGTGTGGTCATTTAAGTGTGCAACATATGGGAATTTTTTTTATTAATTGAACAACCAAAATAAAGACATTGCCGAAAGTTGATGCATGTTCAATAATCATATTAGGTGCACTTAGAATGGTTGCAAATTAAACAGCATACAGGGTAGGTCAAAAAATATAAAAATTGCACAAAAGCAAAAGGTTATTAAGAAAAGTTGTTTAGAAGTAAAAGCTATGCCTACATACCAAAACATAGCCTCCTAAGAAAAAAAAATTTTCGCCAATTAATGTCCAGTTTCTTAATAAACATTTAAAATAAAAATGTTGCACCTTAAATGAGAGTGTTTTAATATACACATTATTATTACTAATGTTTTACCTTGTTCAGAAGAATTTTTGCGAAATTTTAAAGTTTTGTTTAATATCGTTGCAACAAACATGAAGTTTGTGATTCCCTAAAAAATTAAAAATCTAAGTTAATTTTACAAATATGCTTGAATTTGAACAAAGTTATGCGAAATTGATATAATTTTGATTGATTTATGAAATTTTTTAAGGTGAATATTAAAACAATTTTTTTTAGGAAATTATTAATGTTTTTCAAAAAATATATTTCTTTTCCTTAGGAGGCCATGTTTTGGTATTTAGACATAACTTTTAATTCTATACAACTTTCCTTAATAACATTTTGCTGAATTTTCTGAAATAGGGGTATCTACTTTACTCTTGTAAAATTTTTATATTTTTTGACCTACCCTGTATGTTGTTTGACTTGCAACCATTCTAAGTGCGCCTAATATGATTATGGAACATGCACCAACTTTCTGGAATATTTGTATTTTCGTTGTGCAATTAATAAAAAAAAGTCCCATATGTTGCACACTTAAATGACCACACTGTAGATGGATTGAAAAAGAGATTCTGCAACTTCGCTATCGTTTAAAAAAATACACAATGGAACGACGGAATATATCCAAAGTTAATAACACCCCATGCGGGTCCCCCTCCTCCGCCCGACTGCGGCATGTTATTTAGTTGCCCCTCCGGGGCCCCGGGCCGCACCTTTCCAACTGTCATCGGCTTTATTCATGCGCGTATGTCGACGTAGGCGGCGGCGGCGGCGGGAGTGACGCCGGGGCGACAGATTGCGTCGAATTTTCCAGAGTTGTTAGCATGATAATGACAGAATGCGAAACAGGGGGAGGTCCGATGCACGCTGAGCACATCTGATCACATCCGAACATCAAAAAACCGAGCCGAATCCATTTCCATGTCATTATTTTATTTGGGTGGAGGGCCTCCTTGTGCTACAGTAGAGAAAAAAAATGGGGAATGGGAGATTGATTTTTGATGTTTGGAGTTTAGGTGAAAACTCAGTTTCGACAAAGGACAATATACTCAGATCAGTAAAGTATGTACTTCTTATTTCTTACACTTATACACTTCACAAGACTTTTTACCCACAATGAACCACAATCAAATTAAACAATATTCAGTTTTTATTTTCAGATAAGGTTCTCCGTTTTCTTAGAAGGATTTTTTTGAAAGTTTCATTTCTGTGAAAAGCTGCTAAATTCCTTTTCAAGTATTATAATAAATATTATTATAGAAATTTGCCAGTTTTGTTTTTTTATCCAAAACGATTATAAATTTCAAGGTTTTCTTTCTACAATGAATAAATATAAACTCCTGGACAAAATTAACGCACCAACATAATAAACCCCACAAAATTGAATTTTTTTTAAATAAATTAATACAAACTATATGAAAAACAGTAGTAAATGTCCAAAGCCTACCATTTACATTCTTGGTAGACACAAAAAAAATTTAAAATATGATTTGAAATTTTGTATGTTGATGAGTTAATTTTGTCCAGGAGTAGATTTTTAAGTATCCTGATTTTAATAATGATTTTATTAAAAAAATCGACTTGATTAAAAACATGATTTTAATTACGATTTTAGACAACTGATTTAAATCATCTCATAACCCTTTGAAATCTGAAATTTCACCATTTCGCACGCAGTTTTGCCCGTAGAAACCGAAAATCCGGTCGAAATTGAACTTGGAAGCTTCTAAATGCCCGGCCAGCGCACTTTTCTGAAAATCGACTAAAAATCCTAAAATGGCAACTTTTTAAACGGGCTCGGGACGACTCCAAAACCAGCCTATCCGACGTAAATTGACCCGCAGAACACTGATCCGGCCTCCAAATTCCTCTAAAAAATTTGTAAATGCCCGGCCAGCGCACTTTTGTAAATTTACGAAAATAGGTCTTTCCGACGTAGTTCTACCCGTAGATGTAGGAAATAAAGGTTAAATTCGATTTCGTCCAGTCGTTTCCGAGATTTCGTGTTTAATGTCCAAAATTGTCCAACACCTCCATACTCGAGGGGTCGAATTTACGAAAAAATTAGTTTCTCGAAACCGGTGAGTCCTACGCCTTCGGGACCATACTAAATCGATTCGGCTGGTCGATTTACGTAGGAAAAGTTCCATTTCACGCTAGAATTACGTTTAATTCGGACGCAGCAACGAAGTGGTAGAAAATGTGAAATTTTCTATGCATACCTACCCCTTGGCAAAATCGGGGTTGATAAAAATCGACGATGTTTTAACATCATGATTTTTTTTAATTAATTTTCGCTAGTTTTTATTAACATGCATATCTTTTAACTGATTATAATATTTTTTCGTCAAACGAAAAAATATTTGCAAGCATGAATATCATACTCAGATCAGTAAAGTAGGTCAGACCCGTGCACAATGATATTCCCGCACCGCTTGCTTGTTAATCAGGACAGCCCAAAATCCCCAAATTTCAACAAAAAGAACTATGCAGGGGGTTCCATTCTGCAGGAGGTCAAGGGTCAAAAACAGTTGAATGGTCAACAGGACCACTCTAAAAAATACAGAAACTTGCCGGTCAGTAAGTCTGACCTCTGACCCTGCTTTAATTTAGCGTCATAATGGATTATTTATTTTCATGGATAACTAGACTAGACCTTCTGCCAATCACAAATATTATAAATAATATTTTTTCTTAATTTCTTACAGTAAATACAGAATAAGCTGGCAAGTGTGATCCATCAAATTAAATGGGATATTTTGCTTTCTAAAAAATGAATCAATAAATTTTTTTCCAGATAATTTAATTTTTATTCCCAAGAGAGACCAAAGTTAGTCACATCAAATATTTCAAAATTGATACAATAGTTATATTCTCACAGTTGTTGCAAACAATTTTCATATTAAACTTTTTTCTGTACCTCTAGAAATTAAAAAGTTACAGCGGTTTAAAAATTTTAAATTTTCTTGATTTTTTTGGCCATAGTTGTTTTCCTTTAGGTGGCTCGGAAGAGCTATCGATCGTGTCCACCACCGATTTTTTCTGTCAAAAAATAGCCGAGATATTTTGAGTGAGCCACTTATAATAAGCCACCCTGTATACTTTCATTAAAAAATAAAACGAGTTCTTATCGCATTTTTGTAGAGTAGTGTGCTGGCGCTATTCTCATATCGTATTCAAATAATACGGTAAACATAAATTGGGTTATAGAAGACGTAGTGTTTCACCGTGCATTTTAAATATCCAGTTTAACTTCCAGCTCGCCTCCTATTTCCTTATTGGCCAAATAATTTTTATTCCACATTCGTCGCCATCGACTTGCAAAACTGCGAGATGCGCTGTGTTTTTCTTGTTTTTTGTGGTATGGTCTGCACAACATGTGATGGAATCCATCAAGCCAATCACAAGTGCAGAAATTTTTGAACGGCCAAATCACTTTTCACTGATGAATTCCATCACATATTTGACCTTGAAAACTCGCCCTCGATCTCTTCTTCTAATAAGGCGGTCATAACCAGAAAATATACAATGTCAGGTTATATTATTTATGCGTTGTCAGACTGTGTGCGTTGGCCTAATTATAATTAGTTATGTTTTTATATTTCTACATTTTGTATAGTATATACAGGGTGCGCAATCTCCTGGATTTATACAGGGGACGTTAAAATAACATGGTAAGTTCCTACAAAAATTTTCCCCAGAGCGCCCACCTACGGAGATACAAGCCCTTAATGGAAGCCCCTGAAAACTTTGTGTAATTTAATTATTTTTTAATACGATGGACAATAGATAACACTCCTTAAAAAGGGCCCATAAAAACAATTTTTATCTTATTTACGATAATGGCACAAAAATAATATTTTTAGATAGCTTGAACCTTAAATTTAAAAAAAAACACGTTCCTCTGCGCTAAATCTAAAACCATTAAAGAAGAAATCTTCGGCTTTAATATATCCACTACTTCATCTGCATGAATTTCTGTTCCATAGTGAATGTTCATTAGAGCCAAACCATTAAGTCTGTTTTTACTTGTAGTGTTTCGTAAATAGTTTTTCAGTCTCCTTAGGCTCGACAAAGACCTTTCTGGGGTAGCAGTGGATATACAGGAATGGTAGCCAAGATTTGTAGTGATGTGTAAATATTAGGATAAAGGTTTTTATCGCACATATCTAGGCATTCCAAACTAGATTTCGGGGTAGGCAAGTTCGGCTGCAACTGCGTCTGCCTCTCGTCAAAAGATGGCGCTAGGCGCTACTATTACTACATATATTCAAACGTAATAATAATTTAACTCTTCACTCCTCGAATTTTTAGGTAATATTTTGCTTATTTCGGGGGGGTTTGAACCCCGGAAACCCCCCCCTTGGCTACGCCCGTGCTTGACACGCAGATTTTTGTAAAGAATGCCCTTTCGTCGTAAAATAATAAAAAAATTCCTCCTCTTGTCAACACCATGCGTGGACACACTGTATATTCTGGTAGTGTAATCTGGGTGGTATAAATCCACAGATTAGCATTTTATTTTGAAATGCAATTATAGGAAACTTCCCTATTGTCTATAATTTGTTTTGCCTCGAAATTCGATATATAATATTGCCCGCAAAACAATAATAAATTATGTATTTTGTTATTAAAATATTATAACTGATTATTATAAAATATATGTCGGCAAATCGGGTTAATTCATTAATAAGCCATAACCGTTTTAAACAAATTCCGATAAATAGATTCGGCCGCTATGCAGCATTAACCGAATTTCGGCAGTTTCAATTTATTATTTAAAACAAATTAAAATGTTATGACCGATCCGACAACGGCGCAAACCAATTACGGAAAAAGCTCCTATTAATAGCCCCCCGTTCTGAATTATTTATCCGGCCCCATATATTATTAAAGGGGACCGAAACTTTAAAGCAAGACTGGCAAAAGTACGGCCGCTGCTCTCAAACGCTGCAAAGCCGAAAGTTCGGGGGGAGTTCCAGCCGGGTCGGGTTCGCTGAAACTTTTATATACTTCTTTGAAGGTTGAAACGAGCACCCGTCTCTGAGAGGGCTTCGTTTACCCCTAACCGGCAATAATGATGTTGGAACTAATTTATTAAAACCCCTTTGCGCGTTTAACTCAAGGTCTCGAGTTAGGCGAGATTCTTTTTTTGCGAAATTGATATCTAAAGATCTAAATAAGTTAGCAATTTATAAATGCAAGTTACTATACGTGCTATAGCATAATACAGTAGCACAATAAAGTTCTAGCCCTCTAGTGTTTAATAATGATGGTAATGAAAATAAAAAAAAAAATGAAATAATAGTTATTTATGTACCAAGGCACTGAAGTTCAACTTTTTATGACTCATGTGGAGTTTAGTTGCTGAGGCCTCTGGCCGAGTCAAATAAACCACATGAGTCATAAAAAGAACTTCAGTGCCGAGGTACATATTATATTTTTTTTGAAATCGGAAAAAAATGCTTTATTAGGCAAGAAAATATAAGGGATCACCCGTCCACGGACCGACTACACGCGGCGTTGCTTGACTTTACCGATCGCTCTACCTAGGACAAGTATAATGACGTACGGCACCTTCTGACTGAAAACCAAACTGCTGCTTCTTGTGCAGCCTACACAACAAATCTATTGATATTCAAATTTACTAAAATATGTATACTGAAGGATTGCGCTTCTATAGGAAACAATTTCGCAATGTGTGCGAAAAGCCGGGTTTTTTTAATGCCGATTTCAAGAAAAACATGTTACTTTAACATTGGAAATGTTTATGTTCGTATATAGGGGAGTCGAGTTAGCAGTTTTCGTTCAAAGCCAAAAGACAGCGGTGTTTATTCAACTCATAAATTGTGCTAATTATGTTTCATAAGTATATGCTGTTATCATTTCCAATGTCAATCTATAGTTTTGGGTGTGCCATTTTGATAAAGCATATTTTTCTACATTCAGCACATTACAAGTTTTGACATGATAGATAAGGAACATTTCGAGAAAATAAATATGACATAAATTAATTTATTTAATTTAGTAAATCAAACATGAATCTGCGTATAGTAAGGGCAGAATGTAAAGGCGAAGTCGGCCATAAAATCGAGAGAGATGGGCTATGATTTTCCTACCTGCTCTCCCTTATGTTTTGGAGCGAGGGGTTCGGCTCAAAGAACCGCAAGACCAACTTTTTCTCTCTGTCCTTGTCTGATACATTATGTTAATAAAGATAATATATTCAAATGGGAGTACGCCTATAAAACAAGGCAGTAATTAAATATTTAGTTTATTTTGGTGATAGACTTCCCGTAATAACAATGCAGCGTGAAGTATTCGGTGCCCAAAGTAGAAAATTAATATTAAATGTTGTGAAATATTTCCAAGAAAAAAAAAGAGAACACACGTGAAAATTTATCGGTACTTCAATGTGCATCGAAGGCGTTACAGATTAGTACAAAGACCATGTCACGAATTAGGCAAGAAGGCATTAAACATATTAAAATGGTACACACTAAAAGTAAAGCAGCCCCGAAAACTAAAGATTTGACAGAATCGGATAAAGGAGAAATAAGAAGTTTGATTTATGACATGACAACTAACAAGCAACACTTAACCGAGGAAAAAATATGCGAAGAACTGGAAAAAAAGGGAATTTTGAGCTGCAGCAAATCAACGTTAAGTGTAATTTTAAGGAATCTTGGATTTAAGTACAAAATAAACGATGGAAGACAATACTTACAAAGCCAGATATAGCATCAAAAAGAGTTCAATTTCTACGACAATATACATCAAATTTATTTTCAAGCTGCCCTCTAGACGTACTGTTTTTAGACGAGACCTGGATTTTTCAACATGGGGCGAATATGAGAACTTGGCACGAGAAAAATCCAAAATGTGTGTACAACAAAAAAGCGAATGATGGCAAAAGGTTTATAATTGTTCATGTCGGTAATAAGGACGGATTTATTGATGGCGCTGAGCTTATATTTTCAACTAAAAATAAAAGTGCAGACTATACCACGATAATATGAACGCCGAAAATTTATTATGTATATACTGACTTCTGACTATGTAAAGTTTATTTTCTGTTGATATTTAATTTCTAACTAAAAATATAAATATATATTTTTTTGCCTAACTATTACAATACCTAAGACCTACTTTGAATTTCAGGATCATTATCTTTTAATTGACAGTCTAAATTACGGAATTAATCTTCAAAAATTACAAATAAAATTACAACAGGTACCTAAGTACAAATTTTTAATCCGTCCGTTCACATCAGGTAGTAAAGCAATAATTTATACTAGGCCGACCCTGCCTGCCTTAAACAATTAACTAGTAACACAAGACAAGTACAAGGTTTTCTATCTCTCTTCCTTTCATGAAAGGTGCTTAGCGAACTTTAAGACGTACGTCGAATACAAATTGGAGGAGGAGACATGAGTGTAATTGTGCGAGTGCAAGTAAAGCAATAGATATAGCGCTCTCTCTTTGATGATTTATTGCCGACTTCGCCTTTACAATTTACATTCTGCCCTTACTATAGTTAATTAAGTATTCAAACTGCTCCTACCCAAGGTTTCCATTAGGATTCTTGACCATAATTTAGAGTTGTTGTTAGGTCGCTGTCTCCTTCAATATATTGCTGATATTTCAAATAGGCAAACGATTTCCAAATGGTCAAACATTATGTTTCCCTGTTGGAACAAAATGTGAACTGGCCTTGAACCAATACTATGCCTTTATTTTAAGTTCAAATTGGCGCTAATCAAAATCAGAATGACATTAGTCGAAATCAAATTGGCAAATATTATTTAATCTGTGATTGGCAACACCAATTTCAAGCTGGCAGTAATCAAAATCAAATTGGCATTAATCTGAATCAAATTGGCATTAATCAGATTCATAGTAACTTCAACGTTTACCACTTTAATCTTTGCTTCAAAAATGCAGTAAAATGAAGTGATGTCTAATTACGCTCTTCCATGATATGATAAGCTTCAATAATTTTGCTGACGGTATAATCTGCAGAATTATATTTGCTTCAGAAATGCGGCTCTCTTCGTTGTAGGTATCGAGAATTACAAGTTTCTCATCTCTATGACTTACTTCCTAAACCGGAATGAATCATTTCTTTTGTGGTCTTACCAAATTTGACTCCACTGCTTCTTCAGTTAGATTTCTAGATAGTAGAGCGCCACTTTTCGCGTTTATTCATGACGTAGTAAAAAATTCTGTTCATCAAAATGAATAGAACACGCATAGGTACCTACATCACGGGCGTAGCCAAGGGGGGGGGGTTTCGGGGGTTCAAACCCCCCCCCCCCCCGAAATAAGCAAAATATTACCTAATATTATACCGAAAAAATACGAGGAGTGAAGAGTTAAATTATTATTACGTTTGAATATATTATGTAGTAATAGTAGCGCCTAGCGCCATCTTTTGACGAGAGGCAGACGCAGTTGCAGCCGAACTATTTTGTATTGTAGGGACACTTTGCGTTGTTTCTCGATTATTCGCCACGCCCCTAGGTCGAAATGAGCGGAACTTTGTGGAAGTTCGTGGAAGTTTCTGGACGGCTACTGGGCTGCTATATAAGCGGCGCCGCGGCGCGTGACCGCGCTTACGGCAGTATTGTTCCATGCGAACTCGAAGCGAATAAAAGTGAAAAGTGGTGAACGAATAGTGAAGAGAATTAAGTGTACCGTGTAAGTGAGTAATTTTAGTGCACTGTTATTCGATGACCTTGTTAAGGATAGATACGTGAATCATTATTACTGTCGAAAAATGGAGGGGAAAAAAAGGAAGGGTGATAAACCTAAAGGTATGGACTACTGGAAAAAGTGGTGTAGTCAAGGTCAAGGGGTTTCTAATAAAGAAACAAATTTGGATTTAGCTATCAAAGCTTCAGCTACCTTGCATGCTGATAAGAAGACTGCCTACCCCGAAATCTAGTTTGGAATGCCTAGATATGTGCGATAAAAACCTTTATCCTAATATTTACACATTACTACAAATCTTGGCTACCATTCCTGTATCCACTGCTACCCCAGAAAGGTCTTTCTCGAGCCTAAGGAGACTGAAAAACTATTTACGAAACACTACAAGTGAAAACAGACTTAATGGTTTGGCTCTAATGAACATTCACTATGGAACAGAAATTCATGCAGATGAAGTAGTGGATATATTTAAAAGAAAAAGCCGAAGATTTCTTCTTTAATGGTTTTAGATTTAGCGCAGAGGAACGAAATTAATTTATCCATTTCATTTAAAGTTAAGAACTTTATAAATATGTCATAGTTTTTCGGATGAATATATAGATATTAAATTTCATGTAAGTATATTTTTGTTGTTTTATTTACTTCTCAAACTAAACCCCCCCCCCCCCAAAACTAAATCCTGGCTACGCCCGTGACCTACATAGAGTCCTTCCAGAGAATATTCTTGTCGATGACACCTATATAAAGTACCTACTAAGTCCCTTTCTTTTCTTGGAAATCTAAAAATCATCAAGAACTTAGAGAATATCTATGAAAAAACAATATTATTTGGCAACAAAATTATGCCTATTTTCTTACCTATGGAATGTATAGGCACAGACATATATAGCTTCTATATATGTCTGTGGTATAGGTACAAAGGTACCTAATTTCATAATCTGGATGTAAAATTATCTTCGCATTTTTACAATGCTTTATACGAAATCATTTTTTTGATCTGGTAAATATCGTGATAAAAACTAAAAACGCATCTTTTAAAGCATGGCACGGTGACTTGTGTGGCTTCAGTTGGAACGAACCAGTTATGTTTTGATATGTTTGTGATCCTCTACCACTTCGATTTTAAAATCTATCGCTTATTTGTTGAATTTCCCTATTCGCCTATCAAGTACCCGCCTGTACCTCTCCCCAATTCTTGTCGCCGTATAATGGCTAGGGCCCGAGTTTGGCAAACTAATTAGAAAGGCGGGCATCGACTTCGAATGTCCATTAAAAAGTAATTAAACGGCGTCTCCTCCAATTACCAACTTTTGGGTTGTTTCAGTTGTCGGCTTTCGGGCGACTGTTTCGGCGCTGCCGCCGCCGGAAAATGGAAGCGGGGGTGGGGGGTGGGGGAGTCGGACGTGGGGCGTGGTGGTGGCGTGCACCCCCTGGAAAATATAACGGGGAAGTTTTGGGAGGCCGAAGCTAGCTGCGGAAACTATGGCCAGACCCAGGCGATGCCGACGCGTTTTTGTCTCTGTAAAAACACCTCGGGAAGGAGCGTATAGCAGTTACTATATTTCTATAGTCACTGCGTATAGGTATTTTGGCAGGGGCGGATTAGAGCTATGTTGGGCCCTAGGCTAAATTTATTTAAGGACCCCTTGACCCGTCGCAATAAAAAAATTAGGTAAAATTTAGGTAAAATATTAAGTTCCGATAGTTTTTTTATCGACAATTTTATTTATTTTAGAAAAGGACATATTATTGAAAAAAATATTAATTTAACATTTTTTAACTTTATGTAGGTACTAAGAACAGAGTAGATACATAGGTACCTACTTATTATTAATTAAAACCTTTTTTCCTTGGCTTTTGTACTTGCAAAGCTTGTCATATTTTTTTTGTTTCTATATTATTAAGGATTCAGATTTTTGTTCTCAACAAATATTTCTAAAACAAAGGAAAAAATAATATCGGGAATTATGTATGTGCACTAAAGGGAGACCTAAAGAGCAAAAAAATCTGAAAAAGCTAAAACAATGGTTATACCTAGAGAACAAAAACCAAAAAACCAAAAACAGGAAGCAAGCAAATCCCCTAAGCTTAATTTTTCAAATTTCAGCAGAAAAAGTTCAACCTACCTTCAACTTTTCGATAATTCACACGCATTTTGACATTCAGAATCAATATCAGTGCGGTAGGTATTAGTATTAATGCCTTTTCTGAAAAAAACATTTATTTTTGGAACATTTTGAAAAACTTCGGCTTGCCTTGAAGCCTTTAATTTTGCAATTTTTCTTTTTTTGCTCCACTTGGAACCGAGCTCGTCTGAGGAACACCACTCATCGTTTTATTATTTTTAATTGCTTTGTTGTTACTGATGTGAGTGGACTAAATAGAGTACCCAACAGCCTAGATGAAAAAATAGGGAGTGATGTTTTCTTTGCCTGAAATTTGCAATTGCAAAATGCAAAATGTAAAACCTTTTTTATTATACTTCTTTGAAACACCTTATTTTCATCTGTTTTAGCAATAATGATAGATGGGGTTTTTCGGGCTAGCGCAATGAAAAAGCGCATGGAAAAACTTTCCGTGCGCTGAATAAAAATACCGAATATATGGCTTTAAAATAGAAATATACAACAAAGTAAACTAAATTTAAGAAACTTTATATGCTCTCTGATATTTAACATGTACCTATTTTGTATTTTAATTAGTAAGTGTTTCAATATTTAGATACATTTCTGTAATATTTTTGACGTTTTATTCACCGTATCTGACAATAACTAATTTATAACAAAGCACCTTTGAAATAATTTGAGAGTAACCATGGAAACGCATCATACATACCAAACACTATATTGTCTGCATTGTTTATTTTTTGTCAATTAAATTTATTATAATATGCTGATAAAATGTTTTAAGTTTCCGTTTTCAAAGAAGTATAATGAAAAAATATCGTTCATTACACGTCCAGAAATAGATTTTTCTGTGCTTGCATGACTTCCCGTGTTCGGCTGCGCCTCACACGGGAATTTGTCACGCGCGCACGGAAAAATCTTTATTTCCAGACTCGTAATGAAATATACTATTCCAATTCCGAATTCCGATCAAAACATCGAAATAAGAACGGGCCCCCTAAAGCTTGGGCCCCTAGGCTATAGCCTACTCTGCCTATAGGGTAATCCGCCACTGTATTTTGGGATTGAAGTGCGACAGGGTCCAGGGATGTTGCGTTTCGGGTTCACACACGAAACATAAAGGTAAGATCAGTGACTATTTCTATAGTCACTGGTAAGATTAAGTTTCACAATAAAACACAACATTAAGTACACATTTCATATAAGTACAGGGTGAGTTTTTTTCGATGCCCATACTATGAGGATCTCGGAAACTAGCAGAGCTAGAACAAAGATTAAATGGGGAAAGAATTGCAGTTTTGAATGCTCAATCTAATGCCCCTTTTGGATTTTTAAAAAAGTTCACGGCTCACTAGATATTTTGAAAAAAGTGATTTTTTGCTATTTCTTCAGATCTCTCTAGCTCCGTTAATTTTGATTATACAGAAAAACTGTAGAGACAAAAATTGTAGATAATTTTGGGCTTAATAAGATAATCTTATCCATTTTTTTATGTTGTTTGTGATTTTTGAGATATGACATAATCTTGTGTTTTTTTTTAAATGTAAATCATAGTTGGCTGTGGCCTTCTAAAATCGGCCATTTTTTGAGCTTTCTAAAGATATAATACTCGGCATAGTTATTATAAAAATAAAAGAACTACGGCTAATTTTCTGATTTTTTTTTTATTTTCACAGTCAGCCATGGAATATTTTCATATTGTACGTTCTATTTTATAATTAGACATACTTCAAACTTTCTAATATTTTGTTTTTAGCTGGTAACAAAATGTAACAAAATAAAACAAAAATTAAAAACTCAAATTCAAATTATTATTATTTTAAAAGGTCATCTTTTAAAATAAAAAAGGTGTTCAAACAATCCACCATTATTATTTATGCAAATATTGCATATTTTTAAAACTGATGAATTTGTCGCCTTTCTTAGAGAGCGCCTGTCGGCTGTCAATACTGGCAATTGCTTCTAAAACAGCTGCTCTTAATTCAGACATTATCTCATACTTTATTTTGTACTCCCACAAAAATAAATCCAAAACGGACAAATCGGGGGATCGGGGCTGCCAGGAAATAGGTCTATTTCTCCCTACCCAACTAAATAGTTAGAGCTGATCTAAGAAATTTCTTACGGGCAAATAATTATATGGTAGAGCTCCATCATGATAATTTTTGTTTTATTTTGTTACATTTTGTTACCAGCTAAAAATAAAATAGTTGAAAGTTTGAAGTATGTCTTATTATAAAATAGAACATAATAATTATGAAAATATTCAATGGCTATGTGAAAATAAAAAAAAATCAGAAAATTAGCCATAGCTCTTTTATTTTTTATAATAACTATGCCGAGTATTATACCTTTGAAAAGCTCAAAAAATGGCCGATTTAATAAGGCCACAGCCATCTATGATTTAAATTTAAAAAAACACAAGTAAATGTCATATATCAAAAATCACAAATCGCAAACAACAACAAAAATCCAAACATCCAAAAAGGGCATTAGATTGAGCATTCAAAACTGCAATTCTTTCCCCATTTAACCTTTGTTCTAGCTCTGCTAGTTTCCGAGATCCCCATAGTGGGCATCGAAAAAAACTCACCCTGTATATGTAACATGTAACCTGGAGTCCTCCCTCGACTGTCGTGGAAGATAACATTTGAAACTCACAAGAGATACGATGCAATCAAGAAAGTCTAGATTTGGATGAAATAACCTAGGCACGGCATCTGAATTAAAGATATTTTACTAAGAGTCAATATGAAGAGAAAATATTGAGTAGGTACCACCATAGACAAACCTACATAATAATATAAAAAAAATACTGAAGGGGAGAAAGGTGGTATAACATAAGACATACGTGCAAGTGCCCGCCATTTTATTCCCCGAAGAACAAAGGAAGGTCCTGAGTTTCTATGGAACGAGCATGGATAATGGTCCTAAAGTCTATCCAAGTTACAGCGGCAGTAGATATAAACAAAGTCACATGACCGCAATGCGATCGAATACCAGGGTCTGACTAATATGAGATTCCCAGTGGCTTGTAATTCTGAACTAATTCTTTTAGATGTTCTAAAAATTGTGTTTTTAGCTTTCGTGGAATTTTAAAAATTTCCTTACATTAAGTAGCAAAATAAATTTACAGAATATACTGCTAGCGATCCGATCTAAAATATGCAGAAAACTCGACTGAGGGAAGAGCCGGCCCTGCATTCTGCTCGCCGCGTAAACACTTGACATTTTATGACGGCCAGACCAATAAGAGAATAGGTCACATTGTGGCCAATGTTTTGATCCACTGCCTCTGTAACTTGGATAGACTTTAGTTTAGTTACCGAATCCAGTAAGATGAATAAACAACAACAACAACAACAACAACAACAACAACAACAACAACAACGACGACGACAACGACAACAACAACAACATGTAGCCTTAAGAACCTTGATGTGTATCACCTAGTTTCCAACCGTTTTAAAGTAGGAATAAGAATTATAATCTGTGAAGTTTATGAGCATTAAAAAACTATCAAACAAGCCTTATAACTTTTAAAACGCGACACATAACACGATGAAATATCGAGCCCATTCCGTAGATCTCTTAAAGAAAATATTTGAATTGAAATCGTGATGTGAGAGTCTTTATACCTACTTTTAAAAAAATTGAATTCTTTCTTACTGAGAAAGTTTAGAATCGAAGGTTGTTGACATTATTGTAGCAATGAAATCATTTCGATTCATATCGCGGCATCTACACATTGTTCTGACGACGTATTGTCTTTGTAAATATCAGAAGTCTAAATAACGGTGACCGTTATCGTAAAAATAATGGAAATGTCAGCGGTGAAGTCCTCAGACAAACTACATACGATAGGTACCTATCTTAAAAATATCAACCTTCCGAAAACTCTTGCACTTTTTTGACGCCAGCTCTTGGTCTGCTAAGGCCTACATCCATATAATAGATCTTTTAAAAATCTCAAGTCAAGACCTAGTGCGACTTAAAGTTTATATTTAAATGTCCAGAATTATACTATTTATTAGCAATTTTTTTTAGACAGAAACCGATTACGAATTCATATTCAGCACGGTCTCAAATCAAATTGCATATATTTTTTTGATTTTGGAATGCAAGCATTTAAGATAAATTAAAATTAAATTGTGAAAAATCCCAAAAAAATTCCAACAAAATATATTTTTATAAATTATAGTATGTGCCTCTGATTTCTTTTTGGAAGATATATACTTCCCCCAAAAATTAACGCACCACCAAAAAATACCCAAAAGTTTGAGACACCCGGTATTTATAAAAAAGAGGTTTCTATGCAAATACAGTTAGTACACCAACGTTCTGGAAAAGACAACCTATCATTCAAAAAAAAAAAAATTCGTCCAAATCGGACTATTGGTTTTGACAAAAATTTACTTTAAACTTTTGGGTATTTTTTGGGTGGTGCGTTAATTTTTGGGGGAAGTTTATTTAACAAAAAAATATATTTTGAAAATTGGCCTATAAATAAAAATTTTATAGGGGTGGATAGGTCTTAAGTAGAATGCTTTGTATTTTATTTTATATTCAAACTACACTGCCATGTTTTTTATTCCACTGTTTTTGCTGCTTACGAGATGTGAATTACAAATCAATAGATGCTTAGAGCATATACATACTTCTTATACCTATACTTATTTTATTATTTTTTTATCCTAACTACACAAATCATCCTGTGCACTTCCTGGTCAGGTCATCAATCATCTCCAATCCAAGCCTTCAGGACTCGTTGGTCGTACTTCGTATACCTACTTATATTTTATTGCTTGACTAGATGCGTATAATACCCAATGATACTGATTACCTAAATCGAATAAAATCAACGAACATCCGAACCATCTTTTTCCTTTGTATTTCCAACGCGGTCTCGAGCTTTCGTCCGCGTCTTCCCATCGAATAAAGGAATAGAATGGGAAGGGTGCGATTCCATTAGTCTCGAAATCAAACCGGATATGAAAATATTAAATATCTTTTAATTTTCCACCCTATTAAACTGGAGATACAATTCCTGGAAAGTATTCAAAAGGATAACGAGATAATCCAGTTGGGTTCGTTTGTGAGGAGTTGCGCTGATTCGACGGTGGCGGCCCGTCGCGGACACTTGATCAACTGAGGACGACGCCGGTGACGAATACCAAGCGGGGAGTTGCAGGAGTTTACAGGCCCGGACCTCGAAACAGGACGTAAAGTACGAAATCCTCTCTAGTGTACCTGCAGGAAAAAACAAAAACGTGCCAATTTTGGATAGGTATGTGTATGTGTACAGGGCCGGATTAACACTAAGGCCAACAAGGCCCGGGCCTGGGGCGGCAAATTTTACGGGGAGGCGATTTATCAAACTGTATGTATTTTAGAAAATCCCTATGATAAGCAATTAAAAAGTGACCACCCGGTATAGCCAATATTTGTTTTATTTTTGTAAACCCGTAAACCAATTAAATAAATAATATTATTTCACAGTTCTGTATAAAATTAAAATTAAGAGTAGAAAACGATAAAGTTAGTGACATCACACTAAATTCAATATGGCCACAGCTGCATTAATTATGCAATTAATAGTAAAATATATTATTAAAAACAAACTTTTATTTAAATGCTCTGAAAAGAAGAAAATAATATTTGAAATAAATGAAACCAAAGAAAACCCACAATTTTGTTACATTATACAACAATTGTATATGAAAAGCTTGTCGCGAGATTTTCATGTGTAATTTTTTTATAGAAAAATACAATTTTTATTTAGACTTTCCTCAAAATATATCTATATATTCTCGCGAGCTTTTTGTCTACGTATAAATTTCTTTTATAGAAAAATACATTTTCTACTTTAGAATTACTTTTAAGATGTACAGAGTGTCCCAGTTTTTATTATCGGGATTTTGACATTTTGTACAAAACTCATTGTAAGGTGGTTGTTCATATAAACATAGGTCCTAAAGTTCTTTGTTTCTGAGTTGTAGTTCTTTTTGAAATTGAATTATGAATATCTCCCAAAATAATCAAGCTGATGAACTGAAATTTGGCATTGGATGGAGAATAAGCTGAACATGTCAATTGCTTCGTATCTCACAGAGAAGGGCCCCACTTGCGCTGTTTTTTGATTGTGCTTTTACTCGTAACTTTTTTGAGGTTATCACTTTGGTCTTGCATTTTTTCAGCTTATTCTCGATCCCCAAAAACACAGAAGTGCCAAATTTCAGTTCAGCAGCTTGATTATTTTGAAAGATATTGCCATAATTCAATTTCAAAAAGAGAACTAAACGCCCGTATCTTAGAATAACTAATAACTTTAGGACCTATTATGTTCATATGAGTAACCCGCTTTACAATGAGTTTTTCTACAAAATCTTCGTCTTGATCAAAAAACCTTGCACACCCTGTAGGTATATATTCTCGCGAAAAGCTTTTATTTCATGTACAATTGTTATTATATTGTTATACATATATTATTATTATTACCAAGTTTGGGGCGGCAATTGTTGAAAATGCCTAGGGGCGGCAAACTTCTTAATCCGCCACTGTATGTGTAATGTGTATGTGATTTAGCGGACAAACAAATTTGAAATTTTGGTGCCAAAACACACAAAATTAGTAACCGAAATGTAGGGGAACCTGGGTAACAGTGAGACATGGGTAACAGTGAGGCATTCAAAATATCCCTGCTCCTATAAATAAATAGGTGGCACTAGGTGTGTATAATGGCAAGACCCAAGGTCAGCCTTCTCCACTACTTTCACTGTTCCCGCCCATTCAGTTTATTAGAAGTTGTGATGTTGCTGTGAAGATTGTACGCCAATTCTAATTTTTAACGGTTGGATTGAGCTTCTGCAGGAACTGTCAGAAAACTGCGACGGGTTTTTTATTAAATGGGGGCTGTATCCTATAGTGTTAAACGGTGTTTGGTACAGTTAAAATTCGAAAATAATATTTGAGACTAGTATTGTTATCATATTTTCATTTCGCAATACCATGGGTAACAGTGGGACAATGTCACCAGGGGAACAGTGAGACGTATTACTACCCATAAGTATGTCTCACTGTTCCCCATATAATAGATAAATATTGCTTACATTTGTATACTTACAATGTGCTAAAAATTAGAAGGTTTTCAATTTAGTTTCTGTGTATACCTACATCTTCAACTAAAAGTTACTGAGGCACGACCTTAATTTAATTTTAGTTTTACAATTATTATTTATATCAAAATATTTCAGAAAAATATTATTGGCATAATTAAAATGGTTCAAAATATTGATAAAATTATTCGTGTCGGTGTCTAAATAGCTGAAAACAACAATATAAAACCGCGTACATACACTTTTGCGATCGAGTACGTCTCTGTTGCCGAGTCGGATGATATTTTATAGCCTATCGACCAATCGCGATACGTCACGTGGTTTTATTTACGCCAAGCGTAAGAATTATTGCTCGATTTTAGTATAGGTAGGTATATTTATTTTTATAAAAAAAAATACAAAATTGATTTAAATATTTACCCAAGTGACAAAAATTGTATCAATTTGTTTTCTATAGGATACTTATTGATATCTAAAAATAGTATATTTCATTACGAGTTTCCGTGCGCGTGTGACAAACTCCCATGCAAGCACGAAAAAATCTATTTCTGAACGTGTAATGAACGATATTTTTTACTATACTTCTTTGAAAACGAAATCATAAAAACGAAAGAAATTTTGAACATTTTTAATTTCAAAAATAAACAACGCCGACAATGCAGTGTTTAGTATGTATATGAGTCGTTTCCGTTGTTACTCTCAAATTATTTCAAAGGTGATATGTTTTAAATTATTAGTCTATGTTAAATAAGGTGGATAAAACGTCAAAAAATATTTCATAAATGTATCTAAATATTCAAACACTTACGAATTAAAATACGAAATAGAGGTATATGTTAAATATCATATAGCATAATATATAGACTTTCTTAAATTTAGTTATTCGGTATTTTTAGTCAGTGCACGAAAAAAATCGGAGATCGGGAAACAAAAAAAAAACAAATTTTATTGTTTACTATTTTATTTTACCACAGTAAACAATAAAATCTGTATTTTTGTTGACAATAATTAGAATATTATTACGTTGATTTTTCCCTATCGACTGGTGACAATGTAGCCACGTCCATTCCAAAATGTAAACAACAATTTAGATAAAGTTGATTGGTGGTATCCTGTCAACACTTATACTCCTAGCGTTGACTGACGTATTAATAAAGACCACGATAGACTTACCCACGGTATGTCAGTAACGAATCCGAAAACAAGGCAAATCTGCGCACCTACGTCAGTTGCGAGTCACGAATTCAAAATGCGGTTGTGTTTTACGATTTTTTATAGTTTACAGTTTAATGTGTCAAGAAAAAAGTATAAACAACTGCCAGTCCAGCTCGACAGTGCTTTAAAATAGGCCAGAAATGCCGGGATGTGCAGTCAGCGTTTGTCCAAATAATAACAAAAACAGTAAGGGAACGGAAATTAAGTACTATAGATTTCCCAAGGACAATAATCTTGCCAAAAAATCGATTGCTGCATGCCGCAGACAAGACATATGGAGCAATTTAAATTCTGACTCGCAACTGACGCGTCACAAGATGCGCAATGACATACCGTGGGTAAGTTTATCGTGATAAAGATGCTCACGGCAGTCATGTTTGACGGTTCTCTGGCTCACCATGCGCTTCCCGGAGACAAAATACAATGCAAAATACATTGTTGACCATAGGAGCCATCTACTTTTCAGAATATGAAGCTATAGCCGTGAGAAGTCTTATTAATACGTCAGTCAACGCTCCTAGCCTTACCTTTGCAGAAATACCTACACAACTTGTGATGGTATTGTAGTGCCTCATTTTTCCATAAGAGTTTTTTTGTTACAAAATTATCTTGATTATGAAACAATTTATCGGAGTCCAAGCTGTAACTTTGCCATGCCTTAAAACTCCATCACGCTATTCCTACAGGAATACCGAAACTCCCGTTCCTCTGCGCATCGCGCTTCTCCACATTATCGATTAAACTCTCCACTTCACATAACCTCAAAAATTCATAACGTTCCAATAACAATGTGAGTGCCTCCGTCGAGATTCTGTGCCCCAGGTAAGGCAACTCTTTTGTTTGGCGAAACTCAAAACTCCCCCTAGTCCTGTGTACAAAAATCAGGCTGAATTAATAGTAATAAGTATCCACTGGTGTAGGCTGATGAAAGGGGACTGAGAGTAGTAGGGGTGGTAGTATAGTATAGGGGGGACGAAATCATAGAGTACTTTTATGTAGTGCGGACTTTTATTGAATCTTATTATTGAAATGTAAGTGTTGACAGCGGCATTGTCAGATGTAATGGTGGGCTAATGAAGGGGTTTCCCTGCCAGGGCCGGACCTAGCAAATTATTATCAGCATACAGGGTGAAGGTCCTTGGTGTATTATTCGAAAAATAAGCTCGACATAAATTTTTGAAATAATTACATACGCAAAATTTCTAATGTTGTTTAAAAATAAGATGAAGAAAGTGGCATGCATTTTGCAATTTTGCTGTATCAATAAAATAAATTGGAATTGGTGCAACCAATAAGTAGGTACAAATGCACAATCTTAATTAATATCTTAATAGAACACCTGGAGTCATACAAATGAACAAATACCAAATAAATACATAGGTAGGTAGTTAAAATTAATAGCAAAACAATTTTATGTATACACCTCTATAATTTATTGGTCATTTCTGAAATAGGTTGAGAAAAAAAGCATGAAACTAGGTAGGTAGGTATAAGTATTTGTGATTTATAAAAATTTGACTAAAAAGAGTTGAAAACAGTTAAGAAACCAATGTTGTTTCCTTTACAAGCGTATTATCTTCTGGTGATTTGACATATTGAACAAAAGAGCATCGCAAAGTAGAAAAAAAATAATGCAACTTATGGAACGCCCTATACAGGGTGTCCCAAAATTAATGGGACATACTTAAAATCCGATAGATCTCCTAAAAATTTATTTTTATCCAATATCATCTTTTGTTTTCCAAATACAGACTGTTAAAGTTCTTTTTTTTAATGAATTATGCATATATCTCCCAAAGTAATCAAGCTGGTGAACTGAAATTTGGCACTGATATGTTTCTGAAAATGGAAAATAAGCTACAGATGTCAATTTCTAATTATTATCTACAGAGGGCACCACTTTCGCTGTTTTGGGATCATGTTTTTCTTGGAAGAGGTTATCTTTTTTGGAACACTCTTGTCTTATAACGGTAAAATCAACCGGTTGCATTGTAATTGGCTCAATGTGTCCCAAAACACCCTGTCAGCTCCAAAATTCGAAAAATAAAATCACCTAGCGCTTTTGTGTTTTTTTTACATATTAAGCTCAAACCTGGTAGGTACATGAAAAATTAATACATTGTTACTAATTACGTAGGTACACCTATGAATTTCAAGACTGTGTTTGGGAGAAACTCGTACCAAATTTGAGCTCGATATTTAAAAAACAAGAAATAGATATAATTATAGAAAACAAAAAAGTTTCAATATCTTGTAAACCAAATCTTAAACCAACATTTTGCTAGTCAAAAATTACAGAAAATAAACGGTGGATCTAAAAAATGAATCATTTAGAGCATAGGCGCGTACAGAGAAATTGCGGGACAAATTATAACGTCCGGTTTATTCTTTGTTTGTTTTTTACTAAAATTACACAAAAATGTGTTTTATTACAAACAAATCTGTCTCCAATTTCAAACGTATACCTAAAAAACCACTGGAATCTATTAATAAAATTATTATTTTCTTAAATATCAACTTCAACACCGTGTATTTTGAGGTAGAGGCGAGAAATGGCATAAGAAAAGTCAGATTATTTTTCTAATAAGACGTTGACACACACACGCACACCCACACACACCTTGAGGAGCTGTCATAGTTTGCAGTTTTCTTTTTATCAACACACAAGAATATACAGGGTGATTCAGTTCCGGTGCTCAACATGGGGATCTCGGAAACCGTAACAGATACGAAGTCGGTCAAATGGAGGCAAACTTGCGCCTTTGGGCGCCTAACGTATAAAAAAAATTCAAAATATGACAAACATGTAGTATAATTAAACCAGTAGGTATTAAAATAATGATCACCTGTTATAATCGGAATAGCTTTGAAAAAAAGAGAGAGAAAAATGCATAGTCCAGGACCGTATTAACTTTTTTCTTAGTAAATGTGCATTTTAGCAGCTAAAACAAGAAAAAATATGTATGTGTCTCATACATCGTTGTACTCAGGACAACGATTCATTTCGAAATATGCAATAAAAAATCCAGGTTCGTATTTAAAAAAATGAAGATGATCCCTCGATCTCAAAAACGAAACGTCGCCCCGAAAATCTAAAAATACTATGCCGAAGTCCAGAAAAAGTTGCAATGAAAAAGTATAATTTATTTTTCAATATTAACGCAAATGGCGCCAGAAAAAAATAAAATCTAAATTTCAAAAATTCGGTTTTTCTTAAATATCTCAGCAACCCATGAAAATATTTTAACTCTCTCAACGGCATATTGTTAGGCGCCCAAAGGCGCAAGTTTTCCTCCATTTGACCGACTTTGTATCTGTTACGGTTTCCGAGATCCCCATGTTGAGCACCGGAACTGAATCACCCTGTATGTAATGTGCTATTCTGAGTGAATTTTTTTTTCAAATCTAGTCTAGTTCGGATTGCTTTTACGGTCTACTCCCATTTCGCACTAAACTGTGACGGTCTAACATTGATGAACTTCTGAAACAAATCGCGATTGAAAAATCCCCAATTCCGGCATTCCGGCCCTGGTCCCCCTAATACCCACCCCCGGGTCCCCTGGGGTGGGTCATTAGCGCAGCCCCCAATGGCCCCAGGTCTCCGGTTGCCCCACCGGGGGCCTCTCCGAGGGTGTTGGACTCAAGTGCGCCGGACACCTGTTATGGTTCGGGGTGTCCGGTGGACGTATACAGTGTGTCCCCGGATAGGTGTAACTATACTTGTAAACTTTTTTATTTTTCATTTTTTCGGCAAAAAGTCATTCTTTATAAAAAGTTTTGCTTATTTTGAAACTGGGAAATCCAATACCAGATTTTTGAAAAGTTATACAGGGCGTCCGAAAAGTTCAAAATACTAAAATCGTGTCAAGAGTAAAGTGCTCTTTTTTCAAAGCTAGCAGAAAATGTTATTCGAGAAAGTGGTTTCTAATAAAACAAAGAGCCCAAATCTCAGATATTAATAGATTCTAATAAAATTCACGAAATAGTCGATTTTTTAAAATGTGGTTCAAGATATTAAGAGCAATAATGTGTTATTACAGTTTATCCAGGAGGCATTGGAAAACAAGTAAACATGTAAGCCCTGAAGTGTTTGAGGCGTACCATAGACAGGTTCATCCGATCTGGGTCTGTTTACAAAAAAGAAACGTCAAAAAGTTAAAAATATAATATTTCTTGAAGTTTATTAGAATCTATTAATATCGGAGATTTGGACCTTTTGTTGTATTAGGAACCACTTTCTCAAATAATATTTCTCGCTAACTTTGAAAAAAATAGCACTTTATTCTTGACACGATTTTAGTATTTTGAACTTTTCGGACGCCCTGTATAACTTTTCGAAAATCTGGTATTGGATTTCCCAGTTTCAAAACAAGCAAAACTTTTGATAAAGAGTGACTTTTTGCCGAAAAATGAAAAATAAAAAAGTTTACAAGTATAGTTACACCTATCCGGGGACACACTGTATAGGGATTAGAAATGGAACGGTTTTTGTTGTGGTGCGGAATAACCGTTCATTCATTGGGGGATAATGAGGGCACGGCATATGGTGAGGTCTAGAAACGCCTTTTTGATTCACTGCTTTCCATTCCCATATTCCAAACAGCTTCTTTCATTCGAAAGTTTTGCAGTCTGACCACGGGCGTAGCCAAGGGGGGGGTTTCGGGGGTTCAAACCCCCCCCCCCCGAAATAAGCAAAATATTACCTAATATTATACCGAAAAAATACGAGGAGTGAAGAGTTAAATTATTATTACGTTTGAATATATTATGTAGTAATAGTAGCGCCTAGCGCCATCTTTTGACGAGAGGCAGACGCAGTTGCAGCCGAACTATTTTGTATTGTAGGGACACTTTGCGTTGTTTCTCGATTATTCGCCACGCCCCTCAGTCGAAATCAGCGGAACTTTGTGGAAGTTCGTGGAAGTTTCTGGACGGCTACTGGGCTGCTATATAAACGGCGCCGCGGCGCGTGACCGCGCTTACGGCAGTATTGTTCCATGCGAACTCGAAGCGAATAAAAGTGAAAAGTGGTGAACGAATAGTGAAGAGAATTAAGTGTACCGTGTAAGTGAGTAATTTTAGTGCACTGTTATTCGATGACCTTGTTAAGGATAGATACGTGAATCATTATTACTGTCGAAAAATGGAGGGGAAAAAAAGGAAGGGCGTTAAACCTAAAGGTATGGACTACTGAAAAAAGTGGTGAAGTCAAGGTCAAGGGGTTTCTAATAAAGAAACAAATTTGGATTTAGCTATCAAAGCTTCAGCTACCTTGCATGCTGATAAGAAGACTGCCTACCCCGAAATCTAGTTTGGAATGCCTAGATATGTGCGATAAAAACCTTTATCCTAATATTTACACATTACTACAAATCTTGGCTACCATTCCTGTATCCACTGCTACCCCAGAAAGGTCTTTCTCGAGCCTAGGGAGACTGAAAAACTATTTACGAAACACTACAAGTGAAAACAGACTTAATGGTTAATGAACATTCACTATGGAACAGAAATTCATGCAGATGAAGTAGTAGATATATTTAAAAGAAAAAGCCGAAGATTTCTTCTTTAATGGTTCTAGATTTAGCGCAGAGGAACGAAATTAATTTATCCATTTCATTTAAAGTTAAGAACTTTATAAATATGTCGTAGTTTTTCGGATGAATATATAGATATTAAATTTCATGTAAGTATATTTTTGTTGTTTTATTTACTTCTCAAACTAAACCCCCCCCCCAAACTAAATCCTGGCTACGCCCGTGAGTCTGACACACTATCCATTTTAAAAACTTTTCACAGAGGAATCACGTATACAACTCACCTACCTTGTTTCAGCAAAATGGAACCTAGAACCCTTTTGTTCACAGTCTCCTCACTTTTCTTATATGCCAGTTGTAGAGGACCTCACCATCCAAGAAGTGAGAGAAGGCATGTGCATAGCAAACCTCAAGATAAATTAACTAAAGACACTGAACTGCTCCATGACCGAGCTCATATTGAGGTATTGTTTTGTGTCTAAAATGTCACCCTGTTTAAATGAAGCGAATCTATAACTTTGCTTTCAGGAACACCTGGAAGAGATCATGCCAAAACCAGACCTGTCTAAAATGACCGACGAGGAGTTGGAACTGTATTATTTCATGCTTCACGACAGCGATCGGAATTCTAAACTCGACGGCCTTGAAATACTTAACGCCATTTTACACACCACTCACGAAGATAATAAAGAAGAAACTGGCTATTCGAAAGATATCAATTTAGAAACACCCAGTTTAGATACCTTTATTGGTAAGTTGGGATACGTTTAGATCCACAAATACAGGGTGTTATTTAAGTACGTAGCCAAACTTCAAGGGGTGATTCTTTGAGTGATTCTAAGACGAAAAGTTTATATAAACATAGGTCCGGTATCGCTTAGTTTTCAAGATACAGGGTGTCAAACTTAAAAAAAAATCTTTTTTCAACAACATCTTAATAATTCTTTAGCCGATTTTGTTTAAATCTGGCAGTGATATTTACGGTAGAGAGGGGTTAATTTCGCCCTGAGTGGATTCAAATTATTAAGTCCAGTAGCGTCCCGGGGGGCACCGTGACCAATATTTTTGAAAAAAAAATGTGCGCCACTGACTTTTTTAAAACTTTTCTATTTTTCTCGCATTAACGAATTAAGAGTACAACTTTTTGGTCTCTTGAATTTTTTTCTTCTCTTGCTTCGTTTTCGAGAGAAAAAAATAAAAACCACTTTATTGCATGTCATTGCTTTGTTGTTGCATTGCTGCTTTCTCGAAAACGAAGCAAGATGCAAGACAAGATTCATGAGACCAAAAAGTTGTATTCTTAGTTGCTCAATGTGAAAAACATATAAAAGTAGATTACAATTATTATCAAGTCCAGAGAAAACTAATAAGCGATACCGGACCTATGTTTATATAAACTTTTCGTCTTAAAATCACTCAAAGAATCACCCCTTGAAGTTTGGCTACGTACTTAAATGACACCATGTATATGCCTAACTTAACCAATATTTTTGAGAAAAAGAAAATGTGCGCCACTGACTTTTTAAAACTTTTATATTTTTTTGACATTAAGCAACTAAGAATACAACTTTTTGGTCTCTTGAATATTGTTCGTATCTTGCGAGAAAGCAGCAATGCAACAACAAAGCAATGACATGCAATAAAGTGGTTTTTATTTTTCTCTTGAAAACGAAGCAAGAAAAGAAAAAAATTCAAGAGACCAAAAAGTTGTATTCTTAGTTCCTTAATGTGAGAAAATTACAAAAGTTTTAAAAGTCAGTGGCGCACATTTTCTTTTCAAAAATATTGGTCACGGTGCCCCCCCGGGACTCCACTGGACTTAATAATTTGAATATACTTAGGGCTAAATTAACCCTTCTCAACCGTAAATAACACTGCCAGATTTAAACAAAATCGGCTAAAGGATTATTAGGATGTTGTTGAAAAAAAGATATTTTTTTAAGTTTGACACCCTGTATCTTGAAAACTAAGCGATACCGGACCTATGTTTATATAAACTTTTCCTCTTAAAATCACTCAAAGAATCACCCCTTTTTTGGTTACGTACTTAAATAACACCATGTATATGCCTAACTTTCTTTCAGAATTGGTGGATAAGGTGTTGCGGGAAGATGATCAAAATCATGATGGATATTTAAGTTATGCGGAATATGCGAAAGGGATAGCTAGAAATGATTTAAGAGACAAGGAACCAAGCGTACAAATGATGTAGGTAATCTGTATAATATAATAAAAGTGTTATTGTTTTAATAGTGTTGTTTATGTATGTAAGAAAGCAAGTTTCTTGTGATACACAAATGATTCTAAAAGGTCTGTACAAAATTTTACCAGATACTTATACTTAGTGTAGCCCAAGAACAAGCCCTATACAGTAATGTCATCATACCAAATTCTAACAAAATCTTGAAAGGCATTCAAGAGTTCTAAAAATCGCCACCTCCGAACCATACTGACTGACCCATTCGCATATAAACTGTGATGTAACAATACACAGAAATAAATAATTTCCGTACGCACTGTTACATCAAATTTGCTAATTAGTGCGACTAAAATTGTATTGTTACTTAATTTCGGTGAAGAAAGTAGATACGTCGAAAACGTCACCTATTAAAGCAAAAGTTTCTAGTATTATATTTTTCTCTATTATAACGACGGACATTTTTTACGGATATGAAGCAGAAACAATAGCAACAATGGCAATGCTATTGTGCCAAGATTGCACTTTAAGTATACGAATTTGCACAGAAATCGAAAATGAGAGTTATTATATAAAGAAAACTAAAGCGAGAATTCGCACTTCCAGTTTGATTTTTGAGAAGCAAACATGACATCCTACACCACCTTTTGTATTCTGTGTATTGCCGTCGTGTGGCGTGTAAGTCAAGCTGCAACCATTGATCAAACTCATAATGAAATTGATATAAAGAACTCAAGGTAATTACTAAATTTCTTTATTCGAAATTTCTTGTTGAACTTTTTTTGAAATTTTACATTATTCACTTTTGTTGTTGTTGTTGTTTTAGGCAAATAGATGCTAAGGGCATGCTGACCTCCTTAGCTTCAAATATAATGTCAAGAGGATACATGACAACGGCTGCGGGAAGTGGAGGCTCCCAAGTCATCTCCCTAAATCTGACAAACCTTTTGGTCCTGATTCTTCTAAAAGCGCTTATTTTTGCCGCTGGATCCCTTGGCGCCGGCCATTGGAAAGGCGGATTCGCCAGAACTGTAGATGGCGAAGAAAAACTCATCACCGAAGAGGAAATCCTAATGTTCCTCAGCTATCTAACAGGTAGGTACTACATAGCAGGGGCGTGCGGTGACATTTTAAGTAAGGGAAGCAATGTTTAAAAACTTACCTATTTGTAATGTAATTCGATTCTTCGATCACTTTTTGAGAATTCTTCAATGCCGTCATCATAAAAACATCGATGCTCTAACATGTTCGGGAGAAGTATATTCTCAATAGACAACAGCGATATCTGTGAAAGTCATTCATTCATTTTTGTGGTTAAATTTTTCATAGGGGGTTTTGCCCTTCAGTTTGTAATTAATTGAAGCTTATCAGCAAAATTTAATGTTGAAAATCCCTTTATTATTAAGGCACATACTCTTACTTAATCGTTCAACTTTAACATTTTCAACGTCATTCCCGACAGCCGAAGTTGACGGTATTTGCATGCTCATGTCCGTATTGTATTGTCTTCCATATCGCCCGAGACACGACGCGCGCGACGCACCAACGCAACGCAGGTATCAAAACCAACTAAACTAAATAAAGAACCTACTACAACGATAGCTTCCACTCACGCTTAAAACACGCGTTCTCATTCGCGTCAGCCAGTGCGGTGGAGGTGGAAAGTTCAATAACCTCTCGACTCTCGGACGCTACAGAAAAGCTAGCGGCCGGCATAGCTTACATTGTACTGTCGCTGGGTAGGATGGGCGCAGTCGGAGCCAACGCCGGATTTGCTAGAGCTAGAGGCATAACATATTGTAGGTTTGATATATGATATATATAAGATAATTTTTAGCGTTTAGCGATATACCTAGGTAACTAAGCTAATTGCTTCCTGTTTAAAAATTCGAAAATTACATTTTATCATTTTACATTGTTTTGGTTTAGGGGAAGCACTGCTTCCCTTGCTTCCATAGACTGCACACCCCTGCTACATAGACACAACGTGGTGCACAACAATAAATTCGACAACTATCTTAGGTGCTCCAGGCGATAATGGTTGTCTGCAAAACATAGCATGCCAACAGCCAGATCAAGCTAAAAGATATGTAGCGGCAGGAGATATGCTTCTCAAAACGGCGAAAATGTTCTCCCTACATCCAGATCAAAGCTACCAGTACGTCCTACAAGAAGTGGAAGCGGCGTCAAATGTTGGAGTAAACGGAGGGAATTGTAAAATGTTTGGATGTAACGTTGTCGACAAAGAAAAATCGTGAGGAAATGTGGAATAGGACGAAAGGGTAGTATTACACAATATTTTATATTATATTTATATTATTTAAGTACGGTATTGTTAATAAAATCTGTAAATATACTTTCGGCTTGCAGCTTCCTTTCTGCATAAGAGTAATATCTTAAGAAAATCAGCTATATTCGAGTATACAATTTCGGGCATACCCATGGAGTAACATGCGGAAAGAAAACTTGCACTTACTATATCTATATCTTTTCGTTTAGAAAATAACCAAGAAAACCTGAAAATTTGTATTTTCGTTTGCATCTTTCTAAACGAAAACCAAAGATGTTGAAAATTTCTAACTTAAACATCATTTATCGGTCTGGTTTGCTTTTGACAGAATAACCAATTATTTGATAATATTGGGGCCGCGGTGGCGTCGCTCGTACCGGCGCTGACTTTTTAGACTGCATGTTTTTCTGCCTTCGATCGACCTTGGTTCGAGGCAGGCAGATGCATATGTCTTTAAAGAAAAACACCGCTATGGCCAAGAGCGCTGGACAAATGTGGATTCACGGTATTGCGGCTTTATCCGTGTGATTTACTAATTGTCCTACACTCACTGGGATTACTACGGTTTTCTAGGGTTTTCCGTAGTACTTGAGCGAATGCTATCCTAGTTCTATCGGGAAAAAAGTCGGCCCTAGCCGCAAATGGAAACGAAGACAAAATAATAGTAATTGCCCCCTCCCCCGCACAAGCATGTGGTTGCTTCTGGGGTACTCCTAGTTTGGAGTATTTTGAGGGTGAGAATTATTATTATTTATTATTATTGTGAGAAGAAAGCTTTAAGCCAACGAAACCAATATCTTTTACCATTTATTAATTATTGCAACAATACATTCGTTCGGCCTCTACACTATTTCTGTGACACAATATATATAACATGCTAACATGTTAAATTTGTCGTCATTTGAAAAAGCACCCTCCATTTCTAATAATACAAATTATTAACTAAATGATACAGTGGGAGTTATGACAAATGACAACGGGATGGTTTCGTTGTTTGAAAGCCTTTTAGGTTGAGGATTTTTTATTTTTTTATTATCGTATATGCGACTATTATTAGTCTTTGTCGTCCTTGTTTTGGTTCTCCGATTGAAAGATAAGTTGCAAGTTAAATTGTTGACAATACTGATCAATATTTATTATTAAATACAGGGCCGCATTAGAAAAAAATGAATGCAAAAAAGGAATTTTCAGTGCAATTGTTTCAAAACATTTTAAAACTATTTTGTGTCATACATCATGGTATTTGCAATGAAAAGTGCTTTCAAAATCTGCAAAAAAAATAGGTCCGTATTAAAAAAAAAAAAGTTGAAGATGGTTTCTCAAAAACGAAATGTTGTAGAACAAATCGAAAAACGCCATCTTAAAGCCCGTTAAAAAAATTAGAAAGTGTTTTTCTTTTTTTCCTATCTGGGATAACAACTTCAGAAAAAAATTAAATCGAAAACGCAAAATTTTACTTTTTTCAAAATAACTCAAAAACGAAAAAAGATATTAGATATCATCTGTGTAAAATTGCGCAACTTTTCCCCATTTAACCGTTGTACACACATTGTATATCGTTGGAATTGTGGGAAAAAAGGAACCTAAAAGTCCTATAATATACAAGGTGTCTCAAAAATCTGATCAAGCGATAGGTACTCACTTCCGGTCAAACCGGAAGTCGGAAATGAAACCGACAATTTTATTTTCCTCCCCTTATATACTCCGTGTTAAAATCCAACTTCACAATTTTTTGGAAAAGAGTAGACATTTTTGAAAATAACTTTTTAACAACACTCTGTATATTAAGTTCGACGTCATATTCGAATACCTTTGGAGATTCTATATGTACTATAGCTAAGATTAGTTTGTGAAACATTAATTTACCTTGAAAATTACCAATAAAATCAAACCTATATATTTTTTAAAATCATTAGATTTCCCAAAAAACTAAATGCACACCAAATAAAATTCATTTCTCCTTCTTCTCAAAAATATACAATAACTACCAGAAAATTTATAGGCATTGTCAAATTGGCAGTTATCCTCCTTAGAATTTGTTAAAATGTTCAAAATGACACTTGAAGCTCTACCATTTGACTTTCGAATAAGAACAAAACAATAAATCTGCCAAAAAATAAAAATTCGATGAGAAAAATATATGTAGGTATAATCAATTATGATATTGTACTAACGTCCTTAGTGCGGCCCTGTACATTTCAGGTGTTCTCATGATTTTGTTTACACTGACTCTTAAAACTAAATAGTCCTTATATAGAGATAGTGTGATGTATTCATTATGTATTCAAAATATTCTTGTTTTCTTAAATTTATCATTATATTTATGTATTTTGGGAACATTAGCCGTAATACTTCTTAAAAAGAAACACAAAAATTAGTGTTTTCGATTTATTGACATGCATTCAATTAATTATTATAAATAACATCGCATAATGATCATCAGGTATCTCCGTATACAAACTTAAAAGCCAATACCTTACACTGATCATAAAGATAGTAATCTTAAATTAGAAATTTACTTATTTTGGCAGATAGTGTTTTTAACTCAACAATTAATTATTATTATTAATTACAACAAATTCGTCTTAACTTCCTATAACCTAAAAATTTCACAATTTATTTACAAATTAGATTACATAATAAAATAATGCGTATATAACTAATTAGTAGGTAACATCGATATATCGTTTCACAAGAAACTACAAAACAAAACCATAAATTATTCTCATATATTTAAGTTGACAACACTCGAACGCAATTCTTATCACACAGGCGGTTATTTTAGTCTTCGTTTCAGAGGTTACTGGGAAACCTCTTCTTCCTTATTTTCGCAATTTCATACATAATTTAGTTTCTAATCTTTCTCTTCAAGCCGCTGATGTAAGGAAAGGAATGTTCCTTGTGCAGAAGAATTTAGAACAATCTCTTTGTTTGATGGCGTCCATCACTTCCTGGAGATGGCTTGACACGACTTTCGAAACGTCAGGATGTACACTGTAAAAAGGAAAATAATTAGCAATGTATCAAATAACTGCATTACCTATAATAAAAATAAAATGTACGTAAATGGAATGTATTATCAATATTTTATTATAAGTTCGTAGATATATTTTATCTATAAAAGCCCTGCATGGCAAAATTTCACAGTCACTCGTTCTAGAAGTTGACAGGTCTTAGTATTTCATCTCGAAACGCTCCTGTAGAGACGGAGAGAGAGATAGAGAAAGTTGCCCACAAATAACTGTCAATTTTCATATCGTAGAAGGCCTCTATAATGCAGTAAAGTATTATCAGCGTCCAGAGATATACTAATTTTGACTCGTAGAATTGGAAGATAAATTCGGCGTTATTTAGCCTTAATGGAAGAAAACATTGCTCAGAAATCGACTTTTGCCCAATCTGAGCACGTTCTAAAAGACATTACAAATTATTTTTTTCGGAAAGAGCACCTCAAAATACATAAGAATATATAGGTTTGGTCAACCAACAGAATAACTCGCAAAATGACACCCTTTTTGGTCTAATTTTACTTCCCTACTATAGTTCAGTCAAACGGTAGTTTAAAGTGGAAAGTTTTGGTGTAATTGTTTTTAGTGGTTTATTTTAAGTTTTTTGGGGTGCTGAACACGAATCTAAAGTTGCCCAACAAAAATTTTCGCGGCGAATATGAGAAATCATCAATAAAACCACTAAAAATAGTGTTTTTAGTGGTTTTCACCTTATAACTGGTAATGCAAGCTACTTACGCAAAAAGAAATGCTGTATTAAAATAAAAATTGAAAATTATCTACAATTTAACTCTCTTAACATTTTTTTGTAAGTTATATGGTTTCCACGCAAAAGAGTATTGAAACATGGAGGAACTTCAGTATTTTTTTTAAAACAGCAAAAAAACACCATTAATTTATAATTTTTATTTCATGTAGGTAAATATTATTGTATAGGCTAATAAAAGACGTGCATTTCTGTACAATTTTTATGTATTTATGTATACGAGCCCTCTTAGACACGGCTTCTATGCAGTGATGTGAGTGGCGAATATTTCAATTCGAACTTTGCAATATATCGAATATACAGGGTGTCCCATAACTTATCCGCCAGAGGGCAACAGGTGGTAATAGACGTCAAAATATACCGTGTGAGCCAAAATTGCCTTAGTAAAATGTTGCTCGTTTAAAAGATACAAGGTGTTGAAAATGAAACTTGATTTTCGAAAAATTGCAATAATTTCGAAGGTGAGAAATCCGAATTAATTTTTTATTATTAATCAGGAAAAATTCAACAAGCGACCGATAATAATAAAAATGCTGAAAATACCTTCCCGAATGTGAGGCGTCATTTAATAAAGAGCATTAAGAAAGTGACTTGTGGTAAACGGGGGACATTTTCAATACCTGTTGAAGTAAATTTCAAAAAACATTTTCTATTTTGAATAAATTGCGTTGTATTTTCGAAAATAAAACTTACCTACACCCTATACATTCGCCATTATTCTTAAGGTTTTGTGGGTTGTTAGCATAACACAGCGCCTAATGCGTTCTCTAGTATTTCCTTAGAGAGCACTGCCTGATGTTGTGTTTATTGGAATGTTTCCGTCTTCAAAAACTACTTATTTCCCTATTTTTATCATTTCAACACTCTTTTGCGAGGAAACCATACGACGTACAAAAAAAAATTAAGACAGTCAGTTCTCTTGTTTATTTTACTATAAGGCCACTTTTTGCGTAAATAGCTTGCTTTGCAAGTTATAAGCTGTAAATTACTAAAAATATTATTTTTAGTGTTTCTTTAATGATTTCTCATATTTGCCGCGAACATTTTTGTTGGACAACTTCAGATTCGTGTTCAGCCCCTCAAAGAACATGAAATAAACCACTAAAAGAAATTACACCAGAACTTCCACTTCGCACCCTCCTTGTGTACCATTTGACTGAACTACTACACTAGCATTGAGTGTAGTTAATAAATTTCACAATCATCAAGAAAATCATCGATATTTTTCAAAGTTATTATTGTACCTTCTTTTCACAAAACGCCAATTATTCATCGAACATTCCTCAACCAGATAAGAATCGTGTCCGACCAACGACAACAATAAAAATAACAAATCGCTATAGGTGTGCGATCCAAAATTTATAACTCGTTACGAAAGCACGGCCCATAAATTAGGCCTACATCTACATCATATTTTAACGGGCACGGGCCCCACAAATAAATGAGGCGTTGCGTAACAGATGCACTTGAGTCCGTCGATCGAGTTCCTCGTCCACGAATTTGCCATCATCCAAAGAGGTTGTATCCTGAAAATGCTCGGAGCGATGGAAGCCAACGATATATAAGAATAGATATGTCGTAGGCATCGGGCGCAATGCGTCATTTCGCGGAAAGCCTAGTCATTACAGGTATTGCCGGCAAAAGCTGTAATAAAATAACTATTACCTTGTTTGACTGAAATTATGCGTCATTTCAGGGATTGCCCTTCTTCATGTTAGTCAAACAGAGTAATCGGTCGAACCGCATTGAACGTTACAGCGTCTGACTGCCGTTTGTTCAGTCATTTGTTGAAAAATTTGTAGAATTTGACTGAACAAACGGCAGTCAGACGCTGTAACGGCCGATTACTCTGTTTGACTAACATAAAGAAGGGCAATCCCTGAAATGACGCATAATTTCAGTCAAACAAGGTAATAGTTATTTTATTACAGCTTTTGCCGGCAATACGTGTAATGATTAGACATTCCGCGAAATGACGTATTACGCCCGATGCCTTCGACCGATACATTACCAAAGGCAACTTTTTTAGTTTCATGATTTTAAAAAGATGTTATTGTTGGCACATTTAATGTTTCTAGTTTTTTTATACGATTTAGGTTATTTTGTAAATATAAGTATCTGAAAGCATATACAGGGTGAGTTTTTTTCGATGACCACTATGGGGATCTCGGAAACTAGCAGAGCTAGAACAAAAGTTAAATGGGGAAAGAATTGCAGTTTTGAATGCCCAATCTAATGCCCCTTTTGGATTTTTAAAAAAGTTCATGGCTCACTAGATATTTTGAAAAGAGTGATTTTTGCTATTTCATCAGATCTCTGTAGCTCCGTTATTTCTGATTATACAGAAAAACTGCAAAGGCAAAATGTAGATAATTTTGGGCTTAATAAGATAATCTAATCCAATTTTTTTATGTTGTTTGTGATTTTTGATATAATATGACAAACTTGTGTTTTTTTAAATGTAAATCATAGTTGGCTGTGGCCTTATCAAATCGGCCATTTTTGAGTTTTCCAAAGGTATAATATTCGGCAAAGTTATTATAAAAAATAAAAGAGGCTAATTTTCTGATTTTTTTTTAATTTTCACATAGTCAGTCATGGAATATTTTCATAATTACTTTCTATTCAATAAAATAGTAGAAAGTTTGAAGTATATCTAATTATAAAATAGAACGTAATTATGAAAATAGTCAATAGCTCTTTTATTTTTTATATTAACTATGCCGAGTATTGTATCTTTGGAATGCTCAAAAAATGGCCGATTTGATAAGGCCACAGCCAACTATGATTTACTTTTAAAAAAACACGAGTTTCTGTCATATCTCAAAAACCACAAACAACATAAAAAATTGGATCAGATTATCTTATTAACCCCAATATTATCTACAATTTTTGTCTCTGCAGTTTTTCTGTATAATCAGAAATAACGGAGCTACATCCGAGATCTGATGAAATATCAAAAAATCACTCTTTTCAAAATATCTAGTGAGCCATGAACTTTTTTTATCCAAAAGGGGCATTACATTGAGCATTCAAAACCGCAATTCTTTCCCCATTTAAGCTTTGTTCTAGCTCTGCTAGTTTCCGAGATCCCCATAGTGGTCATCGAAAAAAACTCACCCTGTATATGCTTTCAGATACTTATATTTACAAAATAACCTAAATCGTATAAAAAAACTAGAAACATTAAATGTGCCAACAATAACATCTTTTTAAAATCATGAAACTAAAAAAGTTGCCTTTGGTAATGTATCGGTCGAAGGCATCGGGCGTAATACGTCATTTCGCGGAATGTCTAATCATTACACGTATTGCCGGCAAAAGCTGTAATAAAATAACTATTACCTTGTTTGACTGAAATTATGCGTCATTTCAGGGATTGCCCTTCTTTATGTTAGTCAAACAGAGTAATCGGCCGTTACAGCGTCTGACTGCCGTTTGTTCAGTCAAATTCTACAAATTTTTCTGTATACGATATACAAGTCTATCAAAAAACTATTTATTATGCATTACAAAATAGGAAAGACTGGATTTAAGAAATGCCAATGTAAGCAAATTACCTCGTCTTCTTCCCCGCGACCAGCTAATGTAGAAGCAAAACAAAACAGTATTATTTGTATTACCGTGAGTATATCGTTGATGCAAGCTCTATTTCTTTGTTTAACGAAAGAAAATGAACTGATCCTGATTGGTCTAATATAAGTAAAATTGTCTGAAATGTGTCAAAAGTAATTATTCGAGAAGTGTTTGGAAAATAAACAGAACCCTCCTGCCTATGAAACTGTTTATGTACTAGAATGAATTTGAAGCACATGCGGACGACCTATTCAAGCGGTACAACAATAAACAACACAAATTACTGACACCAAGATCGGTAAAATAGTCCCAAAAACATAAAAATGTACAGGCCTGTGAGTTTCAAGTAGAGAGGCATATTTCTAGAACTCTACTCCCTTCGGCTGATACCTCCATGTGGTAGCCTCTTCGGTAGAAAGTAGTTTGTCGTATTCCACGGTTAGGCAGCCCGAACTAGGCCGGAGAAAGCAGATGGGTGTTCGTGTTGCGGCTTGGGCCTTTGAAGGAACGCCGCCGATACGTGGAGAACTGCCTATTCGTATTATCGCCCAATAAACAGAGACAATTATCAGATTCTGAAAGAATCCATCGGTCTTAGATTATGATGGTTACGCCGGCAGGCTTTGACCGCGAAAACTGAAAGTTTCACACATATGATAGCTTACTACGAAGATTTCTTTGAATCGCTGTAGTAGTTGTGAATTTTTAGGCACTATTTTGACTTTGGCTATTTTTGTTTATCAAAAATGCATGTTTTTTAAAGTAGGTAAACAGCAAAAAATATGTAAAGAAGACCAATGGTAAATAAAAATGACAGAAACTATTGTTACCAAAGTCACCTCACTTTACACTTTTTTGGTAACTGGCTTTCTTGTCCTGTTTGTCTATTCGTCAAATTTTGCAATCGATTTTAAACTAATTTCCTGATGAGATAGAGAGTTGAAACATGTAGCTCAGAACTGCCAATGCAATATTAACTGGCTATATTCATATTGTTATTATGTTATTCGTTATTATAAAAAAATATGCATACCTATAAATAAAAATATTTGACTAGTGTAATTTATGACCAGATAAGCACATGCCATAAGCTGGTTGATTTTATCATTAGGAGACAAGAGCACGATTTTGTTAGAAAATGAAAAGATCCACTAAAATGATGAACCTGCAAGACCAAAAAAATATGATCAAAGAAGTTACGAGTAAAAGCGCAATCCAAAAACAACGCAAGTGATATACGCAGAAATTGACATCTTCAGCTTATTCTCCATCCCCCAAAAAATAACAGTGCCAAATTTTAGTTCAGCAGCTTGATTATTTTGGGAGATGTAGCCATAATTCAATTTCAAAAAATGAACTTTAACGCCCTATATCCCAGTAACAATTGAGATTTGACAGGTAGTTGTTAAGCTCAATTGTAAAGTGTTGGCACAATATATAAACATGGAGTTACTGTATGTACCATTATTTTGGAACCATAATGTTTTTTTTTAATTTTTGGGCTAAGATGAAACTATTCTGGGGCGATCCTCTCTGCTTCCAGATTCGAAATGAAACCGTTAAATGTAGTGGGCGTCATTTGTCATACTTGTCAAAAATGACATTGAATTAAATAAATGGCCAAAGTAGACCTTATTGGTTATTTTTTCTAAAAAAGTTACTTGAAAAAGTTTTTTGGAATGTGATTTTACCCCTACGTGAAAATTGTCAGGCACACATTCCGACAATGATAAATTTTTGATTTTTTGGAAAATCTAAAACTAGTAAATGTCATTTTTATTATACTTCTTTGAAAACACCTTATTTTCATCTGTTTTAGCAATAATGAAAGATGGCGTTTTTCGGCCTAGCGCACGGAAACAGCGCATGGAAAAACTTTCCGTGCACTGAATAAAAATACCGAATATATGGCTTTAGAATAGAAATATACAGCAAAGTAAACTAAATTTAAGAAACTCTATATGCTCTCTGATATTTAACATATACCTATTTTGTATTTTAATTCGTAAGTGTTTCAATATTTAGATACATTTCTGTAATATTTTTGACGTTTTATTCACCTTATCTGACAATAACTAATTTACAACAAAGCACCTTTGAAATAGTTTGAGAGTAACCATGAAAACGCATAATACATACCAAACACTATATTGTCTGCATTGTTTATTTTTTGTCAATTAAATTTAATATAATATGCCGATAAAATGTTTTAAGTTTCCGTTTTCAAAGAAGTATAATAAAAAATATCGTTCATTAACGTCCAGAAATAGATTTTTCCATGCTTGCATGACTTCCCGTCATGAAATATACTAATTCTTGCGGTGTGCCATAGATTGACCTGTGAAGTTTTTAAAAACAATTCTGTAATAAATAGGAAATGGGATCATCTAACTTAAAAAAAGGCAATAACGGTTGTTCAGAAATATAAGAAAATCGTCCAAGATTGCATCTTGTTAGTTGAATTTTCTTAAATCTAGCCAATTACTACTATCGCGTTTGGATGATAAACAAACAATTCTAAACTCAGTCTATGACACCGAAAATTTATTAAATTTATTATATTTTAGAAAAACAAAAATTTATCATTATTGGAATTTTTGCTTGAAAATGTGCATATAGGGGAAATTCCAGTGAACTTTTCCAAATAACTTTTTTCGATAAATTAACTGAAGAGGGACCCCATGTGGGTTATTCATATTTTCCAAAAAGGAGGCAAGAAAACAAATAAAAGACCTTTGTCCCATAATTTCTCAATTTCAAATCAATCAAATCAAATCTGAAATTTGCCATGTCTCTGTCATAATCTCATCAAGATGTTTAACATCGATTGCAAAATAATAAAATTTAAATATAATATAATAATATATTTCTTAATAGGTATACTTGCCACGTTTTTAAAAAGGATTCAAAGTATAATATAAAAACGGACTAAAAAGTATAAAATAATTTTTCCTAGTCACATAAAAATTCGAAAAACGTAGGGCGCATGCATAGATAACTGATGCATGCACTTAAGTCACTAACAATAAATTGTATTGCACTGCAAATGTTTTCTTAACGACAGCTACCTACTTCTCTACACTCCTTACTATTATCTACTGCGCCCCACGTTTTTCCAATTTTTATGGGGCTAGAAAAACTTATTTCATATTTTTTAGTCATTTTTTTATATTACTATAATATTTTATTATACTTTTAGTCATTTTTAAAAACGTGTTATTTATATTGTGAAATAGTAGTGCGTTAGTGTGCCTATATTTTTTATTGTGTTTGTTTGTTTCTCATAACTAAAGGGCGGAATATATGCAAATTGCATATATATGCATTTTTTTGCATATTTTATTCAATTTCGCAAAACATTGCATATTTCTGGAAAAACTATATTTTTGTGCATATTTGCATGTTTTTTACTAGGTATACAATTTCAAATTAAAATGTTTTTATAATTCTGCTTTAATATAGGTATTTTACGAGGTATTTTATGTATTTGTTTTCCTTTCATTTCTCTTAAAATAAACCCTTTCTCTAAAATCGGTCTTGGTGTTTTTTAAGGTATTTGTACATATAACATAAATGCATATTATTGCATATTTGGCCAAATAAATGCATATTATTGCATATTTTAAATAAATATGATGCATATATATGCGCATATTTCGATTGGAATTAAATGCATATATTCCGCCCTTTACTCATAACAAAAGCTCACAAACAAATTTAAATTCTGTTCTAGTTTCATACCAGACTATAAAGTTCAAAATAAATTTCTACCTATATCATTATGAAACATTCTTCCCTATGTAAATGTAATAAGTGAGTCTATTGTGCCTATTTGGTAACTCTTGCCTCTTCTGATACGTTATGGCCTATTGTAACACGACACGTGCTCAAGATTCGACGTATCTTTTGTTTAATAAATATTCCAAATACGGCATAGACACTCGCACCATTGCTCAATTCAATATTATAGATTCGTCATTTCGATTTGCGGCTTTCACTTAGTAGGTACAGGTTTCCCTGCTTTTTTAGCGTCATACGAAATATTGCAAATAAACGCCAATTTCACCTGTTATCATTTCTCTTAATATCCTTGATATGCCTGTTAAGGCTACACGGAACTTTCAAATTGACGCTGATAGGTACTACGACTGAGCTAGGTAAATGAAGAGTCCAATTTAAAGAATAAGAGTCTAAGGCGAATCTTTTAGAAAATATGCACCTTCTTGTAGATTCCGGTGTCGCACTTCCATACTATTTGTATGGCGAGTCTTTTGTGTATTATTCAACCTTGAGCGAAATTACTTGCGTGGTTTGAAACAAGCTTTACATTCCAAATTTCATGGCAATCTTGACAAAATATGCGCCCGAAATCCCTCAAGAGAAGCACCGCGGTCCGGTTCCCAGTGGTCTGGCTCGTCCGAGAATCCGAGTGAAAGTATTCGCCCGCCGCAGGGCAGATCGTCGGATATTTCGGCAAGTGCACGAGCCAGGGGAATCAGGAATGCGGGTGCCCCGTAACACCTGTCCAGTCCTGCCGCGAAAACACATCCGCGGAGTTATGTAAATTGGCAAAGGCGCGCCCGAATTTTTGCCTCCTGCTCAAGGCCCACTACAGAAATATATATTTATATAAATTTCCATCGTGGAAAAATTATGAATATGTTCTTAATACCATTTTTGGCCTCGAGCGGACTCTTTTTGCTAAATTGTAAATTATTTATTTATCCATTGACTTTAATAAATGTTGTATCAATTTTATTCTATTTGATGCAGGGACTCTTTACATAGGAAAAGTGAAGCCTTGGGGGGAAGTTTGTTTTCTGTCGACTCCAAGGAGAGCACAAGGGGGCTGATACAAGGTTATGTTATATGTCAGTGTCCAACTGCCATCAGGGTTTATGTGACATGCCAGTGCCATAGATTCTAAAGGAGGCAAAATATTTCCCATCATAATTCACAATTTTTAAGTAACCTCCAGGTACTCAGATGTGTAAATTAAAGGTAATGCGGCCGCCTGCAGTAGTCCCAATAATTGCAACCAGATTTTTCCTGCATCATCTTTAGTAATCCTACAATTCCCATTACGTGGGCATTACGTATAAGTAGGTAGGTAGTTCAAAACAAAAATCGTATTTCTTAAATTTTAAATTATTAAGCAGGTAGCTTCAGTCAGGTCTTTTTTTAAAGAGTTTTTATCTACTACCTACTACAAGTTTATTTTGAGTTTGTGAGGTACCTTGCGCGAGAAATAAATTACAAACATTTTATAATGAACACCGAGAAAAACTACATGATTAGAATTACTAGACCTAATCTTATTAGTATATACCGAAATCTGTGAAAGTTCTTTGGGTAGATACATTCAACAAGGGAAGAAAGTTCAAGTATACCTACATATTACAAATCGATTGAGGAACTTGATAACAAGGTGCAATAGCGACAAATTCTTAAATAAGCAAAATCGGCACTGACTTACCAATTACTTAAATTCGTGGAAATAATTGCTGGAAATAAATTTCAACTATAAAATAAATTTGTTTCATTTGACAGTTGTGATATTCTGCACTTGTAGACACAACATTGTCAAGTCTAATTTTTTAGAAATCATGGAAACCATTATTAATTTTTACTAACAATCAAAGTACCTGTTATAATATTCATAGATTCTCCAATAAAATGAAATACTTGGCATCACCGATACCATTAGAATGAGGAAAGAATAGGCATCACTTTGGAAAGTATAATGCTGGGTCCCCTTACTCCTGATTTGATGCATCTTTAGTCACTTGGTTGTCATTGTTGTCACACTTGTTTATTGTACCTAATTTACCCTTTTATTAGAAAGAACAAAAAATAATGGAACCAGGCTGTTCCTGAAAACATTTTCTTATAAAAAAAAATTTAGCAGAAGGCAACAAAAATACTACAATACCTTGAAGATAAGGTTCCTCGCATAGGATTTTCTAAGTAGATTTGCGACTCACGTCTTATAAGCCGCTCATATGCATTTGCATCTTAGCAAACCATCTAAAAAAGCCTAGACGCAATACATGAATAATTCAAAAGTCTTTTGTGATACTACCATACCCACATTCACGCCCTACGCAAAGGTAATGTTTTTATTGTGGCACTGAATATTTGCGCTCAGTAAAAAAATTGATCCCTAGATTTCATTAAATACAATACTAACAGAAATATGAACAATATACCTAGCCATTGGCACACCTGCATGAGTTTGCACAATCGTTATAATTATTTTGTACCTTTTTTCAATTTCACCAAAAGGACAATGAAATTTTACTTTCATCGGAGTGTAGGACGGTGTACTCTAGTAACAGCGCTAACCTCGTTTGCTTGGAATGCCATAAACAGAAAGTGAAAATTACTGTTATTTTAGGAATACGTATAGCGACGCCTTTTTATTAATTTTAGACGTTGAGATTTCTATTTCACCAAAGTGAAGAAACCGAAATAGCCTCGAAACGTGACTGGATGTGCACGTCTTGCAAAAAAGAAGTACCGTGACGATACCTTACAAAGTTGAAGCACCTTAAGTTTCCATACGATTCCCATTAAAAATGGGTATTTAGGTAAATAAATTTGAGTACATTAATTTAAGAACTAGGTTAAAATTGCAATAAGTCGTGCATATATGGTTGAACAACTAGCACTTTTGATAAACACGAGATCTTTTAGTAATGGTAAATTATAGTAATGATGAATGATTTACTATAATAACTTTAAAATAAATTGCTTCAGTCTCTAATTACCAAATAAAAAATCATTTCTTCCAAACCTGAATACCTAAACCTATGACTTCCTAAGATTCTCCAAATGTAAAAACACAAACAAATGCAAGTAGGTACTTACGAAGTCAGTATCGTGTTCATCTTCTTCTCCATAAGCACCACCTCGTCAGGATGTTGCCTCATCATAACCTCGCAAAACACCTTCTTGGAACACCCCGTATCCATCCAGTAGTGGGGATGCGACAAACCCTTCAATTTGTCGTCGCGCTCCACGTTACCAACCAACCTCTGCATGTAGTATTCGTCCTCTACGTTTCTCCTGAACCTCTTGTGTTCTTCATCTGGGTCCCTCTTCGGTTCTTCCATGATAACCAGGTATTGGTCTTGGTTTCCGTTTTGGAACGCCCTCATCTCTTCTATCGGGTTCAAAAACCTTCCTACGGCCGCTGCCCCCAAGCCCAGTGCCGCTCCACCGGCAACCAAACCTACAAAAATTACACGATGAACTTTTTTTTAGATAGTTCAGTTAGTTAATACCAACCTAATGCTGGCAGGATTACAGAAGTGCCAGCAGGAGTGATTAGTCCAACCTTATCTTGCGCTCTTTGCGGCATAGTTCCACCAAATCCGAGATTGTGCGAGATTTTCTGAGTAGCTTCTACAAGAGGATCAAAGACTGGCTTAGTCAATTGATGCACCCTATCAAATCCGTTTTGAACGTTATCCTTTATGCTTTCAGTAATCCTTATCCAGAATGGTTGCGGCGGTCTCGACTTCACGTAATAAGTATTGTATGGATAATTATTGCCAACGTCCTTCTTATAATATTCAATGCTGTTAGTGTTTCCATCGTAGTAAGATGTCTGTTTACGGCCCACATCTAAATCACCATAAGAAGCATACTCCTTTTCTTTGTAGTTATTCTTGAATAAGTCTTCTTCTTCAGGAGACGCTTTCGCAGGTTGAACCCCTAATTCTGGATGAGCGTATTGCAAAACTGGAGTCCTAACTCCTTCGGTAAACGCCACGGGACTCAACTTCATACTTGGCGGACTGTACATTTCAGAATTTGGATAATACGTTTGTCCGGGGTATTGCAACATTCTCCTTTGAAATTGTTGAGTGTCATCCATATTATTCTCCATTTGCTGAGTTTGATAGTTTGTTTCGTAAGATCTATATTTTCGTTGAGTGAAATATTTTTTTCTCGCTTCTTTATCGTTAATTTCTTTGATGTAGTCGATTAGTTTGGTGTTTGCTGATTTCGTGTTGTCTTCTTTAGTGAATGGACCGATTCCTACAAGAAGAAACATTGTAATAAGTGCACAACTATTTGTTTAACACAACTTTACCTGAAGTACTACTACTGATCTGAACAAATGCATTTTCTTGGACTCTATGAACATTTTGGTCTGGGTTTAAGTTATCCCTTACTGTGAAAGGCCCAATAGGGCCCTTCTTTTCTTCCGTTTTAAAGTTATCTTCTTTGGAAAATGGACCATACGACCTAACGTCATTTTTCGTTTTAGTTAACTGACTAGCATACACCAATTCACCAACTGGAACCTGTTGCAACAAAATTAAATACTTCCAAAACTTAAAAAAATGTTTTTACTTACGACTGGTGGTGGTTTGTATCCATTCTCGTATGGCACTAGTTCTCCATTGATAACTCTAGCATTTCTCCACGTTTTTGTGTCAGATGGATCATCAGGAACCCTCACACCATGAATGACCGGAATACCATCGTCATCAACTCTCATTATCGATCTTGCTCGTTTCTTTTCGTTATTTTTTACAAAAACTTCATCCGATCTTATATTAACTGGTTTTGGAACAACATGTGGTATTCTAAAACAAGAGAAATATATGCAAAATATATGGATGTGATTATTTCTTGTAACTCATACCTATCACTGTCAATAACATTTCCTAGATTAGACCCAACTGGATTATAGCTGCTTGCATTTCTAACGACAGCTATCCTGTCTAGCCTCAAGATATTCGGTTGATAATACATTGAAGACAAAGGTATCCAAGCTGGATACCCAGCCCTCTGGATTTGGGGAGCGCTCTCCAGACTTTGGAAATCTTGAAAATCGTTTAACGGGGCTTTGGTGGTATATTCTATCGGTGGTTGTGGTTGTTTTCTAGATTCCCTTTTCTTCACTATCAGTTGTGCTACACTGCCATCTCTGGTCATTACGTTAAGGGTTTGGGTGTCCTCTGGATTTAGACTTCTCGACACTTTCAGTTCTGTTCTAGTTACGGTGACTGGGGCTTTTTTTATTTCAGAGCATGATGCTATTGCCAGTAGGAATAAAACCAGGAAAATCTGAAAGGAATAAAACATATTTAATAGCTTTTTTCTGTCACGCACAAATCATAGATTAAGATTTTGAAGAGAAAGTTAAATTTCTCAAATCAAACATCAACTTAGCGTGTAATAATTTACACCAAATTTGAGAAGGATTCCTCCACGGGTTAAAAAAACGCATTTTTGAGAAAATTTTCAATATCCGATATCATGAAAGCAGTAGCCACCAGAGAAAAAATGTATAAAGAAGTTTTATAAATATTCTTAATTCAGTAACGTTGTAGTAATAACAAGATCAACAACAATTGTTGCAAAATTGGTACAGAATCTAGTAGAAGAAGTCCTAGGTATTTTTAAAAAGGTGATAATGTGACAAGTCGTAAAAAGTGTACATAGCCTGCAGCAACATTTTCTCGTTTCTCGTTTCTAAACATTTGCATATTAATCTATTAATATAAGTGTTTTTCCTTGAAGGTATGAAGGTATGTGCAGAAGAGAAATTGTTGCATGAACGAGAATCAAGCAAGGAAACAATAAACCATTCGAATTTATTGAAAAAGGTCAAATGTTTCGCATTTTTCCCATGCACTTTCATTCGGTTTTCATCGCCTTTCTTGGCCACTGCACGAGTTGATAATGCTTTATCGATGACCGTAAATAGTTTTTCTTTCTTTTCTAATAATAGGTGTGTTTACTAATTTCCAATTGTAGCCAAAATTCACAGATTTTGCAATTCTTGCAACCATGGGAGACATTGGAAATGATAACACCATATATAAATCATAATAATTAACGCAATTTACGAGTTGGTAGTAAGAATAGACGTAATTTTTAAATAAACCAACTTTTTATATTGGATGTCATTACTGTTCACAATTCACGTCACGAGTCACGACGTGTTTTGGCCTTGAACGAAAACTGCTAACTTGACTCCCATATATACGAACATAAACATTTCCAATGCTAAAGTAGAAAAGTTTCCCGCATATGTGGTTTTTGTTGATAATATTTCCCAAATCCCGAGTACGATTTCTTTATTAATTTCTTCCTAAACTTCCTAAAGAAATTTACAATTAATTTTTCAGTTTTAAGTTCGCTTTTTTCCGTTATGTTGTATCACTTTTTTCGTGTGGTAAATGCAGCGAAATGATCTATATACCTACATGCCGTTGTGAATGGAAACTGGGCCACTCTGAAGAACGTAGGTAATTATTAAGACAATTAATTTCACATCTCCCATAGAGCGCTGTTATTAAGAATTCCGGCCAATTTTTAAATCGGATTTACTTTTTATTTTTACCGAGGCTTGACCTAATTTTTTACCTTTTACTTTCTTGCGGCCGCTGATAATTATTGTTAGTAGTTTACTTAAAACTTTAACGATGATTATTTGCCGTTCTTCGACGGTATTTCACATGCCCATACAAGGCGATTCAAATCCAAGGAGAAAAAAAAAGAGTAAAAGTCGTATAATATTCATCGTTATTTACATGATAAATGTGAGAATCGGTTTATGGCGACTTTTACAGCGATGCGAAAGTGGAAATTCCACCACAAAGGAAACAAAAGAAGAGTTCTCAGGTTATACAAATACAAAGTCGATCAGAGCGCTACAGGTATTATAGGTATAAAAAACCAGTAAAAGGAATAATTTATTGTTATGTGCAAAGAGCTCCTTTTTTTTCGAAGAGTACCCTGAGATTTCATAAAAGCACACACAAAAATTTTGTTTACCCCTTAACCTCCCCACTGGAAACACCTATGATGAAGAATGTCACACTAAGTCTACCTTCCTCAGTACCTAAATGTCAAATCTCACAGGCATATCACATACCAAATTTCAGTATTGTATTTTTTGGGCCGCAGAAAATTATGGCGGGTTAATTTTGGGACACCCTGTATATTTGTGTCACACACACACACACAGGTATCTAAACCTATGCATTTTTAATAAATAGTCATAAAGTGTATAAATTAGTAATGAAATTGGTTTACAACCTACAAAATGCATTTTTTTTTCAGAAATGTATTACAGAAATGTTGTCTAATTAACCATCAATTAGAAATGATATTAACATTATCGAAAGTGCATGTAAATCTGTGTTTAAGGGAAATTATTATCGCTTTCTCTAAACTCTGCCCTGTTTTTTGACGTTTTTAATGAATATTTAAGTTTAAAATTAGACCAGTATAAATGTCTTTCATCTGCACATTATCTTATATGGGATATTTGAATTTTAAATTTAAGATGTTACCTCCCAGATCTAGACCATCATGCTGATAAGGATTTAATAAAAAAAATCCTCTTTGCATTTAAGTACCTATCTATTCTAGTAAACACAATCTTGAAGCCACTCCAAATATTTAACTGCATCTCATTTATTTTATTGATATTGCCATACCATAGGACTCTATAAAAGAAAACAAACAAAACTTTCGGAACTTATTTAAATAAATTTGTAATAAAGCTAAGCTATTTATCTTATGTAAATTTGAATAGAAATTTGATAAAACACTTGTGCAACTGCAGGAGAAATAAAAAATGAGAAAAATGACAACTTTGTTTTTACCAACACATTTCCTGTTTCCCTGTTTGATCTTTATATAATCATCTCTGTGCAAAACAAGCATATTTTCACGTTCTTAAACTCGTGAATGAAAAATTATTGAAACTATCGCCAAGAATAATTCTTACGAGCGAAGTTACACAATAATTTATTACCTATTAATTTATTCACAACAATTGTTCAACCCTAGACATTTCAAGTTTCTTTTCGGTCTCCTATTCCACATTTTTCTGTGGATAATGGTTAATTTATATGCATGTCCGCCTATAATACTTTACATAATTTTTACTATTTTTGTATCTGCCTCAAGGTTTCGGCCTTCCACAGGTTATATAAAACAGCTTTATGTCAAAAATTGTGTATATCTTACAAAAAATATATCCGGCATTAGAATCTAGTGATGTCAGGCTCCGAGCATTTTTGTTACTTACGGTGTCTTTTTTACAAATTACCTTGAATACTACCAATCCGGATGTGTGATAATTATTTTTAAAATTATTAGGTTTTTCAAGAAATCAAATGAACCTAAAAAACAGCTAAATCTGACGTATAACTTACAAAAAGAATGTATCTAAAATGCATTTATTCTTCTTCTCAAATATAAAATTAGCAGAAAACTTAGGTAGGTATCTTGTTTTTACTAGCAATATGATGTTTAAAACCACACATGGGTTGGTAATATTCAATGTCATGTCTTAAAATGCCACTTTAAGATAAAATATTACACTGCATAAGACAGCGTAGTTCAAAGAAAGTTTATCACAGAAGTTCAATACCTTATACCCTACTTTCACTATAATTTAAGTTTTTAATTGAACACACCAGACTGAGTCTACGTGATTCATTCTGAAAAACTAAAAAGAAACAAGTTGTCATAATATTAGCAAGTATCGTTGGTGTTGTTACAAAGAAGTAAGAGACCTTCAAATAGAAAATTAAATCATATTTATTATGCGATAGCAAATTCTATACATTACCATTTGTCCTTTTGTAATTATTATCCAAGCATTAATTACGTTTCTAACCTTAAGATTTTACTAGCATTCAACAATTTTTGCAGTCATTGTTCTTGTTGCAGGTGAATAGTAATCGTGTAATTTATGTGTGTAATAATGGCCGTTTACAAGTAATAAAATAACTCGGTATTTGTCCTAAAATTACTGCAGATTTACAAGAAACAAGCAAAATTAATTATTGCCATTAATTACCTACAAGCTCCAATGGTTTCGTTATTTGTAATGATTTTGTTTGGAATTATGTAAGGTGATCAAGGATAAACTGTGGCATCTTGCGTATTGGCAATTCATGTTACTAATTTCAGTTAAATATAATGTATTTATGACATAAAAAAATACGGCCTACGACCCGCGACAATATGAATCATACTTTAAAGGATTTTTTTTTATAATAATTATCAATTAATTTGTAAATGTATTTAGTATAAATTTAGTATAAAAAATGTTATTTATTTTGTAAATGAAACGCATGCGTTTTTCGCGAAAAATAACTGTCAGATTTGACAGCTGTTGTTCCTCTGTATGTGAATTGTTCACTCAACGGTATAAGAGATGTAGTTGCTAAACGAAACAAAAATTCAAGTGGGTAAAGATGATAGAGAAGAATTAGAAATTACTTTTTTCTCTCCTGCTTTATACAGGGTGTTCCGGAAATAAGTCTAACAAATTAAACTAATTTCTTCGACCTATAAGGCCTTCAAACTTAACAGCCTATATTAAATGCAATAGCGAATCAAAACTTATTACAGTTTTCAACTATTCCAGAATATTTTCGTTTTTTTCTAATTTACTACCAGAACTTTTTAGTTTTTAGATCTTTTAAATAAAAACATTTTTTGCATAGGCCAAGGTATTTAGAAACTTTTTTTTGTCTTGTAAGATTTTGAGATTTTTGTACCAGGTGATCACGTATATTTTTACACCCCCTTAGTTTCTCTGTTTTTAAGGTTAGGAAAAAAGTTTCAGATAAAAGTTTTAGAAGTCAAAGCAAGCTTTTTTCAGCGTTTATTTACTTTTATACTGGGTGTTCAGAAAAGCGGTGCCAAACCAAATTTATGTTTTTTTTTTAATGGAACACCCTGTATATTTTTAGATATTTGAAATCTGCTCATTGTCACAATTTCAATGATTATATATGTAATATGTTTGTTTCAAGAGTTTGGAAAATATTTGACCTTGAAACTTTCAATTTTACACTTTTGATGTCGATTTTTTGAAAATACCTTATCTATATGTATAGGGAAATAGTTCATTGTAATTTGATTCCTGAATGTATAGGTTGAACCTATAACCTATAAAAACTTGGACTATAGGGAAATGCAACCATATTTTAAGGGCGAATATATTCATCATCGTTATGACATTTTTTCCTGTATAAGGTATACCCGTAGAAGTTTCATTTTCGAAAAAATAAACATCAAATGTGCAAAATCGGAAGTTTCAAGGTCGAATAAGTAATTTCCAAACGCTTGAAACAAACATATTACATGTATACATTATTGAAATTGTGACAATGAGCTGATTGCAAATATCTAAAAATATACAGGGCCTTCCATTTTAAAAACATACATTTGGTTTGGCACCGCTTTTCTGAATACCCTGTATAAAATAAATAAACGCTAAAAAAGCTTGCTTTGGCTTCTACAACTTTTATCTGAAGTTTTTTCCTTACCTCGAAAATATAGAAAATAAGGGGGGTGCAAAAATATACGAGGGCAAATAATTTTATGCATTTTCGTCACAGAAGGCTTATGTCAGTTTGGTTATTTTCTTCGAGAAAATCCTTAGGGAAACCCGATTTTAACCAGGGGCTCTTTAATGTAAGGGGGACCAGCATTATCTACTATACTTTCCAAAGTGAGGCCTATTCTTTCCTCATTCTAATGGTATCAGTGATGCCAAGTATGCCATTTTATTGGAGACTTATGATATGTTATATGAATATAACAGTTACCTACTTGTTAGTAAAAATTAATAATGGTCTCCATAATTTTAAAAATTAGACTTGAAAATTTGTGACTACATGTGCAGAACATGGCAACTGTTAAATGAAACAAATTTATTTTATAGTTGAAATTGATTTCCAGCAATTATTTCCACGAATTTAAGTAATAAGTATGGTAAGTCTGTGCCGATTTTGCTTATTTAAGAATTTGTCGCTATTGCACCTTGTTACCAGGTTCCTCAATCCATTTGTAATAAGTATGTATACTTGAACTGTCTTCCCTTGTTGAATGTATCTACCCAAAGACTAATAATATTAGGTCTAGTAGTTCTAATCATGGTAGTTTTTCTCGGTGTTCATTATAAAAATTTTGTAATTTTATTTCTCTCCCAAGGTACTTCACAAACTTAAAAAAAGACCTAACTGAAGCTACCTGCTTAATAATTTAAAATTTACCAAATACAATTTTTGTTTTGAACTACCTACTTACATGAAATGCCCACGTAATGGGAATTGTAGGATTACTAAAGGTGATACAAGAAAAATCTGGTTGCAATTATTGGGACTACTACATGCGGCCGCATTACCTTTAATTGACACATCTGAGTATCTGGAAGTTAGAAAACTTAAAAATTGTTAATTATGATGGGAAATATTTTGCCTCCTTTAGACTGTGGCACTGGCATGTCACATAAAACCTGTTGGCAGTTGGACACTGTAACATATAACATAATCTTCTACCAGCCCCCTTGTGGTCTCCTTGGAGTCGACAGAAAACAAACTTCCCCTCAAGGCTTCACTTTTCTTCTGTGATAGACTGTGACATGCTGGGGTCCCCTTATTTTAAAGAGTCTTCCTTAGATTATAACAATTTTTACCTATATAAATCATAAGACACTGACCCTGACACTGACCCAGTGTGGTGATATTTTCTTGTTATTAGGTAGGTATACCTAGGTATATTGTGATGTGTATGGAGAACTCTCAAACTCGAAAATAAAAGTAGTTCAATAAATTATCGTGGTTTAAAAATGGTCAAAAAGAATGAAAATCTCCATTTTGTACATAAAAAATCGTTGCGTTTAAAGGACAAATAGCACAACTGGCAATTTTCCTCCGTAATAAATTAAAAGTAAAAAAATATTTTTAAAAAAAGCTTTTATTTAAATGCGCTAAAAAGAATAAAATAATCTTTTCTTTTAAAACTTTTACTATCAACTTATAACGTCATTCCACAATTTATATGATATAAAAGCTTGTCGCGAGATTTAAGTAGTGGTATTTACTTAGTTTGAAAACTTAAATCTCGCGACAAGCTTTTATATCATATAAATTGTGGAATGACGTTATAAGTTGATAGTAAAAGTTTTAAAAGAAAAGATTATTTTATTCTTTTTAGCGCATTTAAATAAAAGCTTTTTTTAAAAATATTTTTTTACTTTTAATTTATTTTGTAATTTTTAGTTTGGCCAGGTGTCTGAGTCTATTCATCTCAGTTAACGCATCATTGTTGCAAGGTCGTTTGCCGGTTAGTTTAGAACAGTCTAGCTCTTCAATGAGGAGACCTTCTAATGACCATCTTGGGTGTTCCGCCATGTTGGATTTAGAATGACGTCACACATATAATCATGCATTGTCATCCAAATTAAACGTGTGTACAAAATTTCAGCTCGATCGGTTGAAATTTAACTAGTCCGCCATCTTGAGTGTTCCGCCATGTTGGATTTAGAATGACGTCACACATATAATCATGCATTGTCATCCAAATTAAACGTGTGTACAAAATTTCAGCTCGATCGGTTGAAATTTAACTAGTCCGCCATCTTGGGTGTTCCGCCATGTTGGATTTAGAATGACGTCACACATATAATCATGCATTGTCATCCAAATTAAACGTGTGTACAAAATTTCAGCTCGATCGGTTGAAATTTAACTAGTCCGCCATCTTGGGTGATCCGCCATGTTGGATTTAGAATGACGTCACACATATAATCATGCATTGTCATCCAAATTAAACGTGTGTACAAAATTTCAGCTCGATCGGTTGAAATTTAACTAGTCCGCCATCTTGAGTGTTCCGCCATGTTGGATTTAGAATGACGTCACACATATAATCATGCATTGTCATCCAAATTAAACGTGTGTACAAAATTTCAGCTCGATCGGTTGAAATTTAACTAGTCCGCCATCTTGGGTGATCCGCCATGTTGGATTTAGAATGACGTCACACATATAATCATGCATTGTCATCCAAATTAAACGTGTGTACAAAATTTCAGCTCGATCGGTTGAAATTTAACTAGTCCGCCATCTTGGGTGTTCCGCCATGTTGGATTTAGAATGACGTCACACATATAATCATGCATTGTCATCCAAATTAAACGTGTGTACAAAATTTCAGCTCGATCGGTTGAAATTTAACTAGTCCGCCATCTTGGGTGATCCGCCATGTTGGATTTAGAATGACGTCACACATATAATCATGCATTGTCATCCAAATTAAACGTGTGTACAAAATTTCAGCTCGATCGGTTGAAGATATCTGCTTCAAAATTGAGTTGCAAGATTCCACCCGAACAAATTACATACATACATACATACATTGCAAGTTAAATAAAAGCTTTTAAAAATAGTAAAGTACCAATGCTAACCTGACAGGCGTTCATCTTATCGGCCGCCTCGCCTTCCCGTACCCAAGGGACACTATGCGTATACGCACGGAACCGCCGCACAGAACCCGGCGAAAGTACCAAGCACCCGACGGAAGCGGCGTGTGGTACCAGCAGACAGGCGCGCGCGCCGGATGAGGTTTGATGTTTCCCGTCTGACCGCCTGCCGCGGTCGCCGCCGCCGCGCTGGTCTCCACAGCGCCGCGGAGAGGGAGGAAATCTTTTCGTTTTTTCGGGCGAGAGGAAGACGATTTTTCAGCCGGTGGGGCCGGGTCGAGAATCGGACGGGATTGCTCGCGAAAATCGCTGTGGCTGATGGAGTTTTTTCAGACACGCGCCACGCGCATCGAAGAAGCTGCCGAGGCCGCAAGCTTACGTTCATACCTTTGAATAAGGAACCCCAGGAAGGAGCAAATTTTTGCTTAACGCTCGACCGGGACAGTCTCCGCATATCATAGCGGGACTAATCGAGACAGAAATCCTCATTTTTCTCACGTTTGTGTCCTTAAGTTTAGGAATCCTCGAAAATACAGCAATTCTAATATTAAATTTCCAATTGTGAAGAAGCAGGCGTAGTATTCCTAAAGTCAGCACAAAAAACTCTTTGTCCGACAAAAATATAGGTACATATTCTACAGGGTGAGTTTTTTTTTCGATGGGGATCTCGGAAACTAGCAGAGCCACAACAAAGGTTAAATAGGGAAAGAATTGCAGTTTTGAATGCTCAATCTAATTCCCCTTTTGGATTTTTAAAAAAGTTCATGGCTCACTAGATATTTTGAAAAAAATGATTTTTTGCTATTTCATCAGATCTCTGTAGCTGTAGCTCCGTTATTTCTGATTATACAGAAAAACTGTAGAGGCAAAAATTGTAAACAATTTTGGGCTTAATAAGATAATCTTATCAATTCTCTTATGTTGTTTGTGATTTTTCAGATATGACATAAACTTGTGTTTTTTTAAATGTAAATCATAGGTGGCTGTGGCCTTATAAAATCGGCCATTTTTTTGAGCTTTCCAAAAATATAATACTCGGTATAGTTATTATAAAAAATAAAATAGCTATCGCTAATTTTCTATTTTTTTTTAATTTTCACATAGTCAGCCATGGAATATTTTCATAATTACGTTCTATTGTGTAATAAGACATACTTCAAACTTTCAAATATTTTATTTTTAGCTGGTGACAAAATGTAAAAAAAAACAAAAATTATCATGATTGAGCTCCACCACATAATTATTTGCCCGTAAGAAATTACCTAGATCAGCTCTGTCCAATTAGTTGGATAGGGAGAAATAGACCTATTTCCTAGCAGCCCCGATCCCCCGATTTGTCTGTTTTGGATTTATTTTTGTGGGGAACAGTACAAAATAAAGTATGAGACAATTGTTGAATTAAGGGCAGCTGTTTTAGAAGCAATTGCCAGTATTGACAGGCGCTTTCTAAGAAAGGCGACAAATTCAGCTTTAAAAAGATGCAATATTCGCATAAATAATAATGATGGATTGTGTAAACACCTTTTTTATTTTAAAAGGTGACCTTTTAAAATAATAATAATTTGAATTTGATTTTTTTAATTTTTATTTTATTATGTTACATTTTGTTACCAACTAAAAACAAAATATTAGAAAGTTTGAAGTATGTCTAATTATAAAGTAGAACGTGATTATTATGAAAATATTCCATGGCTGACTATGTGAAAATTTAAAGAAAAAATTAGAAAATTAGCCATAGCTCTTTTATTTTTTATAATAACTATGCCGAGTATTATATCTTTGGAAAGCTCAAAAAATGGCCGATTTTATAAGGCCACAGCCAACTATGATTTACATTTAAAAAAACACATGTTTATGTCATATCTCAAAAATCACAAACAACATAAAAAATTGGATTAGATTATCTTATTAAGCCCAAAATTATCTACAATTTTTGTCTCTACAGTTTTTCGTATAATCAGACATAACAGAGCTACAGAGATCTGATTAAATAGCAAAAAATCACTCTTTTCAAAATATCTAGTGAGCCATTCAAAACTGCAATTCTTTCCCCATTTAACCTTTGTTCTAGCTCTGCTAGTTTCCGAAATCCCCATAGTGGGCATCGAAAAAAACTCACCCTGTATAATCAACAAAATATTTCATTTTTAAGGTTTTTTTAAGGTTGTCGTCAAACACATCGTAAAGGTTAATGCACCATATAATATCGTTAAAAAGTCTCTAAAAAGCCATATCGATTATATAACTATTTACGCAAGTATAGAGGAAGAGACCCAAATTTGAGACACTTTTTTTGTAAATTCGAAATAAAATTTATCGTTAATTTTTTTTAATAATATTGTATTGGAATACTTGCTTAGTATATTGACAGAACAGTGATGCAAAGAAACTATATTAAAATAGCGATCTAGACAAATTATTCAACTAAATTTTTTTTTGTCAATTGCCCCATAAAATAAAAGGTTGCCTAATTTGAGGTAGGCTGACTAATTTCAGACAGACGGACATCCCAATTACGCACTTCCTTTACATCTTCTACCATAGCATGACAGTCCCATTTCTTGTGTTTTTTGGCGTCTGTAATCCAAAATATGAAAATATTGCTTGGGTGCATAATTTGAGATAGCCTCAATTACAGAACCCCATTTTGTATCTCAAATTAGGAACTTTCAGTATAAAAAATTAACAACAGTATTTTAGGTTAGTTATGCAAAAATAGTGCCAGATTTCAATAAAAATATCATCATTCAACACCTCCTATACTAACTACTACACGACACATACATTTTTTTACACTTCACCTTGACCATAGAGAAATGATATTCCTTTGTCTATGACCTTCACGGTAAATTTCAGTTTATTTACGCACTATGAAAAAAATTTTAGCAGTCAAGTTACACCAAACGTGCTTTTGTACAGAAACAAACGAACTGAAGCGCTCAACTCACTTTAACACTACACCCCAGTTTATTTTAATTAGTCTAGGCTATTTCTGTTAGATGGCGTTACATATCCATTAATATAAGGAGCTATCTCAAATTAGGCACCTATCTCAAATTTGGGACTCTTCCTCTATCCTAAGATCTGTGAAATTATGGCACGCATATCCACCGCATTTTGCTGCACAAGTGACCAGCCGTCGAGTAGTGTAACCCAAGCAAGCATTGGTGATATTATATTAGGCGAGCATATGCAGTCACTTGTTTTTACTACAATATCTATCTTCTCTGCCTACTTCATGTTTTTTCATTCTAATACCAGGTGTGGTTTCATATGGTTAAAAAAGTGTTTTGTCTCGTATTTTATTGCCAAGGCACCTGTTGTCGAGTTACCCTGGTAAAGTATAAATGAACTCACTTGGAACACAGTGATATATGTACGGGACGCGATCTATTTCATATCACCCGTATACAATTCAAACGTTTTTATACTGTTCCAAGTAACTTCATTTATACCATACCTACACAAACGCCCATCTCAGTTTGGTGCATGACCTCAAAAGTTAATTTAAATTACAAAATTACTTACCGATGGATTATTATCCTCAAACATTTTAGTTTTGCCGGCCAGGGAAGTGCCACAAGCCGCACAGCTAAGCATAATAACTCGATATAATGTGTCCCTCGGCAGTGAAGTTCCTTTTTATAACTCAAGTGGTTTATATGCCTCGGCCTTACAGGCCTCGGCAACTTAATTCTGCATTCGTTACAAAAAGTTGAGCTTCACTGCCTTGGTACACAAATAACTATTTTGGCTAGAAGTGGACCTAAATATTACAGAATCATTCTGAATAAATATCTGCAGCATATAGCTTGATATTTTCCCACATCTTCAATTTATGTTGTTGATATCAGAATAGCACTTTCTATATTTAAGTAAGTAAGTGAGTATATTTCTTATTGTCGAGATGGTCACAACCATTAAGCACATTCTCTCTTAAGAAGCGAAGATTTTATTTAATTACTGTTGGTAAGAGCTGTAAGTACCTAATTGCATTCTATTAAAATACCTCCCGTTACTTTATTTTCTAAAGCTATTGTCACTACAATTTGTCCAACAATTAAGTAAAACGTCGAACCTACAACCCATTGTTTGCAACAGCATCCACTTATTTGGCGAGCATGAATGAAATTTCTACAAAAAAAAAACAGATAACAATGTTTACAGAAACAACATGTTGTAGGTGCGCCTAAAACAAAAGTTCGTCAACAACTTTTACTCGTGGATGAAAACCTACTTATGAATCTTCACTTTTATTTTGAATGGTGTACCATTACATCTCATTATATTGCCTTAGATACCTTCACTTTCAAATAATGTGCCAGAAGTCGTGATACTTTCTTCTAAATTATTTATTAACATGCCATTATTATTGATATTTTTATTTTGTTAAAGTTTCATCGGTTATTAGCATACACGCCGGCTTCCAATTTAAAAACATCCATTATTAAGCCGTCAAACACCAATAACCATAGATAATAGCCGATAGATTTTGATATCATCTTTATTGGCCTTATAAATTTGGCAAAATATACATACAGGTATAGGTAAAATGTGCGACTATAAATGTTTTTATTTGGGATTTTTAAAAGTAGACTAATGAATCCAGCAAGTAATGGATTCGTAACGCAAAATGCCACATGAGAATTTCACGGTGAAGGCAATTAGGACATTCATAATTGTTTTTATAACTGGTAAGTATAGACAAATTTAAAATCTAACATCCAAATTCACTGACCTAAAAAGCTCTAAAGACCTACAATTAACATTTATTAAATTTATTAAGAAGTAATAGGCGACAGAAATATGTCTTGTCCAAACTGTAAATGAATATCTCTTAGGAAGTCGGCGGAAAATTGAGAGTTGAATATACATCTTAGCACTTGTGTAGATAAAAAAAATAAAATGCACTTTAATTTCGCCACATATCAATGTTTCTTAAACTGCACATAAATATATCCAAAATGCCCAGGTATTGCAAATCTAATATCATGTTTATACCTATACCTACTCTTTATAAAAAAAAAGTTATGTAAACCCGTATCAGACGCATGATTTGCAGAAATATAAATAAATGTATAATAATAAATCACTATACAATAGAATCATAAACAATGTTTATCCAACAAGTAAAATCGCGAAATTTCGACAGACGTTTACAAAAATAAATTACAAACTAATATGCTACGTGCTTGGACATTTAAAACGGAACTTTCACTGGAACATTTCCGTTGCAAATCTTCGAAATCATGTCAACATGTATAGATGTTTTCCTGCAAATTCCTCGCAGGTTAAACAAACAAGAAATAGTTTTCCGTTCTCTTCTCATCACGAATTCAAAATTATGATAATGGGTATTCTGCCTTTTGGCCAAGCCTATACGACAGACTGACAATGCAAGGATAGGTCGATTTTTTTTTCTGTGGAGGATTGTGAAAATTCCACATTGGCGTACAATTTCGAGGAAATGAAAAGTTACAGAAAATAAGTTTAAGTAAAGAAGAAGTGTTATAGGCTTTTCCTTAATTAAAAATTAATTTATAAAAAATGCGACTACATAGTATACTCGCACATATTATACGGATTGCAATAAACAGTAAGTAGATAGGTACCTACAAGGGTGTCTACTTTTAAGTGTATACAAATCGATAAAAAATGTATTTTGTGAGATATTTTCAAAAACCTTTTTTTGTTTGAAAGGCCTTCAAAAACCGCTTCTTTTGACCTTCCTGCCATTTTCAAAATGCAAATCCAGGGCCGGCTGCGATTTTTTTTTTCGCGAAAACCTTTTAGCGATTTTTTTATTTAAAATCGGTGCCATCTCAAATTACTGAATTTTTTGTAATTTTATACGGGTCAAAAATCGACTATATCAAAACCGCTCCACATACTATAAACGAACTAAATCTAAAAAATACAGAAGCCTCCCAGTCAGTAAGTCCATATCAGTTAAGGTGGCTGGTGTGTCACAACAGGAAACGCACAGAAATGTATCATCTTAGACAGTGACTTTGTTGAGAAAGGCCCAATAATTTAAATTGTTTTTATTTGTTGGTTGGCATTTTGTAAAGAAATAAATTACTTTTGTGTTTATTGATATTTTTTCAATGATTCCAGAGCACTCCTGATCAGTATAAAGTTTAATAAAAATTCAGAATTTTGAGATGGCTCAGAGAAAAATACCCTGTATATTTTTGTAGTAAATCTTTTCACACCAACATTTCGAGTGGTCCTGTTGACCATGCAACTGTTTTGAAGAGATTCCATATTCCATGGCACACTTGGCTCGCCAGATGTCTTTAAAATTCCTATTTTGCTCAACTTTAACACGGTGTAGAACCGAACACACTATACATTTTTTGTTCAAACTTAGTATATGGGGGTTTTGGGGTGTCCTGATTAACGCTGTTGTGTCAGATTTTAAATAAAAAAATCGCTAAATCGTTTTTGTGAAAATCGGGGTATAAAAAAATCGTAGCCGTCCCTGGATTTGTATTTTGACAAAAGTAAAAACGTCAAAAGAAGAGTTTTTTGAAGACCTTTCGAACAAAAAAAGGTTTTTGAAAATATCTCACAAAATACATTTTTTATCGATTTGTATACACTTAAAAGTAGACACACTGTATACTATTGAAATTTTAAACACATCAAAATACCAAGATTTGGTCTTACCTACAGGAAAGATACCTAGCTATAATGACATAACTAACACAACATTTTTCAAAAATTTCCAGGAACATTTGACACTAAATTAAACTATAACAAATGTGTCTTCTCTGTGGTAGTTTTTCGGTTTTCGGTAATTTTCATTTATAAATTTGGCCTTTATCGGGCTTTAACTTTCCCGTGTAAATACGCCACTGTATAAGAATCATCTTAGAATTTATGTGACATGTTCTATCTAAACCTCTGCAATCACGATTTACCATTGCAAATAGACAATGCCCACAGCCTTATTATTTTCCTCGAGATGGATCGCTATTAAAAATCAGCTGCCGAAGGTCTGGCATTAATAGCAACAATTTAATTGGAAAGGTAGGTAGGTGACTCAGAGGTCTGTTGTATACAGGGTGGTTGGTTTAAGTATATAAGTAGCTCACTCAAAAGCCTTCTTTTGTCATAATTAATTAAAGTTGTTGCCTACGAAAATTGTGGCCAAAAAATCGACATACACGAGTGTTTATATAACTTTTTGGCCTAAAATGACTTTTTCTACAAAACTGATGTTCAAAATTACAAATCAAAAACATGAAGTTTTGAAATAAATTTTTTTTTGGATATTTTACTTTTAGTTTAAGTTCACATTGTATCTTCAATACTTCGTTGATTATATTTATCCACAATATTTTCATCGTATAAGGAGTCAAAAATATGTAGTTAGCATTCCTGAAGAAACATTACGACAGATCGACTAAGAATTTATTCCGCCTTTTCCACATTAAATTCGAAATGCATGTTAAATTGTCTTGCACAATTCAAATTCGTGTAATTAAAACAATGGGACAACATCTAGTTTAAATAATGCTTGTGTGTGCACATTAAACAACATTTTGATGGCGCATAAGCATTTTCTAGACTTCACATTTTTTTCGGAATAGAAATTAACATTTCACTTCATGTCGACGCTTCAGAAAAAAACATCTGTTAAACGAGCGATTTCAAATGCACGTGGAATGCAAAGAAAGTTGCCGGTATGAGGCATCGCACTAGTCGTCAAGATGATTTTATGGTTAATTGACGTCATCTGTTGTGTTCACAAAATATAATGTTCACAAAATATAATTTTATTTTATTCCATTTTATCACCTTGTGTCTTAAATACCTACCAAATACGTTAGGCAAGGGTTAGGCGGTCTAGAGAAAAAAGTTGGAATATTTTTTGACATTTTACCTGCCCCTGTATTTTTTTGCTTTTGAAAGACATTTCCGACTTGGCACAGTTACAGAACTCGATAAGTAGTATCTTTAGGGGTGTTCAACCTGGACCGACACATTATATTAAAGACCCGAGCATGCATGACGTCATATTTCATTGTTGTTTACGGACTGGGGTGGCGCCACTCGACGAAAAAAATGGCCACTTATTATAGGTTATAAGGGGGTATTTTGTGGTTATTGGTATGTCAGTTACTGCATGACGTTTAAAATGTCCCAAATTTTAAATATCCAGCTTTATTACGATTTGCCTTCTTTTTACGGTAACGAATTGTCTTTGCGTCCAGTATTTAGCAGTTTTATCCTATTAACACAGCTTTTATAGGTAGATTTGTTTGTGATAACATTAAATTTCCATGCACATGAAGGAAATGGTATGCACACTGCACAGACCATTATATAGGTGAATTGCAGAAGAATAAAGACTATTTTGGAATTATGGGATGATCTAGTCCACCAGCTGAAGAAGCGAAAATTCTAAATATTGTTTATATAATCCACCAGCTGAAGAAGCGAAAATTCTAAATATTATTTCGGAAGAGTATTTTGTAACGTATGCAAGAATGAAAATAGAACATTTTGTTTATAGCTCCAAAGCGTCTCAATAATAATAGTCCTCCATATAAAGAAGAAACTGAAAAATCGAATGCGTTTTATGCTTACTTACACTACAACTAGCCATGGACTTCATTTCAAACCAAAAGGTACCAAATATTCTTGCTTGCTTTTTAGACTCGCTTTTCTTAAGAAAATGTATGGAAATATGCCATGTGAACCTGTCAAATTAGAGGGACATAACAAACAAATATTTTATTTTGAATATTAAATTCATTGTAACAGACACATTTGCATGTTTTTATTTTAAAAAAGATTCTGCAACAATGGTGTTTCAACATTAAACCACCGTGTAAATTTGTTTCGTCGTGTGGCGCCAGTGGCGATCGCTTGAAACAGCGCTATTAGTGTGTTGGTCCAGGTTCAACTTAAATGTCAGGTGCTTCCCCGCAATCTGTTACGACCTCGCGAATATGACAAATAATATTCAATATTTTGTTTCACGTTACAGATATCCAAAAAATATATTAGGAAAAGTGTAGGGTTTTGAATGTTCCCTCCGAGTCATTTTGTTATTATAAGTCAAGGAAGAATCCAGAGTATTAGAGAACCGTGGCACGACAAAACAATAAACAAAATGACCACAAAGAGGGCGCCATCACATCCATTAATATGTTTTTCTACCACTTTAATAATTAATAATTGGGAAATGTACTTCATTGTACCATTGAGTAAAGAATAGATATTCCTATACTCAATGGTTACTCTGTATAAATAGTTTGAGGCAAATATTTATTAAAGAAAGAAAAAATTATATACCCCTGTAAAGGTAGGTATACCTACCTAAAATATATTTATTTGGTATAAATTAAAAACTTACAACAATTAAGTCTGAGTGGTAATGTGATATAAAATAAAATTACGAAATAAGTCTTTGATACATTCTAATTTCTAGGTATAGGTACAATAATATTTACAAATAATTACCTAGGTTTTTTAATATTCTTACATTTTATAGGGCGGCAATCTTGATTTTTCACCGCCTCAAACACTTTCTTTATGTCCTCCGCTTTCGTCTTCAAATCTGTTTCCCTAAAAATCAATATTTTAAACTTGCCGGGAAACGAAAATGCTGCTTACTGTTTCGCAAAATTATCTAACAAATTTTTAACGTGATCTTCGGAATTTTGCATGTTACTGGCTGTTACCAATAGCTCGCAGAACACTCTGAATTCGCAACCGTTTTCATTCAGCTTATCAAAGTAATTTAGGGAAGACACTAAATGGTCGGCCAGTTCTTTTTTTGGTTCGTCAGATCTCCATCTGTTTTGTCTAAAAAAAGATACCTAATATTAAAAACTGACATAATAAAATTATGTTATAATGTTTATTCTTACGTATTTGTGTCGTTCATACTAGATACTGAAATAACAGATGGAGTTAGAGCGCTGATAAGCAATCCGATAGGAATAAATGTGAGCAGAAGCTTCAAAATTTTCTTCCAAGGATTTATTTCCTCGTATTCGCTCATTCCGTAGTCCTGCGTTTTTTGAATAGCCGGTGCAGGTTTTTCCAATATGTTATACTCTACTGTTTTGTGGATTACTGGCGGTCTTTGGTACTCCCAGGGTCCAGTTTTCTCGACTGGACTGGGTTCATGCCCAATAGTATAGATTGGCCTTGTGTGTTTGGGACTCTGGAAGTTCATAACATTATGTGACATTTTTTAAAATTTAGGAGCCAGGAAATCAACAACTTTCCAAAAATTAGTGAATTCGCGCGAAAGATATTATACGACATTTGGGATTTTTGTCTTTAAAATCACAACCCAAAGAAAAAATTTCTCTATACAATTAAATTATACGTAAAAAATAAATAAAAATGTTTTTATTATCTTCAAAACGAATTTAGATTTAGATACTAGACAACGGACCTCTTAAATAAAGATGGACTGCTATTGGGATTTCTTTTCCCCTCCACCAATTTTTGTCCGACCGCCAGAGGGCACTGAAGGCTGTTTTTGGGCAGCCATGTTTTGCTGATTTCTAGGGTATCTGTTGGTCTCATTCAAGGATGGTGTGTCTGTTACACCATACAAGAGGTATGTTTACTGTTTACCAGATCTATCAAGATATGCGATTTGCGGCATTCAACTTTTCTCGAAAATCGAGCACTGGACACAGCTATCTACTTGTTTCATCTCTTCAGGAAGTAGGATAGAAACCCCCAAGTATTAATATCGCGACACACCATTTTAATACTTACATAGTTACTCACCTCAACTGGTTTATTAAAAGCAAACCCCTCCTTATTCGTCAAATAACTCGGTTGGGGTTGCAAATACCTATTGCCCTCCTCTGTATTCGTCACAAACGGATACGGTTTATTATTATCTTCGGGGAATTTCAGTTTTGTAGACCAAGCGGCATCGCCCTGCTGCTCGTAACCCTTCTGGTCCCACCGGTTCTTCCCCGGCGATATCCACGGGGAATCCCTCAGCGTCTTAGCTTCGGGAAACGCTGGTTTCACCGGAAAGTTGTTGTACTCGAAGTAGCTCTCCAGGGCCGGGCTAGGTTTAAAGTCCGTGATGTTCCTCGCCTCCACGGCCCTCTCGATTTGCTGAGTTTGCGATCTAGTGGGCTGTGTGATTCTTTCCATCGTTATTGTTTTGTTTAGATCATCGAGCGTCGCGTTGCTTACTGCGATAGTGGCGTTTACTTCTTGGCCGATGGTTTTGTGGGCGAAGAATAATAATAATAGTAAGGGCAACATGGTGGCTTGAAGAATTTTACTGAAATGATTTGGGAAATATGAAACACGACATATTTATAATTTTTTTTGAACAATGAAGAAAATGTCGTGCCGCAATTTTGTGCTTTTACGTAAAATGTACCATTGTGTTCACCACGCCGTGTCCAAAGAAAGTGTGATGCATGATGAGCAGATTATTTTACTTTATAATGCTCTAGAAATCAAATCCCACTGCTTATTGATGTGCCGTGCGCCATCTATGATCTAGATTTGTAACTTTCGGTAGATAAACTCAAGAAATAGTGGTGCTGGCGCCATCTAGCGTCTGCGACTAAAACCATCTCGTGTGGATGTATGGTGCTTCGATGATGAAAACTAGTCGACTGTGCAGATGTGCTCTAACTAATAATTTTAAATTGGGAATTTTTACGTGGAAATTTTAGTAAGTCCACCTGCTTAGTATATTTTCACAATATTTAGTTATTTTAGGGACCCAATAAATAATTTATTAGGGCACAAATAAAAGTAAATAACAACGACCAATTATTATTCATTTTGTTTTGGCTGTCAAAGTGATCAGTAGGTAAAACAGGGTGCTCCTAAATAAACTCTAAGTGAAGGAATATTTTGAAAACAAAAATTCTTCAAACCACCACCCTACACCCTAGGAATCAAAATGTAATTTTCTGTCATGTAATATAATATGGAAATTCAAACTATGTAATGTAAAATAGGGCAATCAATAAAGCAAATGTATTAATTAATATTTTTTTATCACAACATAATTATAATACATAACATACATAATAAGTACCATAATACCTATGTATTTTCTGAAAGCTAATTTCGTATAACTACATATACTTTAAAAACCAATTTCTTCTGTTTAAATTATTTAGAGATTCACAAAATAGTCACATTGTAGCCTACTACAATTTCTCCAATTATTCATTTTATCGTCGAGTGAACAATTCACATAAAGAGAAACAACGGCTGTCAAATCTGAGTTATTTTTTCGCGAAAAACGCATGTGTGGTTCAAAAACAATTTTCAACAATATAAATGGTATTGTTGACTAATGTTTTCTGACCACTCCTGCATTTTTCAAGAAATTATTTGACAGTCGTTGGTCCTCTATCCAAATATTTCACTCAACGATTTTATGCAAAAAAATATTACTTTTTTAACAATAAGTCAGTGGGAATTAATTTTCTTGTACAATCCACTCTTAAAGACTAAAACTATGTCATATATAATAAAAATGTAAAATTTGAAATACAATATAGGTTTAACAAAAAATATTCAATGCCGACGAATGTTTTTTTCATTACGAGGCTGTACAGGGAGAAGGTTTATCTTCTGTTAATTCCATGAGGCTCTCTTGTATTTCTTTGCTAATTTCGTCCGCTTTGGGCACTTCAGATATCACCCATGCCTCATCGCTGCTTTCTAATATTTCACGACAAATTGGGCAAGTGTCATGAGTTTGGTTCCTGCAAAACAAAGAAGGCTGTGAGTTAAGGACTGTCATTTAAAACAAAGCAGCCTCTTATGATTTTTCAACGATAAAAATCAGAAGTGCCTTGAAATAAACATACCAGACATCTATGCATGTCATACAGTAACTGTGTGTACACGGTAATGTTACTTCTTGTTGCCTTTCTAGGCAAATACAACATTCAGTGTTACGCTCGAGGCTAGAGTTATCACACACATCTAAGAAATCCGGGATTTCAACATTGCTAAAAAAAATTGCTCAAATCTTTAAGTAACAGAACGGTATAACAAAACGTTACCTTTGGCTTTGCTCTGCTGCCAAAATTTGGCACTGTAGAGTCCTAAAAATTTTCAAAAAGTCCACTAAACTGAAGTACCTATACGTAAGAACTTTGAAAGTATAAGGATCTATTTTGACACATGCTATCTGAACTGTGGCTTTCCAAAAAACTGTTGAATCGGTATCCTTTTTTACCGCAAAAACTAACCGGTTTCCATCACTACTCAAGCACTTTTGTGTGCTAAAATAATATTATGTACATAAAATATAAATTTTATAAAATAAACACATTGGGAACTCACAAAAGATTCAGTTCCTTGAGAATTTTCAAAAATTCTTTGTATGTTAAATGTTGTATTTCACTCGATAGCAAAGTGATTACTGGCTCTTCTGTTAAAATATCAGAAAATACTGAGGTACCTGCTCCCATTTTTAATTTAAAAACAACAAAGAAGGTTAATACTTTATACTTGTGTACCACCCTTGATTTGTAGCCACATTTAATTATATATAATTATCACATTCCAGGGAAAATTTTGATAAATACAAATATCTTAATGATAAAAGTTCCTTGTTCTTTGATAAAAGTTGAGAAATCCCTAATTTTAAGAATATGTATACTGGTATTATTTATAATTTGGCAAAGATCGTTGATTGAAAGATCTAACCTCAACATCTAACTGACCTGACCAGCATTGAGGTCTGACCAGTAATCTACAAAATATAAAAAGCAGGATAAGGTCAAAAATATTCCTTCTTGTTTTTTTTTTAAATAAATACTACCTCAATTGAACCAGAAATATCACTCTTTTTATGTTTTGTGGAAAATAAATCTAGGTTATGTTTTTTGTTGACATGATCACGTCTACTGGGAAGTTTGCAAAAAATCTTATTTTGAAGCTATTTTATTTTGAGTAATAACATCTGTGAAGTATTGTATGTATAAATATTTGTGTTAAAATGTCTTCCGATTCTTCAGAAAGAAATGAGCTTGTAAACTTGCTTTTCCCAAGGGGATATTCTGGTAAATTCGAAAAATTACCTCCGTTTTGGATTACTATTTATAGGTATAATTTTTGTTTTTATAGAACAATGGAATATCAACAATAATTTCGGCAACTATTTATCGAAACTTGGCTACTACAGAGTCGAAGACTTAAACAAAGAACAGAGTCATCTGAATGACGAAAGAATTGCAATTCAGGACCAAACCCAAGAACTTGCAGTCACAAATTACAAAACTTTTATCGAGACAGCCGAATGTTCTAGTAAACTCTGTAACCAGTTCGAAGTGATCGAAAATAAAATTGATGAACTTCTCGAAAGCATACCTACTTTCGAGGATAAAATAAAATCTTTCAGCGAGAAAACGAGCGGTATTAGCAATCAAAGAAAATTAAATTCGTTGACATTAAAACGAAATGCTCAGTTGCTTGAAATTTTGGAACTTCCTCAACTCATGAACTCTTTTATTACTGACGGACTCTATGAAGACGCTTTAGAATTAGCTGCTTATGCCAGAAAATTGTATAATAAGCATCCAGAAATTCCTATATTTAAGGTTGGTATTTTTTTAATGTACATGTACATTTATATTACAGAAGATTATTTAAGAGTATATTAAAAGACGTTAACCAAGCATGGCTGCATATGCTTCACGAGTTACTTACGCAGCTAAGGCAAGATTTAACGTTACGCAAATGTTTAGAAATCATCGGGCATTTAAGAAGAATGGAAGAATTTTCAGAATTGAAGTTGAGATTGAAATTTTTGCAAGCTAGAAATGCTTGGTTGCAGCAGTGTTTAAGCAGTATTTCAACAGATGATGGTAATATAAATTTAAAGATAAAATTTCATAGAGACTAAGACATTTTCTAACTTTTAGCCAATTATCATTTGACAAAAACTATAGAGTTGACTAGGGTCAACCTTTTCAATATAATTACTCAGTATAGAGCAATATTCAATGATGATGAACCTTCCCCTATTAAGAGCGAAAATCTTAATCAAAATTTGGTGTTTTTTAGTTGGATTAATAACAAGGTAATATGATTTACTTCTTTTGTGTACTTTGTAACACCCTCTACTTTATCTTCTTTTAGATTGAAGAATTTTTGCAAACCCTAGAAGAAGACTTAAAACATGTTTCATCTGTAGAAACAATCTTAGACCAGTGCATGTATTTCGGAGCATCCTTTAGCAAAGTAGGCTGTGATTTCAGGTCGCTTTTAATCCCGATTTTCATAAAAAGAATATCGGAGAATCTTAACAATTCGATCGACAAAGCTACGAGAAATTTTGAAAAAAATATGGAAAGATTCACTTTGATCAACAAAAATCATCCGAATATTCCATGGAAGTCTAAATCGGAGGATCCTCTGCAGCCCCCCGATAGTTTGTTGGAGTTTTATCCATTAGCTGACTATTTAAATAATGTGCTAAAATCGTTAAATAATTTAAGATTTTGCGCACCGCTAGCAGTTATAACAGAAGTAGTTAAATCTTTACAAAATTCCTTAACTGTTATCGCGAGAGCTTTGTTAATCCTTTACTCACAAGAACAACAGGCATTTACGACTAATTCAAAAGATGCTTTTACAAGGCTTTGCGTGAGTTTTTCAGATGATTTAATTCCATATCTTCAAAAATGTATTCATATTGTTTATCCCCCAAGTCAAGTTGCTTCAAAGTTAGGTTTAAACGTTCAAAGGTTGCAGGAAGAACACATTTCATTTCTAGATAAGAATCTTATAATTGAACCTATCAGGCATTTGCTGGCAGCTAAGTTTGACCCGAATTTAAATTTTGAAAATAGCTGTGATGGTAAAGTAGAAAGTATTGTTGAAAATGAAAGTGAATATAAAACTGAAGAATGAAATAAAAAATATGTTTAATTTTCTGCACCGTACTACTCTGAGTAAATTTTATGAACGCGACCCATAGTCTCCCCAAAAACAATGGACAAAAGACCTCGGAGAAATTACCAAATAGACCTTGGCTATTATGTCGACAGAAAATTTGTAGTGCTGGTTGCGTTCATAAAATGCAGATTAAACCTCAAAAATGATGTTAATTACTTCATAATTTGATTTTATCATCATCTGAGGATCGTGGTAAAAGCTGTTTGTTTAAAATTTGAGACAGTGACTTTATCTAGTTACTATTTTGTTATTGTGATATAAGAATAATTAGCTCTATGAATAGTGCCGTTGCTAGTGTTGATAAGCTTTAATTAAAGTTAATTTATTTATTCATAACTATTTAACAATAATCCCTTCCATTTTTATTTATAGTTGGTCTTTGTTGTATATTCTTGCTACTTATTTTGGAAAAATACTAATAATGCAAAATAGTAAAATTATTTTTAATAATTCAAACAGAATTGTGTCCTTCAACCTAGTAACAAATACTAAAATCCCATTGAAATTGAAACTACATGTTAACACTTTCTTCTCAGAGTGAGTTTTCTGAACGCACCCCATAATCTCCAGAGCAACTTTATTTTTGTTCTCTGCACAGAATAATTCCCCTATTCTGTGGTTCTGTTTTTCTATATATTTGGGTTTGGGAAAATAGGTCAAGGTCGTGAAGTTCACGACGTGAACTGATAAAATAAAAAAAATTGAGAATAACCAATGACGTCAAAACCTATAGACAGGTTTGTTTTGATAAACGCTTGACGCCCAGAACTAATCACAATCTAAGCGCTCCATTAAATTATTCCGAAAATGTCGCGAGATTGTCAGAAATTGCCCCTTTTTGTCGAGCCGTAGCGAACTTATTTCGACTCTGGGCTCGGAGGCTAGCGTCGTTAGACCATCTCCCGAGTCTTCAGGTGAGGTTCCGATGCTTCCGGCACCCCCAAACAAGAAAAAACGTGCGATATCTAAGTGTGATCCTGGAGGAACTATAACCGGGAATCACCGGGTGTATAGTTGGTTGATGGTTGACTTTCTGTCTTTGTTTGTAGCATGTTTTTAGAGTAGTATGGATATATTTAATCTTGGAGTCAAAATAAAGGGCATTTTAACAATGGGGCACCACGTCTATAGGTTTTGACGTCATTGAGAATAACAGACCTATATAGCGAAGAGAAATCCTTATCTTTTATTATTGAGCTTATTATTATTTGTTTGCATTTGTAGCTCTAAGCTCTAGTGACAAAACAAATTTGAAGTAGTGACAAGCAACATTAAATATTTTCCATAACCTCTCTCTCTAATAAATTGTAACCTCAAAATTAACAAAAAAATTAAATAACGAAATTCAAAAAATACCTACATGTTTTCCGTATGGTTGTGCTCTTTACATAAAAGAAACAGTAAAAATGCTTGTGTACTGTGTAATAACAAAGTCCAAAACTTTCACGAACACCTTAAAACATGTCTCGACAGCATTATGTAGGGATTCGAAGGGAGGTGTTTGCACTGTTGGAAACTTCAGAAATATGACACAAAATGTGCGACAAAACAGAAATTTTGTAGCTATTAATGTTCCTGAAAATAACACGAATGCTACGAGAAGATATTTCCTCGAAGCATTTCGTAGAAATGCCTCTAACAAAGCTGGGGGAGATGTAACGAAACTTAGCGAAAAAGATATTTCGAAAGTTGAACAACGGCTTAAGAAGGCTGATTTACAGAGGTTGTTTTCTTTGGCAAAACCTGAGAAATGGAAGCTTTTAGGTAAGTGAACGAGGTTTATCTGTGTTATCCCAACGTTGTTATTTTTAGGCGCAATTTCTTTACTACTAGTCTCTAGCACAGTAACAATGGCAATTCCATTTAGTCTCGGAAAAGTATTGGACATTATTTACACGAAAGGCGAGGATCAGGAAGTAACTAAACAAAAATTAAACAAACTATGCGGCATATTGCTATGTGTATTCGTTCTTGGTGCTATTTGTAACTATGGAAGAGTATATCTCATGTCCGCATCAGGTAACTTTAAGAAAAAAGTAAACTTTTTCTTTAAGTACCGATTTATTTTTTAGGATATAGAATGACACAGGCTCTTCGAACGAACTTTTTTAATTCTATTTTAAGACAAGAGCAAGGGTGGTTCGATAAACGATCGACGGGCGAATTAATAAATCGTCTTTCGTCTGACACGCAAATCGTAGGGCAAGCATTGTCTCAAAATATTAGCGATGGTCTCCGGTCTACCATTATGGTGATAGCTGGTACCGGAATGATGGTAAATATAAACAAATAAAATAATGAATAAATATAAAGATTAAAAATTCAATATGTATTCCCGGTAGTTTTACATGTCTTCAGAACTAGCGCTGGTGGGTCTTGCCATAGTACCCCCTATAGCAGGCGTAGCAATAGTATATGGTAGGTACGTTCGTGGTATAACTAGAAAACTTCAAGATTCCTTAGCGGCTTCTACAAATGTGGCGGAAGAACGAATTTCAAATGTTAGAACAGTAAAAACATTTGCGAAGGAAGAAATTGAAATGGACAACTATAAATTTTCTATAAAGAACGTTTTGACGTTGGGGTACAAAGAAGCGAAGGCGAGGGCAATATTTTTCGGCATGGTAAGTTAATTTAAATATACCGGGTGGATCAGAGTTAGGCATCGTTAGCACCGTTGGCTTTTTTCGGGGAAACAAAAATTGATTAAAAAATTCTGTACTACATTGATAAAACATAATAATTGTTCCAAACATAGAAACATATACTAAACCTTATTTTTACTCAGATAAATTCCATAAAACCTATGTAGAACTGTTTGTTTTCACCAAATTCATCGTCCCCAAATTTGTGCTATTGTTTCTTTAAATAAACTCTGAGACACCCTGTAAAATCGAACAGTTTGAATACAGCGGCAAAGTTTTAGACAGGGTTTAGCGGAAACGTGATTATTATATCAGTTTTGTATTACGGTGGAGCAATGGTGTCGTCGAATAGTATTACTGTAGGAAACTTATCGTCGTTCCTACTATACGCAGCCTACATTGGTATATCTGTGGGAGGATTGTCAAGCTTTTATTCTGAAATGAACAAATCTGTTGGCGCTGCCGCTCGAATTTGGGAAATTATGGACAGACAACCCATCATCCCTATAAAAGGTCAGAAAATTGATACATATGCATGCGACTGTTTCGACATTTTGACTTTTTTGCAATGACAATTTTGTTTTGCATGCGTCTTATCGAAATGTATTTCTTTAGTACGAAATGTATTTTAATTTCTCAGGTGGATATTTACCATTGGAACCCCCAAAGGGGCACATCGAGTTTAAAAACATAAGATTCAGCTACCCGTCCAGAAGCGACATTCAAATATTCGACGGGCTGGACTTGACGTTGGCGCCAGGAAAAAGTTTAGCAATAGTAGGACCCAGCGGATCGGGGAAAAGTACGCTAGCAGCCCTGCTCTTGAGGTTATACGATCCGAACGAGGGCGCTGTATTTTTGGACGGACACAACATAAAAAATTTGGATCCTTGTTGGTTGAGGGGGCACGTCGGGGCTGTCAGCCAAGAGCCGATACTGTTTTCATGGTGAGTGTTAAGGATGTTTGTTCTATAATCGGTCAGTTGTCGATATTGATACTATTTCGTGATTCAAAGTTGTAATGCAAAGTGACTATATACAAGACAGTGATGATTTTTTATTACCTATGTTTATAGTTCGATAAGGGAGAATATTTTATATGGGTCGGATAACGCAGGTCTCATAACGGACGAAGAACTTTTAAATGTCGCTAAAGAAGCGAATGTGTATCAATTTGTCCAGCAACTTCCCGACGGTTTCGACACTGTCGTTGGGGAACGAGGCATGATGCTTAGCGGTGGTCAGAAACAGAGAGTTGCCATTGCCAGAGCCTTGATAAAGAAGCCGAAAATTTTACTGCTTGACGAGGCGACAAGGTAACAGATTTAAAAAAGCCATCGCAAGCACCCTATTCTACAAATTGTTAAATTTTTAGTGCTTTGGATGCCCAATCAGAACGCCTGGTACAAGAGGCTCTGGAAAGAATAATGAAAGGGAGAACGGTTCTAACGATAGCCCATCGATTGTCGACGATACAAAACTCAGATAGAATAGCAGTTTTAGAAAGAGGGAAAATAGTGGAACAGGGTACTTACCAGGAATTATTGAGCAAAGATGGTGCTTTCAAGGAACTGATGAAACATCAAACGTTTTCAGAAGTCACCGTAATGGAAGAAAAAAGTGAAATTAAAGAAAACGTTTTAATAACAAATTGATTGTTTTTTGTTTATATTTTCTTTATTAAATGTTATTTAAAAGTTGGCAGTCGTCTTTTATTTGCTTAAACCTTAAACCCATAATTTTTATTACAATAATTACCTTTTATGTAGTCTCTTACTACCGTTGAGTAAAACTTAAACACTTATAAAGGATCCATGGCTCTCAAGTTGACAAAAAACTGTATCTGAAATACTGTTGCCTCCTATCCTCAAACATGTTATTTTCCAAACATTAGAATACTTTCAAAGTCTTTTCTTAATGAGAATTTATATGAAATAAAATGGCCTCGTCTATTATATCACCAAAGGCACAGGCTACAGGATAACTTCAGATACAAGTTTTCTATCAACTAGTCGCCAATGTTTAATCGTTCACAATCGTATTGCTCACAAAGTCTCGCACAACCATTAACCACCTAATACTCTACGTTTCCGTTGTGTAGAGGTCTTCGAAACAACAAAACGTGAGGCTCGGGAGTGTGTAACATGTAATGCACCCAGCCCGGACTTTGCTGCACTCCCAAATTCCTCCACTCGGTCTCAGTCATCAGGTGTTGTCGGGGCACGAGCCTGGCCAAATCGTGGGGTAGAATAACGTGCCGGTACTCATACTTTTCGTCCTTGTATTTCTCGGAGTACTGTATGGTTTCGATTGGCATAATTTGCTTTGTTTCGTTCTGGGACAGGTCGGCGGGTGTTTGTAAAAATTCCGTTTTTCGGGCGGTACGTGGTTCATGCAGGAAATTTAAGGGATTTAAGTAAACTTCTTTAGTTTTTCCTTTGAATGTTTTTAAATATAATTCGGCAGAAAAACATAGGTTAAAAGTTACCGGCCTAAAAATAAATATTTTTCTGAGCAGCGTCACCGGGCAGAAATTAGGTCTACAGAAAATTTACGTTAGCTTAGGTACAGTCGAGTTAACAAGTTTAGAGAAAAACTGATTCAAGGGTATGTTGTGTGATCTGACCAATGAATAGGATCTGACCACAGATTATAAACGATTTGTTCCAGCAACAGTTCTAAACCGGTTCTTTCTAAATTGGTTCAACAGTTCTGGTATTACTTTTCTGCATTCAGATTAGCTAGAACTGGTTCAGAAGTGTTGTTGGAACAAAGCTAAAAATTAGGTTTGATCTGACTAGGGTTCCTTTATCGGAACCCTAGATCTGACCATATTAACAAAGGAACCAAGGATATAACAGGGATGATTGGAAATGGGGTTTCTTGTCGAGAGAAACTTATTATACAAGGTGTTTCAAAAACGGAGAACAGCTTTCAAGAGCAGAACTAAAAATAACAATTAATAAAAAACATGGGAAAATGTTCATAATTAAAATACAGGATCTAAAATGCCTCTGATTGAAATTTGTATTTTTAAAATGCATAAGCTTATAGCTTATTTTTACAAATACGAAAATCTGGATTGAAGGCGTCCGAGACATTTTACTAAAGAGCTTAAAAAGTTCATATAATAGGCATAATAGATAAACAATACCTATTATGCAATAAATATTAAAACTATTAAAATTACAACTACAATAAAAATACCTCACCTAACTAAAATAGGTTTCATGCCAATGATCTGTATACCCACAGAGATTTTGTATATACATAGAGTGCTGAAGAGTGTTTTTTATGAATAGGGTGCGCGGAAAATCAACGACCAAAAACGAATATATATATTGTCCATTACACATGCGCATTTAATATCTAGTTGACTTATGGCCCAGGGTGCATGCGCATTTTCTAGATCAAGGGAGAGACACACGATTTCTGGATAGAGACGGAATGAGTGTAGGTATGCAAGTTATTGGTCGAGAAAAAGTTTCCTTCTTTCTCTGGAAAATGTTTCCCTCTTATTCTGAAAACAGCGCGCAAACTCCGCAGGCCCCAGCTCGTCGTACAAAATGAACCATGACGGCGGAAACTCCGGCACTCTATGTATGTATACGGGGGGGGGAGTCAAAAACATAAACGCGACACGGGAGTAAAGTAGGTACCCTTTATTTTACATCGTAGAGAAAAATGCTATAAGAGAAAGTTGTTTGCTACGAATGAACTATAGAATACATAAATGCAAAATCATGGTCTTCTACTAAAAAAGTTGTTTTTATTTTTTTATTAGTTGCAGTTTTTAGGCCACCATATTCAACCCTTTCGCGCAACATAAGGTACCTACTATGGCGTTTATACTGAAGGTGGAAATATTTAATAACCCAGAGAACATGTTGAACAAGTATCTTTTTTGTAGCAAAGTAATGTTAAATTTTCACAACTGACTCTGTGAATGGCTTTTTAAACACAAAAGTCTGCAGAATGTGCTTGGTATGGTATTTTAACTTAAATCGATAAATCAAAGGCCCGGTTTTTAGTTTTTAATTGCAACGACAGATAACGTATAATTATCTGTGCTGCAACTTATGGTAAAAATAATAAAAAAAGTTCATAGAAGGTCATGACTTTGTATCATTGCAAACAACTTTATCTGATATCATGTTCCTCTACGTCACAAGATAAGGGCCTCTTCAAGTTTTTGACTCCCCCTCGCCGGCCTCGCCTATAGGTATATACCGCGACCCATGCATGAAGTTTTTCGAGCCCTATTTTGCTATCAATAAGACATGATAATGTAGCCCCATAGCATAGCCAGTTTTTTTTTATTTCGGCGTAAAATACAAAAATCCCATTTGTTGCGTACATTCTGACGGTCACTGTTATAAAATTTAGAAAAACGTTTAAAAAAGCAATCAAAAATAAAATTAATGGAGCCAGCTGGCGAAGCGTACACACAGATAGGATTGATTGGAACGTTGGCGTCCGCGTCCGTAAGAAAATTGAACTTTGGACCTGAACTTTAGCTCGCTAAGATTTATGATATTTTCTCCAAGCTGCATGAGCGCACAGCAAAAATCAGTTGCCATTCTCCGGCCAATCCGACACATACCTCCTTCAGAACAACTCGTAAAAATTTTAAACAATTTTTTTGCAATTAGGATTGATTGACATTTTAGTGCATTTCGATTTTTAACGGGTAAGTTTCCGCTATAATTCACACTGTGGCTTTATCTTAGATCGATTTTAAAATAAAAGTGAAATTATTTTTCAAAAGTTTTCCTCAAAAAAATTCATGAATGAAAACTGTGTGTGTATTTCTTATAATTATCTTATGGGCAATAATAATATTTATTGCTATCTATATTCGTAATACGATTTAGAGCAAAACTGTTACATACAAAAACAAAATATTAAAAAATTGTCGCATATTTTCACGTTTACTCAATTTTTTTAAATTTTTTTCTTCAAGAAATATAAATAAATTTGAAAATGTGCCACAATTTTTTCCATAGAGTATACTATACTATGATATTTGTGGCATTATAGTTGTTACATTTTGTTACAAATTTTTTACTTTACCAAAATATTTTTGAAAACAAAAAACTAAAGACACCTTTTTCGGTGACAAATGTGAATTCTATTCAATAAGGAAAATACATAATGTAAACAATTTTCCGCATTTATTTGCGACTGCGATCATAACAAAGAGCAAATTAACTAACTGCTTGTACATATTAGCACATCGGCGTGACTTATTAGAGCACATGGACGTGGATGTTGTTGTTTTAAAATAAATTGAACTTTGTCTTGTTTATTTTACATTGAAAAAAAATATTTGTGGACGCGGAGATTATTTTGTGCCAATTTTTGTCGTCTATGTCATAATATTGTTTTGTCTGACGCTAGGTACATATTTATTTATTTTTAACGAGACGTTATCACAGATTTGCAGACATATTATATGAATTAATTATTATAATAATAATGATTATTGTTGTCTCATATTCAAGAACTTTCACCTCGTGATTAAAGTGCAAATTACTTTGAAAATATATTTTTATATCTTATCTCCCTACACCTTGTAATATCACCAGTGTCCTAGCATTTGAAATAACAAAAGAGGAATACTGTGAAAATTCCGTTTTTGAAATAAGTATTTCATCTTCAACCTGGAAGATTTTAAAATTACAAAAAATACAATAGGTTTCATTTTCAAAATAGGTATGTAGGTATGTATAGGGTATAATATATGATGGTTTGTCATGGTTTTACAATTTTGTATCAATGACCACCGTAAACAATACAACTCGGTATCTAGGTACAACTTTTCGCAAGAAAATACGTGTTTGAATAATTCCCTGACCCTACTCCACTGGCATAGACGTTATCAAAAAACACACCTCCTATTATGTTTGTCATCAGATTAGTTTATTTATTGCTTCTTGCTTCTTAGATTATTATATTATGTAGATAATGTTTTTATTTGGCAATTACAAAGTTCAATTTGTATAACACAATCATAATATCACAGAATAAATGGCGCTGTAGGATATACAGTGTGTCCGTGGATGGAGTCCCCAAGAGGACAAATGGACCAAAAATTTCATTTTTCGACAAAAAGTCATACTTAATAAAAGTTTCTGCTTCTCGAAAAAATATGGTCTACGGAGAGAAGTTTGGATTTTTTTATACAGGGTGCCCAAAAAATACAAAAACATGAAATACCATCAAGAATAAACTACATTTATTTTTAAAATATCAAAAACTTTTACTTAGAAAAGTTGTTTAGAATTAAAAGACGGGTCAGATTGTAAATTTTCAAGCAATTCGGATGACTTTGATTTTTTTGTTTTTTTTTTACCTATTTAAATCAAAGTCGGCCGATTTGCTTGAACAGTTACAATCGGACACGTCCTTTAATAATTATTTTAAACAACTTTTCTAAATAAATGTTTTTGACATTTTCAAAAACAAAGGAGTTCCACACTTGGCAATCAAAAAAATCGAAGTTGGCTGATTTGTTTGAAAAGTGACAGTCGCACACATCTTTTAATCCTAAACAACTTTTCTAAGTAAAAGTTTTTGATATTTTTAAAAATAAAGGTAGTTTATTCTTGATGGTACCTATTTCATGTTTTTGTATTTTTTTTGTACACCCTGTATAAAAAAATCAAAAATTCCCTAAGTAGACCATATTTTTTCGAGAAGCAGAAACTTTTATCAAGAGTTACTTTTTGTCGAAAAATTGAATTTTTGGTCCATTTGTCTTCTTGGAGACTCCATCCGCGGACACACTGTATATTCTCTAATAATATACAAAACTGAACTTTGTTTCACGGAATATAATATTTCGAAACAAACTAAAAAACAATTATTTTTATTTTTTTATTTTCGAATGTTCACACAAGTTTATTAGGTCAATAAATTGTTAATAAACAAATCCCCTTCACTTTGTTACAGTACAGAGTACAATTCCTTAATTTAAATGCGTGTTTTGTTATTCTACGCTATGGAGAGATTAAATCCTATAAGTAAAAACCTAGTTTTTTTCAACACAAATTCCAAATTCAAAACTATTTATACAATCTACTCGATATAATCTTATAAAAACTTATAAATCTCATAAACAAGAGAAATAACAAAAGTCGGAATACAGCCGCTTCTTTTGATAACCTCTTCAACTCTATCCAAATCGTATTTTAGGGTATCGACTGCTGTACCCTCGAATACTTCGTCACAATTTCTGTTCAGCAGTATCTCCTTCACAATCACCAAGTAATACATCAAACAATTGACTTGAATTCCGTCCAGTTGAAAGTTTGGATCTTCTTCAAAATAACCAATCATCGTAGATATCTTCACGTGGATTTCATTAAAGACGACTACCGCGAAACCTTTTAGTTGGCCCAGTTTGAAGGCCATGTGCCTTGACAATTGAAAAATTAAGACCTGAAATTTGAAATAATCTGTTTGTAGTAGTGTTAACAAAAATATTATAATGTTACTTTTTGTGGATAAGTGTCGCCGCTTGCATAACCAATTACTTTTAAAACTTCCTTAATGAAATATGTTACAATCTTTCGAAACTCCGTATTGTTCAATATGGTGCTTTTACTAAACTCTACCAAAACTTCATAAACTGGTACAAATTTCATGTGAATTTGATCGGCATTGTCCATGTTGCCGTGGTAGAGTTCTTGTGTTAAAAATTGAATGACGGCACTAAGATGCTTGTAAATGTCTTCCTTGATGCCACAATCTTTCATCTTCTCCCAAAATTCTTCAAATTTAATTGCAGGCTCATAAAGATCATCATAATGAAATAATTCTTCAGCCGTCTCCACTGCATTTTTAACCATGTTTTTTAAATTTGTTAGGAACAAGACTATTTCTTCAAAGTTATCGTCTACCTCAGATGTATTGCTTCCTAATTCCATATTCGATAAATCTGTAAAAAAATCCGTTGACCTAACATTTAAATTTCTTCCAGCGCGACATCTTAACTTATCGACCATGTCGAGACTGATATTAAGACAAATCCAGACACTTTCAATTCACAAATACCAAAACTGCCTGGCCAGTTTACTAACAATTGATTCGGGAACCAACAGAAGAAATTTCTCGCTCGGCTTGACCGAAAACAAAGCCACTGCTTTGCAAAACCACCAGGTTAATCAAGCCCGCTATGGTAGCGGTGGAATAATCAAGTCTCCATTGGGGCCACACCCTCCGATCCCAAACGAAAATCTTGTAGAATTTGTTTTCGGGGACATGGACAACTGGATGGAAGATCCTGCTGCGGTAAGCTCGATAAAAGAAACCGATTTACAAAAATGACGACCCTTTGTTTATAGACTTGTGCAGTGTCTGGTAGAAGCTATAGCTACGGAATGCTACGAATGTTGGTAAACAGATGTGCTCAGGCACTTCTAGGACACTGCGGCATGAAACCCAGAGAAGTTATAGGTTTGCTCTTGCCAAATATTCCGGAATACATCATAGTTTGCTATGGAGGTATAGAAGCAGGATTACCAGTGACATTTGTGAACCCGCTATATACTCCAGGTTGGTTTTTTCAAAGTAATATTTTAAGAAAGAAGACTCTTATGTAGGTATATGTTTCTTGCAGATGAAATTAAGAGACAATTTGAAAATGCTGGGGTGAAGATGATAGTTACCATACCGCAGCTATTGGAAGTTGCTACGACTGTGGGAGCAAGTTTGCCAGGTTACAGGTAAGGACTATAGGGTGTTCTGGAATAAGGCTAAATTATACTCCTGAACAAAATTAACGCACCAAGATACAAAATTTCAAATTATATTTTAAATTATTTTGCGTGTCTACCAAGAATATAAATAGTAGGCTTTGGAAATTTACTAATACTGTTAAACTAATTAAATAATGTAATTTGTTGCTTTTCATTTAGTTTCCATTAATTTATTTTTCCATTATTTAAAGAAATGCAATTTTTGTGGGGATTTATTATGTTGGTGCCTTAATTTTGTCCAGGAGTTTACCTATATAGTACGAAAAACGCATCCAAATTCCCTAAAAAAATGTCTGGCCAGCGCACCAAGCGAAAAAATTTAATTGCCTCAAGAATGCGTTTTTACAAGCTTTTATTTAACTTGCCCTGTTAGTATAATTATGCGTGTGGGTCGAATCTTGCAAGCTGAATTAGAACCACTTCCTGATATCCGATTGAGCTGAAATTTTGCATACACCTTTAGTTCCGGTGACAATACAATATGCAATACTCGATATTTAATACTTTCAAAATGGCCGCCGCTCCAAGATGGCAACCCCCTTAATATGGGTATCAAATGAAAGGGCTAGAAGTGTAGAAAACGATAAAGTTAGTGACATCACACTAAATTCAATATGACCGCCCCTCCAAGATGGCGGATTACCTATTTGATACCCAACATGGATATGAAATGAAAGGGCTCGAAGGGTAGAAAACAATAAGGTGAATGTCTTCATATGGAATCCAATATGGCGACCGCTCCAAGATGGCGGACTAAATTTCTTTACCACCCTCCTGACATGGGAATCAAATAGGTACTAAAAAGCATAAAATAAAATTGCAAATAAAAGGAAACCTTTTTAAAATCAAGCTTTTATTTAAGCCATGTAGGTACTAAACCGAATAAAATAAGTTTAGGTTTTCGTTAAGATAATTCAATTCCAAATTGAAAAGCTTGTCGCGCGAATTGTAAAGGAAAAATGCATACTTTGGCAAATAGGTACTTGCTTATCAACCAATCACTGTTCAATCAAATTAATCGTTACCTACTTTCATCAACATTTCGCGTCACAAGTTTTCAATTTGCAAAAACTTGTCGCAATTTGGTATTGAATTGAAGCTTGTTTTTAAAAAGTTTTTTTTATTTTCAATTTTATTTTGTGAAGTAGTTCCCATAGATATCGGAAATCAAGCTTTAAATTCGATGCCGTAAAGCCGTTTTCGAGAATTCAACATTCAAAGTCAAAATTCTCGCACCCAAAAACAATGTTCATTTTTTGGGTCCGCGCCCGACAAAATCACGAATTTAAAGAATTTTTTTTTATGCTTACCTTTATCTGTCGTGATTTCCATCGTATAGCACACTAAAACCTTCAATTCAATATTTTAGAACTCTTCCACTGTGTAAATACTTGCTTAATAAATGACAGCTTGCATATTTCATACTTTTCATTGTTCCATGGCCACCTCAGCGTTTTCAAAAGCTCTATGAAAATTAGTTCAAAACAAGGAAAAACTAACCTTGGTTCAAAACAAGAAATGTCACTAATTTGTTAGTGAGAAAGCTAAACTCGGATTTTGAGATAGAAGACCTGAAATTTTACAGCTTAGTTTTTTAAATATATTTACTTTTGACTAAAACAAACGTTACTGTGAATTGAAACTTGTATTTTCCCTAGATCAACCGTGTGTATAGGCGGCGAAAACGACGTATCGGCCAACGTGCACGGTTTAGAAAGTCTTTTGTCGGCTGGACACGAAGCTGAACTTCCTGGACTGTCCCCAAGAGAGCTCGCAGTCTTGCCATACAGCAGTGGCACCACTGGGTTACCAAAAGGTGTCATGCTGTCCCACAGGAACCTCGTTGCTAACCTGGTACAAGGAAACCACCCTGCCCTCATTAAGCCCACAGCCCTCAGTAAGTAGGCACACAAGTACAAGCTGGCTTGAATTTGATTTAAAGCTACAGCTACAAGCTAGTTTTTTTGGCTGTGTCTAAAATTTTATCATTTTGGATCCTTTTTTATTTTATCACCTAATACACCCTCTGGGCACAGAATAGCCACCGTGGCTACGGTGGCTATTCTGTGCTCTGGGTCACTAATGCAAAATTTTATGCTCTAAGCAGCTATCTTATAATCATTCTATAGCCTTACCGGTTTGTGCAGTGGAAGGAGCGATGTTGAGAAAAATTTTTATTGGAAAAAATGAAAGGATTTGTATAAAATGTAGAAATTCTTGATGGATCAAAGTGTTGATTGAATTTTTTTAAATAGTTCGGTTATTTTTATTTTATTAGTTACAGCTTTTATTTAACTTGCAATGTATGCTTGTTTAGGTCAAATTTTGCAAGCTGAATTAACCGCACTTCTTGACATCCGATTGAGCTGAAATTTTTCATACACATTTAGTTCTGGTGCAATAGGTATGCAATACTCAATATTGTAATACTTTCAAAATTGTCCCCAATCCAAGATGGCGAATTACCTACCTATTTTCATTACAACTCCCTTAATATGGGTATCAAATGAAAGAGCTTGAAGAGTAGAAAACGATAAAGTTAGTGACATCACACTAAATTCAATATGACCGCCGCTCCAAGATGGCGGATTACATTTTTTCTTTCGAACCCCCTTAATTGGTATCAAATGAAAGGACATCAAGGCTAGAAAACGACAAAGTTAGTGGCATTCAATGACGTCAGATAACCTATAGACAGGTTTGTTTTGATAAACGCTTGACGCCCAGAACTAATCACAATCTAAGCGCTCCATTAAATTATTCCGAAAATGTCGCGAGATTGTCAGAAATTGCCCCTTTTTGTCGAGCCGTAGCGAACTTATTTCGACTCTGGGCTCGGAGGCTGGCGTCGTTAGACCGTCCCCCGAGTCTTCAGGTGAGGTTCCGATGCTTCCGGCGTCCCCAAACAAAAAAAAAGCGACATCTAAGTGTAATTCTGGAGGAACTATAACCGGGAATCAACGGGTGTATAGTTGGTTGATGGTTGACTTTCTGCCTTTGTTTGTAGCATGTTTTTAGAGTAGTATGGATATATTTAATCTTGGAGTCAAAATAAAGGGCAGTTTAACAATGGGGCACCACGTCTATAGGTTTTGACGTCATTGGTGGCATCCCACTAAATTCAATTTGGCCACAGCTCCAAGATGGCGGATTAATTTTCTTGCTTTCTGATGGCTGCTGCGCACTCAGGATATTGGCTCAAAGCGGGGGAACTCCTCAATGGTAAACAGCATAGACATGAAGTTGTGTATACGCATTCAATTATAACAGACTTATTAGAAACATGTCCGGCGAAAACTAAAAAAAAATAATTAATAAATTAATAGTACAAATATTTGTAAAACCAAGCTTTTATTTAAATGCCCTGAAAAGAAGAAAATAAACTTTTAAATAAATCAAACCAATAAAGCAAATCCATAATTTTGTTACATTATACAATAATTGTATAATAATACTAGTTGACCCGACAGACGTTGTCCTGTCTTAACTATGAATATTCAATTCGAACTGGAATAAATAAAAAAAAACAAAAACATAGTGTTTATTGTAATGCTTTTTAATACAAAAAATTCTTAGTTTTGTTTTCTGGCGCATAAATAAATAATGTTGAAGATTTTCCGACGCGGGAGCAGGCGACATACAATTGGCCATGTGAAAAACATGGATTTTCAAGATTGTTGCCACAAACACTTAACGACTGCCCTTGGGATTTATTTATCGATTTATTGCAGAACAATAAATGACCCGACAGACGTTGTCCTGACCCGTCCTGACAGACGTTGTCCTGACTCGTCCTGACAGACGTTGTCCTGACCCGGGACATTGAGTAAAAGAATATATATTTTTAAATATATATTCTTTTACTCAATGCCCGGGATTCCCAACGACATGCCATTTGACTTTAAACGATTACAATTTCCAGTGCGGCTTGCATTTGCAATGTCGATAAATAAATCCCAAGGGCAGTCGTTAAGTGTTTGTGTTTGCATCAATCTTGAAAATCCATGTTTTTCACATGGCCAATTGTATGTCGCCTGCTCCCGCGTCCGAAAATCTTCAACATTATTTATTTATGCGCCGGAAAACAAAACTAAGAATTTTGTGTATCAAAAAGCATTACAATAAACACCATGTTTTTTTTTTATTATTTATTCCAGTTCGAATTGAATATTCTTTTATTTATTCTAGTTAGAACTGAATATTCATAGTTAAGACAGGACAACGTCTGTCGGTCTCTACCATAACTTGAGACTTGAGAACTACTTCATTAATATATTTTTTAAATTTTCTGCCCAATTTTCTTTATTTTTCTTTCCGTAAAAACCTTCTATAAGGCTTTAGAAGACTTACTAAAAAAAGTTAAATGGAATCGGCAAAGCCGTTCTCAAGTTATGGCGTGACCAAGGGAAATAGGGATTCATTTTTATACAGTGTGTCCCACTTAAGGACTGACCACCCCTGTAAAATTTTTATTTATAGCTCGATTTTCATAAACTTTTTTTGTTGGATAGAGCTTCAAAAATGGCATCAAACACATAATTCAGGTGCCTCGTGCGTTAAAGTCATTGCCCACTGAGACGGTGTTTTATTGCTGAAATTTCGAGAAGTACTATTAGGGGTTTTTTTAGAGGAAAATTAATGCCAGACTCTTATTCAGCATTGTTCGAAACCCAAACGTACCAATTTGCATTGCCGGAGCTCTACAGGGAGCTTCAAAATTTTTATTGCCACACTTAAGGGCTGACCACCCCCGTAAAATTTTTATTTGTAGCTCGATTTTCATAAACTTATTTTGTTGGGTAGAGCTTTAAAAATGGCATTAAATGTATAATTCAGGTGCCTCGTGCGTTAAATTCATGGCCCACTGAGACGGTGTAAAAATTGTACTCAGAGGTATGGTCACTAATTAAGTGGGACACTAAAAATTTTGAAACACCCTGTAGAGCTATGGTAATGAAAATTGGTACGTTTGGGTTTAGAACAACGCTGAATAAGAATCCGGCATTGATTTTCCTCTAAAAAAATCCCTAATAATACTTCTCGAAATTTCAGCACTAAAATACCGTCACACTGGGCCATGAATTTAAGGCACGAGGTACCTGAATTATACATTTAATGCCATTTTTGAAGCTCTATCCAACAAAAAAAAGTTTATGGAAATCGAGCCTTAAATAAAAATTTTACAGGGGTCCTCAAGTGGGACACACTGTATATACATATAGATGATATCTATATATTCATGTCGCTGTTGTTTACTACTAATTTTTCCAATCAAAATAATGAAAAATCTTATAGAAAGATTTATAAGTTTTACTTTTACAAATTTTGCTTTTTATGCAATTATTATTTTGTTTTCTTAAATGCGTTTTCTTGGTATAATACTCTATCCTACACAACTTTTGTTGGGGTCATATTTCATTCAATTAAAAAGCACCAACTTTATCAAGAATAAAATTTAAAAAAAAAATCAAAAAGTTTCCCATATGTTTCCAACTTTTTGGGACCGACTGTAGATAGGTACCAAACTATTATAGTCATCGAATTGATAAGTACAATGGAAGTCGCACAGGTACCACTTTCATTGTTGTTTGGGGCAGCCAACTTTAGAGAGAGATAGGTTTCAAATGGCAATAAGTAAGACAAGGACGCCTAATGAACGTGTCAGCTGATTCAGGCAAAGGAGGTATATAGGGATGTTGCATATTCAGTGGGCATGTTCCGTAATTCTCTTTATTGTATGATCTGTATTCCGAAATTCGGGGCTTGTTTGTAGGAATGAGAATTTTTCTATACTATAACCACAATTATGTAAATATTGCACAGAAAAAAGTAGTGAATTAATTAAAAAAAATTACCTACATGGCAATTTTATGTACCTGGAAGTAAATTGAGACAAATGAAATACAAATTCCAAAATAAAATTTTATTTTAAAATAAAGGTGACAAAATACCTATCTAGGGTAAGGTATACATTTTCAACTTTAATTACTTATCTTAACTGATTTATTAATTTTAAAATTCAATTTAATAGGAAAAGCATGTAAGACAGGTAGCTTTTACATATTTTTATATAATTTTTAATGTTTAGGCATCTAACAAAAAGAATTACAAATAATTACCTTATTAAAGGGACCAGAACCTCAAGAAATTCTATCTTTGACTACGAAGAGCTAGGTTCATTAGCACAATATTTTGCCAGTTCTTCCCTTGATAGAGTTTCTATCATGACTTGGAAAATAAAAAACTGTAGTAATTAGGTACATACTTTTTAAGTTTGCGCTGCCCAACATTCTCTATGAAATTGTTCTCAATAAATTGTTGACTAAAAATGCAAGTAAATACTTGTAGACAGTATAAAATTCTTCCTTTTTATTGCTGCAATCCACTTGTCTCTAATATCACCTTATCTCTTGGAAAACTGCATTAGCAAAGATTTTTAATACTTACGAATGAAAAGAAACCCCACTATTCTTATTCTTTCCGCCCCGTTTGGTACATCCAAATACACAACAGGAGTTGATCCTCTTTTTGGTAATTTGCAACTTAAACAGAGAGAATATAGCCACATAGCTAAATTAAATTTTCTCTCCCATCTAAAAATAATATTAATCCAAACACCAACTAAGAAAACTCGTTTTATACGAAACTGCCACCACGACACGAACTCAAATCAAATATAAATAATACAATAATAATTACTCCTCTTCGTATCGGGACTTGGGACGATAGAAGGAAAATTAAAATGACGTTTGACAACGCATAGACAAACCCAAATAAATTGGGTTTGTCTATGTGACAACAACGGAACTCGTTTGAAGCACAGGACACAAAAATAGAAAGTTAGGACAAACACCTCTTTTGTGTTATGTGGTTTTTGCCGGAATCAGCTGATTTATTTACTATTTCACTTACTCAAGTTTGGCTGCCAGTTTCTCTCTCTACACTCCTTCCATCTACTTGTCAATTCAATGATTATAGTGTATTTTTAAGTAACTATACGTTTCTTCTTCTTGTCTATCTAGATGGCGAGAGGCATAGCGTGCTCACGGTGCTCCCGTTCTTCCACATCTACGGCTTCAACGGCATCATGAACATTTGCCTGCGGAACGGCAGTCACCTCATCACCCTCCCCCGATTCACGGCGGAAGACTACGTGAAGGCGTTGGTGAAGTACCGTCCCACCTCGCTCATGGTGGTGCCTTCGTTGCTCCTGTTCATGGCGACCCACCCGGCCGTCACCAGGGAACACCTCGAGCCCGTCGAGATTATCCACAGCGGAGCCGCGCCGCTGACGGAGGGCATCCTGCAGAAGTTCAGGGAGAAGGCGCAGGGGGACATCCGTGTGAAGCAGGGTGAGTTACGTGTTGTGGGGACGTTCGGCTTTTTGTCCTGTCAGACCGCTGAGAAATATCCTCCGTGTGCGTGGTGAATATTTTCGTAAGATTTGTACGCTGGTTAAACCTTTTTAACTTCATTTGTTGCTTCCCAAATCATGCCTATCTTTTGCTTTTGATGAAATGACAAGTAGATGGAAGGAGTGTCGAGAGAGAAACTGGCAGCCAAACTTGAGTAAGTGAAATAGCAAATAAATCAGCTGATTCCGGCAAAAACCACATAACACAAAAGAGGTGTTTGTCCTAACTTTCTATTTTTGTGTCCTGTGCTTCAAACGAGTTCCGTTGTCAAACGTCATTTTAATTTTCCTTCTGTCCCAAGTCCCAATACGAATAGGTGTAATTATTCAATTATTGTATTATTTATATTTAATTTGAGTTCGTGTCGTGGTGGCAGTTTCGTATAAAACGGCGATGAGTTTTCTTAGTTGGTGTTTGGTTTAATATTATATTTTTAGATCGGAGAGAAAATTTAATTTAGCTATGTGGCTATATTCTTTCTGTTTAAGTTGTAAATTACAAAAAAAGAGGGTCAACTCCTGTTGTGTATTTGGATGTACCAAATGGGGCGGAAAGAATAAGAATAGTGGGGTTTCTTTTCATTCGTAAGTCTTAAAAATCTTTGCTAATAACTTTGCAGTTTTCCAAGAGATAAGGTGATATTAGAGACAAGTGGATTGCAGCAATAAAAAGGAAAAATTTTGTACTACCTACAAGTATTTACTTGCATTTGTAGTCAACAATTTATTGAGAGCAATTTCATAGAGAATTTTGGGCAGCGCAAACTTAAAAAGTATGTAATTACTACAGTTTTTTATTTTCCAAGTCATGATAGAAACTATGAACCTAGCTCTTCGTAGTCAAAGATGGAATTAATCTTGAGGTTCTGGTCCCTTTAATAAGGTAATTATTTGTAATTCTTTTTGTTAGATGACTAAACATATAAAATGCATATAAAAATATGTAAAAGCTACCTGTCTTATAACATGCTTTTCCTATTAAATTGAGATTTAAAATTAATAAATCAATTAAGATAAGTAATTAAAGTTGAAAATGTATACCTTATCCTAGATATTTTGTCGTTTTGTTATTTTAAAATAAACTTTTATTTTGTAATTTGTATTTTATTTGTCTCGGTTTACTTCTAGGTACATAAAATTGCCATGTAGGTATTTTTTTAAATCAAACCACTACTTTTTTCTGTGCAATATTTACATAGGGTAAACATGCCAGTAGTCGACCACTTAAGACCGCTTTTAAAAATAATGTGTTAAAAAAACACATTGTTGGCAATTTATTTTAGTGCAAATTTTCATTTGTAAAGAACACACAATTAATTTTTCATTAATATTAACAAAATATGCATTAAAACTGTCTTTGAAGTGAGAAAAAATACAACAGTAAAATTTGTTCATTTTACCAGTAGTCGCCCACCAGAAATCTAAAGTCGACCATAAAGCGCCCTAAGTCCGACCGGGTTAGGTTCAGGTTCACCTTCAGTCTCTACCCCTTCATCATAGAGTGTAAACCAGACAATTAGTATCAAACATGCGTGAACTTCCTAATCCAGAATCCGCCATATTATACACAGATCAGAGGCGTCCGCGATTTTCTTATAGGGTGTATGGTGAATTTAAAATTACAAAAACTTAAGAGAAACTCCTTCGCGCTTTCGATTACGATTACCTAGGGGATATTAACTTTAATCAAACTTTACAAGAAAAAAAATTAACATAAAAATGTATATTAGTTATAATATATAAATATGAAAGATAAATATACTTTTAGGTACAATAATGGCAGAGAAAATCCTTACCGCTAACGATATCGTAATCCAATCCAACAAATTCCGTGCACATGAGATGATACCATCTTGGGCACTTATCACAGCCAATATTTTTGAGATCATTATCTTCGGTATCGCTGTCTAGATTTACATCACACGCTGCGCATTTCTGTTTTTCTTGTGGTTGATCATTACTCTTTGTCGTAGTTACACTTTTCCTTATTATCTTCTTACACATTAAAAATGGACCTTTTCACTAAATTTGGAAAACCACAATTATGGATTCTATAGTCCAAAGCACGAAAGAAAACGTTTCTAAAGAATGCGGGCAGCGTTGCGAAATTTCCTATACGAGTAGTCGTTATTTATTGGCGAATACAAGTTTTATCATATTGAAGCCGAATTTCTGAACTCTGTTATACCGAAAAAATAAAGCTCGCATCACGGGACCACTTACCCATTTTTGTTTATCATTTATTTTTAACGCGGTGTGATAAAACACCTATTATATTTTTTTCAACATCGTCGTGTCTACCATCGCCTTTGGAATACGGCAACACAGCACTTCTACCAAGCAGTCGGCTGACAAAAGCAGTTAGCCAACGCGTTTTATGCCTGTTTCTATAGTACGTTAAGTTAACTGCGTATTTGGTCTACCACACAGACTTCAGTTTTTAGGCCGCTGGCAAGTTTTTTCCGCCGACTCAGAGAGCTCAGTGGCGTTTCGTATGTTCGGGAGTTAACGAGTGCAAAATGAGTAAATAGGGAAGAACGTTGCATTCTCAAGCACGATAAATAATTGCCAATGTTATAAGGGTTTGCCTTCCTCCATAGTCTAAGGCATCACCGTTAATAATAATATTAACAATAAATTAAATAACAATTATATGAAAATTAAGTCAGTGAGTTACACAAAATTGAGCTACGCCCCTGAACTGTGACTAATTCTATAATATTTGCGAGTTCTTCCCCCTTACGTCGCACGCATTCTGCCGTAAGGAGGACTGTACATTACATGCTAGGCATTTCTTCCAAATTTTAATTATCCATAATTACGTCACGGATCCCTGGAGTCCGCCATATTGAGAATTTAAATTGGTAGCAGGTACCTATATAGAATTACTGTAGGACACAAAACAATATAAATTCAGTACCAACCTAATGATTTCATGGGGTTCGCTTGATTAAATGGATTATCCTGATTTAAATTCCTAATTTAAAGTATATTTTATTTAGCATTTAACCAGGTAGTAACATTTCAAAATGCAATTAAATTAAGATGTAATTAATTTTATCCAAGAAAGAGTGCACACATACCTTATTTTTTTATTTACTGTAGTTTATTAAAACATAATCTTACTTTTGCAGAGAGGGAGACGTTAGGGATTTGTGACGTTATTTCAGCGGGAAATTTTAAGTCTGCGGTTTGGTTTCTCGCTTGTAGGAAATACGATATGTACATAAAATCAATTACTTAACGATTGTTTATAGAAATGAGCAAAAAAGTTAATTATTTCTTTTGTGAAAAGGCCCATTGAACCATGGTCGGTTACAGGTAACTAAAATCCAATAGTCGACCTACCCATAAAGCTCAACATTTTGGGCGGTCGAATACTGGATAGGAGCAAATTGCTAATAAAGTCTGTTGATCAGTAAAATTCTGCATGTTGAAATGAGCAAATAAATCGAAATTCGATCGTATTGACGAATTTTTATATATTCCAGTGGTCGACCATCCCCGGTCGACTACCGGTTTTTTCCAAAAAAAATTATCCAGTAGTCGACCACCCCAAAAATATTAACTAAAACCGAAATTATACAGTAAAAAAATGCTGAATTATCTAATTTCAATATTATATTAACATATAAAACAATCACTTATCAAAAACTGTTGCATTATAAGACGGAACGCACTATTTCCCGCTACTAGGTATTCAAGCAAATGTCAAATTTTACTTACCGTTATCAGACGATGCGACCACAGGCGTGAATTGTCAAAAGTCACTAATTCAGTGTTGCCAAATTGTAAATTTGGTGATCAATTTTAGGGAGAAGAAGAACGGGCGAATATTGGAATAAATAAAACGCAACCCTGTTCGAAGAGCTCGACTTATTATTTCGTTTATTAAAAAAAACGGTCGACAACTGGGGGGTGGTCGAATTTAGGCACATTTACCCTAATTGTGGTTATATAGAAAAATTCTCATTCCTACAAACAAGCCCCGAATTTCGGAATACAGATCATACAATAAAGAGAATTACGGAACATGCCCATTAAATTCTCCCATTAATATGCAACATCCCTATATACCTCCTTTGCCTGAATCAGCTGACACGTTCATTAGGCGTTCCTTGTCTTACTTATTGCAATTTGAAACCTATCTCTCTCTAGAGTTGGCTGCCCCAAACAACAATGAAAATGGTACATGTGCGACTTCCATTGTACTTATCAATTTGATGGGTTAATGTTACACCGTACTGATGATTGCCAAATAGCATGAAACACGTGTATGCGGTTACTAGTTTTTCTTTTTGTTAACTTTGAGTGTTTGCCCATTATCACCTTTTCTTGTAATTGTTACATTTACACTCGCTAATCTTACATCCTTTTTAACTAAAATTTGTGATGACAATTAAAAAGTTAGGTATACGCAGAAATCGTAAAAAAGCTTCACTCTACTACGGGCTACTCCTCCATAATGGACAATGAAGGCGGAGTTTCGTTTTTTTAACACAGTCACCCAATAACATAGAAGAACCTACTACGACTACATATTGTTACATATACAGTGTGTGTGCAACATATGGGATTTTTTTTATTAATTGCACAACGAAAATACCAATATTCCCGAAAGTTGTTGCATGTTCGATAATCATATATTAGGCGCACTTAGAATGGTTGCAAGTCAAACAGCATACAGGGTAGGTAAAAAAATATAAAAATTGTACAAGAATAAAGTACCCTTATTTCTGAAAATTCAGCAAAATGTTATTAAGAAAAGTTGTCTAGAATTAAAAGTTATGCCTAAATACCAAAACATTGCCTCATATGAAAAAAATTATTTTTAAACATTAATAATTTCCTAGAAAAATTGTTTTAATATCCACCCTAAACAATTTCATAAATCAATCAAAATTATATCAATTTCGCATAACTTTGCTCAAATTCAAGCACATTTGTAAAATTAACTTACATTTTTATTTTTTTAGAGAATCACAAATTTCATGTTTGTTGCAACGATATTAAATAAAACTTTAAAATTTCGCAAAAATTCTTCTGAACAAGGTAAAACATTAGTAATATTAATGTGTATATTAAAAAACTCTTATTTATGAGGTGCAAAATTTTTATTATAACTATTTATTAAGAAACTGTGGCAATTAATTGACGAAAATTTTTTTCTTGGGAGGCTATGTTTTGGTATTTAGGCATAGCTTTTAATTCTAAACAACTTTTCTTAATAACCTTTTGCTGAATTTTTTGATATGAGGGTAATTTACTCTTGTGAAATTTTTATATTGTTTGACCTACACCCTGGTATATATACTGTTTAACTTTCAACCATTCTAAGTGCACCTAATATATGATTATTTAACATGCATCAACTTTCGGCAATGTCTGTATTTTGGTTGTGCCAATTAATAATAAAAAAAGTCCCATATGTTGCACACTTATAAATAACCACACTGTATACATACGAGTACAATAATTGGATACACATTGTCCGGCAGAATATAGGCACTATATGAGATTTTAGAAGAATTTATTACCGATAGAAGTTTGTGCATTTCTGCAAATTCAAAAGGCAGTTTTCAAAATTTGAATAGATATCTTATTTCTTATACGGGGGAGGTTCGAAAATATAAAAATGAGTCAAGAGAGGAAAGTACTCTTATTTTTAATTTTAGAGAAAACGTGTAGGTACCTACCTATGGTGAAAAGTTGTTTAAAATTAAAAGATAAGCCCAACAGTAATGAAGTTTCAAGTTATTCTCTTCCATAAAACATATTTTCGAATTTTTTCTATTTAATACTTTTTTTTGTGTAACCTTTCTGCCGGTCACTGCGTATACACACTTAATTTACACTAATGAATGAAACATCATTATTATTTCTGTTTATAATAGTTGTTAATAGTACTAATAGTTTAATCCCATCTAAATTAATGGGTGTGTTCGCATTTTCATTTCAGACTATTTATAAAACACTCAGTTATTTGCAAAATAGAAATTACTGCCGGAATCCATCATAATTAAAATTTAATCGTTTTAAATGAAATGGTACTATATACACTATACAGTGAGGACGAGAAGGTTGGAACAAATTCGCTAAAATGTTCAGGAGTCGAATAAAAAAAATCGATGAGACACGTCAAACATAATTTTTAATTGTGCACATTTGGGAATAAAACTTTTTCTTGTGACGTCATCAAGTTCGCAGATATGACGTCATCGAATTTTTTTTTAAATGGCAACCCCACTTTTTTATAACGGCATTAGAAAGGGGACGTTTTCTGCGTACAGGAGAATACATTTTAGGGTAGGTTACATAACAACATTTCTGAGAAAAAAAATATTTTAATAATTTTTATTTGAATTTATTTTTGCGAATTTATCTTTGAGAATTTATCTTTGTGTTCGCCGTGTAAATGGTTCCATTTTAATTTTTTGCTGGTAGTTTTTCACAGACCGATTGTTATTTTTTTGCCCTAATGCATTGCACCGTTTAATTTATTTCGTGATATTATCTTTGGCTAAAAATGGCGCGTTTAACTGAAACCAAAGATCATAATCATGATCTTTGCTGAAACTCAAAGAATTGAAATTTTAATTATGATTGGTTATGGTGACAAGTCCCGAACACAAAACGAAGTTTGTGAATTATTGAAATTATTTAATAATAAGTTTATCCTAAGAATTCATTAAAATATTTTTTTCTCAGAAATATTGTTATTTAACCTACCCTAAAATGTATACTTCGGTACGGGGAAAAACACGTCCCCTTTCTAATGACGTTATAAAAAAGTAGGGTTGCCATTAAAAAAAAATGTCGATGACGTCATATCTGCGAACTTGATGACGTCACAAGAAAAAGTTTTATGCCCAAATGTGCACAATTAAAAATTATGTTTGACGTGTCTCATCGATTTTTTTTTATTCGCCACCTGACCATTTTACCGAATTAGTTCCAACCTTCTCGTCCTCACTGTATATGGATAACTATACCTACCTACCTATCATAACCACAGAAAATATACGCTACGCGGAAGCGTATATTTTCTGTGATCATAACAATAATAATAATGTTTTTAAATAATCCTATTTAGTTATTCAAGGCACGGCTTATTTAAGAAGTCTTCGTAATCGTAATCGTAATCCAAATAACTTATTTTCTATTAATAAAAAGAAATACACATCCCGAAATTCAAGAAATGACTAATTATTGTTTTTGAAAAAGAAACAATTGTATTTTTCATTAAATATACCGCAAAATTTGTACTCAACATTGATAATAGCCCTTGTTTTCGCGATTTCTCTATCTGACCACTAATCAATATAGGCCATATGCGCAGAAGATACTAATGACACTAATTTAAAAGTCATAGCTGCTAATTTGACTATACAGGATCGTTTTTTTAGGACTACCACCGCGATTTTCTCGCTTATTTTGCGTCCTACAAAAAAAAAACGTAAGGAACAAAAATGTGGCAAGTTTTTTAGCACAGCGTGAAAAGTTGGGCATGGAGGCCCATTTCTTTTTTAACGTCGCCTGGCTGATCAAAATCTCCACATTTTATTTTCTAACGTATTTTGTGGGCGGACCAAAATAAACCAAAAAAAACATAGTCTCAAGAAAGCCGAAGACGCTGTGTAATTTTATGCAACTATCTGAGTACCCAGTTGCATAAAGCTTCTTAGTGCCATCAATTTTCAATATAAAACTTTTCCTCTATCTCTTAAAATAAACATGCTACCGCTATTATAATAATTGTTTTGCTCAATTTGAGGTATTTTTATATTGCACAAGTTTTATTTCCAGCCTCTTATCGATATTTTCTCAATACAGCGGCAACTCGCAATATTTCACTCAATCACAGCTCTGGCGGGTCCGTGGCTCCTAGTGGGAATAACCCTTGTTCACGGGCGTAGCCAGGATTTAGTTTTGGGGGGGGGGGTTAGTTTGAGAAGTAAATAAAACAACAAAAATATACTTATATGAAATTTAATATCTATACTATATTCACCCGAAAAACTACGACATATTTATAAAGTTCTTAACTTTAAATGAAATGGATAAATTAATTTCGTTCCTCTGCGCTAAATCTAAAACCATTAAAGAAGAAATCTTCTGCTTTTTCTTTTAAATACATCTACTACTTCATCTGCATGAATTTCTTTTCCATAGTGAATGTTCACTAGAGCCAAACCATTAAGTCTGTTTTCACTTGTAGTGTTTCGTAAATAGTTTTTCAGTCTCCTTAGGCTCGAGAAAGACCTCTCTGGGGTAGCAGTGAATACAGGAATGGTAGCCAAGATTTGTAGTAATGTGTAAATATTAGGATAAAGGTTTTTATCGCACATATCTAGGCATTCCAAACTAGATTTCGGGGTAGGCAGTCTTCTTATCAGCATGCAAGGTAGCTGAAGCTTTGATAGCTAAATCCAAATTTGTTTCTTTATTAGAAACCCATTGACCTTGACTACACCATTTTTTCCAGTAGTCCATACCTTTAGGTTTACCACCCTTCCTTTTTTTCCCCTCCATTTTTCGACAGTAATAATGATTCACGTATATATCCTTAACAAGGTCATCGAATAACAGCGCACTAAAATTACTCACTTACACGGTACACTTAATTCTCTTCACTATTCGTTCACCACTTTTCACTTTTATTCGCTTCGAGTTCGCATGGAACAATACTGCCGTAAGCGCGGTCACGCGCCGCGGCGCCGCTTATATAGCAGCCCAGTAGCCGTCCAGAAACTTCCACGAACTTCCACAAAGTTCCGCTCATTTCGACCGAGGGGCGTGGCGAATAATCGAGAAACAACGCAAAGTGTCCCTACAATACAAAATAGTTCGGCTGCAACTGCGTCTGCCTCTCGTCAAAAGATGGCGCTAGGCGCTACTATTACTACATATATTCAAACGTAATAATAATTTAACTCTTCACTCCTCGTATTTTTTCGGTATAATATTAGGTAATATTTTGCTTATTTCGGGGGGGGGGGGGGTTTGAACCCCCGAAACCCCCCCCTTGGCTACGCCCGTGACACTGATCATGACTTTTTCTACCATTCTGAAACATTTTCCAGGGTACGGAATGACTGAAACCGCCCCAGTGACATTCAACATGCCAATATTGACCCCACCTTCCAAATTGGGCACAATAGGCATGCCATATCCGGGCACGGAGGCCCGGGTGGTCAGTTTGATAAATGGAGAAAATTTGGGAACTCATCAATCTGGGGAACTGTTAGTAAGAGGGCCGCAGGTAACGCATAAGTCACCAATAAACTTGATCGTGAATCTAAATGGGAATTATTTTTAATAGATTATGATGGGCTATTTGAACAATGAGCAGGCTACTCAAGAAATCATCGATGAAGATGGATGGTTGCATACTGGAGATGTGGGGTATTATGATGAAGATGCGTATTTTTACATTGTAGACAGATGTAAAGAATTGATCAAAGTTAAAGGAAATCAGGTAGGTCAATGCATTAACAATAAATGGAATATTCATTTTAGTTAATTATTTTACTTACCATCGTTATAAAGTATCCCAAAAGTGTTCTTCACCTTCAATAATATCACGTGGGAAATAAGTATTTGTTATTACCTGCTTATAATGATTTATTTTGAAATTAACTTTTGCTTTTTACAAAAGATGGTAAATTAAAATTACCAACTCATGGAACTCAGGAATTTACACTACAATCGGCTCATTTGTTATAATTTCAAAAAAGTTTCTAATTTCAAGCTTCTCAAAACATTTAGTTTAATAGTAAAAGAATAAAAATAAACCCTTTTAAAAACAAGCTTTTATTTATATAAGACGTGTGTACTAAAACGAATAAAATAAGTTTAGGTTTTCATTAATATAATTAAAATGCAAAATCGCGACAAGTTTTTGTAAGCGAATTGTGAAGAAAATACATACTTTGGCGGCAAGTATATAATACGTAGGTACTTGCTTATCAACCAATCACTCTTCCATAAAATTAATTGGTATACTTACTTTTTTATGGACATTTCGCGCAACATAATACCTTTTGATTTACAAACACTTGAACTAGGTATCTTATACTTATTTTATTCATTTTAGTATGTGGCTTAAATAAAATCTTGTTCTTAAAAAGGTCATGTCAAGAGCGTGGTAAAGAAAGTTAATCTGCCATCTTGGGGCATCTGTCATATTGGATATAGTATGACATCACTTACCTTATCATTTTGTACTTGTCAAATCCTTTCATTTTAGGATATGCATTAAATTTGTCAATACTAAATTAACGACAAAATAATAATAAATTAAAATACCACCAAATTGTTTTACATAATGTAACCAAAATTCAGGGCTTTTTATGAAGAATTCGCAGCTATAAACAAGAAAAGTATCCGCATGGCTAAATAATATTAGTGTAAATCCTTAGAGTACATAACTTATTTAGAAATCTAGGAACTTCAATAATTATTTAGGTAATTTGAAGGAAGAATCATGCTAATAATGATAATAACTACAAAGGTAAATCTGAACTGAAACAACCTTTTCGCAAAAGTGGAATATTAAGAAATCTGTGACGAGGTTTTTTCAGTCAATTTTTACCCCAAATAACGTCTTTATCACATAGTTTTATTGAATAAAGTAACCTATTCTACACAAGAATTTTTTTTAATCAGTTCTTGAACGCAGTTCATCATACAAATTTAGAAAATGCACTCACGTGTAAGAATATAAAATATAAACACTTACGTAACTTAATATCGGAAACAGTGAGAAATACGAAACATAATAGCTACTTGAGATAAATAAATTAAGCCATATCCACCAAAGGACTTTTGTCTTTCGCTGTACCTCACGTTGTCGTTATTAACTACTGCTCGGCTCTACGTCCATTGGCGTCACTTCTTCCAACGTTTTCGGCTCCGCCGGTTCCTCTACTTCTTTTATATCCGTCTTTTCTGGCAGCTCTGGTTTTGGTGGTTCCTCCACAATTTGCGGTTCGACCGGCAATGCTTCCTCGACAATTTCTTCGGGTTTAATATCGACACACTCCTTAATTTCAGGAGTCACTTCTACTTCTTCAATTTGACACACGATCGGTTTCTCATCTTGAATTTCTTCGGTGGCGTCTGATTCTTGTGGCAGTGCGTCGGCAGGTTTCTCGTCAATTTTGTTTTGGGCAAAGTTTTCGACGGTATCCCGGACGATTTTCTTAACTATTTCTTCGATTTTTTCTTTTATTTTGTCGTCTACTTTAGCAGGAACCTCTATTTTTTCCGCAATGCTAACTTCAAGGTTCTCTGGAGAGGATGTGCTAGTTTCTGGTGAAATGTTTTCAATTCCGCTTTCGGGCGGAGAAATTGAGACCGGTTCGGGTTTGATTTCGTCATGTTTGCTCTCTTCTAATTCTACTTCCTTCGGTTCTTCTTCAACTTTATCTTGAGGAACACTTTTCACAACTTCTGTTTCATTCAGCTGGTCAGACTTATCTTCAATAGTAACGTCAGGCTCTGTTTTAAGGGTACTTTCTTCAAGAGGCACAGAAACTATTTCTGTGTCCGGTTGAAGATGTACAGCAGTTATTGTAACTTCTCTAATGTTCTTCTCTTCGCCTTCCTTATCGGTTTTATCACTCTTAGTTTGATCGGAAGACGAAGATACGGGTTCAATTGAAATTAGTCGATCTTCATACATCGGGCAACTAATGACTGTTTCTTGAGTGGAACTGGTGCATGGAATGATTTTAAGTGCTTCGAATGAGTTATTTTGGACTTCGACCTGGCTGTTTTCCGAGTTGATTTTATTTTCAAAGGAAATATGTGGCGATTGGATGTTTCTAGGCCAGGACGGAGAATCGTCCATTTCTTCGACGTTTATTTCGCTACCCGCTTCAGGAATATGTTCCGATTCGATGCCGTTTACTATTCCTTCTCCGTTTTCCGCCGCCCGTCTCCCGCCTGGTTCCATTGTGCTTACGACTAAGATATTCTTCTCTAAGGCCCTCATATACTTGTCTATTCTATTGTACTCCTTCCTAGGAGTGGTCAGCAGTTCGCAAATCCTCTGTACGGTGAAAGGAGCCGCAATGAAAGTGTCGAGCTTCTCCAATATGAAATTCTTCATTATGTCGTAATTGAACATCTCGACATTGGGGCAAGGGGGTATATCATCAACGCCATGGCAGGTTTCGTAAAATTCCGTTATTACTTTTATCATTTTCTCGCGAAATAAACTTTTTATCAAGGACCATTGGTAAACAGGGTCGCCAGTCTTGGCCACAAAGCATAGGTATTCTTCCAGTTCGCGCGGTATGTCCTTCGGCTTCATTTTCGAAAACTCTTCGAGGCTGTGCATTATTTCTTCGGGATTTTCCATGATTTTCCCCAATCTTACGCAATTTTTCACCGAAAACTGGAACAAAACGTTTTTTCGCGATACACTCATCAATTTTACAGTAATACAATGAAGTTATCCGCGAAGCCAAAGTTGACATTTAAATACCAGGCTAGCCAACCGACTTTCACTACGCACAGGACCGTACTCACAAATTTTATTTTTTTTTATTACAGGTGTCGCCAACGGAACTAGAAAACTTGATTTTGGAAATAGAAGCAATTGCAGACGCAGCAGTAGTGGGAGTACCAGATAGTTTAGCGGGAGAAGTGCCCAGGGCATATATTGTAAGAAAGCCGGATCAAAATATCAACGAGGAAGACATTCAAAAATTCGTTAATTCAAAAGTGACCCACTACAAAAAATTAGCCGGTGGAATAAAATTTGTTGACACAATTCCCAGAAATCCCAGCGGAAAAATACTTAGAAATGAGCTCAAGTTGAAGTGATAGAAAATCGACTGTTTTTTTTTGTATTTTTGTGTAAACACTATTTTTACTTGATAGAGTTGTATATAGGTATTATTATTATTTGTACATACATAATATTATATTTTTATAAAAGTAATATATTTTTAGAAAAATAAAAACCTTCACTTTCCTTACCAGACATTTTTTAAATAAAAAGTAGCAATTGTTTTTGGCATTTTTACCAAAATTAACTGGCTTCCTATCCTGATGTTTCCATTTTTTGATATATAAGGCGACGTACCTAGGTTGGTAGTCATTGTTAAACTTTTCAGCTTTTGCCTCAAATTTTGGCTAACTTCACACCGAATTCTGTATGATTGGTTGCAGCATTAGCATTAGTATTGATTTGTTACGTAGTTTCAACGAGGACGAGTTGGGTCCACAGAATATTCCTCTATTCTGTGGTTGGGTCTAACCCCAGAAAAAAATTTTCTGGGGTCTAACTGTTGAGTGAATTATTCCTCACTCAACGGTCTAACTAAAAAACCTTTTCATTATTAAATTTTAAAATAATCATCCTTATTTAATATTAATAATCTCATAAAAACACACAAACCGTAATTTCTGTAGGATGCCGCATGCATGGTGTCTTTTTTATAAAAACAAGGAGACAACGTGTGTTTCTGTAATAATAATAATAATTCTCACCCTCACATATTATCACATACCTACTTACATAAATGCCGTTTCAATAGGTTTTTTTTGTAACGTTTAAGTATATTTATTTATACCTACGTGTAGAGATAATTTTTTATTTTTGTTTTCTTAAATTGAATTTTGTCTGAAAATTCGAAGGATCTGTAAAAAAATTCAATTTTTCGTTTTTTAAATAATTTTGTTAGAAAAATACTAACAAATTATTATAGGTAAATTACGGGTAAGTACCTACTCCCGTCCTCGAAACCTACTGAAACGTTTTGGGGCAGAAAAACATACAAAAAAATAACAAAATATTAATCTCCATGAACACTTTAACATAAACAAACGATACGATCAGTGTGTTATCAAAACAAATGAAATAATGTTGGAAAACACTTTTAGTAATATTTACTTTATCTAAAGCCACAGACCCTATATGTATAGCTTCAGACAGACTTATTATACAGGGTGGAACTGAATCATGGTACACCCCACTTTTTTCCCTTGTTTTTTGAGATACAATTTTGAAATTTGGCATGTCGATGTTACTTTATAAATGTCACTTTTTGACGTGTAAATTCATTTATTTCCGCTTCCAATTTTACCGGAAGTGACATTCACTTTTGTTTTTTAAATGGAACACCCTGTATATTATTTAAGTTTCGGATTCATCTCGATGTACTGAAACCAACGATGCCTCACAAGTGACATTTTGGCTGACAGAAAGTGGTTTTTCTTTAACTTATTTGGATTTTTAATAATAAACTAAAGGTGGCTATGAAACAAATGAACTTCGACAAACTGAACATCTTTAATGAACTGTCAAACCGTCTGTCTACAGAAAAGTACTTCTCTTATAATAAACTACGGTATCAATTTGTTGTCGACTAAAACAATTGCAAAAATAGTGCTTGCAAAATGTCTCAAAATTAGAAAAGATCGGAAAAAGTGGATATGTTGCTGATTTATGGAGAGTGCCAAAAAATGCCGTTGTTGCTAAAAACTTGTGCGCCAAACGATATCCTTATCTTGAAAGACAATGCCCTGCAAGAAATAATTATTTACACCGCCTGAAAACGTAACTTAGAATAGAGCCAAAATTAATCTTGTGTAAGTTTGCGGCATTTTGCAAACACTATTTTTGCAATTGTTTTAGTTGACAACACATTGATACCGTAGTTTATTATAAGAGAAGTACTTTTCTGTAGACATACGGCTGACAGTTCATTAAAGATGTTCAGTTTGTCGAAGTTCATTTGTTTCATACCCACCTTTAGTTTATTATTGCAAATCCAAATAAGTTAAAGAAAAACCACTTTGTGTCAGCCAAAATGTCACTTGTGACGCATCGTTGGTTTCAGTACAGGGAGGAGAATCCGAAACTTAAATAATATACAGGGTGTTCCATTTAAAAAACAAAAGTGAATGTCACTTCCGGTAAAACCGGAAGAGGAAATAAATGAATTTACACGTCAAAAAGTGACATTTATAAAGTAACATCAACGTGCCAAATTTCAAAATTGTATCTCAAAAAACAAGGGAAAAAAGTGGGGTGTACCATGATTCAGTTCCACCCTGTATAGCTTCGCTCAGTTCCGGTGCTCAACATGGGGATCTCGGAAACCGTAACAGATACGAAGTCGGTCAACTGGAGGCAAACTTGCGCTTTCGGGCGCCTAACAATATGCCGTTGAGAAAGTTAAAATATTTTCATGGGTTGCTGAGATATTTAAGAAAAACCGAATTTTTGAAAATTAAATTTTATTTTTTTCTGGCGCCATTTGCGATAATATTGAAAAATAAATTATACTTTTTCATTGCAACTTTTTCTGGACTACGTCATAGTATTTTTAGATTTTCGGGGCGACGTTTCGTTTTTGAGATAGAGGGATCAGCTTCATTTTTTTAAATACGGACCTGGATTTTTTATTGCATATTTCGAAATGAATCGTTGTCCTGAGTACAACGATGTATGACACATACATATTTTTTCTCGTTTTAGCTGCTAAAATGCACATTTACTAAGAAAAAAATTAATACAGTCCTGGACTATGCATTTTTCTCTCTTTGTATGTATGTGTCATACATCGTTGTACTCAGGACGTATTTAAAAAATGAAGATGATCCCTCTATCTCAAAAAGGAAACGTCCCCCCGAAAATCTAAAAATACTATGACGAAGTCCAGAAAAGGTTGCAATGAAAAAGTATAATTTATTTTTCAATATTATCGCAAATGGCGCCAGAAAAAAATAAAATTAAATTTTCAAAAATTCGGTTTTTCTTAAATATCTCAGCAACCCATGAAAATATTTTAACTTTCTCAACGGCATATTGTTAGGCGCCCAAAGGCGCAAGTTTGCCTCCATTTGACCGACTTCGTATCTGTTACGGTTTCCGAGATCCCCATGTTGAGCAACGAAACTGAATCACCCTGTATAGGTCTGTGCTAAAGCACAGTTTAGATGTTTATACTCGTGATCTAAAGTAGAGGAACCTCCTGAATAACAGTATAAGTAGTCGTTCCGCAGAATAGCGAAGGCGTTGACATTTACAGTTCATTTGACATTTGCCATATTCCCTAGATTGCCTGGAATTACAGGGAAAACCAGGAACGCAAGTAGGTAAACAAAAAATTGTGACAAGAAATGAAATACAGCCCTCCTCCGTTGGTAGTTGGTAATTAACTTTGGTATGAACTAAATTACCAATGTGTCTGTATTTGTTTGTCTCTGGGTCTTTTATATATATACAGGGTGAGTCATTAATAATGGCACATACTGCAACCGCATATATATTTTGGGCCAAAATATTACGATTAAGGCTAATATGCCTTCACTCTTCGGTCAACGCAAATAGTTGAAGTGAAACAGAAAATTATAAAATTACATCACCATTATCTATTTCCTACTGTTTTAATCTCAATGCTGGGGGGGGGGGGGGGTGAACCCCCATTCAATTCATTAAACACCATTTGCGCCTTGCGAAAATTTCTGGGTTTTTTTTTGCCTTATGTTTCTACGCCAAGATTAAGGCCGCCTTATAACTTATACTGAAGTCTTATTAAGACGAAAGATGGCCCCCGCTTTTTCACCAAAAATAAAGTGAACGAATATCCAACTTTGCTAATTGCGGCAATAAAATTCAATTGCAAAAGTGAAAAAGAGAATACTTCACCTGGAGTTGATCGATGTGAAATATTTAGGTCTCAATATAAAAAGAATTTTCAACGTGTGCGGTGTGTGGTCTTATTTCCATCTAATAATATCTAGCGATTAGTGCGAAAACGTGCCGTATTCTCATTCACGCCAAGCACGTGATTTTTTAAACGTGATGTTTTCGCACAGGTTTCCTAATCAGTTTACGGGGATATTTCTTATTAAAAATAATATAAGAGCATTTCGCCTTCTTGCTTCTAACAAGCTTAAAATAGATCCAACCACAATAAATGTGGGTGTACATACCTACATTTTCTTGCTTTCCTTCATTTTGATTGTGCGAAAAAAATAGTAGGTAAGTACATTTTAACGGCTATACCAATGCAGGATTTTTATACTTACCAACAATACCTATAGATACCTAATACCTGAAGTACCTTTACTTATCATTAAAATCAAAAGCTAGTGTTGCGGGGTTTTAATTTTTTATGGGTGCCCGGTCATAACCAAAACAAATCTTTTATTGCCTCCCCCCTCTACAGTCAGTTTCAGTCATTCAAAATTATCGCGTTTTCTATTTCAACTTTTTAATGTTTTTATTGGCCGTAAAAAATACGTTAAAATATAAAATATTAAAAAGTGATGGCCTGGTGGCATATGGGACAAAATGTTTTGGTTCTTTTGATAACACCAAACTATATACCTAAGTTTCCAATGTTTCCGATGACTTAGGTATTGTTAATTTATAAAATCGTTAACAGTATCATTCACACTTATTTGACACATTCTTTCTTCTATATCATTCTAAGATAGTAACGTTATTGAGGCGCTTTTGTATCAACGTCAATCTTAAATAGAAGAACACCTCGATATATTATATAAAAAGTACATAACTACTGTTGTATGTTTGATGTCTGATCGGGCCACTACTATAACTAGATTAAATACAATGTTTCATAAAAATGTGTTTACTCATTGAGTAAAGGATACCCTACTCAATGGTTTATTGTATCATTGAATAAGGAATTCGTTAATCAATGATTGTATTTACTACTACTGTTTCTTACATTTCGACGGAAGGCGGACGGACACACAGACACAGATAAGCATAAGCACACAAACATCGAGCCATATACTAAACCTGCTGTGGTAAAACTAAAAATATTATAATTATATATTTAATCTGTGATTTGCTATCATTTGCACTCATCTGTCAGTACCTACTAATTATATGAACTGTGAAATTTTGATTTTCGTCCTTTTATTTTCTATAGCTAGTTGAACTATAAGAATCAAAGACAATCAAAGTAGGAATATTACTTTTTTTCCAATAACATTTTTAGATATCTTCCCCAATAAAATTTTTAGATATCTTATTCAGAAAAAGCGCTTAACTTGATTTTTTCAATTTTAACTAAACTGTAGCATTAATCTACAACTCTAGGTTCGATCTACAATTGTAGGTCCGATGTACAATTATTGTAGATCCGATCTACAATTGTAGGTTCGATCTACAATTATTGTAGCATCGATCTACAATAATTGTAGGTCCGATCTACAATAAATTGTAGATAGATAGATTATATTATGTTATGTAAAATGTAGACAGTATATTCTTTACTTGAAGTGAGTAGGTTGCCTCAATTTATTTGTAATATGTATACTTGAACTTTCTTCCCTTGTTGAATGAATCTACCCAAAGAACTTTCACATATTTCGGGATGGACTCATAAGATTAGGTCTAGTTAGTAGTTATAATGATGTAGTTTTTCTCGGTGTTCATTATAATTTTTTTGTAATTTTATTTCTCTCCCAAGGTACCTCACAAACTTAAAATAAACTTGTAGTCGTAGATAAAAACTCTTTAGAAAAAGACCTGACTGAAGGTACCTGCGCTTAATAATTTAAAATTTTCGAAATACGATTTTTGTTTTGAACTACCTATACTTACATATTATACGTACTTAATGCCCACGTAATGGGAATTTTAGGATTACTAAAGGTGATACAGGAAAAATCTGGTTGGAATTATTGGGACTACTACAGGCGGCCGCATTACCTTTAATTGACACATCTGAGTTAAAAATTGTGAATTATGATGGGAAATATTTTGCCTCCTTTAGAATCTATGGCACTGGCATGTCACATAAAACCTGATGGCAGCTAGACACTGACATATAAAACCTTATATCAGCTATGAAAATTTTTTTGGTTATTTCTTATTAAGCGATTTTCTCGCTTATTTTAGGCCGCACAGAAAATACGTAAGAAAACAAAATATGGCAATTTTGTTCAGCGAGGCGACTTTAAAAAAGGAATGGGCCTCCATGCCCAACTTTTCGCGGTGTACTAAAAAAACTTTAAATCGACAAAAATTTTCATGGTCTCAAGAGAGCCGAAGACCCTGTATAATTTGCTGAAACTATCTGACTACGTGGATGGATAAAGCTTCTCAATGCCATCAATTTTCAATATAAAACTTTTCCTCTGTCTCTTAAAATAAACATTCCACGGCTATTAATAGTTTTGCTCAATTTGAGGTTTTTTAAATATTGCGCGACAAGTTGGCCATGGATGCCGATTTCTTTTATAGCACCACTTCGCTGTCCAAAATTGCAACATTTTTGTTTCTTACGCTTTTTTTGTAGGGCGCAAAATAAGCGAGAAAATCGCGGTGGTAGACCTAAAAAAATCATCCTGTATAGTGTCAAAAACCCATCGTAGAATAACGTTATTTAATATTTTTTCGGCGGGAAGTTTTAAGTGTACGGTTTGGTTTTTCGCGTATTATACACTCTGTCCCGGATAAGAATGAACAGCATGGGGATATTGCAAACGGTGAGAGATAGGGCAACGGTTAAATGGGGAAAAAGTTGCGCAATTTTGAGGTCAATAAAATGGCACAAACAGATTTTTAATATCTTTTTTCGTTTTTGAGTTATTTTGAAAAAATTAAAATTTTGCGTTTTTTATTTTATTTTTTTCTGAAGTTGTTATCACAGATAGAGAAAAAAGAAAAACACTTTCTTATGGCACTTTTTAACGGGCCTTAAGATGGAGTTTTTAGATTTGTTCTACAACGTTTCGTTTTTGAGAAACCATCTTCAACTTTATTTTTTTAAATACGGACCTGGATTTTTTTTTGTAGATTTTGAAAGCACTTTTCATTGCAAATACCATGATGTATGACACGAAATATTTTGAGACAATTATACTGAAAATTCCTTTTTTTTCAATCCTTTTTGTCTAATGCGGCCCTGTATTTAATAATAAGGAGTCTAAATATTAATCATTAATCAGTATTTACAACAATTTAACTTACAGTTTATTTTTACTTCGAAAACTTAATATTTTTAAATTGTACGGCCCTGCGTCTGGTAAAGTGTTTTCCTCTGTTGTTGTACAGCAAACAGTGTCGCATTGTGTTTTGGAGTAAATTCTTAGCTTTTCCTAATTGCGAGAAGAAAGCTTTAAGCCAACGTAATCAATAACTTTTGCCATTTATTAATTGCAAAAATACATTCGTTCGGCCTCTACACTATTTCTGTGACACAAGATATAACATGCCAACATGTTAAATTTGTCGTCATTTGAAAAAGCACCCTCCATTTGTAATGAAATAAATTGTTAACTAAATGATACAGTGGGAGTTATGACAAATGACAAGGGATTGGTTTCGTTGTTTCAAAGCCTTCTAGGTGGAGGATTTTTATTTATTTTTTATTATCGTATGTGCTGTCCTTTTTTTAGTTCTCCAATTGAAAGATAAGTTGTAAGTTAAATTGTTGACAATACTGATTAATATTTAGACTTCTTATTATTAAATACAGGGCCGCATTAGAAAAAAAATAACGGAAAAAAGGAATTTTCAGTATAATTGCCTCAAAACATTTAAAAAATATTTCTTGTCATACATCATGGTATTTGCAATGAAAAGTGCTTTCAAAATCTGCAGAAAAAAATCCAGGTCCGTATTTAAAAAAATTAAGTTGAAGATGGTTTCTCAAAAACGAAACGTTGTAGAACAAATCTAAAAACGCCATCTGAAGGCCCGTTAAAAAGTGCCATAAGAAAGTGCTTTACTTTTTTCTCTATCTGTGATAGCAACTTCAGAAAAAAATAAAATCGAAAACGCAAAATTTTACTTTTTTCAAAATAACTCAAAAACGAAAAAATATATTAGAAATCTGTTTGTGCCATTTTATTGACCTAGAAATTGCGCAACTTTTTTCCTATTTAACCGTTGCCCTATCTCTCACCGTTTGCAATATCCCCATGCTGGTCATTCTTATCCGGGACACAGTGTACCTATATTCTGGTTATTATTATTACGCCCATTACCTACGTCGAAACCTCAGAGAAATAACCAAGGATAGAGGGAGCAACAGCCTCAAAATACATACGTTTGTAGTCAACCAACATCTTATGCAAATTTACCGAAGTAAAGAAACATTAGGCCCGTGTGTACAACGTTTACCTGAGATAGGTTATGTCCTGAGAAATATCAATGTAGCCACATACCACTCACTTTCTGCGTCCCATTGTATACAAAATCAGTCACTATATCCTAAATACTAATAAATAGCCTTTAAATTAACAGATAAACAATTAAAAACGGGAGAAATGCATATGTAAACAATCGGCAAACTTGACATGCTGAGCATACACAAAACAAATATCGCTGAGTTAACGGACGCGGCGCCCGCGGCAGCAAAAGCAGCGTTGCCATGTCGGGCGGTTTGAGGTATCTGTGACGATTTTATTAAAGTGATAATTAATACTATAATTACACTGCAATTTAGTTTTAGTTTAAAATTGTTACAAACTAGAAATTAATAACTACATTTGGTAATTTAGCGTTATGGGAGGTGTGCCTTCATTGAATCCCATTATTAAACCCTTCTATTTTGAAATGAAATGCTGTAAACAATGGAGTACGCGGCATCACTCAAAAAGATGTTGGTTTTGTTTACTTTTTGTTCTTACTCCCTCTATCTTTGGTTATTTCTCTGAGGTCGAAACAAACCTACCCCAAGATCCCTCCTCCCCACACACACGTCAACCGTCAACCCGACCCGAAAACGCAAAACCAGAGAACAACCTTGTTGTCTGACAAAACTCCAAAACATCCCCCCACCCGACCCCCCGCCCCACGTGCGCCCACGCCGTCCGCTCCCTCCCGGAGCGGCCGCCCCGGAGCGGCCCATTCACCGGCGGCGGCGACGAGGTCGGGCTCAGTCCGCGTCGAGACACGAGGTGGTGAGCGCGCGCGCCACGCGACCGTACAGCGCAGCCGCAGCAGTCGGCCGCCCCAAACGTCACAGGAAAAGCGCCGTTTTCCGGTCGACGCGGGAAAGCCGCTTTTCAGTGTGACCACCGTTCTGGGGCTATGCGCCGCGGCGGGGCTACGTGACAGGCAGAGGTGAGGAATGCCGGGCGACCAGCGGGCTGGGAACGGGGTCGCCGGGGGTTGAGGTCGAGGAGCGGGCGGATGTTTTCCCGTAGGCCAGGCTCTTACGTTTCAAAGCAGAGCGGTAGGCGCGCCTTGTGAGGTGTCACAATAAGACGAAATCTCGCGTCTTCAACTTTCCACCTTCCTGCGGTAACATGTGGCTATGAAATCGGTGCCATAAGCCTGTTTAATAATGAGAAGCTAAATTAAACAATGATTAATACGTTAAAGTTGATAACTCTCATATATGTGAGTGTAACATTAAAAAGGTAGGTAGGTATACAGATAATGATATTCTATAACAAATCTAAAGCAGTAGGTAGGTAATCACTTACGGACTCCTGTCGCTTTTCGCTCTACCAGTTGACCACGGCATATGGCTAAGCCCCCAATTTTTGAAGTTTGGGGTACAAGTATTTCATGTAAAAGGATTTTTTAAACATAAGCCCTGTTTATGCAGACTTAATTTAAGGATTTAATTTATAAAACACTGAAAACGCATGGTGTAGTTCACGCGATTTTGAAGTCATTCATAAATTCAAATTATTGAACTTACATTTAGAAAAGGCACACAATCCACTGGGAATCCACACAACAAAAAAACTTTTCAAAATAAAAGATGTTTTTTGGGCTAACTTTTAATCATCAAGCAAATGTGGATAAACAGGAAAACAAAGGAAAACTAATTTTATTTAAAGGGTTAAATTAAATCATAAATCTGTCTATAAATTAAGTCTGCATAAACAGGCCAATACAGTGTGTCCCAATTTGATACTGGACACCTCAGAAATATATGAAGGGCAAGGAAAACAAATGGTCTCTATATTTTTATTGGTAGTCCCAAGGGAGAGTATCTCATAGGTGATGGTATTTGGATGGCTTAATTATGTCGTGGCCTGCTATAATTTTTTAAAATAGCAAATTTTCAAGAAACCCTATTAGGGATTTTTTACGACAAAATAGTATTATTAAGAAAACTTGTTCAGAATGAAAAACTGAGTGGATTCTCAAAATTTCAAAAGTCTAGGCCTACTTTGTTTTTTAGATTTATCTCCCACTTTTTTCTTAGAAAAGTGTCCTTTCTGGAGTTTTCACGTCAAAATTTTATTTTTTCACGATGAACAAGTTTCCTTATAATAATATTTTGACGTGAAAGCTCCAGAAAGGACACGTTTATAAGAAAAAAGTGGGAGAAAAAGGCGAAAAAGCTAAAAATCAAAGTAGGCCTAGACTTTTGAAATTTTGCGAATCCACTCAGTTTTTCATTCTGAACATAACATTTTGTCGTAAAAAATCCCTACTAGGGTTTCTTGAAAATTTGCTATTTTAACAAACCATAGCAGGCCATGACATAATTACCTATACCCCATCCTATGAGATACTCTCCCTTGGGACTACCAATAAAAAAATAGAGACCATTTCTGTGGTGTCTGGGAGACATATGATAACTCCAAAAATAGGTTTTTTTAGTTAACTCCACTAATAGACCTTATAAGCCTCTTATTTTCGTTTGATCTAACTGTGATAAGTCCAATCCTTCTAGAAGACACTGGAAAATTTTGGTAAAATACTGATAAGTCATCAGTTTAATATTTTTGTCTGGTAAAATAATGATAAATGATCTTATCATGTTCGTGGAAAAGAAGCAGAGCAATAAAATTTTGATACATATGTGAGAAGTGTATTTATCATTTTTTGACCAAATATTACACCAATTACTGTGATCCGTTTCTGGTATATCCAACATAACATATTTGTACCAAATAAATAATTCTATTTTTGTCGACATTTTATGCAAAAAAATACCTGTAAATGGAATTATCATATGTGTACCAAAGTTTATAATAATGGACTCGTCCATTCTTGTTGTTTTTTCGACGCATTGAGCAATTGTGAGTCTTCGGAGGCGCACGTGTACTACCGGTGAATACATTATAGTGCATTGTAAGCAATTTTAAGAGTTTCTTATTCAAAAATGTTTCATGCAAGTGCTAGAGTTTTAAAAATAATGCAAATGTGTGAAGCATATGACAGTACTTCGACTGCCGAGGCCGTAAGTATTATTTTTATTTTAACTTTTTGTGGTAATAAACCAACGCATAAATTTCGTTTTTGTTGTTAAACTATTATTCTTTAATTAAGCAATTACTTCACTTAGGTAACCAGTGATAATATTGAACCTACATCTACAAATCCGCCGGCAGTATATGCAGAATTGAAAAATGCAACTTTTAATAGTACAGAACTAGTACAAAATGCGGTAAGTTCTTTCTATTATTATAATTAATCTAATCTACCTTTGATTAAGGTCCCGCTTAATTGTTTTTTGAAAAAGTAATTTCGTTTGAAGTTGAATTATAATTATAATTATAATTATTATCTAAGTACCGTGCGATCATTTATATTTTTTACACGCCCTTATTATCCTTATTTTCAAAGATAAAATTTTCAAATTCAGTATATCGATAACACCCGATAAACGTAATGTAACGTAATGATAAATATTGGTAAATGAAAATCACTAAAATAGTTTTTTGGTTATAACTCATTTTTTTCAATTGGAACCATAAGGGTACTAGGCATGGCATCATTTATTAGTAGATACTAGTGATAAGGAACTACGTCGTATTTAATTAATATAAGTATGGCATATTCAATTAAAAAAATGAAAATGAAATAAAATCGTTAAAATGACGGAACAGAGAAGTTGGCGTTGGAATAATTAATTTCACTTGTGGGGCACCGTTGAATGTGGAAAATTATGCAGAATTCAAATATGTAATAAAATATAGTGTGTTCCATTCAAAAATCGAAATTTCATGTAATTTCCGGTGAAACCGGAAGTGCCTAAAACGTAAAAATTATTCCAAACCGTGACGTTTATTGGGTGTTATCGAAATACTAAATTTGAAAATTTTATCTTTGAAAATTAGGAAAATAGAGGGGTGTAAAAATATAAATGATCGCACGGTACCTATTTCGTATTTATGTACTATTTTTTAATTCCCTTACAGGAGACTAGTGATAATAAGGAAAACCTAGAAAGTTTCACACATCTAGCAGGTCCTTCAGCACATAGTCAGACAAGCCCTGTTGATTTTAGTTCTGGATCAAGCGATGTATGGGAGCCATCAGATACTATGCAGAATTGTGATAGTAACGCTTTCTTCAACCAAACTCAAACTGATTCTGAGTCAGATGATGACATCCCATTGGCGCGACTTGCAAAACCAAAAAGAAAGAAAGGTCATGGTCCAATGCAAAGAAAATTGAGGAAAAGCCGTTCCCACTGTCGGATAAAAGGTGAAGCCTATACTACGGCCAAAGGTAAACATATTCCATCTCGTCAACCTATATCGTTGCCTGAGACCTGTCGATCAAAATGCCATGAGATGACAGGAAATATTGACTTGCATCAAATTTTTACTGATTATAGAAATTTACCCAGTAGAGATATCCAAAAACGTTATTTAGCTAGTTTAATAACAGTAAAACCGAAAGAGCGAACTAGAACAAATGCACTGTTAAAAAACAGACAGGTCACAGTAATTTATAGACTGGAAGGAGCAAATGGAAATATCTGTAAAAATTGTTTTATCAAAGTTTTCGCTGAGACAAGAGGTTTCTTAGATGATGTGGTTAAAAAAAAGAAAATATCGCCAACCTCTATTATACTCAAATCTGATTTAAGGTGCATGCAACCTCCTGGTAATAAACGATCAGAAGGAGATATTTGCTTTGCCAAGGATTTTATAAATGCTCTTCCGGCTTATGAAAGCCATTACTCTCGGCGACATACTGCAAAACGATATTTGGGACCCGACTTGAATTTGCAAACACTTTACAACCTTTATAAAGATAAATTTGATAACGTAAAAACTGATGCCACAGCCAAGCCTTTAAGTATAACTGTTTTTCGAAATGTTTTTAAAACCTTAAATTTAAAGTTTAAGAAACCAAGCAACGATACTTGTAAAACCTGTGATTCGTTGTCCCTAAAATTAAAATGCAGCGTTGAAGAAGAAGAAAAACAACAACTGAAAGCCGAACTAAAACTTCATCAAGACAAGGCCTCCTTTCATTATGAGACAAAACGAGATGATAAGGAAAAAAGTAAGCAGAGTTCTGGTAAGGTTGTTGTTGCTGCCTTTGATTTACAGAAATGTTTGGCTACACCATATTTGAAATCAAGTGTCTCCTTTTATAAAAGAAAACTATGGACATTTAATTTAACGGTCCGAAATATCACCACAAAACGAACAGCATGTTACATGTGGCACGAAGGGGTAGCTCAACGAGGTGCTGATGAGATCGCGTCTTGTTTATTTCAGTTCATTAAGGACTTGCCAGAGCACGTAGAGAAACTAATTCTGTATTCTGACACATGTCCTGGACAGAACAGAAATAACATATTGCCAGTTATGTTTTTGAAAGCACTCGACGAAAAGAGAACTCTTAAAGAAATTGATCACAAATTCCTAGTCCCCGGACATACCCATTTAGAGTGTGACACAGATCATGCTGCCATAGAAAGGTTCGTGAAACGAAGGCACACCACGATTTCAATTCCCCAAGATTGGGTATCTTTAGTCAAAATGACTAGCACTCGATTTGATGTAAAATTTATGAAAAAAACTGACTTTTTTGGATATTCCAAAATGTTAACAACATATTTCATAAAAAGAAATATTGCTACGGATAAAGCACCATTTGCCTGGAACCAGATCTTTTGGTTGAATTACAAAAGGGATACTGATGTTGGGTTTAAGTATTCATTGAATTCTGATGAAGCATTTCGATTTTTCTCTATGCTGAGGAGAGGCAAGCCAGTTTCTATGTCTAATATTAAGTTACCAAATGCCTATAAGGACGCAATATCTATAGACATTTTAAAGTATAGAGATATCCTTGACCTTCTGCCTTTTATTGATCCCATATATCACGAATTTTATAAAACCCTAAAACACACCGAAGCCAAAACATCAGAATATGTGAGTGACAGTGATGAAAGTTATGATTAGAAAATATTTTGAGTTATTTTGAGTATTACTTACGGTTGTTAACCTCAATATTTAAAGTGTATAGTAAAAACCTTAGTTGATAATTCCATGACATGCTTTTTTACTTTATATAAATTTTTGATACAAACATGATATGTGCCATTTAACAAAAAACCTTAATAAGTACACCATTTTGTATTTATCAGATGTAAGATGTTTCATAATAAATATTTAAAGGTAAATATTTCACCTTATTATTTATATTAGTCGATTTACAGCAACCATTCAAACATTAAATTGCTCCTACCGAAAATAGTGTATTTTGGACTTATCATATGTCTCCCAGGCACCACAGATTTGTTTTCCTTGCCCTTCATATTATTTCTGAGGTGACCAGTATCAAATTGGGACACACTGTATAGTAACATTTTTTTACTTCCGGTTTTAGCGGAAATAACATCAACTTCGAATTATTAAAATGGAAATGGAACGACCTGTATATTTTTACATATTCGGATTCATAAAATTGTATGTAGGTACCCACAACATTTCTGTCAAATTTTAACAGCTCTGAATTTTTATTTAAAATTTTATTTTTGTATCTAGAAGGCGATGAACTTGCTAAATATGCGCAATTTGTCTTCCGCAACCACATAAAAATTGAATTATTAACAAACTTTTTTGACATTTATACAAGTCCAATATTCGCTTTTTTTTCGAATAGCACCACCGTGGCTCCCAATGTGTTCTTCAAAGAGTATTTTGTTGTCTTTAAATTGGTGGGTCGATTTCTAAAATCAACACACAATTAATTACGGCCCCAGGCAAATTTAGTACTGGGGCCGCATTAAATTTGTGGGTTGATTTTAGAAATCGACCCACCAAATTAGAGACAACAACATATATACTGCTCTTTGATGAACACATTAGGAGTCACAGTGGTCCTATTCGAAGAAGTGAGTATTTTGCAAATTTTAATCTCTACATGTAAGAAAACTTGTAAAATTGTCAAAAAAAAAGTTAAAATTTCAATTTTTCTGTGGTTACGGAAGGCAATAACTATAGGCATATTTAGCAAGTTCATGGCCCTCTAGATGCAAAAATAAAAATTGACAGAACTGTCAAAATTTCACAGAAATCTTGTGGGGGTACAAAGAATTTTATGCTGAATCCGAATAAGTAAAAATATGCAGAGCGTTCGATTTAAAAATCCAAAGTTGATGTTATTTATGGTAAAACCATCGTACTTACTCATTTTCATCCTTCTAGGCGTCTCGAGCGCTCAGGGCCGGATGATGGTATGATAAGCGATATACTTTTAAACATACAAATCCATAAAATCTTTATTTTTGGAGGTAGTTGCCTAAACATTTTTTTTTATTTGAAAGGCCTTCAAACCCCGCTTCTTTCGACCTTCCTATCCTACCATTTTCAAAATGCAAATCCTGGGCCGACTATGGTTTTTTTATACCCCTGATTTTCACAAAAACCATGTAGCGATTTTTTATTTTTAAATATGACACCACAGCGTTAATCAGGAATCAGGACACCCCAGAACTCTCATATACCGACCAATTTGAACAAAAAATATAGGGGGAGTTCCATTCTACAGGGTGTCAAAGTTGAACAAAATAGGAAAAGGCATAATCTGGGGAGTCAAGTGTGCCATGGAATCCCCTCAAAACAGTTGAATGGTCAACAGTCAACAGGAATATTCACAGTGTTTATAAGGGTCAAGTACTCTGGAATTGTTGAAAAAATATTAATAAACACAAAAGTAATTTTTTTTACAACATGCCAACCAACAAATAAAAAACAATTTGAATTATTGGACCTTTCTCGACAAAGTCACTGTCTCGGCTCTGGACGCTCGTCTCGGTCACTGTCTAAGATGATACATTTTGTGTGCGTTTCCTGTAGTGGCACATGGCACACACCAACCACCTTAACTCATGTGGATGTAATGGGTTCTTTATTCATAGGATTTAATCGACTGGCAGGCTTCTGTATTTTTTAGACTTAATTCGTTTATAGTGTTTATGATGTATGATCCCAAAAAATTCAGTATTTAGAGATGGCAAAGAGAAAGACACCCTGTAACTTTTAGCGGTTCTATTGTCCATTAAACTGTTTTGAGGTGATTCCATGGCACACTTGACTCACGAGATGCCTATAAAATTCCTACTTTGCTCTACTTCGTCGTTTTCGTGAAAATAAAGGTCAAAAGAAGTGGTTTTTGAAGACCTTTCAACATTTTCGGACGCGTATTAATCAGGTAACAACTTTTTTGTCAAAAGTTTGCACCATAATTTAGAAATACCTTTTATAGAAATATATTATTCAAAACTGTGTTTGTGTACACAACTGCACATTTACTTAAATCGATATTAATGTTATCTGTCATACTTGCATTACAAAAATTCTATAACAACGAAAGATGTGACTAATCAATACTATTATTTTTCAACATTTAAAGTAGTAACATTAGTAGAAATATATCCCCTCAGCGGAAGTAAGTATCTGCATAATTTTATTTATGTTATGTTATGTTATGCGTTACCATTATTTCCATAATTTTCACGCTTAAATGAACAAAAAAATCCTAATTTAAGTTTACTATAAGAAACGTTCACATGTAATTCAAAATTACATTTTATCACAATGGCTGTGATTAGCCGTATCTCCTCCATTGATGAACTGAGAAATGTGGCAAGGCCGCTGCATGTAGGTATCCAATTTGGGTTTTTTCCACCTTGGGATTAGATTTTATATATTTTTGTCTTTTTTATATATGGGATGAGATAGAAAGAAATGGAATTCCTACTTTTATTTTAATTTTTTTTAATTTCTCAACGATCTGCATTTTATTATTTTTTAGACAAATAGGTTTTCTTTCATGGAATTTTACTAATAATATGATGTGGATGAGTAGTAGGAAATCAATAAATAAAATATTGGCCAGTTACTGATACCCTCGCTGATACCACAGTGACAATGTAGCAACATTATGCTTTTATGTTGGTTTGTGTCTTATTGTTTCCAAGAGAAGTTGACGGACAATGAAGTAGGTACCGACCCAGCCTCTTTGTTGTGGTACCTCGTACTCTGGTGCCAACACAGAAGATGTCATTCAGCGAAATACCTATTTTTACATTTAAAGGTACCTATAAGATAATATGATTTCCAGTCTTCCATTTTGAGATTTTTATACCCAACACTGTCAAAGCCAATGAGAGGTTTAAAAAGAATGACAAAATGAATAACCTGTCAGTATAAGGACATTTTTTTCACTTAATCGCTATTGCTACAGAACCGAGTACAGAACATATCAAGGCATAAAATAAGTATCTAAAAAACACAATAATTTAGACATATCCGCATGCCTACCATATATGTGACTTACGTCTATACAGGGTAATTAAATTTATATAATATATTCAAAATTGTAACAGCTTATTAATTGCTGTGTTAAATAATATGGTGACACGTTTATTTTTAATCTCTGAAGACATATTTATAATTTATTGGAGCTAAATACCGGAAGGTCCTCCAACTATAGGTACAATTTACATACGTTATTACTTATTATTCATATATTTATAAGTCAGTAGGTAGTCTACCGCATTTCACAAATTTGCAAATTTTTGTATACATATTTTTTGTTATTAAATATAAATTTAAAATTTCCTTATACTTTATTATTCTCCCAGTTTGAACAATTATGCGAATATTTCGTGATTTGTGGCCAAATCCTCTACTATAAATTCTAAAGAAGAGGTATACCTACTTACGTTAAGTGTGAAACCAAAAGATTTATTGAAGACCCAGAAGACTATTTCCATTTACAATGACATTCGACACGCGACTGCAGAGTTGAATAAAGGTAATAAAGTTTTGTCTGCTATAACCCGTCCATTTTCTGTTCATAAATAATATAATCCCAGTTTTTATTTTGTCTGAAATTGGATTTGCGTAGTCGGAGGAATTCAGATTTTATGCAATATAGGAAATGTTAGAATGCTATTAAAGTATAGATTTTTTCGTTGTAGTCTCAAGGAAAGGGGCATTCCCCTCAAGGTTGCTAATATAATAATTACTAAAATAATTTAGTTAGGTTTCAGCACTAGGTAAATTGTGCGAAACTCAAAAAATAAAACTGTAATTTGCGATGTATCGTTTGGTTCATAATTTAATTCGCGATAAGACAAGATTAGGTGGTACCTTATATTTTTATCAAACAGCATTTTTAAATGTCATTGTAAACAACATTTTGGTTTAGTTCCATAGACATAAATATATTATGATGTTTGTGCAGTTTCTTATTTCGTTGTTTAGGTACTTTGAAAAAACGTAAATAGTGAACTGACAGATACCTTTTGTGTGCTTTCATTTTGAAGTTTCTCGGTATTTCGGTATTGTTTTGCGGTATTGTTTTGCACGAAGCACATTTGCAAATAAATACATCTAAAATCTCTGGAAACAAATTCGGTGCTTTAGCACAAAGTGTATTTTCTGCAGTATGAAGTATGACCGAATTTTATTATATTAGAAAACGTAGTTGGCGAAACGAATGTATCTGGACCCTCTGCGCCTGATACTCTGGATCGATCTGGATCTGTGTTGGCTGAGGACCTGCCAGACGGGCGCATAGAAACTGGGATGCCAGGATTTGAGGTTGTTTAAAGGTGTTTTTATATTGCGGATGGGAACATAAAAGAAAAATGCGGAGTTTTAGAACATAATGGAAAAGCATTTTAGAAACGAAGGACATATTTAGGTAAATATAATATGTTCCTCTGGTCGTTGATTTTAAGGTACACACTTTAGTTTCATTTAATGAATAAAATAGTTTTCACTTTCACCGATATTTTGTAGGTAAATACTACCGATCAAATACTTAGTTTATCTTGGTAGGTATATCCACAAATTTTGTACAACATATTTTCCCGCTTTTGCTACCTAGGTACTAGCATGCAACTTTTCTAAAAATTGCGAACGTACTGCAACGCCGCCAATGCCAAAAGTAATTGAGGCATTATCGATGGAAACAGCAAACAGCTTTCAATTTAATTAGTTTCTATTTTATGCCGTACCTTTGAGTCATTCTCTAAACCTTTACCTGTTAACATACACAAATAATGTTAGGCGTTCCAAGTAAATATTTCTACTGGTAAACAAAAAGAAATTGTGCTATAGAGTGGGCCTTTTACTGCTGTTCGATATACAGGGTGTTCCACTTAAGTCCTATCTTCCCCAATTATTTACCTATAGGCCTAATTTCAAAATATAAAAGTTTTTTGTTCAGCAGGGTCTCAAAGAGTGCAAATTTTTTGAGGTTAGGATACAGGGTGTTCGTCTGATTTATTATCAGTGAAAATACTGTTACAGACAGATTTCCTATAAAAAAAAAATATGAAAAATTGTCATTCCAAAATACGATACAATAATAATTTAATCGTAGTGCCTGCATTTTTTTGCAAATTTTATTAGTATGTTTTGTGTTTTGCAGGAAATTTTATTAGAATTTTTCAAAATTCAATTTTAATTTATTTGAACACCATAATATGTATAAGTATTCTCATCTCAAAAAATTGGAACACTTGGGTTTGAAACCGTGCTGACTAAAAAAAATCCCGATATTTTGCTACGCCAACAGGAATGGTAGCATTAAAAAATATATTTCCGGTTTACTTACTTACAAGTTTATAAATCTCTTGTACAAAATTCAAGGATTGTTTGGTCTACGTATAAGAAAATCTATAATATTATGTATTGATGCACATGCTACCTACACTTGTTCAGTTCTCATTTTCAAGGCCGTTCAACAATTAGTCAGTGTAGATACGCTCAATTTTTTTAATTCGAGATTTGAATTATGCTATTGAATTATCGCCAAATTTGTTGAGGTTAAATTATTGAATGTTGACCCTCGGCATATAACAGCAATTTTGTAGATTGGGAGTTATTGGAAGAATTACAATTCATGACACTTATTGTGTGTATAAAACGTATTAGCTCCAGTTTTGACAAATTTTATCCTGACCTAAAGCCTTCTCTTCTTCTTCTTAGATTTTTGGGCTAAGCTGCGTGGCTATTGACCCAGGGCCGAGTGTCTCGCCAACGTCACGCGGTTACGTAACACTCCTTTTAAGTTTAACTTATTCAGTATGCAAGAAGTTTCTGGTTTTCTTATTTCTTTTATTTTCTTCTTTCTTCTTTGCTAGGTGACTGTTAGAAAGAAAACACAACAAAGGTATATAAACTTTTCTCGCTCCCGGGTACCGGAGGAGCATTCCACAACCCGAAATGGTACCTCGGAATAGGTTAAGAAGCCCAGGTTCTGATAGCAGGATGTTATTGTCTATTTTATACGTCTAGATTGTAGTGTAAATAGTTTGTTATGTCGTTATATGTCTTAGTTAAAGTTCAATATTATTCATTCCTAAAAATTTTTGAATAACCTTCTAAAGCCTATTTTTGGAAACAATGCCTAGGAATTCCAAAAACTCAATTCGTTGATGCTTGTTTTCATTGTGACAGAGGTCTTATATTTGCAGGTTGTCTCATTTCTTCAACAATAAAGATAAAATTATTCCACTTGTACTATCGTTAGATAAATAAAAATAAAGATATTGGGTAGGTAGGTAGTGTACCTAAAAAGTTTTTGCTCTGTTGAATATTGTTTATGGTGATGTGAACTTGATAGTTGCGGGTAAAAGGAGTTAGACCTTTATCATAGTCCAACGTATCGGAACTAGCCGAAAGTGAAAGTAAGTACTAAATGATTTTTGATTACCCATTCATAAAAATTGGCCTTGGTGCGTGTTCTCGCGCCAAAATTAGAAATTAGACTAATACCTATATAGGTATTTTTTGAGTGAACTTGATTTTTAAAATGTATCTCTTCCTCGATTAGTGGTACAGCCAGGAAGCCCCTAAGCACAGAATTAATAGCTTGTGAAGCTATTTATTCTGTGCCCTAAGCCAAATTATTAAAATGCATGGAATAGTATATTTTATTACGAGTCTGGAAAAATCTATTTCTGGACGTGTAATGAACGATATTTTTTATTATACTTCTTTGAAAACGGAAACTTAAAACATTTTTTTTACTACTAACCTGAGAAATCACCATTATTTACCTCATTCCTCTAATAAGAAGTAATATTTCTCTACCTAGGTAAATAATGATAATAAAAAAATACCTAATAAGGAAAAATTTTCTATGTGACATTTAAAAATTTGTGTCATTTTATCAGCTTGACAACTGAACTCCCAGGCTACTTGATATTTTGAAGTATTTGAAAAAAGCGAGAAATAACTAAGATATGGCAATATTTCAATGTTAGTAGTAAAAAAAATTCTATATTCACTTCGGTTGAGAAGGCCATTATTTACCTCGCATATTATATCCTTCGGCGCTACGCGCCTCAGGATATAAAAATGCTCGGTAAATAATGGCTCACTTCTCAACCTAGGTGTATAATATACTATTATCGGCATATTATAATAAATTTAATTGACAAAAAACAAACAATGCAGACAATACATATAGTGTTTGGTATGTATGATGCGTTTCCATGGTTACTCTCAAATTATTTCAAAGGTGCTTTGTTGTAAATTAGTTATTGTCAGATAAGGTGAATAAAACGTCAAAAATATTACAGAAATGTATCTAAATATTGAAACACTTACGAATTAAAATACAAAATAGGTACATGTTAGATATCAGAGAGCATATGTATAGAGTTTCTTAAATTTAGTTTACTTTGCTGTACTATATTTCTATTTTAAAGCCATATATTCGGTATTTTTATTCAGCGCACGGAAAGTTTTTCCATGCGCAGTTTCCGTGCGCTGGCCCGAAAAAACCCATCTTTCATTATTGCAAAAACAGATGAAAATAAGGTGTTTTCAAAGAAGTATAATAAAAACAAATTATCACAGTTTTTTTTTTAAATGTCTTGACAGTAATGGGAAATTAAGTTTGACTGCATCACTTACTTTTTATTTGGTTATATACATATAGGTTATTAATTATTGACCAAACCTTTGAGTACAAGTAAAGGATCCCAGGAAGGAGCCAAAGCTCTATGTGTATTATAAAATACGTGAGATGGAAATCGCACTGAGTATTAACCAAGTTTTGACACATTATTTTGATCTCTGACACGATGATAGGTGTCGTAGGCGGTATTTAGATACTTTTTCGGTATTTAGATACTTTTTCTAGACATTATGCTTAGCTGTGCGGCTTGTGGCACTTCCCTGACCGCTAAAACTAAAATGTTTGAGGATAATAATCCATCGGTAAGTAATTTTGTAATTTAAATTAACTTTTGAGGCCATGCACCAAAGTGGCATAGGCGTTTGTGTAGGAACCTACTTCTTCATAATTGGAAATTTAAAATTAGAATTGGTGTATAATCGAGGATTCCTAAACTTAAAGACATAAACGTGGCTTTTAATTTGTGCCTGTATTGTGGGTACCGATTTCACGAAAAATGAGGATTTCCGCCTCGATTATTATAGTTGTGTCGAAATAACTCAAAGTACAAATAGCACAAACGATTAGGTAGGTAGCTACGTTTTATTACATTATTATATTACTGTATTAAAATGTTTCATGTCGCACTGTAAGTGTGCGGTCTTTAATATGATTTATTTGCAATAAACCAACTGATCTGAAACAGATTTGAAAGAACCAATTTCAAAACAAACACTAAATTAATTACTTCAGTCTGCAGTCGTTGTGAAATAAGTATATTTCTGGTGCTTATTTTTACGTCAATTTACTAGTATTTTGTGTCGGCTAATGGCACCATATCCTGAAGAAGTTTGTCCCACAAAAGTTTTAACCCCCGGGTAAAGTATATAAACACATAAATTGAAATTGATTAGCTTTGCTGAGAATAATGCGTCCTGTCTGAGGAAGTTGCTAGAAAACTTTGGCACAGCTTTTGTTATTCTGTTATTATTTTGTGGCAGCAGCTCACTCCTGCTTTCGTAAGATTATTTAGCACTTGTAAAATACAGACAAAGGACAATAATAATAATTACCGAAGAAAAGCTTCTTTACGAAATAAAACTCAATCGTTGAGTTACAATGGTTCTATCCTGAGAGCAGTAGTAGGTTGGATTAAATATAAAATCCCTAAAAAAGTGATTAACCAAAATACCGTGCAGTAATTTAAAGGGAAATTTTGGAGCACGTTTTGCGTAAACGTTGTTTTTTTGGTCATTTTGACGACAATTGTCTGAAAATTGACGGTCATTGTTCCAATTCATTCACACAACCGTAAAACTACAAGTCCTTTGTTAAAATTCAAATTTAATAAGTCATACAACAAAAGTAAACTCAGTTTCATTTTTTTATAATTCGTTATGTAATAATGGAATAATTATATTTTACAAAATCCGAAACAATAATGTTAAAATTGGCAATAATTGACAGTGTTTTATAATAATTTAAATTTTAATGAAAAAACAGGCAGTCACTTTTTTTTTTGTTAGGAGACGTTTTTGGTGGATGAACATTTTTCCAATGATGGTTTTCTATTAATTTGTGGAAAAATATCTTTATTCCATGTTCGATGGATTTATACAGATTGTTTCTAAATTATGGTGCTAACGTAATACGACAGGTAGAAAATATTATTTTAAACAAAAAGCTTCCTATAAATATACAGGTCCCGAAAATGCATAATAAAAAAATTACAGGGCGTTAAAGGTACAGTTTGGAAAACATATTTTTCGCAATAATTTCTACACAAGTTGTGCAATTTAAATGAAACTTGGTGCAGTCCTTTAGTCGCTGAAGTGCAACAATTTCGTGTAAAAACAATTTATCCCCATCGACCAGAGGCGGAGGGGCGGGGTAGCTCAATGGGTTTTATACTCGTAACTTTTTTTGAGGTTATCTTTTTGGTCTTGCAGGTTCATCATTTTAGTGTGCATGTTTTTATTTTGCAATAAATGGGTACTCTTATTCCATAACGATCAAGTAAACCGTCAAAATAATTTGGCCGATATTATCTTTTAAACATAATTGCCACGTATAGTCCTCCTTACGGCGGAATGCGTGCGACCGTCGATGGAGGAATCAATCAACGGTGCGACGTAAGGGGGAAGAACTCGCAAATATTATAGAATTAGCCACAGCTCAGGGGCGTACCTCAATTTTGTGTAACTCACTGACTTAATTTTCATATAATTGTTATTTAATTTATTGTTAATATTATTCTTAACGGTGATGCCTTAGATTATGGAGGAAGGCAAACCCTTATAACATTGGCAATTATTTCTCGTGCTTGAGTATGCAACGTTCTTCCCTGTTTACTCATTTTGCACACGTTAACTCCCGAACATACGAAACGCCACTGAGCTCTCTGAGCCGGCGGAAAAACTTGCCAGCGGCCTAAAAAATGAGGTCTGTATGGTAGCCCAAATACGCAGTTAACTTTACGTACTATAGAAACAGGCACAAAACGCGTTGGCTAACTGGTTTTGTCAGCCGACTCCTTCGCAGAAGTGCTGTGTTGCCGTATTTCAAAGGCGATGGTAGACGCGATGATGTTGAGAAAAATATAATAGGTGTTTTATCACACCGCGTTAAAAATAAATGATAAACAAAAATGGGCAAGTGGTCCCGTGAAGCGAGCTTTATTTTTTCGGTATAACAGAGTTCAGAAATTCGGCTTCAATATGATAAAACTTGTATTCGCCAATAAATAACGACTACTCATATAGGAAATCTCGCAACGCTGCCCGCATTCTTTAGAAACGTTTTCTTTCGTGCTTTGGACTATACCAAATAAAGAAATAAAAAATATTATATTTTTATACTGTTAACATCGATCGGAACACCCTTTAGTCGTTGAATAAAGGAATAATAAGAAATGCTGCCTTACGGCAAAGTTTACAGAATTATTTTATTCTGTAAACTTTGCTTACGGGACGCAGCGTAGCCAAAAAAGCGGCACGAAAAGCGTCCGAGATAAAAAAAAAAACATATCCTTCCAGTGAAATATAAAATTGTACCGTTAGCCCGTCGAAAACATAAACAAGTTGTAAAAATCCGTGGTCGCTAGGCGACTATAGCGAGTGGGGGCAACGAGGGGCTTCAGGGTAAGCACACGCCGACCGGACACGCAATTTTATATGGGCGCTGCACCTCTTATTATTCCTCACTCAACGCTTTAGTACAGAGTTTCTCCATCCACGGCATATGTTGGGCTGGAACGCTTAGCTCTTCGGGGCCTTCTTCGACTCAAAATCCATAACCATCCCCATTCTTCTTTCCAGACGCAAGCAAACCTCCCTCGCCACCTTCTATGCCCGACGGTGGGGCCTTCGAGCAATGGCAAGCAGGTCGCTGACCGCCGTCCTCGTTCTGCTGGCGGCGGCGTCGGCGTCGTCCGGTTCACCGACGCCCGAAGACTGGGCCAACACGTCGCCCTTCTCCCACTTCACCGCCGAGGACAGCCGGGCGGACACCTTCACCTCCGCCTACCTGAACGTCACGTTCCGCACGCCGGACGGCTGGAAGTGGGACCGGACGGAAGTGGGGCGGTATGGTGGCGGGTTCGTCGGTAAGTTGGTCCCGAGTGGTCCGTTTCATTCATTCCCGACAAGGTATAAGATTGCAAAGACCATTGAATTGATAAGTAGATGGAAGGAGTGTAGAGAGAGAAAGTGGCAGCCAAATTTGAGTAAGTGAAATAGTAAATAAATCAGCTGATTCCGGCAAAAACCACATAACACAAAAGAGGTGTTTGTCCTAACTTTCTATTTTTGTGTCCTGTCGTTGACTGAAATACCGAATATTTCAGTCAACGGTCCTGTGCTTCAAACGAACGGCCGATTAATTCCCCCCTTTTTTCTGTGCAATTTTTACATGTAATCATATTGAAAATGCTCTTGGAAACATCGAATTGAACTAAACAAAATTCTCACCCCTATAAACAAGTCCAGTATTACGGAATACTGATCATACAATAAAGAGAATTGCGGAACATGCCCATCAAATGCGGCCATTAATAATATGCACATCCCTGTATACATCCTTTGCCTGAATCAGCTGACAAGTCCATTACGCGTCCTTGTCTTACTTATTGCCATTTGAAATCTATCTCCCTCTAGAGTTGGCTGCCCCAAATGCTGTCAAAAGGGCCCTTGTGCTACTTCCATAGTACTTATCAATTCGATGGCAAAGACTTACGGTTTCAGTGGTTTCGCCCGCTTTTGTCTGGATACTGGAAATTAAACACTCAAATTACATAAAACGGGTATACCGCTACGACCAATAGTTTCAAATGTTGACGCCCCTACAAACATCTTTCAAATTTTTTTTTTAATTATTTCCAATATTCTAGGTAAAAATCAATTTCATATCAAAGATTTCTGGGATTTTCATAATTTCATAAAAAATAAGTGCATTCCTCAAAACTATATCCTTGTCTCTTTTGATGTTACCTCACTTTTTACAAATGTACCCATTGAACTCGCAATTGAATGTATTGAAAAGAAATGGAATATAATCAAAGAGTACACTACACTCCCTTTAGATGAATTTTTAATCGGTTCTAAATTTTGCCTTAACTCTACTTTTTTTCAATTTAACAATGAATTTTTTTTCTCAAATTTATGGCACTGCAATGGGATCCCCTCTTTCTTCTACTATAGCTAATCTTGTTATGGAGGAGCTCGAGACAAATGTTCTGAATGATTTTCAAGTAAAACCCCATTTTTACAAGAGATTTTTTGATGATTGCATATTGTGTATAGATAAAAATGAACTTGGAAACACTTTTAATAAATTTAATAGTTTTCATCACCGTTTAAAATTTACATTAGAAAAAGAAAAAATAACTCCTTAAATTTCTTAGATCTCACTATTTCTTATAATAAGAATGGAAAAATTTTCACAAATTGGTTTAATAAAGATATATGGTCTGAAAGATATTTAAACTTTGACTCTAATGTCCCTATCTCGTACAAAAAAAAGCGTAATTAATAGCCTTACTGACCGTGCAGTCATTCTTTCACATGAGCAGTTTAGACCCGACAATCTTTAAAAAATTCATAATACTCTCATAAAAAATAATTACCCTAAATTGTTTTTCAAGCCCATTATTAAGAAACGAATTCATAAGATCTACAATCAGACAGATGCTGCAAAGGCGTCTCCGAACCTATTGCAAAAATCTTTAAAGATCACAATGTCCAGATTGCCCACAAAAACCAAAATAATACTAAAAAATTCTTCTCTAACCTTAAACCAAAAATCTCCAATGAATTTCAAACAAATTTCATTTATAAAATTAAATGTTTAAATTGTCCATCGTCTTATGTTGGCCAGACTAGACAATATTTAAAAAAAAGAATATACAAACATCAATACGATATAAAAAATAAAAATGAAAATGCTACTGCCCTCTGTAAACATGCAGTTGATAACACCCACAATTTTGATTTTAAAAATGCTGAAATATTATGCAAAGAAAAAGACTGTCTGAAACAAAATATTTTTGAAATGATACATATTAAAAAACATCAACCTGTATTGAAAAAAAAAACAATATATTTGGTAGAAACCCCAGGAAGTTTCGTATTATTTTTGAAATAAATCTACCAGGAAACAAATCGAAAATTAAACACTCTGAATGTTCACTAATGATAATTAATAATAATATATGTAAAAAGGTAATGGGTGAAGGTCATTTACACTCCTGGGAAAACATTTTTATTCTATATCCAATAATAATAATAATAATTCTCACCCTCACAATACTCCAAACTAGGAGTAGGTACCCCAGAAGCAACTATATGCTTGGGTGGGGGAGACTTCCATATATTTAGGCAAATCTAGGTATTGTAACTATGTCTGTTTATGAACACAGTAACCCACTCATTTGAGGACTTCTGGCAGGACTGAAAGTAATACAAAAAGATTCGTTAAAATATAAGCTTTGAGCGCGTCTTTTGATCAGGACTGTATCTCAAACCGCCGAGAAGTTATTGTATGATCTGTCGAATATCGAGTATTTTAGCACAGAATAGCCACGGTGGCTATTCTGTAATTTTAGTCACAAACATTATACGCGCGGGGTAGGAATACAGAGATGAGGGTGTATAGGTCGAGCTGTAATTATTTTTATTTTAACTCTAGAACACGCTGAATCAACAACATTGACCATCATTTATGTTACACTGTTACACCCTGTATATTACCCTACCAATGAAAATCATTTTTGCACATTATGGCTAGTATACAAATTAAAACAATTTACTATTGGGACAAACAATTATGTCTCTTCTATCTAGACCATAAGAATAACAATATGTATACATACAACAATGCAAATTCATACAGATACCTCATTTTTATGCATTATATGACTAAGTATTTTCCGGTACAACTTTTTATCAACAGTTGCCTCGTTTTCGAGTTATAGAATGATTAAATTCTTAAATTCTCAAAAATTGCAACGTTTTATTTTTTTCCAACTTTTGAAGTTATTCAAACGAAATTTGGTATACAGTCTGCAAATAGCCAGGGGCGCAGATATGGGTTTACACTGCATTTGTTTTATCAAGAAAAATACTAATACGGCCCTGTAGAGGATCTTCTTTTAGGCACTTGGATAACTTTTTTATTCCGAGCAAAAACTGTCCCTTGAATTTTTTTTGTATCTGTCACAGTTTGACGGGAATTTTTTTTATCGTTTATTGCTTTTTGGAGTGATAAAAATAAAATTATAAAATGTCATATTAATTCAACAAAACAATAATGTCATTCACTACTAACTATTATATTGCTACCTATTTTTTTTTCTTTTAAAACCGTAAGTGACTTTTGACAGGCAAATAGAAACCATAAACATTTTTTCAAATTACATTTTTTCTCACGTTTCAAAAAGGAGTTTTATCAAAAAAATAAAATTTGAGGTGAAACTGGCAGATACAAAACAATGACAAAAGACAGTTTTTGCTCAGAATAGAGAAAGTTATCCAACTGTATAAATGAAAATTCTGTGGATGGTCGTATTAGTATTTTTCTTGATAAAACAAATGAAGTTATATACCTACCAATGACGTCAGAACCTATAGACAGGTTTGTTTTGATAAACGCTTGACGCCCAGAACTAATCACAATCTAAGCGCTCCATTAAATTATTCCGAAAATGTCGCGAGATTGTCAGAAATTGACCCTTTTTGTAGCGCCGTAGCGAACTTACTGCGACTCTGGGCTCGGAGGCTGGCGTCGTTAGACCATCCCTCGAGTCTTCAGGTGAGGTTCCGATGCTTCCGGCGCCCCCAAACAAGAAAAAACATGCGATATCTAAGTGTGATTCTGGAGGAACTATAACCGGGAATCACCGGGTGTATAGTTGGTTGATGGTTGACTTTCTGTCTTTGTTTGTAGCATGTTGTTAGAGTAGTATGGATATATTTAATCTTGGAGTCAAAATATAGGGCATTTTAACAATGGGGCACCACGTCTATAGGTTTTGACGTCATTGATACCTACCCATATTTCCGCCACTGGCTACATTGAGAACTTGGTATTATCACATTTATACCACTTGACCAATGCAGACTGTGTACCAAATTTCGTTTGAATATCTTCAACAGTTGGAAAAATAAAACATTACAATTTTTACAAAAAGAAAGTTAGCGGCTTTATGGGACTATAAATTTTGGCAACTGGTAATGTCATACCAACATCCACCAAGTTCTAATGGATGTGCCGGTGCTTTCATACTTGAATCGTTCGGGAAGGTAGACTACGACTGCTGTTTCCCCTTATTAGGTTCATCAAGGCAACCATAACCTTCCCGAACGACTCAAACCAAAACGGTAGCACTTATAATAGTGTAACTTGCACTTGGAGGTGAGAAACCAACCATTGGCGCCATCTAGTATCAAGCTGATAGTACCAGAACCGAAATTACACAAAACATAGTAAATACCAACAAGAAAAAGTTAGGTTGGTGTTGAATCCAGAAAACTACAAAATAATGTGAAGAAGAAGCGACACAGGAAACGGGCTCATTGGCCATTCACCACTGTTTCTTCCAAATTCTTTGGAAATCAATGTGAAAAATTTTATCATCATTACAATTTTTGAGAATTTAAACACCCTGTATCTAAGTTACACCACAAAATAGTAATATTTTATGGTTATCTATCACCTGTTGAAATGTTCCAGAATAAAACTGAACAAACAGCAAACGATAAACAAAAGAATCATGATTCGCAAATTGTTCAAAGTCGGCCTAACAAAAAACGGACACTTAGGTATTGCCTCTTATATATAAATTTTAAAACTTCACATTATGTAAAATAATTATTAATTCGCGAAAATACTGAAAAAATGCTACTAAGTGACTTAGGTATGAAGAAATTGTTTACTTATAAAACTTTTTTATTCTGTTTTGATTTTTAATATCATTCCAATTAATTAATACATAATATTACTAGCTGTGGCTAGCAATAACTTAGTTACTTAATCATTTTAAGTGGAAAGTCGATCCCTACCTACCTGTATCCGTAGGTGGTTAGTGTGGATGGCACATTTTGTCGAACCCTCTGTTTTTGTCAACAAATGTGGTGGAAGTTTCTACTATTGACTCTAATTTACGAGGTTTTGGTTAGAGGAAACATTATTGACGTATTTAATAAGATCAATATAATGTATACCTGCCTACCTACCTACCAACACGTTTCTATGACGCAAATGTTTTACATTTCCGCTTCTTTTTGTTTTTGTTTTTGGATCTTCAGATGATCGTTGCTTGTGGCGTTTAAGGAGAACTCAAAGGGAACTCCCTGCTTCTTTATTTTTAGAAGGAATTAATTAATTCATAGTTTATCAAACAATGTGTAATGAACAATGAACCCTGACGATAGGGTTTCTCATTAAAACTTTTCCCAGAATTTAAGGAACACTGCATGTTTGCATTATTATTATCATTGATGAGTCAAAGCATACATTTTTGCGCTTACTGTTATTACAGAGTAAAAATATCCAAGGAGTCATTTTACGAAATAATATCTCAACTAGGTAAGTATATGATTTATCTGCTAAAAGTTGTGAGCTAATGCAAATAAAGAAATCCAGTAATTAATATCTCAACTGAAGTGTGAAATTCGCTTAATAAGAATCTTTAGCAACTATAGAAAACTAAAGGCAAGGATTTACAAATAAAAAAATTCAACATTAATAGGCCAGCGAGTTTTCATGGGCGTGCATTGGGGGTTAATTTTTTTGCACTCTACCGTTACATATTTATCACGAGTTCATTTAATTGAAATCAGACCATGAAAATAAAAAATCTCAGCGAAATAATGTATTAATATATTTTTTTAAATTGGCATTAGTCTCAAAAGTCAGGTCCGGCCAATAAAGAATCATTTTGATAGGATGATTTCACTTTTCAACACCTTTGCGGTATTTGCGTTTGAACAACGACAGCAACGGCGGGCGTGGTCGGCTCATAGATGGGTGCCCGCGCTCTGTATAATTTTTTTTAAAGTGTTTCTCCAATTTCCAGAAGAGATATACAAGAAGTAGCTAAGTTGTACTATGCTCGATTTTCGCGGAAAATTGAATGTCGCAATGTGCCATAACTTTTTTCTTAGTGAATATTTTCGATTTCGGTAAAAACATTTTTTTATTATTTTTTACGTAGAATTTATTGCCCTAGAGAGATATTTTCTTGGATTAGCGGTTCTAAGGCAAAAAATCGCTGGGGTTCAAACTTGAGGACATTTGGGAATTTCTTGTAGGGTGCAAAATCATCTATAGTTATGTGGAACAAACAATCTAGTAGACTGAGTAAGAAACAACAAGAGCACAAACAAAAAATTTCACATAATTCATTCAGAGACAATCACTTGCAGATAATTGTTATTTAATTGCCAAGGTAATAATAATCTTATTTTTATGGTAAAGTTTATTAAAGTATCCATGTATTGTAAAATTTCAGACATCACACATTAACTTTGTATATTTATACTGAAATAGATAGATATTAAGATATTAGACATTCATTCACAATCGGAGATATATGGGTAACATTATTTATCTTGTATTCCGTATTCCCAAGTGTTTTTTATCATAAATTATTGGAGTTTATAATTATTTCAAGAACACAATATTATTCTGCAAATTCAATAGCTACGTCAGTAGTTGAATAACTTAACCTACCAGAAGATAAATTGAAGTCTTTTGAAGTATCTGACTCACCTGCAATTACACAAGAACTGTAACATTTCTTTCTGGTTTGTGCAATGCATTTTTCTTATTTGATAGTCACTAGATGTCACAATCCTTCAAGACGATTAACGATATTGGATAAATATTTAATATTAAAAACAGGTTGCACTGAACCAATTTATCCGCTCCTTTTTGGGAATAAAACTATTGCAATTCGCGTTGCGACATAATATCGTACCAAAGTTAATATGATATTGTGACGACTGCGATTGGCTGGTTTCCACGGGCGTAGCCAGGATTTAGTTTTGGGGGGGGGGGGGTTAGTTTGAGAAGTAAATAAAACAACAAAAATATACTTACATGAAATTTAATATCTATACATATATTCATCCGAAAAACTACGACATATTTATAAAGTTCTTAACTTTAAATGAAATGGATAAATTAATTTCGTTCCTCTGCGCTAAATCTAAAACCATTAAAGAAGAAATCTTCGGCTTTTTCTTTTAAATACATCCACTACTTCATCTGCATGAATTTCTGTTCCATAGTGAATGTTCACTAGAGCCAAACCATTAAGTCTGTTTTCACTTGTAGTGTTTCGTAAATAGTTTTTCAGTCTCCTTAGGCTCGAGAAAGACCTTTCTGGGGTAGCAGTGGATACAGGAATGGTAGCCAAGATTTGTAGTAATGTGTAAATATTAGGATAAAGGTTTTTATCGCACATATCTAGGCATTCCAAACTAGATTTCGGGGTAGGCAGTCTTCTTATCAGCATGCAAGGTAGCTGAAGCTTTGATAGCTAAATCCAAATTTGTTTCTTTATTAGAAACCCCTTGACCTTGACTACACCACTTTTTCCAGTAGTCCATACCTTTAAGTTTATCACCCTTCCTTTTTTTCCCCTCCATTTTTCGACAGTAATAATGATTCACGTATCTATCCTTAACAAGGTCATCGAATAACAGCGCACTAAAATTACTCACTTACACGGTACACTTAATTCTCTTCACTATTCGTTCACCACTTTTCACTTTTATTCGCTTCGAGTTCGCATGGAACAATACTGCCGTAAGCGCGGTCACGCGCCGCGGCGCCGCTTATATAGCAGCCCAGTAGCCGTCCAGAAACTTCCACGAACTTCCACAAAGTTCCGCTCATTTCGACCGAGGGGCGTGGCGAATAATCGAGAGACAACGCAAAGTGTCCCTACAATACAAAATAGTTCGGCTGCAACTGCGTCTGCCTCTCGTCAAAAGATGGCGCTAGGCGCTACTATTACTACATAATATATTCAAACGTAATAATAATTTAACTCTTCACTCCTCGTATGTTTTTGGTATAATATTAGGTAATATTTTGCTTATTTCGGGGGGGGGGGGTTGAACCCCCGAAACCCCCCCTTGGCTACGCCCGTGCTGGTTTCCCATAGAAAATTATGCACAGCAAGTAAAATAACCTCACATTAAAATAACCGGATAGCAGCGATTACAGTTTTCGAAATTACCCATTCATGTACATATAGAATCAGTACTCGAACTAGTAGGACAATGTGCCCGTTTGCCTCATTAGTAGAAAAATTACAATAATTACTATACCACTCATTTCTGATTATACCTACATACATATAAAGGAGTCGTGGGTAGTCGCGGTATTGCTTTCAGTTCACGGGCGTAGCCAAGGGGGGGGTTTCGGGGGTTCAAACCCCCCCCCCCCCGAAATAAGCAAAATATTACCTAATTATTACCGAAAAAATACGAGGAGTGAAGAGTTAAATTATTATTACGTTTGAATATATGTAGTAATAGTAGCGCCTAGCGCCATCTTTTGACGAGAGGCAGACGCAGTTGCAGCCGAACTATTTTGTATTGTAGGGACACTTTGCGTTGTTTCTCGATTATTCGCCACGCCCCTCGGTCGAAATGAGCGGAACTTTGTGGAAGTTCGTGGAAGTTTCTGGACGGCTACTGGGCTGCTATATAAGCGGCGCCGCGGCGCGTAACCGCGCTTACGGCAGTATTGTTCCATGCGAACTCGAAGCGAATAAAAGTGAAAAGTGGTGAACGAATAGTGAAGAGAATTAAGTGTACCGTGTAAGTGAGTAATTTTAGTGCGCTGTTATTCGATGACCTTGTTAAGGATAGATACGTGAATCATTATTACTGTCGAAAAATGGAGGGGAAAAAAAGGAAGGGTGATAAACTTAAAGGTATGGACTACTGGAAAAAGTGGTGTAGTCAAGGTCAAGGGGTTTCTAATAAAGAAACAAATTTGGATTTAGCTATCAAAGCTTCAGCTACCTTGCATGCTGATAAGAAGACTGCTTACCCCGAAATCTAGTTTGGAATGCCTAGATATGTGCGATAAAAACCTTTATCCTAATATTTACACATTACTACAAATCTTGGCTACCATTCCTGTATCCACTGCTACCCCAGAAAGGTCTTTCTCGAGCCTAAGGAGACTGAAAAACTATTTACGAAACACTACAAGTGAAAACAGACATAATGGTTTGGCTCTAGTGAACATTCACTGTGGAACAGAAATTCATGCAGATGAAGTAGTGGATATATTTAAAAGAAACAGCCGAAGATTTCTTCTTTAATGGTTTTAGATTTAGCGCAGAGGAACGAAATTAATTTATCCATTTCATTTAAAGTTAAGAACTTTATAAATATGTCGTAGTTTTTCGGATGAATATATAGATATTAAATTTCATGTAAGTATATTTTTGTTGTTTTATTTACTTCTCAAGCTAAACCCCCCCCCCCCCCCCAAAACTAAATCCTGGCTACGCCCGTGTTTTAGTTATTAGTTATCATAAAAGCTGGAGACAAACGACAATATTTTAACAGAAAGTAGAAAACAACTACCTAGTTTAAAGACGTGTATGTTTTTTGTTTTACCATTGTTTTGAAGCAAATGTCTTTTTCGTATAAATGGCATACGTAAACAAGGCATAAATCTTTCAAAATTTAATTTTTTTCCGCCGGTTTCGATGTTTCAAAAGATGCAAAATAGTGTGGTGATCAGTTTGAGCTGAATTCATCTCCATTATAACCACAAATGTCGCCGTGAAAAGTGAGGTGTCAAAAGGAAATTTGAAAATTCATTTTCTCTTAAACTACCAAAAACTAAGGTCAGATTCGTGTTCAGGGACCTCGGAAATAGGGGGGTAGCCAAAATTTCAAAAAATCGGGGGAGACGTACACCAAGGGAAACAATTACCGATTTTTTAAATATCTACAACTTTTGTGTAGGACATTTTCCGCTAAGATGTCACATTTGTCACCTACGTTTATATTTTGCATAATAGATGCAGTTTGGACTTTACATATTAAATAACCTTCTCAAGCTTACAAGCCCTGTGCAAACATGTGGCAACGCCGCAGCGGGACGGTTCAACGGGTCCATGCAGTATAGAGCAGTCTGCACTTTGGCTTAGTTTATCTTTTCTAATAAATGTTCAACCCTCTTTTTAATTATAATTAGATACATTTGTGAACTTTGTTTCAATAATTGGGTACCTAAGTAAGTAGGTCGTTTGTTTAACAGACAATAAAAGCAGTAACAAGTAACAAAATATATAGAGAAGTATTTATAATATATAATAAAGTACTATTCCTGGTGTATATAGGTACATTTTAGACAAATAATATGGTAAATTTGGGCAAATAGAGGGGACTACATATTGTTGTAAGTTTGTAAGTCGAATTTTTGTGAGAATTTTTCGCAATGTGCGCCATCAGGCAAATGATGATTACATATCTTCCTTTATGGTTATAGATCGGGAGATAGTGACAGATTTTTGGACGTGATTTTACTCAGTATGCCTTGCAAAGGGCATTATGTGGCACATATTCTCGCAATAATAAGGTATGAATCAGAGTCATCCTGGGTTCTTCATGTGAAAAACTAAGTTTTCAATTATTCGAAAAATATGCGTTTTGATATGATTTTATACAGGCTGCCATGTATTTTATAATGAAGTTCAAAATAGAAAATTCCTCGGAAAACAATAGGCATACCGTTAGGGTGGGTCCAAAGGGCTATTATTGCCACGTGATCTTGTATTTTAATAATTAATTTTTCCACGTTTCTGAACAGGCTGCCAATGAGAAGTATGCAAGTTCTTATTATGAAAATGCTGAAAAAAGGATGGCATACCTTTCGCGCATGTCTAAGTACTGTTTAAATTGAATGTTATTTAATCATTTAAACGAGTTATTCGATGTAAAGTGTACTTGGACATGCGCAAACGGTATGCCATCTTTCCTTCAGCAGTTTAATAACAAGAACTTGCATACTTCTCATTGGCAGCCTGTTCAGAAACGTGGAAAAATTAATTATTAAAATACAAGATCACGTGGCAATAATAGCCCTTTGGACCCACCCTAACGGTATGCCTATGGTTTTCCGAAGAATTTTCTATTTTGAACTTCATTATAAAACACATGGCAGCCTGTATAAAATCATATCAAAACGCATATTTTTCGAATAATTGAAAACTCAGTTTTTCACATGAAGAACCCAGGATGACTCTCTGATTCATACCTTATTATTGCGAGAATATGTGCCACATAATGCCCTTTGCAAGGCATACTGAGTAAAATCACGTCCAAAAATCTGTCACTATCTCCCGGTCCATTAAATTTTCATGAAAATACAAACAACAAGCGAACAGAGAACAGCATGTTGTGAAGGAGAGTAATCTCTTCTGATTGAAATAGCAGTTGGGGTCAATTTCATAATACATTCAACTAAATTATCTTTTTACTTTAACATTAGGTAAAGAAACTTTTGCAGCAATACTAAACAATGCGGTTGGATTGTTAGAAAGCTCCTTTAATTTTAAACGGTAGATACTTTAGTTTATTCTTAAATTTTCGCCCAAAACGAATATAAAAGTTGACCGTTTGCCGTCAAGTAAAGAAAGCCTAGCTAGTCTAGGTACTTCAAGTTATTATTACGATTTGACTTACAGCCAGGTATACTAAGTTCTATAGCTTCCCTCGACGGTTCTAGACATCTTTAGGCTTGAAATTGTTAAGGAACGATTCCTCACTTCGAACATTTAGAGAAATGTTTTATTTTTTTCACAAACAAAACAAATTTATATAAAAAAGCTGTCGCCAGCACTTCGGGCTGTCTGTTTCCACCCAGAGACACACTGCCTCGTAGTAGCGTGACAGGCCACGCCGCGCAGGCCCGCAGGCCATGTTGCCGGCTTTCTCAACTTCGGGGCTTTCCTAGAGCCGGCTGTGCATATTATGTAAAGTCCAAACTGCGTTATACCATTGAGTAAACGAATAATTACTCAGTGCTTATGCTCATACTTACTTAATTACTCGTTCCAGGCCCGGCGTCGGGCATACTCGTCCACGTGACGGCCCCGGCGAGCCGCAGCGACCACACCGGCTGCCAGCTGCCTCTCGGCAGCTCGCGTTCGGACGGGCGGCTGCCGCCTCCGGGCAAGTCGTGGGTGGCGCTGGTCCAGCGCGGCCGGTGCAACTTCGAGGTGAAGGTGGAGAACGCGTTCCGCAGCGGCGCCGTCGGCGTGCTGGTCTACAACGACCGCGACTCGTCCGGCCTGGACAAGATGAAGCTCAGCAGCGACTCCAGACGTAAGTCGACTTGGTCCAAACCCACAGGGAACGGGTTATATGCCGCGAAAAATTATGCCATACAGCACTTAGGCCCTCTATGGGGTCCAACCTGGACCAACACCACGGTGTATAGAGGACCAATATACTATAGCCGAATTCGAGCGAGTGTCCGATAATCACCGGTAACAAATATTCACCAATGATTTTGATTGTATTTTATCTCCGGAAAGCGCATGGTGAGCCAAAAATGTGTCAGACGTGACAGCCGTGAGCATTCTTTAATAATATATTATCAGTCAACGGTAATAGAATTTCACGTCATAGACAAGCCCGTTGTGACGTCATCAGTATGACATTTTATAACCGGTAAATACCGAATTTTAGTGCTGTTTTATTGTGTTTCTATCTCTGTCCACTATCAAATTTTTCATAGTAAAATTGAAAAGTAGGTGGACTTACCTGTCCATATTTTTCGTCATTGAAATTTTGCAAATTAAAACGTCTACCCCCCTCCCCCCAATATGACCAACAAATATCCGATTGCTTTGTCTTCAAGTAATAGTTATTACATTTATAAAAGCATCATAAATATTTTAGGATATTTTAATAATAAAAAAAAATTAAAATGTTACGAAAGAATGAAAATAGAAAAATGTTTAAAGCTCCAAAGCGAACCAATAGTCCACTATACAGGGTGTTCCGTAATGATGTCATTTTCTTACCTACTGTCACAGAATATGAATAAGGGGTTCTTTATTCATTGGTCACAGACCTACATAATAGGTATCTATGTCTAGGTACTTTTTTATGCAAATCAGGGGCCCTTTAAAGTAAGGGGGCCCAGCATTACACTTTCCAAAGTGAGGCCTATTCTTTCCTTGTTCTAATGGTATCAGTGATGCCAAGTATGCCATTTTATTGGAGAATCTATGAATATAACAGGTACTTTGATTGTTAGTAAAAATTAATAATGGAATAATGGTTTCTAAAAATTAGACTTGACAAAAAAAAATTCGTTGGTGTTACTGAAGGACGATGTAATATTACAAGGTGATCAACTTAGGTCATTTTTAAGAAAAAATGGTTCATTAAATATGTGTTCAAAGATTCGCTATCTGAAATAAATTATTCTGGGTCATATTATTGCCACTTAAGAAAAATATTTTTGAACTCCTTCAAATATACCTTTAATTTTAATTCAGAATGTTGGGGCAACTAATTTATTGTCAGGCGAGTGATTTCCCAGATTTTTCGTGTTAGTTACCAAAGGAAACCAAATTTACTTCCTATTAGACCTATATATTCAGCATCACAAAACAACAAACAGAGAATATGGCAAGTGTCAAATGAATCAAATTTGTTTTATATTTGAATTTGGTTTCCTGCAATTATTTTCTGGAATTTAAGTAATATGAGTATGGTAAGTCAGTGCCGATTTTGCTTATTTGAGAATTTGTCGCTATTACACCTTGTTACCAGGTTCCTCAAACCATTTGTAATATGTAGGTATAGGTACGTACTTGAACTTTCTTCTCTTGTTGAATGTATCTACCCAAAGAACTTTCACAGATTTCGGGATGGACTATAAGATTAGGTCTTGTACTTAGTTCTAATCATGTAGTTTTTCTCGGTGCTCATTTTTGTAATTTTATTTCTCTCCCAAGGTACCTCACAAATAAACTTATAAGTAGTTGTAGATAAAAACTGTTTAAAAAAAGACCTGACTGAAGCTACCTGCTTAATAATTTAAAATTTAGGAAATACCATTTTTGTTTTGAACTACTTACTTATACGCAATGCCCACGTAATGGTAATTGTAGGATTACTAAAGGTGAGACAAGAAAAATCTGGTTGCAATTATTGGGACTACTACAGGCGGCCGCATTACCTTTAATTGACTATCTGGAAGTTAGAAAACTTAAAAATTGTGAACTATGATGGGAAATATTTTGCCTCCTTTGGAATCTATGGCACTGGCATGTCACATAAAACCTGATGGCAGTTGGACACTGACATATAACATAACCTTGTACCAGCCCACTTATGTGGTCTCCTTGGAGATATACAGAAAACAAGGCTTCACTTCTCCTATGTGATAGATTGTGACATGCTGGGTCCCTTTATTTCAAAGAGTCCCTGATGCAAATTGATTAAAAAATTACTTTGAGATATTTTCAAAAACTAAAAAGATCTTCAAAAAACTCTTCTTTTGACATTATTACTTTTGTCAAAATGCAAATCCAGGGACGGCTACAATTTTTTGTATACCCCCGATTTTACGAAGACCAAGAACGATTTTATTTAAAATCTGATACCATGGTGTTAATCAGGACACCCCAAAACCCCCATATACCAAATTTGAAAAAATATAGAGGGTGTTCGGTTCTACACCATGTTAAACTTGAGCAAAATAGGGACATTTAAATGGACCTGACGAGACAAGCGTGCCATGGAAATATTTCAAAACAGTTGAAGAATTAACAGGACCACCCAAAGTAATTATGGACGAAATTGCAAGAATTTTCTATACAGCGTCTGAAATTTCCGACTTTTTCGAATTTTGTGCTGGTCAAGTTTACCTAAATTCAATTAAAAAAAAAACATCAAGTAAAAGAGTCATTCAATAATTCCCCTTGTGTCTACGAATCTGCGAAAAATATTCTTGTTTTGCTATAAAATTTGCATTCAGGTAAATGTCCTTATTTGATTTATTTTTAAACAATTTCAGATTGTATATTTTTCGAGTGTAAGTCTCTCCCTGCATAATTTAGAGAATTTTTAGATTGGGTAATAATTTTCTAAAAAGAATCTGTCTACACAGTTTAAGTTCTTAATAAAAATATTCGCAAAAATCAGATGTGTTTATCTTAATTTTTGGCTGACTTGTATACACGATGGGAGCGACTTTGAGTGAAAAAATGAGACCGGGTGAAAATATGCCTACCGTAAAGTAGTCAGAATATATAATGCGCGTTATGATCCTAATATCCACTATTCTACTGTAGCAAAAATAAACAGAACTTTTATTTGATCTATCGGGTAAGTGAAGTTGAAGAGTTTGAAAATTTATAAAATGAAATGCAATTGTGCCTGTTGTTTTGTAGGATGTGCCTAAAATATAAGAGCAGGTAATAACAACAACGGAAGATCTGAACAAATTTTAGAATATTTTCGGAACAATCCTAATAATTCTTTAATTGGGGGAATGTCAGATTTGAAATAAAAAAAATCGCTAACTGTTTTTCGTAAAAATCGGGGGTATAGAAAAATCGTAGCCGTCCCTGGATTTGCATTTTGACAAAAATAATATCCTCAAAGGAAGCGAAGAAAAAGGTTTTGAAAATATCGCACAAAATAATTTTTTTATCGATGTGTAGGTAAACACACACTGTACGTACATAGCTTAGCGAGTAGCTATAGAGGTCTGTGCTACTGTATAGTTATCGTGTTATTTTAGTATTTTATCAACGGTATCACAATAAGCAGCAGAGGCTTTGTGGGATATGCTATGAATTTAATTAAGAAAGTTATTGCAATATTAGATTATCCAAAATTAATTTTAAAAGAATGCAAATGAAAAATATAAATTTAATGAATATAGTCAAAATGTAATGTGGCTGTTCGATACCTTAAACAATTTTTCCAAAAAATCTCCAGGAAAAACTCCAAATAAAAACCTACTCTATATATTTTCCTAGCTCTAATATTATCTAACTTACTTGAAAACTTATTTATATAAAGAAAAAACTTTCATCAAAACGACATGTAAGTTACTGGGCGTAGTAGCACAGAATAAATAGCTTCACGCTATTTATTCTGTGGTAGTAGGTAGTCAATATTTACCTCATCTTCAAACTTCATTAGACCAATAGAGGAAGTTCTCCCATTCGATGAACTTCTTTATTTTATATTTATTATTTTTCTTTTATAGCTGAAACAATGTTGTAATTTTCGAAGCAACAAAAGCTTTGTTTCTTGTAAACATAAAACGGACACATTTATAAACCGAGACAGTATAAATTCAAGACGACTTTTATTAGGATACCTACTTATATTATTATAATCCTTTGATTTGCTTTGTTTGATGTATTCAAAAACCTAACATAAATAAATGACTTCAGGCATAAGTATACAAATAATGTACTGCATACATATGCCTATTTATGTTGGCAGGATGTATTTGCGATAAATATTTATACACACCTTCATTGTTTTGATTTTAAAACGTAAATCGCGCATGGGAAAACTCCAACGAAATAATAAATACCTACTTGTATGCATGTTCTCAACCAAGTAGGAAAATACAAACTTTAAGGGCCATTTTGTGTAGGTATCGATTTACAGTTTTAATTAAAATTTACTTGCAGCGAAATAAATAATTGTTACTTGCTGTGTTTTTCAGTTAGCTAATCAGATGTGAAACGAATGCGAAATGAAACAGTTCTAATGAGTAAACTTAATTAACAACAAATTAGCTGTCACACACAGCAAATTTCCCATAATTTGCATCTAAAATGTGGGCGCCAGCAGCTCGATAGTAAACAATTTTCACGATATGATATTATAAGGTGTTAGTAAATTGCATCTTATAAGTAGAAAACCCTTGCAGATTGCAGTAAAATGTACCTTGCCACTTTTAGCTTCAAAGCGCGAAAGAGATTCTCATTAGTACAATTTATTGATTTTGTCATTGCTAATTTGTGATTACTTAGTTTTCCTTTATGCTATTGTAATATCCAATGTTCTGGCTTTGATCGAGAGTAACAAAGGTAATAGGCAAATGCATCCCACGCAAAAATACTGCGTATACAGTGTGTACCACATTTCACCTTGACTGTCCAGTTTTGGTTACAATAATTGGAAATTATGAGTTACTGTGTAGGGGTATACAGTGTGGATAGAAATTGTGGAATATTGCTTATAATTTATTAAAATATTCCTCATATGGAAAACTTGTTTTAATAGAAGTGTTAGGGGAAATTATTTCCCGTTTAGTGATATCGTAGCACAAAAAATGTGGTTGCCATGGTAACCGACTTGATTTTTTTAATGGCACCATATACGTTTTTTGGTGAAAATTGATACATTGGAACTTTCTGAATACGATGCAATACAATTTTAATGGGGTCGCATAAGAAAAAAATACAAAAAAATAAGTTTTCTATTATGCTATTGACAATGTTTATCAAAATAATTATTAACATCAAGTTAGCCATGCCAAAATCAGAACAATGGGAAACTGTCACTAGCTGTCAGTTGCTTGTAATTGTGTGCATTGTTACAGTAATCGTACTTTTTTACTCAATTTTTAGTAAGTTATAATGGCGCTTGAATTAAGTGAAACGGAAAGAATACAGGTTAACATACTAAGTACTTAAGTACACAGAAAATGGAGTAAAAAAAGTACGTTAAAACTTATTTTTTGTATTTTTTTCTTATGCGACCCCATTAAAATTGTATTGTATTCAGATAGTTCCAATGTATCAATTTTCACCAAAAAAGTATATGGTGCCATTTAAAAAAAATAAATCGGTTACCATGGCAACCACATTTTTTGTGCTACGAAAGATTGCTTGATATCACTAAACGGGAAATAATTTCAACACTTTTATTAAAACATGTTTTTGATATGAGGAATATTTTAAGAAATATAAGCAATATTCCACAATTTCTATCCACATATACCAGGATAAAAAGTCTGAGTGCATTGGATATAAAAACGGGGTAGGTATAATGTCAGTTATGGAAACCTTTTTCCATATTATTATCCCGCTCCCGCTACATCATCGTTTCCTCGAACTTTTCCATTAATATTAAACGTTTCTGGTCGCCCATAATATGTCGAAGGGCATTTTACATCCGCTCTCTGCGGATATGGACAAAACCCCTAAGGTCAATGTCGCACGAAATGTGTCTAGTGTAAAGCGGCAAAAAATCGAAAATGTCGAGGCCGCGTCTCTGTAACAAAAACGCACTTGAAACTCCCGAGGTTGACGTAACAAATAGGCCGAGTAATTTTCTATTATGTACGGCCTACCGCGAAAATCGTCTACTACCTGGGTGACGCATAATGGAAAGTCGTTCGCTGTTTTTACTTATTCCCCCAACATCTGCAGTTTCAATGTGACGCAGTGCGGGTGCTGGATATTTTGAAGTTATTGAGCAATAAAACAAACCCTCCGCAAATTGAAACTTTATTTTAGTACATACTCCTTATGAAAATAAGGTGGGTGTCGTATTTGCAGTTTTCTTTACAACGTACAGAATATACAGGGTGAGTCAGAATGTATAGTAAACACTTTAAAGGGGTGTTCGGCAGGTGGTTTTAAGGGGGGTCTTTCATATAAAATTTTTCGATTTGGGCTTTCCTTGCCGGTTATTCGGGTCTATAGGGTGACCCAAAATTATTTTTTTATTTATATCTCAATAACGGCGCTACTTAAAAATTTGAAATTTGGTATGTGTTATCTACATACTGGAAGACGCCTTAGGGTAATTTATTCATTTACAAAGTGCCCTAAAAAGTGGTAAAAACTAACAACCCCTATTAATTTTTTTGCTCAAACTTTTTTGAGGTTATCTTTTTGGTCTTGCAGGTCCATCATTTCAGTGTATCTTTTCATTTTACAACAAAAGTGTACTCTTGTTTCATAACGATAAAATCAACCGTTTGCGTTGAAATTTGCAAAACGTGCCCCAAAACACCTGTTAACTTCAACATTCGAAACATAAAATTTTTACCTACCGCTTTCAAACGTTACAGATCGACGGTACATTCAAAATAAGAAAAAAAAATACCAATTGGACAATTGCTCAAAACAGCATTGGTTTTCTTGAGAAATAGGATGTTCAAATTTTGTTAAATTCAATCCTTTCCATTTTAAAAGCTAATAAGTTTTGGTACATTGTTCATTGTTCAAAAAAATTAATAGGAGTTGTTAGTTTTTACCATTTTTTAGGGCACTGTGTAAATCCATAAATTACCCTAAGGCGTCTTCCAGTAAGTAGATAACACATACCAAATTTCAAATTTTTAAGTAGCGCGGTGAGATATAAATAAAAAAAATACTTTTGGGTTACCTTGTAGACCCGAATAACTTGTCAAGGAAAGCCCAAATCGAAAAATTTTATATGAAAGACCCCCCTTAAAACCACCTGCCGAACACCCCTTTAAAGTATTTACTATACATTCTGACTCACCCTGCATAAGTATGCAATAACAGTGGTTTAACCGTACGGATATGATTTTCATATCCATTCTAGGACGGATATATGAAATCGAAATCAACCAATGAACCAATGGCAGTTAAGTCTTCTTTGGTGCATGTTGATGTGTTGGCCAATCAAGCAACCCTTAATTTATTTTATTCCAAAGCGTCAGTGTAACTTGTTAAATTATTTTCAGAGTTTATCCAAATATCCGTTTAACAGCTATTTTAAAACTGAAAATAACAAAAAACGACAAAACAAGTATGTAAATAATTCAATTGGTCTCAAAAAATAATTTCTTTTCCTTTCTAAGTGAAATTTCTCTTTTTATTTTATTCTCATTTTGTAATCGATACCTACATAGATATTGCAAGATATTACACCTAAAACAAGGTTTACAAAAATAAGATTGGCGACCTTCGTAATTTACGCATATTTCCTGTTCATTATGTTTTGGAATAATGAAAAAGTTGTGCTTTAAGTTAAACAAGTGTTTTATTGAAACAGCCAAATATTTACTTTTTGCTAATCGTTTTGTACAAAGTGTTAAAAGTAAAGCTTGTTTGTGGTTTAAATTACTAGCACTCTATTTTTATTGAGTTATAATATTTGACAAAACCAAATATAAAAAATCCAAGGCTGCTTGGATTTTTAACGTATTTTTGTTTTAGTGTCGTTATTACATGCATGCATTTGTTTTTATTGCAAGATTACTCATAATGTTTATAAATAATAATAAATGATTATTTCGCAAAATTCGGTTTGTTCATTTTTAGGTAAACGCTTGACTCCAAATTGCAATCTGTATGCTCTTGTCGACGATATTATATAATTATTGTTATTCGCCATTTATTATTTATTATAATAGGTTTTAATTTGTGTAAAATTACTTAAAATTAACCAATTCAGTATACATTGCATATGCACATATCCATTTACAAAAATTATTAGCAATTATTGACCAAAGTGCGCCTATTATCTGACTGCTGTTTTTTTTTACGTTCTGAACTCCATACATATTAATTTACCTACAAGTGTGTTGGAATCCCAGGAAGGAGTCAAAGCTCCATGTCGTATTATAAAATACGCGAGACGGAAATCGCACTGAATAGTAACCAAGTTTTGACACAATATTTTGATATCTAACACGGTGATAGGTGTCAGTATGTGGTATTTAGATACTTTTTCGAGATATTATGCTTAGCTGTGCGGCTTGTGGCACTTTCTTGATCGCCAAAACAAAAATGTTCGAAAATAATAATCCATGGGTAAGTAGTTTTGTAATTTAAATTAACTTTTGAGGCCATGCACCAATGTGGCATAGGCGTTTGTGTAGGTAGCTACTTCATAATTGGAAATTTAAAATTAGAATTGCTGCATTACCAAGGATTCCTAAACTTAAAGACATAAACGTGCCTTATAATGTTTGGCCTGTATTGTAGGTAGAGGTAGGTACCATGATTTCACGAAAAATGATGATTTCTGCCTCGAGTAGTTTGTCGAAACAACTCAAGGTACGTGCCACAGTACACGTTTCAACTATTATAAAATGCACGCAGTATTCCTTTAAAAAATGGCATTGTTAAGAATTTCCCACCAAATCATAAAATTTTCTTTTCCGAAAATCAATCAGAAATATTGACATTTTTGATAATATTTTTGAAAGAAAAAGTCAATATTTCCTTGCACTTAGTCGTTGCCAGGCAACGGAAAGTAACTGTTAGGAAATATTTATTTTTGTACTGTAAGGAAATATTATTTCCTTACAGTTATTTATAAACTAAAAACAAGTTGATTGTAATAATTTATGTTCTTTGAGTAATTTTCGATTTTCGGAAAAATAGTATGTATACCTCGTAGGAAAAGCCACATTCCCCGACTCCGTATTGCCAGTCTCGGCTTACGCCTCGACAGGCAATCTTTACGGTCGTCCTGGAATGTTCAGCTTTTCCTACTAGGTACACAATGTACTATTGTTGAAAATATTTTAAAAGACAACAAATCGCTATCGCTCGATCAGAAACGGATAATAATTTTACCTGATGATTTTGTTATTTCACGCAAATATCGAACGAAACCAGTTTGAGTTTTTATTATTGTTCGCAAAGCGGCCAGGCGGTAGCCGTACCCACGGAATAAGACATTAATATACAGCATTGTACAGTTTCCTTGTTCGTTGGCCTTGTGCAACCGTTTTCGCTTTGAATTAATTTCTTTGGCCGGGACGTGTTTGCGTTGTTAATTTTTATTGAAATCTCCGCGCCAGGTCGAGTCTCCTCTTTGGATGGCGAAACAAAGGAGTGCGCCGGGCTCGCTTCGTCTTTGTGTCCGACCACTTCAGCTTCCAATTTTAGAATCTAGGAGAAGCGAAGGACCCAGTAATATTAACTTGACCTACCTACTCTCCGGCGAAATAGTTGGAAAATCTATTTCTAGACTGAATTTATTCAAATTCTGTTTGACGGAGCACATTATGCGGGATGTCCCGGAACATTCGGCCAATAATATACAGGGTGATTCATTCCCACTGAGCAAAAACAAATCACTATAACATTCCCGGACCTTAACCTTCTGCGTGGTGCGATGTACTATCGTTTGTTTATTTGAGGCGTTGAGAACCAGAAGGGACCATCGCCATTACAAGTTGTATGGAGATATTGCAAGTTCTAAGTTATCACTTTTTTGGGATTTTTTTCCGACATATAAATCATATTATCGTGTCCGGATTTTAATCAAACGTTTACAATTGGGTTTATTAGTATAGATTAAGCAAAAAATACATATATTTTCAATATTTTCTTAAATTTAGTGTGGGTTAGTCCGTTTTGGTTCTTAGGATATACACTTTTTTTTAAATTTAGTGTGGGTTAGTCCGTTTTGTTTCTTGGGATATATTTTATTTATTTTTTTATTATGTGCAATTGATCAAGTAATGGTTACGTTATCTGTGGTAATACAAATCAAAAATATTGTTTGGTTTTATTCAACCCAAAAAATACAAATAATTTATTCAAAATCATTTCCTCTAATGGGTATATCATTCCGAAGAGCATAAAAGCTGTGATGGATGGGTGGAATTCATTCTTTCAACAGCAGCAGATCCTTATTTTTCGCTGTAGTAATACTATGTTGAATAGTTGACAGTTGTAGTCGTTTAAATAGACCGAATGCAATGCAACCTATATAAATTTCCACCAGTGCCAAAGTGGACTAAGCTGCATAGTTCATTATAGCATGAAGATTGAACTGCAACGTATTTAAATTTCCACCAATGCCAAAGTGGACTAAGCTGCATAGTTCATTATGGCACGAAGATTTTGCTAGTCTAATCCATGTGGACCATCCTCTTTGGTGCTGCCATCTGTAGTAGACTAGCTAAGGCTCATTTGGTCCGCTTTGGCATCAAAGATTGTATATTTTACTCCATAAGACCGTACTTATTTGGATATTAAGAATTTTGTGGGATGGTCCGCTATGGTTCTCAGCGCCTCATTTATGCTTGTGCCCAGCCACAATTTCTTATTAAACTTCAGGGCCGGATTATGCCCAAATGAAGCAACTTTACACTCTACAGGGTATCCCAGGATAAGTGAGCCCATAGGTGTAAAAGACAAAAAAAATTCGAGTTCAAATTTGAGCGTTTGAGGTTCTGACCTGCTTGACTGGAAACTTATTAAGAGCAAATTTTTGTTTTTGAAAAATTAAGATGGCGTTGACAGCGACCATTTATTTATTTTTATTATACTTCTTTCAAAACACCTTATTTTCATCTGTTTTTGCAATAATGAAAGATGGGGTTTTTCGGGCTAGCGCACGGAAACAGCGCATGGAAAAACTTTCCGTGCGCTGAATAAAAATACCGAATATATGGCTTTAAAATAGAAATATACTGCAAAGTAAACTAAATTTAAGAAACTCTATATGCTCTCTGATATTTAACATATACCTACTTGTTTTGTATTTTAATTCGTAAGTGTTTCAATATTTAGATACATTTCTGTAATATTTTTGACGTTTTATTCACCGTATCTGACAATAACCAATTTAGAACAAAGCACGTTTGAAATAATTTGAAAGTAACCATGGAAACGCATCATACATACCAAACACTATATTGTCTGCATTGTTTATTTTTTGTCAATTAAATTTATTATAATATGCCGATAAAATGTTTTAAGTTTCCGTTTTCAAAGAAGTATAATAAAAAATATCGTTCATTACACGTCCAGAAATAGATTTTTCCGTGCTTGCATGACTTCCCGTGTTCGGCTGCGCCTCACACGGGAATTTGTCACGCGCGCACGGAAACATCTTTATTTCCAGACTCTTAATGAAATATACTATTTCATTTTAGGTGAAGTGAGATAGCGAAAAATGTCATTAACAATAGTTGTTAACAATTGTTGTACCCCCGGGTACCAAATTTTATCTTTATTCATTTTCTTTATTTCATTATTCATTCTTTATTAACACCCGTATCCCGTATGTGATAGTTTTGTCAAGACCTCTGTTCTAAAATTAATAAATTACGTATCGGTACTAACTGTAACGGCGGACACAATGATTTTTCTATCTTGATTTCGTCTGATAAAAGGTTAATGTAACAAATAACAAAATTAAATAGGTAGGTACAATAATTAAAATGTATTTTTTCGCCCAGTAAAAGAACTTGTGATATCTACGTTAACAAATCGGGTAAATATTTTGTATAAACACAAATAACATATCAGTTCACGTATTATTTGTGTTAGCCTAATAAATTAATATTCAAATTCGTGTCACGGTGTGTGCATCTAAAATTTATGTAGGTTCCTTTAACTTTTATTGCTTCCTATTTGTCCCATAAAAACCCGAACCAGGGTTAAGAAAACAGCAAGTGTCAGATTAGCTAACTGTTGTTTAAATTAGTTTATTTTGGCGAAATCTAGCGGGTCTTTTCGGAAATCGGGTCTATAAATCGCTCGTTATAACGGTTGACCTCAAAAAATTTATGTTAAACAAGTTGATTCAGCCATAATTCGAATACATGTAGATAGGTATTGGTTGCTATATAAATATGACATTTCGGGGTTAGGTACATGTTCATTTTTATTATAATATAGAACAAATGAGATAATAATATTGCCTTATTTTATACAATTTACAATTCCTAGTTTTCCAAGTTTACTTTGTAAATAAGTAGGTAGACAAATTTAACTAGATGGCAGTTCCTTTAAAACTACAATAAATTAATATCAATGACCAAATTTAAATATGGGAAGAGGAAGAGGAAGGACTGCTTTAAATGTTGAATTCTTGAAAAAGTATAACCTGGCACCATCTATTGGTTTTCGGTTGCACTTGAGTTCATCTGTGTCAGGGACTCTTTAAAATAAGGGGACCCAGCATGTCACAGTCTATCACATAAGAAAAGTGCAGCCTTGAGGGGAAGTTTGTTTTCTGTTGACTCCAAGGACACCACGAGGGGGCTGATACAAGGAGGTTATGTTATATGTCAGTGTCCAACTGCCATCAGGTTTTATGTGACATGCCAGTGCCATAGATTCTAAAGGAGGCAAAATATTTCCCATCATAATTCACAATTTTTAACTTTTCTAACTCCCAAATACTCAGGTGTGCCAATTAAAGGTAATGCGGCCGCCGGTAATAATAGTCCCAATAATTGCAACCAGATTTTTCCTATATCACCTTTAGTAATCCTACAATTCCCATTACGTGGGCATTACGTATAAGTAGGTAGTTCAAAACAAATCGTATTTCGAAAATTTTAAATTATCAAGCAGGTAGCTTCAGTCAGGTCTTTTTTTAAAGAGTTTTATCTACGACTACAAATTTATTTTATGTTTGTGAGGTACCTATACCTTGGGAGACAAATAAAATCACAAAAATTTTATAATGAACACCGACAAAAACTACATCATTAGAACTACTAGTCCTAATCTTATTAGGAAATCTGTGAAAGTTCTTTGGGTAGATACATTCAACAAGGGAAGAAAGTTCAAGTATACATGTTACAAATAATGGAATGAGGAACCTGGTAACAAGGTGCAATAGCGACAAATTCCTTAATAAGCAAAATTGGCACTACTGAATTATGGTATTACTGAAATACTTGGCATCACTGAGACCATTAGAATGAGGAAAGAATAGGCTTCACTTTGGAAAGTATAATGCCGGGTCTCCTTACTTTAAAGAGTCCCTGATCTGTGTATTTCTTCACTAGGTAATACTATAGGTGGGTACTATAATTATCTATTTGTGTTTCATTATGGGCGATTGACGAAACTGTCCAATATATAAAACTGCGAAAAGCAGTGGGTATACAGGGTGATTCTATATGAAAAAATAATGACAGTTTGCTATATAAACGTAGGTCCGCAAATGCTTCGTTTCCGATAGGTATACAGGGAGTCAAAGTTTAAAAAAAAATGATAATTTATTTATTGCCCTGAAACGGATTAAGATATTCAATTGAAATTTGGTGGGTTTTAAGAGGACTAGAAAGCACATTTTTTGACACCCGATTAAAAATTTTATTATTAGTTAATCAGTGGCGTGCATAGGGGTAATGGCCTCGATATTTTTAAGAAAATAAATGATACGCCACCGAGATAATTTAAAATAAAAATTATTTTTAAAATCCTCGTTTAATTAGTGACAAAAAAGCTCTCACCTTTTTTTCACAGGGGCCGCAATTTTTATGCAAAAAAATAAAACAACATAACGCGTATTTTTAATTTATATATTACAACAATATCAAAAACCTATCCTATAAGCAACAATAAATCAAAACAACAAATGAAAATAAAAATATCTCGAATAAAACATTTTTAGTTAGGTGCGCATAGCTATAACAATAAATAAGTTATCATTTTTTAAAAAAACTTTGACTCTCTGGATATCGGAAACGAAGCATTTGCGGACCTACGTTTATATAGCAAACTGTCATTATTTTTTCATGTAGAATCACCAATCACCCCTTAAAGTTTGTCGCACTTATTTACTAACACCCTGTATGAATACGTCGATGCTGTTATAAACTAGCTTTTTTATTTGGTTTTACACTTTAGCAACCATCTGTATGCCTTCAGTTTCAACATCTTCACAAATGTGGCCGCGTTCGTTCTGTTTGTATCTTGTTAGCGCGGGCCCATATGCTACGAGAGTCGCCGTTAGCTAACCATAAAACGGCCGTAATCGGAGCATGAAAGAAAGCACTAAGCTAATATTTATATTTCGACCTAAAACTAAACTAGATGGATATGGGATATAGGTTCTTCCGCGACAGCTGTTCTCACGGCAGGATATTTTCATGCGGTATTTTTAGCGGAGAATGTCTCTGAATGGCAAATCTGAGCTGTTTGCGCTGGATTTCTAATAGGAGGGCTTAGGGAGCGTTATGTTACGGTTATTACTATGTGAGATTGTGAGAGCGGGGTTTCTGAGTGATCGAATTACATACTTCCTTTTGCCGTTCTTCGTTTACAGAAGAGCAAACAAGTTGGGTAAATATTAACGCGCCCAAATCTTATTAGTTCTGTAGTGGGTAGAAAGGCAGACAATGACATTTTTATAGAAATAACTATTGCTAACCAATTAGGATTTAACACCACTGTTCTTTATTGAAGAAGTTACAAATTAGAGTGTGACTAAAAGTAAAAGCCCACTGTAAAATTTTATCTCTATTATAGAGTCTGTAATTGATAAAAAGTAGATCTGAAAATGTTTGTGTTTATCTTTGCCCATTTGGGTAGACAAAAGGCACAATAATCATACCACCCACGGATCATTAAATATCAGAAAATGGAATTTTGTCTGAAATATGATGAAATTCATAAAACTAAGGATTTTGCTACTAAGGTCATATTTTGTTTTTTTTGGTTAGTCATGTGCCGACCTATCAGCCCTCCAAAGTAAAGGTATGACGTTTACTTTTAGGTAGGACCTCCTATACAGGGTGTAAATGAATAAGTGCGAAAAAATTCAAGTGGTGAATCTTTGAGTGATTCTAAGACGAAAAGTTTATATAAACATAGGTCCGGTAATGCTCCCTTTTCAAGTTACAGGGTGTCAAACTTTTCTTAAAAAATCGCTTTTTCGTAAATATCTTAATAATCCTTTAGTCCATTTTGTTGAAATTTGGCAGTGTTATTTATGGTAGAAAGAGGCTAATTTAGCCCCTAATAGATTAAAATTATTACGTACAGTGGCGTCCCGAGGGCACCTTACCCAATAATTTAGTAAAAAAATGTGCGCCACTGACTTTTTTAAAACTTTTAATTTTTTTCGCATTCAGCAACTAAAAATACAACTTTTTTGTCTCTTGAATTATTCTCGTATCTCGCTTCGTTTTCGAAAAAAAAAAATCACTTTATTGCATGTCTCCTTGACAACATAATAAAAAATTAAAACTACCGATTAACAAAAACTAGGATATACTCGATATTTTTTCCATATTAATAGTTTTAATAGTATTAATTTTTTTGTTTTATTATAATAATTATTAAAAATTGTTTGACACCCTGTATTTTGAAAACGAAGCATTAGCGGAACTATGTTTATATAGACTTTTGGTCTTAGAATCACTCAAAGATTCATCCCTCGAATTTTTTCGCATTTATTCATTTACACCCTGTATATAAACCATTTTAAAATTAAAACTTATACACTATACAATCCGCTAGATTTTTTAGGAACACCATGTATATTGACCGAAATATGAGCGCAAGTTATTGATAAATTTCGTCAAATATATGGGATCTGCAAGGAAAGCAGGAATGGAGATGTATGTCCATACAAATTATAACAATTATTATATCTTTCGCAAAATTGTAGATAACTAAATCATGGGTACACTATTACATCAAACATGAAGACATTGAGACAATACCAGTGGTCTTGGAATGCAGTTCTGCTTTTGCATAAAAACTTTCTACATTATTCCGTCGAGTTTGCGAATTTTACAGAAAAAAATACACTGTTGAAATTTACTTACGGCAACCTTGACATATTATTCTTGCGACAACTTTGTTTCACAAAGTCGACATTTTACCTACTTTCAGTTCGGTGAAGAATAGAGACGCGCACATTTCAAATGGTTTCCTCTATTCTCAAAAGTATATAGTTCGTAGAAGAAATTCGTAAGCTATGAAGCAAAAATAAATAATTATATCCGTTCTCCATATTATATCCACCTACCAAGGGACGTTAATCTCTAAAAAATATTTAAAAAAGTGATTAGTAATTTATCAGCCATCCTCCAAAAATTATGAAGTGTGTCGTTAACACGTTATATTTAGAAGAGATAATAATAATAAGTGGAGAAATGTGTGCTTAAATATAAGTAGCCATAAAATAAACAATCCGAATATATACTTTTCACATCTGGAATTAATGAACTCTACCAGAGGTGCAACTTATGAATATTTTATCCTTGCGTGGGGTGTGTCCTCCTCGAAGATTATTTTAATTTTATAAATAAATTCACTTGGCACATAATCTATTCTTAGCTTAGCAAAAAAATATGTTTACTCTTTCGAATACTATGATTTAAGATGTTTGCCATTTCCATAAAGTGCCATACTTATACAGGGTGTAACTAAACTGATGGTCAAAAATGAAACCACGTATTCTTGGAGTCAAAATAAGGGCACTTCTTCATATATTTTTTTCTCCTACGGGCCATAATTTTTTTTATACAAATGCGTAGAAATTTAGAGAAAAATACACATATTTCTTAGTATCTCTAGAAGTATACGAGATATTTTCTTCAAACTTGGCGTGTCACATGAGCGGATGAGTTGTCAAATTTAGGGTTAATATGAAGCTTGTGAGGCCCCCAGTTGCGGAGATACAGGGTGTTATTAAAATTAATTAGTTCAGAAAAATATGAATACCCTGTATAATCGCATTTTTTAAATTTGTTTTGAATGGTAAATTCAATGGTTAACAAAAAGTATCTCTTAGTATTTTTTCATATTCTCAGCCGTTTTTTAATTATTTTCAAAGAACGGCAATGCTGCAATAAAAAAATCACTTTAAGAATACATCTAACAATCTGTGGATGTCAATTAAACTTGGCATTATTTGAATCATTTGGCTGCCAACTTTGCACCTCAGTATCAATATTTTGAAAAATTATATTTTCATTTGAAGAATTGACTGATATGCACTTTTGCTATGGACTTGCGAATGGCAATAATAAACATGCGGAAACGCATAGTGTCGTGTATTGAAAGAGACGGCGGTCATTTCGAACATTTAATAATTTAATTTTCTAATAGCAATACGTTTCTTTTATTATTGTTTTTGCTTTTGTATTTTGTTAAATAAAGTTTAATTGACATCCACAGTTTGCTAGATTTATTCTTAAAGTGACTATTGTTCATTGCAGCGTTGCCGTTCTTTAAAAATAATTAAGAAACGGCTGCGAATATGAAAAAAATACTAAGAGATACTTTTTGTTAACCATTCTATTCACCACTCAAAACAAATTTAAAAATGCGATTATACAGGGTATTCATATTTTTCTGAACTAATTAATTTTACTAACACCCTGTATCTCCGCAACTGGGAGCCTCAGAAGCTTCATGTCAATCTTAAGTTTGACGGCTCATCTGCTCATGTGACACGCCAAGTTTGAAGAAAATATCTCGTATACTTCTAGAAATACTAAGAAATATGTGTATTTTTCTCTAAACTTCTACGCTCTGTATAAAAAAAACTATGGCCCGTAGGAGAAAAAAAATATATGAAGAAGTGCCCTTATTTTGACTCCAAGAATACGTGGTTTTATTTTTGACCATCAGTTTAGTTACACCCTGTATATGAATATATCTAAAATATATTAAATATTTTTACTATTTTTGTTAATAATTTATTGTGTAATAAATAACTAGTATAATAGATCTTTTCCTAGATATAAATATAATAAATATCCATACATATCATATGGCCTTTACTATCGCAAAAAATACAGATATGTATATGATTAATTAAAAAAATATATTTATATTGCAGAAAGTCCAGTTGTGTATGCATACCTTCAAAGTTTTTTTCTCTCATGCATAGAAAATAATAATTAATTATGCGAATAACGTAAACAAAATCTGAGGCAACGTCGCTTTTCCAAGTATGTAAACACTCGATAACGCTACGGTAATTTTAATTTTCATTTACACATTGCGAAAATGTAAAATAATTGAGTATATAAATCGTTCGGATCGACAAGGGTGTTTACAAATAATTTAGAGGATATAAAATCGACCCCGTCATTTCGTGATCGATCTGTTCCTGTATCCTATTACTAGAAGGGGATTTTACTTATTAGGGCAAAGGAAGATATAAAAATTTAGCTGAAAATTGCGATGCAATACATTTTAGAAAAAGAACGGAAATAGCTTTTTGCGGTGATGTCGGACTGGAAATGCAGTTTTAAAACTGATGCAAATTGCAGAGAAAAGGTTAAATTTTATGGGGAAACATGTGCTTAATAAAAGCTGAAAGCTTTTAAAAGCTCCATTTAATTTTGAACAAATATTTCTTCTGTCGCTGCTTTATGGTAATATTAAAGTTGCATGCTCTCTACAGTTACATAGTCATAAAGGATAAAAATCTAATCAAAACTATGTATTTTAAGAACCACTAATAGAATCAGAGCCTCCAGACTGACAGAATAAGTAGGTACAGGGTGTTTCCGTATATTTTGCCTTTATTTTTTTGGAACTAGGAAAACTAGAACTACTTTTTTTCTGAATTATCAAAATATGCTATAGGGTAAAATAAATGAGCATCGCAAAGTGAAGAAAAATCATAAACTTGGCTTTTTCGAATGAAACACACTGTTTGTATATTTGGCGAAAAAAGATGTCGCTGATCGCTATAACAATGTATTCTACATTGTAGGGGAAGGCGGGGTAATACCACGCACTTTAGCGAAATCTTTTCGGAAATGTACATCTGTTATAGTGTAGGGTTGGAAACGTGGTAAACATTTCTCATATATTTTTAGTTTAAGATAGTATATGAATTATTTCAAGAAAATCAACATATCGTTTACAATTTTTGAAAACACCCAGCAGTTGCTATGCACGGCATTACCCCACCCACTGGGGCAATATTGCGCATCTGGTGGGGCAATATCACGCATCTGGTGGGGCAATATCGCGCACCGATAGGGTAATATCGTCTTTGTTGTTTGAGGCCGGAAAATAATAGAAACTGCTTGGGGATAGTTTGATATATTAATCTATAATACAAAAATTATGAAAAACTTAACAGAAGCACGTATTTACAAAAATTATGAAAAACTTAACAGCAGCACGTATTTTAGCGCCTGAATGGATTGCAGCTATAGCATTGCTAAGATGTTCAATCGACTAGCTCTGTCGTTGGGTCTTTCGGCTGCATTTTCTGACCATCTGGAATGAAAAGAAATTTTACTATTGAACTAAATGTGGGGCAATACCACGCAGTTCCGCGCGATATTACCCCGCCTCAACCTTGAATGTGTTTTCTAACCATAGTTCAGTTATTTATCACGAAAAATAAAGAAACCACTAATAAAAAGATTACTTAAGAATGTATGAAAATATATATATCTACTACATTTAGATTCGCTAAAAATTGCAACTCACCTCGCTTATTTCCTAGCGGCACAAAATTAATACGGATAGAAGCACAAGTACACTTTTTATTACTGCATCCAACTGAATCCTTTGGAATGGCTGCCAACCTTCGTAGCATAGTTGCCGCACCTGCGCAATAACGTACACGTGGTCATACTCCGCGTTTTGAGTCCCACCACTTATATTTCTGGGTGCGCGATATTGCCTCACCGCGCGGTATTACCCCGCTTTCCCCTATTCTGTCTCTGAAAAGGGTATGGTTATGTATAAAAAAACATTACCTACCACTACCAGTTTATATGAAATTATGTGAATACGTTCTTTTGGTGTAAAAATATTAGTAATAAACTGTTAGAATACCTGTGTATTCTATTTAAAAAAATCATACCTATAATATAAGTTTTTTATAGAAAGTTTTTTCTCCAAAAATAATAATTATTGCTGTGGGGGTGCTTCAAAACATACGGAAAGGCCATGTATGTACTTTCGGTACTTAGTGCCTATAATAATAATTATTTGTAGTTACTTCCAGAAGATAATATACCTACTTCTGGAATAACACTTTCCATAAGATAATATATCTGAATTCATGAAATATTGAAATTTATTTCTGTTTCAGGTAATATCAGCGCAATTTTCATTTACAAATGGAAAGGCGAAGAACTGGCAAAGCTGACAGACAACAACAATGAGGTCTACGTCCAGTACAGCGTTGCCTCTTCAACATCTTCCAGGACGGCAAACATAAACAGGTAAAACACGACGAAACGTTTACCTATGTAAACTCTCAGAATTCTATAATGCCAAATCTTATTCCACCAATTAATAATACTAATTATTATTATTAATATTATTTGTAAGCGGCTAGTTCAATTCAGTATAGTTGGAATGATAAATGTTTGTCATGAGCTTTCGCACTGACGAATAGAATCTAGTAATTTTCATACGATAATTGTTGCTTCGTGACAGCTGAAGGTAGAAAATTTCCAACTTTTTAATAATCCTTAATTCTACGGTTGAGTGAAATATTACTTCCGTCGACGATTCTACTTATAGCAAAGTTACAAAGAAATAAGGTAAGATGACGCCAGATGTCGACTTAATCATTTTTCTGACAATGTACCAAGCGATAACTTTCACAAAGAAGCTGAGAAGTGACTTACCTCACGTACAACCGTCTGAACATATAGGTTTATTACCAGAACATGCCCATATTTCGAAACAAAGGCAGATTAGTTTATTTGAATTTAATAAATTTAAACTTTAATGGACATCCTAGCTGATATAAAATCTGGTAGTTGTGTGGTTAAACCACAACATTTATTTTTTATTATTCTGTGGGTAGAAAGAAAGCTTACTCAAGTCTTGAAAGTTTTAAAATAATAAAATATAGGAAATTATCTTTAATATGCAATATAACTTTCTCTGCATTTAAGTTGTTTTAGTAACTTTCACGTATCTACGTATTATGAATTATTCACACCGAAGTATGTATATCCTGTTAAAAAAAATTTCGTCATCAAAATATTATTAATTGAATTTTAAGAGATACAAAGTTACTAATATTTTGTTTCCAGACTGAACTATATCGATAAATTCGGTTGAAAATAAAAATGTTTTGTTTGAGTAGGCTGTTATCGGGATCGGGATGTAATAATAAAGCACACGCACACGCCGAGTGTTCAGCACAGACTGACTACTTTATATTGACAGAATGACATAGTATAACATATACTTGGTACAAGGGTTGCCAATAGATGGCGCATTGCCACATTTTGAACTTATTATAACACCCCCACTAGTTCAAAAAATGCAGTTTACTTTACAATACCTAAACTAGTCATTAGTTTACAATGCTTAATCGCACACAAACTCTTAGTTAATATATCAGCTGGCATCTCATTAGTTGATAAATACTTAAGCTCAATTTGCTTATTAGCCACAACTTCTCTTAAAAAATGATGTCTTATATCTATATGTTTTGAACGTTTGTGAAACATAGGATTACAAGACAGTTTCTGTGCGCTTTGATTGTCATTGTAAAGCTTTATACAACTTAACGAACCTCTTGTTAATTCTGCTAACAATCTTCTTAAATAAAGAGCTTCTTTGGTAGCTTCTGCTATTGCCATATATTCGGCCTCTGTACTTGACAAAGCAACTGTCTTTTGCTTTGTACTTTCCCATGATATTACAGAGCCAGATAGTTTAAAACAAAAACCTGTATATGACCTTCTGTCAGATAAATCAGCTGCCCAATCGGCATCAACAAAACCTTCTAACTCTATATCATCCTTTTTGAACATTAAAAAATGGGATTTAGTACCCTGCAAATACCTCATAATTCTTTTCGCACATTTCCAGTGTGTTTCGTCATAACTGTTATTAAACTGACTAAGAAAGCTAACACTATATGAGATATCAGGCCTCGTCAAAACCGAAAGATACATTAACTTACCTATTAATTGTTGATAAGGAAACTGAGTATCACAATTTTCACTTTTAGTGAGATTTACATTAGTTTCCATAGGTGTAGTCACAGCTTTGCAGTTTATCATATTGAATTCTTTTAACAATTGTTCAATATATCGTTCTTGGTCCAAGGTTATTATTTTTATCAATATTTATTCTCATTCCCAAACATTGTTTCGCTGGACCTAAATCTTTGATTTTAAACTTCGAACTTAATTCATGTTTTAAAGAGTTCGTTTCATTATCATTATTTGAAAAAATAAAGAAATCATCAACATATAATGCAATTATTGTGATAGAATCACTTTGACATTTGAAGAAAACACACGGTTCATTTTCTGATTTTTTGTACATTAAACTAATCAAAACCATTTCAACCCGTTTATACCAAACACGTGAAGACTGTTTTAGTCCGTATATTGCTCGTTTTAGTTTTAGAACTTTGTTTTCTTGACCAGAAACGATAAAACCTTCAGGTTGTTTCATGTATACATTATCCTCTAAATGACCATTTAAAAAGGCTGTAATTACATCTAAATGCAAAATATCCAAACCTAATTTTACTGATAAAGCAATTAACAATCTTAGAGTCGAGTGTCTAACTACTGGAGAGAAGGTTTCGTCAAAATCGACACCATGCTTTTGTGAGAAACCTTTCGCTACTAACCTTGCTCTAAATCTAACATTGTCTTCATGATCACTTTTTCTCTTGAATATCCACTTACACTCAACAACACATCCGCTTTCTGGAACATTCACAAGCCCCCATGCGTTGTTTTCTTCAAAGGATTGTATTTCTTCAATCATGGCTTGTTTCCATAGTGCTTTATCTGGTCGTGATAAAGCGTCTGCAACAGTCACTGGATCACTACACAAATCACTAACCTCGGTACACATGTAGGACATGTAATCTTCGAAATTCTTTGGTTTTGGCTGCCTCTGAGATCTTACTGTTTCAGATGTTTCTACAGTTGTTTCAGGAACGTAGTCATTATCTGAACCGTCACAACTATCTTCGTTATGTCCTTCAGCCTGTATCAAGCTTTCCATCGATCGATCCTGTACATCCAAGACCTCCTCCTCGACTGATGCCTCGACATTGCCCCCTCGACTGTCCCCCACTGAAACTGCTGTCTCATCAGTTTTCTCTGGAATCATGTTGTCATTCTCCATTACTACGACATCTCTACTTGTCGAAACATGTTTTGTTGTTAGATCGTAGACTCTGTAACCTTTCGTGTTTTCTGCATAGCCTACTAGAATCTGCTTATGTGCCTTCTTGTCCCATTTTAAGCGTTTTTCTTTGGGTACATGCACCATAACTGCGCTTCCAAATATTCTTAGGTGGCTAACTTCAGGCTTTTTACCAGTCCATAACTCATAAGGTGTTCTGTTGTCTAGCCCACTTGCTATTGATCTATTTCGCAGATACACTGCTGTATTCACAGCTTCTGCCCAAAAGAATTTGTCTAATTTTGCATCAAATAGAAGACATTTTGCTTTTTCTAATATTGTACGATTGAGCCTTTCAGACATTCCATTCTGTTCTGGAGTGTAGGAGTTTGTTGTTTGATGGATAATCCCATTTGCTTCTAAATACCTTTCAAATTCACGACTGGTAAACTCTCCTCCATTGTCTGATCTAAAAATCTTTATTTTTGTGTTCGTTTGGTTTTCAACCATGTTTTTGAAGGTTTTAAAACAATCAAATACCTCACCCTTGGTTTTCAGAAAATAAACAAAACACATGCGAGAGTAGTCATCTTCGAGAATTAGAAAATATTTTGATCCACCAATCGATATGGTTTCCATTGGCCCACACACGTCCCCGTGTATTACATTTAACAGTTTGTCAGATCTTGTTCCCTTTGAGTTAAAGCATAGCCTTGCTTGTTTGCCTTGACAACAGACAATGCAGTTCTCTTTTTTGATATCTATCCTGTCATTACAGGCTAAACCTTGCACTGCACCATTCCTCATTTTATTCAAATCTGAGCTGTTTATGTGCCCAAACCTTCGATGCCAAGTTTGTGCTGATATTGCTAAAAAACATTTCTCTGACGAATCAATGTTTAATCGGTATACACCAATGACGTCAAAACCTATAGACGTGGTGCCCCATTGTTAAAATGCCCTTTATTTTGACGCCAAGATTAAATATATCCATACTACTCTAACAACATGCTACAAACAAAGACAGAAAGTCAACCATCAACCAACTATACACCCGGTGATTCCCGGTTATAGTTCCTCCAGAATCACACTTAGATATCGCATGTTTTTTCTTGTTTGGGGGCGCCGGAAGCATCGGAACCTCACCTGAAGACTTGGGGGATGGTCTAACGACGCCAGCCTCCGATCCCAGAGTCGAAATAAGTTCGCTACGGCTCGACAAAAAGGGGCAATTTCTGACAATCTTGCGACATTTTCGGAATAATTTAATGGAGCGCTTAGATTGTGATTAGTTCTGGGCGTCAAGCGTTTATCAAAACAAACCCGTCTATAGGTTCTGACGTCATTGGTATACACCATTGATTAAGTCTGCCATACCAATCAACTCCTTATGCTTGTCATAGATCTCACAACGGTTTTCTTTGAATTTAACCTTATTACCATTTTTTATTAAACAACTGACTGACAATAGATTTGTTGTTAACTCTGGAACACATAAGGCGTCTCGAACTGTTACATCAAAAATTCTGTCTCCAACAACTGTATTTATGAACACTTCGCCTTTGCATGTAACGGGAAGTACCTTATCATTCGCTGCCCTGATTTCCCGAGTTTCAAATTCATCAGTGACGTTCATCATTGAACCTTGATCTGGAGTATAGTGTGCGCTGGCCCCTGAGTCAACATACCAATCGGATTTTCGAAAATTGCCATTTATGAACACTGCACTAAAAGCATGACCCGTCTTTTCTGGTTTCTTTTCATTTAAAGATAATGGGCATTTATTCTTGAAATGTCCGATTTGTTTACATCTGTAGCACTTAACCTCCTTTTTGTTGCTGTCAGTCTTACTGTCATTTGTCCCGGAGCTCGAAGCATTGTTACCAACTGTTCCAAAATGACGACGTGACTTCTGACTGTTTCTGACGTAGAAGGCGCTTCCTGCTTTACCGACATTGTCACTTTCCATGTCCAACAACTTTGTTTTTATGGAATCTGTGGTGATCGATATTCCCGAGTGTTCGATTGCCATAATCATAGGCATGTATTTTTCTGGCAAACCTGCTAATAACAATGAACCTATCCACTCATCATCGATTTTGAAGCCGGTACCTCGCAATCTTTGTCCTGTCTCTACTATCTGATTGACATATGACACCATCGAGTCGCAATCTTCTAAACGTGTAGATATTAATATTCTCAGCAAGCTGATTCTTCGGGTAAAATCTGAATCGTCGAACATCGACTTCAGTTTCATCCATAAATCCCTGGACGTTTTGGCTTCTTTGATATGAACATATAGGGATGGATCAATCGTCAAGATTAACTTAGCTTTCGCCTTTTTATCTTCTTCCGACGATTCATTGGTACTCGCGTTATTCTCGGCTTCTTGAATATACTTCACTAGACCTTTTAGAACCAAGAAGTTTTCGGCCGCAAACGCCCAATCATCAGAGTTTTCTCGTCCTTTTAACTTAGGAACGCTTACTAAATAGCTCGAAGCCATCCTTGTGCACTCGATAAACGTATTCTGCTTTTACATCAATTTGGCGCGAGAAAAAAAAAGTTATCTGGGCGCCCTGGGCCCATAACCTGTTATCGGGATCGGGATGTAATAATAAAGCACACGCACACGCCGAGTGTTCAGCACAGACTGACTACTTTATATTGACAGAATGACATAGTATAACATATACTTGGTACAAGGGTTGCCAATAGATGGCGCATTGCCACATTTTGAACTTATTATAACATAGGCCTCAGACAAATAATAATAAGAGTAAGTGGAACTATACTAAAATCAAGTAACTCTTACGTCTGACGTAAATAAAAGCACTTGTTCGAAGTCGTTCGGTGAAATAAGGCGATTGGTCAATAGGCCATAAAATATCAGCGCGTCTGGCAACAGGGACGTACTCGATCGCAAAAGCGTATTTATGCGGTTTTATCTTGTTTTCAGCTATTTAGACACTGCCACAAATAATTTCATCGATGTTTGTACTCATTTTAATGAAGCCAATAATTTTTTTCCGAAATGTTTTGACGTAAACAATTGTAAAAATAAAATTAAATAAAGGTCGTGCCTCAGTGCAGCTCTGGTGAAAATCTCAACGCACGCGTTTTTGTTTACATCAGGCCTAAGAGTTACCTATTTGATTTTAGTATAGGGCTCCTTTTTTACCCCACACAAATTAATAACAGCATTATAATTTTCGTATTTCTGCTTAATATTTTGAATAGCATTTACCTGTTTCTGTTTCTAAATATATCTGATGAAAGCCGGCGGCACGCGACACGCACACCATATACATATATGTATAAAACCAAAATATTCCTCAGTTTATTCGGGAAACTTTGCCTGTTGTTTTATTTAAAATGCGGTGGAACAAAAATGGACGTATATTTCGCCAAGGGAAAGCGTGGAAAACCCATATTCACAATGCATACATTTCCCCGTAGGAAATCTTTTTTCTTGCTAAATATTTGATTCGTTGTTTTCGCTTATACAGGATGATTCGGTTTTATTTTGGTGATAGAAAATTATAAAATAAGAATAAGGCTATTTCGTGTTGTTTAAATTCTCAGAAAAAATTAACTATTTATTTTTATTTTTCTAACCGTTAGAGATTCTCAAACGAAATTTACAAGCTTAATTTAACTTCACCTGTTAGTGTGGTTCAACTCGATTGAGCTGAAATTTTGCGTACACTTTTGGTGCTTGTGACAATACAATCTAGTATAGGTACTCAAATTGTAATGTACTCAAAATGATCGCCGCTGCAAGATTATTATATTTTCTATACCACCGGGGAACTTGAATTCTTTAATATATTTGCCTATCTATAGAAAGAGCACATGCCAAATATTAGCCCTCAAACCGCAATATTTAATTTGCAATAAATGATTAAAGTTGTGACCGCGAGCTATTCATTTGAAACGATATGTAAAGCGCGGGAATGGTCGTGACGTCAAATATCTCGATCGATCAGAAGGCAGTGACAGGAATGACAGCTACACAGAATTAGAAAAGATAAGAATGAAAATTGAACGTTAAAATAAACAGTTCGGCGACCCATTGACAGAGGGCTCTGATGTAGGTCTCGGTACGTGGGATTTCATTTGCTGTCAGAAACGTGACACTTGCTGCTCAGGACAAAAAATTAGTACGCTTACGCATCTCGCAATGTAAATAACTATTTAATTCAGCACACTTTTCAAACGTTATCAACAATATCAAGGCGGACAGACAAGGATAGGATGTTCTCGTTTGGTCTTTCTAAACAACGCTTGCGTGGTGCTGTAGTTTGTTTACATGTGCCGCCCATATTAGTTCATACATGGTGGTAACGCCTCGAGATACTTGACGTCACAACCAAGGAGGGCGCGTTACAAGAACGATTCGAATTATGCAGTTTTTAATTGCTTATATTTATTACATAAAAATAAAAAAATTATTTTTTTTGTGAACTGTGGTTCATTTAATGACAAATTACGTTTGAAAGTGATATTTTTCAAATTTAATTTTTGTGCAAGTTCCCCATTGTTATGGATATGAAATGAAAGGGTTTGACATCTGAAAAACCTTTTTAAATGCAAACTTATTTTATTTAAGCCATGTGCTAAAACGAGTAAAATATATTTAGGTTTTTAAATTTTGTTTTCAAAAAGCTGGTCGCCCGCAAGTACCTACGTTCCTTATGAACAGTCACTGTCGAATGAAATTATTTATTGGTAGGTAAGATCAGTATTCAATTATGAAACACCCTGTATAATTATAATTGAAATTGCGGTTTGTATGTCAACGAGCAACTTCTCACTTTCTCACCAAAACGCTAGCAGTATTAATACGAATTTCCCTTAATTTTCTTAATATTTCCGCCAGGTCCATTCGCCATTTCCCCATTTCCTGGCCAATAAATCAAAACGCGACAACGAGAAAACCGCACGCATCGATCGGGCGGGCCTTGGCGCAAAACGCGACTACACATACACACAGAGCGATTTCCTTGGAACGCTCGAAGACTTAAAAAATGCAAATTGAAACTGGTTTAAAATTAACCCTGGCCTTACCTTTTTGCAAATTAATTCCTTATGGCGTGGATCTGTAAACAACGAGAGTTCGATGACGTTTTCTGTTTTCTCCAAGCAAGGGTAACGGGAAACAGCTTCTTTATCGTTTCCTAGTGACGATAATGTGTATAAAGGTGTGAAAATTTTCCTGGGTCGTTTGAATGTAGTATATTGTATAACCTGGACCCACACTATATTAATATAGTGTCGATCCAGGTATAACTAGCACAGAATGTCATTAATCTCTTCCACGAGTATGACAGTTTGCAGCAAAAAAGCCGCAGGCGAGTGCTACCAGCCACATGAGTGGGAATAACATTCCCGCTATTAATAGTGTACAATGAAGTACATTTTCATTAACAACGAACATGCAATGAGGACATTTCTTTGCAGGCGTAGAACAAATAAATAACGCGCATTTTTTAAATACATACATAATTATTATTTCCATCAAGTTTATAGATACATTATTTAAGAACATGAAAAATAGTCAAATTTTGGTTCCAAGAATGAGAAATTGCCCATAATTAACTACACATTACTAAAAAATAAATATAAGATAAAAATACCTACTCGTATACAATTTAAACATCCGGCTTTCAAAGTTTTTCTTTTTAGTCTCAAATTATTTTGGGACAAATCACATAATTACTAAATTACTAAATACTTGTTATATATTTTTTAAAAATTATGCCATCTATCGTCCAAAATTTATTCAACTTGTCGATTAAAGTTTGAAATTTTACAAATAATTCGTTTGTATAATTTTACAGAATAGTAAACATATTAATGTTTTCTTTTCTTTTTTCCAGAACTTCTGTGCTATTCGTCTCAATTACTTTCATAGTGCTCATGATAATCTCACTGACTTGGTTGGTCTTCTATTATGTCCAACGCTTCAGATATATTCGCACAAAAGACAAATTATCAGTAAGTGACTTTTCGTTTTTTTTAAATTTTTTTAAATTGCTATTTATTTTCAGAGAAAACTGGGGAATGCGGCGAAAAAAGCTCTTTCAAAAATACCTACTAAAAACTTAAAAGCTGATGATAAAGTAAGTTAGGTATAACAAATGCAGTTAGGTATCCTTATAATATATGCAATTTTCTTTAGGAAGTACAAGGAGATTTGGAATGTTGTGCAGTTTGTATAGAACCATACAAACTTAGTGATGTTTTAAGGATATTGCCTTGTGGGTAAGTCTAATTATTGCGACATATTTTATCTTCAAACTACATACTCGTACTAGCAATTAAAGTTTAATCATTCAAGTGCTATTTCCATACTAATAGATTAGTGATTGGTACTTCCCTCAAAATGAGAAAAATAATTACTTCCAGCCTTGTCTATATATCAATGCCAGATAATCAAACATTGCAATACCCAAGTAGCATTTTTAGTCGCCGTTACGTTCCGGCGACTTTTGTTTGCAACTTTAAAGTTGTGATTACTACTGATAGGAACGTAATTACTACGTTCCTATTACGTCCCTGCAACCAAAATGGGGAACATTTTGAGGGTGATAGATACGTAACGGCGACCACCTAGCAACTTACACCGCTACGACGCGCTTACGTTCCGGCAACGTGGTGGAGACGTAGCAGCGTGGTCACCGCTACTTTGTTGGATTTGTTTGCTTCTTTACATTCGCGTCCTCGCTTTGTCTTTGTCTAAATAATTAAAAAGTATTCTAGCCCAGCATCTTCCGTCATTTTTCAATAACCGTGGAAAATGGAAGTAAATAATATTTATTTTTAACTTATATCTATGAATATGGTAGATATAAGAAAGGTATTAATTTGCTGATTTTTTTCTCGTTGCTAGATTCAAGAAACTAAAACGATTGAAAATTTTCTGTCAAATATGACATTGATAGATTGAAAAGTAACAACGCGCCTTCTCAAAATGCTTGTTTTAACACTTTTTTATCGGAAAGATAAATTACGAAAATGTGCGAAATTACCTAAAAATGCATTTTTGCTCAATTTTCTCTTTTTTGGGACAATTTTGAAGAAATAACTATTTCAGTACCAAAGGAAATTGACATTTGATATTAATGGCGTCTATCATTTTATAAGAAAAAATGGCGTAATTTTCAGTAATTACTTCTAAGTATTATTTACCTTAAAATGGGTGTTTGAAGGCTTTGCCACTTAACTGGTAGTAACGGCAACTAGACTTTTTTCACTTTAAGGTAATTCCTACCTTTAAGACGAAAATTAGTTTTAGATATTTTAAACTCTAAAGTCCCAATTACTACAAGAGGACTTCAAGGTTCCAGAAGCCACGTTTAAGTTCCGAATGCTACTACTAGGTTCCATTTGGAACTTTAACCTATAATTTTTATATGAGAGTGTGTTTTGTGCTATATTTCGAAATGTTGATATTTAAAATTGTAGCCACTCAAGAGAAGCGTTTTGTAATTTTGTATTGAAGACAGGTGCTCGTGTTTCGATTCGTTTCATCCAACTGCTGCTTTAATTTTCTATAAAATGTGAATGTGTGTCTATAATTTTTCTTCTTTCTAATGGCTGACATTTTCATCACTTCGCAAAAACTACCGAATCCTTCAAACGATTGTAAGGAACTAAATGTAGTTTCCATTTTGGTCCCTATAGAAGTGACAGTTACTTTAAAGTATTTTTTTGTAGTAATTGGAAGTTTCTAGTAATTTTAAAATGGAGTGGGAAGTAAAACTTACCATACAGTAGTTTTCTCGAGTAGCGGGATAGTTAATTCCACTTTAAATATGACTATATAGTTCCATAACTTTGGAGGTATTTCTAAAGTCGCGTTACCATAAAGTAATAAAAACTTTAAAGTGATAAACAAGTAACACAACAAAGTAATTGCGACCATTGAATATAACTTTAGAGTTAACGTGACTTAATTTTGCATAGTAACAATTCCGTTCCAGATACTTCAAAAACTACTTAGAAGTACTGAAACCATAAAGTTCCAACTTGTAGTAATAATTACTACATAATTACTCATACTTTCTAAATATAAGTAATAAAAACTAATAAGTCGATTTTTAAGTAAAAATTTAGTAATAACTACTTATTCAAAGTTCCCATCTCAGTTACCGCAACTTTAATGCTGCTTGGGTAATGTATGTACCTTATATTGATTTTCATGGTTTTTCTATCTCTTCCAGGCACGAATTCCACAAAAACTGCATAGACCCGTGGCTCTTAGAGCACCGGACGTGTCCCATGTGCAAGATGGACATACTCAAGCACTATGGATTCGTGGTCAGTTCCTCGCTCTGTTCGACTTACTCGTATTAGTTGAAGTTATTGCCATCTATATAGTTTTCCCTGCGATAGTAGGCTAAGCACCGCTTGCATCCCCTATCACACATCACACAAAATCCAAGGTGGAGGTAAATAATCTTCCAGTATATCTGTATAACATGAAGACGATTGACAGAAAATATTCGGCCACTTTCACTTTTTGAATGTGCTATTAAAATATTGCATTATTCTTTCACTCACACTTGCGATAGAAGCATTCTGCTTTGCTTAGTTGATTTCTAATCATATAAATATAACTATAGTAATATCTATACTGCTCAAAAGAGACATCCGAGGCAGCCATTTTGAACCCTAAATGAAGCAGGCATATACATACATAGAATTATTTTGTAAATTTAATTTAAAGAAAATTATTTTCTGTAGTTTTTGTCATAATTATATACGATACAAACTGCCAATGTAGGGTTAAAAATGGCAATGTATTCTATCTATTTTATTTTTGTTCTCTTTTTGCACATTAGGGCTAAAAGTGGGGTGTTTCGGATATAGGTCTAAAAACTGAAACTGCGTAATTTTTGGATGGAGTTTGATACCTACAAAATTTTTCCATAGGTTTTAAAAAATTTGTAGCCTATTAGATGTAAGGGTAAAAATCAAGTTTTCCAGAGATTATCGAATGCTTAAGTTAAACAAATCAATTTTGGTAGGCATATAATATGTAACACTTATTTTATCACACTTAACTATTCCAGAATATTTTCATTTTTTCTGCTTTATACGAAAGTATTTAGAAACTTTTCTGTGTCCTGTAAAATTTTTATATTTCACTTAATTTCTGTACAACAAATTAAAATGTCTCGACAAGGTCTAAGCACACATCATTAGCAAATAATTTTATATGTTTTCGTCACAGTGGGCTTATGTCAGTTATTATTTATCACAGTAGGCTTATGTCACTTTGGCTATTTGCTTAGGAAAACTTGATTTTACCATGTCACTTTTTAAGTATAAAATCTGTCAAAGATTACGCAGTTTCATTTAGGCCCATTTCCGAAATGCCCCATATATTAATATTCAGGTAACTATATGTGTTTATAATGGTTTTCCTCATTTCTGTCGGTTGCATTCAAGCTAAAAATTCTCGTTTGGCGTTCACTACCCAATCTGATCAGAGCTTTTAATGCTTACGTAGGTCGTCGGGTACCGTTAAAAGTTTTGTACGTATCGACGTTTATTGTTAATGAGTTTCTCGAAATTTTAGTTCACCGGTAGTCAAGAAAGCATCTTGCAAATAGATTCCGCGGATGAGGTTGTGAGAGTTTCTGTGGGGACGAGTCCAAGGAGAGAGGGGGGCATCAGCCCGTTACCCGAGATCAGAGCTGCGATACTCACTGAATTGACAGAACAGCAGGTAAATAAAAGTGGGTTTCATATAATGATAAAGATAAAATTAATATAGGAAAAATTTTTGGGTCTCTCTTTATCAATTATTTCCTTATAATCTTTCATGTCATTCTCTCACTTGCAACTAGTCCCGATAAACAATGTACAGGGTGTCCCATTTTGGGTGTTTTTCTCAAAAATCTCGGTTATTATTAAAGCTAGATGGTTGCAGTTTTCACGTCACTGTACTACTTTTTTGAAAGGAATTTGGTGGACCAATCAGATTTTAGATAAGTTTTATAGTTTCCGCGCATTGGCGCAGGACTGAAATTTTCGATTTTTTGGAAACCTCTCTCCTGGCTACAACTTATATACAGTGTGTCCCACTTAAGGACTGACCACCCCTGTAAAATTTTTATTTATGGCTCGATTTCCATAAACTTTTTTTTGTTGGATAGAGCTTCAAAAATGGCATTAAATGTATAATTCAGGTACCTCGTGCCTTAAATTCATGGCCCACTGAGACGGTGTTTTAGTGCTGACATTTGGAAAAGTACTATTAGGGATTTTTTTAGAGGAAAATCAATGCCGGATTCTTATTCAGCGTTGTTCGAAACCCAAACGTACCAATTTGCATTACCATAGCTCTACAGGGTGTTTCAAAATTTTTAGTGTCCCACTTAATTAGTGACCACCCCTGTAAAATTTTTATTTTTAGCATGATTTCATAAACTTTTTTTTATTGGATAGAGCTTCAATAATGGCATTAAATGCATAATTCAGGTGCCTCGTGCGTTACATTCATGGCCCACTGAGACGAAGTTTTAGTGCTGAAATTTCGAGAAGTACTATTAGGGACTCTTTTAGAGAAAAATTAATGCTAGATTTTTATTCAACGTTGTTGGAAACCCAAACGTACCAATTTTCATTAGAAAATGGTGGAGTAATTGAAATGACTGAAATTTGAGTGTATGTTATGTTGTGTTGTTTATTCATGTATTTGATGATATTAAATTAAATAAAAAAATGGTTCGCTAATAAATTTTTGAAAGAATATGAGTTCCTCATGAATATTTTAGTGACCAACTTACCAGAAATTAAGAAAATTAATTACAAATTAGTACATTTTTGTTTGGAACTTCTCACTGCATATAAGAATCCGGCCTTACTTTTCCTTTTAATTTTTTTGGAACACCCTGTGGAGTTATGGTAATGCAAATTGGTGCGTTTGGGTTTCCAAGAACGCTGAACAAGAAACCAGCATTAATTTTCCTCTAAAAAATCCGTAATAGTACTTCTCGAAATGTCAGCACTAAAGCACCGTCTTAGTGGGCCATGAATTTAACGCACGAGGCACCTGAATTATGCATTTAATGCCATTTTTAAAGCTCTACCCGACAAAAAAAAGTTTATGAAAATCGAGCTATAAATAAAAATTTTACGGGGGTGGTCAGCCCTTAAGTGTGGCAATAAAAATTTTGAAACTCCCTGTAGAGCTACGGCAATGCAAATTGGTACGTTTGGGTTTCGAACAATGCTGAATAAGAGTCTGGCATTAATTTTCCTCTAAAAATATCCATAACAGTACTTCTCAAAATTTCAGCACTAAAACACCGTCTCAGTGGGCCATGACTTTAACGCACGAGGCACCTGAATTATGTGTTTGATGCCATTTTTGAAGCGCTATCCAACAAAAAAAAGTTTATGAAAATCGAGCTATAAATAAAAATTTTTACAGGGGTGGTCAGTCCTTAAATGGGACACACTGTATATATCGACAAATTTAATCAACTATTTTTATAGATTTTTTGGCGTAGAATCGAATGGAATAATTAGTTTTTTGGTAGTGTTAATAGTTTTTGAGATATGAACTATGGTTTCCATTAAAAAAAATAACTTTGGTTCATATCTCAAAAACTATTAACGCTACCAAAAAACTAATTATTCCATTCGATTCTACGCCAAAAAATCTATAAAAATAGTTTATTAAATTTATCGATATATAAATATATAAGTTGTAGCCAGAAGAGAGGTTTACAAAAAAACGAAAATTTCAGTCCTGCGCCAATGCACGGAAACTATAAAACTTATCTAAAATCTGATTGGTCCACCAAATTCCTCTCAAAAAAGTAGTACAGTGACGTAAAAACCGCAACCCTCTAGCTTTAATAATAACAGATTTTTGAGAAAAACACCCAAAATGGGACACCCTGTACAGTCATGTCCATATTTTACGTCTTCAGAAGAGTTGTATCTTCCTCGAGGAAAATACAAATACAATACGCCTGGCGACATAACGTACGAACATGACGGTACATGTTATTTACTTACCTTTACCTCCCATATCGTCTTTCCAGAGGCAGTGCCTGTTTGACAGTTCAGCGGAAGACGAGAGCAGTCGGGCGTCCACACCAAACGAGATGACTCCGAGCCTGCCGAGGGGTCCGTTCGCGCCGGTGCGGCAAAGTCTGTGCGCCAGTTGCATCGCGGCAAAAGCAGCGGCCAGCATAGGCGACCAGACGACGGACAAGGCGGCATCGTCGAACGACGAAGCGGAAACATCAAACGAGGCGTTTTTGAGTAAAGCCGAAAAGTAGGAGTGGAGTTTCTCGCGGATAGATCTTGTGTTTCAGGCAGCTAGTCATTTTACTTCGACTTCATTGTAAGTGATACTATTTTTGACTACTTAATATTAATGTTGTAATATCGAGTCAGTAGGAGACACTTTTTTTTAGTTTTCTTAGCAGCAATACGATGCTTTTGTATAGGTTGAGTTACTGCCCGTACGGTTTCAGTTCGATTCAATAAGGTACATTCCGTCCCCATTTCGTTCTAAATTGTCGCGATTTAGGATGCAAAAATATTGATTCGTATTCTAAATTCTATTAATTCGTCAAAAGTGATAGGCATGTTACCGTAATGATTTCTTCCCGTTCTTTTATTTTGACTGCCGCCATTCCCTATTTTGTGATATATACATTAGGTTTAAGTTAATCGACAAATTTGAATGACAGACATTTTAGTGGTGCTTTAGTTTTAAGATATTTAAAGTTAGTATACTTTACCTTTTTTATTTCAAAGCCTTTATTGGAGGCTAGCAATGTATCGTGCAATATGTTAAGAAAAAAATAGCGGAAAACACACAAGTCCTTAAAATATTGTACTTAACAAGTTAGTATTTGCATTTACACCTTATACTTAGTATGAAATTGTCTCGGCAGAGCTGAGCACACTATATAGGTACTTAAAAATTCATTGCAAACTTTTGCAGAGTTGACTCTGTAAAGATGGCTCGACTCCATTTTATTTTCTCAAAATTGTTTAAAATAAGTGCCTTCAAGATTGTGATTATTTATTTTGACTTTTCCGAAAGAGCAATGTACAAAATACGGTGGAACAAGTTTTTGTGTGAAGAGCAGTTTTAAATTCCGTTGTAAATTGATAATTCCAGGATTATTTTGTACAAAAACTTGTTTGAGTTTTAAGTATATGTTTGTTAATAATTTAGGCTACAACGATTTAGTAAAATATTTGCTGTAAATATTTAAACGCTGTTTTAATAATGACTGATTATTATACGATGTTAAGAACATAGAACCCTGTTTTAATTCAGACTTACCGTATATTTTTATTGATTATAAATTCTTGTATTGCAGGTTTATGTATGTCTAATAAATCGAATATGGGAGTAGAAAACGAATATTTTCCCGATTTTCATAAAAGCTGGAAATGAAACAGTGTAGACAGCACAAAAATCTATTGAAATATAACATGATACATGATTTTAAGATGAATAGTATAAAGAACAGTACAAATAAAATTATTTTAAATATGATTCAAAGGCACAAGTTGGAAAAATAAAAAATAATGATTTCTAAACATTTTTAATAAAACAATCATTATAAAAACAACTTTATTTAAAACTAAAACATGGAATGTTTGAAATTTAATATACATATTTATATAACAAATATCAACAACAAAAAATCAATGAAATGACTAGATAATAATGTGTGGTTCATTACGAACCTATCGAACCAAACAAAAAAATGAGAAATATTTGTAATAGGCCGTAGTGAAAAACAAGTGTAGATTCATATTTCACTAATCAACTACCTCTTTACTATTGCATTACCTCTCGAGACTGAACAGTCATTTTTCTAACCTAGTAACAACCATTTTTAATGTTAACAACAAACGCTAGTACATTAACGTTAAGGTGCGTTGTGCACCTTTACAAAAGCTAAAAGCGTTTTTATCCTCAAACAAGAAATATACGCCAAAAATAATACCTTGGCACAGTTTCGTCCAGAGATCATATGTGTTGTACTTCAGTTTTGTGCTAGATACAGGTATACCTATTGTTTGAGAATATTTGAATGTTTCAAACAATATTCTTTAAGTACTCAACATACACAATTAAAAAATATAGAGGAATTCGCAATAAAATAATAATTAATATCAAAATATATTAAATGCAACTGCGAGTGAATTTTTATGACTAGATAGATATCTTTAGTACTCCTGATAAATTACATTTCTCTATGAATGAATGAATTTATTTTCTTTACGTTTGCCCCTTACTTAGGTTTAGGTGAAAACAACAACTGTTAAATTTGTTTAATCTTAAAGCAATTATTAATATTATTGCTGCAGAAATGAGGTTGTATGTCAAAAAACGAAAGATAATAATAAATAACAAAACGTAAAATATGAAAGCGCGAATCTTTCCAAATTTCAGCACTTTCCGACATTTGCAAAAGTCGATCTTAGCGATGATAATTTCGAAGTAAAACTGACAAACGTCCTTAACTACCTACTGAGTATACAAATATATCTTAACTGAGGTATATAGATGAAAAAAAACTGGCACAAGTTTTGCTATACATTTTTTAACTAACTGGTACTGGATAATCATTATATGAAGCAATAATATCACTTAATCTCTCCTAGCTAAGTCCTACTATCACAATAAACGACAAAAACATCAATTGATACTGGCTATTTCCTTCTATTTTTTCCTTCATCTATTTGATACATTTCCCCATAAAAGAGTTACCGTAAGTCTTAGTGCATTCCGATTCATTTACAAATTCAAATTACGCACAGGAATAACAAAGTACTTCACTGTGTCTTTTATGGAAAAATGGTTTTTAAGACGATACGAATTTTGTGTTACAAACTGCCCAAATAATCTTTTCGATTAGAGGACAAGAAAATTGACAGTAATATTCATTTTAACAGAGATTGGATAACAAATTTAGACAGATCTAGTAACATTATTGTTTATATTGTATAAGTATTTCTAATCTTGGCGACTGCCAATTTGTCAAAAAATTGAAATACATTTTATGGGGAAAATAAGACCCATGTCAAAGAGGATGACCAAGTGTTCTTTATCATCTATTAAAACGAATAATTTTCAGTTTTCATATGATACATCATAACAGGCATCAAAATCTTGAAGTTTCATGATAAAAGTGTCCACCGAATTATTTTTCGACATTTAAATCACACTTTGTAGCACAAAATTGTTTCCGCATCTATACTATGAAACGACCTACAGGGCTAAGTTACCAAAAGAGTGTGTATGTGTGTGGGCCACAATAATATTTGATTGTCGAGGATTTCAACTATTTTCAAAATTTCCAAGTTAGTTCATTTACACAACAGTACATTCTCGAAAATGGAACGAAAAACGACAGTCGCGAGAAGAAACTCGCGCCGTTTCATTGGTGTTATCCCGAAAACGAAAACTCGATAATTTTGCTTGTCCGTACGTGTAGGATTGGGCGAGATGGCGACGATTAGACGGTTCCGCTCTTCTCCATTTCGACCCTAGCTAAGCGTGTCTCAAATTCCCTGCTCAGAGCAGCTTTCGCCTACACAAAAAAACAAACGGTTTTATAGAATTTACTTGGTACGCAACCTTAAAAACAGAATAGTTTAAAAGCATTGCCTTCCGAGAATTATGGAGACGTGTTTTGGCCACCATCCAAAAAATTAATTATTTCTGGTCCATTCTTGGGAAAGAAAGTGACACTGCAGAAATTTGTATTCACACTCATGCACAAAAGTGTCGCTTATTTTTTATTTTATTTTTTTTTAAATAAAAGTATATATGTCAAAGAATAGAACCAAATTTCTATTCAATAATTTAGAATCAAGATCAAAATGCATTAAAATAAATTAAAATAGTTAATATTTAAATAACAAGCAAAGGAATATAACACCTGCCCATATGAATCAAAATATTTATAATTTTTGTAGTTGATTTATTTAATGAGTTTGGTTGGCAAATGACACCTAAACACTGAATTATTAAACTATATGTAGTTGTTAAATTCTCTTCCTAAATGCAACTCTTTATTTAATTACACCCATAGATCATAATTATATGTATATAGGTAGAGTGCTGAACAAGTCCCTTTTTATGGCAAATTGTGGATTTGAGCATGGGCCTATGGAATATGCGCATTAGACCTTCAGACCGCGCAATTCAAAACAGTGGTTGTTTTTCTGAATTACTATCTCCCTACAAACTTGTATATTGATAATAAATTAAGCTCACCGCAACGTGGACTGGTCAAAACTTCGATAACTACAACTAGGTTCGTTTATACTTGTAAAACTAGTTTCGTCCAAACTACTAGAATTTGCTTCACTGATGCTAGAACTTGACTTGTTTTCATCTACCTTTATAACTTTAACACTAAAACAAATAAGCTACACCACAATCATGTTAATATACTTACTTAAATGATGGTTTAGGTGGTTTTAATAGAAGAGTTGGTACCACATTTTCAATTAGCTGCGTTTTGACTCGTTTCGTTTTTTAAACACTCTGGTGTAAAATGAGCAGAATATATTCGAGATGATCACTTAATTAGATAAAACACTCAAACAACTAAAACGCAAAGAAACTATTAATTAGCTGAAAATCGAAAAAATTATGCCACAAAGCGTCTATGATGCAAACAACGGTAGGTTATACTTAGTTTGTCGCTGTCAAATAGCTGTCAAAGAGTGTCAAGTTTCACAAAAAAAACTCAAATTGCAAATGCGCATGTCCACTGGGCCTATTTATTACTATTTTTTTACTATTTTATGATTTTAAATTCGTCAAAGATTTTTCGCGCATTATACTTGTATGTATAAAAAACATCGTCCAGCACTCTACCTATACAGGGTGATTCACGTAGTGGTTCATTAGAAGTTTACGGGAAATGAGTGCGAATTTTGATTTGAAATTTTGGTTACTTATATAACAGGTTGTAAACTTTCTTTCTAAAATATTTTCAACTTCCGATCACTTCCGGTTATACCGGAAGTCGATAGCAACTCTGTTATTTCAAATAGAACACCCTATATATTATTACACCATTTGGTTCCCTAATCAATTCCAAATCTTTTTTCTGAATATAATATGTACCCCATTCCTAACCCTTTTTGAGATATTCGCAAATTTTTGATTTTTTTGAGTGTTGCAGCCATCGACCATAGTGATGATAACTTTGAAAGTTATGATTCTGGAAAACTGAAATTTTGGACTGTCGTAGGCGAAAGTCAACTTTATTAAATGGTCTGTATGCCATTTCAAAATATTGTACAGGGTGTTCGGGAAAAAATTCCCAATATCAACATTGAAAAATTGAAAAATCTCATTTTTTCAAATGGAACCCATATTTTTTGTATTGCACCATTGAAATGCTTATGAAAAGACAGTTCAAAAATATATAACACACTATATGTCTAAATGAAGCGGTTGCTTCGTTATTATGCAAAATACATATTTTTGCTGCTCCATATCAAGAAACAACGGACCTTTTCTAATGGGCGCCCATGGATTTTTCATTTGTGATTGTCATTTATTGTGTTCCAAACAATAAAATATTAACTCAACAGTTAAAATATCTTCATTAGAATAGTTAATTTGAGCCATTCTTGTCAACACAAGAATGGCTCAAATTAAATATTCTAACGAAGATATTTTGAATATGTTTTACACTCATGGAGAGTGTAAAAGAATTTTAGAAAGAACGATTAGAGTTTTTAATGAAAGGCATTTACATTTACCACCTTTGACGAAAAGAAAATTCAGAATGTTCGAACGAAATTTCATAGTCCATGGCAAGGTCCAAACAAAGAGATAAGCAAATGTAAATACGTAACAGGTAAATAGCATAATATGAATATGAATAAAGTGTTTTACTTATATGTAGCTTCTTGTTTTTTCTTCTAGTACTTAATTATTATGTAATTGTTAGTATTATTTAATTTTGTATTGTTGCTTCTCAGGGAAAAAATATTATTAAATAGCCCTTAACCTTGTCATATAATTGCGTTATTTAATTTTCCATGGCCCCCTATAATGTGACGCTCCTTGAGAAATGGCATCTTTGTTGATACAGAGCAGAAAAAATACGTATTTTTCGTAATAACGAAGCAACCGCTTCATTTAGACATATAGAGTGTTATATATTTTTGAACTGTCTTTTCACAAGCACTTCAAGTTTGCGAATATCTCGAAAAGAGTTAGGAATAGGGTGTTCTATTTGAAATAACAAAGTTGCTATCGACTTCCGGTATAACCGGAAGTGATCGGAAGTTGAAAATATTTTAGAAAGAAAGTTTACAACCTGTTATATAAGTAACCAAAACTTCAAATCAAAATTCGCACTCCTTCTCCGTAAACTTCTAATGAACCACTTACGTGAATCACCCTGTATATATGATCTCTATGATTACTGTCTTGATCACTTCAAGATGAGCCTATAATATACGGGGTGTTCCAAAAGTTAAGGGGGGAGGGGGTAGTAAAGAGATAACTACGACGAAACCCGTCGCACCTACCTGCTCCCGATGCTCGGTCAGTCGTTCTCTCTCGGCGTCGTGGTGGTGCTGCAGGCGTTCGCGGCGCTCCTCGAACGCGCGGTCCAGCTGCTCCCGCTTGAGGACGCCCCGGCCCACCGCGGCCGTCTCCGCCTCCCTCTTGACGCGGGCCAGCTGGTCGCGGTCCGTCCGGTGGCGTCTGGCCAGCTGCCGCACCTCCTCGCGGTGGTCGGCCTGCAGCAGTCGCATCACCTCGGCGGTCTCGCGCTCGAACTGATCCTAGGGGACGACACGCAACGATACACTGAATCTGCATTGGCACAAAACCTAGTGTACATAATACACCTATTTTTCTTTGCTTATACGATAGAATGCAATAAAACAGGCCTGAATGTAGAATTTTTCTTTTTTCTGAGTGTGCCTTGGAAACAAAATCACCAAACAAAATTTGACAGTTCAGTTGTGGAACTTTTATTTAACTTGCAATGTATGTATGTTTAGGTCAGATCTTGCAAGCCGAATTAGAACCACTTCCTGACATCCGATTGAGCTGGAATTTTGCATAAACCTTTAGTTCCGGTGACAATACAATATACAAGACTCAATATTGTAATACTTTCAAAATGGCCGTCGCCACAAGATGGCGGATGATGTATTTTTTGTCAACCCCCTTAATATGGGTATCAAATAAAAGGGCTTGAAGAATAGAAAACGACAGAGTCGGTGACATCACACTAAATTCAATATGGCCGCCGCTCCAAGATGGCGGATAATGTATTTTTTGTCAACCCCTTTAGTATGGGTATCAAATGAAAGGGCTTGAAGAGTAGAAAAGGATAAAGTTAGTGACATCACACTATTCAATATGGCTGCCCCTCTAAGATGGCGTATAATGTATTTTTTTGTCAACCCCCTTAATATGGGTATCAATAGAAAGGGCTTCAAGAGTAGAAAACGATAAAGTTAGTGACATCACACTAAATTCAATATGGCCGCCGCTCCAACACGGCGGATTACATTTTCTTTTCCCTTAATATGGGCATTAAAATGAAAGGGCTTGAAGAGTAGAACTAAAAAGTTGAAAATAAAATTAATAGTAAAAAAAAAATATTTTTAAAAATAAGCTTTTATTTAAATGCTCTGAAAAGAAAATAAATTGTATAATAAATCAAACCAAGGCAAACCCATAATTATACAACTGTATATGATATAAAAGCTTGTCGCGAGAATATATATCTTGAAAGTAATTTTAAGTAGAAAATGTATTTTCTATAAAAGAAATTTACACAAGAGAATCTCGCGACCATATAATATACATATATCTTGACGAAAGTAATTAAACGTATAAATTGTATTTTTCTATAAAAGAAATTTACACACGAAAATCTCGCGACAAGCTTTTATATCATGTACAGTTGTATAATGAAACAAAATTATGGGTTTGCCTTGGTTTGATTTATTATAAAGTTTATTTTCTTCTTTTCAGAGCATTTAAATAAAAGCTTGTTTTTAAAAATATTTTTTACTATTAATTTTATTTAAAGATAAATCATAACAGAACGAGCAATATTTTTTTGCTGAATAAAAGCTGTATATAATAACCAACAAAATATATATATTTATGGTAGTTAAGGATTTTGACTTCGGTTTATATAACAATAATAATTATTAGTGACATTGTTTCCAAGGCACACTATGAAAATATTAATAATTTAATATTTTGGCATATTGTTTTCAAGGCACACTATAGCCACTTTTTATCCAAAGAAATAAAGCAAACCTACAAAATTTTGAAAATAAATGAAATATTAAAATTTTCAAATTTTCTCGAATATCTACCAAAACTATACATAGTTTGATTTACAGATAATATATTTCTGAAGGTGAAATTGACAAACTAAAATATAATATTCCTACCTTCAAAGCCTTGATTTGATTAGCTTGCGACTGCCTCATAACCTTATCCGCCAGATTATAAACAGCCTCGTGGTACTTCTCCCTCAGCTCCCGTTCCTGAGTCACAAAATCCCTGCTGATCGCCAGCAGTCTCTCCGACTGACTTCTAGGCAGGGTTGACCTGGCGTCCGCTTCTCCGCTAGTTTCCGGGCCGTCCGCAACGCTTGTGAGCGGTTCGGCACTGGGCGACTCGGTGGAGAACACCCCGCTCACGCTGGAAGAGTGTGCGAGGTGATAATTTAAAATCGGAGTTATATATTTGACAGAATCGGATCAGTCACTAGAGGTTTTGGAAATATATTCGACAAATTGGGGACCATAGGTGCTTCTAAGGGTGTGTTTTTAGAAAAATCCCGTAAATTAAAGCAAAAATAAATCGAAAAAAAAAAGCGATAATTGTTATGAAGAGGGGAATAAATGACCTTACAAAGAAGTAAATGAATTATATGAACTTTTTGGCACTTGACAAGTAGTAGTTCATTTGTCCCATTGTTATACATGTTAATTTCAATGTACGTTTGAAATATATGATTCTGAAAATGTCAAGGAGAATGCAACGTCTGCCAATATCAATGAAATGAAATAATTTGTGGAATATTAACCAATTAGGTGATAATTCCAGAGAGTGGTATTATCGTATGTAATATCACAAGTGCCGGAAATTTTATCGATAATTTTTTCGAAAGTGCTATTTTGCCTAGAAAGATCACGAGCATAATTGGTCTTTTATTTTCTGATAAAATCCCGAGAGCGAAGCTAGAGGAATTTTATCTCTGAAAATAAAAGCCCAATTTGTACGAGTGGTTTTGCTAATGGGCAAAATAGTGCTTGAGAATAAAATTATTTAGAAAAATTTCCGGCATGAGTGGTATTGGTAGAGATTATTTCACAAATACGATTTAATAATTTCTGTATTAATTTTTTCTATGTTTACATTTCCAAAATGACTCATTTTGAACGAGTTTATTGACAGCTTCGACTGAAGCATTTGAGTAAACAAACATGACGCTTGGATATCCAAGGCAAATGCGATTATACCTACACCCTGTCAGAGTTGGTTTATTTTCTGAATGTGTGTCATAAATTTAAACGGAGACCGAGGTCTGATAAGAACAATTTAGCAGTGTAAAAGTTATATAAATTCACTGATATAATGCTTAATAATACCGCAACAAAATTTATAAGCTGCATAATTTAGAACAGTGTAAAACACCAATTTTCAGAAGTACGTGTTTGTATCAAACAGATTCGCGGTTGCTAAGCAATGAAGTGGTAATTGCACTAGTGGTATTACCGCGATAATTTGCACTAGTGCAATTATCGCTAGCAGAGGCATATGATTGGTTGGATTTTTATGGAAGGAGCTACTTTATTGGATGAAAGCAGTATGAGGGAAATAATCGCTGAAATCCTACTCTCTTATTTAGGTAGTTAAGCTAAACCAACGCCAATAATGTGGTAGCTAAAACTGATCGGTAACCTATTAACTTCCTCACAGTACCAAATTTAATATAGGACTAGAAGATACAATTTCAGTTACACATTGATCGTTAAATATCTATTAACACAATAAATAAATTACAGATAGTTAAGTAAATTTTATATAGAAGCGCAATGGTCTAGTGGCATGATTCTTGCTTTAGGTGCAAGAGGTTTCGGGTTCAAATCCCAGATGTGATTACTTTTTTTATTTCTTAAATCACATTTTCGAAAAGGCAAAATATTTATAATTTTTGTAGTGGATTTATTTAATAAGTTTGGTTGTCAAATGATGCCTAAACACTGAATAATTAAATTATTTGCAGTTGTTAAATTCTTATGCATTACAAAATGACTTGTGTTGTTATAATAACTCTAGTGACTGACCGACAACTGTCATAGGGTAAATATAATTTACCTTACGTGCTAAAAAGTGGAAGGCATGCTGCAAAAGTAACGATATTGTAACATGGTGCAAGATAACCGTGCAAAGAAGAATCTCAGAATAGGCCAGAAAAAAATACATTACAATTTCGTCCGTGGTGTTGGAAAACTACATCGAACTCACCATCGAGGGCATAGCCTCCAAACACCAGTTTGCTGATCAGTACAACTGATCTGGTTCTCCGTTCTTTGCAGAAAACGATTTACCAATCAACAATTTTCGGAATTCGAATTAGCGGGAGAAATTTCAACAGTGCAAGGCAGAGGGCAACACCTTCCGTTTCACAGGAAGGCATGGACAAAGCGTTATGGCATTTTGTAAGCACGTTTGACACTATAGAGACACTTCATGAGGAAAGTAGGGTAATACATTGTCGACATAATATGCTGTCTAGCATTTACTGTCAAATTTTTCTGTATATCTGGGACAACCACTGCTAAGAATGATTTTAAGGTTGGAATATCTTAGTTTTTTTAGTTTTTATCTGCCAGGTGGTATCAAAACCTAGCATATTTACACAGAGCAACCACAGTTGTCAAATTGACAGAAAACCACCTCTGAAACTAACTGAAGCCACCGATACGAACTAAGTCACTTTCCAAAAAAATTCTCTATCAAGTACAGTTTGCTGTCAACTTGACAGTCGTGAACTATCTATAAGAACCTTTCGAATAAAACTTTCGAGATTCCTTACCTATTTAAAATTGAATTACCGATTGCCCAACTTTTCTTGATAAATAGTCTCTATTTTACAATAGCGAAATCCAACACACTTACATGTTTTTGCTGGACAGTCGCTTCACCAACTTCATATTGATCAGCTTCGACCTCTTCTCGCCATAGTCGCCGCTCTTCTGCGACTGAACCGTCATCTTCTTCTTCTCGTGCTTCTTCCTCAACGCCTCCAGCTTCTTATCCAGTTCCAGTCGTTTCTCTTTAACTAACTTATTCTCTAAAATTTTCTCTAGGGGTTCAGCCTCAATTTCCGTCTCTTCCTTGACCTGTATAAGAGATATGACATTACATATGCCATATCTACCAATGAAACTAACTTGTCTCACCTCGGTCACAGTCTTATTTACGAAGTTAGTTTCTGGGGTAACCGAAGTGTTCGTTACCGACTGAGGCGTTATTATCGGCGCTTCGTCGTTGGCGACGATGTCGACGGAACAGCCTATGCCGGCGGTTATGGAGGGCCTCTGGGCCGGACTTCCGTTTGTCTTGTTCGCCCTACCTAAAACATTCACCATTTATTGGTCAACTTTCGCTAATAGGTACGTAATGTTTGCCGATAGTTTCCGCCCTCACCCAAACTATTCTTCTTGATATCCTCCAAGGTCCCTTCGGCGGGTTCCATATCGTCGGTAAGCACGGCCAGCTGTTGCTCCCTCTTCTCCAGGTCGCTCTGGTACTTGATGGGATTGGCGAGGGCTTCGGCAAAGTCCGACAAACCGTCGGGAACGTAATCCTTGACGACGACCTGAAGGAAGAGGGAGGCGAGGGGCAGGGGTTGGCCGATTTCCATGCGCAAGTTGACGTGGCGGTAGCCGGGGCACAGCCCCACCACCGGCAGGATCCGGTGGCCTATGAATTTGCCCGAATCCTCGTATGCCACTATCCGAATCGAGGCTAAGTCGGGGAGGACCACCTGAAAGTAGCCATCGACGATTCTTAAGGGGGGGGAGGGGGGTTGCCCACAGGAAAGTGAGGTTAGATTTCGCATTTTTTTAAGTTGTATACATAGATATCATATATACAGGGTGTTAGTAAATAAGTGCGACAAACTTTAAAGGGTGATTCTACATGAAAAATAATGACAGTTTGCTATACCCCGATTACTGTAAGAAGTCCCGATTTTGTCAGATGACATTCTCCACAAAATCCCTAGGAATTTTCTGTTAACCATGGGTATAACATTGGTATATGCGTCTCAACCAGTGAATGACGTCACTCATTGATATATGATGTGAAAAGTTACCCAAGTGATACGAAAAAAAGAACATAATAAAATAAACACCATATTGCAATCACGATTATACTGCTACAAATAAAAATAACTATGACTAGAACTCATTTTAATAATAATTTCAAACGTCATGGAAACACTTTCATGTTGGTATTTTGGTAAAATCGGCTACTTGCGGCAGCGTCTATGGTGCGTACTCAGGCAAATTTTATTTCCGTTTTCCGTGTTGTGGAAGTAAAAATCTATATATATTTTGTGGTTCAAAAGGGTTCAAACTTTGGCCAGTGGAAATATTCGCGGGTTTTGTACGTTTCGTGAGTTTTACCGTTATCTGTGTTGTTCTTGTTCGTGTTATTAGTAGTTATTCATTGTGAAAATGGGCTCGTTACCGACCTGAACTTTTAACCCGGTTGCATTTTTTGCTCCATCGATGCCAACTTAGGATCTCGAAATTACCAATTGACAGTCCCAGTAAGGACTTCTTATAATAATTTTACTATATATAAAGGTAGGTCCGCAAATGCTTCGTTTTCAAATACAGGGAGTCAAAGTTTAAAAAAAAATGATAATTTATTTATTGTTATAGCTATGCGCACCTAACTAAAAATGTTTTATTTGAAATATTTTTATTTTCATTTGTTGTTTTGATTTATTGTTGCTGTATAGGATAGGTTTTTGATATTGTTGTAATAGAAATTAAAAATACGTGTTATGTTGTTTTATTTTTTTGCATAAAAATGGCGGCCCCTGTGAAAAAAAAGGTAAGAGAGCTTTTGTGTCACTAATTAAACGAGGATTTTAAAAATAATTTTTATTTTAAATTATCTCAGTGGCATATCATTTATTTTCCTAAAAATATCGAGGCCATTACCCCTATGCACGCCACTGATTAACATAAAATTTTGAATCGGGTGTCATAAATGCGCTTTCTAGTCCTCTTAAAACCCACCAAATTTCATTTGAATATCTTAATCCGTTTCAGCGCAATAAATAAATTATCTTTTTTTTTTAACTTTGACTCCCTGTATATCGGAAACGAAGCATTTGCGGACCTACGTTTATATACCAAACTGTCATTATTTTTTCATGTAGAATCACCCCTTAAAGTTTGTCGCACTTATTTACTAACACCCTGTGTATTTATTCCTTTACTCAATGCTTCAACACTAAAACAAATAAGCTACTAATGGTGTCTTACACCACAATCATGTTAATATATTTACTTAAATGATGGTTTAGGTGGTTTTAATAGAAGAGTTGGTACCGCATTTTCAATTAGCTGCGTTTTGACTCGTTTCATATTTAAACACTTTGGTGTAAAAAGAGCAGAACATATTCGAGATGATCACTTAATTAGATAAAACACCCGAACTAAAACGCCAAGAAGCTATTAATAATTAGCTGAAAATCGAAAAAATTATGCCACAAAGCGTCTATGATGCAAACAACGGTAGGTTATACTTAGTTTGTCAAATGGCTATCAAAGAGTGTCAAGTTTCACAAAACACTACTTCAAATTGCAAATGCGCATGCCCACTGGGCCTATATTCATTACTATTTTTTACTATTTTATGATTTTAAATTCGTCAAAGATTTTCCACACATCCTATGTATAAAAAACATCGTTCAGCACTCTACCTTTATATATAATCTCTATGGTTGTATAGCATAAAATCTGATAACATTTTTACCTGGCAAAAATTTAGTACAAACATTTTTCTGTCTTCATTTTAATCATAAGATCTTAAAAGCATATGCACTGGAATTATTATTTTCCCCAAGGTTTTCATAATCTATAAAACAAAACACTGCTTATAAGATCTTATGAGTCAGATTAAGACAGAAATGTTTGTACTAAATTTTTGCCAGGTAAAATGTTATTAGATTTTATGCTATACAACTTAAAAAAAATACGAAATATAACCTTACTTTCTCTGTTCGTAACCCCCTCTTAAATTCTCAAGAAGGGAGTCTGATAGCATCCTTGTTGGATTTAGTTTTTCTCAATTCGCGGCTTTAATAATAGTAGAACATTAAGAATCGGTTGCATCAACAAATAAACATCTATCATTATGATTTAGAGAGAATTGTATTAGTTAGGTAACCTATGTGCAAATTTACTTACCTAAATGTTTCACGTATAAATAACTCTTTTGTTGCTTACCTTCTTGAACACAAACGGCTCCTCATCATAGACCGGGTTTATCCCGTTATTAGGCACCACTTTCGTTTTAAACCTCTTCCGAACCGTATCGGCCGGCAATCCATACATCTCGACTTCGATGTACGTCCCCACCCGCCGATCCGTCAAAAACTGTCCCGATATCACCTGCACCACCACAGTTCCCGCTATAATTCCGTCCACCGTCGATTCCGCGAACGGATAAAAGATCCTGTCCGTTCTCCTCATGAATTCCGGCTTCAGCAAGTAACCGCACCTGGAATCACACATAATGAAGATACCGCCATTGAATTGACAAGTAGATGGAAGGAGTGTAGAGAGAGAGAAACTGGCAGCCAAACTTGAGTAAGTGAAATAGTAAATAAATCAGCTGATTCCGGCAAAAACCACATAACACAAAAGAGGTGTTTGTCCTAACTTTCTATTTTTGTGCCTACTCCATTTCTCTGGTTTCAAATGAGTTCCATTGTCAAACGTCATTTTAATTTTCCTTCTGTCCCAATACGAATAGGAGTAATTATTGTATTATTTAGTTCGTGTCGTGTCTTAGTTGGTGTTTAGTTTAATATTATTTTTAGATCGGAGAGAAAATTTAATTTAGCTATGTGGCTATATTCTCTCTGTTTAACAAAAAGAATTACAAATAATTACCTTATTAAAGGGACCAGAACCTCAATATTTGACTACGAAGAGCTAGGTTCGTTAGCACAATATTTTGCCAGTTTTTCCCTTGATAGAGTTTCTATCATGACTTGGAAAATAAAAAACTGTAGTAATTACATACTTTTTAAGTTTGCGCTGCCCAAAATTCTCTATGAAATTGCTCTCAATAAATTGTTGACTACAAATGCAAGTAATTACTTGTAGACAAATGTTTCCTTTTTATTGCTGCAATCCACTTGTCTCTAATATCACCGTATCTCTTGGAAAACTGCAGTTATTAGCAAAGATTTTTAAGACTTACGAATGAAAAGAAACCCCACTATTATTTTATTCTTTCCGCCCCGTTTGGTACATCCAAATACACAACAGGAGTTGACCCTCTTTTTTTGTACTTTACAACTATTAGGTGCCTAAACATTAAAAACTAAATGAAAATATGTAGAAGCTACCTGTCTTACATGCTTTTCCTATTAAATTGAATTTTAAAATTAATAAATCAGTTAAGATAAGTAATTAAAGTTAAAAATGTATACCTTATCCTAGATATTTTGTCGCCTTTATTTTAAAATAAACTTATTTTGGAATTTGTATTTTATTTGTCTCAATTTACTTCCAGGTACATAAAATTGCCATGTAGGTATTTTTTTAATCAATTCACTACTTTTTCTGTGCAATATTTCCATCACAGTTCACAGTTTAGGGAAACATAATTGTGGTTATATAGAAAAATTCTCATTCCTACAAACAAGCCCCGAATTTCCGAATACAGATCATACAATGAAGAGAATTACGGGACATGCCCATTAAATTCGCTCATTAATATGCAACATCCCTATATACCTCCTTCGCCTGAATCAGCTGACACGTTCATTAGGCGTCCTTGTCTTACTTATTGCCATTTGAAACCTATCTCTTTCTAGAGTTGGCTGCCCCAAACAACAATGAAACTGGTACCTGTGCGACTTCCATTGTACTTATCAATTCGATGGATACCGCGCAAACATCGACAAAGCAGGTACCTACCTAAAGTTATACTCGAAAATTCCCAGATTCAGCTGCATGGCGAGATCGAGCGTTTGGTAATTGAGGGCCACGAGTTGACAGCCGGCATTCCAGAAGACCTGCGGCATGAAATTGGACGAATCGAATCTCGTGCCGGCGGGGTACACCCTGCTCAACTGGTGTTTGTTGTAATTCACGAACTGGATGGGGTATTCCTTAAGTAACGAGGTGGCCTGTTTCTCGTCAAAAGATGACATCTCGTAGCTGCGGTTTTTTTCTAAAAAAAATTACATATTTGAAATGAATTGTCTCCTCTGTAGAGTAGAGATCCCTCATAAGCCCTGTTTAGAGTCTCCAATTTTTATTGCCGGCAATAAAAATTGATGACATTTTTGTTGAGTCATCTGTGGCAAGTTTTATTGCATTGCAAAAAGTAACTCCAGACCTATTTTTATTACTATTGCAATGGCAATTCTAGTATTTTTTTAGAGATTTTTGTGCTAACAACCTTAGTAATAAAAAAACAATACATAAAACTTCATTTTCATGTATGTTATTATTGATTATACATACAGTGTGTCCCAATTTGATACTGGACACCTTAGAACTATAAATTTGAAGGACAAGGATAGTCCCAAGGGAGAGTATCTCATATAGGCGGTGGTATTTGGATGGGGTAATTATTTCATGGCCTGCTATGATTTTTTCAAATAGCTAATTTTCAACAGACTCTAGGGATTTTTTTACGACAAAATGTTATTAAGAAACTTGTTCAGAATGAAAAACTGAGTAGAATTGCTAAATTTCAAAAGTCTAGGCCTACTTTGATTTTTAGCTTTTTCGCATTCTCCCACTTTTTTCTTAGAAATGTGTCCTTTCTGGAGCTTTCACGTCAAAATATTATTAAGGAAACTTGATTATTGTGAAAAAATAAAATTTTGACGTGAAAGCTCCAGAAAGGACACTTTTGTAAGAAAAAAGTGGGAGATAAATCTAAAAATCAAAGTAGGTCTAGTCTTTTGAAATTTTGCGAATTTACTCAGTTCTTCATTCTGGACAAGTTTTCTGAATAACGTTTTGTCGTAAAAAAATCCCTAATGGGGTTACTTGAAAATTTGCTATTTAAAAAAATCATAGCAGGCCATAGTTGTCACGGTGGTTTGTGCTATTAGATATTTGTGTAGTTCTTCGATAAGTACTTTTTGGAGATCTATTATGGTTAGCTGTGCAGCCTGCGGCTATTCCGTGACTACCAGAACAAAATGTTTGGGGGATAACATTCCATCGGTAAGTACTTTTGTAAACCGGAAACGGCATGCCACCATATACAGAGACTGGACCGGTCCAGCGTAAAGCCCAAATTTGCTCCTTCCTGGTGTTATTTATTCATAGCCCTTGGTAGTACCAATAAAAAAATAGAGACCATTTGTTTTCCTTGCCCTTCATTTATATCTGAGGTGTCCAGTATCAAATTGGGACACACTGTATGTTATTATATGTTATTATTAGAATCTTTGGTAAAATTAATATGGTTGGCGGAAAAAAGATCGAAAATCAAAAGGTCGAACCACATTCGACCGAATCACAAAATGTCGAAAACGAAATATAGAAACTATAAAAGGTCGAACTACAAAAGGTCGAATCAAAAAAGATGGCAAAAATAATTTTCGTTTTTCGTTTATATATAAATAAGAAGCCTTTGGCATCGGCGGATAGCTGCAGTTTGCCTTTTTGGGCTCAAAATGTAGGTCCTTTCAATTATTGAAGACCAATTATTACATGTTGAGTTTTATAATTTCGACCTTTTGTGATTCGACCTTTTGTGTTTCGACTTTTTGTGATTCGACCTCTTGTGGTTCGACCTTTTGTGATTCGACATTTTGTGATTCGACCTCTTGTGGTTCGACCTTTTGTGATTCAACCTTTTGTGGTTCGACCTTTTGTGATTCGACCTTTTGTAGTTTCGACCTTTTGTGCTTCTATCTTTTGTTTTTCGATCTTTTGATTATTCTACCTTTTCTGTTTTCGAGATTTTTTAAAATTTCGACCTTTTGTGTTTCGACCATTTTTCCGCCAATCAATTAATATAACCCGAAACACTACGTATACAGTCTACACACCGCAAAAACTTCAATTATTTTATTTACTAAATATTTGGTTGGCAGTATCCACCAAAAAATAGAATTGCCTTAGATAAATTGCCAACATTGGGTGCAACAAAAATGTCAGCAATTTTTATTGCCGGCAAGGAAACTAACCTTGATTGCTGGCAATAAAAATTGCCGACTCTAAACAGGACTTAAGAATAGTCAGGTATTGCAACATCTTTAATGTCATTGTTTGCTGACTTTGGAGATATCTGAATTGATCTTGAGGATAAACAAATTCTTTTTTGTCAGATTAAGTGGCAATTCTCTGTTATTTATCTAATTCCTCCGGATTGCTTTTAGTTTGTACTAATATTTTGTGTGTAATAGGTTTCAGTTAAATATATTTAACTCGAACTGTGATAGGTATATAATATTTCCATGCTTTTTAAAATCTTGATGAAGGGTCTCTAAAGCACCACAAGTGTCTATGGAAAAGATTTATCACTTAAAATGTCACTTACTTTTGGCGTTTTCAAAACTAGAAAAATGCACCGGCTGCACGTAGTTCACCAAAGCCGATATTTCCGCTCCTGCCTCCGTTTCCGTTGGCGGTGCCGGTTTGGCCACTTGGTCGCTCACCCCGGTTTCCGACGGTGCGGCAGGCGCCTCTATAACTTCGGGTCCTTCGGGTTCCTCGTCACTCGACGATTCTTCGTCTTCCGTGGCTGTGGACTCCTTCGAACCCTTAGAATAGAAAATAGGAGGTAGAGGATCACCACTGTATATTAACAGAACAATCTTGGAGAGATCTATTGCACGCAGGGGCGGATTTAGGCATGGGCTTTATGGGCTGCTTTTATACAAGGGGCCCCGCCAGCCCCGGCCTCACCGCGGTGAAAATTAAAAAAAAAAATAACGTAAACGTACCAGTGCCTGCCACATTGCCTAAACCTCACACGTTTTATTTCATTAAATAAATAAGGTAATAAGCAGATATAAATCCATTCTATTGAAATGTTTACGTTGGTAGAAATCACAGTATCACAGTTATGAGTTATGAATGTTCCTAAGCCTAAGATAGTCATCTTCATCTCTCTATTTTTACTGACTTTTCCATTTATAGCGAAGTTATATTCATTGTAGTTTCTTTAGCAAAATTGTTTACTGCAGCGTTGTAAAAAATAGCGTGTAATTACGTGTTATTAATATAGATTTTTCAACGGAATTAATTTTTGTGGCTTATACTTCTAAGGAAACAAAATAAGATAATAATTTAGAACTATTTTAAATTTTTGAAGATTTTGGTTGGGGTGTCAGCTACTGGCTTATGTTATGTTTGTGCTAACCTGACGTAGGTGTCAGCCATGGTAAAATCACAAGTCATGCAAAAATGATCTCTTAAGTCTCTAACAAAAAACCTTATAATGGGGTACAAATTTCGCGTCAATGGGTTAAATATTTCCAATGTCTAACACCCCTGTCAGCCATTGTCTTCAAGAGCATCAGAACATGTATAGATTTATTACTCAACGATTCTGAGCCATGTCTTCTTCTTGTCAAAAGCTCTGAACAGGACCAATAACTACTACTACGATCTTTACAAGTTTACAATGTCAAATTAAATTAAATCATTCAAACTTAGCTCAAAGATGTCTAGTTATAAGAAACGACCCTAGAGAATTTATGCGGTCTGTCAGGAGTAGAGAAGAAACAGTATTTTTAGAAGAAAAAAGAAGAGAAAGATAGGGAGAAGAAAAGAGGGAGGGGAACAGAAGAACAATAAATAGAAAACAGATAGAAAATATTAAATGAGAAAAAAAAACAGTTGGAGCTAAATAACATGGGAATACATTTATGAGAATCAATATTATCATAGAAAAATAAAATAAATAGGTAAATAAAAGCGAACATTATTTTTAATAACAACTGTGACATAACGAACAAATAATAATTTACAAAATTGAAAATCCAAAGTTTTCTACTCAAGAATAAGTTAGTATATGTTCCAGAAATGAGAATGTACGAATAAATAAACATTTCTACATACAATAAACACTTGTGTTTTCCTTTTTAAAAATTGGTTTGACAATTTTTATAGGGTGTCAGGTCTTGGGCTTATCAGATTCAGGCTAAGGGTCTACTTAAAAATTGCTATGCCAGTTACTGGATAAAAAAATATAATTTTTAAAATTTTGTTTACAAAAAATATATTGCAGATTTGATTTGGGCTGTTGGTAATTATTTCCAGTGATGTCTCTCCTACTCACTTCATATTAAGAATCATCAATAAACGCCCCAAATTGACTTTTATACATTAAAATTTGATAAATCAATCCTTAAGGTGTCAGGCACTGGTAAGTATACGTTACCCACAAAAAATAAAATTAAGTTAGGCATACAGCATCAATTGTGGGCCCTGCTGCCATCTATACCCCGTCAATCGTACCTACAGGGTGTCTCATTTTGATCTGGAACACCCCTGTAAAATTTGAACTGACTTACGGATTTTAACGAATTTTTTTTTGTATGCAGGGTCCTCCTAGACGCACTTATCAAACACTTTTAAATGACCATGCGATTATTCCAGGGCCGGATTTAAATTTTTTTTTTACCCAAAATTTCGAGTTAAGGTATCAGCGATTTTTTTATCGGAAATCTGATAACGTGGCGTTAATTAGCGCCCCTGAAAACCCCCAGATTTCAAATTTCAAGAAATTATTCCCACGAATTATACTTTTTACACTGCATCACAATTGCAAAAAATCAAAATTTCAATTTGAGTTCAGCTATTAAGGTGGCTATGGAAACAAGTGAAAATGGTAAAAAGAGCTCCACAGTAGACAATGGTAATAAACCTGATCGGAAACTGTCCTCGGTTTTTCTTTTCAGTATTGCTGTACAGTACAAATTTTAGGCCATTTGAGACGCAAGAGAGCTCGCTGCCGTCGCAGTCGTGAAAAAACAATGGCTTGCAGAAATGTCAGTTTATGCATTTTTACAACAAATGTTATTCAGGGGTTGATGTTGCTAAAATAATTTAGGTGTTACAAATAATTTAGGGGGTATAAAATATAATTTCTAATCGATTCATCAATACATTTCTGCCGTTTAAAATATTGCTGCTTTTAATTACATTCTTCAAATACGTACTTTGTAGTGTATAATCTTATACTTTATTATTTGTACCAAAAAAATGTAAAAATTAACGTTTCTCAAAGTGTTTGCACTTGCATGACTGCCTGCGACGGCAGCAAGCTCTCTTGCGTCACAATGGCATAAAATTTGTACTATACAGCAATACTGAAAAGAGAAACCGAGTATAGTTTCCGATCAGGTTTATTACTATTGTCCCCTGTGGACCTCTTTTTACCATTTTCACTTGTTTCCATAGCCACCTTAATAGCTGAACTCAAAGTGAAATTTTGATTTTTTGCAATTGTGATGCAGTGTAAAAAGTATAATTTGGGGAATAATTTCTTGAAATTTCGAATCTGGGGGTTTTCAGGGGCGCTGATTAACGCCACGTTATCAGATTTCCGATGAAAAAATCGCTGATACCTTAACTCGAAAATTTGGGTAAAAAAAAATTGTTTATCCGGCCCTGGAATAATCCTATGGTCATTGAAAAGTGTTTGATAAGTACATCTAGGAGGGCCCTGTATACAAACAAAAGACACCCTGTATATCAGTTTGAGGTTATTATTTGCTCCTTTATGCTTGAGAAACGCTTCGCTTGAATCAACTGATCTTTCGTTTGGGTGAAGTGTGAAGTGTTAATTTAAACATTTTTTGAAGAAGAAGAAGCAGGTTTCTGATTACCGAAACAAACGGGGGCCCCATAATAGTGTTAGCCCAGGGCCCCCAAAATTTACGGTCCGCCCCTGATTGCACGAAGATTACAGGCAATAACAAATTCTGGGGTGTGGGGCGTACCTGTCTCTGTTGTAAGGGCGGGGCATGGTGGGGAACTACACCATTGCCGGTCGGCACATCGTCGGCCAGACTGGCATCGGCGGCACTGTCAGGCGATGGTGTTATGGTTCGTCTGTGGTGATGGTGGTGGTGGTGCTTTTTCTTATTCTTAATAATTATCTTTCGTTTCAAGGCGGAAGGTGGGGGCAAGGGGTTACCTAGATAAGCACAAACAACACTTTTGTACACATAGGATTTAAAAAATGCTCGAAGCATTTATGACAACTCCCCAGGCATGCAACATTTTTACTTTATTATTGATAATTCGCCAGAGATGAACATTGTTCAAGAACGTGCCATAAGAAAAAAAAAGTTTACACATAGTTTTAAGGTTGAACAATACCAAAACACTTTGTGGTTGGGCGGGTGTAACAAACTACGTATTAATACGTCAGTCAGCGCTACATGCTTTGTTTTGTTTTAAACGATGAAAATAATACATCAGAATGGCCAAAAACGGTTGTTAGGGATTTATCTTATTTATCTTATTTATCAACAAAAATTAAAAATCATATGGATCTTCTCAAATTTATTTAAGAAATGAATTGTAGTTCTCGAATATTGGCAATGTTGATGTTTGTCAGTTATTATTCTGGCTAGCAAAAAGCAATAAAAGACTTTAACGACCAAGTTAAAAAATCGTTACATCTTGTCCCGTGTTCAAAATGACATATTAGATGCTATTTTAACAGTTTGTCAAGAAGATTAAAAAAACGGGTTCCAGAAGCACAGTTTGCAGCGAATCGGTGTGATGAAACCAGTGGCATATTCAGGGGGGGGGGGCAATTGCCCCCCCCCCCAGAGCTGTCGAGATAAACGAAATTTGTAATATCAAAATTAATAATACCAAACATTATATATCTCCTGGCCTACTCTGAAAATGCAGTGAACATCAAACATCTACAATTTTTTATTTGTTTCATCTTGTGTTTTCGAAATTAAAACCTGTGCAGTAGATTTGAGAATGCGCCACCGTATATTATGCACACACTCCGTCGGTCGCAGCGCGTAACCGTAAATTAGGCAAAACAACCTACTAAACATATTTTGCAAAACTGAAAATTTTAAAATTTTATATTAGAAACAATATTAGCGTAAACCGACTGAATGGGTTAACACTCCTTTATGTGTACCCTGAAATACCCATATCTCCAGAGGAGATGAGCTCAAGACCAAAAAAAGAATACTTGATTTTGTTATATAGATTTTACTGGTTCGAAGAAGAATTATTTTTATGTTATACAGGGTGTCCGGTAATAACTTAAAAAATTATAAAGAAAAATGGGAAATAGGACGAAAAGTTCATATGAACACAGGTCCGCAGATGTTTGGTTTTCAAGATACAGGGTGTTGAAATTGAAAATTAATTTTTTGAGACGACAAAATTTTCTTGCAAAAAAAAAACAAGTTAATTAAACTGCCAAAAAATAAATGTGCTTGTTTATGTGTGCTTGCTAAATTTTATTTTGAATTTAATTGCATAGTGCATATGAGTGCCGATATGCACCTGCACCAATGCAGAAATTTGAAAATTTCTCGAAAACAGTCACCTTTGGTGTTATTCACCAAGTATACCTTTTTTTGCTTAGAAAACGCGTGGGGAGAGGATACATTCACAAAATGTAAAAGTTTACTGTCAAAAAAGTTGGGTAAATTAAATTAAATAATGATAGCAAACGCAACACCCTCTACGGATTGCACCAAAAACCAAATTATGACCTCTCTTTCCAAAAAACAAAAACCCCGGTTACCAAATTTTGCAAGAAAATTTTGTAGTCTCAAAAAGTTACTTAAAAAAATCGAAAATAAAATTTCAATTTCAACACCCCGCATCTCTAAAACCAAACATCTGCGGACCCATGTTCAGATGAACTTTTCGTCATATTTTCCATTTTTCTTTTTAATTTTTCAAGTTGGTGCATTTATTTGCGGACACCCTGTATTTATTTATTTTAGAAAATATGTTTTTGTTCTGTTTTTATTCATTAAAATTATCGACAGAGTTTTGTTATTTATAACTGATTACCCTCTCCCAGACGTTAATCCTGGATACACGCCACTGGATGAAACTACTGATGTTTCTACCCACCAGCAACAGCCAAATTCACAACCGTTTTTGGAAATTTTTGAAACCTGTGTCGTATAGTACCAATGACAGCCACATAAATTAATAAAAAGTTTGACGCTTCTTTGCCACATCAATAGCCGTCCTCCTTTTACAGTTTTAAGTGATATCAAATCGATTCCGAATCACTTTGAGATCATATCAGCTGACATCGAGTGTTCCTTTTACAAATGTTCAGTTGATTATGAAGTGATCAGTTTACGCAGCAAATCGATTTTTATGTAATTTGTGTTTGTTTTGAGTATTTCTGGGCTTAAGGTGGTGACAAATATTGAAAAATTCATTCAAGGGTTAGATTATAGATAACTGTTCCATTTACCAATAAAAAATCATGTCACTGTCAGATCACATGTTCATTTCACTTCAAAATCACTTGTGCAAAAAGTCAAAAGGAGGACAATTAATATTGTATACCTACGACATTGTGTAAATTATATTTTTTCTTCTAAAAAGCACCAAATTAAAAATTGAACACCCACTTTCAATTACGACGAGCCGCCACTGCCTCAAACAATTGCCACGCACCTGGCTCCAGCCGATGGGCTTCCAACGGGGCGTCTAGCAGCATCTCGCCAAAGATCTCCCTACAGTAATTGGCTATTTTGGCCTGCTGCCTGGGATTGCAGTGGTTCTCGAAGGAAAGGACCACGGGATAATCGGAAGTCTTGAATGCACTCTCTGCGATCGCCTCCAAGACTTCCTTTGCCGATATTAGCGGGACGAGAGTGTATCCGTGCACTATCACTGGCTCTTCTGCGCGTCCGTTCCAGAAATCCAGCTCTACGCACCTAGGGGAGAGGAGGGTGTCTACAGAACGGATTAGCACTGCTACAACTACACTACATATACAAAGATTTAAATCCATCAACACATGATCTTTTTCCTATATTGGCTGAGTGACATGGTGTATGCATTTTGTAAATTTGGGTCACCCTGTACAATAAAACAGTAAACATCTACTGTTTGGGTTCATTCTGCATTGTAGGTACTGTCCCTTCTGTAATTTTAATGTACGAATTTCAACGAAATGTTATTCTTAAAATGTGTAGGTAATTTTTTAGAATTATCGTCTTGCTTTAAATGTTGAAATACCTACTTGATGATGGCCTATAAATAATATGCTTAAACATGTGTCGTAAGAAATGACATTTTATATTAAATGGCTAGATTTCAGTTTTTTTTATATTGCGAGGCAAGTTGCCCATGGATGCCAATTTATTTTACCAAAATTGCCACATTTTGTTCCTTTTTTTTGTAGGGCGCAAAATAAGCAAGAAAATCGCAGTGGTAGTCCTAAAAAAATCATCCTGTATATTTCAAACGTTTGCCAGTTTACAGCCCTATTTACCATATATTTTTTTAAAAAACAAGATTGACATATTTTATAAAAAACATGACAACAACTATAAGTTATTGGTAAAATAATTAAAACTTTTAATGTAGAGAAATAATGTTTAATTTTATGATTTACAGGGATACAAATAACTGATATTATTATGCTTCATATGGCAATCTTGATTTAAAAAATACTTATATGGTAAATATTGGCTCTAAACTGGCAAACTGTTCGAGTAGATATTTAAATAATATGTGTTTCATTGGACTCGCCATTTTATGTAATTTCAATTTATTATTTATATTTTTTATCGGAAATCTGGCAATGTAGCTTTATTCAGCATCCCTTGAAAGCCTATTGTCCCAAATTTAATTATTTTTATTTTCGTATTCCCGTTTTTTAACTGAAAATTAAAAAAAAAAACATTTTCTCAAGTCACTGTAGAAATGTTAGTTGGCGAGTAAATTAATAAAACTGGAGACATTAGGATTTTAGAGGGTGCCGAATAAAGCTACGCTCTCAGATTTAAGATAAAAAATTAGTAATAGCGTTTTCCAAAAAATCGTATCGTCACATCGAAAAAAAATCATAGCAGGCCGTGGAATAGTGCTGCCACCATGACGATATGTCTCAAGAGTACATAAAGAACCGCCTACACATCAAAATCTTGCAGCACATCACAATTTTACAGGGGTGTTTCCTATCAAATCTGAACACCCTGTATATCTGAAAAAAAGCGACTTTCATATTTATCTTTTTTTTCTAGGTCCAAAATTTTTTTCCGGGGAATTCGAATCTGGTTGCACAATTGACATAGAGGGTGTTCTCACAAACTGCTGGCTAAATCTAATTTTAAACACCGTGTACATACAGTGAAGTAGAAAAAATGACTTCATATTATAAAACCTTGTGTTTTTCTTGAATTGTACATATTATTATTATCATGAAATTAAAAAAATAATAATAAAATTATGCATCGACCATTGAAAGTAGTAAAACCTTTTCTTTTTCCATAAAGAACGACTTAAGGATGAGTCTCCCTAGCCCACTAAGAATTTTAGACACCTTGAACCTTGAACTTAATAATAATCCAATTTTTTAAAATTATCCAGACGCTGTGAACAATTAAATTGTTCCCTCACCATATCTAGAGGGTAGGAGGGAAGCTCTTAAGTGGATTTACTTTATAAAACTTTGTTTTGAAGGGTTATACAGGGTGGAATTTCAATTGGAATAAATTCAGTAAAATAAAAGAGAAATTTTTCTTACAAAATCTAGAGACACCTCGATTTTTATTTTTAGTCAGATACATTTTGATATTTTGGCCGAAAATCCATCCAACTATAAAAGCAAAAATCAAAGTGTAAGTATGTGGATTTTTTGAGAATAAATTCCTGTAATTTCATAATATTAAGGAGTGTTCTACTAAAAGACATTTGGCACAAATTTTGCTTTCTAAGCCCAGAAATTCCTGATATCCAAGCATGAACGCTTTAGGCGAGTTATTTTAATTTGTAGTAGTTTTTCTTACGGATTTCAAAATCCCCAAAGAATTATTAGGTGCTTTGACATGGGATACATCACAGCCGGGCACGCTGAACTCATTAAAGTATTTTATATCCGCCGAAATGTGTTATTTTAAACGCACCTAATAATTGAAACCCGGCGATTTATATAGGTCATAAAAGTTATTTGTGCAATAATTGGATTCGAGACGGTTAAACAACCCATAAAGCATTTTAGAAAGCTAAAGAAAGAACGTAAATAATGTTTAATTGGCAGAAGTCCACCTACCGACTTAAAAGTTTCGGGTTTATATTATACAGCTGAAAAAGTTTTTCGCCCGTATATTCTACTCCCATACTTTAATAATTGATTTATTAGACATTTACTACCTATTTACTATAAAGAGATTCGTGATAGATCTTTTGTTTATTTTTACAACTTTATAACCAATAACAATGCCAATATAGTTAGCCAATATCGATCAGAGATTGCCGTGCGACTATGACAGATTTAAAAATTTTCAATGTTATATGATGGAATCCACGAATCCACCAATGCAATATTTGGTTTTATTAGAGTAACCACAACTATTAGATTACCTAACTTAAACCACTGTTAGTTATTTAATACAGTTGCGGAAATATTTCGGTTACCTTTATAAACCCATTAAAACACTGAAATGGAGCAATTTATAAAGGTCACCAGCACCTATTTTAGTACCGTTATACGACTTTAAAGTATATAACCAATAGTAGAGTAAATGTTTCCATCACCTTTATATAACCTACTTATACAACCCGGCTACTTTCAGTGTTAAATTTAGTTCTATAAGGTTTGCAGTTACCCTTATAAACTTTGCCTATAGGTCTGTGCTATAACACAGACATATATAGCTTCGCTAATATAGGTCTGTGCCTATAATGGTGTTAGTAATATTTCATTGGATTTAGATATCGGACGCCTACTTTCTACTTCCATCTCTGTTTAACTATTGTTCAGCGCCTATCCTTTCCACTCACTTCAAAAGGTTATGGTTGGGCATGTCACAGGGCATGTGAATATTTTTGCTAAGTAAAACAATAGATGTTTCGCTAAGCATACTTGAAATTGTGTGTGGCAAGAAATTTTTTCCGCAAATATGAACAAGATACCTTCAAAAAATTCACGAGCCTTCGAAATACTCCTAAATAAGCAAGGTTGTTTGCATAAAAAAAATAATTTTTTTTATTTGCAAAAATTACGAGAAAAAAATATGCCCGTGTCATATAAAAGTATATTTTGTTAAAATTTCCGCAGAATAAAATAAAATATGCTAATAAATTTCGTAACTGTGGGTCGTGTCGATTCTGTTCTATATTTGCATCATGGCGTCTCTTAATATAGATTACCCTTAAAAGCTTTGGCGACAATAATATCACTTGGAGTAACGTTACATAAATTGAAACAGTGCTATAAACCTTCTGTCGTATTTTTTTTATAAAACTATAAGTTTCCTATATATCCTTAGGTAATATAACGCTACCAATAGTGTTACTATAAAACCAAAGTTAATATAACGCTACCAGTAGTGTTACTATAAAACCAAAGATATTCGGAGATGTAGGGCTGCAATAATTTCATAACCTTCGGTAGATAACCCGTTAAACACTAATTTTCACGTTCTGAACTAAATTTGTGTTTGTTTTTAATATAGGTATGTGTCACTCACTAGCGCATGGGGCTCATTTATACCGGTGGATAGATCGACAATGATTTTCAATTTATTTTAACCCGTTTCACTTTTACACAGTTTCAAACAATTTCTTCTCATTAACAACACATACTTCACTTATTTTTACTCTCCTCCTGTTATATATTTTTCATTCGTTTTTTAATATAATGCTCTACATCATGCAGGTATCAACAATAATAAGTGCTTAATCAGCCATCTTTAAAATGAAAACATATTTGTATAAGAGTAATTTATATCACTAAAAGTTGTAAAAGCCTATAAAGGTTATTTTGGTACGAAATTGGCAACCAAAAGGTATATAATGTGTTCAGTAAATCACAATTAGCTCCAGGGTTTTATAGAAGTAATTAGGAATGCTGTTATATAACTCGGGAAATCATAGTTTTATAATATAGGTATTGGAAACTCTTATACAAACATGTTATATATCTTATAGTAACGGTCACTCCAAGTGCTATAAAATAATGTTAGAAACATTTACACCACTTAATTATAACCCTAGTACCTATGTTGATATTATATAACCCTTATAAACTCCAATTACTGGAGGTGATAACCGGTCCCTTTCATATAAAACTCCGCAACCTTTATATGACATTTATATAACTAGGTATCACTTGTGGTAACGAAAAATGTTTACCTATTGGGTATTATTGGTCTCCCAGCATACAATCGAATTACCTCGTAATTTTTTTTACTCACCTACACCCCGCCAAAAGGCACTGCCTATACATTTCAGCGCTACTCCTTCCAGAAAACTGGTGACCCGTGAGGTAAGTATTGTGCGATGAATTTATGAAATAATGCGCCATTGGCTGGTCCATGTCGTCGCCCAGTTCGAACTTGCTGGCGGCTATGATGTTGTTGTCATCAGAAATCAAATATCGTAGGAACCCTGGAAAAACGGGATCGTCTAATTTATGGGAAGCGATATGAGAAATTAGGGTCGCCTACGGATTAGATTTCATCCACAGATTAAATGCTAGTCAAACAGGATGTGGCGATATCGCACATAAAAATGTTGTACAATATGTATTTATGGGATCATTTAGTTTTACGATAGACTTCGTGGCGTAGAATAATAAAGCAAAAAGTGGAATCCTTTAATTCACCTTTACATTTTTTTTTATAAATATATATAGGGTGGTCAGAACGAATGCAAAGTGCTGTATCTCGGAAACTATTCGTCGTAGAGACTTGCGGTAAAAAATTTTTAGAATAAAGTGGCCAAGAGAAAAACCTGGAAATTATTTTCAGATTTCCAAGATAGTCACCAGGGGGCGTAAACGCGATCTTAAACTTTTAAAGTGATTTTTCACTGAAATCCACCTAGTAATGTTACCAACATAATAGATGCTTTTTAAAGGTAAGCTTTATTCGAGTAATTTTTGTTTAACACTTTTTGACATATCTATTAAAATAAAGTGGTGGGGAGTGATTCAATGTTTTTTTAAATAAGCAGCTGTAACTCCTAAATGACTGAACGGATTTTAACAAACTTGGTCTCGTTGGAAAAAGCATTTATTGGTCCATCAAACCCATATTACCCGTGATATGTCTAAGTCTCAGTGATGCCGCTAGAGCGCTTTTTTGATATAATAACAGAAAATTGCAAAATTCTCGAAAAAATTAAACGCAATAATATTACTTTTTTTCATAAAAATGTAGTGAAATGATACCTAAATAGGCTAGTGAAAACCGTATCTCGATATCCTATTCCTAGCTGAAAATATCAAAGAAAGAATATTTAGTTTTATCATAAAATTTTAAAAAGACGCTGTTACACCGGTATTTATTCTTATTTGTCTTTTTTTAAGATTCAATGATAAACATTTTTTAATTATAAAAGTATACTTAGTTCAAAAAATTAAAAAACAACGTGTAGGGGCATAACAAGCAATGCTTTTAATATGCAAGTGCAAGATAGGCAAAACACGAAAAGTAGGAAATGGAGGAAAAACAAATGCCTAAAATCAACTTGTCAACAAATATTAAAATCCTATTCCTGACTGAAAATGTTTTTTTTTTATAAAACTAATGCTTCCTTAAATGCTCGAACTGTCTACTCTTCGTATTTTGCCTATCTTGCACTTGCATATTAAATACATTGCTTATTATGCCCCTACACGTTTTTTTTTTAATTTTTTGAACTAAGTATACTTTTATAATTAAAAAATGATAAAATTATGAAAGTTTATCATTAAATCTTAAAAAAAGACAAATAAGAATAAATACCGGTGTAACAGCGTCTTTTTAAAATATTATGATAAAACTAAATTTTCTTTCTTTGATATTTTCAGCTAAGAATAGGATATCGAGATACAGTTTTCACTAGCCTATTTAGGTATCATTTCACTACATTTTTATGAAAAAAAGTAATACTGCATTTAATTTTTTCGAGAATTTTGCAATTTTCTGTTATTATATGAAAAAAACGCGCTCTAGCGGCATCATTGAGACTTAGATATATCACGGGTAATATGGGTTTGATGGACCAATAAATGCTTTTTCCAACGAGACCAAGTTTGTTAAAATCCGTTCAGTCATTTAGGAGTTACAGCTGTTTATATTTAAAAAAACATTGAATCACTCCCCACCACTTTATTTTAATAGATATGTCAAAAAGTGTTAAACAAAAATTACTCGAATAAAGCTTACCTTTAAAAAGCATATATAACATTACTAGGTGGATTTCAGTGAAAAATCACTTTAAAAGTTTAAGATCGCGTTTACGCCCCCTGGTGACTATCTTGGAAATCTGAAAATAATTTCCAGGTTTTTCTCTTGGCCACTTTATTCTAAAAAATTTTTACCGCAAGTCTCTACGACGAATAGTTTCCGAGATACAGTACTTTGCATTCTTATCTGAACACCCTGTACAAGATGTCCACGCTACCCCTATAACTTTTTACTTTTTTTTTCCTGAAATTCTTATTTTATTTCGAGAATATCGAATGTCAGTAAAATCTGAAAAAGCCCCTAAACGTTTTTTTGTTATTACATTGATTGTCTATCTTTATCGCGAAATCCACAAATTCAAGATAAATAAGTATAATAAAATTGAGAACGGAATATTTCAAAAATTGAAAAAGATAATGATACAATAAGGTTTTATATCATTTTGATTGCCTGGACGAGCAGATTTCAAAAATACAAAAGTCTATTATGGGGTGTTCCATTAAAAAAAAAAACTAAGTTTGGTTTACCACTCATTTGCGAAACACCCTGTATAAAATTTCTCCCTATCCCAGGAAACTGCATAAAATTCCCTACAATTGTTATCAATACAAAATTCAAATGTTATAGTGGGACAACCTGTACAGAGTACAGGGTGTTTTTGGGTGTTTTTCTCAAAAATCTCGGTTATTATTAAAGCTAGAGGGTTGCGGTTTTCACGTCACTGTACTACTTTTTTGAGAGGAATTTGGTGGACCAATCAGATTTTAGATAAGTTTTATAGTTTCCGCGCATCGGCGCAGGACTGAAATTTTCGATTTTTTGGAAACCTCTCTCCTGGCTACAACTTATACTCGTATATATCGATAAATTTAATCAACTATTTTTATAGATTTTTTGGCGTAGAATCGAATGGAATGATTAGTTTTTTGGTAGCGTTAATAGTTTTTGGGATATGAACCAAAGTTATTTTTTAAATGGAAACCATAGTTCATATCTCAAAAACTATTAATGCTACCAAAAAACTAATTATTCCATTCGAATTACGCCAAAAAATCTATAAAAATAGTTGATTAAATTTGTCGATATATATAAGTTGTAGCCAGGAGAGAGGTTTCCAAAAAATCGAAAATTTCAGTCCTGCGCCAATGCGCGGAAACTATAAAACTTATCTAAAATCTGATTGGTCCACCAAATTCCACTCAAAAAAGTAGTACAGTGACGTGAAAACCGCAACCCTCTAGCTTTAATATTAACCGAGATTTTTTAGAAAAACACCCAAAAACACCCAAAATGGGACACCCTGTACAGTGTTTCTCCGGATAGAAAATTCATGAAAAGACAAAACAATTTCGAGTTGAAATTTTAGCTTATTTTGAAACTATATCTGTAACCATCTGTAACATAACTTTAGCTTCGAAAATCACTTGGCGTTGGACATTTTGCAAAACTAATTTTTCACCGCAGTAAAGTGCCCTTTTTGTAGGTTCTACGATAAAATGTAATCAAGGAAACTTGTTTGTACAGAATGAAGAGAACTGGGTGGGTGCGACAAATTTCAAAAGCCTAGAATTTTACTTTTATTTTTTGCTAAAAAAATTTAAACGCAAAAAAATCACAGAAAATATACGCTACAGCTATATTTTCTGTAGCAAAAAATCAAAAGTACGTCTGTTTAGGCATTTGAAATTTTTGACACCTACTCAGTTTTTCATAATAAAGAAGTTTTCTTAACAACAACAAAGAGGAAAAAGATAAACATATCAAACAGGCCTAGACTTTTGAAATTTTGCACACATACTCAGTTTTTCATTCTGAACAAACATTTTGTGGTAAAACACGAAAAAAAAAACACTTTCTCGATGTGATTTTTTTTTCAGAATTTCCAAGGCATATGATTTTCGAAAATAAAGTAATATTATATTAATCTAAAGTCATATTGAACCACAAATAAGCTTGCAAAATAACCGATCATTTCAACAAAACTGACGACTACAATCTTATTTTTTGTAGCATTACCACAGGTATTATCAGACAACGCGGTATTTAACTCTAAATAACATTTTACATCATACGTATTGCAAAATATTATTGAAAACAATAAAAATAAAATAATTGCCAACAACTTAACTAAAATTCGAGTTGGTTAAAAATAAAGATGATAGGGAGGATATTGCAATATTATTTTTGAAATTAAATTCTGTTAATAATAATAATAATTATTGTTATAAAATGTTTTTTTGGAAAATCATCAAATAATCATTATGCATATTAGAACTATAAGGTAATATTATAATAATTTCACTATAGCCAGATATTTAATCTTTGTCACTTATCACGAACGATAATACATTTTAAACACAGGCGCGGAATGGTTAAATTTGCATTTTGATTAATTAATATACTTTTATGGGGATTTCTGGAAGCTTTTGGACCTTTTGCGATTTTGTTGGATTGCCATTTCAAACAATAAACTGTGGATATTCGTCAGTGTATTTTTTCGTAAGTAATATCATATTACTTAGCATTGTGTTTTTTTGGATTTGTTTCACAAAAATTAGATGCCCGAATGGTATTTGACAAGACTATTTCATGAGTAACAGATTATTCTGCATACACATAGCTTAAAAACATACTACCTATTTATTATACAACAGTTGTCAAGTTTTGCCGCGGGTAAACTCGAAAAAACTGCTGACAGGTGCTGTCATACAGTTTTTCCATCTAGAAACCATTTTGTAATTCAAAATTGCGCGTTTGTGATTGGTGGAAATTAAGACGAGGGAAATAGTCACTAGTAATCGCCCTAGTGCTTGAATTATTGCCGGAAATTACACGAATTTTTTAAAAAAATTGGTGTTAGAGAAAAATTTCCGGATATTAATTCAAGAACGTGGGGGATTCGGAAAGAAAATTCCATACCTACACGTAAATTAAACGAAATTATTATCAAAATTTTTGTCGGGTATCTAATTGTTACAATGTCACATTATAATAATGACATTTGTCAAAAAAAATTCCGCTGTAATCACCTCCTGCTGCCTCAAGGCCTACTATAAAGACAGGCCCTGGCGCACAAAAATCACGTGACCATCTTAGTCAGACGTTACATGTCATTTGTCACAACCACAGAAAATATACGCTACGCGTAGCGTATATTTTCTGTGGTCACAACTGAAAGCGGCAGCTTGGGTTTTGAGAAGTTTTCAATGTTTAAAGTGTTTTTAAACGTCTTAGTTTATATTTTAGAAACAAGTTTGTGTCTAGTGCGCGTGTGTCCTGGCGGAGGGGAACCGCCCAGGTGTTATTATGGCTTCTGGGTGTCTGGGTGGGAGTCGTGCCGTCCAAGAGTATTGGTGCCGCTCGCACCGACGCGACGTCCGAACCACAGAATAGGGAACCCGGAATGGACTATTATGGACATGGGACAGTATTAGTATTGGACAGTGGTGCCTGAGACACAGAGGAGTGAACTGCTTACGGGAGATCCGCGAGTTCAGACGGTCCGGGTGGCTGGAAGCCGTTCCCGTTGACCACGTTCGGGTTTGTGTATTTATTGTATTCACCATTCACCTTGTGCGAAATAAATCAGTGTTGTAACGTACTCGAGGGTTTTCGTTGTCGACCTACGCCCTGATATGGGCTTTCACGCTGCCGATCAATTGGGACCTCGTCAATATTTACAGTATACCTACCGAGGTTAGTTTTCATTTTTATTTCGTAAAAAATAACCTAAATACCAAATATTGGGTCTGTTTATATTATATTTATATATATTACAAAAGCCAGGAAGAAAGTGTCGCCATAACAAACATTTGTTTTGCCTCGGGATGAAAATTTCCGCCAAAAATTGATTCGTCAAATCCCAACTGAGATTTAGTTTCTAAAAAACCCTTAAGTATGTGTGGATAACACATTTTCAAGAAAGTGAAACAATAATTAAAGTGGACACATGTGTTGTGGGAGAAAAATACCCATAGAGAATATCACCTAAGTTAAAGGAAGGTGATGTCCCAACAATTTTTGAGAATGTGCCAAAATATTGTGAGTGCAGTGCCGTTTAACTCTCAGACTAAAACAGCTAAGGCAGGTTGAAAATTTTGAAAAAACAATAATTAGAGAAAGCTTGGATGCACAAATCCAATAATGTAATAGATGAAAGAAAACTTGCCAAATTGTTACGAAATTTGTTTTTTCTACTTATCTCCAAAAATGCCTTTCATTATATAGAACTAAGTTGGTCACGTGACTACGCGATTATGCGTTAGCGCCGTGGCCTGTCTTTATCGTTGGCCTCGCTGCTGCCTAAGAGCAAGTGAGAATATTTCCGGAAATTTTTTGCAACGAAGCAAAAAACGAGCCTCTGATTGGTCAAAAAAGGTAGGTATGGAATTTTCGTATGTAATATCACAAGTGCCGGAAATTTTATCGATAATTTTTTCGAAAGCGCTATTTTGCCTAGAAAGATCACGAGTATAAATTGGTCTTTTATTTTCTGATAAAATCCCGAGAGCGAAGCTCGAGGGATTTTATCTCTGAAAGAGTTTATTGACAGCTTCGACTGTAGCCTTCGAGTAAACAAACATGGCGCTTGGATATCCAAGGCAAATGCGATTATACCTACACCCTGTCAGCGTTGGTTTATTTCCTGAATATGTCATAAATTGAAACGAAGACGGAGCTCTAATAATAACAAAAATTTAGCAATGTAAAAGTTATATAAATTCATTGATACAATGCTTAATAGTACCGCAACATAATTTATAAGCTGCATAATTTAGAACATGTGAAACACACAAACTTTAAGAAGTAGGTAAGTGTTTGTATCCAACAGATTCGCGGTTGCTAAGCAACGAAGTGATAATTTGCAAAAGTGCAATTACCGCGACAATTTGCACAAGTGCAATTTTATCGCTAGCAGAGGCATATGATTGGTTCGATTTTTATGGAAGGATCTACCTTATTGGATGCAAGCAGTATGAGGTAAATAATCGCTGAAATCATCACCTGATTGATTAATATTTCAAAAACTATGTAATTTCATTATTTCATATTGGAAGGCGTTGAATTCTCAGCATTAAACGATTGACCACTGTGTCAAGTTTGGAAGCAATAGGCCTACGTTTACGTTGGTAAATTTACGCATTCCTGCAATATGGAAATTTCGTCCGCGTTTGTACGTATTCGTATTCCCCAGCTTATTAGTGCTTACCATTGAAAGAGAGCTGCGCCTTTTGCGCGTAGTACTTATTAGGTTCGTACTGCTCGATGATGTCTTTTGCCCTCACTGCATCCGCGTACGGATGCAGGATCTCGTTCAGCCGCGGGTCCCTCTGCGTTTTGTTCAGGAACTCGACGAACTGCTCTGCCGTCATGAACTTCTTCGAGCCGACGCTAAAAACGCATATTTTCATCGCATTATTATTTAGGTATTTTAAATAAGGTTGAAGACGCCAATAATTATTATAGCCGTGACTATATTCTATAGTCACTGATTATAGGTATTTCGGAATAGAGTACGTTAGACCAACGATGATATAAGTATAGGAATAGATGACCCACATAACACGGTTTTATTTTGCTTCTACACTAGCAGGTCGAAAGGAAGAAGTCGAGGTAATTTGTTTTTATTATACTTCTTTGAAAACACCTTATTTTCATCTGTTTTAGCAATAATGAAAGATGGGGTTTTTCGGGCTAGCGCACGGAAACAGCGTATGGAAAAACTTTCCGTGCGCTGAATAAAAATACCGAATATATGGCTTTAAAATAGAAATATACAGCAAAGTAAACTAAATTTAAGAAACTCTATATGCTCTCTGATATTTAACATGTACCTATTTTGTATTTTAATTCGTAAGTGTTTCAATATTTAGATAAATTTCTGTAATATTTTTGACGTTTTATTCACCTTATCTGACAATAACTAATTTACAACACAACAAAGCACCTTTGGAATAATTTGAGAGTATCCAGGGAAACGCATCATACATACCAAACACTATATTGTGTGCATTGTTTATTTTTTGGCAATTAAATTTATTATAATATGCCGATAAAATGTTTTAAGTTTCCGTTTTCAAAGAAGTATAATAAAAATATCGTTCATTACACGTCCAGAAATAGATTTTTCCGTGCTTGCATGAATTTGTCACGCGCGCACGGAAAAATCTTTATTTCCAGACTCGTAATGAAATATACTATTCTAGCCTCATCGATTTTATTCTCAAAATGTTCGCTCTATTCTGAAAATTGGGACTTTTCTAGTGAATCTCAAAAGTTTTGACAAGAAAGGAAAATTTTGAGAAAAAATTAAAATTAGCTATAAAAAATCAAGTCAATATTTTAAGAAAAATTTCAAAATTTTAAGAAAAAATGCAAAATTTCAGAAAGAAGCCCGAATTTTAAAATTATCTTCACAAAGTCAAAATTTTGACTTTATTCTCAAAATTTTGACTCTTTTTAGGGATTCACCGAATATTCGGCAGGCCGAGTAATAATTGGCCTAATATTCGAATAATTATTCGGCGAGTTAATTCGATTTTTGATAAATTTTTTGCTAAAATATAAAATTTATTGAAAAATAAATAGCAATATTTACGTTCTTTCCAAAAATATAATTTACTTAAAATATAAAGAAACAATTAAGTATTACAAATTTAAAAACAACTATTATCCAAATTAAATGACAGGTACATCCCCAACCAGCCCTAAAAGCATTATTCGCCCTTGAAGAATAGTCGGCAATGCAAAAAGAATATTCGGCCAATTATTCAGTTTGCCCAATATTTGGTGCATCTCTACTCTAAGTGTAATTTGAGAGATAAACCGAATATTCGGCCGAATAGTTAGCGAATATTCAGCCGAATAGTTTGCCGAATATTCGGTATTGAATATAGTATTTCTTAGAAAAAAATTTCTTACAAAAAAACGTTTATAATATTCCCTAGAATATTCTTTAAATTTTGAGAGAAATGCCAAAATTTTAGGGAGAGGGAAAATTTAGACAAAAAATAGAGGAAGGTCCGAATATTTAAAATTCACTAGAAGAAGTCAAAATTAGAAGAACACATTTTGAAATCCTCTACAAATGTGGACTTTAACCTAAAAAGTTTGGTTGTTTCTAGCGGTTTTTAAAAGCATTTTTCTAGAAAATATTAAAATTCGCTAGAAAAAGTCAAAATGTTGAGAAAATGTCAGAAATTTAAGAAGAAAAGTCAAATTTTAATAAGATGTCCGAAGTTTAAAAGTCGCCAGAGAAAAATCGAAATTTTGAGAACATTCTAAAATTTTAAGAAAAAATAAAATATTTTAAGAAGAAACTAAATATGGAGAAAAAAGTCAATATTTTAAAATTCTCTAGAAAAATACAAAATTTGAACTACATAATGTTTCTAGCGAACTGTAAAAATGTAATAATAAATATAAAAAAATTTACGGCGGGGCCCTTCTATACAGATATTTAATGATGAATTCTGAAATATATTCGATATCTTAAATTGACTATTCTATAAAGGTGTAGAAGAAAATATGTATAGACTTGTAAAAACATACGTATTCCACACGAGCTATCCCAAATAATGTAAGTAGGTATATACTTATTAAAAAAATTAACAAGAAAATAAAAAAAAATCTCGGTTACCGTGACTATTATATTGGCTAGTGGCTAGAGAAGAGGAAATCTATTATGAAACTCAAAAATCGCATCGACTTCTTTAACAATGCTTTTGACTGTATAGGCGTAGCATGATCTTTGCTAGAGACTGTTCGAGAAAATTATGATTTTCTAGGTTCTTACAATTCGTTGAACACCTTTTCCACTTCGGACCTCTGCGTTAGTTGGACGTAGAAGCTGAAGAAGTCCTCGAAAGTAAACTTGGCGGGGTTGATTGTGTCGTTCTTGCGGTAAGGCAGGCCGAGGCAACTGAGAACCGTTTCCAGGCGTTTTTTGTCGTCTTTGCTTTGTGCGAACATTTTTATTATGCTAAAAACACACACGCTCGTTCATAAAGCAAGTGTTGGATTATTGAAATTAAGTGAATTACAATAATAATTATAATAAATAAATATAGCTTTGTTTTTGTTCATGATTGCATCTATCTATGTAAAAAAATGGACCAACACTATTATACCTGTAGTCCAATAAAAATGTAAGTTTTGCAAAAAATCCAGAGTTGCTTGGGGACTGTCTCCTGAGTGTCCAACCCTCCGATCAATATTTGATCGGAGGTCCAACCAAAAGATCACACTCGAACTCCTGGTACGATTTGCGCTATAGGGTGGTTTCCTAAATATGTTTTTAGAGTAAAATGACCCTAATAAAAGTTGTGGGGGATCAAATTATTAACAATTTTTCCTCATACATAAAATGTTTTTGTATCTCTAACACATAACGAGTTACAGCGTATTTACTTATATGATGAAAATTCTGTAAATGTAAATTCTTGTAAATATTTTTTTTACAAAAAAATTACCTTAATAAAATTTTAGAGGATGAACTTCTGGTCAACTTTTTTTACAAATTTTTTTTGTGTCTTTAATACTTAATGATTTACAGGACATTATATGACAAAAAATTCGTTTTAATTTTTTGTCATATAAAATACGTGAACATAATAATACGTGAGAAAACTTTATTTTGCTTTTTGTATGGAATTAGCACTTTTTATAGCATTTATGCCTTCTGATAGAGAAAAATTCGCGTCGGCGTTTTTTATATGTTTAAAGCTCAAAACATGTATGGAATTCGGTAAAAGTAACGTTATCTCGACTTCCTCATACTCTCTCAGTTAACAACACGACAAAAACAAGGCATTTTAAACAGTAATTTAATTATATTTAAACATCTAGCATTTGTCCTTCGGCGGCCATTATCAGCTGATCATGACAGTTCGTTGGAGTGCCTAATAACCTATAAGTCGCCATTTTTGTTTGTAGAATAGCGCCACTTCAGATATTTTGTGCTTCAGATGGCACCGTCGCAATGACAAGGCTCAGCAGCTGAAAGCGATGAGTCATCCAAGGGAGGTGGGCCTAAGGCGTAAAATTCAAATTTCAAGATGTCAACTTGGTAAATTTGGTAAACACTTTCAAATGATTGTTTGCATCTATAGCTCATAGTTTTACAACACGGATAATAATCTACGAGAGTGAAAGTCACATTTTCAAGCGCTTTTGGCGCATTTTGATATCTACCGGTAAAATTTTCGTAAATGCCAATTAGGTATTTCTTATTGCCGTGCCTAGATACAATGAATAACACCATAAAACTGATTTTAAGGTGCTTACGTTTAATCATGTAAAATTGTTAGTTATAACACTCTCCAAACAGTCGAAACCAAAACCACTTTTACAATGGAAGAGTGTGCTTGTAGGAACAAAATCTCTTTTGATGGCCTTAACCCACTTTTCCCTTAAAATGGGGTCTTTAGAGAGGAAAAAGCGGACACTTTAGGTAGTTTCGCTTGCAGTTGGGAACGGAACACGTCCACGGCATGATTTAATAAGTCCGAAACTATAGACACAACCTACAACCTATAAACTAGCGACGGCGCTGCTTCAGATTGCAAACAACAATAAAATTGCGACGTCAGGCTCGGGTCTTTAATATAGTGTTGGTCCAGTGCCCAAAGAGACTTAGTAAAAGAACAGGGAAGAACGAAAAATTACCACTCACTTTTTGACGGGTATCTTGCCGGCCTTGTCCGTCATCAGAATGAGCTTCGTGTACGCCTTGCGCAGGTACATGTCGGTGGTGCCGTTGATTTGGTTGAGGTTGTAGGCCACGCTCAACAGCGCGTCCGTCCACAGCCGGGCTATCTTCATCGTCGTACAACAGAAATTTATGAAGGAGATATTTACAAAGTCATTGGCACAGATGACGGTCACGGTCTTCTCGGCGAGCGTGTCCTGCGAGCCCATGGTCACGATCTGCTTCAGTTTCGGATCCTGGAAAGAACGAAATGTTCACTTAGAGAAACTGGCATAGCCACGTTGCATTTATCTCATTTCGTCATAAATAAGAAATACAAGGCCTACGATAAAGACAGGCCATGTCGCAGAAAAATCACGTGACCATCTTAGTCCGACGTTACATGTCATTTGTCACATAACTGAAAGCGGCAGCTTGGGTTTTGAGAAGTTTCAAATGTTTAAAGTGTTTTCAAGCGTCTTAGTTTATATTTTAGAAACAAGTTTGTGTCTAGTGCGCGTGTGTCCTGGCGTAGCGGAACCGCCCAGGTGTTATTATGGCGTCTGGGTGGGAGCCGTCCCGTCCAGGAGCATTGGTGCCGCTCGCGCCGACGCGTGAGCGCTGTAAGGGGAATTCTCCCCCCGGAATGGACAGTGGAGCCTAATACACAGACGGGTAAACTGCTTAAGGGAGATCCGAGAGTTCAGACGGTCCGGGTGGCTGGAAGCCATTCCCGTTGACCACGTTCGGGTTTATGTATTTTGTATTCACCATTCACCTTGTGCGAAATAAATCAGTGTTGTAACGTACTCGAGGATTTTCGTTGTCGACCCACGCCCTGATACGGTTCCTATTCGGCATTTCACGCTGCCGTTCAACTGGGACCTCGTCAATATTTACAGTATACTGAGGTGTGTTTTCATTTTCATTTCGTAAAAAATAAACTAAATACCAAATATTGGGTCTGTTTATATTATATTTATACATATTACAAAAGCCAGGAAAAAAATGTCACCATAACAACATTTGATTTGCCTCGGGATGAAAATTTGGGCCAAAAATGGATTCGTCAAATTCTAACTGAGAATTAATTTCTAAAAAACCCTTTCAAGAAAGTGAAACAATTAAAGTGGACAAATATGTTGTGGGAGGAAAATACCTATAGAGAATATCACCTAAGCTAAAGGAACAATTTTTGAGAATGTGCCAAAATATTGTGAGTGCAGTGCCGTTTAACTCTCAGCCTAAAACAGCTGAGGCAGGTTGAAAATTTTGAAAAAACAATTAGAGGTAGCTTGGATGCACAAAACCAATAGATGTAATAGATGAAAGAAAACTTGCCAAATTGTTACAAAATTTGTTTTTTCTACTTATCTCCAAAACTGCCTTTCATTATATAGGACTAAGTTGGTCACGTGACTATATACGCGATTATGCGTTAGCGCCATGACCTGTCTTTATCGTTAGCCTCGTAAGAAATATATATTAGGTCGCTGAGGACGGGGTGATCAGTGTTGGTTAGTGTTATTCTCCGGTGACTCTTTACGGGAAAACGGTTAGAGCTAGAGCGCCAGATGCGTCTTATTAATATTTCACCGAAAGGGAGTCGTTTTTCTGATTAAATGTTCTATTCCTATTCCACCGGATCGTCTGGAAATCTCGTGGAAATTCCCGCTGGCCCCGAACTAACAGTTGGGTCCCGTCCTCATTTCCCGTCATAAATAACAAAAGATTAGACCCGCCCTAGCAGTGATCTTTTAATTAAAACGTCGGATTTTGATGGGACGCCAGTAAACTCCGCCAGATATTGGGGATCTAGGCTATGGGGGAAGAGGAGGGGGGCGGGCACTAAGCCACCTGACAGCGATATGCGATAGATAACTACGGGGATGTTAATCCGCCATCACGCAATATGTGGCAGGATGTTCTTGTAAGATGTCATGTTGGGGTGAGGAATTCATAAATATGTTATACTTAGTATAACCGGCTGCGTGATTTCAATTCCCATAAGCTTATAGAATAAGATGTTGGGTAAAATGTAGAGAATATATGTTTCTTTACTTGAAGCGAGTAGGTTGCCTCAATTTATATGAGCCCGATCATTGTTATTCAAAGAAGTTGCGGTCAATTTTTAGGTAAATCTACTCTCATATGATTATATAACAAAATAGGTACCATCAGAAAGAAGGCCCATGGACCAACAATAAAAAAGGGTCCCTTGGTCTTTTAGAAATCCGATAGGGGTATTTTCGGGGCCTCGAAAATCCTCCGCTATTAAATACGGCGCGAAAGACGGGGGCAAGTCTGGACCTCGGGGATGCGAGTTGTGTGCGAAGTCCCGCTATACAGCCAGTGCCATATACCCCTTGATGCCCAGGAGAAATTTTTTTCAAACGCGTTTTTCGGGAGATCTGACAGTACGGCGAGATGGCCGGAGAACGGGTCAACATATTTAAAGAAACTTTTTCAGGTAAATTATTTCTCGTTTTCGAGTTATTAAGGATTTTCGGCGAAAAAAACGACCAACACAGGTGGGACGCATCTTTTTTACGTAATTGGCCGGCATTTCCCGTCACCTAAAAGCCAAAGTCCGTAAACTATCAGAAATTGCCGAGCTACAGCTAAAGTTATTTTGGCTCGGGGCTCTGGGGTCGGAATTTTTAAAGCTTCCCTCAAGTCTTCAGGTGAGGAGGAGATGAAAAATTAAAAAAATGAGAAAAAACACGCAATTTATAAGGGTTCCTCAGGATTTCCCGTCAATTTCGCTAATTCTACAGCCGTCCCGTTTCTCGAAACTTGGAAATCGGGAGTCGGGAAATTTGGTTAAATATCGGATTTTCGAGGTTTCTTTTAGTACTTTTAGTACTGGAGGAAAGTACAAGACCCAATTAAGAAATTTACCATCTTCTTCGATTCTTAGAACGGCACTTTTCGAATTTGTCAAAAGACTTTTGCGAAAAAGTGGTAAATATGTTCGTGGGACGGGTTGTACCTACCTATTAAAAAAAAAATAAAAATTATCCACAACTTCTTTAAATAACAATGATCTGGTCCATATTATCTAAGGCAACCTACTCGATTCAAGTAAAGAAATATACTCTCTACATTTTACATAACATCTTATTCTATACGCTTATGAGAGTTGAAATCATGCGGCCGGCTCTTGGACTAGAAGATCTACCTCACATTCTACGATAGATTTTTTTTTGAAAGCCACACTAGCCACAGTATACTAGCCCATTTAAAGACTTAACTATCCGTTTCTGTCCAAGACGACCTTTCACAACAATGAGTTATAAATGAGGCCCCTACTCTGTTACAAGCTGAGATCAAGTCGAGTGCAGATACTCTCAATAGTGAGCATGAGTGTGAAAGCAGCAACGAGTTTTCTAGCAACGACTTCCCCGGGCGGCCCTCGGGTACAGCTTGCACGGATGGTTTTACTTCAAAGATAGCAATAGGGAAAACCGCCGTTTTCACTTGCATGACTTTTCTTTTAACGGAAATTAGTTTAAGGCCACCTATTCTAACTATCCACGAAGAATCAGAATTTGCGAACCTCGTCTTCACCCCTTTCCACCCCCAAGACCGAAAAACGTAAAAAAATCGGGGAAACCGCCGTTTTCACTTGCATGACTTTTCTTTTCACGGAAATTAGTTTAAGGCCACCTATTCTAACTATCCACGAAGAATCAGAATTTGCGAACCTCGTCTTCACCCCTTTCCACCCTCAAGACCGAAAAACGTAAAAAAATCGGGGAAACCGCCGTTTTCACTTGCATGACTTTTCTTTTCACGGAAATTAGTTTAAGGCCACCTATTCTAACTATCCACAAATAATCAGAATTTGCGAACCTCGTCTTCACCCCTTTCCACCCCCCAAGACCGAAAAACGTAAAAAAATCGGGGAAACCGCCGTTTTCACTTGCATGACTTTTCTTTTCACGGAAATTAGTTTAAGGCCACCTATTCTAACTATCCACGAAGAATCAGAATTTGCGAACCTCGCCTTCACCCCTTTCCACCCCCAAGACCGAAAAACGTAAAAAAATCGGGGAAACCGCCGTTTTCACTTGCATGACTTTTCTTTTCACGGAAATTAGTTTAAGGCCACCTATTCTAACTATCCACAAAGAATCAGAATTTGCGAACCTCGTCTTCACCCCTTTCCACCCCCAAGACCGAAAAACCTAAAAAAATCGGGAAAACGGCCGTTTTCACTTGCATGACTTTTCTTTTCACGGAAATTAGTTTAAGGCCACCTATTCTAACTATCCACAAAGAATCAGAATTTGCGAACCTCGTCTTCACCCCTTTCCACCCCCAAGACCGAAAAATCTAAAAAAATCAGGAAAACGGCCGTTTTCACTTGCATGACTTTTATTTTCACGGAAATTAGTTTAAGGCCACCTATTCTAACTATCCACAAAGAATCAGAATTTGCGAACCTCGTCTTCACCCCTTTCCACCCCCAAGACCGAAAAACTTTAAAAAAATCGGGAAAACCGCCGTTTTAACTTGCATGACTTTTCCTTTCAGGGAAATTAGTTTAAGGCCACCTATTCTAACTATCCACGAAGAATCAGAATTTGCGAACCTCGTCTTCACCCCTTTCCACCCCCAAGACCGAAAAACGTAAAAAAATCGGGAAAACGGCCGTTTTCACTTGCATGACTTTTATTTTCACGGAAATTAGTTTAAGGCCACCTATTCTAACTATCCACAAATAATCAGAATTTGCGAACCTCGTCTTCACCCCTTTCCACCCCCAAGACCGAAAAACTTAAAAAAATCGGGAAAACCGCCGTTTTCACTTGCATGACTTTTCTTTTCGGAAATTAGTTTAAGGCCACCTATTCTAACTATCCACAAAGAATCAGAATTTGCGAACCTCGTCTTCACCCCTTTCCACCCCCAAGACCGAAAAACTTAAAAAAATCGGGAAAACCGCCGTTTTCACTTGCATGACTTTTCTTTTCAGGGAAATTAGTTTAAGGCCACCTATTCTAACTATCCACGAAGAATCAGAATTTGCGAACCTCGTCTTCACCCCTTTCCACCCCCAAGACCGAAAAACGTAAAAAAATCGGGAAAACGGCCGTTTTCACTTGCATGACTTTTATTTTCACGGAAATTAGTTTAAGGCCACCTATTCTAACTATCCACAAATAATCAGAATTTGCGAACCTCGTCTTCACCCCTTTCCACCCCCAAGACCGAAAAACGTAAAAAAATCGGGGAAACCGCCGTTTTCACTTGCATGACTTTTCTTTTCACGGAAATTAGTTTAAGGCCACCTATTCTAACTATCCACGAAGAATCAGAATTTTCGAACCTCGTCTTCACCCCTTTCCACCCTCAAGACCGAAAAACGTAAAAAAATCGGGGAAACCGCCGTTTTCACTTGCATGACTTTTCTTTTCACGGAAATTAGTTTAAGGCCACCTATTCTAACTATCCACGAAGAATCAGAATTTGCGAACCTCGCCTTCACCCCTTTCCACCCCCAAGACCGAAAAACGTAAAAAAATCGGGGAAACCGCCGTTTTCACTTGCATGACTTTTCTTTTCACGGAAATTAGTTTAAGGCCACCTATTCTAACTATCCACAAAGAATCAGAATTTGCGAACCTCGTCTTCACCCCTTTCCACCCCCAAGACCGAAAAACCTAAAAAAATCGGGAAAACGGCCGTTTTCACTTGCATGACTTTTCTTTTCACGGAAATTAGTTTAAGGCCACCTATTCTAACTATCCACAAAGAATCAGAATTTGCGAACCTCGTCTTCACCCCTTTCCACCCCCAAGACCGAAAAACCTAAAAAAATCAGGAAAACGGCCGTTTTCACTTGCATGACTTTTATTTTCACGGAAATTAGTTTAAGGCCACCTATTCTAACTATCCACAAAGAATCAGAATTTGCGAACCTCGTCTTCACCCCTTTCCACCCCCAAGACCGAAAAACTTTAAAAAAATCGGGAAAACCGCCGTTTTAACTTGCATGACTTTTCCTTTCAGGGAAATTAGTTTAAGGCCACCTATTCTAACTATCCACGAAGAATCAGAATTTGCGAACCTCGTCTTCACCCCTTTCCACCCCCAAGACCGAAAAACGTAAAAAAATCGGGAAAACGGCCGTTTTCACTTGCATGACTTTTATTTTCACGGAAATTAGTTTAAGGCCACCTATTCTAACTATCCACAAATAATCAGAATTTGCGAACCTCGTCTTCACCCCTTTCCACCCCCAAGACCGAAAAACTTAAAAAAATCGGGAAAACCGCCGTTTTCACTTGCATGACTTTTCTTTTCACGGAAATTAGTTTAAGGCCACCTATTCTAACTATCCACAAAGAATCAGAATTTGCGAACCTCGTCTTCACCCCTTTCCACCCCCAAGACCGAAAAACCTAAAAAAATCGGGAAAACGGCCGTTTTCACTTGCATGACTTTTATTTTCACGGAAATTAGTTTAAGGCCACCTATTCTAACTATCCACAAAGAATCAGAATTTGCGAACCTCGTCTTCACCCCTTTCCACCCCCAAGACCGAAAAACTTAAAAAAATCGGGAAAACCGCCGTTTTCACTTGCATGACTTTTCTTTTCAGGGAAATTAGTTTAAGGCCACCTATTCTAACTATCCACGAAGAATCAGAATTTGCGAACCTCGTCTTCACCCCTTTCCACCCCCAAGACCGAAAAACGTAAAAAAATCGGGAAAACGGCCGTTTTCACTTGCATGACTTTTATTTTCACGGAAATTAGTTTAAGGCCACCTATTCTAACTATCCACAAATAATCAGAATTTGCGAACCTCGTCTTCACCCCTTTCCACCCCCAAGACCGAAAAACGTAAAAAAATCGGGGAAACCGCCGTTTTCACTTGCATGACTTTTCTTTTCACGGAAATTAGTTTAAGGCCACCTATTCTAACTATCCACGAAGAATCAGAATTTTCGAACCTCGTCTTCACCCCTTTCCACCCTCAAGACCGAAAAACGTAAAAAAATCGGGGAAACCGCCGTTTTCACTTGCATGACTTTTCTTTTCACGGAAATTAGTTTAAGGCCACCTATTCTAACTATCCACAAATAATCAGAATTTGCGAACCTCGTCTTCACCCCTTTCCACCCCCAAGACCGAAAAACGTAAAAAAATCGGGGAAACCGCCGTTTTCACTTGCATGACTTTTCTTTTCACGGAAATTAGTTTAAGGCCACCTATTCTAACTATCCACGAAGAATCAGAATTTGCGAACCTCGTCTTCACCCCTTTCCACCCCCAAGACCGAAAAACGTAAAAAAATCGGGAAAACGGCCGTTTTCACTTGCATGACTTTTCTTTTCACGGAAATTAGTTTAAGGCCACCTATTCTAACTATCCACGAAGAATCAGAATTTGCGAACCTCGTCTTCACCCCTTTCCACCCTCAAGACCGAAAAACGTAAAACAATCGGGGAAACCGCCGTTTTCACTTGCATGACTTTTCTTTTCACGGAAATTAGTTTAAGGCCACCTATTCTAACTATCCACGAAGAATCAGAATTTGCGAACCTTGTCTTCACCCCTTTCCACCCCCAAGACCGAAAAACGTAAAAAAATCGGGAAAACGGCCGTTTTCACTTGCATGACTTTTATTTTCACGGAAATTAGTTTAAGGCCACCTATTCTAACTATCCACAAATAATCAGAATTTGCGAACCTCGTCTTCACCCCTTTCCACCCCCAAGACCGAAAAACGTAAAAAAATCGGGGAAACCGCCGTTTTCACTTGCATGACTTTTCTTTTCACGGAAATTAGTTTAAGGCCACCTATTCTAACTATCCACAAAGAATCAGAATTTGCGAACCTCGTCTTCACCCCTTTCCACCCCCAAGACCGAAAAACTTTAAAAAATCGGGAAAACCGCCGTTTTCACTTGCATGACTTTTCTTTTCACGGAAATTAGTTTAAGGCCACCTATTCTAACTATCCACAAATAATCAGAATTTGCGAACCTCGTCTTCACCCCTTTCCACCCCCAAGACCGAAAAACGTAAAAAAATCGGGGAAACCGCCGTTTTCACTTGCATGACTTTTCTTTTCACGGAAATTAGTTTAAGGCCACCTATTCTAACTATCCACAAAGAATCAGAATTTGCGAACCTCGTCTTCACCCCTTTCCACCCCCAAGACCGAAAAACTTTAAAAAATCGGGAAAACCGCCGTTTTCACTTGCATGACTTTTCTTTTCACGGAAATTAGTTTAAGGCCACCTATTCTAACTATCCACAAAGAATCAGAATTTGCGAACCTCGTCTTCACCCCTTTCCACCCCCAAGACCGAAAAACCTAAAAAAATCGGGAAAACGGCCGTTTTCACTTGCATGACTTTTATTTTCACGGAAATTAGTTTAAGGCCACCTATTCTAACTATCCACAAAGAATCAGAATTTGCGAACCTCGTCTTCACCCCTTTCCACCCCCAAGACCGAAAAACTTTAAAAAATCGGGAAAACCGCCGTTTTCACTTGCATGACTTTTCTTTTCAGGGAAATTAGTTTAAGGCCACCTATTCTAACTATCCACGAAGAATCAGAATTTGCGAACCTCGTCTTCACCCCTTTCCACCCCCAAGACCGAAAAACGTAAAAAAATCGGGAAAACGGCCGTTTTCACTTGCATGACTTTTATTTTCACGGAAATTAGTTTAAGGCCACCTATTCTAACTATCCACAAATAATCAGAATTTGCGAACCTCGTCTTCACCCCTTTCCACCCCCAAGACCGAAAAACCTAAAAAAATCGGGAAAACGGCCGTTTTCACTTGCATGACTTTTATTTTCACGGAAATTAGTTTAAGGCCACCTATTCTAACTATCCACAAAGAATCAGAATTTGCGAACCTCGTCTTCACCCCTTTCCACCCCCAAGACCGAAAAACTTTAAAAAATCGGAAAAACCGCCGTTTTCACTTGCATAACTTTTCTTTTCACGGAAATTAGTTTAAGGCCACCTATTCTAACTATCCACAAAGAATCAGAATTTGCGAACCTCGTCTTCACCCCTTTCCACCCCCAAGACCGAAAAACTTTAAAAAATCGGGAAAACCGCCGTTTTCACTTGCATGACTTTTCTTTTCACGGAAATTAGTTTAAGGCCACCTATTCTAACTATCCACAAAGAATCAGAATTTGCGAACCTCGTCTTCACCCCTTTCCACCCCCAAGACCGAAAAACCTAAAAAAATCGGGAAAACGGCCGTTTTCACATGCATGACTTTTATTTTCACGGAAATTAGTTTAAGGCCACCTATTCTAACTATCCACAAAGAATCAGAATTTGCGAACCTCGTCTTCACCCCTTTCCACCCCCAAGACCGAAAAACTTTAAAAAATCGGGAAAACCGCCGTTTTCACTTGCATGACTTTTCCTTTCAGGGAAATTAGTTTAAGGCCACCTATTCTAACTATCCACGAAGAATCAGAATTTGCGAACCTCGTCTTCACCCCTTTCCACCCCCAAGACCGAAAAACGTAAAAAAATCGGGAAAACGGCCGTTTTCACTTGCATGACTTTTATTTTCACGGAAATTAGTTTAAGGCCACCTATTCTAACTATCCACAAATAATCAGAATTTGCGAACCTCGTCTTCACCCCTTTCCACCCCCAAGACCGAAAAACGTAAAAAAATCGGGGAAACCGCCGTTTTCACTTGCATGACTTTTCTTTTCACGGAAATTAGTTTAAGGCCACCTATTCTAACTATCCACGAAGAATCAGAATTTGCGAACCTCGTCTTCACCCCTTTCCACCCCCAAGACCGAAAAACGTAAAAAAATCGGGGAAACCGCCGTTTTCACTTGCATGACTTTTCTTTTCACGGAAATTAGTTTAAGGCCACCTATTCTAACTATCCACGAAGAATCAGAATTTGCGAACCTCGTCTTCACCCCTTTCCACCCTCAAGACCGAAAAACGTAAAAAAATCGGGGAAACCGCCGTTTTCACTTGCATGACTTTTCTTTTCACGGAAATTAGTTTAAGGCCACCTATTCTAACTATCCACGAAGAATCAGAATTTGCGAACCTCGTCTTCACCCCTTTCCACCCCCAAGACCGAAAAACGTAAAAAAATCGGGAAAACGGCCGTTTTCACTTGCATGACTTTTATTTTCACGGAAATTAGTTTAAGGCCACCTATTCTAACTATCCACAAATAATCAGAATTTGCGAACCTCGTCTTCACCCCTTTCCACCCCCAAGACCGAAAAACTTTAAAAAATCGGGAAAACCGCCGTTTTCACTTGCATGATTTTTCTTTTCACGGAAATTAGTTTAAGGCCACCTATTCTAACTATCCACAAAGAATCAGAATTTGCGAACCTCGTCTTCACCCCTTTCCACCCCCAAGACCGAAAAACTTAAAAAAGTCGGGAAAACCGCCGTTTTCACTTGCATGACTTTTCTTTTCACGGAAATTAGTTTAATGCCACCTATTCTAACTATCCACGAAGAATCAGAATTTGCGAACCTCGTCTTCACCCCTTTCCACCCTCAAGACCGAAAAACGTAAAAAAATCGGGGAAACCGCCGTTTTCACTTGCATGACTTTTCTTTTCACGGAAATTAGTTTAAGGCCACCTATTCTAACTATCCACGAAGAATCAGAATTTGCGAACCTCGTCTTCACCCCTTTCCACCCCCAAGACCGAAAAACGTAAAAAAATCGGGAAAACGGCCGTTTTCGCTTGCATGACTTTTATTTTCACGGAAATTAGTTTAAGGCCACCTATTCTAACTATCCACAAATAATCAGAATTTGCGAACCTCGTCTTCACCCCTTTCCACCCCCAAGACCGAAAAACGTAAAAAAATCGGGGAAACCGCCGTTTTCACTTGCATGACTTTTCTTTTCACGGAAATTAGTTTAAGGCCACCTATTCTAACTATCCACGAAGAATCAGAATTTGCGAACCTCGTCTTCACCCCTTTCCACCCTCAAGACCGAAAAACGTAAAAAAATCGGGGAAACCGCCGTTTTCACTTGAATGACTTTTCTTTTCACGGAAATTAGTTTAAGGCCACCTATTCTAACTATCCACGAAGAATCAGAATTTGCGAACCTCGTCTTCACCCCTTTCCACCCCCAAGACCGAAAAACGTAAAAAAATCGGGAAAACGGCCGTTTTCACTTGCATGACTTTTATTTTCACGGAAATTAGTTTAAGGCCACCTATTCTAACTATCCACAAATAATCAGAATTTGCGAACCTCGTCTTCACCCCTTTCCACCCCCAAGACCGAAAAACGTAAAAAAATCGGGAAAACCGCCGTTTTCACTTGCATGACTTTTCCTTTCAGGGAAATTAGTTTAAGGCCACCTATTCTAACTATCCACGAAGAATCAGAATTTGCGAACCTCGTCTTCACCCCTTTCCACCCCCAAGACCAAAAAACGTAAAAAAATCGGGAAAACGGCCGTTTTCACTTGCATGACTTTTATTTTCACGGAAATTAGTTTAAGGCCACCTATTCTAACTATCCACAAAGAATCAGAATTTGCGAACCTCGTCTTCACCCCTTTCCACCCCCAAGACCGAAAAACTTTAAAAAATCGGGAAAACCGCCGTTTTCACTTGCATGACTTTTCTTTTCACGGAAATTAGTTTAAGGCCACCTATTCTAACTATCCACAAAGAATCAGAATTTGCGAACCTCGTCTTCACCCCTTTCCACCCCCAAGACAGAAAAACCTAAAAAAATCGGGAAAACGGCCGTTTTCACTTGCATGACTTTTATTTTCACGGAAATTAGTTTAAGGCCACCTATTCTATCTATCCACAAAGAATCAGAATTTGCGAACCTCGTCTTCACCCCTTTCCACCCCCAAGACCGAAAAACTTTAAAAAATCGGGAAAACCGCCGTTTTCACTTGCATGACTTTTCTTTTCACGGAAATTAGTTTAAGGCCACCTATTCTAACTATCCACAAAGAATCAGAATTTGCGAACCTCGTCTTCACCCCTTTCCAATTAAAAAACCGAAAAACCTAAAAAAATCGGGAAAACGGCCGTTTTCACTTGCATGACTTTTATTTTCACGGAAATTAGTTTAAGGCCACCTATTCTAACTATCCACAAAGAATCAGAATTTGCGAACCTCGTCTTCACCCCTTTCCACCCCCAAGACCGAAAAACTTTAAAAAATCGGGAAAACTGCCGTTTTCACTTGCATGACTTTTCTTTTCACGGAAATTAGTTTAAGGCCACCTATTCTAACTATCCACAAAGAATCAGAATTTGCGAACCTCGTCTTCACCCCTTTCCACCCCCAAGACCGAAAAACTTAAAAAATCGGGAAAACCGCCGTTTTCACTTGCATGACTTTTCTTTTCACGGAAATTAGTTTAAGGCCACCTATTCTAACTATCCACAAAGAATCAGAATTTGCGAACCTCGTCTTCACCCCTTTCCACCCCCAAGACCGAAAAACATAAAAAAATCGGGAAAACGGCCGTTTTCACTTGCATGACTTTTCTTTTCACGGAAATTAGTTTAAGGCCACCTATTCTAACTATCCACAAAGAATCAGAATTTGCGAACCTCGTCTTCACCCCTTTCCACCCCCAAGACCGAAAAACCTAAAAAAATCAGGAAAACGGCCGTTTTCACTTGCATGACTTTTATTTTCACGGAAATTAGTTTAAGGCCACCTATTCTAACTATCCACAAAGAATCAGAATTTGCGAACCTCGTCTTCACCCCTTTCCACCCCCAAGACCGAAAAACTTTAAAAAAATCGGGAAAACCGCCGTTTTAACTTGCATGACTTTTCCTTTCAGGGAAATTAGTTTAAGGCCACCTATTCTAACTATCCACGAAGAATCAGAATTTGCGAACCTCGTCTTCACCCCTTTCCACCCCCAAGACCGAAAAACGTAAAAAAATCGGGAAAACGGCCGTTTTCACTTGCATGACTTTTATTTTCACGGAAATTAGTTTAAGGCCACCTATTCTAACTATCCACAAATAATCAGAATTTGCGAACCTCGTCTTCACCCCTTTCCACCCCCAAGACCGAAAAACTTAAAAAAATCGGGAAAACCGCCGTTTTCACTTGCATGACTTTTCTTTTCACGGAAATTAGTTTAAGGCCACCTATTCTAACTATCCACAAAGAATCAGAATTTGCGAACCTCGTCTTCACCCCTTTCCACCCCCAAGACCGAAAAACCTAAAAAAATCGGGAAAACGGCCGTTTTCACTTGCATGACTTTTATTTTCACGGAAATTAGTTTAAGGCCACCTATTCTAACTATCCACAAAGAATCAGAATTTGCGAACCTCGTCTTCACCCCTTTCCACCCCCAAGACCGAAAAACTTAAAAAAATCGGGAAAACCGCCGTTTTCACTTGCATGACTTTTCTTTTCAGGGAAATTAGTTTAAGGCCACCTATTCTAACTATCCACGAAGAATCAGAATTTGCGAACCTCGTCTTCACCCCTTTCCACCCCCAAGACCGAAAAACGTAAAAAAATCGGGAAAACGGCCGTTTTCACTTGCATGACTTTTATTTTCACGGAAATTAGTTTAAGGCCACCTATTCTAACTATCCACAAATAATCAGAATTTGCGAACCTCGTCTTCACCCCTTTCCACCCCCAAGACCGAAAAACGTAAAAAAATCGGGGAAACCGCCGTTTTCACTTGCATGACTTTTCTTTTCACGGAAATTAGTTTAAGGCCACCTATTCTAACTATCCACGAAGAATCAGAATTTTCGAACCTCGTCTTCACCCCTTTCCACCCTCAAGACCGAAAAACGTAAAAAAATCGGGGAAACCGCCGTTTTCACTTGCATGACTTTTCTTTTCACGGAAATTAGTTTAAGGCCACCTATTCTAACTATCCACAAATAATCAGAATTTGCGAACCTCGTCTTCACCCCTTTCCACCCCCAAGACCGAAAAACGTAAAAAAATCGGGGAAACCGCCGTTTTCACTTGCATGACTTTTCTTTTCACGGAAATTAGTTTAAGGCCACCTATTCTAACTATCCACGAAGAATCAGAATTTGCGAACCTCGTCTTCACCCCTTTCCACCCCCAAGACCGAAAAACGTAAAAAAATCGGGAAAACGGCCGTTTTCACTTGCATGACTTTTCTTTTCACGGAAATTAGTTTAAGGCCACCTATTCTAACTATCCACGAAGAATCAGAATTTGCGAACCTCGTCTTCACCCCTTTCCACCCTCAAGACCGAAAAACGTAAAACAATCGGGGAAACCGCCGTTTTCACTTGCATGACTTTTCTTTTCACGGAAATTAGTTTAAGGCCACCTATTCTAACTATCCACGAAGAATCAGAATTTGCGAACCTTGTCTTCACCCCTTTCCACCCCCAAGACCGAAAAACGTAAAAAAATCGGGAAAACGGCCGTTTTCACTTGCATGACTTTTATTTTCACGGAAATTAGTTTAAGGCCACCTATTCTAACTATCCACAAATAATCAGAATTTGCGAACCTCGTCTTCACCCCTTTCCACCCCCAAGACCGAAAAACGTAAAAAAATCGGGGAAACCGCCGTTTTCACTTGCATGACTTTTCTTTTCACGGAAATTAGTTTAAGGCCACCTATTCTAACTATCCACAAAGAATCAGAATTTGCGAACCTCGTCTTCACCCCTTTCCACCCCCAAGACCGAAAAACTTTAAAAAATCGGGAAAACCGCCGTTTTCACTTGCATGACTTTTCTTTTCACGGAAATTAGTTTAAGGCCACCTATTCTAACTATCCACAAATAATCAGAATTTGCGAACCTCGTCTTCACCCCTTTCCACCCCCAAGACCGAAAAACGTAAAAAAATCGGGGAAACCGCCGTTTTCACTTGCATGACTTTTCTTTTCACGGAAATTAGTTTAAGGCCACCTATTCTAACTATCCACAAAGAATCAGAATTTGCGAACCTCGTCTTCACCCCTTTCCACCCCCAAGACCGAAAAACTTTAAAAAATCGGGAAAACCGCCGTTTTCACTTGCATGACTTTTCTTTTCACGGAAATTAGTTTAAGGCCACCTATTCTAACTATCCACAAAGAATCAGAATTTGCGAACCTCGTCTTCACCCCTTTCCACCCCCAAGACCGAAAAACCTAAAAAAATCGGGAAAACGGCCGTTTTCACTTGCATGACTTTTATTTTCACGGAAATTAGTTTAAGGCCACCTATTCTAACTATCCACAAAGAATCAGAATTTGCGAACCTCGTCTTCACCCCTTTCCACCCCCAAGACCGAAAAACTTTAAAAAATCGGGAAAACCGCCGTTTTCACTTGCATGACTTTTCTTTTCAGGGAAATTAGTTTAAGGCCACCTATTCTAACTATCCACGAAGAATCAGAATTTGCGAACCTCGTCTTCACCCCTTTCCACCCCCAAGACCGAAAAACGTAAAAAAATCGGGAAAACGGCCGTTTTCACTTGCATGACTTTTATTTTCACGGAAATTAGTTTAAGGCCACCTATTCTAACTATCCACAAATAATCAGAATTTGCGAACCTCGTCTTCACCCCTTTCCACCCCCAAGACCGAAAAACCTAAAAAAATCGGGAAAACGGCCGTTTTCACTTGCATGACTTTTATTTTCACGGAAATTAGTTTAAGGCCACCTATTCTAACTATCCACAAAGAATCAGAATTTGCGAACCTCGTCTTCACCCCTTTCCACCCCCAAGACCGAAAAACTTTAAAAAATCGGGAAAACCGCCGTTTTCACTTGCATAACTTTTCTTTTCACGGAAATTAGTTTAAGGCCACCTATTCTAACTATCCACAAAGAATCAGAATTTGCGAACCTCGTCTTCACCCCTTTCCACCCCCAAGACCGAAAAACTTTAAAAAATCGGGAAAACCGCCGTTTTCACTTGCATGACTTTTCTTTTCACGGAAATTAGTTTAAGGCCACCTATTCTAACTATCCACAAAGAATCAGAATTTGCGAACCTCGTCTTCACCCCTTTCCACCCCCAAGACCGAAAAACCTAAAAAAATCGGGAAAACGGCCGTTTTCACATGCATGACTTTTATTTTCACGGAAATTAGTTTAAGGCCACCTATTCTAACTATCCACAAAGAATCAGAATTTGCGAACCTCGTCTTCACCCCTTTCCACCCCCAAGACCGAAAAACTTTAAAAAATCGGGAAAACCGCCGTTTTCACTTGCATGACTTTTCCTTTCAGGGAAATTAGTTTAAGGCCACCTATTCTAACTATCCACGAAGAATCAGAATTTGCGAACCTCGTCTTCACCCCTTTCCACCCCCAAGACCGAAAAACGTAAAAAAATCGGGAAAACGGCCGTTTTCACTTGCATGACTTTTATTTTCACGGAAATTAGTTTAAGGCCACCTATTCTAACTATCCACAAATAATCGGAATTTGCGAACCTCGTCTTCACCCCTTTCCACCCCCAAGACCGAAAAACGTAAAAAAATCGGGGAAACCGCCGTTTTCACTTGCATGACTTTTCTTTTCACGGAAATTAGTTTAAGGCCACCTATTCTAACTATCCACGAAGAATCAGAATTTGCGAACCTCGTCTTCACCCCTTTCCACCCCCAAGACCGAAAAACGTAAAAAAATCGGGGAAACCGCCGTTTTCACTTGCATGACTTTTCTTTTCACGGAAATTAGTTTAAGGCCACCTATTCTAACTATCCACGAAGAATCAGAATTTGCGAACCTCGTCTTCACCCCTTTCCACCCTCAAGACCGAAAAACGTAAAAAAATCGGGGAAACCGCCGTTTTCACTTGCATGACTTTTCTTTTCACGGAAATTAGTTTAAGGCCACCTATTCTAACTATCCACGAAGAATCAGAATTTGCGAACCTCGTCTTCACCCCTTTCCACCCCCAAGACCGAAAAACGTAAAAAAATCGGGAAAACGGCCGTTTTCACTTGCATGACTTTTATTTTCACGGAAATTAGTTTAAGGCCACCTATTCTAACTATCCACAAATAATCAGAATTTGCGAACCTCGTCTTCACCCCTTTCCACCCCCAAGACCGAAAAACTTTAAAAAATCGGGAAAACCGCCGTTTTCACTTGCATGATTTTTCTTTTCACGGAAATTAGTTTAAGGCCACCTATTCTAACTATCCACAAAGAATCAGAATTTGCGAACCTCGTCTTCACCCCTTTCCACCCCCAAGACCGAAAAACTTAAAAAAGTCGGGAAAACCGCCGTTTTCACTTGCATGACTTTTCTTTTCACGGAAATTAGTTTAATGCCACCTATTCTAACTATCCACGAAGAATCAGAATTTGCGAACCTCGTCTTCACCCCTTTCCACCCTCAAGACCGAAAAACGTAAAAAAATCGGGGAAACCGCCGTTTTCACTTGCATGACTTTTCTTTTCACGGAAATTAGTTTAAGGCCACCTATTCTAACTATCCACGAAGAATCAGAATTTGCGAACCTCGTCTTCACCCCTTTCCACCCCCAAGACCGAAAAACGTAAAAAAATCGGGAAAACGGCCGTTTTCGCTTGCATGACTTTTATTTTCACGGAAATTAGTTTAAGGCCACCTATTCTAACTATCCACAAATAATCAGAATTTGCGAACCTCGTCTTCACCCCTTTCCACCCCCAAGACCGAAAAACGTAAAAAAATCGGGGAAACCGCCGTTTTCACTTGCATGACTTTTCTTTTCACGGAAATTAGTTTAAGGCCACCTATTCTAACTATCCACGAAGAATCAGAATTTGCGAACCTCGTCTTCACCCCTTTCCACCCTCAAGACCGAAAAACGTAAAAAAATCGGGGAAACCGCCGTTTTCACTTGAATGACTTTTCTTTTCACGGAAATTAGTTTAAGGCCACCTATTCTAACTATCCACGAAGAATCAGAATTTGCGAACCTCGTCTTCACCCCTTTCCACCCCCAAGACCGAAAAACGTAAAAAAATCGGGAAAACGGCCGTTTTCACTTGCATGACTTTTATTTTCACGGAAATTAGTTTAAGGCCACCTATTCTAACTATCCACAAATAATCAGAATTTGCGAACCTCGTCTTCACCCCTTTCCACCCCCAAGACCGAAAAACGTAAAAAAATCGGGAAAACCGCCGTTTTCACTTGCATGACTTTTCCTTTCAGGGAAATTAGTTTAAGGCCACCTATTCTAACTATCCACGAAGAATCAGAATTTGCGAACCTCGTCTTCACCCCTTTCCACCCCCAAGACCAAAAAACGTAAAAAAATCGGGAAAACGGCCGTTTTCACTTGCATGACTTTTATTTTCACGGAAATTAGTTTAAGGCCACCTATTCTAACTATCCACAAAGAATCAGAATTTGCGAACCTCGTCTTCACCCCTTTCCACCCCCAAGACCGAAAAACTTTAAAAAATCGGGAAAACCGCCGTTTTCACTTGCATGACTTTTCTTTTCACGGAAATTAGTTTAAGGCCACCTATTCTAACTATCCACAAAGAATCAGAATTTGCGAACCTCGTCTTCACCCCTTTCCACCCCCAAGACAGAAAAACCTAAAAAAATCGGGAAAACGGCCGTTTTCACTTGCATGACTTTTATTTTCACGGAAATTAGTTTAAGGCCACCTATTCTATCTATCCACAAAGAATCAGAATTTGCGAACCTCGTCTTCACCCCTTTCCACCCCCAAGACCGAAAAACTTTAAAAAATCGGGAAAACCGCCGTTTTCACTTGCATGACTTTTCTTTTCACGGAAATTAGTTTAAGGCCACCTATTCTAACTATCCACAAAGAATCAGAATTTGCGAACCTCGTCTTCACCCCTTTCCAATTAAAAAACCGAAAAACCTAAAAAAATCGGGAAAACGGCCGTTTTCACTTGCATGACTTTTATTTTCACGGAAATTAGTTTAAGGCCACCTATTCTAACTATCCACAAAGAATCAGAATTTGCGAACCTCGTCTTCACCCCTTTCCACCCCCAAGACCGAAAAACTTTAAAAAATCGGGAAAACCGCCGTTTTCACTTGCATGACTTTTCTTTTCACGGAAATTAGTTTAAGGCCACCTATTCTAACTATCCACAAAGAATCAGAATTTGCGAACCTCGTCTTCACCCCTTTCCACCCCCAAGACCGAAAAACTTAAAAAATCGGGAAAACCGCCGTTTTCACTTGCATGACTTTTCTTTTCACGGAAATTAGTTTAAGGCCACCTATTCTAACTATCCACAAAGAATCAAAACCGAAAAACCTAAAAAAATCGGGAAAACGGCCGTTTTCCCGATTTTTTAAAGTTTACGTTTTTCGGTAAAAAAATCGGGAAAACGGCGGTTTTCCCGATTTTTTTAAGTTTTTCGGTCTTGGGGGTGGAAAGGGGTGAAGACGAGGTTCGCAAATTCTGATTCTTTGTGGATAGTTAGAATAGGTGGCCTTAAACTAATTTCCGTGAAAAGAAAAGTCATGCAAGTGAAAACGGCGCTTTCCCCGATTTTTTTACGTTTTTCGGTCTTGGGGGTGGAAAGGGGTGAAGACGAGGTTCGCAAATTCTGATTCTTCGTGGATAGTTAGAATAGGTGGCCTTAAACTAATTTCCGTGAAAAGAAAAGTCATGCAAGTGAAAACGGCGGTTTCCCCGATTTTTTTACGTTTTTCGGTCTTGGGGGTGGAAAGGGGTGAAGACGAGGTTCGCAAATTCTGATTATTTGTGGATAGTTAGAATAGGTGGCCTTAAACTAATTTCCGTGAAAAGAAAAGTCATGCAAGTGAAAACGGCGGTTTCCCCGATTTTTTTACGTTTTTCGGTCTTGAGGGTGGAAAGGGGTGAAGACGAGGTTCGCAAATTCTGATTCTTCGTGGATAGTTAGAATAGGTGGCCTTAAACTAATTTCCGTGAAAAGAAAAGTCATGCAAGTGAAAACGGCGGAAAGGGGTGAAGACGAGGTTCGCAAATTCTGATTATTTGTGGATAGTTAGAATAGGTGGCCTTAAACTAATTTCCGTGAAAATAAAAGTCATGCAAGTGAAAACGGCCGTTTTCCCGATTTTTTTACGTTTTTCGGTCTTGGGGGTGGAAAGGGGTGAAGACGAGGTTCGCAAATTCTGATTCTTCGTGGATAGTTAGAATAGGTGGCCTTAAACTAATTTCCCTGAAAAGAAAAGTCATGCAAGTGAAAACGGCGGTTTTCCCGATTTTTTAAAGTTTTTCGGTCTTGGGGGTGGAAAGGGGTGAAGACGAGGTTCGCAAATTCTGATTCTTTGTGGATAGTTAGAATAGGTGGCCTTAAACTAATTTCCGTGAAAAGAAAAGTCATGCAAGTGAAAACGGCGGTTTCCCCGATTTTTTTACGTTTTTCGGTCTTGGGGGTGGAAAGGGGTGAAGACGAGGTTCGCAAATTCTGATTATTTGTGGATAGTTAGAATAGGTGGCCTTAAACTAATTTCCGTGAAAAGAAAAGTCATGCAAGTGAAAACGGCGGTTTTCCCGATTTTTTAAAGTTTTTCGGTCTTGGGGGTGGAAAGGGGTGAAGACGAAGTTCGCAAATTCTGATTCTTTGTGGATAGTTAGAATAGGTGGCCTTAAACTAATTTCCGTGAAAAGAAAAGTCACGCAAGTGAAAACGGCGGTTTCCCCGATTTTTTTACGTTTTTCGGTCTTGGGGATGGAAAGGGGTGAAGACGAGGTTCGCAAATTCTGATTATTTGTGGATAGTTAGAATAGGTGGCCTTAAACTAATTTCCGTGAAAAGAAAAGTCATGCAAGTGAAAACGGCGGTTTTCCCGATTTTTTAAAGTTTTTCGGTCTTGGGGGTGGAAAGGGGTGAAGACGAGGTTCGCAAATTCTGATTCTTTGTGGATAGTTAGAATAGGTGGCCTTAAACTAATTTCCGTGAAAAGAAAAGTCATGCAAGTGAAAACGGCGGTTTCCCCGATTTTTTTACGTTTTTCGGTCTTGAGGGTGGAAAAGGCTGAAGACGAGGTTCGCAAATTCTGATTCTTCGTGGATAGTTAGAATAGGTGGCCTTAAACTAATTTCCGTGAAAAGAAAAGTCATGCAAGTGAAAACGGCGGTTTCCCCGATTTTTTTACATTTTTCGGTCTTGGGGGTGGAAAGGGGTGAAGACGAGGTTCGCAAATTCTGATTATTTGTGGATAGTTAGAATAGGTGGCCTTAAACTAATTTCCGTGAAAATAAAAGTCATGCAAGTGAAAACGGCCGTTTTCCCGATTTTTTTACGTTTTTCGGTCTTGGGGGTGGAAAGGGGTGAAGACGAGGTACGCAAATTCTGATTCTTCGTGGATAGTTAGAATAGGTGGCCTTAAACTAATTTCCCTGAAAAGAAAAGTCATGCAAGTGAAAACGGCGGTTTTCCCGATTTTTTAAAGTTTTTCGGTCTTGGGGGTGGAAAGGGGTGAAGACGAGGTTCGCAAATTCTGATTCTTTGTGGATAGTTAGAATAGGTGGCCTTAAACTAATTTCCGTGAAAATAAAAGTCATGCAAGTGAAAACGGCCGTTTTCCCGATTTTTTTAGGTTTTTCGGTCTTGGGGGTGGAAAGGGGTGAAGACGAGGTTCGCAAATTCTGATTCTTTGTGGATAGTTAGAATAGGTGGCCTTAAACTAATTTCCGTGAAAAGAATAGTCATGCAAGTGAAAACGGCGGTTTTCCCGATTTTTTAAAGTTTTTCGGTCTTGGGGGTGGAAAAGGGTGAAGACGAGGTTCGCAAATTCTGATTCTTTGTGGATAGTTAGAATAGGTGGCCTTAAACTAATTTCCGTGAAAAGAAAAGTCATGCAAGTGAAAACGGCGGTTTTCCCGATTTTTTAAAGTTTTTCGGTCTTGGGGGTGGAAAGGGGTGAAGACGAGGTTCGCAAATTCTGATTCTTTGTGGATAGTTAGAATAGGTGGCCTTAAACTAATTTCCGTGAAAATAAAAGTCATGCAAGTGAAAACGGCCGTTTTCCCGATTTTTTTAGGTTTTTCGGTCTTGGGGGTGGAAAGGGGTGAAGACGAGGTTCGCAAATTCTGATTCTTTGTGGATAGTTAGAATAGGTGGCCTTAAACTAATTTCCGTGAAAAGAAAAGTCATGCAAGTGAAAACGGCGGTTTTCCCGATTTTTTAAAGTTTTTCGGTCTTGGGGGTGGAAAGGGGTGAAGACAAGGTTCGCAAATTCTGATTCTTTGTGGATAGTTAGAATAGGTGGCCTTAAACTAATTTCCGTGAAAAGAAAAGTCATGCAAGTGAAAACGGCGGTTTCCCCGATTTTTTTACGTTTTTCGGTCTTGGGGGTGGAAAGGGGTGAAGACGAGGTTCGCAAATTCTGATTATTTGTGGATAGTTAGAATAGGTGGCCTTAAACTAATTTCCGTGAAAAGAAAAGTCATGCAAGTGAAAACGGCGGTTTTCCCGATTTTTTAAAGTTTTTCGGTCTTGGGGGTGGAAAGGGGTGAAGACGAGGTTCGCAAATTCTGATTCTTTGTATATAGTTAGAATAGGTGGCCTTAAACTAATTTCCGTGAAAAGAAAAGTCATGCAAGTGAAAACGGCGGTTTCCCCGATTTTTTTACGTTTTTCGGTCTTGGGGGTGGAAAGGGGTGAAGACGAGGTTCGCAAATTCTGATTATTTGTGGATAGTTAGAATAGGTGGCCTTAAACTAATTTCCGTGAAAATAAAAGTCATGCAAGTGAAAACGGCCGTTTTCCCGATTTTTTTAGGTTTTTCGGTCTTGGGGGTGGAAAGGGGTGAAGACGAGGTTCGCAAATTCTGATTCTTTGTGGATAGTTAGAATAGGTGGCCTTAAACTAATTTCCGTGAAAAGAATAGTCATGCAAGTGAAAACGGCGGTTTTCCCGATTTTTTAAAGTTTTTCGGTCTTGGGGGTGGAAAAGGGTGAAGACGAGGTTCGCAAATTCTGATTCTTTGTGGATAGTTAGAATAGGTGGCCTTAAACTAATTTCCGTGAAAAGAAAAGTCATGCAAGTGAAAACGGCGGTTTTCCCGATTTTTTAAAGTTTTTCGGTCTTGGGGGTGGAAAGGGGTGAAGACGAGGTTCGCAAATTCTGATTCTTTGTGGATAGTTAGAATAGGTGGCCTTAAACTAATTTCCGTGAAAATAAAAGTCATGCAAGTGAAAACGGCCGTTTTCCCGATTTTTTTAGGTTTTTCGGTCTTGGGGGTGGAAAGGGGTGAAGACGAGGTTCGCAAATTCTGATTCTTTGTGGATAGTTAGAATAGGTGGCCTTAAACTAATTTCCGTGAAAAGAAAAGTCATGCAAGTGAAAACGGCGGTTTTCCCGATTTTTTAAAGTTTTTCGGTCTTGGGGGTGGAAAGGGGTGAAGACAAGGTTCGCAAATTCTGATTCTTTGTGGATAGTTAGAATAGGTGGCCTTAAACTAATTTCCGTGAAAAGAAAAGTCATGCAAGTGAAAACGGCGGTTTCCCCGATTTTTTTACGTTTTTCGGTCTTGGGGGTGGAAAGGGGTGAAGACGAGGTTCGCAAATTCTGATTATTTGTGGATAGTTAGAATAGGTGGCCTTAAACTAATTTCCGTGAAAAGAAAAGTCATGCAAGTGAAAACGGCGGTTTTCCCGATTTTTTAAAGTTTTTCGGTCTTGGGGGTGGAAAGGGGTGAAGACGAGGTTCGCAAATTCTGATTCTTTGTATATAGTTAGAATAGGTGGCCTTAAACTAATTTCCGTGAAAAGAAAAGTCATGCAAGTGAAAACGGCGGTTTCCCCGATTTTTTTACGTTTTTCGGTCTTGGGGGTGGAAAGGGGTGAAGACGAGGTTCGCAAATTCTGATTATTTGTGGATAGTTAGAATAGGTGGCCTTAAACTAATTTCCGTGAAAATAAAAGTCATGCAAGTGAAAACGGCCGTTTTCCCGATTTTTTTACGTTTTTCGGTCTTGGGGGTGGAAAGGGGTGAAGACGAGGTTCGCAAATTCTGATTCTTCGTGGATAGTTAGAATAGGTGGCCTTAAACTAATTTCCCTGAAAAGAAAAGTCATGCAAGTGAAAACGGCGGTTTTCCCGATTTTTTAAAGTTTTTCGGTCTTGGGGGTGGAAAGGGGTGAAGACGAGGTTCGCAAATTCTGATTCTTTGTGGATAGTTAGAATAGGTGGCCTTAAACTAATTTCCGTGAAAATAAAAGTCATGCAAGTGAAAACGGCCGTTTTCCCGATTTTTTTAGGTTTTTCGGTCTTGGGGGTGGAAAGGGGTGAAGACGAGGTTCGCAAATTCTGATTCTTTGTGGATAGTTAGAATAGGTGGCCTTAAACTAATTTCCGTGAAAAGAAAAGTCATGCAAGTGAAAACGGCGGTTTTCCCGATTTTTTAAAGTTTTTCGGTCTTGGGGGTGGAAAGGGGTGAAGACGAGGTTCGCAAATTCTGATTCTTTGTGGATAGTTAGAATAGGTGGCCTTAAACTAATTTCCGTGAAAAGAAAAGTCATGCAAGTGAAAACGGCGGTTTTCCCGATTTTTTAAAGTTTTTCGGTCTTGGGGGTGGAAAGGGGTGAAGACGAGGTTCGCAAATTCTGATTCTTTGTGGATAGTTAGAATAGGTGGCCTTAAACTAATTTCCGTGAAAATAAAAGTCATGCAGGTGAAAACGGCCGTTTTCCCGATTTTTTTAGGTTTTTCGGTCTTGGGGGTGGAAAGGGGTGAAGACGAGGTTCGCAAATTCTGATTCTTTGTGGATAGTTAGAATAGGTGGCCTTAAACTAATTTCCGTGAAAAGAAAAGTCATGCAAGTGAAAACGGCGGTTTTCCCGATTTTTTAAAGTTTTTCGGTCTTGGGGGTGGAAAGGGGTGAAGACGAGGTTCGCAAATTCTGATTCTTTGTGGATAGTTAGAATAGGTGGCCTTAAACTAATTTCCGTGAAAATAAAAGTCATGCAGGTGAAAACGGCCGTTTTCCCGATTTTTTTAGGTTTTTCGGTCTTGGGGGTGGAAAGGGGTGAAGACGAGGTTCGCAAATTCTGATTCTTTGTGGATAGTTAGAATAGGTGGCCTTAAACTAATTTCCGTGAAAATAAAAGTCATGCAAGTGAAAACGGCCGTTTTCCCGATTTTTTTAGGTTTTTCGGTCTTGGGGGTGGAAAGGGGTGAAGACGAGGTTCGCAAATTCTGATTCTTTGTGGATAGTTAGAATAGGTGGCCTTAAACTAATTTCCGTGAAAAGAAAAGTCATGCAAGTGAAAACGGCGGTTTTCCCGATTTTTTAAAGTTTTTCGGTCTTGGGGGTGGAAAGGGGTGAAGACGAGGTTCGCAAATTCTGATTCTTTGTGGATAGTTAGAATAGGTGGCCTTAAACTAATTTCCGTGAAAAGAAAAGTCATGCAAGTGAAAACGGCGGTTTTCCCGATTTTTTAAAGTTTTTCGGTCTTGGGGGTGGAAAGGGGTGAAGACGAGGTTCGCAAATTCTGATTCTTTGTGGATAGTTAGAATAGGTGGCCTTAAACTAATTTCCGTGAAAATAAAAGTCATGCAGGTGAAAACGGCCGTTTTCCCGATTTTTTTAGGTTTTTCGGTCTTGGGGGTGGAAAGGGGTGAAGACGAGGTTCGCAAATTCTGATTCTTTGTGGATAGTTAGAATAGGTGGCCTTAAACTAATTTCCGTGAAAAGAAAAGTCATGCAAGTGAAAACGGCGGTTTTCCCGATTTTTTAAAGTTTTTCGGTCTTGGGGGTGGAAAGGGGTGAAGACGAGGTTCGCAAATTCTGATTCTTTGTGGATAGTTAGAATAGGTGGCCTTAAACTAATTTCCGTGAAAAGAAAAGTCATGCAAGTGAAAACGGCGGTTTCCCCGATTTTTTTACGTTTTTCGGTCTTGGGGGTGGAAAGGGGTGAAGACGAGGTTCGCAAATTCTGATTATTTGTGGATAGTTAGAATAGGTGGCCTTAAACTAATTTCCGTGAAAAGAAAAGTCATGCAAGTGAAAACGGCGGTTTTTTCCGATTTTTTAAAGTTTTTCGGTCTTGGGGGTGGAAAGGGGTGAAGACGAGGTTCGCAAATTCTGATTCTTTGTGGATAGTTAGAATAGGTGGCCTTAAACTAATTTCCGTGAAAAGAAAAGTCATGCAAGTGAAAACGGCGGTTTCCCCGATTTTTTTACGTTTTTCGGTCTTGAAGGTGGAAAGGGGTGAAGACGAGGTTCGCAAATTCTGATTCTTCGTGGATAGTTAGAATAGGTGGCCTTAAACTAATTTCCGTGAAAAGAAAAGTCATGCAAGTGAAAACGGCGGTTTCCCCGATTTTTTTACGTTTTTCGGTCTTGGGGGTGGAAAGGGGTGAAGACGAGGTTCGCAAATTCTGATTCTTTGTGGATAGTTAGAATAGGTGGCCTTAAACTAATTTCCGTGAAAAGAAAAGTCATGCAAGTGAAAACGGCGGTTTTCCCGATTTTTTAAGTTTTTCGTTCTTGGGGGTGGAAAGGGGTGAAGACGAGGTTCGCAAATTCTGATTCTTCGTGGATAGTTAGAATAGGTGACCTTAAACTAATTTCCGTGAAAAGAAAAGTCATGCAAGTGAAAACGGCGGTTTCCCCGATTTTTTTACGTTTTTCGGTCTTGGGGGTGGAAAGGGGTGAAGACGAGGTTCGCAAATTCTGATTATTTGTGGATAGTTAGAATAGGTGGCCTTAAACTAATTTCCGTGAAAATAAAAGTCATGCAAGTGAAAACGGCCGTTTTCCCGATTTTTTTACGTTTTTCGGTCTTGGGGGTGGAAAGGGGTGAAGACGAGGTTCGCAAATTCTGATTCTTCGTGGATAGTTAGAATAGGTGGCCTTAAACTAATTTCCCTGAAAAGAAAAGTCATGCAAGTGAAAACGGCGGTTTCCCCGATTTTTTTACGTTTTTCGGTCTTGGGGGTGGAAAGGGGTGAAGACGAGGTTCGCAAATTCTGATTCTTTGTGGATAGTTAGAATAGGTGGCCTTAAACTAATTTCCGTGAAAAGAAAAGTCATGCAAGTGAAAACGGCGGTTTTCCCGATTTTTTAAAGTTTTTCGGTCTTGGGGGTGGAAAGGGGTGAAGACGAGGTTCGCAAATTCTGATTCTTTGTGGATAGTTAGAATAGGTGGCCTTAAACTAATTTCCGTGAAAATAAAAGTCATGCAAGTGAAAACGGCCGTTTTCCCGATTTTTTTAGGTTTTTCGGTCTTGGGGGTGGAAAGGGGTGAAGACGAGGTTCGCAAATTCTGATTCTTTGTGGATAGTTAGAATAGGTGGCCTTAAACTAATTTCCGTGAAAAGAAAAGTCATGCAAGTGAAAACGGCGGTTTTCCCGATTTTTTAAAGTTTTTCGGTCTTGGGGGTGGAAAGGGGTGAAGACAAGGTTCGCAAATTCTGATTCTTTGTGGATAGTTTGAATAGGTGGCCTTAAACTAATTTCCGTGAAAAGAAAAGTCATGCAAGTGAAAACGGCGGTTTCCCCGATTTTTTTACGTTTTTCGGTCTTGGGGGTGGAAAGGGGTGAAGACGAGGTTCGCAAATTCTGATTATTTGTGGATAGTTAGAATAGGTGGCCTTAAACTAATTTCCGTGAAAAGAAAAGTCATGCAAGTGAAAACGGCGGTTTTCCCGATTTTTTAAAGTTTTTCGGTCTTGGGGGTGGAAAGGGGTGAAGACGAGGTTCGCAAATTCTGATTCTTTGTATATAGTTAGAATAGGTGGCCTTAAACTAATTTCCGTGAAAAGAAAAGTCATGCAAGTGAAAACGGCGGTTTCCCCGATTTTTTTACGTTTTTCGGTCTTGGGGGTGGAAAGGGGTGAAGACGAGGTTCGCAAATTCTGATTATTTGTGGATAGTTAGAATAGGTGGCCTTAAACTAATTTCCGTGAAAATAAAAGTCATGCAAGTGAAAACGGCCGTTTTCCCGATTTTTTTACGTTTTTCGGTCTTGGGGGTGGAAAGGGGTGAAGACGAGGTTCGCAAATTCTGATTCTTCGTGGATAGTTAGAATAGGTGGCCTTAAACTAATTTCCGTGAAAAGAATAGTCATGCAAGTGAAAACGGCGGTTTTCCCGATTTTTTAAAGTTTTTCGGTCTTGGGGGTGGAAAGGGGTGAAGACGAGGTTCGCAAATTCTGATTCTTTGTGGATAGTTAGAATAGGTGGCCTTAAACTAATTTCCGTGAAAAGAAAAGTCATGCAAGTGAAAACGGCGGTTTTCCCGATTTTTTAAAGTTTTTCGGTCTTGGGGGTGGAAAGGGGTGAAGACGAGGTTCGCAAATTCTGATTCTTTGTGGATAGTTAGAATAGGTGGCCTTAAACTAATTTCCGTGAAAATAAAAGTCATGCAAGTGAAAACGGCCGTTTTCCCGATTTTTTTAGGTTTTTCGGTCTTGGGGGTGGAAAGGGGTGAAGACGAGGTTCGCAAATTCTGATTCTTTGTGGATAGTTAGAATAGGTGGCCTTAAACTAATTTCCGTGAAAATAAAAGTCATGCAAGTGAAAACGGCCGTTTTCCCGATTTTTTTAGGTTTTTCGGTCTTGGGGGTGGAAAGGGGTGAAGACGAGGTTCGCAAATTCTGATTCTTTGTGGATAGTTAGAATAGGTGGCCTTAAACTAATTTCCGTGAAAAGAAAAGTCATGCAAGTGAAAACGGCGGTTTTCCCGATTTTTTAAAGTTTTTCGGTCTTGGGGGTGGAAAGGGGTGAAGACAAGGTTCGCAAATTCTGATTCTTTGTGGATAGTTAGAATAGGTGGCCTTAAACTAATTTCCGTGAAAAGAAAAGTCATGCAAGTGAAAACGGCGGTTTCCCCGATTTTTTTACGTTTTTCGGTCTTGGGGGTGGAAAGGGGTGAAGACGAGGTTCGCAAATTCTGATTATTTGTGGATAGTTAGAATAGGTGGCCTTAAACTAATTTCCGTGAAAAGAAAAGTCATGCAAGTGAAAACGGCGGTTTTCCCGATTTTTTAAAGTTTTTCGGTCTTGGGGGTGGAAAGGGGTGAAGACGAGGTTCGCAAATTCTGATTCTTTGTATATAGTTAGAATAGGTGGCCTTAAACTAATTTCCGTGAAAAGAAAAGTCATGCAAGTGAAAACGGCGGTTTCCCCGATTTTTTTACGTTTTTCGGTCTTGGGGGTGGAAAGGGGTGAAGACGAGGTTCGCAAATTCTGATTATTTGTGGATAGTTAGAATAGGTGGCCTTAAACTAATTTCCGTGAAAATAAAAGTCATGCAAGTGAAAACGGCCGTTTTCCCGATTTTTTTTACGTTTTTCGGTCTTGGGGGTGGAAAGGGGTGAAGACGAGGTTCGCAAATTCTGATTCTTCGTGGATAGTTAGAATAGGTGGCCTTAAACTAATTTCCCTGAAAAGAAAAGTCATGCAAGTGAAAACGGCGGTTTTCCCGATTTTTTAAAGTTTTTCGGTCTTGGGGGTGGAAAGGGGTGAAGACGAGGTTCGCAAATTCTGATTCTTTGTGGATAGTTAGAATAGGTGGCCTTAAACTAATTTCCGTGAAAATAAAAGTCATGCAAGTGAAAACGGCCGTTTTCCCGATTTTTTTAGGTTTTTCGGTCTTGGGGGTGGAAAGGGGTGAAGACGAGGTTCGCAAATTCTGATTCTTTGTGGATAGTTAGAATAGGTGGCCTTAAACTAATTTCCGTGAAAAGAAAAGTCATGCAAGTGAAAACGGCGGTTTTCCCGATTTTTTAAAGTTTTTCGGTCTTGGGGGTGGAAAGGGGTGAAGACGAGGTTCGCAAATTCTGATTCTTTGTGGATAGTTAGAATAGGTGGCCTTAAACTAATTTCCGTGAAAAGAAAAGTCATGCAAGTGAAAACGGCGGTTTTCCCGATTTTTTAAAGTTTTTCGGTCTTGGGGGTGGAAAGGGGTGAAGACGAGGTTCGCAAATTCTGATTCTTTGTGGATAGTTAGAATAGGTGGCCTTAAACTAATTTCCGTGAAAATAAAAGTCATGCAGGTGAAAACGGCCGTTTTCCCGATTTTTTTAGGTTTTTCGGTCTTGGGGGTGGAAAGGGGTGAAGACGAGGTTCGCAAATTCTGATTCTTTGTGGATAGTTAGAATAGGTGGCCTTAAACTAATTTCCGTGAAAAGAAAAGTCATGCAAGTGAAAACGGCGGTTTTCCCGATTTTTTAAAGTTTTTCGGTCTTGGGGGTGGAAAGGGGTGAAGACGAGGTTCGCAAATTCTGATTCTTTGTGGATAGTTAGAATAGGTGGCCTTAAACTAATTTCCGTGAAAATAAAAGTCATGCAGGTGAAAACGGCCGTTTTCCCGATTTTTTTAGGTTTTTCGGTCTTGGGGGTGGAAAGGGGTGAAGACGAGGTTCGCAAATTCTGATTCTTTGTGGATAGTTAGAATAGGTGGCCTTAAACTAATTTCCGTGAAAATAAAAGTCATGCAAGTGAAAACGGCCGTTTTCCCGATTTTTTTAGGTTTTTCGGTCTTGGGGGTGGAAAGGGGTGAAGACGAGGTTCGCAAATTCTGATTCTTTGTGGATAGTTAGAATAGGTGGCCTTAAACTAATTTCCGTGAAAAGAAAAGTCATGCAAGTGAAAACGGCGGTTTTCCCGATTTTTTAAAGTTTTTCGGTCTTGGGGGTGGAAAGGGGTGAAGACGAGGTTCGCAAATTCTGATTCTTTGTGGATAGTTAGAATAGGTGGCCTTAAACTAATTTCCGTGAAAAGAAAAGTCATGCAAGTGAAAACGGCGGTTTTCCCGATTTTTTAAAGTTTTTCGGTCTTGGGGGTGGAAAGGGGTGAAGACGAGGTTCGCAAATTCTGATTCTTTGTGGATAGTTAGAATAGGTGGCCTTAAACTAATTTCCGTGAAAATAAAAGTCATGCAGGTGAAAACGGCCGTTTTCCCGATTTTTTTAGGTTTTTCGGTCTTGGGGGTGGAAAGGGGTGAAGACGAGGTTCGCAAATTCTGATTCTTTGTGGATAGTTAGAATAGGTGGCCTTAAACTAATTTCCGTGAAAAGAAAAGTCATGCAAGTGAAAACGGCGGTTTTCCCGATTTTTTAAAGTTTTTCGGTCTTGGGGGTGGAAAGGGGTGAAGACGAGGTTCGCAAATTCTGATTCTTTGTGGATAGTTAGAATAGGTGGCCTTAAACTAATTTCCGTGAAAAGAAAAGTCATGCAAGTGAAAACGGCGGTTTCCCCGATTTTTTTACGTTTTTCGGTCTTGGGGGTGGAAAGGGGTGAAGACGAGGTTCGCAAATTCTGATTATTTGTGGATAGTTAGAATAGGTGGCCTTAAACTAATTTCCGTGAAAAGAAAAGTCATGCAAGTGAAAACGGCGGTTTTTTCCGATTTTTTAAAGTTTTTCGGTCTTGGGGGTGGAAAGGGGTGAAGACGAGGTTCGCAAATTCTGATTCTTTGTGGATAGTTAGAATAGGTGGCCTTAAACTAATTTCCGTGAAAAGAAAAGTCATGCAAGTGAAAACGGCGGTTTCCCCGATTTTTTTACGTTTTTCGGTCTTGAAGGTGGAAAGGGGTGAAGACGAGGTTCGCAAATTCTGATTCTTCGTGGATAGTTAGAATAGGTGGCCTTAAACTAATTTCCGTGAAAAGAAAAGTCATGCAAGTGAAAACGGCGGTTTCCCCGATTTTTTTACGTTTTTCGGTCTTGGGGGTGGAAAGGGGTGAAGACGAGGTTCGCAAATTCTGATTCTTTGTGGATAGTTAGAATAGGTGGCCTTAAACTAATTTCCGTGAAAAGAAAAGTCATGCAAGTGAAAACGGCGGTTTTCCCGATTTTTTAAGTTTTTCGTTCTTGGGGGTGGAAAGGGGTGAAGACGAGGTTCGCAAATTCTGATTCTTCGTGGATAGTTAGAATAGGTGACCTTAAACTAATTTCCGTGAAAAGAAAAGTCATGCAAGTGAAAACGGCGGTTTCCCCGATTTTTTTACGTTTTTCGGTCTTGGGGGTGGAAAGGGGTGAAGACGAGGTTCGCAAATTCTGATTATTTGTGGATAGTTAGAATAGGTGGCCTTAAACTAATTTCCGTGAAAATAAAAGTCATGCAAGTGAAAACGGCCGTTTTCCCGATTTTTTTACGTTTTTCGGTCTTGGGGGTGGAAAGGGGTGAAGACGAGGTTCGCAAATTCTGATTCTTCGTGGATAGTTAGAATAGGTGGCCTTAAACTAATTTCCCTGAAAAGAAAAGTCATGCAAGTGAAAACGGCGGTTTCCCCGATTTTTTTACGTTTTTCGGTCTTGGGGGTGGAAAGGGGTGAAGACGAGGTTCGCAAATTCTGATTATTTGTGGATAGTTAGAATAGGTGGCCTTAAACTAATTTCCGTGAAAATAAAAGTCATGCAAGTGAAAACGGCCGTTTTCCCGATTTTTTTACGTTTTTCGGTCTTGGGGGTGGAAAGGGGTGAAGACGAGGTTCGCAAATTCTGATTCTTCGTGGATAGTTAGAATAGGTGGCCTTAAACTAATTTCCCTGAAAAGAAAAGTCACGCAAGTGAAAACGGCGGTTTTCCCGATTTTTTAAAGTTTTTCGGTCTTGGGGGTGGAAAGGGGTGAAGACGAGGTTCGCAAATTCTGATTCTTTGTGGATAGTTAGAATAGGTGGCCTTAAACTAATTTCCGTGAAAATAAAAGTCATGCAAGTGAAAACGGCCGTTTTCCCGATTTTTTTAGGTTTTTCGGTCTTGGGGGTGGAAAGGGGTGAAGACGAGGTTCGCAAATTCTGATTCTTTGTGGATAGTTAGAATAGGTGGCCTTAAACTAATTTCCGTGAAAAGAAAAGTCATGCAAGTGAAAACGGCGGTTTTCCCGATTTTTTTAAGTTTTTCGGTCTTGGGGGTGGAAAGGGGTGAAGACGAGGTTCGCAAATTCTGATTCTTTGTGGATAGTTAGAATAGGTGGCCTTAAACTAATTTCCGTGAAAATAAAAGTCATGCAAGTGAAAACGGCCGTTTTCCCGATTTTTTTAGGTTTTTCGGTCTTGGGGGTGGAAAGGGGTGAAGACGAGGTTCGCAAATTCTGATTCTTTGTGGATAGTTAGAATAGGTGGCCTTAAACTAATTTCCCTGAAAAGAATAGTCATGCAAGTGAAAACGGCGGTTTTCCCGATTTTTTTAAGTTTTTCGGTCTTGGGGGTGGAAAGGGGTGAAGACGAGGTTCGCAAATTCTGATTCTTTGTGGATAGTTAGAATAGGTGGCCTTAAACTAATTTCCGTGAAAAGAAAAGTCATGCAAGTGAAAACGGCGGTTTTCCCGATTTTTTAAAGTTTTTCGGTCTTGGGGGTGGAAAGGGGTGAAGACGAGGTTCGCAAATTCTGATTCTTTGTGGATAGTTAGAATAGGTGGCCTTAAACTAATTTCCGTGAAAATAAAAGTCATGCAAGTGAAAACGGCCGTTTTCCCGATTTTTTTAGGTTTTTCGGTCTTGGGGGTGGAAAGGGGTGAAGACGAGGTTCGCAAATTCTGATTCTTTGTGGATAGTTAGAATAGGTGGCCTTAAACTAATTTCCGTGAAAAGAAAAGTCATGCAAGTGAAAACGGCGGTTTTCCCGATTTTTTAAAGTTTTTCGGTCTTGGGGGTGGAAAGGGGTGAAGACGAGGTTCGCAAATTCTGATTCTTTGTGGATAGTTAGAATAGGTGGCCTTAAACTAATTTCCGTGAAAAGAAAAGTCATGCAAGTGAAAACGGCGGTTTCCCCGATTTTTTTACGTTTTTCGGTCTTGGGGGTGGAAAGGGGTGAAGACGAGGTTCGCAAATTCTGATTATTTGTGGATAGTTAGAATAGGTGGCCTTAAACTAATTTCCGTGAAAAGAAAAGTCATGCAAGTGAAAACGGCGGTTTTCCCGATTTTTTAAAGTTTTTCGGTCTTGGGGGTGGAAAGGGGTGAAGACGAGGTTCGCAAATTCTGATTCTTTGTGGATAGTTAGAATAGGTGGCCTTAAACTAATTTCCGTGAAAAGAAAAGTCATGCAAGTGAAAACGGCCGTTTCCCCGATTTTTTTACGTTTTTCGGTCTTGAGGGTGGAAAGGGGTGAAGACGAGGTTCGCAAATTCTGATTCTTCGTGGATAGTTAGAATAGGTGGCCTTAAACTAATTTCCGTGAAAATAAAAGTCATGCAAGTGAAAACGGCCGTTTTCCCGATTTTTTTACGTTTTTCGGTCTTGGGGGTGGAAAGGGGTGAAGACGAGGTTCGCAAATTCTGATTCTTCGTGGATAGTTAGAATAGGTGGCCTTAAACTAATTTCCCTGAAAAGAAAAGTCATGCAAGTGAAAACGGCGGTTTCCCCGATTTTTTTACGTTTTTCGGTCTTGGGGGTGGAAAGGGGTGAAGACGAGGTTCGCAAATTCTGATTATTTGTGGATAGTTAGAATAGGTGGCCTTAAACTAATTTCCGTGAAAATAAAAGTCATGCAAGTGAAAACGGCCGTTTTCCCGATTTTTTTACGTTTTTCGGTCTTGGGGGTGGAAAGGGGTGAAGACAAGGTTCGCAAATTCTGATTCTTCGTGGATAGTTAGAATAGGTGGCCTTAAACTAATTTCCCTGAAAAGAAAAGTCATGCAAGTGAAAACGGCGGTTTTCCCGATTTTTTAAAGTTTTTCGGTCTTGGGGGTGGAAAGGGGTGAAGACGAGGTTCGCAAATTCTGATTATTTGTGGATAGTTAGAATAGGTGGCCTTAAACTAATTTCCGTGAAAATAAAAGTCATGCAAATGAAAACGGCCGTTTTCCCGATTTTTTTAGGTTTTTCGGTCTTGGGGGTGGAAAGGGGTGAAGACGAGGTTCGCAAATTCTGATTCTTTGTGGATAGTTAGAATAGGTGGCCTTAAACTAATTTCCGTGAAAAGAAAAGTCATGCAAGTGAAAACGGCGGTTTTCCCGATTTTTTAAAGTTTTTCGGTCTTGGGGGTGGAAAGGGGTGAAGACGAGGTTCGCAAATTCTGATTCTTTGTGGATAGTTAGAATAGGTGGCCTTAAACTAATTTCCGTGAAAATAAAAGTCATGCAAGTGAAAACGGCCGTTTTCCCGATTTTTTTAGGTTTTTCGGTCTTGGGGGTGGAAAGGGGTGAAGACGAGGTTCGCAAATTCTGATTCTTTGTGGATAGTTAGAATAGGTGGCCTTAAACTAATTTCCGTGAAAAGAAAAGTCATGCAAGTGAAAACGGCGGTTTTCCCGATTTTTTAAAGTTTTTCGGTCTTGGGGGTGGAAAGGGGTGAAGACGAGGTTCGCAAATTCTGATTCTTTGTGAATAGTTAGAATAGGTGGCCTTAAACTAATTTCCGTGAAAAGAAAAGTCATGCAAGTGAAAACGGCGGTTTCCCCGATTTTTTTACGTTTTTCGGTCTTGGGGGTGGAAAGGGGTGAAGACGAGGTTCGCAAATTCTGATTATTTGTGGATAGTTAGAATAGGTGGCCTTAAACTAATTTCCGTGAAAAGAAAAGTCATGCAAGTGAAAACGGCGGTTTTCCCGATTTTTTAAAGTTTTTCGGTCTTGGGGGTGGAAAGGGGTGAAGACGAGGTTCGCAAATTCTGATTCTTTGTGGATAGTTAGAATAGGTGGCCTTAAACTAATTTCCGTGAAAAGAAAAGTCATGCAAGTGAAAACGGCCGTTTCCCCGATTTTTTTACGTTTTTCGGTCTTGAGGGTGGAAAGGGGTGAAGACGAGGTTCGCAAATTCTGATTCTTCGTGGATAGTTAGAATAGGTGGCCTTAAACTAATTTCCGTGAAAATAAAAGTCATGCAAGTGAAAACGGCCGTTTTCCCGATTTTTTTACGTTTTTCGGTCTTGGGGGTGGAAAGGGGTGAAGACGAGGTTCGCAAATTTTGATTCTTCGTGGATAGTTAGAATAGGTGGCCTTAAACTAATTTCCCTGAAAAGAAAAGTCATGCAAGTGAAAACGGCGGTTTCCCCGATTTTTTTACGTTTTTCGGTCTTGGGGGTGGAAAGGGGTGTAGACGAGGTTCGCAAATTCTGATTATTTGTGGATAGTTAGAATAGGTGGCCTTAAACTAATTTCCGTGAAAATAAAAGTCATGCAAATGAAAACGGCCGTTTTCCCGATTTTTTTAGGTTTTTCGGTCTTGGGGGTGGAAAGGGGTGAAGACGAGGTTCGCAAATTCTGATTCTTTGTGGATAGTTAGAATAGGTGGCCTTAAACTAATTTCCGTGAAAAGAAAAGTCATGCAAGTGAAAACGGCGGTTTTCCCGATTTTTTAAAGTTTTTCGGTCTTGGGGGTGGAAAGGGGTGAAGACGAGGTTCGCAAATTCTGATTCTTTGTGGATAGTTAGAATAGGTGGCCTTAAACTAATTTCCGTGAAAATAAAAGTCATGCAAGTGAAAACGGCCGTTTTCCCGATTTTTTTAGGTTTTTCGGTCTTGGGGGTGGAAAGGGGTGAAGACGAGGTTCGCAAATTCTGATTCTTTGTGGATAGTTAGAATAGGTGGCCTTAAACTAATTTCCGTGAAAAGAAAAGTCATGCAAGTGAAAACGGCGGTTTTCCCGATTTTTTAAAGTTTTTCGGTCTTGGGGGTGGAAAGGGGTGAAGACGAGGTTCGCAAATTCTGATTCTTTGTGAATAGTTAGAATAGGTGGCCTTAAACTAATTTCCGTGAAAAGAAAAGTCATGCAAGTGAAAACGGCGGTTTCCCCGATTTTTTTACGTTTTTCGGTCTTGGGGGTGGAAAGGGGTGAAGACGAGGTTCGCAAATTCTGATTATTTGTGGATAGTTAGAATAGGTGGCCTTAAACTAATTTCCGTGAAAAGAAAAGTCATGCAAGTGAAAACGGCGGTTTTCCCGATTTTTTAAAGTTTTTCGGTCTTGGGGGTGGAAAGGGGTGAAGACGAGGTTCGCAAATTCTGATTCTTTGTGGATAGTTAGAATAGGTGGCCTTAAACTAATTTCCGTGAAAAGAAAAGTCATGCAAGTGAAAACGGCCGTTTCCCCGATTTTTTTACGTTTTTCGGTCTTGAGGGTGGAAAGGGGTGAAGACGAGGTTCGCAAATTCTGATTCTTCGTGGATAGTTAGAATAGGTGGCCTTAAACTAATTTCCGTGAAAATAAAAGTCATGCAAGTGAAAACGGCCGTTTTCCCGATTTTTTTACGTTTTTCGGTCTTGGGGGTGGAAAGGGGTGAAGACGAGGTTCGCAAATTTTGATTCTTCGTGGATAGTTAGAATAGGTGGCCTTAAACTAATTTCCCTGAAAAGAAAAGTCATGCAAGTGAAAACGGCGGTTTCCCCGATTTTTTTACGTTTTTCGGTCTTGGGGGTGGAAAGGGGTGAAGACGAGGTTCGCAAATTCTGATTATTTGTGGATAGTTAGAATAGGTGGCCTTAAACTAATTTCCGTGAAAATAAAAGTCATGCAAGTGAAAACGGCCGTTTTCCCGATTTTTTTACGTTTTTCGGTCTTGGGGGTGGAAAGGGGTGAAGACAAGGTTCGCAAATTCTGATTCTTCGTGGATAGTTAGAATAGGTGGCCTTAAACTAATTTCCCTGAAAAGAAAAGTCATGCAAGTGAAAACGGCGGTTTTCCCGATTTTTTAAAGTTTTTCGGTCTTGGGGGTGGAAAGGGGTGAAGACGAGGTTCGCAAATTCTGATTATTTGTGGATAGTTAGAATAGGTGGCCTTAAACTAATTTCCGTGAAAATAAAAGTCATGCAAATGAAAACGGCCGTTTTCCCGATTTTTTTAGGTTTTTCGGTCTTGGGGGTGGAAAGGGGTGAAGACGAGGTTCGCAAATTCTGATTCTTTGTGGATAGTTAGAATAGGTGGCCTTAAACTAATTTCCGTGAAAAGAAAAGTCATGCAAGTGAAAACGGCGGTTTTCCCGATTTTTTTAAGTTTTTCGGTCTTGGGGGTGGAAAGGGGTGAAGACGAGGTTCGCAAATTCTGATTCTTTGTGGATAGTTAGAATAGGTGGCCTTAAACTAATTTCCGTGAAAAGAAAAGTCATGCAAGTGAAAACGGCGGTTTTCCCGATTTTTTAAAGTTTTTCGGTCTTGGGGGTGGAAAGGGGTGAAGACGAGGTTCGCAAATTCTGATTCTTTGTGGATAGTTAGAATAGGTGGCCTTAAACTAATTTCCGTGAAAATAAAAGTCATGCAAGTGAAAACGGCCGTTTTCCCGATTTTTTTAGGTTTTTCGGTCTTGGGGGTGGAAAGGGGTGAAGACGAGGTTCGCAAATTCTGATTCTTTGTGGATAGTTAGAATAGGTGGCCTTAAACTAATTTCCGTGAAAAGAAAAGTCATGCAAGTGAAAACGGCGGTTTTCCCGATTTTTTAAAGTTTTTCGGTCTTGGGGGTGGAAAGGGGTGAAGACGAGGTTCGCAAATTCTGATTCTTTGTGGATAGTTAGAATAGGTGGCCTTAAACTAATTTCCGTGAAAATAAAAGTCATGCAAGTGAAAACGGCCGTTTTCCCGATTTTTTTAGGTTTTTCGGTCTTGGGGGTGGAAAGGGGTGAAGACGAGGTTCGCAAATTCTGATTCTTTGTGGATAGTTAGAATAGGTGGCCTTAAACTAATTTCCGTGAAAAGAAAAGTCATGCAAGTGAAAACGGCGGTTTTCCCGATTTTTTAAAGTTTTTCGGTCTTGGGGGTGGAAAGGGGTGAAGACGAGGTTCGCAAATTCTGATTCTTTGTGGATAGTTAGAATAGGTGGCCTTAAACTAATTTCCGTGAAAAGAAAAGTCATGCAAGTGAAAACGGCGGTTTCCCCGATTTTTTTACGTTTTTCGGTCTTGGGGGTGGAAAGGGGTGAAGACGAGGTTCGCAAATTCTGATTATTTGTGGATAGTTAGAATAGGTGGCCTTAAACTAATTTCCGTGAAAAGAAAAGTCATGCAAGTGAAAACGGCGGTTTTCCCGATTTTTTAAAGTTTTTCGGTCTTGGGGGTGGAAAGGGGTGAAGACGAGGTTCGCAAATTCTGATTCTTTGTGGATAGTTAGAATAGGTGGCCTTAAACTAATTTCCGTGAAAAGAAAAGTCATGCAAGTGAAAACGGCGGTTTCCCCGATTTTTTTACGTTTTTCGGTCTTGGGGGTGGAAAGGGGTGAAGACGAGGTTCGCAAATTCTGATTATTTGTGGATAGTTAGAATAGGTGGCCTTAAACTAATTTCCGTGAAAAGAAAAGTCATGCAAGTGAAAACGGCGGTTTTTTCCGATTTTTTAAAGTTTTTCGGTCTTGGGGGTGGAAAGGGGTGAAGACGAGGTTCGCAAATTCTGATTCTTTGTGGATAGTTAGAATAGGTGGCCTTAAACTAATTTCCGTGAAAAGAAAAGTTTCCCCGATTTTTTTACGTTTTTCGGTCTTGGGGGTGGAAAGGGGTGAAGACGAGGTTCGCAAATTCTGATTCTTTGTGGATAGTTAGAATAGGTGGCCTTAAACTAATTTCCGTGAAAAGAAAAGTCATGCAAGTGAAAACGGCGGTTTTCCCGATTTTTTTAAGTTTTTCGTTCTTGGGGGTGGAAAGGGGTGAAGACGAGGTTCGCAAATTCTGATTCTTCGTGGATAGTTAGAATAGGTGACCTTAAACTAATTTCCGTGAAAAGAAAAGTCATGCAAGTGAAAACGGCGGTTTCCCCGATTTTTTTACGTTTTTCGGTCTTGGGGGTGGAAAGGGGTGAAGACGAGGTTCGCAAATTCTGATTATTTGTGGATAGTTAGAATAGGTGGCCTTAAACTAATTTCCGTGAAAATAAAAGTCATGCAAGTGAAAACGGCCGTTTTCCCGATTTTTTTACGTTTTTCGGTCTTGGGGGTGGAAAGGGGTGAAGACGAGGTTCGCAAATTCTGATTCTTCGTGGATAGTTAGAATAGGTGGCCTTAAACTAATTTCCCTGAAAAGAAAAGTCATGCAAGTGAAAACGGCGGTTTCCCCGATTTTTTTACGTTTTTCGGTCTTGGGGGTGGAAAGGGGTGAAGACGAGGTTCGCAAATTCTGATTATTTGTGGATAGTTAGAATAGGTGGCCTTAAACTAATTTCCGTGAAAATAAAAGTCATGCAAGTGAAAACGGCCGTTTTCCCGATTTTTTTACGTTTTTCGGTCTTGGGGGTGGAAAGGGGTGAAGACGAGGTTCGCAAATTCTGATTCTTCGTGGATAGTTAGAATAGGTGGCCTTAAACTAATTTCCCTGAAAAGAAAAGTCACGCAAGTGAAAACGGCGGTTTTCCCGATTTTTTAAAGTTTTTCGGTCTTGGGGGTGGAAAGGGGTGAAGACGAGGTTCGCAAATTCTGATTCTTTGTGGATAGTTAGAATAGGTGGCCTTAAACTAATTTCCGTGAAAATAAAAGTCATGCAAGTGAAAACGGCCGTTTTCCCGATTTTTTTAGGTTTTTCGGTCTTGGGGGTGGAAAGGGGTGAAGACGAGGTTCGCAAATTCTGATTCTTTGTGGATAGTTAGAATAGGTGGCCTTAAACTAATTTCCGTGAAAAGAAAAGTCATGCAAGTGAAAACGGCGGTTTTCCCGATTTTTTTAAGTTTTTCGGTCTTGGGGGTGGAAAGGGGTGAAGACGAGGTTCGCAAATTCTGATTCTTTGTGGATAGTTAGAATAGGTGGCCTTAAACTAATTTCCGTGAAAAGAATAGTCATGCAAGTGAAAACGGCGGTTTTCCCGATTTTTTTAAGTTTTTCGGTCTTGGGGGTGGAAAGGGGTGAAGACGAGGTTCGCAAATTCTGATTCTTTGTGGATAGTTAGAATAGGTGGCCTTAAACTAATTTCCGTGAAAAGAAAAGTCATGCAAGTGAAAACGGCGGTTTTCCCGATTTTTTAAAGTTTTTCGGTCTTGGGGGTGGAAAGGGGTGAAGACGAGGTTCGCAAATTCTGATTCTTTGTGGATAGTTAGAATAGGTGGCCTTAAACTAATTTCCGTGAAAATAAAAGTCATGCAAGTGAAAACGGCCGTTTTCCCGATTTTTTTAGGTTTTTCGGTCTTGGGGGTGGAAAGGGGTGAAGACGAGGTTCGCAAATTCTGATTCTTTGTGGATAGTTAGAATAGGTGGCCTTAAACTAATTTCCGTGAAAAGAAAAGTCATGCAAGTGAAAACGGCGGTTTTCCCGATTTTTTAAAGTTTTTCGGTCTTGGGGGTGGAAAGGGGTGAAGACGAGGTTCGCAAATTCTGATTCTTTGTGGATAGTTAGAATAGGTGGCCTTAAACTAATTTCCGTGAAAAGAAAAGTCATGCAAGTGAAAACGGCGGTTTCCCCGATTTTTTTACGTTTTTCGGTCTTGGGGGTGGAAAGGGGTGAAGACGAGGTTCGCAAATTCTGATTATTTGTGGATAGTTAGAATAGGTGGCCTTAAACTAATTTCCGTGAAAAGAAAAGTCATGCAAGTGAAAACGGCGGTTTTCCCGATTTTTTAAAGTTTTTCGGTCTTGGGGGTGGAAAGGGGTGAAGACGAGGTTCGCAAATTCTGATTCTTTGTGGATAGTTAGAATAGGTGGCCTTAAACTAATTTCCGTGAAAAGAAAAGTCATGCAAGTGAAAACGGCGGTTTCCCCTATTTTTTTACGTTTTTCGGTCTTGGGGGTGGAAAGGGGTGAAGACGAGGTTCGCAAATTCTGATAATTTGTGGATAGTTAGAATAGGTGGCCTTAAACTAATTTCCGTGAAAATAAAAGTCATGCAAGTGAAAACGGCCGTTTTCCCGATTTTTTTACGTTTTTCGGTCTTGGGGGTGGAAAGGGGTGAAGACGAGGTTCGCAAATTCTGATTCTTCGTGGATAGTTAGAATAGGTGGCCTTAAACTAATTTCCCTGAAAAGAAAAGTCATGCAAGTGAAAACGGCGGTTTTCCCGATTTTTTAAAGTTTTTCGGTCTTGGGGGTGGAAAGGGGTGAAGACGAGGTTCGCAAATTCTGATTCTTTGTGGATAGTTAGAATAGGTGGCCTTAAACTAATTTCCGTGAAAATAAAAGTCATGCAAGTGAAAACGGCCGTTTTCCCGATTTTTTTAGGTTTTTCGGTCTTGGGGGTGGAAAGGGGTGAAGACGAGGTTCGCAAATTCTGATTATTTGTGGATAGTTAGAATAGGTGGCCTTAAACTAATTTCCGTGAAAAGAAAAGTCATGCAAGTGAAAACGGCGGTTTTCCCGATTTTTTAAAGTTTTTCGGTCTTGGGGGTGGAAAGGGGTGAAGACGAGGTTCGCAAATTCTGATTCTTTGTGGATAGTTAGAATAAGTGGCCTTAAACTAATTTCCGTGAAAAGAAAAGTCATGCAAGTGAAAACGGCGGTTTTCCCGATTTTTTAAAGTTTTTCGGTCTTGGGGGTGGAAAGGGGTGAAGACGAGGTTCGCAAATTCTGATTCTTTGTGGATAGTTAGAATAGGTGGCCTTAAACTAATTTCCGTGAAAATAAAAGTCATGCAAGTGAAAACGGCCGTTTTCCCGATTTTTTTAGGTTTTTCGGTCTTGGGGGTGGAAAGGGGTGAAGACGAGGTTCGAAAATTCTGATTCTTTGTGGATAGTTAGAATAGGTGGCCTTAAACTAATTTCCGTGAAAAGAAAAGTCATGCAAGTGAAAACGGCGGTTTTCCCGATTTTTTAAAGTTTTTCGGTCTTGGGGGTGGAAAGGGGTGAAGACGAGGTTCGCAAATTCTGATTCTTTGTGGATAGTTAGAATAGGTGGCCTTAAACTAATTTCCGTGAAAAGAAAAGTCATGCAAGTGAAAACGGCGGTTTCCCCGATTTTTTTACGTTTTTCGGTCTTGGGGGTGGAAAGGGGTGAAGACGAGGTTCGCAAATTCTGATTATTTGTGGATAGTTAGAATAGGTGGCCTTAAACTAATTTCCGTGAAAAGAAAAGTCATGCAAGTGAAAACGGCGGTTTTCCCGATTTTTTAAAGTTTTTCGGTCTTGGGGGTGGAAAGGGGTGAAGACGAGGTTCGCAAATTCTGATTCTTTGTGGATAGTTAGAATAGGTGGCCTTAAACTAATTTCCGTGAAAAGAAAAGTCATGCAAGTGAAAACGGCGGTTTCCCCGATTTTTTTACGTTTTTCGGTCTTGAGGGTGGAAAGGGGTGAAGACGAGGTTCGCAAATTCTGATTCTTCGTGGATAGTTAGAATAGGTGGCCTTAAACTAATTTCCGTTAAAAGAAAAGTCATGCAAGTGAAAACGGCGGTTTCCCCGATTTTTTTACGTTTTTCGGTCTTGGGGGTGGAAAGGGGTGAAGACGAGGTTCGCAAATTCTGATTCTTCGTGGATAGTTAGAATAGGTGGCCTTAAACTAATTTCCCTGAAAAGAAAAGTCATGCAAGTGAAAACGGCGGTTTCCCCGATTTTTTTACGTTTTTCGGTCTTGGGGGTGGAAAGGGGTGAAGACGAGGTTCGCAAATTCTGATTATTTGTGGATAGTTAGAATAGGTGGCCTTAAACTAATTTCCGTGAAAATAAAAGTCATGCAAGTCAAAACGGCCGTTTTTCCGATTTTTTTACGTTTTTCGGTCTTGGGGGTGGAAAGGGGTGAAGACGAGGTTCGCAAATTCTGATTCTTCGTGGATAGTTAGAATAGGTGGCCTTAAACTAATTTCCCTGAAAAGAAAAGTCATGCAAGTGAAAACGGCGGTTTTCCCGATTTTTTAAAGTTTTTCGGTCTTGGGGGTGGAAAGGGGTGAAGACGAGGTTCGCAAATTCTGATTCTTTGTGGATAGTTAGAATAGGTGGCCTTAAACTAATTTCCGTGAAAATAAAAGTCATGCAAGTGAAAACGGCCGTTTTCCCGATTTTTTTAGGTTTTTCGGTCTTGGGGGTGGAAAGGGGTGAAGACGAGGTTCGCAAATTCTGATTCTTTGTGGATAGTTAGAATAGGTGGCCTTAAACTAATTTCCGTGAAAATAAAAGTCATGCAAGTGAAAACGGCCGTTTTCCCGATTTTTTTAGGTTTTTCGGTCTTGGGGGTGGAAAGGGGTGAAGACGAGGTTCGCAAATTCTGATTCTTTGTGGATAGTTAGAATAGGTGGCCTTAAACTAATTTCCGTGAAAATAAAAGTCATGCAAGTGAAAACGGCCGTTTTCCCGATTTTTTTAGGTTTTTCGGTCTTGGGGGTGGAAAGGGGTGAAGACGAGGTTCGCAAATTCTGATTCTTTGTGGATAGTTAGAATAGGTGGCCTTAAACTAATTTCCGTGAAAATAAAAGTCATGCAAGTGAAAACGGCCGTTTTCCCGATTTTTTTAGGTTTTTCGGTCTTGGGGGTGGAAAGGGGTGAAGACGAGGTTCGCAAATTCTGATTCTTTGTGGATAGTTAGAATAGGTGGCCTTAAACTAATTTCCGTGAAAAGAAAAGTCATGCAAGTGAAAACGGCGGTTTTCCCGATTTTTTTAAGTTTTTCGGTCTTGGGGGTGGAAAGGGGTGAAGACGAGGTTCGCAAATTCTGATTCTTTGTGGATAGTTAGAATAGGTGGCCTTAAACTAATTTCCGTGAAAATAAAAGTCATGCAAGTGAAAACGGCCGTTTTCCCGATTTTTTTAGGTTTTTCGGTCTTGGGGTGGAAAGGGGTGAAGACGAGGTTCGCAAATTCTGATTCTTTGTGGATAGTTAGAATAGGTGGCCTTAAACTAATTTCCGTGAAAAGAAAAGTCATGCAAGTGAAAACGGCGGTTTCCCCGATTTTTTTACGTTTTTCGGTCTTGAGGGTGGAAAGGGGTGAAGACGAGGTTCGCAAATTCTGATTCTTCGTGGATAGTTAGAATAGGTGGCCTTAAACTAATTTCCGTTAAAAGAAAAGTCATGCAAGTGAAAACGGCGGTTTCCCCGATTTTTTTACGTTTTTCGGTCTTGGGGGTGGAAAGGGGTGAAGACGAGGTTCGCAAATTCTGATTCTTTGTGGATAGTTAGAATAGGTGGCCTTAAACTAATTTCCGTGAAAAGAAAAGTCATGCAAGTGAAAACGGCGGTTTTCCCGATTTTTTTAAGTTTTTCGTTCTTGGGGGTGGAAAGGGGTGAAGACGAGGTTCGCAAATTCTGATTCTTCGTGGATAGTTAGAATAGGTGACCTTAAACTAATTTCCGTGAAAAGAAAAGTCATGCAAGTGAAAACGGCGGTTTCCCCGATTTTTTTACGTTTTTCGGTCTTGGGGGTGGAAAGGGGTGAAGACGAGGTTCGCAAACTCTGATTATTTGTGGATAGTTAGAATAGGTGGCCTTAAACTAATTTCCGTGAAAATAAAAGTCATGCAAGTGAAAACGGCCGTTTTCCCGATTTTTTTACGTTTTTCGGTCTTGGGGGTGGAAAGGGGTGAAGACGAGGTTCGCAAATTCTGATTCTTCGTGGATAGTTAGAATAGGTGGCCTTAAACTAATTTCCCTGAAAAGAAAAGTCATGCAAGTGAAAACGGCGGTTTCCCCGATTTTTTTACGTTTTTCGGTCTTGGGGGTGGAAAGGGGTGAAGACGAGGTTCGCAAATTCTGATTATTTGTGGATAGTTAGAATAGGTGGCCTTAAACTAATTTCCGTGAAAATAAAAGTCATGCAAGTCAAAACGGCCGTTTTCCCGATTTTTTTACGTTTTTCGGTCTTGGGGGTGGAAAGGGGTGAAGACGAGGTTCGCAAATTCTGATTCTTCGTGGATAGTTAGAATAGGTGGCCTTAAACTAATTTCCCTGAAAAGAAAAGTCATGCAAGTGAAAACGGCGGTTTTCCCGATTTTTTAAAGTTTTTCGGTCTTGGGGGTGGAAAGGGGTGAAGACGAGGTTCGCAAATTCTGATTCTTTGTGGATAGTTAGAATAGGTGGCCTTAAACTAATTTCCGTGAAAAGAAAAGTCATGCAAGTGAAAACGGCGGTTTCCCCGATTTTTTTACGTTTTTCGGTCTTGAGGGTGGAAAGGGGTGAAGACGAGGTTCGCAAATTCTGATTCTTCGTGGATAGTTAGAATAGGTGGCCTTAAACTAATTTCCGTTAAAAGAAAAGTCATGCAAGTGAAAACGGCGGTTTCCCCGATTTTTTTACGTTTTTCGGTCTTGGGGGTGGAAAGGGGTGAAGACGAGGTTCGCAAATTCTGATTCTTTGTGGATAGTTAGAATAGGTGGCCTTAAACTAATTTCCGTGAAAAGAAAAGTCATGCAAGTGAAAACGGCGGTTTTCCCGATTTTTTTAAGTTTTTCGTTCTTGGGGGTGGAAAGGGGTGAAGACGAGGTTCGCAAATTCTGATTCTTCGTGGATAGTTAGAATAGGTGACCTTAAACTAATTTCCGTGAAAAGAAAAGTCATGCAAGTGAAAACGGCGGTTTCCCCGATTTTTTTACGTTTTTCGGTCTTGGGGGTGGAAAGGGGTGAAGACGAGGTTCGCAAACTCTGATTATTTGTGGATAGTTAGAATAGGTGGCCTTAAACTAATTTCCGTGAAAATAAAAGTCATGCAAGTGAAAACGGCCGTTTTCCCGATTTTTTTACGTTTTTCGGTCTTGGGGGTGGAAAGGGGTGAAGACGAGGTTCGCAAATTCTGATTCTTCGTGGATAGTTAGAATAGGTGGCCTTAAACTAATTTCCCTGAAAAGAAAAGTCATGCAAGTGAAAACGGCGGTTTCCCCGATTTTTTTACGTTTTTCGGTCTTGGGGGTGGAAAGGGGTGAAGACGAGGTTCGCAAATTCTGATTATTTGTGGATAGTTAGAATAGGTGGCCTTAAACTAATTTCCGTGAAAATAAAAGTCATGCAAGTCAAAACGGCCGTTTTTCCGATTTTTTTACGTTTTTCGGTCTTGGGGGTGGAAAGGGGTGAAGACGAGGTTCGCAAATTCTGATTCTTCGTGGATAGTTAGAATAGGTGGCCTTAAACTAATTTCCCTGAAAAGAAAAGTCATGCAAGTGAAAACGGCGGTTTTCCCGATTTTTTAAAGTTTTTCGGTCTTGGGGGTGGAAAGGGGTGAAGACGAGGTTCGCAAATTCTGATTCTTTGTGGATAGTTAGAATAGGTGGCCTTAAACTAATTTCCGTGAAAATAAAAGTCATGCAAGTGAAAACGGCCGTTTTCCCGATTTTTTTAGGTTTTTCGGTCTTGGGGGTGGAAAGGGGTGAAGACGAGGTTCGCAAATTCTGATTCTTTGTGGATAGTTAGAATAGGTGGCCTTAAACTAATTTCCGTGAAAATAAAAGTCATGCAAGTGAAAACGGCCGTTTTCCCGATTTTTTTAGGTTTTTCGGTCTTGGGGGTGGAAAGGGGTGAAGACGAGGTTCGCAAATTCTGATTCTTTGTGGATAGTTAGAATAGGTGGCCTTAAACTAATTTCCGTGAAAATAAAAGTCATGCAAGTGAAAACGGCCGTTTTCCCGATTTTTTTAGGTTTTTCGGTCTTGGGGGTGGAAAGGGGTGAAGACGAGGTTCGCAAATTCTGATTCTTTGTGGATAGTTAGAATAGGTGGCCTTAAACTAATTTCCGTGAAAATAAAAGTCATGCAAGTGAAAACGGCCGTTTTCCCGATTTTTTTAGGTTTTTCGGTCTTGGGGGTGGAAAGGGGTGAAGACGAGGTTCGCAAATTCTGATTCTTTGTGGATAGTTAGAATAGGTGGCCTTAAACTAATTTCCGTGAAAAGAAAAGTCATGCAAGTGAAAACGGCGGTTTTCCCGATTTTTTTAAGTTTTTCGGTCTTGGGGGTGGAAAGGGGTGAAGACGAGGTTCGCAAATTCTGATTCTTTGTGGATAGTTAGAATAGGTGGCCTTAAACTAATTTCCGTGAAAATAAAAGTCATGCAAGTGAAAACGGCCGTTTTCCCGATTTTTTTAGGTTTTTCGGTCTTGGGGTGGAAAGGGGTGAAGACGAGGTTCGCAAATTCTGATTCTTTGTGGATAGTTAGAATAGGTGGCCTTAAACTAATTTCCGTGAAAAGAAAAGTCATGCAAGTGAAAACGGCGGTTTTCCCGATTTTTTTACGTTTTTCGGTCTTGGGGGTGGAAAGGGGTGAAGACGAGGTTCGCAAATTCTGATTATTTGTGGATAGTTAGAATAGGTGGCCTTAAACTAATTTCCGTGAAAAGAAAAGTCATGCAAGTGAAAACGGCGGTTTCCCCGATTTTTTTACGTTTTTCGGTCTTGGGGGTGGAAAGGGGTGAAGACGAGGTTCGCAAATTCTGATTCTTCGTGGATAGTTAGAATAGGTGGCCTTAAACTAATTTCCGTTAAAAGAAAAGTCATGCAAGTGAAAACGGCGGTTTTCCCGATTTTTTAAAGTTTTTCGGTCTTGGGGGTGGAAAGGGGTGAAGACGAGGTTCGCAAATTCTGATTCTTTGTGGATAGTTAGAATAGGTGGCCTTAAACTAATTTCCGTGAAAAGAAAAGTCATGCAAGTGAAAACGGCGGTTTCCCCGATTTTTTTACGTTTTTCGGTCTTGGGGGTGGAAAGGGGTGAAGACGAGGTTCGCAAATTCTGATTATTTGTGGATAGTTAGAATAGGTGGCCTTAAACTAATTTCCGTGAAAATAAAAGTCATGCAAGTGAAAACGGCCGTTTTCCCGATTTTTTTACGTTTTTCGGTCTTGGGGGTGGAAAGGGGTGAAGACGAGGTTCGCAAATTCTGATTCTTTGTGGATAGTTAGAATAGGTGGCCTTAAACTAATTTCCGTGAAAATAAAAGTCATGCAAGTGAAAACGGCCGTTTTCCCGATTTTTTTAGGTTTTTCGGTCTTGGGGGTGGAAAGGGGTGAAGACGAGGTTCGCAAATTCTGATTCTTTGTGGATAGTTAGAATAGGTGGCCTTAAACTAATTTCCGTGAAAATAAAAGTCATGCAAGTGAAAACGGCCGTTTTCCCGATTTTTTTAGGTTTTTCGGTCTTGGGGGTGGAAAGGGGTGAAGACGAGGTTCGCAAATTCTGATTCTTTGTGGATAGTTAGAATAGGTGGCCTTAAACTAATTTCCGTGAAAAGAAAAGTCATGCAAGTGAAAACGGCGGTTTTCCCGATTTTTTTAAGTTTTTCGGTCTTGGGGGTGGAAAGGGGTGAAGACGAGGTTCGCAAATTCTGATTCTTTGTGGATAGTTAGAATAGGTGGCCTTAAACTAATTTCCGTGAAAAGAATAGTCATGCAAGTGAAAACGGCGGTTTTCCCGATTTTTTTAAGTTTTTCGGTCTTGGGGGTGGAAAGGGGTGAAGACGAGGTTCGCAAATTCTGATTCTTTGTGGATAGTTAGAATAGGTGGCCTTAAACTAATTTCCGTGAAAAGAAAAGTCATGCAAGTGAAAACGGCGGTTTTCCCGATTTTTTAAAGTTTTTCGGTCTTGGGGGTGGAAAGGGGTGAAGACGAGGTTCGCAAATTCTGATTCTTTGTGGATAGTTAGAATAGGTGGCCTTAAACTAATTTCCGTGAAAATAAAAGTCATGCAAGTGAAAACGGCCGTTTTCCCGATTTTTTTAGGTTTTTCGGTCTTGGGGGTGGAAAGGGGTGAAGACGAGGTTCGCAAATTCTGATTCTTTGTGGATAGTTAGAATAGGTGGCCTTAAACTAATTTCCGTGAAAAGAAAAGTCATGCAAGTGAAAACGGCGGTTTTCCCGATTTTTTAAAGTTTTTCGGTCTTGGGGGTGGAAAGGGGTGAAGACGAGGTTCGCAAATTCTGATTCTTTGTGGATAGTTAGAATAGGTGGCCTTAAACTAATTTCCGTGAAAAGAAAAGTCATGCAAGTGAAAACGGCGGTTTCCCCGATTTTTTTACGTTTTTCGGTCTTGGGGGTGGAAAGGGGTGAAGACGAGGTTCGCAAATTCTGATTATTTGTGGATAGTTAGAATAGGTGGCCTTAAACTAATTTCCGTGAAAAGAAAAGTCATGCAAGTGAAAACGGCGGTTTTCCCGATTTTTTAAAGTTTTTCGGTCTTGGGGGTGGAAAGGGGTGAAGACGAGGTTCGCAAATTCTGATTCTTTGTGGATAGTTAGAATAGGTGGCCTTAAACTAATTTCCGTGAAAAGAAAAGTCATGCAAGTGAAAACGGCGGTTTCCCCTATTTTTTTACGTTTTTCGGTCTTGGGGGTGGAAAGGGGTGAAGACGAGGTTCGCAAATTCTGATAATTTGTGGATAGTTAGAATAGGTGGCCTTAAACTAATTTCCGTGAAAATAAAAGTCATGCAAGTGAAAACGGCCGTTTTCCCGATTTTTTTACGTTTTTCGGTCTTGGGGGTGGAAAGGGGTGAAGACGAGGTTCGCAAATTCTGATTCTTCGTGGATAGTTAGAATAGGTGGCCTTAAACTAATTTCCCTGAAAAGAAAAGTCATGCAAGTGAAAACGGCGGTTTTCCCGATTTTTTAAAGTTTTTCGGTCTTGGGGGTGGAAAGGGGTGAAGACGAGGTTCGCAAATTCTGATTCTTTGTGGATAGTTAGAATAGGTGGCCTTAAACTAATTTCCGTGAAAATAAAAGTCATGCAAGTGAAAACGGCCGTTTTCCCGATTTTTTTAGGTTTTTCGGTCTTGGGGGTGGAAAGGGGTGAAGACGAGGTTCGCAAATTCTGATTATTTGTGGATAGTTAGAATAGGTGGCCTTAAACTAATTTCCGTGAAAAGAAAAGTCATGCAAGTGAAAACGGCGGTTTTCCCGATTTTTTAAAGTTTTTCGGTCTTGGGGGTGGAAAGGGGTGAAGACGAGGTTCGCAAATTCTGATTCTTTGTGGATAGTTAGAATAAGTGGCCTTAAACTAATTTCCGTGAAAAGAAAAGTCATGCAAGTGAAAACGGCGGTTTTCCCGATTTTTTAAAGTTTTTCGGTCTTGGGGGTGGAAAGGGGTGAAGACGAGGTTCGCAAATTCTGATTCTTTGTGGATAGTTAGAATAGGTGGCCTTAAACTAATTTCCGTGAAAATAAAAGTCATGCAAGTGAAAACGGCCGTTTTCCCGATTTTTTTAGGTTTTTCGGTCTTGGGGGTGGAAAGGGGTGAAGACGAGGTTCGAAAATTCTGATTCTTTGTGGATAGTTAGAATAGGTGGCCTTAAACTAATTTCCGTGAAAAGAAAAGTCATGCAAGTGAAAACGGCGGTTTTCCCGATTTTTTAAAGTTTTTCGGTCTTGGGGGTGGAAAGGGGTGAAGACGAGGTTCGCAAATTCTGATTCTTTGTGGATAGTTAGAATAGGTGGCCTTAAACTAATTTCCGTGAAAAGAAAAGTCATGCAAGTGAAAACGGCGGTTTCCCCGATTTTTTTACGTTTTTCGGTCTTGGGGGTGGAAAGGGGTGAAGACGAGGTTCGCAAATTCTGATTATTTGTGGATAGTTAGAATAGGTGGCCTTAAACTAATTTCCGTGAAAAGAAAAGTCATGCAAGTGAAAACGGCGGTTTTCCCGATTTTTTAAAGTTTTTCGGTCTTGGGGGTGGAAAGGGGTGAAGACGAGGTTCGCAAATTCTGATTCTTTGTGGATAGTTAGAATAGGTGGCCTTAAACTAATTTCCGTGAAAAGAAAAGTCATGCAAGTGAAAACGGCGGTTTCCCCGATTTTTTTACGTTTTTCGGTCTTGAGGGTGGAAAGGGGTGAAGACGAGGTTCGCAAATTCTGATTCTTCGTGGATAGTTAGAATAGGTGGCCTTAAACTAATTTCCGTTAAAAGAAAAGTCATGCAAGTGAAAACGGCGGTTTCCCCGATTTTTTTACGTTTTTCGGTCTTGGGGGTGGAAAGGGGTGAAGACGAGGTTCGCAAATTCTGATTCTTTGTGGATAGTTAGAATAGGTGGCCTTAAACTAATTTCCGTGAAAAGAAAAGTCATGCAAGTGAAAACGGCGGTTTTCCCGATTTTTTTAAGTTTTTCGTTCTTGGGGGTGGAAAGGGGTGAAGACGAGGTTCGCAAATTCTGATTCTTCGTGGATAGTTAGAATAGGTGACCTTAAACTAATTTCCGTGAAAAGAAAAGTCATGCAAGTGAAAACGGCGGTTTCCCCGATTTTTTTACGTTTTTCGGTCTTGGGGGTGGAAAGGGGTGAAGACGAGGTTCGCAAACTCTGATTATTTGTGGATAGTTAGAATAGGTGGCCTTAAACTAATTTCCGTGAAAATAAAAGTCATGCAAGTGAAAACGGCCGTTTTCCCGATTTTTTTACGTTTTTCGGTCTTGGGGGTGGAAAGGGGTGAAGACGAGGTTCGCAAATTCTGATTCTTCGTGGATAGTTAGAATAGGTGGCCTTAAACTAATTTCCCTGAAAAGAAAAGTCATGCAAGTGAAAACGGCGGTTTTCCCGATTTTTTAAAGTTTTTCGGTCTTGGGGGTGGAAAGGGGTGAAGACGAGGTTCGCAAATTCTGATTCTTTGTGGATAGTTAGAATAGGTGGCCTTAAACTAATTTCCGTGAAAAGAAAAGTCATGCAAGTGAAAACGGCGGTTTCCCCGATTTTTTTACGTTTTTCGGTCTTGAGGGTGGAAAGGGGTGAAGACGAGGTTCGCAAATTCTGATTCTTCGTGGATAGTTAGAATAGGTGGCCTTAAACTAATTTCCGTTAAAAGAAAAGTCATGCAAGTGAAAACGGCGGTTTCCCCGATTTTTTTACGTTTTTCGGTCTTGGGGGTGGAAAGGGGTGAAGACGAGGTTCGCAAATTCTGATTCTTTGTGGATAGTTAGAATAGGTGGCCTTAAACTAATTTCCGTGAAAAGAAAAGTCATGCAAGTGAAAACGGCGGTTTTCCCGATTTTTTTAAGTTTTTCGTTCTTGGGGGTGGAAAGGGGTGAAGACGAGGTTCGCAAATTCTGATTCTTCGTGGATAGTTAGAATAGGTGACCTTAAACTAATTTCCGTGAAAAGAAAAGTCATGCAAGTGAAAACGGCGGTTTCCCCGATTTTTTTACGTTTTTCGGTCTTGGGGGTGGAAAGGGGTGAAGACGAGGTTCGCAAACTCTGATTATTTGTGGATAGTTAGAATAGGTGGCCTTAAACTAATTTCCGTGAAAATAAAAGTCATGCAAGTGAAAACGGCCGTTTTCCCGATTTTTTTACGTTTTTCGGTCTTGGGGGTGGAAAGGGGTGAAGACGAGGTTCGCAAATTCTGATTCTTCGTGGATAGTTAGAATAGGTGGCCTTAAACTAATTTCCCTGAAAAGAAAAGTCATGCAAGTGAAAACGGCGGTTTCCCCGATTTTTTTACGTTTTTCGGTCTTGGGGGTGGAAAGGGGTGAAGACGAGGTTCGCAAATTCTGATTATTTGTGGATAGTTAGAATAGGTGGCCTTAAACTAATTTCCGTGAAAATAAAAGTCATGCAAGTCAAAACGGCCGTTTTTCCGATTTTTTTACGTTTTTCGGTCTTGGGGGTGGAAAGGGGTGAAGACGAGGTTCGCAAATTCTGATTCTTCGTGGATAGTTAGAATAGGTGGCCTTAAACTAATTTCCCTGAAAAGAAAAGTCATGCAAGTGAAAACGGCGGTTTTCCCGATTTTTTAAAGTTTTTCGGTCTTGGGGGTGGAAAGGGGTGAAGACGAGGTTCGCAAATTCTGATTCTTTGTGGATAGTTAGAATAGGTGGCCTTAAACTAATTTCCGTGAAAATAAAAGTCATGCAAGTGAAAACGGCCGTTTTCCCGATTTTTTTAGGTTTTTCGGTCTTGGGGGTGGAAAGGGGTGAAGACGAGGTTCGCAAATTCTGATTCTTTGTGGATAGTTAGAATAGGTGGCCTTAAACTAATTTCCGTGAAAATAAAAGTCATGCAAGTGAAAACGGCCGTTTTCCCGATTTTTTTAGGTTTTTCGGTCTTGGGGGTGGAAAGGGGTGAAGACGAGGTTCGCAAATTCTGATTCTTTGTGGATAGTTAGAATAGGTGGCCTTAAACTAATTTCCGTGAAAATAAAAGTCATGCAAGTGAAAACGGCCGTTTTCCCGATTTTTTTAGGTTTTTCGGTCTTGGGGGTGGAAAGGGGTGAAGACGAGGTTCGCAAATTCTGATTCTTTGTGGATAGTTAGAATAGGTGGCCTTAAACTAATTTCCGTGAAAATAAAAGTCATGCAAGTGAAAACGGCCGTTTTCCCGATTTTTTTAGGTTTTTCGGTCTTGGGGGTGGAAAGGGGTGAAGACGAGGTTCGCAAATTCTGATTCTTTGTGGATAGTTAGAATAGGTGGCCTTAAACTAATTTCCGTGAAAAGAAAAGTCATGCAAGTGAAAACGGCGGTTTTCCCGATTTTTTTAAGTTTTTCGGTCTTGGGGGTGGAAAGGGGTGAAGACGAGGTTCGCAAATTCTGATTCTTTGTGGATAGTTAGAATAGGTGGCCTTAAACTAATTTCCGTGAAAATAAAAGTCATGCAAGTGAAAACGGCCGTTTTCCCGATTTTTTTAGGTTTTTCGGTCTTGGGGTGGAAAGGGGTGAAGACGAGGTTCGCAAATTCTGATTCTTTGTGGATAGTTAGAATAGGTGGCCTTAAACTAATTTCCGTGAAAAGAAAAGTCATGCAAGTGAAAACGGCGGTTTTCCCGATTTTTTTACGTTTTTCGGTCTTGGGGGTGGAAAGGGGTGAAGACGAGGTTCGCAAATTCTGATTATTTGTGGATAGTTAGAATAGGTGGCCTTAAACTAATTTCCGTGAAAAGAAAAGTCATGCAAGTGAAAACGGCGGTTTCCCCGATTTTTTTACGTTTTTCGGTCTTGGGGGTGGAAAGGGGTGAAGACGAGGTTCGCAAATTCTGATTCTTCGTGGATAGTTAGAATAGGTGGCCTTAAACTAATTTCCGTTAAAAGAAAAGTCATGCAAGTGAAAACGGCGGTTTTCCCGATTTTTTAAAGTTTTTCGGTCTTGGGGGTGGAAAGGGGTGAAGACGAGGTTCGCAAATTCTGATTCTTTGTGGATAGTTAGAATAGGTGGCCTTAAACTAATTTCCGTGAAAAGAAAAGTCATGCAAGTGAAAACGGCGGTTTCCCCGATTTTTTTACGTTTTTCGGTCTTGGGGGTGGAAAGGGGTGAAGACGAGGTTCGCAAATTCTGATTATTTGTGGATAGTTAGAATAGGTGGCCTTAAACTAATTTCCGTGAAAATAAAAGTCATGCAAGTGAAAACGGCCGTTTTCCCGATTTTTTTACGTTTTTCGGTCTTGGGGGTGGAAAGGGGTGAAGACGAGGTTCGCAAATTCTGATTCTTTGTGGATAGTTAGAATAGGTGGCCTTAAACTAATTTCCGTGAAAATAAAAGTCATGCAAGTGAAAACGGCCGTTTTCCCGATTTTTTTAGGTTTTTCGGTCTTGGGGGTGGAAAGGGGTGAAGACGAGGTTCGCAAATTCTGATTCTTTGTGGATAGTTAGAATAGGTGGCCTTAAACTAATTTCCGTGAAAATAAAAGTCATGCAAGTGAAAACGGCCGTTTTCCCGATTTTTTTAGGTTTTTCGGTCTTGGGGGTGGAAAGGGGTGAAGACGAGGTTCGCAAATTCTGATTCTTTGTGGATAGTTAGAATAGGTGGCCTTAAACTAATTTCCGTGAAAAGAAAAGTCATGCAAGTGAAAACGGCGGTTTTCCCGATTTTTTAAAGTTTTTCGGTCTTGGGGGTGGAAAGGGGTGAAGACGAGGTTCGCAAATTCTGATTCTTTGTGGATAGTTAGAATAGGTGGCCTTAAACTAATTTCCGTGAAAAGAAAAGTCATGCAAGTGAAAACGGCGGTTTTCCCGATTTTTTAAAGTTTTTCGGTCTTGGGGGTGGAAAGGGGTGAAGACGAGGTTCGCAAATTCTGATTCTTTGTGGATAGTTAGAATAGGTGGCCTTAAACTAATTTCCGTGAAAATAAAAGTCATGCAAGTGAAAACGGCCGTTTTCCCGATTTTTTTAGGTTTTTCGGTCTTGGGGGTGGAAAGGGGTGAAGACGAGGTTCGCAAATTCTGATTCTTTGTGGATAGTTAGAATAGGTGGCCTTAAACTAATTTCCGTGAAAAGAAAAGTCATGCAAGTGAAAACGGCGGTTTTCCCGATTTTTTAAAGTTTTTCGGTCTTGGGGGTGGAAAGAGGTGAAGACGAGGTTCGCAAATTCTGATTCTTTGTGGATAGTTAGAATAGGTGGCCTTAAACTAATTTCCGTGAAAAGAAAAGTCATGCAAGTGAAAACGGCGGTTTCCCCGATTTTTTTACGTTTTTCGGTCTTGGGGGTGGAAAGGGGTGAAGACGAGGTTCGCAAATTCTGATTATTTGTGGATAGTTAGAATAGGTGGCCTTAAACTAATTTCCGTGAAAAGAAAAGTCATGCAAGTGAAAACGGCGGTTTTCCCGATTTTTTAAAGTTTTTCGGTCTTGGGGGTGGAAAGGGGTGAAGACGAGGTTCGCAAATTCTGATTCTTTGTGGATAGTTAGAATAGGTGGCCTTAAACTAATTTCCGTGAAAAGAAAAGTCATGCAAGTGAAAACGGCGGTTTCCCCGATTTTTTTACGTTTTTCGGTCTTGAGGGTGGAAAGGGGTGAAGACGAGGTTCGCAAATTCTGATTCTTCGTGGATAGTTAGAATAGGTGGCCTTAAACTAATTTCCGTTAAAAGAAAAGTCATGCAAGTGAAAACGGCGGTTTCCCCGATTTTTTTACGTTTTTCGGTCTTGGGGGTGGAAAGGGGTGAAGACGAGGTTCGCAAATTCTGATTCTTTGTGGATAGTTAGAATAGGTGGCCTTAAACTAATTTCCGTGAAAAGAAAAGTCATGCAAGTGAAAACGGCGGTTTTCCCGATTTTTTTAAGTTTTTCGTTCTTGGGGGTGGAAAGGGGTGAAGACGAGGTTCGCAAATTCTGATTCTTCGTGGATAGTTAGAATAGGTGACCTTAAACTAATTTCCGTGAAAAGAAAAGTCATGCAAGTGAAAACGGCGGTTTTCCCGATTTTTTAAAGTTTTTCGGTCTTGGGGGTGGAAAGGGGTGAAGACGAGGTTCGCAAATTCTGATTCTTTGTGGATAGTTAGAATAGGTGACCTTAAACTAATTTCCGTGAAAAGAAAAGTCATGCAAGTGAAAACGGCGGTTTCCCCGATTTTTTTACGTTTTTCGGTCTTGGGGGTGGAAAGGGGTGAAGACGAGGTTCGCAAATTCTGATTATTTGTGGATAGTTAGAATAGGTGGCCTTAAACTAATTTCCGTGAAAATAAAAGTCATGCAAGTGAAAACGGCCGTTTTCCCGATTTTTTTACGTTTTTCGGTCTTGGGGGTGGAAAGGGGTGAAGACGAGGTTCGCAAATTCTGATTCTTCGTGGATAGTTAGAATAGGTGGCCTTAAACTAATTTCCCTGAAAAGAAAAGTCATGCAAGTGAAAACGGCGGTTTCCCCGATTTTTTTACGTTTTTCGGTCTTGGGGGTGGAAAGGGGTGAAGACGAGGTTCGCAAATTCTGATTCTTTGTGGATAGTTAGAATAGGTGGCCTTAAACTAATTTCCGTGAAAAGAAAAGTCATGCAAGTGAAAACGGCGGTTTTCCCGATTTTTTAAAGTTTTTCGGTCTTGGGGGTGGAAAGGGGTGAAGACGAGGTTCGCAAATTCTGATTCTTTGTGGATAGTTAGAATAGGTGGCCTTAAACTAATTTCCGTGAAAAGAAAAGTCATGCAAGTGAAAACGGCGGTTTTCCCGATTTTTTAAAGTTTTTCGGTCTTGGGGGTGGAAAGGGGTGAAGACGAGGTTCGCAAATTCTGATTCTTTGTGGATAGTTAGAATAGGTGGCCTTAAACTAATTTCCGTGAAAATAAAAGTCATGCAAGTGAAAACGGCCGTTTTCCCGATTTTTTTAGGTTTTTCGGTCTTGGGGGTGGAAAGGGGTGAAGACGAGGTTCGCAAATTCTGATTCTTTGTGGATAGTTAGAATAGGTGGCCTTAAACTAATTTCCGTGAAAATAAAAGTCATGCAAGTGAAAACGGCCGTTTTCCCGATTTTTTTACGTTTTTCGGTCTTGGGGGTGGAAAGGGGTGAAGACGAGGTTCGCAAATTCTGATTCTTTGTGGATAGTTAGAATAGGTGGCCTTAAACTAATTTCCGTGAAAAGAAAAGTCATGCAAGTGAAAACGGCGGTTTTCCCGATTTTTTTAAGTTTTTCGTTCTTGGGGGTGGAAAGGGGTGAAGACGAGGTTCGCAAATTCTGATTCTTCGTGGATAGTTAGAATAGGTGACCTTAAACTAATTTCCGTGAAAAGAAAAGTCATGCAAGTGAAAACGGCGGTTTCCCCGATTTTTTTACGTTTTTCGGTCTTGGGGGTGGAAAGGGGTGAAGACGAGGTTCGCAAATTCTGATTATTTGTGGATAGTTAGAATAGGTGGCCTTAAACTAATTTCCGTGAAAATAAAAGTCATGCAAGTGAAAACGGCCGTTTTCCCGATTTTTTTACGTTTTTCGGTCTTGGGGGTGGAAAGGGGTGAAGACGAGGTTCGCAAATTCTGATTCTTCGTGGATAGTTAGAATAGGTGGCCTTAAACTAATTTCCCTGAAAAGAAAAGTCATGCAAGTGAAAACGGCGGTTTCCCCGATTTTTTTACGTTTTTCGGTCTTGGGGGTGGAAAGGGGTGAAGACGAGGTTCGCAAATTCTGATTATTTGTGGATAGTTAGAATAGGTGGCCTTAAACTAATTTCCGTGAAAATAAAAGTCATGCAAGTGAAAACGGCCGTTTTCCCGATTTTTTTACGTTTTTCGGTCTTGGGGGTGGAAAGGGGTGAAGACGAGGTTCGCAAATTCTGATTCTTCGTGGATAGTTAGAATAGGTGGCCTTAAACTAATTTCCCTGAAAAGAAAAGTCATGCAAGTGAAAACGGCGGTTTTCCCGATTTTTTAAAGTTTTTCGGTCTTGGGGGTGGAAAGGGGTGAAGACGAGGTTCGCAAATTCTGATTCTTTGTGGATAGTTAGAATAGGTGGCCTTAAACTAATTTCCGTGAAAATAAAAGTCATGCAAGTGAAAACGGCCGTTTTCCCGATTTTTTTAAGTTTTTCGGTCTTGGGGGTGGAAAGGGGTGAAGACGAGGTTCGCAAATTCTGACTCTTTGTGGATAGTTAGAATAGGTGGCCTTAAACTAATTTCCGTGAAAAGAAAAGTCATGCAAGTGAAAACGGCGGTTTTCCCGATTTTTTTAAGTTTTTCGGTCTTGGGGGTGGAAAGGGGTGAAGACGAGGTTCGCAAATTCTGATTCTTTGTGGATAGTTAGAATAGGTGGCCTTAAACTAATTTCCGTGAAAAGAAAAGTCATGCAAGTGAAAACGGCGGTTTTCCCGATTTTTTAAAGTTTTTCGGTCTTGGGGGTGGAAAGGGGTGAAGACGAGGTTCGCAAATTCTGATTCTTTGTGGATAGTTAGAATAGGTGGCCTTAAACTAATTTCCGTGAAAATAAAAGTCATGCAAGTGAAAACGGCCGTTTTCCCGATTTTTTTAGGTTTTTCGGTCTTGGGGGTGGAAAGGGGTGAAGACGAGGTTCGCAAATTCTGATTCTTTGTGGATAGTTAGAATAGGTGGCCTTAAACTAATTTCCGTGAAAAGAAAAGTCATGCAAGTGAAAACGGCGGTTTTCCCGATTTTTTTACGTTTTTCGGTCTTGGGGGTGGAAAGGGGTGAAGACGAGGTTCGCAAATTCTGATTATTTGTGGATAGTTAGAATAGGTGGCCTTAAACTAATTTCCGTGAAAAGAAAAGTCATGCAAGTGAAAACGGCGGTTTCCCCGATTTTTTTACGTTTTTCGGTCTTGGGGGTGGAAAGGGGTGAAGACGAGGTTCGCAAATTCTGATTCTTCGTGGATAGTTAGAATAGGTGGCCTTAAACTAATTTCCGTTAAAAGAAAAGTCATGCAAGTGAAAACGGCGGTTTTCCCTATTGCTATCTTTGAAGTAAAACCATCCGTGCAAGCTGTACCCGAGGGCCGCCCGGGGAAGTCGTTGCTAGAAAACTCGTTGCTGCTTTCACACTCATATAGTGAGCATAAAGTGTAGAAAATCAGAAAAATAATGATAAAATCCCATTGCTAGCTTATATACTCAGATGAGATATACATCCATACACAACTGTGAAGTAAAAATTAAGGCCGAAAATCGAAAAAAATTAAACGTAACTTTTTTATCCCTAGAGTTATTTTTTTAAGTTTTGAAATATCGAACTAGTCAAAATTTTGGTTTTGTTTGGATAAAAAAATGGTGACAAAAGGAATGGATTGCACTGAACAATTATTGGTTATGATAATTAGCTAAGATATTTGGAGTTAGCCACAAAATCGACACCCCCGAACATTGTTTTGCAAAACATATTATTATAAGTCAAGTCATCATAATTGTACTATTTTTTGTATATATACAAAATTTGTTTTCATCTTTTCACAAATTATTATTATTATCATTATCTTCCACACATCCGATTTTATTGGTTCATAGGAAAATATTTGTATCAAGCAGTGATTAGTGTGTACAAAACAACTTATGCAACCAACTTTTTACTACAGTGTAAGCCACATAAAATTTGTATTTGTTTTCCGATTTTGATAGATGATAGATAGGGTATCAAAATCCATAGGACATTCAACTATACTTTAAGGCAAAACAGCATATTTTATTTTAAAAACCAATGTCTACTACGACATATTTTTTGAGTCAAAATTGGACAAATAATCATCTTAGGCATATTATTATACAAATTCTGACTACGCCACTGGATTGGGCATCCCTTGAAACAGGCTTGTATCAAATTTTGTTAAAAAATATAGAACAATAAAAATTCTAGAAATCCATGAAAATTGCGTTTTAACTACCTATACTAAAATCGAGCAACTCTTACGCCTGGCGTAAACAAGAGCACGTACGTTGAGATATTCGCCAGAGCCGCACTGAGGCACGCCCTTTATTTAAATTTAGTTTTACAATTGTTTACATAAAAATATACCGGAAAAAATTATTGGCTTAATTAAAATGGTTCAAAACCTCCATAAAATTATTTGTAGCAGTGTCTAAATAGCTGAAAACAACAAGATAAAACCGCATAAATATACTTTTGCGATCGAGTACGTCCCTGTTGCCAGGCGCGCTGATATTTTATGGCCTATTGAGCAATTGCCTTGTTTCGCGGAGCGTCATTGAACACGTGCTTTTATTTACGCTAGGCGTAATAATTGCTCGATTTTAGAATAGATATTTTACCTGCCAAGTTGCACGGGGATTGAAAACAATCGAAACTATAACTTGCTTTATTTTATTAGCTCTCCACCTACTTCAAATCTAAAATTTTGCAGAAACGTAGTTTTAGTATTTCATAAACAACAAAAGGTCGCGCGCTGCTGAACCAGAATTCGACAGTTCTGTTCGGGAACTGAAATTCTGTTAATTTGAAACTGTATAAGCATTCGATGGCATTTCAACGCAACTCACCGTTTCGACCTCCTAAATTTTGTTTGGAGTTGGGAGTCGTGTGTTGTGTTGTAATATGGGCACACGTGGGACTGATATTTACAGATAGAGGCAATTTACTCGCTTTATTATCACACAGAATACGCAACAATAACTCATAAACTCTCGTTGGAAAACGAACGATGTGTGGGAAGATGGTTTTCCTGACAGTGGTCACACAGTTCCTTGAGAATTTTGGACAATGCATTATCTCTTCTTGCGAATAATTCAATATTATTGTGATATTTTTTTCCATATTTTTAGGCGCATTAAAAACAGTAAAACAGAGCTTTTTGGATTTAAATCAAGCTGTAATAGCGATCGATTCTCTTAACCTAATTTTCGCTCAATGGTAAAAGTAAGTTTCGGGCAAGCTTGCACAACGTACGAGACTCGCGTGCATTGCATCCAATAGACAGCTTATCGGATTCAATTTAAAACCGCTTCCAGATTTACCATATGAGACCCGCAAGGGGAATCCCCTCGCCGTCGACGTCTCGAGCATCGAGAATAGAAAATAATCCGGGGCTTTGGGCGGATGCCAGCCGGTTTTTTGGGGTAGGTAGGCAGTGGAAAATTACACTGTACATCGCGGTCCTCCGGACATTTTCCAGATTTTATCTGGAGTGTCCTCAGCTAAGGGTTTACCGTAACGATCCTTTCTTCTTTGGTTTCAAAGCGCCTGAGTAGACCAAAGTAGGTATTATGTATAATAGCCATGTTCTTATGGGTATATCAACCTTAGGAAAGTAATATAGCGTTTGAATAATTGCCAAAGAATTGAATACCATCATATTGCTTTTAAGTTTAGAGTATAGATTGCAAAAAATTCAACATGGATGTGAAAGAACAGTTAGTTTGTACATAAGAGTGGATACAGACAACATGCTAGTCAGTGTGCAGGCAAGAAGTAGCTAAAATGTCTAGATCTCAATTTTGAGTTGAATTAAATGCCGTAATTCGCATTCGCATTTTGATTAGTTTAGGAGATACCTACCTGCAAGCCTAGGTGTTCTCAAAATGTCGCATTTTCTTCAGTCCCCTAACTTTTTTTCATTTTCGTAAAAACAACTTTCAGGCATTCTTCACGTATAATTTACTGAAGGAGACGCAAGTTTATAAATATTTTTGTTTTGGAGTTGTAACTTAAAAACGGCAAACTATAGAAAACTGGGATCTTCACGAATCAATTCTAGGCAAAATACCTATTGCACAAAACAAGAAACGAAAACTATTCACAAATAAAAAAGTTACTATACTGAAAACTAAAAGAAGGCCGATATCTGGACTACTCACTAACGTCCTGTAACTTGGAAGGTTGATATTTTCAGATACTATCTTTTTAAATTCTTACTAATTCTAAATTCTAAAATAGGTATTATCTTAGTAAGTAAGTCTTTATTTAGTTTTTATTTTTCGTTAATTTTTTTCATGTCGCAGATATCGAAAAATTTTGTCAGAAATTAAAAAATACACCACAAAATTCCATAATTGGCCTACTTTCGTCTTTTCCAACTTTTAGCATTTTCGATCTTTTTGGAAGGTCAATACGTTTTTTCCTATGAGAAAAAAGTTAAATTTTAAGGTTGTAAGGGTCAAGTACCTACCTCAAAATATACCGAGATACCCTCTCTGTAGCTTCTATGAAATGTTTATACTCAACAGATTTTTTGCATGGCAAAGAATATTAAACCAGAAATATTATACTACTTGTTTTGACAGGTGGTGTGCGATATTAAAATTTAAGCTGGATTAAATTATTTCTCCCCTGTGGTTTTTGGTTGCTTGCCAAAACCGTAGCACAAGTGTGTATACGATTGTTTATTTTCTACACATCTTTTATAAGTAATGACTATATGGACGAATTATCATTTGCAGTACTTATACTCTATCTCGCAATGAAAGTACTGGAGGTAAATGACCTTATTCTACTAAACTGTACGTATGATGACACACTGTATAAAAGACTACAGCTACTAAAGGCCAGAATGGATGTTCAAAAAACCACTCGACTATAAGAACGAATATCTTTATGACGATACATGATTTGAATACGATCCCATATGCACCATTAGCTTTTATGAAAATGGAAGCACATCTTTACACTTAACCGTAATAATTCGAAAGACCCCTTTCATTGGCCTATAACAATAAAACTCCCTGGTAACAATGTTGGCAAAGATCTTATCGGAATGCGTGTAAAGCACGATTTAATTTTGCATGAGAGCTATACCATGAACCGCTAAATCCGAGTAAAGTGCATTTCGAATTGAGAATATGGAACGCCGCACATTTCATATCCCCATAAGGTTTTACTGTCTCGGATAATGCACCGAAAAGGACGACTAAAACTTTAGTTAGGTAGCCCGTTAAAGCGCGAAGGGAGACGTAGATTATCCCACAGAAATCGAAAATTGTCCTACTTCTGTCTTTTTTTTTCTATTCGGGATCGTTTCGGGGTTGATTGAGAGCAACAAATTCTGGGGCTTTCAGGGGGACATTAGGGATCATAGTAGATGAGATTTCAACAAAAAAATTGGCCGCGACTTATAATATACAGGGTGAGTCAGAATGTATAGTAAATACATTAAAGGGGTGTTCGGCAGGTGATTTTAAGGGGGCATTTTATATAAAATTTTTCGACTTGGGCTTTCCTTGCCTTCGTATGTTGAAGTTAACAGGTGTTTTGAGGCACGTTTTGCCAATTTCAACGCAAACGGTTGATTTTTATCGTTATGAAACAATAGTACACTTTTGTTGTAAAATGAAAAGATACACTGAAATGATGGACCTGCAAGACCAAAAAGATAACCTCAAAAAAGTTTAAGCAAAAGAATTAATAGGGGTTGTTAGTTTTTACCCTTTTTTTTTGGGGCACTGTGTAAATGAATAAACTACCCTAAGGCGTCTTCCAGTAAGTATAGATAACACACACCAAATTTTTTATGTAGCGCCGTTATTGAGATATAAATAAAAACATATTTTTGGGTCACCCTGTAGACCCGAATAACTTGGCAAGGAAAGCCCAAATCGAAAAATTTTATATGAAAGACCCCCCTTAAAACCACCTGCCGAACACCCCTTTAAAGTGTTTACTATACATTCGGACTCACCCTGTATATGGTTCCTTCTTTTTAATTGCCATTTTAATTCGTTTATCCGTTTTATTTTTTTACATAATCTGTACGATGTTTGTCTGTGTTTTGCAATAAATCTATTTTGTTATTCTCTTGCACCAGTTGCGTACTCGAAGTGAGGAAATCCAGCGGTGGATGCAACACCATCACCATGGACATAATATCTCTGGACAGCGCCCACGAGAAACCGGTGGCCAGAAACTGGTGGTTGTTTTCACTCTAATTTCATCTCCAAACACTACCCAAAAGTAAAAAAAAATTGCGCACAATAGTCTGTCTACAGCCCACACCTTGACTGGGCTACCCTTATATTTTGGTAACGTAAATTTCTAAATGTACTTTTAGACGTTTATTGCCGATTTATTTTTGTGCAAAATCCATTTACCGTTAAATCAATTAATGGGATAATTCAATATCCGTTGAAAATAGAGTATCCCCCATACAGTCAGTCGGGCGCCAATTTACCCCCGTACTCTTTCAAATTGGATTGTCTATCTGTTGCAAAAATTGCAATAGCAAGATAACGAAATTAACTGCTGTATTTTCCGACCCCGGGCGGCGGATTTCCCATTTCCCAACTAAAAATATGGCTTTGATCTAAGCGGGCCGTGCCGTACCCTCTGACTTTATGGTCTTTTTCTAGAATGGTAAACACGCCCCTCCCAATCGATTCCTTTCTATGGAGGACCGTTTGCTGTTGGTTTGCCGTGCTGATAGTATTGCTAATATTTGATTATTTCCTGAAGACGGCGAAACTTCCAGTTGTTTTTATTTAATAAAGTTCGATAGGTTGATTAGTTCCTTTTTTCTAATAAATGTTTAACACTATTATTTTAATTACAAGAAAAGGTGATAATGGGCAAACACTCAAAGTTAACAAAAAGAAAAAACTAGTAACCGCATACACGTGTTTCATGCTATTTGGCAATCATCAGTACGGTCAAAAGAAGCTGCAAATGTGCTGTTGGCTCCTGCCTGGACTTCATTTGTTGCTTCCCAAATCATGCCTATCTTTTGATTTGGTTAATGTTACACCGTACTGATGACTGCCAAATAGCATGAAACACGTGTATGCGGTTACTAGTTTTTGTTTGAGCGTTTACCCATTATCACCTTTTCTTGTAATTATTACATTTACACTCGCTAATCTTACATCCTTATTGTCACTATTATTTTAACTTTGAAACAGCTTTATCTACTTTGTTCTACTACTTGTTGAATACCACACTAGACCACTGAAATAAAAGTGGGTAATATATCACATCTTAGAGAGCTCAAAGAGCTTACAGAAGAAGAGGGATACTGTTTTTGATTAAAGCATTCGATTCGTTCCAAAAAAAGAATAAAACGTGCGAAAATAGCAAAGATAAGGAATTGTTGCAGTAGTAGTGCTACAAAGTAATATTTTTCCGTGACTGCTCCTTCTCCCAGGCGATTTATATTTCGTAATTTTATTAACTGCTGCCTTTTATCATCTTGTCGTAAATTTAATTGAATTTCGAGAACAAAAATAGTCTGACTAAAAGCAGTAAAAATTAAATTTTCGGGGCAAATTATGATTAAATTATTTCCAGTTATGCTTAAAACTCCCAACAATCAACATTCTTTCCAGAAGAAAGGCTTCGCGAAAGCCATTCCATTATTCAAATGTACAAAATCTGCCCAACCACACGTTTTTCAAGGATTCTGCATGTACTTATAACAGGAGTGTCCTAATATTGGACGCTTTTGAGTGGTTTATCATCCTATTTTCCGAAAAGATAGACAAAAGGTAGCCGAGGTGTCCATTGTGCTTAATTTTCGAGAAAGTTGAATGCCACAAACCGAATCCTGATATCTCGATTCTTTTACGAGATACAGACTTTCTTGTTTGTGAATATTGTAAAAAAATTTTTGTTTATTTTTTATGTAGAATTCGTTAATGTAGATATATTTTCTTTGGGTAACGGTTTTAAGGAAAACATCCCCAAAATGAGAAGTATGTAAGTTCTTGTTATGAAACTGCTGAAAAAGGATGGCATACCGTTGGGGCATGTCCAAGTACTGTTTCAATTGAACGTTATTTAATCATTTAAACGATTTATTTGATGTAAAATGTACTTGGACATGCGCAAACGCAAAGGCAAACGGTATGCCATCTTTTCTTCAGCCGTTTTATGACAAGAACTTACATACTTATCATTGGCAACCTGTTCAGAAACATGGAAAAATTAATTCAGTAGCCCTTTGGGTCCACGTTAACGGTATGCCTATGGTTTTCTGAGGAATTTTATCTTTTGAACTTCATTATAAAACACATGACATCCTGACTAAAATCATATCAAAACGCATATATTTTTCGAATAAATGAAAACTCACATTTCCATATGAAGAACCTATACTAAAATCGAGCAATCCGTACGCCTGGTGTAAATAAAACCACGTGTTCAATGACGATTCGCGATTGGTCGGTAGGCTATAAAATTTCACCCGACTCGGCAACAGGGACGTGCTCGATCGCAAAAGTGTAGATATTCGGTTTTATCTTGTTGTTTTCAGCTATTTAGGCACCGCCACAAATAATTTTATCGATGTTTTGAACCATTTTAATTAAGCCAATAATTCTTGTCTGAAATATTTTGATGTACACAATTGTAAGACTAAAATTAAATAAAGGTCGTACCACCGTGCGGCTATGGCGGATATTTCAACGCACGTGCTCTTGTTTACGCCAGGCGTAAGAGTTGCTCGATTTTACTTATAGGCTGACTCTGATTCATACCTTATTATTGTCCAAAAATCTGTCTCTACCTCGCCCGGTCTAATTGTTCCTTAATAGCTTTAGCTGTGTGATTTACTAATTGTCACTCACTGGGGTTACTACGGTTTTCTAGTGTTTTCCATAGTACTTGAGAAAATACCCATTAACCGTCAACTTTCCTTCCTTTTTTAAGCCTATCAAAGATAGGTATACGTTTGAATTTCGAGCGCCAGCTTTGAGGTTAAATTTAAATGGACGCTCGATAACAGTGGCGGCTCGTGGGTTAATGCACAGGGGGGCTACATTTTGAAAAGAACACAGAACACAGTCGTGTGTCACTTAAAAAAGTAGGGGGGTACCGAGGTGGAGGTGGGTACCTACTTTCGGCATGGGCTACTTAATTTTTTCTTATTAGTAGAAATCACTCATTTTTGCATAATTAATATAAAAAGTAAAAAAGTGCATAAAACAATAATTCCCGTTTTTCAAAGAAAAAGTTAATAATGCAAAATCCGTAATTCCTACTAAAAAAATCTATAAGCCGAGTCGAGTCGATAAATATCCCACAAATCATGATACTAAAGTCTATCCAAGTTACAGAGGCAGTGGATCAAAACATTGGCCACCACGTGATCTATTCTCTTGTTGGTCTGGCCGTCATAAAATGTCAAGTGTTTACGCGGCGAGCAGAATGCAGGGCCGGCTCTTCCCTCAGTCGAGTTTCCTGCATATTTTAGATCGGATCGCGAGCAGTATATTCTGTAAATTTATTTTGCTACTTAATTTAAGGAAATTTATAAAGATCCACGAAAGGTAAAAAACACAATTTTTAGAACTTCTAAAAGAATTAGTTCAGAATTACAAGCCACTGGGAATCTCATATTAGTCAGACCCTGGTAATCGATCGCAATGCGGTCATGTGACTTTGTTTATATCTACTACCGCTGTAACTTGGATAGACTATAGATAGATGATTTGCGCATGTCGTCATCGCGTGACAAAATGTATATGTCGACAATCAAACGTCCCATGCTGTTTCTGTAAAGTGTAGTTACCTATAATTGAACAGTCCATAAATGCTCAACAAACCAAAAACAAAAAAGAAATATCGTATTTTTGCATAATTAATATAAGTGCATAAAACAGTAATTTATTTTTGTCGTACATATTTCTATAAAAGTGTCGCATAATATTGCGAGTTGCAACTTTATCCGGTTAAGGTAATTTGCAAATATGGAGTTGGTCCCCCAGGAGTTTTTATTTCAACTTTTTCTGTAGATGAAAGTCTTAAAAAGTTACCTTTCAAAATGGCCTGCACACTATTTTTCATTTTGTTTATACGAGGCACCGAGGTAGGGACGCGTATATGGCGGAAGCAGCCGACTCGCTCCGATCGGTATCCGATTCGGACGTTTAAATACTACGTAGTAGGTACCACAGTTGAGGGAATACCCAGTTGTATATCTTCCTGTCGGCGTCTTTGATCTCGGCGGTAGTGACTTTCGTTTTTTATACAAACTCATTCTCCAATAGAATCTCACTTTGAAGTCACGTTACTTCTTTATTTTAGAGCACGCCCTATAAAAATCGATGGGACACAGGACCGGGATTAAATTATTTTCTTACGGCTGTGCACAGTTGAAGGAATAATTGTTTATACCTGTGGGTACACTGATGGCAGAGTACAGGTAAAGAATGGGCTAGTCTGGTCATATAGAAAACTGCATGCAGGCGGATAATAGAAGTTTAGTAGACTCCCCTGGCATATTTCATTTTTGCCAGTTCCTCTTAGTTTTTAAATAAAAAATAATCCAAAAATTTTAAGGTATTGCTCCTTTTGCTCTCAAAAGATGGCGCTAGATACAGTCGATATGCTGAAAGTCCTCTGTAGCTAAGTTCACACAATCTTCCTTGTTATTATTTGTGAATTGTCATTTTTTTACAAATCTAACCTAACTACTTATCCTTGGTATACTTCAAACTTCAAACATTTCAAACTGAAATAATTTTAATTTTGAGATTTTAGTTTTAACGTTATAACGAGTTTTTATTATTATCTATATATATTAAAACCAAAAATGACCTTATTTATCTGCTTACCAAAATAATAAACCTATATAATATTTATAATGTAGGTAGGTAAGAAATATATAGATAAATGTCTGTAGGTATTAAATCTGGTTGATATATTTAGATACCAGATAGCAGGTACTTCCAAGATTCCTATGCTGAAGATGTTATAGTAATTCATGGTCTGTTTTTTTTGTGCTGTTTGCTCTATCAAGCCAATAATAATGAATAGTGAATTTGAAATAACTACCTTTTAATGTAAGTACTTATTTAAATACCAAGCTATAATTGTATTGCAATGTATTTTTTTCCTACCCAGCTTATAGAAAACCAATGAATTGGGGAAAATTCTTACAAGGTCCACGTATTCGCCTTTGATTAACCTGACGTTCTGCCCCATATTTTTTTACCAAAACTAGCATCCTAAGTTTCAAAAGAGGAAAAGAAGCATTTTAAAAACCAAGAATTTGTCGAGGAAGAACATAATGACGAGGAAAAATACGCAAATAGATAGATCAAATATCCATGATATTATATAATGGCAAATGTCTATATTTACATTACTTGTAAGCAAGAATATTTACTAGCTAATCTAGTATTAAAAATATAGCAATTTACCCACCCTTATACTTTCACTGTTCTATTATTTTCTGGTGAAAATTGATCTAAATTGTTTGTATAATATCAGTGCAACAGTCACCATAATGGGAGGATTGTTGGAATAAGCTTTTTCAAAACTCTACTCCATAACTATACTTTCGGCAGCTTATTATTAAACTTCAAAAGGTCACTTTCACAAGCACTAAAAGGAAAATATGTTTTCAAATGAACAAAATATGTATATGGAAATACTGTGGGATTTAAGTACTTACATTATTTATTTATAAAAGATATTAAAGGGTACCTAGTTCTTGGTATGTAACAGGGACACTTGAAGCAAGCAGTTTTATTCTTAGAATCCAGTCTCATCCAGCAGATAGCAGGTAATCATACTTTAAGCTTTCATGCTGTCATCACATATGTGGCTGTCATATACTGTCAGCCCACAAATCACTAACCAATTAGGTACCCTGAAGTTGCCGCACGCGGTTTTGAGACGGATATATTATGATGTCGGTAAAGAAGATTACTACTACCTTAAATATGTTAAGGTATTTCAAATTTCTAAGATTGTGGATATTTATTTTGGACAAGGGGCTTTTAGGGAACTAGATGACTGTAGTTCACCATTGCAAACATCAAATTAATTTTTAAAATTTAATCGTACTAGCCCATTCTGGGAAATCCCAAATCTGGTGGAATTCCCAATATATTTGAGTACATCCCTGATGCATTCCTCGCATTCCATTCTTTAGTGCTTCTGGTCTGTGCGATAAAAGCATTCTACCAGTAATGGCGTCGACTTTTCATACTGGATATTGTTTATTCTGTGGTAGTACGTTATGGGCTGCGGGCGTTGCTTCAATTTAATTGGGAAGGAACTAGGAAGTAAAATATAGAATGTAGCAGTCGCGGAACTAACTGATTTGGGGGGCTCTAGCCCCAGAGTCCCGCCAGTGTGTCAAACGCACAACATTATATCGGCGATTAAACAAATCGACGGCATCAACGCAAAAACCAAGAAGTGTTATCGAGGCGGCGGCGCCGAAACCACGGGCATGTCGACGGGGGCGTCGGGGGTGGCCTCGGCGGGCCTCCGAGCACGCGACCCCGCGTTAAAAATAGACCGGGCGAGACGGGCGGAGCTTCGCGGATCGGGCGCGAACTTCGGGCTGGTGGATTTGATAAGGGGCCGCCCGAAAGTCGGTCGGGCGCCAAAAGTGACTGCTTCGGGGTTAAGCCGACCGGACGGGCGGAAGATTCGCGTGCGAACTTTGGGATGCAAAGTTGCGGGTGGTATTTGGCGATCAAGCGCCGAAGTTTTATTAGCATTATTTTAGTCACGAGTTTTAACAGAACGAGGGTCTAGAGGAGCTTGTAAAGCGTGTTGCATACTATACGCTTTTACTAATCAACACGAGAATTTTGATAAAAATATAAAGTTTATCTTCATCTATACCCCGATTACTGTAAGAAGTCCCGATTTTGTCAGATGACATTCTCCACAAAATCCCTAGGAATTTTCTGTTAACCATGGGTATAACATTGGTATATGCGTCGCAACCAGTTAATGACGTCACTCATTGATATATGATGTGAAAAGTTAACCATGTGATACGAAAAAAAGAACATAATAAAATAAAAACCCTATTGCAATCACGATTATAATGCTACAAATAAAAATAACTATGACTAGAACTCATTTTAATAATAATTTCAAACGTCATGGAAACACTTTCATTTTGGTATTTTGGTAAAATCGGCTACTTGCAGCAGCGTCTATGGTGCGTACTCAGGCAAATTTTATTTCCGTTTTCCGTGTTGTGAAAGTAAAAACCTATATATATTTTGTGGTTCAAAAGGGTTCAAACTTTGGGCAGTGGAAATATTCGCGGGTTTTGTACGTTTCGTGAGTTTTACCGTTATCTGTGTTGTTCGTGTTCGTCTTATTAGTAGTTATTCATTGTGCAAATGGGCTCGTTACTGACCTGAACTTTTGACCCGGTTGCATTTTTTTGCTCCATCGATGCCAACTTAGGATCTCGAAATTACCAATGGACAATCCCAGTAAGGACTTCTTATAATAATTTTACTATAACATTCGTCACTTTGTTACTTGTCGCACCACAAAACATCTTGTCACTGACAACTGGTTAGTACCGGGAGTTCAGAAACAGGTGGCGCTGTCCGTCAGAAATATTTCGTTGATTATTTTCTATTCGAATACTCCCACGTCTCCAAAAATTCTTTGTCCACTGACCAGCCATTAGTTAACCAATGGTTGATTAACTTTCGTTAGTAGAAAGACGAGACCGCGAGGTTATTCCCATAAAACATTAAAATTAGGTAAGTACGGAGAGACCAAATCGAAAACGCCAAAGTGAATTGGTTTGAAAATAATTATCATGCCTTTGAATTTGTAAAAAAATATTCTTCCTAAGTACCACTCGTGCTTTAAAATTAGTTACTTATTTACTATCACCTAATAATTTTAAAAAAGGTTATACTATGGAATTAGTAATTCCATTGGCAAGGGTTTTCTCACTTCAAGCTGTAAAATTTGCGGTTGAGTTTACGATATGTATTTCATTAACAACAAAACATAATAATTACAAAACCTTATACATGATTATGGTATACTCACTGGTATAATCGTGTGGTATAATCACTGGTGTAATTAAGGCGATTTTATGACTCATGTAATTTATTTGCCTCGGCCAGAGGCCTCGGCAACTAAATTCCATATGAGTCATAAAAAGTTGCACTTCAGTGCCTTGGTACATAAATAACTAGTCTTCATAATTTCCAAGGCGTACCTACGTGATTTTTCCAAAATAAAATTATGTCAGAAATAGTTACAAACCAAGTAGGGCTGATCCCCAGAAGCTCAAATTTCAACTCGGAATTTTGTTGTTATTTACAATCCGTGGATACACTTATAACCAACGCACATGCAAAAAATTTTGTTTACATAATTTTTACTTAAAATATTTTTTTTATTTTTTTTTTATTTTTGTGATGAATATAATAATTTGTTTTTGTGCTATTACCTATTGAAGTTTTATTGTTACAGTAGGTACTTAAAACCGCCGAAAGGAGTAGATATCCAGGTATGCCCCCCTTCGCAAATGGATATTACCACGCCTAGATTAAGATATATTATATACTTTAATTCAAGAAAAGAGTGCAAATACAAATAACGTATTATACAGTGTGTCCCAATTCGATACTGGACACCTCAGAAATATTTGAAGGTCAAGAAAAACAAATGGTATCTACTTTTTATTGGTAGTCCCAAGGGAAAGTATAGGCGGTAGTATTTGGATGGGGTAATTATTTCATGACGGGCTATGATTTTTTTAAATTGCAAATTTTCAAGAAACCCCATTAGGGAATTTTTTACGACAAAATGTTATTGAAAAATCTTGTTCAGAATGAAAAACTGAGTGGATTCGCAAAATTTCCAAAGTCTAGGCCTACTTTGATTTTTAGATTTATCTCCCACTTTTTTCTTAGAAAGTGTCCTTTCTGGAGCTTTCATGTCAAAATTTTATTTTTTCACAATGATCAAGTTTCCTTAATAATATTTTGACGTGAAAGCTCCAGAAAGGACACATTTCTAAGAAAAAACTGAAAGAAAAAGGCGAAAAACCTAAAAATCAAAGAAGGCCTAGACTTTTGCAAGTCTACTCAGTTTTTCACTCTGAACAAGTTTTCTTAATAACATTTTGTCGTAAAAAAATCCCTAATATGGTTTCTTGAAAATTTGCTATTTTAAAAAATCATAGCAGGCCATGAAATAATTACCCCATTCAAATACCATCGCCTATGAGATACTCTCCCTCGGGATTATCAATAAAAAAAATAGAGACCATTTGTTTTCCTTGCCCTTCATATATTTCTGAGGTGTCCAGTGTCAAATTGGGACACACTGTATATAACGTGATATTCAGATCATTTCCAACTGTTTTAAGATCGTAAAAAAACTGGTAAAATGAGGAAAATAAGTACGAAATATAAAATTTCTATTGAATTCTATAACATATTGAAAATCGACTGAAAAATTTCCGGCTCTCCGTTATAAAATACACAGTCGACCGATAAGATCGCGCCGTTGCGTTTCGTGCCCTTTCGGTCAACGGGCCCGCAGGCGGGCCGCCTGCCGTGAATTTTTCCATTATATGGCGCTTCGGGAAATAATATTTTCCCTTCGCGAACAAAACGAAACCGCCACGCACTGACCTAGATTCGCCCCTTAACACAAATCATGGGCAAATTAACGTTCCCCCGGTCGCGCAAAAACAAGAATCGCCGGGGCATTGCCGGCTGGCGATCCATGGGCGTGGGCGAGCCCGTCGGGCCAACGGGCCAAGAAACACGTCGGAAAATGCTTACTCCCGAGAGAGAAAAATTCAACACACAAAAAAAAATTCTTTGAAATCTGAAAATCGTCCTTAAAAGCTCTCAGAAATTAGCACTAAAACGTTTCTACCTACCAAGACATAAATTAAAGATATCGAAAGTGTAGCAATGGCGGGAGCGGTCGACTCTTGGATGGGTGACCTCGCTCTTTAAATGATATTTTCTTGAAACCGGCATTAAAATGTCTCAAAATCGTCATTAAAAGCACAGAAATCGTACAATAATGTAGCCCATTATTGTACGATTTTTTCAATAAGTAGGTCTTGGCGAGATGTAAACATCAAACGTCAGACGCGGAGAAATCGCCCGTCAAAAGTGACCAAATACTCAAAACCCGGCCGATAAAGGCCCATTTAACTTTTCGTACACATTGCGAAATTGTTTCCTATAGAAGCGCAATCCTTCAGTCTACATATTTTAGTAAATTTTAATATCAATAGATTTGTTGTGTAGGCTGCACAAGAAGCAGCAGTTTGGTTTTTCTGTTCGAAGGTGCCGTACGTCATTATACTTGTCCTAGGTAGAGCGATCGGTAAACTCAAGCAACGCCGCGCGTAGTCGGTTCGTGGACGGGTGATCCCTTATTATATTATTTTCTTGCCTAATAAAACTTTTTTTTTTCCGATTTAAAAAAATAATAATATGTACCTCGGCACTGAAGTTCTTTTTATGACTCATGTGGTTTATTTGCCTCGGCCAGAGGCCTCAGCAACTAAACTCCACATGAGTCATAAAAAGTTGAACTTCAGTGCCTTTGTACATAAATAACTATTTCTTGAAATAGGCAGTGAAGTGTCTCAAAATCGTCATTAAAAGCTCAGAAATCGGCACTGAAGTAGCCCATTATTTTACGATTTTTTCAATAAGTAGGCCTTGGCGAGATGTACACATCAAACGTCAGACGCGGAGACATAGCCCGTCAAAAGTGACCAAATATTCAAAACCCGGCCAATAAAAGCCCATTTAACTTTTCGTACACATTGCGAAATTGTTACCTACAGCACCGCAATCTTTCATTATAAATATTTTAGTAGGTTTGAATATCAAGCTATTTTTCATGGAGGCTGCACAACAAGCAGCAGTTTGGAGTTTCTGTTGGGAAGCGCCGTGCCTCGTCATACTTGACCTAATAAAACTTTTTTTTTTCGATTAAAAAAACATATTATAATATGTATGTACCTCAGCACTGAAGTTCTTTTTATGACTCGAGTGGTTTATTTGCCTCGACCAGATGCCTCGGCAACTAAATTCCACATGAGCCATAAAAAGTTGAACTTCAGTGCCTTGGTACATAAATACCTATTGTTTAGAAGGCTCGTGCATTTTAAAAATAATAATAAATACAAATTTTAAAAATATATAGCGACAGTGCCAAGTGACTATGGTCTCTGGACGCCTTATTGGCGGTTAGATAATATCTTCTATAAGTTTTCTATTTTTTTTTATATTGATAGGCACAAGTTTACTACGCCTATTTCAGTTCATTTGCTTAGAATTTCAACAAGAGTAGTTTTTAGTTTTCTTTGCTGTGTGTGGTTACTTTGAAATTGAAACCAGGAAAGTTACTTTCGCCAAGAAAAACACCTATTATTATTCCCCATCCGCTCTTTTGTTTGTTCAAGGCTGCTCCTTACTTCTGATGGAAAGTTATATTTAGTCTTAATGTAGTCATTCTAAATATAACGTTTTCAAATCCTTTCTGCGAGCGTTGAATAGAAAATGTAGCGTATGAAGGTAGGTACATACATGTCCTTATAATCGCATTTGCGCCATAAACTCCATAATTTTAAATAGTTTGACCTTTAAGACTTTATGGATACTTTGATACTTCCTGCTTTGCAAAGTACTAATAATTGAATTTCATTTTTTTTAATCAGCACTGAAATTGGCAGTGAAGTAGAGGTGGAAACTATCGATAGTAACGATACTACTATCGGAACGTCTTAGCACAGAATAGCCACCATAAGCTATTCTGTGGTCTTAGTCTTTTTTAACTACATAAAAAAGGAAGTGGAAACTACAAAAATAAAACACTATTAATTTGTATAACAAAACTGCCATTTGTAAGTAATTTGATAGTCTAAACCTAAACAAAGAAAACTTAAAAAAATACTTTATGATAATAAAAATATAATATCTATAATGGCTGGGTACACCAATGAATAAAAGCAATTTATTACTATTAATAGGTATGTACAAATATAAGCTCTCAAATAAAAGATATAAACTTTTTTTAAACAAAAACAAAAAACAATACATAAGTAGGTATTATTCTTCGTGCTGGAAGAAAAACCTTTACTTTCACTTTTTAGAATCAACAGGTAATTTATTTATCCGAAGTTTTCAACGTCGTAGAATTCCTTGTGGGACTTTGCAATCTAGACGACATGAACATCCTCCCCAGAAATGTGGTTGTTCGGCCGGAACGTTGAAAAACGTTTAATAATGGAGCCAGGGCGATAAAAGGCCGTTTGTCCTAGAACAATAGATGAGCGAATCCGTATTTTCGCAGTTTGGGGCATGCCCCATTCCTCGGTGCATTTCAAAACACTCGGGCGGCAGCCAGGACTCGATGTAAATGGGAAACCCACGGGTTTTGACCAAGGCGGCGACTCGCAACATTTGTTTTGAGAAACGTAAACGGGGTAAAACACGTACGAGTATATCGATATCGAACGTTTGACTAATGAAATAATAATAATATAATAATAGACTAATGAAGATTATTAGAAATTGATCGTTATCGTTACACAATTCACCAATGGTTTTTTATTAGAAGAATTCAACACCTGCCAATATAAACCAATGAAATGACATAGTTTTTGAAATATGAACCAATCAGGTGATGATTTCAGCGACTATTTCCCTCGTCTTAATTTCCACCAATCACAAACGCGCAATTTTGAATTACAAATTGTTTCTAGATGGAAAAACTGTATGACAGCACCTGTCAGCAGTTTTTCTGAGTTTACCCGCGGCAAAACTTGACAGCTATTGTATAATAGGTTGTATGTTTTGTAAGCTATGTGTATGCAGAATAATCTGTTACTCATGAAATAGTCTTGTCAAATACCATTCGGGCATCTAATTTTTCCTGTGTAAAAAAAACAATGCTAAGTAATATTTTTTTAATAAAATACATTCGTGCAGGTGCAAAAATCCTCGTCTTTGACTCGGATTTTTGTTGCCACCAGCACTCATGCTTCTTGTTAAAATATTACTTAGCGACGTGTTTTTTCGATTTTTTTCGGAAAAATTAGATGCCCTTATGATATTCCTTATTCTGATGTCCTATTCTCTTAGTTACGTCTTACGTCCTAGTTAGGCTAAACCAATATTTTGGCAGCTAAAACTGATAACCCGATAACTTCTTCACATTTCCAAATTTAATATAGGACTAGAAGATATGTTCACATTGATCGTTAAATATCTATTAGCACAAAAAACATAATCAGAATCGAAAGCTCAACCTAAATGACAGCTGGCAAATGGACTTTAACTTTTAAGCATGGTAATTAAATTTATATACGACCCTTGTTTATGGAATACCTAGTTAGCCAATGTGTGACAGAGTCATTAGGATACGAGAGCAATATTGGATACAAGCAACAGATGGCGCCAAAAATTAAAGTGGCTCAGTCATTGCCTACTAATTTTCTACTATTAAAATCTACCAAAAAACAGCTGAACAACTTTATTTTTTGCAAAATCTGCCCCCTGTATCTACTGTATTTCTGTCATGTCCTTATGTCAGTGTCAGACATTGGCTAACTAGAGTATCCATAAACAAGGATACGACTAGTAAAACATTCTCATCTGACCTCAATGGGCTAAGGGCATGATTACCGCTTTGCGAGCGAGAGGTTCTGGGTTCAAATCCTGGTTGTGGCTGCTTTTTTTTTTGTTTTTTAAATAACATTTTCGAAGAAGGAAATATTTTTTATAATTCTTGTGTTTAATTTATTCCTAAGAAGATGGGTTGATACAAAATTTACTTTCAGAGTTCGACACGTCAATTAATTAAAAAAAATGTATTTTACTGAAGAATTAATTGTTGCAATCTTGTAATATCTTTGGTTGTCCTTGATAAACTATCTACCTCAGATTCTGTCAGTTTAAACAGTCTATGAACATTGTGATGTCATCACTAATGGAAGCAGTAGTTTCAATTATATATAGGGAAATTGATATTAAATTTTGTGTGTTTATGATGAGAATTGCGAGTATATTGATTGTCGAGGAAATTCTGTTGCTTAATTATTGAATAATAGCTGCAGTATATTTCTCCCGAAGCGATTGGTGATAAAATGTATCTGGAAATCTGGAAATCGATTATAAATTGCCATAAACAGTTTTGGCAAATCGGTAACAATTAATTACAATATAAACAGACAATAACGATGTTGGGTCTATAATGATGACATTAAGATGGGTATAAAATATGATATGGTATGTATTTTCTTCAAGAACTTTTATTCACATCCGCCTCGTTTTATGTTTTATTTTTTCAAAGCTACCTATAACAAATCTTTTTAGAGCGCTGCATTAGTGTAAATACATTTGATAAAATAAACTGCTGTTCTAGTTTCCCATAATAAAACTGAATCACACTGTATAAATTTTACCAATGGCTATAAAATATAGTCATTGAATTTACTTATAATTTCCAGAATAATTGCCCCGCTATTTCATCGTTTCGTATGAAAGATTGAAGCAATATAACCAGTTTCAGGCTGAAACAAAAATAATCTTGTGGGAAATGGCCCTTTCAAGAATTTTATGATTGCATTGAAGCAGTAAACCTCTAAACCCTGCAATTGTGTGTGTATACACAAAGATATGGAGGGACTATTATTTGAGTTTTTGCGAGCTACCTCCAAAGAATTGAAGATGCAGAAATAGATTAAAAAGACGGATCATTAAGTGTCAGAAATGATACATTGGAGCATGAAATTTGGGAATCTTTCAAGACAAATTGCTTTGGCGCGCCCGATTTTCAAACGAGTTTTAAAACATTTTCATTCGGGCTGTCGGGCAACCACGGAACCGCGGCCCGTTATCTCACACATTTCGAGCCTTTCTATTGTCGAAATTATCGAATTATAATGTAAAAACATGCCATGGTTACTTGAGTAAGAGTTTTTATTGGTGGCAAGTAAAATAGTACCTACTTAGGTATTGGATTTGGGCAAAATAATTCTATTTTCATCGAAGTGCACAGTGACGATTTAACTAACAACAAGCTTTTAAAAATATTACAGTTACCTATAGAATATACATATAGTCCATCTACTTAAGTAAAAAAATTACCCACAAATGGAAAAAATAGCTTAATACGAATCAAAAAATTAAAAAAATCTAGTCAAGAAAAAAAATAAAAAAATATTTTCATAAGTGTAATAAAACCATTATTTACGGCGCTTTCCTAGTCTGGTAAGCTCGCATGTAAAGGCTGGTACGCAGTTGCCAGTTGCACAACATATCGTAAATCGTTCTCGCAGAAATGTCAAATAATGTCGAAATATTGAGAAACCCTGAAAGATCAATAATTTTCTTGCAATTCTTAAATTCTTGGGAAACATTTTTCTGCTGTGACGATAAAAACAACATGGTCTAAGTTAATTTTATTACCTTTTTGACTCTTGTTTGATTTTTCGTAAGTAATGTCATAAGGGCATCTAATTTTTCCGAAAAAAATCGAAAAAACACGTTGCTAAGTAATATTTTAACAAGAAGCATGAGTTCTGGTAGCAACAAAAATCCGAGTCGAAGACGAGGATTTTTGCACCTGCACGAATGCATTTTGTTAAAAAATATTACTTAGCATTGTATTTTTTGGATTTTTTTACAGGAAAAATTAGATGCCCGAAATGGTATTTGACAAGACTATTTCATGAGTAGCAGATTATTCTGCATACACATAGCTTACCAAACATACTACCTATTATACAGCAGCTGTCAAGTTTTGCCGCGGGTAAACTCGAAAAAACTGCTGACAGGTGCTGTCATACAGTTTTTCCATCTAGAAACCATTTGTAATTCAAAATTGCGCGTTTGTGATTGGTGGAAATTAAGACGAGGGAAATAGTCGATGCCAATCCTTTTGTTCTTTTGTAAATATCAATGTAATGTCAGTACTGACAGGTCTGATTTCCCTGTGTTTGCTTTATTGAAACTGAGTATAATTCCCGTGCAATTGGTGTGCATTTAGGTTATATTCAGACTAGAGTTCTGCGAAGTTTCTATTTATAGTGCCAGTCGATCGTTAGCGTTCCAAAATCTACAAAGAAAATAAAGTTAATTACACCAATATATAGCTTATAAAAGGTGCGCGTCGCTGACGAACCTCATAGTCGTGGCCTATGGAGCATAATTAAATTATTATTGCATAATTTCTGTGTAAATTCACAATGTGTGTAATTTGCGGCAATTTGTCCATGGTGATGCGCCGACACGAGCTTCTATTATACAAAGGCAACGCTTGGTCGCCTGTTCGGGCGGTTTTTAAATGACCTGATTACTATGCTACTATTTACTATTAGTATACTATTATGTTTTGAGCCAATTAGTTGAGTGATAAGTAGTAATGGAGAGTTGATTTTAATTGGGAATTACAATGTATCGTCGTTTTTTAAAACTTGGGGCAACGCTCGGTTGAATATCATGAAGAAATAAGGAAACATAATACTATAGCTACCTCCGATCAAATATTATTTGATCGGAGATAGCTACCCTATCATCTCCATTTTATCGGTGCTGTCGTTATTAGTCTTGATTCTTGATTCTACATATGACAAGCTACGGCATTTGATTGAAACCATGACACATATGAAAAAAAAAATGCTAAGAGAACATTTTTGTTTACAATTAAAATTTACATAAGAATTTAATGCATACAAGGTGATTCGTTTTTTCCTAAAAACAGTTGTAGGTAGTAGTTACCCACTTCCCCGCCACTGGTTGTTCAAGGTTTTTTATATTAACAGGTTTTATGTTAACCCCTGGCGTTATAAAGCGCACCAAATATAACTTAAATATCTCAACTAGTTTGGTAAATATTCGATAAGGTTCACATATATTTTCCAACTTTAACACCCTGTAACTTTTTTATAAGGCCTTGAAAGATATAGTTTATACAAGAAAGTGCGGTTATTTTTTGGTTTTCTATCACCAATAATTGAAGTGTCCCAGAATAGAAATGAATCACCCTGTATACCAAATGGCAGATTGGTACCTATACCTTGTGTTGTTTCCAAAATTTTCAGGAAAACCGGTTTTTTTTTAGATAATCTGTCACCCTGTGTGTTCATATGAACTTTTTTTGCTTAAAATTAAGTATGTATTTTTTGCCATCAGTTTTACTTTTGACTTATGACATTTACAACGGGGACACCCTATGTAGCTATCAAGATGCACATACAAAAGTCTGGGACTGGCGCATTCGGTAGGTACCTAGGTATTAATTTATCGTACAAAAACAAAAAACAATTTATCGTAACAAAAATTCATTACTTAATAAAATAACTATATAGCTATAATATTTTCAAAAGCTTTCTGTTAAACCTTCAACTCTGCACACTTTACGGGATAACATTGAATTCTCTCCCCTAAATCCAATATTATTTTACTTTGCCACCAATAAAAAATCTTATCCAAGAACCGTGGCGTGTTTTCATATTATAATTCAATAATTTATACATTAGAAAGATTTAGTACGAAATGTGTCAGATAACGGTTTGCTGTTGCATGTCAGCCCAAATAAAAATGTTTCTAAAACTCATCTGAAATTGACTTGGGCGTGCCGAAGCAATTTGTACTGAAAAACTCCAAATTTCATGCTTCGATGTCGCATATTTCTGCAGTTTCAATTCTTTTGAGATAGGCCGCAAAAGCTCAAATAATAGTCCCTCCTATCTTTGTGTATATACGATTCCAGGGCTTAGAGCTTTACTACCCCCGACGCAACCATAAAATCTTGAAAGGTTTATTTCCAACAAAATTATTTGTTTCCGGCCTGAAACTGGCGTATATTGCCTCCATATCTCATATGAAACTAATAAGATAGAAAAGAACGGCTGAAATATGAAATAAAAAATGTACCTATTAGATAGGTAATAGTTTTCTTACATAGCGGCATAATAATAACAAAGTGAGGCAGTAGGTAGTCCGCAGTAGGCCTCTCAATCAAAAGTGCACAAGACCGATGCAAAGGGTTAGGTTCGATTATAAAAATTCACAAAAAATAAACCTTCCATCCCAGTCAAAATACCTATCAATGTTTGGTAAATTTGACGGGATACACCTAAAGATAGACAAGGCCTAAATTACAGGTATAGTATAAATGAACTCACTTGGAACAGCATTTAAACACTTGGGCGGCGCGGCGTTTGCTTTGTAAAACAAGACCTAGTCATAGGCGGCGCGCGGCCCTTAATAATATTATACAATTTTTTACTTAAATGCTCTAAAAAAGAATAAAATAAACTTTGAAATAATTAAAACCAAAGCAAACCAATAATTTTGTTACACACAAAACAACGCCACACAAAAATCTATACACAAAACCAAAATCCCTAAAATACAGCGCAATCCTTATTTCCGTGCACGGCACTGGTTATACTGGCCTAACTGGCCCACGTCGACAGCTGTCCATGGATCTCCGAAACGCCGACCAATCAAATCGCTACGCTCGCTTTCTTATTGGCTGCCTCCTTGACTAGGTAGGTATAATACCTTTGTATTTTATACTGGTGATTTTTGCTGATAATTTTTAGCAGTAGCAGAGCCTGGTAGATGCTTGAAATCAGTGACTATTTCTTTCTATAGTCACTGTTGAAATAGATCGCGCCCCGTATATCACTGTGTTCCAATCGAGTTCATTTATACCATTCCTTATTCAATGTTTATACTATTGACGAAATATACAACAAGTTATTTGAATAATAGAAGTACATATTCGTTGATTGACGAATTTATAAAGACTGCTCACGGCTGTCATATTTGACAGTACTATGCCTCACCATATGATTTCCGGAGACCAAATACAATGGAAAACACATTGTTGACCATTAGCGCCATCTATATTCCAGAATATTAAGCTATAGCCGTGAGAAGTCTTACAAATATGTCAGTCAACGATATACTGTAAATATGGGGACATTTATTACACCTATGTCATATAATATCATTGTGAAGACTTATTTGCGTCTTTATGTTTTATAAACAGGGTGTATACTTTTAGATTCGATACAAAAATGTAAGTACAGGATATTTTTTGAGCTGAATTATTGAAAAAATATTGATAAACATAAAGTAATTAATTTTTTTACAAAATGTCAACCAACTAGAAAAAAAAAAACAATTTAAATTATTAAACCTTTCTCAACAAAGTGATGTTCTAAGATGATACATTTTCTATGCTTTCCTGTCGTGGCACACCAGCCACCTTAACTCATATAGACCTACTGACTGGTAGGCTTCTGTATTTTTTAGACTTAGTTTATAGTGCCTGGAGGGGTTTTGATATACTCGATTTTTGACCACAAAAAATTCAATACTTTGAGATTGCACACAGAAGATACCCTGTATATTTGGTAATTGAATCTCTGCACACCGACACTTTGAGTGGTCCTGTTGACCATTCAACTGTTTTCAGGTATACAGTGACAAAGGTAACTCTCCCGCACCTCTTGCATTTTCCGTGCGGAAATTTCCCCGTCGTTTATTTTGTCTGGACAACAAAAACCCCAACTCGCCGCCCACCAAAACGGCTAATATATATTTCCCCCCTTTTTGCCTAACATCCGCGCGTTCGGTAAACATATGGAGCTAATTTCACGTGAAATACCGTTCGCAGTTTTTGCTGACCCGAGGCAGGCATTCCATCAACCGAAATTAAGTGATATTTTCGACGAGGACAATCGCCACGGGATGGAAACCCACGCACGAAAAAGCATAACGGTCCCGGGGGAATGCAAAAGTTACATTGGGAGGCTTTCTGCTTTCATATGCGGAACATGGAACATGAAGTTTGCTGTAGACACGCCTATATGTATATTCACGATGGACCCAAAAGTATGCGGTATCAGTATTTTGATGGACGATGATTTATTTGTTACTCCCCAGGTAAAATATAACTAGACCAATAATAACTAATGGCATTGTACATTCTACTTGCGCTGTCGTATATAGTCCTCCTTACGGCAGAATGCGTGCGACGTAAGGGGGAAGAACTGGCAAATACTATAGAATTAGTCACAGTTCAGGGGCGTTAGCCCAATTTTGTGTAACTCACTGACTTAATTTTCATATAATTGTTATTTAATTTATTGTTAATATTATTCTTAACGGTGATGCCTTAGATTATGGAGGAAGGCAAACCCTTATAACATTGGTAATTATTTCTCGTGCTTGAGAATGCAACGTTCTTCCCCAGAAAAGGACTTTCTGGGGTTCTTCCCTGTTTACTCATTTTGCACACGTTAACTCCCGAACATACGAAAGGCCACTGAGCTCTGTGAGCCGGCGAAAAAAAATTGCCAGCGGCCTAAAAAATGAGGTCTGTATGGTAGCCCAAATACGCAGTTAACTTTACGTACTATAGAAACAGGCACAAAACGCGTTGGCTAACTGATTTTGTCAGCCGAGTCCTTCGCAGAAGTGCTGTGTTGCCGTATTTCAAAGGCGATGGTAGACGCGACGATGTTGAAAAAAATATAATAGGTGTTTTATCACACCGCGTTAAAAATAAATGATAAACAAAAATGGGTAAGTGGTCCCGTGATGCGAGCTTTATTTTTTCGGTATAACAGAGTTCAGAAATTCGGCTTCAATATGATAAAACTTGTATTCGCCAATAAATAACGACTACTCGTATAGGAAATCTCGCAACGCTGCCCGCATTCTTTAGAACCGTTTTCTTTCGTGCTTTGGACTATACCAAGGTATGTGGGAGCACGTACACGAGCAGTGAGCACCTGGCGAGTGTGGTATCGAAGAGTACGGCGGCAGTGGTGGGCATACGGCCCACATAAGATACAATAGTAAATCAAAACAAATATTTTTATTTAGGTGTACGGGCTGATTCCGTATTTCTTACATGACACGAACGTTTCCTGCCTCATAGTTCAATATGATTGCACCAGTATACAACTATAGAGGAAAGTATCCTAATATGAGACCACATTACATTGGGTTCTGTATTTTGTCCTATAATATATTATAATGCGCAAACTTACGTCGAATACGTTTAATATTATAGTCTCTATTTTCACTGCAATTTATGTAGGATTGCCAAATATTAACAGTTGTTGCGTAAATGAGAATTGTGAAAAAAAGTCAAATCTTCAATTTTTAAAATTGGGTGCCTAATATAAGACAGTCTCATATCCAGGTTTAACAGAAACACTACTTGCCACAAAATAATTTTTATTTTAACATAGTATACAACAATTTAGTTACATAACACTTGACACACTTAACAGGTTCCTAATATGAGACAGTCTCATAAATACTACTTACCACAAAATAATTTTTATTTCAAAAACGTTAAATTAATATCACCTTAACACAGTATACAACTCTTTAATTATATAACACTTGACGTTCTATTCAAATTATTATTAGTAATCTAAATTGGATGAAGCTAGTCTCCTTATATGAGATATCTTATATTAGGAACACTAGCTGGGGTGTCCCATATTAGGAAGCCGCTATATATAGAATTTTTGGCCATCGTTAAAAAATGTTATCAAATGCGTTATATAACTATTCTAATTATTATATAACTATTCGAATTACTACGGTTTTCTAGGGTTTTCCGTAGTACTTGAGCGAATGCTATCCTAGTTCTATCTGGAAAAAAGTCGGCCCTAGCCGCAAATGGCAACGAAAACAAAATAATAGTAATCCCCCGCACAAGCATGTGGTTGCTTCTGGGGTACTCCTAGTTTGGAGTATTGTGATGGTGAGGGTGAGAATTATTATAAAATAACTTTTATTCAACAAGATACAAAACTATTAAACACTTACCAAGTTATTCAGAATTACACGGCAACCGAAGCTCTTTCAAAATTTTTGCACGTACGGTTGAAGCGGGTTGAAGTAAACAATGCCGATCTTAACCAAAAAATTTAGATGAGCTAGATACTGCACTACGTGTGGCGACTTATACCATTAGTGATTGTTTGAGACATTGGCAGCTAGATGGAGACTCTTACTTTAGGAGTTGGGTGTGAGGTCTCATATTGGGAACTGTCTCATATTAGGGTACTTTCCTCTACACTTTTTAGTGTAAAAACAACATGTTTGCATTAATCGTGTATCTCGTGAATAGTATAATTTATTAGGTGTAGACACCTAGCAAATCTCGTCAAATTTATCAAACAGCAATGAACATGCCGATTTATTTCTTAAGAACAATTTGTCTACTGTCCTTTTGTCTGGGGTTTAATCTAGTAAAGTTGAATAATTACAGTGAATAATATACGTTTGTTTTTTTTCTGTTAGTGAACATCCATTTGTACTGTAAAGTTTACACTCACGTTTTGTTACGAAAATAGTAAATTCCACCTGGCTATTACTAATTGGTATCCTGGGTCAAACACCCGAGAAAAGGTGTTGATTTTTTCTTGGCACAAACCATCAACACACTTCCTCTATAATGAACGATTTCGTGCCGTAAGCACACATATAACCTGATAGGTATATTTTTATTAGTAATCTCTGATCTCTTTAATGACGTTCAAGAAGACATTGATTGATCGATTACAGGACGAAAGGATGTACCTTTTAATTTAATACGATATAAGCATTTTCTTATTGTTTTTAGCATAAAAAGACTTTTGAGGTGATTCATTCATTCAGTCATAAAATGTTAACCATAGGTGGAAAAATAGCTAAGAATCTGAAATTTTAAAAATTCTAAAGTCAACCAAAAAATATTTTGCTGGTGCGCAGTTGCCAGTTGCACAACATATCGTAAATTTACTTATGTTTTTTTTACGTTTTTGCAGAAATCTCAAAAAATTTCGAAATGTTGATAAAACCCTAAAAGAACGCGAAGCCTAGAGCGAAGACATGTCCTCTGTCTTCGATTTGGCAACAGCTGATAGCGGCAAGTGAGCAGGTTACACAAGCGGCAACATAAGGATACAGGAGCGCCGAGTTACTCAAATACTAAGGTTGATTTGCCCCATGTTTTAGACTCCGGCAATTTTTGCGTTTTCCATTTTAGTATAGGCAGCCCCCACTGTGTGGTTAATTTTTTTTACATTATGACTGAATTGGCCAGTATAGACTGGTACTATTTATTCCGTGGAATTAGTACCTATTTTTTTATGATACATACAAAAGCTAATTAATATATTCTCCTCAAAGACAGAAAACATTAAAAACAACTATTAGCCAACATTAAAAACAAGGGATCACGTAAAGAATAACACTAAAATCGGTATAAAAAAAACAAAAAGCAAATAATGACTTCACAGCCCATTTACTACACCCACAAACACAAAGCAGAATATTACGTTTTCCCACAATAAGTTACTTTTCTTGTACTACCTACAAAAATAATTTCTGTGATGATATTGACCCATATAAAATCCAAAATAGTATATGGTCATAAATATGGTGCAAATTTAGCCCTAACAATTTAAAAGTGGAGCGATTTTACCAGATTTAAACGAGTATAAGTACTTCGATCCTGGACATTTGCCAAAATGCGGCGTATCTGTCTTTCCAGTGTTTCGTCTATGGTTTCAGACATTCGGGATTTTTAAGGACACTCTTGTTGCCAAGACGGAATTGCTTGATCGAATTTCGAATTAAATCCAGCACATCAAACGCGTGTTATTGTTGGTTATACATGTTTACCCAATTTCCGTTGAATTGATTTGATTGGATTGCCGAACAACAAGCACAAGCTACATAAAAATTAAATTAACGATAATAATTTCAGGGATAATCAGCTTGTTTATACTGCGCTAATGAGAGAATGGTAAACAGTGGCGTAGGCGTCAGGGGCAGTGAAAAACGCCAACGATAATTACACATTATAAAAAGTTGAACTTCAGAACTACTTCTCTTTGGCTTACCAAGATATAAAAAGGACAATATAAAAAATGACTCTGGCTTGTTAGTTATTTTTTATTGTCTAGTATTTGTTTTCATTCTTATAAAATATGTCGATGCCATTCTGCCATTCATTTCAAAGGTTAGACCAGATAAATTGCACGGTGTGCCACGGATTAACATCTAAAAACATTCTAAAAGAAAAGAAAAGTCTTGAAAATGTATCCAGAAACTGTTCTAAGGCGAAATGAAGAGCAGTCACTAGTTAAATGAATGTTGCATCTTGCTAACTGTGGATTTCCCATCATCAAAAAATGTATGAGAACGAGCTAAAAAATATACATGGGATGTTTTTATGTAGTATACGATGCCAATACTTTTAACTAGGTAATGTGACTGTTATAAGGCATATATATTAAAGCTCGTATTAAAGTTATCAAAAACCAATGCAATACCTATGTTTTTATACTTTTATTACCATTGAAAAATAGTTATTTATGTAGCAAGGCACTGAAGTTCAACTTTTTATGACTCATGTGGAATTTAGTTGCCGAGGCCCCTGGCCGAGGCAAATAAACCACATGAGTTATAAAAAGGACTTCAGTGCCGAGGTACATATTATTTTTTTTTAAATCGGGAAGAAAATAATCATAAGGCATCAGCCGTCCATGAAACGACTGCGCGCGGCGTTGCTCGACTTTGACGATCGCTCTACCTAGGTCAAGTATGACGAGACACGGCACTTTCTGACAGAAAATCCAAACTGCTGCTTATTGTGCTGCCTCCATGTAAAAGAGAATAATATTCAAACCTACTAAAATATTTATACTGAAAGATTGCGCTGCTATAGGTAACAATTTCGCAATGTGTACGAAAAGCTAAATGGGATTTATTGGCCGTGTTTTGAATATTTTTTCACTTTTGACGGGCGATGGATCCGGGTCTGACGTTTGATGTTTACATCTCGCCAAGGCCTACTCATTGAAAAAATCGTACAATAATGGGCTACTTCAGTGCCGATTTATGAGCTTTTAATGACGATTTTGAGGCACTTCACTGCCGATTTCAAGAAAAATATTTTTATTTTGAAAATGTTTGTAATAAAATGTTAAAAATAATTGTTCTTACTTGTGTCGATAATTAGTTGGTGTCGGCATTAGGTAGGTACTTCTTGCTTTGCTACCTGTCGATAATAGTTCAGAAATTTAATTTATTTGCTTCAAAACGGAAAAACCTAGATAAATAAAAGTTTAATAAAAGAGTAAAACATATTGAAATTAATAATAATGTCAATTGTTAATTCATTCTAAAAATTTGCAGCGGCATTGTGAAGTTGACACTTCTTGGCCTTACCACCTTTCTTGTTTTTCCTAATTCGTCTGAACTTTTTTTAAAACACCTACTTTGTAACGGATTTTTCCATTTCAAAATCCGTTACTCGTTTTTTTATATTTTGTTATTAACATAAAGTCATTATTTTCGAACATATCTCATAATATCTCATACTTAATAACTAAGTTATTCTTCGTAGTTTCAATTCATTTATAACATTGTATTCAATTTTATTACCACTTTTTCAAATTTTAAAATTTCAAATAATTCAAATTTTCGCGCGCTATATACGGAAATGGCCGTGTACTTTCGCCTAGCCTTGAACCCTGGCATATTCAAAATGCGAAAATTCAAGTGTGTGTTTACATTTCAGCAGGTATGTAGTTCAAGATCTGTATTATGAATTACTCGATTTTTCGGTTCTGTTGATGCATAATTTGAACATAAATACTGTTTAGTTGATTCAATGCGTGTCTTGCTAAAACCTGATTGGTCGGATGACGTAGGTCCTGCCAGCGATCGGCCGGTAGGGTCCGACCTGAGAAGAGTTTGCTCCCGTCTTCGTGTGTGTCGAGTCGCGCAGAGGCATCTGCCCATTTCCCGCCAAATTTTCGGCATTTTCGGCTTTTATCTAGTTGAATTTTTGCCATCGGTGATTTATTTGAGTGGTTTTGTATCTTAATATCGGGGATTGACTTCGTGTGACTAATATTTTTGCGTTTTTCTCTTTTCTATATCCACGGCGTCGTGAGGCAGCGACGCTTGCCCGAGGCATTTCCTTTTTGGCTGCGTAGCTGAGGAAGCGCGGGACACAGCAAGCAGGTGGTGGTTGTTTCTCCTGGAAGACCCCACAGGTGAGTAATTTCTTTTGATTTTTGCTAAGTTCAGCAACTTTACTACTCACTTGTGGCGTTTTTTTTTAGACGTGCTATTTTTTTGAAGGACTCATTTCGTCCAAGGCCCCGGCCATCTTTAACTCAAAAACATAGCATTGTCCTTTTTTTTTTAATACCCACCATCTTGCGGCTGTTATCTTGTTGAATATTTTCAAGTTTTGGTCACATTGGTCACACGTTACTTCCTTATTTTTCGAGTTAGGTCTCGATTCTGTGGTACCGGGCCACTCAAGTAAATCTGATACCGATATTTTCACTTTCCTAATAAATTCGTATTGGCTTTAGTTTATCAGCTTTCTTAGTTTCTCTATTTTACCGTTCAAGTTTCAAATAAACTTTTCGCGTTAAATAAGTATTAAAATTTCTTAAATTTCAAGAATTCGGGCTGGAGCATTCTCAAAATTTGTTTCTTCTTATTAAATATTAAGCACTTTGCTATTCCGGTCAGTTCAATAATATTATCTATAAAATTTAAAAAAAACTATGCATAGTTCCCCTTAATTTAGTATAGTTCTAATCGTTTAATTTTTATCATTATTTGTCAATATTTAATAACTTTAGTATCATAATTCAATTTTAAATATTAATCTAACCTATTGGTTTATAAATTTCTGTAAAAGGCTTAGACCTTGTCTAATGCTACTTTCTTTCTGATCTGTTCATGCTTGCACACCATCACTGAGGACGCTACGATCACAGCCCTCTGACGAAGGAACAACGTGACGAGAGTTGCGTAGGCATCGAGTGGAGTTGCGTTGGCATAGGTGTTGACTCCTGGTCAGCTCTACTTCGGCGACGCCCTGAGATATCCGCTAGCCTCAACATCTGCAACGCCTATTTGAGCAGACAAGGACCGGAGGAAGCCCTAGCCACGCCCCACACTTCTACGAGCCTCGTTTGAGCGTAAGCGACTGAAGACGCAGTTCAAACTTAAGATTCAGAGTGAATCATAATAGAAGCTGAACAGTCAGTTTAATTGTAAAGCTAATTTAATCTTTTTATTTGTTCTTAAACCAATTTTTATCAAAATTTAACTTTAAATTTTTAACTAAAAATTTAACTCTATTTCCTAATTTATTGTATTTAAATATTTGCTCAATATTAACCTTATCCTAAAGTCGATTCATTTTATATCATTAAAGTTGTACAATCCAAAATTGTAACATCTCAAAACAGGTGATAAATAAATCTTGTATATTTAACGAAGGTAACAGGATTTTATTGGACAGACCCAAGTATAGCAAACCTAGGTTTATTATAACTTATGCAACTCATACATCGTATCTGTCCACCAAATACCACACATTAAGCACTTTTTGGATCCAAAATAGAATTCAAGTTTTTCGTAGCCCATCCTATAAATCTCAGCCCCCTCGAGTCTGGTTGCGCCACTGGCTAAACAAACCAATGAACGAACAAAGTGGATTGAGTAATTAGCGGACTAAATTGGGCATTATCCGTATTATCATGCTGTTAAAAAATAAAAGCCACCCCGCTAAGCGAAGTTTCATGTTACAAAATAGGAACGAACATTAATATACCAAACCAAATAAACCCGGGCCAAAACAAAGCGTAATGGATGAATGCCACTTCTAAAATATTCATGATATACGTCGCGAGTTGGCTCCCCTGGAAATGCGGCTTAAAAGGCTGCCATTACGATTTAATCTTGATAAGTAAATTCCAGTGTGTAGAACCGTTTCAGTTGTCGATATGATATTGCCAGCCAGAAGATTTGCCATCGATTCTTTCGACTTACCCTAGGTATTTTAGCGTATCGACCCGTCCTGGTGTCTCGGATGGTAGCGATGTCCAGAAGGTCCATCTCGTGGTTCTGGTCCACCCAGTAAAGATAGAACCCATTGGGATCTACCTTTAACGTTACGGGAGTACCAACACCAGAATCCTAAAAAGAAGACCCAGTGTTATAACAAAATCAATTTTGCAGCTTGTACAGGGTGGTTCATTATAAATTGACACCTCCCCCTTAACTTGCTAGTTTTTGAGGTTAGAAAAAAAGTTTTTGACAAAAGTTTTAGATACTAATAAAAAGTTTTTTGTGACGCTATTGGACCGTGTACAGTGTGTTCTAGAAAGCCGTGGCAGACATAACTTATGTTTTTTAAAATGGAAAACCCTGTATAATTTTGCATTTTTGAAATCTGCACATCAAGGCATTCAAAATAATATTAAACTTTGTGGCATCATCTTTTTCCGTTTTTGAAATATTCCGTATTCAAATTTTATACTAAATTTATTTAACTCAAATTTGTGGATCTCGTGATAGAGATAGACGATCAATGTAATAACGAAAAATATTTGTTTTAAACAAGAGAGTAACATAGTGAAACTCCAAAAGGTTTAGGCGTTGAATGAAGGTTTAAAAAGACCTCTCACGGATCCAGATAAAATGCCGAGCGCTTTTGGAGGCGAAGGACTATGGATATTCGATTGTATTTAAAACTTTTTCCAATGATCGTAGTCATTCGCCTCCGCGCACCAACTCCATCTACTGGTGTATAGCGGTATTATTATTTCTATTTAGCTCTCGTCCAGTACTACTGTTTAGCACCATCTATTTTCGATAATTACAATGACTCTAACAAAATCGATAATTAGACTTCGTAGATAGTAGATTTCGTACTCGACAATTTCGTATTCCAAAAGGCTCGTTTGTGTTCGGGGCGGGGCAAACAAGTCTAAAAATAGACACGGGGGGAGAAGGGAGAAGGGGCCAGTGAAATAATTCTACGATTTGGCTTTTATAAAATTAGGAATAGATTCAGGGTTGGGCGTATTTCAGTTTGATATTTGACGATTTTAACGGATTGGCAGATTTTTAAAATTATCTTTTTTAGGATATAGTGATCTACATTATGTTGCTTCAATTTCTTACGTTGATTTGAAAAACAAAACCTATGTCCAAAATGAAAACTTTGAGAAAAGTGAAAAAACTGATTGCCTTCCCTCTATTAGGGAATATTTTTTAATGTACCGAGGCGTTTTTCTGAAAAAATGTTGAATACAGAAAGAGGTTGTTATTTATTTTTATTTTTTTAGCTTAAGCACAGATAACGTAACCTTAAGTAACTAATAAAAATATATACTGTGTGTCCGGCGATTCAGTGCCCAAGGGGTGTAAACGATAAAAAAATTCTAATTGTAAGTTGACATTCTGTTTGGTGTTGCCCCAATAATTGGCCGAACCTATCAGCAAAGTCTAGAGGATACTAGACTTTGCTATCAGTACACAGTGTATACAGGGTGTATTTTTGTCGAAAAAAACAAGGAGTAAACTGTACCCTCAATTTTAAAAGCTCGCTAACTAGGACAATGCCTGCCATTGTTAAAACGATATTATTGCTTATATCTGCCAAACTATGATACCACACCACTTAATCAGTGGCGGCTCGTAACTATTTAAACTTAAACAGGCGGGGCCAAATATCGGAAGACATTTAAAAATCAATGTGCCTAACTAAACCGGTGTAAAGTTAGTAGCCGATTTTCTGGCAGCAAAAAATTTTCCTCGCCCTTATTTCCACAAATTTATTTTGATAAAAATAAAGTAGAAAGGGTAACTATTATTAAACCTTCTAAGCAGATTAAACTGGAGAATGAAGAAAAATATTCATCAAAAAATACACGTTGAAATTTTTGGCTCCTAGAAAATTGGCTGCTAAGTGCTAAGTTCAGTTTTAAGTAGACACTTTTGTTGAATTTACGTGATCGCGTTTTTTATGTTCTGCCGTTTGATTTTTCTCTATAGTTAAATCAAGGTAACGGCCTGCCCTCTATAACTGTTTAATTTGCAGTTTTTGCTCAAATTACATTGACGAAAATGAATTTCTTAATAAAAAAACTGACACTGTTTTATGAAATGCTACTTTTATTAGTGATATAAACAAAAATAGTAAAAATTAGGTAAATAAGGATTTTTTAAACTGTTGACTATGTATGTACCTAATGTAGGAATTTTAAGTAGGTATTGACTGAACACGCCAGAAAGTAATTACCCATTTTCATTCAGAATTACCTTTGAACATTTTTTGACAGAGAGGAATAAAATCAAATAGTTAAATGAGAAAACACATTTTTTAAGAAAATACCTAAATACCAAATCCAGAAATATTGTCAACATAAATAAATTATATAAGTAAGAACATTTTAACGTATATACAATTATTATACAGGGTGTCCAACTTTAAAACTGTACAAATCCGTAAAATCTTCATTTTTAGAGATAATCGCCTAAACTTTTTTTGTTTGAAAGGCCTTCAAAAACCGCTTCTTTTGACCTTCCTGCTATTTTCAAAATGCAAATCCAGGGCCGGCTAGCATTTTTTTATACCCTCAATTTTCTCGAAAACCCTTTAGCGATTTTTTTATTTAAAAACTGACCCCACAGCGTTAATCAGAACACCCCAAAACCCCTATATACCAAATTTGAATAAAAAATATACAGGGAGTTCTATTCTGCATGGTGTCAAATTTGTGCCAGGGAATCCTCTCAAAACAGTTCAATGGTCAATAGGACCACTCAAGGTATTGGTGTGCAAAGGTCCAATACAAAATATACAAAGTATTCTTATCTGTGCCATCTCAAAATGCTGAATTTTTATGAAACTTTATATGGGTCATGAGTGCTGTGGAATCATTGAAAAAATATTGATAAACACAAAAGTAATGTATTTCTTTACAAAATGCCAACTAACAAATAAAAACAATTTAAATTATTGGACCTTACTCAACAAAGTCACTGTCTAAGATGATACATTTTCTGTGTGTTTCCTGTTGTGGCACACCAGCCACGTTAACTGATATGAACTTACGGACTGGCAGACTTATGTATTTTTTAGATTTAGTTTGTTTATAGTGTGTGGAGCGGTTTTGATATACTCGATTTTTGACCCGTATAAAGTACAACAAATTCAGTAATTTGAGATGGCACAGATAAGAACACTCTGTATATTTTGTATTGGATCTTTGCACACCAACACCTTGAGTGGTCTTATTGACTATTTAACTGTTTTGGGGTGATTCCATGGCAATCTTGACTTGGCAGATACCTTTAAAAGTCCTATTTTGCTCAACTTTGACACCCTGCAGATTGGAACTCCCTGTATATTTTTTATTCAAATTGATTGTAAAGGGGTTTTTGGGTGTTCTGATTAATGCTGTGGGGTCAGATTTTAAATAAAAAAATCGCTAAATGGTTTTCGTGAAAATCGAGGGTATAAAAAAATCGCAGCCGGCCCTGGACAAAAGAAGCGGTTTTTGAAGGCCTTTCCAACAAAAAAAAGTTTGGGCGATTGTCTCCAAAAATGAAGATTTTACGGATTTGTACAGTTTTAAAGTTGGACACACTGTATGTTATTTGTTTTGGCAATAATAATAGTCCCCCACTAGTCAATAGTTTCACAATGTGTAAAAAGAGTTTCGAGGCTAAAAGAAATTCGAAGTCTCACCCGCAGCTCTATGGTTTACTATAGATCCCAACGTTAGTACCCGTTGAAAATAAACACCATCTATGGCGCTGGAAATATAAAATTTTGTGTCTGTGTTTTCTGCTCGTGTGTGGTTGATGTAATATACGATTTCTATTGAAGGGAAAAGGATGGAATGATACCCATGGTTTAATAAGTGTATTTGGGCGGGTCCTTTCCCCAAGTAAATTTCTGGTCGCGAAAGGGAGCAGTGAAAGGGGCAAATAATATTGTAATGAATCTCAAAAATCACAGTCCAAACTCGTTACCTTGGTTACCACCTTTATTGTGTAGCCTTCAAAAAACACAAATAAACTTGTCAGATTACTGTCACTGCCCAAGAATATCCTTTTAGCTCCAAAATTCGCACAAAATCGCTTTCTAACCTTTCACTTTCTCCAGGTCCAATTCCCAGGGCTTAATGTCAAGTAAAACCCTGTCAAAAGTCAAAATCAAGATATTGCCAGACCCGAAATGTCCCATTTGTAATTCCCACCGAGCTATCCCAGTATACCCCAGAAAACAGTGTGCTGTTTTCTAGACTTTGCTTTCGAGTCAGCGACACCGACTGTGAATAATTGTTACTTCCGCTAGCCGCAAGATGGCTCCGGCGAAGATGCCAGAAGATTTTCGATATCGATCCGCTTTAATTTCTGGTCCGGAATGTAGAGGGTGCCAGCGGGCTCCGGAGATGTTTTTAAATCGGCACGCTGTTCCATGGGCGTAGATTCTCTTTTTAAATCTTCACCCAACGGTTTAGGATCTTTTACGATTTTCCTGAAATTCTTTATTTCGAGAATATAATCAGTAAAATTTGAAAAGGCTCCTAAACATTTTGGAGTTTCACTATATTACTCTCTTGTTTAAAAAAATATTTTTTGTTATTACATCGATCACCTATCTTTATCGCGAGATCCACAAATTCGAGTTAAATAAATTCGGTATAAAATTTTAAAACGAAATTTTTCAAAAACGGAAAAGATAATGCCACACAGTTTAATATAATTTTAATTGCCTTGATGAGCAGATTTTAAAAATGCAAAAATATATAGGGTGTATCATTTAAAAAAAAAACATAAGTTATGTTTGTAAAAACTTTTTTCTAACCTCAAAAACTAGCAAGTTAAGGGGGGGTGTCAAGTTATAATGAACCACCCTGTACATTTTGTATAAGTAAATAAATATAGATGGTGCATCAGAAAGAGTATCATTAATCGGGAAAGTTTAATGTGCGATAGAACTCGTAAAAATAAGTAGAAAAGTTCATATGAACTTGTATGTTTAACGCTTCGTTTCCGAGATACAAGGTGTTAAAGTTAATAAAAAAAAATGTATACAGGGTGATTTAGTTTTATTCTAGGACACTTCAACAGGTGATATAAAACTATAAAATATATGGTATAACTTTTTATCCATAGATATGGGTAGGTATACACTACATTTTTTTATCAACAAAAATACTAATACGGCCCTGTACAGAATGTTCTTTAGTGCACTTGAATAACTTTTATTGTAAGCAAAAATTGTCTCTTGGTATTTTTTGTATCTGCTACAGTTTTACGAGAAAATTATTATTTATCGTTTATTGTTTTTTTGGAATGCAAAAATTACCTAATTCATTTTATTGAAAAAAGTTACTCTCGATGAAAAGTTTTTCTTGTTCTTAAAATAAGATGGCGTAATAATTTCTTGTTCTTGTTCAACAAATTGAAGAAAAAATGTAAAATGTACAAGAATAAACTGCTTTTATTTCGAAAAGTTAAAAGGTATACCTAGTCCATTATGCCCTTTGAAATAATCTGCATACTTTGATTAAAGGACAAGATTAGGGACGCTTATGCAATTTAGATGATATTAGAAGAATTGTTTCTGAATTAGTTTTTCGTTGAAATACGTATTAGGTAATTTTAATGATTACAAATAAATAAAAGTAGGCCGATTTTTTCGAAAATTGTTATTTTGGATCTTTTAATTTCGAACATTTCCTAATAATTTGTTTTCAATATAGAGAGTAACTTTTTTTCGATAAAATGAAAAATAAAGAAGTTTTTCCTATTTTACAGCATAACCGTGGACCTACTTGTACACGGTGATCCACATAACATTTAACCCCTTTTTTAACTTCTTTACTTTTCGAGTAAAGAAAAAAATTGTAGAGCCAAAAGTTTTAAGTTTTTCGGTGAGCTTTTCTATGGTCTTGTTGAAATTGATACAGAGGATTTTCCGTAAAAGCTGGACAAAACAAACTATTTTTTTACGGAACATCCTGTATATTACTGAATTTTCGGAACGCTTTATTTCGTTTTAGTGGTACATATGATATGTGTGTCCAGCTTTTACGGAACATCCTTTATCAATTTCATCAAGACCATGAAAAATCCCACAAAAAATTTTAAAATTTTTATTTCTACAATTTTGCTTTAACTCGAAAAATAAAGAAGTTACCTTTGCAAACTTTTTACTCAGCTCAGGGGGTCTTTAATGTAAGGGGACCCAGCATTATACTTTCCAAAGTGAGGCCTATTCTTTCCTCATTCTAATGGTATCAGTGATGCCAAGTATGCCATTTTATTGGAGAGTCTCTGAATATAACAGGTACTTTGATTGTTAGTAAAAATTAATAATGGTTTCCATGATTTCTAAAAATTAGACTTGACAATGTTGTGTCTACAAGTGCATAAAATGACAACTGTCAAATGAAACAAATTTATTTTATAGATGAAATTGATTGCCAGCAATTATTTCCACGAATTTAAGTAATAAGTATGGTAAGTCACTGCCAATTTTACTTATTTAAGAATTTGTCGCTATTGCACCTTGTTACCAGGTTCCTCAGTCCATTTGTAGTATGTATACTTGAACTTTCTTCCCTTTTATATGTCTCTACCCAAAGAACTTTCACAGATTTCGGGATGGACTAATAAGATTAGGTCTAGTAGTTCTAATCATGTAGTTTCCTCGGTCTTTATTATAAAATTTTTGTAATTTTATTTCTCTCCCAAGGTACCTCACAAACTTAATTCGTAGATAAAAACTCTTTAAAAAAGACCTGAATGAAGCTTACCTGCTTAATAATTTAAAATTTACGAAATACGGTTTTTGTTTTGAACTACCTACTTATACGCAATACCCACGTAATGGGAAAAAATTTAAGGTGATACAGGAAAAATCTGGTTGCATTTATTTACCTTTAATTGTCACATCTGAGTGTCTGGAAATTAGAAAACTTAAAAATTGTGAATTATGATGGGAAAGTTTTTGCCTCCTTTAGAATCTATGGCACTGGCCTTTCACATAAAACCTGATGGCAGTTGGACACTCACATACAACATATAACCTTGTACCAGCCCCCTTGTGGTCTCCTTGGAGTCGACAGAAAACAAACTTCCCCTCAAGGCTCAAGGCTTCACATTTCGTATGTGTTTCAAAGAGTCCCTGACTCAGCTTGTGTGGTGGGGGAAGGTTATAGGCAATGAAATCAATCTGGTGTAGCATCAAAACAAAAATTTAGCTTGGCAACAACATTATATTTATCAAAAACTCAGAACAAATCCATCGCAACGAAAACCTATCACAAAATAACAAACGCCACCGCCCTATCTGCCGGAGCCGTGGCCCCAGTGGGTGGTCTTCACGTAGCTGGTGCCGCCGACTCCACCGTGGTGTCCGTGTTTGCCGTAGTGGGCCGGGTGTTGGGCGTGCCCCTCCCTGTGGACCACCGCCTGGAAGCCGTGGTGCTTGTCGGCCGTGTACTCGACGATCCTCTTGGTGCCGTCCGGTTCGTGCAGCGAGTACCCGCCGATCACGTGGTCGTGCTCCCGGGACTCGTGCTGGTCCTTGATGTCGTGCGTGTGGGGGTCGTGCACGCCGTAGGCGTACTGGTAGTGCGGCACCTGGGGGAATTTCGGAGGAATCAGAACGGAAGTCGTGGGATTTTTAGGGAAACTTACCTGGTGATGGTGGTGGTGGTCGGCCAGTGTGGCGCCGATGGCTATGAGCGCGAAAAGGCAGATCTGGGGAGTTACAAGAACTGTCAGTACCTACTATGGTTGAGTGAATGAATATAAAGAGGCGCAAAGGCTGTCAAGTCACGACGCCATCAAACCTAGACCAACACTATATAGTGTCGGTCCAGATCAAACAAACTACAAAACAGGTAACAATACTGAGAATGCTATCGACGAGTTTAGCGAGAATTCAACGCCTGACAATATGAACCAATGAAAGGACATAATTTGTGAAATATTAACCAATCAGGTGATGATTTCAGCGGATAATACCACTAGTGGTATTTTCAGGGGTAATATAACAAGTGGTGTGCCTATTATCGATAATACCTTTCGTTAATTTTACGAATTATAATCCCAAAGCTGAAAATACCACGACTGCGCAGCAGGAGTGGTATTTTCTTAGCATTGGGATTATAATGAGTTATAAATTAAGGAAAGGTATTATCTATTATTAGGCATACCACGAGTTGTATTTAAAAAGAGAATTTAACAACTGCAAATAGCTAGCTGTCATTTAGATTTATTTTGCGGTTCTGAATATGTTTTTTTGTGCTAATAGATATTTAAAGATCAATGTGTGTTAACTGAAAACATATATTCTAGTCCTATATTAAATTTGGTAATGTGAAGAAGTTATCGGGTTGTCAGTTTAGCTGCCACAATATTGGTTTAGCGTAACTAAGACGTAACTAAGAGAGTAGGATTTCGGCGAAAATTTCATGTCGACAAGGTACAACCAATAAAACACAAGCATTTCTTAACGTTGCCATGGCAACTTGTGTATTTTTTCGGAAATCACCCTCCCATAAGCACCTAGCTGTAAGATTAATAAGTGGAAATCTCCCTCCTATACAACAATAACACCAGTCACCATATGTCACCAATTTAATTATTGTATTTTCAAATAGTTTTGACATGAAAGTTTCGTACCGAATCTCCCTAGAGCATGAATTAAAATTCATGCTCTAGGGAGATTATAAGTGAAAATACCACTAGTGGTATTATCGCTGAAATCATCACCTGATTGGTTAATATTTCAAAAATCATATCATTTCATTGGTTCATATATATTGGCAGGCGTTGAATTCTCGCTGAAATCCTACTCTTTTAGTTATGTCCTAGTTACGCTAAACCAATATTGTGGCAGCTAAAACTGATAACCCGATAATTTTTTCACATTACCAAATTTAATATAGGACTAGAAGATATGTTTTCAGTTAACACATTGATTGTTAAATACCTGTTAGCACATTCAGAACCAGGGTCTCTTCAAAATAAGAGGACCCAGCATGTCACAGTCACATAGGAAAAGTGAAGCCTTGAGGGGAAGTTTGTTTTCTGTAGACTCCAAGGAGACCACAAGGAAGCTGGTACAAGGTTATGATATATGTCAGTGTCCAACTGCCATCAGGTTTTATGTGACATGCCAGTGCCATAGGTGTCAATTAAAGGTAATGCGGTCATAATAAATTTGTTTCATTTGACAGTTGCCATATTCTGCACTTGTAGACACAACATTGTCAAGTCTAATTTTTAGAAATCATGGAAACCGGGGAACACCCCGTATATTAATACGGGGTGTTCCTTTTAAAAAATGAGAAATGGAAGTGATGGAAAAATATGTATTTGTATGTATTTAGTTTTTACTACATAATTGTTACTAGACAACATCTTTGATATTATCATAAAAAGGGGATGGTTGAGAATGGGTGGAACGAGGTTAATTTGAAAATATTGAGTGATATTATGCCGTTTTCTGCTGGGGTCAGGAAATTCAATTTTGGCATTTTTTTGCAGAAACAAAGTAAATGAGAATGGTTACGAAAATATGTCGGTATTTATGTATATTATTGTGGGATTTGTGTGCAAAATTGGAGTTTGCTTATTAAATAATGGGTTTAGAGACTGATATGGAAGTAGTAATTCAAATGGCCTCGGCTTTGTGACATTATTTTGATGAAACAAAATTACTGAGAATGGCAAAAGGGGATGACAATCAATATGTCGTTTTATAATAGTTATTTATGTACCAAGGCACTGAAGTTCAACTTTTTATGACTCATGTGGAGTTTAGTTGCTGAGGCCTCTGGCCGAGGCAAATAAACCACGAGTCATAAAAAGAACCTCAGTGCCGAGGTACATATTATATTTTTTTTGAAATCGGAAAAAAAAAATGTTTTATTAGGCAAGATAATAATAATAATGGATCACCCGTCCACGAACCGACTACGCGCGGCGTTGCTTGACTTTACCGATCGCTCTACCAAGGATGTACGGTAATGATGTACGGCACCTTCTGACAGAAAAACCAAACTGCTGCTTCTTGTGCAGCCTACACAACAAATCTATTGATACTCAAATTTACTAAAATATGTATACTGAAGGATTGCGCCTCTATAGGAAACAATTTCGCAATGTATACGAAAAGTTAAATGAGCCTTTATTGGCCGGGTTTTGAATATTTGGTCACTTTTGACGGGCGATTTCTCCGCGTCGGACGTTTGATGTTTACATCTCGCCAAGGCCTAGTTATTAAAAAAATCGTACAATAATGGGCTACATTATTGTACGATTTCTGTGCTTTTAATGACGATTTTGGGACATTTTAATGCCGATTTCAAGAAAAATATATTATTTTGTTTTAGATATTGTGTGAAATTTGTGCGTAGAAAACATTGTTTTTCTGCATTTTTGATCTACAAACGAGATTTTTTCTTATTTAAAAATAAAAAAATCTAATAAATTATACATATTTACTGTGGATAACTTCCTTGTTTCTATTTTCACATATGAAAATTACATGGCACCATAATCACCATTCTAATCTTAAATTCTAAGACAACTGACAAGTTTCCCGTTATCAACCTAAACAATTGGCAGGAAATTAAAATTTGAATTTTTCTACAACAAAACGTTTTTCATATTTTGAAACCAGTTCAGTTTCAGTCAATTTTAAACGTCCAAAGTAAATTCGAGATATACTTACGTCGAGGGGGTTCATTTTCTTAAACCTTGTTGTTGATCTGATGCACAAGCTGCGACTGATAACTTTTGACTCCAAACAACCCACTTTTATATGAAATCTTTCTCGTATGGGGCACGCGACAAAAAAACTCGATACGTACCCACAAAATTATGTAAATAGGCTCGTGTACCAATAATTGGGGCTTTGCAAGTCGCCACGGTTCAATTGCGGAATGTTTAGCAAAAAAAAAAAACTTTATAGAAATATCGTTTTCCACGCATAACGCGTTGGTAATAGTGTAGGTGCATACCACTTGGGCAGTACGTACCTAAAAAAGTAATTAAAATACCTTAGGGGACCCGTAGAGCAATAATGAATTTTCGATACTTTGTGTAATGCAATCTCGGCGTTGTAATACCTACCTAATAAAGAATAATTGATAAAATATAGATCAGATAGATATTAAATGTAAGTAGTGGGAAATGGAACATAAAATTGGTCGGCACAGCGATACCTAGTTTAAATTCAGTAGAGTTGTTGTATATGAGGTTGCACTTTTTATATGCTTCTGGTTCTGGCTGCTTAAGTCCATATTATTTACGAAATTTAATTATTAATCTTTTGAAATTTCAGTATATAGAGGGTGAGTTTTTTTCGATGACCACTATGGGGACCTCGGAAACTAGCAGAGCTAGAACAAAGGTTAACTGGGGAAAGAATTGCGGTTTTGAATGCTCAATGTAATGCCCCTTTTGGATTCCTAAACAAGTTTATGGCTCACTAGATATTTTGAAAAGAGTGATTTTTTGCTATTTCATCAGATCTCTGTAGCTCCGTTATTTCTGATTATACAGAAAAACTGTAGAGACAAAAATTGTAGATAATTTTGGGCTTAATAAGGTAATCTAATCCAATTTTGTATGTTTGTGATTTTTGAGATATGACATATCATCACAAATCATAATTGGCTGTGGCCTTATCAAATCGGCCATTTTTTGAGCTTTCCAAAGATATAATACTCGGCATAGTTGTTATAAAAAATAAAAGAGCAATGGCTAATTTTCTGTTTTTTTTTAACTATGCAATATTTTCATAATTACGTTCTATTTTATAATTAGACATACTTCAAACTTTCTAATATTTTGTTATTAGCCGGTTAACAAAATGTAACAAAATAAAACAAAAATTAAAAAACTCAAATTCAAATTATCATTATTTGAAAAGGTGTTATTTATGCAAATATTGCATCTTTTTAAAACTGAATTTGTCGCCTTTTTTTAGAGAGCGCCTGTCAATACTAGTAATTGCTTCTAAAACAGCTGCTCTTAATTCAACAATTGTCTCATACTTTACTTTGTACTGTTCCCCACAAAAAGAAATCCAAAACAGACAAATCGGGGGATCGGGGCGGCCAAGAAATAGGTCTATTTATCCCTATCCAACTATTTGGATAGAGCTAATCCAGGTAATTTCTTACGGGCAAATAATTATGTGGTGGAGCTCCATCATGATAACTTTTGTTTTATTTTGTTACATTTTGTTACCAGCTAAAAATAAAATATTTGAAAGTATGAAGTATGTCTTATTGTAAAATAGAACGTAATTATGAAAATATTCCATGGCTGACTATGTGAAAATTTAAAAAAAAAAACAGAAAATTAGCCATAGCTCTTAGCCGAGTACCTATTATATCTTTGGAAAGCTAAAAAAATGGCTGATTTGATAAGACCACAGCCAACTATGATTTACATTGAAAAAAACATAAGTTTATGTCATATCTCAAAAATCACAAACAACATAAAAAATTGGATTAGATTACCTTATTAAGCCCAAAATTATCTACAATTTTTGTCTCTACAGTTTTTCTGTATAATCAGAAATAACGGAGCTACAGAGATCTGATGAAATAGCAAAAAATCACTCGTTTCGAAATATCTTGTGAGCCACGAACTTTTTTAAAAATCCAAAAGGGGTATAATTAGATTGAGCATTCAACACCTCAATTCTTTCCCCATTTAACCTTTGTTCTAGCTCTGCTAGTGTCCGAAATCCCCATAGTGGTCATCGAAAAACTCACCCATATAAATATAAAGTGACAAGTGACACCCTCTGTGAGATACGTAGAAATTTAGCTGATTCTTCAACGCCCTGTAAATATACTAGCGTATGGAAGTCAACCCGACTCCCTGTTTTACGCATGCGCAAAAGACGAGTCCTAGGTGTTACCCGACTCCCTATGTTTTACGCATGCGCTAAAGACTAGAGTCTAGGCGTAGGAACAAATGGGGAGCTAAATGGGCGCTGCCGTATTAAAAAAGAAGGGGGCAAGGGGGCATACGCCGACTGCCACCATAAGGGGCGTATGCCCTCTTCTTTTTTCATACGGCAGCGCCCATCGGTGTAAAAGGTGGCGCATGCTCGCTCACCGTGTCGGCTCATTTATTCCTACGACTAGACTCGTCTTTTGCGCATGCGTAAAACAGGGAGTCGGGTTGACTTCCATACGCTAGTAGTCGGGTAACACATAGGACTCGTCTTTTGCGCACGCGTAAAACAGGGAGTCGGGTTGACTTCCATACGCTACTCTGTAAATATCTCATTTCTGCACGGCCTCAATCGTCACATTTGACTCTCCCCATCTCCGGTGTCGGGATTACCCATTCCCAATGGATCATACGACCATTTGGAGGTATATAACGCAGGCCAAAATCTCCGAGGACACCTTGTTAGCGGTTATATCGCCTTCGGTGAGGCGCACGCCTCGCCCGCCTCACCCATATATTATAATCCTCGCCGTTCGCCGTTCCGCAAACGGCAGTTCGCACGAATCGATGCCCAGGCCCGACCTCTTACCCCATATACTTAGCTCGAGATATTCCCTGAAAGCGGGCATCAAAGCGCTGATTACGCAGCGGAAGAGATTGCTTGGTAATTGATAAATCGATCCGTTCCATTGGGGCGATCTTATCGCCAGGATTTCCATCCGCCCACCCCGTGTTTCGGGGATTTATTGCCGGTCCGAGGTGATTTAGCGGATCGGTTATTGGGCGAAACGGAAAAGGGCCGCTCCGTCGACGTTCGCCAACGGACGGTGAATGGCGGTTTCGAGAAGTTTCGGAGATCTATTATTCAGTCGGAGGCTTTCGGTAGAAATGCGCGTGCAACAAATGGAATGCCGAGTGAATAATTGCGGAGTTCTAAAGTAAACTCGAAAGAGACTTTAAAAGTTGTTGCCTTTTTGCTTTTTTCTATAAGCAATCGTTAAAGAGAACTAACAGAAGACTTAATTTCTTCCAGTAGGTATATAGTCACTCTCTGGGGCGTTGATGGAGGAAGGAACCTCAATCAACACTCTGGGGCTAGTACCAGAGCATATAAAACAACCAGCAGTAAATCTCCCCATGGTGGGAAAATTCTGCTCACCTGTTCGCGCAGCCGCCATTGGGGAATAGATCCTGTCAAATGGATGCAGTGTCGGGGCGATTGGGCAGTTCTTTTTTGGCTGTATGAGGGATATGACAGTGCCGTGGAGTGTGTTTTTTTGTAAATTGTGCTTTGTGCTAGTATTTTTAAATAAAGAATCTGAGGAAGGGATCAAAGCTGCTTGAGCTTACCACACACTATATACTTTACTAATACTACTCTGTATTTCTGAATTGATTTTCCCGACTATACCTCTGACTTCTATTCCCCCATTATGGCTCAAGGTCATTGAATTTGCGGATGATTTCTGAAGAGTAAGTTATACTGCTGGTTGTTTTATATGCTCTGGTTGGTACTAAGTAACAAGAATGGTTTCCATGATTTCTAAAAATTAGACTTGACAATTTTGTGTCTACAGTTACAGAATATGGCAACTGTCAACTGAAACAAATTTATTGTATAGTTGAAATTCTTTAATTGTCAGATCTGAGTATCTGAAAGTTAGAAAACTTAAAAATTGTGAATTATGATGGGAAATTTTTTGCCTCCTTTAGAATCTATGGCACTATCTATCACATAAAACCTGATGGCAGTTGGATACTGACATATAACATAAGCTTGTACCAGCCCACTTATGTGGTCTCCTTGGAGTCTACAGAAAACAAACTTCCCCTCAAGGCTTCACTTTTCCTATGTGATAGACTGTGAAATGCTGGGTCCCCTTATTTTAAAGAGTCCCTGGGTTTTCCAAATATAGTGAAAGGGTCCAGGACAGGGACCCTTCTTATTTTAAAGGGTCCCTGGTCCAGGAGATTAGTAAACGTGTGAAGGGGCTACCAAGCCAACTTTATGAGATAAATAAAACAGAAATTCATTGGGGGCATATTTGCCCGTTTAAAAGTTTAATAATTTAACTTTTGCATGCAAAAAGCTGCATTACCGTTTTAAGAAGAATGAGGTGTGTGCGTTTGCAGTGTATCCTGCAGCAACACACAAACCAGGGTGAGTATATTAGGAAAGCGTTCAAATTCTTCTTTGTTTCCTTACTTTGAGGAAAGTTATGTTTGAAATTCGATTGAGAAACCAACCTCCAGTTTAAAAGCTTCAAAGCGTTCACTGACGTATTAATACGTCAGTCAACGCTTGAGTCGTTCTTTTTAATAAGTATAAAGGATGTAACTTTGATTAGTACATACATTTTAACTAGTCGCAAGGTTCCTTCATTATTGCGTTCATCGACGATTATTGTTCACTGTTATCAGCGTTGATTGATCCTCCATCGACGCTATCATATAGAATTGCATTGCACTTGCTTGCAAATCAAATCACTTTAACTAGATGGTTGTAGTTTAAAAAATGTGTGTGACTGTGTACTACTGTGTAGTGTAGGAAACGTTTCTTGAACTTTTCAGCAATTCTAAATTATTAAAATTATAGAGAAGACTTGAAAAGAGAAAATGTCAGGTGGACGAAGACGAGATATAGTGTGGAACTCCTTTGAAACTACGAAGATTAGCGGGGCAGAAAAGGTGAAAGTGCGGAGTGCAAAAAATGTGGGATAATTATCGCAGTATCATCGCTATCTGCTATTTTATACTTAAAATGTTTGGTGATTCTTGATAATAGGTAGCAAGCCCGACTTATCTTTATATCGACAATAATGTAAGTTGTCGTTTCAAATAAATTCGACAAATTTAGAAGTTTACGATCGACGATTTAATTCTCTCAAGCCGTCTTTCGCCACGGGCAACATCCAGACGGTTTGTCCGCGTTCCGGGGACCAATCGTAAATTTGCGTTTTATTGCAAAGCCTGCACTCGTCCGTCACACTCGCTCAGCATCGATAAAACTACACATTATTCTCTCCGACACGTGAACATAATCCCGCCCGTCTATTTTTGGAGGCCCGGACAGCTGTACAACGACCTACGCTCTTCTGAAAAGTTCGACCATTTATACACCTCATCCAGAGGGTCCCACACGTCCTTTAAAATTCAAAGTTATTCTTATAGCGGCGGCACTGCGTCCCCTGACGAGCCGCCACTGAACCTCACGGCAGCCACCTATAGATAAAGGGAACCAGGTGTTTGCCACACCCTTTTTATCATCATTTTTCAAGCAGAGGTCAGAGTAAACATTTATCTGAAATTAAAAAAAGCCCCATATGTGGCGGACTTCATTGGGGACACTCTATATTTGTGTTTGAGGCGGGTATGTTAAAGGGCGAGGGCTTCCATACATTGTTGAAGTACTTTAGTTTTCGCTGTCATGCGAGTCTTCAAATGGGACGCTTGCGTTTGAAGGCAAAATTAGTAATGAAAGGGCGGCGGCGGATTTTCCATGTCGCCGTGTAGCGTGGGATGATGACACGTAGGTAGGTGGGCTGCGTGACGGGCTATTACAGGATCTATAGTGCTCGATGTAAAATAGAATGTTGGGAATCAGAAGTTACGTCGTGGGTGCTAACCAGTAGGGGAGAATACGCTACAAGCTGCGCGAAATGCCTAATAAAAGTGGGGGCCATATTAAACCAACTTCATCCATGGGCGTATCATTGTTAACAGACTTGGCACTGCAGACTGCTTTAGAGGTCTTCGTCCTCGTTCGCCACGATGCAATGTTTTGAACAAACAAATTTATTTGGACTCAAAGTCCAATCAGTCCCCAAGTTAAGAATTTTTAACCACATATTCAATCATTAAAATTATACAGATGCGCGCCTATGGTGCCCAAAATTTCGGCGATTGTTTTTACTAAACTTACCGAAAAAATGATACTCCCGTAGGTCTCCTAGACTTATAATTCTTACAACTTGGTACTGCACACGACATTTTCCAAAAACACTGACCATTTCTCTACTGAAAATACAACAACTACCGCTGAGAACAAACTGCAAACGTCAAAGTGAGGACAATATGGCGGCCATTAAATTTGCCTGGAAATAGGATGCGCAGTAGGTCAAAGCGCGTTCTCCCTACTCCATTTCTCTGGTGCTAACACAGGGACGACGTATGCGGATAGTCATATTATTTGCAATAAATATTTCAGTCAACGACAGAAGCAAGCAAAGAAGGGGATGATCCAATAACAATTAACAATTATTTAATTTACTCCCAAGAGGTGGAGTTAAATTTTTGAATATGAATCAATGATTTTGAGTGGTAAACACAGAACAGGTTAGGTGGTTTGCTTGTTGATTCATCTTATTGGATTCGGTAACTAGGACCTTTATCCATGCTCGCCCCATAAAAAATTAGGAACTGCCTTCATTTTTCCTGGAAAAAAGTGGCGTGCACGTGACTTACGTCACACCACCTTTCTCCTCTTCAGTATTTTGATATTGTTATGTAGCTTTGTCTATTCACGACTGAATTTAAGATGCCAACGCTCCGACGGGACTATGCGAACTAATGTATGGGGCATCGTCACCATGGGTCTACACTGGTGTGTTCTTTGTTCTTGTTCCTTGTTGGCATGGCCCATAGACTAGTTTAGCATTGAGCCTATAGGGGGCGTATTTCTTATATTCAATGGCGTATGGTGGTACTCAAACTTTTCTCTTCATATGGACTCTTTGTAAAATATCATTAATTCAGATGGCGTGCGTAGGTTATTTAATCCAGATTTTTACTTTCTTGATTGTATCTTACCTCTTGTGAGATTCAAATGTTATCTTCCACGTTTCTTCCAGGTCAATATTTTCATAATTCAATTCTCTAACTCTTGTATGGGAGCCCTGCAACCTCGAGGATCACAGGATACGACACGTGGACACCGCCATTTTGCCGCAGGACACTAACCACTACTAACCAGTTTCTCGCGATCCGCACGTAGAGATATGGAGGAATAGAATGCGCTTTGACCTACTGCGCATCCGATTTTTCGGCTACACAGAGGGCGCTTAGATCGCCGCCATTTTAACCCAGTCTTGTCTTGTAGTTTGTTTACGTTTTGACGTGCTTACTTCTTAATTGCTTTTTTAAGGTCTTTTCGTGTGTTTAGCGTCTTTGCTGGCGTGTTTTTGTAATCGTGTTGTGTTCATTAACATGCCTATTGCTCTGTAAGAACATGCACAAATTGGTGGGCAATAAGAAATGCCTCCAATCAACTTCTGTACCGTCGGAAAATGAATCTGACCAACAACAAAGTGGTCCGAGCCTACCACAAGCTTCAACTTCAACAGATTCAATGATTTCTCCTAATGAGGCACCAAGGCAGATTCGCGGAAAACGGTCCAGGTAAAAATAAACTTTTTTGACCAAAGTTGCTTCCACATCAATATAAAATTATACCTAAACGTAAATAAATGCAACAAAAATTTGAAAAAGCAAATTATTTTGAATTTGTCGCAATTTAGTTGGTTAAAATGGCGGTAGAAAAATTAGCAGTCTTGCGCACGTTGACAAGCATTCTCCCCCCTCTATATCTCTGTCTGCACGCCAAGACAGTCGAGGGAGGGGTTCTCAGGTTAGGTAACGGACATCCTAAATAATTTAGGAAAAGATTTAAAAGTTCCTCACCCAATAAAGGTAGACTCTGAAGATATTGCCCCCATACTTAATAAGTACATTATTAAAAAATTCTCTAATGAATGGAACTCAATCATCAAAAGAAAAAATTATATGTACTCAAGGCTGAGTTTTTCATTTTCAATGAAACCCTGGTTTATAAAGCACATTTTTAAAAATCGAAGACACGTAACAACCTTTATAAGGATGAGAACCGGACATTGTCTGACACCAGAGCACGCGCACAGGATAGGTGTCTTGAATTCCCCGGATTGCAGATGTGGCTCTAGAGGATCCCTCACTCACATACTCTTTAAATGCCCGCTGAATCATTCCCCTAATAATACAGACCTGTACCGTGCCCTGGTGGAGGAAATAAAAGAGGGCCCGATATCTGTATATGACATTTTAAGTATACCAAATTACAATGTTGTCAATCTAATCAATAATTTTTTAAATTTCAATCAAATAAAATTATAACGAAGACAGGACACAGGACAAGACTCAGACCATAACTCCCAATCTGTAATCATACCCGGGTTCTTATTCTATTTTCCGAGGTGCCATTTCGGGTGTGTCGTAGCTCCTCCGGCGCCCGGGAGCGAGAAGGGTCTATTCCTGTGTTGTGCTGTCAAATTAACTCCCCATTACAAACCTCCTACAAACTACAATAAAAGGAAGCCAAAACATATATGGAGACATCACCCAACCACAGAAATAAGGAAAAGGAAAGGAACAAGAAATTGAACCAAAGAAACGCTGGTAATAGCATGACATCAGGTCAGACTTATATACCAGCAACGAAATCTGGATAGCGTAAACATTACGTAAGGCCAGGACACTGGGTAAATTTCCTCAGTAGCAAAGCCCATAAATTAGAGGAAGAAGAAGAAGAAGGAGGTCGGTTGGTTAGGTGTTGGATGTTTTCGTCGATGGATGAAGGAATCCTCAATCAACGAAGTTTTGTAGTAGGGCATAATCAATTTAGTCGAATATTAAACTATTTCGAGATAATCGATGTTAATTAGTATAGTATCTACTAATGTTAGTATTATATACACCCAACTAACGAACACGAACGAGCAACGAGTTATTCATTGGATAGGTCAGCGCGGTGGCGATGATGACCCGATTCATTTGTTCAGTTCTCGTTCGCAGTCTCCGCCACTACTAAAATTAGTAGTACTAAATTAGTCAATTATAATTGCAACGCATCGATTACTAATAACCGCCTGACAGAATAACCCTAGAGAAGTAGTAAGGGTGGTGCAATAAACACCGTCCCTGGGTTAATGGTCAAGTAACCCAGCCCAATAAAAGCAAAGAAGAAGAGACAGCGCTGTAACGTGGGGCTCCCGTGACGCTCCGATCCGACCACAACCCTTCGCGCGCTCAGGGTCGTCGTCCCGGCGGATGTGGGGGTCCGCCCCATCGCCCCGCCACCTGGGGGCAGTGCCTCTTCGGGAGCGCCCGCGCGTGCAGCGCCTGCAGCAGCCGGCCGGACCCTCCCGACGGCTCACTTTCGCCGAATCGATAGAGCCAGACGGCCCCCCAAGGCCCGCGGCCCCTTTGTCTAGGTGTTCGGGGCGGGCCGCCACGTGGTTAGATCGGGAACTAGAATGCAACACTTGCATGCGGTGCGAATAGGTCCTTTGGAAATAAGACACATCCCGTAGGTACTTGAAGAAACAACTAAGGTTTTTGATACAAGAAACAATTTCAATTTGTCATTAAAAGTAAACTTGTTTCGGTATACATTACCGCGAATTTCGTATCCAATGAGAATGGCCCGTGTTGCCGCGATTTCTCCATCTGCGTACTGGACATGCGCAGACATATCCCTTTAGGCGGGGAATTCAAAATATGTACAACCCAATAATACTGGTTTTCGCCAAACATTCAACATTGTTTATGTACCTAATTATTTTTTTAAGAATAGCTATTACAACATCGGTGCAAATACGAATTACTCATAAAAATAAACTTAGCATTTTCCTGGATATTCTATGAAATAATAAAGTCTGCGTTTTAAATTTCCGGAGTCAGTTTGTGCCTACTGATCATTTTTATTATAGACAAGGCTATCATTTTTCCATTTACTTATTCCACACTACATTTGCATAATATTAGATATGTATTTGATGCATGATTCGAAATGACAACTGTTTCTATAATAATTATAGATAGTCAACTATTTCTTGGTACAACCACTACCTAAGACCTAAGGTATGGTTTGAACACGCGCTTTGTGGTAAAAATGACATTATTTATTATTTCAAAGAACCCAGCATAAACTAGAAATAAGCGTTTAAGAGTAAGATAATAATAACACAGATTTAAATCATCTTTATTTAATAATATTCAAACAAATAAGTAACTTTTTGAACGACACTGTATATTATATGCACTCTGATTGTCCCTGATACATTAAAGTGGTGTGTTCGAAATTAGAGTGTCAGGTTCGTGATACGAATTTTGAATAATTCAAACCGGAAGCATGTTGTGATATTAAATACCGAATGAACTTTCTACGACAGTATCTGAAGCGTTTCATTTTGTAGCGCGATGAATGTGAAAATATGATTTTAATCTATAAACGAAGAATTTAAATAGGTAGCTTCAACTATAAATACCTGGTTCCAATTTAGTTTTATATTTCCCTTTGTTGTTATCCATTAAATTTAATTAACAGCTCTATACACTGAAGGGTCAACATGATTTAATTTCATTTTTGTACGTTGGTTTTGTGTTTATTGAAGGTGGCATGAAAATTCCATTATCACACTGCAGAGATATTATTTAATAGGGGTTATAGATCACGTCGGAATAATAAAAATACTGGGAGCAGGGTTTGCGCGTTAAAAATCACGAACATAAAACTAATTAGAGGGAACATAATTATGGGGCCGTTAATATTTTCATGGCGAAGACGTCACTAAACTGAATCCATTAATGAAGGCGCATGCTGCAATAATAATTAGGTTACGGATTCGGTGCTATTTTAATAAACATATACAGGGTGTAATTTTGATTAGGACATAAGTTTTGGCGAATTTTAGAGGCAGTTTGAGAGCCACTGGTCGCAAGGTCGCTTCATTATCGAAGCGATGGCTTCCTACTACAGCGTTGCCAGACCGTCAGATAATTCATTGAAAATGTAGTAAAATGTAAAAAATTATGAAATAAAATTTGGGAAATATTATATTTTTTAAAACATCGTGACTCCAGCTGATGAGTTTGACTAGCTTTATAACATAAAATATGCTTTTGATGCATGTTACAACAGAAATATTCCAAACATTTTTTCTCCAAAGGATGGAAGATTATATTTATCTTATTCGTAACTTACATAAATACGAGGTCAATGTCTTAAATGACATTGACTGCAACAACTGTCTCAATAAAGGAACCCTAATCCTCTGATGCAAATAATAGTTGCTTCTGGCATTTTATTGCACTTAATTCTCAATGTTTAGGGGCAAATTTGTTTTATTTTTAATTTATTGCAATGTTTTACAGCTAAAATATTACACGTCGTGAAATAATAAATAGAAATGAAATTATTTCACTAAATTTAATGTAAATAGCATTTTTTACTGTTTAAGAGCTTCTAGATATATCCAGTGACTATAATTCTTCTATAGTCACTGATATATCGTAGTTGATTTAGGTATCTGGTCTGAACCTCTGAAGTTTACTTCTGAAAATTACTAATTCCCCCATGAATTTTTTCGCACGAGCATAAAAAAATCCTAAATAACCAATGCTGATGGTGATGGCCCCGAAATTATCATATCAAAATCATATTAAGGTTCGGGTTAACGGAAATTTAATTTCTGTACCGATCAGCGACGTCCATATAGGCACGTGACCCTTCCCAGTCTTACATGTGATCTTTTTTTGGGCGGTAGGTCATGAATTAAACATCGCTGACGCCAGATGTGGCTTTAGCAATTATTATTTTCCCTGGAAAGTGACGCAGGACCGGCGTCGTTGGATATTTTCATTGTTGACAGAACGATTAGGAGGATACGTCCGTTCGAAAACGGAACGTTCGTGCAAACATCCTCTATGTGTAAAAATAGGACGGGTGCATTACGGGTTAAACCCTGGATTTTTGGAGACGTGGTATTTTGACGTGCTGGCACAAAGTCGAGTGTTTTCTGGAAAAAAACGAGTGTTTTGGCTTCGACTCATATTCCCGGGAAACACTAATATAATAACATTATCCCGACTAAGCTCAACCTACCCTCATCTGTATTCCTAATAAAAGATATTTTTCATAAAAGATAATGTATAAATAAACAAATCGCGCATATCCCCTTGTCATATCCTTGCACAGCTACGTTTAATTAAAAATTATTTAACTAATTAAAGTAGGCTTAAATTTTCGAAATTTCGCAAACCTACCCAGTTTTTCGTTTGTTAGTTTGTCGTAAAACCTACAAAAAGGTCACTTTATAGGTGAAAAACTAGGTTTTTTTAGGAAAAAAGATCAAAGTGGGCCTAGGTCTTTGAAATTTTTCACACCTACCCAATTTTTCATCATGAACAAGTTTCCGTAATAAGATGTTAACGTCTACCTACTAACGTACTAATGGTTTGTACAAGCACAAGCAATGCAAAAATGAGCTATATCTATACATCAGCTCTGGCAACACTGCTGAAAAGCCGATAAGTGTGAATAACTTCAGTCCGCGATTAAAAATACTTTTGCCAACTTCAGCTGGTTGCTTCAGGAGTTTTTAACCACGACTTAAAATTCGTGTGAAAATTGTCATTTAGCGCTATTATTGTGTATCTGCGAGTACCTACCCTAAATCGAATTTTAACTTTACTGACATACCTAATTAAAATTATTCTGATCAATAAATTCCTGCCATAAACATTTTCTACAATTTAGAGGCTAGTTACATCAGAAATTGCAAAAGAGCAATCAATATAATTAATATCTATAATCCAAAAATTCACCATAATTTAGTTTTATTGTTTCTGACAATTAGGTACGTTACACAATAATTATTCATAACCTAGATATCTATTAGCACTTCCACCATATCAGACGTTGTGTTGTAGTTAACATGTCCATAAATATAAATATCAAACCGAATTATAATTTTAGAATAGTAGGTAGCTCTGGTTTTGGCATTCATAATATCCGAGGCAGATGCTACGATACGACCCAAAACCGTTTCTGAATGAGCGGGAGAAGCTGGCAACGCGGAACGAAAATAAATGCAATTTGTATTTACGACGATCGGCCAAAATTCTGTGTAATTGAGTACCAATCAATTCCGTTTTATGCGGCACTTTATGGATATCCTTCAAATAGGAAACAGTCTTTTATATCGTCTATAATATATTATGCTTTTCAGACTGCATAAAACATGAGTTAGTTTGGCGTTTTATTACAGAGTTATATATCCGTATAAGTGAAAATTGCGTTCCATCGATTACTGGTTTAAAATTGAACGCGTGACATAAAATAAATACCTACCTATTGAATGCACTACACTAAGGAATCAATTAATCATCATAGCAATCAATTGATCAAGGAGTATTGTAAGGATAGCTCACCCGAAGATGCGCGACAAAAGCCACTGGTCTTGATAGGCCTACAACTTCTAACAAATTCAATCTGAGAAATTTTGAATGGTATTGCGCCTAGAAATATGCAACAATGGGCAAAACCGAGGGTAGAACTTTAGGCAACCCTTCAGAAAATAGAGGAGATATATTTCAGCAACGAAATATCGTTTTTTTAAATCCCTCGAAAAATATGGCACCAAAGAAATGCAGTAAAAGTTACAAATCGAGCTATTTCTGTGATCCATGTATATTTCTGGCAATATTGTATCGTCTCGGCGTATTTACGTTTCCATTTCGTTTGTTTTCTCAAAGAATCCATACGAGAAAAACGTCGGAATATCCGCAATATCGGCTCAAATATAAATTTTCATTAATTTCGTCCATTTTGCTTTATATCAGCTTTCTATAAATAAATTTATAGGAAGTTATACGAGTGTTTATTTTGTGTGGAACGTCTATTTATTGGAACACACAGCTGATTTATCCCGTAGTTTATTTATATCCCACCTGAAATTTCATTCGGATTTTTTCTTTTTGTTTCACTGGAAATATCGAGTTTGTTTTCGGATGCTGCAGCCAAAGTCATCGTCTAGACTTCAACCAAGCTTGAGATTTTAAAGTACGTACAGGTACCTAACAGGAGTGTTTTGAACGTTTTTTAATATAAGAAAGTTTTTCCGAAATTGATACGAATAGGTTTCACTCAAAATATCACGAATATTTTTTATTTATTTTATTTATGTCCAGAGGTTCAATCAGCCGGACATAGTTATTTATGTACCAAGGCACTGAAGTTCAACTTTTTATGACTCGTGGAATTTAGTTGCCGAGGCCTCTGACCGAGGCAAATAAACCACACGAGTCAAAAAGAAACTTCAGTGCCGAGGTACATGTATATATTTTTTGAAATCGAAAAAAGGCGTTTTATTAAGTTTAATACCTATCCGGCCACGTTTTACGGGAGATGAACGCGTCTGACTTTTGAATTGTTTACATCTCGCCAAGGCCAACTTATGGAAAAAGAGTAGGTACCTACTGTACGCGATTGAATATAAGAAATACGCCCCCTGTAGGCTCAATGCTAAACTAACTATATGGGCCATGCCATTTTGTTGATCCGTATATTATGTTTTCTGTTTTGTTCAAAATCAGTCAAAAAAGCTTTATTTTCTAAAGTTGACTATTATAATAATGTGGTAAATAACAACAGTTGAAATAAAATGTTTAAATATTCCCGCCACGCTTGTGCCAAAAAAGAGAGAAGAGTTAAAGTTGTTAGAAAATGAAATAAAGCAAGTAAAATGTGATTTTTATTACGATTGCCACGCCCAAAAGGCCTCCCACAGTTATCAGAAGTGGAATTTGAACATGCTAAAGTGTTATGTAGTGTAATTACGAAGTTTTAGTGCGAGATTCGGACGAAAAACCGTCTTGATTCGATCGCCGAGGTCCTAACCTAAACATTTTTTGTTCGTTTGTTCCTGAAAACATTTTCGAGATGGAACAAGTTTCGATAAATTTAATTTAACCAACAAAGTTCTCTATTTCGAATTCTGCTTTTAGTTCATTTTTATAGTTGCCTTTGCAATTACATAAATCATAAACAATAATGTTTAAACTTTATAATAACCGGTAAGTACAGTTTCCCGCGGTGTATGTCTGCCCCGATTTTTTTGAAATTTTGGCTACCCCCTATTTTCGGGGTCCCTGAACACGAATCTGACCTTAGTTTTTGGTGCTCGGGCGTAGTTTCCGAGAAAATGAATTTTCAAATTTCCTTTCACTTTTCATGGCGATATTTGTGGTTATAATCCGGATGAATTTTTACTATATGCAGCTCAAACTGATCACCACACTATTTTGCACCTTTTGCAACATCGAAACTTCGCGGAAACCCGCGGAAAATCCGAAATTTGGAAAGATTTGTGCCATGTTTACGTCCGGCCCGGCCGCTGTTTTCGCCCCACAATCGGCGGGCGCCGATTGTCGGGGGGAACTTTTACCTAATAACCAAATAAACTTTATGAAGACGGCCACAAAATATATGGAAGACGACAAGAACAATGAACAAGAACAAAGAACAACGCAGTGTAAACCCAAAGTGTGCCCAAAGCTAGAGGTGACAATATAGTTAGTTCGCATAGTGCCCGTCGGGGCGTTGGCATCTTAAATTCAGTCGCGTATAATGGCTTATTTTAGTGTCGCATTTTGAGCTTTTAATGAAAGGACTGGAAAAAAGTAAATTTCTTTTTCTAGTCGCCAATAGATGGCTCTAAGGACGAGTATAATAAAGTTCGAAAGTGGCAAAACACCTTGCAATTTATAATTATTTCAGTTGACAACTCAAAACAGGCGATTTTCGAGATGTGAGATCTTTTTACAAACCGACAAGTAGTGTTTTTCAATAAATTCCTTCTTGAAGCTAGGATAACTCCTCCTAGTAAAGTGCTGCCTGTTGTTTTTAAAAGAAAGAGTTTGTGCTAGAGTTCATCAATATTTAAAATCTTAGATAAAGAAAAATATTTAAAATCTTAGATAAAGAGAAAAATTATCATAAAAGATTATTTAGTGAAGTGGTATGCATTCAAAGTCATAACAATACCGTTAACAAAAAAACCGATACGGAACACCTGAGTCTTATTTATAGTGGCCTTATTAGTAAGTACATCAAATCCTAAAGAATGTTTATTTATTAATTTATATTCCTTTCATATTTTTAAAAGTTTCTTAATGCTCAAATTTTAAAAAAGTTTATGAACATAAATACTGATGGTTTTATTCTATGGCATACCCTATATTTCTAGAAGTGTGATTTTTATCATCTTTTGCCCATTGTATATTAGAAATTTCTTCTGTACTTAAAAAATAATGTGTTTTTAACCTCTGCAGATAGTGCCGGGTGTTGGATGTTTTTTATAGTTTACCTACCTACTTAGTTCCTTGATTTTAGCCAATGTTGTTGTCTCCATATTTTAATCTTATTAATCTATTTTTATTTAATTCTACGTATGATGTACACATCTGTAAACAAGATTTTTTGTTTGACTTCCACATGGTTTCCTCACTAGGTAAGGTTGTTCCCCTTCTCATAGCTTATTTAAGTTTTAATATTTTTAATTTTTCAAATTGTTTGTGATATTATCTTCTTAATCTTCTTGTAGCCCTGAAGATGATTTAGACATAAATCGAAACGTCGGCTTTGTGAAAAACACCAGTGTTGTTATTTTGTCCTATCTACCGACTAAGTGTACCCATTGCGAATCAAACCAGGACACGAAACTATTTCTATAATATTTTTTATCATCTAATAACCAAATACCTCCAGAGCATTATGGCAATGAGAGAAGCACCTATTTTCGTTGAAAGACTTCTTAGGTTATAGCTTCATGGCCTCATAGCTAACAATATGTATTTTGTCTCCGACGCGGGAATGCATAATCGTAAGCACAATCCGGCAACATGGTACGGGCATTCCCCTGACGTCATCTACAGTTGATCTGATTGCCGCGCCATCTCGTAGGGAGTAGCAGTAACTGGGATTATTATTTGCATTTCGTGAGTGGCACTCTTTCCGTTTTCGCTGGACGATTAAAGGGTTGTCCATCGCCATCGGGCGAATCCCTGTTGGCAATAATATTCTTTTTACCTTTCCCGAGCCCTGTTTTTTCGGGATAATACGTATTCCTTTTTTTAATAAACCGCCAAACCGTTCCGCCGCCCACATTATTCAGCCATTATCCGCCGCAAAACCTATCTGTACTCGCGTGCACCGGAAACGGTGGATCCACGCCACCGTTCCGCGTCACACCCCTATTTAGGGGTGGCGCTATAGAATTTCAGCAAACAACGGGACGTTCGGCGGACATAAAACACCGCTATCGCCGGCTCACCGGTTTGATACGCGACGCGTAGAAGAAAAGTTAGTCAAACAACTGAATGTAAAAATAGATGTTTGCCCTGCGGGTTAGTCTGGAAATGGTGTATACAAAGGGGTCGTTTTTCTATAGAGTTTGACTCCGGCGATTTCGTTGCTTTTCATAAGGTAGGTAGGTATATCAGTGGCGTCTCGCCATTTGGCCAGGGCCAGGGGGGATAACCATATGCCATATTATTAAGTCATCAGGACTGAACTACAATATCTCCTTATTACGAATTTTAGTGGGGAATGTGCCTCGCCTTTTATTAAGTTCCGCTTCGATGCCTATAGCTCGATGCGGGAAGTTTTGGTATTCTGTGTTTTGGGCCCATTATGGTAAAATCACTAGTCAGTTTAACGACGTGTTTCTACGAGTTGATTCCAAAAACCTATGCTTTTAGGGGCTCATCTCATCTCTTATTGTCAGTCCGGAGATATAGCGCAAAAACAGAACTTCGAGATTTCGTTTTCGATTTGACTTTGAAAATTCCAGGGACTCTTTAAAGTAAGAGGACCCAGCATTATACTTTCCAAAGTGAGGCCTATGAATATAACAGGTACTTTGATTGTTAGTAAATATTAATAATGGTTTCCATGATTTCTAAAAATTAGACTTGACAATTTTGTGTATACAAATACAAGTGCAGAATGTGGCAACTGTCAAATGAAAGAAATTTATTTTATAGTTGAAATGGATTTCCAGCAATTATTTCCACGAATTTAAGTAATAAGTATGGTAAGTCAGTAGTGCCGATTTTGCTTATTTAAGAATTTGTCGCTATTGCACCTTGTTACCAGGTTCCTCAATCCATTTGTAATATGTATACTTGAACTTTCTTCCCTTGTTGAATGTATCTAGCCAAAGAACTTTCACAGATTTCGGGATGGACTAATAAGATTAGGTCTAGTACCTAGTTCTAATGATGGTACCTCCCAAACTTAAAATAAACTTGTAGTCGAAGAGGAAGCTACCTGCTTAATAATTTAAAATTTTCGAAATACGATTTGTTTTGAACTACCTACTTATAATTGTAGGATTACTAAAGGTGATACAGGAAAAATCTGGTTGCAATTATTGGGACTACTACCAGGCGGCCGCATTACCTTTAATTGATACATCTAAGTATCTGGAAGTTAGAAAAGTTAAAAATTGTGAATTATGATGGGAAATGTTTTGCCTTCTTTAGAATCTATGGCACTGGCATGGTGGCATGTCACATAAAACCTGATGGCAGTTGGACACTGACATATAACATAACCTTGTATCAGCTCCCTTGTGGTCTCCTTGGAGTCAACAGAAAACAAACTTCCCCTCAAGGCTTCACTTTTCCTATGTGAGAGACTGTGATTTGCTGGGACCCCTTATTTTAAAGAGTCCCTGGAAAATTCAGTCAAAAATTAAATTTGGGAATATCTAAATGCCCGACCTCATTTTTGAGAAACAGCTAGGATCCGAAATCAGCCTCCAAAGCCGACTAATTTTTTTGAAATAGACGTTTATTTCCTACTAAATGCCGTATTTCACTTTTATTTACCACTTAAATTTTAAGGCCCATAATCGATGGATACGTAATTTGCACCCCGAAGATATGGCCTCGTCTCCTAATAAAATGTCAAACTACCTCGTATTTCATCTCCTGTTTTATATAGTCCCCAAGACGTAGATGTCAGTGGCGTACGGTGACATATTTATGTAGGGAAGCGATCAGGATCTACTTTTTTGGAATCTTGCCGTTCCCTACAGTTCAATCAAATGCACGGCATAGTTTCCACGATTTGTAGATTCTTTTCCTTCATCGTGCCCCCCTGCAACTAACTTCATGTTCTCCAAGAAAACAGCAGCCGTTTTAAAATTTCTCTGGTTCTATTTACTAATTCATTATGTAATCTGCGACTAATTTTTAACAAATTATGTTCAAGGCGTGTCTTTCTAAATGTTTTCTCTTTAATGGTTGCTGTTAAATGTCCTCTACTGTTCACATGTCTACGTTTTTTGGAGGTTATTAAGGTCCCAAAAAACCACTCGAATTTTCTCACTTGAATTAAAAAGCAAACACGACCAGCAAAATAATTTAGATAATGTTTTGCATCCTGTTAACCATTCATACTTTTTATACAAATCCATTTAAGTGTCTATAGTAAATTTCTTAACCGACTTATTGACTTTTGGTTCTAAAATGGCATAATAAACTGGTACACTACACATCCACATTTATCCTCTACCGCGATTACCACTCCCGGCTCTTCAGACGTCAAGTTTTCTTACTTATTATTGTTCGTTGAAAAGCGGCCGCAAACTGCGTTTCCAAAGATCGAAATTGCAATTATTAGATCCATTAATAATAGTTCAGTATAAACGAGCGAGGATTGCCAGGGTTGCTAACTCCACATGTTTGGAAATCCTTCTGGTTTAGTTAGTTTAGTTTCTTCCGGAGATTTTCGTTTACTACCTAGTTTAATAGATACTACGAGTACATTTATAATATTATTCTGAACCAAAGAAAACTTGGGGTCTACATATTTCCATAGTAAATAGCTAGTTTACGGCTGTGTAGTTTTACTTAGTAAACTGGCTGCAAAACTCGTTATTTTATCTACTAAGTATTTCCATAGTTTTTAACGAATTGCAGCAGCACTGCAATCCTGGAAGAATCTTTCCCGCCAGTTGTTATTCACAAGTAAAGTCTCAAAATCTGTTAATTTACGAACTTTAGAATAAAAGTTTTTCGTAAATGTGTGGAAACAACTATAGGTATGTATACATTTTTATTAAGTACAAACAGCATCTCCAACAAAAATGCCGTCGTTACGTCTGAATTCAAACAAATCCCATTCTCTACAGCACAAGCCGAAAATCTCCCTCTGCTGTTTTTTTTTACGGAAAATAAATTAAATCTCATACCGTGGAAAATCCTGACAAATCGCCTTGCAATTTTTCCCGGCGTCCTAATCTCCAGCTGGTAGAAAGACATCGTATCGTAAGGGTGGGTTTGCACTTTACGTGGAGCTTGCGTCCTATGCAATTATAAATAAAGAGGGGTGCTTTTGTGGCATATCATGTAAAGGATAATTAGTTGAGGAGTTCCGGGTTAGAATCCCAGCTAGGTTAGAATTATTCCACATACGATTCTTGCATTAAGTCGCAATGATGAATATTACTGGTACAACAGAACAAATAGGTAGTTAACATAACCAACAATGAATGGTTACCTACCCACAATGAATAATTGTTATCCTCCAACCACTAACTCCTTCTAGTAATTGTAGAAGACGCCGAAGTATAGACGCTATATCTCACCGCTACTTACTATTACAGTCAGTTGGATCAAATACCATCTAGCCGATGGAACTCGTATGTTCCGGTAGCTTAGTTGGTTAAGCGCCCATATAAGATGGAGCATGCACATATAAGGTAAAAATATCAACAGATATACTCAAATTATTTTAAGAAGTCCTTACTGGGACTGTCAATTGGTAATTTCGATATCCTAAGTTGGCATCAATGCAGCAAAAAATGCAACCGGGTCATAAGTTCAGGTCAGTAACGAGCCCATTTGCACTAATAACACGAAAAGTAACACAAACAAGAACAACACAGATGACGGTAAAACTCACGAAACGTAGAAAACCCGCGAATATTTTCATTACCGAATGTTTGAACCAGTTTGAACGATCTGGAAAACCTTCACTGTCACTTTGACACACCGAAGCTAAATTTGCCCGAGTCCGCCCCTAGACGCTGCCAAAAGCAGCTGATTATTACAAAATACCAAAACGACAGTGTTTCCATGACGTTTGAAATTATTATTAAAATGAGTTGTAGTCATAGTTATTTTTATTTGTAGCGGCATAATCGTGATTGCAATAGGGTTTTTATTTTATTATGCTCTTTTTTTCGCATCACTTGGGTAACTTTTCACATCATAAATCAATGAGTGACGTCATTAACTGGTTGTGACACATATACCAATGTTATACCCATGGTTAACAGAAAATTCCTAGGGTTTTTGTGGAGAATGTCATCTGACAAAATGGGGACTTCTTACAGTAATCGGGGTATATATCTGGCACTTGCGCCTCGTTTTCAAACATATTTCGTAACAGAAAACTGTGAAAAGGGCACGCCGTTACTAACCGCAATCTCTACTATCTTTGAGTGGCTAGAAACAAAATCCCCACATTCGAGGAACGAATCGACGACTCGGCAACGTCGCCGCGACGCATAATGCGAACCCGGCCTAAGAACCGGGCGGTGCGCGCAACGCGCAACAGAGCCGAAAGGAGGCTGGGCCGCTCGCGTCCCGGAACCGGAAACGAGATAGGGAGCGTTCGGCGCTAGCTCCGGAGTAAATAAAACAGAGCGGGGCGGCACCGCGGAGCACTGTTTCCGCCGAGATAGCGCACGCTTTGTTGCTTTTCGGCAATTTTAAAGCCAGTGAAAATATAACCTGCGGCAACAAAAGTCTGATCAGCATCGGGCAGGTAAAACAGCTACCCCCCTTTCGAAAATATTTAAACAAGGCTTTGATTTGTATCGATGGGGAAAAGATGCACGATCCGGCAACAAGGTAGCAGCATTCGCCCATCAGAACCTATTGATCGCAGCGCCGTCTCGTAGAGAGTAGCAGCAACTGCAATAGAATTTGCGCTTGAGCCCATGAAAAAAAAAACAACGAAATATTACTTTGATCCAGACTTCTGTTGCAGCTGCAGGTTTTACGTACCTAACGAAAAACTGAACAAACACATTATTTCCGCTATAAGTTTTAAATCATTCTTCTGGCTTTTTGATTTTCAAAGTTATGGCTAACGCTTCGCTCCGCGCTTTGCGAATTTTTAAAGTTGGCTTATAAATCACTTTTATTACGTCTATACCCATCAGCACCAAAGTTTTGGGATTTCGTGAATAGAAACTTTGATGTAGTACTGAGAAATTGTGAGCATAGTCAAATTCAAACAAACGTAAGTTAAGTAGGACGGAGATCCTAACTAGGGCAAACTTATACATATAATTAAATATCTACACCTACAACCTGCAGCTCAGGTAAACCTAATATATTTTCTTGGGCACTAAGTATTAAAGCGACAATAACAATCTTTTAAAGTTCAATTTAATATTTAGTACAATATCGCGATTTTACTAATTATTTCTCTTCATTACAATAATTGTATTTTTTTTCTTTCTATGGGAGTTTTAAGAATGTAATACCGTTGACTGACGTATTTTACTATCAGTCAACGGTAATACACTTTTCCAACATAATTTTTTTAATATACCGAGAAATTTGTATCCAATGAGAATAGCCGTTGTTGCCGCGATTTCTCCATCTGTGTACTAACGAATATCAGCCATGCGCAGATAAACTTTTAGGCGGAGAATTCAAAATACAATCCAATAATGCTACTCCGAGGGCAAATACCCCTACCGGCATTGAACTACACTGTTGGTTCTCGATTTTCGTTGGGAATAACATTGTAGATCAAAGTTTTCTCCTTCACCAACGTAATGACAAAGATCTGCAATCTTTTGTGGGCTCTCAGTTTAAAAGTTAATACCAAATCGACACTTTCTCAATACGCCACTTGTACAAACACGGCAACTCCGCAATATTTCAGTCAATCACTGCTCTAGGACCGTGTAACGTCACGACCCTAGCGGGAATTTCAATAAGTAATGTTTTGGGGCACATACCGGCGAAAACCCCTTCCAACTTCCGTACTTTCAACTTTTCGATTATAAAACTATACATTTTCTGTATAAAACATAATGAATTTGTCGGCACTATTAGACCTTGGCTATCACAATAACAGCTTACTTTCTTGGATTCTAGAATGTAAGTGTATTATGACAAAAAATCCAGACTGAAAAGAATGGAATTAAAGTAGCGGATTTCGACCACGACGTCTTTAACCAACCAGTGGAAATTGTATTAAAAATTTGAAAAGATTTTCTAATTATTGGAAAGCACTTCTGAGAGGCAATCTTTCGCGAGTTTTCGCATTCAGCCGAGCTTTCAGGAAAATAGGTGAATTCCTCAGAGAAATAACCAAGGATAGAGGGAGTATGAACAAAAAGTAAACAGAGCCAACATATTTTTGAGTCCATTTGAGAGAAGTCCACTGTTTACAGCATTTCGTTTCAAAATAGACGGGTTTAATAATGGGATTACTTAAATGAAGGCACACTCATAACGCTAATTTTGTTTTGAAAACACCTTTATTTATTTATTAAAGTCCATCGTACAATATTATCCTTTCTTAATTCTCTAAACAGTGCTTGAAGCATTGGTACCGAGAACAATGATTAATTAATAAATACAGTGTATGTACGTGCCTATATCATAGGTCTACATTGCGATATTTAATAACAAATGTAGCTATTAATTTCTTGTATGTAACAATTTTAAACTAAAACTAAATCGCGCTGTAATTATAGTAGCTAATTATCCCTTTAATAAAATCGTCAACAGATACCCCAAACCGCCCAATATGGCAACGCCGCCGTTGCCGCCAGGTTCATTACTCGGAAGTATTTGTTTTGTGTTCGCCCAGCAAGTCAAGTTTGCCCATTTGTTTGCGTATGTGTTTTTCGTGTTTTTTAATTCATAGACTATTAGTATTTAGGATATGAGATAGTGACTGATTTTGTATACAATGGGATGCAGAAAGTGTGATGTGACATAACCTATCACAGGTGATGCTGCTGCTCCCTCTATCCTTGGTTATTTCTCTGAGGTAAATGCCGAATAATTTCTCGAGCAATCCACAGGCTAATTGACCACTTTATTTTCATATTTTCACCGAGACAATGCAATGCTCTTAATTGGTGGAACGTGATTTCCCGTATTTCGGAGAAAAATGAAGGCTTCGTCGAGTTTTCCAGGGCAAAGATATGGAAGATGATGTTAGAAAAAAAGAAGCCACCGCATTTGCAGGGAAATGGGCAGAAGTTCTAATCATACTTTCCAAATTTATATTCACACAGTCTTAAAGCCTAATAATTCCATTTGGGATGATTAAGCGAAATGGGCAAATGAGTTTTCCTTAACTGCATATTCGTCCAAAAGCCGGATAAAAACTACTCTGAATTTGCTATAAATATAAGAGCTGTATTCCCTTTACGATATACGCCGGGATACACTGTTATAAAGCTCCGGAACACATTTCCATTTCCCAAAAAGATGCAAAAAAACTAGTGAAAAATTACCATGAAACGGAACACTTTAATGGACTGTCCTCTGGATGCGATGCAATTATGTAAGAGTGCTCGTCAATTTACGTGGCGCTTTTGTTCACAGAAGTCCGCGACACGAAAAATAAAAAAAGCGCTATATTGTCATGCTCGGGGTTGTTTCATTTGGAATTCCGGGCTGTAGATTGATTAGTTGCAGAACGTTGCGTTCGACATTGTAATAGTTTTTCTTATGGATTTTTCTCGGTGGAAGAACCCACGCAAGAAAGTTTAATGAGGAAAGCTATACATTGATTTAATGGGAAACGGTGGAGAACAGGTGAGAGGGTTGCAGCATTAACAATTAACACATAGATACGGTTCCTGCTTTTCCCAAAAGTGCCCCCAGGAACCACTTTGGGGCTCACTTGCATATCGCAGCGGGTAAGGTGTACTTACTCTGCGAATACTTAATGAACCAATGAGAATATAGTGCCGGAGTCGCTTACATAATTGCACGAGAAGTAGGTTGTAGGTTTAACTACTTGGGAGTAAGATGAGAGCTTTCAAAATTGAATTAACACGAGAAAGGAGAACGATCCATATCTTTGTTATCATGCGGTTTGTGCTTTCTTCGTTGCTTATTATTTTTTATCGATGGCATTATTTGGAAAGGTATAAGTAATACTATAATATTTAACGTAGGCATACCTTTCCATACTTTCCATTTGGGATGATTATGCCCTTTGCCATTCTAACATATTTCAATAAACGGTGGTTCAAACCTAAGTAAGACCTTCTTCTTTTCCTTCTCCATTTCTTTACTCTTGAATTTGACTAAATTTTTGGTCGTTGTCCTTAATTTACAATGCAATCCACGACTGTTATCATGCGGTTTGTGCTTTCTTCGTTGCTTATTATTTTTATCAATGGCATTATTTGGAAAGGTATAATACTATAATATTTAACTTAGGTATACCACAATATGCATTAGCATATTGACCGACTCATTCAGAAATGATAAAGAAAGAACGATAGTCATTGTAACATATTTCAATGAACGGTAGTTAAAACCTAAGTAAAAGTTCTTAGGCCCTTCTCCTTCTTTGCCTTCTCCATTTCTATACTCTTGAATTTTACTAAATTTTTCGTCCTTGTTGTCCTCAATTTACAATGCCAATCCACGGACTACAAAAGTGGCAGACACACGTGCCACCAAATTTACCAGGCCCCCTCCACAATTAATCCTTGTTTTTGCCGAGAACAAAAGTATCAACCTCTTTTTTCTCATTTCCTTTCGGGAAGCCACCGGCACTCTCCGGCCATTTTTTCGTCTTGGTTAATGTTGCAAATGCACCGTGATTTTTGCCGTCTTTCCCCCGAAACTAATGGCTTGTCTAATATCCTTCAGGGCTCAAGTATCCCGGGAAATGAAAAGAAAACCATATAAAAGAGATTTATTGGTCCTCGAATGACTTTTGGTTTAAGTCGGCCATGAGACAACGGATATATTTCATGCCGTTCTATTTGTTTACACCACCCCGAAATATATCAGAGAAAAGGATAGCTACCTTGGGAAGGTAGAGGCCGTAAAAGACACATAACTCCCAAAAGTAGGTATTGCAAGCCGATAGGGATAAAGATCCCGAACATCTCCCGGGTTCAGCGCAAAAACAAAATATAATATAATAAAACCAAGGGATACTATGTGATTTATTAGCTCAAAAACAATTTAGGAACAAAATAAAATATCACAGACTTACATAGCTTGTGGTAATATAAATAAGGCCATTGCAGTAGTGAATTAGTTGGCGACATTCCTAAACTCTCCGCTACTAACAGTTGCTGACCATAGTGCTAAGTTATTTGTGGAGTTTCAGATAGAACCAGAAATAACTCCACTAGTTTGCAATCATCGGTACTCTTATTTATACCCATATTGCCATTATAACAAATATAATCTTTTTTCGTTTTTGTTAACACGTTAAAATATTTTATTCGTCTCCAAACAACTAAAATCCGAAATAACGCACTTGTTGAAACAAACAATTTTCACACACAAGGTCTACACAGAATCCTCAACATTTTTATACTGCTTCACTGTCGTAATCTTGCAAATGAATAATAAATATATTAACTAGCCTTCACCAGAATCCCTCATTGATTTTCTAAATTACTTCCTACCAATTAGGTAGGTACATCTGAAATATATATTGTACACAAATAGACTGATAAATAATGTTTGCCGCTTCTTTGGATCATTATTGAGGTAAGTAGGTGCGGCTAAATATGAAAATCTGGACCGTTCCTTGCAGTTCGCTTCGGATCTGGTCAAAAATTCTTCTGTTCAAAATCATAAAACTGCTCACAAACCTACGAAGAAGAAAGGAGGGGGTTAGTAGAGGCTATTACAAGTTACTTTTACACAGGGGATACTAAAGTGGAAGGGGCAAAATTGCCACAAAAATGAGTATTTTATATGCTTTAAGAAATAATGGGGTTCAAGCAAGGGTTCAAGTTATTGTACAACCGAAATAAACATGGAAATGAAGTAGATCACGTGAAAACAATTTTAAGAAAGTGTTTGATGTATCGAAAGACTGAATTGACAGAAATCCGCCGATTGGTTTTCACTACGAACGAGAAAACCGAGCCGGAAACATTTCGAATCACCTCATTACCAAAAATTTCCCGTATCCAAAAAAAAACAACTAATAATACGGTTAAAAGCAGGCTGAGGAAAAACCAACGTAAGTCTCATCGGAAATTCCTTTTTAAATTACATCCCATTGAATGAAACCTTCAGCTATGCTATTGATAACGGTTTATAACTGTGCCTATGTTAATCGCTAGCGGAGTGCGGAGTCAAGGTAAGAAATAGGTAATTAATCAAGTCGTGTGCATTTGGTAAACAGCGGCATAAACAGGAATTGTATTTATTTGAGTAGGTACATACCTCGGTACATAATGCCTATATGTATTTTGTAGTCACCGATTTTTTTAATTCCGGAGAGGTGAAATCTTTAGAGGTCAGGGTTTTAAATACTTAAAAGTTTCATATTAATTTATAAGCCAGTTTATAACTCTTGGAATAAGAACCGTCAGGCAATTTGATTTATAAGTCTACAAAGGATTTCCCAAAGGATTTTCCCAGGTTTTTATTCTAAAGCAATTAGACATTTTTTGATTCAATAACCCGGGGGGGGTTACTTTTTTCTTTTTTTTTACTCTTCATCACAGCCATCACTAATTAAAATTCCAGGTGCGAATAAAATTATATAAACGGGAAGCGCATAGAGTGCATAAATTTATTAGGTTTGAATAACATATTTATACCTAGCGAAAACTGCAAAGATAGAGTTTCTTGATGCTTGTAATCATATCTATACCTATACCACAAAGGATATTTTTGTGGACATCAGTGATTTTTTTCCCAGGGCACGAAATGTTCTTTATTTTATAGGCCACAAGAACGTAATTTTTACTAACAATAAAAATGAAACAATTTGTCCAATCGCCAGCGTCTCGTTTTCCTTATCTTTGTTAAATACGCACATCGAGTAGAACCATATCATTTATCCATCACAAAATCGAGAATATAAACATAAGCAACGCTAATCAGCGACGAAACAATGCCAAATAATTAGTTTGCCCTCGGAATAATCGAAGTATACTCGGAATGTACTGGCAGATAAAATTAGAGTATGCTAATAATCAGCTAATAATAGTAAGTAGGTAATTATTCAATTTTTATTTACCGCCCACCATGTAGAATGATTATTTACGTTATTTGCCAAAATATGTACCTATTAGAGGGAATTTGGATATTTCATCATACCTAGGTACACCTGAAAAAACATCTTTTAAGTATATTTTCTGTACCTAAGTATACATTTTTTTCTTTCATTTTAGAACAATGAAAATTGGTGCAAGGTTTTGATTGATTCTAAATGAGAATCCGTAGTCAATTTTTTTCTAAACAAATCCCTAAGATTTTTGAGAATTTAAGCCCAAAAAAGTGGTCGTAGTTGGCCATGATTACAGCTACCTTTAATTAAAAAATATTTAACTACTTACCTAGGTAACTTTTTTTAGAAGAGTGCTCCTAAAGGTTTTGAATTTTTTTACGCCTAGAGTTTTTCTTCATGAATAAATTTCTTTTATAACATTTTGACGTGAAAGTTACAGAAGTGACACTCCTAAAAAGTGGGAAAATGGCTAAAAATTAAAGTAGTAGTTTCTCATTCTGAACAAGTTTCCTTAATAACATTTTGTCGTAAAACCTACAAAAAGGTTACTTATTGGTGTGAAAAATTAGTTTACAAAAATCAAAGTGGGCCTATAGGCTTTTGAAATTTTTCACATGTTGTACCCAATTGGTCATCATGAACAAGTTTCCTTAATAACATTTTAAGCTACAGAAAGGGCACTTAAAGTTAAATAATTTGTAATTAAAGGTTTAGGTAGGTAGTTGTGCAAGGATATAATAACCCAGACAACACAAAATATTTTTAAATGATTCCAAAGATTCAGAAAATATTACAATATTTATATAATATGACGAAAATGTTTTGCTAAAATATTTTTACTCACATTTTATAAATATTCGGAGAAAATATTTTATAAATATTTAAAAATAATTCCAAAGTACCTACTTGAAAATTTTGCAACATTTATAAAACATTATAGTAATATTTCTCAAAACCTGTTTTATAATATTTACCCGATGGAACCCATATCCATGATACTATAATGTAGTTTTATGCCCGTATCCGTATATCCGGTAGTTTAGCTGTTTAGTGCCCATAGGGCCTACGGCCACAGTAAGGAGTCCTTACATATTACATAATAATGGTAAAAAATTATTACGACCCTGATCCCTGATTGCAGCAACTAGGTATTAAATCTAGGTTGATATAAAATGGATGATATTTTAAAAATATTTTTAAAATATTTTATGCAACGTTTTAAAAATATTTTAACAACCTTATAGTTGGTCCACTCTTATAATTTATAAAACATTTAAAAAACATTAACTGGGTAATATAGGAATATTTTATTAATATTTTCATGTTTCTCTGAAAATGTGTATAAAATATTCCAATAATATTATTGCGTTGTCTGGGAATTAGGCAACCCATGCACAATTTGGTTGTTTATACATAAAGTATCTTTTTTTTACTACTAACCTGAGAAATCACCATTATTTACCTCATTCCTCTAATGAAAAGTAATATTAATTTCTCTCCCTAGGTAAATAATGAACAATTTTCTATATGACATTTAAAAATTGGTTTCATTTTATCAGCTTGACAATTTTATCAGCTTGACAACTGAACTCAAATCTAATCAAATATGTAAAATATGGCAATATTTCATTGTTAGTAGTAAAAAAATTCTACATACACTTCAGCCTGGTTCATACAGGTTCTTTATCTTTTAATTTTTCTTTATCTTTAAGAAATATTAAATGTCATTGGTCAGTTCAAATCAAGGGACAAATGCCATTGGTTATTTTCAAAAAGATAAAGTAAAATTAAAAGATAAAGAAGCTGCATGAACCAGGCTTTCGGTTGAGAAGGCCATTATTTACCTCGCATATTAGGTATACCCTTTGGCGCTACGCGCCTCAGGATATAAAAATGCTCGGTAAATAATGGCTCACTTCTCAACCTAAGTGTATAATATACTATTAGAACTACTGTCAGAAATTAACTTAAATTACAGTTGGACTTTAATTAGTCTAAAATAGTGTGCAGAGACATTTTTCAATACAAATGGCAATAGAATATTTACTTTTTTCTGACCTTCATTGTTGCTATATTGTCAACATAGAAGCATTATTGTTTTATACAAGAAATCGATTTTAATTTTGTCATATGTGATTGATTTCATAACTGTACATTATCCACTAGACGATTTAATTATTGTTAGTTGTTTTAATGAAAAAACAACTATTTCATTTTGCCCCAATAACTATTTCAATTTGCCCCTTCTATGGGGCAAAGTGAAATAAATATCAAGTTTTTAAAAAGATATATATAATATGATCAAAAAAATAAAATGTTTAATTCTGTGCTGTTGCTAAGATACACAATATATTAAGGTTGGTAACGCACTGCAAAAAATTGACAAATATGTAAAGATATTTTTTTAATAATTAATCGTATCTTAGCTATGTCACTTTGCCCCTACTTCCCCTATAGAAAAAAAAATACCTTTCATTGGGAATAAGGAATACAGACGAGGGTAGGACCACAAAACTGTGGTAGGACTTTGTTTGAGAAAAAAGAAGGATAAAATTCCGCAATTAGGCTAGACAGAAATTTGCGACCCATTCCTTTCTTTTCGGCATCATTATAGTAAAGTTTATTAGTAGAAAGAAAAAGTGGAATGTGCCGTTTTAAAACCACCAAAATTTCATTCATCTCCGCGATCGGCCTTCTAGACCGGGAGATAGTGACAGATTTTTGGAGGTGATTTTACCCAGTATGCCTTTCAAAGGGCATTATGTGGCACATATTCTCACAATAATAAGGTATGAATCTCGAGAGTCATCCTGGGTTCTTCATGTGAAAAACGGAGTTTTCAATTATTCGAAAAATATGCGTTTTGATATGATTTTATACAGGCTGCCATGTGTTTTATAATGAACTTCAAAATAAAAAAATCCTCGGAAAAAATAGGCATACCGTTAGGGTGGGTCCAAAGGGCTATTATTGTCACGTGATCTTGTATTTTAATAATTATTTTTTCCACGTTTCTGAACAGGCTGCCAATGAGAAGTATGCAAGTTCTTATTATGAAAATGCTGAAAAAAAGATGGCATACCTTTCCCGCATGTCCAAGTACTGTTTAAATTGAATGTTATTTAATCATTTAAACGAGTTATTCGATGTAAAGTGTACTTGGACATGCGCGAAAGGTATGCCATCTTTTTTTCAGCATTTTCATAATAAGAACTTGCATACTTCTCATTGGCAGCCTGTTCAGAAACGTGGAAAAATTAATTATTAAAAAACAAGATCACGTGGCAATAATAGCCCTTTGGACCCACCCTAACGGTAGGTATGCCTATTTTTTCCGAGGAATTTTTTATTTTGAAGTTCATTATAATACACATGGCAGCCTGACTAAAATCATATCAAAACGCATATTTTTCGAATAATTGAAAACTCAGTTTTTCACATGAAGAACCCAGGATGACTCTCTGATTCGTACCTTATTATTGTGAGAATATGTGCCACATAATGCCCTTTGAAAGGCATACCTACTGAGTAAAATCACGTCCAAAAATCTGTCACTATCTCCCGGTCCATTCGCAATTTCGAGGCGATCCAACTCGATCAGTTTTATCCCGCGACCGAACCCACCCCCCAGGCTCACCTCATCCCACTTGATGAACTTCTCGCCCTTCAGCAGCTCGTCGGGCAGCTCGATCGGCCGCAGCGAGACGGCGTTGGAGGCGGGGGGCTGCGGCCCCCCGACCGACTTGCCCGACATCGCCGTCCTTTGCTCAGATCGGGCGGTATGGCATCGCGTCCCCGGGGTGGCGCGGCGGCTCCGACGCGACTGTTATTATGGGGGCGCAGCAGGCGAGGCCGGACGCCGACGATGACGACATCCGAAGCCGACTGCGCTTGTTGCTCGCCGGGCGAGGACTGGAACGGGCGGCGTTGCCGCGTCGGCCGAACGGGGGGAGGATCAGGAGGATCAGTTCGGTCAGCGACGCGGGTGCGTCGTGGACGGGCAATAATGATCGATCAGGGCCGACGTGATTGTTTTTGTGTTGTTGGTGCGCAGTCGAACTTGGATATGATTGGCTGGTTCGAAAACGATCACATCGCTATTGAGAAAACACAGAGGAAATTCATAGCTATTTCACGACTTATTCGATTTGGCTTGATTCTATTCAATGATTGGCCAAACTAATGAGTACGAGTAGATTTTGTGCCGTGTGCGGTAGTTGTTGATACACCCCACACCTGAGACTATGCAGGTATGTACAGTTGGCGTCAGATGAAACCGAACGACGTAATGCCATTTTCTTGAAACTTTTGAAGTAAAAATACCCAAAATCCATTTCACAATCAACGGATTTAAGCTTAAACCGAGGGATGAAGCGACCGACGAACGCGACGTTGTCAAATATCAGAACAGAATCCAAATATCCCAAGGAAATGGATTTTTAGCGGTCGGTTTCGTCTGACGCCAACCGTACCACGGGCGAGTTTACAAATGTGATGGAATCCGGAATCTATCGTGATTATTGGGCCCTTTACAAATTTCTGCACTTGTGATTGGCTCGATGAAATTGTTGGCTTTAAAAACTCGCCCCACCTCTATGACTATGGTAAAATAAAAAAAAAACACAATCAGGAAGTTTCATAAAACGAAAATGTCAGTTGGCGAATTGAACTTACAATTTACACCCAAAATTTTATTTACATACCTATTTTTTAAGTGTGATGGCTTGGAGAGTACGCACCATAAGAAAAACTCAGTTTTCAAAATTTGAATATCGAAAATATGAAAAAGGCCCAAAAAGCACCCATATTGTTAATTTTAGAGAAAAGACTTATGCCGCGGTGGCGTCGCTCGTACCGGCGCTGACTTTTTAGACTGCATGTTTTTCTGCCTTCGATCGACCTTGGTTCGAGGCAGGCGCATGCAAAAAACACCGCTATGGCCAAGAGCGCTGGACAAATGTGGGTTCACGGTATTGCTCCTAAATAGGCTTTATCCGTGTGATTTACTAATTGTCCTACACTCACTGGGATTACTACGGTTTTCTAGGGTTTTCCGTACTTGAGCGAATATGCTATCCTATAGTTATATCGGGAAAAAGTCGGCCCTAGCCGCAAATGGCAACGACGACAAAATAATAGTAATTGCCCCCCTCCCCCACACAAGCATGTGGTTGCTTCTAGGGTACTCTTAGTAGTTTGGAGTATTGTGAGGGTGAGAATTATTATTATTATTATTACTATAAAAAGTTGTTTAGAATTAAAAAATAAGCACAACAATGAAGTTTCATACACACAAATATGGAATTGCGAAAGTTAATCATTATTTTTATTTTGACTATAGCTACCTACATTATTATTGTGTTGTAGTTATATTTATATCTGAACCACAGTGATGATTTCCTGGAGACTAAAAATGGTCTCAGGTGTGGGGTACAATAATTATCTTTTCATAATTTTAGAGATGGGTTTTGGGTTTACACCCATCGAGGGGTTTAAACCCTTTATGGGTGCCAAACCTTTGAACTAGGAAAAAAAATTATTAAGAAAAGTGGTTCAGAACGACCATCTCTATATTACCCAAAAAAGGATGCCAGTTATTTCAGACTCACCCTGTATACTGATGACATTTTTTTATTTCTCGTTAACTAGTTTATTAGAGTTAATAATGCAGGATGAATTTTGTTTTTGTATGCTATAAAATACATTTATTCATTTATTCAATATTTAGTCATCGTTATTTCAATTTAGGATAATGTAATAGATAAACGACTAAATTTCTAATTCGCCTGCAACATTATTTTTTACTTTTTATATCTTCTTGCAATGTTTCTGTTGTTTATAGTTTTTAGATGAGTAGGTATTTGGTATTAAATTAAACGTCTAGATGTCACCAATCAAAATATGCCAAAAACTAGTGTCATAATTTGACACCCGGTGCCAAAAAGGGTGGAAACCTTGACACCCTTTCCAAATATGAAAAAACCCCGTGTAAACCCATCTCTACATAATTTGTTATAATACTTATTTAATCTGTGCTACAAACTTTGAAACACAGACCAATTAATATAAATCTTTGAAACTCGAAATGTCAAAATATTTTTGTAGTTTGTGGTATTATTTTTAGTGCCTTCTGATGTGCTTTCCTTTCATGAAATTTGTCTTGCTAATAATTTTGTACTATTTTCTGTATAAAAAATACATCAGGGAATGTTTGCTTTATCACTGAATGCTGAATACTTACGTACTTGGCCCCTAACTACTTACCCACAGAAGCGGTCAAATCATAGTCAAACAAGTAAATAATGGTTTGAAGTTCTGCTGAAACATACCTTATTATATTACAAAGAAAATTGCATAATCTGATTTATAGAACCAATTTATTTTAAAATAATTCTCAAATATAAAAAAATACTGCGCTTAAATAGATGTTAGCAGGGTGAGTTTCTCGTTCAGCTGCAACTGCGTCTTAATCAACTGGGACAAAGTGATAACCATCAACAGATCCTTAACGTTGCTGTTGAACATCTCCGAAAACTGTTCGTTTGTCATATGCGGCACAGAATTGACCAGATCCAACAATTTCCTGCCTACCGCGTTATTCGGAGGTTGCCGATCGGCCAGCACATCCTCAACGTACTGGAGCACCTGATCTAACAAGTACGTCATTTTGCTCCCCGCTTCGGCCACTTGCGCTAAATCAATCATGGGATTTACGTTTCTCGGCCTACCGGTACTCGTGATGGTTTTCTGACATAACTGCAAGCCGAACACTTCGGGATCGTAGCAGGCTATGTTGACGGGTATCGACGTAAACATACATCCTTGTTTTCCGCTTGGGACGCCCAACGAAACGCAAACATATGCTTTCAAACCCATCCTGCCACTTTGTAGGCTCGTGTCGACAGTCAGGTGCACCGGGTTGTTGCATTCTCTGGAGTAGTATTCGTGAATGACGGCACTGTGATTGGTAACTTCGTGGCCCGTCGCCCACCAGCCTATGATCGCCTCGCTGGAGTTGACCCGTCGGTTCAAATCGTAGACGTCCATGGCGTAGGACAACTCGGCCTCCACCTGGTCGTCATATTCCTTGTGGGGCACGCAGAAGCAGTTTGTTACTTCTACGATCCCTTTGTCGACGGAACCTATGGCAATGTTTTCTGTTGGTTATGTTAATAACTATAACTTTATTTTGAATGCTTACCTAGTAGGGTGCCGATTACACGATGAGAATCGGCATTTCGCCGCTCGTAAGCGTCGACGATTTGAAAAAGGACCACAGGATGGACCTTTACCTGCAAATGCATGGCCATTTTCTTGAAAAAGAGCCGATTTGACAGCTGTGACGTATGGCACAGACGTCAAAAGTCATAAAGGAGGATTCAGGCAACTTGCGAGCGAGGGTGTATGTGTGGTTGCCTGTTTTAAACTTATTGATCGTCAATCTGTCAAACAACAGGCCGGCCAACAGCACGCGGAAAATAGTCCCTAGAGCGCGTTTAAAAGCCAAAAATGAGCGTTTTCCAATTTGGATTTTCCGGAAAAATAGGCGTCGAAAAACGCCGATTTTTATCGGAATATGTTTGAAAAATAATGTTTTATGGAATGATGCAGGTACTGTGAGTTCCATATGAGATTTTGTGTGTTATTTCGGGGTGTTCCTGTTTCGTTTTTAGTATACATGGCTGCTGTTGAAATGGATTCGCGGCGATCGAGTCGACTTGAATGTGCGTTGTTTTGGCATATCTGCAATGCAGGCGTGCCTCGTTTCCACCAGTTAAAAGTGTGTCTGGCCCGGATATTTCGGGACAAAACCTAGCAGTATTTTTGAAGGTGGGTTTTTATAAGCTAACGCAAATTCACATGAAAATCACCATCACCCCTCCCCCGCCTTTTTTAAATGTTCCCGGAGATTGTTTATTATTGCTGATACCTATATGTTTAATTTAATAAGCGCACGAAAATGAGTAATTATTATGCCCGAACAAACATCGAACCGTGGAGCTGAGGAAATTATTACAAGCGGTTTAAGGTGACCTTGATGTGGAATAATGAAATGCTACAATAATTTCTATGTAATACTTCTTTGGTAGTTAGTGTGAAGAAGAGGTCATACACCTCTGCAGTACCCCTTCAAGTACCCTCCACTTGGAATGCCGAGTAAAGCATTATGTTTGTAGGAAGATAATGGAAGATAACACGAGTTCAGATGAAAGTTCATCTTCAGATTATTCAACAGAATCATCGGACGAAGATGGTTTTGAAACTGCCCTTATTGGTGGGCAAAAAGTGCAATTGCCGCAAGGGCTTTGTGAGAGGAGAGACATATTTAAGGAATTCTTCTCCGCCGAGCTTTGGAACTCGTTTTCGGACGATGATAAACAACATTTACAGACGTTTTTGCCAAATTTCCCTGAAAACGATGAACTGGAAAAAACAAAAACGCTTCAAAGACTGTTTGACTTAGAAAATTTTAAATTCGGAACCCCAATAGTGAATTTCCACGATAGTCTCAAAGCAGGTAACTACTCACCACTCACATTTTCACGCCACTTTTCTTAATTTTTGGGAAATTGCAGGATATTTTAGGCCTGACATAGCAAGTATGCGTAAGATTATTAGTAGAGCTCAAAAGAAGGAAGCAAAGTACCGCTACCAAAGCTTTAGAGAACAGTTAAGGAACGAATTATTTGAATCTCAAGAAAAACTGCTGCAGCAAGTTCGAAACTTGCCACCCGGAGTTGAACCCAAGCCGGAAAAAAGGAAATTAAACGTCGACTACGTCTCGCATAGAACTAAAAAGCGGTACTTTCAAATTTTGGGTTCGATTAGAGCGAAAGTTGATGACACCGATGGTTCGTCAGATGAAAATTACCCAGAAGGACCTCCGCCGCAATTGTCTCGAAAACAGAAAAGGCATTTGAACAGCATTAAAAACACGTTAAATACAAATAAAGTTAAAACGTTTGGATCGACTATGGTAGCGAGGGTAAATGGGTTTACATTGGATTTGGAGAAATACGTTACGCCAAATTACAATCCTTTTTATATAAATGATGAGATGTACAAAAATTTACTCTATCAACATAAGAAGAGAAAACTTGAAACTCCATTTGACCAAGAGTTTCACACGAGAGGTAAGATACCTCATTCTTGTTAATTATACAGTGCCCGCCAAAAAGTGTGCACCATATGGGAAAAATTTTTAGTAAATAACTTACGGAAAATTTGTTTGCGGCATCAGGTTTTGCTTGCTCTAGAACCAAAATTGACATAATCAAATGTTACTTAGTCTTTTTTTATATGTCAAATTTGACATTAATGAAAAAAATTCCGAAAAATGGGCTTATTTAACCGAATTTCGAAAAAAGTCATAAGAAAAATATGTTTCCTTCGCAATTTTATACCCCTATGCAAAATTTCAAGAGTACTACGATTTTTATATTTTGCCCTTTGTTGCCCTTTTCCCTATCCTATGTAATTTAAAACACTCATTGACTGAATACATACTGCATAATACTTAGTTTACGGTCTAAATATCCTTCTTTTCCTTTTTTTTGCAAAAAAATTAAAATGAGGGCTTGTTGAAGAAGCACGCTTGGTGCAAAACTGATCTCATTTTTACAGATAAACACATAAATGTTGTAAAAACACACAAATATTTCTGTCATGCTGATCTGATCAGAAATATCTAGAAAATTTAAAATATTATGTCCAATAATATCCAACAAAGGGCAAAATATGAAAATCGTAGTAGGCTCTTGAAATTTTGCATAGGGGTATAAAATTGCGAAAGAAACATATTTTTCTTATGACTTTTTTCGAAATTCGGTTAAATAAGCCCATTTTTTGGACATTTTTTTCATTAATGTCAAATTTGACATATAAAAGAGACTACGTCACAACATTTGATTATGTCAATTTTGGTTCTAGAGCAAGCAAAACCTGATGCCGCAAACAAATTTTCCGTAAGTTATTTATTAAAAATTTTTCCCATATGGTGCAGACTTTTTGGCGGGCACTGTATAAATCGGAACAAAAACTTTTATTTTTTGATATATTATTAACATTGAATGCAAGATTTGATTCAGTGGACAATAATTTACAGCCATTTGTGTCAATAGTATCAATTTTGTCATTTCACCACTGTTGTCAAATAAGAAATCTGTCGACCAATTTTCGGGTAGAAAATTTAAAAACACATTTAGGTAATTTAGATTGCATTCATAGTTACAGACTTTCATGAAATGTCATCAGTATGTAACGACTAATGCTCTTGATTTATCTCTTTTCATATTTTTGAACTTAAGTACTTTTTTTTCTTCAAAAATATAACTTTAAGTAAACATTGTTATATCTAGAAAAGTAGGGATACAAAAAGAATATTTTGCATTTTCACTTTGTATTCTAAATCTATACAGTGTATCTTATTAATGTTTTTATTTATACTTTTGAATTTATACTTTTTCAGAAATAGTTACTCAGTGAAAGGTATCATTGTTTAAACAACTAAATTGTGAATAGAAAATGTATATGTAAATTTATTTTATACATAGTGGTCAAAAAATTTAAAAAAAATGCATAACACTCAACTAATCTTATTTTTTTATTTCAAAGCGGAACGTTTTAGAGAAAAAATTTAAAAAAATCTGTTGACAAATTAAAAAGCTATGAAAAACTGGAATTCTGAGTTTTTCTGTAAGTTGCTTTTGAGTTTGCTTTACTTACATATCCAATTTCTTTACTCGAAGGTATTACTATGACTGACATAATAAATAGGACCCAACTGCCTTACGTTAAGAACTTGCCTATCAAACCGCCGCCGGTACAAACCAAACGAAGTCGAAAGAGGACCAAAAAAGAGCCCCGGAAGCCGGCGCCGGCGCCCTACGTCAAAGTCAATAACAGCTCGAACTCCGACACCGAGGACCCCGACTTCATAATAGACGCCGTCACGTTGCCTGCGCCCAAGAAAAAATCCCGAACCACCAAACACGTCGTCATGAAGTTGCCTCCCGCCCCGAAAGCGAAGACCGAAATAAAGAGGGAGGTTATACAGATTCCCGAACCGGTGGTGGTAGAACCGTGCCACAGTCCGATATTTTTCGATAACCACGACAGTCCCAAGTCGGGCGTACAGCTGTTGCCGCCGTTCGAGAAGATAAAAGTGGAGGAAATCGAGAGGTTGGACATAATGAATACGCCGATAGACTTGCAGGCGCCGGAACTGGAAATACTGGACATTAAGCCGGAGCTGATGCAGGAGACCCACGCGAATTTCTTCTCGCTGATAAGAGACGTCATTTGTTCGACGAGCGAACACAGAATGAACATGTACACGCTTCAGGAGAGATTGAAATCGTGGCAGGAGAATCCCATAAGTCCCCTAAACGATTGGTACAGGTGAGTCATAGATAATAATTGTAAGTTTGATTTTTTGTTTGTGACTTTTTGCCAGCATATGCTAATATCTTTGTGTCAATGATTAGTTTGCAACCCCACTGGTGAGATGACAAGCCGTCAAAACGAAAGACAAACACCTGTAAAACAAATTGACAATTCATGCCATCTCTGTTACACAAAAGTGAAGTGACAGGTTGTTGATTTGTAAAATGAGGCGGTATCTTGCCATAAGTATTTTGAATGTATACTTTGGTTTTCTTGTTACATGAGTTTAAAAATTGCTTTAAATATATTTTAAATTTAAAAATCTTATTAAATAGCTAGAACTAGAAAATAATGATGGCATGCATACGGCATCTTTTCTTTATCATTATTTTCTACTATCATGATTTTAATCAAAGCGATTTTTTTAATAAAATCATTATTAAAATCGGTATACTTAAAAATACATCTATTCATAAAATGAAAACCTTAAAATCGTTTTGGGTACAAAAACAAAACTGACAAATTTTTATAATAATATTTATAATTATAATAGTTGAAAGCTTCTCACAAAAATGAAACTCAAAAAATCCTTCTAAAAAAACAGAAATAAGAAGTTCTTTACTGATGTGAGTATATTATTCATGCTTGAAAATATTTTTTCATTAATAAAAACTAGCCAACATTAATTATTAATTATTTAAAAAATTCTAAAAATTATGTTTTTAAAAAAATCGTTTACTCTTTGATTTTTTAAAAAAGTAATGATTTTTATCAACCCTGACTGGAAGTGATATTCAAATTATAAATGAGCAGATTTTGCAAAAAAAAAAATATACTTAATATATTTTTTCGAAAAAATTGTTTTTAGGACTTCAGGGTGGTTTAATGTTAAAACACAATTGTCGCAGAATATTTTATAAAATAAAGACATGCAAATATGTCTGTTACATCGAATTTAATATCCAAAATAAAATAAAACGATTGTTTGTTATCCTCGTTAATTTGACAAGTTTACATGGCATGTTTTCATAGATTTTCATAAAAAAAGCGAGTCTAAAAAGCAAGCAAGTGTATTTTGGCACCTTTTGGTTTGAAATCTCCATGACTAGTTGTAGTGTAATGTCCATGACTAGTTGTAGTGTAATGTCCATGACTAGTTGTAGTGTAACTAAGTATAGAATGCATTAGATTTTCAGTTTCTTCTTTATATAGTGGGCCACGCTTTTTGGCTTTGAACAAATTCTTCTGTTTTCGTTCTTGCATATGTTATAAATTATAAAATATACTTCCAAAATATAACATCTATAATTCTCGCTTATGTAATTCACGAAATGGTCTGCGCATATATGATTTTCTTCACTAGCATGGAAATTTAATGTTTTCACAAACAAATCTACTTAGAAAAGCTCTGCTAATATGACAAAACTGCGAAATATTGACCGCAAAGAGAACTTGTAATGAATATAGTCTCGGTCCAGATTGGACTTAATACTTTATTTGAGACACCCTGTACATATTTTTTAGTAACATGTGAAAAAACGCAGAATTTTGAATTAAATGAAATATTCTCAAAAATGTGTTTTAACAAGTGGCAGACTATAGAACATCTTCTTTAACTTTACTGTTGATAACTAAATTGTTTTGTTAGTGGCTCCCTCTGTTGCATTTTAGTTACACCGACAACTGGATAAGTATATTGCCGTCGGCGATAACTTTTCTATGCGGGAACGCTTCGGAACAACCCGACGACTTTGTCCCCTACATGGAGTACAAAATAGCTTTAGACGTTTATCAGTGGATTGGGGCGGGTAGAGATTCTGACGGTTTACTCTCTACTTTGTGTCATTTTTGGTTGGAACACAGGATGGAGACTAAGGTACTGTCACCCACCGAACTTGAGCTCGAGGTAAGTGTTTGTGTTTTTTCGACTGCAAGTGTCGAGGAATTTGGCTGCCACATGTTTTATAATTATTACTTTTTTTATGTACTAAAGCATTATAAAGCTTAGTGTCCTTTGTGATAGTTTTGAGGCCATATAAAGTGTTACTTTTGTGATTCGCATTTCTCAAACGTGTACCTCACTTCGCACTGTACGCCCCCAGGTGACGGACAGGAGCGCCACGCCCCCACCCCCCCGTTGCCCCACCACCTGGACGGTGCGCAAGGCCACCCAAGACGAGATCAACGATTTCCGCGCGCAGGAGCGACGCCGCTACAACAACCCCCACAAATCGTTCACCTACCGTTGCAACGGCTACGAGTCCGTCGTGGGCCCGCTGAAGGGCATCTACAATCCCGCTTCGGGCAACGCGAAGGCGCGCGGCCACAACATGCTCAACGCCGACCGGCCCAATTTCGTCACTATACTGTCTCTCGTAAGGGACGCCACGGCCAGACTGCCGAACGGCGAGGGGACGCGGGCTGACATCTGCGAGCTGCTGAAGTCGTCCCAGTACATATCTGCCGTGGCGCCGGATAGCGTGCTGCAGTCGGTGGTCTCGGGGGCGCTCGACAGGATGCACACGCAGTGGGACCCGTGCGTCAAGTACGACGCGAAGAGGAAGATATGGATCTACCTGCACAGGCACCGGACGGAGGAGGACTTTGAGAGGATACACCAGCAGTACCAGGGTTTGCAGAAGACGAAGAAGCCGCCCTCGAAGAAATCCCCGGTCAAGCCTAAGACGCCTAAGAGCGAGAGGACCGGGAAGACGGTGAAGGTTGTCCAGCCGCCGGTTACCGCGGAGACGACACAGGAGCAGCTGGAGCAGCAGCAGCAGCAACAACAGGCGCAGCAGAAATTGCTGGAACAACAACAACAACAACAACAACAGAAATCGACGCCGAGAAAAGAACGGGATAGGTCTAGACACGCGGCGAGACGAGCGTCAACACAACAAAAGGCCGAGGAGAAAGTTAAGGTGGTGGCGTCGCATCCTGCGGAGAAGGGGGCGAGTTTGTTGATAAGCAACAACGCCGTGAAGAAGCAGGAGAAGGAGAAGGTGGTGGAAATTGTGGAGGTGTCGAAACCGGTGAAACAGATCAAACAGGAGGAGGCGCTGCAGGCTGTGGCGAGGGTGGCGAGTCCCACGGTGAAAATGCCAGGTGAGTTTGTATATAATAGTAATCGTTTGGACTTAAATATCGTAATATTTCACTCAATAATTTATGTTTTTGAAGGCTTTTTGTTGCCTCCTGTAACAGCTTATTGTTAACACTAACTAGGTAACAACATCCATATTTTTGATACTGGAGAAAATTGGCAGTATTTTACTAAACATTGAGTTATTCTGTGCGAAAGGGTTTACCTTTAGTTTTTATTTATAGTTGCTCATGGCTCAGGGTTTTGGATCTTGTACGTTTATAAAATCATCACAAATCAAAATGAAAAGTGTTTACGTGAAGTTTTAAATTATTATTAAAATGAGTTGATGTCATAATTATTAGTGTTATTTGTAGAGGTACAATTGTGATTGCAATAGGGTTTTTATTTTATTATGCTCTTTTAGTATCACTTGGTAAACTTTTATCGCCATAAATCAATGAGTGACGTCATTAACTGGTTCCGACGCATATATGCCAATGTTATACCCTTGGACCTTCCTAGGGATTTTGTGAAGAATTGTGATCTGACAAAATTCAGACTTCTTACAGCAATCCGGGTATACGTACAAAACTAACGAATTGCAAATACTCAAGGAGTGTAAAGCATTTTTTAAAAGCATCAAAAGCATTGACTTTGCTATATTGACAAATAAATTATAATTATTGTTTTTTACACTGCTTGATAGTTTATTATAGATAGATAGATTACTTTATTTGCTTATCAAACAGTAAGTAGAGGAGTAAATACATATTTTTTATTGTAAACAATTGCTCCAATGTAGTAGGAGTTTGATTCATAACGAGTTAATCTATGGTTTGTATATTGTAAATGCAATCCATGTCTGGTATTGTAATCATGAAATTTGTTTAAAAAATCAAGTTCATTTATATGCCTCATTACAAACTTTGAATTTAGATATTTAGGTACTACAATTTTTATGCGTAACTCTCTAAAATACACTGTGTATACTGGGAAGAGTGAGAAATAAGAAGAAACCACAAAAGAAATAAGAAGTAACTATGAGGCGCCATTTCGGACTAAATTATTATTTTTGAATATATAAATTTCTCGCGCTAATATATTTTTTTATTATAATATTTATAGAAATTTGCGTGAATAATCTTTTTTTAGTCAAATTAATATATTACACATCGCCCAAAAATATATATTACAGTAAACGCAAAAAAATATATCAAAACAGGATATATTAATTTGGTGCGCCAATATATAATAATTTAGGGTACCACTGGTCGTCACCAGAGGTCGCGTCGCGCATCCCTAAAGTGCACCGGCAACGCTGCAGCAGAAAGCGCAGAAGCCTGAAGTCGAAGTAATTATGATTACCGACTGTTCTTTTTCTGTGTCAGGTTTGGGATTTGATGTTTTGTGGTGTATAACCCCACAAAGATGCTTGAGAAAAATGCACTAAATACACATCGGCAGATTGGCCTTTCATTTAAAATCTTCCTTATTCTACAACAGAAAACGCAACTGAATTTTCGCGCTTCAACAAACGCCCTCGGGCGAAACCAAAAACCCATTCCATTCATATCGTTACGTAACCTTCCCGTCTCCCCGCCAGCCAAGAGCCAGATGGTGAAGATCCTGTCGCCGTCGCAGGGCAAGTCCCTGATCGTCCCCGGCACGCCCAAGTCGCACCTGATCAAGCAGATCCAGGAGCACTGCTCCACGTCGAAGCAGATGAACCAGGTGGTCACGCAGCAGCTGCTGCAGACCATCGCGACGCAGCAGAAGCAGCTGATGATGCAGAAGGCGGAGAACGTCGCGGGCATCGCCGCCGACGTGTCGAAGCAGGAGAAGCTGCGGGCCGCCCAGCAGCTGTTGCAAGGTGGGAATTTTGTTCTTTCGTTTGTTTTTTTAGATGTTTTTACAGGGCGAGCGAATCTTTAATGGGCTGATACCAGGGACTCTTTAAAATAAGGGGACCCAGCATGTCACAGTCTATCACATAGGAAAAGTGAAGCCTTGAGGGGAAGTTTGTTTTCTGTTGACTCCAAGGGGGCTGGTACAAGGTTATGTTATATGTCAGTGTCCAACTGCCAACAGCTTTTATGTGACATGCCAGTGCCATAGATTCTAAAGGAGGCAAAATATTTCCCATCATAATTGACAATTTTTCTAACTTCCAGATACTCAGATGTGTCAATTAAAGGTAATGCGGCCGCCTGTAGTAGTTCCAATAATAGGGTACTTGACGAAATTTTACAAACTTGATAAAACAATTCCTGGACACTTGCCTAAGACCCTACGATTATTTAAAAAATATATATTTACGTAATTAGCAAGTTATTAGACTTTCTTTGAAATTTGGCGGGAAAGCACTTATGACATCACAAGTGTTTTATAACGGCAATTTGGCAACATAGCGATACTACTGAAGTGTTCTGAGACATATTCGGCAGTGAAAGTTGCAAGGAAAGTTGAAATTTCAAAATTCTAACCTCAAACTCCCAGACTTATGATGCCCCGTGAAACCATTTTTAGCGTTGATTGATTCCTTCCTCCATCGACGATTTTAGTCAAGAAGGGTTTTTTCGTAAATACTTATTCAATCGTTTTTCTGTACATTTTTTTGGCTAGGTTGGGCCTAAAGTCCAGAATTCGGGCTCAGTAGGTACTTCTAAGCACTATGGCGTCTTCATAAACGCGCCTTCAAGATGGTCCCTAGGCCGAGGTTCTCTCTTTATTAATAACTCATAATACTGTATTCTTACTACAACGTAGGTACAAACCTTTGCAGTTTTATCTCATGGATTTCGGCAGATGCTAACAGCATCCAATTGCGGCAAATTACGGATTGTCCTTTCAGGGTCCATGTCCATGATACCTTACCTTACACATCTAACAACACGATAACTATAGTTCCGCAAACAATATATGTACATATAATAGTAAATATCAATAACAGACTATAATAAATGGCACAGATATGATCTGCTAATATTTTGATTGACGTGGATATATGAATATGGTTAGATCATCGAATTGATAAGTACAATGGAAGTCGCACAGGTACCACTTTCATTGTTGTTTGGGGCAGCCAACTCTAGAGAGAGATAGGTTTCAAATGGCAATAAGTAAGACAAGGACGCCTAATGAACGTGTCAGCTGATTCAGGCAAAGGAGGTATATAGGGATGTTGCATATTAATGGCCGAATTTAATGGGCATGTTCCGTAATTCTCTTTATTGTATGATCTATATTCCGAAATTCGGGGCTTGTTTGTAGGAATGAGAATTTTTCTATATAACCACAATTATGTAAATATTGCACAAAAAAAGTAGTGAATTGATTAAAAAAATTACATGGCAATTTTATATACCTGGAAGTAAATCGAGACAAATAAAATACAAATTCCAAAATCAAAGTTTATTTTAAAATAAAGGCGACAAAATATCTAGGATAAGGTATACATTTTCAACTTTAATTACTTCTCTTAACTAATTTATTAATTTTAAAATTAATTTAATAGGAAAAGCATGTAAGACAGGTAGCTTTTACATATTTTTATATAATTTTTAATGTTTAGGCATCTAACAAAAAGAATTACAAATAATTACCTTATTAAAGGGACCAGAACCTCAAGATTAATTCCATCTTTGACTACGAAGAGCGTTCATTAGCACAATATTTTGCCAGTTTTTCCCTTGATAGAGTTTCCATCATGACTTGGAAAATAAAAAACTGCAGTAATTACATACTTTTTAAGTTTGCGCTGCCCAAAATTCTCTATGAAATTGCTCTCAATAAATTATTGACTACAAATGCAAGTAAATACTTGTAGAGAGTGCAAAATTTTTCCTTTTTATTGCTGCAATCCACTTGTCTCTAATATCACCTTATCTCTTGGAAAACTGCAAAGTTATTAGCAAAGATTGAAAAGAAACCCCACTATTCTTATTCTTTCCGCCCCGTTTGGTACATCCAAATACACAACAGGAGTTGACCCTCTTTTTTGTAATTTACAACTTAAACAGAGAGAATATTATAGCTAAATTAAATTTTCCCTCCGATCTAAAAATAATATTAAACCAAACACTAACTAAGAAAACTCAACGCCGTTTTATACGAAACTGCCACCACGGCACGAACTCAAATCAAATATAAATAACACAATAATTACTCCTATTCGTACTGGGACTTGGGACAGAAGGAAAACTAAAATGACGTTTGACAACGGAACTCGTTTGAAGCACAGGACACAAAAATAGAAAGTTAGGACAAACACCTCTTTTGGGTTATGTGGTTTTTGCCAGAATCAGCTGATTTATTTACTATTTCACTTACTCAAGTTTGGCTGCCAGTTTCTCTCTCTACACTCCTTCCATCTACTTGTCAATTCAATGGGTTAGATGCCTAGGTGGGCGGGTAACAGTGCCAAATACGCGAATATTTCCCCCATTATTGGTACCTGAATATTTATAGTATGTTCCGTATACAGATATTTTAACTAAAGTGTTACATGGCAGAGATGAAGGATATAGTTTCCAGCGTGTGCAGCATAAACAGACACCATTTTGATATAGAGGAGTCAATATATACGGAACATATTCGTAATAAAAAGTCTTTATGTGACAAAATTTGTGTGTGCAATTGCGTTAGTTAAAGCTCAAAGGTTTCATACATTATGTAACAGATATTCAAAGGCAAGGTGGAGATACTTGAATAGAAAACTGCAATTTGCCTTTGTTCCACGAATTATTGCAAACGGGCACCGGCAACGTTACAGTTCCGTTTGTCCTGAGAGGCACAGAGTTGCCATGTTTGGCATTCTGGACAATAGAATGACGAAACTGTAGATTTCAGCCTGAACAAAATTGTGCAACTTTGTCTTTAATTATCATAAAAAAAATAAGGGTTAAAAGCCGTTGTTTCATTTATTACGTGTTATGTTGGTGCATATACTGTAAACAGAGTACAATTTTAGAGCAATTAAAAATATTGTCAAGTACCCTATTGCAACCAGATTTTTCCTGTATCACCTTTAGTAATCCTACAATAATTATTCCCATTACGTGGGCATTACGTATAAGCCTTGTTTATGGAATCCCTAGTTAGCCAATGTGTGATAGAGTCATAAGGATACCAGAGCAATATTGGATACAAGCAACAGATGGCGCCAAAAATTAAAGTGGCCCAGTCATTATCTACTAATTTTCTACTATTAAAATCTACCAAAAAAACAGCTGGCCAACTTTATTTTTTGCAAAATCTGTCCCCTGTATCTACTATATTTCTGTCATGTCCATATGCCAGTGTCAGACATTGGCTAACTAGAGTATCCATAAACAAAGGTATAAGTATGTAGTTCAAAACAAAAATCGTATCTCGAAAATTTTTAATTATTAAGCATGTAGCTTCAGTCAGGTGTTTTTTTAAAGAGTTTTTATCTACGACTACAAGTTTATTTTAAGTTTGTGAGGTACCTTGGGAAAATTTTATAATGAACACCTAGAAAAACTACATCATTAGAACTACTAGATCTAATTTTATTAGTCCATCCCGAAATCTGTGAAAGTTCTTTGGGTAGATATACATTCAACAAGGGAAGAAAGTTCAAGTATACATTATATTACAATAATGGAATGAGGAACCTGGTAACAAGGTGCAATAGCGACAAGTTCTTAAATAAGCAAAATCGGCACTACTGACTTGGAAATAATTGCTGGAAATAAATTTCAACTATAAAATAAATTTCTTTCATTTGACAGTTGCCACATTCTGCACTTGTATACACAACATTGTCAAGTCTAATTTTTAGAAATCATGGAAAGCATTATTAATTTTTACTAACAATCAAAGTACCTGTTATATTCATAGATTCTCCAATAAAATGGCATACTTGGTATCACCGATACCATTAGAACGAGGAAAGAATAGGCTTCACTTTGGAAAGTGTAATGCTGGGTCCCCTTACTTTAAAGAATCTGATACACTAAGAACCGCAGTTATTTTTATTTTTTTTATTTATTTGCTTGTTTACTGTTGCCAGTTGATTTTACCGAAACGCATGCCGAAATTATTTCTCTAAGTTGGCACATAACATTTTTTTGCTTCTATTGTATGAAAAGAATTGTCGTAATGTAAACTAAGAAGTGAAATTATGTTTATTTTATAATGACCAGTTGGTTTTGCTTTTGACTTTGACAAAATTCGTTTTCAAGTAAATCTTGTCCGACATTTTTTTAAATTACCGTGAAGTCTTCACGCCCCATAGAATCAGATGAACAATTTAAAAAAAATGGTGTATTAGCCCATGGCTGATTGTGCCGATATTCCAGACATGACCCCGCAACAAGTACAAAACATGAAGAACATCACGCTGCTCCGCCAGCAGTCCCAACAGAACCTGGTCGCCGTGTCGCAGGCGGCCGAACAGCCGAACCGGGACAGTGTCGTCGCCGTCGCCGTGACGACCAGGCCGTCGACCGACGCGACAACCGCCGGCATCCAGATAAGGACGCCGGCGAACCTGACGGCCGCCCAGCAGCAGCAGCTGCTGCACACGCTGCGGCAGAAGGCGCTGCCCGCCGGCAGCGTGCTGACGCCGCAGCAGCAGCAGTTCCTGCTGAAGCAGAAGGGCGTGATGCAGGTGCAGAAGCAGGCGATCGCCCAGAAAATCACCATGGGTGAGTGACGTACAAACGATTCTCAACCATAAGTTTTTTTTGGCGGAAACTTTCATGGGACATGTTGTTGATGTCTAATAATGTCCAGACATAAAACAGGTGACAAATTTAAAAAATAAATTCATTTTTCTTTTACTAGGTATGAAATACACAGGAAATTTGTTGGTGATTTAATTTACAAATTTTTAGATTGTGTCTTTATTCTTTTAGAGCTTTTCTAAAAAGATACATTTCAAAGGTGTAGGGACATTTATATCTATAAATATCCATGCCCGGACATTTATATCCATAAATATCCATGCCCACACAATTAAATGTTCACCAAAAAACGTATTCAGTACTTTCTGTACACAGTAAATCGATGTTACGTAACTTACAGAAAGTTGTAACAAAATTTAAATATCCCAATACAGTCCATATCAAAATACCGTTTTCTCCATGATGTTAGGAAAATCACGTTAAATTAACGTTATATTAATTATGACAAAAAGACCGGGGTAGAGTGATTTTAATATCCTGATGTAGAAATAAATTCATAAAGTTAATGTAGATACAACCTCATGGAAAAAGAAAATTCGCACACTAACACCAGAGTTTCAACACAACTATTGGAATTAATGTCGACGCTCGACGTAATATTGACGCTAATTTCATTACATGTATTTACTAATGTTGTGTTGAATAGATGTTTTAGCTGTCAATGCCATTTTTTTAAATTTCCTCAAGGGTAAACTGTGTTCATTTTTAAAGATACGAAAAAAGTTATAAGGAAAAGTTGTTTGAAATTAATAACTATGTGCAAATATGAAATTCGAAATGGGTAGCTCAAATTTTATTTTTTTTATTATTTAATGTTTTTCAAAAACGAGACAACGCAGAATACATTTTTTAGTGCTTAGTTAACTCAGAATTATGTTTAAATCCAGCCTGCTTTCAATAGTTTTCAAATATTTCTACATTATCATTAAACAAATAATTTGTTGAAGGGTGTTGCCCACAACCAAATTTTATATTTGACAAATCAATTTTTTATTAATACCGCAATATTTAATATGGCTTGTTTAAGTCGCGCTAGAACAATTTTTAATTAAATATTGTATTAATAAAAAAAAATTTTGTCAAACGTGCGTGGGCAACACCCTTCAACAAATTATTTGTTTTTTTTTTAATGATAATGTAGGAATAGGAATATTTGAAAACTATTGAAAGCAACCAGGATTTAAACATGACTGAGTTAAAGGCAGTGTGACTAAATAAATACATACTTAAAAACTATTCAGTGTCATCTCGTTTTTGAAAAAAAAAAAACAAAAATAAAAAAAAATAAAATTTGAGCTAATCGTTTCCATAACTTTTTTCATATTTTTAAAAATTAGGGTAGTTTACTCTTGAGCAGTTGGTTTCCCTCAGAATGTGTCTGATGTATTTGTTCCTTGTTGCTTTTAGAATCCATACCAAAAACCGTTTCGAGCTCTCAGGGACCAGTAGTTGCCAAAGTCCTGACAAACGCTGCTGGCCAAGTCATCTCCGTCGAAAGTTTGCTCGCCCACCAAAAACAACACGGTTCTTTGCCGCAAGGTAGCAAAACCTCCTAAACAAACTAACGTAAATATTGTTAAAACTATTTCCCTTATTAGGTACAACCCTGAGAGTACAGGGCTCCAAATCGGGCCAACAAAACATCATCCACCTCACCGGTACCTCGAAGTCGAGCCAACAATTTTCCGTGGGCCCGCCAAACAACATGGTGACTACCTTGACGACGCAACCGAAATTAATGGCAGCATCACAGAGCGTCGCCGCAACGGCAAACGCCATCACCACCGCCAAGTCGCAGTCGCGGACCGTCGCCAAGTCCCAACAGATGGTCTCCAAGGTCCAGCCCGTGAAGATATCGCCGCAGCTGATGAACGCGAAGCTGGCCGACGGCCAGAAGAAGGTCGGCGTCAAGCAGGTGCCGATCGGCGGCGCCGGCGCCATCAGGATGTTGAACGCCAACCTCAACCTGACGACGATCGGCGGCAAGCCGGTGCTGTTGGCGAGCAAGTCCCACCTGCAGGGCCAGAACGTGATACTGCAGCAGAACGCGGGCGGCGGCGGCGGCCCGTCGCTGGTGTTGCAGAACGCGGCGAAGGGGCCGGGCGGCGGCCCCCCGCCCGCCAACATCAACATCATCAACCAGGGCAACCTGGTGTTCGGCGCGCCGATGAAGAACCAGATGGCGCAGCAGGTGGTGCTGGCGAACGCCGCCGCCAAGTCGCAGTCCGGCCAGGTGAGGAGGAAGGCCCCCGAATCGATTTTCTCTTTTTTCCGATTTCGGCGGAATCGGTGTCCGACTAGGATCTAACCGCGTTCCAAGTCTCAAATTGGTATCCATCTAACTGCTTTGTAAATCTTGAAACAATATGTTGATGTTGAGTAAATGCGGAAAACTATGGAACTGCTTTTTGAATTTTAATGAACAAGGATGGGTGGGCATTGATACACCCCTAGGCTTTAACCATACACCTATAGCAACCTATACCGCGCAAGAGAGATGTCCGACCTGGGGAATAATTTGGCGGCCATTTTTAACCCTAAATTTATTTATTTATTTAAATTCTCAACAATCAGTAGATTATTACAGAGAATTATATAGATAATTACTAAAAAAAAAAACAAGATTACTGCAACATGTTTTTCTTACTTTTTCCCTTTATGATTTTTTTTCCAGAAATAATTTTTTAGCTTCATTTTAAATCTGGTGGTATTTCTTATACATTTGATTTCTTTTGGAATCTTATTATATAATAAAACTATTATATAATAAAACTAAATAAAAAAAATGAGGCGGGAAATTTGAAATAGTTTATATGGGTGGGTACCATAAATAATGTAATGTCCTGGTTGTCGTTTGGAAATGGAAATGGAAATTATTTTAGTTCAAAGTACAACATAGGTCCAAGACTTTTGTTGTTTTTGGTTTTGTAGGTTGAGAAATTATACAACTTAATCAAAATAACATATTATTATTTTAATCATCATAAAGAGAACTAATTTAATTATTATTGTACATTTATACCTTATACAATAACTACATTATAAATAATTACTTATAAATAACATGAAAATATTTTTTATTACCTAACATTTTCATACAATATTACTTGGTAGAGATGTGCCGAGGGTTTATTCCCTTAGAGGGTTTTTTCCCAAAGTAGGGTTTAAACCGGGTTGGGTTTTTTCATTAATTCCCTTGGGTTTTTTGAGGGTTTTTTCGAAAATGAGGGTTTAAACCGGGTTGGGTTTTTTCGTTAATTCCCTTGGTTTTTTTCAATAATTCAATAATATATTATTTTTTGACTTTTGACAGATTTGACACATGACATGACATAATTTTGACAGTACGTACGTAACGTACATAGTACATGTACATAGTATATAGAGCGAATCGCGAATGTAAATTGTAGGTTAAGAGTTTCGGATTTCAGCTTGTAGAAAACAAGAAAACATTTCCACTTTCCACGAATTATTTCCCAGTTGCATTACCAAAGTTATAAGTTATACTATACTAAATAAAATATTAAAAATATGCCAAGACATTATTCTGAAGAATGGACACATTTTAGAATAATAATAATAAAAACAAAGAGAAATAAGAAAAGGAGAAAGTCAGACTTTATTTTTTATTGCAGCTTTATAACTTTGCTAGTCAAGTGAAGAGTTATTAAGTTATTTATTTATACTTTATTTATATACAGACAAAATAAAGTAACTGATAAAACGATAAAAGTATATCTAAATTATTCAAGTTGCCTTTCCTACTAAAAAACAAAAATAATAAGAGTTTGTTTTTTGTTTTTTCTTTTTCTATTAAATTTGAAATTAAAAAAAAATAAGTAGGTACCTATTTATAAAATACGTAAATTCCCAATAAAATCCCAAAGCGGGTCTTTTCAAGGGTTTTTTCCCTTTATTGGGTTTTTTTCAAGGAAAAAACCCTTGAAAAAACCCAAAAACTAATAATATTTGAAAATAATAAATTCTAAATGTATTCTTATAGGGTTATTTGGTATCAAAATAATCGTCTTCTGACAAGCAATTTTAAAATGAAAGAAACCAGAAATTTGACATACAGTGTGACCCATTTGTTTTGGGGTCAGTCTGTAAAAAGTGTATCAATCGTGCGATTTGGCTGATTTTTTTTTTAAATTGTAGAGCTCGATGAACTGCACATTCTGAACAAAAATTGCCTGGTTCGCATAAAATCCAAAGCCTACTATGACCGTTTTTATGAGCAAAATTTTAAGAAATCATATTAGCGTTTTTTTTTGAAAAAATCTGTGTGCGCCAATGGATTGAGCACCCCTCGAAATGGGTATGTACAAAATTTCATCAAAATATTTCAAGTAATAACGATTTTGTAGAAAAATTAAAAATGCAGCCAAGGTACGTCTTTATTTTCAAAAATTCAAAGTTGGCCATGGAAAATAATTGAATTGTAATAATACAACCTTATGCTTATAAACACAAAACATAAAAACAATTAAAATTATAAAATTTTTGTAACTTCTACCAAGCCTCCATTTTCTACAATGCATTTGTCGTTCCTCTTGCGTACATTCAAAATTACATTTCGTATTTGCTGTGGAGTAATTTCCTCACAACTACGGTTTATCCTAGCTTGCAGTTCTTGTAAATTATGGGGTCTTGACTTATAAACATTTTGCTCAAGTGTACCCCAAAGAAAAAAATCTAAAGGAGTTAAGTCCGGAGATCTCGGTGGCCACTCACAGAAAGGACTATTTCGCCCTATCCAACAGTTTTCAAAATTATTATCTAGCCAGTTTCTGATTAAACGAGCATTATGAATAGGACTGCCATCTAACTGTAACTTTAAATTTAAACGGTATCTTAATGGTAACTCATCTAAAGCATTTCTAAATTCAATTTCTAGAAAATTCAAGAAGCCAGCCGCATTCAAATTCCCTTCAAAGAAAAATGGGCCAATTATTCTGTCGCGTAGTATTCCACACCAAACGTTAATTTTTTGTGAATATTGTCTCCTTGCATTTATTATAAACTCTGGATTTTCAGCTGACCAGTGACGGCAGTTTTGACTTGATACTACACCATTTGTAGTAAACGTGGCTTCGTCGGTGAATAAAATTTCATTTAAAAAGTTGCCATTATGGAGATATTCACCTTGCAGCCAATAGCAAAATTCTAATCTTCTCTCCTCATCTCCTGGTTCCAGGGTGTGCAAAAATTTTGGCTTAAACGGTTTTATTTTGTTTTGTCTCAAACATCTCCTTATACTCTCTCTGGGTATATGAAGGTCTAAACTAGCCGTTCGAACACTATTTCGAGGATTGTCACTAAAGTATTGCAGAATTTGATTGTTATTTTCAACAAGTCCACGGCGTCCATTTTGCCTAGTTTTTAATAAATTTTTAGAAATCGATCCAGTTTCATCAAAAATATTGTTTATACGTTGTACAGTACTTCGACTCACTGATCTACCTGGGTGTCTATTGTTAAATTCGGCCGCAGCTTCTGCTGCCGAGCGCTCGTTGTCGCCCACGAGTCGAACAATTTCTATTTTGTCTCTTATGCTTAAATATTCCATAATTATGATAATTAATTGTATTGAGCACAAACAATTTCTGAACTCAATTTAGACAGTTTGACACTTAATAAAAGTAAACAATTCAATTATTTTCCATGGCCAACTTTGAATTTTTGAAAATAAAGACGTACCTTGGCTGCATTTTTAATTTTTCTACAAAATCGTTATTACTTGAAATATTTTGATGAAATTTTGTACATACCCATTTCGAGGGGTGCTCAATCCATTGGCGCACACAGATTTTTTCAAAAAAAAACGCTAATATGGTTTCTTAAAATTTTGCTCATAAAAACGGTCATAGTAGGCTTTGGATTTTATGCGAACCAGGCAATTTTTGTTCAGAATGTGCAGTTCATCGAGCTCTACAATTTAAAAAAAAAATCAGCCAAATCGCACGATTGATACACTTTTTACAGACTGACCCCAAAACAAATGGGTCACACTGTATAAAAACCCTTCCCGGAAAAAACCCGGGAAAAAACCGGGTTTATTCCCTCCAAAAATAAAAACCCGGTTTTTTCCCATCACTATTACTTGGGGATAATTATTTCTTTGAATACTTTTAATAATAATAACCTATTTTCCAGGAACATATACCTATTTCTAAATTTTTAGACGGCTAGTTTTATTCCTTAGAACTTTTTCTTTTTGTTTGTTTAAAAAATACAAGCAAAAGACACCTTGGTAACTTCAACTTCTACCACTTTAATCTTTGTTTCAAAAATGCAAGTAAAGTGATTTTAAATTAAGCTCTTCTTTGCTAAGCTTCAATAATTTTGCTGGCGGTGATCTGCAGTTAACAGGTTTACTTGCTGCTACCTGAGTCATACATTGAGTCCTTCCAGAGATTATTGTCGAAGACAACTAGAGTACCTACTAAGCCACTTTCTAAATTTAGTTTCTTCTCTTGGAAACCTAAAAATCAGAGAATATCAATGAAAGGACAATATTGTTTGGCAAAAAATTATACCTATTTACTTACCTATGGAATTTCACAATCTGGATGTAAAAGTCTCTTCACATTTTTACAATGTTTTACCAAGTCATTTTTTGATTTCGTAAATATATGAAAACGCATCTCTCAAAAAGGCATGTCACGCCGACTTTTCTGACTTTACCGGCGCCTTCAAAACTATAATACAATTTCATTCATACAGTATAAAAAATTTAAGCCTGGAATAAAGTAGCCACCATTCAAACTGTCAATATAGGGTTAAAAATGGCGGCGAATTCCATCTCTTTTCGTTCCCTGCGCCTTGCCGTGCGCAATAGGGCCAAAAGCGGTATCAAAGTCTAGAGAATACTATAAGTTGGCGCACTCGGCCTTGTGTAAACAAACGTTTCCCCCCTGCCCTCTCCCGCTCCCTCGGCCCGCCGTCATCGGAGTACGGCGATCAATATCTTATTTAATAAGAAAATAAGCTTATAGACCGGGAGATAGTGACAGATTTTTGGACGTGATTTTACTCAGTATGCCTTTCATAGGGCATTATGTTGCGTATATTCTCACAATAATAAGGTATGAATCAGAGAGTCATCCTGGGTTCTTCATATGGAAAAATGGGTTTTCATTTATTCGAAAAATATGCGTTTTGATATGATTTTAGTCAGGCTGCCATCTGTTTTATAATGAAGTTCAAAATAGAAAATTCCTCGGAAAACCATAGGCATACCATTAGCTTGGGTCCAAAGGGGTATTATTGCCATGTGAATTTGTATTTTAATAATTAATTTTTCCACGTTTCTAAACAGGCTGCCAATGAGAAGTATGCAAGTTCTTGTTATGAAACTGCTGAAGAAAAGATGGTATACCGTTTGCGCATATCCAAGTACACTTTACATCGAATAAATCATTTAAATTATTAAATAACATTCAATTTAAACAGTACTTGGTCAAGCGTAAAAGGTATGCCATCATTTTTTCAGCATTTTCATAACAAGCACTTGCATACTTCTCCTTGGCAGCCTATTCAGAAACGTGGAAAAACTAATTATTAAAATAAAAGTTCACGTGACAATAATAGCCCTTTGGACCCACGCTAACGGTATGCCTATGGTTTTCCGAGGAATTTTCTATTTTGAAGTTCATTATAAAACAGATGGCAGCCTGACTAAAATCATATCAAAACGCATATTTTTCGAATAATTGAAAACTCAGTTTTTCATATGAAGAACCCAGGATGACTCTCTGGTTCATACCTTATTATTGTGAGAATATACGCAACATAATGCCCTTTGCAAGGCATACTGAGAAAAATCACGTCCAAAAATCTGTCACTATCTCCCGGTCTATATGTAACTGAGAGCGGTTCGAGGCTGATTTACGACCAGTCGCAAAAAATTGTTGTTTCCTCCGAGAGAACAAAGAAGTGAGCTGACTTATAGTATTCTCTAGACTTTGGCGGTATATGTTAATATACAGGTATGTGCCTTTAACACAGTTCCAATTCTCAAGCCAATAGCTTAAAAATTGCGACTTGTGTTGCGTAACGAAAACACCACTTGAAAAATCTGGTATATCACGTCTCAAACGGACCGTCTGCTCGCAGGCGCAGACGCAAGGCCACATCGTGCTGGGCGGCCAGCCGATCCGGCTGCAGTCGGGCGACGCGGCCGGCGCCCAGCGGGTGGTGCTGACCAGCCCGGGCCAGGGCGGGCAGATCGTCGCCCAGCAGATCCTGCTGCCGGCCGGCTTCCAGGGCGCCGCCATCAACATCAAGGCGCTGCAGGGCGTCAAGGTCATACCGATAGCGCAGGCGGCCGGCAAGGGTGAGTACTCGGCGGGCAACAGCCGCAGGATGTCAACCGTCGGCAATTTTCAAGGGGGCCAAGGTAGGCAGGTGTTTGCGCGGGTGATGAACCCGAACCTGCTCAAGCAAGTGGCGAGCCCGGCGAGCACGAGCAAGGCGCCGGACCCGGCGAACCTGCCGAGCAATAATTTAGATTGAATTTGTACATTGTGGATATTTGTTGTATTACGTTGGATATGTTTACGTAACGTTGCGTCAGTCAGCCTTAAAGTGTGTGTAAATATCGAGATTTTTAGGTAACAATTTGTAAATAGTTAACGGTTTTTTTATGCAGTATTTTGTGGTGCATAATATAAACGATTTTTTTTATACGTAAATTGTTTTATTTCGCTAAGCAAAGGGGTTTAACATGAACGGTAAGTCTAGGCACTTTTTGCCGTGTCCCAAATACAGGTAGCCGTGTCTCGGGGTTTTCAGATAATGGTAGAAGATCAGGCCTGGCCAATAGATTGATTTTAAAGTTACGATCGTCTCGCCTTCTTCTAGTTGGATCATCCAGCAACCTTCCGGAATGTCGATATCCAAAGGATCTAAAATATTTCAATCTTCTACAGGACATGTCTTAACTCTTTTATTTTTACTGTTATTTTGAGAAATATGGACGGGTTTTTTCTGATTTAAAAAAAATGAACTGATGCAAGAAAATCAGGAATTCAGCCACGGGGCAGTCATTAATATACAGGGTGTTGTTACTTTTAACATGGAAAATGATGACTAAGAGCAGGGAGTAACAGAAAATTGTCCGTTGCCATTTCTGTTTGACTAGAAGTGAGCATCACATGGTTAGTTTTTTAAGGCTCCCTGTATATTTTATGATTTTTAGGTTCCTTTTATTCTCCCAATTCTGATATAGAGTTTTATATATTCATATCAAAAATAACAGAGCATTTCTTTGGTTTTCTTTTTAGTAAATCTGATATAGGGACCTAGTGTTTTCATTAACGTGCCGTAACTTTTTTTGTCGATCTTTTTGTATATTATAATTCATTGGCGTAGAAAGATATTTTCATTACTTAGCGGTTTTTAAGGGAAAGACGCCCTATTTATTGTAACAAATTTGAACAACTCTGTTTTGGTTTTAATTTTTAATCGAAGTTATGGCCAATTTTGCATGCAATATTTTCTGTTTTCCACACACATATTGTGGAGAATTCAGTGCCTGTCAATATTAACCCATGAAATGACAAATTTGTGAAATACTAACCAACCAGGTGATAATTTTCGCTGAAATATTACTCTCTTAGTTACGCTAAACCAATATTGTGGTAGCTAAAATTGATAAGGTAACCTAATAACTTCTTCACAGAACCAAATTTAATATAGGACTAGAAGATACACATTGATTGTTAAATATTTATTGACACAAATATATTCAAAACTCAAGGCTCTTCCTAAATGACAGCTATCAAATAGACTTCAACTTTGAAACATGGTAATTAAATTTAAATGTGGCTAGTTAAATAAATTTTATATGGAAGTACAATGGTCTAGTGACATGATTCTCGCTTTGGGTGCGAGAGGTTGAAATCCCGATTGTGGCTACTTTTTTTTATTTTTTAAATCACATTTTCCAATAGGCAAAATGTTTATAATGTTTGTAGTTAATTTATTTAATAAGTTTGATTGTCAAATTACGCCTAAACACTGAATAACTGAATTATTTGCAGTTGTTAAATTCTCTTCCTAAATACAACTCGTGGTATGCATAATAATCAGATAATATCTTTCGTTAATTTATTAACCTATAATCGTTGACTGAAGGTTTAAAAAGACATCTCACACCCAACGCTATAATCGTTGACTGAATTAAATCTTCACCCAATGCTATAATCCCAATGCTCAGAAAATACCACTCCTGCTGCGCAGTCATGGTATTAACAAAAGGTATTATCGATAATAGGCACACCACTTGTTATATTATCCCTGAAAAACTGTTTTTAATTAATGCTTATAGGGATGGCGCTTTTAATAAAGTAAAGCATTACCTAAACAGTCCATCGCATAATTGTAGTCGTCCCTGGTCAACAAATTCGTGTTATATTTCTGCGTGGGTTTCCTGTAATGCAAATACGAAGAAATTTCTCTAGCTTCCAAAGGACTCAAACCCTCGAATGCTAAATTTTCGACAGTGACACCGTCGGGCCGTTTAAATAATGCCCCTCGTGGTACAATAGCGGCCTCATAGTTTATGATAAAAATTAAGGCCGAGAGACGATCTTCTTCTTTAAGTTTACGAATTTGGGGGAATTTTATCTTCTCGCCTAGCGATGTCTCGTCTTTTTCTATGAGGATTTCTATTACTAATGATGGATCGCCTAGAAAAGAGCCACATTTAAAAATAAAAACTACCAGGAAATAGTGTTTTTACCTTGAAACTTTGTGGTACAAAGTGGCGTTAACAACAAAGGATCCTTCTTCGGTTGAGGCAAAAGGCCCCAGTTTATACAGTCGGTACTATAATAAAAAATCCTTCCTAATAAAGCGTCTTTCACATACCCGAATGCGATAAAATAATCCTTTTCAGATCCAAATATTTTGCCCCAGAAAAATACGTTGCGGAAATGGTTTTCGTTTTGTAAAATAAGAAGAGAGTTGTGAAGAATGATGCCTTCCTCGGTGGATATTATGTGGCCGAAATGGCCCACGGATTGCAAACTGTCCAAAACTGAATTCAAGTTCATTTTAAGAGCTGTCAATTTGACAGGGTAGCATTGAAAGGCTAAACTGGGGTTAAAAAATAAGTCGAGTGAAGACGAATAGTAGACCCAATGAGTTCAAATAAGAACTCGCCATACAGGGTGTTCCGGAAATAGATCTAAAAATGAAACTACCTAATCATCGACAAATATTATGGGGGTTTTGATATAAAAATTTTAATCCAAGGCCTCCTTAAAAAGTTACAGCCTAATAAATGTAAGGGTAAAAATCAAGTTTTCCCTAACAACTTTACACAAAAATATGCAAGACAAACCGAGGTGAGCCTACTGTGATAAATAATAACGTGACAGGCTTATGCCTGTGACGAAAATACATAAAATTATTTGCTCATTGTAGACGTTTAAGTACTGAGACCCTGTTGCGATGTTTCGATTTTTTATACACAAATGGAGGAAAACTTGATCTACCATTATATTTAATAGAGGAATAATAAGGCTTAATAGGCAGTACTTAACTATTTAACGAGGCCTTGAATAGAAAAATTTTAAACGCCCTCATAAAATCAGTCAAAGACATTTCATTATTTTTTCAATTAATTGGAGAAGCTGCCTTAATTTTTTAAATAAATTAACTAAAGATTTGAAACGAAAATCTTTATTTCAAAATAACACTCAATTATTCTGTCCTTACAAAAATAGAAACATCAAAAATAAACAAACTGGAAGAGAAATCAATCTTTAAAAAATTTTATAAGTTAGGTGTAAAAGAGGTTTTTCTACACCCATACCTGTAGGATAATGAGGTTCATTATGATATACAGAGATTTCATTACATTACCATACTCAAGTTTATAACCAATAGAAATGCAGCATTCCCTTTTGCCACTAATAGAAATGCAACATCACAAAAATGCCTTTATTGTTTTATATGCTCTGATAAAAGCCAGAGCCTGCTGGTTGTTTTATATGCTCTGCTTTTATTAATGGCACAAGCGCTCCCTAACAGACAACTTACTAAATATTCATGTGACATTTTTCCCGATAAAAGTATGCCTATTTTTTTACAAATATAACTAAAAAATTGCTAATTTTGACTTGTGTCACTTTTTCTTCGAATGAGCGATATTAATTTGATCTGTTTTTAAATAGTTCCATGAATTATCATGAATACACTAAATTTGTATTCAATAATTATTATGAAGCCGTTTTCTAGCGATGCATTAAAATTGGAAATTTCTCTAGTACGGGCAGTACGGCCCTGGATTGTGATTAATGGCTGCATTTACCGTCAGAGACAACGAAAAAGGGCTTTACTTTGCTCGCAAACGCTTGTACTATACGCCTGCTAGCATAAAACGCCTTTTTGTACGCTCATTGCGACATTGCATCTGCCATTTAAACTGTTTTTAAAGGTGTACCTACTGCGCTTTTAATAAGATTCAAAACATGACAACCAACACAAAAATTTCAGTTTAGATTAGAACAACTTTACTACCTTGGTTTAGAAGAAAACCATGAAATTTACAATTTACAAATGCGTATACGAGCCGAATAATCGCTGCTTCAACTACAAGCGGTTTACTTTTATCGCTGCTGCCCAACGTCAGTTAATTAACGAGTTAGCGTAAAAGCGCTTGCAAGCGCATTTATGCGCTTTCCGACGGTGAACGCAACCAATGCCAACGACCTAATAATAATTGGATTAAGTTTTAATCGCATGCAACCAGATCTACACGGGACTATATTTTGGGTTGTCGCCGTTCATGGAGTTTCCCGTTCCTATAAGGCCTATTTTCCGAAATTTCTAAACGGCAACTACGGACGGCAACGGTACTCCCCACTGTTCCCCACAGCCCGATCAGTTTATAAAAGTAATTTCGCGTTTTTTCCTGCCGTCCAGCGGGTCGTTTCGATCGTCCGGTTTTCCCGCAGACCGTATTGATCCGTGCGCAAAAATGAGGCGGCCGCGATCGCCCGCGCGTGCCATCTGCGAGGTCCGCTCGAGGACCCGAGGTCAAAAACAGGCGGCCAGCTGTTCGATCCGACAAGATTCAGCTGATGTTTGTTTTCGGGCCCGATCCGTGTGACGTGCGAGCGCTACTCTCACCACGAAAGTAGGCATTTATAAGCGCAGTTGCAGAACACTATTAATAAACCGATAATAGTCAACGGCATATCGTCTAAATAAAGCCCGTCCGCGATGCACCAGACAATTACCCGTATGACGTAATATGGCGAGGTGAAAACAAAGACCTCCGATTTTCGTTGTGGCAGCGCGCTCGAAACTGGAAAGTCGAGGGGGAAAACGCGCCGCAAAAATAACTCTGGATAGTAGTGGTTCTTCGGGAGACGACGGTGGTGAGCCGCCGCGTAAACGCACCCGAAAACTCGACGCGATGCAGTCCAGCAGCAACGGCTGCGTCCAGAACGGCGCCCCCCCGGCCGACAACGGGGTCACGGCCAACGGGCACGCCGTCGACGGGGAGGCGGCGCCCCCCGCGGACGGCTGCCCCACGGGCCCCCTCACCGACACCAACCAGGAGATCGTCAGGCTCATCGGACAGTACCTCATGAACGAGGGGCTCGTGTAAGGCCCCGCAGTGGGAGATTCTACTCCGGTCATTTGTTTTGTTTGTCGGTAGATCGTCAAAGGTGCACTCCCAAATTAATACGCCAAGGTTGACGTGGTTGGGTCGTTATTTTAAATTAGGAGCGCCGCATTTCGGAAAGTTGTTAATCAAAACAATTTGGCGAACTGTAACGTGGGGTACGCGTGAGAAACATTGGAAGTATTTTTAGAATTAGGTTTGTTTTGCAGGTCATCGTTAGGATTTCAATCACAACCAAAACTTTTCCTTTGTTCTTTGTGATAAATCTAAAAAAATAACTACAAGCATAGTTTCTTTTGTTAATTTTCATATTTTTTTCATATCCACCTCCTTAGGTACCTAACCATTTAGTTTGATATCATTATGCTTTCATAAACACAATGATAAGCAATTTAATATGTGAATCATGTAGGTACCTACCTACTGAATTAAATAGCTACTCAAATTCTACAAGATGCATGACAAAAAATATCTCCTTATTTCCAAAATCTAACCTCTACAAATCTAGAAAAAATATACTTAAATTTAATTTGTTTTATTGTCTTTGTTTTGTATATTCAAGGTTTTATTTAGCCTTTGTTATCAGATAACCATAATATTAACTGCTACAGTTGAAATAACAATAGGTACTAAGAAATATCCTAATATCATCTGCTTACCATTCTCTCAAACACAATTTTAGTATGGTACAGGATGCTCTCGTATATTGAGTGTCTTCCTACAGTCTTTATTCGTTGACTGGCGTATTAGTACTGCTCAAGGCTGTCATGTTTGACAGTTCTCTGGCTCACCATGCGCTTCCCGGAGACAAAATACAATGCAAAATACATTGTTGACCATAAGCGCCATCTACTTTTCAGAATATGAAGCTATAGCCGTGAGAAGTCTTATTAATACGTCAGTCAATGCTTTATTTTTTTGTGAATAGTTGTAGGACTTTTTCTCGGCTGCCAAAATTTATTACCATATGAAACAAAAGAACATCTCATATAAACTTATTTTTCATTTGCGAAACCTAGTCATCATTGCTATTAAAACGGTGTTAAACTTTATACTATTAGGTATCTTTTACCGATTTATAAATACAGCACTATACTAAATTTATTTACTTAACTTGAATTTCAAGATCTCGTGAGAAAGACAGATGAAGTGATGGATGAAATAACAAAAAATATTTGTTTTAAGTTAACATATTTTATTTCGAGAATTTCAGTAGCTCTTAATATTTTAGAATTTTAACATGACATCCCCTCGGTAATATTTCATGTTAGGTATATACTTACAGGAACACCTTGTAAATAAGAAAGTTTCCGAAATAATTAATTTATTTTGCTAATTAAACTTTCCCAAACCACAATAACAATTAACTTAATTAACTAAATATTTAAATATAATTCCTTCTTGAACTTTGATGATAATGCCAAAATCGTATTGTATTTTACGAAAGTGGTGGATAGAAATTTTTATAGAAAGGTTTTGACGCGCTTACTTCTAGTTTCTAGTGCACATTATGTTTATAAACTTATTAAAGCTAGTTCTAGTAGTAAAAACTAAAAAAAAAACATATTTTATTTGTAAGAAAGTTATAGTCAATATCATCGTCCAATGTTCTCAACTTTACAGTAGAACATGTGAATCTTTGATGGCTGAGTCCGGCTGTCGGTTGGACCACCCATCTGCCGGCAAATTCAGACATCACGTCATGGAAGGCGACTGGACGAAAGCCGACCACGATCTTCACGAGTTGAGATCGCTTCTCGGTCAAAACAACAACCTTTTGGTAAAGCCTCGTATTTCGCGATTTTCAGTGATTTCTGCAACTTGCTTTTAGGACATGAAGTTCCTGCTTTTAGAACAAAAGTATTTGGAACTTCTCGAAGATGGAAGAGTTTTGGATGCTTTGCATGTTCTTCGAAACGAACTGACCCCACTGCAACATAATACGGCTAGAGTTCATCAGCTGTCTAGTTTCATGATGTGCCCAAATACTGATGAATTATTAGAAAGAGCTAATTGGTAAGTGACGTTTTTATATTGAGGATACGATAGCTCTGCCTATCCTATAAAATATCCAGGTTCTATGGTACCTACATAGTTCCTTTATTTTGTGATATTTTTAGGGAAGGTAAGGGCACAAAATCTAGGACAACGCTGATGGTGAAACTACAGTCATTTCTGCCGCCTAGCGTAATGCTGCCTCCGAACAGACTGTACGAACTGCTTAACCAAGCCTTAGAACTGCAAACCAACCGTTGTGTCCACCACAACACATCTCAGGGAGTTAATTTAAGCAATGCCTCATTGTTAACCGATCATTATTGTCCCAAAGACTCGTTTCCGGTACACACCGTCCAGGTGAGAGTTTGTATTAAAAAGGCTGAAAATTCTTCCGGTTAAAATGTGTTAAAATTCCAGTTAAAATGTGTTATCTTGACTTGAGAAAAATAACACCACTTGAAAAATTGCACTTCACACAGTTTACTATGTGCCAAAATTGTGAATTGCCCACACTGGTGGAATAAATCCATTAGAAAAATTATCGCCTTTCGGTATTTTTGGAATGTTGTTGATTTATGTTCTGTAAAGATAAAAGAATAATCTGAACCTAACCAAAATATTTTTACTTTTTATTGGTGACAATTTATCGATAAACGCCCTATTATTTTCAGGGGTAATATAACAATTAGTGGTGTACTTTTTATCTATAATACCTTTTCTTAATTTTAGGAATTATAACTCCAAAGCTAAAAATACCATGACTGTGCAGCAGGAGTGGTATTTTCGTAGCATTGGGATTATAACGAGTTAATAAATTAACGAAAGGTATTATCTGATTATTAGGCATACCACGAGTTGTATTTAGGAAGAAAATTTAACAACTGCTAATAATTTAATTATTCAGTGTTTAGACAAAAAAGTTATTAAATAAATTAACTAAAAAAAATTATATATATTTTGCCTTTTCGAAAATGTGAAGTTGTATATCTTCTAGTTCTATATTAAATTTGGTACTGTGAAGAAGTTATCGGGTTACCGTCAGTTTTAGCTACCACAAACATAGGTTACGATCTTTGGCGTAACTAAGAGTAGGACCATCACCTGATTGGTTAATATTTCATTATAATAAAAAGGGTATGATGTAGCGTTATCTTTGACAGATTTTATGGGGGGTGTTTGGTATAAAAATTTTTGATTCAAGGCCTCCTACAAAAGTTACAGCTTATTAAATTATGGGTAAAAATCAAGTTTTTCTAGATTTTCCACTTAAGTTAAACAAATCAATTTTGGAAGGGATTCACAACTTCTTACACTTAACTATTCCAGAATATTTTCGTTTTTTCTAGTTACTACCATCGGTATAAATATGAACTACATCCCCTATTCCTTTTGCCACTACTTTTTACTTTTTAAAAATACGTTTTCTAATAATATTTTTGTACTTAGGCCAAGGTATTTACAAACTTTTCCATGTAAAATTTTGATGTTTTGATTAATTTATGCACAAAAAATTCAAATGTCACAACAGGGTTTAAGCAAACATCAGCAAATAATCTTATGTATATGCTCGTCACAGTAGACTTATGTCAGTTTGACTATTTGATTCAGGAAAATCTAAGACAACTTGACAACTTATCCTAAAATTTTAATAGGGCGCAACTTTTTAAAGCCTTCGATCGAAAAATTTCATACCATATATCTATCACTTGTGCAGTTTAATTTTTTAGACTTATACACCCCGTATAAAAATTTCATTGACGTTATTTTGAAGGTCCTCAACGACCACTGTGATGAGGTGTGGTTCTGTCAATTCTCCCCGGACGGGAAAAAACTAGCGACAGGTTCCAAAGATACTAACGTCATAATATGGGACGTACACCCGGACACATGTACGTTAACGCTCAGGAAAATTCTAGAAGGACATAATTATGGTAAGACCTTGAGATCCTTTATCGAGAAGAGTCCGGTTATACAACGTGGATATATTTTCGGCACATTTTGGTAACTTTAAAAGCCTCTTTTGGCATAACTTGACGGTATTTTAACCGTTTCGGCACAACCCGTCAACTAAAAACTAGCCTGAAACGATCGCATCGGTCTCACGCACGTCTGACACACCCTGGATGATAAACAAACACTTATTTGTCGAATTAAGTGGTTATTTGTTTATTTTTCACCCTGTACAGGCGAGTAATAACATTGTATTACCGAGCCCTGCCCATGAAGGGTCTCTATCGAAACCAACAAATAAAACTTGTATGTGACTGACGAAATAAGACTTTCAAGGTGCTGCCTACATATCGTGGAATCCCGATTCCACACATTTAATCGCTTGCGGTCCCGAAGAAAGTCCCGAGATCTGGTTGTGGAACATAGAAAGCGAGAAATTTTTGAAAATCTCCCAATCGCCCGAGGATGCTCTCACTTGTTGCGCTTGGAATAAGGATGGCACGAAGTTTGTCGTGAGTTTTCGTCTGTCGCTTGGTTCAATTCGAAATTTCACGTAAAGCGTTGCCAAAGTCTAGAGAATACTATAACTCAGGTCACTTCTTTGTTCTCTCGGACAAAACAACAATTTTTTGCAACTGCTCGTAAATCAGCGTCACCGCTGCCTGTGTAAGCTTAAAGGGCCCCATTCACGTTGAGATTGGTATCGATACATGTTGCAAGTATCCAGTATCTTGATTCAAATCGCATAGTGTACATAGCTGTCTCAGTATCGCTGTACCAGTATCAGCTGGTATCACCGTCTGTATCACTGTAGTGAAACTTCGATACCGCGCGCATGCAACTGATACTTGTCACAACGCGTGTATGTTGATGTTTTTATATTGCGCTACTAAAAAATATGAAAGTTTATTTTCAACATGGCAGATTGCGAGTTTTGGGAGGAATTTCTCCATATTTATAAACTATATCTGTGTTCATGGAACTCAAAGTGCAAAGAATATTCGAATAGACAACTTAGAGAATCGACAAAAACAGTTTTGGTAGTGCTAATAGTGATCGTAATTTTGTCATAAGGAAAATACACAGCTTTCGTTGCGCCTTTCGACGAGAACTTAAAAAAGTTGTTGCACCATTTCTGCATCACATGTGAACTGAACTGATGTTTCATGAGTTCGTCTCAATGTGTATGAACAGAAAACACATGGAAACAAATCTCAGATACATGTATCGCCGTTTGTCGTGATACACGTATCGATACCGATCTCAACGTGAATGGGGCCCTTTTATTTTCTTCTATCAGAAGATATCGATCGACGTACTCCGATGACGGCAGGCCGAGGGAGCGGGAGAGGGCAAGGGGGAAATGTTTGTTTACACAAGGCCAAGTGCCCAGACTTATTAGTATATCTCTGGACGCTGGCCTCGCCTTGTGTGAAATTCCGAATTGAACGAAATGTTCACAAAGGAACGTGTGTTTTTTTAGGTTGGGGGCGTAAGGGGTCACTTTTACCAGTGCGACATGGAGGGGAACGTTCTCGACTCGTGGGAAGGTGTCAGGGTCAATGGACTTGTGTGTAGAAAAGACGGGAAAACCGTACTGGCGTCGGATACGCATCACCGAATTAGGGGTTACGTTTTCGACGACCTGACGGATCAGCACATGTGAGTTTAACGTGTACATAACGATTTTATTTAACGTTTAATTGCGGGAAATAGGTAGGCGTGATTGGTCCTGATTGAAGTGCAATTTTGTGGGCAATTTGGTAAATTATAGGTTCGCGTTTGTAACGATGCGTCTAGGGTATGATTTAGTCATGTAATCGCCGGATCGTTTTTATTGGCAAACATAAAGTTTAAATTTACATGCAAAATGAGTTTTAGTAGGTTGTCAAATTTTTGCAATATATAAAACTGTATTTGTTGGGTGAAAGAAGTATAGAGTAGGGTACTTACCATATAACCGTAGCAACGTCCAATCAGGAGAATAATTTGGCGGCCATTTTTAACTCTAAATAAGGTAAGAAATTTGAAATAATTTATACGAGTGGGTTCCATAAATAATCTAATGTATTGGTTGTTATTTTGTGCAAAATGGAAATTGTTTTAATTGGAAGTATGAAATAGGCCCAAGATTTTTGTTAGTTTTAAGTTATTAATGCATTCGGAAAACAAAGCAATTAACTGGGTTGAGAAATTATACAGCTTAATCAAAACAACATATTTTAATCATCGTACCTAACTATTATTGTACGTTATTTTTACATTATATGTACCACACATTATAAATGCTTAATTACTTGTAGAAAAACATGAAAATATTTTTAACAACTCGTAACACTTTTACTTTTTGAATACATTTAATAAAAATAACATATTTTCCTGGGACATATACCTGTTTCTGAATTTTTAGGCAGCCTGTTTTATTCCTTAGAACTTTCACTAATGACATTTTTTCATTTTGTTTATTTTGAAAATACAAGCAAAAGAAAAATGGTAAATTCAACAAAATGCAGTAAAGTGAAGGGATTTCTAATTACGCTCTTCTTTGATAACCTTCAACAATTTTGCTGGCGATGATCTGCAGTTGACAGGTTTATTTGCTGCTCAATCCATTTCTTCGGTTAATTCTATTTGCTCCAGAAATGCGGCTCTCTTCGTGAGAATTATAATTACTCCGTTTTCCTCATCTCCGTGAGTCACTTCCTGAACCGGAAATAATTTCTTTGGTGATCTTATCAATTTTGACTCCCCCTCTTGTTCAGTTAGGTTTCTAGATGGAATAGCCCCACTTTTAGCATTCTTTCGTTTTGCATTAAAAATTCCTGTTCATCAAAATGAATACAACACACAGAGAATATTCTTATCGATGACATCTAGAGAGAGAGTCTATCACATAGGAAAAGTGAAGCCTTGAGGGGAAGTTTGTTTTCTGTAGACTCCAAGGAGACCTCAAGGGGGCTGGTACAAGGTTATGATATATGTGTCGATGGAGGAAATCAACGATATATGTCAGTGTCCAGCTGCCATCAGGTTTTATGTGCCATGCCAGTGCCATAGATTCTAAAGGAGGCGAAATATTTCCCATCATAATTCACAATTTTTAAATTTTCTAACTTTCAGATATTCAGGTGTGTCAATTAAAGGTAATGCCTGGTAATGCGGTCATAATAAATTTGTTTCATTTGACAGTTGCCATATTCTGAACTTGTAGACACAAGATTGTCAAATGTCAAATGGAAACCATTATTAATTTTTACTAACAATCAGCACATCAAAGAATATAAATGAAAGAAAAAAAAACATTATTTGGCAAAAAATCATACATATTTCTTACCTATGGAATGCAATTTCAACATAATCTGGATGTAAAAGTCTCTTCGCATTTTTGCAATGCTTTACGGAGTCATTTTTTTTATCTCGTAAATATGAAAATGAAAAGCTATGAACTGTACAAAATACAAAGAAAAATAGCGATTGAAATTAAAAACGCATATCACGGTGACTTATGATTTTACCGGCGCTTTCAAAAAGTGTAATGCAATTTTAGTCGTACTGTATAAAAAAAATTTAAACATGTAATAAGGTAGCCACCATTCAAACTGCCAATATAGGGTTAAGAATGGCGGCGAATTCCATATCTTTTCGTCAAAAGCAGTATATCTATGCTAATATACAGATATGTGGTACTTACCCTCGAGATAGTCAACTTTAGTGAATATCCCGTAGCTTGACGGTTCATTTCGTCATTGGTCGAACTTCTGCCGAATGTTCCATATCGATTTTTCTCCCCCCCCCCCATAGCCTTCAGGAAGAGCACCCGATAATGTCGTTCACGGTGGACAAGGACGACAGGCTGGCGCTGCTGAACGTGGCGACGCAGGGGGTGCACCTGTGGGACATGCAGGACAAGTGTTTGGTGCGGAGGTACCAGGGGGTGACGCAGGGCCACTTCACGATCCACTCGACGTTCGGCGGGGCCAACCAGGACTACATCGCCAGCGGCAGTGAGGACAATCAGGTGAGCGGCTTCCGTTTTTCAGGTTTTTGTTTGTGTAATTTTTGAGGTACCATTCATTTTTTTAAATCGTTTTAAAACAGAAATAAAACTGTGCTGAACAAGCCAAACACATCATATTAAACGTAGATGACAACTTTTAGCATTGTGCAACTGTCGTTTATTTATTTTTTTGTTAGGTTAGATCATTTAGTTCTTTTTAATGGAACTTTTTCACATTTTTGTTCTATAAAATCAAAAGTTTCAAGTTTTAAATAGGTGACAGACATGGGTATACTTGTCAGGGCCTTATTTTATTTTTTGAACTGACTTTAGTGATTTATCTGATAGGGGACATATGAACTACTTACAGCTACTTCTCAGTTTTATGCAGTTTTAATGTAATCAAATAAGAGTTGTCTCAGTTGCCTCCTGTTTTAACAGGATAATAAATTATTTGGACAAAGGGGCAAAGGGATCTTAGGTCAAATAGCGCATTCAGATAAGTCAACTAAAATCAGTTCGAAAGATCGTCAAAAACCGAGCTTTTCGTTTTTCAGGTTTTTTCGTGTAATTGTTGAGGTACCTTTCATTTTTTAAAAATCGTTTTAAAACAACTAAAACTGTGCTGAACAAGCCAGACACATCATATTAAACTTAGATGACAACTTTTAGCATTGTGCAACTGTCGTTTATTTATTTTTTTGTTAGGTTAGATCATTTAGTTCTTTTTAATGGAACTTTTTCACATTTTTGTTCTATAAAATCAAAAGTTTCAAGTTTTAAATAGGTGACAGACATGGGTATACTTGTCAGGGCCTTATTTTATTTTTTGAACTGACTTTAGTGATTTATCTGATAGGGGACATATGAACTACTTACAGCTACTTCTCAGTTTTATGCAGTTTTAATGTAATCAAATAAGAGTTGTCTCAGTTGCCTCCTGTTTTAACAGGATAATAAATTATTTGGACAAAGGGGCAAAGGGATCTTAGGTCAAATAGCGCATTCAGATAAGTCAACTAAAATCAGTTCGAAAGATCGTCAAAAACCGAGCTTTTTGTTTTTCGGGTTTTTTCGTGTAATTGTTGAGGTACCTTTCATTTTTTAAAAATCGTTTTAAAACAACTAAAACTGTGCTGAACAAGCCAGACACATCATATTAAACTTAGATGACAACTTTTAGCATTGTGCAACTGTCGTTTATTTATTTTTTTGGTAGGTTAGATCATTTCATTGTTTTTAATGGATCTTTTTCACATTTTTGTTCTATAAAATCAAAAGTTTCAAGTTTTAAATAGGTGACAGACATGGGTATACTTGTCAGGGCCTTATTTTATTTTTTGAACTGACTTTAGTGATTTATCTGATAGGGGACATATGAACTACTTACAGCTACTTCTCAGTTTTATGCAGTTTTAATGTAATCAAATAAGAGTTGTCTCAGTTGCCTCCTGTTTTAACAGGATAATAAATTATTTGGACAAAGGGGCAAAGGGATCTTAGGTCAAATAGCGCATTCAGATAAGTCAACTAAAATCAGTTCGAAAGATCGTCAAAAACCGAGCTTTTTGTTTTTCGGGTTTTTTCGTGTAATTGTTGAGGTACCTTTCATTTTTTAAAAATCGTTTTAAAACAACTAAAACTGTGCTGAACAAGCCAGACACATCATATTAAACTTAGATGACAACTTTTAGCATTGTGCAACTGTCGTTTATTTATTTTTTTGGTAGGTTAGATCATTTCATTGTTTTTAATGGATCTTTTTCACATTTTTGTTCTATAAAATCAAAAGTTTAAAGTTTGAAATAGATGACAGACATGGGTATACTTGTCAGGGCCTTATTTTATTTTTTGAACTGACTTTAGTGATTTATCTGATATGGGACATATGAACTACTTACAGCTACTTCTCAGTTTTATGCAGTTTTAATGTAATCAAATAAGAGTTGCCTCCCATTTTAACAGGATAATGTAATGTCACATTGAATTATTCAGACAAAGGGATCTGAAGTCAAATGGCGCATTCAGGTAAGTCGACTAAAATCAGTTCGAAAGATCGCCAAAACCGAGCGTTGTTTTCCTAACCGAAAAAATCCCCCCCGCCGTCAAGGTGTACATATGGCACGTGCGCAACGAGATGCCGATCGCGACCCTCCAGGGCCACAGCCGCACGGTGAACTGCGTGGCGTGGAACCCCGTCCACGCGCACATGCTCGTCTCCGTCTCGGACGACTACACGATCCGGGTGTGGGGCCCGAGGGAAGGGGCGGCGGCCAAGCCGGGCGTCAGATAATCGAGGGGATCTCAGCGGTCGCGGACCGTCGGGGGACTAACGTCGGGTGGGGCGGGGCCCCGGCACTGGCTTTCGCAGTAGGAAATGTGTGGCGGGCGCGGTTTCATTTTCGAAAACGGGTGCGGCTTTTGGGACTCCGTTCGAAAGTCTCACGAGGTGTACAGTAGATTCCCCTTTCATATTTTTTCTTTTTTAATTCATTCCAGTTTTCAAATAAAATATAATTAAAACTTTTAAAGTACTACTCATTTGCCTTGAATACGTGCAATGTGATGAAATACAGTTGAAACCCACAATAAAGTTAGAACAAGAAGAAGAAGAATATAAACTTAACCTTTCTTTTGTGGTGACAGTTTGACCTTCAAATCTATGCAGGCAATGCTATTAGTAAATTGTGTGAACTACTGGGATATTCAGGAGTTATTATGTTTTAATTTATTATTAAATGATAAAATGCAGTAATACCTCGTCATTTTGGTCAAGGTCGCGTCTCATAAGATTTTGAACGGAGTCGACAAATTTGAGCGTTTATAATTTTTGACAGTTGATGGAAATGGACCTCAGATATAATCTTTTATTGCTTTATATCAGTTCAAAATACATATTGATGATTGAAAACGAAAATACGAAACTACTTAAAAAAAGTAAATTAAAAAGGAATATCATTTTTAAGGTTATCAGGCGTCTAGGGTCTTTGAGATATTTGATGTTTAATGATTGTAATTTTTTACGGAATGCTATTTGCGATAACATTTCGGTAAAGAGTAACCATAATAGTAGCAATAATATGTATTAATTATTAATAAATAACCCAACCCGAACCCTTTTTATACTGGTGACGGAAAGTTTTTCAAAATTTAGTATTAAAGCAGTAAACTGCAAAAAAATTCTATATCCAATATGATTTTTAGACTCCCTTCACTAAAGATGTTTATGTTAAGTTATATGAAAGGATAAAGTCAAAATGAGACATTTAAATCTACACCCTATAAATCATTATGATATCTAACCCTGTTTCTGTAGACAATCTTAAACTGAAACTTAACTTTACTAAAGTCTCAAGATTTGATCCAGTACAATGAAAAAAAAAAAAAAAAAAACAGCCAGTTCTAGGTTTCTACGAATGTTAATTTGTGGAAAAATATGGAGTATTTATAGCATTAGTTAAACAAATAACTATATTTCAAAAGCAAAGATTTATTTGACTCGTCAGAGGTCTATTTTCATTTCGAATGTTCAGTTTCATTATGATTTTGTTGATTTACTCACATTGACCGTATGGTAGGCGCTTTCTATTTTATTATTGAAATAAAAGATGGCTGTGTTAAGTATCAAGTACTATTTTAAGTTAAGGTTGCTGACTTATCACGCTGATGCCATTCTAGAGGATAAATACAATATATTCCCGATTAAAGATAATACTAAGTTACTAAAGGTTATTGCTATTACCATTATTCATAACAGTGTACCTACTTTTAGTGGAAAGTCCTACCATACCTCAGGCTTATGCAATTTTGGAGATTAGTGTTCGATGATTAGCGAGATATTAAGTAGCGTTTTTTCCCCAATAATCAGGACAAATGCAATACAGCAATTTTTTGACTGAATGCAAATCCTTAAAGCCAGTGCCTTCGTAATAATAAAACAAGAGGGATTTTTGTGACTTTTAAATCTAGGCTTAGACTATGAAAGTGTTCTGGAAAATTTATATAGAGTGGTTTTATTTATTTACAAATCACAAAATATATACTTTTTTACTAGTTATGTTTTGTATTCTGTAATGTATAAGCGATCGATTTTTTTTCATTATATACGAGGAGAAACTAAGTTAAGCTATTTTATATTTATTAAACGTAATATCGGTAATTTAAATAGGTGACAGACATGGGTATACTTGTCAGGGCCTTATTTTATTTTTTGAACTGACTTTAGTGATTTATCTGATAGGGGACATATGAACTACTTACAGCTACTTCTCAGTTTTATGCAGTTTTAATGTAATCAAATAAGAGTTGTCTCAGTTGCCTCCTGTTTTAACAGGATAATAAATTATTTGGACAAAGGGGCAAAGGGATCTTAGGTCAAATAGCGCATTCAGATAAGTCAACTAAAATCAGTTCGAAAGATCGTCAAAAACCGAGCTTTTTGTTTTTCGGGTTTTTTCGTGTAATTGTTGAGGTACCTTTCATTTTTTAAAAATCGTTTTAAAACAACTAAAACTGTGCTGAACAAGCCAGACACATCATATTAAACTTAGATGACAACTTTTAGCATTGTGCAACTGTCGTTTATTTATTTTTTTGGTAGGTTAGATCATTTCATTGTTTTTAATGGATCTTTTTCACATTTTTGTTCTATAAAATCAAAAGTTTAAAGTTTGAAATAGATGACAGACATGGGTATACTTGTCAGGGCCTTATTTTATTTTTTGAACTGACTTTAGTGATTTATCTGATATGGGACATATGAACTACTTACAGCTACTTCTCAGTTTTATGCAGTTTTAATGTAATCAAATAAGAGTTGCCTCCCATTTTAACAGGATAATGTAATGTCACATTGAATTATTCAGACAAAGGGATCTGAAGTCAAATGGCGCATTCAGGTAAGTCGACTAAAATCAGTTCGAAAGATCGCCAAAACCGAGCGTTGTTTTCCTAACCGAAAAAATCCCCCCCGCCGTCAAGGTGTACATATGGCACGTGCGCAACGAGATGCCGATCGCGACCCTCCAGGGCCACAGCCGCACGGTGAACTGCGTGGCGTGGAACCCCGTCCACGCGCACATGCTCGTCTCCGTCTCGGACGACTACACGATCCGGGTGTGGGGCCCGAGGGAAGGGGCGGCGGCCAAGCCGGGCGTCAGATAATCGAGGGGATCTCAGCGGTCGCGGACCGTCGGGGGACTAACGTCGGGTGGGGCGGGGCCCCGGCACTGGCTTTCGCAGTAGGAAATGTGTGGCGGGCGCGGTTTCATTTTCGAAAACGGGTGCGGCTTTTGGGACTCCGTTCGAAAGTCTCACGAGGTGTACAGTAGATTCCCCTTTCATATTTTTTCTTTTTTAATTCATTCCAGTTTTCAAATAAAATATAATTAAAACTTTTAAAGTACTACTCATTTGCCTTGAATACGTGCAATGTGATGAAATACAGTTGAAACCCACAATAAAGTTAGAACAAGAAGAAGAAGAATATAAACTTAACCTTTCTTTTGTGGTGACAGTTTGACCTTCAAATCTATGCAGGCAATGCTATTAGTAAATTGTGTGAACTACTGGGATATTCAGGAGTTATTATGTTTTAATTTATTATTAAATGATAAAATGCAGTAATACCTCGTCATTTTGGTCAAGGTCGCGTCTCATAAGATTTTGAACGGAGTCGACAAATTTGAGCGTTTATAATTTTTGACAGTTGATGGAAATGGACCTCAGATATAATCTTTTATTGCTTTATATCAGTTCAAAATACATATTGATGATTGAAAACGAAAATACGAAACTACTTAAAAAAAGTAAATTAAAAAGGAATATCATTTTTAAGGTTATCAGGCGTCTAGGGTCTTTGAGATATTTGATGTTTAATGATTGTAATTTTTTACGGAATGCTATTTGCGATAACATTTCGGTAAAGAGTAACCATAATAGTAGCAATAATATGTATTAATTATTAATAAATAACCCAACCCGAACCCTTTTTATACTGGTGACGGAAAGTTTTTCAAAATTTAGTATTAAAGCAGTAAACTGCAAAAAAATTCTATATCCAATATGATTTTTAGACTCCCTTCACTAAAGATGTTTATGTTAAGTTATATGAAAGGATAAAGTCAAAATGAGACATTTAAATCTACACCCTATAAATCATTATGATATCTAACCCTGTTTCTGTAGACAATCTTAAACTGAAACTTAACTTTACTAAAGTCTCAAGATTTGATCCAGTACAATGAAAAAAAAAAAAAAAAAAACAGCCAGTTCTAGGTTTCTACGAATGTTAATTTGTGGAAAAATATGGAGTATTTATAGCATTAGTTAAACAAATAACTATATTTCAAAAGCAAAGATTTATTTGACTCGTCAGAGGTCTATTTTCATTTCGAATGTTCAGTTTCATTATGATTTTGTTGATTTACTCACATTGACCGTATGGTAGGCGCTTTCTATTTTATTATTGAAATAAAAGATGGCTGTGTTAAGTATCAAGTACTATTTTAAGTTAAGGTTGCTGACTTATCACGCTGATGCCATTCTAGAGGATAAATACAATATATTCCCGATTAAAGATAATACTAAGTTACTAAAGGTTATTGCTATTACCATTATTCATAACAGTGTACCTACTTTTAGTGGAAAGTCCTACCATACCTCAGGCTTATGCAATTTTGGAGATTAGTGTTCGATGATTAGCGAGATATTAAGTAGCGTTTTTTCCCCAATAATCAGGACAAATGCAATACAGCAATTTTTTGACTGAATGCAAATCCTTAAAGCCAGTGCCTTCGTAATAATAAAACAAGAGGGATTTTTGTGACTTTTAAATCTAGGCTTAGACTATGAAAGTGTTCTGGAAAATTTATATAGAGTGGTTTTATTTATTTACAAATCACAAAATATATACTTTTTTACTAGTTATGTTTTGTATTCTGTAATGTATAAGCGATCGATTTTTTTTCATTATATACGAGGAGAAACTAAGTTAAGCTATTTTATATTTATTAAACGTAATATCGGTAATTTACTTTAAATAAATTTATTACTAATTTATTATCTTTGTATTTGTTATACAGCCTTATAGCACAGACTAACGAGTAATACAGACAACTCCTTAGTGATATGGAGACTCGTTTTTAGGTGAAATTCTAAAGTGATAAATATTGTTTTTTTTTAAGTTAATATACATAGCAAAAGGATTGTATTAGAACAACATTTATGTTTAAAATATGTTAAAAAACGCCATAAAAATGTTTAAATCTCAAAACACTTGGAATTCGGGTAAAACGTTGTCTTGACTTCCTTTATCTCAATTAACAACAACAAAAACATGGACCGGGAGATAGTGACAGATTTTTTGACGTGATTTTACTCAGTGTGCCTTGCAAAACTCGTTTAAATGATTAAATAACATTCAATTTAAACAGTACTTGGACATGCGCGAAAGGTATGCCATCCTTTTTTCAGCATTTTCATAATAAGAACTTGCATACTTCTCATTGGCAGCCTGTTCAGAAACATGGAAAAATTAATTATTAAAATACAAGATCATTTGGCAATAATAGCCCTTTGGACCCACCCTAACGGTATGCCTATGGTTTTCCGAGGAATTTTCTATTTGAACTTCATTATAAAACACATGGCAGCCTGTATAAAATCGTATCAAAACGCATATTTTTCGAATAATTGAAAACTCAGTTTTTCACATGAAGAACCCAGGATGACTCTCTGATTCATACCTTATTATTGTGAGAATATGTGCCACATAATGCCCTTTGCAAGGCACACTGAGTAAAATCACGTCCAAAAATCTGTCACTATCTCCCGGTCTATAACAAGGCATATTTAAATATTACTATTTAATATTAACAAATTTGACAGATCCCACGAACTGTCATGATCAGAACCTAACCTTTATATTTTGTGGATCAGCTGATATGCTAAATGTTTAAATTAAAAAAAAAAATACTTCCATGTTTAATAATTAGAGAAAATTTCAAGGAAAACTCCAAACTTTAACATCAATTTATTGTACATTATAAAACAGCCATTGATTGCCCACCAACAATAATTATATTCTAATTCTTCGTATACTTAGGTACTAAAAAGATTGTTCTACAATAATATAACACTGTATAATTGCTCTATATTATTTAGATTTTTAAACATTAAGTGGTTGTATTTTCTGAAGTATTACATACATACATTTATTGAAAACAACTAAAAAAAACTTATTTAAATAATATAATGTTTTTTATGTGAAGCTGTTTCTTAGGCCACTTACAACCACTCTAACTCAAAATTTAACATTATTGAATACATTTTTTATAGGAAAAAGATCCACACATCATTTGGTATATTAACTGGCAACTTATTGAAGGTTTCTTATAGGTACTTCTTTGGTTCTTATAGGTACTTCTTTGTTTAAAAGACAATAATATTTGAGTAAAGAATCAAAATAAATACCTATCTATCACTAAGTCATGAGGTAAGTATTTTAAAACGTAATAAATGTTTAATTCTGCATGGCAGTTTGGCAGTATTAACATTTTTTTCTAGAATCCCTTCATCTCCTATTGTATTTAATAACACTTTACTCCACCTTTATAGAATGAATAGATGTGAAATACTCGGAAGGTATTTTTGAAGAAACAAACTGAAAAAGATGCATGAAACTTTCTTCAACCGCTAGGATTTGAAGATACCAGCTTCACCATAACTTTGTAGTAGTCGTGAGGTGATTTCGTGTCATAAATTTTCTTTCCATTTTCATCTTTGTAATCGTGGTATCTGACAATTTTCTCGTCATGGAATCCTTGGGTTTCTGCTACTCTTTGAGTAAACAGACTCGTTGCATCAGTTTTCATAACCTAAACAAACAGATATAACGGCATCCTTAAATGGTTAGTAGAGTTTTAAGAAGACTTTAGTGACAGTCTGTGTAATATATTTTTACATGACAGACGCTGGAGGAAAACAAAAAAATTAATAGTTTTGAATAATGTTTTTTTTTTGTAATTAATTGAATAGGTTTTTTTTTTCAAGGACGAAAATCAGTGAAAATTCTTTTTTGGCGTCATTTTGTGTTTCTACTAAACTATTTCTGCCCCAAACTACTAAAACCAACTCCACACAGCAACATATAAGCCTAAAGTACAAAATATCCCGATAAATTAAACAAATAATAACAGAAGATTCAACAACTAAGGCTTTGTTTTTCCTCAAGGGTCTGTCAGATGTCCACGAAATTAGATTTCTTGCTAGTACCTTAAAGCCTTGCGCCTGGGCAACCGCCTCACTTCTTCGGAATAGCTCCTTGGCGATTCCTTGGCCCCGAAAATTGGAATCGACCGATAGAATTCGCACCTCGAAGATTTTTTCCACGTCGTATTTGGAAAACAGGTCGGCTTCTCTGTTTACAGTGTTCAGTAGGCCGAAAATTCGTTGGTACTGCAGATTGTCGATAGTCTTGATCTCTTCCAGGGCTTTTTCGGGATCGCCGCGCCAGGCGACGCCGTTTAGTGATACACCTGCTATCTGGAATTCATAAAATACATATATGGTGGTGATACGGATCGCCGGTCTCTTATTTATCGACACTTTTGGCCGTTTTTTGAATGAAATAAGATAATCGGGAACATTTGGTCCTTATTTCACTTATGTTTATGGTTTTTTAATTTTTTTAAGTTCAAAAGAAACAATGTGCATGCACATAGTGATTACCTTATTCGTAACGAAATTCCCCAAAAATAGCCATTGTGCGTCAAGTAAATTCAAGTACATGCCAATGATGGCGACCTTAAGAGACAGGTAAGTAGATTTTTGCACCCTGAATATACCGAAGTACCTACAGGTAATAGCGTTGACTGACGTATCAATAAAGACTGCTCACGGCTGTCATGTTTGACAGTTCTCTGGCTTACCATGCGCTTCCCGGAGACAAAATACAACGCAAAATACATTGTTGACCATAGGCGCCATCTACTTTTCAGAATATGAATCTATAGCCGTGAGAAGTCTTATTAATACGTCAGTCAACGGTTATAGTGTTGGTTTATGTTTAAAATTAATTCATATTATATGTAAAATGAGATATTTTCTTCACAAAATGAAAACCGTCGTATATTTTTGGTACATGTAAAAATTTTGAATAGGCCCAATTACCGACATAAGTGTCAATCTCAGAGTAATAACCAAGGATAGAGGGAGTAAGGACAAAAAGTAAACAAAGCCAACATCTTTTTGAGTGATGCCACGTACTCCATTGTTTACAGCATTTCATTTCAAAATAGAAGGGTTTAATAATGGGATTCAATGAAGGCGCACCTCCCATAACGCTAAATTAACAAATGTAGTTATTAATTTCTTGTATGTAACAGTTTTAAACTAAAACTAAATTGCGCTGTAATTATAGTATCTAATTACCACTTTAATAAAATCGTCACAGATACCTCAAACCGCCCAACATGGCAACGCTGCTGTTGATGCCCCGCCTCCCGCTGGCGCCCCGTCCGTTAACTCAGCGGTATTTGTTTTGTGTATGCCCAGCATGTCAAGTTTTCCGATTGTTTACGTATGCATTTTTCCCGTTTTTAATTGTTTTTCTGTTAATTTATAGGCTATTTATTAGTATTTAGGATATAGTGACTGATTTTGTATACAATGGGACGCAGAAAGTGTGTGGTATGTGGCTAAATTGATATTTCTCAGGATATAACCTATCTCAGGTAAACGTTGTACACACGGGCCTAATGTTTGTTTACTTCGGTAAATTTGCATAAGATGTTGGTTGACTACAAACGTATGTATTTTGAAGCTGTTGCTCCCTCTATCCTTGGTTATTTCTCTGAGGTGTCAATCTCAGAGTAATAATAGGATTCATAAGGGTTAACAAACCAAACATTTTAGTGATAATTTTGTTTATGCCTAAACAAATCTATAAGTAGTAAAAACCGCATATATTTTTTACTGACTAATAATTATATCCGCATAGGGAAAAGATATATTGAGTGGAAAAGTTGTGTCGATAATAGGTTCAAATATCGGTTGATTATTCCAATTGCAGACATGAACAATTCAACTAAAACTAGGATTTAAACCCGTTTCAATATTGGCAAGAAAATATGCTAACAAAACAAAAATTTTGATGTAAAATTGGCATTTCATTTTGCCATTCATTTCAAATGTAAGACCAGCTAAATTGCACGATGTGCCACAGATTACATTAAACAAAAAAGAAAACGGTAAAGTTCCTGTCTTAAAAATGCGGCCAGAAATTTTTCTAAGGGGAAATGAAGAGCAGTCTCTAGTTAAATGAATGTTCCATCTAGCTAACTGTGGATTTCCCATCGCTAAAAAATGTATGAGCCAGAACTAAAAAATATATAGGGGACATTTTTATGTACTCTATGATTGCTATAAGACCTATATATTAAAGCTTTGCTAACTGGCGATAATAGGGTCAGTAGCTATATATTTCAGAAATTTAATTTATTTGCTTCAAAACGGAAAACCTAGAGCAAACCCAAATTAGCAACTAAAAGTTTAATGAAGCAGTAAAACATATTTAAATTGATAATAATGTCAAGCCTGGTTCATGCAGCTTCTTTATCTTTTAATTTTACTTTATCTTTAAGAAATAACCAACGGCATTTGTCCCTTGATTTGAACTGACCAATGACATTTAATATCTCTTAAAGATAAAGAAAAATTAAAAGATAAAGAAGCTGTATAAACCAGGCTTTTATTCATTCTAAAAATTTGCAGCGGCATTGTCTTATGGTGTCGATAATAATTTTTATAATACCACCACCTTACTTATTAGAAATCAGTTCATACATATATCAGAATATGCTATTTATAGGTCCAAGGCTATAATGCCAAATAGGAAATTTAACTCTGTAGGTTCTAAAAAAAAGATAAATACATATGTGGGACTAGAAAAAAATTACCAATAAGGAAAAGGAAAATGAAAACTCAAAAAATATCACTATGCTGTTTTATAGTACTTACATTATGTATGTGCAAAAAATAACATTTTCAATAACATAGGCATAAATTGTTATGATATATGTCCTGGGTGTTTCCATATACAGTGTGTCCATGGATTGAATTCACATAGGGTGTAAATAACAATAAAATTTCGAGTTGAAATTTCATCTTCTGGGGATCAGCCCTGCTTGGTTTGAAACTAATTGTGACATAATTTTACTTTCGCAAAATCACGTGTACCTACCTTGTAAATTTTGAAAAAACTAATTTTAAGGACTTGTATATTTTTTATTTGTTGGCTGATTTTGATAAACATTCAGTAAGAGCTTTATTTTTGGGTTGTAATTAGGGCTAACTACGACCACTTTCATGAACTCAAATTTTAAAAAGTACTATTAAGATTGTTGTAGAAGAAAAACCTGACTACATTATTCTGGTTTAGGATGATCTAAAACCTATATTATACCTGTACAGTGTTTAAAGTTACTTTTTTTATCGCCCCCTTAATTTTTTTATTTTATTATTTGTTAAATAGAAAAGTTGTAGGGTTGAATGCATTTTCAGCAAAACAATTGACTAACGGAGATATTATACAGTGTGATCCATTTGTTTTGGGGTCATCCTGTAAAAAGTGCATTAATTTTTTTGGGCAAAAATAACCTCTTTCATACGAAATCCAAGACATTCTATGCCAGTTTTAGAAGCAAGATTATAATGAATCACATATTGGCGATATTTTTAGAAAAAAATCTGTGTACGGCATTGGATTCAGCACCTCTCAAAACGGGCCCCTACCAAATTTAAAAAAATTAAAAACAAATTTAAAAAATGTAGTTTTTGTAATGGAATTTTGTTTTTTGTTTTCTTTTCTTCTGTAAGTATAGGCATAAGACCAATATTAATATCACCAAGTTGTTACAGTTTAATTTTATTTGTTTTTCTTTCATGGTTAACTATGAATTTTTAAAAATAAATAAGTAGGTAACTAATGTGCATTTTTAATTTTTTTACAAGATTGTTATTGCCTACTTGATTTTTTTTTGTAGAATGTGGTACAGGACTGACATACAATGAGGTCATTTCTTTACAGTCGTAGAAAAATAATAACGCAAAATAGCGGGAGTGTCTTTCTCTAAGCAAATATGTTTTTCATGCCAATCAAGAACGCGCAGATGAGAGCATCCAATTCACCGCTTTGTTTATCAACGGTTCATAAACATTTACTCGAATACAAACATTTTTACGAGCAAAATTGCCCGTCTCGTATATCGCACGTCGAAATAACGATCGCTAGAACACAGCACCAATAAAATTGCATCGTATCTACTTTTTGTATAATACGTACTTTGCGAATTCCATTTTCTTCGGGTCCGTAGAATCCTCCGGGAGCAAGCGATTCCGGTTATCCGGGTAACGCGCCAAATGAAAATTCTCAACGGGAGAGGAATCCCGGAATGAGATTATCGGGATATTAGTTCCACGTCGCGTCGCCGGAAATTTTTTCGACGGGCGTAAATGAAAGCGGTGATTAAAAATAAAATTTGGTCACCCGGAAAATGAGCTGTAATTTTATTTTTCACTCAGTAATCATGGACCCGTTTATTTAGTCTTTAATTTTTTACTTTACTCATTGTTTTCTTATCGCATCGATGATAAGTCATTCTTTATAATAAACTACTGCTTTTTCAAACAAAAAAAAAGTTTTTACCAAGTGCGTTTTTGCGTAAAATGTAAAATAAAAAAGATTTTCCTCTTACATATACAGTGTGGTCATTTAAGTGTGCAACATATGGGACTTTCTTTTATTAATTGCATAACCAAAATACAGACTTAGAATAGTTAGTAATGGCAAGTTAAACAGCATACAGGGTAGGTAGGTAAGAAAATTTAAAAATTGCACAAGAGTAAAAAGTACCCTTATTTCAAAAATTCAGCAAAAGGTTATTAAGAAAAGTTCTTTAGAATTAAAAGCTATGCCGAAATATCAAAACAAAATAAAAATTTTGCACCTTAAATGGGAGTTTTTAATATACACATTATCATTACTAATGTTTTACCTTATCAGAAGAATTTTTGCGAAATTTTAAAGTTTTGTTTAATATCGTTGCATCAAACATGAAGTTTGCGATTCAATAAAAAATTAAAAATCTAAATTAATGTTACAAATATGCTTGAATTTGAACAAAGTTATTCGAAATTGACATAATTTTGATTGATTTATGAAATTGCTTAGGGTGAATATTAAAACAATTTTTTTTCAGGAAATAATTATTAATGTTTTTCAAAAAAAAATATATTTCTTTTTCTTAGAAGGCCATGTTTTGGTATTTAGGCATAACTTTTTATTCTAGACAACTTTTCTTAATAACATTTTCCTGAATTTTCTGAAATAAGGGTACTTTACTCTTGTACAATTTTTAAATTTATTGACCTACCCTGTATGCTGATTGACTTGCAACCATTCTAAGTGCGCCTAATATGATGAACATGCACCAACTTTTGAAAATATTTGTATTTTCGTGGTGCAATTAATTAAAAAAATCCCATATGTTGCACACTTAAATGACCACACTGTATATAAGTAGGTATCAAAAAATCGCATTATATGAAAATACCTATATACTAAAAAAGCTACCGCAAATAAAGTTACCTACCCAGGCTTTCGAATCCTCTCTCGAATTTCCTTTAATCCCATGAGATCACTCTTCCTTTCCTTTATTCTCAAATATTTATCTCTCGGATTGATTTCTTTAGAGCTTTTCGTCAGAGCTTTCCAATCTATTTTATGTGGCACCACTAAACTAGATTCTATGTATTCGTTTTTGGGGCCTATATCCCATTTAACAGTCTTCTATATTCTTTCATTGTTAGTTTAGTACACTTAGTAGATTAATACTTTAAAATATTAAAAAAGTTGAGTGGATTATGTCTACATTTTACATCATTAACGGAAACTTTTATATGAGCCGACAAAAGCTAACGAAACTACGAAAAGTTGCCCGGAAAATGTAATATTCCCATTTCTGTTGACTGACTGACCTCTTACAGTTCCATAACGAACTAAATCGGCTTTCCTTAAATCTCCAGAGATTTGTAGAAACTCTCCAAAGCGTGGAAGCTTTCCGGGTAAAGGACAGGAATCCACCACACAACCCCTAATGATTCTCATCCCTTTTACGGTTAATGATATACCCTGCCTTTCCCCATAGGCGTAGGGGTTGGATAAAAATGAGGAAACTATGGAAAAACTACAGTAATACTCTGATTAAGTAACACAGAGAAACAACAGATACACGGAAATAACTTATGGCAAAAGTCCAATTACCACAGGGATTGTACCTATACGATATTTTATTTTATTCGACCGTGTAGCTTCCTTTAAAAATATTGCTATAAACACTATTTTAAAAAATACACATTTCCGCAACTAGGTATTTTGAAACATTTATAATTCCAATACGTCGTGTTTCTTTAATTCCTACATGAAATGGAACGGAACAAAAGGAAAAAGAAATAAACTGAGGCGCAGCGGGCTTGTACCATAGCGCTATTTATTCTGTGCTTGCATTGTTTATGGAATCCCTAGTTAGCCAATGTGTGACAGAGTCATAAGGATACGAGAGCAATATTGGATACAAGCAACAGATGGCGCCAAAAATTAAAGTGGCAGTCAGTGTCTACTAATTTTCTACTATTAAAATCTACCAAAAAAACAGCTGGCCAACTTTATTTTTTGCAAAATCTGTCCCCTGTATCTACTACATTTCTGTCATGTCCATATGTCAGTGTTAGACATTGGCTAACTAGAGTATCCATAAACAAGGCTTGTACCCAAGCAAGAATGGTTGCGTTTAAGACTCCCAATCATACCAAGCGCTTTGATTCCAGCGCTTTCTAATTTCGTTTGCTAGCGCTAGCATTTCGTTAAACGGCTATTTTATGACAGTAAATCTAGCGCCCGAAATATCGAGATATAAAAATAAATTAAGCTCAAACGCAGCCCCAAAAAAGTAAAATCACGAAATCGAAATTTTATAATGGCTTTCACCACACCAAAATAATAAATAAAGTCAATAAAGGGAACTGACAGAACAAAGTAAGGTTAGAATAAACCGCTTATAGCAATCACAAGCGACCAAGCGCAAAATTTTTACGCTCACTAATTTTGCAATCCGCTGAAATCTAGCCAAACCATTCAAAGCGCGCAAGCATAAAACCGCTTGCAAGCGATTGCAATCGCTTTGTCGTCTTAAACGCAACCAATGCTAACCACAACACCAATGTGACAAACGAAACTGCTGAGACGTATTCGCAAAACACGCAGCTATGACTAATTGTTCCGATCAATAATTAGAGGGTGCCTTGCCACTGAAGCTCTGCAGTTCTGTCACTTTATAAACTTTCTATATCTAGATTTTTTGGAAACGGAAAGTTAGCGGGAACTATATACCTAAATTATAGTTGTTTGTATAAGAAATAAAGTATACTTATTTCTCCATTCGTGAAATATTCTAACCAAATACAACTCGAGGCTACTGTAGTATTTTTCCCTGGGCAAAAATTATTCGTGAAAATGGGTTTCTATTATAAATGTTACTCATATTTTTTTCGGACACACGGTGGCTTCTCCCTCCTTATCTCCTGTTTAAAAAAAACATCCATGACGTCACAGATTTGTCATTGTACAAAATTTCTCAGCTGGAAAAAATTGTCAAGTACACTTTTGTCACAGATAAAGAATGGATATTATATTTTAAAGGGTTTCAATAAGTTGTCAAAACTACGTACGCCTAGGGTGTTTTATGAGGTACGTAATCTTTAACATCAAAAATTTAATGCTGGAATCGATAAAACGCAGAGAAATAATAATGCTAGTTTACCCTACTAGATTTTTTTTACAGCGAGGCAATTCTGTAAGTAATAATAAAGTGTGGAAGGTACTTTTGTGCAAGGATATGAAACATAAAATGATGAAAAAATTTAAAAGTACAAAGGTTGTTAAAACATATACTCTTATCTATTACACCCTATAATCACCGAAGATATAACACACAGAGTGTGTTATCCATTTGTTTTCGAGTGACTGTAAAAAGTTTATTAATTGTGCGAATGGACCCGGATGTTGTTACATTTGAACAACTGCTTTTTTCATACAAAATCCAAGGCCTACTAGGCCAGATTCTAGGAGCCAAATTTTAATAAATAACAGTGGTTTTTTTTTTAGTAAAAATTTGTGCACTCCACTGGATTCAGTACCCCTCAAAACCTTGTACTTATACTTATTTATTTTCAAAAATTCATAGTTAGTAATGAAAAAAATATATAATAAAATTAACAACTTGGTGATACATATTACTATTAGTTTTATGATTATACAGAACAAAAGAAAACAAAAAAAAATGAAAATCCCATCACAAAAACTACCTACTAAATTTTTTAAAAAAATATTTTTTTAATTTATATAATAGATGTTATTCGGGTTTCTACACTAAGGATGGATAGGGCGCAAAAAAGTAATTCTTACAACTGGCTGGTAGGTAACGTGTCCCAAAAATCAAGTTTCTAGATTAAATCGTTTTTTAACCGGCGGCTTCAAAAAAGGAGGAGGTTATCAATTCGGTTGTATGTTTTTTTTTATAGAATAGTTTGAAATTTGAAGAAAATATTCCACCCCTAAGGGTGGAAAAGTAGGGGATGAAATTTCATATTGGACCGATTTCGATGATTCTTTTTTTATTAGAAAGGGATTACTTTAGGAGTGGCCCCATTTAAATTTGAAGAAAAAATTCCACCCCTAAGGGTGGAAAATAGGGGATGAAATTTCATATTGGACCGATTTCGATGATTCTTTCTTTATTGGAAAGGGGATATCTTAGGTGTGGTCCCATTTAAATTTAAAGACAAAATTCCACCCCTAAGGGTAGATAAATAGGGGATAAAAGTTCATATATTGGACCGATTTGGATTATTCTTATTTTATAAGAAAGGAGTTACCTTGGGGGTGGTCACATTTAAATTTGAAGAGAAAAATTGCAATCCTAAGGGTGGACAAATGGGGGATGGAATTTAATATTGGACCGATTTCGATAATTCTTAATAATTCACTAAAAAATAAGTAAAAAAAAATTTAACAAAAAAATTAAAAAAACAACAAAAAATAACACCGACTTGCACAAATTTGCCTGTATGCACATTTCAACTAAAATTTTATAAACATTTTTCTCTTTCTAAATTGAGTTATGTTTGGAGTCGGTGACAGTAAGTTATGATGTATTCATATCTAAATAGATTTAAATTCCTTGCCTTGACTGTCACCAAATCCCAAATCCAAAGATAACAATATTTCTAAAATTTTAGCTGAAATGTACATACGGGCAAATTTGTGAAGCCGCTGTTATTTTTTTTTTAAATTTTTAGTGGAGTGTGCATACGGGCAAATTTTTGAAGTCGGTTTTAATTTTGTTGCAAATTTTTTTTTCTTTTTTTTTGAGAAAAAAAATCAAAACCAAAGCTGGAATAACTGTGCGGGGGCGTTGAATGAAGATCGTAAGCTGGGAATCTTACCACCCCGGTCTCTCTGTCGGTCGCCATGACGCTGAGCCCGTCCTTCAGGGCCTCCAGGTCGTGGTGCTCCAGCAGCTCGCAGGGTTGGCCGTGCGCGCACAGGCCGACGGACGCGTTGAGCGGCTCGTCCGGAAAATTGTAGCGCAGGTGCTCTATGACGTCGTCGAACCGCGCCTCGGGAATGGGCCCGTAAACCAGCGCCGCCTTGGAGGTCATCGCGCTCGACCACTGGATAATTAGAGCGATTTGGATCAATTTAACGTCACTGGTTTCTGATGTGGAGAAGGCCAAATATGCCAGTCTGGCCCGTTTGGCTAATCTGGACCAAACGTATACAGGGATGTCTCACTTAAGATGGTTTTCATTGAGAAAAAAGTTTCTAAATAGAAATTAAACCGTACGCAAAACCCAATCTCAAATATACCAAATGTTTTCCTTTGTTTTCAATTTGTGGACACACTGTGTATACACAACATGCTGCCTTCTAGAGATATCGGTAGGGCCTTTTAAAAATTATAAAACTATCTTACAAAACCTCAGAGAAATAACCAAGGATAGAGCGGGAGCACCAGCGTCAAAATACACGTTTGTAGTCAACCAACATCTTATGCAAATTTACCGAAGTAAACAAACATTAGGCCCGTGTGTACAACGTTTACCTTTGATAGGTTATATCCTGAGAAATATATCAATTTGGACACATACCACACTCTTTCTACGTCCCATTGTATACAAAATCAGTCACTATACTTATCCTAAATACTAATAAATAGCCTATAAATTAACAGAAAAACAATTAAAAACGCGAAAAATTCATACGTAAACAACCGGAGAACTTGATTTGCTGGTTGCTGGGCGAACACAACACAAATACAGCCAAGTAACGAACGCGGCGGCAACTGCGGCGTTGCCGCATGTTGGGCGGTTTGAGGTATCTGATTTTATTAAAGTGACAATTAGCTACTATAACTACAGCGCAATTTAGTTTTAGTTTAAAATTGTTACATACAATTAATAACTATATGTGTTAATTTGGCGTTATTTTTTTTAAACGACGATAACTTTATTTGAGAGGTGTGCCTTCATTTAACCCTTCTACTTTGAAATAAAATGCTGTAAATATAATGGAGTACGTGGCATCACTCAAAAAGATGTTGGCTCTGTTTACTTTTTGTTCTTACTCATCGCTCTACCCTTGGTTATTTCTCCGAGTTACAAACCAACAAAGATATTTCAATAAATTATTTGGTAAGTACACAGTAGATTATTATATAAAAAGGTGACACAATTTTTGGAACAATGTATGCAAAAAGAAAATTTGAGGACATATACAGTGTGTCCCAATTTGGTACTGGACACCTCAGAAATATATGAAGGGCAAGGAAAACAAATGGTCTATATTTTTTTATTGGTAGTCCCAAGGAAGAGTATCCATAGGCAGTGGTATTTGAATGGGGTAATTATTTCATGGCCTGATATGATTTTTTTAAATAGCAAATTTTCAAGAAACCCCATTAGAGATTTATTTACGACAAAATGCTATTAAAAAACTTCTTCACAATAAAAAACTGAGTAGATTCGCAAAATTTTAAAAGGCTAGGCCTACGTTGATTTTTAGATTTATCTCCCACTTTTTTCTTAGAAAAGTGTCCTTTCTGTAGCTTTCACGTAAAAATTTTATTTTTTCACGATGATCAAGTTTCCTTAATAATATTTTGACGTGAAAGCTCCAGAAAGGACACATTTCTAAGAAAAAAGTGGGAGAAAAAGGCGAAAAAGCTAAAAATCAAAGTAGGCCTAGACTTTTGAAACTTTGCAATTCTACTCAGTTTTTCATTCTGAACAAGTTTTCTTAATAAAATGTTGTCCCCTAATGGGGTTTCTTGAAAATTTGCTATTTTAAAAAATCATAGCCATGAAATAATTACCCCATCCAAATACCACTGCCTATGAGATACTCTCCCTTGGGACTACCAATAAAAAAATAGAGACCATTTTTGTTCCTTGTCCTTTATATTGTTCTGAGGTGTCCAGTATCAAATTGGGACACACTGTATTTTTGCGCATTTAGAAAGAACTGAAAAAATTATATATGCACATTAACATAGGTACCTACGATTTTTGTAGACAAACTGAATCATTTTGTACAAAAAGCTATTTCAGAAATAAGTTCCTTTGATTATGCATGTATAAACCCTTACTTTTAGATATACAAAGCGTTTAAGAAAGTAGTTATTTTCATATTTTATAAAAACAAAATTTTAAGGAATGATATTAATTTGGAACTTTTCCTCAAATTAAGAATAACAGGTCTTCCTATACAAAATCACACAGTTGTATTAGGATCCGGGCTTATAAGACACGCTGTATTTAAGCTAAATATGTTTCCTTTAGGAGAAATTACAGAAAACATGAAAAAATATTGAATTTTGAAGTCCTGAAGTTTTATCCATAAAAGTTGGGCCACCCTGTCCAAAACCTTATAATCTACTGTTGAAGCTACTGTAAGTACCTACCTACTCTGTGCATGAGAGGGGATATTTTTTATTTTGAATTTATTAAAAAGGGCAGCTTTACCTTACTATATTGTACTTATTGTTTCGTTTTCACGTATTTTGGCTCAAACTGATTACTACAAATGGTTTTGCCTTTATAAATTGGTTTCAATTAACACCATACACATTCTCATATTAGTGACAATTATTAACACACATAAACATTGCGATGCTACTAACAAACTTAAATGATATTTTACAACTTTGCCGTCACATATTTGTTAAAAAAATGTTTTATAACCGTGAATAATTTGAAAATGAATAGGAAAGACATGTATCTGCTACTACTTGGTACGTAGGTACTACAAAATATATAATACATTCTAAAGATATCTAGATATACTTAGTGGTTAATCTCCATTAAATAACCATAAAGGCTAATTACCTACCTTTCTAGAAAATCCACTAAGTAGTTATGTATACTTACTCTCAGAATTATTGCTAATTTTGAAATTTTCGACTACCAAGCCAGGGAAATAGAAATGACTTTTTCAAAATTTATCAAAAAGTAAGACGAAAATTTTACAAGATACTTTTTCTCAGATATAAGCACTACAGATTAAAAAAATAAACGACATTTTCAAAAGAAATTGCCATAGAAAAAAATGTTTAAACAGGGATGCTAGTTGCAATCAAGCACGACACTGGATAAAAATAATTGCTTTCTTAAACGCTCTGTATATCTAAAACTAAGGGTTTATACTGGCATATTCAGGAGAACGTTTTCTGAAACGACTTTTTCTATAAAATGACACAGTTTGTCTACAAAAACCGTATGTTAATGTATCTATAAATAATTTTTCCACTTCTTTCTAAAACCGCTAAAATATGTCATCAAATCTTCTTTTTGTATAAAATGTTCGAAAAATCGTTTTAAAAATATTGTGTCACATTTTTATATCATATATTCAAAACTACTGTGTACCTACCTACCTACCTACCAAATAATTTATTTAAATATCTTTGTTGGTTTGTAACATCTTTATAATTTTTAAAAGGCCCTACTATATCTCTACAAGAAAGCATGTTGTGTATACACAAATTAAAACAAAGGAAAACTTTTTATACCTTGAGTTTTTGAAGAAATACTACTCATCAAAAGTAAATTAATTTTTCAGTTTAGAAGAAAAAAATCGTTTAGAAGAATTCCAATTTTGCAGTGAAAACGGTGTATTTATTTTTTTTATTATTTTTGGAAATTGCTCCTTTAATTACAAGAAAAAATGAAATGCCCTTGAACTCTAAATTCTATTATGTACAGGGTGATTCAGTTTTAATCTGCAACACTTCAACAGGTGATGGAAAACCAAAAAATAACCGCACTTTCTTCTGTAAACTATATCATTTTAAGGCCTTATAAATAAGTTACAGGGTGTTAAAGTTGCAAGAAATATGTGGAATTTATTGAATATTTTACAAACTAGTTGAGATATTTAAGTCATATGTGGTACACGTTATAACGGCATGGGTTAGCATAAAACCTGTTAATATCAACCATCTTGAACAACCAGTGGCGTAGAAATGGGTAATTAGTATAATTTATTTTAGAAAAAAAAAAATAGAACCACCTTGTATAGCAATAAAATGTATTCAAATTCTTATGTAAATATTTATTGTAAACAAAAACGTTCTCTTAGCATTTTTTCATATGTGTCATGGTTTCATAGCAAATTTGATTTTTTCGTAATATTTCGGGGTACTTCTGAAAAATTATCTAAAAAATTTGCTCCATAAGTAACACTCAAAGTAGAAAAAAATTTGTTTTTTACTTTAAATACAGTAACTTTTCCCAATAAACTTACCCATTCAAGGTTTTACTATTCAAGGTACAGAGCGTAACATTAATTGTATCTTCCTTAAATGTTTTAGACCCTGTATCTTCAAAAGTATAGCCTTAAATAGGTGAGTTTATTGGAAAAAGTTACTTTATTTCAGGTAGCAAACACATTATTTCTACATTAAGTGTTACTTATGGAGCAAATTTTTAAGTTAATTTTTCAGAAGTACCCCGAAATACATACACATACGAAAAAACGAGAACGTTTTTGTTTACAATAAAAATTTACATAAGAATTTGAATACATTTTAATGATATACAAGGTGGTTCTATTTTTTTTCTAAAATAAATTATACTAATTACCCATTTCTACGCCACTGGTTGTTCAAGATGTTTGATATTAACAGGTTTTATGCTAACCCATGCCGTTATAACGTGTACCAAATATGACTTAAATATCTCAACTAGTTTGTAAAATATTCAATAAATTCCACATATTTCTTGCAACTTTAACACCCTGTAACTTTTTTATAAGGCCTTAAAATGATATAGTTTATAGAAGAAAGTGCGGTTATTTTTTTGGTTTTCTATCACCTGTTGAAGTGTTGCAGATTAAAACTGAATCACCCTGTATATGTATAAAACGCTACACAGTTATATCGTTGAGTGAATTCTCACTCAACAGTTATATCTTTTAGTATTTGTAGCTCCAGCAAATTATACAATACGTTAGTTGTAACTTTTCTTGAAATTCCAAAAATTAAAAGAAAATCCGTTTTCTGTTAGCTATACCTATTATTTTATTCTAAAGAAGTTAGCCTACATCCTTTTGTTTGAAATTGAAAAAATTGAGGTAGGTACTACCTACTAATAAGTTACTTTAATCACCCAAAATGTGAATTAATTTTTTTACCGAATGAAGGTACAACTACGTAACTACTTTATATGCATATTAGCAACCCAAGTTATATCGATAAATAGATATTAACCACGTGACAATTGCCACTACAAACAAAAATTAATCCTCCAAGGGGTGCAACGAGACACTCACCTCAGTTCCCGGTCCTTCCGACTGCCCACTCGATCTGGATCGTTCTGGATGCGGACGGCAACTGCCACAGCCGGCACGGGCTGACCGTGGAAAAGCGTAAATTGCCAGACTTTCACCTTCTCCGTCTGCCCTGGGAAGCTGGGGCCCGTCTCTGTCCCACCCGCCGGTTGCTGGCGGTCCCGCTGGACCCTGTTGCTCCTATAGCAACGACCCCGGAGCATGGGCATAACTGGAGGGGGAGTGGTTCGAATATGAAGGGGGGAATCTTCGAGCGATCGTTTTCTTGCTCCTCCGCTATATTCACAGAATTTAGTTTAGTTGGAAGTAGAAAGCGAAAGATGTAGCGAAAAATTTGAGTGCTCAGGATGTCTCTATATTTCAGGATGTATGTACCTACTCGTAAACAAAAATTTGGAGAGTGCTTGAAATATAACTTGACCTTGATGTATACCGTCTGTTGTTGTTTGTAATCAGGCCTCACAACCGACTTATGTAGTTTAATAATAATAATAATTCTGTTGTAAGTGTCTTATTTTAGCCTCGTTTGCACCTGGACCGACACTATATTAAAGATCCGAGCATATGACGTCATATTTCATTGTTGTTTACGCACCGGAGTGGCGCCACTCGACGAAAAAAATGGCGACTTATTATAGGTTATAGGGGGTATTCTGTGGTTATTGGTATGTCAGTTACTGACGTTTAAAATGTAACGAATTGTCTTTGCGTCCAGTATTTAGCAGTTTTATCCTATTAACACAGCTTTTATAGGTAGATTTGTTTGTGATAACATGAAATTTCCATGCACATGAAGAAAATGGTATGCACACTGCACAGACCATTAGGTGAATTGCAGAAGAATAAACACTATTTTGGAATTATGGGATGATCTGATCAACCAGCTGAAGAATCGAAAATTCTAGATATTATTTTGGAAGAGTATTTTGTAACGTATGCAAGAATGAAAATAGAAAATTTTGTTTATAGCTCCAAATCGAACCAATAGTCCTCCATATAAAGAAGAAAATGAAAAATCTAATGCGTTTTATGCTTACCTACTACAACTAGCCATGGACTTCATTTCAAACCAAAAGGTACCAAATACGCATCTTGCTTGCTTTTTAGACTCGCATTTCTTAAGAAAATGTATAGAAATATGTAGAGATGGGAAAGTTCCCTCTTTACGAAAATTTCCGGAAAGTTTCCGACCAAAATTTCCGAAACTTTCCAATTTTCTTTTTTTTATTGTTTACTTTAATTAGTCACACTTAGAGCTTTCAAAAAATACCAAATATGTCATATTTTAAGTGAAATTTGCTAAAGATATTGTAGAAAAGGTATAATATCACAAAATGTAAAAGTTTTGCTTTGTAATTCGTATTTCATGATCATAATTCAAATTTCCACTTTCAGATTTTAAATTATTACCTATATAGCTATAGGTCTGTAGTATTATTAATTAATTACTACCTACAGTAAAAAACGTAAGAAGTGACTTTTTTTTGTTAAAAAAATTGCAGACTTAGCTGGGAAAAAAACCATTACTAAACCTAAACCAAAAGTGATATGCAACCGTGTTGTGCAGATTTTTTAGTCACTTTACTAGTCTAATGAAAAATTGCAATAAAATCGCCATCTTAATTTTAAAAAAAATCGGTTATTTGGCGATAACTTTTTTGTTTGAAATTAAACTGTTTTTTTCTTAGCGGCATTCCAATTCCTTGGAAAAAACAAAAACTACACAAGTTTAGTTTTTGAACCACCAATGTATCTTAAAAATTACCGAGATAATCGCTCGTAACATCTGTAACCCTGTACAAAAGTAAAAATAAAACATAAGGATAAAAGATAAAACCAAATATGAAAGAAGAATAAATTCACATATTGTTCATATTATCATTATTTATCTAGTTTAATTTAATTTAAACTTATTAAATTTTAGAAGTCAAAAAGTCTAATAAAAAAATATAATAAAATATATTTGATCTGTGGTCTATAGCACAGTTCATGATTTTTCTTTGTTCTTTTTTGTATTTTTTAGGTTATGTAATGAATCTTGGCCAGGCATTTATGACGGCAAATTTAAAATTTATACATAAATTCCCGGAAACTTTCCGTGAAAGTTTCCCTGGAATGTTTCGGACACTTCCAGGGAAAGTTTCCTATACCTTCAAAGTTTCTTCCCGGAAAGTTTCCAAAAACGGAAACTTTCCTGACTTGGAAAGTTTCCGTTGCCCATCTCTAGAAATATGCCATGTGAACTTGTCAAATTAGAGGGACATAACAAACAAATAGGTATTTTATTTTATTTTGGATATTAAATTCGTTGTAACAGACACATTTGCATGTTTTTATTTTATAAAAGATTCTGCAACATTGGTATTTTAACATTAAACCATCCTGTAAATTTGTTTCGTCGTGTGGCGCCAGTGGCGATCGCTTGAAACAGCGCTATGCACAATTCTTTAATATAGTGTTGGTCCAGTTTTCAGTTTTCACCCATTCTGGATTCCGGCGAATGACCTATAACTGCGCCTATGGGGGAATGACATAATTTTACGGAGGAAGGCAGAAATTGAGGCGGCCAATCAGCGAGGCAATTCGGTTTGCCCGATTGGTTTTTTTATTTGGTTTATTTGGGCGTCGGCGTGGAAAATGACGGACGATTAATTCTTCAGTTTATCAGCCGCCCATCACGGCGGCAGTACTTAATTTAATTGAAATGTAAAAAAAGGTCCGGGAAAATTATATCGTCTGGAAAATATTCAGGGTGAGGAGTTTAAATCTAGACGAGACGCTGCCTATATTCTGCTTTCTTATAAAAGGCAGATGTTTATTAATGCTAGGATAAATTAGAAACAAATAACGCGTATTTTCACTAAATTTCCAAATCGTTATTAGTTGATTGACGGTATTGACGGCATCAATCATAAAGGCTATTTAAAGGCCTTTAACAAATAAATTAATAGTGTTATTGTAGGTAGTGTTTCTTCCATAGAATAAGGATACCTATACCTATTAGGTACCTACCATAACTCACTCAGGGTATTAAAAGATACAAATTGCCAAGTTGAACAGAGATATTTAAAAGTTTATTTTCTATAGTGTACACAATACAATTATCGCTCCAACCTTATATACTTATTAAATACCTATTTAATGTGTGATTATGTTAAAATCTGACATCTACCTATTTGGTAAACAATAACAAAAATATATAAGCAATCCATAACTATACAGGGTGTCCCGAAATTAGCTTTCCATAGTTTACCAGTGCATACTGCGACAAAAAAAGAAAAGTTCCTATAATCATGGCCTCAAAAATGTCCCCTAGGGGGGCTATATGGCCCCCAAAATAGACACTTTGGCAAACGTTTTTTTCTGCATATTTCCAGAACTTCTGAAATTTGGTATGTGATATTTGACATTTACCAAGGTAGAGATAGTTTAGGCATTCTTCATAATAGGCGTCCTAAATGGGGGGCAAGGGGTTAAAAATACCCCAAATTTTTTGCGTGTGCTTTTTTCCCCAGATTTCTTGCGAAATTATGAAATTTCAGGGTAGGTATTCTACGAAAATCTGGTAGCCCCCTTGGGGGCATTTTTGAGGCTATGTTTATAGGAATTTATTTAATTTTTTTAGGTTGCAGAAGGCGCTGGTAAATTATGGCAGGCTAGTTTCGGGACGCCCTGTATAATATAATACTAATAATATAATTTATTTTTTTGAAACACATCCCTGCCACAGGAGACCCCCACAGGCCATGCAGACAATAAAGTACACAGTCACGATAGCTATACAGCCCAAAATCACATAAAGCTTTATATTTTTCCAAAAGAGAGATCTAGCCAGGTTCCTGCTTGTTTGTCTAAATGATACAGACTAAAAGAATTATATACATCAGTTAATTGCAAAGTTCTTTTAAAACAGATAGAAAACTTACCCCACTGTTTAAATTTTCTGCTTTATTTACTAAAAGTTCCACTCTTTCTCCTCTCATTGCAACATTGTCTAAAACAAAATTAATAAAAATATATGTGAGAATAATGAATTCTGCATGTGTTTTTCAAAATAAGTAGTGAAAATAAAGACAAAAAGATGTGTTGTAAATAAAGAAGGAAACTGTAAAATCAGTTGTAAATAAAAAAGAAACTAAAATTAAAATTTTTAACAAATTTCTAGTGATGACACTAGTCATGGAACATTAAATTATGATATACCACAACAAAATGGTAACTACACAGATTTAGAATCTAGAATCCCTAGCTGAAAACCTATTGAAATGTCTTTAACCTAGGTTTGATTCTGTGACCTAGGTTAAAATGCGAACGATTCTGATTTATTATAATATACATTTGAAATTATATTATTTTTTGTCATTTTTCCTTACCTTTTTCTGTTCCAATTTAAATTTCCAATTTTTGATGATGGATAATTCAATTTCAGATGAAATTCCAAAAATAGTTTTTTAGAAATACCGGGTGACACAGAAACAAGTTGCACTCCAATTTTACCAAAGTCTAGAGATTCTCTAGACTTTGTTTTTACTGTTCGTTTTGAAACAAAATTTTGAAAATTTCAGTATAGTTTACTAGTGGGGAAATTCACATTATCATATTATCATTTGTTTAAAAAATGACATCCTCGTTCAAATTGTATTAGTTTCCTAAGAATTGAATAACAAATGTTTTAAATGTTTATTTCAACTTATTGCTCGATAATAATATCATGTCAGCTGGTTTCTGAATCATGTATAGATTAGAGATATTTTATTCAAGTTTTGATTTCATAAAAATAGTGGGACTTCACAATTTTTTTATTATCACCATTCAAATTGCCATTACATATACTTTTTATTGATGTATCGCAAGAAAAATAATTGTGTTTAAAACAGTGAAAAATATATATTAAGTATTAAAAGTGTTGAAGTCTTAAGTATCTGTTCTATATAAATACCTATAGAGTAATTTTTCTGAAAAAGCAATTTTGCCCAAATCCAGAATTTTTATAGACATTTTTTCAACATCTTTAAGCATATTTTCCACAAGCAGATTATGAACATTCAAATTCAACCTTCAACTCTTGAATGAACATTTTGACCGATCTTTAAAGTTTGGTAAGTATCCGAATAAAGAATAATATCAAATAATCAATAAAATCTTTTGTGAAGGAAATTATACAATCAAGGTTGTTACCAATTTACCAATCTTTTGTTCATTGTACCAAGACAAACCTAATATACAGGGTGTTTCAGAAAGACCTGGCAAAATTTCTGGAGCATACCATACCATGTGTCTATCGTCTTTGGTTTCTTGGACACAGTGCGTCCAAGTTTTAATATTGAACATTGACTGTATCTTCTACTTTATACCTACTAAACTAGGTATATATTATTGAAATTTGACACTGCTGTGTTTTTGGGGATGGAAAATAATCAGAAAATGTCAATTTCCACGTATCTCATTGTGCTATTTTTGGATCGTGTTTTTACTCGTAACTTTTTTGAGGTCTTGCAGGTCCATAATTTTAGTACATCTTTTCATTTCGCAACAAAAATGTACCCTTGTTTTATAATGATAAAATCAACCGTTTTGCAATGAAATTGGCAAAACGTGTTTCAAAACATACAATTTTCACCTACCACTTTCAAATGTTATAGACCAACAGTATATTTAAAACTATGAAAAGATGCCAAATGTAATTTATGCTATGTTTTTCTGAAGCACCCTGTATACATATAAAAAAAACAGTTCATGCTTTCAACTTTAAAAATACCTACCTAATTTAATTACATATATCGATATATCTAAAGGCGCTTATATACTTACCTATGTTTTTCACCATAATATTTTTCAGTTCATCCAATTCGCTATGCACTTTAGACAAAGTATCAACGTCACGAGACTCTGAATAGTGTTTCATTTCATTAGCCAAAACTCGTGAAAAATCAGTGTTCATAGCATACGGCAAAGCAGTATCGGCACTTGATCCATATTGGGATTGAAACCTCCTCTTAATTTCATTTAGAAATAGAAATGCCCTGCTTCTTTCAAACTCCTAAAAACCCCAATAACTACAAACATTATTTAAATAGTGCTGCTTACATCATCCGTTATACACATATAAATAATATTATTTTCGCAAATATAGTGGAACAAATAATTCCCATGCGAGTACGTAAGTTTGTCATTTTGCGGTGGAATCTTCGATACTATCTGTTCGGTAACTTCAGCAAAATTTCCATTGCAACTAGCATACTTCGCTAGGACTGTAGTCCCCCTGCATACCACACTGAACAATATCGGCATCTAAAATAATTCTTTTCACACTATACTCATCCTCTTCCCATATTGTGAAAGTTATAAAAAAAAAACATTGCTTATTACTAATAAGGCAAGTGCAATATGAGTAATAGGAAATGAAAATAAAATGATAATAAAAACGCAGTTCATTACCTTGGTGCCCTTGTTTTGATATATTTATTGCCCCCTTACCAAATAGCAAACAGATTTCAAATACATTAAATGTAAGAAGGTAGGCGATAAAATTGCATGGAATAACAAACGATAATTTGGAAACAAGTTGAGAAAAAGCACTCAAATCAAAACATCCCACAAGTCGCACAATAATGAACGTCACAAATTTGATGCCTTCACAGCTGATTTATTTGACGTTTGCGAACTTTTGTGACTTGTGGAATCTGTGGCTAACTTCTCGGTAAACACTCAAGACCTAACATTTCTATTTTGTGCCTATGCGACATTTTCTGCGAGGTCAAGGATAAAAATCGATTTTCAGATTCTTAAAATAAAATAAAACAAATAAAAAAAAATTAAAAAATTATTTACTTTTATATTTAGAAGTTAAAGAATGCAGTACACATGCACTGGTACTCATCGAAAAGGTTGCGAAGAATAAAAAAATTAACAAAAACCCTAGAAGGAGCCCTTGAAAGATGAACATGTAGATAACATAGAGTAGACCTAAAATACGGGATTCTGATTATTAAATACTCATGTAAACATTGATAGTTACCTTGTGATCTTAAGAAATTGCTAAAATCGAGTACAAAAACTAGCGGCATTAACACGCCTGCGGAAACCAATGGAAGCATAGAAATGCTACAAATTATAATTAGAATTAATGCCAGAATAGGTCTTTTCGCAGTTTCTTTCCGTATTATACTTCTTAATTTGTCTAGAAGCGTTGAAACCCATCCTAAAGAAGACATATTTTAATAAAATTTATATGTAGGTACTTTTTTAAAACTTAAAACTTAGTATAAGTTATACTTGCCTGGTATAAATGTGCCAAACAGCATTTTATAACACTACTAAAACAGTATTTACAGAAGAAGTGTGAAACATCATTAAAAATGATTTGTAGTGTTAGAATTTGTTTGTGCTTATTATCTTCAGACAGCACTTGAACTTTATCTATACTTTATGACCTTGAAACAAAACAGTTTTTCTTATAAAAAATATCATATATTCCTAAAAATACACCATCACACTTCACTATTGCATGTTATCAACCACACTACACATGATCCTGTCTAAAATATAGCAAGGATCACCGTTCGGATCGTCTTTACTGTCTTTATCTTGCTTAACTAAAAGATCTGTTTCGATCATAATTTTCGAATCGAGTTCCATGGGTTCCGGTATGCTCTGGATAGCTTGCTGCAATATTTCCGTCACTTTATCCAAATGTTTTTGAAACCTATTCGCAGTCTCCAGTCTCTGTCGTTTCTGTAGTTCCATCATCACTCGTAACGTTTCTCTTGCTTGGTGTGGCCTGAATTCGTTCAATAAATGGTGGATGTGAATAAAAAGTAGGCTCAAGTCTTCTACTTTTTCTGCTCTTTTTGGAGAATCAGGACAATTCACCAGCAGGTCGAGTAAATCGAGGAAATTCGCCAACAGCGACTGATTTAACTTCTTCAGCTCCCTTCGTCTATCGAAATGTAACGGATACAATCGTTTTATACCCTGAAAACATAATAATGGCACAACATACTCGGTACATTTCTCACAACATTACCTGGCTTTCTAGTGGCCTTATAATACTTTCTTCAGTGTTAAAAGTATTTCCAAACATGTGATAGGTATCCTGAATTGGTAGCGGTGGCTTTGGGGCTCTCCCCCGTCTTATATTTTCATCTGTATAATGGTTTACATATTGCATAGGAGGTAGAGGTAAGGAACTCACTTGTATTGTGTCTGAAGATGCCATGGTGTTGTGTATCGATCGTTAAAACCAGGTTTTGGTTTGGGAAAAATTTTTGTTTCCTGGTGTCAGCTGTTTCTATTTTGCTTTGTCAACGTTTGACGTTTGACAGCTATTTGACGGGTATTACTGTCACTATCAATGTTAAAATTAATTGTTCTTCTTCCCCACATTTGAGCGTGGTTTACAACCGGACTTTACGCCGACGTACGAGGGTGGATCAAATAGTTTTCGATTTCCTCACAGATCTGGACCGACAGTGTTGGGCTCAGGTTAGATAAAGTCTTCACGATTTCGTTTTATGAGATAATAGTAGGTATATTTTCATTACAAATCTAGAGAACGGGCTTTTCCCGGAAGTCGTGGTGTAATGAAAAACTAGTTATTATACCTTCCTATTTAAATGTATCAACAACGTATCATTGTAATAAATAAGGATGCTTTATTATTTTGCATTTTATATTTCAACAACTAGGGACATTACAAAATAAATAACTAACAATAAATAACTTATCCTATCCACTTCTGAGCGACTTTCTAAGAAATCACCGAAGCTTTTAATACTAACACAGAAAAAGCAGAACACTGACAATATTTTTCATTCTTCAAAAATATTGTAGAGCTCTCGTAGTAATTAATTCCAATCATTCTACAGTCCTCAGCTCATCTTTGAAGCCAGATTTCGCCCTCTTCTCTCTATCTGCAAACGTGCTTCTGCTCGATTTTGGTATCATCTCAATAACATGCTCTTGCCTTTCTTCATCATCTATAAGCGAATGTGGTCTGCTTCTCTTTGGCTTTCGGTTCTTACAAGTAATAGTCAGCAGAACAACTATTACAACTATAACTGTTATGCAACCGGCTGTTATCAAGCCTACAGCAAGTGGAGACAGCACGTTGAACGATATTTTTTCTTTGAAAACGAATTCTTGGTCCTGCCAGTTGGTCCAAGTGTGATTCCATTTGGCAGGATCAGCATTTGGATCTCTAGGAACATTCCGCAATGGCAGTTGTGTCTTTTTGTATTCTAAAATAGCGCGTTCTAGATTTAAAACAATAGCGGGTCTTTTTGAAGCTAGGTTCACAGTTTCGCAGGGGTCTTCCGCGATGTTGAAGAGACAGGGCGACTCCACAGGGTTACATTTCATCTGCTGTTCTTCAGATTTGAGCTCTTTGCATTTTATAGTGGCACCCCTGCGCAGTCTTTCAACAACTTCACTATCCAGTAGGTTTATAGTAAAGTTATTGCTGTCTTTGTGCAGCTTTAGGTTTTCGTTTTTCTCTTCAATTTGCCGATAAGTTATCACTCCAGCTAAAGCACTGGCAGTGGGAGCTGTCAAAACAGATTCGACATCATAAAAATAATCCTCGCTGGTCCCATGTCCGTTGAACCACCTGTCATTCTTTCCATGAGATGTAGAACCATAAACATACTTCCAGTCACCTTGCCTGATACCACCGTAGTTGTAAATATCATCGATGTTAATCAGAATCTCCGTTCTAGGAGATTCTTCGTCTTCTGAAATGGTTTTCCATTGGTCTTTACCGTCTAGGTCTGATGGTAGTTCGCTTTGGTTGAGACCTAATAGTAAGACAAACGAAAAATTAGAGAAAAAATCAACTAAAGCCTGCGTGTGACTTCTCACCAGCAGCTGAATAGAGTGTGGGCAGCCAATCTGAAATGTGCATCATCTGATTATTAATTCTTTGTGGTTTTTTGATTAGGGGGCTCCATATCGCTGCTATGTTCCTGACCCCTCCTTCCCAAGCTGAATTTTTGGCCTGAAAATGAAAAAAAAAAACATGTTTTCAAATTGCGCTTTAGTAGTAAGTATTTGATGAAATCATATTATATAAGATGTAAGTATCATAGATCATGTATACATATTGCCACACCTAGATAATGATGGCAATTGATATTTATAAAAGTAAAAGCACTTTACACATAAGCGGTGCATACTAAATAAAAAGGAATAATTAGCACCTCTAAATGCCATATTAATAAAGATATTGGTTGATATATGGAACTTGTCATTAATATTTACTTGAAACATTGTGAAGTATGTTTTGAATTTTAATGGTAGACCATAGACAATATGAGACAACAGAGGAAGAGTACAATGTGACATGTGACAGTTTTAAATACTTAAATTTTCTTTGGAAGTTGATATAAGGTATTTCCAACAAATTCTACTAAAAGTTTCTAGGTAATAAATTAAATATAAAGTCGTCCTGTTTTGACATGTTACTTATGGACTCTGTTTCCTGTGTATTAACAAAGATCACTATGATCTATAATTTCAAATTATTGTCGTGGTATAGGTATATATAGGGTGGCCCACCACGAACTGCATCGATCAAAATATGGAAAACTAAAAGTAGGAAAATTCTGAAACTAAAATATTTTGGTGAATCTGGCACTTCCGGTTATATCGGAAGTCGATATCAACTTTCTTATCTCAAATGGAACACCCTGTATATTATTGCATTTTTGGATTCTAGGCATCATTTTGGAACAAAAACATGCAACAAGCCTTATGTCTAAATCCAACCGTTTTTGAGATATTTGCATTTTTCCGAAAAAATTACAGGTGCAGACCTAAAGTCAATTAGCAATTTATACGAGGACACCGCGAAATTTCAAAACGAATTTTTGGCATCGTGTAACAGAAGCCCTGACCTAGTGATCTCTGCTGAGAAATAAATCCGTTCTTATACACAAAATATGAATAAAAATTACATTCAAAATGTGCTTAAATCTCAAAATTTTCAAAAGGAAACCCCCATTTTTTTATGCGATCTTATTCACCACTAAAAATGATGACAACTTTGTGTAAGGTTTCCTATACCTAAATGCAGTAATTTTAGATTAATTTACGAAAAACCCACTTTTCGCCCATAAAATGCGGGGTTTGCAAATCATATAGCCGTGGACGTTGAAAAGACAATCGCGGCTGAGGAAATGTCACTTGGTTTATAAATAATTATTGTCAAAAATAATGCCGGCGCGCTTAAATTACACAAACGAAGATTTTGTATTGCAAGTTCTTGATATTACTTTGTTGCATTCTCTGTAGATAATAAACAAATTTAAATAATGTTCGTTTGTGTAATTTAAGCGCGCCGGCATTATTGTTGACAATAATTTATAAACCAAGAGTGACATTCCTCAGCCGCGATTGTCTTTTCAACGTCCACGGCTAATATTTATGATTTTCCAAGCGTTAAGCAAACCCCGCATTCTATGGTCGAAAAGTGGGTTTTTCGTAAATTAATCTAAAATTACTGCATTTAGGTATAGGAAACCTTACACAAAGTTGTCATCATTTTTAGTGGTGAATAAGATCGCATAAAAAAATGGGGGTTTCCTTTTGAAAATTTCGAGATTTAAGCACATTTTGAATGTAATTTTTATTCATATTTTGTGAACACCCTGTATAAGAACGGATTTATTTCTCAGCAGAGATCACTAGGTCAGGGCTTCTGTTACACGATGCCAAAAAATTCGTTTTGAAATTTCGCGGTTTCCTCGTATAAATTGCTAATTGACTGTAGGTCTGCACCTGTAATTTTTTTCGGAAAAATGCAAATATCTCAAAAACGGTTGGATTTAGACATAGCACATGTTGCATGTTTTTGTTCCAAAATGATGCCTAGAATCAAAAAATGAAATAATATACAGGGTGTTCTATTTGAGATAAGAAAGTTGATATCGACTTCCGGTATAACCGGAAGTGCCAGATTCACCAAAATATTTTAGTTGAGCAGTGCCCATCGGCATTGGTGAGGTGCCAAATTTTCAGAATTTTCCTACTCTTAGTTTTCCATATATAGATCGATGCAGTTCGTGGTGGGCCACCCTGTATAATTGTACTTACTCCTTTGAAAGGATAGTTTGAACCATGATTGGCGTGTATTCCTTCAGGTTGTGCACCATTATCTGACATGAAAATTATTATGGAGTTTTCTAGCATATGTTTTTCCCTTAGTGCAGTCATGACGCTTCCAACACTTCTATCCAACATTGATACCATTGCTGAAAATAATACAATGAGATAATTTTGTTGTTCCCTTAAATTCATTTTTATAATGTACTTGTGGCATTTATAAAAATTTGTTCCTACCTGCGTATATTCTTCGTTCAGGATCTTGAATGTGAGCGAATTTTGCAATTTCTTCATCTGGGGCTTGCAGGGGAGTTTTATCATTTCCCGTGTGAGGAGCTAAATGTGCCAAATACATAAACATCGGATTTTCAGTATTATGATTTTGTATCAGGTTTACAGCTTCTTCGGTGAACAAAGTTGTTGAATATTTTCCTTTTGCCTCCCAATCAACACTCATGTTCCTGCGCATGTCGTAACCAAATTCGCTGGTATACTATAAACAGAAGATTAATAAAAAAAAAAAAACAGATAAAATCGCTAACGAACTTACCGTGGCATGAACAGTATGGTCATAGTAATCTTGCAGTCCTTGCCAGTAGCCAAAATGAGTGTCGAAGCCTCTGTAAGTCGGTGTGTATTCTTTCCTGAAGAAACCCAAGTGCCATTTGCCAATAGCGTGAGTGCTGTATCCGTTTTTCTTTAAATATTGAGGTATAAGGGTCTCGTTCAGAGGTAGGCCCCAAGGTTCTGGCTCTAGGATCACCAAGTGCTGCATTCCTGTAAATAAAAACGAAATGGTTAGTTGGCTGGGCATTATCGACTTATTTCTCTAAACTTCCTGAAGTTTCGTAAAGACCTACAATTTAAATAAGAGGAAGAACAGAAGCATGAAAAAGTTTTCCACTATATAGCCTTCATTTTTCGAAGGTAGTTTTTTTTATATAACATGATCGGAATGCGATACAGTTATGGAAGTTGCAAACTGCAATTCTAGTTAAGAATATTTCCTGTTTCCAAACTGTCTTTTTCTTGAGTTATTATAATGTTTCTTTCTTATTGTCAAATCGCAATATGTAACTTCGCCACTTATAAATTTATTTAAATTTAATTAAAGTTATTTTCTAGATCTACCTAACTAAAAGATTATCTACTAATAATAACAACACAAACGACACGTGTGAAAGGCAGGACAAAATAAACAAATAAAAGACTAAATTAATAATTCAGCGAATATCGATTAAATAATAATAATTTAGTTTACTTTGCACTTTTATGGAAATTGTGTTTAACGCTTGATTATCTCAGATCGAGCGGATCCGCAATAACAAAGGCCTAAATGATGCGATATTATTTTGATTGTTATTGAGCAAGATTTTATTTATTCATATCCTTGCCAATGAACTTGTTATACATCATTAGTTCAACGCAACGATCACCAATTAAAATGATTTATTTATTTACTTCATGGAAAACTACTTGCTGCAACCTGCAATAGTAAATTATTTAAAAATTAAATTCGGACATGGTTAAGTTAGGACTCCATCCTAAAAGTGATATACATATAACACTAAAACATGATATAGTACCATGAACACTTTTTGATCTATCGAAAACTTATATATTTGTACAAACTTCTTCATTTTCTTTTCTAATAAAAAAACTTCTCTGGATATATTATGTTCTCACCAGGGCCGCAGCTAGACTTTGTCGATGCAGGGGATTCACCCGAAATGGGCAAAGTTTACTAAAATTAGTGTTTATTTTAGAGTTTTAATTCAGCCATAACACTTTGGGAATTTTTGTGACCAATTCTTAAAGGTCCCAACTAAATTTATTGTTATTTACTATTATATGTATGTACTTTAAGAGAGTTTTAGGAAATACCCTAATATTTTTCATTGCGGTTAGATGTTAGATGATCATGGTAATTTTGGTGACAGTTGGCTAATTCTGCAGAAGTTTGTTAAGCACCAAATTATTTAGCCCAACCTAAGCTCTCTTCAGTCTAGAACGTGTCAATTAGTTCAAAACACAGACGAACGTTCAAAAGAACAACTGAAATACCTACATATGTGACAATATTTATAGGGACTTCTACACAGAGAAAATTCTAGGAAACTGTGCACCAGTCTTAATCCTCTGTTCGCATAACATAAATACATAGGTAATTTACCATTGATAAACAATTAAAAAACGTGCTAATTACAGCCCATACTCGAACTATTATTAATGAAGGCATTCCGTTCATTACCAAGGATCTGTGTAATCTGTAACATGAACTATCGTTCAAGGCTAGGCATATTGCCGAGATTGTAAAAATCGCGAATCGCCATATTTTCCCAGGAAAACGTGACGGAAATAGATCTGAGCCCCTTAAGGATTTTAGGATTTTTTTTAAATGTCACGAAGGCCGCGCTTTCCAGCAGTGTTTTTCTTATTAAAAATTCGAATGCCTGTTGGTTATTAGAGCTTGTAGAGTCCGGGCAGTACCGTCTGAGTGGCATTGGAAGTCGCAATTAGGCTTTGCCAACTCTAATTGACATAAGGTATAGGTACATATAAGTACAGGGTGTCTACTACTCTATAAAGTCTTTATTTTTGGAGATATTGCCTTGAACTTTCTTTGTATGAAAGGTCAAAGGTCCAAAAAACCTCTTCTTTTCTCCTTCCTATACCTAGGTATATCAAATTTGCTACAAGATGCCAAATTTGAGCATAAAATTTTGAAGGCGAACCAAGTATAAGTATATGTACACCATGGAATTTTGTTTGAAAACAGTTGAACCGTCAACAGGACCACTCAAAGATCCAATAAAAAATACACATGGTGTTTTGTAGAATTGATTGAAATTTGAAATTGAAATTTTGTATATGGGTGTATGACTCTGTGGTGTCATATTTTAAATAAAAAATCGCTAAATGATTTTACTGAAAATCCGCGGTGTACAAAAATCGAAGAATGCCCTGGATTTACATTTTTAAAATGGTGAGAAGGTCAAAAGAAGCTGTTTATAAGACCTTTTAAACAAATAAAAGTTCTGGCCAATATTTCCAAAAATAAAGAATTTATGGGATTTGTACAGGTATAAAAGTAGAAAATGTATTTAAATATGAGAAAATTGTTACCCGGAAATTTTAAGAAACTAGTTTCTAATTTTTAGTTGTATAAATTTGTTAATACTTAATTTAGAGTCTGAACTCGAAATTGTCTTTTTTATTAGTAGAGTTGAAGTATACACCTTTTCAAATATACACACTGTATATTAGGTACCCATATATTTTTTAAATATTAAAAAAAAAACATAATATCCAAAAAATGTGTTTTTTGTCCACCTAGGGCAACTATACAAACTTTGTGTCATTTTTGACTGACCTATAGGTGCAGAGTTGGGGAAAAGAATGTGGAATAATAACTTTTTCTTGAAATCGGCAGTGAAGTGTCCCAAAATCGCCATTAAAAGCTCAGAAATCGGCACTGAAGTAGTCCATTAGTGTACGATTTTTTCAATAAGTAGGCCTTGGCGAGATGTAAACATCAAACGTCAGAGGCGGAGCCATCGCCCATCAAAAGTGACTAAATATTCAAAACCAGGCCAGTAAAGCTTTTCGTACACATTGCATCGTTTAGTATAAATATTTTTTAGTAGGTTTGAATATCAATAAATTTTTCATGGAGGCTGCACAACAGGCAGCAGTTTGGAGTTTCTGTTGGGAAGCGCCGTGCCTCGTCATACTTGATCTAGGTAGAGCGATCGTCAAAGTCAAGCAACGCCGCGCTCAGTCGGTTCATATGGGCGGGTGATCCCTTATGATTATTTTTTTTTGCCTAATAAAACATTTTTTTCCCGATTTAAAAACATATAATATGTTGAAGTTCTTTTTATGACTCATGTGGTTTATTTGCCTCGGTCAGAGGCCTCGGCAATTAAATTCCACATGAGTCATAAAAAGTCTAACTTCACTGCCTTGAATAACTATTTATATAATGTTTAATAAAAAAAATGTTCCGAACAAAATTTTCTATAGGACACTTTATTCTGTGGTGATATCGAATAATTGTATACCTATAGGGTGTTGCACAAAACCGTGACAAACTTATAATATGTTTCTTTTAACAAAGGAAAATATATTGAGATTCCAAAGCATTATTCCATTCTTTGCAGGTAATAAAAATAATTTTTTGCTGTAAAATATTTGAAGCGGATCAAATAAAAATTTTAAACTTGTCTTCTCGAAAAAATCAGTAAGAATTCTACTACTAAGTACTATAACTTTTTAATATCGATAGACCTTGAACTTGAATGTTATAATTATATAACGAATTGGATTTCGCAAGTTTTTGTGGTAGACTACTTGAATGTCTCGCTGTGAACATAAAAAGGAAATAATTGCGGCCTTGAATACACCAGCAACCTAAGAAAAACCTAGCGGTACTCTTTGTCAAGTTATCTAGACATCATATTATCATAGACACGAAAAAATAAAAATAATATTTTGTCTGAGTGGTAACATAAAAACAAAACCTTTCCATAATATTATTTTATAATAATCAGGTGATATCTATATACTCTATAGTGACATAAGTATAAATACACTATTTATAAAATGGAAAGTTACTAATTACGTTTTATAAGAAGTTTTGCAATATTCTAGTGTGTTTTCAAAAATTGTTGTTGGTATGGAACTACTTTACTTTAAGATCTTCTGATGTCTTATCTAATAAATTTACAAAAAATACCAAAGATGAGTTGGTTGATTATTATATTCATATTTTTCCTTCTCGCAGTAACGCACTTTCTCTCTTGAAACATACTGGGGATTTCCCAAGTACCTGCCTTAATGGCTTAAATTAATGAAGAAGCAAAACAGAGAAAAAGAGTAAAAAACCCAGGGAATTCCACACCTAGTATGCAAACCCCGTTAAAATAATAAAGATATACTGGATCACCACATGGCAATAATATAGGTATCTATTATAAAAATTCGCGTCTCTCTGATATTATATAAAAACGAAATTTGAATAATTTTACTCACCGAGATGGATCGGGTACTTTCCAGTGAGAAATGAAGACCTTGAGGGAGTGCAGAGGGCTTGAGTGTAGTGGCTGTTCAGAATTACCCCATTGTAAGCCAGAGCATCGATGTTCGGGGTTGGAATTTCGTCGCTGCCGTGGAAGCCCACATCATTGAATCCCTGGAACAGAAGAAAATTCATCATAAATAATGCGAAAATTTTTGGAAAGTATTCTTCTTAATATTAAAATAAAAAGGATATTTCTCTTTTTTTGAAGTGCTTCCTATTTGGCAAATTGGTAGCAGCAGTCTCTTTTAAATAGGTGTATCTAATTTATTCCTTTGAATAAATACCGTGCATATTAAAATTTTATTAGTTTAACAGACAGGAGGCGTTGATAGATAAATTATTACTTGTTTTATTATTATTGCCTCTCTATTATTTTTACATTGTAGCAATAAAAATTTGCATATCCATTACAACTTACTGCATTTTATATAAAAAAATCCCCTTTTATACTAAATTATTTGTTCTAACGTTGAGGGAAAGAATAATATAAGAATTTAAAAAATCTATTTTTAACGAAAGCAATGATTAGGCATTGCCAATACCTTAAAAAAAGGTTATGTTTGTTAAATTCCAAATCTATCGGCTTTATAAAGATGTTGGTGAATTACAGAAAATATAATTAAATGGTAATATTTTAAATTCCCTGAAAAATCCTAGGAAATTTCTCGGTAGTTTATATCATGATCGAAAATAACCATACATTAACTTACAATATACAAAATTCAGTTTGACACAGTCTCGGGAATATTTTGAAAATGCATATAAAAATTAACGGTAAGTGTAGATATGGTGAAAAAAACAATTATTTTCAAATTAATAAATAATTATAGGTGACGGTAATTTATTGCATTCATGTATTTTTATTGCATAGCTCTCTTAATTGCTAATAATTTGAAAAATATTCATTAACAATAAATATCTTAAATATTTCCTTTTTGCAGAAAGGTAAGGTATTCCAGATTTATAGAAATGCCTACAGCACTAAATAAGCATTGACAATATTCTTTATTATGAACTGTTTTATTTTTAATTTGACAATTTAATAATAGCTCGAATTTTTACAACCTTATTAGTGCAAAGTGCAAACAATAACAAATTAATAATTAGGTATTACAATAAATATAGTAGTGTAAAAACAACACGAATGAATAGATAATTAAATAAGTAGATCACAGAAAAACAAATTGTAAGAAGTCAGTGATACAATTTTGAAAATCATTAGTTGAAAGCAAACGTGTTATGAAAAATGAGGAAAAATAGGTTTTGGGTTTTAAGTTTAAAGTTATGAAAGTGGGACAAATCGATTAATATACACAGTGATTTTGGGGTTCGTTAAGAAACATCGTCAAAGCTACCTAATTTTATTTATGATATTTTTTGTTTACAATTTTTGCAAAACAAGCAAAGTAGGCAGAGTTCAATTTTTATAAATAAAACTTTTAGATAGCTTCCAATACAAGGGGTAATTTTTAATTCTAAATAATTTTTCTTAATAAAATTTCTCATTATCATTGAATATAGGTCGTTTATACTTGTGATTTTATACTTTTATACTTGCGATTTTTTTAAACTTAACCACAAAAACAGCCTGTGTATTAATTGATTTGACCAATTCTCGGTGGGTTGTGTGTGTACTTAGCCACAGACTTATTAGCACATTTAATTTAATTAATTATTTTATACAGTGTGGTCATTTAAGTGTGCAACATATGGGACTTTTTTTTAATTAATTGCACATCCAAAATACAGACATTGCCGAAAGTTGATGCATGTTCAATAATCATATTAGGTGCACTTAGAATGTTTGCAAGTTAAACAGCATACAGGGTAGGTCAAAAAATATAACAATTGCACAAGAGTAAAGTACCCTTATTTTAAAAAAATCGACAAAAGGTTATTAAGAAAAGTTGTTTAGAATTAAAAGCTATGCCTAAATACCAAAACAAACATAGCCTCCTAAAAAACAATTTTTTTCGTCAATTAATTTCCACAGTTTCTTAATAAACATTTAAAATAAAAACTTCGCACCTTAAATTAGATTTTTTAATATACACATTATCATTACTAATGTTTTACCTTCTGCAGAATAATTTTTGCGATATTTTAAAGTTTCGTTTAATATCGTTGCAACAAACATGAAGTTTGTGATTACCTAAAAAATTAAAAATCTAAGTTAATTTTACTAATATGCTTGAATTTTAACAAGGTTATGCGAAATTTATATAATTTTGACTGATTTATGAAATTGTTAAGGTTGAATATTAAAACAATTTTTTTAGGAATTTATTAAAGGTTTTCAAAAAAATATATTTCTTTTTCTTAGGACGCCATGTTTTGATATTTAGGCATAACTTTTAATTCTAGACAAGTATTCTTAATAATATTTTGCTGAATTTTCTGAAATAAGGGTACTTTACTCTTGTACAATTTTTATATTTTTTGACCTACCCTGTATGATGTTTGACTTGCAACCATTCTAAGTGCGCCTAATATGATTATCAAACATGCACCACCTTTCGGGAATATTTGTATTTTCGTTGTGCAATTAATAAAAAAAATCCCATATGTTAAATGACCACACTGTATACTGTAAAGTATATTTTTATTATATGTGTATATTATTTAAATGTTTTATTTCTGAAGGCAACAGATTAAAAAATTTAGGTCCAAAATAATTTACGAATCGCCGAGTGAGGACTGAACATACAGGAGATCACCATTAAATACTTTAGGTTCGTCAAACAACAAGAAGATAACTTTCAAAATAAAACGATGGGGTAAAATTAAAGATTCCAAATTGGTAAAATATGCACCACCCCAAATGATGATACCATAATCTCAAGATTCTGTAGCTCAGAAACGATGAGCTTCAAGAACCTATGTTTATACGAGCAACCCACCTGTGAAACTTTGTCCTAAACAGGGCCGTCTTTAACCTATTGGAGGCCCTGGGCACATTAGGATAATGGGGCCCCTATGACCTTGACAGAGCACTATTTTGTTAGAATAGACAAAGAAACAAAGAAAGGATATAACCGTTTCGACATTTTATATTGTAATTCAATATTTATTTTTACACCGAAAATAGTCGCTAACATAAAACAAAACAGGCAAACGACGATTTAACCCACAATTTAATCAAAGAATACCTTAGAGCACAATCAGTAAGAACTAGGTATAAACAAAACAAACGTCACAACACCACAGACAAAATCAAAATACAGGACGGGAAATTCCCGACCGTCCAGTGGGTTTATTTAAATCGGTCGGTCACCGTGACAATTAATAATTATTATATTGATTAACAATTATTATATTAATATGTTGAAAATATGAATATCACTTTTGGAACTAGGGGGGCCCTGGGCACGTGCCCAGAGTGCCCAGCGGGAATGAGGGGCCTGGTCCTAAAGCAGGGACTCTTTAAAATGAGGGGACCAAGTCAGTGTCCAACTGCCATCAGGTTTTATGTGACATGCCAGTGCCATAGATTCTAAAGGAGGCAAAATATTTCCCATCATAATTCAAGATTTTTAAGTTTTCTAACTTCCAGATACTCAGATGTGTCAATTAAAGGTAATGCGGCCGCCTGTAGTAGTCCCAATAATTGCAACCAGATTTTTCCTGTATCACCTTCAGTAATCCTACAATTCCCATTACGTGGGTAGTTCAAAACAAAATCCTATTTCGAAAATTTTAAATTATTAAGCAGGTAGCTTCAGTCAGGTCTTTTTTTAAGTTTTTATCTACGACTACAAGTTTATTTTAAGTTTGTGAGGTACCCTGGGAGAGAAATAAAATTACAAAAATTTTATAATGAACACCGAGAAAAACTACATGATTACAACTACTAGACCTAATGTTATTAGTCCATCCCGAAATCTGTGAAAATTCTTTGGGTAGATACATTCAACAAAGGAAGAAAGTTCAAGTAGATATACATATTACAAATGGATTGAGGAACCTGGTAATAAGGTGCAATAGCGACAAATTCTTAAATAAGCAAAATGGGCATTACTGAGTTACCATACTTATTACTTAAATTCGTGGTAATAATTGCTGGAAATCAATTTCAACGATAAAATAAATTTGTTTCATTTGACAGTTGCCATATTCCGCACTTGTAGACACAACATTGTCAAGTCTAATTTTTAGAAATCATGGAAACCATTATTAATTTTTAATAACAATCAAAGTACCTGTTATAATCATAGATTCTCCAATAAAATAGCATACTTGTCATCACTGATACCATTAGAATGAGGAAAGAATAGGCCTCACTTTGGAAATTATAATGCTGGGTCCCCTTACTTTAAAGAGTCCCTCGTCCTAAACAAACCTGAACGGTATGCCTATGGTTTTCCGAGGAATTTTCTATTTTGATCTTCATTATAAAACACATGGCAGCCTGTATAAAATCATATCAAAACGCATATTTTTCGAATAATTGAAAACTCAGTTTTTCACATGAAGAACCCAGGATGACTCTCTAATTCATACCTTATTATGTAAGAATATGTGCCACATAATGCCCTTTGCAAGGCATACTGAGTAAAATCACGTTCAAAAATCTGCCACTATCTTCCGGTCTATATATATATATATATATATATATATATATATATATATAGAGTTTTCAATTATTCGAAAAATATGCGTTTTGATATGATTTTATACAGGGTTCCATATGTTTTATAATAAAGATCAAAATAGAAAATTCCTCGGAAAACCATAGGCATACCGTTAGGGTGGGTCCAAAGGGCTATTATTGCCACGTGATCTTCTATTTTAATAAGTAATTTTTCCACGTTTCTGAACAGGCTGCAAGTTCTTGTTATGAAACTGCTGAAGAAAAGATGGCATACCGTTTGCGCATGTCCAAGTACACTTTACATCGAATAACTCGATTAAATGATTAAATAACACTCAATTTAAACAGTACTTGGACATGCGCGAAAGGTATGCCATCCTTTTTTCAGCATTTTCATAATAAGAACTTGCATACTTCTCATTGGCAGCCTGTTCAGAAACGTGGAAAAATTAATTATTAAAATACAAATTCACATGGCAATAATAGCCCTTTGGACCCAAGCTAATGGTATGCCTATGGTTTTCCGAGGAATTTTCTATTTTGAACTTCATTATAAAACACATGGCAGCCTGACTAAAATCATATCAAAACGCATATTTTTCGAATAATTGAAAACCCAGTTTTTCACATGAAGAACCCAGGATGACTCTCTGATTCATACCTTATTATTGTGAGGATATGTGCCACATCATACCCTTTGCAAGGCATACTGGGTAAAATCACGTCCAAAAATCTGTCACTATCTCCCGGTCTAATATTTAAACTGACTCACCATATCGTCGGCCACTATCACGACGATGTTCGGCCTGTTCTCGCCGGCGGTACCCAGCCCCAGCACCGCCCCCAGGACGAGCGCGCGCGTCCACATCTCCTGCACTTTGATACGGTACCGGCGCGGCGCGGGCGACTTCGACGGGCGATCGCAACAAAAACCCGAACGCGGCGGGACTATGTTGCCTCCTCCGGGGGGTGTTTCGGTGTCGGGCGCGGACCGGCGGTCGCCGGAGTGATATACGCCGTCGCCGGACCCCCCGGAACGCGTCACCGGCGCTCGGGTGAGCGGACTACCGACTACCGGACGGTAGCGTGGCGCTGCCTGTGCTAGGGGATTCCCGCGTGATGCGGTGGCGATACCGTGCGTTATACCCGCTAAAGATTCTAGCAGAAGCGTTGAGGTTGAGCGCGGAAGGAAAAGTGTGTGTTAGAAGATACAAGCATAGATGTAAGACTATACAGGATGATTTTTTTAGGTCTACCACCGCGATTTACTCGCTCATTTTGCGGCCTACAAAAAAAAACGTAAGAAACAAAAATGTGGCAATTTTGGACATCTAAGTGGTGCTGCAAAAGAAATCGGCATCCATGGCCAACTTGTCGCGCAATATTAAAATAACCTCAAATTGAGCAAAACTATTAATGGCCGTGGAATGTTTATTTTAAGAGACAGAGAAAAACTTTTATATTGAAAATTGATGGCACTAAGAAGCTTTATGCAAAAGGGTACTCAGATAGTTTCAGAAAATTACACAGTATCTTTCGGCTCTCTTGAGGCTATGAATTTTTTTTGTTTATTTCTTATTAATCGATTTTCTCGCTTATTTTGGGCCGCACAGAAAATATGTAAGAAAACAAAATATGGAAATTTTGGTCAGCGAGGCGACATTAAAAAAGGAATGGGCCTCCATACCCAACTTTTCGCGATGTACTAAAAAAAACCTAAAATCGACAAAAATTTTCATGGTCTCAAGAGAGCCGAAGACCCTGTGTAATTTGCTGAAACTATCTGAGCACCTGGGTGGATAAAGCTTCTCAGTGCCATCAATTTAAAAGTTTTCCTCTGTTTCTTAAAATAAACATTCCGAGGCCATTAATAGTTTTGCTCAATTTGAGGTTTTTCTAATAATGCGCGACAAGGTGGCCATGGATGCCGATTTCTTTTGCAGCACCACTTAGCTGTCCAAAATTGCCACATTTTTGTTTCTTACGTTTTTTTTTTGTAGGCCGCAAAATGAGCGAGAAAATCGCGGTGGTAGACCTAAAAAATCGTCCTGTATAGTTCATTTGAAATTTTAAAATATTCATGGAGACACTGATATTTTAACTTTTTTTAAATTTCTACTTCTACTTCTACTCTTACGATGGTGAATGGTTCAGCGTTTGGTAGCAAAAGAAGAAGTGAAAAGCAAGAGCCCGGGATTTCGTTTCGCAGGTAAATATTTAACAAGTCGCCTTTGAAAAATGCCCTAAAACTTTATTTTTTCTCAATATAACTTCTTCAAATTCCTTCTACCTTTTAATATTATAAAGTGCATTGCTTTGTTTGTAAATAGGACCAATATAATTATTTTTTAACATCGTTTTTATTGAAAATTTCTTAATTGATTATAATAGTTTCATAAAATATGGACTGGTTTCCATGGGCGTGCATTATTTATTTTATTTTGATTGATTCGAAATCGCCGCAAATAAATAATATATTTGGGGACTTGACACTATCTTTATATTTGGGAAATTATCTGCAAATAAATACCAATATTTCAAATTATATGTAAGAAATAGGTAATTAACTACCTTTTCATTTTTAACATTTTTGTGATATTGGCTAAGAACGCGTTTCATGCTACGCCACTGGCCTGTCGGGCGATGTGGCAGTCGGTAACACGGCCGCGAGCGCTGTTAGGCGTCCTCTCTATTTCCTTGTCTAAGAATTTCTAGTTGCTAACAGTATAATTATTTCGTAGTAGAATATTTTAAAAATACCCTTATTTTTTTGTAAACCTTTGAAATACACTGGTTTTTCCATCTAATCTTAAAAAAAGGTTTATACAAAAGTTTACTGGTTAATTTTTCGGCACATTTTGGTGACTTTGAATTTTATTCATCCGTAATAGTAATATCGCTGTGGTGACCAACTTTTTTTCAATTGGGACCCCTATTTTTTTTATTAAATTTTGTGATGAGCCTTAATTTCTGCATTAAAAATATCTAATGGTTGTAATAATAAAATAATCGATAAAGATCACTTTTACGAAAAATCAGCATTAGCAGCAAGGAAGTTAAATTAATTTAAGACAAATTAAAAATTCAAGGTCACCAAAAAGTGCCAAAAAATTAACTAAAATTGATTGTTTTAATCATAATCCATGACAAGCTTGATGCGATCGCTGCTATAAAATGTACACTTTGGATTTTTTTTCCAAATTTGGTATACGGAAGTTTTGAGGGGTGCTGCGTCACGCTCTGTTGTCAGATTTACTGTAAAAATATCGCTAATAGGCTTTCTTAAAAAATTCACAGACCCTCGTTGGGTTAAATTCAGTTTAGACATTTTATAAATTGCTGTTCATGAAGTCGCTCTGACGTTGATATTGAAGTAGTAGTTTTTAATTTAAAAAAATTGGCGGTCTATCCAGAGAGGACCTCTTTTGATATTTCGTTCAGGGGGATTTTCTGAACATACTGGTACATACCATACCACCGGCCTCGGAATTGACTCGAAAGTGACTCACTGGGCCTATGTTATTCAACAGCTTGATATTTCAGTAACTTTAAATTGGGCACCGGTTTTTCGGAGTTTTATTTTCTCTAACGAGAGGAAATAAGAAGTTAAGAAAATACAAGGTTGTTTATATAATTACCTACTATGCTATACTACTGTAGTATTGTAACAATTGAGTGCCTTTTATAGAATTTTTTGTAAAAATGTTCCCACAGGAAAATAAAACAATACTGACATTTTCAACATATTATACCTACATGGTGATTCAGTTTTATTTCTCGCCATTTTTTCTACAATACAGGAAATACCTAGGTATTGTTTTATGGACATATTTTTATTAACACCTGCAAAAGGTAGGTACGGAATAACAACTTAAAAATAGTTTAACGAAATTCTAGAAAATTTAATGTGATCATATTATTATTATATTATTATCGCGGCCGCGGTGGCGTCGCTCGTACCGGCGCTGACTTTTTAGACTGCATGTTTTTCTGGCTTCGAGCGACCTCGGTTCGAGGCAGGCACATGCATATGTCTTTAAAGAAAAACACCGCTATGGCCAAGAGCACTGGACACATGTGGGTTCACGGTATTGCTCCTAAATAGCTTTACTCGTGTGATTCACTAATTGTCCTACACTCACTGGGATTACTACGGTTTTCTAGGGTTTTCCGTAGTACTTGAGCGAATGCTATCCTAGTTCTATCGGGAAAAAAGTCGGCCCTAGCCGCAAATGGCAACGAAGACAAAATAATAGTAATTGCCCCCCTCCCCCGCACAAGCATGTGGTTGCTTCTGGGGTACTCCTAGTTTGGAGTATTGTGAGGGTGAGAATTATTATTATTATTATTATTATTATTAAGTTCTTGGTAATTATTGCAATTATCCAAATAGCACATTTTTGTATAAAACATACAATATGCAAATTCGTAATTAGTGAAATTTTGAATATTTCAGTCAACGGTTTTATGATATTCTCAAATAATAATATAAATTATAAAAAAATAGACAGAGGAAAAAATACACTTTATTTCAAATTAAAACTGAGACAAATAATTATACAAGGCGGCAGCAATTTATTGTAGTCATGCATTTTTATTGCATAGTTCTGTTAATTGCTAATAATTTGAAAAATATTCATTATTAATAAATGTATGAAATATTTCCTTTTTTTGTGCTGAAATTTAAGATATAAATCTACAGGAATGTCACAAGTGCCAATACACTATTATGATTTTTACCTACTGGTTTTATTGTGCATCGGCGAATTTAATTGCCAAGTTAACAACAAGTTAATTACTATTATAATAAATATATTTTTCACACTCTAAAAATATTCAATAGATATTATTTGTTTCACAATGTAAGGAATTTTCTATTTTCATAGGAAAGAATAAAACTGCACCTAACCACCAGATATTCTAACGAAATTTGGAACACACATTGATTAAGAATCACAAAATGTCATAATCCCAAGTTCCCCCAATAGCCAGTGGCGGAGGTATACACCAAATTTAATTTATTAAAAAAATACCATCCAAAAACTTTTTTCTACGTATTTAGACATTTTGTTATGCAGTAACCGGCAGAAAGTTGGACACAAATGGAAAACTTTTTTATTATTTATTTCTCAGAAAATTTTAATCTTTATAAAAATTGGTGCATCATTTCAAACTCAAAACGCATATATCAAAATTTAAATATCTCTTTTTGGATACGAGGTAGATTCAAAAATGTCAAAATAACTCAATATTTAACCCTTATTTTTTAAAATACGGTAAAAAGTTACTTACAAAAGTTGTTTGGCATCAAAGGTGGATGTCAGATTTAAAGTCACAGCCATCTAGTAAAAAAAAAGGAATTTAACTTTTTTGTATTTTTTTCGACCATCCTGTTTATTACAAAAAAACAAAATACCGCAAGCGCAATTTATCATCGGATAACACATAATGAATTTGCTACTAATCTTTCATTTTGTTCGATTAGCAGCTAGAAATTTAAATTAATCAAAATCAGAGTTTAAAAATATAAAATTTTTGTGTCCAACTTTCTGCCGGTTCCTGTATATTATTGATAACAAAAATTGCCTCTACATTTTTTTGTATCAGTTTTATGGCACAAATTCGATTTTTCGTTTATTTTCTTTTTTTAATTAAACAGTAGTTTTTGTTTATAATTAAAAATAGTAGGTATCAAAACATGAGAAAGACATTTTTTGATTGACTTATTACTATTTTCTTGATGAAATAAATTCGTATAACTAGAGATACCTATTTCTTAGCCACTTAGCAATGTTGTCTACCAAATTTCCTTTGAATATAAAAAATACGAAAGATCAAGTTATAATTTTTGACAATCTAAACACCATGCGTCTCCATGATGTGAAGAAAAGGTTACAATTTCTGAAACAACGTGAATATGTTTCGAAATTTACCAGCATAGAAAATAGGTTTGGTGTCAACGAATTTCTCAAAACACATTCTGCATTTTCCAAAAAAAAAATCACTGTAGATACCAATGATCAGATCATTGGTAGATACCCACACAAGACACAGTTGCGTCACAAACCTGCGCCAGATTTTCACTTTATTAAGCGCAGTCTGAGGCATTCGAGGGGAATCCAGTCGATTACTCGAAACGTAAACGACTCAGAGTCCGCCAGCTGGATTAGCATAAGCACTAGATTCGTTTTCACGCTAGTTGATAGAACAGGTATTTTAAGGCGGCTGTAAATTGTAACCAGTAGCGGGAAAACCGGATCTACCGAAAGGTTTTCCCTTGTCGTTTGTTTTCCGAACTACACGGATTCGGACGGAGGAAGATTTATAGTCCTGGGGTTTTTAAATTCAGCATAATTTCATTCCATAAAAACGCATGAAAAGATAATCAATATTATGAATCAGTTTCTTAAATTTCGTATTCACTAGTTTCCAAATAAAAGTCTTGAGAAAAATAGTTTCGATCATAAGTAGGAAAGTATTTTTTATTATACTTCTTTGAAAACACCTTATTTTCATCTGTTTTAGCAATAATGAAAGATAGGGTTTTTCGGGCTAGCGCACGGAAACAGCGCATGGAAAAACTTTCCGTGCGCTGAATAAAAATACCGAATATATGGCTTTAAAATAGAAATAGGTATACAGCAAAGTAAACTAAATTTAACATATACCTATTTTGTATTTTAGTTCGTTCCTAAGTGTTTCAATATTTAGATACATTTCTGTAATATTTTTGACGTTTTATTCACCTTATTTGACAATAACTAATTTACAACAAAGCACCTTTGAAATAATTTGAGAGTAACCATGGAAACGCATCATACATACCAAACACTATATTGTCTGCATTGTTTATTTTTTGTCAATTAAATTTATTGTAATATGCCGATAAAATGTTTTAAGTTTCCGCTTTCAAAGAAGTATAATAAAAAATATCGTTCATTACACGTCCAGAAATAGATTTTTCCGTGCTTGCATGACTTCCCGTGTTCGGCTGTGCCTCACACGGGAATTTGCCACGCGCGCACGGAAAAATCTTTATTTCGAGACTCGTAATGAAATATACTACTGTTGACTGACGTATTAATAAGACTTCTCACGGCTATAGTTTCATGTCCTGGAAAATAGATGGCGCCTATGGTTAACAATGTATTTTGCATTGTATTTTGTCACCGAGAAGCGAATGGTGAGCCAGAGAACTGTCAAACATGACAGCCGTGAGCAGTCTTTATTAATACGTCAGTCAACGATACTTCTTTACATATCCAAAGTTTCCTTAACTGGTAAAAATTAATTTATTTGTGTAACACTTACCGTCACATGTCAGTTCCATGATAAATATTTTATTTACTTTCCATATTTCTAAAAACTAAAATTTCGATGCCAAGTTTCAATAATTTTATCGTTCTTTTGAAAATACACGAGTATTTAATCTTATAAAATATTAAATGGATGCAAGATATAAAGACGTCATTTTTTAATTAGACTTTAGTTTTCGCACCTTTTCTAAAAATTTATTGTAATAAAGTAAATTGTTAAAACAGTAAGTTGTTCATTATAAACGAACTGCAAGTTTGCACACGTAGGTATATAAAATCACAGTAGAAACACATTTTCAAATAAATGTTTTTCAAATTTGATTTAGAAATGTCACTTTCCGATACTTTCTGCAACAAATGTCAAATTTGACACATAACAAAGATCGCTTGGCCATAACTGTTAACACAGACCTATATAGCGAAGCTATATATGTCTGTGCTGTTAATGTTATTTTTGCTCTAATTTGAAGCAAAAACTGTTCATATGGTGCGGACTTTAATGGTGACACTGTATAGCTATAGATTGATATCGAAAATTTTTATTAGAACGATAAATTCGCTATGAATAGATTGCCTCGCATTTCGTGCTTTACTCTCTCTACTAAACGCTCTGTATATCTACTTTAAATGACCTTTTAAATTCCGTTTTCCTTGTTGTGACGTACCATACACGTGCTTATATACCGATCGAAATCGGTCGTTAGGTAAGTATATCCGTCTGTTTCCTTAGATCTCACGATTTTTTGATATTTGCATTTCGCTCACCAGATTTAATACTTTAATAGGTTCCTCAGAAAATGTTCTTCATGGCCGAAAATGACGCAAGACGAAATTCGGCTGATACTAAACAACCCTGTCGGATATGTTAATATTTTGTTTATTCTTAACCTGTCACATGAAAATGTGCCTAACTTCCGTTTGAGGAATATTACAATGACCCACATTTGCTGATCGTCCCTGGCAGTGAAAACCCATACGTACACCCACAAACGTATGATTAATATAACTAGATTTACGAGAACGGGGAACCTATAGAACCAAGGTTTACCCATACAAAAAAAAGTCATATCCTATTGGCCAGATCGAATGTATCGATTGTAAATATGTTGACATGATTGTAAATCTGATTCAATTCCTTAACGAACTCCAACAGACAAATACGACTTTTCTGTCCTTTCTATATGGTTTAGTTCCTTCCTTTATATGCTTTGTAAATTATTGTCTATGATAGGGACATTTGATCGATGATTTGTGGGTGTTTCCTGAATGTGCTACCAAGTTCGACAAGATCGTCATGGTATCAGGCACTGTTAAATCATGACACATGTTTTTTTTCTGTGTGCAGATTTGATCTAGAAATCTCTGAAACATAATGTTTACGTGTCCTAGTCTCCAATCCAGTTCCATTCTGGCGGCTCAGCGAAACATGTTGCTTCAGTGTGGACAGTGGATTTTTTTTCTAAGTACATACCTATTAGATATTGTTGCGCCCATGGACTCTTTAATTAAAGAGTCCTGGTTGCGCGTTTGTTCCAAAACTTAACGGTATTACCTCTGTGTGTACGTAGATTTAGCTCCGCGATGATATTATAGGTATTAACATTTATTAGGGTATAAAATATTTTCCAATAAAACTCGGCTATAATAAATCAATTACTAGGTACTGCCTTGAACTTAAAATGTAGCATTCATAGAGGTACGTAGGTACAGCGTGTCCCAAATAGTTTGTCCTACCCCCTGGATCTCAGGAAGCGTAAGAGATACGAAAAAAACTTGAATACAAAAGTTGTAAGGTTGGCAGCGGACGTAACCTATCTTTTGTTTTCACATATACAGGGCGATTCGTATTTGCAGGACAAAAATAAAATATTTAGATTTTGACAACTGCATTAATCCTTTGGAATATTTGCATTCTCCGTGAAATTTGCTACAGAACCGTTTTTTGTTTTGTATTTTGGATGCAGCGTTGCCAAAATATCGAATTTTTCTTGGAATTTAGGAACTTCGTGGAGGTTATGGAAACTGAATGCTCTTTATTTTAATAGATACCAAAGATATATTTTAGATTTTAGCCGAAATATGACAGCACAACCGTGTGTGGTATGTCGAAATTGGTTTTTGCATATACAGTGTGTTCATAACAGGTTCTCAAAATCAGATAATTTCACACAGCAATAACTAATTTTTTTCAAATGGAATGACCCATATTTCTATAGTTTGTTGGATGCCGGCGTCCAATCCCCACATTTTATGTAAATAACATTCTATACCAAAAACTACCCGTTTTCGAGATATTTAGTATTTAAGAAAATTTCTTTGCATTTTTCATTCAGGTGAGAAGGTTTTATCAAGCAAGCCATAACTATTTTCCAGACAGTGGCAGAAATAATTGTCATTTTAGATAATACGGGAAATAAAATTTCTATACACGTATACAGCTTGTCACACTATAAAGGTCGCTTTCTTTACATTAGTGATTAGGATATGAAATAAAAAGAAGCAAAAAATTGTAAAATTGGCTATATTGTATAAAATTATTTCTTGATTTTGAATCAGAGGAAATATAATATCAAATTTTAATTTCCCATGAAATATAGGCCCTAATGTGCGTCTACACAACATGACGTGCATAGATTTGTGACCTTGTTTTTTTTATTTATTTGATGGCTTTAAACTTATCATTTGGTTACCGAATTAACCTGCATTACCGTCGAGGGAAGGCATATCGAAAACTTATTGTAAATATATTTTTTTGTTTCTGTTTTATCCATTAAGAAAATATAAATATTAATTCCTGTTGCCCGTGACAACTTCTTTTTATTTCATATCCTAATCACTAAGGTAAAGAAAGCGACCTTTATAGTGTGACAAACTGTATACGGGTATAGGAATTTTATTTCCCGTATTATCTAAAATGACAATTATTTCTGCCACTGTCTGGAAAAATAGTTATGGTTTGCTTGATAAAACCTTCTCACCTGAATTAAAAATGCAAAGAAATTTTCTTAAATACTAAATATCTCGAAAACGGGTAGTTTTTGGTATAGAATGTTATTTGCATAAAATGTGGGGCTTGGACGCCGGCATCCAACAAACTATAGAAATATGGGTCATTCCATTTGAAAAAATAAGTTATTGCTGTTTGAAATTATTATCTGATTTTGAGAGCCTGTTATGAACACACTGTATATGCAAAAAACAATTTCGACATACCACACCACACACGGTTGTGCTGTCATACTTCGGCTACAATGTAATATCTTTGATATCTATTAAAATAAAGATACAGCATTCAGTTTTCATATCCTCCACGAAGTCCCTAAATTCCAAGAAAAATTCTATATCTTGGCAACGTTGCATCCAAAATACAAAACAAAAAAACGGTTCTGTAGCAAATTTCATGGAAATATTCCAAAGGATTAATGCAATTGTCAAAATCTAAATATTTTATTTTTGTCCTGCAAATGCGAATCGCCCTGTATATGTCAAAATAAAAGAGAGGTTACGTCGACTGCCAACCTTACAACTTTTGTATTCAAGTTTTTTTCGCATCTCTTACACTTCCTGAGATCCAGGGGGTAGGACAAACTATTTGGGACACACTGTACCTATTATAATAAGTTTTTCAGCTCTGCGTGTTGTTATTTAATTGGGTTAGAATATTCTTCGGCAACGTTATTGACATAGGCAATGAAACACGTTCAATGCTAAACAATATAATCTAGTTTTGATTACATGAATACCTACATATCTATAAAAGCAATAATAATAACATTATGATTATGCTAAATAAATGACCATTCTAGTAATCTTTGCGGAAGATATAAATTCAATTTTATAGTCAATTTGCTAGAAGGGATTTAATATAACTTCAAAAAATTAATGATTCTTATAGAAAAATATTAGGAATGGTTCTGATTTTAAATTGGTTGTTATGCAATGCGATTTATAAAAAAATACATTACTGTGCTACTTGACCACTTAGTAACTATATTTTATTTTGCCGTTCACACCTACTATTGAAACTTGGGCGTAGTACAATAAATTATTTCCAGTGGCGTAGCTCAAAAACTGGCGAAGGCCAAAAACTAATTATAAATTATTACTACCACGTAGAATAGAATTGGTTTTGTAGGAAGTTATTCAACTGAAGCTAGTTGCATTCACTAAAATCCAGATGGCACTAGAAGTAGTGATGTGTACTTTTTGTAATGAACTATAAACAAAAAAGTACTCATAGTCCTTGCGAGGTCTTTTATTCAAAGCTTTAAATATTTTCTTAAAAATAATTCTCAATGACTTTGATAGTCATGTTTAAGTTTCTCTACTGCCATACAAAAAAAGTTGAGTAGTCATCTTTGGATATAGAAAAAAAAAACGAGAATAGTTAACAAATCCTATTGAAATGACTTTTAGAATACCTAATATAGCTAAATACTTTACTTTTTATTATTTCTTTTGAGAAATTTAATAACTTCATAAACATATTAGACCCACTATAAATGCACAATGCACTTCACTGGTTTGCCGTTTGCAAGAAAAAATATACATACAGTGTGTCCACGGATAGAGTTCACATAAGGTGTAAATGACGAAAAATTTTCGAGTTGAAATTTGAGCTTCTGCGGGGATAAGCCCTGCTTGGTTTGAAACTAATTTGTGGCGTAATTTTAGTTTCGAAAAATCACGTATGCCTTGGGAATTTTGAAAAAACTAATTTTCCACATTCATTCTGATCAAGTTTTCTTAATAATATTTTAATGTGAAAGCTACACAAAGTGCACTTTTCTAAAGTTCATTCTGAACAAGTTAACTTAATAACATTTTGTCGTAATACCTACAGAAAGGGCACTTTACTGATGTGGAAAATTAGTTTTTTCAAAATTCCCAAGGCATACGTGATTTTTCGAAACTAAAATTACGTCACAAATTAGTTTCAAACCAAGCAGGGCTTATCCCCAGAAGCGCAAATTTCAACTCGAAATTTTTTTTGTCATTTACACCTTATGTGAACTCTATCCGTGGACACACTGTATATGAAACGAAAAATTAAAATTAATGAAATAAAGAAAAATTTCTAAATAACTTGGCTTACAATTATAGTAGGCAATTATCACATTTATTTATTTAAATTTGGAATTGCAAAAGTTGGTTAATAAAAATGGTCTATAGTAAAATCGAGCAATCCGTACGCCTAGTGTAAATAAAACCACGTGTTCAATGACGATCCGCGATTGGTCGGTAGGCTATAAAATTTCACCCGACTCGGCAACAGGGACGTGCTCGATCGCAAACGTGTAGATATTCGGTTTTATCTTGTTGTTTTCAGCTATTTAGACACTGCCACAAATAATTTTATCGATGTTTTGAACCATTTTAATTAAGCCAATAATTCTTGTCTGAAATATTTTGATGTACAAAATTGTAAGACTAAAATTAAATAAAGTCGTACCTCCGTGCGGCTATGGCAGATATTTCAACGCACGTGCTCTTGTTTACGCCAGGCGTAAGAGTTGCTCGATTTTAGTATAGGTAGGTAGTGACAAAGTTTACAGAATTAAAGTAAACTTTGGTAGTGATATATCAGATACTTAACTGAAAATTACTTCAATTGTATGACATTTCAAATTATTTAAGTTTCTTTCTTTTTTCCTAGGTACCTACCTATTACAGTATCCAGTATCTTTAATTTTTTTTGCAGGATAGCGAAGACTAACTTTGCTATAATATAGGATCGTCTTTGACGATAGTAAAAAACAACAATTTATTTTTATTTTATGAACTATTGTTTACCGTCGCATTCACCATAATTTTAAATTGTTTCTGTCTACGGCTTTTTCTATTGAAATGTATTTTTTTATCATTGAACATAATCCATGCTTTGCACCATTAGCAATAATATTGATGATTTCATTTGGTGCCTCTATTTTAGATTAATTAGATCTCGTTAGATTTATTGTTCTGCTATTCCTATATATGCGCTGAATCCAAAATAAGTATGGCAAAAATATGGCAAATATGATTTTTGAAACTGGAAAAAAAAACATGTTACCACCCAAGAAGTCAAGGCACGCGTAGATCTGCCATCTACCAGCCACCTAATAATAACAATGAAGTTGTCCTTAGGCTCATGTAAGATTCTGTACGTATTTGCATTTTAAAATGCTAAGATTTATACGTGAATTTTAAATTGTTAATTAACACAATAAAATCCTTTCCATCCAGACTCGCAGCAATAAAAAATCATTATTTATAATCATTTGCCGCATTTACATGACCTAATTGGATGAATTGTATTGTAATTTTTCCTTAGCAGCAGCAGCAGCGCTTTATTTTTCTTTTTGCGTTTTTAAGATGAGTTCATGTCGAAAGTTTGTTTCTCGACCTCGCCTAAACTTGAGTCATTATTTTATTATTGCTTCCTCTATGTATCTATAACATAAATAAGATTAGGAGGGTATGTATACCTATATTTACCTACCTACAAAGACTCAACATCCCCAAAAATCTAAGTAGGCTTGCAAAGTATTGGTTTGGAGAGCTTGACCTTCTGCGCTTTTCGAAAAACTGTATTAGGCATTTTTTAAATCGACAAAATAACAGCGTCGGATTTATTCGGCTTCTCTGAAAATAATCATGTAACAATTTTGGTGAAAAAAAAATCCAAATATCCAATTAAATAACAAATATACACATATATTTATATACCATACTTTATGACTTCCAAAACGGACACTTGACCGACGTTCTGACTTCATATAATACTTATATACTGTTGTGACTTCCTATTTGCTACAAGACTATTTTGAGGGATGCCCGAGTAATCCTATGGTGTTTCGATTAAAAAATGCCTAGTATAGTTTTTCAAAAAATCGCAGAAGGCGATGCTTTAGTGACAATGCCAAACCAATTCTTGGAAAATGATGACCTTTCTGGGACATATCTTGACATATATCTTCTAATGCTCTTATTTACGTTATAGGAACATAAAAGAAACAATAATAAAATAATGACTCAAGTTTATGCGAGGTCGAGAAACGAACTTTCAACATTAACAATCTAGAGACAAAAAGAAAAATACAACACAACAATGACAATACAATTCACCCAATTAGGTCATGTAAATCCGGCAAGTAATTATAAATAATGTTTTTTTTATTGCTGTGGATCTCGAAAAAAGAAGACATTTTTGATATGGCTTATCTTGCTCTTTTAAACACGTCCATTTATTAAGTACGGTCCTGTGCTACCTGACGTAGAATAGCTTCGAGTAGGGCTGCAGCGTGCGACATGTATTATATATAACAAAGAATCAGTTTCCAGTGCTGTCTTAAAAATATTGTCAGGCAGCACGAGCTAGTGACAGTTCTGTTCAACCAACCGAAGAGGCTTCCGAGGTCTGGAACGTTGTCTAAAGATGACATTCGCTTTTAAACCGCAAAGAACAAACTCGCCGAATTTTGTGGTTCTATTGGCAATTTCGTTGCGTTTGTTTTTGGTACGGTTCGTTAGCTAATGTTACGAACCGTTCAAGTATGACAGTTTAAAAAATTTCGGGATTTCTACGAAAAGGCTTTAAGCTACGCAGTTGAACAGATGTTTTTCGTAGATGTTATGCAATTCACCCTAGGACAAAAAGGTAAGCTTCTTGGTCAAGGCCTCTAAACTAAAACAATGAATTTATTATTAACGTCAAACTTACTTTTCGACAATTCATCGGTGTTTTTATTGCTTTTGAATGCAGAACTTATGAGACGATATTTTTATACTTTTGTTCATAACATTTTTCATTATAAACAAAAACAAAATTTTTATAAAACATTTTTTACTGCCAAGACGCCATCCGAAAAGTGTCGTAATTAAAAGAGTGCCAATCAACACTTTTTGATCTGCCAAATCTTCCAGACATAGTCCGTGTTGATTAGAAAACAACATATATCTATTAATTCTTGAATGGTTTCAAGTCTGTGGAGTATGGTGCAACGTCGGGGGTACCTCAGGGATCTGTGCTAGGCCCTCTATTGTTTAATGTTTTCATCAACGATGTTGGAGATGATATGGATTCGGAGTATCTCTTATATGCCGATGACTTAAAGCTCTACTCCGCTGTGCATGATGTCTCGGACAGCTCCCGCTTGCAGAGTGATATTGACAAGCTGAGTGACTGGTGCTCTAAAAATAATTTGAATTTAAATGTTGCTAAGTGCAAGACTATGTCGTTCTCTGCGGGGAGAACTACAAGCCGGTTTCAATATCATGTTAATGGCGGGGTTCTGGAGAGAATCAGTGTTATGCGCGATCTGGGGGTTGCTTTTGACGTGAGACTGACTTTTGTGGATCACATCAATTCTATTATAGCGAATGCTTCCAGGATGATGGGATTGATCGTGAGATGCTCGAGGGATTTTAGTAATATTGACATCATTAAATTATTGTATTACTCTTTCGTAAGATATAGATTAGAGTATGCCTCTATAGTGTGGGCCCCAGGCTATGCGATACATGTAGACAACATTGAGAGAATCCAGCGTAGGTTCCTCATGTTGCTAGCATTCAGGTTGGACAATGTTTATCCGCCCCAAGGGCTCCCACAGGAAACTCTGTTAAACAGATTTCAAAAATCCTCATTGAACAGCAGACGTCAATATTTTTCACAAGTATTTTTATTCAAGATCCTCACCAATGGTATCGACTGTGCAAATATCCTGAGTTGTTTGCAATTCACAGTGCCACGGCTAACATCTAGACAAGTAAGACCTTTTTATTTGCCAGCTCCGAGGCTGAACATTCTTAATCACTCTCCACTCTATCAAATGTGTAAAATACAGAACAAAATTGGAATTAAAGACGTTGACATCTTTGATTGTGGATTGCAACATTTACGCAGAGTGTTTTTGGGGTTGAATAGTACTTGTAATATTATCCTCTATTGTATGTATTATTATGCCAAGATTTTCTATTTCTTTTTTTGTTCTCTTTCCCGTTTTTTTTCCTTATTAATAATGTTTTAGGCCTATAAGTTACTTTTAGTTATAAGTATACTACACTGTATCCTGTCTTGTAATTGGGTTTTTTTCCTGTAAGGCAGTGAACTTATAAATAAATAAATAAAATAAATTCCCATTACAATTTTTTGTTAACAATAAAAATATGATCTCAACTTTAGTGACATTTAATTAAGCATGATGAGTAGATATACGAATTACAGTAATTAGAATGGATATTACCATACTTTAATAGTTTAGACATCGAATATAAAATTGTAAAATACCTACTTCGAATATAAAATTATAAAATACTTCACCACTACACCATTTCTATACTAACCTGACGAATGTCAAAATAATTTACTTTTTTTATCATGTGTGGTTGTGTCAAGTATTATCAAAGGGCAGCAAAAACAATGCAGGCATGAAATTTTTTTTCAAATATTGTCTAACTGAAACTTAAATTGCAGGTCGTGCACAAAGCATAGTATACAACTCGTTAAGCAACGCATATTGCATGCTCGTGCATTTGAAAGCACTCGGCTTCGCCTCTTGCCTCAACTTGTGCACTCGCATGCAGTACAATATGCCTCATTGCTTTACTTGTTCCACAATATGTATACTATCTCACATTTTGTTCCATATCTACACCTTCTTAGCACTCCTACTAAGCATATTATGTATAAACTTCCAAGGTCCCAGTTCGTGCCCATGTTTTTGTTCTTTTTGGAGAAGGGTATATGGTTAGCTACCGGTCATTCTCGAGACTTTTTCTAGTCGCCATATAAACAATTAAAACTAGATAAATTTAATCGATCGTCGATCGCAAATTGCGGCATAATTCATTCGAAGGAAGCAATAAAACATGGAGGTATCCGGACTCGCATAAATCCTGATTACTGTGATATTCCGATGTGATAAAAGTCGCGGTCGCTTTTTGGATACAAGCTTGTGTGTTTATTTTCGAGACAGTGGCGTGGAAACATTTATTTTTAAGTTTGCAAAGTTTTATAAACTTATCTATACAGGTTGAGTCAGTCTTTTTGTGGCAAGACAAGTCTAGGCCTACTTTGATTTTTTTGCTTTTTTCTGTAGCTTTCATGTCAAAATGTTATTAAGGAAACTTGTTCATGATGAAAAACTGCGTAGGCGTGAACAATTTCAAAAGCCTACGCCTTCTTCGATTTTTATACGTTTTAAGTTTTTTAGCAGAAAAAAAATCAAAGCAGGCCTAAGCTTTTAAAACTTTGCAAACCTACCCAGTTTTTCATCATGAACAAGTTCCCTTAATAATATTTTGAAGTGAAAGCTACAGAAAGGGCACTTTTCTAAAAAAGTGAAAAAAAAAGTAAAAACATCAAAGAAGTCTTAGACTTTTGCAATTTTGCAAATCTTCTCAGTTGTTCAATACAAACAAGTTTCATTAATAACGTTTTTTTTAACTCGCTTTCTTGTCCTCCTGTTTGTCTTTTCCTAAAATTTTGCAAACGATCCCCATGAGCTAGAGACTTGAAACTGTAAACATAGCTTAGAACTGGATGGCATTGCAATATTAACTCGCTATACTATATTATTATTATTTTATTTGTTATTATAACAAAATATTAATATTAAATAAAAATATTTGTCAAGCGGAAATTTATGAACAGATAAGCTGGATTTGGATTTAATTTGTTTTAATATTTAAATAAAAAATCTTCTAATTTCAAATATGATCAGGTGAAGAGAAATTGAAATAAATCTGAAATTTGCTACATGTCTCTGTCATAATCTCATCAAGATGTTTAAAATCCATTGCAAAATTTCAAATACAAGATTAAAAAGCAGAAAGTAATAAAATTTAAACAATGGTTTTTTAATATACCTCAAAGTTTTCCGTGGACTTATTTTTGATCTAGTCAATGAAATATTATTATTTCTCATTCCGGGTTCAAATAAACTTGAGAAGTTGTGCTGCCACTGTAAGAACTTCACGCTTTGTTAGGCCCAGCATCTGAATCAGAGCAAGTATTTTCAATTGGCAAGGCGAGAAAGGAAAATCTGAAAAATCGCAGTTTCGAGTTTTGACAAACATTGTTCGACCCATTAATTCTATTCGACATGTTTTCCCCGCGCATTCAAGCCGATTAATTTTAGAAAAAGATGGAATCAAAGCAAGGCACACATAACAAGTTTATGGGAATTTGTTGTAGCTAATAATTTCTAAAGATACATCATCTGTTCATGTAAATGAGCGAGTATAATAGGTTATTACTGCGAGATATGATTTCATAAACGAATTGTTTCAAAATGTTTCAGTTCAGTGTCCTTCCTTCATACTTCTTTCGACACAAATTTTGATACGGCGGCCAAAAATTCATTGTATTCTAATATAAAATTATGGTAATTTCGGCAGTTTATCATCAACGTCAATGTTTATCTCCTAGAATTCAAATGATTTTTTTTAATTTGGGAATCCCGCTTCTTTTCCACTTTATCCTTATTTTCGAGTGAACTTGTTTCATTCGATTTTTATTCGCAAAATATACACACTTGGAAAAAGTATATGATCATTATACTTTTGTCTAAAATTCCCCCGTTTTTGTATGTTATGATTTTTTTAAATGGTCAATTCTAGAATACCCTAAAACATTCATAATCATTCTGAACTCACTCCATATCCGTATGAGCTTAATAACTACGTGTTAAATCTCAATAGTTATCTACTGAGATTCAGGGCATTGTAGTCATTTTTTTGAAATTGAATTAAGGCAATATCTCCCAATATAATCAAGCTGCTAAACTGTATTTTACAGATCAACTGTATCTACATACCTACATTCAAAATCATGAAAAACATGCCAAATGGACATTGGTCAGAACACCCTTGGTTTTCTTGATATAGGGTGTCCATATTTTTTCAAACTCAATCCTTTCCATTTAAAAGTGAATAATTGTTGGTACATTGTTCATAGGGACTTCTTTTTCGATTTAAATGGTACAGTTGATCTATAGGTCTATAACAATTCAACGCAAACGGTTGATTTTATCGTTATGAAAGAAGAGTACACTTTTGCTGCTAAACGAAAAGTTGCACTAAAATGATGGCCCTGCAAGACCAAAAACATACCCTCAAAAAAGTTATGAGTAAAAGCACGATCCAAAAATAGCGCAAGTGAGATGGAAATTGACATCTTCAGCTTATTCTCCATACCCAAAGACATAGCAGTGCTAAATTTCAGTTCAGCAGCTTGATTATTTTGGGAGTTGTTGCTATAATTCAATTTAAAAAAAGAACTACAATGCCCTGTATTTCAGTAGCTATTGAGGTTTGACCCGTAGTTGTTAAGAAGCTCAATCGTGATATTTTGAACCGGAAATATCAACCTTAACTATTTTGTCTGGATAATTTCAAAATGGCCGTTAACGTTTTAGGGGCATTTCCGAGATGCAGGATTTGAACATATGCAAAAAATAAACTTTGAATTGTAAAAACATATGACATAAAATTCAATAATAATTTAGTTTGTACCGAGGGGTAAAACGTTATGTGGATACCCTGTATACAGGATGTGTGAAACGCGACGCTTCGGACTTATATACTTACGGTCTTAGCGATTATAGCAAAAAAAAACTTGCCCTGTTTATTCTTCGATTGCATTAAGATATTATCATCTTTTATAACATTTCATTTAACAACTGAAGCGGAAAACAAGTCATTATAACCAGTGACTATAGAACTATAGTCACTGTTATAACTTTACGTTAATCTACACTGTACTTACATCGTAACGCCTAATGTTTTTTTAATTGCACATTCCGGATTCCGATACTCTTGCAATTAACACACCTACGAACATTTGGGTGGTTCCTAAACGGTTTCGCGACGTGTATTTCAGCACCAACGAACTTCACACTCGCTGAATATGCTAAGCATCTTAACCGTGGTAAAAAAAGCTCCCTTTATAAATCCTAATTATACACAATGTATATAATTCCGACACCCAAGCGTGCGAGGATCTCAGTCGGTCGAGCTTCTCCGCGCCGACGAGGTTTTGGCTTTTTATGTGGTCTTAAAGAGAAGCATGAAGTTTGTTGAGTGCGCTGTGGTTGTTGGTGTTGTTTGTTGTAGTGTTTTGGGAGCCGATCAACCGAACATTGTCTTCATTGTTGCTGATGATCTCGTAAGTTGTTAGTTTCCTCTTGAAAGGTTGATCTGAACATGAAAGGATGAATGATACAAGGATATACAGTGTGACCCATTTGTTTTGGGGTCAGTCTGTAAAAAGTGTATCAATCGTGCGATTTGGCTGATTTTTTTTTAAATTGTAGAGCTCGATGAACTGCACATTTTGAACAAAAATTGCCTGGTTCGCATAAAATCCAAAGCCTACTATGACCGTTTTTATGAGCAAAATTTTAAGAAACCATATTAGCGTTTTTTTTTAAAAAAATCTGTGTGCGCCAATGGATTGAGCACCCCTCGAAATGGGTATGTACAAAATTTCATCAAAATATTTCAAGTAATAACGATTTTGTAGAAAAATTAAAAATGCAGCCAAGGTACGTCTTTATTTTCAAAAATTCAAAGTTGGCCATGGAAAATAATTGAATTGTTTACTTTTATTAAGTGTCAAACTGTCTAAATTGAGTTCAGAAATTGTTTGTGCTCAATACAATTAATTATCATAATTATGGAATATTTAAGCATAAGAGACAAAATAGAAATTGTTCAACTCGTGGGCGACAACGAAAATTTTATAATTTTAATTGTTTTTATGTTTTGTGTTTATAAGCATAAGGTTGTATTATTACAATTCAATTATTTTCCATGGCCAACTTTGAATTTTTGAAAATAAAGACGTACCTTGGCTGCATTTTTAATTTTTCTACAAAATCGTTATTACTTGAAATATTTTGATGAAATTTTGTACATACCCATTTCGAGGGGTGCTCAATCCATTGGCGCACACAGATTTTTTTAAAAAAAAACGCTAATATGGTTTCTTAAAATTTTGCTCATAAAAACGGTCATAGTAGGCTTTGGATTTTATGCGAACCAGGCAATTTTTGTTCAAAATGTGCAGTTCATCGAGCTCTACAATTTAAAAAAAAATCAGCCAAATCGCACGATTGATACACTTTTTACAGACTGACCCCAAAACAAATGGGTCACACTGTATGTTCAAAGACAAGGGTAGAAAAAGGAACTTAATGAAAAGCATCGTAAACGTATTTGACAAAAATCTATTTACAATTGCAAGAAATGCATCACTTAAGTGGGTTTGGGGGTGAAAAAGTGTAGGCTAGATATCGAAACCTGATTAGGTTCTGTGGTCTACATTGTCGGTAGGCTGAAGGTATCTACAGCTTCATACTGTCATTGTATCATGAATAATGACTATTATAAGAAAGTTGAAATAGCAAAATTACTACTTGATTACCTACTCATTGTTTTAAGGGAAATGCAGATCAAATTAATGAACTCATTAAAAGTACACTCACTTTTCAGTGTCGATTTTATGTACAGGGTGTTCACGAAATATTGGAGACCCCTCAACTTTCTTATTTTTGACCAGAGGAAAAAGTGTTTTATATGAAAGTTTTAGAAAATTTTCTCAACTTTCCAACGCCGTCTTCAGAAAGAAAATCGAACGTCGCGTTTTCAATATAGAGACCTAACTTGTGTTTTTTTTAATGGAACATCCTGTATGTTATTGAATTTTTAGATTCTACGCTTCATTCCGATTACAACGATATGTATATTTCATATGTTTTATATAACTTTTGTAGTAGAAAATTGCATTTTAAAACAGGATTGCACAAAAACTAAGGTGGCCATGAAACTAGAACTAACACATTTAAAAATATTTTTGGTTTGTTCCAAGAAAAAAAATCATAAAAACACAATAGAAAAGCATATAAATTTTACTACACAAACAAAATATATAACATAGTAGGTGTAACAATAACAATATTTTTTATTTTTCATAAGAACTGTTCGAATTGTAATCCGTTCACTTGGAGGCATGATATACATAATCTCTTTTTCAAATTATTAATACTTGTTAATATTATATATTGATTGTTATTTAAAAAATGTATCCGTTCGACAATTTTCCCTTGCAGTTCTTCTACATTTTCATTCGGATCTTTGTAACAACGGATAAATTTTTTAAATAACAATGAAGATATAATATTAACAAGTATTAATAATTTGAAAAAGAGATATCGCTCATGCCTCCAAGTGAACGGATTAAAATTCGAACAGTTCTTATGAAAAATATTATGTTATTGTTATAGCTACTTTGTTATATATTTTGTTTGTGTAGTAAAATTTATATGCTTTTCTGTTGTGTTTTTATGATTTTTTTCTCTTGGAACAAATCAAAAATATTCTTAAATGTGTTAGTTCTAGTTTCATGGCCACCTTAGTTTTTGTGTAATCCTGTTTTAAAATGCAATTTTCTACAACAAAAGTTATATAAAACATATTAAACATATATATCGTTGTAATCAGAATGAAGCGCAGAATCTAAAAATTCAATAATATACAGGGTGCTCCACTTAAAAAACAAAACTTAGGTCTCTATCTTGAAAATGCGACTTTAGATTTTTTTTCTACAACTTTAATATAAAATACTTTTTCCTCTGGTCAAAAATAAGAAAGTTAAGGGAGTCTCCAATATTTCGTGAACACCCTGTACAGTAGGCATGGGCAAAAATTATTCCTCTCCGGTCAGTAAATAATATATCGTTTGTATATAAAATATTGTCAACAAGGGATCGTTACAAAATATTTAGCATCATCAAATTCTTATTTTATATAGTAAAAAAACGGAAAATTACGGATTCATTGGTCATTCACTAACTGAACCATGCAGATTTGTGTAAATCGATAAGGATCTAGAAAATAAGGTGATACTTCACGTAATACAAAGGTGCAAATTTTCCTGATGCACCAACTTATAATGTTGCCTGACCGAGCATTCGTTTTTTTTTTCTTTAAAAATAATGGGTCATTTCCTATTTTTGTTTGTTCAGCGAACGCTTATTTACATCCAATTTAATTGTAATGAATATGTTTTGTGGTTTTATTCTAATTACCCAAGGTAGGATTCACGCCAATGATATAAATTATCTGGAAATGTAAATCCTCGATGAGGTTTAAACGCTCTTTTCACGATCTGATAAAAGAACAAAGCCTGAATTTTAATGACTTAACAACCTTCAAGGTAAAGCGATTCTTTGGGTGCCATTCTTGATCAGTTTGGATGAATGGATTCAGAAGCTGTATAATTATTTTCCAGTAAACTAACTCATAGCAATTCAATAAGGAAATTCCAAGTGTTTTTTGCTAGAAAAAAGCAAAGCGTGCAAACTATAGCATGATATCTGGGTAAGTGCATAAAATTATAAACAATAATTAAAAATTACCTATGAGGAAAATTACCTATTTCTATTTATATTAGAAGATTACAAAGCCATTAAATGAAATGTGCAAAGCAGCTTAATAATAATCATCAAGGTAATTATGGGTAGGTAAGTTAAGATCAAATAGAATTAAACTCATTAAATGTATATAACTGGAAAAATCTTGTTTTCTGTCATGTCTAATAGGAAAGCTACACCTACTTTTACTCATTTTCAGAATTTGAATGAGTGTTTAGATTAGGTTGAGTTATTTGAATAATATACAGGGTGTTTACTTCTATTTTGTACACTATAGGGATCTTTGAAACCTTTACTACCTGTACCTCAAAATCTATTACTCATAGAAAAATTTTGATGCAATCAGTGGAAAGGGTATGTCCAAAAACATAAGAGTATCAAATGTCGTAATGTTTCCTTGTTTAATAAAATATTTTCGAATTCGGCAGTTTTCAGTTTTTTCAGGAAATTTCAGAAACAGAGTGAGCTATCTCAAATTTCTTTTCAGATCCTTGAACCCATAAAAAAGCGCAACTTTTTCCCAATTTAACCGACCCTGTGGCTCTAACAGTTTGAAAGATCTCTATAGTGTACAAGAAAAAAGCAAACACTCTGTATATCAATTTACCATACATTGTATCAATATTTTATTTTCCTTTTTTTGTTATGTATTGACCTTTTTCTGTCTACCTGTGTAGTTCTCGAAATAAAATTTATTCTATTCCATTTTCTTCAATTCTTCAAAATACAGGTTTCATTTTATTTATTTGTAGGTTTTGAGGGTTCTATAAACCTACTTTATTTATGTAAGTAAGTTTTTTTGGTAGAAACTGAAGTTTTAAAACGAAAATTTCATATCAATATTAGGTCCACAAACACTTCATTTTCGAGCTACAGGAAGTTGAAATATCGGAAAAAACGTGGAATCGGTATTTTATATATCTTCAAAATGTAAAGACATACCTATTGAGATACCTCTTGGCTTTTTTGGAATCTGTTACGGTTTCATGTCTAATTTCACATTTAGATTAATTTGTCTAAAAAGGTGGTGTAAACTAAGGAATAATGTAATATATCAAATTAATTCTGTTAAATAGACCCCCACAACGCGCTAACTCGTACACGGATAAAAATATATCTGTAATTTAAGCCCCAAAACTGTAACACTATATATTATCTTGAAAATGAAGCGTTTGTGGACTTATATTATTTTGAGATCTTCGTTTTAAAACGTCATTTTTTAAAGAATTGAAAATCTTCCTGCAAAAAACTGACTCGCCCTGTATAAAATAACAAGAAAAACATTCAAACAATAGCATTTTTATACATATGGAAAATAAAAGAAAACCATTCAAAAGAAATCCATGGACAATTAATATTGTTTGTGAATAGGGAAAACAAGAAGCTGCCATGTGAATCATATGTAGTTGTAAACAAGTAGGTAGGTTTCTATGTATTCACTGAATATACTAATAATTATTAGATTTACAGAGATTATGAGTGTATGAATAATTGTAGTCTAAAACACAGCAATTATTCATTCATAAAAAATACCAACATTAAACCCTCATGCGAGATTCATAAATGACAAAAAAATTTAGTTCATATTTGATGTTTTGGTGTTCAGCCCTGAGTATTTCGAAAAGTATTATGTATCTCTTCTGGAACAGTTGATTATCATTTTTCTCTGCCTGTAGACAAGTGAAGTCGTATCCGGTCCGAACGGTTATTCATTGTGGGGATGAACCTTCAGTTTTGTCGCAACCCTCCCAAAAAGTCCATTCTCTCGTTCCAGATAAATTTTGAAAGTTTCCAAACGGGTCTATCGCTTGACCTACACCAACTTCGAACAGATTTATGTACACCCCAGTAACGCGTCCCACTTTTCAGGGTTGGAACGATGTCGGCTTTCACGGCAGCAATCAGATACCGACGCCCAACATCGACGCTCTGGCCTACAACGGCATCATCCTCAACAGCCATTACGTCCAATCTTATAGCACGCCATCGAGGGCGGCCCTGCTCACCGGGAAATACCCCATGCGATTAGGTGGGCCTACTCGGGTGGAAATTAGTCTGTGCTAAGCTGCATCCTATTAGGCTCTGGCACATTTTTGAGGGGATCGATCCAACCGGGAGATTTTGGGAAACGCTGGAACCACATAATGCCTATTCAGCCACATCGTATAATATAATATAAACAACTTCACTTTAAATTAATTAACACACTTAATTATTAATACAAATTTAATAATTTTTAGGAATGCAGGGACCTTCAATTGTTGCAGCAGAGAAGAAGGCGTTGCCAGAAGGAAAAATTCTTCCGGAATATTTTAAGGTGATATTTCTGTTCATAACCTCCTTGTTTGTAGTCATAAGTATAGTAAAATTATTTTAAGAAGTCCTTACTGGGACTGTCAAATGGTAATTTCGCCATCCTAAGTTGGCATTAATGCAGCAAAAAATGCAACCGGGTCATAAGTCTAGGTCAGTAGCGAGCCCATTTGCACAATGAATAACTGCTAATAACACGAACAAGAACAACACAGATAACGGTAAAACTCATGAAACGTACAATACCCGCGAATATTTTCACTGCCCAAAGTTTGAACCCTTTTGAACGATCCGGAAAACCTTCACTGTCACTTTCACAACACCGAAACAAAATTTGCCCGAGATTTTAACAAAATACCAAAATGAAAGTGTTTCCATGACGTTTTAAATTATTATTAAAATGAGTTGTATTCATAGTTATTTTTATTTGTAGGGGCATAATCGTGATTGGCAATAGGGTTTTTATTTTATTATGTTATTTTTTCGTATCACTTGGGTAACTTTTCACATCATAAATCAACGAGTGACGTCATTAACCGGTTGAGACACATATACCATTGTTATACCCATCGTTAACAGAAAACTTCTAGGGATTTTATGGAGAGTGTCATCTGTCAAAATCGGGACTTCTTACAGTAATCGGGGTATATTATCACAGACCACAGACTATTTCCCTCGTCTTAATTTCCACCAATCACAAACGCGCAATTTTGAATTACAAATGGTTTCTAGATGGAAAAACTGTATGACAGCACCTGTCAGCAGTTTTTTCGAGTTTATCCGCGACAAAACTTGACAGCTGTTGTATAATAGGTAGTATGTTTTAATGTTTTGAAAGCTATGTGTATGCAGAATAATCTGTTACTCATGAAATAGTCTTGTCAAATACCATTCGGGAATCTAATTTTTCCTGTGAAAAAAATCCAAAAAAAACACAATGCTAAGTAATATTTTTTTAACAAAATGCATTCGTGCAGGTGCAAAAATCCTCGTCTTCGACTCGGATTTTTGTTGCCACCAGCACTCATGCTTCTTGTTAAAATATTACTTAGCAACGTGTTTTTTCGATTTTTTTCGGAAAAATTAGATGCCCTTATGACAAAAATTTATCATTTCTCAAAAATAAAAGTTTTCGAGAATGAACTTCTGGTCAACTTTGTTTTAATTTTTTTGTTTCTCTGATATTTAATTAAAATATATATAGAGTGTCTCACTTAAGAGTGAAACAACCTTATAACTTCTTTAATTTTTAATCGACCAGAACGAAATTTTTACCAAAGGTAGATGGCATTGTTGCCTACTGATTTCCAGAATATTAGTTGCCTATTCCAAAGTTGAAGCCACCTGCGATGCCACAATCGAGGCTAAAAATCCGAAAATCATATTAGGCATTTTTTTTCAAAAAAATTTACTAAAAGAAGTTGCTCAGAATCGATCCAGGACCCTAAACACAAAATTTTGTCAAAATAAAAAAAAATTATAGTCCGAAAATAGCAATTAAAGAATTTCCTGCATTTAGAAGTTTTGACGGCAAGTTGTTTTTAAAAAGTAATCATTTTAAAATAAAATTAAAAGCTACAAAACAAATTTTATATATTTTTTAAATTTTTACTTATTTTTTTAACTAATATTTTTTGATTTTTTCTGAATTTTAATACCTACATTTTTTTGAAAAAAAAAGCCTAATACGACTTTCGGATTTTTACCTTCGATTGCGGCATCGCAGGTGGCTTTGACTTTGATGTAGCCAACTAATATTTTAGAAATAAGTAGGCAACAATGCCATCTACCTTTGGTAAAAATTTCGTCCTGGTCGGTTAAAACTGTTAAGAGTTAAAAAAGTTATAAGGTTGTTTCACTTTTAAGTGAGACACTCTGTATATAATACCCGGTAAATCATTAAGTATTGGAGACACAAAAAAAATTAGAAGAAAAAGTTAACCAGAGGTTCATCCTCTAGAACTTTTATGAAGAACATGTTTTTGTAAAAAAATGTTTCCACCGCTACAGCCTGTGGAATTTTTGTTACATAAAAAATGCGCTGTAACTCATTATGTATTAGAGATACAAAATTTTTTTATGAAGGAAAGTTGTTCATACTTTGATCCCCTACAACTTTTATAAGAGTCATTTTGCTCTAAAAAATGTTTAGGAAATCACTCATATTGTTTAGGAAACCACCAAACCACGCTATAGCTATAGGCAGTCCCCAAGTAAAAGTAAATAAAATGCACAGCTTATTGCTTACCCTTTAGAAGATAATATTTCGCCTAACCGCCTTTTGATAAATACCATATTAAGGAATTGTCTGTATTACACTCGTTAGTCGTGGTATTATTTTTCCTGTATAAACTTTTTTAGTATAATACTAAAACTGATAATAGAGTTTCTTGAATGCAGATTTTAATTACAATCAAAATGGTCTCTTGACATGTTCTTGTATCTGTTAGGGTTTCATTGCAATAATTGAAATATTATTTGCTTCATACGTAAGACTAGGGTAAAAAAACTTATCTAATAATACATTCAGTGAAAATTAAATTCACGTTACTATCCGTTTTAAATAAATTTTATATTCTCACAAAGCTTAGCACACAAATTTTGATTGTCACATTTTGCTATTTGACCTCCTTTTGGAATGAATCAAATAAAACATGCAATCGGAATACATCTTGCGCGATTTCCACGCAACCACACCTTTAAAATTTATATCCCGAAATCGAATTAAATACATTCTGAATGCATATAAAGGGATATGAATATTTCTCGAATTTCCAAACGGCAATATTTCAATGGCGCTATTCAAGCTGCAAATTGCAATAGTCGAATTCCCCGCGTCCGGAAAACTTGCGATAGATTTGTTGACGTTGCAGGAAATGGGTTACTCGACCCACCTCGTAGGCAAGTGGCACATGGGGTCCACTAGGTGGAACGAAACGCCTACCTTTAGAGGGTTCGACCACCATTTTGGATACTACAACACTTACACCAGTTATTTTGACTACCTGTCTACATGGAACGTAAGTCGGACTGAAATATTCTCACAAGAAACTAGGAGAAATTACAAAATCTGGCAATGTACACCCTGCAGGGACCATAGGCGTGCGCATGGAGTTATAAGTTTTCAATCTTAAAACAATCTTAAAATTTACTAGCCATTGTGATGAGTTGCTTACTGTTGTTAAACAACTGCAAGACTAAAGCGAACATCACATTAATATATTCATCCACACACTCGTCTATGGTGGCCCTGCTTCCAGCCACCTCAATTCCTGTTCTCCCACTATTTCACAAAAATATTCAGCTGTTCAGGAACAACCTCTAGTAGGATCATTTATTGTCATTTTAGTTTGTTGTGCTTCACACTGGTTGTTCTTCAAGAATTATGTTTAATACAGCAAAAAACAATAATGATCAGCTTTCAGTAAATGACTATTTGTTTTTTTTTCGCTAGTACAACGACAAGGATTATACTGGTTTCGACCTGCGCAAAGACGGCGTGCCACTGTTCGAAGAAACTGGAAAATACGCGACAGATCTTTTCACAGAACACTCTGCTAACACCATATCAGAACATGACGTTTCAAAACCTCTATTCTTAATGTTGGCACACCTGGGGGTCCATTCTGCCAACGAAGGCAAACCCCTAGAAGCTCCCCAAGAAACCATAAACAAGTTTAAGCATGTTGCAGATGCTAACAGACGAACGTACGCTGGTAAGCATTGTATGAATATGTTTAAACAACTTTTTATTTTTCCTTAATCCCAGCAATGGTGTCCAAACTCGACGACAGCGTAGGCGAGATCGTAGAAGCCCTAGACAAGAAAAGTATGCTGTCAAACACGGTGATAGTGTTCATAAGTGACAATGGAGCACCCACCGTTGGTCCTTCAAGGAACTGGGGCAGCAATTACCCTCTAAGAGGCATCAAAGACACCCTGTTCGAGGGAGGCATCAGAAGTGTGGCTTTCATTTGGAGTCCACTATTAGTTCAGAGTACGAGGGTGTCCACTGACCTCATACACGTCACCGATTGGCTACCGACACTGTTTACTGCTGCTGGTGGGGACATAAGTGTGCTGGAAATTGACGGAATAGACCAGTGGTCCAGTTTGGTAAGTATGACCGAGGTAGAATTTATACAAGCCGTAACTTTTTATTTTCTGCACATTAATACTAATCAAAGGTACATCCTATATGGTCCTTAGGAATTTTAATGGCAAATAAAGTCACATTTTTCTTAAATTTCGGTTTCCTCGATGCTTGTCTTATTGAGACATTGGTAGATACTAGCAACATTTCAAGAAGCACTGTTCATCGACAATCTATAGCTGGCTATATGAAGTATTGTAGATGCACTAGTAATTTCCCGCATTTTACAGGTATACGACTTGCCGTCTCCGAGGAACGACGTCCTAATCAACATAGACGAGAAGACGAGGAACGCCGGATTGAGATTCTACAACTGGAAATTGATTGTGGGTAAGCGCGGGATTGATTTCTGCACCTATAGGGAGTTCAAAGAAAGTCTGGCTGCACGCTTTTTAACAAAAGAAGAATTAATACCGATATTTTACTGAGTAGAATGCCAGAGCGAGAGTTGATCTGGCAACGTTGCACATCCTGGGTCAGGGTGAATTTATAAAATTTCTCTGGTGCCCTGAGCTGAAACATAAAGATATAAGTCAGGGACTCTTTAAAATAAGGGGACCCAGCATGTCACAGTCTATCACATAGGAAAAGAGAAGCCTTGAGGGGAAGTTTCTTTTCTGTTGACTCCAAGGAGACCACAAGGGGGCTGATACAAAGTTATGTTATATGTCATTGTCCAACTGCCATCAGGTTTTATGTGACATGCCAGTGCCACAGATTCCAAAGGAGGCAAAATATTTCCCATCATAGTTCACAATTTTTAAGTTTTCTAACTTCCAGATAGTCAATTAAAGGTAATGCGGCCGCCTGTAGTAGTCCCAATACCTAATTGCAACCAGATTTTTCATGTCTCACCTTTAGTAATCCTACAATTCCCATTACGTTGGCATTACGTATAAATAGGTAGTTCAAAACAAATCCTATTTCGAAAATTTTAAATTATTAAGCAGGTAGCTTCAGTCAGGTCTTTTTTTAAAGAGTTTTTATCTACGACTACAAGTTTATTTTAAGTTTGTGAGGTACCTACCTTGAGAAAGAAATAAAATCACAAAAAATTTATAATGAACACCGAGAAAAACTACATCATTAGAACTACTAGTCCTAATCTTATTATTAGTCCATCCCGAAATTTGTGAAAGTTCTTTGGGTAGATACATTCAACAAGGGAAGAAAGTTCAAGTACACATATTACAAATAATGGAATGAGGAACCTGGTAACAAGGTGCAATAGCGACAAATTCTTAAATAAGAAAAATCGGCACTACTGACTTACCATACTTATTACTTAAATTCCTGGAAATAATTGCTGGAAATCGATTTCAACTATAAAATAAATTTCTTTCATTTGACAGTTGCCACATTCTGCACTTGTATACACAAAATTGTCAAGTCTAATTTTTAGAAATCATGAAAACCATTATTAATTTTTACTAACAATCAAAGTACCTGTTATATTCGTAGATTCTCCATAAAATGGCATACTTGGCGTCACTGATACCATTAGAATGAAGAAAGAATAGGCCTCACTTTGGAAAGTATAATGCTGGGTCCCCTTACTTTAAAGAGTCCCTGATATAAGTAGTTCTAGCCATAGACTTTGGTTCTAGCCTACTTCACATTTATGTTTTGATTTCTGCTATTATACTGCTTTGGTATTGCCAAACTTGCTAGATTATGTTTCTTATTTTTTTACCAATAAAAAGTCAAGTGGGGATATTATGATATGAAACATAGCTTCTAGAGTTTTATGTATCATAAATGTCTGTTTAGTTCATTTCTACAATTTCCTTCCAATGTATTTTTAGAATAAGCAATATCATGCGCCTTACATGCATTGTCTAAGTTATTTATATTAACGACGTTTCTAGCAATTATTTTCTTTTAATTTTACGCAGGTGTGATGTATTTGGGTGAAAACTGAATATAAAAAGTTCAATTGCTCAAATACTACTGAGTATTTCATATAAAACAGCTGTCATATTAAAAATCAATCACCAATATTTTTTTATCGGTTTCAACTCAATCAGGCGACTTTTTGGACTTTCCTCTTACTGCGAAACTCACCTTCAAATTACTTTACTTTAGGTAGATACTTCCGAATATCGTAAAATTCATAGACAACAATTTAAGTTGTGCCACCTTGTAACAAACGCTGGAAAACCGCGGAAAATCCGTTGCTTTAAAACTCCAATCTCCTCTAAATACTTTTTAAAGTGCTTGTACCTGCCGTTGATTAGATTAATAACGTTTGCCAGGATTTAAATATTGGGCCGCTTCACAAGGAAAACTTCCAACGCGCCTCTCAAAATATACCTAGTTAAGCCTCCAACTACCCGTTACAAGAATGTAATAAATTCGGAAATATGAAAGAGGAAGTAATAACTCTCAAGGGTTTGGACGAAACAAGGTTTTCGGCAGATGTAATTTCGCCTCTTTGAAATGAATGGGCCGGATTAATTTTTTTATATTAATATCGTAGGAAGCAGCACAAGGGGTTCTTAAATAGTGAAGGATGTTAAATAAGGATTTGCGAAATGTTTGCAGAGTTTATTGATTCGGTCGACGCAAAAAATGGAATATTCGTCGAAAAAATCGCTTGGTTAGACACCGCCTTCGAGAGGCGCTTTATTTACCAAGCCAACTGCTTCTCAATCATTTCGTCAATTCTTTTTCACTAGAATAAACTGCCTAGTTTGGGACAGACCTTGGAATCGGATTTAATACCATAAAATAAATAAATAATAAAATGTTCGAATTGTAATTTTTTATTTATTTCAACCCCATATCTTTATTTATAGGAACTAGTCAGAATGGCACCTACAACGAATACTACGGTGAACCGGTCATGGTAGACATAGAAGAACAAACCTACAACTCCTCTGCAGTTTATGACAGTCCCGCCGGAAGAACTGTAAGAAAAGTGAATTTCACACCATTGTCAGAAGTCGAATATTCACCACTAAGGAGTGCAGCTACCTTAAAATGCTTGGAACCTAAGGCTAAGAGGAACCCATGCGATCCAGCAAGTAAGAACAATCCGTTTTATAATATTTCGCTCGCATATTTAAAATTAATCGGTGCATATAACAATATACAAAATCACCTAACCGATCAGCGTAGATTGTTCCCTTGTGCGCGCGAAAATTAAAGTGTTATTCGGGGAATTTTAATAGTCGATCATTAATTTCGACGGGGTTTTAACAACAGACGCTTCACTGTTGCGAATCAATAAGATTTTGCATATGAAAAGGACTAATTCCCGTGTTTTGATAGCGCAGGGATATGTGGGATATTATTCACTGCGCTTGTCGTCTGCTGGTGGAACTGGAGCAATGTAATACGCGAATGTAAAAGTTGGGGCGTACAGAATGCAGATTTTCGGCGACATCGATCACAGAACACACCGACTTCTCACTAGATCGAGAGTCGATCTGGCAACGTTGCACTTCCTAGGTCAGAAATGCGTTAATAAAAGTTACTCTCAGTGTTGTTCAGCAGAGATGCCCTGCGTTGAGACGCAATTATAGAGTTTTCTCGTACAGTTCCTTTTAATATTTCAGTGAAAGTCGCGACTAGAATAAAAAAAAATACATAGGTAAGACTGTCCGAAATTGCAAACTTAAAAAAAAAGGAACGTTAACAAGTTATTATATTACTGATCGTAGTTCACCGTTATGATCTAGTACATACTGCTACAGTGTTGACAAACTTTCAACATAACTACCTGCAATTTTGAATGCTTGAACTAGTTTACTGAGAAGTGTTTGTTGTACCTGTGTGGTCGGATTTCGGTGTCGAGGTATCTAGATGTAGCATGACTCACTCCATAAAAGTTTTAGTGGGATGCAGGTAATCGTTTTCCAATCGCAGTTCGAACAAAATCCTAAGGGACAAAGTTTTATCTCCGAAAAGTGTTTGAAAGAAAATCATGTCTCACGTCAAGCCCGTCTGGATACTAATACGTTTTTTGTGTGCAGGTATTGATACTTATACGTTTTATAAATGTGGTGTTCTTGGCTTTTACTGCACCCATCACATTCGCAGGGCGATAAAGACGAAATGATGTATTCCGGATTCCCTTTCTTATTTTTTACAAATAAAAAGTCAAGTGGGGGACATCATAATATAAAATATTGCTGCTAGAGTGTTATTTATCATAAATTTATCAGACTTTCCTTGTTTAGCTCGTTTCCCCAATATCCTTCTAATGTACTTTTTGAATAAGCAATATCATGCGACTTACATGCAGTGTCTAATTTATTTATACTAACGTTGTCCTTAGCAATTTTGTCGGTGTGATATATCTGTGCGAAAAGCGAATATTAAAAGTTCAAGTGTACAAAACTATGAGTATTTCGTCCGAAAACAACTGTCTTATTGAAAAGCAATCAACGATATTTTTTAATTTGATTTCAAGGCAATCTGACGTCTTATTGGATATCGCCTTCCCTCTAGATATCGACTGCCAGTAGAGGGCGAGCCAATGAGTTCATGCGTAGTTAAATATTATTCTGACCCTCCTTTCTATTTTCTTTAAACAAGAAAAATAAATCTACGAAACTCGTCTCCGAACCCAATCTATCTATTCCAAACTAACTAATCTCCTAAAACCCCCTGAAATCCCCGGCAACGTTCTCAATTAAAACAACGCTTTTCATCTAATTAAATTCGTTGCTAAGTAATCGACGATCGTTTTCCGTTGTTGACTAATGGTATTTTTGAAAACCAGATTCGTTTTTTGCGACAGCCAAATGCAAATGCCCAATCTCCATGTTATTACCCCTGTAAGGAACGGGGTTAAAAATGTAAATGAGTGCAAACGGCCGGGATTATTTGTGACCCGCGAAATATCTGACAAGTTTAAATTGTACCAGGGACAGGGTACAATTTAAGTGACACAATTAAACTTGTTTGGGAATTATGAGACAGAACATTCATAAAATCTAGTCACACGTGTGGTTGTTTCTAACTGTTAAAACCTGGCGCTACTTTTTAAACTATGCGCTATGGTGTAGTCACGTGTTCATCCGGTGCAGAACCCCCATTGTATAACTACTCATGTTAGCAATCCTATGCAGTCTAATTTTAATGATATTGACATTCCTATTGGACCAAGCAGGTACTTCTTTATTTTTAGGTGGAGCTGTATGCTTGTACGATATACCGAGCGATCCGTGCGAAGAGAACGACCTGGCCAAATTTTTCCCTAGCGTAGTGAGACGCATGAAAAGGGCACTCGTTGATTATAGGAAGGGTCTGATACCGCAAATCGAAACCGAAATAGACATAGAGAACGCTGACCCCAAACTATTCAAATACACTTGGAACCCTTGGCTGGACTGTGCGGACAGCAGTTGCCAGATCAGCTAGATTACTGGACAATTTTAATTATTTACTAAGAGGATAACAAAAATACATGTTTTTTAAATATCTCAGTGTTTTTATTAGAAATTAGATATGAATGTTGAGCTGGTCGAGTTTCAAATTACAGAAAGCTTTCGCTGTGACATGAGTTTGCATACAAGGGCAATATTGCACGAATTACTTTGGGAGATATTCTATCTAATCTGCATGTACGTATGTACGTACTGAACTATTTATTATTCGAGATTTAACCTGTATGTATGTAAGCATAATTAGGATGACTAACAATGTTAGTAAGCAAATTTAGTGCTAAAACTTTGTGACCACAATGGATGTAGCTGCATGTGGCGATTATCTAACAGAATTAATTAGGTGGCATTCATGCATTTAATTAATTTGATCAGTAATTCTAATAATTAATATGAGTTATTACTCATATTAATTAGTTTTTTAGTGGTTATTACTCATATTAATTAGTTTTTTAGCAGTTACTTACTACTCATATTAATTAGAACTCATATTAGTTACGCTGAAAACAAATGGATGAAGTAGTAAATGTGATTATTACTAAAGTCTATCCAAGTTACAGAGGCAGTGGATCAAAACAGTGGCCACCACGTGACCTATTCTCTTATTGGTCTGGCCGTCATAAAATGTCAAGTGTTTACCCGGCGAGCAGAATGCAGGGCCGGCTCTTCCCTCAGTCGAGTTTCCTGCATATTTTAGATAGGATCGCGAGCAGTATATTCTGTAAATTTATTTTGCTACTTAATTTAAGGAAATTTATAAAGATCCGCGAAAGGTAAAAACACAATTTTTAGAACTTCTAAAAGAATTAGTTCAGAATTACAATCCACTGGGAATCTCATATTAGTCAGACCCTGGTAATCGATCGCAATGTGGTCATGTGACTTTGTTTATATCTACTGCCCCTGTAACTTGGATAAACTTTAGGTTATGTTGAGTGCTACGTCATTAAGAAGTGGTGTGTTGTGCCGTGAAAGTATAGTGAAAAGTGAAAACAAATTAGTGAAGTGCAAACCAATTTTATAATTGTAACCATACTGTAGAAGAGGAAAGAAGCTTTTTCGGAACACGTAAACTTTTTACTTTTAGTCTCGTCACATGACACCAAACCGACAAGAGTTTTACGTCTCATCATTGTATGCAGTAGACACACAAAACCCATACTTGCTTACGTTTTCTCACAGTGCAACTTGAGAAAACAAGTAAGTATATTTACTGCCGTCATCATACCGTTAAAAACCCCTATGATCTGATAACTCTCTTAAACTCTCAAAGTCGATTCGCCTCGATTCGCTTCGATGTAGGTCTAGGTTACTGGAACACTTGCCAATACTGAGGTGGCTCGACCAGAATAAAAAGGGGAGGCTTCTTAGCTCAAGTTGAGTGTTCTTCAGCGATTTTCGCATACATCGGCGATATTTAAACTTCACTCCTGGATTTTTACTTTATACGTTTCTCAACCGGATTTCAGAGAAGAGAGTTTAAAAGTCTACCAGTTGTTTTTTCCTCCTTAACTACTTCAAAAATTAGAATTGAAATTATTTGATTTATTTGAATTATAGTAGGTCCGCAAAAACCTGTACCAGAGTTTTTTCTAAAGGTTATAATGCATAAAAAATACTTGACTGATTCTTCTACGATCGTGCATTTTTACTAAGTACTATTTGAATTTATCCATTGTCGCATATATTGCGATTCCCTTCCATTTGAGGGAAGCGCATGGCGTAAATATTCCACCAAAAGCGAAATATGCCCAAACACCGGAAGTGTTGAATTTTATAAGGCTTTTATTTCCCGCCTCTCGTTCCAAACACCGAAAATATGAATGTTACAAAACAGGATTCAAAATAATCCAATAAATAAAACGAAATTTCCCGTATGCTATTTTCAATGGGGTTTAATTTGGAGATTAACCGAACAAAAAGCGATTCTGATGATATCTTCTACAGAGGGGGGCATTACTAACGACGGCTTAGTTTTTTTCAGGCCAGTTAAGTATGTTCACAAACTGTAGGTAATTAAAATTCTGACGTAATGAAAGGGACCTGATTAGACAAAATGCGTGGGAAGTTAGTAGGATGCGGCACTAGCTGCTCTGATTATCTGTAATTGTTCTCTCGTGAACAACAAAACTAATTTAAATATTGATGTTTAATTTTTGCCGAGTGCCCGCACTAATTTAAAAAGTTTCTCAAATGAATTATGAATAGGAAAAATGTGCGGGTGCATAAATCAGAAAGAGGAGGTAGAATAACGTGCCCTGTATTTAAAAAGGAGAATTAGAAGTATTTTATTGCAGGCACGTTATTATTTGGTTTCGGGAAACTTATAGGAGATAATAATAGTTGAAGATAATTTTAATTTAATCCTTACGTGAATGAAATATTTTTACTAGAAATAATGTAATTAAATTCCACTACAGATGAAATTTATGTTAGACTGAATAGGTATATTTTCTGTTATAAGATTTTACATTAAGTTTTATGGAAGATTTAACTTAAAGCGGCTATTAGATATTAGATACATTAAATTTTTAGATAATTTTACATCGAATCAAAAAATGAACAATATGTGTCTAATAGCATACACTATTTTTTCTACGACCAGTCATAGAAATGAACATAAGCACGTATCTACTTTAATTTTCAATAACAATTTTCGTTTGTTTTTGCCTATTTTACGGGTAACATAGTCATTTACAAATGCAAAATGCATAAGTGCACTTTTTATACGGTTTAAATTATTCTGTGCCTATAGGCGCTAAGTAACTATCTGTTGATCGATACCTTTAAACAAAGAATCCCAGGAAGGAGTCAAAGCTCTACGTGTATTATAACGTGTAGTAACCAAGTTTTGACACAATATTTTGATATCTGACTATCTGACATGGCGATAGATGTCAGTATGCGGTATTTACTTAGATACTTTTTGGAGTTATTATGCTTAGCTATGCGGCTTGTGGCACTTTCCTAACCGCCAAAACTAAAATGTTCGAGGATAATATCCATCGGTAAGTAGGTAATTTTGTAATTTAAATTAACTTTTGAAGCCATGCACCAAAGTGGTAAAGGTGTTTGTGTAGGTACCTACCAAAATGCAGCGCCGTTCTATAGTTTCAGCACACATATAACTCATAACGCTTGGCGAAGTAAATTAGATCAATTTGCAATTAGTGTGTTTACTTGTATCTTTACATAATTAGGTTTATTATAATTCGCGTAGTGCCATTCGATGTCACTTTCTTAATTAATGTAGGCGGCGATCTAAATTATCTTATCGAGTTAGGTTTACGAAGTTTTTTGTCTAAGGGGTAAATTTTTAGCAGCAAAAAGTGGATTAGCTTTTGGGGTTTCCACGAAAAAAGATGCTACTATATCTTGACTGTTTCAGTGGGAGTGGAGTACAAATGTTTCATAGAAAATGTATTCGTAACAAGCGAGGTTTTTTTGTACAATATCTAACGTTTAAACACTGTTTTCATGTGCCTGGGCATTTTCTCTCGGCAAAACTGACTTAATGGAACAATTAAATAGTGTGGGTATTACAAAATAAGTGCTGGACAGATTTTAAACATACGCAAAATCGGTGAATACTTAGTTACCAGGTTACCACACCCATATCATATTTTTGGCTTTGTGCAAAAAATTCATTATTCATAAAATGCTTACAAAATAAAAAAAAGAGATAAAATATTCTTTTCAATAGTGTCAAAATCCAATAAAAATGTTACTGCCATCATTTCTAACTATGCAACATAGAAAATTTTAAGCAAACTAAGCGAGAAAATCGCCTAAAAAGTCATCTGGTATAATGTTTTTAATAATGTTAATGTATTATCAATAATTTATTATTTATAATTATTTATCCTATCTGCTATAATATAGCAGATAGGATAAATACATATAGATAATATACATATTATGTATAATAATGGCGTGTATACACAAACGATGCTTTCGAATATTTCCTACAAAACTTGCATTCGAAAACCATTAACCCATATTTTACTTTGAAGCGTTTTTGCAGCCAAAATTTTACCCCAGCGTATGAGGCTTGAAAGAGATTTACATGGGCCATTTTTGGCAAGGATTTCACTAAAAGTATACGTTGCTTTTTATATTTTTAACGTAATGAAAGTACCTAGGACAAGCTATAAAGTTTAATGCCAGTGGGAACAACACATAGGCAAAGATAATATAAACTGTATAAAAATAATTCTATTATCTTTATTAGGTGACTGTTTATTTTATAAACTACAGGGTGTCCCAGTTAAGACGCTATACGAGCGATCATGCAACAAAGTCGCTACCTTGATTTTTTCAAAATAAAAATGGTTATTTGGACTATTTGGTGATAACTTCTTTGGAATTATATTCATTTCTGAAAAAACAATGTCACTTCCGGCTAAACCTGAAGTGATATTCAAGTGTGCGGTGTAGATTTTTATCCACTGTACCCAGCCTAATGAAAAAATGCAACAAAATCACCATCTTGATTAAAAAAAAACTTTTTTGTTTGAACTTCAATTGATTTGGCGGCATTCAATTCATTGGACAAGCTATTCAAATATAGCTTTTGAACGACCAATTAATTATCTTAAAAATTATCGAAATAATCACTCGTAACATTTGAACTGGGACACCCTGTACACCGGGCAATCTAAATCTAAATATAAACTATCTCAAGCTTATGAAAGGCAAATGTTTTAGTTTCGGATTAAATTAATAAAAATAATAATCATGATGCCACCTACATATTATTGAATGAAAAGGTAGAAAGAATTTAAAGAAGTTATATTGAGAAAAATAAAGTTTTAGGGCATCTTTCAATAAAGGTAGCTTGTTAAATATTTACCTGTGGAACGAAATCCCGGGCTCTTGCTTTTCACTTCTGCTTTTGCAACCAAACGCTGAACAATTCACCATCGTGGGGGTATATTTTCCCCTTAATCACTGTAACTTTGAATTTAATTAACAAATTCACGAAATTAACTCACAACGTACTCGCTTTGTCTGCCACATATAAAATGGCCACCGTTCAAAACGACGTAACAAAATCTATACATGGCAGGGTAGGCAAGCGCGGTGTCCCTCTCTTTCCTTGTCTAAGGTTTCACTAAATAGACAGGGCATAAAATCTGTAGGACAAGTTTATTAAAGAAAAGTAAGTTTAGCAACTTGTTCACTATTAATTTTATACAGGGTAGGCTTAAAGAATTTTTTGTGCACGACCTACCCGTAATGTTGGCTATTTTGTCATAACTGTCATTGTCATTACGCACTAGTGAAATTTGAAGCTATTGTACACTAGAGGCCCTGTATGACACGAAAAGTGACAGTTATTCGTTTTAACAGAGGTTGGACAACGATCGGATCTCTCTCTCTGGCGAGGGTCTTATTTTCCCTATGAAATTCATTTTGTGCAACAGACATATATTTTTTCGCTCTTTCTAACATTCCCCTAGCAGCACGATGTATCAAAATTGGATTTTAAGGTTAAGCTAACGACAGTTAACTGCCATAAGCGTAGGTAGATGAGGGCACAGTTTAAAATGTATAAAAATATAGATAAAACCAATAAATAGGTAAATAGGTTAGGTAGTAGTATGTTATTTGCAAAGCTTCACTAATAATAATTATTGAAGTTTGAATGGAAAAGTGAAGAAACATATAATTGGTTCCAAGAAAACAGAAATTTTAGGATATCAGGATAAACACATTTATTAAATTTTTGTGGGAGAGTGGTATATGTAGATAGATATGTACAGAAAATTAAACAAGGCTCTAGCATACCAACTAATCAAACTTTCGAATATTTCTTCAATAGGAATCATAGCTGCAATAATAATTATTATTCCGTTCATTTAAAAATAAAAAAGTTCTTTTAAATGGTTTTACTGTATGGTTTCGTTTCTTCAAACTCTCTTCTTATACCTACCATCATAATTTTAAGACAATTAATACTGAAATTTGTACGGAACAAAAAGTTGGAAAGTTTGTTTTGGTAATATGAATCAACCAATAATAATAGGAATTAGGCTGAATAAAAAAATGAGTAGGTACCTAGGTATTTAATATCGATATATTAGTCTCTCATTCTTTTTTTTGTAAAATAAAAGTTAATAACTTTTTAATGCAAGAGAGATCATCTACATTTCAATAAAGAAGACAACAGTATTTTTGTTTTCAAAGATATATTGTAAGTAAATAGGAAAAATCAAACTAGTACAAGTTCTCAGACATATATATGTAATGGTTCTTTCTTGCTAAAGTCACGTTCATCAAACGTTGCAGGAGATGATCCTTTCTTCAGCACAACCTGACACTCAAAATCCATGTCACAGAAGTGAACCTGTGAAAGTTAAAGAACTATATAAATTTAAGCTACCTAAACATAATAAAACGCTGCCATCAAATGCTATTTTTTTATCAGCAAGAAATTTGTAATGGAATATAAGCTCACACATTTAACTGACTACACAAAAAGGGTTCTTTATATTCCCACCCGTGTTAACTTCTTTTTTGTCCGATTTTGTTGGTCTTGGTGTAAAATAAAGCTCCTTCAAAAGTTCCTCTCTCTAACACATATACTTACTTACATTTTTATTATTCCATGAAACGAAAAATGCCTATCCCGGTCCAGTAAATATACCTACCTAACAGGTTTTACCTCCTTGAAGGGCAAACATTTTAATTTTATCTCTTTAACATTGGGAAATTTTCATAAGAATTCTAATAGGGGGTTTGTAGAACCTTATGGACTTTTATTGAAAATAAATAGGTAGGTAGGTACTAATATTTAATACGTATATTAATTTAGGTATCTTATGTTATGTTACTGATGCAGATTAAGAAAATTATTCTGCAGATTAAAATCACAGATCAAACAAAAAATAAAAAGGAACTAGAGATACTTATGTAATTAAATTTACTTACCTCGCAAATTTTCGTATATTTCCAACTCTCATGTTAGGGTATTTCATTTGCACCATCGTGCTCGTTCTTCTGCGCTTTTTGGAAAGGGTGTTATGAAAAATTCATCCTGCTCAGAATTCTTGCAGTTTCTTATTACACAAGATGTCACTTTTAACTGTTAACATTCCTTTTTGCAAAAGAAAATGAGCACGCTCAACAATTTGTCGACAGTTTTGTTGACAAACTGGCACCCGCCAAGATAAGAATATAATAAAAACAATGTTACTAGATCTGCCAAAATCTGTTGTCCAACCTCTGTTAAAACGAATAACTGTCACTTTTCGTGTCATACAGGGCCTCTATTGTACACTATTGATAACAACGATAACTTCAGACTGGGGTATGGTGGGAATCTGTCAAACGATATTTTCAATATTTAAAGGGTAATCGCGAGTTAAGTTTTTGACAATAAAAATTTAATATCAACTTTGGAGACATTTAGATATCTAAAAATGATGAGTAGGTAGGTATATGAATTACAATAATTAATACTTCGCCACTACACCATCTCTATACTAATCTGACGAATGTCGATAAAAAACTTACATTTTTTATCAAGTGTGTTTGTGTCAAATATTGTCAAGGGCAGTAAAAGCAATGTAGGCACAAACAATTTTTTTTCAAATTTTATCTAATTGAAACTTAAATTGCAAATTGCAGGTTCGATATTTAGGGGGGGGGGGGGCAACAATATTTTTTGAGGGGGCGGGGCGAGATTTGACCATAATTTCAAAATACAAAAAAGAAAAAGGAAAGTAGTAATTTTTATGCTTATTTAAAAGAAACAAATTGATAACAAAAAAATATATTTTTTCTTTTTAACAAATCTAGTGCGCGAATATTAAATGTATTCGTAGGTATCACAAACTTAACTCAGCCTCAGCACCAGTTATAATATAAAAAATACAAAAAATAAACAAAGTATTAAGTAGGTATGTATACTACTACCACATATCTACTTATTTTAAACAAAAAACCTACTATCATACAAGATAATTCATATAAGAACACCCTATACAGTGTAGTCATTTAAGTGTGCAACATATGGGATTTTTTTTATTAATTGTACAACGAAAATATAAATATTGCCGAAACTTGGTGCATGATCGATAATCATATTAGGCGCACTTAGAATGGTTGCAAGTCAAACAGCACACAGGGTAGGTCAAAAACTATAAAAACTGTACAAGTGTAAAGTACCCTTATTTCAAAAAATTCAGCAAAATATTATTAAGAAAAGTTGTCTAGAATTAAAAGTTATGCCTAAATACCGAGTAGAGATTCATGGCTTGACTTGATATTCAAGCTACTTGACTTGACTTGAAATCAAGTCAAGTTCAAGTCAAGTAGTAATTTTTCAATATCAAAAACTTCTATTTGTTTCACGTTAACACCGTTCAAAGCACTTTTTTTTCTTAGTATATAAACATTTTCTCGGAAACTTCGTTCCTCTTTTGTGTGTTAATAATAAATAAACATGTTCACAAGTAAAAGTAAATTTTATTTTATTGGCAATTTTAGAGATTCATGGCTTGACTTGATATTCAAGCTACTTGACTTGACTTGAAATCAAGTCAAGTTCAAGTCAAGTAGTAATTTTACAATATCAAGTCAAGTCAAATAATATTTAATTTGTCAAAAGCCTGATTTTCAAGTCAAGTCAAGTTATTTGTTAAAATGTCAAGCTACTTGACTTGATGAAACCCTAATACCGTGACATAGCCTCCTAAGAAAACAAAATATTTTTTTGAAAAACATTAATGATCTCCAAAAAAAGTTTTGTTTTAATATTCACCCTAAACAATTCCATAAATCAATCAAAATTAAATCAATTTCGCATAACTTTGTTCGAATTCAAGCATATTGGTAAAATTAACTTAGATTTTTAATTTTTTAGGGAATCACAAACTTCATGTTTGTTGCAACAATATTAAACAAAACTTTAAAATTTCGCAAAAATTCTTCTAAACAAGGTAAAACATTAGCAATAATAATATGTATATTAAAAAAACTCTCATTATAGGTGCAAAAATTGTTATTTTAAATGTTTATTAAGAACCTGAGGAAATTAATTGACGAAAAATTTTTTTCTTAGGAGGCTATGTTTTGGTATTTAGGCATACCTTTTAATTCTAAACAATTTTTGCTGAATTTTTGATTATAAGGGTACTTTACTCTTGTACAATTTTTATATTTTTTGACCTGTATTTTGGTTATGCAATTAACAAAAAAAGTCCCATATGTTGCACACTTAAATGACCACACTGTATGTATCTTAAAAGTGAATTAAAATAATTGTAGGTTATTTTCTATTTTTTTATTGTTAAATTTTTGTACAAATAAATCAAAATTAATTTAAGGGGCCTGCTACTTACTTACAGTCGAAAGCACGAATGTAAAACCTTGCGCCATCGGTACCGAAAATCTTTAAATTTCGTTTATTATCGTCGGTTGCCATATTTTCTTTGTATCGGGAAACATGCGTAATAAGTAGTCTTTTGTCTACTGCCCGATATTAATACCATAGAAAAGAACAATTTGCGCCATTTGCAGGGTAGTGGGTAGCGCAAGCGCTAGAGGGGGCAACAATTTATCCCAAAGGGGGCATTGCCCCCTCTAGCTACGGGCCCGAATGAACCTCATTCCTTAATTTTTGTTGCAGAATATACTATTGCGCATTCTACGATAATTCTCTGAAAATCTTATTTCGTTGAAACGCTTATTTCCTAAACTGTTCCCACTTTCTAATACAAAAAAAACTTTTGCTGAATTAAATATGCAAATAGCAGCAAACGACCGGTTAGATGTGACTGGTAATTTCCCCTCGGATCAGATCAGAGAAATGATTTGACAGCCAGTTGTCTCTACATCTTTCACCCTATTAATTAGCTTCGATTGTTCGTGGGCAGTTCTACAGAGCATGGTCGATATGACGTTGACCATATCATAAAAATAAAATGTCAGAAACTTATTAAAGGTGCACATTTTATAAACCGTATAAATGTCTATTTTTCGAAAACTCCGCGTGGCACCCACATTTTTTTCTGTTTTAAACTTTTATAGTAATATTTTTGTTAGTGCAATGGGGAAAAACTCATAACCGTCACATCACTATTCCTTACGTGGAAAGGTCTGAAACATAACGAGGCGCTTGTAAAATTAGGCTTTTCTAGAAGCGATGAACAAGATGTACAAGTTAGCATCTAAAAATTTGGTGTTTATGGAATGCAGGTAAAATAAAACGCAATTATAATTGCAACTGAGCATGTTTTTACTTAGACGTGTTTAAAACTTTCAGTAACTAAAGAATATATTTACCAAAAATTAACTTTTTGTCTTATTATTTTATTGGTTATGATCATATTTATTTAAATTTTGAAGAAGAACGCTTTAAAATGGCAAATTCTATTTATAACAGAATTTTATTAAAAATAGTACACATTGTGACGGTCGTTAGTTGAGTGTGACGGCTGTGAGTGGTGGAGACGGTTGTGAGTTTCCTGTAATAGTTGTAGTATTAAAATAGGAGAAACAGGAATCTCAGCTGCATCTCTTCTGTTTTTTTCTATTGTGGCGGACACCGGTTTGGATTTTTTTGATGCAGTTTTAATCTTTTTTTTTTTGTTTATTGTCGACAATTCCACTAGGTACTTCCGGCTTCACTTTTATTTGATGCTTTTGTTCTAACTTTCAAATTCTGCGTTTGTAACCTTGTCTGAATCATAGTGTCTGCAATATTTCCTTTTTTAACCATTTTATTTATTTCACTGGCAGATATATCAACAGCGTCTAACTTTTGGTTATCAATCTTGTTTTCTTTATTAGTATCGCTATCGATGGAATCATTTTCTTTTTTCTGGTTAACGTTCTTCGCATTTACTTCATCCGCATTTTCTTTCACAGTTTTTCTTTCTTGTTTAAACATTAATTTAAGCCTCCTTGCCTCTTTCTTATTTTCATTATTTTTAGTGTATTATGCTTCTTCTTTCATTTTTTAACTTTGCTTGAAGTTCCTCAAAGTCAATACAACACGTACTTTGTCCTAACAGGTTCCGTTTATTTTCACTTGTTTCCATGATTAGATATGCTGGAAGTAATAACAGTATACTTTAGTCCTGTTATTAAAGAAATTTGGTCACATTACTCACGACCATCACATAAGCCTCAAGACCGTCACACTGCTTTTTTCCAAAGAGGACGGTCTTGAGTGTGACGGTCGTGAAGGCCGCGTTACAAAAACCTTTGCAAATCTGGTTTAAACGACTATATTAACGAAGTGAGGTTAGGGAAAGCTCTTGACCTAAGAACTCTTAAAGTAAACATGTATTTGATATTACGAACTTTGTAAATGATAACAAAAAGTGCGTGAGGTCTAGGAAGCAAAACCAAAGCCATATAATGCACTTACCGCAACAATTCTGGTAAATTCACGTCGAAATAAAACTGCGTGGTGCTAAAGATGCTGCACATGGTTTTGCACTGGAAAAGAACCGACGAAACGCCGTAGAGCCCGTGGAGCCCCTGGCGGCGAACGCGTGAACCAGTAAAAAAACGTTGTGACGGTCGTGAGTATCAAACGAGTTACGTGACTTTAAGGCTGTCTATATTTAATATTTTATTGTAGAATAAAAAAAAACTATATAATAATATTAAACTTTAGTCTCTTTATTAGCAATTGAGTTAATTTGAAAAACAAATATTCACCTCGTGGAAAAATTACGGCAATAGAGAACGTTCATCATGGGGGTAGTTATGCGTGACGGTCAAGAGATTTCAAAGAGAAATATCAAATATTAAACTATTTTCTTTAGAATCTTCCAAAGTTTTTTTATATGTGAAGAAAGAGGAATACATATTACAACAAATAATATACTGGGAAGTGCAATTCAGCTTAATTTGTGGTTGTCACATAGTGAAATCACCAATCGACCATGCTCTGTAGAACTGCCCTCGTATGCCCCAGCATCATTGCCTCATCTGCGGCCCATGAATGGGAGAGATCCGGCGAGCGAAGCAACGTGTTTTTCGGAGGCAACGTGCTCGCTCCCCGCGCGTGCGCCCTGTCCTCCGATCCGCCGGCGGGTTTTCGAAGCGGCAAAATCAGTTTAGTCGCGACGCGTGCGGGCCCATTCAAATTTCCGCTGGTCCCAACCGCCGGGAAAATGTGATTCTGATAGTTGGTGATTCGGGGCTGTTTGTTTTAGTTCGAAAATTACTGGGGTATTCAGTAAGTAATTATACGATTCGTCTTTTGTAAATTTGCAAGTACTAACTCAATGTTTATTAATAGTACAGTAAAATTGGGCCAAAACCCAAACATAAAAAAAAGTTCTTTCTAGCGCGAAATAATTCCATACCCTCCTAAGAGTTAGTACTAAAAAGTTACACCACCAATAGCGTGGGTTTCGGGGGGAGGGGGTGAAAAGGGAAGGAAATTCTTATTTTTCACAGTTTTGCGTGAATATCTAGTAAACTATGAGGTTTAGCGCAAACGTCACCCTATACGCAAATGATATACCTACATTAAATTCCGAACAAGAATTGTTATATACAGAATTATGGTAAAGTGAACGGTTTGCATGATATGGAGGGGTAAAGATTTCTTTGTTTTTATTTCACGTACCTACCTAGTTTTGTTGAAAAAACTTAAAATAATTACAGTATAAATTAGTAAGTAACTGAATAATGTATGTAGAATATATATAGATATATCTATGCATATATAGATACATATTACACCCATAGATTGTTATTTTTTGTCACAACATAACCTCATAAGTATTTGACTGTAAATATGTCCAATACAAGTTAGTAGCCTTAGTTAATTTGTACTCACTTTTTGCCCTCATTCATTATAGCGTTCTGATTTCCATTCGTTCTTTTATGTCAAATCATTCCCATATCTAATTTGTCCTTAGCTTGTAAAAATGCGAAAGTCATGAATAGGAATCTCATGTGAAAAACAAGAAAATATATTAAACAATCTATATTGAAAAAATGGGAGGGAAATCAAAATGATACAAAAGGTTATAAGTTTTAGGTGAATCATTAATTGCGTTATCAGTCAGCACCAAATAGTTCACTCGGGCTGGTGAGAGGAAACAAATCTTCGTGTTCTTCGTCCACTTGAGAATCATCATTTAAATCGTCGTCGATGATTACAGTATCTCTATTGAGCCATGCAAGTCCTAAGCAATTGCTGCACATACTTGAACAATTGAGACCACTTTTTTATTTTAATATATATTTTCTTGTTTTTCACGTGAGATTCCTATTCATGACTTTCTCATTTTTACAAGCTAAGGACAAATTAGATATGGGAATAATTTGACATAAATGAACGAATGAAAATCAGAACGATATAATGAATGAGGGCAAAAAGTGAGTACAAATTAACTAAGGCTACTAACTTGTGTTGGACATATTTACAGTCATATACATATGAGGTTATGTTGTGACAAAAAATAACAATCTACGGGTGTAATATGTATCTATATATGCATAGATATATCTATATATATTCTACATACATTATTCAGTTACTAATTTGTACTGTAATCATTTTAAGTTTTTTCAACAAAAACTACGTGAAATAAAAACAAAGAAATCTTTACACCTCCATATCATGGAAACTGTTCATTTTACCATAATTCTGTATATAACAATTCTTGTTCGGAATTTAATGTATTCACTATTTAAAATTCAGGGGGAAAGAAAGACAAAAAAGGATTTTGATACAACTAACTTACTTTGTAGGTTTATTCGTCTATGTAGATGGTCCGGCATGAACATTAACAAAAATTGTCTCATAAAGTCTTTACGAAGCCATCTCAAAGCATTGTTATTTTGGGTGAAAAGATAGGTACATATATTTTATGTTTGTTAGTTTTTCCCATAAAAGGCATTTGTAACATACAGGGTGAGTCAGTTTTTGTAGCAACGTAGGTTCACAAAAAATAAAACATTTGTCGACCTTTTAAAATGTTATTTTCTATACAATGTTAAAATCCTCTTACAAAAACATAGGTATATGCCTCAAAACCATTATAAATTCGTAATTCCTGATTTCTAAAATGTAATTTTCACTTTATATAAATAGGTATTTACTTTGAAATTTTCTATATTTGAAGAATTTTGCAGTTTCCTTTTTCGTTGGAAGTATACATGCAGTGACAGTGAGTTTGCACCAACAAAAATATATTTTTATTTTTTATTTTTAAAAATAATGGTTTTCTTGAAATCGGCAGTGAAGCGTCTCAAAATCGCCAACGCCTGTGTGTGACCAAATATTCAAAACCCGGCCAATAAAGGTCCATGTAACTTTTCGTATACATTGCGAAATTGTTTCCTACAGAAGCGCAATCTTTCAGTTTAATCATTTTAGTAGGTTTGAATATCAATCTATTTTTCATATATATAGGCAGCAGTTTGGAGTTTCTGTTGGGAAGCGCCGTGCCTCGTCATACTTGACCTAGGTAGAGCGATCATCAAAGTCAAGCAACGCCGCGCGCAGTCGCAGTAATATAATATAATATAATATAATATAATATAATATAATATAATATAATATAATATAATATAATATAATATAATATAATATAATATAATATAATATAATATAATATAATATAATATAATATAATATAATATAATATAATATAATATAATATAATATAATATAATATAATATAATATAATATAATATAATATAATATAATATAATATAATATAATATAATATAATATAATATAATATAATATAATATAATATAATATAATATAATATAATATAATATAATATAATATAATATAATATAATATAATATAATATAATATAATATAATATAATATAATATAATATAATATAATATAATATAATATAATATAATATAATATAATATAATATAATATAATATAATATAATATAATATAATATAATATAATATAATATAATATAATATAATATAATATAATATAATATAATATAATATAATATAATATAATATAATATAATATAATATAATATAATATAATATAATATAATATAATATAATATAATATAATATAATATAATATAATATAATATAATATAATATAATATAATATAATATAATATAATATAATATAATATAATATAATATAATATAATATAATATAATATAATATAATATAATATAATATAATATAATATAATATAATATAATATAATATAATATAATATAATATAATTAAATATCTTATATTTAATAAAAATGTATAAAAAAGAAAATTGTAGCGAATCTACAGAACCCCTGAATAAAATTTCCATTATAGGTCCCTATGTATATTACAGGTAGATAGTAGAAGTCTAATAATTCTGGATTATAGGAAATTTTTAACTTCCCTTTATTTATTTGTTGCAATTTGCATACCAGCACAGAAAATATGTAGTATATTTTCTGTGATACCTACCAGCTTTTATATTAAATCTTGTCAAATGTTTGAAACTTTATTATTCAAAAGTTTTTGGTTTCTCTCATTTGAATAAAATTAATTTGTTTATCCTGCTTCAAACTCTAAGGTTCTCTCTGCTCATTTATAACTTAGCTCCACATAAATAAATACACCACCCAAATAAGTCAACTTTATTATTAAGTTTTATTTCGATCAGATTTAAGTTATTAAAATGTTATTCAAGAAAGAGGAGGCTATAGTATATTGTCTATTAGAATACTAGAAATATATTTTTCTAAAGTTTCTGTATACAGTATTCACTATATGGTTTCCAGCATTTTGAGTCTTTCTTTTGTCACTAAGTACCTATATATTTTTAAACAATATCAGTTCCAAAGTATTTGAAGATCCATATAATAAATTCCTCGTTTCATTAAAAATTCATTTATCAAAATATTTGCAGGGAAATGAAAGTTGATCATTTATTTTTTATTACCAGTTATTATTTATATCATCGAATTGATTTAAATTAACAGTTATCACGTAAAATGCTAAACATTGTCAATTAAGAACAGACGAAACAATACAAGCAAATACTACGTGTGTTTGTATGTAATATTGAATATTGGAAATGCTTTACTAAAATATTTTGACTGTATGAAGCCTGTCCCAAATCAAATTTAATGAAAATTTCTATGGATAATTTGATTTACCAAACAATATAATTGACATTAAAAATGGCGAATGTTGCTTTGCTTTGCTTTGATAAATGTGAATATTACCAGTATGTATAATCAATAAAAAAAGTTTTAAATAATAGATACTCTTAATAAAAATTAGCAGTGCCAATGGGTATTGAGTTTGACACTTGACAGGTAATAAACAATTAGGAATTACTAGATTATTCACAAACCATAAATAATGACTTTTATCCGATTTTTCTAATAGGTGATTTGTCGTTATTTTGTATTCTCATATCCTCTATAGCTCTACCAGCGACAATTTTCCATATTACAGGAAAGTCTCAAGTGGAAGTAAGCATACGAATTACGAACTTCTGAAATCTAATTGCTTGCCAGACACCGAAGATAGCGCGTCATTGAAAAATTTTGCCACCTTAAAGTTGGAATTGGCTATACAGTAATCCGGTTCTGGAACTTTGATATTTTTCCATTTCTTGCTTTAGTTTTTTCTATATCGTTATTAGAGATCGATATCTTTCACTGTTGATTGATTTTTAGAGAACAATAGCACAATGGCACGGGGGAAATAAGAACTTTAAAAGTTTAATTAAGAAGCCCACTGTATAAGGCAGTTCGATTAAATCTTGGGGAAAATTAGAGTTGATCGTTTATTAATTAAGATTTTAAGGAACACTCAACAGGTAAGAATATCCTTTTCCTTTCCAATAATTAGTTCCACATACAAAGTTACACAAAGTGTCAGAACCATTGTTGAAATTTCCATGTAGTATCTATGGCACACCAGATATTTTTTACATATTATTTTATATAACATCTAACAACTAAATCTAAATACCTATACATCAACTTAGTATCAAGAATTGTAAGAGAATTTTATCTGTTTTAATTTGTATTCATTCCAAAGTTGGCGTCCCGGATTTTTTGACGGTTTCGACAAAGCTTCTACCTATGTTTTACAATGTATTTTTAATTAGTATATTACATAGCGAGAGTTGTAAACAGCTTATTACGTATGAGTGGAAAAGTTGCGCACGAGCGGCGCAGCGGCGAGTGCTGTAATTCCACGAGTATGTAATAAGCTTAAAACTCGAGTTTTGTATTATAATTTTTCTTCGACGAAAGACAAACTATTATAATAGATAAACTACTATACTTCTGATTATCTGACAGGCAACAATTAGTATGTTCGTTAGTTGCTATGGTGACGCGGATGCCGCGCTAACAAGGCACCCGTGATAATTGCGTTTAAATTAAAAACAGATACGTAATTTTTTTTATTACGTGTCCGTCATTACGTGTCAGTGTTCGTAACAATCGACTTACTTATAACCTAAACCGTCACTTAATAGGTACCTATGTTACTAGCATAGGAGTAGAAAAAATCCCTTATTATATAATTGCAATAAAGCTAAATGCTTGATCTTCATAAAAATCCTAAAACAATATAATATAGAAACCGACATATTCACACTTTTTTGGACATTTCACTCAAAGCGAAAAACTAACTGAGAAATAAACCAATGACGTCAAAGTAAACAAAACGTTCACATTCTATTTTCCCTTTCAAAAAGTCTGCCAGAATGTAGGTAATATAATCAGAATACAAGAAGCTTGGAACTTCATTGCATTTAGACCTAAAGCAATTTCCAAAATTCAACACTAACCACAAACACCTATATCTACTTGCTTTTAGCAGATTTGCTATAAAAGTAAAACCGCCAAATCCAGTATGCATACACCCACACATCTGTTAAACCTTTTCAATACCCCCGAAATTCAGTAAAATCGTTTGTATACACACCGAGAGCAGATTGCTTTTTTAGTTCCGCAAAACTTCCAATCTTATGCGCACTGTAACCATCAATGCGCTGCGGTTATTTTATCAATATGTTCGAATAATACGCAGATGGAGAAGTTGGAAGTTTCCTCGATAGTTTGACGTGATCAACCCGTTTCTATTTATGTATGGGAGTTTTTTCGGGGAGAAACTTGGAATTGTGGAACAATGGGGGTCTGCCTGGCATATTTCCTCTCCAGTTATTTTCTAGAAAATGCCACACTACGCGAGAAGGAAATTATGTTTTTGGTGGATGTGGATATAATATCCGTTATTACGAATAATCTTACGATGTTTTTCCCCTATTATTGCCATTGACCTGTTAAAAGCACAATTCTATTGTTCACATGTCTTTTGTCGTTTTTTAGGTCTACAAAACCTCTAAATTCCAGGGATTTTTCTTACTTAAATTAAAGAACAAACACGACCAGCAAAATAATTTTAATATCGCTTTGATACATTTTAAACAATTCCATTTTAAAGTAACGTACACTTACCGCAGTGCCTGACACTTTAAGGATTGATTTAAGATTTATCAAGTTTTAATCTATAAAAATAAATTTGACGCGTTTATTGATGAATCTTAATATGGTTTTAAGTAGGAGACACATCACTGGAAATAATTACCAACAGCCCAAATCAAATCTGCAATATATTTTTTTGTAAACATAATTTTAAATTTTTTATATTTTTTTATCCAGTAACTGATAGCGATTTTTGACTAGACTCTTAGCCTGAATCTGATAAGCCCAAAACCTGACACCCTATAAAAATTATCACAGCAATTTTTAAAAGGAAAAACACAGGTGATTATTGTATGTAGAAATGCTTATTTATTCGTATACATTCTCATTTCTGGAACATAATATAGTAACTTACGAGAAAACTTTGGGTTTTCAATTGTGGAAATTGCTATTGGTTCATATTATATCATAGTTGTTGTTAGTTAGTTCTTATTAACAATAACGCTTTTATTTACCTATTATTTTTATTTTTCTATGATAATATTCATTCTCGTAAATATATTCCCATTTTATTTAGTTCCAACTGTTTTTTTCTTATTTAATATTTTCTATCTGTTTTCTATTTATTGTTCTTATCTTTCCCTCCCTCTTTTCTTCTCCCTATCTTTCTCTTCTTTTTTTTCTAAAAATACTGTTTCTTCTCTTCCCCTGAAATGACAGACTGCATAAATTCTCTATAGAGTCATTTCTTAACTATACATCTGTCAACTTATTTTGTATGGCTCAGAATCGTTGAGTGTCAAATCTATACATGTTTTGATGCTCTTAAAAACAGTACTCCGAGGTCTATCATAGATAGTCAGTGCCTCGGTCAGTACCAAATATGACCAATACCAATAGCCTATACACATTGTACCTATAGCCAATGGCTGACAGAGGTGTTGAACTAAAGAAAACTTATTGGGATTTACATATTTCCATGCGGTTTTTAATGAACTACGAAGTATATATCTCGATTGGTTTGGGAGATACAGGGCGTTTTTTTGTTTATGAATATTATTTTAGATTTCTGCAAAAACATTTTTTGTTTATTTCATGAATAGAATTCATTGGTGTAGAGAGATATTTTCTTTAGTTAGCGGTTATATAAAGAAAAAAATTCAATTGTGTCAAATTTGGACTAAAGGATCTTTAAAAAAAAAACGGCAAATACATATTTATACCTATATATGAGAGTAGAACAAATATTTTTGCCCTGTTAAAGTGAAAACGATCCCTCATATTTTGCTCCTCCCTTCTCCATAATCTCCAAAGTGCGATAGCGAATATAAATTAAACGAAAAGTTGGAAAGGTACTTAACAGCGTATGTTAATTTGGGTTAAAGCAGAGATGGCCAGAATACACAATAACGTTTTCATTAATCTTGTTAATAAAATAGGAGAATTGTATGTTCTGAATGTTGCATTTATCAACGTCGTTTTCAAAAGGCGATGAGACCAGTTTCAGCTTCAGCTTTGAATGCCTCTGTATAAACAAACTTGTAAGTGGTAGGTGTCAGGCTTAGGTATTAGGTAAAGGTGTACCTATTTGTACATTGAGTTGAAATGAGAAAAGAATTTGCAAATTTTAGCAGTATATAAGCTATGGCGTTGACTGAAATATTTAAATTCAGCTAGACAAATCTGTGATTGCCCATAGTTTAATGCCGTCCTATACAGACAGGACATTAAAGTATGGGTTCGTTCTATTCACGCACATGTCCGGATCAAGGGTAACATGTAACAATTCAGTCAATTAGTGTAAAAGGAACGTGTGTACACTGTATATTTTATAGGTATATGATAACGTAAGTTGTTAATTACATTTTTAGAAGCTTAGGTGGGTCGCCTGATGAGCCGCCACTGATTTTGACAGCGATGCCGTTTTTAAAACGTTGACATTTATTCTGCACCAGAAACTCTTTAAAATAAGGGGACCCAGCATGTCACTGTCTATCACATAGGAAAAGTGGAGCCTTGAGGGGAAGTTTGTTTTCTGTTGACTCCAAGGGGACCACAAGGGGGCTGATACAAGGTTATATTATATGTCAGTGTCCAAATGCCATCAGGTTTTATGTGACATGCCATAGTACAGTAAAACTAACACAAAATTAGGCCAAACCCAAACATCCAAAAAAAAAGTCCTTTCGAGCGCGAAATAGTTCCATACCCTCCTAAGAGTTAGTACTAAAAAGTTACACCACCACCAGCGTCGGGTTTCGGGGGGAGGGGGTGAATAAGGGCAGGAAATTCTTATTTTTCACAGTTTTGCGTGAATATCTAGTAAACTATGAGGTTTAGCGCAAACGTCATCCTAAACGCAAATGATAAACATTAAATTCCGAACAAGAATTGTTATACAGTGTGACCCATTTGTTTTGGGGTCAGTCTGTAAAAAGTGTATCAATCGTGCGATTTGGCTGATTTTTTTTTTAAATTGTAGAGCTCGATGAACTGCACATTTTGAACAAAAATTGCCTGGTTCGCATAAAATCCAAAGCCTACTATGACCGTTTTTATGAGCAAAATTTTAAGAAACCATATTAGCGTTTTTTTTTTGAAAAAATCTGTGTGCGACAATGGATTGAGCACCCCTCGAAATGGGTATGTACAAAATTTCATCAAAATATTTCAAGTAATAACGATTTTGTAGAAAAATTAAAAATGCAGCCAAGGTACGTCTTTATTTTCAAAAATTCAAAGTTGGCCATGGAAAATAATTGAATTGTAATAATACAACCTTATGCTTATAAACACAAAACATAAAAACAATTAAAATTATAAAATTTTTGTAACTTCTACCAAGCCTCCATTTTCTACAATGCATTTGTCGTTCCTCTTGCGTACATTCAAAATTACATTTCGTATTTGCTGTGGAGTAATTTCCTCACAACTACGGTTTATCCTAGCTTGCAGTTCTTGTAAATTATGGGGTCTTGACTTATAAACATTTTGCTTAAGTGTACCCCAAAGAAAAAAATCTAAAGGAGTTAAGTCCGGAGATCTCGGTGGCCACTCACAGAAAGGACTATTTCGCCCTATCCAACAGTTTTCAAAATTATTATCTAGCCAGTTTCTGATTAAACGAGCATTATGAATAGGACTGCCATCTAACTGTAACTTTAAATTTAAACGGTATCTTAATGGTAACTCATCTAAAGCATTTCTAAATTCAATTTCTAGAAAATTCAAGAAGCCAGCCGCATTCAAATTCCCTTCAAAGAAAAATGGGCCAATTATTCTGTCGCGTAGTATTCCACACCAAACGGTAATTTTTTGTGAATATTGTCTCCTTGCATTTATTATAAACTCTGGATTTTCAGCTGACCAGTGACGGCAGTTTTGACTTGATACTACACCATTTGTAGTAAACGTGGCTTCGTCGGTGAATAAAATTTCATTTAAAAAGTTGCCATTATGGAGATATTCACCTTGCAGCCAATAGCAAAATTCTAATCTTCTCTCCTCATCTCCTGGTTCCAGGGTGTGCAAAAATTTTGGCTTAAACGGTTTTATTTTGTTTTGTCTCAAACATCTCCTTATACTCTCTCTGGGTATATGAAGGTCTAAACTAGCCGTTCGAACACTATTTCGAGGATTGTCACTAAAGTATTGCAGAATTTGATTGTTATTTTCAACAAGTCCACGGCGTCCATTTTGCCTAGTTTTTAATACATTTTTAGAAATCGATCCAGTTTCATCAAAAATATTGTTTATACGTTGTACAGTACTTCGACTCACTGATCTACCTGGGTGTCTATTGTTAAATTCGGCCGCAGCTTCTGCTGCCGAGCGCTCGTTGTCGCCCACGAGTCGAACAATTTCTATTTTGTCTCTTATGCTTAAATATTCCATAATTATGATAATTAATTGTATTGAGCACAAACAATTTCTAAACTCAATTTAGACAGTTTGACACTTAATAAAAGTAAACAATTCAATTATTTTCCATGGCCAACTTTGAATTTTTGAAAATAAAGACGTACCTTGGCTGCATTTTTAATTTTTCTACAAAATCGTTATTACTTGAAATATTTTGATGAAATTTTGTACATACCCATTTCGAGGGGTGCTCAATCCATTGGCGCACACAGATTTTTTCAAAAAAAAACGCTAATATGGTTTCTTAAAATTTTGCTCATAAAAACGGTCATAGTAGGCTTTGGATTTTATGCGAACCAGGCAATTTTTGTTCAAAATGTGCAGTTCATCGAGCTCTACAATTTAAAAAAAAAATCAGCCAAATCGCACGATTGATACACTTTTTACAGACTGACCCCAAAACAAATGGGTCACACTGTATACAGAATTATGGTAAAGTGAACGGTCTCCATGATATGGAGGGGTAAAGATTTCTTTGTTTTTATTTCACGTAGTTTTTGCTGAAAAAACTTAAAATGATTACAGTATAAATTAGTAACTGAATAATGTATGTAGAATATATATATATCTATGCATATATAGATACATATTACACCCATAGATTGTTATTTTTTGTCACAACATAACCTCATAAATATATGACTGTAAATATGTCCAATACAAGTTAGTAGCCTTAGTTAATTTGTACTCACTTTTTGCCCTCATTCATTATAGCGTTCTGATTTCCATTCGTTCTTTTATGTCAAATCATTCCCATATCTAATTTGTCCTTAGCTTGTAACAATGAGAAAGTCATGAATAGGAAGCTCATGTGAAAAACAAGAAAATATATATTAAACAATCCTCATCGTATGCTTCTGCAGAGATGGATGCGTCCAAAACTGCAAGTGTCGAAGAAGTGGTCTCAATTGTTCAAGTATGTGCAGCAATTGCTTAGGACTTGCATGTCTCAATAGAGATACTGTAATCATCGACGACGATTTAAATGATGATTCTCAAGTGGACGAAGAACACGAAGATTTGTTTCCTCTCACCAGCCCGAGTGAACTATTTGGTGCTGACTGATAACGCAATTATTAATGATTCACCTAAAACTTATAACATTTTGTATCTTTTTGATTTCCCTCCCATTTTTTCAATATAGATTGTTTGATATATTTTCTTGTTTTTCACATGAGCTTCGTATTCATGACTTTCTCATTTTTACAAGCTAAGGACAAATTAGATATGGGAATGATTTGACATAAAATAACGAATGGAAATCAGAACACTATAATGAATGAGGGCAAAAAATGAGTACAAATTAACTAAGGCTACTAACTTGTATTGGACATATTTACAGTCATATACTTATGAGGTTATGTTGTGACAAAAAAATAATAATCTATGGGTGTAATATGTATCTATATATGCATAGATATATCTATATATATTCTACACATACATTATTCAGTTACTAATTTATACTGTAATTATTTTAAGTTTTTTCAACAAAAACTACGTGAAATAAAAACAAAGAAATCTTTACCCCTCCATGGAAACCGTTCACTTTACCATAATTCTCTATATAACAATTCTTGTTCGGAATTTAATGTAGGTATATCATTTCCGTATAGGATGACGTTTACGCTAAACCTCATAGTTTACTAGATATTCACGCAAAACTGTGAAAAATAAGAATTTCCTGCCCTTTTCACGCCCTCCCCTCGAAACCCGACGCTGGTGGTGGTGTAACTTTTTAGTACTAACTCTTAAGAGGGTATGGAATTATTTCGCGCCAGAAAGAACTTTTTTTTTGGATGTTTGGGTTTTGGCCCAATTTTACTGTACTACCAGTGCCATAGATTCCAAAGGAGGCAAAATTTTCCCCATAATTCACAATTTTTAACTTTTCTAACTTCTAAATACTCAGATGTGTCAATTGAAGGTAATGCGGCCGCCTGTAGTAGTCCCAATAATTTATTGCAACCAGATTTTTCCTGTATCACCTTTAGTAATCCTACAATTCCCATTACGTGGGCATTACGTATAAGTAGGTAGTTCAAAACAAAAATCGTATTTAGAAAGTTTTAAATTATTAAGCAGGTAGCTTCAGTCAGGTTTTTTTTAAAGAAAGTTTGTGAGGTACCTTGTGAGAGAAATAAAATTACAAAAATTTTATAATGAACACCGAGAAAAACTACATCATTAGAACTACTAGACCTAATCTTATTAGTCCATCCCGAAATCTGTGAAAGTTCTTTGGGTAGATACATTCAGCAAGGGAAGAAAGTTCAAGTATACCTACATACTACAAATGGATTGAGGAACCTGGTAACAATGTGCAATAGCGACAAATTCTTAAATAAGCAAAATCGGCACTACTAACTTACCACACTTATTACTTAAATTCGTGGAAATAATTGCTGGAAATCAATTTCAATTATAAAATAAATTTCTTTCATTTGCCAATTGCCACATTCTGCACTTGTATACACAACATTGTCAAGTCTAATTATTAGAAATCATGGAAATCTTATTAATTTTTACTAACAATCAAAGTAGGTATGGTTTGTACAAAACAAATTCCGATGCACGTCATCGTATGCGGCATTGGAAAAGACTCGTCATAGGGACGCAGCGTTGCCGTATCGTGATGACTAAAGATATAAACAATAACCGTCGCATTCACCATATTTTTAAACCACAAGCATAAAATGTATTTTATATGATAAAAGATTGAACTTTTAGTGGGTTTGCAGTCAAGTTGGTCTTTAAAGAAAACTATTGGTTAATTGCCAAGCTTTCGGAATTGTTTATTACAATGCAAAACACGTGGAAACGTTCACGAGCGCGTCCACAAGGTTATAACTTATAATTCGGGCTCTGGCGGTTGTAAATTCGGCAACGTCGCCCGTAGCGTTAACAGCGGTAGCAACATAATACTAGGCCAAATTCAAATATCAACACACAAAATCACATTATGTTTTCATATAAAACGTTGGTAACACAATTTTCGTCATTAATTGTTATTGATGACGTGCAACGGAATTTGTGTTGTACGAACCATACCTGTTTTTATATTCATAGATTCTCCAATAAAATGGCATACTTGGCATCACTGATACCATTAGAATGACGAAAGAATAGGCCTCACTTTGGAAAGTATAATGCTGGGTCCCCTTACTTTAAAGAGTCCACTGTGCCATGTAGAATCGCAGAAATTTTCGGGGCCGGCGCTCGGGCGTTTCATAAGTACCTACCTACAAATGAAATACGGGCGTATGGTACAAGTTGATTAGTCCGCGGTTTTCTGTAAACAGATCCGAACTAGTTCGTCATGTCGGGCCCTTTTTCGGAGCACCGCGCTTCAAAGGGCGGCCCGCCGCAGAGCTCGGCATTAAATTTCGCAACATGCGCCCCACTTAATACGGGTAGATGGGGGGGCAAAAAGTTTCGGGAGAGGTGCCGGTGACTGGGGAGGCGTTTCTCGGATAGGAGGAGTTGGACGCCGAACACAATTAATAGTGGAACAGTTAGAGCTGAACAATCAGGAAGGGCTTATGGTGTTGGTATATTTACCAATAAAAAAATAGTTATAGACAGTACCAGTACCAGTACAGTCTTTGATTAGTACATATATTTTAATTGGCGGTAGGTTCCGACCCCAAAGGCACACCCATGAATGTACCTATTTTTTTAAATGCGCAAAACTTGGACCGACACTAGATTAAAGTCCCGAGCATAACGTCATATTTCATTGTTGTTTACGGACTGGGGTGGCGCTACTCGATGAAAAAAATGGCGACTGACTTTTTAAAGGTATAGGAGGGAGGTATTCTGTGCTTATTGGTATGTCAGTTTCTGACGTGTAAAATGTCCCAAATTTTAAATATCCAGCTTTATTACTATTTGCCTTCTTTTTACGGTAACGGATTGTCTTTGCGTCCAGTATTTGACAGTTTTTTCCTATTAACACAGCTTTTATAGGTAGATTTGTTTGTGATAACACGAAATTCCCATGCAAATGAAAAAAATGGTATGCACACTGCACAGACCAGGTGAACTGGAGAAGAATAAACACGTACTTTGGAATTATGGAATGATCTGATCAACCAGCTGAAGGGGCGAAAATTCTAGATTTCTAGAGTATTTTGTACCGTATGCAAGAATGAAAATAGAAAATTTTGTTTATAGCTCCAAAGCGAACCAATAGTCCTCCATATAAAGAAGAAACTGAAAAATCGTATGCGTTTTATGCTTACTTACACCACAACGAGCCATGGACTTAATTTCAAACCAAAAGGTACCAAATACTCTTGCTTGGTTTTTAGACTCGACTTGTATGGAAATATGCCATGTGAACTTGTCAAATTAGAGGGACCTAACAAACAAATATTTTATTTCATTTTGGATATTAAATTCGTTGTAACATACACATTTGCATGTTTTTATTTTATAAAAGATTCTGCAAACAATGGTGTTTTAACATTAAACCAAAGTGTAAATTTGTTTCGTCGTGTGGCGCCAGTGGTGATCGCTTGAAACAGGCGCTATACACAGGTCTTTAATATACCTAGTGTTGGTCCAGGTTAAACATTTTGTCATATTTCGAAAAATAAAAGTGACAGAAGTTTTAAAATTTCCGAGTTTTTTCCTGTTTTTGGCAATAGTTTTCGTAGATGGCCATGGACATCATCATCAAGACAAAAGAAGACCGCCTGGAAGGGCTATCGATCGCACCTGCCCATGCTGCCGACTTTTTCTGTGAGAATTTCCCTCGTCTTAATTTCCACCAATCACAAACACGCAATTTTGAATTATAAATGGTTTCTAGATGGAAAAACTGTATGACAGCACCTGTCAGCAGTTTTTTCGAGTTTAGTATGTATTGTAAGCTATGTGTATGCAGAATAATCTGTTACTCATGAAATAGTCTTGTCAAATACCATTCGTGCATCTAATTTTTCCTGTGAAAAAAATCCAAAAAAACACAATGCTAAGTAATATTTTTTTAACAAAATGCATTCGTGCAGGTGCAAAAATCCTCGTCTTCGACTCGGATTTTTGTTGCCACCAGCACTCATGCTTCTTGTTAAAATATTACTTAGAAAAATTAGATGCCCTTATGATACTAATTACGAAAAAATAGCGGAGATATTTTGAGTGAGCCACTTATATAAGCCGCCCTGTATTTGGCGCAACATCCAAGAATATTTTACCGGATGGAATATTGCACCGGCCAGACCGAAATTTATTTTCCTTTATTACCTAAATAGTCTCCAGTAAACATCGGTGGGTTTCGTATTCTTAAAGCGGGAATCCTCGCGTTTCAGGAACTTATTAGAATTCACGGCAGTCCCCTGGATTTTTATTATTACTCGGGATCTTTTCAGGGAGGGGAAACGTTAACAAATAGAGGAGATTCCTTTGAAAGGCGCCTTGGACAGGTCTCTAAGCCAATCATTATTTTTTTTTCTATGGATATTGGTACAAAATAGCTTTCATCGAGTGCGTGTTTAGCCACTACACAACCCGTCAACATAATTTAAAAAAATGTGACCACACAGTGGGGGAGGTCTACTAAAAAGGAAAATGCGAAAGAATTTTGTTTCTCGAAGTTTAAAACGTGGGGCAAATGAACCTTAGTACCCGAGTAACTCAACGCTTCTGCTTCAATGTCAACCGTCAAGGTTGGGACGGGAGAGCTATGTTGCCACATTTCAGTCATTTGTTTTCGTGGAAGGTGAAACTGAAGAAATGAGAAAATACCCACCTTTCTTCTGAATTTTTGGTGTATTCAGTTTTGATTCTACAAAGGGCAAACGTTGTAACACTTCAAACATCTTAAGAAAAAGTTGTATTCACATCATAAGCACCAGTATTTTTTGCTTGACATCTTTTCCCGAATGTCCGCATACACATTTATATCACAATTTTTAAATTGCACGAGAATGTTGCTACCATGAACGCATAACGACACCCTCCGCGATCCATACTTTGCGTTTTCGTTTATTATTTTTTTTTAAAGCAACAAAACAACCTGATGCGGGTTAATATGACATGCTTGTTTAGTTTACTGACTGGCTGGCCACTAAACACTGACACAGCCGGCTCTATGGCTTGGGGGTCTGCGCGGAGTGTCCCGTCACTCCCTGTCAGTTGATTTTACAAGAAATTTACCAGGATTGATTTGTATAGTGCGGGTAGTGCTAGCGTCGCCAGATTGCTACGACGAGGCAGTGTGGCCCTGTTTTTTTTATAAATTTGCTTTGTTTGTGAAAAAATGATACATTTCTCTAAAAGTTCGAAGTGAAGAGTCGTTCCTTTACAATTTCAAGCCTCAAGATACCTAGAACCGTCGAGGGAAGCTAGGTTTCTTTGCTTGACGGCAAGTGGTCAACTTTTATTCGTTTTTGGCTTTCCAAAGGACGAAAATTTAAGAATAAAATTATTAAGGGCCAATTGCATAGACAAACTAAAGTACCCTTTAAAATTAAAGAGCTTTCTCACAATCCAACCATTGTTTAGTATTGTTGCAAAAGTTTCTTTAGCTAATGTTAAAGTCAAAAGATAATTTAGTTGAATGTATTATGAATATGACCATAACTTCCATTTCAATTAGAAGAGATTACTTTCCTTCACAACATGCTGTTCTCTGTCCGCTATTTGTTTGTATTTTTATGAAAATTTAACCATAAGAGAAGATAGGTAATCATAATCATCATTTGCCTGATGGCGCACTTTGCGAAAAATTCTCACAAAAATTCGACTTAACAACAAAATGTAGTCCCCTCTATTTGCCCAAATTTACCATATTATTTATCGAAAATATACCTCTCCAAACCAGGAATCGTACTTATTATAAATACTTATACTTGTACCTATTGAAGTTGAAAGTAAACAGTGATAGAGTGTTTTAATTTTGATGCATATTTTCACATTTTGTGCTTAGTTTTGTGTTTTGTCTGCTACTGCAGTCTCTGCAAACAACGTGCATCCGATGTGGAAAACTACGAGCTTCCTATACTTACTCCTACACACCCACTAATTACTGTTGATTGGCATTGAAAAACAAAAAGATAATAAATTCACTTAGAAGAAGTAAATTTTCAATATGTTTTGCAACTGGCACTTCTGAAAATATTTTTTTTCCTTTTTTAGTTGACTTTGAATTTTTTTAATTTCGAATTCGTATTAAGCTATTTTTTCCCACCTGTTGTTAATTTTTTACATAATGACTGAATCACCCTGTATACAGACGCTACTACCAAAAGCAAAAAAAAAAACTTTTTTTTCTCCATTTACGTTAGATGAGTCACTAAATAATTTGAACAAATCCTGTATGTTTGAATGGTCCCAGCAACTAGCAATCCGCGAATGATTACGGACGTAATTTGGGGTGTCATAAGGACCCTCGGGGCCGCCGCTGCCGCGCCAGGGGATGTAATTTGTAATTTCGTATATCTCCTCCAACGAAGATTTCAAAAAATTCCCGCGGGAGACCCGAGAGCTCATCCAAAAAAGCTTTTAAGAAAGAGCGCCGTCGCTAACAACTTTCTTTAGGTGATTCCCCAGATTGGGGGCAATTACCCCGATTTAAAGGGAGGCCTTAAAAATTATTGTTTTTCGGTTGGGCGGTTGGCTTCGTATTCGAGCGATCTGTAACGAAAATTTCTTAATTCATATTTAATGAAACACTTTTTATCGGAAAATCAATATTCAATTAATAGCTTCATCTGTGTGATTTACTGGGATTATCATCAGATTATTTATTAACACATACCATATGTATTAGTTACATTGGCTCTGCACTGTGCAAAATCATACCTATAGGTAAAGCTTAATAGATTGTTCAAAAAAGATCTCCAAAATATGCCCGGTGGTTTATACAAGGTAATCGAACTTTAGGCTCATTTGGTAAACGCCCTGTATAACACAGGGTATTGAAATTTTGTACCACTAGTTTTCCACTAAGGCCAATTCGATTGCAGTAATCATTTCATTTTTAAAAAAAATGCCTAATATGTGATTTTTGGTTGTCTTCTCTTAATAACAGTAGGAGATCGATTTCAAAAAAAATATATTATCCGAAATGTAGAGCTGTTCAAGTATAGTAGGTTGAAAAAAGTTTTTTGAAAATCGGCCCATCTATGAAAAAATATGGAATTTTCTCTACTCAAAGTGAAATACTATATAAGATACCTAATCTGCAATAGAAAGAAGAATAAGAGTGGATTATACAGAAATCATCCCTTCTGAATTTACAAGAGTTGTGGTTTTATATAATTTAATGGGCAACATTGGTACCCACATAAATCTGATCTGATGGAGTGAAAATAGTATATTATACACCTAGGTTGAGAAGTGCGAGCCATTATCTTCCGAGCATTTTTATATCCTGAGGCGCGTAGCGCCGAAGGATATAATATGCGAGGTAAATAATGGCCTTCTCAACCGAAGTGTATATAGAATTTTTTTTACTACTAACATTGAAATATTGCCATATTTTAGTCATTTCTCGCTTTTTTTTCAAATACTTCAAAATATCAAGTAGCCTGGGAGTTCAGTTGTCAAGCTGATAAAATGACAAAAAAAATAATTTTTTTATTACATTTCGAGGGAGATAGGCCTATTATCAGGCTAATGGGCCCTACATCGGGTTTAATATAGCGTCCGAAATTTATTTCCAACCTGTAGTGTATATTTTATTTATAGTGTATATTTTATTTCATATAGTTTTACTATAGATAGAGAAGAAGAAGAATCAAATTTGTTTCTAACTGGCTTTTCAGAATGTGAAATCTTGAGATAAGATTAGCCTCTTGAGACAAACTGAATTTTCCTAAGAGGGAGGTGTGTGTTGAATAGAAGCGCCAAATCGAATTATTCATCTTTGCACTTCTAATAGAGCGAAAATTTCACTTCTTTTAAATAATTCGAGCATAAGATTAGCTCAGAAAACATTAAGTGCTAGAACTCCGCATAAAAGTGGGACTGCAGTCGTTGTTCACTTGGTATTTAATTCGGAAATGGTGGTTTGGTTTTGTTGCCGAATCACTAGTTCCTTGACCAAACAAAATGTTGTTTATAGTTTCCAGTGTCAAAATTCTAAACGTTCGGTAAGTCATTTTTCGGTTTCTACGAACTATTTTTGTAGAGAATCCCACGCACAACTTACAGCAGTATTTTCCGCAGCCCGCCAAAATGATTCCCTGTCTGTGAATGATGCAAAATTTCTCGTTAAACGTGGACACAACTGAGGTACGTGCGAGAACCCCACGATCACGCTTGTCAAAAACTTTATTACTTTTAGACTGTACTAGTAAAATAGGAGGAAGCCAAGGTAGATTCCGCCCCAAACCCCTGGAAAGGATGAAGAGGTCGGGGAAGGAACCTCGCCTCTTGGCGCAGGTCATGCAGGCCATCGCCGACCTGCGCGAAGGCGCCGGATCCACCCAGAAGAAGATCATCGAGCAGATCACGTCGATCTTGAAGAAGAACAACTCCAAGGCGCGGAACGTCACCATCCAAGTGCGGAGGGCGTTAAAACACGGCGTCGACACCGGCCTGATCAAGCAGCGCAGCGGCAAGTTTAGGCTGGGCCTAGATTCGAAGGACTACGCCGTCTTCAAGAGCTTCAGAAACCTGGACCCGCTCAAGGACTGCATGGACGCTAGGAGGGGGAGGAGGAGACGCAAGGGTCGAAGGAGGAGGAGGAGAAGCCGCCGGGGAAGGAGGCGAAGCGGTGGACGGAAGAGCAGTGCGGACGACGATGTGTCTGAGACCGCCGGATCGGAGTCTGATTATAGGAAGAGCAGGAGCATGACAGGTAAGCGGGAAAATATAAAGACGAGCTTGTTATCGTTAAAACGGCTACTTTAGGAACCCCGGAACCACAAGACAGAAGCAGAAGGAGGCGCAAGGGCAAGAGGAGACGAAGGAGGAGGCGCGGAAGACGTCACTCAAGCCACAAGAGCAGTGAATCTGAGGGGACAGAACATAAAAATTCCTCCAAAGAAGTGGTGCCCCAAAGGAGGCATTCGGACGAAAACAGGAGGGGTAGGTATGCCCAATACCTTCTTATTTATTGGATCGTAATCTTCTTTGTCTTTAGAGGAGCACATAGACAGGGACAGGGAGAGAGATAGGGAGAGGGAGAGGCGCAATGATGACCATTTGCCCAGCCACGGTCACGGTCATGCCAAAGACGAAGAGGTCGTAGATTGTGGCAACCCCGAGTGCCTGTGCAATATCAAGCAAGAAACGAACGACGTGCATCGAAGCTACTCCAATAGAAACCACTTCGACGATAACTACGATCAGTACATCAACTGATATGTTCACGATAAAAAATGTGTATAAATTGCTGTTTGTGGGTTTTGTCAAAATTTATCCCTTTTATAAAATAAATTTGTACAACGTCAAGAGAATTTCATTTGGGAAAATTGTGGCACGTCAACTACTGTCAAATTCGGCAGGTACATATTACAGGTACTTACTGGGTCTTTATACAGGGTACCTATTACAATGTAAACAATTTTTTTACAAATTTGAGGCAAAAATCCTCTCAGTTTTTTTAGTTTTCTGTTGGACAAATTTTTATAGAGGGTGCGTTGTAAGAGTATTAAAAGTTTAAATTCGGCACTGATTTTTTTCTTATAGAAGGCCATTTTTGTGCGATTTTAGCCCAAAAATTCGAAGAAGAAACGGAACAAAATTCAAGAATTTTTATTTAATGTAGGTATTAGCTCATTCAAGATGACCTTGTAATAGCGTATGAAACGAGTGGGAGGTTATAAGTAACTTTAGAAGCTGCGTGCATAAATATAAGCTTTGATTAACTTGATATGCACGAGTGAGTTGATGAAGTCCCTTTTGATTAAAATTTTGCAACTATCATTTCCTGTGACGAGATTTCATCCATTACAAACTACTTTAACTTTCCCACTAAATTGGGTGGCTATTTCGGCCAACTTTTTGTGTATAATAGAGGGCAGCGTGTTTTTCATAAGACATTACTCCCCGTTATTGCTGTAATCACAGACTAACGGCAAAGCTATTTATTCTGTGCTGTAATGTACTTAATGGACCCAATGCCGGCAGCTGTAGAAAATATTGCCTCCGATATAACTTGATGACTCAGATCCAACTTGCAGAAAGCAGTATACCCATGCATTCTATAAAATATAATATTCTGTATAATTTACACGTTTCGGGGATTACGAAGCATCCCATAAAACACAAACGAGATTGTTTTTTGCAGTACAATGGGTGCTTAACTATGCTTGTTTGGCTTGTTTTAACAATAATTAAAAGTTGAATTGTTAGTACAAGTGGGGCGAGCTGTGCAGCGGGCGACCTTTCATCATTATAAAAAACTTTATTATAATATGTGTATGAATAGTTTTGTAACAAATTCGCTAATGAAGTAGGTACTTAGGTAGCCAAACCTTTTTACTCATAGGAACTAAATATCATTGAGGTCTGTTTTTTTATACATCAAATAAACTGTTGTCATCAGTGCTATCAGCTCTACGTGCTAAGGCTATACAAGTGTGCTCATTTAAGTGTGCAACATATGGGATTTTTTTTATTAATTGCATAACGAAAATACCAATATTCAAGAAAGTTGGTGCATGTTCGATAATCATATTAGGCGCACTTAGAATTGTTGCAAGTCAAACAGTATACAGGGTAGGTAAAAAAATATAAAAATTGTCCAAGAGTAAAGTACCCTTACTTCAGAAAATTCAGCAAAATGATATTAAGAAAAGTTGTATAGAATTAAATGTTTATATGGCTCTATATTCTGTGGTATATAGGCAAAGGCGTAGACTTTGGTATATATACTTGGTTGGCTATAATTTTTTTGTTGAATTAGTCATTTTCACTATACAATATTTTACAGAGTTGTGCAATGACTTGACCCAGTGTATAAAGAAGACAATACGGAGGTTGTCTCTTTAGCCTTGCCAAGTGTTTTTTCATTGTTGGGCTTCTGGATGACATGTGGTTACAAGACTTGTTATGATAAATGCTCTTTGATAATATTTTTTGTCTTAATTTTGTTACCATTTCCCTATTTACCCATGCGGTCTATAGAAGAAGCTCCTTTTAGGACCTACCTACTACCTATATACTTATTTACGAAAATCATTTCTTTACATCATAAAAATTTTGCCTTATAATCTCGACAGAATATGGGGGGAATATGTCTTTTTAATGCCCTTTTATATAAGTCGATCGCTGTAATGAGATGTAGATAAACTTTTCCAACTTTTATGAGCTTCAGCCAGTGCTTTGTGATAACAACCAACTTTAAAGAATATTTGGGAAAAGTTGTCATTTAGTTCTTGATCTGGGCATGTCGATGTCGTAATGCATAGTTATACTCAATATCAATAATACTTGGACAATACTTAGTTAATTATTAAGTATGTACATGATAATTAATTATAATTGTTTAATATTTCTTTTGCGTTAACTGATTCACTCTGTACATATCAGGTTATGTTATCTAATGTTTTAGTTTCAGCATATTAATTAGGTATTTAATTGCTTTTATAGAAAATAGCAAAAATGAATTTTTATTTTTTTGTGTAGGCCCTCTATCTACAAAATTAGAAAAAATAAATGTTTTTTAACTAAAAAATATCAAAGACTTTGAGCAGTAACTGTAAATATAATCGCAAAATACCTTTATCACATCCAGAACTAAATAAATTATTTTGAAAAATCTCTTTTCAGAATGCACCATGTGGAGATTCCTTGCCAACATAACCGCCATTCTAATCGTAAACGGCAGGGTGACGTCGAGCGTTTCTCTCACGAAATCGCCGAAGAAGCCGCAAAGCAACAACCACGAGAATATTTCCACCCTCCTGGATAATCTCTTGAGCGGGTACGACAACAGCATTAGGCCAGATTTCGGAGGTAAATTGGAGATATCTGCGATTCAATTTGGGCGCTTACGTCATTTGGGGTTGCGTTTTCCAGGCGCCCCAGCCGTAGTCGAGGTCGACATCATGGTCAGGAGCATGGGACCAATCTCGGAAGTTGATATGGTAGGCAGACCACCCAGATTCAGATCTTATAGCTGAAAATCAAAACCAGTTTTATACCCTCAAATATTCTTTATTCACAATCATTATGTAGCCTTTCGGTGTACACAGTATATAGGGTATCCCTAAAAGATCTTTACAAAAAATCGTCAGATATAAGTAGGTAGGTATAGCTCATGAAAAATAAAAATTCTACGCCTATGGACCAACTCCCAAGCTTCAAAGCCTCAGACAAATATTAAACACAGACTAATAATTCAATAGAATACAGACCTTGCCAAGATAAAAAATGTTTGTAAACAACTAACACAAAACAATGCAATGATTGCACCATTGCCAAACTTCTTCATAAATTTATCTTGTACTTACTAAATAAATGTATAACAAACTTAAAAAAAAACATCAATTTGGAACAATTAGTTCATATCTACAATCTACATATAGTAAAAATTTGGACAGTTATCATTTAACCATAAATTTTACTGATTTTGTAAATTTACTGATCCTACTTGGTCTATAAATAATATCCTTAATGAATTGCTTATTCTGGTTAACGTGGCAACGTTGCACGAGCTCTTTGTGATCGTTGCGCATTTGCTTTATTATGCCCCAACAGCTGATCCAGAGTTCGTTGAGATTTCGCCGCTTTGTGTTTCGAGTGTTTACTTTTGCGTTATTGTTTTTGGCGAGATTTTGGGGTTATTGGGCAAAATACATATATAGTTCAGTTAGTAATTAGTAAATTAGTAGAGTTTTAAGGACGATGGGAAGGAAGTGTTGGATTTGTGGCATAGGAAATGCAGATTTAATTGTCAAATTTGTTGTTTTTGTTTTGAGTAGGCATTTTCTATGTTGGATGATTAGGTACAATGCAGCCTTTAGGTCAGTCTATGTTTATTATTTATCGGAGTTCAATCAAAGCATTTTAAAATTCAAACTTCAGGGTCGGACAGCGCCCAAACGAAGCAACTTTGAACCAAGGCAAGTTAAGCTAAATCGATTTTCTTGGGCTACACTATATCGGCAGAGTTTTGTAGACGCCTTTTATGGACGACCCGCGTATCTATTTTCCAGACCTACTCGATGGACTGTTATTTTCGCCAGTCCTGGGTAGACAGGAGGTTGGCGTTTTCTGGGAACTCCAGCGACACCCTGGCTCTCAGCATTTCGATGCTGAAGAGGATTTGGAAACCGGACACTTACTTCTACAACGGCAAGCAGTCGTATCTGCATACTATCACAACACCTAATAAGTTTGTCAGGCTGTTTCAGGATGGGAGGGTTCTATATTCGTCTAGGTAAGAACCTATGTATATCATTAAAACAGCTAGTACACAATTATTGCATAACCAATGACATCAGAACCTATAGACGTGGTGCCCCATTGTTAAAATGCCCTTTATTTTGACTCCAAGATTAAACCTATCCATATACTCAAATTATTTTAAGAAGTCCTTACTGGCACTGTCAATTGGTAATTTCGATATCCTAAGTTGGCATCAATGCAGCAAAAAATGCAACCGGGTCATAAGTTGAGGTCAGTAACTAGCCCATTTGCACTAATAATACGAAAAGTAACAACAACAAGAACAACTCAGATGACGGTAAAACTCACGAAACGTAGAAAACCCGCGAATATTTTCATTACCGAATGTTTGAACCAGTTTGAACGATCTGGAAAACCTTCACTGTCACTTTGACACACCGAAGCTAAATTTGCCTAAGTCCGCCCCTAGACGCTGCCAAAAGCAGCTGATTATTACAAAATACCAAAACGAAAGTGTTTCCATGACTTTTGAAATTAATATTAAAATTAGTTTTGGTCATTGTTATTTTTATTTGTAGCGGCATAATCGTGATTGCAATAGGGTTTTTATTTTATTATGCTCTTTTTTTCGTATCACCTGGGTAACTTTTCACATCATAAATCAACGAGTGACGTCATTAACTGGTTGAGACACATATACCAATGTTATACCCATGGTTAACAAAAAATTCCTAGGGATTTTGTGGAGAATGTCATCTGACAAAATCGGGACTTCTTACAGTAATCGGGGTATACCATTGAAATGACAAGTAGAACTTATCAATTCGATGATCCATACTACTCTAAAAACCTGCTACAAACAAAGACAGAAAGTCAACCATCAACCAACTATAATACACCCGGTGATTCCCGGTTATAGTTCCTCCAGAATCACACTTAGATATCGCATGTTTTTTCTAGTTTGGGGGCGCCGGAAGCATCGGAACCTCACCTGAAGACTCGGGGGATGGTCTAACGACTCCAGCCTCCGAGCCCAGAGTCGAAATAAGTTCGTTACGGCTCGACAAAAAGTAATCCAGGATATTTATCCATTGTGCAAAAAAATAAATGCTGGCAAGCTGATTTTTTAAGGGTTGGTCGGGGACTGCCTCCTGAGTATCCAACCAAAAAATCACACTCGGACCCCTTCAGGGTTTTGTGCAATAGGGGTGATTTCTTATTTTTTTTTTGAAAATTTTTTTTCCAGCCTGTTCATAATAATAAGCTCTACAACTTTGCTTTATAAAACTTTTTTTATAACTTTCATATCTCACCAGTTTTCAAACATTGAACGAACGAAGCATTCGTATTAAATATTGCATTTTTTAAAAAATGAAATGCGCTGTAACTGGTGAGATATGAAAGTTATAAAAAAGTTTTATAAGGCAAAGTTGTAGAGCTTATTATTATGCACAGGCTGGAAAATTCAATAAAATAAATAAATAAGAAACCACCCCTATTGCCCAAAACCCTGAAGGGGTTCGAGTGTGATTTTTTGGTTGGATACTCAGGAGGTAGTCCTCGACCAACCCTGAAAAATTCAACTTGCCAGCATTTATTTTTTTGCGCCCCTTATAAGACGGATCTAATTATCTTGGACTAAAGGGGCAATTTCTGACAATCTCGCGACATTTTCGGAATAATTTAATGGAGTGCTTAGGTTGTGATTAGTTCTGGGCGTCAAGCGTTTATCAAAACAAACCTGTCTATAGGTTCTGACGTCATTGTGCATAACACAAGATTGCGTACCATTGTGATTCGCGCTGGGTGCGCAATGAAGTTCAATTAACAATGCGTTACTCTAGTAACGAGTTGTTGACTATGCACCTTGTCGGGGGCTATAGCCGCTTTTTCCTCCCTAAAGACCCAGTTTTAGGGGAAAAGTGGGTTAAGGCCATCAAAAGAGATTTTGTTTCTACACAGTCTTCCAGGGTAAAAATGGTTTTGGTTTGGACTGTAAACCTAACAATTTTTACATGATTAAACGTAACCAAATTAAAATCAGGAAGTTTTATGGTTTTATTCATTCGAATTTTTAGTTGTATCTAGGCACTCAAATAAGAAATAATTGGCATTTACGAAAATTTTACCGGTAGATATCTAAATGCACCAAAAAGCCCTTGAAAATGTGACTTTCACTCTCGTAGATTATTATCCGTGTTGTAAAACCATGAGCTATACAATGTACAAATTCACCAAGTTATGACATCTTGAAATTTGAATTTGGCGCCTCAGGCCCACCTCCCTTGGTTGACTCATCGCTTTCAGCTACCGGGCCTTATCATTGCGACGGTGCTGTTATAGCCCCTTCGTGGGAATTTTTGAGGCCATCTTTGTAGGAACTTTTCTAATTTTTTGGGTCGCAGAACGCGCTGGTAAATTATGAGAGGCTACTTTCGGGACACCCTGTGTATCTAGAGGCTTTTCATAAAATCCAAATGAAAACTCAAGAATTTGTTATTTAGTTTGTTAGCCCATCGATTTTAGTTGAAATTAACAAATTTAGTAGTAGGAGAAAATCTAACGAACTTCGTTCGATCTAATAACAACTCCTTATATTATTTCTCGCCCGGTTGTATAAGTTGCACTAAGTTCAATTAAACTTCGTTTGGGAATAAATTGCCAGCTCCTCGGTGCAATCAAGTGCAAATTGAACATATAATTAAACGGTCTCTGAAAATTATTTACCCTAACGAAATACGTGCAATTTTTCTACGAGCGTGACTCCTACGGTAGGCTACCAAGTTTGCATATTGCATTTTTCATATTGTATTTTTCTGAAAATTTGAATATCCTCTGACTTAAGAAGGAACCGCTTAAGGAATTATGTTCATATGAGCTTTTTTCTTAAAATCGACCCAGGAATCTCTATATTTTTTAGATGAAAATGAAACTATAAATATAGTAAAAAAATGGAACACTCAATTTATAGTCCCCCACTCACCAATCATAAGCAAACACACCTGTCAGTCAGTTTGGACCACCGATCTTGACTTACTTTATCGCTCATAATGGAAGGAGCGCTTTTCCACTCCGTGCAATATGCAAGTGTCCGGGCAAATCTCGGCCGCCCCGCATTAATGGGGCAATTTATGGCAGATAAACTGAACAATCGCCGGCCATCCGGCGGCTATTGTCTGCCCATTTCGTCTATCTTCCCGCGACGACTTCGCAGCCCAGCGATGCGTCCGACAGAAATGGGGAGACGGGGGCCCGGGCCGAATCGAGGACGAATTGAATTTGATTTGGGGCAGAGGTTTCTAATGCCACAGAATTTGGTCCATTCTGTGCTAATCCCAGAAAAAATATAACTAGGCCAATAATAGCAAATAATGGCAATATTACGCCCCTACTTCAACCCCTTAGCCACCTGCAACACTCAAGCCTTTGGTTTTCCGAGGCCAGGTTCTATTAATTGATAGTGAACACCTTTTATTTCTGTTAAGGAAAATAGAATTTTCCTTATCTGTTATCCCCAGGGGCCACTCGTAAATTTCCTTTCATTCTACTCAACATCTATGTACTTTTCAACCCTCTTCGAGGCTTGTATCGGCACCGTCGCAATGACAAGGCCCGGCAGCTGAAAGCGATGAGTCATTCAAGGGAGGTGTACCTAAGGCGCCAAATTTTAATTTCAAGATGTCAACTTGGTAAATTTGGTAAAATTTTCGTAAATGCCAATTATTTCTTATTTGAATGCCTAGATACTACTAAATTCGAATGAATAAAACCATAAAACTTCCTGATTTTAAGGTGGTTACGTTTAATCATCTAAAATTGTTAGGTTTACAGTCCAAACCAAAACCATTTTTACCCTGGAAGACTGTGAAGGAACAAAATCTCTTTTGATGGCCTTAACCCACTTTTCCCCTTAAATGGGGTCTTTAGGAAGGAAAAAGCGGACACTTTAGGACCGCCTTTGTAGTTTCCCTTGCAGTTGGGAACGGAACACGTCCACGGCATGATTTAAATAAGTCCGAAACTGTAGACTTAACCCAAAACCTATAAATTAAAATTGAATTTTAATCACTTTATTCTGAATCACGGCTGTTTTATCACCTTATTAATAAATCTCCACGTCCTGTATTACTAAAAAACACAGTTCAACACACAATAAACACAACAAACGTTCTTTAAAACAGGAAAATCGCCAGACAAGTAAACGTAAACAACTATAAAAAGCTACCTCCCTCGAGGCCAACGATAAAGACAGGCCACGGCGCTAACGCATAATCGCGTAGTCACGTGACCAACTTAGTTCTATATAATGAAAGGCATTTTTGGAAATAAGTAGAAAAAACAAATTTCGTAACAATTTGGCAAGTTTTCTTTCATCTATTACATTAATGGATTTGTGCATCCAAGCTTTCTCTAATTGTTTTTTCAAAATTTTCAACCTGCCTCATCTGTTTTAGGCTGAGAGTTAAACGGCACTGCACTCACAATATTTTGGCACATTCTCAAAAATTGTTGGGACATCACCTTCCTTTAGCTTAGGTGATATTCTCTATAGGTATTTTCCTCCCACAACACATTTGTATTGTTTCACTTTCTTGAAAATGTGTTAGCCACACATACTTAAGCGTTTTTTAGAAATTAAATCTCAGTTGGGATTTGACGAATCCATTTTTGGCGGAAATTTTCATCCCGAGGCAAAACAAATGTTTGTTATGGCGACACTTTCTTCCTGGCTTTTGTAATATGTATAAATATAATATAAACAGACCCAATATTTGGTATTTAGGTTATTTTTTAAGAAATAAAAATGAAAACTAACCTCAGTAGGTATACTGTAAATATTGACGAGGTCTCAGTTGATCGGCAGCGTGAAAGACCGAAGAGAAACCGTATCAGGGCGTGGGTCGACAACGAAAATCCTCGAGTACGTTACAACACTGATTTATTTCGCACAAGGTGAATGGTGAATACAATAAATACACAAACCCGAACGTGGTCAACGGGAACGGCTTCCAGCCACCCGGACCGTCTGAACTCGCGGATCTCCCGTAAGCAGTTTACCCCTCTGTGTCTCAGGCTCCACTGTCCAATACTAATACTGTCCCATGTCCATAATAGTCCATTCCGGGTTCCCTATTCTGTGGTTCGAAGGAGAATTCCCCTTACAGCGCTCACGCGTCGCGTCGTGTTGGTGCGAACGGCACCAATATTAGTAGGCCTTGTACCTCCCTGTGATGACGTAGTGACGTTTCGCGTCGCCAGCTGATTGGGCTTTATCATTGCGACGGTGCCGCTTGGAGCACCTAAATCTGTCTGACGGTCTATAAGGTGTTTCACTGACATATTTAATACTGGCCTTCAAGTTTTATGTTAACTAACTTCATAATATACTCCTTACTTACTGCAATTGAAAATAACTATTTCACAAACAGATCTACAAAGAAGAAAATACATTCCCATTGATGGTTGATCGAGGCAATACACGAAGTACGAAGTATTCCCTACGAACGAAGTATGCAAATGAGAATGGGGTTCGGGCCAGGCTTAATTAAAGTTGAGAGCGCGGGAATGCATCAAATCACCTTCGGAAAATCCGCCCATTAAACAAAATCGGCCCACTTGACACGGCCCAACTGTGCTGATTCGGGACCGTGACATTCGCTTGGGTTTCGGTTAGTTTGGTGAGGGACAACTTCCAATAAAATGAAACAATTCGAGTGGTCGACAAGTCCTTGACCCGTACAGACACTTCGAATTTAATCAAGTACAAAAATTGTTGACATAAAAGATTTGAAACCACGACTCAGTTGTTTGTTTCTGCAGATCGCATAAACACTTCCTTAAACTTTACAGTATAGCTTATCAATTTTGATTTCCAACTAATATTAAACCATAAACAGTGCGTTATACCGAACATTTAATATTTTTCCACCCGGATGTGGAACTTTTGTCGTGTGACTTCTTAGTCTGGGGCGTTTATTAGAGTGTATTAGAGTTTTTTTTGGATGGGTAAATTTGAGACACACCCTGAGGTAAAAATGATACAACACACAGGTCTAAAAACTTCTGGAGCGGCAGAGATTTTTGCCTTTCCAATAGATTTTGACAGATATAGTCCTAGTGTGTTCCTTTATATAAGATTTTAACCAATGACGTCAAAACCTATAGACGTGGTTCCCCATTGTTAAAATGCTCTTTATTTTGACTCCAAGATTAAATATATCCATACTACTCTAAAAACATGCTACAAACAAAGACAGAAAGTCAACCATCAACCAACTATACACCCGGTGATTCCCGGTTATAGTTCCTCCAGAACCACATTTAGATATCGCATGTTTTTTCTTGTTTGGGGGCGCCGGAAGCATCGGAACCTCACCTGAAGACTCGGGGGATGGTCTAACGACGCCAGCCTCCGAGCCCAGAGTCGAAATAAGTTCGCAGCGTTTAGATTGTGATTAGTTCTGGGCGTCAAGCGGTTATCAAAACAAACCTGTCTATAGGTTCTGACGTCATTGGTTTTAACCATGACCTGGACCGACACTATATTAATATCGTGTTGGTCCAGCCACGACTTACATAAAATGCATATTTAAAATGTCCACTTATAATACCAGTGTCAACTCACAATAGCATACCGAGGACACTTCGTACGTCTAACCGAATCCGTCGGTAAATCTAAAAACCTTTTGATTAAATTCAGAGCACGGCCATCAAAATCCCACACTCTACCCAACCCTATTGCCATCGTGGACGTTTTGTTCCTAATCTATCAAAAAGATTTAGAGGGGATAAAGGAGACCGAAAGATATCATTCGCTTGTGGGGTCATTTCTGTTATTGTTGCAGGGATTATTTTGAAGTCGACGTAAAAAACTGGACCGCGATCGAATCACGACTTTGTGGTGAAGCGACAAACTACAACAACGAGCTAAACGTGATGTATTTCGAATATTCAGCATGATGTATGCGGTGACAGCATCAATAATGCCCTTCGATTTGAACTAAAGAGATTTATCGGGCGATATATTTTTAATATCTGCACATTGTCGAAATTTTTTTGTTCTCTGTTTTTAATATAGAGAGTTAACAATTCTTGTTAAATTTATTCCACAAATCTCCCATACTAGCATATCAGTGATGGGATGTGCCTTATATGTGTCGGGCCTCTACTAAGTATATTATTTTGAAGGAGTTTCAAAGAGGAATGGGGTTTAGGGTAGAAAATATTGTTGGGTTGGATGGTTCTACATATAAAATATTTATTCTTCTGGAAATTTATGCGCTGATAAGCAACCCCTAGAAATCCCCATTAGAACAAAATAAATTCTAAATTTTAAATAATTCTCAGCTAAACAAGGGACATAGGTAATGCATTTAATAGTTTACTGTGGTTATGCAAATTTTTTTGTGTCTAAATAAGTACTCGTTTTGCAAACTTCATTCGCAAACTGTAAAAGCCCATCACATATGCATTATATGGTACCTCAGAGAAATAACCAAGGAATGGTACGATATTTATCTAGAATCGTGTGTTAATTTTAAAAACATTAATATTATGTTTTATTTAGTGATATTATTATGCAACGAGTTTTACAAAGACTATTTTGAGCATCTAGAAGAGTTTGTAAAACACACTTTTTCAGTCGAATCTACACAACTGCAGTTGTAAATTGGAATTTAATTTCCAGATTAACCATAAAAGCTGGGTGCCCCATGAACCTGGAGGACTTCCCAATGGACATCCAGAGGTGCCCCCTGAAGTTCGGTTCCTGTAAGTACATGCCGACGCCACTTTTATCCTTTTCGTTATCCAAGTTTGACCACATGAATTATCTCCAAATGGCGCGTCCTTTTTGGAGATTTTTCACGGCGTTCTGGGCAGCAATGTTGGAGGAACGCCAGTGCATCCTTTCTGGACACTTCGCGGAGGAATCTTGGCAATTTTTGTCTCGGATACGGTGTGGTACTTTAAAAATTATGGGGTGGTTTGGGGGAAATTATTTATTGGCAACAAAGCGGGGGTTTTACTGCAACCTGACGGAAAAACGGTTAATTTGTAGTTGAGTTTGGATGTGGTTCAAGAAAACGAAATAGGAAAAGCCGGGCTATTTTGTACTTTGTTTATTCGTAAGTAATATCATAAGGGCATCTAATTTTTCCGAAAAAAAAAATGGAAAAAACACGTTGCTAAGTAATATTTTTACAAGAAGCATGAGTGCTGGTGGCAACAAAAATCCGAGTCGAAGACGAGGATTTTTGCATCTGCACGAATGCATTTTGTTAAAAAAATTTTACTTAGCATTGTGTTTTTTTGGATTTTTTTCACAGGAAAAATTAGATGCCCGAATGGTATTTGACAAGACTATTTCATGCATAGATAAAGGATTTATATTTCATGAGTAACAGATTATTCTGCATACACATATAGCTTACAAAACATACTACCTATTATTATACAACATCTGTCAAATTTTGCCGCGGGTAAACTCGAAAAAACTGCTGACAGGTGCTGTCATACAGTTTTCCATCTAAAGTCTATCCAAGTTACAGAGGCAGTGAATCAAAACATTGGCCACCACGTGACCTATATTCTCTTATTGGTCTGCCCGTCATAAAATGTTATAAGTGTTTACTCGGCGAGCAGAATGCAGGGCCGGCTCTTCCCTCAGTCGAGTTTCCTGCATATTTTAGATCGGATCGCGAGCAGTATATTCTATAAATTTATTTTCCTCCTTAATTTATTGTGATATATGGTAGGGCTTGTTGAGAATTTACAGAAACACGCACTACGTCACAAAAACATCTATTTAAAAATCTCACAATTTAAGTATACAATCGTACTATGCTATCGAATACCCGTAGCCAACTGTGTCTTCGACACAGTGCAGACCAAAATAAACACCTTAGTTTTTTACATCGTACCTATACGGCGAAACAATAAACTCAATAAGATATGAATATATCACACACCTCCCCCCTACATAAAATGTTCAAATGAAAAAAAATTACAATTTGTCGTATACTAATCTATCAATTTGTTTTCTTTCGCGTTTAGGGCGTTCACCTTGAGCACTACACTGCACATTTTCCACTTTTTCTACATCATCTACTGGACTAGGCATATCATCCACAATATTTTCAGATACTTCAAAATTTTCTTGCTGATTGCCATTTATTAAAGAAGATTCATACAAGTGAATTTTTTTTATTTGATTGACGTGCCTTTTCCAGGATAGATTACCCAACTCAGGAATATTTACAATGTAAGTCGTTTTACCAATTTTTTTTACAATGGTTCCCTTTATCCAAGTAACTTTATTTATTTTTCTATAATCTTTAACAATTACGGTTTCGCCAACATTAAATAATACAACTCGACGACCTTTGTGGTACTTTCTTTGTTTATTTTGACTTATTAAAACTTTATTTTGTAGATCGTTATTACTTATAGACTTTTCGGGTCTAAGCAAATCAAAACGCGTTCGTAATTTCCGGTTAAACATTAATTCTGCTGGGCTAAGTCCTGTACTGCAGTGTTTTGTGTTTCTATAATCGAACAAAAAATTATTCAATGCCCAGTTAATGTCTAATGTACTATTTTTCCCTAACGCATTTTTGAGAGCGTTTTTTATCGTTTTAACTGCGTTTTCCGCCGCTCCGTTTGAAGATGGGTGAAAAGGAGGAGATGTAACATGTTGCAAACTATTCTTTGATAAAAATAACTGAAATTCGTTTGAACAAAATGTCGTTGCATTATCTGTCACTATTTTGTGTGGAAGACCAAAACGGGCAAATAATGATCGCAAAACTTCAATCGTTACTTTGGAGGTTATTGAATTGAGAGGAAACACCTCAACCCATTTTGAATATGCATCCATTACAATTAAAAACTGTTTATTCAAAAACGGCCCCATGAAATCTAAATGCAAGCGGGACCATACTTCTTGCGGATAAGGCCATGGGGTAAGTATTGCCTTGTCTGGTGATTTTTTATGAATTAAACAATTTTCACATGATTGACAAATTTGTTCAATCTGTTTGTCTAAACCAGGCCACCAGAAGTATGATCGGGCTAGGCTTTTCATTTTTACTACGCCCATGTGACTGGCATGAAGCTGTTTAAGTAATTCGGGACGTAATATAAAAGGAATTATTATTCGATTATTCCATATTACACAGTCGGATTCTAAACTAAGATCATTTCTGATACGAAAATACGTTTTAAGTTCATCTGGAACCTTGTTCGGCCAGCCGTTCTTTATAAAATTTATAACTTTATTTAAACTTGCATCTTTGGCAGTTTTCAATTTAACAAGATTAAAATTAATTGGAAAATCTGTATTATTAGAAAAATAATTTACAAAATTGATTTCGTCGGCATGGCTGTCTTCGTTCGGGTTTTCCAGAGGTAACCTTGATAGAGAATCGGCATAATTTTGATTCGATTTCACAAAACAAATTTCATAATCAAAATTTGACAAGATAATTGACCATCTTCTTAATCGATTTGCTGAAAATTGGGGAATACCCTTTTCTGGATTAAAAATGTACGTTAGCGGTTTATGGTCAGTTACTAAATAAAATTTAACTCCATAAATGTACTGAAAAAATTTTGATACTCCAAAAACTAAAGAAAGAGCCTCTTTTTCAATTTGGCTATATTTTTCTTCAGATTTTGACAGTGTGCGGCTTGCGTAAGCAATAGGTCTTTCGGATTTGTCTGGCATAATATGGCTAAGAACAGCACCAATACCATAATTTGACGAATCTGTACATAATCTTATGGGTAAATCCGGATTAAAATGCACCAGAACATCAGCCGACGCAAGTAATTTTTTTACCTTGCAAAAAGCTTTGTCACATTCTTGTGACCAAACCCAATCTATATCTGCTTTTAACAGCTGGTACAACGGATGTAAAATCATGGATAAATTTCTTATAAATTTTCCATAAAAATTTACCATTCCAAGAAAAGATTTTAATTGTGTTACATTACCCGGAATTGGAGCATTTTTTATGGCTAAAATCTTTTCTTCGGAAGTATATACACCGCGACTGTCAATAATGAAACCTAAGTAAGATATTGAAGGTTTGAAAAATTCACATTTATTCAAACACAAACGTAGGCCAGCCTCTTGTAATCTAAACAGAACTTTTCTTAATCGTTCAATGTGTTGTTGTCGGTCACACCCGGTAACCAAAATATCATCAAGAAAAACAATGGTTCCGTCAATATCTTGCAACAAAGAATCCATAATTTTTTGAAATTTCGCCGGCAAACTAGCAATACCAAAAGGAGCTCTCGTGTAACGAAATAAACCCTTGTGGGTGGATATTGTAACTAATTCCCGAGATTTGTCATCCAATAATATTTGCTGATAAGCTGAAGACAAATCTAATTTTGTAAAATGTGTACCGCCCTGTAATTTAACTAGAAGCTCCTCCACTCTTGGAAGGGGGTATTTATCGATTTCAATGTAAGGATTCACACTAACTTTAAAATCACCACAAATTCGTACTGCACCATTTTGTTTCAAAACTGGAACAATTGGTGTTCCCCATTCGCTAAATTGAACAGATTCTATTACTCCTTGAGCTTGTAATCGCTCCAGTTCTTGTTCAACTTTTCCCTTTATCGCAAAAGGTAATGGGCGAGGTCGAAAAAATTTTGGTTTGACTAAACTATTTTTTAAATCTAAAGAAATAGTTCCTTTGGTAAATGTACCCAAACCTGGCAAAAAAACTTGTTTATATTTCTGAAGTAAAATTTTTAAATCAGCAGGTAGCTCAGCCTCAACAAAATTAAGGTTTTCTTTTGGAACAACGACAAGTCCAAATAGATAATAAAAATCTCTACCTAACAAAGGTGGTCCAATTGAATTACTTATTACATGAATTTTTAATTCTTTTTCCTGATTATTAAAGAAAATTTTACAAGTAAAATATCCTGTCGTTGTTAGATAATTTCCATCATAAACAATAAAAAAGGTATCAGGTGGCATTAAGGATTTATGAGAAAAATTAGATATAAAATAATTTTCCGAAACAACACTACGCGCAGAACCTGTGTCTAATGTGTAAACACAAGACTTTTTATCGACAAAAATTTTTATTTTAATCGGAGGATTTCGTGTAGAATCTCGCTTCGAATCTAACGAAAACAATGAAGCCCCCGATTCTTCTAAAAAATGCTGGCTATTATTTTGATATGCCTTATTATTATTGTATTTTTTAGAACACATTGGAGCCAAATGCCCTTTATTTTTACATTTGTAGCAAAAACATTCGCGGAATGAGCACTTATCTGCCTGATGGTTTCTTCGTCCGCATACACCGCATTTCGGTGCCCTTGGAGCGCCTGCCGCGGTACCATAATATGATGGCCCGGGCCCGGCGACGGCGGCGATGGCGGTTTGGTGGGGGGCGCGGGGGGTACCCTGCGCTCTGGCCGCCGCCTGCTGACTGCCGCTCCTGCCGGTACCGCCGCCCCCGATTCCGCGAGTGTGCGCAGAACCATTCCTTATCGATCGGCTGCTGGCGTACTGAAGTTCCACTGGTTCCTTTTTGATACCCAAATTCTCGTAGGAATTTAAATGCTGGTGTGCGGCGGCCTTGGCCGTCGCTATCTCTACGACATTCTCTAATGTCACTGTTTTCTTTTCTTCAAAAAGTCGGTCTTGAATTGCGCCTTTGTCATATCCAATAATGAACTGGTCTCTCAGAATCTGCTGTAGCTGATTTGTTTCAAAATCGCACAAGTTGGCTAATTCACGAACTCTTGCACACCATTCTCTTGCTGATTCGGTAGGTAGTTTTCGGGAAGTATAAAACTTATAACGTGCTGCAAAAACTGACATTGTGGGTTTGAAATACTCCGATAACAGTTTCACCAATTCATCGTATTTCTTTTTTTCGGGTTCAGTCGGCAAACACAAATTATGCACCAATTTATATGCGTCTTCTGTGAGTGCGTTAAGCAGTATAGCTCTTCTTCTATCCACATCAATGATTTCATTTGCTAGAAAATAATTTTCCAGTCTTCTTTTGAAAATAACCCAATCGGCATTGGCAGGGTCGAATTCTCGAAGATGTCCAAAATTCGTGGTTGCCATCTTGCACTTCTACTTGCGTGGATTTTGCGGAAAATCGTTAATATGAACTTCTTTTCCCGCATGTAACTCGTCGCCACTTTTGTGATATATGGTAGGGCTTGTTGAGAATTTACAGAAACACGCACTACGTCACAAAAACATCTATTTAAAAATCTCACAATTTAAGTATACAATCGTACTATGCTATCGAATACCCGTAGCCAACTGTGTCTTCGACACAGTGCAGACCAAAATAAACACCTTAGTTTTTTACATCGTACCTATACGGCGAAACAATAAACTCAATAAGATATGAATATATCACATTTATAAAGATCCACGAAAGGAAGAAACACAAATTTTAGAACTTCTAAAAGAATTAGTTCAAAATTACAAGCCACTTGGAATCTCATATTAGTCCGACCCTGGTAATCGATCGCAAGGCGGTCATGTGACTTTGTTTATATCTACTGCCGGTGTAACTTGGATAGACTTTAGAAACCATTTATAATTCAAAATTGCGCGTTTGTGATTGGTGGAAATTAGGACGAGGGAAATAGTCCACATTATACAGTTTCGTCAAGAAAATTAAATCACACCAACCGAATAACTAAAAACCTCCAACTTCTCCAAGCAGTTAAGCTTGACGTATCTCCCGTCATATCCGTCATCGCCTCTCAACTATTATCTCCCCGCCCGCTGGGATCCAGCGAAATGGACTATTTATCCAGATATTTCTCACCTGTTCCAGTCGGATACACGAACCGTGACGTCATATACAGGTGGAACTCGAAACGGCAGGTGGCCATCGCCGAAGACATGAAGCTCTCCCAGTTTGACCTGATCGGTACACCAGCTGGTAACCACACCGACAGTCAGCTCAACAGCGACACGAAAACTGGTAAGAAACAATTATTATTATTGTTGTCAACATCATAATACACTTTTATACCAAAATAAAATAAAAATTCTGACGCCTCATGTAGATAAGAGCACGTTTGTTGAGATATTCGGCGAATTTTACACACATATTATGGAAACAAGATAAAATCGCATAAATACACTTGCGATCTAGTAAGTACATCTCTTTTGCCAGGCCCGCTTAGAGTCGGGTGATATTTTATGGCCTCTTTATTTGCAGATAATTTCCCAAATGTAAAGCTAGTGTCAAGTGCTGAAATATATTTATTTGCGGCGATTTAAATCAATCAATATAAAATAAATAATGCACTCCTTTGGAAACCAGCCCATATTTTATGAAACTATCATAATCAATTAAGACATTTTCCTATTTACAAACAAAACAATGCACTTTACCATACTAAAACGTAGAAGGAATTTGAAGAAGTTATATTGAGAAAAATATAGTTTTAGGGCATCTTTCAAACGTATCTTGTTAAATATTTACCTGTGAAACGAAATCCCGGGCTCTTGCTTTTCACTTCTGCTTTTGCAGCCAAACGCTGAACAATTCACCATCGTAAGAGTATGTTTAATCACTGTTGCTTTTAATTAAATAAATTGATGGTTCAAAAACCAAACTTGTGTAGCATTCTCTAAGGAATAAGAATATTATGTCAAACTAATATACTTAGGTACAGGGTTGTAAAAAAGTCATTTCAAAAAATACTCTTTTTCAAAGCAATATATATGAACTTGGGTTTTAACATAAAATATTAGTAATGAGGATACGGGGAATAGTAAAATATTGTCGGTTCTCATTTCTGACCTCTGGTTTGGCCGCCGAAAATGAGCATTCCTTAATCAATTTGAGACACCCTGTATATTTAAGGTTTTAGGTTCCTTTTGTTCTCCCAATTCCATTAATTCCAGATTTATATGATTATATCTCTAAAAATAACCAAATATGATAAATCTTTGCATGGAATGCTAAGAATATATTGCATATGGTTGGAATTGGGAGAAGAAACGGGACCTAAAAAGCTCAAAATATACAAGGTATCTCAAAATTCTGATGCTCACTTTCGGAAGTCAGAAATGAAAACCGACAATATTGTGTTACTCCCCGTACACTCTTTACTAATATTTCGTGTTAAAATCCGTTTTCAAAATTTTTTGAAAAAGTAAATTTGTTGAAGTAACTTTCTCTTTCTCGTATATTAATGTCATGTTCGCATTCCACGAAAAATTCTACACAAGTTTGGTTTTTTAACCATCAATTTATCTTTACAATAATTACCGAGAAAATCGACTTTATCACATTAACTGGGACATTCTGTACAGACATTAAAATGCCGTGATTTTAAGAAGTATTAGATACCAATGATCATAATATTCAGTTTTAAATTGATAAACTTTAGGAAATGATGAACTTTGGAAAATAATACCACTTCCTCATTCTCATATAGACCCTTCGTTTCCTACAAAAAATATTGTTCATATTTTTTCTATCTCTTATGGTTTCATGGTAATTTCGTTTTTTAAATTTAATACACATAAAATGATATGAAAAATAACAATTTTTTTAAAAGGGGACCAACATCTAAGAGAATATTTTTAGTAGAGTAGAAAGCTAAATTATTTTCACTTTGGCCCTTCACTATACACTATACAGTTAGGTTTTAGGAAGATTAGATTTTGGTCCTTTTACAAAATTCTGATGATGTTATTTCTCAAAGTTTGTCAGTTTAAAACTGAAACACCTTGTATAAATAGTTTTTGGTATTACTGCGTATTACCGAACTAAACAAAATATAAGAGATTGCGTAGTAAAAGTTGCAAAGAATGAAACAATCTAACCGTTGAGGGAAAGAATAATAACGCTATAATACAAGTCAGTATCAGACGGTTCTTGCTAATAGAACCACCCGAAACAGTGGCTTGCGAGATACGCCTAGAGGTGGTACTGGCGAGCTGACGTCACTATTACGAAAATTTATTTAGAGGCTCTTCAAAAATCCAGGTAAAGAATTTTTCTTTATTGTATTAACCCATTTACTACAGGAAGTAGAATCGATTTGCATAAACCAATCATTTACATTACATTTACGTGGCTTCAACTCTGGATGACGACACTTTACCCTTATCCTCCGAATTCCGCATCTGCCAAAACACGACCAATTGAGCAGGCATTATTGGTGCCAATCGAATCTAATTATTCGGCCTTTCATACAACCACAGGGACCCACTCGATGGCACTTAATGAATTCCGTTCGATGAAATGCATATACCACAGATAATCTATACAGAATTATAGCACACTGGAGCTTCAGACTTTATTCATACAATTAATTTAAGACTTACAGTAATTAAAAGATGCAGTAATTATTGTTAAATTTAATGAAGTACCGACATAATCATAATATCAGGACAAAACTATTTTATTTTAGATCGCAAACATTTTAAGAACGGCAATATTTCTAAAGGCCCAATCGTGTACAATAATTTAGGAAATGAATTTAAAAAAGAATTAACGCAAATTTAGAAAAATAAACCTCCAAATTAAATTTAAAAACCTCTCCAATTCAATACAACCTTTATCTAATATTTTTTGTACTATTTTTGCAGCTGAGTACTCTATGCTTCTGGTTAGTTTTCACTTGCAAAGACACATGGGAAACTTCCTTATACAAGTGTATGGACCTTGCGTTCTTCTGGTTGTTCTCTCTTGGGTGTCCTTCTGGTTGAACAGAGAAGCAACTGCTGACAGGGTATCTTTAGGTAAATATAACACGCTATTAAACAATTTATAATAAATCACAGCTTTTGCTGACTAAAAGTAAATGTCCTATAATAATGATGGATTTTAGATGATGTTTTTTTTTACTTTTATTCTAAGTATTCAAACGTTTCAGGGATCACCACGGTGCTAACAATGACATTTTTGGGATTAGAAGCCAGAACGGACCTACCAAAAGTGTCCTACCCTACAGCTTTAGACTTTTTTGTGTTTGTTTCGTTTGGATTCATTTTTGCAACAATACTGCAAGTAAGTTTTTCTCACGATCCTCGTAAAGAATTCAACATTTTTCGTTTTTAGTTTGCTGTCGTCCATTACTTTACCAAATATGGATCGGGAGAATGTTACTTCAGTAGCGATTTCAGTTCAGACTCTGAATCTGACGATGATGAGTGGATGTCTGTCGAATCCAGAGATGCATTGCGTACTACTCCAACGGTATTTTTTTAATTTTTCATAACCAACATTCTACAGATCATTTTAGATATCTGGTACAAGTACAAGAAGGAACAGTACAAGCGCATCACCATATCGCAACAACAACATACAGAGCGATCAACATTTTGTTGAGGTTATTCCACTTTCGGCGTGTTCAATATCAATGCCAACGAGAAGAAGGTCTTCTCAAGCGTGGGCCCATTTGTCTTGTTTAAACAAGAATGAGAGCAGCTCGCCAAATGTAGTGCAAGATATTAGAAATACACACAAAATAAGTTGCCAAAGTAAGTCCGCAAAATAGGCCTTTCTTATACATACAGGATGATTTTTTTAGGTCTACCACCACGATTTTCTCGCTCATTTTGCGGACTACAAAAAAAACGTAAGAAACAAAAATGTGGCAATTTTAGACAGCTAAGAGGTGCTGCGAAAGAAATCGGCATCCATGGCCAACTTGTCGCGCAATATAACAAAACTATTAATGGCCGTGGAATGTTTATTTTAAGAGACAGAGAAAAACTTTTATATTGAAAATTGATGGCACTTAGAAGCTTTATGCAAAAGGGTACTTAGATAGTTTCAGAAAATTACACAGGATCTTTCGGCTCTCCTGAGGCTATGAATTTTTTTTGTTTATTTCTTATTAATCGATTTTCTCGCTTATTTTGGGCCGCACAGAAAATATGTAAGAAAACAAAATATGGAAATTTTGGTCAGCGAGGCGACATTAAAAAAGGAATGGGCCTCCATACCCAACTTTTCGCGGTGTACTAAAAAAAACCTAAAATCGACAAAAATTTTCATGGTCTCAAGAGAGCCGAAGACCCTGTGTAATTTGCTGAAACTATCTGAGCACCTGGGTGGATAAAGCTTCTCAGTGCCATCAATTTTCAATATAAATGTTTTCCTCTGTCTCTTAAAATAAACATTCCACGGCCATTAATAGTTTTGCTCAATTTGAGCTTTTTTTAATATTGCGTGACAAGTTGGACATGGATGCCGATTTCTTTTGTAGCACCACTTAGCTGTCCAAAATTGCCACATTTTTGTTTCTTAAGTTTTTTTTGTAGGCCGCAAAATGAGCGAGAAAATCGCGGTGGTAGACCTAAAAAAATCATCCTGTATAAATATCAAATTATTTTGCAGATCACAAACAAAGAAGAAAGAAAAAGAAACGGTCACCTAGGTTCAACTCAGTCTCTAAAATCGACAGAGCATCTAGAGTCGGGTTTCCTCTTTTTTTTGTTACGATAAATATTTTTTATTGGTATTCTTACTTATCTAGAACAAACAGAATTTATATGGCCGTTAAATGATCAAAAACTATTTGGAAATATTTCTGCTTGAATAGATGAAATAAATAATAATATTACAACAATAACACTGTCCATTGTCCATACCTAATATATCTATTTATATAGTGCTAGACTAGAGTAGTTTAGCATGAAATAAGTGGTTATAATAAAACACCAGTCTATGATATTTTGTAAAATATTGCCACAGATAATTAATAAATAATCTATTCTTATTTATTGAAAGAACGAGTTTAATTCACCCCTGAAACTATAGAATAAATAATGAGAAATGTAAATTGATATTTATTTATTCCATTATGCTTAAATTACTTTAGGAACAACACCGGTAGTTTATCGCGACACTGTTTCTGGACCATCGCCCAACGTAGCGCCTGGAGGAAGAAGAAGAAGAGCAAAAACTGACATGTAACATAACCTCACTTTCGCCTTCGCCTCGGAAATTTTCATTTACAATTTTTTCATAAAAATGAGAAGACGGGCGGGTTTAGGGGCAATCCAAAAACAGAAATTAGAACAAGAAAAATACAAAGAACGAGGAAATGAAATCCAAGAGAATCAATTCGAACAAATGACCAAGCAACTCGAAGTGTTCAAAATAAATTTAGAGGAGTTCGCTAGGAAACACAAACACGAAATTAAGAAGAACCCCGAGTTTAGGAGACAGTTTCAGGTAATTAACACCAAACACAATATTAGCAGTAATTAACATTGGTCAATTATTCAGGATATGTGTGCTAGTATCGGTGTTGATCCACTATCTTCGGGAAAAGGGTTTTGGTCGGTTCTAGGTATCGGAGATTTTTATTACGAACTTGCCGTACAAATAGTTGAAGTGTGTTTAGCAACAAACGTCAAAAACGGTGGCTTAATAAGTCTGGACGAACTTCGAACGAGGTTGATAAAAGCACGAGGGCAACGGAAGGAGCACCAAGAAATTTCTAAAGACGACTTAATCAGGGCTGCCGATAAATTAAAAATTTTCGGTAGCGGTTTCACTGTGATTCCCATAGGAAAGGGACAAGTAAATTACTTTATTATATATATCATACATTTTATTCTATAGGGTGTTTTGTTTTTAGTATATGGTTCAGTCAGTTCCGGGCGAATTAAGTATGGATCATTCCGCAGTGTTGCAACAAGCAGCGAATTCAAATCAGGCCTATGTGTCAGTTTTGTACTTAAAACGAGAATTAGGTTGGGAAAATGAACGTAGCCAAAGTGCTCTTGATCATATGGTATGAATACATTTAATTCATTTGAATATAAATAAAATTTATTTGTTTTTAGGTTAATCAAGGCCTAGCTTGGATAGACACACAAAATCCACGAGAAAAGTTGTACTACTTTCCTAGTCTTTTTACTGCCTGTGTCAACGCTTCTAAATAGATCCTAAATTATGTTAAACGGAACTTTGTATTATAAATTTTATTTATACAATAATGTAATGTATAAAAAATAAATTACTTCATATTTTTATTAACAGTTAAATTGCTAATTTTATTTACATCTTGAGAAATAACATCCAAAAACAACTTATATTGTCCCAACTTTTGGCTATCTTCTTCAGACTTTTGTTTTAATTTATTGTTTTCTTGTTTCAAATTGTTAATCTCTAACTTTAGGTCATTTATTAATTTTTGTAAATCATCTACAATGGTTCTTGTTTCTGTTCGCCACTTCTTGATAAGTTCATCTTTCATCTCAATTTTTGATTGGTATTCTTTTATTTCTCCTTTGTGTTGGTTACATATTTCCAATATCTTTTCTTCTTGGGTACTAGAAAACAACCTGAAACAGGAAACTTCAACAATAAATAAGAATTTACTTCCCATTTAATACACTGTCAATGCCAATGAGAATTTAAAGATCTATGAAATTACAAAATGAATGTCACTGACAATGCTTCATTAACCTGACAATAAGAACAATTTTCAGTTTAACTTCCAAACTTACAAAAGTTCAGCACTTATGGATAGAAAAAGCAACAAGTTTACATACTCACTTTTCATAATTATCTTTTTGACTTCTGAAATTTTGTTCTACTATTTCATTTTTGCCTCTTAAATGCTCTACTTTGTCAATCAAATCGCTTGCAATTATTTTTCTGTCTTCCAGTTGAACATTCAGTTGGTTAATCTGTGCTTTCAGTGTATTCAATTCAATTTCTTTAGCTTTTAAATTTCGTTCATAAATGTCCGCCATCTGATTCAAATCATGCTTGATTGAATCTTTTTCAGCGGCCAGTTGTATGTTCTGTTTTTCAGAAACGAGCAGTTTTTGAAATGTCGATTCCAAATTTTTTTCAAGGAGTAAAAGTTTTGAAGTACTGCTTTCGTCTATGTTTATGTTTCCCTTCTGGAGTCTTTGTATTTCGTTTTCTAATAAATTGCACTTTTGCAAGATGTTTTCCAATTCCATTGATTTTATTTTATTTTCATCATGGGAAGTTTTTAGTTCTTCTGAAAGACATTTTAATTTTTCTTCGCATCCTTTTTTGAGGGCTTCCTTTTCAATCGCAATTTTATTTTTTGTATCTTGTTCTATTTTTGCTAATAGATCATTGAACTTTTCAATCTCGTCTAGAAAATAAAGTTTTATATTTATAATATATTTTAAAAAATGTTGTCACCTTTTAATTTTTGCTCCCTCATTAAAGCAGCATCTTTCTCCATCAGAGCAGATTCCACAACATTTACAGCTTCGTTTACTTTTAGAATACATTCTTTATTTTTCTTTTTAAATGCTTAAATAAACAGAAAGTAACAAAATTATACCAAAAATATAATATTCTTACTTTGAAGCTGTCCTTCTTTTTGTTGAATTGTCTTTTGTAATTTCACTTTTGTATGTGAACAATCTTGCAGCCTATTTTGTAAATTCAAGACTTCCTCTTCAAGATTTTTTATAATTTGAATAGCTCCTGTTTGGTTCTCTAAAGATTTGTCTAGTTCACGCCTTCTTACTTCTATTTCATTTGAAGATTCTTTTAAATTATTTTGTAACCTCTTTTCTGACAATGCCAATTTTTGTTCTAAATCTCTAATTTTTTCTTCATAAGCTGACTTGAATTGCAAATGTTCTTTCTTTGGAATAAATCCTTCTATACCAGCTTGATAAATGCGTAGTTCATCTTCAAGAGAATCGATCGTTTGCACAGCATTCTTCCACAGTTTTAAAGTATATTCTTTTTCTTGGCAGGTAGCGTCCAATTGTTGCTTTAAATTTTCCAACAGGTTACTTTCTTCGTGAAATATTATCTTCGACGCATTTTCTTGTTCTCTCAAGGCATCGGATAATTCTTGTGACAATCTTTGATTGTCAGTAACAACTTCGGTAATTTTTGATTTTAACTTTTCATGTTCATTCTAAAAGAACAGAAGAAACATATTCCATTGAAAGCGGTACATATTTTACTATTTGCTTACCTTAAAACTACTTAATTCTGTTGTTAACTCTTTTACTAGGTCTTCATAATTGTCAACAATATTTTGAAAATTTCTAAAAATAAAAGGTGTTTTAATCGGTAGGTACACCAACCTTCTTGGTCGTACTTACAATGTGCTAGTTTCTTCCATTTCCTCCTTAAATACACAATCTTCCTAACTTTTCGACAACTAAAACCGAATCTCATGCTTTCAAATTTCGCCGCGACTTTCCACTGTCATTTTCCTTGCGAAAATTCCCCAGTCTTGCGTAATATGTCGCCAAAATGTGTCTCCATAGTATTTTCCTCAAATAAAACGACAGAAACGGGTCACAATGTGATATAAATGGTAAGTTTGGCAGGTTTGTTTGTATTATAAGAATGCGAGAGACTGGTACCTATAGGAGTAGGTACACCCGCATGGGGATGGATCAATAAATTTGTGCGTAGCGAATTGAAGTGGATTTTTATTTTTGCGGGCAAGGGAAGATACAAATTTAATTGTGATGGTTTTTTTCTTGCAGGAAATAGGTACTTATAAACAACCAACTGAAACATGAACTCCGATTGCCAGTTGTATATGAATATTTCAAAGGAGCAATGGCCGATTATTTATTGCAAGGATTACAATGTTCACTTTATGGGTTTGGAAAAATTGCACCCTTTCGATGCTGGGAAGTGGGGAAATATATTTAAGGTACGTTATATAAAAAAATATATGTCATATTTTAGAAAATTTGATATTTTTTTAGTATTTAAAAGAAAGTGGCTTGATCTCTAAGAAGACTGTAGTTGTGCCAAAAGAAGCTAAAAAAGAAGACCTTTTGCGTGTACACACTAAAAAGTATTTAAAAAGCCTAAAGGTAAAACTATAGCTTATAAAATACAATTCAAATGAATTATATTGTATCTCCAGAATTTATTTTTCACTCTTTTCGAAGAAAGTTTCTTTTATTTTTTTTAATTCACAGGAAAATTACAGAAACCGATATTCCCGTTTTTTTTTATAAAGACAACTTTTACGGTACCTATAAGTATGATATCTAATCATTTTGTTAGTATTAGAAAGTACCTATAAGTAGGTATAGGTATGAGTAATTAGTTACCTAATTTAAACTTTCCAGAAGTCTTAAAAGTAATTCAATTGTTATTCAAGCAAGGTGGGGCTATACTTTTTGTTGTTAAAATCCGTATAAATATACAGGGTGTAACCTGGACCGACACTATAATATTAATAGGTGTAGAATTAAAAATAATTCCATATAAACTTCTTTTATAAATACCTTTTGTGCCTTTTTTAAATATTTTATTAATGTTCTTAGTATATTATTTGGAAATGCAACTACTTTTACCCTAAACATATTTATTGTAGAAATTCATTTAGATATTTTAAAAATCGTATTATTTTTGACGTTCTATCTATAGGCAGTGTGGTCATTTAAGTGTGCAACATATGGTATTTTTTTATTAATTGCACAACGAAAATACAAATATTCCCGAAAGTTGGTGCATGTTCGATAATCATATTAGGCGCACTTAGAATGGTTGCAAGTCAAACTGCATACAGGGTAGGTCAAAAAATATAAAAATTGCACAAGAGTAAAGTCCCCTTATTTCAGAAAATTCAGCAAAATGTTATTAAGGAAAGTTGTCTAGAATTAAAAGTTATGCCTAAATACCAAAACACTGCCTGTTAAGAAAAAGAAATATATTTTGTTGATAAACATTAATAATTTCCTAAAAAAATTGTTTTAATATCACCCTAAGCAATTTTATAAATCAATCAAAATTATATAAATTTCGCATGACTTTGTTCAAATTCAAGCATATTTGTAAAATTAACTCAGATTTTTAATTTTTTAGGGAATCACAAACTGTTTGTTGGAACGATATTAAGCAAAACTTTAAAATTTCGCAAAAATTCTTCTGAACAAGGTAAAATATTAGTAATGATAATGTGTAATAAGTATATTAAAAAAACTCTCATTTAAGGTGCAAAATTTTTATTTTAAATGTTTATTAAGAAACTGTGGAAATTAATTTTTTTTCTTAGGAGGTTATATATTTTGTATTTAGGCATATAGCTTTTAATTCTAAACAACTTTTCTTAATAACATTTTATTGAATTTTTTTAAATAAGGGTACCTACTTTACTCTTGTACAATTGTTATATTTTTTGACCTACCCTCTTCCTGTATGCTGTTTAATTTGCAACCATTCTAAGTGCACATAACATGATTATTGAACATGCATCAACTTTCGGCAATATCTGTATTTTGGTTGTGCAATTAATAAAAAAAAGTCCTATTATGTTGCACACTTAAATGACCACACTGTATTTATGTAGGGAAATGCAAGTGATGAGAGAATTTATTTTCTAATGTTCATTTTCTCAAATATTTATTTAATTTTCAGTGTAGCCTTACTGTAGCTAGCATTGCCGAAGTAGTTCCTCTAATCGTCGTTCCTAATTTCTTCGTTCAGAAATCTTATTTGAAGCCAATGAGGTATGAAGAAAAAATATAGAAGCCCAAGTTAAACTTAAAAATTTGTATGCTTTATAGGTTTCAAACTGGCGGATCTATTTTAGCTGGAAAATTAGCACTAGACAGAGGATGGGCTATTAATATTGGTGGAGGCTTCCATCACTGTTCTTCCGAGAAAGGTGGTGGATTTTGTATATATGCCGATATCACTTTGTTGGTGCATTTCCTATTTGCTTGTTTCCCAAGAAAAGTAAGTAAATATTACACACTACACAAGAACTAGAACGATCGTTCGTTAAATTTATTGCAATTATTTGTAGGTGCAAAAAGTTATGATATTAGATTTAGATGCTCATCAAGGAAATGGATATGAACAAGATTATAAAGACAACCCAAACGTTTATATTATGGATGTTTACAACAAGTGGATTTACCCTAGAGATACCGCTGCAAAAGAAGCAATAAGAAAAAATGTTCAACTCGACTTCTTTACAGAAGACGAGGAATATCTTAGACTAGTTAAAAAGTATACTTTAAACTTTTTCTTTTGTTATTATTTATTTTAGTTAATTTTTTCAGGAATCTAACTGATGCTATGAAAGAATTTGAACCTCAGCTTCTTGTCTACAATGCTGGAACTGATATTTTGAAAGGCGACATACTTGGTGGACTCTCAGTTTCTGAAGAGGTAGCTAACTAAATATTGCGGATCTTCATTTTTTAATGTTCAAGAAGATATTAAACTAATTTCTATTTGGTTACAATCTTATAAGCTTTCATTAAATACAGAAAAATCTTCATTTATGTTTATTTCAAAGCAGCAATTGAATTATACAGCACAATCAATAACTTTTAACAATAAAATTATCAAGTACTCAAAGTCAATAAAATTTTTAGGACTATATATAGACGAAAAACTAAATTGGAAAATTCATGTGGAACACATAAGACAATCGGTTTCTCTGCTCATAGGTATACTCTTTAAAATTCGTTACTGTGTACCAACAACAATTTTAAAAATTATATATTATGCACTAATTTATTCAAAACTACAGTATTTAATTTCTGTTTGGGGTTCTGCCAGCATTTCAGTTCTAAATCCTTTAAAGAAACTACAAAATAAAGCCATTAAATGTATCCATAAGTTACCATTTTTAGAACCAACAATAAATTTATATAAACCTGGACGATATCTTAATATTGAAAATATTTATAAATTAAAAATTTGCATACTAATACATTCCATAAATATCGGAACTAAGACCTCAACTATAATATTTCAAAAAGTTAGTAAACAACATAAACATGATACTAGACAAACTGATCTCCTACAAACGATAGCAATTAAAAGCAATATTGGCAGAGGGTGTTTATTATATAAGGGTATTTTATTATATAATGCTTTGCCAAACTATTTAAAAAAAATAAATAACATTTATAAATTTAAAAAGGTCTGCAAAGACTTAATTAGGAATTTATGAAATAGTTGAATTTTGACTTTTTTGTTGTTGTTATTTTGTTTTACTTGAATTTGTAAATAGTTTTAAGATTCCCTGTAATCAACTTTTAAGTTGGCTGTGGAATAAACAATGAATACAAAAATCAATTTTTCTAGGGTATCATACGAAGAGACGAATATGTGTTCAAACAAGCAATACTCCGAAGAATACCTATTGTAATGCTTACCAGCGGTGGTTATCTCAAGAAAACCGCGAAGATAATCGCAAACTCAATTATAAATTTGCACAATATGGGTCTTATTAGTGGACCTGAAGAGCACTACTTTTAGAATAAGTTCCTACTCAAACAAATATACAAGAGTTTATTTAGATAAGATAGAAACATATAAAAAGTATTTAGTCTTCCCAGACGCTCACTTCCAAAATATTTATCTTGAAGATTTGTTGAACTGCTCAAAGTACGCTGTTGTAGGCACGTTCGAATAAACTATCTTTTCTAAGTATTTTTGTTGGTGTTTCTGTTCTTCTGCCATGCGTTTGTTTTCTTCCGCCAGTTCCCTCAGTTTTTTCCTACAAATTCACATTTAAGAAAAAATAAAATAAGAATAGTCCCTCACTTTTGTTGCATTTCAATTTCTCTGTCAATCAACATGATAGACTTTTGGGTCCCGTTGAGGTAGTCATCGAATTCTTTTTCTTTACGTTTCTCCATTTCTCTTCGGCTCTAAAAGCAGCTAGTTTGATAAATTTTTAATAAGCAAATTGTTATCTACCTTTGCTTCTTCAATTTGTTGCATTTGGTAAAGTCTGACTTGTCTTTTTTCCTCTTCTGACATGCCTTTGTACAAGTAACCGATTTTTCGACCGGCACCCAAGTTGCTCTGAGCTACGTCCGGATTTTCGATCATCATATCGCTGGTGAGAATATTGTAGATTTCTGCAGAGTTGTCGATGTTTGTCTTTCTGTCTGTATCTAACTTTTCGCACATTTTAGATTCGGCCTGGAAAATGGCGGAAACTGTTGTGTGAAAATGGAAGCCAGGTATTGATTTTATAATACTGTAAATTGACGACAGAGGGCGTCATTGGAACAAAATGTATTTTTTAGAAATTAGGTAAGTATATTTATTTGATTTTTGCACAAATAGAATAAATAAAAATTGAAAGTTGACACTAGCAAGTTTAATCCAGTTGATCTTTTTTTAACTGACCACTGATTAAGTTTTGGTTCGTGGTAGTTTCTCTAGACCAGTTAACTTCATTTAATTTCTCTTGTGATATATAGTTATCGAAAAGTGACTATTACGAATAATATCAAAGATGATTGGCAAAATATAGTAGCTTCGAAAGAGTTGGACAATAAGAATGTAAAATTTTATAGAAACGAATGAACAACTTACCAAAGCCTTATTGTATCTGAGACAAGCCTCGTTCAGCCTTCTTCTACAGTCACGCTCTATTTTTTCTAATTCTACAGCTCTCCTGTCTCTAGATATCACAGCAGCTGAAATAGGCTTATTCTTAAAGACGGATCGTATGTAGGTTGATTTTGAAAACAATTGTATTTTTTTTTCTGATTACCATTCTACGGCAGTTAAACAAACTCCTCGGTCAAAAAAGTAGTGTTTTCACAATAAATTACAATTCTGCCCTAAGTGTACTTTAAAAATAAAAAAAGTTAGAAATAGTGAACACTTAATTTTTCCAGCCTGTAAGTATATACATGCGTGGGTAGAATTTATGTTTAGTTTCTGTTGCTTTATTCACAATCATACTGTAATCCTTACATTGCTAGCCAAAAATGTTCACAAGTCCGTCAGTTTCTATTTTGTTTATGAAAATAATTAACAATTCTGGTGCTTTAAGTAAAATCTTCATTTTATAGACCGGGAGATAGTGACAGATTTTTGGACATGATTTTACTCGGTATGCCTTTCAAATACGGTATGAATAAGAGAGTCATCCTGGGTTCTTCATATGGAAAAGTGAGTTTTCATTTATTAGAAAAGTAACGTCAAATGGGGTTAAGTGAATCACTGTGGGTAAAGTGAACCGGTGGCCGATTCCAGCCGATTCATCCACGCTGACGCTGAGCCCGAACCGGTGGGAGAATCATTTTAGAACGGACGGCTCCTGATTTCTGTATGTTTGGCACGGCGGTAGGGTGTGCTTCCCTGCTTCTTCAACAGCTGACTGTTTTCTGAGAAATTGTTTAAAAAATAACTCGTTTTGAGGATTTTTTGGAATCTCGAAAACGTCTTGTTGCCCACATGACACCAGTGAATTTAAATTGTTTGTGATTAATTCAAATCATGTGATAATTATGAACGAAGAGTTGTGCATCACAAAATTTTGAAATATGTTTATGGTTGGTGAATTATAACTACTTTTATTAAAAAATGTAACCTAACGGGGTAAAGTGAACCATTCAAATCTATTTGAATTTGAATGAAATACTAACACTTGGATACTTCACTAATGTAAATTCCAAGTTAACACACATTGACAGGTGAATAGGGTGATGCAACAGATGTCATGGGCATTGAACTTGACAAATAATTAAGTTTTTCAAAGTTAAACGCCAATATGTAAAGACTTAAAATAAAATAAAGTTTTTGTTTTCCGAATGCCAAGAATTTTCAAAAAAATTAGGCAATTATAATCCGCAATAGAGCTGCAGAGATAATTATTTTGTTTTTCCCGAAAATCAGGACATTAGCAGTCATAACACCTGACAAAGTGTCTAAGAAGATTAGACAAAATGTGTTAAATGGGGACGACACTTCTTTTATATCGACGAAACCGATTTTAAAGACTTAGAGTAGGTTGAGTTTTAAAGTATCCCGACATGAAATTGTCCATAATTACATAGAAGAATTTCGTATTTTATTTTTGAAACGTTTCTGGGATGATATTGTAGACTGAGAATAAAGCTTTATTTTATTATAATTTGGGCTTTACTTCTTTCCCTAATATGAAATTGATGTTTTTTTAAATTTTTTTGTGGTTCACTTTACCCACATAATTTTTAAAATGGATTTCATGGGGTTTTAAAGGGGTGATCCACTTTACCCCAAAGTAGTGGGTAAAGTGGATCACACTTTGAGAAAAAAAATTAAGAAAACCTTACCTTTCCCAAACATTTTTTTTATTGGAAAATGCATAGCAGACTCAGAAGAGGTTATATATATATTTTTTTAAATTTTTATCTTTTCTGGATTTTGGAGGATTCCCAAAAACATAATATTTTTGATCCACTTAACCCCGTTTGACGCTATTCGTTTTGATATGATTTTAATCAGGCTGCCATGCGTTTTTAATGAAGTTCAAAATAGAAAATTCCTCGGAAGGCATACCGTTAGGGTGGGTCCAAAGGACTATTATTCCACGTGATCTTGTATTTTAATAGGTAGGTACCTACTTAATTTTTCCACGTTTCTGAACAGGCTGCCAATGATAATTATGTAAGTTCTTGTCATAAAACTGCGGAAGAAAAGATGACATACCGTTTACGCATGTCCAAGTACACTTTACATCGAATAAATCGTTTAAATGATTAAATATAATTCAATTTAAACTGTACAAGGACATGCGCAAATTGTATGCCATCCTTTTTTCAGCAATTTCAAAACAAGAACATGCATACTTCTCATTGGCAGCCTGTTCAGAAACGTGGAAAAATTAATTATTAAAATACAAGTTTACCTGACAATAATTGCCCTTTGGACCCACGCTAACGGTATGCCTATAGTTTTCAGAGGAATTTTTTTATTTTGAACTTCATTATAAAACGCATGGCAGCCTCACTAAGATCATATAAAGACGCGTAGGTATTTTTTGAATAAATGAAAACTCAGTTTTTCATATGAAGAACCCAGGATGAGTCCCTAATTCATACCTTATTATTGTGAGAATATACACAACATGATGCCTTGTGAAAGGCATACTGAGTAAAATCACGTCCAAAAATCTCCAGGTCTATTATTAAGCAAACATTTCAAATGTATTTTTTCCGCTTGAGTTTTTGCACCTCTTTTTCTCTCTATACAATATTTTACGTGCCTTTTTGACTCATTCAGGTAGGTAATCACAACAGAAGGGCGTCGCACAAAGCGCCTTTCCAAGGGAAACAATTACCTTTGTAAGCATCTTCAGCGGCTTTCCTCTCTTTTTCCGCCTCTTCTTTCTCCATGAGCTGTTGATCCAGCCACGATTTTATTTGTTCGCCCTGTATCTTTTGCCGCTGCTCGCTTATCGTATCCTCGCCCTCGAACCTGCACAACAGAAATATCAAACGAAGGGCTTTTGCGTCCTTTGCATCCGTGGGAGTTGGTTGGGAATTCAAAGGAATTTGAGCGAACGGGGGAATAGGATATTTTAATGATAAAGAACTGATCGATATTGTCTGAAGGCACAGTGGGCCGTTCCACTAAAATAGTTCAAAGGTTGCAATACATTAAATAATAGAAAAGTACAAATTGCCTTTGTTCCACGAATTATTGCAAACCGGCACCGGCAACATTGCAATGCCGTTTCTCCTCACATGCGCAGAGGTTGCCACATTTGACGTTCTAGACAATAGAACGACGAAACTGTAGATTTCAGCCTGAAGAAAATTGTGCAACTTGATCTTTAATTATCATAAATAAATGCGGGTCAAAAGTCGTCGTTTCATTTATTACGTGTTATGTTGGTGCATCTATTCAATGCCAAATGCCGAGTTATTTGTTTTCAAAAGACTCATACAGATGCTTATTTAGTACCTATCACTGAAAACCTATCTGTATCAATTTTCGTTGTTTTGAAATGCGAGAAAAATGTGATATTATTGGATTGGAAGTTATTAAAATTTTTAATATTTTTTGTACAACTTTTTTGTCATTTTACAAAAAACGATTAAGAATTTTTTTAAATTGTTCAATAGCAATACAATTTTAAAAAATTATATTTTCTCCTTATTTTAGAACAACGAAAATTGGTATCTACAGCTAGGTTTTATTAGCATCAAATAATGATCAGAGAGTCAAAACGAGTCAATCTCATACAGTGGCGTATCTAGGATTAACGTCTGGGGGGGGGGGGCAATCAGTTATAAATAACAAAACTTTGTCGAAAATTTTAATGAATAAAGACAGAACAAAATCATATTTTCTAAAATAAATAAATACAGGGTGTCCGGTAATAAATGCACCAACTTGAAAAATTAAAAAGAAAAATGGAAAATATGACGAAAAGTTCATATGAACATGGGTCCGCAGATGTTTGGTTATAGAGACAGTAAACTTTTACCACCATTTTGTGAATGTATCCTCTTTCCACACGTTTACTAATCAAAAAAGGTATAGGTATACTTGGTGAATAACGCCAAAGGTGACCGTTTTCGATAAATTTTCAAATTTCTGCATCGATGCAGGTGCATATCGACACTCGTATGCAATTAAATTCAATATAAAATTGGAATAAACAAGCACATTTATTTTTTGACAGTTTAATTAACTTGTTGTTTTTTTTGCAAGAAAATTTTGTCGTCTCAAAAAGTTACTTAAAAACATCGAAAATAAAATTTCAATTTCAACACCCTGCATCTCACCCCTTTCTTATTTTAAAGGGTCCCTGTGCGTACCTATATTCATATGAACTGTTCGTCATATTTTCCTTTTTTTTTTAAATTTTTTAAGTTATTACCGCACACTGTATAATATAAAAATAATTCTTCTTCGAACCACTAAAATCTATATCACAAAATCAAGTATTATTTTTTGTCTTGAGCTAGTCAAATATCTCCTCTGGAGATATGGGGATTTCAGGGTACACATATAAAGGAGTGTTAACCCATTCAGTCGGTTTTCGCTAATATTGTTTTTAATATAAATTTTTAAAATTTTCAGTTTTGAAAATGTTCTTTCTGGCGTGGCGATGCACAATGTAATTGTGCAAAATATGTTAGTAGGTTGTTTTGCCTAATTTACGGTTACGCGCTGCGACCGACGGAGTGTGTGCATCATATACGGCGGCGCGTTCTCAACTCTACTGCACAGGTTTTAATTTCGAGAAGACAAGATGAAACAAATAACAAATTGTAGATGTTTGATGTTCCCTGCATTTTCAGATTAGGCCAGGAGTATATGATTTTTGGTATTATTATACAAATTTCGTTTATCTCGACAGCTCTGGGGGGAGGCAATTGCCCCCTTTGCCTCCTCCCCCCCATCCAAATTTCTCTATCTCTCAAATTAGTACAATAAAATTAAGCCAAAACCCAAACATCAAAAAAAAGTTCTTTCTAGCGCGAAATAATTCCATACCCTCCTAAGAGTTAGTACTAAAAAGTTACATCACCACCAGCGTCGGGTTTCGGGGAGAGGGGGTGAAAAGGGCAGGAAATTCTTATTTTTCACAGTTTTGCGTGAATATCTAGTAAACTATGAGGTTTAGCGCAAACGTCATCCTATACGCAAATGATATACATTAAATTCCGAACAAGAATTGTTATATATAGAATTATGGTAAAGTGAACGGTTTCCATGATATGGAGGTGTAAAGATTTCTTTGTTTTTATTTCACGTAGTTTTTGTTGAAAAAACTTAAAATGATTACAGTATAAATTAGTAACTGAATAATGTATATAGATAGATATATCTATGCATATATAGATACATATTACACCCATAGATTGTTATTTTTTGTCACAACATAACCTCATAAGTATATGACTGGAAATATGTCCAATACAAGTTAGTAGCCTTAGTTAATTTGTACTCACTTTTTGCCCTCATTCGTTATAGCACAGACTAACGAGTTATTTATTCTGTGGTTATAGCGTTCTGATTTCCATTCGTTCTTTTATGCCAAATCATTCCCATATCTAATTTGTCCTTAGCTTGTAAAAATGAGAAAGTCATGAATAGGGAAGCTCATGTGAAAAACAAGAAAATATATTAAACAATCTATATTGAAAAAATGGGAAGGAAATCAAAATGATACAAAAGGTTATAAGTTTTAGGTGAATCATTAATTGCGTTATCAGTCAGCACCAAATAGTGCACTCGTGCTGGTGAGAGGAAACAAATCTTCGTGTTCTTCGTCCACTTGATAATCATCATTTAAATCGTCGTCGATGATTACAGTATCTTTATTGAGACATGCAAGTCCTAAGCAATTTCTGCACATACTTGAACAATTGAGACCACTTCATCGACACTCGCAGTTTTGGACGCATCCATCTCTGCAGAAGCATAAGTACGATGAGGATTGTTTAATATACCTATATTTTCTTGTTTTTCACATGAGCTTCCTATTCATGACTTTCTCATTTTTACAAGCTAAAGACAAATTAGATATGGGAATGATTTGGCATAAAAGAACGAATGGAAATCAGAACGCTATAACCACAGAATAAATAACTCGTTAGTCTGTGCTATAACGAATGAGGGCAAAACGTGAGTACAAATTAACTAAGGCTACTAACTTGTATTGGACATATTTACAGTCATATACTTATGAGGTTATGTTGTGACAAAAAATAACAATCTATGGGTGTAATATGTATCTATATATGCATAGATATATCTATATATATTCTACATACCTACATTATTCAGTTACTAATTTATACTGTAATCATTTTAAGTTTTTTCAACAACTACTACAACTACGTGAAATAAAAACAAAGAAATCTTTACGCCTCCATATCATGGAAACCGTTCACTTTACCATAATTCTGTATATAACAATTCTTGTTTGGAATTTAATGTATACAGGGTGTCCGGTAAGTTCGGGGAAATCTCTCGCCAGCGTGTTGGTGACGTCAAAATATACCTGGTGTTTCATATATTTTTTTCCCCTAAAGTACTCCGTAACAGAACTACAGGGTCCCAAAGGGGTACTCACTGCTTTACATTTTTTGATTTAACTTTTGAACGCCCTTGTATATTTTGATGAAATTTTGGAATTTTGCATAGACGGTAAAAACCAATTACCTCATATTTGAATCATGCTTGGACAATGCCGTGGAAGTCAGGAACGGACTTCACGCAATACCCATGGGCTCAAAATTTTGACTGGTATAAATTTAAAAAGCCGAAAACAATTTTTTTTAAAGCCTTGAACATTTCTCTTCAAAAAAGGTACTCTTTATTCGTTTCGAAAAAGTCAACCGTTTTCATGGAAAAATCGCTTTTTTGAAATCCGTAACTTAAGATGCAATAATGGAAACTACCAGAATTTAGTGTTTTCACCTGACGGATAACAACAATTACGTGTGACAAGATTTGTCAATAATTTTTATTAGCACACTGCAATTTTCAGTAGGCATTAATATCGAGAAAATGAAAAAAAACAATGAAACTGTTTAAAAATAGTTTAATAAAGTTTGGTTATAAAGAAAATGTTTCGTTTAGTCGGGCAAATGTTCAAAGTGAGCTCCTTCTACCCGAATACATTTTCTTATCCTGCGAATTTTTTCTTGCTGCACCCTAAACAGCATTTCAGGATCATTTCGAATTTGATCAGAATAGTGAAATATTCTTTCCAATAACTCTTCCCTGGTATTTACAGGAGTTGAATATACTAGTCCCTTGAGATGACCCCAGAAAAAAAAATCTAACGGATTGAGGTCAGGAGACCTAGGTGGCCACAAAACAGGTCCTCCTCGGCCTATCCAACGATTGTCAAAGTGCTGGGTTAAGTAGAGACGTACCTCCCGGGAATAATGTGGGGGAGCGCCATCGTGCATAAACCACATTTGATTCCTTATTTGTAAGGGCACATTTTCCAGTAAATCATTTAAATTATTTTGTAAAAAATGTAAATACAGAGCTCCATTCAAACGTTCATCCAAAACAAAAGGACCAATCAAATTATTCCCAATTATCCCTGCCCAAACATTAACCAGAAATCTTTGTTGGTGCTTGATCTGAACTATGGCGTGAGGGTTTTCGTCATGCCAAATGTGCAGATTTCGACTGTTGGTAATACCGTCTCTCGTGAAGCCAGCTTCGTCGCTAAATAAAACAATTTCTGTGAAACTCGGATCGCCTATAAATTGTTGCAAAAACCAGTTTGCATAGTTAAGCCGTGGACGATAATCATTCGGAGACATTGCATGCACTTTTTGGACGTGATAAGGATAAAGTAGCTGTTCTCGCAATGTTTCATGAACAACCCCCTTTGTGGTATTTAACTGAGCTGCAAGCTTACGAACGCTATTAGAAGGGTTTTCGGATATTTCATCCAATATGTGCTCTTCTAAGTTTTGATTTCTTGCTCTCCTTTGCGGCCCTTCCCCACCACGACGAGGTAAAAAACTACCTAATGTAAATTTTAGGAGACTGATTTAAGACATTCTAAACTCGGTTTGTTTACTACCTGTTTCTCTTAAACGACGATCAACTCTCACAAATGTTTTTCGATTTGGCAAATTGCGATTTGGAAATCTTTGAGCATAAATTCTGCTTGCCTCCAGAGAATTGCAGTGTGCTTGTCCATAAATTAAATGCATGTCTGCATATTCGGCATAAGTATAAAAATGCTCCATTGCTAATAAAAATTATTGACAAATCTTGTCACACGTAATTGTTGTTATCCGTCAGGTGAAAACACTAAATTCTGGTAGTTTCCATTATTGCATCTTAAGTTACGGATTTCAAAAAAGCGATTTTTCCATGAAAACGGTTGACTTTTTCGAAACGAATAAAGAGTACCTTTTTTGAAGAGAAATGTTCAAGGCTTTAAAAAAATTTGTTTTCGGCTTTTTAAATTTATACCAGTCAAAATTTTGAGCCCATGGGTATTGCGTGAAGTCCGTTCCTGACTTCCACGGCATTGTCCAAGCATGATTCAAATATGAGGTAATTGGTTTTTACCGTCTATGCAAAATTCCAAAATTTCATCAAAATATACAAGGGCGTTCAAAAGTTAAATCAAAAAATGTAAAGCAGTGAGTACCCCTTTGGGACCCTGTAGTTCTGTTACGGAGTACTTTAGGGGAAAAAAATATATGAAACACCAGGTATATTTTGACGTCACCAACACGCTGGCGAGAGATTTCCCCGAACTTACCGGACACCCTGTATAATTTGCGTATAGGATGACGTTTGCGCTAAACCTCATAGTTTACTAGATATTCACGCAAAACTGTGAAAAATAAGAATTTCCTGCCCTTTTCACCCCTCCCCCCGAAACCCGACGCTGGTGGTGGTGTAACTTTTTAGTACTAACTCTTAGGAGGGTATGGAACTATTTCGCGCTAGAAAGGACTTTTTTTTTGGATGTTTGGGTTTGGCCTAATTTTGTGTTAGTTTTACTGTACTAAATGTGAACTTACTTCTGTGCTGAGGATGGCCCAAGACGTGGATCATCATCGTGCAATCTAGCTGGCAGCTGCTTCTTAAGTAGGTTCGGGTCGTTCAAGTCGAACTCTCTGCGATCTTCGGGTCGTTGATAAAACTTTCGGAAATTGTTGATTTCCCTTTCTAATTGCTGACGTTCCTGTGAGGAGCGAACAAGGTATAAGTAGGCGGAAAAGTCTGCTTTCCAACCCTCATCGCTTATCTCGTATCTAATTTATTAAGTAAGCAATTCCAAAGATTGATATCCATATCCTTGTCGTACCAAGCGTGTGAATTTATTACGAGGAAATTTGGTCCCCAAAGTCAACCCTAAAATGACATTAGGCGGGAGATACCCATCAAAGCGAATAATAGCTTTGGGACAAAAGGGTTGCCTTTGTTAAGTTAACATATGTTTCATTTACATGACGCTGTTTCCCTCACACGGAGTATTACATTTGCAAAATACGTTCACAGCTACAGGGCGTAAGTAAAAAGTATGGAAAGGTGTGCATTTCTTCATAAGCTTATTCTTCTTAACTCCGACAAAATAATTCATTACAATAATGATGTACAAAATGCAGATAACTGACGAAGTTTCTAATTATTGACAGCTACAGATGCCGTCAGCATATTTGCATGGATCACAGAGGTTAATTTTTATTCTTATGGTATTTTGGATCTTCTAGTCCTATATTAAATTTGGTACCTACTGTGAAGAAGTTATCACGTTACCTATCAGTTGTAGCTATCACATTATTGGCATTGGTTTTGCTTAACTAGGGTGTAACTAAGATAATAGGACTTCAGCGTATAATACCACAGAAAATATATTTGGATATATTTTCTGGGATAATACCACTAATGTAAACGTACCAGTGCCTGACACATTGCCTAAATCTGACACGTTTTATTTAATTAAAAAATAAATAAGCTAATAAGCAGATATAAATCCATACTAATTAAAATGTTTTTCTTGGTTTATTTTTATTTATTTATTTAAATTCTCAACAATCAGTAGATTATTACAGAGAATTATATAGATAATTACTAAAAAAAAAAACAAGATTACTGCAACATGTTTTTCTTACTTTTTCCCTTTATGTTTTTTTTTCCAGAAATAATTTTTTTAGCTTCATTTTAAATCTAGTGGTATTTCTTATACATTTGATTTCTTTTGGAATCTTATTATATAATAAAACTCCATCACAGAGAATTGATTTTTTCCCAAAATTACTTTTAAATTTTTGAATCTGAAAATCACTATTTTGTCTTGTAATTTTGGAATAAACTTTTTTAATAGCAATGCTGGAATATTTTTCTTTTTTAACAACTGAATGAATCAAAATGCATACTTTTAATTTATATAAACTTTCAATATCTAGATATCCTTTTGGTTTATACAAATTTATTGTTGGTTCCAAGAAAGGTAGTTTAGTTGAAGTCACAGTTATGAGTTATGTATGTTCCTAAGTTAGTCATCTTGGTTTCTCTATTTTTACTGACTTGTCAATTTATAGAGGTCATATTCATTGTGGTTTCTTAGCGAAATTGTTTAGTGCAGCGTTGTAAAAAATATTGTGTAATTACGTGTTTTTAGTGTAGGTTTTTCAACTGTCTTAATTTTTGTGGCTTATACTTCTAAGCAACCAAGGTAAGATAATAATTTCGAACTATATTTCATGTTTTTGAAGATTTTGGTTGGGGTGTCGGCTATTGGCTTATGTTATGTTTATGCTGAGCCAATGCTTGATATAGGTGTCAGTCACAGGGAAAATCACAAGTCACGCAAAAATGATCTCTAAAGTTTCTAACAATAAACCTTATAATGGTGTACAAATTTCACGTCAATGGGTTAAACATTTCCAATGCCTGACACCCCTGTCAACCATTGGCTATACCTACAATGTGTCGGCTATTGGTCATATTTGGCACTGACTATGGCAGACCTTGAAGTATTGTCTTCAAGAGCATTAGAACACGTATAGATTTGTCACTCAACGATTCTGAGCCATGTCTTATTCTTGTCGAAAGTGCTGAACATGACCAATAACTACTTTTACTATCTTAAGTTTACCATGTCAAATTAAATTAATCAATTATTGAAAATAAGTTCAAAGATGTGTAGTTAAGAAACTACTCTCTAGAGAATTTATGCGGTCTGTCATTTCAGGGGAAGAGAAGAAACAGTATTTTTGAAAAAAAAAAGAAAGATAGGGAGAAGAAAAGAGGGAGGGCAAGACAAGAAAAATAAATAGAAAACAGATGGAAATAATAAATGAGAAAAAAAAAACAGTTGGAGCTAAATAAAATGGGAACGCATTTATGAGAATCAATATTATTACTTATAGAGAAATAAAAGAAATGGGTAAATAAAAGCGAACATTATTTTTAATAACAACTGTGACATATTAACAAATAATAATTTCCAAAATTGGAAACCCAAAGTTTTCTACTCAGGAATAAGCTACTATATGTACCAGAAATGAGAATATACGAATAAATAAACATTTCTACATACAACGCAATCACTTGTGATTTCCTTTTTAAAATTGCTGTGACAATTTTTATAGGGTGTCAGGTTTTGGGCTTATCAGATTCAGACTATAAGGGTGTAGTCAAAAACCAATATGTCAGGTACTGGATAAAAAAATATAAAATATTAAAATATTGTTTACAAAAAAATATATTGCAGATTTAATTTGGGCAGTTGGTAGTTATTTCCAGTTATGTGTCTCCTACTTACTCCATATTAAGAATCATCAATAAACGCGCCAAATTGATTTTTATAGATTAAAATTTGATAAATCAATCCTTAAAGGTGTCAGGCACTGGTAAGTTTACGTTACCTAGTGATATTATCGTATGTAATATCATAAGGGCCGGAAATTTTATCGATTATTTCCCTCATACTGCTTGCATCCAATAAGGTAGCTCCTTCCATAAAATTCCAACCAATGATATGCCTCTGCTAGCGATAATTTGCACTAGTGCAATTACCGGTAATTGCACTTGTGCAAATTATCACTTCGTTGCTTAGCAACCGCGAATCTGTTGGATACAAACACGTAACTACTTCTTAAAGTTTGTGTGTTTCACACTGTTCTAAATTATGCAGCTTATAAATTATGTTGCGGTATTATTAAGCATTATATCAATGAATTTATATAACTTTTACATTGCTAAATTCTTGTTATTTAGACCTCCGCCTCCGTTTAAATTTATGACTCATTCAGAAAATAAACCAACGCAGACAGGGTGTAGGTATAATCGCATTTACCTTGGATACCCAAGCGTCATGTTTGTTTACTCGAACGCTACAGTCGAAGTTGTCAATAAACTCGTTCAAAATGAGTCGTTTTGGAAATGTAAACATAGAAAAAATTAATACAGAAATTATTAAATCGTATTCGTGAAATAATCTCGACAAATACCACTCGTGCCGGAAATTTTTCTAGATAATTTTATTCTCAAGCCCTATTTTGCCCATTAGCAAAACCATTCGTACAAATTGGGCTTTTATTTTCAGAGATAAAATTATGCTGCGGTATTATTAAGCATTATATCAATGAATTTATATAACTTTTACATTGCTAAATTCTTGTTATTTAGACCTCCGCCTCCGTTTAAATTTATGACACATTCAGAAAATAAACCAACGCCGACAGGGTGTAGGTATAATCGCATTTGCCTTGGATACCCAAGCGTCATGTTTGTTTAATTTTGTTGAATTCTCATTTCTATTATCTACAAAGAAACAAGAATACCCACCTCCCTCTCCTTCCTTTCCATGGCAACGGCGACCTGATCAGATTTCTTCAGCTGCTCCTCGAACACCTGGTCGATCCGTTGCTGTTCCAGCTCCAGCCTCCTCTTCTCCTCGATCTGGCTCTGGATGACTTCGGCGTCTATCTAACTTCGGAAAAGTTTTAATACACCTGGATTACCTACAGACGAATCCGACGGCAGAGTGAGATTGATCGTTTGCCTCACAAAGGGAAACGTTGTATCTGTTTGTACAACAGTCTAAGTTGGCTGAGCCTGGATTAGAGGTGTCCCAGGCGGTGCTTTGTCACCGTTTAATGGGAATTGCTTTTGACTAAGCCGACTTTGACTTAAAGATTAACATACCGGGAATTGCAACTGCAATCGGAGGGAGAGTTTGGGCTAATACACTTAAGAACAAATTGATTTTTCACTTGGGTTTTATGAAGAGCCTATGGAGGGTAGAGGTAAGGAGGACCATCCTCTGTTATAAAATTGTCCCTCAAAACCAGTAAATTAAGATGGCGCTGCTGTTGCCCCCGGGTACCAAATCTACACTCCGAACTTTGCTACTTTCCACGTTTCCACTCTGCTATATAGAGATGTGTCGATCGTGAATCACTGTAATTCGATCACTTTAAAGTATTGATTGACCGAATCTCAACATATCGAAACGATCCAATCATGAAGCACTCGGTTATTACCGACACTCCACAGTCGAACGGCCGACGATCGAACGAATTAAGACCGAATGAAATGATTCGATATTTTTTGAAATCGGTCACCAATTGATTTGGTCGTAGTAAAATGAACGAATTACCCATCTCTACTTCAACCGCTAAGTTCGGGTCATACCCGGGGAGAACACGAGCGCCATCCTTATTTAGTGCTTTTAGACGAATACCTATATAAGATGGTGCTCCATAGAAGAGCCTCTATAGTCCAAGAGCCGGCCGCATGATTTCAACTCTCATAAGATGATATGTAGAATAAGATGTTATGTAAAATGTAGAGAGTATATTTCTTTTACTTGAAGCGAGTAGGTTGCCTCAGATAATATGGGCCCGATCATTGTTATTTAAAGAAGTTGCGGTTAATTCTTAATTTTTTAATAGGTACAACCCGTCCCACGAACATATTTACTACTTTTTCGAAATGTCTTTTGATAACTTCGAACAGTGCCGTTCTAAAAATCGACGGAGGTGGTAAATTTTTAAATTGGGTTTGTATATACTTTCCTCGAGTATAGAAAGAAACCTCGAAAATCCGATATTTAACCAAATCTCCCGATTTTCAAGTTTCAAGAAACGGGACGGCTGAGTAGAATTAGCGAAATTGACGGGAAATCCTGAGGAACCGCTCTTAGAAATTGCGTGTTTTTTCTCATTTTTTGATTTTTCAGGGGCACCTGAAGACTTGAGGGAAGCTTTAAAAATTCCGACCCTAGAGCCCAGAGCCGAAATAAATTTAGCTGTAGCTCGGCGAAAAAGGGAAATTTCTTGCAGTTTTCAGACTTTGGCTTTTAGGTGACGAAAAATGCCGCCCAATCACGTAAAAAAGATGCGTCCCACCTGCGTTGGTCGTTTTTTTCGCCGAAAATCCTTAATAACTCGAAAACGGGAAATAATTTACCTGAAAGTTGACCCGTTCTCCGGCCATCTCGCAGTACCGTCAGATCTCCCGAAAAACGCGTTTGAAAAAAATTTCTCCTGGGCATCAAGGGGTATATGGCACTGGCTGTATAGCGGGACTTCGCACACAACTCGCATCCCCGAGGTCCAGACTTGCCCCCGTCTTTCGCGCCGTATTTAACAGCGGAGGATTTTCGGGGCCCCGAAAATACGCCTATCGGATTTCTAAAGGACCAAGGAACCTTTTTGTTTATTGTTGCTCCATGGGCCTTCTTTCCTATTTTGTTCTATAGTCATGTGAGAGTAGATTTGCCTAAAAATTAACCACAACTTCTTTAAATAACAACTCTACTAATAACAACTTTAAATAACAACTACTCGCTTCAAGTAAAGAAATATATACCTACTGTCTACATTTTTTACATAACATCTTATTCTAAAATCTTATGAGAGTTGAAATCATGCGGCCGGCTCTCATACTACTAGGGAACCGCAGTTATTCGATTTTTTGCACAAAAATTGGAAACACATGAAAGTGGAATTTATAATGTGGAAAAAACTAAAAGCTGGGCTTTAGCATTGAAAAAAAAAACAATAATATAAGTGTTTTGTCACAATTTCTTGTTAAATACCTTGCAGTCTTCTCACCCCATATAATCGAATAAACAACTAAAAAAAATGTGTATTAGCCCATTAGTATTTTGCAGAATTCACTCTTGATCTAACGTATTTACAACCACGAAGAGGCTTTAAAAACTCTGGAATGGAGGATAAAAATCCTCACAAGATCCTTATTTATAAAAATAAATAAGGTTAAACTTGAACTTTTTAATCAAAGCAACGCCGAAGTATTTCCATTATTCCTTAAGCAAACAAAACCGCAGAACTTACCCCAATTTGTCTTGCTCGAGGATTAAATATTCTTTTCTTTCTCTCCTCCTCGATCATTCTCCTCCTTTCCAATTTCGCGGCCTCCCTGCGGTCCTTTTCAGTCATTATTAATTGGAAGTTCAGCATGTTCGAAGCAATAAAGGCCTCGCACAAAGGGAAATATATTAAAAACGATAATAAAACCGACTGTGTCAAATAAAAGATTTCTCGGATAACCTTAAAATATCGTTGCTAAGGCAACGCTTTCAGTCTGTTGGTTACGTTATTATTGGTTGCTATAGGCCATGGCCTCCTACGATTTACGGCTCTCTTCGCGAAAGGACGCGAAGAGAGCCGTAAATCGTAGGAGGCCATGCTATAGGCTGTTGATTTGAGGGTTCTGGTTTGGTAAATATATACGGAGTGTCCCAGAGATGAGAATCTTTAAAAATATTAAGAAAACAACTTGGTAACTTGTTTCCTTCTCCGGTAGAGATATCGAAAAATATTATTGGAAAATGTTGTTGATAATTAATTATTTATCTACTATTGACTACTGATTTTAGTTTGGGAACACTCTCACTGTAATTTTACTAAATTAATGTTTAGTAAATGAAGGAACTTATATAGGAAAATATTTCCCCTTTTTTTCAATGTGAAACCTGAAAGTTTTTTGATGGGATTGCGCTTGATATGGGAAAATGAAAACAAACAATATAATTTATATTTTTCTTTATTTTCATACTGGTTTTGAATATATGCGTGCTATTTTAAAGAAGACTCATAAAGTTCTTAATTATTTAGGTTGCCTTAAATTCATTTGGTATAAAGCTTTGATTGGGTATGATACAATTCAAGAGGTTCATCAATAGAAATTTACATTATAGAGAGAAATTTCGAGAGTACCCGAAATTTTCTTAATTTACGAAAATTTAGAACAATAACGCTTCAACTCCCGTCAGGGAAAATAATATACAAAAAAATTAATTACATTTTTATTACACATCGACAAGGAAAAATAGACTTAAGTATCTAATCCGAAAATATTTACACTGTCACTAAATCTTAAAATAAGTAACGTTTATTCACAACTATATTTAAATATTGGTAGAAGCTAGAACACGGCAGATATCGTGTTATTGCGTTTGTACATATTATTTTAACAGGTAGGTACTTAGTGACATAAGGTTGTGACCATCAACAGGAAATTGTTGCTTTGTTGAGTTGTTGGAAGTTATTTGCTTTATGAATTGTTTCTAGTTACTTTATATTTATTTAACACTGGCTGTGGCAAAATTTTGACATTATTATAGTCAGAAACTTAAATAATTAAATAGGTAGTTTGGAATTTCAGTTTATACAGTGACCGGCAAAAAGTTGGACAAAAATGGAAAACTTTTTTATTATTAATTTCTTAGAAAATTTTATTCCCGTTAAAAGTTTTTGCATCATTTCAAACTCAAAACGCACATATCAAAATTTAAATATCTCTTTTTGGATACGAGTAAGATTCAAAAATGTCAAAATAACTCAAGAGTAAAGTACCCTTATTTTTTAAAATACGGTAAAAAGTTACTTACAAAAGTTGTTTGGAATCAAAGGTGGATGTCAGATCTAAAGTCACAGCCACCTAGTAAAAAAAAAATTAACTTTTTTCTCTTTTTTTTTTATTACAAAAAACAAAATACCGCAAGCGCAAGTTATCTTTAATTTTGTTTGATTAGCGGCTAGAAATTTAAATTAATCGAAATCAGAGTTTAAATATATTTTTTGTGTCCAACTTTTTGCCGGTCCCTGTATTATTGAATAATAAAATTTAAATATATTTTTTAGTATACCACGTTTTCAAAAAATACTAAATAGTACATAATAATATAAAAACGGACTGAATAGTATAAAATTATTTGTCCTAGCCCCTTTAAAGATTCGAAAAACGTGAGGCGCATGCGAATTCCATAACAATTATTATTGTGAGGCTAGAAGAAATTATTTCATAATTTTTAGCATTGAGTAAAGTTATTCCTTTACTCAATGTTTTTAGTCAATCTTTATATTTTTTATACTTTTATTTTCTGTTTGAAATTTTGCAATCGATTTTAAAGATCTTGATAAGATTATGATAGAGGAAAATTATTCAAGTTTATTAATTAATTCCAAATCTTTCTTAGTTACCAATACATTATGCTTATCTGTTCATAAATTTTCACTAGTCAAATATTTTTATTTAATATTCATAACTTTTTTTTATAATAAATAATATAATAATAATAATATGTACATAGCGAGTTAATATTGCATTGTCGTCCAGTCCTGAGCTACGTTTAAAGTTTCAAGTCTCTAGCTCATCGGGAAATTAGTTTAAAATCGATTGCAAAATTTGAGGATTAGACAGAGGGAGATTAAACAGGGAGTAGTGAATTAGAATAACAGAAGACCAAGACTAATTTTTACTTACCCTGGTCACAACTTTTTACAACGACTTTCAGGTAAGACAAAAAGCAGATATTTCGATTCAGATAGCCCATTTTCGAAAATATCCACTAAATTATATAAACCAGAAATACATCGTGCCCATGTTGGCTGGTGAGCACTTGAGAAAATCTGTGAAGAGTCGAAAAAAATTCGGGAATATACAGTGTGTCCCCGGATAGATGAAACGTCTCTTGTAAGAGAAAAAAAATCGAGTTGAAATTTGTGCTTTTGGGAATCAGCAATGCTTGGTTCGAAAGTTTTTCATTCTGAACAACTTTTCTTAATAATATTTTGCCGTAACTCCTATAGGAAAGGCAGTGTAAAAACTGCTTTTATCCGGGGACACACTATGTATATTTTTTAGATTGACCTGGTCAATTTTCAGATAGGTACGGTTGGCGTCAGACGAAACCGAACGCTAAAAATCCATTTCCTTGGAATATTTGGATTGTGTTCTGACATTTGGCAACGTCGCTTTCGTTGGTCACTTCGTCTCTGGGTACGAGCTTGAATCTGTTGTTTATTGAATGGATTTTGGGTATTATTTCTCCAAAAATCTCAAGAAAATCGCTTTACGTCGTTCGGTTTCATCTGACGCCAACTGTACCATATTAAGGATTTTTTTATTAAAAATCTGACCACATGGCGTCACTTGGTGTTACCTACTTCAAACCTATGTATACGCATAAGTATAACACCGAATTTTCTCAGCTTTTCATTGATTACTAGAGTGTTCACAAGCAAACAATAACATCAAAACGTGCAAGTTACAATAAAGATTATAATCGTGCTCCACACGACTATATCCACTTACTGAAAATTCAGTGTTTACCAAAAAATTAATTCTCCAACATTTTTGGATTCGTTTTCAAAACTTGAAAAACATTTTTATTTTTTCATCAGATTTCGGTGGACACTGTACTACATCCTGGCTTTCATTGTCATTATTTTTAAAAAATCTACACAGCACCACAACATTTCAACAAAACGGTTTATTCAATAAACTTTTTAGTACAAAGACGTAGCTGACAATAGCTGTATCTATACTCTTTTTTTTTTTTCATTTCAAGCATTTAGTGCGAAAACGAAGAAGGGGAGCAGTCTTAGAATCGATTTTTACGAACTTCTTCTTGATATTTCTTCGGACAAAAACATAATGTTATTGCAAACATGATCTAACTAACTTAATTAAGAATACCCAGAAGAACCTCAACAAGTCACAAATTACGAATCTTGAGGTTGTTCGGAGTTGAGCTCGTAGGTACGCAGTCCAGCTTCTATATGTTTTTGGAGTGGGGCGAAAGCCGGCAATTCTGGATGTTTGTAGTCTCTAATGAAATGGCAGGTGCCGGGGATGTTGTGAGGAAAGTCTTTTGGCAGGCAAGATCTGTCACGTGGTTCGAACGAGAAATTCGGAACTGTTACTAATCGTCTGAAAATAAATGAATTGAACTTGACGACCGGAGTCTTCGTTTTTAACACTTAACATTTATTCGACTCAAGTACCAAGTACCTAATCAAATAAATTGTCGTCTGACGTATCTTGGGTTTCCCATAAAACTATAATATATGTTGGCCATTATGGAAACGTATGTTTAGGGGGTTAGAAAGGCTTTAGGACGAAGACCTTCTGGCCTTTGGCTAAGTCATTTATGATACCGGTGTGTTCCATAGCGTTATCTAAAAGACTAAATCTTTAGAGGCCCTTGTAATAAAAGGAATGGTCAGATTTTCTAGGTGGCTGGTTTTGTGCTTATACGAGTTAAAACGCCACGAAAAGGAAAGTGTGTTTGGTTGACTATATCGATAAAATTTTACTACAGTCGAATTTGAAACACCCGTCAAAAAAAGAAGACATGGTTGTTTACTTGCTATCTTGTTTTTGATATAAGTTCCTATGCCTATCCTATAACTTATCTTAATAGATAGAGAAGGGCAAGGGCTCACTTTGCCGATACGAAGTGCGCGGCAGGCGTGGGCGATGACGTCATCCAGTATGCCAGCGACCCAGCGGCGCCATGTAAACAACATTGTGAGCGATCGAGAACAGGCTCTTTGTGTGAAAAATCGTAATTTAAATTAATCTGTGACCAGCTGTATTGGCTCGTTTCAACACATTAACAACCAGCTAACCCAAACTAATAATTCGTTTGCGGTGACCACAAAGTGCCACAGCAAATAAATCCAAGTTTGCCTTAACGAATAATTAATTGTTATGGCGGTTATCAAACACCTTAAATGGCGGGGTTGCACTTCCTGAATATTCAACGGCCGACCCTGATCCGCTCTTTTATGTCGTTTTTCTTGGAATCACCTCGCATACTAAGCGGACGGCTGAAAAAGACGTTTCGGGAGGGTTATCTACACCTCGAAGTATACCTTGGTTTTACTTAAAATTCGTCTAGCGTTTTTCATGGGAGCATGAAATTATGGTAGAGTCAACTGAGGCGGCGTGGGAGAAAAATGACTTTTCCGATGGCTGAATAAAATATCAAGAATATTGACGCTGGAACTTAATTTTAGGCAGCCAACTCTAGAGAGGAATAGAATTTCAACTTGGCAATAAGTAAAGCAAAGACAATGTTTAAGTGAATTTGATGAAGACATATTTTTCAAAACATTTTCTGTATTCAGAAAAACTATATTGCCCTTATATTATATTTTAGATTAAAGTATTTCTCCATATAGGATGCTTTTGGCACCATAACCCTCCTAATCAAGACACCCAAAACTGATTGATAGACATAAAAATCACTTCGGACGTTTTCGCGAAACGAGTTCGGAAGTAAATCACAAAAAGTCAGGCCCAGAAGTTGGAAGTATGAAGTTAATTCAATTACATTTACTTCGGAGGGCAGTCGATAAAAACCTGATGTGACCTCGAAGGGGATATAGAGAAACTCTCTCGTCATCCACGATTATTTAATATGAACAGCGCTAGGTGAAAAGTTTAAATGTGTCATTAGGGGCGCAAGCGGTAATGTTTTATAAAAATGAAAGGGGGAAATTCGAAAATAATGGTACTCACTCGTATGTGGTAGGACTGACGTTTATCCTCAATGGTTCACTGCCGGATTCGAACTTGTTGGCCACTGTGACGTTGTGACCAAACATGCAGTACCTGGGCATCTTAACTCCTACCACACCTGCCAGCACCGAACCTGTGTGAAGACCGATACGCATCTGAAAAGAAAAAAAAACAATAAATAAGGTTCGAAATAGAATGGTTTTCAAGATGGGGTATAGAGTGATGATGTACACAGATACCGAAAGCCTAATTTATGAATTTTTGGTGGATGACATTTATCCATACATTAAGACTGATATTCATAGGTTCGACACATCAGACTACCCGCAAGATATCGTGTATGACATCCCTCAAGTTAACAAAAAATTTCTAGGTCTTATGAAGGATGAGAACAACGGTCAAATTATGACTGAATTTGTTGGCTTGAGGGCAAAAATGTAAGCTACAAAGGTGCAGGGGAAAGTCAAGAAAAAAATTAAAGGTGTTACGATAACACGTATATTTGTACACAGTTGCTCTTTCAATCACGTACCTAAACATGAGGTTAGAACCATTAAACAATCCAAACTAGCTCTATCTGGAAATGATGATAAGCGCATGCTCATAAGAGATAGTACGGACCTATCAAATTAATGAATAGTATATAAAAAATTTATGAAAAATTAATGAGTAGTATATGAAAGCAGTCTAGAGAGAGAAACTGGTAGCCAAACTTGAGTATAATGTGATACAGCAAATAAATCAGCACAACGATAAGTTCATTGCGAGTCTTTGTCTTACTTTATTGCCAAGTTGAAACATATCTCTCTCTCACTCTCTCTAGAGTTGGCTATCTAAAACGCAATGAATTTGTCTCTTATGCGGCTTCCATACTACTTATTAATTTAACAATTTGACCCCATTATTATTTTCCCTGCCTTTTTACATGCCACGACCTAACCTAATCCTATTAATGCAGCATCTGTTGTACCTATACCAAAATAAATTTCCACCCTCGCAGCGCTCCAGCTGCATTTGTTTGCTGCTGAAGGCGCAGCGTTGCAGACAAGACATTCCCCAACGCCTCCCAACAAAATAAGGGCCGCTCAGGTGAATTTTAACGATCTCTGCTCTTACTGCAATGTGTTTTCCAGTTATTTATCGCCCTGGCTTCGTACCTACTGCTCGGATTGAATTAAATACGCGCCAGTAAAAGAATGGGACAAAGCGCCCATTCTCGTGAAAAAGTGTGCCGATTGTGGTTAATGGGCTTCTTTACATCCCCGGAATTGTCGAGGTAATGGTAATGGCAGTTAGAGTAAATCTTTTGTTTCTTGTTTTTCTTACTTTTTATGTTCCTACGCGTCTAACTCTGTATAAGGGTGTAAGCAGTGATGTAACAGATGCATTTTTTCGGTATCTAGATACAGATACCGATATTTCTTTTCCAAAGTATCTGGGTACAGATACATATACGTTAAAACAGTATCTAGATACTTCCAGATACATTCAGATACTATCAGTTAATTAAGAAAATTTCAGACCTCATAAGGCAATCAATATACTTACCTACTTAGATATTTATGAAACAAGTGTGTGTGTAGGTGAAGTAGAACTGTTTAGACGAATGTGAAGTTTAGATTGTCACTAATTGAAACAAGTTGTGGTTTAGTAGTTTACCGTGTATGTCACTACAAAGTGAGCACTGAGTAGGTGCTTTATGTACGGTATTTTAAAAAAATCACTGAATCACACCCCATTTTATTATTTGTATTGTTTATTTTTTTTTAACATTAGCAACATTTTGAAGTTTTCATCGCTGAGCCTGTTACGCCTTGGCGTTAAAATTTGTCCTCGTGTACTAAAGAGGCGCTCGACTGGTGCAGATGATGGTAATCCTATTTGAATTACAATAAACTTGAAATTGATTTTTGCCCATAGGAACGGTTTAAAAATTAAATATAGGCACGTGGCCCGTCTTGGCATCGTGGCTAAAAAAATGTATCTAGTATCTAAGTATCTAGATACTTTCAAAAGGATCAAGATGCTAAACCAGATCCTGATTTTTGTAAGTATCTAGATATGTATCTAGGTACATAAAAAGTATCTAGACACAGCATCTAGATACATGTATCTCGATACATTACATCACTGGGTGTAAGTTTCATTAGTATTAATTTTAATTGACGGTAGTTTCCAAAAGCATGCCAGTGAACGCATTTCTTTTAATGTGCAGAAATTAAAAGTTATATGGTCTTTTGAAAATTTTCCCCATTTTTAGAGACAGTTTCAGAGCCACTGGTTGCAACGTCCCTTCATTATTGACGCGATGGCTTCTTACTACAGCGTTGCCATACCGTCAGATAGTTCCTCGAAAATCTGTAAAAATGTACAGATTTCCGCACATCCCGCATAAAGAATAATAATATAAAGACTCACCCAGTACAGAAGCATTCATCATAAGTTAGTAATAATCAGATTTATTTTACCATGTTACTAATTATATAAGTATTTTTAATTTTAATTTTACTATTATGGTTAGGTAAAACCAATAGGTATTTGACAATTAAAACAATTAAGATCTGCGAGGAGAAATTATAAAGAGCAGTATTTATGGGAGCCCTACGGGCTAGAAGACTGGGGGGTGGATAGAGGCAGAACGCCCTTAATTACAAGAACAAATTTGCGGTAGAGGCGTTATTCGCATGTTGCGCAGAAGGCCTGCTCCATTATCTACGATGTGCAATAGGTACACACTTTGAAGTTTGAACGATATTAAAGCGAGACTTGTTTAATAATTGTTTTAATTAAACGATAAGCTAATTAATTGGTGGAAGACGAGGGCGATATTTACACTGTTTCTTAGAAGGTCGCACGCAAATTTTACATTTTGGTTTTGAACATGGAACAAAAATGTGAACTTACCCTGATCGGCTGTCCTTGATGTGTATGATGCCTGGAACAGGTCTCTATCATTCTCATAGCCATCCAGGCAATCTGTTGCGCATGCGTTTGGTTCCGTTTGTGTAGACCGCCTGCCACACAGTAGGCGTCGCCTATTGTTTCCACCTAAAACAAAAGAAATCCGGCGATCAGTGTGCTCTTTCTTTTCAACAAATCTCTTGGTGTATTAACAAAATAAACATTAACTATATATTATTTTTAGTTATAGTGGGTGTCTGTTCTTCCCTTCTCCCACTATTATAAGCGTCCTCGATTGTTTCCATTTGTAATTACGGGCCCAACGCCATAAATTTGCATGGAATTCACCGCGATGGCCGCAGAGTCGACAAACAAATAGGGTGGGAGGTATAATTTACGCTGCCAAAAGTTCATCAATGGAAAATATGTATTTGATTCCATTTTAAAATGATATTTTCGCTTAGTTAATGAAAAATAGCTGGGTTTCATAGCGCCGGAAGTTTATTTCTTAAGAAAATTGTGTCCAAGTAGTTTTGTCTCGGGTCTAAATCCTAAACCTCTTGAAGGCCAAGTGGGAATACTACGCTTATACCTAAATTTAGATACCTCTAAAATATGATGGATGCTATCACAATTTCTCGTATCTAATGTGTCCAACTCGTAGGTAATTTAATAGTTGCCATAAGGTGGTGTATCGGGGAAAACGTTTCAGAAAATAATATATATTTTCCCTGCCAGCGTTGTCACTCTGATGATGAACGATGAGTTGAATTTTATTATACGAGACCTACCTACCTATCTCCCACTTAAAAATTTTGAAACCAGGCTCATCTTTTTAATATATTGTAACTATAAATAACATTTTAAAGCAACAAACTTCATTCCATATCAAATATAAAAAATCCAAATTGAAAACACTGTGGTGATAAGATGTGTAATTTTTTGGCTATTTGTCTTCATTTTTGTATTTATATTATTCTCCAAACGTGTAAAGAAACATAGAGGTAAGTACCTTAATATGAGACCACATTACATTTTGTTCTGTATTTTGTCCTATGATCAGATTCCTTCTATAGTCACTGCTATGATATATTATAATGCGCAAACTTACGTCGAATACGTTTAATATAGTCTCTATTTTCACTGCAGTTTATGTAGGATTGCTAAATATTAACAGTTGTTGCGTAAATGAGAATTATGAAGAAAAAGTCAAATCTTCAATTTTTAAAATTGGGTGCCTAATATGAGACAGTCTCATATCCAGGTTTAACAGAAACACTACTTGCCACAAAATAATTTTTATTTAAAAAACTTTTTCTACAAGCGTGCGGAAAAGTACACTTTTCCGCACACATTTTAGTTTAGAAAGTGTCACTTTTCCGCACTAGTGCGGAAAAGTACTTTTCCGCACTACTTTTCCGCACTAGTGCGGAAAAGTGACACTTTCTAAACTAAAATGCGTGCAGAAAAGTGTCTTACTTTTCCGCACGCTTGTAGAAAAAATAGTGTTCCTAACTCTTGCGGAAAGTGTCTTTTCCACACTCGATTTCAATCGCGTGCGGAAAAGTGGCACTTTCCTCACTTGTTAGGAAATATACTATAAAAGAATATCAAATTAACCTACTATATACAACAATTTACTTACATAACACTTGACACGCTTAACAGGTTCCTAATATGAGACAGTCTCATACAGTGTGGATAGAAATTGTGGAATATTGCTTATATTTCTTAGAATATTCCTCATATCAAAAACATGTTTTACTAAAAGTGTAGGGGGAATTATTTCCCGTTTAGTGATATCAAGCAATCTTTCGTAGCACAAAAAGTGTGGTTGCCATGGTAACCGATTTAATTTTTTTAAATGGCACCATATATTTTTTTGTCGAAAATTGATACATTGGAACTTTCTGAATACGATACAACACAATTTTAATGGGGTCGCATAAGAAAAAAATACAAAAAAAAATAAGTTTTCTATTATGCTATTGACAATGTTTATCAAAATAATTATTAACATCAAGTTAGCCATGCCAAAATCAGAACAATGCGAAACTGTCACTAGCTGTGTAACTGTGTACATTGTTACACTAAACGTACTTTTTTTACTCAATTTTCTGTGTACTTCAGTACTTAGTATGTTAACCTGTATTCTTTCCGTTTCACTTAATTCAAGCGCCATTATAACTTACTAAGTACTTAAGTACACAGAAAATTGAGAAAAAAATTACGTTTACTACAAGCAACTGACAGCTAGTGACAGTTTCCCATTGTTCTGATTTTGGCATGGCTAACTTGATGTTAATAATTATTTTGATAAACATTGTCAATAGCATAGGTAATAGAAAACTTAATTTTTTTAGTATTTTTTTCTTATGCGGCGCTATTAAAATTGTATTGTATCGTATTCAGAAAGTTTCAATGTATCAATTTTCACCAAAAAACGTATATGGTGCCATTTAAAAAAAAAATCAAGTCGGTTACCATGGCAACCACATTTTTTGTGCTACGAAAGATTGCTTGATATCCCTAAATGGGAAATAATTTCCTCTAACAATTTTATTAAAACAAGTTTTTCATATGAGGAATATTTTAAGAAATATAAGCAATATTCCACAATTTCTATCCACACTGTATGAAGGTCTAACAAAAATACTATTTACCACAAAATAATTTTTATTTAAAAAACATTAAATGAATATCAACTCTTTAAAATTATATAACACTTGACATTCTATTCAAATTATTAGTAATCTAAATTAAATAAAGCGAGTCTCCTTATATGAGATATCTCATAATTAGGAACACTGGGGTGTCTCATATTAGGAATCGGATGTACATATCATAGAATTTTTTGCCATCGTCAACAAATGCGTTATATAATTATAAAATAACTTTTATTCAATACAACAAGCTAGAAAAATATATTAAACACTTACAATTACAATGTTATTTTACACGGTAACTGAAGCCCTTTAAAAGTTTGTGCACATACGGTTGAAGTAAACAGTGCGGTTCTTAACCTAAAAATTTAGATGAGCTAGACACTACACCACATGTTGCGACTTATACCATTAGTGGATATTTGAGACATTGCCAGCTAGATGGAGACTCTTACTTTAGGAGTTAGTGTTGGAGTCATATTGGGAACTGTCTCATATATTAGGGTACTTTCCTCTACATGGTGAGTTTTTTTATGATCAGGATGGGGATCTCGGAAACTAGCGGAGATAGTTTTGTGGGCCCAATTTAACGCGCATTGTGGATTTTTGAAAAAGTCATGGCTTACTACACCTATATTTTGAAAAAACGAAATTTTGGCGATTTATTCTAATCTATCTAGGTTCGTTGTTTCTGATTTTATATCAAAAGTGTAAATACCTACCAAAGTTGAAAGGAATTATGTCCCCAATGCGGCTATCATGATAGACATGTCCTACTTTCCGTTACAGATAAAATTTTCGAGATATGACACAAATTTGCGTTTTTTTTTTAATGGAAACCATAGTTATTTCCGTTATTTTTTCGAATAACCATAAGGAATATTATATCGTTGGTTGGAAAACTCTAAAATGCACGATTTTTTGAGACCATGGCCAACTATGGTTTCCATTTAAGCTATTCGAATTATACCAGGCGTAGCCAGGCTAATAAATGAAAACGCAGCTCCTAGAGATATGAAATATGGTTGAGGAATATTTTAATCTATTTATAAGTCTACGAAGACAGAATTTGAAATAACTTTTCAATGTTCAGTTTCAATGAAATGGGAAAATGCAAATCTTACTGAAACTTGGGAGTTCTCTCGTACAATTTTAAAATAAAATTATTTCTTCCTATATTATCAAAATGATAATTTTATAGGAAGGTATAAACCTGTTAATATGTAGGTGTAGGTAGAGTTCCTGGATATCCAGGAACTCTAGGTGTATGTACATTTGCGATTTCTTTTCAATTGTCATTTGATCGAAAAACACAACGGCTGATACATTTGCATAACTTTCATTGTATAGGCAAATTAATGTTGAGCTGCACTTTGTAATACAAAATAAGCTTCCCCATATGGTAATGTGCCAGTTCGAGTGCAGATAATGAAGCAGCCATATCTGGCTGTGACAATTTACTGCCATATTACGCTACCAAACTCAAATTGAATTAATAAATTCTGTATGCAGGGCAGCTACATCTGTGCCTTGGGCCCTACCCATTAACTAAACAAAATATTTGACAAAGTTATGTTGCTTTCGATTAGTTAAATACTTACCGTGCTCTTGTTTTTAGACCAAGCTACAAATAGAGTGAAAGTATCGATTTACATCTTCCATAATATAATGACAACAACCGAAACCCGAATATACCTACTCCCACATATGATAAACACAGCCGAGCACAAGATAAATCGAAATGTAAACTCCTCAAAATCCTCGACGACAACAATGGGGCGCCTCGGGGTTGCTCCTACAACCGTGAAATTGATCTCCTCCAAGTCTGCTTCTAAAAAATGATAATCGCCACATTTGGGCACAATGCGAAGCCATCGCTTGCCATTTTTTGTTCCGGCGTGCCACCCCTATCTGTATGCGATCTTCAATGGTCCGCGAAAAGCGGAGGATAAAATGGGGTTACGCGGCTTGCCGTGAGTTGCTCTACTTCATCTCTTCGCAAATTGAATTTGTTTAGGTAGGTATGTACTAGAGGCCCTGTATGACACGAAAAGTGAACAGTTATTCGTTTTAACAGAGGTTGGACAACGATCGGATCTCTCTCTCTGGCGAGGGTCTTATTTTCCCTATGAAATTCATTTTGTGCAACAGACATATATTTTTTCGCTCTTTCTAACATTCCCCTAGCAGCCCGATGTATCAAAATTGGATTTTAAGGTTAAGCTAACGACAGTTAACTGCCATAAGCGTAGGTAGATGAGGGCACAGTTTAAAATGTATAAAAATATAGATAAAACCAATAAATAGGTAAATAGGTTGGGTAGTAGTATGTTATTTGCAAAGCTTCACTAATAATAATTATTGAAGTTTGAATGGAAAAGTGAAGAAACATATAATTTGTTCCAAGAAAACAGAAACTTTAGGATATCAGGATAAAAACATTTATTAAATTTTTGTAGGAGGTTGGTATATGTAGATAAGTATGTACATAAAATTAAACAAGGCTCTAGCATACCAACTTTCGAATATTTCTTCAATAGGAATCGTAGCTGCAATAATAATTATTATTCCGTTCATTTAAAAATAAAAAAAGGTCTATTAAATGGTTTTACTGTATGGTTTCGTTTCTTCAACTCTCTTCTTATACCTACCATCATAATTTTAAGATAATTAATACTGAAATTTGTACGGAACAAAAAGTTGGAAAGTTTGTTTTGGTAATATGAATCAACCAATAATAATAGGAATTAGGCTGAATAAAAAAATGAGTACCTAGGTACCTATTTAATATCGATATATTAGCCTCTCATTATTATTTTTTGTAAAATAAAAGTTAATAACTTTTTAATGCAAGAGAGATCATCTACATTTCAATAAGGAAGACAACAGTATTTTTGTTTTCAAATATATATTAGTAAGTAAATAGGAAAAATCAAACTAGTACAAGTTCTCAGAAATTTATACATATTTAATAATGGTTCTTTCTTGCTAAAGTCACGTTCATCAAACGTTGTAGGAGATGATCCTTTCTTCAGCACAACCTGACACTCAAAATCCATGTCGGAGAAGTGAACCTGTGAAAGTTAAAGAACTATAAATTTAAGCTACCTAAACATAATAAAACGCTGCCATCAAATGCTATTTTTTATCAGCAAGAAATTTGTAATGGAATATAAGCTCACACGCATTTAACCGACTACACAAAAAGGGTTCTTTATATTCCTACCCGTGTTAACTTCTTTTTTGTCCGATTTTGTTGGTATTGGTATAAAATAAAGCTCCTTCAAAACTGCCTCTCTCTAACACATACATATACCTACATTTTTATTATTCCATGAAACGAAAAATGCCTATCCCGGTCCAGTAAATATACCTAACAGGTTTTACCTCCTTGAAGGGCAAACATTTTAATTTTATCTCTTTAACATTGGGAAATTTTCATAAGAATTCTAATAAGGGGTTTGTAGAACCTCATGGACTTTTATTAAAAATAAATAAGTAGGTACAAATATTTAATAGGTATTAATTTAGGTATCTTATGTTATGTTGCTGATGCAGATTAAGAAAATTATTCTGCAGATTAAAATCACAGATCAAACAAAAAATAAAAAGGAACTAGAGATCCTTATGTAATTAAATTTACTTACCTCGCAAATTTTTGTATCATTTCCAACTCTCATGTTAGGGTATTTCATTTGCACCATCGTGCTCGTCCTTCTGCGCTTTTTGGAAAGGGTGTTATGAAAAATTCGTCCTGCTCAGAATTTTTGCAGTCTCTTATTACACAAGATGACACTTTTAACTGTTAACATTCCTTTTTGCAAAAGAAAATGAGCACGTTCAATAATTTGTCGACAGTTTTGTTGACAAACTGGCACCCGCCAAGATAAGAATATAATAAAAACAATGTTACTAGATCTGCCAAAATCTGTTGTCCAACCTCTGTTAAAACGAATAACTGTCACTTTTCGTGTCATACAGGGCCTCTAGTATGTACCTACTTGGATTTTAAAAGGAAGATTTTTTATTGTGAAGAATTTTTATTAGGCAAAATAATTTAAAAAGGGTCACCCATCCAGGACCCGACCGCGCACGCCGTTGCTTTGCCTCTATATCGCTCTACCTAAATGCAGGTGTCCTCTTGCAGTCTACATAAAAAATATTATTGTTGTTCGAACCGATGAAAAGAATTTTGTGGCTTTTTAACGTCGAATTAAAAAACATATAAACTGTTATGATTGTAATCCATTGAAACTCTAGATTTTATGAACCGAGTTTATTTCAGCTCCAAAAAGGGATGGTTGTAAAAATGAAAAACCCTCTAGTCCCAAATTATCATGCACATGGATACAACAAGCACCGTTGGGCATGAAATACAATGCATTTTTGTATCCCTATAAAGGCACGTATTGCCATTTTTCTCGCTATTGCAGCGCCCGAGGGAAAGTCTGGAATATTCACTGGCGATATATCAAAAAAACGCAAAATAATTAATGGCCTCAGGCACGCGCAAGTTCGGCAAGTTTAATAATAGAGACCGTAATGAAATTTGATTGGTGTCAGGAGCTCTACATTTTGCTCCAGAACTCCTCGGAAGAATAACGATTTATCTTGATCGGTGGTTTTCGTCAATAATCTCGTTAATCGGAAGTTTATAAAATAGTTAGGTACTTATGCCCTACCAAGAGCGTAAAGCTAGACCGCGTGTGAAAGTTGTTGCTCTTTCTAATGAGACACATTTAAGACATGCTTAACCAACATCACATCGATTTCATTTAGTTAGTTTTAGCCCATGAAAATATTTTTTAATGTCCAGAAAACGAATTTTAGAGTTAGTTTGAGAGCCACTGGTCGCAAGGTCCCTTCATTATCGAAGCGATGGCTTCCTACTACAGCGTTGCCATACCGTCATTTAATTCCTTGAAAATCAGTAAAAAAATTGCAAATTTCTACACCTCCCGTGGGGTATAGCAGATAGATAGATGTTTTATATGTTTTATGTGCAAAATCGGCTGAAATTGATAATAAACTCACCTTGTAGACGTCTATCTGTCCGCAGTATGAGTCAAACTGATTGTAAAGTTCCTGGAGCATGTTGATGACCATAATCGGAGTGGCAGTCGCACAAATGCTAGTGAAACCGACTATGTCGCTGAAGAGGATCGTAACATCTTCGTGGGTTTGAGCTTCTATAGTTTCTCCTACCACAAAATGTCAAAATTACAACATTATCAAAACTCGCACCAACCAGTTATCCTGAGTTATTCATATGGAAAGGTTAGTCTTCATTAGTTTGTAAACTACGCGTTTTGGTACGATTTTGTTTAGGCTGACATGTGTTATAAAAAATTCAAAATAGGAAATCCTCGAAAAACCACAGGGTAGTCGTTGGTGTCTTCTCAAAGGGCTGTTCTTATGATTACATGAATTTGTATTTTAATAAATGTTTTCTTTGCGTTTCTGAACAGGCTGCCAATGATAAGTATAGAAAATATACAAGTTCTTACTATAGGCACCCGTTACCTTTTTTATCCGTATCTTTAAGAAGAAAACAGTTTTTCTAACCAGACAAGGCTGAACCCTAGAAGACGATTTTTTTTTTGTATTTCATAACAGTCCATTCTTCCATTCATCTTTCACCTATATTTGTGGACAAACAGTGTTTTATTCTCCACATCTTATTAACAGAGTAAATTATTAGGTATCTGAAAAAGCATCGATAACTTTAACTCAAAACTCCTAAAACTAACTTCAGAAGCAATTTAATCACAATGGCGCTTCTGCGCGAATAATGCATTGCTATTTCAGTTTGAAAACTCGATTAAGTGCGTTCTTGCAAGTTAGCAGTTTAATGTTGCAACAGCAGCAACGGCTGTATACGTCCCGATAAGTAATCCGTTTATGAGAGTGCGGCGCTCCGGCTGATGTTCGAATTATTATTATTGCATTTCGCTAGAGACTTTGGGACACCGCGCTTCATAATATGATTTCATAATTCATAATAGTCAACGCTAATCTCTGCATAAGCATTTTAGTTTATTTGAAATTTACGGAATTCAGTTAAAAGACGGAGTATCAGGTGGAATTCGCACGACCTAGTGAAAAACGCGGGCAGTATTCGAACTTCTATTGTCACGCAGTTGATTTAGACAGCTCTAGATGGCACTATACAATCAAAACAATTCTCGTCTGCCATTAGCTCATAGTTGCCTGTTTTTCACTAAGAAAAGCTATGCAGGGTGCAATACATTAATTTTAACTGACGGTAGGTTCCTAGTCCTACCCTAAAAGCACGGCCATGAAAGTATTTTTTTAAGGTGCAGAAATAAAATGTTATGGCCTTTCAAAAATTTCCCCGAATTTTGAAGACAGTTTGAGAGCCACTGTAGTCGCAAGCTCATTCCATTATTGAAGCGATGGCTTCCTACTACAGCATTGCCATACCCTCAGATAATTTCTTGAAAATCTGTAAAAAGTTGTTTTTGGGGTCGAAACCTATCGCCAGTTAAAGTTTCGGTACTAATTAAAGATACATCCTCTATAGGTGCTCTATTGCAAAGTTTTGATATATATATTTTAGAGCGTGTCATCGTAAAAATTGTAGTTTAGGATTATTTTCGTGTGTAATAAGTGCATACAAACAGTTTGTACCATCAGTATGTGATTATTTTATAAATTTACAAGCCAAATGATGTTGGCAGCTGGTAGCCCGGAACTGATTCTGCAACGGGTTTTCCGCGTTCGATTTTTTTCCGTATACGGGTGATTCACGTAAGTGGTTCATTAGAAGTTTACGGGGAAGGAGTGCGAATTTTGAAATTTTGGTTGCTTATATAACAGGTTGTAAACTTTCTTTCTAAAATATTTTCAACTTCCGATCACTTCCAGTTATACCGGAAGTCGATAGCAACTTTGTTATTTCAAATAGAACACCCTATATATTATTACACCAAATACGTATTTTGCGTAATAACGAAGCAACCGCTTTATTTAGACATATAGTGTGTTATATCTTTTTGAACTATCTTTTCACAAGCATTTCAATGGTGCAATAAAAAAATATGGGTTCCATTTGAAAAAAATGAGATTTTTCAATTTTTCAATGTTGATATTGGGAATTTTTTCCCGAACACCCTGTACAAGTATTTTGAAATGGCATACAGACCATTTAATAAAGTCGACTTTCGTCTACGACAGTCCAAAATTTCAGTTTTCCAGATTCATAATTTTCAACGTTATCATCACTATGGTCGATGGCTGCAACACTCAAAAAAATCAAAAATTTGCGAATATCTCGAAAAGGGTTAGGAATAGGGTACACATTATATTCAGAAAAGAGATTTGGAATTTAATAGGGAACAAAATGATGTAATAATATATAGGGTGTTCTATTTGAAATAACAAAGTTGCTATCGACTTCCGATATAACCGGAAGTAATCGGAAGCTGAAAATATTTTAGAAAGAAAGTTTACAACCTGTTATATAAGTAGCCAATATTTCGAATCAAAATTCGCACTCCTTCCCCTTAAACTTCTAATGAACCACTTACGTGAATCAGCCTGTATACATATACAAAAACAAACAAAAACTTGCGATATCCTTCGTCCCCCATTCTCCATTGCCAACGTTTCGCAATAAACGGCTTTCCGGAGGGGTCCCCTTTCTCTCTTTCGCCGGTTTTCTATCCCACTCCCAATTTATGAATTTATCTGGTCGGTCTTTTTCATTTAAGCCTCAAAATCTCATTATTTCCACCTCTTGATAACAAGCCGACTGCGTGGGCAGAGTGCCAACCGCATTAGGAAGTTATTGCCGAATCTGCGACGTTATTGGATTTGTTGCTCCGTCTTTTTACTTTCTGTATTACACTTATAAGGAGAGATCATTGACATTTTGCACAAATGTTGATAGAAACTGCACCCCTGATAATCCTTCACTTAGTAATTTATCGTTATTGTTTTAGGAACGTATCTATTTACAAAACGTGCAGAATAGCAAACAAAAAATTGAAAAGGCATTCGCCGAAGCCCGCTTGAAACGCCGAATAAGGTGGGACGTCTAAAAGAAAATTCCAAACGGGGCTATACACTAAAAATATCAAACCGTCCGCCTCCGCTCGCGTCCCACTGGAAAGCGGCTCTCAAAAACTGCATTTATCATGACCGGGGCGGACGCTTTTAAGCCTACGCAAAAGAACAACAGCTGGAAGTCGACCGATAATAGATCATGACGGCGCGGCGCCTGTTTAGCTATTTATTTCCCTCCGGGGGAAAGAAGAAACCCGAAAAGGAAAACTGCAAGCGATAAATCATTTTAGGGAGAGAAAGCGCGAAAATATCGAAAGTCATTGCGGAATTATTTAGTTCATAAAAGGGGAAGGCCGTGAGAAGTTTACGGAGACCAACCTGTCCCCACTACAATATTTTTTTCTATTTGGGCCAAAATCCATTATCGGTTGAATTTCAAACCAGTTTGAAACTGTCAGGAGCACGCGCAGTTTCATTTCGACGCTCCAAAACGAAACCGTGATCCTCAGGGTGTAGGTTTCGACCCAAAAAGCTTGCCTATATGAGGTTTGTTTTGAAAATTTTTTAAATCACCAAAAATGTTAGTATTATTCTTAGAAACATTTTTAGTGTCACTATTTTTTCCATATAAATTAAAAGTCCTTATCATTCTTAACAACTTTTGTACGAAAAGATTTTCTGTAGATATCTTTTATTGTTCAAAATGTACAGGGTCAAATATGTAAAAAATTGAATTTTTTCTAATCATTTTTCGAAATCTAGTTAGCCATGGAAACAATCGATAGTCAGAAATTATTTAAGAGTATGTTAAGGTGTCTTGTGCACCCTTAAATTTATCCAACTGGAATATTTTTAATTTTTTGAATTGTGCTTGTTATACTAACTTGTTTGCTATTATAGTGATAAAATAATAAAATAAAAATATTTCAGTTGTTAGGGTGCGCAAGGCACTCTAACATACTCTTCAATAATTATTTCTGACTATCAGTTGTTTCCATGCCTAGCAACATTTCGGAAAATGGTTAGAAAAAATTCCATGTTTTTTAATATATTTTGACCCTGTAGATTTTGAACAATAAAAGATACAGAAAATCTTCCTACAAAAGTTGCTGAAAATGAAAACGACTTTCAATATATAGGTAAAAATGGTATGTTTCTGGGAAAATAATATCGATGACGTCACAACGGCCATTTTCCCAACATCAAAAAAGCAAATTATCGGTCATAATTGGACCTTAGTATGACCCATTTAAGAAACCCTTTTCGAAATGTTATTTTGAGTTCTCGTGTTCCCGCTGTAGGCCTGGGACTTCGAGTTTCGCTAACCCTGTACAGTGTACAATGGACTCAATGGACTTTTTCACACTTTATTTTATTATATATAAGTGTTATGTTTGACATAAAAATAGCTTAAAAATAATTCTTTTCCTTTTTTTCTTAACAATATTAAATTTTCTATAGGGGCGTGACAAGCACTAATTAGGTAATTACTTATTACTTATTACATTTTGAATGACCGGCAAACAAAAAATACCTAACTGCAGAAGTTGATGAAAAACGACGATAATCACAAGCCAATACTAAAAATTATACAATTATTATTCCTTCATTATTTATGTGCACAGGCAGCACAACTCATAGGACTGAGTAAAATTGTAAAATATTAAGCAAGCTGTTTTTTTACGTATATTCACCTCTTTTTATAAATCACTTATCTACCTTGAATTGCAATATACCTACTAGGTGTTAAGCATAAAATTCTGCCAGAAAAAATGACCGGAAAACTTCGTCTTGGCATCTCATACATTTTATGTATTATAATATATTGGAACCCTTCTCAAAAAGGAATGTCTGTCAATCCCTTCGAAACTTTATTTAAAATTTATAGAAAACTTTACATTTACATACAGGATGATAAATATTAGTGTATTTTCCAAATATAAACTTTGTAAGTAGGTGAGATGTTTTAAGAGGCACTTAGTTTGCATTAGGTATTAAAGTTTAGGTTATAAAATAAAATAGCGCATTTACAAAAAACTTTTCGTGTTTTAATTTGGGAAATTTAGAGATAGCTTGTTGAATTAGGTAGGAACCTAATTCAACCCATCCACGTTTTGTATGGTCTTGTTTGCTATCCCATGAACTATTGCTTGCTTCATACGCGCACGAATAATTTAAGAAACACATCACTTGTTATGACTTTACCGATATTTTAAATATCTAGTCAGCGGAAATTTAAATGCTAGTAAAAAGAAATTTCTGATCAACAATCAACAAAATAAATAATAACCCATAAACTATTGTTTTATTCGAGCAACTATGTTCTGATAGATTATTAGTAAATAATAATCGCGGGCTTTCTTTATTCCTGACAGAAAGACAGACATACGCGTCGTTTAGTTCATAGTTTAATTTCAAAGAAGCAGTCACAGAAGAATTACAATGTGCGTACGCCCGTATCTGAGTATAGTTAGTCTTTGGTAAATTATTAGAAAACATATTGTTACAATCGTATTATTTGTTCAAAAGCCGATACATAACGTTTATTAATAATAGCACTGGTGAAAATGGCCGCTGCCTTCAAAATAACGAACTTTTCCTCATTAGAAACAACACCTTTAGTGTCAAAACGAAGATCGCATTTCGAAATACTGCGGCAATTAAATATATACAAATTACTTATTTAGAAAAGACACTCGCCGCCCATCGCCGGGCAGCATTTAAGCAAAACGTAGGTACATGCCCCGGGCACCTACACTGCAATGAACGGTTTTCATTGGTCAGTGCCGAATAACAGTACGGATTGCCATGAGGTGCTGACCGCGTGTACGTTTTGCTCTCAACGCGCTCTCGCATTGAAACCCGCGTATCTCCATATTTTAAAATATAGGTATTTGTAATAATTAAACCAGTTTGCATCAAAAATACTGATTATACCGATAAATTTCAAAGCTAAATCAATGAATTTTTAAATTATCTGGGCATTTTATTTTTATTAAAAATCACGATAGACTGAAGTGAGCAACTTTTTAAATTGTCCGCATTATTATTTATTTATCTTTGGCAAACGACGCACACGAAGGATTCGGCGCCGCGGAAATACCAGAATTTCTCAAAGCACATTTCGTGATTGCAAGCTATACGATTGACGGAGAAAAGGTCGCAACACAAAAGTGACAAAAGGTCGAATTTTTAAAAAATGTCGAAAGCAGAAAAGGTGGAATAATCAAAAGATCGAAAAATGTCGAATCACAAAAAGTCTAACTGATTAAAAAATTAGTTCTAATTTATAGGGAATAATTAAAAATAATTGGATTGCAATTCTTGAAGTTTCTAAAATTGCGAACGAAATGTAGGTACAAGGTGGCTCATTATAAGTTGACACTGCCTTAACTTGTTAGTTTTTGAGGTTAGAAAAAAGTTTTTTTACAAAAGTTTTGGATACTAATACAGTTTTTTGTGACGCTATTGAACTTTATACTGTGTGTTCTAGAAAGCCGTGGCAGACATAACTTATCTCTTTTTTCAAACGAAGACTATTTAATATTTAAATTTATTTATTATCAGCAAATGTAGGTATTAGAAGTTCTCGATATAACTCTGTTGCATTCTCCATAAATAATAAATAAATTTGAATAGTCTTTGTTTGTGTAATTTAACCGTGCCGGCACTGTTTACAATAATTTTAAACTAAATGACATTTCTTCATTCTCTGACAATCGTATAATCAGCCATGGCCAACTAGATTCATCAAACTTAAGAAAACGCCCCCTTGATGAAGAAGTGGAAAATTAGTTTTTTGTAAATAAATCGAAAATGCTAACATTTAGGTATAGGGAACCAAACACAAACTTTCCCTAATGTTTTGTGCTGAATACGGCTACAACAAAAAAATTAGGGGTTTCTATTTGAAAATCTTGGGGTTTTGGCATTTTTTGAATTAATATTTGAATAATTTTTTGTGAGCACCCTGTACAAGATCGGAAACTTTCTTTATGGTATTTCTCTGCACCAAGCCTTTGACTGCAAAATGCCAAGAGCGCGTTAAGAAATATGTAGCCGTTATGAAGGAACTGTCAATTAAGTACGGGTCTGCATCTGCCATTTTTTTCTCTAAAATGGCAAATATCTCAAAAACGGTTTAATTTAGGTATAGGACATGATCATGAAATGTACCTAGAATTTTCCGTAGAATCCAAAAATGCAATAAAATATAGGGTGTTCCATTTAAAATAACGAAGTTGTCATCGACTCGGTATAACCGGAAGTGCCGCCATTTTTAACATTGGTCAGCTGCTAAATTTTGAAGAAAATTCTATGCTTACTTTTTGTGATATCGATCGATGCAGTTCGTGGTGAGACACCCTGTATATTTTTTATGAGTTTGAAGCGCTGCTGACGCGGCCCGTTGCAATATTTTCAAGGATGACTACATCCACATCGTTGTTTAGTTATTTTGCTACTAAATAAACCAAGTTTTAGATTTTCTAAAACAGTTGCGACATAGTTGGTTTTTTTTAAAAGTTTGAAGCCGCCCCTGCGCCAAACGCTAACGAAACTGGCTGACTGACGGCAAGGCTATTCTTATACACCCTAAATACTACACTGTATCAAAAAATCAGCCTTCCTAAAACTGTTGCATTTTTCTGTCACTCACCTCTCGGACTATAGGCGGCCCACCGGGAAATCTGCCTGTAGTCCGCCTGTCCCATCCGCCCCTGCACCCAACGTGGTAAAAATCGCGGGGTAGAAGGTGGCGGGAGGGCGAGAGAGGGCACGCTTAAATTATTTAGTCTCAGGAAGAATTGACTACAAGCCAATTATCTTTATTCTGGAGTGTTATTACTATACTAAAGCTCCAACCGACCCATCAAATTCCCCCTCGTTCATCTAGGACAGAGGCCGAGCTATCACTGAGCAGTCCTCCGCGCGATAAAAGTGTCAGCCTTCAGGAAATAATGGATCAACAAACAGATGCCGGGCGACTCACCTAGCCACAGCCTTTTAGCAATATCCGGCGGAAAGATCAGATGTAGCAGGCTGACGTTCTTTTTTCTCTCCTTGTCGACGGCCCTGTTACCCTCCTCTATCGAGCTTTTCAGCTTGTCCATCCGCCGCCGCAGCCCGTCCTGTCGACAAACAACAAACGATTTATCGTGGGACGTTTTTCTTGTTGAATCCAGTTAGGTACTAAATCCAATTTTTTGGTTATTAAAATAGATAATATGTTGATGAGAATATAAGACATTCGATATCAACTATATGGATTTTTTTTTTCAAAAGTGAATGCAGTCAATTGTAATACAAGAAAAAGTGATAATGGGCATAAGCACTCAAAGTTAGAAAACAAAAAAAAACTAGTAACCACATACACGTGTTTCATGCTATTTGGCATTCATCAGTACGGTGTAACATTAACCAAATCAAAAGATAGGCTTGATTTGGGAAGCAACAAATGAAGTCCAGGCAGGAGCCAACAGCACATCTGCAGCTTTTTTTGTTTTCTAACTTTGAGTGCTTATGCCCATTAACACTTTTTCTTGTATTTACATTTACACTCACAATCTTACATCTTTGTTGTCAATTGTAATGTAAACAGGGTGTCTACTATCTTTACTATCTATATCCTGTGTGTGATACAACCAGGGACTCTTTAAAATAAGGGGACCCAGCATGTCACAGTCTATAACATAGGAAAAGTGAAGCCTTGAAGGCAAGTTTGTTTTCTGTCGACTCCAAGGAGACCACAAGGGGGCTGGTACAAGGTTATGTTATATGTCAGTGTCCAACTGCCATCAGGTTTTATGTGACATACCAGTACCATAGATCCTAAACGAGGCAAACTATTTCCCATCATTATTCACAATTTTTAAGTTTTCCAACTTCCAGATACTCGTGTCAATTAAAGGTAATGCGGCCGCCCGTAGTAGTCCCAATAATTGCAACCAGATTTTTCCTGTATCACCTTTAGTAATCCTACAATTCCCATTACGTGGGCATTACGTATAAGTAGGTAGTTCAAAACAAATATCGCATGTCGTAAATTTTAAATTATAAGCAGATAGCTTCAGTCAGGTCTTTTTTTAAGAGTTTTTATCTACGACTGAGGTACCTTGGGAGAGAAATAAAATTACAAAAATTTTATAATGAACACCGAGAAAAACTACCATGATTAGAACTACTAGACCTAATGTTATAAGTCCATCCCGAAAATCTGTAAAAGTTCTTTGGATAGATACATTCAACAAAGGAAGAAAGTTCAAGTATACATATTACAAATGGATTGAGGAACCTGATAACAAAGTGCAATAGCGACAAATTCTTCAATAGGCTAAATCGGCACTACTGACTTAGCATATTTATTACTTAAGTTCGTGGAAATAATTGCTGGAAATCAATTGAAACTATAAAATAAATTTGTTTCATTTGGCAGTTGCCATATTCTGCACGTCGACACATTATCAAGTCTAATTTTTAGAAAGCATGGAAACCAATATTCATTTTTACTAACAATCAAAGTACCGGTTAATTCATAGATTCTCCAATAAAAGGGCATACTTGGCATCACTGATACCATTAGAATGAGGAAAGAATAGGCCTCACTTTGGAACGTATAATGCTGGGTCCCCTTACTTTTAAGATTCCTGGATACAACCAAACATTGAACCTTTTAATAAAGAATCCCAGGAAGGAGTCAAAGCTCTATGCGTATTATAAAATACGTGAAACGGAAATCGCCCTGAGTAGTTACCAAGTTTTGACAAAATATTTTGATATCTGACAGGTGATAGGTGTCAGTATGTGGTATTTAGATACTTTTCGAGTTATTATATGCTTAGCAGTGCGGCTTGTGGCACTTCCCTGACCGTCAAAACTAAAATGTTTGAGGATAATAATCCATCGGTAAGTAATTTTGTAATTTAAATTAACTTTTGAGGCCATGCACCAAAGTGGCATGGGCGTTTGTGTAGCTACCCACTTCTTCATAATTTATAAATTTAAAATTGCCATTGCTGTATTATCAAGGATTCCTAAACTTAAAGACATAAACCTGCCTTATAATTTTTTGCCTGTATAGGTACCGATTTCACGAAAAATAAGGATTTCTGCCTCGATTAGTTTGTCGAAACAACTCAAAAGTGCGCGCCACTGTAAAAACGAAAACGGCATTCCGTCATATATGACAGAGTTTAAAAAAAAATCGACTTATGTCATAATATTAAGCCATTGAAGATATTAATTTTATATTCAGAATAGCTTTTCTTTTTGTTGATATCTTTTACAGAAAAGGGGCTTTACTCAAACCAAAAATAAGTTTTGAATTTTTTATCAAATTACTTTTTTCGCGTCTAAAAAAATTTTCAGAGAGAAAATTAACTCGTTCTTATGACAATGTTTTAAAATAAGAACATTTGCTTGGGTACAAAATACAGGTCGATAAACATTTTTAAAATAACTTTTTATTCCTTGAAAAACTTGATATTTTTACACATTATTGTACGCGTTCCGCTTTGTCCCATTTTATGTTTCTAAACCCTTGAAGTCCAAATAAAAACGCAAAAATATACTGGAACAAAATTAGGCCAGAGAGGCGAGGTGGATCTCACATTTTAACCCTCATTCCCCCCCCCCCCCCCCCAAGCCCCTAGCGTTGACTGACGTATTAATTATTAATTTTACGTCAGTCCACGCCCCTAGCCTTTAGTTTACCCCGCCAAGAACAAACATCCCTCCTTTTTTAAAATCCGATTTGAAAAACAATAATTTTATTAATATAATTTTGTTTTTTCTATAAAAGTACCTACTTTAGTTCTTCCCATGTTGCAAAATTATTACATTAATTCACAACTATGAACCTTCGCACTTGTGGTAGGAAACAATATAACATTGTATACGTGTGCACTTTTTAACCACGAAAATTGCAATTAATTTTTTTATTTTTCGACCCCTCCTTGATCAAAGTCTAGCTACGACCTTGAGAAATTTCCGAAATTATTTGACCTCGCGCCCCTCCCCAAGATTTCTTCTGGGTGCGCCACTGGGCCCCAGCCACAGCATTTCCGGATTATTTTCCGCTTATGATTTGGTGGTAAGAAGCGCTGCCCAGGGGAAATTTTAGTAGGTCCGTTTCGTTTATTGGAGCTTCGCGAATCGGAAAGGGCTGGTAATAGAAAAAATGTTACAGTGGTTGGCGCCGTGATTTGAAGCTGTTTTTGTATTTTTTTCTTATCGCGGCAACAATTTGCCAAACTGACAAAATAGAAGCGAGAAAAATGAAAATGATAGGTCTTTGAGACATTATTAAACTCTAATAATAGCTGAGTGTTTGTATCGATAAATTTAATTATATTTAACCTGTTTGGGCTGTGCCTACGTGGTATGGTGCACAAAAGACAGCAGCTTGAGGGACACGCGCGCGCTTCTCAATTAAGGCACTGACGTCAAGCTAGCGAGGATTGACACGACTGCTAGAAAATTCTCGCAATTTTTTCAACAGAAAATCTTGTTTGCTTCGTTTTGTGTTCAATTTAGAGGCAATTTACGGCTTGTTAATGCCATTTAAACATAAATTTATTTTTGTGATTATTCCTATTAAATAACCAATCAACAGAACTGTATTAAATTGTTAAAGCAATTTATTTGCATGAAACATTTATTTGTCGGTTTCAGAATATTTTAAATTAATGTGTTTTTGTGTTTGTGTTATTTTAAACAAAACAAATTAGTACTCACAAGCAAATAATACGCTGCAACACATTTTGCCACATAGTATAATTAATTATTATTAATATACCTCTATATTCTCATGAAATATCATTTTGCCTTAAATTCTCCTCTTGCTTTTGAGTTACAACAATGAGAATGAAGTAGTCGAATTTGACATAAGTATATAGTCGTAATTTGTATCAAGTCTCAACTCTATATTTACAAAAATGTAACCAAAAACGATTTTTGACATTCAAGAAGTTACGTTTATTGGTTTGGCAGGATATATCCACCAAATACGAATCTCTCCTGTAAAATTGCATATTACATTCTATAGAAAGGTCGAAAGTAATCACGTCAAATATTGATATAAGCAGCTCTGAAGGAATATTATATCCCAGGGATTTTTGTCAGGCCAGCCGGCTCGACATTTCATTCTTAAATTTAACGACGTCGAAGTATTGAATGGAAGGGATCTACCTATCAGTTAAATGGCTCTTTAGCCTACACCGAAAACACTAAAAGTCTCTCAGTTAATTACAAGGGTGCGATATTCGGAGCATTGATAACTATTTAGACTACATGTTTTTCTGCCTTAGTTCGAGGCAGAATGCACGCGCATATTTTTATAGAAAAACACCGCTGATGGCCAAGAGCCCTGGAAAAATTGTGGATTCGCTTCACGGCATTGCTCCTTATACAGGGTATCCCAACGAAAACTTGACCCCCAAAAATTCGAAAACCGAACAATATTTGAAAATTCGCCGAGACCCGTCGATTTTTGTTTTTGGGGGAGCTTTTTTGACAGTCAAGCCAACCCGATATGTTCATCCCCCTAATCCCTAGCAACCCCAACTTTAAAATTTCAAATGGAACTACTCCCCTTGTGGCACATCATTTTAAAGCCCTTTTTATTGCGAATACAGCGATGTATCGTTTTTAGAATTCTGTTGAGATTTGACAGAATTATTGGCTAAAAACGGAAAGTTGACAATCCACTGTACGCGTATAGTAATTTCTACACAAATGCCCGCCGCACTATTAAGTTTTTTTATCTATTACACACGACCAAATTACATAGTTTTTATTGACGTCTCGATCAGTTTACAAAAAAGTCACAAATGAAAAAGCAGAAGCAAAACAAAAAAAATTCATATACGAATTCAAACCTTATATCTTTTTAAAATATGTAACAAAAAGTCACTGTCACAAAAAAAATTCCCGTTTTTTTGCTTCTTACCACGAAATCGTTACTTTCAGCCTGCTATTGAAAATGGAAACGTATTTTCGAAATGGTTTGTTTATTCTATCGCGGAAAGGGTAGAAATTGTTGCAATTTGTTATCGAAATCATGATTGCGCTAAAGCTACAGCACGAATTGCAACAATTTCTAACCTTTCCATGATAGAATAAGCCATTTCAAAAACACGTTTACACTTTCAATAGCAGGCTGAAACTAACGATTTCGTAGTTACAAGCAAAAAACGGGGACCTTTTTGTGACAGTGACTTTTTGTTACATAGCTAGGTATTTTAAAAAGATATAAGGTTTGAATTCGTATGAACTTTTGTTGTTTTGCTTCAGCTTTTTCATTTGTGACTTTTTTGTAAACTCATCGACACGTCAATAGAAACTAGGTAGTTTGGTCGTGTGTAGTAGATAAAAAACTTAATAGTGGCGGGCATTTGTGTAGAAATTACTACGCGTACAATGGATTGTCAACTTTTTTAGCCAATAATTCTGTCAAATCTCAACAGAATTCTAAAAACGATACATCACTGTATTCGCAATAAAAAGGGCTTTAAAACGATGTGCCACAAGGGGGGTAGTTCCATTTGAAATTTTAAAGTTGGGGTTGCTAGGGATTAGGGGGATGAACATATCGGGTTGGCTCGACTGTCAAAAAAGCTCCCCCAAAAACAAAAATCGACGGGTCTCGGTGAATTTTCAAATATTGTTCGGTTTTCGAATTTCCTACACTCTCTGGATTACTACGGTTTTCTAGGGTGTTCCGTAGTACCTACCTACTTGAGCGAAATAATAATTGTCCCACTCCCACGCACAAGCATTCAGTTGCTTCTGGGGTACTCCTAGTCTGCTGTGAGGGTGGCAATTATTATTATCATTATTATTAATATTAATATAATTTTTAATTTGTACTTATTTGAAGCTTCGAAATTGTCTGTTTCGTCTTTGGAAACTCGTTTTTTTTCATAAATAGGGATGTTCAAATAACCGTTCCTAGAGCTGCTGTCCTTTGTGCACATTACCACAGTGGAAACTTAACTATCGCACCATAAATAGGCTATGTTTTTTGTTTTCCCGCAATAGATGAAAATTTTATTCTACCCCGATATTGTATTAATTACAAAAAAAAATTAAATCGGACATTTCAAATCTTCACAAATCACAAATTCTCGTCTATTTGTTTCAACCGCGATAACGCGGAAAGCACTTAGAACGTAAATTTGTGGTATCGGGCGTGTGGGAAATTTATAGGGCATTGCATTACTTTGCACAGGCGTGCTCTATGCATTTTCGATGCAAATTTACAATCATTTGTCTGAAGAACTGACTAAAATACAGCTGCAACAGTCCTTTCATGTTCCACTTATTGACAGTTCAAAACACAGTGCTGTGAGTGAAAATGTGAATTTTAAACACAAAACCAAGTTGCCACTAGGGATATCCATTTAAAATAGCACCTTTCAGAGCATAAACTTTCTTTATACAATAGAGGAACCCTACCTGTAATTAGTAGGATAATCTAATTTAGGTGAATGTTAACTACGTACCTACTAAATGCTTGTTTTAACTTTGACTAGGTTACATGGTACCTAAAACAGTTACAACTGTAATTTCCTTAATTAAACGACTGGCAAACCGCAGCCTATAAAGTAAAACCCAGTTGGGCGTAAAGTTCGAATAATTTCGCTAACGAATATGACTTAATAAGTCGGAAGCGCTTTGCAAATCCAGGTGTTTAGAACTTTTCTCTTAAGGTGCACTTTGGCTTTTGAAAGCGTGACCTGCAAAAGTTTCCGCGCAAATTTAGGCAAAAGTTTGTTGCATTAGAACTTTAGACGGTAAACAGAAAAACTTTTCATTTACTTGGCGAAAGCTTTTAGCTGCGAGATTAGAATATTTGCTGAGTTTCTTTACAGCGCATGTTCTAGCGTAGATATACTGTTTCAAACTTTAGAGTTTTACAAACAACTGACTAGGGCGTTGAGAAAGGGTCAGTGCACGGCCACACATAAGGCGGACGGCGGAGCGGAGAGCAGAGCGGAAAGCGGAGAGTAGTGCGGGTAGTGTCCGCACAGTCGGCGGATTTTGACATCTTTGAAAGGCGTATTGCGCAGAGAGCATTGAAAAGTCGAACTTCATAGAAACGGCTATAAAAATGTCGATTTCTACGTTATTTTTATGCGAAAATTCCTAACTCAAATTTCGGATTTTGCAAAATAAACGTGCAGTGTGGATAAATGAAATAAACCTAATCAGGGAAACACTTGGTGAATTCAATCATCTTTACAAAAATAATTTTGGAAACCTCGACCCAAAGATTGTCTAAAACACATCGGTCGTGGTGATGTGCGTGAGTTATTATTTTCCATAGGGGTTTGCGACTAAAAACTTTACTAATTAGCATTTCGCGATCCATATTGGTAGGTATTATGGAGGGTAGAGGTAAGGAGGACTATCTCCGTGTTAGAAAATTGTCCCTCAAAACCATTAAATTAAGATGACGCTGCTGTTGCTCCCGGGTACCAAATCTACACTCCGAACTTTGCTACTTTCCACTCTGCTAGAGATGTGTGAATCACTGTGATTCGATCACTTTAAAGTATTGATTGACCCAATCTCAACATATCGAAACGATCCAATCATGAAGCAGTCGGTTATTACCGACACTCCACAGTCCACATATCAAACGGCCGACGATCGATCGAACTAAGACCGAATGAAATGATTCGATATTTTTTGAAATCGGTCACCGATCGATTTGGTCGTAGTAAAATGAACGAATTGCCCATCTCTACTACAACCGCTAAGTTCGGGTCATACCCGGGGAGAACACGAGCGCCATCCTTTTTTAATGCTTTTAGCTGGACGAACACTATATCACAGAATAACTAAATATTCTGTGACTATATTAAAGACCTGTGCATAGCGCTGTTTCAAGCGATCGCCACTGGCGCCACACGACGAAACAAATTTACATGGTGGTTTTAATTAAAACACCATTGTTGCAGAATCTTTTATAAAATAAAAACATGCAAATATGTCTGTTACAACGAAGTTAATATTCAAAATAAAATAAAATATTTGTTTGTTATGTCCCTCTAATTTGACAAGTTCACATGGCATATTTCCACACATTTTCTTAAGAAAAGCGAGTCTAAAAAGCAAGCAAGAGTATTTGGTTCCTTTTGGTTTGAAACGTAGTCCATGGCTAGTTGTAGTATGTGAAAGCATAAAACACATTAAATTTTTCAGTTTCTTCTTTATATTGAGAACTATTGGTTCACTTTGAAGCTATAAACAAAATTTTCTATTTTCATTCCTGCATGCGTTAAAAAATACTCTTCTAAAATAATATCTTTAATTTTCGCTTCTTCAGCAGTTTGATCAGATCATACCATAATTCCAAAATAGTGTTAATTCTTCTGCAATTCACCTAATGGTCTGTGCCAAACTGCCAAATACTGGACGCAAAGACAATTTGTTACCGTAAAAAGAAGGTAAATCGTAATAAAGCTGGATATTTAAAATTTTCGATTTTTTAAACGTCAGAAACTGACATCCCAATAGCCACAGAAAACCCCCCCTATAACCTATAATAAGTCGCCATTTTTTTCGTCGTGTAGCGCCACCCCAATCCGTAAACAACAATGAAATATGACGGCATGCTCGGGTCTTTAATATAGTGTTGGTCCAGCTTTAAGAAGAAGTTTTTGAGCCGAACACCCATATACGATGGTGCTCTTTACCTCTACCCTCCATAGTAGGTATATAAGAACACAACGCTCTATTTTCGAGGTTAAATACGCGCCAAAACGCCGGAAAATGTCAAACTGACTTGAACGCTCCGCTACCAGCGAGCAAACACGCTTTAAGTACTCTCCGCTCCCCTCTCCACGGTATGTGAGGACACGATAGTAGGCTTCCTATTGTTTTGAAAGCTCCGCTACCATCTCCGCCCTGCTCTCCGGTCCGCCGTCCGCCTTATGCGTGGCCGTGCACTTAGAGTTTTACAAACAACTGACCACGGGCGTAGCCAGGATTTAGTTTTGGGGGGGGGGTTAGTTTGAGAAGTAAATAAAACAACAAAAATATACTTACATGAAATTTAATATCTATATATTCATCCGAAAAACTACGACATATTTATAAAGTTCTTAACTTTAAATGAAATGGATAAATTAATTTCGTTCCTCTGCGCTAAATCTAAAACCATTAAAGAAGAAATCTTCGGCTTTTTCTTTTAAGTATATCCACTACTTCATCTGCATGAATTTCTGTTCCATAGTGAATGTTCATTAACCATTAAGTCTGTTTTCACTTGTAGTGTTTCGTTAATAGTTTTTCAGTCTCCTTAGGCTCGAGAAAGACCTTTCTGGGGTAGCAGTGGATACAGGAATGGTAGCCAAGATTTGTAGTAATGTGTAAATATTAGGATAAAGGTTTTTATCGCACATATCTAGGCATTCCAAACTAGATTTCGGGGTAGGCAGTCTTCTTATCAGCATGCAAGGTAGCTGAAGCTTTGATAGCTAAATCCAAATTTGTTTCTTTATTAGAAACCCCTTGACCTTACTACACCACATTTTCCAGTAGTCCATACCTTTAAGTTTATCACCCTTCCGTTTTTTTCCCTCCATTTTTCGACAGTAATAATGATTCACATATCTATCCTTAACAAGGTCATCGAATAACAGCGCACTAAAATTACTCACTTACACGGTACACTTAATTCTCTTCACTATTCGTTCACCACTTTTCACTTTTATTCGCTTCGAGTTCGCATGGAACAATACTGCCGTAAGCGCGGTCACGCGCCGCGGCGCCGCTTATATAGCAGCCCAGTAGCCGTCCAGAAACTTCCACGAACTTCCACAAAGTTCCGCTCATTTCGACCGAGGGGCGTGGCGAATAATCGAGAAACAACGCAAAGTGTCCCTACAATACAAAATAGTTCGGCTGCAACTGCGTCTGCCTCTCGTCAAAAGATGGCGCTAAGCGCTACTATTACTACATATATTCAAACGTAATAATGATTTAACTCTTCACTCCTCGTATTTTTTCGGTATAATATTAGGTAATATTTTGCTTATTTCGGGGGGGGGGGGGGGTTTGAACCCCCGAACTCCCCCCCTTGGCTACGCCCGTGAACTGACTATGGCGTTGAGAAAGGGGTAGAAGACTGCCCTTAGCTGTATCGACTGGCAAATGTCGCAACCGTATAACTAATAAAAAGCGACGCGCGCGAGTTAAATAAACCTAAAACTGGCACTGACCTGAGCCCTGGCCTGCTCCCCAACCAAGATGACGTCTCTGGTGGCGTCGTGCAGAGGTATGTCGGAGATGAAGAGCCCGCTGCCGGTCAGCCCCTCCAGCCCGTCTATGAACGGGGAGCCGATGAAGAGGATGGAGTCGGACTCGAGGCACGCGACCATTTGCCCTTTGAGCTCCAGACCCTGGAACGGAGGGAAGCGCGGAGCTGAGACAGCTTTCTACGGTCGGAACAAACGGCCTCAATGGATGGTGGAGTGTAATCGATGTTGGGTGGATAGAGGGGAGTCATTTGTTGGTAAAATACGAGGCGTCCCAAATACACAATTTGGATCTAGGTAACTACAAGAGATAGACAAATCTGGCAAAACAAATGCAACAAACTGTCAGTTTGTTGCATTTATTGTGCATGTTGTGTTTTTTATACTTATAGTGATTATTTCCCTCATACTGCTTGCATACAATAAGGTAGCTCCTTCCATAAAAATCCAACCAATCATATGCCTCTGCTAGCGATAATTGCACTTGTGCAAAACCAAAGCGGCAATACCACTTGTGCTTAGCAACCGCGAATCTGTTCGCTACAAACACGTACTTCTTAAAATTTGTGTGTTTTACACTGTTCTAAATTATGCAGCTTATAAATTATGTGGCGGTATTATTAACCATTAACTTTTACATTGCTAAGTTGTTGTTATTAGACCTCCGTCTCCGTTTAAATTTATGACACACATTCAGAAAATAAACCAATTCTAACAGGGTTTAGGAGTAATCCCGTTTGCCTGTTTGTTTACTCGAACGCTACAATCGAAGCTGTCAATAAACTCGTTCAAAATTAGTCGTTTTGGAAATGTATACATAGAAAAAATTAATACAGAAATTATTAAATCGTATTCGTGAAATAATCTCGTCAAATACCACTCGTACCGGAAATTTTTCTAAATAATTTTATTCTCAAGCCCTATTTTGCCCATTAGCAAATCCACTCGTACAAATTGGGCTTTTATTTTCAGAGATAATAGACCAAAATTTATAATAGTGATCTTTCTAGGCAAAATAGCACTTTTGAAAAAATTATAGATAAAATTACCGGCACTTGTGATATTACATACGAAAAATCGGAGGTACATACAATTATTATTGTTACATAAAAAAACGAGAATACTACATTGCCAGAAACAGTTTATTACATACACTCCCAGGCAGACAATTTTTCTTAAATTGAGTTGAACAATATAAGATGATGAAACTACTGTAGCTGTAGCTACAGCTACATAACAACACAGTCAGTTGTGTCCATCACCCCCTTTGTTCTAAATTCCTCCTCATAATATAAGAAAAATTATCTATCTCATCAGAGTGTTTATAATAAACTCTTTCTGTAGTATTCCTGTTGTTTTTGATGTAACACTAGTTAATTGTACATAGGTATCCGATTTTTCACTGTAAGTGAACGGAATTTTTACACAGGGCGAGTTTTTAAAGTCAACACAAATATGCAATGGAATCCATCAAGCAATCACAAGTGCAGAAATTGTTGAATAATCCAATCACATTGCTTTGATGGATTCCATCACATATTTGTGATGACTTTAAATAAAACTAAAGTAAAAATTTAAATTTTTAAAATTTGTTTTGTAGCTTTTATTTTAAAATAATTACTTTATGAAAGCAACTTGCCTTCAAAACTTCCATGGCACACTTTTCTAAACGCAGAAAATTATTAAATTGCTGTTTTTGGAATTTAATTTTTTTAAATTAATATTTTTTGATTTTGACAAAATTTTGGATTTAGGATTCTGAATCGATTCTGAACAACTTTCTCTAGTAATTTTTTTTTGAAAAAAATATGCCTAATATGACTTTCGGATTTTTAGCCTCGATTGTGGCATCGCAGGTGGCTTCGACTTTGGAGTAGGCAACTAATTTTTTGGAAATAAGTAGGCGACAATGCTATTTACCTTTGGTAAAAATTTCGTTCTGGTCGGTTAAAATTAAAGAAGTTATAGGGTTGTTTCACTCTTATGTGAGACACTCTCGTAGATGTCGCGAACTACAAAACAGGCAACAAGAAGTGTTATGTGACAGTTAAGTACACATTATCTTGTTTCATGGCCAAGTGTGAATGCTATAAAAAAATAATTAAAATAATAAATATTTAAAAAACTGCCAGAGGAATATACAAAGTATACCTACTAAGTTTTTAATTAAAGTGTTTAAATTAGCGAGAAAATAGAAAGTGAATTTTTTTTTTCTCCGACAAAGCTGTAAAATTTTACAATAGATACTATTGAAAACGAAGGGAATACACTGCCACCAAATTTGAAAAGCGGTAAATTTTCCTTATATAATTTTATTTTACGTCAACGAAATATTAGGACCTAAAATACTGATTGCCGATGATGCATTCATTTTTTTTTTTTTTTGGAAACTGGTAGAACGGCGTTTTACGGCAAAGACGTATAATAGTTATTGATGTACTTTCGCACCCTATTTATGTTAGAGTTCCTTTAATGCATCGCCTTTTGTCACGAGAAAATCATTTCGGAAATCTATTAAACATTATTATGGGGCCAATAAAAGATTACATTACTTTTTACGAAGTTTTCTGCCGCTTGCATTTTTGGCGGAATATCCATTGGAAAGTTTTCTGGCGAACAAAATATACAGATTTAGATTACATACCTACAAGTTTGTCCATAACTTACTGCTGTCCAATGTAGGACGGATATTCAATTCATCCAATAATAATTATAGCCGAAAAGCCCTTCATACGGACCTGTCTCATAATTTTATAAGTATATAATATCACCGTATATCAATTGGCAGTAAGCTATGGACAACATTCAGACAATTTTTTTATATAGATATGTCCTTGAAAGTTCATCGTTTGCGAAGTACTGGTTTGGCATTGCCAATAAAGCCTGGGAAACACATTTTAGGCATTTTTTATTTAAAATTTGACAGCACAGAGTTAATCAGGACACTAAAAAACCTCCACATACCAAATTTGAATAAAAAATATAGAGGGAGTTCCATTCCGCAGGGTGACAAAGTTGAACAATAAATAGACATCTGGAGAGTCAAGTGTGCCATGGAATTACTTCGAAACAGTTGAATGATCAACAGGACCCCTCACAATGTTGATGTACAAAGATCCAATACAAAATATACAAAATACTCTGTGTTTTTTAAGCTTCATACGGGTCAAAAATCGAGAATAAAATACAGAAGCCTGCAAGTCGGTAAGTCCATATGAGTTAAGGTGGCTGGTGTGCCACAACAGGAAACGCACAGAAAATGTATCGTTTTGAGCAGTTATCGACTTTGTTGAGAAAGGTCCAATAATTTAAATTGTTTTTAACGCGATTTTCTTTTCCTCCCAATGAGATAGACAATTGAAACTTTAAACATACCTCAAAACTGGATAAAATGCAATATTAACTGGCTATATAGATATTATTATTATGTTATTTGTTATTATAAAAAATATATGAATATTAAATAAAAATATTTGACTAGTGAGAATCTATGCACAGATAAGCACCTGCATTGGTTTAACTAAAAAGGATCTGGAATTAATTCAAACGAAATTTTCTACGTCTCTGTCATAATCTCATTATGTTGTTGTGCAAAATTTTAAGCACAAGACTAAAAAGTATAGTATAACGAAATAAAATAATAAGAAGAAAATACTAATACTAAAAAGTATAAAATAATTTCTCCTAGCCTGATAAAGATTCGAAAAAAGAAGAAGAATAATTATAAGAACTAAAAAATATTGTGGAATATTTTATTGAAAACTCAACCTTTATAGTGAATAACAAAAATGTCAATAACAGTAATAGGAAAACTAATAAACGCATTAGCAAACTGATAAATATGTACAAAATAGTCCCCATTTTCAAGAATGTCCGTTCTACTAATAAAATCATCAAATTTAATATCCTGTATCTCCTATAAATTATATCATTGGATTTAAAAATCACACAAAAAAATCACAAATGCTTCCAGTTATAACTAAGGTTGGAAGCACAACAAAATTTTATATTTCTAGACGACAGATAACATTCCGACAACAATATTCATTTCATTCATTTAAAAGTGTCATTTCATTCTTCCCACTGCAGTAAGGCACAAGCTCTGAGCAAAATGCAAACCATTAAATGTGTTCGGCACCTGCGGTAAGCCGATTTCCCGGGCTTTTCTTGAGGCCGACAGCCAACCAGTTATTCAGATGGTGCGCTGTAAATGCGATGTGGCAAAATTAGATTTTCTTTATTTTATATTAGGTTAAACTGTAGTTTTAGTGAGCTGGGAACTAAAATAAATGTGCTGTTAAAGTTAGAGACACAAAATATCATAAATAACTCATTTTTGACCCTATAATGTAACATACCGGAATAAACACGTAAAAGCAGGAATTTAGTAATTTACCTACCTAAATCGATCAATAACTGCTCGTCTGCCTGCGTGCACCAATCTGCCTCCTAACCTACAAATTTGCCACAGGAATTTCTCTTACGAAGGGTTATTCAGGAATTCAAACAAGGCACTACACATTTCGACAGTTTCCAGTATTCTGCGAAATTATCATTAATTAGTTCTATCGCGGTGGCAAGTTCCTGTCATGGAGGTATTTGCTAAACGAAATTAATTATTAAAAGATTATTAATATTATAATAAGAAAAAAATTACCTACGCCTAATGAGCATGTTCCTGCAACAGCACAAAATGCCCAATGGTATGAGAATTTACTTGAAATTTTGGGACTTGGAACAAGCGTCCCCTACATATAAACTTATACGATATCTGAAAGAGTATAATCCTATTTTATTCCTTTCCCTTCAAATTTCGCTTGCTTTTCCTTTTTTCGGACCCGGCGGCAAATGTGTTTTGTAGCGTACACAATTTCTTCGTTATGATCATATCCTACACCCTACACTATAGAATCTAATATACAATATTTTTTTAGTACCACGTTTTATATGGGACCTTAATTTTTGTCTGAAAAATATATTTATGTCGGTCAACTTCGAACAAAAACAAATGGTATATCCTGACCACAGTGTGGTGGTTTAAAAGAATTTTTGTGTTGCTACTACTTAATGGTTTTACGTTTTTTGCTGCGTCTACACTTACGCTTACTCCAAGAAAAATTATGGGCCTACCCTGAAACCCAAAACAAATTTATATACAGGGTAATTTTTTAGGTCCACCACGCACCGCGAGAAACAAAAACATGACACCTTTGCATAGCTGGGTGACGCTGAAAAGGAAATGGGCGTTCGTAGTAAACTTTTCGCGCCATATAAAAAAAACTCAAATGGAACAAAATTATTACTAGCATGTTTATTGTAAGAACTAGTAGAAAACTTTTATATTGAAAATTGATGGCACTGCGAAGGCTTATGCAACAGACCTTAAATTCATCCTGTATAATACTCCACTTAAACTTAAAGTACTTAAAGATGAAGTAGCAAGGACTTTTTCTTATTTTGTTCTCTTGTAAACCCTAACGGTGACATACTATGTATGTATATTAGATGCAATATTTGAGATAGGTAGCTCAAAATGTTCACAGGAAAGTACTTTTCGCAGGCTAAAATAAGGCTCAGAAAACATTTATTATGGTTCAGGTATTTGGGCCCAAGAAAATTTCCCAGTTCCAGCATTTGTCAACCTACGAACGTACGTAAACTTTAATAGGTTTTATAGAGGGCAATCGCGAGGGATATTGTCTAGTAAATTTTATTTAGTGACAATTTCCAACATTGTAAGACCTTATGGGAAAAGCGCTATATGTACTTTGTTATTTTGGTACCTGAAAATTATTTTTTAAATAAGCAATTTTACAGCCAAAACCAACAGATGTGTACAAAAAGGAAACATTATCTTCGAGTTTTTTAATAAATGTCACTTCTGTTCTCGAAAAAATATTATTGAGATTTATAAAACGCACTTCGGTTATGTAAAAATTGGCCACGAGAAAGATATATGTATTAATTTTTGGAGTAATGAAAAACTGATAATATCTAGTAAATACCATAATAATAACTATATAATCCTTTACTACTACAAAATTAACGCACCACTCAAATTTTTCTCGATGTTTTTTTATATTTTTATTTTTTTTCTCGACAAGTAGGCCATGCTCCTTGTTTGACAGTGACTGTTGATATTTAAGCTAGCTATAGTATCACATAACTTTGTTTTGAAAGTAATTCGTATTAATAGTATATTTCATTGGAGGTCTGGAAATAAAGATTTTTCCGTGCGCGCGTGACACGGGAAGTCATGCAAGCACGGAAAAATCTATTTCTGGACGTGTAATAAACGATATTTTTTTATACTTCTTTGGAAACGGAAACTTAACAGTTATTTATGTACCAAGGCACTGAAGTTCAACTTTTTATGACTCATGTGGAGTTTAGTTGCTGAGGCCTCTGGCCGAGGCAAATAAACTTGAAATCGGAAAAAAAATGTTTTATTAGGCAAGAAAATAATAATAAGGGATCACCCGTCCACGAACCGACTACGCGCGGCGTTGCTTGACTTTACCGATCGCTCTACCTAGGACAAGTATAATGATGTACGGCACCTTCTGACAGAAAAACCAAACTGCTGCTTCTTGTGCATCCTACACAACAAATCTATTGATTTTCAAATTTACTAAAATATGTATACTGAAGGATTGCGCTTCTATAGGAAACAATTTCGCAATGTGTACGAAAAGTTAAATGAGCCTTTATCGGCCGGGTTTTGAATATTTGGTCACTTTTGACGGGCGATTTCTCGGCGTCTGACGTTTGATGTTTACATCTCGCCAAGGCCTACTTATTGAAAAAATCGTACAATAATGGGCTACATTATTGTACGATTTCTGTGTTTTTAATGACGATTTTGAGACATTTTAATGCCGATTTCAAGAAAACATTTTATCGGCATATTATAATAAATTTAATTGACAAAAAATAAACAATGCAGATATTATAGTGTTTGGTATGTATGATGCGTTTCCATGGTTACTCTCAAATTATTTCAAAGGTGCTTTGTTGTAAATTAGTTATTGTCAGATAAGGTGAATAAAACGTCAAAAATATTACAGAAATGTATCCAAATATTGAAACACTTACGAATTAAAATACAAAATAGGTACATGTTAAATAACAAAGAGCATATAGAATTTCCCAAATTTAGTTTACTTTGCTGTATATTTATATTTTAAAGCCATTTATTCGGTATTTTTATTCAGCGCACGGAAAGTTTTTCCATGCGCTGTTTCCGTGCGCTAGCCCGAAAAACCCCATCTTTCATTATTGCTAAAGCAGATGAAAATAAGGTGTTTTCAAAGAAGTATAATAAAAACCTCTTTTTAGACTAAAAAAGGTGTTAACATTTTCTTAAAAAGTGCTGATTAAAGCAAAGTGTCTGTGAAAAGCACGTTTTCGATTGTGATTGTTTTTATTACATGCATGTTTGGAAGATCATTTGCGAGCAAATCAAGTAAGGAAAATGAACCGCCAAAGAAATCTGTCAATTGAGGATGCAGTGCGAGCATCGACTCTCCTGGCTGAAGGATATTCAATGCGATATGTTGCCGGTTTGTTAGCATCTGACGCATGATGAGGCGACATAATGAGATGGGCTCGTACCATCGAAGACCAGGGTAAGGGCGAAAACATTTCACTAATCAAATTGATGATTTTTTGAGACAAAGTGCTCTCAGAGAGAGGAGAATCACCAGCAATATGCTGAAAAATGAATTAGCAGATCTTCGAAATATCGCTATATCGTCTCGAACGGTTTACACGAAGCAGGATTGAGCAACAGGAGACCGACCAAAAAACCATTGCTTACCGGGGACATAAAGTTCAGAGATTGAAATTTATAAGACTATAACAGAATAATTCCATCACCAATGATTGGAAACACGTTCTGTTCTCCGATGCAACTATTAAAAGCTCCAAATGGACGTGAGCGTGTCTGGCGAAGGCGAGGAGAAAGGTTTGCCAGCTGCAATATCTCTCCTAAAGTACCTTTTGGTGGTGGTTCTAAAATGTTTGGGGGAGGGGGGGAATTTGATTCAATGCTCGTCCGGAGTTGGTCCCTATACATACGAGGTCTATGAATGCCCAATATTACTTAGACAACATTACTGTCGAACAAGTAAAGTAGGTGTTCATATTATCATTTCAATGTAACTTAGTTTTATTTTGTGTTTTTATTGTAAATATTTAGATTAATTAAAGTGGTGCGTTAATTTTGTCCAGAAGTTTATTAGTTTTATTTCAAAATATTAAAATTTTTAAGCGGAGGAAATACTCCATATCTTGAGTTGGAGTAGGAGAATATGACTTACCGTCTTAGCTCCACAAACATAGTATATTAACAGGAAAAGCTTTACATATTATGTTTTAACCTACCTGGGGGGCCATCTTCAGCAGTAAAACATTTTGGTAAGCTAACACAGCTTCCTAGGCATAGTCGTAACTCAGTATGTGGTTGTGGTAAAAGCTAACCTCAAAAGGAGGCCTTCAACATGTAAGCCAAAGTAGTTACTAATGATACCTACCTATTTACTGGGAATAACATATAAATATAGTAACCCAAATATGCAAGTCGAAACCCTAAAAATATGCGCATATATATGCAAATAATTTAGTCAAAATATGCAGGAAAATGTTGAAAATATGCAAATTAAGAAATACTTTAAAAATATAAATTTATTGTTTCATTTACAAATAAACATATATAATGTACACACAAATTTCTAAATGCATTTATACATAGTAAAAGTAACAATATTTTATTTTAAATTTTCTACATACAGGGCGATTGAACTAAATCTAAATATGCATTTGTTATTATATATTAAATTATCATTTAAAAATTTTGTCTTCTATCAGAATATAAAAATTTATAAATGGAGAAACTCCTTTCCACATCAACCGATGTAAGAGGTGCCCTTTTAAAATTGCTCACTATTACAGGATCCAAATTGATGGATTCGGTAAAATCTCCCTTTAAAATATTTGCTACTTGGCTAAGAAACTGAAACCTACTATTTTTTCCATCACATTTCTAAATTTTTGAAATATTTTGTCCCCAATTTTACCTGTGACATTTTGAAAAGCAACCTCAGACTGTTTTACCAGTTCTACACTTCGGGTTAATGGCAAATTAGATTCCTCCATTTGTGTTATTGTTTTAGAAAGAAAGCTATAATTTGCTTTTAAAAAGGAAAGTTGTTTCTTTATATTTCCTAGTTTTCGAATAGTTGTTTAACATCTATAAGGGACTGGGAAGATTCGTTCGACAATTCTGAAATTAGATCTTTGAGTTGGCAAAAATTCTCGCAATAAAAAATGCAGCTTCCAACCAAGTGCCCCATCTTGTAATAACAGGTTGAGGTGGAAGGGGAGTGTAGTTTTTCTTTGTGGAACTGAACCCTTATAGGTGCTTTAAGGAAGACTTTTTTCATGTTGGAAATTAAAATATATACAAGCGGAAAATGTTTCCTAATTTCCTCAGCAACCCTATTTAAAGCATGAGCAAGGCATGTTACATGTATCAACTTCGGATAAAAGATTTTCAAATTTTGCCCGACTCTTACCATGTACGGTGCTGCATCTGACAAAACGAGCCCATAAATAACCTATCTATAATTTATTCTGTCCTTTTCAATAATTGTACTTTATTAAATAGGTATAAATACCTACCTACTTTATTCGTTTTCATAAAATTATAATTTACCTATATTATTTTGGGAAAACCAGGTACCTACCTAGACACCGACCCCTGTTCCCAAAAAGAATGAAACGCCTGCCAAAGATTTAAATTATCCTAAATTCTTTCAATTATGCACAATATGTTATATTTTAAGGATATATGCAAATATTTAAAAAAATGCATATAATATGCTAAATATACAAAATATGCGTGTTGCATATTTGGGTTACTTTACATATAAATCATCGTCTGCACTCACTTTTCTATTGTCTATAAAAATGAATTGAATGTTTTCCGTTGGAGTTTATACGTGCAAGATGTCGTATTTTCGACACATTTACGTCCTGATGAGTCTACCACTGGTTCGGGTTGCGGAAAGCGAGTTCAGTTTCTCTAGAAAAAGTTCATCGCACGACGCTATAATCTCCTCGCTCGACCATTGCCAGAGGCAACTCGCGAAGCCCATATACCCATATTAAATGTTCCCACGCAGAACCTCGTTAATGGATTTTCTAATTAATACAACACGGATCTGCAACAAAGGGCGAGTTCATCTTTACACGAGCGCAAACTCCAAAGGGTTTCGCCTCGGCGCGAACCAGTTACAGCTTTACCTTTATTATAAAACGCTTCCTACACACGTCCCGAGCAAAGCGGCTTTCACGGCCGTCGAACGCGTTTATTGGCCGTGCACCTGCGAAGCGGGAATTCTAGGTGCGTACAAATGTTACCGAGTCAAGTTCTCACGACGGCAACATCGCTAGGGGTAGAATTCGCGGTACGCCGAACGGAGATCTGGCAACTACGCGAGCGGAGGTCCTATTGTCAAAGTCCACGATACACTCACAACGGTATGTTCTCGCGCATGAAGCCACTAGCGTGTGACGTCACTTGGGAATCTATTTTCGCAATATAAGCGTTGATTGAGGACGATATAAGTATATGGGAAATACTCTTTGTGGTTAATATTTTTGCATATTTCCACGTTTTTTTGAATGATTATCTAAATGTGACATGTTTTATTAAACATGATATGAAATATTACAATAAAAACAAGTGATTTCAAATTCAGAGAGTAATGAAATTTGTAATTCAGTTTCCTTTGATAAATAGTAGGATGCTGGGAATTAATAATGTACAGGGTGTTCCCGTATATTTTGACCCAACCCTAGAGCCTCCATTTTTCGAGTTAGAAAAAAATTACTTAAATGAAAGTTGTAGGGTACCCAGGTGTATTGTCCCAAAAATAATGGATTGACCGGAATGCCCTTGCCTAAGTTGAAATGTTTTTCCATGGCAACCTTGATTAAATATAAAGATTGTATTTATCTGCAATTTGGAATATCATGCGAATGCTTAGAGCAAACATATAACATATCTATATTATTGGAATCGGAAAAATGCGTGCAATTCAAAAATCCACAAATATACAGGGTGTTCCATTAAGAAAAAGTAGGTTTATATTTTTCCATAAATTTGCGACGCTCATTTGTTTTATCTAGTAACAGATCCTAGCGGTTCAGAAAAAAACGTACAACTTTCATTTAAGTAATTTTTTTCTAACTCGAAAAATATAGGCTCTAGGGGTGGGTCAAAATATACGGGAACACCCTGTACAAAACGGGATGACATAGATATGTACGTACATATGTAATAAATATTTTGGATTAGATAGGTATTTTTACTTTTTTCTTTCAACTTTCTATTCAAAGCCATACCTACAAAAAAGATTTAAAAATATTTAAAACAGAAATAGGTAAGCAAAATCATTTTGAAATAATACACAATAATACCATGTGCAGTTAAAATCCTTTTATTAACATACAGGGTGTTCCTCAACCTATATGCATAAACTTGGGAAATTGTAGCAGAGGACAAATAATGGCCAATTATCGAAAAAACATGAAATAAAATATTTTTTGTTTTGGAGATTATATCAATTTATTTCAAATTAAAAACACAGAACTAGAATTTAGTGTAATAAAATAAAAATGAAGTTAGCTCATCATAATAACTGTTCAAAGTTATTTCCTTGATTGTCGATACACAGTTGAGCCCTGCGAATCCATGAAGGCCCCACACGATCCGCCCGTTTAGTTTTGTTTTTTGTTTTGCCAGTTTCTCTGCCTCGATGGATCACACGCAAAAAACCTCAATTCCTGGAGGTAATCTTTGAGGAAATCTTTCCAAAAAGTTGACGGCTGAAGTTCAACGTTTTCCTCTAGTAACTCTGTTAGAATATTTTTTTGTTCTCTTTTTCTGCATCGTGCTTGCCTTTCCTTGTTTTTTATTGCTTTGTATGAAGAACCTGGTACATGTAAAGTGGGCATAGCATCACACTTTAAAGTTCGGCTGTTTTTCGGATTGTATTGCAGCAATCTTTGTCTAAGACGAATTTCAAAGCAACTTTGCTCAAAATGTATGGAACAGATTCTTGCTGAAATAAATAAAAACAAAACATATAATAATAGACCGGCGGTACACGACCAGTCAGATGTAACGTTTTTCAAATGCATGCCAATCATATATATTATAATATAAATGCCATGGATAAGCCAAAGAAGCGAATTTTAAGCGCCGCTCGCGTGCAGAAGGTTAGGTATGCAATTCAATTTTCTGTTTGCTTGAAAAAGCGATGTCTCCGAACGATTATTATTATTATCAACAAAAATGCAGATTGTATTGTTTACTATTATAATATTATATCATAGTATACAATACAAATAAAAAACAAAATCTGAATTTTCGTAGATAATTAAAAAAAAGGAAAAGTATTGCGTGGGATTTGAACCTACGACGAAATAAATGAATTTTTCGTAGGCACACGCCTTTACATACTAGGCTATATCCACTTCTGTAAGTTCTTGTCATGAGGTTGCTCATATCTGAAAAAACCTGCAATTTTTTGCACTTTTCGCTTTAACTTTTGACAATGTTCTACATCACAGAACTGCATGCCAATCAGTAAATCGTCGTTTGGTAGTTCAAATTTGTCATACAATATATTGGCATGCATTTGAAAATCGTTCGAAGACATCGGTTTTTCATTCAAACGGAAAATTGAACTGCACACCCTTCTGCACGCGAGCGGCGTTTAAAATTCGCTTCATCAATTTTACTCACCGTTTTTTAAATTAATTTTGTCATTTCTTCGGCACACATTTAAACCCACTGCTTCGACAAATCCCCATTTTGTGGAAATCTAAAGTATTTAACATCGGAACCTTTAGTTTTTTTATTTGTGTTTTTGCAAGTGGCCACAGCACAACCCGGCATTTTAATCTCGTTTTTATTATTATTGGTTATTAAAAACACGATTAAATAACATTAATAACAGTAACACAGTAGACAAACAAGATTCTAATAAGCGAATCGATTGAATTTAAAATTTAAAAGTCGCGACGCGTCAAAACAAGATTCCGCGTGACGTAGATGCGCAGACTGGACGAAATTGGAAACGGCAATCGGCATACCGTTGTGAGTTTATCGTGGTCAAAGTCTAGAAATACTAAAGTCCGCTCACTTCTTTGATCTCTCGGAAAAGCCGAAAATTTTTTGTGACCGGTCGTAAATCAGCGTCACCTCGCACGCTTCGCGTTTACAAGGGCTACAAGCTAGTTATACGGGGGCAAGTACATATTGACTTTCCATTATTTACCAAAGTCTACAAATATTAGTATACCTATTTGTAGATTTTGGTACAACATTATTTGTGTAGGTAAGTGTACGGTTAGTTTTTAGTAGGTACAATTAAATTAAAATACAAGGTAGCTATTACCAGAATCTACATAATTAGTAGGTATATCTGTAGACTTTGGTTGGAACGTGAATAAAAATGCAATTATTTATGTTTTACGTTCATTTTTAATAAAGCTTAACAAAACATAGAGCAGACAAAAACATAAATAACAAATAAATTTTTATTGACAAAGAGTTAAACTAATCATATCTGCTTTTTCATCCTGTAGTAAATATTTTGATATTTAAATTGACATAAACAATACAGAACAAAATATTACGCATACGTACCTACACAAGCATGCGTCTTACCATAAGCTTCTGGCAATAATCTTAATGGGACAGCCGAGGGGACAGCAGTTTTTACTAAACGTTTTCCGGACGAAGTGAATGACTGATCATCAAAATGTGCCTTGCAAATTCTTACAGGTTTATATGCCTCTTCGAAAATTTATGTTCTCCGATGAACCCTAAGGCATTCTTCCATTGCTGGCACCTTCAAATTTTTAATATTTTAATATATCTATATTATTCTTCAATTAATACCTAATAAGTATTCAAATGTCACATAAAAATGTCTTAATTTTTGTAGGTATGTAGGTACCTCAAACTCAATCTTACCTTTCAGGGTCTTTAGGAAATGAAAAAAAGGTAATAAGTATAGTGTTTTGAACTGGTTTTACAGCCATCCGCACTGCAGTAAAAAGCGTTACTAGGCATCACTACAACACAGTCACGGTCGGTCGGTAATATTTTGCGGTAATATTTTGCGCTACAGCTACAGCTTATTTTCTTATATTATAAGATATCGATCGGCTCGATGAGGAGGGGAGCGGGAGAGGGCAAGAGGGAAACGTTTGTTTACACAAGGCCGAGTGCCCGGACTTGTTAGTATATCTCTGATGGACGCTGCTATTGGTCTCTGGCAGTCGTAGACTCCGTAGAACACAGTGTAACTTGATAAATAAGTTGTGGTTTACTATTAAATTAAGATATCCAAAAGATACAGAAGGTGCAGATGAAAAAATGGCGTCTCCAACTCATCTGTACAAATTTCGCATACCTATGGCTTGTTTTTTTGACCTTTTAATAATGTAAATTAAGCTGTCGATCCTTTTTGTATGAAATGTTGGAAAGCTAACTGTATTATAAGATTAATTTCAAGCTTCAAAAAATCCCAGATTTGACGGTTGATCTGAATTTCGCCCGAAGCGAAATACAGGGAAACTTTTTGGGAGGAATTAATTAAATCGAAAAGCAAGAATCGAAATTAACTTTTTCATGCAAATTTATTCACTCGAGAAATTAGGCAATAGCCGAGGCATAATCATATTAAAAATCTGGCTTCGGTCTGGGCCAGAGTTTATCCAGCCATCCCAAATAAGCGCGAACCTGTTATTCGGCCCAGGAAAAAATGTAAGGGGCGGAGAAACTCGTAAAAAGTAATGTACTTTTTTTATTGTCGCCATAATTTTAATAGATTTTCGAAATGATTTTCACATAACAAAGGGTATGCATTGAAGAAGCTCTAAAATAAATTGGTTAGTAAATAATTTTACGTGTTGTCGTAAAACCCTATTCTCTCTGTTTATGAAAATAACGAATGGGCCCCTCACACAAGCGATATTATCAAACAAATGGTTAGCAGCTTTAACCCCGACAAAAAGTATCAAACGGCGAACTTAAATCTTCCATCATACATGTTTAGTGATAAGTGATAACGTTTCATTAAAAAAATAGTTACAATTTTTTTAACGATTAAAAATTTTTCACAACCGACTTAAAATACAAAGCCCTGAACTGAGATAACTGTCAGTGCGCATGAAACTTGCGCTTACCGATGTAATTGTGCGAATATTACGACTAGACAGTGTGTATCTGTTTGCGAAAAGGCTGCCCAAAATATTGTTGACAGGGTATTTTGCAAATAACCTTGTTGTAAAATAATATTTTTGTTGTTGGTGGTGTTTGTATACAATGGCGTAAGCCTCCTGTCGGAGGTTTTGTGTAAAAGTTAGAAACCATGTTTAAACACAATCACGCCGATGGCTGAATCGCACAGGGTCTCACTAAGGATAAACTTTAAAATTTAAGTTTCTGTACATATGTCTTGGTGAAAAAGTTCGATTTCAAATACTTACATATAAATATATTTTGGTGGCTAAATTAAATTTTTGGGCAGCAATCTCCTCGACAATTTTAATATCAGGACGGTCTCGAAGCCGACCCTGAATTCTTGGAGGTAAATATTGCAGAATTCTCCTAGGTCGTTTGCTCCTTGAATGGACCAATAAACTAGACAGGAATTTCTACCACTATAAATTTAACAGAATTTAATGTTTGTGTGGCCGTTTGCCTGGAAATTATTGTTGGACTGTTATACCTAATTGAGACAAAATCAGTTTATTTCAGTTCACAACTTTATAATTAACACGTTCATTATTGAAAAAATCTCGATGACAATTTTCAACGAACATCTCACAATTGACAAATCCGCATTTTTCTGCTAAGTGATTCAGTCATGATGTAAAAAAAATTAACCACACAGTAGGGGAGGACTAATAAAAATGAAAACGCAAGAAATATTTTGCCGAAGTCTAAAACATGGGACAAATCAACCTTAGTACCCGAGTAACTATGTTCCCGAGTATGTCGTTTGTGCGCACTTAATCACTAGCCCACTTGCCACCGTCAGCTGTTGTTAGTGCCATATCGTCAAGGTATTTTTTCAGCCTGTGGTTAAAACTTTTTACATCATGATTAAACCACCTTGTATACATATGTTGTGTTTCCCAACCTATGAGGAAATTGCCCAAACCTTTCTGAAATACAATGTACCGGAAAAGGCATTATATTGTGTGGAAAGTGTATATATTGGTCCTGGAATTTTTCTACTATTTTCTTTCACTTAAGAGGTCTTTGTATTTAACAAGAGGGTGTTTTCTGTCTGGAGCGCACTCTCTAAGTAAAGCATCATTTTTCGGTTTTGTAACGTACAGTGGTTTTTAACGATTATCTGAAGAAATCTAAAGAATGTAATGTAAACAAAAAGCATTGTTTCTAGAATTCAGACCAACTTCTTCTTGTTCTTTCTTCGGATATGGTTTGGAAGACACTAAGTTTAAAGAGCAAGAAAACGTCCTTCCTGAAACATTACTTGTCCTCAAAGATGTATTCTCTGCTTGGTAAGTAGATCGCGTACATCGATTAGAAGTGTAGTTTCTCGGAAAGAAATCGCTTCCTGGGGACATTAGAAACAAAAACGGCAAGGTCCGGACAATAAATCTTTGTTTAAGGAGACGGCAAGCGATATTTTCCCAATTACAATAAATCTCTTTCGTTTCAACAACTTTCGAGGTCGCAGAAAAACCCGTATCAATTCGCAGGTATAGAGGAAAACGCTATCTCGGACGGCGACAGGGGCTTTATGCCGAACTTTGACGCCGGATTTGCAACAAAGGTGCGAAAAAAAATGATTTATGACTTAGTAACTTTAGGATCCTTTTAGGGCGGAATTCGCACGCCTTAAAAGCCAACAACGTGGGGACTATTCGAACTACTATTTATACCATCACATAGTTCATTTGGGCGGGTCTAGATGGCGCTACAATAAAAAATTCTCGGCTCCCATTTTTCTTTCCGGCTATAATAGTGCTTAGTTGCAGATTTTGCATTAAAAAAGCTTATATGTAATAAGTATTTGATAGAATGTCACAAATTAATTTGAGAATTCAACGCCTGCCAATAAAAACCAATAAAACGACACGATTTTTCAAATATTTTCCAATCAGGTAACAATTTCAGGGATAATTCCAATGCTTGGTATATATATATATATATATATATATATATATATATATATATATATATATATATATATATGCAATAATTAAATTATTTTCAGTTGTTAAATACAACTCGCGAGGGAAGCACGAAGATGCGCGAATGGTCCATCTGACGAACTGGAGGCTTTTGTTTTTTAGTTCCGCGCCGCGTCTGGTCTGTCTGTTCCCGCGTGATTCAACGATACCTCGTGGTGTGTAGTGTTCTACTGGTAAGAAATAAACAACATCAAAAATAGTGTGCAGGACATTTCGAAAGGTAACTTTTTAAGTACCTATTTCATTGACCGAAAAAGTTGAAATAAAAACTCTTGGGAGACCAACTCCACATTTAGATATGCGGATGCGACATATTAAATGCACTGTTTTGTTTTCCCTGTTTACTGTTTTATAAAGAAGGTGTGGATAAAACATGGGCTAGTACAGGATTCAAAGATTTAAAACATACCTATATATGAAAAAAATAATAAAAAAAAACATGAGGTTTCTGTTCGGCATATGAACTGTTCTACACTGCATACAATTTTGTGGATAACTAGAATAAGCTTTACGAGGGCACGACGAAAAAGGAGATTCTCAATTCTCAACATCGTGGTATTTTTCTAGAATTCATCGATTTTACATCCGAGCTAAATTAATTCTATTATGAAAGGATATTTAAAAAGTTCTTCAGTGTTCAACGGTACATAAAAAATGGCGTAAAATTAAATTTTGAACAGCATGTTGGAAGTTTGTCTACAAGAAATTCGAGAGCAAATAAACATTTCGAATCATTTTCAAATGGTAAAGATATTTAGATATTTATATGATGGAAATGTTTGCTTTATTAACTTCTTGATAAAACGGGGAAAAACGGGAAATATTGTTTTATGTACTTTTTATATTAATTAATGCAAAAATAAATAACTTCTAAAAAAATAATAAAAAAGCCCACTCCGGAAGTAGGTATAGTATTTCTAAAGTCACTTAAAACAGCATAAAAAAACTCTAATTGGCGTCACAAAAAGAATATAGGACATAAGCATCACGCAGTTTTAAAAATTTACATATTTTATAAGCAACATAATATTTCACATTTAAAGGTTTTTAAGGTTGTCGTCAAACACAACGTAAAGTATATAATCGTTGACTGACGTATTAATAAGACTTCTCACGGCTATAGCCTATAGCTTCATGTCCTGGAAAACAGATTGCTCTGATGGCTAACAATGTGTTTTGCATTGTATTTTGTCTCCGGAAAGCGCATGGTGAGTTGAAAAAGTGTCAGGAGTGACAGCCGTGAGCGATCTTTATTAATACGTCAATCAACGATATAATATTGTCAAAAGGTCTCTAAAAAACCATATCGATTATAACTATATTTACGCAAGTATATCCTGTGAAATTATGGCACGCCTATCCACCGCATTTCGCTGCACAAGTGGCCAGCCGTCGAACAGTGTAACCCATGCAAGTTGAATTATTTAGGAGTTTATTTTATTATTTTTTAGAGCATTTAAATAAAATTTTTATAATATTATTAAGGGCAGCGCGCCGCCTAAGACTCGGTCTTGTTTTATAAAGCGAACGCTGCCCAAGCGTTTTTATGCTGTTCCTAGTGACTTCATTTATACCATACCCATCCCGGTTTTCACCTTTTTTTAACTGACCACGAGTGGGTTCTTTTTACGTCTTATTATGTCTATATACTGTTACTCACCTTTACTGAAAATGCTTCGATGTCCGGTAGTTTCTTCAAAGCGAGCACAAAAGGGGTGTTGGCCCGTTTGACAATCTTGGAAAACGATAACGTGATACTCCTCGGCCTGTGAAATTCGAAGTACGTGGCCACCGAAGTACCGCATGTTTTCAGTAGGTTGCCAAATAGTTTCATGAAGCCAGCTCCCAGTTGCACCAGTTCCAGCCTTCTGTCTGAAAGTGCCAAGAAATGTAAGCTACTTTATCATAATCATATCGCGGCGGAAATCCCCGTAAAAGATAACGGTTTTTTGCTTACCCATGACAAAATGCCAGGGAAATGCCTTGCAAAACGTCGTGACGCCCATCTGCAAGCTGTCGACGGCGTGGACGGCCGCGTCGACTTCTTGAGGCACGACATCGCTCTGCCTCACCTCTTCTTCGGACCGTATTCGGTTGATGTAGAACCTGAAAAAAAAAACGAATGGGGGATGGCGGTTTATTTTATTAGCTGACGCGTGGGGCATTATCCAATAAAGATGAATTTTTAAGAAGTTTGGGGACTTGGGGACTCCATTCGAACTCCTGGCACCAATAATTGCGCTATGGGGGTGATTTTCTAAACATTTTTTTAGAGCAAAAATGACCTGTCGGGGACCTAAATGACATCCACATGTTTACATCCATTGTGTTTCTAATTAATCCGTAGGAATTGAACAAATCTGGGAAATTTTTCTCATAATTGCGCTGTAACTTGTTAAGTATATTTGAGATATTAATAAAAAATGTATAAAGCAAAATTGTAGAGCATTGACTCCTCTCCGAATTTTATAGAGGTAATTTTTTTCTAAAAAAAAAAAATGTTTACAAGACCAGTTCTGTCCTGTGCGGTAAACGAATTTTTTTGTCATACAGGGTGATCCAACTTTTATGGATAAAACTTCAGGCATCTATAGAAAACGTCATAATATGTAGACTTTTTCACACAAACATGTATCGAAATCCTAACGATTTTCATTATACAGGAAGACATTATAAAGGAAGACAGTTAATGCAAACATATTTGGTACAGTTGAGTCACACGTCAAGTGCTATAAATTAAAAATAATTCGGACTATCTACTTCCACCAGTGCCGGAGACGCGAGGGTCAACCATCATATTTTTTAACAAAAAATGGTACACCACTGGAAAAAAGGCTTTTTTTTGCCTTCACTAAATTTTCAAATGAATTAATTCTAAAAAAAAAACTGTGCTTGAATTTTTTCGAGAAATGTAGATACTGTTTTTTAAAAATTCATTTTCGTGCGTTTTAATTTTTTTAGCACAAGAAAATCAAAGTGGGTCTAGGCTATTAAAATTTTCCACGCTTATTAAGTTTTTAATTCTGAACAACTTTCCTTAACAACATTTTGCTGGAAACCCTACCACAGAAAATATAGCTGTGACCCTACATAAAGACCACTTTACTGTGCGAAAAATTAGTTATTTTAAAATTCCCACGGCACATGATTTTTCGAACGTAGAAACCCTTTTTATAGGTTTTAGGACAAAATGTTATTAAGCAAAGTTGTTCGGAATTACAAATTGATTAGGTGTGCAATATTTAAAAAAACTAGACTTAGGTACTTTGATTTTCTTCCACGAAAAAAATTAAAACGCACGAAAACGAATTTTTTATTATACTTCTTCGAAAACACCTTATTTTCATCTGTTTTAGCAATAATGAAAGATGTGTTTTTTCGGGCTAGCGCACGGAAACAGCGCATGGAAAAACTTTCCGTGCGCTGAATAAAAATACCGAATATAGGGCTTTAAAATAGAAATATACAGCAAAGTAAATTAAATTTAAGAAACTTTATATGCTCTCTGATATTTAATATATACCTATTTTGTATTTTAATTCGTAAGTGTTTCAATATCTGGATACATTTCTGTAGTATTTTTGACGTTTTATTCACCTTATCTGACAATAACTGATTTACAACAAAGCAGCTTTGAAATAATTTGAGAGTAACCATGGAAACGCATCATACATACCAAACACTATATTGTCTGCATTGTTTATTTTTTGTCAATTAAATTTATTATAATATGCCGATAAAATGTTTTAAGTTTCCGTTTGCAAAGAAGTATAATAAAAAATATCGTTCATTACACGCCCAGAAATAGATTTTTCCAGACTCGTAATGAAATATACTATTTCAAAAACAGTACATTTTCGAAGATAGTCAAGGATAGGTTTTTCTTAGAATTGATTGGGAAATTTAGTGAAGGCAAAAAAAGATTACTTTTCCAGTGGTGTAATAAAAAAATATGATGGTTGACCCTCGCGTCTCCGGCACTGGTGGAAGTAGATAGTCCGAATTATTTTTAATTTATACTTGATTTCAAGTCAAGTCAAGTCAAGTAGCTTGAATATCAAGCCAAGCCATGAATCTCTAAAATTGGCAATAAAATAAAATTTACTTTTATTTGTGAACATGTTTGTTTATTATTAACACACAAAATAAGAACCAAGTTTCCGAGAAAAATGTTTATATATTAAGAAAAAAACTGCTTTGAACGGTGTCAACGTGAAACAAATAGAAGTTTTTGTTGTCTATGTTACACAGACACAGAAACCCAAATAGAAGTTTTTGTTGACTATAAATACACATAGTTTTGGTACGTACTTAAAATAGTTTATTTTTGTTCTTTCCTAGTTTTGCAAAAAAAGTTTACAATGCAAAGGTTTGTTATTATTATTTACCTAACTGTCCTAACTGATAATAAAATTTGAAATTGATAAAAAATCAAGTAATCAAGTAGCTTTAAGAAAAACTTGATTTTTCAATTACTTAAGAAATAAATACTTGACTTGACTTGATATTGGAAAATTACTACTTGACTTGAACTTGACTTGATTTCAAGACAAGTCAAGTCAAGTAGCTTGAATATCAAGTCAAGCCATGAATCTCTAATTAAATTATAAAGTTGGTAACCGAGTTTTTTTTTGTAACTGTGCTGCTGTTTTTTTTATATCATAAACTTTAATACCTAAAGCATTTGCTACATGGCCCGCGCTGGCTTAATCAGGCCCTGCCTCATTCAAATTTAGTGTTAAAAATGCAGTTACAGCAAACGAATATGTTGTATAAACTGCTATTCTTTGTGACACGTTCTAGGGCAAATGTTAATTAAAAAGGACAAACAGTTTGTTGTTTGAAACAAAATATACAGGATAATTTTTTTAGGCCTACCACCCCGATTTTGTCGCTCATTTTGCGGCCTACAAAAAAAACGTAAAAAACAAAAATGTGGCAATTTTGGACAGCTAAGTGGTGCTGCAAAAGAAATCGGCATCCATGGCCAACTTGTCGCGCAATATTAAAAAAACCTCAAATTGAGCAAAACTATTAATGGCCGTGGAATGTTTATTTTAAGAGACAGAGAAAAACTTTTATATTAAAAATTGATGGCACTAAGACGCTTTATGCAAAAGGGTACTCAGATAGTTTCAGAAAATTACACAGGGTCTTCGGCTCTCTTGAGGCTATAATTTTTTTTTATTTCTTATTAAGCGATTTTCTCGCTTATTTTGGGCCGCACAGAAAATATATAAAAACACAAAATATGGCAATTTTGGTCAGCGAGGCGACATTAAAAAAGGAATGGGCCTCCATACCCAACTTTTCGCGGTGTACTAAAAAAAAACCTAAAATCGACAAAAATTTTCATGGTCTCAAGAGAGCCGAAGACCCTGTGTAATTTGCTGAAACTATCTGAGCACCTGGGTGGATAAAGTTTCTCAGTTCCATCAATTTTCAATATGAAAGTTTTCCTCTGTCTCTTAAAATAAACATTCCACGGCTATTAATAGTTTTGCTCAATTTGAGGTTTTTTTAATATTGCGCAACAAGTTGGACATGGATGCCGATTTCTTTTGCAGCACCACTTAGCTGTCTAAAATTGCCACATTTTTGTTTCTTACGTTTTTTTTGTAGGCCTCAAAATGAGCGAGAAAATCGCGGTGGTAGACCTATCATCAGAGAACATCAAAATAGTTTCATAAACTTTGCTATTCAGTTGGCGCTGGGTTATAAAGTTCAAAATATCAAAACGTTCGTTCCGCATAAAATAAAATTAACTAGGAAATAAAATAAACAGACATCCCCGCGCAAAATCTAAAAGCTTGCAAATGAAAAGCGTATTCATTTTTTAATTAATGTAAACGGAGAACTTCCATTTTCAATGTGAAACTCAAAACGTTTCCCAAGACCACACTCGAGGGGTCGGACGGCGGAAGTTGCGCTCGGCTCATAGGGGTCGCAAAAAAATCCAAACAGGACGATTTTCTCAGGGTTGCTTAGGGACCGCCAACTGAGTATCCAACCAAAAAATCACGCTCGAACTCCTGGTACGAATTGCGCTATAGGGGCAGTTTCCCAAACATTTTTTCCTTATTAAAAGTTGTAAGGCATCAAATTGTGACTCTACAGGGGTGGTCTTGTAAACATTTTTTTACTAAAGAATGACCATAATAACAGTTTTATAGGATCAAATTCTGATCGACTTTTCCTTATAAAATTTTGTTGTATCTCTAATACTTAATGATTCACAAAGAATTATGAATAGGTATGATAAAAAATTCGTTTACCACGGCACTGGTCTTTTAACCATTTTTTACACAAAAATTACCTTGATAAAAGTTTTATAGGATCAAATTCTGATCAACTTTCCCTTATAAATTTTATTTGTATCCCTAATACTAATGATTTACAGGGCATTATACAGGGTGGCCCAACTTTTATGGATAAAACTTCATGAATCTATATCAAAAGTCAAAATAAGTAGATTTTCGTTATACAGGGCGTCAAAGTTCGTTTTTTTAAGTTTCCTTAATTTGTCTTAAAGGTAGACAGTTAAGGCACACCTATTTAGTACAGCTTAAACACGCATTAAGGTCTATATAATATCAAGTCAAGTCAAGTATTTATTTCTCAAGTAATTGAAAAATCAAGTTTTTCTTAAAGCTACTTGATTACTTGATTTTTTATCAATTTCAAATTTTATTATCAGTTAGGACAGTTAGGTAAATAATAACAAACCTTTGCATTGTACACTTTTTTTGCAAAACTAGGAAAGAACAAAAATAAACTATTTTAAGTCCGTACCAAAGCTATGTGTATTTATAGTCAACAAAAACTTCTATTTGGGTTTCTGTGTCTGTGTAATATAGACAATTTGTTTCACGTTAACACCGTTCAAAGCAGTTTTTTTCTTAATACATAACCATTTTTCTCGGAAACTTGGTTCTTATTTTGTGTGTAATAAATAAACATGTTCACAAATAAAAGTAAATTTTATTTTATTGCCAATTTTAGAGATTCATGGCTTGACTTGATATTCAAGCTACTTGACTTGAAATCAAGTCAAGTTCAAGTCAAGTAGTAATTTTCCAATATCAAGTCAAGTCAAATATTTAATTTGCCAAAAGTTTGATTTTCAAGTCAAGTCAAGTAATTTGTTAAAATGTCAAGCTACTTGACTTGATGAAACCCTAAATTTAATCTCTATTCCTAGAAAATTTATGCATACCAAAAGGAGAGAAAGAAAGTTTCCAAGGAACCAATAACACAAAGTTTGCTTTAAAATCCACAAATAGGTAGGTAGTGGAAGAAAGCCGAAAGAAATTAGGTTATATCTTTCGCTAGAAGGGGGACAAAATCGTTTCGAAAACCTCCCCGAACGTTCAACTTTTCGGAGGGGAGGAATTTCGATGCCATGGGATAAGGAATAACTTCAAATCTGGGATTGAATTGGAAATGTCCAAGAACAAAGGATTGTTTGCCGTTTCTCACTAAATGGGGAAGTGGAAAAGTTTAAACTCGAGTTAATGCCCAGCAGAGCTTTAAAGTGTATTATTAATGAAGCCATTTTTTGCCGACTTTGGGAAGGGTATTTAGAATTCTGTGTCAACAAATTGGTGTCCTGGGATATAAAAAACGAAACCACCTCTTAAATACAGAAGGCATAAAAGAGGGGGCTTATTAAATTTTGAACGACATAATCAAGAGTTTTGCGAAGTTTTGGATGGCAAACTTCGACAAACTGTATTATAAGAATGCTAACGAAAGGGCCAAATAAATTGCTTTTTGTTACGATTATTATTAAATTTGATCCTTGATTCGACGTTTTTAAAAACATTGATATCACGGGCGTAGCCAGGATTTGGTTTTGGGGGGGGGGTTTAGTTTGAGCAGTAAATAAAACAACAAAAATAAACTTACATGAAATTTAATATCTATATATTCATCCGAAAAACTACGACATATTTATAAAGTTCTTAACTTTAAATGAAATGGATAAATTAACTTCGTTCCTCTGCGCTAAATCTAAAACCATTAAAGAAGAAATCTTCGGCTTTTCTTTTAAATATATTCACTACTTCATCTGCATGAATTTCTGTTCCATAGTGAATGTTCATTAGAGCCAAACCATTAAGTCTGTTTTCACTTGTAGTGTTTCGTAAATAGTTTTTCAGTCTCCTTAGGCTCGAGAAAGACCTTTCTGGGGTAGCAGTAATTACAGGAATGGTAGCGAAGATTTGTAGTAATATGTAAATATTAGGATAAAGGTTTTTATCGCACATATCTAGGCATTCCAAACTAGATTTCGGGGTAGGCAGTTTTCTTATCAGCATGCAAGGTAGCTGAAGCTTTGATAGCTAAATCCAAATTAGTTTCTTTATTAGAAACCCCTTGACCTTGACTACACCACTTTTTCCAGTAGTCCATACCTTTAGGTTTATCACCCTTCCTTTTTTTCCCCTCCATTTTTCGACAGTAATAATGATTCACGTATCTATCCTTAACAAGGTCATCGAATAACAGTGCACTAAAATAATTACTCACTTACACGGTACACTTAATTTTCTTCACTATTCGTTCACCACTTTTCACTTTTATTCGCTTCGAGTTCGCATGGAACAATACTGCCGTAAGCGCGGTCACACGCCGCGGCGCCGCTTATATAGCAGCCCAGTAGCCGTCCAGAAACTTCCGCGAACTTCCACAAAGTTCCGCTCATTTCGACCTAGGGGCGTGGCGAATAATCGAGAAACAACGCAAAGTGTCCCTACAATACAAAATAGTTCGGCTGCAACTGCGTCTGCCTCTCGTCAAAAGATGGCGCTAGGCGCTACTATTACTACATATATTCAAACGTAATAATAATTTAACTCTTCACTCCTCGTATTTTTTCGGTATAATATTAGGTAATATTTTGCTTATTTCGGGGGGGGGTTTGAACCCCCGAAACCCCCCCTTGGCTACGCCCGTGATTGATATTATACCGTACTTTCACCGTTTTAGCAGACATTGCCATGGCTGGGCGGCGCGCCGCCGTGTATTCGGCTAGGTTCGTCAGTCGTTGGCGGGGGGCGGGGCGTGTTTTTTGCTCGCAAAACTCGACTGATGAGCGATGCGGGACTACTGTGTACTCCCCCCGCCAACGACTGACAAACCTAGCTGGACGCACGGCGACGCGCGGCCAATTCACCTATGTCTACCAAAACGGTGAAAGTACGGTATATTACATTTTAATACTATTTTCTTACCGAAAATTCCTTTCGTCATTTTTACTCTGAGTAACCGTGACTTCAGCTTTCCTCTTATACAACACTCTAGCTAGCGCTTTCAAACTTCCAGCTAACAAATACGCCACAGCTGGTCTGTCTGTTGTAAAGTCTAGCTGCAAATTTTCATCGCTAGCCCCCGTACAAATGAAAGCTTCCGTTTCGTGTCGATCTCCTGAAACAATGGGAAAACCACAAAATTCAGTAGGTACTATGAACCTTTTTTGTGTTTTATGGTAATTGATATGAATACCTTGCGAAAAGGTTGAGTTTATATATTGCGAAAAGTTTGTGTTTACTTTCTGGCACTTAAAAAGCTACTTACTGGCTTGTGTATTTTCCTGGTACTTCAACACGTCGTGGACGCCATCTAGCGTCGTTAAAAATTCCTTGAGATCACCCCCCAAGCATCTAAAAGCCTTTTCCATTAAGCCTGTACACGACGTATTGATCAGTTCCTGTCCTAATTTGTCTAGGAAGTCTAACTGGTCGATTCCTGAAAAAAGTTCATACAATTTTTGACTATGGTATGGGCCTTAGACAAGGAAAGTGGGAGGACACCGCGCTTGCCTACCCTGCCGTGTAGAGATTTTGTTACGTCGTTTTGAACGGCGGCCATTTTATATGTGGCAGACAAAGCGAGTACGTTGTGAGTTAATTTCGTGAATTTGTGAATTAAAAGTAACAGTGATTAAGGGGAAAATATACTCTTACGATGGTGTATTGTTCAGCCTTTCGTTGCAAAAGCAGAAGTAAAAAGCAAGAGCCCGGGATTTCGTTTCACAGGTAAATATTTAACAAGCTACCTTTGAAAGAAGCTCTAAAACTTTTTTTTTAATATGACTTCTTCAAATTCCTTCTAACTTTTAGTATGATAAAGTGCACTGTTTTGTTTGTAAATAGGTCCAATATAATTATTTTTTAACATCGTTTTATTGAAAATTTCTTAATTGATTATGATAGTTTCATAAAATATGGGCTGGTTTCCATGGGGGTGCATTATTTATTTTATTTTGATTGATTCAAAATCGCCACAAATAAATATATTTCAGCACTTGACACTAGTTTTACATTTGGAAAATTATCTGGAAATAAATACCAATATTTCAAATTACATGTAAGTCGAAATCAACTACCTTTTAATTTTTAACATTTTTATGATAAGAGCGCGTTTTATGCTACGCCACTGGCCTGTCGTGCGATGTGGCAGTCCGTAACACGGCCGCGAGCGCTGTTAGGCGTCCTCTCTCTTTCCTTGTCTAAGGTAAGGGAATAGCCATAGATAGGTACACCAGCGAGTGGTAAATTCAGTAAAAAAAGAACATAAGTAAATTTATAAAATTATAGATTACAAGGAGTAGAAGTAGGTATTTTTGTGCTGAGGGCAGACGTTGACAACTGGGCGGAGCATAATAAAGGAAATAATCGAAAGAAAAATAAAAAAGTGTTGACATTCCATTTTGTTTTCATTTTTACAGCCACTAGCTAAAATTTCAACAAAGGCATCAAATTGTGTCCAACTAAAATAAAAGAGAAACATTCCTGTTCTTTTTTACTCAATTTATTCAAGATGAAAAAAGCTATGTATCTTTTTTTTACGTTTTACCTGGTTCCTCCGCTAAAATATCATACAGGTCTTCTAAGTAAGCATAGTTCGTACAACTGTTTACGTTTTTCGGCAGCCTGTCTCTGCAAATAAAAATAAACATTTTGGTGTAATGCATAGTGCAAAACTTTTTTTATTAAAACAATTTTAATTTACTAAAAAAATATTTTTATTATACTTCTTTGAAAACACTTTATTTTCATCTGTTTTAGCAATAATGAAAGATGGGGTTTTTCCGGCTAGCGCACGGAAACAGCGCACGGTAAAACTTTCCGTGCGCTGAATAAATATACGGAATATATGGCTTTAAAATAGAAATATACAGCAAAGTAAACTAAATTTAAGAAACTCTATATGCTCTCTGATATTTAACATGTACCTATTTTGTATTTTAATTCGTAAGTGTTTCAATATTTAGATACATTTCAGTAATATTTTTGACGTTTTATTCACCTTATCTGACAATAACTAATTTACAACAAAGCACCTTTGAAATAAATTTAGTGTAACCGTGGAAACGCATCATACATACCAAACACTATATTGTCTGCATTGTTTGCTTTTGTCAATTAAATTGATTATAATATGCCGATAAAATGTTTTAAGTTTCCGTTTTCAAAGATGTATAATAAAAAATATCGTTCATTACACGTCCAGAAAAATCTTTATTTCCAGACTCGTAATGAAATATACTATTTCGATGATACGGTTTTTTCAAATAATAGGAAATGAAAAATAGAAATGTGCGTTATTGGTTTCCACACATCACAAATTGATAACCGGACGTCGCATTTTACAATTTATTCATTCGGTCTTCGACGACATTTCAAAACTTGTGTGTGGAAATTGGAAACTATTCTATTAAACTCAATGATGATATTTTTGTATTGATTTGTATTAACATAAATATTGTGTATTTACTATTACAAGATTAACCTAAAAGTTCGAATGTTTGTAGATAAGTAGAAAAATGTCTTCGTAACTTTACCTCTCGACCGAACACCCTTATGTTTTTTCAATCCCCGGTAAAACCTTTTAGAGCTAAAACATTCCCCCATTTTCCCGAGACCCCCCCTTTTTATTTTATTATTTCTAAAGGCGACCAAAACGCTGATTCCTTATTTGTAAAATTTCACGAACTGAGAGCCCTCCGAAATAAGAACGATCGATTCCTAAAAACACGGGCCCTTGATGCGGTGGCAAACGATTCAAATCTTTGACGAATCTCCGGAATATTTCACCTTTATTCCAAATATTTCGTTCGGGGGCATTCGGCAAATTGGGCAATTTGTTTTGCGCCTTAATACCCTGGAGCGAAAACTGCCCTCGTTAGGTGAAGTTATACGGATTAAGGTCTATAATTAATGCCATACTTTGTTGACAAGTCTACAGGGTGATTTTAGTTTCATTTCTACAAACTTCGGATGGTTGGAACTGGACCAACAATACAGGATGATTTTTTTAGGTCTACCACCTCCATTTTCTCGCTTATTTTACGCCCTACAAAAAAAAGCGTAAGAAACAAAAATGTTGCAATTTTGGACAGCTAAGTGGTGCTGCAAAAGAAATCGGCATCCATGGCCAACTTGTCGCGCAATATTAAAAAAAACTAAAATTGAGCAAAACTATTAAGAGCCGTGGAATGTTTATTTTAAGAGACAGAGGAAAACTTTTGTATTGAGAATTGATGGCACTGAGAAGCTTTATCCATCCACGTAGTCAGATAGTTTCAGCAAATTACACAGGGTCTTCGGCTCTCTTGAGGCTATGAAAAATTTTTTGTTTATTTCTTATTAAGCGATTTTCTCGCTTATTTTAGGCCGCACAGAAAATACGTAAGAAAACAAAATATGGCAATTTTGGTCAGCGAGGCGACTTTAAAAAAGGAATGGGCCTCCATGCCCAACTTTTCGCACTGTACTAAGAAAACTTAGAATCGACTAAAATTTTCATGGTCTCAAGAGAGCCGAAGACCCTGTGTAATTTGCTGAAACTATCTGTCTACGTGGAAGGATAAAGCTTCTCAGCGCCATCAATTTTCAATATAAAAGTTTTCCACTGTCTCTTAAAATAAACATTCCACGGCTATTAATAGTTTTGCTCAATTTGAGGTTTTTTTAATATTGCGCGACAAGTTGGCCATGGATGCCGATTTCTTTTGCGGCACCACTTAGCTGTCCAAAATTGCAACATGTTTGTTTCTTACGCTTTTTTTTGTCGGGCGCAAAATAAGCGAGAAAATCGCGGTGGTAGACCTAAAAAAATCATCCTGTATATTAAAGACCTGTGCATAGCGCTGTTTCAAACGATCGCCACTGGCGTCACATGACGAAACAAATTTACACGGTGGTTTAACGTTAAAACACCATTGTTGCAGAATCTTTTATAAAATAAATGTATGCAAATGTGCCTGTTACAACGAATTTAATATCCAAAATAAAATAAAATATTTGTTTGTTATGTCCCTCTAATTTGACAAGTTCACATGCCATACATTTTCTTAAGAAAAGCGAATCAAAAAAGCAAGCAAGAGTATTTGGTACCTTTTGGTTTGAAATGAAATCCATGGTTAGTTGTAGTGTAAGCATAAAACGCATTAGATATTTCAGTTTCTTCTTTATATGGAGGACTATTGGTTCGCTTTGGAGCTATAAACAAAATTTTCTAATTTCATTCTTGCATATGTTACAAAATACTCAAAATACTCATGTTATCACAAACAAATCTACCTATAAAAGCTATGTTAATAGGATAAAACTGCTAAATACTGAACGAAAAGACAATTTGTTACCGTAAAAAAAAGGCAAATAAAGCTGGATATTTAAAATGTGGGACATTTTAAACGTCAGTAACTGACAGACTAATAACCACACAATATCCCCCTATAACCTATAATAAGTCGCCATTTTTTTCGTCGAGTGGCGCCACCCCAGTCCGTAAACAACAATGAAATATGACGCCATGCTCGGGTGTTTAATATACAGGGTGAGTCCGAATGTATAGTAAATACTTTAAAGGGGTGTTCGGCAGGTGGTTTTAAGGGGGGTCTTTCATATAAAATTTTTCAATTTGGGCTTTCCTTGCCAAGATATTCGGGTCTACGGGGTGTAACGTTTGAAAGCGGTAGGTAAAAATTTATGTTTCGAATGTTGAAGTCAACAGGTGTTTTGGGGCACGTTTTGCCAATTTCAATGCAAACGGTTGATTTTTTCGTTATGAAACAAGAGTACACTTTTGTTGCAAAATGAAAAGATACACTGAAATGATGGACCTGCAAGACCAAAAAGATAACCTCAAAAAAGTTTGAGCAAAAAAATTAATAGGGGTTGTTAGTTTTTACCCTTTTCTAGGGCACTGTGTAAATGAATCAACTACCCTAAGGCGTCTTCCAGTAAGTAGATAACACATACCAAATTTCGAATTTTTAAGTAGCGCCGTTATTGAGATATAAATAAAAAGATACTTTTGTGTCTCCCTGTAGACCCGAATAACTTGGCAAGGAAAGCCCAAATTGAAAAATTTTATATGAAAGGCCCCCTCTTAAATCCACCTACCGAACACTCCTTTAAAGTATTTACTATAAATTCTGACTCACCCTGTATAGTATCGGTCGAGGTTGGAACTTCAGAAAATCATGACAGCTTTTCACACAAGCACCTAAACTTTAAATAGAGAGTGTCAAAGTTTTAAAAATCTACAGAATGTGTAAGCTGGGGACATCCTGTATGTTGGCGAACAGGGTTTTGTTATTTTTGTAATCTCGGCCTTCTTGATATTTCCAAATTCCACAAGGGAAATTGAAACATGCATGTTCTAGCAACACAAACGCCGGCCGAAGTTACTTTTTATATTTACGTAAACCCGAGACAAATAAACTGACCGATTCTATTTGGATGGATTTGCTATTTTCCATTTCATGGAAAATGGAAAGAAATTGTGAAGTAGTAAGTAAGTACATATTGCGAGTCTAAAATAATCCTCAATATATTCTGGCGCTGTCAACTAGATATGCGGGAACCAATCAGTAAGTAATAAGAAGCTGATGAGGCGCGAATCAGTTTCTTGTGATTGAATTAGGTTAAAGAGTTACTTACAGGCATTCGTACTTGTGTGGACATGATTGTCTCTCTCGAAGGATTAATGACGTCACACCCTGTTGTAGAGATTCATTCTGAAAAAAATAAAGCTTCTTTTTATACAACTATATTATATTAGAAGCTGTTCAGTTGATTATCCACTTCCCCAGAAAGTGCTTTAATGCATACCAAATAGGTATCTTATTAACGTCCATTTTTAATATCGGGTTACTTAAAATATAGGTGGGTACAGTGAATTTGCTGGCAGTTGCGGCAAAGGAATTTCATTTGAATAAATTAAAAAATATTATAAGTTTCAAACGAGCTCAAACAATTTTCCTTGTGGGCCATGGCGATCTCTCTATAGCTACGGGCAAAAAGGGCAAAGGTACATAAGATCATTATTTTAATGCAACGCCCAGGAAGACGTAAGGACGTACGTACATATTATTCATTCAACATTCAACCCTCATTTTTCATCATTGTAATTTAAGTTGATAATTTAAAAAACGTGGCGGATCACCACATCACTTTGATGTGAAGATTTTACATCAAGGATCCCACTAAGAATCCGTGTTTCAAAGACAGATAGACCAAAACGCAAACTTTGGTCCGTTTTTTAATCTAATTTAGTATATATATTAATAAATAAGATAACAAATAAGATCAGAAGCATATTATACAAATTGAAATTTCTTAAAGATTACTTGGATGAACAACACTTAAAAACAGTATATTACGCCCTAATACAATCTCATATAACATATGGAATAGTGGGATGGGGTGGTGTCAGCAACAATCACCTAGAGTCTTTAAATGTGGTACAAAAATGGGCACTGAAAATTATGTACGGGAAACAGTTGACTTACCCTAGCGAGACCCTCTTTTTGGTTAGTACCATTCTTGATGTTAGACAGCTCTTCTGTTTGAGAGTTATTTTACTTACATATAAAGGTAAAATCACTTTGCAAAAAAATAAACATAATTATTCTACTAGAAACAAAGAGAGAGTTTTCTTGGCACCGAAATGTTCGAAAAGTATTGGTCAGCGAAGTTGCTTATACTTTGCAGCAAAATTTTATGCGCTGATACCTGAAAACCTACAAAGAATCTTTAATTATGAATTGTTTAAGAAAAAAGTGTCAAATTTTCTTAAGACAATTAATAGAAAACAAATACACGATATTGTAAATAATAATTAAAATAGTTTATAGTTTAATATTATATAAAAACTGTGCACTACCGAATTGTGACGATATTCCTGATGCATGTGTAATGAACCAGTCCGGCTGCAACTGTTCCTGGTTATGATGTACATACATTTTCCTTGAATTTAATTGATAACGATTAAGTCCACCCCAAACAAGCAACCTATAAATGGTTGTTTCGTGGGTATCTGATCTTGTTTATTTACATATAGATATTGTAACTATTTCACAATGTACTTTGCTTCATATGTGGTTGAATGTAAATAAACACATATTATTATTATTATTATTATAAAAATGACGAAACAACACTTTTCACAGATAAAATATTATCAGTGGTTTTCTATCGCTTGATGGTAGTCCAGAAGTTGTCCAGAACTCTCTTAGTATAGCTACTATAGGCACTTTATTTACACAAATTCCAAACCATTGAAACTCGATCTGCCACCAGTCTAAAGGGCCCATCCATCCCATAACAAAACGCTGCTCGGTGTTCTTTGTATTCAGCCGATTTTTTTTAATTCTCCCTATCTTGCCTTTCTCAGCTGGTCCGTGAAAAACATTTTATTTAAATACATATGCCGACGCTGCCAGATCCACTCGAGGTCGTATAGCCCCTCCTTTTTGTGTTGCCGACATTACGTTTTGTTTAACTCGATAGAGCCCTCCCCCGTTTGTGTGCTTAGCAGTGGAGTTGACGGTTATGCGGGGAAGATAAAGGCCAAAGCCAAAGGCCAAAGACCAAAGGCGGCTCGACGCGTTTTATTATCAGACTATCAAAATGGGATGAGGTGCGGTTTGGCGTACACTTGGTTCGATAGTCTGTTAGTAGGGTTTGATTCGATTTTTTTAAGTTCTTATCTACAAATATGGCGAAAACCGCTGCTAGCATAATAGTAGCGGAAAGTGACGTCACATGTCTCGTAGTAATATTTGCACAACGATATCAGTTACACGCACTTTTGAAGCTGTTAAACATTATTCTAAAAGAATAATGTTCGCCTGTACCCCTCGTACGGTAAACACATAATTTAACCATAAATCTACCCGATATAGTCTCCGTGCAGGTGTTGGGTTTTTTTTTATACCCAAGATGATTAATTTTTTGGGGCTTCTCCCATATTTCTCCTTCAGCATCGATCCTTGCGAGGAATCTCTCTACTTGGATTTGACGTTCCGTGATAGATTAGAAAATCGCATTGCGGAGAAAGGGAAGATACAGTTGTAAATAATATTAATATTCATACTGACGCAAACTTTGCAAATTTATCATTGGGCTTTTCCACAATAAAACTTTGAATCGAACCTATAAATTGCGGGCAAAAATAATATTGGTGTCCACCGAAAATCTAACTTCCATAATCAATGGAATATTTAAGAGGAAAAAAGAGAATAGTATATTTCATTACGAGTCTGGAAATAAAAAAAATTGTGCGCGCGTGACAAATTCCCGTGTGGGGCGCAGCCGAACACGGGAAGTCATGCAAGCACGGAAAAATCTATTTCTGGACGTGTATTGAACGATATTTTTTATTATACTTCTTTGAAAACGGAAACTTAAAACATTTTAGCGGCATATTATAATAAATTTAATTGACAAAAAATAAACAATGCAGACAATATAGTGTTTGATATGTATGATGCGTTTCCATGGTTACTCTCAAATTATTTCGAAGGTGCTTTGTTGTAAATTAGTTATTGTCAGATAAGGTGAATAAAACGTCAAAAATATTACAGAAATGTATCTAAATATTGAAACACTTACGAATTAAAATACAAAATAGGTACATGTTAAATATCAGAGAGCATATAGAGTTTCTTAAATTTAGTTTACTTTGCTGTATATTTCTATTTTAAAGCCATATATTCGGTATTTTTATTCAGCGCACGGAAAGTTTTCGTTTCCGTGCGCTAGCCCGAAAAACCCCATCTTTCATTATTGCTGAAACAGATGAAAATAAGGTGTTTTTAAAGAAGTATAATAAAAACTATTTTCTCACAACCCTCTTCAATTTGTGGCAACCGGTGTCATAATTAAATAATTACATCATCAGGCCGAGACTATAAATGTAAACAATAATATAAACAAACGCAATACAACCATTACGGTTAGACTTCTATCATATAATGGCCATTATAATATCAAATTTCTTCGAAATCTAACCATGGTTGCCGTCACATTTGCACCTTCCAAAATAAGCTATATACATAAATAGTGAGTTATTATAATAAAATAATATGGTGAATTTCTATGGAGCTGTTATAGCTATAATTCAAGTAAAATAAGGAATTTTATTATTATTCAGTGACGGAGGTATGGGATGAGTTAAAATATTTTTTAACGAAAAATTATACGACATTAAAAAATTTCCATGTTAATGAAATATCTTTCAGTTGCGAAGTGAAGTAACAAAAAACCAAAAACCTATTCATGGTGTTTTCTTCTTGCTCCACCACCAGACCCATTAGAGGTCAATCTTTTGATGAAAAATGTTTCCCTATTACGGTACAATAGGTACCTACTATCAGTTTCCTTTTCTCTAGGCCGGCCCTGCCTTGCCCCAAAAGAAAAACATTTCATTTAAATATAGACCAGGGTGCAAGAGGGGTCCTGACTGAGCCCAGGGATATTTTTTGCGTTGCCGAAATTACATTTTACCAGACTTTGGCCTAGGGAACTCGGTCGCTTGTTTTATTTTACATACATGAACGGATACGTGGGGTGGGAAGGCTGGAATAAAGAAAAATCCACTTGTTTTATTTCGAGCGTTCGTTTTAGAATATATTCCACGAAATTCGGTTCTGTGGAAATGTGCTATCGAACTTCAGTTGGATTCTAAATAATTCTATAGTTCATTTACGGCAAAATGGTTAAGTTACGATTTGCTATTTTGCGACAATCAACGCAGCGCCTCAATTTGTAAAAAGAATTCCAACGCCCTGCATCTCTTAAACAAACAGCATTTGTATAGGCATATTATATTGGCCTCAATAGTCACATTTTGATCCCCCCTATCACTAGTTTCGCGATTTCCAATTCCCAATGCATCACCCTGTATATTTTTGTAACGTAAATTATACAGGGTAGTCCATAAATGCTATAAATTAAAAAAATCTGCCTGTAAAATGCGGCAAAAGCGAGGGTCAACCATCATATTTTTCAATAAACAAATGGTAGGTACGTCACTGGAAAAAATGTAAATATTTTTCGCTTTCACTAAATTTTCCAATCAATTCTAAGAACAAAAAACTATTCATGACTTTTTTCTAAAAATGTCCCGTTTTTGAAAAATTCATTTATGTGCGTTTTAAATTTTTTAACAGAAGAAAATCAAACTGATCTAGGCTTTTGAAACGTCCTTTATAACGAAAACCGTTAGAACTTCGATACATGTTTATATGAAAAAATCTATTCATTTTGACGTTTTCTATAGAGTCCTGAAGTTTTGCCTCTAAAAGTTGTACTCCTATCTGTTTAGAAGTTTCCTGTCGAGAAGTCTGTCTGGCGAGAATTCGTATATTAACATATTCCTTCATGAATTCCTTTGGTAAAAACTGAAATTCCTAACTGACAATTCCTGCCTTTTTACCTTGTATCTGCAGGTCCTTTCAAGGAAAACATTTCATTTAAATACAGGAGGGCCGGGTGCCATTCAGGCTATATTTTTTGTGATACCGAAATTACATTTTACCCGACTTCAGATCGGTCGAGCCCGAACTCGTGTTTGCTTTGCGTGGGGGCCGAAGAGTAGCTCGGGGCGTTTTATTTCCAGCGTTCAGCGATACCGCTTTTCGCCGAAGGCAAGCGCTATTGAAAGTCGGCGATTTTCGTGAGAATCGCGCATGTGTACCGGATGCTTAACGCTTGTCTTTGTCGGAAATATTATGGTGTATCTCTTTCGGCTCCGATATGGCGCGAGAAGTACAGTGTCACCATATCTATATAGTCCAAAGCACGAAAGAAAACGTTTCTAAAGAATGCGGGCAGCGTTGCTCGATTTCCTATACGAGTAGTCGTTATTTATTGGCGAATACAAGTTTTATCATATTGAAGCCGAATTTCTGAACTCTATTATACCGAAAAAATAAAGCTGGCATCACGGGACCACTCACCCATTTTTGTTTATCATTTATTTTTAACGCGGTGTGATAAAACACCTATTATATTTTTTTCAACATCGTCGCGTCTACCATCGCCTTTGAAATACGGCAACACAGCACTTCTGCGAAGGAGTCGGCTGACAAAATCAGTTAGCCAACGCGTTTTGTGCCTGTTTCTATAATACGTAAAGTTAACTGCGTATTTGGGCTACCATACATACCTCATTTTTTAGGCCGCTGGCAAGTTTTTTCCGCCGGCTCAGAGAGCTCAGTGGCGTTTCGTCTGTTGGGGAGTTAACGTGTGCAAAATGAGTAAACAGGGAAGAACGTTGCATTCTCAAGCACGAGAAATAATTGCCAATGTTATAAGGGTTTGCCTTCCTCCATAATCTAAGGCATCACCGTTAAGAATAATATTAACAATAAATTAAATAACAATTATATGAAAATAAAGTCAGTGAGTTACACAAAATTGAGCTACGCCCGTGAACTGTGACTAATTCTATAATATTTGCGAGTTCTTCCCCCTTACATCGCACGCATTCTGCCGTAAGGAGGACTATACATGGAGACATTTCGTTCAAAGGAGGCTTATATCTGTTCCTAAGAAGTTTTTAGGTTGGAAGTTCAGAACGCAAGAATAATGTGAACTTTTTTATAGCAGTTGCTGTTTTTTTGTTAAATTTCAGTTTAAATTTGAAATTTGGTATTTTAATTCGATAGAATTAGTTTGAACTATATATCATAGGCCGGAAGAAAATCGTATAATTTTCAGGACTTTTTCCTACATTCAGATATAAAGATGCATTTAAAGAATAAAAATGTTTCGGGAAAATTTAAAAAAGAAAATGGTAAGTAAGCAGGGCTTCAACTTTTGTATTTAAATCCCTCTGAATGTAGGAAACAGCATTCACTGCAAAAGCCTATAATAAAAAGAAGTAGCAGGTATAATAAACAGTTATTTAATTTTGCTTCTACACAAAAAAACATAATTATTGTGTTAATGGGCCAATTTTTCACGAGTAAAAAAAAGATTCTAAAATAATTAGGGTAGAGCATTGAGTAAATAAGTAGGCCTTGCTGAGATATAAACATCAAACGTCAGAGGCGGAGCCATCGCCCGTCAAAAGTGACCAAATATCCAAAATCCGGCCAATAAGGGCCCATTTAACTTGTCATACACATTGCGAAATAGTAGTTAACTATGGCAGCGAAATTTTTCAGTAGGTATAAATATTTTAGTAGGTTTGAATATCTATCTATTTTTCATGGAGGCTGCATAACAGGCAGAAATTAGATAACCCCAAAAGAGTAACGAGTAAATAAAGCACGATCCAAAAACAGCTCAAGTGGCGCCCTCTGTGAGATACGTAAAAATAACATCATCATGAATCACCCTGTCGTCTCTTTACAAAGTGAGATATTTTCTTTAGTAGAAAAGTTCGTGATTTTTCTTATGAATTGAACGATATCATATTTTTGCACACAAAACAAACTAAATATATTTAAATTGCTACATTAACAACTCGATAACCATTTCCTTGTCGGCCATTTTCCGACCTATGATATTAATTCTATCCGATCGATTCGTCTAGCCCGCAAAGAGCCCCTTTAATGGACTCGCCGAGATCACGGAAATAATGGGATTCCCGGTAAATTAATCGTGACGGAGTTAAAAAGGTTCGAACACCTAGAGACATTTTCTACGGCAGACGGGACTCGGCGTTTATTGATGGATGGGAAGCTGTCGCGCCGCAAGATTTCAAATCTGGGGCCGAAGTTAAATCGAGGGGACCGAGATCTGGGTTCCTATTAATGGGATAGGTAGTAAGTAGAATTACCGGATGTCTGAACAGTCATTAAGAGTTTCAGCGAATTCGAGCAGTCGAGTTTAAATTCTACGGGCCCACCTGGGTGTTGTTGAAATCTATACAGGGTGTAACTAAACTGATGGTCAAAAATGAAACCACGTATTCTTGGAGTCAAAATAAGGGCACTTCTTCATATATTTTTTCTCCTACGGACCATAGTTTTTTTTATACAGAGCGTAGAAGTTTGGAGAAAAATACACACATTTCTTAGTATTTCTAGAAGTATACGAGATATTTTCTTCAAACTTGGCATGCCACATGAGCAGATGAGCCATCAAACTTAAGGTTGACATGAAGCTTCTGAGGCTCCCAGTTGCGGAGATACAGGGTGTTATTAAAATTAATTAGTTCAGAAAAATATGAATACCCTGTATAATATCGCATTTTTTAAATTTGTTTTGAGTGGTGAATAGAATGGTTAACAAAAAGTATGTCTTAGTATTTTTTCATATTCGCAGCCGTTTCTTAATTATTTTTAAAGAGCGGCAACGCTGCAATGAACAATAAACACTTTAAGAAGAAATCTAGCAATCTGTGGTTGTCAATTAAACTTTATTTAACAAAATACAAAAGCAAAAACAATAATAAAAGAAACGTATTGCTATTAGAAAATTAAATTATTAAATGTTCGAAATGACCGCCGTCTCTTTCAATACACGCAACTACGCGTTTCCGCATGTTTATTATTGCCATTGGCAAGTCCATAGCAAAAGTGCATATCAGTCAATTCTTCAAATGAAAATATCATTTTTCAAAAAAGTGCAAAGTTGGCAGCCAAATGATTCAAATAATGCCAAGTTTAATTGACATCCACAGATTGTTAGATTTATTCTTAAAATGACTTGTTTTTTGCATCATTGACGTTCTTTGAAAATAATTAATAAACGGCTGAGAATATGAAAAAATACTAAGAGATACTTTTTGTTAACCATTGAATTTACCATTCAAAACAAATTTAAAAAATGCGATTATACAGTTTATTCATATTTTTCTGAACTAATTAATTTTAATAACACCCTGTATCTCCGCAACTGGGGGCCTCACAAGCTTCATATTAACCTTAAATTTGACAATTCATCCGCTCATGTGACAGGCCAAGTTTGAAGAAAATATCTCTTATACTTCTAGAGATACAAAGAAATATGTGTATTTTTCTCTAAATTTCTACGCTCTATATGAAAAAAACTATGGCCCGTAGGAGAAAAAAATATATGAAGAAGTGCCCTTATTTTGAATCCAAGAATACGTGGTTTCATTTTTGATCATCAGTTCAGTTACACTCTGTATATACCAAAAGCTTTGAATAAAAAATAACGCCCATGGAATTTTGAAGCTGTGTCACAGGTTAATCTGTGGCTATGTTCATGTGAACGTTTTTTGCTCAAAATGTGATTTTGTAGCATCAGTTTTATTTAAATATGACAGTTACAACTGGGGCACCCTGTAGGTATATAATTTCATGTCCCCACTACCCGTTATACAACCAATATTAATAATGGTTTCCATGATTTCTAAAAATTATACTTGACAATGTTGTGTCTACAATTACAGAATATGGCAACTGTCAAATGAAACAAATTTATTGTATAGTTGAAATTCTTTAATTGTCACATCTGAGTATCTGGAAGTTAGAAAACTTAAAAATTGTGAATTATGATGGGAAATTTTTTGCCTAATTTAGAATCATTGAGATAGTATGGGGGGAGAAGCTGTCACGTGACCACAAACGGGTGCACCTACGTCGCGTAGTTACTACTTTAGCGTCAGTTGGTGGTTCAGTGTTTTTGTGAGATATATTTTCTATTTTGAACTAAGTGTGTAAAACAAGTAATTAAAACAATGGTGTCGTGCGCTGTACGGAGTTGTACGAGTAGGAATAATGTGGACAATAAGAAATCTACAGGAATAACATTTCACAGGTGACATAAACAATAGACAGGGCCGCATTAATATAAATTATAATATCCACTTTGGTACTTTATGAAAAGAAAAATATGACCTTTATAACTACTCTAGGTATGTATATGACTGACTGACTAAACCCAGCTTTTGATTTCGTCGTTGTCAGTTCTCGTTTTTTTTACATTTTTTATAATTTTATTAGGAATACTGTTTAATCAGGCCGCGGCGTGTCAGCCACATCGTTACTACTTACCCTGATCCCATTTCTAACATACGGCGAAGTACCGTTATAGCGTCTTCCCCCTATACTATCTCAATTTTTAGAATATATGGCACTATCTATCACACAAAACCTGATGGCAGTTGGACACTGACATATAACATAACCTTGTATCAGCCCACTTATGTAGTCTCCTTGGAGTTTACAGAAAACAAACTTCCCCTCAAGGCTTCACTTTTCCTATGTGAGAGACTGTGAAATGCTGGGTCCCCTTATTTTAAAGAGTCCCTGTTTTTATGTAATCGTGAGTATTAATAACTGTTATTATTTAAATACGGAACAAGAAGTAATTTATTTTTTTCCAGAAAAACTATATAAAAAAGTTTCTAAATTAATTGGGCTACAGAACAATTTTTTAAATAAACTAACTTACAAAAAAGTTCCGTAAAAAATACGAATATGTGTTTCGGGGTTCTACACTTAGGATGCAGAGGGATCAAAAAGTAATTCTACCGTAAAGACTAAGTGTCTTCTTGCCGTACTTGCTGGTAACGTATCCCAAAATTCAAGTTTCTAGATTCATCCATTTAAGGCTCTCTTAAAATCACCTGTACTCGTACCTTAAAATACCTATATCTCAACTTAGTACCGAATTTGATTAAAAATTAAAAATTTGGTATGCAACCGTGGCAAACAAGAAGAAATTTCGAGAGACACTTTTTATTTAGAATTAATCGCTCTTTGGAAATAAAGTTTCAAATTTGACTTTGGACTGGGCCGTACTAGTTATTTTTTGAATTATTGGAAGGGAAACCCCACAACTCCGTCACTGGTTGTTTGTGGCCCTTCATATTACCACCAAATCTCATACCATATAATTGCTACATACCATATCTCCAGTGGTAGGGACACTATAAACAATAATCGATAGGTGGACCACACCCTGTACAATATATCTATAAAATAGAACCAGCACAATATTAGGTGTGAGTATACCGCTTAGATAATGTTCATAAAACGAAATTATAAAATTCCAGTAAGTACCTACTAACATTTTCGGTAGAATTGCAGCAAACATTACAAGCGTTTTCCGTGTCCAGAAAAAATCAGTGGTACAAGGAAGGCGCAAGAAGTCCATGTTGCCCTGCAATTAAGAATTCACGCTTTCCTTTGTGTCGGAGAAAAAGCCTCATAAATAATTTTCTTCGGGGGCGCTTTTTTCTTGAGTGCGTTTTCATTTTGTCGTAAATCATCAAGAAAGTACGCAAAAGTAAAGCTCGGCAACGTTTTCAAAACTTTACTCGGATGATCACAGATATAAGAAATAAAAATTTTCTTCATATGCACCTGCACACCGAGTAAGTGTAACCCCGTATACATTTTCCGTTGGAACCGCCTTAATTTTTACAATACATAATATATGAGCTTTTTGAAACACATTATCCCAATAATTGGTTTCTCTTACATATAGACCACTGTTTCCAATTGGATGGCTCACCTTGTAGGTAATGGCACAAAATATATAGGTTAGGTAAAGGTACCTACTGCAACTGCAATACCTAACTTTTATGTTTTTGGTTTTCAAAAACAATAGGCTTCGCTAATAAAACATTCCATTCACTTAGATCTTGATCTTGAAAGTAAACATAAAGTAGAAAGTCTTCATGGCGCATTCAATATAGCTATCGTGTGCTGTGTGTTGACCGTTGACCTAACTCCAAACTTATATTGGAACTTATCAATTTCTACTTAGTTATTATGTATTATCATATCAGATTACTTGCGTTTCTAAATAGATGATGCTAAGCCGCTAGCTCTTGAATTTAGGTAGATAGATACATGGAAACAATGCTGGTCTACCTGGGTTCTCGTATCCGGCAGAAAATTAGTCTGGCAGCTACAGTTATACAAACACAGAAGTGGAAACAGGCAAACATGCGAGCAATTAGCTGAGTTTGAGCAAACAAATATTCAGATGAAACACACGTAGGTCCACAAATTCGGGTACATTTTAGCAAATCCGGGTGATTAAACCGAAAATATGTTAGTGTACGAAAAAATAGCACCTATCCGTTTTTTCCAACTGGTAACAAAACTTTACGTGTGCGGCATTCTTTAGAATCACCCTTCTTCTTCTATGCTTTCTTGGGGGCTGGACAACTAGGTTATTTACTCAGATCCGATACTTATATTTCGGATCCCATCACATTTTTAGCACACAATACAATCTTGAAACCTTCAAATAATTTGCTCGCACCATATAAGCGATATGCGTGACGTAAATAATGAGATTTCCCATATAAAAATCGATTTTGTCTCACAATAGCGCTCCCTCGCATGGTTTTCATCTTCCCAATTTCTACGTCATCAATTTATCCAGGGCCATACCTGACTTGTAAATTACCCACCGACATTGATTTTTTTATGCGAAGTAAATTAGTGGGTTTGGCGAAATCACGAATGGCTGGAACGAAAAATTGCCAATGGAACACGCACGGTAAAATAAAATATTTTTCGACGGGCATTAACGAAGCATGAGACCGAAATATTTTAATCAAAAATTTAAACAACAAAGAACCTTTGTATTCGTTTGAGTCTAACAGTAATAATAAAATATTCGGTAAAATTAAATAATACAAATTAATTGAACATTCCGAAGTCTATTAATTTGCGGTTAGCATATTAAAATTTAACAATTCTGCATTTAGTGTATTTAACCGAATTAAATTTGAAAATGTGAATTACTGTTTTTGAAATATTATTTTTAATAATAGACCACTAATATATTTATGTAATTTTAATTTATACTATAAAAAATATTAAGAACATTTAGGTTAGGCACGTTTTTTATTTTAAGTAAACTATTATGTACCTGCTATTTCTATATGTTATATAACAGCCATTGTCGATTGACAAGCAATCTCCTATTATAGCGAACTATAGGATGTAACTAGATATACATCTAGCTATTTTATATATGTTCAATTAAAGCTAGTACATAATAAAATAAAAACAAGTCGTTATAATGTGGAACAGAAATTACATGATATTTACGATGAAATAAATGACTGCCGCTTATCACGTTATATTTCATTGATTTTTCAAGGAAAATAATATGTTCTTACCTATATAACCAAGCAGAAATAGTAGATAATAATTATTAAATTGTATTCATCATAATTAAAGGGCCGGATACTAAAGCTGGTCCAAAAAGGCTCCAGCTAAAATTGCGTGTATTGCTTCGTATTGACCCCTGGTTCGATTACGAATTATTGTCATATATGGTAATTATTAAGCAGTTTATTTCTGTCAATATATGCAGTTTGCAGGCATGCATTTTCAATGTTGCCGTAAAATAGTACACCGTCCTAAATCTGTATACTTTATAATTAAATTCCGAAACTCGGATTATTGCTATGCAGTTCAAATATTAACGTAAATACGAATTAATTATTATTACCAATAATGTTACGTCGTCGAAACTGACCACAACGTTTTACAGATTCAATTTGTGTGAAACGTGTTGATTTGATTAAACAAAATTATGTGGAGCAATGCTTTCAGATAATTATGTGCCACCACCACAATAATACATTTATAATATTTTTCATTACTGGTAAATTAATCGAAAAATAGTGTGGTAATAATTAATTTGAGTTAATGTTTTTGACACAAATACAAATAATCTTCAAGCATAGCCTTTATATTAAATATTAATTTAGCAAAAGTAAACAATTACAGGTAGATTATATGAAATTGTTTTATACGTTGTATATTAAAAAATATATTTAAATATTATTATTCTCTGCTTTTTTAGTCTTGTGTTCGAAATTTTGCAATCGGTCTTGATGAGATGATTTGACAGAGGCATGTGTCAAATTTCAGGTTCATTAATTAATTCCAGATGCAGGCGCTTATCTGTTCACAAGTTTCCACTAGTCAAATATTTTCATTTAAAATTCATATTTTTTATAATAACACATAACATAATAATAATATGTATATAGCTAGTTACTATTGCATTGTCATCCAGTTCTGAGCTAATGCTGGAACCATTTTACAGATAAACGAAACAACCGGTTTCAAGAAGAGAGTGTTGGTAGAGTGTATTGAGAGTATAATAATATATAATATACCAAATATATGATAATATTTTTCTCTCAAATATTAATTTTATATACCTTTTATACCACGATATTAAAAAAATTATTTTATGTTTGAAAAACGCTCGAAGTCGAAGGTTCACTACATCCTAGGACAGAGTTTTTTACTCCTTTTACTTTTCCCTAGTAGAATAATTAACCCCCATAATTTCGATGTTTGATGTTTGGTGTCAAAAACTCACTAGGATATCGATTTCTGGAAATATCGACAAAAATTAATGTTTTGGTGTTCAACTAAAAACGCGCATAATCAAATATCCACCAAATCCTAGGATTTTGTTTGCTCTTTTCAATTTTCTCAATCCTAAAATTTCCACTTTTGGTATCAAAACGTTACTGTGAATTTTCGAAATATCGATAAGTTTTTAAATATTATACTTTTGCCGATATCTGGAAAAGTCGATATTTCCAGTGACGTTTCAACACCAAAAATATTAACTTTTGTATGTAAAAGTGCAAAAAAAGATTGGACAATTTTCGCTTAACACCGTGTTTTACCTACCTTTAGATTTGACCTGGTTTGCATAGAGTCCACTGACTCAATTATGGGAACCACAGATTGGGTAAAATCAATACGGTGAATATAACCTAATTCTTAATTAATTATTTGATATATTCAATTCGGGTCCTCCAAAATCCAAAATAGAGCAGCCTAAAATTACAAACATTTTATTCAATTAATTTTTATTTTTGTACCTATATTTTTCCTCTTCTAGATAAATTGTTTGAAATGGGCTTTTAAAAGTACAAAAATCACAGAACAAATTATATAGCTCGAATTTCTATACAGAAATATACATAAAATAGCGCTTTGACTGGGCATTTATTTAAATGTTAATGCATAAACGGTGTAAGCACTAGTTTTACTTCAAAATGTTTTCCGATTACCTGCTCCAATTGACAAACAAAATTTATTGGAAATTCGCATTTATACAGGTTGTTAGTAAATAAGTGCGACAAACTTTAAAGGGTGATTCTACATGAAAAAATAATGACAGTTTGCTATATAAACGTAGGTCCGCAAATGCTTCCTTTCCGATATACAGGGAGTCGAAATTTAAAAAAAAAGATAATTTATTTATTGTTATAGCTATGCGCACCTAACTAAAAATGTATTATTCAAGATATTTTTATTTTCATTTGTTGTTTTGATTTATTGCTGCTGTATAGGATAGGTTTAAGATATTGTTGTAATAGAAATTAAAAATACGCGTTATGTTGTTTTATTTTTTTGCATAAAAATGGCGGCCCTTGTGAAAAAAAGGTAAGAGAGCTTTTTTGTCACTAATTAAACGAGGATTTTAAAAATAATTTATTTTAAATTATCTCAGTGGCGTATCATTTATTTTCTTAAAAATATCGAGGCCATTACCCCTATGCACGCCACTGATAAACATAAAATTTTTAATCGGGTGTCAAAAAATTCGCTTTCTAGTCCTCTTAAATCCCACCAAATTTCATTTGAATACCTTAATCCGTTTCAGCACAATAAATATTATCATTTTTTTAAAAAACTTTGACTCCCTGTATATCGGAAACGAAGCATTTGCGAACCTACGTTTATATAGCAAACTGTCATTATTTTTTTTTTATGTAGAATCACCCCTTAAAGTTTGTCGCACTTATTTACTAACCCCCTGTATACACCAACTACTACTGTAGTAACTGTGAGAAAATATATAGGATAGGTATATATAAATATATAGAATATTTTTTGTATAGGGTGTCAGAATTTAAACGAGCCCAAATTATTTTCAATAAAAATAATTCAAAGACTAATAATTGGTTTTAGGAAATATATTTAAAAAGCCTAATTATGTTTTATTATTAAATATGATATTCCCAGATACTACACATTATTTCTGACAACCCATAATTTATTGTACCCGCGCTGAGGCACATTTCTCAAAGTGTTTCAGACCGTCCAACAAAAGTTTTATATTCGAAATTTGCCAGTTTATTGTTGACGACGTTTGCTGCGACAGCTGAACTATATACTCGTATTGTGCCCTGAATATATACGCATACATATTGCTCGACTCTCGAATATACCCGGAGAAATTCTTTATTAAATTCCGGCGGACTTAGAACATCTTTCACTTGGATGCAGTGTAATAAATATGACATAAATACAATATACATTATTCATGACGGTTATACAACCTTAGACATAGAACAAATAATAGAAGAAACAATTCATTAGTCTTAGACAAGGAAATAGAGAGGACACCGCGCTTGCCTATCCTGCCGTATATAGAATTTACGTCGTTTTTAACGGCGGCCATTTTATATGTGGCAGACGTGAGTTAATTTCGTGAATTTGTGACAGTGACTAAGGGGAAAATATACTCTTACGATGTTCACCGTTTGGTTGCAAAAGCAAAAGTGAAAAGCAAGAGCCCGGGATTTGGTTTCACAGATAAATATTTAACAAGCTACCTTTGAAAAATGGCCTAAAACTTTATTTTTTCTCAATATAACTTCTTCAAATTCCTTCTACATTTTAAAAGTGCATTGTATTGTTTGTAAATAGGTCCAATATAATTATTTTTTAACGTCGTTTTTATGAAAAATTTCTTAATTGATTATTATACTTTCATAAAATATGGGCTGATTTCCAAGGGCGTGCATTATTTATTTTATTTTGATAGACTCGAAATCGCCGCAAATAAATATATTTCTGCACTTGACACTATATAGCTTTACATTTGGGAAATTATCAGCAAATTTTCGTATGTAATATCACAAGTGCCGGAAATTTTATCGATAATTTTTTCGAAAGTGCTATTTTGCCTAGAAAGATCACGAGTATAAATTGGTCTTTTATTTTCTGATAAAATCCCGAGAGCGAAGCTTGAGGGATTTTATCTCTGAAAATAAAAGCCCAATTTGTACGAGTGGTTTTGCTAATGGGCAAAATAGGGCTTGAGAATAAAATTATCTAGAAAAATTTCCGGCACGAGTGGTATTTGTCGAGATTATTTCTCGAATACGATTTAATAATTTCTGTACTAATTTTTTCTATGTTTACATTTCCAAAATGACTCATTTTGAACGAGTTTATTGACAGCTTCGACTGTAGCGTTCGAGTAAACAAACATGACGCTTGGATATCCAAGGCAAATCCGATTATCAGCGTTGGTTTATTTTCTGAATGTGTCATAAATTTAAACGGAGACGGAGGTCCAATAACAAAAATTTAGCAATGTAAAAGTTATATAAATTCATTGATACAATGCTTAATAGTACCGAAACATAATTTATAAGCTGCATAATTTGGAACAGTGTGAAACACACAAACTTTAAGAAGTAGGTACGTGTTTGTATCCAACCAATGACGTCAAAACCTATAGACGTGGTGCCCCATTGTTAAAATGCTCTTTATTTTGACTCCAAGATTAAATATATCCATACTACTCTAAAAACATGCTACAAACAAAGACAGAAAGTCAACCATCAACCAACTATACACCCGGTGATTCCCGGTTATAGTTCCTCCAGAATCACACTTAGATATCGCATGTTTTTTCTTGTTTGGGGGCGCCGGAAGCATCGGAACCTCACCTGAAGACTCGGGGGATGGTCTAACGACGCCAGCCTCCGAGCCCAGAGTCGAAATAAGTTCGCTACGGCTCTACAAAAAGGGGCAATTTCTGACAATCTCGCGACATTTTCGGAATAATTTAATGGAGCGCTTAGATTGTGATTAGTTCTGGGCGTCAAGCGTTTATCAAAACAAACCTGTTCTGGCGTCATTGTATCCAACAGATTTGCAGTTGCTAAGCAACGAAGTGATAATTTGCACAAGTGCAATTATACCGCGATAATTTGCACAAGTGCAATTATCGCTAGTAGGGGCATATGATTGTTTCGATTTTTATGGAAGGAGCTACCTTATTGTAAGTCAAAATTAACTACCGTTTCATTTTTAACATTTTGGTGATATTGGCTAATAACGCTTTTCATGCTACGCCACTGGTCTGTCGTGCGATGTGGCAGTCGGTAACACGGCCGCGGGCGCTGTTAGGCGTCCTCTCTCTCTTTCCTTGTCTAAGTCATTAGTAGACCACATTAAAATTTTACGCCTGTAGGTGGAGATTTCAAATAAAGAACACACTTTTTGCAGGATTGACTATAACTCGGACTATACAGACCCTTTGATATAAGAGCTGTTGAAACAAAATCGTTCAACTTCTCGCTTCATCTGGAAGTAAAAAAACAAGCACCGGAGTACGGCATCGTCGATAAAGTCTCACTTGATCCCTAAAAACTTTTAAACGTGGAATTTCGCTCGAGTGCCTAGCTTATATTCCACTCTGTGGGCTGTCGGATGTAGGACGAAGACCCCATCGAATGTTCGCCGGTGTGGAAGCTTTCTCGCTAAAGTGTTTTAATACCTACTGATTTTTAAAGTTGTTTTCGAAGTTCCAGTAATAGTGTTGACGTCTGGTGAGAATGTATGAAGAATGTGCCGCGATAATATATCGACCACAGCTTCTGTTTTACTTCATGAAACGAGGAGTTGAAAAATCTGTTCTCTTGTAATACCCGACTGAAACAAATGACGGCATAAAACGTATTCCCAGTGAACGTGTTTGCAGTAGGTATATACATCTTCGGTTAGTGGGTTCTTTGTAGTTTTTTTTTCAAAAGAAAAATGAAAAATATTGCACATTAGTTTTCAAACATTAGTGTCTAGTTGAAGTTGGCCGATTATTGCTAATAACCAAATACCTGGTATGGCGAAAATAATATGGTTTAGCGCGCATGCTAGTAAGAAGTGTAAAAGCTCTGGGAATTATTTCAAACGACTCCAGATCACAAAATGTTCTCCAGAATTATTATTACAGAATACACTACAGGAAAGAGCAAAGAAGATGTCTTTTAAAATAAATGGATAATGATACTTAATTATTTGCATAATAAGATGTATTTTATCTACTACCCAGCTAACCAACAACCGTTTTTTTTTACGTCAAAATACCGTTATAGTTATAACTCCATAACGTTAGGAAAACTAACGTTATAATTATGACAAAAAGTCCGGTAGAGTGACGTTAATATCCTGACGTAGAAATAACCTCATAAACTTAACGTAGATATAACCTCATAAAAAATAAAATTCGCACACCAACACCAGGGTTCGAACCTACGAGCATCGGAATTAATGTCGATGCTCTTACCAACTAAGCTATTGAAGCACATGAAAAAAATGTTGCCTAAAACAGTGTAGGCTAGAATCTCGATGACGTCACAGAAATAAATAGAAATAAAATAAATGGTGCCTAAAAATTCATGTAACGGAGGGGACAAAGCCAAAAGGGTCTTAATCGTCTCAGGAAAGGACTCTATTGTGATTTCCCAAAAACCTTGGTCCAAGTTTTATTATTCGGGAGTATCTGTACCGTAGTAATAACGTAATATTGACGCTAGTTTTATTACTTATTTTTATTATGTCATTTTTGATGTATTTATAAAGTTATATTTCCGTAAATTGAGCTACGTATTTGTTACGTTATTAAAATAACGCGTTATAGGTAATTTGTGGTTAGCTGGGTATCGTAGTAATGGCGTAATATTAACGCTACGTATTTTTTATGTTATAAAAATACGTTAAATTGACGTTATACATCAAATGTGGTTAACGATGCCGAAATAATGACGTTATTTTAACGCTACTCTAGAAACGTAGGTAATTTCTTTACGTATTTTTATGTTATAAAAATACGTTAAATTGACGTTATACGTCAAATGTGGTTAACTGGGTATTTAACTCTAAATTAACTCGAAATCCTAGTGTACAATCACAACCGCCAATAAACTATGTATTTTGGATTGTATTCAAAAAGTAATAGTAATTTATGCAGACCATGCAATCTTCAATAGCTGAGAAAATTATTGGAACTGGACAGAAACTATAGAGCAGATATGTTGTAGATTATGTTATATATAAATTTAATACATTAGTTTTAACAAATTTGCATTTTAATCTTAAATTTTAATACTAAGTCGTATTTGTTGGCAAAACTTACGCAGTTTAATTGTGACCTTCATTACAGTTTACAAATACGACTTAGTAATAGTGATAATAGTAATTAAATGAATAGGACGAACTTTTCAAATAACCCGCCATCTGTTTAGTATATTGCTCACCTCATAGATGGCGCGCGTGTGTCACGAACCAACTTTAATACATATAGATATTCCTTAGGTCAGACGTTTGTTGCGCCCATGGAATCTATCCCAAATTATTTTCCATCCACAAAATTGGACTCTAGACCAACGTATATTTTGCCAGTTTGATTGACGCTGTCGGACCGCCGCGCCGCAGCGCTTGCTATCGCGCACTAAATAAATGCCACGCTTTTAAAAGTCCATATACCTACTAATTAATTCCATTTTGCTGTCAAATGTGTGTACCGTGGCCGCCTCCACGTTTGTTATTGAACAACGCTAAACACGCTAAACGCTGAGATTGAAAATAACTAGAGTGTTTACATAAAGAAGTAGAGGAATCGTTATACTATTCAAATCATTATGAAATAAGCCTGTGTAAAATTCGGATTCCTTGTACAAAAATATATTTCTGATAATTCTCCTTCTACATTTTTGCAAGTTGCAAGGTTCAAAATTTTATTTCTTTTCGATCTAGAGTTCTCTGTTTTGGTTCTGTGAGTTTGATTAACCGTAAAACATTAAAACCTCGACCAATAGATGTTTTGTGGTGACAGGATAATATTATTAATATTCCTATGATTATTTTATTGAATATCTAAACTCCTAAAAAAAAACTATAGTATGCAACACACTTTACATACTTCTCTAAACACTCGCTCCGCTACGCTTGGTAGCATACATTATATTTATACAATAATATTATACAAGTTGGCTTATATAAGTGGCTGCCTCAAAATATCTCGGCTATTTTTTTACAGAAAAAATCGGTGGCAGGTGTGATCGACAGCTCTTCCGAGCGGCCTTCTTTTGTCATGATGAAAGTTGCTGTCCATGGCCACCTAGAAAAACTATGGCCAAAAATAAAAAAAATTCAAAATTTTTAAACCACTGTAACTTTTTTATTTCTAGAGGTACAGAGAAAAGTTTAATATGAAAATTGTTTGCAACAACTGTTGTATCAATTTTGATATTGTCAACCAGAGAAAATAAGATCGGGTCCTAACATATTTTTAGACAAATTCGGAAAGTTAATAAACCTCAAAATTATTGCTAAATTGCAAATCCAACTTTTCCGTTAATGGCAAATCGAACCATATCGGGCGATTGCCCGCGAAGTGCTGACTCGGTTTCCACTAAAGGTTTAAATACCGATGGTCCGCATTTCGGGGGATCAGTGATCGACGATTGGTTCCAGGCGCCCCGGTTCGTACTGCACTACTCAACTTACACCTCAAGACCTCAAGACCTCAACTCTACTCAACCCTGCGGAACGACGACAGAATACTCTTCGGGATGGCGACAAGGTACTCTGGTTGACAGCCGGTGACTTCCCCCTGGTCGGCGAGCGAGATGTTGGACCCACCAGATACAAGCAATATCCTATAATTGTAAGTGTTCCATATTTCTCCCTTGTGGGAAATGATTCTACCTCCGTACAAGGTATAAATAAATATTTTTAGTTTTGTTTAAATACGTCTCAATTATTGAACTACCTCTGATGCTCACCCCCGGTCACGATTCCAGTCGTGACAATATGACTAACTTTAAGCTCTCTTGGGTTCAAAAATTGTGTCGACGCATTTTTCATAAAGCAAAATATCCCATTTAATTTGGTATGTCACACTTGCCAGTTTATTCTTTATTTACTATAAGAAATTAAGAAAAAATATTTGTAATATTTGTGATTGGCAGAAGGTCTAGTACCGATGAAAATAAATAATCGATTATGACGCTAAATGAAAGTAGGCTTTCAAATTTTGAAAATAAGGCAGTTTTATGCACTTCATCCAATGTCGATTAGCTAATCTAGAATTGTTATTTTAAATAATAAAAAATGCGATACTCTTAGACATTATTGTCTGTTAAGAAAACAAATTTAAAATAAAAAATACTCGATTTAACGTAAGACTTAACATTCTTTTCACAACAAACAACACCGCACATTCAACATTTAACCTTTTCAGCCTTTGCATTTCAGCTTCTGCATATGTGAAATATTCTCATTTTTAGTATTACAATTACACATTTTACGGAGCTGTTGAGTAAACTCTGTTTAGGTAACGCCATTTGCAAAATTCCAATAGGGACGTCATTACTAACGTTATAATAACATTTTTGGCCATAGTTTTCGTAGATGGCCATGGACAACCATTTTCATTCTGACAAAAGAAGGCCGCCTGAAAAGGCTATCGATCATACCTGAAATCGATTTTTTCTGTGAACAAATAGCCGAGATATTTTGAGTGGGCCACTTATATAAGCCACCCTGTATATACTTCCTGGCATAAAAGTGACTAATCACAACCAAACACGGAAGACCAAGTTTAAGTTCAGCCAATAGGAATTTAACATTATCGTAACTATTTAAACACGTTAGTTGTGTTTGTTGGGTTGCATGCATGGTTGTTTTCCCAGGGCGTTCTTTAATGTACATTGTACATTTTTCACTAAAATTAGGTTCTGTTATTTGCCCAGCACGTAGCAGGCCCTCCGTGTGTTCATATATAAATAATGTATTTAAATTTATTCGTTCATCTCCACTCTAGCATCTTGTAAGTTCGAATTTAATAAAGAATTTTTCGAGCCACTTCCCGCTAGCCCCTCAATATGTATGTACGTATATTTCCGGATCCGTGAGCACAATATTTATATTATGTAGCGCAACTGTCGCAGAAAATAAGGTCGGCGGTAAACTCTCGAATTCGGCATTTAATGTTTTTTTTTTCTGCCGAGAAACCTGACTCCGCGTTTTTAAGAATTTGCAATCCTGAAAAAGGGAGTCCACGAGAAGTTACAAGTTTCAGATAAAAGTTAGTAGAGGAATATGCCTAAAAAAAAAGTAGAATTCAGACCAGCGCAAATATTTAGGGTATCACTATTGAAAAAAAAAAGGTTTTTCACGTATTGCGAAACACCTTGTATATAATTTCTTACTACCCAAGAAAACTGCATAAAATTACCTATCTACAACTTTTAACTAAAACTTTTTTCTGTCACAAAAAAATAAAAAGTTATAATATAGGTGGAGGGACACTCCTTGTGGACATCCTGTACATGTGACATGTGTACCCCTTTTTAAACATGATAAAAACATAATTTATCAATTTTTAGTGTAGGTATCTACCTCTAAGACAGAACTTTTTCAAATGCCATTGGCATAGAAGTTTTGTTTACAATTTGTGATAAGGACTCCACTGGAGTTATAACGTAACGTAGCGACCATTTCTCTCTAAATCTTCATTTAAATTTAAATCCAGAGAAAACAAACGGATTGTAAAGGCAAATCTATGTAAAGCCTACTTAAATAATAATATAATGGAGATGTTTGGTGTGCATTTCCTCTGGAGTAATGCTTTTAACGTTTGCCCATGATCCCCTATTTTTTTTATAGAATTGTAAGGGTAGATCTAGAACAAACCTCATTTGAATTTGTGTTATGGGATTGAAGATCCTGTGCAATGTTGCTTCTTCGTTTCTATTTTCAGTTTCTTTTTATTCTCATTATTAGAAACTGTGGCGGAATGGAGCAATAAGAAGTTTAGAAGCAAATCATGAAATAGACTAAAAGTCTCACTTGCTTCCAAATAACCTTAAAACGTGGAATTTCCTTCATATACTCCTGTGTGGAGACAGGTTATTTCCCCAAAGTGCCAGATAGGTTTATAAAGTCAAAAACCCTATCGAGTTTTCGTTGAGGTAAAAGCTTTTTCGCTGGGACGTTTAATACTTGTAAATTTGTATTTCGGTCGAAGTTCGAAGCGTTCGAGGCGTCTTGCGGAAAAATGATTATCTGTTTCACCTGAAAAATGTTTTCTATATTGTGTGGCTAAATATGCTTACTTATACAGGGTGTCCATCTATGCTTATGAAATCCGTGTGCGGATACCTCGTGCTAAAAAATGTGAGTTTAAGGGTTTGTCGCATAACATTTATCTCGTCTTGAAATTCTTTTTTAAATTGTAAAGAAAATACATACTTTGGCAAGTAGGTACTTGCTTATCAACCAATTACTGTCCAATAAAATTAATTGGTACCTACTTTTATGAATATTTCGAGCGACAAGTTTTTCGATTTACAAAAACTTGTCGCAATTTGGCATTGAATTATGAAGGAACTCTTTAAAATAAGGGGACCCAGCATGTCACAGTCTATCACATAGGAAAAGTGAAGCCTTGAGGGGAAGTTTGTTTTATGTCGACTCCAAGGAGACCACAAGGGGGCTGGTACAAGGTTATGTTATATGTCAGTGTCCAACTGCCATCAGGTTTTATGTGACATGCCAGTGCCATAGATTCTAAAGGAGGCAAAATATTTCCCATCATAATTCACAATTTTTAACTTTTCTAACTTCCAGATACTCAGATGTGTCAATTAAAGGTAATGCGGCCGCCTGTAGTAGTCCCAATAATTGCAACAAGATTTTTCCTGTATCACCTTTAGTAATCCTACAATTCCCATTACGTGGGCATTACATAGGTAGGTTACAAATCGTATTTCGAAAATTTTAAATTATTAAGCAGGTATCTTCAGTCAGGTCTTTTTTTAAAGAGTTTTTATCTACGACTACAAGTTTATTTTAAATTTGTGAGGTACCTTGGGAGAGAAATAAAATTACAAAAATTTTATAATGAACACCGAGAAAAACTATACCCATCTACTACTATCAACTACTAGACCTAATCTTATTAGTCCATGCCGAAATCAAATACTTACAAATGGATTGAGGAACCTGGTAACAAGGTGCAATAGCGACAAATTCTTAAATAAGCAAAATCAGCACTACTGACTTATCATACTTATTACCTACTTAAATTCGTGGAAATAATTGCTGGAAATCAATTTCAACTATAAAATAAATTTCTTTCGTTTGACAGTTGCCACATTCTGTACTTGTAGACAAAACATTGTCAAGTCTAATTTTTAGAAATCATGGAAACCATTATTAATTTTTACTAACAATCAAAGTACCTGTTATATTCATAGATGCTCCAATAAAATAGCATACTTGGCATCACTGATACCATTAGAAAGGGGAAAGAATAGGTCTCACTTTGGAGAGTGGGGGAAAGTGGCCCAAAATGATCCCTGCAGGTAAAATGATCCCCCATGTTATTCGTAAAACTATTGCTGCTATCTAGGTTCTAACATCGTTAATATTGTCTTAGGTGGCGCTGCTTTCAGTAGTATAACAAATACCGAGATGGTGACATCCTTATTCGCTTATACCTTTAAAAAAGTAATTTTCTGTGATTTTAATCTAAGGAAAGTTATACAAAACAATTAGTATAGCGCTTATAAAGGATGTCTCCCACAATTTTGCAATTTACGTGTAACAAACGCATGTATTTGGCTATAATTTAGAAGGTTTAATACTTGTGCCGGCGTAGCCATTTTTTTGTAGAATGCCGTTGTTTAATACAACAACGCTCTGTCGGGTAATACGATCCCTCAAAATCTTGGGCAAAATGTTGATCTCGGGATTGTTTTACCCGAACTTTGGAATAATGAAAACAAATAATAATTATTTTTTTGCAGATTCATTGCATGTGTAAAAATGTTGCATAAATACAAGCGCAAGACTGAACGGCAGAGCTGGATTGTTTCATTTAATTTTCCTACATATTATTTCGGTAATAAAATGGCGGGATCGTTTTGCCCTACCCTAAGGGATCATTTTACCCAGCCCGTTAGGGTAAAATGATCCCCTTGCAGTTTTACATTGTGAAAAAAAACCGGTACTCATTAGTTTTGAAACAAAAAACTGATATTAATTTACTGGCATAAGCACTAAAGAATGCAAGAGATAATTTTATATTTGCTGGGTGCCCTTACTTTAAAGAGTCCCTGGAATTATCTAATTATCTTAACGAAAACCTAGACTTATTTTACTTTTTTATTTTATTGGTTTTAGTACATGGCTTATATAAAAGCTTGTTTTTTATTTTCAATTTTTTTTATACTCGAGTCACTTTAGTAGCAAAGCGGTAATTAATTATTATTGCAAAAAAAAAACGAAATCCACCATGGAGACTCTTTTCTGGACTAATGACAGATGTTCGTTGGGGGTGGGTGGGGGTGGGGGGAGGCACTTGGTGCCTGCGGGGGCCCCAAATAACCCTATCGATTTCCACGTCACAACAAAGGGACCGCCGGCTTTTGTTTCGAGCCGTGGGGAGCCCGATCTGCATTGCAAAGCCCCGGGGCTGTTCGATTCAGATAAAAATTAGGCGAGGTGTTTCGGAGATATTCGCCGCCATTGTGCGGGCGGCGGCCGCTGTCACGCCGGAACCCGTGAATGGGGCCTTCGGTTGTCGTCGTCTAACACGAATTATATCCAGCATATTGTTTGATTTAGGCTGAAAGGGTTCGGTAACGCGCGATTGATAGGTATATATGTTTCTGGTTTGCACGGATTCAAAATTTTGAAAACTAAACGTATTTTTTTTATTGCAGTTGACCATAGATAGGTATACCTAGTGTAATACAAAGACGTCTCTGGAACACCTTGTATAACAACAACAATAACAAAACTTCGAGATTCCTAGCTATTGTGATTGTGTTGATCCACGTAAAAGCGAAACTGTTTATAAGTATATGTAGGTATAGACCGGGAGATAAGGGTATTATGTTGCCTATATTCTCACAATAATAAGGTATAATCAGAGAGTCATCCTGGGTTCTCCATATGGAAAACTGAGTTTTCGTTTATTCGAAAAATATGCGTTTTGATTTGATTTTAGTCAGGCTGCCATATATGTTTTATAATGAAGTTCAAAATAGAAAATTCCTGGGAAAACCATAGGCATACCGTTAATGTGGGCCCAAAGGGCTATTATTGTCACGTGAACTTTTATTTTAATAATTAATTTTTCCACGTTTCTGAACAGGCTGTCAATAATAAGTATGTGTTCACAGTTTTCTTTAGCATAAATAATGTTATATTACAACTTTACACCATAACTTTCAGTTATCAAAACTTTCGCTCTTACTTTGAGAGCTTCGTCAGGGCTAAAAGGTAGTAATTCTAATAAGTGGCTGTGGACATTTTTCAAAAAATACCTACTATAATTTATGCCATGGATGATCTTTTAGATGAATCTTTCTTTCAATGTATTTTTTTATCAAAAAATATATTGATGACATTATTTGTTCAATTCCTCCTGATAAAATCAATGCAATTTTAGATACCTTTAATAATTATGACAAAAATTTACCTACAATTTACGATAGAAAAAGAAATCAATAATTCTATTCCTTTTTTAGATACTAAAATTATAAGAAAAATTGAGAATATTCTCATAATAGATTGGTATATAAAACCTTCTAACCCGTAGGAAGATATATCAATTATTACTCTTATCTCAGTAATAACATGAAATTAAATTTATATAAAACCTTCTAACCCGTAGGAAGATATATCAATTATTACTCTTATCTCAGTAATAACATGAAATTAAATTTTATTTTGGCATTTAAAAATGGAATTCACAAAATTGTTCATCCGTCTTTAGTACAAACAAATTTAATTAAATTAAAAAATAGACTTACTAATAACAGTTATCCTGAAAAGTTACTAATTTTTATTTAATATACCAAACAATAATAATTTGAATAGTAGAACTCAACAAAGAAGTGAAAATAATACTCAAGGGTTTAATATTAATTACAAATCTATACCCTACATCAAAGAACTTCCCCAAAAGTTACTGAATTCTTTAGAAACGAAGATATACAGTGTGTCCCAGGATTAGCGAATTTATAGGTGTAAATGACAAAAAAAATTCGAGTTGAAAATTGAGCTTCTGGGGTTCCGCCCTGCTTAGTTTAAAACTAATTTTTGACATAATTTTACTTTCGAAAATCAAGTACGCTTTGGAAATTTTAAAAATACCGATTTTGTACACTGGTAAAGTGCCCTCTCTGTAGCTGTTACGACAAAATGTTATGAAAGAAAGTTGTTCAGAATGAAAAACTGAGTATCTGTGCAAAATTTCAAAATCCTAGGCCTCCTTTGATTTTTGTCCCTTTTTTTGGAAAAGTGGTAAAAAGTGACGTTTTGGTAAAATATATTAAAAAATATTATTAAAGAACATTGTTTAGAATTGAAAATTGTATACCTATGCATTAAAATAACTTTGACAGTAACTCTACCTACACAGACAATATAAAAACCAAGCACACCTAATAATAAAATAACAGTCAAAAAATTAATGTAGCCGATTATTACTAAATTTAGCATACGTACACAATATTCAATTCTGAACAACTTTCTTTAATAATATTTTGCAATATATTTTACCAAAACGTCACTTTTTCTCACTATTCCAATAAAAAAGGGACAAAAATCAAAGGAGGCCTAGAATTTTGAAATTTTTCACAAACACTCAGTTTTTTATTCTGAACAACTTTCTTGAATAACATTTTGTCGTAAAAGCTACAGAGGGGGCACTTTACTAGTGTAAAAAAATCAGTATTTTCAAAATTTCCAAGGCGTACTTGATTTTTCGAAAATAAAATTTTGTCAAAAATTAGTTTCAAACTAAGCAGGGCGGAACCACAGAAGCTCAATTTTCAACTCGGATTTTTTTTGTCATTTACACCTATAAATTCGCTAATCCTGGGACCCACTGTATAAAAATTGCTTTGAGAAATGTAAAACCTATTGATAATTTATGCACCAGACTAAGATATGTTTAGAATTTGTTGCTATAGACAAAATTGTCATTCAATTATTAATAATTTTACAATTTTTATACCTACAACCTTTTTCTGTTTCCTGCCGCCATTCCATGATATTCGGCCATTTTGTACCAAATGTCATAAAATTTATTATTACAACATAACCATAAATCAATTGTAAGTATTTTTTGAAAATTTTCCACAGCCATTTATTAGAATTACTACCTTTTAGCCCTGACGAAGCTCTCAAAGTAAGAGCGAAAGCTTGGATAACTGAAAGTTATGGTGTAAAGTTGTAATATACCATTATTTATGCTAAAGAAACCTGTGAATTTCCTTCAATTGGTAATCTTCATAGCAGTAATCTTCTATATGTATAGTTGATTAAAAAACATTCAATTTAAACTGTACTTATGGACATGCCAAACGGTATGCCATTATTTTTTCAGTAGTTTCATAACAAGAACTTGCATACATCTCATTGGCAGCCTGCTCAGAAACATGGAAAAATTAATTATTAAAATACAAGTTCTCGTGGCAATAATAATACCTATATGGCCCTTTGGGCCCACGCTAACGGTATGCCTATGGTTTTCAGAGGAATTTTCTATTTTGTACTTCATTATAAAACATATGGCAGCCTGACTAAAATCATATCAAAATTCATATTTTTCGAATAAATGAAAACTCATTTCTTCATAATGAAGACCACAGGATGTCTATCTGATTCACACCTTATGTGAGAATATACGCAACATAATGCCCTTTGAAAGGCATACTGAGTAAAATCACGTCCAAAAACCTGTCACTATCTCCCGGTCTAATAGCCCACTATCATCGCAGCTTCCAAAAATTCACGCAGACAGAAACATGCAGCCGAATCTGGCTTATGGCTATTGCTCATTAACAACATGACAAAATAATAAATTGATGCATTAGCGCGATTCGGCATGAGATACGTGTATTTAATTGCTGCGCTCAACGCACATCGTCCGTCACATAAGGCAATATTTATCATTCATCCCATAACTCACCTACAAAGTACGTATAGCAGTCGTCATTAAAAACCTATTACCGTTTTACTGCCATGAGAGGTGTTTAACAGCTCACGTAAATTACGAATTAATTCCCTAACTGATCGTGATTGTTTCTGGGGTGGGGGTAGTAAATTTAATGGGCTAATAGGTACACCATTTTTGAAACACGAAAAATACATACGTAAACGAAAGGCAAACTTGACTTGCTGGGCGAACACAAAACAAATACCGCCGAGTAATGAACCTGGCGGCAACGGCGGCGTTGCCATATTGGGCGGTTTGGGGTATCTGTTGACGATTTTATTAAAGTGGTAATCAGCTACTATAATTACAGCGCAATTTAGTTTAAGTTTAAAATTGTTTCATACAAGAAATTAACAGGTGCATTTGTTAATTTAGCGTTATGGGAGGTGTGCCTTCATTTAATCCCATTATTATTTTGAAATGAAATGCTGTAAACAATGGAGTACGTGGCATCATTCAAAAAGATGTTCGCTCTGTTTTATTTTTGTTTTTACTCCCTCTATTCTTGGTTATTTCTCCGAGATAAAATTAAAGTTAAAAATCAAGAATTTGTTTTTGATGTAATCAGGACGAATACCTTAACAGTCGGTAACTACTTTTTCTCAATGATCTTGACTGTATACGTATCTAAGTATAAAAAGTATGGATAATATGAGTTAGATAAGTGGTAACTAAACATTTAATTTTTGCCTGTTTACAAGATTTACACTAGACAAACTCTGTTTATTATCCCCGTTCTATAGTCGAAGGAAAGCTGTACTCTGACGGTGAGCACGAACAATGGAGTCCGGATATCGGAATCTAATTTATGTTGACCCAAGACAAACGTTGGGGTGTGACCGAATCTAATTTGTCTCGAATTATCATAGAACTTAGTTAGATTTATATTAATCTCTGTGTTTGCGGTATTATTTTTGGAATTATTTGTCACATTGCGTTTTTTATTCTTTTTTACTACAAACAAGTTAATAGTTTAAGATAGAATATTCGCCATAATATTATTCTGCATGTTATAAGGTGCCTAAGGATGCCAAGAAGCATTTGCCTCCATGGGCTGTGGCATTATATTCCATGAGTTAGAAAAATATGATTTTTTTTATCAACTAAAACAATATATGTCAGCATTCTATGAATATAAACAATCAGAATACATTATTTAGCTTATTCACTGCAATGTTTTGAAGTTTCAAATTCTTAGTTTAATTGCAGCATAAACCAAGTGAGTGTGACAAATTTTTATCTTTGCATGATGACAAATTACTGGCAAAGTTAAATTTTAAATACTTAGCAAACAAAAAATGTTGCATTATGATTAATTTAAAATTTAACTTTGCAAGAAATTTGTGCATATAGAAAGAAAAAAATGACGTATACTACACGTCACTACACGTGACTAAAAAAACTTCAAAAATTTGTATGAACTGGTACGACCACATTGTTTTAAAATCATTTTCTTGCTCAACTTTTGGCACTCTGTAGAATGGAACTCTCTATATATTTTTTGTTCAAATTTAGAACGATTACGGTTTTGGGGTATTCAGATTTTAAATAAAAAAATCGCTAAATGGTTTTCGTGAAAATCACCGGTATAAAAAAATCGTGCCAGGCCCTGGATTTGCATTTTGAAAATGGTAAATCTTCCTTGCCATTTTAGTATTACTTAAAGAAAAAAAATGAACAAAAAATTGTTTGAGTAGGCGCCTGTGATTTGGTATTTGACATCTTCCTTCAATGCCAAACAACTTTTGTAAATAAAATGAGAAACTGGGGTAGTTCACTCTTGACCTATTTCAAGATTTGAAAATTTTCAACACTCCGTATAATAAATTAATATTTTCTCAACGTGAATCTTGATCTTGAAGAGTAACTTTTTCTTTATTTCACTTCTTGTAAACCCCAGCCTGGAACATACTGTATATTATTACTATTTTAATTTACTGGAGAAATACCATAATAAAATTAAAAAATTAGCAACTGGCATTTGTAGACACGGTAACATTCGTACCCACAATAATTTAGAAAATTATAAAGGTAGGTATACTCGTACATGTAGGGAGGTAAATATAAATTTTATGTTTTATTTTAAATCTCAAAAAGACATAAACCGTAGAGCAATCAAGATTGTTAGTTTGTTAGAGGCAATAAATAAAGAACCCAGGAAGGAGTCAAAGCTCTATGGACATTATAAAGTATGTGAGAAGGAAATCGTCTTGTGCAGGAACTAAGTTTTGACACAATATTTTGACATCTGAAACGGTAATAGGTGCCAGTACGTGCAGGGGCGGACCGTACGTTTTGGGGGCCCTGGGCTAACACTATTTTGGGCCCCCCGTTTGTTTCGGTAATCAAAAACCTGCTTCTTTTCTTCAAAAAATGTATAAATTAACATTTCACACTTCACCAAAACGAAAGATCAGTTGATTCCAGCGAAGCGTTTCTCAAGCATAAAGAAGCAAATAATAACCTCAAACTGATATAGGTACGATTGACGGGGTATAGATGGCTGTGTGCCTAACTTATTTTTCTTTTTTGTGCATAACGTGAACTTACCATTGCCTGACACCTTAAGGATTGATTTATCAAATTTTGATCTATAAAAATCAATTTGGCGCGTTTATTGATGATTCTTAATATGGAGTAAGTAGGGGAGATATCACTGGAAATAATTACCAACAGCCCAAATCAAATCTGCAATATATTTTTTTGTAAACAAAATTTTAAATTTTTTATATTTTTTTATCCAGTAACTGATAGCGATTTTTGACTAGACCCTTAGCCTGAATCTGATAAGCCCAAAACCTGACACCCTATAAAAATTGTCACACCAATTTTTAAAAAGGAAAACACAAGTGTTTATTGTATGTAGAAATGTTTATTTATTCGTACATTCTCATTTCTGGAACATATACTAACTTATTCTTGAGTCGAAAGCTTTGGATTTTCAATTTTGTAAATTATTATTTGTTCGTTATGTCACAGTTGTTATTAAAAATAATGTTCGCTTTTATTTACCTATTTCTTTTATTTTTCTATGATAATATTGATTCTCGTAAATGTATTCCCATGTTATTTAGCTCCAACGGATTTTTTTCTCATTTAATATTTTCTATCTGTTTTCTATTTATTGTTCTTCACTTCCCCTCCCTCTTTTCTTCTCCCTATCTTTCTCTCTTTTCTTCTTCTAAAAATACTGTTTCTTCTCTACTCCTGACAGACCGCATAAATTATTCTCTAGGGTCGTTTCTGAACTACACATCTTTGAACTTATTTTGAATGATTTAATTTAATTTGACATTGTAAACTTGTAAAGATCGTAGTAGTAGTTATTGGTCCTGTTCAGCGCTTTCGACAAGAAGAAGACATGACTCAGAATCGTTGAGTGACAAATCTATACATGTTCTGATGCACTTGAAGACGAAAACAGAACTGCGAAGCGTTGACTGATCACCCATCGTCCAAAGTCTGCGCCATAGTCAGTGCCAATTGTATAGCCAATGACTGATAGGGGAGTTAATCATTGGAAATATTTAACCCATTGACGCGAAATTTGTAGACCATTATAAGGTTTTTTGTTAGAGACTTTAGAGATCATTTTTGCATGACTTGTGATTTTACCATCGACTGACACCTACGTCAGGCATTGGCTTAGCACAAACATAACATAAGCCAGTAGCTGTCACCCCAACCAAAATCTTCAAAAAATTTAAATAGTTCTAAATTATTATCCTACTTTGTTTGCTTAGCCACAAAAATTAATTCCATTGAAAAATCTACACTAAAAACACATAATTACACACTATTTTTTACAACGCTGCACTAAACAATTTTGCTAAAGAAACTACAATGAATATAACTTCGCTATAAATTGAAAAGTCAGTAAAAATATAGAGAGATCAAGATGACTATCTTAGGAACATACGGAACTCATAACTATGATACTGTGATTTCTATAAGCATTTCAATAGAATGGATTTATATCTGCTTATTAGATACCTTATTTTTTAAATTAAATAAAGCATGTGTCAGGTTTAGGAAATGTGGCAGGCACTGGTACGTTTACGTTAACTTTTTTTTTTAATTTTCACCGCGGTGAGGCCGGGGCCCTGTGCTGCAGCCCATAAAGCCCATGCCTAAATCCGCCTCTGAGTACGTGGTGCTAGATACTTTTATGTTTAGCTGGGCGGCTTGTGGCTCTTTCCTAGCTTACAAAACTAAATGTTTGAGGATAATAATCCATCGGTAAGTAATTTTTTAATTTAAATGAACTTTTGAGGTCATGCACCAAAGTGGCATAGGCGCTTGTGTAGGTAGATATCCACTTCTTCACAATTGGAAATTTAAAATTAGAATTGCTGTATTATCAAGGGTTCCTAAACTTAAAGACATAGACGTGCCTTACAATTTGTGGCAGGTATTTTGGGTACTGATTTTACGAAAAATTAAATATTTTTGCCTCGATCAGTCTGTTAAAACCACTCAAAGGTGCACGCCACATCGCCGTAACGAGAAATAGGGAAACAAACTTGGGGAAATAATCGGAGCAACAATATTTTACAATTTGGGATCGCAGTCAATGAGGGGCGCGGGCTTCATTTTCACGACTGTGGAGGCCGGGACACTGCGTAAATAAAATTACCATATAAATTTACCACTTTACATAATACACCGCAATGTCCGGCGACACATACAAAGGAACGCCCTATAATTCGCTAAGATAAATTAGTCCCTGTCAGAAATATTACGCAATCCAATTTAGCGCAAACCCCGTCAGGGAAATATGAAAATTATCTCTGATATTGTAATTTATATTGCGGGATTTTCTGGCGGCCGCCGCGCCGGGCTACACTACTTTGGCGAATTATTTTGCTCGTATTTCATCTCGTATTTCATCTCCAAAATGTAACCAGACCAATAATATAATAACGAACGGCATTGCGATCATTCATAACATTTACGACACTAAATCAAAACGAATGTTTGTTGTTTGTCATGCTACCATTTAAACTTTTTTAGAGTTAAAACAACATGTTCGCACTCACTTCGCACTTGCTAGGAAACAATATAACCTAGAATGTGCACCCAGGCAAATCGGAGGCCGGAGCCCATGAAACAGTTGACGATGCGGCGTTGCCGGATACTGCGATCGTTTGGAAAAATCAATATTTTACGATTTTCAACTATTAGTAAGTATACAGGGTGTCCCGTAAGTCATGGATCAAACGGCTCTGGGCGACAGGGGAGGCCATTTGCGACAAGGAAAACCCAATATGTTGTTATCCAATTGTTAACCGTTTTCAAGATACGGGGTGTTGAAAGTTTCATGAAAAAAAAAAACAATTTTTGCTGTATGTCCGAAACTAGAAAAGATATTTGAACCAAATTTGGTATACGACATGTTGTCATGAAGAGCCAAAACTCCGGCCAGTATCAAGCTCACCGGTTGACCAGTGGCGGAGATAGGGGTCACCGGGAAAAATAATGATTTTATAAAAAATCAATTAAAAAATACAATTTTTAGATACACGATTTATTTGGCAACAAATTTGGATACTTGTCGTATACCAAATTTGGTTCAAATATCTTTTCTAGTTTCGGACATAAAGCAAAAATTGTTTTTTTCGTGAAAATGTCAACACCTCGTATCTCGAAAACAGTTAACAATAACAATTCGATAGCAACATATTGGGTTTTTCTTATGGGACACTCTGTATAAAAAATAAAGACGCAAATAAATGACTATCCCTAATAATATTACTAGATTATATATATAATATATATATATATATATATATATATATATATAAAATTATAACAATATTCGTGGCTATGAATTATAATTGAATATCAGTTGTTAATATATCAGTGGGGATGTAGCCAATCCTTTAGTAAAGACTCTTTTTTCTTTTGAAAGCTTTCGTATTTTATTAAATACTTAACATATAATACTTGTACAAGACCTTAACATTATTTTCTCTAATTTATTTTTCATGGATAAAAAAACCTAAACCAAAAAAATAATCCATAAGGTATGAGATCTTCACCTTTGCACCTTTATAATTTACACCTACCAAATTATTTTAATGACAATTTCATTCAATGTCAAAAATTTTGATCATAAATATCATCTGCCATGTTTAATTTTATATCGAGACCATTTACAACCACTATACTACGTATCTATTAGGAACTCATATTCTGTAAGTACCAACAACAGTAGTATTTATTGTACAATTATTCTTATTTATATTATAGTGACTGACGAAGTATTTAATAAAATACGAAAGCTTTCAAAAGAAAAAAAGAGTCTTTACTAAGGATTGGCTACATCCCCACTGATATATTAACAACTGATATTCAATTATATATATATATATAATAAGAACCAAATTTAGTGGAAAATAAGCCATTTTTTTAAGTGTGAAGACTCTTTTTATTGGTGAAAGCTTTCGCAGTTGTTTAACTGCTTCTTCAGTCACTCTAAAATTACATTAAAATAGTTTTTGTAATATAAATTTCAAAATTACTTACAATTAAGTGAGTTCCTAATATAATGTAGAGATGTTAATGTTTGAATTTTGCATTGGACAGGGCAAAAGTACAAAATTTTTAAATTTAGTTTTGACAAAAATCTAGTTCAATATGACACTTAAAAATAGTTTATTTTTAAAGGTATATAAATGTCACTAGTTACTATTATTATACCTTTATCTAGGTATATTTGAATTATTATTGTTGTTAGTAAAATTTGGTTTGTTTTCTAAGAAAAGTAAATTTGAAAAAATTATATTAAGGTCCTGAATATCTGTTTTTTTGTTAAGAGTATTTTCAACTTGGTTAATGTAACACATTTCAAGAAAAGAACGCTTAAAATAATTTCTTTCAGTTGCCAAAACTTTAGTATTATCAAAATCCATTTTATGTCCTGTTGAATTAACATGTTGAGATAAAGCACATGATTCGGGCCTTAGACGAATATCACTTTTATGCGAAATATTTCTAGATTTAATGCTTCTGCATGTTTGACCAATGTAAGTTTTATTACAATTAGTGCAATTAATCTGATAAACTACATTAGACCTATCTTGAGTATTTACCTTGTCCTTAAGATTCGTAAAGAGATTTCCTACAATTTTTATTGTTTTATTAGCAATTATGACATTGGTTTCTTTTTTTAATAAATTTGAAATTTTTGGTGTTAGGTCTTTAATATAAGGAAAAGATCTGTATATTTTAAGATTTAAATTAATATTATTACTCGAAATTGTACTAGGTTGTTGATCTAAAGGTTGCTGATCTGATATATTATTAGATGTTCTTGATGAAAACAATAATTTGTTTAAAAGTTTTTCAGGATAAGAATTATCAATAAAAAGTTTTTTTAATTTAACTAAATTCTTTTTTATAAGTGATGGGGGACATAATTTTGAGATTCTATTTTTCATACTTAGCACTAAATTTATTTTAGTTTTTTCAGTGTGGTACGAAAAATAATTAGTGTATCTACCAGAACAAGTTGGTTTAGTATACCAATCCAATATTATTCTATTGTCTGCTTTTCTGATCACTTTAGTGTCCAAGAAAGGTACACTATTATGATTTTCAGGTTCCAGAGTAAATTGTATATATTGGTTGTAACTGTTAAATACTTGTAAAATCTCTTGCTCTTTACCTTTAGGTATTGAACAAATTATATCATCAACATATTTTAATAAGAATGGTAATTCAAAAGATAATTTTGGTATACAATTTTCAAGAAGTTCATCCATAACATATTGAGCAATGATTGGTGAAATATTAGATCCCATTGGTGTACCAAAAATTTGTTTATAAAATTGATTGTCTAATGAAAAATAAGTATTATTAAAAACAAATCTCAAAAATATAAACAGACTTTCCTTTTTAATAGTACAATGATGTTTGATACTATTCCATTTTCTTTCTATACAACTTAAAGTAAGTTCTAATGAAATATTAGTGAATAAAGAAACAACATCTAAACTTATAATGACATAATTTTCAGGGAGTTGGAAATTATTGAATTTTTCTGCAAAACTAAAAGAATCTTTAATAAAATAAGGATTATTTTCTTCATAAGATGTACTAAGGATGTTAGTTAAATACTTAGTGATTTTACTAGTTGGTGAATCAATTGAAGCAATGATAGGTCTAAGAGCTAGGTTAGGTTTATGGATTTTTGGTAATCCATAAAATTTTGGGGCAATAGAATTGTATATTTTTAAAGATTTAGCAACATCTTTTTCTATTTCTTTAGTTTTAGTTAAATTACTAACTAAATTATTAGCTTTTTGTTGTATGGTATTAGTTGGATCTCTTGGTAATTTTATATAATAAGTTGGATCTTGTAACATATTATTTGCCAGTTCACTGTATTCATTTTTAAACATGATAACTGAAACATTACCTTTATCAGACTTAACTACAATAATTTCTGGGTGCTCTTTCAAAAACTTTTTTGTAGTATTATACCAAGAGGTAATTTCAGAATAATGCGTTGGAAAATGATTAATGAAATTAGTTATTATATTAGTCATCTGACAAAGGATAATGTTTTTTTGATCGTGATTATTTATTTGTTCAAGAGAGAATTCCACATCTGCTAAGAGATTCTTAATAGAAATGTCAGTTTTAGTTGGTGGTAAACTAAATTTTGGACCAAGTGATAGAATATTCTTAACTTCGATAGGAATATCAACATTTGTAAGATTTTTAAACCAACGTTGATTTATTTTAAGTTTGATTTTATTTTCATTTTTAAGATGCTCAAATTTACGTAAATTAGTTTCTTTTATTTGATTAAAAATTCTATTATATGATTGATTTTGTCTACGTTTAAATTCAAACCAGATATATGCAGGTAAAAAGCTATTAATTTTAGTTTCTAAAAAAGTTAGTTCCTTCTTTAATCTGTTGATATTCCTATGTGTTACACTAATTTCTAAATTAAGGATATTATTGTTTAACCTATGATTAAAATTTCTTAGTTGATGTCCTGATGTACTATCATGGAAGTCAATCATGAGGTTCAACCCTTTTGTTCTATCATTTACGTGTCTTGGAACTAAACCATATTGTCTGCATTTTAGTAGAAAGATTGACCTGTTCTTCATTGCAGCCATCTTTTTATTTGTACATGCCCAGTTTTTTAATATTCTTGCGTTGTTAAATCCAAATTCAAACTTAATCCTTTGGTAGAATCCCATTCCTATTAATTAAGAGGAGGGGTAGTCGTGGCTTGACTAGTTAAACAATAAGAACCAAATTTAGTGGGAAATAAGCCATTTTTTTTAAGTGTGAAGACTCTTTTTATTGGTGAAAGCTTTCGCAGTTGTTTAACTGCTTCTTCAGTCACTCTAAAATTACATTAAAATAGTTTTTGTGATATAAATTTCAAAATTACTTACAATTAAGTGAGTTCCTAATATAATGTAGAGATGTTAATGTTTGAATTTTGCATTGGACAGGGCAAAAGTACAAAATTTTTAAATTTAGTTTTGACAAAAATCTAGTTCAATATGACACTTAAAAATAGTTTATTTTTAAAGGTATATAAATGTCACTAGTTACTATTATTATACCTTTATCTAGGTATATTTGAATTATTATTGTTGTTAGTAAAATTTGGTTTGTTTTCTAAGAAAAGTAAATTTGAAAAAATTATATTAAGGTCCTGAATATCTGTTTTTTTGTTAAGAGTATTTTCAACTTGGTTAATGTAACACATTTCAAGAAAAGAACGCTTAAAATAATTTCTTTCAGTTGCCAAAACTTTAGTATTATCAAAATCCATTTTATGTCCTGTTGAATTAACATGTTGAGATAAAGCACATGATTCGGGCCTTAGACGAATATCACTTTTATGCGAAATATTTCTAGATTTAATGCTTCTGCATGTTTGACCAATGTAAGTTTTATTACAATTAGTGCAATTAATCTGATAAACTACATTAGACCTATCTTGAGTATTTACCTTGTCCTTAAGATTCGTAAAGAGATTTCCTACAATTTTTATTGTTTTATTAGCAATTATGACATTGGTTTCTTTTTTTAATAAATTTGAAATTTTTGGTGTTAGGTCTTTAATATAAGGAAAAGATCTGTATATTTTAAGATTTAAATTAATATTATTACTCGAAATTGTACTAGGTTGTTGATCTAAAGGTTGCTGATCTGATATATTATTAGATGTTCTTGTTGAAAACAATAATTTGTTTAAAAGTTTTTCAGGATAAGAATTATCAATAAAAAGTTTTTTTAATTTAACTAAATTCTTTTTTATAAGTGATGGGTGACATAATTTTGAGATTCTATTTTTCATACTTAGCACTAAATTTATTTTAGTTTTTTCAGTGTGGTACGAAAAATAATTAGTGTATCTACCAGAACAAGTTGGTTTAGTATACCAATCCAATATTATTCTATTGTCTGCTTTTCTGATCACTTTAGTGTCCAAGAAAGGTACACTATTATGATTTTCAGGTTCCAGAGTAAATTGTATATATTGGTTGTAACTGTTAAATACTTGTAAAATCTCTTGCTCTTTACCTTTAGGTATTGAACAAATTATATCATCAACATATTTTAATAAGAATGGTAATTCAAAAGATAATTTTGGTATACAATTTTCAAGAAGTTCATCCATAACATATTGAGCAATGATTGGTGAAATATTAGATCCCATTGGTGTACCAAAAATTTGTTTATAAAATTGATTGTCTAATGAAAAATAAGTATTATTAAAAACAAATCTCAAAAATATAAACAGACTTTCCTTTTTAATAGTACAATGATGTTTGATACTATTCCATTTTCTTTCTATACAACTTAAAGTAAGTTCTAATGAAATATTAGTGAATAAAGAAACAACATCTAAACTTATAATGACATAATTTTCAGGGAGTTGGAAATTATTGAATTTTTCTGCAAAACTAAAAGAATCTTTAATAAAATAAGGATTATTTTCTTCATAAGATGTACTAAGGATGTTAGTTAAATACTTAGTGATTTTACTAGTTGGTGAATCAATTGAAGCAATGATAGGTCTAAGAGCTAGGTTAGGTTTATGGATTTTTGGTAATCCATAAAATTTTGGGGCAATAGAATTGTATATTTTTAAAGATTTAGCAACATCTTTTTTTCTTTTTTTTTTTAGTTTTGCAGAAAAATTCAATAATTTCCAACTCCCTGAAAATTATGTCATTAAAAGTTTAGATGTTGTTTCTTTATTCACTAATATTTCATTAGAACTTACTTTAAGTTGTATAGAAAGAAAATGGAATAGTATCAAACATCATTGTACTATTAAAAAGGAAAGTCTGTTTATATTTTTGAGATTTGTTTTTAATAATACTTATTTTTCATTAGACAATCAATTTTATAAACAAATTTTTGGTACACCAATGGGATCTAATATTTCACCAATCATTGCTCAATATGTTATGGATGAACTTCTTGAAAATTGTATACCAAAATTATCTTTTGAATTACCATTCTTATTAAAATATGTTGATGATATAATTTGTTCAATACCTAAAGGTAAAGAGCAAGAGATTTTACAAGTATTTAACAGTTACAACCAATATATACAATTTACTCTGGAACCTGAAAATCATAATAGTGTACCTTTCTTGGACACTAAAGTGATCAGAAAAGCAGACAATAGAATAATATTGGATTGGTATACTAAACCAACTTGTTCTGGTAGATACACTAATTATTTTTCGTACCACACTGAAAAAACTAAAATAAATTTAGTGCTAAGTATGAAAAATAGAATCTCAAAATTATGTCACCCATCACTTATAAAAAAGAATTTAGTTAAATTAAAAAAACTTTTTATTGATAATTCTTATCCTGAAAAACTTTTAAACAAATTATTGTTTTCAACAAGAACATCTAATAATATATCAGATCAGCAACCTTTAGATCAACAACCTAGTACAATTTCGAGTAATAATATTAATTTAAATCTTAAAATATACAGATCTTTTCCTTATATTAAAGACCTAACACCAAAAATTTCAAATTTATTAAAAAAAGAAACCAATGTCATAATTGCTAATAAAACAATAAAAATTGTAGGAAATCTCTTTACGAATCTTAAGGACAAGGTAAATACTCAAGATAGGTCTAATGTAGTTTATCAGATTAATTGCACTAATTGTAATAAAACTTACATTGGTCAAACATGCAGAAGCATTAAATCTAGAAATATTTCGCATAAAAGTGATATTCGTCTAAGGCCCGAATCATGTGCTTTATCTCAACATGTTAATTCAACAGGACATAAAATGGATTTTGATAATACTAAAGTTTTGGCAACTGAAAGAAATTATTTTAAGCGTTCTTTTCTTGAAATGTGTTACATTAACCAAGTTGAAAATACTCTTAACAAAAAAACAGATATTCAGGACCTTAATATAATTTTTTCAAATTTACTTTTCTTAGAAAACAAACCAAATTTTACTAACAACAATAATAATTCAAATATACCTAGATAAAGGTATAATAATAGTAACTAGTGACATTTATATACCTTTAAAAATAAACTATTTTTAAGTGTCATATTGAACTAGATTTTTGTCAAAACTAAATTTAAAAATTTTGTACTTTTGCCCTGTCCAATGCAAAATTCAAACATTAACATCTCTACATTATATTAGGAACTCACTTAATTGTAAGTAATTTTGAAATTTATATCACAAAAACTATTTTAATGTAATTTTAGAGTGACTGAAGAAGCAGTTAAACAACTGCGAAAGCTTTCACCAATAAAAAGAGTCTTCACACTTAAAAAAATGGCTTATTTCCCACTAAATTTGGTTCTTATTGTTTAACTAGTCAAGTCACGACTACCCCTCCTCTTATATAATATATATATATAATAAAAATGCGGCATACATAAATACCTCTTGAATAGTATAACTTAGCTCCGCATGTGGCACCCCCTTCAAAATTACAAACAGGTTTATTTATTTATTAAGAATAATTTGCCTATTTATATTTTGTTGGGGTATATGGGGTATATGGGGTGGGGTATATGGGGTATATGGGGTGGGGTATATGGGGTTTATTAACAAAAACAATCTGAGTTGGGCTAGTAATTAGGCAAAAGTAATTGAACTGTCAATTAATTCCTTTACATGGACTTGTATCTAGTTGGAATTACTTCTGAAATGAAGATGGTAATTGTAAAGTAATATTTTTGAAAACGGATTGTACTTGTAATTTAAAATCAATTACTTCTGAAAATTGCAATTACTGTTTCAATTAAAAGTTTTTTTTTAATATAATTGTATTCTTCCATCGTCAGCACCAGTACAAAGACCATTTTAGTTTGCGACAGTTATTGTGAATGCCCCCAAAAGACACGTTTTAACTGATAAAAAATTTGAAATGTTGGTAATAATGGAAGCTAACAAAATTTCTTAGCAATGGCCTGTTTTATTTTATTTATATATATAGTTTTTTATATTTTGAAAGATTTATTTTATTTTCCTATTCATTTAGCCTTTTATTTTCAGTTTTATTTTTGTAGAAACTAAGCTCTGCCTGCGCAGCTACTGTGTTTTTACACATACATAGGTATGTAAGTACAAGATATTACTATACATATTACTGTTAACTGTTACACATTGGACATAATATGTTTTGTTTATTAAAATACTGTATGTTTTATTTATTTTAATTTGAAGATTGGCCATTATACAAAGAATTTATTTTGCATCGCATAACAAAAATTATACTTAGTTATCAATCATCAATTTCGATTATTTCTAAATACAAGTAATTGTAATTCAATTACATTTCAAAATCTGAAAGGAATTGTAACTGAATCTAATTACAATACTACGAAAGTAATTGTAATTGTAATTGGTCTGTTTTTAATTGTAATTGATCCAGCTCTGCCTGCAATGGGGGCAGAGCTCAATCCAAGTTCCTGCAGAAGCTCAATCCAACCGTTAAAAATTAAAATTGGCGTGCAATCTTCACAGCAACATCACAACTTCTAAACTGAATGGGCGGCAACAGTGAAAGTAGTGGAGATAAGGCTGACCTTGGGTCTTGCCATTATGCACACTTAGTGCCATCTATGAGTTATTTATAGGAGCAGGGATATTTTGAATGTCTCACTGTTACCTATGTTTCACTGTTACCCATGTTCCCCTGTATGTAAATGTATAGGATGATCTTAACAAAGATGCGGTGGTTGTATAGGAAGCTCCACCATAAACGAACCTTTCGATTTTCAATTAATCAATCGGTTAAATCTGAGGTTTAGTCGCATGCCGGCGGAGATTCGTCGAACCTTCTGGTCGATGTGCCATTTGTCACTGGATTCCGACGTAATCGGGCAAGAGACTTGCTCCAACCGCCGGTAAATCTGTTGTCGAGTTAGGTACATGCAGCCGTGGAATATCGATCTTGCGGATGCGATTTAGAATGGGCCTGTTCATTAAAAATGAAAAGCTTTTTTTGAAATCGGCACTAAAACGGTGTCAATATAGTCATTAAAAGCTCAGAAATCGGCACTAGGGCAAATTTTTTAACCTCCTTGTCGAAATTTTATCTATAAGAACATAATCTTTCAGTATGAGCAATTCGGCTTAATCCAACAAGACAAAAATAAACATATGGAAAGTGCAGGAACGGCGGGCGCGGTCGGCACACGGATGGGTGACCGCGCTTCTTGTTTCTGTATGGGGGGTCCTATATAGGAGGCTGGAGGCTACATCTACCTTCGGATGATATTTCTTAGAAAAAAGTGGTTCGGCTCCCACAACATAAATATTTAAACCACAATCCCGCTGTAAATTCGACGTAGCGCTCGTACACTGCGTCAACTGCGACACTCATAGACCCCCGAGGTGCAAAAGTTATAGAAGCCGCGGTGTCAGCAGGTCTTCGGGGAGAAATTCGGAAGCAAAAGTTCCTAAATAATTCGAGGCCCTACCAGAATTTTGAGGAGACCTCACTGTGCCAACCCTACATGGGATTAGGGATTAGGTGTTGTGTTATTTGAATTATAATACTTTGGGGGGGCTTTCCACTTAGCCAATCCCCCAGGCGACAAACCGGAAATCGCGTTAACACGGTCTTGGCAAATAGACACAGACATGAAATTTTGCCTCTAAAACTAGTCTTATAGTCTTGCTTTAGTAAACGCAATCGCAAACGCTACTCAGGCCCAGAAAAACTAAAGTCAACAACCCTTGATAAGTATTTGTTATGCAACCAGGAATACAAGCACGCATTTGCACGTCTTCACATGTGTATTGCGCTCTCAGTAGTTTAGAAATTTAGAATATCCAAGATATTTATAATTATTCCGCGCATTCCACACAATGAAATTCGAGGTACTATTCTTCTGCCTAGTTAAAACTATAGTATAATGACTAAAATTTATTATATGTGGTTTCCGGTTTTACAATCTAAATGACGCTCGCTTATGTTGTCTTTCATAAATACAAAAGGGTTTACAGTGGCGCAACCAGAAATTATTGTCAGGGGGGCTGATTGATAAAGATCATTTTTCATTGTCAAGAATTGCGCCGCAGGCGAAAATTTCAAGTTCGAGTTTTCAAGGTCAAACATTTTTAATGAACTAAAAAAATTTATTTTGGATTTAATATCACGCAACTGATTGTAGTTTTTCCTTTGTTAACTGTGCAACAATAATAATTATTTAACTATGCAGTAACTGTAAGAAGTAGGTAGGTACTCTTTTTTTCTTTTACATAAAAGCCCGAGAGAGAATTCCTTGAGTGATGTGGAAGTAAATATAAGTTAGTGCCTATAAATTTATTGCCACATCCTATAAATTAACATGTCCCCTCAAAGGGTCAAATGTAGAATATATACCTAGACAGGTGGGTATCTTCCTATAGAAATTTATTTCCCTGTGGATTCATAATGATTGATTTTTAAAAGCAGGAATTAAAAGAAGGTGTTCGCTTATTAAAATGCGCCGCATACGAAATTTTTTAGAAATTTTAAGGACAGACAATTTAACTAGAAAATTGTAAAGTTACATCACCATGATAATATGTTTTTCTACTCCTATGCTAGTAACATACCTATTAAGTGACGGTTTAGGTTATAAGTAAAGGGCGGAATATATGCAAATTGCATATATATGCATTTTTTGCATATTTTATTCAAGTTTTCAAAACATTGCATATTTATGGAAAAACTATATTTTTGTGCATATTTGCATGTTTTTCCTATACTTATTTATAGATATAAGATATAACCAAGATTATGAGAGCCCAAATTAGATGCTATTGTAGAAAACGATGAAGGGTTCAAATCTTTAATGGCAGTAAAGAGAATTTTTAATGGTAAATCATCCAACGAAGTTGCACCTTGGCCTTATACTTTACTACCCAAATTAAAATATTGTCCTATTACATCGGTAGATGTTGAGAGAAGCTTTTCTATATATAAACATATTTTTACCGAGAGAAAGCAAAGATTTTTATTGGAAAATTTTGAAAGTATTTAATAATAAATTCCTACTATACAATTTCAAATTAAAATGTTTTTATAATTCTGCTTTAATATAGGTATTTTACGAGGTGTTTTGTGTATTTGTTTTCCTTTCATTTTTCTTAAAATAAACTTTTTCTCTAAAATCAGTTTTGGTGTTTTTAAGGTATTTTTACATGTAAAATAAATGCATATTATTGCGTATTTGGCTAAATAAATGCATATCATTGCATATTTTAAATAAAAATGATGCATATATATGCGCATATTTCGATTGAAATTAAATGCATATATTCCGCCCTTTAGTTATAACATTGATTAAGGTACGAATTCCTTATTCAATGGTTATAAATAAGTCCATTGTTACGAACACTGACACGTAATGACTGACACGTAATGACTGACACGTAATGACTGACACGTAATGACTGACACGTAATGACTGACACGTAATGACTGACACGTAATGACTGACACGTAATGACTGACACGTAATGACTGACACGTAATAAATAGTATATTATACACTTAGGTTGAGAACTGAGCCATTATATACCGAGCTTTTTTATATGCGAGGTAAATAATGGCCTTCTCAATCGAAGTGTATATAGAATTTTTTTTACTACTAACATTGAAATATTGCCATATTTTAGTTTATTTTAGTTATTTCTCGCTTTTTTCAAATACTTCGAAATATCAAGTAGCCTGGGAGTTCAGTTGTCAAGCAGATAAAATGACACTAATCTTTAAATGTCATATAGAAAATTTTTCATTATTTACCTAGGTATTTTTTTATTATCATTATTTACCTAGGGTGAGAAATATTACTTCTCATTAGAGGAATGAGGTAAATAATGGTGATTTCTCAGTTAGTAGTAAAAAAAATTACGTATCTGTTCTTAATTAAAACGCAATTATCACGGGGGCCTTGTTAGCGCGGCATCCGCGTCACCATAGCAACTAACCAACATACTAATTGTTGCCTGTCATAGATAATCAGAAGTATAGTTTATCTATTATAATAGTTTTTCTTTCGTCGAAGAGAAATTATAATACAAAACTCGAGTTGTAAGCTTATTACATACTCGTGGAATTACAGCACTCGCTGTTGCGCGGCTCGTGCGCAACTTTTCCACTCATACGTAATAAGCTATTTACAACTCTCGCTATGTAATATACTATTCATCTTCAGTAGACAGAAGAAAACAGAATGACAGAATTCAAAACTTGAAACAAATACAAAAACTTAACAGACTGACAGTGTTTCAAGTGTCAAAAGTTGATCAACTTTTGAAACTTAAACTTCGCTCGATAAACGGTATTAATATAACACAACATAACGCTCTTGTTACTCATTACGCATAAAAGTTAGATCCTGTATCAACATCGCTAACAAGGGTAATTAAACGTCGATAAAAGACACCCCGCCGCTGTAAATGGGATGTAATATCCCCATAACGTTTATTATAATGGTGCCGACTAAGGACAAGGTTTTAACGGGGCAAATTGCTGAAGGTTTCCTTTGTCGGACAACCCTCATTTGTTATTTCATTCGCGTGGTTTAAAATTTTCTGGAACTATTTATGATTCTTCAATTTCAATTCCTTTATATTTTACCTAACCTACTAATAATGGACATACCATACGTTAAAATCTTTAAATTTTCCCATAAAATACGACATTTTGAAGCAATTAACTAAGATATAGGTATGTTAGATTTTATGACCACTGCATGTTGTCTCCACTAATTTAACGTCTAAGCACTGAGGTGAATAAAAATTTTCGGAGCAAACTTCTATTAACCCAGGTAAATACTCCTACCTATATAAATTGATTGTCTACAATGTAAACTTGAGTTATTCGCCATTTTATTGGAATGCACACAAATTGAAATTGTAATGTCAATATTGTAACTCGTCGAAAACCTTATTTAGAATGGCCAGTGAATATAACGTCTAGTTTGAATGACCTAATTAAAACTAAAATTGAACTGAACAAAGTTTGTATGTATAACAAGCAAACTTTCATCAAATTCAAATTGGTACAAAATATTCACATCAAGATATCTACTCTAAAGCTTTTAGCAAAGTCTAGAGAATATTATTCTCTAGACTTTGCTTTTAGTGTGAAAAGGATATTTAAGTGCTATACATTTTTAAACCAAATTTCCAAATTATAAAAAATAGCATAAATTTTAATGTATTTTTGGTTTTAAATACTGTTCTTACATTAAAAAGATTGCCTATGCGTTTTAACATATCTGATAGTCCAGGAATAAAAGAATAATCTATTTGAATTTATGAAATAAGTTTTCGGGATTGCCAACAAAACAACAATGGTAATAGAATTATTAAAGAAATAAATCATATGGTGGACCGACCAGTAAATTTAATTATTCCTATATTCCTGGACTATCAGATAAGTTAAAATGCATAGGCAATCTTTTTAATGTCAGAATAGTATTTAAAACAAAAAATACATTAAGATCGATGCTAGTTAAAACGAAACCATTTAATAAGGTTAAAAACTTTGCGAACCATAAATGTAAATTCATCTCAATTTGCTCGACCACAAAATGGCGTTAATAATCGAAGAGCCAACCTAAATAACGGAGGAGGGTCGCGCTCCGCCAACACCGAAACGTCATTCTCATTCCCAAACAGTATTGTCGCGCGTGGAGAGTGGTCTATTTTTGAATCTGCAGTGAATTAAATATCGAGCTGGAACGGGACGCTTTTGTTCCCCCATCCCCATTCTCACCTCTGCGCGGCTTTGAGCGAGATACCAAATTTCATTCGATCGCGAAATACTAAAGACTTAAAATAATGGAAATAGAACGCATCAGAATCAGAGTTATGATAGAAAAGGTGAAAAATCCCAGCATGATGTGTAGTGGGCGAAATGTTTAACTAAAAGTCAATTTTTCCTATAGTTTTTGAGATACCACCTTTTCCATAGAAGTATTCCCAGAATAATTTGTAGTTCTATACAGTTTAACTCTGCAGTTTCGAAACCTTACAGGAAAAGTTACATAGGACACGCCAAACTGCGAGGCTAGTTCGGAACTTTCGATGTAGGAGACATCCAAACTAAAATACCGAAACTTCAAATTAACTTATGTAATGGGATCGATATCTATTTTCGAGCAATATATACGGAATTTAATAATATGAAGCCATCCAAAATATCCGCGTTGACTGCTGAAACTGTCAATACCGAGGAATATTGCATTAGCTGTTAGCTGCTTGATGTGCCTTACCTAAGCAAAGTTCAACTAGGGACTATTATTAGAAACTAGACGTTAAAGTTTGTATGAAGTTTTAATTGGATGGTTAAGGAGTTTTGGATCGGTAATTATTTCCAATAAAGTTACACACATAAATTTAAGCTCTACAATATTTATCCTTTCTTTCTCACCCCATATACAGTTGTTATTCTGCATCACAGCATCTATAAAGATTTATGGTTTTCCGCTTCCGCCATTTTATCTAGTCTATATTAAAAAAATATCCATTCCCTGCGCCATTTTGACTTTCTTGCGGATATGGCAGAATAAGATTATGCGGGAAGATACCCATTATTCCTTGTTTACGACTTGAAACCACGAAAGAAATAAAGTATATGTAGTTTTGCGGGTTTTCCCTGTTTCAGATTGCTATAATAATGATGTAAAACTTCCGAGAATTACACACCGAAAAAGGCTCTGCCGGAAAAATTGCCAGCACATCAAATTTACATTTGGCAACGCGGCGCTCTGTATCTGACACATTCCCACAAATTTAAGTGCTGACCTGTTAGGTAATAATAATAATTCTCACCCTCACAATACTCTAGAAGCAATTGAATGCTTGTGCGGGGGAGGGAAATTTTCAAATCTTTAAAGATTTTCAAGGAATTACCGGACGGTATGGCAACGCTGTATTAGGAAGCCATCGCTTCAATAATGAAGGGACCTTGCGACCAGTGGTCCTCAAACTGGCTCTAAAATTCGAGAAAATTTTCGAAAGGCCATAACTTTTTATTTTTTGGTCATTAAAATAAATACTTTCATGGTCGTGCTTTTGTGGTGGGAACCTACCGCCAGTTAAAATTTATGTACTAATCAAAGTTGCACGCTGTAGATAGGCAGCTCATTTTGATGAGGTTAATAGTAAGGCACTGACGTTCAACTTTTTATGACTCATATGGAAGTTAGTTGCCGAGGTCTTCGGCAGAGTCAAATAAGTCACATGAGTCATAAAAAGAACTTCACTGTCGAGATACATATTATATATTTTTTGAAAACGAAAAAGAAATGTTTTATTAGGCAAAAAAAATAATCACAAGAGATCACCCGTCCATGAACCGATTGCGCGCGGCGTTGCTTGACTTTGACGATCGCTCTACCTAGGTCGAGTAAGACGAGGCACGGCGCTTCCCAACGGAAACTGAAAACTGCTGCCTGTTGTGCAGCCCCCATATAAAATAGATTCATATTCGAACCTACTGAAATATTGCGCTACTATAGGTAACAATTTCGCAATGTGTATGAAATTTAAATGGGTCTTTATTGGCCGGGTTTTGAATATTTGGTCACTTTTGACGGGCGATGGCTCTGCGTCTGACGTTTGATATTTACATCTCGCCAATAATGGGCTACTATAGTGCCGATTTCTAAGCTTTTAATGACGATTTTGAGACACTTCACTGCCTATTTCAAGAAAAATTATATAATCACTAAAATCTTGAGGCTACATTCAGATTGTAGAAAGTTCTCTTTTAGTTGCCCTTTAAATAAAATCTGTTCTGCGCAAACCGAGCAACAGAGGAAATCCCTTTGTAACTTTTTCTCCGATGATGGTGTTTTCTTGTGAGGAGAAAAACCTTCGGGCCATTAAATATCAATTTCGGCGAAGGTAAACGCTCAGGGAACCCAAGATGAAAAAATCTGCTTATTTATATGCTGTGCTATTGAAAAAAGCTTCGGCTTTTCTACATAGGTATGCGATTTCGCTTATTCTACTCCAACGCATTAGGCAAAAATCTTAATATTAGCATAAAACGAACAAATTTTGTACCTACTGGGTATGTATGTATGTATGTATGTATGTATGTATGTATGTATGTATGTATGTATGTATGTATGTATGTACGTATGTATGTATGTATGTATGTATGTATGTATGTATGTATGTATGTATTTATGCAGTGGTATAAAAAATGTTTAACTTAAAGATTATTTGCAAGAACTGCCAAAATGAAATTATTAAAAATAAATTTTGAATTATTCGACATGACTAAATTTGGGATAAAAATTAAATTATCAGGAAAAAAAATAATGATACATTTTTTATAAACGGAAATATACCGTTTAATTGTTTGTATCGTACTTGCCAGTTTGCTGTGTATTTACTGTAAAAAATTGAGAAAAAATGATTGATAAAATTTGTGATTGGCGTAGGATCTAGTTAATAAATAATCGATTATGACATTTAAGTAGACATATAGTAGGCTTCAAAAATTTGAAAATAAAGTGCTTTAATGCACTTTATCGAATGTCTATAAGGCATTCTTTTATTTTATGAAAATAAATTAAAAATTCTTAATATTTTCAATTTAACCTAATACTTAGCAGGTATCTAATGTCACAGCAATTATCTATATCTTAAAAATAACGATAACAAAGAACAAACTATTGAACTATTACAATAAATTCTCAGTGAACACCTAGTATTTGCAACTACGTTTCACAACAGCACCACATTCTTCCACATTTCATTTTTCCGGCTGCAGCTTAGATACTTCAAATATTTTAATTTTTTAATATTGCACATTTTGTTGAGCTGTTCAGTAAACTTTTCTGTATAGGTAACCCATAAAATAACAAAACTAATGTCAGACATAAATTAAATCGGTCCTTGCAAACAATTTCCATGTTAAACTATTTCCCGTATGTCAAAAAATAAAAAAGCTACAACGGTTTAAAATTTTTGAATTTATTAGATTTTTGGCCATAGTTTTTATAGGTTGCCATGGATAGCCATTTTTATTATAACCTAACCTACCAGGAAAGGCTATCGATGGCACCCGCTATCGATTTTTTCTGTCAAAAAACAGTCGAGATATTTTGAGCGAGCCAATTACATAAGCCACCCTGTATAACACTGGCAATTATTTGCAATGAAGCTAATGTATAAAAAAAGAATATTCTAGATAAAACAAACTGGCTTTCAAGTCAACTTTCTTTCATCCTCGCACAAAGGGGAAGGATAACTGATTTTATTTGATGTTTTTCCTAGTTATTTTTATTTTATGATTTTACTATTGAGTTCGGGGCGATTCTAAACGTATTTGTGAGGTATCAACAAGGCGACTTAATAAACTGATTTTTTTATGTTGCAGCAATATTCTACGAAACCTAATATAGAGAGAAATAACAAACTGGAAATGAAAATGCAGCTAAGGGGCCAAGCTTTTTCCGCTCTTTTCGTTACACAGGCATGCTTGGTAACCGTGAAATGGGCTAATCCCTCATAAGCCCGACTTTTATCCTTTTAGCTTTGCTTTCAGGGTTTAATCAGGTAAATGAGAAAAACTTGTACACGCTCCAATTTCTCTAACTATAGCGGCACGCGCTTAAATTCGATGTTAAATTTTACTCAATTTTTCGAATATAGGAACTTCCAACTTCCAAATTTCACGCCAATAAATACCTACACTTCGAGGCCTCGTGTTCTTTGTGCAGTTAACATTTTCGATAGCGCTGCGAATCTGAGGCGTCCATATTTTACAAAGCCGCGTTTTTCTTTGATCACGGAATCCGTGAACTTAGTTAATTTGAATTTGACGCTTGGGGAAATTTAAGGGATAAAATCATTAATTACTTCCCAGATACTGCTTCGGGTTACACGACAAGGGGTAGTTTTTGTTTTACTTGAAATTTCGTCTTGTAAATATTGGGGTTTAACTTAAGTCTTCCAGAAAGTCGGAGAGGGGCTCGGTAAATGGCAACCCGATCCATTCGATTAATTTTATTAGGGGAGGTATACTTAATAGGATACTATCACTAAATAAAATTTCTTGATTTTTCACTTGGATTTTGTGAGGAGCCTCTAGATTATAGGAAATTGCCATTATACGATCTTTTGGGCATTAATATTATTAAGCACAAAACACTTTTTACTTCCACTGTGTGAAATGAATCTTTGCAATGTAAACTAATGAAACAAAATAAAGAAAATGAAATTCTGTTATTCTAACGACCATTCATGGGCTTTGGCAGCGATGAGGATTGTTTTACCCGATAGTATGGGAAATTTTTGAATTTTAATATTTGTTCACTGGATGGCCGATGGCATTCACTAATAATTATTATGCTTATCTTCGCCACTGGTTGCTTAAGCGACTCGGTATTAATAAAAATAAATAATAAATAGAATGATACTTACCTTCATACAAACATGAGGAAATTAAGCCGTTAAAGTCATTAGAAGTACTGAGCCAGAATTCGGTAGGTACCTGGGCCAAACCTTGCCAAAAAATTACAGAAAAATGCGACTGAATATTTGCAATAAAAAAATTTTAACAAAAAAATTAAAACCTACTTAAAAAATTTGCCCGTATGCACACTCCACTAAAAATTTAAAAACAATTAACAAAAAATAACACCGACTTCACAAATTTGCCCGTATACACATTTCAACTAAAATTTTAGAAATATTTTTCTCTTTCTAAATTGAGTTATCTTTGGATTTGGAGACAGTCAAGGCAAGGAATTTAAATCTATTTAGATATGAATACATCATATCCTACATACATCATAACTTACTGTCACCGACTCCAAAGATAGATTAGAAAGCGAAAAATATTTTTAAAATTTTAGTTGAAATGTGCATACAGGCAAATTTGTGAAATTGGTGTTATTTTTTGTTAATTTTTTTATTTCTTATTTTTTATTGAATTATTAAGAATTATCGAAATAAGTCCAATATTAAATTCCATCCCCTATTTGTCCACCCCTAGGATTGAAATTTTTCTCTTCAAACATAATTTCTCCTCCAATTTAATTTCTCTTCAAATTTAAATGTGACCACCCTTAAGGTAACCCCTTTCTAATAAAATAAGAATCATTCAAATCGATCCAATATGAACTTTCATCCCCTATTTTTACACCCTTAGGGGTGGAATTTTTTTCTTCAGGGTACTCTAAGGTACTCCCTTTCTAATAAAAAAGAATCATCGAATTCGGTTCAATATGAAATTTCATCCCCTATTTGTCCACCCTTAGAGGTGGAATTTGTAGGTATACCCTTTCAAATACAAAAAGAATTTTCCAAATCGGTTTATATCTATTTAAATGACGGAGTTCTGAGGTAAAAAACATAAAAAAATACAATCGAATTGATAACCTCCTCCTTTTTTGAAGTCGGTTAAAAAGGCAATTATTCTTGACTAAATGTGGTTTCTCGTGGCATCGTAAGTCTGGGGTCTGAGGTTAGAATTTTGAAATTTCAACTTTCCTTCCAACTTTCGCCGCAGAATAAGAACACTTCAGTAATATGACCATGTTGCCAAGTTGCCTTTTTAAAAGCTTGTGATGTCAAGTGCTTTCCCGCTAAATTTCGCAGAATTTCTAAAACTTGCTAATTAGGTACGTAAATAAATTATTTTTATAATAATCGTAGGGTATGCAAGTGTCCAATAATTGTTTTATTTTATAGCATTCCCTTAACAAATTTAATCTAGTTTCGTGGTTCTATTCAGCCGAAAATGGCTTTAAAGTATTTCTTCGGCGGCTTTTTACTAATAATCCCTTGGTCCTATCAAGAACTATGTTTGGACAACCTGGAATTTTACTTTTTTTTATCTATAGGATATATGAGGTTTCTTCATAGTACTTACCTAATTATATTTCACAATGTATATTTAGTAATATTAAGTTTAATTCACGAATTTTTTAAATAATTATAGAGTTGCCACGTTGCCACATGTCAGTTCATGGCTTAAAATTTAAGTAGATTGTGAACACTCCCCCGTCCGAAAATCCGTAGATAAAGTAAATAATACCAAAAAGTGTTTCCCAACAATATCCCATTTGTTTGAAAAGTGCTCAAGCGTTTTATCCAACGAAAATTGCCGATTTTAAGTCAGCGGCAAAATAGGCAAAACAACATTATTCCGTTGACAGCACTACTTCGATCCGTTTACGCATTTTAATGGCGGCTGTTAATATTTTTTTAGCGAAAATCGTACGATTTTCAGTGCTGTGGATGTGATTTTTAGGCTTGTGGACTAGTTAAAAATGGATAAAAACTGTGCAAATATATTAGTTTTAGTTTTTAATATATATATATATTAGTTTCTGATACTGATACATAAGTTAAATTTAGATTTATCAACTCCTTTAAATTTTTAGCTGCAAAAAAATGTTTGGGAATGGTTAGTTTAGCTTTAGAGAAAGGTATTTATAGTAATGTGCATGAAAATTTATATAGCATATTTTTTCAGATATTCTTGTAGGCAAATTTTAATTTAAAAATCATTACTCATTTTACCATTATTTTTAGGTTTCCTGCAGGCCCAAATTTAAGGCAAAAATTGATCGGCATTTAAGGAAAATAACATAGTAGTAATAACATAACCAGATATAAAGAAAAAAGAATATGTTCAGATTATGTGTCAGTAAACGATGAAACAATGTGTGTATAAAACCAAGTGGTATTATTTATGGGAAGAAACAAGCGGTGCCAATGATTGTTTTTCAATGTATTTGTAAATGCATTATACAGCGTGCCCCGCTCTGATGTCCGGAAGAGGAAAATATTTTTTATTCGTGGGTTTACGATAAAAAGTTACTCTTTATAAAAACTCCTGCCTGTTCCAAAACGCCCAAAACTGTTAAAATATTTTTGTTTTTAACAATATCGAAAAATATTATCAAGAATGTCATTTAGAATCCACAGGGGGTGACAAATTTGAGGTTTCAGCAATTTATGTTTTTTTTTAATAAGGCGGGCATAGGTACCTAATTTGTTTGTGCCGCTTTATTTGATATTTGCAGAATTTATACTTACAATAATCAATTTACTCAATGCTATTAAGTTAATTTATTGCTAACAATGTGGAAAATTTATACTTAAGCAAGCAATAATGTTAATTAAATTTACAAAAATAAATTTCACTCAAATTTATTGCCTCCAACTTCTGCACAAATTTCAACTCTTCTAATAAATTCTCTATACACATTTTGTATTTCGTGTGGATGAATATTTGCAATTGTATCCCTTATTCTGTTTTTTAAAGTGTCCACATTATTATCAAGGTTCAGCAGAAACTTTTTGTTTCAGGCCTTGTTAAAAAATCAACAAAAATTGCTGAAACCTGTGGATTCTGAATGGCATCCTTGATAATATTTTTCGATATTGTCAAAAACAACGGTCATTTACTCTTGGCGACTAACAAAATTTTCTAAATTTTTCGAAATGCTAAACACCCTGTATAAAAAATCAAAAATATTTTAACAGTTTTGGGCGTTTTGGAACAAGCAGGAGTTTTTATAAAGAGTGGCTTTTTGTCGTAAACCCACGAATAAAAACTTTTCCCTCTTGTGGACATCAGAGCGGGGCAGTAGATATGTATTGTTTTGCACGATTTTAGTTTTTATTTTAATTTTAAGCCCCCTAAAATGCACACGCCCATGGCTTTGGGGAGTTAAACAGAAAATTGCTGTTTATCAATAAGAAATTGAGGTCAGGTTTTTTGTTATTCATCATAAGAAACAATTCTACTGTGACTGTGGGGACATAGGTCATTACTTATCTATGGATTTTTGGTTCGAGCAAACAACCGTCCGTAGTTTTCTCTTTTTCTAACTCCACGCCTTCCTGTGAATAGTACAGTAAAACTAACACAAAATTAGGCCAAACCCAAACATCCAAAAAAAAGTTCTTTCTAGCGCGAAATACTTCCATACCCTCCTAAGAGTTAGTACTAAAAAGTTACACCACCACCAGCGTCGGGTTTCGGGGGGAGGGGGTGAAAAGGGCAGGAAATTCTTATTTTTCACAGTTTTGCGTGAATATCTAGTAAACTATGAGGTTTAGCGCAAACGTCATCCTATACGCAAATGATATACATTAAATTCCGAACAAGAATTGTTATATACAGAAGGTTTAAATGATATGGAGGGGTAAAGATTTCTTTGTTTTTATTTCACGTAGTTTTTGTTGAAAAAACTTAAAATGATTACAGTATAAATTAGTAACTGAATAATGTATGTAGAATATATATAGATATATCTATGCATATATCGATACATATTACATCCATAGATTGTTATTTTTTTGTCACAACATAACCTCATAAGTATATGACTGTAATACAAGTCCAATACAAGTTAGTAGCCTTAGTTAATTTGTACTCACTTTTTGCCCTCATTCATTATAGCGTTCTGATTTCCATTCGTTCTTTTATTTCAAATCATTCCCATATCTAATTTGTCCTTAGCTTGTAAAAATGAGAAAGTCATGAATTGGAAGCTCATGTGAAAAACAAGAAAATATATATTAAACAATCCTCATAGTACGCTTCTGCAGAGATGGATGCGTCCAAAACTGCGTGTGTCGAAGAAGTGGTCTCAATTGTTCAAGTATGTGCAGCAATTGCTTAGGACTTGCATGTCTCAATAGAGATACCGTAATTATCGACGACGATTTAAATGATGATTCTCAAGTGGACGAAGAACACGAAGATTTGTTTCCTCTCACCAGCCCGAGTGATTGTTTAATATATTTTCTTATTTTTCACATGAGTTTCCTATTCATGACTTTCTCATTTTTACAAGCTAAGGACAAATTAGATATGGGAATGATTTGACATAAAAGAACGAATGGAAATCAGAACGCTATAATGAATGAGGGCAAAAAGTGAGTACAAATTAACTAAGGCTACTAACTTGTATTGGATATATTTACAGTAATATACTTATGAGGTTATGTTGTGACAAAAAATAACAATCATCTATGGGTGTAATATGTATCTATATATGAATAGATATATCTATATATATTCTACATACATTATTCAGTTACTAATTTATACTGTAATCATTTTAAGTTTTTTCAACAAAAACTACGTGAAATAAAAACAAAGAAATATTTTCCCCTCCATATAATGGAAACCGTTCACTTTACCATAATTCCGTATATAACAATTCTTGTTCGGAATTTAATGTATATCATTTGCGTATAGGATGACGTTTGCGCTAAACCTCATAGTTTACTAGATATTCACGCAAAACTGTGAAAAATAAGAATTTCCTGCCCTTTTTACCCCCTCCCCCCGAAACCCGACGCTGGTCATCGTGTAACTTTTTAGTACTAACTCTTAGGAGGGTATGGAAATATTTCGGGCTAGAAAGAACTTTTTTTTGGATGTTTGGGTTTTGGCCCAATTTTACTGTACTACAAAGCCAAGGTAGCGAACCCAACCGAATCTCGCGCTATCCGAATGATTGATTGATTCCCCACACGACGGGTCACCCTCCGTTGATAACCGAAGGTTGCACACTCGGCGATTCGCGATTGATTCGTTGTGAGAGTGGCGAGCAGACGATTAGGCCGTCGGCGACGGTCCGCCGTGATTGTCTCCGACCGATTGGTCGGGGCCCCGACCGACAGATGCGGCTTCGAATCCAATTCCGGGGAATGCGGGACGACCCGCGGGAATTGGGATGCATCGGGGGCGGCTGTGGGCTGCGGAGAGGCGCGTGCGAATTTCTAAGTGGGAGGAAGGCACGGGAAGCGGTTCGATCTGAGCATTGGAAATGAGTGGGCGATAGGGCTAGGGTGGCTTCAGGGGTGGGCAAATGGGGCAGTTGCCCCCCCCCCCCCAGAGCTGTCGAGATAAACGATATTTGTAATATCAAAATTAATAGTACTAAAAATTATATGTTAGGGCAAATTAAATTAAATTAAATTAAATAATAGCAGCACCCTCTACGGATTGTACCAAAAATAATACCAAATTATGACTTCCCTTCCCAAAAAAACTCCAGCTACCAAATTTTGCAAGTTACTTAAAAAAATCGAAAATACAATTTCAATTTCAATACCCTTCATCTCAAAAACCAAACATCTGCGGACCCATGTTCACATGAACTTTTCGTCAAATTTTCCATTTTTCTTTTTAATTTTTCAAGTTGGTTCATTTATTTCCGGACACCCTGTATTTTAGAAAATATGTTTTGGTTCTGTTTTTATTCATTAAAATTATCGACAGAGTTTTGTTATTTATAACTGATTGCTCCCCCCCAGACGTTAATCCTGGATACGCCACTGCGTGGCTTAATTTTAATTTTCCTTCGACGGTGTAGGTATTAACTAGTTATTTTAACGAATGTATAAGTAAGAATATATCCAATAATGAGAAATCAAGTAAGTCGAAAAGAGATAGGTATAAATGCGATATTGTACTAATTGAGAGCAATAAAACCAGCAACCAGAGTAGGGAGAGGCACAAGCGAATAGCAAATGGGATATGTGATCATAATAAAATGTTATAATCAGGGAATGAAATAGTGATAGGTGGTGGGGTGAAACACCGGCAAATTGATAGAAACTAAAATCTTAATTCGCGACTTACTCTTTAATTATCGAGAATATTATTATACCCCAGTCTGAACTTGGCGTTGTTATCAGGGGTAATATAACAAGTGGTCTGCCTATTATCGATAATACCTTTCGTTAATTTTACGAATTATAATCCCAAAGCTGAAAATACCACGACTGCGCAGCAGGAGTGGTATTTTCTTAGCATTGGGATTATAATGAGTGATAAATTAAGGAAAGGTATTATCTATTATTAGGCATACCACGAGTTGTATTTAAAAAGAGAATTTAACAACTGCAAATAATTAGTTTGACAGCTAGCTGTCATTTAGATTGAACTTTCCGTTCTGAATATGTTTTTTGTGCTAATAGATATTTAAAGATCAATGTGTTAACTGAAAACATATATTCTAGTCCTATATTAAATTTGGTAACGTTAAGAAGTTGTCTGGTTATCAGTTTCAGTTGCCACAATATTGGTGTAGCGTAACTAGGACGTAACTAAGAGAGTAGGATTTCAGCGATTATTTCCCTCATACTGCTTGCATCCAATAAGGTAGCTCCTTCCATAAAAATCCAACCAATCATATGCCTCTGCTAGCGATAATTGCACTTGTGCAAATTATCACTTCGTTGCTTAGCAACCGCGAATCTGTTGGATACAAACACGTACCTACTTCTTAAAGTTTGTGTGTTTCACACTGTGCTAAATTATACAGCTTATAAATTACGTTGCGGTACTATTAAGCATTGTATCCATGAATTTATATAACTTTTACATTTCTAAATTTTTGTTATTGTAACGCTGAGGTATAATCGCATTTGCCTTGGATATCCAAGCGTCATGTTTGTTTACTCGAACGCCACGATAAACTTACCCACGGTATGTCATTGCGCATCTTGTGACGCGTCAGTTGCGAGTCAGAATTTAAATTGCTCCATATGTCTTGTCTGCGGCATGCAGCAATCGATTTTTTGGCAAGATTATTGTCCTTGGGAAATCTATGGTACTTAATTTCCGTTCCCTTACTGTTTCTGTTATTATGTGGACAAACGCTGACTGCACATCCCGGCATTTCTGGCCTATTTTAAAGCACTGTCGAGCTGGACTGGCAGTTTTTTACACTTTTTTCTTGACACATTAAACTGTAAACTATAAAAAATCGTAAAACACAACCGCATTTTGAATACGTGACTCGCGACTGACGTAGATGCGCAGATTTGCCTTGTTTTCGGATTCGTTACTGACATACCGTGGGTAAGTCTATCATGTCGAACGCTACAGTCGAAGCTGTCAATAAACTCGTTCAAAATTAATCGTTTTGGAAATGTAAACATAGAAAAAATTAATACAGAAATTATTAAATCGTATTCGAGAAATAATCTCGACAAATACCACTCGTGCCGGAAATTTTTCTAGATAATTTTATTCTCAAGCCCTGTTTTGCCCATTAGCAAAACCACTCGTAAAAATTGGGCTTTTATTTTCAGAGATAAAATCCCGAGAGCGAAGCTCGATTGTTCAGAATTTGCTGAAGAGTGCAATAAAATTATTTTTGATATACCTTTATTAGTCATTTTTTAGAGAAAACTCATTTTTCAAATTTACTGTTTGAAATACGCCCTCTAGCGGCCGACCTACGAACTTAAATAAAATTTCCAGCGATTTTTCGTGACCACATTACTTAAGAAGATTTTTTCCCAAAACTCCAGGACTATTATTTCCTGAGATATGGTACCTCTTCACCCTTAATGAAACATCCTGTACAAGTAGATATTTACATGCAACAAACATCTACTTTGTGCATGAGGAACATATACTTATACTTTATACTTACAGTAAAATGGAAGGTTACCCATATAATAATAATATATTGAATTGTAATGAGAAGTTTTACAAATTTTCTCTCCACATGGTATCCGCAAACACCTTTCCTTTATAGACAATATTCCCGAAGTGCGCGGGAGCGGTAAAAAACGAAAAATGCCTCGCACATCGAATACATATAAATTTCCCCCCTCAAGCAATTCGAAGACCTCGCGTTGTCACGTTCTCGTTTCAACCGCTCCGCGCCGCAATTCCAGCGAACGAAAAAATAGCTGGGGACGCTCCAGTTTCGAATAAAGGATTACCGGATAATCCTTTACAATTTGCAACGGTTATCCCGAAGGGCGGACCGTCTAAATACCTTTACAGGAACGCTAATATAGTTAAGGGATCTTGTGTATAAAATTGCTTCGTTTTTTATGGGGAGACTATAAAAACAAAATTGGCACGATTCGTGTATTTAATAAAACGGCGTTCTTTATATATAACGGTATGTAGGGCTAGCCCACATGACTTAGAGGCCATGAAAATAGATTACCTAAGTGCAAATATCCAAAATTAAGGAGATAATGAAATAAGGCCCTTTTATATTAAACAAAACATTCTGGTCTTTTTGTCCGATGCAATAAGTATACAGTCAAGTTTCTGAACTGAGGGAAAAACTTTCCGAAATTTTTAAATGGGAAGAACTTATGCAATTAAGATTATGTCAAAAGCACACAACTCTGCGAACTCTGCATATTTAAACTTCGCATTAAAGCGGAGGGGAATATCTAATATCATTACATTATTTAAAAAAAATGCTGCCAATGGATTTACTGTTTTCCCTTAACTCTTTTATCTAGTACCGGGTGTCCCAGTTAACTTGATAAATCCGATTGCTCGGTAATTTTAAATATAAATCGATGGCTCAACAACTAAACTTGTGTAGAATTTTCAGAAGGATTCAAATAGGACGTCAAATTTAATATACAGGGTATTGTTAAAAGTTATTAAAAAACTTTTTCAAAAAAAAGTGTAAAGTTGAATTTTAACACAGTATATTAATAATGAATATAATAAGTAGAGTAACAAGAAACTGTCGGTTCTCATTTGTGACTTGACAGGAAGTGAGCATTACTTGGTCAGATTTTTGAGACACCCTCTATGTTATGGGTTTTGTAGGTTCCTTTTGTTCTCCCAATTCTTGTAGTTTCATATCTAGTTATTTCTAACAATCTATTTGTATAGCATTACGTGCAAATTTGTAAATTTTTCATAATATTTGGCAAAAGTTATCAAAAAATGAAAATTCGCTGCTTGGTTATTGTTGGAGTAGATATAAATGAAGAAGCAACATACAAAGTGAAATATCAAATAACTATATGAAATTCTAGTTTCAATATTTGCCACGCTATTTCGAGTGTGCTGCATATAAACCTAAAATGATACACATTTTACAAAGTAGGTATCTATACATATTCCGAAATTTCCTGTTAATAGGGCAAATTATCGAAAAAAATACAAAAATATATATCTTAAGCTTTTAAGTTTATAAGCAGTAAGCAGTCCTCTTTTCTATTTCGGGTACTTGATGTTATTACATTTTGTGACAGTTGGTCAATGCATACTGTGTAGTAAATTTCGTTTAAATATCCGTTGAAAAAATAAAAAAAATAACTTTAGCATTTTTGAGAATTTTAACACCAAGTATATCTAAAACGAGGCTGGTGTAGTTTTCCTTTTGAAGTGTCCCAGAGTAAAACTGAACAACAATAACAGTGTCTAATTTTCGTGAAATTGTATTAGAGATTTTACGCCTAGAAATTTTTTCTTGCTTGGAAAAAATTTGTGGTATATTCGAAGTAAATTTTGTTGGGTAACATTTTCAGACTTATCTACTTTTCGTGTTCTCGTCTAAGCCTTGCCCTATTAGAGCTTACCCGAGTTCCAGTTTTTAACCAATCGATAAACTGACTGACGTCCAGATTAGTTCTAACTGAAAGGCTTCAATATGTCACTGGGCAGTGGGCAGGCTTGTTTCGAAACTCGTGCACATCTGTTTCATTTTTCAGTCAAATAAGGGAAGAGAAATATTAAAATTACCGTAATAGGTTTGCACAAATAATTTTCTAAAATTTTTCTGTTGTACAAAGATACAATTTCGGATATTAGTATAGGTCAGATTGTAGGTTTGATGTGTCCACATTTCCTGAACAAACCTCGGTAGAATTACCCATAAATTTTTAGCAAGCACTGTGAAATGGTCTGGAAATTCCATACATAAATATCGATTGATTACAGATGAGACGCTTGAAACTTGTCCAGGTACGTTCATACCTATATATTATGTGTGTTCAGGATTTTCAGTTTGTTGGAATTAGGACGAGTGGCATAATTAAGCCTTAATAACATGGCCATAATTTGAAACACAAAATTATTAAATATAATTCGTAATTGCTGTCCCATTAAGAATTTTGAATAGCGTGAGCCATGGCGAACTGTCAAATATTTAGTCGGTCATATTTGGTTGGTAAGCGTCTTACAGCAACTTTGACTTGGCTAGCAAGTTTCATAAATGCAACAAAATATACAGTGTCCCATTTAAAAAAAAATCATAAGTTTGGTTTGCCACACCTTTGCGAAATACACTGTATAAAATTTCTCATTATCCCAGAAAACTGCATACAATTCTCTATAACTTTTATCACACAAAATAAGAAAATTATAGTTTATATGTGAACACCCGGTAGGACAATAATTAATAAACGTTCCTCAAGAGTGTAACGCGGCATTTTTGTAAATGTCCAAGTATCTGTAAGACGCGTACCAAATATGGCCGACCAAACATTTGACAGTTAGCAATGGCAAGCTATTCAAAATTAAAGTTCCCTTTATATCATTCGAAGAGGCAGGTACTTATATTTTAATAAAGCATTATCTTTATTTTTATTATACGTATACACAGAGGACAGAGGTAAAGAAATAAAAATGTCCTACCGAAGCTAGGCAGGGATCATTCACACAATTCGACTCGTAGGAACTGGAAAACTTTAAATTCCATATATTATCTTATTCGACTAACTTTAGAGAAATGTTTCATGCTAATTTCTAAAATTACTTGTATAATACTGACGCCAAACTTACAGTTAATCACCAAAAGCGCCCACCTTCTCATTTTACGACTCCCTATACCGAAAACCGTTGACTATACCGAATTGTACAGAGATTTCCGCTCCGGACGTCATTACAGAGTTTCTGTTCTTGTTTCCGGAACAGTAATCTCATTACATGACACGAGTTGGACCGGTAGCGGAAATATTTTTCAAACTCTGTGTGACTGCGAATGCCCTTTAGGAGACCAACGTGAAATTAACGTTCAACTTCTCTGCTAGGGGCCAAAAAGACCAAAGGAAAAACAACGATTGTACTTTATATCGTATAATAGTAGGTAGGTATACAGGGTGTTTCTAATTTATGGTGCGAACAAAATATTACAGGTAGAAAATGTCATCAAAAAGTTTCATATAAACATGGGCCCGAAAATGCACAATAAGAAAGTTTCAGGGTGATAAAAAGGTACAGTTTGAAAAACATATTTTTTCGCAAGAACTTCTACAGAAGTTATGCAATTTAAATGAAACTTGGTGCAGTCCTTTAGTCGCTGAAGTGCAATAATTTCGTGTTGAGCTTATCTTTTTGGTCTCGCAGGTTCATCATTTTAGTGCATCTTTTCATTTTGCAATAAATGGGTACTCTTATTCCATAACGATAAAATCAACCGTTTGCGTTGAAATCGGCAAAATGTGCCCCAAAACACATGTTAACTACAAAATTTGAAAAATAAAATTATCGCCTACCGCATTTAAATGTTACAGATGAATTGCACGTTCAAAAACTAAGAAAATAATGCCTAATAGCCATTGAGTAAAACATCACTGCTTTTCCTGAAATAGGGTGTCAAAATTTTGTCGAGCTCATTCCGTTCCATTTTGAAAGCGGGCAATTTTTGGTACATCGTTCATAGGGATTTTTTTGTCAATTTGAATGGTACAATTATTCAATAAAATTTGAAAGCGGTAATCGAAAATTTTATTTTTCGAACTTTGAAGTCAAGAGGTGTTTCAGGGCACATTTTTCCAATTTCAACGCAATGTAATGGGACAATAGGACACTTTTGTTGCAAAATGAAAAGATGCACTAAAATGATGAACTTGCAATACTAAAAATATAACCTCAAACAAGTTATGAGTATAAAATCCACTGAGCTACTATTTTGCCTATAGTCCTCCTTACGGCAGAATGCGTGCGACGTAAGGGGGAAGAACTCGCAAATATTATAGAATTAGTCACAGTTCAGAGACGTAGCTCAATTTTGTGTAACTCACTGACTTAATTTTCATATCATTGTTATTTAATTTATGGAGGAAGGCAAATCCTTATAACATTGGCAATTATTTCTCGTGCTTGAGAATGCAACGTTCTTCCCTGTTTACTCATTTTGCACACGTTAACTCCCGAACATACGAAACGCCACTGAGCTCTCTGAGACGGCGGAAAAAACTTGCCAGCGGCCTAAAAAATGAAGTCTGTATGGTAGCCCAAATACTCAGTTAACTTTACGTACTATAGAAACAGACACGAAACGCGTTGGCTAACTGATTTTGTCAGCCGACTCCTTCGCAGAAGTGCTGTGTTGCCGTATTTCAAAGGCGATGGTAGACGCGACGATATTGAAAAAAATATAATAGGTGTTTTATCACACATAAATGATAAACAAAAATGGGTAAGTGGTCCCGTGATGCGAGCTTTATTTTTTCGGTATAACAGAGTTCAGAAATTCGGCTTCAATATGATAAAACTTGTATTCGCCAATAAATAACGACTAATCGTATAGGAAATCTCGCAACGCGGCCCGCATTCTTTAGAAACGTTTTCTTTCGTGCTTTGGACTATAATAAAACATCATTCTTCCGATTAAAAAAATATAATGTGTCCCTCGGCACTGAATTTCTTTTTATGACTCATGTGGTACACAAACAACTGGACACAATAAGTGGACATCAATCTGTAAACTTTAACTGTTTCCGCACGCGAAACGCCACCTACGATATATTATATACCAAGACCGCCATGGTAAACTGTCCTAATGATGGTGTTTGTTATTTGCCTTTCAGGACACCCCGCCATACAACTTGGGTGACATGCGATTTACTTAACGGGGCGTTCGCGAATATCTAACAGCTGACGTACGTTGGGGAACTGAGAGATTATTTATTAAAGTAGCTCTTGGTCTCTTCATCTTCATCAAATTATGTAGCTAAATGGAGATGGAGACACGGAAGGAAACGGGAAATTGGGAAACCTTAACTTTGGACGATATTAGGTAGATTTTGGAACAACCTAGTAGTAGCATTGTGACAAAGATACAATGGTATACTTCATACTTGCAAAATATCTACTCGAATAATAAAGCGCCCAAATTACCAATGTCATCAGCTGGCATCAGGTTATTTCAAAAAATGAACATGGGTGGAGGTGTGGGAAAAAATATATATAATATTCAAGTTTTACAGATTAAAATCAATACCAGCACCTTCGTCAAAAGTCTAAAATATTTATTTTTATTATTTTAAACCATGATTTCTTTGTCTAAGCCCATACCAAATATTTTGGTAATTATCTTTGGTAAGTTATTTCAAGTGAATGGATAAAAAGCACAATTACAAGCACTGAGTAAGCAAGGTACCTCAATCATTCTTTCAAATACTTATTTAAATTTAGAAAATATTTCCCAAAAAAATTATTGATAATTGGATTGCGTACATTGCCGCAACGGGATGTTTCGCTTTTTATTATCCAAAATAGTTATTGATAGCTGTGCACTAGTAATTTGAGCTAATTTTGTAATCTAGCATTATAATACTATCTTATTAAGTATATAATAGTATATTATACACTTAGGTTGAGAAGTGAGCCATTATTTACCATTATTTTAAATTTCATATACACTGTTAAAAATCGAATTAAAATTACAGGCATTATCATGTGAAAGTAACGGGTTTTTACACGATTTACCATGTACTGTGTGAATATACATTCAAAATCATGAACAAATACATACTTATAGTACTTTTTCCCTTTTTTGTGATTTTACATTCGTCCAATGTAAAAATACAACTGAACGAGGTAAAGTTTCGTCGGGCTATTTTATTTTTACTCTTTAGTGTTGAAAATTACGTTGCGAAAGCGAACATACATCAACTTTAGTGTACTTTTACATGTTTGACGGTGGGAGTAGCCTCTAGCGTTACGGAATTGCATCATAATTTCTCTGGTAAGTAGTAAGCAAGTTGGGCGGTCGCCCATTGTCGTCTTCTACCAAGAGCAGCACGAGAACCGTTGCGTTTGCGTTATAACTTTTTCATCCATCAAAAGCAGTTTGTTAGTATGTGTTGTGAAGAGGAAAATCATGGTAAGTGCTAGAATATGTTGTCAATGTCATCTCGTGTTAATCCCAACCGCGAATGCACTAGTAGTTGTTTTTATTTCATTTTATTTATTTATATTTTTGTATAAACATAAATTATTATTCCAAACATAGAGGTTAAAAACATGTAACTATATTTTTACATAATAGGTCGATTTTGATGTTTAAAAGAGTGCCTTTTTTGATTTATGATAATAAAGATCTTGCCATTAAAAATAAATATTTTATTTAATTTTACGTCCGAGCGCACCGCAGCCTCGCGGTCTTATTCTGATTTTCCCTCGTTTTATTTTACTGCACTACAGGTTCCTTGATGATCTTTTGCAGTAATCTTCTGGTGCCAATCTTGGAGTTAATATATTGACTGTCTTCTGTGGTCCAGGGTCACACATTCACAGAGCTGTTCCCGATTCCCTATGGCACAGTCTGCATTTAAGGTCTTCGTTTACAGCCCGAATTTGCATAGTTATATTCCCTTAGTGCTACGTGAACAGTAAGGAGTCCTATTACAGACTGAAGCTGATTTCTACTCTTCATCTATAGTGATTTGTTTGGTCGTTTAATAAATAAAAGAAACGCCACCTTAATAAAAAGTGTAAAATTGAAGGTAAGTTGATGTAATTTTACCTTGTTGCAGGGAATTAATGTAATTTCACTTTAGTTACTTTTTAAAGAGTGTTAATTGTAAATTGGCATAAGCAAGCATACATAACAATTGTGTTAAATTACTTGTCGTTTACTGTAAATTTAACACGCTGAACGCCCCAGTTACATATCGGAATGTACGATTCCACAATATTTCTAGTAATTTTAATTCGCAATTCTCCACCATACCGAAATAGCTATTGTAAATTTAAGTTATTTTTTACGAAGTTTTAATTGCGTATTTGTAATAATACATGTAATTTAGTGTAAATTTTCGTGCGTAATATTACAATATTAAAGTAAATTTACGAACATAGTGAAGTATATTTAAAAGCGCAGTCTGTAAGTTTACCTGCCTGTTTAGGTATATCTACTACTAGATCATAGTAATAATACATCAGACAATAAGTAATTTTCAAATGTAATTATACAACGAGTTCTCAAAATTACTCGACGAAGTTTATTTTTACAGTACATTTTGGTTGTAACATGATTTCAGCGATTTGTCGTGTAAAATCGCGAATTCGTTTTTAACAGTGTAGAATATGTTTCATTATTTACCTAGGTATTTTTTTATTATCATTATTTAGCTAGGTAGAGAAATATTACTTCTCATTAGAGGAATGAGGTATATAATGGTGATTTCTCAGGTTGGTAGTAAAAAAGTACGTATTTACTATGTATTTAGGTACCTACCTTGTATATGTATCTCGCAGTGGTTGCATTATTGATTTAGTCTCCGTTTATTCTATAAGACCTCTTTATTGATAATACTCACAGTAACTTTTTGCTCAAATGCGCACTGAACCACATATTACTTTGTAATAGGTGCTCTTTGGTGAGCTGCAATGAATGCTTGCAAGTTTATGGACATGTTATAATCTTGTTGAATTATTTGTCATTCTTAGTGTCAAATTTTCATACTGTTAAGATTCCTCTCTCAAACATTTACTTGCAAGCCCATGTAGCAATATCCCACATGGTTTTTTTCTTTACCTGAGTCATTACTTTTATGCAAAACCAATTTGAACCTGATGATGGCATTGTTTGAAACAACTCTTCTAGTAAAGGAACCTCAAGTTATATTATAACGATTATTACAATAAATAAAGAACCCCAGGAAGGAGTCAAAGCTCTAGTTTTGACACAATATTTTGATATCTCTCACGGTGGTAGGTGCCAGTAAGTGGGTTTCGATAATTTTATGCTTAGCTGTGTGGCTCTTTCCTGGCTTGCAAAATTAATGTTTGAGGATAATAATCCATCGGTAAGTAATTTTGTAATTTAAATTAACTTTTGAGGCTATGCACCAAAGTGGCATAGGCGTTTGTGTAGGTACAGGGTGATCCATCCAAGAGGAACACCCCCCCTTAACTTCTTTATTTTTCAACTTAAAGAAAAAAATGTAGAGACAAAAGTTACAGGCACTATCATGTGAAAGTAACGGGTTTTTACACGATTTACCATGTACTGTGTGAATATACATTCAAAATCATGAACAAATACATACTTATAGTACTTTTTCCCTTTTTTGTGATTTTACATTCGTCCAATGTAAAAATACAACTGAACGAGGTAAAGTTTCGTCGGGCTATTTTATTTTTACTCTTTAGTGTTGAAAATTACGTTGCGAAAGCGAACATACATCAACTTTAGTGTACTTTTACATGTTTGACGGTGGGAGTAGCCTCTAGCGTTACGGAATTGCATCATAATTTCTCTGGTAAGTAGTAAGCAAGTTGGGCGGTCGCCCATTGTCGTCTTCTACCAAGAGCAGCACGAGAACCGTTGCGTTTGCGTTATAACTTTTTCATCCATCAAAAGCAGTTTGTTAGTATGTGTTGTGAAGAGGAAAATCATGGTAAGTGCTAGAATATGTTGTCAATGTCATCTCGTGTTAATCCCAACCGCGAATGCACTAGTAGTTGTTTTTATTTCATTTTATTTATTTATATTTTATGCTTAGCTGTGTGGCTCTTTCCTGGCTTGCAAAATTAATGTTTGAGGATAATAATCCATCGGTAAGTAATTTTGTAATTTAAATTAACTTTTGAGGCTATGCACCAAAGTGGCATAGGCGTTTGTGTAGGTACAGGGTGATCCATCCAAGAGGAACACCCCCCTTAACTTCTTTATTTTTCAACTTAAAGAAAAAAATGTAGAGACAAAAGTTTTAAGGTTTTTGGTGAAATTCTCCATGGTCTTATTGAAATTGACACAGGGTGTCCCGTAAAAGCTGGACAAACCAAGTTTATGTTTTTTTAGCAGAACACCCTGTATATTATTGCATTTTTGGAATCTACACTTCGTCCCGATTCCAACGACATATATTTGTTATATGATTTCTCCAGCCGTTTTTACAATACAGGGCGTTCGAACTTCATATTTTCATGTTTTCACATCCTGTATCTCAGAGACGAAACGTTTGCTGATAAATTGAGTATAAGAAAAAATGATGAAAATGATGCCCCTAAAACGATAATAGTCATTTTGTAATCATCCACACAAAAAAGTTGAGGTTGATATTTTTCTAGTCCAGGGCAAAATATGGAAATATGAACCTTGATTCGGAGTGGGTTCAAAATGACTATGAGCGTTTTAGAGGCACTATTTTCATCATTTTTTCTTATACTCAATTTCTCCGCAAACTTTTCGTTTCAGAGATAGAGAACGCCCGGTATTGTAAAACCGTCTGGAGCAATCATATGACATATATATGTCGTTGGAATCAGGACGAAGTGTAGATTCCAAAAATGCAATAATATACAGGGTGTTCTTGTGAAAAAACATAAGCTTGGTTTGTCCAGCTCATGGAAAAGCTCACGAGAAACCTTAATGCTTTTATCTCTACAATTTTTTCTTTAACTTGAAAAATAAAGAAGTTAAGGGGGGTGTTCCTCTTGGATGGATCACCCTGTACCTACTTCTTCATAATTATTGAAAATTTACAATTAGCCTTATAATTTTTGGCCTGTATTGTATGTACTGGTTTTACGAAAATTGAGGATTTCTGCATCGATTACTTTGTTGAAACCACTCAAACATGCTCCCTCCTGAGTTCCTTATTGATTGGATTATTATGTTTTCACACAACATCTAAAATTTGTCACTTGTCACTTCTTACCACAAAACAACTGGTCACTGACCGAGGAAATACCTACCAAACATTAAAATTAGGTTTGAATGTTTTCCTTTCAATCCAACCCAAAAAAGCAAAACTCATGGCTATAAATTGAAGACAAATATTACCTTAAGCTTTGCAACTTGAAAAAATTTACTAGAATTATCAAAAATGTATTTTGTATAAGAAATGCAAAAATGTACCTACTAGATTTGTATATTTTTACTAGCTCTGGCAACACTGCAGCTAACTTTAGTCGTGCATTTTTAAATTATATTAGGCAAGCTCATATTGCAGTTGTGTATAGGTTGTATATCCATATGTCGTAGTGAATTTTCTAATATAACGTTTAAAAACGCTCAGAATACTAGAGAAAATGATCAAGATTAAAAACTGCCTTCTCCAGTCGAAACTTGCAAAGTGTTACACACTTAATCAAGTTTCCCTTAGAGCAAAAGCAATTGTTTCGTACTGATTAAGATTCCACCGCCGTAAAAGGCGGCAAACATAATTTCTGAGGCGAGATGGCGTTTTTGTACTGGAACATAATTAAGAAAGTTTTATGACATGATAATAAAATGGGCGTTCGCCGAATTCGCCAACGATCTCCGCACAAATACATGCCCGCGAAGTTTCTTGCTGGTGCGAATAAAACTTTTGTTGTTGTTGTCTCCGGGAGTGTATTTGTCGAGTTGCGGAATCGTAAATTGCAAGTGGTAAACAATGGAGAAGTTCTGGAATAAAATATGACAGGCTTGGATATCGTCTACTTTGGGAAAACGCACGATCTATTATGATGTGAGACCGATTGATGGGCAATCTGATCATTTTATTCCCGAAAAGGTTTAGTTTTTTTATACCGATGATAAGAAAGATACAGGGCGTGAAAGTTTATATAAAAACAGGTTTTCCTGAATAGTTTGGAGACGATAAAAGCAAACGATGGTGTTTGCGAGATTGGAAAGAACTAGAGTTCGTTTAATTGCAACAGTGGCGTGCGGGTCGGTACGTTGTAACCCTTTTACGCAAAAATTAAGCGCGCCTATGGCATATTTGAATTTGTCTGATTCCCGATAATAGTTGAACGTTAGTTTTAGTTGACATTTGACATAATATTTTTTATAATGTGCACCTGGACTGTGTTTTGCGACGCCCTGCATTTTTCTTATTAAGCGTTTTTGAATATATGGGCAAAAATAGGCTTCCCCCTAATAATTTTCTCTCTGCAACTAAATATTGTTTAGAAAAAACAGAATAGTCGCCAAAAATCTTTTCCGGGAGAATGGTTTTAAAGTTTTGAGCGGACAGAGTGTCACTGTTATCGTTTTACCACATTAGGTATTAAAAGTTTTAATGCGTTTCCTAGCACAGTAATTTTGCCCTAGAGCAAATAAAACTTTACTGCGCGAAGATGAAAATCATGTTTTACGTAGTCTATACTGAGCCTCGAAAGATAACAATAAAACTGACGTTGGAAAAACTTCTACAAAATGTGGCGGTGCTGCCCTATTTCGGGTTATTTCTGTGTAATTAGGAGATGAAACAACTGCAGATGTGCCAAATGGCAAAACACAAATAAACTTGCTTCTGAAGTGCCTATTTAGTTCTAAATGCATTACAAACCGATTTGCTTCCGCATTACTTCTCCTTTATTATCTTCTGCCCCAGAAACAACATTAAATCAATTTATCTTTACTCACAAAAATTTCATCGGGTGTTAAAAATATTTCCAGCAATTTTAGAATGGTTTCGATTTTTTTACAATAGTAAAAAGCTGAATAAAATAAATAAAGACCACCAAGTGCAAACATTTTCTCAGGTTTTAAAAAATATTTCCGTTATCTCTAAAAGACCAGGTCTTTAATCTTTCACCCTTTGTCTTTGTTGAAGACGCTTGCGATGAAACCATAATCTAAAAGCCCGCTGAATACTTACAATAAAGAAACGATCAAGTATCCACCTTTCACAATTTAAAAGTTATATACTTGCTTTTGGCCGTCTATTCCCACCCGTTTATAATCTATAAAAGGAAATTTCTTTAAAATTCCCCAACTTGGAATTCCCCAAATGCCATTATCCACGTGGAAAGACCAATCTGTCTGCCCGCACACAAAGGACATCCAAGATAGATGGCTTGTTCGCTTACGGGCGTCCGCGAATTTTTTAGTGTCAAATCGGGTCGACATATTATAGCGTCATTGTTTCCCATCTCCCCCATTTGCGAATCCTCTCAGCCAGTGACGTCAGTCTTAAGGTGGTTCCATATCCATATAGTTTCACGTTTTTATGTTGTCATTTTTTAATCAAAATTTACCATATGTTATAAAAATTACACAAGCTTATAATCAATTACAAGAATGTCATAATTACTCCATCAACTTTTGGAAATTGTTAACTATTAGGTACACTTGTATCATAAATCATAAATTTGGATTCAATTTTAGCAACACCAAATAATGTTAAAATATCCATGTTACATATCAGATTACCCAAAGTTTAATTTTACCATTATAAGTTTGAACAACTCGGCGTGTTTAATTTCGCTAATAACTACTGAATTTCATTGCTAGAACAACTATAGCAAATTACAATATCTAAATGTCCAATGTTCTAGATAAATGGAGGGTATAAATGATTAATTAATTTTATCAATATAAATTTTTCATAATCACTTCCTAATTCTCTATTTAATATCTTTTCTGTTGGAAGCAGCTGGTGCATAAAATGATTTAGAATGAGATAATATTAACCAACAGGCTGTAACACGACATCAGCCGCCCAAAGTGATAAATGTAGGTAATTAGTAAGAATTCCGTGGTAGAAATATCTTCGTGGCCAAATGTGGTGGGAAGTATACTTCATAATAATGTTAGCGATTTCTTTTAGTGCAAATTTGACACCAAACGCGATTTACTTAGTTTTGCGCCAAATTCATTAAAAATATACCAAAAAGTTGCCGACTTGACCACAGCCGATTCTAAGAAAGGCCCTGATGTTGAGAAAGCTGGCAACATCGCTTGCGGGTCTGCGCGGCGTGGCCTGTCACTCCCTGTTAGTTGATTTTACAAGAAATTTACCAGAATTAATTTGTGTAGTGCGGGTAGTGCTATCGTCGTCAGATTGCTATGACGAGGCAGTGTGTCTCTGGGTGGAAACAGACTGCCCGAAGTGCTGGCGACAGCTTTTTTATAAATTTGTTTTGTTTGTGCAAAAGTGAAACATTTCTATAAAAGTTCTAAGTGAAGAATCGTGCCTTTACAATTTTAAGCCTCAAGATGCCTAGAATCGCCTCAAGATGCTATAACTTAGTTATATACCTGGCTGTAAGTCAAATCGTAATAATAACTTGAAGTAGCTAGGTTTTTTTGCTTGACGGCAGGCGGTAGGTAGACTTGTATTCTAAAGTAAAATTAAAGGAAATTTCTAACAATCCAAACATTGTTTAATATTGTTTGCAAAAGTTTCTTTACCTAATTTTAAAGTTAAAATATATTTTTATTGGATGTATTATGAAATAATTGACCCTAACTGCCATTTCAATCACAAAAGATATTATTCTCCTTTACAACATGTAGTTCCCTGTTCGCTTGTTGTTTATATTTTTATGAAAATTTAACCAAAAAAGAAGACAGGTAATCATCATTTTTGCGAAAAATTCTCACAAAAATTCGACTTACAACAAAATGTAGTTCCCTCTATTTGCCCAAATTTACCATATTATTTATTTACTTATTATTACTTATATTATATTATGTGTATATTTTGTTACTTGTTATTGCTTTTTTGTCTGTTAAACAAACGTACCTAGTTACTTAGGTACCCAATTATTGAAACAAAGGTCACAAATGTATCTAATTATAATTAAAAAGAGGGTTGAAAAAAAAAAGTTCTTGTAAAGGTGTAACTTATATTACATGCAGTAGATATTGATAGAATGGAAAAAGTGAAAAAAGAAGGATCTACATAAAAGCAGTAACCTTGTAGAAAAGAAAAGATTGAAAAACGGAAACGGAAAGATATTAATTTGATAAAGGAAAAATGAGATCAGACGAGTTCCCAAAAACAGAAAAAGAGTGCTGGCTAAATTATCCACACTGAATAGAGACCACTAAAGGAAAAACAACAACAACAACAAATAATATGTACCTACTAGAATGGGCTATAGTACGATTAAAGTTTAAAAATTAACTTTACGTTTGCAATGGTGAACTACATTCATCTAGTTCTAGTCTACTAAACTTCTATTATGCGCATGCGTGTAGTTTTCTATATAACCAGACTAGCCCATTATCAAAATTTTATTTTTTATAAGGAATACTAGATTTGTACATTTGTACTAGCTCTGACAACAATGATGAAAACTATTTAACACTTCTTCAATTATTGTGTAGGTGAGAGAAATTCCTCTCATTTTCACTGTTATTTTCAAGATTCAGTTCTTCCATCAAACCAATTAAAATTTCTTAGACGAGGCTTCCTGTGGGGAAATGTTCGTTTGATCCACCCTCGCATCTTCTAATAAACTAATCAGCTACACGCTTCTATACTCCACAAATATCCGCAGCTAACCATCTCTGGTAAACAAACTTATATTGCTTCCAACTTCCTTAGATAGAGAGTGCCGGCGTCAGATGAAATCCTTACGGCAGTTATTAACTTAAGCCGGGTGGAATCACGTTTCTTAACTAATGTAGGTTCTTACATAGATGGCCGCAGGATCGGCTGCGTCGAATCTTGTCGCGCTAGGGAGATTATAGACTGTATATCCGGCACCTCGACGTAACGTAACTACAAAATTGCTTCCTATCACGCCCTAATTGATATAGGTCTTATCAAGGTCAACCTTTACTGGATAATTTGGATTAAAAATCATGTTTCCTTGATGGAAATCTCAAGATCGGAGATAGGAGTGACTAAAATATGACGATTGAGGCCAATATACTGTATACAAAATGTTTTTCGTTAAGAAGAAGTAGGTAATGTTAATTTTTTTCGTAATATATTTCAAAGTTTAGGTAGGATCAGGGACTCTTTAAAGTAAGGGGACCAAGCATTATACTTTCCAAAGTGAGGCCTATTCTTTCCTCATTCTAATGGTCTCAGTGATGCCAAGTATGCCATTTAATTGGAGAATCTATGAATATAACAGGTACTTTGATTGTTAGTAAAAATTAATAATGGTTTCCATGATTTCTAAAAATTAGACTTGACAATTTTGTGTAAGTGCAGAATGTGGCAACTGTCAAATTAAAGAAATTTATTTTATAGTTGAAATTTTGATTTCCAGCAATTATTTCCACGAATTTAAGTAATAAGTATGGTAAAACAGTGGCGATTTTGCTTATTTAAGAATTTGTCGCTATTACACCTTGTTACCAGGTTCCTCAATCCATTTGTAATATGTATACTTGAACTATCTTCCCTTGTTGAATGTATCTACCCAAAGAAATTTCACAGATTTCGGGATGGACTCGGCGGCCGCATTACCTTTAATTGATACATCTGAGTATCTGGAAATTAGAAAAGTTAAAAATTGTGAATTATGATGGGAAATATTTTGCCTCCTTTAGAATCTATGGCACTGGCATGTCACATAAAACCTGATGGCAGTTGGACACTGACATATAACAACATAACCTTGTACCAGCCCCTTGTGGTCTCCTTGGAGTCGACAGAAAACAAACTTCCCCTCACTTTTCCTATGTGATAGACTGTGACATGCTGGGTCCCCTGATTTAAAGATAGGGAGGGTATGATTAACTTGATGATTGAAATATACCACGTTTTTAGAAAGGACTAAAAAATGTATATTAATATAAAAACTGACTCAAAAGTATAAAAGAATATCTTCTAGCCCAATTAAGATTAGAAAAACTTGGGGCGTATGCAATAGATAGATTCATGCCTGTATTTAAGTTACTAAAATGTATTGCACCGCAAATAATGTTTCCTCAAAAGCAGCTACTGCTCTACACTTACTATTATCTATTGCATGCGCTCCACGTTTTTTGAATCTTTATGAGGCTGGGAGAAATTATTTTATACGTTTTGTTCCGTTTTTATATTATTTTGTACTTTTTAATCCTTTTTTAAAAAGGTATATTATATATATATTTAATATACCTTTTTAAAAAAGGATTAAAAAGTACAAAATAATATAAAAACGGAACAAAACGTATAAAATAATTTCTCCCAGCCTCATAAAGATTCAAAAAACGTGGAGCGCATGCAATATATATATATATATATATATATATATATATATATATATTTAATATATATATATGTTTAAATTTTATTAATTTCTGCTTAGTCTTGTGTTTGAAATTTGGCTATCGATTTTAAACATCTTGAGGAGATTATGACAGAGACATGTGGCAAATTTCAGGCTTATTAATTAATTCCATATCCTCCGTAGTTAAAAATGCCTGTGTTTATCTGTTCATAGATTTGCACTAGTCAAATATTTTTATTAAATAGGTATTCAAGCTATATAGCGAGTTAATATTGCATTGTTATCCAGTTCTCAGCTATGTTTAAAGTTTCAAGTCTCTAGCTCTGTGGGAAATTAGTCTAAAACCGATTGCAAAACTCGGCAAGGAGAACAAGAAAGCGAGTTCGTAAGAACGTGGTAAAATGATAATCAGTAAGAGGCGGCAATCTGGCGATAATTAAAAAAATAAAATATAGATATTATTATTTATTTTTTTTGGCTAATTCGTTTTTTTTTTCTGATCAAAACTAGTTTATAAAACAATCGTTGTTGACTAAAGTTTCCCGTTGCTACATGCCTCTATCATCATACCTTGTTGCGTAAGTGTTGCCTGGTAATACTTTTTGCATCTCGCAACCAGTTTCGCAGATAGCAAGCAAAATAACAGGGCACCTCAAACATTTGACTTTTGCTTTCGTTTCTGTTGTTTACTTACGGGAGAAGGAGCAGGTAAAATATCTTGATATCTTTAGGATATCAAGTCGGTGGTTACAGGACGACTCATTTTAGGGCGCCCTCTATATCTCATCATTATTGTCAATTCTACTTCCCAGCAATTTTTCTAAAAGCCAGGTAATGCGGTATTTACCCAGGAGTGTTCCCTTTATTCCCTCCACCGTCGTTCCCCCGCCTGGACTGATTATGAAGTGTTTAACTAATGGCTCGGGCACTTTAAGAACGTATTCGACGCCTACGGGCCATTTAAATTCGCGTCGGAGACGGTCCGGACCTTCTTAAAAGCGGAATTTCCAGAATTGTCACGAGAAAAATCCGCCACGCATTTGAGGGACAGTGAATAAAAAGGCATATTGTGTGTAGTTACGCTGTATACCGTACCCCAATTTTAAATTATTCGGGCCAGGTGGAAACTAGAGGCCCTGTATGACACGAAAAGTGACAGTTATTCGTTTTAACAGAGGTTGGACAACGATCGAATCTCTCTCTCTGGCGAGGGTCTTATTTTCCCTATGAAATTCATTTTGTGCAACAGACATATATTTTTTCGCTCTTTCTAACATTCCCCTAGCAGCAGGATGTGTCAAAATTGGATTTTAAGGTTAAGCTAACGACATTTAACTGCCATAAACGTAGGTAGATGAGGGCACAGTTTAAAATGTATAAAAATATAGATAAAACCAATAAATTGGGTAGGTAGTAAGTATATTATTTGCAAAGCTTCACTAATAATAATTGTTGAAGTTTGAATGGAAAAGTGAAGAAACATATAATTTGTTCCAAGCAAACAGCAATTTTAGGATATCAGGATAAAAACATTTATTAAATTTGTATAGGAATGTGGTATACTTATATAGATACATAAAATTAAACAAGGCTCTAGCACCAACTAACTAAACTTTCCAATATTTCTTCAATAGGAAAATAAAAATCAAAAAGGTCTTTTAAATGGTTTAAACTGTATGGTTTCGTTTCTTCAAACTCTCTTCTTATACCTACCGTCAAAATTTTAAGACAATTAATACTGAAATTTGTACGGAATAAAAAGTTGGAAAGTTTGTTTTGGTAATATGAATCAACCACTATTGAAAAACATGGTTAATAGAATTAGGCTGAATAAAAAAATGAGTACCTAGGTATTTAATATCGATATTAGTCTTTCTTTCATTTTTTGTAAATAAAAGTTAATAACTTTTCAATGCAAGAGAGATCATCTATATTTCAAAAAAGAAGACAACAGTATTTTTGTTTTCAAAGATATATTGTAAGTAAATAAAAAAAATCAAACTAGTACAAGTTCTCAGAAATTTATACATATTTAATGGTTCTTTCTTGCTAAAGTCACGTTCATCAAACGTTGCAGGAGAGGATCGTTTCTTCAGCACAACCTGACACTCAAAATCCATGTCTAAATATAATAAAACGCTGCCATCAAATGCTATTTTTTTATCAGCAAGAAATTTGTAATGGAATATTAATACAAAATAAGCTCACACATTTAACTGACTACACAAAAAGGGTTCTTTATATAAAATTCCCACCCGTGTTAACTTCTTTTTTGTCCGATTTTGTTGGTCTTAGTGGAAAATAAAGCTCCTTCAAAACTGTCTTCTCTCTCTAACAGTTATTATAAATTCTAAAATATCCTTACAAGTAAGATTTTGTAAGTATTTTATTGCTATTCGTGGCGTTTTTTCCTGTAGGAGGTTTCGAACAAGTATTTACGAATTAAATTATATTACAGTCTCTTTCCAAATTTCACGATAGGAAGAATTTTCTAATTGCAAACAACTTTTTTCGTATTTTTTAGTTTTCTCCTTTCGAGCAGCAACGAAAATTTTAAAAAATTAACAAAATAGGTCAAAAAATTATGGAGGTGGAAGTTTTGATGTGGAAGATCCTGTATAGTTTTCTGGAATATACGTCTCTTCGTTATGAGAATTTTGTCGTAGAAAAATTTCCTTTACAGTAACAAAATATTATAAACCAATCCAAAGTTATCACGCACAACTTATATAATAAATACATTTTTTATTATTCCATGAAACGAAAAATGCCTATGCTGGTCCAGTAAATACCTATACCCAACAGGTTTTACCTCCTTGAAGGCAAAAACTTTAGAATAATTATTTTGGAAAATTTTCATAAGAATTCTAATAAGTGGTTTGTATAACCTCATGGACTTTTATTGAAAACAAATAGGTACTAATATTTAATATTAATTTAGGTACCTTAGGTATGTTATGTTGCTGATGCAGATTAAGGAAATTATTCTGCAGATTAAAATCACAGATCAAACAAAAAATAAAAAGGAACTGGATACTTATGTAATTAAATTTACTTACCTCGCAAAGTTTCGTATCATTTCCAACTCTCATGTTAGGGTATTTCATTTGCACTTTCCATCGTGCTCGTTCTTCTGCGCTTTTTTGAAAGGGTGTTAAGAAAAATCCATCCTGCTCATAATTCTTGCAGTTTCTTATTTCGCAAGATGTCATTTTTACCTTTTAACACTCCTTTTTGCAAAAGAAAATTAGCACGCTCAATAATCGTATATTTATTTCTTATCTATGCTCAATAATTTGTTGACAGTTTGTTGACAAACTGACACCCGCCAATATAAAAATATAATAAAAACAATGTTACTAGATCTGCCAAAATCTGTTGTCCAACCTCTGTTAAAACGAATAACTGTCACTCTTCGTGTCATACAGGGCCTCTAGTGGAAACTAATAAGGCCTGCAACAACCAGGGCACGATATAAGGCAACTTTGAGCTTGCATTACGTCTACAATCTCATATCGCGACATGCAACCGACTGACGTCGTCGAGCCTGAAGCTGTATCCTAGAACTTAACATCAGTTAAGAAACCCGATTCGGCCTAACTTAATAACTGCCGCATGAATTTCGTTTGACGCAGGAAATCTCTGGATGTAAAGAAACTTGGGGGCAATTTAAGCTTGTTTACCAGCGATAGTAAGCTGCGAATGTTTGTTGAATAAGGCAGCTAAGGTAAAACGATATTTCCCTTTGGGAACAATATCCTTGAAATCTTTCCACTTCATTTAATAACAAAACATTCACTGACTCCCGATCTAGATAAACATCTTTCCATAGATCCAAACAAATAACAATATAAGAAAAAAAGTTAGATAAAAGGCGGGCCACAGGCAACCCTATTTCTTTTTGCAAGGTTCCATTGTTAGCAGCGATGAGAATTATTTCACAAAAAGGTATATCTCGCCCTTACTTTGTCTTGATAAAATTGCTCTCGTTTTATCTGTCACTTTCGGGAAGTAACTAGCTGCTTTTCCACAGTTGATAAATTGTTAAAGCAGTGAACTGAATGCAATTAAAATAAATGATGTTTTTGGATATAACGTTTTCTACGTTTTCTACCTTAATACATATACTTACAGTGACGCAATTTTACTTCCGAAAAATCAGGCAAGCCTCGAAAATTTTGAAAAAACTAATTTTCTAAAAAACTGGGTAGGTTTGCGAAATTTGGAAAGTCTACGCTTACTTTGATTTATTGACATTTTCCCACCTTTCTAGAAAAGTGTATTTTGTGTAGTTTTTGCATCAAAATATTATTAAGAAAACTTGTTCACAATGAAAAATTGGATATGTGTGAAAAAATTCAAAAGCCTAGGTCCACTTTTACTTTTTTCTGATAAAAAATTAAAACGCACAAAAATCAAAGTAGGCCACTCTATTCAAACTAAACGCAAGTGAAACAAACACAAATTGTTGCATGGCTAGAGCGTGATACGGATCGGCTTGCTATTGCCTAGCCAGCAATAAAATCTTATCCGGTGGGCGAGTGCAGCGAGTCGGTGTTTCTTACAGAGGTGTATTGAGTTGCAAGTGGACCTTTATTTTTTCCGATATAATTCTTTCACTGTTTATTAATTGTTGGAGCTACGATTTGTATTAATAGTAGAAATTTGCAGGTAAGTGAATGACTAGGTGTGCCATAAAAATTTGTTTTTACAGTTCCTAATACTGGGGCATACTATTTTAATATTTTATATTATAAAATTCATAGAGATCGTCCTTAATGCGGCCCTGCCTCGTATTAGCCCTCAGAATTGTTCACGTGCTTCCATCGTGTAAATGTTTACGCGCCACTTGCATTTAGTTTGAATAGAGTGTATTCTTTTTAATTTTTTCCCACCTATCCAGTTTTTTATTGTTAACAAGTTTTCTTAATAACATTTTCTCGTAAAACTTACAAAAAGAACACTTTACTGATGTGGATAATTAGTTTTTTCATAATTTCCACGGCATACGTGATTTTTCGAAAGTAAAATTACCTATGTACAAATTAGTTTCAAACCAAGCAGGGCTGATTCCCAGAAGCTCAAATTTCAACTCGAATTTTTTTTGTAATTTACACCTTATGTGAACTCAATCCGTAAACACACTGTATAAAGTAAATAGTATTCCTTTGAAGATAAACTATAACGAAACATAATATTTGTAAAATTACTTTGAAACAAAAAAAAGCTTCATAATCTATTAGTGAAATAAGTGCATAGTTTGGAAGTGGATTTCTTTTTGATATAGGTTTGGAAAGAACGCTATGTTCCTTTACAGTATAGGGTATATTTTGGTAATAGCGTTTACTGAGACATAATATATTAATAAATGCTGCTCGCGGCTAACACGTCCCACAGGGTCAGACCATTGACTAACTAGAGTATCCATAAACAAGGCTTCTAGGTATGATAAAATAATAGTATAGCATGGGGAACTTGAACAATTTTTTTTAGTTCTTTAATATATTTGCCTATCTATAGAAAGAGCACATACCAAATATTAGCCGTCAAATCGCAATATTTAATTTGCAATAAATGATTAAAGTTGTGACCGCGAGCTATTCATTTGAAACGATACGAAAAACGCGGGATTGGTCGTGACGTCAAATAGCTCGATCGATCAGAAGGCAGTGACAGGAATGACAGCTACATAGAATTAGAGAAGATGAAAATGGAAATTGTTCGGCGATCCATTTACAGAGGGTTCTGATGTAGGGATTTCATTTGCTGTCAGAAACGTGACACTTGCTGCTCAGGACAAAAAATTAGTACGCTTACGCATCTCGCAATGTAAATAACTATTTAATTCAGCACACACTTTTCAAACGTTATCAACAATATCAAGACGGACACACAAGGACAGGACGTTCTCGTTTGGTCTTTCTAAACAAAGCTTGCGTGGTGCTGTAGTTTGTTTACGTGTGCTGCCCATATTATTTCATACATGGTGGTGGCGCCTCGAGCTACTTGACGTCACAACCAAGGAGGGCGCGTTACAAGAATGATTTGAATTATGCAGTTTTTAATTGCTTATATTTATTACATAAAAATAAAAAAAAAATTTTGTGAACTGTAGTTCATTTAATGGCAATAAATTACGTTTGAAAGTAATATTTTTGAAATTTAATTTTTGTGCAAGTTCCCCATTGTCACTTTTTTTAAATATTGGTATATCTGGTGAATACGAATGAGTCTTGTTAATATTAAGTCACTTGTCAGCAACGGTGAAGCATGGAGTACAATAATAGGTATGTTTACCACACTATAGTTAGTGTGTGACTCTTTACTTACCGCATGGTTACTGATGTAGATAAAATAAAATTGTGTCACGCCAGCGTATATAAATATAACGACGGTAAATCCATAGATAATAGTATTATTTCCCCCTAAGTCCCTATTCGCAGCGTAGCCTCTTCCAGTACAAAAACTGCCACAATATTGCTTACATAAGATATGCCTCACGGTCTGAAAGCCTTTAATCCGTGGCTAGACACCCGGGTACGTGAGATCTTCCATAATTCATTTTTTTTGCGACGGCGCGACCTAACCCTCGAGCCGGGGTATTTTCCTTTCGTTTAATGAATTTTTCGGGATGAGCACCTTATTTATCGTCTACCTTCATCTCGATACCTCGAAAAAGTAGGCCGTATACTTGGAAATTTGAAGTATATAAGGGTATTTGGGCGTTTAAATCGTTTTAAAAAAGTACATATTTCATCACAGATTCCCTATAGACCGGTGTCAATCGACAACTTCTATATTTTGCGTTTCTAAAGTAGCTAGATAGAAACGGCATTATTCATAACACGTGTAGTTTGTAGATATACTAATGTATATAAATTTTGATGATTATATTTTATAAACAATACACAAATTTATCTAGGAAATGAGAGTTGGTTTTTAGATAACTAATTTTTCTTGAAATCGGCAGTGAAGTGTCCCAAAATCGTCATTAAAAGCACAGGAATCGTACAATAATGGAAATGTACAATAATGAAAAAATCGTACATTATTGTACGATTTTTTCAATAAGTAGGCCTTGGCGAGATGTAAACATCAAACGTCAGACGCGGAAAAATCGCCCGTCAAAAGTGACCAAATATTCAAAACCCGGCCGATAAAGGCCCATTTAACTTTTCGTACACATTGCGAAATTGTTTCCTATAGAGGCGCAATCCTTCAGTATACATATTTTAGTAAGTTTGAATATCAATAGATTTGTTGTGGAGGCTGCACAAGAAGCAGCAGTTTGGTTTTTCTGTACGAAGATGCCGTGTCTTGTCTTACTTGACCCAGGTAGAGCGATCGTCAAAGTCAAGCAACGCCGCGCGTAGTCGGTTCATGGACGGGTGATCCCTTATTATTATTTTCTTGCCTAATAAAACTTTTTTTTTCCGATTTCAAAAAAAATATAATATGTACCTCCGCACTGGGATTACTACGGTTTTCTAGGGTTTTCCGTAGTACTTGAGCGAATGCTATCCTAGTTCTATCGGAAAAAAGTCGGCCCTAGCCGCAAACGGCAACGAAGACAAAATAATAGTAATTGCCCCCCTCCCCCGCACAAGCATGTGGTTGCTTCTGGGGTACTCCTAGTTTGGAGTATTGTGAGGGTGAGAATTATTATTATTATTATTATTATTATTACTATTAATTACTATTAATTTTAGGTGACATCTTTACACATGACATTGAGTACCTACTAGGTACCTACTAGGTACCTACCTACCAACAAAGTGTGTGTTACATGTGTATTTTTAAAATTATTAGGTTTTTCCAAAACGAAATTTACCCAAAAACCATTATACTTATTGTGAACATTTAAACAAAATAAATCCGCCAAATCTGATGTATGGCTTAGAAAAACAATGTAATTACCGTATATTCAAAATGTATTTATTTTTCTCAAATATTAAATTACCAGAAAATTTATTCGCTAGTGATTTTTGGGAATGTCGATGAAATTTGAATTCCGTGTCCTCAAAATGTAGGTACTTACTTACTATAGAAGAACCTTATTTATTAATATATTAAATAACATAAAATTTTTGAATTTTTCTAGCAACACAGTTTCTTGAAATCACTATTTATTTGTAGCAGAAGGTACATATTTTTCATTTTTTGGGTAGGTATGGAGAATTATTAGAAAAATACAGTACATACTCTTAAATTAACATACACGATTTATTGTTCTTAAAAAGAATATTTAACACAAAGATACACGCATGCAAAAATGTTATAAATGACATTTTTGAGATTTTTTTCCCTATTTCTGGGATATTTTTGAACAAAAATATGAAAATATCCAATTTCGCTTTATTTCTCCAAAATTTTTGATGTGTCATCCCATTGTATCTGACAAAATGGCCTTTTCAGCGGTAAAAACATAGTATAGTATATTTCCCAACAAGTGCGGAAAGTGCCACTTTTCCGCACGCGATTGCTCTTGGCTGAACGACGCGTAGCGGAGTTCAGCCAAGAAATCGATTGTGGAAAAGACACTTTCCGCAAGAGTTAGGAACACTATTTTTTCTACAAGCGTGCGGAAAAGCAACGAAATTAAAAGTGCACTTTTCCGCACGCATTTTAGTTTACAAGGTGTCACTTTTCCACGCTAGTGCGGAAAAGTATTTTTCCGCACTAGTGCGGAAAAGTGACACTTTCTAAACTAAAATGCGTGCGGAAAAGTGTACTTTTACGCACGCTTGTAGAAAATAGTTGATTACAATTCCAATAATTTTTATAATTTACGTTGTAAAGGCAATTACAATTTTGGGATTCCATTAGTTCGACTATTAAAACATTGTAACGCTACTTACAATATTTTTGCTTGGAAAATCACAAGTTATTTTTAAGTTAATGACATTTACAATGTTTCTACACGAAGCTTTATTGAGACACGATACGTTTACAATTGTAAAGTGAATACTTATTATAGTCCATTTTCCATTTTTATCTGTTTTACAATTTCCTACTGCAGTCATTAAATTTTTGCATGTGTATGTTACATCTAAAGGATATTATCAGTTTTAAGCAAGCCACACATTTTATTTTTGCACGGAAATTGTTTAAAATCAAATAATACATTGTAACTTATTATATTTAAAATTGTACCGTGGAAAAACATTGTAAAGAACTGTGCAATGTTTTTACCGGAAAATTGATAAAATTTTTGCAATTTTAAGAACAAAGAAAAGTAGAAAAACTCGCTTGTTCGAAAGAGTAGGTACCCACTCATCTAAAAGCCTTCTATTGAAAAAAGTACAAAAAATGTCCATCAGTTAAAAATATATTAGCATTTTTAATATTGCCAAAATTTTCAATCCTCTCTCCTGTATAGTAGACTTTTTTCAGTTACAATGTTTTTGCATGCGTGAATCGAATTTTCACATACCTATTTATTTTCTCTTCTCATCTGGTACTTTTCTCTTACCTTTTTTTATTAAAAAATTTGAATTTGAAAATACATTTTTCACCTAAAGAAAAGACTTTTCTCATCTTCGCTTATACTGACGATTTTATATCTTCTAAATATGTGACCTCATAAGTACATAATATATTGCTAGGACCTCTTCCGTAGACTTATCTGTAAACTTCCTTCTTTTTTTACCTAAAAAAAAGACTTTTCCTCATCGACTAATTCACTTATTCATTTATTGTCATTGGGCATATCATCATTAGTTCTATTACTATGTTGTTATTGCGCTACGGTCTCTACAGACGCATCACTTTCAGCATTTTCTCCATCAATATAACAGTTTCCTTTTTGTGCCATAATAAGTATTCTCCTGAAAATGCTTTAGGCAAATTCTGTAGCTGTCTGGATGTTGAATTTATCGCTCAGATATCACTTTCAGATTCATTGTTCGTCCATTACAATTAATTTCCAAACAAATCGTTCGCACCCGATGACGTTAGGTAGGTATATTATTTGCCTGAGATTATCTTCTTAGGTTATAAAAAAAAGCAATCCACACCTGAGAATGAATATAGTTGGTATCGGGTGTAGGGTTTTGTGTCCAAAAATAATTTAAAAGTAGTATGTAAGCCGCACAAGGAACAACACATTTTGAATATAAACCCATTTATAGTAAGGGCAGAATGTAAAGGCGAAGTCGGCCATAAAATCGATAGAGATGGGCTATGATTTTCCTACCTGCTCTCCCTTATGTTTTGGAGCGAGGGGTTCGGCTTAAAGAACCGCAAGACCCACTTTTTATTGCTCTGTCCTTGTCTGATACATTATGTTAATAAAGATAATATATTGAAATGGGAGTACGCCTATAAAACAGGGCAGTAATTAAATATTTGCTTTATTTTGGTGATAGACTTTCTGTAATAACAATGCAGCGTGAAGTATTCAGTGCCCAAAGTAGAAAATTAAATGTGGTGAAATATTTCCAAGAAAAAAAAGAGAACACACGTGAAAATTTATCGGTACTTTATTGTGCATCGGAGGCGTTACAGATTAGTACAAGGACCGTTTCACGAATTAGGCAAGAAGGCATTAAACATATTAAAATGGTACACACTAAAAGTAAAGCAGCCCCGAAAACTAAAGATTTGACAGAATCGGATAAAGGAGAAATAAGAAGTTTGATTTATGACATGACAACTAACAAGCAACACTTAACTAGGGAAAAAAATATGCGAATAACTGAAAAAAATGGAATTTTGAGCTGCAGCAAATCAACGTTAAGTGTAATTTTAAGGAATCTTGGATTTAAGTACAAAATAAACGATGGAAGACAATACTTAATGGAAAAGCCAGATATAGCATCAAAAATAGTTCAATTTCTACGACAATATACATCCAATTTATTTTCAAGCTGTCCTCTAGACGTAGTGATTTTAGACGAGACCTGGATTTTTCAACACGGGGCGAACATGAGAACTTGGCACGACAAAAATCCAAAATGTGTGTACAACAAAAAAGCGAATGATGGCAAAAGGTTTATAATAATTGTTCACGCCGGTAATAAAGACGGATTTATTGATGGCGCGGCCTAACCATTACAATAATTATTCAAATACCTAAGACCTACTTTGAATTTCAGGATTATTATCTTCTAATTGCCAGTCTAAATTGCCGAATTAATCTTCAAAAATTACAAATGAAATTACAACAGGTACCTAAGTACAAATTTTTATTCCGTCCGTTCACATCAGGTACTAAAGCAATAATTTATTCTAGGCCGACCCTGCCTGCCTTTAACAATCAACTAGTAATACAAGACAAGTACTAGGTTTTCTATCTCTCTTCCTTTCATGAAAGGTGCTTAGCGAACTTTAAGACGTACGTGGAATACAAATTGGAGGAGGAGACATGAGTGTAATTGTACGAGTGCAAGTAAAGCAATAGATATAGCGCTCTCTCTTTGATGATTTATTGCCGACTTCGCCTTTACATTCTGCCCTTACTATAGATATATAACTACATTACACTCTATTCAATCAAAATGCAAGTGGCACACGATGGACGCACGTGAACAATTCTGAGGGCTAATACGAGGCAGGGCCGCATTAAAGACGATCTCTGTGAATTTCATAATATAAAATATTAAGATAATATGCCTCAGTATTAAGAACTTTAAAAACAAACTTTTATGGCACACCTAGTCATTCACTTACCTGCAAATTTCTACTATTAACACAAATCGTAGCACCAACAATTAATAAACAGCAAAAGAATTATATCGGAAAAAAATTAAAAGTCCACTTGCAACTCAATACACCTCTGTAATAAATAACGACTCGCTGAACTCGCCCGCCGGGAAAAACTTTATTGCCAACTAGCCAATAGCAAGCCGATCACGTGCGTATCACGCTTTAGCCATGCAAAAACTTTTGTTCATGTTTCACTTGCGTTTAGTTTGAATAGATTTTAGTTACCTTTCGGCCCGTATTTACTCTCTAAGCATTTTAATTTTCGGAATAGGAAAATCCAATATTCTCTTTAGTAAAATATCGTGGTATTTGCCCTCGTTTCCAAGGATTTTATACCGCACTTTCCTACGTCCCGGCCTACCCCGTCGGATTGTCTTACAGACCTCGCCTCGAGTGCTTCATCCGCTAATCGATGGACGCAAAGAGGGGCCGAGGAAACGCCCCCGGGGCCGTGAGAGGCCTTCGGCGGAACCCTATGCAAATGACTGGCAAAAAGCGCGGCCAACTTTAGGGCACTTATCTGGCAATTAAGTAGAGCCGCTTCTCGCGTACGTAGACAAGAAAATCGCGGCAAGCGTCTTGCGGTTGAGAGGGCGACGGAAGTTGGATGGAGGTGAAGTAGGAGAGTCTTTTGTAGAAAGAACTGAAGTTAGAAGCTTTTTTAGTTATTAACATAGGCATAGTTCGCACAAAAAGGTCGTAGTAAGGACGTATTTCTACCACCAATAGCTCTTAGTTGACTCGTTTTCACATGTCGTCCAGAGGGTACTTGACAATTGCTCTAAAATCGTATTCAGTTTACAGTAGATGCATCAACATAACACGTAATAAATGAAACAATGGAGATTAACCCTTATTTATTCATGATAATTAAAGACGAAGATACACAATTTTCTTCAGGCTAAAATCTACAGTTTCGTTATTTTATTGTCTATAACGCTAAACGTGGCAACCTCTATGCATGTCAGGAGAAACGGCATTGCAATGTTGCCGGTTCCCGTTTGCAATAATTCGTGGAACAATGGCAAATTGCACTTTTCTATTCGAATGTCTCCAGCTCGCCAATGAATATCTATTATTTAATGTACTGCAACTTTTGAGTAATTGCACACAAAAATGCTGTCACATAAATACTTTTTTATTACGAATGTGTTCCGTGTACTCACTCCTCTATATTAAAATGGTGCCCTTCATCTCTGCCACGTGACACTTTGGTTAAAGTATGTGTATATTATGGAACATACATACGACAAATATTCAGGCTTCAATAATGCGGAAATATTCGCGTATGTGGCAACGCCTAACCCCCGTCTTTCCGTATGCCGCTCAATCAAAATATTAGTAGATATCTGTGCGATTTATTATAGTGTTATTCTTATTTATTATCATACTGTTTGTGTAGTTATCGTGTTGTTAGTTGTCTAGTGTAGGTAAATTGTCATGGACAAGGATTACGTGAAAGGGCAATCCGATAATTTTCCGAAATTGGATCTAATACTCCGATGTTCACTTCTACCGAAATTCGTGGGATAAACTGCGAAGGTTTGTATGTTGTAGAAATAGTAAAGTATTATGAGTTATTAATAAACGGAGAACTTGGGGCTAGGGAGCATCTTGAAGGCGCTTTTATTAAGGCGTCATAGTGCTTAGAAGTACTGAGCCTGAATTCCGTACCCACCTTGCCAACAAATTTGCAAAAAAAACTTGACTGAATATTTACGAAAAAACAGATCTTGGCTAAATGTGGTTTCACGGGGCATCCTAAGTCTGGGGGTTTGAGGTTAGAATTTTGAAATTTCAACTTTCCTTGCAACGTTCACCGCAGAATAAGGTTATGTCTCAGGACACTTCAGTGGTATCCCAATGTTGCCAAATTGCCTTTTTTTAAACACTTTTGACGTCGTATATGCTTTCCCGCCAAATTTCGAAGAAAGTTTAAAACTTTAAGTAAATATTATTTTTAGAAATAATAGTCGGATCTTATGCGAGTACCCAGAAATTGTTTTATCAACTTTGTAAAATTTCGTCAAGTACCCAACATTTCTGGGTATAATTCCGTTTAATTTGGTGAAATTCTAGGACATACCTAAACGTGAAACAATTTAGTCAATTAGGTAGTGTAAAATGAACGCGTGAAATACATATTTTAAAACGAAAGAATTTAAATTAAAAAAATTATATACCACGTTTTTAAAAAGAACTAAAACTATAATACTAAAAAGTATACAATAATTTTTCCTAAAGATTCGAAAAACGTGGAAAGTACAAAATAATTTTTCCTAGCACCATAAAGATTCGAAAAACGTGGGCCGCATGCAATCAATTTTATAGAGGAGTGTAATACAATTGTTATAGTGACTTAATTAAGTGCATGCATCAATTATCTATTTCATGCACCCCACGTTTTTCCAATCTTTATGAGGCTAGGAAAATTTATTTTATACTTTTTTTTTATTATTTTATTATACTTTTAGTCCTTTTCAAAAACGTAGTAGTTTATTATTATTTTTTATTTAAATGTTACTAATTTCTGCATTTTAGTCTTGTGTTTGAAATTTTACAATCGATTTTAAACACGTTCATGATATTATGACAGAGACATGTGGCAAATTTCAATAGTATGTTTCATTACGAGTCTGGAAATAAAGATTTTTCCGTGCGTGACATATTCCCGGGAAGTCATGCAGGGACGAAAAAATATATTTCTGGATAAGGTGAATAAAACGTCAAAAATATTACAGAAATGTATCTAAATATTGAAACACTTTTTAATTAAAATACAAAATAGGCACATGTTAAATATCAGAGAGCATATAGAGTTTCTTAAATTTAGTTTACTTTGCTTTTGAAGCCATATATTCAGTATTTTTATTCAGCGCACGGAAAGTTTTTCCATGCGCTGTTTCCGTGCGCTAGCCCGAAAAACCGCATCTTTCATTATTGCCAAAACAAATGAAAACAAGGTGTTTTCAAAGAAGTATAATAATAGTATATTATACACCTAGGTTGAGAAGTGAGCCATTATTTATCGAGCATTTTTATATCCTGAGGCGCGTAGCGCCGAAGGTTATAATATGCAAGGTAAATAATGGCCTTCTCAACCGAGGTGTATATAGAATTTTTTTTACTACTAACATTGAAATATTGCCATCTTTTAGTAATTTCTCGCTTTTTTCAAATACTTCAAAATATCAAGTAGCCTGGGAGTTCAGTTGTCAAGCTGATAAAATGACACTAATTTTTAAATGTCACATAGAAAATTTTTCATTATTTACCTAGGTCTTTTTTTTATTATCATTATTTACCTAGGTAGAGAAATATTACTTCTCATTAGAGGAATGAGGTAAATAATGGTGATTTCTCTGGTTAGTAGTAAAAAAAAAATTATTTCCTTTCTCTTAACCTGATCATATTTGAAATAGAAAATTGTTATACCTACCCACTAGTAATATATCAATCGGTTTTGCAATTTTTCTAAAAAACAAAATAAAGAAGATATTAAAATTATTGTCATAAGGTTTTTGTTTTTCAACGTTAAAACAAATTAATTCCAGATATTTCTTAGTTATATCAACTTATGGTGCTGGAGGTCCTAGTTGTCGAATTATTTGCATTGTTAAATAAGTCACTTTCTTGTCTGTATGTTTGTTTGTTTGTCATCGTTTCTTCTTAGCGTTATTTTTATTTATTACCAGCTCATGGCACGTGCTTATCTGTGCCTAAATTTCCACTAGTCAAATATTTTCATTTAATATTCATATTTCCTTTATAATAACAAATAACATAACAACAATATGTATACAGCGAGTTAATATTGCATTAGCTTCCAGTTCTAAGCTATGTTTAAAGTTTAAAGTCTCTAGCTCATTGGGAAATTAGTTTAAAATCGATTGCAAAATTTGACGAAGAAACTGGACGACAAAAAGCTAGTTAATAAAAACGTGTGGTAAAAAAACAAATCGTGATGGGCATCAGCGCTCGGCAGCAGCATTTTTGGAAAGCTTCAGCTTGAAAAATGGGACCTTCACAAGGACGATATCTCCCAGCCACGACTGAGATAAACGAATAAAAATTGCTAAAACTTGTAAATTAATCTTTTGGAAGGGGAAGGCACGATAAAGCGTAAACTAAAACAAATATTTTTTCTGGATTATAAATGGCCATCTCTCTCAGTTCTTGAGTCACACCCAACCTCTCAAGGGAGGCGCTTATGTAGACGTTATATACATATACAAATATGTATATGTATGCTTGTGCATGGTGATCACGCAACTGCATCAAATATACGAGGATTCAGCGCAGACCAACAACTATTATTTGAGGACAAACTAATACGCGCCTACTTTACAATTCAAGTTGCATACTGTCCCAAGGATATCAACTAAGTATACAGAAGTACAGAACGTGCATCAGTTGACTCATTTGGTGTTATCCAAAATGTTATATTGGTAAATATTGCGTTATTTTATCCTAAGTCTATAACTTTAGTGCCCCTATACGGATAATACATTTTGATATCAAAGTGTAATAAATAATACACCCTGGACAAGCACATTACTATGCATGAGCAGCCAAGCCCAGCATCCTAAAACTTTTACTAACAAGTTTTATTGGTTTGATTTCTTGTTTGCTTCCCGGGGATAGGTTTATGAAACTTTTAAACATGCACGGCGATAGCAATATTTTGAATGAAAGTTCAGCATCTTGAATGTGCACCCTGCACTCTCCTTGAAAGTTCCATATCTAAAGATGAAATATTGCAGTTTGTTACTTGATACAGGGAGAGCATATTTGTATATATATTTTTACCTAAAATACGGAAGAGTAATCTTAGGAAACAAATCGTTTGTCAAGTCGGACAAACAATAGTACATTCATTTCCTTTGTTTATGGTTTAAGTAGACAAACTGATGTGTGTATAAAAACATGAATCACACCGCTTCAAATAAAATTCTTACCGATGTTCTCGATGTTTTCTCAACACAGAGAACATACCTTCTTAACTTCTCTTGTAGTTAGCCACGATACCTGCCTTGTTCATCTCTCTGATCTCCTAATATATTTTTTCATTAACTTGGTCGATATTATTTGACCTCTTCGCATATACCCGGCCCTTCAAAAGTGCCCTACAGAAAGAAATCGAGTGGAGTCAAGTCTGGGGTTATGGCAGGCCATAAAATAGTCTCATTTGAACATGTCGCGGTTTGTTTCTCTTTCCTTTATTTTTTAAACTTCCGTAGTAATTCTTAATTTGTTATAAATATATTTGAAATACATGACATGTATATTCGGGCGTATTCACGCCTTGCACGCTTCGTATTCTTTTATATAGGTACATGGTGTTCCATCTGAATACACAACTTAAATTGCTTGAAAATTTTATACAATTTTCATATTTACATTTTTTTCCAAAATTAAAAACAAAAAAGTTTGATTGATATAATATGATTATGTGAACATTATATGAATATTATATGAATAACCCTGTATTAATAGTATACTTGCCATAGTAATCATGGCAAAGCCAGAATTAAATAAGACGAATTCGAATGCTAGTCAATTTATCACTTTATGATCGCACGTTCAGTTCCATACTTTCCGAATTATCCGGAGTTTCAGTTGCCAGAATCAATTAATGGAAATATCGGGAGAGGCATAGCCAGGCGCTGTCGGATGTGCTGTGGCGGAAAGGAAAACAAAGCAACAACCGTTCGACGTTTGAAGCTTATTTTTAGAGGCAGTTTCATCCATAATTGTTTTAGGGTTTCGAGAATTTGTTATCGATGGTATTTAACTCTGTTCTCTTTTATATCCAGTGATGACTTTTTCTGATAAAAGTGGTTTTTACTCGAGCTTTTATGCCTTAAAAAGCCCTTTTTGTTAACTTATTGCTATGGTGCAGTTACTCATTCATTTTGTCACAATAATCGTGGATGTAATACAGATTCAATTCTGAAAGTTAGTAATATTGATTAGGCAACTCCTTCACCATCATAAAGGTACATACTCTTGTCAATTCCATTAGTCCAGGTATTTGACTTCCCATGTTTTTAAAGCAGTTACATTTTTACCTATTTGTTAGAGGCATTTATAGTTATTGTTCTACTCCTATACTAGTAACATACCTATTAAGTAACGGTTTAGGTTATAAGTAAGTCCATTGTTACGAACACTGACACGTAATGACTGACACGTAATAAAAAAAATTACATATCTGTTCTTAATTAAAACACAATTATCACGGGTGCCTTGTTAGCCGCGGCATCCACGCCACCATAGCAACCAACCAACATACTAATTGTTGCCTGTCAGATAATCAAAAGTATAGTTTATCTATTATAATAGTTTTTCTTTCGTCGAAGTAAAATTATAGTACAAACCTCGAGTTGTAAGCTTATTACATACTCGTGGAATTACAGCACTCGCCGCTGCGCGGCTCGTTCGCAACTTTTCCACTCATACGTAATAAGCTGTTTACAACTCTCGCTATGTAATATACTATTTTTACCTTATGAATTAACCTAGAGAATAAACTCTCAACTGACTGTACTGTACTTATTGCAACTCTTACCGATGGCGTGGTGAGCGTGAGTATTGCGTCGTTGAGATGTTTCAGGTTCAGTGTGTTCTTGTCCTCTTCCTCCTCTTCATTGAGAATCTGTATGGAGCTTTGCCGTGCCGTTAGACTTCGTTTAAGTGCGGCGAGTGGCGTACTATTCTTCGGGTTCGCTTTGCTAAATGGGCAAGCCATTGCAGTGTGCGTGTTTCGGGACACCTTATGATTTTATTGCTTGCGGAAGTGGGATGTCCATTTTGAAGTGAACCTGGAAAAATTAATGCGTTCTTAATCGAACTTTGTTACATGTGTATTTTATAAGTTATTGTGAAAACTTAAAACAAATTAGTGAAGCGGTAAATGTAATTATTAGTAGGTTATAGTGAATGCTACGTTATTATAAGCAGTGGTGTGTTGTGCCGTGCGTTAAATGTGATTATTACGAAGTTATGGTGAAGGTGAGTGCTTCTGTCTTGATATTATTATTATTCTTTATGCGGGATAGTTATGCTTCAGGAGAACACCAACTTAAAAAGTAACGGGCCGCTGCTATACACCACGGGAGGTGAGGAAAGTTGTAATTATTTACCGATTTTCAAGAAATTATCTAACGGTTTGGCAACGCTGTATAAGAAATCCATCGCTTCAATAATGAAGGGACCTTGCGACCAGTGGCTCTCAAACTATCACTAGAATTCTGAAAAAGTTTTGAATGGCCATAATTTTTATTACAGTAAAAAATACTTTCATGTGCGTACGTTTAATCAAACAGAAAAAAGCACATTTTAAAAATGTTCCGTAATAGCTAATTCCATAGTTTTAAATTTTATTTCAGTGTGAAATTGTCTTTCATAATTTACCCACTGGAAACTATTCCAAGCGCTTGAGTAATTTTATTTGGAGGACGGATATCGTCCAAATGAAGAAAAATATTTTCAATTCTTTGGGCCACTCCCTGGACAATGATAAATCGCGTTAGGAGATTGGCTTTAAACTCATTTTATGGCTTGAATGCGTCTTCATAGAGACTACTAATACTGCAATTTTTAAGCATCACGGAACACCCCACTTCCGTTCCTAAATAATGCTGATGGAGTAACCTTGTCCCGTTACACAATTTAGTGGGCCCCATGCCGTAAACTGTGCCTATAAAAAGTACAATATACAACTAGCGCAACGCAGATATTTCAATGAACATGAAATTCGATAGGACGGGGTGAAGTTCGTCTTTTACCTACATATAAATTGACTTTTCTTAAGGCCTGTTTGTGTAAATACTTAAGCCTATTTAGGAGTCCGGGACATGGGACTTCCTAAACTGATATTCATCGTTGAAAGGCGAAAGCAAATTGAGTCAGACGAACATGTAATTGGTGAAGTTTCATGGAAGTAAGCCAACAAGATAATATCATTTTGCCAGACATTAAATTTTTAAATTTAATGTAAGTGAAAATAAAATATGTTTTCCGTCGTTGTCAGTTAAAAAAAAACGTGTTTACGGTGTTTCTTAAAATTTTAAATGAGCCAGGTATCAAGAATGCAAAATTATTTATTCGCCAATCGTCACTAAAACTATTTTTGTGCATACCGTCACTTTTACTGCCTAGACAAATAAACCCTATTAGCTTTATGCATTGCAATTATGCAATGAAGGAATTATAACCAAAAAATGAGAATCAAAATTCACCATCTTCTTGTATTACTTTTTAAACACTTGCAAAAGTAGTTGTTTATGTACCAAGCCACTGAAGTTCAACTTTTTATGACTCATATGGAATTTAGTTGCCGCGGCCTCTGGCCGAGGCAAATAAACCACATGAGTCATAAAAAGAACTTCAGTGCCGAGGTAGGTACATATTATATTTTTTTTGAAATCGGAAAAAATGTTTTATTAGGCAAGAAAAGGGATCATCCGTCCATGAACCGACTACGCGCGGCGTTGCTTGACTTTGACGATCGCTCTACCTAGGTCAAGTATGACGAAGCACGGCGCTTCCCAACAGAAACTCCAAACTGCTGCCTGTTGTGCAGCCTCCATGAAAAATAGTTTGGTATTCAAACCTACTAAAATATTTATACTGAAAGATTGCGCTGCTATAGGTAACAATTTCGCAATGTGTACGGAAAGTTAAATGGGCATTTATTGGACGGGTTTTTAATATTTGGTCACTTTTGACTGGCGATGGCTCCGCGTCTGACGTTTTATGTTTACACCTCGTCAAGGCCTTCTTATTGAAAAAAATCGTACAATCTTATAATCGTCAGTGCGATTTTTAGACACTTCACTGCCGATTTCAAGAAAAATCATGTATATAATGGAAACATAAAAAAAGGCAGACTTTTTCTCTAAAACTCAAATTTTCTTCCCGCTATGTTCAATATTGTGTCTATGTAGAAAGCCCCGTACTTTTACCCACCAAATATGTGAAGTAATATGACAATACAATTAACTACTCAATGAAATATGGGATATTGGATATTCGTGCGCCATCCTGATATACTTTTGCAATTTTACTTTTCCAAAATTTAAGGAACGGAAACGATCACGTTGTGGAGATATTTCTCTCAAATTGCGGGTATGAATCATGGATTATCGTTATAAAGTTAAAGAAAGGGAAAGACTTAAGGTCACGGGTTAAATTTCGTCCGCATACAAAATGGTTTATTTCTGTAGTCTATACATCAATTATTTAGGCTCGTTTTTTAGTTTTATTTAGTTAGGTACTACAAGGTGTTTGAAAAACAACACGCAGCTTTCTAAGTGTCTCAGGTGATTGTTTATCAAGACTTTGGATTTTCAAATTGAAAGAAAAATTAGTGTTCGAAACAGGTTAACAATTGGCTTTTCATATAAATCAATAGGTATTATATCATTTTCATATCTTTAAAAAATTGGTTTAATAACGTGATTCATAGTAATTTTGTTTAAGATTATAAAAGCATTTAACGCTATGACGTTGCTATGTTGATTATATTGAAGATTATTGACTAAACTAAAAAATATGTGAACAAAATTACTGTTAGAAAAAAGACTGTAATATTAATGATGAAAGTCAAAAACTGTAACTAGGTGCAAGTCCTTGCATCCCCACAAGGAAGTGACAATGGCCGCATGCATAAAAACTTTTTCGCAATGTTTCTAACCTCCGCGACTTACCCTAAATCGACAAAGTACTTCTAAACCACCACATGGGGATTCGTCCTCCAGGTCAGACCAACCGCCGACGGAGCGGTCACGTGCGGCGCGAGTTCGACGCTCGTGGAAGACGCACGGCGTCGTCGTCGGCGGCGTCGCTGCGGGCGGCGGTCGCGGAACTGAAACCTCCTCGCCTCATCCAGAGGGCTGTGCCGTGTCGCGCGAGTTGCGCTAGATCGCGGCGCGCCGTGGATGTCAAGCGTCCTGTCACTTGTCATGTTGACGATGCACGAGGCCAACGATAAAGACAGGCCACGGCGCTAACGCATAATCGCGTAGTCACGTGACCAACTTAGTACTATACAGTGTGACCCATTTGTTTTGGGGTCAGTCTGTAAAAAGTGTATCAATCGTGCGATTTGGCTGATTTTTTTTTTAAATTGTAGAGCTCGATGAACTGCACATTTTGAACAAAAATTGCCTGGTTCGCATAAAATCCAAAGCCTACTATGACCGTTTTTATGAGCAAAATTTTAAGAAACCATATTAGCGTTTTTTTTTTAAAAAATCTGTGTGCGCCAATGGATTGAGCACCCCTCGAAATGGGTATGTACAAAATTTCATCAAAATATTTCAAGTAATAACGATTTTGTAGAAAAATTAAAAATGCAGCCAAGGTACGTCTTTATTTTCAAAAATTCAAAGTTGGCCATGGAAAATAATTGAATTGTAATAATACAACCTTATGCTTATAAACACAAAACATAAAAACAATTAAAATTATAAAATTTTTTTAACTTCTACCAAGCCTCCATTTTCTACAATGCATTTGTCGTTCCTCTTGCGTACATTCAAAATTACATTTCGTATTTGCTGTGGAGTAATTTCCTCACAACTACGGTTTATCCTAGCTTGCAGTTCTTGTAAATTATGGGGTCTTGACTTATGAACATTTTGCTTAAGTGTACCCCAAAGAAAAAAATCTAAAGGAGTTAAGTCCGGAGATCTCGGTGGCCACTCACAGAAAGGACTATTTCGCCCTATCCAACAGTTTTCAAAATTATTATCTGATTAAACGAGCATTATGAATAGGACTGCCATCTAACTGTAACTTTAAATTTAAACGGTATCTTAATGGTAACTCATCTAAAGCATTTCTAAATTCAATTTCTAGAAAATTCAAGAAGCCAGCCGCATTCAAATTCCCTTCAAAGAAAAATGGACCAATTATTCTGTCGCGTAGTATTCCACACCAAACGTTATTTTTTTGTGAATATTGTCTCCTTGCATTTATTATAAACTCTGGATTTTCAGCTGACCAGTGACGGCAGTTTTGACTTGATACTACACCATTTGTAGTAAACGTGGCTTCGTCGGTGAATAAAATTTCATTTAAAAAGTTGCCATTATGGAGATATTCACCTTGCAGCCAATAGCAAAATTCTAATCTTCTCTCCTCATCTCCTGGTTCCAGGGTGTGCAAAAATTTTGGCTTAAACGGTTTTATTTTGTTTTGTCTCAAACATCTCCTTATACTCTCTCTGGGTATATGAAGGTCTAAACTAGCCGTTCGAACACTATTTCGAGGATTGTCACTAAAGTATTGCAGAATTTGATTGTTATTTTCAACAAGTCCACGGCGTCCATTTTGCCTAGTTTTTAATAAATTTTTAGAAATCGATCCAGTTTCATCAAAAATATTGTTTATACGTTGTACCATTGAGTAATATTTATTCCTTTACTCAATGGTTGTACAGTACTTCGACTCACTGATCTACCTGGGTGTCTATTGTTAAATTCGGCCGCAGCTTCTGCTGCCGAGCGCTCGTTGTCGCCCACGAGTCGAACAATTTCTATTTTGTCTCTTATGCTTAAATATTCCATAATTATGATAATTAATTGTATTGAGCACAAACAATTTCTGAACTCAATTTAGACAGTTTGACACTTAATAAAAGTAAACAATTCAATTATTTTCCATGGCCAACTTTGAATTTTTGAAAATAAAGACGTACCTTGGCTGCATTTTTAATTTTTCTACAAAATCGTTATTACTTGAAATATTTTGATGAAATTTTGTACATACCCATTTCGAGGGGTGCTCAATCCATTGGCGCACACAGATTTTTTCAAAAAAAAACGCTAATATGGTTTCTTAAAATTTTGCTCATAAAAACGGTCATAGTAGGCTTTGGATTTTATGCGAACCAGGCAATTTTTGTTCAAAATGTGCAGTTCATCGAGCTCTACAATTTAAAAAAAAAATCAGCCAAATCGCACGATTGATACACTTTTTACAGACTGACCCCAAAACAAATGGGTCACACTGTATAATGAAAGGCATTTTTGGAGATAAGTAGAAAAAAACAAATTTCGTAACAATTTGGCAAGTTTTCTTTCATCTATTACATTATTGGTTTTGTGCATCCAAGCTTTCTCTAATTGTTTTTTCAAAATTTTCAACCTGCCTCAGCTGTTTTAGGCTGAGAGTTAAACGGCACTGCACTCACAATATTTTGGCTCATTCTCAAAAATTGTTGGGACATCACCTTCCTTTAGCTTAGGTGATATTCAATATAGGTATTTTCCTCCCACAACACATTTGTCCACTTTAATTGTTTCACTTGCTTGAAAATGTGTTAGCCACACATACTTAAGGTTTTTTTAGAAATTAAATCTCAGTTGGGATTTGACGAATCCATTTTTGGCGGAAATTTTTATCCCGAGGCAAAACAAATGTTTGTTATGGCGACACTTTCTTCCTGGCTTTTGTAATATGTATAAATATAATATAAACAGACCCAATATTTGGTTATTAGGATATTTTTTAAGAAATAAAAATGAAAACTAACTTCAGTAGGTATACTGTAAATATTGACGAGGTCTCAGTTGATCGCAGCGTGACAGACCGAATAGAAAACGTATCAGGGCGTGGGTCGCCAACGAAAATCCTCGAGTACGTTACAACACTGATTTATTTCGCACAAGTGAATGGTGAATACAATAAATACACAAACCCGAACGTGGTCAACGGGAACGGCTTCCAGCCACCCGGACCGTCTGTACTCGCGGATTTCCCGTAAGCAGTTCACCCCTCTGTGTCTCAGGCTCCACTGTCCAATACTGTCCCATGTCCATAATAGTCCATTCCGGGTTCCCTATTCTGTGGTTCGGGGGAGAATTCCCCTTACAGCGCTCACGCGTCGCGTCGCGTCGGTGCGAGCGGCACCAATACTCTTTTACGGCACGACTCCCACCCAGACACCCAGAGGCCATAATAACACCTGGGCGGTTTCCCTCCGCCAGGACACACGCTCACTAGACGCAAACTTGTTCATAAAAGAAAGACGTTTAAAAACACTTTAAACATTAAAAACTTCTCAAAACCCAAGCTGCCGCTTTCAGTTATGTGACAAATGACATCTAACGTCGGACTAAGATAGTCACGTGATTTTTGTGCGCCAGGGCCTGTCTTTATAGTACCTAAGCCTTGGACGATGCACGACTGAAGTTGTAAGTCGGCTTTGAAGCACCACCCTCTGAGAACATTAGAGCTGGACCAACACTATATTAAACACCTGTGCATAGCGCTGTTTCAATTTCAAGCGATCGCCACTGGCGCCACACGACGAAACAAATTTACACGGTGGTTTAATGTTAAAACACCATTGTTGCAGAATCTTTTATAAAACAAAAACATGCAAATGTGTCTGTTACAACGAATTTAATGTCCAAAATAAAATAAAATATTTGTTTGTTATGTCCCTTTAATTTGACAAGTTCACATGGCATATTTTCATACATTTTCTTTAAAAAAGCGAGTCTAAAAAACAAGCAAAAGTATTTGGTACCTTTTGGTTTGAAATTGAGTCCATGGCTAGTTGTAGTGTAGGTAGGTAAGCATAAAACGCTTTATATTTTTCAGTTTCTTCTTTATATGGAGGACTATTGGTTCGCTTTGGAGCTATCTATAAACAAAATTTTCTATTTTCATTATTGCATACCTACGTTACACAATACTCTTCCAAAATAATATCTAGAATTTTCGCTTCTTCAGCTGGTTGATTAAATCATCCCATAATTCCAAAATAGTGTTTATTCTCCTGCAATTCACCTAATGGTCTGTGCATTGTGCATACGATTTTCTTCGTGTGCATGGAAATTTCATGTTATCACAAACAAATCTACCTATAAAAGCTGTGTCAATAGGATAAAACTGCTAAATACTGGACGCAAAGACAATTCGTGACCGTAAAAAGAAGGCTAATCGTAATAAAGCTATATATTTAAAATTTGGGACATTTTAAACGTCACTACCTGACATACGAATAACCACAGATTACCCCTATAACCTATAATAAGTCGCCATTTTTTTTCGTCGAGTGGCGCCACCCCAGTCCGTAAACAACAATAAAATATGACGTCATGTTGTTTATTTTAACCGACTTCAAAAAAGGAGGAGGTTATCAATTCGGTTGTATTTTTTTTATGTTTGTTACCTCAGAACTCCGTCATTTATAAACCGATTTGGACAATTCTTTTTTATTTGAAAGGGTATACCTACAGACTGGTCCCATTTAAATTCGAAGAAAAATTCCACCCCTAAGGGTGGACAAATAGGGGATGGAATTTCATATTGAACCGATTTCGGTGATTCTTTTTTATTAGAAAGGGAGTACCTTAGAGGTGACCCCATTTAAATTTGAAGAAAAAATTCCACCCCTAAGGGTGGAAAAATAGGGGATGAAATTTCTTATTTCGATGATTCTCTTTTTATTAGAAAGGAATTACTTTAGGAGTGGCCCCATTTAAATTTAAAAAAAAATTTCCACCCCTAAGGCGGTTGATGATTCTTATTTTATTAGAAAGGGGTTACCTTAGGGGTGGTCACATTTAAATTTGAAGAGAAAAATTTCTATCCTAAGGGTGGACATATAAGGGATGGAATTTAATATTGGACCGATTTAGATAATTCTTAATAATTCACTAAAAAATAAGAAATAAAAAAATGTAACAAAAAAATTTAAACCGACTTAAAAAATTTGCCCGTATGCATATTTCAACTAAAATTTTAGAAATATTTTTCTCTTTCTAAATTGAGTTATCTTTGGAGTCGGTGACAGTAAGTTATGATATAAGATATAAGATAACTCAATTTAGAAAGAGAAAAACAGTTTTAAAATTTTAGTTGAAATGTGCATTTGGCCAAATTTGTGGAGTGTTATTTTTTGGTATTTTTTTTTATTTTTAGTAGAGTGTGCGCATACGGGCAAATTTTTGAAGCCGGTTTTAATTTTTTGTTTTTTTTTTTAAATTTTATGTTAGATAGTAATAGAACGAAGATCATTTGGCAACCTATGCAATTAATTTCGTACTATAGTAGGTATAGCATTTGAAAAACGCGAATAAGAAATGGGTTTTATATCTTTCTGTTTTACATCCAAAACACATCTGAATCAGATTCGACTAATTCTAAAATAATGGTCGTATCGGTATACGCATACGGGCTTTTTCGTTTTTGATGGCCAATTTTTCTTTTAATGGAAGAACATGGGCGTAGCGATTCTGAACTCGTTTCATTTACTGTGGGGGATACATTACTGGTGTATGTGTAATCGTCAAAAGATTTATTAACTTTTGTGCTAAGAGTAGAGAGTAGGTTTTAAACTTGACCATAAACCATAAGATGTTGTAGCCTCTTGTATAATTTTAATATTTTAATTTGTGAACAAAAAAACACGTTTTTTTCAGTGTCGACTAAAAAGTAAAAAATAATTGATTTTATAATATGTTAATTTTTGTCTAAAAATTTGCACATAGGGTTAAATTAAAATTACAAGCAACTTTTTCAAATAACTTTTTTCGATAAAATCACAAATAAAGCGTATTTTGGCTATTTATTTAATTAAGTATCATGTTTGACAGGTATGTCAAATGACGTTACGACGTTTAATGATATCATTTCGAATCTTTTTGGAAGCAGAGATGATCGCCCTAGAGTAGTTTCATCTTACACCAAAAATAAAAAAATCCCATATGGTTCCAACTTTTTGGCGGGCACTGTATATACATAACCGTACATGCATACATACATACATACATACATGAATACATACATACAAGTCAAGCTAATAAAAGAATTTAAAAATATGTAAGTACCTGATCTTGACATGTATGTATAGTAGGTATAGTAAAATAAGGCTTCGCGAATCAATAATAAGCATTGACTTGATGACTCAAAATTTTGCAGTTATGCAGAGAATTCACCTCGGGGAGAGATATAAAAATGTGATTTCTGTATCCATTAAAAAAGCTTTATGGTTGCGACAAAAGTTTATGAACCGGTGTGCGGGTAAGTCCTTAATTTTAAACAGGAAACCCCATTTTAGTTTCTGCCGCCTGCACTTGAATAGCGAGCTATGAATATTAAAACATTTTCCATAAAATATATTCCACTCATGAGCATGAGCGTCTCTAAAAAAAATCTCAGAATAATGTATAAATTAAGTGCGAATTCATTTTCCTAATACAAGATACCATAGATTATTGAGAAATATACGCACATTAATTAATCCTGCTTACCTACAAAAATGCTTCCTTCCATTAAGAGAAAGGAGTCAGGTGAAACAGTAAAATCTCTTTTTATTATTTTGGACTATCGACTTAAGACCACTTTTTTAGGACAAAAAACTTTGAATTTTACCTGTGGGAAAAAGCACACTCGTCAATCTAGACGCTCTACTACAAAAATGCCCCTATCCCTTATATGAAGCACACTCTTGGCAGCAAACAAATTCCTTACATCTAGACTTGGCAAGCAGAAAAATCTGGTTGTTCCTTGCTTGTCGTTAGAAGCTGTTATCCCAGAAACAACTGAGCAGGCGAAACGGAAATAAAAACCAGATTTATTACGCCAGATACAGAAGCAATTCTTTTTTGTCTTTTTTAACTGCGTAAAATCGCAGTAAAGAGAATATGAATGTCAGAATTGCCTCGATATGTCAACTTAATGGCTTTTCATATATATGCAAGTCTACTTGAATATATTATGATGTTATTAAAATTTAAATAATAGTATATTACAGAAAACTTCGGTATAGTCGAGGGTTAAGTACGTCAGCTATATTTGATCCTCTAATAAAACTTTTGCCGAAAGGTATGTATCTACTATTTAATTTTTGTAAAATGTTCTCAGAAGAAATCGTTTGGTATTATTTTCACTTATTAGTAGTGTCCTGGGTGTCTACGCATAGAAAAAAGTTTAAGATAAAAGTGCTAGGCAATTTTTAGTAAGAAATTTTGTAAAACCAAACTAATATTTTTTAAAAATTTTGAAATTTGTTCGTCGACGACTATTAAAGTGATATAAAACCTTCATTCATTGTTTTCCCGTTTTTTTTAATATTCCGTATTCAAATTTTATACTAAATTTATTAAACTTGAATTTGTGGATCTCCTGATAAAAATAGAAGAGTGAAGCAATAACAAAAATATTCTTTTCAGCAAGAGAATAACATGATAAAATTCCAAAATATTATGGACTTTTTCAGATTTTACTGATATTCTCTTAATAAAATAAAAATTTCAAGAAAATCCTAAACGCTCCTAAACATCTTTTGATTTTATTAAGTATGCTATTCTTTCTTAGTTTCCTTGTCTTCTTTGCCCTACCTCAATTGTATATTTTCCAAATTAAGACTTGGTACCAAGTGAAATCCGGTTTGTTAATATAAAACGACAAGATCAGACGAAGTAATCGGAGCTAGAAACTGTAATGGAAGCCCTCAAGCCATCAAAGGTGGCAGCGCTTAAAAAATTAGAGCCAGCGATAATATTGTATCTCCCCATCCGAGGCAAATTAATTCAACTCGTTAATTGGTTTAAGGAAAATTGATACACCCGCACGGTGTAAATTAATTAAAGTTGTATAAAACAGAGGAGCGGGGCTCCGAAGGTGATAAATCCAATTACCGAATTTCATTTTCGTGACGGAGTTCTCCCACAATGGGTCTCGGCCATATTTAGTCACGCCTATCTTCGCCTATAACGGAAAGTAATTTGCGTCTGAAGAGGGGGGGACCCACGGGATTGATTTGTTTTATTCCGGAATTTTCGGTGGATTGGATTCGGAACGGGTTTGACTGGAATCGACTTGTTGCGTTCAGTCAAAATGAATTGATTTGAACCATTTGAAAACTTCACCTATCACCATCGGCTGCCTTTCATCCCTACTTCGATCTATATTGACAACAAGGTTTCCAATTATACGACACGTTATTTAAATTGATACAATGTGAACAAAGACGATTCCAATATATTTGGCAACAGTGTTCGGCTCTCTGTTATCCTGAACAGCCTAGAGCGAAGTACGTAAGATTATAAATCGCACCCTCCTAATTTTTAGTGACAGTTGAAATCAGGGAGTCTTTAAAGTAAGGGGACCCAGCATTATACTTTTCAAAGTGTGGCCTATTCTTTCCTCATTCTAATGGTATCAGTGAGATTCTATGAATATAACAGGTACTTTGATTGTTAGTAAAAATTAATAATGGTTTCCATTATTTCTAAAAATTAGACTTGACAATGTTGTGTCTACAAGTGCAGAATATGGCAACTGTCAAATGAAACAAATTTATTTTATAGTTGAAATTTATTTCCAGCAATTATTTCCACGAATTTAAGTAATAAGTATGGTAAGTCAGTGCCGATTTTGCTTATTTAAGAATTTGTCGCTATTGCACCTTCTTACCAGGTTCCTCAATCCAATCGTAATATGTATACTTGGACTTTCTTCCCTTGTTGAATGTATCTACCCAAAGAACTTTCACAGATTTCGGGATGAACTAATAAGATTAGGTCTAGCAGTCGTTCTAATCATGTAGTTTTTCTCTATGTTCATTATAAAATTTTTGTAATTTTATTTCTCTCACAAGGTACCTCACAAACTTAAAATAAACTTGTAGTCGTAGATAAAAACTCTTTAAAAAAGACCTGAAGCTACCTGCTTAATGTTATCGGGATCGGGATGTAATAATAAAGCACACGCACACGCCGAGTGTTCAGCACAGACCGACTACTTTATATTGACAGAATGACATAGTATAACATATACTTGGTACAAGGGTTGCCAATAGATGGCGCATTGCCACATTTTGAACTTATTATAACACCCCCACTAGTTCAAAAAATGCAGTTTACTTTACAATACCTAAACTAGTCATTAGTTTACAATGCTTAATCGCACACAAACTCTTAGTTAATATATCAGCTGGCATCTCATTAGTTGATAAATACTTAAGCTCAATTTGCTTATTAGCCACAACTTCTCTTAAAAAATGATGTCTTATATCTATATGTTTTGAACGTTTGTGAAACATAGGATTACAAGACAGTTTCTGTGCGCTTTGATTGTCATTGTAAAGCTTTATACAACTTAACGAACCTCTTGTTAATTCTGCTAACAATCTTCTTAAATAAAGAGCTTCTTTGGTAGCTTCTGCTATTGCCATATATTCGGCCTCTGTACTTGACAAAGCAACTGTCTTTTGCTTTGTACTTTCCCATGATATTACAGAGCCAGATAGTTTAAAACAAAAACCTGTATATGACCTTCTGTCAGATAAATCAGCTGCCCAATCGGCATCAACAAAACCTTCTAACTCTATATCATCCTTTTTGAACATTAAAAAATGGGATTTAGTACCCTGCAAATACCTCATAATTCTTTTCGCACATTTCCAGTGTGTTTCGTCATAACTGTTATTAAACTGACTAAGAAAGCTAACACTATATGAGATATCAGGCCTCGTCAAAACCGAAAGATACATTAACTTACCTATTAATTGTTGATAAGGAAACTGAGTATCACAATTTTCACTTTTAGTGAGATTTACATTAGTTTCCATAGGTGTAGTCACAGCTTTGCAGTTTATCATATTGAATTCTTTTAACAATTGTTCAATATATCGTTCTTGGTCCAAGGTTATTATATTTTTATTTTTATCAATATTTATTCTCATTCCCAAACATTGTTTCGCTGGACCTAAATCTTTGATTTTAAACTTCGAACTTAATTCATGTTTTAAAGAGTTCGTTTCATTTTCATTATTTGAAAAAATAAAGAAATCATCAACATATAATGCAATTATTGTGATAGAATCACTTTGACATTTGAAGAAAACACACGGTTCATTTTCTGATTTTTTGTACATTAAACTAATCAAAACCATTTCAACCCGTTTATACCAAACACGTGAAGACTGTTTTAGTCCGTATATTGCTCGTTTTAGTTTTAGAACTTTGTTTTCTTGACCAGAAACGATAAAACCTTCAGGTTGTTTCATGTATACATTATCCTCTAAATGACCATTTAAAAAGGCTGTAATTACATCTAAATGCAAAATATCCAAACCTAATTTTACTGATAAAGCAATTAACAATCTTAGAGTCGAGTGTCTAACTACTGGAGAGAAGGTTTCGTCAAAATCGACACCATGCTTTTGTGAGAAACCCTTCGCTACTAACCTTGCTCTAAATCTAACATTGTCTTCATGATCACTTTTTCTCTTGAATATCCACTTACACTCAACAACACATCCGCTTTCTGTAACATTCACAAGCTCCCATGCGTTGTTTTCTTCAAAGGATTGTATTTCTTCAATCATGGCTTGTTTCCATAGTGCTTTATCTGGTCGTGATAAAGCGTCTGCAACAGTCACTGGATCACTACACAAATCACTAACCTCGGTACACATGTAGGACATGTAATCTTCGAAATTCTTTGGTTTTGGCTGCCTCTGAGATCTTCTTACTGTTTCAGATGTTTCTACAGTTGTTTCAGGAACGTAGTCATTATCTGAACCGTCACAACTATCTTCGTTATGTCCTTCAGCCTGTATCAAGCTTTCCATCGATCGATCCTGTACATCCAAGACCTCCTCCTCGACTGATGCCTCGACATTGCCCCCTCGACTGTCCCTCACTGAAACTGCTGTCTCATCAGTTTTCTCTGGAATCATGTTGTCATTCTCCATTACTACGACATCTCTACTTGTCGAAACATGTTTTGTTGTTGGATCGTAGACTCGGTAACCTTTCGTGTTTTCTGCATAGCCTACTAGAATCTGCTTATGTGCCTTCTTGTCCCATTTTAAGCGTTTTTCTTTGGGTACATGCACCATAACTGCGCTTCCAAATATTCTTAGGTGGCTAACTTCAGGCTTTTTACCAGTCCATAACTCATAAGGTGTTCTGTTGTCTAGCCCACTTGCTATTGATCTATTTCGCAGATACACTGCTGTATTCACAGCTTCTGCCTAAAAGAATTTGTCTAATTTTGCATCAAATAGAAGACATTTTGCTTTTTCTAATATTGTACGATTGAGCCTTTCAGACATTCCATTCTGTTCTGGAGTGTAGGAGTTTGTTGTTTGATGGATAATCCCATTTGCTTCTAAATACCTTTCAAATTCACGACTGGTAAACTCTCCTCCATTGTCTGATCTAAAAATCTTTATTTTTGTGTTCGTTTGGTTTTCAACCATGTTTTTGAAGGTTTTAAAACAATCAAATACCTCACCCTTGGTTTTCAGAAAATAAACAAAACACATGCGAGAGTAGTCATCTTCGAGAATTAGAAAATATTTTGATCCACCAATCGACATGGTTTCCATTGGCCCACACACGTCCCCGTGTATTACATTTAACAGTTTGTCAGATCTTGTTCCCTTTGAGTTAAAGCATAGCCTTGCTTGTTTGCCTTGACAACAGACAATGCAGTTCTCTTTTTTGATATCTATCCTGTCATTACAGGCTAAACCTTGCACTGCACCATTCCTCATTTTATTCAAATCTGAGCTGTTTATGTGCCCAAACCTTCGATGCCAAGTTTGTGCTGATATTGCTAAAAAACATTTCTCTGACGAATCAATGTTTAATCGGTATACACCATTGATTAAGTCTGCCATACCAATCAACTCCTTATGCTTGTCATAGATCTCACAACGGTTTTCTTTGAATTTAACCTTATTACCATTTTTTATTAAACAACTGACTGACAATAGATTTGTTGTTAACTCTGGAACACATAAGGCGTCTCGAACTGTTACATCAAAAATTCTGTCTCCAACAACTGTATTTATGAACACTTCGCCCTTGCATGTAACGGGAAGTACCTTATCATTCGCTGCCCTGATTTCCCGAGTTTCAAATTCATCAGTGACGTTCATCATTGAACCTTGATCTGGAGTATAGTGTGCGCTGGCCCCTGAGTCAACATACCAATCGGATTTTCGAAAATTGCCATTTATGAACACTGCACTAAAAGCATGACCCGTCTTTTCTGGTTTCTTTTCATTTAAAGATAATGGGCATTTATTCTTGAAATGTCCGATTTGTTTACATCTGTAGCACTTAACCTCCTTTTTGTTGCTGTCAGTCTTACTGTCATTTGTCCCGGAGCTCGAAGCATTGTTACCAACTGTTCCAAAATGACGACGTGACTTCTGACTGTTTCTGACGTAGAAGGCGCTTCCTGCTTTACCGACATTGTCACTTTCCATGTCCAACAACTTCGTTTTTATGGAATCTGTGGTGATCGATATTCCCGAGTGTTCGATTGCCATAATCATAGGCATGTATTTTTCTGGCAAACCTGCTAATAACAATGAACCTATCCACTCATCATCGATTTTGAAGCCGGTACCTCGCAATCTTTGTCCTGTCTCTACTATCTGATTGACATATGACACCATCGAGTCGCAATCTTCTAAACGTGTAGATATTAATATTCTCAGCAAGCTGATTCTTCGGGTAAAACCTGAATCGTCGAACATCGACTTCAGTTTCATCCATAAATCCCTGGACGTTTTGGCTTCTTTGATATGAACATATAGGGATGGATCAATCGTCAAGATTAACTTAGCTTTCGCCTTTTTATCTTCTTCCGACGATTCATTGGTACTCGCGTTATTCTCGGCTTCTTGAATATACTTCACTAGACCTTCTAGAACCAAGAAGTTTTCGGCCGCAAACGCCCAATCATCATAGTTTTCTCGTCCTTTTAACTTAGGAACGCTTACTAAATAGCTCGAAGCCATCCTTGTGCACTCGATAAACGTATTCTGCTTTTACATCAATTTGGCGCGAAAAAAAAAAGTTATCTGGGCGCCCTGGGCCCATAACCTGTTATCGGGATCGGGATGTAATAATAAAGCACACGCACACGCCGAGTGTTCAGCACAGACTGACTACTTTATATTGACAGAATGACATAGTATAACATATACTTGGTACAAGGGTTGCCAATAGATGGCGCATTGCCACATTTTGAACTTATTATAACACTTAATAATTTAAAATTTACGAAATACGATTTTTGTTTTAAACTACCTACTTATACGTAATGCCCACGTAATGGGAATAATTGTAGGATTCCTAAAGGTGATACAGGAAAAATCTGGTTGCAATTGCCTCCTTTAGAATCTATGGCACTGGCATGTCACATAAAACCTGATGGCAGTTGGACACTGACATATAACATAACCTTGTACCAGCCCCATTGTAGTATCTTTGGAGTCGACAGAAAACAAAGTTCCCCTCAAGGCTTCACTTTTCCTATGTGATAGACTGTGACATGCTGAGTCCCTGGTTGAAATGAACTTACTTTTCATTCTTAACATAATGATGTGTAACACTTGACGTTTGTTGAAATTTAAATTTTTAAATTTGTCTTAACTTACATAATATTATGTAAACATTAGTCTTGTTCTTAAACAAACAATAAAAATTAAATAATATGAACGATTGTGTGAAAAATTGAAAAACTGCTATAATTATAGATCCCCTTTATTAAAACTTTTAATGTTCCCCTCAGTAATAGGTATAAAACGGAACAGAAAGAACTTTCAGCAAGTTTAAGTCTCCAATGCATACGTGATCCGCTAACAGAACAGCCATTGTGGAAATCAGCCTAAAGCTCCTTCGCCTTCGAACACTTGTAATACGTTGTAAGGGAATTGGGCCTTAGAAAGTATTCAGCATTCGCGTAATTCAAAAGCTGAATAGGGTACGAAATGAGTGGGACCCATAAAATAAGGTGTGTTCAAATAATCTTTGGAAATCTCGGAGTATAGAGACCGATAGGTTTTGAATTTAATGCGATGTAATTATAAGATACTTTACTCGGTTTCCTTTACAAACCGGCAACCTTGGTTATCAAACTTTCATTGACGAAGGAAGTGAAGATATATAAGTAAATTGAAACAGGTTGAATGTACAAAAATAATTCTGGACCTGAATTTTGGTTAAAACTGGCACTGAAATTGTATCTTTAAGACTCGTTGTTGCACATTTAATTAAAAATGTGTTATGCAGTTTCGCATTTGAAAGCATAAACCAGAATAATAATTATATCTTGCATTCCTCGTTATATCTTAACTACATTAATTAACAGATTTATCTTGGCTGCTACTAGCAGAACTTATGAAGTTATAGTTTACAAAAATCATTTCATTTGGCATATAACGAAGAGCCGTTCAATTAATAATCAGAAAATTGGCCTGCAATCATAAATACCACACCCCATAATAAAATATGGTTATATGGACCATTCGCCGGAGGGTAAATCTTGAATGAATGACAAGAGACTGGCCTAGTTTAAGCCCGGGAATCGTAAAATATTATATCGATCTAGAGCCGTCTTGGAATATTGGACGCTTTTGTGCCCACCCGTAAAATAACTGGGCACAATGTGAGCTTTATTGTCGGCTGGGAAATACGGTTTCGCTCGGTCTGGCACCGAAATATACAGGGAAGCTCATACGAACAGACACTTATTTTACTATCGGTACAAATTTGAGCACTGAAGATCCTAAACCGGCGCATACGCTTATCTGGCCGCGAAGTTCTGCTAGCTTTTTTATTTTCTAATCTAATTAGGTATAATAGTTTAAAAATATAAAAACTATTATGTTTTGTTTTCAGACTAATTAGGATAATAGAGTACATGCCCATTTTGAAATATAACTTGAAACTGAAGTTTCTAATTTTTAGTTGAACTTCAAGTTTTACAAAAATAACTACCTACCTATTTTTTGTCAGATGAGTAAATTTTAAAACTAATTACTTAAGTATAAACCCCGACTTAATCCGATTTTTTGTTTTATGGCATACTTGATGCTTAGTAAATTGTTGCAACTGTTTTGGTGTACTTTTTAGATTAAATGAAATAAATTGATTGTATTTCTGAAAAATTATCTAAATAATTTGCTCCATAAGTAAGACTTAAATTAGAAGTAATGTGTTTACTACTTTAAATAAAGTAACTTTTTTCCAATAAATGTACCTATTTAAGGCTGTACTTTTAAAGATACAGGGTCTAAAACATTTAAGGAAGATAAAAATGTTACGCACTGTATCTTGAAAAGTAAGTTGAATAGGTAAGTTTATTCGGAAAAGATGCTGTATTTAAAATAAGGAACACGTTTTTTCTACCTTAAGTTTTACTTAGGAAGCGAATTTTTGAGTTAGTTTTTCAGAAATACCAAGAAATAATACGAAAAAATCAAAGAACCCTGCACCAAATACAGTGGAAAATGGCTCTCTGCCAATTTTGATAATTTTTTGGAATATTGTAGTACAAGTCACTATAAGTTACATGTGCAAGTTTAAATTAGTTTCTATGTCTAGCTTCGGAGATATGAATTTTTGAAAATCATAAAAATGACTGTTTTGCTAAAACATAGTAAGGTTCACTTATCCAAAAGTATTACTTTTTAGATGATTAGTAACAAAATAATAGCATTGTTGGTTTAAAGGAAGTTAAGTAATAATATAATAAATTTTTCGGCGTAGAATCGAATGGAATAATTAGTTTTTTGGTAGCGTTAATAGTTTTTGAGATATGAACCAAAGTTATTTTTTTAAAATGGAACCATAGTTCATATCTCAAAAACTAATTATTCCATTCGATTCTACGCCAAAAAATCTATAAAAATAGTTGATTAAATTTGTCGATATAGGTATATAAGTTGTAGCCAGGAGAGAGGTTTCCAAAAAATCGAAAATTTCAATCCTGCGCCAATACGCGGAAACTATAAAATTTATCTAAAATCTGATTGGTCCACCAAATTCCTCTCAAAAAAGTAGTTGGTACAGTGACGTGAAAATCGCAACCCCCTATATAGCTTTAATAATAACCGAGATTTTTGAGAAAAACACCCAAAATGGGACACCCTGTAAAGTCAAACAGAAACACAAAAAACAAAATCGCTAGATAAAGTCGTTTCTTTCGAATTGAAAATAATAACCGGTTGAATTTTATAAGTCTTTCACATCTTTTTTCTTTTTATTCGCCTGAAAAGTTCCATTCAATTAAAAGAATTAACTTCAATTATGTTTCACGAAACCGTCCAACTATCCAGTTTAAAGCTTGCGCGGTTTCGGAGGGCAGTCTGCATACAGATCCGCTTGCGAATTCTAATGGGTTTCCCGGAAATGGGTCACAAGCGTCCCATAAAACTGTAGCGAACGTTAGGGAACAAGACGAGAAACCGGGCGACACAGGTAGATCTAAATGTAAATATATCGCTTTGTGTACAGCGGGCGCGCGAGATTCCTTGAATGCTGCCAAAGTTTGTTGCTGCCTGTATTTACATATGGCCTCATTATTTCGGTCTATTTGTGAACATATTCCAACACTTATTTCCCACATAAAATCAATCAAATAAGGTAAACATGTGAACTTTTTGTCATAACATTATTTCATCGAACTGCCTTATCCCTGGAAAATATGAAACGACATTCCGTTCGAAGGCAGAAATACATCTTCTAGCATCTTCTAGACCTCGAGCTTTTTCTTTTCTGAAAGTATACAAAGAAAATATAATTAAGAAAACAGCGGGGTCTAAATCTCTCACACAATTATTATTCCCCCACAGTGCAGCTCCTATGGCCATTTTCTTAATATTCCTGGAAAATTACAACGAAGTATTCGATGAAATAAAATTACTCTCCTTTGTTTTTAAACATTTCAAAGGATTTATTCGACAACCTCTTTAGGGTCTTATTCTTATCGCTGAAATTCTCGGGATATTTTGTCTAAAAATAAATAATTAAAAAATACTCCATGCGCAAATCTTAATATCCTCGTTTTTTAAATAAAAATGCAGTGGACGTTTCCCTTATTTCTTTATTTACTTATCAAGACATTTGCAAGCAAATTAGTTTCTCGTGCTGTACATAATAGCTATATTGTACAATTTTCAATTAGGTTAAAACCGTCTCTGTCCCTTAAACGACAATGTGACTGCGAAATTCAGTTGGCACTCAGTGAAAAGGAAAATTTATCTCTATTCAAATTAATTCGTAGAGATAAAGGGTAACCAAGAGAAATCATTGTTAAGTTCAAACCAATAGAAACTCATTTAGAAATATCGGGACTACACTGCAATCCAACATTCTTAAAAATGTGTAATTCATGTGTAATTTGAGATACGTAAGCAAATTATTTCAATGAAATGCGAATTATTTGCTTTTAAAATTGACCATTTTTCTTTTCCCATTTTCAATTCCAATTTAAATATTATCCATCCGGCCGGATATTTTTCGTCTCCATCCGTTTCTCCCAAAGAGAATATGGAACGACATTCCGTTTGAAGGAAGAAACGCAAACATTAAAAGAATCTAAAATTCCAAAAGGCCCACCGAATAAGTCGTTGCTTTCAACGGTGTAATATTGCTCTTATAGACCTCGAGATTTTTATTCTGAAAGTATACAAAGGAAATATAATTAAGAAAACAGCGGGGCCTAAATCTCTCACACAATAATTATTATTATTCTCCAACAATGCAGCACCTGGCCATTTTCTTAATATTCCTGGAAAATTACAACCAAGTATTCGATTAAATAAAATTACTCTCCTTTGTTTTTAAACATTTTGAAGGATTTATTCGTTGACCTTTTTTAGTGCCTTGAGAAATATCGCTGAAATTCTCGGGGTCTTTTGTCTAGTAACAAATGGCCTAATTAAAAAATAATCCATACACAATTCTTAGTATGCTCGTTTTTTAAATAAGAATGCAATGGATGTTTATTTTATGTATTTATTTAGTTATACCGAGCCATTTGAAAGCAAATTAGTTTCTCAGGTTGCACATAATGGCTACATTATAGGTACAATTTTCAATTAGGTTAAAACTGTCTCTGTCCCCTAAATGACAAAGTGAACTGCGAAATTCGGTTGGCACTCAGTGAAATGGAAAATGTCTCTCAGTTTAAATTAATTCGTAGAGATGAAGGGTGGCCAAGAGAAATCATTGTTAAGTTCAAACATTGATTAAGGTATTTCAATGGTTCAAACCAATAGAAACTCGTTTAGAAATATCGAGACTACTCCGCAATCCAACATTCTTAAAATTGTGTAACTTAAGTGTAACTTGAGATACGCAATCAAAATATTTCATTGAGTTGCCAAATTAGAATTGTTTGCTTTTATAATTGCCCATTTTTCTTTTCACTGGAATAATTTTCAATTCCAATTTATATATTATCCATCCGGCCGGATATTTTTCGTCTCCAGCCGTTTCTCCTAAAGAGAATATGGAGCGACATTCCGTTTGAAGGCAGAAACGCAAACAGAATCTAAAATTCCAAAAGGCCCACCGAATTCGTCTCTACTTTCAAACGTAATATTTCTCCGCTAGCATCAACTGAAAGGACACAAAGGAAATATAATTAAGAAAACAGCGGGCTCTAAATCTCTGGCACAATTATTATTATAGCCAACGATGCAATTTCCTTTAGATGAAATAAAATGGCCCTTCTTTGTTTTTCGAGGTACTAGTCCGACGCCCTTCTTTAGCAGCTTGAGAGATAGATATGGCTGCAATTCTCGGAGTCTTTTGTCTAATAATAAAAGGCGTCTTAATTGAAAAATATTCCGGCAAAGAATTCTTAGTATACTCAAAAAAAAAATTTTCAAATAAAATGCAATGAATGGTTCTTTTATTTCTTTATTTACTTATCGAGCCATTTGAAGGCAAATTAATTTCTTGAAATCATCACAAATTCAACTGCAAAATTCAGTTGGCACTCGGTAAAACCGGAAATTTCTCTCGGTTTAAATTACCTCATTTATAAGGATAAAGGATGGACAATAAAAAATACTCAAACTATACAAAGTTACTTGTATAATTACATACAGTTCACATTCTTTATTTATCTATAGAATATTTCTGACAACATCTATATGCTACTCGAGATGTAACGGATGTTAGAGACGGTTGATCGTAAAGAGAATGAGCCAATCATCCAGACCTCGGATATTCCAAATCTGCTCCATTTCGTGAGCTCCTTATTCTTGAGATAGGGGGATTTAGAGGCCTTAAGGGTCTCATTTGAGGGTGCGAATTATCGGACCTTTACGCTTCGATACAATGTAGTAATATGTTTCTTGACCGACGACCATTTTTTAGCTTTTAATCGTTCAATCGTTCAATATAGACAAATAAATTATTGTAATATCTTGCTTTAGTCCCCTAAAATCTTAAATCTAGTAAGAAGTTTACAAAATATCAGGATGCCCGAAGAACATCCGTCTAGAATGTATTAGGGAGAACTAAAATTGAAAACATTATGTACTTATCTAACCCAGAAACTGCATTTTTAAACGTCTCGTTGAAAGCAGATTTATTTCAAGAAAGTTTAATTCCTTGGCAACTTGTGCATTTTATTGAGAGCCATTTTCAGTTAATCTAAGTTGAAATTAAGTGCAAACTGAAGTGGTTATAGAATCTATGCCAGAGTTTTGTTGTCTTACAATTTTGTGGTGTAAATATTGGTATTTTAGATATAACCTTTATAGATAAAACTGTAGTGACATCATAAAAATTCAATATGTTTTTGAAACTCGTTATTGGTTTCGCAGATTTAAAGCATACACTGGGAAAAGATAGAGATTATATTAAAAACCTGATATTTCACGTAATACATCATAAAATATTTTAACAGTTGAGGCACGTACCTATACGGAGAAGTACGCACTGTCATAGACAGCCTCGAACTTCCAGAGACGAATTTTAAAGAAATTGTTGGAGAATATCCAAGTGACAAGTACAAATTGACATTGATAAAATAAAAATCCATTTGTTATGTTCGGTTCACAGATCAAAATAAATTAAGGCCAAGGTATATATCTCCCTCTAGCGAAATATAAAAAATTGATATCTTCAGCACAGTAGGCAGTCTAAAAAAACACTGGAAATTCTAAAATTATACACTTTCCGAAAACAGGTTGGTTATCAGGTATGTAATCATTAAACGCGCGTTTGTATTCCTGGTTGCATAACAACTATCGGGGGTAACAGAAAATGTAAGATATTTGCGATTGTTCCTTCTCATTTTTAGGTTATAAATCCTTGGTTGCATACTATTTATAATGTTGCATTTTAAAGCCTGTTTAGTGTCTATAAAAACATATTTTTAGTGGCGATAGCTGAAGGAATTATCTTGCACTTTGAACTGAATCTTTAGGTCAGTACAAAATACAACAGATAGATAAGTAGGTATATAAAGAAATCAGAAGAAATTCCCCCAATGTTTTTTGTTTTCAATAAAGAAGTCTTCCCCGAATATTGGTCGGACATTTCTATACCGAGAAGGGGCAATATCGATGAAAGAATGGTCTCAATAATAACTTCCTTAAAACTCCTCAGAAATGAAGTGACTCGTTCTAAATCACGTGGTCCGTTCTCTCTCTCTCCCTTTCTCTCTCTCCTTTCTCTGCTTATGTTTTCGTACGCTTTGAAAGTCTTATTAGGCCCGATTGTTAAATTCGCATAATCTTGTTCCCCGAAATCTTATTCAAAGCGGATCTTGATACCGTTTTCATTTGGAAATCACATTTCTTAGGGGGGCGAGGATCGTCTTACGTTTGGCAACATCCTTGCTAGCCGCGAAATAAAAACTTGTTATAATTTCATAATACTTATACAATTAGGGTGGTTTTGAAACTCGACCGCGGTCAATAATAGCAATTGAAAATAATTACAAATTATTTATTAGTTTGTATTATTCGATTTAAGAAAATGTTGATATAGACATTGATTTTTGCCATCGCTTCAGTAATGAAGGGACCTTGAGACCAGTGGCTTTCAAACTGTACCTAAAATCCGGAAAAATTGTATAGAAGAGTTGTTCTCCTTACACTTTTGTACATCTACCGTACTTTCACCGTTTTAGTAGACATAGGTGAATAGGCCGCGCGTCGCCGTGCGTCCAGCTAGGTTTGTCAGTCGTTGGCGGGGGGAGTACACAGTAGTCCCGCATCGCTCATCAGTCGAGTTTTGCGAGCAAAAAACACGCCCCGCCCCCCGCCAACGACTGACGAACCTAGCCGAATACACGGCGGCGCGCCGCCCAGCCATGGCTATGTCTACTAAAACGGTGAAAGTACGGTATACCAGATTTCTCTCCTTCAAAAACATAGGCCATAGTTTTCAAACGATATATTTTTTACTAACAACTAACGATAACACAGAAAAACTAGAAGAGAAGAGGGTCATCTACAAGTGGATAGATGGTTTAAAACAATAGGTATTTAAGAATGAAAATGTAAGGGGAATATTTAAATTTCCCGCCAGGTTAGGTCAGGTTTGGCCGAAATGACAGGGAATAGAGGTTAGGAAAGAAGGTTAGGTTAGAATAAGGTCAGACACGTTGTAAAATGGAGAACGACCGATAAAGGTTAGAATTGATAAAAATCTTTTTGAATCTAGAGCATCTTATAATACAATATAAACAGTAAAAGTAAGTAGTAAAATTGAATTATTTTGTGTAGGTTTACTAAAATTCATTTTAATGAAATAGAAGTATTTTCTAGAGGTCTGAAATCCAGTAAGTACAGCGGTACACAATTGAAAGGCCAAAAATTTTTCTACAGGGTGTCCAGTAAGTACCTATGGGGCAATCTCGTTACTGATATACAGGGATACAGGGATTTATCGTTTTCTTTATAATTATGGCTATATCTCCTAAAATAATCAAGCTGCTGAACTGAAATTTGACGCTGCTGTGTTTTTCAATTCTTCGTATCTCACAGTGGGCGCCACTTGCGCTGTTTTTGGACCCTGCTTTTACTCGTGACTTTTTCAGAATATCTTGTTGGTCTTGCAGGTCCATCATTTTAGTGCACATTTTTATTCTGCAACAAAAAGTTACTCTTCTTTCATAAAGATAAAATCAAATGTTTACGTTGAAATTTGCAAAATGCGCCCCAAAACACCTGTTAACTCCAACATTCGAAACAGAAAATTTTCACCTACCGCTTTCAAATGTTACTTTTAATTTTTGACGTTAACTTTTTTAAGAAACATAATAAAACTATTGTGCCTCCAAACATCAACTAATCGGGGTACACAAATTGGGGAGAACGTTAACAATCTAATTATCGCCACAACTTAGTATTTCCGCAGTCGACTTTTCGCTTCGCCGAAGCCTTCCGTTTAATTATTATCACGGTTGAACCTTTCAAACGGCCATTAGTACGCCCCCAACCGGGCATTAACCTGATTGTTTTTCCCCGGCCCTTCCTGCCGGATTGAAAAACGACTTGCGGCAATCGGACAAAATGAACCTTTTTGCAGTTAATTGCGGAACACGTTCCCCGGGGCTCCGACGCACTTTTTCCCCCGTAAATCAGTGCCATTCCCCCATCGGTCGTAATTTTTCGGCTGAAGGCTGAACACACTCGCCGAAACGCCAGATGAGGCTGAAAGGTTTTAAGGCAGGAACAAACTACTCGCTTTTTCCACATACTGGGTACCCTTTGACTGAAATATAGTAACAGATTTTTTTCTATTGTGATTTTAGTCAGCACTTATGCCTTTCAGAAGGTATTATGATGTTCTTGTGAGAATCCAACGCCGGCCAATACGAACCAACGAAATGTCATAATTTTTGAAATATTATAACCAATCAGGTGATGATTTCAGCGATTATTTCCCCCATACTGCTTGCATCCAATAAGGTAGCTCCTTCCATAAAAATCCAACCAATCATATGCCCCTGCTAGCGATAATTGCACTTGTGCAAAAGCAAAGCGGTAATACCACTTGTGCAATTATCACTTCGTTGCTTAGCAACCGCGAATCTGTTCGATACAAACACGTACTTCTTAAAATTGGTGTGTTTTACACTGTTCTAAATTATGCAGCTTATAAATTATGTTGCCGTATTATTAAGCATTGTATCAATGAATTTATATAACTTTTACATTGCTAAATAATTGTTGTTATTAGAAATCCGCCTCCGTTTAAATTTATGACACACATTCAGAAAATAAACCAAAGCTAACAGGGTGTAGTAATCGCCCTAGTTCTTGAATTATTGCCTGAAATTTCCGGATATTAATTCAAGAACGTGGGGGATTCGGTAAGAAAATTCCATACCTACACGTACATTAAACGAAATTATTGTCAAAATTGTTGATGATTATATGTTACAATGTCACATTATAATAATGACATCTGTCAAAAAAATTCCGCTGTAATCACCTCCTGCTGCCTAGAGCAAGTGAGAATATTTCCGGAAATTCTTTGAGTTGCCATGACAACGAAGCAAACAACGAGCCACTGATTGGTCAAAAAAGGTAGGTATGGAATTTTCGTATGTAATATCACAAGTGCCGGAAATTTTATCGATTATTTCCCTCATACTGCTTGCATCCAATAAGGTAGCTCCTTCCAACCAATGATATGCCTCTGCTAGCGATAATTTGCACTAGTGCAATTACCGGTAATTGCACTTGTGCAAATTATCACTTCGTTGCTTAGCAACCGCGAATCTGTTGGATACAAACACGTACCTACTTCTTAAAGTTTGTGTGTTTCACACTGTTCTAAATTATGCAGCTTATAAATTATGTTGCGGTATTATTAAGCATTATATCAATGAATTTATATAATTTTTACATTGCCAAATTCTTGTTATTTAGACCTCCGCCTCCGTTTAAATTTATGACACATTCAGAAAATAAACCAACGCGACAGGGTGTAGGTATATATAATCGCATTGGCCTTGGATACCCAAGCGTCATGTTTGTTTACTCGAACGCTACAGTCGAAGCTGTCAATAGACTCGTTCAAAATGAGTCGTTTTGGAAATGTAAACATAGAAAAAAATAATACAGAAATTATTAAATCGTATTCGTGAAATAATCTTGACAAATACCACTCGTGCCGGAAATTTTTCTAGATAAATTTATTCTCAAGCCCTATTTTGCCCATTAGCAAAACCACTCCTACAAATTGGGCTTTTATTTTCAGAGATAAAAGCCCAATTTATACTCGTTATCTTTCAAGGCAAAATAGTGCTTTCGAAAAAATTATCGATAAAATTTCCGGCACTAGTGATATTACATACGATAATTTTTTCGAAAGCGCTATTTTGCCTGGAAAGATAACGATTATAAATTGGTCTTTTATCTCACTTTGCGCGGTCCTGGGTTCAAATCCCGGTTGAGTCGCCCTTTTTTATTTCTTAAATTACATTTTCGAAGAGGGGAAATATTTATAATTCTTGTAGTTAATTTATTCCTAAGAAGTTGGGTTGATTAAATTATGGCTAAATACACACTGAATAATTACTAAACTATTTGCAGTTGTTAAATTCTCTTCTTAAGTACAACTAGTGGTATGCCTAATAATAATAATAGATAATACCTTTTCGTAATTTATCATTCATTATAATCCAATGCCTTGCAGTAAATTGTTGAAACTCGAACAACTTTGCATCAAGTTTGATTGCGAAAAGAGCGCAAACCTGGAGTTGCTGTCCTTTGTGCGTATTACCACAGTAGGGACTTAACTCTCTCAGAGTATAAAAAATATTCTATATTACCACGTTTTTATTTTACCACGGTCTGTTCGTCGAATTTGGCAATCGATTTTAAAGTAATTTCCCGATGAAATTTGCCACACGTTTCTGTCATAATCTCATCAAGATGTTTAAAATAGTTTACAAAATTTCAAACACAAGACTAAAAAGCAGAAAATAACAAGCGAAATAATTCTGTTTTAATGTAGCTTATTAAAAATTTGAGCCAGTTTACTATAAATCTTCTACAATTTTCACTAGCTACTCAGTATAATAATTTCGATATTCTATTCCTGTAGACTTAGATCTATCGATTTTCCGTGCGATTGGAAATTAGTGAGCAGAGTTGACACACCTAGTTATTAAGTAATCGGCTTCTATTTACAGGTGTATATCTGGTTAACATTTTTCTGATAAATTGTGGTATAGAAATTCTTGAAAAAGTATTCAAGATAGAGTAGATACATCCTGCCGTGCATATAATATTCTATGGCTCAATTTTTCTAACTGCCCTTCCCCGCGCTATCCCACACGGTATCGATTAAATATAAGACAGGAAACGCTTACGAAATTTATGACCAATAAATATTTTATAACACTTTACTCCGCCATTTCCCTAAACATTTTTCATATCCTTCATGTCGTGCTCGCAGTTTGCAAGCCTCGACGGTCGCGAAGATTAACTCAAATCTGCGCGATAAAATTCGACAATCCCACATTGTTGCTTTGTGGGACATCAAATACCTTCGTTTTTTATGTTTGGAATTCAGCCCTTATAAAAATCCTTCAGTCAACTAAAAATTTTGTGCCCTAAAGTCATCTCTGGCAAACAGTGGCGTAGCCCCCCCCCCCCCAAACGTTACGCCAAACGTGTCCGTGAAAATCGTATGCACAGACCATTATGCAGAAGAAGAAACACTACTCTGGACTTATGGGGTGATCTGTTCAACCAGCTGAAGAAGCTATAATTCTGGAAAGTATTTTGTCATGTATGCAGAATGAAAATAAAAAAATGTTTATAGCGTTGACTGACGTATTAATAAGACTTCTCGCACGGCTATGGCTTCATGTCCTGGAAAACAGACGGCGCTGATAGCTAACAATGTATTTTGTATTGTATTTTGTGTCCGGAAAGGGCATGGTGAGCCAAAAATGTGTCAGACTTGACAACCGTGAGCAGTCTTTATTAATACGTCAGTCAACTCTAATAGATAAGCCGTAAGTAATATTCACAGTGAAATTCCTGTATCGCCTGATGAGGTGCTAAACGAGTTGTTTAAAGTAAATATAAAACGTAAGCTTAATATTAAATTGTAAGTTTTAAATAAACATTAAATTTTTGTATTTTTATTTTGTATTTTTAGTCGGTGCCCCCCCCCCCAGACAAATTTTCTGGCTACGCCACTGCTGGCAAACCTGTTTTAGTTGTGGAACCAACAATGTCCTTATGGTTTGATTATTCCAAGTTGAAGTTGCATAATATGCATAATACGCACATGCCTATAAGATTCTTTTCTATACACCTTGGGTAGGTACCCACTTTCAACAATAGGCGGTTCCAACAACATTTCAAAATGTATCCTAGTGCAGTAACAACGAGTCTCTATCCATTCAATTTCAATTGGGTTTTTCGCCACCAAACTGGTTAAAAGACAACTTTTTCAAGTTGCCTGGAAAAATTAATAAATTCTTAACAGTAAATGAACTAAACTTTGAACTTGTAACTCAAAAAATATCTTCAAGAAATATGTTTCCTGAGCTTTCGGAGAATAAATCTTCCTCCTTTCTCAAAGATCATGTCACGTCAAAGTGAAATGACAGATTAATAAATTTCAGGTTAAAATGTCATGACAACAGAAACAATAGCCTATCCACCTGTCTGATATTGTACCCTGTGTTCTATCTAATTATTTATACGAACTTCTCTTTGAATAAGTTTCAATAATATTTTACTGAATTCCACTGAACATTCAGCAACACAGTTGTCTGTATTTCCTAGAATAAATGCTGATTCTTTAATTTTTCGTCTATTTCCTACTTCTTCTTTGAGAATTGGTTTGGACCTATTCCACAAAATCCTATGATTGTCATTAAAAGAGTGTTCACATATTTTCGACTTCGAAATTTGATTTTGCCTGATATAATTTTTATGTTCTTTTAAACGAACGTTAAATGGCCTACAAGTTTCCCCAACATAGAACTTTCCACATTCGCAAGAAATTTTATAAATGCAATTTTTTGAACTTTGTAGGTAGGTACCTCATTAAATGGTTTCGTTTAACTGGCATCGATCTTAATTTATTTTTGGTTTTAAATACTGTTCTGACATTAAAACGATTGCCTATGCGTTTTATCTTATCTGATAGTCCGGGAATATAAAAAATAATTAAATTATGCGAAAAACCCCATTAAAACTAAATGGATCTGTTTACGCCACAAATACATTTTAGAAAATAACGAGTCTCTATTTTCAGTTATTTTTCCATGAATTGTTATAATATTTTTGATAGTTTTCTAGTCTGTTCTTTATTCTAGGGTAACTTTTTTCACGAGACCTATTCGGATATTGGTCGACCCAGAATGTCACGTCCTTAATGACCCTTTCCCGGACAGTCTAAGGCAAGATCGATTGCAGGTTGCCTCTAAGGAATTTCGATATTGAAATACCACCGAGACGTTTTAGATTTCGTTAATGTCCGACCCAATATTTATGCTAAACGGAAAGGTATTCACAGGAACGTGCTGGAGTCAATCATGAATATTATATATTATTCAAATTTAGGCATAGATACCGACGTAATATTGGAGGCAAAAGGCAAATACATATTCTTTTAAATTTTTTCACTTATTTTCCTTATTTTAACTATTAGAGAGATTCTATTTTCCGTGTTTTCTCAACAGCTATGTATTATAATGTATTTATTTCCGTAAGAAGCGATTTTATGATTGATACATGTTTTATAGATCTTATATCTTACAGATTTTCGTTAAAACAGGATATTAGTGAACATCCTATAGATCGAATCTGAAAGATTACCTCAGTTGGTACGTGCTTTAAGCTGTATACTGTGGGGTCGAATTCCAGGTATACTGATTAACCCAAACAAAGTTATGAATGATTCAAATACGAAATTAAGCCCGTAATGAATCGAATCAACCGCATTTCTGGATGTCACTGCCAGCCAGGGGGAGAGACGCTATCAGCTTTCACGATGTGTTTGTTTTTCAACGTTCCAATTTGCAAAATAAGTTAGGGAAAAGTCCCCACATTAATTTTCATTTGGGGGATAGCCGCAGCGTCAAACAGAGTCTGCAATTTGGCTAGATTAATGAGAGATGTGTGTTGATGTTGGATAGACTCGCGCCTAAGTTGATTATTCAAACTAAAAGAGAAAAACAAAATTATACAATCGATCTCATCCAAGTGTCAGCTAGTCTCTTTTAGAAAAACAAGAACAAAACATTTTGTTGGATTAAGTAGCAATACTTTGTTGTTTGAGTGTCTATATCTGTCAAAAATGGAGTTTAAAAATTGCTTAAAGTGGGCTTGTCTCCTAAAGTTTTAAAGTTTTTACATCTTTCAGAAATTTAATAATTATCAAAAAATGTCAAAAAAAACTGAATAGAGTGTTCAAATTTGGCACATTTATATAAAATTTACAAAGAAACAACCTATTGATGCAACACTTTTTAAAATTTAACTGATAAGGACATTTTAAGCGATTAAAAAAATAAAAAAAATTCTTTTAATATAAATCGTTTTTAAAAAGGACTGAAAAGTATAAAATAATATAAAAACCGAGATAATTTAATTTAAATTTACATAAATTTCCACTATCAAATATTTTCATTTAATATTCATAATTTTTTTTATAATAATAAATACCTAACAATAATAATGTCGATACACGCATGCAAAAACATTGTAACTGACAAAAGTCTAGTTTTCAGAAGAGAGGTTTGAAAATTTTGGCTATTAAAAATGCAAATATATTTTTTAACTAATGGACATTTTTTACAGTTTTTTCAATGGAAGACTTTTAGATGACTTGTGGGTATTAACTACTATAGTTACTTTTTCGAACAAGCGAGTTTTTTTACCTTTTTTGTACTTAATTCCAAAAATTTCATCAATTTTACGGTAAAGACATTGCACAGTCTTCACCTTAGACAAGGAAAGGGAAAGGACGCCTAACAGCGCTCGCGGCCATGTTACCGACTGCCACATCGCACGACAGGCCAGTGGCGTAGCATGAAACGCGTTCTTAGCCAATATCACAAAAATGTTAAAAATAAAATGGTAGTTAATTTTGATTTAGGACATGTAATTTGAAATATTGGTATTTTGCAGATAATTTCGAATCAATCAAAATAAATAAATAATGCACGTCCATGAAAATAAAGCCCATATTTTATGAAACTATCATAATCAATTAAGCAATTTTCAATAAAAACAATTTTAAAAATAATTATATTGGTCCTATTTACAAACAAAACAATACACTTTATCATACTAAAAGGTAGAAGGAATTTGAAAAAGTAATATTGAAAAAAAAGTTTTAGGGCATCTTTCAAAGGTAGCTTGTTAAATATTTACCTGTGAAAGGAAATCCCGGGCTCTTGCTTTTCACTTCTGCTTTTGCAACCAAACGCTGAACAATAATTTACTACCGTAAGAGATATTTTCCCCTTAATCACGGTTACTTTTAATTCACAAATTCACGAAATTAACTCACAACGTAGGTACTCGCTTTGTCTGCCCCATATAAAATGGCCGCCGTTCAAAACGACGTAATAAAATCTTACACGGCAGTGTCTAAGCTTTTACTACACTACGAGAAAACATGAATTCATGAACGATATAGTTATCATATTGGTTGTTATTTTGACGAGTGGACAATATAAAACAACAATAATATTATGTTCAAGCAATTTCGTGTTTTGGCACGCCACCGTTTTGTGTTTATAGTAGTTGTAAATATAAATATTTTGTATATTTCTTCAAGGACCACACAAGACTTATACAAGCCATTTATAAGTTTTTTTTATTTTTCTGAGGTTGACCGACGAAGCCACCCACTGTAAAACTGTCAGCAGAAAAAATAGCCAAAATATATTTCGTCAGGTAAATTCTAGAACGACTCAGACAGCGTGAGTCTAATATAGGCTCATTTCCCTAAGGTCTCCTACTGCGAAGTTGGCCTCTGCGGTCGGAAGGTCGATGTAATCTTGTTTCGATGATGGCCCCGGGCTATGCGAAACATTCCTTAACACAAAGTTTATTTACGTAGGTCGAGTGCCGCCCATCAGAGAAATAATCCTTGGTTATTTAAGATAAACGTTTGAATTCGAAATACCATATCTTCATATTTGAATTCTTCGACACCTTTAATGTCGGTGTCAAAGCAAAATTTTACAAACCCTATAAGATGTCCACAAAAAACATTGCTGTCAACCTAGCAACAGAAAATTTTCCTACACGTTCTCACATTCTATTAAAATCACTTTTTTCTTAAAAATATATATTATGTTTTTATTTAAAATAATATGGTAATATTTCTGGTGGAAACTCTAGCACAGATAAGCAGCTTCTACATAAACGAGAAAATTTGAGTCTAAAGACGTAAAATTTTAACAGTAAAAAGATTAGTGTACCTTCACCGTCAAAAAAAGTTCATAGAATCAATTTAGTTTTCTATTTCTCAGGTATTCATAAATACTAGTTCACAGATTGTTATTATGCAAATTATTATACACTGTGTTCATTTGAAAACAGTCCACCCTTAATATTTTTAAAACTGCGAAAAAAATCAGAAATCGCCGGGACCCGTTAATTTTTGTTCGGAGGGGGAACTTCTTTGACGTACAGGTCATGTTGACAAATTCACCCCTGTAACCCCCACCACTCCTAACTTTAAAATTTCAAATGGGAATAGCCCCTTTGTGATACATCATTTTAAAGCTGATGTTATTGCGAATACAACTCATTTTTATTTTTTAAAATCCGATGATGTTTGGAGAAGTTATGGGTAAAAAACGGGTTTTTCATAGTTTAAAATAAATTACTTTTTACCCTAGATTTTCAACAGCATTCACATGGGGATATAATACACAATAATTGTGTGGCTACTTATTTTATTAAATTTTCGAAATGAGCTTCATTAGTCGCTAGACAGTAGTACAATCTCTGTTCACATTCCGCTCTTACTTTAACAAATGTGTCGCGAGAAATACGTTAGCATTCTTCTGTTATTCTGTTCTTCAGATCCTCAATTTTTGTGGGAGGGGTTTTATACACGTTTGTTTTATTTCCCCATGTCAATGCTGTTGAAAATCTAGGGTAAAAAGTAATTTATTTTAAATTATGAAAAAACCGTTTTTTACCCATTACTCTTCAAAATATTTCAAAAAATTAAAATGAGTTGTATTCGCAATAACATCAGCTTTAAAATGATGTATCACAAAGGGGGTATTCCCATTTAAAATTTTATAGTTAGGGGTGGTGGGGGTTACAGGGGTGAATTTGTCAACATGACCTGTACGTCAAAGAAGTTCCCCCTCCGAACAAAAATTGACGGGTCCCGGCGATTTCTGATTTTTTTCGTAGTTTTAAAAATATTAAGGGTGGACTGTTTTCAAATGAACACAGTGTAATATATAATACAACTTTCAAATTTCTTTACTTTTAAGTTGGTAACTCTCAAAATTGTTAATTCTAGAGATTAAAAATATCCCTCGGAGTTAAAAAATATATATAATAAGCTTTGTTTTTAGACCCTGTAATAAATTTTGGTAAAGTTAAAAAAAGTTGGACTAGAAATTTCTTGCACCATCCGGATTAAAACAAGCACTTCATTATAAAATGTCACTTTGGTCGCTAAAACTATAGAGTGAAGTGTAAAGTGCAAGTTTTAATTTATTTACACCATTAGAATGTACTTATTTCATAATTTATTATAAATTGGCAATGTTGAATTTATTATAAATTGGCAATGTTGAAGGCTTTTTTACATAATTTCTTATGAATTTGTAAGTAGTAGTCCTTGAGATGCAAAAAATAGATTATGTTCATAATTTATTTTTATCCGCCTTAACTTTTCTGTTTTTATTTTGAATGTTAAATAAAAAAGTTGGTGGGTTCCTACAGAGGTTTTTAACCAAAAACAAAAAATGGCCATGAATTAGGTTGTTAAATTTTTATTTACTTTCAAAATAATGACATCTGTGATAAACTAAATACGAAAGGATCAAAATTATTAAAACTGCCACCAAAAATATCAACGTTATTATTTTTCAACTATTTTTTCTTGAAATCGGGAGCGAAGTGTCTCAAAATCGTAATTAAAACTCAGAAATCGGCACTGAAGTAGCCCATTATTGTACGATTTTTTCAATAAGTAGGCCTTGGCGGGATGTAAACATCAAACATCAAACCGGCCAATAAAGGTCCATTTAACTTTTCGTGCACATTGCGAAATTGTTACCTATACCAGCGCAATCTTTCAGTATAAATATTTTAGTAGGTTGGAATATCATTCTATTTATCATGGGGGCAGCAGTTTGGAGTTTCATTTGGGAAGCGCCGTGCCTCGTCATACTTGACCTAGGTAGAGCGATCGTCAAAGTCAAGCAACGCCGCGCTCAGCCGGTTCATGGTTATTTTTTTATTTTGCCTAATAATTATAAAGATTTTTTCCGATTTTACAAAAAATATGTAATATGTACCTCGGCACTAAAGTTCTTTTTAAGAACTCATATGGTTTATTTGCCTCGGTCACATGAGTCATAAAAAGTTGAGCTTCTAGTGCCTTGGTACATAACTAACTATTTTCAATGATGGGGGGGCATATTAAGCACAAACTTTCAAAATCGTGAAAAAAAATGCCTAATAAAAAATAGAATTTCCGAATAAAAGATATTTGAAAGAATTGTTGCGTTGACTGACGTATTTATAAAGAGTTCTCACGGCTATAGCTTTATGTCCTGGAAAACAGATGGCTCTGATGGCTAACAATGTAACAAAAATATGTCAAACGTGATAGCCGTGAGCAGTCTTTAATAATATATCAGTCGACGATTGTTGCTTTTGATGTAATTATTGCACTCAGTATTTCCCACAGTGCACAGACAAGCCACGATCACAGAACGGCATTCAGAGAATTCCTTAAATGGGCCTTGTCGCCTTGTCGACAGTTTGGCCCAGGAACGTCTGTGGCAAGGCCTCGTCCCTGTCCCCCGCTGGACCCTTTCGAGTCCCCTTTGTCCAATTACAAGCTGAATATTACGTTTCGGTCGACGAATTAATCCTGACAGGTCGCTCTGGAATGCCCTGATTATTGTTCCCGCTGTTGATGGCTCCAAGCTTTGTTGGGCATTCGATAATGACAGGTGGGAAATCGCTACATTCATGCACACAGATGATGCCTATGACTATTGAAGATGGGAAGATGTAGTTTTTCAAATTTATAGTGGCACTGTATAGTATTCCCTTTATATTCAATAATACTGTAGATAATAAATATAATATAGTTTTTCTTTTCCACACGCAATTTTTTCTTCTGATATCATGGCTATATATGTATAACCACAAAATATAAAGGTTAAGTCTTTATGCCGCGTTGTCAAACTATACGCTTTTGTGGGAGATTTATCTAATTATTTATTATATTTTCATATCTTTATACTTTTTTGATAACATTATTGAGTAAAGGAATAATAATATAAATATACATTAACAATAATTGCAGATTTAGGTTATTTGATTTTTTTACAAAAAAGTATAAAGTAAGTGAGGAATAGCAAACATAAAATCAAAGTAATAAAATTGAATAAATAAAATGGGTACTAAGTATACCATTTTTTTAAAAAGGACTAAAAGCATAATAAAATTATAATATAATAATATAAAAAAACTGTCTAAAAAGTAAATAGTTATTTATGTACCAAGGCACTGAAGTTCAACTTTTTATGACTCATGTGTAATTTAGTTGCCGAGGCCTCTGGCCAGTCCATGAACCAACTGCGAGCGGCGTTGCTTGACTTTGACGATCGCTCTACCTAGGTCAAGTAAGATAAGACACGGCGTCTTCGAACAGAAAAACCAAACTGCTGCTATACTGATAGATTCCGCTGTTATAGGTAACAACTTCCCAATGTGTAAGAAAAGTTAAATGGGCCTTTATTGGCCGGGTTTTGAATATTTGGTCACTTTTGACGGGCGATGGCTCCGCGTCTGACGTTTGATGTTTAAATCTCGCCAAGGCCTACTTATTGAAAAAATCGTACAATAATGGGCTACTTCAGTGCCGATTTCTGAGCTTTTAATGACAATTTTGGTGCAATTGAATTATTGTTAGTAACTTAAGTGCATGCATCAATTATCTGTTGAATGCACCCAACGTTTTTCGAATTTTAATGGGGACAGGAAAAATTATTTTATACTTTTTGGTCAATTTTCGGAAATTATTGTAACTTAGAAACGGGCGAATAAAGTTTTAAAAATTCATACTTTATTTTGAAATTACTAATTCGTGTAGGTAACACTTTTGAGGAAAGGCAAAGTTGCTCTACAAGATGGCGGTTACGGATTTTAAGTCCGACGTTTCGTCTCTTGTTAACCATCATCAACTCTGTTTTTCTTGTAGCGGCCTTAACAACGTACATTCAAATTTTTAATATCTGTTTAAATAAATAAATTAAAAAATAAAAACAAAATTTAAAGTTTTTGTTTTTTCAGGACCAAAAATAAATTTTAAAGTTTCTCAACGGTAAATTGTTGGGCCCATAAATACGCTACTTTGACAAATTGAAACCACCCACCTATCACTTACCGTTAGAGAAATCCACATGCTAGCCCTCAAATTTGAATCACCCTGTATAATAATGATTTTTTTTTTTCTCATAATTAATTAACCCCCCAATTCAAACTCTCCAAATAATATTATGTTAGATTTTATGAGGCATCTCGGTCCCTTCATTGAAAGTATTTTCAATCGGTTCCCACCCCAACTATTCAAACAGCCTATTCAGACAATCTCTGATAAAAAAAAATTAATTAAGCTTATAGCCCTATACCCGTGGAATCACGACGGCGTCGCACTAATGGTTTCCCGACGAAAACCTCATAAAGAAGGTTCAATTAAGCGTTTCCTTACATTTTACGACAACAATAAAACGCTTTCTACGGACCTTGAAAGCTAGTGACGCATCTATTCAAAATCATCCGCAAAACACCATTGGCGGTACGAGGAAACATTCGAAAAATACCACTGAAAATAAGGATAGAATATAGGCGTTTATACTTTGACCACCGTATATATAGCCTTAATTTTTATAGACAAGAAAAAAGTCGAAAAAACAAAATTTTTACTACAAAATAAAAATTCTTTTTTTTTCAGGAACAATCGTTAAATAATTAGTACGCTGTATTATACTGTATTTTTTACAAGAAACTAAACCATATATAATACAATAGGGTACTTGACGAAATTTTACAAACTTGATAAAACAATTACTGGAGACTTGAACAAGACGCCTACGATTATTTCTAAACGATATAGTTTTATTATGGTTCTTTGAAAACACCTTATTTTCATCTGTTTTAGCAATAATGAAAGATGGGGTTTTTCGGGCTAGCGCACGGAAACAGCGCATGGAAAAACATTCCGTGCGCTGAATAAAAATACCGAATATATGGCTTTAAAATAGAAATATACAGCAAAGTAAACTAAATTTAAGAAACTCTATATATATGCTCTCTGATATTTAACATATACCTATTTTGTATTTTAATTGGTAAGTGTTTCAATATTTAGATACATTTCTGTAATATTTTTGACGTTTTACTCGTATTCACCTTATCTGACAATAACTAATTTACAACAAAGCACCTTTGAAATAATTTGAGAGTAACCATGGAAACGCATCATACATACCAAACACTATATTGTCTGCATTGTTTATTTTTTGTCAATTAAATTTATTATAATATGCCGATAAAATGTTTTAAGTTTCCGTTTTCAAAGATGTATAATAAAAAATATCGTTCATTACACGTCCAGAAATAGATTTTTCCGTGCTTGCATGACTCCCCGTGTTCGGCTGCGCCTCACACGGGAATTTGCCACGCGCGCACGGAAAAATCTTTATTTCCAGGCTCGTAATGAAATATACTATTACGTATTTATCAAGTTTTTAGACTTATGACGTAACAAGTGCAATTTGGCAACATGGCGATACCTCTAAATTGTTCTGAGACATAACCTCATTTTACAGTGAAAGGTGCAAGGAAACGTTAAAATTTCTAAGTTCTAACCTCAAACCCCCAAACTTAGGATGCACCGCGAAGCCAGACTTAGTCAAGAAGTGGTTTTTCGTAAATATTCAGTAGTGTTTTTCTGCAATTTTTTTTAGCTAGGTTGGGTCCAAGTACGGAATTCGGGCTCAGTACTTCCTTCCTCAATCAACGGTACTTCTAAGCTCTATGACGCATTTGTAAATGCGCCTTCAAGATGGTCCCTAGCCCCAAAGTTCTCCATTTATTAATAACTCATAATACTTTACTATTACCTGGACCGACACTTATAGTGTTGCTTCAGCTGTTACACTACACAACTAACAACACGATAACTACACAAACAATAATAATATAATAATAAATAACAACATATACTAAAGGAGCCGTAGATGGTCAAAAGCATTGTTGAAACCGTCCGCAAAAAATCCTGCTACACCAACTTTCAACCTTTAATTTTAGAGCGAAAACAAATAATTGAAACAGATAAAGTGTAATGTATTACAAATTATTCTTAGGACTCGATACTAAGTTGAGGTATACCTAGGTTTTTTAATTTAGTTATTAGTTTTTATATAAAATTTTCTACAAAATATTTGGTGTGGCGTGCGAAAGTTTCAACAACGGTTCTGACAGTATATGGGTAGCTTTGTCTATGTTTTAATTGAGCGGCATACGGAATGACAATTGGCATGACGGGATGTCGCGGCTTTCAATAACAAATCAGAAAACCATACATGTGTTATAGATAGTGTATACAGGGTGTAACTAAACTGATGGTCAAAAATGAAACCACGTATTCTTGGAGTCAAAATAAGGGCACTTCTTCATATATTTTTTTCTCCTACGGGCCATAGTTTTTTTTATACAGAGCGTAGAAGTTTGGAGAAAAATACACATATTTCTTAGTATTTCTAGAAGTATACGAGATATTTTCTTCAAACTTGACGTGTCACATGAGCAGATGAGCCGTCAAACTTAAGGTTGACATGAAGCTCCTGAGGCTCCCAGTTGCGGAGATACAGGGTGTTAGTAAAATTAATTAGTTCAGAAAAATATGAATACTCTGTATAATCGCATTTTTTAAATTTGTTTTGAATGGTAAATTCAATGGTTAACAAAAAGTATCTCTTTTTGCAGCCGTTTCTTAATTATTTTTAAAGAACGGCAACGCTGCAATGAACAATAGTCACTTTAAGAATAAATGTAGCAATCTGTGGATGTCAATTAAACTTTATTTAACAAAATACAAAAGCAAAAACAATAATAAAACAAACGTATTGCTATTAGAAAATTAAATTATTAAATGTTCGAAATGACCGGCGTCTCTTTCAATACACGCAACTATGCGTTTCCGCATGTTTATTATTGCCATTCGCAAGTCCATAGCAAAAGTGCATATCAGTCAATTCTTCAAATGAAAATATAATTTTTCAAAATACTGATACTAAGGTGCAAAGTTGGCAGCCAAATGATTCAAATAATGCCAAGTTTAATTGACATCCACAGATTGTTAGATTTATTCTTAAAGTGACTTTCTTATTGCAGCATTGCCGTTCTTTGAAAATAATTAAAAAACGGCTGAGAATATGAAAAAATACTAAGAGATACTTTTTCTTAACCATTGAATTTACCATTCAAAACAAATTCAAAAAATTCGATTATACAGGGTATTCATATTTTTCTGAACTAATTAATTTTTTTAACACCCTGTATCTCCGCAACTGGGGGCCTCACAAGCTTCATATTAACCTCAAATTTGACAACTCATCCGCTCATGTGACACGCCAAGTTTAAAGAAAATATCTCGTATACTTCTAGAGATACTAAGAAATATGTGTATTTTCTCTAAATTTCTACGCTCTGTATAAAAAAACTATGGCCCGTAGGAGAAAAAAATATATGAAGAAGTGCCCTTATTTTGACTCCAAGAATACGTGGTTTCATTTTTGACCATCAGTTTATTTACATCCTGTATATGTACGTGGTTTAGGTGGGGGGGGGGGGTGGCGTTGCAACATACGCGAATATTTCCACATTATTGAAGTCTGCCTTTGTTCCACGAATTATTGCAAACGGGCATCGGCAACATTGCAATTTAGTCTCTTCTGACAGGCACAGAGGTTGCCATGATTGGCGTTCTACGAGACGGTAGATTTCAGTCTGAACAAAATTGTGCAACTTCGTCTTTAATTATCATAAATAAATAAGGGTTAAAAGCCGTCGTTTTATTTATTACGTGTTATGGTGCTCCATCTACTGTTAACTGAGTACGATTTTGGAACAATTACAAATATTGTCAAGTACCCCATTATGCACGATCAAAATGACATCGCGAATCTCCAACTTCTCACTATCAATAGCATGATTATCGTTTTAATAAAGTATAGTAAATAATAAAATAAGACATATATGCATTAAAATTAACTACCAACATGTTAATGTAATGTCATGTCACAATGTTATTATCTGGTTAAATGCTAAAATACACTTTAAACTCAGAATATAAATTTTGAAAATCCGTTAATCTGATTAGGTTGGTAACGAATTTATATTGTTATGTGGCTTATAAAACATTTTATACAGTGTGATTTGCAAGAATTTTTTTCAGACAAAATTATGGGTAAACAGTTCATTAGTGTCTTTTTTTACACTGAAAGTTGGAGAATCTTTTAAAATGTATATCAACTCTTAATTATTGTTGTATTTGAAGAAATTTCACTGGCGCCACTGCCTGAACCCATTGTCGCCGGCCTATTCTACTCCCGAAACACAAATTATATATTCTGCTAACAGAATATTTTGTATCTAAATAAATTCTCCAACTTTTAACGGTGTAATAAAAGTTTGCAAAGGCGGAAAATTGCGGTTTTCCTGCCGCGCATGCGGCCTGTCTGTGCCTGAATCGATGGCACTTGCCTGGATTCTGTTTTCAGTGTTGCTCCTTCTGCGATTTGGTCACGTCCGTTTCAGGACCAAATATTGGAGTAAGTTACGACAGGACGGGCCAACAGAAATGGTAAGTTTCGCGGTGAAATATACAAGTCGGAAAATAAATAAAAAAATTTGATGCAACTTCAGAAATTGCAGATTGTCTCTACGAATAAGTATTATTCTTTCCTGTGGCGTGTACAACTTTTTTTTCATACCATAAACACTCTTATTTTTACATCAAATAATAATTATTATTAAAGGAAATGACATTGTTGGACAATTTATATTTGGTCCATGTTTTAGTATGGCTTTGTAAATTATGCTTTGGAACTGCTAGTGACCAAAACATTTGGAGATGAAACATGGGAAATCATCAAGTGAGTCGACAGTAATTGTTTTGTAGTGCATTTTTTTGGAAACAGCACCTAAAATTTTGCAGGCAAAATGCGGAAGTACAGATGGAGGGTCAGTTTCTTGTTCGACAAATTTATGAAGATGAGATCACCTACAACTTGATTTCTGCAGCTGTAGATGTCCTAAGTAAGTATCTACGGATTAAAAATAGCTATTAGCATTGAGTAAAGGATATATATTTAATTTATCATATCCTTTACTCAATGCTATTAGTTAATAGCTTGAAACTATAGTTTTTGATGAGTACCAAAATATCTCTGGAAATTTTTTCACAAAACTCTATCCATCTAAGAAATTTTGGACAAGGTTATCTTACAATTTGACAGTCCAACAAAATAGATGATCGGGTCTAAAATGGCGTCTGGAGGTCAAATAAACGTTGGTTGGTAAAGCAGTTTGTGTTAATTTTTTATAGTTTTGATTTATTTTAGAACATTTTCGTTGTACCTAAACATTTTAGTTTTTGTTTTTAAAAAGCCGTTTTCGCGTTTTCCTGTTGTGTAATAAGGGCATATACAGGGTGATTCACTTTTAATTATCACAACTCAGGTAGATAGATCAAGAAAAAAATAAAAAATCAAAGTATAGGCTTAACGCTTTGAAATTTTGTAATTAAGTAACTTACCAGGCTGAACAAATTTTCTTTATAACTTTTTCAGTATCTCTATAAATAGAAAGCAGTTTACTCTTGCTAATTAATTTTAATAACAAACAGACAGTATATAAAAATGATCTACTAGGTACAAAAAATTTTGATAGATAGGTACAGAAGTAGATATCTACTCCTAGCTGTTCTGTATTTAAATTTAATATAATTTCAGAGATTCCAGCCAACACCATTTTGGAACTCTTCGGCAAAACCTTCTTCGAATTCTGCCAGGACTCCGGCTACGACAAAATCCTGCAGGTCCTTGGTGCAACTCCCAGAGATTTCTTGCAGGTAATTTTTCGTCGTGCCTTTCGCCGCCATCTATGAGAGAATGTCCAAATTACCCGTTACTTTCATCGATTTAGAATCTCGACGCTCTCCACGACCACCTCGGCACACTGTACCCGGGCATGAAGGCTCCTTCGTTTAGGTGCACGGAACGGCCGGAAGATGGCGCTCTAATCCTGCATTACTACTCTGACAGGCCGGGGCTCGAGCATATTGTTATCGGGATTGTCAAAGTAAGAATGAGCTATACACCACCTTTTTTTTATCTAGTTGTTTTGAGAAGATTCTACGGTCATTTTTAAAAAATGTGTCGATCGGGATTTATCCGACAAAAAAAAAAATTCAAACATTTCCGGCACTTTCCGGTAAAACATATGGCAACGGTGCTCATATTCCACAGTTAGACCAATGATTGAAGGGGTATTTTATGAATGAGCAGCATGGGGATCTTGCAAAACGGTGAGAGATAGAACAACGTTAAATGGGGGAAAAATTGCGCAATTTTAAGGTCAATAAAATGGTACAAACAGATTTCTAATAGCTTTTTTCGTTTTTGAGTTATTTTGAAAAAAGTAAAATATTGCGTTTTCGATTTTATTTTTTCTGAAGTTATCACAGATAGGAAAAAAATAAGAACACTTTCTTGTGGCTCTTTTTAACGGGCTTTAAGATGGCGTTTTTAGATTTGTTCTTCAACATTTCGTTTTTGAGAAACCAACTTGAACATTATTTTTTTAAATACGGACCTGGATTCTTTTGCAGATTTTGAAAGCACTTTTTAAATGTTTTGAGACAATTATACTGAAAATTCCTTTTTTTCATTAATTTTTTTCTATTGCGGCCCTGTATTTAATAATAAGAAGTCTAAATATGACTCAGTATTGTCAACAATTTAACTTAGCCTACGGTTTATTTTTACTTCGAAAACTTAATAAATACGGCCCTGTCTGGAAAGTGTTTTCCTCTGTTGTTGTACAGCAAACAGTGTCGCATTGTGTTTTGGAGTAAATTCTTGGCTTTTTCTAATTATGAGAAGAAAGCTTTAAGCCAATCAAATCAATAACTTTGCCATTTACTAATTGCAACAATACATTCGTTCGGCCTCTACACTATTTCTGTGACACAAGATATAACATGCTGACATGTTAAATTTGTCGTCAATTGAAAAAGCACCCTCCATTTCTAATAATACAAATTGTTAACTAAATGATACAGTGGGAGTTATGACAAATGACAAGGGGTTGGTTTCGTTGCTTCAAAGCCTTCTATAGGTGGAGGATTTTTATTTATTTTTTATTATCGTATGTGACTGTTATTATTAGTCTTTGCCGTCCTTTTTTTGGTTCTCGAAGTGAAAGATAAGTTGTAAGTTAAATTGTTGACAATGCTTATTAATATTTAGACTTCTTATTACTAAATACAGGGCCGCATTAGAAAAAAAGGAATTGAAAAAAAGAATTTTCAGTATAATTATCTCAAAACATTTTAAAAATGTCCCGTGTCATACATCACGGTATTTGCAATAAAAAATGCTTTCAATATCTGCAAAAAAAAAATCCAGGTCCGTATTAAAAAAAAAATAAGTTGAAGATGGTTTCTCAAAAACGAAATGCTGTAGAACAAATCTAAAAAAGCCATCTTAAGCCCGTTAAAAAGTAACTTAAAAGTTAAAAAAGATATTAGAAATCTGTTTGTAGAACCATTTTATTGTCCTTAAAATTGCTCAACTTTTCCCCCATTTAACCGTTGTTCTATCTCTTACCGTTTGCAAGATCCCATGCTGTTTTTCTTATCCGGGACACATTGTATAGCTAGAGGCTCTTCATAAAATTCAAGTAAAAATCAAGAATTTTACTGACATTCTTTTTTGCCTAGGTGTAGAAATGTTGCTGGGATACCTTGTAAACCAATATATTTTAGGCATCTACTACATTTTCGGATTAAGTACATAGTTTTATTACTAAATATAATTTGAGAATATTTACTATGCAGCGATGATTTTGGATGTATGATTTTATAAGAAAATCATTTTAGACTGTGGCGAGCAAGCTTCACGACACAGAGGTGGAAGTCGAAATTTTGAAGACGAAAGAGGAATGCGATCACGTCCAATTTTTGATCACGGAGAAGTCCGGACCTGGCAAAGATCAGCTGCCGGAAATCGACGAATTCGAGACGATGTCTTTAGGTGATTAGCCTTTTTCGGTAAACCTTAATAAGCCGGATTTTTTGCGATGCCCCGGGTGGAAATACCCTGGTTGAATTGGTGTTGTGTCCTGGTTTTTATCGGAGTAAAACTTTCTTAAAAATTCTCGGAGGTAGGTAACTTGGTAAGTTGCGCAGATATGCACTTTGCGACAATTGCCAAGAGCATTTATTGCTATAAGCAAGAGCATAATGTTGTAATTGGTTGTTTCTTTAACCTAATTTGATTCAAGTAGTATAAGGGAAGTAAACCTTCTAATATATTTGGTTACCAAACTGCCGCCGAAATGCATGACGGAGCTCTTCTATTGAACCAGTTTGAATGAAAATCTCCACATAAAGCACATGTTATTGTACTGAATAATTCATTTAAAATCACAAGGAATATTTTACATAACTTCTTAATAAAAAATTAGGAAAATAAATAAGAATTAATAGCGCTATAACCTTTACATAGAAAAAAATCATCTTTTAACAATAGGGCAGTCCAATGAAATGTCATGATCAGCAGATAACGACCGCCGGAGGACCAATGTTTACATTTGTTTCAAATGCTGAATGTATAAATTTTGTTAAATTATAGTTTAAAAGGCTTTGTTCTTAAACGATCCTTCCTCTCTATAAATAATTCAATCCACACATCTTTCCAAAATAATATTGTCTTCGATTTGCATGCTCTACTAATAGAAATCCAAATATTTGAAGGCATTTAAGCCTTAGCTCGAATTGCTTACCTATCTTTATCTATATTGCACTTAATGATTTATTTTTTTCAAGGCTTGTTGTAATAGCTTACCTATTCTAGAAGCAACAAGTATTATTTTTTTCTGAAAAATTTGTCAACTTTAGGACAAAAAGACAAGAGTTGAAACAGTTTTTAAATGCATTTAAAATAATTTAGGGGTTAGTTTTTCATCCCCATCCACTCATACTATAGGGTTGAAAAAATGTCACGAAATGTCATTCCATAATTGCAACTGGCCCACCAAATTTCAACTTTCTACCTCTTTCCATAGCTGAGAAAATAAATAAAAACAATTTTTTACCCTCATATTTCGAGGGGTGTAACTCGGAAGGGGAGAGGTTTTGAGGAAAAATTTATATGAAAGACCCCCCTCTTAATTTTTACGGGAGAATCGCCCTGTAAAATATTTTGGTGCAATTTCGAAACACCCTGTATACCTATATTTAAAAAATGTATAAAATCCAGGATGGCCTACGGAAGAGTTGGTTATCCTATCAAAAATTTAAACCTAAGTTGGTACCTAACTAGTACCCACCTGGAAAAAAATGTGTGCTTTTATCCGGTATGTCCACACGACGTTATTCGAACTAGTTGTAATATTATATGGAACATAAATAATGGTATATAATTTTTGGTAAAACACTAAGATTGGGTCTACCTACTAAACCAGGGTTACCTAGGTACTATGCAATTGTTTATCATTCCGGCTTCTGATCAACTGTGCTTTGGGCAAACCGTTCTCGTAAATCAATACACAAGGATGACCGCACACGATGCAAAGTACTGTACAATTTTACTGTATACCGTAAACCGAACCAATAATTTATATTTCCAACCGTTTGTAGTTCGACTGTGACAGGCCAATGTCTGAATTAATCCATGGCGATATGGTATCATGCCATTAAAGGAACAACTTCTATTGCAAACGCATAAGGATAAACTATTAACCTATTTAATATTAGCAATTCATAGTTACTTCGTGAAATATTTGATTTTGATTTGATTTTTTTTTTCAGAACCAAAAGTAAGCGCTGCTACGTTCTGCGCTGTTTTTCCGTTCCACATAATGTTCGACAGGGACCTGCAGATCGTGCAAACTGGTACAACGGTCGCAAGAGTGATACCAAAGGTGACCGAACCGATCTGCAGAGTCACCGAAATTTTGGATCCGGTATAAACTCGCTTCTGCGGCTATATACAGGGTGTGTCGAACACGCCTATTAATTTTTAATTATTATGCATAGTGAGTAGGGTCCTTAACCATGTTTTAAAGTAGCTTGAAGCTATAGGTATAGTTCTTTGTCACATTAGTACCACAATCGAGTTTTTTCACTTTAGTTTATGAGGTTATGTTGCTCATAAATCAAAAATTGATTGTTCAACGAAGCAAGTTAGCACTAAATAGCGATATGAATAGTACTAGCTAGCGCTACCTAACTGATCTATTTGATGCGGTAAACCAAAGATCATAATCGAATATCATGATCTTTGGTTAAACACTACCATTATCTTACACAGGGACTCTTTAAAATAAGGGGACCCAGCACGTCACAGTCTATCACAAGAAAAGTGAAGCCTTGAGGGGAAGTTTGTTTTCTGTAAACTCCAAGGAGACCACAACGGGGCTGGTACAAGGTTATGTGATATGTCAGTGCCAACTGCCATCAAGTTTTATGTGACATGCCAGTGCCATAGATTCTAAAGGAGGCAAAATATTTTCCATCATAATTCACAATTTTTAAGTTTTCTAACTTCCAGATACTCAGATGTGTCAATTAAAGGTAATGCGGCCGCCTGTAGTAGTCCCAATAATTGCAACCAAATTTTTCCCGTATCAACTTTAGTAATCCTACAATTTCCATTACGTAGCAGGTAGCTTCAGTCAGGTCTTTCTTTAAAGATTTTTTATCTATACGTCTACAAGTTTATTTTAAGTTTGTGGGGTACCTTGGGAAGGAAATAAAATTACAAATATTTTATAATGAACACCGAGAAAAACTACCATGATTAGAACTACTAGACCTAATCTTATTAGTCCATTCGGGTAGATACATTCAACAAGGGAAGAAAGTTCAAGTATACGTATTACCATTGGATTGAGGAACCTGGTAACAATAAGGTGCAATAGCGACAAATTCTTAAATAAGCAAAATCGGCACTGACTTACCATACTTATTACTTAAATTCGTGGAAATAATTGCTGGAAATCAATTTCAACTATAAAATAAATTTGTTTCATTTGACAGTTGCCACATTCTGCACTTATGTCAAGTCTGATTTTTAGAAATAATGGAAACCATTATTAATTTTTACCAACAACCAAAGTACCTGTTATATTCATAGATTCTCCAATAAAGTGGCATACTTGGCATCAGTGATACCATTAAAATGAGGAAAGAATAGGCCTCACTTTGGAAAGTATAATGCAGGGTCCCCTTACTTACCATGACCTGGACCGACACTATATTAAAACCCGAGCACAGTGCCGTAACCAGAATGTAAAGTGGGAGCACTAATTATTAAAAAAAATCTTCGGTAATATTTACGGCAAAACTATTGTTTTAAAATAAATTTTATATGTATACCATGGGGCAGATCTTTGGGGGGGGGGCTAAAGCCCCCAAAGCCCCCCCTGGATACGCCACTGCCCGAGCATGACGTCGTATGTCATTGTTGTTTGCGGACTTATTTATAGATTATAGGGGGTATTCTGTGGTTATAGATATGCCAGTTTCTGAAGTTTAGAATGTTGCATATTTTAAATATCCAAGTTTATTACCATTTTTATTCCATACGAATAAAACGTTGTCAAGTACCCTATTTGGGTATATTCGTTGGAATTCCTGACTCACCCTGTATAACCCGACATTGATTTGCATACATTCCGCTAAACAGGTATTTCTAGATCCGTCCGCACCTCGAGCTCACATTCGAGAACATTTTGTCGCACATCAACACCATCTACGTATTAAAAACCAAGTCGGGAGTCATGCAAGTCGACGCACCACCCGAATACAGATACCTCCGTTTGAAGGGGCAAATGCTTTATGTGCCCGAGACGGACCTGGTCATATTCTTGTGCTACCCCAGTGTGGTCAACTTAGATGATCTCACAAGGTATACCTACTAGTAGATACCTCTTGATTATTTTGGAAGATATTGCCATAATTCAATTTCAAAAAGAGGATTACAATGCCCTGTATCTCATAAACGAAGAACTTTGGGACCTATACCTATTTATATGAGCAACCCACCTTTGTACAAAATGTCAACGTGCTGATCAAAAACTTGGGACACCCTGTATAGGACAGCAATTAACTAAAATCCTGTGTCCTGTACTATTGCTATATTATGATGGATTCCTAATCTTAAAGGCATAAACGTTCCTTATAAATTGTTTTGCCAACAAGCAAATGACGATAAAGTCGAGAGCAAAATAAAAGCACACAGTGACAGTTCAAACTGCAGAATGTCTTGGTAATAGCAGCTTGTGATATACCTACCTCTCCGATTACTTTGAATTTCTCTCGAAATTGATTAATTCCAGTTCAAAAAATTTTATATCACGCAATCTAATTTTTAATGCTCATTGTTATTTAACGGCCTGTTTAGAGAAAGCTAATACTTCCGCTTTTTGACCCAATGAAATTGATTTAAGGCATTACATTTCCAAGAAGCTCTTTGCCCTTTTGTTTTGACGAAATTTCCATTACAAAATATTCCACTAGATATTACCAAATTGTTTTTGTAGTAGCATTTTCTCCAAAGAAAAATCTTTATGTTACGTTTTCATAAATTCGTATGTTGTACGTTTTAGGAGAGGATTGTATATTAGTGACATCCCCCTCCACGATGCCACAAGAGATCTGGTGTTGATGTCTGAGCAATTTGAAGCTGACTACAAGCTAACGAGAAATCTAGAAATTCTAACAGACAAATTGCAACAAACTTATAGAGAATTGGATACAGAAAAGAAAAAAACTGATCAGTAAGTATGTGGAACAGCAATTAAAATAAACTGCTTTGCGTTTAAAAAAATCCCTATAATAGATTTATCAAATTTGTAAAAGCAACGCTATAATATGGCATAATTTAGTAACAGCTAATTGCTGTAATATAAATAAGTACCTACCTCATAACTTATGCAATGTTCCTTTCTTATGACACCTTTCAATAGTCAAATATTTGTTTATTGGAATAGAAAATTTCGGAGAAAATCGCACACATATTACATAACACAATTTATTATTCTACCTTTCATATATAAACAAATTATGTATTGTAAATAGTGAACGCCTATTAACTTTTCATGTTTTTAGGCTGTTATATTCCGTTTTGCCCATAAGTGTGGCCAATGAGCTGAGGCACAAACGACCGGTGCCAGCTAAGAGATACGATGAAGTTACTTTGCTTTTTTCTGGGATAGTGGGTTTCGCCGGTATATGACTGCCATAGAAATATTTTCGCGTCTTGCAACATTATTTCATTTCAGTATACTGTGCAGCAAACGCCGACTCAAAAGGTGCGATGAAAATCGTACAAATGCTCAACGAATTGTACACGAAATTCGATACACTTACCGATCCCAAAGTGAACCCGAACATATACAAGGTAAAGTTTCTCCCCGCGTTTAGAAATCAAAGTTAAGATGCCGCGCTTATTCAACTCAGAATGTTTCAAAGAAAGTTATTGTCCAACTGTCCGAGTAAAAAGTAGAATAACACCAAAAGTAGGTTTAAGTGGTCATTATTTCTTCAGCCGAGCAAACCGAGATGCAACACAGCCAACTACCTAGTCTTTAATTAAGGACATAATTTAATCTGCGGATTTCTTAAGTGACCCGAGGAAAGATTTGTTACGAATTTCAAGCCAAGCCGTTGCAGTAACTAAATTTCTAGGTTGAAACAGTCGGCGATAAATATATGGCAGTAAGTGGTATTCCCGAACCTTGTTCCACCCATGCCAAGAATATCGCACGCCTTGCTTTGGACATGATGGATTTAGGAGGAAGTGTCGTTGTTGATGGGCAACCTGTGGTAACTCAATTTTCATATTTTCCCCCCGAACATCATTTGTGATCATTTTGTTTCAGAGGTTAACAATTGGGGTACATAGTGGTGAAGTAGTCACAGGCGTTATTGGCCAAAGGATGCCTAGGTTCTGCCTTTACGGCAACACTGTTAACTTAACGAGCAGGACTGAGACCACTGGAGAACCTGGCAAGATAAATGTTTCAGAAGATGCGTATAAGTGAGTAGAGAATACCAAATGATAAGAATGCTGCAGTCTTTTGCGCTGCTTTAGTTTTTGTAGAACACACCTTTAGCAACTTCCCCCTTGCCTACATAAAATATACACATTTAAATAATATATGAAAGTTTCAGATGTCAATGAAATTCTTTAGTAATTGATTTTGCAGACTCCGACTTGACAACAGTTTGTTATATATTATTATTGCTTATATTGGAAGTTCTTTAACTTTTTAATAATCCAAATCAATCTTCTAACATGTCCAAATATTTCCATAATGATTCAGGCAAAGGCAGTGTCCTTATTCCTTGTGGTAACTCATAATTTTCCCATAATCGTAAACGTATTGCACAACGACATAAATGTTTAAGTTCAGGTGGTAAAAACCCACTCCTAAAAAAATTATATAATTTTTTTGTTTCACAAATGACCAAAAATCAATTTACCTTGATATAGGAATCAACCCATCGTCAATAAGATCTTTGTATTTCTCAATATACACGTCCCTCACAATTTTATACTCCGCATTTGTTAGATTCGCATTATTTCCAATTTGAATTGATGGAATCGCCCTCAACAGTAATGCTAAACATGCCACCAAATTGTATGGGTAGCAGTGATTGAACTCCGAAAGTCTATTCAAAATATGTTCCACTACGGTGGTGTTGACGTCATTTTTGTGATAAACCAATGCTCCAAATCGAAGAAAAATGTGTAGTTTGTCCGGCAGCCCTAACTGAACCACGACTTTTAGTGGGGACGCTTTTCCACAGCTTTCTATTGGCAAGTCTACAAAAAAAATTGTAGAGTTTGTTGTAGAATGGACATGATCATACCTATAAAACGGTACATTCCCATGCCGTTTCCAGACTCAAAAGGCAACTCAAGTTTAGCACCGTTTGCCTTGTCTATAAAATAAACAACAGCTCGGAGGTTTTCCTCTTGGTTGTCAAAATCGCTTTTCCATCCAGCGATGTAGTGTGGAGCCGAGTTTCCGAATATAGCGCCAACCAATATCCTCTCAAAAGTACTTTCACAGGAGTATATGTGGTTTAGAAGACTAGAGACCACTTCTGCAGAAGAAAAGATGGAAAATTGGAATAAGGAGAAACCGGACTGAAGAAACAGATGTGGTAAATTTGGCTTTATAGCATGTACAAAAAACGCACTAGAAAAGCATTTTGAAACCTGCCTGTGTTTTTCAGTTGCCAGAGGTAACACAATTTCATGGCTACATACAGGATGTTGTGATATTTCCCCATTCTACAGATGGCTCCGTTGTCGTTTTTCTTGTCGTTGTGGTATTGCAAAATTGTTTCGATAGCATCTTTACAAGTTATTTGAACGTCGTCGTTGTCAACTAAAAATCATCCTCTTAATTTTGCAATTATTATAATTTAGAACTGCAAAACTATTTTAGGAAAGTCCTGAATTTGAGACAAACGTCTACCTACGGTGATTTAACATATTGTTGTATTCAGTAGGTCATACAAGAATTATACCTGTAGAACAGCCTTGTATCATTGTACTGATATATTCCACCATATGCTTCCTATTTCTTCTGTCGTGTAAACTAGTTCTAGGTAAATCGTCAAAGTGTTCTAGGTAACATCTGAGGAAATGTTCCATCCTACTTATTTTATTAAATATATTTATTTGACATTGACACTGACTGCAATGATTGCATATGCAAGCGTTTGTTGAATTTAAGAGAAACCGCTAGATACTTTCTGTGGTAATAAGTTTGATGAATGATGTAAATCTATAATTTGTTTAGGGATAATCGAGTTATGAGCAAGTTCTGGGGCTTCCTAGGGCTCCTATATTAGGAGAGTTGACGCGTTGAAAATCTAGTTTCATATTAGAATCCTAATCGGATTGTTGTTTTGGATAGGAAACCAGAGGTGTTCTACTTTGATCTATTGATGGTGAAGATACTACTTAGAAGTTGTAGCTAACTTTTAACAATAATAGCAGAACAAACAATAGTGGGCAACTCAGAATATTATGCAAAATCAATTCCACGAGCGTTACATTCACATCTGAAAATATTTTTTGTTATTCAAGTAAGTAAATCCACTATTTCCAACTATGAACAACAAAAATATAACTCTGAATTCTGTATTTGATATGAGCAAGAACCGGTTACTTCTGGTTATTTCTCCTTAAAATTTGTTGCACTGTTTCATTAAGACAAATGTTTTGTATTGTATTGCAGGATTTTGATGCAAGAGGATAATTTTGACGACCAATTCCATTTCGAATACAGAGGGCCAATAACCATGAAAGGAAAATCCGAAGATATGAATGTTTACCTTTTGTCACGCGCCAGCAAGAACTAACATGGCGATGTAGGTTAAACTGAAAAAAGTATGTGTACCTTACTGCGATTAAGGAAGAAATATGTAGTTATAACAGTGCTGCGCGAAGGAATAAAGCCAGCGGAAATAATTTCGAATGTATACCAAGCCCATAAATAAACAAATATTATCTATATTGCACGTAGTTATTTAACATTTTTCCAGACTTAAGTATTTAATGATCAAAAAATTATATAATATATTACGGAACCTGCGACAATTTCAACATGATTTTTACAATCTGCAGGAAGCTGTAGGATATGTAAATCAGGCATGTAATTCAATTATTCTACGGACAAAGTGGTCGAAACAACAAAAAATACCGTAATTTGTGCTGGTAATGGTAGAGTTTTCTTTAACAAATAGTGAAGTAAAATATATTGACTTTCTCCTAGAATGTATAGTACCTAAAATCGCTTAATACGAAATTGGTTTAGTGGCTCAACTTATACTTTTACATTAAAATGGGCAAAATTACATAAGGAACATTTTTTTTAAATTTTCTCTAAAGTTAAAACGAAAAACGAGACACACTGTACAAAATAATATCTTAAATACCTATCCACAATTTTTGCAAATGGTATGTGGTATCAAAACAATAATTCCTTTTAGAAATATTGTTGCGCAAAACCTAATGCTAGTTTATGTTTAACTGGTTATTCATAGTTTTGTAATTTCATGATTGCAATTTCTTATAAACTTCGCAATACGTCGCAAGTAGTACGCATGCCTTGCGTGCCTCAACAAGATACAAGAGGTGTGAAACGGTGAAACGTATTGGCTAGCAATCATCAGATACCTAATAATTCTGAGCATAGAAACATTTTTGTGGAAATAATAATTATAGATAGGTATAGGTAGATAGAAAAGATATTATTTGCTGGGAAGTAAGTCATTTTCGAATTACCTTTAGTTTAATCGTGAAACAATGATTAAAGTATATTTTTTATATCCGGTAAACTGTTGACAATCCCTATACACTTGGTTAGCTATAGATTTTTTACTTACAATCTACAGATAATTTGCACCAAAAAATTTAGTATTTTTTTTGTTTTTTTTTTCTCGTTTACCAATTATAAATCCTCTCTGAAGCGTAACTGGAATATGAAATAAGGTGGTTTTATTTTCTATACAGGGTAAATCATAAAAAATGCCGAAAAGGTGTTTTATAATAATAATAATAAATAATAATAAACTTTATTTATCGCAAATCACAAATGCATAAAGGGGCGAAAAAACAATATATATAATATAATATAAGAAGATACAACAAAATAATAAAGAAAAAGCAGATAAACAAAGTAAGGAGTCGATAAGTAAACTAGAATACTTGTTTCGACTATAATTTTTTTTAGTAAAGTAAGTAATTAGAGTAAACATCAGAAAGTACATCTAAAAATAGCACTTATGATTAATACACAAGGCTGTAGACCATTATATCGAATTATTGTAATTATGATTATGCCTATGTTTATGTTTACAATTATGATTCTAAGCACAAGCATGAGGGGGACCCTATATCAAACCTTCGATTATGCCTGATATATAAAACCTTTCGGTATTCAGCAAAAAATGCTTTAAATGTTTCTTAAACCTGAACTTATTGTTAATTAATTTTATGTAATCTGGCAAACTATTGAATAACTTTATTGATATGTATGTGAAAGCTCTTTGTGATAAAGACTTTGACACTTTTGGTAGAACTATCTCATTTTTTTGTCTGGTGCCATAGTTGTGTTGGGGTGTTTCTTATTTATCGTCTTATCAAAGCAAAATTTTAGGTTAGCGTAATTGTAAAAAAGCTGTCGCAAATCCAACACTTTCGCTTCTTTGTACAAGAGATCCGACGAATACCTTCTATGTCTTGTCATAATCAGCTTGAGAAATCTTTTTTTTATTACCTCTAGAGGGTTAAGATGCACACGAAGGGCACTTCCCCAGACGACTATTGCATACCGGAGATGACTTTCGACAAGGGAAGTATAAAGTAATTTCATTGTTTCAGTCGGTAGAATATTATTTAGATATTTAAAAGAGAATAATATTGTCTGCAGTTTCTTCACGATGTACTGGATGTGAACATCCCATTTTAGATGAGTGTCTAGAATATATATGGAATATGGAATAGAAACTTTTAACTTTATTGTTGGGTTATCTTTCAATTCTAAACAACTGTTGAGCCTTTTTCATATTTTTGAACCTCCCCCGTATACGAAATGATATATTCAAATTTTGAAAACTACGTTTTGGGTTTAAAGGAAAGCACAAACTTTTATCAGGAATAAAATTGTCTCATAAATTAATGTAAAATAAAAATATAATTTAAGGAGTATTTTTTAAGACACGATCCCATCTTTTTAGGAACTATAACTTGCACCAAAGAAAATGGACTATGAAAACATCAGTGATATTTATTTTTCTTTGTAGATACAGTAAAGTCCAAATATATTAAGTTTTAGAAGAAATAGTGGAAGGTAGAACAGTAACTTTGCACCAATAGTGATGAGCGTATATTACCTGTGGTGGTGAGGTTTTACGTTGTAATTTTTAATTTTTCCAAATAATATTTAATTAAACCAATAATTAGCAACAAAGGCACCTGGGGACGATGTTTTTAATGAAAACAAATAATTACACCTAGGTTTTATAGGTACAATTTATTTTGGTCAAAATTTTTAGTAGCGAAATTTTCCAAGAAACGTACAGGGGCGTAAAACAACTTTCCTTGAAAATCGAGGTGTTAATAAACTATGTCATATAATTTCAAGGGATGATTCATAGGTCGATTTTAAGAATTTTTCTGGTAATTTCATCGTCCTATATCCCTATTCCCAAAAAGGAAGCCCTCAAGGAACTTAGTTTATATGAACTTTTTTCATCAAATCATAACCCAGGAATCTTCCCTCGAAATTTTGTATGATAGTTCATTAACACCGTGTCTGTATAGTAGATGCCTAGACCTTAGCGAAATAGGAGAAACGTTCCAAAACTATCCTATTTGGGACACCCTATACTTACATTACAATTTTTCAGATTCCTTTCGATGACCCTCGCCTAATTACACAAATAAAAGGACTTTTTGCATAATCATTTACTTTAATTGAATTCATAAAATTGAATACTACAATGGTGCATTTTATTATTGTACTATAGTCTTTCATAATTGGGTTGACAATTTTTATACAGTTCTCACGACAAATGACAACATTTCTTCAACTTTTTTTTACAGAGATCTCTGGCTGTATATAGGTAAATTACTTAATTCGAGGTGTCATTCGTGAATAAGCAGCACCTGTAGGTAAATTTGTTGGATGGTTACAACAACAATTTTTTGATTATTTTAATCAACTCATGTCTCATGGATATTAAATAAACAAGTCACGATTATTAGAACTCTTACCAAAAGCATAATAGTGTGTCCACAAAGATTTTTCACAAAGTATAAATATGTAATTTATTAAAGAAATTCAATGCTGCAATCTCGTTGGAATCTGCAATCGGTGGCAAAATTAGTTACTCTTATCGCCGAGTAACCACTCATTTTTTTATTCGCTTTCGGATCAGAGAAATGGAGTTTCCTCCTGCTAAATTTTCCGAAATTAGATATTGGGACCGTCCTCAAGTTTATATGTGACAAGCAAACCGAGAATCTTAATGCTGTAGGTGTTTCATATTTGTATTCTCCCAGCTTCGGCACGTTTGTGGGTAAAATGTCAGAGTGATGAAAAAATATTCCCTGATGTTGTTATAAGCTGTCTGGTCCGTTAAAAGCGACCGCGTCTTCGGTTGTTTTTCGCATCATAGCTGATGTAGTTCTCATTATTTGTCTTCAAATTGGATTCTATAAACTGTGACCGATTCTATGCAAAATGATAGTTCGACGAACCTTTGTAGATTATGTAAGTAAATTTCTCACAGTAAATATTACAAAAAAAAAATTGGTTGCTTTTGGAGCTAACATTATTTAAAGAAAAAAGATTGCAATATTCAAATTGATTGCATTCGATGTCAAAGACTAAACCTTCTCTTATAAGGCGATAGGCAGGCCCTTGTGATTTGATATTTGATACCTTGGCATTCTTCTTTTTGTCGAGCTTTTTAAAAGTGCCATAGTAACTTTCTTACCACGTTTTTATTTACTATCTTCCTTGTCCTCCTGTTTGTCAGTTAAAACTTTAAACATAGCTCAGAATTGGACGACATAACTATACATATTATTATTATGTTGCTTGTTATTATAAACAAAAGTTATGAATAGAGTAACCCAAATATGCAACACGCATATTTTGCATATTTAGCATATTATATGCATTTTTTTAAATATTTGCATAGATCCTTAAAATATGGCATATTGTGCATAATTGAAAGAATTTAGGATAATTTAAATCTTTTGCAGGCCTTTCATTCATTTTTGGGAACAGGGGTCGGTGTCTAGGTAGGTACCTGGTTTTCCCAAAATAATATAGGTAAATTATAATTTTATATGCACTAATTCTGGTGATCTGAAAACGAATAAAGTAGGTATTTATACCTATTTAATAAAGTACAATAATTATTGAAAAGGACAGAATACATTATAGATAGGTAAATATTATACTATTATATTATAATATTTTCTTCTTACACCTGTTCCTACCGATAATTTTTTGCTCGTTTTGTTAGATGCAGCACCGTACATGGTAAGAGCCGGGCAAAATTTGAAAATCTGTTATCCGAAGTTGATACATGTACATGCCTTGCTCATGCTTTAAATAGAGTTGCTGAGGAAATTAGGGAACATTTTCCGCTTGTAAATAGTTTAATTTCCAACATAAAAAAAGTCTTCCGTAAAGCGCCTATAAGGGTTCAGTTCTACCAAGATGGGGCACTTGGTTGGAAGCTGCATTTTTTTAGTGCGAGAATTTTTGCCAACTGAAAGATCTAATTTCAGAATTTTCGAACGAATCTTCCCAGTCCCTTACAGATGTTAAACAAGTATTCGAAAACAAGGAAATAAAGAAACAACTTTCCTTTCTAAAAGCAAATTATAGCTTTCTTTCTAAAACAATAACACAAATGGAGGAATCTAATTTGCCATTAACCCGAAGTGTAGAACTGGTAAAACAATCTGAGGTTGCTTTTCAAAATATCACAGGTAAAATTGGGGACAAAATATTTCAAAAATTTAGAAATGTGATGGAAAAAAATAGTGGGTTTCAGTTTATTAGCCAAGTAGCAAATATTTTAAAGGGAGATTTTACCGAATCCATCGATTTGGATTCTGTGATAGTGAGCAATTTTAAAAGCGCACCTCTTACATCGGTTGATGTGGAAAGGAGTTTCTCCATTTATAAATTTTTATATTCTGATAGAAGACAAAATTTTTAATTGATATTTTTTTGCAACATTTGGTGGTTTATTGTTTTTACAACTAAATTTATACCTGATTTTTATAATTTATAATTAATGCATATTTAGATTTAGTTCAATCGCCCTGTATGTAGAAAAATTAAAATAAAATATTGTTAATTTTACTATGTATAAATGCATTTAGAAATTTGTATGTACATTATATAGGTTTATTTGTAAATGAGACAATAAATTTATAGTTTTAAAGTATTTCTTAATTTGCATATTTTCAACATTTTCCTCCATATTTTGACTAAATTATTTGCATATTTTTGCGCATATTTTTAGGGTTTAGACTTGCATATTTGGGTTACTCTAGTTATGAATATTAAATATTTGACTAGTGAAAATTTATGAATAGATGCCATAAGCAGGTAATAAATAAAAATAACGTGCTAAAAATGCGTTAAAAAGAAAGGATGACAAACAAACAGCAGACAAGAGCGAGTTATTTAATAGTTTCCAAGAATGCCACAACCAGAACCTCCAGAACCATAAGTTGGTAAGTGGGAAGGATCTGGAATTAATTTATTTTAATATTGAATTAAAAATCTCATAACATTAATTTTGATTCCTTTTTTATTTTATTTTTGAGGAGAATAACAGTTAAACAGATTGATATATTATTGGTTGGTAGGTATAACAATTTCCTATTTCAAATTTCAAATATGATCAGGTGAAGAGAAAATGAAATGAATCTGAAATTTGTTTCTGTCTTAATCTCGTCAAGATGTTTAAAATCGATTGCAAAATTTCGAACACAAGACTAAACAGCAGAAAAAATAAAAAATTAAATAAAAAATAAATTAATATACACCAAGTTTTTAAAAGGACTCAATAAATAATTGATGCACTTAAGTTACTAACAATAAATTGTATTACACTGCAAAGGTTTTCCCAACGACAGCTACTTCTGACTATTATTATGTATTGCATGCACCCCACGTTTTTTGAATCTTTATGGGTCTGGGAAAAATTATTTTATACGTTTTCTCTTTTTATATTAATATATTATTTCATTTTACTTTTAGTCTTTTTAAAATCGTAGTATATTAAAAATATATTTAAATTTTATTATTGTTTGTGCGAGTATTCTCCATTTGGGTAGACATTTGTTGTTAATTTTTTACTTCAAATTCATTCAATATTTTTCCAGGTTAACCAAAGAAAATATATGTCAACACCAATGAAAAATATGTACATATAGGTAAAAATAAACAATTTTTACCGAAATCGAAAATATTTCTCTTCGGGAACTAGAGATCATTTTCAGGCAACCGTTACCTGAACACTGCATAAGAAATGGGCATGTCTTCCGTCTCCCAACACACGAGTAAAATCTAATCTATCATTATATAACTGCACACATTTGCTAATGATTGTTTCTTCGAATTTGATCCCATTGAAACGAACATAGGTGTATCTATATACCCACATTTGACTGACAACTCCGTGCCGTTGAACGAAATTAATACCTACCTTTTAACAAGGAAGTATTTTATTACTTTTGTTATTCACCACGTTCATTACATGAGAGAATTTTACTGTTATATCTTGCGTAATTTACGTCTGAAAACTGTTTCACATTATGGCAATTTTTAAAACTTTGGCAATTATGCGAAAAACGAAGTGCTAAAAGCACTCATGGAGAAAAAACTGCTTGTTGATGGCGCTAACTAATTTGTATGTATTAGCTTGTTAGTTGGTAGATTTTATTTAATAAATCTTCTATTGTCTGAACAAACATTTTCCTAAAGTGTTGACCTTACTCTAAACCCATTAGTATTTATACAAATCCATGTCTTTTATAGGTGCCTACTTCCTATTTTGGATCGAGTATTAGGTAAATATCATGTTTAACCAATGTATACATACAAGTTTATCTTATTGAAGCTGATATTTCAGAATAATTGGACAGCTATTTTTGGCATCGCCGGAGGATGTTGTGTATTTGTAGCAAATTGAAACTAAAAATATCCAAGTGATGAAAGAGAAAATGAGAAATAATAAGCGTATTTTTGTAGGAAAGCGCAGAAGGGCCACCAAAAATAAAAAATAGGTTTTATCTTAATAAGGCAGAATTTCTGAGAAACAAGTCAGAATTTCTGACTTAAATCAGAATTTCAAAAAAAAAGAAATTCTGGCCTAAGTCAGAAATTCTGACTTATAAGTCAGAAACTCTGACTTATAAGTCAGAAATTCTGACTTGTTTCTAAGAAATTCTGACTTAAGTCAGAAATTCTGACTTGTTTCTCAGAAATTCTGCCTTATTAAGATAAAACCTATTTTTATTTTTGGTGGCCCTTCTGCGCTTTCGTAGTTTGCGGATTATTTTGTAACATTTTTTCGGCATTTTGGCATTTTTCACGTTGAACAAATACGAGTTAAAACAGATTTTCAAAAACATCCGTTTTCGCGACATAAGAAAAATTACTTGGAGGAGGAATAATCTCATAACGTCAGACTTAAATCAAACCAAACCTGTTTAAATCTAAACCCTGTAGGGGTTTTGCTCGCAAAAATGCGTTTTATATATACGGATAACCTGCCTACTTGAAACTGAAAAAGTAAATAAAATATTTACAAAATATTTAAGAGACGAAATAAACAACACGGCATAACTTTTAAAGGCTCTAAAAAAGCGTTGTTTGTATAAATATTCATTGACTGATTACACATTGTTTATAAATCATGAACTGTAAAAATATTACAAGAAAATGACTCTTATTAAATCTACAAAAGAGGCGCCTTAATAACTTAATAACTATATTATATTTTTGATGCTATATATCCTTGCATTTTTCTCTTGTTCCGCGAATATTAATATTACATCAAACAACTTAATAGACAATAACACCCCTTTCTAATTACCCTTTCATTTTTACCTACACGCTTTCTTTAAATTCGTGAGACATGTATGCACATATCTCCCGCTTTTTAATTGTTCCAAACTCAGATTTTCTCGTGAGAATTGTCTCATTGTGTTCGACGCCACCAGACATTAACATTTCAGGTTAATGTTCTTCTTTTAGGAGCTGGATTGTCTTCGTTTTTATCGTGTCCGAATTCTGCAGTCACACTTACGTTGGCCTAACTGCGAATTAATAACCTCTACTATTATTCACGAAGTTGCTGCTCCAATTCTCGATCGTCAAGTCCCGTAACAGAACAAAAGACTAGCTAGGAGGACAGACAGGATTTCATATAAACAAGAAACTTATCATCGGCAGTTCATTACATATCGGGCAAATAGTACAAAATTATATTATGTTTGATTGATTGATTGATTCGGAGTTTCTTACATACATAAATGTTATATAGGTATATATGTATATCTACGTAGGTATACAAGTAAATATTATGCAGGAAAATCCCACTGCGAATGTATTATATTCCACCTTAAAGCACTTACGAAAGAATTCGCCGCGGGGTGAAGAGGCGTAGTTTGGTCCAAAGACGATGATGATGCTGCAGGTCGCCCATAGAGTTTAAACCATGTGAATGTCATACTTACAATGTTCGAGAATTACACGTTTGAAGTCGAACCTCCAAAGTCGAGAAGTTGAATATTTTAACACTTTTGTTTTGGCATAAGTTTCAATCTTTCAGTTGGTATCGATTTGTCTTTGAAACCCATTTGCACGAGAACATTTAGAGCTACAACCTTCTTTTAATTAATCCAGTATATATGTATACGCGATTGAATATAAGAAATACGCCCCCTGTAGGCTCAATGCTAAACTAAGTCTATGGGCCATGCCATTTTGTTGATCCGTATATTATGTTTTCTGTTTTGTTCAAAATCAGTCAAAAAAGCTTTATTTTCTAAAGTTGACTATTATAATAATGTGGTAAATAACAACAGTTGAATTCAAATGATTAAATATTCCCGCCACGCTTGTGCCAAAAAAAGAGAGAAAAGTTAAAGAAGAGTTGTTAGAAAATGAAATAAAGCAAGTAAAATGTGATTTTTATTATGATTGCCACGCCCAAAAGGCTTCCCACAGTTATCAGAAGTGGAATTTGAACATGCTAAAGTGCTATGCAGTGTAATTACGAAGTTTTAGTGCGAGATTCGGACGAAAAACCGTCTTGATTTTTTGTTCGTTTGTTCCTGAAAACATTTTCGAGATGGAACAAGTTTCGAATCAATTTAATTTAACCAAAGATATATACATATCTTTGATTTAACCAACAAAGTTCTATATTTCGAATTCTGCTTTTAGTTCATTTTTAGTTGCCTCTTGCCTTTGCAATTACATAAATCATAAACAATAATAACCGGTAAGTACAGTTTCCCGCGGTGTACCTATGTCTGCCCCGATATTTTTGAAATTTTCCCTGAACATGAATCTGGCCTTAGTTTTTGGTGCTCGGGCGTAGTTTCCGAGAAAATGAATTTTCAAATTTCCTTTGGCACCTCACTTTTCACGGCGATATTTGTGTTTATAATCCGGATGAATTTTTACTATATGCAGCTCAAACTGATCACCACACTATTTTGCACCTTTTGCAACATCGAAACTTCGCGGAAGATTTTTGCCGTGTTTACGTCCGGCCCGGCCGCTGTTTTCGCCCCACAATCGGCGGGCGCCGATTGTCGGGGGGAACTTTTACCTAATAACCAAATAACTTTATGAAGACGACCACAAAATTATATAGAAGACGACAAGAACAATGAACAAGAACAAAGAACAACGCAGTGTAAACCCAAAGTGTGCCCAAAGCTAGAGGTGACAATATAGTTCGTATAGTGCCCGTCGGGGCGTTGGCATCTTAAATTCAGTCGCGTATTAAAATAATGATCACCAGTTATAATTGGAACAGCTTTGAAAAAAAAAGGAAAATGCGTAGTCCAGGACCGTATTAATTTTTTTCTTAGTAAATGTGCATTTTAGCGGCCAAAACGTTATCCTGGTTGTACTCAGGATAACGATCCATTTTGAAATATGCAAGAAAAAATCCAGGTTCGTATTTAAAAAAATAAAGATGATCCCTCTTTCTCAAAAACGAAACGTCGCCTCGAAAATCTAAAAATACCATGACATGGTCTAGTAAAAGTTGCAATGAAAAAGTTTAATTTATTCTTCAGAAATGGCGCCAGCAAAAAATAAAATCTAATTTTTAAAAATGCTGTTTTTCTTAAATATCTCAGCAACCCACCAAAATACTTTAACTTTCTTAACGGCGTATTATTAGAAATTTTAGGGACTGTTTTAAGGGCCCGTATTTTTCGAGTAGAATACCGTTGTACTGCGGGTGGCATTTGGTTGTGAATATGTCGATCTCCAACCTACATACGTTCAATTCTGTTCCGACTCGTCCTATAAGTATAGCGTCATCGCCATTTCTCTCTCTCTCTCTCTCCTAGACATACACAAACACACTCGTATTTGCCCAGAGGGTGGTCGTCGCCCACCTTGATAGCAAGGTGAACCGCCTGGCACTATTTTCACAGCCTGCTCAGACGGAATTGACTTGGTGTTTAGCAGGTCTCGTTGTTTCTTTGCATACACGGAGCTTCTGGAGATATTCTCTGGAGACATCCTCTGAAATAGTCTAAAGCAATGATATACAGGGCGTCTGCTTTTAAGTGTATACAAATTTTGTGAGATATTTTCAAAAACCTTTTTTTGTTCGAAAGGTCTTCAACAAACGCTTCTTTTGACGTTTTTACTTTTGTCAAAATGCAAATCCAGGGACGGCTACGATTTTTTTTATACCCCGATTTTCACAAAAACCATTTAGCGATTTTTTTATTTAAGATCTGACACTACAGCGTTAATCAGGACCCCCATATACTATTTTTGAACAAAAAATGTAGAGAGTGTTCGGTTCTACACCATGTTAAAGTTGAGCAAAATAGGGACTTCAAAGGCACCTGGCGAGTCAAGCGTGCCATGGAATTATTTGAAAACAGTGGAAGAATTAACAGGACCACCCAAAGTGTTGATGGAAGAAATTGCAAGAAGAAATATACAGGATGTTTTTCTCTACAGCGTCTCAAATTTCCGATTTTTTTTTCGAATTTTATGCTGGTCAAGTTTGCCTTGGATTATTGAAACAAAAATTAAGATTAACAGAACTGTCAAATTTATTGTATTGACTTGTTTTTTAATTTCCATGGCAGATCTGATTTTTGCGAATATTTTTAATAAGAATTTAAACTGTCTGGACAGATTTTTTAAAATTATTATCTAACAAAAACTAGAATATTGTTCGTAAACACAAGGGAAATGACTGAATGACTCTTTATATTTTTTTTAATTTAAAATATTTTACATTTAGTAACATTGTTTCAATAATGCAAGGCAAACTTGACCAGCATAAAATTCGAAAAAAATCGGAAATTTGAGACGCTGTAGAGAAAAACATCCTGTATATTTCTTTTTGCAATTTCTTCCATCAACACTCTGGGTGGTCCTGTTAATTCTTCCACTGTTTTGAAATAATTCCATGGCCTTTGAAGTCCCTATTTTGCTCAACTTTAACACGGTGTAGAACGGAACACCCTCTACATTTTTTGTTCAAATTTAGTATATGGGGGTTTTGGGGTGTCCTGATTAACGCTGTTGTGTCAGATTTTAAACAAAAAAATCGCTAAATGGTTTTTGTGAAAATCGGGGTATAACAAAAATCGTAGCCGTCCCTGGATTTGCATTTTGACAAAAATAAAAACGTCAAAAGAAGCGTTTTTTAAAGACCTTTCGAACAAAAAAGGTTTTTGAAAATATCTCACAAAATACATTTTTTATCGATTTGTATGCACTTAAAAGTAGACACCCTGTAGGTACAGGAATAGACACCTACATTACCAAAGGCAAAATATTATTTATTATGCATTACAAAATAGGAAAGACTGAATTTAAGAAATGCCAATGTAAACAAATTACCTCGTATTCTTCCCCCCCCCCCCCCCCCCCCCCGACCCGCTAATGTAGAAACAAAATAAATCCGTGTTATTTGTATTAGCGTGAGTCATCTATAATTATATAATAATATATCGTTGGTCTAGATGTATGCTATTTGTTATTATTTGTTTAGTGATATTTTTTCTGGGGTATTAGTAATGTAACGATTGCTTATAGAAAATATCAAAAAAAGGATTTTTATTTGTTAGTGAAAGACTCATTCAAGATAATTGATTCCAAGTGCAACAAAGCGATAGCTACAACAGCAATCAGCATCGAAGGAAAAAATCGGAATTTTTCCAGCAGTTTGCCACTTCGTTTGAATTTATTGCGGGCTCCCATCAGAAAAAGTAAACAAACAATTCCTCATTCTTCGGGTTTTTTGTCAGGCCGGTGAAAACCCAATTTTGCGGATGGGTGGCTCTCCGGTTTCCCCCGGTTTAATAAAGCTCTAAATTCGCCAGCGAGACTGAAAAAAAGTTATTTGATCAAAAGAGTAATGCGTTTAATGAATATGAAAATCCAAAGGTGGTTCTCACGAATTCACCCCAAAATTCATATAAGTTAAATTTGGTGTAGGTACCTAATCAGTTCGCTGAACTTTGGAGATTATTTTCTTTTTCAACCGGAAAAAGCATTTATAGTTGATTTCAGGGGAATTAATCGCTTAATTAAATTGAAATGAGTACAGATGGGAGCCACTTTGTCCCTTTTAAAGTTGCATAAAAGTGGCATTAGCTTTTCAGAGATCCGGCAGATTTTTGGTACAAATTAGATTTAAAATATATTAATATTCACGCACCAGCTGGTTAAAATTTCAACGTTCTAACTACACATCTCGGAATTTGAGATTCTGCGCCTTTTTAGAAAATAATTAATAACTTCCAAGCGGTGTCCCATAAACCTCTGAAGTTCAACAAACTCGTCAGTGTAGCCGGCTGGTTTCGTTCGAACTAGTCCCCTTAATAAATCATTTTGGGGATTACTTTACAAGATTTATTAAGGTTCAGTTTTTGTCCAGTAGGATAGGGTTTAGTGGGAAAGAAAACTTATTTGATTGCAAGCTTGTTATAATATGTCATTTAGGTACCTTTAAGAGAATTGAACCCAGTGGCGTAAATTGCCTTCATGCTTTGATGCAATTTCGTATTTAGATAGTATGAATAATAATTGTTCTTGCAGTCAAGATTAAAACATATTTTCCAAGTGGCTAAGTGTGTACACTCTCTCTAGCTTCAAGCTACATACTTTTAAAAGATGGCCAAGTATCATATTATTGCAACAACGTTTTATTCGATATACCAAATTGCGACAAGTTTTTGTAAATCAAAAAGCTTGTCGCGCGAAATTTTCACAAAAAAGGTAGGTACCAATTAATTTTATTGAACGGTGATTGGTTAATAAGCAAGTATTAAAAAAAATGTCAAATTTTACAGATAAAAAAATCACGTGTTTACTTTCGAACGTAGCATAATCATTAAAAAAATAGTATATTTCAATACGAGTCTGGAAATAAAGATTTTTCCGTGCGCGCGTGACAAATTCCCGTGTGAGGCGCAGCCGAACACGGGAAGTCATGCAAGCACGCAAAAATCTATTGCTGGACGTGTAATGAACGATATTTTTTATTATACTTCTTTGAAAACGGAAACTTAAAACATTTTATCGGCATATTATAATAAATTTAATTGACAAAAAATAAACAATGCAGACAATATAGTGTTTGGTATATATGATGCGTTTCCATGGTTACTCTCAAATTATTTCAAAGGTGCTTTGTTGTAAATTAGTCATTGTCAGTAAAACGTCAAAAATATTACAGAAATGTATCTAAATATTGAAAAACTTACGAATTAAAATACAAAATAGGTACCTACATGTTAAATATCAGAGAGCATATAGGAGTTTCTTAAATTTTACTTTACTTTGCTGTATATTTCTATTTTAAAGCCATATATTCGGTATTTTTATTCAGCACACGGAAAGTTTTTCCATGCGCTGTTTCCGTGCGCTAGCCCGAAAACCCCATCTTTCATTATTGCTAGAACAGATGAAAATAAGGTGTTTTCAAAGAAGTATAATACAAAAAAAAACAATTATCTTAATATGATGCGGAGTTGATACTGTAGGTATAGTATACGTACTTACTAATAATAAGTCGAGTCAAATGACAGTAACTTCAAGTCACGTGATCCCTTGAAGAATGGTGCAGATCACAAAGTAAGATTTTAAATAATCATCCAAATAAAAAGTTAATAACCAAATCCTAAAGTTAGGCTCTGACAAATTTCATTCATAACCTTGGACCCCACATTACTCATCTAGCAAAAATCCCACAATCCTCACACCCAGCTTCAGCCGCATTTCATCACGCAATCTAACGAACCAGGCGATTATGGAATTACGAAATTAATAAATAAACCTCCCCGAGAGCAGTAAATAATCTTATAATAATGCAGGTGCCGGCGGTGGAACGACTGCTACCATGTGAGTAAGAGGTGTACCGTTATCATTATCGATTGGAACGAGTATCTGCAAATGTATAATAAAGTAAGGAGCCCAACACGTGAGTGGAAGGAACGTTTTCAGACTCGTGAAGACGGTTGTAGGAACTGTAAGAAAACACGAGACGACGGCCGGCCGAAGCCTACCTAAGTTACGAGCCTGCACAGAAAAATGTAGTTCCATAACATACAGCGACAATAATAGTAGGATTATTCATTTAATTTTTAATAGTATATTGTATACCTCCGAACTGAAGTAGTAGATACTTTTAATCCTAGAAGCTTTGAAATCTTTAGGTACTTACATTTTAAATCAGCAAACTTTTAATAATATCTGGATTTTTCAACTTTAGTGCAACATTTTAAAATTTCATTGAAGAAATCATATTTGCAAACAAACAATGACAGATACAAATAAAACCTCAACATGCAATTTTTCTTGAAATCGGCAGTGAACTGTCTCAAAATCGTCATTAAAAGCTCAGAAATCGGCACTGAAGTAGCCCATTATTGTACGCTTTTTTCAATAAGTAGGCCTTGGCGAGATGTAAACATCAAACGTCAGGCGCGGAGCTATCGCCCGTCAAAAGTGACCAAGTATTCAAAACCCGGCCAATAAAGGTACATTTATCTTTTCGTACACATTGCGAAATTGTTACCTATAGCAGCGCAATGTTTCAGTATAAATAATATTCTAGTAGGTTCGAATATCAATCTATTTTTCATGGAGGCTGCACAACAGGCAGCAGTTTGGAGTTTCTGTTGGGAAGCGCCGTGTCTCATCATACTTGACCTAGGTGGAGCGATCGTCAAAGTTAAGTAACGCCGCGCGCAGTCGGTTCATGGACGGGTGATCCCTTATGATTATTTTTTTACCTAATAAAACATTTTTTTTTCGATTTAAAAAAAATGTAATATGTGCAAAAATCTAAAATTTTATTGAATAAATCAAGTTTGCAAATAACTCTGACAGGTACAAGAAAACTCTAGAGGTAATTTTTGTTCGTGACTAAAACCTACAGCAGTTTCGGTTTCGTACGGACCACACCCTCAAAGTTTCAATCCCAAAATTTCCAAAAAATTCCCGGTACCAAATCAGGTTTGTCTCCTGCCCCCCTAGAGAGTACCCGAGACGACCGCGCCAATGTCGCCGAGAAAGCACCTTCCGATGGCACCGCGGGCCGGTTAGGTACCACCGCGCCAGGTACCGAATTTGTGCAAAAATGAAAATTTAAAATTTCATTGAATAAATCAAGTTTGCAAATAACTCTGACAGATACAAGAAAACTCTAGAGGTAATTTTTGTTCGTGACTAAAACCTACAGCAGTTTCGGTTTCGTACGGACCACACCCTCAAAGTTTCAATCCGAAAATTTCCAAAAAAATTCCCGGTACCAAATCAGGTTCGTCTCCTGCCCCCCTAGAGAGTGCCCGAGACGACCGCGTCAATGTCGCCGAGAAAGCACCTTCCGATGGCACCGCGGGCCGGTTAGGTACCACCGCGCCAGGTACCGAATTTGTGCAAAAATGAAAATTTAAAATTTCATTGAATAAATCAAGTTTGCAAATAACTCTGACAGATACAAGAAAACTCTAGAGGTAATTTTTGTTCGCGACTAAAACCTACAGCAGTTTCGGTTTCGTACGGACCACACCCTCAAAGTTTCAATCCGAAAATTTCTAAAAAATTCCCGGTACCAAATCAGGTTCGTCTCCTGCCTCCCTAGAGAGTACCCGAGACGACCGCGCCAATGTCGCCGAGAAAGCACCTTCCGATGGCACCGCGGGCCGGTTAGGTACCACCGCGCCAGGTACCGAATTTGTGCAAAAATGAAAATTTAAAATTTCATTGAATAAATCAAGTTTGCAAATAACTCTGACAGATACAAGAAAACTCTAGAGGTAATTTTTGTTCGTGACTAAAACCTACAGCAGTTTCGGTTTCGTACGGACCACACCCTCAAAGTTTCAATCCGAAAATTTCCAAAAAAATTCCCGGTACCAAATCAGGTTCGTCTCCTGCCCCCCTAGAGAGTGCCCGAGACGACCGCGTCAATGTCGCCGAGAAAGCACCTTCCGATGGCACCGCGGGCCGGTTAGGTACCACCGCGCCAGGTACCGAATTTGTGCAAAAATGAAAATTTAAAATTTCATTGAATAAATCAAGTTTGCAAATAACTCTGACAGATACAAGAAAACTCTAGAGGTAATTTTTGTTCGCGACTAAAACCTACAGCAGTTTCGGTTTCGTACGGACCACACCCTCAAAGTTTCAATCCGAAAATTTCTAAAAAAATTCCCGGTACCAAATCAGGTTCGTCTCCTGCCTCCCTAGAGAGTACCCGAGACGACCGCGCCAATGTCGCCGAGAAAGCACCTTCCGATGGCACCGCGGGCCGGTTAGGTACCACCGCGCCAGGTACCGAATTTGTGCAAAAATGAAAATTTAAAATTTCATTGAATAAATCAAGTTTGCAAATAACTCTGACAGATACAAGAAAACTCTAGAGGTAATTTTTGTTCGTGACTAAAACCTACAGCAGTTTCGGTTTCGTACGGACCACACCCTCAAAGTTTCAATCCGAAAATTTCTAAAAAAATTCCCGGTACCAAATCAGGTTCGTCTCCTGCCTCCCTAGAGAGTACCCAAGACGACCGCGTCAATGTCGCCGAGAAAACACCTTCCGATGGCACCGCGGGCCGGTTAGGCCGGTTAGGTACCAACGCGCCAGGTACCGAATTTGTGCAAAAATGAAAATTTAAAATTTCATTGAATAAATCAAGTTTGCAAATAACTCTGACAGATACAAGAAAACCCTAGAGAGTGCCCGAGACGACCGCGTCAATGTCGCCGAGAGGTAATTTTTGTTCGTGACTAAAACCTACAGCAGTTTCGGTTTCGTACGGACCACACCCTCAAAGTTTCAATCCCAAAATTTCCAAAAAATTCCCGGTACCAAATCAGGTTCGTCTCCTGCCCCCCTAGAGAGTACCCGAGACGACCGCGTCAATGTCGCCGAGAAAGCACCTTCCGATGCCACCGCGGGCCGGTTAGGTACCACCGCGCCAGGTACCGAATTTGTGCAAAAATGAAAATTTAAAATTTCATTGAATAAATCAAGTTTGCAAATAACTCTGACAGATACAAGAAAACTCTAGAGGTAATTTTTGTTCGCGACTAAAACCTACAGCAGTTTCGGTTTCGTACGGACCACACCCTCAAAGTTTCAATCCGAAAATTTCTAAAAAAATTCCCGGTACCAAATCAGGTTCGTCTCGTGCCTCCCTAGAGAGTACCCGAGACGACCGCGCCAATGTCGCCGAGAAAGCACCTTCCGATGGCACCGCGGGCCGGTTAGGTACCACCGCGCCAGGTACCGAATTTGTGCAAAAATGAAAATTTAAAATTTCATTGAATAAATCAAGTTTGCAAATAACTCTGACAGATACAAGAAAACTCTAGAGGTAATTTTTGTTCGTGACTAAAACCTACAGCAGTTTCAATTTCTTCCGGACCACACACTCAAAGTTTCAATCCGAAAATTTCTAAAAAAATTCCCGGTACCAAATCAGGTTCGTCTCCTGCCTCCCTAGAGAGTACCCAAGACGACCGCGTCAATGTCGCCGAGAAAGCACCTTCCGATGGCACCGCGGGCCGGTTAGGTACCACCGCGCCAGGTACCGAATTTGTGCAAAAATGAAAATTTAAAATTTCATTGAATAAATCAAGTTTGCAAATAACTCTGACAGATACAAGAAAACCCTAGAGGTAATTTTTGTTTGTGACTAAAACCTACAGCAGTTTCGGTTTCGTACGGACCACACCCTCAAAGTTTCAATCCGAAAATTTCTAAAAAAATTCCCGGTACCAAATCAGGTTCGTCTCCTGCCTCCCTAGAGAGTACCCAAGACGACCGCGTCAATGTCGCCGAGAAAGCACCTTCCGATGGCACCGCGGGCCGGTTAGGCCGGTTAGGTACCAACGCGCCAGGTACCGAATTTGTGCAAAAATGAAAATTTAAAATTTCATTGAATAAATCAAGTTTGCAAATAACTCTGACAGATACAAGAAAACTCTAGAGGTAATTTTTGTTCGTGACTAAAACCTACAGCAGTTTCAATTTCTTCCGGACCACACACTCAAAGTTTCAATCCGAAAATTTCTAAAAAAATTCCCGGTACCAAATCAGGTTCGTCTCCTGCCTCCCTAGAGAGTACCCAAGACGACCGCGTCAATGTCGCCGAGAAAGCACCTTCCGATGGCACCGCGGGCCGGTTAGGTACCACCGCGCCAGGTACCGAATTTGTGCAAAAATGAAAATTTAAAATTTCATTGAATAAATCAAGTTTGCAAAGAACTCTGACAGGTACAAGAAAACTCTAGAGGTAATTTTTGTTCGTGACTAAAACCTACAGCAGTTTCAATTTCTTCCGGACCACACACTCAAAGTTTCAATCCGAAAATTTCTAAAAAAATTCCCGGTACCAAATCAGGTTCGTCTCCTGCCTCCCTAGAGAGTACCCGAGACGACCGCGCCAATGTCGCCGAGAAAGCACCTTCCGATGGCACCGCGGGCCGGTTAGGTACCACCGCGCCAGGTACCGAATTTGTGCAAAAATGAAAATTTAAAATTTCATTGAATAAATCAAGTTTGCAAATAACTCTGACAGATACAAGAAAACTCTAGAGGTAATTTTTGTTCGTGACTAAAACCTACAGCAGTTTCAATTTCTTCCGGACCACACACTCAAAGTTTCAATCCGAAAATTTCTAAAAAAATTCCCGGTACCAAATCAGGTTCGTCTCCTGCCTCCCTAGAGAGTACCCGAGACGACCGCGCCAATGTCGCCGAGAAAGCACCTTCCGATGGCACCGCGGGCCGGTTAGGTACCACCGCGCCAGGTATCGAATTTGTGCAAAAATGAAAATTTAAAATTTCATTGAATAAATCAAGTTTGCAAAGAACTCTGACAGGTACAAGAAAACTCTAGAGGTAATTTTTGTTCGTGACTAAAACCTACAGCAGTTTCAATTTCTTCCGGACCACACACTCAAAGTTTCAATCCGAAAATTTCTAAAAAAATTCCCGGTACCAAATCAGGTTCGTCTCCTGCCTCCCTAGAGAGTACCCAAGACGACCGCGTCAATGTCGCCGAGAAAGCACCTTCCGATGGCACCGCGGGCCGGTTAGGTACCACCGCGCCAGGTACCGAATTTGTGCAAAAATGAAAATTTAAAATTTCATTGAATAAATCAAGTTTGCAAATAACTCTGACAGATACAAGAAAACTCTAGAGGTAATTTTTGTTCGTGACTAAAACCTACAGCAGTTTCGGTTTCGTACGGACCACACCCTCAAAGTTTCAATCCGAAAATTTCTAAAAAAATTCCCGGTACCAAATCAGGTTCGTCTCCTGCCTCCCTAGAGAGTACCCAAGACGACCGCGTCAATGTCGCCGAGAAAGCACCTTCCGATGGCACCGCGGGCCGGTTAGGTACCAACGCGCCAGGTTCCGAATTTGTGCAAAAATGAAAATTTAAAATTTCATTGAATAAATCAAGTTTGCAAATAACTCTGACAGATACAAGAAAACTCTAGAGGTAATTTTTGTTCGTGACTAAAACCTACAGCAGTTTCAATTTCTTCCGGACCACACACTCAAAGTTTCAATCCGAAAATTTCTAAAAAAATTCCCGGTACCAAATCAGGTTCGTATTCTGCCTCCCTAGAGAGTACCCAAGACGACCGCGTCAATGTCGCCGAGAAAGCACCTTCCGATGGCACCGCGGGCCGGTTAGGTACCACCGCGCCAGGTACCGAATTTGTGCAAAAATGAAAATTTAAAATTTCATTGAATAAATCAAGTTTGCAAATAACTCTGACAGATACAAGAAAACTCTAGAGGTAATTTTTGTTCGTGACTAAAACCTACAGCAGTTTCGGTTTCGTACGGACCACACCCTCAAAGTTTCAATCCGAAAATTTCTAAAAAAATTCCCGGTACCAAATCAGGTTCGTCTCCTGCCTCCCTAGAGAGTACCCAAGACGACCGCGTCAATGTCGCCGAGAAAGCACCTTCCGATGGCACCGCGGGCCGGTTAGGTACCAACGCGCCAGGTACCGAATTTGTGCAAAAATGAAAATTTAAAATTTCATTGAATAAATCAAGTTTGCAAATAACTCTGACAGATACAAGAAAACTCTAGAGGTAATTTTTGTTCGTGACTAAAACCTACAGCAATTTCGGTTTCGAACGGACCACACCCTCAAAGTTTCAATCCGAAAATTTCTAAAAAAATTCCCGGTACCAAATCAGGTTCGTCTCCTGCCTCCCTAGAGAGTACCCAAGACGACCGCGTCAATGTCGCCGAGAAAGCACCTTCCGATGGCACCGCGGCCGGTTAGGTACCACCGCGCCAGGTACCGAATTTGTGCAAAAATGAAAATTTAAAATTTCATTGAATAAATCAAGTTTGCAAATAACTCTGACAGATACAAGAAAACTCTAGAGGTAATTTTTGTTCGTGACTAAAACCTACAGCAATTTCGGTTTCGTACGGACCACACCCTCAAAGTTTCAATCCCAAAATTTCCAAAAAATTCCCGGTACCAAATCAGGTTCGTCTCCTGCCCCCCTAGAGAGTACCCGAGACGACCGCGTCAATGTCGCCGAGAAAGCACCTTCCGATGGCACCGCGGGCCGGTTAGGTACCACCGCGCCAGGTACCGAATTTGTGCAAAAATGAAAATTTAAAATTTCATTGAATAAATCAGGTTTGCAAATAACTCTGACAGATACAAGAAAACTCTAGAGGTAATTTTTGTTCGTGACTAAAACCTACAGCAGTTTCGGTTTCGTACGGACCACACCCTCAAAGTTTCAATCCGAAAATTTCTAAAAAAATTCCCTGTACCAAATCAGGTTCGTCTCCTGCCTCCCTAGAGAGTACCCAAGACGACCGCGTCAATGTCGCCGAGAAAGCACCTTCCGATGGCACCGCGGGCCGGTTAGGTACCACCGCGCCACGTACCGAATTTGTGCAAAAATGAAAATTTAAAATTTCATTGAATAAATCAAGTTTGCAAAGAACTCTGACAGGTACAAGAAAACTCAAGAAGTAATTTTTGTTCGTGACTAAAACCTACAGCAGTTTCAGTTTCGTACGGACCACACCCTCAAAGTTTCAATCCGAAAATTTCCAAAAAAAATCCCGGTACCAAATTAGGTTCGTCTCCTGCCCCCCTAGAGAGTACCCGAGACGACCACGCCAATGTCGCCGAGAAAGCACCTTCCTTTGGCACCGCGGACCGGTTCGGTAACACCGCGACAGGTACCGAATTTTACAAAAATAAAAATTTAAAATTTAATTGAATAAATCAAGTTTGCAAAGAACTCTGACAGGTCCAAGACAACTCAAGAGGTAATTTTTGTTCGTGACTAAAACCTACAGCAGTTTCAGTTTCGTACGGACCACACCCTCAAAGTTTCAATCCGAAAATTTCCAAAAAAAATTCCGGGTACCAAATCAGGTTCGTCTCCTGCCCCCCTAGAGAGTGCCCGAGACGACCGCGTCAATGTCGCCGAGAAAGCACCTTCCGATGGCACCGCGGGCCGGTTAGGTACCACCGCGCTAGGTACCGAATTTGTGCAAAAATGAAAATTTAAAATTTCATTGAATAAATCAAGTTTGCAAAGAACTCTGACAGGTACAAGAAAACTCAAGAAGTAATTTTTGTTCGTGACTAAAACCTACAGCAGTTTCAGTTTCGTACGGACCACACCCTCAAAGTTTCAATCCGAAAATTTCCAAAAAAAATCCCGGTACCAAATTAGGTTCGTCTCCTGCCCCCCTAGAGAGTACCCGAGACGACCACGCCAATGTCGCCGAGAAAGCACCTTCCTTTGGCACCGCGGACCGGTTCGGTAACACCGCGACAGGTACCGAATTTTACAAAAATAAAAATTTAAAATTTAATTGAATAAATCAAGTTTGCAAAGAACTCTGACAGGTCCAAGACAACTCAAGAGGTAATTTTTGTTCGTGACTAAAACCTACAGCAGTTTCAGTTTCGTACGGACCACACCCTCAAAGTTTCAATCCGAAAATTTCCAAAAAAAATTCCGGGTACCAAATCAGGTTCGTCTCCTGCCCCCCTAGAGAGTGCCCGAGACGACCGCGTCAATGTCGCCGAGAAAGCACCTTCCGATGGCACCGCGGGCCGGTTAGGTACCACCGCGCTAGGTACCGAATTTGTGCAAAAATGAAAATTTAAAATTTCATTGAATAAATCAAGTTTGCAAAGAACTCTGACAGGTACAAGAAAACTCAAGAAGTAATTTTTGTTCGTGACTAAAACCTACAGCAGTTTCAGTTTCGTACGGACCACATCCTCAAAGTTTCAATCCGAAAATTTCCAAAAAAATCCCGGTACCAAATTAGGTTCGTCTCCTGCCCCCCTAGAGAGTACCCGAGACGACCGCGCCAATGTCGCCGAGAAAGCACCTTCCGATGGCACCGCGGACCGGTTCGGTAACACCGCGACAGGTACCGAATTTGTACAAAAATAAAAATTTAAAATTTAATTGAATAAATCAAGTTTGCAAAGAACTCTGACAGGTCCAAGACAACTCAAGAGGTAATTTTTGTTCGTGACTAAAACCTACAGCAGTTTCAGTTTCGTACGGACCACACCCTCAAAGTTTCAATCCGAAAATTTCCAAAAAAATTCCCGGTACCAAATCAGGTTCGTCTCCTGCCCCCCTAGAGAGTGCCCGAGACGACCGCGCCAATGTCGCCGAGAAAGCACCTTCGGATGGCACCGCGGGCCGGTTCGGTACCTGGCGCGGCGGTACCTGCCCCGATAGTACCGGCCGGGACTTCGCCGCGTAACGGTCGCGCCGGCGTTTTTCGGACCGCGCGAGCCAATCGAGAGTGCCCCGTCCGCGCGCTGCGCAGCTGTTCGATTTCGGATAATTGCCATGTTTGCGGATTCAGCGGACTGTTGATCGGTGAGTTTTTGCCGGGGAGAGTTTTTCGGCAGGTGGGTTTTTTGGGTGCAATAGCACCGGGCGGTAAACTTTTTGAGGTCGGTACGCGCGCTACCGCTCTCTGAGAAAAATTTAAAAATGTATTTCTTAAAAAATAATAAAAAATCTGGTGCGACACTGCACCCTACGATGCGCGCCCGCCGCTACAACAAATTGAGACTTGAGTCGCAGGTTGCAAGGTTGCATTGCATGTATGCGCGCCACAAAAATAACAGATTAGATTTACTAAAATCTACTTGTTTTGTTGTGTGTGACTTGTGTGCTAGTGCTAGAACTGAAGAAATTCAATTGCCCAAGAAATATTGAATTCCTTGGCAATTTTATCCATTAACCAAGACCTGCTAAATGAAATAGATGTAAATAGTGTCATAGAACAGTTTGCTTCAATGAGAGCTAGAAAGCAACTTACGTTCCTATTTTTTTATTTTTTTTAGTTATTAATAAAACCAAAGAATAATGTTTTATTTTTTAGATAGTATTTTTATTTAGTTTTTCTTCGTACCTGTTGTTTATTTAAACCAAAGAATACTGTTTTGTTTTTTTATTTAGTGATTTTAATTAGTTTTTAATTTCTAATATAATCTAATATTTCTTATTTAAATCATAGAATAAAGATTTTTTTGTTTCGTTTATAATTTTTTGTTTTTTATTTTATGTAAATATGTATACAAAGTTTCTTTCTTATTTCGAGACTGTTCAAAAAAATAAGAAATATTTTAATGCATGGGGATGGGATGGGCCATCCCATTCCCATGCATTAAAACATCCGGATGGGGCGTTATGTCTGTGGCAGCACCGGGCGGCGCGGCGTAGGGACTGGGGGGGGGAGGGGGTCCTTACCCCATAACAAGTTATTTATTTTTTTGTTTCGAAATCGAGGAGATCTCGTCGTGAACTTAAAATATAAAATATGACAAAAACATAGGTACTACCTACCTATTTGTTTGGTGCATTCAATTGTTGAGTGAAGAGTGCTTTTTTCTTGAGTGAAGAGTGCTTTTTTGAGGCGTTGTTCCTCTTACTAAATATTTGAACACAGCGATAAAACTAACTTAGATAATGTTCAAAAAAATGACGTGGGAGTAGCAGCTTCTATGCTGAAATTGTGGGTACGCCTATGGGTATAATTATCCAAGATGGAAAATCATTGTCATTATTTTTGAGTGTTTTGTAGTAATCTCTTTTTATATAGGATGGTCGGAAAATTTTGTATAAGCTCTTCTTAAAGAGTAAAAAAATTATATCAAGCTAAATTGACAGCGATGCTGCGCGCTGTGTAGTTGCGCTTGCATTATACTCATTTTGTCAATTTAAAGATAAGCTATAAAAACCTTTGACTTTGACAGAGATTTTTTGTTTCAAATTCGGTACAGATGTATACAGTGTGTCCCAATTTGATACTGGACACCTCGGAAATACAGGGTGATTCAGTTTTCATTCGGGAAACTTTTTCAATGGACTAAGCACGTCGAAATGAGAAATGACAGTACAGAGTAAAATGTGTGCGCAGCTGTGTTTCGATAACTGTAAAAATGACAGTATGGATTACTCAGAATAAAAATTGAATTTTCGGCCAAACTATAACAGATTATGACAAATACTAAGAGACACTTTTTGTAGCAAATTCAATCGTCTTTCTAATGGCTGCTTAAAATTCATTTCTCAGGACCGTACTATTTTTTTTTCTAATTTAAATGCAACTAAACCTACATAAATCCGCCACTGGTGGCCTGAGCAGCTTGAAAATCTCATGAAATTCGAAAACCATAATGGAAGTGTATAAAAAATAAACGATTTTTTTCTTGAAATTTAAAAATCCTGTATCTCGAAAACGATAAGTTTTTCAGCCTATATTTAGGTATATAAACTTTTTTTCACATTTCGGTATGATTAATCCATTGACGAAGTTTCCCGAATAAAAACTGAATCACCCTGTATATTACGGTGAAGGAAAACAAATTGTGTTTATTTTTTATTGGTAGTCCCAAGGAAGGAGTATCTTATAGGAGGTAGTATTCGGTCGGGGTAATTATTTTATGGCCTGCTAAGATTTTTTAAAATCGCGATCTTTCAAGAAACCCTATTACCGATTTACGACAAAATGCTATTAGAAAAACTGAGTAGGTTTGCGAAATTTGAAAAGTCTAGGCCTACTTTGATTTTTAGCTTTTTCGCCTTTTCCCCCCACTTTTTTCTTAGAAAAGTGTACTTTCTACCTTTCACGTCAAAATGTTATTAAGGAAATTTGTTTATGATGACTGGGTGGGCAAAAGTTCAAGCCTGCTTTGATTTTTGTGAGTTTTAATTTTTTTAGGAATGACGCAATGACTAATCATAATCCATGGCAAGCTCTATGCGATTGCTGCAATTGTCTTTGTTGAGGTAGGAATAAAATGTTTGTAAAAAGCACAATTTTTGAGTTATTTTTTTGCCAAATTTGAATACGGGGGTTTTGAGGGGTGCTGCGTCACGCTATAAAGTCAGAGTTAGTGCAAAAAAATCGCTAATACCGTTTCTTGAACTACCAATAACAAAATAGAGACAATTTGCTTTCCTTGACCTAGGTGTCCAGTATCAAATTGGAGCACACTGTAGATGTCTTTAATTGAACTTCTTGTCAAAATTTCGTTCTTTTTTCTTAAACCCCAGCTTGACAATTTTATTAGAAATTAACGTCCTCAAAAACCCGAATTGCCAGGTTTTTACATACATATCTCGAAATTTGCTAGATATATTTCTATTCGATTTCTTTATTTTTTTATATTTTTGGCCTCTTTTGGGTAAGGAATAAGGAAATTTTAAAATTCCTCTTAGTTTTTAGTGCAAATTACTACCCTGTATTATAGTTCAGCAGTTACTGCTGAAGCACCATGTGTATACATCTGCTAATTAGGTTTTTTAAACGAATTGACCTGAAGGGATCATTATATGGCAATGTCCCCTACTTTTCATGGAAAAGAAGATTGGGGAACAGAGATAATTTAGTCAATTTAAAATACGATAATTGGCAATATATTTTCTTTTGTCAAAGGTACATTTTGCTCTCTCGCCATATCCAATACACGCACGATATATCCGCAATCTTTGATAATAACTAATTTCCGTAAAAATAAGGTTGACGTCACTGTCTCAATTGTGAAGCGCACGCGTCCCTCGGCCTGCTGTCCTTTGTGCATATTAACTGTTTCTATTCTATAGACTTTGATTACAATTGGAAATTAGTAGGTACCTGTTCTTCGTAACTTTTACTCAAATGCTAAGTAGTGAATACTTTTGCAGGTCTTTCTTAGTTGCATAGGTAGGTATACCTACTGTATTTCGTACCTACTTTCATTGTTAGATATAAACAGAATTCGGTATCCTCCTAACAATAATGTCCCAGCTCTTACGAAATATTCAACATGGGATGTCTTCAATTTCAAAACAATAACAAGATAGTAGGTCCCGGTGTCTACGTCTGAGATGAGGAGATTTTCGCAAGTGATAACGTTCGCTTGAGGAAAAATCGAGAATGCAAAAGCGTGAAATTGCGGAACCCGTTGGGCCGTTCTCAAGGGATGCGGAAAGTAAAAGTTTTCCGGTACAAAATCGATAATAGTGCTACTTTATCTTTTATTACCTTCAGGTTAAAACGGTTAAAAATAATTGTTCAGGTGAAAGTTTTTAGTGAACTTAAGCGTAATGGATTTTAAGTGTTTTGGCCTCTTAAAGGCATTAAAAGATAAAATACCTTCTACTACTACTACTTATATACTAGTAACTAAACTATAGATACAATTCAACATATTGCACTTTTTCCGTAACACATTGGTCAATAATAAGTATATGTAAAATCAAAAGCATTATTTAATGGTAAATAGTAATATTGCTCGTCACAAATCCTATTCAATATATACTGAATTTTTGTACGTTTTTAGACTTTTAACTACTCGTAGTCTCATTTACTTTGTTTCTGCAAAATAATACCAAAATTGAATTCCTTGACCCCAAAAACAGAAAACGACATATCACTCACTGTTTCCAAATTTACCTCTTTGCACCCAATCTCATACCCCTTTACCTAGTAATATCAAAAATAGTATCTAGTTAACACTGACGTCAGAACCGATATTATTGAAATGCCCTTTATTTTGACGCCGAGATTAAATATATCCATACTACTCTACTGCACCAATCTTTTGTTGTTGAAACTTTGGTTTTCCATGCTTTCTGAACCGATTTAGCGAAACAGTTTTTGGACTATGTTGAGACAACTTTATTTTTTATTACTGCTATTTTTTTCCCGGACTGTAGAAAATAAATTACTGCTAAATGAGCCATCATATTTTAAGAATCGTTTCAACCCAACCGTTAACAAAGCTAAACGCATTTGTAACAAATACATGTAAGATCCAGTTCAATGAGCATAAAATTAATCAATGTAAGATTCTGCATGTTGGTCTAAATTCTAAATTTACCACGAATAATCTTGTCTACCAATTTCAGACAATAAATAACTTACCAGTTTATATTCGCTCAAATGAAAACTATTAATTTTTGATAGCCATCTTTACTTTTCTATATTTGCATTAATATTAAGTATTACTTAATTACTTACACATGCAATTTCTTTAGTAATATCAAAAAGTTTCTTTATAACCGTGACATACTAAGGAATATTCCTTCGAATGTAACCGAATTTTTTTTAGGTAGGTACACGTTAATTAGACATTTCCTCTTGTTCACGGTGCATTCTAAGGAACTATGGTCGGTTATTCCAAAACGGCAGGTGCATTTTTACACCCAGAGGCAAGACACGAAGAAATTATAGATGTAGAAAATGTTAAAAAATGAAAACGGAAGTGTGTTTTTGTAAATTCTGGATTTCTAATGTATAATAATTATGGCTTGAGCTTCAGACCTTTCTCGCTGGCTTGTGAAACGTCTAGTCACTTTGCTTGGTTCACAACGAAAACAAATAATGCTAATGTTGTTGCACTTCATCGATTTGCACTTGTAAATTTTTAATGCTCATATTATGTTTTGTATCCTCTCGAAAGCTACCTACCTATTTGTTGTTCCGTATTCTATTTAATAATTTATTCGGTTTTCTCGTAAATTCGCCTTACTATATACTTGCTAATTAGATTATGATTCCATTTTATTCACACCAGGATATGCAAATTAGTTGTTCAAATAAATATGGTAATGAAATAAGGCAATGAAACCAAAGAACCGTTAAAAACTTGTTAGAGAAATTGCAATTTTTTGGTAAACAAACAATAATTTTTAATAAGAAAAATTGTGGAGGTTTAGTAATTATCTAGAAAGAACACCCATGTAAGGAAAAATTCGGCCAATTTTGATGGCTACATTTTATATGCGAAAAAGTCAATCCATTGATCTCAAATTTTTCATGATAAAATAATATGATTTTGCTTGTCACTTTTCATTAGACTCTTCTACTTCAACGTAGAGGACAGGGTGTTAAAGTGAATTAAAAATGTTATTATTAGGTCATGTGTTTTTTAAGCTGGGTGTATAGTTGAAGTTGACAGATTTGTTTGTTGTAGCTGGACCAACACTATATTAAAGACCTTGGCAATGCACAGTGTGCATGTTTCAAGCGATCGCCACTGGCACCACACGACGAAACAAATTTATACGGTGGTTTTAGTTAAAACACCATTGTTGCAGAATCTTTTATAAAATAAAAACATGCAAATATGTCTGTTACAACGAAGTTAATATTCAAAATAAAATACTTGTTTGTTATGTCCCTCTAATTTGACAAGTTCACATGGCATATTTCCATACATTTTCTAACAAAAGCGAGTCTAAAAAGCAAGCAAGAGTATTTTTTTGGTACCTTTTGGTTTGAAACGCAGTCCATGGCTAGTTGTAGTATGTGAAAGCATAAAACGCATTAGATTTTTCAGTTTCTTCTTTATATGGAGGACTATTGGTTCGCTTTGAAGCAACAAAATTTTCTATTTTCATTCCTGCATACGTTAAAAAATACTCTTCCAACATAATATCTTTAATTTTCGCTTCTTCAGCTGGTTGATCAGATCATACCATAATTTCAAAATAGTGTTTATTCTTCTGCAATTCACCTAATGGTCTGTGCATACCATTTTCTTCATATGCGCGAAAATTTCATGTTATCACAAACAAATCTACCTCGAAAAGCCGTATTAACAGGACAAAACTGCCAAAACGCAAAGACAATTTGTTACCGCAAAAAGAAGGTAAATCGTAATAAAGCTGGATATTTAAAATTTTGGATTTTTTAAACGTCAGAAACTGACATCCCAATAACCACAGAATTCCCGCCTATAACCTATAATAAGTCGCCATTTTTTCGTTGTGTAGCGCCACCCCAATCCGTAAACAACAATGAAATATGACCGCACGCTCGGGTCTTTAATATAGTGTTGGTCCAGGTTGTAGGAACACATTTTTGTATAATTTTAGTCAAAAGATTCAAAGAACAACCGGAAAAAAAGATGGGTGCTTATTGAGAAAACTCATACCAAATTTGAGGTCCATATTTCAACAGACATGATTTTTTTAACAGAGTCAAGCCTATAATGAACAAAAAAAATTTCAATAAATAGCCAGATAAGCGGCCATATCTCGTAAACTAAATTATTTTGGTGCAAATAATATGAAGTCGATGGATTAACCTAATTTTTGTAACACCCTGTATACCATCGAAACGTGTGCGAACTTTTCGCATACAAGCCACCTTCAATTGATCTTGATTTCTTCAGTTTTTTTAGCTTCTAATATCATAAAAATCAAAACTTCTTTTTCAATTGAAAGGAAACGACTCCAAATTACAATATAATTCATAGATTTACACTATACACAAAAGCGGCCATGACTTTGGATTGTGATGGTGTGAATATTCAAATAAGAATAATTCATACTTACTTCTTGAAGCATGACTTGCAATACGTAGGTGCTTGTTATACCATATGGCTCTCTACAACTTTTCACTGTTCAAATCAGATCATACAGAATATTTACCAGCAGCACTAATAAACAGTTTATTGAAAAAAGTAAACATATTATATAGAAATGTCTTGAATCATCGTCTCTCCTGTTGTAAAACACAAGTACCTACAAGCATTTGAAGATTAAAACAGGGTGAACATTCGCATTATTACGTATTCCTATCTCGCATTGACGTACCTGGTTTGTCCAGAATATTGAAAAGCTGTGGTAACCTAGATGTATGTGTGAATTTACAATTCCAATGAAAAGCACATTCCTGTGGTCAATATCTATAACACATACAAATACACTTTTACTGTGTAGAAATTTGATAGAGTAGGACGAGAGAATGAGAAAACATTAAACTAGTACACAGACTTCGATCTATATCATAATATGGTGACGTCATTTCAAAAATGTCATAAATTCTAACGTTGCTTTCGTCTGCTGTAGAGAGAAATCAGTTCGCCCTGTAAAAAATTGGTCTTTAGCATTATATTAATATTTATATAAGTATCTAATTCCTAGCAATTAGGCATTTTACCCAGGAAGGATGTTACGTTGGGTAACTCGATTAGTTTTCGTTGCGAATTAGTCGACTTTCATCGGAAACCATTCAGATTAATTTATGAACTGAACCATTTATAGAAATATACGATGCAACAATGTTTCTAATATCCCCCTGCACCATCTGAAAACGAGTCTGAAGCCTCGGAGGTGCGGTAATCAAACACTATATGTGGGTTTGCAATTAGCTCAAGAAGACACTGGGTAGGTACTAGGTACCGCTTTAACGAATTGCAGCTGGTATAAAAATTATTAACGCTAGCAGTGAAAGGATTTATGGAAGGCCAAGGTAAGCCAAGGCAGAACGTTTGTTCACGATGACCGAGGGTATTCAATTTTCACGTGAGATTGATGTTAAATAAAAGCTAAGCGATAAGTGTTTTTTTTTTAATTATACCTATTAGATAGTACTAAGTATAGTAATACAAGAGAAAGAGCGAAGGAGTTTCTTATACTCAAAAGTATAGTAACTTTCAAACTAATATTTCCAGTGGCGAGAAAAATCCGAGTTCTACGTCTATGCACCATAATTACAACAATCTGATACTACAGGCTTTTGCATAGTTTACAGTAACGTCATCACACCAAATTTTATCAAAATGACGCAAGGCGTTCAAAAGTTCTAACACATAAACTATTTTACGATTAAAACTTCAGGGCCAGATTATACCCAAACGAAGCATCTTTGCACTGCGAGGTAAGTTTAGCTAAATCGATTTATATATTTATATCTGGTGGAGTTTTGTAAACAACTTTTATGGCTGACCGGGTTAAAAGGTGACCGAAAGAATTTCGACTATTCCTCAAAAAAAAAATCATAGGGAAATCGGCACGTACCCAACTGAAATTAAATTATAAAATTATTAGAAAGGACAACAGAATCGGCGTGACACTTTACAATTCAAATTAATCGAATGGTGGACACATTACGTTGCGCCTGTTTACAATTTCAGATTTATTTCGGTTTCCCATTTGCCAGTTTTTCCGGTTTTTAGATTCGAACATTAATTTATTCTATAATGGTGAGTATCGGTAATAATTTACACATGTTTCATTTATTAAAGAATATATACAACAATAATCATAATTCATACTCATAATTACATAACTTTAATTTTGTTGATTTAATGTAATGGGAATTGTGTCTTCATGCCGCAAATGGCAACGAAGACAAAATAATAATAATTGCCCCCCTCTCCTGCACAAGCATGTGGTTGCTTCTGGGGTACCTACTCCTAGTTTGGAGTATTGTGAGGGTGAGAATTGTTATTATTATTATATTATTATTTAATCCCATTATTAAACACGTCCATTTTCAAATGAAATAGGTACTGTAAACAATGGACAAGGCCTACTATAAAGACAGGCCCTGGCGCACAAAAATCACGTGACCATCTTAGTCAGACGTTACATGTCATTTGTCACATAACTGAAAGCGGCAGCTTGGGTTTTGAGAAGTTTTCAATGTTTAAAGTGTTTTTAAACGTCTTAGTTTATATTTTAGAAACAAGTTTGTGTCTAGTGCGCGTGTGTCCTGGCGGAGGGGAACCGCCGCCAGGTGTTATTATGGCCTCTGGGTGGGAGTCGTGGCGTCCAAGAGTATTGCCGCTCGCACCGACGCGTGAGCGCTGTAAAGGGGAATTCTCCCTCTCCCCTCTCACAGAGGGGTGAACTGCTTACGGGAGATCCGCGAGTTCAGACGGTCCGGGTGGCTGGAAGCCGTTCCCTTTGACCACGTTCGGGTTTGTGTATTTATTGTATTCACCATTCACCTTGTGCGAAATAAATTAGTGTTGTAACCGTTGATTTTCGTTGTCGACCCACGCCCCGATACGGTTTATCTATTCGGTCTTTCACGCTGCCCAACAACTGAGACCTCGTCAATATTTGCAGTATACCTACCTACTGAGGTTAGTTTTCATTTTTATTTCGTAAAACCACAAAATATATAGGTTACGTAAAACATAACCTAAATACCAAATATTGAGTCTGTTTATATTATATTTATACATATTACAAAAGCCAGGAAGAAAGTGTCGCCATAACAAACATTTGTTTTGCCACGGGATGAAAATTTCCGCCAAAATTGGATTCGTCAAATTCCAATTGAGATTTAATTTCTAAAAAACCCTTAAGTATGTGTGACTAACACATTTTCAAGAAAGTGAAACAATAATTAAAGTGGACAAATGTGTTGTGGGAGGAAAATACCTATAGAGAATATCACCTAAGCTAAAGGAAGGTGAAGTCCCAACAATTTTTGAGAAGTGTCAAAATATTGTGAGTGCAGTGCCGTTTAACTCTCAGCCCAAAACAGCTGAGGCAGGTTGAAAATTTTGAAAAAAACAATTAGAGAAAGCTTGGATGCACAAAACCAATAATGTAATAGATGAAAGAAAACTTGCCAAATTGTTACGAAATTTGTTTTTTCTACTTATCTCCAAAAATGCCTTTCATTAAATAGCACTAAGTTGGTCACGTGACTACGCAATTATGCGTTAGCGCCGTGGCCTGTCTTTATCGTTGGCCTCGAACAATGGATATATGACATCACTCAAAAAGATGTTGGCTCTGTTTACTTTTTGTTCTTAGTCCCTCTATCCTTGGTTATTTCTCTGAGGTTTAGACTCTACGTGGTGAATGCAGGGACATACGCAGTTAATTTATTGACAACGTATGCTTATATGATTTTCTTTACACTTACCGACTGTTTAAAATAAATAGACTATAGTCGGTAGGTACCTCATACTACGCCGCTGATGCCGCGTCTAAACTTTTGCATCCAATCAAAATAAAAATAAGAGAAAAAGCAAAAGATCCGTTGTTCCCCCTTTACCTGATTATATAAAACAATACTCAAGGCGCAATGTAAAAAGTAATCAGACGAACAAGCTGGGAACGAGCACTTCCCCGCGATGAAATAAATAAAAAGTTAATGGGCGTGTAATCAAAGTTTACCGGAAAGTTTGAAAAATTACCAAGAGGGTTTAACTTTTTTGCTCGGAAGTTTTGGTTTTATCAACTCTTTCATCTTCGGGCCCCCGGATGCGGAGTTCGAGAACCGGAATGGGGAAGTTACAGATTTTTAAAGTTGAGCATCTCACGGTTTTTGCACGAGAAGGGTTATGACAGCCAAAATTGCTCTGATAGTACCTTACAGTAAAATTAATAGTTATTTGGTTGCAAGGCACTGAAGTTCCACTTGAAAAAAAAATGTATCACCCCACCCCCGAGAAAGTCTAGCTACGACTCCGTGATACTGAATGTGGTAACAGATCTATCTTGATCTTTATTGATGTCGTGAATATGATCTGGGGACGACAAATCAATTTATAAAATATATCCTTCATCAGCATCGTCAGCAATCTTGGTGACATCAATACCGGAGACCCACTCAAATCCTCCGTAAGGAAGAGGCTCACACATTGCCCAGCCATAAAGGTTATTAACATCCGCAGAAAGAATATATTTTGACGGTATATTAGCATCATAGTTTTCGATATATTTGTTTTTGGCATGAGAAAACCGGTGGAAGCCATCTTGGATTAGCATATGCATTTCCAATTGGTAATGCTTGCCCAATCACTGACCAACCAACCACAAAAGTCAAAAAATCACTTAATAGCTTTGCCTCCAGAAATCTGTAGGCACTTAATCTTAATCATAATAACCTTCCAGAGATATACCTGCCCTGATAAAGATACCTACAAGGAAATGTAATCCGCATAGCAGATCGCAATCTCCGATTGAAGCATTTCCCAAGACCATAGCTTTCATGCATGGATTAATTGCCTCAAGCAATTAGCGTGTCGAAAATATAAAGATATAGTGCGCCTTATATACATGGTGGATTTTATTTTGCATCTGCAAGTCCGAGTGGACGGAATTGGAAGAGAAATTAATCAGTACATTATAATTAATTTGAGTAACATTTAATTATACGCTTTTCCAGTTCAGTCCATATATCGTAACGTGATTTCGATCAGAAAATCGACGAAGGAGAAAATTATGGAAGAAGAAGAATAAATGTGTTTGACAGCAGGTATTTCTCATTTCTGCAAACTAATAGATATTTACAATAATGTTATGAACGACGTTAATAGTTAATAGAACCAAGTTTTGCCATAAAAAATAATTTATGTCTAAATTATTATCGATGGAGTTAATATGAAAATAGCGAATATTTCGTTTTATATATTTTTGGGACAAGGAAAGCAATTTTTGAAATGAGGCAATCGGTCTTTTTGAAAAAGCAGCCACAAATTTTCTTCCACTTGCGATTTTGCGTGTCTATACAAATTCTATTTGAATAAAGAACGTAATCACTGCCCAATGAAATTAATTGGTACCTACCTACTTTTAAGAACATTTTGACCCAAAAGCTTTTTGTCATTTGGCATTGAATTACCGTAACGAATTATTTTATTCGTTTCATTATATACAATACATGGCATAAATAAAAGCTTGTTTTCAAAATGGTTTTTATTTATTATTTCATGTTGTGTTTTTTAATTAGTCTATTTATTTATGATAACGCATCATTATTGTCCATCATCTTGGGGCATCCGCCATATTGAACTTGAAAATAACGTGACGTATTATACTCGTCGAACCCTTTCAGTTGATGCCCATGTCAAGGATGTTGTGAAGAAATATTTAATCTGCCATCTTGGAACGGCCGCCATATTGGATGTATAGTATGACTTCAATCACCTTATCGTTTTCTACTCATCAAACGCTTTCATTTTCTGATGTCCATATCAAGGGTGTTGTAATGAAAAAGGCAATCCATCTTAAAGCAGCGGCCATTTTGAACAAATTACAATATTGAGTATACCTACTTACTAGATTGTATTGGCACCAGCACCAAAAGTGTGTGCAATCGGTTGTGTGGAACTGGTTTAAGATATATCTAAAAGCTTCTAAAACTATTGATTTGTAGGCACCTTGTTTAGACCTTACTTCAAAAATGGTTTCTCAATTTATTTAAATTGCTTAATTTTAAAAAAATACAAAAAATTGTAGACAGTGGACATTCTACCCTGGCCCTGAGTGTAGCCTTTTGAAAGATTAAGAAACCAAACATCTCATATGCAGGGTGATCCAAAGTTTATTTGCCTAACTCCCAGAATCGACGGAAAAGTGTACAAATCCGTAAAATCTTCATTTTTGCAGATAATCGCCTAAACTTTTTTTGTTTGAAAGGCTTTCAAAAACCGCTTCTTTTGACCTTCCTGCCTTTTTCAAAATGCAAATCCAGGGCCGGCTGCGATTTTTTTATACTCCCGATTTTCGCGAAAACCATTTAGCGATTTTTTTATTTAAAATCTGACCCCACAGCATTAATCAGAACACCCCAAGACCCCTATATACCAAATTTGATTATATATAATTTGAAAATATACAGGGAGTTTCATTCTGCAGGGTGTTAAAGTTGAGCAAAATAGGAATTTTAAAGGCATCTGCCAAGTCAAGAGTTCCATGGAATCCCCTCAAAATAGTTGAATGGTCAATGGGACGACTCCAGGTGTTGGTGTGCAAAGGTCCAATACAAAATATACAGAATGTTCTTATCTTTGCCATCTCCAAATGCTGAATTTTTATGAAACTTCATACGGGTCATGAGTGCTGTGGAATCATTGAAAAAATATTGATAAACACAAAAGTAATGTATTTCTTTACAAAATGCCAACTAACAAATAAAAACAATTTAAATTATTGGACCTTACTCAACAAAGTCACTGTCTAAGATGATACATTTTCTGTGCGTTTCCTGTTGTGGCACACCAGCCACCTTAACTGATATGGACTTAGTGACTGGCAGGCTTCTGTATTTTTTAGATTTAGTTCGTAGTAGTATGTGGAGCGGTTTTGATATTCTCGATTTTTGACCCGTATAAAGTTCCAAAAATTCAGTAGTTTGAGATTGCACAGATAAGGACACTCTGTATATTTTGTATTGGACCTTTGCACACCAACACCTTGAGTCGTCCTATTGACCATTCAACTGTTTTGAGGGGATTCCATGGCACTCTTGACTTGGCAGATGCCTTTAAAATTCCTATTTTGCTCAACTTTGACACCCTGCAGAATGGAACTCCCTGTATATTTGTTATTCAAATTTGGTATATAGGGGTTTTTGGGTGTTCTGATTAACGCTGTGTGGTCAGATTTTAAATAAAAAAAATCGCTAAATGGTTTTCGTGAAAATCGTGTATAAAAAATCACAGCCGGCCCTGGATTTGCATTTTGAAAATGTCAGGAAGGTCAAAAGAAGCGGTTTTTGAAGGCCTTTCAAACAAAAAAAAGCTTAGGCGACTATCTCCAAAAATGAAGATTTTTACGGATTTGTACAATTTTAAAGTTGGACACCCTGTATACAGTGGGTCTGGTTTTTCGTGTTAAAATCCTAAGTATGCTACGGGAATTGGAGGGCACATTTTTTTATAGATATGTCCTTGAAAGTTCATCATTCGCGAAGCATTGGTTTTACAGCCTGGCTTTCTGCGATTTTTTAAATGAGTGCGTTTTTTGAAAAACCTTTGTATTTACAATCTGACCACAGAATTAATCAAGAAACGAAAAAAAACACCATATACCAAATTTCAACAAAAAATTTACTTGGAGTTCCATTCTGCAGAGTGCCAGAATGCAAAATGGGAATTTAAAGCCATATGGCGAGTCAAGTGTATCATAGAATTACTGCTGTACTTTTTGAAATTTTATACTGGTCAAAAATCGAATATATCAAAACCGCCCCAGACATTATAAACGAACTAAGTCTCAAAAATATAGAAGCCTGCCAGTCAGTAAGTCTATATGAATTAAGGTGGCTAGTCTGCCACTACAGGAAACTCACAGAAAATGTATCATCTTAGACAGTGACTTTGTTGAGAAACGTCCATAATTAAAATTGTTTTTATTTGTTGGTTCGTATTTTGTAAAAAATAAATTATTCTTGTGAATATTTTTTAAAATAATTCCAGAGCTTTCTCGGCCCTTATAAATTTGATAAAAATTCAGCATTTTGAGATGGCCCAAAGAAAAATACCCTGTATATTTTTGTATTGAATCTTTGCACACCATCATTTTCAGTGGCCTATTGACCATTTGAGGGATTCCATGGCACAGGTGACTAGCCGGATGCCTTTAAAATCCCTATTTTTCTCAACTTTGACACTTTGCAGAATGGAACTTCCCGTATATTTTTGTTGAAATTTGGAATGTGGGGGTTTTGGGGTATCCGTTTCATTGACACGAAAAACCAGACACACTGTGTATCGAAAATCCAATGGTTTTCGTTGTGTGGGCGTTAGAGCTTGTATTTTATTTTAAGTATATTTTTGATATCTTCTAAAATGAATTAGTTGTTAACAAAAGTTGGAGAATTTCTATAGGGCTATTCATAGCTATAATTTGGATGGCAATAAGGAATTTTAGTATTATTGCGCCACTGGAAAATTCACTTTTCATTGCCTCCCGTAAATTTTAATGACTACGTTTATCTAGTAACAACTCGATCGGATTGAAATGGATCCGATTGAGTTATGTCAAATCTTTTATAATTCTACGTTTACATCATCCGTATTGAATCCTACGGTTTTCAATCCTCTCTGTGGACATTAACTTATTATACTGATTCCACAGTAGGTTGGTGCACATTCTGGCCAACTTCTGTTTGGAAATAGCTGCTTGACTTGAAATTTTAAATATGATTGAATTTCAATCTGTAGGGTTTACGCCGTCTATTTGACTCCGCTCCAGTGAATTCAAACCTCTCTCAATCGGATCGAACGCGTCGAGATAAACGTAGTCCATGTTAATTTAAAAAAGTGCTTTTAGAGATTTGTCTAGAAATACTTTTGCACCTTGTTTACCCATATTTTTTGACAGTGATGTAACAGATACATTTTTTCGGTATCTAGATACAGATACAGATACTGTCTGGCAGATGTATCTAGATATAGATACCGATACATTTTTTCCAAAGTATCTGGGTACAGATACAGATACGTTAAAAAAGTATCCAGATACTTAATATACTTTTACATATATTTTTCCGCATTTGTGTATTTTGGTGTGGTTTAAAAGTATTATTCAATTAATTGACCACCGGGCTGTTTTAGTAGAGCATAGAGAACTAGGACAACAGAATTACGGTTAAAATGGATAAAATTAATTTAGTTTTGGAAGTTTTGGAAGTAGGAATTTCGGAATTTTAAACAGGGAAACTTGAATTTTGCTGTGAGAACAACACTTTTTTTGTGAGGGAGAGGCTATTGACGAAAGAAGTACCTTAGGATTACATGCTTTGTAGAATCAATGATGTAAACTAAGCGGCTAACTATGAAATAAAAACATACCTTTGACCAAGCGAGGGTGCTTCTCAATTTAGCGGATTAAAAGTTTGCATCATCGATTGCACAAAGCAAAGCATGTAATCCTATTTAAATTACAATAAACTTAAAATTAATTTTTGCCCATAGGAGCGGTTTAAAAGTTAAATATAGGCACGTGGCACGCCTTGGAATCTTGGTTAAAAAAATGTGTCTAGTATTTAAGTATCTAGATACTTTCAAAGGGATCTAGATACTGAAGTAGATCCTGATTTTTGTAAGTATCTAGATATGTATCTAGGTACATAAAAAGTATCTAGACACAGTATCTAGATACCCGTATCTCGATACATTATATCACCGATTTTTGAACCGATTTTAAACAAAACTTATGCATTTTTCGCTAAATATCCCATAATAGCAATTTTTCATAGAATTAACAAGTAGGTAAACTCAGTGATGTAACAGATAAAATTTTTTCGGTATCTAGATACAGATACAGATACTGTCTGGCAGATGTATCTAGATACACATACCGATACATTTTTTCCAAAGTGTCTGGGCACAGATACAGATACGTTAAAAAATATCTAGATACTTTCAGATATTATCAGTTAATTAAGAAAATTTCACACCTCATAAAGCAATCAATATACTTATCTACTTAAATATTATTTATGAAACAAGTGTGTGTAGGTAAAGTAGAATTGTTTAGATGAATGTGAAGTTTAGATTGTGACTAATCAAAACAAGTTGTGGGTTAGTAGTTTACCGTGTACATCACCCCAAAGTGAGCACTGCATGAGTAGGTACTTTATGTACGGTATTTTAAAAAAGTCACTAAATCACACCCAATTTTATTATTTGTATTGTTTATTTTTTTAAAATTAAATATAGGCATGTGGCATCATTTGGCATCTTGGCTAAAAAATGTATCTAGTATCTAAGTATCTAGATACTTTCAAAAGGATCTAGATACTAAAGCAGATCCTGAGTTTTGTAAGTATCTAGATACAGTATCTAGATAAATGTATCTCGACACATTACATCACTGGGTAAACTTACTGTATTAGGCAAAAAAGTAAATTTTCCAATGGCGTATCATTTTTTCGTTAGATGAATATTAAGAGACCATACGTCCCATATATGTGGTACCGACCATCTACCCTTGCGCACCGACCCGCGCCGCCTTTAGAAAGGCCCGCTCTCGCCTCTCTAACCGCACTCCCCTTCTGTTCCAGCGGCCATGGAGGAGCCGGCCGGTGCGGCAGTGCCGCCGCCGCTGCCGCCCAAGACGAAGCCGCGCTCCCGGTCCCCCTTCTCCAGCTCGTCCTCCACGTCCTCCACGTCTTCGTCTTGCTCGGCGCGGGCCGCCGCCGCCGCCGCGTGCCCCGACGCGAGGCCGGCCGCCGGCCACGTCGTCAAGATCCTGATCAACCCCGGGGAGCGGGACGCTCCCGCCCTCGTCGAGAAGGTGAGTAGGTACCAGGTGCAACGTCTAGAAACACTAAAGTCCGCTCACTTCTTTGTTCTCTCGGAGGAGCCGACAATTTTTGCGACCGGTCGTAAATCAGCGTCACCTCGCCCGCTTCGCATTTACGAGGGCGACTAAACGAAATCGCCGTCAAGCTAGTTATACGGAGGCAGGTTCATATCGACTTTCCGTGAAAAAACATAAACTTGGTTTGTCCAGCTTTTACGGGACACCCTGTGTCAATTTCAATAAGACCATGGAAAATTTCACCAAAAACCTTAAAACTTTTGTCTCTACAATTTTTTCTTTAAGTTGAAAAATAAAGAAGTTAAGGGGGGGTGTTCCTCTTGGATGGATCACCCTGTACAGTTAAATTAAAATACAAGGTAGCTATTACCAGAATCTACATAATTAGTAGGTAGGTACCTAAAGATATCTGTAGACTTTGGTTGGAACATGAAGAAAAATGCAATTATTTATGTTTTACCACAGAAAATATACTACTGTGGTTCTACGTTCATTTTTAATAAAGCCTAACAAAACATGGAGCAGACAAAAACATAAATAACAAATAAATTTTTATTGACAAAGAGTTAAACTAATCAATTTAAATTGACATAAACAATACAGAACAAAATATTTCGCATACGTATGTACCTACACAAGCATGCGTCTTACCATAAGCTTCTGGCAATAATCTTAATGGGACAGCCGAGGGGACAGCAGTTTTTAATAAACGTTTTCCGGACGAAGTGAATGACTGATCATCAAAATGTGCCTTGCAGATTCTTATACAAATGCCTTTTCGGGTGGAATAGTCGCAAATTTATGTTTTCCGATGAACCCTAAGTCATTCTTCCATTTCTGGCACCTTCAAATTTTCAATATTTTATTATTATATCTATATTATTCTTCAATTAATATATTATGTTAATGTTCAAATGTCACATAAAAAGTCTTAATTTTTGTAGGTAGGTACCTCAAACTCAATCTTACCTTTCAGGGTCTTTAGAAAATGAAAAAAAGTAATATAGTCTTTTGAACTGGTTTTACAGCCATCCGCACTGCAGTAAAAAGCGTTACTAGGCATCACTACAACACAGTCACGGTCGGTAGGTAATATTTTGCGGTAGTATTTTGCGCGCACCCGGTAGAATGCAAACGAACCGCTCTCAGCTACACTGTGTACATCTTATTTTCGTGGCCCGGACTTATTATAGTATATCTCTGGACGCTGCCAGGGACTTTTTAAAATAAGGCATGTCACAGTCACAGTAGGAAAAGTGAAGCCTTGAGGGGAAGTTTGTTTTCTGTCGACTCCAAGGAGACCATAAGGGGGCTGGTACAAGGTTATGTTATATGTCAGTGTCCAACTGCCATCAGGTTTTATGTGACATGCCAGTGCCATAGATTCTAAAGGAGGCAAAATATTTCCCATAATAATTCACAATTTTTAAGTTTTCTAACTTCCGAATACTCAGATGTGTCAATTAAAGGTAATGCGGCCGCCTGTAGTAGTCCCAATAATTGCAACTAGATTTTTTTTGTATCACCTTTAGTAATCCTACAATTCCCATTACGTGGGCATTACGTATAAGTAGGTAGTTCAAAACAAAAATCGTATTTCGTAAATTATAAATTTTTAAGCTGGTATAGCTTCAGCCAGGCCTTTTTTTAAGAGTTTTTATCTACGACTACAAGTTTAATTTGGGTGAGGTACCTTGGGAGAGAAATAAAATTACTAAAATTTTATAATGAACACTGAGAAAAACTACATGACTACTAGACCTAATCTTAGTAGTCCATCCCGAAATCTGTGAAAGTTCTTTGGATAGATACATTCAACAAGGGCAGAAAGTTCAAGTATACATGTTACAAATGGATTGAGGAACCTGGTAACAAGGTGCAATAGCGACAAATTCTTAAATAAGCAAACTCGGCACTACTGACTTACCATACTTATTACTTCAATTCGTGGAAATAATTTCTGGAAATCAATTAAAACTATAAAATAAATTTGTTTCATTTGACAGTTGCCAAATTCTGCACTTGTAGATACAACATTGTCAAATCTAATTTTTAGAAATCATGGAAACCATTATTATTTTTTAATAACAATCAAAGTACTTGTTATATTCCTAGATTCTCCAATAAAATGGCATACTTGGCCTCACTGAGACCATTAGAATGAGGAAAGAATAGGCCTCACTTTGGAAAGTATAATGCTGGGTCCCCTTACTTTAAAGAGTCCCTGGTTTGGGTCTAAGTATGAGTTTTTATATGACGGTGAATTTGACATTTTAATAAATTCCAACCTCACTTCTATAGCGACGACCTTTGCGTAAATCACCGGGATTCGCAGCAAACAGGGACATATAAGCGAGAAGAAAAATGATGGTGTGCTTGGGGCTGCCATTAGAACGAGGAAAGAATAGGCCTCACTTTGGAATTCACGTTCACGCGATGCTACCCACTATAACTTTTTAATTTTCTGCAATAGAAAAAGTTTTATAGCGTATTCGAAAGGAATTGATGGCACAGATGAAGTTCCAAGGCAATAAAATGATCGTAAACCACGGGCGGTGTCATTTTCTTTTATTTAGCTATACCAACATTAAATAAAATCTTTCAAGCTGGGAATGAAGTCAACGACTTGCCTGTAGTGAGTAGAACAACATTATGGAGTATGGAGAGTCCTTAAGGACATGAATTTTCGCTGGCAGAAACACAGACAAACCCAAAATAATTTGTTGGAGAAGGGAATACCTACGGGCGATAAGAAGATTTCGAAATGTGGGAAGAAACATTTTTTACTTGAATGAAACTTGGTTAAACGAGGGACATAGATACTGTTTCAAAAGTAGGGAAAGACAAAGAAAGTTCTCGGCAAGCTTTTATGGAAGGGTGGTCAAGAGAGGTATAAACCCTCCATCTGGAAAAGGTCGTAGGCACACGAAGATGGATTTCTAGATGACGGTTTATTAGACTTTCAATCCAATTCACGGCCACGAGGAAATGACGGCCGATGTATTTGAAGAATATCTTCAGCAAATGATAGAGTGGACACCAAATAATTATACTTGTTATTGATAATGCAAGTTAAGATTCTAGACTAGTGGAGAAGAGAGTTCGTGAAGAAAAGCAAATATTATTGAATGCTGAACGAGAAGCGGCTGCAATTTGAAGAAAGAATGACCAAAAAAACTTTTAAAAATAGCCAGGCAGCATAAGTCAGTAATTTAAGAAATATGTAGTCGACGAAATGGCAAAAGAACGTGGCATAATTACTGTGCAGCGACTGCCGCCATACAATTAATTTTGAGCTTAATCCCGTAGAGTTTATATGGGCCCAAATGAAAGGACATGTTGCAAGACATAAAACTATTTATAAGCCGGCAACTGATGATCAATTCACTGGACATTATTATTACTGCAGAAAGTTGGTGAAATACGATACAACGTGTTATTGCGGAAGAAAATAAAATGTGGAATCTCGATGAATTGATTAACGACCTCTTCACAACGACTCTTCCAAATTTTCAAAAGGCGATCCTTTGTATTTTGAATTGTAATATTATTGTAATAAATAAAATTACAAAGCGATGCACACTGTAAAATCCTCATCACATCAGATTCTTACCCTGGATTTTATAGGCACTCAAATGTGTAACATAAATGATCAAATGATCAATATTGATACAGCTGGTTCTATATAGGTTAAAAATTATTACCCTTCTTCATAATAACTTTGCCATGCGGGCTCACGTTTTGTCATGTAACTTTCTGGGTTTAATTGAGAAGATTTTTTCTTTACTTCGAAGACCCTGTGTAATTTGCTGAAACTATCTGACTACGTGGATGGATAAAGCTTCTCAGTGCCATCAATTTTCAATATAAAAGTATTCCTCTGTCTCTTAAAATAAACATTCCACGGCTATTAATAGTTTGGCTCAATTTGAGGTTTTTTAAATATTGCGTGACAAGTTGGCCATGGATGCCGATTTCTTTTGCAGCACCACTTAGCTGTTCAAAATTGCAACATTTTTGTCTCTTACGCTTTTTTTGTAGGGCGCAAAATAAGCGAGAAAATCGCGGTGGTAGACCTAAAAAAATCATCCTGTATAGAAGTAACTGTTTACTTTTAGTTGAAGAGGTTCCCCTACTTTTTTCCGATATATTTTGACGTAAACAATTGTAAAAGTAAAACTAAATAAAGTTTGTGCCCGAGTGTGGCTCTGGCGAATATTTCAACACCACGTGCTCTTGTTTACATCAGGCGTCAGCCAGTGGAATTGTTTACATTATCACTTTGTAATCATGGCAACCTCGGCTTTGCCATTTCTATTTTTTTTTTTTCTGAGGATGGTGCATGGATACTAGTGATTGTAACCAACAACAAATAAAAGGATTATGATCTACTTATGTAGTTACACCGTGGCACCTAAGCTATTAGCGACACGTCCGAATGCATGACCAACGATATTTACAGAATCCGCGTTTGGATCTCGACATGTTTCACTGGTCCCTTTCTCGAATTTGTTACAGGGCTCCGCGCCCTGCATCCGCATATCCGTCAACTCCGACGGGATGGCGGAGACGGGCGGCTACTTCTTCTTCAACCAGTACAACAACTGCGTCATGTCGAGCGGCCAGGTCAGCCCGAGCGACACCCTCGACTCGGGCACCTGCAGCGATCTGGACGGTACGCCCCCACCACCGCAGAAGAAGAAGGCGACGGCCCCCGGCGGGGTCTCCGTCACCCTTATAGGTAAGCGGGGTCGGTCCTTTGATTAAAAAACCTCAGTCGTTGACTGACTTTTTAATAAAGACTGCTCACGGCTGTCATGTTTGATAGTTCTTTGGCTCACCATGCTCTTCCGGGAACAAAATACAATGCAAAATACATTGTTGACCATAGGCGCCATCTGTTTTCCAGGACATGAAGCTATAGCCGTGAGAAGTCTTATTAATACGTCAATCAACGCCTCAGTCAGTGTTGTTTCCGCTATTACCTTTGTAATAGATCTATTACTATTTAATACAACAAATTGCATATTAACATTCCATCCAAAATCGTTTGTTTGTGACATTTTGAGTGATCCGAACGGATTACTAATAATCCAACAAACAAGAGAAGTCCTCAATCTAAACGCCAGCCGCATGTGTTAGCAAAGTGGACTTGGGCGATTAGACTGAGTTTTTCATCGGACTTCCCTCGTATGTTCGACTGTATATTATGTACACTGGTATTCGAAGGCACCGGAGGCTAACCTTGTGAGATCAGATCTTTGAGGTTCCTGCGTGAGTTGTAGTAAAGAAGGTTGCGGCGGCGAAGCCGCCGCCTGCCGCGAAGTCGCAGGCCTGGGGATACCTCCAGCTACCTTTATAATAGATCTATTACTATTTAGCACAACAAATTGCAAATATTAACATTCTAGCCAAAATCGTTTGTTTGCTCCATTTTGAGTGATCCGAACGGATTATTTACAGTCCAACAAATGAGAGAAGTCCAATGAAAAACTCAATCTAAGCGGCAGCCGTATACAGTGTGTCTGGTTTTTCGTGTTAACACCCCTGGAAATCTAAGTAAGCTGGGGGAATTGAACGAGGCACTTTTTTTTATAAATATGTCCCTGAAAGGTCATCATTTGCGAGGTATTGGTTTGGCATTGCCGCGAAATCCTGGCCTAGGTACTGCGATTTTTTAAAAGGGTGCATTTTTCGAAAAACCCTATTAGGCATTTTTTATTTAAAATCTGACACCACAGCGTTAATCAGGACACCCTAAAACACCCACATACCAAATTTGAAGAAAAAATATACAGAAAGTTCCATTCTGCAGGGTGTCAAAGTTGAGCAAAATAGGAATTTTAAAGGCATGTGGCGAGTCAAGTGTGCCATGGAATCCCCTCAAAACAGTTAAATGGATAATAGGATCACTCAAGGTGTTGGTGTGCAAAGGTCCAATTCAAAATATACAGAATGGTCTTATCTGTGCCATCTTAAAATGCTGAATTTTTATAAAACTTTATACGGGTCATGAGTGCTGTGGAATCATTGAAAAAATATTGATAAACACAAAAGTAATTTATTTCTTTACAAAATGCCAACTAACAAATAAAAACAATTTAAATTATTGGACCTTAGTCAACAAAGTCACTGTCTAAGATGATACATTTTCTGTGCGTTTCCTGTTGTGGCACACCAGCCACATTACTGATATGAACTTACTGACTGGCAGGCTTCTGTATTTTTTAGATTTAGTTCGTTTATAGTATGTGGAGCGGTTTTGATATACTCAATTTTTGATCCGTATAAAGTTCGAAAAATCCAGTAATTTGAGATGGCCCAGATAATAACACTCTGTATATTTTGTATTGGACCTTTGCACACCAACACCTTGTGTGGTCCTATTAACCATTCAACTGTTTTGAGGGGATTCCATGACACACTTGGCTGGTCAGATGCCTTTAAAATTACTATTTTGCTGAACTTTGACACCCTGCAGAATGGAACTCCCTGTATATTTTTTCTTAAAATTTGGTATGTGGGGGTTTTAGGGTGTCCTGATTAACGCTGTGGTGTCAGATTTTAAATAAAAATATGCCTAATAGGGTTTTTCGAAGAACGCACCCCTTTAAAAAATCCCAGTAGGCCAGGATTTCGCGGCAATGCCAAACCAATACCTCGCAAATGATAACCTTTCAGGGACATATTTATAAAAAAATTGCCCCGTTCAATTCCCCCAGCCTACTTAGATTTTCAGGGGTGTTAACACGAAAAACCAGACACACTGTATGTTAGCAAAGTGGAATTGGGCGATTAGGCTGAGTTTTGCATCGGACTTCCCTCGTATGTTGGACCGTATGTTCAGTACACTGGTACTCGAAGGCACCGAAGACTAACCTTGATATTTTGTGATCACTTCAAACTTCAAGACTTCTTGCTGCGCATTTACAAATTATTACACATTGCTTTTTGTGGCAGTGTGGCAGCAGCATATAAATAGAGTCAGCAAAAGGGATCACAACACAACCACAAAAGTATTTTGAAGGTTTTGTAAATATTTATTATATGAAGAGAAAAAACATAACCTAATATAAAAATAAATTAGAGAGGAATGTGAATACCTACACAGATAATCAAGAGGATCGAAAACTGTATTTATAAAAGCATTTCATAAAAAATCTCCTAAATAATCTTAAATTATTGTTGAAACACACTTTAGATTGCTCTTAATGATAATTTGCAAGGCAGAACAAACCGTTTTTTATTTGGAATTTAATATACTTACTTAATACTTCCACCTAGTTACCAACATTCTATAAGACAATTTCAAGGTTATCATAGTTATCTAATCATGCACTAATAATAAATTCGCATATTATAACCGCTTTAACCTAAGAACACATATTAATCTAGCTCCAGTTCGATCTAAAACTTCACCTGCTGTGTTATAACCTTCTTCGAACATTCAAACTAACTTGTTCTTAACAAAAAATAATAACCCGGATTTTTTACATACTTCTTAAAGTTTTGCAAAGCAATTAAATAGGTAGTAGCTATAATATGTCTATAGATACCATTCAGTGTTGAAGATGTTGACTTTCAAGACCATCATCTGACCTCAATATGCAACATCCGAAATTCATAACTGTGCGTCTCATTGGCGTGGGCAGAGAATATTCAGAGATTCCGAGAAAAATATCTCTTCGCGTAATACTTTAAGTAAATCAATAGAAGGGAATCTGTAATTCAAACAATATCGATTGGGCAATAGGTATATTCCATGAATACATTTCTCTGGTAACCATGCGCGTATTTCCTGTTGAAACACTGGCCAACGTAAATATTTCAGATCGTGCAAGATGATCTAGACATTCTCCAGTTTGTATTATTTAGTCAACGTTAGGAATTTAACGTGTTAAAGATGATTTTATCGACCTTATGAGTTCATCTGATATCTACAGCTGTTGAAATAGTACCTAATTGCAATGTAAATACCTCATCTGAATAAAAATATTCAGATTGATGACAGAACAGATAACTAAGTTTTCATTATATTTAGTTGTAATCTACATTTACAGCTACACTTTAATTATTTCACGCAGAAGATTGCGGAAGGAAGTGTGAAGAACTATCGCTGTAGATATGATAAGGACCCATAGGAATGAATCTTATTATCTAGGTAACCGAAAGGAAGATAAATTATTATTTTTTGTCGACAAAGAAGAGTCTCGGCCCATTAATTTTCGTTTCCGTTGATTCAATTTCACTTCGCCGTTATATTCGCAGAACAGAAAAATTATTGACTATAAAAAACGCACAGAAGCATATTACTTTTTACGCGTATAATGATACTATTCCAAAAATGTTTAATGTTTCAAATGGGAATATTAAATACTTCGGACTTTAAATTTCAATAAAATTTTAATCCTGTAGGATTAAATTGTACAATAAAACAGGACATTTATCTTTTAGTGGATTAGCCTAAAACAATGCAGTCCCAAAAAAATGTGTAAAATAATTAACCATACCTAGCCGATAAAAAAACATTATAGAATTTTCTGGTATGTACAGTCGGACCTACATCCCAGACAAATTACAATACAAATTTTTCTTAAGAAATAAATGGAACCTGTTTACCAACTTGAAAATTTGAAATTGCCTAAATTGCACTATCGATATTGTCATAATATGATTTTGTCATCAAAAACTGTACTTTATGGCAAAACGGCACATTTTATTTTAAAGACCAAGGCCTACTGCTTACGACATATTTTTTGGTTCAAAATTGGACAAATTTTGTTAAAAATATATAGAATAAAAAAAATTATAGAAACTAATGAAAATCGCCATTTAACATATATAAGTACAGTGTGGTCATTTAAAAGTGTGCAACATAGGGGATTTTTTTTTATTAAATTACAAATATTCCCGAAAGTTGGTGCATGTTCAATAATCATATTAGGCGCACTTAGAATGGTTGCAAGTCAAACAGCATACAGGGTAGGTCAAATAATATAAAAATAGTACAAGAGTAAAGTACCCTTATTTCAGATAATTAAACAAATTGTTATTAAGAAAAGAAAAGTTGTCTAGAACTAAAAGTTATGCCTAAATACCAAAACATGGCCTCCTAAGAAAAAGATTTTTTAAAAACAATAATTTTCAAAAAAATTAACATTCACCCTAAACAATTTCAAAAATTAATCAAAATTAAATCAATTTCGTATAACTTTCTTCAAATTCAAGCATATTTGTAAAATTAACTTATATTTTTAATTTTTTAGGGAAGCACAAACTTCATGTTTGTTGCAATGATATTAAACAAAACTTTAAAATTTCGAAATAATTCTTCTGAACAGGGTAAAACATTAGTAATGATAATGTGTGTATATCAAATAACTCTCATTTAAGGTGCAAAATTTTTATTTTAAATGTTTATTAAGAAACTATGGAATTTAATTGACGAATTTTTTTCTTAGAAGGCTATGTTTTGTTATTTTGCTATTTAGGTAGCTTTTAATTCTAAACAACTTTTCCTAATAACATTTTGCTGAATTTTCTGAAAGAAGGCTACTTTACTCTTGTACAATTTTTATATTTTTTGGCCTACCCTGTATGCTGTTTAACTCGCAAACATTCTAAGTGCACCTAATATGTTTATTGAACATGCATCCACTTTCGGTAATATCTGTATTTTGATTGTGCAATTAATAAAGAAAAATCCCATATGTTGCACACTTAAATGACCACAGCGTATATTTTACTAGCCTACTTTGCATGTGGATTAAAAACAATTAAAACTGTAATTTGAAACCTAACATGACAGCTACCTACATTGTAAAAGCCTCTGGACACTTTTCGTCCATATTCTAAAAATGTTTTTAAATTTAGAAGTAGGGCACAAAACCTACATGAGATATGTGTTCTGAAATTTATTTTACCCCATTCAGAGCTTGTCTGTGTTTTACGCGACTTTGCTCTGGAGAAAATGGATATTTTATCCTACATTGTATTTAAGTATGCACCTGTCCACCTTACCACACATACGCGACCTTATTATTCCCGTTTTCTAAAAATCCATCCAGTTTACAACTAGTTTAATATATTCTGATATTTTTATTCGCTAAATAATTGGCTGCACTTGTAGCATTTCATTACATTTCAATATACATATTTCAATATTTATGTAGCTGCGATTCAGTCTTGTAAAACTCCTATTATGTTGGCCAAGGATAGGTAAAGTATAGCCACTGGCTTTAGTAAACATAATCATTAATTTAATGCTGTACCTAATGGAATTCGGTTCAAAAAGTAAAAGCAAAATTTATGGTTTGCGGAACACGCAAAAGTTTGTAAGTAATTATTTTGGACAAACATTATTGGCTTGTTTGGTTTGGGTCGAGTGGGCGAGCACTTTCGCTAAATTTTGATACATAAAAATGTCGAAATTGCCATATTGTAATTTGGTTTCGATTACATTTACATTGGATAAGTATTTTTTAATTAAGTAGTCAATAGAATAGATTACATTATTTATTAGCGACAGTGCGTTGACCTTTTTCACAAAACTAGGGAATTCCATTTGCTTACGATTAACACAAAAAATATACTTTAATCTTTATTGTGAACAAATGTCATAAATGTAACAAATTTCGTTCAAATTAAAAAAAATTATTAATAAAAAAATATTTTTAAAACCAAGCTTTTATTTACCTAAATGCTCTAAAAAGAAGAAATTAATCAAAAAATTCAAACCAAAGCAAACCCATAATAATTTTGTTACATTATAAAATTGTATATGATATAAAAGCTTGTCGCGAGATTTTCGTGTGTAAATTTCTTTTATAGAAAAATATGTTTTCTAGTTAGAATTACTTTCAAGATATATCTATATGTCGCAGGCATCGGGCGTAATACGTCATTTCGCGGAAAGTCTAGTCTTTACACGTATTGCCGGGAAAAGCTGTAATAAAATAACTATTACCTTGTTTGACTCAAATTTTGCGCCATTTCAAGCATTGCCCTTCTTCATTTTAGTCAAACAGGGTAATCGTCCGTTACAGCGTCTGACTGTCGTTTGTTCAGTCAAATTCTACAAAATTTCAACAAATGACTGAACAAACGGCAGTCAGACGCTGTAACGTTCAATGGTTTGGCCGATTACTCTATTTGACTAACATAAAGAAGGGCAATCCTTGAAATGACGCAAAATTTGAGTGAAACAGGTAATAATTATTTTATTACAGCTTTTGCCGGCGATGCCTGTAATGACTAGACTTTCCGCGAAATGACGTATTACGCCCGATGCCTACGACATATATATTCTCGCGACAAGCTTTTGTATCATATACAATTTTATAATGTAACAAAATTATGGGTTTGCTTTGGTTTGAAATTTTGATTATTTTCTTCTTTTTAAAGCATTTTGGTAAATAAAAGCTTGTTTTTAAAAACATTTTTTATTAATAATTTTATTTTCAACTTTTTAGTTCTACTCTTCAAGCCCTTTGATTGGATACCCATATTAAGAGGGTTGACAAAAAATACATTATCCGCCATCTTAGAGGGGCGGCCATATTTAATTTAGTGTGATGTCACTAACTTTATCGTTTTCTACTCTTCAAGCCCTTTCTATTGATACCCATATTAAGGGGGTTGACAAAAAATACATCATCCGCCATCTTGGAACGACGGCCATATTGAAATTAGTGTGATGTCACTAACTCTATCGTTTTCTACTCTTCAAGCCCTTTCTATTGATACCCATATTAAGGGGGTTGACAAAAAATACATTATCCGCCATCTTGGAGCGGCGGCCATATTGAATTTAGTGTGATGTCACTAACTTTATCGTTTTCTACTCTTCAAGCCCTTTCATTTGATACCCATATTAAGGGGGTTGACAAAAAATACATCATCCGCCATCTTGGAACGACGGCCATATTGAAATTAGTGTGATGTCACTAACTCTATCGTTTTCTACTCTTCAAGCCCTTTCTATTGATACCCATATTAAGGGGGTTGACAAAAAATACATTATCCGCCATCTTGGAGCGGCGGCCATATTGAATTTAGTGTGATGTCACTAACTTTATCGTTTTCTACTCTTCAAGCCCTTTCATTTGATACCCATATTAAGGGGGTTGACAAAAAATACATCATTCGCCATCTTGTGGCGACGGCCATTTTGAAAGTATTACAATATTGAGTCTGGTATATTGTATTGTCACCGGAACTAAAGGTGTATGCAAAATTTCAGCTCAATCGGATGTCAGGAAGTGGTTCTAATTCAGCTTGCAAGATTTGACCTAAACATACATACATACATACATACATACATACATACATAGTTCACCATACATTGCAAGTTAAATAAAAGCTTGTAATAAAATTATAAGCTGTTGCCTTGACGAAAAGTCATTCTTTATAAAAAAATTTTGCTTGTCGAAGAAATGATGTTACCATATAAAAACCTAAAATACAGGGTGTTAATAAATTAAGAAAACATGAAAACGTTTCACGAGAGATGTGCCCACCATTATTTGTCTATTATTTCAGACAAAAAGTTACTGTTCTATTCTTAAAAATGTACGGTAATTGCCACTATCCCTGACACCATATCTAATTCTGACACTTCCTTCTTTAATGAAATAAATAAATAAATATATCAAAGAATTAATTACAAATCCGATGGGTGCAGCTACATCTTTGATCAATTCTTGACTACTTATTTATTTAGTGGACCATTGGTTGGTTCTTGGGCTTTAAACAAATTTCTCGCTTCTTCAACTGGTTGAACAGTTTGCGTATACGGTTACTTTCATGTCTTCCTGGTATTATTTTGTGTTGATTTACAAAATTAGAACAATCTGCAAAAACTAAGTAAAGCTGGGACGCATTTAAAAAAGATACTTTTGGCCTGAGGAGCAAAGGGGGCCTGTGGGAGGAGTTCGAATCTCATAAACAAAGAGAGCACGTGTGGCTAGCATACGATGGCAGACATCGGGGCGGACCCTGGGCATGCAGCGTTGCCACGCACTCAGATGCAACGCCGGTTACACGGTTATATATTTTTATGAGTGCTGGAGACATCCGTTGTAAAATAAACCCCTCATAGGAGTTCGTTAATATCCAATAGACTTTCAGAGAGGAAGGGGGACTACATTCCTCGCATTCCTGCCAAGTATCACCTTGTTGCGGCTCAGCTTGATATCCTCTTAAAGTGTCAGAATGCAGGGCTTCTACCTTAGGAAATAATTAGATTCTGCACTTTAGCATATTTTCCTTCTCGTTATTTCCAGGTTCCCACAAGAGGGCGCCAAGCTCCAGCAGCGGCGTGGAGGTAGACAGCGACGATAACGAGAGCAACTCGAGCAGCATAAGCTGCGACTCGCTCAACAGCGGCAACTCCTCGTCGCCCCCGCCCAAGTCCGCGTCACCGAGTCCGGTGACGAGCTCGCCGATCCCCACGGCCCCCACCCCAACGCTCATAGCAGTGTCTCCAACCCCCGCGATATCGACGCCGATTCCGAAACCACCGCCGATATGCGAGAGCGACACGCCCGGCACCTTCCTCCCCGCCACGCTGCTACAGGACATCAGGCAGCGAAGTTCTGAGAAACAAGGTGAGATTTAAATGAAAGAAGAATCTCCCCCCACTCTTTGGAGAGCGTTTAGGGCGCGACGTTGCCACAATTGGCACTTTGTCGTGATTTTCGGGAGAACGACCTTGGCACATAAAAGTTAAAACCAAAAAAATATATATTTTCTTGCATATACAGTGTGACCCACTTCAAACTGGGTCACCCCCACAATATTTGTCTTTATCATTTCATTTTTTTACGATAGGTTATAAAAAACTATACTTTAAGCGATAAAGTGCTAAACAATGCTAGATATAAACCAGGGGCGTGCAGTCCATGGAAGCAAGGGAAGAAGTGCTTCCCCTAAACCAAAACAATGTAAAATGATAAAATGTAATTTTTGAATTTTTAAACAAGAAGAAATTAGTTTAGTTGCCTAGGTATATCAAAAACGCTAAAAATTATCTTATATATCATATATCAAACCTACAATATGTTATGTACAATGTAAGCTATGCCGGCCGCTGGCTTTTCTGTAGCGTTCGAGAGTCGAGAGGTTATTGAACTTTCCACCTCCACCGCACTGGCTGACGCGAATGAGAACGCGTGTTTTAAGCGTGCGTGGAAGCTATAGTTGCAGTAGGTTCTTTATTTAGTTTAGTTGTTTTTGATATCTGCGTTGGTGCGTCGCGCGCGTCGTATCTCGGGCGATATGGAAGACAATACAATACGGACATTAACATGCAAATACCGTCAACTTCGGCTGTCGGGAATGACATTGACAATGTTAAAGTTGAACAATTAAGTAAGAGTGTGTGAATGTGTAGTGTGCGCCTTAATAATAAAGGGATTTTCAACATTAAACTTTGCGGATAAGCTTCAATTAATTACTAACTGAAGGGCAAAACCCCCTATGAAAAATTTAACCACAAAAATGAATGAATGACTTTCACAGATATCGCTGTTGTCTATTGACAATATACTTCTCCCGAACATGTTAGAGCATCGATGTTTTTATGATGACGTCATTGACGAATTCGCAAAAAGTGATCGAAGAATCGAATTACATTACAAATAGGTAAGTTTTTAAACATTGCTTCCTTTACTTAAAATGTCACCGCACGCCCCTGATATAAACAATGATGCTACAGGATCGTTTCTTTACAAGACCGAATGATTTTTATTTTGTTTTACATGTATTCTTTAAGTTTATGTTATGATTTATCAAATTTACGATATTGAGGATATCGGATATCGGTGGTACACATTAGTAGTTGAAATTTAATGAAAGATTAGTTGTCTGGCCGGCAGTCGGCACAGAACAGAAACACAATTCACACGCACAAACGCTTCGCGTCGCGGTCCTTAAAACCTAACCAAACCTGCGCCGAACTTAAAACTAATCTGACCTGAATTATAATATGCGCCTGGCATTATGTTTTCTACTGTCCTTTATATAGGGCAGGGCCGTAGATAAGGGGGCGAGTGTTCAAACCCTTCCCATTGAGAAAAAAGAAGAGGTACAATTTTCTACGCCTTAGTTAAATTGTCTGTCCTTAAAATATCTAAAAAATTTCGCATGCGGCGCATTTTAATAAGCGAACACCTACTTTTAATTCCTGCTTTTAAAAATCAATAATCATTATGAATCCGTAGGGAAATAAATTTCTATAGGAACATACCCACCTATCTATACATTCTACATTTGGCCCTTTGAGGGGACATGTTAATTTATAGGATGGGGGCAAGGAATTATCTCTCGGGCTTTTATGTAAAAGAAAAAAAAGACTACTTCTTGCAGTTACTGCATAGCTAAATTATTATTATGGTTCCACAGTTAACAAAGAAGAAACTACAATCAGTTGCGTAATATTTTTTTGCTAATATTAGGTTACCTAATTTTTTTTAGTTCATTAAAAATGTTTGACCTTGAAAATTTGAATATTTTCGCCTGCGGCGCAATTCTTAACAATGAAAAATGATGTTTGTCAATCATCCCCCCTCACAATAATTTCTGGTTGCGCCACTGGTCGTACAATACGCAGAAAGAAGTTGGGGGGCGTTTAATTATACCTCAACCACATTTTGCTACGTTTCTTTGAATTTTTGGGCTAAAATTCCTAAACAAATATTTTTCTATTGGAAAAAATTCGTGAGGTACTAAATTTCAACTAAAAATCAAGAGTTATGAGTTATTAATAAAATTCTTTCTTTTTAATTCAATTTTGACACCTTAATTTTGAATTAGAGGCGTCTAAATAATGACATAAGAAAAGTCACATTATTGACCCAACCTATCTGTGATCAAGGAATTGACTTACAATCCGTGTAATCCATAATTTAAATTCAGGTATTTAGAATTTCCAAAATATTTCTATTCTTTCACACAATCGACGCAAGAATTATGTATTCACTATGGCAGCTAATATGTGTAATGTCCCTACCTAAAATCAATCAGATATCTTAATGATTAATACAGCAGCTGAGATTGTCATTTTGCAAAATAGAACGCATAATGTAGGTACAGTAAATAACGGTTCAATAAACGAATCGAATTAAACCATTAGCAAAAAGAGAAAATAAAAAGAACTAATGATTGATCTTTATGTGTGCAACACTCTATTAATATCAATAATCGTCTTGGAAAAACGAATTGTTAGATTGTGTCAATGTACACGGGCACAAAATAAGTTTATTGTTGTCACTCAGTGCCATATACAGTGCCCGCCAAAAATTCTGCACCATATGGGAAAAATTTTTTGGTAAATAACTTAGGGAAAATTTGTTTGCTGCATCAGGTTTTGCTTGCTCTAGAACCAAAATTGACATAATCAAATGTTGTGACGTAGTCTCTTGTATATGTCAAATTTGACATTAATGAAAAAAATGTCCGAAAAATGCGCTTATTTAACCGAATTTCGAAAAAAGTCATAAGAAAAATATGTTTCTTTCGCAAATTTATACTCCTTCCAAAATTTCAAGAGCCTACTACGATTTTCATATTTTGCCCTTTGTTGGATATTATTGGACATAATATTTTAAATTTTCTAGATATTTCTGATCAGATCAGCATGACAGAAATATTTGTGTGTTTTTACACCCATTTACTATAGAAAGAAGTTTGTAAATCGAATTTATGTGTTTATCTGTAAAAATGAGATCAGTTTTGCACCAAGCGTGCTTCTTCAACAAGCCCTCATTTTAATTTCTTTGCAGAAAAAAGGAAAAGAAGGATATTTAGACCGTAAACTAAGTATTGTGCAGTATGTATTCAGTCAATGAGTGTTTTAAATTACGTAGGATCGACTTTTATAGATTAACAAATACGGAAAAGGGCAACAAAGGGCAAAATATGGAAATCGTAGTAGGCTCTTGAAATTTTGCACGGGGGTATAAAATTGCGAAAGAAACATATTTTTCTCATTACTTTTTTCGAAATTCGGTTAAATAAGCCCATTTTTCGTACATTTTTTCATTAATGTCAAATTTGACATATAAAAAAGACTACGTCACAACATTTGATTATGTCAATTTTGGTTCTAGAGCAAGCAAAACCTGATGCCGCAAACAAATTTTCCGTAAGTTATTTACTAAAAATTTTTCCCATTTGGTGCAGACTTTTTGGCGGGCACTGTATAGATGCAGATCTTAACATTTTCACAATAAGATCTTTGTTACAAGTATTTTATATACCAGTGAATTAATTCTATGGGTGTGTGTACCTATACGGTCATGGCTACTTATTCAAATCTTCAAGATTTCATTTCTTTTTGATACAAATTGATACAAACACGCACTTCTTAAAATTGGTGTGGTTTACACTGTTCTAAATTATGCAGCTTATAAATTATGTTGCGGTATTATTAAACATTGTATCAATGAATTTATATTACTTTTACATTGCTAAATTGTTGTTATTAGACCTCCGGCTCTGTTTAAATTTATGACACACATTCATAAAATAAACCAACGCTAACAGGGTGTAGGTTATCGCATTTGCCTTGGATATCCAAGCGTCGTGTTTGTTTACTCCAACGCTACAGTCGAAGCTCTCAATAAATTCGTTCAAAACGAGTATTTTTGGAAATGTATAAACATAGAAAAAATTAATACACAAATTATTAAATCGCATTCGTGAAATAATCTCGACAAATACCACTCGTGCCGGAAATTTTTCTAAATAATTTTATTCTCAAGCGCTATTTTGCCCATTAGCAAAACTACTCGTACTTTTATTTTCAGAGATAAAATCCCTCGAGCTTCTCTCTCGGGATTTTATCAGAAAATAAAAAACCAATTTATACTCGTTATCTTTCTAGGTAAAATAGCGCTTTCGAAAAAATTATCGATAAAATTTCCGGCACTTGTGATATTACATATAGAGGTTTAAAATTTCCGGAAAAATTGATCGTCGGAAAAAAAACGGTTTTTTTTCCCGGAAAATTTGGAAAAAAACGGAAAAAAACAATTTTTTTTAATAATACATAATAAAAATAATTAAAATAAATATTTTTAAATAAAATAATTTATATAATATATAATAGAAAGTTACAAAGAATTATTGTTTTTGGTTTTTTATTGTTGATCAATAAGTGTTTTGTTTATTTAATTTGTTTTAAATAAAGCATTACCATCAAAATATGTTATTTTTAGATTCCTTGAGGTTTTTTCCATCAAAATATGTAGGTATACAAAAATATAATTTGAGTGTTTCTTCAACTTTCTTTGCTTATTTTGTTAATTTGAATTTTATCTGAAATTTTCCATTTTTAAAAATTTTTCCAATTTTTGGGCTTCGGAAAAAAAACGGAAAAAACCTTGTTTTTTTCCAATTTTTCCGGTTTTTCCCGTGATGTTAAACCTCTAATTACATACGACAATTTCGCCAGTGAGTAGGCAGGAATATTAATAAAGTCAAGTAGGTACCATAAAGATTTTTAAGGATGATTATCACACAATTTTTATTTTTAATAAATTTGGAAAACGATTAGATAAAACACTAGATTATACAAAATGAAGTTTAATAAAGGTTTTTTAAATAAGTATGTAATTGCAGTTTCTCTAAAAATTACAGGCGAGTTAGTGATCAACTAAAATAGTGTATAGTGTCAATGCGTCATATAGGCATTATAAAATACATGAGATGGATATCGCAATGTGTAGGAGCCAAGTTTTGACACATTATTTTGATATCTGAGACGGCAATCTATCGGCAAGTAATTTTGTAATTTAAATTAACTTTTGAGGTCATGCACCAAAGTGGAATAGGCGTTTATGTAAATACCTACTTCTTCACAATAATAAAATTAGAATTGCTATAGATGTTATCAGCGATTCCTAAACTAAGACATAAACGTGGCTTATAATTTGCCAGGTGGCGTCACGACCAATACTTGATCGGAAACACTTGCACTTCATCATTACGAACCTTTTCAAATATGTCTAGGTACTCCGAAACCAGAGATTACAAATTTATATTTTGAATTTAAGCGTTTCTCCTAAAGTGTATTCTCAGAAAAGCTCTCGCCGCCCTTTTTAACCAAAGTTCTTGTAGGTCAAGCTCTACCAGCTGTCCAACATTGTCACCTATTTCAGAGTCACCATCCCCGCCATCAATAGTAGACGAAAAAACCTACGAAGACCGACAACACCAGCAGGCCGCCGCCGAAGAAACACCCCAAGAGCCCATCAACCCGGACATGTTCTACAACTTCCACATCAACGAGCGGGACTGCGAGACGCTGCCGCCCCTGAAGATGGTGGTGGAGGACGAAACGTTTGCGGGGTACAGGGACCTCCTTGGCGACGGCGCGTCGACCATCAGGAGCGCCAAGGGGACGGTGAGGGGGGTGAAGAACAGAGTGCGGGCGGGCATCGCGACGTTCTTGCAGATACAGAGCACCGGGAAGGTGAGTTAAAGCTTTTATCAAAGTCTAGAAATACTAAAGTCGGCTCACTCCTTTGATCTCTCGGAAAAGCCGACAATTTTTTGCGACCGGTCGTAAATCAGCGTTACCTCGCACGCTTCGCATTTACGAGGGCGACTAAACGAAATCGCCGTCAAGCTAGTTATACGTGGGCAGGTTCATATTGACTTTCCATTATTTACCAAAGTCTACAAATATTCTATACCTATTTGTAGACTTTGGTACAACATTATTTGTGTAGGTAAGTGTACCGTTAGTATTTGGTAGGTACAGTTAAATTAAAATACAAGGTAGCTATTACCAGAATCTACATAATTAGTAGGTATATCTGTGGACTTTGGTTGGAACATGAATAAAAATGAATTTTTTATGTTTTACGTTCATTTTTAATAAAGCCTAACAAAACATAGAGCAGACAAAAACATAAATAACAAGTAAACATTTAACGACAAAGAGTTAAACTAATCATATCTACTTTTTCATCATACATAAACAATACAGAACAAAATATTACGCATACGTACCTACACAAGCATGCGTCTTACCATAAGCTTCTGGCAATAATCGTAATGGGACAGCCGAGGGGACAGCAGTTTTTACTAAACGTTTTCCGGACGAAGCGAATGACTGATCATCAAAATGTGCCTTGCAAATTCTTATAGGTTTATATGCCTCTTCAGGTGTAATATTCGCAAATTTATCTTCTCCGATGAACCCTAAGGCATTCTTCCATTGCTGGCACCTTCAAATTTTCAATATTTTAATAATATATCTACTCGTATATTATTCTTCAATTAATACCTAAATATTCAAATATCACATAAAAATGTCTTAATTTTTATAGGTAGGTACCTAAAACTCAATCTTACCTTTCAGGGTCTTTAGGAAATGAAAAAAAGGTAATATAGTCTTTTGAACTGGTTTTACAGCCATCCGCACTGCAGTAAAAAGAGTTACTAGGCATCACTATAACACAGTCACGGTCGGTCGGTAATATTTTGCGGTAATATTTTGCGCGCACCCGGTAGAATGCGAACGAACCGCTCTCAGCTACACTGTGTACAGCTTATTTTCTTATATTATAAGATATCGATCGGCTCGATGAGGAGGCGAGCGGGAGAGGGCAAGAGGGAAACGTTTGTTTACACAAGGACACAAGGAGTGCCCGGACTTATTAGTATATCTCTGGACGCTGCTTTTATTGCTCCTGTCCAGTCTCAATAATAAATTTCACACCACGGTTTTGCACATACACAGTCACAGTTCTTCTATACCATAATACTCGTATTTATAGCAAAAGTGGTCATGAACGGAGTTATAGAAGATACAATTATCTTCAACGCGGCAAATGAAAAATGAAATCCGCATATTGCGTCAAAAATTAGACCTATTTGCTAAACATAAAACACCAATTAATTTCAAAAATTACTGAAGGTCATTTTTTCCCTTTTAAATAGCTGTTATGTATCGGCATACAAATGATTTATAACACGTTCCGATACATGTACAGTGTGACCCATTTGTTTTGGGGTCAGTCTGTAAAAAGTGTATCAATCGTGCGATTTGGCTGATTTTTTTTTAAATTGTAGAGCTCGATGAACTGCACATTTTGAACAAAAATTGCCTGGTTCGCATAAAATCCAAAGCCTACTATGACCGTTTTTATGAGCAAAATTTTAAGAAACCATATTAGCGTTTTTTTTTTGAAAAAATCTGCGTGCGCCAATGGATTGAGCACCCCTCGAAATGGGTATGTACAAAATTTCATCAAAATATTTCAAGTAATAACGATTTTGTAGAAAAATTAAAAATGCAGCCAAGGTACGTCTTTATTTTCAAAAATTCAAAGTTGGCCATGGAAAATAATTGAATTGTTTACTTTCATTAAGTGTCAAACTGTCTAAATTGAGTTCAGAAATTGTTTGTGCTCAATACAATTAATTATCATAATTATGGAATATTTAAGCATAAGAGACAAAATAGAAATTGTTCGACTCGTGGGCGACAACGAGCGCTCGGCAGCAGAAGCTGCGGCCGAATTTAACAATAGACACCCAGGTAGATCAGTGAGTCGAAGTACTGTACAACGTATAAACAATATTTTTGATGAAACTGGATCGATTTCTAAAAATTTATTAAAAACTAGGCAAAATGAACGCCGTGGACTTGTTGAAAATAACAATCAAATTCTGCAATACTTTAGTGACAATCCTCGAAATAGTGTTCGAACGGCTAGTTTAGACCTTCATATACCCAGAGAGAGTATAAGGAGATGTTTGAGACAAAACAAAATAAAACCGTTTAAGCCAAAATTTTTGCACACCCTGGAACCAGGAGATGAGGAGAGAAGATTAGAATTTTGCTATTGGCTGCAAGGTGAATATCTCCATAATGGCAACTTTTTAAATGAAATTTTATTCACCGACGAAGCCACGTTTACTACAAATAGTGTAGTATCAAGTCAAAACTGCCGTCACTGGTCAGCTGAAAATCCAGAGTTTATAATAAATGCAAGGAGACAATATTCACAAAAAAATAACGTTTGGTGTGGAATACTACGCGACAGAATAATTGGCCCATTTTTCTTTGAAGGGAATTTGAATGCGGCTGGCTTCTTGAATTTTCTAGAAATTGAATTTAGAAATGCTTTAGATGAGTTACCATTAAGATACCGTTTAAATTTAAAGTTACAGTTAGATGGCAGTCCTATTCATAATGCTCGTTTAATCAGAAACTGGCTAGATAATAATTTTGAAAACTGTTGGATAGGGCGAAATAGTCCTTTCTGTGAGTGGCCACCGAGATCTCCGGACTTAACTCCTTTAGATTTTTTTCTTTGGGGTACACTTAAGCAAAATGTTTATAAGTCAAGACCCCATAATTTACAAGAACTGCAAGCTAGGATAAACCGTAGTTGTGAGGAAATTACTCCACAGCAAATACGAAATGTAATTTTGAATGTACGCAAGAGGAACGACAAATGCATTGTAGAAAATGGAGGCTTGGTAGAAGTTACAAAAATTTTATAATTTTAATTGTTTTTATGTTTTGTGTTTATAAGCATAAGGTTGTATTATTACAATTCAATTATTTTCCATGGCCAACTTTGAATTTTTGAAAATAAAGACGTACCTTGGCTGCATTTTTAATTTTTCTACAAAATCGTTATTACTTGAAATATTTTGATGAAATTTTGTACATACCCATTTCGAGGGGTGCTCAATCCATTGGCGCACACAGATTTTTTCAAAAAAAAAACGCTAATATGGTTTCTTAAAATTTTGCTCATAAAAACGGTCATAGTAGGCTTTGGATTTTATGCGAACCAGGCAATTTTTGTTCAAAATGTGCAGTTCATCGAGCTCTACAATTTAAAAAAAAAATCAGCCAAATCGCACGATTGATACACTTTTTACAGACTGACCCCAAAACAAATGGGTCACACTGTATATTATACATACAAAATCAAATTACATAATTGCAAAATATAAAAACAAAAGGGATATCTCTCATTTCTTTTCGTTCTCACTCCTTTCTTAAATCTGCCACTAGCGCGAAACCAGACATCTCGTCCCTTTCACTAAGCAAAGGATCATAGCAAAGCAGCGTAGCTTTCGAGTTTACCTTCAAATTCAGAGCTGGTTAGGTAATCAGCTTCCCCCAGAACTCTGGTGTTGGGAAGTTAGAAGGCAAGGGGCCCTTGCCCACCACAGACCTTAAGGCTTCATAAGCTGTTCTGAATTTTATATTTTGCAAATGCATCAAAGGATGTGGTTGTGCAAAGTGGTGCAGTTGCCAGAAGGCTGGTATGAATGCTCCCCTATATGCCACAAATTCTACAGAACTGTACCTTTATTGACGATGAGGATGAGGATTGCAAAATCCTTATTATTCTTATTTTGTATTATAAACAACTTTGTTTCATAAACATTTTGTTAATTTATTAACCCATGTACATCATCTGACCTGTTGTTTATACGGTGATCTTATCTTCTCGATAAGCAGAATTTTTTTGTAAAGAATGATGACTTCCTTTCAAAATCAATCATTTTTTCTCTTCTTGTCATTTCATCCACTAAGTTTATGTTTTTTCTCAGTTTTGCGATGCTAATTTGATTTGACAGATTCCGACCAAAAATCTACAACTTTCGTCTGTTTACTATTTTTATACCTAGTGAAATTTGGAGTGTTATTCGAAATGTAGTATTATCTAAAGTTCCTAACATAATTTGTTAGACTGTTGATGTTTCCGCTATATACTTCGCTTGATGAAATTCTTAAGTAATACACTATTATGTTGAAATAGAAAACCTACAATTTACCATTGTTTTACCAATCCCCTCCATCTAAGAAATTGCATAATGCCACTATATTCGGGGTTTCTCTCAACCCTTTTCACTGCTATATCGTTGTCGGAGATTAATCCTTAATCAGATTACATAGCAAAATTTGGCAGCATTATGTACTATGACCGAGATTTCCATTGTTTCTTTTAAGGCTTGGGTAGGCTATTTTTGGGTCGTAATGCCAATGAATGTAGCAGGAAATATATGGGCTATTATTGGCTTATTAGAACACCCATGAAATTCTTCTATAGGACTGGTCAAGCTTATTGATTGAAGACAAAGGTCTTCTTTCAACTTGAAACATTTTAAAAATAAATACCTTTTTTGTTTGCTCCTTGCAGAACTTTTTGATAGAAATGTAGTTTACAGCCAATTGTTTCTTCGTTTATTTCCATCCGAGCCGCATGATTTTAGGACATGCCTCCAAAGGGCTTCTAGGTATATGGATCCGCACAACAAAGAGAACGACATTGCCTCGAAGGGCTTGATTAGCATACAATAACAATCGTTCTATGTATAAAGACGACCTGCTTGTATATAAGGTAGACTAACGTTTGATGCTTGACCTGACAGTGTTACAAGACAGCACATGCCGATGCTCGGCTGAATATAATAGTAAATTGAATATATTGTGTTCCAGTTTAACATTATTGACGAATCAAAGGAAATTCACTTGCAAATTCAATATTCGTGTTGTAGTATTCTAAAATAGTAGTTGTCTCAAATTTTATTCGATAAGAATCTGATACAAATAAATACTTACCTGTCTGAGGACCGGAGAAAGATGCTTGCTGTTGTAAATTATATTAAGTACATTAAGTTGATTATTGGTCAATCAGACAGACGTGCGGTCTAATAGATAGAACCCTTATCTGAAATGACTAGACAAGGGTAGAACCTATACAGTGTGGAATATTGCTTATATTTCTTAAAATATTCCTCATATCAAAAACATGTTTTAATAAAAGTGTTAGGGGAAATTATTTCCCGTTTAGTGATATCAAGCAATCTTTCGTAGCACAAAAAATGTGGTTACCATGGTAACCGATTTAATTTTTTTAAATGTCACCATATACTTTTTTGGTCAAAATTGATACATTGGAATTTTCTGAATACGATACAACACAATTTTAATGGGGTCGCATAAGAAAAAATACAAAAAAATTAAGCTTTCTATTATGCTATTGACAATGTTTATCAAAATAATTATTAACATCAAGTTAGCCATGCCAAAATCAGAACAATGCGAAACTGTCACTAGCTGTGTAACTGTGTATATTGTTACACTAAACCTACTTTTTTACTCAATTTTCTGTGTACTTAAGTACTTAGTACATTAACCTGTATTCTTTCCGTTTCACTTAATTCAAGCGCCATTATAACTTAGTTAAGTACACAGAAAATCGATTAAAAAAAGTACGTTTACTGTAACAATGCACACAATTACAAGCAACTGACAGCTAGTGACAGTTTCCCATTGTTCTTATTTTAGCATGACTAACTTGATGTTAATAATTATTTTGATAAACATTGTCAATAGCATAATAAAAAACTTAATTTTTTGTATTTTTTTCTTATGCGACCCAATAAAATTTTATTGTACCGTATTCAGAAAGTTCCAATGTATCAATTTTCACCAAAAAACGTATATGTTGCCATTTAAAAAAATCAAGTCGGTTACCATGGCAACCACATTTTTTGTGCTACGAAAGAGTGCTTGATATCACTAAACGGGAAATAATTTCCCCTAACACTTTTATTAAAACAAGTTTTTCATATGAGGAATATTTTAAAAAATATAAGCGATATTCCACAATTTCTATCCACACTGTATTTTGTTGCCTGGAGGCATAATTTTTCACTCACTTTCACGGAAGAAAATTTGGTAACTTTCTAACAATCGATGAAGTTTCTTATATATGGGTAAAATAAAAAAGGTGTAGAACGGCGTATAACCTACCTAGATATTATTGCTGATCATAAAGGTATATTTATGGGAGTGTTAATTGACTTATGAAAAGCCTATAGCCATAATCCGAGCGCGTAGCATAGGTATTATACTTTTTGTACACGTTATCTTATTACTGAAAACAACCTGTGTGTGAAATTCTCTTTTGGAACCTAATGGTTGCTTGTTCCGCCAGTAACAAGTAACATTTACTTTTATCTCGGGTAGAGATATCTACTTTAAAAAATTGTTATTAGCTTGGGCCCGTATACCATACTCCACTATTATCGATTTCAAAATTATGCAATCAAATTATTAATATAGTTGCAAGCCGGTCAAGATTTAACAAAAACTTTTCAGGCCTTTCATTAGACTCAAGGTTTGTACTATGCAGTGGTTTTTGGTTTTAGCTAATGGTTAGTATGCATAAAACATAGCAAATATTAGTAGTCTACTACTATGTGCGATATACAGCGAATAGAAAAGTGTACATGAATGCAAAATCAACAATAATAGTTTTATCAAATTTTAGGTCACCGATATTTAAAATGGTCTTGTTTTTGTTTCTTATTAAGTTTTTTGGGGGCGCAAAATAAGCTAGAAAGTCGTGGTGCTATGGACCTAAAAAATCATTCTTTGTAACTTGTACTTACCTGTTAATTTGCTGCCAAATTTCATTTCAATTACATTTTGCCTCTCTAAGGAATTTTCTTATTGGTCAAAGTTTTAAATCTGGAATGACCTGATTGGTTCAAATGGAATGCTAAAAATAGTTACGCGTGCCCTTCAAATCGCGAAGAGTAGGTACCTAATTGTTGTGATATTATCCATAATAAAATATATTTACCAAGCTGTTGCTAATGAAAAGTTATATAGAAAAGTGGTGTGGAAATTTTTGCGGCTTCGTTCTCATAAGTTTCGTGAGGCATACCTACATGTCGAAAGTGCTAAATGCTGTAACTGTAATATGGATTAATACAAATAAAGGTATCATGACTTTTATTCTTCATTAATGAAACTAAATTAAGTGATGAAACAATGGATTTAATGGTTTGATTCAGTTTGAGAACCGCAATATTTTTGCTTCCCATTCATTGTGAGCAGGTACCTGTTGCATTCAGTTTAAAATATATTCTTAAACAATAGCAGGCCAATTTTAAGCATTAAATAATATAAGAGGTGTTTCTTTCCATACAGTAGCAATTTCGACAGATTTTTTACAAAATAGTTATTTTTCACTGCCATACCTACTTTAATATTCAGACCGTCAGATAGTGACAGATTTAGGTGCCTAATTTTCACATATAAGCCTCTAAGAGAGTTTAAAAGTACATCGATGTTGAGTATAATGAAAGGAAATTTACGAGTGGTCCCTAGAGATAACATATGGAAAATTCGATTTTCTTATACGGGTGAGTTTTCTCGATGCCCACTATGGGGATCTCGGAAACTAGCAGAGCTAGAACAAAGATTAAATAGGGAAATAATTGCAGTTTTGAATGCTCAATCTAATGCCCTTTTTGGATTTTTGAAAAAGTTCGTGGCTCACTAGATATTTTGAAAAGAGTGATTTTTGTTATTTCATCAGATCTCTGTAGCTCCGTTATTTCTGATTATACAGAAAAACTGTACAGACAAGAATTGTAGATAATTTTGGGCTTAATAAGATAATCTTATCCAATTTTTTATGTTGTTTATGATTTTTGAGATATGACATAAACTTGTGTTTTTTTAAATGTAAATCATAGTTGGCTGTGGCCTTATCAAATCGCCCATTTTTTGAGCTTTCCAAATATATAATACTCGGCATAGTTATTATAGAAAAATAAAAGAGCTATGGCTAATTTTCTGATTTTTTTTTAATTTTCACATAGTCAGCCATGGAATATTTTCATAATTAGGTTCTATTTTATAATTACACATAGGTACTTCAAACTTTCTAATATTTTGTTTTTAGCTGGTAACAAAATGTAACAAAATAAAACAAAAATTAAAAAACTCAAATTCAAATTATTATTATTTTAAAAGGTCACCTTTTAAAATAAAAAAGGTGTTCAAACAATCCACCATTATTATTTATGCAAATATTGCATCTTTTTAAAATTGAATTTGTCGCCTTTCTTAGAGAGCGCCTGTCAATACTGGCAATGGCTTCTAAAACAGCTGCTCTTAATTCAACAATTGTCTCATACTTTATTTTATACTGTTCCCCACAAAAAGAAATCCAAAACAGACAAATCGGGGGATCGGGGCTGTCAGGAAATAGGTCTATTTCTCTCTATCTAACTATTTGGATAGAGCTGATCTAGGTAATTTCTTACGGGCAAATAATTATGTGGTGGAGCTCCATCATAATAATTTTTATTTTATTTTTATTACATTTTGTTACCAGCTAAAAATAAAATATTTGAAAGTTTGAAGTATGTGTCTTATTATACAATAGAACGTAATTATGAAAATATTCCATGGCTGACTATGCGAAAATTTAAAAAAATCAGAAAATTAGCCATAGTTATTTTATTTTTTATAATAACTATGCCGAGTATTATATTTTTGGAAATCTCAAAAAATTGCCGATTTGATAAGGCCACAGCCAACTATGATTTACATTTAAAAAAACACAAGTTTATGTCATATCTCAAAAATCACAAACAACATAAAAAATTGGATAAGATTATCTTATTAAGCCCAAAATTATCTACAATTCTTGTTTCTACAGTTTTTCTGTATAATCAGAAATAACGGAGCTACAGAGATATGTTGAAATAGCAAAAAATCACTCTTTTCAAAATATCTAGTGAGCTATGAACTTTTTTAAAAAAAATCCAAAAGGGGCATTAGATTGAGCATTCAAAACTGCAATTTTGTCCCCATTTAACCTTTGTTCTAGCTCTGCTAGTTTCCGAGATCCCCATAGTGGGCATCGAAAAAAACTCACCCTGTATAATACACATAGGTATATAATATGTGAATTATATGTATAATATGGTTTTTTATGTTTTTCGGGCAAGTGACTGTGTACATTTTCATACTTTCGATGGGCTTGTGTGGAAAAATTTGTCAAAATCTCGATTTTTCCCTACAAGATTACGCCCTTATTTTGACCCTTTAGCCACCTGCAACACTCAAGCCTTTGGTTTTCCGAAACCAGGTTCTATTAATTAATCATTTAGTGAACACGGCTTCCGTGAAAATATGGACAACAGACACCTTTTATCTTTTATTTCTGTTAAGGAAAATCGAATTTCCCATATGTTATCCTCAGGTGCTACTCGTAAATTTCCCTTCATTCTACTCAACAACGATGTACTTTTCAACCCTCTTCGAGGCTTGTATGCGAAAATGGGGCACTATCTGACGGTCTAATTGTTGATTTTTTTTATTGCAATGTAAATTTATAACCAATAGAAATGCAACATGACAATTTGTGCATAATAAATATGCTATTATGTACTTAGTGATTGTTTCTGATCGGTATAGACGAAAGTTTTCAACCTTTTAGGTTCGATTTTCAATTTTCTTTTGGTTGTCTCTGATGATGTCCTAGTTTAGTACAGTAAAACTAACAGAAAATAGGCCAAACCCAAACATCCAAAAAAAGTGCTTTCTAGCGCGAAATAGTTCCATAGCCTCCTAAGAGTTAGTACTAAAAAAGTTACACCACCACCAGCGTCGGGTTTCGGGGGGAGGGGGTGAAAAGGGCAGGAAATTCTTATTTTTCACAGTTTTGCGTGAATATCTACTAAACTATGAGTTTTAGCTCAAACGCCATCCTATACGCAAATGATATACACTAAATTCCGAACAAGAATTGTTATATACAGAATTATGCTAAAGTGAACGGTTTCCATGATATGGAGGGGTAAAGATTTCTTTGTTTTTATTTCACGTAGTTTTTGTTGAAAAAACTTAAAATGATTACAGTATAAATTAGTAACTGAATAATGTATGTAGAATATATATATAGATATATATAAATATATAGATACATATTACACCCATAGATTGATATTTTTTGTCACAACATAACCTCATAGGTATATGACTGTAAATATGTCCAATACAACTTAGTAGCCTTAGTTAATTTGTACTCACTTTTTGCCCTCATTCATTATAGCGTTCTGATTTCCATTCGTTCTTTTATGTCAAATCATTCCCATATCTAATTTGTCTTTAGCTTGTAAAAATGAGAAAGTCATGTATACGAAGCTCATGTGAAAAACAAGAAAATATATATTAAACAATCCTCACCGTATGCTTCTGCAGAGATGGATGCGTCCAAAACTGCGAGTGTCGAAGAAGTGGTCTCAATTATTCAAGTATGTGCAGCAATTGCTTAGGACTTGCATGTCTCAATAGAGATACTGTAATCATCGACGACGATTTAAATGATGATTCTCAAGTGGACGAAGAACACGAAGATTTGTTTCCTCTTACCAGCCAGAGTGAACTATTTGGTGCTGACTGATAACGCAATTAATGATTCACCTAAAACTTATAACCTTTTGTATCATTTTGATTTCCGTCCCATTTTTTCAATATATATTGTTTAATATATTTTCTTGTTTTTCACATGAGCTTCGTATACATGACTTTCTCATTTTTACAAGCTAAAGACAAATTAGATATGGGAATGATTTGACATAAAAGAACGAATGGAAATCAGAACGCTATAATGAATGAGGGCAAAAAGTGAGTACAAATTAACTAAGGCTACTAAGTTGTATTGGACATATTTACAGTCATATACCTATGAGGTTATGTTGTGACAAAAAATATCAATCTATGGGTGTAATATGTATCTATATATTTATATATATCTATATATATATTCTACATACATTATTCAGTTACTAATTTATACTGTAATCATTTTAAGTTTTTTCAACAAAAACTACGTGAAATAAAAACAAAGAAATCTTTACCCCTACATATCATGGAAACCGTTCACTTTACCATAATTCCGTATATAACAATTCTTGTTCGGAATTTAATGTATATCATTTGCGTATAGGATGACGTTTGCGCTAAACCTCATAGTTTACTAGATATTCACGCAAAACTGTGAAAAATAAGGATTTCCTGCCCTTTTCACCCCCTCCCCCCGAAACCCGACGCTGGTGGTGGTGTAACTTTTTAGTACTAACTCTTAGGAGGGTATGGAATTATTTCGCGCTAGAAAGAACTTTTTTTACGTTTGGGTTTTGGCCCAATTTTACTGTACTAGTTAGAAATGGGTCATCCCGACGCTCTGCCATGCACGAACTGCCCGAGACTGCAGAGGCCGCGACCGCGTACTCGGCACCATGACCGTACCGCTACCCAGTACCGCTACGAAGAAATATTTCCAAGCAGCTCCGACCGACGCTAAATCTATAATGTCATTGATAAGTGTTCAAGAATATTAGTACTGTTTTCCGACCAATTATTGTGCGCGGTATCCTGAAAAAAATAAAGGGGTATCAGCGGGTGAAACAGGATAGTAAAACGGGATAAGTGCTGATGCCTCTTATTCGTAAACGAGCAATGATGTAGTTAGCACGCTGAATTGAGCTGGACAGTAGGTATAATTAAATCTGACATGGTCTTAGTCTAAAACCTTAATAGTTATTCTATTTATATAAATAAATCAAACAAGGCGAGATAGGTTAATTTTAAGTTGAATTATGCAGTTAATAAGTTGAATTTGTAGATAATTGCAAGGCAAGAAACTTTTATTTCAACCATTTTTTACAAAAAAAAAATCATTCAATTTCTTTGCTTGTATAATAATTAGACTATATCTAAGAATAATGATTCCATTGGCTTGTACTTTTTATTATAATTCTTTTAGTAAACATGACCCAAATCACATATTTTCTGAAATGAAATGTTGTTGTTTAATTAGGACAAAAAAAATATTTCAAGCTACGTGTACTTTGGTACAAATCTAAATTTAGCAAGCAATTCCGAGATATTCCTATGGGAAATATTGATCCCAGTTTTCGTTGTTTATTTTGTTCATAATGGATGAAATCTATATTCACAAACATACCCAATTTCATTTTGGAGGTTTTCCAATAATATCCAATCGAGCTATTTTCAATATCTTTACTTAAGAGAAATGCTCACAGTTAATTTAATTTTATAGTAATCAGAGGTAAACTAAGAAATACTTCCACGATAGTTTATTTAATCTTCCTCGTTCTTGTTGAGTCTATGTTTTTAAATCATTCTGCACCCCACACACTGTGCGTCTTCCAGTGGTGTCATCAGTCACATTTATCTGTTGGAGGAATTGCATTATTGCGGACATTATTTATATTAAAAAAGAGAGCAATCAGCTACGAACTTGAATGCTCATTAGTCATTATAAAGATTTGGCCACACACGATACATTCACTTGGTATTCACTTGGTACAGTTAAGTCTTGAGTGTTTCCCTTGTGTGTGTGGGCCCCCTAAGAAGCTTTTACACTGCAAGTTTTTACACTGCATTAAATAATAACTGGTTAATGTTCCCTACCATCTACAAACGCCTTTGACAAATGTTCTGTATGAATTCTGCGTGTCTAATGTGACCCGTGTTCGCCTTAATTAGTAAATAATTTAGCCTCTGTAGGCTCCTACCACCTTCCACGTCTGTCCCAGTTTCGCTATGTAAAGCATATTCAAGCGCTGGCGACGCTCTGATTTATAGCGTGTACCGTATGGTGACAGTAATAAATATGTCACGCGAACCTTTTCTCGCTTTTTCTTATTGATTCGACACGGAAGGTTTTATATTTTGTGTCACACACGTAATAAATACAAGGATTAAAGAAATGTTAAATGTTATGCAGTTCATTACTTTCGCTGCAGAGTAATAATTAGAAAAATATGAAGCTTAAAGTGTTTGCTCGGTTGGGGAAAATGTTTTTATAAGAACGGTTTACCTTTCTGCAATTTTTAACCATGACTTTTATGTCAGAGGAATTAAAACGGTTTTGTCACTACCTGGGATCGTTAAAAACTGTGTAACCGTTGACTGACGTATTAATAAGACTTCTCACGGCTATAGTTTAAGACTGAATGTACACTACCTGCGTGGTGATTCAACATTTTGACCCATAAAATGGCTTTTTTCGATCTGTAGCGAGCAACACGCATAATTTTAAATTTTTGTCAATACAAATTTTAATCTAAGTAATTACTCACATTTTGAGACAAAAATTATTTAGAAATATTTATCACAATGGCAGTTATTAGGCTTATTGGGGAAATGCTAATAACTGCCATTGTGATAAATATTTCTAAATAATTTTTGTCTCAAAATGTGAGTAATTACTTAGATTAAAATTTGTATTGGCAAAAATTTAAAATTATGCGTGTTGCTCGCTACAGATCGAAAAACGCCATTTTATGGGTCAAAATATTGAATCACCACTCACGTGCTGTACATTGAGCCTTAATGTCCTGGAAAGTAGATGGCGCCTATGGTCAACAATGTATTTTGCATTGTATTTTGTCTCCGGGAAGCGCGTGGTGAGCCAGAGAACTGACAAACATGACAGCCGTGAGCAGTCTTTATTAATACGTCAGTCAACGGTGTAACACTTCTTGAGTTAAAAAAATTGTTTAGAATAATAAGTAAATACATGCAGATTTAAAATTTAAATATACAGGGTGATTCAGGAGGAAATGTCAATATTTTAGGTACGTATTCGGGGACCCAAAATAAACATAAAAGTTCCTATAAACATGGGTCCTATTCCCGGCCGTTACCGAAATACAGGGGTAAACAACATTCAATTTAAGGTTTTTATTACATTATTTATAACAGGTAGGCTAGGTTTTATAGTTTTCAAAAATGCCACCGTTTACTTCTAAACATAAGTCAGCTCTCTGGTGAATAGCTCGGGTCGCTCTATGAATGGATACGGGCCTGTTTCTTATAGTTGCTGCTGCATTTATTATTCGATCGAGTAATGCATCTCTAGTGTTTACTTTACTTGAATATACCAACCCCCAAAGACAATAATCCAGAGGATTAAGGTCTACTATTGCTAAGCAACAGGAATTTCCGCCTGAATCACCCAAAACCTAGCCTACCTGTTATAAATAATGTAATAAAAACCTTAAATTGAATGTTGTTTACCCCTGTATTTCGGTAACGGCCGGGAATAGGACCCATGTTTATAGGAACTTTTATGTTTATTTTGGGTCCCCGAATACGTACCTAAAATATTGACATTTCCTCCTGAATCACCCTGTATTTTTTAATATACCACTTTTTTAAAAAGGACTAAAAAGTATAAAGTAATATAAAATAAGTATAAAATAATATAAAAACGGACAAACAAGTATAAAATAATTTCTCCTATCCCCATAAAGTTTCGAAAAACCCAATAGATAATTTATTGATTCATGCGCTTAAGTCACTAACAATAATTATTGAATTGCACTGCAAATCTTTTCTCAATGACGGCTATTTCTCTGCACTTCTTACTATTATCTATTGCATGCGCCCCACGTATATCGAATCTTTATGTAGCTAGGAGAAATTATTTTATACTTTTTATTTAAATTTTATTATTTTCTGCTACATATTTAGACTTATGTTTTGCACTCGATTTTAAACGTCTTGATGAGATTATGACAGAGCCATGTCGTAAATTTCAGGTTTATTAATTAATTCCAGGTACTTTTTAGTTACCAATGCTTGTGTTTATCTGGTCATAAATTTCCACTAGTCGAATATTTTTATTTAATATTCAGATTTTTTTATAATAACAAATAACATAATAATAATATGTATAAGTATAATGACTTAATATTGCATTTCGAACAAATCTGCCTACTTTGATTAAAGGACAAGATTAGAGACGCCGTTTCTTCAATATCTTTTGATGGGATTAGAAGAAGTTTCTCTAAATTAGTTTCCGTTCGAAAACATGTGGTGTATTTGATGGCAGTGTATTTGTGTAAATAATATGTTTAAAATTATAGATTGTTCATTTGGAATAATTTAATTTGTATTAGGTAATTTTAGTGATTACAAATAAATCAGAGTAGGCTGTTTTTTCTGGAAAATTGGTGTTATGGACTGCCTTTTCATTTTGAACAACTTTTCATAGTAATTTTTTCCAAAACTTTAGATATAAAGGCAGTTTACTCTTGTGCCATATTTAGTTTGTTTTTTCTTAAATTTTTTGAAAAGAAATGTTAATTATTTCTATGCCAGTCTTATTTTAAAAACAGGCAAAACTTTTTTCGATAAAATAAAAAAAATATTGGACACCCTAACCGCGGACATACCTACTGTATATTCTCAAAGTGTTAAATCGCGATACCCCTGGCAGAAAATTTTTATAGGGCTAAAAATGAGTTTTCGTTCCTATAAATCTGACAGCTTTGCTATATAACGATAACGATTTTAAATGAAATACCGCGAACGGTGTTTTTTATTTTTAAGTCTGGCAGTTCCTTTACCTTTCATGAAGGAAGGAGAAGCTGCGCAAATGAAATGTTGTAAGAAAACGCGAATTCTATCTAATTTAAAATAACAAAAGGCACTTCTGTTAAAACGTCTTCCTATTACCTAAAAGCAAAATGTTTGAACGTTCTTGGAAACTGCGAGTGCGGTGTTTTAACTATTTTTTTGCCTTGAAACAATGGCTGCAAAGGTCTCATAATTGTTTTTTATATTCTTGAAAGGGTACTATTTGGAACTCATGTTGCCTAAATGGCCCCGAATTGTTTAATCAATATTGTACATATACAGGGTGGCTCACCACGAACTGCATCGATCTATATATGGAAAACTGGCACTTCCGGTTATACCGGAAGTCGATATCAACTTTCTTATATCAAATGGAACACCCTGTATATTATTGCATGCAACATGCAACATGTACTATGTCTAAATCCAACCGTTTTTGAGATATTTGCAATTTTTCGAAAAAAAATACAGGTGCAGACCTAATAAGTCAATTAGCAATTTATACGAGGAAACCGCGAAATTTCAAAACGAATTGTTGGCATCATGTAACAGAAGCCCTGACCTAGTGATCTCTGCTGAAAAATAAATCCGTTCTTATACAGGGTGTTCACAAAATATGAATAAAAATTACATTCAAAATGTGCGTAAATCTCGAAATTTTCAAATGGAAACCCCCATTTTTTTAATGCGATCTTATTCACCACTAAAAATGATGACAACTTTGTGTAAGGTTTCCTATACCTAAATGCAGTAATTTTCGATTAATTTACGAAAAACCCACTTTTCGCCCATAAAATGCGGGGTTTGCTTAACGCTTGGAAAATCATATTAGCCGTGGACATTGAAAAGACAATCGCGGCTGAGGAAATGTCACTTGGTTTAAATTACACAAATGAAGATTATTTAAATTTGTTTATTATCTACGGAGAATGCAACAAAGTAATAACAAGAACGTGCGATACATTTGGGGCTCGCTATCCACAAAAAACAAAACCATCGCCAAACACAGTTAAAAAATAATACAAAATTTTAAACAGTATGGATTTGGCGATGGTTTTGTTTTTTGTGGATATCGAGCCCCAAATGTATCGCACGTTCTTGATATTACTTTGTTGCATTCTCCGTAAATAATAAACAAATTTAAATAATCTTCATTTATGTAATTTAAGCGCGCCGGCATTATTGTTGACAATAATTTATAAACCAAGTGACATTTCCTCAGCCGCTATTGACTTTTCAACGTCCACGGCTAATATGATTTTCCCAGTGTTAAGCAAACTCTGCATTTTATGGGCCAAAAGTGGGTTTTTCGTAAATTAATCGAAAATTACTGCATTTAGGTATAGGAAATCTTACACAAAGTTGTCATCATTTTTAGTGGTGAATAAGATCGCATTAAAAAAAATGGGAAAATTTCGAGATTTAAGCATATTTTGAATGTAATTTTTATTCATATTTTGTGAACACCCTGTATAAGAACGGATTTATTTCTCAGCAGGGATCACTAGGTCAGGGCTTCTGTTACACGATGCCAAAAATTCGTTTTGAAATTTCGCGGTTTCCTCTTATAAATTGCTAATTGACTTTAGGTCTGCACCTGTAATTTTTTTCGGAAAAATGCAAATATCTCAAAAACGGTTGGATTTAGACATAGTACATGTCGCATGTTTTTGTTCCAAAATGATGCCTAGAATCCAAAAATGCAATAATGTACAGGGTGTTCCATTTGAGATAAGAAAGTTGATATCGACTTCCGGTATAACCGGAAGTGCCAGATTCACCAAAATATTTTAGTTGAGCAGCGCCCATCGGTATTGCTGAGGTGCCAAATTTTCAGAATTTTCCTACTTTTAGTTTTCCATATATAGATCGATGCAGTTCGTGGTGGGCCACCCTGTATATATGCGTGTAAGTACACATTTTGTGAATAGTGAATCCTATTTTTCTTGCTAAATGAAGCGGTGCAAACGAAAAGAAGATTGCTAATATTTTGCGGGTGTGTCAAAGAGAAAGCGGGTCAAAACACCGGAACTTTGTATAGCCACAAAATTAATTTTATAGTACGATTAATTCGAGTTTTGGGCAAAGATTGAGTAACATTTATCTGGAACGTTTAAAAGTCATTGTACTGAAAATGAAGATATTCGAAAATAATAAAAATGTTTCTTTAAAATTGCTTCTCATCATTTATCAGGTTTAAATTCGCAGTTTAATCTATTCATTTTAATAAGAAAAAATACACATAGGTAATGGTGTAATATACCTCAAACTTTTTTAAAGCATTCCTTCCTTTGTTAAAGAATTTTGGCACCATTAATTGATTGCATCATGTGCCAACCTTGAACTTTTCAATATTATAAGCCCCGATACATTTTGCAGTTTAATAAAATTAATATTCTCAGTTGGGATTTTTCTGCCAGGTTTCGCCTAAAGTATTTTCGACGGCGTATTCTGCGAGCTTTTTCATTCGTTTTAGTTCAGTACCCCTTCGGGATACATCTGCGGCTTCCACGCACAGAAATATTTCTTTTTCCAGCCATTTATCCCACTATCTTGGACTAAATTGGCCGCAAAACGTACAGAAATAAAAATAAAACCGAACATTAGATAGAAGACAATAACCGCGGGGAAAGGTTCTCTGTAAATCATTTGTATTTTTTTTGCTTTGCATTTATTTGTAATAAGGCAGAAACGATTTCTGTCCTGGAGGTTTTTACCTATAAAATGTGGTAACCTGAAACAGATAAAAACGAAGTGAAAGTATCAATGTTGACTTGAAAATGCTTATTATTTGCATTGTCATAACAAATTCTTTGAAGGTAATAATACTTGTGCATATCTTAATTATTTAAAAAAATTCGTACTTAGCCTACACATATACGTACTCGTTCTTAATAAAATTTGTAGTTACCTACATAATATTTTTCAATAACAAAAATATTTAGAAAATCTTAACAATCCTAACAATAACCACTTGGTTAGAACGGCTTTGTTGTCAAATTCTGATATTCTGATTAATCGTAAGTAATATCATAAGGGCATCTAATTTCTCCGAAAAAAATCGAAGAAACACGTTGCTAAGTAATATTTTAACAAGAAGCATGAGTGCTGGTGGCAACAAAAATCCGAGTCGAAGACGAGGATTTTTGCATCTGCACGAATGCATTTTGTTAAGAAAATATTACTTAGCATTGTGTTTTTTTTTTTATTTTTTCACAGGAAAAATTAGATGCCCGAATGGTATTTGACAAGACTATTTCATGAGTAACAGATTATTCTGCATACACATAGCTTACAAAACATACTACCTATATACAACAGATGTTAAGTTTTGCCGCGGGTAAACTCGGAAAAACTGCTCACAGGTGCTGTCATACAGTTTTTCCATCTAGAAACCATTTGTAATTCAAAATTGCGCGTATGTGATTGGTGGGAATTAAGACGAGGGAAATAGTCACTTATAATCTCCCTAGAGCATGAATTAGGTATTTCTGGAAAATTTTTTCGAGGTGCGAATTTTTTGAAAATTTTCCGAGGCGGTAACCGAGGGAAATTTTCTTAAAAAATTCGCAACAAAATTCGCTCTCGGGATTTTATCAGAAAATAAAAGCCCAATTTGTACGAGTGGTTTTGCTAATAGGCAAAATAGGGCTTGAGAATAAAATTATCTAGAAAAATTTCCGGCACGAGTGGTACTTGTCGAGATTATTTCACGAATACGATTTAATAATTTCTGTATTAATTTTTTCTATGTTTACATTTCCAAAACGACTTATTTTGAACGAGTTTATTGACAGCTTCGACTGTAGCGTTCGAGTAAACAAACATGACGCTTGGGATCCAAGGCAAATTCGATTATACCTACACCCTGTCGGCGTTGGTTTATTTTCTGAATGTGTTATAAATTTAAACGGAGGCGGAGGTCTAAATAACAAGAATTTAGCAATGTAAAAGTTATATAAATTCATTGATATAATGCTTAATAATACCGCAACATAATTTAAAAGCTGCATAATTTAGAACAGTGTGAAACACACAAACTTTAAAAAGTAGGTACGTGTTTGTATCCAACAGATTCGCGGTTACCGGTAATTGCACTAGTGCAAATTATCGCTAGCAGAGGCATATCATTGGTTGGATTTTTATGGAAGGAGCTACCTTATTGGATGCAAGCAGTATGAGGGAAATAATCGCTGAACTCCTACTCTCTTACTTACGTCCAATATTGTGGCAGCTAAAACTGATAACACGATAACTTCTTTACATTACCAAATTTAATATAGGACTAGAATATAGGTTTTCAGTTAACGCATTGATCTTTAAATATCTATTAGCACAAAAAAAACATATTCAAAACCGAAAGTTCAATCTAAAATGACAGCTAGCTGTCAAACTAACTATTTGCAGTTGTTAAATTCTCTTTTCAAATACAACTCGTAGTATGCCTAATAATAGATAATACCTTTCCCTAATTTAAAACTCATTATAATCCCAATGCTAAGAAAATACCACTCCTGCTGCGCAGTCGTGGTATTTTCAGCTTTGGGATTATAATTCGTAAAATTAACGAAAGGTTTTACCGATAATAGGCACACCACTTGTTATATTACCCCTGATAATTTGCACTAGTGCAATTATCGCTAGCAAAGGCATATCATTGGTTGGATTTTTATGGAAGAAGCTACTTTATTGGATGCAAGTAGTATGAGGGAAATAATCAGGATTATTTATTAGGTTCCTACTCGATTTGGATTCTACTTTAATAAAACCCCTAAAGTTTTTTTTACAACACTTTAAAACAAATAAGTTATGTGTATATGTTTTACGCGAACAACTGCTACTTCCATCGTTTGCTGAATAATGTGTTTGCAAAGTTTTTTTTTGCAAAACACAAGAAACAAGCCGTGTGTCAACCAGCCTAAAAAAACAGGCGGTTTTCTTTATAAGTTCAAGTTCATAAGGTAAAACAGGGACTCTTTACGCCATCAAAGGTGAAAACTTAATCCAATTTACAACTTAATTAAGATGCTGCCTGAGATCATTATAGAGCTGCTTTAAAATGTAAGGGGTGCTCGAGAATCTAAAATTGGGCCCTCAGAACGGTGCACGCCTTGTACCTAGTTGCACTTAGGGGTTGCTAGGAAATTTAATTTTCTACAGTAAAAACAAACTTTCAGTGAGTAAGGGAGAAAATAGCCACAAAGTTAACATTATTTTGCATAACAAGGAATGGTGCATAAAGGGTTATTACTCTAGTCCAAAAGAAAAAAACTATTCGTAGAATGCAAATATAATAATATAATATGCGTTATATGCTCCCAAAGCGTTTATGCCAGGACCTATAAAAATTGAAGGTTTCTTTTTTTTACTTTTTTTCAACGAGCTAAATACAAAGGTGTTTAGATTTTTTCCAATATATCTCATTGTCAATTGGTCTTGCATACATATTCTATATTTCATTAATAAGTGACCTGAATTAAAGTAAAAGCAAAGTTATGTCCTTCGCATCGAAAAAAACCAAAAACTGTCAGAGCATTTCACGTACATTTGATTTAACTATGTGATTATACCTTGTAATTTTGTTGAAAGAAGCGAAAAAATGCTTTAACACGAATTTCGAATTACCCGAGCTTATAAAATTTCATAATTAGATTCCGTGTTGTATAATATGGTACAGCTAAGTACGCTTCGTGTGTTTGAAAGGTAAACAGACAAGTATACGCTTTTTTAATTGCAAGTAATTAATTTGTGGACAATATATATGTGTAATATACAGTTTGTAGTCCTGTTTTTCGACTACATAAAAAATTAGAGAAATACCTAATAGGGGGTCGAAGTGAAGACTCTGTATTTATGGAAGGGGGAACACGAAAATAAAATATTCACTTAATGTTTTCGTTGGTTATATTAAATTTTAAATTCTATTAAAAAGTGATATTAAAATCAATTACAGAGATAGTGGCATGAAATACCATACTTATTAAGCTTAATTGTTGTATATCAGTCCACATGATAGAGATATTGTTCTACATACCTAAACGATAAAATTTACCTACCTCATCACTTGGCTCAAATGCAGTGATCGGAACAATCATTTCAACTCGGTGAAGCGTTAAAAATATTAAATTTTGCTAGAAACTGTATCAACAATTAATAATTCATTAATGTGTAAGCAAAACGGTGAAACTGTTTCCTTAATTGATGGCTTTTAATACCGTGCCGTTAAATTGTTTCCATTAATTACACAACGTTTCCATGTTAGTATCAACGAATGCTAATTGATAAAGTTTGGCGACTTCGTTTTATTTACTTAGTTTATTTTACTTACGCAACTCTTGACAAACTCTTAGTTTCTTTTAGTAATCAATTAGAAGAATAATTCCTTTGCGTGAGGTTTTTTTTGTCCAAAAATTGCTACGACGTGAAAAGGACCTCGATTACCTATCACAAATCTTACGTTAAGAAACGCTTGGGTCTAACTTGCACAGTTCTTAACAACTGTATTATCATGTTCCAGTTTCATTCTAGATTAACTTCTTCACATAATACGTCAGGGACTATTATGTTGCGAGGTATTATCTCGTAGTCACAGCAAAATTAAACCGTCCATAACATATGGCAAGCATCGAACGCTTTGGTAAATTAACTCCAATAATCGCCTACAAAACTTTGAAACGTGCATACATTTTACCGCGTTGGTATTGCTAAATTACTCTATTGGGGAAATAACGGGACCCATAATAATATACTTATATAGGAATATATAATATGAAAGCAACATACACAAAAATAATAGCCCGCAGTGTTAACACAAATCAATTGTTTTTCCAAGAGAGGTACCTATACTTTTTCTAGATAATATTGTTGTTGGTCTGATCAAATGTGAATACACCTATTATTGTCGACACCTCTGCTACATATCACCATCAGCGAATTCCAAAAAGTGCCGATGCAATCCGAGATAGTGCCTTCGAGTTGCAACAACAATCGAGATCGATATTTTCAATTATCAAATTCCAATCTGGCACATGTGGATGTGCACGTAGCTCCGAAGCTTTTAAAAACGCCCCCAGATAACAGAAGATCTTTTAAATTGAAAACAAAGCGCTCGCAGCGTACCCACTCATGTGTGAATTTATGGGAGTTAATTGAAAAAGGTTCTGGCAAAGAGATTCGATAATTGCGAATGCAGATGCCGATGGAAGCTGGCTTACATTTTGATCGTCTATAGAATATGCCTGGAGTGCAGCAGAACACTATTTCCTTCCTGGACAAAGGAATATGCCCTTGTGGATATCAAAGCGGAGATTGAAAACGCTCCTGTACCTTTTAATTAATCAGTGTTTCAAATAAACGAAGCAAAAGTTTATATTGCATTCTATTGTTTCGCCGAATATCATTTTGTTGTTACCAAGGTTTATTCCAATATCTAATACAAGAATTTTCTTTCAGAATTACAAGGAAAAAGAAGCAGGCAAGGTGGTGGTGTATACGACCACTATGGGCATCCTCAGGGACACCTATCAAGCCTGCATGAAGGTGAAGCAAATAATGAGAACGTTGCTGATCAAGTTTGAAGAGAGGGACGTCTTTATGAGTTCCGAGTATCAGGAAGAGATCAAAGAGAGGATGAGTTGCAATCACATTTTGGTGCCTCAGGTGTTTATGGATGGACAACATATTGGGGTGAGTAGATAATGTTTTTAGTTAACAACGGGTGCTAATATTAAAAAAGAATTATTAAATTCTATGGATATTACCGACATGAAAATATCAAGTGGATAAAGGATAAGAGAGTATATTACCATACGTACTTCTAGTTAACTTTGTATAAAATTAATTTCCATTCAGGTGCATTTCGCCAAATATATAGCAACACGTACCTGCCTAAATGAAAAGAAACGGTCCATATTTTCTTATAAAGCAGAAAGTAGATTTTTAAATTCCTAAAGATTTTATCTATGAGAAGGTAAGCTTGCACTATACAGGTAATCTACCCTTACAAAAAAAACTGTACATGGTAATTTTAACTAATATTTTTCTATAATAGAATTCATTTTAGCCAAGAATGTGCCTATTGTATTAATTCTAAATTCTACAATCTACGATTTGAAAATACAATTGTTGCAATAAAAAAAACATGAATAGATTAAAATGGTAAGACTTACAAGCCAACCATATATTTTATTATTATTTATATACAGGGTGTAACAGAAAAGATTGTCATTTCTGTTAAACCTAGTATATTTAGAATCCGTTACTAAGAAGTCTTCTTTGTATTTTTTCGTACAACATACCTACTTAACTAGCCTGGAATATTCCAACAATATGAGGCTTATATCATAAATGCGTCTGTGTTTTACGCATAGCACGTTTTTCCGTGACGAATTTAAAAAGCCTGGCATTAAATTCTGCCACTGACGGATATAATTTTCTTTAATTGTTATGGTCCTTTGTTGGTGTTGACAAGATCTACGCGGAAAACAAAACGCACGCTCCGCTATCTGGGTTAACTGCGGATTCTCGCGGATATGTAAACGGTAATTACAAATTACTCAAAGTTATATTGCACTCTAAATCAGGATGTTTTCAGTGCCTAAGTAATCTGTGTCGCAGGTCACAGAAATTACGAATAACTAATAATATACAGGGTTTTCTTTTACCAGACAGGGTGTTACTTTTTGAGAGCCGCTGGTCGCAAGGTCCCTTCCACTTCTTAATGACGTAGCACTCACCATAACCTACTAATAAACACATTTACCACTTCACTATTTTTTTTTCACTTTTCACACTAATACTTTACTTTTACTAATATTCTATCAGGGGTAATATAACAAGTGGTGTGCCTATTATCGATAATACCTTTCGTTAATTTTACGAATTATAATCCCAAAGCTGAAAATACCACGGGTGGTAGCAGGAGTGGTATTTTCTTAGCATTGCGATTATAATGAGTTATAAATTAAGGAAAGGTATTATCTATTATTAGGCATTCCACGAGTTGTATTTAAAAAGAGAATTTAACAACTGCAAATAGTTAGTTTCACAGCTAGCTGTCATTTAGATTGAACTTTCGATTCTGAATAATATGTTTTTTGTGCTAATAGATATTTAAAGATCAATGTGTTAACTGAAAACATCTATTCTAGTCCCATATTAAATTTGGTAATGTGAAGAAGTTATCGGGTTATCAGTTTTAGTTGCCACAATATTGGTTTAGCGTAAACTAGGACGTAACTAAAAGAGTATGATTTCAGCGATTATTTCCCTCATACTGCTTGCATCCAATAAGGTAGCTCCTTCCATAAAAATCCAACCAATGATATGCCTCTGCTAGAGATAATTTGCACTAGTGCAATTACCGGTAACTGCAAATTATCACTTCGTTGCTTAGCAACCGCGAATCTGTTGGATACAAACACGTACCTACTTCTTAAAGTTTGTGTGTTTCACACTGTTCTAAATTATGCAGCTTATAAATTATGTTGCGGTATTATTAAGCATTATATCAATGAATTTACATAACTTTTACATTGCTAAATTCTTGTTATTTAGACCTCCGCCTCCGTTTAAATTTATGACACATTCAGAAAATAAACCAACGCCGACAGGGTGTAGGTATAATCGCATTTGCCTTGGATACCCAAGCGTCATGTTTGTTTACTCGAACGCTACAGTCGAAGCTGTCAATAAACTCGTTCAAAATGAATCGTTTTGGAAATGTAAACATGGAAAAAATTAATACAGAAATTATTAAATTCTATTCGAGAAATAATCTCGACAAATACCTACCACTCGTGCCGGAAATTTTTCTAGATAATTTTATTCTCAAGCCCTATTTTGCCCATTAGCAAAACCACTCGTACAAATTGGGCTTTTATTTTCAGAGATAAAATCCCTCGAGCTTCGCTCTCCGGATTTTATCAGAAAATAAAAGACCAATTATTTATACTCGTGATCTTTCTAGGCAAAATAGCGCTTTCGAAAAAATTATCGATAAAATTTCCGGCACTTGTGATATTACAAAAATATCACTAGTGGTATTATCGCTGAAATCATCACCTGATTGGTTAATATTTCAAAAATCATATCATTTCATTGGTTCATATTGGCAGGCGTTGAATTCTCAGTAAAATATATGTTCGTATTACAATTACTTAAATTTCAAGCCATGAACAAACAGCGGGACATTTCAGTGGATCTATGCAGCCGATCGGTCTTTTTGCAAACTTCTCGGCACTTATTTCTTGAATTTCGCTTCAATAAGTTGGTGCTTTTGTTGTTGACAATTCAGACAACAACAATTTTAGTTCTTGTTCTTAATTTTTGTGTTCAGTAGGTATTTTCTGTAATAGAGAAGGTACCTTCCATATTTTGCGTGTTCTCTACGCTTACTCGAACTGCCTAATGCCTCTTTAAATTACTCCGGGTCTAGTTCGATGTAATTTCTAAAGTTGCCGTTCCCATGCGTTCCCTAATCGGAGCCCTAATTCATGTCTGAAAATCGGCTAGCCCGAGGCATCTACACCGAAAATCAATTATTCAAAATGTCCCCGAAATTTCTGTGCTGTAATCCCTAGACGCAATAATTGAAATTTAATATCTAGTTTGGACGCTCCCAACTTCCAGCAGCTCTGGGATTCTGAATTCATAATTTATGTGGTGCTATTCTTGCTGTCCGTTTTTCTTTCTTGTAAAAAAGATGGGAAAATGCTTCTCCGTAATGTAGCCTCCAAATTATAAATCCGTGCAATACAAAATAATAAAATTTAAATAAAACAAATTATGTACCATGTTTTTAAAAAGAACTAAAATATATAATAAAATAATATAATAAAAACGGACTAAAAAGTACAAAATAATTTTTCCTAGCTCTATAAAGATTCGAAAAACGAGGGGCGCTTGCGATAGGTAATAGTAAGGAGTGTAGACGAGTAGTTGTGCCCCACGTTTTTCGAATTTTTGTAGGACTAGGAAAAATTATTTTAGATTTTTTGGTCCGATTTTATATTATTTTATTATACTTTTAGTCCTTTTTAAAAACGTGGTATATTAAAAAATACACATAAATTTTATTATTTTCTGCTTTTTAGTCTTGTGTTTGATATTTTGCAATCGATTTTAAGAGGGGGTTGCCGACAGCGAAAGTGACGTTAGATTTCGTATTTTTTAAGTTGTATAGCATAAAATCTATTAACATTTTACCTGGCAAAAAATTTGTACAAATATCTCTGTCTTCATTTTAATCATAAGATCTTACAAGCAGTGTTTTGGTTTATAGGTTATGAAAACCTTGGGGAAAATAATAATTCCAGTGCATATGCTTTTAAGATCTTATGATTAAAATGAAGACAGAGATGTTTGTACTAAATTTTTGCCAGGTAAAATGTTATTAGATTTTATGTTATACAACTTAAAAAAATACGAAATCTTACGGCACATTTGCTGTCGGCAACCCCCTCTTAAACATCTTGATGAGATTATGACAGAAACATAATATATGACAAATTTCAAATTTATTTCAGCTTCTCTTCACCTGATCATATTTGAAATAGAAAATATTGTTATACCTACCTAACAATAATATATCAATCTGTTTAATTGTTATATTCCTGAAAAATAAAATAAAGAAGGAATCAAAATTAATGTCATAAGATTATTATTTCAATATGAAAACAAATTAATTCCAGATGCTTCTTAGTTACTGTCTGTTTGTTTCTTCTTAACGCGTTTTTAACACGATATTTTTATTTTCATTACGAGTAGGGTTTCATCAAGTCAAGTAGCTTGACATTTTAACAAATTACTTGACTTGACTTGAAAATCAAGCTTTTGACAAATTAAATACTTGACTTGACTTGATATTGGAAAATTACTACTTGACTTGAACTTGACTTGATTTCAAGTCAAGTCAATTCAAGTAGCTTGAATATCAAGTCAAGCCATGAATCTCTATTCTTGTCAACTCCAGCGTCTTCAGCTCCTATTGAAAGACAGTTTTCCAGGGCTGCTTTGACAGTTACAAAAACGCGAAACTGATAATAAAATTTTAAATTGATAAAAAATCAAGTAATCAAGTAGCTTCAAGAAAAACTTGATTTTTCAAGTACTTGAAAAATAAATACTTGACTTGCCTTGATATTGGAAAATTACTACTTGACTTGAACTTCACTTGATTTCAAGTCAAGTCAAGTAGCTTGAATATCAAGTCAAGCCGTGAATCTCTAATTACGAGCTTATGGCATGTGCTTATCTGTTCACAAATTTCCACTAGTCAAATATTTTTATTTAATATTCATTTTTTTATATAATAAAAAAATAACGTAAGACACTTCCCGGATCCGTTTAGGTAAATTTTCAACACCAAATGTCAAACTATACTACGTGGTGCACCACAATAATTAATAATGTTCGTAGTCACAATATTTGGTAGGTGTCAGTAGATATGTGGTATAATCAAATTATTTTAAGAAGTCCTTACTGGGACTCTCAATAGGTAATTTCTCCATCCTCAGTTGGCGTTGGCATCCATGCAGCAAAAAATGCAACCGGTCATAAGTCCAGGTCAGTAACGAGCCCATTTGCACAATGAATAACTACTAATAACACAAACAAGAACAACACAGATAACGGTAAAACTCACTAAACGTACAAAACCCGCGAATAAAGTTTGAAATGAAAGTGTTTCCATGACGTTTGAAATTATTATTAAAATGAGTTGTAGTCATAGTTATTTTTATTTGTAGAGGTATAATCGTGATTGCAATAGGGTTTTTATTTTATTATGTTCTTTTTTTCGTATGACTTGGGTAACTTTTCACATCATAAATCAATGAGTGACGTCATTAATTGTTTGACATACAACATACAGTGTGTAAAGTTTCTTATATTTGATATTTCGGGAAAAAGTCATTCTTGATAAAAAGTTTTGCTTGTTCTTAAAATAAGATTGGAATGGAAAAAGTTAACATTAGTTATACTGGGTGACCAGAAAATTGAAAAAACGTTAATTAACATAAGAGTAAACTGCCTCTATTTGTAGAGACACTGAAAAAAGTTATAAAACAAATTTGTTCAGCGTGGTAAGTTACTTAAGTGTACAAAATTTCAAAGAGTTAGGCCTACTTTGATTTTTTGATTTTTTTCTTGTTTTTCTTTGATTAAATGGTTTTCTGTAAATAGTATGACAAAACTGTATTAACAAAAGTTACCCAGAATATAAAACTACGCCCGATGGCAAAATTTAACAATTCTAGGCTTACTTTGTATTTTGGAAAATATTGGACGAAAATCAAAGTAGGCCAGGATTGTCAAAATTTTTTCATCGTACATAGTTTAATACTCTGAGTTATTTACAGAAAAACATTTAATCGAAGAAAAATAAGAAAAAAAAAGAAAAAAAAAACAAAGTAGGCCTTACACTTTGAAATTTTGTACACCTAAGCACAGAATATTAGTTATTCTGTGACCTAAGTAACCGAACACGCTGAACAGATTTTCTTTATAACTTTTTTCAGTATCTCTACAAATAGAGGCAGTTTACTCTTATGTTAATTAACGTTTTTTCAAATTTCTGGTCACCCAGTATAAGTATGTTAACTTTTTTCATTCCAATCTTATTTTAAGAACAAACAAAACTTTTTATCAAGAATGACTTTTTCTCGAAAAATCAAATATAAGAAACTTTACAATAGTGCGGTACCCCATCTGGGGACACACTGTATACCAATTTTATACAGATAATTCCTAGTACTTTTGTGGAGAATGTCATCTGACAAAATCGGGACTTCTTACAGTAATCGGGGTATATTTAGATATTTTTTCGAGTTATTATGCTTAGCTAACTAAAATGTTTGAGGATAATAATCCATCAGTAAATAATATTGTAATTTAAATTAAATTTTTTGTTTGTGTGTTTGTGTAGGTACCTACTTCTTCATAATTGGAAATTTAAAATTAGAAATGATGTATTATCAAGGATTCCTAAACTTAAAGACATAATTTTTTGCCTGCATTGTAGGTTGTAGGTACTGATTTCACGAAAAATGAGGATTTCTGCCTCGGTTAGTTTGTCGAAATAACTCAAATGTGCCCGCCACTGTACAAACGGAAACGGCATCCCGCCATAAGAGACTGTCCCGGTCGAGCGTTAAGCCCAAATTTGCTCCTTCCTGGATTTCTTCATTCAAAGGGCTAGACGAGTTATATGACCGGGCGCAACGTTGCCAGATCTAAGTAAGGCGTGGCGAGAACTCGCGCTGGTAAAATTTCTGTATCCGGAGATGACGGTCCGCTCCTATGTTCGAGATACCTGGCAGGGGTTAACGAGCCCTTCTGCGGGCGGGGTCGACCGAAAGTCACCTGGATGTCCCTTTGAAGTAGACAGACGTGGCGGGCCCTTTGGCGATTCTGCGGTGAATAGTTGTTGCCCGCTAGCCGGGCCATACGGGCGGCATTTTTTTACTTCTTGGCGGAAACGAGATGAAGGCGGGGGTAGATCGGGGCCATTGTTATGGACCTTTCATGTGGGGCTTTGTAGTCCAGTTTGGTAACTTTATTTAATGTCAAGTGGAATGGGGAGGGTGGGTACTTGTAGGGTAGGTTTTTATTGTCTCTAAATTCTATATCCTCTTTCTCTCAAAATACAGAACAAAATGTAATAGGACGTTAAGTTAATATTAAGATAATTAGTATAAAGAAAGTTTTCCTAGAGAATTTTGAAACACTATTTAATGGATTTGTGGACAAAACCACAACCTTCTCAAGCTTACAAGCCCAGTGGCAACGCCGCATCTGGCAACGCCGCAGCGGGACAGTTCAACGGGTCTATGCAGTATAGAGCAGTCTGCACTTTGGCTTAGTTTATCTTTTCTAATAGATGTTCAACCTTCTTTTTAATTTTAATTAAATACATTTGAGAACTTTGTTTCAATAATTGGGTACCTAAGTAAGTAGGTACAATTCTTTACCATACAATAAAAGCAGTAACAAGTAACAAAATATACACAGAAGTATAAGTATTTATAATAAGTATTATTCCTGGTGGATAGATACATTTTCGACAAATTAATAATATGGTAAATTTGGGCAAATAGAGTGTGCTAAATTATGTTGTAAGTCGAATTTTTGTGAGAATTTTTCGCAAAGTGCGCGATCGGGCAAATGATCTATCTTCCCTTATGGTTAAATTTTCATAAAAATACAAACAAGCGAACAGAGAACAGCATGTTGTGAAAGAGATTAATCTCTTCTGATTGAAAGGACAGTTAGGGTCAATTTCGTAATACATTCAACTAAATTATCTTTTGACCTTAACATTAGGTAAAGAAACTTTTCCAACAATACTAAACAATGGTTGGATTGTTAGAAAGCTCCTTTAATTTTAAAGGGTACTATAGTTTGCCTATGCAATTAGCCCTTAATCATTTTATTCTTAAATTTTCGTCCTTTGGAAATCCCAAAATCAATACAAGTTGACCGCTTATTTTCAAGCAAAGAAAACCTGGCTACTGCAAGTTATTATTACGATTTGACTTACAGTCAGGTATATAACTAAGTTCTAGCTTCCCTCGGAGGTTTTAGGCATCTTGAGGCTTGAAATTGTAAAGGAACGATTCTTCACTTCGAACTTTTATAGAAATGTTTCACTTTTGCACAAACAAAACAAATTTATAGAAAAGCTGTCTGTTTCCACCCAGAAACACACTGCCTCGTCGTAGCAATCTGGCGACGATAGCACTACCCGCACTACACAAATTAATTCTGGTAAATTTCTTGTAAAAACAACTGACAGGCAGTGTCAGAGCACGCGACGTGGACTCGCATCCCTTGTTGCCAGTTTTCTCTACTTCAGGGCTTCTCCTAGAGGCAGCTGTGACAAAACGCTTTTAGTTGTTATGCCATCATAAATGTCACTCATCAGCTTGTCAATAGTAAGATATTGTACACAGAGTGTTTCGCAAATGCCTGGGAAATCAAGCTTATATGGTTTTTAAAATGGAACAACCTAGGTATATATTTGCATTTTTAAAATCTGTTCGTCAAGACACTCAAAATGATAGAACTTTGTACATATTATTATCTTTTCCGTTTTTTAAATATTCCGTTACAAACAGTACTTACATGCTTACCTACCTATTGTAATTTACCTAGTCGATATCAGTCGTAATAGATCAAAATCCTTGAGTGAATATATCTGTGGGTACCTATTGATGACTAATCAGGAAAAATTTAATTAATAGATTGATAAATAGAATTATCCAATATCAAAATAAATGCAATCGGAACATTAGGTACCTGTTAGGTAGTTACACGCCTAGACGGTCATCATCATTGTTACAAGTAGATAAATTGAGGAACACAATTTTTTAATTTTCAGCTTTCAATTTTTATACATATATTACCTAAACATCTGAGTATAATAACTTGCATACAGGGTGGTCCAACTTTTATGGATAAAACTTCAAAAATCAATAGAAAACGTCAAAATAAGTGAATTTTTTCATATTAACATGTATCGAAATACTAACGATTTTCATTATACAGGGCGTCAAAATACAATTTTTTCTTATTTTTTTTTTCTTAAAGGAAGACAGTTATGGCAAACATACAGTTTAGTACACGCATTAAATACTATAAATTAAAAATAGTTAGGCCTTTCTATTTCTACCAGTGCCGGAGAGGTGGGGGTCAATCATAATATTTTTTAACGCAAAATTGGTAGGCCACTGGAAAAGTAATATTTTTTTGCCTTCACTAAATTTCCCAATCAATCCTAAGAAGAAGCTATCTTCGACCTACCGTTTTTCAAAAATTCATTTTTGTGCGTTTTAATTTTTTTATAGCAGGGGAAAATCAAAGTAGGTCTAGGCATTTGAAATTTCGACGCCTACTCAGTTTTTAATTCTGAACAACTTTCCTTAATAACATTTTGCCGTAAAATGTACATAAAGAACAATTTACTGGTACGAAATATTATTATTATTGTTTTAATTTCTATGACACATGATTTTTCGGATATAGAAACCCTTTTTGTAGGTTTTATGACAAAATGTTATTAAGAAAAGTTGTTCAGAATTAATAACTGAGTAGGTGTTCAAAATTTTAAAAGCCACCTACGTTGATTTTCTTCTGCTAAAAAATTTAAAACAGAATTTTTTTTGCAAAAAACGGTATATTTTCGAAAAAAGTCAAGAATAGTTTTTTTCTTAGAATTAATTGTGAAATTTAGCGAAGGCAAAAAACGATTACTTTTCTAGTGGCTTACCTTTTCTTATTAAAAAATATCATCGTTCACCCTCCTCTCCGGCACTGCTCTAAGTAGATATTCCAAATTATTTTTAAATTATAGCACTTAATGTGTGTAAATCGTACCAAATATGTTTGCCTTAACTGTTTTCCTTTAAGAGAAACTAAAGAAAACTTTACAAAATTGAACTTTGACACCCTGTATAAAGAAAACCGTTAGAATTTCGATACATGTTAATATGGAAAAAATCGACTTATTTTGACGTTTTCTATGCATTCTCGAAGTTTTAACCTCCCTGTATATTACAATAATGTTTTTTCGTGTATTTTTCTTTATCTTTGATCAAGGGAAGGAAAGTTGTCACGTAACTTCTTCAGAAATATAATATAATAAAAGCAGTGTAGGTATTTTGAAGAAAATATAAGGGAAAGTCGCCGAATTTCGGATACCACTTTAAATTTACTAAGTATATTTATTATACAGAAGTGTTTTTTATTTATTTTTTCATATAAGCATATGCAAAGTGTTATAATGCAACAAAATTTATTGTCAAAAGAATTTTACTACATTTGTTTTTTCCAACAAAACGACGGTATATGAATTTGGTACTTTTTGGTGCGACTGAAAAAAGGTTCCTAATTTCGGACATTGTATCCGAAATTAAGGGACTACTTTCTACAAGTGTAAAAACTATATATTTAAACAAAATTCGCACACATGCGTTTTTTCTAGTTTCTTTATTAGCTTGTTTGATGTAATTTCCAATGTTTCGGGACCCAAACAAAATTGGAGACATTAGGATAGGTAGGTACCTATCTCATTTGTTTTCCTCTGACCTCATTATAATGGCCAGTTTCAATGGATCTGTCACTTTTTCTGAAAATAAACAATTTACTCGCAACCAGCATATTATATTAAGCCAGAATTTTGGGTTTCTGGTATCCGAAATTAGGAACTTCAGACTATCCGAAATTAGGCACCTTTTCACTTTTTAGGTTAGAGTAATACAGTACTGTTATTTTTGAAATCTGTTTAATAGTGACTAGAATACCGGCTTAATTAATATATTAACTTACCTAGGACGCAAACACAAAATTCTGGAACGATTATTTCAAAGATCGACACAGTTCAAACTGCGACTGAACATAAAACTCCGCCATGCAATTTAGACGTTTGGAGCTGCCATCTAATGGAGAGAGATTGTACCACCACAATGTTGCATAGTGGGCTTAATTTGACTTTTTGCATTGTATACATCGAATTGATAAGTACAATGGAAGTCGCACAGGTACCACTTTCATTGTTGTTTGGCGCAGCCAACTCTAGAGAGAGATAGGTTTCAAATGGCAATAAGTAAGACAAGGACGCCTAATGAACGTGTCAGCTGATTCAGGCAAAGGAGGTATATAGGAATGTTGCATATTAATGGACGAATTTAATGGGCATGTTCCGTAATTCTCTTTATTGTTTGATCTGTATTCCGAAATTCGGGGCTTGTTTGTAGGATTGGGGATTTTTCTATACTATAACCACAATTATGTAAATATTGCCAGAAAAAAGTAGTGAATTAATTAAAAAAAAATACCTACATGGCAATTTTATGTACCTGGAAGTAAATTGAGACAAATAAAATACAAATTCCAAAATAAAATTTTATTTTAAAATAAAGGTGACAAAATATCAACGTTTTCAACTTTAATTACTTATCTTAACTGATTTATTAATTTTAAAATTCAATTTAATAGGAAAAGCATGTAAGACAGGTAGCTTTTACATATTTTTATATAATTCTTAATGTTTAGGCATCTAACAAAAAGAATTACAAATAATTACCTTATTAAAGAGACCAGAACCTCAAGATTAATTCTATCTTTGACTACGAAGAGCTAGGTTCATTACCACAATATTTTGCCAGTTTTTCCCTTGATAGAGTTTCTATCATGACTTGAAAAATAAAAAACTGTAGTAATTACATACTTTTTAAGTTTGCGCTGCCCAAAATTCTCTATGAAATTGTTCTCAATAAATTGTTGACTACAAATACTTGTAGACAGTACAAAATTCTTCCTTTTTATTGCTGCAATCCACTTGTCTCTAGTATCACCTTATCTGTTGGAAAACTGCAACGTTATTAGCAATGATTTTTAATACCTACTTACGAATGAAAAGAAACCCCACTATTCTTATTCTTTCCGCCCCGTTTGGTACATCCAAATTCACAACAGGAGTTGATCCTCGATCCTCATTTTGGTAATTTACAACTTAAACAGAGAGAATATAGCCACATAGCTAAATTAAATTTTCTCTCCCATCTAAAAATAATATTAAACCAAACACCAACTAAGAAAACTCAACGCCGTTTTATACGAAACTGCCACCACGACACGAACTCAAATCAAATAAAAATAATACACTAATTACTCCTCTTCGTATTGGGACTTGGGACGACAGAAGGAAAATTAAAATGACGTTTGACAATGGAACTCGTTTGAAGCACAGAACCATCACAGGACACAAAAATAGAAAGTTAGGACAAACACCTCTTTTGTGTTATGTGATTTTTGCCGGAATCAGCTGATTTATTTACTATTTCAGTTACTCAAGTTTGGCTGCCAGTTTCTCTCTCTACACTCCTTCCATCTACTTGTCAATTCAATGATTGTATATGGTGAGATTTCAATTTAAAACAACAGATGGCTTCTTAGATAAACCACAATCCGAAATTAGGAAACCATCCGAAATTAGGCGACTTTCCTCTAAAAATAAAACTAATTATTGTAGTGTTAGTTTGTTATCTCGCAAGGTAGTTTACCTATTCGTATCGATGCTGTTCAACCACGCATTTTTTGCGTTTCGATTTGGAGAATTTACTTTCTCCAACGTGAACAATTTCACTGAATCACCTGTATGTGCTAGCCAGCCGCCGCGCAGTCGCGGCGACTGGATCACTAGGCCGCCGATCGGGGTCACCGGGCCCCAGGCGACTCGGCCGCAGATCTTCTCTTCTTCTTCTTCTTCTTCTTCTTCTCTGTTGGTTCTGTTTTCCGACGCGAAGAAGAAGTCGCCGACCTTGGACGCGTAAAAGATTCTTTGAATATAGAACCACATGAGTAGGGGAAAGATCCCTAATTTGGACCGGATCCTAAATTGGACCACTGCTTTTATTCCTATATAAGTTAACGGAAGCGACCTCTGTTGTCCGGTAACTGTAGCTTGTACAGTCTACAGCGCCCCCACAACATTGGCCGTCAGTGGAACTTACCTGAGGTTCAGAATCCGACCCGGTATGTTTTTATGTAGGCTGATGTAATATCATTCTTGCGTTATCTAAGCCGTCATTTTGTACTGGTGAGTATTTTTATTCTTTGTTGTATTGTTACCTTCTAAGCAGGGTTGTAGCTATTGTTGAGTCATATAGTTGGTCCAGTATTTCTAGCAACAAAAATGTTATAAATGTGAAAATTTTAAGTGAGGTTATAGTTCCCTAAATTGGACCACTTGCTAGTTCCTAAATTGGATCGGTCCAAATTAAACATCATTATTTTTCTTTGAGGTGAATATGGCACAAAGAAGAAAATATGGGAAATGCTTCTACATCTACAGACACTACGGCGAGGGAAACAGTAGAAGCAGAATGCGAGGCAGAATGTTCTATATTAGCACAGACATATATAGCTTCGCTAAGCTATATATGTCTGTGATATTAGGTACAATCGCTTCAGAAAAAGAAGTCAGCTTCTGAAATATCGCCACTGCCAATATTGAAGCGAAAAACGCGCACACCTGCTTCTAATCCTACTACTTCAATCATCACCAGTAGTCCCTATAAGGATGACCTTGAAGAGAAGCAGCGTAAAAAAATGGCCCCTCCTAAAACTATTAAAAATATGTTTTTGTCTTCAAAGTTGGCCCCTAAAGGTAAAGCTTCTACGTCTTATCGGAACAAATCTAGAAAGGGCAAACGCGTTTTGCCAAAGAATAATTATTCATCAAGTGAATCAGAAAACGAAGACTGTTTTTGCATTGTCTGTCTTTCTCCATATTTCGAATCAAGTCCAGGAGCGGTATTGACTTGTTTTCTAGGTACTTATACCTAACATTTCGTTATAGTAGGTACGGTAAGTCGATCTCAGAGTTATGTTTTTATTTTTCATAGAATGTAGTCCTAGTTTCAATAAAAAAATTATTTACATAATGAATAATAGAGAGGGTCCAATTTAGGGAACCTGTGGTTCAAATTAGGAAACAGGTATCTTAAATTGGACCAATGACACTATTTTGAGTTTATTTTTTGTTCATCAAACACACAGACCTTTATGCTCTGTTATAAGTTCTATGCTTATGTGACAATCCTAACAAAGTACTCAATTTTTTTCGCCCAAATTTGGGTGAACGTTTACATTTTATAGTGGTATTTTCTTAGGTGGTCCAATATAGGGACCTTTCCCCTACGTAGGTATGTACATTAACTGTACGCGACTGAAACGGCCATATTGTTCACGGACATTCCACGTCGTTATGACGTCGCTGACGGCTAGTTATATTTAGGGTTCCTTCATAGGAACCCTAGTTATATTATGGTTGATAGTTGCCGACTGTAACCAACCTTTGTGTTTTTTTGACTTTGAATATTGTTGAATTATGTTTTTAAACACCTTTTTAAACGGTTGGATCGGTGTAGGTATTTTTATTCATAGTAGGTACTTTATAATAAATATTAAAAACTAAAAATAATGTTTATCATTTGAAAATACTGTGCGAAAATGCGCTGCGCGGCTTGTAGTTGGTCCTTAACATCGATTTTGAACGATTTTTGTTCATTTTCACTGCTAAATCGGAAACCTCCCATACGCGCCATAGGTATAAAGCAACCACCTCAGACAAATAATAAACATAGACTAACCTATAGGCTGCATTGTAATTAGCCAACAAATAATATAATAACCAGAGGTTACGTTTCCTATGTCACAAATCCAACACTTTACTCTTCCCGTCGTTCTTAAAACTACACTAATTCACTAATTACTAACTTAACTATATATATTTTGTCCAATAACTCCAAAATCTCCTAAAAAAAAAATCAAGAATAACGCAAAAGTAAACACTTGAAACCAAGGGCGTGCAGTCCATGGAAGCAAGGGAAGCAGTGCTTCCCCTAAACCAAAACAATGTAAAATGATTAAATGTAATTTTTGGATTTTTAAACAGGAAGCAATTAGTTTAGTTACCTAGGTATATCAAAAACGCTAAAAATTATCTCATATATCATATGTCAAATCTACAATATGTTACGCCTATAGCAAATGCGGCGTTGACTCCGACTGCGCCCATCCTACCGAGCGACAGTACAGTACAATGTAAGCTATGCCAGCCGCCAGCTTTTCTGTAGCGTTCGATAGTCGAGAGGTTATTGCACTTTCCACCTCCACCGCACTCGCTGACGCGAATGAGAACGCCTGTTTTAAGCGGGCGTGGAAGCTATCGTTGCAGTAGGTTCTTTGTTTAATTTAGTTGGTTTTGATCTGCGTCGGTGCGTCGCGCGCGTCGTATCTCGGGCGATATGGAAGACAATAATACGGACGTGGACATGCAAATACCGTCAACTGCGGCTGTCGGTAATGACGTTGAAAATGTTAAAGTTGGATAATTATTAAGTAAGAAGAGTGTGTGTAGTGTATGCCTTAATAATAAAGGGATTTTCAACATTAAACTTTGCGGATAAGCTTCAATTAATTATAAACGGAAGAGCAAAACCCCCTATGAAAAATTTAACCACAAAAATGAATGAATGAATGACTTTCACAGATATCGCTGTTATCTATATTGAGAATATACTTCTCCAGAACATGTTAGAGCATCGACGTTTTTATGATGACGTCATTGACGAATTCGCAAAAAGTGATCGAAGAATCGAATTACATTACAAATATGTAAGTTTTTAAACATTGCTTCCCTTACTTAAAATGTCACCGCACGCCCCTGCTTGAAACACATCAACATAATCCGGCGAAATCTCAATGAACTCTGGATCAGCTGTAGGGGCATAATAAAGCAAATGCGCATCGATGACAAAGAGCTCATGCAACGTTGCCACATTAGCCAGAATAAGTAATTCACTAAAGATATTATTTACAGACCAAGTATAATCAGTAAATTCAAAAAATCAGTAAAATTTATTGTTAAATGATAACTAAAGGGCGGAATATATGCAAATTGCATATACATATATGCATTTTTTGCATATTTTATTCAATTTCGCAAAACATTTCATATTTCTGGAAAAACCTTATTTTTGTGCATACTCGTATTTGCATGTTTTTCCTATACTTATTTATAGATATAAGATATAACCAAGATTATGAGAGCCCAGAAACAACTCACAGTGTGTAGTGTATAAAGGCAATACTGACTCATCCCAGTTGTGCTTTGATCGTTGTAGAGGTTACATGGGACAATTTCGTGCAAAACCGTATCAAAACAAAAAGTGTCAACTAAAGTGTGCAATTATTTTGAGGAATATCGGCACATTTTGATTTGTGTCAGTTATTTTAATTCAAAATAAACCCTAATTTTGTTTTTGATTTTTGAGGAAAACCGTCACATTTCAATATTTTTTTGTATTTTTGTATTTTTTACATTGTATTCAAAATTTACTAAACTTCTTTTTTACGGAGAATAATCCTTATATAGTTACCTTTATACTAAAAATTTTTTTTTACTTATCCGGAATTAAAATCAGAGTTTCTAACACTATCCATTTTTTAATATATTTAATTGTCGATACTGGAAATTTGTAGATTTTGAGTTATGTCAGTTTTGTTGGAAACCAGCGATATTCCGCCCTTTAATGATAACTGTAGATATATCAACTAATTGTACCAAATTTATGTTTTTAACGTTGGTTATACATTTATTTCGTAAGTACAAGACAAATTTATGAAGAAGTGTGACAATGGTGCAATCATTGCATTGTTTTGTTTTAGATTTCTATTACTAACTCAGACAAATAATATTATTAAACATTTATTATCTTGGCAGGGTCTGAATTGTATTGAATTATTAGTCTATTTTATTATTTGTCTGAGGCAACCACAGAGCCTCCCCATAGGCTCCTTCCTGTGTCTCTTTATTCAAAGTAAAAAATTGTAGACCAAATGTTTGGTTTTGGACAAGTTCTAGAACAAAAAGAACGTCAGTTTTGATATTATGTTTGCTCTAAGCTTTTTTTACTTAAATATTATTTCTGCAGAGATTCTTCGAGATCGGGAAAATAATATGAGTAGTTTAAAATAACAGAGTAGATAGGTATTATATTAAACAGTTTGTTGGCATTTTGCCTCGCCTCGCTGCTTTCGCAAGCTTATTTTTGACAAGGTGATCCAAAATGGAATTTATATCCTAGACAATAAAAAAATTACATATCTGCGTCTATACAAAAATTAATTAATAACTATTATAAACAATGCACGCCAAATTGAAATGTGAATATATGATTTCTTATATGATTTAAATGATTAAAAAAATAAAGTTGTTTGCCTTGTTTGGACAAATATGTGGACCTATAAGCACATGCATGTTTGCATGTGCAAAAATAATATTATATGTAGCACGATTTTTAATTTAAATGGAATATTAGTATAGTAACTAGGCCTGTAGTAGCCATAGTATTTTATCACTTTTAATAAAAGATGTAATGGTCCTTTGCCCTTTACGGCATCTAGCGGGCATACAAGGTAACTCATACATTCAAGTGGGGGGATATGAAGTGTATTTTCAGTAAAATTCCAGTCATAAAAAAATTGCACTATTTCAACCTTCTCCTGGAGAAATAGGTCAATAATATACGCGACCCAAAAATATTCCGTAGCCGTGAGGCGTCCTTATCCCCTGAAAGAAAGAAAGGTGTAAACACAGTAAATGAATAAATAAATAAGTAGTAATGCCACTCTTCCATATTCTCGCGGAAAGATTTTCGCGGTACATTTTCGACAAATAATATGGTAAATTTGGGCAAATATGAGGGGAATACATTTTGTTGTAAGTTGAATTTTTGTGAGAATTTTTCGCAAAGTGCGCCATCAGACAAATGATGATTACCTGTCTTCCCTTATGGTTAAATTTTCATAAAATACAAACAACAAGCGAACAGAGAACATCATGTTGTGAAGGAGAGTAATCTCTTCTGATTGAAATGGCAGTTAGGGTCATCATTTCATAATACATTCAACCACAGATTACTTAATAGGCATTCAACTAAATTATCTTTTGACTTTAAGGTTAGGTAAAGAAACTTTTACAACAATACTAAACAATGGTTGGAGTGTTAGAAAGCTCCTTTAATTTTAAGCCCAAACGAATACAAGTTGACCGCTTGCCGTCAAGCAAAGAAAACCAAGCTACTTTAAGTTATTATTACGATTTGACTTACAGGCAAGTATATAACTAAGTTCTAGCTTCCCTCGACACTCGACGGTTCTAAACATCTTGAGGCTTGAAATTGTAAAGGAACGATTCTTCACTTCGAACTTTTAGAGAAATGTTTCATTTTTTCACAAACAAAACAAATTTATAAAAAAGCTATCGCCAGCACTTCGGGCTGTCTGTTTCCACCCAGAGGCACACTGCCTCGTCGTAGCAATCTGGCGACGATAGCACTACCCGCACTACACAAATTAATTCTGGTGAATTTCTTGTAAAATCAACTGACAGGGAGTGACAGGCCACGCCGCGCAGACCCGCAAGCCATGTTGCCAGCTTTCTCAACTTCAGGGCTTTCCTATGAGTCGGCTGTGGCTGGGCTCTAAGCAGGGATTATTTTAGTTTGCACCGTTTTCTACGCGCGTTCCGCTTTCAGTTTGTATTTGCGCCTGAAGATCGATATTTCTATATGCCTAATAATCAAATAATAGGCACAACATGTTCCTAAACGGAGTTTTCTGTATTTTACTCATTAGTCTGTGGTACTGGTCTTTGACTCAATAACTTGCCACATATCACAGCCGAGGGGCACTACTGCTTCTCCATTCGTTTACAGTGCCATAAATCCAATATTCCTCTTACTATTGTAATGTGCATCTACGTGCTCTGCTGGTTTAGGTATATTATGCGCCTGTCGTGGGCTTGACAGACGTCCAATGGACTTACGTGCCCACAACTTCATATCCGTCGAAGACGAGACTGTTTGATTAACCGGAAACTAGATGCATCGGCAAACCGATCACGTCCTACCGGAGAACACACACGATCGAAATTTCCATCTTGATGGTTGGTTGTAAAAGGAATCTGTGCAGTTCGGCCTGACACCTATTCCAAAGAAAGCCAAGAGAAAACCAGTCGAAATTTCTCGAAATGCTCGATATCGAATCAGTGCGGTTCTGTTTTCAGTTCCGTTAGGAAAGTATTTATAAGTCTTCAAAAAAATAAAATTGATTTTATATCCACTAATATCCATACCCCATAGTCGGTTTCCAATTAAAAGGTTCATTTACTTTTTGGGCCTATACCCTTAAAGTTCGGCCTTGTTTATTACATGTCCGATCAATTTTCCAACCAATTTGTTTGTAAAATCAAAGTACCCAATCAATTTTCACGGTATCCTTCTTTGCGTTCCATTTTATCCATAATATAGAAGCTTTAAACTTTAATTCCGACCCTTATTTCGCGTATTTTCGATTTGGATTTTATTGTAATGAATTCGATACCTTTCAAATATATTGCGACCTGTAAAATATGCGGGAACAGGTACATGCCAGTGGTCGAATGAATAAAAAATTTGAAATACGCCAAGGGGATCTTTCGCTCTCTTTGGGACAATCCAAAGGATAAAGGGCATTAACTTAACAGGGGGTCAAATTCCTCGAAACTTTGAATCCACGTGAAGCTTTCATCTTATTTCTCTAACTTTTATATAAGGGCTGAACCCCAAAATTTAATTTAATCCAAAAACAGACGGCCCTTCCAAAAATTCAAGGAAAATCGTATCACACCTCTAAAACAACAAAGTTAGTAGCCAGAGCAACATAGCAAGGAAATTGTTTACATCAAGAAACAATGCCATCAATTTATGGTAAAAAATATGCCTAAATACGTTTGTTAAAACATTTTTTTTTATATCGAATATTTCAGGAAACTTATGCACCTTTCCATGATTTTTACTAACCTTGTATATTAAATAATTGAAAATGTATAGACAAATACAAATAAATAAAATGCCTGCGATGACCCTGTCACTACAACCAAAGAGTGCCAACCAACCTTCTACGTAGGTAATCTATCAAAAACTTATATACTAAAGTCAATGAATCAAGAACCCCAGGGGTCTTTGCATATATGGCGGGATGAAGAAGTAGGTACCTACACAAACGCCTATGCCACTTTGGTGCATGGCCTCAAAAGTTAATTTAAATTACAAAATTACTTACCAATGGATTATTATCCTCAAACATTTTACTTTTGGCGGTCAGGGAAGTGCCACAAGCCGCACAGCTAAGCATAATAACTCGAAAAAGTATCTAAATACCACATACTGACTCCAAACTAGGAGTACCCCAGAAGCAACCACATGCTTGTGCATGCTTGTGCGTGTACACATAGAGATTCTTTATCCAAAGGCTAAAATACAAAATACTGTAATTAAGCACTTCTTTTAATTTGTATAATTTCTGACTACTTTTAAGTGTATACAAATCGATAAAAAATTTATTTTGTGAGATATTGTCAAAAACCTTTTTTTGTTCGAAAGGCCTTCAAAAAACGCTTCTTTTGACGTTTTTACTTTTGTGTCAAAATGCAAATCCAGGGACTAAATTTGAACAAAAAATGTAGAGGTTGTTCGGTTCTACACCGTGTTAAAGTTGAGCAAAATAGGAATTTCAAAGACATCTGGCGAGCCAAGTGTGCCATGGAATCCCTTCAAAACAGTTGCATGGTCAACAGGACCACTCAAAATATTGGTGTGAAAAGATTTACTACTAAAATATACAGGGTATTTTTCTCTGAGCCATCTCAAAATTCTGAATTTTTATTAAACTTTATACTGATCAGGAGTGCTCTGGAATCATTGAAAGAATATTAATAAACACAAAAGTAATTTATTTCTTTACAAAATGCCAACCAACAAATAAAAACAATTTAAATTATTGGGCTTTTTTCAACAAAGTCACTGTCTAAGATGATACATTTTCTGTGCGTTTCCTGTTGTGACACACCAGCCACCTTAACTGATATGGACTTACTGACTGGCGCAGGCTTCTGTATTTTTTAGATTTAGTTCGTTTATAGTATGTGGAGCGGTTTTGATATACTCGATTTTTGACCCGTATAAAGTTACAAAAAATTCAGTAATTTGAGATGGCACAGATAAGAGCACTCTGTATATTTCGTATTGGACCTTTGCACACCAACAACTTGAGTGGCCCTGTTGACCATTCAACTGTTTTGAGGGGATTCCATGGCACACTTGACTTGGCAGATGCCTTTAAAATTCCTATTTTGCTCAACTGTGACACCCTGCATAATGGAACTCCCTGTATATTTTTTATTTGAATTTGGTATATAAGGGTTTTGTGATGGTCTGATTAAGGCTGTGAAGTCAGATTTTGAATAAAAAAAACGCTAAAAGGTTTTCGCGAAAATCGACGGTATAAAAAAATCGCAGCCGGCCCTGGATTTGCATTTTGAAAATGGAAGGAAGGTCAAAAGAAGCGGTTTTTGAAGGCCTTTCAAACAAAAAAAGGTTTTTGAAAATATCTCACAGAATACATTTTTTATCGATTTGTATACACTTAAAAGTAGACACCCTGTATATTATATAGTTCGCGACTCTAAAAAATATCTACCAAATTTACTAAATTGTACTCGAAACTCCCTCAAGATATCTAAAAACCACCCCAAGCACGCCGCATTTGTCTCAATAAAAAACAAATCAAAACTTTCCACCCGAACCCGGCAAATCTAGCGCGATGTAAATCATGATCAGTCTAAGACGCCCCCCGGTGTTCCGGTTTACCACTGGGGCTGTTACTAGTCCCGATTCCGCTGAGTAACAGCCCCCATCGCCGCAATTAACCTCGTTTCGATGATTTATCCCGTGCAATTTCGTATAATATGGAACACGGGGCGATATCGTTCGGCTCGGGGCAACTCCGCCAGTGCAACAGATGGCCTGACATAGTTGCAAGCTGGGCTTTTTTTAGTTTCGGTTCACATGGGGCGAAGTTTGTGCAGTATTGGTTGTAATCCAGCTGACTATAAGAGCAATCCTACCATGATGACCGTCTTAAAATATTAGCTATTAGCACAGACTAACGATTATCTAATAGCTATTTATTCTGTGCTATAAGCCATTAGGGATATAATTATGCAACCAAAGATACCTACAGCATGAATGAAGGAATAATAATTATAAAACCTAACAATGTCAATTTCTTGCATTTTTCTGTTACCTTTCAAACAACTTATGAAGAAATAATGTATTTAACACCGGACAGAAAAGAAAAAAAGACAGTTTTTTAAATAATGTAATAATACCCTTCGTTTACGAATTATAATCCCAAAGTTGAAAATAACATGACTGTGTTAGCAGTAGTATTATTTTCTTAGCATTGGGATTATAATGAGTTAATAAATTAACGAAAGGTATTATAATAATAATTATTATTATTCTGACCCTCACAATACTCAAAATTAGTAGTACCCCAGAAGCAACCACATGCTTGTGCACAGGGGCGGATTTAGGCATGGGCTTTATGGGCTGCAGCCCAGGGCCCCTTTCACACAAGGGGCCCCGCCAGACCCGGTCTCACCCCGGTGAAATTAATTAAAAAAATAAGGTAATATAAGCAGATATAAATCCATTCTATTAAAATGTTTATGTTGGTAGAAATCACAGTATCACAGTTATGAGTTATATATGTTCCTAAGAGAGTCATCTTGAAATCTATTTTTACTGACTTTTCAATTTATAGCGAAGTTATATTCATTGTAGTTTCTTAGCAAAATTGTTTAGTGCAGCGTTGTAAAAAATAGTGTGTAGTGTAATTACGTGTTTTTAGTACAGATTTTTCAAAGTAATTAATTTTTGTGGCTTATACTTCTAAGCAAACAAGGTAAGATAATAATTTAGAACTATTTTAAGTTTTTGAACATTTTGGTTGGGGTGTCAGCTACTGGCTTATGTTATGTTTGTGCTAAGCCAATGCCTGACCTAGGTGTCAGTCCATGGTAAAATCACAAGTCATGCAAAAATGATCTCTAAAGTCTCTAACAAAAAACCTTAATATAATGGTGTACAAATTTCGCGTCAATTGGTTAAATATTTCCAATGCCTAACACCCCTGTCAGCCATTGGCTATGCAATTGGCACTGACTATGGCAGACTTCGGAAGTTGGGTGATCAGTCAACGCTTCGCAGTTCTGTCTTCGTCTTCTCAAGAGCATCAGAACATGTATAGATTTGTCACTCAACGATTCTGAGCCATGTCTTCTTCTTGTCGAAAGCGCTGAACAGGACCAATAACTACTACTACGATCTTTACAAGTATAAGTTCAAAGATGTGTAGTTAAGAAACGTCCCTAGAGAATTTATGCGGTCTGTCAGGGGTAGAGAAGAAACAGTATTTTTAGAAGAAAAAAAAAGAGAAAGATAGGGAGAAGAAAAGGGGGAGGGGAAGAGAACAACAATATAGGTAAATAGAAAACAGATAGAAAATATTAAATGAGAAAAAAACAGTTGGAGCTAAATAACATGGGTATATACATTTACGAGAATCAATATTATCATAGAAAAATAAAAGGAATAGGCAAATAAAAGCGAACATTATTTTTAATAACAACTGTGACATAACGAACAAATAATAATTTACAAAATTGAAAATCCAAAGCTTTCTACTCTAGAATAAGTTAGTATATGTTCCAGAAATGAGAATGTACGAATAAATAAACATTTCTACATACAATAAACACTTGTGTTTTCCTTTTTAAAAATTGGTGTGACAATTTTTATAGGGTGTCAGGTTTTGGGCGCCAAATTGATTTTTATAGATTAAAATTGGATAAATCAATCCTTAAGGTGTCAGGCACTGGTAAGTTTACGTTACCCACAAAAAATAAAAATAAGTTAGGCACACAGCATCAATTGTGGGCCCTGCTGCCTTCTCTATACCCCGTCAATCGTACCTATATCAGTTTGAGGTTATTATTTGCTTCTTTATGCTTGAGAAACGCTTCGCTTGAATCAACTTATCTTTCGTTTTTGTGAAGTGTTAATTTATACATTTTTTGAAGAAAAAAAAACAGGTTTTTGATTGGATGGGGTAATTCTTTCATGGCCTGCTATGATTTTTTAAAATAGCTAATTTTCAAGAAACCCCATTAGGGATTTTTTACGACAAAATATTATTAAGAAAACTTGTTCAGAACTGAGTAGATTAGCAAAATTTCAAAAGCTAGGCCTACTTTGATTTTTAGATTTTATCTCCCACTTTGTTCTTAGAAAAGTGTCCTTTCTGGAGATTTCACGTCAAAATTTTATTTTTTCACGATGATCAAATTTCCTTAATAACCTTAATAATATTTTGACTTAAAAGTTTCTTTGATAGCTGTCATTTAGGATGAGTCTTAAATATATATTTTTTTGTTTTAACTTAGTTGGGAAAAGGGTCAAAACACTATTTATTCGCCAACGTTTCGATTAATGTATAATCTTAAATATATACATTGTGTTATAGATGAGTATTTAACGATCAATGTGTTAACTGTTATCAGTTTTGACTACCACAACACTGGTTTAGCATAACTAAGGTGTGAGTAAGAGAGTAGGATTTCTGCGATAATACCATTACCTATACTAAAATCAAATAACTCTTACGCCTGATGTGAACAAGAACGTATGTTGAGTTTTTCGCCTGAGCCGCACTGAGGCACGACCTTTACTTAATTTTACTTTTACAATTGTTTACGTCAAAATATTTCGGAAAAAAATTATTGGCTTAATTAAAATGAGTCAAAACATCGATAAAATTATTTGTGGCAGTGCCTAAATAGCTGAAAACAACAAGATAAAACCGCATAAATACGCTTTTGCGATCGAGTACATCCCTGTTGCCAGACGCGCTGATATTTTATGGCCTATTTCGCGGAACGTCATCGATCACGTGCTTTTATTTACGCCAGGCGTAAGAGTTACTTGATTTTAGTATAGTGTTATTATCACTGAAATCATCACCTGATTGGTTAATAGTCCACAAATTATGTAATTTCATCCGTTCATATTGGCAAGCATTGAATTCTCTTTTGTATGTTTCTGCTTTGTCCAAGTCGAGTCGACTTTGTATTTTTCTAGGTTCAAAATCTCAATGTCAAGAACAAACTGCAGCAGTTTGTTGTAAGCATTATGTTTAGTCTCCAGTTAGATACGGATCTCGAGTCACAACCTTAAAATTCCAACTTGTAACATTTGGCTGACCGATCACCACACGATAAATAAAATGCCATGCTATATTCGTGTTTGGTCATTTCAGCATTCACTTTTCGAACGGTTTCGAAGGTCTATTTATTTTGAAGCAGGAAGCTCTCTTAATGACAGGCTCACGTCCACCAAAAGAATAACTTTTTTGTTTAGTTATCTAATAATAATTTGCTAGTGACACAGTTGTATATTATGTATTCTAGATATCGACAAGCATGAAATATTAATTAATATGTAGGTACCTATACCTAGTTGAGCAACGGCATTTCGTATCTTAGCAGCGTAATTTAGAAACCAATTCCATATGGTTTATAACTGTTTACCATCTGATGGTTAGCCGACGTTCTCATTAAATTTAACGGCTGTCTTTGATATAAAATTAATAATCTACTTTTTTAAGAAAGGTTATTTATACATTTCATTAAAACGTAGTAAGGTGTCGAAATAAAACGTCTAAAAGTTCCTATCAGCCAAGAGGGCTCTTATTTAAATAAATATTAAGGTATGGGTTTAGTTTAATCTTCCATTAAATCCCAGGCTTTATTAAAGTGTAGTTTTCTCGCTGCTTTCTCATATAGCGAGGATATACGACGAGGGAGTATTTTAAGCTAAAAGACAAAGGCAAGCAACTCTGAGAGGATTATTTATTATAATTTCTAGAAAACAGATTTTGTAAAGAACCCTATGTGTGAAGTTTCGCCAAAGAGAATTATTTATATTACTACATTAATATGGAAAAGACTGATAAGTAGCACACGACTCTCAAAAACTAGGATCATTGTGCATTACTCATTACTAATATTATTGCTAACTTCAAGCACATAATAAGGTAAGTATACAGTGTGTCCCAATTTGATACTGGACACCTCAGAACTATATGAAGGGCAAGGAAAACAAATGGTCTCTATTTTTTTATTGGTAGTCCCAAGGGAGAGTATCTCATAGGCGGTGGTATTTGGATGGGGTAATTATTTCATGGCCTGCTATGATTTTTTTAAATAGCTAATTTTCAAGAAACCCTATTAGGGATTTTTTTACGACAAAATGTTATTAAGAAAACTTGTTCAGAATGAAAAACTGAGTAGAATTGCAAAATTTCAAAAGTCTAGGCCTACTTTGATTTTTAGCTTTTTCGCCTTTTTCTCTCACTTTTTTCTTAGAAATGTGTCCTTTCTGCAGCTTTCACGTCAAAATATTATTAAGGAAATTTGATCATCGTGAAAAAATAAAATTTTGACGTGAAATCTCCAGAAAGGACACTTTTCTAAGAACAAAGTGGGAGATAAAATCTAAAAATCAAAGTAGGCCTAGCCTTTTGAAATTTTGCTAATCTACTCAGTTCTGAACAAGTTTTCTTAATCATATTTTGTCGTAAAAAATCCCTAATGGGGTTTCTTGAAAATTAGCTATTTTAAAAAATCATAGCAGGCCATGAAATAATTACCCCATCCAAATACCACCGCCTATGAGCTAATCTCCCTTGGTACTACCAATAAAAAAATAAAGACCATTTGTTTTCCTTGCCCTTAATAAATTTCTGAGGTGTCCAGTATCAAATTGGGACGGACACCTCAGGGGGTTTCTAAATTAGGGTGCCAAGATAATACGTCCGATAGAAAACCTTATTTTAAACAAAAAGTTGCCTATAAACATGAGTTCGAAAATGCATAACAAAAAAGTTACAGGGTGATAAAAGTACAGTTTGAAAAACATATTTTCGCAATAACATCTACAGAAACAGAAGTTATGAAATTTAAATGAAACTTGGTGCAATCCTTTAGTCGCTGAAGTGTAAAACAATTTCGTCTAAAAACAGTCCCAGAGGCGGGAGGGCGGGGTAGCGCTCAACATTTTGAGGTTATCTTTTTAGTCTTGCGTTCATCTTTTTAGTGGAACTTTTCATTTTGCAACAAAAGAGTACTCTTGTTCCATAACGATAAAATGAACGAATATACCCAGGGAGAATCCTACCTCATCTGTGTAAAATATATTGATAACAAATTGAGAATTACTGGAAGTTTAAAAAATAAAGAGAAGGTAAATAAACCAGGACATGTTTTAACTGAGAATATGCGGGAAGCAATCTCATTATACTTCGTGGAAAATCAGAGACATTCTATTAAAGATGCATCGAGATATTTACAAATATCATGGAGCTCAGTCATAGAGATCATATACATAGGATGCGCGGAAAATCTTTGACGAATTTAAAATCATAAAATAGTAAAAAATAGTAATAAATAGGCCCAGTGGTCATGCGCATTTGCAATTTGAGGTAGTGTTTTGTGAAACTTGACACTCTTTGACAGCCATTTGACAGCGACAATCTAAATATAACCATTGAGTAAAGGATATATATTTTATTTAAGGACTTGTTCAGCACTCTACCTAGTCTACCTATATGTATGATCCCTATGAGCTCAGTCCAGAGACAGCGCCACCTATCCTTGAACTCCCCATACTAATCAGTTGTCGAATAACTTTCGCTAGTTGATAGATTAGTGACATTACACGGGCGTAGCCAGGATTTAGTTTTGGGGGGTTTAGTTTGAGAAGTAAATAAAACAACAAAAATATACTTACATGAAATTTAATATCTATATATTCATCCGAAAAACTACGACATATTTATAAAGTTCTTAACTTTAAATGAAATGGATAAATTAATTTCGTTCCTCTGCGCTAAATCTAAAACCATTAAAGAAAAAATCTTCGGCTTTTTCTTTTAAATATATCCACTACTTCATCTGCATGAATTTCTGTTTCATAGTGAATGTTCATTAGAGCCAAACCATTAAGTCTGTTTTCACTTGTAGTGTTTCGTAAATAGTTTTTCAGTCTCCTTAGGCTCGAGAAAGACCTTTCTGGGGTAGCAGTGGATACAGGAATGGTAGCCAAGATTTGTAGTAATGTGTAAATATTAGGATAAAGGTTTTTATCGCACATATCTAGGCATTCCAAACTAGATTTCGGGGCAGGCAGTCTTCTTATCAGCATGCAAGGTAGCTGAAGCTTTGATAGCTAAATCCAAATTTGTTTCTTTATTAGAAACCCCTTGACCTTGACTACACCACTTTTTCCAGTAGTCCATACCTTTAGGTTTATCACCCTTCCTTTTTTTCCCCTCCATTTTTCGACAGTAATAATGATTCACGTATCTATCCTTAACAAGGTCATCGAATAATAGTGCACTAAAATTACTCACTTACACGGTACACTTAATTCTCTTCACTATTCGTTCACCACTTTTCACTTTTATTCGCTTCGAGTTCGCATGGAACAATACTGCCGTAAGCGCGGTCACGCGCCGCGGCGCCGCTTATATAGCAGCCCAGTAGCCGTCCAGAAACTTCCACGAACTTCCACAAAGTTCCGCTCATTTCGACCTAGGGGCGTGGCGAATAATCGAGAAACAACGCAAAGTGTCCCTACAATACAAAATAGTTCGGCTGCAACTGCGTCTGCCTCTCGTCAAAAGATGGCGCTAGGCGCTACTATTACTACATAATATATTCAAACGTAATAATAATTTAACTCTTCACTCCTCGTATTTTTTCGGTATAATATTAGGTAATATTTTGCTTATTTCGGGGGGGGTTTGAACCCCCGAAACCCCCCCCTTGGCTACGCCCGTGAGTGACAAGATGTTTTGTGAGACAAATGACACATGTCTTTGGTGTTTTGTGGTGACAGCAATTGCCATTCTCATACATATAATGTATATGTATCTTTATGTTTCCCCTTTTGTCACGTTTGTTATTTTTCCGGATACAACCCCCTAGCGCGCCGAAATCCCCTGACACGTATTTAGTGCCTCAACCCGGCCGTAAAAATATCGAATCCGCCCCCAAAGGGGCCAACCATCCCCCCCCCCGCGCAGCGGTCGTCCGGCCGCCTCATGGGCACTCATCCCCGTAATTATTTTGTGTTTATCCACGTAGCAACAATCGATCCCGTAAAATTAGAAAGTGTCGGTTTACCTCTTTGATCAATCGCACGTAGAGGGGGGGGGGAGGCCGTCAAGGTCATCGGTCGGGCAGACTGGCAACACCACGGTTGCCTTACATTTTTAGGAGAGTTATTTCCATTTTTACGAGGTGTATCTTGGACCTATTAAAAGTTAATATTAATGTTGGATAAGAAAGCCTTTCATTTAGTGACAATTGTTTTGTTGGGTGTTGGGTGTTGCAATGAGAGGAATCCATAACAAAATAGGGACACAAGTTTTAAAAATAGGTACTTAGCGAGTTGAGCAAAATATTAGAACAATTTGGTGCAAACTTTTAGTAGCACCGTATATCTAAATAAAAATAAATTTTAAGGGTAGTCTGGACATAAGTTCCCACCCACGGAATACATGTTCTGTATCTATGCTTGTTCGTATTGTCAAATGACAAATTTTGTTTTTTATACTTTTACTTTTGCCACCTCTAATATTTCAGAAAACTACAAATGTCTTTCTTTCAATTTGCCAATATGATCCAATAAAATGACACGATTTTTGAATCATTAACCAATCAGGTGACGATACTTTTATATCTAGATCATAAACTGCGTGATCAAATAAATCGAGCCTTAGATAACAGTGTAGAAGTTTCTAAAACGATGTTCCTAAATGCGACAAATTATACGAAGCATTTCGGAATGATTTTAAACGTCTATAATTATTGTAATATTACCTAACCTAACATTTGAATCCCAATGTTGCCATAATTTGTGTTGCCTCTGGTACTAGATTTGGTATTACGCTGTAAATGAATACTTTACTTATGACATCCCTGGAAAATAACTTTAATCCGCATCACTCACGGTAGGTGGCAGCAGTGAGTTTCACAGTCAGTTTTCTTTATACGAGTATCTGTCGTGACTGCGCGATCTGTCATCGACACACAATAAGCGGGAAATTCAAAGAAGTGCATCATCGAATTGTCAGGAGTTTGAAAACTAAAAGTTTGAAAGAATTTACAACATAGTGCAGCGTTGTCAAATGCAAATTCGTGTGCTGTGCTGGCAATTTTAAACTGTACCTTTTTCTACTGAAGCTTTTTTGGGTGTCTCTTCAATATGTTTGCGCGTGAACTTTGTACACAATGACTGTCGTAAAGATCAAATATTCTCAAGGCAGTGCAATCCACAAAAACTCGAAAGAATGCGCCAAAATGCCGCTATTATAGAAAGTTGCGGTATAGGTATGGCGACGTTTTTCGAAATCTCGCATTCCACGTCATTTGCGCACCTAATAAGGACGTGTCAAGTGGGTCACATAACTTATAATCTCGACGTAATAACAACCTGAATGTCATCGGACGGAGGAAGGATTTTTATTGGGTCTGTAGCGACTATAGCGAAACCCATAAATACAAAAATAGAGTAAAGGTCAGAACATCGCGAGTTCTACCTGATGCTATGCTTTTATTGTTACCGATATTGCCCGGAAATCAGTTTGATCTTCAGAAATTTATTGGCGTGGGATAAGAACGCGAACCTCCTAAATTATTCTGAGGATAAGACGTGAGGCAGATGAAAACTTTCATAACCCAAATAATTGCTTTTGGTCGGAAACAGCTAAAATATACTATACGGATGCCATTAGGTACTTACGAACCTACTTTCGTCAGTGCATAAAATATGTTTGAAAATTCTATTATCATTTTGCTCTAGAATAGAAATCTGCGCAATGAAATTTAATCTTGTTTATACATTAATGGGCTGCAACTGCTGTATAAATAATGTAGCTTGAAGTCGTGATATTTATTTTACTTTAAAATTAATCGAATTATTTAATAAAAAATCCCCGATTCTGGCTTCCAGATAAATACCATGTCCACTTTTTTTACGTGAATAGCCATTGCACTTAAAAAACTTCTTGGGTTAATCACTTTTACCTTTACCACTGGTATTGTCGAACTTGACAGTTTAAAATTTATAAACCAAACAAGAAAAGGAAATATGATGGCCTATATGATTAATATTTTAATCCTATAGTTCCCCTGTTAGGGTGTATTAGTTTGTTGGTTTGCAAAAATATTATGAATGATATATTTCTAGATACATTATTTACAACTGCTGTAGCCAATTAATAGTAGAGACAAAAATTAAGAGGCAATAACCAGAAATGCAACGCAACATTTAAAAAAAAAGTCTTGAGATGTGTGGAGAAAATGATGGAGCACAGGTTGAAAATTTGTTGTAAATATGTTACTTATTTTATTTTATTTCTTAAATAGTTTCTCCGAGTTTCTCAGTCTTGAGTCTTGATGACTTGATTATTCTGTTGTTTGCTGTCCGCAAATAGTTTGGGATTGAGGGCACGCCTACCTACTCCATTTTTTTCATAGGCCTATTTCGTAATTACGAATAATTTGCCAACAATTTCCGATTCAATGAACACGGCATTAACGTAATTCTTGCTGCTACCAAATTTGCAAACATCCACACAAACAATCCTGCATATACAATCGCAACTGATTGGGATTTTTCCTCGGTAGATATCTGCGGTTTCTGTTTTTTATTCGTGAACGTTTACCACGTTTTTATTAATTCGTTTCTTGTCCTCCTGTTTTTCTGCTTTCCTCAAATTTTGCAATCGATTTTAGACTCTGAGAAATAACTAATAGTCCAAGAGCCGGCCGCATGATTTTAACTCTTATAAGATTATAGAATGAGATGTTATATAAAATGTAGAGAGTATATTTCTTTACTTGAAACGAATAGATTGACTCAGATAATATGGGCCCGATCATTTTTATTTAAAGAAGTTGTGGTTAATTTGTTATTTTGTAATAGGTACCTACAAGCCGTCCCACAAATATATTTTCTACTTTTTCGCAAAAGTCTCTTGATAAATTCGAAAAGTGCCGTTCTAAAAATCGAAGGAGATGGTAAATTTATTAATTGGATCTTGTACTTTCCTTCAGTACCGAGAGAAACCTCGAAAATCCGATATTTAACCAAATTTCCAGATTCCCGATTTTCAAGTTTCGAGAAACGCGATGGCTGTAGGATTGGCGAAATTGACGGGAAATCCTGAGGAACCGCTCTTAGAAATTGCGTGTTTTTTCTCATTTTTTTATTTTTCGGGGGCACCAGAAGCATCTGCACCTCACCTGAAGACTTGAGGGAAGCTTTAAAAATTCCGACCCCAGAGCCCCGAGCCGAAATAACTTAGCTGTAGCTCGGCGAAAAAGGGCAATTTCTGTCAATTTTCGGACTTTGGCTTTTAAGTGACGAAAAATGCCGACTAATACGTAAAAAGATGCGTCCCACCTGCGTTGGTAGTTTTTTTCGCCGAAAATCCTTAGTAACTCGAAAACGGGAAATAATTTACCTGAAATGTTGACCCATACCGTCAGATCTCCTGAATAACGTGTTTGAAAAAAAATTTTTCTGGGCATCAAACGGTATATGGCACTGACTGTATAGCGGGGCTTCTCACACATCGCGCGTCCCCGAGGTCCAGACTTGCCTCCGTCTTTCGCGCCGTATTTACCAGCGGAGGATTTTCGGGGCCCCGAAAATACGCCTATCGGATTTCTAAAGGACCAAGGGACCCTTTTTTATTGTTGCTCTATAGGCCTTCTTTCCTATTTTCTTCTATACCTAATCATATGAGAGTAGATTTGCCTAAAAATTAACTACAACTTCTTTAAATAACAATGGTCGGGCCCATATTAATTGAGGCAACCTACTCGCGTAAAGAAATATACTGTCTACATTTTACATAACATCTTATTCTATAATCTTATGAGAGTTGAAATCATGCGGCTGGCTCTCATACTATAAGATTTTAAACTAATTTTCCGATGACCTAGAGACTTGAAACTTTAAACAGCTCAGAACAGGATGACAAATTAAATAAAAATGCTAGTAATAAATAAAAATAACGTGCTAAGAATAAAGGATGCCAAACAAACATACATTCAATAAAAAGAGTTATTTAACAGCTTGCAAGGATGCCACAACTAGAACCTCCGCAGCACCATAAATTGGTATACCTACCTAATATCTAAAAAGGATCTGGAATTTTTTTGTTTAAATATTGAAATAAAAATTTTATTGATATTAATTTTGATTTTTTCTTTGATTTTAGTCCCGTTTAAAAAGGTATATTAAAAAATATACAGGGAGGTTTTTTTTCGATGACCACTATGGGGATCTCGGAAACTAGCAGAGCTAGAACAAAGGTTAAATAGCGAAAGAATTGCGGTTTTGAATGCTCAATCTAATGCCCCTTTTGGATTTTTAAAAAAGTTCATGGCTCACTCGATATTTTGAAAAGAGTGATGTTTTGCTATTTTATCAGATCTCTGTAGCTCCGTTATTTCTGATTATACAGAAAAACTGTAGACAAAAATTGTAGATAATTTTGGACTTAATAAGATAATCTAATCCAATTTTTTATGTTGTTTTTGATTTTTTAAATATAACATAAACTTTTGTTTTTTTAAATATAAATCATAGTTGGCTGTGGCCTTTTCAAATCGGCCATTTCTTGAGCTTTCCAAAGATATAATACTCGGCATAGTCATTATAAAAAATAAAAGAGCTATGGACAATTTTTTTTTTAATTTTCACATAGTCCGCCATGGAATATTGTCATAATTACGTTCTATTTTATAATAAAACATACTTCAAACTTTCAAATATTTTATTTTTGCTGGTAGCAAAATGTAACAAAATAAAACAATAATTATCGTGATGGAGCTTCACCACATAATTATTTGCCCGTAAGAAATTACCTAGATCAGCTATATAAAAATAGCTGGATAGGAAGAAATAGACCTATTTCCTGGCCGCCCCGATCCCCCGATTTGTCTGCTTTGAATTTATTTTTGTGGGGAACAGTACAAAATAAAGTATGAGACAATTGTTGCATTAATAGCAGCTGTTTTAGAAGCAATTACCAGTATTGACAGGCGCTCTCTAAGAAAGGCGACAAATTCAGTTCTAAAAAGATGGAATATTTGCATAAATAATAATGGTAGATTGTTTGAACACCTTTTAAAAGAACAATAATTTGAGTTTTTTAATTTTTGTTTTATTTTTTACATTTTGTTACCAGCTAAAAACAAAATATTAGAAAGTTTGAAGTATGTCTAATTATAAAATAGAACTTAATTATGAAAATATTCCATGGCTGACTATGTGAAAATTTTAAAAAAATCAGAAAATTAGCCATAGCTCCTTTATTTTTTTATAATAACTATGCCCAGTATTATATCTTTGGAAAGCTCAAAAAATGGCCGATTTGATAAGGCCACAGCCAACTATGATTTACATTTAAAAAACAAAAGTTTATGTTATATCTCAAAAATGACAAACAACATAAAAAATTGGATAAGATTATCTTATTAAGTCCAAAATTATCTACAATTTTTGTCTCTTCAGTTTTTCTGTATAATCAGAAATAACGGAGCTACAGAGATCTGATGAAATAGCAAAAAATCACTCTTTTCAAAATATCTAGTGAGCCATGAACTTTTTTAAAAATCCAAAAGGGGCATTAGATTGAGCATTCAAAACCGCAATTCTTTCCCAATTTAACCTTCATTCTAGCTCTGCTAGTTTCCGAGATCCGCATAGTGGTCATCGAAAAAAACTCACCCTGTATATTTAAATGTTATTATTTATTTACATTTCTATTTAAGAAACTACACAAGTTGTCAACAAGTGACTAGAAGCCTTAGCTTCATAGAATTTAAGTATGTTACACTCACATGACGTTCAAGGAAAACGATCGGGAAATAGGATAACGTCATTCGATCCCGCCTTATATCGCCCCTCGGAAATGTCTTAACCGACATAAAGCGCCATCAGCCATTGGCCGGATCTTTTTCCAGGGCCCCCTCTGGCTATTTAAAAGGCCCAGGTGCGGTTGCCGCGCCGCCGGGTCGATACCATCTCCCTGTATCCTGGATAGATATTATCCAGGGCCTCAAGCATTGTGCGACACCCTTTTAAGAAAATCACAATCGGCAAGTTTCTCGGCGCGGCCGGCATCTCAAGGGCATTTTTAATGGGGCCGGCGTCTAGATTTGGAGGGCTGCTTAATAAAAAAAAAAGTAATTTTCGATGTGATGTTTGCGTATTACTTCTCGGTTTTTCTGAGATGCTATAATCAAAAGGGTATAAAGGTAGATATAAGAACTTTCAGACAGGTTGAGGCTATCTGAACGTGTTGAATGTTTCAGAAAAGTACTTGTGTCTGTATGTGCTTGATAAGTTGCGGAGTAGTTAGACTTAATTTTTTTCTCAAGAGAATTTTAAGACCCATAGTTATGTTTTCACGTTTTCCAATGGTAGGTGGCAGTAACGAGCTATAAAGATCGTTTTTTTAATATAAATACAAATATTTGACTAGTGGAAATTTATGAACAGATAAGCACATGCCATAAGCTGGTAATAAATGAAAATAACGTGTTAAAAACACGTTAAGAAGAATTAATTAAGAAGAATTGGTATTAATTCGAATTAATTTGTTTTAATATTGAAATAAAAATATTAATTTTGATTGCTTCTATTTTTCAGGAAAATAACAACTAAGCAGATTGATAATTACTGGTTGGGTTGATAGGTATAACAATTTTCTAGTTCAGATATGTTCAGGTGAAGAGAAACTAAAATAAATCTGAAATGTGTAGCATGTCTCTGTCGTTTAAAAGCTCACTGCACTCCTTCCTATTATGGAGTCGAATTTGGGTCATATTTAATTACCTGCATAATTAAATAAGATGATTGAAATTAGTGATTTAAAAGTGGGTATTTAACTTTGGTTATATCATGTATATATAGTAAGGGCAGAATGTAAAGGCGAAGTCTGCAATAAATCATCAAAGAGAGAGTGCTATATCTGTTGTTTTACTTGCACTCGCACAATTACACCCATGTCTCCTTCTCCAATTTGTATTCGACGTACGTCTTAAAGTTCGCTAAGCACCTTTCATGAAAGGAAGAGAGATAGAAAACCTAGTACTTGTCTTGTATTACTAGTTCATTGGTTAAGGCAGGCAGGGTCGGCCTAGAATAAATTATTGCTTTACTACCTGATGTGAACGGACGGAATAAAAATTTGTACTTAGGTACCTGTTGTAATTTCATTTGTAACTTTTAAAGATTAATTCGGTAATTTAGGCTGGCAATTAAAAGATAATGATCGTGAAATTCAAAGTAGGTCTTAGGTATTTAAATAATTATTGTAATGGTTAGGCAAAAAAAATATATTTATATTTTTAGTTACAAATTAAATATCAACATAAAATAAACTTTACATTTAGTCAGAAGTCAGTATAACATAATAAATAAATAATAATATTATACATTTAATCCTTAGTTGAGCTCAGCGCCATCAATAAATCCGTCCTTATTACCGGCATGAACAGTTATAAACCTTTTGCCATCATTCGCTTTTTTATTGTACACACATTTTGGATTTTTGTCGTGCCAAGTTCTCATATTCGCTGAAAAATCCAGGTCTCGTCTAAAAACACTACGTCTAGAGGGCAGCTTGAAAATAAATTGGATGTATATTGTCGTAGAAATTGAACTCTTTTTGATGCTATATCTGGCTTTTCCATTAAGTATTGTCTTCCATCGTTTATTTTGTACTTAAATCCAAGATTCCTTAAAATTACACTTAACGTTGATTTGCTCCAGCTCAAAATTCCCTTTTTTCCAGTTCTTCGTATATTTTTTCCCTCTTGTTAGTTGTCATGTCATAAATCAAACCTCTTATTTCTCCTTTATCCGATTCTGTCAAATCTTTAGTTTTCGGGGCTGCTTTACTTTTAGTGTGTACCATTTTAATATGTTTAATGCCTTCTTGCCTAATTCGTGAAATGGTCCTTGTACTAATCTGTAACGCCTCCGATGCACATTGAAGTGCCGTAAATTTTCACGTGTGTTCTCTTTTTTTCTTGGAAATATTTCACCACATTTAATATTAATTTTCTACTTTGTGCACTGAATACTTCACGTTGCATTGTTATTACAGGAAATCTATCACCAAAATAAACCAAATATTTAATTACTGCCCTGTTTTATAGGCGTACTCCTATTTGAATATATTATCTTTATTAACATAATGTATCAGACAAGGACAGAGCAATAAAAAGTGGGTCTTGCGGTTCTTTAAGCCGAACCCCTGGCTGCAAAACATAAGGGAGAGCAGGTAGGAAAATCATAGCCCATCTGTCTCGATTTTATGGCCGACTTCGCCTTAACATTCTGCCCTTACTATAGCAGACTTTTATTTGACAGTGTAAAAGGTAGTCAGCACTTTGTTTATTTGGGTTACCTGATTAGATTAGGTATTATCTCCTTATTTAGGTAATTTATAATAATCACTTATTAATTAAAAAATTTTTGAGAATGACATAGGAAAAAGGGTATTCCTCTAATTTAGGATTAAGGACACTTATTTATAAACAAATGTATACCTACCTATGTCTAAAATGAGTGAATTTTCATTTGACGGTCTTCTGTGGACGTTTTATTTATTTTAAAACAAACCGAGCTTCAAAAAACTAATATGGAAAACCCACTGGTATATTTTACCCAAGGCTATCACATGAAGTAGTCAGCCAAAAATGTGGTATAAGCCCACTAAGAGCACCAGCTTTAACCAACTTATGCTGTAGCAGACACAAAGTGTCAATGAACTACCCAAAAAATCAATAAATATCATAGTTTCCATGACGAATCCCTGTTAAACTGTACCAAATACCACAAATTCACTGACTAGCATTTTGCAATAGACGAAGCTAGTTATGCAGCATAAAATTTTGCATCAAACCGTGTTATTTTAAATAATATGCCGCCGCTTCTACGACGTTCCGCTTACTTCCCAGAAATTTCATCGGTCCTCATATTTCTTCATTATTAATACAGGCGAGTTCGCAAACGTTTGTTCACAAAAGCCCGTCCGTTTCTAATATGTTCTATAATTTCCACAATTTCTCGTATTCACTGGAGTCTATCGTGCACCGAGGAGCCCGGAAAATTTACTAAATTTGTAGGATTTCCTTTATTAATTAAAATAACTTATATTGCGAGAGCAGGTTCTGCAACTGAACCTAATATCAGAGGTCTCGCAATCCAATCAGGCCACTCAGTAGCTTAAATATTCTGATGGTAATAGATCGGGAAAAATACAGAGTGTCCCACTTTTTCTTGAAAGGTGCGAGGCATAATTAAAAAAAATCAAAATTAACTTCAAATTACTGAATAACACCACTGGTTGCTTGAGGGGCCTGATATTAAGAAAACATAAATAAACGTTTTTTTTAAAGATTAGTTATTTATGTACCAAGGCACTGAAATTCAACTTTTTATGACCCACGTTGAAATTAGTTGCCGAAGCCTCTGGCCGAGGCAAATAAACCACATGAGTCATAAAAAGAACTTCAGTGCCGAGGTACATATCCTTTTTTTTGAAATCGGAAAAAATGTGTTATTAGGTAAAAAAATAATCATAAGGGATCACTCGTCCATGAACTGACTGCGCGCGGCTTTGCTTGACTTTGACGATCGCTCTACCTAAGTCTAGTATGACGAGGCACGGCGCTCCCCAACAGAAACTCCAAACTGCTGCCTGTTTTGCAGCCTCAATGAAAAATAGATTGATATTCAAACCTACTAAAATATTTATACTGAAAGATTGCGCTGCTATAGGTAACACTTTCGCAATGTGTACGAAAAGTTAAATGGGATTTATTGGCCGGGTTTTGAATATTTTGTCACTTTTGACGAGTGATGGTTCCGCGTATGACGTTTTTGATGTTTACATCTCGTCAAGGCCTACTTATTGAAAAAATCGTACAATGATGATGAATGATTTTAATGACGATTTTGAGATACTTCACTGCCGATTCCAAGAAAAATAATCTTATATATTATGTGCGAATAGTGTAAAAAAGTACACAGACATGCGTTTACAGAAAAAGTGTTAGAACGACACTTGAAATATTTGGGACATACCGTATATCTCTTGAAGTCACACAATTTGCCCACTTATTCGCATTTCATCCCCCCGACTGCTCGTGGAAACAAATTATTCGAAGAAACCCTAAATCCGCAAAGATGCTTTTTAGCCGTAATGATACAAATTTGGTTGCAATTATATGAACCGATGTTGCTTTGTGCCGGCTTCCTAATTTTTTTCGTTTCTCTTTTTTGCAGGACGCCGAGACTATAGAGAGATTAAATGAATCGGGCGAGCTGAGGAGAATATTAAAACCTTTTAAGGTGAGTTTGACAAAGGGACGGGCTGCCCGCTTCGCCTCCGTAGTTTTATTGGATTTTTGTAATTAGGCCGGGCAAAAATGATGCTCGGCCAAAGAATATGGACGATCCGTCTTCTGTGGTATTTTTAAATTGCTTGACATTGAAATTCGTGAGGAATTAAATGTTTTTTGGGATGTCTTTTAACAATAGTAATAATCATAATCCTTCGCATTACTGGAGTAGCAATATGACCACTGCATTAAAGAGCTGAAATGAGAATTAATAAGTTTTTGAATTTGTATGTTAACTTCCAAACAATAATTGGTATAGAAATCATATTCAATATCACAGATTTTTTAAAATAATAACATTGAGTAAAATATACAGTGTCTCATATGCATGGTGTCCCGTAAATAATGGCGCATAGAGCAACATCACTTATTTTAAATATTATTCGATTAAGGTTAACAACTTCAAGTTCATTTTTTGAAATTGAATTATGGCTACACCCTTCAAAGTAATCAAGCTACTGAACTGAAGTTTTGCACTGTTATGTTTTTGGGGATGGAGAATAAGCTGAAGATGTCAATTTCTACGTATCTCACAGAGATACACTTGCGCTGTTTTTGAATCGTGCTTTTACTCGTAACTTTTTTGAGGTTATCTTTTTGGACTTGCAGTTCTATCATTTCGGTATATAATAGTACCAAATTTCGCTTCAACAGCTTTATTATTTTGAGAGATGTAGCCATAATTCAATTTCAAATACTGAACTTCCGATTTGACTGGTAGTTGTTGAACCGAATCTTATTTTTTGGCACAAATTATATGAAATTCATACATCATACTTTACTTAATACGAATAATAAAAAAAAATCTCATAACATTCGGACTTAATGTGTGACACGTTGGTATAAACAATGAAACTATCATAGGTCACTGCCTACTACGCTTCCTATAAAAAAAACTGACTTTCATGAAGTTGACAAATTCTAAAATGTGATCACGTATATTTTTACACCTAGTTTATTTCCTATATTTTTGAGGTTAGGAAAACATGTTTCAGACAAAAGTTGTAAAAGCCAAAGCAAGCTTCTTTCAGCGTTCATTTAGTTTTATACAGGGTGTTCAGAAAAGCTGTACCACACCAAACTTATGTTTTTTAATGGAACACCCTGTATATTTTTAGATGTTTGAAATCAGCTCATTGTCACAATTTCAATGATGTATACATATAATATGTTTCTTTAAAGTGTTTCGAAAATATTAGAGCTTGAAACTTCCAATTTATCACTTTTGATGTAAATTTTTTCGAAAATGAAAGCTTTGGGTGTATACCTTAAATAGGAGTGTTTTAAGTTCAATGTAATTTGTTTACTGAATCAACAGGTTGTATATAAATTTGGACTATGGAGAAAATGCAACTATATTTTAAGGGCGAACACTCATCATCATTTACGACATTTTTTTCCTATACAAGGTAGATATACCGCAAAGGTTTCATTAAAAAAAATAACATCAGAAGTGGAAAATTGGAAGTTTTAAGGTCGAATATTTTTCAAACGCTTGAAACAAACATATTACATGTTACATCGTTGAAATTGTGACAATGAGCAGATTTCAAATATCTAAAAATATGTAGGGTGTTCCATTTAAAAACACTTAAGTTTGGTTTAGCACCGCATTTCTGAACACCCTGTATAGAACTAAATACACGCTGAAAAAAATCTTGCTTTGGCTTCTGCAACTTTTATCTGAAACTTTTTTCCTCACCTCAAAAATCTGGAATATACCTAAGGGGGGTGTCCAAATAATATACGTGATCACATGGTACCTACTCTGACTTATAAATTTCCTTCGTTCCATATCCGTGGATATAACTATAATTTAATACGTTTATTTTCTATAATACAAATCGTATCTTTCCAGAGCCTGGACGCGTGTACTACCTGCCAAGCCTGCGGAGGTTACAGACTCCTGCCTTGTCCTGTCTGCAGGGGAAGCAAAAAATCTGTGCACAGGAACCATTTCACAACTGAATTCGTGGCCCTCAAATGTATGAACTGTGATGAAGTGGGACTTGTCAAGTGTAGTAACTGCTAATTTTGGAACAGAGGCGAAAACTTCGCTTTTTGAAATGACTCTGATCTTACACTGATCTGACACATTCGTGAAGGATGATGTTTTTAAATTACTAAAGACAAATATGAAGAATCTACAGTTAAAACTGTGTTGTATATTGTGTGAAGTCAATGTCGTGGGTTAAGTACATAATATAAAGATAATTTCAATTCTACCAATGACGTCTGACGTCATTGAATTCTACAAATTGTTAGTTACATTTTTTAAGGGATCAGAAATAGTACTTATTAATAATTAATTATTAATAAACCTGATGGTTATTTTGGAATTGAAATTATCTTTAAAGTTAGATTACTTTCCAACTACCTACAACGAAATATATATTTATTGCAACGATCACGGGTTGCTCAATATGGGAACAAATTAATATTTAAAGCGAATCAATCTGTTTTAAATACGTAACTTTAATTTGTCAAATTATATACGCCATATTTACTTGTTCCGTTTATTTACAAATTAGGTACATGCTAATTTTAATTTGCACTTTGTGATTTTATTCCGACAATTTTATCTGAATGTGCAATAGATGTAATATAATAATTTTAAAATAGTAACCACAATATTTGCGTAGGCTCCATCCTAAATGAGACTAAATTCAGCCATAATGTCTGTAAACAATTTACCACAACGCTATGTTTTTAAAATATTATTTTATACTTTTAGGCGTTAAGAATTTGTGTAAATTTTTATATTTAAATAAAAATATACGACAACGTGTTTTGGTATTTTTTAAACAGCCACAACAAAGCCATCACTCAAAACATAGGATAGGTGAGGTAGAAACAATAATTTATTTCCTTTTATGGTAAAAGTTTAGATGAGACCGGTTGAACGATACCAGACGAAACACCAATGTTAAAAAAGTGGTAATAATAGGCCATTAAAATACATAAAAGCAAACGTTTTTCTAATAGACAAAAAATGTTTTAGATGCCTTATATTCTCGATAGAAAGTAAACATATCAAAGCAGTTACTTTTTTTTGAGTTCACATACACGGTGTGTGGTAAATAATAATGGTCCCCTTTAGCAAAAGAAGGTTTATATAACAGGCATGCTCTTTTTTCGGTGCTATAAAACTGAAATTTGCAGAATATAAAATATTTACAGGGTATCTACTTTTAAACATATACATTTAAATTATGACATAAAAAACAAAAGTAAAAAAGTACAATAACTTTAAAGACATTTAAAAAAATTTAACCACAGTTATTTTAAAAACATTTCAATTAGTTTGTTTTGTAATTTCTTTATTTTTGAGCGCATTGTTTTCATTTACGTATTCAATTGTCTTCGTGGAGTTTAGGTCCAAGTTTTAGCTAAATATATAAATAAGAATCAGTCACTTAGCTCACTTATTTACTACGATTATAGCCAAAATAAGCTGAAAAGGCGACAATAACTGCTATACTAAAAAAACGATAATATACATGGAGGTGATTTGGGTTCCCCGAGGGATGCTCTACCTCTGCGCCAATTCTTGACAATCTTTTTTGGACACCCTGTATATTTTTACCAAATTACTTCCTTCATTCATTATCACAGCCACTGTTAGAACTATGAAGAACTGAGACATTCTAGAAGCATTCAGTTTTAGTATCAAAACACCAAGCCATTTTTGGATTTTCGGCAAAATACACTAAAGTCTATCCAAGTTACAGAGGCAGTGGATCAAAACATTGACCACCACGTGACCTATTCTCTTATTGGTCTGGCCGTCATAAAATGTCAAGTGTTTACGCTGCGAGCAGAATGCAGGGCCGGCTCTTCCCTCAGTCGAGTTTCCTGCATATTTTAGATCGGATCGTGAGCAGTATATTCTGTAAATTAATTTTGCTACTTAATTTAAGACAATTTATAAAGATCCACGAAAGGTAGAAACACAAATTTTAGAACTTCTAAAAGAATTAGTTCAGAATTACAAGCCACTTGGAATCTCATATTAGTCCGACCCTGGTAATCGATCGCAAGGCGGTCATGTGACTTTGTTTATTATATCTACTGCCGCTGTAACTTGGATAGGCTTTAGTAAGATTTTCCCAAAAAAAATATAACGCAACTTACACATTTCCAACGAGACCATTTTCTAGCAACCAATTTCATCCTACATCTGACATTTTGCTCTGTATCTTCAAAACCAATCGTAAATATCGTTTAGTAATTTCAGGATCTAAAACTGCTTATCTGTGCATGGAGGTCCGGTAAACATAATTTTTAAATCATCGTTATAATTTAAAAATTATTATTACAGAAATAATGTATAACAAATTATTATTATTATTATACAGCAAACAAGGAAAAGCTCGAACTAAAATTAAAAAGTAAAACGCAAAAAACAACTAAACATCAACATTTTAATTTTTTATAAATTCATTATTTTTCAGACTTAAATGCTAAATGGAACTCCACAGCTTTTGCTACTTCACTCCAAATTCATTAACATACACCGCAAGCTATGTCACAAAATGTTTCATCAATAATTAAACTTGGCACAACTAAATTTACCCGGAAACTTGTTTGTCCTCAAATAATTTCCTACTTCATAAATAAATAGGTAGAACAGAATTATTATTATTATTATTGGCTTTAAATAAATTTAAAAGTTGAGATAATATACATTTCTTGCAAAATATTAAGCTGCAGGATTCTGTAATGAATGTGTTTGGCTTAAATATTTCGCTAACGGGGTTAAACAACACTGGAAATGGCTTTTTGTTTACCTTTTAAAATCCAAGGCAACAAGAATTCTGCACGTTCTTATTTTCACATCGCTGATATACGCGTGTGTATTATAACTTCGCACTCAGACTTTGAAAAGACAACTCACGCAATTACTTTATAGCTACCTTGAAATAACAAGCCGTTGGTGATTACATACTTTGAAAAGAGTATATCGAATGTCGCGATAAAAATAGCTATTTAGTTTATTTTGTTTCCTATATTCTTTGTGCGTTGTCTAGAATTAAAAATTGAGTAGGTGTGCGAAATTGAAAACTTAAAAAAAGAACTTTGACGACCTGTATAACAAAAACCGTTAGTATTTTGACACATGTTTATATGAAAAAATCTACTTATTTTTTCTACAAGCGTGCGGAAAAGTACACTTTTCCGTACGCATTTTAGTTTAGAAAGTGTCACTTTTCCGCACTACTTTTCTGCAGTAGTGCGAAAAAGTGGCAGTTTCTAAACTAAAATGCGTGCGGAAAAGTGTCTTACTTTTTTCTTACTTACTTTTCCGCACGCTTGTAGAAAAAATAGTGTTCCTAACTCTTGCGGAAAGTGTCTTTTCCACACTCGATTTCTTAGCTGAACTCCGCTACGCGTCGTTCAGCCAACTGCAATCACGTGCGGAAAAGTGGCACTTTCCGCACTTGTTAGGAAATATACTATTGACATTTTCTATAGATTTTTGTAGTTTTGCCCTAAAAGTTCGACACGCCTAGGCTTTTGTACAATATCAACTCCATTTAGCTAGTTTCTAGTACAATACTTCTATAGATATGAGACCTTGAATATATGTCGCACTTATAACGATTTGTGTTTAATTAAAAGTTTGGAAGTGTTCCTAACTTCGCTACAACGCAGAGGAACAAATATAATGACAAAGGAAGTTATAACGAACTTGAGACGTTTCGGAAAATGGACGTTTTGCATTTATAACGATTTGGTTGGAAACCCTGAGATTATGAACTATAGATAGTAAAACACGTGGCATATTGATGAACATCCAAGAGGTTTTAACGTTTGGTAAAGAAAATATGGAAAAACTGTAAAAATAAAATAATAAACATACCATTCCCTACGGGTAATTCTTAGCAAACAGGCTCAGGTCAAGTTTTCTCCCAGTAAACAAGCTGTAGGTACCTACGTTCATGGCAATTACCCTGGGAAACGATTGTTCCCAAACAATGGAAAGACACGATAATGGTCGAGGGTAAGAGGGGTTTCATTCTTAACTAAACAAACGACAATAAGGGACCTAAGGTTAAAGAAATAATAGATCCGGAAAGGTAGAATTTTTAATTTTTCTTAAATTATAAAGCCATGAACTGAGAAAATCGACAACGGGGCTTGCCACTCTTGTCAGTTAGTCAGATAGTGCAAACTTTGCAAACAAACTACCAAGAGTATTTGCAAATGACCTTGTTTGTGCTAAACTGAAACATTTGTGTTGAGTTGGTGATTGCGGAAGCAGGATGTCCTATCGGAGGCTTTGTGCAAAAGTTGTAAGCGAAAAGTTTGGTTCCTATTGCAATTTGTAGCCAAAGGGCGACAATTTAAGAATGAAATGATTACTTGCTATTTTAATCAGAAGAGATTGCTCTCCTTCACAACCTTCGGTTCGGGATCGGTGAATCACGATCCCGTGTTGCCAAACGTGGTACAATTGTACAAAATTTTGTACATTTTGGAAGAAAGAGTACACTGGTACAACATTGGGAAATCAACCCTATTTTTGGTACAAAATGGCTTGTGAGATTTGAGACAGCTCAAGTATTTTATTTCTTCCTTCTTCTGTTCCAGTTCTGATTCTGTGGTCATTTCTATACTTTGCTGTGTTGACAGACATCATTCATGGGCGTTTTTTCAAAATTAAAGCTGTTTCAATATGATTTGTTAACTTGTAAGTAAGTAATTTTACTTTTGTTAAGTTAAAAAATAGATAGGTACCTAGAATTCTGTGCGAAAATTCTTTTGACTATCATCTGTTAAAAAAAATATTTTTACATTCGATCATAAATAAAGAAAAATACCAAAATTGTAACCAAAATGGAATAAATTATTGTTAAAATGCAATTGTAAACTAAAAAATTACTAGCAATGATCCCTCGATAGACGATAGAGTACAGAAAATATGTACCTAGGCTATATTTTCTATGCATAGAGGAATAAGTCAGTATACCACAACAGAATGGTAACTAGATAAAATGCTGGTCACATATTTTATTAAAACAGGTTTTAAATGACAAAATAAAAGAATAAACGTAAATGTCTTTAATTGTAAATGGAATTAAAAGGAACTGTTATTTTAGAATTTTATAAACGGAAGTTTGTCATACTGCAATAAATGATAAAACTACAACAAAATGGTAATTAGATAAAATATCAGTCTGGAAACTTGCTGAAATGGCTTATTTTAGGTGGAATTTAGTTGCCGAGGCTTCTGGCCGAGGCAAATATGAGTCGTAAAAAGAACTTCAGTGCCGAGGTACATATTATATATTTTTTAAATTGAAAAAAAAAGTTTTATTAGGCGAAAAAATAATCATAAGGGATCACCCGTCCATCAACCGACTACGCGCGGCGTTGCTTGACTTTGACGATTGCTCTACCTATGTCAAGTAAGTATGACGAGACACGGTACTTTCTGACAGAAAATCCAAACTGCTGCCTGTTGTGCAGCCTCCATGTAAAATAGATTAATAGATATTCAAAAATACTAAACTATTTATACTGAGAGATTGCGCTGCTATAGGTAACAATTTCGCAATGTGTACGAAAAGTTAAATGGGATTGACGAACATCATCACTTTTGACGGGCGATGGCTCCGCGTTTGACGTTTGATGTTTACATCTCGCCAAGGCCTACTTATTGAAAAAATCGTACAATAATGGGTTAATTACTTCAGTGCCGATTTCTGAGCTTTTAATGACGATTTTGAGACACTTCACTGACGATTTCAAGAACAATATTTTTTTTTATAAGATTAAAGTTAATTTTTTTATCAAATTATATTTTCCTGCAGTTTGGTACATTTTATAGAAATATGGTACATTTCGCAAGACTGGTATATTTTCTCGAAATTTGCTACATTTTTGTGAAATATCCTGTACATAAAATTTTATCATCTGGCAACACTAATCAAGATCAAACATACCCAATTATTGAAGCGAAAGTCAAGAATGTATCTAATTATAATTCAAATAAAAGTGTAGAACATTTATTAGAAAAAATAAACTATGCCAAATTGACGAAAATTTTGGCAAAAAAACGTTCGCTGCCAAGACCAGTTGAACTGTCCCGTTGCAGCGTTGCCACGTGTCTGTTCATGGCTTGGAATTTAAGTCCGTTCGTATGGTTAACCAAGTATACACCGAGTGTTAGCAATTTACTGGATATAAGGGTAGACTTTTAAGTTTTTATTGCGCTTGTTGCTTTAGCTAAAATATCGTCGGTGTAGTCCAAGTCAACGAGAGCTAAACGAAACGAAGACTTCGAGTCGGGCAAACAAGCCGCCCGTTCCTGGAGGGCCTGCCGGGCAATTAGACACTGTCGGACAGACGGGACCGAGAGCCTGCAACTGTTGCATGCTCCACTTTCTCGCTTTCTCCCAGAGCGGGCGCTCCGCCGCTACGTTCTCCACGATTTGCAGCGACGACGCGACGGTGGAAACGTAGGGATATCCGCCAAGGGTGGACGTTTGTTCGGAAGTAGTCCCCTTCAAAATAACAACCAATTGAGTCGGGACAATTTGGAAATCATGACCACGGCACACCTTCGAGCAAAATTGAAAAAAAAAACAAGTGTGTGTCAGATTTGCGAACAAGTAGATGAATTATTTCAACACCTGAAATGCGTGATATTTTGAGTGCAACCTTATTAAATAATGCATAGTAGTAACCAAGTTTTGACATATTTTGATATCTGACACGGTGTTAGTATGTGGTATATAGATACCTACCTTTTCGAGTTATTATGCTTAGCTGTGCGACTTGTGGCACTTCCCTGACCGCCAAAACTAAAATGTTTGAGGATAATAATCCATGGGTAAGTAATTTTCTAATTTAAATTAACCTTTGAGGCCATGCACCAAAGTAGCAGAGGCGTTTATTCCTTTGAAGACATAAACTCCTTATAATTTGTTGCCTGTAGTGTAGGTACTGATTTCACGAAATTTCACAAGCGCTGCTTTTATTTTGTATTTATTTCGGTAAAAATTTAATTTAAAGTGGTTTTAGCATTAATACATACAGGGTGTCCAACTTTAAAACTGTACAAATCCGTAAAATCTTGATTTTTTGGAGATAATCGCCTAAACTTTTTTTGTTTCAAGGGCCTTCAAAAACCGCTTCTTTTGAACTTCCTGCCATTTACAAAATGCAAATCCAGGGCCGGCTGCGATTTTTTTATACCCACGATTTTTACATTTAAAATCTGACCCCACAGCATTAATCAGAACATCCCAGAACTCTTATATACCAAGTTTGAATAAAACATATTCAGGGAGTTCCATTCTGCAGGATGTCATAGTTGAGCAAAATAGGAATTTTAAAGGCATCTGCCAAGTCAAGTGTGCCATGGAATCCCCTCAAAACAGTTGAATGATCAACAGGACCACTCAAGGTATCGGTGTGCAAAGGTCCGATACAAAATATACAGAGTGTTCTTATCTGTGCCACCTCAAATTACTGAATTTTTGGAACTTTGTACGGGTCAAAAATCAAGTATATCAAAACGGCTTCACATACTATAAACGAATAAATCTAAAAAAATACAGAAGCCTGCCAGTCAGTAAGTCCATATCAGTTAATGTAGCTGATGTGCCACAACAGGAAACGCACAGAAAATGTATCATCTTAGACAGTGACTTTGTTGAGAAAGGTCCAATAATTTAAATTGTTTTTATTTGTTGGTTGGCATTTTGTAAAGAAATGAATTACTTTTGTGTTTCTTAATATTTTTTCAATGATTCCAGAGCACTACTGACCAGTATTAGATTAATAAAAATTTAGAATTTTGAGATGGCTCAGAGAAAAATACCCTGTATATTTTTGTAGTACATCTCTTTACACCAACATTTTGAGTGGTCTTGTTGACCATGCAACTGTTTTGAAGGGATTCCATGGCACACTTGACTCGCCAGATGTCTTTAAAATTCCTATTTTGCTCAACTTTGACACCCTACAGAATGGAACTACCTGTATACTTTTTGTTCACATTTGGTATATGAGGGTTTTGGGGTGTTCTGATTAAAGCTGTGTGGTCAGATTTTAAATAAAAAAATCGCTAAATGGTTTTCGTGAAAATCAGAGGTATAAAAAAATCGCAGCCGGCCCTGGATTTGCATTTTGACAATGGCAAAAAGTCAAAAGAAGCGGTTTTTGATGCCCTTTCAAACAAAAAAAAGTTTAATCTTTTATCTCCAAAAATTAAGATTTTACGGATTTGTACAGTTATAAAGTTGGACACCCTGTATATAGACTTAGATCTATGCCTAGAACACCTCAACATGCGAAATTATATAACTGTAATATAAACAAACGGCAAAGAAGCAACATGACTATTATAGATTTTGCTTTGGATGTAATCAGATTTTTAAATTATACTCACACGAGAGGTAAAAGTTAATTAAAGCATAAAAAATAATTAACCTACTTTCTGGGTCATTTCATACACTATCCATAATATCTAATAAAAATTTAAATTCAAGGTTTGAATCCTTATCATTTTTAAAATAGACCTTGCCACTTATGGCACACAAGCACGCGAAGGATATGTCGAAGGAGTTGACGTCATGAAATTGATTTTAAAGTCAATCAAATATGCCAGTTTAAAACAAAAAGAATATAATAGGTTCAGATATCTTCGGCGATGAGTTATATAACTGACCCATTTTAAAGACCACACGGAATTTTATGGATCTCAGTGTGAATAGTGGTGAAATAAAACTCGACTAGAATTTTTGTAACATTGGTAAAAAAAAGTTGGACAGATATTTCGTTTTGTTTCCTAAAACTCGCATACCATGGCAATATTACTTTTTCCCTCTCAACGATTTACTTAGGTACATATATGGGTGACCTACTCCCATTTGTACATAAGGCCGGGTAAAACTTTAAAATATTTACATTTTCAATCAGAGCCGGGGAGTAATGAATAATATGAATCGAACTTTTTCTTGAAATCGGCAGTGAAGTGTCTCAAAAGCGACATTAAAAGCTCAGAAATCGGCACTGAAGTAGACCATTATTGTACGATTTTTTCAAGATGTAATGTAAACATCAAACGTCAGACGCAGAGCCCTCGCCCGCCAAAAGTGACGAAATATTCAAAACCCGGTCAATAAAGGCCCATTAAACTTTTCGTACACATTCCGAAATTGTTACCTACAGCACCGCAATCTTTCAGTATAAATATTTTAGTAGCTTTGAATATCAATCTATTTTTCATGGAGGCTGCGCAACAAGCAGCAGTTTGGAGTTTCTGTTGGAAAGCGCAGTGCCTCATCGCGTAGTCACGTGACCAACTTAATTCTATATAATAAAAGGCATTTTTGGAGATAAGTAGAAAAAACAAATTTCGTAACAATTTGGCGAGTTTTCTTTCATCTGTTATATTATTGGTTTTGTGCATCCAGGCTTTCTGTAATTGTTTTTCAAAATTTTCAACCTGCCCCAGCTGGTTTGGGCTGAGAGTTAAATGGCACTGCACTCAAATATCTTGGCACATTCTCAAAAATGCACCTTCCTTTAGCTTAGGTGATATTCTCTATAGGTATTTTCCTCCCACAACACATTTATTTGTCCACTTTAATTGTTTTACTTTCTTGGAAATGCGTTAGCCACACATACTTTATTTTGGAAATTAAATCTCAGTTGGAATTTGACGAATCCATTTTTGGCGCAAATTTTCATCCCGAGGCAAATGTTGTTATGGTGACATTTTCTTCCTGGCTTTTGTAATATGTGTAAATATAATATAAACATACCCAATATATGGTATTTAGATAATTTCTTATGAAATAAAAATGAAAACTAACGTCAATAGGTATACTGTAAATATTGACGAGGTCCCAGTTGATCGGCAGCGTGAGAGGTCGAATAGGAACCGTATCAGGGCGTGGGTCGACAACGAAAATCCTCGAGTACAACACTGATTTATTTCGCACAAGGTGAATGCTGAATACAAAATACCCAAACCCGAAAGTGGTGAACAAGAACGGCTTCCAGCCACCCGGACCGTCTGAACTCGCGGATCTCCCGTAAGCAGTTTACCCGTCTGTGTCTCAGGCTCCACTGTCCATTCCGGAGGGATAATTCCTCTTACAGCGCTCACGCGTCGGCGCGAGCGGCACCAATACTTCTGGACGGCACGGCTCCCACCCATTGGCCACAATAACACCTGGGCGGTTCCCCTCCGCACTAGACACAAACTTGTTTCTAAAATATAAACTAAGACGTTTAAAGACACTTTAAACATTTAAAACGTCTCAAAACCCAAGCTGCCGCTTTCAGTTATGTGACAAATGACGTCGGACTAAGATGGTCACGGGATTTCTGTGCGCCATGGCCTGTATTTAACCTGCGCGCGGGCATACCGTTATGTGTGGTATTGTGAGTAACCCCGTTTTGCGGAATAATAAAAATAAATTAAAAGTAAAAAAATATTTTTAAAAAAACCTTTTATTTAAATGCGCTAAAAAGAATAAAATAATCTTTTCTTTTAAAACTTTTACTATCAACTTATAACGTCATTCCACAATTTATATGATATAAAAGCTTGTCGCGAGATTTAAGTAGTGGTATTTACTTAGTTTGAAAACTTAAATCTCGCGACAAGCTTTTATATCATATAAATTGTGGAATGACGTTATAAGTTGATAGTAAAAGTTTTAAAAGAAAAGATTATTTTATTCTTTTTAGCGCATTTAAATAAAAGCTTTTTTTTTTAAATATTTTTTTACTTTTAATTTATTTTGTAATTTTTAGTTTGGCCAGGTGTCTGAGTCTATTCATCTCAGTTAACGCATCATTGTTGCAAGGTCGTTTGCCGGTTAGTTTAGAACAGTCTAGCTCTTCAATGAGGAGACCTTCTAATGACTATCTTGGGTGTTCCGCCATGTTGGATTTAGAATGACGTCACACATATAATCATGCATTGTCATCCAAATTAAACGTGTGTACAAAATTTCAGCTCGATCGGTTGAAATTTAACTAGTCCGCCATCTTGAGTGTTCCGCCATGTTGGATTTAGAATGACGTCACACATATAATCATGCATTGTCATCCAGATTAAACGTGTGTACAAAATTTCAGCTCGATCGGTTGAAATTTAACTAGTCCGCCATCTTGGGTGATCCGCCATGTTGGATTTAGAATGACGTCACACATATAATCATGCATTGTCATCCAAATTAAACGTGTGTACAAAATTTCAGCTCGATCGGTTGAAATTTAACTAGTCCGCCATCTTGGGTGATCCGCCATGTTGGATTTAGAATGACGTCACACATATAATCATGCATTGTCATCCAAATTAAACGTGTGTACAAAATTTCAGCTCGATCGGTTGAAATTTAACTAGTCCGCCATCTTGGGTGATCCGCCATGTTGGATTTAGAATGACGTCACACATATAATCATGCATTGTCATCCAAATTAAACGTGTGTACAAAATTTCAGCTCGATCGGTTGAAATTTAACTAGTCCGCCATCTTGGGTGATCCGCCATGTTGGATTTAGAATGACGTCACACATATAATCATGCATTGTCATCCAAATTAAACGTGTGTACAAAATTTCAGCTCGATCGGTTGAAATTTAACTAGTCCGCCATCTTGGGTGATCCGCCATGTTGGATTTAGAATGACGTCACACATATAATCATGCATTGTCATCCAAATTAAACGTGTGTACAAAATTTCAGCTCGATCGGTTGAAATTTAACTAGTCCGCCATCTTGAGTGTTCCGCCATGTTGGATTTAGAATGACGTCACACATATAATCATGCATTGTCATCCAGATTAAACGTGTGTACAAAATTTCAGCTCGATCGGTTGAAATTTAACTAGTCCGCCATCTTGGGTGATCCGCCATGTTGGATTTAGAATGACGTCACACATATAATCATGCATTGTCATCCAAATTAAACGTGTGTACAAAATTTCAGCTCGATCGGTTGAAATTTAATTAGTCCGCCATCTTGAGTGTTCCGCCATGTTGGATTTAGAATGACGTCACACATATAATCATGCATTGTCATCCAAATTAAACGTGTGTACAAAATTTCAGCTCGATCGGTTGAAGATATCTGCTTCAAAATTGAGTTGCAAGATTCCACCCGAACAAATTACATACATACATACATACATACATTGCAAGTTAAATAAAAGCTTTTAAAAACAAAATGACGTTTCCCGCCCGGCGGAAACCCGGACCGTCGGCGGAAATCCCCGCCGCCCTTAACCCAGCCGGGCCGGGCGCGACATTGAACCCCCCAATGGCGGGGCGAGGGGCGCGCGCGCGCGCGAGCGCCGCGACGGCCGCCGCCGCCGGCGCCGGGTCGCGCCGCGGCGCCCCCGACCAGTCGCGACGATGGCGGCGCAGGTGCGACAGGCGGTGGCTGTGACCGCGGCGCCGGCCGCCGGCGGCGGGACGCCCGACGCCGCGACGCCGAACGCCGGCTTCCCCTACCTCGTGCTCGACGAGGCGGCGCGCCGCGTCGACGGCCGCCCGATGGACGGTGAGTGGGGATTTTTTTTTTTAATTTTTTTAGGTGCTTAGAAATTCAAGAAGTTTGTGAAATTATTTACCTGTTGCGACGGTTCGTTGCACAATTTTTTTATTAAAAGATCACAAGAAAATTGTGTGTTTTGTGCCCATAATAACAATAGTTTAAAACATTAATTAAAGTTCGAAGTCGAAAATATGTGAACACTCTTTTAATAACAATCATAGGATATTTTGGGATAGGTCCCAACCAATTCTCAAAGAAGAAGTAGGAAATAGACGATAAATTAAAGAATCCGCATTTATTCTAGGAAATACAGACAACTGTGTTGCTGAATGTTCAGTGGAATTCAGTAAAATATTATTGCCACTGATTCAAAGAGAAGTTAGTATTGATAATTAGATAGAACACAGGGTACAATATCAGACAGGTGGCTAGGCTATTGTTTCTGTTGTCATGACATTTTAACCTGAAATTTATTAATCTGTCATTTCACTTTGACGTGACATGATCTTTGAGAAAGGAGGAAGATTTATTCTCCGAAAGCTCAGGAAACAAATTTGTTGAAGATATTTTTTGAGTTACAAGTTCAAAGTTTAGTTCATTTACTGTTAAGAATTTGTTAATTTTCCAGGCAACTTGAAAAAGTTGTCTTTTAACCAGTTTGGTGGCGAACTAAATTTAATAAAGTATATGCTATCTGACATTTAACATGTACCTATTTCGTATTTTAATTCGTAAATGTTTTAATATTCAGATACATTTTCTGTAATATTTTTTGATGTTTTATCCGCCTTATCTGACATAGACACACCCCCCTAAAATTTTTATCTTTCATCCGATTCTAGCCGGGTTTTTTTTTTCTAAAGATAGGTCACACAAAACTCTTTTTTTATTTTGGTGCAAAATTTTAGATCTTAATCTCAATTTTCAAGGCCTCCTACGAATTTTATTCTAGTAAAAAATGAAGAAAATTGGAACAAAAAATATACAGGAAGTTCCAGTCTCCGGGTTTTCAAAGTTGAGCAGTCGTGGTATTTTCAGCTTTGGGGTTATAATTCTTAAAATTAACGAAAGGTATTATGGATAATATTATTGGCACACCACTTGTCATTACCCCTGAGAATGCCACCTTAATAATACCCCTTAGAAAGTTAACTTAACAAAAAAAAACAGTTACAATTGTAATAAAATGAACTGCATCTGAGAAAAAGTCGATAACAAAGTTTATTAAAATTTATATAGGTAGTAAAAATATCTGTCATATGTGCGTTACTGTATTAATTAATTATTTAAAACAGCAGGTGTCTTAGAACAAAAAGTTTAACAGAATATAAATTTACTGAATCGGCCTACTAACGAAGTAGGAATTAAATACAAAGTTGCCATTAAAATGCAAATTTGGTAAAGTTTCAATTAAAAAGTTAAAAAGTTACCTGTATGTTGGCGGAAATTCTTTGAATGAATTTCCATTTCGATCAAAGTTTCCAAGAAGAAAGCAGACCAATTTTTCTACACAAATTAAATTTTAGTTCTAAGTACTAACTAACTATTCTAAATATTTTTCCCTAAAGATTTAGTAACTTATTTCTTTTTCTTGTGTTTCTGGTCCCTTATGTTTCGCAGTAGCAGGCCCTTTTTTGACGAGGAAAAATAAAAGTAATATCTTCTCAATAAATCATACATAAAATTAATGATGTATTAGAAGAATGCCTTAAACCAAACAAGGCCATATTCAAAATTTAATTTCCCAAAATCTAGAATAATAATAATAATAATAATAATAATAATAATAATAATAATAATAATTTGCCAAAGACAATTTACATTTAACAAATAACAATTACTTTCAATAAATTGCAAATAAATACAGAAATCCATAAAAGGCACATGCCTTGCACATGGATTAGAATATTCACAATATGGACAGTTAAAAACGAATATGACAATTATGACATCTATACAAGTACCCAGCAGGCGATAACAGCAACAACAGATTACTTCTTTAAGGCAAGATAAGAAAACAAAAACAAAAAAGAAAACGGCCAAATACCAATACATAAAGCAAACATATTTTTTTCCATTTAGTCCGCTGGAGACAGGAGGTAAGTTTTTTTAATTTTTATGATTTTTGTAACCCATGCGGATTACTCGGGTAATATATATTTTTTCTATCTATCAGTCTTTGTATTTCAATTCTTGGTATATTATGGAGCCATATTTGGAGTTTTTTCTTAAAGAGTCTAGCTGAATTTATTTGTCGCATTTCCAAGGGGACATCTCGATACAATCGAGGAGCCAAGTGAGTGAAACATCGTTGAGCAATGGTTTTTTTCGTTCTAGGAATAACAGAGGCTTTTGATTTATGTCTAGTGCAGTATTCATGGCTAATCGGTTGTAAAAGATTATTATGTAGGTGCTGCCAAGTTATTATTTTTTTGAAGAACAGTTGCCGGATATCTAAGGCCCGAGTCTCGCTATACAGGTCGTCTGTTGTGAAATAATTACTCTTCCCATATATTACTTTAAGCACCCATTTTTGAGTTATTTCCAGACCTTTCATATATTCCGTAGTTTATGTGACTCTCAACCAATGCATGGTACAGGATTTTAAGTTGCTTGGGTTTGAATACCGTTGCTTAAAATTTGAAGCGATTGATCAAAGTTTTTATTTTCTTTAGAACATACTCTGCATGGTTTGCCCATCGAAGATGATTATCAAATATGATTCCAAGGTATTTATATGTTTTTGTTACTTTTATTTGATAATTATTATTGTTTAGAGTAATATTTAGAGCGTTTAATCTCGGCAAGGTGTCATTATAGCAGGTAAATGTCATAAAGAAGGTTGTATCGAAGTTAATGGATAATCTTTTCTGATTGGACCACTTGATAATTTCAAGTAAATGTTTTTCTGTCTTAATTTTCAGACTTTCCCAAGAATTGCACCTATAAAAAATTGCCGTATCGTCCGCGAATGAAATTATCTCTCCGGCACCTTCAAGCAGGTATAACGAATTTACATAGATATTGAATAGTAAAGGCCCTAGTACAGTACCTTGCGGTACTCCACATTGAACTTCTCTCTCTCTACTCACGGCAGTGCCAACCTTCACAGATTGCGTCCTCTCCAACAGATAGCTTTGCATCAAATCATACGCTTTACCTCTAAACCCTATTGATTCCAAGGTTCGTAGTAGGATGTTATGGTCGACAGTGTCGAAGGCTTTTGTCAGGTCGACAAACACGCATAGGCAGGGACTACTTTCATCCAAGGAGTTATAAATTTTGTTTGCTAAACTACCCATAGCGTCTTCCGTGGATCTAGCGCTTCTAAAACCGTACTGGTTATCAAAAAGAATTTTATACTTGGACAGATATCGATTTATACGTTGTTTTAATAATTTTTCAAATATTTTTGATAAATTACTAATAAGAGAAATTGGTCTGTAATTTATAACTTCCTCCTTGTTGCCACTCTTGAAAATAGGTTTAATAATAGCACGTTTAAGACATTGCGGATATGTTCCATTATCAATAATTTTGTTAAAAAGGAAAGTTAGTGGTTCGGAAATGTGGTCAACAATCTCCTTTAGTGTAGATGACAGTAACCCATCTGGCCCTGGGGCTTTGTTTTCTTTCAGAGAAGAAACAACATTACGCATTTCATCTGGGTTAGTTTCTTCGAGGTAAATTGAGTTTATTATCGTTTGTTCTCGAGGATGGTAGTCAGGGTAGTCAGGAATACCAGAAGATATGGTTTTTGCTATAGTACTATAGTGTTGGTTAAAGCACTCTGCTTATTATTTGTTAGCTAGAATAAATGATTACAATTTTTCAATAGTAGTGTAAAGAAAATACGATATAATTTACATATCATATCAGTGGTAATCTCTTTAACTCCACCATGCATTTTCTATTCTTTTATTCAATCAATAATCAACATTTGAAGTATTCTGTAATGAAACCTGCAGTAGACGATACAAAAATGTTACACTATGTAAAATTCGATTTTGGTAGTATTTGTAGAATGAAAATTTAAATATAAACAATTGAGTATTGTGTATTGTGCATTTGATATCGGTTCACTATATTCAAATTTGAGGATAAAATTATTATTCTGTGCTGTAGGTATTTTATTATATCCAGTAGGTACATTCAAAGGTTTTTTTGCAAAATTTTGGCAGGTATGGATAGGGAAACTTAAACTTAAAAACCTGCTATTAAAATTTGTTGCGTAAAATCTCTAGTCCAACTTCAAAGAAAAAAATCTGCACTAACAAAAATATTACCTATTAATAAAATAATTAATTTGAATAGAACAAAAATTGCTTGTATGCACTACAATTAACTAAACTACCTAAACGCTGCTAATAATATTCAAAAATGTATGTTGCGATCCAAGTGGTTAACATATTTTTCCCCATAATCTGCATGCCTTTTGTTAACTAAATACGCGCACATTAAATTTTATGGTCAATTAACTGATGAAACGACTACAAAATTGCATGTCGCGAGGTCATTCAACTATTTTAATGAAGCTTTCGCGCTTTTCAGTGTTTGCTGAAAAGTTTTAAACTGAAATTCCTGCACGGTTCTACCAACCAAATAGCTTCCTGCACTTTTGGATTAATTTAAAGCCTTCTTTTTGGTCTAGGGAGACTTCTATTTACTTGACTACGAGGTATAATACCGTACAAATAATTTAGTTGAATTGTTACGTAATTATTGAGATGAAAGAGAAAGAAAAATTACTAGCGGAAACTAGTGCTCAGATGATCATTATTGAAACAAACTTTAATTTATTCTCCTACACATTTCCCTTTTTTTACAACCTACAGATTGGTCAAGTAGGCGATTCCAGTTAATCAACCAATCGCAGTTAAACCAGCACTTGCCGACGTGTTGGAAAATCAATCAACCCTTGAGAATATTTTATTCCAGAACGTCAGTGTGATATATTAAATTATTTTCACCGCTTATATAGCAGATATATTCAGGTGGGTTTATGCAACACAAACACAGATTTACTGCAAAAGTTAAAAAACTTATTAGGTTACTTTAATTTTAAGTTATCTTAATTTGGTTTGCAGACTTAGAAGAAATACTTTCTACAACTCGAGCGGAATGTCTATATTATCCACTCTTGTTTTACAAAGTACTATTTTTTATTTGTAAGGCCGACTCTATTTTTTGACGTTCTATCCTCACCTAATACTCAACGGTCTTAATTATTAGTTAGTTAGATAACCTTAACCAGCTACCTATTCCACAGCAAGGATAAACGCGAATAGTTAGTTTAAGTACATAACGTACGTACTACATTCTCCAGAGTCTATTATCGGAGAGGGTTTCTAAGAAAAGTTCGGTATCATCGAAGGTAAGTTCTATATCGATTGGCCATTTAATTTAGCCTTCGATGTGTGCTTGGAGAATACAAAAGCGGAAGCGCATCGTTATTAGGGACATACAGTTTTGCAAACATCGAATTTAGTTTACCTATATGAAACATTCGAGATAAAGTATATTGTTTTTAGGTGGATCTCTTTTAAAAAATCACATAGTGGCGTGAAGTGGCATTGGTTAAAGGAATAATTTGAGCCCTTACATAGAAGTAAATTTTTGAAAATGTCGTGTGACGTCACAACGCCGCTGAACATATTTTTCCCAGTTGATACGCCACTGGAATGGTATATTTTTTGTGAGAACTTTTATAGGTACATTTGTTTGTGATAATATGAAATTTCCATGCTCATGAAGAAAATCGTATGCACAGACCATTACGTGAATTGCATAAGCGAGATGATGTCTCTAACCAGAAGAAGCCCGAATTCTAGATATATTTTGGAAGAGTATTTTGTAACAAATGCAAGAAATAAAGTTGAAAATTTGGTCTATAGCCCCAAAGCCAACCAATTAGTGTATTGTATATTGTACAGGATGATCCATTATATAAAGAATAAACTGGAACACCTAATGCGTTCTCTATTTACTTACACTACAGCTAGCCATGGACCAAAAACCAAAAGGTACCAAAATATTTTTGCTTGCGTTTTAGACTTGCTTTATTTTAGGAAATATGTCATGTAAACTTGTAGAATTATAGGGACAAAACAAACAATCATTATATTTTATTTAGTCCTTAAATTCGTTATAGACATATTTGCATGTTTTTATTTTCTAAAAGATACTACTTATAAATAATATTAATAACATTACCGAATATTATTTGTATTTTAAATTATGAGGTGAGAAAAATAGTTACCATGTTGCACTGTTGGACATTTTAATTAAACAACAAAATGCAAAGCATTTAATTTATTTTCAAATTTGAAAATAAGCTATTAAAACATACCTATACTACGGTACAATAATTATTAACTTCACTATTACAAAAGACAATAATGTTATTAAAAGGTTATATTTTTTATACCTATGTACGAGTATAAGGATCAAAAATTAATTCCAATACTTTTACTTGCTACAACATTGACCTAGACACTATTTTTTTGTTTTACATTTAATTTTAGCAAAATATATCACGGAAGAAACATAGAAACACTTGAGCACAGTAGTATCTTCGAAGCAAATTTTTATTGAGATTAAAAAATATTTTGAAATGGCAAAATAACTAACAAAAGATTGCAGAAAATGCATCTTTAAAAGGAAAATTCAATTACCCTTCTTTCAAAATTCAGAATATATTTAAGAATTTTATTTTCAACTAGATGGTGGCAAATTTTGTACTTATTTTTTTATACTAAAATTTTTTCTTCAGTTGTCTTCTGGCAAATAATAACAACAAATATCACTGCGCCATATTTCTAATATTATTTAAATATTATCTGTTACAAAATGACATTATTGTCCTAACTCTCCCAGGAACACTAGCTCTCCCAGGAACTCTAGATCTTTCTAGATCGAGCACGATATTTTACGTCTTCTTACTTCTCGATATAAAAAGTTGGCTTAAAACGACACATAACGACAAAAATGCATGTAAATAGTAAACGTAGTGAAATTGATTTTATGTAGGTTTATTAAACTTCATATACAAGTTTATAGGTATTTTGCAACTTGAGAAGCATAAGCTTTGAAATTTGATGTACCAAAGGATTTCAGAAAAGTTTGTTCTTGGTAAATTTACGCCTAACTAAGGCATAATTTCCGTCTAAACTTTGTCCAATTAAAACTAACGATTACCCAAGCAAATAAAACAAATTTTGTTTCGATAGTTGCAGCAGTCAAGAACTAAGCGACTTCGACAATTTTCAGTGAGTCCGTAGCAGAATTTCCATGGAAAAGTGCAAATTAGGGAACAAATTGCAGCATGTTCAAGGACTGAAACGGAAATTAAACGGAGGGACCCACCTTATTTCTCTTTTAGGGTAGAACCGAACCAATCCCCTGTTTCTTTTTCAATCAGATCACGTAGCCACGGCAAGGGCGAACTCTTTGCTAACAAACAATGTTAACGCCCTGCGACTGCGAAAACGGTTGATTAATGTTTTCCATGCCGGGGTAAAGGGTTTTTTCGGGTTCGGGCTTAGCCATGGCCTCTCCGGAATTATCATCGGCTTGGAAACTTATTTCAGTTCTTTTAGACGTCAGTAAGTTACCGGGATTGGATTTTATTACCCTGAGTACAAAGTAAAAAAGGTCTCTACGTGAATGTAGGGTGTATATTGATGGAGCGCTCCTGACAAATATGGATTTGTCGGAAAACTTTGTTACATAAAATAAAAATTTAGAAGCCTTAGCAAAATGCTTCGAATTTCACCTATCCTGGGACACACTGTATACTAGTGCGGAACTTTCTTCAAAATACTTTTTCTCAACAAAAGTTAGTAAGATACTAAACGTTTTGTAAATAAGAAAATTCGCTTTGAAACATATAGATACTAAAAATGAAACATCAGATTCGAAAACTTATCTCCTATTTTGAGAAAAAAAAATCCCCACCTACCCCAGAAAGAATAAAATTGTCGAGGTTTTTCAGTTGCGACGGCAACTGGTTTATCGTCCATCTCGTAAAAAGGATCCCGCTTATATGGGATCTACACAATAACCTACCATTGTTAACGAGTTCTCAAGCCCACGTACAAACAACGAACTAAATCGGTAGAACAAAAAGGAGAGATAAAAACGAGGTTTATTCTTGTTGCGAAAGTTTCCCTGGAACTTCCGACTTCTGAATATATGAAGTCCCCAACCGTCACTTCTCAAGATAGGAGGCAATATAAGTGAGTTTGCGCGGTTAGTTTGTCCGTTATCTATGATTATATGACAGTAACTCGTGCTTGCATAATTGATTAAAAATTGTAAGGAAAAAGTGGACAAAAAAGTGGCTACTAAAACGTCATGAATATTCCCATATTTATCTGTTGGAAAAATTGCATATTGCGGACGACATTATTTATAGTAAAAATGAGGGCCATCACCCATCAGCTATTTCAAGAATAAATATGAAGAAGAATGAAGAGTGCAGCGATGCGATTTCCGGTTTCACAGTGTCATCCTACTTTAAAATATACTGTGTGTGTAAAAAAGACGTGGCAATATTTAAGGGGGTGATTTGACAGGTCATTTTTTGAAAAAAAGTTCGTATAAACATAAGTACGGAAATGTATTGTTTCCAAGATACAAGTTGTTAATTTTAATAATTCAAATATCCTTTGACAGTTTTTTTTTAATTTGGTAGCGTTGTTTGTGGTAATAAGGGGCTGATTTGGCTCCAACTAGATCAAAATTATTAAGTCCAGTGCGGCGTCAGGGGGAGACACCTTAACCAAATTTGTTGACAACAAAATGTACGACACTGACTTTAATAAAGTTTCGATATTTTTTTGAGCTATAAAGCAACTAAAATACAACTTTTGTGTCTCTTGAATTTTCATCGTGTATTGCTTCGTTTACGAGATAAAAAACATATTTTTGCTGATCCACAAAAACACTTTCAAACATTCTTGGAATATTTGCAAAGAAGTCGACTAAAAATAACTGTTTTATTCACTAACATACTAGATGTTTTTACAAATCAATAATAATAATAACAATATTTGAATTATTAATTAATTATAAAAAAATTGTAAAAAAAAATTAAATTCGGCTTCAAAAATTTGCCCGTATGCACACTCCACTACAATTTAAAAAAAAAATAACAAAAAATAATACCGACTTCACAAATTTGCCCGTATGCACGTTTCAACAAAAATTTTAGAAATATTTTTCTCTTTCTAAACTGTGTTATCTTTGGATTTGGTGACGGTGAAGGCAAGGAATTTAAATCTATTTAGATAGGAATACATCATATCCTACATACATCATAACTTACTGTCACCGACTCCAAAGATAACTCAATTTAGAAAGCGAAAAATATTTTTAAAATTTTAGTTGAAATGTACATACTTGCAAATTTGTCAAGTCGGTGTTATTTTTTGTTTTTTTTTTTAATTTTTAGTGGAGTGTGCATGCGGGCAAATTTTTGAAGTCGGTTTTAATTTTTTTCTTGAAATTTTTTTATTTCTTATTTTTTAGTGAATTATTACGAATTATCAAAATCGGTCCAATATTAAATTCCATCTTCAAATTTAAATGTGACCACCCCTAAAGTAATCCCTTTCCCCTTTCTAATAAAATAAGAATCATCCAAATCGGTCCATTATGAACTTTCATCTTTTCATCTTTCATTTTTTCTTTAAATTTAAATGGGACCACACCTAAGGTACCCCCTTTCCAATAAAGAAGGAATCATCGAAATCGGTCCAATATGAAATTTCATCCCATATTTTCCATTTTCCAATTTTTTCTTCAAATTTAAATGGGGCCACTCCTAAAGTAATCCCTTTCTAATAAAAATAGAATCATCGAAATCGGTCCAATATGAAATTTCGTCCCCTATTTTTCCACCCTTAGGGGTGGAATTTTTTCTTCCAATTTAAATGGAGCCACTCCTAAGGTAATCCCTTTCTAATAAAAAGAGAATCATCGAAATCGGTCCAATATGAAATTTCATCCCCCATTTTTCCACCCTTAGGGGTGGAATTTTTTATTCAAATTTAAATGGGACCATTCTGTAGGTATACCCTTTCAAATAAAAAAAGAACTGTCCAAATCGGTATTTAAATGTCGGAGTTCTGAGGTAACAAACATAAAAAACATAGGTACAACCGAATTGATAACCTCCTCCTTTTTTGAAGTCGGTTAAAAAAATTAACACCCTGTATTTTGGAAACAATACATTTCCAGACCTGATGCGTCAGATGTCAAAATATTGCATCAACCTCAGTGGTTTCCGTTCGCAAGTAAAAAATTAAAAATATTCTCCTCCGAACTCCAATGGTGTCCCAATAAAAGGACATGCGTCATGTACAGAAAACCATAGAAAACCCCCTAATAAAAATATTTACTTTATCCTGTTTACATTAGAACCAATGTAGGTAGGGTTATTTTTTTATATCAAACTGTTCGCCTCGTGTAAAGTTCTTTTGTGTCTGTCACAGATTAAAAATAAGAATAATAACTTTCTTTGACACTGCGGCCACCTAATGCACAATAATATGATTTTGTTGACGTCGTTCGCTGCAAATTACAAGGGTAGTCCAACAGGACAGTTTGCTATTTTTATTCGAAGCTTCTGATGGCGGATATAGGAAAGTTCGGTCAGCGTTTTATATGATTAAAGCTCAAAAGGTTTGGAATTCGGAAAAAACTAACGTTATCTCGACTTGTATAATACTCCCTCAATCATCAACGCAACAAAAGCAATGCACATTCAACAGTAGTTACCTAATTTATAGAAATTTAAACATTACAATAACTATTTTGCATCATTAAATCCTGATTTTTCGTGAAAAAAGTACCTACAATACAGGCAAAAAATTATAAGACACGTTTATGTAAATTTTAAATTTTAATTATGAAGAAGTAGGTACCAACACAAACGGCTATGCCACTTTGGGGCATGGCCTCAAAAGTTAATTTAAATTACAAAATTACTTACCGACGGATTATTATCCTTAAACATTATACAATGTGATAAGAATGAACAGCATGGGGATCTTGCAAACGGTGAGAGATAGAACAACGGTTAAATGGGGAAAAAGTTGCGCATTTCTAAGGTCAATAAAATGGTGTAAACAGATTTCTAATATCTTTTTTAGTTTTTGAGTTATTTTGAAAAAAGTAAAATTTTGCGTTTTCGATTTTATTTTTTTCTGAAGTTGTTATCACAGATAGGAAAAAAAGAAAAAACTTTCTTATGGCACTTTTTAACTGGCTTTAAGATGGAGTTTTTAGATTTGTTCTACAATGTTTCGTTTTTGAGAAACCATCTTCAACTTAATTTTTTTAAATACGGACCTGGATTTTTTTGCAGATTTTTTACTTTTCATTGCAAATACCATGATGTATGATATGAAATATTTTTGAAATGGTTTGAAACAATTATACTGAAAATTCCTTTTTTCCATTAATTTTTTTCTAATAAGGCCCTGTATCTAATAATAAGAAATCTAAATATTAATAAGTATTGTCAAAAATTTAACTTACAACTTACCTTTCAATCGGAGAACCGAAAAAGGACGCTAAGACTAATAACATTCACGTACGATAATAAAAAAATAAATATAAATCCTCCACCTAGAAGGCTTTGAAACAACGAAACCAACCCCTTGTCATTTGTCATTACTCCCACTGTATCATTTAGTTAATAATTTGTGTTATTAGAAATGGAGGGTGCTTTTTCAAATGATGACAAATTTAACATGTTAGCATGTTATATCTTGTGTTAAAATAGGGTAGATGCCGAACGAATGTATTGTTGCAACCAGGGACCCTTTAAAGTAAGGGGACCCAGCATTATACTTTCCAAACTGAGGCCGTTTCTTTCCTCATTCTAATGGTCTCAATGATGCCAAGTATGCCATTTTGTTGGAGAATCTATGAATATAACAGGTACTTTTGATTGTTAGTAAAAATTAATAATGGTTTCCATGATTTCTAAAAATTAGACTTGACAATGTTCTGTCAACAAACACAGAAGGGGCAAGTGCCAAATGAATCGAATTTATTTTATATTTGAATTTGGTTTCCTGGAATTATTTCCAGGAATTTAAGTAATATAAGTATAGTAAGTCAGTGCCGATTTTGCTTATTTGAGAATTTGTCGCTATTGCACCTTGTTACCAGGTTCCTCAAACCATTTGTAATATGTAGGTATAATAGGTACGAACTTGAACTTTCTTCCCTTGTTGAATGTATATCTACCCAAAGAACTTTCACAGATTTCGGGATGGACTAATAAGATTAGGTCTTGTACTTAGTTCTAATCATGTAGTTTTTCTCGGTGCTCATTTTTGTAATTTTATTTCTCTCCCAAGGTACCTCACAAACGTAAAATAAACTTATAGTTGTAGATAAAAACTGTTTAAAAAAGACCTGATTGAAGCTACCTGCTTAATAATTTAAAATTTAGGAAATACGATTTGTTTCGTAATGCCCACGTAATGAGAATTGTAGGATTACTAAAGGTGAGACAAGAAAAATCTGGTTGCAATTATTGGGACTACTACAGGCGGCCGCATTACCTTTAATTGACTATCTGGAAGTTAGAAAACTTAAAAATTGTGAACTATGATGGGAAATATTTTGCCTCCTTTGGAATCTATGGCACTGGCATGTCACATAAAACCTGATGGCAGTTGGACACTGACATATAACATAATCTTGTACCAGCCCACTTATGTGGTCTCCTTGGAGTATACAGAAAACAAACTTCCCATCAAGAGTTGTCCTCCTTTTGACTTTTTGCGCAAGTGAATTTGAAGTGAAATGAACATGAAGTGATCTGACAGTAAAATGATTTTTTATTGGTAAATGGAACAGTGTACGACCACGTTATCTATAATCTAACCCTTGAATGAAATTTTTCAATATTTTTCACCACCTTAACCCCAGAAACACTCAAAACCAACACAAATTACATAAAAATCAATTTTCTGCGTAAACTGATCACTTCATAATCAACTGAACATTTGTAAAAGGAACACTCTATGTCAGCTGATGTGATCTCAAAGTGATTCGGAATCGATTTGAGATCACTTAAAACTGTAAAAGGAGGACGGCTAAAGCTTCACTTTTCCTATGTGATAGACTATGACATGCTGGGTCCCCTTATTTTAAAGGGTCCCTGTATTTTATAATAGGTACACATAGTGTTTTGACTCATGCCTAGGATTCTTTACTCAAAGCAACGCATGTACATACCCCGTTTGCTATACCCGTCAACCCGATATGACTCGTGTAACTGTTGAAACAGCGTGACAGTACAATCGATAGTTTGCGGACAGTTGCCGGGGCGTTTTGTCTCAAATTTTGAGCAATTAGGTTAGACGGCCAATCACAGAATAACGGTGAGATAATTGTATTAATTTGCTTTGGAAGCCGGTGCGGCCATTCGCCGAAGCCAGCTTCAAGCGCACGTTTCCCGTATCGAAACTGGAACATTTCCGGGGAAGAAAATGGCAGCAAATTTCCCGCAATATTTCTTTGAAGCCATATAGTGCCGCATTCGTGGGAATATATTGTTTGTTTTGGGAAGGTTGGCAACAAATATTTCCTGGTAATTTATAAGCGGTCAGCTTCCTATTTTAGTCAGTGGCGGCTCGTCTATAGGAGCTCTGGGGCTAGAGCCCCCAGTAGAAAATGGGAAATAATAATTTGGTTCCTCGACTGCTATATTCTATATTTGTTGTTCTTTCCTAATTAAATAGATTCTATTATGAAAGAACATTTAAAAAGTTATACAGTATTCAAGGGTAGGCACATCAAAATCGGTGCAAAATGAAATTTGCTGGAAGTTTGTCGCCAAAAAATATGAGAGAAATGAAATAAAACAGGCTTTTTCGCCATACAGTGTGATGAAACAACTGACATTTCACCGCCACTGCATTTTAGAAGAGGAAATTGACGTCAAGCAAATATCAATAAAATTATTGAGCAAGATGAAGGCCATGTAGAGCATTTGTAATACATATATCCTTTTTCTAAATGTTATTGTCGTTTTCAATGACAATTAAATTTCAAACAATAAATCTGACGAAGTTTAACTATTTAAAATTTCTCATTTCTCTCAATTTCCCTTCTTCATTTTTCTCTGAAATCTTAAAATAGGCCATTTTGTTTTCCAAAGCGTGAATATGCTTGCAAATTGTCAATAATTATTACTATATACTATATACGGTTGGAGCGAACATATAACATATATACTTCATTGGAATCCAAAAATATACAAGTTGTTCCATTTAAAAAAAACATAAGCTAGGTCGGCCACGGCTTTCTAGAACACACTGTATAGGATCCAATAGCGTCACAGAAAAGTTTGTATTAGTATCTATAACTGACATATTTATAAAGACTTCTCACGGCTATAGTTTTATGTCCTGGAAAACAGATGGCTCTGATGGCTAACAATGTATTCTGCACTGTATTTTATCTCCGGAAAGCGCATGGTGAGCCAAAAATGTGTTAGACGTGACAGCCGTAAGCAGTCTTTAATAATATATCAGTCAACGCTAGACCTTTTGTGAAAAACTTTTTTCTGACCTCAAAAACTAACAAGTTAAGCGTATTATTTACATTTACGTATACGAGTATACGTAAATGTTTAACCATTTCATTTATTTCATACACCCACATTTTTATAGTCTGGAATTTATTCGCATTCATAAGATGTCATTGCCCCGTCTCCCCGTTTATTGAAATTTATAAGGGTCGGTTTTAGCCATATCCCCAAAGATTAATACTGGGCGCGTCAATGAGAAATATTATAAAAGTCTGGACAATTTATCACACAGCCCGGCACAAAAAAACCCAACAATATGCTTATATTCGCCGTGAAAAATGGGAAGTATTTCCGGAAAATCTAGTCACCTAAACGAAAATATATGCGGAGTCGCTTAGGGCTTCTTATGACAACTTAATTAGGTATAATAAATAAAATATAAAATATACAAAACTTCCTCCATTTTGTCTTGAAGTTATAATTTGTTGTCACGGATATTAGCCCGAGAGCTCGACCCCACCATTTATTTACAATTTTTTCGGCTAAAATTCAAGAATTAGGATGAAACCTTAGACAAGGTAAGAGAGAGGACGCCTAAAACAGCGCTCGCGGCCGTGTTACCGACTGCCACATCGCACGACAGGCCAGTGGCGTAGCATGAAACGTGTTCTTAGCCAATATCACAAAAATGTTAAAAATGAAAAAAGCTAGTGTCAAGTGCTGAAATATATTTATTTGCGGCGATTTTGAATAAATCAAAATAAAATAAATAATGCACGCCCATGGAAAACAGCCCATATTTTTTTATCAAACTATCATAATTTAATAAATTTTCAATAAAACGGGGTTAAAAATAATTATATTGGTTCTATTTACAAACAAAACAATGCACTTATCATACTAAAAGGTAGAAGAAATTTGAAGAAGTTATATTGAGAAAAAAATAAAGTTTTAGGGCATCTTTCAAAGGTAGCTCGTTAAATAGTTACCTGTGAAACGAAATCCCGAGCTCTCGCTTTTCACTTCTGCTTTTGCAACCAAATGCTGAACAATACACCATCGTAAGAGTATATTTTCCCTTTAATCACTGTTACCTTTAATTCACAAATTCACGAAATTAACTCACAACGTACTCGCTTTTGTCTGCCACATATAAAATGGCCGCCGTTCAAAACGACGCAACAAAATCTATACACGGCACGGTAGGCAAGCGCGGTGTCCTCTCTCTTTCCTTGTCTAAGGATGAAACGTAGACTATTCCGTAAAAGTCCTGAATTCTTGTTATACTCGTAGATACGTGAAATAATTTAATGATATTTTAATTTATTTCCATTTAATTCCGTCTTTAGCACAACCTTTAACTAGAAAATTTCTATAAAATGATATTAAACCCCTCCAAACATGAAATGCCCTACTGTGTAAGACCAAATTCTATTCTACCAATTTGTTTAAATGTCACCTTTGTGCTTATTTACAATTCCTTTTTCCTTCATTTAACAAGATCGCAAACATCTTTCTGTGCGTCTGGAAAAACGGAAAGCGATTTAACAGAGTGGCATTACCCTCGCACAAACAAAACCTTCGAGACGGAAAAGTCATTAAAAAGTTAATATTTGCCATCATGCGAGAGTCAACAAGAAAATTAATCCGAAAGTTGTACCGGTGTTTGCACTTGATACAGGGCGATTCAGTTTTATTCTGGTGCGCTTCAATAAGAGATAGAAAATCATAAAATGTAATCGTGGTATAATTTTTTATCCACAGCCACCTCGTTTTCGAGATACATGGTTACATGTATACAACGTTTTATTTCTTATTTTTCCAACCGTTACAGATATTCAAATGAAATTTGGTGCACCCGTTGTAATATCCCAGAATCACCCTGTGCACTTCGACGAATTCCGAACGCTATCTGAGGCAGTCCAGTCCAAACAGAGTCCTCCTGGGAAAAAATCCACTCTGGATTGTTTTTATAATAGATAGGCTGTCAGTCGGGTGTTACCGACCTTCGGATAACGGATTTCCATTATTCGCAGACGAAGGCTAAACAATCCAAGTGGAACAGCCGCACACTTTTAGTGGGGACAGGTTTGAAAAATTAACGTTTATTTTTTTCTACGGAATCGCACCCGTCACCGATTTTTTCTGTCAAAAAATAGCCGAGATATTTTGAGTGAGCCACTTATATAAGCACCCTGTATACAGGGCGATTAACTTTTCTATTTAGGGTCTTAAGGCTTGCATGATTTCTACAAAATAAAACAGTTTTGCAGTACATACTTGTTTATAAAAAGCCTTCGATTCCATAGAGAGTCAAAGTTTTTAAAAAGTGTTAAATTTTTGTTGTTATAAAGTGTAGCGAAGTTTTTGTAGTTTAAATGCCTGAGAAAACTGGAGATTATTAAATATTTATTATAAATTTCTGCGAAATTTTGGTAGGGCTTTATTTCATATTTAATGTGTTTCTAGAGAACTATTTTCAATTTATTATTTACATGTTTTGACTTAAGTATAGGGTATAGGCCTTGCGACCATATTTCAAAGGGCAATCTAGATGACATTGGCAATATTATTTTCTAGTATTATACCCCAGATATTGACGAATATGTAAAATTCATTTCAAAACTCCCCTGAATCTATCTATAATAAGCGCTTTTTACGTAAGCTCAGCCATAGTCAATATCAACAATGGTGCAAAGGAATGAACGGCAACGTGATTTGAGAGACAGGTGCGCCCTTTTCTGAATTAAACTTGTTCCAATTTTAGAGCCACGTGCTTCCATTTTTGTGAATTGCAAATATTTATAGACGATTATGTACCGAGAGTCTCAGGTTAATAATGTACGGGGTGAGCGAAACTCGACTTCCCAGGCCTACTGATCGAACCCGAGAACTGAAAATAACATTTCGAACAGGGGTTCTTAAATGGGACATACTAAGGTAAAATTATGACTGAAAATTTGCTTTTTTGATGTTGTCCGCTGTGACGTCATAAATATTTTCCGCCAGAAACATACCATTTTTTCCTTATATATTGAAAGTCCTTATCATTCACAACAACTTTTGTAGGAAAAGATTTTCTGTATCTTTTATTGTTCAAAATCTACAGGGTCAAATATGTAAATACAACACGGAATCTTTTTTTAATCACCGGGATCGGTTTTCCGAAATCTAGCTAGCCATGGAAATAATTTATAGTCAGAAATTATTTAAGAGCATGTTAGGGTGCCTTGTGCACCCTTAAATTTGTTCAACTGGAATATTTTTTAAACGTTTGAATTGTTGCTTGTAACTAACTTGTTTGCTATTATTGTTTGTTACAAAAAAATTAAAAAGATATATATAAAAATATTCCAGTTGAATAAATTTAAGGGTGCACAAGACACCTAACATACCTACTCTTAAATAATTTATGACTATCAATTGTTTCCATGGCTAGCTAGATTTTGGTGATGGGAAAAAATTACACGTTGTCTATTGCGGAAACACAGGAAATATACTATTTATTCTGCGCTATTTAAGTCGCTATAGTGTTCCTCTGAATCTATCTATAATAAGCGCTTTTTACGTAAGGACAACCATAGTCAATATCAACAATGGTGCAAAGGAATGAACGGCAACGTAATTTCAGAGACAGGTGCGCCCTTTTCTGAATTAAGCTTGTTCCAATTTTAGAGCCACGTGCTTCCATCTTTGTGAATTGCAAATATTTATAGACAATTATGTATCCAGAGTCTCAGGTTAATAATGTACAGGGTGAGAGGAACTCGACGTCCCAGGCCTACAGCGGGAACCCGAAAACTCAACATGGAATCTTTTTTTAATCACCAGGATCGGTTTCCCGAAATCTAGCTAGCCATGGAAACAATTGATAGTTTGAAATTATTTAAGAGAATGTTAGATTACCTTGTGCACCCTGAAATTTTTTCAATTGGGATGTTTTTTAAATGTTTGAATTGTGCTTGTCACTAACTTGTTTGCTATTATTGTTTGTTACAAAAAATTTAAAATATTCCAGTTGATACGGAAAACGGAAATTCTGCGATATTTAGGTCACTATAGTGGTAATATGCACAAATAAAGGCAGCTCGATGGATATGCGATATACGCACGCTTCTCAATTGATGCAGTAACGTCGAACTAACGAGACAGCGCTCTGCGAATTCAAATATGATTTTTAAGTGATGATTTCCCTAGAGATGGTTCCTTCCATTTTTTATCTTTAAAAATGACAAAATTATAATTGGTTGTATCGCAAATTCAGGGCCATAGCCATTACGTATACCTCATATTTTATTGAACAGCATCCTCCAGGTCCGAGGCCAAATCAACGGCGATTGACGTTAGTGGTGCACACGCGGCCCTCACGTTTACAACGTGATTCGAAACGTGCCCCTTTTTGCCAACCTGCGGCCAGTTATTTGTTCGCAAAGAATATAAGAGTGTGCCATTGACTCGAAAATGTAACTTTCAATAAACGTATTGATGATGTCAAATTAAGTAATTGAGTTGCCCCGTAGATACCAACCAATTATCTCATTTTATTTTTATCAAATAACTCGATACAAACCCCAGGAAGAGTCTGTCATGGATATAAGGTTCTCCGAAAAACATGCTCCAAAACCATGTTTGTTTATATGTTCTATCCGCCGACAAACACGAGAGCGTCTCGCAGACACCTGCAGGTCCAAAAATAACGGCGAAAACAATGTCCGATTCTAGTATAAAAGGGGTTACTCCCAAACGAGTAGCAGTAGTAGCAGATCACCAGTTGCAGGGCGCAGTACTTCCCGAGACATCATCAAGAGTCCGCTGCCTTGCCTGCCATAGAATCAACCCCAGAACCAGCCTCAGTACAGTACGCTGCCCGTTGAACTGACCAAAAGTAAGCTGTCTTGTTTTGTTAATTTTTGACGTCCGAGCTGCCCTATTATTAGTAGTTATATAATTTTATTACAACGTAGTGATTACTTGGAATGCCTTGTAATATTTTTCTATCGCTGCGATGTGTGCCAATAATATGGAGATACATTCACTGACTATTTTCCGTAGATTTTGTCATTATTTTAAGCTATAAGCTATTATTGTTCGCCACCTAATTTTGAAACCAGTTGGCAAAATTATAAATAATTATTTTGCGCAAGAACTTTTATTGTCGATTCTTTTCTTTTAGGATTATTTAATAATATTTTAATAATACCATTTGATCACTTGTGGGCGTCTACATATTACTTTACTGTAATTCTTAACATTTATTTTATATTCCATAGGCGTACCATTTAATTTTTTCAATATATGTATTAAAATTCCCCTTTGTTTCCGTTAATCCCTAGACTTTCACCAAATATAAATTAACTTGTGGCCAACCTTGTATATACCGTTCGACCAACTAACATCTAACAAGGGTGGCGCACCACATAATGTTTGAAAATATTTACCTGCCTAGAGCCACCCCTGCTTCGAGTTTCCGAATTTTATTTTATGGAAACCGCTTTTGTAGCTAGGGGGTAATAAACATCACTTAAACCTCTTCATCATTTACTTAGCAGACCTTTAAGCTCCTTTCCCAGTAAAGGATTAGCTTCGGAGATACCATCGGAAATCCATTTATTTTCCGGGACTGTTGAATGATAAAAACTAGGTTGACTATATAAAACAAAGTAGGTCATGGAGAGTGTAGGTAATACTTCACTCTGAAAACGGAGCTTCGTGTGGGTATATAAATCATCATTATTGTATTATACGTCCCGTCCCTTGCTATTATTTTGAACGAAGATGTATGGATTGTGCATAGAGTGACCTTGAGCTTTGCATATAATTTAAGTGGCCCGCTCAAAGTATTTTGGGCAATTTTTGTCATAAAAAAACGACGGTCGGTGTCATCAACAAAGTTACAGTCCGTGGCCACCTTAGAAAAATCGAAACAACTTAAAATTTTTAAACCGTGGTAGGTAACTTTTTTATTTGTCGCGCGGTACAAAAAAGTTTAACAAGAAAATGGTTTGCGGCAATTCTCCCAATCGAAATATTAGATCAGTTTTGAAATATCTTTGAATATTTATCTAATTTTTGCAGATAGAGAAAAAAGTTTTATATACAAGTTGCAAGGTAACTATCGGACTTTAGAAACGGAGGTTTGCAGATTATACTGGGTGTGTCTTACGCGGGGGAACGGGAGAACGAATTTATTACCGTCCAAAACAGTGGCGTATTCAGGGGGGGGGGCAAAGGGGGCAATTGCCCCTCCCCAGAGCTGACGAGATAAACGAGGTTTGTAATATTAAAATTATTAATTCCAAAAATTATATATTCTGGCCTAATCAGAAAATGCAGTGAACATCAAACATCTATAATTTGTTATTTGTTTCATCTTGTCTTCTCGAAATTAAAACCTGTGCAATAGATTTGAGAACGCGCCGCCGTATATTATGCACACACTCCGTCGGTCTCAGCGCGTAACCGTAAATTAGGCAAAACAACCTACCAAACATATTTTGCACAATTACAGTGTGCCAGAAAGAACATTTTTAAAACTGAAAATTTTGAAAATTTATATTAGAAACAATATTAGCGAAAACCGACTGAATGGGTTAACACTCCTTTATATGTGTACTCTGAAATAGGTACCCATATCTCCAGATGAGATATTTGAGCTCAAGACCAAAAAAAGAATACTTGATTTTGTGATATAGATTTTACTGGTTCGGAGAAGAATTATTTTTATGTTATGCAGGGTGTCTGGTAATAACTTAAAAAATTAAAAGGTAAATTGAAAAATATGATGAAAAGTTCATATGAACATAGGTCCGCAGATAATTGGTTTTCGAGATGCAGGGTGTTGAAGTTGAAATTTTATTTTCGATTTTTTTGAGTAACTTTTTCAGACGACGAAATTTTCTTGCAAAAAAACAACAAGTTAATTAAACTGTCAAGAAATAAATGTGCTTGTTTATTTAAATTTTATTTTGAATTTAATTGCATACGAATGTTGATATGCACCTGCATCGATGCAGAAATTTGAAAATTTCTCGAAAACGGTCACCTTTGGCGTTATTCACCAAGTATACCTTTTTTGCTTAGAAAACGTGTGGGAAGAGGATACATTAACAAAATGTCGTAAAAGTTTACTGTCAAAAAAGTTACGGCAAATTAAAATAAATAATGATAGCGTACGCAGCGCGCTCTACGGATTGCATCAAAAAATTTCAATTTCAACACCCTGCATCTCGGAAACCAAACATCTGCGGACCCATGTTCATATGAACTTTTCGTCATATTTTCCATTTTTCTTTTTAATTTTTCAAGTTGGTGCATTTATTTCCGGACACCCTGTATTTATTTATTTTAGAAAATATGTTTTTGTTCTGTTTTTATTCATTAAAATTATCGACAGAGTTTTGTTATTTATAACTGATTTCCCCTTCCCCCAGACGTTAATCCTGGATACGCCACTGGTCCAAAGAACACTTATCTCAATTAGCCGGTGAATAAAAAGGGCCTCTTCCTCCGAGAACCCCCCAGGCATATCGACGAGTGTTACGGCGCGTTTTCGCGCCCCATCGTCCCCGATATAACCGATATTACCGAAAGCTTTTAGAGCAATTGTAATGGAAATCGGACAATGGCGGACCCAGCTCAAGTGCGCGCCTCGACTCCTCGACCGTCCATTACTCAAAACTATCCCAGCGCCAACCCTGATTGATAATAATCTGCGGAACTGCCCCCCGGGCCGACGTCTGGAATCAATATGCCGGGGGAAGTCTCGTCCGATTGTTTACGGCATCCATCTTGGAGATATTAGCTGTCGTCTATCATTACACGCCTCCGTGGTGATAGGTTCTTGTGTTGGGGTTGACGTTGTACAGCCCAGACGTGTTTTTGTACCACAAATCTGCTTCTTCTTCTCGGAAAATTCAGTAAGGACAGCAGCATTAAAGTGCCCACCACATTTTTTGGCTAATTAGCTCATGTGATAGCCTTTAATAGAATAAAAGTACTCATCCTGTATAACTTGCTATCTAACCGCGCTTGTGGGTGCCACGGTTATATTGTTTATATTATTATGAATTTAATGCGAAAATAACAGAAATTAATAATTATTTAAAACGGCAATAACACGACGAATGGCTCCGTGCGTCAACAACATTAACAACACGTATAAATACGCTCATAAATAACCATGAATTTATGTTTGCATATAGAATATTTCCCTCTGGGTAATTCATCAAATTCAACCCTTTTTTCTTAATGTTTGTTCTGCTCCTACAAAAATTGATAATTTAATTTCATTTCCAAAGTAAATTTTCAATTGTCTGTATTTATACCTTTCAAATATAATATTCTGCGATTTTTAAACAAAATGAAGCGATATTTGAACAATACCTAATCTAAAATATTTTAACGTTCTTAAAGTAGTTTTTCGCATATAGTCATGCACTAAGCTATCCTTTTGTAGACCATCAGAGGACTTTAACGTGTCACTTTTACTACCTACTAAAATCTGTTAAATGCTTAGGCAAATAAAGAAAATACCTATGTCAAAATTTTATGAATTATTATGGAACCAAAGACACAGGCTTAAATTAAGGAAGTATAACTTAAAAATGAGATAAAAGAAGTTATAAATTTCTTGCTTTTTCTTTTATCTTCTTTCACCTTAGCAACGTGTTGCTATAGCACAGGGTTATCCAGTCAGTAGCGTGTTTAAAAGGGCGGGGCCGAAACCATTTCAGAATTTGAAACTATTCACTGCAGCTTGAAAATCTGAATCTGAATTTCTGAATACTAATTTTAAGTAATTTTCCTTGACATTTCTAAAAAATTTCGCCTGCGGCGCATTTTACAAAATTATTTTAAATACACTTGTTTGAAAGAAATCACAAAAATGGTCCCTCCCCACCCGAAATTAGTTTCTATATACGTCACTGAAGTGATCTAAACTCATCGCCCCGGCCAACTTTTTTAAAAAGTTACATGCAAAAAATATGCCATTCTAGTGGTGTATCAATTTTCAAAAATTTGTTCTTAATGGATTAAAAAATGATTCCTTGTCGCACCCAGCCCCACAAAAGCTTGAGCCGGTCCTGAACCCCCCCCCCCAAATTTTTGCTAGATACGGCCCTGCGTAAGGTTTAGGGTTTAGAAATTTAGAATTTCCAGTATGTACCTACTTTTATATTATTCCAATTCCTGTCAAGTAATTTCACGTAATTCTTTTTGTTCCAGGTACCGACTCTGACTGGCTGACAGGTAGGTAGCGTATTCCCAACCACCATATTAGGAGTGTGATTTATTTTGAATTCTACAAGTTCATTTTAACACCCGACTCTCGCACACGTGCCTAGAAATGAGAAATTCCTATTTTTAGATCAAAAATTGAATCGAGGCCCTTCATCTGCAACAATCGCGTTTTTTGCGTATAACGTCACATTTAAAAAGCACCAAACGGAACGGAAATAGAAAACCAGAATCAATTTTAAATTACACGATCCGGTGATCCGGTTTAACATATTTGGATTGTTCAATTGCGTGAAATTATTTACAGAGCTTTCACGTGTTTTTAGAACATATCTTTGCAACATATTCAACTATTATACAAGGTGCACTCAAATGGGAGATCAATACTGTTCAATTTAGAATTCAAAATAATGTTAGCTGTTAGCATTTCATCGGTAGTTTAAAGAAACTAGGTAATCTGTCTATGCCCTGTATACCTTAGAAATTGGTCCCAGTTTCATTGGAAAACAGCACTTCTATTAATATTAATAGGCACAGTAACCCTCCATAGATGAATAAAATAAAATTGGCGTCATATTTCTTTGGACAACAGAAGCGGTCTCAATTATCATGTTCGATTCCAATTTCTCCTTGTCAGACTAAGCATCTGTGTGATATCTACGACAGAATATTTCCCTCGAAATAAACCAACAACTTCCGGGGTGGGTGCTAACCCAAGGGAGCTGGCATTTTTACACATGACGTAGAGATATGTTTTCTGACCCTTGAAAAAAATAATATAGACTTCCGGTTAGGCTCCCTAACAAGTTAAAAGGAAGCTTTTAACCGGATTATTTTAGCCAATGGTAATTGTCTTAACTTTTTCAATGATATACAGGGTGTCCCGTAAGTCATGGTCCAAACGGAAATGAGGGATAGGGGACGTCATTTGAAACAAGAAAAACCCCATATGTTGTTATCCAATTCTTCTTCGCGTAAAAGGATATTAATTAGGTAAACACCTTGTAATTTCCAAAAATACTGGCACAACCAAACAAATTTATCAATACAAATTACTTTATTCTGATGAGTGGGTCGTTTTTTCATTCTTCTGCCTTTCCTTGTCTATCAAAAATTTTCGGCGAACGTAAAAAAGGAAGACACAATTTTTGTAGGAAATGAAGTCGCCTATCTAAAAATGCATTGAAATTAAATTGTGCACAGGGCCGTACTAAGTTTTTTCTTAAATTAATGGACCCTCCTCCTTTCTATCTCCGCCACTGGTTTGCTTTGGGACACGGAAATTTCCCAAACTATGCCAACTAACAAGACACTATTTTGTACCAGAGTTTTTGCAAATATCTCAAACGGTTACGAAGATATTGTAAAAAAAAACAATTATTCTCCAAAACTTCAACGCCCTGTATCACGAAAACGGTAAAGAATTGGATAACAAAACATGGGGTTTTTCTTGTTTCAAATGACGTCCCCTATCACCCATTTCCTTTTGGACCATGACTTACGGGACACCCTGTATTTAAGCACGAAAGTACCAATTCCCGGAAGAACGCCCACAAATTCAGAGGCAAAAAATACCTAGTAGATGTGCAAATGCTAACAAAACTGCGTACCTAGCGCATTTTTTGTGCCAAAGTCTATATAGTTTACCTACCTAGCTTACATTTTACGTAGTATTGATACCTGATTACACGCCCCAAGTGGGTACACCCTGTAGATACTTTTTACTATCTTCTAAACTCTATTCAAACTAAATGCAAGTGGCGCGTAAGCATTTACACGATTGAAGCACGTGACCAATTCTGAGGACTAATACGAGGCAGGGTCGCATTAAGGACGATCTCTATGAATTTTATAATATAACATATTAAAATAATATGCCCCAGTATTAAGAACTTTAAAAACAAACTTTTATGGCACACCTAGACTTCTTGAAAATGTAATCGTAGCTCCAACGATTAATAAACAGCGAAAGAATTATATCGAAAAAAAAATAAAAGTCCATTTGCAACTCAATACACCTCTGTAAGAAACACCGACTCGCTGCACTCGCCCGTCGGGTAAAACTTTATTGCCGTCCAGCCAATAGCAAGCCGATCACGTGCGTATCACGGTCTTGCCATGCAACAACTTGTGTTTATGTTTTACTTGCGTTTAGTTTGAATCGTTGATTGTTTGACTATACAGGGCCGTATATAAGGGGGGGGTTAGGGGGTTTAAACCCCCCCCCCCCCCCATGATGGTATATATAAAATGGTATATATAAAAACATGTCATCAAGGTCAAGCGTTTGCATTTGGCAATATACAGGGTGAGTTTTTTTTCGAGGATCACTAAGAGGATTTCGGAAACTAGCAGAGCTAGAACAAAGGTTAAATGGGAAAAGAATTGCGGTTTTGAATGCTCTATGTAATGCCCCTAAAAATTATCATGATGGAGGTCCACCACATAATTATTTGCCCGTAAGAAATTACCTAGATCAGCTCTATCAAAATTTGGATAGGGAGAAATGGACCTATTTCCTGGCCGCCCCAATCCCTCGATTTGTCTGTTTTGGATTTCTTTTTGTGGGGAACAGTCCAAAACAAAGTATGAGACAATTCCTGAATTAAGAGCAGCTGTTTTAGAAGCAATTGCCAGTATTGACAGGCGCTCTCTAAGAAAGGCGACAAATTCAGTTTTAAAAAGATGCAATATCTGCATAAATAATGGTGGATTGTTTGAACACATTTTTTATTTTAAAAGGTGATCTTTTAAAACAATAATAATTTGAATTTGAGTTTTTTAATTTTTGTTTTATTTTGTTACATTTTGTTACCAACTAAAAATAAAATATTTAAAAGTTTGAAGTATGTCTTATTATAAAATAGAACGTAATTTTGAAAATATTCCATGGCTGACTATGTGAAAATTCAAAAAATCAGAAAATTTGCCAGCTCTTTTATTTTTTATAATAACTATGCCGAGGATTATATCTTTGGAAAGCTCAAAAATGGCCGATTTGATAAGGCCACAGCCAACTATGGTTTACATTTAAAAAAAACAGAAGTTTATGTCATATCTCAAAAATCACAAACATCATAAAAAATTGGATCAGATTATCTTATTAAGCCCAAAATTATCTACAATTTTTGTCTCTGCAGTTTTTCTGTATAATCAGAAATAACGGAGCTACAGAGATCTGATGAAATAGCAAAAAATCATTCTTTTCAAAATATCTAGTGACCCATGAACTTTTTTAAAAATCCAAAAGGGGCATTACATTGAGCATTCAAAAGCAATTCTTTCCGCATTTAACCTTCGTTCTAGCTCTGCTAGTTTCCGAGATCCCCATAGTGGTCATCGAAAAAACTCACCCTGTATATTTGAGGATAATGCTCAAAAATTAACCTTAAACCTAAACCCCCCATGGAAAACCCCTAGCTATGGCCCTGTTTGACTAGAGTGTAGTTAGGTACTTCAGTATTACACTAACCAAAACGAATTCGGGATCACTTCATGAACTTATTACAAACAGAAAAGAGTAGGTACTCCAACACTTAGGGACCATTGTCGTACGCATTTATGAACAATAACTTTTCAATGATTTTACATGAAAATATACTGTGCGATAATAAATAGTGATCCCTAATTCGTTTTTCCACCGTTCGCCCGTTAAGAGATCAGCCCCGGTACAACGTCCGTAGTGCTTCTAGCCGCCCTGAGCTACCAGTGCGCCGCCACGTGGAAGTGGCTGCGCGAGAAGGCCTGCAGCAGGCCGTCGCCAGGCAACGGAGCGGGCGGCGGCGAAGCCGACAAGCCGCAGGCCGCCGTCCGCATCAGCAACTCGATGCCCGACCTGCAGGAGCAGCTCAAGCCGACCTACGTGCAGGAGATCAAGGACATCGTCGCCAAGAAGGTAGGCAACACACTAAACGCCATCAATACGGCCACAGATAATACAGTTCAACGTTTCTAAAGAATGCGGGCAGCGTTGCGAGATTTCCTATACGAGTAGTCGTTATTTATTGGCGACAGTGGCGTAGCTAGCATTTGGGGGCGGAGGGGGCGAAATTTTCCGAAATCTTTTCTTTGTGAAATATTGCCGTCTACTGTGTTTAGTCGGATTGAAATAACTAAACAAAAATTAGAAAATCCACCGAAAATACAATGCTATTCATAAACTTTGCACCAAATGGGAAAAACAATTTTTATTAGATTATTTGAAAATCTGATTTTGGGCTACGTTGGTCCATGTTTTGGGTGGTACACTATTGCGCCTGAAGAGGGCCATGGCCTTACAGCCCATGCCTGTCAAGTATGACATTTAAAATAAAAATTATAGGGAAAATGGGGTTTTACCTTGGTGATCGGAAAAGGTTATTAAGAAAATGTATTCGTATTGTATTATTGTGCGTCTATGCCAATTTTTAGAAGGATATTCGTTATTTTCTTAATTGATACGGGAATTGAAAGTGAAACCATAAAATTCAATACAAAACTTATCATTTTGCTTCACTCAGTTTCAAAATATAAATGTGCTTTGTGTAAACATATTACAATACTGGCCCAGAGCATGAACTTAGCTTAAAATTAAAGAGTATGTACCAATATTGTGTTGTTACAAAACAACTATTTTAAAAAATCTTATTTTTCCGTGTTTTGCGTTGAAATTTATTTTTATTTTTATGCTTTAGTAAGAAAGAAACCAGTAAATTAGTTATTTTGCGGGAAAAATATCGTGTACCAATTTGAAGAGATATAATGAAGAAAAAACAAACGATATCAAGATCTTTCTAAAAATTAGCATAAATCACATTTTTTTCGATATTTCCAAAGGCAAACCCAATTTTTTCCAATTTTTAGTTTTAAATGTCAAATTTGACAGGCATGGGATGTGACGTCAAGGCTATCTTGAGGCTTAATATTCTCTAACATATCCCAAAATCATGTTTTAAAAAAAATCGTATAATACAAATTTTTCACATTTGGTGCAAACTTTATGAATAGCACTGTATATTATTTATTAGAAAATAATGCCTATACAAATAAGTCATGTTATTCTTTGGTTTAAAATAAAAGTAACACATGTGACATAGTGACATATAAAAAAAACAAAAAAAAAATATACTTTTTAATATAACACGTTTTTAAAAAACCGACTAAAAAACAATAAAAAATAATAATTAATGATGCATTCCCACTTAAGTCACTAACAATAATTGTACCAATTTCACTGCAAATAATGTTTTCCAACTTCTTATTATTGACTACGTTTATCTCGTGACAACTCGATCGGATTGAAATGGATCCGATTGAGTTATGTCAAATCTTTTATAATTCTACGTTTACATCATCAGCATTGAATCCTACGGTTTTCAATCCTCTCTAGGGACATTAACTATTTATACTTATTCCACAGTAGGTTGGGGCACAATGGGCACATTCTGGCCAACTTCTGTTTGGAAATAGCGACTTAACTTGAAATTTTAAATATGATTGAATTTCAATCTGTAGTGTTTACGCCGTCCATTTGAGTCGGCTCCAGTGAATTCAAACCTCTCTCAATCGGATCGAACGCGTCGGGATAAACGTAGTCATTATCTATTGCACGTGCGTGCCCCATCTTAGGGGCGTAGGATAAATTATTTTATACTTTTCAGGCTAAGAGGGCGGGGGGGGGGGGGGGGGGGCGATCGCCGATACACGTTTTAGCATATTGAAGCCGAATTTCTGAACTCTGTAATACCGAAAAAATAAAGCTCGCACCGCGCGACCACTTACTCATCATTATTTATCATTTATTTTTAACGCGGTGTAATCAAACACTTATTATATTTTTTTCCAACATCGTCGCGTCTACCGTCGCCTTTGAAATACGGCAACAAGGCACTTCAGCCAGCGAATCGGCCGACAAAACCAGTTAGCCAACGCGTTTTGTGCCTGTTTCTATTGTACCTACGTAAAGTTAACTGCCTATTTGGGCTACCACACAGCGCTCCGACAGTTCTATATCTCTGGCTTTTACTCGAGAAAATTCGCTTATGCTTTGAGTTTTTGTTCTCACTAGTTGTGAGTTTGAAATTCAATAAAAAAATTTAAAAATCAATATTTTTAATTCGTATTTTTCAGTTAATATACCTACAGTGTGATAAATAGTCAACCTAAGGGATAATTTATTTGTTTGCAGAACTATACTAAAATCGAGCAACTCTTACGCCTGGCGTAAACAAGAGCACGTGCGTTGAGATATTCGCCAGGGCCGCACTGAGGCACGACCTTTATTTAATTTTAGTTTTACAATTGTTTACATCAAAATATTTCGGAAAAGAATTATTGGCTTAATTAAAATGGTTCAAAACATCGATAACATTATTTGTAGCAGCGTCTAAATAGCTAATAACAACAATATAAAACCGCATAACTACACTTTTGCGATCGAGTAAAGACGTAAAGCGTTGACTGACGTATTAATAAAGACTGCTCACGGCTGTCATCTTTGACAGTTCTCTGGCTCACCATGCGCTTCCCGGAGACAAAATACAATGCAAAATACATTGTTGACCATAAGCGCCATCTGTTTTCCAGGATATGAAGCTGTAGCCGTGAGAAGTCTTATTAATACGTCAGTCAACGCGTAAAGTCAGTTCCCCCTCATCTAAATTTCAGGAAATTAGATAGGTAGATATTTTTAAATAATTTCAGTTCTTATTTACCAAATGGTATGTATGAAATCGCTTGGAATTCTCCACGTAGCTAGGGTATTAAGATTAGCCACTGATGCGGCTTTTGCAAATCGGGTGGGAGGTGAAATTAGTGTCATATTAATAGCCAATCTCGGGAATCCTATTATGGTAGATATTAGTCTTCACAATTTCATACGAGGAATATGCACACTAGAATTAGAAATTACCTTTCTAGCCAGACCAAAATTCATGGTAAATAACACATACATTTCCAGATTTGGTATTAAACTTTTGTGTCGAGAAATTTTCATGAAATCTTTTTCTAAATCCTTACGGTGTTTTAGATGTCTGCAGGAGATGTTATTAGGAAACGGAAGCCAGGTCATTAGGAGAACGGCTGGTAACAACAAATTACGGTCTGCCCCAAGGCAGACTATCCATGTAGCAAGGTAACTAACCCAATAATGGACACTACTCTAACCTAATGGACGTGTTCCTTGCAACTTGTGAGATAAGGGGGGCTTAAGCTTTTCTGGTTCGCTTTTTAAAAAGTCACGATGCTATGACATGCCGTTATAAATATTATTCTAACCTAACAACATTACATCAACATCAATAATCATAAGTATTATAAAAGCACATCAATTAAAGAACAATAATTTGGCGATGGTAGATAATGGAACATTGTTGTTGTTGCTGTGCACAATACACTAAAAGATTAATAGAGCCGTCCGATATTTATTAAGCTTTATACGTCCATTATTGTTTAACTAGGATAGTAGATGAGATGAGCGTAGGTAAAGCCTCCCCAACAATGTAAACTAAATTAGATCATAATCTTTCCATAGTGGATCATCGTTAAAGTTTAATACAAACCATAACATAAGTTAATAATGGCTATGGCTTGATCAAATCGTCACTGAATTGGGGTCCTTGTTTCAAAAATTGAAAAACAAATAGGTATCAAATTTAACGATGTTCTATAAATAGTAAAATTATTTTAATACCCTGCGTGGGGCTCCCTATACTATGTTGATTATATTGATTGAGCTGTGCTTACTTTATAATCAGTTTTCTTTATTTTTTCTGTGGTGCTATGTTCCCTTTATATTTATCTTTGTATGTTGTCCTGTAAATGGATTTTTCTGTTGGGCAATAAATAAATAAATAAAACCCGCGAATATTTTTACTGCCCAAAGTTTGAACCCTTTTGAACGATCCGGAAAACCTTCATTGTCACTTTCACAACACCGAAATAAAATTTGCCTGAGTACGCACCATAGACGCTGTCGCAAGTAGGTGATTATACCAAAATACCAAAATGAAGGTGTTTTCATGACGTTTGAAATTATTATTAAAATGAGTTGTAGTCATAGTTATTTTTATTTGTAGCCGTCTAATCGTGATTGCAATAGGGTTTTTATTTTATTATGTTCTTTTTTTCGTATCACTTGGGTATCTTTTCACATCATAAATCAATGAGTGACGTTATTAACTAGTTGAGACACATACCAATGTTATACCCATGATTAACAGAAAATTCCTAGGGATTTTGTGGAGAATGTCATCTGACAAAATCGGGACTTCTTACAGTAATCAAAAAAAATATAAAATTTAATCCCTAAAATGGTATTGTGTTTTTATTTCGAATGGTATGTAGGTACCTAAATATTAAAAGGATAATGCTCGCTCAGTGCAAGGCTTTAAGGCACAGTAAAATCTCAGGAAACATTCAGAAAACTATCGTTTCCTATTAAACGTTAATGACCAGACAAATAATTTCAAAAGTGTAATTAGAGAAAACTACTCTAGAACCAGTAAGTTGCTTTTTATATAATGCCAAGGTAAAAGAATGGCAAAACAGTTATACAGAGCCAAAGATGTATAAAACAGTGCCAATAAAACACATACACTATTATTATAATATATAATATATATACCTAGATATATTGAATCTTCGATTCAAACAAATTTTCATCAAATTGGCCAAGCAGTTTTTCTTGTATTCTCCGTAAGCTCGCAATGCAATTAGTCTACTTTCCCCCCGAAAATTAAAATTCGTTTCTATACAAATTGCGTTGTTCGGGCCTTTGTGCCTTTCCCAATTAAAATTTTTCATTTTCGGAGGCTTAAACCTAAAGACGTATACTAAAAGGACTAATCAAGGGAAACTTCCTCGGAAGAGGTTTAACGTGGGAAGATCTGGACACACCAGGTTTTAGCGACCCACACACACGCACAGGAAGACTCTGTAAATCTTTGGAATGCGCATTCAAATCCGTCAATTTGATTTAAATTTAAATTGCCGTTACAGTGACGTCACTGTTGCGGTCCATACGAAGACGTTTCCAAGAATAACTGAAATAATAGTTAATAAATAGAGTTTCTACTTCTAGGAAGCAGTTAAAACATTTTACAAAGATTAATCTGTATATACTTTAAATGCCATATTTTTATAACTTTGCCTGATTTTGCCTGATATAATTTTTATGTTCTTTTAAACTAACATTAAATGGCCTACAAGTCTCCCCGACACAGAACTTTCCACATTCACAAGGAATTTTATAAATGCAATTTTTTTAACTTTGCACCTTATTAAATGGTTTCGTTTAACTAGCATCGACCTTAATGTATTTTTTGTTTTAAATACTGTTCTGGTAAAATTAATTTCCTAATTGAAAATAAGGTACAAAGTTAAAAAAATTGCATTTATAAAGTTCTCTGTGAATATGGAAAGTTCTATGTGTTGGGGAAACTTGTAGGTCATTTAATATCTACTCGTTTAAAAGAACATAAAAATTATATGAGGCAAAATCAAATCTCTTAGTCAAAAATATGTGCTCAATCTCTTATAAAATCATAGGATTTTGTGGGATGGGTCCCAACCAATTCTCAAAGAATGAAATAGGAAATAGACGAAAAAATAATGAATCAGCATTTATTCTAGGAAACACGGACAACTATGTTGCTGAAGTGGAATTCAGTAAAATATTATTGCTCTTTATTCACAGAAAAGTTAGTATAGATAATTAGATAGAAAACAAGGTACAATATCAGACAGGTGGCTAGGCTATTGCTTCTATTGTCATGACATTTTACCTTGATATTTATTAATCTGTCATTTCACTTTGACGTGACATTATTTTTGAGAAAGAAGGAATATTTAATTTCCGAAATCTCAGAAAACAAATTTGTTGAAGTTATTTTTTGAATTAAACGTTCAAAGTTGCTTTTTAATCAGTATGGTGGCGAAAACCCCAATTAAAAATTAAATGGATATATTTGCGCCACAAATAAATTTCCGTAAATACAAAGACTTAGTTGTGTGGTTTTCCCTCTGTGTGTGTGAGGAGGGGGGGGGCTTAAGTGTACCGGGTGTTCTTTTTTTTTACCACACCAAAACGTCCAAAACGATTAAAAAGCGTATACAAACAGGGTGCTAATGTTTAGATTTATTTTCAAATGTTGTTTTCTGGGACGCCACTGTAGGTATTTCGATTTAATGTATTATAGTTTTTCTAAGTATTGAGGGAGTTAATCCTCGAGGAAAATACAGATACAATACGTCTGACGACATACAATATAAACATGGCTGTACATAATACATAAATAACTTATTTTGTTTTGCTGAAGCTTTGCAAGATATTGCAGCGGATTTTCCAGCTCGTAAACCACGTGCTAAACTACGCGTAAACCGTAAAGAGAGCGTTCGTCCCTTGGTTTAAGGCCAATACCCCCAGATATTTTAATAAAAACTTCTAAATGCACAAGTTTTAGCCTCAAGCTCATTTTGTACGTGTAGGATGTATTTTACGATTCGCCAGTCTGTCGCTTTGCAAATTGCAAATTTTCTTGTGGCAACTCTGATGCCCGGATGTCCCGAAATTACCTACCATTTATCCCAGGCGGCTTTGCTGAAATTTTGGGGATTTCACGCCCACGAATGTTTGTAGGTTATATGCCTATTTTGCTTCCACTGAAAATTATTTCACGATGGAAGACTGAAGACCATAAATATGGAAGGTGCCATGTGCCAAAAAATTGAACATCGTTTGTTTCTAAAACTTAATTTATAATTAAAACCTAAAAAACCTATTATGTAACATTTGTCGCCAGAGGTTATACAATATTTCAAATTCAAAAAAGAACAAAATTCTGAAGAAAAAATAAATATTTATGGATCATATTGGCAGGCGTTGAATTCTCTGGTAGGTTCTTTGGACGCACCCTATACAGTATGGTAATTTAAGTGTGGGTTTTTTTATTAATTCCACAACGAAAATACAAATATTCCCGAAAGTTGGTGCATGTTCGATAATCATATTAGGCGCACTTAGAATGGTTGCAAGTCAACAGCATATAGGGTAGATAAAAAAATATAAAAATTGTACAAGAGTTTTAGAAAATTCAGCAAAATATTATTAAGAAAAGTTGTCTATAATTAAAAGTTATGCCTAAATACCAAAACATGGTCTCCTAAGAAAAAAATATATATTTTTTTGAAAAACATTAATAATTTCCTCAAAAAAAAATTGTTTTAACATTCACCCTAAACAATTTCATATGTTTTGGTATTTAGGCATAGCTTTTAATTCTAAACATAACCTTTTGCTGAATTTTTTTAAATAAGAGTACTTTACTCTTGTACAATTTTTATATTTTTTTACCTACCCTGTATGCTGTTTAACTTGCAACCATTCGAAGTGCACTTAATATGATTATTGAACATGTATCAACATTCGGCAATATCTGTATTTTGGTTGTGCAATTAATAAAAAAAGTCCCATATTATGTTGCGCACTTAAATAACCACACTGTATATAAAGGGGACTTCTTGTTCAAATTCAACGAGGATCATTCTGGACGTAACGGTTTTAGCCCCGATAGGTCGTTAATTTTTTATTTCATCCAAGCCAGACGATATAATGGCACTTAATGTTTTTGTCCCTTAATTTATATGACGTGAAACGTTAGAGGGGGTGAAGGAGAAATGTATATTTCATGGATAAAAGTGTTTTCCGAGAAGTTAGTTACATCAAAAGCGAAGAAAATGTCTTTATTTTTATTGATATTTAATTCGAAAAAAAAAACATTTTATTCTTATTTTCTCTCTAAAATTCTAAATAGTCAGATTGTGTAGCATTTTCATACTTTTGAATTTTCTAGCACCCTATGCAAAAATTAATAATAATTGTAACAATACAATTTTTTCCCTATATATTGAGTGCTTATCATTCTCAACAATTTTTGTAGGAAAAGATTTTCTGTATCTTTTATTGTTCAAAATCTACAGGGTCAAATATGTAAAAAAACATGGAATTTTTTCTAATCGTTTTCCGAAATCTAGTTAACTATGCAAACAATTGATAGTCAGAAATTATTGAAGTTTATGTTAGGGTGCCTTGCGCACCCTTAAATTTAATCAACTGGAATACTTTTTAAATTTTTGAATCGTGCTTGTTACTAACTTGTGTGCTATTATTGTTTGTTACAAAAAAAAATTATGAGAGACTTAACAAGTTGCCTTTCAAAATATCCTGTACACTATTTCTAAATCACGGGCAATGCCCAACGCAGAGAGAGAGAGAGAAGAGAAAGAGAGAGAGAAGAGAGAGAGAGACCGATTGAAGTAGGTATAGAAGGTGCAGCGAATGTCGCGATTCGTGCACCGTATCCCCACGGACCGGACGGAGATGCATTGCAAGCACGATACACAGGGTGTTTCCAAACATTCCTGGGGAGTGTCTAGTTAAATGTTAAATTACCCGAAGTAAAATAAAGAATATTGCAGTCTCGGTAATAAATTATTTTTCCCATTTTCTACTGGGGTGGTTGCAGCCCCACACCCCTAAGGACGAGCCGCCACTGACGAATGGTATTGACAACGAATCTTTTATAAACTTTCTGATTTATGTTCCATTTCACTTCCCTCAAACCAAATTTGATTGTTCGTAACAGTGGAAAATCCGTAATAGCTGGACAAACAATAAAGATTTACGTCGAACACCGAGATTGTGCTTGCATTCGATGCGTGCGTTGTGGACAGTGAGATCAAATTTGAATAATTGTGAATTTGGTCTCTATGCAAGAACCGATGCATAGTAAAATAAATTTTATTATCTATAAACTACCATTAATAGAACGGTTAAGTAACTAATTAGCAGACACTGCATGTCAGCTCATACTAATTTTATTTTGTATGAAATTTGATGATAATATTATGGAAAATAGATTTTACTCGAGTCAACGACAATTGATGGTTGTTATGCAACCAGGCATACAAGGACGGGCGACGTGATTACGTAACCAACCTGTCTAAGATTTTAGAAATTTAGGATTTCCAGTAGGTAATTTTCTGTAATTCCACACAATCCACACGGCAACTAACCTGATAAAGTGTTTGAAACAGTTACTTTGTGGCATAGTCAAACAAATAACTATTCGAACGTAATTTAGACAAGTCAATAGGACCTGACAATAAGGCAAATTGGGACGTGGGAGGAAGGCGCCCTAGGGTGCCGTTGAGGAAAATACATGTAAAATAGGGGACCCAGCAGGATATTTATCATTCCCATACATTTTTTGCACGCGATTTATCTAAGGCTACAAATCCATTTTTTTCCGTTCACATACCCCCTGAGGAAATATAGATTTTCAATACATTATGGCATATCAAATATGACCAGAGGAACATTGTTTCGAGTTATTTATTGGAGTTATATTTTTTGGATGAAATAACATATTGTTTTTATACGACCAACATGAAAAACTGCACGTATCATATATTTAACTATATTGCGAATTGGCCATTACCTACCCTTTATAATAATTGGCCATTACCATTTATTAACAAAGCCAAGATCTGAAGTTTGCAACGGAGCAGTTGTCGGAGCTAGTGCAAAAATACATTTTGATAATAATAATTGTAGTATATTTCAAAACTATAGTGTCGGTCCAGTTTTGATCCACTGCAAAACATTAAAACCATTACGGTTCATGTTTTATGTTTTGTAGCGCTAGGATAATCTTTATAAATTACTACAAAATATTCTGGAAGTTACGAAATAAAATAAGTCTTTGAGGTTAGGTTTGCCTGAGGAAACGACGCAAAAAAATATATAAAAATATATGTCCAAGCTGGCGGACTTGTTTATAAGCCAGCTTCCCACTTAATAGCACTTTAAACCTTCCTTACTTACTACCAACTTGAGTACGGCCAGTAATCAGTTTCATTTAACTTATTCAGAGCTTTTGAGAATATTTAATTTGCTTTCGCGACAGTTTTCGGGGCAGGCAATTTGGCTTAATGTAAGCAATAACGTCTTTACAGGGAGAAGGGGAAGTTATTAGCAAAAATGACGGCTTACTTTCGTGGTCCTTTACGGGAAATTAGACTTCAATGGATTTACTTGGTAGCAAATTTTCAGAGGAAAATGTTAATACAAAATTATGTATAGACTTTCCAGAGGACTCCTCCAGGTCAGTTGCTCCGTACCCCATCTAGACCGTCAGACAGTGACAGATTTTCCTTACTGATTTTCTCATTTATGCCTTGGAGAGGGTTGAAAGGTAAATCGATGCTGAGTCGGAAAATAGTAATTTTAAGTTTTCCGACCCAAAGGCATAAATGTAGCGTGTGAAAAAAGGTTGAATTGAGGGTTGGCAGATCACACAAAAATGACTTAATTCAACCCTTTTTACACACGCTACACTTATGCCTTTGGGTTTTCCAGGTCAGAATAATATAAAAAAATCATACGATGAACATGGCATAAGTGAGGATTAGTACATTTTTTCTGTTATGAAAAATCGAATTTTCCATGTTTTCCCCGGGGGCCAAACTTAAAATTACTATTTTCCGACTCAGCATCGATTTACCTTTCAACCCTCTCCAAGGCATAAATTAGAAAATCAGTAAGGAAAATCTGTCACTGTCTGACGGTCTAATCGTGTTCGATCTAGAGAGAGAAACATTATCTATGAAGATGCAACTGCGCATGAATGGGTTAGCGCTCTCTTTAATAATAAATAATAATAATAAAACTATTTTCTTCCTATTAAAAAAATGTGTCTCACGGCACTGAACTTCCTTTTTACAAGCTTTTATTTCACTTCACCTGTTAGTGTGGACTGTGGGTAAAATCTTCCAATTGAATTTTGAACCACCATCCAACCGATTGAGCAGATATTTTGTACACAGAGATTTTGGTTCTGATGACAATACAATCTAGTATACTCAATATTGTAATTTGTTCAAATTGGCTGCCGCTCCAAAATGGCGGATTACCTGCTTTTATAACCCCCTTGAGATGGGCATCAAATGAAAGGTTTATCAATAACAGAATAGGTGACGTCATTTTCATTTAAATATGGCAGATGCCTCAAGATGATTTTCAGAAAAAGTACTAACTGAGAAGCACAAAATTAAATAATAATAAATAACTAATATTTTTAAAAACAAGCGTTTATTTAAGCCATGTACCTACTAAAATTAATAATAAGTTTAGGTTTTTTCAAAATTTGTTTTCAAAAGGCGTATCACGCGATTTTTAAATAAAGTACGTCCTTCGACAAGTATATACTTGCTTATCAACCAATCACTGCCCAATGAAATTAATTGGTATAACTACTTTTATATTTTGAAAACCTAAACTAAACCAAAACCTTTATTCTACATGACTTAAATAAAATGTCGTTTTTTTGTTTTGTTTTATTTATTGTTTTATTATAACTCGTGTGGTTTATTTGACTCGAACTTCAGTGCCTTGGGTCAGTCGTCACTCATACTACACTATCTACTTCCATCTGTTTCTGATTTACGTCAATTTTGAAATGTATGAACACTTAACTGGACGCAACAGGACGCTCCACTAATCATTTGTTTGTGGCATCTGGATATAACCGTATATATCCAGATTGTATTTCAGGTAAAACCAGTGTTTGCGATTACCGTAGTTGATTGGAACGATTCAACGTGTTTAGGAGAATAGGCAAAGTCTAGAGATAGTATTCTCTAGACTTTGGAAGAGGTGCATATGTAAAAAGATACAACATATTGGATGGCACACTTAAGTAGAATTCTTTTATGTACCCTATTAGTCCACATCCATAGTCAACTTTACGTAATAATATCTCATAGAGTAATTAATAATACAAGAGGCAGTACAATTTTCAGTTCTGAACTATACAGGGTGTTCCTCAACCTATACGCATAAACTTGGGAAATTGTAGCAGAGGACAAATAATGGCCAATTATCGAAAAAAATGTAATAAAATATTTTTTGTTTTGGAGATACAGAGAAAAAACTTTTATAGATAATAAAAAATTAAGAAGATAACAAGTCATGAGAGCAAGTACGGTATTTAGCAGTACATTGTTGTTAGCTGTCTTCAATGACGTCTTAACTGTAAGAGGCTATTCGTGTTTATTTTCACGCCATTAGAACAAAAGTATATGTGGGGAGTCATGGATTCGCTGGGCTCAAATGTGTATCAAAAATCAAGGAAATAACTTATTTGAACAGTTTTTATGATGAGCTAACATCATTTTTATTTTATTACACAAACAAAAAAAAATATTAATTTTTTTTTTCGATATTTGGCCATTATTTGTCCTCTGCTACAATTTCCCAAGTTTATGCGTTGCGGAACACCCTGTATAAGCATGCTAAACTACATAAAAATGGTTTTATCCGAATCTGTATAAATGACCTTAACACGTAGCTACATAATCTATCATGACTTTGATATTGAACTGCGATACTGATAGGTAAATTGGTAGGTATATACGTATGTATATTGCTCTTTACCTACCACGCCCATATTTTTAAACCAAAAGGACATAATATCATGATAAGGATACTGTTCAAAGTACTATTGTGTCTGCCTTCAGACAAAATGGAGACAAGAATGAGACTAATTTGCAACTCTGTCTGACTTTTGTCCATGTTCATTAACAATAATTCGTCTTTCATCAGCAACTCTGATCAGTGTGGGCTCTGTGGATAGTCGGTTTGGTAGACATCAGAGTAGATATTTTTGTAACATAAAACTTCCAACATTTTCCGTTGTTTTCGTGAAAATTGAAGCAAAAGCAGCAGGTGGCACCCACAAAGTAGACAAAAACTCGGGCCATTATTCTAAACATAAACATGTATTCCATCCAAAAGTTTCCCCGGTATACATGTCTAGCCGAGTTTCTTAAATTTGCAATGCTATCAGCACATTTTCAAGGATTCGTGTCGACTTATGCCGAACTTTGAACAACCACAACGGGATTTTGTGCATGCGTGCATTTCTATCCCGCTTGTTTCGATTGGCAGTAAAGGAACATTGTCCACGAACTCTCAGGGACTTGCCAATTATGCCCTGTCTTTTACAGGCCAATAAAGTTGGTCTCAGATGTGGGAATCGGATTTATCCTTCTTGTTAATTGGGTGGAAAAAAACGCGGAGGCTTCTGGAAGTTTAAAAAGTGCCTATACCTAAGAGTAGTCTATTTATTTCAATGGTAGTTTCTAACATTTAGTTACTTTTGTTTTGGTGTAGTAGTAAAGCCTACTCGGAAAACTGTTATTTAATTATTAACAAACTCTTCGCGTTAACTCATATATTTTACCATTGTAGGTTTAAAATAACAAACAACTCTGTGAAATATTGGGATAGTTGTAAGAACTCTTAATCCTAAATCCTAATCTTGGTTTTGACCCTAATACCAAAGAGAAACAAATATTTCAAAAGACGATATACAGTCTTGAAACATATCCTTACACGGAAATTCAATATCTTCTTGTTCCAACTTTCTAATTTGTTTTCCTTTATATAAATCTCAATTTGCTTACATAACTGTCATAATAAAAGTGCCACGAACATTAGAAGCCCATTTCGCTTTTTACCAGTCTATGTAATATTTAACGTTTAAGGGCCTCGTTGTTTTATTGTTTCCGCATAGAAATGCGACCTCTTTGTAGAGCTTCTATACAATACATTTTTCCACAAAAGCTGAAACTTAATAATGCGGGCAAAACACTTCTAGAGACACATGTTTTTAAATTGTTTCTGGGAACCTAGCCCCTTTGTTTAGCCACAAACGGGCACGATCAATCTTTTTAACGGACAAAAGGAACTTGACGACTCTTTTAATGAAATATAAAAGGGCCGGGACATGTCAGTCCCACTGGATGCCGATAAATAATAAGCACAAAATATGGCGTTGATCCAATAACACAAAGTTTTCGTTTCCTTTCATCGAAGGCTTCGACTGACTTTGCTGAGAGAGCAATACTGCTCACAGCGTAAAGATTTCATTATCATTATAAAAATAAGCCAAAAATATTTAGGAAACGCAGATATCTAGGCTTATTTACAATAATTAACAAAAAATAATAAAAAAATATTCCAATAAAGATGTCAGTTTTGCAAAAAAAAATCCAAACACTATTATTTTTTCAGGGTTGCTTGGGGACTGCCTCCAGAGTATCCAATCAAAATATCACAGCCGAACTCTTGGTACGAATTGAGCTATAGGGTGATTTCCTAAATAATATGGGTGGTTTCCTAAACAATTTTTAGAAGAAAATGACCCTAATAAAAGTTGTACAGGATCAAGGTACGAACAACTTTTCTTCACACAAAAATTTTGTATTTCTAATACATAACGAGTTACAGCACATTACTTATATGACACAAATTCCTCACGCTTCATTGGTGATCTTGTAAACAATTTTTTACAAAAAAAATAACTCACTAAAAGTTTTAGAGGATGAACTTCTGGTCAACTTTTTTCTACAAACATTTTTTGTGTCTCTAATACTTAATGATTTATAGGGCATTATAAGACAAAAGTTAATAAAAAAATAACCAACCCTGAAGAAATTATCCTGTTTTTTGCGACCCCTATAAGCCGAGCACATCTTTATTGGACTAAATCGCAAAAATTCGACAATATCTCTAACAGTTCTTTAAATATTTACCTGAATTTAGATATTCATGATTTTTTTTCTCTTATACCGAATCTACGTGCATGGAAACATTAAAATGCAAATTTCTAGAAAAAGTTTTTCTTGTGATAAAATTGACATATTACAGCCTAATATACCTATGTTTTTTATGGCTGCCTTGGTCTTCTTGATTTTGACAGAAGATCGGTAAATTTCGTACAAGTTTACAATTCACTTGTTTTGCGTTGTCAGGCATGTATCAGCGTGAATAGTGGCATTTTTAAACATCTACTGTAGTTTTTAATGTTGTAATTGTAATAACTTGTTGAAATTTATTATTTATAATAATAAAGTATTTTTATGACTCAATATCTCTCGATCTGAAAAAAAGTTACAGAAATCCCATCTTTACAAACAGTAAACGAATTGATGTAGTCCACGATTAAATTTGTTTAGTTACATATTTTCTCTGGGGCTTCAGTGATTTTCCTTTAAATGAGTTCTAAAAGAAAATCCTTTAACCTTCGTTCTATTTTGATTCCCTTAAGATGCAAGTTTTAAAAGTTATCTGCCTATGGTCCCTGCGTCAAAGACTACTGAAAAATTCCAAGTCTCTCACTTCAAAGGTGTTGACGATTTAAGTTTAAAAACTTGTAGGTGGTAGTGGGAATACCTGCGAAACAGGAATTTTTAAAACGTTTTCTTTATACTTTTGTTCATAACGTTTTTTATTATAGCGATTATCAAATACATTAGATAAGTCGTACCTGTACAGTAAAGTGAGGTTTTTTTTAAATTTCATTAGAACAATAAATTCTGAAATAAAAACTAAATAAAATTTAAAGTACCTACTTATCTGAATGCATGCATAAATCATTCCAAATCCTGCAACTTTTCCGTATCTCTTGAAAAGACCTACTATGAATGTTAGCAGGGAGCAGGGAGTAGATATCGCTGACCTGTTGCTGTATATGCCCCTAATAGAGCTCCGATCGCAGTAGCGTTCAAATAATTAATGGAAGGCAATATTTCCCCATTAGGGCAATTTCCTTGTGTTCGGAGCCGTGTTTTCCCAGAACAGAATTTTAAAATTCACACCTGTTCCTCGCTTTTGCTGGAAAAACTCTTTCGTCTTGGTTAGTTTCGGTCTAAACAATTTCACTATGCCATAAAATGCAATAATATAGCTACACCATAATAATTTTTAACACGTGTTTATGATAATGATAACGATAACGATAGCGATAACGATAATGATGATGATAGCGATAATGATGATGATAGCGATAATGATAATCATAATGATAATGATAATAATTATAATAATAATAGTAATAAGGGGTAATAAGTAATGAGGTCTCCGATGTCATCAAGAATTCCCACAACTGGAAGGCACCAGGTCCAGATCATCTCCAAAATTATTGGATTAAGAAGTTGTGGTGCACGCATGAACAGATAACTACCTTAATTAATGAAGTCTTGCTCGATCCTCTGAAAATGCCATTGTTTCTTACACAGGGTGCGACCTACCTGTTACCAAAAGACCAGCGGAATATGGATAACCCTGCCAAGTACCGCCCAATAACCTGCTTGCCTACGCTGTACAAGATAATCACATCTTGCCTTACGCAGCGAATATATGCTCACTGCGAGCGGAACAACATCATTGTAATGCAGCAGAAGGGCTGCTCGAAGGGCGCAATGGGATGCAAAGAGCAACTCATCATAGACTCTGTCATCTGCAACCAGGCTCATTCCAAGCAACGAAACCTCCACATGGCTTATGTGGACTACAAAAAAGCATTTGATTCCGTACCTCACGACTGGCTCACAGGTATCTTAAAGCTGTATAAAATAGATCATCAGACAGTTTCCTTTTTAGAACACGTTATGACAACCTGGCGCACTAAGATACAACTCAGAACCGCAGACAGTAACATCCCAGAAAAGGACGAATCAGAAGTGGCACTTGGCTAATTTAAGAGGGCAAAGGGGTATTTTTATGAGGTGGTGGGGACGGAGAGTATTGCTAGGCCGCCAGATCCTTAGAAAGGTTAAAACATGTCAACATATTTTTCACTATCATTTATTCATTTTGGGTAGGTATACCAATAAAATTAATATGAAAGCAATTAATATTATCTAATGTGTGCCGGTAGTAAAATTATAATGTTTTACGAACCATTTATTCTATTTATCTGAGCCCAAGAAAACCCACAACCTGACCCCTGTTTTCTGGGACTTGATTATGAAAGCGGAATGCTTGACAACAGCGCGGCGCGGCGCCACAGATTCCGTTCTTGCGGTACTGCCAGATCGTCCAGTCGGGAGCCGGTAACCAAGGCAACCCACAAAAATATAATGCAAATTAATTTAGTATAAAGTGAAATCGATGATAATTTACTTATAAAAATGTTAGACCTTGATAGTATTTTGGTTGATATTAAATTGAAGGCGATAAAAATAGCTAAATGAATTTAAGGAAATTGTCAGGCATAAAAGCTGACGAAGTCCGGCAACGTCGTTCGTGGCCTACGACTGACGCGCCACCTAACGCCAGACGCCAGACAGCGTCAGTATGTTCAATTGAGGTTAAACTCCTTATAAAACGTAAACAATAAAACGAAAAACGATTACCAATTTCTAAGTAAAAAAGCCCAGTATTATTATCATGACTGTGATAAAAGTATCCAAAACAGGGACCAGATAAGGTGTACAATATGTATTCAGCTCAACTTGACTGCTTGTGTTGTTACTTCGAATACTTCGTTGCTGTATTTACACTAGTGCATTGTGCCCCAGAAAACCCACTTTGTGCTTAGGTTTTGTGACGAAATGGCCCCGCAATTATTGGATGTTCTAACAACACGAGGAATGTTGGGATAAGTTTTTTCAAAATACCTGCTGATGAAAACAGGTAGGTACCTATGTGTAGTTTGTCCCTACCTTGTTACCACATTATTATATCCTTAGGTATTATAAATTTTATGTCCTACGTAGGTACTACCCCCTTTACTGGAGTATTACCTACCCCAGAAAACCCACAAATGGTTTCCTACTGATAATACCTACCTAACTATGGTTTTTAATTTTTTTTCAAGGTGTTATGCATGGACGAGAAAGTGTGGAAGGGAGGATTTGTTAGAAAAAACACCCACACAGCTTTTTATTAATTATAAAGTTTGTTCAATGCACTTTGAAAATAGTATGTTTGCAAACCAGTCGAAGTCTGGGCTAAAGAAAACAGCAATACCAACTGTGTTCTCATCATGTAAGTACCTTCATTGGTAATTATGGAAATTAGTGTATGCACCGCCCGATTTTCTTGACATTTTGACCCCATAATTACCCCTTCATTATTAGATAATAATATGTATTTTTTGCTGATACTTGTAATTTTGCTGCATTTAATTTTTTTTACTAGGTTATATCGATGAGGCTTCTTCACAGAGTCCTTCTGTGTCTGTATGCAGCAATTTGACTTTGTTAGAACCTCAACGAGAACTTGATCAACCAGTCTCGATCGCTCAACCTTTGGATCAACCAAGTACACCCCATCTGTCACAGTCACCTATAGGCGATCTCCACAGCATTACCGAATTTTCAGTTGCATCAAAAGGTAATGATATATATTCACAAACTGTTATTATAGTATACACACCCAAACTTATATGACATCACGCATTATTTGCGATAATTTTTTTTGTCAAAAAAATTTTATGTCATGGAAAGTCAAAAGTGTTTACTAACAAAAACAGTTAAATGTGAAAAACCCGACAATATAAATTGTAATAAATATTAAGTGATTCCATATTATAAGTTTGGGTGTGTACATATATTGTAATTTTTTGTATTACTTATTTTGTTATTGAATAATTCTATTTTTAGATGCTAGTCAACAAACTTCTCTTAGTTTGAGTGCACATAGTCCGAGAAAGCATTCATTAAAGTTACAAATAAAAAAACTCCAATGAAAGTTGCATCCGAAGTTGAAGCAAGCTGTCGACAGTACCGACACTGAAATAAATGACGAACAATTTCTTGCCATTTGTGAGAAAAAACTGTCTGCTTCAATGCTACTATTTGTAAGGCATTATTTAGAAAATCCCAAAAAAGATCCACAGGGATATCGTTACTCTTCAGATATGAAACAATTTTCCTTAACAATTTATTTTCTAAGCCCAAATGCTTATAGATTTTTAATGAAACCACTTTATTTGCCATCTAAAAGCACTCTTCAAAGAATAACTAGCAAATGGCATATAACTGCAGGTCTTAACAGTTTCATTTTTGAGGTTATTAAATCAAAAGCTACAAATTTAGAGGGTTCTTCAAAACAGTGCAAAACGAAATGTCATTAAAAATGTTTTTATTTTACAATAGATCTTCCGATACCATTGTTGGCTTTCATAATATATTGAAGGAAAAAAGATATGCTCCTGCTAAATATGTTTTAGCCACAGAAAATATACGCGCGTAGCGTATATTTTCTGTGGTTTTAGCTATTATGGCTAGAGCAATATTTGCTAAGTGGAAGCAACCAGTTGCTTATTTCTTTATTGATACTTGTTCAGGGGAGGAATTAAAAATTATTATTTTTGAAGCAATAAGGAAACTTAAATCTGTAGGATTACTAGTAAGTGCGTTAGTGTCTGATCAAGGATCAAATTTTGTACAATTTTCAAAATCAGTTGGTATCTCTCCAAACTCTTCACATTTTTATGTCGATAGCGAAAAAATATTTTATATTTTTGATGTGCCGCATCTCTTAAAATCAACACGAAATAATTTTTTCAATTACACATTCGAAACCTCTGAAGGATGTACAAATAAAACGTATAGGTATTGACCAAATTTATAATAAACAAAAACATAAGCCTTTGGCTCTTCGGCTGGGTCCAAAATTTACAGATGAACACATTAATTCGAATCCTTTTAAAAAACTGAAGGTTAGTTTAGCCGTCCAAGTTTTCAGCGCAATGGTAGCTGCGGCACTTAATTCCTTTATTGAATTCGGACAATTCTTCCCTTTGGCAAACGCTACAGTGTCATTTGTAGAAAAAATTGATAAGTTATTTGATATCTTAAATTCCTCAAAAATATCAGGCAGTAATACAAGTACAATAGACCTTTCAAAGGAGCAGATTACCAAGTCGATTTTTTAAAGGAAATGTTTACATATTTTGAGAATAATAAAATTTTAAAACAAAATATAGAGGTTACCAATAAAGTTAAATTTTTGAAAGGGTGGCAAATCACAATAAATTCATTTTTAGGTCTTTGGGAAAAATTTCATTGTTTAGAGTTTAGTTCCTTATATCTACACTCGACGCTTAAATCAAGATTGTCTCGAAAATTTTTTCGGCACTATTAGGCAGCAAGGGGGAAATTGCTTGAATCCAACCCCCATCCAATGCGAAAGGGCTTTCAAAAAATCATTTTGTTTAAATTATTTCCAACACGCGGATGGGGCTAATTGTATTGAGGATTTTGATTCATTATTGTCATACGTAACCACCGAACATACACAAATTTACAACAAAGTTGTTGTGGGAAATGCAAGATCTATTTTTTCTGATTTAAGTTCGGTGGCACCAGATTATATTGATTTCGAACTACATGAATCAAATAGTATATAATATGTTTGTGGATATTTATTAAGAAAGTGCTTGGAACAACATTCATGTGAAGTTTGTATTAAATATTGTAAACGTCATACATTAGGGGATATTGATTTGTTTACTTATTTTAAAGCATACAAATCAAGTAGTAACGAAACCTTTGGACATTTATTTTCACCTCCTGATAATTTCCTAAATTATATTAAAACTCTCGAAGTTAATTTTTGTACCCTCTTTCCAAAGTTTTGCTTTAGAAGAAAATGTTGGTGTGAAATTAAAAAATAAGCTGCAAAACATTTCATATCAACATCCATGCCCTAGTTTTAATCATGCCTATTTATTATCCCTTTATGTAAGATTTAGAATCTATTCTTCTTTAAAATATTTAAATCGTGATATTGTTTCTAATAAAACTAATAAAAATTATAAACTTCGAAATTTACATTTATAAGTGCTGCCAGGGGTCATTATTTTTAAAAATTAGGCTAAGTTGATAATGTATAGTGTGCATGTGCATAATATGTACGTAAGTAGTTTATAATATCTTTTGTATTTATAGGTATTATATTTTATATGTGCTATTGTTTTTGAATTTTTTTTATAGATTTTAGTAATAAACATTTTTGATAAATAACCTTTTTTTACTACCAGTGATACGAAGGTCAACCAATTTTGCAAATAATAATTGTTATGGATCTATATAAAAAAAACAAATTAATTGCCAAGCTATGAGTTTGGACGCAAGTCGATTGAAATATTGTAATATTTCAACCACCCAAGTAGAATAGTTCACTTGAACCTAAATCATAGTTGTTTCTAATTAATATAGGTAAGTATAAAATAATAAAGAGGAAATATTGTGAAATTTCCATGTACAATAAAAAAATGTATTTTTCTCTTTAGTAAAATATTAATATTTATATTTTTTTCGTCAGTAAAATACCTACTTAAAATCACTTCTGGAGATTCAAATTTAACTAGATCTAATCCCAGAAAAAAACTTTACTATTCTAAAAATTAATTTTGCTGTATAAAACACAAAATTTTCTATAGCCCGGACCTGATCGTGCCAACGCAATGGGCAAGTTCTACTCTGTCCAAAATACGGTGGGCGTGGCCAATGCGCAGATGCCAACGGCGGAGAGTTCATTTCCTATGCGCGAGAGGGGAAATTGGAACCGCGACATCAAAGGCGCCGAAAGCAAGTGCCACTTCTGATTCGTCCTTTTCTGGGGTAACATCGAGACCGACACAATCAACATCCGAAGAGGGATTTTCCAAGGAGACTCACTCAGTCCACTGTGGTTCTGCATGGCGATGAACCCTCTATCACATCGGTTGAACTCTACAAAATATGGCTTCGCTATCAAAAGCAACAACGCAGAAGCGATCAAGTTGAATCACCTATTATATATGGATGATTTAAAACTGATCGCAGCAACCAAAAACCAACTAACGCAAATGCTTAAAATTGTAGAGGAGTTCTCCAGGGACATCGGAATGCTGTTTGGACTGGACAAGTGCCGCACCCTTAATATCATCCGGGGAAAGCTCGAACAAAGCGCACACGAGATGCAGGACGGCCAGGAGATCGAAGCAATGAGCAAGGGAGATACATACAAGTATCTCGGGATGAAACAAGCTCAAAGGATAGACCATCGAACAATGAAGACTGAATTAACGAATGAATTCATCAAGAGAGTAAGACAAGTAGTGCGAACTGATCTTAACAGCAGGAATTTGTTTAAGGCCCTGAACACGTATGCGTGCTCTGTACTCAGCTATTCGTTCGGAATAGTGAATTGGACCAACACGGACATCAACAACCTGCAACGAAAAGTTAGGACACTACTGACAAAAGCTCATAAACATCATCCCCGTAGCGCCGTAGAAAGAACTACTCTGCCACGTCAACTAGGAGGAAGAGGATTGGCAGACCTCAGCAAGCAATTGGACCAACAAATATTAAATCTGCGTAATTATTTCTACAGGCAGGCCAACAGCTCCACACTACATAGGGCTATATGCGGAGCAGACGTCTCAACACCGCTACGTCTGACGGAACACGAGCGTCAAAATCACCACCGAAGCGACAACGATAAACTACAGAGGTGGTTGGGGAAGCCGCTGCACGGGAGGCATCCTAATGAGGTTAACCAGGAACATGTCGACAAGTTAGCGTCGAACTATTGGCTGACCTCGGGACGAATGTTCCCCGAGACGGAAGGCTTCCTACTGGCCATACAAGATCAGGTTATACCAACTCGCAACTACCAAAATTCATTGTAGGAGATGCATCGGTAGTGGATGACAGATGCAGATACGGGTGCCCAACTTCAGAAACAATCCAGCACATAACAGGAGGATGTCAGATGTTCGCATCAACGGAATATAAGGAACGACACGATTCGGTTGCCAAGATCTTGCACCAGGAACTGGTGGAAAAGCTGCTGCTTGTGCAGGCAGAGAGGGTCCCATATTACAACTACACACCTGAGCCTGTTCTTGAGAACAGCAACTACAAGATGTACTGGGATCGTACAGTTCTGACAGATCAACGAGTTGCCCATAACAGACCGGACCTTATAATAGTTGATAAAATTTCTAGGCAGACAACTCTGATTGATGTGGCCATCCCGAACAACAACAACCTGCGTGTGAAGAAAGTCGAGAAGATCGCGAAGTACAGAGATTTAGAAGAACGAATTAGAAGACAATGGGAAATGGAGAACGTCCAGACGATTCCAATCATCATGTCAACAACTGGTGTTATACCAAAAAGTTTGCTGAGAAACATCAAGGAGCTGGGTCTAACTGATAGTCTTTACAGGTCCATGCAGAAAGCGGTACTACTTGCGACAGCCCGAACCGTCATCACGAAATTCATGGGGAATGCAGGATCATCCAACAACATCAATGTCACCTAAGGCCCGATAACATGGCAAGGGTCTCGTCCGAGCCAGATCCTTTTGGTATCCGGGATACCCGGGATCTGAGTGAATGTTCCCCGTAGAGGGAGTGCGAATGCCTTTTGGCTAAGTCGAGATAATAGTAATAATAATATATAATTTATTATTTAATACAGGTCAGTAAGGTAATCATGATGGAGAACAATCATGAACATGAAACGATCTAACTCATATCCAAATTACATAAATGTTTAAATACGCAGACAATCATATCAAAAAGGTAATTTATTGTCCAACAGCATATTAAAAAACTCAAATGGATTTTAGGAATATTTCAATTCCCTTTTTATACGGTTCAAAATGCACACGCTAAAAACTAAAAGCAGCATACTTTTTTAGGTAATTTGTATTTTATGCCATGTGCCCTCTACATTGAAGCAGCTGTTCCGGGTTATATTAGAGAAGTTTGTTAAATTTCTAGAAAGTTACGAGGAAAATTAAAAATGGATCATAGCTGTAGGTACATTATACATGACAAAGGTTTTTATCAAACATAAAGTACACGTGCAGAACAGCATACAATATTACGTGTGTTACATATTAACATAAATATGCCTTAGAAATATGGTAGGTACCATATTTCTAAGGCATATTTTTAACTTATATGCTTATCTGGTAATATTTATATTTTTACCTTTGCTAATAATTGCAATCATATGCGTAAGAAGTCTTATAATTTGTTAAGCTACTTTATTGTCAAACCATGTTGATCTGGGCGATATGGACATTTCACTCAGAATATGTTTTCTACGTGCAATGTCTACTAAATGGATATTTGGATAAAATGTTGAAAATAATTCACAGATTGCACTGACCAGTGGCGTATCCAGGATTAACGTCTGGGGGGGGGGGCAATCAGTTATAAATAACAAAACTCTGTCTATAATTTTCATAAATAAAAACATATTTTCTAAATAAATGCACCAACTTGAAAAATTAAAAAGAAAAATGGAAAATATTACGAAAAGTTCATATGAACAAGTTTAATTTTCGATTTTTTTAAGTAACTTCTTGAGACTACAAACTTTTCTTGCAAAATCTGGAAGCCGTGTTTTCTTGGAAAGAGAAGTCATAATTTGGTATTATTTTTGGTTCAAAATAATTATTTAATTTAATTTGCCCTAACTTTTTTCACAGCAAACTTTTACGACATTTTGTGAATGTATCCTCTTCCCACACGTTTTCTAAGCAAAAAAGGTTTACTTGGTGAATAACGACAAAGGTCACCGTTTTCGAGAAATTTTCAAATTTCTGCATCGATGCAGGTGCATATCGACACTCGTATGCAATTAAATTCAAAACAAAATTTAATTAAACAAGCACATTTATTTTTTGACAGTTTAATTAACTCGTTGTTGTTGTTTTTTTTTTTTCGCAAGAAAATTTTATCGTCTCAAAAAGTTACTTAAAAAAATAAAATTTCAATTTCAACACCCTGCATCTGGAAAACCAAACATCTGCGGACCTATGTTCATAATAATATGAACTTTTCGTCATATTTTCCATTTTTATTTTTAATTTTTAAGTTATTACCGGACACCCTGGATAACAAAAATAATTCTTCTTCGAACCAGTAAAATCTATATCACAAAATCAAGTATTCTTTTTTTGATGTTGAGCTCGTCAAATATCTTCTCTGGAGATATAGGTATTTCAGGGTACACATAAAGGAATGTTAACCCATTCAGTCGGTTTTCACTAATATTGTTTCTAATATAAATTTTTAAAATTTTCAGTTTTGAAAATGTTCTTTCTGGCACACTGTAATTGTGCAAAATATGTTTAGTAGGGGTTTTGCCTAATTTACGGTTACACGCTGCGACCGACGGAGTGTGTGCATAATATACGGCGGCGCGTTCTCAAATCTACTGCACAGGTTTTAATTTCGAGAAGACAAGGTGAAACAAATTTGTAGATGTTTGATGTTCACTGCATTTTCAGATTAGGCCAGGAGTATATAATTGTTGGTATTATTAATTTTGATATTACAAATCTCGTTTATCTCGACAGCTCTGGGGGGGGGGCAATTGCCCCCTTTGCCCCCCCCCCCTGAATACGCCACTGGCACTGACGTTTTGGAGAAAAAAAATTCGAGGGTTGCTTGATTTTCTAACACGCGTCAGCGAAAGCTGAAAGTTCTAATTTCGATTTAATATCCATTCTACGATGAATGTAAAATCATATCAGTTAACTGGAATTGCCTACTTATCAATTCCGTAAGTTGCAAATATGCATGTGAGACAAGAATTTGTGGGAAAACCCACACTCGCTGACATTGACATATCTGCAAGAAATGTAACTCTTGCTCTTTGTTTTTCAATAAATTTTATAATTTATCAAAAAAATTATCAAAATCGAATTGACTCGCCGAATAATTAACCGAATATTGGGCCGAATATTCGGTGTGTCGCTTCTATTTGCAACATTTCCTTCCAAAATAAACGACTAAATATGAAAAAACAGTTGCATTGCTCACCCATTAAAATGAATTCTATTATTGAGCTTTACGAGCACAAATATGAAGACTGGAGAACAGCATACACAATTATTTAGGCCATCATTTGGGTAAGCTTCGCTGAGTTTTAATTTCCCTCTAATTACCAAGTTTTGAAGGTTGGAAACGTTTTCCACATTCTGGTGGCTGACCACAACATTGTACCTATTATACTGTATATTATGAGTTGGGGGATCAAAGGGTAAAAACACCTCATTTTTCTTCTTTTCAATTTTTTTACTACAGTTACACAAAAAAAGTGTTCTTCAAGAAAAATCCTTACCCAATTTAAACTAAATATCTTTTAAAAACCTAGAATTAATTAATGAAATTCGTTTCTTTTTCTTTTTTGAAGGAGGTAGGGTTTAAAAAAAGAAAATAATCTGCTGTCGATAGATTGGCCTACTTATTTGTAACACCCTGTGTACGCTTACTATAAGAATCCGTATGAAAAATTGTCTGTTATTATCGGTATAGACGTGTAGCAACTAGTTAATGTCACTTATTGATTCACGAAATGTTTTCGAACTCCCAACAGTTCGATTGGCTTATCTGTACTTGGACGTCCGCTAGTCAAAATCGTTTATTTTTGTTTTGTTTTTATATTTTTGCAGGTGCTGCGACAAACTACGCTGCCGATAGTTCCAGACAGACATCAGACATTCCAAAGGCAATTATCGCACAGACTGGACATACCTACAGATGTCAAATTCAGCATTTGTAGTCTCGAAAGAAACAACAGCAGCACGGTTGGAGTGATCAAGGTTAGTTTAAGTGGGAGGCAAAAGCTGTAGGTATGTTCGCGTTTGTATAGCCCACTTTCTAACCAAATTAACTGAATTATTAGGAGCCCTTGGGCAAAATAACTGTGTCAATAGCGATGTAAAATATCAGTGTATATGTATCGTATCAAACGATATGGAAATTCTCTAGGTAAGTTTACAAACCATGAAATTGGTAGCTACATAATTCATAATAATTAGACCAAACCTAATTAGGACCCTATTTCCGCTCTTGGCAGGGAGTGGAATACCTATTTGAGTTTCTATGAATCTGTTAGCCCAGAAGCCATGGAAAACAAAATGAAATTAATTATGGAAATTGTGCTATTGTACAGAATATTACTCAGAAAATTTTAGATATTTGGGGGTATTTACATGTGGCTATTTGAAAATTCAATTTGTCTAAATCAACTAAACATGGCACACGTTTAAGTTATTTGTAATTTGGGAATGTGATACACTTTGATGTATGATTCGCTGCGTATAGAATTAAAAAAAGTTTTGAAGTTCATTGTCAACAATGTTATGGAAAAGTGGGGATAATATACCCTGTACAAAGTTCGAGAAAAATATATTAAAAGTTTTCCCATTTTGTTGAGCGAACTAGACTTTCGTTTGATATGGCGGCACTTTTAGAACTTGTAAAGCTTTAGTATTATATAGGTATTACATTTCGAACATATGTGTGTAGTAAACGTCATGCTTTATTTTTATGAACTCCGATGTAAGATCATCTAGGTGGTAAAAAATATTGCTATTGTTTGGCAAATTTTTGAGCCTTTTAGATTTTGATAAATTCGAAAATAAACACTTGTTTGAGGCATTTATCATCAAGATACCGCATGGCAGCGAGTTTTAAAAATTATTGTAAACTGATGGTAGAAAATATCATTTTAAGCAAAAGAAATCTCATATATGAACATAGCGTCAAAGTCTGTACACACTATAAAAATAAATATCATAACTAAAGCCAACATTTAAGAAACTCATTTTAAGTAGAAATGCTTATATGAGCATGAGTCGGAAAACGCTTAATAAGAAAGTATAGATCATTCAAAAATTACACAAGTAGCAATTTTCCGGTTTTTCACAAAATCTAAGCATTCTAGGACAAATTTGGAAGAAATATTTGTTTATGAAAAATGTATTAGAAACTTTCGGGAATCCAAAAAATAATCCAAGTATGCTACAGGCGTGCCCAAAGGAGTACAACCTCAATAATTATCTTTAGTCTGAGAGTACAACTTACAATCAATCCGAATTCTTCCGCCATTTTGAAATATGACGTCTTCCTTCTAAATAGGCATTGAAAGATCTAGCTATTCTGGACAATAATTAGATTCCACTCAAGTTTCTTCCTGTTTTCCTGGTAGGTTTCGTTTAGTTCTCATGTTTAGTTTTTATAAAACCACGAAATTGTTAATATAAAAACCATTAAATCATTCCGATATTGAAATTTAACATCCCGTACGTCAATCACAATGTATAATAAAAATCTAGCCAATTGAACAAAATAAATTTAGAAATGAATGTTTCTTCCATTATTAAATCCAGCAACGCTGCGATTCTCGCTTTTGACATCTATATGTAACCCTAACCTCTATATTTTGTTTGTTACTAAGAAAAATGAAAAATAAAAATGGCATATATAAGTTTTGTGTGGCCCCTGAAGACAAATCCGAAATATTTATATTTACAACTACTCTAAACACAAAAATAGTATCTTGCAATGACACGAAATTTATTGAATAGTTATTTATGTACCAAGGGACTGAAGTTCAACTTTTTATGACTCATGTGGAGTTTAGTTGCTGAGGCCTCTGGCCGAGGCAAATAAACCACATGAGTCATAAAAAGAACTTCAGTGCCGAGGTACATATTATATTTTTTTTGAAATCGGAAAAAAAATGTTTTATTAGGCAAGAAAATAATATTAAGGGATCACCCGTCCATGAACCGACTACGCGCGGCGTTGCTTGACTTTGACGATCGCTCTACCTAGGACAAGTATGATGAGACACGGCACCTTCTGACAGAAAAACCAAACTGCTGCTTCTTGTGCAGCCTAGACAACAAATCTATTGATATTCAAATTTACTAAAATATGTATACTGGAGGATTGCACTTCTATAGGAAACAATTTCGCAATGTGTACGAAAAGTTAAATGAGCCTTTATCGGCCGGGTTTTGAATATTTGGTCACTTTTGACGGGCGATTTCTCCGCGTCTGACGTTTGATGTTTACATCTCGCCAAGGCCTACTTATTGAAAAAATCGTACAATAATGGGTTACATTATTGTACGATTTCTGTGCTTTTAATGACGATTTTGGGACATTTTAATGCCGATTTCAAGAAAAATAAATTATTGCTGTTTTATACTGACCGCTCATCACAATAACAAGCAATATGATAACTGTAGATATCATTCATGAATTAATGTTTTTTCGTAGTGTGGTAACACTAATAAATAATTAGTGCAAAAGTATCCACCGAAAAATATGAATTTCTAAACCCCAAGTCCCAAATCTACGATTATGTACTTTTACGTGAAATGTTAGGTACATCATTTGATAGAATACTTGATTTGTAAACTATGCCCTTTTTCTTCATTGTCCATATCCAGCCAGTATATACCCAAAGCACTGCTATAAATAACGTTACCAAAATAAAACACAAACTGTCGTACAACTCGTATGTAATTTTCAAAACATCGTTGTTGGATTGGGCAAAAATCTTATAAAAATAAAGCCAAAAAAAGACAATAGGAAGGGTAAATTGTTATGTGACAGGTAATTGCTATTTATGTGCAACGATTGATTAAATGGATAATGCTATTGAATTCCTCGTGGGACAGCTTTGTTTTCCATTAAAATGTATAATAGCTAACATTATTTTAACTAGCACTAGTTTTATTTACATCATTAGAATTTTGTAATTATGGCAACATCGCCTTTGGCCTGTTACAAATAAACAAAAATTCTACAGAAACAAAACATTGCGGAGGTGGAAGCCATTTCTCTGTTTTTTTATTTTTCTGAGTTAACCTCCATCTTTACTAAGCTAAGCCATAAAATATGAGAGAACCAGCAATGAAAACAATACTGTTGTTAAGTAGACATAGGGTAAATAATATTGCTTTAAGTTAGGCTTCAGATAAGCAGGTACCCAAATCCTTTGACTCCTGTTTAAGTATAATAATTTCATATTTCTGTTTAACCTCAAAGAGTTTCAAAAATATCAGAAGCAATTGTTGAAAAATTAATAATATCTATCGGTAGCAATATTTTGAGCCATATTTACCATTTATTAGCAATTCACTTGGAAATTCCATTACATGCAACTTACCTAACTATGCTATGGTTTTCGTCGATCCCAGCCACACAGAGAGCCATCCTGTAGGTATCCTTATGCCTGTAAAAAAAGTTCCAAAGATACAATATGCAAAGTGCTTTCAACTTTATGAAGTTTCGACAAAGAAAGAACGGGTATTACGCATCGTATTGGATCCACGAAGAAAACGATAATTACATTTCCTTCGATCAGACGCCAAATATCGCCGACGCCCAAAGCCTTACCTGATTTGTTGCAGCGGCAGATCTAGAACCTCAGAGAAATAACCAAAGGTAGAGGGAGCAACAGCATCAAAATACACACGTTTGTAGTCAACCAACATCTAACTGGAATTTACCGAAGTAAACAAACATTAAGCCCGTGTGTACAACGTTTAGGTACCTGTGATAGGTTATATCCTGAGAAATATCAATTTGGCAACACATTTTCTGCGTCCCATTGTATACAAAATTAGTCACTATATCCTAAACACTAATAAATACTCTATAAATTAACAAAAAAACAATACATTCGTAAACAATCGGAGTAATGAACGCGGCGGCAACGGCGGCGTTGCCATGTTGGGCGGTTTGACGGATCTGTTGACGATTTTATTAAAATGATAATTAGCTACTGTAATTACAGCGCAATTTAGTTTTAGTTTAAAATTGTTACATACAAGAAATTAATAGCTACATTTGTTAATTTAGCTTTATTAAACCCATCTATTTCAAAACTAAATGCTGTAAACAATGGAGTACGTAGCATCACTCAAAAAGATGTTGGTTCTGTTTACTTTTTGTTCTTACCCCCCTCTATCCTCGGTTGTTTCTCTGAGTCTAGAACTGACTTAGCATTCTATCCCGTTACTGCGCAAATCACATTAAGGCCGCAGCCGATATTCCCGTCTTGTTATTTTTAAACCGAGATCTGAATTTCGTGGGCGGGGAAGAGTACGCTGGCCCGAGAATAATTCGGCTTTTTCCACGTTGGTTGGTAAGTACAAAGGCGGCGTTTTTTCTGCGAAAAGCTAAATGGGTTTTTTGTGTTTGAATCCCAAAGCAATACATTTTGACGTTTGCGCTTAATAGTTTGTTCACCCAGGGGAAGGGTTGTGAGTTTTTTTATTTCGAACAGCAAATTGGTAAATTTTGAAATTTCTGTAATTGCTTTGGGAATTTGTCGGTTAAATGAAATGGAGAGTACAGGAAAATTATGAATTATAAGTTATAGCAATGAAGAATGTAGATATACCTACTTTTTATTGACTGTATTTGAGGATGTCAAAAATAAATCTAAATAAATAAAAGCAAATTATTATCAATTTGATGATTTTTCAGGTCTAGAAAATCGCGGTGATAGCCTAAAAAATCATCCTGTATACAGGGTGTTTCCGAAACATGCGGCAAAAATTTAGGTGAATATTCCTTGAGTCAAAATAAAAAAAGTCCTATAAACACATGCCCAGAATTGCTTCATTTCCGAAATAGTTTGAAGTTTTGTAAAAACTTTTTTTATTACTATCTAAGAAATGCAAAAAATACAACTTTTTTGTCCCTAGATTTTTTCGTTATGTGGCATCGTTTTGAAGAAAAAAATCCGAACTTTTGCATGTCTCAAAAGTTTGAATTTCGGGACAAAATGGTTGTATTTTTATTTGCTTTATTCAAAATAATTTGGAGATCGTAAAAAACGTTTTTTTTTTACAAAACTTGTATTTCGAAAACGAAGCAATTCCGGGCATATTAGGTATATTTATAGGAACTTTACTTTTCACCCAAGGAATATCTCCTTAAATTTTTACCACATGTTTAGGAAACACCTTGTACATTTCCTCCTTTATAGAGGTAAAAGACAAATCAATGGACACAGAATTGAGTTGAAAAACTTCCGAAATTAAACTTTTAAATATCACCAATTCCCGACATGATTGATATTAACTTAGGCGCAGCAACAGCTTTGTAGAAAACCATGAAAACATTTTCCAAGCCTTTAGCAAAATCACGAAAAGCCGAAAAGGTTACTTTTTATTTTGAAACAACCTCAGAATGACTCGAAAACCAGCCTAGAATCAAAAACCAGTCTCCTAATTCGGCTAAATATTTTCTTAAGCTCCAACCTGCGCATTCTTTTGAAAAGTGAAAAAAAACATTTGTAGTCCAATAAAGATGCCAGTTTTGCAAACAAAAATCCAATCAGGCTGATTTTTTCAAGGTTGCTTGGGGACTACCTCCTGAATGATCACATTTGAATTCCTGGTACGATTGAGCTATAGGGTGGTTTCCTAAACAATTTTTAGAGCAAAATGACCCTAATAAAAGTTGTAGGGAATCATGTTTGAACAACTTTTCTTCATAATTTTTTTGTATACCTAATACATAACGAGTTACGGCACATTACTTATATGACAAAAATTCCTCACGCTTTTTTACAAAAAAATTACCTTAATAAAAGTTTTCGAGGATTAACTTCTGGTCAATTTTTTCTTATATATTTTTTTGTCTCCAATACCTAATGTTTTACACGGCATTATATGACAAAAATGAATTAAGAAACATAATGCCCTGTAAATCATTACTTATTGGAGACACAAAAAAAGTTTAGAAGAAAAAGTTGACCAGAAGTTCATCGTCTAAAACTTTTATTAGAACCTTTTTTTTGTAAAAGTCCACTTCTGCAGCGAGCGGAAATTTTGTTATATAAGTAACACGCTGTAACTCGTTATGTATTAGAGATACAAAAAAAATATAAGGGAAAGTTGCTCATACTTTGATTCCCTTACAACTTTTATTTTGCTCTAAAAAGTGTCTAGGAAATCGCCCATATTGTTCAGAAAATCACCCTATAGCTCAATTCGTACCAGCAGTTCGAGGGTGATCTTTTAGTTGAACACTCACTATTGCTCAAAATGGAAATCCTCGTAAAATGACCCCGTAAGGGTTACACGTAGGTATACCTCAAATCGGGGCTTTTTGTTCCATTCGACAAGCACTCTATCTCCCTACTTTCTCCGTGGTAGCCCAAGCACCGTCATCCTTCTACCCTTTATTCGATTATATTCTGTTTTCGTTCTATTCTGTTTCGTTGCCTTTTGCATCCCGGTCGCCGACCCCCGGAGGGGACATCTGCTAAAAAAGCACAGACCGAATCGATGGGCCCGTGCAGCCGCCGTTGTTTAATCTGCCGTCTCGTAAAATGCCGCGATATCGTAAACCCGCCGCTTTCATTTTTATACGGGACATAAAGCCGGCGGCCCTTATTTACTTTCTCATTTTCCGTTCCAGCCCGAGCTGTACAAGAAGGAGCTGGTGCGGCAATCTTCGGCCGAGAGCAACGGCGGCCCCGAGATGGAGTACTGCGGCAAATTGCATTTCGCCCTCAAGTACGATAAGGAACTGGAGGGGCTGGTGGTGAAGGTAAATCGAAGAGAAAGGGAAACGGCTGCCCGTCGGCTATTATGATTATAGAGAACGTTTTCTTAAAAAAAACGCAGTAGGCATTGGTTTTGTTTTACTGACAATGCTCATTGTTTCTGCCTCCGCGTTCAGTCAGTTGGCCTTGGCGATATGTAAACAAACCAAACGTCAGACGCGTTCATCGCCCGTAAAGCGTGGCCAGATATTCAAAACCCGGCCAATAATATAATTTAACGTTTCAGCTTTATTGCGAAATTGTTATCTATAACAACGCAATCTTTCAGTATAAGTATTTCATCATTATTTCCTTAGACGAGGAAAGAGAAAGGACTCCGCGCTTGCCTACCCTGTCGTGTATACCTAGATTTTATTACGTAGTTTTGAACGGCGGCCATTTTGTATGTGGCAGACAAAGCGAGTACGTTGTGAGTTAATTTCCGGAATTTGTGAATTAAAAATAACAGTGATTAAGGGGAAAATATACTCTTACGATGGTGAATTGTTCAGCGTTTGGTTGCAAAAGCAAAATGAAAAGCAAGAGCCGGATTTCGTTTTACAGGTAAATATTAAACAGCTACCTATGAAAGATGCCCTAAAACTTTAATTTTTCTCAATATAACTTCTTCAAATTTCTTCTACCTGTTAGTATAAAAAGGTGCATTGTTTTGTTTGTAAATAGGACCAATATAATTATTTTTAACATCGTCTTTATTGAAAATTTCTTAATTGATTATGGTAGTTTCATAAAATATGGGCTGGTTTCCATGGGCGTGCATTATTTATTTTATTGTGATTGATTCGAAATCGCTGCAAATAAATATATTTCAGCACTTGACACTAGCTTTACCTTTGCAAAATTATCTGCAAATAAATATCAATAGTTCAAATTACATGTATGTTAAAATTTGTTGTATATAAAAATTTTTTATGATATTGGCTAAGAACGCGTTTCATACTACGCCACTGGCCTGTCGTGCGATGTGGCAGTCGGTAACACGCCCGCGAGCGCTGTTAGGTGTCCTCTCTCTTTCCTGGTCTAAGATTATTTCTATGTTAAAGCTGCATGTGATGCACCAGCTTGGTAGATTCTCCAAAAGTGTCCGTTCTAATTTCTGACATCCGATTTGACCGGAAGTGTGCATCAATTGATCAGTTTTTTGAGACACCCTTTATATTTGGCGATTTTTAGGTTTATTCTGTTCTTTATATAAAAACGAATTTTAATTTTTGAATTTTATAAATGATGTACATTACGAAATATAGTTTTGGAGAGAACTATGGAGACTACAAAAACTTCGCCTCAAATTTGACGAATTTTAAGTTGTGAATTTTTCTCTTTCGTAAAAAAAACAAAGCACTTCTTCGATACTTACTCAGGCTGAAAAAGAACAAATTTCTCTGAAATCTCCTCCTCAGCAGGTAGTTAACCTCCAACAAAAACCTTTAGGGTGTATTCACTCGAATCATTAGTTACTCCGTTCCTCTTTGTATCCAGTTAATTACAGCAATTAGTGGAGGGTGTGTCAGCTCGAAGCACACCATCATTTTTCTTCTTGCTTATACATCCCTGTTTGCTGTGAATCCCGGTGATTTACGCAAAGGTCGTTGGAATGGAAGTGAGGTTAGAATTTATTAAAATGTCAAATTCACCGTCATATAAAAACCGCGTTGGCCGCGATAAAAACTCATACTTAGATCGTTGACTGACGCATTAAGACGTCAGTCAACGCTTAAACCCAAACGAATATTCCACAGGTCATATGGAATATTCTATATGGATAAAACTCTAATATTTACCTAAAAGGTTTGAGATTATTAGTCTAAATAAATACCCTCTGAAGAAATAAGAGAAAACCTACGGTTTTCGAGGATTGTTTTTCTCAGTCAGCTAAAAATGAAGGCCAAATTCAATTTTCTATTTTTTTTTCTTTGAAAGTATTTCTTTTTACCCCCACTCTGAGTTCAACCACCTAAGCTTCGCTCTTCTCTTATTTTTTATTCGGAATTTTTGCCAGCAAACTCGCTAGAAGGGGAAATCTTGAAGTATTAAATGAGATTACAACAAAATCCAACTGGCTTTGATCTCTATCATACTGGAAATTCCACGTGCACGTGTTGATATACAGGGTGTGACAATTTAAGTAAACTCGTTCCTTTGTTTTTGTTAGTTTTGGACCAGACAAAAAATATAAACTCTTCTTATGTAGAATATATGTAGATATCGGGGAATTCGAGTATGAAATCAAACTTGATATATGCAAGGTTTTGTTAGAAAGTTATCTCAAAATACTCACTTTTGCATAGAATTTGTACTTCACTTCAAGAATCTATAGAAAACGTCAAAATAAGTAGATTTTTTCCTAACGGTTTTCGCTATACCGAGCGTTAATATGTTAATGTAAGTAATGTAATATGCTATTAAGAAATCTTGTTAAGAATGAAAAACTGAGTAGGTGAGCAAAATTTTAAAAGCAAGGGCCTTTGATTTTTCCATTTCTCCTTTTTTTAGAAAAATGTGCATTCTGTAGCTTTCGCCTCAACGTGTTATTGTGCAGAATTAAAAACTGAGAATAAAAAAATGAGTAGGTGTACAAAATTTGAAGAGCCTAGACCTACTTTGATTTTCTTCTGCTAAAGAATTTAAAGTTACAAAAATGAATTTTTCAAAAAACGGTACATTTGATGAAAAAATTCAAGAACAGCTTCTTTCTTAGAATTGATTGGGAAATCTCTTCCTAATAAAAGGAACCATTAAATTTGAAAACCGTTAGAATTTCCATACATGTTTATATGAAAAAATCTACTTATTTTGCCCATAAAAGTTGGATCACCCTGTATAGCGTCGTTCAAAAAGTTCGCATCACGAGGGAATTTTTTTTATTAATGATGATTTATTTTGAAATTTAACTTTGGCGTTAACTATTGCCATTGGGTATTAAAAGAAGAAAACAGCTGTCAAATTTGACAGTTCGTTCATTCTGAAGTAGCCAATCGCCAACTATTGGAGAATAAATGACAATGCAAAATTCATTGTTGTGCTAAAGCGTAAAACCCAATTTATCCTTATTTTGTGTAATTATGTCTTCAGTTCTTTCGCTTTTATTTCAATTTTCATTCTCGGTCCTTTATCTTTAACTCGTTTTTCGTTTTTTTTTTCTGGATTAATGCCGTTCTTCGGCAAAAATATCGGCCCGCTGTAAATTGGCTGGGGGGGCGTATATTAAATTAATCCTAAGTGATGTTATCTCCTCTAATGGGATGTGGTTTTCGAATGTCGATGAACGGTCGTGTTCCGACAATTCAAATTAATCTTCGCATTCTGATGCGAATTTTCATCATTCCAAAACTATCATTGTGTATTGCCGTAACCGCATCTACGATGCAGGCCAGTTTTGCGTGAATAATTTGACAGTTTATTTGCTTTAATATGCAGTTTCAGTCATACCTAAATTGGTTATATACATTATATATTATAGATACTCTAGCTCAGAATGTAGCCTCAATTTTGAATATCTGGGCATGTTATCCATAAGTTGAATATATCTTCCAACTTATTTTTCTTCTAATATTTTCAAAAATTTTGGAAAAGATAATGAGTAATAAATTAACAATTTTTTTGAATAAACAAAATTATCTTTTTGGTTTCCGCAAATGTAGGGATACGGAAATAGCTGCAATTGATTTAATTCCCAACATACAACTAAATATTGACCAGAATAAGAAGTGCTGTTTATTATCTCTAGATTTGCAAAAGGCTTTTGACACAGTTAATCATAACATACTAATGGAAATTCTTTATAATTTTGGTATTCGAGGGAATATGTATATAATTGGTTTGAAAATTATTTAACTGACTGGTAGAAAACAATTTGTAAGCATTGGAAACCATGTAAGTTCGCAAGTTGACATTGTTTGTGGAGTTCCACAAGGTTCAATTCTTGGACCAACATTATTTCTGATATATATCAATTCAATTTCTAAATTATAGATTAATGGAAATCTAAAATTGTATGCAGATGACACAACAATAATTTATTTTGGTGATGACTTTAATATTATAAAATCTAATGTTCAAGAAGATATTAAATTGATTTCTATTTGGTTACAATCTTATATGCTTTCATTAAATACAGAAAAATCTTCATTTATGTTTATTTCAAAGCAGCAATTGAATTATACAGCACAATCAATAACTTTTAACAATAAAATTATCAAATACTCAAAGTCGATAAAATTTTTACTACTGTATATAGACGAAAAATTAAATTGGAAAATTATGTACCAACAACAATTTTAAAAATTATATATTACGCACTAATTTATTCAAAATTTGAAGAAACTACAAAATAAAGCCATTAAATGTATCCATAAGTTACCATTTTTAGAACCAACAATCAATTTATATAAACCTGGACGATATCTTAATATTGAAAATATTTATATAAATTAAAAATTTGCATACTAATACATTCCATAAATATCGGAACTAAGGCCTCAACTATAATATTTCAAAAAGTTAGTAAACAACATAAACACGATACTAGACAAACTGATCTCCTACAAACAATAGCAATTAAAAGCAATATTGGCAGAGGGTGTTTATTATATAAGGGTATTTTAATATACATATAATGCTTTGCCAAACTATTTAAAAAAATAAATATCATTTATAAATTTAAAAAGGTCTGCGAAGACTTAATTAGAAATCTATGAAATAGTTGAATTTTGACTTTTTTGTTGTTATTTTGTTTTACTTGAATTTGCAAACAGTTTTAAGATTCCCTGTAATCAACTTTTAAGTTGGCTGTGGAATAAACAATAAATACAAATAATACAAATACAACCACAACCTACATAGACAAAGCTAAACATAGACTGTCAGAATCATTGTTAAAATTTACGCACGCTACACCAAACATTTTCCATAAAATGTTATATAGACTAATAACTAAATTAAAATACCTATCCCTCAACTTAGTATCGAGCCCTAAGAATTGTAAGGTAGGTATTACAATTTATCTGTCTTAATTTGTTTTCGCTCCAAAATTAAAGTACGAAAGCTGGTGTAACTGGATTTTTTGCGGACGGCTTCAGCAATGCTTCCGACTGTCTGTGGCTCATTTAATCTATGCTCCCTATCAAATTTCATTTACAGGTTTTCGAATCAAGAGACTTGCCAGTCAAAGACATGAACGGCAGTTGCGACCCATACGTCAAACTCTACCTCCTGCCCGATAGGAAAAAGAAGTTCCAAACCAAAGTGCACAGGAAAAACCAGAATCCTGTTTTCAATGAAACCTTCATATTTAGGTAGGCCCTATATCTCACAAAGTATCAAGAATCGTTCAGATCTTTCAACTGTCTCTTTGTTGATTTTTTTTTTCAGTGTAACTTATGAAGAATTAAGAGACCGATACCTCCAGTTCTCGGTGTATGATTTCGACAGATTTTCGAGGCACGACCTCATAGGTCACGTGGTCTTCAAGTGCCTTCCCGACATTGCTGACTTACACCAGGAGATCGAGTACACTATGAAGATCTTATGCCCCCCAAGGGTAAGTCGCAACATCTATTATTTATATAAGGTACTTTTCTTTTAAAGGAAAACGATTAAATGAGTTACACTTACTGACTATTTACAACAACTGGGACTATGGACTATAATCATATATCATCATTATGTTGCTAATCCTGGTTTTTGTTGCTGTTTATTGCTATCAAATTGCTCATCTCTTGTCACTCATCGTTGGTTTGATTGCTAAATTTACACACTTATTTCTGAAATATTATTGTAAAACTAAGAAATTTATATCTTATAACATCGCATCAAATCCATGAAAATCTGTTGGTTAAGTGTAAGAGTAGCGATGCTAAACTTCGCCAACAGAATAACCACTTTATGTACTTTACCATCAATGTACTTCATTCGTTTAAAATAAAGTCGATTATTATTATTATTATTATTATTATGTTCAAAACTACTTGGCATATTGTAAAAATTTTACAATATGCCAATTGGTTTTGAACGTGACTATGGAAAATAGCTGTCAATTCGACTATAATTTAGAGTAGTTATTGTAAACATAATGTGGACTTTAAATTTTTTTTAATATAAATTTACCTAAATCTTGACTTACTTTTCAAGATACAAGACAAGGTTAATGTTACGCTCTGTATTTTGAAAAGTAATGTTTCGTATGGGTAAGTTGATTGGAAAAAGTTTCTGTGTTTAAACTAAAAGACCCGTTTGTGTGGGACAAATATTTTATACATACAGTGTATCCCAAATTCGACCCCCGCCATTGAGATCTCGGTAACTACAAGAGATAGAGAGTCGCTGAAATAGGGAAAGTTTTTCACTATAACCACTACAACTTTCTAGATTCAACCGTTTTCGAGAATATAAAAATCAAAACCAAATTTTTTGGCTGAAATAACTTTGCAGGTGATGCTTAAATCGAAAAATTCTACATAAAAGACTCCTGTAGAACACTCTCCAAATATTAATTAATTAATTAAGAAATTATTAATATTGAAATAACTCGAAAACGATCACAGTTCATTTCTCAGCGGCATCATTCCTTAATGATGTGCAAATATTTGGGGAAAGTGTTCTACAGGTGATTTTAAGCAAGTCTTTAATGTAAAACTTTTCGTTTTAAGCATCCCGAGAAAAATTATTCCAGACTTAAAAGGGATAAAAAGAATTGGTTTTGATTTTTTTTCTCAAAAACGGTTAAATCTAGAAATTTGAATTTTGGGATACGTTGCCATCAAGTTGCAAGGCACTTTACATAACAAATACTTTTTGCACCCTATGCATCCTAAAGGTAGAAACCCAAAACCTATTCATCTTCTTTACAGAACTTTTTTGTAAATTAGTTTATTTATAAAAAAAATCATATTTTTTAGAAACTTTTTTACTTTTGATATTTTTTTAATAACTTCATAATTTGTTTGAAAAAAATACTTTTTGTAAATTGTTTAAATAGTTTTTAATACTCACGATTACATAAAAACATAGTAGGCTGGCGCTATTTTTGTCACTTTCGTATTATTTAACTGTTTACGATCTCTGTAGGGAATACATTCAGAGACATTTAAATGTTGATGAAAGTAGGTACCTACCAAGTAATTTTATTGAACAGTGATTGGTCGATAAGCAAGTACCTATTTGCCAAAGTATGCATTTTTTTCTTTACAACTAGCGCGACAAGCTTTTCAATTTGCAAAAACTTGTCGCAATTTGGAATTGAATTATCTTAACGAAAACCTAAACTTATTTTATTCGTTTTAGTACATGGCTTAAATAAAAGCTCGTTTTTAAAAAGTTTTTTTTATTTTCAATTTTATTTTGTGCTTTTTAGTACCTAATTGATTCCCATGTCAGGAGGGTGGTAAAGAAATTTAGTCCGCCATATTGGGGCGTCCGCCATATTGTATTTCGTATGAAGTCATTCACCTTATTGTTTTCTACCCGTAGAGCCCTTTCATTTGACACCCATGTTGGGTATCAAATAGGTAATCCGCCATCTTGGAGCGGCGGCCATATTGAATTTAGTGTGATGTCACTAACTTTTTCGTTTTCCACTCTTCAAGCCCTTTCATTTGATACCCATATTAAGGGGGTTGAAAAAAATACATCATCCGCGCCATCTTTGAGCGGCGGCCATTTTGAATGTATTACAATATTGAGTATTGCATATTGTATTGTCACCGAAACTAAAGGTGCATGCAAAATTTCAGCTCAATCGGATGGCATGAAGTGGTTCTAATTATTCAGCTTGCAAGATTCGACCCACACATATACGTACGTACGTACGTACGTACGTACGTACGTACTTACATACATACATACATACATACATACATACATACATACATACATACATACATACATACATACATACATACATACATACATACATACATACATACATACATACATACATACATACATACATACATACATACATACATACATACATACATACATACATACATACATACATACATACATACATACTCACGGGGCAAGTTATATAAAAGGTTGTAAAATACAAGACAACTTGAACAAAAAATTAAATTTAACGCCCGTTATAACGAAAACCCTTACTTATTTTGACGTTTCCTATAGAGTATAGAGTTTTACAAACTCCTCACTTGTTGCATAATATACTATTAAATGAGGAGAAGGGTTCACATCTGTAAAATAAGGTACCTAAGTCTTCTGACGTTTTTGAGCATTTCTTCTTAAAATCTTGTTGGAGAAAGTATAGTCCGAACCGAAGTATTTGCGTTAAGTCCGTGGCCTGCGTTCGTCTTAATTAGGGAAGCATTACCGGAGACAGTGAACGAAACAAAGCACACCGCTTAATTAATTTATTTTAATTATTAACAGACCGGGTAATGGCGCATAAGAATACCGGCTTGGAGTCCGAGCAGTGGTGTAGCGAGGGGGGGGGCAAGGGGGGCATCGTGCCCCGGGCGCTACTCACAAAGGGGCGCCAAATGGCAAAACAAAAAATCTGGATAATTTTAATTTTTATTATAAATAAAAATAAAAAAATATTTAATATCTCTAAGGAGATACATATATCATATATTTAATAATAATATGATCGTTGTCTGACGTATTAATAAAGACTGCTCACGGCTGTCATGTTTGACAGTTCTCTGGCTCACCATGCGCTTCTCGGAGACAAAATACAATGCAAAATACATTGTTGACCATAGGCGCCATCTACTTTCCAGGACATGAAACTAGAGCCGTGAGAAGTCTTATTAATACGTCAGTCAACAATAGGTACATTAATAAAACTAATTACTATGTATAAATTTTCCTTGCTTTTGATGAAGCAAATTTATCGATAATATCATCAAAGTTGATAATTTCAAATTTTTCTCTTTCCGCACTTAAAAATGCTAGGTCACTTAGGCGATTTTGCCCCATCGTTGATCGTAGATATGCCAAAATTTGGAAAAACATCTTCTCCATACGAGATTATAAAAGTAAGAAATTCTAATGGAGTTTTAGATTCAATTTCTTTTCTACTGCGGAGTATCATTTTGCATCCACATATTTCGATAAAGAGTTCTATTCCATTGAAATCTGTATTATAAAATTCATACAAATTTTTACAAATAAAAAATAATTTTTATTAAATTAAACTATGTGCTTCATACAGGATCATTTTATCCTAGAGGCGCTTCGTTTTGTGGATTCAATTAAAGAAAACTGTAAACGGATTTTCGGATAGTGCAATATCCAAAATTAGGCAACTATCCAAAATTTGACGACTTTCCTCTACTATAAATAGTAATAAAAATGGAATATTGTCTATTTCTTCAATTGTTATATTGATAATTATTAATTAAATTAATAATTGTTTTAAAACTGCGTGTTTTTAAAATATTTCTTTATAAATATGTAAAATAAATAATAGGTATCTTTTGAACTAATTCTAGATGATCATATATTATACATTTCAAAATATAGTCTTGTTTTCTCAACTACATTTTTTGTCTCAAATTTAAACCTAGCTTGAGCCGATAACTTTATTTACTTTACTTTATTTATTTATTAATTTGTGAGTATATTTTACATGTAATATTATATGGTTTTCGAATGGGGGGCGCTAAAAAATTATTGTGCCCCGGGCGGGGGCGCGAGTTAAGCTCGCTACGCCACTGAATCCGAGACAAAGCAGGGAAGTAAATTAAAGACATCCACCCACTTACCGATGATGCGAATTCAGGGAGAGATTGCTGGGGCTTCAGACGACGAAATATCACTTCTTGAGAATAAACCTTACTTGTTCCTTCTTGTTTTCAATAAATATGCTCGTGGTCGTTATCCATATGTATGTAAACACCAAAAAATAAGTTTAGCAGTGTTTTAAACATTCAGTAAAAAGAACATTATGTTGCATAAATTCAGCCAATTTTGATAATTAGATTATATAGATAACAGCACTCCAGAAATTGCCCAGTCAAAATCGGATCAGTGAAACTTTTTTAAAATTTTGATTTTAACTAAAAAGTGTCAGCTAATTATTCAGGTTTTAAAATCAAACTTCCAAAATCGCACTTTGCGTAAAAGTTCGTGTATCTTTGAATGAAGAATCCCAGCAAGGAGTCAAAGCTCTATAATGTGGGACGAAAATAGCTCTGAGTATTAACCAAGTTTTGACAAAATATTTTGATATCTAATAGCAGGGAGATATGTGTCAGTATAAGGCATTTAGATACCTTTTCGAGTTAAATTATTATTACGTTTGAATATATGTAGTAATAGTGGCGCCTAGCGCCATCTTTTGACGAGAGGCAGACGCAGTTGCAGCCGAACTATTTTGTATTGTAGGGACACTTTGCGTTATTTCTCGATTATTCGCCACGCCCCTCGGTCGAAATGAGCGGAACTTTGTGGAAGTTCGTGGAAGTTTCTGGACGGCTACTGGGCTGCTATATAAGCGGCGCCGCGGCGCGTGACCGCGCTTACGGCAGTATTGTTCCATGCGAACTCGAAGCGAATAAAAGTGAAAAGTGGTGAACGAATAGTGAAGAAAATTAAGTGTACCGTGTAAGTGAGTAATTATTTTAGTGCGCTGTTATTCGATGACCTTGTTAAGGATAGATACGTGAATCATTATTACTGTCGAAAAATGGAGGGGAAAAAAGGAAGGGTGATAAGCCTAAAGGTATGGACTACTGGAAAAAGTGGTGTAGTCAAGGTCAAGGGGTTTCTAATAAAGAAACAAATTTGGATTTAGCTATCAAAGATTCAGCTACCTTGCATGCTGATAAGAAGACTGCCTACCCCGAAATCTAGTTTGGAATGCCTAGATATGTGCGATAAAAACCTTTATCCTAATATTTACACATTACTACAAATCTTGGCTACCATTCCTGTATCCACTGCTACCCCAGAAAGGTCTTTCTCGAGCCTAAGGAGACTGAAAAACTATTTACGAAACACTACAAGTGAAAACAGACTTAATGGTTAATGAACATTCACTATGGAACAGAAATTCATGCAGATGAAGTAGTGGATATATTTAAAAGAAAAAGCCGAAGATTTCTTCTTTAATGGTTTTAGATTTAGCGCAGAGGAACGAAATTAATTTATCGATTTGATTTAACGTTAAGAACTTTATAAATATGTCGTAGTTTTTCGGATGAATATATAGATATTAAATTTCATGTAAGTATATTTTTGTTGTTTTATTTACTTCTCAAACTAAAGCCCCCCCAAAACTAAATCCTGGCTACGCCCATGCCATTGATATTATTATTGATATTCCGTAGGTAATCGAACAAAATCAAAAAGTCAAAGTTATTAAAATATGAAATTATTATACCTAGTTATTTATGTACCAAGGCATTGAAATTCAACTTTTTATGACTCGTGAAATTTAGTGGCCGAGGCGAATAAACGACACGAGTCATAAAAAGAACTTCAGTGCCGAGGTACATATTATATTTTTTTGAAAAATCAAGCAATTTTAAACAAAATAATTATTTTATGCAATATTCTTATTATACTATCATGTGTGCACGTTGAAAAATTTTGGTTTAGAAGCAAATTATCAGAAAATGTAGTTAAATACCTTCATATTTATTATTTATTACAGATGAAACGCTACAAGGTTGGTTACAAAATTATCTTATTCAGGTAAAATGATCAGCGCACTTGCTTTTTCGGAGAAACGAAGTAAAGTAGTAACATTTAATTTGAAAGAAAAATTTGCCATATAATATCTTCTTAAAACTGTATACCTACAGGGTTCTATTATACTATTGACTCAATCGGTCTATTTTGACGTCAGCTATCTGCTAATAAGATATACGATTTAATTAATCACCCTGTATATGCACTTGGACTATTATTTTCATATTTTTTTCTTAATTGAATATTTCAGAAAAAAAATACATATATATCTACTTTAATTCGTTTTTCTATCCTCATCTCACGGCTAGAATCACATAAGTAAGTAACTTTCTTCAAGCTTTATAGCACTTCATACATGACTCGCACTCTAAAAAGCATAAAAAAATAGATTATTCTTTGGCTATAACCTAAGACACTTATTTACTAGTTGCTCTCTTACTAAAACATAACAATAACGCAACGCAAAATTAAGGAGAAAAATAAGATATTATAAAATCTAATAAACCTTTTCAATTTGATGCAAACTTTATGAATCGAATATAATATATTGTGTCATTATATCATATAGAGGACAAAATTAGCTCTCCAAATATATAAGATATTTTGAGGTTATCTCTTACTGTCCAGATATTAATATATTTGTTGTAGACAACGACCATTTTAATTCATAAAAATATTTTAACAAAAAAATTAAAACCTACTTCAAAAATTTGCCCATATGCACACTCCACTAAAATTTAAAAAAAAAAATAACAAGAAATAACACCGACTTCACAAATTTGCCCGTATGCACATTTCAACAAAAATTTTAGAAATATTTTTCTCTTTTCTAAAATTTTAGTTGAAATGTGCATACGGGCAAATTTGCGAAGTCGGTGTTATTTTTTGTTATTTTTTTTTTAATTTTTAGTGGAGTGTGCATATGGGCAAATTTTTGAAGTCGGCTTTAATTTTTTTGTTAAAATTTTTTTAGTTCTTATTTTTTAGTGAATTATTAAGAATTATCGAAATCGGTCTGATATGAAATTTCATCCCCTATTTTTCCACCCTTAGAGGTGGAATTTTTTCTTCAAATTTAAATGGGACCATTCTGTAGGTAAGTATACCCTTTCAAATAAAAAATTGTCCAAATCGGTTTATAAATGACGGAGTTCTGAGGTAACAAACATAAAAAAATATAAAAATACAAGCGGGAAGCGCATGGTAAGCCAGAGAACTGTCAAACATGACAGCCGTGAGCAGTCTTTATTAATACGTCAGTCAATGCCTAAACGAGGCCAACGATAAAGACAGGCCACGGCGCTAACGCATAATCGCGTAGTCACGTGACCAACTTAGTCGTATATAATAAAAGGCATTTTTAGAGATAAGTAGAAAAAACAAATTTCGTAACAATTTGGCAAGTTTTCTTTCATCTATTACATTATTGGTTTTGTGCATCCAAGCTTTCTCTAATTGTTTTTTCAAAATTTTCAACCTGCCTCAGCTGTTTTAGGCTGAGAGTTAAACGGCACTGCACTCACAATATTTTGGCACTTCTCAAAAATTGTTGGGACATCACCTTCCTTTAGCTTAGGTGATATTCTCTATAGGTATCTTCCTCCCACAACACATTTGTCCACTTTAATTGTTTCACTTTCTTGAAAATGTGTTAGCCACACATAATTAAGGGTTTTTTAGAAATTAAATCTGTTGGAATTGACGAATCCATTTTTAGCGGAAATTATCATCCCGAGGCAAAACTAATGTTTGTTGTGGCGACACTTTCTTCCCGGCATTTTTAATATATATAAATATAATATAAACAGACCCAATATTTGGTATTTAGGTTATTTTTCGGCAGCGTGAAAGACCGAATAGATAAACCGTATCGGGGCGTGGGGCGACAACGAAAATCAACGGTTACAACACTGATTTATTTCGCACAAGGTGAATCGTGAATACAATAAATACACAAACCCGAACGTGGTCAACGGGAACGGCTTCCAGCCACCCAGACCGTCTGAACTCGCGGATCTCCCGTAAGCAGTTCACCCCTCTGTGAATCAGGCTCCACTGTCCAGTCCAATACGGTCCATGTCCATAATAGTCCATTACGGAATTCCGGGCTCCCTATTCTGTGGTTCGGGGGAGAATTCCCCTTTACAGCGCTCACGCGTCGGTGCGAGCAGCACCAATACTCTTGGACGCCGCGACTCCCACCCAGAGGCCATAATAATACCTGGGCGGTTCCCCTCCGCCAGGACGCCCAGGACACACGCGCACTAGACACAAACTTGTTTCTAAAATATAAACTAAGACGTTTAAAAACATTTTAAACATTGAAAACTTCTCAAAACCCAAGCTGCAGCTTTCAGTTATGTGACAAATGACATCTGACGTCTGACTAAGATGGTCACGTGATTTTTGTGCGCCAGGGCCTGTCTTTATAGTTGGCCTTGATGCCTAAAGCAAAACTAGATACCTATATTTCGTTGACACTTTTGACATCTACCTACTGCGATTTTGATGGGTAAATATGAATAACAGAGAAAACAATGTCGAAAAGCAAGGGTTGCTAGGGCACCTACAAGGTGTCCCCATAGATGGACTTAATAATAGGCGTGAAAGACAAAAAAGTCTCTAGGTTTTGTTTATTTATATAAAGCACACACTAACATTAAAACTGTGACACTCTGTACGGTACCACATAAGAGCGAATTCAACGGTCGAATATCCCAGAAGCCCCCCTTTCGCAACACCATTACAATATGCATTCAGGCGAATTTCTCCCCTCCAGAGACTTTTGTATGGGAAACAGAAATTATGTGGGTCATGTTTTATTGCTGCGGACGAGATGTCGACCGAGATAAAAGCGAATTTGGCAGCATTTTAAAGTTCGCCTCGAAATCCATTTCCCGGTACACCAAATTCCAGAGCAACAAGTTCGAGAGAGGAAACTTTCGTCCGATTAACTAACGTAAACTTCTAAAGAATAAAAAGAAAAAATAAATTAAGTATAAACGATGTTAACAAGATTGTATGATTTTGTATCCAATCTTGTGCAAACAGTTGCGATATACCTACATTCAGTTTTGTAAGAAACATTACGTACCAAGACACTGAAATTAAACTTTTCCCAACGAATGTGGAATTTAGTTGTCGATGTCTGTAAGGCCGAGGCAAATAAACCGCATTGAACCCTCTCCGTTCTGTATACCAAAACACCTGCTAAAAAAGCCGAATAGTCTATACCCAGGACCACGTATATGCTGAAATGTTTCGGAAACCAGGAAATTGATTGCGGAAAGCGAAGCGAAAACAAAAGCCGCAAATTTTACGGGAAGCCCAAACAGACATTTTTTATTCTGTTTTGGAGTCGTATTCGAAGTCATAAAAACCAGTATATACATCTATGGTTTCTATAGATACAGAGAGTGAGAGTAGATTCGGATGCCATTACTATCTATTTTCACTTAAAACTGGATTCATTTGCACTAAAATCATGGACTATAATGATAAAGAGGTGGATTAAGGAAATCTCGTGACTGAATGTATTAAGATGATAAAAGATGGAACTTTTAATGGGTTTGCACTCAAATTGGTCTTTAAAGAAAACTATTTGTTAATTGCCAAGCTTTCTGAATTGTTTACTCCTTCTTCAGGACAGCTACCACATTATATAATATAAAATTTTACTTGCTTAACACTAGATTTGTTTTAAAACTATATTATCCATGACAAATTTATGATAAAAATATTCAGATGTATTTTCTACTAGACTTAAAATTTGAAATGTTGAAATTTTTTAATCTATATCTTAAAATATAATTGTCAACTTTTATAAACAACGTATTTATATTAAGGAAGACTTGATATTAATTTTTATCAAGTCTTCCATAATATAAATACGTTATTTATAAAAGTTGAAAATTATATTTTTAGATATCTGTTTAAAAAAATTTAATTTTATTCTACTTTTAGTCCCTTTTAAATATATATAGGTATTTTAATTTTATTATTTTCTGCTTTTGAGTCTTGTGTTTGAAATTTTTAATTTTAGGTATTATTTTTTACAATTTTCTATCTCTGTCTCTCTCTTACTCATTTAATTCTTTAATCTGAAACATGTTGCAAACTGTTAAGTAATTCGCTTTCTTGTCTGTCTGTTTGTTTGTATATTTGTCATCCTTTCTTCAACACTTTATTTTATCTTGTTACATTATGGGCTTATCTGTTCATGGATTCCCACTAGTCAAATATTTTTATTTAATATTCATATTTTTTTATAATAACAAATAAGCTAATAATAATATGTAAATAGCGAATTAATATTGCATCGTAATCCAATTTTGAGATATGTTTCAAGTCTCTAGCTCATCGGGAAATTAGTTTAAAATCCATTATAAAGAAGCTAGTTAATAAAAAAAAACGTTGTAAAAAGCGAGTTATTAAAAAGGTGGTAAAAATGTGGTCAAAAAGATAACTTGAACCCGTACTTTTTCATAATAATTCATAGGCGTCGCGCGGCTCTTGATATTATTCTACAAATTTTATTTAAATGCTCTAAAAAGGAAAACAATAAACTTTTAAATAATTCAAACCAAGGCAAACCAATAACTTTGTTACACACAAAACAACACCACACAAAAGTCTATACACAAAACCAAAATCCGTAAAATAAAGCGCAATCCTTATTTCCGTGCACGGCACTGGTTATACTGGCCTAACTGGCCCACGTCGACACCTGCTCCATGCGGATCTCCGAAACGCCGACCAATCAAATCGCTAAGCTCGCTTTCTTATTGGCTGCCTCCTTGACTAGGTCGACGTCGGCCTCATAAAAACCTGTGAATTTTATACGGGTGATTTCTGCTGATAAGTCTGGTAGTTTGCTATGAAATAGATCGCGCCCCGTATGTCACTGTGTTCCAAGTGAGTTCATTTATACTATACCTACCTAGAATTGAAATAAATTAAAAGTAAAAAAATATTTTTAAAAAAAGCTTTTATTTAAATGCGCTAAAAAGAATAAAATAATCTTTTCTTTTAAAACTTTTACTATCAACTTATAACGTCATTCCACAATTTATATGATATAAAAGCTTGTCGCGAGATTTAAGTAGTGGTATTTACTTAGTTTGAAAACTTAAATCTCGCGACAAGCTTTTATATCATATAAATTGTGGAATGACGTTATAAGTTGATAGTAAAAGTTTTAAAAGAAAAGATTATTTTATTCTTTTTAGCGCATTTAAATAAAAGCTTTTTTTTTAAATATTTTTTTACTTTTAATTTATTTTGTAATTTTTAGTTTGGCTATTCATCTCAGTTAACGCATCATTGTTGCAAGGTCGTTTGCCGGTTAGTTTAGAACAGTCTAGCTCTTCAATGAGGAGACCTTCTAATGATCTAACCCTACTTAAGGCCACGTATGCTTGACCAGGCGCGAAGAGCTTGGAGCCTAAATATACAACGAGACAGGTTGCAGACCAATGCTGTTGACGCCTATCTCACCAAACTACACAAGTCAAAGTTAACTAGTCCGCCATCTTGGGTGTTCCGCCATGTTGGATTTAGAGTGACGTCACACATATAATCATGCATTGTCATCCAAATTAAACGTGTGTAAAAAATTTCAGCTCGATCGGTTGAAATTTAACTAGTCCGCCATCTTGGGTGTTCCGCCATGTTGGATTTAGAATGACGTCACACATATAATCATGCATTGTCATCCAAATTAAACGTGTGTACAAAATTTCAGCTCGATCGGTTGAAATTTAACTAGTCCGCCATCTTGAGTGTTCCGCCATGTTGGATTTAGAGTGACGTCACACATATAATCATGCATTGTCATCCAAATTAAACGTGTGTACAAAATTTCAGCTCGATCGGTTGAAATTTAACTAGTCCGCCATCTTGGGTGATCCGCCATGTTGGATTTAGAATGACGTCACACATATAATCATGCATTGTCATCCAAATTAAACGTGTGTACAAAATTTCAGCTCGATCGGTTGAAATTTAACTAGTCCGCCATCTTGAGTGTTCCGCCATGTTGGATTTAGAGTGACGTCACACATATAATCATGCATTGTCATCCAAATTAAACGTGTGTAAAAAATTTCAGCTCGATCGGTTGAAATTTAACTAGTCCGCCATCTTGGGTGATCCGCCATGTTGGATTTAGAATGACGTCACACATATAATCATGCATTGTCATCCAAATTAAACGTGTGTACAAAATTTCAGCTCGATCGGTTGAAATTTAACTAGTCCGCCATCTTGAGTGTTCCGCCATGTTGGATTTAGAGTGACGTCACACATATAATCATGCATTGTCATCCAAATTAAACGTGTGTAAAAAATTTCAGCTCGATCGGTTGAAATTTAACTAGTCCGCCATCTTGGGTGATCCGCCATGTTGGATTTAGAATGACGTCACACATATAATCATGCATTGTCATCCAAATTAAACGTGTGTACAAAATTTCAGCTCGATCGGTTGAAGATATCTGCTTCAAAATTGAGTTGCAAGATTCCACCCGAACAAATTACATACATACATACATACATACATACATACATTGCAAGTTAAATAAAAGCTTTTAAAAACTCCACTTGCAAGCTATTAACAAAATAATATCTACCATCTATTGATTACAAAATACACCGGCGCCAGGCCAAACGTCATATTATATAATAAACATATAGGTACATATATCCCCTCGACTTGGAAAATTTGTCCCCTAGGATTATACCCCCCGTAACCAGGAATGAGTATTTTTGAGACCTTTGGGGTGAGTCCAGCTCCAATTTCAATTATGCACACAGACAGTACAAAACCTGCCTCAGTCTTCGTCCCACACGCAACTGTATATTTAATTAGCTGAAACCGTGAGAGACCGCACATGGAGGTGGTTGTTCTTGATTCGGGCACATCGTGGACACGGAAAAGGATTGAATGATGCCAAAAACATAGAAGTAATTAGAAAATTAAAAATCTTAATATTCGAAATTTTGAAAAGAAAAGAAATAATCGTTTTCTTGAAATCGGCATTAAAATGTCCCAAAATCGTCATTAAAAGCACAGAAATCGTACAATAATGTAACCCATTATTGGACGATTTTTTCAATAAGTAGGCCTTGGCGAGATGTAAACATCAAACGTCCGACGCGGAGAAATCGCCCGTCAAAAGTGACCAAATATTCAAAACCTGGCCGATAAAGGCTCATTTAACTTTTCGTATACATTGCGAAATTGTTTCCTATAGAAGCGCAATCCTTCTGTATACATATTTTAGTAAATTTGACTATCAATAGATTTATTGTGTAGGCTGCACAAGCGGTAAAGTCAAGCAACGCCGCGCGTAGTCGGTTCGTGGACGGGTGATCCATTATTATTATTTTCTTGCCTAATAAAACATTTTTTTCCGATTTCAAAAAAAATATAAGTGGTTTATTTGCCTCGGCCACAGGCCTCAGCAACTAAACTCCACATGAGTCATAAAAAGTTGAACTTCAGTGCCTTGGTACATAAATAACTAAAATTTCAAGTTTTTTTTTCTGCGCCTCTACACAAAACCTCTGCTTTTAGATAGTGACAAGTTTGCACCCTTTGTGTAACCATTTGAAGTCTCTTTTACACCGTTCCACGCCGAGTTTTTATCGTCCCGTCTCGTTCCTTTCGACTTTAAATATCCTTTTTTCGTATTTTACACGCCCAAGGAATCAGATTTCGATAAAGGTATGGGGTTTTAGTGGATTTCTTTGTGTCTATGACGTCAAGCAGTTTAAATATTTGCTCTGCGCTTTTGATAGAATTTGAAGCTCACAGTTAGACAAATATCTAGGAAAAGTTCAAGTTTTGTCCGGTTTAAGCACACCACTGGCTGCTGTACATGGTGTTCCCGTATATTTTGACCCACTCCTAGAGCCTTTATTTTTCGAGTTAGAAAAAAATTACTTAAATGAAAGTTGTAGGGTTTTTTCTGAACCGCTAGGATCTGTTACTAGATAAAACAAATGAGCGCCGCAAATTTATGAATAAATATAAACTTACTTTTTTTTAATGGAATTGAATTGCACGCATTTTTCCGATTTCAACAATATAAATATGTTATATGTTTGCTCTAAGCATTCGCATGAGATTCCAAATTGCAGATAAATACCATCTTTATATTTAATTAAGGTTGCCATGGAAAAACATTTCAACTTAGACAAGAGCATTCCTATTTATATGGTATATCAATCCATTATTTTTGAGACAATACACCGTGGTACCCTACAACTTTCATTTAAGTAATTTTTCTATCTCGAAAAATAAAGGTTCTACGGGTGGGTCAAAATATATACGGGAACACCCTGTACAATATTTCCTAAGTTATCTTTCGAAAGTTAGTGGCACGCATCTACATGTTATTTCAACATTTCGCTGTTTCATCGACATTAATTGGGCAACCTCACTCGTGTTTGGAGGCCCCCATCAAATAAGGGAAGTAGGTTAATGAAATAATGTTTAGATCTTGTCGTCGTAATAAAAAAATGTTCCAATATTTACTATCAGTTAAAACTTTGAACCAACTCATTTCATCTTCGTTATTAAAGATTAAGTACTTATTTGACTTTTAAAGCTCATACGCATTAAATAGTAATTGAGATGAGCGGTAATATCCAGTTCGATGTGATATATAAACTTGGCAACAGTGGCTCCTATGTACTAATTACACTGTTGTTGTTATTTGAAATAATTGACTAATATTATGTAGCGGTAAGTCAAAATATTATGACATTATTAATTTGCGAGTTTTCTTGGAATCCGTCGCCTCCACGAAAGCAAATTTGCTATACGACTTTCCCGAAACCCGGTTAATAAACGATTGTTATACACGGTAATTTCCGTTTTAATAAAACCCTCCAATATTTGCCCAATATCAAAAACCCTACCAACCCATTTTCCACTTGGCCCTCCTTTATTGGTCCTCGTTTTGAATATTCATCGACCCGTCAAAGATTCAAATGAAACTGTTAGGGTTTCGATACATGTTTATATGAAAATTTTACTTAATTTGACGTTTTCTATAGATTCTTGAAGTTTTGCCCATAAAAGTTGTATATTACAATATTATTAAAGACCAACGACGTCAAAACCTATAGACGTGGTGCCCTTTATTTTGACTCAAAGATTAAATATGTCCATACTACTCTAAAAACATGCTACAAACAAAGATAGAAAGTCAACCATCAACCAACTATACACCCGGTGATTCCCGGTAATAGTCCCTCCAGAATCACACTTAGATATCGCATGTTTTTTCTTGTTTGGGGGCGCCGGAAGCATCGGAACCTCACCTGAAGACTCGGGGGATGGTCTAACGACGCCAGCCTCCGAGCCCAGAGTCGAAATAAGTTCGCTACGGCTCGACAAAAAGGGGCAATTTCTGACAATCTCGCGACATTTTCGTATGTAATATCACTAGTGCCAGAAATTTTATCGATAATTTTTTCGAAAGCGCTATTTTGCCTAGAAAGATCACGAGTATAAATTGGGCTTTTATTTTCTGATAAAATCCCTCGAGCTTCGCTCTCGTGATTTTATCAGTAAATAAAAGCCCAATTTGTACAAGTGGTTTTGCTAATGGGCAAAATAGGGCTTGAGAATAAAATTATCTAGAAAAATTTCCGGCACGAGTGGTATTTGTCGAGATTATTTCACGAATACGATTTAATAATTTCTGTATTGATTTTTTCTATGTTTACATTTCCAAAACGACTAATATTGAACGAGTTTATTGACAGCTTCGACTGTAGCGTTCGAGTAAACAAACACGACGCTTGGGTATCCAAGGCAAATGCGATTATACCTACACCCTGTCGGCGTTGGTTTATTTTCTGAATGTGTCATAAATTTAAACGGAAGCGGATGTCTAAATAACAAGAATTTAGCAATGTAAAAGTTATATAAATTCATTGATACAATGCTTAATAATACCGCAACATAATTTATAAGCTGCATAATTTAGAACAGTGTGAAACACACAAACTTTAAGAAGTAGGTACGTGTTTGTATCCAACAGATTCGCGGTTGCTAAGCAACGAAGTGATAATTTGCACAGGTGCAATTACCGGTAATTGCACTAGTGCAAATTATCGCTAGCAGAGGCATATCATTGGTTGGATTTTTATGGAAGGAGCTACCTTATTGGATGCAAGCAGTATGAGGGAAATAATCGGAATAATTTAATGGAGCGAGATTGTGATTAGTTCTGGGCGTCAAGCGTTTATCAAAACAAACCTGTCTATAGGTTCTGACGTCATTGTTAAAGACTGCAGCTACATTTCAATTTTGTACGAATTTTTTATTTTCCACGATATACAAACAAGAAATCGGCCTGCAATTTAAGTTTCTGTTACAATTAAACTACGTTTCCATCTTGTAGGTCAGTTTATTTTTTATAATTAACACGACGTTTCGACCCTTATCTTAATCATCATCAGACTACAGAATAAAGTTGGAATATTTCATTAGGCTGTTAAATATTATTGTGTCTTCATGGTGGATGAGAAGACAACATTTGTTTTGGAAAAAGGGAAAACTTTTAATTGTTTAACAGTACCATACCAACATCGTTTGTGTACTCACCCATGTCATCTTAAACAATTATTAAAAGTTTTCCCTTTTTCCAAAACAAATGTTGTCTTCTTATCCACTATGAAGACACAATAACATTTAACATCTTAGTGAAATATTTCAACTTTATTCTGTAGCCTGATGATGACCAAGATAAAGGTCGAAACGTCGCGTTAATTATAAAAAATAAACTGACCTACAAGATGGAAACGTAGTTTAATTCAAAAACTCATGGTCGGAAACTATCTACGAAATATTTCAGTTACAACAAAATGTAGTTCCCTCTATTTGCCCAAATTTAGCATATTATTTGTCGAAAATGTACCTATGCACACCAGGAATCGTACTTATTATTACTTATATTATATTATATGTATATTTTGTTACTTGCTACTGCTTTTATTGTTTGTTAAACAAACCTACCTACTTACTTAGGTACCCAATTATTGAAACAAAGGTCACAAATGTATACAATTATAATTGAAAAGAGGGTTGAACATTTATTAGAAAAGATAAACTAAGCCAAAGTGCAGACTGCTCTAGACTGCATAGACCCGTTGAACTGTCCCGCTGCGGCGTTGCCACATGTTTGCACAGGGCTTTTAAAGTTTGAGAAGGTTGTGATAAAGCTAATGCGGAAGAAAATAATTTATAGCGGTCTCTAAAAAATATTTAGCAAGTCAAACATTTTCAAAGAATGAATTTGCTAGCTTCAGATGTGTGGACTGGATTATTTTTATAGAAGAAGGATGTATTTAATGAAGAATCCCAATTTAGTTTGCAAGTCGTGTTCCAATTTTTAAAGTTTTCCTGTAAAACCCTATTTAAAAATAAAACAAAATGTGTAAAAATGGATTCATCTGTAACAAAATGCGAGATAACTTTAATTTGCTTCTTGTTGTGAAATTTGCACTATTTATAGCAATAATTATCTATTTATGCCTTCTGATAGAGAATGTTTGATGTGATATGTTTCAAGCTCAAAACACTTTGAATTCGAGTAAAAGTAACGTTATCTCGACTTCTTCCACTCCCTCAATTGACAACATAACAAAAACAATTCATTTTAAACAGTAATTTAATTAAATGCAATCATTATCATTTCAAACAAACGTAAACAGCTGATCATGACAGTTCGTTGGACTGCTATATATGACCTCAGACTAATGAATAAAGGGGACGAATTTGTTTACAAATTTAAGTTAATTGTTGACAGGTAGTTATTTATTACTATCCCCATGTTTGCAAATATTGGTCCTTTACTGACCTGCCCCAAACATGTTGTCACATTTAAGAGTAACAATAACTAGGAATATCATAAATAAAACCGGCAATTTCTTTAGTAGATGCATGGAACGTAAAATTACCCACACTTATAAAATTTAGGCGGAACAGTAAAGTAAAACATAACCTTTTCGTGTTCAAGAAAGATTATGTAGGTGTTTTATTATTGACAAAATGGTTTTAGTAGAGAACAGCCATTGCTTTTCGCACTAATCGGCAACGTTGCGGCAGTTTGACAGGGACCAAAGTTAGCGCTTGCTCAAATTGTTTGTTTTCCATTTTGTTTGTTTTGGTTTGTGCTTCGGTATTTGCTTAGTTTTACCAGAAAACAAACGCTAAAATCGAGTTTTTCGTGCGATTCCAAGTTTAAAAATGGTAAAAAGGTGCATAAAGTGCAAGTGTCTTTCCTCTAAAGTGAAAAAAGAGAATATTTCGTTCCATAGGTAGTGTTTGTAAATACATTTATCTCTTTCACAAAGTGAGAGGGTTCAGCTTACTGCTTACATCTGTATAACGACGCTATAATGCGGTGTCCCCTTTATTCATAAGTCTGAGGCTATGACAAAATGGGCAACATTGCGGTTAGATTGACCACAAAACATCATTGACGATCCCCTCACGGGCGTAGCCAGGATTTAGTTTTGGGGGGGGGTTTAGTTTGAGAAGTAAATAAAACAACAAAAATATACTTACATGAAATTTAATATCTATATATTCATCCGAAAAACTACGACATATTTATAAAGTTCTTAACTTTAAATGAAATGGATAAATTAATTTCGTTCCTCTGCGCTAAATCTAAAACCATTAAAGAAGAAATCTTCGGCTTTTTCTTTTAAATATATCCACTACTTCATCTGCATGAATTTCTGTTCCATAGTGAATGTTCATTAGAGCCAAACCATTAAGTCTGTTTTCACTTGTAGTGTTTCGTAAATAGTTTTTCAGTCTCCTTAGGCTCGAGAAAGACCTTTCTGGGGTAGCAGTGGATACAGGAATGGTAGCCAAGATTTGTAGTAATGTGTAAATATTAGGATAAAGGTTTTTATCGCACATATCTAGGCATTCCAAACTAGATTTCGGGGTAGGCAGTCTTCTTATCAGCATGCAAGGTAGCTGAAGCTTTGATAGCTAAATCCAAATTTGTTTCTTTATTAGAAACCCCTTGACCTTGACTACACCACTTTTTCCAGTAGTCCATACCTTTAAGTTTATCACCCTTCCTTTTTTTCCCCTCCATTTTTCGACAGTAATAATGATTCACGTATCTATCCTTAACAAGGTCATCGAATAATAGCGCACTAAAATTACTCACTTACACGGTACACTTAATTCTCTTCACTATTCGTTCACCACTTTTCAGTTTTATTCGCTTCGAGTTCGCATGGAACAATACTGCCGTAAGCGCGGTCACGCGCCGCGGCGCCGCTTATATAGCAGCCCAGTAGCCGTCCAGAAACTTCCACAAAGTTCCACTCATTTCGACCGAGGGGCGTGGCGAATAATCGAGAAACAACGCAAAGTGTCCCTACAATACAAAATAGTTCGGCTGCAACTGCGTCTGCCTCTCGTCAAAAGATGGCGCTAGGCGCTACTATTACTACATATATTCAAACGTAATAATAATTTAACTCTTCACTCCTCGTATTTTTTCGGTACAATATTAGGTAATATTTTGCTTATTTCGGGGGGGGTTTGAACCCCCGAAACCCCCCACCCCCTTGGCTACGCCCGCGGATCCCCTCCACTGTGAAACTCAATGTATCTCCGATCTAAGAAAGAACTGCAAATCCCTCTAACAAAAATACGATTTAGAGATTACCTATACGGCACTTTGTGCTTCTTCCACGTTCTGCCACCCGATACCGGCCATTTAATTATGCCGCCCCCCCGCCCCCCTTTCTCAGGTGCCCCTCGAAAGTGATGGACGCAAAGCCCGGTCGGGGGCGCACGGCTCCGGTTAACCCAGTTCCGCGCCGCCAGCTAAAAATAGGCCAAGGCTGGCCATGAAAACTGCAGGGCCTCGATGCCCCGACGCGGCCGGAATAAGGCTCCACCGGAAAATGGCGCGGTTTAAAATTGTCGGCGCGCCGAACTTACATTTGGAAACTCCGCAGTCCGTACCTGACACCACGGGCGTAGCCAAGGGGGGGGTTTCGGGGGTTCAAACCCCCCCCGAAATAAGCAAAATATTACCTAATATTATACCGAAAAAATGCGAGGAGTGAAGAGTTAAATTATTGTTACGTTTGAATATATGTAGTAATAGTAGCGCCTAGCGCCATCTTTTGACGAGAGGCAGACGCAGTTGGAGCCGAACTATTTTGTAATGTAGGGACACTTTGCGTTGTTTCTCGATTATTCGCCACGCCCCTCGGTCGAAATGAGTGGAACTTTGTGGAAGTTTCTGGACGGCTACTGGGCTGCTATATAAGCGGCACCGCGGCGCGTGACCGCGCTTACGGCAGTATTGTTCCATGCGAACTCGAAGCGAATAAAAGTGAAAAGTGGTGAACGAATAGTGAAGAGAATTAAGTGTACCGTGTAAGTGAGTAATTTTAGTGCACTGTTATTCGATGACCTTGTTAAGGATAGATACGTGAATCATTATTACTGTCGAAAAATGGAGGGGAAAAAAAGGAAGGGTGATAAACCTAAAGGTATGGACTACTGGAAAAAGTGGTGTAGTCAAGGTCAAGGGGTTTCTAATAAAGAAACAAATTTGGATTTAGCTATCAAAGCTTCAGCTACCTTGCATGCTGATAAGAAGACTGCCTGCCCCGAAATCTAGTTTGGAATGCCTAAATATGTGCGACCTTTATCCTAATATTTACACATTACTACAAATCTTGGCTACCATTCCTGTATCCACTGCTACCCCAGAAAGGTCTTTCTCGAGCCTAAGGAGACTGAAAAACTATTTACGAAACACTACAAGTGAAAACAGACTTAATGGTTAATGAACATTCACTATGGAACAGAAATTCATGCAGATGAAGTAGTGGATATATTTAAAAGAAAAAGCCGAAGATTTCTTCTTTAATGGTTTTAGATTTAGCGCAGAGGAACGAAATTAATTTATCCATTTCATTTAAAGTTAAGAACTTTATAAATATGTCGTAGTTTTTCGGATGAATATATAGATATTAAATTTCATGTAAGTATATTTTTGTTGTTTTATTTACTTCTCAAACTAAACCCCCCCCCCCCAAAACTAAATCATGGCTACGCCGTGCCTGACACATCCCGCCAGATTTTGACGTTGCCGGTTCTAAAGCAGATAATACTGTTAATCGCATACATTATAGGTTTCAATCACTTTTTCCGAGGGTTTCTAGACGCGGCGTTGCTGTTTTCTGTGTGGCGAAATTCCGCCCAGATGAGTTTAATTAATAGGTTCGGGGACAAAGAAGTAAGCTTGATAAATCTGCATGGCGGTTTTGCTAAAGTTTGTCGGGTCGGGGCCTTGCAGATTCATCTAGAGAGGAAGTAGGTGAGAGCTGAGTTATTTGGGACATATCTCAAGCTATTGTTGCAGTCAGAATTAACGAGGTTAGTGGAAGTTAGACTCAGATGAGCATTCCCAACATTTATTTGTCCGCAATCAGGGGAAGGTTTCTTCATTGGTTCATTTCTGCAGTGAACATCCAATTAAATTTTATAAAAACACAGTATTATGAAATCACGTAAATAACAATGAAAATACAAATTCATTTTTAACATTTTTATTATTTTTATTATTATACATTTTTATTTTTACTACGCTCTTGTCGGCTGGTCGGTCGGTATCGATGCGATATCCAGATTGAACGCGAGAGGTTTCCGCAAATACCTGTGGTCAGAAAGAGAAGTTATCAAATCCGTGAAACAAACAGTGTCTGGCGAGGCGTGTTTTTGTGTTGCGATTTCGGTGTTCGTAGTTTTGGCATCTTTTAATCGTTTTTTATACGTTTGAAAATGTTAAATAGGATGCAATTTTGTTTGATGGAATTTATAAAAGAAAATTTCGAGAATGGAGTGCTTATAGAATAGAATGAAGCACCTCGGGATTAGATAATTATTGTTCAAGAATGTGCCATAAGAAACAAGAAGTTTAAACTTAGTTTGGGCAGCCATTTGAAGGAACTGACCAAACAAGTACAAAAAAATGAAAAAAGTCAGGTTTTTCGACTATAATAATAATTTTTAAACATCTTTTAATGTGTTGTCATATGGGACATATGTGTTTCCTCGAAAAGAAATAGTAGAAATTTTTTTATGGTGAATGGCGTCCGTGTGAGGTTTTGCAATTTTGCTAAAGATCTACACCCGTTGAGAATGAATTATTCGAATCTTGCTTCAAGCCATGTTCTGTTTTGGCTCTTTAACCCTCTTTACAAGATTTTGACAAATCTCGTTGATCTAAAATAATCTTTATGTACAATCAGTAGATTATTACAATTCAATTTAATCAAAATAAAGAAGATTTGTAGTAACTTAGACTGTGGAATCTATTTTTTCATATTTTTTCAAATTAATATCTACTACAATGAATGCTCTGAACTATTTAAGAGGCAATTGTTGAATTAAGAGCAGCTGTTTTAGAAGCAATTGCCAGTATTGACAGGCGCTCTCTAAAAAAGGCGACAAATTCAGTTTTAAAAAGATGCAATATTTGCATAAATAATAATGGTGGATTATTTGAACACATTTTTTATTTTAAAAGGTGATCTTTTAAAATAATAATAATTTGAATTTGAGTTTTTCAATTTTTGTTTTATTTTCTTACATTTTGTTACCAGCTAAAAACAAAATATTAGAAAATTTGAAGTATGTCTAATTATAAAATAGAACGTAATTATGAAAATATTCCATGGCTGACTAGGTGAAAATTAAAAAAAAATCAGAAAATTAGCCATAGCTCTTTTATTTTTTATAATAACTATGCCGAGTATTATATCTTTGGAAAGCTCAAAAAATGGCCGATTTGATAAGGCCACAGCCAACTATGATTTAGATTTAAGAAACACAAGTTTATGTCCTATCTCAAAAATCACAAACAACATAAAAAATTGGATCAGATTATCTTATTAAGATAATCTAAAAAAGATAAGGCTTAAGCCCAAAATTATCTACAATTTTTGTCTCTACAGTTTTTCTGTATAATCAGAAATAACGGAGCTTCAGAGATCTGATGAAATAGCAAAAAATCACTCTTTTCAAAATATCTAGTGAGCCATGAACTTTTTTAAAAATCCAAAAGAGGCATTAGATTGAGCATTCAAAACTGCCATTCTTTCCCAACTTAACCTTTGTTCTAGCTCTGCTAGTTTCCGAGATCCCCATAGTGGGCATCGAAAAAAACTTACCCTGTATATTTTACAGAAAAGGCATTTTAAAAAAATCCAAAAAATTAAAACATAGCACAAAGTACTTCGTAATAAAGCAACTCAACAATGTTTGCCCTTCACGCCTCTTGTTTCGGGTAGCCCGGGACACCCTGTATACTTGAAACCAACTATTTTACTCGAAAGCGAGTTGCTAAACGCACAAACCCGGGATATCTCAAATCCACATCTCCTCTCGTTTCCGCTTCGTGGGCTCTCATTCGCCCTAAGTCCGTAATCCGTCACCGTAAACACTCAACAAGTCTCGGTTTGACGCAATCGAGCCGGATCCAGAGCGTCCGCCGGCGCTCCACTCCGGCCGGAGTTCTAGCTCGGTGTGTTCCGGAGTCCGGTCACGGCCTTCCGGGCCCCGGCTGCATCATCAAGTGGCCGCAACCCTTTTCGCTATTTTTGTCCTCACTTGGGCATATTACGCAAACGGTACGATGTATTTTCTTGGGAAGTTTTATAACGTGAAATTGCATGCTTACAATTATTGGCAGCATGTTTTTATTATGTTTAATGATTTCATACAGTTGTGGCTTAAGAAAAAGTATATTTATACTTATTAACCAATCTACCATCTACTATTTATGTTTTTCTTGAGTTGTATAGGTATGTGCTTTCTGTACTTGTACATTATGATATCATGGTGCATTATGAGGAGTAATATGACCAGTGGTATGCCTATTATCGATAATACCTTTCGTTAATTTTACGAATTATAATTCCGAAGCCGAAAATACCACGACTGCGTAGCAGCAGTATCGGTATCTGTCAAAGAAAAGGGTATGAGACATGTTGCACTATGCGAAATGTATAGGACGATACTAAGTATTCTATTCACAAATAAAAGCGCATGTCACACAACAACACACAACCTTTGCTTTGACAGATATAGGTATAATTAGGTTGTTTAAATTTTAAATTGACAAACACAACCTTCTCAAGCTTACAGGCCCTATGCAAATATGTCGCAAACTCGCAACTCTTTTTATTTAAATGCATCTGTGAACTTTGTTTCAATAATCGGGTACCTAAGTAAGTAGGTACGTTTGTTTAACAGACAATAAAAGCAGTAACAAGTAACAAAATATACACAGAAGCGCATAGGTACAGGGTTTTTCCGTATATTTTTCAACCCACCCTAGAACCTCCATTTTTTATCCTAGAAAAAAACTTTTTATATGAAAGTTATAGGATTTTTTACGAGCCATTTGAATCTGTGAACAGATGAAACAAGCGAACGTCGGAAAATTGAGAAAAATATATAAACTTTTGTTTTTTAAATGGAACACCCTGTATATTTTTGGATTTTTGAAATCTACTGGTTCTTCTGATTCCAACAATATATATATGTTACATATTTGCTCCACCCGCCTGCTCAGTATTTCACGTTGCATAATTTGACTATATAGTGTAAGGATATTTTAATTTTCCGACGTTCGTTTGTTTCATCTGTTAACAGATTCAAATGGCTCGTAAAAAATCCTATAACTTTCATATAAAAAGTTTTTTTCTAGGATCAAAAATGTAGGTTCTAGGGGGGTTGAAAAATATACGGAAAAACCCTGTACATTTTCGACAAATAATATGGGAAATTTGGGCAAATAGAGGGAACTATATTTTGTTGTAAGTCGAATTTTTGTGAAAATTTTTCGCAAAGTGCGCGATCAGGCAAATGATGATTATCTATCTTCCCGTATGGTTTAATTTTCATAAAAATAGAAACAACAAGAGAACAAAGAACCATCATGTTGTGAAGGAGAGTAATCTCTTCTAATTGAAATGGCAGTTAGGGTCAATTTCATAATACATTCAACTAAATTATCTTTTGACTTTAACATTAGGTAAATAAACTTTTGCAAACAATACTAAACAATGGTTGTATTGTTAGAAAGCTCCTTTAATTTTAAAGGGTACCTACTTTAGTTTGTCTATGCAATTGGCCCTTAATAATTTTATACTTAAATTTCCGTCCTTTGGAAAGCCCAAAACGAATACAAGTTGACCGCTTGCCGTCGAGGAAAGAAAACCTAGCTACTTCAAGTTATTATTACGATTTGACTTAAGCCGGGTTACTAAGTTCTAGTTTCCCTTGACGGTTTTAGGCATCTTGAAATTATAAAGGACCGATTCTTCACTTTGAACTTTTAGATAAATGTTTCATTTTTTCACAAACAAAACAAATATATAGAAAAGCTGTCGCCAGCACTTCGGGCTGTCTGTTTCCACCCAGAGATACACTGCCTCGTCTTAGCAATCAGGCGACGATAGCAGTACCCGCACTACACAAATTAATTCTGGTAAATTTCTTGTAAAATCAACTGACGGAGTGACAGGCCACGCCGCGCAGACCCACAAGCTATGTTGCCAACTTTCTCAACTTCAGGGCTTTCCTGTAGTCGGCTGTGTGACAAACTTTGGGAAACAATAGAACTTTAAAAAATACTGTCACTTTGTCATATTATAAACTTAATGTCTTTGGGAGAAGTTACGGGGTGTTAAAATTCGCAAAAAATACATATATTTTTTAGTATCTATCTGTATATTAAATAATATCTTTCTTTTTCTGAGACATGTAACACCCTGTAACTTCCTTAGGGAGCCCCAAAGCAGTGATTATAATACTGAGATGATGATCACTGAATTTTTCTAATAGTGCATTCGAAAGCCCGTACCTAATTACGTAATTCCACCAAAATGTCCTTCAATTCCGTTTGATATTAAAAAAGTTACGGACAAAATAAAAAAGTGGAAGTTTTCAGTTTTTTCAGGTTATTTTAGTAACCACGTGAGCTATGTCAAATTTCTTTACAGATTCTTGAAACACATCAAAATGCGCAACTTTTGTCTAATTTAACCAACCTTGCAGCTCTTACCGTTTCAAAAATACCAATGGTGGGCATTTTGAATGTGAACACCCTATATATTCTTGTAGTGTAACTTGGTGATTCTACATCCACTGGTTCAATCAGGGACCCTTTAAAGTAAGGGGACCCAGCATTATACTTTCCAAAGTGAGGCCGTTTCTTTCCCCATTCTAATGGTCTCAATGATGCCAAGTATGCAATTTTATTGGAGAATCTATGGATATAACAGGTACTTTAATTGTTAGTAAAAATTAATATGATTTCTAAAAATTAGACTTGACAATGTTCTGTGAACAACCACAGAATATGGCAAGTGCCAAATGAATCAAATTTATTTTATATTTGAATTTGGTTTCCTGCAATTATTTCCAGGAATTTAAGTAATATAAGTAAGGTAAGTCAGTGCTGATTTTGCTTATTTGAGAATTTTTCGCTATTGCACCTTGTTACCAAACCATTTGTAATATGTAGGTGTAATAGGTACGAACTTTCTTCCCTTGTTGAATGTATCTACCCAAAGAACTTTCACAGATTTCGAGATGGACTAATAAGATTAGGTCTTGTACTTAGTTCTAATCATGTAGTTTTTCTCGGTGCTCATTTTTGTAATTTTATTTCTCTCCCAAGGTACCTCACAAACGTAAAATAAACTTATAGTTGTAGATAAAAACTGTTTAAAAAAGACCTGACTGAAGATACCTGCTTAATAATTTAATATTTAGGAAATACCATTTTTGTTTTGAACTACTTACTTATACGTAATGCCCACGTAATGGGAATTGTAGGATTACTAAAGGTGAGACAAGAAAAATCTGGTTGCAATTATTGGGACTACTACAGGCGGCCGCATTACCTGACTATCTGGAAGTTAGAAAACTTAAAAATTGTGGATTATGATGGGAAATATTTTGCCTCCTTTGGAATCTATGGCAGTGGCATGTCACATAAAACTTGATGGCAGTTGGAGACTGACATAACATAACCTTGTACCAGCCCATTATGTGGTCTCCTTGGAGATATACAGAAAACAAGGCTTCACTTTTCCTATGTGATGGACTGTGACATGCTGGGTCCCCTTATTTTAAAGAGTCCCTGACTTTTCCTGTGATAGACTGTGACATGCTGGGTCCCCTTATTTTAAAGAGTCCCTGGGTTCAATTCAATTAGAGGAAACTTCCCTTGCGGTATTCCGATCACCCCTGCGTTTTTGAGGAAAAATTATCTGGCGGATGGTCGTCGTTCCTCTTGTTCAACGAAAAAAAAAAACGCCCGGGTCAGCGGCTGCCGGCGCTGCCGCATCCGACATTTCCCGGGCCCGCATCTCGATCGACTCCCTCCACGCTCCGCGCTCTAGTCGGCCGCCGAGCGACGCTCGTCAGAGGCGGCTCCGGCCCTCCCGTCGCCACGCCGTCTGCGATTTACTTTCGCTGGCGTAGCGAGCGCCGCGCCGCGCCAGGTTCAAAACCGTTGCAGGATCGAACCGTTCCGAACGCAGGGCGGCCGGCCCACGATGGCGAGCGCCGTTGTCAGGCTGGCGGGCAGTTCCGCTTTCGTATTTTACCATTTAGTGGAGTCAACGTAGACGAAAAATGGTGTTAATTAGGAATTAATAGGGAAGTCATGGATTTGAATGAAACCTTTTGAAACACCTTCAAACATACTTTAATTTAAAAGTCCGCAGGTTGAAAAAGTGCGCTTTTTATTTTAAAAATAAAAAAAATCAAAAAATCAGACTGTAGAAATTTCGAACGAAATTAATAAAAAAAACCTTTTTCTGGCCCTTTTCAACCCAAAATCTACATATATATCTACAGTCAATTTTGACTGTAAAATTGACTAAAAATTTCAAACGAAATTAATAAAAAAAAACCTTTTTCTGTCCCTTTTCAATCCAAAATCTACATATATATATATGTATCATTTTGGTATTGGTAAAACTTCAACATAATTCCCTGATGAAGGTCACGAAGTAGGCAGAAAGCTTGGTATTATAAAAAGATAACTCTGCGTAAAATTAGGGAAGGTTAAGCGAATTACCTAAAATAAACAAAAAAAATTGTAAACAAAATCTACAAAAAAACTAAACTCTCATTAATAATAATAAATAATATCTTTAAACCATAAACGTACACAGAAAATAGTTTTACCCAAGAAGTTAAATGTATTTAAGAAAATAAAACTACTTACCTAAAGTTGAAGTGAAATTCATCAAACACCTTCTTTATTTCTTTATGTTGCACAGATTAATCAAAGTTGCTAAAGTTGGATGAAAGTCTGCACGAAGAAAATAAATTAATTACTTTTATAACTACCATATAATCCAGCAAGTGCGAAACCAGAAACCCACAAGTTTTAATGCCTGCCCTGACCCAATTTTTGACAGATCCCAAACTTCTGATAACTCCGCACTATACAGTGTGGATGTGGATAGAAATTGTGGAATATTGCTTATATTTCTTAAAATATTCCTCATACCAAAAACATGTTTTAATAAAAGTGTTAGGGAAAATTATTTCCTGTTTAGTGATATTAAGCGATCTTTCGTAGCACAAAAAATGTGGTTTCCATGGTAACCGATTTAATTTTTTTCAATGGAACCATAAACTTTTTTTGGTGAAAATTGATACATTGGAACTTTCTGAATACGATACAATACAATTTTAATGGGGTCGCATAAAATAAAAATACAAAAAAAAATATTCTATATTATGCTATTGGCATGGACAATGTTTATCGAAATAATTATTAACATCAAGTTAGCCATGCCAAAATCAGAGCAATTCGAAACTGTCACTAGTTGTGTAACTATGTACATTGTTACACTAAACGTACTTTTTTTACTGAATTTTCTGTCTACTTAAGTACTTAGTATGTTAACCTGTATTCTTTCCGTTTCACTTAATCCAAGCGCCATTATAACTTACTAAGTACTTAAGTACACAGAAAATCGAGTAAAAAAAGTACGTTTACTGTAACAATGCACACAATTACAGGCAACTGACAGCTAGTGACAGTTTCGCATTGTTCTGATTTTGGCATGGCTAACTTGATGTTAATAATTATTTTGATAAACATTGTCAATAGCATAATAGAAAACTTATTTTTTGTATTTTCTTTATGCGACCCCATTAAAATTGTATTGTATCGTATTCAGAAAGTTCCAATGTATTAATTTTCACCAAAAAACGTATATGGTTATGGTGCCATTTAAAAAAATTACCATGGCAACCACATTTTTTGTGCTACGAAAGATTGCTTGATATCACTAAACGGGAAATAATTTCCCCTAACACTTTTACTAAAACATGTTTTTGATATGAGGAATATTTTAAGAAATATAAGCAATATTCCACAATTTCTATCCACACTGTATAGCTGCCTTCACTTTACGAAGAGTATGGCTGCCGAGAGTTTTTAGTTTCAAGGTTTATTTTACCATATTAAAATTGGTAGGTACGTAAATACCTACTAATTATTTAGTTAATAGGAAAAACCAATAATAGCTGGCCTCCCAAATAAAAACTGTAGCTCTCTCGTGTATTTATTCATTTAATTTGATTGGTCTCGCAATTTAAAGTCTAATAAATGGGACTTTATACTTTATACAATGCTTAAAATCACTTTATAATAATCAATTCAGTTTGAAAATTTTACAGTTCTTAAACTCGTATGCCTATAGGTAATAAGAAACTGTTTCCAAAACATTCCAAATAAAGATTGTGTTATTTTAGTCCAAAGAACCTGTGGTAATGGATATCAAAACGGGTTAGAGCTCTAGGTCAATCTCCCTCAAAATCAGTCAAAATGTGGCAACTTTCTTTTTGTAAAAATAAATATACCGTGTCTAAGGCTATCAAAAAGCTCTATTCATAAATTGTGAGATTTATACGTAAAAGAATGTAGTAGATACTAATGATAGTGTCTTCTGCCATGTTCATTCAAATATTTGCCTTTCTTGTTGACTTTAAAAGAGTGCCAAAAGTTTGCCAAACTCCCGTATGGATATCGTTGAGAGTGGCCAAATAGGATGTGCCTTAACCTCTGGATCCCCTCGGATTTTTTCGGATTAAATCGACTGAAGGATATTATAAAAAAATTCTAAGTGAAGGGCCAGAGCAATTTTTTGAATGTCCAAAAATGTTAACCTGCCCCGAAAATAGGTTTTTCCGACCTAGTTAGACCAGTAGATGACGGAAATAAAGGTTAAATTCGATTTCGTAGAGTCGTTTCCGAGATTTCGTATTTAAAGTCCAAAATTGTACAACACCTCCAGAATGGAGGAATGGAGGAAAAAATTATTTGCTCGAAACCTGTGAGCCCTGCGCCTTCGGGACCACGCTAAATGGATTCGGCTGGTCAATTTACTTAGAAAAAGTTCCATTTCGCGGTAGAATTACGCTTAATCCGGACGCAGCATCAAAGTGTTAGAAAAAACGGAACAGATCCCTGGAAAATTCCTTGCGCGCGTGACGAATATTTTCCCGAGATTTTCGGGGGGTCAACCCCTTTGGAAACTGAAATTTGAAGATTTCGAGAAAAAATTAACATCAGCCGGAAACAGGCTTATCCGAAGCAGATTGGCCGGTAGATTCCGATAATCCGGTCGAAATTAAACGGAAGTTTCTCAATGCCCGGCCAGCGCACTTTTTCGAAAAACCCCTAAATTTTCCAAATTTCCAACTTTTTAAACGAACTCAGATCGTGTTCAAAACTAGCCTATCCGACGTAAATTAACCCGTAGAACCCGAGATTTCGCATTTAATGTCCAAAATTGTCCAACACTTCCAGAATATAGGGGTCGAATTATCGTAAAAATTATTTGCTCGAAACCGGTGATCCCTGCGCCTTCGGGACCATTCTAAATCGATTCGTCTGGTCGATTTACTTTGGAAAAGTTCCATTTCGCGGTAGAATTACGCTTAATCCGGACGTAGCAACAAAGTGTTGGAAAAAAACGGAACTTCGAGTTTTCACTTTCGATTTGAATTTGAAGGTCATTTGCGCAGAAACGGTTAGAGCTACGACATTGTGCGTGGCGCCAATCGGCGCAGCGCCTTGAGATGTATAAGACACTGTGAAATCAGATACCTGGAAAATTCATTGCGCGCGTGGCGAATATTTCCCCGAGATTTTCGGGGGGTCAACCCCTTTCGAAACTGAAATTTGAAGATTTCGCAAAAAAATTAACATCAGCCGGAAACAGGCTTATCCGACGCAGTTTGGCCCGTAGATTCCGAAAATAAGGTCGGAATTGAACTTGGAAGTTTCTAAAAATGCGCGGCCAGCGCACTTTTTAGAAAAAAACCCTAAATGTTCCAAATTTCCAACTTTTTAAACGAACTCAGATCGAGTTCAAAACTAGCCTATCCGACGTAAATTGACCCGTAGAACACGGATCCGGCCTCCAAATTCCTATCCTGGCAAACAGGAACTTTTCAGATATATCTCGCGTCGGTTTCATGCTGGTATTTTCTCGTATAATCGTCATGGTGTATTTGCCCAAGAAAAGCAATATAGCAGCGGTCTTAATGTAAATTTTTATTGGTTCGTAAAGTTATTATAGTGGGACCCAGTTTTGGCCTTCGATCATTTCCTCTATAGAGAGAAATCGTAATAATTTCATTTATTGATCAAGGCTCTTTATTAGGTACTTGCAAATGTAAAAATTTGCATTATTTATTACCTTATATCAAAGAAAAATAAAATGTCTGTGCTATTTTATGGTACAGCCAAAAATTTTAAATCGACTATGACCTACTTATAGTAGATTATCAATCAACTCTTCTTTGTTTCAGGACAAAGTCGACCTCGGAGAACTCATGATTTGCCTCTGCTATTTGCCAAAAGCTGGAAGACTCACAATTACAATCATCAAAGGCCACAATCTTAAAGCTATGGACATCACTGGAAAATCGGGTTCGTTACGCAAATGCAAAAAGTATTTAGGTGTCTAATTCGGGATAATTATTTTAGATCCGTACGTAAAAGTATATCTCTTGTGCCAAGGGAAAAGGATCAGAAAGAAGAAGACAACAGTGAAATATAATACTCTCTCGCCAGTTTTTAATGAAGCTTTAGTGTTCGATGTACCTGAAGAAAATATCAATGAAGTGTCTCTGGTGGTCAAAGTCATAGATTACGATAGGTATGTAACATTTTGTAACAACTATTATGGGTATTTTCAGGAGTAATCAAGTGGTTATTAGTTATTAATGATAATACCGTTCGTTAATTTTAGGAATTATAATCCCAAAACTGAAAATACACCGACAGCCCAGCATGAGTGGTACTTTTTTTAGTATTGGGATTGTAATGAGTTAACAAATAACGAAAGGTATTTATCTGATTATTATAGGCATAAGTACCACGAGTTGTATTTAGGAAGATTATTTAACGACTGCAAATAATGTAATTTATAGAAATAGTTTCGTGTCCTGGTTTGATTCGCAATGGGTACACTTAGTCGGTAGATGGGACAAAATAACAACACTGGTGTTTTTTTCACAAAGCCGACGTTTCGATTTATGTCTAAATCATCTTCAGGGCTACAAGCAGATTAAGAAGATAATATCACAAACAATTTGAAAAATTAAAAATTAAAAAATATCACAAACAATTTGAAAAATTAAAAATATTAAAACTTAAATGAGCTATGAGAAGGGGAACACATGGTTTCCTCACTAGGTAAGGTTGTTCCCCTTCTCATAGCTCATTTAAGTTTTAATATTTTTAATTTTTCAAATTGTTTGTGATATTTTTTAATTTTTAATTTTTCAAATTGTTTGTGATATTATCTTCTTAATCTGCTTGTAGCCCTGAAGATGATTTAGACATAAATCGAAACGTCGGCTTTGGGAAAAAAACACCAGTGTTGTTATTTTGTCCCATCTACCGACTAAGTGTACCCATTGCGAATAATGTAATTGTTAAGTGTTTAAGCGCAATTTGACAACCAAACTTATTATATGTTATATAATGATTTGCCTTTTCGAAAATGTGATTTAAAAAATAAAAAAAAGTAGCCACAACCGGGATTTGAACCCGACACCTCTCGCACCCAAAGCGAGAATCATACCACTAGACCATTGTGCTTCCTTATAAAATTTACTTAACTAGCAGCATTTAAATTTAATTACCTTGCTTAAAAGTTAAAAATTGTGATAACTCAAATTGTATTTTCTAGACCTATATTAAATTCGGTACTGTGAAGAAATCATCGGTTTACCGATCAGTTTTAGCTACCACAACATTTGTTTAGCATATAATAACTAGGACCGTTGACTGAAATATTTCAGTCAACGCTAGGACGTTACTCTAAGAGAGTAGTATTTCAGCGATTATTTCCCTTATATTGCTTGCATCCAATAAGGTAGCTATTTAAATAAAAATCCAACCACTCATATGCCTCTGCTAGCGATAATTATTACACTTGTGCAAAAACCAAAGCGGTAATAACACTTGTGCAATTATCACTTCGTTGCCGAATCTGTTCGATACAAACACGTATACTTCTTAAAATTGGTGTGTTTTACACTGTTCTAAATTATGCAGCTAATAAATTATGTTGCGATATTATTAAGCATTGTATCAATGAATTTATATAACTTTTACATTGCTAAATTATTGTTGTTATTAGACCTCTGTCTCCGTCTAAATTTATGACACACATTCAGAAAATAAACCAAATCTAACAGGGTGTAGGTATAATCGCATTTGCCTTGGATATCCAAGCGTCATGTTTGTTTACTCGAACGCTACAGTCGAAGCTGTCAATAAACTCGTTCAGAACGAGTCGTTTTGGAAATGTAAACATAGAAAAAATTAATACAGTAATTAATAAGTCGTATTCGTGAAATAATCTCGACAAATACCACTAGTGTCGGAAATTTTTCTAAAGAATTTTATTCTCAAGCGCTATTTTGCCCATTACCAAAACCACTCGTACAAATTGGGCTTTTATTTTCAGAGATAAAATCCCTCGAGGTTCACTCTCTGGATTTTATCAGCAATTAAAAGACCAATTTATACTCGCGATCTTTCTGGGCAAAATAGCGCTTTCGAAAAAAATTATCGATACAATTTCAGGCACTTGTGATATTACCTACGAAAATACCACACACGTGGTATTATCGCTGAAATCGTCACCTGATTGGTTAATATTTCAAAAATTGAGTCATTTTATTGGTTCATATTGGCAGGAGTTTTGCCCCCATCTTTTAAAGTAGGTACCTGCTTCCCTGAAACTAGCTAATCCTAAGAAGATCCTCAGTTCAAATTTTACGTGCCTGAAGGTGGATTGAATTATGTTAATAAATCCCCAAAAGTTTTTAGAACTCGAAAACTGTATGAAAGAAAATGAGATTCGAAACTCCAGTTTTAAATAAAATTATCGGCTTGTTAAAATGTGTGCGGTCGATATCTTTAGTTTTAGTTTCGAAACTTCCTATTTAATGAAAGTTTAACTCAGTAGAGGGAATATATTATAGGTATCTTTTGTGAGGAACACCGTGCAGAATCTATTTTTAGTCCAGACAAAATGGTTGGGTTTAATTTTATAATAAAGTGAGATTTTAATATATGTAATATATAGTAGGTAGGTACCTAACTTTGCAAAATGGCAGGTAAAGGGAAGTGGAAAACTAATAAAGCTTTTTCAAGATTCGAGGGTCCCTGTCTCATGTGAGAGACACGAGCGCCCGGTATATGATTGTCGCGACCAAGTTGGCCTATTGTTACTGTCAGAAGAATTTAGTGTGTGTGTCAGATTTAATCTTTGCGTTGCAATAAAACGGTTCATTGTTCCGCGGTATTTTCTTTCGAACCAGTGTCCCGGGGCAGCCGGAGGCTTGTCGGGAGGGACACTACATTTTGTGGCGACCGTGACAGGACCGCGGGACGTGTTCACGTGAGCGTTCAGGATTGTGCTCATGTTATTGGTAGCCTGCGACTTCAGGCTATAACATGGAAGCTGCCAAGAAGAATCGCAAAGTGCTTCGCGGCGCTTTTACTCGGTCCGCGAACGAGTTGGAAGCACTATTGTCGGCACAGACGCCTGATCTAGATGAGATTGAAGTCAGCTGGGAAATCGTGCATAAAAAATTCGGAGAAGTAAACGTTGTAAACGAGGCTGTATATTCCATGCTACTGGAGCAAGATGCAAGTGAAGATACACTGGAAAAAGATGTCAGTGAAAGCGATGTTTATTTAAAAAGGTACACGACCCTCCGAATAAAATCTCATGCCCTCCTAGGTAAGCGTGACGTAGATACCAACAAGGACATCTCGGAGGCAGGTAATAGTAGTGGAGGCCGAAGTGTAGGCGCAGGTAGGCTTAATTTTAAATTACCTAGAATTGAAATAAAAAGATTTAGCGGCGAAATAAAAGACTGGTTGAGTTTTTGGGCACAATTCCGAAAGGTGCATGAAGACCAGAGCATAGACGTACGGGACAAGATTGCCTACTTAGAGCAGGCCACTGTACCAGGTAGCAGAGCTAGGCGCGTCGTAGAAAGTTTTCCTGCGATGGCGGAAAATTACGAGAAGATGGTGGACTGCTTGAAAGCGAGGTATGGTAGGGAAGACCTGCAAATCGAGGTGTACGTGCGCGAATTGTTAAAGCTGATTTTGAGTAACTCTGTAGGTCGTGGAGACGTCGACATTTCTTTGCTTTACGATCGCATTGAGACGCAGATAAGGGCGCTAGAAACGCTGGGGATTACCAAGAAAAATTGCGCAGCCATATTGTTTCCACTCATCGAGTCATGCCTGCCAGAAGGATTGCTGCGAGCCTGGCAACGTTCGGGTGAGTTTTCTGGGGTTTGCGGAGGGAAAACTGAAGAGTTTTCCGAAGAATCACCACTACAAAATCGGTTAGAGAGTATTATGCGGTTCTTAGAACGAGAAGTTGAGAATGAACAACGCATTGTTCTCGCGACTGATAAGTTTGGATTAAGCAAGGGGGTATCGAGCAAATCGGCGGCTGCACCCAACAAGAACAGACCACAACAGGTTCCTGAGCAAAAAATGGCTACTGCGGCCTGTCTTGTAAATTCGGAAATAGGAAAATGCGTTGGGGGTCATGCGAGCGGCAGTTGTTTTAAGGCACAGGGGCTAACTCTAGAGCAGCGTAGGGAACTCCTCGTCAAAAGGAGTGCGTGTTTCAGATGTTTGACACCCGGTCACGTTTCTAGAAGATGCCGGAGTAAGCAGAGGTGCACGATTTGTGGAAAGCTACATGCCTCGTTAATGTGTACACACTGTACACAGCCTTCACCCTCGTCGAAGGAAGGGCCTGTGGAACAGCCGGTAAGTCAGGCGCTTGTAAATCGGACTAATTCTCCGGTGGTTTATCAAACATTGTGGGTAAACATCGTCTGTGGGCAGAAATCTCGTAAAGTTCGGGCTTTCTTGGATGGTGGTTCCGGGCGATCGTACATTTTGACCTCCACAGCGAGAGATCTCGGATTTGAGCCGGTGGGCTATGAAACGGTTGTTCATAGCTTGTTTGGGGGACTGGTCACTTGTCCACAACAACATTCTCGTTACGAGATTCGGTTGACTGACGATAGAGGGCGTTCTTGTGTTGTGAGCGTATTAGATTATCCCGAGATTTGTAATACGGTTTATCCCATTCATCAGGGAGTGTGGATGAGCGAGCTAGAGTCTCATGGCATTATGTTGTCAGATGTTTTTAATTCTGGGCCTATCGAGGTTTTGTTGGGCGCCGACATATTGGGCAAACTTTACACCGGACGCAAGGTGGATTTAAGATGTGGTTTGAGCGCGATGGAAACCATCCTAGGTTGGACTCTTATTGGGCGGGATTCGACATGCGAGGCAGAGACTAGCTCAGCGATGACTGTTCTGTCATTGTACGTGAACGATGCACCCATTACAAAGTTATGGGATCTGGACGCCTTGGGAATCATTGACTCCGCAGAAAGAAAAACACGTGCGCAGTTGGAGTTGGCGACAAAAGAACTGTTCCTGCAGACTGTTAGACGAGACGATCAGGGCCGGTATATCGTAAGGTTGCCGTGGTTGGAGGGACATCCACCCCTACCATCCAACTATAGATTGGCAGAAAAAAGGTTGGAATCCACATTGAATCGGTTGAAGTCAAAGGACATTTTAGACGATTATGGGCAAGTTTTCGAAGAATGGCTAGCTGAGTGTATCATCGAAAAGGTCTCTGAGGAACAGTTTGACACTGAACCCTGTCATTACCTAGCGCACCGACCAGTCGTAAAAGAAGGAAGCACCACGAGGATCAGGCCGGTCTTTGACGCCTCTGCGAGCGAAAGAGGAAAGCCGTCCCTGAATGATTGCCTAGAAGTTGGACCAAACTTGATAGAATCAATTCCTTCTCTCTTGTTGCGCTTTCGAATTGCTAAGCTGGGTGTTGTGTCGGACGTGAAGAGGGCCTTTCTGCAAGTTGGTATTGATGAAGCAGACCGGGACTTCCTGCGATTTCTTTGGACGAGTCCAGACGGGAAGCGAATCGTGTTTCGTCATAGGCGTGTGGTTTTTGGGGTGAAATCAAGCCCATTTCTACTGGGGGCAACCATCGACCACCACCTTCGAGCTTGTGCAGAAAAGTGTGATAATTCTGACGTCCCATATAGCAAAGAGACAGTGGACAGACTGTCACGTAGCTTTTATGTCGACAACTGCGTGACCAGCCTTGCGGACGAGACATCCCTCGAAGTTTTCATCAAGGAATCCGTGTCTGTCATGTATGATTCGAAGTTCGAACTGAGAGGGTGGGAGTACACGAAGCGCGTGGAATCTGAAGGAGAGCGTTCTGTTCCAGTTTTAGGATTGATTTGGGAAGCGAATAAAGATGTCCTAATGCTTAACGAAAAGTGTTTCAAAGTCGAGGTCGTTGAAAGCAAGGTGGTGACGAAGCGATTGATCCTTTCTGTGGCACAAAGGATATATGACCCAATAGGGTACACCTGCCCTGCCGCGCTTCAGCCAAAAATCCTGTTGCAGCTAACCTGGAGTAGAAAGATGAATTGGGACGTTCAAGTGGATGAAGACATCGAACGCGTTTTCCAAGAGTGGACGGCAGGTTTGCCTTTTCTGTTCAAGATACAAATACCTAGGTGGGTTAAAGCTGGTCCTGGAGAGGTACGTCATAGGAGCGTCCACGTTTTCTGCGATGCTAGCAAGGACGCGTACGCCGCGGTGGTTTTCCTGCGTACGGAATCTGAGAACAAGGTGTCGGTGTCTCTGATCGCTGCAAGAGCCCGGGTTGCTCCTCTCAAAGAAGTCACAATTCCAAGGCTTGAATTATTGGCGGCGACGTTAGGAGCACGTCTTGGATCATCTGCAATGCAAGATTTTGATGATGAGGTCGAGGTTCACTATTGGAGCGACTCATCAACGGTTGTTTCGTGGATCCGCAGATTCGAGGAATGGGCCACCTTTGTTGGAAATAGGGTAAAAGAGATCAGGTCGTTGACACGAACCGAATGTTGGAACCATTTGCCTGGTTCTATGAACCCAGCGGACCTTCCTTCGCGTGGTTGTTCTCCTCAACGCCTGTATGAGTCGAGATGGTGGGAGGGCCCCAAGTGGTTGTACGAAGATCCTGTTCTATGGCCTTGTGGTGAACTGATGGCCAACGAAGAAGAAGTACTCCGAGAAAAGAAGAAAGGAGTAGTAGTCTCTATGTTGGACATAAATGGCGATCCCTGGCATCTGTGTTACTTCTCAAAATTTGGAAAGACGTTGCGGATGGTTGCTTGGACTCGTCGTTTCATCGACAATGTTAGGGACACGCAACAACGCAAGACCGGTACCTTGACTGTAGCCGAAATCGATGCAGCTGAAGTATTCGTTTGGCAAATGGTTCAAAAGGAATGTTTTGAAGGGGAAACTGACCAACGCCTTCGAACGTTGCATCCTTTCAAGGATGGAGCCGGGTTGATTCGCTTGAAAACTCGGATTTCGAACAGAGAAGACACCGAATGTTTCCGTTTTCCAGTTGTTTTATCTGGAAAGCACCTCTTAGTCCAGCGCATGATTTTTGATCTTCACGAAAAGTCGTTACATGTTGGCCCACAGGGAATGTTGGGGTTGCTTCGAGAGAAATACTGGGTTCTTGGGGGAAGACGAGTCATTCGCTCAGCTTTATCTCGTTGTGCCACTTGTAGGAAACAAGACAGCAAGCCGTTTCAAGAAGAGAGCCCTGCGTTACCTGTCGATAGAGTGCGAGATGCGGCGCCATTCGAGATTACGGGCGTAGATTTTGCTGGCCCTTTGTTTCTGAGATCGGGCGAAAAGGTGTGGGTGTGTCTATTTACGTGCGCGATATATCGGGCGGTGCACCTGGAACTAGCGATGTCATTGTCGACTTCTTGTTTTATGAAAGCCCTACGACGTTTTGTGGCCAGAAGAGGTCGACCCCACACGATCTACAGTGACAACGGGACGAACTTTGTCGGTACAGAAAATGCGTTCGCCAGTTTGGACTGGGTTTCCGTTTCTGAATATGCCACGGCGCAAAGAATTGTTTGGCGCTTTAACCCCCCTACTGCTGCCTGGTGGGGTGGATTTTGGGAAAGACTTATCGGTATCCTCAAACGTTTATTGCGGAAGGTTCTTGGCAACGCGTGTTTATCGTTCGAGGATCTGTCAACTTTAATGTGCGAGTGTGAAGACGTGATCAACTCTAGACCCATCACGTACGTTTCCACCGATCCGAGAGACTTAGGCGTTCTAACCCCTGCGATGTTTCTACGAGAAGTTCGAGCGTCTGGAGTTCCGGATTGTGACGCAGTTGATCGTAGTTCCTTATGTCGTAAAGCAAGGTACCGTCAGAGATTGTGTGACGATTTGCGCCGACGCTTCCGATCAGAATATTTGGGTCAACTGAAGTTTAATAGAAGCTGCCAATCGACTGCAATGATTCGTTGTGGCGACATTGTTTTGGTGGGAAGTGATGGGAAGAAGCGTCTGGATTGGCCGATTGGACGTGTCCTCGAGCTATTCCCTGGAAGAGATGGAAAGGTCCGTCTTGCGCGAGTTCATACGGCTCGTGGTGTCCTGCTGAGACCCATTCAACGCCTGTTCCCAATGGAGTGTCGGGAGTCATCAGAAAAGTCTGCTGCTTCGGAGTCTCGTTCTGCACCAGAGAGTACGGGCGTACCAGAAATCGATTCCGAGTGCGATGTGCGCGCTACGTCGGTAAGTGCGGGAGTGCAAAAGGTCAATTCCGAGGGCAGTGCGATTCGCCCATTTATGAGTGTCACGCGAAGTGGTAGACTTTCGAAGATGCCTAAGAGGTTTAGATAAGAGGAAGGCTTCTTTGTCTCAAGCCTTAGATATAAGTTGTATTTGTTAGAACAGTTTAAGTTTGCCTTGTGTGCAACGAGCTTTCGTGTCTCGATTGTGAGTTACTTAAAATGAAACGTTCCTCAGGTGGGAGGATGTCTCATGTGAGAGACACGAGCGCCCGGTATATGATTGTCGCGACCAAGTTGGCCTATTGTTACTGTCAGAAGAATTTAGTGTGTGTGTCAGATTTAATCTTTGCGTTGCAATAAAACGGTTCATTGTTCCGCGGTATTTTCTTTCGAACCAGTGTCCCGGGGCAGCCGGAGGCTTGTCGGGAGGGACACTACAGTCCCCTTGGAGTAGTCTATACCTAGAGATAATCTATTGAGCTAATCTTATAATAGTGGAGCTTTTTATGTCGTTACTGTTACTGACATTTTTACCTGGAATTTATTATTTGGAGAATTTCCTATGCCTTATTAAAAAAATGCATACCCTTCTTATATTTTTACTTTTTATATCACCAAGGAGTAGGTACATTATTGTGAATAACTGAAATGTATTTATGTCTATTAAAAATAATAAAATAACATGGATGTTCACAGTTTACACAAATGCTATAAGAATTTTCTACATAGGTATCATAGCCGATAATATATACCTATCATAGCCGAACGTTCGGCTATGATAGGTATATATTAAAGCTTTCCTTTTAAAAAGAAAACTGATTAGTCAATATCCTACAAATTTGCAATTACCTGTTTTTATTTAAATTAGTGTACATTTTTCGTGAAACACCTTTTGTAATAAAAATATATTAAAATAAATTTTCCAATTTTTTATTTAATAATAATTGCCTATTTTACTTTCCTTTCACTTAAACTATTTTCTTTTCTACCAAACAGGATTGGACTAAATGAGCTAATGGGTTGCACTTTAATTGGTCCTAATTTCATTGGAAAAGGGAGAGACCATTGGACAGAAATGTTAGACAACCCTAGAAGGCCCGTAGCTCAGTGGTACCCTTTGATGGAAGCGGTACCGGCCAATGTCCCTCCACTCAAAGACGGTACTATCACTCTCAACTGCCTCAACAGCAGGTAAAAAATAATAATTGCAATCTTAAACTTGCGAAGGTTTTGTTCATTTTTTTACGTAAATTATTTAATACATTACTTATAAAATGATCCGAAGAAAAAAATGTCTTTCAGGTGAAGTCCTAAATTCGATGAGTAAAGTGGATATAACAATCTGCCCAGAATCATTATCAGTCTTGGTGCTAAGTTATTGGAAATGCGAGACGTCTTTGCAGATTATGACCCTATGAGAGATAACACACGAATAGCTTTATACACTGTAGCATTTTATGTAAAAGAAAGTTTTGGAGATATAGTAAGTTCTCATACATGCCCTGTTAAAAATACAGAAGCCCCGAAGTACAGCGATAACTTGAGGTAATTTTGTCGAATAACTCTGAAAAGTTTTACTTTAAAATTCGACGTTTTATTCTACATGAACTTTAAATGTGTAACCCTTCTTCATTTTTATATGCTACAAGCGCATATCAAAATGATTCTTTCGTCTGTTTTTATGGGCCATTTCGACTGAAATATACAAAATTTTATAGAAATTCTACAAAGTTTGCTTTTAATGGTATACTCTGTCTATACTATAAAAAACTTGCCATATTAGATTATATATTTATACTGTATAGGTGTACTATATGATATTATCTTCAACAGGGTTTTTAATTTGACATTCTATTCTCGTAATATATCAAATTCTGTAATCCGCGAAGATTTTTCTATTTACCTAATATCTTTTTATATTGTAGTCCATCAGCTCAAATTAATATTATCAACATATAGCTGTAGGTCCTATCAAATTACGGTTGCCAAAAGTGGTTGTGCAAGTAAGGTTTGTGTAAATACCTTTAATATCCACATCGTACCTATCGTTGAAAGGTAAAACAAAAATGTCCTCAATAATATACATATATGCCCATTATTCCTCGCTATAAAAATTCACCTTGAGCATAACGTAGTAAGTTTTGCTTTATACTTTTATTTTACCCCGGGGATATCTTAGATTGTTGTGAAAAATGTGATATAGAATTTAATACAATAAGAGTAGCATATTTATACTATAAAGGAGTTATTATATTGTAAGTGTTCAGAAGTTCTATTACTATTATATTCTTCCTAAGATATTTAAATCAACTACAAGGACTGGCACAAATAATTGTTGTTTATTGAAGATGTTTAAATAGTTATACTCGGTGACCGTGGTTTGTGTACACAAACTTTCGCATTTTGTAGAAAAAGTCATTTTAGGACAAAAGTTCTTATAAATATGCGTGCATAAACCCTTAGTTTCGGGATACAGTTCCTTTAAAAAAGTTTTTTCTTTTATTTTTTATCTCTAGGTACTAAAACAGATATTGACTTCCAACTCGATATGTAGTAATAAATCTTCAGGGCCCACAGGTGGGTACCCGCGGAATAACTACTGTCCATGTAGATTCACAAACTATCACAACCTTTAATATACATAATCTCTACGCCAATGACTTCAGAAAAACTTTGTTTATTTTTTTTTTATTTTTAATATCTTCTGAACCCGTACATTATTTTTGTTTGGAAGGCTTTCAAACATCGCTTCTTTTAAACTTTTTTATACCTCCCGATTTTCACGTTTTTTTCTATTTAAATTTTAGCCGCGAGAGATTCGCCTTGGTTTAATTTTTTTTTATCTGTTAGTTGGCATTTTGTAAAGAAATTATTTACTTTTCAGAGCACTCAGGAGGTATAAAGTTTCATAAAAATTCAGCATTTTGATATGGCCCTGAGAAAAACACCCTGTACATTTTTCTATTGAATCTTTGCACAAAAACACTTTGAGTGATCCTGCTGACCATTGAATTGTTTTCAAGGGATTTCATGACACACTTTACTCGCTAATTCATATTTTGCTCATCTTTGACACTCTGTAGAATGAAACTCTCTGTTTAAACTAACGGTTTATTTATTTCTACGTGCATGTTTATAGGAACTTTTCGTCCTAAAATGCGTTTTTCTACAAAATGTCAAAATTTGTCTACACAAACCGGGGACACCCTGTATACTTCACCATGGTCCAAATTGTATCGATTAATAAATTGGTCATAGATAATGCCCTTCTTCACGCTGGCGTGAAATTTCCATAATGGTAATTACAATTTGATACAATTTGGACCATCGAGGTAAAAATCAAAACTGTTAAATACAAATAGCAAGTTTCATAAGCTCCTCTGGAATGTATCTGTAAATAGAGAAGACGTTCTATTTTATAAAGCAATAATTAGTCATTTTTACATGCAAATGGAATAAGTACGAAACATACCTATTTGAATTGAAGTCGAAGTCTCGTATCCCATGTATGAAAAGTACCGTTATCAGGTATAAACACAGGTAAATCATTTTATTTGTTTTATAATGAATATAATAATTAGTTTTTAAATTAAGAGGAACGGATAGGAATCACTGTACAGCGTGTATGTATAGAGAGCACTTGAAACTAAATATAATAATGAAATTATTGTTATGATATTTTTGTACTTACAAAACAAAAAAATGTACCTACTTCAAACATTCATACCCGCTAAAACTTGAAAATCTACCAGGAATTACTATATACAAACAAGAAAGATATTTTTTTAAGAGTGCACTTTTTGTATTTGTTTTATTTTGTATTTTTATCAACCCATATAATGCTATTTTTAAAGATCTAAAAGTACCTATAGGGTATCCCAGTTAACGTGATCAACCCGATTTTCTCGGTAATTTTAAAAATAAATGGATGGTCCAAAAACTAAACTATTGTCGATGTCACTGAAAAACAGTAATGGTGTTTCTGTGCTTGTGTAGAATTGCCTAGGAATTCAAATACACCTACTCAATATATAGGGAGCTGGACCGGCACTATACTAAAGACCAAAGCATGACGTCATATTTCTTCTTCTTGTCAAACCGGAGGTCAAAAATGAAAACCGGCAAGTTTCTGTTACCTCCCCTATACTCATTACTAATATTTAAAATTCAACGTCACGATTTTTTTTAAAGTATTTTTATTTTTTAATAACTTTCGTCATATTCGAATTACTCGGAAAACTCTACACAAGTTTAGTTTTTGAACCATCAATAATTTACCTTTAAAATTACCGAGAAAATTATTGTGTTTATCACGTTAACTGTAACACCCTGTACAAACATGGTAAATATAAATATGATATTAATCTGATATGTAACAACATTATGACTAATATATTATATATTGTATTCTAATAAATGTATTTGTTAAAGAATAATGGATGTTAAAATAAAATATATGTATATCGAAGACAACGGTCTTTTCTTATCCCAGGTTATATCTTCTACAGAAAGTTGTTTCTATTCTCCTCTATTTTCTAAAACAAGAAATTCATAGGTAGGTGCAGCTTTTATAGTAAAAAATATAATAAAAATAATGAACTTAATAAAATATTTTTTAGTAGAACAAAAATGAATCAATACTCAAATAAAAAATATATAGGGTGTCCATTGTAAAACTTCGAAGTATTCGGTTTAATTTTAATTTTCTAGAATATGATGATCCGGGAAAGTCTAATAAGTAATTAATTAGATACTTTATTTAAATTGGCAAATGAGACCAAACTCCGTTTATAATAAAATGCTAAATTTTTTTACATGTTTCTCGATAAAAAAATTAAACCAGAAAGTAGATATTATGGTTGAAGGTCTCAAAATAAAACTGAATCATCCCGTATATGCAAAAAACACAGAAATATGCAGCAATAAAACAACTAATACAATATGGTCAAATGGCTAATTTACTATTGGTGTAATTTATAATAGGTACCTACCTGTTTAGGCAAGAGAACAACCCTCTAAGTAATTATATTTTATAATATATTATAATATATTATTCAGGTATAAGGTAGGTATTTCGTAAATTTAAAATTTTTAGGCTTATTGCGCTGATGTACCAATCTATTACTTGTAGTGTGTGCTCCCGTCAAAGTTTCCCAATTTTAGTTGTTTCCGTTGATATTTTTTGAAAATTGCACCTTGAATTTGGGCGGAGGGGTTCCACTGCCCTTCCAAAATAGAAAAATAAATTTCTATTTTTTAGATAAACCTATGCAAAATATTATGTAAAATTGTTTCAATTGTTATTCATAGTTTCAGCTGTTGCATACATCTAAATTTTTTAATTTTCTATATTTTCACGGAGCTTCGACTGTGAAGAATCTAAATTTTATCGTTTAAGTAACTTCATATAGAAAATTTTTTATCATAGATCCCATCAACTGCCGATTTTTTCTTCCACAAATTAGTCGAGACATTTTGAGTCAGCTTCTTATGTAGTATTTCAATAGTTGCTATGGACAATAAGTAAGTAGTCCTACAAAAAAAATGTTTGTGTTCTTTCAAGTTTTTGAAATAAGTAGGTATTCTCTGTGTACCAGCTGATATTACAATAATTATAGTTTTTATTGAAACTATTTTAGTGAAGTACCTGTTTTGGTCCAGACTATTAAATTCTAAAGCAGCCTTCATTATTTATGTTGAAAATAAAACATTATTACTATTATTCTTACCTGGCGTCATGATCCTGTCTGAGAAAACTCTTGGGGGAAATCGAAATGTAAATCTTCCTCCAGCCATAGATTGTCTCCGACCCTAGTGATTAAATAGTATACACATAGATTTATTTGAAGATTCGTAATTATTATCTACCTAAACTTAATTATAAACCTTCCAAACATTCATTGAACCAGGTACCTATACAAATTATCTCGTTAGAAATCCCAAATTTCCAGAATTAATAATGCCTTGGATCTTGGATTTAATAATTCGAAAACATTTTAATTACTTATACTAATACCTAGAATGTATAAATAGTCTTTAGACTACCATGGCATCTATAGTTCAAAAGTGTACTTCGATCTTGTGGCAATATGTCGTTGCCAAAAGCAACTAGATTTGATATATCTCCACCAAATCATGGAAGAACTTCCAAAAAATCAAGTAGCAGTTGTAGTAGTACTCCAAAGACGTCTACTCAAAAGGTAAGTTTAGTAAAATTATATTTCATTACTTCCCAAAAAACAAATGTGTCCATGTCCAAATCAAGTCTACACCAATAATTTATACCCTTGTCTTTAAGATACTTTCTAATGTCATGATAGATCATGTAGTGATATTATATAAATATATTATATTATGCAGTGACCGGCAGAAAGTTTAATATTTTTAAACTCTGATTTCGATTAATTTAAATTTCTAGCTGCTAATCGAACAAAATTAAAGTTTAGTAGCAAATTCATGTGTTATCCGATGATTAAGTTGCGCTTGCGGTATTTTATTTTTTTAACTAGGTGGCTGTGACATCCACAACAACTTTTGTAAGTAACTGTTTACCGTATTTTAAAAAATAAGAGTACTTTGAGTTATTTTGACATTTTTGAATCTACCTCGTATCCAAAAAGAGATATTTAAATTTTGATATCTGCGTTTTGAGTTTGAAATGATGCACCAACTTTATCAAAAAAAAAAAAAATTCTGAGAAATTTAAATTAAAGTTTTCCATTTGTGTCCAACATTCTGCCGGTCACTGTATACAGTGCAGTGTCCGGCAGAAAGTACGCACCATATGGAATTTGTGCATTCCTGCAAACTCAAAACGCAGTTTTTAAAATTTGAATATCTCATTTCGTATACGGGGGAGGTTCGAAAATATGAAAAAAGCTCGAGAATAAAGCACCCTTATAATGTTTTAGAGAAAACATGTATTATGGAAAGTTGTTTAGCCCAACAATGAACTTTCAAGTTTCTATTCCATAAACACCTTTTCGACATTTTTTACCCCGTATAGAAAATAAAACCACTTTATTTAATATTCCAGTTCGATTTCAGAGAATATTTTATCATCGCTCCTGCAAAATAAAAACAAAATAGTAATTTTTGGAGCCAATTTTCCGCCGATCACTATGCATATTAAAATTTTAAATCATAGACTACTAGGTTTTGATTAATAATTGATGGTTTAAATTTAAATTAGAACATCTTGTTTCTTTAATAATGTGTGGCCAATATCCATTCACAATCCAACATACAAACTAGGTAGCTAAAAAATTATCTTTTACTTGAAGAATTTTTAAAAAATTGACTGTTCCCATTTCTGACCAGAAGTGAGCATCACTTTGAGGCATACTGAATATTTTTTAGATGCTCCCAATTACAACGAAATATTCAGTTTTATACAGTGTGCTCATACCAGGGACTGTTTAAAATAAGGGTACCCAGCATTATACTTTCCAAAGTGAGGCCTGTTCTTTCCTCATTCTAATGGTATCAGTGATGCCAAGTATGCCATTTTATTGGAGAATCTGTGAATATAACAGGTACTTTGATTGTTAGTAAAAATCAACAATGGTTTCCATGATTTCTAAAAATTAGACTTGACAATGTTGTGTCTACAATTACAGAATATGGCAACTGTCAAATGAAACAAATTTATTGTATAAGTAGTTAAAATTCTTTAATTGTCATATCTGAGTATCAAGGCTTCACTTTTCCTAGGTGCTAGACTGTGAAATGCTGGGTCCCCTTATTTTAAAGAGTCCCTGACTCATACATGGGATTTTTTATTAATTGCACAACCAAAATACAGACATTGCCGAAAGTTCGAAATTGATTTAATTTTTATTAATTTATGAAAATGTGAATATTTAAAAAAAGGGAAATTATTAATGTTTTTCAAAAAAAGAATTTTTCTTAGAACGCCATGTTTTGGTTTTTAGTCATAGCTTTTAATTCTAGACAACTTTTCTTAATAACGTTTTCTGAAATAAGGTTACTTTACTCTTGTACAATTTTTATATTTTTTGACCTAACTTTCGGCAATGTGTGTGCCTATTTTGGTTGTCCAATTAATAAAAAAAAGTCCCATATGTTGCACCCTTAAATGACCACACTGTATACCTTTTTTCCTAAGTTGTGATTTTTTAACAGCATATAGAACTCCAACAAAAAAATGTTTTAGTGCTTACCTACCATTTTTGACAAAACTCAAAACTCAAAAATAACACTTGCATTAAAAATATCACTTTTAATGCAAACTATCCATATTAAAAAATAAGGTTTATACATTTTTTGAATGACTCTTTTTTATAATCGCCTAACCTATTTCAGAAGCCAAAAATCAGAACTTCAACCCCAGAAAGACCTCAAATAAGACGGTCTAGAGTAAGAAACGAAACATTCTCCATGGACGAAGATGACGACTTATACAAAACTGGACTTTCTGAATTCTTTGCAAACCTTGATGACTCTATAGAAAACCCATCGGAACATTACCAACTGAAAGTTCTCGTCGAAGAAACTCCAAAGAAACTCAAACAACTCTACCAAGCGACAAGCTTAAAGATTCTTGCCGAATCCAAGAAGAAAATAGAAGAATGCCTGGAGGAAATGTCCAGGGCGAACATGCGAGCGTTCAACGAAATGGAAAGGCAGAGCGCGAAGGTTTTGGACACCATGGAAAGAAAGTTCGAAATGGCCAGTCAGAGAACCGAGCATATGGCCGTAATAGCTATGGCTCAGCAAATTGCGGAATCCAAAGAATTCACACGATTTTTGGAAAGAGAGTATCAGAAAATGTTGGATCAATCGCAACAAAAGGTATGGGTAGTTTTGGAATTAGGTGTGGTGCAATATGAATGATTTAATTATTGTTTCAGATTAATAGCCAAGTGCGGATAATCGATTCCTTGACAGACAGGCTTAACTTCATGGAGCTTGATAGAAATATGAAAGGAACGAGGTTAAACAACATACTACACTCTCCACCAAGAGGAATGTAAAAATCTGTTTGTATCTGAAAACCTACCTCGTTTGTAATATTATTAAATCCTGAATTTTGTTCCTGTGAATTTTCGTTATCTACAAATAAAAATTAACATTAATGGATATTTTTTTTCCTGGAAACCTCCCCTCATATATTCTTACCTGAGAGGTCGAAAGGTGCACCGTCCAGAGTTTTCAAGCTGGGTAAAAGGTTTTTTATGGTTTGTCTGTATTCAGCAAATTGATCTATTTCATTTCCTTCCATTTGCAAATGTTCCAGAGCCGTACAAAAGGCCAGGAAACCGAGAGCATCCAGGTTTTTCATAAGGTTGCTAGAAAGTTAATTCTTCCAGGTATAATCAGTATACAATCTAAATAAAATATTTCACTCATAATATACTGAAATCCTCATAAAAAAAACTCGGAAGTTGGAACTTTGAAGAAAATAGCTAGCCATATAAAAATAGCTAGCCATTTAAAAATCTGCAAAATACCCATTATAGACTGACGTCTTCTAAATAACATATAAAGGTAAAGTCAATTCGATATTTCTTCTCGTTTTTAAGAAGCAATTTTTGACAACATGCAATAAGAAGCAATACAATTGTAGTGCTCTATAATCTCTGTAAAGTCAATATCTCTTTTCATTTATAGGCAGCGCTTTAGAATTTTTTTTGGTAGGATTTTTTGACATATAACCAGTGGTGTAGTGTATCGAGATACATGTATCTAGATACTTTTTATGTACCTAGACAGGGCCGCGCCGAGACAGGGGCAAAGCGGGGCACCGCCCCAGGGCGGCCAAAAAATAGGGGCGGCCAAACGGGCGTCAAAATAAATTTATTTTTATGTTGTTGATGTTTGGATGCCCTCAGTTTCAGAAAGATTTCAGTTGTTAAAGAATGTAGGTAAATAAAATATTTACATTTCTTAATCAACTTTATAGTATGAGAGCCGGTCGCATGATTTCAACTCTCATAAGATTATAGAATAAGATGTTATGTAAAATGTAGACAGTAGGTATATTTCTATTTACTTAAAGCGAGTAGGTTGCCTCAATTAATATGGGCTCGATCATTGTTATTTAAAGAAGTTCTGGTTAATTTTTAGGCAAATCTACTCTCATATGATTATAGAACAAAATAGGAAAGAATAAAAGGGTCCCTTGGTCCTTTATAAATCCGATAGACGTATTTTCGGGGCCCCGAAAATCCTCCGCGAAAGACGGGGGCAAGTCTGGACCTCGGGGACGCGCGATGTGTGAGAAGCCCCGCTATACAGTCAGTGCCATATACCGTTTGATGAACAGGAAATTTTTTTTCAAACGCGTTTTTCGGAAGTTCTGACGGTACGGCGAGATGGCCGGAGAACGGGTCAACATATTTAACGAAAGTTTTTCAGGTAAATTATTTCCCGTTTTCTAGTTATTAAGGATTTTCGGGGAAAAAAACGACTAACGCAAGTGGGACGCATCTTTTTCACGTGATTGGTCGGCATTTCCCGTCACCTAAAAGCCAAAGTCCGAAAACTGTCAGAAATTGCCCTTTTTCGCCGAGCTACAGCTAAGTTATTTCGGCTCTGGGCTCGGAATTTTTAAACCTTCCCTCAAGTCTTCAGGTGAGGTGCAGATGCTTCCAGTGCTCCCGAAAAATCAACAAATGAGAAAAAACACGCAATTTTTAAGAGCGGTTCCTCAGGATTTCCTGCCAATTTCGCTAATTCTACAGCCGTCCCGTTTCTCGAAACTTGAAAATCGGGAGTCGGGAAATTTGGTTAAATATCGGATTCTCGAGGTTTCTTTCTGTACTGGAGGAAAGTACAAGACCCAATTAAGAAATTTATCACCTCCTTCGATTTTTAGAACGGCACTTTTCGAACTTTTGCGAAAACTAGTAAATATGTTCGTTGGACAGGTTGTACCTATTAAAAAATTAAAAATTAATCACAACTTCTTTAAATAACAATGATAGGGCCTATATTATCTGAGGCAACATACTCGCTTCAATTAAAGAAACATACTCTCTACATTTTACATAGCATCTTTTTCTATAATCTTATGTGAGTTGAAATAATGCGGCCGGCTCTTGGACTATTACTCTATTCCATATTGTTAAAGTGCTGTAAAGACCTACAGTTGGCACTGACTGATGATTCTCAAAATCACAGTGATATTGACGGTGTTCAGTTATACCGTTGATTGTTCCTTCCTCCATCGACGGTTATACTGAGAGATTCTTTACAAAAACAAAAAACAATTAATTCTGAAGAGTTACTCAAATAAGGTGATAAACAACCTAATAAAAGTTTTTCCAAACTTAGTAATAGCTTTAAGAATTTATTTGACATTGCCTGTGTAAATTAATTGAATTAATAAAAAACTTTTTAAGATCTACCATGAGTCAGGAAAGGTTGGTAAATTTTGCGACTATTTCCATTGAACATGAAATAGTAGATGAGGTGGATGTCAAACAAATAACAACAACTTTTTCTGAGTCTAAGGCAAGAAAATGTTCCTTCTTTTAGAATTTAACTGTCCCTGTGTTTTTATTTTGTTTGTATAGAGCTCAGAGAAAGTTGGTTATTTCTCTGAGGTATAGAGCATATTTTTATTTTCAATTTATCGTTTGTTGATTTTTTCTTTTTATTTCCAATAAAAATTAAAAAATATTGCCGCACGTAAGGGGCACAAATTGGGGAAAGATTGGTTACTTTGCAAGGGCTTGGCGCGGCCCTGTACCTAGATACATATCTAGATACTTACAAAAATCAGGATCTACTTTAGTATCTAGATCCTTTTGAAAGTATCTAGATACTTAGATACTAGATACATTTTTTAGCCACGATGCCAAGGCATGCCACGTGCCTATATTTAATTTTTAAACCGTTCCTATGGGCAAAAATTGATTTTAAGTTTATTGTAATTCAAATAGGATTACATGCTTGGTGCAATCTATGAGGTAAAAAATATAACGCAGTTTTACCATCATCTGCGCCAGTCGAGCGCCTCTTTAGTACAGGAGGACAAATTTTAACGCCAAGGCCGTAACAGGCTCAGCGATGAAAACTTCGGCATGTTGCTAATGCAACACAAATAATACTATGGGGTGTGATTTAGTGATTTTTTTAAAATATCGTACATAAAGCACCTACTCAGTGCTCACTTTGGAGTGACGTACACGGTAAACTACTAACCCACAACTTGCTTCAATTAGTGAGAATCTAAACTTCTGTATCTGTACCCAGATACTTTGGAAAAAATGTATCGGTATCTGTATACAGGGTGTCCGGTAAGTACCTCCTAATCTCTCGGAAGCATACAGGGGAGGTCAAAATAACCCTAGTTTGTCAAAGGAAAAAAATTCCTACTGTGCCCCTTAACAGGGCCCCAAAAGAGTACTTAGCGATTTACTTTTTTGGCTCTAACTTTTGAACCGACTTGTATAATTTAATGAAATTTTAATAGTTTATGTTGGCCATAAAGACTCATAAAACCACACTACCGTAGATGTTTCACATCGTCAGGGAAGTCAGGAACGGACTTGCCACCACACTCGTTGGGCCAAATTTTTGACAGGTGTCGTTTTACAGAGCTGAAAACTGTTTTTTTAAATACTTTGGTCATTGCTCTTTAAAAAAGGTACTCTTCATTTCTTTCGACCAAATGAGCCGTTTTCGAAAAAATTAAGTTTTTGTATAACACTCAAAAGTTACTAATGCTAAACACAATTAGGTAAAAATCACTTAACTAACGTTTTTGGCCCTCGATGGATAGGTCGAGGTGGCCCTGTTTTATGGCCACCAAGGTCGCCTGATCTAAATCCTTTAGACTTTTACTTTTGGGGACATCTAAAACAACTAGTTTATTCAACACCAGTAAATACTAGAGAAGAACTACTAGCGAGAATAACACAGCATTCTAACGAAGTTCGTAATAATGCCGGAATATTATTTGCAGTGCAGCGGGAAAATATTCGAAGACTAAGAAAATGTATTGAAGTACGTGGAGCTCATATTGAACATTTGCCAAAATAACATTTAAACGTTTTCATTATTTTTGTGTTTTAATAACATTGTAAATTAATTAAGCTCCGATCAACCCTTTGAAAGGTTTTCGAGCTGGAAATCTTTCAGCATAAAGTCTTCTTGCCTTCGAAGAGTGGGACAGCGCTTCACCATAAATTAAATGCATATCAGCCCAGTCTGTATTATGTTATTTTTAGGGTTCCGTACCTTTATGGACAAGCACTCGTTAATTGTGTAAACGTGTTAAAAAACTTAATTTTTTCGAAAACGGCTCATTTGGTCGAAAGAAATGAAGAGTACCTTTTTTAAAGAGCAATGACCAAAGTATTTAAAAAAAACAGTTTTCAGCTCTGTAAAATGACACCTGTCAAAAATTTGGCCCAACGAGTGTGGTGGCAAGTCCGTTCCTGACTTCCCTGACGATGTGAAACATCTACGGTAGTGTGGTTTTATGAGTCTTTATGGCCAACATGTGATGTGAAACATCTACGGTAGTATGGTTTTATGAGTCTTTATGGCCAACATAAACTATTAAAATTTCATTAAATTATACAAGTCGGTTCAAAAGTTAGAGCCAAAAAAGTAAATCGCTAAGTACTCTTTTGGGGCCCTGTATCTCCGTTAAGGGGCACTGTAGGAATTTTTTTCCTTTGACAAACTAGGGTTATTTTGACCTCCCCTGTATGCTTCCGAGAGATTAGGAGGTACTTACCGGACACCCTGTACATATAGATAAATCTGCCAGACAGTATCTGTATCTGTATCTAGATACCGAAAAAAATGTATCTGTTACATTACTGCATACAGGGTGTTCGAAAAATAGACGGAGATATTTTAGAGGGTGATTCCCTGTTAAGAAATATGAAAAGAAGTTTCTATAAACATGGGTCCGGAAATGCAGAGTTTTCAAGATACAGGATGTTAAATAAAAAAAAATAAAACATGAAATTATTAATGTCTTAAAAATTATTTACTCGATTCTGTTGAAATTTGGCAATGTTATTTGTTGTATTAAGAGGCTAATTTCGCCCTAACTAGATTAAATTTATTAAGTCCAGTGGCGTCCCGGGGGCACCTTAGCGAATATTATTATCAAAAAAATGTACGCCACTACCTTTTTTGTAACTTTATTTTTTGTTTGATTAAGCATCTAAAAATAAAACTTCTTTCCCTCTTGTATTGTTTTCCTATCTCACTTCGTTTTCGAGAAAAAAAAATAAAAACCGTTTTATTGCATGTCACTGGACAAAATTGGTTGTAGTGTACTTTATGTTATGATATTGGAAAAGTTGCAATAACACTCTTTCCTAGAAGTGCTTTTGATTATTTGTTTTCCAAGGCACTTGTGATTTTTTTTGCAAAAATTGATAAACCAATTTTGTCCAGTGACATGCAATATATTTAACATCCTGTATCTTGAAAACTCTGCATTTCCGGACCCAAGTTTATAGAAACTTTTTTTCATATTTCTTAACAGGGAATCACCCTCTAAAATATCTCCGTCTATTTTTCGAACACCCTGTATAACCATAAAACCTGACAGCTTTTTTTAATTATTACCTTCTAACGTCTATGATTCGTATGTTCGTTAAAAAAGCACAAGGCGATAGATCTGCAATGCAGTTATTGGCTGCATACAATTCTTCCAAATTTTCAAACCTACAAAGCCAATATTTATTATAAAAATTACAATGGTACTCCAAATAATCTTACCCGAATACTCCGTCTATACAAGACAACTCACATCTGTTTACTTTCAAAATTTTAAGATTTCTAAGACAACTCCCCAGATCTCTCATAGACGACACCACGCTTCCATCGAGAACCAACTCCCTCAGAGACGGTAGATACAATCCCAAGTGTTGCAATGTTATTTCTCTTGCTATAACTCTCAATCTGATTTGGGTTACTGTTTCTAGTCTGTCTGTATTGGCGGTTCTCACCTATTATAACATTTCTCCAAAATCTGGGTTTCCTTTGAACTTCATTTTACAAAGCCACACATAGACTGTAAGAACCACTGTTGAAATTTCCTCGAGGCACGCATTACCAGACATACAATCTAAAAATTTTTAAATGATTTTTGTTCCAGAATTAAAGTTTGAAAGTTGGTGTGCCAGAATTTGTTTTCAATTTCAACAATGCTTCTGACTATCTACTTATGTATTCTTTCATCCACGATTTTACCAATAGTTCTCTGAGATTCTGCTCCAAGGGGATCCTGCTCCTTCCTTGTGATTCGTTCGCAGCAAATATGATGTCTGGAGTAGATTCTGCTTCGGAACTGCTGCTGTCCAATGCGGAGTTGGCTTCCGAGACAACAACGGGGGTGCCAATGTCAAAGAGTGGACTTATCACCAATCTTATTGGTTCGTCTGGAGGTTCAAGTGGAGGACTTGCGGGTAGTTGTTCTTTCGTTTTTGGAGCCATGATTGCAACTGCTCGGTGGGTTTTTCAAGGCACATTTTTTGTACACGTCGATATCCGGTATTGATCAAACTTAAAACATTGCTCCCTTAGCAACATAAGACAGTTGTCTTATGTTGTCTTATTTAGACAGTTTTTAATAGAATTAAAACCGGCCTATTCGACGGAAATTGACCCGTAGAATAAGAAACCAACCAGCCTTCAAATTCAGCGAAAAAATTTTGTAAATGATCTACCAGCGCATTTTTGTAATGCAGTCAAAACTAGAGCACACAAAATTAATTGGTTACTTGTGTTTGTTTCCTTTCAAAAACGACTCTATGTGAGATATAAGTACTAGATACCTCTTCAAAAACCTAGATAGTCTGCTTTTTGGGACACTTGAACTCTAAATTTTAGGACAAAAAACTACTTAAAACGCAAAAAAAATCATCGACACAGGACACACACCTTCATACCGTCAACAGTAGGTAGCCAGTTAAATTTAATAGCGGCGAGCATACATACCTACATTGGAGTATTTAAGACACTTTTGACTTAATAATGACGTATTATCATCTTCTTTATTTAGTTTTAACATTATCATGTTTTTCATATATTTTATGCGACAATGTAGAAGTTAGAACATCAAAAAGTCTTTGCACTTGCGTGCCTTATTATCAATGTTCTGACGAAAATGGAGACATAATAACTGATGGCAGAGGCATCTTTGACTTAAGGTAAGATTATAAATAAGAAGAAAAGACAGCAGTTATAGTTATTGTGAAACGTTAGTGAATATTCTTTATTTTTTTCTTAGATTATTTTTAGGTATATACCTATCTAAACCGAATGTATTTTAATATATATTCAGATAAGTTTTTTATTAAAAACAAAATTGATAATCACTATATTGAAAAATCCCTGTTCTATGGTAGCTACCTATCTCTTTACTTTAATCTTACAGAATTAAATAATGACAATGTCTCATACTAATCTAAGTACTGATATTGTCGGTCATTGTACAAATTCTACTTTTGTATTGTATGTTCTCTTCAGAATTTTAGAGACTAGCCCATGCAAAGGCTACTTCGACGTGTGCTGCAATGTAACAAAAGAAACTTTCGAACCAACTGAAACAATATACCCGAAATACATCGGCTGTGGTTATCAAAACTCTGGATTTTCTCCTTGGTACGCAGCAATTCTACAACAGGTAATAGAAGATATAAATTAAACAAAAATATCTTTTAAAAAACTAAATATTCAGGATTCGAACTATTCGTTTTCTTACAAGTGTGGCGCTTCGCTTATACATCCAAGAGTTGTTTTAACTGCGGCGCATTGTTTTTATAACAAAGATATGAAGTTTTCTGTAAGAGTGGGTAAGAAAATATTCTCTCATCCTGTCTCCTGATTCAACTCTTTTTATAAATATTTTTCAGGTAGTGCATTTACGAAAGTGCAAAAAATAGTCATCCATCCGAAATTTAACAACTATACCATGAAAAACGACATAGCATTAGCAGTTTTGCATGACACGATAAATTTGAACGATAAAATTAATACTGTATGTATACCACCACTCGGAAGTTTTTTGGAAAATTCAGAATGCAGGTATTTTGACAAAAATTAAATAAAACAAAACATTTATATATAGGTACTTGTCCAATTGTCGACAATGTAGGAATGTTTTATTTTATTTTTCTACAACCGTCAACAATAGTAGATATAATCACAAAAGGATAGTTTTCAATTTGTGGATGCCACAATCGAGGCTAGAAATCCAAGTCATATTAGGCTTTCTTTTCAAAAAAAAATTACTAGAAAAAGTTCAGAATCGATTCAGAACCCTATAAATACAAAATTTTGTCAAAATCAAAAAATATTAAATAAATAAAATTAAAGTACAAATTTAAAATTTAAATTTTTAAAATTTGTTTTGTAGCTTTTATTTTAAAATAATTACTTTATGAAAACAACTTGCCTTAAAAACTTCCATGGCACACTTTTCTAAACGCAGAAAATTATTAAATTGCTGTTTTTGGAATTAATTTTTTTAAATTAATGTTTTTTGATTTTGACAAAATTTTGGATTTAGGGTTCTGAATCGATTCTGAACAACTTTTTCTAGTAATTTTTTTTTGTAAAAAAAATGCCTACGACTTTCGGATTTTTGGCCTCGATTGTGGCATCGCAGGTGGCTTCGACGTTGGAGTAGGCAACTAATTTTTTGGAAATAAGTAGGCAGCAATGCCATCTACCTTTGGTAAAAATTTCGGTCTGGTCGGTTAAAAATTAAAGAAGTTATAGGGTTGTTTCACTCTTATGTAAGACACTCTGTATATATGGGTCGCTTCGAAACAGGATGATTTTTTCAGAGTAACTTTTGGGGACTACCTCCTGAGTGTCCAACCAAAAGTTCACACTCGAACTCCTGGTATGAATTGCGCTACTTATAAGGGTAGTTTTCTAAACATTTTTCTAGAGCAAAATGACCTTAATAAAAGTTGTAGGGGATCAAATTCTTTCCTTCATAATTTTTTTATCTTATAATACTTAACGAGTTCCATCGAATTACATGACAAAAATTCCGCTCACTGCAGGGGTGGTCTTGTAAGTAAAGTTTTATAGGATCAAATACTGATCAACTTGTCCTTATATACATTATTTTTATCTCTAACACTTAATGGTTTATAGGGCATTATATTACAAAAAATTCGTTTACCACAGACTATTTAGTTGAAACAAGTACAATTTAAAACAGTCAAATTTGTTCTTCCGGCAATAGGCCAAATCATGGCATAGACGACTTGTACAAAAAATAATTGATACTCTCAGCGTCATTTGTTTTTACCTTCATAGCACCCTAGATTCATACCACGAATTTGAATTACTTATTTACTTATTCAAAGTTTGGCACCAAACAGAAAAATAACTAATGGATATTTTTTACCAAAATTACCTACCACATGACTTTTGAGGGGCATATCTACATATAAAAAAAAATTGCTCCGCAAAATCCCTCAGCTTACTTAGATTTTTAAGGGTGTTAACACGAAAAACCAGCCACACTGTATATTTAAAACGGTTGTAGAAAAAATATTTTATGCAACTCCTGTGTAAAGCGTCTTTAGCACACACGAATGATATTTTAAGTGCTTTGAACACTATACTAAAATCAAGTAACTCTTAACGCCTGGTGTAAATAAAAGCACGCGATCGAGGACGTTCTGCGAAGTAAGGCGATTGGTCAATAGGTCATAAAATATCAGCGCGTCTGGCAACAGGGATGTACTCTACGGTATTTATGCGGTTTTATCTTGTTGTTTTCAGATATTTAGACACTGCAACAAATAATTTTATCGATGATTTGACTCATTTTAATTAAGCCAATAAATTTTTTTCGACATATTTTGACGTAAACAATAAATTAATAGTAATAGTAATAGTAATATTTATTTAACTATGAAAATACAGAATTAAATACCGAACTACAATAGTTAAATAAATAAATAAATATGCCTCTATTAGGTAACTTAAACTAACGAACCAAACAAAACATTACATAACAAGATAAACATTATTGTTTCAAGTTTTATATCCAGGAAAGGTTACAATAAGTTTCGGATTGATACTTGTCCGTGTCCTTCCCTGAACTCCAATAATTTTTTATTTACATTTAGAGAGAATTTCACAATTTTAATTTTAACTAAACCTAAAATATAGCACTTGTTTGACAGTTAGAAGGTTAAAAAGAGCAAAAAGAAAAAACAGGCTAATTTGATTATTGATTAGCCAAGTGTTTAAAATGTGTTTAAAATTATTTTGAAATCTTTTATTTTTTAGTTCTAGAGGCAATAAATTAACCCATTAACGCCTGAATTATGTATTTTCTCAAATTTAGATATTTTTTCTTAAATAACTGTAAAAAATGACTCCCTGAAACGAAAATATTTTATTCCAAAAATATCTGAGTAGTACTTTTTGAAATATAGGCTGTTGCCATATGGTAACGCTAGGAGCTTGTGAAGTCAAAGTGTCTAATTTTATAAGAAATCAAAAAGGTTTTGGCAGTTATTTGGAAAGCAATGAAACAGTGTAATATCGTCAAGTATATATTATTTTCAATAATATGCAATAGCAGATTATGCTATCGACAATGGAATGGCTGGAAATAGTCAATACACAAGGCTACATTACACTTCCAGCACATTGTTCTAATTATGGACTTGCATGTACTGCGCGCGCACCCTCTTTTTTTATGGCCTTCTGTATGCTGAACAAAGTGGCCAATTCTATCAAATCTAATATTATCTGAAATACGGCTATTATCTGAGGACTCTATTGATCCTGCATGTCTTCCAGCACCTTTAGGACGAACTTGATACGCAAGTTGTTAGTTAGGGTGCACTGTGTTGGACTTCTATTTTCTCGAATTGTCCCAATGGCGGAATAGCCGCGAAATTGCAAAAAAGAAAATAGTGCTGGATTAGAAAATAAATTATCCATATAGAAAGTATACCCCAACTGTCTTTTTCCTAGCGGAAGTTCATCTAACATTATCAGAAGTGGGCTAGCGGCTTTACCAAATATAACATCATAGTCCGAATTCATTTTAGGACTCTTTCCCTGATAAAAATCAAAGTTTATTAGGTAGCCATCTTTAGTGTTTATAAACACTAAATATGGAGCCTATAGGCTCCAGATTTTGTAGCCAAACCTGATTGGCTTGCCCCGAATAAACTGTTTGCAACTGTGCTTCCCATAATACTTTACCATACTTTCATCGTATGCTAGGTTCAATTCCGGAACAAAATTGTGGATACATCGATCTTTTAGCATTTCAATCATTGGTCTAAGTTTCATCTTTGTAAATCATATCTAGTGCTTGATAAACTGAGAATCCTCTCCTGGAATTGAAAAATAAATATTTACTGAATGTAAGCGACTAGCGTTGCCATATGGCAACATTCATGTTTACGAATACTTATGTAAGTCAGCTAGTTTTTAGTAAAATGTCTTTATATTTTGTCAATGAATACTCTAACGCATTCTATACATAAATATAAATCCAAAATAACAAAAATATGTGACACATAAAAATAAACATACTTACTCAAACCGAGGCTCCATTTTTTTTGATGATTTATTTGAATGGTATATTCTAGCACTGCTCACACTCTAACAATCAAATGTAAACTGAATTTGCCAGTACGAATGTATTCCAAACAGTAATACGTCGGTAATAAGATTCCTACCGTAAACGAAATAAAATCGCTGACAAGTTAGGACGCGTCGAAAAGATCACCTGTTGGACGTTGCCATATGGTAACGCAAGGCGCTAATGGGTTAATTAGCTTCTGTCCGTTATATATATATAGCTTTGCTGACCTACGGTTTTTTTGTATTTTAATTGTAAAAGTAAAATTAAATAAAGGTAGTGACTGAGTGCTGCGAAAAACTCTACGCACACATTGTTGTTTACATTAGGCGTAAGAGTTATTTGATTTTAGTATAGTTTCACAAAGTACCTAAACTTCTGTATCCTCGTAGTGCGACAGTAAGGATGAAGGGCAAGCGGAGTTCTTATCTGAAAATGTTGGCCCTGAAAATAATACCAAAGGACGCGTGTGCGACGAAGTTGAGATCTACTCCACTAGGGCCGTTCTTCCAACTTCACGGTAGTTTCCTTTGCACCGAAGGGCAAATGCTGAAGGGCACTTGTGGAGGAGATGGGGGGAGTCCCCTAATTTGCCCTGTGCCCGGACAACCTGAAAGGTAGGGCATAGTAATTGGCTCCATCGATGGGCTTTAAAACGAAACTAGAGAACACTCTGCTTGAAAACTATAAATTTCTACGGAAACATGGGCGGGTAACCTTTTTCAACGATTTTTTTAAGCTCAAAGTATTAATTTCATCATTTCAAATTCAAATTCGATATACAGGGTGTCCAACTTTAAAACTGTACAAATCCATAAAATCTGTATTTTTAGAGATAATCACCTAAACTTTCTTTTGTTTGAAAGGCCTTCAAAAACCGGTTCTTTTGACCTTCCTGCCATTTTCAAAATGCAAATCCAGGGTCGGCTGCGATTTTTTTATACCCCTGATTTTCACGAAAACCATTTAGCGATTTTTTTATTTAAAATCTGACCACAGCGTTAATCAGATCACCCCAAAACCCTCATATACCAAATTTGAACAAAAAGTATACAGGGAGTTCCATTCTGTAGGGTGTCAAAGTTGAGCGAAATAGGAATTTTAAAGACATCTGGCGAGTCAAGTGGAATCCCTTCAAAACAGTTGCATGGTCAACAGGACCACTCAAAGTGTTGGTGTGAAAATATTAACTACAAAAATATACAGGGTATTTTTCTCTGAGCCATCTCAAAATTCTGAATTTTTATTAAACTTTATACTGGTCAGGAGTGCTCTAGAATCATTAAAAAAATATTAATAAACACAAAAGTAATTAACTTCTTTACAAAATGCCAACAAACAAATAAAAACAATTTAAATTATTGGACCTTTCTCAACAAAATCACTCTCTAAGATAATACATTTTCTGTGCGTTTCCTGTTATGGCACATCAGCCACATTAACTGATATGGACTTACTGACTAGCACGATTCTGTTTTTTTAGATTTAGTTCGTTTATAGTATGTGGAGCGGTTTATCAGCGGTAAAATCAGTAATTTGAGATGGCACAGATAAGAACACTCTATATTTTGTATTGGACCTTTGTACACCAATACCTTGAGTGGTCCTGTTGATCATTCAACTGTTTTGAGGGGATTCCATGGCACACTTGACTTGGCAGATGCCTTCAAAATTCCTATTTGGCTCAACTTTGACACCCTGTAGAATGGAACTCCCTGTATATTTTTTATTCAAATTTGGTATATAAGAGTTCTGGGATGTTCTGATTAACGCTGTGGGGTCAGATTTTAAATAAAAAAAATCGCTAAATGGTTTTCTTAAAAATCGGAGGTATAAAAAAATCGCAGAAGGCCCCGAATTTTGAAAATGGCAAGAAGTTCAAAAGAAGAGGTTTTTGAAGGCCTTTCAGACAAAAAAAAGTTTAGGCGATTATCTTCAAAAATGAAGATTTTACGGATTTGTACAATTTTAAAGTTGGACACCCTGTAGGTACGTGTTTAAATTCGAAACTTTGTTTTTTTTTTTAGATAATGAAGAAATATAATTGAGTCACATCGTTCATCATAAATTATACTGGATTTTATAATTCACAAAAATTTGAAATTATATACCTACTATTATACTTCTTGTAATAATTCGCTTTTCTGGTACACTCCTGCAATGGTTTTATTTTTCAGATTTCACCAAGCCGGAATTGTGTCTTGGGGTGTTGGATGTGGTGAAGACAACTCGCCCGAAGTGTATGTGAATGTTTCACTTTTCAGAGACTGGATTGATAAGGAATTGTTGAAACTAGGGCTAGACATAACTTCTTATAGATACTAAAAAGTGATATTGATGATATTTAATGTTTTAAAATAGTTGGTGTAAAATAAATTTAGCTTTCCGATTTTTTTTAATCCATATTATTGCTGCTTTTGGTAGAATCTATACTTAATTTGTTGACCAGAAATAAACGTCATTTATTATTTAAAATGAGCTGATGAAATTTTCATTTTTTTTGTTTTATTTTGTTCTTTATAAACATAAGACCAAATATTAATATCGCCAAGTTATTAGAGTCTAATATATTTTTTAATTGCTAACTATGAATTTTTGATAAAATGTACCAAAAATGTGCTGTTTTAATTTTTTCCACAATATCAATATTTTTTTTTATTTTTGGTTAAATTTGCTAAAAAAAATCGCCAATGTGATTTATTAGAATTTTGCTCTTAGAAACTGGCATAGTGTAGGCCTTAGATTTTGTATGAAAAAGTATACATATATTTTGTGTGTAAACGGTCATATTTGCTCAAAAAATGAAGTTTATCAAGTTCTACAAAAATCCAAACGCATAATTATTAATATTTTACAGGGTGGCCCGAAAAAAATTGGCCGCACTGTATAAAAAACAAAGTTTATTCCCAATAAGGAATTTCAAGATGGCAATTCTTAAAGCAGCACCCTATATAGGATACAAACACGAGTTCTGGATAAACTGATTAAAGCTAGATAACCTAGTGAGAGTTTTTAGAGGAAGAAGCAATTTTAATGACAGCTGTCACAAAATGTTTACCTAACCTATATACTTTGTGATTATAACCTCCAATATTTTCAGTGTTTTCAAACTATTTGTTTTTTATTATTAAGATAAAAATAAAAACACTGTTGTTATGGAAGATGAAAACCATGTAACTGATGTAACCAACTACGAACAATTATACCGCGAACTTATAGCTGGCTTCAAAGAGCAGCCTGCCATTTGGGATAAAAATCACCCTAAAAACAAAAGCCAGGAAGCCAGGGAAGAGGCTTACAATGCAATAGTGCAGAGGTGCAAATCATTTTATCCAGAAGCAGACTATGAGTTTGTGAAAACAAAAATAGACAGCATTAGAAATTGCTTCCGGAAGGAACGTAGAAAAGTTAAGCAAGCACAAGATTCGCCTGGATGCGAAAATTATGTGCCTTCACTTTGGTATTATAATTTAATGTTGTTCACGGTTGGCGAAGAACCAGCAAATGATTGCGACACCGGAGATCTTTCAGTAAGTAGCAATGACACTGTCTTAGTCTTAAGTCACAGCTATCTCTATGCATATTAACCCAATTTACTGTTTCTTGTCTGTCACTGAGAGGCACCAATAAAGCCTAGCTATATTATTATTGTCGTCAATTGTGTGATAAACACGATACCTTAAATATGATTTCTTATCTAAGATGTAAGCTTTTTAGAGAATAACAATTTGGAATAAGGATGACACTGTAAAGTTAATTCATTTATTAAAAAAGTATCCGATATTGTACAGATACAACTTCACGAGCGAGTCATACAGCTTGTCCCGGAAATCAGCTCTGAGAAAGCTGACTGAAGACCTAAATGTCGCAACAGCAAAAAAATATCAATTGACTCACGTTCGAATGAAAATCAAAAGTCTGAAAAATCAGTATAGAAAAGAGCTGCAGCTTAGACAGCGGAGGAAAGGGACTAATATGTGGTGTTACGATATGCTTGGTTTCATGAAGGATAACTTCACAGCAAGTAGGGCAAAAAAGGTAAAATTTGACATTTCTCGACAGAAAACCTTGTCTGAAACTCACTGCTGCCACCTGTCATCGGAGGTATGAACTAAATGTATTTTCCAAAAAAAATTGACCCGTGGTGGCAGCTAATTCGCGAACTCTACATATTTCAACTAACGATTTGAGATTTCATTGACCACCTCTTGTTGATTTTAGAAAAAAGTTAGTCCATCTTCCAAAGATTCAGACGATGGAGACTATTACAACGTAAGTTGCAATAAAATGCCACAAGACATAAATAATTGAAGCTGGTAATTTGCAGGATATAGTAAAAGAAGAACAGGAGGAAGAGGAAATAATTATCGAAACTAAGCTTGATCAAGATTGTGACGATATCTTCGATACTATCGGGAAAAATGTAGCATACAAACTTCGAAATATGTCAGACGACCAAAGAATTCACGCGGAGAGACTTTTGAACGATCTCATGTATCGTGGATTGATGGAAGATTTGAGTTCTCAATCGGCTCTCGTTTTATAAGTAGACACAAGCCGTTAGGTGCGATAAATCTGTCATTGTCATGGCAGATATATATACAACCTAGATTCAGAAATGCAGCTTATAGAGAAACTTCCATACCTACCTTTTTTTTTCAGAGGCTCGTTTTTTGCTTCATTGTCATGGCAACTCAAAAAATTTCCGGAAATATTCTCACTTGCTCTAGGCAGCAGGAGGTGATTACAGCGGAAACTGTTTGACAGATGTCATTATTATAATGTGACATTATAATTATAAGTAAAATTATTTTAAGAAGTCCTTACTGGGACTGTCAATTGGTAATTTCGCCATCCTAAGGTGGCATCAATGCAGCAAAAAATGCAACCGGGTCATAAGTGCAGGTCAGTAACGAGCCCATTTGCACAATGAATTACTACTAATAACACGAACAAGAACAACACAGATAACGGTAAAACTCACGAAACATACAAAACCCGCGAATATTTTCACTGCCCAAAGTTTGAACCCTTTTGAATGGTCCGGAAAACCTTCACTGTCACTTTCACAACACCGAAATAAAATTTGCCTGAGTACGCACCATAGACGCTGTCGCAAGTAGCTGATTATACCAAAATGAAGGTGTTTCCATGACGTTTGAAATTATTATTAAAATGAGTTGTAGTCATATTTATTTTTATATGTAGCGGTATAATCGTGGTTGCAATAGGGTTTTTATTTTATTATGTTCTTTTTTTTTTCATATCACTTGGGTATCTTTTCACATCATAAATCAATGAGTGACGTCATTAACTAGTTGAGACACATATACCAATGTTATACCCATGGTTAAAAGAAAATTCCTAGGGATTTTGTGGAGAATGTCATCTGACAAAATCGGGACTTCTTACAGTAATCGGGGTATAACATATACTCAACAAAAATTTTGATAATAATTTCGTTTAATTTATGTGTAGGTATGGAATTTTCTTACCGAATCCCCCACGTTCTTGAATTAATATCCGGAAATTTTTCTCGAACACGAATTTGATAAGAAATTTATCCCTCGTCACTATGCGACTCGTTATAATTTTCAAAAAATTCGTGTACTCCAAAAATTTCCGGCAATAATTCAAGCACTAGGGCGATTACTAGTGAAAAACTCATGCTATCTCTAAGTGATTATGTTTAAATGAAAAACTGTTTTTAGTAAAAATTATGTTTATTTGATTACAAACACATTTGTAGCATAGATCATTATATTTACATCTACTCTACTAGAATTGAACCTAAAAAAAATCAATTTGTAAATAAAAACCTTTTAAAAAAAATTACGCGTTTGTTGTGTGTATCCAGGTAGGCGATCCCGTCGTATCTGCGATACTTCTCGCGATCTCATTTGGATAAGTCACCAGGAACAGTTCGTTTCCATTTATGTACCTGCAAATGAGTTTTTGAAATAAGCAATGATAACAACTACCATATTTTAAAATAAATATATAATTTGTTACGTTCAAAAAATTGTGCTCTAAAATGATGGATTCTATATTGTTAACCATTGTTGGCAGTTTTCTAAGCTACAAGTAAATAAATTTGGCAGTAATCCATCAACGGTGAGAAATTTATCGATTTACATCAAAGAAAGTAGTTTTTGTCCCATGGTGTGTAACCATCTTTTTAAAAATTGAATTATGTTAAAGAATTAATAACGTTTAATGTTTAACTTACAAATTTCTATCCCGGAAGCGAACTGTAGTCGTGGTGGTCGTTTCTAGAGGATCCTGCGTTCCGTAATCAGACAATATCTGTTCCGCAGCCTCTTCGTCTTCTCCTATGTGCAGCTCGTGCTCGTTACTTTCATCGTCTTCTATTATTTCTTCTTTGTACACCTGCAACAATCGTTGATTTTAATGTTCGTGATAGAAATCTAAAAATTTATCCGTACCTTTCGACTCGCCCTGGTGGTAACATCGGATTTGCCTACAATCGCTTTCACGTGGGTTCGCTCGTGACGTTTCATGTCGGAACGAACTCTGAACGGTTTCGAACAAATCGTGCACATGTGCGGCTTTTCGCCCGTGTGGATTTTTCGGTGGTTTTGGAGGTATGAGGATGCACGGAAACACTTGCCGCAGAAGTCACATTTGTAGTTTCGCTCACCTAAAATATAATTTTTCATTGAACCCAAAGATTTCTTCATACTCTAGCAAATTTCTATTATACATGAGAATAACTACATGAATATTCTTGATATTATTCGAAGAATATTAAAAAATTTTCAGAGTAAACCAGCAACTAGCTTTACAATACTCCTAGGAATATTAACGAAATTATTCAAAAAACACTAACAGTAGAATTATTCCCAGGACTATTGCACTTGCCTTAAAATCTCGGCAAGCCAAACAATTGTTACTCTCTCAATGAATACTAGCAAATTTTTGGTTTTTGGAATATTCCTGAATAATTATTCTAACCTTAAAAATTCAAGAGAAAGTAATATATGCGTAACTGAAAATATTTACAAGACGTTTGTATATTTCCTATTTGAAATTTGAAAAAAATCTTGGGGTTCTTTGAAGTTTTCAAACCAGAGATGATAAGCACTTGGGAATACTCATAAGATTGATTTCTGAAAATACACTAAAAATCCTGAATATTTTGAAAATACTCCCAGAAATATTGCTGATATTTGACATATCCTCCTCACACAAGCATTCAGTTGCCTCTGGGCTCTGGGGTACTCCTAGTTCGAAGTATTGCGAGGGTGAGAATTACTATTATAATTATACTGTATTTACTATATTCTAATTATAATATTCCCAGTATTTTTCTATAAATATTCCTAAACCAAAAAATTATTATTATTCCCACAAACATTAAAAACGATGCTAGGTTTCGGATCTTCAGAATATGCCTGATTAACAATTAACTTTCACTCCCAGATTAACAAATCTTTGGCAAAAGCAGGTAATCTATAAGCACTTGACAATATTCCCAAGATTTCTGTACCCAAGTCGTTTCAAATTTCAAAAATCGTGAGGTGGTTCTTTGACATTTTCAAACCAGAGATGATGAGCACTTGAGAATACTCATAAGATTAATTTCTAAAAATATACTAAAAATCCTGAACATTTTAAAAATACTTAATAATAATTTTAAAAATACTCCTGACATACTGTATTTACTATATTCTGATATTCCCAGTATTTTTCTATAAATATTCCTTAAACAAACAAATATTATTCCCACAAACAATAAAAACAATGCAAGTTTTTGGATCTTGAGAATATTTTCAAATAACTATCATTTACAGATTAACAAATCCTTGGTGAAAGTAGGTAATTATGATAATGGATATTCCCAAGATTATTTCTGTAATTCGTTTCAAATTTCACAAATTATTGGATTTGGGAATGTTCCTAGATTAATTTCTGTACATATTCTTGGTACTCCTGGGAATATTTCTGGTATTATTTGCCATAAATTTAAAAAAAAATGAAAGTAAACCAGTAATAAGTCTCGAGACCAGTCATTGCCAGAAAATCTGTAAATAAAATAGAGATACGCTCTTGAGAATATTCTCAGCATTTTTCTAGAAATATTCAAAAATCTTAGTGAACCAAGCAATTATTCTCACAAACAATGAAAAACACTGTAAATATTCTTCAAGAACTGTTCCCACCAAGTAATTTTTGGCTACTTGGTAATATTCCAAAAAAGTTTCTCTAATTATTCCTGTTCAAAATTTCAAACAATCTTTGAAATATTTTATGGGCACATGAATATTCCTGAAGATACTCTTGGTAATTTTGAAAAGTCCTGAATATCCACACTATTTATTTTTGAAAATATTTAAGACTATTTGCATGAATATTCATGGCATGATTACCAGAATTTTGGGACTTATTCTTGGCAATATTCCCAAGAATATTCCTGTATTATTTCAGATGATTTTAAAAAAGTAAATCAAGCACCGAAGAAAGTTTCTGTTATCAAATCTCCTTTGCACTCGGAATATTCCTGCAAATTCTTATCAGCGACTCACCTGTATGGATCCTCCTGTGCACGACCAGCGAGTACTTCCTGGCAAACTCCTTCCCGCAGTACTCGCACTGGTAGTTCTTCTCGCCCGAATGTATCGACGTGACGTGGTACTTCAGGTCGCCCCACTGCCGGAACTTCCTGTTGCAGTGCTCACACGTGTACGGCTTGTCGCCCGAGTGGAGCCTCAGGTGGACTTTAAGAGCGCTCGACGCGAAGAAGCTCTTGCCGCACGCGTCGCACTGGTGCGGCCTGATGCCGGTGTGGCTGCGCATATGGTACACCAGCGAGTTGCGGTGCTTGAACACCCTGTCGCACTCCATGCAGTGGTGCTTCTCTTTCACCTTTTTGTTTTTCCTGCGGACGATGGGCGCCGGGGTGGGTTCTATACGGGAAGACGAAGTTTGAAGAAGGCAATTCGGCTGTCATTTTTGAAGAATTTGTCCCAGGGACTCTTTAAAATAAGGGACCCAGCATGTCACAGTCTATCACATAGGAAAAGTGAAGCCTTGAGGGGAAGTATGTTTTCTGTTGACTCCAAGGAGACCACAAGGGGGCTGGCACGGGGCTGGTACAAGGTTATGTTATATGTCAGTGTCCAACTGCCATCAGGTTTTATGTGACATGCCAGTGCCATAGATTCCAAAGGAGGCAAAATATTTCTCATCATAATTCACAATTTTTAAGTTTTCTAACTTCCGGATACTCGGATGTGTCAATTAAAGGTAATGCGGCCGCCTGTAGTAGTCCCAATAATTGCAACCAGATTTTTCCTGTAGCACCTTTAATAATCCTACAATTCCCATTATGTGGGCATTACGTATAAGTAGGTAGTTCAAAACAAAAATCGTATTTCGAAAATTTTAAATTATTAAGCAGGTAGCTTCAGTCAGGTCTTTTTTTAAAGAGTTTTATCTACGACTACAAGTTTATTTTAAGTTTTTGAGGTACCTTGGGAGAGAAATAAAATTACAAAAATTTTATAATGAACACCGAAAAAAAACTACATCATTAGAACTACTAGAACTAATCTTATTAGTCCATCCCGAAATCTATGAAAGTTCTTTGGGTAGATACATTCAACAAGGGAAGAAAGTTCAAGTATTCATATTACAAATGGCTTAAGGAACCTGGTAACAAGGTGCAATAGCGACAAATTCTTAAATAAGCTGAATCGGCACCATACCATACTTATTACTTAAATTCGTCGAAATAATTGCTGGAAATCAATTTCAACTATAAAATAAATTTCTTTCATTTGACAGTTGCCACATTCTGCACTTGTATATGTTAAGGTTAAAGTGTTTACTTGGCTAGTTTATATACTAGCTGGATAGTATACAAACTATCCAAATGTCTGGTTATTTTGATGGAAAATCATCTTTTCACTAAAATAGCCACGAATATTGGTTGGTTTGTATACTATCCAGCTAGTTTACAAACTATATAAGATTTGTCGCTAAAGTACAAACCACAAGAAAATTACACAAATTAACCGACGTTTTTGGCTAGTTTACAAACTATCCACAGTAGTTGGATAAAGTGTGAACTTAATATTGCTAGTAATACATAATAACCAACTCGTTGGTTAGTATATAATACATAATAACCAACTCGTTGGTTAGTATGTAAACTAACCAATTCCCTTTGCTTAATTTAGTTTTCTATAGTAAAATAATTCTTTGTAAAAAAATAAGTTGTAAAAGTTCACTGTAATCATTGTCATTCGCTAATTTCGTATTTTGTAAATTTCCAAAAGTAGGTATTCAAATTGTTGCTGTTGATTCATTTTTAATAATCAAATACACAAATTTCATAAGACACAGTAAACAATAACAGCACTGACTTGCCAGAAATATAACCTCACTTTTCTAACAAATTAACCAAAGAGAATTGGTTAGTTTACATACTAATCAACGAGTTGGTTATTATGTATTACTAGCAATATTAAGTTCACACTTTATCCAACTACTGTGGATAGTTTGTAAACTATCAAAAACAAACACTCAAACACACAAAAACTCCGGTTAATGTGTGTAATTTTCTTGTGGTTTGTACTTTAGCGACAAATCTTATATAGTTTGTAAACTAGCTGGATACTATACAAACCAACCAATATTCGTGGCTATTTTAGTGAAAAGATGATTTTCCATCAAAATAACCAGACATTTGGATAGTTTGTATACTATCCAGCTAGTCTATAAACAGCCAAGTAAACACTTTAACCGTAACATTATACACAACATTGTCAAGTCTAATTTTTAGAAATCATGGAAACCATTATTAATTTTTACTAACAATCAAAGTACCTGTTATATTCATAGATTCTCCAATAAAAGGGCATACTTGGCATCACTGATACTATTAGAATGAGGAAAGAATAGGGTTCACTTTGGAAAGTATAATGCTGGGTCCCCTTACTTTAAAGAGTCCCTGATTTGTCCAAAACAGCAATTTATAGGGATTGTTTTAATAACATACATTATATCCGCGGACCGAGTTAACAAAAGAAGAAACATTTTCATCGAAGAGGAAAATACAAATAAAATATGGCCAAGGAGGAAAATACAACTATGAAAATTTGAAAAATAAATTTTAAAAAAATTCACCACACAAAAATAAAAACATCTTACCTGTGTTTCCTGAGAGCGCCCTGCAAGTCACCAAATGCTGCAACAAAATGGCTCTCAACGCAAAGGGCTGCTTGCAAATATGACAAATGTGGTCGTTCTTTTCTTCCAGTTCTTTCAAATCTTCCTCGGTTTGATGTAATTCTTCTTCTCTATACCACGCCTTGCTGTCATCTTCTTCGTCATCGTCGTGCATCGGCTCTTCAACCACCACATTGATACCTGGAAGAAAATATTACCGAATTTTCGTACATAATATGTTTGCCACCTATCACCTTCCATGAGGTCTTCGGGCTCGCTAAACTCGTCGAGATTGTCGTTTTTGTTTGTGTGGACGTCTCTCATGTGGGCCTCGAATGTTTTCTGCCTGCGGAATGTCTTGTTGCATTCGATGCAAGTCAGATTCAGCAAACTCGAGAGCAAAGTTTCCTGATGATGGTTTAGATCGGCTTTTGGTGGGGATTTGGTTGTTGTTTCAGGTTCCGGCAGTTTTTCTTCTTCCGCTGTTGATGTGGTGACTGCTGTCGAGGGCGGTTCATAATGCTTCTTTAAATGCTCGAAAAATCTGTAGTCAAAGTGAGGTCAATCGGTGAGGTCAGTAAAAACAATTTCAAAGTACGAAGAAATTTAAATCTTTCAAAATTAGTAGGAAATAAAGCTCTAAAGAGATTAAGTACACAAATACTACTATCACTGATTATAGGACATAATATTATATTCTATATACAGTGTGTCCACGGATAGAGTTCACGTAGGGTGTAAATGACAAAAAAATTTCGAGTTGAAATTTGAGCTTCTGGGGATCAGCCCTGCTTGGTTTTAAACTAATTTGTGACATAATTTTACTTTCGATAAAATCACGTATGCCTTGGGAATTTTGAAAAAACTAATTTTCCACATCAGTAAAGTGCCCTTTCTGTACGTTTTACGACAAAATGTTATTAAGGAAACTTGTTCAGAATGAAGAACTGAGTAGGTTTGCGAAATTTCGAAAGTTTAGGCCTACCTTGATTTTTTGGTATTTTTTCCCACTTTTCTTCAGAAAAGTGCACTTTGGGTAGCTTTCACATTAAAATGTTATTATTATTATTACTTTGATTTTTTTCTGCTAAAAAATTTAAAACATAAAAATTAAAATAGACCTAGGCTTTTGAAATTCTTTCACACCTATCCAGTTCTTCATTCAGAACAAGTTTTCCTAATAACATTTTAATGTGAAAGCTACCCAAAGTGCACTTTTCTGAAGAAAAGTGGGAAAAAATACCAAAAAATCAAAGTAGGCCTAGACTTTCGAAATTTCGCAAACCTACTCAGTTCTTCATTATGAACAAGTTTCCTTAATAACATTTTGTCGTAAAACCTACAGAAAGGGCACTTTACTGATGTGGAAAATTAGTTTCTTCAAAATTCCCAAGGCATACGTGCTTTTTCGAAAGTAAAATTATGTCACAAATTAGTTTAAAACCAAGCAGGGCTAATCCCCAGAAGCTCAAATTTCAACTCGAAATTTTTTTGTCATTTACACCCTACTGAACTCTATCCGTGGACACACTGTAGAATAATCCCTAACTTTACCTTTTTTCTTTACTCAATGACTACGTTTATCTCGTGACAACTCGATCGGATTGAAATGGATCCGATTGAGTTATGTCAAATCTTTTATAATTCTACGTTTACATCATCAGTATTGAATCCTACGGTTTTCAATCCTCTCTAGGGACATTAACTTCTTATACTTATTCCACTTATTCCACAGTAGGTTGGGGCACATTCTGGCCAACTTCTGTTTGGAAATAGCGGCTTGACTTGAAATTTTAAATATGATTGAATTTCAATCTGTAGTGTTTACGCCGTCCATTTGAGTCGGCTCCAGTGAATTCAAACCTCTCTCAATCGGATCGAACGCGTCGAGATAAACGTAGTCATTGTTACTATTATTCTGACTGACAACTGACTGGGTTAATTTGAATGAAATTTCCAATTCACAAAATATGGGAGAAAATTTGCCATATTTATTAGGTACATTTTTTTAGGAAGTGGCTATTTATACGTCCGACGGATACAAACGTTAGTATACGTCTTGCGCTCTCATTGGCGGGCTGAGTCACGTGACTTCTTTGGACGTGCATTTAACTCCGTACACGTCCGAAGCCGAAGTAAACTAATATTTATAGATACGTCGGAAGTGCATTTTTCTCAAGCATCTTTGCAATAGGTAAGGAGCGTATGCACTGCTCTTTTTTGGGGGATAGACGCTGCCGTATGAAAAAAGAAGGGGGCATTCGCACCATATTGTGGCAGTTGGCAGCGATGCACGCTGCCGTATGAAAAAAGAAGTGGTAATAATTTCCAATGGTGTAACCCACTCCTGATTTTCTTGAAATTTTGGCTAGGTAGGTACCCCGTATTTTCGCCCGATGCGACGTTCGGCATTGTAACCCACCCCCGATTTTCTTGAAATTTTGGTGCGGCGCCGAATGTCGGGGGGTAGCCAAAATTTCAAGAAAATCGGGGGTGGGTTATTACATCATTGTAAATAATTACCACTTCATTTTTCATTCCGCAGCGCCCATCGCAGAAAAAGTAGGGCATACGCAATATAAAATGAGACAAGATAGGTCTGAACAATTTCGGACATCATCCAATCGACTTAGTAAACAAGCCGATTCATAATCAGACGGTAGAAGTAAGGTTATGTGTCACGTGACTCAATCGACCAATGAGAGCGCGAGACGTATACTGACGTTTGTATCCGTCGGACGTATAAATAGCCACTTCCTTTTTTTTACCTTAACTGATCCTGGAATGCAGTGTTGCAAAGCTGACAACTAAACGGTGAAGGATTCAGTGGAGTTATGGTCGTCTGACACAACAACTCGTGCTGGACAAAATCATCATTATTATGAAACGTTTGCTCACACAGATTACACACAATCTTTTTATTTGTACTCGTACTGCCCTTCCGCAACTTCCTAGATATTCTCTTTTTGTGTGGTAAACTCTTCTTCGAAGAACGATGGTCGTTCCTGATCGATTCCCTATCGGAATCTGCTTTTTCTTCGTCGGTTTTCTCGGCTTTTTCTACGACCTCCTCTATGCTAGTCGCCGTTGAAAACTTGACGGCCTCCACTAACTTTGGTAACGACTGTTGTTGTTCGACATACAAATTTTCAGAATTTACTATTCGTAAGTAACCGGCCCCTTGAGCACCCTTCTCGGTTAAAATAATTTGCTGCTCGCCTTCGTCTAAGCCGTCCTGAAGTTGCTGGTGCTTCTGCTGTTGGCTCAACTGCACGGCAACTAAAGCAGCAGCCAAATTTCTATCCTCTTCGGTCAAATCTTGCGATAATAAATCTTCCGAAGTATAACTTACTGGTATGAAATCATTTCCGCCCAGATCCACAACTAACCCATTATGCTGCTGTAACAGCTCAGTGCTAAGCAGCTGGGTGTTATCAGTTGCTATTCTAATGTATTGCTGCCCATTAGAATCGCTGATAACAACGTTTTCCAGCAGTTCTCTGTTCTCGCTGCTTTCCATTTTTTTAAAGTTCAAATTTGCCGCCACTAGAACCAAATCGCTCGACGTTTCAAGGTCATACTTTTACATCATTTCACTGTGGATTACTTGGCACATTTAGGTATATTCCCTAATGGAAACTCTTCGGACGTATTTTACTCGTTTTATATGTTTATACTGCGAGCTGTAGAACGAGTTTTTCCGCCGGAAAATTGAAAAAACTTGCTCAAATCAAAACGGCGTAACGAAAATTGACAACAATGCAGTACACAAACGCCATTTTCTTTTTGTACTGCCAACGTTACAGAAACGAAAACGAAACTCTAAATCGAAATCATGGCCAACCTAAAGAAAGATTTATTTGTTGTCCTCTCAGAATTTTTTTTATTTTTCTGAGGTTGTCCTGGAGTCGTGTAAATCGTGTTTCATTGGGAGAAATATTTTAGTAAATTAAATGTTCTAAACTATCTTGGCAATTTTAAAGAGAAATCATTGATTCTGAATATCATATACCTAGTCACTAGATAAATACCTATTACTATTGATTGATGGTTCAAAAACGAAACTTTTAGAATTTATTATGTCAAACTTAATAAACAGGGTGTTGTGAAAATTTTATATCAAAAATACCCTTTTCCAAAATATTGTGAAGTTGAATTTTAACATGGAATCCTATTAGTAATGAGTAGGTAGGTATAGGAACAGGAACGGTTCCCATTTCTGATGTGACTTCTTGTTTGAGGTAGTGAGCATTACTTGGTCAGATTTTTGAGGCACCCTGATACCTTGGTATTTTGAGTTTTTAGGTTCGCGTTTTCTTCTCCCAATAATTTATTATTAAAATATACAGAGTGTCTCAAAAATTTGATTACTGATGTTCACTTCCGGTCAAACCGGAAGTCAGAATGGAAACCGACAATTATTTGTTACTCCCCGTATACTTATTGCCTACTATAATCAAAGCATATAAAACAACCAGTAGTAAAGTCAACATGGCGGGAAAATTCTGCGCACCTGTTCGCGCAGCCGCCATTGTGGAATAGATTCTGTCAAATAGATGCAGTGTCGAGGCGATTGGGCAGTTCTTTTTTGGCTGTATGAGGGATATTACAGTGCCGTGGAGTGTGCTTTTTTGTAAATAATTGTGCTTTGTGATAATATTTTTAAATAAATAATCCCAGGAAGGAGTCAGAGCTGCTTGTACTTACCACACAGTACTATATACTTTACTAATACTACTCTGTATTTCTGAATTGATTTTCCCGACTACATCTCTGACTTCTATTCCCCCATTATGGTTCAAGGTCATTGAATTTGTGGATGATTTCTCAAGAGTAAGTTATACTGCTGGTTGTTTGTTGTTTTATATGCTCTGCTATAATATTCCGTGTTAAAATCTACATAACTTCACGCAATTTTTTTGCAAGCGATTGTAATCGCTTTGTCGTCTTAAACGCGCCCATTTCACAAGATAGAATTCAACTAATAGAAAGAGCGAGTTTTCAAAGTCAACACAAATATGGAATCCATCAAGCCAATCACAAGTGCAGAATTTTTTTAATGATCCAATCACATTGCTGATGGATTCCATCACATATATTTGTGATGACTAAAAACTCGCCCAAATTATCCACGGCCCTCGTAAAAAAACTGGCTTGCTTTTCCAGTACAATCATTGGTCCCGAAAGGTCGGCCATATTGGGCGCACACGTCATTGGGTGTCAAATGTCAAATGCACGAGGGCCGTGGTCAAAAACGTTAATCTAGACAATTAACGTTCTTGGGCCGTGGTTGGCCGTTGTGAAATGACATTTTGTGTTGCCACCGCAAATTTCGTTTTTTCCCTAGAATGCACTCTTAATCCCCTAGAATGCACCCAATATGGCAACTATCCAGACAGGGTTTAACGGGCCTTGGACGCCAGCGCCCTCTGCCGGATGGCTAAAAATAATTAGTGTAGGGACTTAGGGCCCAATGCCCATTGGCGGTCCAGTTTATTCTACGAGGGCAGTTAAATTATCCCGCAACTGCTTATACATTTTGATCTATTATAGTGCATTCAGTGTGTGTCGAGTTGCATAATATTAATGACTCTCCTATTTTCCGACCTCGACTTCACCTCGGGTGTGACCTCAGGTTATTTCTCTGAGGTCTGAGAGTGTGACTGAATAATAACATCTAAAGCAAAGAATATTACTTTATATTCAGAAAAAATAACTTGATGTCATTGAGGACATAGAAAAATTCCTTGTATTTAAATCTAATTGATCTAAATTCAAATTTCAAAAATTTTATAGTAGCTTTTGCAACTTGTCCTTTGATTATGAACAGTATAATAATTATTGAATTTAATCATGATGATGTTGCAAGTATTAAAACTGAATCGAACTGTGTCATCAACATCAACAGATAATAACGAACACGGCATACGCATGCTTATCTGTTTTTGGCTGTCTTGTCTAGTTTCTTGGCCAATCGAAATAATACCACAGCTAGAAATTACTCATAATTATTAATTATTATCAGAAACAATTCGCGTTGTAGCGGTTTGAGATAGGTTGAGGTGGCTTCTAAAACAAGCTCTTTTCATTGGCATAATAATAATTTTATGAAAGTTTTAGTGCGCCTGTGAGTGTTTCTATATTTTTTTATATATATTTACACAGTTTATTCGTTTATTGTCGAGTCGACGATCAGTTAGTTTAGTTAGCCCCTGAAGCGCTGAATCAATAAAATTTCATACACTTGTGTTGATAACATTTCTACCTCGTCGCTCTTGCATGGAAACGGGGAAACGGCCACACAATGAGTAACGCGGAATTGCGTAGACGAAAAGTAAGCACGGTGTCTAATAATAATGTAGTTTTCTAGTTGAATGTATGGTAGTACTTATTTTTATGTTCCAACCAAGTATTTATGTTAGGTTCCCACTATTAGGCCTTCAAAAGCTAATGCATTATATGAATGTAAGTTTGTTTTTTCTATATGTACCTAGATGAGATGCGAAACTGCAGAAATTAACCTATTTTCGCATTGAGGTGACCTTTCCTTACTTATTACATTATTTTTTATTTATTTATAAAATCGTCAAACTCACTGCTCATACCTACTATTTTGTAGGTCAAGGAACATGAAAACAGATCTTCTGGAACATCGAAAAAAAGAAAAACGAAAGCAAGTGAAGGCTCACTTTTCAACTCACTGTTGTGCCTGATTCTTAGTGGCACAATTTTGACAGTGTTTTTAGGTAAGTTCCCACATAATACCCCATCTTTTCTCATATAAAGAGGTTCTTTCTAGTATTATATACGGACCAAATTCCTTGGTACCTTGGTCACCGAGCCATCGACCATGTTGCAAAGCAATTTGGTTACCACAAACCTGTCCATGCGGTTGTTATCGATGCAGGAAGCACTGGATCTAGAGTGCTGGCCTACACTTTCCACGAATCTTACATAGGTAATTCGGAACAACTTCATAATTAATTACTAGCGCAAACTAACACGAGTAATTAGGTACAACTCCTTAATAGTGACATGTTTCAAAAGAAAATTGGCTTTTAGTCAAAATATCTTCCAACGAGATATATTATGTTGATTTTTGGCTCATGTTGTTAGGGAGATGTGATATTTTCATTTTTGCCGTTGTTTTAAGGTGGAAATCTAGTCCTAGATAAAGAACTTTTTGAATACAATAAGCCTGGACTCTCGTCGTTTGCCAAAGAGCCCGAGAAGGTAGCAACAATCGAACATTGGTTATTTTATTTTAACTTCTAAAAAATTTGTTTTTGTTCGTTAGGGTGCTGGAAAAATTGCGGAACTCCTAGAAAAAGCAAAACAAGAAATTCCCCAACAGTATTGGAGCAGCACTCCTCTAGTATTGAAGGCTACTGCAGGGCTGAGACTCCTCCCATCTGAACAAGCCGAAAATTTACTAAATTCCGTTCGAGAACTGTTCCAAAACAGCCCATTTCAAACTAACGAAAAATCGATAGAAATAATGGACGGAACCGACGAAGGAATATTTTCGTGGTTTACCGTGAATTTCCTATTGGAAAAAATCAACGGGAACCCTTCGAACATGGTGGCGGCTTTAGATTTGGGCGGGGGCTCCACCCAAGTGACGTTTTCGGCAATCACGCCAGCGAGTCTGGCGGAAAAGAAGTACATTCACCAGGCGATGTCGCCAAACGGTTTGATACCGGTTTACACGCATAGTTACCTGGGTTTAGGACTGCAGAGCGCCAGGCAAGGTGTCTTAACGCAAGCGCACGGGAAGAAAGCAAACTTGACGAGCGAATGTGTCAATCCGATTATTAAGGATAAGAAGTTCCACTATCAGGGTGAGTTTAGTTTGAATTTATAATGTATGTGTTTTTGTTGATTTTTTGCCCATTGCTAAAGGCTGTCAATTGACCATTTTTTTACACAAGTAACTTTGGAGGCTTAGTTTAAAACAAAGTTCCCACCAACCTGGAAAACCTGCAAAAGCCGGGGAATTAAAACAAGGGTCCTGGAAGTCAGGGAATTAAGTCGAAATATATGTATAAAAAAACTGGAAAAGTCAGGAATGTGCAGATCATCATACAACTTTAATGTTTGGTATGAGAAGGCCTGTATTTTTGTTCATTTATGAATTTGCTGGAAAATTTCAAATTAATTTTGTTTCGCGCAAATTTTCTCTCGGAATCACCGTTTATAAAAAAATATTCAACTGCAAATGAAAATAGAACCAAACTACTACGTCTACAACATGTAACTCTCATATTTTCGATGCTTAGAAAAAAGTTTCAAATAAAAATTAAAGGGTATTATATAAAAACCTGATAGAATAACCAATCTGTATTTAAGCACATTTTTTCCTTAATTTTTGTTGTTAAGTTTTTTTTTATATTCAATAGCAGGATTTATAACATAAATGAAGGACATTTGGATGGTGTATTGTAATCGGACTTTGGTGGACACTAATGGACCAATCACATTACACCATGTAATTGTCCTTCTTTTCGATCATAGGTTCCGTCCGCAAAATTTCATTATTTGACATATACGAACAAAAATTATGTTACTGTGGCAAAAATGCTATGTTGTCAATTAAAATTACCTAATAATCATTTATAAATTTATAAGCATCAAGCCTACTACAAATGCAAATCTGATAACACAAAATGTAAATATGTGGCTTAGGTGACATTTAGAAAATCATTTGTTTAAAAGAAAGGGTAGTTAAACATTAAAGATTATTATTAATACAACAAAGGATTTAAATAACCCTGGTATGCTGTCAAATCAATTTCATCGTGAGCTGCTATATTAAAAATTGTGTATGTTTAAAATAGATACAAGTAGTGTTTCGGATCGATAACAACTCTGAAAATCTTTATCAAACTAAAAATTGCTATCAATGTTGTAAAATTATTTCTCATTGCATATTTAACAAAAGTAAAAATTTTGAGATTATTTTTTTCGAGGTATTACACAATGTTGGTTTAACTGATAACACATATTCTTTTATTTTGATGTTCTTAAAATTGAATTGTCAAGCTATCAAAACGATTTTTTTTCAGCATGAGGTATTAATGAACATTTTTTGAGTGCAAAAATATTTAAAAGTTTAAGAATTGCAGACGAGGGATAATTTTCTCGGAATATTCGTGACAGTTAACAATTCCCGAAAATAACAGGCAAATTGGTATTATAAGTGAGAATTTCTGCTAGTGTCCCATGACCTTAAAACTTCCTGTTTTTTGTTTTCAAATACTGATTGTCCTAGTATTGTTATTGTACAGTGTGTTCCCGTATATTTTGACCCGCCCCTAGAGCCTTTATTTTTCGAGTTAGAAAAAAATTACTTAAATGAAAGTTGTAGGGTTTTTTCTGATGTGCTAGGATCTGTTACTAGATAAAACAAATGAGCGTGGCAAATTTAAGAAAAAATATAAGCTTGTTTTTTTTTAAATAAAACCATTGAGTAAAGGAATAATTATTATTAATAATTATTCCTTTACTCAATGATAAAACTGTATACATATTTGTGGATTTTTGAATTGCACGCATTTTTCCGATTCCAACAATATAAGTATGTTGTATGTTTGCTTTAAGCATTCGCATGATATTCCAAATTGCAGATAAATACTATCTTTATATTCAATCAAGGTTGCAATGGAAAAACATTTCAACTTAGACAATAGCATTCCTGTCAATCCATTATTTTTGGGATAATATACCTTAGTAAACTACAACTTTCATTTAAGTACTTTTTTTCTAACTCGGAAAATCAAGGCTCTAGGGGTGGGTCAAAATATACGGGAACTCCCTGTACATAAATATCGTTTATCGTTTAATAATTTCTTGACCTAACAAAAGAATGACATTTAATCAATTAATTGTTGCAGAAAAACATTATTTGTTATTAGATAAAAATATAGCAGTAATTTTCCATTTCGTAACTGTATTATGATGATTGTAGCAAATCTTATTATCCTGTTTCCTGATAGTACGATTTATCTATAAAAAAGAAATAGATATAACAAAAGTTTAAATACTTGACAATTTACGCAGGGTGTTTCATAATGGGACATACTTCAAAATCCAAGAGATCCGCAAAAAAAATTATTTGTATCGTATCGAGTATGACCCTATCTTTTGTTCTCCAAATACAGGGGATTAAAGTTCTTTTTTTTTAATTGAATTGAACTAAAATTTGGCACTGATGGAGCCACTTGCCGCTTTTTTAGATCGTGCTTTTCCTCGTAACTTTTTGAAGTTATCTTTTTGGTTTTTGAGGTTCATCATTTTAGTGCACCTTTTCATTTTACAACAAAATTGTACTGTTTCATTACAATAAAATCATTGAGTAAAGAATAGTTATCTGTGCTATAGATGATTTTAGAAGTAGTATTTGATTTTGTAAATTTTAATCTTTCATCCCTTCCACAGGCGTTGACTACCACGTTAGTGGCTTACAAGCCGACTACCCCACAATCGACACCCCCGGCGACAGTATAGTCGTCGGCGAGAAAGTTCCCATCGTCGACTTTGACAGATGCTCGGATATAATCTCCGATTATATCCACAGCATTACCGTCAAAACGAAGCCACCCGAAGAGTTGCCTCTGAAGAACATCTTCGCCTTCAGTTATTACTACGACCGGGCGAGCGATGTGGGGCTAATAGATTTTTTGAAGGGGGGCCAAGTGAGGGTTTCCGATTTTAAGAGGTACGCTGGGAATGTGTGTAAAGAAGCGAATGCCGATCAGCCGTTCGCGTGCCTGGACTTGACGTATATTTCGTTGCTATTGGAGAAGGGATTCGGGTTGGACCCCAGCACAAAGATTTACGTGAGTATTACCGTCAGTAGAATGTTACTGAAATTGAGATTTACTTGTTTTTAACACAGGTTACTTGACCTGTCAAACCTGTGAATGTTCATGGCATAGAAACTTTGTCAATGTACTAAATTCTAATTATGGTTCCTCATTTCAGTTGTACAAGAAAATAAACGGACACGAAATATCATGGGCCCTAGGAGCCGCCTACGATATGTTGACAAGGAAGCAATTTTAAAGACACGCAAAATGCAATATCAACTCCCTGCACATATGTAAATAATTTCCGAGTTTATAACTTAAGACGATTTGCTATAATTCCAAGACTTTGTTTTCTATTGCAGCTGCAGGGGTAGCTATATTTTAACAAAAACAAGTTTTTCCATACAAAGAAAACAAGAATTTTTTATTATTGATGTGCCTTAGAGTATTGTTAATTTTTAACATTTTTCACTGTAAATAGGCTGTGTAGCAGTAATTCCATTAATGTTAAACTTCGTTTAAAATGTGTCCCAATTAAATTAGTCGAAATTTCAAAAGGGTTGTTTTATTTTGTTCGGAGGGGGAGTAAAATAAAAAAGTAACCGCTACTTATCCAACTGGAGCTTTATTAAGACATTAAAAAAACATTTTACAACTTTAGCTTAGTTCTACGCCAGTGACGCCTCTTAGCATTGTATCTGAAAAAAAAAATTATATTAATATTTACCAGAGAAAAAAGGTAAAATTGATATTTTGCTAGAGAAACGTTCAAAACTTAAGGGGTTTACAGAATTCAACCCATTATATTTTTTACACAGAAACTGTCAATGTCACAATTAATTGCCTATTTAAGCAATATTTTTTCTATTACAATAGAGTAAAATGAGATGCCCATACCACAAAACACTTCATCGATGGACTCTGACGAATTTAGGAAGTCGCCCAATAAATGCAGTGGGTGACAGACGTATAGATTCACGACACTTAAGTTGACAGCAAACAATCACTAAAGTTAGCTTTGCAAAACGTGCGTCAAAGGCATTATCTATCCACATTATTCTAGGTTATTGTTATAAACAAACACGTCACTGAAAAATTAACAAACAGTTGGAAGCTTGCAATTATATAATAAGTATTTTAAAATACGATATTATTGACTATGTTTGATATTATTACCAGGGCGCTGTCTTCACAAAAAAACGGTTAATATTATAGGGTCCATTTTGTACAGCGATGAACAAATAAGCTCAATAATTGATGGTAAAAATTTGGTAAACAATACAACTTTTGTGACACTTTGAGGTTATAGCTCATCCTTGACTTTCTTATCAACTGGTTTGCTGTCATTTTTGGACCCTCTAATGTATACTGTGCGCATTGCTCTTGTTTAGCATCGGAAAGCGCATGAAAGCGCTTTCCCGCTAACAATCGTTGGGCAGCAGCGCTAAAAGCAAGCTGCTTGAAACAAATGACGCGAAAATTTATATATATATATATACGGTTTGATAAGTTGTCACATTTTGAAACTTATTAAAGCACAGTACACCATTAAAATCATTACTTTAAATGTCAGGTTCCTTAGTGTGCAATAGGGTATTTAATGACTGCAAGCGCATACTAAAAGCAGAGCATATAAAACATATGCTGTGCTAAAAGTGACTGTAAGCAAAGCGCTTTTTCGCTGTCTCTACGGTAACGCACCCAATGTAAGCGCAATTTTAAATCTTGCAAGCGAAGTGCTAGAAGAGGTTGATACAACCATTGATGCTATAATTCAAAGGTAGAGAACCTTGAAAAATCATGCAATATTTACCTAATTGTGTTTCCAGTTCTCATGCGAACCCATTGAGGAATCGGCCTATTCTGCTTGAGCTTCTTGGCCAATTTCCTTTTGATAATGAAGGTCTTGTGGGCAGACTGGAAAATAAATACGTGTATATAATTAAAGCTTGGATATTGCATTAATTCTTGCGAAACGTTTTGTACAAAAATAACTTAGGATTATAAGGAAAAAATTCGAAAAACAAAACTTACCATTTCTGCTCCTTTGAACTTCAACAACTGTCAAAATAAGAGAAGTCACAAGACATCACAAACATACAAAACAAAACAAAAAGTTCTTGCTTCTTCTTCATTTTTTATTTTCATTATTTTATTTGAATCAGAAATTCGCTTTGTAATAAGATTAAAGCTGGTATGTTTTGCTTTTTTTTCTATTTTTTACACATTTCACATTTTTTAATCGATCAATTTTTATCTGTTTTAAAATATAGTTGATATAAACCTACATTAGTCATAGGTAGAAGAAGCGAAACATCTGACAGGCGCCCTTAACCATAGACAAAAGAATTTTATATATATACAAAAGTTGTTTTGTTGCTTTTTCTTTTTCGCTTAGACAAGGAAAGAGATAGGACACCGTGCTTGCCCAAGATCTTTTTTCTTTTTTCCGGTAAGGATTTTCCAATACGTTTGTTTACTTTTTTCAGTTCTCAGTGCCGTACCTTTCTGTAACAATTACATTTATTACTAGATAGATTAAGTGGATTAAATTTAAGGTTTTTATTAATGGACCTGTATAAACTGGGCAAAGTGTCTTCAAAATGGCGCCAGACAAAATTAGTCAGTTCGCGTCAAGAACGTTTAATTCTTGAATTCGCGTAGCTTCAAACTCATTCACCCCACCTCCATATCTCTAGTTTTAAACGGCGGCCATTTTATATGTTGGAGACAAAGCGAGTACCTACGTTGTTGTGAGTTATTTTATATAATTTCGTGAAGCGTGGATAATCAACGGTAACAGTGATTAAGGGTATAAATTATAATTCCTAAACTGTGCCTGGTGCCTGGACCAACACTGTATTAAAGACCTCTTGTGCCTAGCTCTGTTTCAAGCGATCGCCACTGGCGCCACACGACGAAAAAAAACACCATTGTTGTAGAATTTTTTATAAAATTAATAAAAGCATGTACATGAGACAACAACGAATTTAACATCCAAAATAAAATAAAATGCTTGTTTGTTATGTTTCTTTAATTTGACAAGCTTACATGGCATACATTCAGAAAAGCGATAAAAAGCAAGCAAGAGTATTTTGGTACCTTTTGGTTTGAAATGAAGTCCACAACTAGTTTTATTGTAAGTATAATATAAAACGCATTCGATTTTTCAGTTTCTTATTGGTGGACCATTGTTTCGCTTTTTCAGTCAACGCTTTAGGGCTATAATCAAATTTTTCTATTTTCATTCTTGCATATGTTATAAAATACTGTTCCAAAATATAATATCCAGAATTCTGTATACCTACTGGTTGAACAGATCATCCCTTAATTCCAAAATAGTATTTATAAATTCAGCAAATCAATAAAGCTGGATATTTAAAATAGGTATATGGGACATTCAAAATGTCAGAAACTGACATATCTATAACTACAGAATACCACTGTTATATCCTGAGACTAATGATTAGTCTGAGGTTATAACCTCAGACTAATAATTTATTTATTAGTCTGAGGTTATAACCTATAATGTCGCCATATTTTTAGTCGAGTAGCGCCACCCTAGTCCGCAAACAATAATGAAATATGATGTCATGCTCGGAGCCTTTAATATAGGGTCGGTCCAGCTCTTACGATGGTGAATTGTTCAGCGTTTGGTTGCAAAAGCAGAAGTGAAAAGGAAGAGCCCGGGATTTCGTTTCACAGGTAAATATTTAACAAAATTACTTTTGAAAGATGCCCTAAAACTTTATTTTTTCTCAATATAACTTCTTCACATTCCTTCTACCTTTTAGTATGATAGAGTGCGTTGTTTTGTTTGTAAATAGGACCAATATAATTATTTTTTAACTTTGTTTTTATTGAAAATTTGTCAATTGATTATGATAGTTTCATAAAATATGGGCTGGTTTCCAGGGGCCTGCATTATTTATTTTATTTTAGTTTATTTGATTTTACTGATAAGTTCTGCGTAACAGTAAAGTTTTTTAGTTTATCACTGGTCATGTGGTGTCGGATCTATTGCATTATTAAATTATGTAATTGCAACTATGGATGTGTGATATTTGCAGCTTTCCTAAAGACTTGGAGAGACGCAAGTTATGGGTGACCAACATGAAAATAGACAATTGGGAACCAACAAAAAATGATAGAATTTGCTCGAAGCATTTTAAGGAGGAATGGCTATATCGATCGGAATCCAATCGTCGGACACGCCTATTAAATCAAGCCATTCCCAGTATTTTTCCTGAACTTCCCATATATTTTCAACCAATAGAGGTATAAAATAAGCCTTGATGATTTTTATATTTTTATCTTAGTTTACGTGTCTTTGTAGGCGATAAAAGTGGAATGCATACCTGAATTTGAATCCCAACCAGGACCATCGGAGCCTCCTGCTTCAGCATCACCTCACACGCCTCCATGTAATTTACCACAGCCTGAGATTGAAGCCCCACAAATAGAAAATTTACGAAGACAGATCTTCCAAGAACGTTTAAAAAACAAAATAAAAACACGAAAAATTCGAGTGCTAGGACAGTCACTGAAAAGGTACAAAAAAAAAGAGATTTCATTAAAACAAATAATTTCTGAGTTGGAAAAAAAGAATTTTATAAAAAATGAACAAGCATTGCTATTAAAAAATATGAATACAATTAGTAAGGAAATGTTAGAACGGGAAAAAAGTTGAAAATTAAAGTACTCGCTTGAGTTACGTGAATTTGCCATTACTCTGAATTTCTTTTCCCCTAAAGCTTATAATTATGTACGAACCAGGTTCGATATTTGCTTGCCACATAGCACTATCGGCAACTGGTTACAAACCATAGATGCTTCTCCAGGTTTCACATCCAAGTGTTTTAGAACTTTAGAAAAACATGTGCAATATAGTGAAAAATAGTTTTGTGTTCTTGTGTTCTTTAATTATCGACACAGAAAATAGAATATATTTTCTGTGTTATCGATGAAATATCTTCTTCTTCTTTCCTTTTTTGGGCTAGGTTTTCACCATTGACCCAGTGTCGGCGTTTGTTTCACCACCTTTACTTGTCCAAGGAGTACCGTCTGGAGTTAATCCATGCCTCCTCGAACTACTATTTGAGCTGATGTGCTAAGAAAGGAGTTAGTAAACATAACATAGGATAAGACCCTTCTCGCTCCTGAGCACCGGAGGAGCTACACATATCAGAAAACATTCGGAATGAGATGGTATGACATTTCATGGTTATGTAAATTGTGGAGTAAATATAAATGATGGCAATAATGAATTAGCAAAAGAAGTATTTGTTTTGCTAGTTGTAGGCATAAATGGTACTTGGCAAATTCCAGTGGGTTATTTTCTAACTAATGGTTTAAACGGAGAGCAAAAGAGCTCTATTGTATTACAGCGAATTTATCTTGTCGAAAATACAGGCGTTAAGATAGTCTCTCTTACTTGCGATGGAGCACTGCCCAATTTAACGATGGGTACTTTGTTAGGCAGCTCTTTTGACTTTCCTACGATAAATACAAAATTTGTTGTTTCTGGGAGCTCGATGAACAAATATTTTTTTTCTCGACCCATGCCATATATGGCAAAATTCGTATGTAATGCCTTTCGTCAAAAACATATTTTTAAAGACATGGAAGGGAATACTGTTGATTGAGGCAGGACCATGACTATTTAATCAACGAAATAATTTAATAAATAACAATGAGCGAGTGCTCCTCGCAAATAATAATAATAATAATATATTGCTGGTTTTGTGTCTCACATTTTAAAGAGGAGACTCAAATGTTAAACATGTATTGAAGCACTAGTTGGTCATCGCGATAATTTTCTTCACCCTCTAATCACAAAAAAAACGTGTGGCGGTCTGGTATATTCTTGTGAAGATGTTATCTTTCTTTGCAATAAAACTGAGCTAAGAGATATCGTCAGGTTCAAATAAATAAAATTCAAAAAAAAATTGTGTCTTAATCATATACCATAGCAACCTATACCAAAAGACGTCTGACCGCGGCCATTTTTAACCCTTTTTTTTGTTGTTTTAATTTTAAATGAATGCATTCGGGAAACGAAGCAGTTAACTATGTTGAGAAATTATACAACTCAATGAAAATAATATATTTTAATCATCATAAAGAAAACTAATATAATTATTATTATTGTACATTATACCTTATATAATAGCTACATTATAAATAATAATTACTTATAAAAAACATAAATATATTTTTAATTAGGTACCTAACATGTTCATACAATATTACTTGGGATAATTATTTCTTTGAATACTTTTAATAATAAGAATACCTTAATCAATGATAATACCTAATAACCTATTTTCCAGGAACATATCTATACCTATTTCTGAATTTTTAAGCAGCTAGTTTTATTCCTTACAACTTTTTATTTTTGTTTGTTTAAAAAATACAAGCAAAAGACAACTTGGTAACTTCAACTTCTACCATTTTAATCTTTCCTTCAAAAATGCAAGTGAAGTGATTTCTAATTACTTACGCCTCTTCTTTGATAAGCCTCAATAATTTTGCTGGCGGTGATCTGCAGTTAACAGGTTTACTTGCTGCTGGTGTTTGCATTTCTTCGGTTAATTCAATTTGCTCCAGAAATGCGGTTCTCTTCGTCATATCGACAATTACAATATCTCCATTTTCCTCATCTCCACGAGTTACTTCTTGAACCGGAATGAATTTCTTTGTCGGTCTTACCAATTTTGGCTCCACTGCTTCTTCGGTTCTTTCGTGTTGCATTAAAAAATCCTGTTCCTAAAAATGAATAGAACACGCATACATAGAGTCCGTCCAGAGAATATTACTGTCGATGACACCTAGAGTACTAAGCCACTTTCTAAATTTAGTTTCTTCTCTTGAAAACCTAAAAATCAGCAAGAAATCAGAAAATATCAATGAAAAAACAATATTATTTGACAAAAAAATTATACCTATTTACTTACCTATGGAATCGTTCCCTGCGCCTTGCCGTGCGCAATAGGACCAAAAGCGGTTTATGTTAATATACAGGTATGTGGTCTTAATGTTATAAAATAAAATTATAGCTGAATGTATTCACTTCAAATTATTTAAACAGCTTGAAGATCTTGTATTAAAATATTCAATAAATAATATTTATTTCCTAATGAAATCTATATTAATCAAGGTTGCATTATATTACTAAAATTAGGACCCAACAATTGAATCCAATAAGGAGTCATTTTACAAAGCTTATTTTATTTCGGGGCCAATAATTTTGTATTTATATCTATTTAGTCTGTAGTTATACGATGATCAAATTATATAGATATTTTACCTGATTGCAGGTTATTTGGTAATATTATTATATGCAATATACATTTACAAAAACATTATCTCGCGTTTTTATTGCATTTTCCTAAAAAGATAAGTTTTTAAGTATAAAAACATGACAATTTGATATGTTTCTTTTTTCTTTATGTATTCTCAAGTTTCTCGAAGCCTAACTTTAATATATGACATTATGTACATACTTTATATTTCTATCCATTCTCTATCATGACTGTTTCTCGATAATAAATATCTCATTAATAATAATAGGGGAACTTGATTCGAAATCGCCACAAATAATATATTTCAGCTCTTAACACTAGTTATACATTTGGGAAATTATCTCCAAATAAATACCAACATTTCAAATTACATGCAAGTCAAAATTAACTATCTTTTTATTTTTAACATTTTTGTGATGTTGGCTAAGAACGCGTTTCATGCTACGCCACTGGCCTATCGTGCGATGTGACAGTCGGTAACACGGCCGCCGACCAAGGTCGACCTTGGCCCGCGGGCGCGTTTAGGCGTCCTCTTCCTCTCCTTTTCCTTGGGGCACAGATAATGTAACCTGGGGGTTTGGTTTTAACCACAAAATATATAGGTTAGTTTTAACCTCAATTTTTCCCGAACATGCCAACGTCAACAAAAAAATAGTTGTGAGAGGGAAGATTATTTGTCTTTTTTACCTATATGAGTTGTATCCAGTGTATCCTTTTTATGTATCCTTTAAAGCCCTACAATAATTTTCTTGTAACCTATATATTTTGTGGTGACATAATATAGGAGGCCAACTATTTTTTTATCTTTAACACTGCATTCTATAGCACCTTAATAATTAATGAAACTATATTTTTAGATAACAGCCGATTTAAATTGTGGAACTTCCTGCAAAAGCTTTTAAACGATTCACAAGAGAAATTCTCCCATTTAATAAAATGGACTGACGAAACGAACGGGATTTTCAAAATTGTGGACCCGCAGGGTTTGGCTAAATCATGGGGAATAGAAAAAAATCTTCCTGGCATGACATATGACAAACTTTCTAGAGCAATAAGGTACTATTATAAAGAACATAAAATGCGGAAGGTGCCTGGACAGCGACAAGTTTATCAGTAAGTTTATAATTAAAAAAACATGTTGGTCTCGTTTGACAGACCCGAGATTGTGATTATTTAATTCATCGGGTGTTATTTAGTTTGGACTAAGTAGTATTTTGTTGTGTGTAATTCGTTTTAATAGTTTCAAGTGAAGTAGTTTCTTCCAAAGGTGTAAATCAGTGAAAATTGTAAGAAAAGTTTTTTTTAGATTTTTGTTTAGTTCTGAAAATCCACGCAAAATAAGCAATTTAGAAGCATACTATTTTAAAAAATTGGCACAAGCTCAAAACGCAGAAGGATGGAATTTAAGTAAATAGATATTAAGTTGATAAGGGCAATTCATATCATGATGTATATTTTTATTAACGTTCTTTGTTATAAAAGGAATTTATAATATACAATATTTTTACGAAACTATCTTGTTTTTTACTATTGTCACATTGACATGATTACTTTCACGTTAACATTTCTAATAGCTTTTTCTATAAAGCAAACTAAAGAAAATGTAAAGAAAGCAAAAAAAGAACCAAAAGCAACCCAAAAAGATTTGGTAATAGATCCCAATTATGTCATAAGAACAGACAAAATTCTCGGAACAGCTCACATCGAATATGAGTTAGTACCAATTAAATGCAGATACCAAGTAGATGTTATTTGTTGGGGCAAGGCAGCAAAGGTAAAAAGTACCTACTATGGTTTTGTACAAACTTTTCGAACAGAACTTTCAGGTATTTTCAACTGACGGATGCAGAACTTTTAAAACGATTTATTGTGGAGATCAAATTTGGGTGCCTATATGTATAGAACATTACCTGCCACCTTTGGAACAAGAAGAAATTTTAACACTGCACGAACATGTGGTCGAATTTGTTGTTTTTACCGATAGGGCAAAGCTGGGAAACATGTAAGTTGTTAATACAGAAAAATATTAGGAATTATTTATACTATTTCCAAGACACAAATCCAATAGGAATAATACACAGCATTAAAAAAGTGTGAAGTGACGTAAATTTTATTACATTTTGCTGGTTTAGAAAAAATCTGAAATCCATAATCTCCACCACAGGTTGATATTACTTCATTAATAGTCCAAGAGCCGGCCGCATGATTTCAACTCTCATAAGCTTATAGAATAAGATGTTATGTAAAATGTAGAGAGTATATTTCTTTACTTGAAGCGAGTAGGTTGCCTCAGATAATATGGGCCCGATCATTGATATTTAAAGAAGTTGTAGTTAATTTTTAATTTTTTAATAGGTACAACCCGTCCCACGAACATATTTATTATCTTTTCGCAAAAGTCTTTTGATAAATTCGAAAGGTGCTGTTCTAAAAATTTACCTGAAAAAGTTTCGTTCAATATGTTGACCCGTTCTCCGTTCATCTCGGCGTACTGTCAGATCTCCCGAAAAACACGTTTGAAAAAATGAAAAAAATTTTTCCTGGGCATCAGACGGTATATGGCACTGGCTGTATAGCGAGACTTCGCACACAAGTCGCGTCCCCGAGGTCCAGACTTGCCCCCGTTTTTTCGGGGCCCCGAAAATACGCCTATCGGATTTTTAAAGGACCAAGGGACCCTTCATTCCTCTTTTGTTATATAATCATATGAGAGTAGATTTGCCTAAAAATTGACCGCAACTTCTTTAAATAACAATGATCGGGCCCATATAAATTGAGGCAACCTACTCGCTTAGAGCAAAGAAATATACTCTACATTTTAAACAACATCTTATTCTATAAGCTTATGAGAGTTGAAATCATGCAGCCGGCTCTCGTACTATAAGTTTTATAAGTTTTTTTTTTAAGTATTTTTAAAAACTATAGCATTTTTTAAAACCTTAACATCCTAGTACAAACATTTTTTTTTTGAAACTCCAAGTCCCTGTATCTGCTAACATATTTTGTAAAAAAACTATTGTGCATTTTTCTGTTACATCCACAAACAGGGCAAAGACTGACAAAACTTCAGTTCTCTACATGCAAGAAGATGACATCAACACAAATGAATTTGTTGATTTGTTTACCGAAGACCCCAACATAGAAAATGTTGCTAAAAGACGAACTGAAAGTTTAATACTTGAAAGACAAATGAGAGAAATTATTATGAAATGTGTAAATTATCCAAGAACATCCACAGTCTCATGGTTATACTACCGAGAGACTTTTTGGGGTAAAAAACAAAAAAATATATAATTCACAATAAAACAGTAGGTACCTAAGTATATTTTAGAAATAATGCAAGATATCATTCAATGTGGGGATATACCAAGAAAATACAAGAAACCATTTTCAATGCCCTGCGCCAAAGAAGAACTTGTAGAGATGAAAAAGGATGTTAAGTTTAAATTGAATGGCAAAAAAGAAAAAGGACCCAAAGAAAAGAAGAAACCTAAAAAAGTCAGCATGATCACCCTGCGCGTCCAAGCAGAAGTCTTTTTCACTGATCCAAACATAGTAATTTTTAAAACTGAAAATGAAGCGTCTGAAATCAAACAATTCTACGTCATGATGAGTGTGAGCAAATTGCTTACAAGAGCTCAGAAAATGTTTTTTAATCCACTGGTCGTCAAAATAAAGAAAATCAGCAATTTCCCTGATAAAATTGCAAAGGAAGCCGGAGTAATTGACTTGTTCTGCAAGTATAAAATTCCTTGTATCGCCAATTGTCAAACTGTGAGTCAACCCCTTGACAGAATTGTGCATTTCAATGAATCACATGTACATTTTACAAATGTTGCTTCGAAGATAAAGCTTCTGGAATTTGCTCAAACAAAACGGCTGTTTATAGAGGTAATTCGAGACCTTTCATTCTATTTCACCCTGTCTACATGTTGTAGTTAAATATGCAACTAAATTCATGTAAAAAAACCTATTTTGGCAGGAAGTTATAAATATATTTAAATCATTTTTAGATATATGGCAACAAAAAGTCCAGATTATCAAATGAACAACCAAAACTTTTCGGAACAAAACCCGGAGACCAAAACTTATCGAAAATATCTCAACTTCCCATCGACTGTGTTAACGAAACCGAAGAAAACAAAGTGATCCTTTTGGCCGTAGCTAGCTTTGACATCAGTTCTTTGACTCAAAACATTTGGATATTTAAAGAAAAAGGACAACTCCACAGTCCGACAGCGTTGTCCTGTCAAAAACCTATGGGATCTTTCCCGAAAACCGAATTCATCGACCAGCTCAATATCAACGAAATAAATCTGCAAATCGAAACTTTCAAATCGGATTATTTATTCACCGACGGGCAGTTTATTGCAGGAGGGTCAACGTTAAAGGTCGAGGTGCACCTTTTGGCCCCTCAGGCAGCTACACTCGCCCTGCATCAAATACCGAACACTTACAAAAGGCTTTTTATTATATTCTTTTCCGAAATGTTGGCTAGGAAATTTTACAAGCTCGTGATGGGCCATAACGAGGCGGTTCCTGGCGATCTTCTGACAGGATTTTTACTGGACAACGGCAACCATTTTGCATTTTATATAGAAGGTTTATCGATAGGGTATATTCTTAACATATGGAACGAAATTCACATGTACGAATACGATTTCGCTAAATTATTCTTCAACACGGATAGCGCCTTCGAGAGAAGATTGTATTCAGAGTTTGCGGAAAATGGTGGTATATATACTATCGCTCTGAAGGTGCCTTTCGGGCAAATTCTAGCACAGAAACGAATTTATATTACTGGAAATACGCCCGAACCTTGTCTGAAGGTAAGGAAGCATAACTTAGAATGTATTTCTGGAATTCTCTGCCTCAATCGATAAAACTAATATTATCTTGCTTGTTTAAGGCTATAACAAAGTTTCACCTACTCTTCAACTCGCGCACACTGCAGTCAATCTTGCAATACGAACTGTTTCCAAAACCGATCGAATTAATAAGTTTCAATATCGAATTTGGAGTTGCCAGAAGATGGAATATCATCATCCGTGGATCAAACGAGCCGAGAACCAGCGTTTTCTTACCGTTCAGGGCCGTCCAAGATGCCGAATTACGCGGCATAGTCGCTCGCGAGGAAATAATCTAGAAAAGTGAGTGGAAAATATTTTTAATAAATATCTTGGAAAAACACAACGTTTTTATAATATGACAGTAGGTATAAATGCATGCCACGTTTTTCAAGTCATACTTCGACAGTATGCTTTAAATTCCTTTTTGTCACAATGTCTTATATATTGTTTTAAACCTAACAGAATGTACCTTTGCGCTGGCCTACTTATAAATATCTTATCGAGAAGAATTTTTAACTCTTCGATATTCATATTATTCCTATATATTTTCATTGCATCCACAAATTGTATAAACGGTTCTCTGTCGAGTACCTTTCGGACCTAAAATAAAACCTGTAGATTTCAATGAATCTTATTTATTATTTTACGAAAATGATAAATAAAAAAATTATAAGTGAAATAATTACCATGCACATATATTCGACGGCGGTCGAAGCCCCCGCAAGGTTCACTTTGATGGCTTTATTTGGTAATTCGACAGCGGTCGAAGCCCCTGAATCTTCTGCTTTGACGGCTATATTTGCTACTTCGACATTGGGTGAAGCCCATGAATGTTCAACTTTGATGGCTTTATTTGGTACTTCGACATTGGGCGATGCCCATGAATCTTCAGTTTTGATGGCTTTATTTGGTACTTCGACATTGGGCGAAGCCCATGAAAGGTCCACCTTGTTAGCTTTATTTGGTATTACGTTTATCCTTCTTCTTTTCACAGGATTCGAGAATATTTGTTCGGTATTTCTTTTATGTATCATCACAGATCCGTAATCACCCGAGGTGCTACTACATTCTGAAAACGATGTTGCTGATGATGTGCTAAAATCGAAATTTTCACCTTTTGTATACGTGTTTAAAGTGTTGAATACGGCAGGGCCTGGGTCTATAGCCTTTGATTGTGGAGGGGGGAGCTAAAATCCATTATAATTTCAATATTGTCTTAACAAAATCCTACTTCCAGCACTTACATTAATTTTAGCATTCCTAAAAAACCTCGAGAGGTCTCTAATGATCTCGCCGAAATTACTTGCGACTTTAATGTACTCCCTCAACCACAAGGACATTTGGTTTTTTATTCGGGGGCTGTCGAAACGATTGTCGAGTAACAAAATAGCGCCGTAGTCGTCTTTGTGGCGAATAACTCGGCCTACGGCTTGATTTACAGCTCTTGTGGCTTGCAGGGAGTACCATTCTTCGCCTTTTGGAAACTAAAAATAATATTTCGTACAAATAAAGGAAATTTGGGCTAACATTTTCGTTTTTCGGCTATAGATATTGGGCTCGACTGATTTTATTCAAATTTTGTATATGCTACTATAAAATAGTCTGACTAAACTGACTGGATCAAATTTGTCATGGTTGGTTTTTAATTTTTTCTTTAATAATAACAAAGTAAAATTAGAAATGAAACCGTAATAGATATGAGAAAATGCATAAAAACATTTTGTGCATTTCAGCTTGTATAGACTTCTAATTTTCATATTGTCAGCCACTGGTTGCATGAAATGATAATGAAGCTCATAATGTTGCCAACTACCTGGCCATATTTCGTATCACAATAATTTATCTTAGTTTGTAGACCTATATTGATATGAAAATTTTGTTTATGAATGTCATTTTCTATCCAATGTAAAAGTCTTACTACAAAAACTGACTGATCCTGTATAGAAACCTATGTCAATACATTCAAAAGTTATGGCCGAAAAGCATTTTAAAAAAATTATCACCTATTTTCAAATTTGTAATATCTTGAAAATAGTTTTTGGTTGACATTGAAAGTGGATGAAGATTTACTGAGTTATTAGTCAGAACTAGTAACTGTCTATATCATTGGTGAGTTTGAATTTTAAAATTTCTTTGAGCCAATCACATTAAAAGTTCAGAATCGCTCCACGAACACAGCTGTTATAACCATAGACATACATATAAAAAACAATAGACAGATTTGTTTCTAATTATTTGAACATCACTGCCAATACTACATTGGGATATTTATAGTACATATAACAGATATAAAATTCTGACAGTTTATAGTTCAGTATATTCCTAAATTTGAGTTATAAGAAAATGTGCAATAGCAAGAGTGAAATTGAGAATTTAACTCTATCACATATTGTGGAACAGACTATACAACTTATTACAAAATCACCAAAAGCATACAGCTCTGAGTTAAAGAACATATAAATGGTATTAAAAACAAACATTTTCGGGACAAATATTCTATTTACCTGCCTATCTCTCGAATTGCACACATCCAAATATCTCCTCTTCAAAATAACTTTGGGATCCTTCAGCGGCGGATACGGTAACCCTGTAATAATCACAGCCCTGCCGTTTGCGTCTACAAAGTCCAGACCTTCGGACACTTTCCCTCTGCAGACACCCATGAAAATTGCCCCTTTCAAACTTGGATCATTTATGTTTTTATAATAGTCTGCTATGGCAGTTTGGTAACTAGCTTTATCTCGTGGTTCAACGTAGATAGGCTAAAAAATTGTGTCTTAGGAACAGAAAGGTAGTAATAGTCAAGAATGCTGATGGAAAAAGATTTGCAACTAAATTATAATGTAAATTTATGGATAAAACACTTTTTCAAAGTGTGTGGTTATTAACTCATAATCATATCTTTTGGCCAATCGCAAACCTGCATTTTCATAACTCAACAGTTCAAGCCAATGACGTCAGAACCTATAGACAGGTTTGTTTTGATAAACGCTTGACGCCCAGAACTAAACACAATCTAAGCGCTCCATTAAATCATTCCGGAAATGCCGCGAGATTGTCAGAAATTGCCCCTTTTTGTCGAGCCGTAGCAAACTTATTTCGACTCTGGGCTCGGAGGCTGGCATCGTTAGACCATCCCCCGAGTCTTCAGGTGAGGTTACGATGCTTCCGGCGCCCCCAAAGAAGAAAAAACACGCGATATCTAAGTGTGATTCTGGAGGAACTATAACCGGGAATCACCGGGTGTATAGTTGGTTGATGGTTGACTTTCTGTCTTTGTTTGTAGCATGTTTTTAGAGTAGTATGGATATATTTAATCTTGGAGTCAAAATAAAGGGCATTTTAACAATGGGGCACCACGTCTATAGGTTTTGACGTCATTGGTTCAAGCTAAATTTCCTTTACGAAAAGTAGGCGGTTTGATGCTTGATATACAAAGAAAACAATCTGCCAATTTGTGGTTTGAAAAGGAACTTAGAATATTTGAAATAATTTCAGATGATAGTGAAAAGTGACATTTCACCTCCTAAAATATTGGTGGTGTGCCAAAAGCAAAAAACAGATTTTAACTGTGACTTTTTTTTAAAGAAAATCTATGATAATTGCTGCAAATCATATTCCAATAGCATAATCTTAAAATATTGCTTACTTTTTGTAAACATATACTACCCCAGATGCCGTCACTTTGCCAAGCATCCCTACATTTATACATCACGGGATAAGACGGGAAAAATATCAACAGACCGTCCGGTATTATACGACTCAAATTTAAAATTGCCCTACCAAGCGAACTCACGTATCTCGGATTTTCTCTGAAATAAATTTTAGTAAAATCGCGACCCAACTCATCCCAATACGTGTTTCCTACCTATTTTGGTAACTGCTGTTGAGAGGTTCTTGATCGGGACCCGCAGGAACGATCTTAACGCAAATCTGATCGCCCTTAACGATATGAGGGTTTTCCAGGCAGACGTCGGCTTTCATTTCGAGTTCGGTGATCAAGGGTCTCAACGGGGCCAAAGTGCCGCTAGTGAGAATGACACATCTCACGCCCCTACTTAAAACCATGTCCATACTGGAAGGAGTCGCATAAAAAATAATCGCTAAAATCGGCGGGGATTTAATTACCCGAATCCCGGACTGAAACACCAGTAGCTCAAAACTCTGCAACCCTTTTTTGCTGTCGCTTTTGATAGCCACGAGTTTTGCTTGGGGTTTCGTTCTTCTTCGATTTGTATGTGGACCTAAAAGACTGTTTTCACAGAGGCTCAGTAGAAAAAAAAAATTGTGGCGGTGGTCCACATAATATAAAACCTACCCACATTGATAGTTCCTTACCTTATAACATTTGTCGGATTTTGCCTTAAATTCCGTTGAATTCCCAGCAAAAACGACCCTAAGAAAATCCGAAAACAGTTGCAGCCCAACCCCTTTACGAGCAAAAGGACCTTCGTTCACTGCTGCTAAGAACTGAGTGATCTTATCTACCAAATTTATAATAGTCCATGCATTTTCGTGTCTTATCTGAAAACAAACGTGTATAGTTGAAATCAGATGAAATCGAATGACGTAAAGCCTTTTCTATTCTGTTCTGACATTTGGCAACGTCGGTTGCTTTGTCCCTCGATCTGAGCTTGAATCTTGTTTGTTAAATGAATTTTTTGTATTATTACTTCAAAAGTATCAAGAAAATAGCTTTACGTCGTTCGCCAACTGTATTAATGTTCTATCGTTAAACATTTTTACATACATTTGCTTTATCTAACAATTCATGTATAAATGAAGCCGGAAACGCGGTGATACCATCATTATTTTTCTTCAGTTCTACAGCATCCATATGTTTCTCAAAATCCAACATTATTTGCTTAAGAGTGCAAAGATCATCGGGGTCAATGTCTTTTGGAGATTCATCAAAACTTAGTGGCGCATCGGAAAGTATCTTCATTACGGATGTCACTTCTTCAATAGCCAAAGCAACATCCGTTGTTTTTATGTCCATCGATGCCGATTCCTCACATATTGATTCGATATTATGTGCTTCGTCTAATATTACAACATTATTTGCCAACTCAATGCCTAAGAATGGAAAATAGGAATCATAAATAAGTTCTTAGTTATATTATTTATAGCATACCTAAAGCCTTTCCAGCCAATTGATCAAACAAATAATTATATGGTGTGAACACAATGTCAGCTTGTTGTTTTAATTCTTTGGTCATATAATATGGGCAAAACGAATGTTTACGGCCTAAAGCTACCATGTCTTCAATATCGATAACACTTTGGCCAGTTATTAATGGATCATTTTTTGTTTTTTCAACTCGGTTATTGAAGTGGCAACTCCTAGAGCTTACCTTTAATTTACACATTTGTACCTAAAATTATTTATTATGTATCCACAAAAGTACTATTGCCATATTATGATTTTCAAGATACTATGTTCGTACAGTTATCAGTCACGAAAAAAACAAGTAAGTTTATAAATTGAGATAAAAAAGCAAAACCTTACAGCCATTGCATTATTTGATTCAGCCTTGACTTCGGGATGTATACAAAGTTGATCTCTCGACCCTAAAACGTTTGCCTTCATGTGCTTATAAGACGTTCTTTTCAACTCCTGCATAGCTTGCGAAAGTTGTGAATGTGTCCTAGACGAATAAATAATTGTGGGCAGCCCCAAGAACTGCCTTCCCGATGCTTGCTTCCCAGCCTTCTCTTCTAATTCGGTTTTAATCGAAGCAAAATAGTCTTTGCTTTCATTTTCCACCGGAACCGCTATACTTTGGGCTTGTACTTGAGCTTTTTTCAATTGAAGCCATGCCAGCGACGAGCATAGAAGTGACAGGGTTTTTCCTGTGCCTGTCGGTGATTCTAGGATTCCGTGACATTCGTTTTGTAAGCATTCCAAGACTTTTTCCATGTAATCTTTCTGTAGCTGGTATGGTTCGAATGGAAAGTCGATTGCGACTCCTCGAAGGTTGACTACAGGCATATTTAAGATATATGAAATACTGCACAACTTCGCGAATATAATTAATAAGATAATTATTAAACACAGATTATAAAATTAAGTTTGTTATTATATAAATATATATTAAAATATCAAGGAAGATCGAAAGCATAATACCGACAAATACAAATACCGCCAACAAATGACATTTATTTCAAATGTCCAGGCACAAAATATATAGGTTATGTCGTCGATGGATCAATCAACGGTTATGTTCAGGTTAGAACCACAAAATATAAATATAAATAAAGCTTAGAAGCGACAGCGATGTTCTTCGTTGGCTGCGCATTGTTAATCACCCACTTTTTTGAAGTTTTTTGTTTCGTAAACAAAGGCCACGATTATATGATCGTTGTGATCTAAGAAGAAGAACTGCTGTTATCTCCAAGGTTAGTTTATAGGAAGATTTGGACAGTCGATGGAGGAAGCTATCAATAAACGTTTGGACTAACTGTGGTTAGGACATTCCCCACTCTTATACCAGAGCATATAAAACAACCAGCAGTATAACTTACTCTTGAGAAATCATCGGCAAATTCAACGACCTTGAGCCATATTGGTGGGATAGAAGTCAGAGGTGTAGTCGGGAAAACCAATTCAGAAATACAGAGTAGTATTAATAAAGTATACAAGGTGTTCGAAAAATAGACGGAGATATTTTAGAGGGTGATTCCCTGTTAAGAAATATGAAAAAAAGTTTCTATAAACATGGGTCCGGAAATGCAGAGTTTTCAAGATACAGGATGTTAAATATATTGCATGTCACTGGACAAAATTGGTTTATCAATTTTTGCAAAAAAAATCACAAGTGCCTTGGAAAACAAATAATCAAAAGCATTTCTAGGAAAGAGTGTTATTGCAACTTTTCCAATATCATAACATAAAGTACACTACAACCAATTTTGTCCAGTGACATGCAATAAAACGGTTTTTATTTTTTTTTTCTCGAAAACGAAGTGAGATAGGAAAACAATACAAGAGGGAAAGAAGTTGTATTTTTAGATGCTTAATCAAACAAAAAATATTAAAGTTACAAAAAAGGTAGTGGCGTACATTTTTTTGATAATAATATTCGCTAAGGTGCCCCCCGGGACGCCACTGGACTTAATAAATTTAATCTAGTTAGGGCGAAATTAGCCTCTTAATACAACAAATAACATTGCCAAATTTCAACAGAATCGAGTAAATAATTTTTAAGACATTAATAATTTCATGTTTTATTTTTTTTTATTTAACATCCTGTATCTTGAAAACTCTGCATTTCCGGACCCATGTTTATAGAAACTTTTTTTCATATTTCTTAACAGGGAATCACCCTCTAAAATATCTCCGTCTATTTTTCGAACACCCTGTATAGTGTGAGGTAAGCACAAGCAGCTTTTACTCCTTCCTGGTATTCTTTATTTAAAGATGCAAGCAAAAAGCACAATTTACAAAAAAACACACTCCACGGCACTGTAATATCTCTCATACAGCCAGAAAAGAATTGCCCAATCGCCCCGACACTACATCAATTTGACAGAATCTATTCCCACATGGCGGCTGCGCGTTGTTTTATATGCTCTTCTCCTAACCTTCCTATGAACTGACCTTGGTTATCTCACCGAATTGACAATTAGAAATTCGTAAGGTTCCTTGTCATCAACATAACCCCACTTTTATCTCGTGTTTTTTTAAAATAAAATCGTTCATGGTTCCTGTTCCCGAATCAACGATAAAATTTTGTAGAAAATAATGGTAATAAACTAAATGAGTATTGTTTATCCGTGTCCGTAATAACTTTCTCTTTATAGGGGAAAACGAAGAAAACTCGTAAAATCGTCGAAAGGCGCTTCGCCAAAATGAAGAAAATGATTAGCCCAAGTGATCCAAGGATTAAAGAAGCCCTAAGGGCACCACCTAGGAAGAAAAAAGCTGCCGATCCTCACGAAATGAAAGTACACGAAGCACCACAAGCTAGTTCTGCTTTGTTTTTCCAGTATAATACACAGCTTGGGCCCCCGTATCATATACTTATCGATACGAATTTCGTAAATTTTTCAATTAAAAATAAGTTGGATATTATTCAAAATATGATGGATTGTTTGTATGCAAAGTGTATACCATACATAACAGATTGTGTGTTGGGAGAATTAGAGAAATTAGGACAAAAATATAAGGTAGCATTAAGGATAATAAAAGACCCACGATTTGAGAGGATACATTGTATGCATAAAGGGACATATGCTGACGATTGTTTAGTACAAAGAGTTACACAGCATAAATGTTATATTGTCGCCACAAATGACAAAGATTTAAAACGACGAATTCGAAAAATTCCTGGTGTACCCATCATGTATGTTTCTCAACATAGATACACGATAGAGAGGATGCCTGATGCTTATGGAGCACCAAAAGTCTGATATATTTAGGAATGTTTATTACGTAACTTTTTTATACAAGAATGGAATATTTGTCGTTAATTCAGTTTTGCTTTTTTGACTTTATCTCCCACATTCCCAAGGTGTACCTCAGCCAAATCAGTCCCAAGTCCATTCCCATTTGTATCCAACTCCAAACTGGTGTTACTTTCGAGCCATCTATTTCAGTCCAGGTTACCGATATTTCGGAAATTGGTATTTTTAATGTTTGTGCAATGTATAGTAATTCTACATCAAAAGCCCTAAAAGCAATAAATAAAAAACTAATAATAATTATTGAAACTGCGTACCATCTCTCCACATGCATACTCTCGAAACACATTCTCGCAGCTGTTCTCGTTAACAACTTGAAGCCGCATTGAGTATCTCTAATGCCTCTAACTGCGAAAAGCCACACCAAAAAATGAAAGCCATACATTAAAATTGTTCTAAAAAATGTTCGTGAAGCTATAGCTTCATCTTCTAAATGAGCTCGTGATCCAATCGAAATCGCAAGACAGTCTTGTGCTTTCTCAGAATCCTTTAAATAATCATCTAAAATTATTTTTAATGAATTTTCGAAATAAGAAATCGGAAGGTACTACATTTGGTTAATTGCTTCATGCTCTCCTCCAATTTAGTGAGATCTTCAAATTTTGTAGCTCCATCCGCATCGGCGAATAACAAATATGCCCCCCTACCACTTTGCATTCCCTAAAATAAGATTACTATGAATAACAAAAATAATATAACAGTGATATTTAATACCAATCGTACTGCCCCACCCTTTCCTCGATTTTTTTCAAGTTCCAACACTCTCACTTTATCGCTACCATACTTTTTAGAATATTCATGGCCTACTTTTACTGTACCATCAGTACTTCCATCACTAACAATGATTATTTCATAAGATGTGTCTTTATTTCGTGTTTGTAAAAATCCCAAGCAATCGTCGAGCATTGAAGGTACTATAAGAATTATAAAAAAAATATATTTATTTATGTACCAAGGCATTGAAGTCAACTTTTTATGACTCATCTGGAATTTAGTTGCCGACGCAGAGGCAAATAATAAAGGTTAATTTGCCTCGGCAACTAAATTCCCCATGAATTATAAAAAGGAACTTCAGTGCCGAGGTAGGTACATATTATTTTTTTAAAATTTAATTAATTTAAACAATCGTACAAAAAGGACTCAATTCACTGCCGATTTCTGAGCTTTTAATGACGATATTCAGGCTCTTTAATGCCGATTAAAAAAAAATTATAGTATTACTTACGCCTATCTTCTTCATTATAAGCTGGTACTATTACACTTAAATTAATAGAAGATGGAGATGATATTGATGGGAATTCTATAGATTTCCCTGTTGTGTGATCTATAAAATATTTCTCTTTTTTACTTCGATATATTACAGGATACTTATTTGATATGGCAATGAGTAATCCGAATATCTGAAATATAAAGGAACAGTCTAATCAGAGATATCCAATAGTGAAAAATTCAATTTCTTTAGTAATAGCAGCTTAAACTTACACCAAAACCAACCGCACATCCGTAGCAAAAGTACCTTGTAAATAATTCTAAATCATTATCGAAAAATATCATTTTCAGGGCATTTGAAAATTTAATTTTAGAAATAAAATTAAAGCCTAATAATAAATATTCCCGATATTTTAAAAAAAGGGATTACAAAATTAAACACGTAAACGATTTCAGGCCATTCACGGGTAAACCACAAAATATATAATAGGATAGGGGTAAACTGTGTCTGTGATCGTGATCTGTCACAGATTATCTGTGTCCTACACCCACGGAACAGGTTAGCTGTCCACAGACATAATAATAATATACCTTCTTCTTCCTTTCCTTTTGGGCTAGGTTTGCACCATTGACCTCACAGAGATCGTATATCTATTTACAGTGCCGGAACTTCCACCGTTATGGCTAATTTTGTATGACGCGCTGGGGCCTGTGGAGTTTGCGCGCTGTTTCGAGAATAGGAGGGAAACATTTTCGAGAGAAAGAAGGAAAGAAGGTCACTTAGTCTCTCCCTTGATCTAGAAAATGCGCATGCACTCTGGGCCATAAGTCAACTGGATATTAAATGTGTAATGGGCCCAGAGAAATGGAGTAGGGAGAACGCGCTTTGACCTACTGCGCATCCTATTTCCAGGCAAATGTAATGTCCGGCATATTGTCCCCAGTTTGACGTTTGCAGTTTGTTTTCAGCAATAGTTGTTGTATTTTCAGCAGAGAAATGGTCAGTGTTTTTGGAAAATGTCGTGTGCAGTACCAAGCTGTAATGGCCGCTCCACATTCGCGGCGCGAAACTCCGCGAAGAGGCGCGAACGTGAGTGTGGAGGTTGTCGGCTTTCGCGTAGTTTTCACGGCTTCGCGTTCGCGCTTTCCGGTGTTCCCCGATCGGAGTCAGTTTTTTGTCCCGCGACAAATGAATTATAAGTCTAGGAGACCTCCGGGAGTATCGTTTTTTCGGTAAGTTTAGTAAAGTTGGTTTAATATGGCCGCCACTTATATTAGGCAGTTCGCGCAGCTTTTAGCGCGTTCTCCGGACTCCATTTCTCTGAATGGGCCCCAAAATATAATATTCATTTTTGGTCATTGATTTTCGCACACCTTATTCATAAAAAAACAATCTTCAGCACTCAATGTATATCGATCTCTGTGGGCCAACCACGGCCCTCGTGCATTTGACATTTGACAGCCAATGACGTCTGCGCCCAATACGCAATATGGCCGATCTTTCGGATGCATATTTGGATAGGATAGTGGATGGACAAATGCAAGGTCTTTTGATTCCTCTAGAAACCTAGGTCCAAATGATTGTATTTGAAAAGCAGTCTAGTTTATTTCACGAGGGTCGTGGGTTTATCACAAAAGCTGTCGTTTTCGTGAAGCGGTTTTATCAGAGGGGAGGTCTCGTTTTGTTCTTTGCGCCCTTTGCAGATTGTTTTGTAGCATTGTGGAAGGTTAATATAAATATAATCAATACGAGTTAATACAGATTTCCAAAAACATCCATTTTCTCGATATAAGAAAACTAACTTGGAGGGGAATTATTTTCAGACGATACCTACCTGGTTGAACAACGAAAGCACAACTAACTTCAAGAAGAAGAAGTAATAATTATGATTATGACAACATAAAATAAATTTTATATTTTGTGGACCAGTGACTTGTTTTGATTTTTCAGGATTTTTCCAAGAAGTTTTATAGAAATGTATTTGATCTGTGTTTATTAGAATGGAGAAAGACGACGAATTTTTATATACATATTTTACCCACGTTTCTCAATTATGCTTTGATAAAGCACGAGAACATGTGGAAAAAGAAAAACAACCAAAATCCCCGGTTACTCCATGGAGTATGTTTTTAAACTCTTTGCAGCAACTAGCATTAGCGGAGAAAAGCTATATCGAAATAGGATTCTTACAAAACAAGCAAAAGAGTTTCTTACGCAAAGATGTAAGTTTACGCTTTGATTTTTATAGTAAAATATGGTTGCATTTTATTTCTAGAACTCTTTACGATCTGCTTATGAATCAATGAAGAATGACTTTAAAAAAATCGAAGACAATTGCAGACAGGATGCATCTGATAGAATGGTCTCGAACTACTGTCAAAATATCATTCAGTTTTTAAATGCTAGGGTGAACTTAATTGACCTGTATGAAAAAATCTACAACATGGGAATGAACAAACAACTACGATACACCGATATTTTAAACAACATCGAAAATGTAATTCAAAGAAACGCGCTAGGCTTCACCAATATAAGCCTGACTCCTGCCAAAGCTGTTTTCAGTTTAGAATGTGAAATATTAGAACAGTTATTTAAAGGTTTGACAGAACTACAAAGACTGCAGTTTCTACCATCGTTAGCACTTATACATGGGGCTCATACCAGACTTTGTGCATGGGAAAGTAAAATGCAAAGTCGCGAGGTATAAATAGTACCTAAATGAGTTAAAGAGTTTAGAAAATGTTTTATGTTTTAGACTTGGAAACTTGGACTAGTTTTTAAAAATAATCCGCCAGCTCTGTATCAATGGTTACAAAAACTTAAAGGTTGTGTGTTAAGTAAATTCAGTTTATATTTTCATGATACGTTAGCAAATCAGACAACTCCAACTGATATGAGGCACATGTGTCAGAAACTTCATTTCGATCACTACCAAAAGTATTTTTTTATTTTTATTATTAACTTTTAAATTGATTACATTACTGATTTCAGAATGGTTTCCTTTCAACGCAAATATTTTGCAGCATGTGTTATACTTCTTTCAGATAATCAAGTTAGTTGCGATACAACGGATTATGATAGTTTTCCCATAATTGTTTCATATCCACCTGTATGTATCATTTAATAATGATTAAAACATCTTAATAAATATAAATAAAATTTTAGAGAAGCCCTCCACAATTAGAAACCATATTAAAAATGATCAGTGATTTGACGAACGAGCTATTGAACATTGATAAAATAATATATAAGTTCAGTTCACAAGTAAGAAATATCGGCAAAATTACGGTTACACATAAAAATTTTAAATTTGTTTTAGGAGCAATGCACTTATATTTTGAGAACAGTGGAACCAAATATTTATCTTGTTATTTTATTTGAGAGCAAGAAATCTGAGAAAGACACCTATATAAGCACATTTGTTAATGAGTTATGTTTAAATTTACGTTGTACAAAAGTTTTTACTTGTCTTAAAAATACTTCGAAATAAATATATTTTTTAGATATCAATCAGGATATCAATATAATATGCAAAAGATTAATACTTATTTCATATTTATAATTTTATTTTTTTATGTGATTTTATTAAGTTGAATAAAAAAAAGCTTCTGATATTATTCTTTATAGAACATTAATATTTCGTACTAAACTTGTACTTCTTGTCCATTATTTTTAATTTAATATAGGTTTGTTGGTTTGTTATAACACTAACAGTTGTGAACCAGTAACAACGGCACAATCAATTAGTTCGCCGAGAACCGGTTCGCAACAGCTGTTGGAACAAACCATTAAAGACCTTGGGAACAAACCCTATATTATCCATGACGCAAGGTCTTTCTAGAGACCTTATCCATGACCAGGGATTCCTTTCAGCCGAAGGTAGTTGCAAATCATAGAAGACCATGATTTTATCCAGATTCCTACCACACCTAAATTTCCCTTAGACGTTCAACAAAAAAATAAAGTCTTTGCATCTGTGAGCAGGGTACTTCATGTTTGTATTTATATCCAAGATTATTGGGTCTATAAATCATCCATTTCTGGAAAATCCATGATTTGTAGAAGAAGGGATTGTGACCTTGATATTGGAAATCATAACAATAAATATCAGATTCGCCATGGAAAACAAAAGAACGAACAGCAACACATTTTTGAAGTGACTCCTGCCAGGTTGTCATTTTCCTATAAAAATTTTCTTGAAAATGTGGCGGATTCATCGCACTTTTTTGAAAAATACCTTACCACGTTCATTTGCCACTGAGGTGAAAACAGCGACCGCGGCTGTAACGGCTCAGGCCTCATCATCACCGAGTCCTGCGCCTGGGATCCCCTTAACCTCCACCGGTAAGAATTGGTCGCCATTTTGAAAGATGCATTTTTTGATTTTTGTCTTACTTTTTTAGATGCTTCTGTTGTCAAAACTCCACCTCAAATTATCAATCCTAACGTAACTTCTCCACCGATAAATACAAATTTTTTAAATAATGTTCAAGTTGCTAAAAGTAGCGATGTTATTATTTCCTCTTTTGATGAAATTCCCGGACCGATGAGCTTGCGTTTGATTTCGAAATTTTGGACCTATGTTCCCCTTTTGAGTACAGAATTCACCGCGGGAACCTTGTTCCACGTTATGAATCTGGGTAAATTTTTTGGTAAGATTGATTTATTGCGAGTTTTGTTAATATATAGCTTCAATTTCACTCTTTAGGTAACATTTTGAGCTGGGGAGGAAACGCGAAGTTCTTTCAAAAATTTTTCAATGTCTACGGTCCGGTTGTGAGACTGCATGGACCTTTTGGTGGGGATGTCGTTTTGTTGAGTCGTCCGGAGCACGCAAGCGTAGTTTTTCAGAATGAAGGAACGTACCCCATTCGCTCAACGTTGGATTCTGTCGAGAAGTACCGACTCCAACATCGCAGGCTCAGGCAGGCCGGTCCGTTTATAACGTTAGTGCGGGAAAACCGTTCGTTTTTAAAAACTTTAATTGTTTTTTCGTGAAGATAGGTCTGGTACCGAATGGGAAAAGCTGCGCAAAACTATCGAGGCGCCGATACAGAGTTCAGTGTCTCAACATTTTGATCAGATTGATAAGACATGCAACGACTTTACTATGAGAGTATATGCGGTTCGCAATTTACAAGAAGAAGTGCCGAAGAATTTTCACAACGAAATTCTGAAGTGGGCGTTAGAATGTATGTGTTCAGTTGCGTTGAACAGGAAATTGGGATTTTTGGATCCAGCGGGTTTGAGTCCAACTTCTGATCCAGGGAGGCTTCTTGATGCCTTGAATGGAGCGACGGAGGCTATCAGAAAATGCGAATATGGTAAGTGTTTGTATAAAATAGTGTCTCGAAATTATCCACAAAAAGCTGTGTCGTCTTTTATTATTGGTACCGATTGAGCCATAGGCGGGTATGTGAAACATTTTTCTGGTATAATAATATTGACAGATGAATTCGCGATCAGCGCCCTGGTGGGATTGCTAGGGAACTACGCTGACAGATGTCTGCCAGAATGCATAGGCGAAGGGGAGTGGAGGGGAGGCTAAGCGGGAAATTTGAAATAACTTACTGGAATATTGAATTGTTTTCAAGACGCAGGTCGAAATGTGCAATTTGAAGGAAACTAAATTAAATAGAGGAGATTTGCAAAGGATAAATAATTTAAAAAGCTAACTCTGTTAAGCAAAAACTTTGAAACTCGCGTTGAAAGTGTAATAGGTAATATTATTTACTTATTTTTTAAAACCCTATTTTGAATTCAGGTTTCCACATTTGGAAGTTCATAGAAACCCCTGCATGGAAGTCCTTAGTTAAGAATTGCGATTCCATCGATAGCATCCTAAATAAATACATAGTAAGAGCGCAAAACTCCCTCAAAGAGAAGAAAGATATTAAAACTCTGAAACCCGAGAACTTAACTGTTATCGAGAGCCTTCTTCTGCGTGAAGACGTTTTAGCCGAAGATGTTATGACCGTCTTCTTAGACATGCTTCTTATTGGTGTTAACGCTTCAGCTCATACTGTGGCTTTCTTATTTTATCATTTGGCCAAGTCTCCCCGATGTCAGAAGAAACTTTACGAAGAAATCCAACAGCAGGGTGATGTAACCAAGGAAGCTTTGAAGAAGATGCCTTACTTGCAAGCCTGCATCAAGGAGAGTTTACGTTTAAAGCCGCCGATACCGATTTTGAACAGAATATTGAACCACGAAGCGATCATTCACAAATACCGCATTCCCAAGGGCACTTACATTTTGATGGCTACTCACCTAGCGAGTACCCGTGAAGAATACTTTGAAGATGCTCTCAAGTTCTTACCGGAACGTTGGTTGACTAGCGACGTACCAAACTTGTGCGGAGAATTTCAGCATTTCGCTTCGATACCGTTCGGTCACGGGCCAAAGGCCTGCCTAGCCAAAGAAATGGCGGAAATTGAAGTAGGGTTGCTGTTGGTTAAGATGATTAAGAAGTTTAAGTTCGAGTACAACTATGGTGAGATTGAGAGCTCCAACGTGTTGCTGGCGTCCCCGGTGAAGCCCCTTAATTTTAGGTTCGTCGATCGTTTGTAATGTCCAAACGCTTTGTTTCGATTGTTTTGATTCATTAAAGCCGTTGGAAATTGGAGTTGGATGTTTGACTTTGAAGTTGAACCGAGGCCATTAAAAATAGTACCTAAATCACAAAAGAAAATGCGACTCGATTGAGGGTAGGATTAGAATTTTATTTTGAAATATTTTGAAAGTTTGTTCGCTAAAAATATGAAGTCTACACTAGCCATCGGGGCCTTTTTCAATAATTTGAAGTTAGGTCATTTGTATAATTAATTATTATTAAGGGAGAACATATTCAGTAATTTCATGTGGTAGAAGCCCGATTTTCCATGAAGGTACAGGGTGTTCAGTCACTTTTTGTTTTTTTTTTGCCTTAGAAAAAATGTTAAATCAAAAAGTTGTAGATAGAAACATGTAGGTACTTTTGTTAGTACTTTTTGTGAAAAATTATACAAGGTGTTCCACGACTTAAGTGTGGCAAGCTAAACCTTTTTTATAATTGAACACATTATTATAATACTTGGTATATTCCTCTGGCAGCTTCTTATTTCAATTTATTTTTCGGTAGTATTCTCAGTTGGCCATGAAACAAAACATTGTGTTCTTAACTGTCAGATAACGCTTCTTGTTGCCTGTTTTGTAGTTTGTGACATCCATTCCATGTCGTAGAATTGAATCACATTTTTGTTTTAAATTGTTTAATTTTAATATGTATGTTTAATTTGTTTACTAAATCAACAGGTTCTTCTATATCAAGTTTGAAAATATGCGGAAATGCAGCCAAAATAGGGGGAATGCTCATTGTCAGCTGTGACATTTTCTTCTACATATATAAAGTATATCCGCAAAGGTTTCATTTTTGAAACAATGGCTATCAAATGTGCAAAATTGAAAGTTTCAAGGGTCCTGACAGCTGGACCAAATATATATCATCTATATGGAATCGCAGAAATGCCTAAATTTAAAAAATATACAGAGTATTCTACTAGTTAAAAAAAAACAATTTCTAAGTATATCTCTGTTATTCGATGTTCAATTGTTTTACTGAAAATGCATTAAAATAGCTCTGTTGCAACCCAACAACTTTTCTATTTAACGTCTTTTTCTATGTTGAAAAATAAAAAAAAAACAATTCTTTTGGTCCAAAAGTTGTAACAATATTTAAATATACCGTCACATTTTGGATCAATGAGAGTATGTCCAGATTTGCACTGTTGTCATAATTTTGATTTTTATTCCAATATATGTAGATCAGAAACAACAGATCAGAAATCACTGGTTATCTTCTTTCTATAAGCAACGAGAGAGGAGGGATAACTTTTCATATCTGACAACTTCGTTTTAAATTTTCCATAGTTATTCCCAAGAGCACATGATGACAATAATTTTACTTTCTATTTTATCCGAACTCGACTATACCTACTAGTTTTTGGGAAATATTTTATAAGATTTCAAGTAAAATGAATTGGAAAAATTAAAAATAGGGAGGTTTATGAAGTACTCTTAATATATTTTCGTTGCATGTTAACATTTGTATCGATTTGTATACATATACAAAAAAAATTAAACTAAAACAATGCCTTGAAAAGAAACAAATAATGTTTTCTGTACAATTTTAATAAAGCAATTTATATTTCCTGAAATTTATTATACAAATATTTACAAATTCTGTATACCTATATTCTCGTAAATATATAATTAAGAATCACACGTATTGAGTCAATTTATTCGTTCAGAGATCACAGAAACAGAGCTGGAAAAGTTCAGCCTCCGAACAATTTCAATTTTTAAAAATATACTTCATTTTTTATTATTAGGCAAAATAGCCACAGAAATTGGAATGTGGTTGTTTAGATAAATCGTGAATAGACTTTAAAATTTTCAACTTTTGCGTTATTCCAGTCCTATCTCTTTGTACATTTTTTCCAAAAAGTTTATTGTCATAAACAAGTATCACATTAGTGATATTTCCAAATATGGAAAAAACAAATTAAAGCTGCCACTCGATCCAGATATCCCAAAATGACATATTTTACGAATAAATTTGGAAAATAAATTTATCAAAAACTTGTACGCTATATCATTTTGGTCACCGCATGTCCAAATTAAAATAAGTTTAACTTTTGGCACGTAAAAAAATAAACACTGCATTGCACTGTTTCTATACACAACCTTAATCCTATATATTTACATAAATTAATCACTATTTGTAATCATGCTAAAGTCTGAAATATTGGCACCAAAGTAACGTTCACTAACTGAATCACTGATGGGAAACAGAAATTGGTGGGTCCGGCGAACATACTATGTTCACATACCTAGTCGAATTGCTTAAATCCCTGGGCCCGTCCATACTCAAGTCCGTCGGTTTTTCGTCGTATTCCATCGATGTTCTGTGCGCGGGAACCTCGGGGGAGGATTCCTTCTCCCTGGGTTCCGCTTTTATCGTTATTTGGGGAACTATCGGGGGCTGCGGCTTGTAGTCACCCGGAGACTCCGACGAATAAGTTATCTGTATTTGAGAGTTCGCCTTGAAAATCTGTTGCGGCGGCGACTCTGACTTCTGGCCCAGCTGAGAGTCCTGGGGGAAGGTTTGACCCTGAGCCGTCGGGGGCGCCATTTGGCCCTGGGTCTCCAACTTTGGCTTCAGCGCAGTCGGAGACTTTAAGTTCATCGGGGACATCTGCATCTGTTGCCTCAGCAAGGAGATGTTCTTTATGTTCTTTAGTTCCGATGGATTCCTCAAGAACCTGCAACGAGAGAGGCGTTTATTAAAATTTGCGTTCGCGGATGAAAGAGCAAAGTGAAAGAAAGAATGGAATGAATACAATATACTCACTGGTAGCAATGTCTCTCTCCCTGAACTTTTCGTAAGATATTAACCCTGTAGTAGTATCGCAAGGCACGCGACATTTTGTCATAGTTCATGGAAAGATGGTTCTTCTGGATGCCCCATAGTTTGGCCAGACCAGCTGGATCCACTATCTTGAAAACTCCAGTTTCACGGTTCTTCCACGCTATGTAACTGGTGTACCTCTGTTGAGGATCGTTCAACAGCTGCTGCAGAAAGTCCCACAACAATCTACCATCTGGAAAGAAAACATAACATTGTACCGCGACCAAAAAAAATGTGCAAAAGATTTTTGTTGTAATGTCCGCTAGTCGCCGTAGACTTACTTGTATTCGGTTCTGGAGATTCGTTCGAGAAAAACTCCCGCTTGAAAAACCCGGGGCTGAGCTGCGCGGTCTCCTTGGGACTTTTCGGCGGTACCCAGTTCATCTGGTGCAGCTGATTGTAATTGGGCGTATCCGGTGGACTACTCCCGTAACCTTGTTTCACGTCGAGCGCGTCCTCGTCGGAATCCGAAGGGTTCGATCCGCTGCCATTGCTGCTGCTGCCGGCGCTGTTCCCCGCACCGAATATCGAGTGGCTGAACTGCTGCGGCGCCTCGGTGTGCTGCGGACTTCCAGCTTGGCTGTCGACGGACGGCGCCGGGCTCAAAGTTACCGAGTTACTTTGCGCCATTATGTGCGCGGCCAAGCTCGCCGCGTGGGAGGGATGGAAGGCGCCGTCGCCACCGCCTTGAGTGAGCAAATTCCAGTTGGGCGTGGGCGGGTGGCTGTGCGGCGACAGCGGGTACGGGTGCCTCGAGGTCGGCGTCACGGGGCTGCTCGGCAGCATCCTGTGCAGGTTGTTCGCCTCGCGCACCAAAATCTGCAGCACGTTGTGCAGAACATCCCCCGAGCCGGGCGCCCTTTCGGACAGGTCCGTCCGCGTGAGCAGGCACATCGCCTTCCCGTTGATCTGGAACATCTCCATGTCGATCGGTTGCAGGTCGAACTCCCTCTCGGCCCACCTGAGGAAGGCGGACACGTCTTCCCTGGACCAAATCCTCGGGTCGGCGGCCAGGCTCGACGGCAGCTGGCTCTTGTAGTCCCACAATGGGGACGAGGGGGGTTGGGCGCCCATCGAGGGGAAGCCGCCCAGCGGGTACCGCCAGAGCAGGTCGGCGCCGAACGGCAGCGGCAAGAGGCGGTCCATCGAAGAGGTCGTCGTCGGTATGGTGGGCAGGGGACCCGGGACCAGTTTCATGGTGGGTTCTGAAACGAGAAGTCAGGTTGTAGGTGGTCGACCGGATCAAGGAACAAGGTGTTATGCAAACGCGATGACCTGGCGGAATTGGAAGGTTATGGGCATTTTTGTTGTCACAGTTGGCTGGTGCTTTTTTTATGTTGGCGAAGATTGAGTTCAAGTTCACAGCCTCGTTAGGTTTTTGTGTAATTAGTCTAAGTGGGAAAGATAATAGGCGATGGCCGAGATTCTTAGAGTGTGTCCCCATTTAGTAGTAGGTGTATTGTTTTAGACTTTGAATAAAAAAACCGCACAGGAAGGAGTGGACACTGTACGGGCAATTGAAATGGGTGTGACGAAAACGGTCATCTTTAGGCTCCAAGTATGACTCATCGGACACAGTGGGGGTGTGGTGCTTCGGGATAATAATTATTATTCATATAAAACGATTGGACACTAGGCGCTAACCTAAACTAACCCACACCTGACCTTTATATTTTGTGGGTGAACCGGAAACTGCATTCCGCCATATGCACGCTCCATGCCGGTCGCACGTTAATCGCAAACATGCTCCTTCCTGAGGATTTTTATTCTTTTTAGAATAAATGTTTATCCTCAAAAATTAACATGGCGATCCTGAAATGTTAACGTGTGAGAGAAGACTAACGGCATGAAAAATGGGTATCTAAGATCTAAACGCATGGCAAACGTCTTCGCTTGCATTTTCCATTGTTTACAGAAGGCACACATTTCCAATCGTTTCCGTGGGAATGTTAAACAAAAAATTGAATTGCACATTCCCGTAACAAATAAGGCCTGTTCTGTGAACGCTTATGCATACCGGAAAATACTTATGTAAATAAGTTTTAAAAACACATTAGCCTTGAAGCCAACTTCCGTGAACGTCAGGCCGCGCTCGAGCTGTTTGTCCAAGTTAATTTTTAAGTCACATACAGTGTGTTATTTCCTATACATCGTCGATCCGCCAATAACGCCTCGCGTTTCCAACCAGAGCGGGAATGGAATCCGACATTTTCTGCATGAGACAACAAAACCAAGATAATATGCGCTTTAACCAGGAAAGGAAATTCAATGTCGCCCGGCGAGAAATAAATAATCTTGCCGGTTCCGCGTCTGCACCAATGGACATTTGTGGGAGAATGCTGAAAAGCACGTATGCGCCGCAATAAGCATATCTCGTAACATATTTTTATCGTTCGCGAAAACCGATAACGATTTCCTATTAATAAAAATGACTGCAGGAACTCCACTATTTGTAATTAAAATTGTTTCGCGTTGGAAGCAGACATTTTTGCGGATGGGACGCAAGGCTTTGACGTCAGGAAGCGCTCAAGTCCAGTTATTATCGAGCAAAAGACTGAAACTACATAAAAACAGTGGAAGCGAAAAATTAATAGATAGGTATCTTCACTTGTATAGAAAAGTCATCTGACAAAATTTTACATTTGAAAATACAGTGCATTGCTTCTACTTCTTATATAAAATTCACTGGTCATAACCATTCACAACTATTGAAACAGGTTTTTATAGTGCAATGAGGCATATTTTATATGAGTGCAGACGTTGTAGCACGAGGCGAAGCCGAGTGCTTTTACGTGCTTGAGCATGCAAAAATATGCATTGCTTAATAACTTGTACACTATACGTTGTCTTTGTGTACGCCCTGCAATTTAGTTTTTAATTAGAAAAGATTGTTCATGCTGGCATTGTTTTTGCGGCTCTTGATAAAATACTTAACACTCGCACACTTAAAAAAATGTAATTATTTTATTGACATTCGTCAGGTTAGTATAGAGGTGGTGTAGTGGCGACGTATCGACAATATAATATTCGACATCGAAACTATTAAACTAAAGTAAAATCAATTATACCTAATTATTGCAATTATCATAATACTTAATTAAATGCCGCTAAAGTTGAGTAGGTAGGTATATTGTTATTGTCAGCACATACCTAGATAATGAAATCTTAACTCGCGATTTACCCTTTAAATATCGAAAATATCGTTTGACTGATTCCCATCTTTATATCCCAGTCTGAAGTTATTGTAGTCTTGTTTTCAACAGTGTACAAAGCTTCAAATTCCACTAGTGCGCAATGCAATGTCAAATTGCGCGTTGACTGGAAAAGCCACCTATTGTAAAAACTGTCAGCTATGGCAGAATAGCCAACATTGCGTGTAGGTTGTGCACAAAATTAGGTTTCAGGAAATATCACGTGACCATCACGAAATACGTGTTAATTGCAATAAGTAATAGGTACATATAGCATTAGGAAGAATACAATATGAATAGTCATTTACAGACATAGAAAGCACTGAGTCACGGTATTATTTGGGGGTTAACGAACGACGCGACGTGCGGCCATAAAATGCAGGTGAACAGATCAGGTCTCGGCTTAGAATTATTTGTATTTTTTAACCAGGCTCATGCTTACAAATTTAGGATACGTACCCTAGCAAATCTACATCATAAAACCATTAGTAGGTTAATAAAATCTAATGAAAATACTTAAATGCACCTATACATATTGTGTGTTAGGATAAAGAAAAATTTCTTAGCATTGACCTCTTTCAAAAAAGTTCTGTTAGGGGCCTGCTGGAAATAACTATCTGGATTTAACTACTATGGCCAAAAGGAACTACCTGAGAACCACCCTTAATAAGACTATACAGTACCTACTTTTTTATAAACATTTTCTGTCAAAGTTTTTGTGTGTAATATACTGTATCCGTCTTCGAGTTGTAACAAAAAACTTTTTTTTTAAGGGGGAAACCTTCGGAGAAATTTTAATTAAAATGATACCTATAACATAAAAACGGTAAACTACAGAAAACTGTGCTCTTCCCGAATGGATTCTATGCAAAAAATTACCCAAAAATGTTTTTACATAAGTGAAAAATAATTACAAATAAAAAAGTTACAAGTCGTTTGTTGGTTATCCAGATATCGTCCTTAGAATATGAGACGTTTCTTTCAGGTCCGTCACTTTTTTTATTCGTGTTTTACGACAATGTAAAATAATCACAAATAAAAAAGTTACGTGACTTTGAAGCAAATGCCAGATTTTAATAAAACTTACTAAAAGAAATGTTTATTTAATCTTAAAAAGAACTGCTGCCATACAAAAACGAGGAACGCCACTGTGAACTGGCGCAGCTCAGAACTCCTACCTGATTTCGGTGGCTTTTGTTTGGCCCGTCAGAGCCTACTTCCTGGAAGCGGAGATTAGCTCCTTTTCGGCCTATGCGTTCAGAAATAGCGCGGACGCAGTTCGGAAACGCACGCCAAGAATTTTGACGCAAACGCTCGGTAATTATAGGAAACGTATGCGGCATGGCCTGTTAAATTTGAATACCGGTTTTGTTTGAAAACGGCGAAGTATGTCAGTTCGTTACGACACCGATCGCGATGAAGTAACTGCCATGGGAGACTATAAAAGTTACTCGTAAAACGCCACCGTTGGCGTTAACAGCAGCTTGGATTTATTATTCGACAGGATATGCTCGGAGTTAATAGTAAATTTGGTTTACTGCGACAAAGTTCTTAGAAACAAACAATTCGTCGTAGGTAGGTATATAAACTGCGTAACAATATCCCAAGAAGTATTCATCTGGATGACCGAAACTTTGTGGCTGTGAAAGTCCCTACCCGCAAAACATTCTTATAAATAAATATGCTCACTTCTTAGTGACGTAGCGTGTAAATTGTTTCTAATATTTCCGCATACCACAGTCCCATCAGTACAATCGGACTAGACAAATTGAGTACTTGACGCAATACTTGTTTTACTCGATATATTATGTCTCCAATAAAAATGCTAATGGCTTAATTAAAAGTTTAATACACCTATAGGCCTTTCAAAAAGCGACAAACGAGCGACGACTGTTTTTGTTGCAGCAGCGTAAAAAACAAGTCACGTACACGGCACCTACGTTCGACTCCATAAAGAAATTGCTGCTTCCGCTCGTTGTTCGTTTTATCTCGAAAAATACAAGGTTGTCGTTTAAGGAAATCGCGGGGCAATCAGTCAATTATTATGTTCCAAGGCAGACGAACATGTTCAGGTTTTTGTATAAAGAAGACGCTGTCACTTCCGCTTCATAGGTTTTGTGTGATATAGGTATCGATAGATGATAGGTATTGTTCAATTGTTCACTGTTATATTTTGCTTTTAGAATTTGTAAGGCATTGAATTAAACTCGGAAATAAAACAATACGACTTTCTTTAAAAAATCAATTTGTTGGCGAGTCTACATTTGAAATGTCACAATTCCAGTTGTTACAGTAATGAGAACTACCTAAAAACTAAACTTTTAGAATGTCTCTTCCCGAGTCTCTTCCGCATGGTTCATAGGTTTTGTGTTTTATAGATGATATTTGATATTGTTCAATTGTTCACTGTCATATTTTGCTTTTAGAATTTGCAAGGCATTAAATTAATTAAACTCGGAAATAAAACAATACGACTTTCTTTAAAAAATTAATTTCGTGGTGAGTCTACATTTGAAATGTCACAATTCCAGTTGTGACTTGTGACCGTATGAGAACTAGGTACCTAAAAACTAAACTTTTAATTGGTAACAACAATTCTCATCTATAATAGCTTGCAAAACAACAATTTTCATCACAGCAAGGCTAGGTTATGCGATCGTTAAAAAATTATTGTTTTCTTGTTATTTTCTAAAGCCATAATGTTTTGAACATAATTCATTCAGGTGTCGTATCGCACAAGCAACAGGTGTTCCTGTTCACCTATTTTTAAAACTATGATTTATTTATATCCAGTAAACAACAACAAAAAAAAACTGACCTTATTGCCAGGTTATTGCAGTTGGAAGTTCTATATTATTCATTTTGTTACTTTAAAGGTACCTCCTAATACCTAACCTTCCAACTTTGACAGTAATGAGAAGTAGGTAATGAACGAGGTAATGAAGCTTGAACTGCCATACCTACCTATAATACGATTTAATGTACCTACCTATTGAAAAATTAGGAATTTGAGTATTGAACAATAATAATTAATGTCCTAATGAAGTACCTTCCTACCTCGTACCCCTGGTACCCGTCTTGCATTAAAACTGCGAGTTCTTAATAGTTACTGTTAGGTAATAATGTCGAACAAAAATAATAGATCCTAATGGAACTCTAACCTAAGAAAATCCCTCGAATACCTACTTACTATCTTCAAGTGAACCGCAGATATATTATGACTTGCAAATTGCAACAAAAGTGTCTTTAGTTCAAATAGTCGGTTGAAAGTTCCTCGTTGTGTTGAAAGTGTAAAATCTAATGTAAAATATAATACCTACAGTTAGATAGGTAGGTAAGTATAGAGATATTTAGTTTTATCTACATTTTTCTGTTTTTTTTTAGTTAAATAGGATCTTTAAGTTTGGCTTCTAAATAACCGTTCTTTTTATTCTAGAACTTTACTTCACGAACAGGAACAACTTGAGCACTAAGAATCAGGTAAAGAGGTACACGCACTTGGTTACTAACGTTTTTCTATAGATCTATCATTCAGAACGAGTAAGGGGACTTCATAAGTACAAGATATAGACGGGGGTAGGTACCCACTTTAAATTTTAAAACAAGAAACTTTGCTCGGAAGTTGTATTAACAGAAATTAATAAAACCACACAGTGGGTTAATTGGAAAGGAATAACCTGTGTATATCGAGCTCTTATATTTGAAAGATCACTGATAATATCTTGTTAGAAGGACCATACATAATTATATCTTGTTAGATGAGATGACCACACATAATTATATCCACACATATTATATTATGCGCGGTCCTTCCGAGAGCTCGATACCGATATTATCGCAAAACAACTTGTGCCAGATCTTCGTAACTGCACTGGAAAAACACTTGCAACATCCACTCAATCAACCGATTTTCCGCTGAAAAACTACTTTCTCGTTATCTCCGTCGAACCGTGTACATTTCGAAACTCGATCACCACGAGGCCGAACACAAGGGAACCCGCCCCCTTCCAGCTTCCGCATCAACAGGTTGCAAACTAATCACCTCAGTATCTCGGCAGTCGGGGGTGTGTAATCCAATATCCGTCACGCAACCATTTGGAGACGCGCAGCACTGGCCGTAGCTATATGTCGGTAAGAAATGTCCGGAGCCCGGCCCCTCTCGATCAGCGGTAACTGCGACAGCGCCGCGTGGCTGCCACCTTACCAACGCCGCTCGAAAACAGTGACTGACTGGCGCGCCGCCGCTGACGTCGACACCGGCCGCCGCCGCCGCCGCCACCTCCGACTCCCCCGGACGCGTCGCGTGGGTGAGGGTGGGGGGACGGGCGGGCGACGCGCCGACGCCGGATCGGGCGGTTTTTCCTGATGTCGAAGGATTTTTTTCCGGAGACCAAAAGTAGAATAATTGTAGGCTTTGAATAAAAAAAAACAGTAGGGCGTAGATGCCCTACAAGCCATACGAAAACGACCATCTTTATTTAGACGTCGACGGTGACACTTATTCGACAAAATCACGGTTTATTTTTAAATGAAAATTTGACTCGTTTCTAGTGAGCTCGGCAACCACATATACACCAAAGTGTCTCGAGGTGCCTACATACCGTTATATGTGTATCGTGAGTCCACTATATTTTGTATATGTGTATCGTGTGTGTATGATCGTTGATTGAGATGACTCATTATTTTGACATAACCTTTATATTTTGTGTGTATACCGGAAACGGCGGTCTGCCATATGCAATATGCACACTCCGATCACAGACACGCTCTTTTTTCTAGAGCAAGGCCTTTAAAAGAAGAATTCAATGGCCCATTGCCGTCGTTAATAAGAGGAGCCTTCGAATAACTTCTGAGGTTTTTTATTCAAAGACTAGAGCAGCAGCCAGGCCTTCGTCCAAAAGTCTTCTATAGTCTGTCAATTGTCAAAACACGTTTTTTACAATACGTTTAACTTAAAATTTAGTACAAACATCTCTGTCTTCATTTTAATCATTATGATCTTACAAGCAGTGTTTTGTTTTATAGGTTATGAAAACCTTGGGAATAATAATAATTCCAGTGCATATGCTTTTAAGATCTTACGATTACCTACCTAAAATGAATACATAAATGTTTGTACTAAATTTTTGCCAGGTAAAATGTTATTAGATTTTATGCTATACAACTTAAAAAACGAAATCTAACCTCACTTTCTCTGTTGGTAAAACGAAATATTCGCAAATCGTATATCCTACATTACATCTGGTCAAACCATAAGTTGAGTAAGTACCTAACTGTGTATTTACCGTCCAAGAAGAAAAAAAAATGACCTCAATAATCTTTAGAAAGGCAATACCTTTCTGTGATACTTCAATAGGCTAGACAATTCTAAGACACTGGCGAGCCCACTTACAAAATTCAACGCCGTCGCTTCCTACTTCCCCCTAATTCAGCAAAACTGCTCGATTTTACGTTGTGATTCACCCGAACCATCGACGTAACGCGAAATCTGCAAATCCAAAGCGATTAATCACTTTAAGTGAATCGCACAACCGCAACCGGGCAGTCTGAATTTTGATAATAGAATTACCTAAAACGCGGAATGCTATATACATTACCCTCTAAGACAGTGCTGGTGTATTTCACATTCTTTTAACCGTTTAATAAAACTACCATTGTTAAAATTTTACTAGGTGGCGGCTTTTTTCAAATCGAGTTCTGTCTGTTTTTATATCAAATGAAAATAAAGGAATGCTTGTTGCTGTTGCTAAATTACGTTATATATTTATGTTGTTACTATGTATATGTATGTACTTCATAATAACAGGCTATTGACGCCTGGAGCAGCAACTAAAAAATTTCTTGGAAACGAAACTAGAAGTGTTCTGACCTCTGAACACTCATTTGTTAGTTCACGTCTGTAATCTGTTTTAGTCATAATAGGTATAAAATATGCCAAAAGTGGGAGCTTCTACATATTATAAGTACAAAATGATTTTAGACACAATTTTTGTTTTTGACGTTAAACGACACCATACGACTGGCGTGGCATCAATTATTTTGATAGGTATACATCAAAATGGTTAGAAATCTGCCTTCTTTTAGTCTAACTCGACGGAGGTATTTTTGTATGCGCATTGCGCTCGGAGACGGAGATTTTCCCACGTGGCAACGCCGCCTTACTCTCGCATATGCGAACGCACTTGTCGACGGCGTTGCCATTGCCCTCCCCCCTGCACCGGATCTACACTTGTGGAGTGTTTCGTTGCCGGGGTGGGGATAGACTTCCCACAAAATCTGGGCTGCTCTCTGCCTTGGGAACGGAGAACGGGGACGCTGTGCTGGACCAAATTTATGCGTTTAGTCTACATCCCATTGGAGCTTTACTATTGAAGATGTTGCTTGAGCAATGAAGGCTTAATACAAGCAATGAAGCGTTAATACACGATTAATTTTATTTTAGTTAATTTATTTATGGGAAGTAGAACGCAGGATGGGAACTATGCTGACAAGTACCATGTAATGGTATATTACATAGCGAGAGTTGTAAACAGCTTATTACGTATGAGTGGAAAAGTTGCGCACGAGCCGCGCAGCGGCGAGTGCTGTAATTCCACGAGTATGTAATAAGCGTACAACTCGAATTTTGTACTATAATTTTTCTTCGACGAAAGAAAAACTATTATATTTTAATAGATAAACTATACTTCTGATTATCTGGCAGGCAACAATTAGTATGTTGGTTAGTTTCTATGGTGACGCGGATGCCGCGCTAACAAGGCACCCGTGATAATTGTGTTTTAATTAAGAACAGATATGTAATTTTTTTTATCACGTGTCAGTCATTACGTGTCAGTGTTCGTAACAATGGACTTACTTATAACCTAAACCGTTACTTAATAGGTATGTTACTAGTATAGGAGTAGAAAAAGATATTTAAAACATACCTACATATCACATCATTGGGGAAAGTCCTTTGCAATGGTCACATTGTATTTTCTAAAGACCATATACCACCAGAATACCTTTGTGCTATTTGGAAGTGCAAAAGCGCAATGAGTTATTTCCTTTAATTTTTAAAAAGAAGTTCAAAGAGGCATGGTTTTATGAAAAACTAGTATTATTTGCTATCGTTTTAGGTTCCAGCGATCCTCTTCGAAGTTTGTGGAATTAAAACTGAATCACCCTGTATATAGAAAGTGTAACTTAAGTACGTTAAAATATTTCAGGGTGATATGGTAGTCCTCAGCCACTTCTAATATAAACATATAAACATGTGTCATAAAATTCTTCGTTTTCGATACAATGGGTGCTAAAATTTTCTAAAAAAATCGCCTTTTCCCCGTACTTTTTTATTCTTATTTTTAGTAAAAATTAATCGCGTTATCTTCAAAATTTTGTCTTTAAGAACAACGACGTCAATGACGTCATCTTTTCATTTTTTACTAGTACTATGAAATAAATTAGAAAAATAAAATTTGGCATGAAGGGGAGGCAGATATTACAAAAATAAGTCAAGAGATACTTTTTGTTCAAAATTAAATTCTCCATAGGAAACTCACTTTACTTTGGTACAGGGCCGTATTATTTTGTTTCTTAAATTTGTCGAACGGCTTACCCATATCTCCGCCACTGATTCAATCTCGACCTTGAAAATAATATATTTAAAAAGGTCGTATCCAAGTATACTGTATACCAAATTTTGTTAAAAAAAGATGTACAAATAAAAAAGTTATGGAGAAAAGACGATTTTTTAGAGAATTGTAACACCCCGTATATCGAAAACGAAGAATTTTGCGACACATGTTTATCTTACAGAACATTTTTTGTTTGAAATTTTTCGGATTTCCATGTTCGCTTATTATTAGTAGTTTTTTCAATAAATTCCAGCTTTTTTCACAACTTATTATATTTCTGCCTGTTATAATTAGACGGCATAATGGTCATGGCGGAAAATAAAAACCCTCGGCTTTTGCGTCACCTACGCTTTTTTTTTCGTTCCATTCCTGTAATAATTATTACCTAAACGGTAATAATCGCGGCCAGACCGTGAGGTCTAATCTGGAACGCAAATACGGAAATGTTTAGGCTTTAAAGTTGCCTTTACAATAATAATGTAATAGGTCGCGAGTTACGTAGCGCTGTAAGTTTACGTAACCGCCACCTATATACCTAAGTAATTTCAAAAAATTTACAAAAAAAAGTTAATCTAATAATAATTTTTCGTCCATACGGACTGCGAACAATAACTGCTACCAATGGAATAACTACTTCCACTATTCCACTGGTCACAACCTATTATTAAAACGGTTTTTACGGGGGTTTTTACCTTACAATAACAAACCTCGGCAAGGAGCTTGTTTAGAATTACCGGGATAGAGCATGCATAATATATGGCGGAATGCCTTTTCCGGTTCACACACAAAATAATATCAAAGTTTACAGAAATTTTATTCTGCAAACTTTGATAGGTAATATAAAGATTAGATTAGGTTTCCCCAATAGATCACAGCAATAAGAACAAATTTCATGTCAATGTGGAAAATGCCTGGACTGTTATTAGGTAGTGTAGTGTGATGAGATTGTTATCCACAATGTCTAGTTTTCCACGAGATAACATTCATTACCTGGCTTAAGCTTTTACGTCAGAAAGGTTTTCCTAAATAATGAGTCTGATAAGCTAAGGTTGATAACGCCCGTAATATATAATATATGTATATGTCGAAAAAAGTCGTTAATAATAAACAGCTTTCGTACAGACGTCATACTCAAATTGCGTGGAAATCGAGGCCATAGAGGGGATTAAAGCGGGCATTTAATTCGATTGATAATTCTTCAAACACGGGTTTTTGCGTTGAAATACTTTTTGTGAAGCGTTTATTCGGGGCCCACGGAAACTTCCGTGGGCCCCGATTTATTCCAATTCAAACAACAACAACAAAAGTCGGTTAGGGCCTTCGTCAGGTATTTGGGAAGAATTCGTTATGTGACTATAAAAATTTATACAAAAAAAATTATACAAAAATGTTTTTGTATAAAAAAAAATAAGCGGGTAAGGCAAACGTTTATATTTATTTGAAATGCAAAATGTTTAAATTTCATAAAATTGCCACTATTTAAAATGCCATGTTTCTGTTCTGTTGTTAATTGAAGTAGGTAGTGCGAAGTCAAGTGTTTAGAGCATTAAACTTAAAAAAAACGCAGATGCGAATTTATCTCTCTCAGAAGATATAAAAGAATAATAATTGCTATAAAAAAATGCCAATTTCATAACAAAAAGCAAATTAAAATTGGTGACGACTTGCACACTAATGCCACTAATTGGGTTTCTTCGTTAAATACTCTCTAAAAATAATTCAATCCACACATCTGAAGGTGGCAGATTCATTCTTTGAGAATTTAGAGACCGCTGTATAATATTTTTTTCAGGATTTGCTGTTTCTAACAACAAATATCTTCGATTTTCAATGCTCCACATGTCGTTCGTATAACAGCTTATTGTAAGCACTTCATAATAGGTAACGATGTCCATATTTGATACTGGAGGAAAATTTGCAACATTTAACTGAATATTGAGTCGCTCAGTACGAAAGGGTCTACCTTTTTAAAGTATTTAGTTTTTGTTTATAGCTGGTCGTCGCTGATTTGGGATTTTAAGTTCATTGCCGATATGAACTGTATGCACTTATTACACAATAGAAGCACACGAAAATAAACCAGAACTACAATTTTAGGACAAAATGATCTAAAATAAATCAAAACTGCAAAATTAACACAAACTGCTTTACTAACCAAGCTTTATTTGACCTGCAGACGCTATTTTGGACTCGATCAACTGTTTTGTTTCACTGTCCTATAACTTATTGGGCAAATAAACTACTCTGCATAGTCTCCATACACATTAGAAATCTGGCATCACTGATGGACTGGGACTATCTCTCAAAAGTGTAAAATTTTTTAACTTTTAGGTCATATATTACTGCTGTCTTTGTTATTTTAACATAACCTGAACAGGGTTGGGTTGGAGATCATAGGGATAAAAATCAACTGACCTGTTGCCAAATATACCCTATTCTGAAATCAGTGACGTCATAGATGCTTAAACAATGAAACTAAAGCGACAAAAAATGTTCAAAGCGATTCTGGTATTCATCTGACAAAAAAACCAAGTATAGGTGCCAGCTACTTTTAAAAAATAGTCAAGTACCTACCCTAAATATACCCATTAAAAAAACAGATTTGATGAAATGCGATCCAAAATGTTTCTATAGTCTCGTCTCAAGTGTGTTCTCCAAGAAGTTCGGTTACTACCGCCGGCGTCAAGTATCTTTTACGAAGTAGTAACATAAGAGATGTAACGTATTTCATCAACAAACATTCCCTTTATTCGTCTGATAAAGTAACAAACAAAACCCGATTAAAAAAAAAAGCCGCCTCCTCGTAGAATTTTAACACCAATTTTATGGTAGTTTTATTAAACGGTTAAAAGAATGTGAAATACACCAGCACTCTCTTGAAGGGTAATGTATAGCATTCCGCGTTTTAGGTAATTCTATTATCAACGTTCAGACTGCACGGTTGCGGTCGAGCGACTAAAGTGATTAATCGCTTGGATTTGCAGATTTCGCGTTACGTCGATGGTTCAGGTGAATCACAACGTAAAATCGCGCAGTTTTGACGAAACAGGAGGAAGCAGGAAGAGATGGCGTTGAATTTTGAAAGTGGGCACGTCATAGATTTGTTTTCCTCCTCTATTTTAATATCGTAGAGAAAGGAAATCTATGTATAGATTTAAACTTTTTTTTTTGATGAGCACTCTTTGATTCCTTCTATTTATTCCTTACTTCTTTGTGGTAATAATAGCAAACATACACCGACACCTACACCAAAAAGATGCCAAGTCAACTGATGAACGAAAAACGCGCAAAATTTTACCAGTCCAACGAATTATATAGTGGGATTTTTTTGTCGGATTATTACACTTTTTAAGAAATTGATTTTTAATGTCCGAAGGTAAGAAAAATACTGGTTCTCGAAATTTAGCATGCGTCGAAATAAAATTAAAAGATTTAAGGATATAATAAGAAAAGTACGAAGAAAAATTATCTTGTGTCTTGTGTCTCAGGTTTAAGTCGGGAAAATTTAACAAGCGATAGCAATCGTAAAACAAAAACAAAAGTTCATAATGTATGTTTTAAAGCTTCGTTTTCGAAGTACAGGATGTTAAATTTTATTTTATTATTTGTTTTTAAACATTGCGATGGTGGAATTGTTTTGATGATTGTTGAAATGGCTGACCAGGGATTATCAAAATTTTAAAAATGTTAAGTACAAGGCTTGTTAATAAAAACGTGCCTTGTTTTACCAAAACCGGCCAAGTAGTTTTTGAGATTTTTGAAAAATAAGTTCCTTTTTATTAAGTTCATATTAGATAACCTTTTTATCCCCTATTAAATTTTTCTGGTTAAAACCTGAGACACCCTGTATACAGAGTGTAACTTTGATTAGTGCAGACATTTTAATTGGCTGTAGGTTTCGGCTCGAAATACACGCCTATAAGGTTTTTTTAATTAATAAATCAACAAAAATATTAATTGCTATTATACTTAGAAACATTTTTAGTGTCACTGGTTCACGCTCGCATGGTAGTCCACCTGGTGATTACGCGGCGCTCAACAACCTTTCGTAATCCAGCTCATCGCGCATCACTCTCCACCAGCCGCCAAGCGAAAAGAGTGTCATAAAAGCTCACACCTCCGAATTACCGAAATCGGCGAATAATGTTACTTATTGTTCTTACTGGACAATAAAAGTTGTTTGCTGAAATCTCTGACGGGAGTGTATAAGCCGCTGCGAATGAAATTAAAAATAGCCACTATATATCAATAAAAAAAATCTATTCAACGAAGAGTGGGATCGTGTATTAGGAATGAACGACGATATTTCGAAGAACAAGGTTATGTTGAGTGCTGAAGTAGTGTGTTGTGCGGTGAAAGTATAGTGAAAAGTAAAAACAAAACAAATTAGACAAAAAATGAAATACGACCCTGGCACCCCTGATTTGTCGATTGATATGAGCTAGGGGTCCGATTATTCGGCAAGACGAGAGACGAGTATACCTACCCCGAAGAAAACATTTGTCTTTTGTCTTACAACGAGTGAGTGCGGTAAGTATCACTTTACCGTCATTACCGTCTTATAATACTGTTAAGTCGTTGGTATTAAAGTAGCCACCACAATTATTTGCTCGTTGAATATAGGTACTATCAGTTCTGTCGCTGTGTCAACATGAAGACTGTAACGAAGTTACCGCGGTTGTTCCTTTAATTTTCCGCTTACATCTTACCGCTAAGTCCTAGTCTGCAAGTAACACTCCTCGTCATTGTTTGCGGGTCCGCCTAGTCCGCCCGAATCGCCGATAGATGGCGCTGAGAGTCGATATCTAACCGGCAGGCCCTAGTCCTCCTTTATTTTCTTTTTATAAATAATAATGAAGTGTAAGTTTGTACATAGTTTTAATATAGGGGAAGGAAAATTGGTTAGTTAATTGTTGGTTTGATTCCACCACAACATCCCTCCCTGGCTCGAAAAACTCTGGACCAGAAAAACCACTCCTGGCGCCCGAGCTAAAAATGTCAAACAAAGGCCAAATAAAATCTGAAGGCTCAAACGGATATTTCTAGTTCTAGTGTTTAGGTTTAGTCACTATTAACTAAGCTGTGGTTTAGTGTTGGGAGATCCTCCAAGGCACAGACCCACCCGACCTGTGGCCTGTGGCGGTGCGTTCGCGCGCCAGATAAGCCCACTCCGAAACCGGGAACAACCTTGGGGCCGTTCGGCGTGTCTCTCCGCTCGGCGAGGAGCGGAAGCCGCCAAAAAAGGCGGAGAGCCGGGCCCGGCGGCCCCTCTGACGTCAACCGCGGCCGGCCAGGAATGCGAGAAGCATGCGAGACCGGGGCGGACGTGCCGGCCAATCCTGCCGATCTCCGCCACCGGCTCGGCGCTGGTTTTTGCGACCGAGAGTTCTTGCCTGCAAAGGTGAAACAGTATATGTTTACTTATCACGTTTTTTTCTTTTTTCCCCTACAGCATCTGACATGCTCAGCTTGCTCTTTCATATACTATTTTTATCTTTGATCTATCGGTTGTAGTTTTGGAGTTATGGCAATGGACAAACAGCCAGTGGCGTATCCAGGATTAACGTCTGGTGGGGGGGACAATCAGTTATAAATAACAAAACTCTGACGATAATTTTAATGAATAAGAACAGAACAAAAACATATTTCATATTTTCTAAAATAAATCCGTGTCCGGAAATAAATGCTCCAACTTGAAAAATTAAAAAGAAAAATGGAAAATATGACGAAAAGTTCATATGAACATGGGTCCGCAGATGTTTGGTTTTCGAGATGCAGGGTGTTGAAATTGAAATTTTATTTTCGATTTTTTTTAGTAACTTTTTGGGACGACAAAATTTTCTTGCAAAATTTGGTAGCCGTTTTTTTTTGGGAAGAGAAGTCATAATTTGATATTATTTTTGGTGCAAACCGTAGTGCTATCATTATTTAATTTAATTTGCCCTAACTTTTTTGACAGTAGACTTTTGCGACATTTTGTGAATGTATCCTCTTCCCACACATTTTCTAAGCAAAAAAGGTATACTTGGTGAATAACGCCAAAGGTGACCGTTTTCGAGAAATTTTCAAATTTCTGCATCGGTGCAGGTGCATATCGTCGTATGCAATTAAATTCAAAATAAAATTTAAATAAACAACCACATTTATTTTTTGACAGTTAATTAACTTGTTGTTGTTTTATTTGCCAGAAAATTTTGTCTTCTCAAAAAGTTACTAAAAAAACGAAAATAAAATTTCAATTTCAACACCCTGCATCTCGAAAACCAAACATCTGCGGACCTATGTTCATATGAACTTTTCGTCATATTTTCCACTTTTCTTTTTAATTTTTTAAGTTATTACCGGACACCCTGTATAACATAAAAATAATTCTTCTTCGAACCAGTAAAATCTATATCAGAAAATCAAGTATTCTTTTTTTGGTCTTGAGCTCGTCAAATATCTCCTCTGGAGATAATATGGGTATTTCAGGGTTCAGTCGGTTTTCGCTAATATTGTTTCTAATATAAATTTTTAAAATTTTCAGTTTTGAAAAGGTTCTTTCTGGCACACTATAATATTGTGCAAAATATGTTTAGTAGGTTGTTTTGCCTAATTTACGGTTACGCGCTGCGACCGACGGAGTGTGTGCATCATATACGGCGGCGCGTTCTCAAATCTACTGCAGAGGTTTTAATTTCGAGAAGACAAGATGAAACAAATAAAAAATTGTAGATGTTTGATGTTCACTGCATTTTCAGATTAGGCCAGGAGTATATAATTTTTGGTATTATTAATTTTGATATTACAAATCTCGTTTATCTCTACAGCTCTGGGGGAGGGGGCAATTGCCCCCTTTGCCCCCCCCCCTGAATACGCCACTGAAAACAGCATATGTGCACAATAAATTGTGAATCTCTGTAGATAAAAGAGTATATTATAGTCACCTATCCAGCATTTTTATAAATCGCGAATAAGAAAAAACTATGAAGAAAAGAATATATACGTATATTTTATTTTAACGTGGACTGAAGTTATATTTTGTACTTTTATCCCATGGCAGTCTGATATATAGAAATATATCTCACTTTACCGTTGTTTTTGAAAGAAAAAATAATAGTATCCTGCCTGGTAATAGTAGTTTATTTTGCAAGGCTGAAAAGTTGAGTATTTCGGACGACCGCGGGAGTACGAAAAACTACTTTTCGGCCGTGTATCATACACTATTTTTTGATCGAATGTGCTTAGATAGGTATATTTAAAAAAGTAAAAAACTAAAATCAGAAATGGTACTTCTCACTCTTTATTTTTTAATTACAATAAATCTCAGTTACCTATGAACTTCTAGTCGGCCATGGAACAGAGAAAACTATTGAACTGTCAATCAGTTAAAATATCGTAGTTTTTAATAGTTTTAATAAAATAAATACGAATTTATTATTATAAATAAAATTAAGAAGAATAATGCATTATTAAACATATATATCTACTTATTTGTAGTGTTTTCTTTTATTTTCTTCAAGGCAAAACAACTGACGCTACACATATGCTGATATTCCCTCGAAAAAGTCTAAAACACTCATCATACTCTGCAAAGTACGTATGATGATATCACGCACATTTTACTACTTTCATTCCAAAAATAAACATCATATATTAAATAGAAAAAAAAATGGCAACAAAAAAACACAAATACATGTTTTTCTAAAATCATTGTTTTTTCAGATATAGGTACTGTTTTACATTTGCAGGCAACGACGATGTTAATCAGTTACTTGATAATTGTAAGTGTCTTACTGCCAAGTGAATTAATTGTATTATTTGCAGAAGTCAAACCGTTGCCGTAGCAGGATTAGCATTATCCCAAAACTTGTCCTTTTCTATTGATATACATCAACGGAACATACTTTTGATGAGTTTTATTTCCGACCTTAATGGAAAAACAATAACAACAGTGGGTACCGATCAATGATGGCTTTGTGATACAAGCATAATACGTTCAGCAAATGCCTGGAGAGACTCTCGTTCGAAAACAGCCAGACTCCCGGTTGGCATCGTCCCAATATCGGCAACTTCCTTCCTTCTCTCCTCTCTGGGCTCGGGTTGTTTGGATTTCGGATTTCGCGTCGATGATTCACGCGGCATGCCGCGTAATCGCGCCGTTTTGTAAAATGTGTAAATTCGAGGCGATCACTCACTCTAGGAAACGGCTAGGCGCGCCAGCGGAAAGTCCTCCTGTGGCTGAAATTCCGAAGCTTTCGTAATGCTGGTAGTTTTGGCGAAAATTCAACAAAAAAGGTTCTTGAATCAACCTCTCGGTAAAGATATTTTAGAGCTGCATTTAATCCGGTGCAGTTCCTCAAGATTCAAGCTGCCATCTTCTTCAAGAACATGTATCGACACTTCAACTTTTTATAATTTGACTATCTCTAGGCCTGCTACTCTTCTTGACAATATAACGTCTTGCGAGATTAACCAACATTATGCAATCGAGACCAACCAAGTTTGTTTTGAACATTTTGAAAAGATCCATTTGAAGCAGGAAGAGATGGCGTTGAATTTTGAAAGTGGGCACGTCATAGATTTGTTTTCCTCCTCTATTTTAATATCGTAGAGAAAGGAAATCTATGTATAGATTTAAACTTTTTTTTGATGAGCACTCTTTGATTCCTTCTATTTATTCCTTCATACACCTACATACACCGACACCTACACCAAAAAGATGCCAAGTCAACTGGTGAACGAAAAACGCGCAAAATTTTACCAGTCCAACGAATTATATAGTGGGATTTTTTTGTCGGATTATTACACTTTTTAAGAAATTGATTTTTAATGTCCGAAGGTAAGTTAAATACTGGTTCTCGAAATTTAGCATGCGTCGAAATAAAATTAAAAGATTTAAGGATATAATAAGAAAAGTACGAAGAAAAATTATCTTGTGTCTTGTGTCTCAGGTTTAAGTCGGGAAAATTTAACAAGCGATAGAAATCATAAAACAAAAACAAAAGTTCATAATGTATGTTTTGAAGCTTCGTTTTCGAGGTACAGGATGTTAAATTTTATTTTATTATTTGTTTTTAAACATTGCGATGGTGGAATTGTTTTGATGATTGTTGAAATGGCTGACCAGGGATTATCAAAATTTTAAAAATGTTAAGTACAAGGCTTGTTAATAAAAACGTGCCTTGTTTTACCAAAACAGCCAGACTCCCGGTTGGCATCGTCCCAATATCGGCAACTTCCTTCCTTCTCTCCTCTCTGGGCTCGGGTTGTTTGGATTTCGGATTTCGCGTCGATGATTCACGCGGCATGCCGCGTAATCGCGCCGTTTTGTAAAATGTGTAAATTCGAGGCGATCACTCACTCTAGGAAACGGCTAGGCGCGCCAGCGGAAAGTCCTCCTGTGGCTGAAATTCCGAAGCTTTCGTAATGCTGGTAGTTTTGGCGAAAATTCAACAAAAAAGGTTCTTGAATCAACCTCTCGGTAAAGATATTTTAGAGCTGCATTTAATCCGGTGCAGTTCCTCAAGATTCAAGCTGCCATCTTCTTCAAGAACATGTATCGACACTTCAACTTTTTATAATTTGACTATCTCCAGGCCTGCTACTCTTCTTGACAATATAACGTCTTGCGAGATTAACCAACATTATGCAATCGAGACCAAGCATGAAATGGAAACCACAAAGCCAGTTTAGTTTAGTTTGTTTTGAACATTTTGAAAAGATCCATTTGAACTCGTTCATAAAACTCCGGATTGTTCTACTTCACAAAAACTAATATTGTGAAACAATAGTAACCTTGAGACAGACAATGACTAGCTAGTGCAAGATTTTAGCCTCCTGACTCTTATCATATAATTCAACGGAACTAGAGGTTTATCAGGAGCATTTCCTGCGTCCTTCATATCAGGCGCCAGGCGGCTTATTTCCATTTTTTGATGATTCAAATTCATTAGTTATCTGAGTGAACTGTAATCTACGAAACACCAATTAGTCACTATAGGATAGGAAGCCGGTAAAGCAGATGTTTCACAACCCAGATATGTTTTCATGCAGCTGGCTATTCGTCATTTGGGCGAAACAAATACAGGGATCATCAGAGGAGCAAAAACTAATCTCCATAGAAGAACTTCGAGACAAGCCATCAAACGCAAGCAGAGCGTGAGGTTGAAATGGTAAGGTTGGAAATAAAACGTCATCAAAAGCATGTTGGGTTGCATGCATCAATAGAATTTTATTTAACTATCTGGAAAAGCTAGTGGATTTGAAAGGTTTTATTTATTTGAAAAAGTATTTCTAAAATATGCATAGATACCTACTAATGACACTATTTTAAAAGTCATAGCTGCTAAATTAACTACCGTAAAACGGGGTTACTTTGCACCACTTTTTTCCCTAATTTTTGAAATGCAAAAGTTAAAATATTTTAAATCCAGTATCGGTATTTTGTTTGTGGAAGACAATTGTATAGGTTATAAAACAAGTGTACCTACGATTAGAACTAGGTTTAACGCGTCACTAAAAGGTGGCACTCATTTTAATTATGGTGCAAAGTATACCCCAGAAGAGGGATACTTTGCACCATTTGGAATTTGAATTATTTTTAGCCTGTAAACTGACACTAATGCAAAGAAACCCGACGTAAATATTTACTTTGCACCATAATAGATACGTAGGATTTTTCCGCATATTTAATTACTTCATTTGGCCAATAATAAGCATTTAAAGCTGCTATTTTTTATTAGGGTAACATCCCCTTAATATGGGTATCAAATGAGAGGGCTTGAAGAGTAGAAAACTATGAAGTTAGTGACATCACACTAAATTCAATATGGCCGCCGCTCCAAGATGGCGGATTTCATTTTCTTTTTAATCCCCTTAATATGGGTATCAAATATGAATGGGCTTGAAGAGAAGAAAAGGATAAAGTTAGTGGCATCACACTAAATTCAATATGGCCGCCGCTCCAAGATGGCGGATTAAATTTTCTTTTCAACCCCGTTAATATGGGTAGGTATCAAACGAAAGGGCTTGAAGAGTAGAACAAGATAAAGTTAGTGACATCACACTAAATTCAATATGGCCGCCGCTCCAAGATGGCGGGTTACATTTTCTTTTCAACCTCCTTAAATTAAATGAAAGGGCTTGAAGAGTAGACACCACTGAAAGTGGTGGGTAGACACCACTAAAGGTGGTGCAAAGTATCCCCAATTTTCTAGAAAACCGTTATAATAATAAAAACTTATTTTTCTTCGATTTTAAATTCTAATAACTTTGTTTTTTTATTATACGTATAAACAATAGTGGGTACATGCAACTAAATGTATTCTTACCGCTTCTTATCAGATAAAAATTCCTTGGCAATACAATTTTGGGGAACTATAAAACAACGAAATTTTGAGGTTAAGATACCGGTAACAGCTGATCAACAACTAATGGCGGGAGGGGGAGTCTAACCTGTTGCTATTACTTATTGCGGCTCTATCTATTAGTAGAAATTGTTATAAATTGAAAAAATCCACGCATTAGAGGAAATAAGTGTCTATAAATAACATTTACAACATTGGTGCAAAGTTACCCTGACAGGCGCAAAGTAACCCCGTTTTACGGTATATATATATTTTTTTAATTTCTAAGAACTTAGACAAGGAAGAGAGAGGACGCCTAACAGCGCTCGCGGCCGTGTTACTGACTGCCACATCGCACGACAGGCCAGTGGCGTAGCATGAAACGCGTTCTTAGCCAACATCACAAAAATGTTAAAAATGAACAGGTAGTTAATTTCGAATTCGATTTAGAATTAATCAAAATAAAATAAATAATAATGCACGCCCATGAAAACCAGCCCGTATTTTATGAAACTATCATAATCAATTAAGAAATTTTCAATACAAACGATGTTAAACAATAATCATATTATTCCTATTTACAAACAAAACAATGCACTTTATCATACTAATAGGTAGAAGGAATTTGAAGAAGTTGTATTGAGAAAAAATATAGTTTTTGGGCAACTTTCAAAAGTAGCTTGTTAAATATTTACCTGTGAAACGAAATCCCGGGCTCTTGCTTTTCACTTCTGCTTTTGCAACCAAACGCTGAACAATTCACCATCGTAAGAGTATATTTTCCCCATTTTCCCTTTAATCACTGTTACTTTTAGTTCACAAATTCACGAAATTAATACATAATAAACTTCTATGATGCAATTGAATTCACAAAATCAGGGTTATTCCCCAAGACTAGTCGATTCTGCAAAATTCGTTGGAATAAACTGGTTATGCATTTTGCTTTGCGTTGTTATATCGTCCAGTATAAAATCAATATTTATAGCTTCTGGGACCTGAGATTAAACTACGTATGTAAAACAAACTGCAACTTAAGTAATTTGATGATGTGCCTACTTGACCATTTCATAAAACTTCAGGTTTCGTAAGACGACTAGATCTCGATGTTTCCTCAGGATATTGTTACGAAAAAAAAAGTTTTTAATCAATGCATGTCATTATGTCTGTAGCCACTAATATGAACTATGAATAAATTTAAACCAATAAGTGTGTGCGTGTTAAAATCTTGATTTTGTTCTGGCCCATTCAAATTACATTTTTATGATCAGCTAACAAGGTGTTGTGAATTCTCCCGATTTGTAACTTTTTATTGTTACAAGCCGAGCATAAATATTTAAGAACAATTTCGGAACAGGCTGTAAAAATGTGGTAATATCAAGATTTATTGCATTTTCGTGTGTAAAATAAAGCCAATTGCCTGACACGTGTTGTTATAGGGTATCAAAATATTTGTAGCAGCTTGGAAATATATATCAACTCGAGCCAAATAATTTTCCACAAATTTCGACTCGTCTAACGCTGATCTCTGACATTTCCTCTTTAAACGACGCTATTTCGTAATAGAGCAGATAAAGCAAAGTATCCGCAATTATGTTGTAATCTGCGAGGCATCTTCAAAAATCTTGGCTGGCGTACATGCCATTTCCCGAGGCAAAAATTAGGGTCACATTTACAACAACCGTTATACGAGGAAAGGAAACATTTGGTAATCTTATTGACCATATAATTACATTTTATTGTACGACCGGTAACCCTTCAATAAAACTTTACCAACACCTATTCTGTTGACTTCAAACAGGTAAAAGATAAATTAAAAATTAAGCTTTTAGTGAGGGTTCATCCTATTTTATTTACTATCTAAAGTGTTGGCTTCCTTATAAATTAGTACCTGGCCTATAGAACTTCTCTTTGGCGGCATAGCAATGAATTATTGATGTGTTGACATTGGTTTGATAAATTTAAAAGTGGAAGATGCTAATAATGCTAATGCAACAAATAAAATGTATTTATTTTATTATGCGTTCAATCAAAGATCATCATGATCAACCCGCGAGGAAAGGAAAACTTAATTAGAGTTGTCGTTTATCTGTAAGTTGGTCATTCTGTCATCGTCACTTATCTAAAAGTGTTTGAAAACAATTTCGACAACTTTCTTCGCAGAATTTTGTTTCTGGTGGCATCACGCACCGGTCAACGTGAATCGAAGACCTTATCAAAAACAACACTGATGTTTATTTTTCTACATCCGAAAATACTATCGATACAGATTCTAACCAGCAACAATTTACTAAGGATAGCACTCGCGCGATTTTATTTCTTAAATATTTGACAAGCGTTGATAAGCTGGATGTGCCTACGTGTGTATTTTATTGGCAAACAAACTATTTGTTGCCGCGATAGAGATAACCTATTTATAGGGAGATGTGTGATGGCATCAGGACATCCGGAGTGTAAACATTTTGTAACTTTTGGAAAGTTACAGGTTGTCCCCATGCTTTGATTCTATATCGCAAATGTCAGCGAGGCCGAAATAATAGTAATTTCCACCCCTCCATCACACAATCATGTGGTTGCATTCTGTGGTGGGTAGGTATTCATTGTTTGGAGTGCAAATATATTTGATGAAAACAAAGAGGCCTTACATCTTTCTCATGGATGATGTTAATCTAAGAAGGTACTGACAACTAGTCATTTTGGGAAGTACATTTTACATAAAACCAACAAAATAATAGCTGTTGGCTGTTGGCACATCATGGAATATCCAATAATCGACGCAAGTCACTTGAACATGCATTATTATGTAAGTAGTGATGTGGGAACAAATCAAGTATTACAAGGAACTTTTGATAATAACGATTTAACAAATATACAGTACGCATGCTTTATTGCCTACATTATTATACGTCGTGCATTCGTAATAATTAACTGATTCTTCCATGGAATCGTCAATCTATACAGTGTGGTCATTTAAGTGTGTAACATATGGGACTTTTGTTTATTAATTGCACAACCAAAATACAGATATTAATATGTCAAAAATATAAAAATTGTACAAGAGTAAAGTACTCTTATTTCAAAAAATTCAGCAAAAGGTTATTAAAAAAAGTTGTTTAGAATTATAAGCTATGCCTAAATACTAAAACGTAGCCTCCTAAGAAAAAAAATATTTTTCGTCAATTAATTTCCGCAATTTCTTAATAAACATTTAAAATAAAAATTTTGCACCTTAAATGAGAGTTTTTTAATATACAAATTATCATTACTAATGTTTTACCTTGTTCAGAAGAATTTTTGCGAAATTTTAAAGTTTTGTTTATTATCGTTGCAACAAAGATGAAGTTTGTGATTCCCTAAAAAATTAAAAATCTAAGTTAATTTTACAAATATGGTTGAATTTGAACAAAATTATGCGAAATTGATTTAATTTTGTTTGATTTATGAAATTGTTTAGGGTGAATATTACAACCAATTTTTTTTAGGAAATTATTGTTTTTTAAAAAAAAAAAAATTCCTAGGAGGCCATGCATAACTTTTAATTCTAGACAATAAGGGTACTTTACTCTTGTACATAATAATTTTTATATATTTTTTACCTGTCCTGTGTGCTATTTGACTTGCAACCATTCTAAGTTCGCCTAATATGATTATCGAACATGCACCAACTTTCGGGAATATTTGTATTTTCCTTGTGCAATTAATAAAAAAAAATCCCATATGTTGCACACTTAAATGACCTCACTGTATATACAGTATGGAACAGCCAAATGGAATAAATTCAATATTTTCTTACAGGGTGATGCTAGAAAAAAAAATTAAATACATAAGTATTTGATAGATCGAGGCGCATAAGACAAAAATATAGTGGTGTATACAGGGTGCTCCATAAGTGTGATATTATATGCAACTTTGTTTTTTTAAATGGCACATGCTGTATTTTGCTTGATTTTTATATTACCCTAAGGATTCTACACATCTTTTATACACCCATATCTATGCCCAAACCCAACCGTTTTAGAAATAATCCATCCTTTCATTTAAATATCGTCAAGTGCGAGTTACAATTCGTGTTCAAAATGCATGCCTGGACCGTTAACAAAAAAGTTATACGTTCGAGGCATGCATTTTGAACATCTCATACGTTGATATTGATTTATTTTGTATTAATATTTTTAATATCAGGAACTGTGAATTTTCTAAATAAAGTTTAAAAACATAATTATAATGTTTGACAAGAGAATGAAAAAACCTTTCAAATGAGATATCACAACCCCATACTACATCAAATTTAAACATTATCGATCACTCGAAATTTATCAAATTGTAAATTTTGTTGTTATCACCCTGTATAATGTAGCACGATTTCGTTAGCGGCAAAATAACAGGTATCTACTATTTATTTGCAAACAATACTGCTTTCGTCGCTAACATTAAAAAATAATACCCTCACGAATTGTAACTCGCACTTGACGATATTTAAATGAAATGATGGATTATTTCTAAAACGGTTGGGTTTGGGCATAGATATGGGTGTATAAAAGATGTGTAGAATCCTTAGAGTAATATAAAAATCAAGCAAAATACAGCGTGTGCCATTTAAAAAAACAAAGTTGCAAATAATATCACACTTATGGAGCACCCTGTATACACCCCTATATTTTTATGTTATGCGCCTCGATCTATCAAATACTTTTGTATTTAATTTTTTTTTCTAGCATCACCCTGTAAGGAGATATTGAATTTATTCCATTTGGCTGTTCCATACTGTATACCTACGTTTGGTTTGTTTTAGTATACTAAAGTGAGTAAAGTTTTGGGCGATTTTTGTACCAATTTTTTCTATTGGCAATAGTTAAGGCATATTTTCACTCCTTGAATTAAAATTAATTACAAATCTTAATTTAATTGCAGTTTACATTGTTGTATGACTTACCTATAAAGACGTCCTCCTCCTCCAAGAAGTTTATCGTCCTTGCCCCTCTTCTGACCTTTTCTGACACAACCTGGCAATTTTATTTCTGACAAATTAAGGTTAAAAAATCGGAAAATTACAAGGTGATTCAGTCACGATGTTCAAAATTTTAACTAGATAGCGGGGGAGGCATAGTAAAAAGGAAAACGCGAAACTTTTTTTAGACAAAGTCTAAAATTTTGGGCTAATCGACCTTAGTACCCGTGTAACTCAGCGCTCCGGTATCCTATGTTGCACCTTGTGTAACACATACGTGTAGAGTTCAAATTTGCGGTTTTTCAAATTGGCGAAAAGGCTGCCTGTCACTGATATTATATGTGGTTATTTTAATTTAGGGTTAGCTGTGGCCAAATCTTTTGCCCAGTTACGTTGACCAGCGAAGCAAATAAAAAATTCGACAAACCTTAATGGCGTCACAACGTTGTCATGATTATCTAATATTGTAACACAAGGAAACATATCACAATAAGTTTTTTTTGTAATATCCGAATAACAATAACCATGGTCAAGGCTACTATTTGCATCACTGGCACACCCTGTGCCTGGCGCGTTTTATTTAGAGAAGAAAAAACTTGTTAGTTTCTCTTTAGATTGAGCTGGTCATGTAAGTGTTATTAGTATTAGTATACATATATACAGACGTATATAATACATAATTTTCATAATATTCTTGGTCTCGAAATATCAATAATTCGGGAGTTTTGGCAAAAAAATAAATAAAAATAAAAAGTTAAAGAGTTATATAAAGAGTTATATAGTTATACAATCTTTGGCAGATTTTATGGGGTTCGCAAAATTTTGAATTAATTTGACTCCAGATGAGAGTTACCCTGTGACTGTGTTTTCTGTGTACACCTAACTATGTGTTTTCAAATAAGATATGAATTAGCATGCGCATACTTTATCATACGTACATAATCTGTTACACAACATACTTCCTATAATCGACTATTTCGAAATCACGCGGTGGACCTATCGACACCCCTAACAAAAAAATTCTTTGTTGGCTGCAATTGACGTCATATCCTGGTTCCACAATCGCCGACCGAAGTAGGAAAAAAATTAATCTAAATAAAGTCGGTCGGCTCGGTACCTACACTTTTAAATCTCGTCTCTGGCTTCCTCGATGGCGGGCTAACATTTTCGAGAAGAACCTTGCACGTCACATTTGCCGGCAATTTGTAATTTTTATGGACGGTCTAAGGAAGTGGAGCCCCGCGAGTTGTGCGTCTCAAGGTTGCCGATTTAATTGCACACCGTAATAATAGCCCCGCGGTATGATAGCTAACAACTTTGCAGGAAATGTCGGTAATACCCGGCTGTTTGGAGTTTGGAACGCGAAAAAAATGTCGGATCCTTAAGTGCGCACTTTCAGGAAATTGATACGAATGATTTTGCAATTCGTTGCGAAGTATTCCGACGACGGCGGATTCGCTGAATGTTCCTCGCCAAAGCCTTTCTGATGTTTCGTAACGTAAAATAAGTAGGCGTAATGTCGCAAATTTTAAAAGCAGCCTTTATCGGTTTGATAAAGGATGAGTACGCACTATACGCTTTGACTTATATAATATTATCGTCATTATCTATCAGTCGCCTGTAGGCATGTACATTGTACAGAATATAAAGAATATAAATTTAAATTTGAAAAATTATAGTGCTCCAATAGAAGAGCTATTTGGATGCATTTTCAATTAAAATCACGTTTTTAAAAAGGACACTCCTTAATATGATCTATTGCATGCGCCCCATGTTTTCTTTATGGGGATAGGACAAATTATTTTATACTTTTTAGTTCGTTTTTATATTATTATATTATTTTGTTATACTTTTAATCCTTCTTAAAAACGTAGTATATTAATTATTGTTTTATTTAAATTTTATTATTTTCTGATTTTTAGTCTTGTATTTGAATTTTTTTGACTCTGTTATTGTTCACCATTTTTTTCGTCCTTCTCTCTACAGTGCCCGCCAAAAAGTCTGCACCATATGGGAAAAATTTTTAGTAAATAACTTACGGAAAATTTGTTTGCGGCATCAGGTTTTGCTTGCTCTAGAACCAAAATTGACATAATCAAATGGTGTGACGTAGTCTCTTTTATATATCAAATTTGACATTAATGAAGAAAATGTCCGAAAAATGGGCTTATTTAACCGAATTTCGAAAAAAAGTCATAAGAAAAATGTGTTTCTTTCGCAATTTTATACCCCTATGCAAAATTTCAAGAGCCTACTACGACTTTCATATCTTGCCCTTTGTTGGATATTATTGGACATAATATTTTAAATTTTCTAGATATTTCTGATCAGATCAGATTCTGATCATATTTGTGCATTTTTACAACCATTTACTATAGAAATAAGTTTGTAAATCGAATTTATGCGTTTATCTGTAAAAATGAGATCAGTTTTGCACCAAGCGTGCTTCTTCAACAAGCCCTCATTTTATTTTTTTTGTAAAAAAAAGGAAAAGAAGGATATTTAGACCGTAAACTAAGTATTGTGCAGTATGTATTCAGTCAATGAGTGTTTTAAATTACATAGGATCGACTTTTATGGATTAACAAATACGGAAAAGGGCAACAAATGACAAAATATGAAAATCGTAGTAGGCTCTTGAAATTGCACAGGGGTATAAAATTGCGAAAGAAACATATTTTTCTTATGACTTTTTTCGAAATTCGGTTAAATAAGCCCATTTTTTGGACATTTTTTTCATTAATGTCAAATTTGTCATATAAAAAAAACTACTTCACAACATTTGATTATGTCAATTTTGGTTCTAGAGCAAGCAAAACCTGATGCCGTAAACAAATGTTCCGTAAGTTATTTACTAAAAATTTTTCCCATATGGTGCAGACTTTTTGGCGGGCACTGTATATCTTACACACTTGATTCTTTAATCTGAAACATGTTGCAATTTCTTGTCTATATGCTTGTTTGATTGTCATCTTTTCCTCTTAACGGGTTTTTAACACTTTATTTTTATTTATTATCAGCTTATGGCAATGGCTTATCTGTTCATAAACTTCCACAAATGGCGCTATCAAAAGTGGGACTTACAATTTAAAAAAATAGTTATAAGTACACATTTCTGTCTACAACTTCTTTATTTAACATTTTTTCTAGGTCAAAGTTAAGGGGATAAAAAAATAACCGGAAACCGTTTGTCGCAGAACTTCTGTTTTTTTTTTTATTATAGTAAATGTAGCTTTGAAGACCGATTTTCTTGAAAATTTTAAATAGCACGGTATCACTTCTTTTACAGAGTTAAATAGATAGAAATAGAATAAAAGTCAGTCAAAAACCGCAATTTATTATCTCATTCCTAAGGAAACATAATTATTAGCGAAAGAAATATAATTAGAGAATCCGGCGTCCTTTCTTAATTTGTTCCCGAAGAGATAGACAAAGAGTTAGGTACTAAGGTGTCCATTGCTCGATTTTTGGGAAATGTTGAATGGCGCAAACCGCATCCTGATATCTTGAATCGTTTGGGAGATATCTACAGAGCCTTTCTTGTTTTATAGAGAAAATACATCACGAAAATAATTATTTATTATAATACGTATATATTTACGACTCTATAATTGTGTAAAAATAAAACCGCAACATGAGCCGATTATGTCATATTAAGAATTATTTATTAAGCAGTCGGATTAAGATTAAGAACTATTTTTAAATAAAAATGAACCTTTTCTGAAAACCACGTGTTTAAATTGGGGATGATTTTATTGGCATTTTGTACAGGGTGATTTATTATAAGTAAATTGGCAATTTTGAAACAATACATCAAAATATGACGACTGAATCCAATATGCCTGTTTATGGTTTAAGAGGTTCAGGGTGCTAAAAATTTGAGCGGAAAAATATACAAAAATATACACGTTAAGGGCTTACCGGCTTACCACCCTTGCAAAATATCTGTTGACGGTTTTGGTACACTTTTTTGTTAGGTAATTTCAAAAAGTAGGGATTTTTTAGAGAAAACAGACTGCATAGCTATTCTTATTTAGGATCACTCAAAACCTATCTGTATCAATCTTATAGTTTTCTAAAAGACATTTTTCTAAAATACGAGGAAAATCCATTATTATTATTATTAAACACCACGAAGTAGTAGAGTAAAATTTAATGTCCAAAAACAACTTATATTGTATACAAAGGTAAAAAGTTTTTGTTGGTAACTAGTTTCGGCCTAAGGTCCGTAAGGAGGCTTCTGTTGCAAAGCTATTTATTCTGTGCCTATACGATTTTATAAGGTAATAATTTAATCTATTTATATAATTTCTTCTTAATATAAGCTAGTTTTAGGTCTGATAATGGCTGTTTAAGGCCGAACTAGTTAATAACAAAAACTTGTTAACTTTTTATACAGGGTGGTTCACTTTTATATGGTAGGACTTTAACATTAGATAGAAAACAATAATCTAAAATGAAAATTTTATATCAACATATATCGGGGAAAGCTTAGTTTCCGAGATACAGGGCGTTGAAGTGTTGGAAAAAATATGAAGTATTTTTTACACTGTCCGAACCAGTGGAGATATTTAAACCAAATTTGATGTGTAGTACCACCTTTTTGACTACGATATTTAGTGATAATATGAAGGTCCTGAAATAACCAGTGGTGGAGTTATGGGTTTTCACTATCACTAAATTTAAAAAGTAATTAGTACGGACCTGTCTCACATCAACGTAAATTTTTTTTCGTAAAGTTCTTTCAATTCTCTACAAAAAGTGTATCTTGACATCTTTTTGTATCTGCCACGGTTGTGTAGTAAATAAATTATTTCGTTTCCATCTCAGCCTTTTTTGCCTAAAAATGTGTTTTCTAAGATTATTGATAAATATCGCAAATAACAGAAATTAATTATGGAACACTTATCGGATTCAGCTATTTTCTTTTTAATTTTATGGAAACAATTTTAAAAATAAACTGGCACTTGGTTTGAGGTAGGTACATTACTTTATTATCATTTTAACATTTTTATCAAATCTAGTATTATTGATTAATAATTTTTATAATTCTAAATTTGTAGAATTCTAAATTATACCACGACGAGTAAAACATGATTTTTCCGCCCATAAAATGTTATTTAAAAATTGTCTTATTTCCTTTGACTACAAAATCCATCGGCAAAATACTAATGTCCTTTCTGGATCGCCGTACTGGTGAAGATAGTCCAAAATCAGTGTATTCTCCAAAGATGTACCTAAATAAACCATTACTTTACTCAACACAAGACGACTACAAATTCGTGTTGAAGACGCCAACGCACGGGCGTAGCCAGGATTTAGTTTTGGGGGGGGTTTAGTTTGAGAAGTAAATAAAACAACAAAAATATACTTACATGAAATTTAATATCTATACATATATTCATCCGAAAAACTACGACATATTTATAAAGTTCTTAACTTTAAATGAAATGGATAAATTAATTTCGTTCCTCTGCGCTAAATCTAAAATCATTAAAGAAGAAATCTTCGGCTTTTTCTTTTAAATATATCCACTACTTCATCTGCGTGAATTTCTGTTCCATAGTGAATGTTCATTAGAGCCAAACCATTAAGTCTGTTTTCACTTGTAGTGTTTTGTAAATAGTTTTTCAGTCTCCTTATGCTCGAGAAAGACCTTTCTGGGGTAGCAGTGGATACATGAATAGTAGCCAAGATTTGTAGTAATGTGTAAATATTAGGATAAAGGTTTTTATCGCACATATCTAGGCATTCCAAACTAGATTTCGGGGTAGGCAAGTTCGGCTGCAACTGCGTCTGCCTCTCGTCAAAAGATGGCGCTAGGCGCTACTATTACTACATATATTCAAACGTAATAATAATTTAACTCTTCACTCCTCGTATTTTTAGGTAATATTTTGCTTATTTCGGGGGGGGGGGGGGGGGTGAACCCCCGAAACCCCCCCTTGGCTACGCCCGTGCGCCAACGCATATCAGAGGACGCTCGCCTCTCCCCCACATGTGTACAGACAAGTGCACCACACACACACAGCACTGGCAACGTCGCTTTAGCCGCTACCCTCGCATCATTTAAAACGGAAGGGTCCCTTAAATTAGTAGGTAACCTGTTTTTTTTTGTAGAGATTTACTCGAGCACCCGACATGTGGGTCGTCGGTCTGGCATTTTTCCCACTATGTTTTTTGGTCGACAGGAGATGGGGATTACACCAATTATTTAGGAATGTTGAACTTGTCTGACCTAGAACCAAATGGATGTTACATATGTTTATAAGTGATTTAGTTTAACATTTTACTTATTTATCTATATTATCTCATATTACAATATATCAATATTATTGTACCGTAGGTGGTTTGACACTAAAGGGGGTCTCGGAAACTAGCAGAGCTATAACAAAGGTTAAATGGGGAAAGAATTGCAGTTCTGAATGCTCAATCTAATGCCCCTTTTGGATTTTTAAAAAAGTTCATGGCTCACTAGATATTTTGAAAAGAGTAATTTTTGCTATTTCATCAGATCTCTGTAGCTCCGTTATTTCTGATTATACAGAAAACCTGTAGAGACAAAAATTGTAGATAATTTTAGGCTTAATAAGATAATCTGTTCCAATTTTTTATGTTGTTTGTGATTTTTGAGATATGACATAAACTTGTGTTTTTTAAATGTAAATCATAGTTGGCTGTGGCCTTATAAAATCGGCCATTTTTTGAGTTTTTCAAAATATCTAGTGAGCCATGCACTTTTTTAAAAATCCAAAAGGGGCATTAGATCCCCATAGTGGGCATCGAAAAAAACTCACCCTGTATATTAAAAGAGACATAGATAGCCAGAGGCATTGTTGAAACCGCCCGCAAAAAAATAATGACACACAAACTTAACCGATATGGTTTTATTATGTTACTTTGAAGATGTTTACAAATAAATAAATGATTTCTTTGTTAGTTTATGATATTGTATATAAACAGAGCCTTTTCCTTTGTAGTCAGTAGTAGCATAAAGTAAAACGGTTGCCTGTTGCCTGAACTTTTCTACAAAGCCATCATTTGCAGCTTATGTCACCCGAAGATAAAAAATTACTCTAATGGAATCCCTTTTGTGTCCATTCCCTTTGACAATCTACCGATGTGCTAACGCTAAGTCACGGTCAAATAAATTCTCGTCGAAGGTGCCTACCTGTCTGATTCTTAGTTTCCCTCTTCCCAGAAAAGTATTTCTTCTTTTCGAAGTTGTCCCTTGTCCCAGAGGCTTAATATAGTTTACTATCGTTAGGTGCTGATGATTAATTAAAATTGTTTTGTAATAATGCAATATATCTTGGAGCTGTTTATAAAAGTTAATCTGCGCTGTATCGGTGCAGATAACAACAGGATGTGACAATAAAATAAACATTTTAAATGTCTTCCTATCGTTATTTGCTGGCACATTTTGTTATCTCGGTGGATATTGGAAGTCAAGAGTATTTTTTATATTTTACATAGTGAGGATTGTGTTGAGATAATTGTTTCTTTTAAAAATAATACATTTTCGTATTCAAGGCAAAGTGGGCAATATTCTTTATCTCGAACTTTTTATGCGTAGGGCATCCTAAAATAACTAAACTGTAATAAGCCGCATTCGAAGGTAAATTTATCGATGATATATTATTGTCAAACAAAATGTTAAAAACAAATTACTTTGCGTCATAAATTAATCGATATGAGATTATTACTAGTAGCAGCCTCTCTTCAAACACATGTTATCGTTGTTATCTGATAAGTTACAAGATGCCTGAATAGCCACATGAGTACATTGTAGCTGGTGGCTGAAATAACCCATTAGCTCAGTTTTAGCACCAACCTCTAAACAATAATTTTTAAATTAGTCTACAAGCTGTTTTGATTTTCCACTAATAGAATGTCAAACTGAAGCCTATACTTAACCAAAAAGTCATGATGTAGATAAGTACTATTTTTCGTTTTCTCCAAAAAGATGCGTTTCTAGTGACAAGAGAATCTTTTTTTGTCTAAAACTAGATTTTACACTATATACATAATGTGACACACAGATAGAAAACCTATCCTCGAAACTACTGAATCTAGTAACTTTGGCCTTAACATTTTTACTGTGAAGAAGCATACCATCTACATGATACTCAAAAACTAATAACACCGAAGAAATTGGAATGCTAAAATACTACTTATATCAAACTTTATTACCACCCGTTGCTAATTGTAGAAAATATAGCCAGAATTCGCTTTTTTAAAATCACTTATCGCCTTGTCTCTCAAAAACAATAAACATTATAGGGTTAGGTAGGAATAGCAGGGGAATCAGAGTAACATTGAGACACGGGTGACAGTGAGTCATTCAAAATAGCCCTACCTATAAGTGGCTCATAGAAAACTTATAAGTCAGCCTTCGCCTCTACTTTCAAAGTTCCAGTTGTACTGGATCTATAACATTTGGGTGTATTTTATTACGCTACCCGAAATTAATATACATTTTCAAATTTCAGCATTTTTATTTTTTTTCATAGACTTTATAATATTATTTGTATTTTTCATTATTTCTGTGTATTTAGTGTGTTTCTTTTGCCTTATCGAGAAAGGAAAGTGACATAAAATTGAAAATAAAAAAAAACCTTTTTAAAAACAAGCTTTTATTTAAACCTTTTCAATTTGCAAAAAATTGTCGCAATTTGGAATTGAATTATCTTAACGAAAACCTAAACTTATTTTATTCGTTTTAGTACATGGCTTAAATAAAAGCTTGTTTTTTAAAAGGTTTTTTTATTTTTAATTTTATTTTGTGCTTTTTAGTACCTATTGGATTCCCATGTCAGGAGGGTGGTAAAGAAATTTGGTCCGCCATCTTGGGGCGGCCGCCATATTGGATTTCGTATGAAGTCATTCACCTTATTGTTTTCTACCCGTCGAGCCCTGCTTTCATTTGATACCCATGTTGGGTATCAAATAATTAATCCGTAATCTTGGAGCGGCGGCCATATTGAATTTAGTGTGATGTCACTAACTTTTTCGTTTTATATACTCTTCTAGCCCTTTCATTTGATACCCATATTAAGGGGATTAACAAAAAATACATCATCCGCCATCTTGGAGTGGCGGCCATATTGATTTTAGTTGATGTCACTAACTTTATAGTTTTCTACTTTTCAAGCACATTCATTTGATACCCATATTAAGGGGGTTGACAAAAAATACATCATCCGCACCTGGGAGCGGCGGCCATTTTGAAAGTATTACAATATTGAGTATTGCATATTGTATTGTCACCGGAACTAAAGGTGTATGCTCGGGTGTATGCAAAATTTCAGCTCAATCGGATGTCAGGAAGTGGTTCTAATTCAGCTTGCAAGATTCGACCCACACATTATACATACTAACAGGTGAAGTTAAATAAAAGCTTGTTACTGTTACCCATATCCCATATAATAGAAAGATATTGCTTACATTTGTATATGTATAGTAAAATTATTTTAAGAAGTCCTTACTGGGACTGTCAATTGGTAATTTGGCCATCCTAAGTTGGCATCAATGCAGCAAAAAATGCAACCGGATCATAAGTCCAGGTCAGTAACGAGCCCATTTGCACAATAGATAACCACTAATAACACGAACAAGAACAACACAGATAACGGTAAAACTCGCGAAACGTACAAAACCCTCGAATATTTTCACTGCCCAAAGTTTGAACCCTTTTGAACGATCCGGAAAACCTTCACTGTCACTTTCACAACACCGAAAGAAAATTTGCCTGAGTACGCACCATAGACGCAGCCGCAAATAGTTGATTATACCGAATTACCAAAATGAAAGGTTCTCCATGCCGTTTGAAATTATTATTAAAATGAGTTGTAGTCATAGTTATTTTTATTTGTAGCGGTATAATCGTGATTGCAATAGGGTTTTTATTTTATTATGTTCTTTTTTTCGTATCACTTGGGTAATTTTTCACATCATAAATCAATGAGTGACGTCATTAACTGGTTGAGACACATATACCAATATTATACCCATGGTTAACAGAAAATTCCTAGGGATTTTGTGGAGAATGTCATCTGACAAAATCGGGACTTCTTACAGTAATCGGGGTATACTTAAGTACCAAATTTGATTAATTTTTGACCACATGTGCCAACGCCGTCGTTGGCATACTCGAATGAGGTCGCAACAGGGTCGAATTTTCCGTTATTAGGGTTCGGTTTAGCAAAAGCGATTATTTAACATCAAAAAGTGTCGAGGAAAGTGCATGAGATTGATATCACAAAATATCATCGGTTTTTTTTTTCACCCTCGGAATATAGGAATATAATCTCGCGTCTAGAACTACACCCGCACGGAAGCAGAATACATACTCTGGGCCTGCTTCATTAAAAAGGCGAGCTAGGGGAGACCGAGCGACCTGTTGTCAGCAGATCGCGGGGTCCGATGGCAGCTTCCTGTTCCGGGCCGCCGCCGCCCCGACGGCCGGAAGCGGAAGCGGGGGGACGGGGGCGTACCGGAAGTGACGCGGGACTCCCCCGCGTCCGCAGGATTTATTATCGCTCCGCCGTTCTAAACTGGGGTGGAGGGAACGAAAATCCATACTAAGCACCTTTTGCATAGCGGAAAATACGAGATGCTTTCGTATTTTTTTTTTACGATTTGTTTAATAGATTATCCAAATGTGGATGCCTACTTTAATTTTATGTAAAACAGAATTTTTATTATTCTTCTTTGATAACACCTTATTTTCATCTGTTTTAGCAATAATGAAAGATGGGGTTTTTCGGGCTAGCGCACGGAAACAGCGCACGGAAAAACTTTCCGTGCGCTGAATAAAAATACCGAATATATGGCTTTAAAATAGAAGTATACAGCAAAGTAAACTAAATTTGAGAAACTCTATATTATGCTCTCTGATATTTAACATGTACCTATTTTGTATTTTAATTCGTAAGTGTTTCAATATTTAGATACATTTCTGTAATATTTTTGACGTTTTATTCACCTTATCTGACAATAACTAATTTACAACAAAGCACCTTTGAAATAATTTGTGAGTAACCATGGAAACGCATCATACATACCAAACACTATATTGTCTGCATTGTTTATTTTTTGTCAATTAAATTTATTATAATATGCCGATAAAATGTTTTAAGTTTCCGTTTTCAAAGAAGTATAATAAAAAATATCGTTCATTACACGTCCAGAAATAGATTTTTCCGTGCTTGCATGACTTCCCGTGTCACGCGCGCACGGAAAAATCTTTGTTTCCAGACTCGTAATGAAATATACTATTTTATCATCGGATAGAGGGCCCACCGAAATAAAACGAATTTATATTTCCAAAATTGCAGACGAACCGATGTTTATTTACATCTTTTTCAAGGTTTTTTTGGTAAGAAATTCGATGATAATGGCGATCTGTTGGTACATACCTACTTATGAGAGATGGTTCATAATTATCTTTATATTACTGCTATCGAGTTTTTAACATTGTTGAGCATGAAACACAATGTGGCGGTGGCGTATTCGGGGGGGGGGGGGGGGGGCAAAGGGGGCATTTCCCCCCCTTAAAGCTCTCGAGATAAACGAGATTTGTAATATCAAAATTAATAATACCAAAAATTATATACACACGCTCCGTCGGTCGCAGCGCGTAACCGTAAATTAGGCAAAACAACCTACTAAACATATTTTGCACAATTACAGTGTGCCAGAAAGAACATTTTCAAAAATGAAAATTTTAAAAATTTATATTACTGAATGGTTTAACACTCCTTTATGTGTACCCTGAAATACCTATATTTCTAGGGGAGATATTTGACGAGCTCAAGACAAAAAAAAAGAATACTTGAAGTTCGAAGATGAATTATTATATACAGGGTGTCCGGTAATAACTTAAAAAATTAAAAATAAAAATGGAAAATATGACGAAAAGTACATAAAAGTACATAACATAGGTCCGCAGATGTTTGCGGTTTTCGAGATGCAGTGTGTTAAAATTGAAAATTTATTTTCGATTTTTTTAAGTAACTTTTTGAGACGATAAAATTTTCTTGCGAAAAAAAAAACAACAACAACGAGTTAATTAAACTGTCAAAAAAATAAATGTGCTTGTTTATTTAAATTTTGTTTTGAATTTAATTGCATACGAGTGTCGATATGCACCTGCATCGATGTAGAAATTTGAAAATTTCTCGAAAACGTTCACCTTTGGCGTTATTCACCAAGTATACCTTTTTTGCTCAGAAAACGAGTGGGAAGAGGATATATTCACAAAATGTCTTAAAAGTTTACTCTCAAAAAAGTTAGGGCAAATTAAATTAACTAATGATAGCGTACGCAGCGCCCTCTACGGATTGCACCAAAAATAATACCAAATTGTGACCAAAAAAAAAACCGGCTACCAAATTTTGCAAGAAAATTTTGTCGTCTCAAAAAGTTATCTACTTCAAAATATCGAAAATAAAATTTCAATTTCAACACCCTGCATCTCGAAAACCAAACATCTGCGTAAGTTCATATGAACTTTTCGCCATATTTTCCATTTTCCTTTTTAATTTTTCAAGTCGATGCATTTATTTCCGGACACCCTGTATCTATTTATTTTAGAAAATATGTTTTTGTTCTGTTTTTATTCATTAAAATTATCTACAGAGTTTTGTTATTTATAACTTATTGCCCCTCCCCCCCAGACGTTAATCCTGGATACGCCACTGCAATGTGGAACATTGTCCGCACCTTGAATCTCAAAACCTAGAAGCCCAGGGCTTGTTTACTTCAGCAGTTATACAATATACAAGGCGTAATGATAATATGGGTACGGGATGATTGCAATCAGTGCCCGTACATCGGCCGACTTCCCGTTCCTGTATAGGAAGCCTAAAAAACGCACCCAGGCCAAAGCGCAAGCCGGCAACTAACGCAACCTCTTCTTCCTGCTTCATTATTCATAACTTCCCTGGCGTCGGCCGTTGCGATATTGTTCGTAGAGATGCGCGGGGACGCAATCGGCGCACGCCTTGCGTAACCCCAGCCAATTGCATTACGCCTCGGTCACGTTTTGTCCGTTGTATAAGACGCTTGGGTAACCGAGAATTGGGTTGCCTACAATTCAGAGAAAGTTCCGCGCCGAATATGTCCTATTATTTAGCAAAATTCACGCCTACGACGTCGCTCATGTGCCGCAATTGCGATTATGCGCTCGCGTGCGAGAAAAAACGCGGCAGTCGCAATGAGGAAATTGGCCGGCGATCCAAGTGTACGAACCTCAGACTAAAGATAATATAGACGAAACTTCAAATACAAAACTTTGTGGCCAACATTTCTATGTTGACCAATACAAAACTTTGTTGTATTGCCACTTACTCTATATAGAATTCATTGGAACATTTAAAAACATATTAGAATATAATGGAGAAGAAGAAGACGTAGCTTCCCTACGTTGCAATTTTGATTACGTTACATAATAATGGGATATTTAAATAAAAATAAGTGGGTAAGATTATACTTTGTTTTATATATTTTGTGAAAAAACATAACGAAAAGTTGTTCGGCAATGCTGCTATCGCCGCCGCCACGTTGTAGCCGGTGTTTGTTTAGCCATGTGCGTTTGTTGTCGTGGCGTTTCAGATACAGTTTCGTGCCAATTCTTCCGTTTGTGTCGTTTTCTGTGATCGATAGATTGTTTATTAAGTTGAACTATACAAGGGACATTAAAAAGTGCTTTGTGTGTGGTATGAGTAATTTACAGAATCGCATAACCTTTCACAGGTAAGTGAAGTCAGTTACAATGAGTTCAGAGGCGTTGCACCTCCTAGGAAGGAAACTGCCTTACGCATTGTTGTAATTTCTTGTGATTTTTACACCTCAGAATCCGTATTGCCAGAGTTAAAAATTCGTTCGAATTAATAAACCATAAATACCTAGGCCCCAATGATATAAATTTTCCTTGTTCTATTTATTTCTTTAACCATAAAAATATATTTTTGCATACGCTACTGGTGGGCTTTGTCCAACCAGCTGCTCCATTATCACAAGGAATGTTTTGTTGCCGGTTGATTACAATGCCATAAGAAAGGAGAGTCTATATTATCTTTAGTCTGAGGTACGAACGTTTCAGCTGAACGTTCCACAAATTTTGACGTTTTAAAAATCGAACCGGCATTTTAAAATTTATACCGTTGGCTGACATTATTAAAAAGTGCTCACGGATGTCACGTCTGACACTTTTTTGACTCACCAATCACCATACGTTTTCCGGAGACATTGTTAGCCATCAGCGCCATCTGTTTTCCAGGACATGACGCTATAGCCGTGAGAAGTCTTTATGAATACGTCAGTCAACGATTATATTTTTCTACAAGCCTGCCTAAAATTTTATTTAGTTGATCTATTCAGATACATGACGCTAAATGAAATGAAATTGGAAGTTTTCTGAATCAATCTTCTAAAGGCAGTTTCTTGTTTTGCTTAATTACCCACTTTTTTCTAGAATCAACTCAGTTAATGAATAAGCCCTTATCCTGTAGATATGCCAACACTGACGTAGGTAGTTCTGCCTACCTGTTCAGTAAAGTGTTTTCCCCATAAAATGTGGATAGCGATAAAACAATGAAGTCGAGGGGCTAGCCTGAAAAAGTATCGCTTCCAATAATTTACTTAGGTATGTACTTACTTAAAGAATATATCTATAGATATAACTATAAGGGGAAATTGGAACGACCGTCAGATATCATCAAATAAGTGTGATGATAACGTAATGTAGGTGCTTCGAAATAATTGTGGAAGTGACGACTTTATACAAAGTGTCCTAGAAAAAAGGCCAGAATATAACGTCGAAATATGGCGATTTAGCCACATGCCTTTTTGACAAAGCATTGGCCTTGAACTTGTAGTGTAGTGTATTCAATAACTGGGGACTCCAACGTCTCCGACCTTTGTCCATCTACTTACGTATATTAATGGTTGGTCCTTAGACAAGGAAAGAGAGAGGACACCTTGCCGTGTATAGATTTTATACGTCGTTTTGAACGGCGGCCATTTTATATGTGGCAGATAAAGCGAGTACTTTGTGAGTAGCAGAAGTAAAAAGCAAGAGCTCGGAATTTCGTTTCACAGGTAAATATTTAACAAGCTACCTTTAAAAGATGCCCTACAACTTTATTTTTCCTCAATTTAACTCCTTCAAATTCCTTCTACCTTTTAGTATGATAAAGTGAATTGTTTTGTTTGTAAATAGGACCAACATAATTATTTTTTAACATCGTTTTTATTGAAAATTTCTTAATTGATTATGATATTTTCATAAAATATGGGCTGGTTTCCATGGGGGCGCATTATTTATTTTATTGTGATTGATTCAAAATCGCGGCAAATAAATATATTTCAGCACTTGACACTAGCTTTACATTTAGGAAATTATCTTCAAATAAATACCAATAATTCAAATTACATGTAAGTCAAAATTAACTACCTTTTCATTTTCAACATTTTTGTGATATTGGCTAAGAACGAGTTTCATGCTACGCCACTGGCCTGTCGTGCGATGTGGCAGTCGGTAACACGGCCGCGAGCGCAGTTAGGCGTCCTCTCTCTCTTTGTCTAAGGGTTAGTCGGTAGACAAAGCGTCGGAAACGTTGGAGTACTCTAATAGAAAATAATCAATGGAACATTTATGGCTATCAGCGCCACCTGTCCCTGAACATCCCATAGTAGCAAGTGGTTGATTAACTTTCGTTGGTATACAGGGTGTTTCTAAATTATGGTGCCAACGTAATATGGCAGATAGAAAATGTCATTTTGAACAAAAAGTTTCCTATAAACATGGGTCCTAAAATGCACAATAAGAAAGTTACAGGGTGATGAAAGTATAGTTTGAAAAACATCTTTATCGCAATAACTTCTACAGAAGTTATGCAATTTAAATGAAACTTGGTGCAATTCTTTAGTAAGTAAAGTGCAACAATTTTGTGTAAAAACGATTTATTCCCATCGACCAGAGGCGGAGGGGCGGGGTAGCACAATAATTGGTTTTCTACTCATAACTTTTTTGAGGTTATCTTTTTGGTGTGGCAGGTTCATCATTTTAGTGCATCTTTTTATTTTGCAACAAAAATGTACTCTTGTTTCATAACGATAAAATCAACCGTTTGCGTTGAAATCGGCTAAAGGTGCTCCAAAACACCTGTTAACTCCAAAATTCGAAAAATAAAATTTTCAACTACCACTTTCAAATTTTACAAAATAATCTACCATTTAAAGTGACAAAAAATTCCTTATGAACTATATATATCAAAAATTTTTCGCTTTCAAAATGAAACTGATTGAAGTCGACAAAATTTTGAAATCCATTTTTCAGCAAAACCAGTGATGTTTTATTTTATTCAATAATATGTATTAGGCATTTTTTTTAATTTTGAACGTACAATTCATCTGTAAAACATTTAAATGCGGTAGGCGATGAATTTATTTTTCGAATTTTGGAGTTAACAGGTGGTTTGGGGCACACTTTGCCGATTTCAATGCAAACGGTTGATTTTATTGTTATGAAACAAGAGTACATTTTTGTTGCAAAATAAAAAGATGCACTAAAATGATGAACCTGCCACACCAAAAAGATAACCTCAAAAAAGTTATGAGTAGAAAACCAATTATTGCGCTACCCCGCCCCTCCGCCTCTGGTCGATGGGAATAAATCGTTTTTACACAAAATTGTTGCACTTTACTTACTAAAGAATTGCACCAAGTTTCATTTAAATTGCATAACTTCTGTAGAAGTTATTGCGATAAAGATGTTTTTCAAACTATACTTTCATCACCCTGTAACTTTCTTATTGTGCATTTTAGGACCCATGTTTGTAGGAAACTTTTTGTTCACAATGACATTTTCTATCTGTCATATTACGTTGGCACCATAATTTAGAAACACCCTGTATATACAAGGGTAATGGGAAGTGTGGAGTTTGCGCAGAAGGAAGCAGGGGACTGACTCTTGAGAAAGGGCGGATATGATCTCGATTCACGATACACAGTCTACACAGGTAAATGTATCGAGGATATATTATGATCAATTTGTGATGGAGCTCATAACCTGTTGTCTGTTGCAGCGCTAAGAAGAGGTTAGATTTTCCGTCTCTGTCTGGCGAGTTATACCTGGACCAACACTATATAGTGTCGGTCCAGGTTATTATACTGAGTGAATTATTACCCTTTGTCTTCCCACTCCAAAACAATTAAAAAAAAATTGAATCTACCTGAAAAAATCGTTGCGCCTATGGGCTGCATCCGAAGGCACCCCGCGTGGTTCTATCCCGGGGCAAACCGTGTAAATGACTTCCACCCCGCCCCTCGGTGAGGGCGAGCCGAATCTTTTCCGTGCACATGTGTGCCCGCCGGGGCGACTAAACCCCCGAGGGGTGGCCCCCGCAGACCCTAATCTCGGGGGTCGATGATTATCTGGCCGTTTTTTTATGCCCTTCGCGGCGGGGCACAGTGGGCCCCCTCCGAAAGGGAAATTTGAACAGTGTCGAAGCGGTGGGTGCAGCGGCGGCGCGGTCGGGGTTTCGTACGAGTTAATGGCCGAATTATCGATTATTTTAGATAGATATACTGTGAAGGGAATCATCTGGGGAACTTGAACATATTTTTTTATTTCTTTAATATATTTGCCTATCTATAGAAAGGGCACATACCAAATATCAGCCCACAAATCGCAATATTTAATTTGCAGTAAGTAATTAAAGTTGTGAACCGCAAGCTATTCATTTGAAACGACACTAAAAGCGCCTAATCTAATCTTTTCAACTGGATTACTTGCCTAACACTATGGTCTTATGTTTGGAATGAAAAAAGTCCGGAAACATTTAGATCATAGGAAAATTTTAAATAAAAAGTTGTCAAAAATATAAAAAAAAACAGTTTTGCATAATGCATATAGAATTAAATTTACTCCTTACCTCCCTATCACATCTCCAAAGCAATATATCGAATTTCCAATAACCCTGTATTTTATGACTTAGAATAGGACATTATTGCCATACCTCAAAAAGATTATTCACAACAGATGTTGTAGTGGTGGTCACCGGTATACTAGTATTTTCGGAGTAGTTTTTGCAATAGGTCACAAAGCACTTCTTCACCATATCTTCGCTTTAGATGTTAGATCAATCAAGTAAAATGGAGGTTAGCGGTTGACGTTAGTCTGGACTGACACTATATTAAAATATAGTGTTGGTCGCGTTTTAGGTACAAAACTTGACTTAACAAACAAAATATAAAGGTTATAGACCGGGAGATAGTGACAAATTTTTGGACGTTATTTTAAAAATGTGCGTTTTCATTATGATTCTAGTCATTCTGCCATGTGTTATAAATAGAAAATTCCTTGAACTTGTATTTTAATAATTAATTTTTCCACGTTTCCTAACAGGCAGCCAAGGAGAAGTATGCAAGTTATTGTTATGAAACTGCTAAAAAAGGATGGCATACCGTTTACGCATGTCCAAGTACAGTTTAAATTGAATGTTATTTAATCATTCAAACGATTTATTCGATGTAAAGTGTACTTGGACATGCGCAAACGGTATGCTATCTGTTCTTCAGCAGTTTTATGACAAGAACTTACATACTTCTCATTGGCAGCCTGTAGCCTGTTCGCAGAAATGTGGAAAAATTAAGTATTAAAATACAAGTTCACGTGACAATAATGGCCCTTTGGGCCCACGCTAACGGTATGCCTATGGTTTTCCGAGGAATTTTGTATTTTGAACTTCATTATAAAACAAATGGCAGCCTGACTAAAATCTTATCAAAACGCATATTTTTCGAATGAATGAAAACTTACTTTTCCATACGAAGAACCCAGGATAACTCTCTGATTCGCATACCTTCTTATTGTGAGAATATACGCCACATAATGCCCTTTGAAAGGCAAACTGATTAAAATCACGTCCAAAAATCTGTCACTATCTCCCGGTCTATTAGGTTTACATACAGATGTTAAAAGAGAAAATCGCTGCGTTGCCGGATTTAATAATAAAAGAAACATTCATTTCTAAATTTTTCTATTTAAATTGCTAGATTTTTATTATACATTGTGATTGACAAACGGGCTGCCAAATTTGAATATTGGGATATTTCAATGGTCTCTTTATTAATAATTGCATAGTTTTAATGATATTATTGTATAGGATCTAAACTAGAGCGGAATCTAATTATTGTCCCGAATAACTAGATCTGGCAATGTCGATTTAAACGAGGCTTCTCGCTCTAGGGAAATAATCATAAAAAAGAAAAGTACCTGAAAACCCGGTTCACACAATACCATAATTTGAAATACGCTTTTTTGACGTCATATTCCAAAATGGGGGGAAAATTAGGAATTAATTCAAAATTAATTTTCTGTTGAGATAAACAACATTTACAAATTATACATATCCCAGGTACAAGACTCGGTGTTATTAGCAGCACAAATTAGGACTATATTTCAAATTCATGCAAATAGGGAAACTGAGAAAAAATTAATAAGTTTTTATTAGCACGAGAAACACTATCTGTTAGCCTCCGTGATGTGACATTTTATGTAAAAGTGTATATTTCGCCTTCACCTTTGACTTCATATTCAAATTCCGCAGAAAATCCTACATAATGCTAGTTTTTTAAATTTATTTTTAGCTCAGAAATAATGAACCTAACAACCAATACTCATTTTAGGGGGCATTATCACACATATTGCCAACCCAAGTGTGTTTTTGATGTTTGTTTTTAAAATTACTAGGTTTTTCAAAAAACCAATGTTCAACTCATATACTACATTATATTGCGCATATTTGGACAAAAAATCAGCCAAATCTGATGTCTCGTTTGCGAAAACAATTTACCTGAAATGTATTTTCTTCTTCTTCTCTAATATAAAATTACCAGAAACTTTAGGTATACATATTGTTTTTCCAAACGAGACATCAGATTTGGCTGATTTTTTTGTCCAAATATGTCCAATACAATTCAGTACCTATTTGAAAAAAACATATAATGATTTTCAAAATAAACACAAAAAACTCATTTGGGTTGGTAGTATTTGTATTTAATGCCATGTATGTTTATGCCACTTTAAATTGGATCTCAAAAATCGAATTTTTCACTATCTTGTCAGTCGCTGTTAGTGATAAGGAACAACGTGATAGATATTTTTGAGTCGATTTATTGGGGCGAGATACCCAAGTTTTCTGCGAGCACATAATAAAAACAAACGATTATAATTTGCTAATTGGCGCTAATGTTCGCTTTCGGTTCTGGTGGCGGACTGCCGGACCGGAAACGGAAATGGCCGAGCATACGTGTGCGCTTCCGTGACGCCACAGCCCGTGTTACATTAACCTAAAATCGTGTAGTAATTGGGCCATAACGAAGCGCTATCATTGTAGCAAAGTCAGGTGCTATGAGGGAAACACGGTAACAAGACAGACTGCAAGATTTCCTGCTATATCCCCCTTTTTTTACAATCGTGCAAAGTGTAGTTTATTTTTTATGTATGACTATTATTATATATCGTGCGCACGTAAAAAGTTCGTGAGTACCTACGTTTCTGACCCCACCTTTGTACCACGTTTTTAAGCTAGAAAAATAATTCACCGACAAAAAATATTGTGATTTGTCTTATCCCAAGTGTTCATTGAAAAAATTCAAATCCGAATATCGTCGTATTTGGCCTCAGACCTCCGAATTTCGCATTTCCGTGTACCGTACCGCCGCGTCCCAGTTCTCGGCCTCGAAACACGCGGCAACAGGATTATTACAAGCCCGCCCGTCTGTTTACAGAAAAAATAAACTACGGAGCAATACCCGGAATACTGTAGAGTAAACACAGAGTCGGTAGAATAAACACTGGCTGCGCCACCACATGTGTAATCGGACACTTCCTGACACCAGCTGCGCGGCTTGGGTTTCTTCTTCTTCTTCTTCTTGTTCTCGTCGTCTCTCTGCGCGGTCGTTTTTTCTCGCGGTGCTCTCGCTTGGGTTTCCCTACGAACGTGAGGTGCCTGGTACCCAAGGGCGCATCTGGACAGCTTTTTTTGAAGGGATAATTGTCTAGAATGTGCATACCCAACCGCTACAGTTCACCATTATTAAATAGGAAAGTTTCCAGTGAACTTAAAAGTCATTAGAGTTCACTGTAACCTGTTGTTTTGTTATTGTCCTTAAAATTGTCCATTGCTTTTTATTTTCAATTGTATCTGCCCTGGCCCCCCTTGTGGAATGCGCTGCCCCGTGGGGCTTCTCTGTCTCAGGAAGCCCCACTATTTCAAGTGAAATCGAGACCGCTTGTTTGCATACCACGTCTACAAAGCGCACAGGTGGTTCGTGAGGAAATCGGGTGTGTTCAAGGGGGGCAACCGCAGGTGTTACCGAACACTCCCGTTCGTCTATTGAGGTCGCTACCTGATAAGGCAATTATACAGGTTGTCGTACCACTGCCGCAGTATAATTGTATACCAGTAGTCCAACTTTACTGGAACCGTCGATTGTTTGTAAATTGCTTCGCAACAGAAGCCTCCTTAGAGACATGTTAAACCGTCAGACAGTGACAGATTTTCCTTACTGATTTTCTCATTTATGCCTTGGAGAGGGTTGAAAGGTAAATCGATGCTGAGTCGGAAAATAGTAATTTTAAGTTTGGCCCCCCGGGGAAAACATATGGAAAATTCCATTGTTCAAAACAGAAAAAAGGTACTAATTCTCACTTATGCCATGTTCACCGTATGATTTCTTATACTATTCCGACCTCGAAAACCCAAAGGCATAAGTGTAGCGTGTGGAAAAAGGGTTGAATGGAGGGTTTGGCAGATCACACAAAACATGACTTGGTTTACTGACTCCGTCAGTTATGCCGTTCGAAATGATGAAAATTTATGTCCTCACTAGCCCAAAAATTGATTGGCAGAAGTGACTCGTGGGAAAAAATGCACTTTTGGGTTGGAAAATAAGTCTGAAAAATTGTTTTTTTCGTCAACTGATTTCTGCACTTATGCCTCTGAAACTATAGAAAGTTTCATTGCAATTCATTTTATCCCTGACAAAGTCAGTTGACGAAAAAAAAATTTCCGACTTATTTTCCGACCCAAAAGTGCATTTTCCCCACGCGTCACTTCTGCCAATCAATTTTTGGGCTAGTGAGGATATAAGTTTTCACCATTTCGAACGGATTAACTGACCGAGTCAGTAAACCAAGTCATTTTTTGTGTGATCTGCCAAAACCTTAATTCAACCCTTTTTCCACACGCTACACATATGCCTTTGGGTTTTCGAGGTCGGAATAGTATAAGAAATCATACGGTGAACATGGCATAAGTGAGAATTAGTACCTTTTTTTCTGTTTTGAAAAATCGAATTTTCCATTTGTTTTCCCCGGGGGCCAAACTTAAAATTACTATTTTCCGACTCAGCATCGATTTACCTTTCAACCCTCTCCAAGGCATAAATGAGAAAATCAGCAAGGAAAATCTGTCACTGTCTGGCGGTCTATGTGTCAAAAATAAGCGAGTCTCTATTTCAGTTTACAGAAAAACGCCCAGTATTTTAAACATAAATTTGGTTCTAATACAACCTCTTTGTCATGTGGATTAACGTAAAATCAAATAAAATGTATTACAATGTTTATTCTTTAGAGGAAATTCCGCCTGTACAACACTAAAATCCAACCTCCGAAATAAAATCCTGGCTACGGCCCTGGTTTCTACTCAACGATTATGAATATAATAACATTGCAATAATGACGTCGAATGTACTTCCTAACAATAAAACACTAATAATGATTCAGTTCTGACGCAACAATATGGTAAAAAATAAACTTCTGAAAACATAAAAAATGGGATGAGTCATTTTTTGCATTTCCAGACTTGACGTCGTTTCGATTTGAACGTTCCTATTATACAATAATTATTGCATTTTTATTCGATTACAATTTCGTATGCAATATTATCGTATACCTAGAGACATGTGGCACTATATACAGTGTGTCCCAATTTGATACTGGACATCTCAGAAATATATGAAGGGCAAGGAAAACAAATGGTCTTTATTTTTTTATTGGTAGTACCAAGGGAGAGTATCTGGATGGGGTAATTATTTCATGGCCTGCTATGCTTTTTTAAAATAGCAAATTTTCAAGAAACCCCATTAGGGATTTTTTTACGACAACATGTTATTAAGAAAACTTGTTCAGAATGAAAAACTGAGTAGATTCGCAAAATTTCAAAAGGCTAGGCCTACTTTGATTTTTAGATTTATCTCCCACTTTTTTCTTAGAAAAGTGTCCTTTCTGGAGATTTCACGTCAAAATTTTATTATTTCACGATGATCAAGTTTCCTTAATAATATTTTGACGTGAAAGCTCCAGAAAGGACACATTTTTAAGAAAAAAGTGGGAGAAAAGGCGAAAAAGCTAAAAATCAAAGTAGGCCTAGACTTTTAAAATTTTGCAATCCTACTCAGTTTTTCATTCTGAAAATAATATTTTGTCGCAAAAAATCCTTAATAGGGTTTCTTGAAAATTAGCTATTTTAAAAAATCATAGCAGGCCGTGAAATAATTACCCCATCCAAATACCACCGCCTATGAGATACTCTCCCTTGGGACTACCAATAAAAAAATAGAGACCATTTGTTTTCCTTGTCCTTCATATAGTTCTGAGGTGTCCAGTATCAAATTGGGACACACTGTATATAAACGATGTCTCGGTGGATGTTTACATAGCGCACAGGTGGTAGTGCCACTTTGTTTAGGCTGGATTCAAGATAAATGCCGTTATACAAGGGGTTGTTATGTATGGCGCTATTTATGTAAAGAGGGTCTTTAACCCCATTAAAATCGTCTACCATGTCATGTATAACAACCGGTGGCAACATACAAATGCCGAAATGCCTTCGTTTCGTATATCTCCAAAAAGCAAAAAGTAGGTATACACTCATTAGCCGTCCTCCTTTTACAGTTTTAAGTGATCTCAAATCGATTCCGAATCACTTTGAGATCACATCAGCTGACATCGAGTGTTCCTTTTACAAATGTTCAGTTGATTATGAAGTGATCAGTTTACACAGCAAATCGATTTTTTTGTAATTTGTGTTGGTTTTGAGTGTTTCTGGGGTTAAGGTGGTGAAAAATATTGAAAAATTCATTCAAGGGTTAGATTATAAATAACGTGGTCCTACACTGTTCCATTTACCAATAAAAAATCATTTCACTATCAGATCACTTCATGTTCATTTCACTTCAAATTCACTTGTGCAAAAAGTCAAAAGGAGAACAACTATTATAACATACTACTTGTATCAATATGTAGGGCATTCGTTGCAACTGCGACCGAAATAACCTGTCAATAAATATTTTGTTGATGCCTCATTAAAACTCGTCACAGGTGAAATTGTTTAGAATTATTTTAGCACAGATAAGAACAAAAGGTAAAGAACACTCGCATAATGTTTAGACTATGCAAAACTCCTCAACCATCTTGCCTGTCGATTTGATGTAATTAAATCCAGTACACAAAGCGCGACAGCTCAATGATATCAGTGTCAACAACTAACTTTTCAAACTTAATTACCTAGATGCCATGTGTCGCTTCGGCTGAGCTTTTTTAATGGCTTTTCTGTTTTCTATTTGTAAACTGACGCGTCGCACAGGTGGCTTCGCTTTGTTTAGACTGGATGGAAAGGAAGACGCCTCCCCAAAGGGTATAGCGACGCTGCTATTTACGTCTAGATAGGCCTTTGACCTCGTTAGCTATTGTTGATACAAGGGAAACAGTAAAATCGTGGATTTATCTGCGCACCCATCAGCGCCTGCATTGTTTGACAGCGGAATAAACTAGTTGATTACCCGTTAGATAACTCGCTGCTCTGGTGATAGTTCAGTAGGTTTTACAGTTGTTGTGTGTCTAATGTCAACAATTTTTTATCGTCTCGAGTAAACTAGTAATCTTGGCGACAATTTGGGAGGTCTTAATTGGATATTTTGTCACGAAACGGAAGTGATAGATACTGTAGTAAAGTTGGTTTGTTCTGGACAGTGGCGTATTCAGGGGGGGGGGGGGCAAAGGGGGCAATTCCCCCCCCCCCCTTCCAGAGCTGTCGAGATAAACGAGATTTGTAACATCAAAATTAATAGTACCAAAAATTATATACTCCTGGCCTAATCTGAAAATGCAGTGAACATCAAACATCTACAATTTGTTATTTGTTTCATCTCGTCTTCTCGAAATTAAAATCTGTACAGTAGATTTGAGAACGCGTCGCCGTATATTATGCACATACTCCGTCGGTCGCAGCGCGTAACTGTAAATTAGGCAACATTTTCAAAACTGAAAATTTTAAAAATTTATATTAGAAACAATATTAGCGAAAACCGACTGAATGGGTTAACATTCCTTTATGTGTACCCTGAAATATCTATATCTCCAGAGAAGATTTTTGACGAACTCAAGACCAAAAAAAGAATACTTGATTTTGTGATATAGATTTTACTGGTTCGAAGAAGAATTATTTTTATGTTATACAGGGCGTCCGGTAATAACTTAAAAAATTAAAAAGAAAAATGGAAAATATGACGAAAAGTTCATATGAGCATAAGTCGGCAGATGTTTGGTTTTCGAGATGCAGGGTGTTGAAATTGAAATTTTATTTTCGATTTTTTAAGTAACTTTTTGAGACGACATAATTTTCTTGCAAAAAAACAAGTTAATTAAATTTTCAAAAAATAAATGTGCTTGTTTATTTAAATTTTATTTTGAATTTAATTGCATACGAGTGTCGATATGCACCTGCATCGATGCAGAAATTTGAAAATTTCTCGAAAACGGCCACTTTTGGCGTTATTCACCAAGTATACCTTTTTTGCTTAGAAAACGTGTGGGAAGAGGATACATTCACAAAATGTCGTAAAAGTTTACTGTCAAAAAAGTTAGGGCAAATTAAATTAACTAATGATAGCGTACGCAGCGCCCTCTACGGATTGCACCAAAAATAATACCAAATTATGACTTCTCTTCCCAAAAAAAACCCCGGCTACCAAATTTCGCAAGAAAATTTTGTCATCCATAAAAGTTACTTAAAAAATCGAAAATAAAATTTCAAACACAATTTGAAACACTCTGCATCTCGAAAAGCAAACATCTGCGGACCCATGTTCATATGAACTTTTGGTAATATTTTCCATTTTTATTTTTAATTTTTCAAGTTGGTGCATTTATTTCCCGACACCCTGTATTTATTTATTTTAGAAAATATGTTTTTGTTCTGTTTTTATTCATTAAAATTATCGACAGAGTTTTGTTATTTATAACTGATTGCCCCCCTCCCTGGATACGCCACTGGTTATGGACAACACTATAGCGTTGACTGACGTATTGATAAGACTTCTCACGGCTATAGTTTCATGTCCTGGAAAGTAGATGGCGCCTATGGTCAACAATGTACTTTGCATTGTATTTTGTCTCCGGGAAGCGCATGGTGAGCCAGAGAAATGTCAAACATGACAGCCGTGAGCAGTCTTTATTAATACACGTCAGTCAACGACTATAGACACTATATTAAAGACCCCAAGCATAATTTCTTTGTTATTTGCGATCTGCAGATGAAAAAAGGGTAAAAGTATATGTAGAGAAGCGGCGTCTGTAGCTCCGAATAAAGAATAATTAATTATATTAGTACACCACAACTCAGTAATAATTACATTTTCCACTTCACTAATTTGTTTTCACTTTTCACTATACTTTCACGACACAACACACCACTTCTTAATGACGTAGAACTGACCATGACCTACAAATAATCATACATTTAACACTTCACTAATTTGTTTTCAGTACTGCACATCTCGACGACGTAACTTTTTCACAGAAGTTGTTCGAAATATCGTCTCTCATTCCTACTACAAGCCTGCGCTGCTTAGATTTTTTATTGCAGTATATCGTGGCTATTTTTAATTTCGTTCGCAGCTACACACCCGACGGAGATTTCAGCAAACAACTTTTATTGTCCAGCAAGAACAACTAACATTATAAAGTACGAGAGTATGGGCGTTAAATGAAGCAGGGACGGCTGAACGCGTCGGTACTGCTAGTCGGCCGCTTCGCGGACTCCTCACTAAAACACGGGACTAACAAATCGACAGGTCTTTGGTCTGCGTTTGGTTTACAAAAGCTTCGGACTGCTATCAGATCACCTACAGTGTCACCAGCGTTCTAAAGCTGAATACTTGAATTGCGTTACGAGGATACGTATTATCAAGAACCCAATGAAAACTAAAGAAGTCCATCCATAAACTAACAACTTCGATGGCTTTGTGGCCGGCGCTTTACCTAGCGCCGTTTCAAACACTTCACTTCCTTTATTTCTTCCAGGACGCGAACGTTTCCATGAAATCGCTGAATGGTCAGCAAACAATAAACACGAGTGCAGGTACTCGTAGGCCAGCATCTCGGCGGGCCCCCGCTATTGTGGTGTCGATTTTCGGCGTGGAGAAGGTAAAATTGCGATAAACCCGAGTCCAACGGACCCGAAGTAGACGAGAAAAAAGGGCAATGAAGTATGCATCCGGTGTTTTTACATGGGCGGGGAAAAAGAAACATGAATGATGCATTTCGGGCCGGCCGCAGGCAGTGGCGTGGCGAAGGCTGCTTTACAATATCCGAAAAATTATCTACTAAGTAAATTTTAAGCCACCTTTAATCATAACATCAGGAAAATTGAGAGTTATCGATTCACAAAGGGTTGAAAACCACAGGTATTCAAAACTCTGCCAATAAAGTATCATTTAACTTTTAACTTTTCAGCCTCATTGCGGAATTGTTACCTATGACAACCCAGGGACTCTATAAACTGAGGGGACCCAGCATGTCACAGTCTATCACATAGGAAAAGTGAAGCCTTGAGGGGAAGTTTGTTTTCTGTCGACTCCAAGAAGACCACAAGGGGTCTGGTACAAGGTTATGTGACATGCCAGTGCCATAGACTCTAAAAGGAGGCAAAATATTTCCCATCATAATTCACAATTTTTAACTTTTCCAACTTCCAGATACTCAGATGTGTCAATTAAAGGTAAAGCGGCCGCCTGTAGTAGTCCCAATAATTGCAACCAGATTTTTCCTGTATCACCTTTAGTAATCGTACAATTCCCATTACGTGGGCATTATGTATAAGTAGGTAGATCAAAACAAAAATCATATTTCGTAAATTTTAAATTATTAAGCAAGCATTAACGAGTTTTCATCTAAGACTACAAGTTTATTTTAAGTTTGTGAGGTACCTTGGGAGAGAAATAAAATTACAAAAATTTTATAATGAACACCGAGAAAAACTACATGATTGGAACTACACTAGACCTAATCTTATTAGTCCATCTCGAAAATCTGTGAAAGTTCTGTGATAGATACATTCAACAAGGGAAGAAAGTTCAAGTACCTATACATATTACAAATGGATTGAGGAACCTGGTAACAAGGTGCAATAGCGACAAATTCTTAAATAAGCAAAATCGGCACTACTGAGTTACCATATTTATTACTTAAATTCGTGGAAATAATTGCTGGAAATCAATTTAAACTAAAAAATAAATTTGTTTCATTTGACAGTTGTTATATTCTGCACTTGTAGACCAATGAATAAAGAACCCCAGGAAGGAGCCAAAGCTCTATGGGGATTATAAAATACATGAGACGGAAATCTCCATGTATGGAGACTGAATTTTGACAAAATATTATTATATTTGACAGTTGTCACGGTGGTTTGTGCTATTAGATATTTGTGTAGTTCTTCGATAAGTACTTTTTGGAGATCTATTATGGTTAGCTGTGCAGCCTGCGGCTATTCCGCGACTACCAGAACAAAATGTTTGGGGATAACATTCCATCGGTAAGTACTTTTGTAAACCGGAAACGGCATGCCGCCATATGCAGACACTGGACCGGTCCAGCGTAAAGCCCAAATTTGCTCCTTCCTGGGGTTCTTCATTCATAGTTGTAGACATAACATTGTCAAGTCTAATTTTTAGATATCATGGAAACCATTATTCATTTTTACTAACAATCAAAGTAGGTACCTGTTATATTCATAGATTCTCTAATAAAATGGCATACTTGGCATCACTGATACCATTAGAATTATGAAAGAATAGGTCTCACTTTGGAAAGTATAATGCTGGGTCCCCCCGCTTACTTTAAAGAGTCCCTGTGACAACCCAATCTTTCAGTATAAATATTTTGGTCGGCTTGAACAATAATATTTTCTATGTAGTGTGTGTGTGACAGTGTGACCCTCTTTAAATTAACGAAACTTCTTCTTTTCCCGATTAAAAACAACATAATGTGTCCCTCGGCAACGAAGTTCCTTTTTATAACTCGTATGGTTTATTTGCCTCGACCTTCAGTATGCCAGGTACACAAATAACTATTACCTATCATACCTACTACATTTTAGGTATATTGTGTGTTCCAAAATATGAAAATGTTCGGTGCGCCCCTGACAGGTTGACTAAAAGGCTCTCTTTGTTCAGGGTCCTGCCCCTGGCATACCTGTGCGTTTTGGACCAGTGGAATGTAGAAGTCGTACGGTTTTAGATGCTTTTCAGAAAAGAAAGGACGCCCACAAAAATGATGTAAGAAGGTAAGGACGTAAATCGGCATTTATATCATTTTCTACAATAGGTAAAGGATCTACACACTGTTAAAAGTCAAAATGAAAAATGATTCCCATAATCGTGTAAGAAATGAAACTTTTTGTAGGAACCCATCTCTACGTACAAGGGCGTCTTTTAATTTTAGTAACATTTATTTAACAATGTTAAATAAATCAAAGCATTTATCATTCTTTTTTTTTGTCTCAAAGTCTCAAAATGCGAACCAGTTGCTTTTTTCTCCTACTAGGCCAACAATTATTTTTTTTTCCATTGAAAATCGGGTACTTGGTGATGTTTAATAGATTTAATTTTATTTTTTAATGGTTGCAATGAATAAATGGGACAATACTCGATGGTATTAATTATGCTGTATGCTACTATAATCACATTATTTTTGTATAAGGTATGTTGTAAATTATGTGTTTTGATCTGAAAACCCACAATAACCGACTTTGAATGCAATAATTACAACTAATTTTCGAACCATTTTTGTCCGAAGCATTCGAACGTAAATATATTTTTTTTACTACTAACCTGAGAAATCATCATTATTTACCTCATTCCTCTAATGAGAAGTAATATTTCTCACCCTAGGTAAATAATGATAATAAAAAAATACCTAGGTAAATAATGGAAAATTTTCTATATGACATTTAAAGATTAGTGTCATTTTATCAGCTTGACAAATGAACTCCCAGGCTACTTGATATTTCGAAGTATTTGAAAAAAAAAAACGAGAAATGACAAAATAAACTAAAATATGGCAATATTTCAATGTTAGTAGTAAAAAAAATTCTATATACACATTGGTTGAGAAAGCCATTATTTACCTCGCATATTATATCCTTCGGCGCTACGCGCCTCAGGATATAAAAAAGCTCGGTATATAATGGCTCACTTCTCAACCTAAGTGTATAATATACTATTTTTTACTATTAACCTGAGAAATCACCATTATTTACCTCAGTCCTCTAATGAGAAGTAATATTTCTCTACCTAGGTAAATAATGACAATAAAAAAATACCTAGGTAAATAATGAAAAATTTTCTATGTGACATTTAAAAATTAGTGTCATTTTATCAGCTTGACAACTGAACTCCCAGGCTACTTGATATTTTGAAGTATTTTAAAAAAGCGAGAAATTACTAAAATATGGCAATATTTCAATGTTAGTAGTAAAAAAAATTCTATATACACATTGGTTGAGAAAGCCATTATTTACCTCGCATATTATATCCTGAGGCGCGTAGCGCCGAAGGATATAAAAAAGCTGGGTATATAATGGCTCACTTCTCAACCTAAGTGTATAATATACTATTTTTTACTACTAACCTGAGAAATCACCATTATTTACCTCAGTCCTCTAATGAGAAGTAATATTTCTCTACCTAGGTAAATAATGACAATAAAAAAATACCTAGGTAAATAATGAAAAATTTTCTATGTGACTTTTAAAAATTAGTGTCATTTTATCAGCTTGACAACTGAACTCCCAGGCTACTTGATATTTTGAAGTATATTAAAAAAGCGAGAAATTACTAAAATATATCAATATTTCAATGTTAGTAGTAAAAAAAATTCTATATACACTTCGGTTGAGAAGGCCATTATTTACTCGCATGTTATATCCTTCGGCGCTACGCGCCTCAGGATATAAAAATGCTCGGTAAATAATGGCTCACTTTTCAACCTAGGTGTATAATATACTATTATTATTATACTTCTTTGAAAACACCTTATTTTTATCTGTTTTAGCAATAATGAAAGATGGGGTTTTTCGGGCTAGCGCACGGAAACAGCGCATGGAAAAACTTTCCGTGCGCTGAATAAAAATACCGAATATATGGCTTTAAAATAGAAATATACAGCAAAGTAAACTAAATTTAAGAAACTCTATATGCTCTCTGATATTTAACATGTACCTATTTTGTATTTTACTTCGTAAGTGTTCAATATTTAGATACATTTCTGTAATATTTTTGACGTTTTATTCACCTTATCTGACAATAACTAATTTACAACAAAGCACCTTTGAAATAATTTGAGAGTAACCATGGAAACGCATCATACATACCAGACACTATATTGTCTGCATTGTTTATTTTTTGCCAATTAAATTTATTATAATATGCCGATAAAATGTTTTAAGTTTCCATTTTCAAAGAAGTATAATAAAAAATATCATTCATTACACGTCCAGAAATAGATTTTTCCGTGCTTGCATGACTTAATTTGTCACGCGCGCACGGAAAAATCTTTATTTCCAGACTCTTAATGAAATATAGTATTAGATATATATTTATTTTAATAAAAAAATAAATTTGTCTTGATAGGTATAGGGTATAATATACAGTGTCTGCCAGAAAGTTGGATACAAATGGGAATTTTCTTTATTTGAAGTTTCTAAAAAAAAATTATTCTTGATAAAAGTTGGTGCTTGTGCTTAAACTCAAAATCCACCCGCAAAAATTTTGAAATTTCGATTCGTATACAGGGTAGGTTGAAAAATATGAAAATTTCTCAAGAGTAAAGTACCCTTATTTTTGGAACTACATCAGAGTGGCACTAAGAAAAGTTGTTTGTAATCTCAAGACAATGTCAAATATGAATTCACAGCCACCTACTCAAAATAAAAAAAAATTCACACTTGCGCATTTTTTACTTATCACGCTGTATAATACATAATGTTAGATATGTATTTTGAGGCACATCTTCGAGCATGACAGTACGATACCAATGACTTTTGTTTACATTTAACTAGCATCTTAAGAACACTTAATAAGTGAAAGTTCTGCAAAGTTTGTCGTTTTTTTGTATCCAGGTAAAATACTCCTACAATTTCAAACATAACATAGCATCTAATCTGTGAAACATAAAAATATTTTAATAGAGCAACAATTTAAGAGTTATTTAATAAATGAGAATTTAACAATAAAAATTATACAGTGGGATGAATAAAAAATGCAAAAAGTGTGAATTTTTTATTTTGAGTAGGTGGCTGTGAATTCATATTTGACATTGTCTTGAGATTCCAAACAACTTTTCTTAGTGCCACTCTGATGTAGTTCTAAAAATAGGGGTATTTTACTCTTGAGGAATTTTCATATTTTTCAACCTACCCTGTATACGAATCGAAATTTCAAAATTTTTGCTGAATAATTTTTTTTGAAAAACTTCAAATAAAGAAAATTCCCCTTTGTATCCAACTTTCTGGCACACATATACAGTGTGTTTCACTTCAAGTCGAGACAATTCATTATTTTTTTACGGGTTGACCGATTTTCAAAAACTTTTTTTTTCAATATAGTGCTCCGAAAGATCTATATTTTGACACTAATTTTTTTCAGATTCGTCTTTTCCATGACCTACTACGATCAAAATTATACCCCCAAAAACTGCAAAAGTACATTAGGCATTTTTTTAGGAAAAAAATGAATAGCAGAGTCGTATTGGCTATACCCGAAAACCCCACATACCAAGTTTCACGGTCATAACTTATACAGGGCGTTCACAAAATAGCTTCAAACATCGCAAAAATACGGTTTTTCGGAGTACTCTGTACAAACACCGAGAGATATTTTAAAATTATTTCTTTGCAGTTTGATTAGGGCTCACATAAGCTATCAATTCACACGATTTCATGGCCCTGCCTTAGACAGGGCGTTCGCATTAAAAATACAAAAATCGAAAAAAATCGATTTTTCTCTTGGTGTTTTTTTTTACTTTTTTTTCTACAATTTTAACTTATGCCTATTAAAAAACATAAACAATATTAAATTTTAGAAAGTATTTTCAATAAAGGGCACCCTGGATACGTGGATAGGTACCAATCAATTTTTAAATTTTTTCAAATAAAAAATGCTGTGCTTTTTATTGAAAATACTTTCTAAAATTTAGTATTGTTTATGTTTTTTAATAGGCATAAGTTAAAATTGTAGAAAAAAATGTAAAAAAAACCGAATTTTTGCTGTTTGAAGCTATTTTGTGAACACCCTGTATAAGTTATGACCGTGAAACTTGGTATATAGGGTTTTCGGGTATGGCCAATACGACTGTGCTATTCATTTTTTCCTAGAAAAAAGCCTAATGTACTTTTGCAGTTTTTGGGGGTATAATTTTGATCGTAGTAGGTCATGGAAAAGACGAATCTGAAAAAAATTAGTGTCAAAATGTAGATCTTTTTTAAAAAAGTTTTTGAAAATCGGTTAACCCGTAAAAAAATAATGAATTGTCTCGACTTCAAGTGAAACACATACTGTGTATATATATATATAATCATAATCACATTAAATGATTGTACATAAAAAATCTGAAAAAAGTTGTTTTAAAGATTTTTAATACTACCTATGTTTCGCTATTATTAGTTACAACCTTAAAAATTTAATAGACCGGGAGATAGTGACAGATTTTTGGACGTGATTTTACTCAGTATGCCTTTCAAAGGGCATTATCACAGACTTATATAGCAAGCTATATAGGTCTGTGGCATTATGTTGCGTATATTCTCACAATAATAAGATATATATTTTATTCAGGCTGCCATGTGTTTTATAATGAAGTTCAAAGTATAAAATTCCTCGGAAAACCATAAGCATACTATTAGCGTGGGCCCAAAGGGCTGATATTGTTACTTGAACATGTATTTTAATAATTAATTTTTCCACGTTTCTGTGCAAGCTTCCACTGAGAAATATGCAAGTTCTTGTTATGAAACTGCTGAAAAAAGGATGGCATACGTTTTGCGCATGTTCAAGAAAAATTGATTGTTGTTATAATTATATGGTCTGGTGATAGTTACCTATCTATGTCATAAATATCTAGAAATAAGGGTCCAAAATAGAACCCTGCGGAATTTCTATTTCATTTTAAGGGAACCGTTCGGAAGAAATTTCTGTTAACTACACACCCATCGTCAGTACAGTTATTTATATCCTAACTATTCTAAAAAAGAATATTAACTCCATCAATTCCGAGTGGTCTCGCGAAATTAGTTCAAGCAGTTGAAGTGACGCCACTCCTATTATAAACCGCAGTCTATGTTCTTTATCTCCGCTAACCTTTTTGATCTCTCCAATTGGTCTTATTAAGCCTATTGCTGGCAATGGTGCCTTCAAAAGGTGCCACATTTAACTGACATTACGTAATTATTACTGGCTCAATCTGCGGTACGTTTGCACCGGGCTGTTTCCGTTTCCTTTGGCGGGTTCTGGCGAACCTAGTGTACCCAGAATGCACTGGTTCAGTTCAGTGCAAGCTTGACATAGAGAGGAAATAATAACTGCCGATATGGTAGGTATATTAGTGATGATGGCAGAAAGACGGTGTTCTAATGAATTATAATTTCTTCTTCCTGATTTGATTTAATATAGAACTTACTGAGTTGCCTAACTTTTATTCCGATTCGCGCAATCGAGGACGTCGACACTTTGAAAATCCTTCAAAGCTTCAGTTCTATTTTACGTTACGCGGCAGTCAGTTTATTGACTTGTTTTACGATTACAAATATCTATCAAAATTATAGACGATAGTCGTGGCCTTGCGTTTTATTTCCCGATTGTGCAAAAGTGCACTTTCCAACTTTTGTGCGGAATTATATAGCCACAACCATAGAAGAATCTAGTAGGTTCTTCTATGCCACAACCGAGAAAAGCGACGGCAATATGAATCAGTCAAACATTAACAAATTAACTTATAAATTAGTTTCTAAGCTAGTTTCTTGAATGAAAAACAAGTTGTCAACTTTATTAGGAAATACTCTTTAAGCTACTAAGGATGTGCCGATTTTTCCACTTTACGCGGTAAAAACTCGTATTCCTCATTAATTTAAATAAATAGGAGAAACAGATATGACCAAGTCAAATAAATGCAAATAAATACTAAATACCTACAATTAATAAGTATTTATTAATAATTGATTTATTAGGAATTTTTAAAAACAGTTAACTTGCCGATTTGTGTATTAAACACAATATATTATGATGGTGACATTTAAAAAAGGTAAAATAATGATGAGCCTTTTCTAGTATCTAGCACTTTCGGACGTTCTGTGAGTTGACGCAGTGGTACATACTTACTCTGCGCATATACACCCAGAGAAATATCTAATATTAACCATTAATAAAAATCTATTAATCTCAGCAAAATATCTGCTTTGAATAGGCCTCAATTAGATCACCTATCTATGATTAATAAAAACACCTTGCTAAAAAGGGCGTATTTGCAATTAATAGACAAATTACATTGTGACTACTAATAAGTTAGTAATTTGTTTGTTAATATATCCTTTATTTCTGGCTTATACATTGACTTATTATTTTATTCAGAGTAAATAGTTATAGAAAAACATGCTGCGGTTAATGGAAACTTTTATTAAATTTGTTACGGAGAATAGGAAAATGAAAATACCTATATAAAATTTGCTGTTGCTGCTGGAGGAACTTGTCATAGTTAATAGATTTATCTACCTTATGTACCTAACGTACAATATTTTTTTTTTACTACAAACCTGTGAAATCACCATTATTTACCTCATTCCTCTAATGAGAAGTAATATTTCTCACCCTAGGTAAATAATGATAATAAAAAAAATACCTAGGTAAATAATGAAAAATTTTCTATGTGACATTTAAAAATTAGTGTCATTTTATCAGCTTGACAACTGAACCCCCAGGCTACTTGATATTATGAAGTATTTGAAAAAAGCGAGAAATGACTAAAATATGGCAATATTTCAATGTTAGTAGTAAAAAAAATCTATATACACTTCGGTTGTGAAGGCCATTATTTACCTCGCATGTTATATCCTGAGGCGCGTAGCGCCGAAAAATGCTCGGTAAATAATGGCTCACTTCTCAACCTAGGTGTATAATATACTATTTTTTACTACTAACCTGAGAAATCACCATTATTTACCTCATTCCTCTAATGAGAAGTAATATTTCTCTACTTAGGTAAATAATGATAATAAAAAAATACCTACGTAAATAATGAAAAATTTTCTATGTGACATTTTAAAATTAGTGCCATTTTAGCAGCTTGACAACTGAACTCCCAGGCTACTTGATATTTTGAAGTATTTGGAAAAAGCGAGAAATGACTAAAATATGGCAATATTTCAATGTTAGTAGTAAAAAAAATTCTATATACACTTCGGTTGAGAAGGCCATTATTTACCTCGCATATTATATAAAAATGCTCGGTAAATAATGGCTCACTTCTCAACCTAGGTGTACAATATACTATTTTTACAGCCGACATTCTTTAGTTACACATTTTTCCCAATAATCAACACAAGTTTGTTTCCATAGCATAACGAGAGAGCAAAGCCGCCTTTACCACAAATCGGGACAGGAGAAGAGAATGACAGGGATCGGGAAAGTTTTTTACCTTTTTCCGGCCTAAGCCGGGAAACGTTAATTTATGTGGGATAAATTCTCTAGAAAGTGTGTATTTTCTGGCCGGTCGGTTGAAAAATAATATATTGTATTACATTACTCGATCGACAACATTACTCGCGGAACGTCAACTATATAACATATTTATGTTGACGCGCGTCGCGCAACTGGAAACTGAATACTGAATAACGCGAACCAATGCATTGCATAAGAAATACCCAAAACCGCAAAACGCATGCCCAAAACCAAGAAGTAAATAAACTACCTCAATTTGCCTCAAATAGATATCTGATTGTGACAACAAAATGATCTTAGCAAGATAGTTTTTGCTGGCGCAGCAAGTTCGACTTTCTGTAGTAAACAGAAATTTTTAACAGCAAATATGTTTTTCTTAGCAAAATACTTTATTTGGTCCATTCTCCTCAGTGTAGGACATCAGCACTTTCGTTCGCCTTTGTTGTCAAATTATTGCTGTCTATATAAGTAGGTAGGTACTAAGAAAGGAAGCGCTGGAAAATAAATTTAGTTAAAAAGGCATTTGATTGTAAATTCAATAACGTAGCTTGTAATAAGGATACGGATGGGAATTTTATCTTTCATCAAGAATAGTAATAGTATATTTCATTACGAGTCTGGAAATAAAGATTTTTCCGTGCGCGCGTGACAAAGTCATGCAAGCACGGAAAAATCTATTTCTGGACGTGTAATGAACGATATTTTTTTATTATACTTCTTTGAAAACGGAAACTTAAAACATTTTATCGGCATAATATAATAAATTTCATTGACAAAAAATAAACAATGCAGACAATATAGTGTTTGGTAGGTATGTATGATGCGTTTCCATGGTTACTCTCAAATTATTTCAAAGGTGCTTTGTTGTAAATTAGTTATTGTCAGATAAATAAAACGTCAAAAATATTACAGAAATGTATCTAAATATTGAAACACTTATCAATTAAAATACAAAATAGGTACATGTTAAATATCAGAGAGCATATAGAGTTTCTTAAATTTAGTTTACTTTGCTGTATATTTCTATTTTAAAGCCATATATTCGGTATTTCTATTCAGCGCACGGAAAGTTTTTCCATGCGCTGTTTCCGTGCGCTAGCCCGAAAAACCCCATCTTTCTATCTACAAAGTCTAGAGAATTAGTATATCTCTGGACGCTGGTATCTACTAATTGTCGCACGTATATTACTATTTTGTAACCGAGGTTTATCTGCATGTACTAACGCCGGCGCGTATAATTTCGATACCAACGTCACCCGACGACCCACCCGAGATGGCCCAGAGGAGCAAACGGCGCAAAACGACGGAAAAAATCGCCGGCACATCCGGCTCGACGGCGCGCGGCGCGGCTCGGCCCGGGTAGTCCGGTTTGGCGCCCCTCCCGCCGCCGCCCGCCCGCCGCCGCCTTGGCAAGGTCAGCGACTGGTCCAGCGACCGGCCGGCCGGCCGGCAGCATCGCGCGCGTCTTTGGCCGCCTTCCTTCCTTCCTCGGCAGCGGCGGCGGCGTTGCCGGACTGCGGCGCCGAGGGGACCGGCGGAATTTTTAGAATTTTTACTGGGAACCATTCCGAATTTTCATGAAAGGTAATATGTGTTCGCTGGTACCACCAGCGTCCATATTCTCTAGACTTTGGTACCACTTTTGAAATACTTACTTCAAAGCTATTCACCATCAGTCCTTTGGTACCTATTATTTAACTGCCCGTGCATAGACGTAACTAGGGGGGGCTAGGGGGGGCTTAGCCCCCCCGTAAATTTCTGTTAGCCCTCCCTAAAATGTAAAGGATGTGCGAAGATAGATCTAACATTCTGACAACGCAACGTTACGCAACACGGCGAACACCGCACGCGCCTTTTTAAATTCACCAGTTTCGACGAATTGCTTGCTCTTGCGGAATCTTGCGCTTGCGCCTTGTGCCCCCACAAAATCCGACTGAAATTTAAACGCGCAAGCGAGAGCGAACACACCGTGCCTGCTGCCGAGAGAAAGAGAGACGAGACGGGCGTCGCAGAATGTACTTTTTCTGTGCCAGACTCCAGACTTTTATTTTGTTATTCATCCAGTGTATTGTTGTTTCTTTATAATATGTACTATGTAAATAATCTTGCATCACAAAATAGCAGACATTCCCAACATTTTTTCTCTGGTTTCTACTCGGAAACCTCTACTTTTTCATAATGTTTTTTTCTTAAATGAATTAAAAATGATTCAAAATTACCAGTAGATAGACCTATACATTATTTTTTGAAGCCTTAAAATAATTAACGTTTTTGGGTGTGGCACCTGAAGGGTGGTACAGGGTGATCCAATCAGTAACGTATTTAGAAGGGCGGGACCGAACCCATTTCGGATTTTTTTTTTTTTCACTCCAGCTTGTAAATTTGAAGATATTGGGATTTCCCAAGACTAATTTTATATAATTTTTCTTCATATTTTTAAAAAATTTCGCCTGCGGCGCATTTTTTAAAATTATTTTAAATGCCCTTGTTTTAAAAAAAGACACAAAAATTGTCCCTCCACCACTCGAAATTAATTACTATATACGTCACAGAAGTGATCCAAACTCGTAGCCCCGGCCTACCATTTTACAGAATGACATGTAAAAAATATACCTTTGTAAGTAGCGTACCTACTTTCAAAAATTTCTTCTTAATGGATTAAATAATTCATTGTCGGGGCCCCGCATTTTCATGCGGCACCCGGCCTCGCAAAATCTTGAGCCGGTCCTGATCAGCCCCCCCTAAAAATACGACCTAGTTATGTCTATGTGCCCGTGTTTATTGTATCATGCGGAATCAATCCGCTTTAGTTTTGAGACTGTCGATTGTCTCAAATTTACCTCATCTCCGAACGAATGCTCAATATACAGGGAGAATCAGTTTTTTGTAGCAGGACTTTAACAGGTCATAGATCTTCAAAAAATAACCGCACTTTCTTCTATAAACTATATCATTTTAAGGCCTTATAAAAAAGTTACAGGGTGTTAAAATTCTAAGAAATATTACCAAACTATAGTTGAGATATTTAAGTCATATTTGGCATACGCTATAACTGCACGGGTTAGCATAAAACCTGTTAATATCGAACATCTTGCACAACCAGTGGCGGAGAAGTGGGTAATTGGTAAAATTATTTTTAGAAAAAAAAAATGAATCACCTTGTATTGTAATAACAGGTATTGAATTTTTTATGTAGATTTTAATTGCATACAAAAATGTTCTCTTGGTACTTGTTCGCATGTGTTCTAGTTTAACGGCAAATTTCATTTTTTTGTATTATTTCGGGGTATTTCTGAAAATTATCTAAAAAAATTGCTCCATAAGTAACACTTATGTTGTGGGTGTTATCAAACTGAATAAAAAAAAAATTGTCTGTACAACTTGTTTTATTTTCGAAGAAAGGGCCAATGTCCATATTCGCAATATTATTTTCGGGGCCAATGTCCATTTTTTTGCAACTAAAAAGAAATATACTAAAATAGCTAGAATCATCTTAAAATACGTACTTTTTACTCTATATGTCACCTCAAATTGAAAATTATCAGAAAAGCTTATTTGCATTTTTAAGCTCACAATGGGTAGGTAATTATAAATTCAAATTCATTTTTCTCGAATCAGCTGAAATGGACATTGGCCCTTTTTCTACCAAAGTACAGAAATATGACCGCATATTTTTTCCAACTTTAACATCCTGTAACTTTTTTCTAAGACCATAAAAAGATATAGTTTATACGAAAAAGTACCGTTATTTTTTGAAGATCTGACCTGTTAAAGTCCTGCTACAAAAAACTGATTCACCCTGTACAAATATATGCAGTTTTTCACCAGTGTATTTGTAGAAGTTTGAATTAGATTTTATTTCGAAATGGTAGTCGGTAACACATTGTATACCTAGATTTATAAAACTGCACGCTTATAATTCATAGAATTTTATTCTATAAAAAACAGTTCTCTGGCAAACTGTATTTTTATTGCAAATGACATTGAATGGGATTTTTCACCAAAAAATAAAAATCCTTTCTTGCTATTTTCTATAAACAATTGTTAATAAATAATTAATACGCTAAGGCTTAATTTTGCATTTTACTTTTCACATACAGGGTGTCCACTGTCTACTTTTATAATTACATTATACAAATCTATGAAATCTTTATTTTTGGAAATATGCACTCGAACTTTTCTGTTTAAACTAAAAGCACAGACATATATTTAGCGAAGCTATATATGTCTGTGCTAAAAGCATTGACTGACGTATTAATAAAGACTGCTCACGGCTGTCATGTTTGACAGTTCTTTGGCTCACCATGCGCTTCCCGGAGACAAAATACAATGCAAAATACATTTTTGACCATAGGCGCCATCTACTTTCCAGGACATGAAGCTATAGCCGTGATAAGTCTTATTAATACGTCAGTCAACGCTAAAAGGTCTTCAACAACCGCCTCCTTTGATGTTACTACCGTTATCAAAGTGCACCAAAACCATTTAGCGATTTTTTTATTTAGAATCCGACGGCACAGCATTAATAGGGATAGGGATACGAGAAAAACCCTATAAATATATAAAATATAAACCAAAAATATACAGGGAGTAATAATAATACTAACTTCATTAGGTATACCTGAGCACACAAATCCTAATGTAAAAATTATGATGTGTGAAAAGTTTATCTAAATAAATGTTGAATTAGTCGAAAAAAAAATTTCATTTTTACATTAGGTTTTTTGTATTTAAGTACCTACTTATACCATAAAATGGGGATTCTTGAGACACTGCGGTAATTTTGGACAGATATATCTCAAAGCCAACTTTGAACGTACTCCTGACCAGGGGGCAAATTTTATCACAAGCTTTGTTATGAACCTTGAGAAGGAGAAAATTGTTATTTTTTATTATTTTAGATAGTTTTTGACAGGCTTCAAATTTCCCAAATGTAACTTCAAAAAATAACAAGAAACAACTTTGTATGGTAGGAATAACAAACAATTGTTTAGATTAGTAGGAACAGTCCAAACATTTTACTTATACAATTGTTAGAATATTAATAAGTACTTTAAAGTTATGTCAATAAGTACTCTAAAGTTGTCTACCTCCCATCTTTGGGGTAAGTTGGGACAGTGGTCCCAAGTAACCGCTTTGTGTTTTTCTCTTCGGCAAAAGTCGGCAACGAAGCAGAAGGTCAGAAGGGACTATAATTTCTTATGTATTTTCGTTCAGAATACGGGTGGTCAAGATGAAACAAAACGGACACCAAAGTGCTGTCGATCGGTGCCCGTGTCCGTGTGTTTTGTGCACGATATATTAGGTGCCCGCTGCGAGCAGGAATTCTTTTTCCTTTGGCCTGGGCGGATGAATTCGTGTGGGGACGAGTGGGCAGCCGCTTATTGTTCACGTCCGGATTCCGAGCGACGAGACGAGGCAGTTGCCCCCTAACGTCGTTGATCAATCGCGTACACAGGTAGATTTCAGTCGCTTATGGCGTTCACTGATTTACATGTTGTTCAACCTGAACCAACACTATATTAAAGACCTCTGCATAGCGCTGTTTCAAGCGATCGCCACTGGCGCCACACGACGAAACACATTTACACGGTGGTTTAATGTTAAAACACCATTGTTGCAGAATCTTTTATAAAATAAAAACATGAAAATGTGCCTGTTACAACGAATTCAATATCCAAAATAAAATAAAATATTTGTTTGTTATGTCCCTCTAATCTGACAAGTTCACATGGCATATTTCTATACATTTTCTTAAGAAAGGCCAGTCTAAAAAGTTAGCAAGAGTATTTGGTATCTTTTGGTTTGAAATAAAGTCCATGGCTAGTTGTAGTGTAAGTAAGCTTTAGAACCTTCCTATAACGAATTAGATTTTTCAGTTTCTTCTTTATGTGGAGGATTATTGGTTCGCTTTGGAGCTATAAACAAAATTTTCTATTTTCATTCTTGCATACGTTAGAAAACACTCTTCCGAAATAATATCTGTAATTTTCCCTTCTTCAGCTGGTTGATCAGATCATCCCTTAATTCCAAAATAGTGTTTATTCTTCTGCAATTCACCTAATGGTCTGTGCAGTGTGCATGCCATTTTCTTCATGTGCATGGAAATTTTATGTTATCACAAACAAATCTACCTATAAAAGCTGTGTTAATAGGATAAAACTGCTAAATAATGGACGCAAAGACAATTCATCGTTACCGTAAAAAGAAGGCAAATCGTAATAAAGCTGGATATTTAAAATTTGGTACATTTTAAACGTCAGTAACTGACATACCAATAACCACAGAACACCCCCCTCTAACCTATAATAAGTCGCCATCTTGCGCCACCCCAGTCCGTAAACAACAATGGAATATGACGTCATGCTCGGGTCTCTGATATCTCCTTATCCCAACATTGGAGCTAACTTGGAGTCCAAGTGGATAGCTCGCTCATATTTTAAACAGACCGATCTCCAGAAGCAAAAATTTATTTAAGCTTCTGCAATACAAATGAGCCATGAGTTATTATTCTCCCCATAGCTGGTAAAATATAGTTTATTTTATCTAAACAATATATCGGGAATGTGAAAAAATTAATTGTGTCTTCACTGTGGTTATGGTAAAACATTATGTCGTCTCAGACGGACTTTAGATATTATCTCTCCTACTCGCTAAATGTTCAGGAATAATTTTCTTTACCTTTACCTCCAAATCATGGTGACGTAGTAACGCTAAAGCCAGCTAAATAATACGCCCACGGAGTTTACATTCGCCGTTGGCTGTTGCCCACAAGGAAGATGTTGACAATGCGGAAAAATGTTATTCCCGGTACTGCAAGTTGACCCACGTGTTACTTGTTACATCCGTAATACCAACAATTAATGTAAACAATAATTTGTGTTGCAACATTTAAAATGCCCAAGCGCCTTGTCAGCGAAAATATTACAGTGTAGGAAATATTACTAAGAACTTTAGAATATTTCATATCAGCATTTTCAGATAATTTTATTTTAAATCGTTGACAACATGTAAATTTTCTCTTAGAGGTCAACTATGAATAATGTTGGTTCATAAAAATGTGAACCAATGAATAAAGAACCCCAAGAAGGAGCGTGTTTACAATACAGGCCAAAAATTGTAAGGCACGTTTATGTCTTTAAGTTTATTCATTCTTGATAATATAGTAATTCTAATTTTAAATTCCCAATTATGAAGAAATAGGTACCTACACAAACGCCTAGGTCACTTTGGTGCATGGCCTCAAAAGTTATTTTAAATTACAAAATTACTTACCGATGGATTATTATCCTCAAACATTTTAGTTTTGGCGGTCAGGGAAGTGCCACAAGCCGCACAGCTAAGCATAATAACTAGATATCAATATCAGATATCAAAATAATGTGTCAAAACTTGGTTACTACTTAGGGCGATTTCCGTCTCACGTATTTTATAATACACATAGAGCTTTGACTCCTGGTATTCTTTATTCGTAAGTAATATCATAAGGGCATCTAATTTTTCCGAAAAAAAAATCGAAAAAACGCGTTGCTAAGTAATATTTTAACAAGGACCATGAATGCTGGTGGCAACAAAAATCCGAGTCGAAGACGAGGATTTTTGCACCTGCACGAATGCATTTTGTTAAAAAAATATTACTTAGCATTGTGTTTTTTTGGATTTTTTTCACAGGTAAAATTAGATGCCCGAATGCCGAATGGTGTATTTGACAAGACTATTTCATGAGTAACAGATTATTCTGCATGCTACCTTATTATACAACAGCTGTCAAGTTTTGCCGCGGGTAAACTCGAAAAAACTGCTGACAGGTATTCTGTCATACAGTTTTTCCATCTAGAAACCATTTGTAATTCAAAAATGCGCGTTTGTGATTGTTGGAAATTAAGACGAGGGAAATACTCAAAGGTGTACTACCTATAAAATTCAGCCAGTTCTAATGCGTTGCTTCAAGCAACCATAGCACTCCATGTCTTTATCGAAAGGTGAAATAAAATCTCGTGCAGCAAGTCTCCGTAACAAGAGAACGGCATTGCGGAGGCGTATTGCGCCGATATGGCCTGATGTGGTAATTGTAACAGTATTTAACGAATACAGGAAGCCCACGCGACATTAATAACTTATCCAATCAAAAGTGGCACCTAACGGTAGAGCTGGAGGCAGGCCATCCGGCCAATATGTTCCACGAGGGTTATTGATGCAAGTAGGAAGCTGTAACGACTAGTAAGTCCAGGAAGTAATGGCGAATGCCGATTATTAGACGTCTGTGTAGATTTTGCTAAATATCGTCAAGCCTCCTTGATTGGATTGGACATGCCAGGTTTATTTTCACTTGTAATAATACTAATATTGTCCAAAATTGTATTCTATTTTTTTTTCTGAGCTTATTTGCCTTTTAGTGTTTGACCAAGGCCTACTATAAAGACAGGCCCTGGCGCACAAAAATCACGTGACCATCTTAGGCCGACGTTACATGTCATTTGTCACATAACTGAAAGCGGCAGCTTGGGTTTGAGAAGTTTTCAATGCTTAAAGTGTTTTTAAACGTCTTAGTTTATATTTTACAAACAAGTTTGTGTTTAGTGCGCGTGTGTCTTGGCGGAGGGGAACCGCACAGGTGTTATTATGGCCTCTGGGTGGAAGTCTTGCCGTCAAAGAGTATTGGTGCCGCTCGCACCGACGCGTGAGCGCTGTAAAGGGGAATTCTCCCCCGAACCACAGAATATAGGGAGCCCGGAATTCCGGAATGGACTATTATGGACATGGACCGTATTGGACAGTGGAGCCTGATACACAGAGGGGTGAACTGATTACGGGAGATCCGCGAGTTCAGACGGTCCGGGTGGCTGGAAGCCGTTCCCGTTTACCACGTTCGGGTTTGTGTATTTATTGGATTCACCATTCACCTTGTGCGAAATAAATCAGTGTTGTAACGTACTCGAGGGTTTTCGTTGTCGACCCACGCCCCGATACGGTTTCTATTCGGTCTTTCACGCTGCCGAACAACTGAGACCTCGTCAATAAGTATTTACAGTATACCTACTGAGATTAGTTTTCATTTTTATTTCGTAAAAAATAACCTAAATACCGAATATTGGGTCTGTTTATATTATATTTATACATATTACAAAAGCCAGGAAGAAAGTGTCGCCATAACAAACATTTGTTTTGCCTCGGGATGATAATTTCCGCCAAAAATGGATTCGTCAAATTCCAACTGAGATTTAATTTCTAAAAAACCCTTAAGTATGTGGGGCTAACACATTTTCAAGAAAGTGAAACAATTAAAGTGGACAAATGTGTTGTGGGAGGAAAATACCTATAGAGAATATCACCTAAGCTAAAGGAAGGTGATGTCCCAACAATTTTTGAGAAGTGCCAAAATATTGTGAGTGCAGTGCCGTTTAACTCTCAGCCTAAAGCAACTGAGGCAGGTTGAAAATTTTGAAAAAACAATTAGGGAAAGCTTGGATGCACAATACCAATATTGTAATAGATGAAAGAAAACTTGCCAAATTGTTACGAAATTTGTTTTTTCTACTTATCTCCAAAAATGCCTTTCATTATATAGCACTAAGTTGGTCACGTGACTACGCGATTATGCGTTAGCGCCGTGGCCTGTCTTTATCGTTGGCCTCGGTGTTTGACACAATGACGTCAGAACCTATAGACAGGTTTGTTTTGATAAACGCTTGACGCCCAGAACTAAAATAATCACAATCTAAACGCTCCATTAAATTATTCCGAAAATGTCGCGGGATTGTCAGAAATTGCCCCTTTTTGTCGAGCCGTAGCGAACTTATTTCGACTCTGGGCTCGGAGGCTGGAGTCGTTAGACCATCCCCCGAGTCTTCAGGTGAGGTTTCGATACGATTCGATTCTGGAGGAACTATAACCGGGAGGAACTATAACCGGGAATCACCGGGTGTATAGTTAGTTGATGGTTGACTTTCTGTCTTTGTTTGTAGCATGTTTTTAGAGTAGTATGGATATATTTAATCTTGGAGTCAAAATAAAGGGCATTTTAACAATGGGGCACCATGTCTATAGGTTTTGACGTCATTGGTTTGACACTTTGGCTATGCCGCGAAATAATCGAGATAAAAAATACTTATTTTCTATATTATAAAATGGCTTGAGACATGAAAGTGAGATAATAAATACAGCAAATGAAGATACCCAGAATTTGTTACCCGAACAATAATAATAATAATAATAATTTTCACAATACTCCAAACTAGGAGTACCCCAGAAGCAACCACATGCTTGTGCGGGGGAGGGGGGGCAATTACTATTATTTTGTCTTAGTTGCCATTTGCGGCTAGGGCCGACTTTTTTCCCGATAGAACTAGGATAGCATTCGCTCAAGTACTACGGAAAACTCTAGAAAACCGTAGTAATCCCAGTGAGGGTAGGACAATTAGTAAATCACACGGATAAAGCTATTTAGGAGCAATACCGTGAACCCACATTTGAACAGCGCTCTTGGCCATAACGGTGTTTTTCTTTAAAGACATATGCATGCGAACAATAAAGAGAAGCTTGGTATGGAAATAGTCTAGAGAGAGAAACTGGCAGCCAAAATGGAATATTAAAAATGAAATGTCAGAGTCAGCAACTTTGTGTCGTTATTTTAGCATGTCAATGATTCAAAATAAAATACTCTGTAAGTGCTTAATGTAGACGATTTTTTAACTCTGCTTTGCTAGTATTAATAATAAGTAGTTAATGCAGATATGTTGTAGTTAATCTTTATATTTCCCTATTGTTTTGCACGCGTCAGCATTTAAAAATATGCTTTTCAATTATTCCTCTGTGTATTTGTATTTTATCTTAATGTTTGAATAGCGTTGCATCATCCGCCGCTTTTCATGTTTTTTTTGCAACTTAATCAACATACTTATGTTTATTATCTCCTGATCTTTGAAATATCCGGCTGTATAGAAGCACCGCAGGATGCTGCTGCCATCGCAGATTGTTCTAATGAATCCGCTTTTATTTTTAAACGTCCACAGGTTAATTTAAGATGATTATACCCTAGAATGATGGTAATTGGCCGCGTTGTAAATCTGCGAAGTGTGCGACAGCTGTTCCTTCCTTAAATCCATATTATAAGTTGATTACGCCGGCACATTTTCCACGAATGCGCTCATGACTATACTTAGAATTTCAAAACAATCCCATTGTTTTTTTATTGAGAAATAGATCGGATATTACTCACGGGTTTAACTGCATTCGAACCACATGTTGGCTTGCGGTGCCGTAATAAATGTATTAGCGACATGATGGTGTTGGGTGTGTTGGGTGTGTGACGGAACTACATTTATCTACATGGACTAATGTAAATTTTGGTAGGTTGACTGATAAGAATAGATATGATATTCATTACCACTGCTCAAGAAATGAATTGTTTTTTATATCTTATATTTTCATGTGAAAGAGGCAAGGGGAAGAAAGGCCGAATTTAAGTTGGTAGCATTTACACGTGAATTGGCGATTTAGTAACTCCATAAACATTATTTGGCTCTTCCGCTGCCATAGGCGCACACATACTTGTTTGGCGTTTGTTTATGGCGTACCTATATTTATGTTGTTTTGGCTGTTTTCGGTTATTTCTTCATTTTAATGTGTGTGAAATGAACTATCGGATCTTTGTGGGGTACGTTGGTGCATCACAGTTTTGTTTTATGTTCGTGTTTTTACTTGGTTTTTTCGGTTTTCAATACCTGTGTTGTCCCTTTTGATACGCCACTCGTATCAACTGGAAGGCCGGCTGGAGAGGGCGGCACCGTCGCGCGATGTTGCCGGTGCCAAGGGAATACCCTACTCCATTTCTCTGGGAATACCTTTGGTTTTGTTTAAGAGTGGGGGAATGTCCTAACTACGGAGTGCTATAGGAAGGAGATAAATCGCATTGTCAACCTAATGGGCCTGAAATCGGAATGTAATTGAGCTTTTTGAAAACACCGCTAGAGGCACACGTGTTCTAACCGAGTCTAAAAATGTAAGTACGGAATAGCTCTTTAAAATAAAAATGATTTTCAATGAATTATTAATTAACTTAAATGTCTGTATATGTGTATATTGGGTGGTACACGGATTATATCAAATATATTTTGAAATTAATGCCTGACGGCTCTGAAATAAATAAAAATCGATAGGCTATATCGATGAATAAGGGGTTCTTTATTCATAGGGCTATATTGGCTAGTTTTAATCCCACAACGGAGCTGAATAAACTATCGCAAATAATAATTTGGATTTGTGGGCATATGATCAAGTTGGGAAATAAAACCATATTTTTGAACATAAACAATTATTCTTTTCACGCAAATCGTCGTGCCCGTCGATGGGAAGTTGAAAGCGGAAAATTCTTGGAAAATCTTATAGGTATAGTTTTCCGAGGTCTGAATATTTATGAGCATCAAACATATCATTTTGGTGTGACATATGTTTTCTATGACCCCAAAACCTACACTTTTCTGTAAAAAAAATCTCATAAGTAAAAAAGTTCGCTCTCTATTTTCCTGGAGTATTTGGGAAATATTGCTTTTATGAAATATCGAATTAAAATAGATCTTTTTTTATTTAATAATAAAAACAAGATGTGAAAATGTAATTTATTTGTGAAATTTTACAAATATTTGTAACTATAATTAATTAGCCTAGACTAAATATTTTAAATTCCTGAAGTTCTTCATTAGGTGGGGAAAATCAGAAGAAAACCATAGCTGTCTGGATGGTTCATATACATGTTCACAAGAAACATTTTCTTCTAAAATGTTGAATTTTTTCCACATAGCTATATTCCATGAAGCTCCATCGGTTGTAACTACATCAAGAAAAAACCCTGCTTTTTCCAAAAGAATGATGCATTCGATGATGAGATGATGCAACACAGTTCCAGATGCACAACCTTTACTTAAAAAGCATGCCTAAGATTGCACTCATGAACCTCTGCATGGTTGAAACATCATTATACCAAGGTATGATCTCCCTTTTCATTTTTTGATGTAAAGGTGTATAATCACCCAAATCAGTAAAACCATTAATTTTTAATGTTTTACTATCAAATGCCAAAGTTTCATTAAATTTCATCTCATCTATAAGAAGTGTAGGTACCTACGATAAGGAAAAATAATAATAAAGAAAAATAATCTGCTAGATGTATAAATACGACTTTTTTCGAAGAAGTTCGAAAGTTGATTTCTGAAAACCATAACACACACTCATTCTTCTAATATATTTACTTAAAGTTGCACAACAAGGAAGTGGTAGGAGTTTTTGTTTTCGCAAATGCTCGTATGTAGCTCTTTCTTTAATTCTTATTAGAAGACACTCGTAAAAATCCATGCAAGTATAACGCTAATTTTTTGGGTTGGTTACTTTTGAAGCAGCAAAACACATTTTAATTGCTTCTTGTTGAGAGCTTGGCAGTTCTGATATAATCTGCTCTAAAGATCCAGAGGTCAACATGACATGGCACATTTTTTGCATTGCTCTACCTCAGTTATAAGGTTAGGAATCTGAAAGTGGAAATAAAAAATAAAATGGAAATCAAAATTTGATATTTTACCTTCTGTTTCAATCTCAATTTTTTTCCTGGCTTTTTTATCGGATGAATAACCCGTTCTGCACCCCGGAACAAAACAGGTTCTATCTGTATTTCCTTTCACATCACTCATTTTTTAAAATGTTAGCAAAATACGCCAAAAATCCACTGAATTTAATAAAAAATGGCACAAATTTGTGGAACTTCACAAAAAACGTCAATCAAAAATAGCGCCGCGAACGACTGACGCACCATCTACATCGAAAACTTGAACTGCAATAAAAGTATGGCTGGAAATTTTGAAATAGTGCTATATCGATATATCTCCTGCTTATAGCGCTCCATAGTCCTAACCTTCCTAGAAACTAACCTTAGACGGATCATATTTCGAACATACCTAATCTAATCTATGCTAAAATCGAACAACTCTTACGCCTGGCGTAAACAAGAGCACGTGCGTTGAGATATTCGCCAGAGCCGCACTACGGCACGACCTTTATTTAATTTTTGTTTTACAATTGTTTACATCAAAATATTTCGGAAAAAACATATTGGCTTAATTAAATGGTTCAAAACATCGATAAAATTATTTGTGTCTGTGTTCTAAATAGCTGAAAGCAACAAGATAAAACCGCATAAATACACTTTTGCGATCGAGTACGTCCCTGTTGCCGAGTCGGATGTTATTTTATAGCCTATCGAACAATCGCGGAATGTCATTGAACACGTGCTTTTATTTACGCCAGACGTAAGAATTGCTCGATTTTAGTAAGGTGTTCAGTGTTCTAAAATTCGAAGGCCTCAAATCCGTGGTGTATCAGAACCGGGAGAGGCGCCGAGATGGGCCCGCGTCTCTTGGTCTTGTGGAAGTACAAAGGTGTAACAACCGGTTCTGAAATTCTCCGAGCTTTGCGCCGCGCGTCCCGCGCCGCCGTGAAATAAGTGATCGGTGTTCCGTTGGGGCAAATTATAGAAAGCAGCGTAGTGACCTCTTGCTCTACCGACTTGTGCCTATGAAAATAATAATGGCCGGTCGTGAGTTCCGGGTTATGCATGCGGCACAGGCGCAATTCATTGGGCCCGCTTCGCCTTACTCGGTCGGGTCGGAGCCGATTCAGAATGTCACGTACCTATTGCGGACGAGTTACTCAACAGGTTGGGGGACGAGTCAAAAGCCACAGAAAAGCAAGGAGCCAAACGTATACTGTATGCTAGACTGTTCCTGTGTTAACCACAAATCACTGTTAGGTTAGGGTTAAATTCTACTTGCCGAAGAAAGAGAAAATGTAGAAAACAAAGTGATCAGGGTCATAATACGTATCTGAGAATTGGGTTGGGATGAGTTTCCTTCATTGTGTAAATATATTTTTATATTTTATTGTTTAAATAATTGGCTAATTAAAAAATTCTCGATTTCTCTCATTTTTCTATAATTTTCAGAGTGGTGCGTGATTTTTTAAGCAGTGTGTGTATGTGTCTGGCGATATGAGAATAATAAAGATTATAACCAGGTCCTAATTTATATGACTGGAACCACATTAACATGCTAAAATATTTTAATCCAATCCGATTACATAATTTTCATAAATTGTTAGTGTTAGGTGTTAGCCATATTTTCAAGAGACACGATTCGAAATAATTGTGGAATATATTATTAAAATAATAGGGTACTTGACGAAATTTTATAAACTTGATAAAACAATTCCTGAACACTTGCATTAGACCCTACGAAATTTGACGGGAAAGTACTTATGACGTCACAAGTGTTTTAAAAAGATAATTTGGCAACATGGCGATACCACTGAAGTGTTCTGAGACATAACCTTATTCTGCGGTGAAAGTTGTAAGGAAAGTTGAAATTTCAAAATTCTAACCTCAAACCCCCAGACCTAGAATGTCCCGTGAAACCACATTTAGTCACGAAGTGTTTTTTTGCAAGGTTGGACCTAGGTACGGAATTCGAGCTCAGTACTTCTAAGTACTATGAAGCCTTCATAAAAGCGCCTTCAAGCTAGGGACTCTTGCCCCAAGTTCACCGTATATTAATAACTCATAATACTTTACTATTTGTAGAACATACAAACCTTTGCAGTTTTATCCCTCAATTTCAGTAAACGTGAACATCGGATTATTAGATCCATGAAAGCATCCAATTTGTCCATGAAAATTTACCTACACTACACAACTAACAACACGATAACTACACAAACAATATAATAATAAATAAGAATAACACTATAATAAATCGCATCAGATATCTACTAATGTTTTGATTGAGCGGCTTACGGAATGACACAGGTGACGTTGCCAAATAAACAACTTAAATAAACAACCTAAATAAAAAATAAACAAACACCCTTTTCCTAGAGAGGAGTCAATACACGGAACATATTCGTAGTAAAATAATATTTATGTGACAACATTTTTGTGTGCAATTGCATTAGTTAAAGCTAAAAAGGTTGCAATAAATTAAATAATAGATATTCATAGCCAAGCTGGAGACATTTGGACAGAAAAGTAAAATTTGAACTTTGTTCCACGAATTATTGCAAACGGGCACCGGCAACATTGCAATGCCGTTTCTCCTGACGGGCACAGAGGTTGCCAGTTTGATGTTCTAGAAAATAAAACGACGAGCAGATTTCAGCCTGAAGAAAATTGTGCAACTTCGTCTTTAATATCTACAAAACAAAAAATTAATTAAGTATCACATTAATAGAACAAACTAACGTGTATTTTTCAAGTCCGTCCACTATGTTCACCTATGAACTATGGACAAAGCATTCGACCATTAATTGAGACACTTGGCAACGTCTATAACCTTAAATCCGTAGGACAAAACGGAAAAAATATAAAGTGTTTTATCGATTTCAACCTTTTTTTAAGCACAGAAATTAATTTACAGGTTTAATAAATGATATTATGTGTAAGTAAAGATTCCGTTGACCGTAGTGAAAATATTATTTTATGATCATAGTCAAATTTATCCATATTTCATAAGAATATGTGTAATATTGCAAAATTTCACTAGGAAATAATATAGGTATATTTTAATTACAAAGGTAGTACTTTTGCCTTTGTGTCCACAGTTAATAGTCAGGCAAATAACTTTGATGACACATGATACACTTCTCGACACATAGGAAAAGAAGTAGTTTCTCGGACTACTTTCTTAATTTTAACGGTTTCGACTGCTGTCCTGTTCACGGCAAATATTGCACTTCCTCGTTCTGTAATTTCCTGCGAGTAACATGGCAGATACAAAACGCAACCAACCTAAATAACTGCGGTAATTGACATTTCACAGATACATGCCATAGGCTACTTATAGGTGACTTATGAAATTTACACTTACGTCACTACTAATATTTGTCCGCTTTATGTAACGCTCGCAATTGGATCGAAATATGGTTTAGGGAAACGGAAATTATAAACGATTTATTACCGCGAAACGGTACTATTGGATTTCGGAGCTTAAGTGGATGTTTAGATAAACTGAAAATAAATTAATTGACTGCAATTTCCTGTATCTCTATCTGAATTGTTGCGACATGTCGGTATTTTTACGGACGACCTGGATCGGTTTCCTAAATTTTATGGCGTCGAAAAAATGTGAGAATCACACTTGAGCGTTTCAGTTATCAGAACTGATAATCACTTAGTTGTAACGGAAATCACTACTTTCTAGGAGGTATCCTATTCTAGCCAGTGACGTCCGTACTCTAACAACCGATTTCCTGTTCATTATTTATCTTACTTAATAATTCTTTAAAAATTATTTTTTCTTGAAATCGGCATTAAAATGTCCCAAAATCGTCATTAAAAGCACAGAAATCGTACAATAATGTAGCCCATTATTGTACGATTTTTTCAATAAGTAGGCCTTGGCGAGATGTAAACATCAAACGTCAGACGCGGAGAAATCGCCCGTCAAAAGTGACCAAATATTCAAAACCCGGCCGATAAAGGCTCATTTAACTTTTCGTACACATTGCGAACTTGTTTCCTATAGAAGCGCAATCCTTCAGTATACATATTTTAGTAAATTTGAAAATCAATAGATTTGTTGTGTAGGCTGCACAAGAAGCAGCAGTTTGGTTTTTCTGTCAGAAGGTGCCGTACATCATTATACTTGTCCTAGGTAGAGCGATCGGTAAAGTCAAGCAACGCCGCGCGTAGTCGGTTCGTGGACGGGTGATCCCTTATTATTATTTTCTTGCCTAATAAAACATTTTTTTTTCCGATTTCAAGAAAAATATAATATGTACCTCGGCACTGAAGTTCTTTTTATGACTCATGTGGTTTATTTGCCTCGGCCAGAGGCCTCAGCAACTAAACTCCACATGAGTCATAAAAAGTTGAACTTCAGTGCCTTGGTACATAAATAACTATTATTTAAAAATTCTGTTTAAATTGCGTTTAACAATGGCCGCAAATGGCCTCCAAATTATATCTGTGAAATACAAAGAAAATCAACAATATTTACTGTAGAAAAAATAGCCAGAACTTCCTGCATCCTATCGAATCACTCTCATCCGCTTGACCTAAGTCCTCAAAGATGTATGGGTGGAATTATCAAAAAACCCTTTTCGTCTTCACAATGGGCTAGTACGATTAAATTTTAAAAATTAATTTGATGATTGCAATGGTGAACTACAGTGATCTAGTTCCCTAAAAGCCCCTTGTCCAAGATAAATATCCAAAATCTTAGAAATTTTAAAATACAAGATATTTAAGGTAGTAGTAATCTTCTTTACCGACATCATAATGTATCCATGGGTCTGTATCAAAACCACGTGTGGCAACTTCAGGGTACCTAATTGGTTAGTGATTTGTGGGCTGACAGTATATGACAGCATGACAGCTTAAAATATGGTTACCTGCTATCTGCTGGATGAGGCTGGATAGGTAGGTATCTATAGGTACCATTAGTATACCTTTTATAAATAAATATTGTAAGTACTTAAATCCCACAGTATTTCCGTATACATATTTTATTTATTTGAATACATTTTTCTAGAGATGGGCAACGGAAACTTTCCAAGTTGGGAAAGTTTCCATTTTTGGAAACTTTCGGGGAAGAAACTTTGAAGGTTTAGGAAACTTTCCCTCATAGTTTCTGAAACATTCCTGGGAAACTTTCCCGGAAAGTTTTCCGGGAATTTATGTAGAAATTTTAAATTTGCCGCCATAAATGCCTGGCCAACATTCAAGGCATAACCTCAAAAATACAAAAAAGAACAAAGAAGAATCATGAACAACTGTGTGCTTGTGCTACAGACCACAGATAAAATATATTTTATTATATTCTATATACTTTTTGACTGAAATTTAATAAGTTTAAATTTATTATATTCTTTCATATTTGGTTTTATCTTTTTTATCTTTTTTTATTTATCTATCTTTTTTCAGTTCTCTATTTTATTTTGTTTACTTTTGTACAGGGTGACACAATTAAGATGTTATTAGCGATTATCTCGGTAATTTTTAAGATACATTGGCTGTTCACTAAACTTGTGTTGTTTTTCCCAAGAAATTGAATGCCGCCAAGAAAAATAACAGTTTAATTTCAAACAAAACATTAAGATGGCGATTTTGTTGCAAATTTTCATCAGACTGGTAAAGTGAATAAAAAAATCTGCACAGCACGGTTGCATATCACTTTCGGTTTAGCGGAAGCAATGTTTTTTTTGCCCCAGCTAAATCTGCAAAAATAATAGTATTTTTTTAACAAAAAAAAGTCACTTCCTACGTTTTTTGCTCTAGGTAGTAATTAAATAATAATGATACTAATAATTTAAAATCTGAAAGTGGAATATTGAATTATGATCATGAAATACCAATTATACAAAGCAAAACTTTTACATTTTGTGATATTATACTTTTTCTGCAATATCTTTAACAAATTTCACTCAAAATATGACATATTTGGTATTTTTGGAAAGCTCTAAGTGTGACTAATTAAACTAAACACTAAAAAAAGAAGACTGGAAACTTTCCGAAAGTTTCGGAAATTTTTGTTGTAAACTTTCCGGGAATTTTCGTAAAGTGGAAACTTTCCCATCTCTACATTTTTCCATTTAGTGCTTGTGAAAGTGACCTATTGAAGTTTAATAATAAGCTGCAGAGACTATGGAGTGGAGTTTTGAAAAAGTTTATTCCAACAATCTTCCTATTATGATGACAATAGATGTGTTGCACTAACAATTTAGGAACAGTGAAAGTACAAGGGTGGATAAATTGATACATTTTTAATATTATATTAGGTAGTAAATATTCTTGCTTTCAAGTTATGTAAATAGAGACATTTGCCATGATACTATCATGGATATTTGATCTATCTATTTATGTATTTGTCAATAATTACAAGAAAAGGTGATAATGGGCAAACACGCAAAGTTAACAAAAAGAAAAAAAAACTAGTAACCGCATACACGTGTTTCATGCTATTTGGCAATCATCAGTACGGTGGAACATTAACCAAATCAAAAGATAGGCATGATTTGAGAAGCAACAAATGAAGTCCAGGCAGGAGCCAACAGCACATTTGCAGCTTCAGTCATTTGTTGCTTCCCAAATCATGCCTATCTTTTGATTTGGTTAATGTTACACCGTACTGATGATTGCCAAATAGCATGAAACACGTGTATGCGGTTACTAGTCTTTTTGTTAACTTTGAGTGTTTGCCCATTATCACCGTTTCTTGTAATTATTACATTTACACTCGCTAATCTTACATCCTTATTGTTATGTATTTGTCCTCGTCATTATGCGTTCTTCCTCGATAAATTATTGGTTTTTAAAATGCCTCTTTTTCGGAATTTGGGATGCTAGTTTTGGTGAAAAAATATGGGGCAGAACGTCAGGTTTTAATCGAAGGCGAATACGTGGACCTTGTAAGAATTTTCTCCAATTTATTGTGTCTTCTTCGAGCTTGGTAGGATTGAAATAAAATTATAGCTTGGTATTCAAATAAGTCCTTACATTAAAAGGTAATTATTTTGCATTCACTATTCATTATTGGCTTGATACAGCAAACTGCACAAAAAACAGAATACGAATCACTAACATCTTCAGCAGAGGAAGTATCTGGTTTCTAAATATATCAACCAGATTTTATACCTATAATAATAGACTTTTCTATGTTTCGTACCTACATTATAAAAATATTACATAGGTTTATTATTATAGTAAGCAGATAAATAAGGTCATTTTTGGTTTTAATGGATATAGATAATCATAAAAGACTTGTTATAACGTTAAAACTAAAATCTCAAATCAAAAAAATTATTTCAGTTTGAACTGTTTGAAGTTTACTAAGGATAGGTAGTTAGGTTAGATTTGTAAAAAATCGATAATTCACAAATAATAACTAGGAAGATTGTGTGAACTTAGAGACAGAGGACTTTCAGTACATCGATTGTATCTAGCGCCATCTTTTGAGAGCAAAAGGAACAATACCTTAAAATTTTGGATTATTTTTTATTTAAAAACTAAGAGGAACTAAACTAATTTTTCGTTGACCTACATATACAGTATGTCCACGGTTAGCGATGCGTCACGGCGACACCGCTGTCTTTTGGCCTTGAACGAACACTGCTAACTCGACTCCCATATATACGAACATAAAGATTTCCAATGTTAAAACGTCAAATCACAAAAAAAAACAAAAGGCGTGTCAAATCGCAAAAAAAAAACAAAAGGCGTTTTCACACCCCGGCAACCATCTTGGGATTTTTTTAGTCTAGGACGTTGGACAGGCCTATATCGTGTAAACGCGCAACTCCGGCACTGGCCACAGGCCCCGTTCTGCGGATGCGAGTGGAAGCTGGCGAGTTATGGCTTCGGGCCGGCTTACCCGTTAGCTGACACCGCGGATGTTCGTTTCAGAGACCAATTACCACCATTACCACATCCTCGCTTGCGAAAAATCCGGCAATTTCCTGGATGCGCCGCGCAATTTGCGGGGCGACCGGATTTTTGTCTGGCTCGGATTTGCCGGAATCGAGGATGGAGAGATGAGCCTGGATAGTCAAACTGAAGTTTTTAGTACTATTATACCAGTGGTCTCTTAATAACAAATACCTACTTATGGCAGTGGCAAACGTCCGAGCAACAAACATATTCTGTTCCTTCTACGATTAAGGTTTTCCGTTGAGTGACGAATAATTACTCAACGGGTTTTCGGTATGTAAAAAAAGTATCATAGAACAAAATTGACTGGTGTGCCATTTATATTGCCAAAGATGTACTATATAACCTCTGTATGTAACAAAACCGGAAACAGATAATTCACTAGATTAATGGGAGTAGGCCAGATTCTATAAAGATATGAGTCGCAGGCAATATACAGGGTGTTCACTTTCAAAATGCCCACCATTGGGATTTTTGAAACGGTAAGAGCTACAAGGTTGGTTAAATTAGACAAAAGTTGCGCATTTTGATGTGTTTCAAGAATCTGCAAAGAAATTTGACATATCTCACGTGGTTACTAAAATAACCCGAAAAAACTGAAAACTTGCACTTTTTTATTTTGTCCGTAACTTTTTTAATGTCAAACGGAATTGAATTAAATTTGGTGGAATTACGTAATTAATTGGGTTTAATTAGCTGTTGTGATACATGGTTGTATTCGTAATTTTTTGCTCTATCTAATGCTGGTAAAATCCGATATGGCCGCCATAAGAAAATCGAAATTTGGTTATGAATACCTAAAGATCCAGTAGGCATAGAATTTTTCTGAATAGTGCATTCGAAAGCCCGTACCTAATTACGTAATTCCACCAAATTTCATTCAATTCCGTTTGACATTAAAATAGTTACAGACAAAATAAAAAAGTGCAAGTTTCAGTTTTTTCAGGTTATTTTAGTAACCACGTGAGCTATGTCAAATTTCTTTGCAGATTCTTGAAACAAATCAAAATGCGCAACTTTTGTCTAATTTAACCAACTTTGTAACTCTTACCGTTTCAAAAATCACCATGGTGGGCATTTTGAAAGTGAACACCCTGTATAGGGTGTTACAAAAAGTAGACCAATCTAAACCACAGATTCTTTGGGCTACAATAATGTGACATTTGTTAAGCCACTTTTCATTTAGACTCTTCTACTTCAAAATAAGGGGTTGCTAAAGTTGGCTTTTAGAAACGAATTTTATTAATAACTCCTGTGTGATTATTTAGTTGAAATTTGGCACAGATTTGTTTGTTACAAAAGTACATTGACCCCAACTTTTCTGTGTATACGCCTATGGTTTGAAAGGATCACTTTTTTTGTAACATTTTGATTTAAGATTTAATTGCAACTTAAATTAGCAAAGAATAATAATAAACTATACCAAATTTCAACTAGATATCTTTACAACTTATAGACCAAGGGTTAGTGACAGTAATAAATATATTTTTCGCGTTTCTGAACAGGCTGCCCATGATGGTAAGTATGCAAGTTCTTGCTGCCCAAGAAAATATGGCATACCGTTTGCGCATGCTCAATGCTCCAGTACAGTATACATTGAATGTTAATTAATAATAATTTATATTATTTATTCAATCTTAAGTGTGTTCTTGTCGCGGTGTATTTTGAAGTAGAGGCCTCTAAACAAAAAATGGCATAAGAAAAGTCACATTATTTTAGTCCAAAAACCCACAGGCCTACAAATGAGAATCTTAAATTCAAAATTCACTATGCAAAAAATATTCTAAAGTAGCAACCTTGCTATTTTGTGTCTTCATAACGATAAAAATGTCAGACTAAAGCAATAATCTTTTAAATTAATTTGTATGTAGAAAAAAGGATCAAATTAGGATAAACTTAATTAAATTTAATATTGTACAGAACGCCACAAATATTTTCTGTATTTCCAAAATGAAGCTTTTGCCGATATTTTATAGTTTTATAAAGTACAATCCATTGATATACACATCATGCATATTAAAGTCTCAACATATTTTATGTTACCTCTGCGGCAATAATCTTGAAGGATTTAGTAGGATTAAAGCAGATATAAGTATAGGTATTATAATTTATCAGTTTATCCCCATAAGAATGGTTCAAGAGGCTTTAAGATGTACAGACATGAGTAGCAGTTTTCAATTAGACAAGTGGGGTTTTAAGGCTTAAAACCTTCATCGTTATGATCAACACGATCAACATGGGGCAGGTGAAATAGCTGCCTATATCTCTATCGAATTTGTGCGGCGTTTTCAGAGGCGTTCAATTGGAAATGATTGAAAATGGGGGAAACATACACAATCCGACAAGATACCAGCATTTGCCAGTTAAAATCTACAGTTGACCTGATTGCCGCTCCATCTTTTAGAGAGTAGCGGTAACTGCAATCGAATTTGCGCTTGCGCACTAGAAAAGGAGCCTTCTTCCTTCAGGGCACACTATTACCACAGTCTACGGATAGTATTTGGTATGCTTTGCTATTACATTAGACCAGACTTCTGTTGCGTAGCTAAATTTTCTGTGTTAACTGATGATAGTAAGTAGGTATCCACAATTATTTAGGACTGCCTAGTTGGAACTTGAAAAAAAAAGTCGTTCAGTTCAGAAATTCGCCGGCTATTTAGCTAATGGCCGTACAAGCGTAGGTATCTACCGTTAATATATTTCAGTTTCTGCTGACAGGGTAATTAAGATTCCGTGTAATTTTTATGTAAACCGGGCACGCCGCTGCGTAACACTCGAATAGGAATGGACTTCCCATTACCTTCTTCGTTCCGAGAATTCAGGATTAGATTTTGGAACATGCGCATATGCTAAAGGTAGCAGCGCACCTTCATAATTTGTAGTTTTGGTGTTTTATTCTGTGTACCTACTTTGTTGTTCTATTCTGTGTACTTACCTAGTTTAGCTATACCCTTGTCTATCTATTAATGAAAGTTATTCAACAACTGGTTGATTATCTTGGATCCAATGTCTGCTTTGTCTACCTACTATACTAACGTACTAATAGCATAGATTAAAGCAGCCATAGAATAGATACGCAGAAGCATTGATGAAACCGTCCGCAAAAAATCCCGCTAGACCAACTTTTAGAGCGAAAACAAATTAAAATAGATAAATTGTAATCTCGTACAATTCTTTGGACTCCGATACTAAGTTGAGGTATAGGTATTTTAATTTAATTATTAGTTTTTATATAAAATTTTATCCAAAATATTCCGTGTAGAGTCCGAAAATTTCAACAATGGTTCTGACACTCTATGTGTAGCTTTGTTTATGCTAATATAGTTAGTCATTTTCAAGATGTTTCCTGTTGTTCTATGTTAAATCAGTTTTGCAAGAAAACAAGGACATAAAAGTTTCTATGCCAACGTTACAAAAAATGCAGTACTGGATGTTGCTATTGACATTTCAAGCAGAGTGTGCCATGTTAATAAAATTTAATATAAAGAAAACATAATGCCTACTATGGTTTCTGCAGAAGATGATTTTCGAGGATGTCATTTATGTATTCGGCAATCCTTTACTTATAATTTAGAAGGCACTGTCGCAATAACATCTTAGTATAAACACAAACCGGTGGGTTTTACACGTTTTACAACTAGGCACGTGTTTGGCATGGAGATCCTCCGAGGAGCTTCTAGGAAATAATATGACCGAAGCCTACTATGCTGACACACGGAAGTGGCTCCGACTAGATGTGTGATTCATTTTTTGTTTGTAAATGTTCGCCTTTCTCGTCCTCTTTGTGAGTCAACCCCGATTTTAGCAATGATGATTGTCATGTGTGACCACCTACAGTGAGTTTTATCAAAATCCGTTCGGTAGTTTCTGATTTATGAGCATCACAAGCGATAAAAAAAAATGTGTGCTTATATTAATGTGCAATATTCCGATAATGAATAAAAAGGAGGAAATCGAAATGTAATTGTTCGCTGGCTAAAAAAAAACGACTACGTAAATACCATAATTATTAATAAAGAAGCAAATCATTAATAAGAAATTACCAAGTAACGTGTAGGTAGGAAACATCGTTAATTGATAACCTTCTCATGTATGTGATAAGGTATTTCTCGTTTTGTTAAAATAAATAACATATATATTCCTCTCTGTCTTTTGATTGAAGTATTAGCGGAAATGTTCCCTTAATTAATTATCACTTGTATATAGGGTGAACCAGAAACAGCAGCCCAAATGAAGCCGTGGACAGGGTAGGTACATCAGTAGCAAGTACTTGAACCGTATTATAGTGTAACGGGTTAGAAGTTGTATGGATTCTTATGATTTTTCAGAAATTACGTTCTTTTCCGAACAAAATTCATTTTTGTGGTAAAAATACTGAAAGGATTTAGTTGAAGTCATATTATACAGTGTACAAGCTTCTCTAGGGCTGAAAGAAAATCAAAAAATAAGACGAAAAGTTCATATAAAGGTAAGCTTTTACTACTCAAAAAGATACAAGGTATCAAAATTTAAATTTTATTTTATATTTTACCAAATTACTAATTCAAAGATTTGCACGAAATTTGGTAACTCGTTTTTTTTTGGGGGCAAGGAATTGAAATATTGGCGTACGATGCGCGTGCTGGGCGTTACGTATTTTTACGACTCTTAGAACCATGCTAAATGGATCCTAGTGTCACTAACGACATCTTGCGGAGAGTAGATAAGTTAAGTGCACACTGTTAAAAATCGATTTAAAATTACAGGCATTTTCATGTGAAAGTAAGGGGTTTTTACACGATTTATCATGTACTATGTGAATATATGTACCTACATTCGAAATCATGAAAAATTACAGACTTATAGTACTTTTTCCCTTTTTTTGTGATTTTACCTTCGTCCAATGTAAAAATACAACTGAAAGTTTCGTCGGGCTATTTTATTTTTACTCTTTACTGTTGAAAATTACGTTGCGAAAGCGAAAATACATCAACTTTGGTGTATTTTTACATGTTTGAAGGTGGGAGTAGCCTCTAGCGTTACGGAATTGCATCACAATTTCTCTAGTAAGCACGTTAGGCGGTCGCCCATTGTCGTCGTCTACCAAGCGCAACACGGGAACCGTTGCGTTTGCGTTATAACTTTTTCATCCATCAAAAACAGTTTGTTAGTACCTATGTGTTGTGAAGACGAAAAATACGGTATGTACTAGAAAATGTTGTCAATGTCATATCTTGTTAATCCCAACCGGAAATGCACAAGTGTTTGTTTTTATTTAATTTTATTTTATTTATATATATTTTTGTATAAACATAAATTATTATTCCAAACATAGAGGTTAAAAGCCTGTAACTATTTTTTTTATTATACTTCTTTGAAAACACCTTATTTTCATCTGTTTTAGCAATAATGAAAGATGGGGTTTTTCGGGCTAGCGCACGGAAACAGCGCATGGAAAAACTTTCCGTGCGCTGAATAAAAATACCGAATATATGGCTTTAAAATAGAAATACAGAGCAAAGTAAACGACATTTAAGAAACTCTATATGCTTTCTGATATTTAACATGTACCTATTTTGTATTTTTATTCGTAAATGTTTCAATATTTAGATACATTTCTGTAATATTTTTGACGTTTTATTCACCTTATCTGACAATAACTAATTTACAACAAAGCACCTTTGAAATAATTTGAGAGTAACCATGGAAACGCATCATACATACCAAACACTATATTGTCTGCATTGTTTATTTTTTGTCAATTAAATTTATTATAATATGCCGATAATAGTTATTTCTGTACCAAGGCACTGAAGTTAAACTTTTTATGACTCATGTGGAATTTAGTTGCCGAGGCCTCTGGCCGAGGCAAATAAACCACATGAGTCATAAAAAGAACTTCAGTGCCGAGGTACATATTATATTTTTTTTGAAATCGGAAAAAAAATGTTTTATTAGGCAAGAAAATAATATTAAGGGATCACCCGTCCATGAACCGACTACGCGCGGCGTTGCTTCACTTTGACGATCGCTCTACCTAGGACAAGTATGATGAGACACGGCACCTTCTGACAGAAAAACCAAACTGCTGCTTCTTGTGCAGCCTACACAAAAAATCTATTGATATTCAAATTTAATAAAATATGTATACTGAAGGATTGCGCTTCTATATGAAACAATTTTGCAATGTGTACGAAAAGTTAAATGAGCCCTTATCGGCCGGGCTTTGAATATTTGGTCACTTTTGACGGGCGATTTCTCCGCGTCTGACGTTTGATGTTTACATCTCGCCAAGGCCTACTTATTGAAAAAATCGTACAATAATGGGCTGCATTATTGTACGATTTCTGTGCTTTTAATGACGATTTTGGGACACTTTAATGCCGATTTCAAGAAAAATGTTTTAAGTTTCCGTTTTCAAAGAAGTATAATAAAAAATATCGTTCATTACACGTCCAGAAATAGATTTTTCCAGACTCGTAATGAAATATACTATTACATAATAGGTCGATTTTGATGTTTAAAAGAGTGCCTTTTTTGATTTATGATAATAAAGATCTTGCCATTAAAAATATATATTTTATTATATTTTTTTGTCTTCTGGTGCCAATCTTGGAGTCCATATTCTGTGGTCCAGGGCCACATATTCACAGAGCTGTTCCCGATTCCCTATTGCATACCTAGTCTTCATTTAAGGTCTCCGCTGTACAGCCCGAATTTGCATAGGGCTATGTGAACCGTAAGGAGCCCTATTACTGTAGCTGATTTCTGCTCTTCAGCTAGTGATTTGTTTGGTCGTTTAATAAATAAAAGAAACGCCACCTTAATAAGAAGTGTAAAATTGAAGGTAAGTTAATATAATTTTTACCTTTGACAAATTGAAGAATGTAGAATTGCAGGCAATTAATGTAATTTTATTTCATTTACTTTTTAAAGAGTGTAAATTGACATAAGCGTACATAGCAATTGTGTGAAATTACTTGTCGTTTACTGTAAATTTAACATGTGGAACGCCCCAGTTACAAATCGGTATGTATGATTCCACGATATTTCTAGTAATTTTAATTTGCAAATCTCCACTATACCGAAATAGGTATTGTAAATTTAAGTTATTTTTCACGAAATTTTAATTGCGTATTTGTAATAATACATGTAATTTAGTGTAAATTTTAGTCGTAATATTACCTACAATATTAAAGTAAATTTACGAACATAGTGAAATATATTTAAAAGCGCAGTCTGTAAGTTTACCTGTCGGTTTAGGTATATTTACTACTAGATCCAAGTAATAATACCTTAGACATTAAGTAATTTTCAAATGTAATTATACAACGAGTCCTCAAAATTACTCGATGAAGTTTATTATTACAGTACATTTTGGTTGTAACATGATTACAGCGATTTGTCGACTTGTCGTGTAAAATCGCGAATTCGTTTTTAACAGTGCAGGACGTGGCAGAGCTACAGTAGTACATCGCCATCTCCTGGGAAGCAAACCGAAAGTTGGACAGTTCCAAAGTTTGAATTCGGAGCGTCAGCTGATTCTGTACAACTTTATACTTTGTAGTTCAATATCATAACCTTAATGATTGGAGTCAGTACTATTGGCATTTTATCATTTTAATAATTATTAGAAAATTCAATAATTCATTCTTAAGTATCCCTGTAGTTCATACAATTTATTAATAACATTGCTTGCATATAGGTATACAAGTTTGTATAATATCCATAGTTTGTAGGACAAACTCAAACTGTCACCACAAAAGGAAGGGTGATTTTGAATTCTTCTTCTTGTTGTTCGAGTTTATTTGTGGCTTTCAGCCTCATTTCGTCACATTACTTGTCTTCGACGCCATCTTTTGAGAGCAAAAGGATAGTAAATTAAATTCTAACATCATTTATTACAAAAAATCAAATGTTCTCCGAACGCACGGAACTTAAATCAGACGATCGCGATTTTTAAGACGTCTCGTAATCAAATTTTGTCGTTAAGTGCGGACCGCGCGTACCTCGTACGGATAGTAGGCCCTCAAGGAGGTGACCCGCTGGACCGCGTGACCTTGGCTGCGACTTCCGGAAAGTGGCCGCACCTTTTCTTGTTCTCGAGCCGAAGATGCCCGCGAGAGTCCGACTTAATTTATCGAAACCGTCCCGTAGGCCGCATCCGCACCAAGCCAGAGCCCGCGTCTTCGCCAAACCGGTTGTTTCGGTAATAGTTATGTAGATTTTTTTTTTATTGCGAAAGGTTACTCACTCCGATTCATTACCAGGTCGGTTGTCGCCAACGCTCGTTATTCATGAAGACCAGGAAGGATAGTTGGGTAGAGATAATCGGAATCATTATTTATCCATTCCACTTCTCAAAAAGTCGTGGTTGGAATTTGGAAACAGAAACATAACTAAGTACCCAACAGAAAAGCAGGCTCTTTAAACAAATCTGAAGCAACTATCGAGAGTCTGCATGCCTTTTGAACCAGAGCAAAGCTCGCTTACTTAACTCATGAAAAGCGGCAAATTTTTCATTAGTCATGACGTTGGCCGGCAACACCGCCGTCTTTTGGCCTTGAACGAAAACTGATAACTCGACTCCCATATATACGAACTTAAACATTTCCAATGGAAGATTCGTTTTTAGAGTGATTGTTCTACTGTCCTATGATTAGAAACATTTTACCGATGAGCAAACTTTAAATATCCGACACGACGCTGCCTTGTTCCTTTAAAAGTCGATACACCTTTCCAGCCGATTTCCGTGAGAACCGACGAACAAAAAAACCCAAGCTAACGTCTACAGGAAGCGATTGTGTACAGCGTTGACTTTATACGTCCGGAAGTAGCTTCCTGAAAGCCACCAGATTGGAACGGATGTGCACTTGTCCGTTTCTTTTCCATTATCTCATGGTGCCTTATTTAAGCTGGCTTTTGATTGTCTGCGGAACGCTTCTTTATTATTATTTAAATGGGAACAGCTGCGGAATACGTATTGTGTGCCGTTTCCGCCACCGAGAAAGACGAGACTGTTTTTGCTTTTGTTGTTTTGACGTACGCATGAAATAGTTTGAACTAGTGCGTGCCAAAAAATTTTGGCACATCTTCTGGATTCCATAACAATACGTCCGTGACAGATTGTGTTCGTTTAGTTGTTTTCATTTTAAAATACTCTTAAATAATACGTAATAACAAATATTAAAACGAAAATATTAAAAACAAGGATGGATTTTTGTACCAGTAATTAATTAATAATTATAAAAACATGTACCTAAGTTATTAATTGATGTTTAGTTGTTGTCATGGTCTGCATATTGTACTCAAGAAATGGATGCGAAGAAGCTTTTACCTTTAGACTGTGAGACTACATTCTATGGGTTAGAAAAGTATGTTTTTTTATCAAATTAACTATATTGTCCATATTTGTCAGAATTTTATGAAGGCTAACAATCAGGACAACTAAGTTAGCTTATCCACTACAACGTTTTCAAGTCTTCAAGTTTTTAGGTTTACAAAAGAAATCATGCTTTGGGAATGGCTTGACAAGGTACACGCGCGGCCTCATAAATCGTTCCACTAGGCATGAGAAATAAGCAAGAAATCAAGAATTTCGGGTAAGTGCGGCAACGTTGCGCCAATTCCACGGCTACTCAAATCAACAACTCCCCCTACATTCCCTCGTACCGACCCACTCCTCCCCGTAGAAAATAAAAATTGCGATACGTCTATACGTCAGTCAACGAAAAAAGGTTAATAAATCGCTGCATTTGAGATTCACGTAACGTGAAATTACGCGGATTTCTTTGATTGTCAAAGATGTCAAAGTGGTATTAGTTAAATAAGGTATAATATCTAATATCTAACTATAATTTTGTGTTATTATAGAAGAATCTCGTAGTGTTTTTTTACATTGGTTTATTACACTTTTTTATCTTAACCGCGAACCAAATCTTTGGTTTATTTCAATTTTTAAAGCTTCCCTGGAGTCCTTGGGTGAGGTTCTGATGCTCCCCGGGCCCCCGAAAAATCGAGAAATGAGAAAAAACAAGCAATTTTCAATAGTGGTTTCAGGATTTTCCGTCGGTTTCGTTGATTCTACAGCCGTCCCGTTTCTCGAAAGTGGTTAATTTACCACCTTCTTCGATTTTTAGAACGGCTCTATTCGAGGTTGTCGAATGACTTTTGCGAAAAAAGCCACCAATGCCCGTGGGCAGGGTTATAAGATTTTCCACTATTATTCAGGCAATCTAAGGCCAACCTAACAGCGCCGAATTTACTGTTTTTCGCACTGTAACTGGCAATGTCGCGTAAGGTAATGTCGCGTAATAAGATGTTAGATTTGCCGTCACTTACGCCTTTGAGGTTATGGCTGGCTTTCAAACCGCGAGAGAGGGGAGGGGTAATTGCAACGTTGTCAGTTGAACGCCTTTGCGTCCGCACGTATTGGAACGATTTCAAGGGCCGCGCGTGTACATTAGCTAGAAGCCGCAACCACTCAACCAAAAAAAATGGAAATATAGAAGGTACTTATAGAATAAAGAGTCAATGCTTGAAGAAATATTGGAACATGAAGAATCGGTCGCATCAACAAATAAACGCGTGTAGAATAAATTTCTTTGACTCCTATTACCATTACCATTTTAAAAACCCGCTTAATATGTTCAAACTGCGCCTGACACTTGTCAAAAATCGAAATGCCAGATGCCAGAGATCATAAACCCAAGTTGATATTTTCTCATAGACCAGATAGTGACAGACTTTCGGGTGTGATTTTACTCAATATGCCTTTCAAAGGGCATTACGTTGGGTGGACCCAAAGGGCTACTATTGTCTTCTTCATATAGTGGACCATTGGTTGGCTTTGGGGCTACAGACCAAATTTTCTACTTTAGTTCTTGCATACGTTACAAAATACTGTTCCAAAATGTAATATCGCTTCTACAACTGGTTGGAAAGATCATCACGTAATTCCAAAATAGTGTTTATTTTTCTGCATAAGATTTTCTTTATGAGCATGGAAATTTCATGTTATCATCAGAAACAAATGAAAAAGCTCTGTTAATATGACAAAATTGCAAGATATGGACCGCGAAGGGAATTCGTTACCGTAAAAAGAACGTAAATGGTACTGAAGCAGGATATTTAAAATTAAATAATAATAATAATTCTCACCCTCACAATACTCCAAACTAGGAGTACCCCAGAAGCAAGTACATGCTTGTGCGCGGGAGGGGGGCGATTACTATTATTTAGTCTTTGTTGCCGTTTGCGGCTAGGGCCGACTTTTTTCCCGATACAACTAGGATAGCATTCGCTCAAGTACTACGGAAAACCCTAGAAAACCGTAGTAATCCCAGTGAGTGTAGGGCAATCAGTAAATCACATAAATATTATGGGACATTCTAAATGTCAGAAACTGACATACCTATAACCACAGAATAACAGTATTGATCCAGGTCCAACATAATCAAGATTGGGGTAACATACAGATAAGTTTTGCTTATTACAAACATAGAAATATTGTTGGTGGTGTAAATAAATGCACAGTTAAGTTACACTTATTACAATTAAGTCTTTAATGACTGACTATAGTAATTATACTAAACAGTCTACTGATGGTTATTGGAGTTTTTGTCCGTGCGATACCGTATCCGTACCGGCAGCTCCACTCCGCACGTGGTCAACCTCTCTACCAGCGATCACCATTATTATCATTGTTCGTCTTGAGCGACACGCAGAAACGGCGGCTGGTCCAGCCCACAAATAGTAGGCGAGGACAGTGAACTTTGGGGAATCTGCGTCTTAAACGCGCTGCTCTCGGATTGATGTGGCGGTCTGGCTACCGGCGTTCGACGTTCCGATTTGGCTTGCCCGATAAGGCCGACATGTTGTATTCGCGCGTTTGCACACTTGTGCGGAACATTTGCTTTGAACAGATACCCCCTTGCGACTATCCAGACTGGGCTCATGTCATAATGGTACCAGAGATAATGCGAGCAGATAGAAGAATCTTCCGCCGAGATCTGTGTTAAAGGCAGTGGCGGCTCGTGGCTATTTCGCCAGGGGCCCAAGCAGCATTAAAGTTGCGGTAACTGAGATGGGAACTTTGAATACGTAGTTATTACGTAATTATTACTTAAAAATCGACTTATTAGTTTTTATTACTTATATTGAGAAACTATGAGTAATTACGTAGTAATTATTACTACAAGTTGGAACTTTATGGTTTCAGTACTTCTAAGTAGTTTTTGAAGTATCTGGAACGGAATTGTTACTATGCAAAATTACGTTAAAGTCACAATAACTCTAAAGTTATATTCAATGGTCACAATTACTTTGTCGTGTTACTTGTTTATCACTTTAAAGTTTTCATTACTTTATGGTAACGGTGAAAGTAACTTCTACATCTTAGCGACTTTAGAAATACCTCCAAAGTTACGGAACTATATAGTCATATTTAAAGTGAAATTAACTTTCCCGCTACTCGAGAAAACTACTGTATGGTAAGTTTTACTTCCCACTCCATTTTAAAATTACTAGAAAGTTCCAATTACTACAAAAAAATACTTTAAAGTAACTGTCACTTCTATAGGGACCAAAATGGAAACTATATTTAGTTCCTTACAATCGTTTGAAGGATTGGGTCGTTTTTGCGAAGTGATGAAAATGTCAGCCATTAGAAAGAAGAAAAATTATAGACACACATTCACATTTTATAGAAAATTAAAGTAGCAGTTGGATGAAACGAATCGAAACAGGAGCACTTGTCTTCAATACAAAATTACAAAACGCTTCTCTTGAGTGGCTAAAATTTTAAATATCAACTTTTCGAAATATAGCACAAAACATACCGGCTGAAAATAACACTTTTATATAAAAATTATAGGTTAAAGTTCCAAATGAGAACTAGTAGTAGCATTCGGAACTTAAATGAGGCTTCTGGAACTTTGAAGTTCTCTTATAGTAATTGGGACTTTAGAGTTTAAAACATCTAAAACTAATTTTCGTCTTAAAGGTAGGAATTACCTTAAAGTGAAAAAAGTCTAGTTGCCGTTACTACCAGTTAAGTGGCAAAGCCTTCAAACACCCATTTTAAGGTAAATAATACTTAGAAGTAATTAGTGAAAATTACGCCATATTTGATAGACGCCATTAATATCAAATGTCAATTTCTTCTGGTACTGAAATAGTTATTTCTTCAAAATTGTCCCAAAAAAGATAAAATTGAGCAAAATTGAACTCGTATAACTTATAGAAATATTAAAAAAGCATTTTTCGGCATTTTTAGGTAATTTCGCACATTTTCGTAATTTATCCTCCCGATAAAAAAGTGTTAAAACATGCATTTTGAGAGGGCGCGTTGTTACTTTTCAATCTATCAACGTCATATTTGACAGAAAATTTTCAATCGTTTTAGTTTCTTGAATCTAGCAACGAGAAATAAATCAGCAAATTAATACCTTCCTTATACCTACCATTATTCATAGATATGAGTTCTAAATAAATATTAGGTACTTCCATTTTCCTCGGTTATTAAAAAATGACGGAGATGCTGGGCTAGAATACTTTTTAATTATTTAGACAAAGACAAAGCGAGGACGCGAATGTAAAGAAGCAAACAAATCCGACAAAGTAGTGGTGACCACGCCGCTACGTCTCCACCACGTTGCCGGAACATAAGCGCGTCGTAGCGGTGTAAGTTGCTAGGTGGTCGCCGTTACGTATCTATCACCCTCAAAATGTTCCCCATTTTAGTCGCAGGGACGTAATAGGAACGTAGTAATTACGTTCCTATCAGTAGTAATCACAACTTTAAAGTTGCAAACAAAAGTCGCCGGAACGTAACGGCGACTAAAAATGCTGCTTGGGAAGGCATCAGCCATATCTATGGGTGTTTGACAAAACACAAAACATCAAACTCCAAAAATCAGATTTTTCGGGAATCAACTTTTTTAAATGACGGAAAAGTTTTTTAACATACAGTCCGACAAACGAGAGAAGTCCAATGAAAAACTCAGTCTAACCGCTAATCGTTTGTCAGACTGTACACGTCTTTTAAGGCTTTCTTATCTTAACGCACATATAGCGTTGACTGACGTATTAATAAAGACTGCTCACGGCTGTCATGTTTGACAGTTCTCTGGCTCACCATGCGCTTCCCGGAGACAAAATACAATGCAAAATACATTGTTGACCATAGGCGCCATCTACTTTCCAGGACATGAAACTAGAGCCGTGAGAAGTCTTATTAATACGTCAGTCAACGCATGTAGGCAAATTAATAGTAAAATTTAGGAAAAATTGATTTTCTGATATACCGGGTGTTCCATTTTAAGTGCCGCAGTTGAATATCTTCTAAACGGAAAGTGCTAGCGAAAAAAGTTTCAGATTAAATTTGCAGTATTCGAAGGGGGCCAGCCGACCCTTACTTTATTTTTGTAAAAGATGGCAGTTTTCAAGGTCAATTCAAGGTCAACTTTCGTTTTTTAAATGGAAACGTATTATTTTTTGTGCGGAATATGATTCTGCGTTATTTTCTGCATACATTACGTTATGAGTGGATTTTTAATCAGGGTCCTGGAAACCACAATTAAATCATAATATGTAATTTAAACATTTTCATTTTCGGTAAGAAAATTGCATTATTTAGGGTAATAAGTGTTCAAATGTACCTCCCTCCATTTGCGTCGATACACATTTGTAATCTGCGACGAAAGTGTTGTAAACATTCTAAAAGAACCCTTTGTGGAATATGCTCACAGGCATTTGCTATTCGTTGGCGAATAGCGTCCATAGTGGTGGGCCGATTCCGAAACACAATGTTTTTGATATGGAGGTACATTTGAACACTTATTACCCTAAATAATGCTTTTTTCTTACCGAAAATAAAAATGTAAAAATTACATATTATGATTTAATTGTGGTTTCCAGGACCCTGATTAAAAATCCACTCATAACGTAATGTATGCAGAAAATAACGCAGAATCATATTCCGCACAAAAAATAATACGTTTCCATTTAAAAAACGAAACTTGACCTTGAATTGACCTTGAAAACTGCCATCTCTTACAAAAATGAAGCAAGGGTCGGCTGGCCCCCTTCGAATACTGCAAATTTAATCTGAAACTTTTTTCGCTAGCACTTTCCGTTTAGAAGGTATTCAACTGCGGCACTCAAAATGGGACACCCAGTATATTTGGCGCATACAATGATTTTTGTCAACTCGTTTCATATTATTACAAGCTTTTATTTAACTTGCCCTGTTAGTACCTATTATGTGTGGGTCGAATCTTGCAAGCTGAATTAGAACCACTTCCTGACATCCGATTGAGCTGAAATTTTGCATACACCTTTAGTTCCGGTGGCGATATGCAATACTCAATATTGTAATACTTTCAAAATGGCCTCCGCTCCAAGATGGCGGATGATGTATTTTTTGTCACCTCCTTAATATGGGTATCAAATGAAAGGGCTTGAAGAGTAGAAAACGATAAAGCACGGGCGTAGCCAGAATTTAGTTTTGGGGGGGGGGTTAGTTTGAGAAGTAAATAAAACAACAAAAATATACTTATATGAAATTTAATATCTATATATCCATCCGAAAAACTACGACATATATTTATAAAGTTCTTAACTTTAAATGAAATGGATAAATTAATTTCGTTCCTCTGCGCTAAATCTAAAACCATTAAAGAAGAAATCTTCGGCTTTTTCTTTTAAATATATCTACTACTTCATCTGCATGAATTTCTGTTCCATAGTGAATGTTCATTAGAGCCAAACCATTAAGTCTGTTTTCACTTGTAGTGTTTCGTAAATAGTTTTTCAGTCTCCTTAGGCTCGAGAAAGACCTCTCTGGGGTAGCAGTGGATACAGGAATGGTAGCCAAGATTTGTAGTAATGTGTAAATAATAGGATAAAGGTTTTTATCGCACATATCTAGGCATTCCAAACTAGATTTCGGGGTAGGCAGTCTTCTTATCAGCATGCAAGGTAGCTGAAGCTTTGATAGCTAAATCCAAATTTGTTTCTTTATTAGAAACCCCTTGACCTTGACTACACCATTTTTTCCAGTAGTCCATACCTTTAGGTTTACCACCCTTCCTTTTTTTCCCCTCCATTTTTCGACAGTAACAATGATTCACGTCTCTATCCTTAACAAGGATAGATAATATTAGGTAATATTTTGCTTATTTCGGGGGGGGGGGGGGTTGAACCCCCGAAACCCCCCCTTGGCTACGCCCGTGCGATAAAGTTAGTGACATCATACTAAATTCAATATGGCTGCCGCTCCAAGATGGCGGATTACCTATTTGATACCCAACATGGGTATCAAAAATGAAAGGGCTCGACGGGTAGAAAACAATACGAAACATACGAAATCCAATGTGGCGGCCGCCCCAAGATGGCGGGCTAAATTTCTTTACCACCCTCCTGACATGGGAATCAAATGGGTACTAAAAAGCGCAAAATAAAATTGAAAATAGAAAAAACATTTTTAAAAACAAGCTTTTATTTAAGCCATGTTTAGATTTTCGTTAAGATAATTCAATTCCAAATTGCGACAAGTTTTTGCAAATTGAAAAGCTTGTCGCGGAATTGTAAAGAAAAAAATGCATACTTTGGCAAATAGGTAGGTACTTGCTTATCAACCAATCTCTGTTCAATAAAATTAATTGGTAGGTACCTACTTTCATCAACATTTCGCGCGACAAGCTTTACAATTTGCAAAAACTTGTCGCAATTTCGAATTGAATTATCCTAACGAAAACCTAAACTTACTTTATAGAATGGCAGAAAACGCCTTTATTCCGACCATAATTGAACTTCTTTTCCGCAAGACACCGCACAGACCTGGTATGTATCTAATTACAAAGGTGGGTGACACTTTTCAGGTAAACACCCCACCCACCCCCCTAAACCGGACGATTCCTCAAAGACGGGCAAACCCGCGGCCCGTTTCCCTCCAAAACATCTTCCCACGGCCGCCAACACAGGCAACACATCCGATATTGCGGAACGCACGTCCCACTCGTCGCAGCGCGCCACATCGACACACATATCTCACGACGAAAGGGCGGGGAAGACGAAGAAAGGCCGCGGCGGGCGCGCGTTGCCGGGGCATAATGGCCCCGGGCCATCTTAGAGGCCCCGAAGAATTACATGACAATGGCCGAGAACTGGTTTTGGGACAGGAGGGCGCAAGAGCAGTCTGCGCTTTCTTAAGGAGCCGGGGCCCGCCGGCCTTTTGTCCGGGTACCGTGGGAACGGACCACCTTCCTCGCGGTGCCTGGGCTTGGGTTCCTGGGGGACGCGGACCGAAAAATTGGCTTTTCGGTTGCCTAGATTAGGGGACGATATTATATTATAAGTGCGGATCAGGATGTTGAGAAGTTCGTTTTTATACAGGGTGATTCAGTTTTAATCTGCAACACTTCAACAGGTGATAGAAAACCAAAAAATAACCGCACTTTCTTCTCTAAACTATATCATTTTAAGGCCTTATAAAAAAGTTACAGGGTGTTAAAGTTGCAAGAAATATGTGGAATTTATTGAATATTTTACAAACTAGTTGAGATATTTAAGTCATATTTGGTACACGTTATAACGGCATGGGTTAGCATAAAACCTGTTAATATCAACCATCTTGAACAACCAGTGGCGTAGAAATGGGTAATTAGTATAATATATTTTGGAAAAAAAAATAGAACCACCTTGTATAGCAATAAAATGTATTCAAATTCTTATGTAAATTTTTATTGTAAACAAAAACGTTCTCTTAGCATTTTTTCATATGTGTCATGGTTTCATAGCAAATTTGATTTTTTCGTATTATTTCGGGGTACTTCTGAAAAATTTACTTAAAACTTTTCTCCATAAGTAACACTCAAAGTGGAAAAAATGTGTTTTTTACTTTAAATACAGTAACTTTTCCCAATAAACTTACACATTCAAGGTTTTACTTTTCAAGATACAGAGCGTAACATTAATTGTATCTTCCTTAAATGTTTTAGACCCTGTATCTTCAAAAGTATAGCCTTAAATAGGTGAGTTTATTGGAAAAAGTTACTTTATTTCAGGTAGCAAACACATTTTTTCGACTTTAAGTGTTACTTATGGAGAAAAGTTTTAAGTTAATTTTTCAGAAGTACCCCGAAATAATACGAAAAAATGAAATTTGCTATGAAACCATGACACATATGAAAAAACGGTAAGAGAACGTTTTTGTTTACAATAAAAATTTACATAAGATTTTGAATACATTTTATTGCTATACAAGGTGGTTCTATTTTCTTTCTAAAACAAATTATACTAATTACCCATTTCTACGCCACTGGTTGTTCAAGTTGTTTGATATTAACAGGTTTTATGCTAACCCATTCCGTTATAACGTGTACCAAATATGACTTAAATATCTCAACTAGTTTGTACAATATTCAATAAATTCCACATATTTCTTGCAACTTTAACACCCTGTACCTTTTTTTATAAGGCCTTAAAATGATATAGTTTATAGAAGAAAGTGCGGTTATTTTTTGGTTTTCCATCACCTGTTGAAGTGTTGCAGATTAACACTGAATCACCCTGTAGATTGGTTCGAACATTTTACCTTTAAGGGTACCTAACAAGTTTTTGTAGACAGAGTGAGTCAGTTTTTTGTAGCAGGACCTTAACGTTGGAACTATACAGGGTGACCCATTTCAAATGGAAGCAACCCCTTAAAAATTTTATTTTTCATCCGATTTTAGCTGTTTTTTTTTCTGAAGATAGGTCACAAAAAACTCTTTTTTTACTTTGGTGCAAAATTTCCGGTTTTGATCTAAACTTTCAAGGCCTATTACGATTTTTTTTCCAGTAAAAAATGACGAAAACCGTTTAGCGATTTTTTTATTTAAAATCTGACACCTCAGTGTTAATCAGGACACACCCTAAAACCCCTACATACAAAATTTGAACAAAAAATATACAGGGAGTTCCATTCTGCAGGGTGTCAAAGTTGAGCAAAATGGGAATTTTAAAGACATCTGGTAAGTCAAGTGTGCCATGGAATCCCCTTAAAACAGTTGAATGGTCAACAGGGCCACGATACACTTACCCACGGTATGTCACTAACGAATCCGAAAACAAGGCAACTCTGCGCAACTACATCAGTTGCGAATCACGAATTCTAAGTAATGCAGCGGCTGCGGTTGTCTATTACGATTTTTTATAGTTTACAGTTTAATGTGTCAAGAAAAAAAGTGTAAACAACTGACAGCTCGACAGTGCTTTGATATAGGCCAAAAATGCCGGGATGTGCAGTCAGCGTATCAAAATAAATGTGTTTTTTTATCAACAGAATATTCATTCATTTATCTAGTAATAAATTCTACATATTTTTAACAACATTTATTTAAAAGAAATAAGCAAAAACCCATAAAAAAGTATCTATGCTGTGTAAAACATATGGAGCAATTTAAATTCTGATTCGCAACTGACGTCACAAGATGCGCAAGGACATACCACTCAAAGTGTTGGCGTGTAAAGATCCAATATATATAAATATAAAGGGTGTCTTTCTCTGTGCCATATCAAAATAATGAATTTTTGGGGTCAAAAATCGAGTATATCAAAACAGCCCCAGACACTATAAACGAAGTAAGTCTAAAAATACAGAAGTCTGGGAGTCAGTAAGTCCATATAGTTAAGGTGGCTGGTGTGCCACAAGAGGAAACGCACAGAAAATGTATCATCTTAGACAGTGACTTTATTGGTCCAACAATTTGAATTACTGACTTCATAAAGGAATCTGCCCTGAAAACGTACAACCTTACGGCGCCTGCACATCCGAACGCGTTAGTGTCTGATGCATGCACCTATGCATTAGATAGGCGTAAACCCCACAAGAGACTTCGTCACTTCCTCGATTAATGTAACATGTAACCCCCAGATGCAGCTAGCCACTACAAAAATTAAGTATGAATGAATAGGTCAAAATAAGACCACAATCAGACAGGAAAAAACCCAAAGGAACACAGGCAAAAAGCGCAAGAGCGCGGACCTGCAAAATGACAAAAAACGAAAAACGAAACAATTTGAATTGTCTTTATTTGTTGGTTGGTATTTTGTAAAGAAATAAATTACTTTTGTCATTATTAATATTTTGTCAATGATTCCAGAGCACTCCTGACCAGTATAAAGTTTAACAAAAATTCAGCATTTTGAGATGGCCCAGAGAAAAAGATCCTTACATTTTTGTATTGAATCTTTGCACACCAACACTTTGAGTAGTCCTGTTGATCATTCATCTGTTTTGACGGGATTCCATGGCACACTTGACTCTCCTTTAGAATTACTATTTTCCTCAATTTTGACACCCTGCAGAATGGAATTCCCTGTATATTTTTTGTTCAGATTTGGTATACGGGTGTTTTAGGGTGTCCTGATTAACACTGTGGTGTCAGATTTTAAATAAAAAAATCGCTAAATGGTTTTCGTCATTTTTACTAGAAAAAAAATTCGTAATAGGCCTTGAAAATTGAGATTAAGGCCTGCAATTTTTCACCAAAGTAGAGTTTTTTGCCACCTATCTTCAGAAAAAATCAGATAAAAAAAATAAAAAATTTACGGGGGTGTTTCCATTTCAAATGGGCCACCCTGTATATTTTCGGTGTATTAAAATGAAATATGTGTCTAGTTGATGATGTCAAGTGTTTCTGATTTGTTAAATGACTTCCATCATACAGGGTGTTTAGAAACAAATACCACCCTATACAGAGTCGTACTGAACGCAAAAAAAAGAGGCCCCTTTTTTTTGTTTATCTCAAAGCTCAAAATTAAGGGCCTCGGGGCCCTTAAAAAGTAGTTCCAAATTTAGTTTTTGTTGCTATAACTTTTGAAAGGATTTACCGATTTCATTCAGCTTTGGCAAGGAATGGTATAAAAAATTATCATGCATGATCTAACATGGTCAGTTTATACTGTAGCCGCCACGCGGCGTCTATTCTATTATAAACAATATATGCACAATTTAATTATGCATAAAAAAGTGTTATGTTTTTTTTTTTCATATAGGTATTGAACCGTTTTAGAGAAAATGGCGAAAAACGATGTAGATAATAAGAGTTGATTCAGTTTTAAATGCACAAACTCCTAAAAAGATCAGTAAGTTTCCGAAAATATTGCATTTTTTATTTGGGGCCCTTGTAAGAAAGACACAGAGTGTTTTGGATTTCTCGACTCATATTTTTTCTCAAAATTCCCAATCTCATAAATTGTAGCCTCTATCAGCCTAAATGTATGTAAATTAAAAATAATTAATAGCAACAACCGGATACGGGTGATAATAATGTGTGGCTTAACAGCTCGGGAGAGTTGCCTTATTTAAAAGTTGAAAGGTCGAGCTATTTTTATTTGGGGAATGCGCCTCAATAACAGTTTCTTCTGCCATCTGACACGCTGTAAAATGTTTAATTGGTTTAAACAGACCGATGGATAATAAGAGCATTTACGGCGCGCGGATGGCGCGACTCGTTTTCTTGGCGTAAATATTTTGGTCGTGGACGAACCGGAGGAATGCGTTGCGCAATGCTAGAAAAACCGATTGCAAACTAAAATTAAAAGCTATTTATAAATTTGAAAATAATTAGATTTGGGTTTCTGGACAATATTGTATTTTCACGGTAGGGTAAAAATCTATTTTGAATCGTAGAATAGGTATCTCTTTGTGATATAGTATCATAAAATTTATTCAACCTTTTCAATTTTCATTTTGCTAAAATCTAGTTACGCCACTGGAAAGTTCTATACAGAATTTTTCATTTTGCCCTTTATCTCAAAAACTAAGCTTGCTATGAAAATTTTGTTTACGGCATCGTACTTTTGATAAAATAGTAGCTAGGGGTCACGAAAACCCCAACGCTGTATCTCCAAGGATAACCGAGATACCCCGTAAAACCATCGAAATATTCACGAGATATTCGATAAATAAATTATGTCCAATTTTTATTTGAATAATACGTAACATAATAAATATTGTACAGTGTACCGTCTTTATCTTGTATACAAGGAGATTCATTGGGACCTCCTGAAATCGCAGATAGGGGGATCAAAACATACAGAGAGCACGTAAAGGTTGGAATAAATTCGGTAAAATGTTGTACTCTTCGATTAAAAATTAAGCCTCCTTAAAAATGGAACTGAGCAAAAAATAACCACTACAATGTAGGTACAGTCGTCTTATAAAGAAATGTCTAAAAAACCTAATAATTTATGCTAAATTTAAAATTTATGAAAATTTTTTTTATGTAATATATTATTATTATTTGCGTACCGATACAAGGAAAGTGCGTTCTTTTAAATGACGCTATCAAAAATAGTGGTTGCCATTTAAAAAATATATAGATGACGTCATAGCTTGGTTATTAATGACATCACAAGAACGACAAATATGTCAAAATATGGCGCCTTTTAAAATTATGTTGGACTTGTCGAAGCGTATTTTTTAATCGCACAGCACAACATTTTACCGAATTTATTCCAACCTTTACGTGCTCACTGCATGTCGATTAAGGCCAATATATGCCTTATAGAAGTGTTGTTTTTTTAAGAGCTACCAGGTAATTAACCTGCTGAACTAAAATTTGGCACTGTCGCATTTTTTGGAATGAGCTGAATGAGCTGAAGACGATAATTTCTATGTATCTCACAGAGGGCACCACTTGGTCCGTTTTTAGATCGTGCTTTTACTCGTTACTTTTTTCGATTATGTTTTTGGTCTTGCTGTTCAGTGCATATTTTCATTCTGCAACAAATAGGTTATTTCATAACGATCAAATCAACCGTTGGCCTTGAAATCGGGAAAATGTGCCCAAAACACCTGTTTAACTCCGAAATTCGAGAAATCAAATTAACTCCTACCGCATTCAAATTTTGCTTATACCATGTGATCACGTATATTATTTTACACCCCCTTATTTTCTATATTTTTGATGTTTGTTTGGACAAGAAGAAAATGCTAAATTGGCATTGGGCAAAACACCACTGGTTTTCTTGAGATAGGGTGTCCAAATTGTGTCGAATTGAATCCGTGTTATTTTGAAAGCGAACAATTTTTGGTACATTGTTCATAGCAATTTTTCATCGGAATTTTGTCTAGACAAATATTGTAAATATTGTGTGTATAATAATATCACAGACTAGTGAGTAATACAGACAATTCCTTAGCGACATGTGTCAAAAGGAGACTCGTTTTTGGGCGAAATAATATCTTCTAAAGAGATAAACGGTGTGTATTTTATTTAAGGCAATGTACAGCACGTGCGTGGTGATTCAATATTTTGACCCATAAAATGGCTTTTTTCGATCTGTAGAGAGCAACACGCATAATTTTAAACTTTTGGTCAATACAAATTTTAATCTAGGTAATTAATCACATTTTGAGATGAAAATTATTTAAAAAGATTGATCACAATGGCCGTTATTAGCATTTGCGCAATAAGTGTAATAACTGCCATTGTGATATATTTTTAAATAATTTTTGTCTTAAAATGTGAGTAATTACTTAGATTAAAATTTGTATCGACCAAAAGTTTAAAATTATGCGTGTTGCTCGCTACAGATCGCAAAAAGCCATTTTTTGGGCCAAAATGTTGAATCACCACGTACGTGCTGTACATTGAGTCTTAGTTTTAGGGTAATCTACATAGTAAAGAGATTGTATTAATATTAAAACCAAATTTAAGCTTAAAATACTGACCGTCTTTCTGTAAATTCAAATGGGACTCGCTTATTTTTGACACATATCCCTAAGGAGGCTTCTGTTGCGAAACTATTTATTCTGTGATAATATGTTGAATTATACAACGCCATTTGTTATTATTGGCCTGGTTATAATTTGTCCCTAATTGTCATCCGTTTCATTTGGATTTTACCGCATGCAAGTACGAAGCCCGAAGCCCCGCGATGGCTCATCGCCGCATGTTCATCTCTGGCGAGGGGAAATAAACCTACGCGTGGGGCAAACAAAACAAAATAAAAAGCACCAACCCGGGGAGGAGGAACAAGTGTGACGTGTCCCTCGCAGGTCCAACATCTGCGATCTCGTAACTCTCTAGGGGGCAAACCGTTTTTAGAACAGCCCCATTTATTTCGTTTTGTGCGCTGTAATCTACATTTTACGACGCGGGGCGAGGCCTGAAATTATGAGCTGTCATTTCGTCGACCAAGAAGGTGCATTATTATCAACGGGTGATAGAAAACCAAAAAATAACCGCACTTTCTTCTATAAACTATATCATTTTAAGGCCTTATAAAAAAGTTACAGGGTGTTAAGTTGCAAGAAATATGTGGAATTTATTGAATATTTTACAAACTAGTTGAGATATTTAAGTCATATTTGGTACACGTTCTAACGGCATGGGTTAGCATAAAACCTGTTAATATCAAACATCTTGAACAACCAGTGGCGTAGAAATGGGTAATTAGTATAATTTATTTTAGAAAAAAAATAGAACCACCTTGTATAGCAATGAAATGTATTCAAATTCTTATGTAAATTTTTATTGTAAACAAAAACGTTCTCTTAGCATTTTTTCATGTGTCATGGTTTCATAGCAAATTTGATTTTTTCGTAATATTTCGGGGTACTTCTGAAAAATTATCTAAAAAATTTGCTCCATAAGTAACCCTTAAAGTGAAAATAATGTGTTTGCTACCTGAAATAAAGTAACTTTTTCCAATAAACTTACCTACTTAAGGCTATACTTTTGAAGATACAGGGTCTAAAACATTTAATAGGAAGATACAATTAATGTTACGCTCTGTATCTTGAAAAGTAAAACCTTGAATGGGTAAGTTTATTAGGAAAAGTTACTGTATTTAAAGTAAAAAACACATTTTTTCTACTTTGAGTGTTACTTATGGAGAAAAGTTTTAAATTAATTTTTCAGAAGTACCCCGAAATAATACGAAGAAATCAAATTTGCTATGAAACCATGACACATATGAAAAAATGCTAAGAGAACGTTTTTATTTACAATAAAAATTTACATAAGAATTTGAATACATTTTATTGCTATACAAGGTGGTTCTATTTTTTTTTCTAAAATAAATTATACTAATTACCCATTTCTACGCCACTGGTTGTTCAAGATGGTTGATATTAACAGGTTTTATGCTAACCCATGCCGTTATAACGTGTACCAAATATGACTTAAATATCTCAACTAGTTTGTAAAATATTCAATAAATTCCACATATTTCTTGCAACTTTAACACCCTGTAACTTTTTTATAAGGCCTTAAAATGATATAGTTTATAGAAGAAAGTGCGGTTATTTTTTGGTTTTCTATCACCTGTTGAAGTGTTGCAGATTAAAACTGAATCACCCTGTATACAGGGTTTTCAAACTTAAGTCGGCACTATTGCTAACTTCCTTATTGTTGGAGCTACAAAGTCGGTTAAATATGCAAACTAGTAGTATTTTTTCCGCTGATTACGACGGTGAAAACGAAATAAAAATTGAACGTCGCGTTTGCGAGTTATGTCAAAAAGTTCCATTTTTTCAAATGGGACACCCAGTATACAATATACGCAACCGATAGAAAATTAAATTCTGAATAAAAATTGCCATATGACTTTTTACCCTAAAATCAAAAATGACAAAGCAATTGATGATTTTTCAAATTCGTCAAGGGGGCTGTGTTAGTTGTCGTAATTTTGCCTTACCATAAAGTAGAAATTAAAACGAATGTCCATGATGTGAAACCTATCGTTTATTTTAAGTTATTTGTAACTTCAACAAAATTTAAATTAGGTGCTCAAAAACATCACCCTCTTGCTCCAAGCATTTTTGAGCTCGCTTGTAAACGGTCGTAGTGGCCCTGGCAATAATTCTACCATCAATATTATTGATTGCATGAATGATGCTTTGCTGGAGGTCCTCAAGATTGTCATACCGCCTTGTATACACCACACCCTTCAAGTACCCCCAAAAGAAAAAATCCATAGGCGTTATGTCTGGCGACCGGGGAGACATACGGATAGGGCCGTTAGTTGATAAATATCTGCCATCAAAAAAGTCTTGCAATATATCTTATAATAAATCAATCTGTCGAACATTATGGGCAGGAGCTCCATCTTGTTGGAAGTAGATCTGTTGTCTATCCATTAAATTTAGGTCATCCAAAAAGTCTCGAAGTGTGATGGTTAACATTTCGGCGTACCGCTCTCCAGTTAATGTACCTTGATAAAATACAGGGCCTACAATTCTTGAGCCGATCAAACCACACCAAACGTTAACACTAAAGCGTATCTGCGGGTTAGAAGGACGGAACAGCATCGGATTTTCTCGACTCCAATAGTGGCTGTTTTTTCTATTAAACATGCCCCTATTGGAGAAATTTGATTCGTCACTCCAAAGAACCAAGCGCCAAAAATTATCATTAAATCTGATTTTATTAACGAACCATTGACAAAAATGGATGCGTCTTTCTTGATCTCCTGGTACCAGCGACTGCGTAGGTCTGTACTTGTATGGCACAAACTTGTGCTTTTTTAGAATACTGTGGATAGTTCCCAAACATAGTCCACTTGCTTGCATTGCATCGTTAATTGAATTATTAGGATAAGCTTCAAAGTAAGCTACGACATCAATTTCAGTTGCTTCACTTATTATGAATTGTTTCTTGGTTCCAGTTTTCTTAAACACATCTTCATTCGATCTAAACTTACGATACAAAAGCAAAAAGTACCTTCGATCTGGCATGTTACGCATAGGAAACAAAGCATTATAATGTTCACGAGCTCGGTGGCTATTTTTTTGACAAATGATATAACATTCCAACATATCGCATTTTTCTGAATGCGTGAAAGGCATTATTATTTTCCTCAAAAACCACAAACTGAACTAATTCACTATCAAAACTTCAACATGACATTTTAAGCTTGATGGCATTTATAACAAAATGAATGTTGTTTATGAAATCACAGCCCCCTTGACGAATTTGAAAAATCGTCAATTGCTTTGTCATTTTTGATTTTAGGGTAAAAAGTCATATGGCAATTTTTATTCAGAATTTAATTTTCTATCGGTTGCGTATATTGTATACTGGGTGTCCCATTTGAAAAAATGGAACTTTTTGACATAACTCGCAAACGCGACGCTCAATTTTTATTTCGTTTTCACCGTCGTAATCAGCGGAAAAAATACTACTAGTTTGCATATTTAACCGACTTTGTAGCTCTAACAATAAGGAAGTTAGCAATGGTGCCGACTTAAGTTTGAAAACCCTGTATATAGTGGGGTAGTTGAGAGGCTTGTTTTGATTTGTTGCATTAGAAACAAGGGCAGGTTAAGAATTATTAATACGTGTGTATTAATTGTGTTATACTTTGATTACTTGTGTTAAAAAGGTGAACTTTGTTTCATACAAACGAATTCATAAAGATGTAGGTACCTACCTATCACTTCTATTTGCTGTGTCGTTTTTTATCACTATTTTCAAACTCGGTATGTAGTAATAGATCTTCAAGGCCCACATACATAGATATTCTGAAGAAGTAGATATCCATTTGGATTTACCGGTGGCCTTTTGTTATGCACGCCACTGGGAACTGGGAATACCTACTAAATGGGTGGTTCTTCCATATACCAGTGGGCGTGGGCCTTGATGACCTGTTTAGTAGTGTACATGCCGAGTTTGGACTCGATATCTCTCTATTCTATATCCAGAGATATCAAATAAAAAGGGAAATATTAATTTTCTTAAACGCTCTTTATTTCGAAAGTAAAATCTGGACCAACAATATATAGCGTTGAAGCAGATAAAATATTTAGTAAATAATAAAAGCCGTCAATATCAATAATTAATCTAAACAACCAGTGTTGGAGAAGTAGAAAGTTATAATAGAGAAAAATTGAATTATCATGTATACAATTTCTAGGTAGTGTACAAAATGTACATACACGAACAAAAATGTTCTATTATGGTTACATAGAAAATTGTAAATATTATTTTCTTCAAATAGGAATTTCAAGGTATTTCTGAAAAATCAACTAAAATATTCGAACGATAAAGACCCAAAGTAAAAAAATATTTTTTCTTTAAATCGGCAGTGAAGTGTCTCAAAACCGCCATTAAAAGCTCAGAAATCGGCACTGAAGTAGCCCATTAATGTACCATTTTTTCAATAAATAGGCTTTGGCGAAATGTAAACATCAAACGTCAGACGCGGAGCCACCGCCCATCAAAAGTGACCAAATATTCAAAACCCGGCCAATTTAACTTTTCGCCCAATCTTTCAGTATAAATATTTTAGTAGGTTTGAATATCAATCTATTTTTCATGGAGGCTGCACCACAGGCAGCAGTTTTGAGTTTCTGTTGGGAAGCGCCGTGCCTCGTCATACTAGGTAGAGCGATCGTCAAAGTCAAGCAACGCCGCGCGCAGTCGGTTCATGGACGGGTGATGATTATTTTTTTGCCTAATTAAACTTTTTTTTCGGCCAGAGGCCTCGGCAACTAAATTCCACACGAATCACAAAAAGTTGAACTTAAGTGCCTTGGTACATGAATAACTATTTTGTTTTGTTTTTATTTTTTGTGTAATAGTATATTTCATTACTCATTATTTCTGGAAATAAAGATTTTTCCGTGCGCGCGTGACAAATTCCCGTGTGAGGCGCAGCCGAACACGGGAAGTCATGCAAGTACGGAAAAATCTATTTCTGGACGTGTAATGAACGATATTTTTTATTATACTTCTTTAAAAACGGAAACTTAAAACATTTTATCGGTATATACTCGTAATAAATTTTTCCGAAAATCAATCAGAAATATTGACATTTTTGATAACATTTTTGAAAGAAAAAGTCAATATTTCCTTGCACTTAGTCGTTGCCAGGCAACGGAAAGTAACTGTTAGGAAATATTTATTTTTGTACTGTAAGGAAATATTATTTCCTTACAGTTATTTATAAACTAAAAAAATGATTGAGAACAAGTTTTTCGAAATTTATGTTCTTTGAGTAATTTTCGATTTTCGGAAAAATAGTCTGTATACCTCGTAGGAAAAGCCACATTCCCCGACTCCGTATTGCCAGTCTCGGCTTACGCCTCGACAGGCAATCTTTACGGTCGTCCGGGAATGTTCAGCTTTTCCTACTAGGTACACAATGTACTATAATTGACAAAAAATAAACAATGCAGACAATATTATAGTCTTTAGTATGTGTGATGCGTTTCCATGGTTATTCTCAAATTATTTCAAAGGTGCTTTGTTGTAAATTAGTTATTGTCAGATAAGGTGAATAAAACGTCAAAAATATTACAGAAATGTATCTAAATATTGAAACACTTACGAATTAAAATACAAAATAGGTACATGTTAAATATCAGAGAGCATATAGAGTTTCTTAAATTTAGTTTACTTTGCTGTATATTTCTATTTTAAAGCCATATATTCGGTATTTTTATTCAGCGCACGGAAAGTTTTTCCATGCGCTGTTTCCGTGCGCTAGCCCGAAAAACCCCATCTTTCATTATTGCTAAAACAGATGAAAATAAGGTGTTTTCAAAGAAGTATAATAAAAATTATGTTACACAAACACAAATAACCGAGCAAATAACTATTATTACATTTTATTTAAAATGAAAGCCATAAATAATCTGGCCATTGGGTATTGCCTTTTTTGGAAAAGAGTAAACAAAGGCATTAGTTATTTAAAAATAGGGAAATGTACTTACATGTAAGAAATATAGTGAGATTTTCTACTGCTGTTAAATCTCTACTCTCATCTAGACTATAATTTATATATTGCAAGTCTATGCATAAATAAAAAAACACAATACATATGGTGCGACCAACACTATTATAGTTTCGAATAACTTGTAGCAGTAGCATAATTCAAAGTATATATTTTACCTAGGATAATATAACATTTTTTGTACATTTCGGTCGTCATAGAAGTTGTTTGCATTCATCCGACTTTTGGTTTGAAATAAATCACAAATATTTAATTCTATTGTTGGTGAGATCTGGCGAGAGCCGGAACTTTATCTCTGCTTTGACTATTTTTGAACAATATTTCGGCGGAAAAAAATTCATGGAATAATTATTTAGTTATACATAATGTAGTTTTATAAATAGAAAATGATCTTGAGTTTTTTCACAGGATTTTTTTAACGGACTTGAAAACTGAACCATCTTTTGGCTTTATTAATACACCACTTTACTCTTCCCATCGTTCTAAGAACTACACTAATTCACTAATTACTAACTTACTATATGTCTTTGGTGCAATAACCCCAAAATCTCCTAAGAAAAACAAGAATAAGCCAAATGTAAACTCAACGAACTCTGGATCAGCTGCTGGATCATAATAAAGCAAATGCGCATCGATCACAAAAAGCTCGAGCAACGTTGCCACGTTAGCCAGAATAAACAATTTATTAAGGATATTATTTATAGACCAAGTAGGATCAGTAAATTCACAAAATCAGTAAAATTTATTATTTACTATATATGTAGACTGTAGATATCAACTAATTAATTGTTCCATTGTCTATGTTTATTATATTGTCTGAGGGTATAGCTTAGTTAATTATCCTTTACCTGGAACGCCACAAAAGTATCCCTCTTGATTTATATTTCATCGGCACAAAAATCCGTATTGTTGACTTGACATTGTAGGTTAGAATTTCCACGTTCGATACCTACTTGCATTTAGTCGCTATATGTCGATATTGTGGGTAGATGAACAAATAGGAAGTTCACATAACCAACAATCTTGAATGGTTATCCTACATTTTCTAGTAATTGTATAGATGACGCCGGAGTCTCTTACATCTCACCGCTACTCACTATATAGTCAGTTGGAATAAATACAGCACATAGCCGATGGAACCGGTATACTCCGGTAGCTTGGTTCAAAGTGCCTACGACCCCGGTAGGAGTTCTCGATTGGAGTCAGGGACTCTTTAAAATTAGGGGACCCAGCATTATACATTCCAAAGTGAGGCCTATTCTTTCATCATCCTAATGGTATCAGTGATGTCAAGTATGCCATTTTATTGGAGAATCTATGAATATAACAGGTACTTTGATTGTTAGTAATAATTAATAATGGTTTGCATGATTTCTAAAAATTAGACTTGACAATGTTGTGTCTACAAGTAGAGAATATGGCAACTGTCAAATGAAACAAATTTATTGTATAGTTGAAATTCTTTAATTGTCACATCTGAGTATCTGAACGTTAGAAAACTTAAAAATTGTGAATTGTGATGGGAAATTTTTTGCCTCCTTTAGAATCTATGGCACTGGCATGTCACATAAAACCTGATGGCAGTTGGACACTGACATATAACATAACCTTGTACCAGCCCCCTTGTGGTCTCCTTGGAGTCGACAGAAAACAAACTTCCCCTCAAGGCTTCACTTTTCCCATGTGATAGACTGTGACATGCTGGGTCCCCTTATTTTAAAGAGTCCCTGGTTGGAGCACATTTTTTCAACTGCGATTATCCATTACCTGGTATGCCGCAAAAACATCACACCTGATTATAATTGAAATGTCGCTTTTTACTGAAAAGGTGCCATTATTAGAATCAGGGACTCTTTAAAATAAGGGGACCCAGCATGTCACAGTCTATTACATAGGAAAAATGAAGCCTTGAGGGGAAGTTTGTTTTCTGTCGACTCCAAGGAGACCACAAGGGGGCTGGTACAAGGTTATGTTATATGTCAGTGTCCAACTGCCATCAGGTTTTATGTGACATGCCAGTGCCATAGATTCAAAAGGACGCAACATATTTACCATCATAATTCACAATTTTTAAGTTTTCTAACTTCCAGATACTCAGATACTCATGCAGATGTGTCAATTAAAGGTAATGCGGCCGCCTGTAGTAGTCCCAATAATTGCAACCAGATTTTTCCTGTATCACCTTTAGTAATCCTACAATTCCCATTACGTGGGCGTTATGTATAAGTATAGGTAGTTCAAAACAAAAATCATATTTCGTAAATTTTAAATTATTAAGCAGGTAGCTTCAGTCAGGTCTTTTTTTAAAGAGTTTTTATCTACGACTACAAGTTTATTTTAAGTTTGTGAGGTATCTTGGGAGAGAAATAACATTACAAAAATTTTATAATGAACACCGAAAAAACTACATGGTTAAAACTACTAGACCTAATCTTATTAGTCCATCCCGAAATCTGTGAATGTTCTTTGGATAGATACATTCAACAAGGGAAGAAAGTTCAAGTATACATATTACAAATGGATTGAGGAACCTGGTAACAAGGTACAATAGCGACAAATTCTTAAATAAGCAAAATCGGCACTACTGACTTACCATACTTATTACTTAAATTCGTGGAAATAATTGCTGGATATCAATTTAAACTATAAAATAAATTTGTTTCATTTGACAGTTGCCATATTCTGCACTTGTAGACACAACATTGTCAAGTCTAATTTTTAGAAATCATGGAAACCATTATTAATTTTTACTAACAATCAAAGTATCTCTTATATTCATAGATTCTCCAATAAAATGGCATACTTGGCATCACTAATACCATTATAGAATGAGGAAAGAATAGGCCTCACTTTGGAAAGTATAATGCTGGGTCCCCTTATATTTCAAAGAGTCCCTGATTAGAATGCACATTTCAGTTACGTTAACGTGTGTGTCTCTTAAGACATTTTTCATTTCGGGCATATTACCTTATGCATGTGTATAGACGAGAATGGAAAGGGACGACAAGATAGCTGTCCATGTACCACACCTCCGCTCTTTGTTTTCTCCGACCGAGCCACCGCGAAAATAAGCGGGGAAAAGCACAAAGGCCCTTTCGCATTAGGCTAAATGACGCGTGATAATTAAAAAACGACTGCAAAGGCCTGAAAATGGCCCCGTCTCTCCTACCCGCCGTCACTTATCCAGATGAGATTTTCTGAATGCGCGCCTTAAATTAAAAACAACGCTCCGCAATGACATGTGGTTCTAATAATCCCCGACTCCTGTCTCAGACTGCGCGGGTATTACGTTACACCGGCTCCATCTTTTGTATCTCGTCGCCTCCCGCATATTTTACATTCTTTGTGTCTGAGGGGGCGCACCAAAGAAATTACTGCTAGTGGAAGTCAGACGGTGGGAGTCGCGTTACAAGGCTGGGGTTCCAAAAAATTAACTCGATCGTTTATTCTTCGCTAAATGAAGCTAATTTATTGCAGATAAGCCGCTTTTAAATGACAATATGCCGCTGGCACTTTTTAATTTGACGTTCCCCATTAACCGGTTGAAAGCGAAAGGGAGTTTGACTTTATAGGTTCTTATTGTTCCTTCCTACATGCCTTAGGACCATTCCACAGCCGACTTTAGGGTAAGCCCTGAAGTAGAGAAAACTGGCAACACGAGATGCGGGTCCACGTCGCGTGCCCTGACACTGCCTGTCAATTGATCTTACAAGAAATTTACCAGAAATAATTTGTGTAGTGCGGGTAGTGCTATCTTCGCCAGATTGCTATATCGAGGCAATGTGTCTTTGGGTGGACACAGACAGCCCGAAGTGCTGGCGACAGCATTTTTATAAATTTGTTTTCTTTGTGAAAAAATGAAACATTTATCTAAAAGTTCGAAGTGAAGAATCGAATCGTTCCTTTACAATTTCAAACCTCAAGATGCCTAGAACCGTCGAGGTAAGCTAGAACTTAGTTATTGTGCCTGGCTGTAAGTCAAATCGTAATAATAACTTGAAGTAGCTAGGTTTTATTTGCTTGATGGCAAGCCGTCAACTTGTATTCGTTTTGGGCTTTCCAAAGGACGAAAATTTAAGAATAAAATGATTAAGGGCCAATTGCATAGACAAACTAAAGTACCCTTTAAAATTAAAGGAGCTTTCTAACAATCCAACCATTGTTTATATTGTTGCAAAAGTTTCATTGCCTAATGTTAAAGTAAAAAAATAAAATTTAGTTGAATGTATTATGAAATTGACCCATTTCAATCACAACATGCCGTTCTCTGTTCGCTTGTTTGTATTTTTATGAAAATTTAACCATGAGGGAAGATAGGTAATCATATTTGCCTGATGGCGCACTGCGAAAAATTCTCATAAAAATTCGACTTACAACAAAATGTAGTCCCCTCTATTTGCCCAAATTTACTATATTATTTGTCGAAAATATACCTGTCCACACCAGGAAGCGTATTTCCTAAACCTAATATTGTGCAGCGCAAATAACGCCCCCATCGACTCTTATTGGTCAATTCAAAATCTAATCACGCACAACGCACTGTTTTAAAGTCAAATTGAATACAACGCAGCCACAATATCCTATGAGACTTTAAACATTAGGCTCCTAAATATACACGACCAAAACGCAACTTGGCAAAACCTAATTTATTGCAGCATAAAGTCAGTTTATTTTCGTTTAATAAATGCTCCTCCTCGAACATTCCCGAATGTTTGCGAACTTTATTATTTTTTATACTGAAAAAGTCAAATAAGATCTAATGAATGAAAAACGCTCGCACCATAAATCATAAATTCCAATCGTATGTGCCTACTGGATGTCCAGAAACTCTAGCAACAGATTTTAAAGGGTGATTCCAGTGATGTAACAGATACATTTTTTTCGGTATCTAGATACAGATACTGTCTGGCAGATGTATCTAGATACAGATACCAATACATTTTTTCCAATGTATCTGGGTACAGATACGTTAAAAAAGTATCTAGATACTTCCAGATACATTCAGATACTATCAGTTAATTAAGAAAATTTCAGACCTCATAAGGCAATCAATATACTTACCTACTTAGATATTTATGAAACAAGTGTGTGTGTGTAGGTAAAGTAGAACTGTTTAGACGAATGTGAAGTTTAGATTGTCACTAATCAAAACAAGTTGTGGGTTAGTATAGTTTACCGTGTACGTCACTCTAAAGTGAGCACTGAGTAGGTACTTTATCTACGGTATTTTAAAAAAATCACTAAATCACACCCCATTTTATTATTTGTATTGTTTACTTTTTTAACATTAGCAACATTTCGAAGTTTTCATCTCTGAGCCTGTTACGCCATTGGCGTGAAAATTTGCACTCGACTGGCGCAGATGATGGTAAAACCGTGTTATATTTTTTAAAAATCTCCAAAATAATTTCATAATGTTTTAAAAATTGTAAGTCATTAAATTTATCTGTTAAGTAGCTTCATAGAACAAACTTTTATTTTTGTTTAAATATAGGCATTGTTTAAATATAGGCATGTGGCACGCCTTGGCATCTTGGCTAAAAAATGCATCTAGTATCTAAATATCTAGATACTTTGAAAAGGAGCTAGATACTAAAGCAGATCCTAATTTTTGTAAGTATCTAGATATGTATCTAGGTACATAAAAAGTATCTAGATACAGTATCTATAATAGATACATGTATCTCGATACATTACATCACTGGGTGATTCTTTAGGGGAAAGCGGGGTAATAATACCGCGCAGTGAGGCAATATCGCGCACCCAGAAATATAAGTGGTGGGACTCAAAACGCGGAGTATGACCACGTGTACGTTATTGCGCAGGTGCGGCAACTATGCTACGAAGGTTGGCAGCCATTCCAGAGGATTCAGTTGGATGCAGTAATAAAAAGTGTACTTGTGCTTCTATCCGTATTAATTTTGTGCCGCTAGGAAATAAGCGAGGTGAGTTGCAATTTTTAGCGAATCTAAATGTAGTAGATACATATATTTTCATACATTCTTAAGTAATCTTTTTATTCGTGGTTTCTTTATTTTTCGTGATAAATAACTGAACTATGGTTAGAAAACACATTCAAGGTTGAGGCGGGGTAATATCGCGCGGAACTGCGCGGTATTGCCCCATATCTAGTTCAATAGTAAAATTTCTTTTCATTCCAGATGGTCAGAAAATACAGCCGAAAGACCCAACGACAGAGCTAGTCGATTGAACATCTTAGCAATGCTATAGCTGCAATTCATTCAGGCGCTAAAATACGTGCTGCTGTTAAGTTTTTCATAATTTTTGTAAATACGTGCTTCTGTTAAGTTTTTCATAATTTTTGTATTATAGATTAATATATCAAACTATCCCCAAGCAGTTTCTATTATTTTCCGGCCTCAAACAACAAAGACGATATTACCCTATCGGTGCGCGATATTGCCCCACCAGATGCGTGATATTGCCCCAGTGGGTGGGGTAATGCCGTGCATAGCAACTGCTGGGTGTTTTCAAAAATTGTAAACGATGTGTTAATTTTCTTGAATGGTGTGGCGACCCTCGCTGGTGTGGCGATCCTCGCCACAACAATGAAGATTTGGCCGGTTACAAAAATAACAAAATATTTTAGTAACTAAGCAAACAGTTGTAAAATCAGTTTAATAAAATTTGTCAAATCGACAACATCGTTATTATTTTAAGTGGAGTTCGTGCTTATTCTCCAGCACCAACAAACTCCATAGTGGTGACCCACGACTTGCGAACCATGACGGACCCCGTGCCAACTGATCCTGCAGGAGTCTTCAGAGTTGCAGTTCATCTCCCACCCTTCTGGCCTGATAAACCTGCGCTTTGGTTCGCACAGGCAGAAGCTCAATTCGAGATCTCTCGTGTAACTCTGGATACAACGAAGTTCAATTACGTAATCTCCCAGTTGGATCGTAGGTATGCTGCCGAAGTGGAGGACATTATCACCTCTCCCCCACCCGCCGATCGATACATCAAACTTAAATCAGAACCCATCCGCCGTGTATCAGCTTCCAGAGAACAACAAATACGTCAATTACTTACTCAAGCTGACATTGGTGATAGGAAACCGTCACAATTTCTCCGATATCTTCGAAGTCTTGCTGGTACTGAGACCGTCCCGGACGCGCGTCTACGAACTCTGTGGATCGGCCACTTGCCCCAGCATGTTCAAGTAGTCATCGCAACTCAGCAAAATGCGCCTTTGGAATCCATCGCTGAACTAGCGGATAAAGTGCATAAAATTGTCCCGCATCACCAGGTAGCTGTTGTAGCCCCTGCCTCCTCATCAAGTGAGATGACAAACCTCGTACAAAGAATTGAAGAGCTTTCGCGCCAAGTTGCTGTTCTTTCTGCTCGTCGTACCAACCGCAGATCTCGTTCCAGCAGTCGCCATCAAGATGAACCCAGGTCATCCTCAACAGAAAACTCGCCGTTTTGCTGGTACCATCGTCGGTATGGTAAGAAAGCACAGAAATGCACCACCCCATGCAGCTTTGTACCCCCAAACGCCCACAGCAGTCAGTAGTTGGGGCGACGTCTGACTGCCAACCATCTTCACTTCGCCTCTTCATCATTGATCTGATCTCCAAGCATCGTTTTCTCTTGGACACTGGCTCTGATTTGACTGTCTACCCCAGAAAGCTTATGAGGGACCGTCTCCAGCGTGCAAACTACGACCACACCATCCCTGCACATCCAGATGGTAGCACCAAGTCTTTATCTCCATGTCCTCTAACGAACAACTCTCGCCCTACAGTCGTCACACGTTCAGGCCGACGTGTTCGTTTCACTGAGTTCTACAAGGCGTAGCAACTCACTCCGCAGGGGGATGGTGTGGCGACCCTCGCTGGTGTAGCGATCCACAACAATGAAGATTTGGCCGGTTACAAAAATAACAAAATATTTTAGTAACTAAGGAAACAGTTGTAAAATCAGTTTAATAAAATTTGTCAAATCGACAACATCGTTATTATTTTAAGTGGAGTTCGTGCTTATTCTCCAGCACCAACAAACTCCATAAATTCATATACTATCTTAAACTAAAAATATATGAGAAATGTTTACCACGTTTCCAACCCTATACTATAACAGATGTACATTTTCCAAAAGATTTCGCTTAAGTGCGTGGTATTACCCCGCCTTCCCCTAATAAAAAATAATTAAAAAAATCACATCAACATAGTTCTAAACGTCTTATCTTATAAACTACAGGGTGTTTAATTTTTATGAAAAAACATTCTTTTATAAGTGGTAACTGCCACTTCAGGTGTTTTTGAGAAATTTGGTAAACACTTTCTATGCATCTAGAGACTGATGTACAGAAAATTTTAAAATATCAATCAGTGACGTTCGTGCAGGATTTATCTTCAATATTTTTAAAGAAAAAAAAAATAGTACGCCATTGCTTTTCTTAGAATTAAAATTATTTTTGAGTTTAGACAAATCTGGTTACTAGAGTTTTTTCGTCCGACGCACGATAATCGGTATGGAAACGTCGTTTCTTATTTTTTACTAAAGTAAAATTGATTATTTAATATGCCTGTGTGTATGTATGTGTAGGGTGTTCCATTAAAAAAACTTGCAATAATTATAGGTTTTCAACTTTGCGATGCGCATTTGTTTCTTTTTGACATGTCTAAAAAATAATAGAGAAAAAACATGCAATTTTATTATGTGTATTAAAAAAAATTCGGTCACTTAGATATATCCTTGTAGGTGGATAAAAAATATAAAAAATAAACCTGTAACATACAAAACAGATTGTGCTGCAATAAATTAAGTTTTACCAAGTTGCGCTTTGGCCGTGTGTATTTAGGAGCCTAATGTTAAAAGTCTCATAGGATATTGTAGCTGCGTTGTATTCTATTAGAGTTTGAAACAGTAGGTAAGTTGTGAGTGATTATATTTTGAATTGGCCAATAAAAGTCGAGGGGGGCGTTACTTGCGCTGCACAATATTAGGTTTAGGAAATACGCCACCAGGAATCGTACTTATTATAAATACTTATACTTCTGTGTATATTTTGTTACTTGTTACTGCTTTTATTTTCTGTTAAACAAACGTCCCTACTTACTTAAGCACCCTATTATTGAAACAAATTTCAAAAATGTATCTAATTATAATGAAAAGGAGGGTTGAACATTTATTACAAAAGATAAACTAAGATACTGCATAGACTCGTTGAACCGTCCCGCTGCGGCGTTGCCACATGTTTGCACAGGGCTGTAACGAACGGGGAAATTCTAACTTAGAACGTCAAGCAAAGATAATCAAATTAATAAGAATGAATTATTGTGACAGATAAATCAAGAGGGATGTTTTACAAAAACCGGGGGTCACCGGGTGACAGTATAATAATCACAAGATGCGTGACGTAAAGGCCAAAGCCCCACTTCCTTAACAGCTTAGCCAAGAGTGTCTTATCTCCAAACAAACGTAAATCGTAAATCCTCTTATCCCAAAGTCGTCTGTAAACCATCGGCACTAAACGTACTATCTCTGTGGCGATCTCCGACGCAACTCAGGCCTCTAATTAAAATTTAAAAACGGAAAATATGTTTTGGCCAGGCAATCTGACAGGTTGACAAATGGGACGCTTCATGTTGTTTCGGGACGAGCCTGTGCAGACCCAGGGCACCCCAGGGCCAGAGGGGTGCAGGATCATTTTGGAAGGGAAGTCGACCCTCCCACAGAGTATCACTGTAATTTGAGACGAAGGTTTTTAGGGAAAAGACGGCCAAAGCGATGTCGGGTAAAATAACACGTTAAAAGATTTATTCGGGTTTTGATTTGCAAGATTCCATAGTCGAAATATGTGTATGTCAGTCACCATAGTCACGGCCTTGTATAAATAAAGTATTATTCAAATTTCCGTGGTCAAAACAAGGTTACATAAACATAAGGATAATCTAGGTATTATGTACCAAGGGACTAAGAATGTCACCGAGAGTGAAGGGATTAAATAAAAATCACATTGGCGATTTTTTTAGAAGAAATCTGTACACGCCGCTGGATTCAGCATCCCTGAAAATGGGGCTGCACAAAATTTTACCAAAAAAATTTCAAGTTTAACGATTTTGCAGAAAAATAAAAAATTTACGTTACCTACTTATTTATTTTCAAAAATTCGTAGTTAGCTATGAAAAATAAATCAAATTAACTTGATGATATTAATATTGGATTTATGCTTATACAGATTCAAAGAAAACAAAAAAAAAATGAAAATTCCAGGGACTCTTTAAAGTAAGGGGACCCAGCACCCAGCATTATACTTTCCAAAGTGATTCCTATTCTTTCCTCATTCTAATAGTATCAGTGATGCCAAGTATGGCAATTTATTGGAGAATCTATGAATATAACGGGTAAAAATCAACAATGGTTTCCATGATTTCTAAAAATTATATTTGACAAAGTTGTGTCTACAAGTGCAGAATATGGCAACTGTCAAATGAAACAAAGTTATTTTATAGTTGAAATTGATTTCCAGTAATTATTTCCACGAATTAAAGTTATGAGTATGGTAAGTCAGTAGTGCCGATTTTGCTTATTTAAGAATTTGTCGCTATTGCACCTTGTTACCAGGTTCCTCAATCCATTTGTAATATGTATACTTGAACTTTCTTCCCTTGTTAGATGTATCTAGCCAAAGATCTTTCACAGATTTCGGGATGGACTAATAAGATTATAGGTCTAGTAGTTCCAATCATGTAGTTTTTCTCGGTGTTCATTATAAAATTTTTGTAATTTTATTTCTCTCCCAAGGTACCTCACAAACTTAAAATAAATTTGTAGTCGTAGATAAAAACTCTTTAAAAGAACCTGACTGAAGCTACCTGCTTAATAATTTAAAATTTACGAAATACAATTTTTGTTTTGAACTACCTACTTATACGTAATGCCCACGTAATGGGAATTGTAGGATTACTAAACGTGATACAGAAAAAAATCTAGGACTACTACAGGCATCCGCAATATCCGCATTACCTTTAATCAGTGTTTAGGTAGGCACTCGTTCGGCTATGCTTTAATCGACAGATCTGAGTAACTGGAAGTTCGAATACTTAAAAATTGTGAATTTATTATGATGGGAAATATTTTGCCTCCTTTAGAATCTATGGCACTGGCATGTCACATAAAACCTGATGGCAGTTGGACACTGACATATAACATAACCTTGTACCAGCCCCCTTGTGGTCTCCTTGGAGTCGACATAAAACAAACTTCCCCTCAAGGCTTCACTTTTCCTATGTAATAGACTGTGACACGCTGGGTCCCCTTATTTTAAAGTGTCCTTGGAAAATTTCATCATAAAAACTACTACAGTTTTGTAATTCTGCCAAGCAGAATTATCCTAACTTGTAGCTCTTGTAAATTTTAGGTCCTTGATTTATAAACTTTTTATAGTAAGTAAGCCCCAGAGAAAAAAGTCTAGCAACGTCAAACAAGGAAATCTCCATGGTCACTCAATGAAATGACTGTTAAACGCCCTATCCAACAGTTTTCAAAATTTTCATCAAAGGCAAAACTTTAATCTTCGTTCTTCATCTCTACAAACATTTTGTCTTAAATATTTTTATTTTGTTGTGTTCCAGACATCTTCTAATACTTTTTCTGGGGATATTTATAGTTCTAATACTACTTCGGGAATTGTCCTTCAAGTTCTTAAAGTATTGTAAATTCCATTTGGTTTAAGTTTCAAATTTGGAACGACCTTATTGGTCCAAATTGTGTAATTATTTTCTTCAATATTTGCATTGTATTTTCTTTTTATCTTCTAACATACGTTGGTGATACTGTGATGATATCCGAAATATTCGGACTGCAATAAAAATATTGGAGTTCAACTTCAAACAAACTATTCAACTAACTGTTCCGGTTTCTTACCAGTGGTTATTTGCGCCCCACATATTTTTTATGATGATTAATGTGTGCGCTGTGCACTGGCAGGGGACGTGCAAAAAACTCAGCCCGGAAGTTCTGAAATTCATCCAGCGCCCGTCACCGTTATGGAATGCGGCATAAGCCTGTTGCAGCAGGAACAAAGGAGCAAGAGCCAAGATTCGCACAAAATGCGGGTCACCCGAAATAGCAGTTCCGCTGTCGACGCGACAAAGAGCTTGCGAAGAAGATTAGATTTTGGTTTCGGCACATATACAGGACCCACAAAAGCAAGCTCATGAGGTTTGCTTGTGAAAAAAAATCAAATCACCAAAATATGACAAAATTGCTATTATACTAAGAAATATTTTTAGTTCAACGCATAGTACAGTAAAACTAACAGAAAATTAGGCCAAACGCAGACATCCAAAAAAAAAGTCCTTTCTAGCGCGAAATAGTTCCATACCCTCATAAGAGTTAGTACTAAAAAGTTACACCACCACCACCGTCGGGTTTCGGGGGGAGGGGGTGAAAAGGGCAGGAAATTCTTATTTTTCACAGTTTTGCGTGAATATCAAGCTATGAGGTTTAGCGCAAACGTCATCCTATACGCAAATGATATACATTGAATTCCGAACAAGAATTGTTATATACAGAATTATGGTAAAGTGAACGGTTTCCATGATATGGAGGGGTAAAGATTTCTTTGTTTTTATTTCACGTAGTTTTTGTTGAAAAAACTTAAAATGATGACAGTATAAATTAGTAACTGAATAATGTATGTAGAATAAATATAGATATATCTATGCATATATATACATACGTAATATATACATATTACACCCATAGATTGTTATTTTTTTGTCACAACATAACCTCATAAGTATATGACTGTAAATATGTCCAATACAAGTTAGTAGCCTTAGTTAATTTGTACTCACTTTTTGCCCTCATTCTAATTTCTCAATCTAATTTGTCCTTAGCTTGTAAAAATGAGAAAGTCATGAATAGGAAGCTCATGTGAAAACAAGAAAATATATATTAAACAATCCTCATAGTACGCTTCTGCAGAGATGGATGCGTCCAAAACTGCGAGTGTCGAAGAAGTGGTCTCAATTGTTATGTGCAGCAATTGTTTAGGACTTGCATGTCTCAATAGAGATACTGTAATCATCGACGACGATTTAAATGATGATTCTCAAGTGGACGAAGAACACGAAGATTTGTTTCCTCTCACCAGCCCGAGTGAACTATTTGGTGCTGACTGATAACGCAATTAATGATTCACCTAAAACTTATAACCTTTTGTATCATTTTGATTTCCCTCCCATTTTTTTAATATAGATTGTTTAATATATTTTCTTGTTTTTCACATGAGCTTCCTATTCATGACTTTCTCATTTTTACAAGCTACGGACAAATTATGGGGATGATTTGACATAAAAGAACGAATGGAAATCAGATCGCTATAATGAATGAGGGCAAAAAAGTGAGTACAAATTAACTAAGGCTACTAACTTATATTGGACACATTTACAGTCATATACTTATAAGGTTATGTTGTGACAAAAAATAACAATCTATGGGTGTAATATGTATCTATATATGCATAGATATATCTAGATATATTCTACATACATTATTCAGTTACTTATTTATACTGTAATCATTTTAAGTTTTTTCAACGAAAACTACGTGAAATAAAAACAAAGAAATCTTTACCCCTCCATACCATGGAAACCGTTCACTTTACCATAATTCTGTATATAACAATTCTTGTTCGGAATTTAATGTATATCATTTGCGTATAGGATGACGTTTGCGCTAAACCTCATAGTTTACTAGATATTCACGCAAAACTGTAAAAAATAAGAATTTCCTGCCCTTTTCACCCCCTCCCCCCGAAACCCGACGCTGGTGGTGGTGTAACTTTTTAGTACTAACTCTTAGGAGGGTATGGAATTATTTCGCGCTAGAAAGAATTTTTTTTAGGATGTTTGGGTTTTGGCCCATTTTTATCATTTATTTTTAACGCGGTGTAATAAAACACCTCTTATATTTTTTTCAACATCTTCGCGTCTACCATCGGCTTTGAAATACGGCAACAAAGCACTTCAGCCAGCGAACCGGCCGACAAAACCAGTTACCCAGCGCGTTTTGTTTCTATAGTACGTAAAATTAACTGCGTGTACGAGCATTTGGGCTACCACACAGCGCTCACTTTTTCGGCCACCGGCAAGCTTGGCAGAGAGCTCAGTGGCGTTTCGTATGTTCGGGAGTTCGGGAGTTAACGTGCGCAAAATGAGGAAACAGGGAATGCCGTTGCATTCTCAAGCACGAGAAATAATTGCCAATGTTATAAGGATTTGACTTTCTCCATAGTCTAAGGCATCACCGTTAAGAATAATATTAACCATAAATTAAATAACAATAATTATATGAAAATTAAGTCAGTGAGTTACACAAAATTGAGCTACGCCCCTGAACTGTGACTAATTCTATAATATTTACGAGTTCTTCCCCCTTGCATCTCACGCATTCTGCCGTAAGGAGGACTATAGTACACCAGAGATATCTCTGTAGTACACCTGCTGATAACAGAGCTCAACAAGCGGAAAGAGTGTCACAAAAGCACAACCAATTTTTTTTCGCCAAATTCCCTGTATCTCTTTTGCATTTATTTCGCTAACAAATTTATTTAAAGCAGTTTTATGATTGATACATGTCTATAATAGACATAGGTCTATCGATTTTAGATACAACCGGAAATTAGTAGAATGAATTCAAAGCATCTAGACGAATTTTTGGCAAATAGTAGGTCGACTGTACGTAAATTATTTCGATTTTGAAACAAAACCCGTAACCGCAAATGCTGAAATGCAGCTATAGATAATCAGATTGAGAATAGTGTGAAGAAGCGATATTCAAATTGCATAATGTATTGCTATAATCCGTACGAAACCGAAAATCAAATCAATCGATTTATCTATTTTTTCTTATGGATACGCATTTCAAAATTTATGGCTTCGCAAGTTTTATATAACGCGGCAATCTGTAAAATAATTATGAAACAGTTATTTTTAACAAAATTGGAAAGTGTAGGTTCGATAAAAAATGAAGCTACTTCAGCATTTTTTAACAGTCTGGTATGTATCTACATCAATAAATATTTTAAAATGTTGCAAACAAACTTAGAAAGTATAATATCTACATCTACAATACGTATCGTGCACTGTTCATTGGAGTGTGAAGCTTGGCTGCGAAGTTGTGAGAAAAATAGATTAAATGCAGCTCTCCTTGAAGACACTCGATATGACCCAATTTCGATGTAACAAATAAACAATATTTTTATAGACGTTAGGTCACCATAACATCGAGTTCACTATGACCATTACCTGTGTGTGTGGGTGGAGTACTCGAATAACGCGTGTTATCTAAAATTGTACACTAGATTGTGACAGGTAAATATTTCATGTCCCTAGAATTCCGTAAGCGGCGGCCATATTGGTATTATTGATAGGTGATGGAGGACAGGTCCGTAATCAACAACATTTACGTTTTACGCACACGAATCCTAAATTTGAATAGATAGAAATTAACATTAAACTCTGTTCTTCGAAGCACAGAAAAGGGCTATACTTAGAGTTTCTGTGTTTGAAGTTAGGTTAGAGCCACAGAATATCAAGGTTAAGGTTAGGAATCTGTCACAAGTTGTGACATTTCTGCCAGACATGCTGGAGGCGCCCAGAACAATGCTGCTAACCTTGTATTACCAAATTAAGAAATGTCATTTCTAGGGTACAATTGAAGAGCGTTTTTAGATTAGCATTTGATTAGCTGACTAGCAATAATTGTCCAATGTTGTAAAAAAAATAGAAATCCTTTTTTCCTATAAACAATGGCCAGTGGCGTAACCAGAATGTAAAGTTGCGAGGGGCTAATTTTTTTAAAAAAATTATTCTGGAATATTTGCAGCAAAACTATTGTTTTAAAATGAATTTTATTTAGAAATAAATACCACGCGACAGATCTTTGGAGGGGGGGCTAAAGCCCCCAAAGCCCCCCCCCCTGGTTACGCCACTGACAATGGCTAATTGCTTATAACAGGCTAAAGCCTAATTTTTTAGAACCGTAGAATTAAAATTTCCCGCTGAAATGACGTCATAAATCATCGTTTTGAGAAATTACAGTAAATAATAAAAATAATGCAAATTTGCATTCTTTTTTAAATTCAAATTAATTACATCTTAATATAATAATTGCATTTTATAATGTTATTTACCTGGTTAAATAATAGATAATAATGATGATAATTCTCACCCTCACAATACTCCAAAGTAGGAGTACCCCAAAAGCAACCACATGCTTGTGTGGGGGAGAGGTGGCAAAATGCTTAGTTCTCAATGTACAGGGTGTTAAAAGTTTAACTGTAGAGATGGTTTTCTTACTGAAAAATCTAATTCTTTCTATGCTTTACTTACACTACAGCTAGTCACGGTCTTAATTATTTCAAACCAAAATGTACTAAAATACTCTTTCGTGCTTTTTAGACTGAGGTAATATTAGCAAAAATTTTCGTCTGCGACGCATTTTTAATTGTAAAACTAAATTTCATTTTTTTTTTAATTTGGAACCCCCAACCGACAAAGTCTAGCTAAACCTCTGGAAATATGCCATGTAAACTTGTTAAATTAAAGGGGCGCATTACAAAGAATAATTTTACTTTGTTTTTGATATTAAATTCGTTGTAACAGACACGCTTGCATGTTCTTATTTTATAAAAGCTTCTGCAATAATGGCGTTTCTAACATTAAACCGCCCTGTCGATTTTTTTCGTCGTGTGGCGCCAGTGGAGATCTCTTGAAACAGCGCTATGCACAACAGGTCTTCAATATAGTGTTGGTCCGGACCATGTTTATCAAAAAGGGACCAATCGACATTTTTTTTAGATTAAGGCGCCTAGAGACAACCATAATGTTACTCTGGAAAGAACCAAAAGCCAATTTCTAAACTATGCTTGAAACACGATACACTTACCCACGGTATGTCACTAACGAATCCGAAAACCAGGCAACTCTGCGCATCTACGTCAGTTGCGAATCACGAATTCTAAATAATGCATGGTGTTTAATGACGGCTGCGGTTGTGTTTTACGATTTTGTATAGGTAGTTTACAGTTTAATGTGTCAAGAAAAAAGTGTAAACAACTGACAGCTCGACAGTGCTTTGATATAGGCCAAAAATGCCGGGATGTGCAGTCAGCGAATCAAATTAAATGTGTTTTTTTATCAACAGAATATTCATTCATTTATCTAGTAATAAATTCTACATATTTTTAACAACATTTATTTAAAAGAAATAAGCAAAAACCCATAAAAAAGTATCTATGCTGTGTAAAACATATGGAGCAATTTAAATTCTGATTCGCAACTGACGTCACAAGATGCGCAAGGACATACCGTGGGTAAGTGATCGTCAGTCCAGCTCGACAGTTGCTTTGAAATAGGCCAAAAATGCCGGGATGTGCAGTCAGCGTATGTCCAAATAATAATATAAACAGTAAGGGAAGTATTATAGATTTCCCAAGGACAATAATCTAGTAAGGAAACAGATTATTTATAGAACAGAGCATTAAAAATAGGGGACTCAACAGAGTTTATGCCTGGTTTATACAGCAAATAAAATAGAATGTGCAATAAAAAATTAGCCTTGTTATGGTCAAAGGGAATCATTATTTGATCCCTATTTTACTCACTATTTATTATGTTGTTTTGTTTGTTGTTTAACTATAAACTAAGCATTATTTGTGCAGGTTGTGCTTGTGTCGAGGCTTGTGTGCATTAATTGGTAAATAAGGCTTTAATTGACATAAACACTGGAAGGAAAAAGTTATATTTTTAGTAAGGCTTTGAATTTTATTTATTAATATCTTTGCCTATAACAAGTCATCTGTAAAATACTTTTTTTCGATGGAGAGTTTGTGTCGATAGAAGCCCAAACTTAGTTCAGGATTACCTTACTTAAATATAAATGTATTATTTAGATACCTATATGATATTTTTTTATTGTCTACCAATATACTGTCTTTTAAAAGAAAAATCCTGTTAATTTAACAAAATAAACATCAATTTTATTTGCATGCATACGATTAGCTAAAACGCAAAGAAAACAAATTATTTGTAAAATTATAATTATCAAATTAAATATGTTTTTTATCAACGGAATATTCATTCATTTATCTAGTAATATAATCTACATATTTTTAACAACATATATTTAAAAGAAAACGTTTAAAATAAGCAAAAACCCATAAAAAAGTATCTATTGCTGTGTAAAACATATGGAGCAATTTAAATTCTGATTCGCAACTGACGTCACAAGATGCGCAATGACATACCGTGGGTAAGTGCATCGTGGCTTGAAATATATTGTTATTGTTGAACTAAGTGCTATAACCGATAGAGGAATTATTGTTATTTTTCCAAAGAGAACCAAGTGCCTAATCAGATACTCAAACTGTAACATGAGGGCACTTGGTTCTCTTTTGTTTTACAATTTGAGGTTAGAATTTTCTGTCACATGATGGCGCTTGGTTATCTTTTGTTTTGAATTTTGATAGTTTGAAGTTAGGTTTTTCGCAGGGTTTTTCTTTCAGTTTCATTGAATTGTATCAATCTAAACATTTTGAAAAATGTGCTATACCTAACAAACAGAAAATGTACATAGGTACTAAAAATACAGGGTGTAACTAAACTGATGGTCAAAAATTAAACCACGTATTCTTGGAGTCAAAATAAGGGCACTTCTTCATATATTTTTTTCTCCTACGGGCCATAGTTTTTTTTATACAGAGCGTAGAAGTTTGGAGAAAAATACACATGTTTCTTAGTGTTTCTAGAAGTATACGAGATATTTTCTTCAAACTTGGCGTGTCACATGAGCAGATGAGCCGTCAAACTTAAGGTTGACATGAAGCTTCTAAGGCTCCCAGTTGCGGAGATACAGGGTGTTAGTAAATTTAATTAGTTCAGAAAAATATGAATACCCTGTATAATCGCATTTTTTTAATTTGTTTTGAGTGGTGAATAGAATGGTTAACAAAAAGTATCTCTTAGTATTTTTTCATATTCGCAGCCGTTTCTTAATTATTTTTAAAGAACGGCAACGCTGCAATGAACAATAGTCACTTTAAGAATAAATCTAGCAATCTGTGGATGTCAATTAAACTTTATTTGACAAAATACAAAAGCAAAAACAGTAATAAAAGAAACGTATTGCTATTAGAAAATTAAATTATTAAATGTTCGAAATGACCGCCGTCTCTTTCAATACACGCAACTATGCGTTTCCGCATGTTTATTATTGCCATTCGCAAGTCCATAGCAAAAGTGCATATCAGTCTATTCTTCAAATGAAAATAAAATTTTTCAAAATATTGATACTAAGGTGCAAAGTTGGCAGCCAAATGATTCAAATAATGCCAAGTTTAATTGACATCCACAGATTGTTAGATTTATTCTTAAAATGACTTTTTTATTGCAGCATTGCCGTTCTTTGAAAATAATTAAAAAACGGCTGAGAATATGAAAAAATATTAAGAGATACTTTTTGTTAACCATTGAATATACCATTCAAAACAAATTTAAAAAATGCGATTATACAGGGTATTCATATTTTTCTGAACTAATTAATTTTAATAACACCCTGTATCTCCGCAACTGGGGGCCTCACAAGCTTCATATTAACCTTAAATTTGACAACTCATCCGCTCATGTGACACGCCAAGTTTGAAGAAAATATCTCGTATACTTCTAGAAATACTAAGAAACATGTGTATTTTTCTCCAAACTTCTACGCTCTGTATAAAAAAAACTATGGCCCGTAGGAGAAAAAAATATATGAAGAAGTGCTCTTATTTTGACTCCAAGAATACGTGGTTTCATTTTTGACCATCAGTTTAGTTACACCCTGTATAATGTACTACATAATTTTCTGCACGTTATAATACCTTTCTGGAAAATAAAATTCAGTTTATTAATTGTTTGAAGAAGCTTGAGAATCGAAGAAACCAACGGCCGCGTGTCCGTTGTGTTCCGTTTCCTTCCCATGGGCGGCGGGCGGCAGCTCGGCTATCGCCTTTTCCGGTACCGGCCGCGTTCAGAGTTCACTGGAGCACGCCGGTGCCCGAATGCGGGACGCGGTCCACTTTCCTTTTCCCTTACGTAACGTTGCGCAATGGCCGGCATTCCGCGGCGCCACACAAAGTACGACTTACGTCACCCCCTATACAGGGTGTCCGGAAATTACGTGCACATACGGAAGGGGGTAATTCTTTGGCCCATTTTAAGAAAAAAACTTTATATGAACGTATGTCGTAAAAGTCCTAACTTTTGAGATACAGGGCGTTGAAGTTCAATTTTTTAAATTGAATTTTGGCTACATCTCCCGAAATAATCAAGCTGCTGAACTGAAATTTGGCACTGCTATGTTTTTGGGGATGGAGAATAAGCTGAAAATGTCAGTTTCTACGTGTCTCACAGATGGCGCCACTTGCGCTGTTTTGGATCGTGCTTTTACTCGTAACTTTTTTGAGGTGATCTTTTTGGTCTTGCAGATTTATCATTTTAGTGCACCTTTTTATTCTACAACAAAAAGGTACTCTTGCTTCATACGGATAAAATCAACCGTTTGCGTTGAAATTGGCAAAATGTGCCTCAAAACACCTGTTGACTCCAATGTTCGAAACATACAATTTTCACCGACCGCTTTCAAATGCTACAGATCAACTGTACCTTCAAAATGAAGAAAAAAATCCCTATGAAGAATGAACCAAAAATTATTCGCTTTCAAAATGGAAAGGATTGAATTTGACAAAATTTGAACACCCTATTTCCAGAAAACCAATGGTGTTTTGACCAATATCCATTTAGCATTTTTTTCTTCATTTTGAATGTACAGTTGATATGTAGCATTTGAAAGCGGTCATTGAAAATTTTATGTTTCGAATATTGGAGTCAACAGGTGTTTTGGGGATCATTTTGCCAATTTAAACGTAAACGGTTGACTTAATCGTTATGAAACAAGAGTTCCTTTTTCTTGCAGAATGAAAAGATGCACTAAAATGATGGACCTGCAGGACCAAAAAGATAACCTCAAAAAAGTTACGCGTAAAAGCGTGATCAAAGAACAGCGCAAGTGGCGCCCTCTATGAGATACGGTGAAATTGACATTTTCAGCTTATTCTCCATCCCCAAAAACATAGCAGTGCCAAATTTCAGTTCAGCAGCTTGATTATTAAGGGAGATGTAGCCAAAATTCAATTTAAAAAAATGAACTTCAACGCCCTGTATCTCAAAAGTTAGGACGTTTACGACATACGTTCATATGAAGTTTTTTTCTTAAAATGGGCCAAAGAATTACCCCCTTCTGTATGTGCACGTAATTTCCGGACACCCTGTATAGGTGTTCGGTTTCGTTATGCGAAAAAGGAAGCGGGCCAATTGCGAGACGGCCCCAAGTACGCCTACTTTTCGAATTTCGTTTCGGCCGGCCCGCGTATACGCTCGGGAGAGAGGCTGTTACGTCAGGGACTGAAAGGGGTACGGAGCGCTGGACGAGGAAATTCTCCTGAAATCTCGAGAGGCGGTACTTGCTGCTAAGGTATATTTATGTGAAATAATTAGTAGCTGCAAACAAAATTTGGTGAACGGATGAATTGTGGGGGTAGTGGGGTAGCACCACTTTTAAACACTGGCAGCACTAGCGAGCACGTAGAGAATAAGTCCCTTTTGTTCGTCATGTAGGTACTTACTTATTGTATACCGGAGTTGACTTGCCTGACCCTTTATCGTAAAATGGACTGCGTATATATTTATAGTATATTGTTTAAATCTCCGACCAAAAATTCATAGATAAGTAGGTAATGTCCTATCTCCCCACACTAGTGTTGTTTATTATGAATAATAACAAAAAACCTAACCTCAATTTCTTATTGATAAACAGCAATTTTCTGGTTAAATCCCCAAGGCCATGGGCGTGTGCATTTTAGAAGGCTAAAAATTAAAATAAAAACTAAAATCATGCAAAACAATACTTCATATTATATATTTACAATACATTGAAAAATCATTTGTTTCTTCACAGAAATAATCTGTAGCTGATAGGATCAACTCTGTTTGTTTTCCCAAATGCCGATCCATCTTTCTGCAGCAAATCTAAAAATAATAGTATTTATTAAATTAAAATTTGTCAACAAAAAATGTCCTATTTATGAGATAAGATATGAAAATAAATAATTTTCATGTAAATTTTCATGCACATTTTTTGTATATCTAAAGCCTAGTGCGGGCAGCAACTTTACTTTTATATTTATGTTTTTGCTTTAAGAATTATTTGCACATGCGCAATTTGAATTAGTAGACTTTTTTAGTACTAGAGTTTTCACGTGGTGAGGTTCTTCTTGGTGATTGTAGTTAACAATATAGCTTTTATTTGGCAAATAATTTGCTTTCAGAATAATAACGATTATAAAGGAAAAGTTAAAACTTCCCAAAAATTAAATAAAAGTAAAAATAAAACATAAAAGCAAAGTGTTGCCTGAACGCTTCTAATATTTTACCATATTATTATGTTAACTTTTAAAAAATAAAGCAAAATCATTTTGCTGCACGAACCAGGCTTTACTATAAATAGATTGTAAAAATTTCTTGTTTTTATAAAAAAAAAGAACTTCTATCCGTTATTTGATTAGAATTTAAGTTGACAATGACACAAGGTTTTTTTTAAACCTTAAAGCTATTTCAACTTCAACAGCCACTTCAACAACTTGCACTTGTTTGAAAGAAATTCACAAATTTTTTTTTTAAAAGTGACATGCAAAAAATATTCCATTCTAGTGGCGTATCAATTTTCAAAAATGTGTTCTTAATGGATTAAATAATTCCTTGAAGGGCCCCTTACTTTCATCCGGCACCCAGCCCCACAAAAGCTTGAGCCGATCCTGAACCCCGACCCTCCTTCCAAATTTTCGCTAGATACAGCCCTGGTAGGTATAATGCAAACATATTTTTTCAATAAGAGTTTCTCACTTATTTACACCAGCGGATAAGCAGAACAAATCCTATAAATAAAAGGGAGCCACAAGAACGAAGACAGAATATTTCTATATGGGTAACCTAATAAATGTTACAAGCTTTATCCGTATATATACCAATACGCGGTGTTAACATGTTAAATAATGTACAGGCTGTCTCAAATTTAGTGTTTGCTAACTTTCTTTTAAATATAGAAATAAATTGTATATTTTTGTGCTGATGGTGGGAACAAAAACAAAAAACATCCTGATAAGGCCAAAACGTAACTTCTTTAAATGGCTCACTCAGTATATTATTTGGGAAATTGAACGCTCTTTTAATTCTGCACAAAACTCTAACGTTATTTTTTTCTTGTACGAACAGCTGAGATACGGGGATGGTGAATGAATTCAAAATCACCTCAGTAGGTTATGAACTTATTTGTTAAAAAATTCAATTATTATTGTTTGTTGACATAAATAAATACAAACTTCAAGGTGGCAGATTGGCAGATTGGCCATACTTAAAGCTCAATCTACCCGATTTGGCTACCTGACTTTTTCGCACGCAGAGAAGTGCAACATGCTGGAAACTTACATTGTGACGTCACGGAGCAGTGATTGGTTGGAATGTTGCGCAGTTGCCGTGTTTCTATAGTAAGGGCAGAATGTAAGCGAAGTCGGCAATAAATCATCAAAGAGAGAGCGCTATATCTATTGCTTTACTTGCACTCGCACAATTACACTCATGTCTCCTCCAATTTGTATTCGAGGTACGTCTTAAAGTTCGCTAAGCACCTTTCATGAAAGGAAGAGAGATAGAAAACCTATAGTACTTGTCTTGTATTACTAGTTGATTGTTTAAGGCAGGCAGGGTCGGCCTAGAATAAATTATTGCTTTACTACCTGATATGAACGGACGGATTAAAAATTTGTACATAGGTACCTGTTGTAATTTCATTTGTAATTTTTGAAGATTAATTCAGTAATTTACTCTGGCAATTAAAGGATAATGATCCTGAAATTCAAAGTTGGTCTTAGGTATTTAAATAATTATTGTAATGGTTAGGCAAAAAATATTTTATATTTTTAGTTACAAATTAAATATGGCATGAACAATTATAAACCTTTTGCCATCATTCGCTTTTTTGTTGTACACACATTTTGGATTTTTGTCGTGCCAAGTTCTCATATTCGCCCCGTGTTGAAAAATCCAGGTCTCGTCTAAAAACACTACGTCTAGAGGGCAGCTTGAAAATAAATTGGATGTATATTGTCGTAGAAATTGAACTCTTTTTGATGCTATATCTGGCTTTTCCATTAAGTATTGTCTTCCATCGATTATTTTGTACTTAAATCTAGAGATGGGAAAGTTCCCTCTTTACGAAAATTCCCGCAAAGTTTCCGACCAAAATTTCCGAAACTTTCGGAAAGTTTCCAATTTTCTTTTTTATCGTTTACTTTAATTAGTCACACTTAGAGCTTTCCAAAAATACCAAATATGTCATATTTTAAGTGAAATTTGCTAAGGATATTGTAGAAAAGGTATAATATCACAAAATGTAAAAGTTTTGCTTTGTAATTCGTATTTCATGATCATAATTCAAATTTCCACTTTCAGATTTTAAATTATTAGTATTATTGATTAATTACTACCTACAGTAAAAAACGTACGAAGTGACGGTTTTTTTTTGTTTAAAAAATACTATTATTTTTTTGCAGACTTAGCTTATGCAACCGTGTTTGTGCAGATTTTTTATTCACTTTACTAGTCTAATGAAAATTTGCAATAAAATCGCCATCTTAATTTAAAAAAAAAATCGGTTATTTGGCGATAACTTTTTTGTTTGAAATTAAACTATTTTTTTCTTGGCGGCATTCAAGTCCTTGGAAAAAACAAAAACTACACAAGTTTAGTTTTTGAACCACCAATGTATCTTAAAAATTACCGAGATAATCGCTCGTAACATCTTATTGTGACACCCTGTACAAAAGTAAAAATAAAATGTAAGGATAAAAGATAAAACCAAATATGAAAGAATAATAAATTCACATATTGTTCATATTATCATTATTTATCTAGTTTAATTTAATTTAAACTTATTAAACTTCAGAAGTCAAAAAGTCTAATAAAAAAATATATTTGATCTGTGGTCTATAGCAGTTCATTCATTCTTCTTTGTTCTTTTTTGTATTTTTTAGATTATGTCATGAATCTTGGCCAGGCATTTATGACGGCAAATTTAAAATTTCCACATAAATTCCCGGAAACTTTCCGTGAAAGTTTCCCTGGAATGTTTCGGACACTTTCAGGGGAAGTTTCCTATACCTTCAAAGTTTCTTCCCGGAAAGTTTCCAAAAACGGAAACTTTCCTGACTTGGAAAGTTTCCGATGCCCATCTCTACTTAAATCCAAGATTCCTTAAAATTACACTTAACGTTGATTTTTTGCAGCTCAAAATTCCCTTTTTTTCCAGTTCTTCGCATATTTTTTCCCTAGTTAAGTGTTGCTTGTTAGTTGTCATGTCACAAATCAAACTTCTTATTTCTCCTTTATCCGATTCTGTCAAATCTTTAGTTTTCGGGGCTGCTTTACTTTTAGTGTGTACATTTTTAATATGTTTAACGCCTTCTTGCCTAATTCGTGAAATGGTCCTTGACGTCCTTGTACTAATCTGTAACGCCTCCGATGCACATTGAAGTACCGATAAATTCTTACGTGTCTTATCTTTTTTTTTTTCTAGGAAATATTTCACCACATTTAATATTAATTTTCTACTTTGGGCACTGAATACTTCACGCTGCATTGTTATTACAGGTAGTCTATCACCAAAATAAACCAATTACTGCCCTGTTTTATAGGCGTACTCCAATTTGAATATATTATCTTCATTAACATAATGTATCAGACAAGGACAGAGTAATAAAAAGTTGATCTTGCGGTTCCCTCGCTCCAAAACATAAGGGAGAACAGGTAGGAAAATCATAGCCCATCTCTCTCGATTTTATGGCCGACTTCGCCTTTACCTTCTGCCCTTATATACTATACAAGCTTTATTTCAATGTTGGCCAAAACGCCAGTATTATTGCGTTGTATTTTGAATTCCCTGCGCACGGTCGATATTGATTACTTCGCAGATGATAGAGAAGTCGCGGCAACAAGGGCTAACAGAATTGAAATCTTTTCCGTTTTCAAAAACACTAAATACGTAGTGTTATCTTTGCGAGATGCGTCATTTTCGTCTTTAGTTGCCGCGTAATTTTACCAAGAAGGAGAAAAAAAAACGAAAAGAAATACCCGCTGACCCGACCACAAATTATTATAAGTCAAGACAAATGAAAACCGCAACATCTTCCGTTCCTCCGCGACCAGTCACCGTCGAAAATAGACCCGGTCGAGTGCAACCTGCAGTGGCGTAACTGGCCGGTTTCCTGGATACGCGTTTCCGCTTCTGGCCGATTAGTTTTAATAAGACGGTTGTTAAATCTTTCTCCCTGCGCAATCGGCGACGAGCTTCACGTTAATTGGATGGTTCAGATCAATAACCATGCCCCTCTTATTATAGACGTTGGGTGCATGGTGCAATAATTGTAGCATCTATCGATTATTCATCATGAAGTTGTGTCGGACTAAGTTTCCTCCACGCTTGTTGACGTTTATTCTGCTTGAAAATGTAAGGCAAGTCTTCAAACAATCAACAAAAATGCCTTTGACTATTTAGGTCTAGGATGGTCTTTGATAATATCTAAGGATGACATGAAGATCACGGTTTTTACAAAGATTTAACAAAAAACATTGGAGATTTGACAAAAAAACATTGGAGGAATAATGAAATCTATTAGCAGCAATTTTTTACAAAACATTTCTGAGTCGCCTCTTCAGCCGTCAGGCTGGGACAAAGCATCTGCAAACGACTCAATACTTCTTGATAGTTTCGAGGCCAACGATAAAGACAGGCCATGGGCGCTTACGCATATTCGCGTAGTCACGTGACCAACTTAGTACTAAATAATAAAAGGCATTTTTGGAGATAAGTAGAAAAAACAAATTTCGTAACAATTTGGCGAGTTTTCTTTCATCTATTACATTATTGGTTTTGTGCATCCAGGCTTTCTCTAATTGCTTTTTCAAAATTTTCAACCTGCCTCGGCTGTTTTGGGCTGAGAGTTAAACGGCACTGCACTCAAATATTTTGGCACATTCTCAAAAATTGTTGGGACATCACCTTCCTTTAGGTTAGCTGATATTCTCTATAGGCATTTTCCTCTCACAACACATTTGTCCACTTTAATTGTTTCACTTTCTTGAAATCTATTAGCAGCAATTTTTTACAAAACATTTCTGAGTCGCCTCTTCAGCCGTCAGGCTGGGACAAAGCATCTGCAAACGACTCAATACTTCTTGATAGTTTCGAGGCCAACGATAAAGACAGGCCATGGGCGCTTACGCATATTCGCGTAGTCACGTGACCAACTTAGTACTAAATAATAAAAGGCATTTTTGGAGATAAGTAGAAAAAACAAATTTCGTAACAATTTGGCGAGTTTTCTTTGATCTATTACATTATTGGTTTTGTGCATCCAGGCTTTCTCTAATTGCTTTTTCAAAATTTTCAACCTGCCTCGGCTGTTTTTGGCTGAGAGTTAAACGGCACTGCACTCAAATATTTTGGCACATTCTCAAAAATTGTTGGGACATCACCTTCCTTTAGGTTAGCTGATATTCTCTATAGGCATTTTCCTCTCACAACACATTTGTCCACTTTAATTGTTTCACTTTCTTGAAATCTATTAGCAGCAATTTTTTACAAAACATTTCTGAGTCGCCTCTTCAGCCGTCAGGCTGGGACAAAGCATCTGCAAACGACTCAATACTTCTTGATAGTTTCGAGGCCAACGATAAAGACAGGCCATGGGCGCTTACGCATATTCGCGTAGTCACGTGACCAACTTAGTACTAAATAATAAAAGGCATTTTTGGAGATAAGTAGAAAAAACAAATTTCGTAACAATTTGGCGAGTTTTCTTTCATCTATTACATTATTGGTTTTGTGCATCCAGGCTTTCTCTAATTGCTTTTTCAAAATTTTCAACCTGCCTCGGCTGTTTTGGGCTGAGAGTTAAACGGCACTGCACTCAAATATTTTGGCACATTCTCAAAAATTGTTGGGACATCACCTTCCTTTAGGTTAGCTGATATTCTCTATAGGCATTTTCCTCTCACAACACATTTGTCCACTTTAATTGTTTCACTTTCTTGAAATCTATTAGCAGCAATTTTTTACAAAACATTTCTTAGTCGCCTCTTCAGCCGTCAGGCTGGGACAAAGCATCTGCAAACGACTCAATACTTCTTGATAGTTTCGAGGCCAACGATAAAGACAGGCCATGGGCGCTTACGCATATTCGCGTAGTCACGTGACCAACTTAGTACTAAATAATAAAAGGCATTTTTGGAGATAAGTAGAAAAAACAAATTTCGTAACAATTTGGCGAGTTTTCTTTGATCTATTACATTATTGGTTTTGTGCATCCAGGCTTTCTCTAATTGCTTTTTCAAAATTTTCAACCTGCCTCGGCTGTTTTGGGCTGAGAGTTAAACGGCACTGCACTCAAATATTTTGGCACATTCTCAAAAATTGTTGGGACATCACCTTCCTTTAGGTTAGCTGATATTCTCTATAGGCATTTTCCTCTCACAACACATTTGTCCACTTTAATTGTTTCACTTTCTTGAAATCTATTAGCAGCAATTTTTTACAAAACATTTCTTAGTCGCCTCTTCAGCCGTCAGGCTGGGACAAAGCATCTGCAAACGACTCAATACTTCTTGATAGTTTCGAGGCCAACGATAAAGACAGGCCATGGGCGCTTACGCATATTCGCGTAGTCACGTGACCAACTTAGTACTAAATAATAAAAGGCATTTTTAGAGATAAGTAGAAAAAACAAATTTCGTAACAATTTGGCGAGTTTTCTTTCATCTATTACATTATTGGTTTTGTGCATCCAGGCTTTCTCTAATTGCTTTTTCAAAATTTTCAACCTGCCTCGGCTGTTTTGGGCTGAGAGTTAAACGGCACTGCACTCAAATATTTTGGCACATTCTCAAAAATTGTTGGGACATCACCTTCCTTTAGGTTAGCTGATATTCTCTATAGGCATTTTCCTCTCACAACACATTTGTCCACTTTAATTGTTTCACTTTCTTGAAATCTATTAGCAGCAATTTTTTACAAAACATTTCTTAGTCGCCTCTTCAGCCGTCAGGCTGGGACAAAGCATCTGCAAACGACTCAATACTTCTTGATAGTTTCGAGGCCAACGATAAAGACAGGCCATGGGCGCTTACGCATATTCGCGTAGTCACGTGACCAACTTAGTACTAAATAATAAAAGGCATTTTTGGAGATAAGTAGAAAAAACAAATTTCGTAACAATTTGGCGAGTTTTCTTTGATCTATTACATTATTGGTTTTGTGCATCCAGGCTTTCTCTAATTGCTTTTTCAAAATTTTCAACCTGCCTCGGCTGTTTTGGGCTGAGAGTTAAACGGCACTGCACTCAAATATTTTGGCACATTCTCAAAAATTGTTGGGACATCACCTTCCTTTAGGTTAGCTGATATTCTCTATAGGCATTTTCCTCTCACAACACATTTGTCCACTTTAATTGTTTCACTTTCTTGAAATCTATTAGCAGCAATTTTTTACAAAACATTTCTTAGTCGCCTCTTCAGCCGTCAGGCTGGGACAAAGCATCTGCAAACGACTCAATACTTCTTGATAGTTTCGAGGCCAACGATAAAGACAGGCCATGGGCGCTTACGCATATTCGCGTAGTCACGTGACCAACTTAGTACTAAATAATAAAAGGCATTTTTGGAGATAAGTAGAAAAAACAAATTTCGTAACAATTTGGCGAGTTTTCTTTGATCTATTACATTATTGGTTTTGTGCATCCAGGCTTTCTCTAATTGCTTTTTCAAAATTTTCAACCTGCCTCGGCTGTTTTTGGCTGAGAGTTAAACGGCACTGCACTCAAATATTTTGGCACATTCTCAAAAATTGTTGGGACATCACCTTCCTTTAGGTTAGCTGATATTCTCTATAGGCATTTTCCTCTCACAACACATTTGTCCACTTTAATTGTTTCACTTTCTTGAAATCTATTAGCAGCAATTTTTTACAAAACATTTCTTAGTCGCCTCTTCAGCCGTCAGGCTGGGACAAAGCATCTGCAAACGACTCAATACTTCTTGATAGTTTCGAGGCCAACGATAAAGACAGGCCATGGGCGCTTACGCATATTCGCGTAGTCACGTGACCAACTTAGTACTAAATAATAAAAGGCATTTTTGGAGATAAGTAGAAAAAACAAATTTCGTAACAATTTGGCGAGTTTTCTTTGATCTATTACATTATTGGTTTTGTGCATCCAGGCTTTCTCTAATTGCTTTTTCAAAATTTTCAACCTGCCTCGGCTGTTTTGGGCTGAGAGTTAAACGGCACTGCACTCAAATATTTTGGCACATTCTCAAAAATTGTTGGGACATCACCTTCCTTTAGGTTAGCTGATATTCTCTATAGGCATTTTCCTCTCACAACACATTTGTCCACTTTAATTGTTTCACTTTCTTGAAATCTATTAGCAGCAATTTTTTACAAAACATTTCTTAGTCGCCTCTTCAGCCGTCAGGCTGGGACAAAGCATCTGCAAACGACTCAATACTTCTTGATAGTTTCGAGGCCAACGATAAAGACAGGCCATGGGCGCTTACGCATATTCGCGTAGTCACGTGACCAACTTAGTACTAAATAATAAAAGGCATTTTTGGAGATAAGTAGAAAAAACAAATTTCGTAACAATTTGGCGAGTTTTCTTTGATCTATTACATTATTGGTTTTGTGCATCCAGGCTTTCTCTAATTGCTTTTTCAAAATTTTCAACCTGCCTCGGCTGTTTTGGGCTGAGAGTTAAACGGCACTGCACTCAAATATTTTGGCACATTCTCAAAAATTGTTGGGACATCACCTTCCTTTAGGTTAGCTGATATTCTCTATAGGCATTTTCCTCTCACAACACATTTGTCCACTTTAATTGTTTCACTTTCTTGAAATCTATTAGCAGCAATTTTTTACAAAACATTTCTTAGTCGCCTCTTCAGCCGTCAGGCTGGGACAAAGCATCTGCAAACGACTCAATACTTCTTGATAGTTTCGAGGCCAACGATAAAGACAGGCCATGGGCGCTTACGCATATTCGCGTAGTCACGTGACCAACTTAGTACTAAATAATAAAAGGCATTTTTAGAGATAAGTAGAAAAAACAAATTTCGTAACAATTTGGCGAGTTTTCTTTCATCTATTACATTATTGGTTTTGTGCATCCAGGCTTTCTCTAATTGCTTTTTCAAAATTTTCAACCTGCCTCGGCTGTTTTGGGCTGAGAGTTAAACGGCACTGCACTCAAATATTTTGGCACATTCTCAAAAATTGTTGGGACATCACCTTCCTTTAGGTTAGCTGATATTCTCTATAGGCATTTTCCTCTCACAACACATTTGTCCACTTTAATTGTTTCACTTTCTTGAAATCTATTAGCAGCAATTTTTTACAAAACATTTCTTAGTCGCCTCTTCAGCCGTCAGGCTGGGACAAAGCATCTGCAAACGACTCAATACTTCTTGATAGTTTCGAGGCCAACGATAAAGACAGGCCATGGGCGCTTACGCATATTCGCGTAGTCACGTGACCAACTTAGTACTAAATAATAAAAGGCATTTTTGGAGATAAGTAGAAAAAACAAATTTCGTAACAATTTGGCGAGTTTTCTTTGATCTATTACATTATTGGTTTTGTGCATCCAGGCTTTCTCTAATTGCTTTTTCAAAATTTTCAACCTGCCTCGGCTGTTTTGGGCTGAGAGTTAAACGGCACTGCACTCAAATATTTTGGCACATTCTCAAAAATTGTTGGGACATCACCTTCCTTTAGGTTAGCTGATATTCTCTATAGGCATTTTCCTCTCACAACACATTTGTCCACTTTAATTGTTTCACTTTCTTGAAATGTGTTAGCCACACATACTTAATGGTTTTTTAGAAATTAAATCTCAGTGGGAATTTGACGAATCCATTTTTGGCGCAAATTTTGATCCCGAGGCAAAGCAAATGTTGTTATGGTGACATTTTCTTCCTGGCTTTTGTAATATGTATAAATATAATATAAACAGAAACAATATTTGGTATTTAGGATATTTTTTACGCAATAAAAATTAAAACTCACCTCAGTATACTGTAAATATTGACGAGGTCCCAGCTGATCGCCAGCGTGAAAGGCCGAATAGGAACCGTATCAGGGCGTGGGTCGACAACGAAAATCCTCGAGTACAACACTGATTTATTTCGCACAAGGTGAATATTGAATACAAAATACACAAACCCGAACGTGGTCAACGGGAACGGCTTCCAGCCACCCGGACCGTCTGAACTCGCGGATCTCCCGTAAGCAGTTCACCCGTCTGTGTCTCAGGCTCCACTGTCCACTGTCCATTCCGGGGGGAGAATTCCCTGTGTGTGTTCCTAGCGGTTCCCCTCCGCCAGGACACATGCGCACTAGACACAAACTTGTTTCTAAAATACAAACTAAGACGTTTAAAAACACTTTAAACATTTAAAACTTGTCAAAACCCAAGCTGCCGCTTTCAGTTATGTGACAAGTGACATGTAACGACGGAATAAGATGGTCACGTGATTTTTGTGCGCCGTGGCCTGTCTTTATCGTAGGCCTCGTGATAGTTTAGTGTGACGTCAGAGCAAGTCCCGCTTGTCGGTTGCAAGCGGCGTGTAAATGTTTGTATTGATTTCATCTTCGAAGTAAATATTAAATATGCTATAGTTTCTAGAAGGCAAAATGTAACAATGTTCGGTTGCAGCCGCCTCGGCGCGCCGCTGTCCCAGCCGCGGACAAAGACTTTCATCGGCGCTCCCCGATGCCGGAAGTGCTGGCATTCCAGCCGCGCGGCAGATTTAGACAAAAATCTCCCGGATAGAGCGTAATCTACGCGTTGCGTGCTTTACGGCCGCAAGCCGATCCGAAATAAAAGAGCCTATTAATAAGCCGGGAACAAGACGTTTCCACGGCGACGGCGACGTTAATTTTAATTATAAGTGGCCGGGGGCGACGACGGCTTTATCCGCCAGGGGGCGGTGGGTTTCCGCCGGCCGCCCGCCGCCTAGATTTAATTAGCTTTTATTATTGGGCCGCGTTGAAAATTTTTTGTCGGCGTTGCGACACACGGAGAGAATAGATATAAACGTGGAGCCAGTTTGTTGACAGCTAACACTGGAAAAACACGAAGAATAACGACATGGGGCCATTATTTTTCGTTCCCAGTAGACAAACTTTGACACTCGTGTGGTTTATAAAATTTATAAAAAGTTGAACTTCAGTGCCCCGGTACACAAATAACCATTTCTTAGCTATATTATTCTTAAACGCACTGTATGTTGAAAATAAAGAGTTTATGTTTACAAGAACTTTTCCTACTAAAATGAAATTTTCTATACAAAGTGTCAAAATTCTGAATGCTGCTGGGAAGCTTGTAAACCAGGCGACATCTGGCTATTTTTGTCAGATACCATTTAAACAACGAGGCCCGAAGGGAAGATGAGGGCCACAACCCCGTCCAAGAACCATCATATTTTTGTTAATCCTTCTGAATCTTCATCAGAGGCATATTTATAATATGTAGGTGTAGGTACCTAAAATATATAGAACACAGAACAAACCTACTAGACCGTCAGACAGTGACAGATTTTCCTTACTGATTTTCTCATTTATGCCTTGGAGAGGGTTGAAAGGTAAATCGATGCCGAGAGGGAAAATAGTAATTTTAAGTTTGGCCCCCGGGGAGAACATGGAAAATTCGATTTTTCAAAACAGAAAAAAGGTACTAATTCTCACTTATGCCATGTTCACCGTATGATTTCTTATACTATTGCGACCTCGAAAACCCAAAGGCATAAGTGTAGCGTGTGGAAAAAGGGTTGAATTAAGGGTTTGGCAGATCACAAAAAAAATTACTTGGTTTACTGATTCCGTCAGTTATGCCGTCCGAAATGATGAAAACTTATATCCTCACTAGCCCAAAAATTGATTGGCAGAAGTGACGCGTGGGGAAAAATGCACTTTTGGGTCGGAAAATAAGCCGTGATCTGATTTCTGCCTCTGAAACAATAGAAAAATTTTTTGCAATTCATTTTATCCCTGACAAAATCAGTTGACGAAAAAACAAATTTCCGACTTATTTTCCGATCCAAAAGTGCATTTTTCCCCACGCGTCACTTCTGCCAATCAATTTTTGGGCTAGTGAGGATATAAGTTTTCATCATTTCGAACGGCATAACTGACGGAGTCAGTAAACCAAGTCATTTTTTGTGTGATCTGCCAAACCTTTAATTCAATCGTTTTTCCACACGCTACACTTATGCCTTTGGGTTTTCGAGGTCGCAATAGTATATAAGAAATAATACGGTGAACATGGCATAAGTGAGAATTAGTATCTTTTTTTCTGTTTTGAAAAATCGAATTTTCCATATGTTTTCCCCGGGGCCAAACTTAAAATTACTATTTTCCGACCCAGCATCGATTTACCTTTCAACCCTCTCCAAGGCATAAATGAGAAAATCAGTAAGGAAAATCTGTCACTGTCTGACGGTCTATACCGTCAGATATACATATCACGACCAGTTTTTATTTCTGTGCTTTAAGGCGCTTGCTTGGATTTTTGGACTATAAATTGACAACCCCCTTAAGTTGTTAGTTTGTGAGGTTAGAAAAAAAAGTTTTTTACAAAAGTTTTAGATAGTAATACAAAGTTTTTTGTGACGCTATTAGACCTTATAGGTACAGTGTGTTCTAGAAAGCCGTGGCAGACATAACTTATGTTTTTTATGTATATTTTTGGATTATTGAATTCTACGCATTTTTCCGATTGCAACGAAGTATAAAAATGTTTCTATATGTTCGCTCCAATCATTTGTTCAGAACTGAGCCTTTTTTGTGAGGGATTACTTCTTGGGTCATAGGTTGCCACGGAAGACAACTGCCAAATTATAGTAATAATTATTTACAGTTTGCAAGAATATTCACGCTTTGGAAAACAAAGTGGCCTATTTTAAGATTTCAGGGAAAATGAAGAAGGGAAATTGAGAGAAATGAGACATTTTAAATAGTTGCATAGTTAATAAACTTCGTCAAATTTATTGTTTGAAATTTAATTTTTGTTGAAAACGACATTAACATTTATAAAAAGGATATATTTTTATATATTTTTGTGAGGTTATTAAAAAAACAAAATTTATTATGACAGACCTGAAAATGTAGAAACACTGAAAGGTAAAATTTAAAAAAAATAAAATTTTATCGTTGACTCAATAAACATAAAGTTAGTAGCAAATATCAATAAATTCATTGAGCAAGATGAAGGCCATGTGGAGTATTTGTAATAAGTATAGGAATATCCTTTTTCTAAATGTTAGCGTCGTTTTCAATAAAAATTAAATTTCAAACAATAAATCTGACGAAGTATATTTATTATCTATGATATTATTTAAAATTTCTCATTTCTCTCAATTTCCCTTCTTCATTTTTCCCTGAAATCTTAAAATAGCCCATTTTGTTTTTCAAAGCGTGAAAAAAATATATATATAAGGTGTTCCATTTAAAAAAACATAAGTTATGTCTGCCACGGCTTTCTAGAACACACTGTATAAGATCCAAAAGCGTCACAATAAACTTTGTATTAGTATCTAGAACTTTTATAAAAAAAACTTTTTTTCTAACCTCAAAACGAACAAGTTAAAGGTGGCGTCAATTTATAGTGAGCCACCCGCCACCCTGTACTATGTGATCACGTAGGTATATTTTTACACCCACCTTATTTTCTCTTTTTGAGGTTAGGAAAAAGTTTCAATTACAAGTTGTAGGTAGAAACTAAAGCAAGCTTTTTTCAGCGTTTATTTAGTTTTATACAGGGTGTTCAGAAAAGCGGTGCCAAACCATATTTATGTTTTCTTTAATGGAACACCCTGTATATTTTTAGATATTTGAAATCTGCCTATTGCCACAATTTCAACGATGTATATACATGTAATATGTTTGTTTCAAGCGTTTGGAAAATATTCGACCTGGAAACTTCCAATTTGGCTATTTTGCGGGTATACCTTACATAGGAAAAAATGTCATAAATGATGATGAGTATTCGCCCTTAAAATATTTACTTTAGAGTGTTTCAAGTTCAATGTAATTTGTTTACTAAATCAACAGGTTGTAGATATACAAATTTGGGCTATGGGGAAATGCAACTTAGCTACTTTTTCAAAATACCAATCATACCAACCTAATTTACCTCTAATTGGATACACCCTGTCCAGAGATGTCGTTTAAGGTGTTAACAAACCAAGAATGTTGTTCTTTTAAGCCCATTATATTGGACATTAATTAATTATCGAATTAAGTACAAACGTTTCCGACTTAAGTGCACAGCTACTCGGAATGCATGGTCTTGGCCGTTTAAGATCTTGTTAATCCTATTAAATCAACTGTTATTTTCAAAACGTCTTCGAGCCTATCTTCTGTTGCGATACTGTCTCACCGTTTAAAATGTGTGTACAAGAATTCCCATGGTGTTGCAACCTGCGGAGCATCTTCGACCTTTTAACGTTATGTAAGTGAAGATCCTACCTGCAATCTGCAATAGACCTTATCTGAAGACTTTCTAAACGAAAAAAGTTCTTTAGGTCTGATAGTTCTTACAAAAATGTTGTTTCTTCAGGCGAAACACGTTCGCAATAATAATCCTCACCCTCATAATCATAATGCTCCAAAAAAATTTATTGGGTCCAAGAGATACATTTTTATTGTGGAATGTGAATATTCTTTTTGTATGAATTTGCTTATAATCTTCCATGGAACTTTAATCGCCCTGCCCTGCCTTCCTAACTATAAATCATTAAGATGAAGAGGGCATCAATAATAAATGATTCTGTGCCAGAGATGAAGAATAAATATGGTCAAGGAGCGGGCAACATTAAAACGAATGCAGGATGAAAACTACCTGGTAAATGCTTCGTTTGCATGGGTAATCGAATACATTTTAACTGTATAAACGTTATAATATTGTAATTAATAGTTTTTAATTAATTTCTGGTCATTTCTGAGAGGGTACGTTAGAATATTATTTCGGAGATTTTCCCTTTCTATTGGTTCATAAATCATCCCCAGGGAATGAAACTGGAGAATAAGTTCCAAAATGACTGTACTAAACTCTATTCAAACTAAACGCAAGTGAAACATAAACAGAAGTTGCTGCATGGCTAGAGCGTGATACGCACGTGATCGGCTTGCTATTGGCTAACCGGCAGTAATAAAGTCTGACCCGGCGGGCGTGTGCAGCGAGTCGGTGTTTCTTACAGAGGTGTATGATTTGCAAGTTGGCCTTTATTTTTTCCCGATATAATTCTTTCGCTGTTTATTAATTAATTGTTGGAGCTACGATTTGCGTTAATAGTAAAAATTTGCAGGTAAGTGAATGACTAGGTGTGTCATAAAAGTTTGTTTTTAAAGTTCTCAATACTGGGGCATATTATTTAAAAATTTTATATTATAAAATTCATAGAGATTGTCTTTAATGCGGCCCTGCCTCGTATTACCCCTCAGAATTGTTCACGTGCTTCCATCGTGTAAATGTTTACGCGCCACTTGCATTTAGTTTGAATAGGATATAGAAGCATTTAATTTCGCATGTTTTGCAAGGTGGAACTTTATGGAACTTTTCTAATAATAATACTTCTTGTTTCCAGTTTTAAAAATATATACAGGGTGTCTCTGGTTTTAGTCGGGAAAATTGAATAGGCAATAGAACTCGTAAAAATAAAAAGAAAGAAAGTTCAGTAGGACCGAATAAGACGCATTGTTATTCCACAGTACAGTATACAAGCATATAGTCCAAAGCACAAAAGAAAACGCTTCTAAAGAATGCGGGCAGCGTTGCGAGATTTCCTATACGAGTAGTCGTTATTTATTGGCGAATACAAGTTTTATCATATTGAAGCCGAATTTCTGAACTCTGTTACACCGAAAAAATAAAGCTCGCATCACGGGACCACTCACCCATTTTTGTTTATCATTTATTTTTAACGCGGTGTGATAAAACACCTATTATATTTTTTTCAACATCGTCGCGTCTACCATCGCCTTTGAAATACGGCAACACAGCAGTTCTGCCAAGGAGCCGGCTGACAAAATCAGTTAGCCAACGCGTTTTGTGCCTGTTTCTATAGTATGTAAAGTTAACTGCGTATTTGGGCTACCACACAGACCTCATTTTTTAGGCCGCTGGCAAGTTTTTTCCGCCGGCTCAGAGAGCTCAGTGGCGTTTCGTATGTTCGGGAGTTAACGTGTGCAAAATGAGTAAACAGGGAAGAACGTTGCATTCTCAAGCACGAGAAATAATTGCCAATGTTATAAGGGTTTGCCTTCCTCCATAGTCTAAGGCATCACCGTTAAGAATAATATTACCTAACAATAAATTAAATAACAATTGTATGAAAATTAAGTCAGTGAGTTACACAAAATTGAGCTACGCCCCTGAACTGTGACTAATTCTATAATATTTGCGAGTTCTTCCCCCTTACGTCGCACGCATTCTGCCGTACGGAGGACTATATCAAGTGTATCCAATCAACCAGAACCGCACCGATCGAGGGCCGAGTGTAACCGCGCCTACCGGGCACCTACCCTGCGGGCTGGAACCACTAATACCGGAAGTCTCAACTGGTTCCAGCAATCAGCGTGACCGTTCGGGCCGGCCTGGGACGCGCGCGGCGAGAGGAGGAAGAGGACGAGAAGAAGAAGAAGTAATGAGGTACGGGAGGAAATGTTGTGTCGCCGGAGCGCGGAGAGGCGAAAAAAGACAAAAAAGGAGAAAAAAACGGCTCGTTCCGTATCATCAGCGCGCTGCGAGCGGATGCGACGCCGGAGAGATTATCGCTGCCCGGCTTTTTTCAGAGCTAATTATGGTGCATTTTCAGATTTTTACGGTGCCCAGATTATTACACGAGGTGTACGGGAATTCGTAGTGGTTCTCGTATGGGAGCGAAGAGTTAATGAAGATCGTTCTTCGCTTGGGATCTGTGGAATGCCGGCGACGTTTTTAAGCAGGAACTGAGGAATTTTACGACGGCGTTACAATAATCTAGCATCCTGGATTATCTTCGCCAATCGAAGAAGATAATTTTACATAAATATTGAATAAATAAGCAATCTTGTTTCTTCGCTATACAGGGTGTCCCACGACGAACTGCCGCGATGATTTATCCGATTATTTCCCTCATACTGCTTGCATCCAATAAGGTAGCTCCTTCCATAAAAATCCAACCAATCATATGCCTCTGCTAGCGATAATTGCACTTGTGCAAATTATCACTTCGTTGCTTAGCAACCGCGAATCTGTTGGATACAAACACGTACCTACTTCTTAAAGTTTGTGTGTTTCACACTGTTCTAAATTTTACATTGCTAAATTCTTGTTATTTAGACCTCCGCCTTCGTTTAAATTTATGACACATTCAGAAAATAAACCAACGCGACAGGGTGTAGGTATAATCGCATTTGCCTTGGATACCCAAGCGTCATGTTTGTTTACTCGAACGCTACAGTCGAAGCTGTCAATAAACTCGTTCAAAATGAATCGTTTTGGAAATGTAAACATAGAAAAAATTAATACAGAAATTATTAAATCCTATTCGAGAAATAATCTCGACAAATATCACTCGTGTCGGAAATTTTTCTAGATAATTTTATTCCCAAGCCCTATTTTGCCTATTAGCAAAACCACTCGTACAAATTGGGCTTTTATTTTTAGAGATAAAAGACCAATAATTTATACTCGTGATCTTTCTAGGCAAAATAGCGCTTTCGAAAAAATTATCGATAAAATTTCCGGCACTTGTGATATTACATACGACTATTTCCCTCGTCCTAATTTCCACCAATCACAAACGCGCAATTTTGAATCTAGTACAAATAGTTTCTAGATGGAAAAACTGTATGACGGCACCTGTCAACAGTTTTTTCGAGTTTACCCGCGGCAAAACTTGACAGCTGTTTTATAATAGGTAGTATGTTTTGTAAGCTATGTGTATGCAGAATAATCTGTTACTCATGAAATAGTCTTGTCAAATACCATTCAGGCATCTAATTTTTCCTGTGAAAAAAATCAAAAAAAAAACAATGCTAAGTAATATTTGTTTAACAAAATGCATTCGTGCAGGTGCAAAAATCCTCGTCTTCGACTCGGATTTTTGTTGCCACCAGCACTCATGCTTCTTGTTAAAATATTACTTAGCAACGTGTTTTTTCGATTTTTTTCGGAAAAATTAGATGCCCTTATAATATTACTTACGAAAATACACTTTGGACATTTTTGAAAATTTGATCACCCCGTATTTATTTATTACCAAAATATCAACACAGTCCACTATAGTAGATGCCCTTGTACAAGGAAACCAACCCCAATTAAACAATAAAGCATTGACATATTATTAAAGACTGCTCACGGCTGTCACGTCTGACACATTTTTGGCTCACCATGCGCTTTCCGGAGATAAAATACAATGCAGAACACATTGTTAGCCATCAGAGCCATCTGTTTTCCAGGACATAAAGCTATAGCCGTGAGAAGTCTTTATAAATACGTCAGTCAACGAATAAAGGCTTTCATATAGGAGAAATTAATAGTTATGTTTTTACTCCTGCAAACGTCATTTTTGACATAAAATTTAAAATGTGCCCTAGCCGCAAATGGCAACGAAGACAAAATAATAGTAATTGCCCCCCTCCTCTGCACAAGCATTGGTTGCTTCTGGGGTACTCCTAGTTTGAAGTATTGTGAGGGTGAGAATTATTATTATTATTATTATTATTATTACCGCGGTGTTTACTCAACTCAGGAGCAGGGTAATTACCGCAGCTATTGTAAACAACAAATAATGTCATTTGATAGATTTGTAAATTTGATGTGAATTTTAATTCGCCTAAAATCGGCTAATTAACAATTTGGCATCACCGGTATGACCGGGAATGCCACCATCTTGAAAATATTTTAGCCGAATTGCCTCCCATCGACTTTAGTAAACTGCCAAATATTTTGGCATACCGACACAAAAGCATTTTCAATATTTACATGTTTTTCAGTAGATACCTATACCTATAGGTACTCCTCTTCCACATTATTAGACGAGTTATATTTACCATACGATTATAAAATTCATCCAAACTCCAACAAAAATATATCGAGGAAATACCAAAATACCCATTAAAAAATACATAATTTTGGCAGCACCGCTAACGGTGCTATAAATAGGTACGCTTTTCCCGAAGTGTGGGGTACACAATCATCCGGCACGTGAATTCTTCAAAAATATCCGCATGGAATATCACAAACAAATCATCTGCTCTTGTTATAAATTAACTTTTAATTTGCTGTGTGGGGAAGGAGCCATCACCTTTGATTTTAACCAGGTGGTTGAACTGACCATTATTATGTTTAGAATTATTTCAGCTGGCTGGCATAATTATAGATTATAGAGTTGAATCATTGTATTGTTATGTATGAACTATGGGCTATTATGGAAAACATTGATTGCAAGTAGACAGATTTATTTTAGTCATTGTGTAGACACGTTTGTAACGACCATAAATGGCTACTTTTTACCATCAAATTAATGGGATATGTACTAGGTAACATCCGTCGAAGACAAATTAATTTATTTGATTTTGAATACTTAATATGTAAATTTCGTGCTCAGTCTGAAACGAGGTCATGCCAATATTAGCACGAGATTTAATTTGCCACTATGACCATATACATCTAATGGTCTTAATCTTCTTGGCGGAAGCCAAGTAGGCAAGTTCAAGAACGAATGGGTTTTTTTAGTTCCTAGAACTGACGTGTGGGAAATAACTAGTCAGAAAAGGACGGAGTGTGTCTAAAGTCCGAAACTATCTTTTGTTACATCAACGAAGATTATAGAATAATTGTTGTAAACGTGTTTATTAGTATAAAAACTATTTAAAGCGTGTTTATTAGTATAAAAGAAACAATAGTACTTACCTCTGCTACTAACAAAATTGTATTTCTAAATCATGAACGGACATCCTATAGATTTTTTTACATTACTTTAGAGGTTTGTTCTTCTTGATTTGACTATAGGTGAAGTATATAGCTTTTGCTGAAGATAAAGGAATGGTTTCGGTTTATTTTTCGAAAAAGTGGTACCTACCATTCCTACCAACAGCATTTCTGGTATTATATTGGGACCGCACTCCAACAGTACCGGTAGCATTTCATATTAATATGCAACCAGGCTTGTTATGAGCATGATACGCAGTCGAGTCAGGGGCCTGGGGATATTATTGTTGGCGCAGCATTTATTTGTTTCTTGTAATGTAATGTTCGACTTCGCAATCGAACATGAATTATGCATATTTTGGCCGATGCCTGATCCCACGCGGAGGCCGGTGTTTTAAATAAAAGATATCGAATCTACTTCCTCCGTACTGTTTTGTAAAAAGAATTAATAAAAAAAAAATAATATGCTACGTTTTTAAAAAGGACTAAAAGTATATTAAAATATAATAATGTTAAAAACGTACTAAAAAGTATAATATAATTATTGTTCTTGAAATCGGCAGTAAAGTGTCTCAAAATCGTCATTAAAGCTCAGACATCGTCACTGAAGTAGCCCATTATTGCACGATTTTTTTTCAATAAGTAGGCCTTGACGAGATGTAAACATCAAACGTCAGACGCGGAGCCACATCGCCCGTCAAAAGTGACCAAATATTCAAAACTCGGCCAATAAAGGCCAATTTAACTCTTCGTACAAATTGCGAAATGGTTACCTATAGCAGACCAATCTTTCAGTTTAAATATTTTAGTAGGTTTGAATATCAATCTATTTTTCATGGAGGCTGCACAACAGGCAGCAGTGTGGAGTTTCTGTTAGGAAGCGCCGTGCCTCGTCATACTTGACTTAGGTAGAGCGATCGGCAAAGTCAAGCAACGACACGCGCAGTCGGTTCATGGACGGGTGATCCCGATCCCTTATGATTATTTTTTGCATAATAAAACATTTTTTCCGATTAAATAAATAATATGTACATTGTACATGCGTGGCCCTTGAAATCGTTCCAATACGTGCGGTCGCAAATAAGTTCAACTAACAACGTTGCAATTATCCCTCCCCTCTTTCGCGGTTTGAAAGCTAGCCATAACCTCAAAGGCGTAAGTGACGGTAAATCTAACATCTTATTACGCGACATCGTTATAAACAAACCATGAAAAATGTTTGTAGCTCTACTGGGAGCGCCACGAACTTGTATTACGAGAGTTCCCTATGTATCTATCTTCCCCTTCATAATACTTATGATGGTGTATAGTCTCACCCGAAACTTCCAGATTATGAGGCGATAAATTTCCGGCAAAAAAGGCAAGATAATAACATGAATTTAGAACAATGCCTCTGCCTATCGGAACCCATTTACAACGCGTGCCACGGGCAGCTGAAACTAAAAAACACGACCTCTTGACTCCGCCTAGGCCCAGGTGTATGCGGGCCGGTTAAAACTGATAGCTCACCTTCGCGATACCACCATCTTTCAGTTTTGTTTCGACACGCGTCCAAAAACCACCCCCGCCGCATTATGGCGGCCTGTATGTTTGCCGGGTTCGCGTCTTCCCAGGTAAGGGCCAAATTTTTTTGAAAATTTTCAGCACTTGGTTTCGTCTCGATTATTCCTGTTGTTCCGCTTATCATTTGTGATTTACACTCGTTGGTTCCTCGTGGTACTTGAGCAAATGCCTCCCTTCCCCGATCAAGCATGTGATTGCTTCTGCTTGGTACTCCTGGTTTGGAGTATTATGAGGGTGAGAATTATTGTTATTATTATTTGCTGAATTTTAACAGAACCTTCCCGTTCAACCGTGGAGGTCTTGTTTACTAACTCTGTTTTTTATATGTCCAGTTCCGAATTTGAATTTTTGAACTAGAGATTTTATGCCGCTGCTCTGGCAAAACTGACTTAGTTGAACAACAGACAATATGGCAAAACATTATTGTCAATTTATAGCTGCACTTCTATTATTCATTTTGATTTTGTAGGAGTCAGCATATAACTACATTGTTCGTTAGTGTTAGTGTTTTTCATTAACTTTTTTGTGTTCTTGTGGAAAATGAGATTAATTATTAAGCATAAATTATTTCTAAAACTAGAAAATAGTTTGCAACGATATATGTATAGGAATAGATGAATCACGCTAATACAAATAACACGGTTTTATTTTGCTTCTATATTAGCGGGTCGGGGGGGAAGAATACGAGGTAATTTGTTTACATTGGCATTTCTTAAATTCAGTCTTTCCTATTTTGTAATGCATTATAAATAGTTTTTTGATAGACTTGTATATCGTATACATAGGTATATACTTTGAGATTCCTATATTTACAAAATAACCTAAATCGTATCAAAAATCTGGCAACCTGGAATGTGCCAACAATAACATCTTTTTAAAATCATGAAACAAAACAAGTTGATAAAAATGTAAGTAAGTCTTTAATTACTTTCCAAAATTTTCAAGATCCTGTGTTTATTGGCATAGTTAAAACTTGAAATGTAGTATGTATTGTTCTCTGATGTAAGTATCTTTATTCTTTTAGGGGTTTGAGAATAGTTTTAAATTAATAGTATAAAAGGTGTATGGTGTACATGGACATTGGACCCGCTTTTTTTTTTCATTTTCACAAGACGAATGTAAAATCAAAAATATACGTACTAAATTAGCCCTGTACCCCAGATTTTAGTGATCTTGATATAAAAATAAAGTTCAAAATAAAGCCATGAAATAATAATTATAATAATAATACATAATATAATAATTATTACCCCGACCAATTACTACCTCCTATAAGATACTCTCGCTTGGGACTAATAATAAAAAATAGAGACCATATTTGTTCTTATACTTAAAAAAGCCTCGTTTACGAAACAATTTTAGAATTTTTACGGCAAGAACGTTACAGAAAAGTCTAGTCCCAAAATCAAAACAAAACAAATCAGAAACAGCTGTCCACACTATACCACTATTGCTGACAAAACTGAAACGGTTCAAGTCCACTTTTGTTATCTTGGCATGGATGCCATGGATACGATATTATTGTTGTAGTGTCTAAATAGAAGCTTTGTGTACACCTACGCCAGCGCGTGTCTTTTTACTCTTACACAAAAATCCAAAGGCCGGTAACCCTATGCCCGCAGGTGACGGCAGAAGAAGAAGAAGAACAGAAGCAGCCGCTGCGGGAGAAGAATAATCGCAGGGGCAACAAGCACGTGCCGCACAGCGAGAAACCCTCGCAGGTCGTGGAGAGGAGGAACGCGAGGGAGAGAAGAAGAGTCCAGGCAGTCAACGCCGCCTTTGTGAGATTGAGGAAGGCCGTACCGGTGCACAATGCGAGGTAACCCTAGAAGACAGCGCTGTAATACGAGGAAAAGTAAAATATTTTGTTCCGGCGACAAAAGGCGACGGTCCCGTTTCACCAAAAAATCGGCGTCTAGGCAATGGAAGAGTCTGCGGGAATATGAGACGATGCTGGTCGAATGTAGGACGATTTGACTGTAAAAGTGTTCGTTGTGCGTTTTACCAGTGGCGGCTCGTGATCATGTATATACAGTGTCTCCGCGGATGGAGTCCCCAAGAGGACAAAGGGACCAAAAATTTCATTTTTCGACAAAAAGTCATGCTTGATAAAAGTTTCTGCTTCTCGAAAGAACATGATCTACGGAGAGAATTTATGATTTTTTTATACAGGATGCAAAAAAAAAACAAAAACATGAAATACCATCAAGAATAAACTACCTTTATTTTTAAAAATATCAAAACTTTTACTTAGAAAAGTTGTTTAGAATTAAAAGATGTGTCCGATTGTCACTTTTCAAACAAATCAGCCAACTCCGATTTGTTGATTTCCAAGTGTGAAACTCCTTTGTTTTTAAAAATATCAACAAGTGACAATCGTACACATCTTTTAATTCTAAACAACTTTTCTAAGTAAAAGTTTTTGATATTTTTAAAAATAAAGGTAGTTTATTGGTGATACATGTTTTTGTATTTTTTGGGCACTCTGTATAAGAAAATAAAAAATTCTCTCCGTAGACCATATTTTTTCGAGAAGCACAAATTTTATCAAGAATGACTTTTTGTTGAAAAATAAAATTTTTGGTCCATTCGTCCTCTTGGTGTCCATCCACGGATACACTGTATAGTGGACGCGGCCATAGCCATGATAATGGGCATGTCCTACTACAGTGTGTCCCACTTAAGGACTGACCACCCCTGTAAAATTTTTATTTATTTCTCGATTTCCATAAACTTTTTTTTGTTGGATAGAGCTTCAAAAATGGCATTAAATGCATAATTCAGGTACCTCGTGCCTTAAATTCATGGCCCACTGAGACGGTGTTTTAGTGCTGAAATTTCGAAAAGTACTATTAGGGATTTTTTAGAGGAAAATCAATGCGTTGTTCGAAACCCAAACGTACCAATTTGCATTACCATAGCTCTACCCGGTGTTTCAAAATTTTTAGTGCCCCACTTAATTAGTGACCACCCCTGTAAAATTTTTATTTTTAGCACGATTTCATAAACTTTTTTTTTGTTGGATAGAGCTTCAATAATGGCATTAAATGCATAATTCAGGTGCCTTATGTATTACATTCATGGCCCACTGAGACGAAGTTTTAGCGCTGAAATTTCCAAAAGTACTATAGTATAGGGACTTTTTTAGGGAAAAATTAATGCTAGATTTTTATTCAACGTTGTTGGAAACCCAAACGTACCAATTTGCATTAGAACATGGAGGACTAATTGAAATGACTGAAATTTGAGTTTATGTTATGTTGTGTTGTTTATTCATGTATTTGATGATATTAAATTAAATAAAAATTTTGTCCGCTAATAAATTTTTGAAAGAATATTAGTTCCTCATGAATATTTTAGTGACCAACTTACCAGAAATTAAGAAAATTAATTACAAATTAGTACGCTTTTGTTTAGAACCTCTCACTGCATATAAGAATCCGGTCTTACTTTTCCTTTTAATTTTTTTGGAACATCCTGTGGAGCTATGGTAATGCAAATTGGTACGCTTGGGTTTTCAACAACGCTGAACAAGAAACCGGCATTATTTTTCCTCTAAAAAATCCCCAATAGTACTTATAGAAATTTCAACACTAAAACACCGTCTCAGTGGGCCATGAATTTAACGCACGAGGCACCTGAATTATGCATTTAATGCCATTTTTAAAGCTCTACCCAACAAAAAAAAGTTTATGAAAATCGAGCTATAAATAAAAATTTTACGGGGGTGGTCAGCCCTTAAGTGTGGCAATAAAAATTTTGAAACTCCCTGTAGAGCTACGGCAATGCAAATTGGTACGTTTGGGTTTCGAACAATGCTGAATAAGAATCTGACATTAATTTTCCTCTAAAAAAATCCCTAATAGTACTTCTCGAAATTTCAGCACTAAAACACCTTCTCAGTGGGCCATGACTTTAACGCACGAGGCACCTGAATTATGTGTTTGATGCCATTTTTGAAGCTCTATCCAACAAAAAAAAGTTTATGAAAATCGAGCTATAAATAAAAATTTTAGAGGGATGGTCAGTCCTTAAGTGGGACACACTGTATATAGAAAATGAAATTTTCATTATATATTCATGGTTCCAAGCTATACATACAGATATAGAGTAATTATCGATACTTAATATATTTTTTGTAATTAATATTTTGAGCAAAAAAATTATATCAAAACTTAAGAACAATTTATATTTGCCGCCATTTAAACAACCAATGCAACAATACTTCCTGTCATAGGCGTTGCCAGCTGTTACAGTTATTTCCTAAAATTATCGTTTTCAGTATCGATTCGACTTACTTTATTTACCTCTAAGGCCACGGCTTTCTAGAACACACTGTACACGGTCCAATAGCGTCCCAAAAAACTTGGTATTAGTATCTAAAACTTTTGTAAAAAACTTTTTTTTCTAACCTCACAAACGAGCAAGTTAAGGGGGTGTCAATTTATAATGAACCAAACTGTACAATTTAATATAATTATTGTAAAGATTGTTCAAATAACAAAACTATTTTCTCATTGTCACCAGAGGCAAGCGTATCAGCAAAGTAAAAACCTTGCAGACCGCCATCGAATACATCCTAGCTCTGCAGCGGGTGTTGCAAGAATACGGAAGCTACGGACCAGATGAGGCTTACGACATTGTGAGTAATCTTGGTTATTTAATAAATAATAAGGCAACGTTGTGTGCCAACGTGAATGCAGTGTCCCAACAATGTGAAATAATAACCTCGTTAGTTCCTGCTTATTGACAACGGTGAGAAAACTACATCAGCCGCACTACCACTTGGCCTTCTTCCTTTATAGTGTTCCGTTTCCTGTAGATTGAAGACTCTTTTAGACAATCGTATTCAGTTTTTACTTTCCGATGCATCTACCTATAACAAATGACATTGGAAATAATTATTGTCTACTCTTCTTAGAGAACAGCTCTGAAAATATTTTTATGGGATATCTTTATTGGTCAATAAGAATCATGTTTTTTTTTCAGCCTAGATATTATGGCCAATATGCTCAGTGCAGAGAAGAGTATAATATGTTTGATCCGATAATTGAATACTGAATGATAGTCTTATGATAAGCGACATAATAAAAAAAATCTAGTCAGTTCTTCTGGTAAACCGTGCCTATTACAATCTAGTCATTCAGATAATCTCATATTTTTATATTGGTAGGTTAAATAAATGTTTAAGAAGTCATACATTTATTCATTTCATGCCCTTATTTCTACTCTCATAATTCTAATAAAAGGTTTAAGTGCCACTGACGTGCACAGCATACATAAATGCTTTCGGTAAGTCATGGTACCCTCATGGTTTTTTAAACCAATTGATTGTGACCGAAAAAAAGGATTTTTATTTTTATTCTATAGCAAATCACCCGTACATACCAGACGCAATGTCTTCTTTTTAGGTACATCGGTAAAGTATCGCTAAAAATGTTTTATTTCTATACAGTTGTTATAATATAGATACAGGGCGTCTAGTGACAGAGGGTCTTTCCCATTTCTACCTTGTTTATATTAACTTATAAACTTAAAAATCTGCGAAGAGTACAACCGGACTCCCCATGTTCGAAGGACAGGTTTGCACCGAATTGTGTTAAAAAGTATCGAACAATGAAAATTCTAGAAACCAATGGGATTAAAAATAATTGAAACTTTAACTTACTTTATTGAATACTCAATAATGTAAAAATTATGACATATGAGAAATGTATCGAAGTAAATGCAAATAGCAACGAAGACAAAATAATAGTAATAATTGCCCCCCTCCCCTGCACAAGCATTCAGTTGCTTTTGGAGTATTGTGAGGGTGAAAATTATTATTATTATTATAAATGGTGTAATAATGAGAAAAAATGAAATTTCATTATTTCTTTAGATTTTTTGTATTTAGGTACCTATATGCCTAGGTATTTGTAATAAAGCAAGTTGATTTAAGCGAGTAGGCAGTGGGTATGTTCATTCGCAAAAAATTCATTGCTCCATAAAAATTCCCGGTTCTCGAAAAATTCTCTACTGCCACACCAAGTGTCCGCGTTCGCACGAAGCGGAGTCCCAAGCTGGTTTGACCCGCGCGTATAAACTAATAGAAATTCATAAGTTGTCGTTTCCTGTTTCGGGATGTGTACATATGTGTGGGCATCTAGATGCTATCGGCCGCATACGTGCCAGTCCTTCCCAGAAACGACACATTTTGCTGAATATCGAAATTTTCGGGGTCATCGGACCCTCCGCTTCTGGCGCTACTTCAGTTTGGAACGTGAAGTTATAGCTACCTATAACTTCCAAAGGCAAATTTGAATTCGCATTTGGGTACAAAAGCCATAAAAGTAGGCGAATTTTTATTTTACATAAGGCCATTGACAATAGATAAGACTCCACATGAAAACAATTTTGGCTTATTTGGTTTGTCAGGGACGGACTAGCTGTAGCACAATAATGTCATTTTTTTACACCCTTTACAATGTAACAATATTTTTAGATATCTTGAACCTTAAACTAAAAAAAGGCACTCTTGGTTATTATCGATAAAGTGAACTGTTTTCGAGAAAAAAACTATTTTTGTTTTTATTACATTCGTAAAGAGACCTAAACCTCCGATCAAATATGACTGATCGGAGACCTAAACCGATGAAATTGACATTCTTACTGTGCCTATTTAAAAAATGACACTTTCATTTACATTTGCTTTTTGTTGCTATGGTTGTTTTTTACATGTACCAATTTAACAATCTTTAATTCGTAGAGCTAGGGAATGCCATAACATTAGAAGGAGCTCATGTTGAACCGACATACCTAAAATAGTTTTTCTCGTAAACAGTTCATTTTATCAATATCAACCAAGAGGGTATTTTTTTTAGTTTACGGTTCAAGTATAGCTAAAAATATTATTTTTGTGCCTTTATGGTAAAGGGGGTAAAAAAAATTTACATTATTGTGCTACAGCTAGTCCGTCCCTGCGGCAAACCATGTGCCCTTTTTAAGGAGTCTTATCTATTGTTCATCGTATTAAAAAATAATTAAATTACATAAAGTATTTTAAAAGTTATTAAAAAAACATCGATTTTCAGCGGCGTCCTTGAGGAGCTTGTATCTCCGTAGTTGGGCCCTCTGGGGAACATTTTTAAAGGAGCTTGTCATGTTAATTTAACGTCCTCTGTATAAGTCCGGGAGATTGCCCACATATTCTGGGACACCCTATATATTTTTTTACAAGCTTTTATTTACAAGCTCTTATTTAACTTGCAATGTATGGTGAACTATGTATGTATGTATGTTTAGGTCAAATCTTGCAAGCTGAATTAGAACCACTTCCTGACATCCGATTGAGCTGAAATTTTGCATACACCTTTAGTTCCGGTGACAATACAATATGCAATACTCAATATTGTAATACCTTCAAAATGGCCGTCGCCACAATATGGCGGATGATGTATTTTTTGTCAACCCCCTTAATATGGGTATCAAATAAAAGGGCTTGAAGAACAGAAAACGATAGAGTTAGTGACATCACACTAAATTCAATATGGCCGCCGCTCCAACACGGCGGATTAAATTTTCTTTTCCCTTAATATGGGCATTAAATGAAAAGGCTTGAAGAGTAGAACTAAAAAGTTGAAAATAAAATTATTAATAAAAAATATTTTTAAAAACAAGCTTTTATTTACCAAAATGCTTTAAAAAGAAGAAAATAATCAAAAATTCAAACCAAAGCAAACCCATAATTTTGTTACATTATAAAATTGTATATGATATAAAAGCGAATATATATATATATATATCTTGAAAGTAATTCTAACTAGAAAAGAAATTTACACACGAAAATCTCGCCACAAGCTTTTATATCATATACAATTTTATAATGTAACAAAATTATGGGTTTGCTTTGGTTTGAATTTTTTGATTATTTTCTTCTTTTTAGAGCATTTGTTTTTAAAAATATATTTTTTTCATATTCGGGTTCAGTCTAAAATCTATTTTTTACTACTAACCTGAGAAATCACCATTATTTACCTCATTCCTCTAATGAAAAGTAATATTTCTTTTTCTACCTAGGTAAATAATGATAATAAAAAAAAAAGTACCTAGGTAAATAATGAAACATTTTCTATATGACATTTAAAAATTATTTTCATTTTGTCAGCTTGACAACTGAACTCCCAGGCTAAATCTATCCAAATATGTAAAATAATATGGCAATATTTCAATGTTAGTAGTAAAAAAAATTCTATATACCTACACTTCGGTTGAGAAGGCCATAATTTACTTCGCATATTATATCCTTCGGAGCTACGCGCCTCAGGATATAAAAATGCTCGGTAAATAATGGCTCACTTCTCAACCTAAATGTATAATATACTATTATGTATCCCACAACATTTCTGTCAAATTTTGACAGCTTTGTCAATTTTTAATAAAAAATTTATTTTTGCATCTAGACCATGAACTTACTGATAAAATCATACTGTTTGAATATATTTTTTTGCAAAACTGACATGTTTATTGGACTATTATTATTTTCTACAAGGTAACTCATTGCATACCTACCTATGTGTGCTATATATTCTATTTGACGCACAGAGTGTCCATTGTGACTGTGTAGCCACAAAAGCAACTTTATATATGTCGTAATAATCTTAACGCGATCCCTTCCTAGAATCCAAACCACATAATATAAATGCATGACTGATGCTGGTGCAGCGGACCGCTTCCAAAAATTCCTCCTTTCTTCTACCTAGGCCTAGTTTGTTTTGCACCTGCCTGGACGAGATTTTCGAGGGCGCCCCAGGGCGGGGCACCGGACTGGAACAGTTCCATTTCGGTGGGGACATGTGCCAGCGGATGTGTGGAGATAGAGACAGGTAGGTATGTGCGGGGATGAGAATTTCAGGTAGGGGGAGGATATCTAGTAAACACGATTGGGGTGGTCTGAGGTCTTGTCGGGTTAATTATAGAAATTAGCGGGAGTAAATAAGTCATGAGTGGATATCTGATCTACAATCGAATCTAAAGGGTGTTTAGATTTGATCTGGAACACCCCTGTAAAATTATGATCCGCTGCACGATTTTAATGGATTTTAGTGTGTGTGTGTGTGTAGGAAGTGTCCTTACATTTGTGGGACATATCGTCATGGTGGCATCACTATTCCACGGCTTGCTATGTTTTTTTTTCGATGCGATTTTTTGGAAAATGATATTAGTGATCTTTTATCGGAAATCTGGCAACGTAGCCTTATTCAGCACCCCCTGATACCCCAATGTCCCAAGTTTTATTAATTTACTTCGCCGACTAACATGTCTACAGGGTCAAATTGATTTTTTTTATTTTCAATTAAATATCAGGAATGCTTTGGAAATATTCGAAAATCGGGTAAACTTCATCTAAACATCCTAAAAATTCCTCACTGATAAAGAAAACAGAAAAAGAACACCGTTTTAAAATATAATACCAAAATATGGCATCTTTTCTGTGATTTGTGAAGAATATGCCATATTTAAGTATTATTTTAAAACGGTAGGATGGTGTTTGTTTTCTGTTTTCTTTAATAGTGAGACATTTTTGGGACGCTTCGATTAAGTTTATCCGTTTTTTAAACGTCTCCAAAGCATTGCTGATTTTTAATTTAAAATTAAAATTAAAAAAATTTTCCCAACTATAAGTATAAGGTCCTATAGAAATGTTAGTTGGCGAGGTAAATTCATTAAACTTGGGATATTTGGGTTTCAGGGACTGCTGATGAAAGCTACGTTGCCAGATTTTTTATAAAAAATCGCTAATAGCATTTTTTAACATATAGTATCGAATTAAAATCTAGAACAGCATGACACCCATTGGAAAAGAAAGAAAATATATCAAAAATAACAGAAACATAATTTAAGGGCGATTTGAGGCAAGGGGGTTGTAGGGAGTGATCTTTTAGGGGTGGAAAACGGTTTATCACGATTTCCTGCAAAACTGCAACTCCTATCTAAATAAGTTAAATAGCAAAGTTGTAGGCAATAAAAAGATCTAAAACTTTTGTATTTACACTTTTTTTCACATAACCTCAAAATATCCGCGAAAAATCGAAATAACCGATTTTTTTATTTTTTTATTTTTATCTCCCACAAAAAAAATTCCACAAAATTTGGTGGAAACTTACCTTCTTGTGTCCCGAATACGCTGTAATTTATTCGAATCAAAATATTTATTTTTACCCCTTTTTTTATTTTAAACCGGAAAAGTAACCTCATTTTCAATCGAAAATGCCCACGTCAAAAAAGCTGCTTTTTAAAAAAAGTCGGTTCGCTTTTTGTTCGTTGAAACCTCTACTTTCTGACGGTGTAAAAAAATATACATCGCTATGGAAAATTTTCTCAGAAAATGCAAAAAAACGAAAAAACTCGATTTCGAATTTTTTTTTAATCATTGTTTAAAATTTGCGCTATTTATTGAAATTTAGGTACACTTTAATTAGGTACTTGAAAATTTTAAGATTCCATGTTATATTGATAAACCAAGAACTTGCAAATCTATATACAATGTGTCCCGGATAAGAATGAACGAACATCATGGGGATCTTGCAAACGGTGAGAGATAGAACAACGGTTAAATGGGGAAAAAGTTGCGCAATTTTGAGGTCAATAAAAACAGATTTCTAATATATCTTCTCGAGTTATTTTGAAAAAAGTGAAATTTTGCATTTTCGATTTTATTTTTTTCTGAAGTTGTTATCCCAGATAGGAAAAAAGAAAAACACTTTCTTGTCACTTTTTAACGGGCTTTAAGATGGCGTTTTTAGATTTGTTCTACAACATTTCGTTTTTTGAGAAACCATCTTCAACTTTATTTTTTTAAATACGGACCTGGATTTTTTTTGCAGGTTTTGAAAACACCATGATGTATAACACGAAATATTTTTAAAATGTTTTGAGACAATTATACTGAAAATTCCTTTTTTTCCATTTAAATACAGGGCCGCATTATAGAAAGAAGTGACACTTTACACATACACACACAAAAATCATCAAAATCGTGCAGCGCCTCACAATTTTGCAGGAATATGAAAATGCACTTAATTTGCACTTGATCCACGAAACTAGAACAAAAATAATGTTTAAAAATATAAAATCTACAAAAAAAAATAAAAAAAAAAATTTTTTCTGACCATCCTATACACACGTTAATATTTAACTAACGTCACTTCCGCTACATGTAAATGTTTTTACGCAAGAAAAAAATACCGAACCAAAAAATGTGTGGTTGCTTTATCATCACCTCAAGTGGCATCTTCCCCTATTTAATTTTTTTTGTCTAAACAAGTCGACAGCATAAGTTTCAAGTGTTTTGTTGATAGTCTGGGGTCACAACGTCAGCATAAATCATAAGAAACATATGGCAGATCTTTCAAGCCTGGCTAAAAGCAGTGACTATAATAGGCACTGCTAAAAGGGAATTTTAATTTTAAATGTTTCTTAATGGGGTACTTACTACAATTTACCCGGAAATGGGTCCATCCTATGAAGTGCTTCATTTCCGGGATTGGGTTTCCTTTTCGTTTTTGAGACGTTGTCAAAGAAACGAACCGTTCTGACCAAATATCCCACGAATGCGGACGTGAATAGGTACCGCTAAAATCCGCCGTGTCCCGCGATCCAAAGCCGTTAATTGCGAATTATTATTACTGGTAGGAATAAGTTATTCGTCGAACAACAATAAAACAGGATGTAAAACATTCCCCCAGGGCATGTCTCCCATTCGTATTTCGAGTGAGGCGCTGCCATACGGATTTTCGCCGTGAATTTCAAACGGATAAACCGTAATAATCAATTGAATGCACGTCCTTGTAGTGAGTGATGGCCTTTCGGGGACGTGAGTGTATCCGAATAAGAGACGTGCTCGTACACCGTGTCTTCCACGAACGCTGCGTGCCCATAATTTCTTATTTATTATTATTGCGTTTGAAAAAAAAAAACAGCGCGACAAAAGGCCGTGTTGTTTACGATGTGATTGTTGATTGTAGCATTATGTGACAATAATTCGAATTTTTTAATCCAAGAACGCTAGACGCCCCTACCTCATCTACCTATAGCTAATGCTAATATCGTCCAAAAGTAGGTAACGGTTGGCTTCCATTTGTTGTCATTTTAATAATTATCATAAAGATAATAATATGTAGGTACAAAGCATTATAAATAATTATTTCTTTGAATTCTTTTAATAATAATAACAATAATAATATTAAAATAAATATACAGGGTGATTCAGTTTTAATCTGCAACACTTCAACAGGTGTTAGAAAACCAAAAAATAACCGCACTTTCTTCTGTAAACTATATCATTTTAAGGCCTTATAAAAAAGTTACAGGGTGTTAAAGTTGCAAGAAATATGTGGAATTTATTGAATATTTTACAAACTAGTTGAGATATTTAAGTCATATTTGGAAAAAGTTACTTTATTTCAGGTAGCAAACACATTATTTCTACTTTAAGTGTTACTTATGGAGCAAGTACCTCGAAATAATACGAAAAAATCAAATTTGCTATGAAACCATATGAAAAAATGCTAAGAGAACGTTTTTGTTTACAATAAAAATTTACATAAGAATATGAATACATTTTATTGCTATACAAGGTGGTTCTATATTTTTTCTAAAATAAATTATGCTAATTACCCATTTCTACGCCACTGGTTGTTCAAGATGGTTGATATTAACAGGTTTTATGCTAACCCATGCCCACAGAATATATTCTGTGCCCATGCCGTTATAACGTGTACCAAATATGACTTCATTATCTCAACTAGTTTGTAAAATATTCAATAAATTCCACATATTTCTTGCAACTTTAACACCCTGTAACTTTTTTATAAGGCCTATATAGTTTATAGAAGAAAGTGCGGTTATTTTTTGGTTTTCTATCACCTGTTGAAGTGATACAGATTAAAACTGAATCACCCTGTATTTTATTATATTTATAATATATTATCCTATATTTATTTATGATATATTATTTTATATTTATAATATATTATTTTATATTTTTTATATTTTCCAGGAACATACTCGTATAACCGGTTTCTGAATTTTTAGGCAACCTGTTTTATGCCTTATTAGAACTTTATTTACTAATAACATTTTTCCATTTTGTTTGTTTAGAAAATAAAAGCAAAAACAAATTGGTAACTTCGACTTTTACCACTTTCATTTTTGCAACAAATTTTACTTACATATTTACTTACCTAAAGTCTCTTCGCTTATTTACAATATGCTTTAAGTCATTTTTTGATCTCGTAAATAAGAAAACTATTAACGGTACAAAATACAATGAAAAAATCGTGATCAAAAATCTAAAAACGCATCTATTAAAAAAGCATGCCTCGGTGACTTTTGTGATTTTACAGGCGCCTTCAAAAAATATAATCTATGGTATAATGCAATTTTATTCATACTGTATAAAAAAATTAAACAAGGAATATAGCCACCATTCAAACTGCTAATACAGGGTTTTTGAATCGTGCTTTTACCTGGACCAACATTAATATAGTGTTGGTCCAGCTTTTTTTTACTCATTAGTTTTTTAGGGTTATCTTTTTGGTCTTGCTTGCTGGATTATAATTTTAGTGCATCTGTTCATTCTGCTACAGAAAGGCATTCCTGCGTTTCATAACGATAAAATCAACAGTTTGCGTTGAAGGTTGAAGTCGGCAAATAATGTGACCCAAAATCCTTGTCAACATCAAAATTTAAAAAAATTAATAAAAAAAATAACGGCTACTTCTTGACTTTTTTGTTTAATGTTACAACTTTGATATCTAACATTTTTTTCGTAGCTCCAACAATAAAAAAGTTATAGCGTTGCCTGAACAGTGAGCACCCAACGGTTATAGCTGAGAAAATAGGAACACATAACTTTGAATGTACTGTAACATGGAAAGTTAATTTTACTAATGGTATACAACCAGATATACACCAACATAACCTAACTTTGTTGTGACATAACCTCTCACCACCTCTCACAGCGAACGGCGACAGGCAGAACTGTAGCATGTGTTTAGTAAATTAAAAAATAGCTTTTTGTTACTATTTTGAATTTAATCCACATTTCTCCGAAGACCCCCGTTTTCAGGTCTGCTAAAAATGGTAAGAGTAACGTATTATTTGTGTTGTTACCCGATGATGAAACATCTGCTTATATTAGGCGAGTGTGGAAAGGAAAGGTACTTTCAAAGTCGAGTACCTGCAAAAGATCGAAAACGAAGTCCAACAGCGATGGCTTAATGAAAGAATCCACGAAGAGGACGCTCCCCTTGCGCCGAAAACATCAAACGAAGAGAAGTTTCTCTGCACGTTTCCATTTCCCTACATGAATGGACGACTACATTTAGGCCACGTATTTTCGTTGTCTAAATGTGAATTTGCCGCTAGGTACCACCGCTTGAAAGGCAAAAAAGTTTTGTTTCCCTTCGGTTTTCATTGCACGGGGATGCCGATAAAAGCTTGCTCCGACAAACTTAAAAGAGAAATGGAATTGTTTGGGTGCCCCCCGCAATTTCCCGCTGAAGAAGAAGAAGAAGTGAAAGAGATTAAGGAGGAGGATGATGTCATACCAAAAGACAAGAGTAAAGGTAAAAAGGTATGATATGGAAAATGTTGTAAATAGTAGAGTTGTGAAAGGTTTTCAATTTAGAGCAAGGCAGCGGCTAAGGCTGGAGGGGCCAAGTACCAGTGGCAAATAATGGAAAGTTTGGGATTGGCAAGTGACGAAATTGCAAAGTTTGCAGATGCCGATCATTGGCTACAATATTTTCCACCTTTGACTGTTCAGGATCTTAATAAAATGGGCGTTCATGTAAGTAAAATATACTGTGCAATTATTACTAATAATGCAAACATAAGTGCTAAGAGGATGTGTGTCGTGAAATATTTGATTTTTTTAATAGAAAGAACATTTGTAAGAAAACATTTTAAGCGATAACAAGATATTTAAGTACCTTTTGGCAGTTTAACTAACATCAAACATCAACTGACTAAAATTATATCTCATATTCCATTTCTATAATTATTGTAATAAATCCAGAAAATATTATTGTATGATTTGAATAACTACAAATAAACTTAATATTATTATCTTGCTATAGGTAGCTTTTTTTAGCAAATATGTTCAATAATAATTTTGCTTTACTTACAATCTTTAGGTTGATTGGAGAAGAACCTTTATAACTACTGATGCTAATCCATTTTTTGACTCGTTCGTAACATGGTCATTTCTGAGACTCCGCGAAAAACATAAAATCTTATTTGGAAAACGATATACTATTTACTGTGAGAAAGACGGGCAGCCCTGTATGGACCACGACAGGTCAACAGGCGAAGGTGTAGGCCCTCAAGAATACACCCTTATTAAAATGAAAGTGCTCGGTCCCTTCCCGGAAAAATTGAGGTATTTAAAAAATAATTTATTTCTGTCGATAGATAAAAGTTGATGGCGGAATATATTTTTTATAGTAAACTGTCGAAGAAACCAATATTCCTTGTGGCTGCTACACTACGTCCTGAAACTATGTATGGGCAGACTAACTGCTGGGTACGACCAGACATGAAATATATCGCATTTGAGACGAAAGGCGGAGACATTTTTATTTGTACAAGCAGATCGGCAAAGAATATGGCATATCAAGGTTTTACAAAGGAGGATGGCAAATTTGAGGTTCTTGTAGAGATTACAGGAGAGGTAAGTGCTTTGTTTTTTACTGATGTGAAGCTATAAGTTTATTTTAACTTTTAACTTACATTTTTTTAACTTTTATTTTAACTTTTAACTTACTTTTAAGATACATGAAAAGGATTTTCACTAATTTTCACCCTTGGAAATATATCTTTTATTCCAATAAACTATCATAATAAATTACCAAGACACAATATTATTCCAAATGTCCCAACCTCAGACTAATGAATAAAGAGGACACCGCAATATAGCCTCTTTATACAGATGTAAACAGTAAGCTGAACCCTCTCGCTTTATGAAAGAGATAAATGTATTTACAAATACTACCTATGGAACGAAATACTCCCTTTTTTCACTTGAGAGGAAAGGCACTTGCACTTTATGCACCTTTTTACTATTTTTTAATATCGTAAACTTGGAACCGCACGAAAAACTCTATTTTAGCGTTTGTTCTCTGGTAAAACTAAGCAAATACCGAAGCACAAACCAAAACAAACAAAATGGAAAACAAACAATTTGAGCAAGCGCTAACTTTGGTCCCTGTCAAACTGCCGCAACGTTGCCGATTAGTGCGAAGAGTAATGGGTGTTCCCTACAATAACCATTTTATCAATAATAAAACACCTACATAATCTTTCTTGAACACGAAAAGGTTGTTTTACTTTACTGTTCCGCCTGAATTTTATAAGTGGGGGCAATTTTACGTTCAATGCATCTACTAAAGAAATTGCCGGTTTTATTTATGATATTCCTAGTTATTATGTGACAACATGTTTGGGGCAGGTCAGTAAAGGACCAATATTTGTAAACATGGGGATAGATAAACAACTATGCCTGTCAACAATTCACTTAAATTTGTAAACAAATTCGTCCCCTTTATTCATTAGTCTGAGGTCCCAACTAATACAATTCCCAACAAATTAAATTACAAAGGGTTGCCACTTAATCTTGTGCACAAAAGTTTGTTTGTCTGAAGATATTTGCCTAATTTCATGTGTTCCTTTTAAGAAAAGATTTGCAGACTATAACTGGTTACTCTAAAAAAAGTAGATCGTAATAAAGCCGGATATTTAAAATATAAAACTTATTAAACGTTAGAAACTCAGATACATGTAACCAAAGACAATCCCATCTTTGATCTAACCTATAATAATAAGTCAATTGGTGGTCACAAAAAAATTGTGACATGTCCGGATCATTCCTATGATAATAGTGTTGGTCGAGGTTATACCATAGACAGATAAGAAATATATAATGACCATAGATAAGACAGAATTCTGTCATATCTGTTGTCGTAATACATAAACAATTTTTTTTAATATTCTTATCAATGAAAAGCTAATTCCAAAATGACACAAGGCCTCTAATATAAAGTCAATATAGTATTATTTTTATAGGATATTTTAGGATGTGCCCTAAAGGCCCCTCTAACTTCTTACGAAAAAATCTACACCCTCCCAATGCTAACAATAAAACAAGACAAAGGCACTGGAATTGTCACCAGTGTCCCCTCCGATTCCCCAGATGATTATGCCGCCTTGGTCGATCTTAAAAAGAAACAACCATTTAGAGAAAAGTACGGAATCGAAGACGAAATGGTTCTACCCTACGAACCGGTCCCTATTCTAGAAATTCCGGAGTTCGGCAACCTTGCCGCGGTTACCGTCTATGACAAACTGAAGATCCAAAGTCAGAACGACAAGGATAAATTGCTAGAAGCTAAGGAAATGGTTTATTTAAAAGGGTTTTACGATGGTGTTATGTTGGTTGGCGAATTTAAAGGCAAGAAGATCCAGGACGTTAAGAAAGCACTGCAGAGAACGTTGGTGGATAAAAATGAAGCGGTGGTTTATTATGAACCAGAGAAAAGTGTAATTTCGAGGTCTGGAGATGAATGTGTAGTTGCTCTCTGCGATCAATGGTAAGTGTGAAAAACATCAAAAATAATGTACAGGCTGTCCTAGATTATATGCTTTTGGGGGTTTCTCCTATTTTGCAGCAAACTGCAAAGTAGTTTTTCCTAAAGTTCAGTCAGTTTTGTCAATAATATTATTTGTTAATTATACACCCAGCAAATAATTATAAAATCCAAACATATTTAGGTTCCTTGACTATGGCGAACCAAACTGGAAAAAAGAAACGACGGAAGCGTTGGGTAAAATGGAACTCTACCATGACGAAGTTAGAAAAAACTTCCTAGCCACCCTGGACTGGATCCAGGAACACGCTTGTTCCCGCACATACGGTTTAGGTTCGAAACTACCCTGGGACAAACATTGGCTAATCGAATCCCTTTCCGATTCTACCATTTATAACGCTTATTATACGGTCGCGCACCTCATACAGGGGAATAGTTTTCGTGGCGATAAACCGAATGTCCTCGACATTAAAGCCGAACAACTCACCCCCGAAGTGTGGGATTACGTCTTTTACAAAAATGCCGAATATCCTGCGGCTTGCGGAATCGAAAAGGAAAAGTTGGATACCATGAAACGGGAGTTTGAATTTTGGTACCCGGTGGATGTGAGAACATCAGGAAAAGACCTCATTCAAAACCACTTAACATATTTTCTGTACAATCATGTGGCAATATGGTCCGATGATGAATCGAGATGGCCGAGGGGGATACGGGCAAACGGACACCTTTTGCTTAACTCGGCGAAAATGAGCAAGTCCGAGGGGAATTTCCTGACCCTTGCCGAGGCGGTTCGAAAGTTCAGCGCAGACGGAATGAGGTTGTGTCTCGCCGATGCCGGAGATTCCGTGGAGGACGCCAATTTTCTCGAAAGCATGGCGGACGCCGGGATTCTACGTTTGTACACTTTTATCGAGTGGGTCAAGCAAACTTTGGAAAGTAGGAACGCTCTAAGAACTGGCCCCGCAAATACGTTCAACGATCAAGTGTTCCAAAGCGAGTTGAATCTGAAGATAAACGAAACCGACAATTTTTTCAAGAAGATGCTGTACAAGGAGGCCTTGAGGGCCGGGTTTTTTGAATTGCAAGCGGCCAGAGATAAATACAGAGAGTTGTGTTTAGATGGGATGCATGTGGATTTGGTTTTGAAGTTTATCGAGGTGCAGGCATTGCTGATGTCCCCAATTTGTCCTCATGTGGCTGAAAAAGTGTGGGAGCTACTTGGAAAGGTAACTATACTCACGACATTGCAATATTTTACAGTGTCTACAGTAAAGTCCACATTATTTGGTCGTTTTTTTATTAGCCAATTCAGATTTTAACTCCGCCAATAGTTTCTGCTTGAAAAGTGATTACATTTAAAATACATATTAACAATGGGCTGTTTGACCTAAAATTCCTTTGCTACTTTTTTACAGTTCAAGTAATTCAAAACTGGCGGCTCTTATTTTATTGCATCTTATGTTCAAAAACAAATAGGTGGTTTTCTTTATAGTCAAATTTTACATTTCAAAATATTGATTGGGACAAAACATGGTAAGCATCAAGATTCAAATTTTACAGGAATCAATTTTTTTTAATAACTAAAAAGTTTTTTAACAGACGTCCCAAATTTTGTAAGGCTTTCTTAATTAATGCACATGGAAAATGCATTTCATATATGAAAAATGTCATATATGATATTTTATTGACCTAAATCGTATAAAAAAACTGGAATCTGCAAAGTTTGTCATTTACAATATTTTGTCAAACACTCATCAATATGTCGGTATTTTTCCGAATTTTTGGACAATGCTTATTTTTGGTAATTTTTGCGACTAAACCTAATTTGGATAAAATTTGGAAACAGTATATAATATTTGGAAACATTATACAATATTTATTTTATATATGTACTTATTACTGAAAGATTTTATTATTATTTAAAAAGAAATGGCTCGTGGCATATGGGACAAAATATTTTGATTCTTAACAACACCAAACTAGTTTCCAATATCTAATGGAAATTCAGTATGGTGCTCTCCCAATTTTAGAAAACTAGTGTCGTAAGAGCCGCCTGGCCCCAAACTGGGCCGATAGACGAGGTCCAAATCAAGGCCTCCGAATACTTGATGGAAGTGGCCCATTCGTTTAGAGTCCACCTCAAATCTTACTTGCAAGGGGTGAAATCGAAAGCAAATCCCAATCCGCCGGCAGCCGAAAAGCCCAACTTGATGGAAATCTGGGTCGCGAAAACCTTTCCGGCGTGGCAAAGTTGCATTTTGACTGCGCTTAAGAAACATTTTGAGGTGAAGTATAAAACGATAAATCGGGTGATTGATTTTAATGACATTTATTTTATAGGCGAATGGAAGGTTGCCCGATAACAAGACGTTGTCAGCTGAATTTGCGCAAAAGCCAGAATTAAAGAGATACCTGAAGAGGGTGATGCCGTTTGTGCAAGCCACAAGGGAGAAAGTTGAACAGTTGGGGCTGAAAGCTTTTGCTCTTAGTGTTGAGTTTGACGAGGCTCAAGTATTGAAGAACAATATTACTTATCTGGCAAACACTTTAGATGTAAGTAAAGACCATACTTTTTTTTATCATGACACATTGTTGAATCTGACATTAAAAATGACTCAACCGTTTATGTAACATTAACATTTTACATTTTGTCAAATTAATAATGCACTAGTATGATATGATTGGCTCATCGGTGTGCAATGAAACTCCAGTTTACTAATTTTGTCTTTATTGTGTTAATTATTAATTTAGAAACGATCATTATATCTCGTAGGTCGATGAAGTTGTTGTTAAGTTTACCGATGAAGAAGGAGCAACGGAAAAGATGCGGGAATGTTGTCCAGGTGCACCTTTTGTTATATTTTCAAATAAACCTGGCGTCGAATTGGAATTTACAAACCCTATACCTGGATCTGGGTTATTTACTAAATTTATTGTTATCAGCGACGGAGACACATACCAAAGAGTTACAGAACTAATCGCCAAGGACACTAGGGCTATTAAAAGTAAGACGAGTTACAAACTTTATAAAGCTTTCTAACTCTCAGCTATTTTTTTAGACCCAGAAACAATAAAATTGTGGAGATTCGAAGATCCGATGGGGCACAGGAGGATGCCATTATTCAACCAACCAACCACAGGAAAAGTTTTGATACCAGCCGACAGTATTTTTTACGTAGACGTCAACACATCAACAGTTACCATCAATTCAGGAGGAAACATTATAGATGTAGGTAAAAAAATTACATACTTGGTGTAAAAATGTGTTTGGTTATTTATAAATGATGTTTTTTTTATTTGATAGTGTTTCATTTCCCATATCTGCCATATCTACCGAGCATGACGTCATAATTTCATTGTTCTTTCCAATCTGGAATGGCGCTAATATAGTAAGAAAATGTCGACTTAATAAGCAAGGTTAGTTTCTGACGTTTAGAATGTCCTATATTTTAAATATCTAGCTTTATTAGGATATGCCTTCTTTTTATGGTTATGAATTATTTTTGAGGACAGTATTTGCTAAATTGGTATTGGCTAAAAATTGGTGGAGGGACTAGGGCCCAATGGCGGTCCAGTTTATTTTACGAGGGCCGTTCGGCCAAACCCATATTTTAATATTCGTATTATCGTCTGTGTTTTTTTTTTTCAACTTTTTTCTGGTCTTCCCTGTATAAAGCAAATAGGACGCTCGACACTATATCTAACCTAAGTTTGATGTTTTGTGTTCCATTTAACGGGTCTGGACAAATACATAAAGGAATAATATTCATTCTTATCCCTACGACGAAGAAGAGATTAATGTTTGAGGTTAGGTTCTGCATAAACGTCAATCACATGTCAATTTCCCAAATGTTGAATTTTCCGAAAAGTTATAATAAGTTATAAATATCGATGATTCCTGCCGAAATACCAAATAATTTTCGAATAAACCGTAACTAGAATACTGCAAAATATGAGTTCAAATTTTCTTGGCCCAGAATGGTAAATAATACGGTCTTCTAAATTGGCCACTTTCAAAACCATTTTCTATTTCAGGCATATTTCAACTGAAGGTCTGAATATTATAACAGAAAATCAATCGATGTTAGATCCGAGAAAGGTTCTTAAATTAGCTTTAGACGTAAGTAACAATTTCTCACCATTATTGGCGGACCTTATAAAGATTTGTTGTAGTCTGATTTGAAACAAGTAGGTGAGAATTTTTTGGCAAACGAGCTTACCAAAGAAAGTACCTCCAAAATCGTCTTGCAAATTCAAAAAATTAGGAATATTTCTGCTCCGAAAGCGAATGAAAACTCACAGGCAGCGCCCAAAATGTTAAAACTTATCCTTACCGATGGTCATACAAATGTACAGGCAATTGAACTGACCCCTGTTAACTCGATAAGCAGAGACAAAACTCCACCTGGCACAAAAATCCTGATAAACTGTGCCAAAATATACTCTGGATTTTTGTTACTAAACCCCAGTTCTTGTTCAGTATTAGGTGGAGAAGTGCCGCATCTATATGAAAAATGGATTTTAGCCAAAAGTATTCAACATACTAAACGTAACACTTGCTCTGGGGCCCCTGCTTGGGTAAATTTCGGCTGTAAGGTAAGCATAGAGAATGAGGAAAATTTTAAAGCACTAGCTAACAAAGAATCAATTGCCGAAAATCCCGAGTTTGAACAGCAGCGTAAAGAAGCTATCGCTGAAGCGGTTACGGGGGCGATAAAGAAAACTTTCGGAGGGAGAGTTAAGCAAAACGTTCAACCGGTTACCAACAGCAATACCAACAACAAAAGAATGGAAAGACCAGAAAAACCAAGGAGGGGCAAAATGAATAACGAGGAGGATGATAATGTACCACTTAAACCATCTGATAAAGTTTCGTTGTTTTCGTTTCTGGAAGACAAACTCCCGGCGAACGAAATTAAGTCGACTACCTCAAATGTAAATACTCAGAAAACACCCAGGAATCAAGAAAATAGCAATAGTTATCAACCGAAGCAATTTTCACATAATCAACAGCCTCACTATGGCCAACAACATCACAGTTATCAACAGAATAATACTCGAGAACAGGGATATAATTACAACAGACAACCTAATGTCCCTTATCAAAATCGGGGATACAATCAATATCAAAAACCGCAAAACTTCGATTCGGCACCAAAAAATTATCCACCAAGGAACGATAACTATCAGAAAAGCAATAATCCGTACTACAACAGAAGCAATCAGGAAAATTCTTCAAACAACTACAATCACCAGAATTCAAACCCGAGATACCAAAACCACCAACAAAAATATCAACCGCAGCAAAACAGTTATCCACAACCAAATATTGGGTATCAGAATGAATCGGCGCCTCCTAAACCTGTTCCGGAGCTGCCCAATAACGTAGTAAAAAGTAACGTCAACAGCGAATTCGCGAGCAGGAGTTTCCGGCAGCATTTGAATTTGGGGCCTCCCCATAAAAAACCCGAAGAAAAAAGAGACTCGAAAGGCGCCCCGAACATTGGGGATGATGTAAAAGCCAAGTATTGGGAGGATAACCAGGTAAAACTTATCATTTGATGGCTAATTGCTGGCAGCCAATGTTGGCCCAATGACATCAGTGCCAATAGTGGGCCAGTATTAGCTGCCAACAAATGCCGGACCAGAAATTATGAACAAGTTGTTACAAGTGATTCTTTGGTAATTTGTAGGTAAAAAGTTAGAATTAAAAAAATCACAAGAGCTTCGTTTTTGAGATAGAGGGCGTTTTTGGAAGATACCTCCCCTCATATCTTTCACATCCTTTATCATGAAAACAAAGTGCTTGTGAAATTTCGTCCATCAAGCTCTAATCTTAGCCCAAAAAGGCTCATTTCTACTCCATGTGACCATTGAGTAAAGGATTCTTTACTCAGTGATGTGGCAATCTACTATTTGTTCTTTTAATTTCAGTATTACGAAGCTACAATAACAGCAATAACGGATAAAACTTATGTTGTGAAGTTCAAAGGTTACGGTAATATCGAAGAGGTTTTGAAGGCAGATTGTCTTCCAAGCGATCGGAAAAACGCGGGGGGTGCCCAAAATAGAAATCATAACTCAGCTTTCTCAGGTAAAAAGGGAACTTATTCGTAAATAATGGTGGACATTGAAATAATTTTAGGTTCTGTGGAATTTCGACGAACTCCTAGAAATTATTAAAATTTTCATAGATTTAATTTATATCGTCTTAATTTATTTTAACTTATACAGTTCTTTTTTTTGTATTTAATTAATAAAATACCTATTAACTTGGGAAAATATATTTGTCCAAAAATATCATTTTGAATTGTCATAAACACAATCTCCAAAAATCCAAGTACTCTGTATTTCCAAGTCGTCATTTAAAATGGTAAAATCCGCTTCCGCTCCATAGTCCAGAGTTCCCTTTATCTTTTCAATGTTCATAGCTTTAGCCGGATGCAAGCTTGCAGCTTCTAAGGCGAATTCCATGGAACATCCTAAAAATTTTAAAATTCTATAATTAAAAAAAGAATGATGACGATTTCTGAAACCAACCAGTTTCTTCCTTTAATATTCGGATACATTCAATCATTGTTGTCGTACTTCCACAAAGGGTGGAAGTGTTTGCAATAAACGCTTTATTTTCTGTAACCTGTACTTTCATTTGTCCAATAGTGTAGTCTCCGTCCTTCAGTCCTAATGCCGATATTGCATCGGTAACAAGAACCAAACCTTAAGGGAAACCACAACAAAAATTTGTCTTTCAGAACATTTGAACTACCTGAACTACTTTCAGAGCAGTTGAACTACTCACACAGCAGATGAAGTCGAGTCCACTGAAAATTTTGCCTTGAAAAAGAGACTAAGGTTCCTGCCTAGTGCTATCCTTCTTTATCAGTGTAAAAAAAATAATACATAATATTTACGTTTGCATTGAATAACTATCTATTGTCACAAATTTCATAAAACTCGCCAATGATGGCAATATTAGTCCTACTTTTTCCCTGTCAACGATTTAGTATTTTAATTTTATAAAAAGGTGTTCGTGGTCAGTGTGCGGCTATATTCACAACAAAATATTGATGATGTTTTGTGGTAACAATCGGCTTTAGAACATTGAAACTACTTTCCAAAACTGAGGACACCCGATTGGATCTCGATCAGAAGACGGATCGGCTGCTGATCACAGATAATTCCAGTTAGGTTAGGTGGTAACATCTCGTCTCATATTTAGCACAAAACGGCAAATAGTGACACTAAATAGTGAACAGAAATATTACTCTGGTGGCTTTGACAAACAAGGATAGCTGCTGTAGGGCGGAACTTTTCGGTGGGCTCATCTTATTAGGTAGTTTCTGACTTCTGAGCAGCTGCACTACTTTGAGAGCTGCAGTTTAACTACTTTTGGTGAACGAAATAAAAGTATTTACCATCTGGATGGACTCGATAAGCGATTCTTAACGCTGCAGGATGCGTATGAATTCCATCGGAAATTAAACCATAGTAAGCGGTTTTGGGAATTTTGATGGATGTCAACAAACCAACTAAACCGGGATCACGGTGATGAAACTAAAACAACATTGGTATAGTAATTTGTTAGTTAGTCATGATTATGACCTACAGGCAACATGGCATTAAATAAATGGGTTACGAGAACGGCACCGTTGCGAATAGCATCCTCGCCTTGCGACAGATTTGACATGGAATGGCCTAGAAATATTGGAAATGTTAATAATTTTTTAAGCTAAAATTCAAAGTAAATAAGTACCTAATGAAACAATAATATTTTCTTCGGCTAAACTTTGGATAATTTTACAAGATTTGAGTAGTTCCGGTGCCAAAGTTATAATTCTAATATTATCTAAGCTACCGTACGTTTCCCGCAGTTCAGAGATATCTGTTCCGCAAGTTAAAATGCATTCTTCCGGGTGGGCCCCTTTCTTTTCGACATTAATATAAGGTCCTTCCACGTGAGCACCTAATATAGTAGCCCCATGTTCGCCGCCTTGTTTGAATTTTAGTTTCGGCAGTACTTTGTGATAAATTTCTGTTGGCGAAGTGACTAAAGTTGGACAAAATGAAGTTACGCCATGGCTTAAAAGCTCCTTGGACACCACTTGCAATGCTTCCTCGATTTTATCGGTAAACGAAAAGTCATATCCATAACCACCTAACAAAATATAATTAGTAATTTATTGCGATGTAAAAGAAATATAGTTTCTTACCATTGATTTGGAGTTCTATAAATCCTGGTGCGATGATACAACCTTTACAATCAATTTTTATGTCAGAGATTATTTTTTCGTCAAAAAATATCTTTTCAGGATCCTCAATTTTGCCATCACGAACCCATAGGTCTTCTTCGATTATTTTGTGATCTCTGAGTATGCGACAGTTTGTAAATTGTTTTAGTTGCCTTTCCATGTTTGTGTAGCAAAAATAATGTCCAAATTACATTTTATAGATAAAAACTATCAACGTTGTGTACCCTACGCTGTTATCTTTCCAATATGTGATATCATCAGGTTGTCTTCAATCTCATTTAAAATATGCCGTAATTCTGAATCCAGTTTCGAGTTTATTGACCTACTTTTAATAAAAAAAAATTTTTTTCGTTCTCCTGTTCTGCTTTTGCTAAAACAAACCTTTGGAAAATCGAACATTACGTAAAATTTTGGCCTAAAAACGTTTTAAAACCCAAATTTGGGTTTATTTTTATATTTTTTCATTATTCCGAATTTTAAAAATTTTGATTTTGTCGTTTAGCCACGCATTTTTCTTCTTCTACACCATCACCATTCTGTCTTATACCCTCGATGGATTCAATCAACGCTTATACACATGGTTTATTGTTTATTTTAGGAGAGCCGTGAGCGTTGGGTGAAGATAAACCTTCAGTCAACGCCGTGAGCCTTTGATCATAGCCGCGCTCCTTTAGCTCCTAGTCAAAGGCTCATCTTGTGAAAGGGTCATTTTCCTCAGCACCGAACTAAGCCAATATGCTCGATAGAATTCTTAAGAAAAGTGGGAAAAGGAACGCAGCTCATGATTCTACACCACAAACGGACCTCTGCTTTAAACCTTTTTCAGAGCATCCTTTATTTTGTATTTGTGTTCTTTGAGAGTACACCGGGGGGGTTCTGATGACTTTGGTTACATCGTAGTTCTCTGGTCACTGGTCACTAGTGGCAGAGCATATAAATCAACCAGCAGGATATCTCGCCATGGCGGAAAAATTCTGCGCACCTGTTCGAGCAGCCGCCATTTGGGAATAGATTCTGTCAAATGGATGCAGTGTCGGGGCGATTGGCGATTGGGCAGTTCTTTTTTTGGCTGTATAAGAGATATTATAATACAGTGCTGTGGAGTGTGCTTTTTGCAAATTGTGCTTTGTGCTAGTATCGTTGATTGAAGAAGGGGAAGATATCCTCCCTTAGGGGGGCATGCGAATATGATCCTTATGGTCTGTCTGTCACATTCCCACTTGTTACTAAATGTTTCTGTCTCGTTCTCTTACATTTCACCGAGACGCGTCCGTACGGTGGCGACAAATTCCGAAACCACCGTTCGAGTCGGTCGATTAGAAAAGGAAACTTCAATCAACGGGTCGGCCAAAGCGTCGCACCGTCGCGCACCATTGACGATGGAAGGTTATATTTGACATCGCAGGAAACTGTATTTACGCGGCTATCGATCGACCAAGCGCTTGACCCGTCCGTCCCAATTTTATATGTTTCCAGCTGTTTTTGCCTTTTGCTGCCGGTTAGATTCTCGTTTTCTTATTTCCAATTATATTATTGTTACGACAGTGTATTTGGTGGATACAGTATAATAGTGTGCGGTGGTGTTCTAGTCCGATAATTAGTGTGTGCATATAAAAACATTTCATGTTTTGAGCCATCAGATAAACGATAAATAGGTATAGAGGTTAGGAAGTGAAAATTTGTTTTGTTGTATCAAAATGAGTGTTTTCTTGTGGTTATAGAATCGATGGAAACCAACGGTTAGCCATGTCCCAAATTCGTCGATGGAGGAAGGTATCAATCGACGCCCAAATTGGAAAGGCAATTACCTATCCGGACCAAAGCCAAAAGTGTCCCTTTTTGCCTTTCCTAAGGATCCAGGTTTGAGGGCAAAATGGGTTATTTATACAAACAAGGGTGCAAGCCATAAAAAGTGCTTGCTTTGTAGTCAAGAAACATTCTAAGGTATGTTATATGTTACATTTTGTATATATTTTTCATAAAGCTTCTGGTTATCGTAGGTCTGTGAACAACACTTTTTAACACAAGACATTGAAAGGGAGACTACGTGTGTTCGTCGATGGTCCTCAATCAACGGTGTGTTGTAGAATCGACTGGTGAAACTTTACGTGCACCTTTAAAAATTCCACGTTTAGCTGAAGGTTTTAAATTTTGTTAGTTATTTTCATTATATTTTTACAAAATATACTTACTTTTTTAGGTGCAATACCTTGTAAGTTACCAGGTTGCCCAAGTTATTATTTGTACAAATCGAGCACGAGTCGTAAGGAAGGTCCCAAATAAAAAAAAAACAAAAAATTGAACTTGGACAGGTTGAAAAAGCCATAGCCGAAAGCGTTGTGAGTTGTGAAGCTTAGAAGTCTGCAAAATCGTATTCAAACATTGAGGAAGCGTATTCAAAAATGGTAATTATGGAGCATAGTGTATGCACCGCCCGATTTTCTTGAAATTTTGGCTACCCCCCTATTTTCGAGGTCCCTGAACACGAATCTGACCTCAGTGTTTTGAGGTCGGACATAGTTTCCGAGAAAATGAATTTTCAAATTTCCTTTTGACGCCCCACTTTTTCACGGTAATATTTGGTTATAATCGAGATGAATTTAGCTCAAATTGATCACCACCATATTTTGCGCCTTCTGCAGCATAGGGTGGTGATCAGTTTAAGCTGCGTACACTAAAAATTTATCTGGATTATAACCACAAATGTCGCCGTGAAAAATGGGGTGTCGGGTGTCAAAAGGAAATTTGAAAATTCATTTTCTCGGAAACTACGTCCGGCCTCAAAAAACTGAGGTTAGATTCTTGGTCAGGGACCTCGAAAATAGGTGGGTAGCCAAAATTTCAAGAAAATCGGGCGGTGCATACACTACGTTCCATAATTACCTCAAAAATTTGTTATATTGCCTAGTGGGATAGTCGCTGGTTGAAGGCGAAAGGAAGCGAAGGAAGGGTCACATGTAGAGTAGTCACTGAAATGTTTATTCTCATAATAATTTTTTTGTTGTGATATTTTTATTGTTGAATTGTCATTTATTAAATAACTTAAATTATTGCTCTATTAAAATATTTTTGTGTTCCACAAATTAGTTGCTAAGTTATGTTTGAAATTGTAGTAGTATTTTACCTGGACACAAGTGTTTTTAAGTGTTTTTAAGATGCTAGTTGAACGTAAATAAAAATCGTTGGTATCGTACTGTCATGCTTGAAGATCTGCCTCAAAATGCATAGCTAATATTAATATTATCTATTATACAGTGAATAAAAAATGCGAAAGTGTGATTTTTCTTCTTCTTTTGGATAGGTGGCTGTGAATTCATATTTGACATTTTCTTGGGATTCCAAACAACTTTTCTTAGTGCTATACTGCTGTAGTTCTAAAAATAAGAGTACTTTACTCTTGAGGAATTTTCATATTTTTCAACCTTCCCTGTATACGAATAGAAATTTTAAAATTTTTACAGGTCGATTTTACAGTCAACTTTTATCAAGAATAATTTGTTTTGAGAAACTTCAAATAAAGAAAATTCCCATTTGTGTCCAACTTTCTGTCATTATTATTATTATCTTGAAAACAGGGCGGTATTGGAAAGTTATACCGTAAAATAGTCTTAAGACACTGTATACAGGGTGTAACTGAACTGATGGTCAAAAATGAAACCACGTATTCTTGGAGTCAAAATAAGGGCACTTCTTCATATATTTTTTTCTTCTACGGGCCTAATTTTTTTTTTATACAGAGCATAGAAGTTTAGAGAAAAATACACGTATTTTTTAGTATCTCTAGAATTATACGAGATAGTTTCTTCAAACTTGGCGTGTCACATGATCGGATGAGCCGTCAAACTTAAGGTTGAAATGAAGCTTCTGAGGCTCACAGTTGCGGAGATACAGGGTGTTATTAGAATTTATTACTTCAGAAAAATGTTTAACAAAAAGTATCTGTTCTCCAAAGTTCAACGCTTTGATACCTTTAATCCTTGTTTATAATAGGTATATAATCAAAGTTTATATCGTCAGTTCTCAAACAACGGAATATACTTATAATATTATCTTCATGTTTTGTTATTCGATTATCGTCGATCGATATCGTTTATTATACACAATATTTCATAAGCATAAGTATTAACACTGACATACCTAAGTATAAAAAATATGTCTAGCTAAATTTATATAGTTGTCATTCATACAGAAAATTTGGTTTAGACGTCGATGGAAGATTCAATCAACGGTTTACAGCATAAATAATATAACAAAACTTTAACGAAAAAATTAAAACCGACTTCAAAAATTTGCTCGTATGCACATTTCAACTAAAATTTTAGAAATATTTTTCTCTTTCTAAATTGAGTTACCTTTGGATTTGGTGACAGTCAAGGCAAAGAATTTACATCTATTTAGATATGAATACATCATATCCTACATACATCATAACCAGGGCCCCCATGGGAGACCCCTCTGGCAGGGCGCCAAACGTTGGTCCACCCTGTACTTAAAACTTATAGTTTTTTTTAAATGTTTGTTTCATACTTTACTTTTTGTAATATTTTTTATAAATTTTATACATATAACTGATCAACTTATTTTTTATATACAGGATGATTATTTTAGAACTATACCACCGCGATTTTCTCACTTATTTTGCGCCCTACAATAAAAAATCGTGAAGAAACAAAAATGTGGCAATTTTGGACAGCTAAGTGGTGCTGCAAAAGAAATCGGCAGCCATAGCCAACTTGACGCGCAATATAATAAATTAAAAGTAAAAAAATATTTTTAAAAAAAGCTTTTATTTAAATGCGCTAAAAAGAATAAAATAATCTTTTCTTTTAAAACTTTTACTATCAACTTATAACGTCATTCCACAGTTTATATGATATAAAAGCTTGTCGCGAGATTTAAGTAGTGGAATTTACTTAGTTTGAAAACTTAAATCTCGCGACAAGCTTTTATATTATATAAATTGTGGAATGACGTTATAAGTTGATAGTAAAAGTTTTAAAAGAAAAGATTATTTTATTCTTTTTAGCGCATTTAAATAAAAGCTTTTTTTAAAAATATTTTTTTACTTTTAATTTATTTTGTAATTTTTAGTTTGGCCAGGTGTCTGAGTCTATTCATCTCAGTTAACGCATCATTGTTGCAAGGTCGTTTGCCGGTTAGTTTAGAACAGTCTAGCTCTTCAATGAGGTAGACCTTCTAATGACCATCTTGGGTGTTCCGCCATGTTGGATTTAGAATGACGTCACACATATAATCATGCATTGTCATCCAAATTAAACGTGTGTACAAAATTTCAGCTCGATCGGTTGAAATTTAACTAGTCCGCCATCTTGAGTGTTCCGCCATGTTGGATTTAGAATGACGTCACACATATAATCATCCATTGTCATCCAAATTAAACGTGTGTACAAAATTTCAGCTCGATCGGTTGAAATTTAACTAGTCCGCCATCTTGAGTGTTCCGCCATGTTGGATTTAGAATGACGTCACACATATAATCATGCATTGTCATCCAAATTAAACGTGTGTACAAAATTTCAGCTCGATCGGTTGAAATTTAACTAGTCCGCCATCTTGGGTGATCCGCCATGTTGGATTTAGAATGACGTCACACATATAATCATGCATTGTCATCCAAATTAAACGTGTGTACAAAATTTCAGCTCGATCGGTTGAAGATATCTGCTTCAAAATTGAGTTGCAAGATTCCACCCGAACAAATTACATACATACATACATACATACATTGCAAGTTAAATAAAAGCTTTTAAAAAATACCTCAAATTGAGCAAAACAATAGCATATTTATTTTAAGAGATAGAGGAAAACTATCATATTGAAAATTGATGGCACTAAGAAGCTTTATGCAACTGGGTACTCAGATAGTTTCAGAAAATTACACAGGGTGTTCGGCTCTCTTGAGGCTATGCATTTTTTGTTTATTTCTTATTAAGCGATTTTCTCGGTTATTTTAGGCCGCACAGAAAATAGATAAGAAAATAAAATATGGCAATTTTGGCCAGCCAGGTGACGTTAAAAAAGAAATGGGCCTCCATGCCCAATTTTTCGCGCTGTGCTGAAAAAACTTCAAATCGACAAAAATGTTCATGCCCTCAAGAGAGCCGAAGACCCTATGTAATTTGTTAAAACCCAATTAAAAGTTACCACCTGGTACCAAATTTTGGAAAGATGGGCTAGAAGTGGCTTCTAAATACAAGGTATCGAAAAATTTTATGAGAAAAAGTTGTTTAGAATTAAAACTTATTGCCGTGTACCAAATTTTGAGACAATCAGCCTACTTAATTTTTTCATTTTTTCTTTAGCGCCTTAGAAAAAAAAGTGGGAAAACAAAGTAGGCCGATCTTTCCAAAATTTGGTACCCTGGAGTAATTTTAATTGGGAACAACTTTTCTTAATGAATTTTTTTCTTATCTTTAAAGGAAAAGGCACTTCACCTACAATGAAAATAAATAAATGGTCGCTGTCGACGCCATCTTGATTTTTCAAAAACGAAAATTGCTAAAAATTAGTTTCCAGTCATTAGTCAAGCAAATCAGAACCACAAACAATCAAATTTAAACGCGAATTTTTTTTTTCTTTTACACATATTGGCTCACTTATCCTGGGCCACCCTGTATATTGTAAACAGCCAGTATTTGTTTTTTTTTTAATTTATGTACCTGTGGCTTTGAGTTAAATTTTATTTTTGTTATATTACTTGATCACAAATTCTTTTTTGTTTCCCTTGGGTGGTATTTATTGGTTAATAGCATGAACTAGATCAATAATTCTAACAAAATCATAAGTTGATTAAACTACAAAACTTGACAGTTGCATATTATAGGTAAAAAATAGCTAGGTACAGGGGCGGATGGACTTTACCTAACCAGCCCGGGCATTTGTCTCCCAAGCGGCCCCTAAACATCTCATTTGGCTTTAGATTTTTCTTTTCTTAATTATTATCATAATAACAATTTAAAAAAAAACAATGTAGATAATGTATTTTTTTAATAAAACAAAATATACATGTTTTATGAAAACATAAATAAAATCATAACTCTCGTAAAACAAATAAAACTTTTTTCTCTAAATATAAAGATATAAAAATAACAAAACATTCAGAAGGACCACACCGTTATATTTTATTTTTATTGAATTCGAAATTCCGACTTTTAAGTTTTTAACTTCCAACTTTCAAAGCCGAAGTTCAAAGTCAAAATTTTGTGTTCAAAATCGGCATTTCGACTTCAAAGTCGGACTGCGACTTTAAAAGTCGAAATTTCGAGTTCAATAAAAATAAAATAATGGTGTGTCCCTTCTACGTTGCCGTAAAACACGTAAAGAAATAATAGAACAAAAATAACAAAACAAAAATAATTAATTATGGCCAGTTGCACCGTCCTATCTTAAATTAACTACCTACTTACAACAATTATTGTAACAATGATTGCCTTTTGTTTTGTCAAGTAGTTAAGACTGTCTTAAAATTTAAGATGCGATGGCCGATGAGCCTTCGAGCCTGCGGCGGCCCTCCGGGGCCCTTCGAATGACCGGCCCACCGGACATTTGCCCAGTGTCCCGGTGGTCCCATCCGCCCCTGGCTAGGTACCTAACTACTGTCCCGGTTTTCGTCAGCCAGGAGTTGGTCACCTTGTTGTATATGAATATTATAACCGTCGATGGAGGAAGGAATCAATCAACGTTATAACCACAGAAAATATAGCGTATATTTTCTGTGGTTATAACTCCATTATAAAGAGATTATTTTAAAAAGACTCGAGAAATTTGTCATTAACAATTAATAACGTTACTCGCTACTTAAAAAAAAACCGCCTCCATAGGCAAAGAGGGGGGCGGGGCCGCGGCCGGGCGACTCGAATCGAACGCTGGAATACAAAATCTAAAATATATCTTTCAGCCGTCGATCGATGGCGATGACTCATTCGTACCAACACAAAAAACGCAAACAACCAAGGTCAAATCAACAGATTTGGCAAGCCGCGAAGCGCGCCATCTGCCGAACAAAAGTTCGTCTTGGGAAGCCGCATTACAAGTGCGCAGTGCGCTATCTAACGGACAGAAGCCTCTCTTCCACCTCAACGCCGAGACGTAATCCGAGGATGGTGCAAGTGCGCCATCTACCGAACAACCGTGTCGGACTGGGAAGCCTCGTTTCCCCCACCGCGCCGAGAAGTATTCGACGGTGGCTCCATCTTCTTCCGAAGAGTATTGAGTCAGTCGGTATTTCGCATTAGGAAACTAATCTTTACCTTCCTCCATCGACGCTAGTATATTTAAATAAAGAATCCCAGGAAGGAGTCGCAGCTGCTTGTGCTTACCACACACTATTTACTTTACTAATACTACTCTGTATTTCTGAATTGATTTTCCCGAATACACCTCTGACTTCTATTCCCCCAATATGGCTCAAGGTCATTGAATTTGCGGATGATTTCTCAAGAGCAAACTATACTGCTGGTTGTTTTATATGCTCTGCTAGTGGTCACGGTTGCAATACCTTGAACGCCTTAGCACAGAACAGGGTAGTTTCTAACTTGGGTGGTATATAGCCTTTAGAATACAAAAACCAAAGGAATATTTCCATGCGTTTATCTCAACGATCTAGTTAGTTGAAAACAGTTCTAGAATTACTTTTCTGCATTCTGATTCGCTAGAACAACGGCCCTCGTAAAATAAACTAGACGCCCATTGGGCCCTAGTCCCTGCACCAATTTTTAGTCATCCGGTAGAGGGCGCTGGCGCCCGCCTGCTTAGCCGCCATATTGTGTGCATTCTAGGGGAAAAGCGAAATTTGTGGTAGCAACAAAAAATGACATTTGACATGACTCAGTCTAAGCGCCATCCCTATGTTATTAATGTGAGCATGGACAATTAGACTGAGTTTTTGATTGGATTCTTTATGTTTCCACCAATAACTTGTTTTCACCAATAACAATTGTACTTCGTCTTTAGCCAAAAATAGGTAGAAAACAAAGATTCATCTGTTCTATTTGTGGTGGCATGGAATGTAAATTAATGTAAAATTCCCCAAGTAGTAAAATAAAGGTTATCGAAAAAAATCCTTTATTTAAAAGGCAAACAAAAAATGTTCATAAAATAAAGACTTAACATGACAATATATACAATAAATGCTTAACAGGCAAAGTGAGTCCAATTAATATATCCATAATAATCAATAATTACCAGTCGATTCACTTTGACAGCAGTCATACACAATGGATTGGACAACATTATATTCAGGAATGTTGCACAATTTAATAAATAATAATTAATTACAAATTTTAACATCAATAAGACCGTTATTAACTAAAAATATTGTTTAAGTTGGCAATCACATCTTTCTGATCCGTCTTCTTGGGTATCACGATTTGCGGCAAGTTTTGGATTTTCACTTCCTTCTTAAACAGTTGGCCTACACTCCGGCCAATCAACTGAAAAAAATGTAGTATGATAGTTTTATTTTTATCGCCAACGAAAAAATTTGGACACATTATGATTTAACACAGAACTGTCATTTTTTCAAGAGAAATAATTTTATGTTTTGGCATTTTAGTTCAGAGTAATAATAATAATAACAATAATCTTTATTTAAAAAGTACATCGTTACTATAACATTGTGCAGTGAAATTGCTTAATTAAAGAAAAATCAACTTTTCTTGAAACTGTAGCAGATGCAAAAAGTGGCAATTTTAATAAAATATACAGGGTGAGTCAGGTTTTCTAGCAGGACTTTAACGGTGGATAGAAAATTACATTTAAAAACGAAAATTTCTGAAATATTTAGGTCCACAAATGCTTTATTTTTCAAAATACCTACAAGGCCTTAAAATTATGCAAAATTTAATTTTGAACAACAATATATTGGGTTTTCGATACTTGTTAAGGGTTTCATGTATAAGTAGACTCACTTTTTTGATCAACAACTGATCAGTCACAAAGAAAAATGTAAAATAAACTAAAATTATTTTCCACAAAAAAACTGTGTTACTCAACATTCTAACTACATGGAATAAAAAGAGTTGAGCCTCTAAATTTTAACACCCTGTGACTTGAAAATGAAGTGTTTGCGAACCTATTATAAAATGTCATTTTTTTGTCCTGCTACAAAAAACTAATTCACCCACATACTTATGAAATATTTTTACTACTTTACAATTATTTTAAAGTTTTTCTCTTTGCACTTACATTGACTTACAGGAATTAATGATAATGTAGGTATATTTGAAAACTTTTGAAAGCAGCCTGGATTTAAAAAAGATTCCGAGTTAAAAAAGGCGTGAAGATAAAATGTTCTGTGTTGTCTCGTTTTTGAAGAAACATTAAAATAAAAAAAATATATAAAATTTGAGCTAGCCGTTGCGAATTTCATATTGGCACATAATTATTGATTTTAAACAACTTTTCCTTATATTTTTTCAAATAAACAATAAACAAAAATAAAAAAAGTTTACCATGTTTCCAACTTTTCGGGACACACTGTATAAAAAATCAAATATTGTCCAGCTCTAATATTGACCTAATTAATATTGTTGACTGACGTATTAATAAGACTTCTTGCGGCTATAGTTTCATGTCCTGGAAAGTAGATGGCGCCTATGGTCAACAATGTATTTTGCATTGTATTTTGTCTCCGGGAAGCGCATGGTGAGCCAGAGAACTGTCAGACATGACAGCCGTGAGCAGTCTTTATTAATATGTCAGTCAACGCTAATATGGCTGTCATGTTGCATTTCTATTGGTTATAAACTTGTATCTTAACGAATCTCTAGGTATTTAGTACCTATACTCCAGTCTGAATAAAATAGAAAGTCGGTCAGTCTTGCGCAATGCGGCATTTGGATCGATGATCAAAAACAGAGTTGCCAAACGTGGCATATAAAGCTTTCTTTCCACGTCGAAATATAACCCATAACCCGCGATCTCTGATCACTTGCCTCGTTGATATGGCAACCTCGAATTCCAGGTTCTCCTTCTGTCAGCTCTAGCGCCTCTGATTGGCTTAAAGGCCGAGCGCGCCAAATATCTATTTTTAGAGGGTCCGCAATCCATGGGCGCATCACGTCGCGAATACCTTCTCCCGTGCATACTGAAAACCGCGGTTTTGCATTACGGCAGGGGGCGAGTGCTGTAGATTGTGCCACCTTATTTCGGAGTGTTTATTGTAATAATTATACGTTAAAAATGCAGGAAACACCTTCATTTAGGCCATTTAGGGAATTTTAAACAATATGGGGACGCCCATGGTGGCTTTCATAGAAATAATCGGCGAATTCTATACTGCGCATGACTGACCTACTTTCTATTTTATACGGACTGAAGTATAAATGTGTAATAAATCAAAGTGTGAGAGTAGAAAATTAAAACCAACGCACCACTAAAACAACAAATCTTTTCCTACTCACATTTGAGGTCAGCTTCTTGAACAGGTCCTTCTTCACCTTCTCCACCTTGTTCCCCTTGCTCGTGTTGCCCGCGATCCTCTCGTCCAGCTTCTGCAGGTCGACCGGGTTCACGCCCGGTATCTGCTGCATCACGCCGAACACCTCGAGGAACGCCGGCCTCAGCATCTCGTACAGCTGCGCCCCCAGCGTCAGCAGCGAGCCCTGGTTCGCCTCGTGCTGGCCGTGCAGCATCAGCGCGTTCAGCACCGCAGTCATGATGTGGGCCGCCATCTCGCCGTTCAGCGAACTGTCGGCCGACAGCTGGCGCACGATCGGGCCGCACAGGAAGGTCGCCTTCAGTGACGCGTTACTGTCGATCCACGACAGCGAGCCGAGCACGGCCAACACCACCGACTGGCACGTGCGCTCGCTGCGCAACAGGATCAGGCCCAGGTCGGAGATGACCTCGGCCGTCATGTTGGAGCGGGGCGGCGGCGGCGTGGGCGAGTCGGCGCCGTGCTGCTCCTCGGTCTCCATGGAGCCGGGGCCGGGTTCCGGGGTGAGGCCGCCGCCGACCAGGGCGACCTTGAGGAATTCGAGGTACTCGCGGGTGAGGGCGCGCGTCAGCATGTCCTCGAGGACCTCCTGGGTGTCGGCGTTGTCCTCTTGGACCTCTTGGTTGCGGAACTCGATCACCTGCTGCCATTTCGTCGTCAGCCTGTTCAGCACTGGGGGGGGGGGGACGGTGTTTTCGTTACAAAACGTCGAGTGCGATATAGAAGTTTTCCAGCAATTTGTTTGAATTTTATATGTAGGGGTGTACGAAAGCCCCAAAAAGTCATAGCATGTAAATATTATCTGAACGTTTCCACTTACATAGTAACTAGAAATTTCCAGATACTAACTAGAAATTTCCATATACTAACTAAACATTTCTAGTTAATCATTAGGCATTTCTTGTTAGTATCTGGAAATTTCTAGTTAGTATCTGGAAATTTCTCGTTAGTATCTGGAAATTTCTAGTTTATTATATAGAATTTTTTCCTTACTACATACAAAATGAATCGTTTTTAGAGAACTTCAATAACGTAATGTTTTATATTATTTAAGGGTTTGGTTTCAGATTGAACAGATGCGTCGTTAGTGGGATTAAATATTAGAAACGACATTAATAGCAGCTATTAAGTTTTATTTTAATCTCAGTTTATCTCAGAAAGAGATTAGATCGTTTCTGTTGACTTGGGCTGCCATTGATTTAAGTCAGAGAAGTTAAAAACGAATTTTGAGAACGTGCAGACTCTTTAGAAGGAATAATTATACAAATTATGCTCCGGAATGCTTTAGTTACAATGACATATAGAATTTCTAGTTACTATGTAGAAATTTGTAGTTGCTATGAAGTAATTTGTATTTTCTATGTAGAAATTTCTAGTTACTAGGTAGAAATTTGTAGTTAGTAGGTAGAAATTTCTAGATACTATGTAGATATTTCTAGTTACTAGGTAGAAATTTCTAGTTACTATGTAGAAATTTCTATTTACTATGTAGAAATTTCTAGTTACTAGGTAGGTAGAGATTTCTACTTGGTTATCATGAATTTTCTAGAAAGTGGAAATTTTCAGATAATATTTACATGCTATGGCCCTTCGGGGCTTTCGTAGGGGTGAAGTTCTTCTTGCTTTTTACTTTTTATTTTCTGCACATTAAAAAATATTTTTATGGGTGTGCTTTTGGGGTCGAAACCTACCCGCCATTTATGTACTAAAGTTAAACGCTGTATTTTGTAAATCTGTTCTTTATATGAGTATTAAAATGATAATTATAAAACTATGAATCATTATATTTTTCAATTTTCGAAATATTGAAAATGGAATACATAATATAAATTAAATGTATGAAAAAATATGATTCAAAGTTGGGTATCATTTTTTTTTACGAGCTGTTTTTAATTGTCTTAATGAGCAGGTTTCAAGAATGGAAAAATATATATACCTATAGGACGTTCCATTTTTTTACAATTATGGTTTGTCACGGTTCTCTGCAACAATACAATTTGGTGTCACTGTAAAAAATACAATTCGGTAACTACAAATTTATACGAAACATTTTTTTTCCATTTCGAAAAATAAGAAAGTGGTAATTTTTGGTGGGACACCCTGTACAACGATCTAAATTTTAGAGAAATATGAAATAAAAAATTTGTTTTGATAATAACAACCATAAATTTGTAATTTCAACTAAATAATCATAATATTTATGCCACCAAAAGTTTTTCTTCCAAACATAACAGGTATAATTATTGTTGTTTATAAATTGTATAGGCCTTTAGTTAAAATTTCAAACTTGAAGTTGTTATTGTATTCCGACTGACTTTCATGACACGTTTCTCTCTAAAATTACAATTCGATGTAATTTATTCTATTATTATTTTCAAACCATTAGATTTTATTGACACCCTGTACATATAAGAAGAAACTACTCGATTCTAATCTCAGACAAATAAACAAAGAATTTATTTATTTAAAATGACAATCTTGTTTCTTATTTATTTTGCAAGCAAAAGTGTGTATGAAGAATACATTTGTCACAAAATGCTTTTGAAACAATCGCATAAAAAGTTGTAGAAAAAGCATGCAAAGCTATAGAAATTGCGCTCAAAAAAAGGACAAAATTGTAAAAAAGTCAGAAATGTCTTAAATTCAACTTACAATATCTCTAAAATTGTCAAATTCAATTTAAAATATCTCTAAAATTTTCAAGATGCTGAAAATTTTAAAACAGAGCGTCCTTTCTGTGATTTCTGGTAAAAGGAAAAACAATTTGAACCTTTAGACACTATCTTTTTCATCCAGAATATTATATAATTCATTTGCTAGAGCTGTTAGTAGTGAGACAATTATCGTAATCAATAGGAGTTTGTTTTTAAAGCAAGAGTAATTTCATTAGGTAATTTACAAGTAAATTTGTTGAACTTCTTGTTCAAACAACTGAACTACTTGAGTATGCTTTTTGAACTACTTTCTACACAACCAAACTACTTTAAAAGCACGAGTTACCCTTCCAACTTACTTATCGGCGAAATATGCGCAACCACAGGCAAGACGACCACTTCGTAATACGGGGTTGGACACGAATAGATGAAAGACTTCAGAAACACCCGTATAATCGGCCTCAGCCTATAGTCCGGGATAAACTGCAATAGAAAAAACCCCCCCCGTCACAAGACGCCTTTTCGTATCGCAGCCCCGAAACCAACCTGCAAGCAGGACAGCACGCTGCCGATGATCGCCAGGCTCAGGTCGGGAATGCTGTACAGGTCGCGGCCGAGCGACGGCCCCAGCGACCCCACCAGGTGGTAGCACGTCTCGTGCAGCGCCGTCAGGAAGCGGTGCATCCGCCCGACCGGCGTCTGCTGGACGACGGCATCCCCGCCGGGGTCGGCCGAGTGGCCGATCAGGCCGAGCAAGTTCGACTTCTCCGTCTCCTGCATGTTCAGGCAGTTCCTGTAGCGGTCATGGACGAGGAGCCGGGCGTCGGGCGTGAACAGCTCGTTGAAGATCTTGATGAGCGAGAGGACGTGGGGCAGGTGGGGGACGACGTGGGGCGCGGCCGGGTTGCGGCACACCGGGTTGCCCGACTCGGTCAGCGAGACGACGAATCCGCCTGGAACGAGGGGGGGAGAGGTCTCGTACAGTGTGTATTAACTCTCGTGACAATTCATTATTTTTTAACGGGTTGGACTATGCTGGGTGTCGGCGTTGTCCTCTTGGACCTCTTGGTTGCGGAACTCGATCACCTGCTGCCATTTCTTCGTCAGCCTGTTCAGCACTGGGGGGGGGACGGTGTTTTCGTTACAAAACGTCGAGTGCGATATAGAAGTTTTCCAGCAATTTGTTTGAATTTTATATGTAGGGGTGTACGAAAGCCCCAAAAAGTCATAGCATGTAAATATTATCTTAAAGTTTCCACTTACATAGTAACTAGAAATTTCCAGATACTAACTAGAAATTTCCATATACTAACTAAACATTTCTAGTTAATCACTAGGCATTTCTTGTTAGTATCCGGAAATTTCTAGTTAGTATCTGGAAATTTCTCGTTAGTATCTGGAAATTTCTAGTTTATTATATAGAATTTTTTCCTTACTACATACAAAATGAATCGTTTTTAGAGAACTTCAATAACGTAATGTTTTATATTATTTAAGGGTTTGGTTTCAGATTGAACAGATGCGTCGTTAGTGGGATTAAATATTAGAAATGACATTAATAGCAGCTATTAAGTTTTATTTTAATCTCAGTTTATCTCAGAAAGAGATTAGATCGTTTCTGTTGACTTGGGCTGCCATTGATTTAAGTCAGAGAAGTTTAAAACGAATTTTGAGAACTTGCAGACTCTTTAGAAGGAATAATTATACAAATTATGCTCCGGAATGCTTTAGTTACAATGACATATAGAATTTCTAGTTACTATGTAGAAATTTGTAGTTGCTATGAAGTAATTTGTATTTTCTATGTAGAAATTTCTAGTTACTGAGTAGAAATTTCTAGTTAGTAGGTAGAAATTTCTAGATACTATGTAGATATTTCTAGTTACTAGGTAGAAATTTCTAGTTACTATGTAGAAATTTCTATTTACTATGTAGAAATTTCTAGTTACTAGGTATGTAGAGATTTCTACTTGGTTATCATGAATTTTTTGATGAGCGAGAGGACGTGGGGCAGGTGGGGGACGACGTGGGGCGCGGCCGGGTTGCGGCACACCGGGTTGCCCGACTCGGTCAGCGAGACGACAAATCCGCCTGGAACAAGGGGGGGAGAGGTCTCGTACAGTGTGTATTAACTATCGTGACAATTCATTATTTTTTAACGGGTTGGACTATGCTCGCTTTTTTCCATGACATCTGGGCCACGATACACACATAACGGTGTCAGTTAGGTGAACGAAAATTAAACTCTTCTGCGCACCTACGTCACTTATAGAAAAATAGTCGCACTGACATACAATGCCAGTTATCAATTTCGTGTCAAGTTCAATTTAAAATTTTTGGATTTTGATGTTACGGAAATAAAATGCCAACTTGTGTGGTGTGGCCCAAAACTGTAAAAATTATCGTTTGAAAACGAAGGAATATTACTTAAGTTACTTAGCACAGAATAGCCGTAGTTTTCCCAAACAACCAGAAAAAACAAAAGATGGATTGAGGCTTTTATGGTCAACTATTTCCCTCGTCTTAATTTCCACCAATCACAAACGCGCAATTTTGAATTACAAATGGTTTCTAGATGGAAAAACTGTATGACAACACCTGTCAGCAGTTTTTTCGAGTTTACCCGCGACAAAACTTGACAGCTGTTGTATAATAGGTAGTATGTTTTGTAAGCTATATGTATGCAGAATAATCTGTTATTCATGAAGTCAAATACCATTCAGGCATCTAATTTTTCCTGTGAAAAAAAAATCCAAAAAACACAATGCTAAGTAATATTTTTTTAACAAAATGCATTCGTGCAGGCGCAAAAATCCTCGCCTTCGACTCGGATTTTTGTTGCCACCAGCACTCATGCTTCTTGTTAAAATATTACTTAGCAACGTGTTTTTTCGATATTTTTCAAACAAATTAGATGCCCTTATGATATTACTTACGAAAATTTATAATAAATTTAAATACGGGTAAGTACAAGGTGTTCATGTATACATATTTTACACTCCTTTTATTGTCTTTATTTTTAAAGTGAGAAAAAAGTTAATAATTGCAAAAGCTTGAAACAAACGTATTACAGGTATATATCATTGACTTTGTGACAATGACAGATTTCAAATGCCTAAAAATATACAGGGTGTTTCGGCACAAAAAAACATAATTTTGTTTGGTATCGCAACTTAAAAATAAAGAAATAAGGGGAGTACAAACATACGTACCTATCATCACTGTCTCATGATTGTATAATAATATTTTTTCTACTCCTATGCTAGTAACATACCTATTAAGTGACGGTTTAGGTTATAAGTAAGTTCATTGTTACGAACACTGACACGTAATGACTGACATGTAATGAGTGACACGTAATAAAAAAATTACGTATCTGTTCTTAATTAAAACGCAATTATCACGGGTGCCTTGTTAGTGCGGCATCCACGTCACAATAGCAACTAACCAACATACTAATTGTTGCCTGTCAGATAATCAGAAGTATAGTTTATCTATTAAAATATAATAGTTTTTCTTTCGTCGAAGAAAAATTATAATAAAAAACTCGAGTTGTAAGCTTATTACATATTCGTGGAATTACAGCACTCGCCGCTGCGCGGCTCGTGCGCAACTTTTCCACTCATGCATAAGCTGTTTACAACTCTCGCTATGTAATATACTATTATATTATAAATATGTGGTGTATTACAACTAATTACAACATTAATTTTAGCGACAATATGTTCTAAACGTTGCAAGATAAAATCATTCATATTTAATATAATTTGGCCATTTTTATAAAGTCCTAAGAATTCTAGGACATTTAAAATCAAAATTTGAAAGTATATCATGTTTATTTTTGACGGTTCAAGAATGCATCTGACTATCTATCTATGTCTATTTTAATCTATGGAGTAATAATTGTTCGGAAATACTCGACTCTGAATTCCATTCATATTTTTTCTTTCTCTTTAATATTATTATTGAGGTTTCATGCATAAATAGTGTCAATATCAGTGTATCTACTCCAATAGTGTGGAAGATAGGAGTCCATTTTGAGCAGTGTTTTCATGCCGCTAAATTATTCATTTTCTTATCGATAAGCTTCGGCTGATAAGTAAAATGAAGATCGGCTGACACAGCAGCGAAGTTATTTCAGCTGATTCTTTCCTTCTAAAATGATTTTTTGTGTGAGAGCATAAGAAAATAGTCAATAAATCCAAATAAAGCACGGTATTTTTAATGGTCCAACTGACGACATTTACCCCAATTCAGATGATTCTAGTTTTCAAGTTTTGGTTTAAAGGCAACCGATTTTGAAAAAATTACCAGATTCCTGTTTAGAATCACAAAAGTTCGCTTTGCAGGTGCCCCTCATGACGTTTACTCAAGTCGCATTAAATAAATAATGACAATAACAACTTACCCCTTGTCGCCCTCTCGGGATCGTCCGGCCACGAACACCTCTTGATCGCCCCCAATATCAAGTTGACGCAAAAAATGAGATTGCTCCTGTTGTGCCCGCAGACGTTCTCGCCGTTCCCCGCCACCGGTGGCTTGTCCAGCCCAATGAACGCTATGAAATTCGCCGCGCTCTTCAGCGCCCCCATACCCACTATCGCCATAAACTGCTGGTTCGCCTCCCTCAGCACTTCCCCCACAAAGGTCGACTGCCTCTCGTAATCGCCGAAATGATTCGAGATCAACAACAGCGCCTCTTGCAGCGTCACTTTCTCTAGGGTCGAAAGGTTCGCCGGTCCCCCGGGCCGGGAGAGATTGTCGACGATGGCCCTGATCTGGTCGAAAACTGGCAGCAAGAGGAGCGGGTATTTGTTGCCGATTTTCACCATCAACGAAGCGGCGTGCCTACGGACATTTTTCACCGCCCTGGAGCGGTTATCTTTCGTGTCGCCCTCGGGAACTAAGAGAGTGGCGAAGATCTTGTCCAGAACTTGGGGGAGTAGGGCCGCGCCCGAAGCCGCCACGGAATTAATCTGCGGCGCCATTTGGCCGGTCGACATGCTCAGAAAGACGAAAAGGGCGGAGATGCAGGTGAGCAACGTCGAGAGTATCATCGGATCCGCCGGCTGGAAAGTCAAACACATTTGTAAGAGTCGGAGACCTGAAGGAATCGAGGGCCTTTCCTGCGCCTGCAGAACCCTGCTCAATATGCTCTCCAAAAAGTTCGACAACGCCTCCCATTCCTGATAGACCGGATCGGAGTAGTTCAAACCGCAAGTTACGTTCTGCGCTTGAAGACACTTGATTAACCACTGTTCGACGTAGTTAAAGGTAACCAGCGGGGCGACGAGGGTCGCCTGACGGAACGAGTCCAGAAAATCCGATCGGCAACGGTGAAAATACGCGGAAAACTCTTCCTCGCTGTCGAAATCGACTTTGGCGTACGCCGCACTATCCCCGATTTCGCCCGCGGTGGGACTCTTGCCGACGGGATAGTTGAATTTTACGGTTTTCGGGGCGGTGCACTGCACCCACCGCGGGATGCAGGACAGGAAAACCGGATCCCTGGAGATGTGCTCGTGTTTCAACATCGAGTTCCACAAGGGGTTGGCCAGGTGCGCCAAAGAGAGACTCGGGTGGTCGCTGTAAGCTAGGATAGCTTCGAGGAACATGGCGAAGTTCGGGGGACGGGCGGTCCCGTCTTTGCCCCACAGCATGCAGAGCTGTGTGCACATGCCGCCGAGAACCTGGAAGGTAAATCCGTTAAGAAAGATTTTGCGAGGTTAAAGAAAATAAATTACCAAGATGAGTTTCTTTTTAAAGACGTAGTGTGGTTCGTCGAGTATAATACCGGGATTTTTAGCAGCTGCCAATAAATACTGCATGGTTTCTGTGTTAAATAATTGTAATAGAGGTTTCCGTTCGTCCACTTTTCCCTTTCTATTGACAATCTACAAAGAGTTAAAATTATATTTTTGTTCAAACCTACATTCATTTTCACAGTTAATAATGTGTGATGCTGCCAAATGGGCCTTTTCATACTTTTTTTGCATCATATGATATAATAATAGTTATTTATGTACCAAGGCACTGAAGTTCAACTTTTTATGACGAATGTGGAATTTAGTTGCCGAGGCCTCTGGCCGAGGCAAATAAACCACATGAGTCATAAAAAGAACTTCAGTGCCGAGGCACATATTATATATTTTTTGAAATCGGAAAAAAAAATGTTTTGCCTAAAAGCACTTGCAAGTGCATGCATGCGCTCTCCGAAGATAAACACAACCAATAACTAAAAAAACCAGGTGGGTGAACCTTATTTCGCTTCCAACAAATTTATTATTTGTTTTTCCCAAATCTAAAGTGGCTTCTATCATTATCAAAACAGGAACATCGTAAAACTTAAGTTCATGTCTTAAATGTAGGCATAATATGACAATTATCTGTGGTATTTATTCATGTCTATATCAAGTGGCATATTATTGAGTTCATACTAGAATCAAATCGCCATTATCTACTATGTGTTTAGGAATTTTAAGTAGGTAGGTACCTACAGACTGAATAATTTTCTAGGACGTTTAAAATCATGACCCAAAAACATTACCTAATGGTTTGTTACTATCAAAAATTCTGTACATAACCTTGAAAAAGTAATTTAAAATGTTTGAACACTTTCGGTTTCGGGAAAAATATTTTTTTACACTTCTACATAGAATTTCTTGGTGTAGAAAGACACTTTCTTTTGATTAGCAGCTTTTGAGACCACCCCCCCTCATTAGTGAATCTTCTATAGTAAAGAAAAAATCAATATATATATATATATATATAAATACAAGAAAAGGTGATAATGGGCAAACACTCAAAGTTAACAAAAAGAAAAAAAAACTAGTAACCGCATACACGTGTTTCATGCTATTTGGCAATCATCAGTACGGTGTAACATTAACCAAATCAAAAGATAGGCATGATTTGGGAAGCAACAAATGAAGTCCAGGCAGGAGCCAACAGCACATTTGCAGCTTCAGTCAGCACATCCCCTATTTTGGGGCTTGTACTAACATCGCCACGGAGGCTGCTAAAGCGACCTGCGTGGAAATCTTCATAACCCAAGATACAATGACAATAAAGATGTAAGATTAGCGAGTGTAAATGTAATAATAATTACAAGAAAAGGTGATAATGGGCAAACACTCAAAGTTAACAAAAAGAAAAAAACTAGTAACCGCATACACGTGTTTCATGCTATTTGGCAATCATCAGTACGGTGTAACATTAACCAAATCAAAAGATAGGCATGATTTGGGAAGCAACAAATGAAGTCCAGGCAGGAGCCAACAGCACATTTGCAGCTTCAGTCAGCATATATATATATATGAAGATATATATATATATATATATATATATATATATGAAGATTTCCACGCAGGTCGCTTTAGCAGCCTCCGTGGCGATGTTAGTACAAGCCCCAAAATAGGGGATGTGCTGACTGAAGCTGCAAATGTGCTGTTGGCTCCTGCCTGGACTTCATTTGTTGCTTCCCAAATCATGCCTATCTTTTGATTTGGTTAATGTTACACCGTACTGATGATTGCCAAATAGCATGAAACACGTGTATGCGGTTACTAGTTTTTTTTCTTTTTGTTAACTTTGAGTGTTTGCCCATTATCACCTTTTCTTGTAATTATTATTACATTTACACTCGCTAATCTTACATCTTTATTGTCATTGTATCTTGGGTTATGAAGATTTCCACGCAGGTCGCTTTAGCAGCCTCCGTGGCGATGTTAGTACAAGCCCCAAAATAGGGGATGTGCTGACTGAAGCTGCAAATGTGCTGTTGGCTCCTGCCTGGACTTCATTTGTTGCTTCCCAAATCATGCCTATCTTTTGATTTGGTTAATGTTACACCGTACTGATGATTGCCAAATAGCATGAAACACGTGTATGCGGTTACTAGTTTTTTTTCTTTTTCTTTTTTTTTTTTTTCTTTTTGTTAACTTTGAGTGTTTGCCCATTATCACCTTTTCTTGTAATTATTATTACATTTACACTCGCTAATCTTACATCTTTATATATATATATATATATATATATATATATATATATATATATATATTTTATTTCCAATATAAAAAACAAACTCAGTTTTGCTTCCAAACTGAACATCTCCACGTGACGAACCAATCAACACCGAAACTGTGAAAATGTATCCAAACAAAACTTATACAAAAACTTAAAAAAAGCACCTACCTGTGAAAGACACTCTGCTGCGGGATACTGAAATGCAGAATCGTTCAGAAGAAGACACAAATAGTGCAGCAATTTCCCGTCGTCCGCCATAATGTGTGTTATTGACACCCACTCGACGAACCCCGTCAATGTCAGCAGCACAACTTGCACCACCCGACCATGGGCCGCCGCCTTAGGGTTTTTCGCTTCGCTACAAACCCGAAATTCCCCCACATGCAACGCGATCAGCCTTAAGAAAAAATTGAATATCACCGACATATTCATCGTTAGGGCATGGTAGATGTCCTTCCTCCTTTGGTTCGATTCTAAGGTCTAAAAGGTTGTCGAATAAAAGATGTGTTCACGAATGTCAAGTTGACAGCAAGCCATCTCTGAAATCAGCTAACATTTTACAAAAAAATGTGTTTTAATTCAGTGTCTTAAATACTGCATTGTTTTCACGCCTTGAAACTAGATATAAAAAAAAACTTTAGTTCATATCACCTACGATAGGTAAGAGCAGTGAGTTTCAGAGATGGTCAACTAGACAACTGTTGTTTCACTCCAACGATTGTCGTTTTTTATATTCTTTAGATGGTGTTAATAGTGAATTTACCTGTAGTAACGCTACGTCTTCGACCAGACGTAAAAAAACATACAAAACTAACTCTGTCTGAATTTCACCGTGTGCACAAGCATCCGACAATTCATTTAAGAGGGTGCCCCACTGTTGCGGCCACTCTCGCTTCACCATTTCAACAATAACCCGACTCACAGCATCCTTCATGTAATGTTCGTCGCTTACACCGCCAGCGGCTAGTAACTTCATCGCATTTTCCTTCAAAGTAAACAACCCCTCGCAACATTGCACCACTATTGCCTCATCTACCCTTTACAAACCTTTATGAAAAGCTTCTCCTGCTGCGAAATTTGGGTCCACTTGTATTTTACAGTGTGCTCCATGAGCTGGAGCCCGAAGTGCCTGGCTATAAGGGAATGTTGAGTGCCGGCAGCGAGGAATAGGCCGGCTTCGGCGCAGAGCGGCGATGTCTCTTTGAAACTCTCGCAGGCTTGGTACGCCTTCATGCGATCATGTTGAGAAGCATCTGTGCTCATGGTCAGCTCCACGGCCCTTGCCAAGTCAGCAGCCAACGCTGCTACGTCGGGTCCAGCCATTATTTTGTTATTTTTTGTCGAGCTGAAACAACAATCACATGTTAACTAAAAGTAAAAATGTGGTTATTACGGCATGTTTTTTAAACAGGTGTGGCTGGCAGGTAGATTGTTGTGGTGTTTTTAATTCTGAGGGTGATGTACGGTGGGACACGAGGAACTTACCTTTAAATTAAATTGTGTATTTACAACATAATATGACGGAACATTTTATATTTGATTGAAAAAAATGTGCAACAAACTTGACGGTTGCCGGCTGATGTGGCGACGCGAGTGGCAGAAATGCGAAATAAAAATTATATAAAATTAATTTGAGATTTCTTTCATTCATCAAGCAACTTAAAATTGTTATCATTAATTTCAGATTTATTCTTTATGTCACAAAATATCCCTTTATTGTTTTCAATTTAATATTTTAATTTAAAGAAATTTGTATCAACGTTTTTTTATTGATTTTATAAATTATAAACGTCATAATAGTCGCTTATTTAAGGTCAAATCCAATAAAACTGAACCACATTTTAAGTAAGCAGGTGAATACATAAGACAAATTGTGCTAATTATGTACGTATTCAATTATTTCCGAATTTTTATTTCGTGGTAAATAAATTCCCGCCATTCCCAAGCGTTAACAAGCGGCCACAGCCTTTTCGATGTGTTGTAACTGCTGGAGTTTTATTGGTCGGCGAAAGAAACGTTTGGAATCGGTTAAAAACGGGCCGCCATTGGACGATTTTTTGCGGCAAATTTAAAACCGCCCAATAACCGGCCTCCGTAAACATCAGTCTCTCTGTCCGCCGTAATAAGTGGCGTGGGGTTAGAAATACGAAGCCGCGTTTCAGTAGTTACGAAGCTCCGTGAGGTAAGAAATATTTTATATTTTTGTATGTAGAAATTGTCAGGATACCATTTTCCTATTATCTGTAGTAATTAATTTGTTACATCAAAATCCCTGGGCAGTATGTTTGAGAAATCTTTAGTATATTGAGAATGCAAACTGTGAATTCGCTGTCCTGTGCTATATAACTGCTAGCAAATGGCTGCCATAAGAATAGCATTGGCTTGGCATTGCCGAGAGTGTTTTATTTTTTTCTGAAGTTTCCGTGCGCGGTGGGGGCTTCTTGATTTTTTCAAGGGTAAGTAATATTTATTGTGATTTTTCTACGAAGTTTTGTGGGGTTTTGGTGATTAGAAGGCGCCGAAATCGCCCGTTGAAGGTTCGGCCTTGTTTTATACGGGCGAGATACGCTGTATAGGACTCCATTTGTACGATACAAAACCGTATGCTATGCCATGCAATACATTGAGTTATATAGGGTACATGGGATATTTAATAAGCGATTTTTCGCTAATTACGCGTGATTTTTCCGAAATCTATGGAATCCTGGGATATTTTGGGTTATTTTAAAAATATGTTTTAGTGATGACGTAGGCTGAAACGACGCCTTTGTTAATTTTTTTGGTAATTACAAAAGAAGGCCTATATTTTGGTTTTGCCGCCAAAAGCCGCATGTTTTTTTCGTTGGGCCTAATGATTTAATGGTCTAGGGTGGATTAGGCCTTAATTTATCTATAGACGAAGGTCAATTTAGAGGTCATTTGGACAATGATTTGATTAAATAGAACTAATGTGGAGATAATACGGCATTATTTTCGAGTTTGATTTTTTTATAAAAACTGACGCATTTGAAGACTTTCTTCCTGGTTGATTTTCTTGCAACGTATTTTGTAATAATCTTTATAAGAAAATGTACAAATTATGGCCATTTTAAAAAAGTTTGGAAGCATGGAGGCATGGCGTCACTCCCAGTTTTTGAGAACATGCCTGCCAATATTACCCACCCAAGTAAGTAAGTGCGTAACAAACAAATATCAAAGCCCAAGTAATAACGGAAATTTGAGGGTAAACAACATCAGGATATGGGGCATTCTATATTATATTATTGGATAGTTTCATCAAAGACTTTGGTTTCATACTTGGTTTCATATTTCCGCACGTAGGTAAAATATAATTTGCAGTGTTTGTAACACTTGTTTTCATTGTGTATGCAATTTTATACATTTTGTGTAGGTACCTTAACCAAACGGTTATTTTAGGTAATATTGTACCTGGGGTAACGTAACTATTTTTATTTGAGGTTGAGGGAGATTTAGGCGCCATATTTTCATATATACGAGTAGTAGTTGGCTAGGTATATAATATATGTAGTACCTACCTATGTAGGTATTATATTATTCAACAAAATAGTAATAATTATTGTTTTATTGCTACATATACCTATATTATCTTATTAGGTAAAGGTATTTATATTATTTGGTTTTAGCACATGATTTAATTATGTAAAAGACGTATCTAGATAAGTAGGTATGTATACATAGGTAGGTATTACAAGGCGTAAATGCCTATAAAAAAAACATAAAGTTGGGTTGGGTGTTGACAGGTAAATTTGTCAATAGCATAACTTTAAAGCTGTTTATAATCGACAATAGAAACTATAAATTCGTTCTTTATTGATTTTTCTCACTCACTTATTATTTTAAAAAAATTTAAAACTGCATATATATTTATTATTTTTTACGAATGAAATTGAGTTTTAACATTTTGAAGAAAAAATAAAATACCAGCTAGTCTTATTTTCGGAGTTATTATTCGCCCAAACTTTTTTTTGTTTCAAAGGTCTTTCAAATCCAGGCCCTGCTATGAATTTTTTATACCCCCGACTTTCACTAAAACCATTTAGCTATTTTTTATTTAAAATTGTTACCTAATTAGAACACCCAAAACCCCCTGGAACCGAATTTGACAGTTGAACGGTCAACAGAAGCACTCAAAGCGTTGGTGTGCAAAGATCCAATAAAAAATAATACAGGGTGTTTTTCTCTGTGTCATCCTCGAAGTGCTGAATTTTTTTTTTTTTGAAACTTTTATACGAGTCGAAAATTGAATAGCTAAGTATATCAAAGCCGACCCAGTCTAAGTCTAAAAATACAGAAGCAGAAGCCTGCTGCCAGTAAGTTTAGGTATAGACCAGATGAGTTAAGGTGGCTGATGTGCCACCAACAGGAAACGCACAGAAAATGTATCGTCATATTAGACTGTGACTGTTGAGAAACGTCCAATAATTTAAATCGGTTTTTATTTGTTAGACATTTTTTTGTAAAAAAATATTTTTTCGTTTATTAATATTTTTTAATAATTCCAGAATGCTCTTTAACCGTATTAGGTATAAAATTTCATACAAATTCCGCACTTTGAGATGATGGCACAGGGCACAGAAAAATACCCTCTGTATATTTTTTATTTGATGTTTGAACACCAACGCTTTTGACCATTCGACTGTTTTGAGTTATTCCATGGAATATGTTTTGACTTTTGACTCGCCAGATTCCTTTAAAATTCCTATTTTGTTCAACTTTGGCACCTTGTAGATTGGAACTCCTTGTATACTATATTTTTGCTAAAATTTTGTATACAGGGTTTTTTTTGGGGATCCTTATTAACGCTGTGATGTAATGTCATAGCCTAAGTGGGCTATGGTAATATTTTACCTAAATAAAAAAATCGCTAAATGGTTTTGTTGGGTTGGTAGTCATAAAGACCCGTAAACAGATCTTGGGTAGTCATAACAACCTACCTATTTTATTTGTTTACATTTATTGTCTGAAATGCTAAATACACCGACGCAAATTTTTCTATATATCAAGGTATATTTTTAATGCTCCACATGTCCATTAATAAAAATAAAAAAATTGTTGAAGGCATTTATGCATTGTCGCTGAAATACTTCTCTTAAAATTTCACTCAATGATTTATGTATTTGAAGGCTTTTTGTACTAAATAGGTACAGGTAACAATGTCTATATTTGATACTGGAGGAAAATTCCCAGCATTTAACTGAATATTGTGTGGCTTAGTGCGAAAGGGTCTATTTTTTTAAACATTTAGTTTTTATTTATACCTAACTGGTCGCTGCTTTGGGATTTTGATTTTGAGCTTGTAAATTTATAAAATATTCGCTCATTTTCGATATCAAGTGTTTATATTACACAACAGAAACGCGAAAATAAACCAAAAATGCAATTTTTACGACAAATTGTTCTAAAATAAATCAAAGCTATGCAAAATTAACACAAACTGCTTTTCCAACCAAGCTTTATTATTTATTTGACCTCCAGGCGCCATTTTGTCAGCTGTTTTATTGGACTGCCCCATTTTCTAGTCACATAACCTATCGAAACGGCTTTTATTGGCTGTACTTTTAATAATTTTTATCGCAACAGCTTTTTAGTTCTGTATTTTATACCCATCTGACTTTTATGATAATATTTATGTGATTATAGCCGACCTATATGGTCTATGATAAAACGAGCGGCGCTACGCCCGATGTTCGCATTTCCACAGCCCGCTTAACATCCCCCAAAAAAGCCGTATCTCCTTTGTTCGCCGTTAAAACCGCCCGGGGAGCCGGCGATGCAATCGAAGGCGGCCGCGGCGCGTCGCGCGTATTTAGAATACGGCCTGACGTCAGCGGAAAAAGCGCCGCGAAACGTGGCAACGGCGTCGAGGCGAGGCGGCCGCGGCCCCGAGCAGCCTCCGGTTTTCGCTAATTATGCCTCTCTCTTCCACCCTCATTAATAATTCGGCGATATATCACCGGCCGACGGGCGTGTTTTATGGGGGATATGGCGTCCGGGACGGTTTTATCAGGCAGAACGGGCCTGGTTGCTGTTGCTAAGAGAAAGAAAATAAAAAAATATTGATACCTACAAGCCAACAAAAAAACGTTTTTGGAAAAGACGCGGAATTCAGCTGAAAAAATTAATAAAGTAATATAGGTACTTACTCCAAACAAAACCTTTACAATGAAACAAACAAATAATTGTTAGGAACATGTCGATCGGGATATCTTTGTCGATACAACTGCCCAAGTTTTTTCTGCATGTTTGTGACGACATTAGAAATTACTGTGTTCGCTTAAATTTAAAACCACTTCAACTAAACACGCTTGGCAACTTCAAGTGACAGCTACAAGCATAAAACAATAATTAACTCCAACAGTCACTGTTTTCCATGGAGCACTTGATTGAGCCTCTGCTAACTTCATTTTTTACAGTTATTTCAGAACATAATATTTTGCTTCCAGATTTTTAACGAAAACATAATAGAGAACATTTTCTTTCTTCGACAAAAGCTATTCAGAAAAACACGGGCTTTGAATTGTGAAAAACTTCGGGTATGTTTGTGTGAAAAATATAATTGATGACGTCATTACGCCTAAAATTCTCAAAACAATATTTTTTCGCGCAAAATGGACCTCATTTTAACACCCGTTTCCATTTTTTCCATTTTTTTTCGTTGTTCTGTTGTTTAGAACAGCCCTGAGGCGTAAACTCTGTATTCACGAAAGATTATAGCTACCCCCTAATCCCCCGAAGTTTCTGTATTTTTCGATCTAGAAAAAATTGTAAATACGAAAGTTGTAGGAAATTTTTGACAGTCACTGAATTAATTAATTAATAGAAGCAAGAACTACGACTACTGTCAAATAGCAATGGCGTCCATGTCCATGGCAATCTTCGTTTTTTGTAAAATTCGGGGGGCGCTGAAATCATAGAAAAATTTCCTACAACTTTCCTATTTACAATTTTCTTTCTAGATAAAAAAATACAAAACTTAGGGGTGGCATGAATACCCCTGTACCACCATGTACTGTGCATAACAACTTGACTACCTATTAGTAGAGTAGAGAGTATTTTTGATATTACTATGAAAAAGGTGTAATGACTGGGGTACAATAGGGCGAAATTGAAAATATCAAGTAATGTATCATTTTCTACGTTTTGGGGTCAACTAATTCAATTGTGGCATTACATTTATATTATATACTATAACATTAGAAGAAACATGGTAACTGAAAATGGTTACGCGGGGGGCGAAAGTCCAAAAAAGGGTCATTATGTAGGTGGTAGGTGTAGATTTCTACATTGTTTATTTTCAATACCTTATCATTGCATTAATGGATTTAAAAAAAGTTCTATGGAAGTAGCAGTTTAGTCTTTAGGAGCCCATTTGGCTCAATCTTCCATTATGCTATGCCTAATCGAGATTTATTTTCGAACATTCTAGTTTCCCAAATACCTAGTAATTTTTATGTTTACCTATTATAGGCCCCTTCTAGCTATATCTGTTTTAATTCACTTCAGTCTCCATTTCTAATAAGATTTGGCTGTCATCGATCCGTAACCTTGTATATTGAGATTTCCCCATACTAGGTACCTATTTCATTTGTGTTGTGGTGTAGTTTTTAACCACCTTAATTTAGTCAGCTAACAAAAAACTCATCTTTGAACATGTCCACAATATAATTCGCTTCATAATACCTAATTCTTAGACTGAATTTTTATGATTGTTCTGTTCTGCTATTATAATAGTTGTGGCTGACCAGATGTACCTGAACTACCGGAAATACACAACAGCTGGCATAAACTTTCCGTTTCAAGTTTATCGGCATGTAATTTTTATTAATAACAAGCGGAATGCTATGCTTTTTTTTCGAGTAAATTATTTCTGTAGCCGCTCTAACCTACTTATTTCTTGAAAAGTAAAAACAGCTTGTATTCGAAAGAGATCCTTTCTTCTTTGTGAAATGCCCACTTCAAAAAGTTTTAAGAATATATTTTATTTCAGTAATGTGCATATACTTACTCCAGGACTCTTTGTTCGTCACTTTATTATTAGAATGGTGAGTGGAGTAGAAAAAAGTTTTTACTTATACTTATACATCTTTCTTCTTCGCTTTTTATATCTCAGGCTTCTAGAATGTCGTACGTATTAAAATTTAATACCAGAATTATTAATATGCCATACTTTGGTTGAAATTTTGGTTTCTGCAGACTTGTTTTTGTGGACGCTTTAATACAACTGCTTATAAGAATATTTTAGGAATTTTCGCTAAATAAATTCAAAGTAGGCCTTGTTTTTTGTAATGGGAATCTGCCAACCTGCCATGAAATGCAGTTTTTCAAGAGCTACAATTTTACAATTTTTATGGAGGCCACCGCCACCCTTGTTTGTATGATGTAAAATTTCCCTGGAAGGATATTTTAATAATTACCTATCTATCAGCCCTGTCCGCAGTTAGATAATAATAAGTAATACCCGCGTAGATTTTTGTAGCGTTTCGTGGGTCTAGATTTAGTAGGTACTCCAAAGTAATAACTAAGGACAGGACTGCGACATACCTAATAATAATTATTATTCCCATATTCTCATTTGCAAAAACTAAATACCAAGGTAGCAAAACTATATAGGTACTTAATATTTTAGAATGTTTCATATTTATATTTTTGTGTCGTTGTCGTTGGCAGAGTATCAAAATATTTTGAACCTCTACATAATATTGTGCACATAGATTTTATTACAAGCTTTCGTTCCGAACTGCTGTTAGCGCGCACAAAGTAGATAATATACCGCTTATTGATTCGCGATCGACCCTTCTTAACCCTTCTACGCGCCCACCTTTAATAACACCATCTCTCGCGACACCGCCGTCCTCCTTTCTCCCCCATCCTCCCCCTTTGCGGGCGCGCGGCAACGCCGCCCGCCCCTCTCTCCCCCCACCGCCCCTTCCCGTATCGACCGGCGAGGGGGATCGCGGCGCGCGCCTGCGCCCTCCGCCCGTCCGCTTCCCGCTCGTCCGCTGCGTGCCGGGGGCGCCACGGGCGCCCCTCCCGCCTCACCGCCGGCGTCCCGCGGCCGCGTTGCCACATCTCGAGCGACGGTTGCGGCGCGCGGGTCGGCGGTCTGTGTGCCGGTGGTTTTTTGTGCGCGTCTCGAGTGGTGCCTTGGCCGGCGATGCGCTGAACTATGTCGGACCAGTGGCGCGCCGACCAGCAGCAACAGCAGCAGGGCCTGTGGTGGCAGGGCGCCGCGGCCGCCGCCGCCGAGCAGCTGCAGCAGCAGCAACAGCAGCTGCTCCAGCAGCAACAACAGCAGCAGCAGCTGCAAGTGAGCTCGTCGTCGGCGACGCCGACGCAGCAGCTGTTCAACTACAAGATGGCCGGGGAGTTTCAGGGGCAGCAGGGGTACGGGTACGGGGCGCAGTGGTGGTACCCGCCGGTGACGGCGGCCGAGGGGATGCAGGGGATGCTGCAGCAGCAGTCGCCATCGGTAAGGGGGGATCGAAGCAAGAGTTCGAATGTACCAGTATATTTGGAATCGACAACTACCTGCATAATATAGAGCTCTTCGTTTGGTGTCCCTGGATTAGGCTTCTTCGTATCATTAAATTTGAATGGCCATACCTACAAGATCTATTTCTTCAATTTTGTTGCTGCTCGCGCTTCGATTTTTGACTTGTATAGAAGAGGACAAAATGCACAAAGATTTCTAAAGTGTCAAAATGGAGATCTGCTCATGTTATTATTGTCATCAACAGCTGTATAACGAAACGAACTTCTTCATAACCATGATGTACAGAGGTACAGGTGTTGCTCCTGTGAACGATTTCTTAAATACCTAATTGAAGTCCATTCTTTTCTCTTTTCTAGAAATAGTTACTGACCAATAAATCAAAATTGCAATAGGTGCACAGATGCTTCAATAAAAGATTGTCACCTTTGAATGCAATTTATTTCAAATAGGTATTGCCTACATGAAAGATGTCTTAAGCTGAATTACTGTCCCTTCTTTTCTCCATTCTGGATATTGTGAGGGACCAAGAGAACAAAGGGGAATATGGCACAAAGATTTAAAAGGTCGAAACTGTATACCTACCTAAAATTAAGTACCTAGATAAGAAAAGAATCTCTTGTAGGTACCTAAGAATTCCAGTTCTTAGTGTGATTTGTAATTTTGTCTAGATTTATTTTTTAGTCATTGTTTCTTTATTGAATTGCATAACTAAGTACCTTCTAAGTACTTACTTCTTTCTAAGGTGGGAAATTTTAAGTTATTACGGTTGATGTCAAAAAAATACTTAGCCTTGGTACCGTCTGGAAAGTCTCTTCACAGGTTGCGGATTAATTTGTCTATTCCAACCGTTATCAGTTGAGTTACAAGTTGGAAGTTACAAGAAAATATTAGTCGACAATTAGTAGTAAGGAAGAGCAGAAATGTGTCCGAAGAATATTGAGCTACCTACTACATTAGAAGCACTGAACAATAATAATAACAGATCACAGCTACAGATCATCTTCCACGCACACGGAATTTTGTTCAGCTGCACACGTATTATAGTAGAGTAGGTAGGTAAGATAGACAGACGTGATGCAGCAACATTGTTAGTTTAACGGAAAGAAGAGACTGAGTTTGGGTACCTACTGGTATTCTATTTGCATTATAGAGATACGAGTTTTCAATAGAACAGGTCTCTTCAGCTACTCTTAATATTTCGCTTGACGTTTATTCTACCAACTGTTCATAAAAGTTGCTAGTAAAGGACCTAAAGATGATTACAATATTAAGGTTATACATAATGTTCAAGAATATGGATTCGTTAATAGTTTAAATTTTAAATACATGATTCCTAAATCAATTAAAATGCCTGAAGGATTGGACCGAGGATTGAACAAAGGAAACTTTATTTTCAAGCTGACTGATGGCTATAATTTGGTCACGGTCACTAGGTCATTAGTCTTTAAATTTCTCCGATGGTCCAAAGTAGGCTGTTTCTAATTAATCTTATTTTCAATTTTTCTAATAATTAGGTATATAGGTATCTAGGTACCTATCTACTTGGCTTATCAATATAATGCTATTATATTTTCTTGGTACTGATCACCTTTTGCTGAATTAGAGACACTTTATTTGAGTTTAAGTATATTCAAGATTTAAGTACGAAGTTCGACAGAAGAAAAATTAGGAAAAAGGCGACTTCGTAGGAACATGACCACCCTCGTCATCACCTATTATTTAACTAATGTAGGTAACCCCAACCCAATATTAAATAATATTAAAATTACCTTACTTTTTTATTATTGTGTACAATCAAGTACCTATCGATTTTTTTGTAGTTTTGGGCACTATATAATTGATTGCTAGTGTTAGCCCTCTTCAAAATGAATAAACAAAGCCTGCTAATGAAGCCCATTGATATTTAATTAACACCACTAAGTTATGGACCTGTGAATGTAACTACATTTTCAGTAAACGCCTTAATTGCAGTTATAGTGTATAGTGTCAATTACTAATTGCTAGTAAAGACTTGCGTGTGTTGCTAGTAAACTGAGAAGCGTTCCACAAATAGTTTGGCACTTCTGAAATTCATACGAAGATCCCGTGTACAAAAAGTCTTCCTCTAGTAACACCTGCCCGAGAATACTGAACCTTTTATTAATCCGCCTACCTGATTCCTTTCGCCTCGGGCTGTAACCAGGCAACTGGCTCTACCTACTAGTGAATAAGCATTTATTTCTCCGAGAAGCATTCATTCCAGTTTCTTGATTTTTGCACGATCCATTGTCTGCAAAATTTATAGGCAACGCCATTACTTTAATTTTAGTTTTAATGTATTTTAATAGGTATTTCGGCGTGTACGAGTTTCGTTGCCAAGCACTTTTCAATTTCATATCCGATAGTTATATTACGTTGGCTCTTCTGACCGCTGTGCCGGGGTCATCATTACAGCAAGGGCAGGTGGTCGCTAGTCATGGGTGTGTTCGTGGAATTTCCTCTCGGTAGTTTATTTCTTGTTTCCCTTTTTTTTATGCGAAGCCATTACACGTTCTCCGTTTTGTTTGGGCCTTTGTCTTTTGAGCGGTATATCTGAGCTATTTAATTATTTTGCGGTTTGACCGAAAAAAGTTTAAAGATCTGAACGCTGTTCGAGTCGAGAGTTATTTAAATGAGCGTGGCGGGGCATAGCGTTATTAGCCTCGCCGATCTTCGGCAAAAAGGTTAGGTACTTGTTTACGGGAAAGATTGCCTGTCCTTGGGATTTTTTGGAAACACCTGGAATCCGGTCGTTAGACCCTGTCATATTCGCAATGTAGGTACGTTCGGAAGACGAATGTGGGTTTCATATATAATGCTGTATCATTTTTTTAAATTCATCTTCCAATTTAGAAAGTATATGAAACTCGAATGTCAGTGCCAGTTCAGATCGATTCTTTTTACGCGATCTAAATCGAGTTTTATTTTTCTATGTTCTTAGGAGCGTAGAGAAATTAGGTACACATCAAGTTCTTCTACATTCTGGTTTTAAGAATTTTTCATCTCTACAGAATAGGAACATTCACAAAAATAAATTTGTTTGACACATTTTTGGCTCAACACGCGCTTTCCGGAGATAAAATACAATGCAGAATACATTGTTAGCCATCAGAGCCATATGTTTTCCGGGACATAAAGCTATAGCCGTGAGAAGTCTTTATAAATACGTCAGTCCACGCCAAAAGGCTCCAAATTAAATCCGTGAATATATAGAAAATATAACGAATTTAAAAAAAAGTAAATTTTGAAAGTTTTGAAAATTACATTTTGGCTTTGACCGAGGCTTTGACTAACTCATTTAATATGAAAAATATAACGTAATTGTTTGGACGGTTTGGACTCTATATCGTGAAAATTTTACACCAGCATTTTCAAAAAAATCAAATGCTTTTATTTTGGTTCGTTGCCATGACAATAAAGCAATCGGAAGATTTTCTTCCTGTGGTGCCTGGGCTGAGATACTGGAAATTTTGCTTTCAATATTATGCCAAGGTATTGAATCCGACTCATTTAATTTTTTAATTGTTTTTTTTTGCCACAGAAACCTAAACCAAACTGATTTTACGTTGCCAGGAAAATTCATAAATGCCTAACATTAAAAGAACGAAACTTTGAACGTTAATTCTAAAAATAACTTCAACAACTTTGTTTCTGAGCTTTCTGAGAATAAAAATCTTCCTCCTTTCTTTCAAAGTCAAAGTGTCATGGCAGCAGAACAATAATATCCTAGCCACCTGTCTGATACTACATCCCGTGTTGTGTTCTATCTAATTATTATCTGTTCCTAGATCTATAATAACTTCTCTTTGTCTAACTGGTAATAATATTTTACTGAATTCCACTACATTCAGCAAGCAATACACGAGGGGTGTGACACCAAGAAATTGTGTACACCAGATTTGGGATTTAGCTCGGGATTACATTGTTTCTTATGAGAATCCCTAAAATCTTTGAACAAATTTACTGGGATTCTGTAAATCTTGAGATTTCATGAGATTTTAGAAGATTTCAGGGATCATCTTAGACAGTGACTTTATTTAAAGAAATAGGTACATTACTTTGTGTTTATTAATTTTTGTTTGCACTCTTCATCAGTATAAAGTTTCATAAAATTCAGCATTTTAAGAGGGCCCAGAAAAAAAACACCCTGTATATTTTTATATTTAATCTTTGCACACCAACACTTTGAGTAGTCCTGTTGATCATTATTCAACTGTTTTGAGTGAATTTAATCGAGGACGAAAGCTTGGAACGAGAAGTTTTGCTGACGCAGGATCCATCCGGAAGAAATTCAGATTCATCATATTAGTTTTCTTTTCCTCTTCAATATTTATTAGATAAGTAAGGTCATTTAAAAATGAAATGAAAAGTAAAATTCATTTGTTTTAAATTTTTTAACAGAATTCAAAATAAATAATTTGTAAATCGAAAAGCGGTATTGCAGTCAAAGAAGAATTTGTAAAAATATTCAAAATAACCGAACACAACTCGACAATATTATTGCAGATGAAACTGGCCGGCTTGGCCACGTCCGAGCGGCGCGTGGCCACTGCATGAGTGGGTACTGGAGGGGGAACGACTCCTATTGGTTGTTTACATGATTTTTTTGTGAATAGCGCCAAAATATAACATGGGGCATAATTTTTAAAGGGTAAAATTTTGCTCAAGATTTTAAAGATTTTAGGGATTTCTCGAGATTTAGGGATTTAGAGAGATTTCTAGAGATTTTAAGGATTATTGAAGATTTTTGAGAATTTGGCAAAGATTTTAGGGATTCTATGAGATTTTCGAGATTGTGTAAGATTATGAAGATTCTGCGAGATTTCACGGATTTTCGGCAAAGTGTACACCAGATTTCTTGAGTGTCACACCCCTCGGCAATACAGTTGTCCGTATTTCGTAGAATAAATTCAGATTCCTTAATTTTTCGCCTGTTTTCTACTTCTTTGGGACCTATCACACAAAATTCATGATTTTTATTAAAACAGTGTTCACAAAATATTTTACTTTGAAATTTGATTTTGCCTGATATAATTTTTACGTTCTTTTAAACGAACGTTAAATGGCCTTCAAGGCTCCCCAACATAGAACTTTCCGCATTCACAAAGAAATGTTTTAAATGGCATTTTTTGAACTTTGTCGTTTTAACTAGCATGGATTTTAATGTTTTTTTTTTGTTTTAAATACTGTTCTGACATTGAAAAAATTGCCTATGCCTTTTAGTTTAAGGAATATAAGGAATAATTAAATTTACTAGTCGGTCCACCCGATTTATTTCTCTAATTCTACAATAATTAGCATTGTTGTTTTGTTGACAATCTTGAAAAACTTGCTCAACAAATTCAATAGGATAAAAATAATTATTGTCCTTCATAAGAACAATTAAATAGATCACAAAGAAATTTCCGACAATATTTTGAATGTGACGTTTCATTTTATTACAAATTTTATATTATATTTCAAAGCTGATTTGCAGTCTTTATAATATGCTTACAATAATTACAAAACGTTGATAATATACAATATTGTATCAATTTATATGTGGATTTATCGAGGGATTTATGCATATGCAAGCCAATTTAACATAATTTAAAATTAACGTAACTTAAGGAATAAGCTCGGGAATAAGTTGAAATATACAGTGTGACATTTTTAAATTTTTGTATTTTTCACGAACACCCTACCTATGTATTTTTATTATTTCTTCTATTTTTAACTTAAAAGGATGTATGTATTATGTTTGTCAACCTTAAGTTGCCTCTGCATTAGTAAGTTTTTTGCAACATGAAAAAATGAAGAAAAAAATGTTTGGTCTTTGAAACAAAGTTTTTTTGGGTTTTCTTGTTACAAAAAGCTTAATAATACAGTGGCAACTTAAGGTTGGCGAGCGTAATAATTTACTGGCAAAATTGAATTTAGTTCACTCATTAATCAAAATTTTTCTCCAATGGTAATTATTGTCAAAAATCTTTCAATTTTTGTGGCCATCAAAAAGAGACTACATTTTCTCAAACAAATTTTGATACTAAGCGTTTTAAACGCCAGACCAACTCAAGTAGACCGTTTTAAGTTAAAAATAGAAAAAAAAATAATTTATGGTAGGCGGCTGTAACTTGGTAGGTATTTGAAACAACGTTTTAATTCTAAACAACATTCTTAAATAACTTTTTCCCCTATTTTAAAAAAATGAGGGCACTTTACTCTTGAGCAAATTTTATATTTTTGAACCTCCCTCGTATATGGAAGCAGATTTTCAAGTTTTTATAAGTGCATTTTGAGTTTTAGACAAAACAGAAACTTTTATCAAGAAAATTTTTTCAGATATTGAAACTACAATTTTTTCCATTTGTGGCAATCGAGCTGGCAATATTTATGTCGAACACTGTATATGCTATTCAATGGGAGTGTTTATGCAGCGTACCTAATATCACAGACCTATTATATAGCTTCGCTATAGGTCTGTGCTAATATTAAAGATTAACCAACTTTTAACTTTTACGTTAAAATTAAAGAAAATCTCAGTTTGCGCGTGCGTTATTTCGTTGCCAACACATGAGAAACAACTCACGACTATTGAGAAAAAACGAGAGAGAAAAGTACCCAGCCGCCGCGTTTTCGTTATAGTTGTTTGTTGTTTATTATATTTCTTGTTCAATATTCTTTTGGGTTAGGTTTTGTATTTTTGTGCTGAAGGGCGAGGATCTACGATACCCAGGGGGCCTCCAATGATTTCTGTGGTTTAATCTTTGCATTTTAATTGGTGATATTTCACCTGTTATCGCGCCGGCATATATTATAAAATAGTTCTTGTACAAATAGAATACAAAAGCATAAACCCACCTTTAGTTGTATGAAATATGTATATGTACATCTACAATCTATTTTAAAAAAAATCTAATTTTATTTTGGTGTGAAATTTTCTTAAGGAGTCTCCCTCATTATTGAATTAATTAATGGAAATATTTGCCTCGCTCATGTATCAATTTTAATGTGTTGCTTGTGAATTTTTATATTTTATTTTATTTATTGTTTCTTTTGCCACTGACACGAACCTTTTTCTCCAGTCTGAAAGTCAGAACCGTCAGGAAGAGGCACAGAGGCAGCACGAAGCTAACCGGCAGCACCAGCACCAGGAGAACCAGAGGCAGGAAGCCCACAGGCAGCACCAAGAGGCCATACAACAACACCACCAGGTCAGTACTATTTGTCTAGAGTAGAACTCATTTTTCTAAAATATGTCTTGAGTCCGCTCTAGCCTATGTTATAATCTCAAGTACTTCCAGGCGATAGCCGAAGCGCAGGCGCGACACCAGCAGCTACAGCAACAGACGCAACAACTGCAACAGCAGTTGCAGCAACAGCTGCAAAACAACCACCACCAGCAGGTGTTGCAGCAGCATCAGCAACTAGCGAAAGGTAAGGACTTTTTTAATTGTGAAACGTCAGCGTTTGGAATTGAGGAGCGATAATTCGGAAGATAACGAATTGAAAGGTCTCATGAACAATGCAGTAATAGATAACAGTGCTAGTGCAGAAACCAAAACAAATGGGCATTAAAAAAGTCGATTATTATCGTGCTGAGGAGTAATGCTGAGTCAAGCCATTGTTTATTTAATAAAACGAATTTAGAAACCATTACCAGAATGGATTGTTTGAACAGAGTGGGTTGTCATTTTCGCCAGTCGGAGATAAGAGATTATTATATTGATTTCCATGAAATGTCAAGGACACTTTTGTGCCTACGCATTTATATGGAGAGGCAGTTAATAATACCCTCATATTTTACAATATCTTAAATAATTTCTTCGGCACAAAGGTGAAAAGATAAATTTTGCGTATTTGAAATGCTGTTTTGTTTCGAATTTAAAACAAAAACTTCCTCTTGGCAATTTTTGCTTTCTGTCATGGTTTCATGACTAATTTTAAATTATCTCTGCGTATTTCTGAAAAATTAATAATGAAATATTGCCAAGATATAACATAACTAAGACTCGAAGAAGAAAGAATGGATTCCTTAATATTGTCGGAAATTTCTTTGTGGTGCAAAAAGACAATTTTTTCAAGTTGCCAGGAAAATACATAAATGCCTAACATTAAAAAGAATGGAACTTTGAACTTTAACTCTAAAAATAACTTGAACTTTGTTTTCTGAGCTTTCGGATAATAAATCTTCCTCCTTTCTGAAAGATTATATTGTTAAGTCAAAGTGAAATGACAGATTGATAAATGTCAAGTCACAAAAGTGTTATGACATGAGAATAATAGTCTATCCACCTGTCTGATATATTGTAGCCTGTGTTCTCTCTAATTATTTATACTAACTTCTCTTTGAATAACTGGTAACGAGACTGGTAATACCGAATTGCACTAAACATTCAGCAACACAGTAGTTGTCCGTCTTTCCTAGAATAGATGTTCTTAAGAACAACAGTTATCCTATTGAATTTGTGGAGCAAGTTTTTTAGGATTGCCAACAAAAAATAACAATGCTAATAAATCGGCATTTATTCTAGGAAATACGGATAACTGGGTTGCTGAATGTTCAGTGGAATTCAGTAAAATATTTACGAGTTTATAGATAATTAGATAGAACACAGGGTACAATATCAGCCTGTGGCTACGTTATTGTTCTGTTGTCATGACACTTTGACTTAACATTATTTATTATTGTGTCATTTCACTTGGACTTGACATCTTTGAGAAACGGGGAAGATTTATTCTCCGAAAGTTCAGAAAACAAAGTTTTTAAAATTATTTTTTGTGTTAACGTTCAAAGTTTCGTTCTTTTAATATTGGACATTTATGAATTTTCCTCCCAACTTGAAAAAGTTTTCTTCTACTCACTTTGATTCAGGTTTCTGTAGCGAAAAATCCATTTAAAATTTTAATGGGTTTCTTAGTTTGACCAGATGAGTAACTTTTTCAAATAAACGTAAAATGATTAATGAAGACAAAATTAATGTTACACTGTTCCAAAAATAAGGCGTCAAGAGAAAAATTTTGTATGAAAAACTAACGTCATTTTTTGGATTTCTAACGACCCTTGAAGTGTGTGCAAATAAAACTATATAATAAAAAAACAAATTTGTATTTTGAACTTTGCGATCCTCTTTTTTTACCTAAAGACAGATTCTGGAGGTTAAAAAAAAATAAATTTCGTATAAGAAGTCGTTTTCTAGCTCCAAAAATACACCTTGTTAGGCGAGCCATTTTTGCCAATACAAATTGTATTAGAGATTGTTGCTTGGTGAGGTCTTGAAGCTAGAAAATGTTCATTTCGAACTCCCGAAACTGGCAGATCAAGGCGGGCATTTTTGTTTGGTGTTCTGTCGGCCTACTATAAAAGAGTCCCTGTATAACTAGAGAAAAAAGTCGACCCAAGGTCATTATTCGGCAATTTTAAGCAAAGTTCATACAGTCGTAAATTGCCAATCGCGCAAATGACTGATTGGTTAATTTGAACTGACAATATTCCCGCATAGAAAAGTTTCAATTTCTCGCGAATTCGCCAAAGTTGAAATCTGGGGAGGGCGGAAAATTGAATTTGGTTCAAGTTGCCGACCAACGGACGCTCGGCCGGGTTGTTCACCCAAACAGCTGTCGACATAGCATACCGGAGCGCTGAGTTACTGGGGTAATAAGGTTCATTTGCCCCGTGTTTTAGACTTTGGCAAAAAAATAGCATTGTCCTGTGTAGTTAAACTCGTGTCGACTCTTTTCTCTAGTTGTACAGGGACTCCTATCAAAAATAAGGTAGGAAGCAACGTGTCGTGCGACAGTTATCTAGTGCGTTCTCTCTTAAAGGCAGGATGCCCAGGCAAAAGGTCGACCAGAAGCCGAGGGGCCGCATGACGGCGTACGCGTTCTTCCTGCAGACGTGCCGCGAGGAGCACAAGAAGAAGCACCCCGAAGAGAACGTCGTCTTCGCCGAGTTTTCCAAAAAGTGCGCCGAAAGATGGAAGGTGAGGCGTTTTTTGTTTGTTTTAACAGGTTCGTGCGGACACAAGTATTTTGTGATGGCGCACGATTGTTTTACTACGACCGTATTCCATAATCGAAATATGGTTAAAATCCCAGACAAAATATAACTAGAACAAATAATAATAGCAACGTAATCGTTCAACATCTGTACCAAATCAAAACAAGTATTTGTTTATGTGTGCGGGCAGATTCCATTATTCGTACATGCCATTGTTCGAAATTATTACACTAATACACAACTATAAACAAAACAACACGTTTGCACTTGTTGGGAAACAATATAACATCGAATAATAAGAAACAGTGGCCCGCGCCGCGGTCGCGTCGTTGCCGGATGGTGCGATCGTCTGGGAAAATCAATATTTTACGAATTTCAATTATCAGTATATAGGGTCAGTCAGTATAAAGTCAGTCATCCCTTGGAGTGCTCATAGGAGAGTTTATGACTAACGAGAATGTCAAAATATGACTGGTAAAAAAAATCGTCATTTTTCGAGATATTGTCACTTTTTATAATTTCGTGAAATTCGACACCATCAGTTTTTCGAGTGCCACAGGTACAAATTTCCGTATTCTAAGATCCCCATTTTTGCCAAGCAACCATGAATAGCACTGCTATTCAAACAGTAAATATGTTTTCCACCACTTGTTTCTTAACAAAATTTTGTCTAGTTATATTTTATCTGGGGTTAAAATCGTTTAAGGTAAACCATCTCGTGAAGGCACGAGGTAACAAGTGTTTTCCTACCAGAATTGAAACTAATACGAGTTGCGCCAAAATCGTTATCATACGATAATTCTGTAGATTGTTTCTTAAAAACTTCGGCTAAATTTAACCTAAACATTAGCACTTTTACTTGATGGAATCAAGAATGGGGTATCCCGGTTGGGCATAAACATTTGCACAACGCATTGGCGCTGAGTAAACCGATGTTGTCACAAGCTATTTCTGACAAACTAAAGACCGATCGGTCTTTTGAAAGGCCCGTTCCATATTTTTAGAGTTGCTATCGGTACTTTTTCTCGGAATAAAACGAAAATGCGTAGAGGTGCAGCCAAAGATAGCTTTGAAACTTGAATTTACTCTTAATTTAACAAGAGGTTATAATCTTGTGGTTTATTTGCCTCGGCCTTGTAGGCCTCTGCAACTAAATTAAACATTCGTTATAGAAAGAGATATATAGTATTCTCTAGACTTTGGATGAACTTCAGATATTCAGATCCTTTGGTATAGGTGAAGGTTGCTTGAATGTCTATTTTGTTTGTTTGTTTTTTCAATTTGTATTGAAAAGATTCGTCTCACAGAATGGCGAATGAACGCGAAACTTGGCTCTTCTCGCTTTTCAATCTAGGAAATATTTTACATAATAGATCTTTTCATGGCGGAACTCCAAAATTGGGATCCACCTCAACTTTTGCCTATTTAATCTGACATGCTCTGGGTCTATTTAGAACAAACTGTGGATCGAATCGAGTTGTCAAACTCGTGGTGGCACCGTGGCGTAACATTCGATGCCCTTTAAAAATGCAACCGCTGTCCTTCGGCCGATTGAATCGAAATTTGCATTGTTCGACGGTGACCCGCTCGTTCTCAAATAAATCAAATCGGGCTTGCCACTTTCCGCCTTCAACCCTCGACGCCCCTGGCTAGGATTGCACAAACCGCCGAACAAAGAGCAATTTCGAAATTCGGGCCGGGGAGAAAAATGACCGTACGGCCCCGTCATAAACAGGCCAGACCAGAATGCTGCGAGAAAGGGGACGCTGAATGGGGGAAATAACAATAAATAATCAAGCGCCGTCTGAGCATTCGGAAAAGAATAAAATTGTTGTATTCGTTCGTTAATCTCGTTGGGTTGTAGTAGTAGAAATGCCCGGTATATTTTGATTTGAACACACCTAAAGTAAGGAAACCCGTGATACTGAAGACGAATATTTTTAATGCCGATTGGAAAACTAGCCATTGAAGAAAGCACCACCAAGTTCCTCAATATCCTTTCTCGAGACCAAAATTTTCTTCTACGACACACTGCTTTCTCCAAGCCAGGAAGCCAGGCTTTCCGATAACAAAATCGACCGTGAAACGCCATTAGGGCCGCTTCTACATGACGTAACCACTAGCCACTTCCTCGCGTCGACGAATTATTAATATCGTTCATTAATAACGAAAAAAAGCCACGGCGGAACGTCATTATGGGACGTTGCGTGCGTTAGACGGTTAGACGAAAATTTCGGCGGTAAGGCGAGGGCAAACAGGTTTCGAACGCCGTCGCTCGGGGCTCTGGCTGGTCTTCTCGGCGCCCCATTGGTCCAGCCCGCGCCGCCTTCGATGCTTCGAGCGGATGTAGATGGTTTTTGTTGATAAATTATGGCTACATATTATACATACTGAATAATTATTAAACTATTCGCAGTTGTTGTTAAATTCTCTTTTTAAATACAACTCGTGGCATGCCTAATAATAGATCATATCTTTCGTTAATTTATCACTTATTATATTCCCAATGCTGCGCAGTCGTGGTATTTTCAGCTTCGGAATTATGATTCCTAAAATTAACGAAAGGTATTTTCGATAATAGGCACACCACTTGTTATATTACCCCTGCAAATTATCGTGCAAAATCAAGAGTAAAAGAACAAAAACAATACTTCTTAAATCCAAATCTGACTAGTGTCTATTATTGAAAGTGATTAAGTCAGTATTTGGCTTATTTCGTAGCAGAACTTGTAACTCATTCGAAAACAAAACCACTTGGGACCGTAGTTTCTCTGGTTTGCTGAACTTTCTATTGAACGTGATGCAAGTTTAAGGGCTCAACCTTGGCCTGTTGGCACTTACCCTGCAACGTCTATAAGACATCTCGTACAAAATTCTGTTTGTAAATTCTGAAAACATTTTTTTCTACAAACACCATTAAGTATCATTTTTCTTTCAGTGTCTAACATGTCGTTTTATGACACTTGTGTTAAAAGGAAATAACTTTTATCACTGAATGTTAAAAGTGATTTTCCCCATATATAAAAGGAGGCATAGGCAAAAGCATTGTGGAAATAGTCCCCAAAAAATTCCAAATGTGTAACTTTTTTGGAACGAAAACAAATTACCTAAAAGAGATAAATTGTAATGTTGTACACTTCTCAGGACTCGATACTAAGTTGGGATATGGGTATTTTAATTTAGGTATTAGTTTTTATATAAAATGTTCGTTCCGCGAAAATTTTCAGTTTTGAATTTCCCCGAGGTCAAGTTTTAATTTCCATTAGATAAGGAGGATATCTGGGCTCGGAACTTTGATGGGAACATTTCGAAGGACTAAATTTTTATCTAGAAGTTGAGCATAGTCTAAGAACGCTCGCGCCGCCGTCACAGCTATATGGCCTTGCCCGCTCCAAGAGAGCCGGGCCTTATTCCAATCGATTTCGGCAGAGTTTCGCCGGAATAATAACTTTTGCGCTATCAAATTAAATTAGATGGGCATTTCCCTATTAGAAACTGGAGAAAATTCTTATGGAGAACTTTTGGACGGCCCGATGTTTGTCTTTTTGGGGATAGACGTTGCCGAAATCTGAAAATTTTAGAGTTGGTTTTCGAGCCGTAGATGTCGCAAACGAAGCCTAAATTCGATTACGTTCAGCCATTTTCGAGGATTCCGCATTTAAATGTTAAAATTTTTGTCGAAGACCTCAAAATCGATGAATCGAATTTTATCAGAAACCCTTTTCGGTCCCGTTTTCGGCATATTAGGTATATTACCGTTCTTAGTTCAAAATCACACTTCGAGAAAGTCCTAGAAGATACTACCTCCCCTGACGAGCTGCCACTGAGCCTATGATTTTCAAACCACAAAAATGTATTAATCATTAAGAATAACTAAAGGAACATATCCATTTGAAATTTAACTATGAAAGAAGAAGAATATAATATACTAAGGAGATTATTACACATAGTGTTTTAGGTATTTGTTTTTAAAATTACTAGGTTTTTCAAAAACATTATATTGCGCATATTTGGACAGTATAACAGATAAATCTGTTGTTTCGTTTTCGGAAACTACACCTAAAATGTATTGTCTTCTCCTTCTCTAATATAAAATAACCAGAAACTTTAGGTATATTGTTTTTCCAAACGATACATCGGAATTGGCTGATTTTTTGACAAAGCATGCGCAATATGATGTAGTATTTGGGTTGAGCATTGGTTTTTTGAAAACATGATGGTTTTTCAAAATAAACACGCAAAATCTCACTTGGGTTGGTAGTATTTAATGCCATGTGTGGAGGAGAAGTTTTACTTGTCAATTTTGAAACTAAAGTCAGGTTTATAATGGGCTAATACCAAATACCAATGACGTCAAAACCTATAGACGTTAAAATGCCCTTTATTTTGATTCCAAGATTAAATATATCCATACTACTCTAAAAACATGCTGTTTGGGGGCGCCGGAAGCATCGGAACCCCACCTGAAGACTCGGGGGATGGTCTAACGACGCCAGCCTCCGAGCCCCGAGTCGAAATAAGTTCGCTACGGCCTACGGCCGACAAAAAGGGCCAATTTATGACAATCTCGCGACATTTTCGGAATAATTTAATGGAGCGCTTAGATTGTGATTAGTTCTGGGCGTCAAGCGTTTATCAAAACAAACCTGTCTATAGGTTCTGACGTCATTGGCTAATACACTAACGAAAAATTCTTGATTTTTCACTTGGATTTTATGAAAGCCTCTAGATATAGATGTAGGAAACGGCAGTTATTCGATTTTTTTGGGCCTAATTAAGCCAAGCATGAAAATAGAAATTTAAATTTCCGTAACAGTGACGTCACTGTTTCGGTCCATACGAGGGCATTTCCGAGAATACATTGAATAATTATTATACTCGTATAATTTATACTTTCCTTTTAGGAAGCAATTGAAACGTATTATTTATACAAAGAATAATCTGTGTATACTTCAAATAATGAAAGTAAAATTATGTTATTCTAATGATCGTTTACATGGGAGCATTAATGCGCGTGCCCACCAAATACCCCTTCATATTGGTCTAACTACGGCGGAAATACAAGCAGCGTTGTCATAATGTTTTACCGACCCGATATTAACGGAAATTTTTGAATTTTGATATAATTTTTTTTTTCGGGTAACTTCCGATCAATCAACACAAATTTTTTTTAGTGGAGTCTTCTCACCCCATACAACAGACATAAACAACTAAAAAGTGGTTTATTATTTTGTTCTGTAGATTTTACCCTACACCGCTTCGAGATTTTAATTTTTAATTTACGTTTACAGCTTCCCCATTAGGTCCCGTCGCCATTAAACCCGCTCGGTTAGCCGAGGTCCAGAAAGTGGCTGGTTGGGAGGGGGGGTTGGGTTGGAGCCGAGGGGAGGGGGGTGGGTCGGTATAATGGGGGGGTGGTTCGCTGCACCCTTTTCCTTCGTGCCCGCGGCGACGGCGAAATTGATTTTGTTCTTGCCCAAATCGTCTGGCTGGGGCGCTTGCGTAAATTTCCATACGTGCGCCAGGAAGGGGAGGGGGGGCAGTGCGCGGGATTGAACGGGGAATGTAACAAATTGCGGGGGCCGATTGGCAACCCCGGAAAAGTTCTTTAGGTTTGATTATTCCCATTGTAGGAAATTTCATTTTTTTAACAGTCATGTCCAAAAGAAAGTTAAAAAGGATTATTTTTTATCTTTAGCAAGGAAATGTGGAACAGAAGAATTTTTTAAATACCTACCTACACAAGAATGAATGGTCGCGTCTATTTGAAAAACTTGTTTCCTTGACCGGCCCATCTATAAAAATCGAAATTTGCAAGTTTTGAAGTTAAGGTCACTTCTTATTCCTTATTTTGTTGCTACTTATTGCTAATTCTGTTTGAACTTTTATCCTTATTACTATCCATATTGCTATTGTTATAGAAATCTACCTGAACCCACCTTCTGGGAGAGACAGGATGCTTTTTGTTTCGTCGCTTTTCTTTGTTTATTTTTTAGGTAGAATAGGTCTGTGGTAGAATTTATTGGTCTACGGTACACAGAGATATTTTCTTTGGTTAGCATTTAAAAAAAGTGTGTCAAAAATCTGAACCATACCAACCCCAAAATCACGCCCGTGAAAGATTTTTTTTCAACGTGTAGAAAATAAAAAGTTATGGCCTTTCAACAATAATTATTTTCCCGAATTTTAGAGACAGCTTGAGAGCCACTGGTCGCAAGGTCGCTTCATTGACGCGATGGCTTCCTACTAGAGCGTTGCCATACCGTCAAATAATTCCTTGAAAACCCGTAAAAATTTGCAAATTTCCACACCTGCCATGGGGTAGCGGCGCGTTACTTTTTTTAAGCGGGTGTTCGCATGTAGCCCTATAATCCCGCATAAATAATAATAATAATAATAATATCAAGACTCACTTAGTACCGAAGCACTCACCATAACCTAGTAATAATCACATTCACCACTTCACTAATTTGTTTTCACTTTTCACTATACTTTCACGATACAGCTCACCACTGTATTTTTCCGAATAACTTTTGTAAGAGAAAATTTTCGCTGTTTTTAAATTCTTCAAGCAAATAATATTATGTCTGTTCTGAAATCACTGTAGGAAAAAATAAAGTTAGCCTAGGCTCGATCAAGTTATCTATGGAAAACAGTGAGGGTTGGAGTTGTTTTATATTATTTGTACCTAGCTGTTACTTGTCATGCCTGTTTAGTTATTTTAAATCTAAGTGAACATACTAATTTGTAATGTCGTAATGCCAGAAAATGCACGAAAGCTATCCAGTTGTATCGACAAAGATATCCCGATCCCGATCGACATGGTCCTAAACCCAAAACTTTTTTGTTGTAAGGTTTTGTTTGGAGTCAGTATATTACATTAATTTGGGCAGTTGATAGGTTCTTTTATTCTTTAATATTTTCAATACAGACAATTTCATATTTTACATATAGGTAACAAAATATTTACTATTTTCGTTTTATTTAAAAAAGTTCTGTTTGACACAAATCCAACTGCCACTGTTTTCCGTGGAGCACTTGATCGAGCCTCGGCCAACTTGATTTTTTTACAGTTACATTTCAGAACATATTTTTGTTTGTAGATTTTAAACGAAAACAGATAGAGAAAATTTTCTTTAACAAAAGTTATTTAGAAAAATACAGGCTTTGCAAATATGAAAAAAGTCTGAAGTGTACACCCAAGTTTTTGGGTTGGCAGGTATACAGGGTGTTTCAAAAAGTTGGTCAATTCATTGACCACATATTCTTTAGGCTAAAAGCGTTGACTGACCTATTAATAAGACTTCTCACGGCTATAGCTTCATATCCTGGAAAACAGATGGCGCCTATAATCAACAATGTATTTTGCATTGTATTTTGTCTCCGGAAAGAGCATGGTGAGCCAGAGAACTGTCAAACATGACAGCCGTGAGCAGTCTTTATTAATACGTCAGTCAACGCTAAAAGAATGTGATTCTTCGAATGGGTCACACTGTACACATATAAGTAATGCAATCATTTTTTAAGTACGCCGAGACAAAAGTCGACATTGACAACTTCACATAACTTCACTTTTTAGGTTATACTATTGTTATCAATTTCTCCGCTTTAAGTTTTAAAGTGATTTTGATAATTGAGTTTAATTTCAAAATACGAATTATATTAATACATCTTGTGTTTGTTTCAGATATTTAGTAGAAATTTGGAAGAAAAAAGTATAAAGAAAACTTTGTTATTTGTCAAGCTTTCGGAATATTTTTATTCCTTCTTCAGGACAACTACAATAAATATTACATTTAGTTAAATAAATAAAATTATAGAGTTTACAATGTACTTACTAACGTTAGGTTTGTTTGAAAAAGCTAACATAGTCCATGATTAATATAAGAATCTTAATAAAATATCTATATATAATTTTAAAAATTTTTTGACGGATTTCGAAATAGTTTATCAAGTTTTTTGATAACAACGTATTTATTAGAATGGAAGACTTGATTCCAAATAATTTTCTTTTGTTTTTAATATAATAATAGGTTATTATTTTTGTTTACGTAATTGTCACAAAAAATATCAAATATAGGTTATAATTTTGAAATGTCATGTTTATGTGATTGTCTAAAAAACTAATGACATAAAGTTCCTAAAGTTTATAAAAATAAAACACTAGAAATATGAATAATAATTAAAAATATTAAATATAAAAAATATATTAATAAAATAAATAAAAAATATTAAATATAAAATATTCCGAAAGCTTGATAAATAACAAATAGTTTTCTTTATACTGGCCAATAATTGACTGCTTCCCCACAAAAAAGATTCAGTCACGACTAACCACTCCTTAGAAATTTGGCATAGATATCTTTGTTACAAAAAAACATTTCTGTATAATTTAATTTTAGTAGGGATCGTTTTTGATATCTAGATTTAGATGTTTTCTGGCAAATCTGTACTAAAGTTTTGGTTTATCGGAAATTACTTTTTATTATACTTCTTTGAAAACATCTTATTTTCATCTGTTTTAGCAATAACGAAAGATGGGGTTTTTCGGGCTAGCGCACGGAAACAGCGCATGGAAAAACTTTCCGTGCGCTGAATAAAAATACCGAATATATGACTTTAAAATAGAAATATACAGCAAAGTAAACTGAATTTAAGAAACTCTATATGCTCTCTGATATTTAACATACCTATTTTATATTTTAATTCGTAAGTGTTTCAATATTTAGATACATTTCTGTAATATTTTTGACGTTTTATTCACCCTATCTGACAATAACTAATTTACAACAAAGCACCTTTAAAATAATTTGAGAGTAACCATGGAAACGCATCATACATACCAAACACTATATTGTCTGCATTGTTTATTTTTTGTCAATTAAATTTATTATAATATGCCGATAAAATGTTTTAAGTTTCCATTTTCAAAGAAGTATAATAAAAAATATCGTTCATTACACGTCCAGAAATAGATTTTTCCGTGCTTGCATGACTTCCCGTGTTCGGCTGCGCCTCACACGGGAATTTGTCACGCGCGCACGGAAAAATCTTTATTTCCAGACTCGTAATGAAATATACTATTCCGAATTTGTGTTCGATATTTCAGAAAACGGGGGACCAATCATGAAATTAATAAAAAAAAAATCGCAATAAGTACCAAAATTAATTTCAATCCCACAAAAAATCGTATGTACTGCGGAGGTCAATCCTCATCACACGCCGTTGCCGCCGCGGTCCCAGAGAAGCTTTCTAATAACAATCTTTCCGAACAACTTGCGACAGGAAGTTACCTAATGTTAATAACGAAATCGGGGCGTTGAGATCGCGACTAGATGCGACGTTTGAGATGTTCAGATTACGAACCCGGCGCGGAGAGTCGTCCCGGGGGCCGTGCGCCCGGTCCAGCTTGATTGGTTACGTCAGAACGGCGCGGCGCGGTCCCGGCCCACGGGGCACCCGGGGGGGGTCAGCGACACCGCGCCTTGGAAACCCGCCGAAGTTTTCGGGCGATAATAAGAAAAAAGCGACGGCCTCGGGCCGGAGCGGAGTGAGAGAGCGCCGAGACGAATGGCGAGATGGACCTACGGAAATAAACCATTTCGCCCGCGGGCCGTTTCGTTTTTTGCCTCGTTTTTCGTAATTAAATTCCTCGTGGTTTTGCTGGAGGTCCTTGGGTTTCGTGGCAAAGCGGACGCGGACTTTCTATCGAACGCGAGAAAAAAACGATGGATTTTAATAATTATTGGGAATTGTGCGGTGGCTTTCTACGGGATGTCCCAGAATTAGGAGCACGTACCACGAGTTTGGCATAAAAATGCTGTAGCAGACTACACCAAACACTTTTCTAGCATTTGAATGATTTGTTATAAATGCAATTAGAATTATTATGTTAGAACCTCCTTTTTACTTTTGGAATGTTTTTTAAACTATTTTTTTAATTAAACATTCTTTGGGGTATCTCAAAGTTGTTGTAGTCCATAGTTGTTGAAATATATATAAATATATTTGTAGGTGTAGGTAAAATAGAGACATAGATTAGAGTACTCGTTTTTTCAGTTGCCTTGGCGAGATGTAAACATACCAAACGTCAGACGCCGTTCATCGCGTGGCGTGGCCAGATATTCAAAAAACGGCCAATAAAGTATCTATTTATTTAACGTTTCAGCCTCATTGCGGAATTGTTATCTATAACAACGTAATCTTTCAGTATAAGTATTTTGATCGAGAATTGGACACGCGCCTACGGAAAAATCCTTATTTCCAGACTCGTAATGAAATATACTACATATTTTATTTACTATCTGGGTTAAAATAATGTGACTTTTCTTCAAATAGGTCACACGTCACACAGTATATATCAGGGACTCTTTAAAGTAAGGGGACCCAGCATTATACTTTCCAAAGTGAGGCCTATTCTTTCCTCATTCTAATGGTATCAGTGATGCCAAGTATGCCACTTTATTGGAGAATCTATGAATATAACAGGTACTTTGATTGTTAGTAAAAATTATTAATGATTTCCATGATTTCTAAAAATTAGACTTGACAATGTTGTGTATACAAGTGCAAAATGTGGCAACAACTGTCAAATGAAAGAAATTTATTTTATAGTTGAAGTTGATTATTTTAAGCAATTATTTCCACGAATTTAAGTAATAAGTATGGTAAGTCAGTAGTGCCGATTTTGCTTATTTAAGAATTTGTCGCTATTGCACCTTGTTACCAGGTTCCTCAATACATTTGTAATATGTATACTTGAACTTTCTACCCAAAGAACTTTCACAGATTTCGGGATGGACTAATAAGATTAGGTCTAGTAGTTCTAATCATGTAGTTTTTCTCGGTGTTCGTTATAAAATATTTGTAATTTTATTTCTCTCCCAAGGTACCTCACAAACTTAAAATAAACTTGTAATCGTAGATAAAAACTCTTTAAAAAAAGACATGACTGAAGCTACAAGCTAATTTAAAATTTACAAAATACGATTTTGGTTTTAAACTACTTATACATAATGCCCATGTAATGGGAATTGTAGGATTACTAAAGGTGATACGGGAAAAATTTGGTTGCAATAATTATTGAGACTACTACAGTACGACAGGCGGCCGCATTACCTTTAATTGACACATCTGAGTATCTGGAAGTTAGAAAAGTTAAAAATTGTGAATTATGATGGAAAATATTTTGCCTCCTTTAGAATCTATGGCACTGGCATGTCACCTAAAACCTGATGGCAGTTGGATACTGACATATAACATAACTTTGTACCAGCCCCCTTGTGGTCTTCTTGGAGTCGACAGAAAACAAACTTCCCCTCAAGGCTTCACTTTTCCTATGTGATAGACTGTGACGTGTTGGGTCCCCTTATTTTAAAGAGTCCCTGGTATAATATATTAAGTATGTGATTCTCATACGATCATTTTCTTCAGTAGGCCAAGACAAAAGTTGACATTGACAACTTAACATAACTCCACTTTTTGGTGGTTGTACTATTATTGTTACCAATTTCTCTGCTTTTAAAAATTTGCAGGTGATTTGATAATAATTATTGTCGATAATTACTATAAAAGAAATACATCAGTGTCAACAATAACTGTCTCAAAGATTCGTATTCGTTTTCGAGGTACTTAATCCTTTCCTTCTTTCCAGACCATGGTCGACAAGGAGAAGAAGCGCTTCTACGAGATGGCCGAGACCGACAAGAAGCGCTACGACAGCGAAATGATGAACTACACTCCCCCCAAGGGGGAGAAGGTCAGGGGCAAGAAGAGGAAACAAAACAAGGACCCCAATGCTCCGAAACGCTCGCTGTAAGTACTTGATGCTTTCTGTATTTCAGATCGGATGTGTCACGAGAGAAACTAGCGTTGACTGATGTATTAATAAAGACTGCTCACTGCTGTCATGTTTGACAGTTCTCTGGCTCACCAGGCGCTTCCCGGAGACAAAATACAATGCAGAATACATTGTTGATCATAGGCGCCATCTACTTTCCAGGACATGAAACTATAGCCGTGAGAAGTCTTATTAATACGTCAGTCAACGAAACTAGGCTTTCTATGTCTAAAAGGCGAATTTTGTTTGATGAGAATAAGGCATACAGGGTGTCTATTCGCCAATGCGACAGAATAAATAGCTTCGCAACGGAAGCCTTCTTAAGGGCATGTGTCAAAAACAAAGTGTCCATTTCAATTTATAGTAATTTAAACCGATTTGGTTCTAATACAATTTGTTTGCTCTGTAGGTTAACGTAAAATTGAATAAAATTCATATCGTTCATCTCTAAAAGATTTATATTTCGCATAAAAGTCTTCTTTACATTCGCTAAGGAGTTGTCTATATTAATCGTTAGTTTGTGTCTATATCTTTGGAACGGAAGGGGATATTTTAATAACCGCTTTCTTATTTTTTTTAAATAAGTGTTCCTGACCTGATATACAGTGTCCTCCAAAAAGTTTGCACCAGTGTGGGAAAATTTTTAATTAATTACTTATTTTTAAATCCAACTTTGGGGTTACCTTTTGCTTTAAAAAAAGATGAAAAATGACTCGCTCCAACGCGGTCACGTGACTTTCGTTATCTGCCAAAAACGACACTTAAAAAATAAAATCGTTGAAAATGGGTTTGCCATTTTTTTAAAGTTTTGAACTTTCTAAAAATTTGTAACTGCATATAAACTGTTTTATATCACTAGCTTTATCATTCTATTCACGTTTCCTTGCTAAATATCGATAAGAATGTTTTTAAAACAATGATATTAACACTTTAAAACTCTGTTTTTTTGGTGCAATTCGATCTTTGAAGAAGCATTTATGATATAATTTATTTACATTTACATTAAACCTTTATGTACAAAATTGATGCCAAAATAATAATAAATTAGAATATCACCAACTATTTCACGTACCTAACCAAAATGCAGGAATTTTTACTTAAAAATATTTGTAAAAAAGAAAAAAGTAAAAGAAGAAAATCTTTTAATAGTGTTGAAATTTGCTACACCTATGTAAAATTCAACCAGAAACAACTTTTTAAAGTAGCAATGTAGTAGTGTAAAATTTAATTTTATAAAATTTATTGCAAAAAATACATTTGTCTCAACTATGAATATCCAAAATAATAATTAATTGGAACATGTTTGCTTGACTTTTTGCTCGATTCCGCCTGATTGACTTTTTGCTCAATTCCGCCTGATAGATTGTTTTTTAATCGCCATAATTTTTCAATTTGCAATATCATGTCAATATTTTAACAAAATTATTAAAACCTATCCATCCGAATGCAGTAGTCTAATATCTGAAGCACACTTTGATCAATCAGTAGCGCAACTTGTTTAGCTACCTGGTTATAATCCTGTGCGATATCAAACAGAAATCGGAAAGATGTTGGTTCATTCAGTGGCCTAATGCAAGACATAGTTTCTGACAATATTTCCGAATGTCGATAGGTCGAACAGTCGATTCGATCGTCCCGTTTCAATCTTGCCGCGTTTCCTTTCAGGTCGGCGTTCTTCTGGTTCAGCAATGACGAGCGCGCCAAGGTGAAGGGGGCCAACCCCGAGTACGGCATAGGCGACATCGCCAAGGAGCTGGGCAGAAGGTGGGCCGACGCCGAGCCGGAGACCAAGGCAAAGTACGAGGCCATCGCCGAGAAGGACAAGGCCAGATACGAAGTGGTAAGTCCGGATTATTTGTTGAACTTACTTCCAGGGTGTTCGATTAAAAACACGAGTTTTCTTATTACTTTCCGATGTTCTTTTGTATTATTTTTTAACATCGCCAAAAATAATAAAAAAGTAAAAACTAATAAAACATTTCAGTAACTAATTTGCTCTTCGGACATTTTATTTGTGAAAAATTTTGCCGACAGCGAAAGTGACGTTAGATTTCGTATTTTTTTAAGTTGTATAGTGTACAACCTAATAACATTTTACCTGGCAAAAATTTAGTACAAACATCTCTCTCTTCATTTTAATCATAAGATCTTAAAAGCATATGCACTGGAATTATTATTTTTCCCAAGGTTTTCATAACCTATAAAAGAAAACACTGCTTGTAAGATCTTATGATTAAAATGAAGACTGAGATGTTTGTACTACATTTTTGCCAGGTAAAATGTTATTAGATTTTATGCTATACAACTTAAAAAAATACGAAATCTAACATCACTTTCGCTGTCGGCAACCCCCTCTGAACTTTTTCTTTCTACTTAAAAACTATAAATACAAAATAACATATATAGGGTGTTTCAGGTTTTTTATTTATTTATTTGATTTTAAAATTTGCGATGGTGAAAATGTTCTGATTGTTCTAATCAAAATTTTAAAATGTTGCAAGGCTTAATTGAGAAAAAATATTTTATATTTATTCTGTAATAGTATACAGTGTCTGCCAAAAAGTTTGGAACCATAAGGGTTTTTGTTTTATTTTTGGGCAAAGATGAAACTACTCTGGGGCGATCATCTCTGCTTCCAAAAAAGATTCGAAATGGGGCCAATAAACATCGTGAAATACCTGTCAAAAATGACATTTAAATAAATGGCCAAAATAGACCTTATTTGTTATTTTCTCGAAAAAAGTAATTTGCAAAAGTTTCTTGGAATTTTATTTTACTTCTACATGCAAATTTTTGATTGACTTTTGGGTAGTAATCGGCTAGTTTCAAGAAAAAACTCAACAAGGTGCAATTTTGGACGATTTTCCTATTTCTGAATAACCGTTGCAAATTTTTTTATGTTAGATAATCTTTGATACAGAATTGTTTTTATTAACTTCACTGAAAGAAATGAAATTTGAGAAGAATAATGAGATTACCGTCCCGGGGCAGTTTCTTCTTAGCCCAAAAAGAAAAAAATTAGCTTATGGTTCCAGCTTTTTGGTGGGCACTGTTTAAATAAAAATATAATGCACCTATTATGTGCCTGTGTGTTATGTATATTATGTAGACCTTTAATAGTGAGCTAAATGAAAACCTTTACTACTGTTATGGATATGACAGCCGTGAGCAGTCTTTATTAATATGGCAGTCAAGCTACTTTTGAAAATAATCAAATGCCCCGTTATTATTATGAACCCCTGATCTACAATATGCCTACATAAATGCACGGTCCGTGGACTTCTCGAAGTTTAGTTGAAACGAACGCCGTCTCTTGCAGGAGATGACAGCCTACAAGAAGAAGAACAATCCGGTCATGCAGCAGGCTGTTGCAGTACCTGAAAACGATGAGGAGGAAGAGGAGCAGGATGACGATGAGGACGATTAAGCGCCTTCTCGTCCCCCCTATTTGTAAATAACTTGTTAGCGGTGTAATTTCATTTCTCTCATTTTTTACCTGTGTGTACTTACAAAAAAAAATCAGAGGATGTGTGTGAGTGTGTGCTAAGGTGCCGACGTTTATTTCTCATTTCTACCCCGTTCACGATGTCAGTTCGCAAGTGTATAGTGTCGTAAGTTTTTTTTTCTCTCCTTCCGCCTAGCGCTGTCGAAACTCAGGTCAGTGCCACGGGTTAAGTTTTAAGGCACAGATTTTTAGATTTTTTTTTAACTGGTGGGGAGCGTTAGGTTTACCTCATGCTAGACAAAATCGGGGATCATGACTCTGAGATGCTGTGTACCATTAATGTCGGCATTTACGTCATCAATTTCTGTATGAATAAACACACTTGTTTATTCACTACTTAAGTCCTGTCAGACAACATTTGCGATACCGAGTAAATTACACTCATGGAGTCGCAAATTTAAATTTCTGGATGAAATTAAAAATTGTGCTCGAGTTAAAATGTTTCCTAGCGTGATGTCAAAACTAATAGGATCAGCGGTATATTGTTAGTAGGGGTGTCCACACATCCTACTTGAAATTTTTTTATTTAGTTTCGTGTATTACTTTTTTACATTTTTTTAAGTTTAAAATTTGGATGCCCCTCCAGCAATCAATGAGCAAAATGTTCATCACAGTTATTGTCCGTAATTTTTCATAAGAATAAAATTCTAAGCATTCGAGGTTAAGTCCGTTTGAAGTCTGTGCTGCAGATATTTATTTGTACGAAATATTAACGTTTTTAAGTTGTAAGTATCACTAGCATTATAATATTATAAAGGTACCCGTTTTCCCCCTATAGGATATGCAGAGCATACTATTTTTGATTATTTCAAATTGCTGGATATGGCAGGAGGCTCTCCTCTTATGTTTCTTTTAAAAATGGACAATACCATAACACAACTTGATGTGTTCAGTACTTTGGTCAGATAAAAATTTGAAATTACAGACTGATCTATAAGATTTACCACGAAAACGGTACAAAAAAATGCTGTTGTCCTGTAAAAGTGGAAAGTGAAGTGTTGCTGCTAATTTTATACTTTTTTTAGTTTCTTTTTACCTATTTGATGTGTTTTGAAATCGCTATTTTTAAGGGAACAGCTCACTTTTCATTTCTGAAATTGCTCTGTATTATTTTAGGGACAGAAAAATAGAAAGCAATGTTTGTTTTTTATAAATATATTATCTGATAGGGATAACTACAAAATAATAAAATTTTCAGTAAAATTGTTTGTTTATTTTTACACCCTTCCCTCCTAATTTCTCATCACCAAAAGAAGCTTTCCAAAATTCCTTTGCCACTTTATATTAAACTTCAAATATTTCAAAATGCTGTTTTATTATCCACTCAATAGCAAAGATATATATTATTATTATTATCTGTGAGCTCATCATCTCATCTCCTGTGTGTAAGCAATAATAACACATTTTATACCAATTTTTCGAAAGTTTATGAACTTAGTACATACATAATATGAATTATATAATAAAAAAATCATTAACATTCGATATATCAAAATATTCAATATATTGTCACGGGATAATGTGATATCGTGTAATAATAATTCATCCTCAAAACACTCCAAACTAGGGGCTAGGGCTGACTTCTCGATAGAACTAGGATAACATTTGTTCAAGTACTACGGAAAACCCTAGAAAACTGTAGTAATCCCATGGAGTGTAGGACAATTAGTGAATCACACAGAAGCTATTAACCTTTAAGGAGCAATACCATGAATCCACATTTTTGTCCAGCACTCTTGGCTATCAGTGGTATTCTTCTATAGACATGTGCATGCAGTCTGTCTCAACCTTGATTCAAACCAAGGTCGATTGACGTCAAAAAAATATGCAGTCTAAATATAATATATATCACAAATGATGATCCCTGCCTCCTAAGGTCGACAATGTAATTTCCATTGTCGACGATTGTGACGCAGGAATCATCGTTCGTGATATCCACATTGCTGCCAACATTGCCACTGTGGACCCGTGAAACAAATATATATAGTCTCGTTTGTTTTCCACGGGCCCCTACCACTACACTTAAATTAGTATAGAGAACCCGTGCACAATGATTTTCCAGCACTGGTTGGAAAAAGACCGTACCATGTAGCACATTTCCTAATTAAAAATAAAAACCAACATACAATGAGGCCATTTCTTTAGTCGTGAGAAAATAAACTTGTAGCTTGTAGCCTTAAAAAATAAATTATGTACAGATTTGTTTATTAAAAAAAGTATTCGTATTACAAAAACATAATTCAATTTCCTGCCACATTTTCTGGGGTACTCTCAGTTTTACTAGTACGATCACTTTCATCTTTCTTCACTTCAGTTTCAGAAGACAACTTTGACTCAGCAGCATCGATTTTGGCAGCGATTTCCGCGTATTTCTTAGCCCTATACGCTTTCTTTGCTTCATCCATCAAAACATTATGAATAAGATTTCTGTTGGTGGTGGTGTCTGGTAACAATGACGGATATGGATTTCCTTTTAATTCTAAAACAGCTTTGAGATGTTTTACTCCAGGATACGGCTTTGGAACCCTTATTAGTCTCGTGCAGGCCACTCCATAGTTTTCATATCTCGGGACTAATACTTTGAATAACTTATGTACTAGTTGTTTTTCGACTAGCCAATAGTCTGCATTTTCCATGGTTGTTTTATGACAATCCCCATAACGTATCGCATCTGATATTAACTAAAATGGGATTATTAAAAAATGCACTTTAAAAGTATCGAAACTTACCCTCTCAGCATACATTCTAGCCTCGTCTGCGCGGGGATAATTTAACTCGATTCTTTCATGTTTTACGAGAGCGGTGACTGTCTTTCGGAGTTTGTTCAATCTCTCCTCGGGACCTCCAGGACAGCGAAATTTTCGCAGCCTCGGATTTACCTTGATTTTTAGTTGAGACACTAATTTGGAAACTTCTGCTTGATTCATTTTTTCCAAAGGTCTTGAAGAAAAATGGAAAAATGTATAATTATTTAATTTATAAAATGTAAAAAATTACAAGGTTAGGATTTTTGTTCTTCTTCTTCCTCATTATGGGCTTTGCTTCAGAGGTAATTTACCCAGTGTCCTGGCCTTGCGTAATGTTTACGCGAGCGGATAATCGATTTTAACCAGGTTATAAAAAGTTAGGTTAGATTATAAGAAATTGAACATTAAAATAATTTTTGATGATAATAGAAAAATCTGGTGTGTTCACAGTGCCTTAAGACCATATAATCTGGCCCTTGATCAAATAAATCAATTTGTAAAATTTACTCAAAATTTAAATTTTATAACCTGGTTCATCCGCTCGAATTCGGCTTTTGTTGCTGGTATATAAGTCTGACCTGGTATTAAGTAATCTGTGGACCTGGTGTCATGCTCATATACCTATAGAACATAAATATACAGGTATGTGGTCATGCTATACCAGCGTTTCTTTGGTTTAATTTAATTTTATTAACATCTTTAAAATGACCGTCGCGCTTGCGCATTTGTTAATTTCTGGCCCGGGGACAAATTCCTGGCTGACGGCTGACGATGGCTGTCGCTGGTCACACAAACCCAAGAACGGTAGACGCACACCGTTCTTGAGACAAACCTATATCCTATATTTCTCGGAGAACCCATTTTGACTATATCGCTGCTCATAACCTGCCATATCCAAACCAGCTGGCAATGTTGAAGACAAGGGAAAATTAAATGAATACACTGAAATTTGTCGTATCAGTGCTGTCGCTCTGATTAAAGTTACTCACGGGTCGAATTTATGAACGCAACCCAAATTTTCTACCTAACTTTGAGGTTTTGTGATATTTTATATTGGTATATTGGTATTTGGCCGGCATCGGCATCGTCGCAATGACATGCGACGGTGCCGATTTGGCAAGGTCTATTGATGTGTTTGGGAAATTTATTAGATACCTACCTAATAATAATTGTTCTGTTTTATTTTAACATTATTTTTAATAAATTCGTAGATACTTCTTATACAAAAATAAGTTTACACAGAACAAGAATACGTTAATAAAAATAAAAAATCTCTAAAAATGCCTTCATTTCCTTATCAATAATCAAGTAGGCTTTGAGAAAGCGACAATGAGCCGGTAACAAAATAAACAGTTGACAGTATTTTGTACGAAAAGTTTACGTCCGGTTTGATTTTTCCCGTGTCTTTTTGTAGTGTATTTTTCCCGATGTTTTCCAGGTAAGATTTGAGTTGCGGATTCAAATTTGAAAAACGGAGGAAAACTCAACAAACCAAGAGAATGTAGGCAACAAAAAATACACCTTTAATCTCTATTTTAGTTATTGGTCCTTTTGTCACCCGCCGATTGAGCACGTTGGTACATTTATTGTTGGCCATTTTGTATTTTTTTTGCAATTTATACTTAAAGTGCGTTTCAGAAATCGTTCCAAGAAGTCGAAAGAAATAAGTAAAATTCCATTTTCAATAGCAGCCAGAAACCGTTTGCATTTTTTATACGGCCACGCGAAAATAGACATTATAAAAATATAGCATAGAGGCGCATACGATTATCGTATTTCCCGGGTTCTGCGGATGTTTGATCTTCTCCCACTGTTGCCATTTGCCAGTATTCAATAACAACCCATTGCCCTTGCGCCGAACGCAGACGCGCCATTTGCCATTTGCTAAACATTAAACATTTTACTCGTCATGGCAATGGTAAGTTAAAATCCAGATAGTTTTTTAATATCCCATCGAAAAATAGTGTCCTCGTCAGGGGCATAACATCCCGGTTTCAATTATTGGTTATCAATTTATACTGAGATATGATATTTGGCGGGGTAAAAATATACATCTCAAATGTACCTACACATCAAACAGTCCCCAGTATAACAATAAATATTTTTATGATAAGAATAATAAGGTATGTATTGTTTGGATTCTATCGTATTGCTTGTTTTCAGAATTTTTCGCGAGAATAATTTTTGTGACTGAAGGGCCTACAACAAGCATAAAATAAATTGTATTGTGACAACAATATAGGAGCGTATGAAACTATGGGTACAAATGTAAAAGAAGCCTTTACAGAACCGAAAGAGACGTTTTCTTTGAAAAACGACAAGTTTGACATGGATAATTTACTTGAAACTAACGGGAAAATGAGCGATGAGTCTTTGGAAACCGCTTTAACGGATCCCGATAACTGCGGCATGTGCGGGTATGTATTTTTTTCACTCGTCAGTTGAGAATTGTCTCAAATTTGTCTTTATTTTATTAGGGAGACGTTGATAATGCCTCGGATGCTGTTTTGTTTGCATGTATTCTGTGAAAGATGTTTAGATAAAAAGCTAGTTGGACAAGGTGGCGATGCAGGAACTCCAGAAACATCAATTACTTGCCCTACTTGCAACTTTGAGACTAAGGTAAATAGATATTTATTTAATCATGTTCAAATTCCAAGTTGCGATGATTTTAATATTGTTATTTGATATTAATAAATAACAATATTGATATCAAACATTCTTTGATAAAAAGTTCATCGCACCTTATCAAATTTAATGATAATTTAAAGAAATCAGTAGTGCATCCTGGACCAACACTATAAAAAAGACCTATCACTACTGGTGCCTTGTGGTTATAATATAGTCGTCTCGCCGAATAGCTAGGACTTAGATAGATCTTTTCACATTTTTGCCAATTTCCCTAGATTGCCTGGAATGACAGGAAAAATCAGGGACATATTAATAATTATTTGGTAAGCTGAATTTTCAGACGTTTACAAAAAGTCTAAACGAAATTGATTTATTTTTGTATTGTTCCTGTCTAGACGCCCAGACAAACAATTTTGGAAGAAGCAACAATACATTTCCGCGTTTTGTGGTGTAAACAAAAAATTTTAGAGATGGGGAAAAAACGGGTTTTTTAAATAATTTTGATATGATATTTTTCCCGGGAAAATTCCGGGCAGGGTTATTACACATATTATTTTGAAATAAATTTAAAATATCAATAAGAAATAAAAATATACAGTTTCCTAAAATATAAATTTTAAACTTTTTATTTAATCATTTAACGATTTAAAACAGATGATTCTGAGATTTGTAATTTAATTTGTCATCTGTCAGAATACCTATCTGTCAAACGCACAAAAACAAAAATTCCAAAATTTCGTGGTGGGATACAACTAATAATTCGAGGAAAAAACCCTCGCGGAGAAAAAACCTAAAGGGAATAAATAAACCCTGTAAAAAAACCCTGGATAATTTTCGAAAAATCTAACCTGGTTTTAACCCTCAATTGAGGGACCAATCCTAAAAGAATGTTCGTACTGTTCAATTTTTATTGGGCTATAAGTATCAATAATTTGCCATTAAACTATAAATACATAAGCATTGTATTATGTTTTGTATATAGAATAAATTAGATATTTTGATAAATTAAAAAGATTTAATTCTATGTCCAAAGTTTATTTCAGAAAAATTAAGATAATAGAAACAAACTTTAAAAAATATCATTATAATTTTGAACTACTAATAAAATATTCCTGGTTACCTAAAATATAAAATATTTGGAATTTTTTAGTATACATTTCCAAAATTGTAAGTCTATGACAGAGAAATGAATACACAATACACAAGCACTAATAAGCGCAATTTTTTCTTCTGGGAGATCGGGCCACAGGCAGAGCCGGATTAAGTAGTGTTCGGGCCCTGAGGCGCTACAAACTTTCGGGCCCTAGGCCCTATTGCTTTTCCAGTAAAAAAAAAACACAATTAGCTTGTCCGATAAAACATTTTTAATATATTTTTTTTTTGTATAAAGTATAAGAACATAAAAACATTAAAAACATATACAGGGTGTAACTGAACTGATGGTCAAAAATGAAACCACGTATTCTTGGAGACAAAATAAGGGCACTTCTTCATATATTTTTTCTCCTACGGGCCATAGTTTTTTTTATACAGAGCGTAGAAGTTTGGAGAAAAATACACATATTTCTTAGTATCGCTAGAAGTATACGAGATATTTTGTCCAAACTTGGCGTGTCACATGAGCGGATGAGCTGTCAAATTTAAGGTTAATATGAAGCTTCTAAGGCTCCCCAGTTGCAGAGATACAGGGTGTTATTAAAATTAATTAGTTCAGAAAAATATGAATACCCTGTATAATCGCATTTAAAAAAAAATTTGAATGGTATATTCAAAGGTTAACAAAAAGTATCTCTTAGTATTTTTTCATATTCTCAGCCGTTTCTTAATTATTTTCAAAGAACGGCAATGCTGCAATAAAAAAGTCATTTTATGAATAAATCTAACAATCTCTGGATGTCAATTAAATTTGGCATTATTTGAATCATTTGGCTGCCAACTTTGCACTTTAGTATCAATATTTTGAAAAATGATATTTTCATTCGAAGAATTGACTGATATGCGCTTTTGCTATGGGCTTGCCAATGGCAATAATAAACATGCGGAAACGCATAGTTGCGTGTATTGAAAGAGACGGCGGTCATTTCGAACATTTAATAATTTAATTTTATAATAGCGTTACGTTTCTGTTATTATCGTTTTTGCTTTTGTATTTTGTTAAATAAAGTTTAATTGACATCCACAGATTGCTAGACTTATTCTTAAAGTGACTTTTGTTCATTGCAGCGTTGCCGTTCTTAAAAAATAATTAAGAAACGGCTGCGAATATGAAAAAATAGTAAGAGATACTTTTTGTTAACCATTCTATTCACCATTCAAAACTAATTTAAAAAATTCGATTATACAGGGTATTCATATTTTTCTGATATAATTAATTTTAATAACACCCTGTATCTCCGTAACTGGGAGCCTCAGAAGCTTCGTGTCAACCTTAAGTTTGACGGCTCATCTGCTCATGTGAAACGCCAAGTTTGAAGAAAATATCTCGTATACTTCTAGAGATACTAAGAAATATGTGTATTTTTCTCCAAACTTCCACGCTCTGTATAAAAAAACTGTGGCTCTTAGGAGAAAAAAATATAGGAAGAAGTGCCCTTATTTTGACTCCAAGAATACGTTGTTTCATTTTTGACCATCAGTTCAGTTACACCTTGTATAAAACTCTGAAAAATAAAATTAAGTATTTTAAATCATAAAAAAATATTTAAATCAAAAATAAAATATTTAATTCATAAAAAAAACATGAATTAAACGTTTATAAATTTTGTTCTGGCCTTTGCAAGGTTATTTATTATGTCATCCGTGTTTACTTTTTCTAAACAGTGGCTTTCTATTTGTAATAACGAGAGGGCCTCTAATTTTTCTTGTCCCATAGTCGACCTTAAATAATTTTTAGTTCTCTTGACAACATAAAAAGGCCTCTTTGCTGATGCATTCGATACGGGAATTGTGAGGAAAATTTCTAGGACTGTCATAACATTAAATGTTATGTTTGGTATTTTAGAAGTGTCTTTTCATCTTGCTCTTTAAGTTTTTTTCGTTTTTTAGTGCCAGAAGCATGTTTATAAACAAATTTCAGAGATTAAAGCTGGATCTAATTTTCGATTTACATTTTCGTATCTTACCAATTTAAGGTTTCTTATATTTGCATCTATACTCCACACATTTTACACTACATAGGTTTGCTTGCGGCTTGCGAGTTGCGGGCAGCGGTCAAAGGGCCCAATCCACCGAGAAAATAAACATAGAAACAAATATTTTTTAATTTTCAAGTTCTTTTATTTTTTTTATTCACCTTTATCCCCTAATTCGGGACCCTGCCGGGCCCCCAACGGGTACGGGCCCTGAGGCGTGCGCCTCATGGTTAATCCAGCACTGGCGACAGGGGCTGAACTGATTCTCAGTTGAGGTTGAGACTGGATTGGTACAAAGGAATCAAAAATTTCTATTTCAGTTTAGCATTGATTTCATGTTGACACCTTGTTCTTGTTCCTTGTTCTCTGATCTCACACTCACACACAAAAGAACCAAATCAATTTCCTGGATCGCCATGAAAGAATAACACTAATATTACTTAGGTATTTTTATACTTATTCTATTAACTTTGTGTTAATTTCATAATCACAAAATCACAATAAAATTATATTAACTACACATTATACAGTTTGTTCAGCGAATGTTCGGCCCTACGTCACAACTCTCGTCCTTGTCTAAGTCGTGAATATACGACCGATATCCATTGTATATTCACGAGTAAGACAAGGACGGGTGTTGTGACGTAGGGCCGAACATTCGCTGAACAAACTGTACAATCTGTTACGGTAATAATGTTTGGGCTGGTTCAATGACGTAACATCATTGGGCTGGTTTATTCCATATCCGCTAAATTCTCAAATCTTATTGGGTGCCAGGATATACTATAATGTATAATACGATTCGAACATTAAAAAGATTTTTTTGTCATACGCTCCCAAAAATAGCTATTTTACAGACTCATGTAACTCCGTAAAAATGCTTCTTTTTCGGCCTAGTCCCTAAAAGTCGGCATGGCAACTTTTACGGACTATTCCAAAATTTCTTAGAATATTCTTTATGGCAAATGGCAGGAGACTTCACAGGAAGTAAATCCAACACGATTTCTTTCTTATTAGTAATATATTCGGGATTTTGAAACATTTTAAAATTTATGTCACTTTCTGACAAATTTTGAATGACATGACAAAATTATCAAATGAACAAACAACAAACTTGTTGCTATGCTTTAAAAATTTTGGAAAATTTGCAAATTTGAACCATTGTAAAAAGCTTATAACAAAATTTTGGGAGTGTATGACAAAAAGTAGTGTATGTGACACGTACCTAAAATGTTTTTCAGGACTCATCTGCTATTCCGGACTCGGCTAATGCCTCATCCGGAAACAGCAATGATTCGTGCTGAAAAACTTCATTTTAGGTACTTGTAACAAAAATAACTATTGTAAGCATGCTCCAGGGGTTTGACTTTACCCCTGGTTAACATTTATCAAAGAATCACCCTGTATTTTAATAAAATTTAAACTTGTGAAAACAAAAAAGAATCAGCTTCCGGAAACAGTAACATTTTAGACACTTGTAACAAAAATAACTATTATGGACCTGAAATAAAACTGCCTCTATATTTACAAAACCCATTGTCATAGGCTCTCTTGGAATATATTGACCCGTCGAGCTTAGCATAACGTAGAATAATTTGGTGTGAAAAAGTCAGTTTGAGAAAAAAATGGACATGGAATAGTCAAAAGCATGTAAATAATATCAGAAATAAATGTCCGGACATTTGGCAACTCTATTATTGTGACAAAACTGTGAAATACTGATTACAAAGTCGGATATTTAAAATGTGCGAATCATAATAAGTAAATTGTTAAGCTGACATACACGTAACCTATAACAAGTTCCGATTTTTCGAAGGTCGCTAGCGCAATTTCACGAATGAAATTATGAAGTATGCTTGGGTTTTTTTATATAGCGTTGGCCCATCTGTATTCTAGGTTCAGTTCTAACGAACAAATCATTTTGCGCTCTCAGGTTGGAATGACCAAACTATCATCCTTACCTCTCGATGTCACCAAAACCAACATTTCCGACGTGTCCCATTCTCCCTCGCTCACGTGCACCTCTTGCACCGCCAAGGAAGTGGCGAAATCCCGCTGCAACACCTGCCACAACCTGTTGTGCAACAACTGCGACTCCGCCCACCACTACATGCGCTGCTTCGAGTCGCACAAGGTCGTCGCCCTGGACGACATGCGCCGCGACGGCGTCAAAATAACCATCCACAAGCCGCTCGAGTGCGACGCCCACGCCGGCGAGAACATCATCTTCAACTGCGCCAACTGCAGCATACTGATTTGCGGCGAGTGCGCCAAAAACGACCACAAGGGCCACCAGACCGAGGGCATCTCCGACTCGGAGACGAGGGTCCGCCAGGAAATGGAAATCCTGCTGGCGAAAAGCAAGGACAAAGTCGAGCAGCTCAGCAAGTGCTCGGCGGGGCTGAACAACAACCTGGAAGAGCTCGCCCATCAGAGGTCCACGGCGAAGGATCTGATCAACGAGTCATACCAAAGCTACAAGGCGGTGTTGGAGAAGAGGCGAGATGAGGCGCTCGAAGAGTTGAACAAGTTGTACCACGAGCGCGAACTCAAGATTATGAAGGAGACCGACGAGTTGGACAAGCTCATCGGCAACTTTGAGGACGCATGCAAGTACACGTCGAGGTTGTTGGAAAACGGGACCGTTCCGGAGATGATGTACCTGAGGAAGATTGTGGCCGCTCGTCTCATCAGTTTGAATGGTAACATACCGAGAACTGAAAAGGTAAGTGGAATGTGATTTTTTCCAAAGTTTTTAGGTGTTTTCGAAAAACGTTAGTTTTCTAATTATTATTAGTATAAGAAAGTAAACAATGTGGCATTTTGTGTTTTTTAAATAATGTTGTTTTCATTTTTATTAACAGTTTTAAGTGGGAAAAAATTAATTTTTAGATTATCAAAAAGCAACTAGATTTATTTTACAAAATGTTGGATTGATAATCAAAAATATTGCTACCTCTTTACTTTATTTATAAGGTTAAAATATGCATTACTAAGTCCTTCGATATCTTGTTCTTTATTTATACTGTTGTACTTTTTTATGTTAATCATTTCTTTTAGTAATCTTTTTTTTATAGTTTCCTCTCTTAACAATAAGAGTTGCTTGAGTTTCCTCTAATCCAGTCAAATAGGGATTCAACCTCTGAATAAAAGATAATAATCTATAAACTTGTATTAATCTTTGTTTTGACATTTTATAAGTTAGCTCAAAACTCTCATATAATCTCGTGTACGCGAGTTAAGATATTGAAGGTGAAACGTCGCAAAAGCCTTTTTTTTGTAAATATCTTGTTACCATTGTTCTAAATGACATTTGGAGTTGTGAGAAAAGTTGTAGAGCATACAATTCTCTACAAATTTGATCTTAAGCAGTATTTTCGAGATAGAGATTATGTTAATCATTTATCATTTACTAAAAATATTATAAATATTAAGAAATCTTAATGATATTTATAAAAATTATCATTGAGTAACCCCTATTATTCCTTTACTTAATGATATTCATAAATATGACATCCGTTTAATAATACTTAGTTAATATATATTAATAATAAGGTAATAAAATGAAGTGTTTAAATACATTTTTATTATATTTTTATTTATCATCAGTTTAGCGAAAATCTATTACAATTTAAGTTTAAATGAATTTGAATTCATTTTTAATCAAGTTTAAAAATTTATTTAAACTGTTTCATTTTAATATCTAAATTTATTAAATATTATTAAACGGATGTCTTATTTATGAATAATATCAATAAATATAATTTATTGATATTTAATAATTATAATATTTTTAGGCAATAATTAACTTTATAAATCGTACTATGGATTTGATTCCACAATCGACCTAGCATTATCATAAAAATACTGCCTAAGATAAAATTTGTAGAGAATTGTATGCTTTACAAGTTTATTAACTCCGAAATGTCACTTAGTACAAATGAAACAAAAACAAGAGTTTTACAAAAAACGGTTTTACTAGGTTTGACCTTGAACATCTTGACTCACGTATAGTAAAACATAGGAGAAAATGCTAGAGACGCAGAGGGGAAGTAAAATAAAAAACGCGGGAATAGGCCATAAAATTGCTGCCGCCACAGGCGTCGGTAATAACGGCGGTGAAAATTTTGGTAGTCAGTTGAGGAGTCTGATAAAATAAGTAATTTGACAGCGTTATTATTTGCCTCCTAATCGCAAACTCTTATTACGTTTGCGATAATTTCCCGGGCTTGGCTATGTATGGTCTTTCCGCGGACACTGCTCATTATACAACCACTACTAACACCGCAAAACTCAAATTGTCTCCCTTCGCGCTCGGCTATGAGGCGAAGACTAGTGTTCGTGATATTTACGACCGCCAGTCGCTCTAAGAAATATTCAGCTTGGGATACTGATTGCAGCATGAATCTTTAGTGGGCTTGCTAGGCGTTGCCGGATCGCAAAAAACCTGTACGATTCTGGTGCACTAGCGTAATGGCTTTGGTTTATTATATTTCCTAAAGAGAATTATATTTGGAAGTGTGGCAACATTCGAAATTTTTTACTCGCATTCTTGAGGCTCGTATTCTCTGGTAAGGTGGACCACGATAGACTTACCCACGGTATGTCATTGCGCATCTTGTGACGAGTCAGTTGCGAATCAGAATCATATGTTTTACAAAGCAATAGATACTTTTTTATGGTTTTTGCTTATTTTAAACGTTTTCTTTCAAATAAATGTTGTTAAAAATATGTAGATTATATTACTAGATAAATTAATGAATATTCTGTTGATAAAAAACACATTTAATTTGATAATTATAATTTTACAAATAATTTGTTTTCTTTGTGTTTTAGCTAATCGTATTATGCATGCAAATAAAATTGATGTATATTTTGTGAAATTAACAGGATTTTTCTTTTAAAAGACGTATATTGGTAGACAATAAAAAATATCATATAGATATCTAAATAATACATTTATTGTAAGTAAGGTGAATTTCACTGATTTCACTGCAAAGATTTATTTATTTATCAATAATAAATTATTAACCCGTCCTTGTTTATTTATTCTTGACTGACAGTTGTTTACACTTTTCTTGACACATTAAACTGTAAACTATAAAAAATCGTAAAACACAACCGCAGCCGCCCATTATTTTGAATTCGTGATTTGCAACTGGCGTATAGTCTATCCAAGATACAGCGGCAATAGATATAAACAAAGTCACATGACCGCCTTGCGATCCATTACCGGGGTCCGACTAATATGAGATTCCAAGTGGCATGTCATTCTCAACTAATTCTTTTAGAAGTTCTAAAATGTGTGTTTCTGCCTTTCGTGGATCTTTATAAATTTCCTTAAATTAAGTAGCAAAATAAATTTAAAGGATATACTGCTCGTGATCCGATCTAAAATATGCAGGAAACTCGACTGAGGGAAGAGCCGGCCCTGCATTCTGCTCGCCGCGTAAACATTTGACATTTTATGACGGCCAGACCAATACTGCCACTGTATCTTGGATAGACTTTAGATGCTCAGATTTGCCTTGTTTTCGGATTCGTTGCTGACGTACCGTGGGTAAGTGTATCGTGAGGTGGACTATACAAGAGATTCTATGAGACTTGAGCTAACTTACAGACTGTTAAAACAAAGATTTATACAAGTTTATAGCTTATAATGTCATTTCCTTTTTTCACCTTGTATGATTTTACTACTCCCTTTTTAAATGGATACTAGGATGCCATTTTGTATTATTTGAACTGTAATAAAATGGCAAAGCAATTTTTAATCCATTCAGATAAATCACTTAATCAGTGCAAAAGAATAAGCCTAATGAAAACACTCTTCGTAATGAACCTTGTTAGAGTGCAGCTACTAAATGTCTTATGGATCAGTTAAAGTATGGCAGTAGAAAATTTTATTTTTCGTAAGTTATATCATAAGGGCATCTAATTTTTCAGAAAAAAAAATGAAAAAACGTTGCTAAGTAATATTTTAACAAGAAGCATGAGTGCTGGTGGCAACAAAAATCCGAGTCGAAGACGAGGATTTTTGGAACTGCACGAATGCATTTTGTTAAAAAAATATTACTTAGCATTGTGTATTTTTGGATTTTTTTCACGGGAAAAATTAGATGCTCGAATGGTATTTGACAAGACTATTTGAATAACAGATTATTCTGCATACATATAGCTTACAAAACATACTACCTATTATACAACAGCTGTCAAGTTTTGCCGCGGGTAGACTCGAAAAAACTGGTGACAGGTGCTGTTATACAGTTTTTCCATCTAGAAACCATTTGTAATTCAAAATTGCGCATTTGCGATTGGTGGAAATTAAGACGAGGGAAATAGTCTCTAAAAGAACATATTCTTCTCATTCATGTTTCTGTTTATTCAAAACTTACGAGTCTCAAACAACCTTAAAAACTCCAATCTAGGTGTTCAACATCGAGTTCAAATCCGACTTCTCCAACTTCGAGAAGGTCGTCGCCGAGCAGTTCGGCAACTTCACCACCGAGAGCACCCGCCTGCCGCGGACAGCCAGCCCGCCGCTCCAGTTCCCCGGCATCACCCCGCCGAACGTCAACGGCAACGGGGCCATCACCAAGACGTCCCGTCCGGCGGCCAACGGCAGCCCCATCTCGCTGCCGACGTCGATGCAGTCGTCGTTTGACGGCGACCTGGGCGGCAACCTGCTGTCGATGGCGCAGAGCCCGCCGCTGCCGCACGTCGCGTCGGCCACGGCCGCCCTGCAGGGCTTCTCGAGCATCGCCGAGTACAACATAGCGCAGCTGGCGACGCTGGCGGAGAGCGCGAGCAGCACGGCCGCTTCCCCCACGCCGCCGTTCAACCTGGTGGACTTCCTGAGCAACGACACGGCCTACAAGAATCTGGCGTCGCTCGCCAAGCTGGGGCTGAACGCCGGGGGTGAGTGTTGCGGGTGGGTGGGTATCGACGAGCGGGGGAGTTGCAGACTGTCCTCGAGGCCGTACTTTAGAAAGTTTTTTAACTGACAAAACAAATTGTGAGCAGATTTTTTTTTTTTTACTGTAAGACGCTTCGACAGGTGATAGAAAACGATAACTTTTTTTATTCTAAGCAAAAACTGTCTCACATTTTTTTGTTTCCGCCCAGTTTTACAGGAAAATTAATTTTTCGTTTATTGCACTTTTGGAATGTAAAAAAAACAAACAACAACACTTAAAATAATAGAATTGTTTACATTATTTTTCTTATTATAAAAACAATTAGCTACAAGGAGTTTCTTTAATTTAAACTTAAAACGTTTAGAGCCTCCGATTCTTTTATATAAATAGGAAAGTGAGTTGAGTAATTTTTTGGGATTGTTAGCATATTATTATGCGCACTTGGGCTTCGCGACCACTTATCCCCGGGGATACGTTCTGCCAGTTCCAGCAGTCTGCTATCAGTTGAAGATGTTTTGAACATTTGTGGAAACCGTTTTGGATTCACCTTTTGTAAGGTGTCACCCTTGCGGCCACTACCGTGCAAATGCTAACCACACTCGTTGACAACTGCACAAGAGTCGTGATTGATACACCGTGAGCCAAAGTTACTGACTAGGTATACCGTACTTTCACCGTTTTAGTATACATAGGGCGGCGCGCCGCCGTGTATTCGGCTAGGTTCGTCAGTCGTTGGCGGGGGGCGGGGTGTGTTTTTTGCTCGCAAAACTCGACTGATAAGCGGTGCGGGACTACTGTGTACTCCCCCCGCCAACGACTGACAAACCTAGCTGGACGCACGGCGACGCGCGGCCTATTCCCCTATGTCTACTAAAACGGTGAAAGTACGGTATAAGAGTAAACACAAAGTTTCCCGAAATTAACTCTGATCACTTGCAGTGTATTTAACACAAAAACTAAATGGAGTTCTATGTGAAAGGTTACCAAAAACTGCCACATATAATTACCAATAATAACCCAATTTTAATAATAAAAAAAGAACCCCGAAAAATTGAATCCTGTACAGTTAGATTAAGTGGTAGAATAGAATACTTGGCAATGTTATGTTTTCTTCTTAATGAAAATTTATGTGGAATAAAATGGTCAGATACTAGGTAATCCAATCCTGATATAAAAATTTGATCCTGGGATTTGGGATGATTGATTTTAAATCCCGGCTTTTCCATTTTATTTTCAAATTTTTTAGAACAAGTAAATGCTAAATGGGTAGTTTTTGCATATAAAGTGCTTATTGAAAAAAAAAAATGTATAGTTAATTCTCATAAACTTCAAAAAAGAGGATACTAATGCAAAAAAGAACATCAACAGTTTAAACTAATATAGATGAAGTAAAAAATTCAAATTAAAACAACTTACTTCTAAGGAATTAATCCAAATATGGCATTTTGTATTTTCGCAGTGTGAAAATTTCTGAGCGATGCCTAGGCGCATGAAATAACAAAATTAAAGAAAAAGCAATCTGTAATATCATCAACCAATCCCGGGATATTTTATGTAAATCCCGGGATCCTCGGGATTGTAAAATATCTCAATTATACGGGATCCCGTAATCCCGAGATTGAATGGGGAATTTGAACAATTTTTTTATTTCTTTAATATGTTTGCCTATCTATAGAAAGAGCACATACCAAATATCAGCCCTCAAATCGCAATATTTAATTTGCAATAAATAATTAAGAGGGGGTTGCCGACAGCGAAAGTGACGTGACATTTCTTATTTTTTTAAGTTGTATAGCATAAAATCTAATAACATTTTACCTGGCAAAAATTTAGTACAAACATCTCTGTCTTCATTTTAATCATAAGATCTTAAAAGCATATGCACTGGAATTATTATTTTTCCCAAGGTTTTCATAACCTATAAAACAAAACACTGCTTGTAATATCTTATGATTAAAAAGAAGACAGAGATATTTGTACTAAATTTTTGCCAGGTAAAATGTTATTAGATTTTATGCTATACAACTTAAAAAAATACAAAATCTGACGTCACTTTCGCTGTCGGCAACCCCCTCTTAAAGTTGTGACCGCAAGCTATTCATTTGAAATGACACGAAAAGCGCGGGAATGGTTGTTACGTCACTCGGCTCGATCGATTGGAAGGCTGTGACAGGAGTGACAGCTACACAGAATTAGAGAAGGGAGAATGGAAATTGGACGTTAAAATAAACAGTTCGGCGACCCATTTCCAGAGGGATCTGATGTAGGTCAAAAATATGAACCGCCTAAAAGTCCAAATTTAACAAGCACTTCTTTAACTGAATGGTGAGCCCACAGGACTAGTAATTCGTAGGTCCCGGGTTCAATCGCACAAGAGGTTTTTTTTTAATTATCACTGCATTCTACCTTTTATATTTATCACTGATTATCATTTTTAGTAATAATTGGACAATAGTTAGTATGAAGATTATTACTCACAATTATTACTCACAGAGTTTTAAGGCAACACGGGCGTTAAACAACCTCCTCGGTCAAAAAAGTGCGCTTACGCATCTCGCAATGTAAATAACTATTTAATACAGCACACTCTTTTCAAACATTATCGACAATATCAATATGAGATAGACTATAATAAGACGGATAGACAAGGATGGGATGTTCTCGTTGATCTTTCTAAACAAAGCTTGCGTGGTGCTGTAGTTTTTATACATGTGCCGCCCATATTAGTTTATACATGGTGCCGCCGCCCACCAGAGGCGCCACCACCAACGAGCTACTTGACGTCACAACCAAGGAGGGCGCGTTACAAGAATGATTTGAATTATGCATTTTTAATTGCTTATATTATTTATTACATAAAAATAAAAAAAGGGTTTTTTTGTCCACTGTGGTTCATTTAATGGCAATAAATTACGTTTGAAAGTAATATTTTTCAAATTTAATTTTTGTGCAAGTTCCCCATTCTCTATGAGGTACCCTATCGAGCATTCTTGGGTAAATTGCCAGCAAAAAGGCAGAGGCAAAAAATTGCATGTTTTACATTTTTCAAATACATGAATACCCCACTAAATAAATAACGAACCGCCCCCGCACCGTTGCAACATGTAAACAATGTGCGCAGACCACCCGTCGGCGATGCCGCCCAACGGCGGCAGCCTGCTGGTCCGCTCGACGTCGACCGCATCGCTCAACCTCGCCACCAACCTCATCAACGGCTTTGGCGGCGTCTCGTCGTCCACGTCGCCGCTCCTCTCCACCCCGGACGAGATAATCGCCCAGCCGGACGCGCTCTCAACGCTTGTTGCCCCGCCCGCAGGTCCGGGTGGTGCGGCCGCGTCGGCGGCCTCGACCGCCGCCCCGTCGGTCAACCGCAGCAACAAGGTGAGCCCGATGCAGATCAGGTGCAAGTTTGGCCAGCTGGGGCCGAGCAAGGGCCAGTTCAACTCGCCGCACGGCTTCTGCCTGGGCCTCGAGGAGGACATCATCGTCGCCGACACGAACAACCACCGCATCCAGGTGTTCGAGAAGACGGGCACGTTCAAGTTCCAGTTCGGGATACCGGGGAAGGACGAGGGGCAGCTGTGGTACCCGAGGAAGGTGAGTGGAGGTTGTTGCCGTTGATTTTGTTTCACCGAAGTTTATGCTATTCTTGTGGTGAAATGTTCTTAACCCTTTCGCTACCGACCTGCTTCAAACGTTTAGTGTCATCATTCCCAGCTAGTTTACATGGCTGCAGACCCACCGTCATATATATACGTCAGACATAAAAAAATGCAGAAAAGTGCAGCTGACACTCTTTAAATATCTTTTTGAACAATTCATATATTTTTAACAAAGAAACTCCACACTTATGCAGTGCTCAACAACAAAATAGGATAGAAACACGACTTACAAAATTCCAGCAGTGCAGCGAGAGTAAGGGTTTCATCCGCTAGAGGCGCTGGCTAAATGACGTATTAATATGGCATTGGGTGTAGAGGCTTTGAATCAGTGCCGGATATGTAAGGCACTGGGTCTGGATGCACGTTAATGGTGTTGGATATTTACGGCAGTGGGTGTGCAGGCACGGCGAAAAAAAATACTGTCGCATATATTTTATTTTTTTATTTATTTATTTATATATTCCGATATGTCAATATTCCAATATATCAATATTCCGGTATATCGATATTCCAAAACCCCATAATCATGGACCCCTTAAATTAGGGGGCCCTAAAAGTGTACCATTTTCCATAAGTTTGCTATTTTCTACCAACAATTATTAACAAAAACAACGTACTCATGTGAATCTCATATCTGTCGTGTTGAGTACTGTCTTGCTTATTATTGTAGTTGTGAAGGTGAGTAGTATTGGCCGTTGGGTGGGGTGTGTACAAGTAAAAGAAGAAAAGCAATAGGCACACTGACGGAAATCAATAAAACGTTTTTCATTTCTCTTTCATTTTTTAAATTATAAATCGATACATCAACATATCGATACCTATATCAGAATGTCGATATATCTATCTTCTCTAACTATCAATATATCGATATATTACAATATCGATATATCGCAATATCGATATATCACAATATCGATATATCACAATATCGATATATCACAATATCGATATATTGCAATATCGATATTTAGAAAATAAAAATATCGATATATTGAAAAAAATCTCAGCCCTAGTCTAGACCATTCTAGAACTGAACGTATATATACGGCAGTGGGTGCGGTGGCACGCTTTCTTCTGTCGTTTATATACGGCGATGGTAGCAGGGTTAAGCATATGCTTCGTAAATTAGTGAGTAACTTGGCGAAAAAAGTTGGGTGTAACAATAATATGCTTATGTTTCTGTCGCCCCAGGTCGCCGTCATGCGCACCACCGGCAAGTACGTCGTCTGCGACCGCGGCAACGAGCGCTCGCGCATGCAGATCTTCACCAAGAACGGCCACTTCCTCAAGAAGATCGCCATCCGCTACATCGACATCGTCGCCGGCCTGGCCGTCACCGGCACCGGCGAGATTGTCGCCGTCGACAGCGTCAGCCCGACCGTCTTCATAATCGGCGAGGGCGGCGACCTGCTGCGCTGGTTCGATTGCAGCGACTACATGCGCGAGCCGAGCGACATCGCCATCCACGGTGAGTGGCGTTCTGAGTGTCCAGGGGAGTGGATGCGTGTTTTTTTTTTGCTTGGAAAAAAACGAAAGAACGTTTCAAGGAGTTGCGTGTTGTTGCCAGTTTTTAACATTAATCCTTTAAAAGCAGGACTTGGGCAAGTATCTCCACCAGGTTGTACATTGATTTTTTTTTCATTTCATTTATTGTTTATCAAAAATGTCCGGGAGACAGTGGCAACACAATATTTTGAATCTGCATTGTATAGGATGACCCTTAGACAGGAAAAGAAAGGAGGGTAGTTAAGAGTATGTCTTTGTCCTTCAGAAGCGAACACTGCGATTCATCACTGGATCTGGTTTGCGTGACTCATGTCGTCCTCTTTTTAGAGCCCACAAAGTATTGACCCTCACATCGATATTTATTCTGGAGACTCTCTGCTTAATGTTTAAAAAACATCGTAATAATATTCTTAATTCGTCTAGGAACTCTGGCTGCAGCACGAGGCAGGTTCTAAGGATAGATCTTCCTATACCTTATACTACATGTGTAAAAAAATCACTGCTCTACACTTCCAGAAAGATGTTCAACCACCTGCCTTTGCATATAAGAAATATTCTCTTGGAAAAAGCATATTATGTACTCGATGAATACTTTCAGGATAGTTTAGTCTAAGTTCTGACTAGAGACTGTAATATGACTTCTGTTCAGCATGATGACGGTTTTTGTTAATTTGTATGTATTGTGAAAACTTTGTCCATAAGATTTTATCTTTGACAATAAAGTTCATTTTATTATATATATATATTCAGCAGACCAAATTCTTTAGGCATTTCTGACTATTAGACAATTTATCAAAAATTGAATTAACTAGCCGAATAATAATTAGCGAAATTCGGTTTTTAAAAGCATTGTTCGTCCTTGGAAAATATTCGGCAATGCCCAAAAAAATGGCTGAACATTCGGCCAATTATTCGACCCGCCGAATATTCGGTGCATCCCTAGTGTCAAGTCAAAACTCAAAATTTTCTATCAAATGTTTGTGTTGAAAAATCAATAGCAAAAATCGTATTCATCAGTTTTTAAAATGTGAAACACTAAAGTCTATCCAAGTTACAGAGGCAGTGGATCAAAACATTGGCCACCACGTGACCTATTCTCTTATTGGTCTGGCCGTCATCAAATGTCAAATGAGTAGAATGCAGGGTCGGCTCTTCCCTCAGTCGAGTTTCATGCATATTTTAGATCGGATCGCGAGCAGTATATTCTGTAAATTTATTTTGCTACTTAATTTAAGGAAATTTATAAAGATCCACGAAAGGTAGAAACACAAATTTTAGAACTTCTAAAAGAATTAGTTCAGAATTACAAGTTACAAGCCACTTGGAATCTCATATTAATCCGACCCTGGAAATCGATCGCAAGGCGGTCATGTGACTTTGTTTATATCTACTGCCGCTATAACTTTCATAGATTTTAGTTTATTTTTTATACTTTTCACTTGTTCCTTCCTTTCATATTTACTTGCGTAGATTACTGAGACATATCGTACCCGTATGCGTATTTTTTATTGTTGTTTACATTCAAACTGGATAACTTACTATAGATGACATTTAATGTAATTTCATCAAAATCTACAGAAATGCAAATATTTGATCACGAAAATGCCTGTCAAATGACAAAATCATACATACATTGACGTTGCTATGTCCACGTAGATATCCAGCAATAAAATATATTATTATTATTATTACTTGAACGAGAGGTATCTGCGGTCGTTTTAAGTGTGCCTTTTGACCTGTTGAGACGCAGGCAAGGAGTTCTACGTGTGCGACTTCAAGGGCCACAACGTGGTCGTCTTCAGCGAGGAGGGCCACTACCTGCGCCGCATCGGCTGCGAGTCCGTCACCAACTTCCCCAACGGCATCGACATCTCCGACGCGGGCGACGTGCTCGTCGGCGACTCGCACGGCAACCGCTTCCACGTGGCCGTCTTTGGCCGCGACGGCTCGCTCGTCTCCGAGTTTGAGTGTCCCTACGTCAAGGTGAGTCGGGTGGTGTTTTCGGGTGTGACGTCCGGACCGGGAATGTTGGCACGTGTCCGAATAGGGAAGTTGACGGTCTTTCAAATTTAGTGCCAGTGGATTCTTTTTACCTTCAACAATATCGTAGTACACGCGCGGCCCTTGAAATCGTTCCAATACGTGCGGACGCAAAGGCGTTCAACTGACAACGTTGCAATTACCCCTCCCCTCTCTCGCGGTTTGAAAGCCAGCGATAACCTTAAAAGCGTATAAGCACAGACATGCTATATATGTCTGTGGTATAAGTGACGGCAAATCTAACATCTTATTACGCGACATTACCTTACGTGACATTGCCAGTTACAGTGCAAAAAACAGTAAATTCGGCGCTGCTAGGTTGGCCTTAGATTGCCTGAATAATAGTGGAAAATCTTATAACCCTTCCCACGGACATTAGTGGCTTTTTTCGCAAAAGTCATTCGACAACCTCGAATAGAGCCATTCTAAAAATCGAAGGTGGTAAATCTCTTAATTGTGAATTGGGTGTCGTACTTTCCTCCAGTACCAAAAAGAAACTCGAAAATCCGATATCTAAGAGAAATTCCTGATTCACGATTAACCACTTTCGAGAAACGGGACGGCTGTAGAATCAACGAAACCGACGGAAAATCCTCTGAAACCACTATTGGAAATTGCTTGTTTTTTTTTTCTCATTTTTCGATTTTTCGGGGGCCCGGGAAGCATCAGAACCTCACCAGAGGACTCCAGGGAAGCTTTAAAAATTGAAATAAACCAAAGGTTTGGTTCGCAGTTAAGATAAAGAAGTGTAATAAACCAATGTAAAAAACCACTACGAGATTCTTCTATAATAACACAATTATACTTAGATATTAAACCTTATTTAACTAATACCACTTTGACAAAGAAATCCGCGTAATTTCACGTTACGTGAATCTCAAAACACCAAGAAACTGTAAAACTTTAAATCCACTTTATTATAATGATAATGCAGCGATGTATTATGGATTTATTAACCTATTTTCGTTGACTGACGTATCGCAATTTTTATTTTCTACGGGGAGGAATGTAGGGGAAGTTGTTGATTTGAGTAGCCGTGGAATTGGCGCAACGTTGCCGCACTTACCCGAAAGTCTTGATTTCTTGCTTACTTATCATGCCTAGTGGAACGATTTATGAGGCCGCGCGTGTACATGTAATTTGCTATTTTGCAGCTTTGTTAGAGAGAAAATCGACTTTCTGTTTTCCCGCCAATTTGAGCGATTTTTAAACATTTACGTCACAATAGTTTTTCCCTATGTAAACGTACTCTGCGATCTCTTCTTCTTCCAACCTGGCTGTATCGGTTATGCCGTAAACCGCTGTGAAGCAAGTCACAGAACGATGCCCAGATTGGAATTTCCACTGTTGTCAGGCTGTACGTTTTCGAGCAGATTGAACTATGATACCTATTTCATTAGTTAAATTTTACTTTTTAATAATATGTATAATCAGTTTTTCATAATTTTATATTTAGAATACCACCTAGTTACTTTTGTGACATGAAACTAAAGTGATTTAGAACTGTAAAACTAAAATAAAAATAAAGCATCTTTCTAATGTCATATCCCGATTAAATCTGATAACTGAGGAAATAAAGGCAAAGGCTTGATGCTCGACCACAGAATAGGGGGTTCGACATTCGACAGTCCACACCACTGTGGACGTGGACACAACGGTAACATATTTTACTATTTCGACGACGAAGAATACTGACAATCATCAAAAGGAGTTGTATTTGTGTGTATTTCTGCACAATGACGAAAAAGAGCTTTGTTAGCTATTGCACAAATACGTCAGATAATACTAACAAAATGTTTGTGACCGTGCCCACTGCGCCAGATAAAAAGAAACTGTGGTGTACTTATTTGTGTATTTATTTTATCAGAATCTCTTACTAACACAACGTAGACACATTGCAAGAATGCGTATAATACTGATAAACTTGTTTCTGTAAAGGATAAATTGTACCTAAGCTGTTGTTTCTGTTGTACCTTTCCCCACAGTAAATAGAAAAATTAATCCTTTATACTCGTGCCTTTCTCTTCTTTATTATTGTTTAGACTAGAAGAAAATAATAAATATGTTTCTACAACAAAAGCTATCATCAAAAACAAAACTGTCCAAAGTTTGGATTTGCTGGTTATGTTGTCCGCTGTCAGCTGAAGGATATTTCACAATGTCCAATTATTTTTATTTCTTCTTCTTCTGAGCTAGCGTTCGGCAATTTTCGGGAACTATTGTGACGTAGAAACCCCCTGTCGGCAAACCGAATGAAGATTTAAAAAATCTTCATCTTATTTTTAAATTATTAATTAATGCAACACTTTTGAGGAAAGTTATATGTGCTAGTAGTGTAATTTGGTGATACTTCATCCGCTGATTAGCATTTTATCTCGAAATTCGATTAGAGGAAACTTCCCTATTTGCAGGTCTCTCGCTGTTGCGGACTGAAGATAACCTCCGAAGGGTACGTGGTGACGCTGGCCAAAAACAACCACCACGTGCTGGTGCTCAACACCCTCTACATCCTGTAGTGGGCCTGCGAGTAGATGCGTCCCTCGCGCCCCCGAGCCGAACTGATTTTATTTCGTCGTTAGTCGTCTAGGTTTTTTATTCGTTTTTAACAAGAAATTGAGATATTTGAGCATTTTTTAGGTAACTCAACCCAAAGGTTATTTTTTTATTTTACACATTAGTTTTTAGTCGTTGCTTAACATCGATTCGGATTTATTTTTACTTTTACCCTTTCAGGAAATTCCGGACGTGGAGTTTTGAGTTTTATTATGTTGCAGTTTTTAGCTTCATATTAAGATGGTTCCTAAGAGTGATTATTTTTTTTATAGTAGTTTACGAATTTTACATTATTACTTTATACTATTAGTTTTTTCTCTAGTTAGGATATTGGCGGTTTCATTTTTTTTATTATTTTTGCGTACAATGCGCCGAACAAAAAAAACACCCGTGGTTTTAAGGCATTTTTACGTGTATCCGAAATTGTTACCGAGCCCTTTAAAATATTAGAAAAGTAGTTGGATAATTTTATTTTCTTTTACTAAACTACGATATATATTTTTTAATGAGTTTTGGTGGTGTTACACGTTTGAAGTACAAAAAAATAACTACTTTTCCAATAACACCGTGCGAACGAAGCGATTTTGGATACTGCTAAACTTGTCCGCTCATTTTTTCTACAGAGTGAGTCCTCAAACTGTGGTCATATTTTTTGCTGCGTGCCGTAACTGTTGATTTTTTTATTTGTTTTCTCCCGTGTTTGTTTGCGACAAACGCACGCTTGTTTGAGCGAAGAAAATCTTCAATATTATAATATTATATGTGGAAAGAAAACATACATACTCAGGTTGGATTTATAGCGTTTCCTCGTGACCAGTTTGTCGCGACCCAGTGCCATGTAGGTTAGGTCCTAAGGTTGCAGCCTAACATAACCTAGCTTTTTTTGTGATTTGCCCCCGCGCGTGGACGCAGTCTCTGTTTTCCCCGTTAACCATCAAAAGAGTCGGGTTAGGGGTCTAGGTTTTTGCGCAGACGATTTAGAATTAAAAGACAAGGACGCCCCGCGGGATTATGGGCAAGTGAAACGGTTGCGGTGGATCTTGCTGAATTTTTTTTTATTAACAAAACCTGCGACCTTCAGAGTTCGATAAAAATACAAAAAAAAGTCCTAACTTGAAAATATCGTTCTTCAGTCAGTTTTCAGTCAAAGAGAAAGATGTTTCACTGAACAGTGGCGAAGTGGCAAAATATACTGCAACAAAAATACAAGTCACTTCACCAGGACCACAGTTGTTAAAAATCAATGGCACCACCTATCATTCTGGATATGTTCACTTTTTAACATCTACAATCTACACTCGTCTTGCCAAATAAGCCAATCACATAATTATTGACATATATATATATATAAAAGTGTACAAACAATAGAATATTTAAATCACTTAAAATTGTTATTTTCTAAATATAGTTCTTATTTTAGATAATAGATGGCAGCAGTGAGTTTCATAGATGGTTTGTTGTCAAATGTTGAACTACGAGAAACGTGGGTGGTTAAATTTGTGCTTAAAGTGTAAACAAATTATAAAAAAAAAATTGGCAAGATTCACCGTAATCATTTCATGCCGTTTATTCTTGCGGGGTCGCTTCGAATCGAAGTTAATTGCATGCGTGCGTGTTTTTATTAATCAGAAAAATTATAACAGACCCATCAACTGGTCGTTTTTATACATGCCTGTGATAATAGTATTTCAGGTTAGTTGTGACCTTAGTCTCTTGTTATTTTGTGTGCGAACGGGCCCCTTTGTTTTTTTGGGGGGCGCTCCATCCGCCGCAATTATGGTTTTTAAAATTATATGTATATACTTATACACAAAAATGCCAAAAAAAAAGAAAAAAATGCAAAATCTCAAAACTCGAATTTTAAAGGGAGATTGTTTATGTATTGATAAATAATCGTATCTTATACACTATTTATTGTCCCTCTGGAAGAAACTGTCAGGAATGGGCGAGTACATTTTTCGCGTCGAGAATTGCCAAGTTTGCGTGTTTATACATTTTAAAAGTGTAAATATGTGGTTTATTTTATTATTATTTTTCGTTGGGCTAGAAGCAACTATTGCCTAGCTCGGCCCAGTACAATTTGTTTTATTTTATTGCATAGATATATTTTTATTTTTGAAGTGTACATATTTTTTTATTTTGTTTTTACCAACAACTGCATGGTTTCACTAAAAATGTGTATTTTATGGCAATTTCTTTTCGAGGGCGGTTATTGTTCTTCAAAATTGTATGATGTGATGTCAATAATCTCAATATTTTGACATAGTCTTATATATTTACAATGTAAGTTTTTTTATTTATTTACCAAATATTTGTTTAATTTTTAAACAACGTAGTGTGGCTATAGTGATACATCGTATATAACTATTAATTGCATTTGCTCACTTTTAAAATTTTTCTGCTTAGATCTATCCCATTTTTTTTATATAATGAGAAAATGGGATCGATTGTTTGTTTGGATCGATTTGAAAATCGTTGATTTTGTTGAATTGAAAAATGAAAAATAATATATTATCAATGTGATAGATTTTTCGATGATTTTTACAATCACAAGTCTTAGTGTATGTACCAAGTGTTTTTTAGATACTCGTATACCAGTAAATTTGCCATATTTATTATACATGACTAATTTTTCCGATATACTTAGGTCGGCGGCCCTTATTTACCAATTTTTTAAGTTCACCAAACATAAATCGGCCCTTTATTAAGTCGCACGAAGGCCTAGCATTGTTTTTCTTTTATTACAAGTGCAGGGTTAAACAAGCCACTTTCAATGGGTTCCCCTTGGTAAATAAGTGCTTCCATCGATAGTGTATATCGCACCCTCATGAGAACAGTGTCTTAACTGAAAAATAATAGCGAAAAAGTCAAATACGTAGCTACATTGTAGAACTTTGATTTGACTTTTCAGTTTTATCAAGAAATTCTTTAAGTATTTTCTTCATTTGGTACAGCATCAGCTTCACTACTTGCTTCAATCCTATCAAAGAACATTCAGGGGTTCCCTTCGGTTCTGCTTGAAGTTTTTCATTTAATGGTTTCTGTTTTGATGAAACTAGATGACAAATTTATTATTAATTATTTTATACCTATCACTTTTTTACTGTTTTTATGCTGTTTACACAATTTATACAATTTTAGCTTTTTAGCTTTTATACAGTTTTTTGTTTACCTTCTTAGTGTAAAGTAGAACAAATCAAAGTAAGTTGTGAAGAACCAACAGGAACACTAGAAGAAAAGTTCCTACAGCAGAAAATATGCGAAAGCCAAAACCCGAGTTGTCATTTTTCTCGTGGGGGCGTGACATACTACGTTAGTTTGACATGTAATATATTCATATTCACACCAATATTCATTAGCAATAAGTATTTCCAGTCAGTATTGGAGTGAAGAATTTAAATCATTCCATCCGTGGCCTTTTTTGCTGCGTAGCGTTGATTCATTTTATTTTTCGTATTATTTTATTCTAGATTCTAGGGTTAGGGTTTCCTCGGGCAACTCGAGCATAAGCGAACTACTAATTCCTTTTGCCGCAGTTGCCGCCAGTGACTTAAAGAATATATCAGTGTACTGTAAAGCCTATTGGCCTTAACAATCACCATTAAGACCATTATTCAACTAATGTGGTTGTGACATATTTTGACGTTGACGTTTGCACAAAGTGTCGGGAATACCACAGTTTTCAAAACTTCCACAATATTATTAGTTACGAGTTTATTTGGAAATATGGCCGGGGCACTTTGTGTCGACACAAATGACACACTACAATAACATTTCATTTAGCAACTAAAACCAAGTTATTCTAAACAAATATCTATGCAACACGATTTGCAGAAAGAACAATATTTTCGATAGCGAACTTTTTGACTTGGAAGTATCTGAAGAAGACGAGGTTAAAAATATGATGAACTTGTAAAGGCGAGCAATGTGGAATTCTATTTAAAAAAAACTATTTTAAACAACGAAATTGGTTGTGTCGTGATGTTTTTGATCTCCCAAACAGATATTTTCTACCTATTTTGCAACTCTAGTAATTGCACCCTATTATTTTTAGTCACATTGCCAAAACAAGCATTATTTTTTTAAACTTTACACCTAACTTTACGTTGTCCTGCACGTTCTCCGTTGCAGTATCAACATTGTATGTCACACAGTAGCTGATCGTTAATATGTTTTCTATACATATTATTGTCTAAGCAATAAGCTTCAGAGGTAGAAAGTAAAATATATATTGAACGTAACGTACATACATACATATATTTTTTATTCGTGTTTTTTTTTTAATTATTGACACATTTGGACATGACCGGACCGTTGCAGTGACATTGTCCATCTGTGGCTCCAATTAGACACTTTATAGTCATTTAAAGTACAAATGATGAATGTGTGGATGGTTGACATATCATATTTTAATCCCTTTTATTATGGATATGCTTATATAGGTCAATGCAGGGACACCTTCGGTTGACAAACAAGCTTGTTCTTGTGTTGCGATTTTGAGAGGCGACTGGGGGGACCCCGCGGTGCCGGCCCCCACGTTTCCGTTTCGTTTGAGGGGGTGGCGCGCGGGGCCCCTCCCGTCCCACCATAACAAATAAATTCACTGTGTCTTAGTCCTGTCATATTAAAACGAATTAAGAATGAAATGTATACATTTTTGAAACTATTAATTGTTATCTCTTTCCAAAGATTTTTAGTGATAAGTTATTAACGATAATAATAATCGCTAAGCTCTATATTCAGCTAGACACATAGAAAATATCCAAATCTTACTAAATGGTGTGTTTACATAGAAACTGTGGATGTATTTGGTCGGAATGACGGGGCGTAGCCTTAAGCTTGATAAATTAATAACCTTGAATTTCTATTGTAGATGTTGAGGTCTCCGTGCTGTTTGAATAGTTGTTATTGAATACTTCAAGCTGTACTCTGTTAACCCGCCTATTTCAAGCTGTGGCATTTAACGTGTTTTTGATAGAACTATTTTTGATGTATGTTATATCCTAGCGGAAAGCGTCCGATTCTGACCCGTGCACAAACTGGGATTGGCTGGCCTTCTGCCCGGATTTAAATTATTCTATAACAATCACATAACGTAATAATCATCTGGTGATGCCAGTGTCTGTGTACCTTTCATATTCAATAAGCTACACTCTTGTTTCTCTGCTTAACCTGCCAGTTTGTATAAATTCAAAGTTTTTTCGGTGCGACATTTGCTCACTACCGTACTTTACAAAACCAATATCTTTGTATAATATATTAACTGCTTTACGTCATATTATATATGTATTATATCGACTTATACTGTGACAGTTTTAAGTACTTTTAATATGGCGATTTTGCTATCAATCTTCAATTTTTGTTTGAACCAATGCATCAATTATTGAAATCATCAAATAATATTAATTGGAGTTGTATTGCCTTATTGTTTTATATCAGCTATCTTATATGGTTATTCAGGGTCGCAAGAGCCAATAATATTTTTGGAAATGTTTTTTATTTAAAATGTACTAAAGTTTGTTTTTAATTTGTAAGTTATATTATCGGTTTTTGAAATAAATATTAATTCTAAAATGTATTTGGACGCATTTTTTTTATTATACCCTATCTGCTCCTCTCTTCTACCAGTAATAAAATAGTGATCTAGGCGAGTCCACTGAAAATTTGTCCTTAGAAGACTTGAGTTCCGCCCTAGAGTAACTACTGTCGTCCTACTGTTTGTCAGTGCCGCCCTCAGAGAAATAACCAAGGATTATTTCTCTGAGGTGCCGCCAAAGTAATATTTATGTTGGCACTGAATAATTCACTATTTATTGTCACTATTTGCTGTTTTGTGGTATCAGAGAACAATGTTCTCTAGTGGTATCATACAAAAATGGAGATGTTGCAACCTAGAATTTTTATGCCCGACCTTTCGGTGGGACATATACAGGGTGAGTCACATCTAAAGGCAGAGCCGAAAACACAAGGTAGAATTCGCTAAAATAAGCACATATGCTTAATAAACATTAGCTCAGAAATGCTTGGTTCTCCATATACAGAGTGTTGAAACTTTTCCAAATATTTTTAAATTTTTTTCTAGCCCGTTTAGGAATTATTTTATACATATTATGGGTTGTCATTTTGTGCAATAATTTAGCCCTATTCAGATGAGCAGCGGCGTAGATACAAATAATTTTATTTTAAATGCCAGCATAATCACCTTGACACTAGTTTAAAAAATCCGAAATTACGATGATGAAACTGTACCAGAAATAAAAAAAATACCAAGAGGTACTTTTTGTTCCAAATTAAATGGGCTATCCAAAAAAGGCAAAATTTTTGGTTTTGCACAGGGCCGTACTACTCTTTCTACAATTATTTACAGTAACTATTTGTACCTACGCCGCTGGTGATCGGAACGGGGTCAAATTATTCAACAAAATGGCAACCGTCCAGTGTATAATGTGTACCAAATTTGGTTGGAATTCCTAAATGGGATCGAAAGAAATTAAAAAAATATGTTATTTTTGGAAAATTTTCAACACGCTGTATATGGAGAACCAAGCTTTTTTGGGCTAATGTTTATTAAGCATATATGTGCTTATTTTAGCGAGTTCTACCTTGTGTTTTCGGCTCTGCCTTTAGACGTGACTCACCCTGTATATATGTATACAGGTGGGACAAATAATGATTCAATGATTGTATTGGAAAATCAGTCCAGTTCATACCATAGTAAATGTTTAACAGGAAAAAGTAGAACTGATAGAGCTACATCGTTGACGAGTTTTATGAAATTTGTGACAATAGTTATTCAATGCAAACTTAACTATTTTGGCTACACTAATAAGGAAGGATAGCGCTAAGGCAGAACTTTCTTCTCTTTTTCCGGCAAACGAAAAAAGAAGAAATTCACTGTACAAAAAGCCACGATATCAGATTAAAAATATATAATATGCACGATATATATAGGAATAGATATATTACCAAAGGCAAAGCATACGTCATCTATTCCTATATATCGTCACAGAATAACTTTTTAGTTATTCTGTGATTCTGTGATATCGTTGAGAAAAATCCTATTTGGGAGTGAACTAAAAAATAATATATGATAGCTGGTATCAATATTTGAAATTTATTGTCTTAATATTTTAGTATATTCCACTTTATTCTAAATATAAATTACTGCAAATACAATTCATGTCTAGTCCCAAAATATCTAATATGATATTATTAATTGCGATAAAGGCGTGTAAAAAGTTCTGATTAATATTTCTAGCTCGAAGAGATTGCCTGATTCACTTCATTGTAAATACCTAGGTATATATAATTACTGCAAATACAATTCATGTATATTATTTAAAACTATATGATAAAAGTGTGTAAAAAGTTTCAACAAAGATCATCTTTTGTTTCGATTACTCCTGGCTCGATAACGCTGTTTGACTTATGTTGGTAACATAATAAAATATATTTTCGGGTCATTCTAGCTGTTTCAACAATTCAGAGAGTTCATATATTTCCTGCTCCTTGTCGAGCTGTTCCTGCATCGTTCTTTCCACGTTTTCTTGGAATCTCTGTCTTAACGCCAAATTCTCGATGTTGTCGATTTTCGCTTCTTGCTGGATCCTTCTGGCTTTTATGTCATTCAAATCGGCATTTAATTCTTCCAGTCTCACTTCAATGTTAGCTGAAAGAAATATTTGGTAAGGAAAATCAAGATATATTTGCCACAAAGTGATATTTCAATCTGAAATATATCCTTGGCATTCAGAATCTATGTGTTTAAACGCCAAAAAGCAGTAAGCATTGAGCATTGCAGTAACTTTCTAAAAGTAGTTCAAACAAACGTAACTTTTAAAAGTATTCTAATTTTCCATTTTTGAAACCACAACTGCGACAGGTTTTATCCCTAAACTTACCTCTATTTAAACTGGGATCTGTAAATGACAAACTCGATGTTGACTGTTGATAAAAATCGACTTCTTGCATAATATTGGGTGAATTGTGAATTTCTTGAAACATATCACTTGTAAATTCGGTCAGTAACTTGGAATCAGCGGAATTATTCTAAAAATAGTTTAAACTTTGTTACCTATACAATAAAATTAAAATATAATTTTGTTTACCAAAAATACCGATCTTATTCCTTATTTATAAAGGTAAAAAAAATTAACAAAAACAAGTGATGATAATATAGTTTGTATATTTTGAATATTTTTCTTTTTTGGCTAAGTTTGGTTGAATAAATATAAAGGATGATAGTTGTTGATACACCTTTGTATTCACAATGAGGAATTTTCTATTTTAAAGGGAAATTTAAAAAACAATTTTTAAGGGTTTATTTTCAAATTCAAGATAGCTTTTTCTTTATTTTGCTTTTCATAAATGAGGCGCTGAGAACCATAGCGGACCATTCCACAAAATTCTTAATATCCAAATAAGTGCGGTTTTATGTAGTAAAATATACAATCTTTGATGCCAAAGCGGACCAAATGAGCATTAGCTAGTCTACTACAGATGGCAGCACCAAAGAGGATGGTCCACATGGATTAGACTAGCAAAATCTTTGTGCCATAATGAACTATGCAACTTAGTCCACTTTGGCATTGGTGGAAATTTAAATACGTTGCAGTTCAATCTTCATGCTATAATGAACTATGCAGCTTAGTCCACTTTGGCACTGGTGGAAATTTATATAGGTTGCATTGCATTCGGTCTATTTAAACGACTACAACTGTCAACTATTCAACATAGTATTACTACAGCGAAAAATAAGGATCTGCCGCAGTTGAAAGAATGCATTCCACCCATCTATCACAGCTTTTATGCTCTTCGGAATGATATACCCATTAGAGGAAATGATTTTGAATAAATTATTTGTATTTTTTCGGTTGAATAAAACCAAACAATATTTTTGTTTTGTATTATTTGATCAATTGCATCAATTGCACATAATAAAAAAATAAATAAAATATATCCCAAGAAACAAAACGGACTAACCCACACTAAATTTTACAAAAATGTGTATATCCTAAGAACCAAAACGGACTAACCCACACTAAATTTAAGAAAATATATGCGTTTTTTGCTTAATCTATACTAATAAACCCAATTGTAAACGATTAATTAAAATCCGGACACGATAATATAATTTATATGTCGGAAAAAAAAATCCCAAAAAAGTGATAACTTAGAACTTGCAATAACTCCATACAACTTGTAATGGAGATGGTCCCTTCTGGTTCTCAACGCCTCAAATAATAATGATTATTTTTGTACATAAACTACTTGCATATCCTACCATCGAGTTAGAATCCGTCAGGTGACTATCTTCTGCAGAATTCTGACTGTTTTCGTCTATAACATCCAGAACATTAAGATGTGCATCTTCATCATCTGAATCACTAACGGCCCCTCCAAAAATATCATCTTCGGCGACAGCTTTCGGTGGATCAATTATTTCCTTCTTTATCACAGTACCCTTGTTAACCTTATTATCATCTTCTTCATTAATTACCTCCCACTTGACGCTTACAGCGTCATTATCAAGTCTCAACAATCTCTTAACTTCTTTCTCGATCTCAGGGGCTTCGACATACTTCTTCTTTAAAGTTTTTCTAAACCTACGTCTCCTCACATTCTTAGCAGGGGGAGTAACGCCATGGGGCCACAAGTATTTTTTGTCGACTTTCAAAGAGTCTTTCTTTTTCTTCTGGGGAGAATCTTCGTCAGTTGTTTGATCGTCCTCTTCCTTGCAGACGAACATTTGGCATATATCCGCTGTTTTATAAAAACTTTTCGAATCGATAGTTTTTAGCGACTCAATTATGGTGGGTAAGTCAACCACCTTCCCCGGTAAAAGCCAGTGATCAAGACGAACTTCCCCATGTCTCATATCGTTCTCTATTTTAACGGAAAATCTATCTTTTAGGTTTGTGTTATTTTGAAGTGCTTCTCGAAGGACTTTTGCAGGTTCCTATCAATTTTAGTACGGATTTGTCAGTGAATTTCGTGTATTTATTTAAAATATTACTTACAACTGGAAGGCGAAGAATAAATTGGCATTCAAGTTCTGCTGGGCCATCATCGATTTCTCTATTTTTATACATTTTGACCACTTTAACGATTTATCTCCAGTTCAAGTGTTGTATAGTAAATAAACTTTAAACCTAGTTTAATTATTTATAAATAATAAAAATAATATAATAAAATTTGGTAACAGAAATTCCAGATTTTTTATCCACAGATTTTTCTGAATGGAGATCATGGACAAGTGAGAAACAGGGACAACTCTGGTCACTGGTGGTAATCTATAAGATGTGAGAATGAGAAACTCAGAAAAATACGCTTTTTATTTTTCTGAGATGAGAGATGAGAAACGACAGTTTCTTTTTTAGGTTAGAATCGCAAAATAGCAAAACAAGAAACAAGTTTCAACCACAACCGTTTCAACTCTTCTTCTTTTCTTTTGGACCACAGAATTAGAGGGAGGAGAAGGGACATGGTACCAGAGCATATAAAACAACCAGCAGTATTATTCCCCATGGCGGGAAAATTCTGCGCACCTGTTCGCGCAGCCGCCATGTGTGCATAGATTCTGTCAAATTGATGCAGTGTCGGGGCGATTGGGCAGTTCTTTTTTGGCTGTATGAGAGATATTACAGTGCCGTGGAGTGTGTTTTTTTTTGTAAATTGTGCTTTTTGCTAGTATCTTTAAATAAAGAATCCCAGGAAGGAGTAGAAGCTGTTTGTGCCTACCACACACTATATACTTTACTAATACTACTCTCTATTTCTGAATTGATTTTCCGGACTACACCTCTGACTTCTATTCCACCAATATGGCTCAAGGTCATTGAATTTGCGGATGATTTCTCAAGAGTAAGTTATACTGCTGGTTGTTTTATATGCTCTGCATTGTACCAGAGCATATATGCTCTGATTGTAATCTCATGAGAGCGCGTTTCGGCATACCTAAAATATTGTTTACTGTGCCTAAAGTTAACTGTCAAGAAAAAGGGTGGGTGACATGCGCGTTTCATTCCATTGTGTGAACTGCCAGCCTTATGTATGATTTGGAATTGGCCGGATAATAATCGTAACCCGGAGTTTACCATTTCATGCACGATGCACAGCAAATTTCATGTATATGTAGAAGGGGGGGGGGAGACCCAGTAGCGGGCCAAGGTTAGTGGAGAACCTTGGTACCGGGCGTCCTCAGCAGCATTTGACAGCTCCGGGTGTTAAACACACTTGAGCCAGAGCCATATAATAAAGAGCAGTATAACCAACTTTTGAGAAATCATCCGCAAATTCAATGACCTTGAGCCATATTGGGGGAATAAAAGTCAGAGGTGTAGTCGGGAAAATCAATTCAGAAATATCGTTGATTGAGGAAGTAAATACCTATAGAGTACGACAGTATATAGTGTGTGGTAAGCACAAGCAGCTTTGACACCTTCCTGGGATTCTTTATTTTAAGATACTAGCACAAAGCACAATTTACAAAAAAGCACACTCCACGGCCACGGCACTGTAATATCTCTCATACTGTCAAAAACGAACTGCCCAATCGCCCCGACATTGCATCCATTTGACAGAATCTATTCCTAAATGGCGGCTGCGCGAACAGGTGCGCAGAATTTTCCCGCCATGGGGAGTATTACTGCTGGTTGTTTTATATGCTCTGCTGAAACAGACCTAATATTGCTTTCGTGTTGCTTCAATTTACACCTGAGTTGGAATATAGAGACTTTATGAACGTTCTCTAAAAAGGGCAACGATATGGACCACAAAATATAAAGATTACTATGGCCGACTATGGCCCAAGAACCTTGACTATGGCCTAGGAACTTGAGAACAATGTGGGGAAGAAGAAAAAATTTTGTCGTTTTGTGAATTTATTTCAGTCAACAGGTGGTCAAAGTTGATCAACAAAAAAGAAGAAAAAATAAATTTTAGAAATTTAGAAATTAAATATATATTTTGTGAATTAACTAATCATAATGGTATAATGTAATGGCCCCATAAAATGATTACCTTATTAAGTGAAATTCATTTTTGGACAACTCAAGAAGATGTCCTGATAAAACACACGGATTATGGGTCATTCAAGTATGTTGTTTTTATTATGCACCAAGAAACAATAATTTGCACTTGTATAAATTTTAGATACTATACAAAAAAAGACGTAGATGAGACAGTTCTTGCGCAAGCAAAGAAACTATACTGCGACCAGCGCAATATATTATACCAACCAACGAATAAAAGACCACAAAAATTAAAGGACAAACTTAAGGAGTTTGAAGAGTACTTAGTCCATAATAAAATAGTTTGTTATAACTGGGAAGACAATAAACTGCGGCTTCTTTTATCCACTGGCCTGTTGGTGAACATAAACGTAAATCCAAAAACGGGAGATGTTGTTAACATTAACTTCGACAAGCAGCTCTCGGCCAAGCTGCAAGTCAATATTATATGTGACGGTAGGAACTCTTGCTAATAAATTACTCGTTTAGTATTTTTTTACAATTCTAGGAACAATATTTGGTTCTCAAGTCATTTGTATATGCAACGACGGTCACGTTCTCGGCTTTGGAGGCCCGTGGACTGACGGCTGGGTGCTGGAAGGAGGCCCCCGAAAACATTTAAACTGCCACGGTGAGTGGCTCGCGGTTTGGGGAAAATCTAGTGCCGAACACCCTCAACCTTGGAGCCCTTTAGCTAAGGACCATCAAAGGGCCAACATACATTTATATTGGATAGGTTCTAGAGAACCCGAACTTTTAACGTATAAAAAAACCGATGGGGAACCACTACGTGTTATTGTGAGTAAAGTTCAAAATAGGAACTTAATTGTTGTCGAACAGAAGGTAACGCAACGGGGATCGGTTTCTGTCGAGATTAGTAACTTTGAACTAATCGGGAACAACTTGAAACGGATATCGGTGACTTCAGTTCCGCTACAGACGCAAGTGAGTTGTACAGCTGTAAGCAACAACGAAGAACGACTGCTTATTGGTTGCATTGACGGAAGTTTGGCACTTCTCGACAGATATAGGGGCTCCACGAGAACTGTCAAAGCAGCGTTTATCCCCACCCTTGCCTTTTGGCATCCACTCGGTGCTGCGGTTGCTATTTCAAACGAACGAGGTCAGTTACAATATTACGATACAGCTTTGAATTGCATTAAATCGCAAATATTGGGCGAAGATTGCGTTCCAACGACAATATTGGAACTTTCTAGTTATTTCACTATGCAGTTTAGCGTTGCTTCACTTAACTGGGGCCTTAAAGATCTGGTAATATCTTTAGAACAAGGCCCCCTTGTGGTAGTGACGCACGTAGAAAAGTCGCTATCGTTTAAAACCATCGCCCAAAAATATTTAAATACGGGAAAGATAGAGAAAGCTATAAAACTTCTTCTTAGCTGGGAGTTCAACGAAGAAGGCTTCAGGGTGTTACAAATGATCGTAGCAGCAATATTAAGACAGCCGTTGACAGAAGAAAAAGCACAATACCTTCAAAATGCCCTGGGAAGTTATCATAATTCCCCCGTACCATTATCCACGTATATAAGGCATAAATTCAGTGGGCAAGTGTTTTCTTTGACCAGGCGGTTTTTTCATCAGTTAGTAAGGGCCCAAATGTACGAAATAGCATTTTTGCTGGCAGTGGATGTGGGACATCACGATTTGTTTATGGATCTACATTATATAGCTGTAAAAATTGGCGAAACTGAGATGGCAGCTGCCGCAAGAGCACAGGCATCAGCGCTGTTGAGTCGTTGTTCTAGCGAAGGTAAGACATTTGAAACTATAATGAATTTTATGTGTATTAATATTCCGGAATGGGAGTTTTGGCCCGAAAGGTATATATTTCCAAGGTAGGCAACAAAAATCCCAAAACTCCTGGGAATATTCGCTTGCTTCCAAATTCTGTGCCAATTGTCTTAATGACATTTTGAAATGTTTCCTTTTGTAATGTGTTGTTGCTTTGTGGGCTTGTGTCAAACAAAAACGTGAAATAAAGGTAATTTCACCATTTATGCTGCTTTTGTACAAGCATTATTTTATTGATATAAAAAAAGACACCATTTGATAGGTACTAACTTTAGTTTCCATAAAAAAGGCTGGCACAGACCATTGATTACAAAGAATTCAAAGCAATATCAATCAAATCCAATATTAATATTGAGAATACATGAGCTATAAAAAAAAGTAAACTAATACCACAGACCTATATAGCGAAGCGAAGCTATATAGGTCTGCGCTAATACAAACTCAATCTAATGCTATACAAACATTTTATTTATTTTAGAAGTAATTTTTTTATAAGAAATTTAAAGCAATGTTGATCCAGTCCAATATTAGTGTTAAAACTCAATTCAAATGAACTTTCTAGACAAACTAAATTAAATTTGTTTGTTCATATGCTAAACTGTTGCCCTTTACTCTTTGTTTCTTAGCCTTTTATATGTGCAATCCTGATGAATTTACCTCAGTCTGATAATATACTATTAGCATTAGCAAGTCTAAAAAAAAATATTTAACTTGCAGTAACATACATAATATATAGATTTTCTATTTGCTTAATGGCCCCCTAAAGCATTAGTATAACTTTTTTAAATAAGTTCCACATCATTAGGTGAGTGGAAACTGGACTGATACTATATTGAAGACCCGAGCATGACGTCATTTCATTGTTATTTGCGGACTGGTGTGGCGCTACTCTACAAAAAAAATGGCGACTTATTATAGGTTATAGGGGGGTTTATGTGGTTATAGGTATGTCAGTTTCTGACGTTTCATAAGTGTCGCATATTTTAAATATCCAGCTTATTACCGCATTTACGTTGTTGTTGCGGTAACGGATTCTCTTTGCAGTCAATATTTTGTAGTTTTCAAAGTTTTTGTTTGTGAAAACAAGAAATTTCCTTGCACATGAAGAAAATCGTATAGCAACACAGACCATTATTAGGTGAAGTGTAGAAGAATAAATAAATACTATTTTGGAATTATGAGATGATCTGTTCAACCAAGAAGGGAGACTTCTAGATATTATATTTTGTAGTGTATTCAAGAATAAAAATAGAAAAATTTGTTTAAACCCCAAAAACGAACCAATGGTCAACTATTTATATTTATAGTATAAAGAAGTAGCTGAAAAATCTAATGCGCTCTATCCTTACTTACATTACAACTAGCCATAGGCTTCAGTTCAAACCAAAAAGTACCAAAATACTATTGCTTGCTTTTTAGACTCGCTTTCTTAAGAAAATGTATGGCAATAGTATGTCATTTAAACTTGTCAAATTAAAGGGACATAACAAACAAGCATTTTATTTTATTTTGGATATTAAATTCGTTGTAACAGACACATTTGCGTGTGTTTATTCTATAAAAGATTCCGCAACAATGGTGTTTTTACCATTAACCACCTTGTTGATTTTTTCATCATGTGGCACCAGTGATGATAGCTTGAAACAGGGCTATGCACAGATCTTTAATTTCAATGATGTGGCACCGGAAGCATTGGAACCTCACCTGAAGACTCGGGGGATGGTCTAACGGCGCCAGCCTCTGAGCGCAGAGTCGAAATAAGTTCGCTACGGCTCGACAAAAAGGGGCAATTTCTGACAATCTCGCGACATTTTCGGAATAATTTAATGGAGCGCTTAGATTGTGATTAGTTCTGGGCGTCAAGCGTTTATCAAAACAAACCTGTCTACAGGTTCTGACGTCATTGTTTAATTTAGTGTTGGTCCAGGTGGAAATAACCAAATCACTTTGACTATTGACAAATTTCTATTTACGAATGCTTTCACTCATTTTATTGTAGACAGTGTGTCCCAAATTTGACGCTCACCATTTGGGATCTCGGTAAGAGATAGAAAGATTTGTACAAATTTTCTTTTTCTGAAAAGATGACATTACCATTAAGGATAAAAGTACCTTTATATGTAATGTCCAAGTCCTGTCTTTGCGAAACCATCAGTTTCTAATAATACATTTAACAAAAATGAAAATGGGAAATTTATCCCATTGTTACTGAGATACCAATGATGAGCGTCGAATTGGGAACACACTGTATACCTGTGTACCTACCATATTGTACAATTTGTTTCAGCATCAAGTTGCTCAAGATCCTCGTGTTCTCAATGCTTATCCGACTTGGAAAGCACCACAAGCAATGAAGACTACGATTTAAAATCCGTCCCTGAACCTTCGAAAACCGATTACATCCCTTTACCTATGAACCCTGACAATTTGCTGACTACCGATTTTAGTCAGCCCGACCCCACCACATACAAACCAGTTGAAAATCCCCCCAAAAACGAATTTGCCAACAGAAATGAGCAGGTTCGCGTACATAAAGCTACCTTCGTTAAATCCCCACAAGTACCTGCGACATACTCAAAGTTTACAATGTCGAAACCTACTTTAAATAGATTACCGGGCATTGTACTGCCCGGTAGTTCCAAGCTACAGTCTAGCATGGAGCACAGTAAGAGTTTGAGCTATTTATTTCCGTCAAGCTCGACCATAAATCTTATCGATAAAGTTAACGATTTTTCCAGTGCTTTTATTCCAGTATCTTCATCAAATAATATTGATTTAGGCTTGAAACATGCCGGCTCATTGTTCAATTTAACCACAAATCCGTCTAATTCAAGTTCAAACTTGAAGAAGAACCAGCCAAAAGTAAAATTTTCGGACACGGTAACGGCATTTATCGTTCCGGAAATAAAACGGCCAGTAAGACCTCCACCGCCGCCACACGTGACAAATCCACAGAAAGAATTGGCGGATAGTCTGCCGTTGTGTCACCCGAACGAAGATTATCTCAAGGATTTTGCGCCGATTAAGAAAGATGAGGAAAGTGAGAATAAGCCATCAGAACAGGGCCCTGCCCAGCCGAAAATAAAGGTTGTACATTTTGGAGTGGTATAGACAAGTATTAAGAGATGCGAGTGGATAATATATTTTGTGATTGATGTTTTATTTTGTATTTACGTTTTACACTTTTTTTAATATAACTATTTATTTGCTAGCTATATTTTTATTTCCTGTTGTCCCAGTGGACATCACTCATTTCATTGTACATCATTTTGTTAAATTTTAACTAAATATCTTAAATAACACAGGATGAGTGTTATTTTTTTTTGTTTAAAAACCTTTAATTTACTTTTTATAATTTACAAAGTGCTTTATACTTAAACTAATCTTACATGCTACTAGTTAGCACAGGCCTATATAGCTTCGCCTATATAGGTCTGTGTAGTTAGTTATCACAGATAGGTTTAAACTAAGTTTGCTTAAAAGCAGAAAATATCCTTTGAAAAATTTCCTATCTGTTCCTTACGGATTCTTAAATTCGTTTTCTTGTACTTAAAACACCCTACATTTTTAAGTAGAGGCAAACTTTACAGAATTATTTTATTCTGTAAACTTTGGTAGAGACGTCTAAAATGGCATATAGGTCACATTTGGCATAAGAAAAGTCACATTATTTTAGTCGAAAGAATCATAGTGCAGCTATATAGGTCTGTGATAGTGCGCAATATGGATTGACTATTTTGTAAAGCCCATAAAAAATAAAATGTAGAAAAATGGAAATTTCTTATTTCGGTGGAATTTCTGGACAAGAAATTTTGGAAAAAATGATATTTTTATGTATTAAAAATCTTATAAATTTTATATCTAAATTGTTCGCCTTAATGTAAATGAAAAAAATTCAAGCTTTTATAATTTTCATGGAATTTTCATCTTCTGCCAATTTTTAAATTTCTGTTGCCCCCCCCCCCCCCCACCCTGTAAAAATGTCCTGCCCATGGTATTGTAAAATATAACACTATAACCAACGAATACATTATAGGTACAGGGTGTGTTCAGAATTATTTTTACTAGAGATGAGTCACTGGGAATATTACCAGGAATATTTCCGAGGCGGGAGCATTATAAAATTGGGAATATTCCCAACAAATGGGAGCATTGACTCGAAAACTCCCAACACTCCAGGGAGATTCCCAAATTTTAAATTTGCCGCCATTAAGCAATTTATGCAATTTTTTTTATCTTTACACATTTCAGTAGATGTACTATTCGTATCATTGTAAGGAATAGTTAGTTAGAGGTTAGAATAATGAAGCATTATTCATTATTCTGAAAACTGTCGGGTTTTTCGAAAAATCCCAGGAGTTTTTACAAAGCTCCAGGAGTATTGAGAGCTAATAAATAAAATGGCGGATGGGAGGTTTCAGGCTGGGAGGAATGGGAGTTTTTAAAAGTCCCATGAGTCACTATTTTTTACCTTTCTTAACTTTCTTTTTATTTTTTTACCTAGAAAATATGTTAATTAAAATAGTCGTAAATAGAAACGTGTGTTTTTTAACCATTATTTATGTAAAAAAATTGTACAGAGGTCGATGAGTTGGTACTACATTTTGTTAAAAAAAATATTGAACGATTAAAATCAATCAAAATCACGATTTAACTTTACCTATTTTACATGCCTACTTACTCGCTTAAATCAAGTTGCACGTGGATGGAAATGCAACTACTTTTTTTACTAGTTTACTACTTTTTTTACAACTATAAGTAAAGCTGCTACCTATATGTAAATTTTATAAATGTAATCACCTTTTTTAAATTTATCATATAGGCGGCATAAAGTAATGTAGAACTTTTAAAGTTTCTGCTAATAATTTTGGCAATGTCAAGTTTTGGATCAAATTATGTACCTATATCAAAAATTGGTATTTTTGCCCTTGTATTGTTAATGTGTTTTTCATCTGAAAGAAATTGTAAGCCTTTCTTTAATGTACATATTTTAATAAATCTGCTGTTTCTAAAACCACATGATTTTAATTTTGAAAAAATGTAATTTTTTTGTGCTCCCGGTATTATATTTCATCCAAAACTTTACATCGTCAAAACGTTTTTTTTTTTAATAATACATTTCAAAAAATTGTATAGGTACGTGATTTTTAATTTTTAAATTTTCAATTTTATAATTTTTAATCATAAATAGTCAATTACACCTAAACGTTTAATTTTTTATTTTTCGGCTTGAAGAATCAATTTTTATTAATTAAGTAGTATTATTCAATAAAAATATTTTTCTTGAAATCGGCATTAAAATGTCCCAAAATCGTCATTAAAAGCACAGAAATCGTACAATAATGTAGCCCATTATTGTACGATTTTTTCAATAAGTAGGCCTTGGCGAGATGTAAACATCAAACGTCAGACGCGGAGAAATCGCCCGTCAAAAGTGACCAAATATTCAAAACCCGGCCGATAAAGGCTCATTTAACTTTTCGTACACATTGCGAAATTGTTTCCTATAGAAGCGCAATCCTTCAGTATACATATTTTAGTAAATTTGAAAATCAGTAGATTTGTTGTGTAGGCTGCACAAGAAGCAGCAGTTTGGTTTTTCTGTCAGAAGGTGCCGTACATCATTACCGTACATCCTTGGTAGAGCGATCGGTAAAGTCAAGCAATGCCCCGCGTAGTCGGTTCGTGGACGGGTGATCCCTTATTATTATTTTCTTGCCTAATAAAACATTTTTTTTCCGATTTCAAGAAAAATATAATATGTACCTCGGCACTGAAGTTCTTTTTATGACTCATGTGGTTTATTTGCCTCGGCCAGAGGCCTCAGCAACTAAACTCCACATGAGTCATAAAAAGTTGTACTTCAGTGCCTTGGTACATAAATAACTATTTCTTGAAATCGGCATTAAAATGTCCCAAAATCGTCATTAAAAGCACAGAAATCGTACAATAATGTAGCCCATTATTGTACGATTTTTTCAATAAGTAGGCCTTGGCGAGATGTAAACATCAAACTTCAGACGCGGAGAAATCGCCCGTCAAAAGTGACCAAATATTCAAAACCCGGCCGATAAAGGCTCATTTAACTTTTCGTACACATTGCGAAATTGTTTCCTATAGAAACGCAATCCTTCAGTATACATATTTTAGTAAATTTGAATAGCAATAGATTTGTTGTGTAGGCTGCACAAGAAGCAGCAGTTTGGTTTTCTGTTCGAAGGTGCCGTACGTCATTATACTTGTCCTCGAGGCCAACGATAGTAGGCCTTGACTTGTCATAGGTAGAGCGATCGGTAAAGTCAAGCAACGCCGCGCGTAGTCGGTTCGTGGACGGGTCATCCCTTATTATTATTTTCTTGCCTAATAAAACATTTTTTTTCCGATTTCAAAAAAATATATATAATATGTACCTCGGCACTGAAGTTCTTTTTATGACTCATGTGGTTTATTTGCCTCGGCCAGAGGCCTCAGCAACTAAACTCCCATGAGTCATAAAAAGTTGAACTTCAGTGCCTTGGTACTATTATTATATTATTTTATATATTTTATTTTACACGTCACTATTTGGGGTGGCACTTTGATAGAATAACATAATATACAAACACACAGGGCCGTATATCTAGCGAAAATTTGGGGGGGGGGGGGTTCAGGATCGGCTCAAGCTTTTGTGGTGCCGGGTGCCGGATGAAAGTGCGGGGACCCGGAAAGGAATGATTTAATCCATCAAGAACAAATTCTCGCCTATTCTCCTAAAATTACTGTTGTCCAGTGTTGCCAGTTATGTTTTATTTTATTTGAAAGCATATTCTGATGATTAAACTCGGTACTGCACTGATCCAAAAATTATGTTTTGTTGGCAGTTTTCGGGCGGGTTTCCATGCTCTACTATGGAAAACCAGTTTATAATAAATTATTAGTACACTCACTGATGCTCGGGGAGCTCGTTCTAGTGTGTTGGTGCAAAAGCATATAAAATGGTGGTATTTCGGGGGGGGGGGGGGGTTGAACCCCCCTCAGATACGGCTCTGTAAATACACAATGAAAAGGAGATTTATTATTCACAGTAACTTGTAATTTTAAAATTCCGAGATACTAACTCGGAATTTTAAAGTTTAAAGTATTTTGTATGTCCCTTCCAGGCAGTGGCGTATTCAGGGGGGGGGCAAAGGGGGCAATTGCCCCCCCCCAAGAGCTGTCGAGATAAACGAGATTTAATATCAAAATTAATAACACCAAAAATTATATACTCCTGGCCTAATCTGGAAATGAAGTGAACATCAAACATCTAATAATTTGTTATTTGTTTCGTCTTGTCTTCTCGAAATTAAAACCTGCGCAGTAGATTTGAGAACGCGCCGCCGTATATTATGCACACACTCCCTCGGTCGCAGCGTGTAACCGTAAATTAGGCAAAACAACCTACTAAACATATTTTGCACAATTACAGTGTGCACCGCCACGCCAGAAAGAACATTTTCAAAACTGACAATTTTAAAAATTTATATTAGAAACAATATTGGCGACAACCGACTGAATGGGTTAACACTCCTTTATGTGTACCCTGAAATACCCATATGTCCAGAGGAGATATTTGACGAGCTCAAGACCAAAAAAGAATACTTGATTTTGTGATATACCTAGATTTTACTGGTTCGAAGAATAATTATTTTTATGTCATACAGGGTGTCCGGTAATAACTTAAAAAATTCAAAAGAAAAATGGAAATATGACGAAAATTTCATATGAACATAGGTCCGCAGATGTTTGGTTTTCGAGATGCAGGGTGTTGAAATTGAAATTTTATTTTCGATTTTTTTAAGTAACTTTTTGAGACGACAAAATTTTCTTGCAAAAAAAAACAAGTTAATTAAACTGTCAAAAAATAAATGTGCTTGTTTATTTAAATTTTATTTTTAATTTAATTGCATACCTATGCACCTGCATCGATGCAGAAATTTGAAAATTTCTCGATAACGGTCATCTTTGGCGTTTTATTCACCAAGTATACCTTTTTTGCTTAGAAAACGTGTGGGAAGAGGATACATTCACAAAGTGTCGTAAAATAATGATAGCGTACGCAGCGCCCTCTACGGATTGCACCAAAAATAGTACCAAATTATGACTTCTCTTCCCAAAAAACCCGGCGGCTACCAAATTTTGCAAGAAAATTTTGTCGTCTCAAAAAGTTACTAGAAAAAATCGAAAATTAAATTTCAATTTTTCGTCATATTTTCCATTTTTCTTTTTAATTTTTCAAGTTGGTGCATTTATTTCCGGACACCTTGTATTTATTTATTTTAGAAAATATGTTTTTGTTCTGTTTTTATTCATTCAAATTATCGACAGAGTTTTGTTATTTATAACTGATTGCCCCCCCCCCCCAGACATTAATCCTGGATACGCCACTGCTTCCGGGCCATCGTACATCATCACCTAAGCCTAATCTGTTTATTTATTCCTTGTAACCCAAACAAAACTCGGCCGACTCAACGAACCGGGACCATGTCGTCATGTCGGTTCGATTTTACGAAGACAGGTAATATATATAAATATTTAAATATATATTACCTAAATATAAATTCGCCCAGACCCAGAAGTATTTTCAATACCAAAAGGCCACCCTCCTGCGCTTCCTTTCTACCGCGATAAACAAACATTACCCGCACCCGCCTCCCAAACACTAGAGCCCCCCTCCCCCCCTTTTGCCCCGCGTGTGTGCGCTCCAAAAAGGAAGTGGGGCCCCGCGCGCGGAACGTTGCTCCCAGCGTTGCGTGCGCGAGTGAACGAAACGGCCCATTCAATTTCCTTCTGCCAAACATCGCTCGGCTCCGGCGGGGAGAGCACGCACGCCGCCGTTCCGCACACGTACCCGCACGACCGCACGGCGCACACGGCATGAGGCTGTGAGCCGGCGACATGGAGACGGTCTCTTGTAACGCGCAGGGTCTGCGCCACCCGAAGAACCGGCCGCCGGTCGATATCGAGTTCCAGGACCTCAGCTATACCGTGCCGCAAGGGCGGAAAGGTGAGTGAACCGTACACAGGGGACTTCCGGTGCGGTTTGTTGTCGTTCGGTTTCTTTGGCCCAATTCGCGCGTACGGTACGTGCGTCCTCGGTTCGATCGGGGATTCGATGCGTGCTCGTTTTTGAAACTGTAATAAAACATGCACGCGCAGCCCACACGCATTGCTATTCATAGGATTGTAAACTGACGGGCCAGTGAAAGATTTTCTTAGCATATGTTATTTATTAGGTATCAGGGGCATGAAGTGTATTTTGTGCGACCTTTAGAAACGCGACATAATCCAGTACAAATTTTGCATCATAATAACATTATCTAGAGGACATAACGTAAAAGTTTTAATCGCGTTTTTAGTTTATCTGCCTATGCCTATATTGAATTGATTAGATATTTGGTCACGGATCCAGATTGATCGTCTAGAAATTTCCATTTGTTTAAAACATTTCCTCAAGGTTCAATTTTTTTAGTCAAGGGAAAATATACAGGACGATTTTTTTAGGTCTACCACCGCGATTTTCTCGCTCATTTTGCGGCCTACAAAAAAACGTAAGAAACAAAAATGTGGCAATTTTGGACAGCTAAGTGGTGCTGCAAAAGAAATCGGCATCCATGGCCAACTTGTCGCGCAATATTAAAAAAACCTCAAATTGAGCAAAACTATTAATGGCCGTGGAATGTTTATTTTAAGAGACAGAGAAAAACTTTTATATTGAAAATTGATGGCACTAAGAAGCTTTATGCAAAAGGGTACTCAGATAGTTTCAGAAAATTACACAGGGTCTTCGGCTCTCTTGAGGCTATGAATTTTTTTTTGTTTATTTCTTATTAAGCGATTTTCTCGCTTATTTTGGGCCGCACAGAAAATATGTAAGAAAACAAAATATGGCAATTTTGGTCAGCGAGGCGACATTAAAAAAGGAATGGGCCTCCATACCCAACTTTTCGCGGTATACTAAAAAAAACTAAAATCGACAAAAATTTTCATGGTCTCAAGAGAGCCGAAGACCCTGTGTAATTTGCTGAAACTATCTGAGCACGTGGGTGGATAAAGCTTCTCAGTGCCATCAATTTTCAATATAAAAGTTTTCCTCTGTCTCTTAAAATAAACATTCCATGGCCATTAATAGTTTCGCTCAATTTGAGGTTTTTTTAATAATGCGCGACAAGTTGGCCATGGATGCTGATTTCTTTTGCAGCACCACTTAGCTGTTAAAAATTGCCACATTTTTGTTTCTTACGTTTTTTTTGTAGGCCGCAAAATGAGCGAGAAAATCGCGGTGGTAGACCTAAAAAATCATCCTGTATATAGACAATTTTGAACTTTTCTATATAGTACAGAATAGCCACACGTGTAGTGTATTACCTATAAGAATCTAGCTGAAAATTAAATGTTTTGTTAAATTTGCTCAAAAGTTGTTATTTAGGTCGCGGTTGTACAGGGTGATCCAAACCTCGACGACCCAGTCTTACTGCGGCAACACGAAAACTCAAAATAAATTTTCGCACAGGGGTTCTTAAATGGGACTTAGGTACTATAAGGTCCAATTATGACCGAATATTTGCTTCTTTCATGTTTGGGAAAATGGCCGCTGTGACGTCATCGATATTTTTCCCCAGAAGCATACAATTTTTTCCCTAAATGTTCAAAGTCCGGGTCGTTCTCAACAGCTTTTATAGGAACATATTTTCTGTATCTTTTATTGTTCAAAATCTACAGGGTCAAATATACATATAAAAAACATGTAATATTTCTAATCATTTTCCTTAATCTAGCTATGGAAACAATTTATAGTTAGAAATTATTTATAAGAGTATATAGGTATGTTAGGTTGTCTTGTGCATCCTTAAATTTATTCAACCGGAATATTTTTTATTTTTTTGTTATTTTGTAACAAACAATAATAGCAAGCAAATTAGTAACAAGCGCAATTCAAAAAGTAAAAAAATATTCCAGTTGAATAAATTTAAGGGTGCACAAGGCACCCTAACATAGTCTTAAATATAATTTCTGACTATTAATTGTTTCCATATACCTAGTTAAATTTCGGAAAATGATTAGAAAAAAATCTGTTTTTTTTTTCATATTTGACCCTGTAGATTTTGAACAATAACAGATACAGAAAATCTTTTCCTACAAAAGTTGTTGAGAATGATAAAGACTTTCAAAAAAGCAAATTTTTGGTCATTTAACCTTAGTAAGTAAGTAGGCGTGGAGTTTGGATCACCCTGTATAGGTCTAGGTAAAGGGAAATTTTAAAAAAATTGAGTTCAAATTTGAGCTTCTAGGGTTCACCCTTGTTTGTCTCCAAAACAATTTCTGACATAATTTTAGTTTCGAAAAATCACGTATGCCTTGGGAATTAAGACAAAAAAAACATCAGTAAAGAGACCTTTTTGTATGTTTTACGACAAAAAATCTTATTAAGAAAACTTGTTCAGACTGAAAACTGGGTAGATGTGCTGGATGTGCAAAATTTCAAAAGCCTAGGCTGGCTTACTTCGATTTCTTTGCGTTTTTATTTTTTTTAGTCGAAAAACAATTCAACGTAGGCTTAGGCTTTTGAAACTTTTGCTTATACACTGGTCTAAATTATTCCTTAGCAATGCCACTTCATGACACGATGGGCCAAGGCCAAGACTTTGAATCATCCTGTACCTACTATGAAAACCAAGGTACCTAAAAAAAAATAAAATGCTAAACACCAGCAACATTTAATGTCTGCCTCAGGCACGTGGTTAGTTTTGCACGTGGACAAAAAACAATCTAAGATACGAAAAAAGGTTTATTTTTTACGTGATTTTTTTTGTAAACGGACTTTCGATCTAGCAATTTAACTTTTTGTGTCTTATCATATGATTTAATGCATTTCCCATGTTGAAACTTTGAAGATAATCCTTTAATAATTGATTTTTCTTGAAATCGGCATTAAAATGTCCCAAAATCGTCATTAAAAGCACAGAAATCGTACAATAATGTAGCCCATTATTGTACGATTTTTTCAATAAGTAGGCCTTGGCGAGATGTAAACATCAAACGTCAGACGCGGAGAAATCGCCCGTCAAAAGTGACCAAATATTCAAAACCCGGCCGATAACTTTTCGTACACATTGCGAAATTGTTTCCTATAGAAGCGCAATCCTTCAGTATACATATTTTAGTAAATTTGAAAAACAATAGATTTGTTGTGTAAGCTGCACAAGAAGCAGCAGTTTGGTTTTTCTGTCAGAAGGTGCCGTACTAGGTGCTAGGTAGAGCGATCGGTAGTCAAGCAACGCCGCGCGTAGTCGGTTCGTGGACGGGTGATCCCTTATTATTATTTTCTTGCCTAATAAAACTTTTTTTTTCCGATTTCAAGAAAAATATAATATGTACCTCGGCACTGAAGTTCTTTTTATGACTCATGTGGTTTATTTGCCTCGGCCAGAGGCCTCAGCAACTAAACTCCACATGAGTCATAAAAAGTTGAACTTCAGTGCCTTGGTACATAAATAACTATTACGCTTTCCTTGCTATGATAGATGAACATATCCACAAAATATAATAAAAAAATATCAGGGCGCATTGCATTTAAACATTAATAAATAATAATTATTATTTTTCGTTTCAATTAATTTTACCATTACTTGGTCCTTTAAAGAAAAAAGTAGCTTGTAATTAATTAATAATCTAAACTTGCCGTGTCCCTTTTCGACTTTTGAAATATTATAATTAGTATGTCTTAAGTATCAGGTAAACAATATCGAGTGCTTTAATTTATAGTTCCTAAAAAACATTATTTTCTCTTTTCTGATGTATGCAATTTTTGTTGTTTGCCAAAAAGAGTTTTGAGTTTTTTGTCATGGAAAATATTTTAATATTATGTATTTCCATTTGATGCTTGTTTGTTTTTTTAATTAACAGAGCTTACGAGAAGCAACATACCTATTATGATTCAGCATTAATTTTCGACACTAGCTTGGCAAAATTATGTTAATTTTATAGACTGTTATAGTGTATAGTAAAAGCGCCTCTAAAACACAATCCACTGTAAATATTGAGTAAACAATAATGTTGCTTCTGTTTATCATAAAATACAGCCGGCAATTATATGTCGCGTATTATGAGCAAAATTATGGGCAACATAAAGCATTCTCTTATCTACGATGCGTATTTTTGCGATTGTGTAAAAAATGTGCATGAAGCATGACTGGAGCGCAAACATGCCAATTTCTCACTTGAGAAGTGTCAGCCGAGGCTAAAACAATTCCCTTTCGTTCTTTGTTACACAAATTGCTGTAAGACATAAATATTTCTTAAAGCCAGATGCGTGAAAACATTAATTTATTGCATGGAGTTGGGCAATTTTTATTTTTCACTTTTAAATTTACCAACTTTATGTTAACATTATCATCACAGAGTTTTACTGTAGCTTTCTTTTGTAATAATGATATGTAGAAAAGTACTAACATATTTTATAGGCACGGTACTCTACTCTCTAGTAATACCTACTGCTTCCTCTTGTAAATGATTAGTAAAAGTAAAATAAATACGCACCTAGGTACTTTTTACTTATTTTCTAGGTGTGGTTGACCGTGCCTGACCTCAACAGAGCTGTTGGTGCGTTTTAAACGAGGTTTTGCATTACCTCGTACATTACCAAGGTTCTTTTTTTTGGCAGTATTGATCAAGAAATTGTCTATATTTTTGGAAGGAACATCTCAAAAGGAAGCAGAACATATAAATAAAATTTTATATGAACTATTATATTCGTATGTAAAGTTATAGCCCGCACTTTCCGCAATGTTATTCCCAGTTTTTGAAAATATACCTATAGTATATCATCTATTACCTTTTTCAGAAATGTTGTTTGAGTATATTTGTATTTTTGTTCATTTTGTTACAGCAGGGGCCATAGGTACCGGTAGATATACCTATAATTTTATGTGCCTATCAAAAATTGATCTAACATACAATTTACTTGAATGCTTGAAGGCATAATATAGAACTGCAATGACAAATAAGTAAATGTAACTGTTACGGTTATATACAAAAATTTATGAGGTAGTCTCAATATCACAGCTCAAATGCCTACCTACTTACAGAATCTCAAGTATAGGAGTAACAAAAAGCTTTACCAATATTTAAATATCCCACCACATTTTAGGTCAATGAGAGGACGACCCGATTTCCCCTGTTGTAATTATTATCACAGAAAATATATTGAGAACACAAGCTCCTTAATGACATCTCTCAAATGGACTCCAACTTTGAAGCTTAATATTGTCCAAATACATTGATATTGACGTCCACTATTAATTGTTGGCTAATCTACGAATTGGGAAGATTATATTTTGGGAAAATATTATTTCATAAGAAATGCAATCTGCTTGTTTTTTGGAGTCTGTAGTTGGAGTCCATTTGACAGGTATTGTTAAGGAGCATTCTGTCGTGGAACTATATTTCAGCTGTCAAAATTTGAAAAAAAAACTGAAGCAATTAGCGTTTTAGGCTTTGAGTCTTTTAATCACAGAAAATATATTCAGAACACCTTAATGACAGCTGTCAAATGGACTCCAAATTTGAAGCTTAATATTTTTCAAATGCATTGATATTGAGGTCCACTATTAAATGATGGCTAATCTACGAATTGGAAAGATTATATTTTGGGAAAATATCATTTCATAAATATGCAATCTGCTTGTTTTTGGAGTTTGAAGATTGATGTCCATTTGACAGGTATTGTTAAGGAGATATAAATAGATGATAACTAGTTATATTGAACAAAATTCTAGTTATCTTTATTAGAAGAGCAAATTTTTTTTATCTGTAACTACAAGACAAGATATTGTGATGTACAGGGTGAGTTTTTTTCGATGCCCACTATGGGGATCTTGGAAACTAGCAGAGCTAGAACAAAGGTTAAATGGGGAAAGAATTGCAGTTTTGAATGCTCAATCTAATACCCCTTTTGGATTTTTAAAAAAATTCATGGCTCACTAGATATTTTGAAAAGAGTGGTTTTTTGCTATTTCATCAGATCTCTGTAGCTCCGTTATTTCAGATTACACAGAAAAACTGTAGAGACAAAAATTGTAGATAATTTTGGACTTAATAAGATAATCTATCTAATTTTTGTTGTTGTTTGTAATTTTTGAGATATGACATAAACTTGTGCTTTTTTAATGTAAATCATAGTTGGCTGTGGCCTTATTAAATCGGCCATTTTTTGAGCTTTCCAAAGATATAATACTTGGCATAGTTATTATAAAAAATAAAAGAGCTATAGCTAATTTTCTGATTTTTTTAAATTTTCACATAGTCAGCCATGGAATATTTTCATAATTATGTTCTATTTTATAATAAGACATACTTCAAACATTCAACTATTTTATTTTTAGCTGGTAACGAAATGTAACAAAATAAAACAAAAATTATCATGATGGAGCTCCACCACATAATTATTTGCCCGTAAGAAATTACCTAAATCAGCTCTATCCAAATAGTTCGATAGGGAGAAATAGACCTATTTCCTGGCAGCCCCGATCCCCCGATTTGTCTGTTTTGGATTTCTTTTTGTGGGGAACAGTACAAAATAAAGTATGAGACAATTGCTGAATTAAGAGCAGTGTTTTAGAAGCAATTGCCAGTATTGACAGGCGCTGTCTAAGAAAGACGACAAATTCAGTTTTAAAAAGTTGCTATATTAGCATAAATAATAATGGTGGATTATTTGAACACCTTTTTATTTTAAAAGGTGACCTTTTAAAATAATAATAATTTGAGTTTTTTAACTTTTGTTTTATTTTGTTACATTTTGTTACCAGCTAAAAACAAAATATTAGAAAGTTTGAAGTATGTCTAATTATAAAATAGAACGAAATTATGAAAATATTCCATATCTGATTATGAAAATTAAAAAAAAATCAGAAAATTAGCCATAGCTCTTTTATTTTTTATAATAACTATGCCGAGTATTATATCTTTGGAAAGCTCAAAAAATGGCCGATTTGATAAGGCCACAGCCAACTTGATTTACATTTAAAAAAAAACAAGTTTATGTCATATCTCAAAAATCACAAACAACATAAAAAATTGGATTAGATTATCTTATTAAGCCCAAAATTATCTACAATTTTAGTCTTTACAGTTTTTCTGTATAATCAGAAATAACGGAGCTACAGAGATCTGATGAAATAGCAAAAAATCACTCTTTTCAAAATATCTAGTGAGCCATGAACTTTTTTAAAAATCCAAAAGGGGCATTAGATTAAGCATTCAAAACTGCAATTCCTTCCCCGTTTAACCTTTGTTCTAGCTCTGCTAGTTTCCGAAAAAAACTCGCCCTGTATAATAAATTAATAATGGAAATATCATCGTAATTCCACGAAAGTATCCTATTATCGATATTGCCTTGTCGCAATATTAAAAAAAAATAAAAATGTGACCTGTTTTAATGTCTGAATTCGCATTATAATAAAAAGAATATATTACTTTAGCTATGCATTTTAATTTTGCCATTACATATTTTGCTATGGCCAAACGGACTTAGTTTAAAAAAAATTACAAGTTGTATATTTTAATTATATGTATTGCAAATTACAAAATGACATCGATGAAGATGTAGGTGTGGACATAGAAAATCAGGCAAATTCTCTGTGGTATGAACTAAATAAGATTGTCAGTCTTGTCAGATGTACAAAGGGCATGCAGTAATAATTATATCTATTTACTGTGTTCAATGGCTATTTTAATTTCATGTGAAAATATGCGTATACCTATTACAGGCATGTACGTACAGCTAACTAACCTTGTCATTTTAAATTTTTATGATATTTAACTAACGCACAGCTCATTACAACTAACATTCGTTAAGGCAAGTTTAAGAAATGATTTACGTACAAAAAAATTGACCTTAAATAATGATACCTTCTCTTAAGATGAGGTCTAAAAGAGTGTTAAGGGTACCGACTTTGTTTATTCAAATTCAAATCAAGTTTCTTAAGTTTGACCTCAATCCAACTCATAATTCAACCTGAAACGATTAATCATAGAGACATAGAACAAACTAATATCCATACGTAGGGTAGCAAGAACCACAATTTCTAAATTATATATGTTATAGTGTATAAATTTTTAACAATCTGTTAAAGTTACCAACAAATAATGGCACCAACTTCACTTCTTCACCGAACTACAGAGAGCACAGCTGCAATTAAAAGGTTTCACCAAATTCCTTGGCAGCCTATAGGTATTTTTTGCAACGCCTTGATATGATGTTATTTCCTGTTTGGAACTGCAACACAACATATACTGCGAACCAGATGTTTAGATTTTCACTATTTTGAAATTAATGAACTTAAGAGTTCTGTTTACTAAGTGTAAGTCAATATTAATTTGTGAATAATTTGCGTTTTATTTATTAGTTTATCTATACAAAATGAAAGCAAACGTCAGCATATTATTTAGCTGATGTTCGGGGAAAGTCCATAACAAGAAGGCAAGTCTAGTTCTAGTTTTTATTTCTAAAATAGCGGTAAATCAGCATAATGTAATTTAGAGAAAACTGAGTCAAACTGTCAGAGAGGGCAAAATAATAAAATTTATATCGTCGGATTTACAGTAACGGCAGTGTAAAATGGTACAAGTACCAGTACCCCTGTGTTTTTCAAAATTTATAACGCTATTTTTTTATACATTACAGGGTGTCCTAGGATAAGTGAAACAAGAGGTGTAAAAGACCAAATATTTTCATGTTCCAAATTGGCCATTTGGGGTCCAGGCCAGCTTGTGCCTAGAAAATAATTGTCACTCTATTTTTAATTTTGAAAAATCAAGTATTTCTTGCAGTGGCGTAACCAGGGAGGGCTTTGTTCGCCCCCCCCCCCTCCCCAAAGATCTGCCGCGTGCGGTATTTATTTCTAAATAAAATTCATTTTAAAATAATAGTTTTGCCGTAAATATTACCAAAGAATTTTTTTAAAATAATTAGCCCCCCCCCTTAACTTTACATTCTGGTTACGCCACTGATTTCTTGACTGGAACGATTTATTATACTATTTTCTGTGCAGGTTAAGTGCTTTTCTCGACAAGATATCGAAAAATGTCATTAGAAAAAGTTGCTTATAATTGAACATTATGTCTCTGTGTCCATTTTCAAAATAGTTGGCCTACTTTGATTTTCGTCCATTTCATTTCCTATAGGTAGGTGAACTGTCCTTGTCGTTTAAGATAACAATAAACTTCATTAGGAAAAGTTATTCAGAATAAAAAAGTATGCAAGACTGCAAAATTTGGACTCATTCGGAATACTTTGATTCGTTTGAAATAATAAAAGTTTGATAATTAAAGTAGTCTTGCATACTTTTTTATTCCGAATAACTTTTTCTAATGAAGTTTTTTGTTATCTTAAACGACAAGGACAGTTCACCTACCTACTATAGGAAATAAAATGGACGGAAATCAAAGTAGGCCAATTATTTTGAAAATTGACACAATTGACACAATTTTAAATTTTAAGCAACTTTTTTTAATGACATTTTTCGATATCTTGTGGAGAAAAGGCACTTAACCTACACAGAAAATAAATAAAACGTTCCAGTCTAAGGCCTATTTGATTTATCAAAATTTAAAATATGGTGAAAATTATTACAAGCAGGCTTGGACCCCAAATGGCCAAATTGGAACTAGAAAATTTTTGGTCTTTTACACCTCTTGTTTCACTTATCCTGGGACATCCTGTATATGTACATAATAATAATTATGTTGGGAGATGCCGCATTTGGATACAAAAAACGCGCGTTTAAGTTCCTTTATTTGCCTTAAATGGCTGCAAATCTCAGTTTGATAAATATTCAAGTGCTTTTTTTCTCAAAACTGGTTTTTTTTAGTTATGCGACTTTTCCCCAACACCCGCCATTTTGTCCATATAAACCAATATTAATTTCCATTCATATATATAATATTTGAATGCTTTTTCATAATTTATTTGTAATAATTTTCTTGTACATACGTTCAAATTACTATTTATTCAAAAAGTTAATTGCAAATTATTTTACAAGGCTCCATTTTTTTCAAGAACATCTTCAGAAAAGGTTTCGCAATTCTTGAGAGTAAAACTTTGCATTCATAATTTGGCAATGACTTGCAAAATCTAACTAAAGTTCTTGGAAAGAGGTTCCCAGAAGATTTATATATTATGTCTTTCTCTGAGATTTTTCTTATTATAAATTATAGCAAAGAATTTTTTTCTAAAAATAAGAAAATATTGATTTATGCTGCAAACATGTACGTAATAGATATATACCTATAGAGAATAATATCAAATATTAACATACATTACATATCATTAAACTGCAAAAATATAATTATATCTGCTAAATTCTAAGTGCTGCAATAACAATATATTTGTATACATATTATGTTTTATGTAATGAACACTATTAGGTACATATTCAGAAAAAAATGGTACACGAATTTCCCTTCATATCTTTACGATCGACCCTTCTATCGCATATATTTTTTTGCATATCTGTAGGTATATTAGTGCATTGTTAAAATGTCTTAAAAATTGCAAAATAATTTACCCGCGGTTGCATGCATTTAGCAAAACATAATAAAGGTGTTCCAAATAGCTCGTTCCATTCTATTTCTCCAAAATGAATCGTTGCTAGGAATAATTAAAACAACGTTAAACATGTTATATAATAAGTAGGTAATGCTTAAGTGTACCTAATTAGCAGAATTTCCTTTTTGGGCGGTCGTTTAACTCATCATTGCAATTAATATTAAGCTCGTCAAATAATAAGCCTTTGCGTGTGTATTTTGCAACTAACGTTATTTGTTAATAAAGTAACGGCTTTATTTTCCTAAAGCTTCATAAATAATTAAGTGTTTGAGCTTTCTCTCGGGTATAGACAATGGTGCATAGAAAATCTTACTATATAGCAGTGAAAAAATATCCAGATATTCATAAGATTTATTACCAAGAAGCTACTACACGCATTAATTAGAAGGAATCTATTTATTAACATAAAAACATTATATATTTGTTGGTCTTTGAAACTCTCGATTTGTCTTTTCGCGATTTTTTTTAGGTTTATCCCAAAACGGAGGTTTTATCAGAGGGGAGGTCTCGTTTTGTTCTTTGCGGATTGTTTTGTAGCATTGTGGAAGGTTAATATAATAAATTCGAGTTAAAACAGCTTTCCATAAACATTCGTTTTCGCGATATAAAAAATTTTCATGACGTCGGACTTAAATCAACCAAAACCTGCCTAAACCTAAGCCCTGCTCGCGAAAGTTCTGCTTTGGATAGTAGAGTCAGGAGCATTGTTGAAAACATCCGCAAAAATCCTGGCACACCAACTTTCAAACTTTAATTTTGGAAGAAAACAGATAAATTTTAATGTCTTAAAACTCTTAGGACTTGATAGTAGGTAAGTTGAGAACTGTATAAATTAGGTATTGGTAGATATAGTTTTTATATAAAATTTTAGGTAAAATATTTGGTGTACCTCGCCGAAATTATAACAATGCTTTTGACAGTCCATACATATCTTGCTTTTTCTATAATATGTTGATACCTATAAACATTGTTATTGTTTTGATTTTATTTTATCAGCACACTATTCGCTGTAAACTGTAAAACCAAAGTCCGTATTCAAACTTGAATTTTCAATGGCGTCACAAATTCAGTTCACTGCCATTTCCATTTGACCTAAGCAGTCGAACAATATTATTCTTAGAAAAGTACAAGGCCCAGTGATATTTATTGTTTGGAACCTATATTGCATTTTAGGCGTTTGCTACCGTATAAAAGGTGATTATAGAAAAGCTTAACTCTCATTATAAGAAAAAATCTACCCCGAAATATTTTTAGATGCGAAAAATGATGTAGAATTTGAATCTTGCTGGAAATTTGTGTGTTCAGTTTTAAATAGGTAGGTATTCTTTAACGGATGACTGGCAGAATTTTTAGGTCAATGAAATAATTTTAAATTCAGTGAACCAGTATACAAACAAATAAAAACTACTTGCCAAGTAAAAATAGAAGATCTTTCAATCGATTCTGAGTATGGAGGAAATTTTGGGATCCTTAGTGCCAAATAATGCGATTTTTCGTGCCACCACTATTATAAACTATTATCATTGTAACGTAAATAAATACGCACACTATAAAACCATGCCCGGAAGTAAAATACCCATTTATCAGCCAGCGACAAATGTCCTAAATAACAAATTATTTTTACATACATAAAAACAGTTAAGATCAAGGACTAGGGACCTTTTTATAGCCAATATTATACTAATTTGATTAATAATAATTTGCGGAAATTATTGTTCTCTGTACTACTACTATTATAGAACTATTCAAGTACCTATGCGTGCGTCGAGTGATTATTTAAAAATATATAGGTGCATATTGTTAATTAGGTTCTTGGTATTTGCTTTTTCAAGGGGGTTGCAGGGTTTTTATTTTTTTAGTTGTGTTGTATTTAATTTGGCACTTAATGTGCATAATATCATTAATACCGTTATATAAGAATAAGTTATTAAACGATTTTTGGATGGTAAATATTAATATCTAGGTACTGTATAGTATCTAAACAAAACAATATTTTTTATTCTTCAGATTTTTTTGCATAGCAAATGGATTTTTTTTAATGTGAATGTAGTATGAATAATAATTCATATACGGAGAATTTCTTCGTATATGAATTCATACTACATTTCTCTCCTCCGGGAGAAGTAATAAATTGTCAATTATTATTGTCATTTTTTTAATAAACCGCAGACACAAAATAACAACGGGTTATGAAAAATCCATATAATCATTTTTACTCAATGATAAAATACCTATACAATATACCCTCGAATATACCATAAAAACAAATATATGCTGCAGGTGCTAACCACTAACCATTTTGTTGTGATTTTGATCCAAAAAATTAAGGTCGCAAATATTTTTTTATAATTTTTCTAGTTGAAAATGAAAATTACATTATACATATGTTTCCAGTTTTCCTATTACTCAAAAGACCATGATATATCAGTGCTGGCAAATCAATTAAAGTTACTCTTCACCATGAACATTAGCTAATAATTATCAGGAACCGAGCAAACTTCCTAGTCATTGTTCAGAATGTTCAGCCTTTAAAAAGTGGAATGAATTTTAATTTGTTGCTTAACCACGGCATTAGACATTATGGCTATTTGCACAAATCATTTCCGACTCTTTGTGATGCTTCTTACAAAAAAAATACTCATATTGATATTACTAGCTGAACCAATTTTTTTAAATTTTAGTACCTAAGCACCATATGATTTTTTTAAATTTTACATTTATTAGAAAATTGTATTCTTGATAAAAATTTGTGCATTCCCGCACACTCACAACTCAGTTCTCAGACTTTTTTCGAATTTACACATTTTGGAGATGCCTATGCTGTCTATAAACAGAACAAAACACGATTCTCAAGAATCGGAATTTTAAAATAATCAGTTTCCGATCGGACCAAGTAGTGATGTCTAATAGAAAGCAGCCTATTTGTGGATAAAAGCTACCGTCCTTGGCTGAATGTTTAGAACTATACATGAGAATTTACTCGCGATTGTAAATTGCACACTGTTTCTGCAACGATACCTATATTAATTTTTCTGGCTGCAGCTGACTGTGCAATCGGTTATATAACGTTATAGATAGGCTTTGGCAAAATTCGAGTATTATTAGGCATAATATAACCGCTGAAAGTTTTGCAATGGTATTCAAATCGCGGCAGTTCTCTCATTAATCTCTTTCAAGCTATATATATATATATATATATATATGTACCTATTTTACTACTTATATCTCGGTAATTGGGACTTTTTGCTCTGGGGACATATTTAGATTAAACTGAAGGGAAAATAACAACAAAACTTCGTACAAATGGCATCACACCAGATACCTAGCTACTTCAAAAATTACACAACCATGCCAAGCACTTTTTACTTTTCTAGTGTATTTTTATACCAAATTGCTTATTCTGGTTTCTGTTTCAGGGTCAAAGTTGATATTAAGGAGCATCAGTGGTCAATTTAAATCAGGTCAACTGACTGCGATCCTAGGACCGTCAGGTTCAGGAAAAAGCACACTGCTCAACATCTTGGCGGGATATAAGTAAGTCATAATATAAATAGATCCTTAAAGGTTTTAAAGTGTACCTATAATATTTTTGTCACAGTGGGTACAATTCTCGATTTACGCAGAAAATTAATTGGTAAAATTAAATTAGTTTAAGTATTTTGTTTTTCGCCATTGCTTTGTTTGGTTCTCATTTTGATTATGAGTACGGAAAAGTTTTTTTATCGCAAAAGTTCGATTCTGGCGTGCCTGCGTCAGAATAATTAGATAAATAATAGTTATTTGTGTAGGTACCAAGGCACTGAAGTCAACTTTCTATAACGAATGTGAAAATTAAATAAACTACTTGAGTTATAGAAAGGGACACATTAATAATAATATTTTTGTATAAGCCAAGATATTTAGCTTACTTTTCTGCGTTTTGAAAAATTTTAATATTCCTTCATGGTATTCCTCTTAATATGTGTACAAAAAATTAAAATGTCGCAACGGGATCTAATAAAACACATTAGCAATGAGTCAGTAGGCTAGGTATTTGCTTCGAGAAAATCTAGGAAAACTTTATTTTTACATTTAGTAAGCTATTATAACCTTTTAGGGAGGCCTTGTATCAATATTTTTATATTAACACCCCCCTTTAAATCTGTCAGATTATGCATTTTAATTTTTTAGACCGAACACTCTGTATAATAAATAGAACTTGCTTTTACAGAAAAAAATGCAGTAGGCACCTAGGTACCACTTTTAGACGAAATCTATCTACTATTTTACCCTTAAAAGTAGCTATAATAGACCAGGAGATAGTGACAGATTTTACTCAGTATGCCTTTCATACATTATGCTGCTTATATTCTCATAATAAGGTATGAATCAGAGAGCCATCCCGGGTTCTTCATATGAAAAAATGAGTTTTCATTTATCCGAGAAATATGCGTTTTGATATTATTTTAGTCAGGCTGCCATGTGTTTTATAATGAAGTTCAAAATAGAAAATTCCTCGGAAAACCATGGGCATTCCGTTAGCGTGGGTCTAAGGGGCTACTATTGTCATGTGAACTTGTATTTTAATAATTAATTTTTCCACGTTTCTGAACAGGCTACCAATGAGAAGTATGCAAAGTTTTTATGCATACCTACTTATCATTGGCGGCCTGTTCAGAAACGTGGAAAAATTAAGTACCTATTAAAATACAAGTTCACGTGACAATAGTAGCCCTTTGGTCCACGCTAACGGCATGCCTATGGTTTTCCGAGGAATTTTCTATTTTGAACTTCATTATAAAACACATGGCAGCCTGACTAAAACCATATCAAAACGCATCTTTTTTGAATAAATGAAAACTCACTTTTCCATATGAAGAATCCGGGATGACTCTCTGATTCATACCTTATTATTGGGAGAATATACGCAACATAATGAGTAAAATCACGTCCAAAAATCTGTCACTATCTCCCGGTCTATAACTGGATAACTTTACATCATCTAGGTATTTCTGTCAAAAAGCGTAAAAAATATTCCGAGGCTGGCACTGTTTATGGTGTTTATTTTCAACATTAATATTCCATGCGATAATTATACATATAAGTTAGAACTTTCACTGAATTGTAAAATCGCCGTTAGATACCTCCGAGCACGAGTTTTTTAAGAAAGCGCTAGTTATTATTTAATAGGAAAAATCCACGTTTCAATATTTGAGTGCTTTAATAAAAATTCTCATTGTGATATTTTGATCTACATATATCTATACGTTCTATATACTCTCGTACACCTCGTACAGTAGAACTTTAGCGAGGATTTGTGACATACATCATTCATCATTGTTAGTACTTTGATAGAAATTAGTGGAAGTAAGTACAAGTACACTTTTAATAGTAGTATTATAATTTATACCATACCATAGTGATTATATAGTATTAAAATATTGAAATCACTGACCGTACTTAACGCATAATGCATCATAACAACATACAAACCATTTTAATACCTTTCTTGCCAATTTATCAAGTTTGACCTAGGTATACTATTTGACAATAATTATTAGTAATGTTTGCCATGAGGCAAAAAAATAAAGCCATAAAAGTGCTACATTTTGTAAATAGTCTTTGTTCTTCACATTGTCATCCTGTCCAAATTCCAATAATAAAAATAAATTTTTGTCATACGCTCCCAAAAATAGCTATTTTACGGACTCGTATAAGTCCGTAAAATGCTTCTTTTTCGGCCTAGTCCCTAAATGACTGAATGACATGACAAAATTACCAAATAAACAAACTTGTTGCTACGATATCAATTTCTAAGCCAACTTTTTTGAACATTATGATTTCAAAAATTATGGAAAATTTGCAAATTTAAGCGTTCTGAATCTGAACAATTGCAAAAAGCGCATAACAAAATTTTGGGAGCGTATGACAAAAAATAGGGTTTGTCGCACGTACCTAAATGAAGTTTTTCAGGACTCATATGTCTATTTAACCTTTCATAGTTAAAGGATATTTTGATTAATAATAATAGAATGAATACTTAATATATCCACATAAAAATAGACAAAGAAAGTGAAATCTGGTATTTGTGTCGTATAATATGTATTCAAAATCTACTTAAAATGGCACTTATATCAACATCATTCTTCACTTACCTATGCACACATTGTACCTACATACACACTTCAACTAAACATTGTATAAGCTTAAACTAGGACTATAGTTATCTTAGTCAATTTTGATTATTTTTGTGCATATTTATAATAAATTTCTATTGCACATTTCCGTTATAACAATACCATAATCTAATGAAAGTATAAAGACCGTTAATAAGATTGAAATATCTTAAATTATAGTAGGTACTTTTTTCTTCTATACTTCCAATGCCTAAGGCCCTTATTAAAATTAAGGATTTTTTTTGTTCGAAGGTTATTGTGCCTATAAACACAATAAATTATTTTATGTTGACCCTGAAAAATAAATTGTGTTTCTGCTTATGAATATCTATAAAAAAAGGAATTAATGTTAGCATTACACCAATTCGAATATTCAAATATTCAGCTGGCATACCTATTATTTAACCTTTTATAGGACAGCAGGTAAACAATATAATATTCTAACTTTTGGGCTAAATTATGACCTAAGGGGATTAATTTGTATTTTAAATTTTTAAAAAATAGGTACAAGAATTTGAGATTCACCTTAAAAACAAAATAAATTCTTTAAATTTTTTAAATTCTCTAGATTATTATGTCGAGCTTGCTGGCTAGTTTCGTAATGTAAAATACCTAATTTGCACTTGCTCCAGTTTGATAGTAGAGTAGATACCTAAAGTTCTAACAATCATATTGATAAGAAGGGGTGGGAGGAAATAGTAGGATAATATTTAAACTATTTAGAAGTATAACATTTTCCATTCCCATTTGGACATTTATTTGGCGCCTTATTTATTGATTAAACAGGCAAACATACATATCGATATAGACGATATACAGTATGTCCAGGGATAGACATCCCAAGAGAACGTCTGCTTGTTCTTAAAGTAAGATTGGCACGGAAAAAGTTAACATTACTTATACGGGGTGACCAGAAAATTGAAGAAACGTTAATAAGCATTAGAGTAAACTACCTTTATTTGTAGAGATACTGAAAAAATTATAAATAAAATTTTTTCAGCGTAGTATGCTACTTAAGTGTGCAAAATTTAAAAGCAATAGGCCTACATTGATTTTTTTTATTTTTTCTTGTTTTTCTTCGATTAAATAATTTTCTGTAGGTAGTACACGTCAAAACTATATAAATAAAAGTTACTCGTAGTAGGAAACTGTGTATGTGTATGACGAAAAATTTTTGGCAATCCTGGGTCTACTTTGGGTTTCCTCTAATATTTTCCAAAATTCCAAGTAGGCCTAGAATCGTTAAATTATGTCATCATGCGCAGTTTTCCATTCTGAGTAAGTTTTTTTAATAGAGTTTTGTCGTACTATTTGCAAAAAACCATTTATTTGAAAAAAAAAAAGAATAAAATCAAAAAAATCAAAGTAGGCTTAATGCTTTGAAATTTTGCACACGTAAGAAGCTTACCAAGCTGAACAAATTTTCTTTATAACTTTTTTCAGTATCTCTACAAATAGAGGTAGTTTACTCTTATGCTAATTAATGTTTCTTCAATTTTCTGGTCACCCAGTACAAGTAATGTTAACTTTTTCCATGCCTATCTTATTTTATGTTTTTATTTGCTCTCTTGGGATGTCATCCGTGGACATACTGTATAAATAAAATGCAATAGGTAAATAATGAACATATTAGGTACATCAACGCTGAGTAAAGTAGGTAAGTTCGTTCTCTCAACGGTAACGGTATCAATAAGTGTATCAATAAAATTCAAAAACCATTTAAATAGTTCCCGGGTTTAGTTCAATTACCATTTAAATAATTATACTAATAGTTTACCTTTGATAATTTTAACAGAGGATACCATCACTTTCCATTATTAAAGTTTCCTTAAAAAAATAATAATACATAAGTACCTACTTATTATATCGCACAATGTCTCATGAAAAAAATTGATAGCAAATAAAAATTCAATTAATATAGGTGTAATCTTGTAACTGTATAGTACAGTGTGGATAGAAATTGTGGAATATTGCTTGTATTTCTTAAAATATTTCTTATATTAAAAACATGTTTCAATAAAAGTGTTAGGAGAAATTATTTCCCGTTTAGTGATATCCTTGTTTATGGAAGGGTGATATCTCCGTAGCACAAAAAATGTGGTTGCCATGATAACCGATTTAATTTTTTTAAATGGCACCATATACTTTTTTTGGTAAAAATTATTACATTGGAACTTTCTGAATAGGATACAATACAATTTTAATGGGGTAGCATAAGAAAAAAATACAAAAAAAAAGTTTATTTTATGCTATTGACAATGTTTATTAAAATAATTATTAACATCAAGTTAGCCATGCCACAATCAGAACAATGCGAAACTGTCACTAACTGTCACTAACTGTCAGTTGCGTGTATTATTGTGTGCATTGTTACAGTAAACGTACTTTTTTACTCAATTTTCTGTGACCCCATTAAAATTGTATTGTATCGTATTCAGAAAGTTCCAATGTATTAATTTCGGTTACCGTGCATGGCAACTACATTTTTTGTGCTACGGAAGATTGCTTGAGATCACTAAACGGGAAATAATTTCCCCTAACACTTTTATTAAAACATGTTTTTGATATGAGGAATATTTTGAGAAATATAAGCAATATTCCGCAATTTTTATCCACACTGTATAGCAGTAAGTATGGCACAGAAACTGTCGTCTGGAAATTCTATCATTAAATTTACTATTTATTAATTAGTGCTTTCTACTTTAAATTATTAGATAGTTTATTTTATTTATACTTATATTTATATGTATGAGCCAAATTTTTATAGATAAATCCATTATTCTTTAAAAAAATAATACTCTTGCCTGATAAGCATTTTGTCAAGATATCAGTTTTTAAATTTGATTGATTTTGAAAACAATCAATTTACGAAAATATTATTTTGATGATAATATAGTACTATTATAGTATAAGTACCAAGTATACAGGATGACATCCCGGGCCATATGTATATAAAAAAAACTCATATTTGGCAAAACTAGGCGTATCAAGTTTATCACGAGAGGTAGAAGAAAATTTTTATATTGAAAATTGTTGAGACCGACAAGCAGGTTTATGCAACCGGGTACTCAAATAGTTTCAGAAAATTACAACATGGTCTTCGGCTTCTATAGACCTAGATGTATTGATTTTGGAAATTATTGGATTTTCTGCACATTGCTCATTTGCCTCAGTTTCACTTTGAGGAACAAAATAGAACCTTACAAATATCTTTACTCTGTCTAGATGTCAGGGAGCAACCGGAACGATTCTTATAAACGGAAAAAATGTGGACATGCCAGAATTTCGAAGGATGTCCAGATACATTATGCAAGACGACTTGATTCAACCGATGCTCACTGTTCAAGAAGCCATGATGATAGCTGCAAATTTAAAACTGGGTACGGAAAAGACTAGGGCTGATAAGAAAAACGCTGTGAGTACTTTGTTTCACAACATCCTCTTTGTTTGCGGAGTAAAAATTATTATAAACAAGTTCAAGGTTTGACGATGACATTATGGCTTTGAATTCTATAGAAAAACAATGCGATTCGTCCAACTGGGTTTCGGATTGTTATAGCGTGAAGTTTTCAAATTTGAAATGCGATATTTTCGGACCGAAATGAATTCGCTACTTTTTACGAACCGTAATGCCTACTGCTTACTGCCTATTGCGAACGAATGTTGTAGATAACTGTATACCGATTATAATCTGCTTTTAATAATTGTTCACCAAATGTTTGCATGAGGTCATTAAAAAACTATTTGCACTATTTTTTTCGCTAAGTACCTATTATGATGGTTTTTCATTTATACTTACAGGCATAATTATTCTCAAATTATGATATTACTTAACGCATTTTTATGTCTGGTCACGTAATGAAAATCTGTAGCTACAAAAAAGGTTTGGGCATCACACGTTTGCCAAAATTTAAACGGCAAATTATTAGAATATCCTAAAAATAAGTTTTATATAACAAAAATAAATTCAATCCATTGACAACAGGTACTCTTAGGATAGGTAACATTCTTAATGAGATTTTATCCTTTTTTTAAGAAACATTGAAGGCGAAGGTTGAAGATATTAGTAACCAACTGACCTATATAGTTTTCAGAGCGGTTTAGGTGTACACAAAATTATTTCCTACAAATATAAAAGATGTTTTAGTGGCATGTCAGGTAAAGGATATCAATTGAAAAAAATGCACTCCAGCCAGGACTCGAACGCGGGACTCCTACTGTGGCCGTATAGGCACTTAACCAACTAAGCTACCGGAGATACGGGTTCCATCGGCAGGTGTTATTTATTCCAATCGATATATAGTTAGTAGCGGTGAGATGTAGGAGACTTCGGCGTCTTCTACAGCTACTAGAAGGGGTTAGAGGGTGTAGGATAACCATTCATTATTGTTGGGTATATGAACTTCCTATTTGTTCATCAACCCACAAAATTCGACATATAGCGACTTAATGTAAGTATCGAACGTGGAAATTCTAACATACAATGTAAAGCCAGAAAATGAAACACAGAAAGATTTTTAGTGCCTACGGCCACAGTAGGAGTCCCGGGTTCGAGTCCCGGCTGGAGTGCATTTTTTTCAATTGATATCCTTTACCTGACATGCCACTAAAATATCCTTTATATTTATAATTACAGGTACTAAAAATCTTTCTGTATTGTTTCCTACTTCAGTTGTATAACTGAATTTAGCTTCAGGTTAATTCAGTAGTTAATTGTTAATTGTTTTTTAGATACGAGAAATATTAGAGCTGCTGAACTTAACTAAAACAAAAAGTACCAGGACCGATAGCTTGTCTGGAGGTGAGCGAAAGAGGTTATCCATAGCACTAGAGTTACTTAACAACCCTCCTGTTTTGTTTTTGGATGAACCAACAACGTAAGGCTTACAATTTATTATAAATAACAAATAGCAAAGAAGAACTAATTATTTCTAGAGGTTTAGATGATCTATCTTGTTCCCAATGCATTGCCTTGCTGAAAAAAGTATCGGAAGGCGGTAGGACAGTAATATGTTCAATACACACGCCTAGTGCTAGACTGTTTTCCATATTTGACCATGTGTATATTATATCTTCTGGCCAGTGCGTCTACCAAGGTTATGGACCAGAGGTCGTGCAATTCCTATCAAATATGGGAATCGAGTGTCCAAAACACTTCAACCCAGCCGATTTCAGTAAGTTTCCAAGCGCTTTCTTGGGGTTTTTTAAACTTTGTTAAATTTTAGTTATGGAATTGTGTTGCGGCGAATATGGAGAATTCCAGGATAGACTGGTGGCTGCGGTAGATAATGGAAGGGTAATCCAAAGGTCTAGTACAAATAAAACTCAGCAAATTGCTGTATGTGATAATAATAGTATTCAAATAGAGGAACAGCGACAGAAATTGACAAATAAAAAGAAATATAAGCATGATCAAACTAGCTGGATAGGGCAGTTTAACGTTTTGTTGATGAGGATGTGGCTGCAGATGTGGAGAGATAAGGTAAGATTCAGTTTGATATCTAAAGAAGTGCCAAAGAAAACCGTTTATTCAGTCTTGAGCAAAGCATCAATAATTTTTTAGAACTACTTGCTACTAAGGACAGCATTGCACATAGTGATGGGCTTCATAGTAGGCAGCATTTACGTTGGAATGGGCCAAGACGGATCGAAAACAATATTCAATTTTGGGTTCTACTTTACGTGCCTCATTTTTTTCATGTATGTTCCCATGATGCCGGTTTTAGTCCAATGTAAGTACAATATACAGTAGTTTGCATACAATGATAATTTACATAAGAACTCGATGTGAAATGGGTATATGTGGAGAAAGAGCAAAAAAGGAAAGTATAATGATATCGCGTGCTTTCATTTCAACAAAGTTTCTAAAATGGCGCTGGAATGTCTGTATGATTCTTTGTATATGTTATTACTTACCAAAAAAAATCAAGATGCAAAGGGAGACAAAATAATATGTTAGCAAACAAAAAAACAATGCGTTGTATTACAGAAGATACCAGAATATTCTGGTCTTCTCTGTGATATAAAAAAATTAAAAACCAGTTCCAAATAGTAAAAATCGTCCGAAATACTACCATAGACCTACATAGCTAAGCTCTATATAGCATGCAAAAACATTGTAACTGACAAAAGTCTAGTTTTAAGGAGAGAGGTTTAAATGTTGTCTAATAAAAATGCTAATATATTTTTATCTAATGGACATTTTTTGTACTTTTTTCAATTGAAAATAGAAGGCTTTTATATGAGTGAGTATTAATTACTACATATAGTAACTTTTTCGAACAAGCGTGTTTTTCTAGCTTCTTTGTACTTGCAATTCCAAAAATTTCAAGAATTTTACGGTAAAAATATTGCAAAGTCCTTTACAATGTTTTTCCATTGTACAATTTTAAATATTATAAAAGTTTTACAATATATTTTATTTTAAACAATTTCCGTGCAAAACCATTGTAACACCTTAGAATGTGTGGCTTTCTTAAAACAGATAATACCTATTCGTTTGATCCTATTTTATCTAACATACACATGAAAAAAGTTAAATGACACTCAAACTCTTCCTGGAACAGTTCTATTTGAATTCTGTAAAAAAAATGGCGCATCGAAAATTAAATTTAAAAACTCTAGACGATAAATTTCCAATACCAAATATCGCAAATATACTTGACACAATAGGCAAAGCTCACTACTGTACAACCCTCTATTTAGCAAACGGATACCACCAAATCGAGATGTCACCAGAAGATATACCCAAAACGGCTTTTTCTACAGACACTGGTCACTGGTCACTATCAATTTAAAAGCATGCCATTTGGTCTCAAAAATGCACCCAGCACGTTCCAAAGAGTAATGAATAATGTTCTCCGTGGCCTTAAATACGAATGTCTTGTATACCTCGATGATATCATTTTTTAATTGTAAAACAGGTAAAAAATGGACTTCTTTTAGTCCATAATAAGTATTTAGTTTCCAATTGTAAAATTATCGCGTCTCAATAAAACTTCGTTTAAGAACATTATAAATGCCATTTGCCTTTAAAAAACTTGTGCTTTTTCAGGCAATGTTACAATGTTTTAACAGTCGAACTACTGGAAACCCAAATTTGTAACTCTCTTTACAATGTAAATTTATAAAAACTATTGAAATTGTAATTAACCGGCACTGGTCTGTGATACTACAATGTGTCCTCTAATGGTCGAATTTTTAAAATTTCGCATCAAGTCAACATGTTAAATCATTTTATTAGCCAACAAATAGGCTTTCGTCTCTATATTAGTGTTTGGTCAAGTCTGGCATCCAGTTTTTTTTTAATTTCAACTGTATTCTTGGTATTGTTGTTGGCCAAAAATAAGTGGGTAGGTAATCCCATTTGAAATTTTCGGCAAATAATATTTTTACTTTCAAGGCGTTTCTTATAAATGATTTCCCAGAATGATTTATAGTTCAGTGTGTCCACACGTTAGAGACTTACCACTTACCACCCTTGTGAAATCTTTTATTTGTTAACAGATTTTGGTAAACTTTTTTGTTACGTAGATATTCAAAATGCGTATTGTTGGGTTGAAATAGTGGCCAGCTCTTGCGAGTTCAAATTTTAAAAGGTACATACTATTAGGAATTTTCTTAGAAAGAAATTTTTAAGCCGCAGATTCTTGTTTAGGATCACTTAAACAAACCTATATCTGTACCAATTTCATTGTTCTAAATTCAAATATAATAAGCACTTATTAAAATTTGTCTTAATCAATAGGTACTTACATTTTTTATAAAATGATGAAAAAAATTCTAGTTTTTTAGAACAATGGTAGAAAACATAATTAAGTAAAAAAAGTTCATGAGTTAAATTGCCATCTGTTATCCTACATATTACTGTAGGTTGTTTTTGCATTTTTATTTTGATCATGTAAGGTGAATTAAGAATAGGTACTGTTCATGTATAGTATTGCACTTAATTATTTATATGGCTATGATTCTAAGTAACCTATTAAAGCGGAATCCATGAGAGGATTGCATATTTTTAATTCGTGATTGCAATGCAAATGGCAAATTAATATTATTTGTGGTGAATCGGATAATTGCTTAGAAAATTCAATCTTGTGGTTTTCATCCAAGGATCATTTAAACTGAAATAATCAATAATGTTTACAATAATTGGCAGATTCAAGCTTTGTCATGTTAACAATAAACATCGTTATACAATATATTTTATAATAATAACAATAAAACTTAAAACACCGGCTAAATTGACACTGGCTTTCCGCAAATTGATACCTTTATTCCTGTTTTCAATACGAAAAATAATAATTAAGGCATTCAGTTTTATTAACAAAAGGTGAACAACAACAACAACAATTGATAGGTATTATACCTACATTTTTATATTACCGTAATCTTTCAACTAATAATAAACATGAATAATATTGTTGTTTCCGTTGCTAAGCAACTGACGCGACGGGCCAAAGCCGCCTCATTCTTACCCGATTTAATTTTTGACAGGCAAATTGTCCGACTTTATTTTTTAGTTCTTTATTTACGCAAACAGTTGCATGCTTGTCTTGCATCTCGGCAATGAATAAAATTTTGTACGAATCTGGGGCGTTCTAATGCGTTTAAAGCCTACTTAACGCCCTCGATACATAAATAACTGTTTTCAGTTCCGAGAGAGTTCCTGCTGATCCGTCGCGAGCACTTCAACAAATGGTACCGGCTCAGCGCCTACTTTTCAGCTCTGACGTGCTCCACGTTGCCGCTGCAAATAGTACTGGGATCGGTGTACCTAACTCTGGTTTACTTGATTTCCGATCAGCCCTTAGAATACCAAAGAATGGCCATGTTCTACTTCATTTGTCTGATAACAGGTGTCATTTCCGAGAGCATAGGCGTCCTTATCGCTTCTCAACTTTCAGTTGTGGTAAGTATCTTTTTAGTGTTTTTCCTTCGTAATTCTACTGAAACCTTACCTACAAGTTTAACTTTGTTTATTGTTTGTTTGGCGCTATTTTCAGTTAATCTTTTATCTCGATCTTATTATGTTATATTGGTCCTTGAATATTATTTTTCTATTGCTAATATTCAATAATAATTCCAAATGATCGATTATGAATTTTGACAGTAGCACAGATGTTATAACATTATAATAATCCTGGGGTTTTGGAATGACGTCAAGCCGTGACCTGCGGCTTGGCTTTGACGGATATTCCATCCATAATTATTTTATGTCTGATTTTTAGACTGTTTTTATCTTTCCGGTAGTTCTCTTTCATATGAAAGTGAATTATAAATAGGCGCATCACACATGTTGAAGTCTATTATCTTTCTACGAATTATTTTTGTTGTTATTTAACCAGCTGTTTGGTAACATATAATATTTTTCTAGTGCGCGTGGAATAAATTTACAATTTAAAAATGTTATAATCTTTTAATTTAGTGTTCAAGTGTTCCTACAGAAAATTAAAATAATAATAAAAACATCTTGTTTTTTTTTAAGAAAAAGGCATTAAAGGATCAGCAACATATAATTTAATCTAAACAGCATTTTTTGCTAACAAAGGACAACAATTTCGCAATATGTAACAAACAATCCTTTTCCACGAAAATTCGTGTTAATATTTGTGTCGGTTAAAAATTGGAATGATATAAACATACTAGATTCAACAGAACAATAATTATTATCGCAAAAACTACATATTATACTCACGGCCAGGGCTAATGGATCTTTTAATAACAGACAATCAAGCCGCATTCGTCACGACATCGTATACGTGTGACCAAGTTTCATTAATGACAATAAATTACACTACTAAATTACACTGAGCACAATTTTAATTGTCTTAAAAAAGTGGAATATGGATTACCTAAGGACGTCCTAAGACTCCTAAGAGTAAGTAACGCAAGGAATTTCGCATCCGATTCCGAGACGGAAAACCTCTCATTACAGCCGAGGGGTACGATAGATCGGCCGAGGCGCGTAGCGCTGAAGTCAGTGATATCCGGAGGTTGTCAGTAGTGACTATTTTCTATAGTCACTATTCCGACGAAGTACGTACACTATTTTTTTTTCAATCACAATAGTAAAGGAATAATAATTCTTTTACTGAACGATCAAACAAAGAGCGCGAAATGTAAGCCAAAGGTCAAATTACGATCAAACTTAATCATCACCAACGCAACAAAACATAAATTTCCAGGAAAGTGATTCAGTTCTCAATATTTTATTGTTTGTTAACAAATTAATGCCAAAAACAAAAATTGTTTTGTGGTACAAAAGTCAAATTCATAATATGCGTTTAAAACGCCAAAATTTTCCTTCACAAACATGTCTGTGTTATTATTAATATACTTATCGCTTTAGTTCATTGTAAAAAAATTAGAAAATATGAAAGATATGATGATATTATAATTCAGATGGATACCTATTATTACACGCGCCCACCTTTACCACTTATTAAACACAATATGGGAGTACCTAGCTAGAAGTCTCATTATTTATCAGTCAAGGAAAACTTAATTGAAACATAAACATATAAAACAACTCATGTATGTAAGTTTTCATAATCATACAAATATAATTGGAAGTTTAATGATTAAAGAGGGGCCATAAAATGCAGATAGCCAAATTAGATCTGGGCATAGAATTATTAAAAAAAAACTGGTGTACAGGGTGATCCATCCAAGAGGAACACCCCCCTTAACTTCTTTATTTTTCAAGTTAAAGAAAAAATTGTAGAGATAAAAGCTTCAAGGTTTTTGTGAGCTTTTCCATGAACTTACTGAAATTGACACAGGGTGTTATTGATGCGGCAACCTCTAACTAAAATAAAACTAAAAATATTTAGCTGTTTTTTAATTTAAAATCTGACAGCGTTAATAGGGATACTTCAAACACCCATGTACCAAATTTGAACAAAAAATATACAGGAAGTTTCATTTTACAGGCTGTCATTTTTTTATTAAAAAATACATCGTTCTGCACAAGCATTCATTTGCTTAATTCTGGGGTACTCCTAGTTTGGAGTATTGTGAGGGTGAGAATTATTATTATTATCTATTACTTCTCTTTTACTTAATGTTCAATTATTGTTTTTCTCAAAATGCATTCTAGTAGGTCCTACAACTTTTATATTTTACATTTTTTTCTAGCTCCAAAAATTAAAAAAATATATTAGGGGTAATCCATATAACTTGACCACTATTACCATAGTAAGAAGCTGTTGAGGAACAAAATTTCCAAAACACCTCAAACATTTTAATTTCTCATTTTAGGTTAGGCAGCAAGAATTTTTTTAAAAGGACCAATCTTAATGCAATAGAGTCGAGATTCAGTGAACTAGTGGATTTAGTGTTCAGTTATTATCATATAGAGGCTCTTGAAAGACGCTTCGATAGGAAATAATATAAATTTGATTCGGAACTTTGAACGGCCAAAGCCACATTTCACTATTCGGTGCACCCCTAAATAAAATAAATGTGCTAAAATTATCTATATTTTATGACCTTTTAACATATTATTAGAGTGTAAATGAATAAGTGCGAAAAAATTCAAGTGGTGAATCTTTGAGTGATTCTAAGACGAAAAGTTTGTTTAAACATAGGTCCGGTAATGCTTCCTTTTCAAGATACAGGGTGTCAAACTCTTCTTAAAAAATCGCTTTTCGTAAATATCTTAATAATCCTTTAGCCTATTTTGTTGAAATTTGGCAGTGTTATTTATGGTAGAAAGAGGCTAATTTAGCCCCCACTAGATTAAAGTTATTAAGTACAGTGGCGTCCCGAGGGCACTTAACCAATAATTTTGTAAAAACAAATGTGCGCCACTGACTTTTTTAAAACTTTTATTCTTTTTCGCATTCAGCAACTAAAAGTACAACTTTTTTGTCTCTTGAATTATTCTCGTATCTCGCTTCGGTTTTGAGGGAAAAAAAATAAAAATCACTTTATTGCATGTCTCCGGGACAACATAATAAAAAATTAAAACTACCAATTAACAAAAACTAGGGTATACCCTGAGAGAAATAACCAAGGATTATTTCTCTGAGGGTATACCCGATAGTTTGTCCATATTAATAGTTTATTCTAGTCTTAAAAATTGCTATAAACGGGAATTCTACCTATAAAAAAATTTTTCTTGAAATCGGCATTAAAATGTCCCAAAATCGTCATTAAAAGCACAGAAATCGTACAATAATGTAGCCCATTATTGTACGATTTTTTCAATAAGTAGGCCTTGGCGAGATGTAAACATCAAACGTCAGACGCGGAGAAATCGCCCGTCAAAAGTGACCAAATATTCAAAACCCGGCCGATAAAGGCCCATTTAACTTTTCGTGCACGTTGCGAAATTGTTTCCTATAGAAGCGCAATCCTTCGATATACATATTTTAGTAAATTTGAATGTCAATAGATTTGTTGTGTAGGCTGCACAAGAAGCAGCAGTTTGGTTTTTCTGTTCGAAGGTGCCGTACGTCATTATACTTGTCTTAGGTAGAGCGATCGGTAAAGTCAAGCAACGCCGCGCGTAGTCGGTTCGTGGACGGGTGATCCCTTATTATTATTTTCTTGCCTAATAAAACATTTTTTTTTTCCGATTTAAAAAAAAATATAATATGTACCTCGGCACTGAAGTTCTTTTTATGACTCATGTGGTTTATTTGCCTCGGCCAGAGGCCTCAGCAACTAAACTCCACATGAGTCATAAAAAGTTGAACTTCAGTGCCTTGGTACATAAATAACTATTGTTTTATAATAATTATTAAAAAATGTTTGACAACCTGTGTTTTGAAAACAAAGCATTAGCGGACCTATGTTTATATAGACTGTTAGTTGTAGAATCACTCAAAGATTCACCCCTTGAATTTTTTCTACTTTGTAGTATCTTCTAGTTCCGATTTGTTCTGTTGCAGAATGCGATGTTCGTCGGCCCGGTGGTCCTAGTTCCCTTAATGCTGCTAGCGGTGTACGGCTTCGGTAGCGGTTACGAGACCATCCCGATGTTCATAAAAATAGCCATGTACTTCGACTACCTGCGATACGCCTTGGAGGGCCTCATCCACTCCATGCTCACCAACAGGGAGAAGCTCGCCTGTCCCGAAACGGAGGACTTCTGCATATACACCGACCTTCAGTATTTCGTCAAGGAAATGGGCATGGAAAATACCATATATTGGGTGGACGTAGTCGCCCTGCTCGCAATGTTGCTGGTATTCAAAGGCGGCAGCTACTATTTGATCAGGCAACGACTGAGCCCCAACAAGACTTATATTGCCGTGCAGTACATCGGGCGGTTGGTCAAGTCCCACTTCAATGGGCAAAGGTGATATTAGGGTTAGAGAGTCGACGTTGTTTCGTTGCAGAACCATTGAAAATCTTACAGAAATATCGTACTTAGATGCACTGCATTTTGTACTAGGTGTGTGATATGCTTAAAGGAAGGATATATTTTTTAACAGATATTTATTTATTTGTCAGTTTTGTAAATCTGTATAGGGTCTAGTAGCATCACTGATTATTAAATGCTAGCAGATTATTGTAATTTTGTTAATAAAGTATTGTGATTTTTACCTGGTGTTTTTTTACTTGCCTATGATTTTTCAAAAGCAGAGTATTTAAAAATGTAAGGATTCTATGTCTTGAGCACTTTAATTACAAAAATTTTTAAGGATTTCTTTGATATATTATTATAGACAAAGCTCTACCTGGACCAACACTATATATACATATATAATCGCTAACTTCATTATTATAAGAGCTACACAAGTCATAGTGGAGTCAACGTAGACGAAAAATGGTGTTCATTAGGAATTAATTAGGGAAGTCATGGATTTGAATGAAACCTTTTGAAACACCTTCAAACATACTTTTATTTAAAAGTCCGCAGGTTGAAAAAGTGCGCTTTTTATTTTAAAAATAAAAAAAATCAAAAAATCGGTCTTTCACCGAAATTTCTCAAAAATTGTCTACAATTAATTGTAGAATCATTATTTTTCAATGAAAATGTATATTTTTATGTTTTTTGAGATGCTGATTATGAATATGAAGTAAAAAAAATGAACAAATAAAATGACGCCTAGTAAAAATGAAGTTGAATGCAAAAATAATCGAATTTTAATTTTTTTTTCGAGATAATCTCATATCAATACGACAGGTAAGGCAAGTAAATTAGAAATACGTTTAAGGGAATAAAAAGTGAAAATCTAGGTATTTACGAAAAGCTCAAGCAGATTTTTATTTATGTATTTCATGGCATGCTTGACCACGAAAATCTTTGAAAACAAATACCTACCTTCTTCTTTCAAATAACATGCGAATGATTATTATTTTGGCGATAACTCCGAAACTAATGAAGATATCAAAATACCAAAGTATTTTTTTGTTGTAAATGTAATCTACTTTTCGATTATAATAGAATACATGTCATTGAATTTAAAATTTCGGAGAAAACTGTAATAAAAGGGAAATTTTTCGAATTGCGCCCTCTAGCGGTGACCACGAAATTCGAAATGATCTTACTGGACAATCATTTGATAGAAGAAGGAAATCTCTCTTTAACAAGCCCAAATTCAACCAATTCGGTTAAACCAAACCGGAGTTAGCAGCATTTTTTCAAATCAATGTTTATCCGCCCGTCTCACCTCTATTTGAAGAGCAAGAGCAAAAAATCCTTAACGAAAATTGTTCAGTATATGCTGAAGAGTGCAATACAAATGTTTGATATTTATTAGATATTTTTTTGAGAAAACTCATTTTTCAAATTTACTGTTGCGAATACGCCCCCTAGCAGCGGCCGACCTACAAACTTAAATATAATTTCCAGCGATTTTTCGTGACCATATTACTTAAGAAGATTTTTCCCCAAAGCTCCAGGACTATTAATTCCTGAGATATATGGTACCTCTTCACCCTTAATAAAACACCCTGTATATAGCTTGGATTTTCGGGGGGGATATATATATATATATATATATATATATATATATATATATATATATATATATATATATATAGGCTGTGCCATTCGTCCCCACATCAATACAAGCTGTGCTCCAAGGAAATAGAATGACATCTGCCGACTACCTGCCGACTAACACGCCTCACAAACACACGCATATACATAATACATACACACATACAAATGCATGTTCTCAGTGGATCGAAAATGGGGACTATAGTAGTATACAAACATGTATGAAGTATTTACGAGAAAGAAAGTGGAAATTATTATATTTATTATTGAATTCGTATTATTGTATGAAAGCTGAGAACACTTGAAGAGTTTTTTTTTCCCAAAGCTGATAATCACGAGCGGAAATTATGTAGAAAAAATCTTTTGACTAGGAAATCGGAAGTTTAAAACGTGCACTTTCACTTAGGATTGGTCTCATCCCAATAAGAAATCTCCTTCAGCTTGATTCTTGGATTTAAAAATAAGAAAAATTGAGTTCTGCGTTTTGGGAAATTAATTATAACGCAGTTTACTGCAAAAATAAACGAGAAAAAAGAGAAATACATTAAAATAACTTATGCTATCAAAAACCAAACGTTTTAAGCATAAAAAAGTCACCTATTGAGTTTCAATATCTAATTGTATGCGGATATTATGAGTATTTAGTTATAAGTATTAAATATACGACAGCAAGAATTTATGAAAAATCTCAATGTTCAAAGTGAAAAAAAAAAACAAACGAGGTTTGCTATCGTAATCTTATATTGCTCATTCAAAACTACATACATTTAGTAGAAACATTCTCTAGGTAATATTGCTCAAAAATATTACAAATTGACCATGTAACGTCAATTATTGTGAAAATGCATGAAATTTTGATCAATGTCAACTTTACAATAATATGACAGGCGTATCCCTTCATGGAAATTAATGCTACAAGATTTTTAATTATAAACTTTAATTTTTTAATTATAAACTTTGTTGCATATGAATTAGTTGTGTGTGTAAAGTCTCGCGCTCCACGCCCCGCTCTCAATTTCGACTGCCTCTTAAATACGAGGAAGCATGAAAACGTATGATCTTAAAAAAAATTCTCATTCATTACTTAATTATTTTACAAAAAAATATGTAAATAGATTTTTTTTTGAGAAATTGCCTGCTCTTTCGAATGGTCTTACTTAAATTCTATAAAAACGCTTATTAAATAAGTTATTAACAAAAAACCTATATTTTTGACAGTTATCGCACACTATTTTGCGCTGCGGACCCTTCGGATTTTGTTTCAAGACATCAAAACGAACACATTCCAGCAAAATCTAAAACTCCCGGAATTTCTTGCAAGTTATTTTCCTAGTTGACTCCACTATAAGTTAAATAGGCAAACTAGTACTTTTTCCGCTGATTACGATGGTGAAACCGGACTAAAAGTCTAATGCCGCGTTCGCGCGTATGTCAAAATGTACCTACCATTTTTTCAAATGGTACACCAGTATACAATATTCCCAATCGATAGGAAACTGAATTCTAAACAAAAAATATCCTATGATCTTTTATATCCTAAAAAAAATGACAAAGCAATTTATGCATGTGCATAGTGATTTCGATATTCGTAACAAAATTCCCCAAATATAGCCAGTGCACGTCAAGTAAATTCAAGTACCTTACTCACCACCTTAGAGACAGCGTAAGTAGATTTTTGTGTCCTGGATATACTGGAATTGGAATACAGTAGTTATAGTGTGGGTTTATGTTTAAAATTAATTATTCTAATGTAAAATTAGATATTTTCTTCATAAAATGAAAGCTGTAGCCTGTAAACCTGTACAACGTTTTTCGTAAAATATTAAGGTGTCGATAATTGGTACATGAAAACTTTTGAATAGGCCCAATTATCGACATAAGTGTCAATAATAGAATCCATAAGGTAGTAACAAACTTGTGTTAGTAATCCAAACATTTTTAGTAATAATTTTGTTTATGCCTTAGACAATTCTACAGTAAAAACCACAGAAAATATACGGTACCTGTAGCGTATATTTTCTGTGGTAAAAACCATATATTTTTACTGACCAATTATATCAACATAGGGATTTTTTTATTGGGGAAAATGATATGTTGTGCGGAAAAGTCGTGTCGATAATAGGTTCAGATATCTGTTGGTGACTATGGTACGCCCTTTTTATTCCAATTACAGACATGAACAATTCAACTAAGATTTAAACCGTTTCAGTATTCACAACAAAATATGCTAACAAAAAAAATGATGATGTAAAACTAGCATGCCGTTCTGCCATTCATTTCAAAATGTAAACATAGCAAGGCAAGAGTGAAATTAAATTTCATGTAAACTAAAACAGTTATACCTAACTATAGGGTAAATAAAAATATACATAAGCATGTACGATATGTACGTAGGTGCCAACAAAATTACTTATACATTACTTTACAAGTTTTGCAAAATTGTAAGTTTGTGTTTTGTTTATTTTGTCTTTGGGTTGTTAATTCCCTATCGGCAAATTTAAGCGTGTAGTAAATAGGAAGTCGTCTATAAATAATAAAAAAATCAAATAAGTATTCATGGGGAAAATTTGCACACGTGTATACTGCCGTGCTTATTAGAAACGCAGTATCTACGTACCGCGCTAAAATGAGAAATCGGACGTTAAAGTTTTTGGTTAATATCTTGGAAACTAATACTTTTTCGCTAACAAAAACTGTGTTTGTGTGAACTAACTAATATCAGAATTATACTGTAGACGTCGTAAAAAACGTATATTTAATTTTTTTGCTAAAAAGTCAGATACCGCGGATTTACTTCGTAAACATACCAATTGAGTTGCGACCCTTTTTAAGCAAAATGCAGTATCTACATACCTACTCATAACAATATATAATAATGGAAACGTTCATGGCATTTCAGGCACAAGGTAGGTGTAATACGAGTAGGTAATACCATAGAAGAATTTACTATGACGTAATACTTAGGCCTACTTGTCACGAACGTTTCCATTATTACAAGTAGTAGAGGCGTGATTTATCCTCTATATTTATAACAATAATATATCTTATATTAAATCAATTTTTTCAAGAATGGCATCTAGGCAAATAATAGGAACAAGGTATTCTTTGCAATCTTTATTTATACATCAAAAGTACGGGGCGGGTTTTCCCAAAATATTTGCTGATTTTGTGGTAGCACACCATTTTATTCTTTCTATTGAGGCATTCTTAAGTAGGTCACTTTTCTTCATTGCTTTTTTCATAAGAAAATCCAATGTTTTTGTTTTATCTTCGAGAAAAGAAGTTCTGTACTCATTCTTTTTACTATCGCTGAACATAACGAGATGCGTTACATTTTTGATAATTACTATTGTTCTTAGTAGGATACATTTATATCATTGTATATGTACAGGGTGTGGTTGTAAATGCGGGGTATCTCGGTTATTTTTAGAGCCTAATATAGATAATAACTACATAGTGTTATTATTTTTGTAAAGCTTTCGACAATCTGAATATAACTAGTAGAAAATATAGAGGGTGTTATATGTAAAAAATCTAAGTTTGGTCCATATATCGAACACTATCAATTTTAGTAAAAAACTGAAGACGGCACTGAATTCTACATGAAAATGTCTATAAGATACAGTTTTTTCCATTTCAATATCATTAACCGTTCCCAAGATACGAGGTATGCCCCAAAAGCGCAAATTTTCAATTTCGCCCTGTATCTTAAAAACGAAGGTGCCTATGAAAAATTTGTTTACGGTATCTTTGGTTTCACAAAAAAGTAGCAACAATTCGCGAAAACCGCAACTCCCTATCTCTATAAATAACCGAGATACCCCGCATTTGCAACCAAATCTGGACACCCTGTACATGCGCGGCCCAAATCGGTCCACTAGGCATGAGAAATGAGCAAAAAATCAAGAATTTCGAGTAAGTGCGGCAACGTTGCGCCAAATTTTACTCTGTGGTACGGCTTCTCAAATCAACAGCTTCCTCTACATACCCTCGCACCACCCCGCTCTTCCCCGTACCGTTTAGTTGAACTCCTTTTCTACCTCACCCAACGAATCATTTACGACTAATGAGTGTACAATATAGGGCGGGAATTAACAGGCAAAGCTAAGACAAAAAGCGGCACGTGCAGTATGCTTAGACAAAATGCGGTAATTGCAAGTGTCTCATATGCAGGTACCGCTTTTTTGCTAAGCAAAATGAATATACGGCATTTTCATTAAGTAAACCTTTGCATTTAGCACATACGGCATATAAAACATTTATTATTTCACTGTTAATATTGCAGATACCGCTTTTATAAGTAGCATGGAAAGAGATAAGTCCAATGTGAACCCAATGATACAGAAAAGACGATTTCAAATATTTTTGCAGATACCGCGTTTCTAATAAGCAGGGCAGTATAGAGGTACGTATTTTACTGGTATGAATTATTCCTTTAGTAGGCTAGTACCTAAGCCATCCTGATGTATGTAATATAATTGATTATATAGGTATTCACTAAACTAAATTCTCGTGGAGGTACTATGGTAGGTATGTTCCTTAGGCTATGGTATGTACTAAATCTAAAAACTAAATATTACCTTTCAAGATGTTTGGGAATTCGGAAAAAGGACACTGTTTTAAATTGCTTTTACAGCCATCAACACTATCTAATAATAAGCGTATCTAATGAGCCATCACTATTCAAAATTGGTAACGATATTATTCGCGCACCCGGTGTAATACGAAGCACGCCCTTACGCACAATTGCGTTGGGTGACCAAGTTAAGGCCGGTCCACACGCAACGATATGTATCGTACGATTTGCATGCGCAAGTAAATCGTTACAGATAAATCGTTACAAATTCAGTGCGTCCACATTATAACAATTTATCGTAGTAAAGCTGCAATTTTCGCTTGATAAAATAATCATGGAGGAAGGGTTTTTGGAGTATTTTGACGTTTTGTTTAAATGTTAAAAGGAAGATGGAAATCAGGAAACGTTTAAATAGATCTAGATGGTCTAAAGCATGGTTATTGAAACGAAATCTATTTTACCAATTAATTCTATTATAAAATTATGCGAAATGGTCGACATATTTTTTAACAAATTTAGAATAAATCAGTTATAGTTTTAGTATTAATTAATTTAATAATTTCCGGACTAAAAATAGGAAGGAGTCAGCTACCGTCGCACCTAAAAACTGTACAAATCTCGGACAAGCGTACACACGTTACGATTTGCATGCGCAAATCTCCCAAATCTATGCTTTTCGGCTCAGACTTTCAACTACGACTTTGCACAGTTCTAAATTTTGTGCAAATCTGCTGTCCACACGCAACGATTTATCTGTAACGATTTACTTGCGGGTGCAAATCGTACGATACATCGTTGCGTGTGGACCGGCCTTAAAGGAATAAAGAAGAAAAAGAAAAAAACGGGTAAACATAAAAACTATAGTCGCTAAAATTAGCTGGACGGAGGAATATTGATTCGGTTCAAAGAAAATAACTCTTGCGGAATAAGATAAGAAAACAGTATTCTGAAAACTGATAACTCGTTACAGTAGGCAAATATTAAGAACCCCAAATTTTAGAACCCCAAATTTTAGAACCCGTTTTTAAGTCGATATCTTAATCCCTTCGAAAGTTATCGTGGGAACATACCGACATACACCAATTTTTTTTCGCTCAGTCTTTGATTTTAGACGTTTTAGGTTTTAGCGTAGATTTTATAATTAAAACTTTATGAACAAAAGATAAGTTTTTTCCGAAGAGGGTTTTTCGCGAATAGTTTGACACGTAAATATCTGAAATTCAATTCCATCTAATAGCCAAATTTGCAAAAAATCTTTTGCAATCTACGCGTAGGTAGGTACCTATAGGTACATATAGTTATTCGACTAGTAGACAACTTAGGTATTTTTCTATACCGTGTAAATTATAAGGTCAGATATTAACACCTACTTATGTATTTGATTTATAAACAATACAGATTATAAGACAATAGGAATATTGATGGTATTGTGTACCTTCCTACTATTATAGTTTTAAATATATACCAAAATATACCAGCAGGTGACCGAACTTACATGCAAATACACATAAACACAATCTTTGTTCGAATAATTTATTAGAAATTTTATAAAAAAAAATACATTTAACTTATTCTCATATGCTAGGTATAAAATTGTAGGCGATTTAACAACTATTTACATCACAAACTTTACACCAATATGGTCATAAATAATAAAAAACGCCTACTTAGACTGTCCTCTCTTCTATCATGATATTAAATCCATCCGCCATCTTTAAAATTATGTCAGCCTGCAGCTCGTACTGATCCTCCTTCTTCATACATTTCACCTTGTATTTTCTCAAGACTACAGCGAGAACTACTTTCAGCTTCAACATTGCATATTTTCTTCCTGGAAACAGTAAAATTACACTGCACTGCACATTCTTTTTAAATAAAATCTTACCAACGCAACTCCTTGGCCCTGCACTAAACGGTATATAGCTGTAATAGTGCCTTTCCTGGCACCTTTCAGGCAAAAAATTATCCGGATCAAACGTGTCCGGATTTTTCCAGTATTTCTCATTTCTGTGAACCAAAAATTGCGAAATCATTACTGTGACGCCGGCTGGTATAGTGTAGTTTCCAGACACTAAAAAATAAACGTTAATTAACAATTTCACACTCGATTCGTTATGTTTACCTAGCTTAACATCTTCTGCAACTTTTCTGGTTATTATAGGTACTGGCGGGTACAACCTAAGAGTTTCCATGATCACTCTTTCCAAGTACTTCATTTCCAATGTGTCGTGGAACGTGACATTTCTGTAAAAATCGTCCTGGAAAATGCCTTTCAGTTCGTCTATAACTTTTTCCTGGACTTGAGGGTACGTTCCCAATATGCAGAGGATAAAGCTGAGGGCTGCTCCAGTGGTGTCGTGACCCTAAGAATTTTAATAAATGAGACATAGAAAAAAATTATCTGCCAATAATGTAGCTGGAGAGAAAATAATCTGAGGTATTTGTAGAAAGAAAGTTCGTTCGCATTGTTTAACAATGCTATTATTCGTTACATAACATTTTTGTAATTTTATATAGCAACGTAGGTAATGTGAATTAAGGGGAATTACAAGCATCAAACAAATTTCTATAATGTATGTAAATGTAACACTTTGAACAGTTTTTAAGATTTATGATACACCCTTGACAAATCTGTCAAGATTTCTCGAGTATATTTTTTTTCAAATTTTCGATATACAGGGTATTCAGATTTGATCCGGAACATCCTTGTAAAATAGTGATGCGCTGCACGATTTTGATGTTTTTTTTGTGTGTAGGAAGTGTTCTTACCACTTGTGGGACCTATCGTCATTGTGGCAGCACTTTTTTTGGATGCGATTTTTTTGGAAGATGCTATTAGGAATTATTTTATCGATTATTTCCCTCATACTGCTTGAATCCAATAAGGTAGCTCCTTCCATAAAAATCCAACCAATCATATGCCTCTGCTAGCGATAATTGCACTTGTGCAAATTATCACTTCGTTGCTTAGCAACCGCGAATCTGTGGGATACAAACACGTACTTACTTCTTAAAGTTTGTGTGTTTCACATTGTTCTAAATTATGCAGCTTATAAATTATGTTGCGGTACTATTAAGCATTGTATCAATGAATTTATATAACTTTTATATTGCTAAATTTTTGTTATTGGACCTCCGTCTCCGTTTAAATTTATGACACATTCAGAAAATAAACCAACGCTGACAGGGTGTAGGTATAATCAGCGTCCAGTTTGGTATAATCGCATTTGCCTTGGATATCCAAGCGTCATGTTTGTTTACTCGAACGCTACAGTCGAAGCTGTCAATAAACTCGTTCAAAATGAATCGTTTTGGAAATGTAAACATAGAAAAAATTAATATAGAAATTATTAAATCGTATTCGAGAAATAATCTCGACAAATGCCACTCGTGCCGGAAATTTTTCTAGATAATTTTATTCTCAAGCCCTATTTTGCCCATTAGCAAAACCACTCGTACGAATTGGGCTTTTATTTTCAGAGATAAAATCCCGAGAGCAAAGCTCAAGTGCAATTACCGGTAATTGCACTAGTGCAAATTATCGCTAGCAGAGGCATATCATTGGTTGGATTTTTATGGAAGGAGCTACCTTATTGGATGCGAGCAGTATGAGGGAAATAATCATTATTATAATGTGACATTGTAACATATACTCAACAAAAATTTTGATAATAATTTCGTTTAATTTACGTGTAGGTATGGAATTTTCTTACCGAATCCCGCACGTTCTTGAATTAATATCCGGAAATTTTTCTCTAACACGAATTTTTATTAAAATGCGGAATTTTTATGAAAATTCGTGTACTCGAAAATTCGTGTAGGTACTCGAAAAATTTCCGGTAATAATTTAAGCACTAGGGCGATTACTAGTGAAAATCTGTTAGGTACTCCCTAAAACCCCAATGTCCTAAGTTTTATTAATTTACATCGCCGACTTACATATTTCCTACAGTACCTACTTTAAAGTTGGGAACTTTTTTTATTATTATTTTTAATTAAAAATCAGGAATGCTTTGAAAATATCTGAAAATCGGGCAAACTTATTCAAAACAGAACAGAAATAAAGAGAACGGCAAGGAAGACCGTTTTATATTTGTAAAACTAACACCATCCTACCGTTTTAAAATAATACTTGAGATATTTGTCATGTACCTATACATACCTCAAACATAATTGTATCGATTTCTTCTTTAATTTCTTTATCAGATAAATTGTTGCCCGGAATCTGGCTTGCTTCAATCATGTAATCCAAGAAAGCCAATCTCCTCTTCTCACCTGCGTTATATTTTGTATAAAATGCCCTTCAAATATTTCTAACGTTTTTCTTACCCACGTCATTTTCTTCAATTTCTTCCAAATCGTCCCTGATATATTTATAGTTTTCAGTTTTTTCTCCTCCCTTGAGATTCTCTTCGGTTGCTTTCACAGCCCTTTTGTACAAACTTGGGTTCTCGTTGTTGACGATTCTTTCGAAATAGTCTTCCTTTTTCTTTTTTAATACCTGACAGATATGAATATTTTTTTAAGATAAAATAACTAAGTACCTACATACCTATACATAGTTTGCTCTACTTACCTTTGTTGTCAAACTATGAATTGTGTTCAGGAGTTTTTTTTGGATAGTTGCCATTTTGGTCCATTGAAACACGAAGTTCGGCCTCAACCAAATTTTGTAGTGACGCAAATGCGTGATGTTGCACATGCTAAAACAATATTGTTGTTTATTGTCCTATCTAAACACAAACGTGATTATTTACTCCATAACCGCTTTTGCATATTCCATTCCTTCATTGTCTGCTCTGGTCTTGAATCCCATGGCAGTTTCTGAAAAAAGTGCAAGATCGTTAAAAAATCGCATGCAATTTTGTACAAAAAGTTTCACTTTCACTTTTTGCACTTGTTGGGGTCGAAGAATGATTAAACGAAAATTGCAAACATTGCCTACCCAATAAAATATCTGCCGTAATTCCAATCATGTGATCATGGACGTCGAATACCTTCCCGAGTTCCTGTTTCAGTTTCTCGACCAAATCGTTGGCATTTTTGTTGAAACGCGGCATAAATGATTTTAAAATGCTAGAGTGGAAAGTTGGGGCTATCATCTTCCTGTGGGATTTCCATTTTTCACCTAAAAAAACTCGCTTTTAGTAAATTAAAAATTTAGTAACCGAAAGAGCACACCTTTACTGATAAGCAGTCCTTCACCGAGCCAAGGCTCGAAAAGTTCATATTCTTGTGACTTTTCGAGATGGATCTGGCTGCCTAATATTAACTGAAATAAATTTGGGATATAAATATACTGAAAGATTTGAAGATTTGTATTTTCTTGCCTCGATATCTCTAGGATCAACTAATCCCACGAGTAGTCTTGGTCCAACCCAGATCCTACCGACATCCGATTTCATATGTTTGTACATATGAAGGACATACTTGAATATTTCTGAAAGAATTAAAAATACCTAGGTCATCTACAGAATTTTAAACTACACTTTTATATTTATTATTAATCATAGAAAATACTGGATGATTTTTTTAGGTCTACCAGCGAGATTTTGCGTCCCACAAAAAAAAACGTAAAAAAACTCAAATTATTGATCAAAACAAAACTATATACATAGCATATACATACGTACAAATACGTAGCCGTAACATGATTATTGTAGTAAGATAGACTACGTTTATCTCGACGCGTTCGATCCGATTGAGAGAGGTTTAAATTCACTGGAGCGGACTCAAATAGACGGCGTAAACCCTACAGATTGAAATTCAATCATATTTAAAATTTCAAATCAAGCCGCTATTTCCAAACAGAGTTAATGTCCCTAGACAGGATTAAAAACCGTAGGATTCAATACTGATGATGTAAACGTATAATTATAAAAGATTTGACATAACTCAATCGGATCCATTTCAATCCGATCGAGTTGTCACGAGATAAGCGTAGTCATATAGAAGAAAACTTTTATATTGAAAATTGATGGCACTCAGTGAGAAGGTTTATGAAAGGTGCTCAGATAGTTTCAGAACATTACCCAGGGGGTTCTGCCATCAAGTTAAAATTGACTCTTGGAGATTAGGAGATATATTATGCGATTTCGAAAAGAGTTTATTTGATTGAAAAAAAAAATGCAAATGTTTTTAAAAACAAGCTTTTATTTAAGCCATGTACTAAAACGAATAAAATAAATGTAGGTTTTCGTTAAGATAATTAAATTCCAAATTGCGACAAGTTTTTGCAAATTGAAAAGCTTGTCGCGCGAATTGTAAAGAAAAAAATGCATACTTGGACAAATAGGTACCAATCACTGTCCAATAAAATTAATTGGTAAGTACCTACTTTCATAACATTTGGCGCGACAAGCTTTTCAATTTGGAAGTTTTAAACATTTTTACAAGGGGTAAAATATGTTTAATTTTTTTCACAGAATTGTGGATGATACCTTTTATGTGGTTTTGAAAAAAATCCATGTTTTAATTTTTTTTTCAAAACTGCAAAAATTCTTATCATCCACAATTCTTATGTAAAATATAAGCGGATTAGTAAAAGAATGGTTAATTTTTATCAAATATTAAAGGAGAAAAATGCGAAATGGGAAATTCAATATGGCCGTCACTACCATAGAACATTCTTAAAGTCAGTGGCGAACATTCTGTTGTTAATAAATTTGGTTAAGGTGTCCCTTGTGACGCCACTGGACTTAATAATTTTGATCTACTTAGGGCCAAATCAGAATACAAACATCGCTAGCACATTTCAAAAAAATTGGTCAAAGGATATTTGAATTAGATATTAATTAATTAAAAAAAATTAACACCATCTTGAATACATTCCCGGACCCCGGACCTATGTTTGTATCAACTTTTTTTCAACAAATGACCTGACAAATCACCCCCTCAGATATTGCCGCGTATTTTTTAAATATTCTGTAGGTACGAGAAAGCAAAAAAATATCATATACGAAAAGGGACAGGCTTGAAATTTAGTGTAATATGTGAGTAGATGATTTAAAGTACTCACCTGGAGGCTTCAATCCAATAGCTTCCAAAATGTTTCCAAAAATCGGAAGTGTTGGAGGGCCGGGTATCTGATTTCCCAGTTTTACATATCTCAAACTTTGCAGCCAGAAATGGTAAATGGTCAAAATGCCAGTAATAACTACCAAAATCATCCCCGCAGAATTCAACGAAGATATGTGCGAGTCCTCGATAATGGCCTAAAAGACACCAATACGACTATTACTTTTGACTTTAGGGGTATGGAGGGAGCTCACCATTGGTTCCGCCATGGTGGTCTGGTCGCTTCTGGAGCACTGATCACAGGAAAAATCAAAACCGAAAATCAGCTTTAGCTCCCTTTATTAATGCCATTGGATTGAATAAGTATGGTCAGGTTCATTAACTTTATAACGTACTATTCTTGGCATAATAAATGAGTGGAATTTTTTTGAAATATGGAATACATGAATATTATGGTAATATGTCACGTGTTTCCAAAAGCCGAACCAATCGCTCGAATATAAAAAAATGAAGATTTTTGGCAATGGACAATTATTAATGCTGTCGGTGAAATGCCATAACGGATATGAAGTTTGAAGATTGGGTTTACTGGAACTTTTGGAGAAGCCAATTTATTGTAAGGTCGCTAGAGCTCTTGACGTCATTGACAAAATAAATTAACAGGTCTAATTATTATGCTTTGCACACATATTCCCTCGCATGTCTGATCAGGGTTATTCAAGATCATGGAAAACAATTCAAATGGCAATAACGTCCTCAAAGCAAAACATGTGAATCAGTTCAATTTTACCTCATCCATATAAATATGGTATGAGGTAAATTTGTATCACTTTGTAAAATCGCGGATCAAATACATATACAACCAACGAAATACAGGGTGTCCCAGGATAAGTGAGCCAATAGGTTAGAAATACAAAAAAAAATTCTGGCTCAAATAGACTTGTATATCGTATATATGCTTTGAGATACTTATATTTACAAAATAATCTTAATCACATAAAAAAACTGTAGACCTTGAATGTGCCAACACTGACAATAATAACATCTTTTTAAAATCATGAAACGAAACAAAGTGCCTTTGGTAATGTATACAGTGCCCGCCAAAAAGTCTGCACCATATGGGAAAAATTTTTAGTAAATGACTTACGGAAAATTTGTTTGCGGCATCAGGTTTTGCTTGCTCTAGAACCAAAATTGACATAATCAAATGTTGTGACGTAGTCTATTTTATATGTCAAATTTGACATTAATGAAAAAATGTCCGAAAAATGGGCTTATTTAACCGAATTTTGAAAAAACTCATAGGGAAAAATGTTTCTTTCGCAATTTTATACCCCTGTGCAAAATTTCAAGAGGCTACTACGATTTTCATATTTTGCCCATTGTTGGATATTATTGGACAAAATATTTTAAATTTTCTAGATATTTCTGATCAGATCAGCATGACAGAAATATTTGCGTGTTTTTACAACCATTCACTATAGAAAGAAGTTTGTAAATCGAATTTATGTGTTTATCTGTAAAAATGAGATCAGTTTTGCACCAAGCGTGCTTCTTCAACAAGCCCTCATTTTAATTTTTTTGCAAAAAAAAAGGAAAAGACGGATATTTAGACCGTAAACTAAGTATTGTGCAGTATGTATTCAGTCAATGAGTGTTTTAAATTACATAGGATCGACTTTTATGAATTAACAAATACGGAAAAGGGCAAAATATGAAAATCGTAGTGGGCTCTTGAAATTTTGCACAAGGGTATAAAATTGCAAAAGAAACATATTTTTCTTATGACTTGTTTCGAAATTCTGTTAAATAAGCCCATTTTTCGGACATTTTTTTCATGTCAAATTTGATATATAAAAATGACTACGTCACAACATTTGATTATGTCGATTTTGGTTCTAGAGCAAGCAAAACCTGATGCCGCAAACAAATTTTCCGTAAGTTATTTACTAAAAATTGTTCCCATATGGTGCAGACTTTTTGGCGGACACTGTATATTCCATATATATATATATTTCTATACAACAGATTCTTATTCAGGACAACTGCGAGAACCCAAATATCTGAGAACCACGGAATAACCAAATTCTGTGACATTACCAAGTATAGTTCTAGATAGTATTCTCTATAGACTTTGCGGTTCTAGTACCTATACAGAATACAATGCCTTAGAAAATACAGTTTGATCTTAAGAATTATTATGAAAAAAACTATTACCTACCTACAAATAATCTACATGAGATGAGAGAACAAAATGAGTTCATTTCTCCGATATTTTGGCAAAAAATGTTATAAGTAGAGTAACCCAAATATGCAACACGCATATTTTGCGTATTTAGCATATTATATGCATTTTTTAAATATTTGCATATAGGTATCCTTAAAATATAGCATATTGTGCATAATTGAAAGAATTTAGGATAATTTAAATCTTTGGCAGGCGTTTCATTCATTTTTGGGAACAGGGGTCGGGGTCTAGGTAGGTACCCGGTTTTCCTAAAATAATATAGCTGAATTATAATTTTGTGGGCACTAGTCCTGGTGATCTGAAAACGAATAAAGTAGGTATTTATATCTATTTAATAAAGTACAATTATTGAACAGGACAGGGCAAAATTTGAAAGTCTTTTATCCGAAGTCGATACATGTAACATGCCTTGCTCGTGCTTTAAATAGGGTTGCTGAGGAAATTAGGAAACATTTTCCGCTTGTAAATAGTTTAATTTCCAACATGAAAAAAGTCTTCCTTAAAGCGCCTATAAGGGTTCAGTTCTGCAAAGAAAAACTACCAAACACCTCAACCTGTTATTACAATATGGGGCACTTGGTTGGAAGTTGCATTTTTTTATTGCGAGAATTTTTGCCAACTGAAATAATTTTGAAATGAATTTTCATTTATTCGAAAAATATGAGTTTTGATATGATTTTAGTCAGGCTGCCGTGTGTTTTATAATGAAGTTTAAAATAGAAAATTCCTCGGAAAACCATAGGCATATACCGTTAGCGTGGGTCCAAAGGGCTATTATTGCCATGTGAACTTGTATTTTAATAATTAATTTTTCCATGTTTCTGAACAGGCTGCCAATGAGAAGTATGCAAGTTCTTGTTATGAAACTGCCGAAGAAAAGATGGCATACCGTTTGCGCATGTCCAAGTACGCTTTACATCGAATAAATCGTTTAAATTATTAAATAACATTCAATTTAAACAGTACTTGGACATGCGCAAAAGGTATGCCATCCTTTTTTCAGCATTTTCATAACAAGCACTTGCATACTTCTCATTGGCAGCCTGTTCAGAAACGTGGAAAAATTATGTATTAAAATACAAGTTCACGTGGCATATAATAGCCCTTTGGACCCACGCTAACGGTATGCCTATATGGTTTTCCGAGGAATTTTCTATTTTGAACTTCATTATAAAACACATGGCAGCCTGTCTAAAATCATATCAAAACGCATATTTTTCGAATAATTGAAAACTCAGTTTTTCATATGAAGACATGAAGAACCCAGGATGACTCTCTAATTCATACCTTATTATTGTGAGAATATGTGCCACATAATGCCCTTTGCAAGGCATACTGAGTAAAATCACGTCTAAAAATCTGTCACTATCTCCCGGTCTACGAGGGGTGGATATCGCAACGGTAGACAGTCGAGAAAGTATAACTGGGATGATGACACAAAATTCGGGACGATTGCGGAGGGCAATGCTCGCCAGTGGTACGATGAAAATATAAAGTATGATTCCAGTTGGAATGAGATGAAAATGACAATCACTCAACCTTACTCAACAATTTCGTAAGTGTGTTCCATTCTCTAGGCTTCGCAAATCATGAGGTTTCATCAGCAGGGCAAAATGTTTGGGACATTGCTTTCAAAAATTATCTAAACTGATCTGAACATTCCCGAAGCGTATTTAGTAGATGCCGTGATCGGGGGAATTACAGACGAAAATATTGTCCTTACAGTTAAATCTGCGCAACATACTTATCCGAATATTTTATAGTTTTATGCGCCTATCGGTAATATGCCTGGACCGAGTAAAGCCTTTTTTTTCATGCCTGTACTCTTGTATCTCGGAAACTATATTTATTTATTTATTTGGTCTCATTTAACGCCACGGAAGCAGATTTTTTCACTTTTTGTTTGCCAATAATTGTCATGAGACGCAGAGTTTGAATGTCCCTGTACATCCCTTTGGACCCTATTGACCTATTGACGGGTTTTACAGAGGTTTTAAAATAGATTTTTTTAAATATATCTACCCTGTATTATACGGGTCACTATTTTTATTCTAGGTATATGTATACATAATGCATTGATCGATGAGACAGACCATCATAAATAATAATGCCTTTATTCCAAATTTGTCTAATAATTAGCCATGCCCATGTCTACCTAGGCGAAATTCAAAATCATACACATTTAGAGACACGGGTTCATTTGTTGGAAATTGCCATTGTACCATATTTCTCATTAATTTTGGAAAACTTCGTCGTCGCCGTCTGTAAACATGCAATGAATATGTATATTGGAACCAATGTCGAGGCAGGTATTTCCATAACACAATAGAATATTATAAATTTGGAAAACAAGTAGTGTGACATTGAAAAGTACAAGGTACCTATGGGTAATAAAAATGCATTTTGATTAGATGTTTTTAAAAGTTCCCTGTAAATTTGTAGCTTTAAGTTGACATTTTTTCTCGAAAACGGAGCCACATAATACGAAATATCGGAAACCGCTTGTCTCCTTCGGAAAATAATAATAAAGCATGTAGCTCTGTAGCGGATACAGTAACAGTAAAAATCACAAAGACAGCAAAGAAAGCAAACATAAGCTGCAAAAAAAGTCCTTTAACCAAGTTGGTTACATTCCGTTCATCTATTTTTTAAAAGTTCTTTAAAGAAAAAAGTGTGCGAAGATCGTGCGCCACGTAAGGTGGTGGTACTGATTATCGACAGTGTCCTATTTATCGACACTTTTGGCCGTTTTTTGAATGAAATAAGATATTCATAAACATTAGTCCTTATTTCACTTATGTTTATGGTTCTTTCATTCATTACCGTTCAGATGAAACAATGTGCATGCGTATGGTGATTTCGTTGGTCGTAACAAAATTCCTCAAAAATAACCAGTTACGTCAAGTAAATTCAAGTATGTGCCATTGCTCGCCACCTTAAGACAGGTTAGTAGATTTTTGCACCCTGGATATACTGGAGTACAGTTGGTTGTAGTGTGGGTTTATATTTTAAATTAATTAATATTATGTAAAATGATGCATTTCCTTTTTAAAATGAAAGCTGTAGTACCTACGTTTTTCATAAAATATTATAAGGTGTCGATAATTATTGGTACATGAAAAATTTTGACTAGGCCCAATTATCGATATAAGTGTCGATAATAGGATCCATAAGGATGAACAAACTTATGTTAGTAATTCAAACATTTTAGTGATAATTTTGTTTAGGTATGCCTAGACAAATCCAAAGTGAAAACCATATATTTTTTACTGACCAATTATCGACATAGGGATTTTTTATCGGGGAAAAAATATATGGAGGGGAAAAGTCGTGTCGATAATAGGTTCAGATATCTGTTGGTAATTGGTACATCCTTTTTATTCCAATTGCAGACATGAACAATTCAACGAAAACTAAGATTTAAACCTTTTCAGTAGCAAGAAAATATTATGCTAACAAAAAAAAAATAATTATGATCTAAAATTGGCATGCCATTCTGCCATTGATTTCAAATGTTAGACCAGCTAAATTGCACGGTGTGCCACAGATTGCATTAAACAATAAAGTAAACAGCAAAGTTCCCCGTCTTAAAAATGTGGCCAACAACTGTTCTAAGGCGAAATGAAGAGCAGTCGCTAGTTAAATGAATGTTCTGTCTTGCTAATTATGGATTTCTCATCATCAAAAAATGTGTGAGCCAGAACTAAAAAATATATAGAGAATGTTTTATGTAGTTTATGATCCCAATACTTTGAACTAATGTGACTGCTAGAAGACCATAATATTAAAGTTATCAAAAATCAAAGCAATATGTTTTTACTTTTAATACCATTGAAAAAAATAATTTTGTTATTTTTAAAATGTTTTCAATATAATATATGTTGTTAAAAAAAATTGTTTTTTACTCGTGTCGATAATTATAGTTCAGCTGGTGTTGATATTAGGTACTTCTTACTTTGCTACCTGTCGATAATAGGGTCAGTAGCTATATTTCAGAAATTTAATTTGTTTGCTTCAAAACGGAAAAACCAAGAGCAAACATAAATTACCAAGTAACAGTTTAATAAAAGAGTAATATTGAAATTGATAGTAATGTTAATTCATTCTAAAAATTTGCAGCGGCATTGTGAAGTTGACACTTGGCCTTATGGTGTCGATAATTGGTACCACCACCTTACCTAGGTATACTTTGAAGAGTCACGGAAAAAATACGCGGAACAAAAAAGCTTTCAATTATTGTATTAGATTAATATGCGTATAGGTACCTATAATACCTACTTTAGTTTCTCATAGAAACGGTTGATTTCAAATCAATAGTAAAATGAAAAAATTATCAGGATGAGTTGTGCCGGCAAAAAGTTGGAACCATATAAGGAATTTTTGTTATTTCTTTAATTTTAGGTCATTTGACATAGGTACCTGTCAAAAATGACTTTTAATTATAAAAATGGCTATATTCTCTGTGATTTTATTAGCCTGAAATAAATGTCCAGCGCGGGATAGGCACTTAATGTTCCGCTTTTTCGGGATTTCTCGACGGTCCGGCGGTGGCGCTGGCGAGTCGAATGTAATTAATTAATAATGTAATTAAATAACAATATTTAATAAGATTCCCCTTTTTAAGTTAAGATCAATGGAATAAAACATTCCAAAATGTTTAGAAGATTATACGTTATATATTCTCTTGGCTAAAACATAAATACCTATTTTTTGTTATTATATTACCAATAAATACCAATAAAAAAATAGAGACCATTAAAATTTGTTTTCTTTGACCTTCATATATATCCAAAGTGTCCAGTATCAAATTGAGACACACTGTATAAGCCGTATTTTCGCAAGCAGGGTTAAGGCCCAGAAAGTCTTTTTTCTGGGGTTAAGGTTTGACGCCCAAGTAACATTTTAAATTCCAATTGGCCTCTAGTATGTTTTATAAGAGTTTTATGGCTACTTAGAAAAGCCAAAGAGCTTTAAAAAGGCTCTGATAAATGCAAACTTTACTTGAGGCAAAATGGTTTTATGATAAAGTTTTATAGCAGCCCTCAAGAACTGTATTCAAGAGCTTTTTTATCTTGAAGTGCTCATGCCCTTATAGATACTTTATCTTTGCCTGACAATAAGAGCTTTATAAATATAAAGCCACTTGATCTTAAGACGGTGTTAAATGAAAGACAGTTTTATTAGGGCGGAAATAAGCATTATTGCTTTAATGACTGGTTTTATAGCGTCCTTGTAGTCTTCTATAAAACTACATCACGTCAGGCTTTATGCTTGCTTTTAATGAGAAGCGGAAAGCATCATAAAGTCAAATTGGAATATAAACTGTCCCTAATAAAACTATTGTGCTAGCAAGAAGGTAGATTAAAACCTTTTGACCATAGACACACCACGGATGAGTGTCAGTAGCGTAGCGCATACATGACGCGATCAGCTAGTGCGAGTGCATTTTAGTAAGTAATAATTATTATTATGTCCACTTTTTTGGATAACTAAAATTTGAGGTTATAAATGCGAATGCGGCCACTCAGAACACACGAGTCAAGGGCGCTATAAAACTATTTAGCTTTGTGGTGTACTTATACAAAGCCAAAAGGTTCTGAAGATCTAAAATAGGACTAAATACTCTTGAACAAATGAAAGTTGGCCTTTTGAATGACTTATGGAAGGCAATATTAAGAATAATTGGGTTTGAAGTGGATTTAGTTACATACAGGTACATAAGGTAATTTGGATTTATGACATCATTTATCGCTGCCTAATAGACTTATTGTGAAAGCGGACATATTTTTTGTTTGATTATACGCGTGATGTGTCATATTCTACGTCAACCTTTATGTCACATAACCAAAAATTAATAATTTTTATTTGGGGACGGGGTAGGTATACAAAATGAATATCGCATTTATCGGTGGAATGAAATTAACTAAGTCGCCGTAAATGGGAAAGCGTTGAAAAATTTAAAATAAGTTTTTTTATTATATATATATATATAGATTGTATAAATCTAATGTATTTCTGGGGCGCTTTTTAATTTTCAGTGCGTATTTTGTGCAAATGCATCAGAAAACTTTTCTTCGTTTGCGTATTTGGGTTACGGATCACGCGTATTTCGCGCTTATTAGAACCACAAATTGGAACGCCATTCCCAATAAGACACGCAGAAATATGCATAGAAGGCAAATAAATCTTCTTTGTGGAAAGCTTAAAGCAAATTACCTAGCTCTCAGGGTTTCTCAAATCCACTATAAAACCAAAAGGAATTACACTGCCAATTCAAGACCATTTAGCCTTACTACTCAGTTTAATGAAGGTTTTATAGCAGCTTTATGAACGGTTTTATAGATACCTTGAAGGCTTGGCACCTAAGGTGGAGATAAGGCAAAAAGGTTTTATGGCAGTTTTATCATTTTACCCTTAGAACCTTCATAAAGTTCTCCACTTTTGATTTAAGGCCGTTTTATCTTTGCCTTCAGAACGTCCTGAAGGCAAAATAGCTTTAAGGGATACCCTTGAAAACTGGTTTTATAGCTACCTTGCAAACCATAATAAAACTTGAAATGTTACTTGCGGCGGGTTTTGTTTGATTTATTACTGACGTCAATAAATAAAAAACCGGATGTTTTTGGTATAGGTAAGTTTGGCAGCTGTTAACATACATTTGCAATATATTTAAATTATTATGGATCCGCCCCTGCCATTATTTGCTGATCAGAGTAAACTAATAAACAGGGATCACAGTAATTATCTTGGCGTCGAACAGTAGGTGAACAAAACCATTAATCCCACCTCTAAATCTTTGTAGATACCTTCATGTCAAACCTAAATTTTTTGTTTTGTGACTTGAACTGACAGAGTTGACGACGTTGACATTTGACCTATTTTGACATGACATAATCATATAAAATACTATTTGTATCACAAAATATATATTTGTATTTTATATGGACATAATCATAACAACAGTATAAAAAGGTCGGTGTTAATTTGGCTGTGATTGTGATAAAGAATATAATCTGAGGACAAACATTGAAAAATTCGACAAAATATGTGATTGTACGCCAATAATGTGTTTAACCGGATGTCTGGACTGTTTATCGAGATGGAGACTGTGGATAAGGCCCCTAGCAATCCTTTGTTATGCTGTAGCCGCTTTGGTTCTTGTCCCCTTGTTTTTAGTTAAATCCCTTCAAGATGGTTTTAATAAACACGATCAAGAAATACTTATCGCTGGAGTGTTCGTTTGGGTGGCGATTCCCTTATCGCTATGGGAAATCATTCAGCATGTTATACACTACACGCAGCCCAAATTGCAGAAACATATTATTAGGTAAAAAGGGGGCAGTAATTTGAGTTTCGAATAGAACACACATTTTAGCCAAGCCTGGGGAAAATGTAAAAACCTTTCCGCTTTCTATTAACTGAAAAATAGTTGTACAGTACCTATCTGCTGTTATGTAAAAGCCAGAAGTCTCAATTACAATAAATAGTAATTTCATTTGTTTTAGAATATTGTGGATGGTACCAATTTACGCGATCAATGCTGTAAGTGTTATAATTTTGTTCTAATTTTTGAGAAATGTTAAAATTTTACAAGAGATTATTTTTGTGCCATGTTTAAATTTGTTTTTTTTTTAAGTGGTTGGGCTTGATTTATCCCAAAGAATCTGTTTACGTAGACAGTTTGAGAGAGTGTTATGAGGCTTACGTAATTTACAATTTTATGAAATTTTTGCTGAACTACTTAAACATGGAAATGGATTTGGAAACTTGTTTGGAACTAAAACCCCAAGTTAGGCACATTTTTCCATTATGTTGTCTTCCCAACTGGGAAATGGGAAGGTAATGTCCTTTATTCAAAACTTGTTGATTAAATTAAATATTTTCTTCTAATAATGATATAGGCAGAGATTTGCGACTTCTTGACTTTCTCAGATTAAAAGAAAAACAGATCCACTTCATTTTTAGGCAATTTTAAATCATTAACTATTATAGTTTTCATCTAACTTTTGTTTTGTAAGGAGAAATATGTTAATTTTTTCAACATGCTGTAAAATGTACATTCTTTTTTTATTTTGCCTGTTTTTAGGGAATTTGTACATATCTGCAAGCACGGAATTTTACAGTATACTGTAATACGACCGCTAACCACTGCAATATCTTTGTAAGTTGTAGTTTTGCTTGTGGCAATAGCTTTTTTCAAATTGTCTTAATTTTTTGCAGTATTTGCAAAGTGAGCGGTGTCTACGGCGATGGTCAATTCCAGCCAAATGTTGCCTTTCCGTATCTCATTGCCGTCAACAACATTTCACAATTCGTCGCTATGTATTGCTTGGTCATGTTTTACAAAGCTAGTTTAGCGGAACTGAAACCTATGAAACCATTACCAAAATTTCTATGTATTAAGGCTGTGGTATTTTTCTCTTTTTTGTAAGTCACTTATTACTACAACACTAATAATTATCTTGAAAATGCTTCAATTTTTAGTCAAGGCGTTTTGATAGACCTTTTCGTCTATACGGGCGCAATAACTCCATCAGAAGCAGATACTGATGGGTTAAGCCTGTCTACCAGACTTCAAGATTTCTTAATATGCATAGAGATGTGCCTTGCTGCTATTGCGCATCATTACAGTTTTTCGTATGAACCCTATGTTAGGCCAGGGTCTCAGAATCAGACTTGCTGCCAAGCTTTCCTTGCCATGTGGGACATTTCAGACGTTCACACGGACATACGCGAGCACTTGGGCATTGTCAGTAAGTAGAAAATGGACAATTTTAACAAACGCCCTCAGTTAGTTTTTCAGCGCTGGCAGTGTGTCCTTGGCAGAAATTCTCGATATATCCTAGAGAATTCAACGCCTGCCAATAATATTACCCCTGAAAATCCTCTCTTCTAGGTGGTACAATAAGTAGAAGAATACGGGGAAGGTCCATGTACAGTATACCCAGGGGAACAGACGAATATTCGAATTTGGTGTCTCCGAGAGCAGCCGAAAGTGTGCCCTCTAGATTTTACCAAAACGAAGAAACCGACGAGTTATACGTGAACTACGGCACTGTCGGTTCTAGTCAGCAACCGAAAGTTCATAAACCGCCCGTTTGAAAATATTTTGCTAGGTAGGGTTTAATTTTACCGTTGCGAGGATGAAAAATTAAAATAAGAGTTAGTTAAGAGTTTCTTTCAATTTTAATTACAGTATGTATAGCGTATACATTATATTTTTATTGCAAAATATTTATACAATCACATAAGCTAGAAGCACCCTTCAAATTTGAAAAAAAAACATACTTAAAAACATTTTTGTATTGCATATTATATTTTCTTAATTTATACAAATAAATATATTTCTGTTGAAAATTATAGTTTTAATCAACAGTAACAAAGAAATAAATAACAAATTAATTTAAAATTGTCATAGATAAAATACTTCCACCACAAAATGTTCCAATCAGTGGCGGAGCATCGCGGAGGCTATAATTACTTATTATTCCTACTGTCAAGAAATTTAGCCCCGCCTGCCAGTGTCACGCTATGGCACTGGTTCCAGCTCTTTAAGAATCTGTTGTTTCTCTTTAATTTTGAACCTTATGGTATACACAGTGGGTATCACATAATTCTCCAGAAGCCGATTTTTTAAATACTTTATAAATATTTAAGAGAGTCCCAAAGAGAACTTCATTTTGCATTTTTCCGTATCTTGAAATTTTATGCAAATGCTATATGATTCTTGAGAAATTCTCTTGATTTTTATTTTCAAATGTTATAGTCAAATATTTTGCACTACCTTTGATTTGATTATTTAATGATCTGTCAAATTAGATAGCTCTTAGTTGCCCTTATGGTGTTAAAAGGAATTTTACTCAATGATATAAGTATAATGGGAATTCTTTTTTTAATCTTAAAATTTTAAGGAGATTCAAACGAGATATTTGAAGTTGTCAAAACGAAAAATTATTTTTGACATTTTTTTCGCTCTTAAAAAAACATTTGTTTTGTTAAAAAATCAAGTAATCCATGAGATGAGCACTTGTCAGATGCTGAGCAATATTTTTGTTCTTATGCACTCGTGGGACATTATATCGTTACAATTTAACAGGGGTAGTGTTCCCGATCAAATCTGAACACCCTGTATGTACTACCGAATGTGCTTACTTTTTAAAAGTATTTTAGTATAAAAAATATTTCAATATTTTTAAAGTAATGAAAAATATTTCTTTTAGAGAGGGTAGTTACTATAAATACTTGTTGAAGCATTGAGTAGGTAAAGTAATTCCTTTACTCAATGGTTGAAGTCAGTTACATAGGTATGTTTCTAAAAAAGTAATTAATAATGAAATATTTTCAATATCTGAAAAGTAATTAATATGCTAGTACTTATATACTTTTTCGAAGCCAGCTCTGGAGAGATTTAGTCAAAACACTGTTGCCAAAAATAAAATAATAAATTAAACCCACTTCATTTAACATTGTCCTGCTATATTATTTTCTAAATCATGAGCAGCTTCTTTTTCTTTTGGCACTTCATTTTCAGTACCTTCATTCAAAGGAATCTGCACTCTTCTTTCAGTGTCATTATCTTCGCTTGAAGCAGTGATCGACACGTTTTCCTGAACAGAATCTTCAAACTGATCTTGTTCTTCGGAACCTTCATTTCCGTCATCCTCCCCAAATGTTTCGTCCTGAATATCAAGTCCTGCCAATTTGTCTTCAACTGTTTGTTCTTTATTCGGTTCATTTTCGTTATTATCTTTTACGCGTCCCGTAAACTTCCTATTAGCAAATCTTCCTGGTCCACCCCTGCCCCTATCCCTTCTCATCTCTCTTGAGAAATTAGAAGGTGCCCTTTTCTCACGTTCTCCATGTTCTGGAACATGCTTAATGTTCGGCAAAATAGTACTTTCATCTATAGTACAATTTCTGTGTCCTGTACTAGTGCTGAGCTCCACTTTTATATTTACCGGATTTTCAATTTGCCGTGCATTTTCGCCCCTCGCATTCCTTGGGGGCCTACCACCTCTCAGATTGCCACGACGTGAGTGCGGTTTGGCTTCGTTTTTAGGATTTTCCGGAATGTTATTGGGGGTTTTATCGCTATCTGGATTCCTAGGGCTTCGTTGGGGATGATGCCTTCTGAAGCTGCCACTTTTCTGAGGCGGCCATTCTGTGTTATTATTTCTAGGATGATTTTCTCTAGGCCCATTGTGGCGCCCTCTAGGACTTCTCTCTTCGTGTTGCTCCCTCTCGGGATCCTTCAGGAAGTTATATGAAGGATCTGGAGGAGGCCCACTACCTCGAGTCTTAAACAATAAGATATAAAAGTAATAAATATTATTAAAAAAAACCTCTCTACCTGTTGCCGGCCCTGTCCCTGTCCATTTTGGTGCTTCTGGTTCAGAAGGTCTCGCAAATCCGGGACTCCGAAATTATGGATAGCTTTGGAAACACCCGGCTTTGGCCTTTGCCTATTTGTAGGTCTGAATTGTTGGTTGCCTCTAGGAGACTGTGTAATTTCATCTTTGGGGCTTTCGCTCATTGTTTTTGCCTACAAACTACAAGGTATCCACCTACTTGAGTTCTAAAAATAAAAGGTTATCCTATGGCTAAAAATTATTACATAATAAAAGAGTAGCTTCCAAGTTTTCAGATGAAACGGGAAAAACAACTGGAAAAGAAGGAAAAGGAAATTCCTAATTTTAAATTTCCCATATTTTTTTTAGTCAATGGAGAATGGATAATGGATTTCATCCATAGACTAAAAAAATAATTGACATTGTTGGCCTTGGTTGTTATTCTAAGGAACAAGGAAGACAAAAAAGCAAAAAGTAACAAATCAAATTATATACTTGGACAAAGCCACAAGGTCTGGTCAAATTGCCAAACAAGGCAAAAATGAATAAATATATTTACTCTAAGTAAAAACAATCTCACCTCTGTTTTTATTTTTCTCTCTATTACAAATATAGGTAAATAGGTACCTATATTATCTATTATTTAGGTACTGTTAACAAAGTAAAGACAAAAATAAAATTGTTATAGATAATAGCAGGTAGAAGCAGCAGTAGACTGGCCGTGGTACGAGGTAAAGTACCTACCTATTATAATCCTAATATGAAGGTGGAGGTCATTGAACTTAACGTTCCTGAAATAAACTATTTCTAGTCTAAACTTGAAGAAAAAAATAATTGTAAATTGTCACTAGGAGTTGTTGCCGATAGGTTTTTGAGAAAGCGAAACATACTTTATAGAAGTTCGGCAAAAAAGTATTTATTTATATTTATAATGCCTCTAGCCTCTGCAACCTATTATCCCAGAAAAGTCCTTTTCTGGGCTATTATACTATCTCAATTCTCTGTACCTACCTCTATTTATTTACATTTTTTACATCTACTTCTGTGACATTATAAAATCAATGAACGTTTAATAACAAATTCCCAAGAAAATCCGGTACAAAAAAAATCGTAGCCTGCCCTGGATTTGCATTTTGAAAATGGTGAGGAGAAACGGTTTTTGAAACAAAAAAAAGTTCAAGCGATTATCTCCAAAAATAAAGATTTTATGGATATGTATATGTTTAAAAGTAGGTAGGTACCTAGTTGTTTTATATGCTCTGGCAAAACGGAAAGCCCGTTTATCATTTGGCCGCCAAAATTCGAATTCGGAATTTGGCTTTTGGGTGTGTATTCGACTGTTCGTGTAGCGCGCACGCGCAGAGTACTCGATGTTAGCTGTCATGAGGGGTGGATACATTTGTGCGCGGAGGAAAAAGTGAAAAAGAGTGGTTGTTTGAATAAGCTTGCAAGTTTTTCATTTGGCAGTAAGGAATTAAAGTCATAATAATTCGATCGCATTTGAGGTGAGTGCGTAGTTCCCGTACTTTCTAGGTAAATTACGTCCGCTTATATCGACATTAAAAATGGCCGTCGAATACTAAACATCAAAGTGGCCAAATCAAAGTATATAAAAAAATAAAATGCAGCAATTTAATGAATAAATGAATGTACTTGTATTGCTAGACAGAACTGATAATTACGTAATCTATTACATAAGTTTAGTTGCTAGGACTAGGTTAATATATAAAAGGAAATTCATGATTAAAGTTATTTGTGTCAGGTGTCATTGGACGGGCCCTATTCTACCAACTGTTTTTTAAAGTTTCTGCTTCACCTAATCAGCCTAGGCCTTTGTGTCTTTTTGTTTTTGTATTTTGTTTCAAAGGAAATGCTGCTTTGGCCGTGTGGGAGTATTATTTTGACACAGCAACAACTTTGATTTATTGATTTTTGCACAGAATCGTCCTAAATTAAGGGTATTTTTAGAAAACTTGGAAGCACGTTCTTTTTAATTCATAGACGCGGTTTTTCAGATTTTGTAAGCAAACATTGTTCAGGTGGATTCATAAAATGATAACATTTTGTTATGCACTAGATAGCATTATTTTATTAATATACATGATGCGTCGATGAGTCATACTATGTCCTTATTTTAAGTAAACTTGGCGACCTTGATGTTAAAAAATGTACTAACTTAGGAAAGTTGGTAGTTTCTAACTAGGTACCTATATTAGCTAGGTACTTTATCTACTATAGTGTAAAGTGGTACCTACCCAAGGTCGATAGAACTTGGTAGGTACCTACCTATCCTACCTGGGTAGTTGTTGATAACAAATACCTAATTGGTAGTACACTAACTTGAGACCCACCCAAATTGAAAAAAATAATACTTGGTAATGCTAGATATGAGATAACAAAAGTTATTGATAATAGAGATAATTATAGTATTAGTATTATATTATTATTTTATTATCTTATTATGCTAATATTTTTGCCAGATAAAAATTTACAGATATGACTTGATTTTTTTCCAGCACTTAGTTTTCCGTCATTTTAGTTGTAGTTAAGTATAGGAAATTATTTCACCGAATAGTGAAATGTGGCCGAATATCGAATAATTCGGCCTAGCAATATTCAACCCAATAGGTACCTATTCGAATATTTGGCAAACTATTTGGCCGAATATTCGGCTAAGTATTCGGTTAATCCAAAATCCAAGGGTTACCTAATCCCTTGAATTTATATTGCTATGTAGTAGGTATTTCTTATCAAAACACAGGTATAAGTATGCCTCTATGATGAATAATGAAACTGACACTAAACCTACAGATCAATAGGTATAAAAATTATTCTTAAAAACCAGGAAAGAAAGGATAATGCTTAGAGTGCCTAGAGATGCACCAAATATTCAGTAGCGTAGAGCGTAGCAGACACCACATAATTGGCCGAATGTTCGGACGCTGACGCAAGACCGAATAATGAATTTACTACTGGCTGGAGATGCACCTGATATTTAACAAATTAAATGTCAAAGATCCAAAGATAATAGTTTTTTTTTTATATTTTAAGCAGATTAAATCGAAAGTCAAATTAACTCCCCGAATAATTAGCCGAATATTCCGTTTCTAAAGCATTATTCGGCAGTGCTCACAAAAATAAAATCGTCGTTAAAATGGGTCAGAAAATAAAGTTACAATGGTAGGAGTTTTATGTTATGGGTGTGAAAAGCCTGTATACCTACAGAATTTAATGTTTAAACTCAATTTGTATAATCCTTGTCTCTGGAAAGACAATGGAATTATAATATTATGTAATTCAATGACGAAACGAAATTAATATACCTATTACATCTCGAGTGCTTCAACCTTTTAAGATCACTCCAGTAAATCCCAATGAACTCCAACCATTATCAATGTTTTCGAATGAGAATGAATGTCTAAATTATTAACGAAGTGTGGGTTTAAAGTTGACTACGGGACGGCTTTTGGTTATGATGTAACAAAGTGAATATGGTTGACCTCCGGCTGACATCATCAGTTAATTAGGAAACTGAATTCGGCACTGCCCCATCCATCGTGTATCCGTACAAAACAAAAATGCATTGGCTCCCCCTTTTGATATGGTAAATATTTGAGTAGGGGAGTTCAGTGCAGAGGCACCTGTGAAAGACCTGTATAGTTATGGCCACGGCTTTCCATTTCCTGGCGCCTACATTTGTGGGATCTAAAAATAAACCAAGTGTAAATATGATACTGAATACATTTTGTAAAACAGAAAGTTATAAGAAACGTTGTGGCAGAAAGTACACACCTATTCTTTGGCAATAGAGCGATGCTAATGAATTCCTTCTAGACATATAATTAGATAAATAAACAGTCTAAACACCACTTCTATTGAAAAAACAAAATGATGTTTGGAAATTTTGGATGTTATTTTCGTTTGAGGCAGACAAAAAGCTTACGAATACGTCAGACACTTTTGAATTGCCCTGTACGTATAGTAATGACGTCAACACTTTATTTATAATAACGGTGTTGAAGTGTTTTTATTATTGTCTTCTCCTCTTCAGAATAACCAAGGAGTTTCCGTTATAATAGTTTCCCAAGATTTTAATCTTTTGTTATTGTTTTTACTATTCTATTTTAAGAAGAGCTTCGGCAGAGAAAGAGGGGGAAGATAAAAAAATGTAGCTTTATGTTGCGTGTGATTTTAAGTGGGTTTTGCGTTAATAATTATAGCATAATATAAATAAAACGCATATTTATGAGACAATCTACTGATTTGCATGAGAATAGTTCCACTGCCTTTGGTGCATGGAAACATTCATATTATATAATCATTAATTTGGTCACATAAAACGTGTTTATAATAAATTAGTGGGCTTATTTACATACGACTAATATGGGAAACTATTACACTGGGTGAAAAATGAAGACCCCAGACCTGTCTGCATATTTTTGAAGAAAATAAAATTTATGGTGTTCATGATAATTTCATGAATATTAATTTATCTCCGCATCTGATGAGTTTAGTTTGATATCATTGAACTGATTTTGTGCAATGGTGCGTCCACGTAGAAAATTTATAATTTATTGTTATGAATCATATAGCAAAACTAGGTTATCCTAGAAATTACCTTTAGTATCGCTGATTTGTAATAAGTATTGTGAAGAATAGGTATATTTAATTAGTAGCTTTATACCTAACAAGGCTTGGCTATATTTCTACCCTGGCCTCGACCTAATTTCTTTTTAACTGACTGTGCCTTGGAGGATTCACGTGTATCACGTGTATACAATCTCAAAACTGTCTTTTGAGTGTATTTTTATTTGGTAGTACCTAGGTACATATTTATAATTTAATTTGTTATAATATTTCAAAAAAACTAGCTAATCCATTTTATAATATTATAATATAAATATTTTCCACTTTGTAGATATGTTTTGGTAGAGGAATGAATCTCAACAATTTCTACAAAAATAAACCTACAGATACACTGGCTTTAATTCCAAGAGACTCAAAGAGCAAGTTTTAAAATAGGCTAGTGGAGAACAAACAAAGTACATACATCCAAACGTACGAAAATAGGCCTCATTGTCATTGATTCTGAGACATAATTATTGAATGATCTGTAGACGAGTTGTGAAGTTTCTTTTTTATTTCGTTATATTTTTTTAAGTTTATTTAAGTTTTTAGGACTCAATTCCACGTAAGTTGTTTGTTTTTAAAAGCTATTAAAACCACGTATTGTTCAATAGAGCACCTACTTGTCATATTACATTTCATTAATGAAAATTTATACGGAATAAAATGGTCTATTTTACACCCAGAATGCCATTGGGCTGCTTGAAAGGTCAAAAGTAAATAAATAACACTCCAAAATCTTTTAAACTACAGCAAAAAACCGAGGAAAAAACATTTTTGAAGCGATTCTTTACACATGAAATCCCTTATTGCGGAAATCAATCTCTATCATTGACTACTCAATACCTCTACCTGATTGGGTTGGGGGGTTGAGTAAGGAATAATTTCAACGGTTAGGGGTTGGTTTTGGTTGGCCCTGTGTGAATAATGATTATATTGTGATACAGTGCCTCGGAAAGGCATGTTTTTCCAGGCAGTGTTGTCAGGTTTTCATGAGGCAATCATGAGACACGGATTTCGAAAAGTTTTACAAAGTTTGGTCAATTATCTACAGTTTTTTATATATTTCAAATGAACGGCGCTCGTAATTTTTAAAGGTTATCGCAGCGATAAATTAAACAAAAGTAGGATAATAACAATATTACGACCATAATAATAACCAAAAAAGTATGTCGATATTCGGGAAGCCATAATTATCTTTTTAAAATGTGGAGATAAAATATGATACAAAGACAAACCTATCTTTCTTGCCGGTTCTATAGAAAACCTTTTAAAATAGAAGAAAATGTTCGAAAATTATGCAAGATATAAGATTTTCTCTTACAGAAGATAGAAAGTTATTGAAAAATAACCTGCCTACCTAATTTAGTATTTTCAAAACACATTTTTGTTCCAAAGGTCTTCAAAAAACGCTTATTTTGGCATTATTACTTTTGTCAAAATGCAAATCCAAGGACGGTTACGATTTTTTTATACCCCAGAATTTTACTAAAACCATTTAGCGTTTTTTTTTTAATTTAAAATCTGACACCATAGCGTTAATCAGGACTCGATCAGGACACACCAAAACCCCCATATACCAAATTTGAAAAAAAAAAATGTTCGGTTCTACACCGTGTTACAGTTGAGTAGAAATGGGAAAGTTCCCACTTTACGAAAATTCCCGGAAAGTTTCCGGCAAAAATTTTCGAAACTTTCGGAAAGTTTCCAGTTTTCTTTTTTAGTGTTTAGTTTAATAATTAGTCACTTAGAGCTTTCCAAAAATACCAAATATGTCATATTTTGAGTGAAATTTGTTAAAGATATTGCAGAAAAGGTATAATATCACAAAATGTAAAAGGTTTGCTTTGTAATTGGTATTTTTCATGATCATAATTCAAAATTCCACTTTCAGATTTTAAATTATTAGTAGGTATTATTATTTAGTTACTTACTACCTACAGTAAAAAACGTAGGAAGTGACAGTTTTTTTTTGTTAAAAAATACTTATTATTTTTTTTGCAGATTTAGCTGGGACAAAAAAAACATTACTTCCGCTAAACCGAAAGTGATATGTAACCGTGTTGTGCAGATTTTTTATTCACTTTACTAATCTAATGAAAAATTGCAACAAAATCGCCATCTTAATTTTAAAAAAATGGTAATTTGGTGATAACTTTTTTCTTTGAAATTAAACTGTTTTTTTTCTTGGCGGAATTCAATTTCTTGGAAAAAAAAACAACACAAGTTTTGTGTTTGAACCACCAATGTATCTTAAAAATTACCGAGATAATCGCTAGTGACACCTTAATTGCGTCACCCTGTACAAAAGTAAACATAATAAAATAGAAAACTGATAAAACATAGATAAATAAAAAAAGATAAAACCAAATATGATAGAATATAATAAATTCACATATTCATATTATGATTATTATTTACCTAGTTTAATTTAATTTAAACTTATTAAATTTCAGAAGTCAAAAAGTATATAGAATATAATAAAATATATTTTATCTGTGGTCTATAGCCATTGTTTCAGAAATCCAAGGTAAGCTGTGGAGATAAACTAATTTCACTTACTATAATAGGTATTGAGTACATAGTTAAAATCTTCAATCCATCAGTGCATTTTTCAGTTAGTGTCAATGTCAAATAAATTATATTTATAATTTTTTGGTAATTTTGGCTATTGAATCGAAAATAATGAAAGAAATAGGAAAGGTCTTCTTTATGTAATCGAAATAACCATTATTGATAGAAAATACTATCAATAATAAAAAAGGAATACACATCCCATAATTTAAAACGACTATTTTTTTAAATAAACAATTTCAATTTTTTATTAAATTAAGTAATTTTTTGCAGTATAACTGCGTACTAATCAACGTCGCGCAGGCATAGATATATTCCTTTAGGCGGGGAATTCAAAATACAACCCAATAATACTGGCGTTTTCGCCAGCATTCAAAATCTCCGTTTAAACGTCATTATTGTCACTATGGCCTCCTACGATTACGGCTCCCTTCGGTGAAAGGGAACCGAAGGGAGCCGTAAATAGTAGGAGGCCATGATTGTCACTATTATAGTAAAATTATTTTAAGAAGTCCTTACTGGGACTGTCAAATGGTAATTTCGCTATCTTAAGTTGGCATCAGTGCAGCAAAAAATGCAACCGGGCCATACGTCCAGGTCAGTAACGAGCCCATTTGCACAATTAATTACTACTAATAACACGAACAAGAACAACACAGACGGTAAAACTCACGAAACGTACAACACCCGCGAATATTTTCACTGCCCAATGTTTGAACCCTTTTGAACGATCCGGAAAACCTTCACTGTCACTTTCACAACACCGAAACAAAATTTGCCTGAGTCCGCCCCATAGACGCTGGCGCAAGTGGCTGATTTTAACAAAATACCAAAATGAAAGTGTTTCCATGACGTTTGAAATTATTATTAAAATGAGTTGTCCTAGTCATAGTTATTTTTAATTGTAGCGGTATAATCGTGATTGGCAATAGGGTTTTTATTTTATTATGTTCTTTTTTCGTATCACTTGGGTAACTTTTCACATCATAAATCAATGAGTGACATCATTAACTGGTTAAGACACATATACCATTGTTATACCCATCGTTAACAGAAAATTTCTAGGGATTTTGTGGAGACTGTCATCTGACAAAATCGGGACTTCTTACAGTAATCGGGGTATAAAACCAAATCGATATTTTCTCAATACAGCTTGCATAGAAACGCGGCAACTCCGCAATATTTCGGCTAATCGCGAAAAAAACAAAACCCAGGAAAGATTCCAGGGCCAGCCGCGGCACCGCTCCATCTTGCGGCAGCGCTCCGCGCGCCGCAGGCGCCGCATTCCCGATTCCCGGCAGTCTTGGCAGGCCGCGGCACCGGCGTCGCGACGTCCGCTCGGCCCGCAGCCGACCACGATCGATACGGCCTCGATATCGGCGACCGCCGCGGTTTTTGTTTTTTCTTTCTGCTGCGGGTCAGTAATCGCGGCAGGGTGGTGGTGGTGGTTTTTTGCGATGTACGAGACTGGAAGTCTGAAGCGCTTTGTGATATTATAGGTGAGTGGCGGGGGTGGGTTATGTCATTTCCGTACCTACGTTCAAGAAGCGTTGGGAATTCTCCGTTTTACTAGTTTAGTTATATGGGTATTTTATGTCGTGTACAAAGGGCGAAGTTGCAACCCATGAAATAAGTAGGAGGTCATTTTTTTGCGAACAGACGCGAAAAGACTGGTTTAGTCCTAAAAGATTTCAATCTCTCAGTCAATCAAATCTTCAATCTAAGGAGTGTTTTGTAACAGGCGGTAGATACATTTGATGCCGAGGGAAGGTCTAAAAGTCATAAACCATAAACCATATAAATATTTAACAAGTGATAACTGGTAGGCATATGAATTTGATTATTTTCTGATAAGATCATTCAGACAAAACGTACAAACTCAGAGTCAATGGCGTAAGTAGTCAGAAAGGTCTGAAATTCCTTTTTATATGTATAATAGAACTTCTCTACATTGATGGATATTTTTTGGAAAGTTCAGTTTTAGTATAAAACAACTGAATACAAATTTTTGACAAAATATGAAGATATTAGATAAATAGTATTTATGTAATACATTATGTAGTAATTAGTTATAGGTACAGGGTGGTTCATTATAAATTGACACGCCCCTTAACTTGTTAGTTTTTGAGGTTAGAAAAAAGTTTTTGACAAAAGTGTTAGATACTAATACAAAGTTTTTTGTGACGCTATTGGACCGTGTACAGTGTGTTCTAGAAAGCCGTGGCAGACATAACTTATGTTTTTCTAAATGGAACACCCTATATATTTTTGCATTTGTTGAAATCTGCTCATCAAGGCAATTAAAATGATATTAAACTTTGTGGCATTATCTTTTTCCGTTTTTAAAAAATTCCGTATTCAAATTTTATACTAAATTTATTTAACTCGAATTTGTGGATCTCGTGATAAAGATAGACGATCAATGTAATAACGAAAAATATTTGTTTTAAACAAGAGAGTAACATAGTGAAACTCCAAAATGTTTAGGAGCTTTTACGATTTTCCTTAAATACTTTATTTCGAGAATATAATCAGAAAAATTTGAAAAGGCTCCTAAAGATTTTGGAGTTTCACTATATTACTCTCTTGTTTAAAACAAATATTTTTTGTTATTACATCGATTATTTATCTTTATCACAAGATCCACAAATTCGAGTTAAATAAATTTAGTATAAAATTTTAAAACGGAATTTTTCAAAAACGGAAAAATAGGATGCCACAAAGTTTATATTTTAATTGTCTTGATGAGCAGATTTCAAAAATGCAAAAATATATCGGGTATTCCATTTAAAAAAACATAAGTTATGTGTGCCACGGCTTTCTAGAACACACTATACACGGTTCAATAGCGTCACAAAAAACTTTGTAAAAAACTATTTTTTCTAACCTCAAAAACTAGCAAGTTAAGGGGGGGGTGTCAATTTATAATGAACCACCCTGTACATAAAAACCATAACTATTATAGTTGTACAAATATCATTTATTACTTTTTTCTTAATTTTCTTTGTACCTAATTTTAAAAAAATCTCGGAAGGTAACTGAAATTATATTTTATTTCAATTGGGTCAAAAATATTTGGTTTGTTTATTTTTACCATAAAAATATGATAATAAGGAGTTTTTATATATTTTGTTTTGTACATCTTTGAAAGATGATTTTATTTTTACGAATAAATGAGCATACCTATATAATTGCTAGTTTATTTTTTTTGCTCAATCAAATAGAAAATACCTAAATCAGATGCCCCACTTAAAAAAATCAAAAAGGTGTTTTTAGGTGGGTTTTACTCATAAAATTCACTCTTTTTTTGTTTATTAAATAAAATCTACTAGGTTTTTTTGGGTTGCCCACTGGGCAACCCACCCTGCCCTCCCTCCTAAAACATATCGAGAAATTTCATTTGAAAAAGTTATTCAAATATAAACTTATGTCCCTAAGTCAAGTTTTAAAATAATTGGCCTACTTTGATTTTTGTGATTTTTTTTCAAGAGTTAGTTTATGTAAAGTGCCTTTTGTGAAAAAGATTTAATTTTTTATTCAGGTTTGCTATATCAAAATTCAAAACAATGGGTCTATTTTCATTTTTGTCCTTATTAGAACGAAAACCAAAACATGAAGAAAGTAGGCCGATAGTTCTGAAATCTGATATAGGGACAATATGCAATCCTCAATAACATTTTCTTATAAGATTTTTTGATGTGTTTTTTGCAAAAGGCACTTTACCTAAACTAAGGCGTGGCATAAAGTTAATTACCCTTCTATTTAAAGAACATGTTTTTAAAGTGTGTTCTTGCTTGAATTAGTAGATACCTAATGTGTAAAGTCAACATATGAGCAACTTTAAAAATTATTAAGCATATAAGTTTCATTATGGAACTATTGAGAAAAAATATTATTTAAATTTTCAGTATAAACATTTAGAACATTAGTCAACTCTCAACTCATCGTTAAAATAACTGGACCATGACTGCTGCTTTGAGCCAATAAACAGGCGACTGAAATGAATGATCACATTACTTTTCAGTTTTACTGGTGTTAAGGACCCAACGCATTTAGGTGGGTTATTGCATAGTAATTTTGTAGGTTTTTCTGTGGTTTGAACCACAAGGCCAGAATGTTTAAATTTTTATTATTCAATAATTTGAAATTTATACTTTACCCAAACACTTCAAGTTGCATTTGATGTCCTGATGTCGTTATTGGCAAACAATTTTTTATCTTTCCAGTTTACTTTGCAATATATTACATCTGATAATTCTGCTTATTTTTTCAAGGACACCTCTAAATGAAATAATATTTTGTACGAACTTAATGTCGCGAATTTCTCAACTATTAAACTTTGTGATTATTGTGGGAACATTACGTTTTGTTTTACTTTTTGCTTGAGTGTACTTTCCTATTGTTTCAGAAAGCCAGCTTAGCTGGTAACAGAACATGACGACCGACATAAGCATAGTAAGGTGGGACCCCACCCTACAGCAGCAGATCGAAGAAGACTACGAATACGATGGAGGAAATTCTTCATCCAGACTTTTCGAACGATCTCGCATAAAAGCACTAGCAGGTAATAACCCCCACTAAAGTGCATATAAACATTTATCCACCATTTTTATGATCTCATTATACCCGCTATTCTAAAATATAAACAAGCCAAATTAGTTTATGCAAAACATACAAACAAATTTAACCTTTATCTGTTAGCCATACAAAAGTTATCTCTTAATGGCCTTAGAACGACCCTTGGGGTGGTTCCATCAGACCCTTTAGGTATAGGTTACTAAAGTATTAGCATATATTTTGGGTAAATGGATATTTTAGTTTCTATTTAAAATGAGTCTAACATTTGACAAGGTTGTTACTGAATTACGAGGTAAAAAAATAGTACTGGTAGTAGTTTTATAATCAGTGGAATTTTATCAAAACCATAGCATCCTGTTAAGAATTGAATAAATGAATCTAAAGTCTATCCAAGTTACAGCGGCAGTAGATATAAATAAAGTCACATGACCGCATTGCGATCGATTACCAGGGTCTGACTAATATGAGATTCCAAGTGGCTTGTAATTCTGAACTAATTCTTTTAGAAGTTCTAATAATTGTGTTTTCTTGAAATCGGCATTAAAATGTCCCAAAATCGTCATTGAAAGCACAGAAATCGTACAATAATGTAGCCCATTTTTTCAATAAGTAGGCCTTGGCGAGATGTAAACATCAAACGTCAGACGCGGAGAAATCGCCCGTCAAAAGTGACCAAATATTCAAAACCCGGCCGATAAAGGCCCATTTAACTTTTCGTACACATTGCGAAATTGTTTCCTACAGAAGCGCAATCCTTCAGTCTACATATTTTAGTAAATTTGAATATCAATAGATTTGTTGTGTTAGCTGCACAAGAAGCAGCAGTTTGGTTTTTCTGTTCGAAGGTGCCGTACGTCATTATACTTGTCCTAGGTAGAGCGATCGGTAAAGTCAAGCAACGCCGCGCGTAGTCGGTTCGTGGACGGGTGATCCCTTATTATTATTTTCTTGCCTAATAAAACATTTTTTTTCCGATTTAAAAAAAATAATAATATGTACCTCGGCACTGAAGTTCTTTTTATGACTCATGTGGTTTATTTAATTAAACTCCACATGAGTCATAATGACTCATGTGGTTTATTTAACTAAACTCCACATGAGTCATAAAAAGTTGAACTTCAGTGCCTTGGTACATAAATAACTATTTTACTTTTCGTGGATCTTTATAAATTTCCTTAAATTAAGTAGCAAAATAAATTTACAGTATATACTGCTCGCGATCCGATCTAAAATATGCAGGAAACTCGACTGAGGGAAGAGCCGGCCCTGCATTCTGCTCGCCGCGTAAACACTTGACATTTTATGGCGGCCAGACCAATAAGAGAATAAGTCACGCGGTGGCCAATGTTTTGATCCACTGTCTCTGTAACTTGGATAGACTTTAGTTCTCTACGTGACATGTGTGAGGTTACAAGTTAGTTGAAAAGGAAGATCTGCAGTTTGACAAGTATATTCTCGATTTACGAGGTAAAACTATTCACATTTGTTCACAAGTAGGTATTTTACAGGTACCTATTTTTGTTTTTCGAACTTCCATTTTTCCACATCTTGTATCTTATCTGTATTCTCAGTTTTACCATGTTTTTGTAAAATACTTCTGTAAAGACATGGAAGTGGTAACTTAAGACAAACGGTTTTTTAAAGGAATATCCAATTCTCCTAATTAAAATTTCAAAGTTCCCTCTTGTTTCGCTTTCCAGACGAAAGAGAAAGCGTACAAAAGAAAACCTTCCAAAAATGGGTCAATTCGCACTTGGTTCGGGTGAACTCCCGTATCACCGACTTGTACACGGACCTCCGAGATGGCAAAAATCTCATCAAGCTCCTAGAAGTCCTTTCTGGCGAGAGGCTACCTCGCCCCACCAAGGGCAAAATGCGCATTCACTGCCTAGAGAACGTAGACAAAGCTTTGCAGTTCCTGAGAGAGCAGCGGGTCCACCTCGAAAACATGGGCTCCCACGATATCGTCGACGGGAACCCCAGGTTATCCCTGGGTCTCATTTGGACAATTATCCTTCGCTTCCAAATACAAGACATCACAATCGAAGAGACCGACAACCAAGAGACAAAGTCGGCCAAGGATGCTTTGCTGTTGTGGTGTCAAATGAAGACTGCCGGTTATCATAATGTGAACGTACGGAACTTCACTACTTCTTGGCGAGACGGTTTGGCATTTAACGCTTTGATACATAAGCACCGCCCGGATTTGATTCAGTTCGACAAGCTTTCAAAATCGAATCCCATTCACAACTTGAACAACGCTTTCAACGTTGCCGAAGACAAACTTGGACTGACCAAATTGTTAGATGCTGAAGACATTTTCGTTGAACAACCAGACGAAAAATCCATCATAACATATGTGGTAACATACTACCACTACTTCAGTAAGATGAAGCAGGAGACTGTACAAGGCAAACGTATAGGAAAAGTCGTGGGAATTGCCATGGAAAACGAACGCATGATAAAAGAATACGAGTCCCTTACAAGCGACTTGCTAGCTTGGATCGAAACTACCATTCAGGCTCTCGGGGAAAGAAAATTCGCCAACAGCTTGGTTGGAGTCCAACAACAATTGGGCCAGTTCAACAACTATCGAACGGTCGAAAAACCGCCAAAGTTTGTCGAAAAAGGCAACCTAGAGATCCTTTTGTTTACCTTGCAATCTAAAATGAGGGCTAACAATCAACGCCCGTACACCCCCAAGGAAGGCAAGATGATTTCGGATATAAACAAAGCGTGGGAACGCTTGGAAAAATCAGAACATGAACGCGAACTCGCACTTAGAGAAGAGCTTATCCGACAGGAGAAGCTCGAGCAGCTAGCTGCGAGATTCAATAGGAAGGCCAGCATGCGCGAGACTTGGCTAAGCGAAAACCAACGCCTGGTATCTCAGGATAACTTCGGACAAGACTTGGCGGCTGTTGAAGCGGCTGCTAAAAAACACGAAGCCATAGAAACCGATATCTTCGCCTACGAAGAAAGGGTGCAAGCGGTTGTGACCGTAGCCGCCGAACTGGAGGCAGAAAACTACCACGACATGGAAAGGATCAATGCTCGCAAAGAAAACGTACTGCGCCTATGGAATTACCTCTTGGAATTGCTTAGAGCCCGTAGGAATAGGTTAGACCTCTCGTTGCAGCTGCAGCAGAACTTTCAGGAAATGTTGCACATCCTCGATGCCATGGAGGAATTGAAAGCGCGCCTGCTTACTGACGATTATGGAAAACATCTCATGGGCGTTGAAGATCTTCTACAAAAACACAATCTTTTGGAAGCAGACATTAATATATTGGGCGAACGAGTCAAAGCCGTTGCCACCCAGTCTCGTAAATTCGTCGACGTCGAAAACGAGGAGGGCTACCGGCCTTGCGACCCAGCGTTGGTCGTCGAAAGAGTACAGCAGTTACAGGACGCATATGCTCAGTTGGTGGCACTCGCCGTTGAGCGTAGGTCCCGTCTCGAGGAAAGCAAAAAATTGTGGCAGTTCTACTGGGACATGGCCGACGAAGACAACTGGATTAAGGAGAAGGAACAAATTGTCTCAACGTCCGACATTGGCCACGATCTTACCACCGTTAATCTGCTATTAAGCAAACATAAGATCCTAGAAAACGAACTTGCAGCTCATGAGCCACAACTTGACGAAGCTCTTAATGTGGGCAATGAGCTAATAGCTTCGGGTCACTTTGGAGCAGAACGAATTCAGGAAAGGTTGAGCGAAATAAGGAATGCATGGAAGCACCTGCTCGATCTGGCGGCGTATCGTAGAAAACGCCTCGAAGATGCTGTCAACTATCACCAACTGTTTGCAGATGCCGATGATGTTGACATTTGGATGCTCGACACTCTTCGGTTGGTATCCAGTGAAGACGTTGGCAGAGATGAAGGAAACGCGCAGTCGTTGCTGAAGAAACACAAAGACGTGACCGAAGAATTGAAGAACTATGCTAGTGTTATTGATGCACTCCACCAACAAGCTGATCAGTTGGGTCCAGAAGTCGCCAACTCTCCTAAAGTGTCTGAGAGGTTGACTTCTATCGACAATAGGTACAAAGAACTGCAGGAATTGGCAAAGTTGAGAAAGCAGCGCTTGTTAGACGCTTTGTCCTTGTACAAGTTGATGTCGGAAAGCGACGGCGTGGAACAGTGGATCAGCGAAAAGGATAGGATGCTCCAGACAATGATCCCAGCTCGCGACATCGAAGACGTCGAAATAATGAAGCATCGTTATGACGGTTTCGAAAAGGAGATGAACGCTAATGCATCTCGCGTTGCAGTCGTCAATCAGCTAGCTAGGCAGCTGCTTCACGTCGAACATCCTAACTCGGAACAAATCACTGCCAGGCAAAACCAGCTCAACCAGAAGTGGGCGGAACTCAGGGAGAAGGCGGAGGCCAAACGGGAAGAGCTGAACTCGGCTCACGGCGTACAAACATTCCATATCGAATGCAGGGAAACCACGACCTGGATCGAAGACAAAATCCGTATTCTCCAACAAACCGACAGCTTGGAGATGGACCTTACTGGTATTATGACGCTGCAGCGACGCCTGTCCGGAATGGAAAGAGATTTGGCTGCCATTCAAGCTAAACTCACTTCTCTCCAGAAGGAGGCGGAAGCTATCGAAGGAGAACATCCGGAAGAGGCTGCTGTTATACGGGAACGTATCGTCCAGATTCAGATTATCTGGGAGCGGTTGACCCAGATGCTCAAAGAACGCGATGCGAAACTTGAAGAGGCAGGCGACTTGCATAGGTTCCTCAGGGACCTTGACCACTTCCAGACGTGGCTCACCAAGACGCAAACCGACATTGCCTCAGAAGATACCCCAAGCAACCTTTCTGAGGCCGAGAAATTGTTGTCTCAACACCAGGCCATTAAAGAAGAAATTGATAATTACACCGATGATTACAGTAAGATGATGGAATATGGTGAGAAGATCACAGCCGACCCGAGCACCCAAGACGATCCTCAATACATGTTCCTGAGGGAACGTCTAAAGGCATTGAAAGACGGATGGGCTGAAATTCACCAAATGTGGGATAACAGGCAACACCTCTTGTCGCAGTCACTCAGTTTGCAACTTCTCGATAGGGATGCCCGTCAAGCAGAGGTCATTCTCAACCAGCAAGAACACACTCTTAGCAAGGATGAGAGCCCGACCACGCTCGAACAAGCGGAGAATCAACTCAAGCGCCACGAGGCATTCTTGGCGACTATGGAAGCAAACGACGACAAAATCAACAGTGTTGTCGAATTCTCGAGACGGCTTTGCGATGAAAATCACTTCGCCTCCGATAAAATTGCCAAGCGTGCCGATAACATAGAAGAACGCCGTGCGGCCAATCGGTACAAGGCGCAAGCATTGCTGGAACGTTTGCGAGACCAATTGGAGCTCCATCAATACTTGCGAGACTGCGACGAATTGGGAGAATGGATCCAGGAGAAACACATCACGGCACAAGACGAAACATACAGATCGGCTAAAACCATACACTCGAAGTGGACGAGACATCAGGCATTCGAAGCAGAAATTGGAGCAAACAAAGAACGTCTGCTCAACCTCCAAAAAGCCGGCGAAGAACTGGCTAGAGAAAAGCCCGAATTCGCAAACTACATCAAACCCAAAATCGACGAACTGGCCGATCAATTTGACGTTTTGGAACAAACCACAAAAGAGAAAGGCGAGAGGTTGTTTGACGCCAACCGCGAAGTACTCATCCACCAAACGTGTGACGACATCGACTCGTGGATGAACGATCTCGAAAAACAAATCGAAAGTGACGACACGGGATCTGATCTGGCTTCCGTGAATATTCTCATGCAGAAACAACAGATGATTGAAACGCAGATGGCTGTCAAGGCGAGGCAAGTCACTGAAATGGACAAGCAGACCAAGCACCTCGAGACTGCCGCTCCCGATAAGGATATCGGCGAAATTAGAGCCAAGAAGGTTAAGGTTGAAGAGCGATTTGAACAGCTCAAGCAACCCCTCGTCGAACGGCAGAGGGTGTTGGAAAAGAAGAAGGAAGCATTGCAGTTCAGAAGAGACGTTGAAGATGAATTGCTCTGGATCTCCGAAAAAATGCCACTTGCTCTGTCCACGGAATTCGGCAACAACCTCTTCCAAGTGCACATGCTCGAAAAGAAGAATCAATCGCTGCAAACAGAAGTTGATAACCATGAGCCGAGAATCAAAACTGTATGCAATAACGGGCAAAAACTTATCGACGAGGGTCACGAAGACGCGACCCAATTTGGAAGGCTCATTAATGAACTGCACAAAGCCTGGCAAGAACTCAAAGATGCCATCGAGAGGCGACGTGAGAACTTGTTGCGCAACGAACGCGCCCAGCAATACTTGTTCGATGCGAACGAAGCAGAGAGCTGGATGAGCGAACAAGAACTTTACATGATGGTCGAAGATAGGGGTAAAGACGAAACTTCGGCTAGAAACTTTATGAAGAAACACGAGAGTTTGGAGATTGCCGTCGAGGCGTATGCCGACACTATCAGGTCACTCGGCGAAACGGTCAAAGCATTGGCGGCTGAAGGCCACCCTCTGGCCGAACAAGTGGCAGTTAAACAATCGCAACTAGACAAACTGTACGCTGGTCTAAAGGACTTGGCGCAGGAGAGGCGAGCCAAGCTTGACGAAGCACTGCAACTCTTCCTATTGAATAGGGACGTTGGAGATTTGGAACAGTGGATCGCCGACAGGGAAGTGGTGGCTTCCTCACACGAGCTGGGACAGGACTACGATCACGTTACGTTGCTTTGGGAGAGGTTCAAAGAGTTCGCACACGACACCGAAGCGATTGGCAGCGAACGTGTAGCCGCAGTCAACGACATCGCCGATCAGCTGATCGCCGCCGGCCACTCAGATTCTGCCACGATCGCAGAATGGAAAGATGGCCTGAACGAAGCCTGGCAGGACCTGCTCGAACTCATCGAGACCCGCACCCAAATGCTGGCCGCCTCCAGGGAGCTGCACAAGTTCTTCCACGACTGCAAGGACATTCTCGGCCGCATCTTGGAGAAGCAAGTGTCGATGTCCGACGAATTGGGCAGGGACGCCGGGTCCGTCTCTGCGCTGCAGCGCAAACACCTGAACTTCCTGCAGGACCTGCAGACGCTGCAGTCGCAGGTGCAGCAGATACAGGAGGAGTCCGCCAAGTTGCAGGCGAGCTACGCCGGCGACAGGGCGAAGGAGATCACGAACAGGGAACAAGAGGTCGTGGCGGCTTGGGCGAACTTGCAGCTCGCCTGCGACCAGAGGAAGGCCAAACTGGCGGACACCGGCGACTTGTTCAAGTTCTTCAACCTCGTGAGGACGCTTATGCAATGGATGGACGACGTAATTCGGTTGATGAATACAAGCGAAAAGCCGAGGGACGTCAGCGGTGTCGAGCTGCTAATGAACAACCACCAGAGCCTCAAGGCTGAAATAGAAGCCAGAGAGGACAATTTCACGGCTTGTATTTCCCTGGGCAAGGAGTTGTTGAGTAGGAATCACTACGCCAGCTCTGAAATCAAGGAGAAACTGGTGACTCTTAGCAATCACAGGAATTCCGTTAGGCAGCGTTGGGATGAACGGTAAGCCAGTCTTTATTTCCTTAAGTCGTAATACGACTGAGTAACATTTTCAGATGGGAGAACCTGCAATTGATTCTCGAGGTGTACCAGTTCGCGAGGGATGCAGCGGTGGCGGAAGCCTGGCTCATAGCGCAAGAACCGTACTTAATGAGTACAGAACTGGGCCATACAATAGACGACGTCGAAAATCTGATTAAGAAACACGAAGCATTCGAAAAATCGGCGGCGGCACAAGAAGAAAGGTTCAGCGCTTTAGAGCGGCTAACTACGGTAAGTTTTCGTATCTCGCTTATATTTATTATTCTTTCACAAGGTGACGGTGGCCATGGAGAATGCTTTGGTAGGGTATCTGTATTGGGAGGGTTGTTGAAAATTAGCAATTTCATCTGATCAAAATAAGCTACAAACATCTGTGCTTTGCTACCTTCATTTTTAGAACTCTTTGGGTTTTCAATAGATGGAATTTCATAATTTGCTTAAGCTAAAATCAAAAATTAAGACTTGATTGTTTTGGAAACATCGTCCCTCCTCAGCTTCTTACTATGAGAATTTCTCAAATTAGGTTAAGCAAATTACGAGATTGTGTTACTAGATTTGAGTTCTATAATTTAAAAAACACTTTAGAAATGCCGAGCTTAAAAAAACAAAATATTCCAATAAATTTACAAATGCATCGAATATCTCGTAAACCATAAGTCCTAAATCAAAATTTGACTAGAGTCAACAAATTATGGAATACATTGAATGTGGAATAAATTTAGGATGGGCTCCAAGTGTACTTGTTCTCATTTAAAATGTACGTATTTTAGCTGAAATTTTACCTATATGAATCTAAACCTTTGCCACATCAACCCTCCAAATACAGGAACCATAGGTTTTGGTGGCTGTTATCTTTTAGAAAGGATATATTGCACTTTTAGCCTAATTTGGTGTCTTTGGTGTTACTTTATGCTAATATTTGTGCACGTTTTTGTAGTTAGAGAAAACTGGAGGTAGGGTTTGGATGCACTTTGGTCCTTTGCATGAATTTACCACGTGTGATACTACCCTTGTAGTTGGGACCTTTGCAAATTTAAAACCTGTTCCGGCGCATGAATTTAGCCATTCTTATACAGAAAAATTGGTCGAAGCTTTAGTTAGGAATGTCGATAAATTTTATCATCGTAGGAAGGTAACTAGGAGGAGATTTGTGTCGAACGGTATTAAAAAGTACCATCCTAGTGATTTTTCGTCTAACAGGAACACGAGTTTCCTTCATAGGGGCATTAAAAGAAAATCGTTTAATCCTTTTGTCGAAGATTGTAATTTAAAGTACCAAAATATAAAAGTTGTTTGCAACGAATTTTTAATTACCGAACAATACTTTCAAAACATTGAACGAGTTTCTCGGGCAGATTTTTCATCGGGAGCAGGTTTTATAACATCTTGCAACAACCCGTTTATGCTTGGGGACTATAATTTGGTAAGTTGTCTCCACGTTTTCCGCACGCTTATCTCATAATCCGCACGCAATCTTATTTCTACGCTTCAGTATGATTGTTTCTTGAAGAAATGCGTCCTTTTAGTTCGAATTGAGGGAGATGAAGAGGAAACAGGAAGCAGCCGAAGCAGAGGAAAGAGCCAGGAGGGAAAAGGAAGAACAAGAAAGGTTGGCGGCAATTGAAGCTGCCAAACCAAGAGAAGAATTGTCAGCTTCGGACAGGCCAGATGCTGGGACACCTGCCACTGATGACAGACCAGGTATGTTTCATTTTAATCCTTGATATATAACTTTTTGTTAAGTAAAAGAAGAATGACAGCTGTCAGAGTTATTGGTGCAGATTTATTTGTTTGCAGCATGACAGCTGTTAATTGTCTTCCTAACATTTTACTCAATTCAGTATTGAAAAATGAACATTCTTCTGATGAACATTTACTCTCCCACCGAAAGCAGTTAAGTAATCTTGCAGCTAGAAATATTAGGACAAAACTTAAAAATAGAAATATCCAGAATATTCAAAGTTTACATTTTCTAGTAACTCGATCTGAAATGTATCGAGTCTATTTTTGAATCTATGGCATCAACAAAATAATTTCCAAACTTCGAAAATATCGTCCACTTAGCATTTGTATTGAAAAATATTTCAAAAGATATAAAATTAATAAATTGAGCTCTAAAATTTATTTTTATATTCCCATACTTTAGTTCATTTATTGGACATTTACTACCTGTATTATATTCAGATTCATTACGATACAAGTTGATATCCAATAGAAATGCACTGTTAGCCAGTATTCGGTCAATATCATAGATTGACATGACTATGACATTGAAAATGTATGAAGTTAGACATTAAATTCTTCTTCACTTTTTGCACCGAAAATAAAAAATAAGATTAAAAAGAGGTTTTTAGAAAACGTCTTAATTGTTTAATTGTTTATAACTATCATTGCATATTTGCATAATATATACTATTTCATGATACAATTTATTCATCTTGTAACAAAATCTCGTTAAAAATAAATTCACAAGGGTTTTGTCTTTTAACAAGTCATCTATAAATAATACACACAGTACAGCCTATAGATCCCAGGGAATTGTTTAGAATCGTTAGGAAACAAAGAGGTTAATGGCCTTTAGGGTTTACACCTGAATGCAGACATCACGGTAATGAATATCCAGAGTATAATTAGGCAGAAACCTTGAAAGTACAGCAACCTTGACTTATATTCAAAGTCAAGATTATTTCCTATTTCGGCTTTGAATAAAATAAGATAGTGTTCAACAATTAAATTCAAAGTCCAGTGTTTTTTTCATAGTTAGGTTTATGGGAGAGTAAACTGTTCTATAAAATTGGACATAATATTTCGAGAATGAATATAAATTCCTAAAAATCTTCCGCTACTTTAAACACATGCAGCGAGTGGTCAAAGGGCTTCTATAAAGGCTGTATCGTCCCCCGGTGAAGGTAATTTAACAACGAGGTTGAAGGTTTTGTTCTCTATTGCTTATCTAACTACTTCTCTTTAATAAAATAATCTATTAAATTTTCAGGCACACACTTTATTGACAAAATAGCACAAATTAATTTTATTAAACATAAACGGGAATATGGCATATGAAAAATAACTAGAATGTATATTACATTGCGCCCACAATTTTTAGGCTATATTAATATTTTTAACATAGGTGATTTTGGACTTTCTTCTTCGTAGAGGAGAAAAATAATATTTCAGTTAAGGTACTTATAATACTATTTTACTTTTGCTTGGGTCTTAATAACAAAACATAATCGGAAATTTTCTATAACAGGCTTTAGACTTATGCTTACTAACATTAAACATATAAAAACATTAGCAAAGTGGTTATCCTCTAATACTGACCCTGTTGTCGACTAAGATCTGTTAATATTAATTATGTATATTTTAGATAGGCATAGCTAGACGAAATAATAGTGGCATTAAAAAGGTTTCATTTCTATTATTTCTTAGTGATTTCATTTTACTTTACATAAATAGGCATATTTATATGTTTTAAAAGAAATATTAGAATGGAAATAATAGACTTCGCTATATGGGCTAATTTATTTTTAATAATAATGTAGTGAAGCAAGTGTTTTCAAAAGTTTTATGTGAAAGCTGATTCTTTTTTGTTTTCCCAAGTTTAAATTTTATTAAAATACAGGGTGATTCTTTGATTAGTATACAAATTTCATAATGTTCGAAAAAGTTGTCTTAGAAATTGATATCGTAAGTTTGTTTATCCGTAAAATAGCTATTTTTGGGAGCGTATGACAAAAAGTTATTTGTTAAACTCAAAAATATAAATAAATATAAATAATGATAAAATAAATAATATTAAAATATTTAAAAATGCTTTACAAGTACGCAGAACAAACAACGAGGTTAGTGGTCTCAAAACTTTAGAATTTTTTTCATGGAAAAACGAAAATTTAATTTTTTTAATTTTTAAAATTTGCGTTCTAAACAACCACCCTGTATAATCGAACTTTTTTACCAACTTTACAAAAATTCAACACTGGATATAAAAAATAAAAATAACAAGAGTTTTTGAACTGTTAATTTTAAATTATGACCCTATTTAGTGAAGAAATAGGTCTGTTTTTGAATTGTTTTAAAAACAATTTCCAATTTTGGCATTTTATCTCCACTATTTTATCTCTGGGTTCATATAAAAAAAAGTTGATAGATACTTCTTTATACAATTTTTTTGTATTAATTTTATCCACAGTTATTTTGATAACTAATAAATTTTTACATGTTGTCCCAAATTGGACACTTGGGAGGTTTTTTTCTATTTTCCGAAGAGATAGACAAAAAGTAGCTATAATTTCCAGTGCTCAATTTTCGAGTCAAAAAAATGTGTGCTTCAAATTTGACACATTTGGAGTTTTTTTTTCTCTAAAACCGCTACCCAATGGAAATATCTTTTTACGCCCATGAATTGTACCCAAAAAATAAACACACAAATGTCCACCAAAATCGAAAATATTCACGAAAAAAAGTTATGGCACGTTTAAGAAACCCATCGAAATGAGAAATGCCCTGTATCTCCCAAATACATCAAGACATAATATATTAGTCAAGTTGACAGAAAACTAACTCTGAAACTGACACTTTTAATTAGAGATGGGTTTTGGGTTTACACCCATCGATGGGTTTAAACCTTTTATGGGTGCCAACCTATGGGTGCCAAACCTTTGACACCCATACGGTGTTTTCATTTTTAAAATAAAGGGTGGATTCAAAGGGTGGAAACGTTTGGCACCCAAAAATGGGTGGTTTCAATGTCACCAAAAGCCAAAATATATCCTGGAATGGATGGAATTTTTGAAGCAAAGCCCCTGGATTTGGAGCAAAGAAGAAGATGAAACGCGATTTTTGTTTGTTTTTTTTTTGTGAATGAAACCTATTATATTTTGTAAATATATCAGATATAAATGGAATAATAAACCCTATATGCGACTGAATTTAAGATGCCAACGCCCCAACGGGACTATGCGAACTAATATATGGGCCATCGTCACCATGGGAACGGTGCTAGCCTTGGGTTTACACTGCATTGTTCTTTGTTGTTGTTCATTGTTGGCATGGCCCATAGACTAGTTTAGCATTGAGCCTTTAGGGGGTGTATTGCTTATATTCAATCGCATATATGGCTTTTAGATGAGAGAGTGGAGAAAATGAATTGAAAGAAGGGTTTTTTTTGCTTTAATTTTTAATTTTAGATCATTGAAAATTTATTACTAAATTTCTAATTCGCCTGCAACATATTTTTTACTTTTTATATCTTCTTGCAATGTTTTTGTTATTTATAGTTTTTAGATATGAGTGTTTGGTATTAAATTAAACGTCTAGATGTCACCAATCAAAATATGCCAAAAACTAGTGTCATAATTTGACACCCGGTGCCAAAAAGGGTGGAAACCTTGACACCCTTTCCAAATATGAAAAAACCCGGTGTAAACCCATCTCTACTTTTAATGAACTAAACTTATTTTTCAAAAAATTTTGAGTTAAACCACATTCTTTAGGAAATAGCTTAGTGGCGGCAGGAAATATCAGAGACGGTTTACTGTCAACTTGACACTTTTGAACTCTATACGTCTTTCAACCAATGGATCCATATTTTTTCAAGCAGGCCAATTTCAAGATTCAAAAACAGATCTGTGATCGTAGGATTTAGAAACAGACGTATTTCTTAACTGCATGACCCTAATGCATGAGCATGTGTTGTTGTTACGTTTAGTGCATGGACAGCAGCAGAGGCCCCAGTCGGTGCCGGCCACCTCGCCCGTGACGCCTGCCGGCAGGGGGACGCAGTTCCCCCGACCGCAGACCCGTAAGTACTTGCCGACGGCCCCGATCCCTCCATGTTTTGTGTGAACGACCGCGGCTGGAGACGTTGGGTTAATATGGGTGGGGAATTTCGGGAAAAGATACATTTGCGCAATTTGGCTGTCGATAGTAGGACCCCTTAATGTTCGGTTAATTTTTGTATTATTTCTTTACTGTTTTGTTACTGATTAGCACACACATTAATCTGTGAATTAAGTTGCAATTGTATGAAGATCTGATCTTTTCCAAGCAAAAAATAATTCCCAAGTTGATTTTCAAAATAAATCATTAATTACAAGATTTTCATCTATGATGCGAACTTTTTGGAGGATACTAAATAACAGGCCAAATAGATTTTAATTTAAAAAATTGATTAATATTTTTAATTTTTATTAAAAGGAGAATCTAAAAATAAAAAATAATTTATTTTATATTTTATCATTCAATTGGTATATTGTATATTAATATTATAAACATATTACATGACATGCAAATTAGCAGGTGTAAAACGTATTAACTTAACCATGTGTATCAAATACCCTAGAATTATCGGCAACAGGACAAGATTGTCAAATGAATGTCGGAACTCTCAGTTGTGGGTTTCCCGAAATCATTATTATATCATTACTTTATTTGCAATAATCTCCTTTAAATTAAAGCTACAATGGTATTAGTGAATTTCATATTAACGCAATAATGAAGTAATGAAACTTTGAGTGCATATTTTTAGGGATTAGAATTTTTCCAGAATAATATATCTATATTTATCTATATCCATTTAAATTTTAAATTTATCTCAGATTTGCAACTTCGCAGGGTTGCCAGATCCAACGAATAGTAAAGTAAAGTAACTTTATTAAACCAGTCGACGATTTACAAGTATATGAATACCACAGGTATAGGTTAATCGGAAATGGATGTAACGATTTACCCTAGACGTTTTAAAGTGCTGTATTAGTCCATCGACATCACTACCAATAAGACGTCAACCTCTTTTAAGACTCAATGTACAGCACGTCCGTGGCGATTCAGCATTTTGACCCATAAAATGGTTTTTTCGATCTGTAGCGAGTAACACGCACAATTTTAAACTTTTGATTAATACAAATTTTAATCTAAGTAATTACTCGCATTTTGAGTAAAAAATTATTTAATAGTTATTTATGTACCAAGGCACTGAAGTTCAACTTTTTATGACTCATGTGGAGTTTAGTTGCTGAGGCCTCTGGCCGAGGCAAATAAACCACATGAGTCATAAATAGAACTTCAGTGCCGAGGTACATATTATATTTTTTTTGAAATCGGAAAAAAAATGTTTTATTAGGCAAGAAAATAATAATAAGGGATCACCTGTCCACGAACCGACTACGCGCGGCGTTGCTTGACTTTACCGATCGCTCTACCTAGGACAAGTATAATGACGTACGGCACCTTCTGACAGAAAAACCAAACTGCTGCTTCTTGTGCAGCCTAGACAACAAATCTATTGATATTCAAATTTACTAAAATATGTATACTGGAGGATTGCACTTCTATAGGAAACAATTTCGCAATGTGTACGAAAAGTTAAATGAGCCTTTATCGGCCGGGTTTTGAATATTTGGTCACTTTTGACGGGCGATTTCTCCGCGTCTGACGTTTGATGTTTACATCTCGCCAAGGCCTACTTATTGAAAAAATCGTACAATAATGGGTTACATTATTGTACGATTTCTGTGCTTTTAATGACGATTTTGGGACATTTTAATGCCGATTTCAAGAAAAAATATTTATCATCATGGCCGTCATTGGCATTTGCGCAAAAAGCCTATTGACGGCCATTGTGATAAATAGTTTTAAATAATTTTTGCCGCAAAATGTGAGTAATTACTGAGATTAAAATTTGTATTGACCAAAAGTTTAAAATTGTGCTTGTTACTCGCTACAGATCGAAAAAAGCCATTTTGTGGGTCAAAATGTTGAATCACCACACACGTGCTGTACATTGAGCCTTAAATAAAGCTGTAAATCTGTTAGAATTAAATTAAACTGATGAAAATAAATAAAAAAAATCGAACCTACCCAATCGAAATCGACAAATCCCATACGTGTGCCCGACCTCCCCGGCCGTTGGTGGACCCGCCCGCCCCCCGCACGCCAGCCGTGTGTCTCTCGTCGCCCCCCCCTCCTCACGCTTGACCGCTTCTGTTTGCGCGTGCGCGCCCCCCGCAGTGCCGATCCGCGGCGAGACCGCGCCGCCGAAGCGCAAGGACCGTTCGCGCAGCAAGTCGCCGTTCCGCAGCTTCCGCTGGAAGAAGAGCCCCCCGAAGACGGCGTCGGGGGCCCACAGCGACGACGAGGGGGCCGCCGCCGCCGCCATCGCAGCAGGTAACGACGGTTTGCGGGACGACAGTTCGTTGTCGTTGAAAGAAATAAGAGAAAAGCGTAACTGGTACAACGGTTTTCATAGACTCTATACTTACACTGAGTTAATTCCATTCTAATTCTTTACAGTTCTTTCAAACCAGACGATAAATCTGTTGAAAAATAAAAAAAATACAAGAAAAAATAGAAATTCCCTTATATCTTATATCAAATTGGTCATTTGTCATTTGCAAAGAAGTAATAATTCATCTGCTGTGATAGTATTTTAAATCGAGCAAAGTAGAAAGCAAGAAAAACACACAATTATTAGACTGTAGCAATATCATTAAATATGATAGGTATCTTGGGTTTCAGGTCTATCCATGAGTATACCGAATAGCAAATGCCCTTCTCTTCCTTCTTTTAGATCAGATCCCACCTACTTTTTTATCGCAATGGGGAACTTGAACAATTTTTTTTTATTTCTTTAATATATTTGCCTATCTATAGAAAGAGCACATATACCAAATATCAGCTCTCAAATCGCAATATTTAATTTGCAATAAATAATTAAAGTTGTGACAGCAAGATATTCATTTGAAATTTGAAACGACACGAAAAGCGCGGGAATGGTTTTGACGTCATATAGCTCGATCGATCATAAGGCAGTGACAGGAGTGACAGCTACACAGAATTAGGAAAGGAAGAATGGAAATTGAACGTTAAAATAAACAGTTCGGCGACCCATTTCCAGAGGAATCTAATGTGTAGGTCAAAAATAAAAACCACCTAAAAATCAAAATTTAACAAGCACTTCTTTAACTGAGGCCACAGGACTAGTAATTCTTAGGTCTCGGGTTCAATCGCACAAGAAGTTTTTTTTAATTATCACTGCATTCTACCTCTTATATTTATCACTGATTATCATTTTTAGTAATAATTGGACAATGGTTATTTTGAAGATTATTACTCACAATCTACTCCATAGTGTATTTAAATTCAAAATTCAAAGTACTTACCTACCTAATATGAAATTGTCAGTAGCAGGGAAAATGTAATACATTGCTCGATGCGTAAGCCCTTTTTGGCCTCGAAGTGAGTTTTAAGAAACGAGGCAACACGGCCATTAAACAACCTCCTCGGCCAAAAAAAGTGTGCTTACCTACGCATCTCGCAATGTCAATAATTATTTAATACAGCAGCACACTCTTCTTAAACATTATCAACAATATCGAGACTGCGATAGACTATAATAAGACGGATAGACAAGGATAGGGTCGTTCTCGTTGATCTTTCTAAACAAAGCTTGCGTAGTGCTGTAGTTTTTATACATGTGCCGCCCATATTAGTTTATACATGGTGCCGCCGCCCACCAGAGGCGCCACCACTAACGAGCTAGTTGACGTCACAACCAAGGAGGGCGCGTTACAAGAATGATTTGAATTATGCAGTTTTTAATTGCTTATATTTATTACATAAAAATAAAAAATGAGTTTTTTTCTGAACTGTAGTTCATTTAATGGCAATAAATTACGTTTAAAAGCATAATTTTTCAAATTTAATTTTTGTGCAAGTTCCCCATTGCCATCCTAGTCTATTAATTTAAAGAACATTTTTGGAAGCCAAAAGCAATCACGTTATCCCAATTATTGCTAATATTAATACTGGAACTATTTATAGGAGATATGTATACGTACTTGCTATAAATTTCTAATAAACATGAAAAAGCTAGAAAGAATGAAAGTGCATAGTTACTTGGAAATTTCTTTAATAGTGTTCAAGTATTGAAGACAAAAATAAAATAGACGAAAATTTCAATATTATTTCCAATACAAACGTAAAATCTCCAGAAACATAAAACTTAATTCAATTATAACGTAAACCATACATAACTTACTGGTGCAATTCCCAATAGGTTTCTTTTCTTGGCACTTTGCTCTCGACACAAACCATAAGGTATTGTATTTATGGTTCTAAACAAAAGTATTATCAAAATTGAAAAAGAGATAGTTACTATTGATACATTTAACAAGTATACAAACAAGTAAGTATATTTTTATGCTTACCTACATTTTCAAATGTTGCCATCCATAGAATACTTACATATGTGTATAATAAATATTTAAATATTATGTAGGTATATGTAGCTTTTGCGTTTATGTTTAAGCTTATAATTATGTTATTGTCAATTATTTGTGCTATTTTGCGGGTTTATTAAATGATTCAAGTGTCCTCAACAATATTTGTAAGCAATGGAGAAGGATATCATTGGTAACAAGATTCTCTAGCGTAGTTGAGAGCTGAAATGTGATGTTATATGATTAATATTGTGGTAGAAAGCAATTAATTAATTTCATTAATTGGAGCAACTCAAATCACATATCACTATCTCATAAAGATATGAAGAACGCTGAAGGTGGTAGTCGCAATTCAATTATAGACCATTAATTATTGTACTTTATTGGATATAATTAATATTACTCTCATAAATGAAACAAACAATTGTTTACAAGACACTTTTTTAACTCCAATAGTCAAGTTCAAGTAGTGTAAAAAAATTAACTGGCATATACAGGCTGTGCAAAAAGAGGACATCAACTTTTGAAATTACCCTTTTATACAGTATGTTTGCATTAAGGACTTACCACCCTTGTAAAATCTTTATTTGTTGCTAAACCTTTTTTATTTTGTAGGTAGGTATTCAAAATGGGCATTCAATGCGTAACTTTGTAAAAAGTACTATAAAAGATAAACTGACTGCAGATTTTTGTTTAGAATTACTCAAAACCTATCTGCACTAATTTTATTTTTCTAAAATAATGTGAGAAAAAAAGTATTATTATTATTGCACTTTTAGATATTAATAAAATTTAATTTTTTTGCAACTTTTTCATCACTTGTGAAGAATTTAAGTATTTATTAAGAAAAATTTATTGTAATATTAAAAATAATAAGTTAATTTGAAAAAAATTATACTTTTTACAATACAAATACAAATTGGTACAAACGGGTTTTAAGTGATCATAAACAAGAATCTGCGTCCATTTTTTTTTCTAAAAAGTCCCTAATGGCACTTTTTGAAATTTAAGCTCATAAAAGTGGTCATAGGTGGCCATGATTACAACTCAAGAATCAAGTTACCCACTCAATAAAATGCACATATTTTTGAATACAGAAAAAAATTGAGCAAAATCGGTCAACAATAATTAAATATTTTACAAGGGTGGTAAGTCCTTAATGTGGCCACACTGTATATTATTTTTTTATTAGAGGCCCTGTCTGTGTGATACTAATCTTGATAGTAAAATTTTACCAGGACAATACTCTGTTCCCTCTATTTTTTCCATAAAATGCATTTTGTGAAACCAACATCACTATATATTATGTTGGTTCAGTAACTACTATATGTATCAAGCACCTGCCAAAGATAACAATTAGTACAGTCATTTTAGAACTTATTCTCTAGTTTAATCGTTGACTGACGTACTAATAAGACTTCTCAGGGCTATAGTTTCATGTCCTGAAACGTAGATGGCGCCTATGGTCAACAATGTATTTTGCATTGTATTTTATCTCCGGGAAGTGCATGGTGAGCCAGAGAACTGTCAAACATGACAGCCGTGAGCAGTCTTTATTAATACGTCAGTCAACGGTTTTGCCTTATGAACCAATTGAAAGGGAAAAATCTCCGAAACAATATTTTAAAGAGGTACCCTCTCAGAAATATCCAGAAATTAATTAAAAACTAATTATTTGTGCACCAAATATCAATTCCAGATAATAAGGTACCGTAATGTTGCCTGATGTCACTGGAGTAATTTTATCAAAAAAAAAACTCGCAAATCTACCACCTTCAGAGTTCCCCTACCTCCCCACCCATTCACCATGGTTCGTTCCATTCAACCCCATTTAGAACAAGCGCCCGGCAGCGACGAAGACACATTCGAGGGCAACCTGGTGCGAAAGCACGAGTGGGAGAGCACGACGGCCAAGGCCTCCAACCGCTCGTGGGACAAGGTGTACGCGGTGCTGCGGGGCGGCCGCCTACTGTTCTACAGGGATTCGCGGGCGGCCAAGACTGCGCCAGACCAGAGGTTCAGGGGCGAGGCCCCGCTGTCGTTGAGAAGGGCCGCCGCGTCGGTCGCCAGCGACTACAAGAAGAAGAAGCACGTGTTCCGGCTCAAGTGAGTAACGGTCCTTAATAGGTTCGCTCTTAAAATTGGGCTCGAAAAATGCCAGTTTGCGGCGTTTGGTAGTTTCCTGAACTTGCGACACGTGCCCGTTATTTTCATACTCGTGTCTTAATAGTTGTCATTCATTGCATCGTGTACTATTTTCTGTCAGTACAGAATAGTTTGCAAGAGAAGCTTTCTTAAGAACAAGTATCAAATGCAAAAATAACCTCAATTTATAGAAAAATTTAGAAATAAATTTGCTTGAAGTACAAATGAAGACCTCGGTGCAAAAACCGGACAAGTCCACTTTTGGGTAAAATTGACTTTTTCCACTACATTTATGTATTAAAATATCGCCGATCGATTGGTGCAAGAATCAGCCAAGTCCAAAGCATGATAACGTTGATATATAGCTTTAGGACTTGGCCGCTCGCATTCATGGGTGCAAGAACCAGACAAGTCCGGGAGTTTTTTTTTTCATTTTCCCAAAACTTGTAAACTATGAACTCGTCCGGTTTTTGCACCGAGGTCTTCAAATACACTTGTTATCACAAATCGTTAGTGAGCGGTATGCAAGCAACAAAAGCTTGTTCTGCAAGTGTCAAATGAATATGCGCCTATGGCTGGAAGCGTTAAATATTTAGGGAGTTACTTTCCTTCCAAGTTCCAAGTTGTCGAATGTCGTAACCCACCTATAAACTAATCTTGGTTCCATTGAATTTTTACTGGGCTTTTCGCCAGAGGAACTGTTAAATAAGCTCTGGCGCTTTGTCAGAGGTTAGTTCAGTTTCAATTTTGAAAATTAACTTGTGGCCAACCTATAGTAATATTAAAGACCTGTGCATAGCCCTGTTTCAAGCGATCGCCACTGGCGCTACGCGAGGAAACAAATTTACACGGTGGTTTAATGTTAAAACACCATTGTTGCAGAATCTTTTATAAAATAAAAACATGCAAATGTGTCTGTTACAACGAATTTAATATCCAAAATAAAATAAAACATTTGTTTGTTATGTCCCTCTAATTTGACAAGTTCACATGGCATATTCCCATACATTTTCTTAAGAAAAGCGAGTCTAGAAAGCAAGCAAGAGTATTTGGTATCTTTTGGTTTGAAATAAAGTCCATTGCCAGTTGTATTGTAAGTAAACATAAAACGCATTAGATTTTTCAGTTTCTTCTTTACATGGAGGACTATTGGTTCGCTTTGAAGCTATAAACAAAATGCTCTATTTTCATTTTTGCATACGTTACAAAACACTCTTCCAAAATAATATCTAGAATTTTCGCTTCTTCAGCTGGTTGGTCAGATCATTCCATAATTCCAAAATAGTGTTTATTCTTCTGCCTACTTACCTAATGGTTGGTCTGCACAGTGTGCATTCCATTTTCTTCATGTGCATGGAAATTTCATGTTATCACAAACAAATCTACCTATAAAAGCTGTGTTAATAGGATAAAACTGCTAAATACTGGACGCAAAGACAATTCGTTACCTACCGTAAAAAGAAGGCAAATCGTAATAAAGCTGGATATTTAAAATTTAGGACATTTTAAATGTCAGTAACTGACATACCAATAACCGCAGAATACCCTCCTATAACCTATAATAAGTCACCATTTTTTTCGTCGAGTGGCGCCACTCCAGTCCGTAAACAACAATGAAATATGACGTCATGCTCGGGTCTTTAATATAGTGTCGGTCCAGGGCTAACATTAAAAGAATAAAACTTTGAATGTTAACTCAAAAAATAATTTCAACAACTTTGATTTCTGAGATTTTGGAGAACAATTATTATTATTAATCTTCCCCAAAATGTCAAGTCTAAGTGAAATGACAGAATAATAAATGTCTATTCCTTTACTCAATGAGCCAGTGTCATGACAACAGAACAATAACCTAGCCACCGGTCTGATATTGTTATACCTTGTGTTCTAATTATCAAAGAGTCTACTACTCTGAATAACTGGCAATAAAATAAATAAATGCTGATTCCATAATTTGTCACCTATTTTCTTATTTAGCAGTTCCTGTGGTGAAAACCCCAATTAAATATTAAATGGATCTGTTTGCGTCATAAAGAAATTTCCGACATTTAATGTAAACTGTTATTCAAAAGAAGTGTCGAAAACTTGTTAATAGGCTTAGACTTTGAACCATACTCATTAACAGATTTTTTTCTCAACGATGGAAGTTGTATTATTTTGGCGTCATTTCTTTTCTGTTCCTTATTTACTTTTATTAAATTTGTACATACAGTGTGGTCATTTAAATGTGCAACATGTGGGATTTTTTTTTATTAATTGCATAACGAAATCACAAATATTCCCGAAAGTTGGTGCATGTTCGATAATCATATAAGTCGCACTTAAAATGGTTGCAAGTCAAACAGCATACAGGGTAGGTCAAAAAATATAAAAATTGTACAAGAGTACAGTACCCTTATTTCAGAAAATTCAGCAAAATGTTATTAAGAAAAGTTGTCTAAAATTTGCAGTGGTTTAGAGTTGTTAGTGAAGGGAATGAAGTCCCAGTGCGGGAGTTCGTGCGACATCGACAAAGATCGGAGGATACCGTCCGGATGTCGGACCACTCCGCCGGGCGCGGCTGAGAACCGAGAGGACGAAGGTCCGCTCCGCCCGGCGCGGTTGACCGAAGGCCAGAGGAGTCTTGTCCGAGCGTTCGTCGAGGGAGGACCGCGGGACTCGCACTCCCGAGTTTCATACACGCTCCGCCCACTCCATGCGCAGAAGAATATTAGATCGACGGTAAAGCTGTATAGCTGTTCGAATAAAGTTAAAGTGAACCCCATCCGGCGTCGTTATTGAACTCCGACCCCAATATTGAGCCCACACCCACGAGATTTCGGTTTCCGTAGTAAAAGCGGAACCACCACAAATTGGCGCCCAACTCGAGGCTTGAGGAAGATCGGAGGCTGGCGCTGCGACGGGGGAATGAGTCGTCTGCACTGCGACGGGGGAAGTGAGTCGTCTGCACTGCGACGGGAGAATTGAGTTGTCTGCGTCTGCACTGCGACAAGGGAATTAAGTTGTCCGCACTGCGACGAGGAAGCTGAAAGGGTGAGAAATACGTTTCTTCTTTCGACGTGGAGGACTTGTTTGTAGAAACATTCAAAGTTATAAATTTTCCGTTATATTACGAACTTTTAAGAAAAGACTGAAGCATTTTCGCTTGACATTTTCGAACCTAATTTAGTTATCAAACACTACGTTCTTATAGCCAATGTACCGGCTGAAATAGTACCTAGTTGTAGGTTAGATTTAGAATTTATGAAGTGCACCTTGTGCGATAAAATGGGTCCGAAGACCAAAAGTAAGAAAGGTCAGGAAGATCCTACCGCCGATATCGATATGGAAGAGTTCATGCGCCAAGTCACTGTAGGCATGCGCGAACTCAAATCGACAATAAATGTTTTAGCTAATAGTGTAAAAGAAATTGATGAACGCACTCGTGTTCCTCAGGAATATTTAAATCCAAATAGTAACAATGTTACTCCATTTTTTGTCACGGTACCACCAGCCGAAAATAATGTAAACAATTCCATGAATAATGTTCAAAATGTGCCGTATAATGGTAGCTTGTTGTCTGTTCAGTCAGGAGATAAATCGTATATTTTAATGTGGAAAGAATTGGGGGGTGGCAATCTCACTTTTTCCCCACACTCAAAAATTCACCCAATGGTGTTCTTAAAAAAGTTAAATACACTTTTTACAGAGGCCGGCGTCCCTGAAAGTGCTAAGAAGGGCCTTGCGCTATCATGTTTGAGAGGAGGTGCTGTAGAGTGGGCTTCCATAAAGGAAGATGCCTTTGACACTTACAGTGATTTTGTTGTAGCTTTTAAAAACAGGTTTTGGGGTGTTGAGAAAGAACGCGACCTATACTTAACCTTGTCATATGGCAGATTTGAAGGTGGAAGTAGGGCCGAATATTTTTTAAATTTGGTTAACCAGGCGAGGTTCCTGCCAAATTCTATTCCGGAAAACAAGCTCATAGAAATGGTTTCCAGACATTTTCCGTCAGAAATAGAAAGGGGCATTATTACTAACGGATTTTCGACAATCGACGATGTCGAAAATTATTTACAAAAAATAGATGAAACCTATAGGACAAACGATCCATCGGTGATCGCTCGATCGGGTTTAGATGCGCAGGCGCGTGCAAATAGAATCTCTCCGGCGAATATTCGTGCTGAAATGCAGGCAAATAGAAATAATTCAAGTCAGTATACTCAGCAATCCTCTTGGAGAAATGTGTCGGGTAATCAAGGTCAGGGTCGAGATCAAAATTCTCGGGAAAATTCTCGACAAAACCCTGGTAATAATTCGAGTCAAAACGCGAATATAAATCATATGGTGGCTTTCGATAGTGATCCGGCAGATTTGCTAACCGACTCAGAAGACGATGAGGTGGAAGAAAGCGAGCGAGCTTCACCGAAATTCGATGCGAAATTGATAGGTAAAAATACAGAAGTGGATACCAAAATTTTACTGGATAGCGGTTCGGACGTATGCGCTATATCGGTAGTATATTTTGATAGTATACAGGGGGAACTCAAAAATATCCCTATATTACCTCTAACGAATACCGCCATTGCTGTCGCTGTGGGGGGTAAAACGCAAAGAGTAAAGCACCAAATATTGCTTACGGTAAGTATTAGCAATACTTATTTGGATGTAACTTGCTTAGTCGTTCCTAATTTAAATTATGATTTGTTATTCGGCGCAAATTGGATGATCCGCCACAAAGCCAATGTATGTTTTGAATATTTCATTTTGACTTTTAAAACAAAGGTTGAAAATAAAGTTATCAGCTGTCCGATCACGGTCGAAGTTGTTAAGGCTGACTTTCATGTCAACTTGTGTAAGCGTGAGGAACAGATTGATGGAAATGATGTTTTCGTGACAAGTGAATATCAAAGGGTTCCGGAGAAGCACCGATATGGGGATAACGATTTTAAATCGACGGTTAGTGCCTCCAATCTTGGGTCAAATGATAAGGTTAAACTTTACCAAATTTTGAACGAAAATAGAAATGTTTTCTCAGAATGCCCTGGTTTAGTAAAAAATTATGAGCATGAATTGGAACTCACAAATTATGAACCTTTTAATGCGCCAACATATCCGATCCCGTTAATCTATCGCGATCACGTTAAAACCCAGATAAACGATATGCTCGAAGAGGGTATTATTAGTAAGGAGAAAACTGATTTTTTGTCGCCATTGGTATGCGTAACAAAAAAGGATAAATCGGTACGTATATGCCTCGATTGCAGATTACTAAATTCTCGAATCCGGCAAGATTATGTAGCCCCGCCTGATCCTAATGACATTTTGTTAAATTTCAAAAAAGGGCAAGTATTGAGCACGATTGACTTAACGGCGGCGTACTGGCAAATTAGTATAAAGCCTAAGCATACTAGATATGTGGGATTTTTCTTCGGGGGTGAAACTTTCACGTTCCAAAGGTTGCCTTTCGGCCTGAGCACGTCTATGGCGGGTCTCATAAGGTGTCTTACTTTAGTTCTAGGAAATGAATGTTCTTCGTTTGCGTATGTATACGTGGACGATCTGCTCGTGTATTCTGATAGTCTGGAAGAACATTTTGTTCATTTGAAAACGATTTTTAAAAAGTTAGGAGATGCTGGGTTCACGGTAAAGCTCAGAAAGTCTCAATTTATTCGCGCGGAAGTAAATTTTTTGGGCCACGTAGTCTCGTCCCAAGGCATAACCCTGGATAAAAAACGTGTTGAGTGCATCCAGAACTTTCCTACCCCTAGGAATATTAAAGAGCTGCGAAGCTTTCTAGGGCTAGTTAACTACGAAAGGAGGTTTTGCCGTAATTATTCGGAACTTACGGTACCTTTGTTAAAATTATTAAAGAAGGGGGTAAAATGGCATTGGGCTATTGATGAAAATAACGCGTTTCTGGCCATAAAGAAAGCTTACCTAAATGTTACGATGGTTAGTCACCCAGATCTCGATCGTACGTTTTATATTCAATGTGACAGCTCGGACTATGCTATGGGGGGGTTGTTATACCAAATATCGGACTCAGACGATAAGCTGGTCATTGCATTCACAGGCGCGACTTTGAAAGGGAGTCAGCTCAACTATACAACGACGGAAAAAGAGGCCCTGGCGGTAATACACTGCTTGAAACAGTGGCGCACTCTAGTGCTAGGGCGCGATCTCGTGATTCTTTCGGATCATAAATCTTTAAGTTTTTTGCTTTCTTGTAAGCTTCGGTCGGCTAGACTGTCTCGTTGGATAATGTTTCTGCAAGAATTCAATTTTAAAATCATTCACTGTAAGGGCGCGGAAAATGTTACAGCTGACGTCTTGTCGCGTTTTCCTCCGAAAACAGAATTGGTAGTTAGACCAGATTATTCTAATATTGATATTTCGCTAGTTAAATTGACCGGTGATTCTAAGCGTTTTCGACAAATTTGCGAAGGTTTACGGCGCGACCAACACGACGAAAAATGGATCGCGGATAAAATTAAGTTTCTAGAAGAAGTGGAGAAGCAACCTAAAGTTTTTACCGTAAAGGAACTGGCCATCTTGGAGTGGTTCATAGTTTACGAAGGGGTATTGTTCAAGAGAGGCGACGTGAGTAATCCGGGGTTTAAGTTATGCGTCCCATCTCGACAAATTAAAGAGTTGGTAGAAGCCCAACATGAGCGGTTAGGTCATTTTGGAAAGAATAAGACGTATTTACACATGCGGTCGACGTTTTATTGGCCAAGAATGCAACGTCATATGCGCGTGATGGTGGCCGCTTGCGACCTTTGCCAGAGGGTAAAAACCTCTCCTACTTGCCGTGGGGAAATGCATTCTATAATTCCTCGTCATCCGGGTGAGTTGGTGTGTCTTGATCTCATTGGTCCACTGCCAGAAGGGCGGGCCAAAGTCACGCAGTTATTGGTTATTGTTGATTCATTTACCAAATACGTGAAGTTATATGCGCTGCGACGCGCTACCACGGCGGCAATTTTGAACAGGCTGTTTAAAAATTATGTGCCACAGGTGCAAAAACCGGAATGTGTGTTGAGCGATAACGGCACACAATTCGCTAGTCGAAAATGGGTGAACGGTCTAGAACGCGAAGGTATAAAGACTAAATTCACGTCTGTTTATTTTCCCCAAGGGAACGTCACTGAACGATATAATAAGGAAGTAGGGCGATTGTTGCGGACTTATTGCGCCGATCAACATACAAAATGGCCAAACGTATTGTCCTTCGTAGAAGAATGTCTTAACAATGTCGTGAACCTAGACACAGGTTATTCTGCTAATTATTTGCAATTGGGTAAGGCTGAGGCCAATCCTATAGGAAAATACGTGCAATTCCCGGAAAACCCGGATAAATCGCTTCCGAAGGAAAGTGTCTGGGAACTAGCGCGACAAAATTTGATTACCAAAGCCCAAAGGCGAGCTGAAAAGCATGATAAGGGAATCCAGCCTGTTTATTTTGCTTTAGGAGATGCTGTTCTTATTCGAACCCATTATCAATCTTCAGCAGAAAATAAAACAATTAAAAAATTATTTCATTTATATCAGGGTCCTTTTTATGTACTCCAAAGAACTGGACCAAACTCATATCTGATTGGGGAAAAAGGGGGTGTTCCACACTCGCGTCAGAACGTGGTCAACATGAAGCCTTATAAAACCATTCCCGAATCTTTTCCATAAGAGAGAGGGTCAAAGTTATGTTTAGTTAATTAGCTGTAGTTTATTTAGGTTAAGACACTTAAATTTAAGGTATTCATGTATACTTCTACTTAGATTTAAGTGGGGGGGTAGTGCAGTGGTTTAGAGTTGTTAGTGAAGGGAATGAAGTCCCAGTGCGGGAGTTCGTGCGACATCGACAAAGATCGGAGGATACCGTCCGGATGTCGGACCACTCCGCCGGGCGCGGCTGAGAACCGAGAGGACGAAGGTCCGCTCCGCCCGGCGCGGTTGACCGAAGGCCAGAGGAGTCTTGTCCGAGCGTTCGTCGAGGGAGGACCGCGGGACTCGCACTCCCGAGTTTCATACACGCTCCGCCCACTCCATGCGCAGAAGAATATTAGATCGACGGTAAAGCTGTATAGCTGTTCGAATAAAGTTAAAGTGAACCCCATCCGGCGTCGTTATTGAACTCCGACCCCAATATTGAGCCCACACCCACGAGATTTCGGTTTCCGTAGTAAAAGCGGAACCACCACAAATTAAAAGTTATGCAAAATTTTTATTTTAAATGTTTATTAAGAAATTGTGGAAATTAATTGACGAATTTTTTTTTTTTACTTAGGAGGCTATGTTTTGGTATTTAGGCATAGCTTTTCATTCTAAACAACTTTTCTTAATAACCTTTTGATGAATTTTTTGAAATAAGAGTCCTTTACTCTTGTACAATTTTTATATTTTTTGAGCTACCCTGTATGCTGTTTAACTTGCAACCATTCTAAGTGCACCTAATATGATTATTGAACATGCATCAACTTTCGGCAATATCTGTCTTTTGGTTGTGCAATTCATAAAAAAAAGTCCCATATGTTGCACACTTAAATGACCACTGTATATTTGGAAATAAAGATTATCATTATTATTATTATTTGCTATGTTGGATTAACGTAGAAACAAATCAAATGTATTTGGAAGCTATTTTTTACTGAAAGTCGGTCTCGGGTCACGTGTCACTAAGGAGTTGTTTGGTCTATGCTGTAAATTCCGTCGTCGAATGTCAAATTGCTGTTCCGAACAGGTTGGAGAGCGGCGGCGAGTTCTTGTTCCAAGCCCACGACGACACAGAGATGAACAACTGGATAGGGCGCATCAACGCCCAGGCCGACGCCGAATCGGCGGGTCCCTCCCGTTCGCAGACGCTGCCCGCTTCCGCACAAAAAGAGGACTCCAAACGACGCAGCTTTTTCACACTCAAGAAGACATAAGTTTGTATGTACTATGTCGACTGTAGAGTCGTTGGAATTCTAAGATTTTTTTGCTTGTTCCAGATAAGCCGAGCTATATAATTTTTGTTTCACTCTGATGCTTTACCTGAAAGTGGACTTCCCGGGTCCTGTCTTTGCCCTTCTTTTTTATATTTAGCATATTTAATATATATTTGGACTCGTAGTTTGCACATTACTCTAGTAATATAAATGTATAATATATTAATAATTATATTACAATGTGATTTAAAAAATTGATGAATATTTGTCTGGGGAATTAAAAGTCGGTACGCCAGTGAAATTAAACGATATAATTATATGATATACTAGACTGTTCAAACACCCTTGCATAACTCTTAATATTCTCTCTGCCATCTTTACTCTTTTGTAAGTTATCCTTGTGTAATTTTCTCTGTTGCAATAATTTTTTACTTCTTAGAGCTTTGCTTAGCAAAGGTAATGAGACATGTCGTTTTTATTGTATCCATTTAATTTGTAGAAGTTATCATCTATTTTACATATAAAATGTGTGCTTTTAAAATGGAGTTATATGAAAATAAATATTGTTTTTAGTAACAATTTGAATTTATTACAAATAAGATATCCACGAAGTGTCATCTGTTGTAACAGCAGTTCTGATCTGAAATCTGAACACAAAATATATAAGTTAGTTCTGAACTGGTTCTGTTGAAACGACCTATTGGTTGTACCCACAGATAAAGGAAGTTGTACCCTCAGAAAAATTTCTGAGGTTTGTTTCTGTGTTTGTATCCAACCAACGGACATCCTAAATAAACTGGACTGCTATGTCCATATGTTAAAAATGTCCGGAACAGGCTGCCGCCATGTTGTGCTGACAGCAGAGGGGAAGCCAATAAGAAAGCTGCGTTTTTGGCGGGTTATTTGAAATGAAGTGAAAAAGAGGAAGAAGACTTGAACCTAAATGGTGCCCAGAGAAATTTCTCTGATGGTGCCAAACAGCATATTATGATGGCGGCCAAAAACCAGCCTTCAGCGCCCTCTGGCGGTTGGACAAAAATTGGTGGAGTGGGTTAGCACCAATACCAATAGCAGTCCAGTTTATTTAGGAGGTCCGTTACCCAATCTGAGTATTCCTAACCTATATACAGGGTGATTCAGGAGGAAATGTCAATATTTTAGGTACGTATTCGGGGACCCAAAATAAACATAAAAGTTCCTATAAACATGGGTCCTATTCCCGGCCGTTACCGAAATACAGGGGTAAACAACATTCAATTTAAGGTTTTTATTACATTATTTATAACAGGTAGGCTAGGTTTTGGGTGATTCAGGCGGAAATTCCTGTTGCTTAGCAATAGTAGACCTTAATCCTCTGGATTATTGTCTTTGGGGGTGGTTTAAATCATTGGTATATTCAAGTAAAGTAAACACTAGAGATGCATTACTCGATCGAATAATAAATGCAGCAGCAACTATAAGAAACAGGCCCGTATCCATTCATAGAGCGACCCGAGCTATTCACCAGAGAGCTGACTTATGTTTAGAAGTAAACGGTGGCATTTTTGAAAACTATAAAACCTAGCCTACCTGTTATAAATAATGTAATAAAAACCTTAAATTGAATGTTGTTTACCCCTGTATTTCGGTAACGGCCGGGAATAGGACCCATGTTTATAGGAACTTTTATGTTTATTTTGGGTCCCCGAATACGTACCTAAAATATTGACATTTCCTCCTGAATCACCCTGTATTTTGTGAGTATTCCCCTATTCTGTGCCTGAGTTTTCTGTAGTTTTCTACCTAAACCTAACCTTGATATTCTGTAGTTCTTTATGTTTTTGCGTCGATGGAGGACAATCAACGGTTTTTGGCATTGACATATTTATTATACCCCGATTACTGTAAGAAGTCCCGATTTTGTCAGATGACATTCTCCACAAAATCCCTAGAAATTTTCTGTTAACCATGGGTATAACATTGGTATGTGTCTCAACCAGTTAATGACGTCAGTCATTGATTTATGATGTGAAAAGTTACCCAAGTGATACGAAAAAAAGAGCATAATAAAATAAAAAACCCATTGCAATCACGATTATACCGCTATAAATAACAATAACTATAACTACAACTCATTTTAATAATAATTTCAAACGTCATGGAAACACTTTTCATCTTGGTATTTTGTAATAATCAGCTGCTTTTGGCAGCGTCTATGGCTGGACTCAGGCAAATTTAGCTTCGGTGTGTCAAAGTGACAGTGAAGGTTTTCCAGATCGTTCAAACTGGTTCAAACATTCGGCAATGAAAATATTCGCGGGTTTTCTACGTTTCGTGAGTTTTACCGTCATCTGTGTTGTTCTTGTTCGTGTTACTTTTCGTGTTATTAGTGCAAATGGGCTAGTTACTGACCTGAACTTATGACCCGGTTGCAGTTTTCGTTGCATTGGTGCCAACTTAGGATATCGAAATTACCAATTGACAGTCCCAGTAAGGACTTCTTAAAATAATTTGAGTATAGTTGGTTTTTGGCATTGAGTCCTAACTCAATGGTTTTTGGGCGGTTAATTTTTAATGTTATTGAGGTTATAAAGTTCTTATTTTTTATCATTTTTTATTAAAAATTATATATGGATATCTCCGTAGACATTTCCGATTCCACGCGAAAAATATACAGTAAACCAAATTTCGTCGAAGATTTAAGCGACTATGGGCAAATTATACAAATTCATTGCTCTCCCTTCGAATGGTCTCAAGACATTATGCTAGTTGCTTTTGAAAACTTAATTTTGTTCATTCAATTGAGTTTTGAGGTATGGTTTTTATAGTATTTTATCTTTTGCAAACTTCTACCATCTTTTCTTTTTAGGAGAAATTAGTTGTGAATCCTTTAAATAAATTTATACATCCATGCCGATGTACTTGCTTAACTTTGTCTCCTAGTACATCTTTAGATATAATTCCTAATAAAGTAGTGTTTTGTACTGGAGGAAATGATTTCAAATTACGGATATTTTCAAGTGATTTACGTGAAAACAACACTTGTAAAGTAAGTTTATTGTAGTATCTAGCAATATTAAATAGTAAAATTTAAAAATTACTAGGTTCTTAGTGGCCACACTAGTTACATAAATGATGTTTTATGTGATCCAAGTAATAATTACCTTGCATCCACAAGTGACGATAACACTGTTAAACTTTGGTCAGTTGAAGAGTACGGGTTGCAGCATACATTCAATTTATCATCTCCTGGTAATATAAAATATAAAGTAGCATTTTTTATTTTATAATAATGTTTTAGGAACTAATTTAGCTTGGCATCGATCTGATCCTCTTAAATTAATGGTAGCAGAAAAAATTGGTTTTATTAAATTTTTCAACTTAAATATGAAAATGTGCATTTTCTCATTGGATTATGGAGCACCATTATCGAGTGCTCACTGGGCCCCATCAGACTATCAGTTGGTAGCTTCATTAAATTTGGGCGAGTTAATTATTTGGGACTTGACGAAAAGATGGTAAAAAAAAAAACATTGAAAAAGTTTATATAAAGTATAACCATTATAATTTTAGTTTTCCTATGCATACGAACATGATCTTCCCAGAAAATGGTGGTAATTTGAAAATTTCTCCGCAAGGGGGCCTCATTGCAGCAGTTAATAGTCTTGATGGCTCGCTAAAAATAGTTCATTCGAAGAATAATACTGTGTTGCTCACTGCTGCCGTAATTCTGCCAACAAACATCCAGTGGCACTACAAATATCCTGTCGTTTGTATTGGAGATGACAATAAATTGTGCTTTTGGAAAGTTAATGTAAAATAAAGGCACTTTTGTAAGAAATATATTTATTGAAACAACTACAAAATTAACAATAATATACAAAAGAATAATATTACTTAAAAATATACGTATATGGCTTTATTTTGTACTTGAAAAAATCCAAACTAAATATGGTAAAAAAGGAAAACAAGATCATTAAAATTAGTATCACTTTGTGTTAAAATGTCACCGCAAATAATGCTTATAAGTACACTCTGGATCTCTGCACAACCCGTCAACTTCAAAGGGGCACATTATAGAAAACGGATCCTCATTTTCTATTCTAAAAATCACAGATACAATTCCAATTTTATTAGTCAAAAAGAACCTTCACCTTCCGGCATCCAAAGGCGACACATATTTAGGGATTTTGGCATTCTGCTTGCCAATTATAAGATCTATATCGTTTGGATCGCCAAAGTTAACTTCAATGTTGGACGATTCAGTTGGTACTTCTGCAATTTCCTTTTGAGTTTCACCACTGCCAGCAGGGAGTTCGGACGACCGAACAATACTATTAGCCCCAACACAAGAGTTTGATGGCTTTGCTGCTTTTACAGAATCTGATGCAATTTTCTTCTGAGCCAGTAGCTTGCTGCGACTGAAAAACCAATTTGTGTATACAACAAATTTCACAAACAAACCAAACATATTCAATAATCTAGAGACCCTATTATCTAGGAAAGCCAGGTAATACAATGTTCATATTTGTCGATTTTGGACACTTTGAAATAGCAAACAATTCTAGTCTAGTCAAGTCAAGTCGTGCATTAATTTAGTTTTTAGTTTTGAGAAAATTAAGTTTGAAGAGGATACAACTTTAGCATTGTATTACCGGACTGTTCTTCATCAAGGGTCCCTGCACAAACCTTATATCAATTTTCTCCTTTTGGGAATACAGAAGTCTGATTGCCGAAGTAAAATTTGCTTGAGACTTGGTTTGTCTCTTCTTTGCTTCAGTAAGTTCTTCAAGTAAGCGCTTAACTTCCTGATCACATTTCTTTCTATCCTTACTCGCCTCGTTAATTTTCCTCATGAGCGGCGTTAACACTCTATACTTGTCTTGAATCTGCAACCTTTTTCGGGGATTTTAAGCAAATGAAATGGCACGTAGGTATAAATATTTTGTAGTATGCCGTGCCAAAAAAATCAATTGTAAAATAAATAATAATGAATAAAACAGGCCCATACCTTCCGTTCTTCTCAATCTGCATTTCCTTTAAGGTCTTGTGAAGTTTCAATGCTTCGGTTTTTCTATCAATGGAAGTCGGAGTTCTATTTGGCGTTGCCACAAGTTTACTTTTAATAATTTTGTTTTTAACTGTATTATTCTTCAGCAAAGGGCTATTCTTACTAACTTCCACATTTCCTTTAAATGAGGTTCTTCTGACTCTGGTTTTGCGTTCAGCATTTTTCAATTTCAGAAGAAGCCTTTGATATTCCAGTTGTTTACTTTTTGGAAGCAATTTCACAGCAGATTTTTCGATAGTTGGAGACTTTTTTGATCGCACAGGAGTTTTGTAATTGGTTGCAGAAATATTCAGTTTGGGAAGACTTTTTGCGAGTGGTTTTACTTCAGTTTTTACCAACTGTGCAACAGTTGACGAAGAGATTGGAGATAAAAGCTTCTTCTTTTCAGCTTCAACTTTAGCCCTTTGCTGTTTTAGAAACCGTTCCACAGTATTTTCAATTATTAAAGTATTTTCATCTTTCACTACAGGTCGTTCAATTTCTTCATCCGAATCAGATTCTCCATTAACATTTATTATTAAAGGTTTTACTTCTGGCAATTTTAAAGTGGGTTTATTTACAATAGTAACCGAGGTATTTTTAACAACGCGATTAATTTTAAAACTGGCTTTTGTTTTAGCGGGGACTTTATTTACAAAAGTTTTCCGTACGTTGTCGTTGATTTTGAGCGTTATATTTGTCGGGCCTGCTTCGGGTTTTTCTCCGACAATTTTTTTTGATATTGAAGCAAGTAATTCAGCTCGCAAAACATCGAGATCTTCTTCGGGTAAAGTATCATCTACGGATTCGGTTTTTTCAATAGTCTTTTTGTTGTCTTCAATATTATTGTTAACAATTAGAGTATTTTCCTTATTAATTTCAGTCTCGTCTGACACGACATCCCCATGGTCTGCAGTGTCTCTGCTTTTACGTTTTTTTCTACTGCCGAGCTTATTTATAAAAGCAGTTTTCAGTGCTTCTAAACGTAGCTCGACCAATTCCTTATCAAAATCTTCGTCAGATTCTTTGTTATCTGCTGTTATAGAAGTTGTAGGTGGCACGTCAGCATCAGTCCCGCTTTTTGTTTCGTGTGAGCTACCTTTGGAGTTATTTAATTGATTGCCTTCCTTCCTAGTCATCACTTTCAATCGACTTTCAAGACTGTTATTCTTGGGACAATCATCTTTGTCCACTCGCAGAACAGCAGCTTTAAAAGGATTATTGACGACTCCGCAAATTTCAACGTCCGAACTGTCATCGTCCGAGTACCTCCGACGGTGATTCCTTCTTCGTTTAATATGTTTGGAGTCCCGCTTCGACCTATGTCGTTTCCTGATGCGTTGTGGAGCCACTTTGCGCACCCGGGTCGCTTCTTCCTCATCCGAAAGACTACTTAAAGAAATTGCACGTAAATGCCCTATAGGTGACACGCACTTACCAGTGAAAGATGGCTCTATTATAGGATTGTCTGATATATCTTCCAGATCGTCATCGACGATTTCGCCTTCTTCGTGTTCATCTTCTGCCTTTTTAGACATAGTTTAAAAACGTGGTGAACTGCGCAACGGAAACTTAATGAGAAAAATCTGGAGTCTTGAGAATACTTCCAAAAAAACACCCCTTCACCTTCACTTGTAACGATGATGACTGATGGATGACGAATGACGACTAACCAAGTGACAGTCGACACTGTCGACAGAAAATGTCGCAAATATGACTCACACAAATGAGTTTTGTTGTTTTGTGTCTTGTAACCCTAAGGTATCCATGATTCGATTAGCAAAAGACATCCCAGAACGCTCTCTCTCAACAAGAGACAAATCTTGGTCCGAACCCAGCCCAGGCTTCATTTTCTGGTATAACCACAAAATGGTTATAACCTAACCTTAGGATTGGGAGTCTTGAGTCTTCCTTCGCCTGCCGAGGCGGAAGGTTGACAAAATGGTTGTGCCACGTGGTTCCCCATGCCGTTGCTGTTTCTTCTGAGTCGGTGGGTGGAGGAGGGCTCCGGGAAGGAAAGGCAAGCTCCGGCGGAAACAGCAAAAGCTGGACTTATCCGATTCAACAAAGAGGTGGCGAAGGCTATGAGTGGCTAAGCTGCTCGGAAGAGCGAGGCCATAAAAAGACCAGAAGAAGAAGAACCAATTTGCTGATCACGAGAGGCTAAAACCCGCTTTGCATTCCACGTTTTCATTAGTCGATTCAAGGTTACATGAATTTGAACATTGTACGCTTGTCAGGTTGTTTAGAATCACATTGCAATTGCAATAGTTCCTTCCCAAGGTCCATGGATCCCTCTATGGACCTTGGTTCCTTCCAGCATAATAATGGCTTAGTTAATCACTTATCTGAAAAACATTATTGTATATGGTAATTATGGAATGTACCGTATGCACCGCCCGATTTTCTTGAAATTTTGGCTACCCCCCCCAACTGATCACCACCCAAGAACGGTAGACGCTATTATGTCATTTGACGCAGTCTACCGTTCTTGATGACCACCCTGTTTGCACGCACCGAATGTCGGGCGAAAACAGAGGGCCGGACGTAAACACGGCACAAATTTTTCAAAATTTCGTTTTTTCCGCGGCTATTCGCGAAGTTTCGATGTTGCAAGAGGTGCAAATAGGTTGGTGATCAGTTTGAGCTGCATACAGTAAAATTTCATCCGGATTTGACGTTATTTCTTAATTCATTTGCATAATTTATGTCACAACGATGAGAGATGAGAGCGTCGTCCTCTATCAACGATGAGAGGCTTAATATTCATGTAACCTTGAGTCGACCAATGAAAACGTGGAATGTAAAGGGTGTTTTAGCGTTTTAGCCTCTCGTGAGATATCTATATCCAAGGATGGTATTGTTACACCATCCTTGATCTGGATCCAAGGATGGTGTAACAGATCCTTGATCTGGATCTGGGTAGGGTTCCTTTATTAGGATTAGGAACCGATCTGGGTAACTGTCAAGAACGGTATACTATACTTGGGTAACTGTTCCTCATGCTCTGGTTCCTCACCCACCCACAGTAATGTTCCTCACCAAGAATATGATAACAGGCTAGGATCACAGCTTAATTTTCTAAGCTGTGCTAGGATCATACTCTTCTATGGATAGACCCATTATCCATTACCCATATCTCTGTATGGAACGCGCCGTTTTAACATTTATTATACTCGGGAGCCATGTATCATAAAAATTGAATTTTCATTATCAAAATGACATGGCTTTCGAACGACATCCAAATTCGAACAATTTCCATTATCAAACTACCATATAAATTCATTTGCTCAAGGTCGAGAATTTTTATGGTACAATTTCTATTATCTGATAAATAAAATTGTCAAGGTCATTATTTTTATTGTATTATTATATTAATTGTAATTAATTTATATGTAACAATTTTTATTATCACATAATGAAAATACATTGAATAAAAATTCAAGTCTATTTTTATTATCGGAAAGACCACTCTTTTAACTACCATAAAAATTGGTCGAATTTTTATTATCGAAATGCAACGGAATTTTTATGAAAGAAATTAGACGTGTACAAATTAAAATGATACTTGAAAGTGAAACCGTAATTTTCTTTCACAAAAATTCAGTTGCATTTCGATAATAAAAATAGACTTGAATTTTTATTCAATGTGTTTTCATTATGTGATAAAAAAATTGTTACATATAAATTAAATACAATTTTTATGATACAATTTCTATTATCGAATTTGATAATGGAAATTATACCATAAAAATTATTGACCTTGGACGAGTGCCTATGTAAGACTTTTGAAAGAGCGAGACCGAGAATCGAATTTTTATGATATAATTTTTATTATCAAATGACATAATAGAAATTATACTGTAAAAATAATGACCTTGACAATTTTATTTATCAGATAATAGAAATTGTACCATAAAAATTCTCGACCTCGAGCAAATGAATTTATATGGTAGTTTGATAATGGAAATTGTTCGAATTTGGATGTCGTTCAAAAGCCATGTCATTGTGATAATGAAAATTCAATTTTTATGATACATGGCTCCCGGGTATAATAAATGTTAAAACGGCGTTCCATATCTCTGGGATAGACCTACGATCACGACAACGGTTTGCCACAAGGTCTATTGTCTCCTAGAGACCTTGGGTTTGCCAGCTAGGAGAATGAAAATTGAACTCTTCTGCGCACCGCGCACCTACGTCACTTCGACAAAAGCGCGGCCAACTTAACTTATAAAAAAATAGTCCTGAAATTAGTCTCACTGATATAATACCCAAGAATAGTACTATTCTTGTATAATACCTATTATGTCAGTTATAAATTTCACGTCTAGTTTAAATAAAAAAACAGAATGTATTGTAGGGCACCATATACATAAAGTATATGGTCTGCACCTTGAGTAGTGTATATTTTGGTTGTCTCAAATTTCCGTTCAAAAAATAATTAGCCATGATTTTGTCCCAGGCCTACCGTTGGCCTCGGCCTCGGATTTTGTCGAATAAGCGTCACCGTTGATGTCACAGCCACAGCACTTCAGCGCGGCGCGGACATACCGGCATTTGTGTATCGTGCCCGAGATTGTGTGCCCACGTTGTACAATATCTGTGTAACCTGTCCCTATAGTAAAATTATTATAAGAAGTCCTTACTGGGACTGTCAATTGGTAATTTCGAGATCCTAAGTTGGCATCGATGGAGCAAAAAAATGCAACCGGGTCAAAAGTTGAGGTCAGTAACGAGCCCATTTGCACAATGAATAACTACTAATAACACGAACAAGAACAACACAGATAACGGTAAAACTCACGTAACGTACAAAACCCGCGAATATTTCCACTGCCCAAAGTTTGAACCCATTTGAACCGCAAAAAATATATAGGTTTTTACTTTCACAACACGGAAAACGGAAATAAAATTTGCCTGAATACGCACCATAGACGCTGACACAAGTAGCCGATTTTATCAAAATACCAAAATGAAAGTGTTTCCATGACGTTTGACATTATTATTAAAATGAGTTCTAGTCATAGTTATTTTTATTTGTAGCAGTATAATCGTGATTGCAATAGGGTTTTTATTTTATTATGTTCATTTTTTCGTATCACTTGGGTAACTTTTCACATCATATATCAATGAGTGACGTCATTAACTGGTTGCGACGCATATACCAATGTTATACACATGGTTAACAGAAAATTCCTAGGGATTTTGTGGAGAATGTCATCTGACAAAATCGGGACTTCTTACAGTAATCGGGGTATATATATAAATCCTTTATCTATGGTATCCTGGATGGACCCCTAACCTATATATTTTGTGGATGGACCATTATTTAATATGGGATGGACCTTGTTCCATACGATCTCTGTGCCTTGTTCCTAACCCTAACTATTTTTTAATCTGTGTTCCTATTCCTAACTTTAACATTTTTTTCACGTGAACCTAATATACCCCGATTACTATAAGAAGTCCCGATTTTGTCAGATGACATTCTCCACAAAATCCCTAGGAATTTTCTGTTAACCATGGGTATAATATCGGTATATGCGTCGCAACCAGTTAATGACGTCACTCATTGATATATAATGTGAAAAGTTACCCAAGTGATACGAAAAAAAGAACATAATAAAATAAAAACCATATTGCAATCACGATTATACTGCTACAAATAAAAATAACTATGACTAGAACTCATTTTAATAATAATTTCAAACGTCATGGAAACACTTTCATTTTGGTAGATTGGTAAAATCGGCTACTTGTGACAGCGTCTATGGTGCGTACTAAGGCAAATTTTATTTCCGTTTTCCGTGTTGTGAAAGTAAAAACCTATACTTATATATTTTGTGGTTCAAAAGGGTTCAAACTTTGGGCAGCGGAAATATTCGCGGGTTTTGCACGTTTCGTGAGTTTTACCGTTATCGGAGTTGTTCTTGTTCGTGTTATTAGTAGTTTTTCATTGTGCAAATGGGCTCGTTACTGACCTGAACTTTTGATCCGGTTGCATTTTTTTGCTCCATTGATGCCAACTTAGGATCTCGAAATTACCAATTGACAGTCCCAGTAAGGACTTCTTATAATAATTTTACTATATGTATATTTTATGTTTAAGATAACCTCAATATTTTTTACAAAAATATAATGAAAAAGAAAAGAAAATGAGAATTTTTATGAGATTTTATGGTGTTACGACAAAAACTAGCGCTTACTTAACCAAAGGACTGCAGTATAGGAACAAGTTGATATACTTACACCAAAACATTACCAAAAACAATGTAGTTTTTGGACTTGGCTGCAAAACATTTGTAAGTACAACTACAGTAGATAACGAAGAAACATTTGATGAAGAATATTTACTCGACAGCCTCGGGAACGACCCAAAAGATGATTCCGACTTGACTCGCTACACCCTATTTAAAGGAAGCGATGATTCGATAATTAATGAATTAAATAAATGTGTTTCTGTCCAAGAAGTCTTGAACTTCATCAGGAGACATAAATATGAATATAATGATCAGTACCTGACCCAAACAATATTAGTTTTAAGGGATATTCAAAATGTGTTCAGACACCTTGAAGAAAATTCTGATTTTTCAAATCAATTCTTGATGAAATTAAAGGAAATGGAAGAGTTTCAGTGGTTTCTAAAAAAAATTGGAGAAAATTTACAGGACTACAATGTGGAATATTTAAGTTATGCAATGTTATATTTGTATAAATTGGGGATACCTCCTGAAAATGATTTATTACAAAGAATATCGATAAAACTTCGAAATTACCTTGTTGATAATTTTACACTGAATATTTGCGCACAATTTTTCCGAGTTATATTTTCAGAGCATAGCATTCGACCATATTACTTAGCTAATTCCATTATTCCTACAGTAGTGAATAACATTGGTAAGCTTTAATATTGGTGATTTATTTAAACTACATAATATCTTGATCTTAAATTTTTGTAGATAAATGTAACACTTTGGAAGACTTAGAAAATGTTACCATCTGTTTAAATAAATTAAACAAAATTATTTCGGTGGAAGTGTTAAATAGATATATTGAAGTAGTTCAATATTTTATTAGAACAAAAAAAATTACCGAAAAAGACTGTAAGATTTTGTTGAAGATCATACTATTATTAAATTATCCTCAATGGAGAGACACAAACACTGAAAAGATCTCAAATTTGATACTGTATATGAAAAACGAATTACATGTTTTAACCATTAACGAAATAGTTATGTTATATAAGGTAGGTATATTTTACTTTTTTTATTCACCACTAGGCATTAATTTTTTTATTCTCTAGATATTTTTTAAAATCCAGGAACCAGGCGAAGTTTTGAATGATATTCAGAGATATTCTGCAAAATACTTACAACAAATGGAAGACATTGCAGACAAACATTGGCCAATCGAAACAAAATTACAATTGTTTTCGTCGTTAATGTACTTTTCATCTCCGAATCACAGAGTACAATTTAGGAAAGATATTAAGAAATATGCACCACATTGTTACTCGTTCAGCAGTTTGATTTTGCTGAGAAAAATATTTTCTTACACGAGAGTTTCAGATCCCGAACTTTGCCAATTATATTGGGATAAAATTCTACGATTATTGGCTGCGGAAGGATTAAAATCCTGCAGCATAAATGAACTTTGTCAGAACTACATTCTTTTTAATACAGACATAGACAATTACAGACACCACCCATTTGAAAATAAAGTTTTGAGTATGATTGAAAATGAAGTGGATAATGGAAGTTTTTCTTTGTATCCAACGAACTTCGCAACTATTTTAAGCTTTACGATGCTTTATGGAAAAAGCACTAGACTTCTCGAAACTTTGGTTAGCAAATTTGAGGAAATGTGGAAGCAAATTGGACCAACAGAGTGCCTATACATTTCGTATAGCTTATACCAATTGTTGGAGGTTCAGAATAAATTTATAACTAACCAAAATATAAATAGAATAAAACAAATTTTGAATTATTCAGCGGAACATTTAACGAACCTTAGACCGAACGATTATAATCTCAATAATATGTTATTGAAAGCCGCAATCTTCAGAGGTGAGTTCGATCAGCCCCTGGTGGAAGATTTGCTGATAAAGTATAAACGTTTGGATATTATGTCTTCAAAAATTCTTGAGAATGTATGTCATTCATTTCTTTTTACGCGCACCTTAATTCCTGAAGTTGTCAATATGTGTACTGAATATGTAGTAAAGAATAAGTCACACATATTAGGATTTAATGCTGAGAAACTCCTAACATTACTGTATGAGCTGGCGTATCTTCCTATAAACGCAGAACAGTTCTTTGAAATTGTTACCAATGTCATTTTGAGGTAAGTAACTTAGAGTAAGTACATCTTCAAGGAGAGTTTTGTGATACAATGTCAGTATTTGCAGATTTTTGTGGACAATTGTTCTATTTGTTATGTTTCATCTCCAGTTTTTATGCTTTTGCACAATTATGTTTTGTCACTTACTGTCGTTGAAGACAAATATTTAATTTGATTTTTCTGAAAGATTATTTTTCGTAGCAAGTACACAAGCCGTATTTAAACTGGTAAGTGAATTTGAATGGCCAATTTGACAAATTCAAACTGACATCAATAACAAGTACCTACTATATTTACAATGAATGCTCAATATTTCACATGCATTCGCCAGTTCTTTTATTTTTTCGTAAAGACTTAAGCCTGGTTCATGCAGAAACTTTATCTTTATCTTAATGCTTTTGCTTTATGTTTTACTTTTAAGAAATGAAGCATACGTTCAGGCAGCTTATTTCTTTTTAAAAATTATTTGCACACTCACAATTTGAACCCATACGAACTTTTTTACTGCTAAATAGAGTTTTCACGTAGTGGAGTTCTTCTTGGTGATTGTTGTTAACAATATAGCTTATTTGGAAAACAATTTTGTATTTCTTAACCTCGAATTGGTAATTTACAAAACGACGCGTGCACAGTTCTAACTGCTTTCAGAAATATAAAGATTATAAAGAAAAAGTTGAAACATAAAGCAAAAGTATTGCCTGAACCCTTCCATTATTTTACAATATGTTCAAGTTTTAAAAGATAAAGCAAAAGCATAAAGATAAAGTTGCTGCATGAACCAGGCTATTGTCCTAAAATTATTATACAATAATTAACTTATTGATTAAGTGCCTTTTCACCAATCTTGAAAACTAATTTTCTGTTACTGTTCACTGGCTGGTTATGTTTCATAATAGACATTTTATTAAACTATTCTTCTCAATGAAGAGCTTTACTATATTCAGCATTTTTCAAAAGAATTTAGCAATTATTCCACGACAGATAGAACATTAAAAAATAATGTTATAGGCCTTAGGCCTATCAACTTTGATTTTAGATATACAGAGTGTTAGAATCAACAATGAAAAAAAAATTATATGCATTGGTGAAAATGGTGGATTATTTTGAACTTTTCAAATAATAGTTCATTCTTTGCATTTGTTAGTTTCTGTGTTACTATTTTAATAAATTATTCCTTGATACTGAATCCTTAATTTGCCACAAAGTATAATGACATATTTCACAAAGTTGAAAGTTCAAAAATATGATTATTTTTTGACGTTCTACCTGCATAGAATTATTGCTGTTTTCCTGACATTTGCTTTATCTGTAATTTTTGAAGGGATCAAGAACGACTGAGTGGCCTAGCATTTCTACAAAGTGCTTTAGCTTTATGTTTCTTTAACAAATTACCAAAATCTATCATCAAAATGGTTTTTAACATAGAGTTTTTGGAAAAGTTAGACACCGAGCTAGCAAATTGTTACTCAAAGGTACTTAATTTCTTAACTAACTCAAATTGGTTAAATTTTTAACATTTTCTTGTAGGACAGGTATATTCAAAAAGTAAGAAACCGATTAATGATGTTAAATAGAGCAGTTTGCTTGGAGTATCCCGAATGCAATGTTCCGTGGTTTCATAAAAAGTACATAGAACAAATGCAGAAAAAAAGGAATATTCTATCGGAAGAACCAGATAATTTTATATTAAGAGTTAAAAATTATCTTGAACATATAGTGGGGAATAAAAGATACGTATTAGAAAATGTTATAACACCTTATGGATACCACATCGATTTTGTCCTACATCTAAATAGGAACAACAAAGTTATTGAACCAGAATCTGAAAATCTCTGCTTAAAGTAATGTATTTTTTTGTTTCCGGTTTTCCTAAAAAATAATAATTTAATATTTTAGGTTGGCAATAGTGTTGTGTAGATCATCGGCTTATACCAAACTTTATACTCACCTCAGGGGAAAATACCAGATGAAAAAAAGGCACTTAGAAATCCTGGGTTACAAAGTTGTGATAGTAAAATTTGATGAGTGGGTGAATTTGTTGTATGCCCAGGAACGGATAGACTTTGTTAAAAACATTATATGGCCGGAAAATAGTAGTTTATAGAATTTTAATAAAAAAACTGTATTATATATCCCTGTATTTTTCATTGCCCATAAAATTTTCACCCCAAGGGTTCGATGATAGGAAATTGAAATTAAAAAACATTTTCAAACTAACCTATATTAGCTTATACTTAAACATAAAATAAATCTGCAACAATTGTAATCATTACTCCAAAGTCTATTTGTGTATATTTAGATAATCAAATACCAATTTTATTTGGGTAAATATAACATGGATAGTGTGTCTCACCTAAATACTTCGATTTTCAATAGGTACCCACCCCGTACCTAGGGACAGGGTTATTCACCAAGAATTGACCCCCACCTAACTTTTTTATTTTTTAAGATAAAAGGGTGATTCAAAAAACAAAATCAATGGTTCGGCGAATACTTTTTTATGCCATGACCGTTTAGTGTACAGGGTGTTCAAAAAAAGTAGGACCAGTGGCAACTTATTTTTTTTAAATGGAACACCCTGTATATTATTGGATTTTTGAAATCTGCTCATCAAGGCAATCAAAATGGTATTAAACTTTGTGGCATTATCTTTTTCCGTTTTTGAAAAATTCCGTATTTAAATTTTATACTAAATTTATTTAACTCGAATTTGTGGATCTCGTGATAAAGATAGATGATCGATGTAATAACAAAAAATATTTGTTTTAAACAAGAGAGTAATATAGTGAAACTCCAAAATGTTTAGGCGCCTTTTCAAATTTTACTGGTTATATTCTCGAAATAAAGAATTTCAAGAAAATCGTAAAAGGTCCTAAATATTTTGGAGTTTCACTATGTTACTCTCTTGTTTAAAACAAATATTTTTTGTTATTACATCGATCATCTATCTTTATCACGAGATCCACAAATTCGAGTTAAATAAATTTATTTATGAATTTTTCAAAAAGGAAAAGATAATGCCACAAAGTTTAATATCATTTTGATTGCCTTGATGAGCAGATTTCAAAAAATCCAATAATATACAGGGTGTTCCATTTTAAAAAATTGTACCATTTAAAAAAATTAAGTTGCCATTGGTCCTACTTTTTTGGAACACCCTGTACACTAAACGGTCATGGCATAAAAAAGTATTCGCCGAACCATTGATTTTGTTTTTTGAATCACCCTTTTATCTTAAAAAACAAAAAAGTTAGGTGGGGGGTCAATTCTCGGTGAATAACCCTGTACATAATATAAAACTTGTGCCAATATAAACTGCAAAATTAAAAAAAAAGCTTCATAAATTTTAAAATCTTGCACAGGGTGGCCCACGTAAGATTTCTTGTGAGAAAAGTAAAAGTTCCATTCTAAAATCAAACGACGGGCCAAATGATAAACCTATTTTTGCCTTTGAGCCATTAGCATATCTTTCTATACCATTACATAGGAAGAGATGGAATTGCTGAGCTGAATTTTTGAATTTTAAAACTCTAAAACTCAAGTTTATAATAAATGTATTTAATTGAAATTTGCGGATCTCGTGAAAAACAGAGATTGTGATCGATGCAATATCAAAAGACGTTTGCTAAGTTATTAAAATTTTGAAATGTTGATATTCTTACAGAATAATGTACTGTATAATGTAATAATGTACTTTGCACAAAATACAAGTAAACTGTTAATAAAAAGGTTAGTAGGTACCTACATTCTTAGTATTGAAGTATTTATATGTAAAACTTTATGTAACAACACATTGCTGAAAGCAAAGGTTCAATTCTAAAATCCAGCGCTGAGCCCAACGATGAACCTATTTTACTATTTATGGCATTAGCATATCTTTATATACCATTACATTTCAGATTTGATCCGGACACCACTGTAAAATTGTGATGTGCTGCACGATTTTGATGATTTTTTTAACATCGGAAATGTTTATGTCCGTATACATATATGGGAGTCGAGTTAGTAGTTTTCGTCCCACGCATGCATCACAATTTTACAGGCGTGTTCCGGATATCAAATCTGAGCACTCTGTAGAAAGAGAAGCTGATAAAATCGCAGCACCAAATTTTTGAATTTCCACAAAGTTTCAAAAGGAGACTCGTTACTCAATGGAATAATATACACAAATACTTCAGAGGGCTTTTTCCAATCTCGGCTGTTGTTGCTGTCAAAAGGTGCTGTCGGTTGTCTAAAAACTAAAATTAAGATTTGTGATTTTGGCTTATTATGAAGATTTTCATGTTGTGATAAAATGGTTTTCTTGCTTTTCATAACAAACTTTGAATTTGTTCTCGAACACAAGAAACTAACCTGAAAGTTTTGACAGCTAAGAAGTTCTTTTGACAGATGTTATGTCAATTTGAGTGAGAACACATTTCAAATATTAACACATTAAAAAACAGCTTAAGAAAACCGCGAAGGTCCTGATAACAAGTCTTGCAGTCGAAAAATAAAATCAATATAAAATTTGTTTAAAAGAAAATAAAATGCACAGGGCACAACAGTGAGGCAGATGATCCATACCGAAACATCACAAATAGTATCTTCATATAAACATTTCGACTTAATTAGACTTTTACATGAAAAACCATCGCCACGGGATGTTTCGATGGACTCTACCCTTTCCATCGAACTTCTGTGCCTCCCGAAACGAACTTCTCACCGGCCCCGGACGATCCTATTCGATGTCGTTCAGATGGCCGGCCGACAATTTGCACAGTTCCTTGAATCTGATGACGGTGCCGCTCTGGCAGGCCTTCGTCAGGTTGTGGCTGAGGTCGAACGGGTCCTGCACGCAGAACGGGGTGTTCGAGCGGAACACCTCGCCCTCGCCTATCAGTATCGGCAGCAGGTCTTTGTACGCTCTCATCTCGTCCGGCAGGTTTCGCTCGTTGTCGAACTGGGCTTTCTTCAGGATGTGGCCGAGCAGCGGACATACGACCTAAAAGCAGGGCTCGCTTGACCACGGTAACGTTCACCTACGGCTCATGTCATAATTCTCATGCCCGTGTCTTGACAGCTATTATTCAATGTCCGCTGCATAATATACACTGTGTCCACGGATAGAGCTCACATAAGGTGTAAATGACAAAAAAAAAATCGAGTTGAAATTTGAGCTTCTGAGGATAAGCCCTGCTTGGTTTGAAACTAATTTGTGACGTAATTTTAGTTTCGAAAAATCACGTATGCCTGGGGAATTTTGAAAAATCTAATTTTCCACATCAGTAAAGTGCCCTTTCTGTAGGTTTTGCGACAAAACGTTATTAAGTTAACTTGTTCAGAATGAAGAACTGAGTAGGTTTGCGAAATTTCGAAAGTCTAGGCCTACTTTGATTTTTTGGCATTTTCCCCACTTTTCTTTAAAAAAGTGCACTTTGTGTAGCTTTCACATTAAAATGTTATTAAGAAAACTTGTTCAGAATGAAAAACTGAGTAGGTTTGCGAAATTTCGAAAGTCTAGGCCTACTTGGATTTTTTTCTGCTAAAAAATTAAAATGCACAAAAATCAAAGTAGACCTAGGCTTTTGAATTTTTTCACACCTATCCAGATTTTCATTGTGAACAAGTTTTCTTAATAACATTTTAATGTGAAAGCTACACAAAGTGCACTTTTCTAAAGAAAAGTGGGGAAAATGCCAAAAAATCAAAGTAGGCCTAGACTTTCGAAATTTCGCAAACCTACTCAGTTCTTCATTCTGAACAAGTTAACCTTATAACATTTTGTCGTAAAACCTACAGAAAGGGCACTTTACTGATAAGGAAAATTAGTTTTTTCAAAATTCCCAAGGTATACGTGATTTTTCGAAACTAAAATTACGTCACAAATTAGTTTCAAACCAAGCAGGGTTTATCCCCAGAAGCTCAAATTTCAACTCGAAATTTTTTTGTCATTTTTACACCTTATGTGAACTCTATCCGTAGACACACTGTATACTAATGGGCTAATAACTAAAGAACAAATTCTTGATTTTTCACTTGGATTTTATAAAGAGCCTCTAGATATATAGGGAACCGCAGTTATTCGATTTCTTTGGGGCTTAATTAAGCCAAAAATGAAAATAGACATTATGTCGAATGCGACACTGTATGTGCGTTTGTTTATCAAAAAATAAAAAAAAAATAACAAAAAAATTAAAACCGACTTCAAAAATTTGCCCATATGCACACTACACTAAAAATTAAAAAAAAAATAACAAAAAATAACACCGACTAGTGGAGCAAATTTTTGAAGTCGGTTTTAATTTTTTTGTAATTTTTTTTTTCTTTATTTTTTAGTAAATTATGAAGAATCATCGAAATCGGTCCAATATTTAAATTCCATCCCTTATTTGTCCACCCTTAGGATTGAAATTTTTCTTTCTAATAAAATAAGAATCCTCCAAATCGGTCCAATATGAACTTTCATCCCCTATTTATCTACCGTTAGAGGTGGAATTTTTTCTTTAAATTTAAATGGGGCCACACCTAAGGTATCCCCTTTCCAATAAAGAAACAATCATCGAAATCGGTCCAATATGAAATTTCATCCCCTATTTTCTACCCTTAGGAGTGGAATTTTTTCTTCAAATTTAAATGGGGCCACTCCTAAAATAATCCCTTTCTAATAAAAAAGAGAATCATCGAAATTGGTCCAGTATGAAATTTCATCCCCTATTTTTCCACCCTTAGGGGTGGAATTTTTTCTTCAAATTTAAATGGGGCCACCTCTAAGGTACTCCCTTTCTAATAAAAGAAGAATCATCGAAATCGGTTCAATATGAAACTTCATCCCCTATTTGTTCACCCTTAGGGGTGGAATTTTTTCTTCACATTTAAATGGGACCATTCTGTAGGTATACCCTTTCAAATAAAAAAAAGAATTGTCCAAATCGGTTTATAAATTAGGAGTTCTGAGATAACCAACATAAAAAAAACATACAACCGAATTGATAACCCCGTCCTTTTTTGGAGTTGGTTAAAAATTGGAATCACATGAATGTGGAAAACAACTAAAAGCTGAGCTTTAGTAGCGAGAAAAACCAATCGTAGAAATGTTTGTCACGTTAAAATGATCCTTACAATACATTTTTTTTTATTTCTATTGTGAGAAAGCATTTGTCGCAATGTAAACTAAGAAGCGAAATTATGTTTATTTTATAATGACCAGTCGGTTTTGCTTTTGGCCATGATGAAGGCTTGGCTAATGCCCGTGCGCACAAAATTCGTGCGGCGGGAATACGGTAAGCGTTGCCAAGTATTTTTCCTGATATTAACGGAAACTTTTGTATTTTAATACATGTTTCAATAAACAACTAAAAAAAATTGTGTATTAACCCATTATAAACATTAAACTACAACAAAATGGTAAAATCCCAGTCTCAAAACTTATCAAAATAGTTCCTATAGAAAAAATTAAGCAGCTACTTACATCTGTCCCAAAGTTGAACGTCGTTGCAAAATACTCAAAGAAATCCGTCAACAGTTTTGTCAAATCTCCCTCATACGGCTTGACGAGTTGCTTCATTCTCTCCAACGGGACAGCATAGTTTATAGTCTCCCATCCAGCAATCTTCACCGATATAGTCTTATTATTTATCTCCCTTATTGTTTTCACCGACAGCAAATATCCATTGTTCTGCATGTAGAATATGGCCAAAATCGCCACAGCATACATCGGCACCTGATCTAAGGCACACTGATCCGCCCAACGTTTCAGAAGCAATATGAACGGCTGCGTGATCGGCTGCACCAGCAGGCAGAACCTCAGGAATTTGGTGTTTTCGACGCTGAGGCCATTCTTGAAAGACAGGTCGCACTCGAGATCGGTTGGGCAGTGGTAGAATTTGACGATTGGCGTGCGCGCCATCGGTATTTGGAATACGTTTTGGTATTTGGATTTGATTCTCATGAGCGCTTTTGTGACTTTCTTCACGAGCTGAATTTGGTAGATCGAATCTTGGCCGAAGTCGCCAAAATACATGTCGCCGGTGTCAACAAAGACGTCTAGATCACTGTCCTAAAAAAACGAGGCCACTAGGAATATGATAGTCAGACATTGTTTATCGAAATCTAATGAAAACCCAAAATGTCATTCATTGCTCTATGACAAGGTCGTTGAAAATTTGGCCTTGAAAAAAAAAACAGACGAAAGTTCAGCCTTACAGCTCTTGTTTGTCAGCACCGCCAAATTAATATTTATGTTCTCATTGAATAATTCACTATTTAGCAAGGTTGGCAAATATCATGATATATATCCAAATCTTGATATTCATTTTTAAAAAATTTAATTTTGTATATCTAAGGTATAAATATTGTAAAAAAACTTCAGCGTTTTTTATTTGTACTTTACTATAAATAAAACTCAAAAAATAAAAACAAAAAATGATTCTCAAATAACACATAAATACTAAACTTCATAAACAAAAAACAAAACGTTAAATTGTATAGGTACCTATATAAAAAAAAATTCCTATAAAATAATTGGTAAGAAGTAATGGTATCAAAAATAGGCTATTCCTACTTATTAGGTAATTATTATAATTACATCAGGCTTGATAATGGTAAGAACTCAGGGCTACAACTAAGTACTTGTATTTTAAATCTTGATAAATATCAAAGAATAAATATCTCGATATGTATCAAGATATACAGGGTGTTCACTTTCAAAATCCCACCATTGGTATTTTTGAAACGGTAAGAGCTACAAGGTTGGTTAAATTAGACAAAAGTTGCGCATTTTGATGTGTTTCAAGAATCTGTAAAGAAATTTGACAGAGCTCACGTGGTTACTAAAATAACCTGAAAAAACTGAAAACTTCCACTTTTTTATTTTGTCCGTAACTTTTTTAATATCAAACGGAATTGAAAGAAATTTGGTGGAATTACGTAATTAGGTACGGGCTTTCGAATGCACTATTCAGAAAAATTCTCTGCCTACTGGATCTTTAGGTGTTCATAACCAAATTTCGATTTTCTTATGGCGGCCACATTGGATTTTACCACCATTGGATAGAGCAAAAAATTACGAATACAACCATGTATCACAACACCTAAGTAAACCCACTTAAATGTCAAATTTCTAATATTTTAAATATTTTGAAGCCAGGCAGTAGGCCATGATTCCGAAAACAATATCACTTTTGTCTAATTTAAGCAACCTTGTAGCTCTTACCGTTTCAAAAATACCAATGGTGGGCACTTTGAAAGTGAACACCCTGTATATCAAGATATATATCTTTTGATATATATCATGCCAACCTTGCTATTTAGTCTCACTATTTGCTTTTTTTGTGGCACCATAGAAATATGAAGAAGAGATATTACCACCTAACCTATCTGTGGAATTTTCTACGATCAGCAGCAAGTCCATTTTCTGATGAGATCCAATCAGGTGTTCGCAGTTTTGGAAAGTAGTTTCGATGTTCTAAAGCCGATTGTTACCACAAAACATCATCGATCATTTGTTGTGAATATAGCCACACATAACCACCAAGCACACATTTTTATAAAATAGTAAATCATTGACAGGGAAAAAGTAGGACTTATATTGCCATTGTAAAATTGGTGACAAAACAATTGTAGATAGTTCTTCAATGCAAACATAAATATTATTTTAGCTACACTGATAGCCCCAGGGCGGAACTTTCGTCTCTTTTTTCAAGGACAAGCTTTCAGTGAACTTGTCTATTGAATTTTCAAATTAGTTTTTCTGTTTTTAAAATTCTTTGGAAAACACCTCGAATGTCACTGTTTTTTAAACATTACCATATTATGTGACAAAAGGGCATTCAAATATTCACAGTATATCATGGGACAAATGAACCACTCTTCATAGAGTGCATCAGTCCTCAGACAGATGGCTCTCTCAAAGTCAGAGGTGTTTTTAGAGTTAAGTTAACAAAAATAGTCCACAATTCTCTTAAATTAAAGCATCGACAAATTTCAAAAGACGTATTTTGAAAAACGGCTTATTATAAAAATAATTTCACTCACTGTGTTGCCCAGGCCTGAAATTCTGGACCCAAATGGATACACCTTACACACATCAAAATGTTGCAACAAAACTTGTTCTAGATCCTTGCAACAATCCATGGTCACAGATGTTTTCAATACTTCTTCGGCCTCTTCGGTAAGTTTGCACCCTTCGAGGTGTAGCGCCGGTTTCGATTTAAAAAGCAACTTAATTGTCGACGGAAGTCTAACAACTGAAGGAAATCGGTATAGAAATAAATACAGATAAAACGAACTCTAACCTTTATCTTTTTTCTTTCGTGGCGTAGCGCCGGCCGCTAGGTGACGGCTAAGCGATAACTCGTCGCCAAAAATGACAGTTTGACACGTAGTACATTCATATTCTTTGACGATAGTCTTGCGACTGTCTGCCATTGTCGAATGTCTAAAAAACAAAATTTCTTTGGTTCTTTTCATTAGATATACAGGTGCTTTGGAAATTATCAGCAAAAAATGAAGCTCTCGCAGATTTTTTTACTTATTTTTCGTACCTATCTAGAAAACTAATGTCAAATACAAACTTACTTATTGGGACCAACTTCATGGTGACTTATCCATGCGAACTCATCGCTAATTTTAGCATTACAAATCTCGCAATAGTATCTGTACTTCCGCAACGAGTTGACTGAATATTTCTGGTGCGTGTTTCTCAAAATGTGCGACCGGATTTCCTCCACGGTCATGTTGGGCTGCAGCGTAATTTTGCAATGGGCGCAAAAGATAGAGGCGTTATCCAATTCCTTCAGTGGTTCGAGGTGCGGCTTGTACCTGTTTGGTAATTTTGAGAATGGCCCGGTATTTTCTACCTCATCGATTGAGCTGATGATGTTGTGGGTGACTGGCTTGTTTGCTTCTGAAAGCATTACGAACGATATGGTTTCCTCGAGATACGGAATGTACCTGTTTTTTAGGAATCACACTGAATTTGACTTTATCAAAAATAAAGTTTTATTATAGAAAAACTAATGAGAGCTTGGACTTTATGTTATGTTAGCAACTGCCCAATTCTTGGATAAAAATCTGACTGTTGGACAACCTAACCTATAATTAAGAAGGTTGGGTGGGGCCATGGTGGTGGGGGCAATGCCGCCATATTGGATTGGAACCCCCACTACTTTTCCCTTTTTTTTAATTTCTTCCAAAACAGAGATTAGAAAATCTCTAACTGTACACTAGATTGTGACTGATATATATTTCATAGAATTCTGTAAGCGGCGGCCATATTGATATTATTGGCACATGAATCCTAAAGAAATTGAAATTAGAAAAAGGCTATAGTTTCTGTGTTTGAAATAGGTTAGAACCACAGAATGTCAAGGTTAAGATTAGGCCTCTGTCACAAGTTCTAACATTTCTGCTAGACATGCTAAGCTAAATACGCCCCTGGACAGATGCCCCCAAAACAATGCTGCCAACCTTGGATCTTAGATTACCAAATGAAGATTTTAGGGATTTTAGTATATCACAGTACTGCAACATTTTATCAGAGCATAATTTGTTTTATATGCTCTGATAATATTATTATTTTATATGCTCTGATTTTATAGAATCTCTAGAAATACCTAATAAATAATGTAATCTAATCACAGATTTGCACAAGGTTTGCAGTAATAAATTAAAAGTAAAAAAATATTTTTAAAAAAAGCTTTTATTTAAATGCGCTAAAAAGAATAAAATAATCTCTTCTTTTAAAACTTTTACTATCAACTTATAACGTCATTCCACAATTTATATGATATAAAAGCTTGTCGCGAGATTTAAGTAGTGGTATTTACTTAGTTTGAAAACTTAAATCTCGCGACAAGCTTTTATATCATATAAATTGTGGAATGACGTTATAAGTTGATAGTAAAAGTTTTAAAAGAAAAGATTATTTTATTCTTTTTAGCGCATTTAAATAAAAGCTTTTTTTAAAAATATTTTTTTACTTTTAATTTATTTTGTAATTTTTAGTTTGGCCAGGTGTCTGAGTCTATTCATCTCAGTTAACGCATCATTGTTGCAAGGTCGTAACGTGTGTACAAAATTTCAGCTCGATCGGTTGAAATTTAACTAGTCCGCCATCTTGAGTGTTCCGCCATGTTGGATTTAGAATGACGTCACACATATAATCATGCATTGTCATCCAAATTAAACGTGTGTACAAAATTTCAGCTCGATCGGTTGAAATTTAACTAGTCCGCCATCTTGGGTGATCCGCCATGTTGGATTTAGAATGACGTCACACATATAATCATGCATTGTCATCCAAATTAAACGTGTGTACAAAATTTCAGCTCGATCGGTTGAAGATATCTGCTTCAAAATTGAGTTGCAAGATTCCACCCGAACAAATTACATACATACATACATACATACATACATTGCAAGTTAAATAAAAGCTTTTAAAAAGGGAGATGACTTGGCGATTAACGAAACCATGGAACTATAAGAATACCTACCACGTAAGGTACAAAATTTCAATTTTGTTAATTCAATCATTAGAAAAATTACATATTAAAAGAGAACATAATATGGTAATTGTTTCCCGTCCCGTGGTGTATGTCATTATTTATGGAAAAGTGGACATAAGCGTTGATTGATTCCTTCCTCCATCAACGACCCAAGACAACATACTTTAACCTCAGAATCAAAATATTATTATATGAATACTGGATTGACTGAATTTTTGTTCATTGACACTATCGAGATTGACCATATTTGATACTTTACATTTTGACAGATTTATTGTTCCTTTTCTCTCTTTATCATCACCCACTTATGCAATTGTATCATGGCCCTAATTGTATGCTAAAAAAACATGTTTAAAACTGTTCAAAAGTAGGTCAAAACTAGGTTTTAAACTGTTTTAAAAAATTTTTGAGCTGGGAAAAAAATGTTTTAAACAAAAAAAGTTTGAAACAAAAAATAAAGTTTGTTTTAAATTAGGAAAAATAAAAAAACACTAACCCTGCAACAGAAGTCACCTTAAGGAGATCTGTCAAAAATAAGCGAGTCTCCATTTCAGTTTACAGAAAAATAGGCACAACATAAATTTGATTTTAATACAATCTCTTATTATCTATGTAGATTAACGAAAACTCAAATAAAAGGCTTAATGTTTATCTCTACAAGATATTTCGCATAATAGCGAGTATCCTTTTGACACGTCGCTAACGAGTTGTATGTACCTTTCGCTCATTAGTCTGTGATACCGGTAAGAGTTACAGAGCCAAAATTAAACAGTTCAAAACAGTATATTGTGCAATGTGCACGGAATGATAGCTATTTCGTGCGAGTTGCACAATATACTTTTGCTACTATCAGATTATAAAAAAGTTTTAGGAGGATTTAATAGCGGTTATCTCTGATATTATCGCCATGGGCACATATTGATAATTATAGGATAGGATTAGATAATTATAATGTGCAATGACAGACTTTGAGCTCATTTCCTACGGGAAATGAAATGGGGTAGACAATACACCGCATTTATCTACTGCTGATGCTGACAAATATAATGACCTCATTAATGATAAACATAATTCTGTATGGTCGCAGAAAAATAAATTTGTAATATATTGCGTACAATCATATACAATAGGTACAATAAATTTCTTCAAAATCAAAATCTTTCAGGAAGTAATGAAAACTGATAGTAAACAAATCATCGAACAATTTTATTAGAAAAAGTTGTTTTGTTGCATGGGAATTAAATATTATAATATCAACTCTAAACAAAACCGATTTATTTTTATGTTTCTGTCTAGACACTAGACGCCCGGACAAACAACTTTGGAAGAAGCAGCAATATATTTCTGCATTTTGTGGTGTAAACTAAGGTTAAAAATAATGATATATAGAAATAGATGACTCACGCTAATACAAATACTACGGTTTTATTTTGCATCTACATTAGCAGGTCGGGGAAGGAAAACGAGGTAATTTGTTAACATTGGCATTTCTTAAATTCAGTCTTTCCTATTTTGTAATGCATAATAAATAGTTTTTGATAGACCTGTATATCGTATACACGCTTTAAGATACTTATATTTACAAAAACACTTACATCGTATCAAAAAACTGGAACTATGAACTCACTGACTTAATTTTCATATAATTGTTATTTAATTTATTGTTAATATTATTCTTAACGGTGATGCCTTAGACTATGGAGGAAGGCAAACCCTTATAACATTGGCAATTATTTCTCGTGCTTGAGAATGCAACGTTCTTCCCTGTTAACTCATTTTGCACACGTTAACTCCCGAACATACGAAACGCCACTGAGCTCTCTGAGCCGGCGGAAAAAACTTGCCACCGGCCTAAAAAATGAGGTCTGTGTGGTAGACCAAATGCGCAGTTAACTTTACGTACTATAGAAATAGGCATAAACGCGTTGGATAACTGCTTTTGTCAGCCGACTGCTTGGTAGAAGTGCTGTGTTGCCCTATTTCAAAGGCGATGGTAGACGCGACGATGTTGAAAAAAATATAATAGGTGTTTTATCACACTGCGTTAAAAATAAATGATAAACAAAAATGGGTAAGTGGTCCCGTGATGCGAGCTTTATTTTTTCGGTATAACAGAGTTCAGAAATTCGGCTTCAATATGATAAAACTTGTATTCGCCAATAAATAACGACTACTCGTATAGGAAATCTCGCAACGCTGCCCGCATTCTTTAGAAACGTTTTCTGCTCTAGGGCCGTAAAGTCATGACCCTAGCTGGAATTTGAATAATGCATTTTTTAGGTACTTCCTAACCAAAAAAAAACTATTTAAAAAAACGTGTAAAGGACCTATTAGTACCATGGGTGTAATTTTTAACTCCAAACATTTTCTCTAATGTTTTTTTATGTATTACAGGGAGAAACATAACAAAAAATAACAGTATCATACAAAACCAACTTGTAAGGTTGTTAGAGAGTTTTCAAAATGCTTTACGAGACCAAGATAAAAAAAAAATCAACCAAAAATGAAAAGTAAAAGGGGGTGAATGAATGCATTACTATGTTTCTAAATACTCACCCTCGCTGCTGTCGGAATCGTTATCCCCAAGATTCTCGCTGTGCCTGCTGTGCCTTCTTACCACCCCATTTGCCTCCCTCGGCTCTTGCGTCACCCCGTAAACCCGCACTTGCAACTCTATCAGAAAATAACTGCTCATCCTCTTTTCGAACATGTACAAAACTTTAGTCTTGTGCGATTTGTCCATAATATGCGAAATTATGTTGTTATAGTCGATGTATTCGTTGCACAGGCAACACTTCACGTTCGGCTTAAGCTCGGGCCTAAAATAAACTTGGTGTGCTTGCACCGGTAATTCCTGTTTGAGCCACGTCTCGTGGTAAGCCATAAGAGCGCTTACGTTCACGGGGTTGCTGGCGAATCTGAGATGCCTTTGGCCGCTGGCGTGGCTCAACATGACATATCTGGAAGCCTTCAATCGTGTAATTTCGCAGGGGCATAGCAAGCAAATGGCTCTGGCAGGGCCGGCTCGTTGCATGGTGTAGTCATTGATGTTGTCGATTTTCCTGACTGCGTTCGCAATGTTTTGCGGGTAAATTTTGCTCTCAATGACTTCGTCGTAGTGTAAAATGAAGTTAAACCTGAAGTTGTTGACATCTTCGATAGTTTCTTTCTGGGGTTCTCGTTTCGGACTCATTTCTTCTTCTTCGTTTGTGGAATGGTCATTTTCTATGTGCTCGATGCCACTGTCGGTGTTATAGTTAGATGGTGGCTAAAATAAAATAAATGGAATGCTAACATACTCTTTAAAGGAATTCAAAGCAAATACAAAGGCACTTATTATTTCACTTAGAAAATTACTATTTCAATTTGTCCCCTTCAAAGAATCTTATCACTTAGAGAAGGGTCATTATCCTCCCTTCAGAGGCTAGTTATAAATAGCCAAGACTATCTAATCATTCAAAATGAAATCACCAATAATAACTGCATAACTGCCCAGTCTTGGGAGCAAAGCTGAAGAATCAAACTTCCTACTGTACCTGCAAAAATTAATATACACTTACTTCTTTCGATGGGCCGGGAAGTGTCTCTAAATCGAGTTTATTATTCAAGAAATCATAGTACATCTGTTCGAAGTGCTCGTGGTCCTGTAACGTGTCCCACATATTCCTCCCTGGCTCTACGTAAATATTGGCCCCGCACATGCTGCAGCTGAAGTTGTAGTCCTTCTTGCTCAGCGATTTGTTCATTTCCAGAATCGCCCATTTTATGTTTTTCTTCAGAGTCAACAATAAATAGATAAGCTCCTCCGTCTGGTTTGTTGTACAATTCAGAAGCGTCAATCTGCATAGGCTGTTGAACAAATTCGAGAACTCTTGCAGTTTCGTTTGCACGTCTTCGACGGATAGGGCGCAGTTTTCGAAATATGTTGCATTCTCAAGGGCCGAAAGGGTTATGTCATATTTGGAGTTTGGATCGTCATCGTAGCTCCCGGATGATGTAGACGGGAAATCGCTCATTGTTACATGCTAAATTTTAATCTAGACTCTACAGAAACTAAACAACAAACTAAAACGGCTTTCACTTTTCACATTATTTTGATATCATCATGCATGATTATGATGGATTGCCCGGATCCCGGATCACAAAATATATAGGTTAGCCCGGATTGCCTTTAATATTATGACTTTTGACTGGACTGACAATAAATATATGACGTGTCTGATGCAGAGAAATGAAGTAGCGCGAACTGCTTAATAAAAGCCCAGAAAAGGCGACGTCGATGGAGGAAGGTAAAGATTAGTTTCCTAATGCGAAATACCGACTGACTCAATACTCTTCGGAAGAAGATGGAGCCACCGTCGAATACTTCTCGGCGCGGTGGGGGAAACGAGGCTTCCCAGTCCGACACGGTTGCTCGGTAGATGGCGCACTTGCACCATCCTCGGATTACGTCTCGGCATTGAGGTGGAAGAGAGGCTTCTGTCCGGTAGATGGCGCACTGCGCACTTGTAATGCGGCTTCCCAAGACGAACTTTTGTTCGGCAGATGGCGCGCTTCGCGGCTTGCCAAATCTGTTGATTTGACCTTGGTTGTTTGCGTTTTTTGTGCTGGTACGAATGAGTCATCGCCATCGATCGAGGGCTGGAAGATATATTTTAGATTTTGTATTCCAGCCTTCGATTCGAGTCGCCCGGCCGCGGCCCCGCCCCCCTCTTTGCCTATGGAGGCGTTTTTTTTTTTAAGTAGCGAGTAACGTTATTACGAAAGCGTAGAAGGGCCACCTTGTAAATATTTTTTCCCGAACTAAATTCCGACTTATAAGTCGGAATTCCGACTTATAAGTCAGAATTCCGACTTGTAAGTCGGAATTCCGAGTTGTAAGTCGGAATGACCTTATTCCGACTTATAAGTCGGAATTTAGTTCGGGAAAAAAATATTTACAAGGTGGCCCTTCTACGCTTTCGTACGTTATTAATTGTTAATGACAAATTTCTCGACTCTTTTTAAAATAATCTTTTTATAATGGAGTTATAACCACAGAAAATATACGCTATATTTTCTGTGGTTATAATTTGATTCCTTCCTCCATCGACGGTTATAATATTCATATACAACAAGGTGACCAACTCCTGGCTGACGAAAACCGGGACAGTAGTTAGGTACCTAGCCAGGGGCGGATGGGACCACCGGGACACTGGGCAAATGTCCGGTGGGCCGGTCATTCGAAGGGCCCCGGAGAGCCGCCGCAGGCTCTAAGGCTCATCGGCCATCGCATCTTAAATTTTAAGACAGTCTTAACTACTTGACAAAACAAAAGGCAATCATTGTTACAATAATTGTTGTAAGTAGGTATTTAATTTAAGATAGGACGGTGCAACTGGCCATAATTAATTATTTTTGTTTTGTTATTTTTTGTTCTATTATTTCTTTACGTGTTTTACGGAAACGTAGAAGGGGCACACCATTATTTTATTTTTATTGAACTCGAAATTTCGACTTTTAAAGTCGCAGTCCGACTTTGAAGTCGAAATGCCGATTTTGAACAAAAATTTTGACTTTGAACTTCGGCTTTGAAAGTTGGAAGTTCATAAAGTCAAAACTTCGAGTTCAATGTCGGAATTTCGAGTTCAAAGTCGGATTTCGAATTTCAAAGTCGAAATTTCGAGTTAAAAGTCAGAATTTCGACTTTATAAAGTCGGAATTTTGACTTCAAAGTTGGCCTTCGACTTTAAAAGTCGGAATTTCGAATTCAATAAAAATAAAATAACGGTGTGGTCCTTCTACGCTTCTGAATGTTTTGTTATTTTTATATCTTTATATTTAGAGAAAAAAGTTTTATTTGTTTTACGAGAGTTATGATTTTATTTATGTTTTCATAAAACATGTATAGGTATTTTGTTTTATTAAAAAAATACATTATCTACATTGTTTTTTTTTAATTGTTATTATGATAATAATTAAGAAAAGAAAAATCTAAAGCCAAATGAGATGTTTAGGGGCCGCTTGGGAGACAAATGCCCGGGCTGGTTAGGTAAAGTCCATCCGCCCCTGTACCTAGCTATTTTTTACCTATAATATGCAACTGTCAAGTTTTGTAGTTTAATCAACTTATGATTTTGTTAGAATTATTGATCTAGTTCATGCTTTTAACCAATAAATACCACCCAAGAAACAAAAAAGATTCTGATTTGCTCGACTAATGACTGGAAACTAATTTTTAGCATATTTTCGTTTTTGAAAAATCAAGATGGCGTCGACAGCGACCATTTATTTATTTTCATTGTAGGTGAAGTGCCTTTTCCTTTAAAGATAACAAAAAAATTCATTAAGAAAAGTTGTTCCCAATTAAAATTACCCCAGGGTACCAAATTTTGGAAAGATCGGCCTACTTTGTTTTCCCACTTTTTTTTCTAAGGCGCTAAAGAAAAAATGAAAAAATTAAGTAGGCTGATTGTCTCAAAATTTGGTACACGGCAATAAGTTTTAATTCTAAACAACTTTTTCTCATAAAATTTTTCGATGCCTTGTATTTAGAAGCCACTTCTAGCCCATCTTTCCAAAATTTGGTACCAGGTGGTAACTTTTAATTGGGTTTTAACAAATTACATAGGGTCTTCGGCTCTCTTGAGGGCATGAACATTTTTGTCGATTTGAAGTTTTTTCAGCACAGCGCGAAAAATTGGGCATGGAGGCCCATTTCTTTTTTAACGTCACCTGGCTGGCCAAAATTGCCATATTTTATTTTCTTATCTATTTTCTGTGCGGCCTAAAATAACCGAGAAAATCGCTTAATAAGAAATAAACAAAAAATGCATAGCCTCAAGAGAGCCGAACACCCTGTGTAATTTTCTGAAACTATCTGAATACCCAGTTGCATAAAGCTTCTTAGTGCCATCAATTTTCAATATGATAGTTTTCCTCTATCTCCTAAAATAAATATGCTAGGGCTATTAAATTGTTTTGCTCAATTTGAGGTATTTTTTATATTGCGCGTCAAGTTGGCTATGGCTGCCGATTTCTTTTGCAGCACCACTTAGCTGTCCAAAATTGCCACATTTTTGTTTCTTCACGATTTTTTATTGTAGGGCGCAAAATAAGTGAGAAAATCGCGGTGGTATAGTTCTAAAATAATCATCCTGTATATAAAAAATGAGCTGATCAGTTATATAAAATTTATAAAAAATATTACAAAAAGTAAAGTATGAAACAAACATTTAAAAAAAACTATAAGTTTTAAGTACAGGGTGGACCAACGTTTGGCGCCCTGCCAGAGGGGTCTCCCATGGGGGCCCTTGTTATGATGTATGTAGGATATGATGTATTCATATCTAAATAGATGTAAATTCTTTGCCTTGACTGTCACCAAATCCAAAGGTAACTCAATTTCGAAAGAGAAAAATATTTCTAAAATTTTAGTTGAAATGTGCATACGGGCAAATTTTTGAAGTCGGTTTTAATTTTTTCGTTAAAGTTTTGTTATATTATTTATGCTGTAAACCGTTGATTGAATCTTCCATCGACGTCTAAACCAAATTTTCTGTATGAATGACAACTATATAAATTTAGCTAGACATCATATTTTTTTATGCTTAGGTATGTCAGTGTTAATACTTATGCTTATGAAATATTGTGTATAATAAACGATATGCTTTACTAGGTATGCTACTTCAGTACCTATATCACATAGATAATCGAATAACAAAACATGAAGATAATATTATAAGTATATTCCGTTGTTTGAGAATCGACGATATAAACTTTGATTATATACCTATTATAAACAAGGATTAAAGGTATCAAAGCATTGATGTAGAACTTTGGAGAACAGATACGTCGTTGTTCCCTTCCTCCATCGGCTGCGAATATGAAAAAATACTAAGAGATACTTTTTGTTAAACATTTTTCTGAAGTAATTGAAGTAATAAATTCTAATATCACCCTGTATCTCCGCAACTGTGAGCCTCAGAAGCTTCATTTCAACCTTAAGTTTGACGGCTCATCCGATCATGTGACACGCCAAGTTTGAAGAAACTATCTCGTATAATTCTAGAGATACTAAAAAATACGTGTATTTTTCTCTAAACTTCTATGCTCTGTATAAAAAAAAACTAAGGCCCGTAGAAGAAAAAAATATATGAAGAAGTGCCCTTATTTTGACTTCAAGAATACGTGGTTTCATTTTTGACCATCAGTTCAGTTACACCCTGTATACAGTGTCTTAAGACTATTTTACGGTATAACTTTCCAATACCGCCCTGTTTTCGAGATAATAATAATAATGACAGAAAGTTGGACACAAATGGGAATTTTCTTTATTTGAAGTTTCTCAAAACAAACTATTCTTGATAAAAGTTAGTGCTTGTGCTTAAACTCAAAATCGACCTGTAAAAATTTTAAAATTTCTATTCGTATACAGGGAAGGTTGAAAAATATGAAAATTCCTCAAGAGTAAAGTACTCTTATTTTTAGAACTACAGCAGTATAGCACTAAGAAAAGTTGTTTGGAATCCCAAGAAAATGTCAAATATGAATTCACAGCCACCTATCCAAAAGAAGAAAAATCACACTTTCACATTTTTTATTCACTGTATAATAGATAATATTAATATTAGCTATGCATTTTGAGGCACATCTGCAAGCATGACAGTACGATACCAACGATTTTTATTTACGTTCAACTAGCATCTTAAAAACACTTAATAACTGAAACTTCTGCAAAGTTTGTCATTTTTTTTGTGTCCAGGTAAAATACTACTACAATTTCAAACATAACTTAGCAACTAATTTGTGGAACACAAAAATATTTTAATAGAGCAATAATTTAAGTTATTTAATAAATGACAATTCAACAATAAAAATATCACAACAAAAAAATTATTACGAGAATAAACATTTCAGTGACTACTCTACATGTGACCCTTCCTTCGCTTCCTTTCGCCTTCAACCAGCGACTATCCCACTAGGCAATATAACAAATTTTTGAGGTAATTATGGAACGTAGTGTATGCACCGCCTGATTTTCTTGAAATTTTGGCTACCCACCTATTTTCGAGGTCCCTGACCAAGAATCTAACCTTTTTTGAGGCCGGACGTAGTTTCCGAGAAAATGAATTTTCAAATTTCCTTTTGACACCCGACACCCCATTTTCACGGCGACATTTGTGGTTATAATCCAGATAAATTTTTAGTGTACGCAGCTTAAACTGATCACCACCCTATGCTGCAGAAGGCGCAAAATATGGTGGTGATGAATTTGAGCTAAATTCATCTCGATTATAACCAAATATTACCGTGAAAAAGTGGGGCGTCAAAAGGAAATTTGAAAATTCATTTTCTCGGAAACTATGTCCGACCTCAAAACACTGAGGTCAGATTCGTGTTCAGGGACCTCGAAAATAGGGGGGTAGCCAAAATTTCAAGAAAATCGGGCGGTGCATACACTATGCTCCATAATTACCATTTTTGAATACGCTTCTTCAATGTTTGAATACGATTTTGCAGACTTCTAAGCTTCACAACTCACAACGCTTTCGGCTACGGCTTTTTCAACCTGTCCAAGTTCAATTTTTTGTTTTTTTTTTATTGGGGACCTTCCCTACGACTCGTGCTCGATTTGGACAAATAACTTGGGCAACCTGGTAACTTACAAGGTATTGCACCTAAAAAGTAAGTATATTTTGTAAAAATATAATGAAATTAACTAGCCATGAAAATTTAAAACCTTTAGCTAAACGTGGAATTTTTAAAGGTGCACGTAAAGTTTCACCAGTCGATTCTACAACACACCATTGATTGAGGACCATCGACGAACACACGTAGTCTCCCTTCCAATGTCTTGTGTTAAAAGTGTTGTTCACAGACCTACAATAACCCGAAGCTTTATGAAAAATATATAAAAATGTAGGAAGTGGCTATTTATACGTCCGACGGATACAAACGTCAGTGTACGTCTTGCGCTCTCATTGGTCGATTGAGTCACGTGACACATAACCTTTCTTCTACCGTCCGATGGATTATGAATCGGCTTGTTTACTAAGTCAATTGGATGATGTCCGAGATTATTCAGACCTATCTTGTCTTATTTTATATTGCGTATGCCCTACCTTTTCCACGATGGGCGCTGCGGAATGAAAAATGAAGTGGTTATTTTATTATTTACAATGATGTAACCCACCCGACATTCGGCGCGGCGCCGAATGTCGGGGGGTAGCCAAAATTTCAAGAAAATCGGGGGTGGGTTAGACTATTGGAAATTATTACCACTTATTTTTTCATACGGCAGCGTCTATCCCCCAAAAAGGAGCAGTGCATAGGCTCCTTATTGCAAAGATGCTTGAGAAAAATGCACTTCCGACGTATCTAAATATTAGTTTACTTCGGCTTCGGACGTGTACGGAGTTAAATGCACGTCCAAAGAAGTCACGTGATTCAGCCCGCCAATGAGAGCGCAAGACGTATACTGACGTTTGTATCCGTCGGACGTATAAATAGCCACTTCCAAAAATGTAACATATAACTTACCTTTGAATGTTTCTTGACTACAAAGTCAGCCCTTTTTATGGCCTGCACCCATTTTGCCCTCAAAACCGGCTCCTTAGGAAAGGCAAAAACGGACACTTTTGGCTTTCGCTCGGTTAGGTTAGGCAATTTGGGCGTCGATTAATTCGTTCCTTCATCGACGAATTTGGGACACAACACTGGGCATGGCTGAGAAAACACAAGAAAACACCCATTTTGATATTATACATACAACCAGAGACTTGCCTTGATGGCAAGTCTCTGTATACAACAAAACACACTTTCACTTCCTAACCTCCGTATTTAGGTATCCTTTATCTGATGGCTCAAAACATGAAATGTTTTTGATAGGCACACACTAATTATCGGACTACTACTACCACTGGTCCTCTGCACACTACTGTATCCACCAAATACACGTAATAACAATCACACATTACCCAGTAACGATAATATAAGTGGAAATCAGTAAACGAGGAAAACGAGGAACAGATACAGATCAAAAACAAAAACAGCTGGACGTCGTCGCGTCGGACGACAGTAGTTGTATAGCCTTGTCCATAGGTGGCGGTGCGCTGACCGCGTAGTTTTCTGCGCTCTTCCGTCGTCGATGGAGTGACCTTTTGCCCGAACCGTTGATTGAAGATTCCTTTCTCCATCGACTGACTCGAATGGTGGTTTCGGAATTTGGCGCCACCGTACGGACGCGTGTCGGTGAAATGTAAGAGAACGAGACAGAAACATTTAGTAACAAGTGGGAATGTGACAGACAGCCCATAAGGATCATATTCGCATGCCACCCTAAGGGAGGATATCTTCCCCTTCTTCAATCAACGGTTACGGGGTGACTCCCACACTACCACGCCGAACGGCCGCGTGGTGCCTATAAAAGGTTTTCCTCTCCTATCACAAAAAGACAAAAAAAACTGGGAACGTCAAAGTGAGGACAATATGGCGGCCATTAAATTTGCATGGAAATAGGATGCAAATAAGGTCAATACGCGTTCTCCCTACTCCATTTCTTCATAAATAGCAAATCCAACCAGTTCCGAACTAGTAATTGTCAAGCAGGTCACTTATTGATTGCCACTCGAACACATTATAGTTTTGTTCCCACAATAGTTCCGAACCAGTTCTAGCGAATCAGAATGCATAAAAGTAATTTCGGAACTGTTTTCAACCAATTGGATCGCCGACAACCGGTCCAGATGTTTTTTATTTTTCTGAGGGTTCAGAACCCAAAACATTGAGGTAGTATGAACCCATTGAGGTATACTACCTCAATGTATGGGCCTCAATGACACAAAATAAAATATTATATAGGTTAGGTTTTAGGTTAGTGTGTACAATTGACTTATTAATAATTAATAAAGGATAAGTCGAAAGTCGATTGTGTGTACGGTTATGTTAAAAAAAGATGTGCGGATTTATGCTTTATAGATTATGAAATTATTATTCCTAGAAATCTAATATAACATTTTGAAATGTCTTTAGCACCGACCCTAACTAAACTACACACCCTATCAAGTATTATAAAAGAATGCTCGCCCCTTTTATCCCAAATTAACAAACTCCACACTTCGCCTTTTTTCTGCGCCTGGAAAGGCAACTCTGAAGGACCCAAGAAGTTTCTGGAACATAATAAGACAATATACCCCCCTCAGTCTCCAGATGAAGACCCAAGGCCGGCAGTAAGTAATTTTTTATAGAATTCGCTTTTTTATGTCAGCATTTTTCTGTGTAGTACATATGTCATCAACGATCCAATATCAAGTACAGCCCATGGAAAATGTGGTATATAGCGTGCTTTATAAGGGGCATGCCAGTAGATGAAGCTATAAAACAACTTAAATTTGTATTGAAAAAGGGCGCTAAGGATGTTCGGGAAGTACTAGAAGAAGCTAAAGAACTTGCAGTTCGAGAACACAATGTAGAATATCCCAGTAACATGTGGGTTGGTAAGTAGAGACAATATTTGTTTGTCTTAAAGTATTATGAAAGCAATTTATTTCAGCCGAGTCATTTACTACAAAAGGAGCAGTTATAAAAGGCCTTCGAAGGCACGCAAGGGCCCGTTTCGGTATTGTCGAATATTTCCACTGTAATTATTTTGTCAGGTTAGAGGAGGGTCCGCCACCAAAACATTACTATCACTACCGTGCACCCGAAACTGCGCAACAGCAACTGGAAAAATGGCTTGAACAAATGCGGAACAGGAAGATACACAGTTCGTTGTAAATAAGGTTTTGTATTTCTATATAAATAAATAGGCATTAACAATACAATACTTTTTAATACTTATGTGCTGCTGAATAGGTACGTTAGCAATTCGGGTTTTGTCATTTCTCGTCGGTATTTTTGCACCATTTCTTGGACTTTTAGTCGTCGTCTAACGTGTGGCGGTTGATAGCTGAAAATTATTTAAAACTTAGTACAGGGTGTCTCTTATAAAGTGTTAAGTCCAATGTTTCTTTTTCACATTTGTTTTTATAAGTGCATCATGAAGCATGTTGAGAAAAAAGCTCAAAAATATATTTTATCTTCAAGCGGCCATAAATAGCATGATTATGTTTCTATCTAGAAACAGTTGAAATACATCTTTTGGTACCGATGATGTTAGACGAGAGCCGCCTATTACTTTTATGTGTCTACTTTTAAACATATGCAAATCCATAAAATCTTTATTTTTGTAGATAATCGCCTGAAGTTTTTTTTTTGTGTCCTGATTAACGCTGTGGTGTCAAATTTTAAATAAAAAATCGCTAAATGGTTTTTGTGAAAATCGGGGATATAAAAAAATCGTAGCTGGCCCTGGATTTGCATTTTGAAAATGCTAGGAAGGTCAAAAAGAAAGCGGTTTTTGAAGGCCTTTCAAAGAAAAAAAGTTTAGGCGATTTTATCCAAAAATAAAGAAACTAGTAATATGTAGTAGTATGTCAAAAGTCAAAACGATCAGTGTCACTTTATATCATAGATAAGAAATTCCGAGGCCGATGATATACAGTGTGTCTGAGGATGGAGTCCCCAAGAGGACAAATGGACCAAAAATGTCATTTTTCGACAAAAAGTCATTCACGATAAAAGTTTCTGCTTCTCGAAAAAATGTGGTCTACGGAGAGAATTGATTTTTTTATACCGGGTGCCCAACAAATACAAAAACATGAAATACCATCAAGAATAAACTACCTTTATTTTTAACAATATCAAAAACTTTTAGAAAAGTTGATAAGTTGATTGTAACTTTTCAAGCAAATCGGCCGACTTTGATTTTTTTATCTTTTACCTTTTCTAATCAAAGTCTGCCGATTTGCTTGAAAAGTTACAATCGGACACGCCTTTTAATTCTAAACAACTTTTCTAAATAAATGTTTTTAATATTTTTAAAAACAAAGGAGTTTCACACTTGGCAATCAAAAAAATCGAAGTTGGCTGATTTGTGCGAAAAGTGACAATCGGACACACCTTTTAATTCTAAACAACTTTTCTAAGTAAAAGTTTTTTATACTTTTAAAAATAAAGGTAGTTTATTCTTGATGGTATTTCATGTCTTTGTATTTTGTCGGCACCCTGTATAAAAAAATTAAAAATTCTCTCCGTAGACCATATTTTTTCGAGAAGCAGAAACTTTTATCGAGAATGACTTTTTGTCAATAAAAGAAATTTATGTCCATTTGCCCTCTTGCGGACTCCATCCGCGGACACACTGTATACAGTGTGTCCCAATTTGATACTGGACACCTCAGAAATATATCAAGGGTAAGGAAAACAAATGGCCACAATTTTTTTATTGGTAGTACCAAGGGAGAGTATCCCCTAGGCGGTGGTATTTGAATGAGGTAATTATTATTTCATGGCCTGCTATGATTTTTTAAAATAGCAAATTTTCAAGAAACCCTATTAGGGATTTTTTTACGACAAAATGTTAGTTATTAAGAAAATTTGTTCAGAATGAAAAACTGAGTGGATTCGCAAAATTTCAATAGTCTAGGCCTACTCTGATTTTTAGATTTATCTCCCACTTTTTTCTTAGAAAAGTGTCCTTTCTGGAGCTTCCACGTCAAAATTTTATTTTTTCACAATGAACAAATTTTATTATTAATATTTTGACGTGAAAGCTCCGAAAGGACACATTTCTAAGAAAAAAGTGGGAGAAAAAGGTGAAAAAGCTAAAAATCAAAGCAGGCCTAGACTTTTGACATTTTGCAATTCTACTCAGTTTTTCATTCTGAACAAGTTTTCTTAATAACATTTTGTCGTAAAAAATCCCTATAGGGTTTCTTCAAAATTAGCTATTTTGAAAATTCATAGCAGGCCATGAAATAATTACCCCATCAAAATACCACCGCCTATATACTCTAAATAAATAAATAATAAATAGAGACCATTTGTTTTCCTTGTCCTTTATGTAGTTCTGAGGTGTCCAGTATCAAATTGGGACACACTGTATATACAAATCTGTTCAGAAAATTTACCTGAACAAAACATCAATAAAATGTCCCAGGGACCCTTTAAAGTAAGGGGACTCAGTATTATACTTATCAAAGTGAGGCCGTTTCTTTCCCCATTCTAATGGTCTCAATGATGCCAAGTATGCCATTTTATTGGAGAATCTATATGAATATAACAGGTACTTTGATTACTAGTAAAAATTAATAATGGTTTCCATGATTTCTAAAAATTAGACTTGACAATGTTGTGGCAAAAGACACAGAATATGGCAAGTGCCAAATGAATCAAATTAATTTTATATATGAATTTGGTTTCCTGCAATTATTTCCAGGAATTTAAGTAATATAAGTATGGTAAGTCAGTGCCGATTTTGCTTATTTGAGAATTTGTCGCTTATGCACCTTGTTACCAGGTTCCTCAAACCATTTGTAATATGTAGGTATAATATGTACGAACTTGAACTTTCTTCCCTTGTTGAATGTATATCTACCCAAAGAACTTTCACAGATTTCGGGATGGACTAATAAGATTTGGTCTTGTACTTAGTTCTAATCGTGTAGTTTTTCTCGGTGGTCATTATAAAATTTTTGTAATTTTATTTCTCTCCCATAAGGTACCTCACAGACGTAAAATAAACTTATAGTTGTAGATAAAAACTGTTTAAAAAAAAGACCTGACTGAAGCTACCTGCTTAATAATTTAAAATTTAGGAAATACCATTTTTGTTTTGAACTACTTACCTTATAGGTAATGCCCACGTAATGGGAATTGTAGGATTACTAAAGGTGAGACAAGAAAATTCTGGTTGCAATTATTGGGACTACTACAGGCGGCCGCATTACCTACCTTTAATTGACTATCTGAAAGTTAGAAAACTTAAAAATTGTGAACTATGATGGGAAATATTTTGCCTCCTTTGGAATCTATGGCACTGGCATGTCACATAAAACCTGATGGCAGTTGGACACTGACATATAACATAAGCTTGTATCAGCCCCCTTGTGGTCTCCTTGGGGTCAATAAAAAACAAACTTCCCCTCAAGGCTTCACTTTTCCTATGTGATAGACTGTGACATGCTGGGTCCCCTTATTTTAAAGAGTCCCTGAAATGTCCATAAACTTACCTGTCAGAATCCAGTCTTCTTCTTCTCGCCATATTAAGCGCCGTATGCCTAACCAAGGGCCCCAGCGCCCTCCTACTTATCACCATCCCGTCTACCAGTGGCGAAGCCAACCCGACCCTCCCCGAAGGCCCCTGAAGGTGCACCCGAACCAGCCCGGTCGACAACAGCTGCAGATATATTATCAGCGCGTCCGCAATTTTCGGTTTCGCCCCCTTCTCCAATCCGGTGTTCATGTATTCGAGCAAATCTTCGACGGGCAGGTTCAGGTGGTCGTCGTAGCTTTCCAGCCAGACCACCATGATCTTCGTGTTGGTGAACGGGTGGATGTTGGGTTTGTTTAATCTCTTCGGGGCCACCGGCTGTTTGTCGAGTTCCAAACTCATCGTCCGTTTGGATTTGTCAGGATTTTCCGACCAACTTTTTTCGCTCCACGCTAGAAAATAACCATCCGTGAGATCTTGGTGTCCCACGTTTCATTTAATAAAATGAACTTTGCACCAAATGGGCTACTCTGGTAATATACGAGGTGGTCACTTTTTCAATGCTCACCATTGGTATTTCGGAAACGGTAAAATATAGAGAGGCAGTTGATTTAGGGAAAAGTTGCGCATTTTAGTCCTCATTCATTATCTGAAAAGAAATCGAAGATAGCTCAGTCCGTTTCTGAAATATAGTGAAAAAACTGAAAACCGCAGATTCCCGAAATGGCTCATTTTTTTTTATTAAAACACCCAACTTTACGAAATTTTGTATTGTTATGTTTTCAGACACGCTCTTTTCACTAGGCGACTCCAAAATTTTCTACGGCTGGTAGATTTTGAGTTACCATTTACGAGATCCCAATGGTGAGCATCGAAAAAGTGACCACCCTGTATACAAAAACATGCAGGCAGATAATAGAGGTTTAATAAATTCACAAGGTATAAAAAATGTGTTTTCAGTTTGTCCCAGTTTTGAAATAAAATAGAATCCAAAATTTTAAAGTACTACTTTTGCCGTCAAAAGATGACGTTGACTAAAAGTAATTCATACCTCAAATATTTTAAGATATTTTCAAATTTCTAAGTTTTTGTTTATTGACTTACTGATATCTATAGTCTATCCAAGTTACAGCGGCAGTAGATATAAACAAAGTCACATGACCGCATTGCGATCGATTACCAGGGTCTGACTAATATGAGATTCCCAGTGGCTTGTAATTCTGAACTAATTCTTTTAGAAGTTCTAAAAATTGTGTTTTTACCTTTCGTGGATCTTTATAAATTTCCTTAAATTAAGTAGCAAAATAAATTTACAGAATATACTGCTCGCGATCAGATCTAAAATATGCAGGAAACTCGACTGAGGGAAGAGCCGGCCCTGCATTCTGCTCGCCGCGTAAACAATTGACATTTTATGACGGCCAGACCAATAAGAGAATAGGTCACGTGGTGGCCAATGTTTTGATCCACTGCCGCTGTATCTTGGATAGACTTTCGGTGATTTTAGTTCACAATTATTGTAATAATCAAATCTATTTTAAAAATTTAATCGTACTAGCAAATAGCCCATCGAATATTTACTTCTTATGTTGGTAACAATGACTTACACGACAGGCTGCTACTATTGAAACTAGGCTGGTCCCTTCCAACATCATTTTGCTTAACACCGGACGGTACCACAAAAGCCACTTCCGAAGATGCATCGGCCCAATACAAAACGTGAGTGGAGCCATCGTAAACTTTTTGTTTTTGAACGATCGGTTGTTGCCGATTCGAAATTATCACCTTCCAACTTGTGGACGCATGACCAGTCCAACCTAGAAGTTTACACGATAACCATTTGTTTTATTTCGTGTGTCGTCTTACCCGGGTGTTTATTTATTTCCACCGCCCATCCTAAGGAATGCAAAAATTCATAAAAGTACGGAGAAGTGTTTTCGCTTAAAGCGTTGTTGATTATATCTTGCGCTTGTGATTGCTGCGATCTAACGTAAAATATGTGCACCGTATCGCAGGTTCTAGGGCTCATGTTGTCAAGTTGCGTGAGATCTTTGCAAAAGTCTGTCGCACTACTGTCCAGAGCTACTAATGTTTGGTTATTTTCCGAACCCTCCTAAATTTAAAACGAACGATAATATTTTAACTTTTTTATTAAAAAAAAAACTTACTTCGTCATCTAAAGCGAGCAGTCCAAAGTGGGACAAAAACAACCTCGCTGTTTGAAATTCGTGGCAAATTGAGGGGGGCGAACATTCTTCCACTATGGCTGACGATTGCATTTGTGCAATGTTAGCTTCGACAGTAACTTGTCTATTTATCAGCTGCGATAATTTCGAGGTTTGTTCTTTCATTTCTTCATTATTGTGTAGTACCGAATCAAGCGAAGGTATCGATTGATCCCTGGAATATTGTTTTTGCAAACTAGCTGTGATATACAGGGTGTTACAGAAAAGGAAAAAGTTATAAGATGTTCTTGGTTTGTTTGGATTGTCCAGATATTATCATCATGTGTTGTTTCTTCTACGAGCCCTAACAGCTAATATGTTGGAATTGGAAGTTATTTTACAATTAAAAATATATTCGATACTGTTTTAAAATATCTTTAATGCGTAATTATTTAGTAATTTGAAGTCAAAATATGCCGAAAATTAAATGTTGGAACAAGTTTTGTAAGCAGATCAAGTAGGGGTTAAAACAAAAACAAGCAATGACTACGTTTATCTCGACGCGTTCGATCCGATTGAGAGAGGTTTGAATTCACTGGAGCGGACTCAAATAGACGGTGTAAACCCTACAGATTGAAATTCAATCAGATTTAAAATTTCAAGTCAAGCCGCTATTTCCAAACAGAAGTTGGCCAGAAGGTGCACCAACCTACTGTGGAATAAGTATAATAAGATAATGTCCCTAGTTCAATACTGATGATGTAAATGTAGAATTATAAAAGATTTGACATCACTCAATCGGATCCATTACAATCCGATTGAGTTGTCACGAAATAAACGTAGTCAATGTTTTTAAAGCTATATACATTATCAATATCAATAGCTTCTTTTGTCCAGTTTTAGTGTAATTTCTAGAATTGTAATTACAAGAATGGGAGACAGAAAATCGACTGATAAAAAAGTGTGTGAAATTGACAACAATACCATAAAAGCAAGTGAACTTGTTATAACAAAAACAATTTACAAATCCTAATAAAAAAAAATATATTGAAACTGCAAATAATGACGTTCGTGGTAAGGAAAACCCAAGATAGTTTCTCAAAGATTGTTGGTTAAAATTTGCAAGTCAGGAAGAAAAAATACACTACGAGAAACTGGTCTGCAATTTTACAAGATACAGCTGATATTTGTCAATATCTGATTTATCTAAAAATGTGTTTTTTGCTATTTATAGGCCAAAGGAAACCATTAATGACCGAACATTAAAAGGAAAACCATTATGTCTGGAAACAACAGTTTTCCTTTGGCCTATAAAGAGCAAAAAACACATTCGTAGATAAGACAGTCAGATATTGATAAATATCAACCATACCTTACAAAAGTGCAGACCACATTTTGTGGCCATCTTTTCAGCATCATTCTCTAGAAATGTTTAACCAAGTTTCTTGATTCCATCGTGCAGTAACCTCTCAACAACTTCCAACTAAATATATTTTTAAGAATACGTAATACAATTCGTTTTTTCAAACTGAACTTTCAAATCCGGTATTTTGAACTAGTCTAAATAAAAGATGGCATAAGAAAAGTCACAACGAGTCCAAAGAATCTGTAGTTAATGTATCGACCTACCTTTACGTAACACCCCGTATTGTAAAACTTACACTTTGCACTGTTGTACCCTTTCAACGCTATCCGGAAAATACTTCTGTTTAACTTGCGGCCGAACCGGCATATCCTGCATGGCTACAGGCCTACAAGCGCTAACCGGGTTACTTTTCAAACCGGACTTGTGCCTAGGTAAATGCCTCAGTTGCATCGTCCAGGCGTGCCTCCCAAAAGGGCCCCTTATCAACAAAGTTATCGTAGGTTGTGGATCCTAAAGTTACAGCAGTTAAAATATCGGGTACCCTCGCCCCGTACGTTTGGACTAACCTGGGCGTTTCCCAACGGCTCTTCCAACAGCGCCAACATAACCGAACCTTCGGTAACGAAATACCTGAACTTCTCCACTGCGGAAGACAAATCGTTGGAAACGGTAGACGAGTTGCAGTGCCTCAACAACGAAACTTCGTTAAGCAACGAGGATATCGACTCCGGACCGCACTCGTTCGGAAAATAATTAACCTGCTCTAAAATGCATGTCAAGAGGTGCTCCGCCGCGTCCCGGACTCTCATCGAAACCGGCTTAAGGTCTTTTTCCTCCTTCAACTTGACGGGCTCTCCGGGTTTGCCGACGGACTTCGTTCCGGACACTCCCAGCTCCGCCACTTCTAACACGGTGGTCAGGCATTCTTTGTCTCTCAATAAGTACGGATGTTCGAGGAGCCAAATGGAGCAGCACTGGAAGGCGGCGACTATGGTGGAATGTAAGTCTTTCGAGTGTGCCGGAGGCGGTCTGGAACACTGGTAGATGATGTAGTCGCATAACCATTTGACTGCCCTTTTGCACTCCATTGCGCCTAGATCGATATTTTACTTTCAATAAACATATGTTTTTAGTACATCGTTGTCGAGCATGTAATATCTCCAATGTGAAAAAAATCAAATTTTTCAGGAAAGCCAAAAAACTTGTTACTGTTAAATTATATCATATCTAAAATACTTTAATGCATAGTATATTGTAAAAAAATTAAACAAACTAATTAAGGTGTGATAGCAATAGAAGGTAAATAAAGACAAAAAAACTGATTTTTTAGTGTCACATTAGAGGAATTATATTCTTGTCCAATAGCACATTGTTGGTATTTTTTAGACTTGTAAATATCAATAATCTAAGAAGACATGTATTTTCAATCAAAGATTAATAATGAAAAAATACGTTTCACTTATACCAATTATGGAGCTATTGAAAAACAAACAAGAATCTCAGAAAATGGCCATGAACCTGGCCTGGAAGTGACATTTGCCTTTTTTCTATTTCCGCTTCTAAAATTTCGACTTATCAGTCGAAACTTTAAAATTTCGAAATATTGACCCAAAATTTCGACTTTATAACTCGAAGCTTTAAAGTTTTGACTTATAAGTCGAAATATTGGACTAAAATTTTGACTTATAACTCGAAACTTTAAAGTTTCAACTTAGAAGTCGAAATATTGATGGTCAATATTTCGCCTAAAATTTTGACTTATAAGCCGAAACTTTAAAATTTCGACTTATAAGTTGAAATATTGACCCAAAATTTCGACTTATAAGTATAAGTCAAAACTTTAAAGCTTCGAGTTATAAGTCGAAATATTGTACGTCAATATTTCGACTTATAAGTCGAAACTTTAAAGTTTCGAGTTATAAGTCGAAATTTTGGGTCAATATTTCAACTTATAAGTCGAAATTTTAAAGTTTCGGCTTATAAGTCAAAATTTTAGGAGCGGATCTAGAAAAAAAGGCGAGTGTCCGTTCCAGGCCTTCCTGTGAACCCATTATCTTATCAAATTGAGCCCAACTTTAAATGGTAATTAATCACTGTGGATCTTCTTTCTCAGTTTTAAATTAATCTATAATAAATGAAGAACGCAATCTACTTCATAATTTATCTGAACGATCTTATCGGATGTGTGAAAAATTATGTAAAAGTTGGGCTCCATTTGACATATTTGACAAGATGCGACTCTCTGTATTCTGGTCTTCTCTGTGATAGTATGTAACAGAAGGGAGTTCTGGGTGTAATTTCCACGATCGATGGAAATAAATTCCAACAATATAAGAAATTATTAACGCAATACATATTTACTACAAAACATTATCCTCGACCTTACCTTCCACCACTGAGTAAAGGAATACGTCAATATACATGTGATCCAAAAGTAACAGGGGAACATTCTTTTTATAGATCAAAGTGAAAATTAGATTTTCAAAATTGTATTTTAGCGAAACATTACCTACGCCCATGCCTTGCATAAATATTAATATTACTGTTTGTGTTTTGGTAGGGAAATTATTAAAAAGTGTTTATTAAAATTATAAATGATTTTTTAAATTATGGTCAAATAGGTATAAAGCGTGGGCCAACTGGCAAATGAGACAGTACCTATATTCTGTAACAATCACATAATAAGGTAATAAAATTTACAATGTGCAAGTAGGTACCTACTTAAAACTATTTAAAATATTCTACATTCTACAAATATTTGGCGCAGTTATTTAAACATTTTTTTAAAAAAGCTTTAAAAAACTCAAGCACTAAAATTAAATGTACCCAACTATCAAAACATTGAGATTATAAATTTTACACGCAGAATAGCTCCGATATACTGAATCGAAATAACAAAATATATCCAATGTGACAGCCAGACGTCACATCGGAGATATTTTTAGAAGGGGTAACATCAACGATGTTACATAAATGCACATAAGAGATGTTTTTGTCTCATTCTGCAGTACCTCGGCACATTAGAGATGTTAATATCAGGTATAGGTAGGGGTAAATACTATTATTTCACATTGTGGGTATTCTACATAGACGTGCAATGTTAAAATGAACCTAAATGTGTCAAAACCCGAATTTGGCCCTAATTGTCACATTGGAGGTATTACACACCCGACGACGACATATTGTTTTTAAAATTTGAACTGTACTTTATTAATGAAAGTCAATGTCAATCTTATTTATTTTAGAAGCAAACTTTTTATGAATAATAGAGTGGAAATAAAAATCTTTCTCTTCTTGTTAACTCAATCTGTGGACATACTTATACAACATATTTATTTAGAGGAATCTATTTTCTCTAGCGCACTTATGCTTTTTTTCATAATAAAAATTGATGTGGAATTAAGATAGATATTACATGGATAGACAAGGATATAACATAATAGAATGCCACATTGTGAAAATAAAGTAAATTTTTTAAAGCTTACCCGATTCTTTGATGTGTATCCGTGCTAACCCCGACAACAATTCCAAAGCTGCTAGAGAAACATTTAAATCCGTTTTCCAAGACGAAATCAGCTGATGGCACACCAAATACGTTGCCCTGAGGAATAGGGCGTGCGCAGAATCTAGAAAACGACACATCCGATACAGTTACAAACATGTAAGGCGGAACTCGCAGTTTAAAAAAATAGCAATCCTTTGGAACCGTTTTTTTTCCGTTATCTTCCAACTGATTTTGATGATTTTTTTTTCATTGTGTTCAGAAAAGTAATAGCAAGAGATTGATGGTTTTACATTTTTGATATTCTTATTTATTTATTCAAAAATCGTATTTCTAGTCCGAAAATCAAAATTCTAAAAACATCAATTCAATTTCGAAATTAAAACTCAGAGGAACTGTAAAACTATTTGCTGATGATACAACTCTTATTTATTTTGGGCATAGCTTTTCAGAAATTCGGTCAAATATTTTGGAAGATTTAAAAATTTTAATTATTTTCAAATAAATTGACCTGACATTTTAACAAATCATCATTTATGTTCATTTCTAAACGCCCAATAAAGAACAAAATAGAACCATAACTTTATGCAATAAAACAATAAATTATAGTAAATGTATAAAATTTTTAGGGTTACAAATTGATTATTGGATAAACCATATAGAATCTACTTCTAAGTTTATATCACCTCTAGTAGGCATTTTTTACAAAATTCGCAATTATATGTATACCACTGAACCATTTAAGAAAAATATATTTTGCTTTAATTCATTCAAAGTTACAATATTTAACTTCAGTTTGGGGTTCTGCAAATTCTAGAATTTTAAAACAATTATGCGTATTACAAAACAAAATTATAAAATGTATGCATAGACTACCATTTTTAGAACCTACAGTAAACATATATAAACCTTTTGGATATTTAAATCTGTGTTGTATTTATAAATTAAAACTTTGCATATTTATACACTCTGTTATAAAAAATAAGAAACACTCAAACTATAGAAGGAATAAGACGGTCGACGTAGCCTAGCATAGCGTGCCGACACTGCTCGCCGGCCCGGTTGTCTCCCCCTCCAACCGCCGCTGAAAGTGACCCGTAAGGTGGCGCACCCTACTGGCATTTTTGGACAACGCGTAGTAGCTGGCGGTTCACGGGATGTGGTTCATTTATAGGACTGGGCGCTGTTGCCAGATTTCTGTATAGAGGCATAATGAGATAATGCCGACTATATTATAATTATTGCTGGAGTTGTATCATGCGATTTGTATAAGAATAAGGAGTAAGGAGATGACTGCAGTCTGCTGACGTACCGGCTGTGAAAAATAATTTAGAACCCTGTAAACATTCTGTTTAAGTACCATTATATTATAATATGGTATAAGTTTCATACCTACGTAGAAGGTATCTCAGAAACAAGAATGAAAACAGAAAACAAATATTTTATACTATAAATACTATACAAATATTTTATACTATTTTACACAAACAGGTAAATACTGTGTTTTTATAAAAAAAAACACATAGCGGTTATTTTTGATCGATTTTGACAAACATTTTTTTAATTGTATCCCTTGAAAAACTGAATTTTATAGCAAGTTTACACTAGACTAAAATGGGATCAGGCAAAGTCTTCTTATTGGTCAAAATCAGCCATGTGATTGAATTACGTGATCGAGTATTCTCGTCAACCACAGTTTGGGCAACACGAAGTAGTCTAGTGCTGATTAAGTTGGTGTACGGTGGTTTATTGCCATTAATTACTGTTACTCTCTCATTTTTGACATGTTTTCGAAAAAAATTGCGTTAATTCATTTTTCATATAGGTAGCTATTGTCGTAGTAGTATAAAAAAATATGGGAAGGCTAGGGGCTAGGTTTACGCGAATTTTTCAATATTTTAGGTAGACATTATGTTGAAAACAATCCTCTAAGATTAACTGGAAGACATTTTCCTGACATTATTTCAGAAACTACATTTAGGAAAAATCCTACCAAAAGAGGTGTTGTCTGTACACAAAATAAAAAAACGCCGAGCCACGTTATATGTGTAAAGAGTGTTCTTTTTGTCCCCCTTTGAGTCGCCCCATGTTTCGGTATTTACCATGCAAAGAAAAATTTCTAGAATGCTTTGTGTATCTTTCTATTAAATCGTCTACAACAGAAAGATTTTTTATTTTGTGCACTTTTTGATTTATAAAATAAGACGAATATATTCGTCAACAGCAGTTTGGTTTCTATCATGTTTTTTTGTCGCCGCTACTGCTATGGACAATTTATCTGCATGTGGGACAAATACCGCAGTTATGGCCAACGTTGATTTTTGTGTGTGCTGTAGCGAAAGGGTTAATTTTTCATATAAACGTTTTCCTTTTCAAGATATACCGATTGATTAGTAGTGTTTGATTGTATAATACCGCAGATAGTTTTTCGCATAGGAAAAGTGAAGTCTTGAGGACTGCTATCAGGTTTTGTGACATGTATTGCATAACAAGTGCCATACAGTTTGTTCAGCGATAATGTTCGCCCCGTCTGACTCGTGAATATACGACCGATATCCGATATCCATCGTATATTCACGAGTAAGACAAGGACGGGAGTTGTGACGTACGGCCGAACATTCGCTGAACAAACTGTAGATTCTAAAGGGTGCAAAATATGTCCTGTCATAAATCAAAATTATTAGAAACAACCTAAGAGATAACACTTAATCATATGCCTTAATGTTATACTTATATCTAAGGAAATTTTAAGGGCTATCTAATCACATTTTAATCTACATAAAAATAATAAGTCTTTAAAACATTTACTAAGGAATCAGTTAATTACCAAAGCAATCAATTGATCATGGCGTATTATAACGATAGCACACCCAAAGGTGCGGGACAAAGGCACTGGTCTTGATCAGCAAAGGCTCACGCCACAGACCCGGTAGTTGTGGCGGTTTAATTTTACACCTGTTTAAAATTTCTGTCGGGTCAAAGACTGATGTATTTTTTAATTATTATTACACATTGTTACATTGAATACATATTTTTTAGCCCTGAAGAAGTTTAAAAGATTGAACGAAAGCTTGGTTATTTGAAAAAAGTATATTATATGTTTTTTGGCTGCAAACCCGTTATTTTCATTGCTACAATTACTTAACACAGCCGTAATACAAGACATTTATTATTATACAGTTTGACCAATAAAGTAGGTACAGGGTGTCCACGAAATATTTGACCCCCCCCCCACTAACTTTTTTATTTTTTGAGCTAGAAACACGAATAAAAAAGCATTTTGTAGAGAATTTTATTCATTTTTTTGCGGTTTTATTGCATTTTATATAGGGTGTTTAGAAAAAGAGTGGCAAACTAAACTTATGTTTTTTTAAATGAAACACCCTATATATTTTTGCATTTTTGAAATCTGCTCTTCAAGGCAATTAAAATGATATTAAACTTTGTGGCATTATCTTTTTCCGTTTTTGAAAAATTCCGTTTTCAACTTTTATACTAAATTTATTTAACTCGAATTTGTGGATCTCGTGATAAAGATAGATGATCGATGTAATAACAAAAAATATTTGTTTCAAACAAGAGAGTAATATAGTGAAACTCCAAAATGTTTAGGAGCCTTTTCAAATTTTACTGATTATTTTCTCGAAATAAAAAATTTCAAAAAAATCGTAAAAGCTCCTAAGTATTTTGGAGTTTCACTGTGTTACTCTCTTGTTTAAAACCAATATTTTTTGTTATTTCATCGATCATCTATCTTTATCAAGAGATCCACAAATTCGAGTTAAATAAATTTAGTATAAAATTTAAAACGGAATTTTTCAAAAAAGGAAAAAGATAATGCCACAAAGTTTAACATCATTTTAATTGCCTTGATGAGCAGATTTCAAAAATGCAAAAATATATAAGGTGTTCCGAGAGGTGTTCCATTTAAAAAAACATAAGTTTAGTTTGCCACTCTTTTTCTAAACACCCTATATAAATTGCAATAAAACCGCAAAAAAATTAATAAAATTCTCTACAAAATGCTTTTTTATTCGTGTTTCTAGCTCAAAAAATAAAAAAGTTAGTGGGGGGTCAAATATCTCGTGGACACCCTGTACGTTGCATATGGGATTTTTTTCATTTTTATAAAATGAAAATTTGACTTCGCCACCGATTTGTGCTTGTCGCAAAGCGAAAAATGGCGTCACTTTCGGTAACTGTCAAAATTAACATTTTTTTTTCAAAAATCATCCAAAATCGGCTTTAATTGACACATTTTCGATAAAAGTTATTAAAAAAGTGCGAGTTTTCAAAAAAAAAATCCCAACATTTTAACTAAAATTTATTTGTTGAAAGTTGTACTTTTTTTTACAGATCGACATCTCTAATTCATTTTTAACATCAATTCTAATGCTAGCAAGTTGTTTTCTTAGAAAATCTCTATATGGTTTAAAAAATTATGTTAAGCTTGGTGCAAAGTTGATTTAATTTCAAAGGTTTGATGAACACAAGCCTATAGTCTATTTTGCACATCGTTAAATACATGTATCTAAAAGGAGTTATGTAAAGAGAATCCAGATAAATTAACACATTTGGTTCATTTTGAATTTAATTTAAAAAAACTGAGTAATAGCACAGACCTATATAGCTTGCGAAGCTATATAGGTATGTGGTAATAGGCTATGGAAACAATGATTATTGCCTGCGATGTAACAGCAGCAGTTGACAATAATTTGTTGTGCATAATAATATGTGTTATTTACACAGTGAACTTATTAACTGCGCGATGTTGATTCTCCAAGAAAAAAATTGAAATAATATTAACTTGTGGAGAAAACAAAACATATCGGGAAACAGCGGCAGTTTTCAATGAAGAGCATCTCTGCGCAAATGTTCAAGTTTTTGATTGTCGATGCTTGTTATTTTTTTACTTGGTTTTGTGTTTATTGTTTTCCAAAAACATATAATGAGTAAGTATTACAATAAATAAAATATCGAAATCCAGGGATGGTTGGAGACTTGGTTCCTATATGCTAATTAAGTAACACAAATTCCCTTAATAACATTTTGTCTTCTAACTAAAAATGTTATTTTGCCTTAGTGGCGGCGATAAGGATTCGCCCTACCCCTCCCCCCCCCCGTCAAATTTTGCCATTCATACAGGTGGTAACAAACTCTGGAAAATAGTGGAAATACCGAAATTTTGTCTAAGATGCTAAATTATAAGAAAAAAGCTCGGATATATAGATTTTATTTTCAGTTTTTCTACCTTCCTGGGAAATATTCTGTATTATGGCGTAGCTTAAGACTGAATGTACACCACGTGCGTGGTGATTCAACATTTTGACCCATAAAATGGCCTTTTTCGATCTGTAGCGAGCAACACGCATAATTTTAAACTTTTGGTCAATACAAATTTTAATCTAAGTAATTACTCACATTTTGAGACAAAAATTATTTAAAAATATTTATCACAATGGCCGTTATTAGCATTTACGCAAAAAGCCTAATAACGGCCACTGTGATAAATATTTTTAATTGATTTTTCTCTCAAAATGTAAGCAATTACTTAGATTAAAATTTGTATTGACCAAAAGTTTAAAATTATGCGTGTTACTCGCTACAGATAAAAAAAAGCCATTTTATGGGTCAAAATGTTGAATCACCACATACGTGCTGTACATTGAGCCTTAACAAAAACTGGGCCTGTCTCACATTTTATTTTATAAATGGAACATTTAATGTCAAAATGAATCACGTCGAAGAACTTGATTCCTTGCGAAATCCGCGATGAGCGCGATGCCATTTCACACTATGTATAATCTTTTCAATTCTCACCCGACAAAACCAATTCCAATTTAGAGATCCGGCAACGTCGCGATCTCTCCGGCCGCAAGTCGCCTTGCACCGAACGAACGTCTGGCAGTGAAAACACGCCGGACGATTACAGGTTTCTCAAAACTCTAGCTACTCTGGCTTCCCGTCGGGATTTCTCGATTCATAGATGGCGCACCCCGAGCGGATGAGAAAATTTTTAGACATGATATTTAATACAGCGTCGACAGTCTTATCCTTTCTATAGTCACTGCTCAAACCTAAACTTTGTTAAAAATGGTGCAATACATGAACATGGTACAAGACAAACAAATTTATAAAAAATATATAATAACTTACCAAAATCGTTAAAAATGACATCAAATATTACCAAATTTAAAAAAGAACTTACGAAATATCTCATTGAAAAAAAGTGATTTTTGATTGATTTAATTACATTAATTTAGTTTTTTTTTAATTTTAAATTGTTTTGTCATATTCTCTATAAAGAACTGTAAAGTTGGTTGAGAATAATAAGTAAATGAAAAATGAAATCAATCGATCGGTACAACGTTTCTAAACACTTTCCTTTTTTTAAATCGGCAAAAAAGTGAAAAATGACAGTAAAAAATGGGATTTAGTGACATTTTCTTTCCTTTTCTTCGGCTGGCTAAATAAATAACAATATCAAAAAAGTAAAACCAACAATCTTTTGCTATTACTTTTCTGAACACAATTAAAAAAAAAATCATCAAAATCGGTTGGAAAATAACGGAAAAAAAAACGGGTCCAAAAGATTGCTACTTTATTACACTGCGATGTCTGCGAGTTCCGCCTTAACTGCGCATTTTACAAAATCGAGTTGGAACCTACCTAGGGGCATGTTAAAAGGATCGTTTTCGATAGTGCCGTACTGCTCAGGGGTGGTGGCACGGTCGCAACTGCTAGCCATGCTTATAGTACTTGCAGTGTCGGAAGCTGAACAAGCCATAACAATGTACAAGCGATAAATGAAACAAAATTCGGTGCGGTAAAATCAAAATTTCTAAAATAAAAGATTGTCTCAAACGTACCCGAACTTAACAGGTTGGATGATATGTCCGCTGAGGCCGGCTGCGAGGTTTGTTCGACTTTTTCGAAAATAGCCGAATCTTGCACACACAAAAATAGGCCTCCTAACAGCATGTGTGTGTTCTGCGGGTCCGATTCCGTCTGCAATGCGTTCATTAACAGATTCATTAGTTTTGGCTTTAGCTGGACGAAAGTTATCGGTTTTTCGTTAGATCCTACAAAAACAATATTGTTTTTAAGTAAAATTTGCGCACGTACACCTTGTCAAACCTAATGCTTCCCTTCATACTACAGATTATGCTACAAAAATCGAATTTACATTATGAAATTTGCTTTTTGTGTATTGCTAGAAAAAAGTAGTTCAAACGTACCACTAGTGAATTTCATTTTCTAAAGTAAATGATTATAAGAAAAATTCCTGTAAATATATTGTTTCAAATACATCAAAAGCGAGATACAGGGTGTTGTAAAGAAAAGGCCAGAAATGTTTTTTTTTTTAATTTAGAAATGGTCCTATGAAGAAAATCAGTAAGTTTAAAAAGTTATTCATTTATACGCGACTGAATTTAAGATGCCAACGCCCCGACGGGCACTATGCGAACTAACTATATGGGCCATTGTCACCTCTAGCTTTGGGCATACTTTGGGTTTACACTGCGTTGTTCTTTGTTCTTGTTCATTGTTCTTGTCGTCTTCTATATATTTTGTGGTCGTCTTCATAAAGTTATTTGGTTATTAGGTAAAAATTCCCCCGACAATCGGCGCCCGCCGATTGTGGGGCGAAAACAGCGGCCAGGCCGGATGTAAACACGGCACAAATCTTTCCAAATTTCGGATTTTCCGCGAAGTTTCGATGTTGCAAAAGGTGCAAAATAGTGTGGTGATCAGTTTGAGCTGCATATAGTAAAACTTCATCCGGATTATAACCCCAAATATCGCCATGAAAAGTGAGGTGTCAAAGGAAATTTGAAAATTCATTTTCTCGGAAACTACGCCCGAGCACCAAAAACTAAGGTCAGATTCATGTTCAGGAACCCAGAAAATAGGGGGGTAGCCAAAATTTCAAGAAAATCGGGGCAGACATACACCACGGGAACTGTACTTACCGGTTATTATAAAGTTTAAACATTATTGTTTATGATTTATGTAATTGCAAAGGCAACAGGCAACTAAAAATGAACTAAAAGCAGAATTCGAAATAGAGAACTTTGTTGGTTAAATTAAATTGATTCGAAACAAAAAATGTTTAGGTTAGGACCTCGGCGATCGAATCAAGACGGTTTTTCCTCTGAATCTCGCACTAAAACTTCGTAATTACACTGCATAACACTTTAGCATGTTCAAATTCCACTTCTGATAACTGTGGGAGGCTTTTTGGGCGTGGTAATCATAATAAAAATTACATTTTACTTGCTTTATTTCATTCTTCTCTTCTTTAACTCTTCTCTCTTTTTTGGCACAAGCGTGGCGGGAATATTTAAATATTTGAATTCAACTGTTGTTATTTACCACATTATTATAATAATCAACTTTAGAAAATAAAGCTTTTTTGACTGATTTTGAACAAAACAAAAAACATAATAGACGGATCAACAAAATGGCATGGCCCATAGACTTAGTTTAGCATTGAGCCTACAGGGGGCGTATTTCTTATATTTAATCGCGTATAGTTTGTTCCTTACAAACACAGTAAAATTTCTGCAAATACATCTTAAACCTACTGGTTTTGCTATAATAATTTACATGATGAAATTGGCTTTTTATGTTTTGCTAGAAGAAGTAGTCCAAACGTACTATTAGTGAAATTATTTTTTTACGGTAAATAAATTTAAATCCTCTAAGTGGTTCCGAGAAGAAAATTTCCTGTAATTATAGTGTTCTGAATGCTTCATAAGTGATATACAAGATATTGTAGATATAGGACCAGGAGCATATTTCTTAATGTAAGAAAATTATATATATTTTAATTAATATAAATAAAAAAGCTGACCTGTACTTATGAGTTCCTTTATAGGAACCCTCTGGAAATGCAATGGCAACACCAATATCGACAACAACAAATGTATCGAAGCCCTTCTCAATTCGACTTTATTAATGTTCCCATAAATTTTTAAATCTTTATTCGGCAATACCACCTCCAACGCCGATATAAAAGCCGGCAGCAAAACCCTCACTCCATCAAGATCCAAATTAAACAAATCCGAAGAATTCATCAATATCGCCACCAAGCACTCCCCGCACTCCCTATTGGGCGGTATTTTTAATCCTTGCGAAATCGCCATGTAGAATCTCGCTAGGTAAACCGGCAGGATTTCTTCCCCGGTTTTCTTAGCGCACATGATCCGACAGAGGGCGCCCAAGGCCTCCGCCCTGCCGCTCTCGTATTTGTCGATGGTTAGGCAAGTCGGAATTTCGGTGGCCGCGAGGGAGCCGGGCTGAGAGAAGGTCAGGGAATTTTTGCCGTCCATTACGACCGAACTGGGACGCTTGCTTTGATCGGAAGCTTGTTCTGAAAGGCGTAACGTGAATTCGTGATTTCTTTGGGTAATGCAACTTACTGTTCGGAAACCCACAACCGATAAAGGCTGCGTCAAACAGCCATTCGCCAAACAAATGGAGGATGGTGTTACATCTAGGTCGTCCTGGTGCAAGTGGTACCTTAGATTCTGTCGTGAAGGAAGTAAGAGCTACAAACGTAACAAATTATAAGCGGATATTTTTGTAAAAAAAAACTACAACTTACAGCTTATACTAGAAGTCGATGGTGGCCCAGAACTGGCCACAGAAGTTGAAATCACCGTATTTCTGCTAGTCGTAAGTCCAATGAGAGAAGTTTTCGGTGTTCCTAATAGTTATAAGTACATAAGCGTATTTTAAAGGTTTGCATGTATACTTGTTTTTAATGGATTTCCTAATGAAACTAGATTTCTATATGCACTATAACTAGCATATTGGCTTGCAAGAAAAGCGAGAGTCAGTAAGCATATCAATTTGCGCAAAATAAAATGGAGTAAAATATATACATACATTTTTATTTATTGATTGTTTGAAATTTAAACAAATAATAAAATAAGTCATTTTCAAGGAATCTATAGAAATTTCAGATCTAAATTCTACATACACAAAATTAGAAGGCATGCCAATCAGTGCAGGATCAGAAAAAGTTGTACGAACAAAATAAAAAGAAACAAAAATAAAACATGAAAGTGTACAAATCCATTATGTAACTCTAGATAAGACAATTTGTAACTTTTTTACAGCTGAACAACAGACTGCTAACTGTATGACATGGACATTGATGACTACTTTTTTAACTGAAGTCGGATGGGTCTAGTATTACAGTAGAGTCGCGATTTAGTGAACTATATTTCTTAGGGTTTTTTATTGAATAGGTGCCCCTAATTTCAAACCTTGCAAAAGCGAACCCTCCGAAATAGTGCAATTGCTTTGCCGGAATTAGTTGACTAAATCACGACTCTACTGTATTAATATACTGTTATCTTGGGTGCCAATTTGTCAAAACTTTATTGAGCGCACGCTTTGTTGCGAAAAGTTCAATATAAAACTATTCCAAGAACCAAGAAGATCAAGATAAAAATTACAAATAAAATGACTCAACTTGAAAATATATATACCTAATTTAATAAAAATTAGTTATACTTATTTGCGATTTTTATGTGCAGATTCATTTTCACATAATCAAATTAAATATGTATTTATTATTTGGTTGAACTACAAAAATGTCCATAGTTAAAAAAAACTTTGTAGAAATTAAATCTATATGGACATTACCTAATGAATAATAGAGATAAATCTAAAGTTTGTTATCAATGAGTTTAGCTCTATATCTATTCACTGGATCCTCTTCTTTTTTAGTGATCATCAACAAGCAAGGCAATATAATAAAATTATTTAAAATAATAATAATAATTAAATTTTACGTTTAGGGTGTGATTTGTACAAAACAAAGCATACAATTCACAAAAAGATCCATTTAAAATAAAAGTGGAAGTTTGTCACTAAAAAATACCTACAAAATGTAGCATAAAAGTAGAATACGAATTGCATTTAGAGAATTTTGTATTTAAAAAAATATATATTTCTGATCTTAAATGCTTTAAATATCATATCATAATTCAAATAACATTGGAGCTGCTTATTGTTTTACAGAAAGCGTGCTTAATAATTGCAGATTCTATACAGGGTCAAAATAGTTCAAAACCAATCAATAATTGCGATAAAATGTAGCATGAAAGTCAAAAAGAAAATTTTATTTAGATGTTTTTGTAAAAAACTCATTTCGAACAATCCTAAAACGATAAGTGCCCTTGATACCTATGTTTATGAAATTTACTGTTAGCATTAACCTTCAAATTAAATATTGACACATCCCACTGCTAGGGAAAGAATGGACAAATGTATGTCTGTTTCACGATATGCATTCGGCAACAGCAATGCAACAGAGCTTTATCCAACCTCCGTTAAATAAAATAACTGTCAATTTTTGTCATAATAATTGAGAGATCTAGAGGGACATAACTGTTCTTTGTACTACAAAGTGGTCCAGAAAAAAATACATTTATTTGTTCTTTTTTTCACACTCGATTTTATAGAAAAAACACATTTACAAAGAAATCTCTCATTCTCATTTGTAATATTACTACTAATATTACTACAGTTTTTTCATCTCATATGATTTTGTATGGAAAAAATTCAAAATTATCAAAACTGTTCAATGAGAGATGAGGGCCAACATTCACTGACAGTCATTTAATTGCCAACATTTCATACATTGGCCTAACGTTGGACGCCAACATACTTCCATTTATACTGTGTTTATTGACTGCGTGATTTTTTTCTGGAGCCCCTTTGAGACCATAAAAAAAAAGAAAATTCCTCCACCTCCACAGCTGGAGAAAGAGAGTGATCTAACCCTTAGTGACGCCAGAGGGTGCACCGCTAAAACTTTTGGCGAGCCGGCGCTGGGCCGGAGGTGTGGGGGAGTGCGTTACCGTCGACGGGAGGTCTTTATTTTTGTCCGTGCTGCTACCCATCACCACCGCATCCCACCATATTTGCTGAGCTATGCCTGGACACCAAGAGAAACGTTATGGTATTACGGAGAAAGGAAATTCTGTCACGCAAAAAAAAACACTGCAAATTAATAATACTGAGAACACCAGACGTGATTTTGTTGACGAGAGATACGTTCCTTAATCGAAAACAATGGATCCGTCACTTCGGGGCAAATAAAATACTTACAGAGTGACCCATTTGAAATGGAAGCACCTGCATATAATTTTTATTTTTCATCCGATATTAGGAGCGTTTTTTTCTTCAAAAAATTGTTTTCAAATGCAAAATATGATGGCGTTATCGCAGTTGTCAAGGCCTACTAGGAATTTTTTGTCTGGTAAAACATAAGAAAATCATTTACTTAATGATTTTTTACCTCAAAACTGATTACATCATTGGATTCGAGACCATCTAAAATGGGTTGTTACAAAATAACAATTGTAAAAATACTGCGATATAATCAATATTGACAATTTATGAATCTGACTTCACTCGTAGGAAGTTCATTTTGAGTAGGATTACTATCAATTTTTATTTTTACCGTTTAAATACAAAAACCGTAGTTATTCAGTTATTAGTTATTTTTTTTACTCTGGACTTGGCTGTCGTAATTTTTTGAATAACTACAGTTATTTGTGTTTAAACAGTAGAAATAAAAATTTGTGTCAATCCTACGAAAAATAAACTTTTTATGAGAGAAGGCAGATTCATAAATTATCAATATGGATTATAACAGTATTTTTAATCCCATTTTAGATGATCCAGAATCCAATGACATAGTCAGTTTTGAGGTAAAAAAATCACTATGATTTTTGTAATTTTAACAAAAAAAAATTTGTAGTAGGCCTTGAAAATTGAGATCAAGACCTAAAATACAGTGACCTATCTTTGGAAAAATCCTGGCTAAAAACAGATGAAAAATAAACAGTAATGCTTAAAAGAGAAACGGTTTTTTTCAATAAACAGAGTAAAAAACGTTATATATGGTGAATCAGATTTAAGAATGAATAATAAGGGTTTTTTTATATTATGATTCACCCTGTATATGTTTTTCTTTTTAAAAAAGAAAGTCTTGAATGCTTTTAACATTTGGCAGATTCAGCTAATTAGTGCCGCACTATGTCAGCTAAAAGTGGTTATTTACAACAGACGTATTCACAAAAAAATTCTACCAGGTAATAATATTAAGATCCACATACCGAGAAATGCGTCCACCTGTCCAGCTACACCTTTGATAGCTTTAAGGAACGTCAGTGGCAACGCCTGAAGACATGGATGTTGGCAGGGATCGACAGCTCCATCTGCACTTATGGCAAATTGAAGAAATTTTTGTGTTTGACTGATGACCTTGAAAACATTTCTCTTATAAAAGTTTACTACATAAAATGATCTACAAACCTCTGGTCTTGTCAAACTGACGGGATTTCCGATCGTGTTTAAAAATCGATACCAACTTTGCGCAACGCAATCATTGGACATGCCTTGAGGGATAAGATCATCTTCACCTAAAGTCATATAAAATATGTAAATTTTATTCATAAGCTTTCATTATTTACCTATTTTAAGTTCGGGAAAGCCGGGACCGTACATGAATAGCAAAACTTTAGAAGTTAAAGCTAAATTTATTCGATTCCATTGCTCAATAAGTGCGACTCTATGTCTCCAATGCATACAACATTCCCTCAGTGTTTTCCATAGGGGAGGAGAAGGAAAACACTGCGCACAAGCTACTAACCAAACCTGATGGATCGTAATCATAATGGTAAAATAATACGATAAAAATAAAATGGAAAAGGTGTAGTTTGTATTTACCTCAAAAAGCACACTTAAGATTCTTTCGCACAACTGATCTGCAACATCATCTTTTACAGTAGGAGGTGCAAGTAGAGTGTCATTAATAGCCAATAAAAACAACAAAAGTGTTTCCCAAGTATCTTTTTCAAGAATTTTGGATTCGTGAGCTATTTGTTGCAACGTCCTCAAGACTCGGTGGCATAAAACTGCTTGTCTGTGTATTACGTCCGCTCCTATGTTAGAGATATGTTAGAAACAAATAAATCTATCTATTTAAAAATAAGTACGTGTATACTGTACCTAGGTCCTGATATAAGAAGGGCCAGTCTTGTAAACAAAGTGTATTTAGAATAATTTTTTAACTAGTATTGTAACGTACCTTCTCCTTTTCTTGGAACAAAGAGGTAATGTAAGTGCGTCATTATTTTCCTGGCATAAATATTAGGGTCGTCTATAAATGGTTGAGGTACACATATTTTCGGATTTGGCAAAAGCGACGTCAACCACTCGCAGTAGATATTCACACAATCTTTAATGGCTTCATGTTCAGAAAGCGGCAAGGACAAGCCGTAGCACAAAACTTCCATGCACCATTGAACCTAAAAATTACAATGTATTAAAATGTACAAAAAATAATAAATCGTACATCATTTTCTGTAGTCAAAGGGCTCGCTTCGGGAGGGTGTGTTATTCCCAGATTACTAGCAAGCTGCCTAACAAGTCCCAAAGTTACTTCCTTGCCGATCGGTAAGCCGAACTTCTCAAGAACGCTGTGCCCCTCGTGGCTGCCCTGCTGATTTTCTAAGCTTAGGGACGTCCATTCCGAATACATTCCCTTGTTTTCGCCGCTTTCCTAGGTATTAAATTTCAGGATAAAGAAACAAACTACACAAAAAGGATGTTCACCTTCAAGTTCATGCGATTGAACAATCCTAAATTCATATGCAAGCCTTTATCACGCACACCTAATTAATATTTATAATTATAATTTACATTACTATCTACCGTTACCGGAAATTTGCGGGATTTTCTTGTTTAATAGTAATTACATTTAATACATTTCCTTTGTTTATTTTCCCTTTTCTCTTTTGACAGTTTTGATTAACCTATATATTTTGTGGTTTTGACTTTCAAGACATTCAATTGGGTTCGTTCCAACAGCAGTTCTGAGCCGGTTCTTGATGTGGCGATCTAATTGGATGAAAACAGTTGAAGAATTTATGTACTTTTCTGCGTTCTCATATTTGCTAAAACTGGTTCAGAACCAGAACAAAATTTTTAAAAGCTTTATTCTAACTATTTACGGTTCCAACACATAGTTCTGAACCAGTTCTAGCGAAACAGAAAAGTTCCAGAACCATTTTCAAGCTTAGATCTCCAAGAACCAGTTCAGAAATTCAGAACTGCTGTTGGAACAAACTGAAAGTCTTCTTCTAAAAGCTCATTTGCCGATTTTCTGGTTTTTGTTTCTAGGCATGAAGGTATAAAAAAATATAACTCTTCTAGAACACTAGAAGCTCATACCTAAGTGAGGCTAGAACCTGCTTTGATGCATTGTGATTGTATCACATAATATTTGCATTTGCCTTTATCCCTTTATCGTCCCATAAGCATTACCCCAACCCCTGGTGCCCTGGTTTGTTTTGTTTACTACTAAATCGAAATAAATACCTCTGTTGAAAGATGAAAATCAAATAAGGAACTTTTTTATTTTTTAATATATTAAAAATACCTTTGATGTAATATTTTCTAATTTAAAACTCTGTATTGAAGGCGTAATATTTATGATCTTTGAACCCAGTTAAGGGGCATACTCTTTGGTTTTTATTGCACGAATCGAGATAAGCAATGTCTTCTGGATCCAAAGTAAAATCTAAAATATTGAAATTTTCGATAATTCTGGACTTGGTCACTGACTTTGGAATTACGCAGATTCCCAGTTGAACCTAAAAAATCTTTGTTTAGTCAAATAATCCACCATTTTTGGTTTAATACATACAAGATAATTCAGTACAACTTGGGCCGGACTTTTGTTATATTTCCTCCCAATATCTGCAACCTTTGGATCGAAAATAGTCGGGTCTGGAAATCCAGGAGTGCCAGCTAATTCACTGCGGCCGAGCGGGCAATATCCTACGACGACAATATCATTTTTTCTGCAGAACTCGATGAGTTTCTTCTGGTTTAAATTCGGGTTAACCTCAACTTGGTTCACCACGGGTTTAATATTGCATTTCCGCAGTATGCGATCAATCTGCTCCGCATTAAAGTTTGAAACCCCAATTGATTTCGTCAGGCCTTGGTTAACACATTCTTCCATGCCTTCCCAGGTTTCGAGGTAGTCTGTGTCGTCCCAGGTGTCTCTGCCTTCTTCTTCTGTTGGCCACTGGCTTGCATTTTCCTAATTAAATGTTATGTATTAATACTATCAAGAAATGTTATTTCTTAATTTAATCCTACCTTAAAAGCAAACGGCCAATGAATAAGATACAAGTCAAGATAACCAATTTTCAAAGCATTTATGCTTTCTTTGCATTTTGGAACAACGCTTTTTTTCGCATGATAATTATTCCATAACTGAAAAGAAAATCGAGAAAATATTTAATTGCAGAATGAAATTAATACCTAATGCCAAATTGCTACCTTACTGGTAATAAATAAGTCCTCTCTTTTGACGACGCCTTCCTGAATTTTAGCTTGAATTCCTTCCCCTACTTCTGCTTCGTTTCCATAAAACCAAGCACAGTCAAAGTGGCGGTACCCAGCATCGATAGCATCTTTTATTGCTTGTTCAACCTGCCCTGGTTGGGACTGTTTACAAAATATAATTATACATCTTTTCGATTTTTTTATCAATAGAAGCAAATTATTACTTTATATTAATTATACCTTATAAGTTCCCAGTCCGACAATGGGAATTTCATGACCATTGCTCAATTTTAAAACTTTTTGATCAACCATTTTTAAAATGTTGGGTGTTGAAGTTGAAAGAGAATAGAATAATTCCTTGCCTAATAAAATGATTACTGATTACGATTACATAATAGGTACACGCACACAATATACCACGATAAAAAGTCTATCCTGCAATATACTATAGCTTATTAGGGTACACGTGATTTGATTTTATCTTTTATTAAAATATATATAAATCCTTTATCTATGATTAAAATTAAAAGTTTAAAGGCCAAGGATAAAAAAATAATATGAAGGATGAAAGATATTTCAGATTGTCAGATGACCACAGGCACAGACTAACGAGTAATACAGACAATTTCTTAGCGACATTTGTCAAAAGGAGACTCGCTTATTTTTGATACATGTCCGTAAGGAGGCTTCTGTTGCAAAGCTATTTATTCTGTGCCACAGGGAAGACGGGAAGACACTAGAGCATTGAATTGACTTATCAATTCGATGCACTAGAGTTATATAACCACAGAAAATATACGCTACGCGGTCGACGGTTATTGTCGACGGTTATTGTTGGGAAGATTCTGCGCACCTGTTCGCGCAGCCGCAATGTGGGCATAGATTCTGTCAAATTGATGCAGTGTCGGGGCGATTGGACACTTCTTTTTTGGCTGTATGAGAGATATTACAGTGCCGTGGAGTGTGCTTTTTTGTAAATTGTGCTTTTTGCAAGTATCTTTAAATAAAGAATCCCAGGAAGGAGTAAAAGCTGCTTGTGCTTACCACACACTATATTATACTTTACTAATACCACAGAAAATATACCGTAGCGTATATTTTCTGTGACTAATACTACTCTGTATTTCTGAATTGATTTTCCCGACTACACCTCTGACTTCTATTCCACCAATATGGCTCAAGGTCATTGAATTTGCGGATGATTTCACAAGAGTAAATTATAATGCTGGTTGTTTTATATGCGCTGGTTATACGTAGATAGGTAATCTGTGATCTAGCCGCCATATTGTGTGCATTCTAGGAGATTTAGAGTGCATTCTAGGGTAAAAGCGAAATTTGTGATGGCAAGACAAAATGACATTTGAAAACTGCCAACCACGGCCCAAATCAGAGCATATAAAAATAGTCGATGGAGGAAGGAACCGCCGAATAACGGGACCGCAGAATTTCAGAGGTGCCAGAGCCGTATTTCATTTTTGTCTCAAATTTTTGTTTACGTTTACACCGCAAAGTTGTTTGCCTGGGCGCCTGGATAGAATCAATACAAAAATAGACCGGTCCCGTTTCGTTTCGACTTTATGCAAAAGTCCGAAAATTCAACTTACCCAATTCGTTCTAATACGTCCCTGGTTTTTCTTGGCATTAGCGTTGATTGAAGAAGGGGAAGATATCCTCCCTTAGGGTGGCATGCGAATATGATCCTTATGGTCTGTCTGTCACATTCCCACTTGTTACTAAATGTTTCTGTCTCGTTCTCTTACATTTCACCGACACGCGTCCGTACGGTGGCGCCAAATTCCGAAACCACCATTCGAGTCGGTCGATGGAGAAAGAAATCTTCAATCAACGGTTCGGGCAAAAGGTCACTCCATCAACGACGGAAGAGCGCAGAAAACTACGCGGTCAGCGCACCGCCACCTATGGACAAGGCCATACAACTACTGTCGTCGGACGCGACGACGTCCAGCAGTTTTTGTTTTTGATCTGTATCTGTTCCTCGTTTTCCTCGTTTACTGATTTCCACTTATATTATCGTTACTGGGTAATGTGTGATTGTTATTACGTGTATTTGGTGGATACAGTAGTGTGCAGAGGACCAGTGGTGTTCTAGTCCGATAATTAGTGTGTGCCTATCAAAAACATTTCATGTTTGAGCCATCAGATAAAGGATACCTAAATACGGAGGTTAGGAAGTGAAAGTGTGTTTTGTTGTATACAGAGACTTGCCATCAAGGCAAGTCTCTCATTGTATGTATAATATCAAAATGGGTGTTTTCTTGTGTTTTCTCAGCCATGCCCGAGAAGTGTTGTGTCCCAAATTCGTCGATGAAGGAACGAATTAATCGACGCCCAAATTGCCTAACCTAACCGAGCCAAAGCCAAAAGTGTCCGTTTTTGCCTTTCCTAAGGATCCGGTTTTGAGCGCAAAATGGGTGCAGGCCATAAAAAGGGCTGACTTTGTAGTCAAGAAACATTCTAAGGTAAGTTACATGTTACATTTTTATATATTTTTCATAAAGCTTTGGGTTATTGTAGGTCTGTGAACAACACTTTTAACACAAGACATTGAAAGGGAGACTACGTGTGTTCGTCGATGGTCCTCAATCAACGGTGTGTTGTAGAATCGACTGGTGAACCTTTACGTGCACCCAGGGTTGCCACCCGTCCTGTATTTCAAGGGACAGTCCTGTATTTAAGTAAAGGAAGTGGCTATTTATACGTCCGACAGATACAAACGTCAGTATACGTCTTGCGCTCTCATTGGCGGGCTGAGTCACATGACTTCTTTGGACGTGCATTTAACTCCGTACACGTCCGAAGCCGAAGTAAACTAATATTTAGATACGTCGGAAGTGCATTTTTCTCAAGCATCTTTGCAATAAGGAGCGTATGCACTGCTCCTTTTTGGGGGATAGACGCTGCCGTATGAAAAAAGAAGTGGTAATAATTTCCAATGGTGTAACCCACCCCCGATTTTCTTGAAATTTTGGCTAGGTAGGTACCCCGTATTTTCGCCCGATGCGATGTTCGGCGTTGTAACCCACCCCCGATTTTCTTGAAATTGTGGCTACCCCCCGACATTCGGCGCGGTGCCGAATGTCGGGTGGATTACATCATTGTAAATAATAAAATAACCACTTCATTTTTCATTCCGCAGCGCCCATCGCAGAAAAAGTAGGGCATACGCAATACAAAATGAGACAAGATAAGGTCTGAATAATCTCGGACATCATCCAATCGACTTAGTAAACAAGCCGATTCATAATCCATCGAACGGTAGAAGTAAGGTTATGTGTCACGTGACTCAATCGACCAATGAGAGCGCAAGACGTATACTGACGTTTGTATCCGTCGGACGTATAAATAGCCACTTCCTTAAGTAAAATGTCCCATGTCCCGGCAAACATTCATACGGGACGCTATAAATCCCGTATTTTCAAAATTTAAGGTGAAAAATTAAAAATGTTACATGCGAACGGCATTCACACAATCACCACCATCTAGAGTCCAAGCCGCGACTCACATGTGAACACAAAATTTACTAAATTATAGTCCTTCATGCCTTCATTGGCGCCACACTACAATTTTCGCAAATGTCAATTTCTTGTGTGTTATGTGATATATCACAAAAAATGTTCTGTGATTTCTTTTTATTTTTAAAGGATTTATTTATTTTTGGTTAGTCGTGATTAGCCAGCCATGATAATTTGTTTTTGGAAGTTTATCCCTTCAAGAAAAAAAAACAAAAAATGTCCTGTTTTTTTTTTTATTTTTAAAGAATCTATTTAGTTTAGTTTCATAATTTGTTTTGTTTTGTTTTTGTGTTATCTTCAAGAAAAAACAAAAACAAAAAATAGTGGTTTTCTTTTATTCCTTTTCGTTGGCCTTTTTCAGTAAAACATTTTGTAGCCCCCCTCCCCCCCCCCCCCGAACGCCCGTCACGTCCCGTATTTTAAAATTGAAAAGGTGCCAACCCTGCGTGCACCTTTAAAAATTCCACGTTTAGCTAAAGGTTTTAAATTTTCATGGCTAGTTAATTTCATTATATTTTTACAAAATATACTTACTTTTTAGGTGCAATACCTTGTAAGTTACCAGGTTGCCCAATTTATTTGTCCAAATCGAGCACGAGTCGTAGGGAAGGTCCCCAATAAAAAAAAAAAAATTGAACTTGGACAGGTTGAAAAAGCCGTAGCCGAAAGCGTTGTGAGTTGTGAAGCTTAGAAGTCTGCAAAATCGTATTCAAACATTGAAGAAGCGTATTCAAAAATGGTAATTATGGAGCATAGTGTATGCACCGCCCGATTTTCTTGAAATTTTGGCTACCCCCCTATTTTCGAGGTCCCTGAACACGAATCTGACCTCAGTGTTTTGAGGTCGGACATAGTTTCCGAGAAAATGAATTTTCAAATTTCCTTTTGACGCCCCACTTTTTCACGGTAAAATTTATCTGGATTATAACCACAAATGTCGTCGTGAAAAAAGGGGTGTCGGGTGTCAAAAGGAAATTTGAAAATTCATTTTCTCGGAAACTACGTCCGGCCTCAAAAAACTGAGGTTAGATTCTTGGTCAGGGACCTCGAAAATAGGTGGGTAGCCAAAATTTCAAGAAAATTGGGCGGTGCATATACTACCTTCCATAATTACCTCAAAAATTTGTTATATTGCCTAGTGGGATAGTCGCTGGTTGAAGGCGAAAGGAAGCAAAGAAAGGGTCACATGTAGAGTAGTCACTGAAATGTTTATTCTCGTAATAATTTTTTTGTTGTGATATTTTTATTGTTGAATTGTCATTTATTAAATAACTTAAATTATTGCTCTATTAAAATATTTTTGAGTTCCACAAATTAGTTGCTAAGTTATGTTTGAAATTGTAGTAGTATTTTACCTGGACGCAAAAAAACGACAAACTTTGCAGAAGTTTCAGTTATTATGTGTTTTTAAGATGCTAGTTGAACGTAAATAAAAATCGTTGGTATCGTACTGTCATGCTTGAAGATGTGCCTCAAAATGCATAGCTAATATTAATATTATCTATTATACAGTGAATAAAAAATGCGAAAGTGTGATTTTTCTTCTTCTTTTGGATAGGTGGCTGTGAATTCATATTTGACATTTTCTTGGGATTCCAAACAACTTTTCTTAGTGCTGTACTGCTGTAGTTCTAAAAATAAGAGTACTTTACTCTTGAGGAATTTTCATATTTTTCAACCTTCCCTGTATACGAATAGAAATTTTAAAATTTTTACAGGTCGATTTTGAGTTTAAGCACAAGCACTAACTTTTATCAAGAATAATTTGTTTTGAGAAACTTCAAATAAAGAAAATTCCCATTTGTGTCCAACTTTCTGTCATTATTATTATTATCTCGAAAACAGGGCGGTATTGGAAAGTTATACCGTAAAATAGTCTTAAGACACTGTATACAGGGTGTAACTGAACTGATGGTCAAAAATGAAACCACGTATTCTTGGAGTCAAAATAAGGGCACTTCTTCATATATTTTTTTCTTCTACGGGCCTTAGTTTTTTTTTATACAGAGCATAGAAGTTTAGAGAAAAATACACATATTTTTTAGTATCTCTAGAATTATACGAGATAGTTTCTTCAAACTTGGCGTGTCACATGATCGGATGAGCCGTCAAACTTAAGGTTGAAATGAAGCTTCTGAGGCTCACAGTTGCGGAGATACAGGGTGTTATTAGAATTTATTACTCCAGAAAAATGTTTAACAAAAAGTATCTCTTAGTATTTTTTCATATTCGCAGCCGATGGAGGAAGGGAACAATGACGTATCTGTTCTCCAAAGTTCTACATCAACGCTTTGATACCTTTAATCCTTGTTTATAATAGGTATATAATCAAAGTTTATATCGTCGGTTCTCAAACAACGGAATATACTTATAATATTATCTTCATGTTTTGTTATTCGATTATCGTCGATCGATATCGTTTATTATACACAATATTTCATAAGCATAAGTATTAACACTGACATACCTATGTATAAAAAATATTATGTCTAGCTAAATTTATATAGTTGTCATTCATACAGAAAATTTGGTTTAGACGTCGATGGAAGATTCAATCAACGGTTTACAGCATAAATAATATAACAAAACTTTAACGAAAAAATTAAAACCGACTTCAAAAATTTGCCTGTATGCACATTTCAAGTAAAATTTTAGAAATATTTTTCTCTTTCTAAATTGAGTTACCTTTGGATTTGGTGACAGTCAAGGCAAAGAATTTACATCTATTTAGATATGAATACATCATATCCTACATACATCATAACCAGGGCCCCCATGGGAGACCCCTCCGGCAGGGCGCCAAACGTTGGTCCACCCTGTACTTAAAACTTATAGTTTTTTTTAAATGTTTGTTTCATACTTTACTTTTTGTAATATTTTTTATAAATTTTATATAACTGATCAACTTATTTTTTATATACAGGATGATTATTTTAGAACTATACCACCGCGATTTTCTCACTTATTTTGCGCCCTACAATAAAAAATCGTGAAGAAACAAAAATGTGGCAATTTTGAACAGCTAAGTGGTGCTGCAAAAGAAATCGGCAGCCATAGCCAACTTGACGCGCAATATAAAAAATACCTCAAATTGAGCAAAACAATTTAATAGCCCTAGCATATTTATTTTAAGAGATAGAGGAAAACTATCTTATTGAAAATTGATGGCACTAAGAAGCTTTATGCAACTGGGTACTCAGATAGTTTCAGAAAATTACACAGGGTGTTCGGCTCTCTTGAGGCTATGCATTTTTTGTTTATTTCTTATTAAGCGATTTTCTCGGTTATTTTAGGCCGCACAGAAAATAGATAAGAAAATAAAATATGGCAATTTTGGCCAGCCAGGTGACGTTAAAAAAGAAATGGGCCTCCATGCCCAATTTTTCGCGCTGTGCTGAAAAAACTTCAAATCGACAAAAATGTTCATGCCCTCAAGAGAGCCGAAGACCCTATGTAATTTGTTAAAACCCAATTAAAAGTTACCACCTGGTACCAAATTTTGGAAAGATGGGCTAGAAGTGGCTTCTAAATACAAGGTATCGAAAAATTTTATGAGAAAAAGTTGTTTAGAATTAAAACTTATTGCCGTGTACCAAATTTTGAGACAATCAGCCTACTTAATTTTTTCATTTTTTCTTTAGCGCCTTAGAAAAAAAAGTGGGAAAACAAAGTAGGCCGATCTTTCCAAAATTTGGTACCCTGGAGTAATTTTAATTGGGAACAACTTTTCTTAATGAATTTTTTTGTTATCTTTAAAGGAAAAGACACTTCACCTACAATGAAAATAAATAAATGGTCGCTGTCGACGCCATCTTGATTTTTCAAAAACGAAAATATGCTAAAAATTAGTTTCCAGTCATAAGTCAAGCAAATCAGAACCACAATCAAATTTAAACGCGAATTTTTTTTTTCTTTTACACATTGGCTCACTTATCCTGGGCCACCCTGTATATTGTAAACAGCCAGTATTTGTTTTTTTTTTAATTTATGTACCTGTGGCTTTGAGTTAAATTTTATTTTTGTTATATGTATTACTTGATCACAAATTCTTTTTTGTTTCCCTTGGGTGGTATTTATTGGTTAATAGCATGAACTAGATCAATAATTCTAACAAAATCATAAGTTGATTAAACTACAAAACTTGACAGTTGCATATTATAGGTAAAAAATAGGGTACAGGGGCGGATGGACTTTACCTAACCAGCCCGGGCATTTGTCTCCCAAGCGGCCCCTAAACATCTCATTTGGCTTTAGATTTTTCTTTTCTTAATTATTATCATAATAACAATTAAAAAAACAAACAATGTAGATAATGTATTTTTTTAATAAAACAAAATATACATGTTTTATGAAAACATAAATAAAATCATAACTCTCGTAAAACAAATAAAACTTTTTTCTCTAAATATAAAGATATAAAAATAACAAAACATTCAGAGGCGTAGAAGGACCACACCGTTATTTTATTTTTATTGAATTCGAAATTCCGACTTTTAAAGTCGAAGGCCAACTTTGAAGTCAAAATTCCGACTTTATAAAGTCGAAATTCCCACTTTTAACTCGAAATTTCGACTTTGAAATTCGAAATCCGACTTTGAACTCGAAATTCCGACATTGAACTCGAAGTTTTGACTTTATGAACTTCCAACTTTCAAAGCCGAAGTTCAAAGTCAAAATTTTTGTTCAAAATCGGCATTTCGACTTCAAAGTCGGACTGCGACTTTAAAAGTCGAAATTTCGAGTTCAATAAAAATAAAATAATGGTGTGCCCCTTCTACGTTTCCGTAAAACACGTAAAGAAATAATAGAACAAAAAATAACAAAACAAAAATAATTAATTATGGCCAGTTGCACCGTCCTATCTTAAATTAACTACCTACTTACAACAATTATTGTAACAATGATTGCCTTTTGTTTTGTCAAGTAGTTAAGACTGTCTTAAAATTTAAGATGCGATGGCCGATGAGCCTTCGAGCCTGCGGCGGCCCTCCGGGGCCCTTCGAATGACCGGCCCACCGGACATTTGCCCAGTGTCCCGGTGGTCCCATCCGCCCCTGGCTAGGTACCTAACTACTGTCCCGGTTTTCGTCAGCCAGGAGTTGGTCACCTTGTTGTATATGAATATTATAACCGTCGATGGAGGAAGGAATCAATCAACGTTATAACCACAGAAAATATAGCGTATATTTTCTGTGGTTATAACTGCATTATAGAGATTATTTTAAAAAGACTCGAGAAATTTGTTATTAACAATTAATAACGTTACTCGCTACTTTAAAAAAACCGCCTCCATAGGCAAAGAGGGGGGCGGGGCCGCGGCCGGGCGACTCGAATCGAACGCTGGAATACAAAATCTAAAATATATCTTTCAGCCGTCGATCGATGGCGATGACTCATTCGTACCAGCACAAAAAACGCAAACAACCAAGGTCAAATCAACAGATTTGGCAAGCCGCGAAGCGCGCCATCTGCCGAACAAAAGTTCGTCTTGGGAAGCCGCATTACAAGTGCGCAGTGCGCCATCTACCGGACAGAAGCCTCTCTTCCACCTCAACGCCGAGACGTAATCCGAGGATGGTGCAAGTGCGCCATCTACCGAGCAACCGTGTCGGACTGGGAAGCCTCGTTTCCCCCACCGCGCCGAGAAGTATTCGACGGTGGCTCCATCTTCTTCCGAAGAGTATTGAGTCAGTCGGTATTTCGCATTAGGAAACTAATCTTTACCTTCCTCCATCGACGGCATTAGGGAGTTTGGCAAATGCAAATGAACTGTCAATGTCTTTGCTATTCGGCGGAACGACTATACTCAACCTATAATAAGCTTTGGTTTTTGGTTTGGATTTCAAATTAAAAATGGCTGTCCCAGGTAGGCCGAAAATCGTCAGGGACCCTTTGGAAATACTCGAAAACGATGGCACAATCGAACCGCCGTTACTGTCGCAATACTACATCCCTCTAGCATGCGGTTTTCTCGGATTCGCCGGCGTTGTAATCGGGAATTGGACCGTGAGAAGGCCTGTTATGAGCGGTAAATATTACCTGCCTCCATCTATTATGTAACCAACGTCTCCCGATTTGTTTTATTAAGGTATTCAAAGGCATATCCTTTTCACCGCTTTGGGGACATTAATAGGGAAGAAAGTGGATGAAGTTCGGAATAGATATTATGCGGACAGGGACGCTGTGTTCCGGGATTACATTCGATTGCATCCAGACGACTTTCCGCCTTTGGGTAAGGACTTTTTCTTGTCGACATTCGGACCAACAGTTTTCCCAATATCTTATCCATTTCAGAAGCAAAGTTAATCAGGGACGTGTTCGAGCCTTGGGATCCCATCCGTTAAAAACAATTGTTCACTTTAATTTGTTAGAAATACAGTACATTAAATAGATGGGATTGTCTTTGATTAAAAACAAGAATTTGTTTTTAGTTAATATTATTTATTGTGGGCGAAAAATACATATTATTCAAAACTACTTGTATACATTTTTAAATAATTAGTTACTTTAAAATGTGTTGTACATTCAATATTTGTATTGAGAAAAACTTACAAAATATAAAGAGACTACAGCAATTACATTCAGAACATCATAACGAAAATGGAAGATTTTTGTAATAAATTTCCCTCAGTTTAGAAAAATATGTTATCTATTAAAAACTACAAAATATAATTAATAAATACATTAGTCACCCTTATTTCATCACAGACTACAATAACTTTCTAAAAATTTTGATGGATCATTGCGTAGAAAATTATAGGATGTAAATTTCTTGGAGTGGGGATTCAAGAGGCAGAATCCCAATTGATGAATCCAAAAAGATTTGATGTAAACTTTTTTGTTTTAGTACCTCTCGAACTATTATTTTTTCACTTAAATCAACTGCTATAAGTATCTTGAAAATAACTCATTTTCTATCACATAAAACATTTGTCGTATTGCTTTATAAACTATATCAGTTTAAAATAAATCAATTTGGAAACATACTGCATGATAGATATTTTTTAAAACTAGTCAATTTTAGACAAAGACAAACTATACATATATACTACTATACATTAAGAGAATCAAATGAATATAAACAACACACTATTTTTTTATAACAATATAAATTCTAATCCAATCTCAATATTATTGTACCAATATTTGTCCAATACGTTAAATACCAAATTACAAAAATAAAATTTAGTTTTCAAGCTTCATTATACTGCTAATGTACTAATAGATATATATGCTTTAGTGTTAAGATCTAGAAAAAAGACAATTTTCAGATTCATACACAACATAATCCTTGTAGAATTACACGAAGCAAGAACTAATAAATATATTTACACTTTACCCACACTACAATATTAAAACTAAGCATTACTTTTGATTTCTAGCCAGTAGAGTAAAACTGATTGCACTGTTCTACACGTAAAAGTGCTCTGAGGATAGTACTCTGTGTGCTCTAACAATCTTCATTTCTTTAATGTTGAGGTAACGGTACTACAAAATAAAGTCCATAATATTTGTTCAAATCCAGAAATGATTAGATCCTCCGGGTAATTTTTGGAAACCACAACTAACCACCACCAAAATTTCAATAAAAAAATAGACCGGGAGATAGTGACAGATTTTTGGACGTGATTTTACTCAGTATGCCTTGCAAAGGGCATTATGTGGCACATATTCTCACAATAATAAGGTATGAATCAGAGAGTCGTCCTGGGTTCTTCATGTGAAAAACTGAATTTTCAATTATTTGAAAAATATGCGTTTTGATATGATTTTATACAGGCTGCCATGTGTTTTATAATGAAGTTCAAAATAAAAATTCCTCGGAAAACCATAGGCATACCGGTAGGGTGGGTCCAAAGGGCTATTATTGCCACGTAAACTTGTATTTTAATAATTAATTTTTCCACGTTTCTGAACAGGCTGCCAATGAGAAGTATGCAAGTTCTTATTATGAAAATGCTGAAAAAAGGATGGCATACCTTTCGCGCATTTCCAAGTGCTGTTTAAATTGAATGTTATTTAATCATTTAAACGAGTTATTCGATGTAAAGTGTACTTGGACATGCGCAAACGGTATGCCATCTTTTCTTCAACAGTTTCATAACAAGAACTTGCATACTTCTCATTGGCAGCCTGTTCAGAAACGTGGAAAAATTAATTATTAAAATACAAGATCACGTGTCAATAATAGCCCTTTGGACCCACCCTAACGGTATGCCTATGGGTTTCCGAGGAATTTCTATTTTGAACTTCATTATAATACACATGGCAGCCTATATAAAATCATATCAAAACGCATATTTTTCAAATAATTGAAAACTCACTTTTTCATATGAAGAACCCAGGATGACTCTCTGATTCATACCTTATTATTGTGAGAATATGTGCCACATAATACCCTATGAAAGGCATACTGAGTAAAATCACGTCCAAAAATCTGTTACTATCTCCCGGTCTAAAAGGTTCCATTCATTTCTGAAGGTTAGATCGAAAGTGTGACAGACGTGAATGTTTAAATCAATAACCAACAAATACTATAGCTTATACATTAACACTCAATATATGATAAATCTGCAAAATGCGAAACTTGTTTGATCTATTTAAAATCATTTACATGCATCTGAATGCATTAACAACTTACAAATTAGCTTGTTGTGATCAGATCACAATAATGGAATGTAACAATAATATTCTTAAAACCTATAAATACGAGCGCGCATGCCTAAAAGCAGTTTGAAGAAAACGTGCAAAAAATATATTCACGATGGATATTTTACTTGTGCATGATGTATAATAATAAACTTAAAAATACGTAAAAATTAAAGAGAGTTTTCTTTCAGTTCTTTTGTAAGCATAATATATATATAATACTGTTTTTATAAGCTAACAAAATTATGGCAAGGTCTTCCTAGTAAATGTAATGTGCAACTGTGATCACAAAATTAATACTAATGCCCTGATAAACAATCAGAATTAAGTACTTACAAATTTAATTTTTTTTCTTTCAAAAATCGAACTCTTACATTACAAACGACAGGATATATCTGAGAGATTAGGCACACATGTCTGAAACTTGGCTACAGTTCGTTCAGCGAATGTTCGGCCCTACATCACAACTCCTGTCCTTTTCTTACTCATGACTATACGACGGATATCGGTCGTATATTCACGAGCCAGACAAGGACAGGAGTTGTGACGTAGGGCCAATCGCTGAACAAACTGTAGATTCATTAACCAAAAAAAATCTAGGGTTAGCCAATATTCTGTCAATATCATAGATTGCCTTGACAATGACAGCTTGAAAATTTGTCAATTTTGACAGTTTATAGTTTCTGTTTATTTAGTAAATTCATAAAATGTGTGCTTTCTGCAGCGAAAATCTGTGAAAATATGGGTTAAAAGTGAATTGAGAATTTAACTCAACCAGAAATTGTGGAAAAAGCCACAAGAGCCGCACACAATTTACAGAAATAAGATTACATAACAGGTTTTCAGAAAACGTCTGAATTGTTTATTTTGTGAGTTACCTAAAAAATCGAAACTGCAATTTTATTAATTATAATTTTATCAAAGTACTTATTTATCGTTCTCGTTATAACTGGCCATATTCTAAAAAATGTTCATTGCTTATATATTATTTTGATTATGCAAATTCCGAAAATTGTATTAGAATACTGAATTAAAAAGTATAAATATTTTTAAACAAAAATGAAAAATGTATGCAAATGCTTTGTAAATTTGTACTTATTGTAACTCGGCTCTGCTGAGTTAAAAACAATGTTTTATTCGACAATGCAAACAAAAACAAAAAAAATCAGATGTACCAGCACCTGATATTTAAAATTAAGGACACATACTACCATAATGCAAAGTAAGTAAAATTACAATTATTATTAGTACATGTAAAAATAAAATAATCTGTAAAATGTCATGGCTAAAATAAAAAAGGTACATACAAACACATATAGATTTTCTTTAAAATATTGTGCAAATACAATAAGCAAGGCCCATACTACAGGGTGTTTCAAGACAAGGTTATAAAAGTCGAGATGATTTGCGATTCTTGAAAGAAAAAAATACATGTTCGCACCAGTACACTTGCTCAGAATCTCAACTTTTGATTTTCTCTCTACAACCTACCAAAGATTCCGAAAAAAAGAAGAAGAAGAAACAAACACTAGCAGACACGGGATTTAATATTCAATGAAACTGTTACAAAAAACCGAACCATCTTAGTAGATCTATATTTTGTTCAAAATTACTGGTAGGTACAAACTTCTGCAACCCAATCAATAATAAAACTGTTTTATTTCCACTCACAACCAAATATTCAACAGATACGACTGTTACTTCGGAAAATAAAATGTTTAACATGGCACCTAACAAAAATTTAAGACATTCCCTCATCTACGACCGGCAACATAAATAAAATTGCAAGAAAATGACACTTCCAAAGTGCTATTTTTTTACTTCAATTGTTTTCTTCACATTTCTATATTTGGAATTGCAAAATCTTTGTCAAACTGTCCGTGATTTAAATGGACGCAAAATAACAACTAAAGTGCGAGAACAAACACAAATAAATTATAGAGAATACCCGGACCCCCCCCCCCATCTTACTCTCTACGGGTTCTTTTTGGCCTCATACCGCTGTCGTCTCCTCGCCCTTTCTTACCGACCTGAACTTGGCTCTGAGCTGTCAAATGTAAAGAAATTGCGTGCGTATTCAGTTTCTCGGCCAATAGAAGATCTTTAAGCTGCTTCATCTTCTGACTGTGCAGCACCACGGTAGGTTTGACCGGTTTTGGATACGGATCTTCTTCTTCTTCCTGGAAAGGAATCTTCGGGGAATCCACCCTTGACGTGCCGGGGAGGTTGTTTTCTTTTCCCTCCTCGGTTTTCAGCGTTGGCGAAAGTACCGATGCCGAGAAATCGCCTAAAAAGGCAAGGTAGGCTTAGTTTCGCAAAAATAAAAAAAACTCACATGGCCAGTGACATAACAAAAAGAAAATGAAATAAAGACAAAAACAGATACAAAACAAATTACCGAGTTCCTCTGTCTTAATTTCCAGTTTAAATGTAGGGTCAAAATCGTCCATTCCTGCAAAAGATTGAATTTTTCAAGAGATAAATTTAGGATAAATGTCCGAAACAATCTAAAAAATGGGATGCAAAAACAGAATGGTAAAATGAACCGAACATAACAAAATATGAACTCTACGAAAGTCTAATAATTTAGTAGGGTCTTTTCACAAAATTTCAAATTTTAAAATATCACAACGTGTGGTTATTCCGCAATAATACTGGTTCCTAACTATGGAATTTATTTAATTTTTAATTGGGTTTTTCGATATAGAAACCTGAACCAAACTGGCTAAAAGACAACTTTTTTAAGTTCTTAGGTTCTGTAATAAATCGCTCTGTATTTTTTTAAAATAATTTATAAAAAAAGGCGACTTTGTTCACCAACTAAATTCATACAAGTCCATCAAATATTATGAAAAGACCCTATTTGGTTGCACATAAATTTACAATAACACAATACCCTAAATAATAAAACAATTCATGACGACACTAACAGGATGCTGAAAATAAAAAAAATATATGGACTACAAAAAATAATTATTACCTACTTAATTTTGAAAATGAATAAATTTACCGTAATTCATTTCATCATCAACTTCAAGCTCATCTTTTTCAATTTTTATTTTTATATCTAAATTATCACTTTCTGTATTAACTCCTGTAACAATTTTACCTATGTGAGTAGATGATGAGCAATGATTGAAACATTGTAAAATTAAAGAAATATCTTACCGACAAATGGCGATCCATCTCCTTGCAACAAATATTCCGGATTTAAGATTTTTTCCGAACAAGCCGCAGTTAAAGCTTCAATCGTTGGGTGGAAATTTGAGGTAGATTGCTCTTGCTTATCTTTATCAATACTGCTCCCATTTTCCTTCTCATAATTGTTGTTGTTTAGAAAACTCCCGTTTTTCTTTGATTTCTCATTTTCCATGTTATCACAAACAATGTTTACCTGAGCCCTTACGTCGGCATCAAATTTGGAAATTGTGTTAACTAAAGGTTTCGCCCAACCGATGTGCAGTACCGGCGTGGCGCTACATTCTTCCCACTGGCAAATGCCGTCATAAAAACGAAGCAAATGCGCAAAACATTCGGGCTTCTTTAATATTGTGTTAGCTTCAAATCCTGAGCTCTCAACTTTCATTATGTGGGGGATTAATTCATTTGCTATCTCTAAAAACTCTTTGTATATTTCTTCGTCATCTCTTGAATAATTATACCTGAAATAAAAACAAACGTATACAATAATACAATGTGCGTCAGATTTTGCTTTTACACAAAAATGTCTACCATTTTTTTAAATTATCACTAATCCTTTAAACTGTTCTTTCAATTTGTACAAAAAAACACGCATTTTGGGGAACATTTTATAAAAGAAGGCCCATCTTTATAATTTGTATATGGGTGCCGAATTATTTTTCTTCAAAATTTAGTATTAAATAGGTAAATTGCAAAAAATAAAATCCAACAAGGAAAAAACCAATGTGTCAATTTAAATATGGGATATTGTGTATGTACTAAACAGTTTTTTTATACTTACAGTCTGATAACATCGCTGGCATTAGCCCAACTCTCAAATGCATCCTTATACATCTTATTGCGATAATAATAACCTCCCTGATACGTATACGGATATACGTGCTGATTATTATAGTATTTTCTCCCGGCTTCTATAGCCTCGTCAAATAATAACTTGCATGGCATGGAAGGCCTTCTCGGGGAAATCTCTTCTAGATCCCCCAGATTTCCTATAGCCATAGGATATCTTTTCAAATGCCCCAAGTCGTACAGCAACCACAGTAATTCTTGCTGTAGTACGGAAACTTCGTAGGCATCAAGCGTAGCGTTTAATGATGGGTTTATCGCCGAAACCAGAGCAGCGACTTCCATGTGTCTGGTACAAACCACAGGGTGATTGTTTACATACAACCACGATTTGGCCGAAACTCCTTTACCGATTTCTTGGCCCCTTTTGTCTTCGTTGCCCTTTCCATGCCACGTAACCTCAGCAGTTTCTGTTGCGGTTTTTCCAAAAACCACCCAAGCGTGATCTTCTGATAGAGCAAGGTGTACGTCGTTATAACCGAGAACTTGACAACCTGCGACCACTGCGAAAGCTACTCCGAAACAATCGAGTTTGTTCCCCGTGAGGTAGCTGTAGAGGCTTTGCAGGTGCGCCCTGTCTTTGTAGTAACTTCGGGTGAGCGAATTCCAGATAACATCAGACACTCTTTTAACCAGGTCTCTCGTGGCGTAACATTTGTTCTTGTTCGGTTCGACGGCACTTTGCATGGTGGCAACGAACTTGTTGTACAGAGATTCAACCGCTTCGAATTCAAATAGCGGCAAGAGGTTGTTTTCGGCAGCATCGCATACCTGCATAGCGTTCGACCGGCTCGTAAGTTGATTCTCGATCAAGCCGGTCACGATCGAAAGTAGTACCAAATCGGGGTCGCTGTTGTTTTCCAGTTGGTTCCTGAAGAGCTGCACGACGGTATCAATGTTTTTTAAAGGGAATAAACCCTTGTCGGTGTCGCGAAAACCCGCCATGACGTAGTTTACATTTTCTTTCTTTTCTTCTTTGGGAATTCCGGAGGCTGTCGGCTGTCTGAACGGCCGTGTCAACACTGTCAAAATAAGACTCCGTTGGGGTGCGTTCCTTTTAAATATCTACGCGCATGACACCACTGAACATCACAATGGAACGTGGAAAATTTACAGATAATTAGAAACATAATTTGGAATATTGTCGAGAATGAGAAGAAATGATGAAGAAATTCTGTGAAATACAGAATTTTGGGTATAAGGCCCACCTCACCTAAAAGGTGGGTAAAAAATATATTTATTTATAAGGTTTGATTCAAGGAGCTGTGCGCATGCGGATAGGTAGTCTGTTTGAGGGTTTCAGATCCAGAGACGTCTGCAGAAATTTTAAATTATAACTCCAATAATTATTAACAACATTGAAACCAAAGATAAAATGATCTTTGATTGAAAATTGAAACACAGCAGTTAGGTACAAGTGTTATACAAAAGTGACATACCTAATATTAATTCGGTTGCTTATAATTTTGTGAACATTTAACAGCAAATAGTTTATTTTAATTTTAATTGTATACATACATTAGATGATATAGGTATGTATACATACTTAATGAGTAAACTCACAGAGATCCAGTAAACTACAACTGTGAGGGGACTGCAGAGGGCCATATCTCTGGGTGACTGTGAGTGATCATACAAAAAAATAAGAGCGTGGGGATTCCGGATGATGGAAAGTTGATCACAAACTGATGAGATCTACAATAAAGGAACACACCTTGATTTCATCAGCTGACCTAACCGATATATTATTTCGTGCAGCTGACGAGCTGACCGACAGAATTGAGAATTGAGAATCAGATCACAGATCAAACAGATGTGCGGGTGGACAGAGTTGTTATTCGCAAATAATGATTTCAAATCTTTAATCGTAATGAGTAGGCTCTATTCAGTCTATTGTCATTGCCTTATCGGATTGTATGTGGTGCTTCATTGAGTAAAAACTGTTATTGCAATTATTATAAGGTCCTTCGAGCTCACTCAAAATAGGTGTAAATAACAACTTTTGTGTGGTTTGGTGCGGGAGTTTTGTGAGGACCATAAATGAGTGATGAGCAGAGGTAGATACTTGGTTTGGTAGATACTTAGGCTCTTTCTTCGCTAATATCTAATATTAAAATTTAGTAGTCCTTAATAGGCCTTTTATCTGGACATACCAAAGATTGATAGAAGTAAAATAATTGTTATAGTGCCATTGCTACCTAGTAATTTTTAAAAAAAATTTTGTTTTGAAAGTATTTAATAAATTAATAGTTCCTCTTCCTCATTTATTTCTTTATTTTTGCTTATCATTTTGAAAACTGCTTAGGGTGTGATCCGAAATTAACCAACCGGTAACTTTGGCTTGGAGGTGGAAAATTATCGATAGTACTAGCGATAGTATCGATTGTTTTTGACTATTGAAAATATCGATAGTATTTCTTGACGTTCTAAACTAGTTGTAAGTTTTAAAGAGAAGGTAAACAAAAAAACAAACCACGAATTTTTTTCCATTATAAGGTAGGTACAATACCTAGGTATTAAGAAATTTATCTTTTTATTTTTTTATCTTTTATTTCATAGCTATTTAGATGAATAGATATTTTTTTCTTTTAATGTGTTTTTTAGATTTACTTTTTCTCAATTAATTTTAAATGCCAGTTTTTGCTATACGAATTAAAAGTAAAGTTTTTTTTGCAGTTTTTGTATTTTTATAATTAAAAAAGGCTACTTACGTCCCGATCGTACTATCGGTAGTTTTTTCAAAAAATATCGAAACTATCGAAAGTTGTAAGTATAGGTACCTACACGCGTTGTTTTTGCATGGACAAGGTATTCGACTGAAGCGACGACTGAAGCTAGTTCCATTCAGTAAAATCACAGACATATATAGCTTATATAGGTCTGTGGTAAAATCCAGGTGGCGCTAGTAGTGATATGCGATACCTATGTGCTAATTCCGTTGACTGATATATTACACACGGCTGTCACGTCTGACATTGTTAGCCATCAGAGCCATCTGTTTTCCAGGACATAAAGCTATAGCCATGAGAAGTCTTTATAAATACGTCAGTCAACGCTAATTCCTTTAAAAGTTGTGAGTATGGCCCTTGTTTATGGAATCCCTAGTTAGCCAATGTGTGACAGGGTCATAAGGATACGAGAGCAATATTGGATAGAAGCAACAGATGGCGCCAAAAATTAAAGTTGCCCAGTCATTGTCTACTAATTTTCTATTATTAAAATATACAAAAAAAAAACAGCTGGCCAACTTTATTTTTTGCAAAATCTGTCCCCTCTATCTACTAGGACTGGGCGATATTGAAAAAGTTATCGAAAATATCGATATTCATAAAAATATCGATATACCCGATATATCGATATTCCGATATATCGATATTAAGATATATCGATATGAAGATATATCGATATTCCGATATATCGATATTCCGATATATCGATATTCCGATATAAAGATATTACAATATATATACACGGTGTCCCGAAATTAGCCTGCCATAATTTACCAGCGTATTCTACGACCTAAAAAATGAAAAAAGTTCCTATAAACATGGCCTCAAAAATGCCCCCTAATGGAGCTATAGCCCCCGAAAGAGGCAGTTTCACAAACGGTTTTTTCTAAATATTTCCAGAACGAACAAAGATAAAGTTCTGAAATTTGGTATGTGATGTACCTGTGAGATTTGATATTTGCCGAGGTAGCGATAGTTAGACATTCTTAATCATAGGTGTCCTAAATGGGGGGGTTAAGGGGTTAAAAATGCCATAAATTTTTTGTGTGTGCCTTTTCCGCAAATTTATTGCGAAATTATAAAATTTCAGGGTATTCTACGAAAAAATTGTTCTCTTGTTGAACTTTGATAGCGTGCACCGTTTTCGAGTAAAATCGTATTGAAATTTTTTTGCAGAGGGCCTTGAAAATGCGTATTAGAAATTAGCCTGCTATATTTTACCAGCGTGTTCTGCGACCCAAAAAAATGAAAAAGTTCCTATAAACATGGCCTCAAAAATGCCCTACTAAGAGGGCTATAGCTCTCGAAATGGACACTTTGGCAAGCGGTTTTTTCTTAATATTTCCAGAACGAGCAAAGATAAAATTCTGAAATTTGGTATGTGACATACCTGGGAGAATAAATCATGAAAAAACCTCACAAAATTTTTTTTGGATATTTTTAACCCCTTGAACCCCCTTATTTGAGACGGCTATGATGAAGAATGTCAAACTAGCTCTACCTCGGTAAACGTCAAATCTCACAGGTATATCACCACCAAATTTCATAATTTTATCGTTGTTCGTTCTGGAAATATTTAGAAAAAACCGTTTGCTAAAGTGTCCATTTCGGGGGCTATAGCCCCCTTAGGGGACTTTTTTGAGACCATGTTTATAGGAACTTTTTTCATTTTTTTGTACCAAAAAAGGTGGTAGTAAATTATGGCAGGCTAATTTCTAATAGGCATTTTCATGGCACTCTGCAAAAAATTTTCAAAACGAGTTTACTCGAAAACCATGCATGCTATCGAAGTTCAACAAGAGCACCTTTTCTTCGTATAATACCTTCAACTTTCATAATTTCGCAATAAATCTGGAAAAAAGTATACAAAAAAAATTTGGGGTAATTTTAACCCCTGAACCCCCTCCCATTTGGGACGCCTATGATTAAAAATGTTTAGCTATCGCTACCTCGGTAAATGTCAAATCTCACAGGTACATCACACACCAAATTTCATAATTTTATCTTTGTTCGTTCTGGAAATATTTATAGAAACTCGTTTGTGAAACTGCCCCTATCGGGGGCTATAGCCCCATTAAGGGGCATTTTTGCGGCCATGTTTAGAGTAACTTTTTTCATTTTCTTAGGTCGTAGAACGCGCTGGTAAATTATGGCAGGCTAATTTCGGGACACCCTGTATATATATATATATCGATATATATATATATATATATATATATATATATATATATATATATATATATTTATTTGGTATGTGACATACCTGGGAGAATAAATCATGAAAAAACCTCACAAATTTTTTTTTGGATATTTTTAACCCCTTGAACCCCCTTATTTGAGACGGCTATGATGAAGAATGTCAAACTATCTCTACCTCGGTAAACGTCAAATCTCACAGGTATATCACCACCAAATTTCATAATTTTATCGTTGTTCGTTCTGGAAATATTTAGAAAAAACCGTTTGCTAAAGTGTCCATTTCGGGGGCTATAGCCCCCTTAGGGGGAGACCATGTTTATAGGAACTTTTTTCATTTTTTTGTACCAAAAAAGGTGGTAGTAAATTATGGCAGGCTAATTTCTAATAGGCATTTTCATGGCACTCTGCAAAAAATTTTCAAAACGAGTTTACTCGAAAACCATGCATGCTATCGAAGTTCAACAAGAGCACCTTTTCTTCGTATAATACCTTCAACTTTCATAATTTCGCAATAAATCTGGAAAAAAGTATACAAAAAAATTTTGGGGTAATTTTAACCCCTGAACCCCCTCCCATTTGGGACGCCTATGATTAAAAATGTTTAGCTATCGCTACCTCGGTAAATGTCAAATCTCACAGGTACATCACACACCAAATTTCATAATTTTATCTTTGTTCGTTCTGGAAATATTTATAGAAACTCGTTTGTGAAACTGCCCCTATCGGGGGCTATAGCCCCATTAAGGGGCATTTTTGCGGCCATGTTTAGAGTAACTTTTTTCATTTTCTTAGGTCGTAGAACGCGCTGGTAAATTATGGCAGGCTAATTTCGGGACACCCTGTATATATATATATCGATATATCGCAATATCGCAATATCGATATGTTACAATGGCCGATTAGCGCATTTTTTAACAAGAAACCTTTTTTATTCAAAATTTTAAAGTTTTTTTTTATTCAAATGGTAGGTATAGGATCTAAAAAATTATCTAATCTAATAATCTAATTAATATATTAGGTATAAAAAATTACCTAAATTTCCAGATCATTTTTAAAATAATGTATATTTGCTTGCGTATAAAATTTGAACTACATTATCCACTTATAATATTAATACTTCAACAATGAATATCTCTATCTCCTTCCCATACCCCACTTTTGTTGCAATAAAGGTCATACTTTTTCAAGCCTTCACAAATGATTGTAACTTTATCTCCAAACATGTATGATTTGCCCTCTATAATCGTTGTTGGCGATATTACAGGTTTGTTACAAGACTTTTCTACAAAAAATACATTTATGATACCTATGCACCTCTGTTAAAGAATATAATTCTTACTTGTGCATTTTGCTGTCATAACTGACCATTTCCCATTTGCCATGCACCTAATCACATTGTTAATACCAGCCGGTTGATAGCCTTCTTGACAATCGTAGGTTAACATGTTTCCGAACTGATACACTTCATTTTTTATCGTCTTTGGCGATAGGATCATATTTATAAATTGTGGTTCATCAGGACAAGTAACGGCTAAAAATATTAACAAGACTGAAACATGCGGAACAAATCACCTTTTACAATAATTCTACCGTTGCACGAGGTGTTCAATTCTGTCCAATAACCGTCTATGATGCATGTAGATGTGTTTAGTCCTATAAGTTTAAATCCTGGCCGGCATTTGTATTCCACAAAATTCTGACTGCCGTTTTCAACCGCCTGTTGCGAATCCACCGATATGTAACCGTTGTTTGGTGGCTTTGGGATTAAATTCATCGGGCAATCAAGCTTCATTCTCGATTCTTTCGGTGCTGGTTTTGGAACACAGGTCGGAGGAGGAAAATCCCAAGTCCCTATGTAGAAAGAGTTAATAATTTCAACACCGGTTGTTATGTAACTCACCATTATCCAGACATGTTAAAATAGTCGTATCTCGTTCATGTCCACGACAGATCACTTCTATTTGAGTTCCTAGATCAAATTTTGTTTTGTTCTCAATGAATTCGTCATAAGACTGCTCGGAAAATATGTTTAAGTCGCTGTTTTTAGGTTTTGCAAATGCAGAACATTGTATTCCTTAAAAGTGCACCATTTGTGAAATCGGTTCATTTATTGAATAAAGATATGTAGGTACCTACTTACCTATACATATTGGAACGTCTGGAAACCAAGTGCCATCAGCTTTACAAGTTACAGTACTTTCACCAACCATTGTATAACCTTCCTGGCAATCGAATTTGACTGTATCTTGGAAATAATACTTAGTTCCAACTGAATATGCGTAGTTAACGTGTCCAGGATAACCACAGTATACTTCTAAAACATTTCTTTAAATATGGACATCTACAAAATATGACAGAATTTACTTTGACAATAAGGATCATAGTTTGTTCCTTCCCACTTTGAGACCTTGGTACACTTTCGTCCGCCTTCAAAGGTGCGATCGTTCAGTTGAAATCCTTGATAGCAAGAATAAAATGCGATATTGTCTCTTACATCTATAAAACCGTTGTACAGGGGTTTAGGAAAATCGCAGCTTGTACAAAACGTTGAATTCAGGACCTTAAAAATTGCACCTTGAAGAATGACCGAAGAAAATGATACACAACACTACCTGGACATTTCCAAATACTTGCTCTCGCATTTCAGGCCACGCATACAAGTTTCCAAAAATTGTATCCGTGCAATCATTAAAATGCTCGAGAACTTCTTCGTCGGTTAAAAAATTTGACCAAATGTCTATGTACGCCATGTTTCCAACAAACGATTCAGCCTGGCTGAATCTGCCGCCGATTATGTCTTGTTCTTGTCCAATGATCACATTGCCTACGCCTAAACATACCAATACAAAACCCAGGTGCCGCGACAAGTTTATTATGTAGGTACCTTGAATCGAAGTGCCTGGAGACAATCCAACATCACTTTTGATCACGCTGCCATCAACTAATATTCTGTAAGCACCCTGATCACTTTGCCAGCTGACACAGACATGGTGCCAATATCCGTCGTTCAGCAACACATCGGTAACCACGTATTCGTTGTTCACATATAAAACCAATCTAAAACATTATTGGGGATCGAATCTAACTATGCAGCTTCTGAAGCCAATTTGTCCGTACCCTGTGTAGTCCGTTATTGTAAAAGCATTATCGTTTATCCTTGTGGCATACGAAAGAATAGTTCCATAGTTGAAATTGTCAAGGGTTTGCATCCATAAACAGACCGTTATCTACAAATAAGCAGTTGATACCGCTTATTAAATAAATGCCAGAGTAGTCCTTCCTCTTGTCTACCTACTTCCGTAATGTTCCTTTGAAATCCTCTCAGTCGTACATAATTGTTCACGTCATAGTCTCCAAAATTCAACAAGTATTTGGTGTTCCTTTTGAATTGACAATTTTCACCGTAAAACAAACTAGAACACTTGCAAGAATATCCGACTTCAAGACTCGTACATATCCCGTTATTTAAACATGGAGAACTTGTGCAGTAATCTATTTTTTGGTCGCACAGGTCGCCTGCATAACCTTGTGGACAGACACATCTAAAATTTTAAATCTAGTAAACTAAAAATTTATTTGCAGTTTCTCACCGGTAGCTCTCTCTTGTGGCGTCATGTTCAAAAACGTTCAAACAATCTGCAAAGCCCATGCAAGGCTTATAATCGCAAGGTAATATCTGGCATCTCTTTCCGAAGAAACCTTTCTGGCAAAGGCACCTGAATGAGCCGATATCCTCGAGGCAGGTACCATTATTTTCGCAGATAGATTCTGTACAATAAGTTACCGGAATTTCGCAATTGTCTCCGGCAAAACCCTTGCCACAAAGGCATATGGTATCGTTGTCGTCGCTATCTAAGCACGTTCCTCCGTTCCAGCATTGCTTCGCACATTTCTGTTCGATGCGTTCGCAGAATTTTCCAGAAAAACCTTCTGGACAAGCACAGAGGTAATCGATCTCGCCTTGTGGCAGGCACATGCCACTGTTTAAGCAAGGGAGAGAACTGCATGGATCCACATGTTCCTCGCAGTAAGGCCCTAAATATGATTTTATAAATAGTTGTTATGATATTGCAAAACCAAATGTTACCTAGGTAATTTTCACGGCATTCGCATGAAAATTCGTAATCATTATTAGCAATACATGTTCCACGCTGGTTGCAAGCGTCAAGCAAAGTGTTGCAAATGTGTTCAGATGTGGGTATGCATTGCGTTTCATTTGTGGCTTTAACAATGGTAGTGGTGAAGCCTTTAGGACAAGGAATACACCTGAAAAATAAACACTGTGCGCGGGTTCTTTGAGCCTCTGTGTTTTTACCGTAGTTGTCCATATCCTGACTGATACGTTCCGATTGGACATGGCTTGCAGAAAGGTTTCAGAGTTGGTCGTTCCACGGGCACCTTGGGTTCGTGTTTGGAAACCTTCATTCTTTTCTTTCTTGCATGACTCCCGGGAGGACATTGTTCTGAAAATCAGATATAATAGCAACTTGTAATAATAGGATATTTATCGTACCTACCTTTACAGTCTTCGCTTTTCTTGGAGTGATACTTTCTCGTAGAATGATGTAAAGGGCACGCCATACACTCAGTTTGTGCTAATTTTTCGTTGTAGAAACCAAACCCGCAGCTTTGGCAGTGATTGGTCGTGCTATTATAGAAAGTTCCTTTTGGACATTGAACTAAAAATTGAGTAGTACCTAAGTAACATTTCGAACTAACCGGTGTGTCTTGGTTTATACCTACCGCATCTATTTTTTCTCGGTGCAAATCCCAATGGGCAAATGAATTTAAATTTGTGAAAATTCACTGTAATGTTGTTCAACTTCAAATTTGTTTTATTATTGACAGTTTCATTTAAATATTTACCACGCACTTGAAATTTTACATTCAACCTTTTTCGTTTTCTGTTTTTGTGAGGCAGCTCCACGAAAGTACTTCTTTTTCTAAGGATCTTATTCGATGACTCTTCGGCTTTTTGAATCTCACACTCAGACTTAAGGTCGATTGTGCAATTTTCTACGCACAATTGATTGCTGATTTTCAATTTTAAGTCGGCTTCCAACTAAAAAATATGTTGACATCGCGTTCACTTCAAACAAAAATTTTACCTTATTAAGCTTTTGATCATCTTTACAGGCGTCATCGTCTGGAATTAGACTTACTTCTCCTTCGGTAATAACTTCTTTTGGTACCTTGGTGACTAAAAGCAAAATTTTTTTAGTAAGGGCTACAATAGTATCTCACGAGACCTACTCTGACATTCAGGATGCAACAACCCCTCTTTATTGAACCAAACTGATTCAGCATGGTCACACACAAAACTCGTAGCATTGCCTTCGACGGTTTCTGGTATTGGTATTGCGTACCCTTCTTGACACGTTATCAAGCATTCTATTTTTTCTTGTTCGTCAGCACATTCGCTTATACCATTCATCGGGGAAGGAAGTGGATCACATCTAGCTACTATGAAGTCACATAGGTTATTGTAGATATAGAGATATGGACATGTTTGAACAACTTACCTTCTATAGTAATGTTCATCATACAAGTGTTCTTATTGCCAGACTTATCAGACGCGGTGTACGTCACGACAGTTTTGCCAGTCTTAAAAAATCCAAATTCGTGGCTTCTTTTAACGATGACAGTCTGAGAGTTATCGTATATGCTGGGTTCATCCCAAGTGATGTTAGCACCGCTGGCATCTTCAGTCAGGAAAGGAGGAGGGTCTATACAGTTTTCTATCACAGGTGGCTCGGTATCTAAAACAATACAGTGTTTAAGGATTTAACTGCTTATTTTTGCGACTGCACCTTTGATGTCTACTTGGAAGGTGCATTTTTTACGATTGCTGAAAGAATCTTGCGCAAAATATGTTATAGCGGTCAGTCCTATTTGAAATTTAAATTCTTCTATTACTTTTATATTTGGTTTGCTCCAAACGGTTACTTCCAATCCAGAGTTATCTAAAAATTGAATTCTAATAAAAAAAAAATGTTTACTAAATGTGTCGATATACCTGTGGCATTGGGTTTAGACCAAATTACTTGACCAAACTTTTTATTTGGCAACGTATTCGAAGTGATATTTTCTGGACAAGTTAACTCTGGAGGCGTAACATCTGTGCAAGTGGTCTCTTCATATTTGGTGTCCCAATTTCCATAATCTCCAGTACAACGTTTCTCTGATGGCCCTATTACTTTAAAGCCGTTGTTGCAGGTAATATTGCACTTTTTTCCGTATTCCTGCTTTCCAACCGTACAAGAAGCAGGTTCGACAGTGCCAAATTTAATTTGTGGCAGTCTGTTGCACTTAACAGCTACAAAATATACCGTAAACAATAATAGATGCTCAACTTTAATTTTTGTTTACTTTTGCAGGTGGTTTTAAGCCCATCCCATCTAGCTAGAGGTAAGCAGGTTCTCTGGGTGGAGCCTATAAGCATCTTTCCATTTTCACATTCAAAATTACAAACTGTGTCAACGGGAAGTTTCTTTTCGTTTTCATCGTATACTAAACCTAAATCTGATTGAAGACATTTCATTGAACCAAATTTTGGGACAGGTAATCTTGCACATGTTTTAACTGAAACAATGTCGTTATTGCCTCGATAACATGAATTGTGTGAAAGATACCTTCACAGGTAGGGTCAGTACCGCTCCAAGTGGCATTTTCCTGACACAATCTAATGCTGCTTCCCACCAAAGTGTACCCAACTTCACATCTGATACCACAAGCACTGTTAAGTCCGTTCTTGCATTCCCTTTTTTTGACCACATACCCGTGTTCTGGTATTGATATTTTCGGACATTCAAGATCTGAAAAAAATATATTGTATGTTCTGAAAATCCTCGTACCGTTGTACCTTTGCATCCCCCATTGTTATCATTTTGATATCCAGTTTTACAGGTACAACTTTCAATACCAAAGGCTGGTGGAATTGTAGTATGATGCACATCTGGACAAGGTAGACAAAGATCAGGACCATCGGAATAAGTTCCGGGTATGCAGGCTAAAAAAAAAACCGTTTCACTAGTATGTAACTTTTGTCTTGTACAATTGCTTACGTAAGCAGTTGTTTCTAAGCCCTGATCCATAGTAGCCTGGTTGACAAACGCATTTGTAATGCCCCGTAGTTGTACCACAAGCACACAGAGCATTGGCATCGCAACAATTTCCTTTTTCGCATAGACTATCGCATGGTTTGTTGAAACCAAGGGGTACGTAGTCACCATTTTTTAAATCTAAAAAAAAAAACCGTACAAATAATGAAATAATTAACTTGCAATGAGATGATATAGGGCAAGACTGACCTACGTGTAAGGCTCTTCTGGCCAAACTTTCAAACTCTTCGAAGCTGTCCAATAGGTAGCTGTAGAATTGACCAGGAGAGGAAGATAATTCATAAAGTTCTTTGTAGTTGCCGTGTTGGATACCAATCGTAAAAATGGTGATGTCGTTTTTCTTGAGTTCATCCGACAATGGTACAGGATCACCACCATTCGAATATCCGTCTGTTACTAGGAATAATACTCTTTTGGTATTGTTGCGGTGGGTAGATTCGAAAATTTCCTATAAGTATGTATGATATAATGCGCTTGGATCTAAATGTTTAAAATTTCTTACTTTGGCAGTTTGAAAAGCACCCAGAGTAAATGTTTCTCCTCCTTTGTAATCAATTTGCATTAATTGATTATTTAGTAATAAGCATTTGTTGTTGTCTATTGATGGTTGGCTAATTTCATCTATATTTTTTATCTTAAAGTGTATTAAAAGTGTTGCCATAATAGTGCCTTATATTTTTTTGGACATACTTACGATATTACTTGGGGAACTAAATGTCACAACAGCAACCCTAGTATGATGGTAGTCCACTGTAATATCGCCTAATAGTTTCTTGATAAACTTAAGTTCGCTTTTAAAATTGTTATCACCAACACTCGAACTGGCGTCCACTAAGAACACGATATCCAACGCAGAACTCTTTAAAAATTCGATGTGCTTCTTGAAAATTTCACCTAATATCTCAACTTTCGACTTAAATATCGAGTTTTCTAAATGGTGCCTGTCGAGTTTGTGCAGTTTCTCGTCCCCGAAGTTTAGAAATTCACTGTAGTTATTAAGCGAGTCCAAATTGATTTTAGTTGCGAAATTAAAATTGAATAACAGCAAAAATATGAGGGAGAGGTGCGAGTTCATTTCTAACCGTACATGTAGCGACAGTTAAACTAAGCTTCGCGTCGAATCGTATGTGTGGCATATGCGTTGATATCACTGTTCTTGTTTTGTTTCGGGATTTTTAAGAGTTTAGGTTCAATAATTTATGGTGTTCACAATGTGTTTATACTATCTGCATGTATTTACTACTAGATTATAACGGAGATATTCAAACCGAGAATATAATATTAAGGATTGAGTCACACATTGTTTTTTTTTTCGGTAAATAAGTTGGATCGTTGAATAGATCAAATTTTTAAATAAATAACTTGCAGTGACTGGGTCAGATAACTTTTCTGAATGTATAAAAAATAGTCTGCCCGAGACGGACGACGGACGTCTATATAGTCGTTAAATCTCACCAAGGCCAATTTATAGAAAAATTCATACAATAATCTACTTTAGTGCCGGTTTCTGAGCTTTTAATGGCGAGTTTAAGACTCTTTAGTGCCGATTAAAAAAATGGCTATTTATGTACCAAGGCATTGAAGTTCAACTTTTTATGACTAGTGGAATTTAGTTACCGAGGTCTCTGGCCGAGTGCCGGGGTATGTATTTTATACCTATATTTTTCTGAAATTGAAAAAAAAAGTTTTATTACGCAAAAAAAAATAATCATAAGGCATCACCCGTCCATGAACCGACTGCGCGCGGCGTTGCTTGACTTTGACGATCAATTATGACGAGGCACGGCACTTCCCAACAGAAACTCCAAACCGCTACCTGTTGTGCAGCCTTCATGAAAAAATAGATTGATATTCAAACCTACTAAAAATTTATACTGAAAGAGTATAGGCTTAAGGATTTAGGCCAGGGAAAATAGAATTTGACCTAGGAAAAAATATTAACTGCAATTTTGTTTTACCATATCAAAGTTATAAGTAAATACGTTGGTAGAAACCAAAAATTAAACATTTTGAAAAAACGGAACCTTGAGTTACCTCAAAAAACACCTATTTTTCGTTAGAAATTTCGAGCAAAAATGTTAACTGGATTTTTTTAGACTCCTTAGGTAAAAAAACTTCCCTTGCTAACATATATTAAGAAATTAAACATTTTAAGAATATCGAAGTAACTTAGATCGGCAAAGAGGGATAAAAATCGGATAATTTTCTATTTCGGCAAAAGCAAAAATATTTACAACGTTTTTATTGCAGATGATCATTCCCTTTTGCAAATAGAATGTAACTTATACAAAATTAAACATTTATCTGAGCCGCATGTACGTCAGCTGTCACTTCTCATTGGTATAGACTAGGCAAAAATATTAACTGTTTTTTTGTTTAACTTTTTACAATATAACTATATTGAATCATATATAGCGAAATTAAACATTTATTTACGACGCATATAGGTCAACTGTCACTTGTCATTTCTTTAGGAAAGCAAAAATATTAACTGTTTTTTTTTGTTTAACTTTTTACAATATAACTATATTAAATCACATATAACGAAATTAAACATTTATTTACGGCGCATGTAGGTCAACTGTCATTTCAAAATACTTCCGTTACCAATTTTTGTTTAATTTAAAAAAATTTAACAAGATTAGTATCCACTTACAAAGTTTAACAGAAATCAGCCAGTTAATAATTTTGCTCTCAAAGACAGCTTCAAATTTCTTTAAAATGTGATTTCCGGCGAAACAATATGTTTAATTTCAGAACAAACTGTTAATACTTGATTTTTAAGGTAATTATATAGTATATTTTCTAACAAGTGTGGAAAGTGCCACTTTTCCGCACGCGATTGCAGTTGGCTGAACGACGCGTAGCGGAGTCCAGCCAAGAAATCTAGTGTGGAAAAGACACTTTTCGCAAGAGTTAGGAACACTATTTTTTCTACAAGCGTGCGGAAAATTACTTTTCCGCACGCATTTTAGTTTAGAAAGTGACTTTTCCGCACTAGTGCGGAAAAGTAGTGCGGGAAAGTATTTTTCCACACTAGTGCGGAGAAGTGACACTTTCTAAACTAAAATGCGTGCGGAAAAGTTGACTTTTCCGCACGCTTGTAGAAAATATAATAAAAACGCAGTTACAAAATATTACGCAAAATGTCATTTTTACATCATTCGGATACTTGCGCAAACGTAATCTGTAATCTCAACTTTATATAGGTACCTTACTTACTAATAAATGCAGCTTAAAATTCGCAGCCGTCTTTATTACAAAAAGAAAATATATTTTTCTAAAAAACGCCCACACGCGTATGTTTATTTGTATAAAAACAATTCTGGCGTTCATTTATTACCAATATTTTGTGATGGTACTATAAAAATGCGGTTATGAATTTTGTCTAGGTTTCGTTATTTTTTACCGTAATTTCCCTGGCCTAATTCTGAATATTTGGCCACTTTTGACGGGCGATGGCTCCGCGTCTGACTTTGATGTTTACATCTCGCCAAGGCCTACTTATCGAAAAAATCGTACAATAATGGGCTACCTCAGTGCCGATTTCTGAGCTTTTAATGGCGGTTTTGAGACACTTCACTGCCGATTTCAAGAAAACAGGTTTTTTTTCGACTTATTTCAACCATAGATAACGGGAATTGAGCTTAACTTTGATTCCGTCCAGCCGCTTTTGAAGCTTCTATGTATATTTAAAGGGCAAAATTCCTCAAAACGTCCAAAATGAAAAACTATTTTCGCTGTCCATTAGGCGTCATAACTCCAAAACACAACCGTCGGTGAAGTCATTTCCGTAATTGGCCTTGTTGGAAATTTTAATGAGGAACAATGAAATTATATAAAGTTCACATTTTTTATTCAAGTAAAATTTCACTATAACACTACATGCGGAATGCACACGGAATGTAATTTCATAAATAATTTTTTTGTACAAAATTTACATCTCTTAAACGATAAAAATGAGTACAACTAAAAATCGTTTCTTACATTATAAAGAATACTGCTTCATAATATTACCTACTAAACGGTAAACGAAATACTCTTAAAACGTATTGTCTAAAATTCAGCTATAAAAATATCAACGAAAAATCATCGTTATATCACAAAATAATGCTTGTAAAGATTTCCATGTTAAGTATTCGTTCATGTCTTTGGTCGAGGCTGGTTCAAGGCTTCGAATGTGCTCTGCATGGGAGAATAAGGCGACGTAGGCGTGGCTGTTAAGTTTGAAGATCTGCGTCTAAGAAGCGGGTCTATTTCGCTGCCCTCGTCCGTTTTCCCGCTAAGCGAGCGAACTAAGTTTAGCTTCATCCTACAAAATTACAATATTGCCGTAAACATACAGAAACGGATATAAAGGAAATGTGCGAGACAAATTTTAAAATTCTAATATTAACACAAGAAAGAAGCTATTTCGAGAAAGGGGACAAAGACTCGCACAACTGATGAAATAATATTATAAGCCCATAAGCCCAGAGTCTTGATAATTTACGCTACAGGTAAGTATTTACCCCCATCGACTTAGAGGATTGATTATTATTGTTTTGTAAAATGAATCGTGCGAGTTTTGGCCCCCTCGAAATCTCAAATCATGCATCGCGGTAGGGCTAGACTTGAAAAAATTGCATATTTGCATCTGGAATTTTCACAGTCCAACCATTAATTTGAATTATTGACGATGATCACGTTATTGAAAGCGGTTCAATAGGTTGTGGCCCACAACAGGACATTTTTGTTTTGTTGCGTTGGCAGTAGAGTCACTGTTACTTCGTTCAACAAGAAAATAAACTTAAAAGAAGAGAAATGCGATTTTTAACTTAAAAACAATGGTCGGCGGAGCTCGGCAACTCAAACCAAATGAAGTTGTAACCCAGCCCGAAGGGCATGCTCGGATCGGAGACTAACCTGAATCTGAGAATATATAGTTTTTTACTTCATTATAAATCGAACAAAATAATGGTTGTAGAGAGACAATTTGATATGTTTAAACATCACCTTTACATACCAATTGGCTAGTGCATTGCCACCACACCACAAACAAAATTTGCTAGTCATAACCTATTGAATTTTACCTTGACTTGCGCTATAGAACAGTTTATAAGCAAATTATAAGTGAGCTGCAAAATGTGTTCTGCTATAACTATGATTAAAATATAGTTAAACAAACAAGCCAACACGTAGTAATAATTACCCAAACACTTAATAACTAGTATATCTTCTCATATCACAGAGGCGCTTTCTGTTAATTTATGAGCAGGTTTAATCTTCAAAAAGCAAAATCTATTATTAGAAACCGAAACCAATCTTTTGGCTATACTACGTAACAGATAATTATCTGTCACGTATATACCACTCGAGTTAATACTAACCTGCTTAACCTTTCTTCGTCTCGTTTCTTCTTTAATTTTGAAAATTCATCGTCGGAGTCTTCGTCGGTCTCTGAACCGATGCTGACTTTGTCGGTGGCGTCAGTCGTGGCACCTGGCGCGGAGTTGGACAACTCTTGAGCGAAAGCATCATAGACGTTCCCCTCGCCCATACTGAAATTTAGAGAATTTTTATGATATTTTTAGCAATTAACATTGCGCGTGTCGACATTGATTAGAAAATACTCTCGAAACTGGATCACGTTAACCCCTAATGACACCTTGTTACGGTTTCCGTGGAAAATGTTTTATAATGGTTTCGACGAATTGCAGCTGTGTGGAAGAAATGAATGTATGCACAACATTGAACGGCTTTTTTTAATGAAATTATATAGTGCGTTTGTAGAAAACAAGGTTCTAATGGTCACAGTTATATGGCTTGGCATAAACACTATTGTATAATTTGAACGCGCACTTGAGCATTTGTGATTTAATGCGCTTGCACAATTAAAAACACCTGCTGAGTCTTCAATTACGTATATAACCATGGAAAATAGTAAAAAAATAAGTTATAATACGAGTACACACGCGTCTGAGTTTGTTGTGAAAACCGTGCCATTCTCATTGCAATTTTCTAGTGAAGTTTCCTTGGTCGAAAACAGAGCTGGGAAAGATCGCGCCAAAAAAAGATCTAGCTCATAGATCAGATCGTTTTTCAAAAAAGATCTAAGATCGTTTAAAAATAGATCTTTTCATGCAAAAACGATCTTAGATCGAATGTCGTCTAAAAATGATCAATTTAAAAAATGTCAACCTATCTAAGATCTTTTGAACGATCTAAGATCTTCTAAACAATCTAAGATCGTTGACTGAATACGTCAGTCAACGCTAAGATCCTTTAAATGATCTATGATCTTTGAACAAAAATCAGGATATCTCGTACTTAATAGATATAGATGTCTATAAATACGTTTCCTAATTTTGACATAGTATAAAGTGACATCTTTCAAAACCTGAGCAAGTGATGATACGTCCAGTTTTACGTAACTAGTTGTGTAAAGTAAAATTTTACTTAACTAGTTACGTAAAGTTACTACTCTAACTGAACTGGTTACGTAATCAATCAGTTGATATACCTATGGACAAAGAGGATAATAGAATATAGAGTTCATTTTGTCAAATATGTCGAATGGAGCCCAACTTTAAAAGGTATTGTAGGTCACTGTGGATTTTCTTTCTCAGTTTTAAATTAACCTATAATAAGTGAAGAACGCAGTCTACTTCATAGTTTATCTGAACAATCTTATTGCGTGTGTGAAGAACTACGTAAAAGTTGTGCTCCATTTGACAAATTTGACAAGATGAACTCTCTATATTCTGGTATCCTCTTTGGTATGGAGATTAAATTAGATTTTTCTTGTAAAAACGCGTTCACCGATTATTTATGCAATTTATAATTTTATAACTTAAGTTATAAAATTCGGAATTTTGAGAAATATATAATATAATATATAAATATAATTGAAAATAAAATACAAATTAACATAAAGCAATAATTTAAAGACCTCAAAATAGGTTCTTGTAGTTGTAGGTAAAATGTACGTCAGTTTGTTTATATTATTTGTCATTTTTCGCGAATTCTGACAATTTGCACTTTAGCTGAGACCTAGAGATCTCCTGAGGTAAACTGTTTTAGTTAGTTTAGCGCTAGTAACGTAAGTAACTGAATTTGTAATACATATATTTTAGAAATAATATGTAGATTATATGTATAAAAAGAAAAATCCTTGTTAGTACAAAACTATTCATTCTTCTAAAAAATATATACCTATCTTTCTACCTACATTATTTTGTATAAAAAAATTACAGAAACGTTTCAAAAACGAACTACTTACAACAATTGAGGTCAAAATGAGAACATATTTTACAAATATGTAGATATTCCTACAACAACCTAGAGCACTATTTTTTATTCTTCAAAAATAAAACATTATTTTATATAAAAAAATCACAGGAACGTTTCAAAAATGAACGAAAACAAATGAGGAAAAGATCTTAGATCGTTATAACGATCTTAGATCCTTTTAAAGATCTTAGATCTTTAAAACGATGTTAGATCTCTAAAACGATCTTAGGTCTTTAAAACGATCTTAGATCTTTTAAACGATATTAGATCTTTAAAATGATCTAAGATCGTCAAATTAACGATCTTTTTAAAAAAGATCTAGATCTAAGATCAAGATCGCGATCTTAGATCTTTGAAACGATCTTTTTTAAATAGATCTGCCCAGCTCTGGTCGAAAATCCTGCAATTTCATTCGTCAGACTTACTCGTGGTAACTATGAGATTGCGGCAAAGACTGAGGCACGTCTATCGGCTGAGACGGCGGCGGCGGCCCAAATACAGACGCTACGTGCGGCCGAGATTCGTTGGCGTCCCTCTGAGACGTGATCGTCGATTGTTCGTCGACCTCTTCGATCACTTGGTCCGTTATTCTCTTCGTACTTCCAGGTCTCTCCTTCGGAGCAGAAGTTGAGATTAAGTTGTTGAGCTCGTAGTTAGAATCTGGCCTATTCTCTCCCCTGGAGTCGTTTTTGGAGTCGTCCCTACTGAAGAACCTCTTCAGCATGCTGGTTACCGAACCCACTCTGGGCATCGCATCTAGAAGAAGGTGTCGTTGTAATTGCGGTTGAAGACATTTTTGTCTAATTTTACCTGGCACAGAATTCCCGATCATGCTGCTTTGTGATCCTCTCGACCTCATCGAGTTGGGTTTCGCTGTGAATGTTATGGCACTTTGCATGTCAGCATAAGACTGCAGACCTCCGTCAATTTTTAGAGATGAAGGTCCAATGAATTCTGAAAGATTAATTTATGTAACCAATCACTGTTTGAATTTTCAGACTTCGTACCTTGATCTTGAGGCTTCACATTGATATTAGCCGTCGATGGTTGAGGATGAGTGTCTCTGAAAGCCTCAGTAGCCGCGGTATAAGGTAGTTCCTGGGGCATTTCGTCCCAATACTGATCTCTGACTAGTTCAGGGTGATCGTGATGCATTTCATCGACGATAAGATAAGAAACTTGGAGGTTTCTGTCGACCATCCAGTTGACTTCGAAATCGTCATCGTCTTCGCCGAATGGATTTATCAAACTTTCTGCTACTTTGAGCCAGCCGACGTAGAAGAAAAACTGTAAGGTCGTGAATACTGGGAAGTACAAATCGAATTTGTAGTCGCTGTTCTCAACCCACTGGTGGCCCATTATGGTTGTTAGGAAGTAGCTGTATACTGCCAGGGTGACCACCTAGAAGCATTATACATATCAGAAAATTGAACAATTAATTTAAATATTAGATAGGTACCTACCTGTGTGTATACTAGAGGGATTGAAATATGATCATAGCCGAGAAGAAGGCCACATTGCCCTCTAAATTTGTTAATTTCGTCTATTATGGTTTTTACAGCAAAATCGTCTCGTATTCTGCCTTCTTTTCTTGCTCTTGTGACAATACTGGACGCCCAAACAAGAGGTAACCTTTAAAATTAACATTTTAAGAAAAAAATAAAATTTCTTTCTATTACTTTGCTACAATTGTACAAAACAATGTGCTGCATAACCCTTTGAATAAATTTGAGTGCCCTCGGCATAAAAAAATAGAGTTTAATCCGTAAGACTCTGAAGCATCATATTGCGCTTTTGTTTTCTAATGGAAGGAACATTTTCATTGTTAACCTTTTTAAAATGACACAACCTTACCTTCATAATATATAAGTATTAACAATAACCGTAATTTATTTCATCCATAATTTGAAATCTTTTAGATCGATCCGAGTGTTTCCAATGCAGGCAAATGCAACAATCTCGATACTTAGCGAGAAACCTGCTTATTATATTGATTGATATGTTTTTAAACTTCACGGACAACGTTGGTTTTTATAAATGCACAAAATGTAGGTAGGTACGCTATGAATTTTTCAAATGTTTGTATTAACATATATTGTTGGAGTGTGCATGCTAGTTATCTGCTTCCCTATTTGACAAGTGACGATTATGTTGGTATATCAATAGGAACTAAACAATTGCCGACAAAGCCGCAGGGCAGTCACGGAATGATTTCATAATTATTAATATACACGCTGTGTAATTGCTAGGAGAAATGAATGCATTTTACATGCGTGGGGTTATATTTCTTTGTTATGGACATTTGCCCAGTGAACGAAAAATTGCAACAATGTTAGTTTAGGCAGTGTGTTAAAGATGCTATACCATTGTTTGGAGTATTTCGGAAATTTGTTATCCAAATCATCGATGATATCTCTTTCGCTTTGGTGCAGCAACCCAGCATCCACAAAATGATCTAAAGTCGGGAATCTTTTCTTCACCCTTGGTGATATCATAGTAAAGGTCATTGTAACACAAAGGTTCACGTATCGCATTATTGTCCTTCTCATCACTCTCCCTCTTTCATCCTTAAAGATAACATTGTAAAAAGTCTTGGCCAGCCGCCAGCCGTTGTTTGAATTTGTACCTGGCCATGAATTGTGGCACTCACGAACACGGCCAATGGATCTGGAAATGGTATTGTAGTATATTGATTCCACCATCTCGTCATTACGATGGAAACGTAAAAACCAAGAACAAAAGACAACGGGATAAGACTTCCATAATCGTGGCAGTACGAGACCACTTCCTCAAACAATCTGAAAATAATAATTATTACAGGATGGATGACTTCTTTACATAACGGGCGCGCGGTTTATTGGCTTTCTAAGAGAATGTTACTAATTAGGCTATTTTGAAAGATTTATATGTAGTTGAGTAATTTACTTGGCTCAAATTTATGGAGTGTTAATAAACAGTGACTAATACTAGTTGGAATATTTAAAACCGACTCGTTTAAAAAAATTCTGAGCCAAATAAAATGAAAAATGCTTTTGGCTCACCTTTTGCCGTCATCGTCCAGGATGAAGCGATAAGTTAAATTTAAGGCATAGTAAAGAGATAAAAATACTATTAAATCTAGCCACACTAATTTGTAGATGCTCCCTTTCCATCTGAAAAATTAAACGAAAATTATAGCCGGGCATAGGTAAAATTATTTTCAAAAGTTATAAGGAGGGTGCTATTTTTATAAAATAATTAAGGTATTATCACTTAGGTAGGTACGTGGATTTGTTATATTTACGATTTATAGGTATAGGTACCTATGTAATTGTCAAACAAATATTCAGTAAATTTAAGGTATGTATACTGAGACTAATAAAATAAAATGCTAAAAATCTTTGAGAATTTCATTAATGAATAGCATTTTAATAATATATTTATGTAATGTATTATTTACCTATTGAAATTTACCTTGGTTAACCTTACTTACCTAGCTAACAATTTTAAAAAACAGCCTAATCCCCTGCATGTGGCCACTTCGGCTGTGTATGTTACCGTCATCTTATAAAAAAATTATTTACTATGGATGTCACCTGAGCACGATTAAGAGCATTTTGATTTTTACTCGTTTGTAATGACACAAACTGTGTTCATTTATATTCCCACAATTTTTATCTTTATAACAGTATTACATCACCATTACCACAAAATAACAGTTAAGAGCACTTTGTTTAATTCGCGAAAGCCACGATCCGAAAACCTAACCTTAGTGGGACCTATCGACGTCTAGATCCATACGAACAAAGAACAAAAATAACTGAATATGCCGATAGCGGATAGCGTTGCCGGAAATGGCCGAAGATAGATTCGGATATCCCCGAAGTTCGACCGCAGGACAAACGCAAACGTATATTTGAGGCGACTAGACTACAGCGGCGGAGCGGCGCACTTAGCGCGTATGAATCCTTGAGAAGATATTATCTTTTATTTATAATATATTTATTTCTACAAACCTTCCATACAACATATTAAAAAAATACTTAAAACTAGAGAACGCACTTCGGTGGTTCGTTCGGTGCGTCCGATCGATAAGCGCAGGCGCAAGTTTTGCCGCCCAAACCGTTGGGTAAGCAGATGTGATCTTCCGGACACCGGTTGCGCGTATTCTGGCAAATGTTGGTTAACTGCGGACAGCTGTTGGCCACAGCAGCCAATCCGTAGAGTTTTCCAGATCCACTCAATGGCACTGCCAGCGGCTGGAGGCGAACCAGGGAGAACTTGTCGACGTGCTCGATTTTTTTTCTGGAATAGATTCAACAATAATTAATCGCCTATTACTTCATGCATAAGTTACAGGATGTTGCACTTTTTGACTATCAAACTTGTACCAGAGACAAAACGAGTTATACAGGGTGTCTACTTTTAAACATAAAATCTTAATTTTTGGAGATTATTAAAATTCATACTGGTTGCATCCAATAAGGTAGCTCCTTCCATAAAAATCCAAATCCAACCAATCGTATGGCTCTGCTAGCGATAATTGCACTTGTGCATACCATAGTGGTTATATCACTTATGCAATTATCACTTCGTTGCTTAGCAACCGCGTATCTGTTAGATACAAACACGTACTTCTTAAAATTGGCGAGTTTTACAATGTTCTAAATTATGCAGCTTATAAATTATGCTGCGGTATTATTAAGCATTGTATCAATGAATTTATATAACTTTTACATTGCTAAATAATTGTTGTTATTAGACCTCCGTCTCCGTTTAAATTTATGACACACATTCAGAAAATAAACCAGCGCTAACAGGGTGTAGGTATAATCGCATTTGCCTTGGATATCCAAGCGTCATGTTTGTTTACTCGAACGCTACAGTCGAAGCTGTCAATAAACTCGTTCAAAATGAGTCGTTTTGGAAATGTAAACAGAGAAAAATTAATACAGAAATTATTAAATCGTATTAGTGAAATAATCTTGACAAATACCACTCGTGTCGGAAATTATTCTAAATAATTTTATTCTCAAGCGCTATTTTTCCCATAGCAAAACCACTCGTACAAATTGGGCTTTTATTTTCAGAGATAAAATCTCTCGAGCTTCGCTCTCGGGATTTTATCAGAAAATAAAAGACCAATTTATACTCGTGATCTTTCTAGGCAAAATAGCGCTTTCGAAAAAATTATCGACAAAATTTCCGGCACTTGTCATAATACATTCGATAATTGCCTGAACTTTCTTTTGCTTGAAAACCGCTTCTTTTGACCATCATACCATTTTCAAGATGCAAATACAGGGCCGGCTACGATTTTTTTATACCCCGGATTTTCACGAAAACCATTTTGCAATTTTTTTATCTAAAATTTGACACCTCGGCGTTAATCAGGACACCCCAAAAAATATACAGGGAGTTCCATTATGCAGGGTGTCAAAGTTGAGCAAAATAGGAATTTTAAAGGCATCTGGCGTGTGCCATATATGTAATCCCCTCAAGACAGTTGAATGGTCAACAGGACCACTGAAAGTATTGGTGTGCGAAGATTCAATACAGCAATGCACAGGGTGTTTTTCCATCTCAAAATACCGAATTTAGAGTTTAGAGGATGTCAAACCAAAAATAGTACTTACGATATCCAATCTGTCCAATAAATGTTTTTGTCCGTAACTGCTATACCAAACGGATAAGTGCAGTTTACCGCAATAGTCTGTTTGTGTCTAGAGTCGATACTGATACATTCAATCTTCTTTGTACCCGCATCCGTATAACATAATTGTTCAGTATCATAGTCAATCGTTAAAGAATTTGGCAACGAAACGCTTTCACCTGAAACAAAAAAGTTTTCAACTTTAACTTTAATATTCGGTTTTTCAACAACCTCTCAAAAATATTTCGCGCCCGGTCCCGTCTGCGTTCGCCCACTCGATCTTGGGATCTTTCCTGTCCCAGTCGGACCAAAATATTTTTCCTCGCTGCGGGTGAACGGCTATTCCCCTTGGATTCGCCAGACCGGTTCTGAACAACGTTTTCCTTAGCTTCGAATCCAAATTTGTCACTTCGATAGTGTCGAGGGTCGAATCCGTCCAGTAGATGTTGCGCGAAACCCAGTCTATAGCCAACCCTTCCGGAGAACCGATATCTACAACGACATACCGTTACGTATTGATTATCCAGAAGAACTCTTGCCCTCACCTTTTGATATGAAGGGGGCCTTGCTGCTGCCGTTGAAGAGAGCACTGCTGATGACCCTTCCGACGAGGTCGCTCCAATAGACCCTACCTTCCAAACAATCGATGTCTAGACCTACCGCGGTTTGGTATAGTTTGGTTTGTATCGGTTTTCCCAAGTTGTGTTGGCTTTGGTCCATGGGGATTTTCAGCGTCGTCTGGCCCTGGTTCACTAGCAGGAAGTTACCTTCGTGGCGTGCTATTTCTCTGCAGTTGCTTCCGTTTCCTACGTAGCCAGAATTGCACTCGCAGATGTATTGCCTGTTTGCGTCTGGAACAAAGATTTTTAAAAATGCTCTCGGCTAATTTAGACCTTACATACCACTGAGACAAGCTGCGTGTGGGTCGCACATTTGAGGATCGGTGTGACAATTTCTTTCTGCGTAACAGTTAAACCCGTTGCCAAAGAATCCCGGATTACATCTGCATACGTAGGTCAAGGCTTGCTCCTCGTACTGGCATGTAGCGTGGAGGCCGCAATTGTTGAGTGTGTCGCACCCTACAGGTTTTGGTCTACATTCCGTAATGCCGTCGCCGACGTATCCAGCTTTGCAGTGGCAATAGAACGTTTGATAATCGTCGTCGTATAAACAGTCGGCGTTGTCGACGCACTTCCCTCCTGAAACACGAGGTCTGTTAAGTCTTGTTTTAGTTTTCTATCGATGTTCGTACCCCCGCAAGATGCCGTGATCGGCACACAGATGTGCTGAGAATCCCTGGTGTATCCATCTTTGCACACACACTCATACCTTTGATAAGAGGTTGGATAACATTGCTCGGTTGAGGCGCAGTCTTGATGCGAAGTGCATCCGGCTGTAATTTTTTGTGATAGATACATTACATTTCAACCAGTAAAATATAGTACTTACTTATAATATTACAGGTAATACCGTCGCCTTCATACCCCGCGTTGCAAACACATTTCGATCGTCCCAAATTCTCGTGGTAGACGCAAACGGCGTGAGGGCTGCAATTGTTTTCTTTGGTACACGAAACTTGCTCTGCTTCGCAAGTAAAGCCGTCACCTTCATATCCTTCATTGCAAGTGCACACGTAAGATTCTAAAGTGGGATTGTATTGACATTCGGCGTTTTTGTGGCAGTTGTCGATTACTTTGCACGAGTCTGGAAAAATATGTTATGGTATTTGAAGTAGTGCCAATCATGGCCGTTACGTAACAAGTTTGGTTAGATGCCCCTTTTGTCGAGACTGGTGTATTTCCGGCAACGGTGCATCTATTTAAAACTTTTGAATATATGTAGTATTTGGGGCAAAAACACAAGGTGGCGTTATAACATTGAACTTCGGGCGAGTTATCGAGTTCGTCTAAAACCTCAGAGAAATTACCAATTATTTCTCTGAGTCTAAAACCTCAGGGAAATAACCAAGGATAGAGGGAGAAATAGCATCAAAATACACACGTTTGTAGTCAACCAACATCTTATGCAAATTTACCGAAGTAAACAAACATTATAGGCCCGTGTGTACAAGGTTTATGTGTGATAGGTTATATCCTGAGAAATATCAATTTGGCCACACACCACACACATTCTGCGCCCCATTGTATACAAAATCAGTCACTGTATCCTAAATACTAATAAATAGCCTATATAAATTAACAATAAAACAATTGAAAACACGAAAAATGCATACGTAAACAATCGGAAAACTTGACTTGCTGGGCAAACGCAAAACAAATACCGCCGAGTAACGAAGGCGGCGCTCGCGGCGGCAACGGCGGCGTTGCCATGTTGGGCGGTTTGAGGTATGTGTTGACGATTTTATTATAGTGATAATTAGCTACTATAATTACAGCGCAATTTAGTTTTAGTTTAAAATTGTTACATACCTACAAGAAATTAATAACTACATTTGTTAATTTAGCATTATGGGAGGTGTGCCTTCATTTAATCCCATTATTAAACCCTTCTATTTTGAAATGAAATGCTGTAAACAATGGAGTACGTGGCATCATTCAAAAAGATGTTGGCTCTGTTTACTTTTTGTTCTTACTTCCTCTATCCTTGGTTATTTCTTCGAGTCTAAAACCGTAAATGTGATCGAGGTGTCTTTAATTATAGATTAAGCTACACATACTGAGTAACTGTAACACCCCATAAAATTAGTATTTATCATCTGATTTTGATCCAGTGTAATTTAAACGATAGGGCATAAAAAACTGTACTTTAGGACAAAACGGCACATTATTAAAAAAAAATCAAGGCCTACTTAGACATATTTTTGTGGTCAAAATTGGAGAAATCACATTAGGGACATTTGTGTAAAAAGAAGAAACAAATCTCATACCGAGACAACTATGTTTTTTTAAGTTTTTATGCAAAAGACGTGTTTGGGTCGGATATGTTTTGCTTCACTTTTAAAGTAGGTATAGGGTATAGGTATTTTTACCAGATGGAACCGTTGTCGTGGTTTCTTGTTCTTTTGAACAATAATTCGTCCCTTCCACTTTCTCGTAACCAATGGGGCAACTGCAATATCCAAATAAGCAGTTTTGGGGTACGTTTTGACTGATACCTTAAAAACAATTAATTCTAAGCTTCATCGCCTAATTTTTTTACTTTACCTACCACCCTCAGTTGTGGTCGGGTACTCGGTGGTGTTCGGCAGGCTCTCGGTCGGCGTACTTTGAACTGGATAGCACCTGTACCCGTCCCCTTCGTAACCTGGCAAGCAAGCGCAGTGGTACTCATTGGTCAGCCTGTCTATGGTGCACATGCCGAATGGCGAGCAGTTGTTTGCCACGTGACAGCTGTGATCCAAGATGGGCGAACAGTTTTGCCCGTCACCCGTGAACCCACCCATGCACCTGCATTGAGCTACCCCGTTGTTTTCAACGCACTCTGCGTTCTCGTTGCAGCGCACGTTCGAGCACGATCGAGCGTTTTCGCAAACGCGGCCGTTGCCCTCGAAACCTGGATTGCACTGACACGTGTAACTCCCTACGAGGGTAAATAAATAACATTTTAGGCGATGGCATCTCAAAACCCTTGCTCTCATTACTTACCAATTGCGTTTATACACTGTGCGTTGTAATCGCACTCGTGTTCTCCAGTTTGACATTCATTCAGGTCACCGCATACTATTTCCGATCCTGTGTTGTATTGCTGGAAACCAGGGTTGCAGACACACTTGTAGTTGTCGTTGTCAACTACACATGCGCTGTTGTCTGGACAGTGCGATCGGCCTTCTTCGCAAGGATCGAAGTCTAGATTTTTTTTGTTTTCTGTATTAAATTGGTTTGGAGAAATACCAACTTACCTTTATACGGGACGATCTTATTGCTCAATCCAAACCTTATGATCTGCTCCCTGGCTTCGTAGCTGATAAAATTCCTCCCGACTTTCAGTTTCCAGACTTCTCTGGTATTGTTTTCAAATTTACAATACTCGAACTCTATGCTCTGGTCAATGCTGCAATGGTGGATAATTTCATTTCCAGCGTAATCGGTGTAGCTAAATACACGCTGAGAATAGGATTGAATTATTCCTGGATTTGTTAAAGTGTATTCTTCTTGATATTCGTCAATGTTCACTTTTGAGTCGACCGGTAAATTTGGGATTTCTCCCTGGATGTCCGCTTCGAGTCGGAGTTGGTCGAATACGTCTAAACCGACGTACTTTTGTTTCAGTCTAATCGTCTGGCTGGTGTTTAAGAACGTAATCGTTGCCGTGTGATTGAAAACGCCGCCTGTTATGTGATACCTTAAAAAATCCATGTAGAAAATGGGAAAATTCTAAAGTTTCTCCTTACCCGTTGATGGCTTCTCTAACGGGCTTGGCGAAGAGATATCCTATGACCCCTCCTAGTATTTGTAGAGATTGTATGTCGAAACCGATGGATTCGGGAATTTTTGAAATTGCGGTGTACGCTCGGCCATCTGACATTGCAATGTAGGACTGCAAGTCTAGATTCTCCAAGCGTTCTCCGTTGATTTTTCCATTTACTTTACCATTGACTCGTAAAGGTACATCTATAAAGGTACTATTTAATTTTCAGATCTCAAAGAGGATATTTGTGTCACCTTTCTTTACGCAGAATTTTCCATTTCCGTAATAGTTTTGGTTACATTGACAGCAAAATCCTTCATCATAGTCGGTGCATTTAGCTTGAACGTGGCAAACAGTTGGTGCCTCTGCACACGAAAGGGCTGGTCCCGAAGACGGGCTACCTATAAAATTAAATATAAAAACTGGACACCATTGTTGACTTTATTGGCTCGATTCAGTGGTGAAGTCAGAAAAACAATTGAAGATGGCGTTTACGAGAAAACGACCTATTAAAAAAGACTAGATACTTACCCTCATTGTGAAGGTCAGGTTCTATAATCTCGTTGCCATCGACTTTGTAAATAAATTGCCCATACAAACCCATATTAGACCACCTAAAATAATGTTTTGAAACATATAATTTAAATTTAAAACAATGTCAATACTTTTCAAGGTTTCTGACTTGTTCTGTGCCACTTCCTGGCAATAAGAACATCTTTCCATCGTGGGACAAGAATCCTGCTTGTGCCCTCGCGTCTGGCAATCCAGATTCATCTCCGGTGCCCTGGAAAATCGTCTTAAAGGCAATCTCCTTTAATCATTTGTATATTTTTACCTGAATCCATTGAATTCCGCCATCCGGATACAAAAATTCTATAAAAGTATCTGCACCGTCGCTGGCGATAACCACCTGGTATGTGTTGACTTTATCAGAACCTTGGTTATAATATCCTACTCCTAGAATAATTATTATCTTTATTTGGTAAATTAAGAATTATATAGCTTCATGATCGAACCTTGCCAGGTGGCAATGAAGAGTCCGGTGGCTCGGAAATTTGCAAAATTGAGGAACGATTCGTGTACGTTTTCCGTGGCTCTGCGAAGAAGTGCAGAATCGCTGGTTTCATAATAGGAAATGGAACCCGTTCGCCGAATATCTACGTTAGAGTAGAATGGTGCGATTATGGGGTAGTCCAGTGGAAACTCGATGTTTATAAAATTAGGTATGTCGGTTTGGAAGGAGAGAAATCCATTTGAGTTGACCTAAAAGAATTAAATAGCCGCAGAGTGATAGAATTCGCAGTGAAAATGGTTACCAGATGTCTAGTAACAAGCTTTTTCCACAAACATTGAAAAATGTAGTCTTTAAACATTCGGAAACTGATAAACAATTTGCAGGAACCAAAAGTGCGTGTAATTATGAACTCATTCGTAACAACCTTTGAATATAAAATCTCAGGAAGGAGTCAAAGCTTTATGGGCATTATAAAATACGTGAGACAAATCACCCCGAGTAGGAACCAAGTTTTGACACAATATTTTGATATCTGACACACTGATAGGTGCCAGTATGTGGTACTTGGTTACTTTTTCGCTAAAACTAAATGATTATAGATAATACTCCATCAGTAAGTAATTTTGTAATTTAAATTAACTTGGGAGGTCATGCACCAAAGTGGCATAGGCGTTTGTGTAAGTACCTACTTCTTCATAATTGGAAATTTAAAATTAGAATTGCTGTAGTATCAATGATTCCTAAACTTAAAGACATAAACGTGCCTTATAGTTTTTTGTCTGTATTGTAAATACTGATTTCACAAAAAATGAGGATTTCACATTATTTTATAGAGTGGTTAAGTGGAATAGAGAAGAATTTAGACATTTCAGTACAAATGATTATCTAATGATGGTAAGGGTGAGCTTCTAGAAATTTCATATCATCTTGACATAATATTTTTCACTGATAACCAGTTCGTTAAATACAATGTACCTATTGTGAAAAATACAGTACATAATGGGTATTTTATCAAGTAGTAGATTTGTAAAATAGCTGAATGGACGTTTAAATTTAGATGTAAGGATTCTTTTATCAACAAACTTCTTCGAAATATGTCAAAGGTTGATGAAATTTAAAAATATCGTTTTACTCAATGATTCATTGAAATATGGGTTATTGAACCGTGATTTTTATCAAATAATTAGAATTTGAATCCAATAATCACTAATATATTTTCCCCAATAAAGTAGGCAATTTCTATACACTTTCGAAACTTGCTAGAAATGATCAAAACTACTTGTTTTTTAAGGTGGATGGACGTGTGGTGGTTTTGAAAAAATCAAATTCATGCAGTACTTACGTAAATAGAGTCATAGGGGACACCATAAAATACAATAGGTACTTTCAGTTTTATTTCCTGACTGGAAACATCGTCTTCTTTAGGAAGTCCAACGGCTTCTCTCACATTGAAGTTATATATCAGGTCTATAGGAATACAGTAGCTCACTTGCACAACGAAAAGTACCACGAGGTAACTGCTCACAGGCCTCATTTTCGAAAGAAGCCAGCTTCGAGTCGTATTTTTGAAAAGACCGACTTGACAGAAAACAGAAATATCTGCTTGGGTCACAGGTCGTACCACAAATAAGTTTGTTGTAGCATTGAAAGGAGACTTTATCAATGAAAGCAATTAATGCCGTGGTGATAAGTTGGGGTATTTCGTTACAAAACAGCCTGAGCGGCATAGAGGAAAGACTTTAACATCTTATTTATATATACCTATCTGGTTTAGATCGTTATTTTGTATTCAGATACACTGCCCTCCGCAGAGCCAACCTTATTTGCCATTTTGTTTCATTTTGTCAGACACAATACCGCTCTTTCTAATGGCTAGTAGAAAATACTTTATATCTCCTCTCATTTTATTATTAATATAAATCTGTTACTATGTGGTTAGTAATGAATCGTTTGCATCTTTAGTGGAGCAGTGTATACTCGAAAGGATAATAAAGGCTTTCATGACTGCATGTCATAAACCAGAATGAAGATGCACGTCTGTGTGAGGTAACTGAAAACGGATTCTTACTCTTTGATGATTCGTATTTTTAGGTTCGCAATTTCCAGGACTGTTAATTAGATGGCACAGCACATGTCGCAAAGTTTATTTTTTCGTTTACATTTAGTGCAAGGGTGGTCTGAATATAATATATCTTTCGTAGGTGGTATTTTGACGTTGCTGGACCCGTAGATGTCGAAAATGATTTCAACCCGCCGAGGACCTCTTTTACTCTCGAAATTAAGTCCCAAAACATACTCTTTGGTGAAGTCGCAGATGTTAATACCTATACCTAGCTGCTAAACGGATATTATCACAGAAAATATACTACGAATTTTCTGTGATATTATGATAAACTACGAAAATAATTTGATAGATCGTACTAACGTTTTGGAATAAAATAACTTCAAGGGTTGCTTGACTTGCCAATTCATATTTTACTTAATATGTTCAGTTAACTGGAATTTCCTACTTATTACTTATCCATGTGAAGAAAACGATAAATATCTACGTTGGAGTAAAAAAAGCTATTGTAACATAAGAGGAACAACAGCACTCAAACTTGACAGTTGACAGTGCTGTAGTAGCCTGTAGCCATCTATTGGGCAAAAAAATAAGTTAAAACACAATTCAAAATTCATTGTTGTGACAACATTTGTCTAGATGGCAACATGTTACTTTGGAGCCAATGAACTCCCTAATTTAACTGCTGTTGTTCCTGTTTGCATGTAATATTTTGCCCAACGCTTGAAGATAGGGAAGATTTGTTACGGTTTTCCATATACAGGGTGACCCATTTGAAATGGAAGCACGCCCTTAAATTTTTTATTTTTCATCCGATTTTAGCCGTTTTTTTTTCCTGATGATAGGTCGCAAAAAACTCTACTTTGGTACAAAATTTCAGATCTTAATCTCAATTTTCAAGGCCTACTACGATTTTTTTTCTAGTAAAAAATGACAACAACCACTTAACGATTTTTTTATTTAAAATTTGACACCGTAGCCTTAATTAGAACCCCCTAAAACCCCCGTATACCAAATTTGAACAAAAAATATACAGGGACTTCCATTCTGCAGGGCGTCAAATTTGAACAAAATAGGAATTTTAAAGGCATCTGGAGAGTCAAGTGTGCCATGGAATCCCGTCAAAACCGATGAATGATCAACAGGACTAATCAAAGTGTTGGTGTGCAAAGATTCAATACAAAAATGTACAGGGTCTTTTTCTCTGGGCCATCTCAAAATGTTGAATTTTTATTAAACTTTATACTGGTCAAGAGTGCTCTGGAATCATTGAAAAAATATTAATAAACACAAAAGTAATTTATTTCTTTACAAAATGCCAACCAACAATTAAAGACAATTTAAATTGTTGGACCTTTATCAATAAAGTCACTGTCTAAGATGATACATTTTCTGTGCGTTTCCTGTTGTGGCACACCAGCCACCTTAACTAAAATGGACTTACTGACTCTCAGGCTTCTGTATTTTAGACTTAATTCGTTTATAGTGTGTGGGGCGGTTTTGATATATTCGATTTTTTACCCCAAAAAATTCATTACTTTGAGATGGCACAGAGAAGACACCCTTTATATTTTCTATCGGATCTTTTCACTCCAACACTTTGAGTGGTCCTGTTGACTATTCAACTGTCTTGACACCCTGCAGAATGGAACCCCCTGTATATTTGTTGTTCAAATTTGGTATACGGGGGTCCTGATTAACGCTGTGGTGTCTGATTTTAAACAAAAAAATTCGCTAAATGGTTTTCGTAATTTTTTTCTAGAAAAAAATTGTAGTACCTAGGCCTTGAAATTTAAGATTAAGACCTGAAATTTTGCACCAAAGTAAAAAAAGAGTTTTTTGTGAACCCTCCTTAGAAAAAAACTGGTTAAAATCGGATGAAAAAAAAACTTACGGGGGTACTTCCATTTCAAATGAGTCACTCTGTATTATTAATATATAATATAATATTTATATTTTCCACCAAAGTTATAGTTGGAAATATTATTTGATATCAAAAGGTTTTGTAGGAAGTCACGTATAACGCACAATTTTTTCGGTTTTTAAAAGTAAAATAAACAATATTTGTACTTAATAGCTATTATTACAGTTTATTCGAAAAACTTACAACTAGTTAACAAATTCTGTAATTAAAAAATCTTAAAGGTACAGTATCATAGCAGCTCTCTATACTACATAGTATTTACAGTCTTTTTACATTCGCACTTATCTTTTTTCTTCTGCTGTTTGTTGGTTTGTTTGGTGGTATTCTGGCCTTTATTTAGTAAAAATCTAATAGAATTACTGAGAAATCAGACGACGCGTTTTGCAATCAGAGATCAGTCCGCCACAAAATTAAATTTTAGCATAAAAAGCGAGTAATCTAATTTTTCGTTTCTTTTGGTCGAATATAAACCGGATACGACCGTTTCTCTACTTTCGAAGCTTCCGTTACGGGGGCAGCAGTAGTCGAAGTTCTCTTCTCCAACCTATTTACTGCGAAATCTCGAAGTTTCGCAAATGCCGGTCTAGAATTCTGTATCAGATTATTTACAGCGGTCAACGTTTTTATGGGAATCTGAAAATAGAAGTAGATGCTTGGTTATGACTAGTGCAAATTTCGAAATATGAATTTATGTTTATGGATGTTAATGCAGAACACGTGAAATGTGGGTCCAGTGCGGTATGAAGCTGCTATTTGAAAATAGATTTTCCTACCTCTACGCCAGTCGAAGAGTATACAATTTGTTTCAAGATATAAACTGCTGCTCTGTTCTTCATCTCCACAAAAATGTTTTGGTTTTTTGTGGACGTGTTCCCGCGTCGGAATCTCTAAAATTATGTAACGTAAATGTATTGCTGAACAAACTTTCAGAATCCTTTAATTTCAATTCTGGCTTTCCATCTACAAGTTTACAATTTGGCATTTATATCTTGAAGCAAAATATGCATACGATGAAAATGATTTCGATAATGAAGAGTTATAGAACTCTACGGTTCTCTACTACCATCTTACCTTGCAAAATCTATATTTGTTTAAGAAACTACCATGCGGACATTATTCCTTTGGATCTAGCTAGACTCATTCTTTGCCAATTGTGGTGCGTTCTGCCTTTTAATAAATGGATTATCTGAGTAAAAACGTATGTACTTACGTTGAACAGGGTATCTATGAACTGTGATCTTTCTGTTACTTCTCTCTTTCCTCTGTCCGCGTTTTCAAGTCCCAATTGGAACGAGTAACTGTTACCCTGTAACACAATAATCCACAATGACCATTTATTTCTGTCCTCCCTAGATAACAAAGAAAGGATTCAAGGAAAAAGCCGCTTCAAACAATTTTCGCAGAACAAAATGTCTAAGGTGTTGTGAAAAAAGTATACCTAATCTAAAACACGTGCTTAGAAATATATTTTTGGCTTTCAGATTAAGTAAGTAGTTTATATTTTACGAGTTGTTTTGGTATACTAAATATTTTAAACAATACTAATTTTGCTTGTATATGTTTGTTTTGTCTGTATTATAGCATACAAGGTGAGTCAAGATTATGTTCAAAAAATTAACACCCTAAATATGTTAAACTGCTTTATAAACATAATAATAAACATCTTTGGAAAGCTTTTAAAAACGCATTACAATGATATCAAGTAAGGTAATGAAATTCCTGAAAAATACATTTTTCAGGCAATCTTTTCTCATTATTTTTTAAATTAATTAATCCTGTGCAATTAAAAAAACTTGCATTGGTAGGTGTTTAATATGCTCACTATTTTATGCATGTATAAAATAATACTGATTGACCGTTATTCTTTACGTATGTAATGTAGCTTTTAACAAAACATGGAATATGTAGGTATACTAATTGCTAATTGCAACATTAATTTAGGACAATAATAAATTGGCAGTGAATGATTAATGTTGCCTAAATAATGGGTACTTAATTCTTAAATTACAATAGCCTGTTTTGAACGATAAATATGCAGCAAGCTAGACCTTAAATTAAACGCTACTTTTGTATGAAGAATTTAACAATTTAAAATATAGGACTTAAAAATATTCACAGTTGTCCATTTCATGGATTTTACGCAAAATATGAGTAAACCAGTGGAGATTATTTTTTAAAATTTAATAAATACTTACGTCTTCATAAGAAATTTCTCCCATGCTTTTAGGGGCTTCCATGATTCCAGCAATTTGAAGGGCCTGCGTGGTAAACACTGTCGCTAAAAGCATCCATACAATTTTGTCCAAAACGTAGACCACAAACTGAAAAGAAAAAAATACAGTTAGTAACTACAGCCGAAGAAAAGATGACCCAAGGAACATTTTCTTCAAATAATTTTTTTTCGAGTTTTCCGCGTTATTTTTTTGATATTACCAGCAAATTTTTCTGGGTTAAATCCTAATAAGACATACCTTGCTCATCGTTGAAGAAAATTGTGAGGAGAATTGGCGGAACTATGTTTTTGCAACCGCACGCTTGTTTAATAAATGTTAAATAAAGGAAATTCGCGCAGAGCGCCGGTTATAAGAGTACCACCATAATTTTTAAACAGAAGTTCGCGGCTTATTTTGCCGCCAATGGCGTAGGCACCCAATAATTTCCTTATTGGCACTACTATTACTTCTTTCTGCGTTTCAATTATGATTCCTTGGAGGTTCCACCCGTTGTAGATTTACTGTTACGTTTTTCTGAAACACTCTGTGTATCCATGAAATATGAAATGCCTATAAACATACGTTCTACCAATTTTATTTGCTTGAAATATAATAAAATATTTTGAAGAAAATTCGGCACTCACAGATACAGATACAATATGAGAATCGGACCGCAGAAACTACAAAGCAATCTTGTCAATGTTATTTATTAAACATCCCTAAAGTTGATTCAAATTAAATTTTAAAGCTACATTTGATTGCTTCTGGGATACTCTTAGTTTAGAATATCGTGAGGGTGATAATTATTATTAGTTCCCTTTCGACCATACCACAGGTAACGCCAATGGCAGAGTGGTGGCTCATTCCTTTCTCCAGTTCACTTTCACATTTCTTCGGGCTAGTAAGATTTGTTTATATGGACGGAGGTGTATCCCGCATATGTTATTGACATCGTTGGAGGTAGAGGTACCCACATAAGTGGAAAATATTGCATAATCAGTATTCTGGTTTTAATACAGAGACAACCGAAGATACCAAAAGATACAACCAATTACGTGTGTTTGTTCCTGTTCACGTTACGTTGTCGTTACGTAACGAAATCGCATATGATGCAGGAAGTGCGGAAATTTCCAGATTTTTGAAATCGTTTGGTAATCCATAACGAGTAAAATGGGAAATGGGAGTGGAGTAACAATTTCTCTTTGAAATTTATGTTAGGAGAACGGCGTAGCCTACAATGGGTTCCTCCGACACTGAAACGCATACTCGCTATCTTGCTGTGCAACTCAAACTTGTCGAGGATGTAGGTTAAATTAAATAATAGTTGATCGAGGCTGAGGGCCAACAGCCTATACCATTCGTGGAAAATTTTGATGGGTACTACCGTTGAGTGATCATTCAACGGTACTGCATTCATTTAATATACAGTGAGGTCGAAAGAAGCCTTACTTCTTCTTCTTCTTAATAGGCCTACGATTATTTATTATCACATTTCATAAATTACTGACATTGCTGTCGAGTTAGGTATATGCTTTGACAAGCCGCTAGAATGCTGTCACGAAGTTCCGGTCGGATTTGGAATCTTCTACCATACACTTTATTTTTTATTGTCTTTTATCATCTAGCAGCATTATGTATGATAGGTGCTCCGTGCTCCATAGAGATGTAACTGTAAATTGTATCGATAATCAAGAGGAACTTCGTCAATTGCATTTCATTTAATTTTGTGAAAATCCTAAAAAAACGCATAAAATATAAATTTTCATTAAAAAAAGTATGGTCCAATGACCTTCTCATTTAAAATGCCACAGAAAGCATTTATTTTTGACAAATATTGTTGTTTACATTCAATTGTCCAATGTGGATTATCTTCGCTCCACATAGGTACGTTGCTTCATCAGTGTAGAAAATATATTTAAAAAAATTAGTATTCATATCTAGGTATTTTGAGGAATGCTGAAAAATCTTGGTATGTGTTATTTTTTCGATTAAAAAATGCCTAATATAGTTTTTGTTTTTCGAAAATGGGCATCCATTCTTTCCTGGCAATGCCAAACCAATACTTACTTCGCAAACGATGACGTTTTAGGGACGTAGGTATCTATAAAAAATGTCCTGTTCAATACCCGCAGCCTACTTCAGATTTTTAAAGGTGTTAACACGAACAACTAGACACAGTCTATAACTCGGTATTCATATAGGATGAGCATAGTCTTGTCTTCTCTGAAATAGTTACTGCTTTAGAATAGTTACAAGTAATAACTGTGCGAAGTAACAGATTTCTCAACGATAATGTTATACCTAAAAACAAGTTCTAACGCATGTTGCGTCAAATATTGTATTTACAACCACTGTAATCTTTATTACATTGCTATAGCCAAAAAAGTTGAGAAGTCATTTTCTACCAGAGACACAAATTCAAGCCGGGAAAGTGGTGCTTCCTGTCTTGCTTTTAATAGTTCTAGTCGTCAATAGATAGCTTTTCATCATCTACTCTTTTCTGGTAAAAAAATCGGGGTATTCGCCTAATAAGATGCAACCCCCTCAACTTATTTTCACAAGCTTTTATTTCACTTTACCTGATGTCAGTTACACCTGTGTGACGGCACAGAATAGCCATCGTATATTCTGTGGTGACGGTCAAATCTTGTAACTTGCAATTTTAAACCAGTTCCACACAACCGATTGTGCAGAACTTTTGCACACATTTTTGGTGCTGGTGACAATATAATCTAGTAATATACCTACTCCATATTGTAATTTATTCAAAATGGCCGCCGCTCCAAGTTGGAAGATTACCTTTTTTTATAATCCCCTTGATATGGATATCATATAAAAGGTTTTGACAAGTAGAAAACCATAAGGTGAGTGACATCATACTAAATCCAATATGGCGGCAGCCCCAAGATGGTCTATTTCTTCATAACCTCCTTGACATGGGTATCAAATGAAAGGGCCTGACGAGTAGAAAACATTAAGGTGAGTGGCGTCATACTAAATCCAATATGGTGGATGCCCCAAGATGGAGAAATAAGCTTTTTCATGCTAGTAATGCTAGCGCTGATATTTAACAGATACCTATTATTGTATCTATTTTCGTATTTTAATTCGTAAGTATTTAAATAGTTAGATACATTTCTGTAATATGTTTTGACGCCTATTTATCGACTTTATATCTGACATAGATTAATTTAAAACACATCACCTTTGAAATAATTTGTTTCTTTCGTTTTATGTTTTCGTTTTCAAGGTAGGCATAATAAAAAATATCGTTCATTAAACGTCCAGAATAGATTTTTCCGTGCTTGCCTGAATATGTCACACCCAAGGAAAAATTCTTATTTCCAGACTGGTAAGGAAATTTACTATTATTGCATTCTACCTTTGAGTGTCCCTCACTCAACGATCCTACAGTTAGATGTTATAGATAAATTAATAATATAATTTTGTTTACAAATTCGATTTGGCAACATTTTAAAACTATTTCTAACAATTTTTTATACTGTGATGCCTAACGGTTTGGTTGTTTTTTTATATTATTTACAAAATGCCGTGAAGATTTCGGAGTATCGTTTCGTTTAGTTGCGCATATTCTGTGGTTTTTATTACGAATTGAATATTGCATTTCTGGGGCACACAGTACGGCTATTCTGTGCTGCAAGTAAATCAGTTCAACCTGCAACCAAGTTACTCGAACTCGAAATCTGTACCAAAGTCTTTGCACGCTGTCTGTACTCTGTACTGTACGAGATCACTTAAATTTGCAGTTACAATTTCTATTTTACATTTCCCAACGGTGCTAATCCATCTCTTAGTCAGAAGACAAACTACTCCTGGTTTCACAATAAACGAGACAGAAATTATATCGCTTTAAAGTCAGGTTTTTTATATATCTGCTAGAAACGGATAGGTGGCGATAACAGCGGAGCGCAGCTTAGTTTAGACGCTGTTTCCTAGATGGCGCGAAGCGTCGGTATGCTACGGCAAGAATATTTTTTTTATAAAATTAATGCAAATAACTTTCCATATAATAATTTAAATTCGTAGATAATGTAAAAAAAATAATGTCACATCTCCATTGTTGAAAATCCGGTGGATTCTAGGGATCCTGGGCCATGCTAGATCGATTCAGCGGCAACGCAGCAACAACGATGTAGAAAACCATGAACATTTCCAAAGACATACATATTTTTTGGCAATAAAATTGTTAGTGACTTAGGTTTTCATCCAGCAATTATCTATTGACTATATGGGAGAAATTATTTTAAACTTTTTAGTCCGTTTTAAAAACGTGGTATATTCACATATTTTTATTTAAATAATTATTTTGCCTAATATCTACTCTGAAAAAAAAGCAATCCAGCCCAGGTTCAAATTCTGGCTGGAGTGCATTGTTGATTTATATTTACAGGTACAAAAAAAACAATCCTTATTTGTTTATTCTTGGCTTGACATTGTAGGTTAGAAGAACAAATATTATAGGAAGTTCACATTCACATAACTAACAATAATGAATACGGTTACCCTCCACCAATGACGTCAGAACCTATAGACAGGTTTGTTTTGATAAACGCTTGACGCCCAGAACTAATCACAATCTAAGCGCTCCATTAAATTATTCCGAAAATGTCGCGAGATTGTCAGAAATTGACCCTTTTTGTCGAGCCGTGGCGAACTTATTTCAACTCTGGGCTCGGAGGTTGGCGTCGTTAGACCATCCCCCGAGTCTTCAGGTGAGGTTCCGATGCTTCCGGCGCCCCCAAACAAGAAAAAACATGCGATATCTAAGTGTGATTCTGGAGGAACTATAACCGGGAATCACCGGGTGTATAGTTGGTTGATGGTTGACTTTATGTCTTTGTTTGTAGCATGTTTTTAGAGTAGTATGGATAATCTTGGAGTCAAAATAAAGGGCATTTTAACAATGGGGCACCATGTCTACGAGTATAGGTTTTTACGTCATTGCCCTCCACCGTCTAACTCCTTCTAGTAGTTGTAGAGGACGCCGAAGCCTCCTACATCTCACCGTTACTCACCATATTAAAGTCAGTTGAAATAAATAAACCAACCTATATGGAACCAGTATGCTCCGGTAGCTTATAGTTGCGGTTAAGTGCCTACGACTATAGTAAAAGTCCCAGGTTCGAATCCCGGCTGGAGTGCATTTTTTTTTTAGTTGATTATCCTTTAACTGCCATGCCACCTTCTTGAGGTCGAACAATAATTAGGAAAATTGATGTTGATTAGATACTTGTTGAGGCTTAAATTTTCTACTTCACTTATTTTACAAACCCATCTGTTGTGCATGGGGAGAACTGTAACCGTTTGTATTTCATATCTGCCGATATACACACATATGGGCCCATTGCCCTTTTCACTTTTCATATTAGTTGAGGATGGGTTTTAGCAAATCTCCTTATGCGCGAAACCCTTACGATATGTTACATACAAGGAGGCACCAAAATATTAGTGGATATTTTACTGTGCCGAAAGTAGATCTCTAGGATTAACAATTACAATTTTTTTGTCGAAGTATAGACTCATAACTAATAATGCAGTCAATATAATTAATTAGTAAACTACTTTTCTAATATACGAAAGTTTTTTTGTCCATATATTTTAAAAGTTTGCAAAAGATTCATGCGAGCATGTTATAACTCACTTGGAACATCATAAAAACGTTTGGGCGGCGTTTGCTTTTTAAAACAAGACCGTAGGCGGCGCGCGGCCCTTAATAATATTATATAAATTTTATTTAAATGCTCTAAAAAATAATAAAATATACTTTGAAATAATTCAAACCAAAGCAAACCAATAATTTTGTTACACACAAAACAACACCACACAAAAAACCAAAATCCGTAAAATAAAGCGCAATACTTATTTCCGTGCACTGCACTGGTTATACCTACTGTCCTGGCCCACGTCGACACCTGCTTCATGGGGATCTCCGAAACGCCGACCAATCATATCGCTACGCTCGCTTTCTTATTGGCTGCCTCCTTGACTAGGTCGACGTCGGCCGCATAAAAACCTTTGAATTTGATACGGTTGATTTCTGCCGATAAGTCTGGTATTTTTACCAGTAGCAGAGCGTGGTAAATGCTATGAAATAGATCGCGCCCCGTATATCACTGTATTCCAAGTGAGTTCATTTATACTGTACCACAAATATTAGCGTGTTTATTGCTCACGGCTGTCACGTCTTACACTTCTCCCTATATATAAATCCTTTATCTATGGACACTTCTGTGGCTCGCCATGCGTTATCCAAAGACAAAATACATTGTTAGCCACCAGCGCCATCAGTCAACGTGTGTCTAAAGACGAGGGTGCGGTCAGAAAAACAATGGGACACGAAACGTGCGCGGCATGGAAGAAAACCCGCCACTGGCAACGTAATCTGTCCGTGCACGTGCACCTACACCAACATTTTTGTTTTGATTTGGTATTGTATTATGTCGAATGAATGTCTAGCTACACTTCTTGGTCTGAGGTGTCCCACGATTCCTCCGGCGTCTCGAATATTCTTTGGGTCCCCGCGTAGGCAACCGTAGGGCTAATCGATCGGGCTCCGGTGGCTTATCGCCGGCCGGCAGCCCCGCGGCGCCGGCCGATCCGATTCCGATGCTTGAGTCAATATGCAAAATATCGGGAGCGGGATGTGCTCCCGCATTTTTATGCCGCGCCGCCCGGTCTGGTGAAGTCGACGGGAAAATTGCTTCCGGTAGCAGACAAGAGGGAGGCTTAGGAGGATACGCTGCGGGTGTACGGGGTGTTTCCTTATGTTTGTAGTTTTTCTTAAAAAAAAAACGACGATTAAACATTGATGAGCAAAATTTATGGACACTATGTATATTATATAAGTACGAGTGAGAGAGAAAGGTGGAGAGAGGGCGTCTTTAGAACCTCAGAGAAACAAGCAGGGATTATTCCTCAGAGTTTAGAACCTCAGGGAACCAAGGATAGAGAGAGCAAAAGCATCAAAATGCACATGTTTGTAGTCAACTAATATATAGCGGAAATTTACTAAAGTAAACAAACATTACGCCCGTGTGTGCAACGTTTACCTGTGATAGGTTATGTCCTAAGAAATATCAATTTGTCCATACACCACATGCACACTTTCTGCGTTCCATTGTATACAAAATCAGTCACTAAATACTAATAAATAATTATAAATTAACAAAAAGCACTTGAAAACAGTAAAAATGCACACGTAGGTATTTGTTGACGTTTTTATTAAAGTAATAATTACCATTACTATTTATAGTTAGGTATAGCCCTATTTAGTTTTAGTTTAAAATTGTCACATACAATGAATTAATAGCTACATTTGTTGATTTAATGTTATGCGCTAAAACTCTGACCCCCATTATCTCTCTAATTTTTGCTGATAGACAAAAAGTTTGATATAAAATTTTCCACGAGTATGACAGTATGCCGCACGAGCCGTAGGCGAGTGATGAAAGTCATATGAGCTGAAAATGAACATTCCGTGCAAGCTTATACTTTTTCTACGACTGTTATAAGTATTTGACTTTACATTTTGCCTTTTATTTTGAACATGATCAAGAGGTATTAAATTTAAGACAAATTTTAACAAAATATTGCTTATCTATACTTATTTACAATATTAAAATTATACAGGGTGGTTCACTTTTATGTGGTAGGACTTTAACATTAGATAGAAAAAGATAATCTAAAATGAAAATTTTATATCAACATATATCGGGGAAAGCTTAGTTTCCGAGATACAGGGCGTTGAAGTGTTGGAAAAAATATGAAGTATTTTTTACACTGTCCGAACCAGTAGAGATATTTAAACCAAATTTAATGTGTAGTACCACCTTTTTGACTACGATATTTAGTGATAACATGAAGGTCCTGAAATAACCAGTGGTGGAGTTATGGGTTTTCACTATCACTAAATTTAAAAAGTAATTAGTACGGACCTGTCTCACATCAACGTAAATTTTTTTTTCGTGAAGTTCTTTCAATTCTCTACAAAAAGTGTATCTTGACATTTTTTTGTATCTGCCACGGTTGTGTAGTAAATAAATTATTTCGTTTCCATCTCAGCCTTTTTTGCCTAAAAATGTGTTTTCTAAGATTATTGATAAATATCGCAAATAACAGAAATTAATTATGGAACACTTATCGGATTCAGCCATTTTATTTTTAATTTTATGGAAACAATTTTAAAAATAAACTGGCACTTGGTTTGAGGTACATTACTTTATTATCATTTTAACATTTTTATCAAATCTAGTATTATTTCTTAATAATTTTTATAATTCTAATTATAAATAATTATAATTTGTACAACATTCAACAATTGTTCAAAATGTGATCCATTCTGTTGCACACATAATTCACTTCGACGCCTAACGGATTGAACAGCATCGATTAAATTGCCATTTCTCAATTCATCGCACGCATTTCTGATACGATCAATAAGTTGTTCCCTTGTTTCTACAGGAGTCGCATAGACTTGTTCTTTTAAAAATCCCCATACGAAGAAGTCCAGAGGTGTTATGTCCGGAGAACGTGGTGGCCAAGCGACCGGTCCCCCTCGTCCGATCCACCTATTTGGAAAGTTATTATTTAACCAGTTCCTCACATTTCGGTGAAAATGTGCAGGACAGCCGTCAAGTTGGAACCAAGCCAACAATCTTAAGTTTAAAGGAATGTCTTCCCACATATTATTATGCTCAGCTACTAAAAACTCCAAAAAATTGTCACCATTCACTCGCTGTGGCAAAAAAAAGGGTCCAAACAGATGATGGTTGTACAGTCCAATCCAAACATTGACACTAAATTCGACCTGAAAATTTCTTGGCCGGATTGCATGTGGGTTTTCTTGTGCCCAAATATGCTGATTATGAAAGTTTACTACTCCACGACGAGTAAAACACGACTCGTCCGTCCATAAAATGTTATTTAAAAATTGTCTATTTCCTTCAATTGACTCCAAAATCCATCGGCAAAACACTAATCTTCTTTCTGCATCGCCGGGCCTTAAACCTTGTACGGGTTGTAGATGATACGCATGCCTGTGATCTCTTTTTAAAGCTCGCAAAATTGCAGACTTTGAAACACGTAGGGCCACTGACACTCTTCTGCTACTTGTTGTAGGATTCCTATCGAATTCACGAAGAATCTCATTGTTGCGTCTGACTTGTTGGATATTGTTTTCATTTCCTCGTTCGACGATTCTAGTTCTCAGACCGCGAGTTCTGAATTGCCGGTGCATGTTAACAAACACCGAGGGACGCGGATGGCGCCTATTTGGAAATCGCCTCCGGTATTCTCTGGCTGCATCCGCAGAGTTCCCATTTGCAACTCCATAGCAGAAATGGATGTCAGCCTGCTCTTCATTTGTAAATTGGAACGGCATTTTAATTATTAACAAAGACAAACTGCGGCGCTGCTACGTTCATCTACTGGATGACAGATTATTGTATTATTAACTGTCAATAAGATTTTCTTTTCCATGACACACTTATCTTCACCAGTACGGCGATGCAGAAAGGACATTAGTATTTTGCCGATGGATTTTGTAGTAAAAGGAAATAAGACAATTTTTAAATAACATTTTATGGGCGGAAGAATCATGTTTTACTCGTCATGGTATAATTTAGAATTCTAAAAATTTAGAATTATAAAAATTATTAAGAAATAATACAGATTTGATAAAAATGTTAAAATCATAATAAAGTAATGTACCTCAAACCAAGTGCCAGTTTATTTTTAAAATTGTTTCCATAAAATTAAAAATAAAATAGCTGAATCCGATAAGTGTTCCATAATTAATTTCTGTTATTTGCGATATTTATCAATAATCTTAGAAAACACATTTTTAGGCAAAAAAGGCTGAGATGGAAACGAAATAATTTATTTACTACACAACCGTGGCAGATACAAAAAAATGTCAAGATACACTTTTTGTAGAGAATTGAAAGAACTTTACGAAAAAAAAATTTACGTTGGTGTGAGACAGGTCCGTACTAATTACTTTTTAAATTTAGTGATAGTGGAAAGCCATAAATCCACCACTGGTTATTTCAGGACCTTCATATTATCACTAAATATCGTAGTCAAAAAGGTGGTACTACACATCAAATTTGGTTTAAATATCTCCACTGGTTCGGACAGTGTAAAAAATACTTCATATTTTTTCCAACACTTCAACGCCCTGTATCTCGGAAACTAAGCTTTCCCCGATATATGTTGATATAAAATTTTCATTTTAGATTATCTTTTTCTATCTAATGTTAAAGTCCTACCACATAAAAGTGAACCACCCTGTATATTAGTAGTAGTACCTACTTACAGTTATAAAAAATCTTTGGAAGAATTCCTGTGACGGCAAAAATTTAATTCCATGGAATTAAATGTTTGCCCTCACATTTGCAGCTTTCAAAATATGCGATAATGTCAATTCTTTTTTATCGCCGCTGGAACTGTCCACTACTAAACTCTATTCAAATTAAACGCAAGTGAAACATAAACACAAGTTGTTGCATGGCTAGAGCGTGATACGCACGTGATCGGCTTGCTATTGGCCAGCCGGCAATAAAGTCTGGCCCGGCGGGCGAATGCAGCGGGTCGGTGTATCTAACAGAGGTGTATTGAGTTGCAAATGACCTGTATTTTTTTCCGCTATAATTATTTTGATGTTTATTAATTGTTGGAGCTACGATTTGTGTTAATAGTATAGAAATTTGCAGATAAGTGAATCACTAGGTGTGCCATAAAAGTTTGTTTTTAAAGTTCTTAATACTGGGGCATATTATTTTAATATTTTATATTAAAAAATTCGCAGAGATCGTCCTTAATGCGGCCCTGCCTCATATTAGCCCTCAGAATTGTTCACGTGCTTCCATCGTGTAATTTTTCACTTTAAATAAAGAAAATATAGCTAGGTACATAAATCAACAAAGCACCAGCACGCGTATATAGTCACGTTTGTTTTCCATTGCCTTCTACAACTTCCCTGGCACTCAAATTTGCATACCAGACCTGTACACAGTGGCATTCTCGCATCGTTTGCCAATTAAAACGAACACACAATGAGGTGTAATTTCTTTACAGTCGTAAAAAAGGGTGTTAACATTGTAATATAATAAAAAAAAACAGAATATTAATGGTCAAAATCTCCGTAATTTTTTTTTCAATTTTGTCGCAGACAATGCCATAAGAAACTAGTCTAATTTCTTTAGAGACAATTTGTTGTAGAAAGGATGAAACGAGAAGATACGGCATTCTTTTGTTCAAAATGGAACTTGTAGTTCCACTTTATATTAATTTATTAATTTCGTTAAACTTTCAAATATAAAATCTTTCGTTTTCTAATGACGATATTATCTGATTTGAACATCAACATCATCTGGCACCACTTCTCTCAACTTTACCTTCGTTCGCCAAAAACTTACCGAACCATCGTCTTATTACTCCTATGCCACGAACTTCTTAAAATAACTGGACCTCTGATCGAGGCAGTGCGGGTATGAAATCGATATGCCCACTCATTAGAGGGCGGTAGTGGTGACGATATTCTATTGGCGACACTGCCATAGACAAGAGACTGACTTTTGACTACAGACCTAACACTCTTTGCCGGCTTATCTGTTACTGTTATAACTTGTTTACTTTCGTTTTTGTGTACGTTTTCCGTGAAGTCTTGAATGTAGTGTTTTGTTTATGTTCCTCGGAATGGCGAAATGAAAATTTTAAAATTTCTCGCTATACCTGCTATTGCACCCGCGATGCCTGCGGTTGGCGCCCTAAGTTATTTTAGGAAGTTCGTGTCCTATGGTAATCGCCACTTTTGCCCCGCATCCCCGCCGCGGCTGTTTAGATAGCGGAATTTGCGCGGGCCATTTGCCGTTTGCCTGGCCCGCGATGCGTCACAGTCGATCGCCTTCGACGTCGCCGCACCGGGTTATCAGCCGGCGGCACTCGCGTCGCGACGACGCCGACGCCCTGATTTATGGGGGTGCGTATACGGTTCCGAAAATTTGTTGATCACTCGGTCTCGGTAGGAGCCTGCATATTGGTTTTTATCTTTGAATAATGAATCTCAGCAAGGAGTCAAAGCTCCGTGTATTAGGGGCCGCGGTGGCGTCGCTCGTACCGGCGCTGACTTTTTAGACTGCATGTTTTTCTGCCTTCGATCGAACTTGGTTCGAGGCAGGTGCATGTACATTGTCTTTAAAGAAAAACACCGCTATGGCCAAGAGCGCTGGACAAATGTGGGTTCACGGTATTGCTCCTAAATAGGCTTTATCCGTCTGATTTACTAATTGTCCTACACTCACTGGGATTACTACGGTCCTAGCCGCAAATGGCCCTAGCCGCAAATGGCAAGGAAGACAAAATAATAGTAATTGCCCCCTCCCCCGCACAAGCATGTGGTTGCTTCTGGGGTACTCCTAGTTTGGAGTATTGTGAGGGTGAGAATTATTATTATTATTATAAAATACGTGAAACGTACGAAAGCGTAGAAGGGCCACACACTACTTTTTTTTAGAATTCACACTTTTTTACGAAATTTCGTAAAAAGTTTGTAAATTTGCAAGTGGCCTTTACATTCTTTATTCATTGTCACGGTAGCTCAGCTTTTCTTGTCAACTTCATAGGCGTCGGTTAATCATTTTTCAAGAACTTTTAAATGTGAGATGATTCCTTACAGATTCTTTAATTATGTTTTAAGCCTGATCGATTTAATTTTGGATTTATGTAAGGCATCTTTACGATAGAGACGTATTGTATTTTTTAACTCCTGAATTTTAATAGAAATAAGTTGCTATAGCTGACCTGTACCTATATGAGAAGGTATTTTTAAATAAAACAAATAATGTAAAATTGTTAATTTGCATTTTTTTCACACAAAACGTTTTACAACAAGTATAAAAAATTACCAGTTTTACTGTAGCTGAATGAATATATGAATTTTTTATTATCAAAAATATTACTCTATTATTACTTATTCACTTTTGAGTCAGTGGCTTTGGTCTTTTTTATATATTTTAAATTAGTACCTTTGCAGATGAAATTATGCAAGTTTGAAAGTTTTCTATGAAGTTCACACAAAATGATTAACCGACGTCTTTGAAGGTTTCAAAATATAAAGAACGAATACGAAAAGTTGACAAGAAGAAAGTGCTTTTTTAGTACCGAGACAGCTGAATGACCTAGTAACAATTAGCAATTGAAAGCATATTATTAAAACGAAGGATGTGAAAATATAAAAGTTGTATGTTACAAATGTTGAGTTTATTGCCATTCTAAAATATCTTCCAAGCTGACTGAGGTTATTATTATAAATTTAGTATACACTTTTCTGGAAAAATGATTAACCGACGCCTATCAAGTGGACAAAAAAGCGGAGCTACCGTGACAATGAAAGAATGTAACGGCCGCTTGAAAATTTACAAACTTTTTACGAAATTTCGTAAAAAAAGTGTGAATTTAAAAAAAAAGTAGTGTGTGGCCCTTCGACGCTTTCGTAGAAACAGAAGTCGAGTAGTAACCAAGTTTTGACACAAAATTTTGATTACTGACACAGTCATAGGTATCAGTTTGTTGGTATGTAGATACTTTTCGAGTTATTATGCTTAGCTGTGCGGCTTGTGGCACTTCCCTGACCGCCAAAACTAAAATGATTGAGGATAATAATTCATCGGTAAGTAATTTTGGAATTTAAATTAACTTTTGAGGCCATGCACCAAAGTGGCATATGCGTTTGTGTAGGGTAGGTAGGTACCAGAGACTTGATGGCAAGTCTCTGGTAGGTACCTACTTCTCTATAATTGGAAATTTAAAATTAGAATTGCTGTATTATCAAGGATTCCTAAACTTAAAGACATAAACGTGCCATATAATTTTTTGCCTGTATTGTAGGTACTGATTTCACGAAAAATAAGGATTTTTGCCTCGCTTAGTTTGTCGAAACAACTGAAAGATGCGCGCCACTGTAAAAACGGAAACGGAATCCCGCCATATGATGCAGAGACTGTCCCGGTTATCAATGTTAAATGGAGGACCGATTTTTCAAAGAATAAGCGAAAATATGTATCTAGTAAAATGCTCAAGACACTTTATATGGTGGATGGTGGAAAATCGACAGCACTTTATAAAACCATTTTCCTTTATATTTGATACGGGTCCAAGGCATTAATAAAGGATGATACTATTTTTTGTTTTCACTCGGTAATTTGGCGAAATACTTAGTAACTCATTGTAGCAATTTTTTAAAGAACGTAGCAGTGCAAATTTCAGTTCAGCAGATTGATTAGTTTGTAGATATAGCTAATATATAATTCAATTAAAAAGAACTTCAAAGCCCTGTATCTCTTAAACAAACAACATTTTGTATAAGGCATACTGGCCTGAATCGTCGTATTTTGATCCCCCCTACCTCCGATTTCAGGATTTCCCAATCCCAACTTATCACCAATATACAGGGTGATTCAGTCATGATATAAACATAATTTTAACCACAGTTAAAAAACAGCTTAATTCTAATCCGATATTTTAAAAAATCTAAGTCAACAGAAAAATATAAAAAAATATATTTTCAGAAGTGTATTAAGGCTCAATGTACAGCACGTGCGTGGTGATTCAATATTTTGACCCATAAAATGGCTTTTTTCGATCTGTAGAGAGCAACACGCATAATTTTAAACTTTTGGTCAATACAAATTTTAATCTAAGTAATTACTCACATTTTGAGACAAAAATTATTTAAAAAGATTGATCACAATGGCCGTTATTAGCATTTGCGCAATAAGCCTACTAAAAAAAGAATTGCCCAAATCGGTTTATAAATGACGGAGTTCTGAGGTAACAAACATAAAAAAAATAAAAATATACAACCGAATTGATAACCTCCTCCTTTTTTGAAGTCGGTTAAAAAAACAGTTTAATACGAATCCGAAATTTAAAAAATTAGTCAACCAGTTCTTTGGTTGTTATTCCATAATTTGGTTGTTGGTTTGCCAACGTTGGTATCCCGTGTACAGAGTGGCCCATCCAAGCGGAAAAAGTGTGCTACGTGGATACAGGTTAACATAAAATCGTCATTAAAAAAATGAGGTTGTAGTAAAAATTAAGGGGAATTCGAGGGTGTACCCTAATTTTCTATACGGGGGTCGGTAAAAAAGTTATTACGAAAAAACATTTTTTGCAAAATAAAAAAAATATTTTTTTACCTACACATCCATTAGAGAACCTTTAAGTAGTATTCCCGAATATTCAGTTTTTTAATATATCTAACTTCCGGTTATAGCGGAAATGAAAGTGGTTTTCTCTATTTTACAACTTACACATTTCTCTTAACCATCACAGGATTCCTTTTTTAATTCTGAATCCAACGATATATAATGTGACCTATTTATCTCCAACCGTTTCCGAGATATTTATCAGAGAAGCTCCATCAAACTAGATACATGGTCTCATGGTCGGTGTCTGATGTTCGATCTGAGTAGGCCAAACAATAAAACCAAATTTATGACAAATCAAGTCAGCCATGATAATAAAACTGACAAGCGAGTAGGCTGAATGTTAAAGTGGCTATAGCCATTCACCTGCATTCAACTTAATTAAAAATCTCGTGGAAATTATGAAACATTTATTATTTTTACTACTGTCATATTTATTATAACAATAACAATATGATTAGTTATTAAAAATTAGTTAGAAGTTCATTTACATTAAATGTTCAAAATGGTTTCCATTATTATTTACACATAACCTAAGTCTTTTTAAGAATTTTTTTCGGACATTTTCAAAGATTAAGGGACGATTGTTTAAACTATCAATTTCTAATTTTACTCGTCTTTTAATCTCCTCAACATTTTCGGGGCGGTTCTTATAAACTTTATTTTTTAAATGCCCCCACAAGAAAAAATCCAAGGGGGTTAAATCTGGACTACGTGGCGGCCACCTTATCGTTCCATGTTTACCAATCCAATTTTCAAACGAATTGTTCAAAAATTCCGTTATGGGCCCACAGTAAAGTTATGGAAGGAAGCGCCATCTTGCTGACATATTAATTGTCTTTCTTGGAGTTGGTTAAAAAAAAATTAATGGCAACTGGTCAAAGTATTGTTCCAATTCGTTCTGGATTAAATGTAGGTATTTCCTACCTGTCATACTTCCTGAATAAAATAGAGGGCCCATTATAAAATTTCCCACAATTCCGCACCAAACACCCACGGAATTTCTGCCGGATTTCACAACTTCACGAAATGCCCGTGGATTGTCAACAGACCAAAATATACTATTTTCCGGTTGTATATTCCCGCCGTTGTAAATGTAGCTTCATAATTTGTTTAAAAAATCCAGCTCCACCTCTTGCAAAATAAAAGTTTAACATTGTTTGACAATATTCCAGTCTTCTTGCAGCATCTCCAGGGAATAGCCTTTGAACAGGTAATATTTTGAAGGCTTTAAATTTGCTTAATTTCATTACCCTTTGTATTGTAGGCCGGGAATTTGTAAGTCTCTCGCTGCATCTCTCTGAGATTTTTCGTTATTTCTTCTGAAATAATTTAAAATTCGTTCGCTCTCGTCCTCACTAATTCTAAACCCTTTTTTTCTCTTGCTAATCACACTTCCTGTCGATATGAATCTTCGATACAGCTTACATATAAATGAAGCACTCGGAACATTTCTATTTGGATATTTACGAGAATACTCCCTCAAAGTTTCTACGTATCTTTTATCATTTTTGATGAAGATCTCTAAAATATCACAGCATTCTTCTTTCAAAACATTTTTTAAACTGCAACTACTAACAGCTTAAGCAACAAAATTTTAGACTAATCTGACACGTAAATAGAAATATTGAATTGACAGCCTACTCGCTTGTCAGTTTTATTATCATGGCTGACTTGATTTGTCATAAATTTGGTTTTATTGTTTGGCCTACTCAGATCGAACATCAGACACCGACCATGAGACCATGTATCTAGTTTGATGGAGTTTCTCTGATAAATATCTCGGAAACGGTTGGAGATAAATAGGTCAAATTATATATCGTTGGATTCAGAATTAAAAAAGGAATCCTGTGATGGTTAAGAGAAATGTGTAAGTTGTAAAATAGAGAAAACCACTTTCATTTCCGCTATAACCGGAAGTTAGATATATTAAAAAACTGAATATTCGGGAATACTACTTAAAGGTTCTCTAATGGATGTGTAGGTAAAAAAATATTTTTTTTATTTTGCAAAAAATGTTTTTTCGTAATAACTTTTTTACCGACCCCCGTATAGAAAATTAGGGTACACCCTCGAATTCCCCTTAATTTTTACTACAATCTCATTTTTTGAATGACGATTTTATGTTAACCTGTCTCCACGTAGCACACTTTTTCCGCTTGGATGGGCCACCCTGTACAGTGTACATAGACAACAGTTAGTCCATCGCTCCTCGCCATACCGCAACGTTCGCACGTCCCGTTTTCCGCTTTCTGACTATCGCCAGTCAAAGCGCGGCGCGGACGGTCCGCCGTCGGCGCCCCAGCGCAGGACCGGGGCCATCGAAAGATTGTGGCGGGGCGCGATGCGGCCAGGCCGAGCGAAAACACCCCCCCGGCATTGTCGGCCGTGTTTATCTTGCGCCGATATCGGGCATTGTTTCGGGCCCGGCGTCATTGTACATCACCTGCGGTGCGCCAGTGCATTATGGATGCGGCGCGGCCGACAATGCGACCGAATTTAACAAGTCGATAATCTATAATCCACTTTACTTATTTCCATAACGCGCTGCCGCATACGAGATACAACACGGGCCGTCGGGCCAGGCAATCGGGCAAACTAAACAAAGCCGGGGTTTTCTGCATACGGGTATTTACGAACAGTAAATTTAATGCTAATCTACAAAATAGAGGAGTTCCCTGTATGTGCCTACTAGTAATAGTGTATCCTGTAAAAAAAGTGAACATTTCATCCTAGTTCCATTCTTGTCTAGGCAATACATTGTTGCAAAACAGCATAGTAAACATAGGTATCATAACCTTTAGATGCGGGATTGTCCTGGCACTGCTGCCTGGAACTCACTTCTGCCCTTTTTGCGGCAGTGGAATTCTTCCAACTCTTCTGCGCACGGGCGTAGCCAAGGGAGGGGTTTCGGGGGTTCAAACCCCCCCCGAAATAAGCAAAATATTACCTAATATTATACCGAAAAAATACGAGGAGTGAAGAGTTAAATTATTATTACGTTTGAATATATGTAGTAATAGTAGCGCCTAGCGCCATCTTTTGACGAGAGGCAGACGCAGTTGCAGCCGAACTATTTTGTATTGTAGGGACACTTTGCGTTGTTTCTCGATTATTCGCCACGCCCCTCGGTCGAAATGAGCGGAATTTTGTGGAAGTTCGTGGAAGTTTCTGGACGGCTACTGGGCTGCTATATAAGCGGCGCCGCGGCGCGTGACCGCGCTTACGGCAGTATTGTTCCATGCGAACTCGAAGCGAATAAAAGTGAAAAGTGGTGAACGAATAGTGAAGAGAATTAAGTGTACCGTGTAAGTGAGTAATTTTAGTGCGCTGTTATTCGATGACCTTGTTAAGGATAGATACGTGAATCATTATTACTGTCGAAAAATGGAGGGGAAAAAAGGAAGGGTGATAAACTTAAAGGTATGGACTACTGGAAAAAGTGGTGTAGTCAAGGTCAAGGGGTTTCTATCGTTTACAACAGGTACGATTTCATTCACTCGCTGACAACTCGTTTCGGACCGGTTGTAAATGCGCTGACAGGAACATGCCATTTTGAGGTTATGTGGGCGTGAGGGAGGGTCGCAAAATAACTATTACTATTGAATATTGAATCATTGATAAATATTGCTTCCGTTTCTAAAGAGGGTACGCTAAATACTTTTTATAGTACAAATTTAAAAATTTTGTGAACGCAATGGGATTGGGACAGGGCCCGGCACAGAACACGGATCCAGTCATCGCCTTCACCGATCAACAGTTCACGTTCATAGTTGTTCTATTCTATTACTACGAGTAGAGCGGAACTGGAACAGCGGAACGGAACTGAACGAAACTAAGAATATTAATGTATTAATAGTATTGTATTTTAATGAATAAAATGAATAAAAAATGGGTTTCCTCTTTTATTACAAAATTTCGGAAATAGAAGCCCCTCCCTTGACTCCAGCCTAGATCCGCCACTGATGGCTTGGTCACAGTGGTGATGGGAAAGGTTTTAGTGAAGGAGTATATCTTGCTACCAGAGAGCAGCCTCACTCTCTGCTAGGGCCAAGGTGGCTTGAGCATAGCAATAGGTACCAGAAACAACACAAACGAGTTGGATCTGATTTATTCATTATGCGGAGCTGTATTTATACAGAACATTTGTTTATATTTTATGTGTATTGACGTACATACTACGTGCGTCACGCGTGCTCTTCTGCCGCGTCAGTACGTTTCGTTTCTATGGGATATGACACAAAGAAGACAGATGAACGGTTAAAATCTATGATATAGATAGAAAAAGTATCAGAAAGATCCTAGTTTATTTAGCAGTGATGTAACAGATACATTTTTTTCGGTATCTAGATACAGATACGCATACTGTCTGGCAGATGTATCTATATAGTGTGTCCCAATTTGATACTGGACATCTCAGAAATATATGAAGGGCAAGGAAAACAAATGGTCTTTATTTTTTTATTGGTAGTACCAAGGGAGGGAATCTCATAGGCGGTGGTATTTGAATGTGGTAATTATTTCATGGTCTGCTATGATTTTTTAAAATAGCAAATTTTCAAGAAACCCCATCAGGGATTTTTTTACGACAAAATGTTATTAAGAAAACTTGCTCAGAATGAAAAACTGAGTAGATTCGCAAAATTTCAAAAGGCTAGGCCTACTTTGATTTTTAGATTTATCTCCCACTTTTTTCTTAGAAAAGTGTCCGTTCTGGAGATTTCACGTCAAAATTTTATTTTTTCACCATGATCAAGTTTCCTTAATAATATTTTGACGTGAAAGCTCCAGAAAGGACACATTTATAAAAAAAAAAACGTGGGAGAAAAAGGCGATAAAGCTAAAAATAAAAGTAGGCCTAGACTTTTGAAATTTTGCAATTCTACTCAGTTTTTCATTCTGAACAAGTTTTCTTAATAACATTTTGTCGTAAAAAATGCTTAATAGGATTTCTTGAAAATTAGCTATTTTAAAAAATCATAGCAGGCCATGAAATAATTACCCCATCCAAATACCACCGCCTATGAGATACTCTCCCTTGGGACTACCAATAAAAAAATAGAGACCATTTGTTTTCCTTGTCCTTCATATAGTTCTGAGGTGTATCAAATTGGGACACACGGCATACAGATACCGATACATTTTTTCCAAAGTATCTGGGTACAGATACAGATACGTTAAAAAAGTTTCTAGATACTTCCAGATACATTCAGATACTATCAGTTAATTAAGAAAATTTCAGACCTCATAAGGCAATCAATTTACTTACCTACTTAGATATTTATGAAACAAGTGTGTGTGTAGGTAAAGTAGAACTGTAATGTGAAGTTTAGATTGTCACTAATTGAAACAAGTTGTGGGTTAGTAGTTTACCGTGTACGTCACTCCAAAGTGAGCATTGAGTAGGTGCTTTATGTACGCGTATTTTAAAAAATCACTAAATCACACCCCATTTTATTATTTGTATTGTTTATTTTTTTAACATTAGCAACATTTCGAAGTTTTCATCGCTGAGCCTGTCACTCCTTGGCGTTAAAATTTGTCCTCCTGCACTAAAGAGGCGCTCGACTGGCGCAGATGATGGTGAAACCGTGTTATATTTTTTGCGTCATCGATTGCACAAAGCATATTTGAATTACAATAAACTTAAAATTAATTTTTGCCCATAGGAACGGTTTAAAAATTAAATATAGGCACGTGGCACGCCTTGGCATCGTGGCTAAAAAAAATGTATCTAGTATCTAAGTATCTAGATATGTATCCAGGTACATAAGAAGTATCTAGATACATTACATCACTGTAGTTTAGTACCTACATCCTACATTTATATAATATTATTCTGAAAATTTTGAAATAAAAAACTTCTTGGAATGGCTACTTATTATAGGGGGGGGAGGGGTATTCTGTGGTTATAGATATGTCAGCTACTTACATTTAGAATGTCCCATATTTGAAACATCAAACTTTATTACGATTTATGTTCTTTTTACGGTAAAAGCCAAAATTTCCAAAAACATAACCGTAGGTAGGTGTCGACAATACACCATAATCCCCGAAAAACACCTGCTAATTTCATTATCGAGCCCTGCCCACTCTAAACCAATTTTATAAAAATATTAATCGGTGTCACAGCGGCCTCCGCCGCCGCGCGCCCGCAGATTGAAAATATGACTGTGGAAATTAATGACGTCCTGCATTTTACAAATTTTGTAATTGGCGTTTTCACGGGCCCCCATTGTCCCGGCCGGGATTTCTCGTTAGCGCCCGACACCCCATAGATCAATGGGGGGCCAGATTAGGATTTTTCCGAATACAGGTGATTGTGCGGGGGCGCCAGAAAGCCATTGTTTCCGGGCCCGTCAGATAATGGCCGTGCGGGGGGTGGGGGGGTCGATACGATACATAATAGATGAATATCCAATTTCCACAAGTTATGTCCGCTTTTATCACTATTTAGTATACGCTATTGCGCGTAATATATTCCAGGGGAACTAATATGCGGCGACTTACCGACGCGCCGCGGCGGCGGCGAACCCCCGAACTTATCTTGGGGGATTAATAAATGCGGGCATTATAACTTGGGCAAACTTCCGTTTACGCAGATACGATACAAACCGCTATGCATGGGCCGGGTCTAGGCGGTTGCGGCTAAATTGTACAGGGTGTCCCATTTTTGGTGTTTTTGGGTGTTTTTCTCACAAATCTCGGTTATTATTGAAGCTAGAGGGTTGCGGTTTTCACGTCACTGTACTACTTTTTTCAGAGAAATTTGGTGGACCTATCAGATGTTAGATAAGTTTTATAGTTTCCGCGCATTGGCGCAGGACTGAAATTTTCGATTTTTTGGAAGCCTCTCTCCTGGCTACAACTTATATATATCGACAAATTTAATAAACTATTTTTATAGATTTTTTGGCGTAGAATCGAATGGAATAATTAGTTTTTTGGTAGCGTTAATAGTTTTTGAGGTATGAACTATGGTTTCCATTAAAAAATATATACCTTTGGTTCATATATCTCAAAAACTATTGACGCTACCAAAAAACTAATTATTCCATTCGATTCTACGCCAAAAAATCTATAGTTGATTAAATTTGTTGATATACAGGGTGGGCCAATAGTGGGGGAACGGAATATTGTGGGTTTATTGAGACATATTTTGATAAAGCAATACCGGTACATGGTGGTGGGTATGTAAGGCTACCAAACTAAAATATTTTCATTTGAATCGCAGCACGTATACTGGGTGATTCAAACCAAACTTATGTTTTTTTAAATAGAACACCCTGTATTTTATTGCATATTTGGATTCCCCAGTTAATTTAAGTTGGACTTTATGAGTGTGGAGGTTGGGGCAAAGTGATATTTTGGCAATATACCAGATCTCAGGAGGCTATGATTTTGTGTGGTAACTAAGCATGAACTGTGCCGATACTAACTAGAAACTCAGCAGCCAAACCCATATGTTTTGCGTGAAATCAATGTCAAAACTTAATTTTTTTTTTAATCGCGGCTAACTTGATTTTTTCAAATGGAACCATATAATTTTCTTCAGTTTATTGGACACGTCTTTTTGTCCTCTTTATACTGATATAGGGTTGTGGGTAGCTATCTCCAACTATAATATCTGGAAAAGCAATAATGAATACTTAGTAGCTGCTTCGCTATACTTATATGGTTAAAGCAAGCATGCTTTGAAAAACAAAAGTAAGCCATGGAAATAAAACAATCTGTTACATCTGTTACTGTCAAGAAACAAATAATATTTTTCTCCGGCTTTTCGTTTTGTCGCGTTTTTATCTATTCCAAATAAAATGAGTACTTTTTCTAAAAGGGAATTAGTAGACATGGTTTTCGTTTTGGGAGAATGCGACAGAAATTGTTTATTGGCGAGCCGAATGTACAAGGTACGTTATCCTGATCGGCGGCAACCAAGAAGAAAAGCTTTTCAAGAACTATTAGATAGATTTGTCAATACTGGATGCGTCAACTATTCAAAAAATACAAGAAAAAAGAGTGTCACCAATGACGATAACGAATTTAGAGTTTTGATGTCAGTTATAGAAAACCCCCACATAAGCACACGCCAACTAGCAGATCAATTAGAAATAGGCAGAACATCTATTCGGCGTATGCTAGTGAAAAACAAATTTCACCCGTTTCATATACAGATGCATCAGGAACTAAAAGAACAAGATTTCTTAAACAGAATAAATTTTTGTTTGTGGATGCAACAAAACTATAACATCTATGAGTCAGTTTTGTTTACTGATGAATGTTCTTTTCATCGTAATGGATTTGTCAACAGACGGAATTTTCATTATTATTCTGATGTAAATCCGCGACAATTCAGGGTGCACTCTAAAAATCGTTGGGTTGTTAATGTTTGGGCTGGCATTTTTGGAACGTCAATATTTGTAGGTCCTTATTTTTTTGACGGAGCGTTAAATGGTGAAAAATATTATAATTTTTTGAACCAAAATCTATTTTAATTATTGGATGATGTTCCTCTTCAACTGAGACGGGACATGTACTTTCAACAGGATGGTGCACCATCCCATCACGCTCGTCTTGTAACAGAATGGCTCAATGAAGAATTTCCAAATCGTTGGATAGGCAGAGCAGGACCAACTCGTTGGCCACCAAGATCTCCTGACATCACTCCCTGTGATTTTTTCCTATGGGGGCATATAAAGGATATTGTCTACCAAACGCAGCCCACCGATGTCGATGACATGAAAAGGCATATTAGGGATGCCTTTACAACTGTCACTCCGGACATGCTCGAAAGAGTACGAAATTCGTTTTTCAGCAGAATTCAGATGTGTTTGAATGAGCAAGGTCGCCATTTTGAACATTTATTTTAATTAGGTATCTATCTCACATGTTTATTGTTGATAATTATTATGTAGTTATGAGAATAAAAATTCATTTTAATTTCACATCTTTTAAAATAAAATAACAATGCGTACATTTTCCTTTACAAAGAATTTAAGTTTTAAGTCAGCTTTTCCAGTTATTATAGTTGGAGATAGCTACCCACAACCCTATATCAGTATAAAGAGGACAAAGAGACGTGTCCAATAAACTGAAGAAAATTATATGGTTCCATTTGAAAAAATCAAGTTAGCCGCGATTAAAAAAATTTAAGTTTTGACATTGATTTCACGCACAACATATGAGTTTGGCTGCTGAGTTTCTGGTTAGTATCGGCACAGTTCATGCTTAGTTACCACACAAAATCATAGCCTCCTGAGATCTGGTATATTGCCAAAATAGGACTTTGCCCCAACCTCCACTTTTTCAAGAAATGCCCTGTATATTCTACACCATGAGTTTTAGGCACCATGTATGGTACATAAAGTCCAACTTAAATTAACTGGGGAATCCAAATATGCAATAAAATACAGGGTGTTCTATTTAAAAAAATATAAGTTTGGTTTGAATCACCCAGTATACGTGCTGCGATTCAAGTGAAAATATTTTAGTTTGGTAGCCTTACATACCCACCACCATGTACTGTTATTGCTTTATCAAAATATGTCTCAATAAACCCACAATATTCCGTTCCCGCACTATTGGCCCACCCTGTATATAAGTTGTAGCCGGGAGAGAGGTTTCCAAAAAATCGAAAATTTCAGTCCTGCGCCAATGCGCGGAAACTATAAAACTTATCTAAAATCTGATTGGTCCACCAAATTCCTCTCAAAAAAGTAGTAAAGTGACGTGAAAACCGCAACCCTCTAGCTTTAATAAAAACCGAGATTTTTGAGAAGAACACCCAAAAACACCCAAAATGGGACACCCTGTACAGGGTATACACGTTACGTCGCACATTAAGTACCCCTTTTTAATTTTTTTGCGTCAGAAAAAAAGTTGTTGACTTGTACTAAACTTATGTTTTTTACAATATATTTGGCATTTTTTAACTCTGCTCGTCAAGGCGATCAAAATGATATAAATCTTTGTATCATTTTCTTTTCTGTCTTTGAAATATTCCGTTCTCAAATTTTGTAGTAATTTTTTTATTGAACTTGAATTTGTGGATCTCATGATAAAGATAGACGATCAAAGCAGTAACAAAAAATATTTGTTTGAAGCAAGAGAATAACACAATAAAATTCCAAAATACTTAGGAGCAATATTATTTTCAGTTTTCCGCTCCTGCAATATTCTACTTTTAAATTTTGTACTAAATTTATTTAACTTGAATTTTCGGATTTCGCGATAAACATAATGGGATATTTTTTTATTAATTGCACAACAAAAATACAGATATTGCCGAAAGTTGATGCATGTTCAATAATCATATTAGGTGCACTCATAATGGTTGCAAGTTAAACAGCATACAGGGTAGGTAAAAAAATATAAAAATTGTATAGGTACCCTTATTTCAGAAAATTAAGCAGAATGATATTAAGGATAGTTGTTTAGAATTAAAAGATATGCCTAAATACCAAAACATGGCCTCCTAAGAAAAATATTTTTTTAAAACGTTAATAATTTCCCCAAAAAACATCTTGGAAATTTCGAAAAAACTAATTTTTCACACCAGAAAACTGACCTTTTTTACGACAAACTCTTATCCAGGAAACTTGTTCAAAATGAAAAACTGACTAGGTTTGCGAAAGTTCAAAAGCCGAGACTTATACTTCGATTTTTCTTTAGAAAAGTACGCTTTCTGTAGCTTTCACATCAAAATGTTAAGGAAACTTGTTCACGCCGAAAAACTAAGTAGGTGTTAGAAATTTCAAAAGCCTAGGACTACTTTGATTTTTGTCTGCTAAAAAAATTGAAATACAAAAAAATCTAAGTACTTATACGCCTAGGCTTTTGAAATTTCTCACACCTACTCAGTTTTTCATTATGAACATGTTTCCTTAACAACATTTTAGTGACAAAGCTGCAGAAAGGGTACTTTTCTAAAGAAAATGGAAAAAAGGCAAAAAATCGAAGTAGGCCTAGACTTTGAAAACTTCGCCAGCCTATCATTTTTCATTCCGAATAAGTTTCCTTAATAACATTTTGTTGTAAAACCTACAAAAAGGGCTCTTTATTGGTGTGAAAAATTAGTTTCTTCTAAATTTCCAAGGCATACGTGATTTTTCGAAAATTAGGTATGTCACAAATTAGTTTCAAATCAAGCAAGACTAAAACCCAGAAGCTCAAATTTCAACTCTAAAATTTGTTGTATTGTACAAGAGTCATTACACCCATCCGGAGACACTGTAAATATATCGTTGGAATCGGAAAATATACAGGGTGCTTCAGGCTGAATCACCCTAAATAATACAGTGCTATTCATAAAGTTTGCACCAAATGGGAAAAATTTGTATTAGATTTTTTGAAAATCTGTTTTTCGACTATATTGGTGCATGTTTTGGGTACACTATTGCGCCTAAAGAGAGTTGTGACATCATCACAGACCATGCCTGTAAAATATGACATTTAAAATTAAAAATTGAAAAAAGTCGGGTTTGCTTTGGAAATATCGGCAAAATGTATTAAGAAAATGTGGTCATATTGTATTACTGTGTCCCTATGCCAATTTTTAGAAAGGTATCAGGATATTCGTTTTTTCTTTCTTGGTGTTCCTGGAATTGAAATTGAAACCATAAAATTCAATACAAAACTGTACCTTATAGTTTTGTTTCACTTAATCTCAAACTATTGATGTGTTTTATGCAAAAAAGTAACATTGGCCCAGGGAATAAACTTAGATTAAAGTTAAAGAGTCTTTGCGCCAATACTGCGTCCTTACACAACAACCATTTTTAAAAATCTTTACCTATCTTTCTCCTTATTTTTGCATTTAAATTACTAAGAGAGAAACCAGTAAATAAGTAAGTGTCTTAGTTTTTTTTTGAGAAAGAAAACCGAGTACCTATACCCATTTAAATACAAATAATGAAGAAAAACAAACATCCTGATATATTTCTGAAAATTGGCATAGAGGCACAATAACATAATATGAGCCATATTTTCTTACTAGCTTTTTCCGATATTTCCAAGGACAAGCCGATTTTTACCCCTTTTTAATTTTAAATGTCAAATTTAACACGCATGGACTGTGACGTCACTGTAGGTACAATAGTGTATCCAAAACATGGCCAACATAATCCGAAATCAGATTTTCAATAATCTAATAATAAAAATTGTTCCCATTTGGTGCAAACTTGTTGTACACTTATATCATTGGAATCAGAAGAACCAGTAGTGTTCAAAAATCGAAAAATATATTGGTGTTCTATTTAGAAAACAAAAGTTTGTATTTTTAGACGTTCATTTGTTTCATATCTGCTGGCATATTCCAAAGGGCCTGAAAAACACATTAACTTTCATATAAGAATCTTTCTTCTATGATAAAAAGCGATCAACCCTTTCCTATAGGATTTCAAAAATTGGGATAATCAAAACAAATTTCCCGCAAATTCCTGCGCCTATGCCCACGCGCTGGATGCAGGCAAGGATGCTTCGCTCTAGCTCCACAATAATTCCGGTTCGATCTAGAATTCCATCGGCCATTACCGTCCCACGGTCGAAACATAACGTTCCTCGCCCGCGTCTCGAAAACGCGTCCAGGTTTTCTTCTCGAAACGAAAAAACAAATCGCGGCGGTCGCCGGACGCGGTCCATTCGTCTCCCCCCTGCCGCAAAAAGGCCCCCGTCGGCGTTAATAATCGCCCATTCTAATAAATTGTCATTGTTCCGCGGCCGATTTCCCGTAAAGATCGTGACCCGGCGCGGCACGACCGTATAAGTACGACGCGCCAATGACGTCAAAACCTATAGACGTGGTGCCCCATTGTTAAAATGCCCTTTATTTTGACTCCAAGATTAAATATATCCATACTACTCTAAAAACATGCTACAAACAAAGACAGAAAGTCAACCATCAACCAACTATACACCCGGTGATTCCCGGTTATAGTTCCTCCAGAATCACACTTAGATATCGCATGTTTTTTCTTGTTTGGGGACGCCGGAAGCATCGGAACCTCACCTGAAGACTCGGGGTATGGTCTAACGACGCCAGCCTCCGAGCCCAGAGTCGAAATAAGTTCGCTACGGCTCGACAAAAAGGGGCAATTTCTGACAATTTCGCCACATTTTCGGAATCATTTAATGGAGCGCTTAGATTGTGATTAGTTCTGGGCGTCAAGCGTTTATCAAAACAAACCTGTCTATAGGTTTTGACGTCATTGCGACGCGCGCACATAATGCTCAAATTAATTTGGCCGGCTCCGCGAACCCCAGACAAAATGTAACCACAGAAGAATATACTATACGGCAAGAAGGTCAATCCTTGCGGGAGCACTTAAAATGTCTCGCGGGATTAAACCGGTGTAGCGGTTGCAGTAGCAAAGTTTACAGAATAAAGTTTTGTACTATAGACGCGTACTAGACCTAATCTTATTAGTCCATCCCGACATAGGCGCCGATTTCTCAAAATTTGGCTGGGTGCCCAACACGGGCGTAGCCAGGATTTAGTTTTGGGGGGGGGGGGGGGTTAGTTTGAGAAGTAAATAAAACAACAAAAATATACTTACATGAAATTTAATATCTATATATTCATCCGAAAAACTACGACACATTTATAAAGTTCTTAACTTTAAATGAAATGGATAAATTAATTTCGTTCCGCTGCGCTAAATCTAAAACCATTAAAGAAGAAATCTTCGGCTATTTCTTTTAAATATATCCACTAGTTCATCTGCATGAATTTCTGTTCCATAGTGAATGTTCATTAACCATTAAGTCTGTTTTCACTTGTAGTGTTTCGTAAATAGTTTTTCAGTCTCCTTAGGCTCGAGAAAGACCTTTCTGGGGTAGCAGTGGATACAGGAATGGTAGCCAAGATTTGTAGTAATGTGTAAATATTAGGATAAAGGTTTTTATCGCACATATCTAGGCATTCCAAACTAGATTTCGGGGTAGGCAGTCTTCTTATCAGCATGCAAGGTACCTGAAGCTTTGATAGCTAAATCCAAATTTGTTTCTTTATTAGAAACCCCTTGACCTTGACTACACCACTTTTTCCAGTAGTCCATACCTTTAGGTTTATCACCCTTCCTTTTTTTCCCCTCCATTTTTCGACAGTAATAATGATTCACGTATCTATCCTTAACAAGGTCATCGAATAACAGTGCACTAAAATTACTCACTTACACGGTACACTTAATTCTCGTCACTATTCGTTCACCACTTTTAACTTTTATTCGCTTCGAGTTCGCATGGAACAATACTGCCGTAAGCGCGGTCACGCGCCGCGGCGCCGCTTATATAGCAGCCCAGTAGCCGTCCAGAAACTTCCACGAACTTCCACAAAGTTCCGCTCATTTCGACCTAGGGGCGTGGCGAATAATCGAGAAACAACGCAAAGTGTCCCTACAATACAAAATAGTTCGGCTGCAACTGCGTCTGCCTCTCGTCAAAAGATGGCGCTAGGCGCTACTATTACTACATAATATATTCAAACGTAATAATAATTTAACTCTTCACTCCTCGTATTTTTTCGGTATAATATTAGGTAATATTTTGCTTATTTCGGGGGGGGGGGGGGGGGGTTTGAACCCCCGAAACCCCCCCCTTGGCTACGCCCGTGGTGCCCAAGGTATACAACCTCCCCCCCAAAAATGTTATTTAAAAAAAAGATTTTTTATTATAAATATAAAATAAAAGTACATAACAAAAAACGAACAGTTATCACCCTGAAGATCAAGTTGTTTTCCTTCACCAACGTTACGTCAAAGATATAGCAATCTTTGTTGGGACATGTCCTGACACGCTGCAGGCACAATGATCCCGGCCAGCCCATTACCGGTTTCATCCTCTTTGGGAATCATCAGATGGACGTGGGCAAATCCTGGGTGGATGGATTCAAAAGATAGAACCAACAGAAACAACTGACGTAACGTTGGTGAAGGAAAAAACTTGATCTTCAATGTATATTCCCAACGAAAATCGAGAACCAATGGTGTAGTTCAATGCCGGTAGGGGTACTAGCCCTCGGAGTAGTTGTTTCTGTTGGTTCTATCTTTTTAGTTATCACCCTGATGATTAAAAAAACAAAACTTAAATAGAATGAAATAAAATAAAGGTATTTCTATAAGAAAGGCATGGTTTTAAAATTCAGCGGACTCTCATCCCGATGAATCAGCTGGATATCTGTCTTTTACTTCCTGCAAAGCAGTGGCGTATTCAGTGGGGGGCAAATAATACCAAAAATTATATACTCCTGGTCTAATCCGAAAATACAGTGAACATCAAACATCTACAATTTGGTATTTGTTTCATCTTGTCTTCTCGAAATTAAAACCTGTGCAGTGGATTTGAGAACGCGCCGCCGTATATTATGCACACACTCCGTCGGTCGCAGCGCGTAACGCGTAAATTAGGCAAAACAACCTACTAAACATATTTTGCCCAATTACAGTGTGCACCGTCACACCAGAAAGAACATTTTCAAAACTGAAAATTTTAAAAATTTATATTAGAAACAATATTAGCGAAAACACTCCTTTATGTGTACCCTGAAATACCCTTATCTCCAGAGGAGATACCTACCTATTTGACGAGCTCAAGACCAAAAAAAGACTACTTGATTTTGTGATATAAATTTTACTAGTTCGAAGAAGAATTATTTTTATGTTATACAGGGTGTCCGGTAATAACTTAAAAAATTAAAAAGAAGAACGGAAAATATAATATGAACATAGGTCGGCAGATGTTTGGCTTTCGAGATGCAGGGTGTTCAAATTGAAATTTTATTTTCGATTTTTTAAGTAACTTTTTGAGACGACAAAATTTTCTTGCGAAAAAACAACAACAAAAAGTTAATTAAACTGTCAAAAAATAAATGTGCTTGTTTATTTAAATTTTATTTTGAATTTTATTGCATACGACGTGTGTCGATATGCACCTGCATCGTAGCAGAAATTTTAAAATTTCTCGAAAACGGTCACCTTTGGCGTTATTCACCAAATATACCTTTTTTGCTTAGAAAACGTGTGGGAAGATGATACATTCACAAAATGTCGTAAAAGTTTACTGCCAAAAAAGTTAGGACAAATTAAATTAAATAATGATAGCGTACGCAGCGCCCTTTACGGATTGCACCAAAAATAATACCAAATTATGACTTCTCTTCCCAAAAAAAACCCGGCTACCAAATTTTGCAAGAAAATGTTGTCGTCTCAAAAAGTTACTTACTTAAAAAAATCGAAAATAAAATTTCAAATTCAACACCCTGCATCTCGAAAGCCAAACATCTGCGGATCTATGTTCATATGAACTTTTCGTCATATTTTCCATTTTTCTTTTTAATTTTTCAAGTTGGTGCATTTATTTCCGGACACCCTGTATTTATTTATCTTAGAAAATATGTTTTTGATCTGTTTTTATTCATTAAAATTATCGACATAGTTTTGTTATTTATAACTGATTGCCCCCCCCCCCTCCAGACGTTAATCCTGGATACGCCACTGCTGCAAAGGGAAACAAATGAGAGGGAGATATCAGCTGATCCATCCGGATGAGAGTCCGCTGAATTTTAAGACGCGGTCTTTAAACAAAAACAAAAAAAAACGAATAGTTACCCAACTTTGCGTAAATAACGCAAAAATGCTTAGTCTTATGGACGATTTTTTTATAAACTCATCCAGGCTTATGATGTCTGCTAATTCTTTATAAATATTTAAAAGCATAATATCACTCAGCCTTTTCTGACTCATTGTTAATCTTAAATATGATTGTCACCTTGTCACCTTTGCTTGAGCTTCCAACAACTGGCCAAACTTTTGGCCGGGTGCTCGAGCCCCGGAGCACCCGCGGAGTCGGCGCTTATGCATCCCGAAATCTGTGAAAGTTCTTTGGGTAGATACATTCAACAAAGTAAGAAAGTTCACGTATACCTACATATTATTACTAATGGATTGAGGAACCTGGTAATAAGGTGCTATAGCGACAAATTCTTAAATAAGCAAAATCGGCACCGACTTGCCATATTTATTGTTTCATTTGACAGCCATATTCTGGACTTGTAGACACAACATTGTCAAGTCTAATTTTTAGAAATCATGGAAACTATTATCAATTTTTACTAACAATCAAAGTACCTACTTGTTATATTCATAGATTCAATAAAATGGCATACTTGGCATCACTGATGCCATTAGAATGATGAAAAAATAGGCCTCACTTTGGAAAGTATAATGCTGGGTCCCCTTACTTTAAAGAGTCCCTGGTTTAATCATTTTGAGCAATGGGACACGTGACAAGGTGTGAATAACCGTTACAGGCAATGGAATCAGCCCATCTAGACAAATATCAAAAGAAACTACGAAATTACTTAGGTTGAGCTATGGATTATGGATCGAAGCTAGTTTTGTATGACGGTATTGTTTGTTCATCTTTTAAGGGTGTTATCTAATAGCCATTAATTATTAATGTAGCGAACTGTACGGAAAGATCCCGTTCTCATTTCACCAGCTAATCCTCAAGCAAACTTCTCAATTGTATCAGAATATCGGCTCCCAAGACCGATCGTCCAATTTAAATGCAAAACGGCCTAATGCCGATCGCAAACAGCAACACTGGAAGAAAACCTGCGGCTAATCTTAAACGACACTTTAATGTCGCCACTTTCTAATGGCCCCTAAGGGGGACACCTATCACTAATTAAAATTATTTATCCCACTTTTTTGAGGTATACTTTATGTTGAAAGAAATCGTATGAAAATCCAAAATTTTCGGATGTACCTGTGCGTTAAATTAGTCGTCGAGTATACAATTTCTCGGCAACGGCCATACCACGCTGTAATGTACCAGCTCCCGTCTGATCGCTGAAGTCAAGCAGCGTTGGGCGTGGTTAGTACTTGGATGGGTGACCGCTTGGGAACACCACGTGCTGTTGCCTTCTTTTTGCCTTATTTTTTTCCATAAATTTTCAGATTTGAATTTATTTGCACTAAATTTCTACTTTATATTTTATAAATCTTTTGACAAACTCTTCTTGAGACACTTCGGGAAGGAAATCGTAGGCAAATCCAATTTTTATTAACAATGCTACTGAATCTTCGAGTGTACCTACCTATTTTACTTATTTCTGTGTGTCGAAGCCGCAGAGTATAAATAATTTTGTCGGCAACGGCCATACCACGCTGTAATGTACCAGCTCCCGTCCGATCGCTGAAGTCAAGCAGCGTTGGGCGTGGTTAGTACTTGGATGGGTGACCGCTTGGGAACACCACGTGCTGTTGCCTTCTTTTTGCATTTTTTTTTCCATAAATTTTCAGATTTGAATTTATTTGCACTAAATTTCTACTTTATATTTTATAAATCTTTTGACAAACTCTTCTTGAGACACTTCGGGAAGGAAATCGTCGGCAAATTCAATTTTTATTAACAATGCTACTGAATCTTCGAGTGTACCTACCAATTATTGCTCATTTCTGTGTGTCCAAGCCGCAGAGTATAAATAATTTTCTCGGCAACGGCCATACCACGCTGTAATGTACCAGCTCCCGTCTGGTGTCAACGTGCTGTTGCCTTCTTTTTGCCTTATTTTTTCATAAATTGTCAGATTTAAATTTATTTGTACCAAATTTTCACTTCATATTTTATAAATCTTTTGATAAACTCTTCTTGAGATACTTCGGGAAGGAAATCGTAGGCAAATCCAATTTTTATTAACAATGCTACTGAATCTTCGAGTGTACCTACCTATTTTACTTATTTCTGTGTGTCGAAGCCGCAGAGTATAAATAATTTTGTCGGCAACGGCCATACCACGCTGTAATGTACCAGCTCCCGTCCGATCGCTGAAGTCAAGCAGCGTTGGGCGTGGTTAGTACTTGGATGGGTGACCGCTTGGGAACACCACGTGCTGTTGCCTTCTTTTTGCATTTTTTTTCCATAAATTGTCAGATTTGAATTTATTTGCACCAAATTTCCACTTAATATTTTATAAATCTTTTGATAAACTCTTCTTGAGATACTTTGGGAAGGAAATCGTAGGCAAATCCAATTTTTATTAACAATGCTACTGAATCTTCGAGTGTACCTATCTATTTTACTTATTTCTGTGTGTCGAAGCCGCAGAGTATAAATAATTTTCTCGGCAACGGCCATACCACGCTGTAATGTACCAGCTCCCGTCCGATCGCTGAAGTCAAGCAGCGTTGGGCGTGGTTAGTACTTGGATGGGTGACCGCTTGGGAACACCACGTGCTGTTGCCTCCTTTTTGCTTTTTTTTCCATAAATTGTCAGATTTGAATTTATTTGCACCAAATTTCCACTTCATATTTTATAAATCTTTTGATAAACTCTTCTTGAGATACTTCGGGAAGGAAATCGTAGGCAAATCCAATTTTTATTAACAATGCTACTGAATCTTCGAGTGTACCTACCTATTTTACTTATTTCTGTGTGTCGAAGCCGCAGAGTATAAATAATTTTGTCGGCAACGGCCATACCACGCTGTAATGTACCAGCTCCCGTCCGATCGCTGAAGTCAAGCAGCGTTGGGCGTGGTTAGTACTTGGATGGGTGACCGCTTGGGAACACCACGTGCTGTTGCCTCCTTTTTGCTTTTTTTTTTCCATAAATTGTCAGATTTGAATTTATTTGCACCAAATTTCCACTTCATATTTTATAAATCTTTTGATAAACTCTTCTTGAGATACTTCGGGAAGGAAATCGTAGGCAAATCCAATTTTTATTAACAATGCTACTGAATCGTCGAGTGTACCTACCTATTTTACTTATTTCTGTGTGTCGCAGCCGCAGAGTAAAAATAATTTTCTCGGCAACGGCCATACCACGCTGTAATGTATCAGCTCCCGTCCGATCGCTTAAGTCAAGCAGCGTTGGGCGTGATTAGTACTTGGATGGGTGACCGCTTGGGAACACCACGTGCTGTTGCCTCCTTTTTCCTTTTTTTTCCATAAATTGTCAGATTTGAATTTATTTGCACCAAATTTCCACTTCATATTTTATAAATCTTTTGATAAACTCTTCTTGAGATACTTCGGGAAGGAAATCGTAGGCAAATCCAATTTATATTAACAATGCTACAGAATCTTCGAGTGTACCTACCTATTTTACTTATTTCTGTGTGTCGAAGCCGCAGAGTAAAAATATTTTTCTCGGCAACGGCCATACCACGCTGTAATGTACCAGGTCCCGTCCGATCGCTGAAGTCAAGCAGCGTTGGGCGTGGTTAGTACTTGGATGGGTGACCGCTTGGGAACACCACGTGCTGTTTCCTTCTTTTTGCATTTTTTTTTCATTAATTGCCACAGATTTAAATTTTTTACAAATTTACACTTCATATTTGATAAACCCTTCACTTTTTCAGGCGTCCACCTTCCACGGTATTAAGTCCATTTTTTTTAGCAAAAATAGTTTTTTATTAACGTAAAAATGTGCCCATTATTCACAAAAAACTGTAACAAATGTTTTCTTTTCACTCTCCTGTCAAATGTATGTTATGTGACTTGATACATTTCTGCTTAAGGGCTTAAGTATTGAAAAACTAATAGTAGAAAATCAAAATCCTCCTATTAATAGAAAAGATTTTTTTTATTTGTTTGGACGTTTAATGCTATCATCTGCCATTGATTTCGCCGAAACTTATGCAGAATAATTTCTCTGAGTTGTCGCTTAATACCAAAGTCTAGAGAATAGTATTCTCTAGACTTTGTTAATACAACAAAGCACGGAAGCACAATAATAACACAAAATTCTTTTTTACTTCTATGATGGGAAAGGATTTGTCGCAATGTAAACTAAGAAGTGAAATTATGTTTATTTTTAACCGACTTCAAAAAAGGAGGAGTTTATCAATTCGGTTGCATGTTTTTATAAGTTTGTTACCTCAGAACTCCGTCATTTATAAACCGATTTGGACAATTCTTTTTTTATTTGAAAGGGTATACCTACAGAATGGTCCCATTTAAATTTGAAGAAAAAATTCCATACCTAAGGGTGGACAAATAGGGGATGAAATTTCATATTGGACTGATTTCGATGATTCTCTTTTTACGAGAAAGGGAGTGGCCGCATTTAAATTTGAAGAAAAAATTCCACCCGTAAGGGTGGAAAATAGGGGATGAAATTTCATATTGGACCGATTTCAATGATTCCTTCTTTATTATAAAGGGGGTATCTTAGGTATCTTAGGTGTGGTTCCATTTAAATTTAAAGAAAAAAAATCCACCCCTAAGGGTAGATAAATAGGGGATGAAAGTTCATATTGGACTGATTTGGATGATTCTTATTTTATTAGAAAGCGAGTACCTTAGAGGTGGCCCTATTTAAATTTGAAGAAAAAATTCCACCCCTAGGGTGGAAAAATAGGAGATGAAATTTCATATTGGACCGATTTCGACGATTCTTTCTTTATCTTCTTTATTGGAAGAAAAAATTCCACCCCTAAAGGTAGATAAATAGGAGATGAAAGTTCATATTGGACCGATTTGGATGATTCTTATTTTATTAGAAAGGGGTTACCTTAGGGGTGGTCCACATACCCGACATACCTGTATGTTGCTATAGGTATATGGGGTGGTCACATTTAAATTTGAAGAGAAAAATTTCAAACATAACAAAAAATAACAAAAAAATTAAAACCGACTTAAAAAATTTGCCCGTATGCACACTACTAAAAATTAAAAAAAAAATAACACCGATTTCACAAATTTGCCCGTATGCACATTTCAACTAAAATTTTAGAAATATTTTTCTCTTTCTAAATTGAGCTATCTTTGTAGTCGGTGACAGTAAGTTATAATGTACCTATATGTATAGGATATGATGTATTCATATATCTAAATAGATTTAAATTCCTTGCCTTGACTGTGGCTAAGATTGCTCGAAAATAGCAGAGGCCATAAAAATAAATAAAAAAATAACCTCAATATCAATTAATTTAATAATGTACCACAATCGCAATGTTTTCCCCTTTTTTTTTGAGTTAAAAATTACATGCAGAATGATCACCAACTTGTAAGTTGTCCAAACCTAAATAAATCTGGTTTATAACAACTAGACATAATCTTGACATTCAAAATTTAATTTATTAACTCGAAATATTCTGACATCGTTGGTTTATGCCGTTGATCTTCTTCATTTTGCAATTATTCTTAATGCTAAAGCCTGGTTCGTGCAGCTTCTTTATCTTTTAATTTTACTTTATCTTTAAGAAATAACCAATGGCAGGTTTTCCGGATGACCAAAATATTCCTTTCTCCTTTCTCTCAATTACGGCATACGGGATCATTTTTTCCAGTTCTTCAGGGAGGTAACAATACTGATAATTCTAAATAAGTGCTTATCGCCATCCTTATTACAAGACCAATTAAATTTGATTTCAAATCAGCATACGGTATACACTTTAACTTTTAACTTTTGCAGGTTTTCAGAAAAACATTTAGTTTTATTAGCTCGGTTTACATTAAAGAATGTCTGAATGACATGACCGATTTTTATAGACACGACTCACGAGTTCGGACAACCGTTTATACAACTGTCTTTCTCTAGACTCTAGAGAATCGATTTCGATTCAATGTGAACGTCTGAGATTAGGACGGAGATCGAATTTTTAGGGCTTCGATTACTAGTTTAACCGGCAACGTCGCAAACGCAATTTCATTGCTCCAAATTAAGGCGCGCAGTTTAAAATTTTTATATATTTTTTTAGTTAATAACAAAATTAGGTATTGAGGAGAAAGATGCTGAGGGGGGTTTTATTAAAGAGTTATGTGATTAATTTCATTCTAGTAGTAAGAAATATCGAAATTCGATTGAGTGAACAAGGCCCATCGGACAAGCAACTAAAAAAAGGTGTACCTATTAGCCCATTGAAAAATCTAGGATCAAATTTGAAACTAATGTTAACATCAAAAAAATAAATTCAGATTGAGATTACTTAGAAACATAATTACTTTATTCTACAGTCGGCATAACTATTAGTTTAGTTTCAAATTCTAATTTCAGGTTAAACCTAGTTAATTAGAATATGACTATAGGCTGGGAATAAATTAAAACTAACTAAAATTTTTAGGGTTGTTTCAGTTTGAGAATAATTTAAGGCAATACATATTTTATTCTAAAATCAATTCAATAAAAATATTGGTTCAAATCTAAACAAATCTATAATCCCGCGAGTAAATGTGACCCTAAAAAATCGCACTAGTTTCATTATAATCCTATATCCCCACCCTTTGCGTTGCGACCGTTATCGCTTGAGTAGACAGGTATTGCCAGATAACAAGGAAGGGTTGTACTGGTCGTACCAAACATCGCTGTGTGAGTGTGTCTGATTTGGTTTAGTGTACACGAGGGCCGAGGCCGAGGGTCATCGCAAACTATAATTTAGTTACCTATATAATTCTAATTGGTGAACGATAATCGTGTTTTTTATGCAAGAGTGCTCCGTGGAAGATTTGCTGATTTCGTGGGGTTTTTCTCCGGAAATATCTCAAAAATTTATAGGTAAGTAGAATTTACTTAATTTTGGATCATTTTTTACATGAAAGTCTTTTCTTAACAGGCATACCAAGGATACTCCAGTTTCAATTTTTATATTTATTTTTGAAATATGCTGTATTGTGGAGACTTCTGGCACATTGTATTCTTGTTAGCCTGGAGGTTAAACTTATGTATCTATCTGCATGATAAACATAACAAGAATTGCAATTAACAATAATTTTACTCATTATCTTCACAGGATTTGTCTCTAATTAAAGAAAAACTGTGGAGAATTAAAATTCAAGCGGAATCTCACAAATACACGATCCAGCCCTATCTGCTCATAGTGGGAGATTTACAGGCTCTCACCTCGTTTTTCGTGGTCGTTGATGCAATCAAGTATCAGTTCAGTGGAGCAAAGAAAGCTGTAGATTTCTTGTTTAAATACTTTCATGTGGTCTCGGCGAAATACCCCATTCAAAGTGAGTACCTTTTGTACCTGTGGATTTTAATTCAAAAGTCTATTTTCCAAACACACACACTATATGATAAAGTACCTTCTGGTCTTGTGAAAATCCTGGCTTTATTACAAGAGGCTATCAATTAAATGTTATATACATATTATATTTATTTTAAGTTACTACATAATAATATAAAGTTACTATGAAGTGTATGGACCGTGGTAAAAACTTTTCTAATGTAAAAAGAACTGACTTTTCACGTTGAATATTTTCATAAAAAATAAATTGTTTCATGTGGTTAGACAGAATTATGGAAGTTTATTTTTTATAAATAAATATTAAATATAATAAACATTATTAATATTTATTCTCAATTTTTATTTTACAGCCTCCCTATAAATTTGAAAATTAGTGACAAAATTGATTTAAATAAATTTTTTAAAAATCGGTTAAAATAGGATGGAAAATACCTGTAGCTAGAAGTCAGATCACTTCAACTATTTCAAATATAATTTTAATTACAAAATATACATACTCCTATTTTCAAAATAATAATAAATATATACAGAGTGTATCACTTAAGAGTGAAACAACCTTATACCTTCTTTAATTTTTAACTGACCAGAACGAAATTTTTACCAAAGGTAGATGGTATTGTTGCCTACTTATTTCCAAAAAATTAGTTGCCTACTCCAAAGTCAAAGTCACCTGCAATGTCACAATCGAGCCAAAAATCAGAAAGTCATATTAGGCATTTTTTTTAAACAAATTTACTAAAAGAAGTTGTTTAGAATCGATCCAGAACTCTATATCCAAAATTTTGTCAAAATAAAAAGTAATAAATAAAAAAATTAAAGTCCAAAAGTAGCAATTTAATAATTTCCTGCGGTTATAAATGTGTGCGCCATGAAAGTTTCGAAGGTAAGTTGTGACAATAGACATGACAGCAAACAACTTGCCTTTAAAACTTCCATGGCACACTTCTCTATAAACGCAGGAAATTATTAAATTGCTATTTTTGGACTTTAATTTTTTCATATTTATTATTTTTTGATTTTGACAAAATTTTGGATTTAGGGTTCTGGATCAAATCTGAACAACTTTCTTTAGTAATTTAAAAAAGCCTAATATGACTTTCGGATTTTTAGTCTCTATTGTGGCATCGCAGGTGGCTTTGACTTTGGAGTAGGCACCTAACTTTATGGAAATAAGTAGGCAACAATGCCATCTACCTTTGAAAATATTTCGTTCTGGTCGGTTAAAAATTAAAGAAGTTATAATGTTGTTTCACTCTTAAGTGAGACATTCTGTATATAAAATTAGGTAATACTTTATCGAATTGACTATACTTTATTTTCTTATTTAATTTAACTTGAATTAAATTAAGACTAAATCAGTTCTAAGACGATAATAATAAAGTGCTTAATGACGATAGGTTGCAGTAATTTTGAGAGCAATCTAGAGTCAAAATGATCTTAGAATATTTCATATTAGACCCCAATGTGAGGTTAAAAACAAACTAAAGTAGTTCTGAGACTATGATAATAAAGTGCTGATTGACAAGAGGTTACAGTAATTTTGAGAGTAATCGGAATTCAAAACGATTTTAGTAAATTCTACATTAGAGCTTGACATGGGGTTAAAAACAAACTATGCCTATACTGTAATTAATCTTAAACGATAATACAATTTGAAACTATATTAGATTTAAGGTGATCTTTACTTAACAATACGTAAAACTCAAAATAACTGTTCACTACAATCAAGGATTGTCTAAGGTTTGATCTGAAGATTAGAATCAATCTGTGGCTAACTTCGTGTGGGTTGTATAGGGTGCCTACGATAGGTTCAAAAATAACTCTTTTATATTAAAATCGAATATAGATTTTTTTGTGATGGAAAGACGCTCCAAAATATTACATTGATTCTTGGACTAGGTTTTCTGTGCCAATGCTGTAGGTATTATACATAGCGCAACGCAGTTTCTTCGCCGTCTGCAGCTTTAAGTAATATCCCCTAGGGAGCGATATACCGTTCTCCTTTGGCAATCTAATCCGCGCGCAAACTTCCCGATCGTATCAATGCATCGGCACTAAAGACCGACCGTCTCGACACCGTCCGCAAACAGTCTTTGACGTCGCCGCTTCTGAGCGTCTCAAAATGCCGACAACTGTCGGCGGCGGGGCGCCGTAGCCGTCGATTATGCGCTCACACGCGCCGCGCAACAATCGCGACCCGCGGCGCGCGGATTCCGGCAACAATACGGCGGCTGACAGTCGCATGATGGATCGCCGGGGCGGCCCAGAGGAGCGGGGGTCGGGCCAGGGGGGCTGTCCCCCCACCTCCATCCCCCGGGATGCAATAAGGGAGGATTTTCCCGAGGGCAGCGGCGGCGATGGCTGGAGGGAAGGCGGCAAGGGCGCCCATAGAAAATATTTTAGGGGGGGGGGCAAAATTATCTCATCTAACCTTGTTATTTTTAGAACTACCTAGCTCTGAATCGATAATTGGTTTATGTGATTGTGGCCCAGTTAAATTTTGTATAAAATATGTCAGGGGTTTGTTTTATATAGGGTGTCCCGAAATTAGCCTGCCATAATTTACCAGCGTGTTCTACGACCTAAAAAAATTAAAAAAGTTCCTATAAACATGGCCTCAAAAATGCCCCTTAATGTGGCTATAGCCCCCGAAAGGGGCAGTTTCACAAACGGGTTTCTATAAATATTTCCAGAACGAACAAAGATAAAATTCTGAAATTTGGTATGTGATGTTCCTGTGAGATTTGACATTTACCGAGGTAGCGATAGTTAGATATTCTTAATCATAGGCGTCCCAAATGGGGGAGTTCAGGAGTTAAAATTACCCCAAATATTTTTTGTATACTTTTTTCCATATTTCTTGCAAAATTATGAAAGTTGAAGGTATTCTATCAAGAAAAGGTGCTCCTGTTGAACTTCGATAGCATGCATCGTTTTCGAGTAAACTCGTTTTGAAAATTTTTTGCAGAGTGCCTTGAAAACGCCTATTAGACATTAGCCTGCCATAATCTACCACCACGTTTTTTGATACAAAAAAATGAAAAAAATTCCTATAAACATGGCCTCAAAAAAAGTCCCCTAAGAGGGCTATAGCCCCTGAAATGGACACTTTGGCAAACGGTTTTTTCTAAATATTTCCAGAACGAACAAAGATAAAATTATGACATTTGGTGTGTGATATATCTGTGAGATTTGACGTTTATCGAGGTAGAGAGAGTTTGACATTCTTCATCATAGGCGTCCCAAATAAGGTGGGTCAAGGGGTTAAAAATATCCCAAAATTTTTTCTGCGCTTTTTTCATGGTTTATTCTCCCAGGTATGTCACATACCAAATTTCAGAATTTTATCTATGCTCGTTCTGGAAATATTTAGAAAAACCGTATGCCAAAGTGTCCATTTCGGGAGCTATAGCCCTCTTAGAGGGCACTTTTGAGGCCATGTTTACTAACTTTTTCATTTTTTTGGGTCACAGAACACGGTGGTAAAATATGGCCAAAGTCTAGAGGTATTCTCTAGACTTTGATATGGCAGGCTAATTTCTAATACGTATTTTCATGGCCCTCTGCAAAAAAATTTCAATACGATTTTACTCGCTATCAAAGTTAAACAAGAGCACCATTTTTTCGTAGAATACCCTGAAATTTTATAATTTCGCAATAAATTTGGGGAAAAAGCACACACAAAATATTTAGGGTATTTTTAACCCCTTAACCCCCTATTTAGGACGCCTATGATTAAGAATGTCTAACTATCGCTACCCCGGCAAATGTCAAATCTCACAGGTACATCACATACCAAATTTCAGAATGTTATCTTTGTTCGTTCTGGAAAAATTTGGAAAAAACCGTTTGTGAAACTGCCCCTTTTCGGGCATTTTTAAGGCCATGTTTATAGTAACTTTTTCATTTTTTTAGGTCGTAGAACACGCTGGTAAATTATGGCAGGCTAATTTCGGGACACCCTGTATACCTGGAAGGATATGAAAATAATCTTTTCCTCAACTATAATAATATAAAATATAACGCGAAGGGATTTTGAGAATCTCCAGGGGGGGGCACGTGCCCCCCCCTTGCCCCCCCTCCCTATGGGCGCCCATGGAAGGCGGCGGGACGTTTTAAATCGCTATATATACAGGGTGACCGTATTTCGAGTCTATGCATGGGGATCTTGGTTATCTTAAGAGATACGAGGTCGGTTAAATTGGGGCAAAGTTGCGGAATTTGATGCCGAGTAACATGGCGAAAAGAAATTTTGGCTGGTTCTTTTCGTTTTGAAAATAATGTGAAAAAACTGAAAATTGTCGTTTTCGTTTTTATTTTTTTAAATGAAAACGAATGGCTCTGGACTTTTCTAAGTTAAACATTATTAAGGCACTTTTTTACAAGGAATCTAAATATGACCTCGAATTTTTTTTCTCGCCTCCCTGGACAAAGATATGATGATCAACTTTTATTTTTCTTATGGGCGCCATATTGGATTTTTGCATTTTTGAAAAGAGGATTTTTTCTGGTTAAAATGATATGTCACACATTATGCTTTACTTTGTTTTTCTTGCCGTAATATCAAATTAATCGTTTTTGCATAGAGTGCCTTGGAAACGTAAGCCTATGGGGCTTTATGATGTTTGACGTTTTTTGCATAGAGTGCCTTGGAAACATAAGCCCCATAATATTTGACATTTCTGCATAGAATGCCTTGGAAACATAAGCCCCACATAACGTTTGATAGTTTAGTACAATTTTAAGTGTCACTGATATTTTAATGAAAAAATGCCATTTTCACATGAAGAAAAACGTGACATGATTCAAATTTATTATTTCTCAAATATAAATAACGTCGAAGGGATATTGGACGAGACATAAACAATTTAAGGAAACATGCTGCGTTGTACCTTGAGGAACAAGGAGGACCAATTGAATATTTATTGTAAAATAGGATTGTCTACTCGTCTAGGTTTTTGTTGTTCTTGTGTTTCCAGTTTGACTATTTTAGTGTTAATGTGTTATACGGCAAATGACGAATAATGATTTATTTAATCAATAAACTTAATATTAACTGAATTTTTACTGAACCATTAAAAAATATTCCAAAGCACACTTCGCAACAATGGGTAACTAGGCTTATGTTTCCAAGGCACTCTATGCAAAAACATCAAACATTATGGGGCTTATGTTTCCAAGGCACTCTATGCAAAAACGGCAAACATTATGGGGCTTACGTTTCCAACGCACTCTATGCAAAAACGATTAATTTTGATATTACGGCAAGAAAAACAAAGTAAAGAATAATGTGTGACATACCATTTTAACCAGAAAAAAATCCTCTTTTCAAAAATGCGAAAATCCAACATGACGCCCACAAGAAAAATAAAAGTTGATCGTCATATCTTTGTCCAGGGAGGCGAGAAAAAAATGCGAGGTCATATTTAGATTCCTTGTAAAAAAGTGCCTTAATAATGTTTAACTTAGAAATGTCCAGCGCCATTCGTTTTCGTTTAAAAAAATAAAAACGACAATTTTCAGTTTTTAGAATTATTTTCAAAACGAAAAGGGCCAGCCAAAATTTATTTTTACCATGTTACTCGGCATCAAATTCCGCAACTTTGCCCCAATTTAACCGACCTCGTATCTGTTAAGATAACCAAGATCCCCATGCATAGACTTGAAATACGGTCACCCTGTATACAGGGTGTCTCATTTTGATCTGGAACACCCCTGTAAAATTTGAACTGGCTTGCGGATTTTAACGATTTTCTTTTTGTATACAGGGCCCTCCTAGACGTACTTATCAAACACTGTTCAATGACCATACGATTATTCCAGGGCCGGATTAAAAAATTTTTTCGACCCAAATTTTCGAGTTAAGGTATTAGCGATTTTTTATCGGAAATCTGATAACGTGGCGTTAATCAGCGCCCCTGAAAACCCCCAGATTCAAAATGTCAAGAAATTATTCCCACAAATTATACTTTTTACACTACATCACAATAGCAAAAAATCAAAATTTCAATTTGAGTTCCGCTATTAACGTGGCTATGGAAACAGGTGAAAATGGCAAAAAGAGGTCCACAGGGGACAATAGTAATAAACCTGATCGGAAACTGTGTTCGGTTTCTCTTTTCATTATTGTTGTACAGTACAAATTTTATGCCATTTGAGATGCAAGAGAACTCGCTGTCGTCGCAGGCAGTCGTTTAAAGTATTTACTATACATTCTGATTCACCCTGTATGTTATTATTAAGTTATTTGCTAATATATGGGCCATCGTCATCACGGTGCTTTTGCTAGCCTTGGGTTCACACTGCGTTATTCTTTGTTCTTGTTCATTGTTCTTGTCGTCTTCTATATATTTTGTGGTTGTGGTTTATGTGAAAGAACAAAGGAAACTTTCAATAAGGGCATATACTTTTTGTATGCATTATGTTTACAATCAAGTGCAATAAGTGAAAATCCTCATCAAATAACAGGATATTGCTTTATGATTAGAATAGCCCCTGTCTGAAACTCTGCTTCGTACTTGTCAACCATGTAAGTCAACTTTAGAAAATAAAGCCTTTTTGACTGATTTTGAACAAAACCAGAAAATATAATATAAAATAACAAAACATCAAAATGACATGGATGGTCCATAGACTCGTTTAGCATTGAGCCTATAGGGGGTGTATTTCTTATATTCAATGGCGTATTATAAAAAATTTATGAATATTAAATAAAAATATTTGACTAGTGGAAATTTGTGAACAGATAAGCACATGCAATAAGTTGGTAATAAATAAAAATAATGTGTTAAAAACACGTTAAGAAGAAAGGATGACAAACAGACAGACAGACAGACAAGAAAGCGAGTTATTTAACAGTTGATGGCAACATATTTCAGATTAAAGAATTAAGTGTGTAAGAGAGTGTGACAGAGACGAATAATAAAATTGAAGCATTTTTATATACCACTTTTTATAAAATAATATAGTAATATAAAAAAATTTACTAAAAAGAATAAAATAATTTTTCCTAGCTCCATAAAGTTTCGAAAAACGCGGGGCACATGCAATAGATAACTGATATGTATAAGGAGTGTAGAGAAGTAGGTGTCGTTTGAGAAAACATTTGCAGTGCAATACATTAATTGTTGTTAGTAACTTAAGTGAATGCGCATCAATATTTTTTGTTAGTTTTTTATGGTTTTCTGTCACCTGTTGAAGTGTGCTAAAATAAAACTGAATCATCCTGTATACAGAGTGTGTCTCACGTAAGAGTGAAACAACCAGAACGAAATTTTTACCAAAGGTGTGGCCTACTTATTTCCAAAGAATTAGTTGCCTACTCCAAAGTCAAAGCCACCTGCGATGTCACAATCGAGGCTAAAAAGCCGAAAATCATATTAGGCATTTTTTTTCAAAAAAATTTACTAAAAGAAATTGTTCAGAATCGATCCAGGACCCTAAATCCGAAATTTAGTTAAAATAAAAAAATTTAATTCGAAAATTAGCAATTTTCTGCAATTTTCTGCGTTTAGAAAAGTGTGCCATGGAAGTTTTGAAGTCTAGTTGTTTTCAAAAAGTAATCATTTCAAAATAAAATTAAATGCTACTAATTATTTTTTTTTTAATTTTTACTTATTTTTTTTTAATATTTTTTGATTTTGACAAAATTTTGGATTTAGGGTTCTGGATCAATTCTGAACATCTTTTTTAGTAATTTTTTAAAAAAAAAGCCTAATATATTACTTTCAGATTTTTAGCTTCGATTGTGGCATCGCAGGTGGATTTGACTTTGATGTAGACAACTAATTTTTTGGAAATAAGTAGGCAACAATGCCATCTACCTTTGGTAAAAATTTCGTTCTAGTCGGTTATAAGATTGTTTCACTCTTAAGTGAGATATATACTCTGTATATGTCAAAACCTTTTTTTTTGAATGATTTGTCCACGCTATTACTACGAAAAAATGAAAGATTTATTAACTGAAAGAGAAAATATCTATAAATTGTAATTTAGACAAAATTGTGAAATAATACAATAATAATTTCAAATGACATTTTGGCTATGTTGCGAATACCTATTACAGGTCATATATTATATCGACTCTTTTTATCATTATTTTTATCCTAAGGGATTCGCTGTCAGTTGGTCGTGATTCTGACATCTTATTCACGATCTTATAGTATTATAATATAAACTTATAAATAAACTTATTTTTGCTGACGAGTCTAAATTTTTAACAATCCACAAGTTTTAAACATATATCATTTACTCAAATACACTGCCACCATATTCAGCATGTTTTCAAACGAAAAAGTACCTAAATCAGATACACTTCTAATCTCATCTACAGGTAATGAAGAAACGGCGTCTCTAATCTTATCATTCTTTCGAAAATTGGCATTAATGGGCTCGCTTTTAATATCCAACAACTTTTTCTAATACCGTTGACTGAAGATCTTCACCCAACGCTAATACCTTTTTTCTATATTTTCACAAATAAATTCCATTTTACGGTTTTTCAATTTTTTAACAACTCGTACAAGAAATGTCAATTATTTCTATGCCAATCTTATTTTAAGAACAAGCAAAATGTTTAATCGAGAGTATTTTCGATAAAATGAAAAATAAAAAAGTTTTTCCCATCGGACACCCTAACACGTGGACATACTGCATATTCATTTGATAGATAAAATTTGAATATCTTAAAATACAGTTAAGTAATATATACCTATAATGCCATCGCACTGCTTTTGTAACGATAAATTAAAATTGATGAGCCCGATGAGCCGCGTCCCGCAACCCACATCTTTTATATAACTAACTTTAAAATTACATTACGTTATTATGCCGCCGAACCACAGATGGATTTCACCCTCCGCAGTTCCAAGCAAGATTGCTCATTGTTCTTCGCCTAATCTATTTTTTATTGGTGCCGCGCTTTCCGAATTTACATTTACACACCCCTCGGGGGCCGGCGCACTACGGCCAAGACGGAGCGGCGACGCGGATGCACGTAGGGCCGAGGGCCCGCCTGTCAAACCCATGATTTATGTGCCCGGCTTAAACTGTGGACAGTTTTTTGTCGGCGCTTTTTGTTATTAGATTTGGCCGATTGATGTGCGACTGTGGGCAGGCGCGGCAGTTCTCACGATTCGGGCGCCGCGCCGATCTGCAACTCAATTTGTTGATTGGGCACTTGGGGGGGAATCGGATAATTTATTAAGCGTACCTCAGGGTTCTATGTCGGGGCCGCTCTCACCTCCCTATGATATGCGAATTCGTTCTGATGGGTGCCTCTCTTATCTTCTTTAAAGTTGGAATTGTCTGTATTAAAAATTAAAATAAGGGGACCCAGCATGTCTCAGTCTTCACATAGGAAAAGTGAAGCCTTGAAGCACAGAATAAATAGCCTCCTTACGGACATGTGTCAAAAATAAGCGAGTCTCCATTTCAATTTACAGAAAGACAAACAGTATTTTAAGCATAAATTTGGTTTTAATACATTCTCTTTGCTATGCAGATTAACGTAAAATCAAATAAAATGCATATTATCCGTGAATTTAGAAGATATTTTGCTAAAAAGCGAGTCTCCTTTTGACACATGTCGCTAAGGAATTGTCTATATTACTCGTTAGTCTGTGCTTGAAGGGAAGTTTCTTTTCTGTTGAATCCAAGGAGACCACAAGGGGGCTGATACAAGGTTATGTTATATATGTCAGTATCCAACTGCCATCAGGTTTTATGTGACATGCCAGTCCCATAGATTCTAAAGGAGGCAAAATATTTCCCATCATAATTCACAATTTTTAACTTTTCTAACTTCCAGATACTCCGATGTGTCAATTAAAGGTATAGGTAATGCGGCCGCCTGCAGTAGTCCCAATAATTGCAACCAGATTTTTCCTGTATCATATTTAGTAATCCTACGCAATTCCCATTACGTGGGCATTATGTATAAGTAGGTAGTTCAAAACGAAAATCGTATTTCGAAAATTTTAAATTATTAAGCAGCTAGCTTCAGTCAGGTTTTTTTAAAAGAGTTTTTATCTACGACTACAAGTTTATTTTAAGTTTGTGAGGTACCTTGGGAGAGAAATAAAATTACAAAAATATTATAATGAACACCCAGAAAAACTACATCATTAGAACTACCAGACCTAATCTTATTAGTCCATCCCGAAATCTGTGAAAGTTATTAGGGTAGATACATTTAACAAGGGAAGAAAGTTCAAGTATACCTACATATTACAAATGGATTGAGGAACCTGGTAACAAGGTGCAATAGCGACAAATTCTTAAATAAGCAAAATCGGCACTACTGACTTACCATTCTTATTACTTAAATTCGTGGAAATATTTGCTGGAAATCAATTTCCACTAAAAAATAAATTTCTTTTATTTGACAGTTGCCACATTCTGCACTTGTATACACAACATTGTCAAGTCTAATTTTTAGAAATCATGGAAACCTTTATTAATTTTTACTAACAATCGAAGTACCTGTTATATTCATAGATTCTCCAATAAAATGGCATACTTGGCATCGCTGATACCATTAGAATGAGGAAAGATTAGGCCTCACTTTGGAAAGTATAATGCTGGGTCCCCTTACTTTAAAGAGTCCCTTTGCGCGTTATGGTATATAAGAAGTTGTATTTAATCTTGCATATCAGGTCATTCAGGAAGTTTTAGAAGAGAAGTGGCCCAAGCATTGATCCTTGAGGTACACCAAATGTAGAGTTCGATATTGACAATGTAAATGCTGCGATATATAAATACAAATTATCTGCGAGATGGATGGGGGTGTATAGTGAAGAACACACTAGATCAGTCTACCTTTAATTCATTAGAAAATATTCGCAAGTATAGATACAGCGTGTGTGTGCAAGTTAGGTATCTAAAGTAATGTATTAGTAAAAAAAAATACTATCTGATATTTTATATTTTACAGACCATGCGAAAAACGGATAAAGGAATATGTATATAAAGCAGTTTCATTGGATCATTTGCATGCCCTGTGTGGAGACGTAAATGCGGGATTTTATCTATAGACGCATGAAATATGTATATGTAAGAGGGTGGCGAAAGAGCTAAAGGACTCGAATCCATCATAGTTAAAATTCGAGAACACAATATGGCGGTACTTATAGGCTATTTTCCGGGTCGCAAAACCGATTTTAATACATAATACGTCACATAAAATTATATCAGCCGGCGCATACGGCCGGCTTATATACACAGTGGTTGCGCCGATAAATACGGTCCTTTTATTATGTTATAGATCTATGGATCCCCATAAAAATATTTTAAGCTCTCCCCGAGGTCGATACCGAATCACTTACACCGTAAAAGCGAATTTATTTCGGCGGGTTATGGTGTCGAAAGGCGGGCCGAGCATTCGGCTCGCATTTTCATAAATTTTCCGGCTTTTCGCAGGCCCTCCGCGGTCTGCATACGCTTTAGTCGTGTCCTTTCGTTTTTTATGGCGCCATTCGGGGGCTTTACGATGGCAATTTTAAAGATAGACCGCGCGCGGACAAAGGGCCGAGATCCCGGATCCGTCTTGAATCATCTCTGGTCGACTATTATAGACGGTGCAGACAAGTCGAGCGGCTGCGACGGTGAGAAAGTGCGTGGGCCGGTCGTATTATTGGGTTTGAGAGGCTGTCCGATGCCTGTTAATCGGGGGGTATGCTAGGTGTTAATATGAATATCTATGCTAGGTGTTAATCTGAATATCTACCACAAGCCGTGACAGAATCTAAATGATCTTTTATCAGGAGGAGTACACATGTCTTCAGTTTCACTATGACCTGAAATCGTTTCGAATATTCTGAAATCCTTTTTTCTACGGTTGAATCACACATTGACAGATTGTTTTGCTTGTATATCGTTGTCCACATAGTAACCGCACTCCATAGACCCCTTTCCTTAACAAAAACTTGAACTGTTGAGTTATGAAAGTGCAGGTTCGTGATTGGATAAAATATAATGTTGTGTGGTTATGAGTTATCATATAACTACACAATAATTTCTGTTGCTGAAGGGTACCTAATAGTGCCCTTATTGTTTATCAGTTTCCGAATGTAAAGAGTCTATATTTGTCAATAGTCGTGGACAAAATTATTTACTGTAATGATTTAATCATATTTATAAATTCCCCGACGAAAGAGCAAAAGCTTGGAGTTTCACAAGTATATAGTATAAATTCGTTATTTTATACTATTTTGCTGTAAACCCGTGATTTTTCTTCATTTGTTGAAATTATATTTATTTCAAGTATTTTCTACCCATTTTCCACGTATAGGTATTATCAAACTTGATCAAAAACGTGATTTTTCCCAACTTAACATTAATGTGTTTGTGTTGTTAATCTATTCGTATATTTCCAGGTCCCAAACTGAGGTTCAAGAGAACGACCCTAAGTTCAAGACAAAGAAAAGTTTCGTAGTTACGTGGACATCGAAAGTCCTCATTGTAGGTCTGCCATTGCATATTATCATTGAATAAGGAATGAAAATCAATGGCCAGAAAGAATAAATAAATATGAGAATGCCGTTGATACTGTTTTCAACTATAAGAGCTCCCTCCAACTCCAACATCCAACATCAGATCAGTATTAGAATCTATACAATTCTGCACGATAGTAGGAACACCTAATAAGATGTTTACTGTCAAAAAGGAATGAAAAAATATCGGGAAGTCAATATAACAATAGCTTTGAAAAAGATAACCGAATTCAAGCATCCTGAGTACCTACAGAGAAAGTGAGAAAACAGAGTTTCAAGCTGTGCCACTGCTGCGGGCCCCTCATAATGAAAAATGGATGGGGTAGTTTAATGTTAAAAACACCATTATTGTTATATATTTTTTAACATATTATAAACATGCGAATAGGTCTGTTACAACGAATTTAATATCTAAAATAAAATAAAATGCTTATTGTTTGTTACGTTCAACGATATATAGCTATAGATACGTTACCAAAGGCAACTTGTTTTGTTACATGATTTTAAAAATATGTTATTGTTGGCACATTCAAGGTTTCCAGTTTCTTGATACGATTTAGGTTATTTTGTAAATATAAGTGTCTCAAAGCACTATACGATGTGCAAGTCTATCAAAAAACTATTAGGTATGCATTACAAAATATAGGAAAGACCGAATTTAAGATATGCTAATGGTAAACAAATTACCTCGTCTTTTTCCCCCCGACCCGTTAATGTAGAAGCAAAATAAAACTGTGTTATTTGTATTAACATGAAGTAATCTATTCCTGCATATCATTGCTTGTTACTTTAATTTCACATATTTCCATACATTTGCTTACGACAAGCGAGTCTAAAAAGCATAAGCAAGGGTATTGTGATAACTTTTAATTTGTTGTAAAAACATAGAAAGCATTAAATTTTCCAGTTTCTTAAACCAAACGCTATACAGTAAAACGACCGTAAAGCTGGATATTTAAAATATGCGGGACCTTCTAAATATCAGAAACTGACATAATATCTATTATATATAACCACAGAATACCCGCACTGTAACCTATAATAAGTCGCCATTTTTTCGTATATTTTAGCGCTATTGCAGATTGCAAACAAGAAATTATGACGTCATGCGCGAGTCTTTAATATAACTAGTGTCAGTCCATATAAAAGTGACATACTAAAACAAGATGATTTAAATTGAAATTCCTGAAAAGAAACTTTGCCCTCAAGTAACGAAATGCTTTGCAGCAGAATATTGGGAAAGTGCATGAACTTCACAAGAAAATTTAAGTATCTAGTGATATTTCATACCAAAATATATATTTATGGCTCCAAAAGCGAGCCTTTCAAGCTCGTTTTTTAAAATATCACGCATTATGGTTCCTCTTTTTCCCATAATGTTCTCCGTCATAATCATAGTAAGTATACTTAGTTAATAAGTCCAAACCTATTGATTAGTGATGAATGTAACGTCTCATAGTCATTATTTGTTATATAAAATTAATTTATTAAGAGCTTATGTATTTTTTTCTATATGACACCTTTATCCCATAATGAATTCTAAAATTCAGTTCCTTATGATGTTTTCCACCTTTATATAAACAACATCCCGAACCCTTCTGGGACCTCAGTACTGAATTACATCTTCGAAGGTGAAATCAAACTTTTCATGTTCTACCATAAGAGGGCTTGGTCGTTAATCATGTTGACTTCTGCCATATATAATGGCCGGTGATTCAAGAATACTAGCGAAAAATCGGAAAGAAATTTAAAGACATTTATGCACAAGGCAAACGCAGCGAAGGTCCGAGAATTGAACCTTGGGGAACACTTATCCAAACCGAAGCCATCCCGAATTCAATTTGATTATTTACTTCAACAATGCAAGGCTAGACATTCTGGCCACAATAATGACAACACGTATCACGAACCACATCCAGTATCCTTCGTCCAAACAACCGCGTCACGCCGAAGTCCTTACCTACGCGCGGAGGGCGCACCCTACGAAGATTCTCCCGCAGGCCCAGCCCCGTATCGGCGGTGAAAGCATGGAGAAAATAATAACGGGAACTTATGAAGGGTGGAAAGCACCCTCCATCCAGTCGGCCAGACGGATGTTGGGCTGGATTAGGGGCGGGGGTGCGGCGGGGGTTTCGCAGGGGCAGCCGCCCGGCATTACTGACCTAGTGACCACAAGAAATTGGGTCTAATGCCGCCATCAAGGGAGGCTGGTATCACTCGAGGGATTTTTATGTGAGGGATGAGAGTGGCATCTCGAGGAATATGCCGCACAATCAAATTTATAACAAAGTATAGGATTCTTGATTGGAAACTTCTAGAGGCAGAATGGAAGAGGTGCGACGATCACATATTGAGATAATCTCTGTGTGATCGTCGTGCCCTGAGCATATATATTCTGCGTGCAATCGAGAACGAAAGTTTGGAACGAGAAGTTTGCTGATGCAGGATTCATCCGGAAGAAAATCAGATTCATCAAACTAAGATTCATTCGTCATATTTGAAAAAAAATGCCGAGTGTCCGAGCTTCAGGTCTTGATAGTCAACTAAGTATTGGAAATACCGCACTATATAGGTATAAGATGCTGAATATTTATCTCAATAAGAAAATAATGTGGTTATATAAGTGGTAGGTATATATGAGACATATTATGACGAAGAGTATTATTCTATTCATATGAAGTATGGATCAATAGCAAAGTTTATAAATAAGAGTAAAATATACAGAGAAGTGGTTGAGATAGAAATATAAGGTACAGAGCTGCACACTTTTTATCAAAAAGGCTCAATAATTTTTTCGTGGTGTCAGGTGTGTCAATAATTTTCTAGTGGTGTCAGGTGTGTCAATAATTTTCTCGTGATGTCAGGTGTGGACTAATCTTTTTGAACAAAAGCCATGTAGGTATAGAGCTAATAGATAGAGTAATTTTTAGGCGACATGAGGAAGTTGATTTCCAATGAGTTGGTGAGTTAACTATAAGAATTAAGTTAAATTATGACTAATATTACCATAAACTATATTATCTATACCTATTAAGTATGCGTACCATCTAAATAGACAAGTGATTTTGCTCGAGTGTGGTGCATCTATACAACTATATTCTTTCGGAAAAAAAGGAGGTGCGAGCAAGTATTTTAAATGCAGTAGATTTAACTAAATAATACAATAGAAAAAAAGTAACTAGGTTTTATATACATACCTATATACACTTCGTTTTCCACATTTATAAAAAAACATGGTATTCATTCATTTTGTTAGAAATAGGCATATAATATGTAGATGTTAGGTTAGGTTCTGATGGCTTTTGTTAGAGTATTGACGGGCATTATAAAAAAGAATTACTTTTCATTTTCTATAATGTCTTAATTTTTCTTCTTTTCCATTTATTAGCGATTGAAATCGACAAAGAAAAGTACGTCAATAACGTCTGAAGAAATATTTCCGCAATTCGCACGTTTGAAATATTTTTGTTTACTTTTTGATTTAATTTTAAACATTTATAATATTAGGTTAGGAGGTAGGTATATGTACCTATAGTTTTTTCTATAAGGAAATGATTTTTATAACATAAGTTGGTATACTAGGTACCTATATGAGTAATTTTGTATACGAAAGTCACTATAGGACTTCGTTATATTATAATTTCATATGTTAAAAGCTAAAAGTAAATTTTGTTTATTTTTAAAAATAAAAATACCTATACCTACACTAAATTTTCACCTATAAATTCGTTAAAACATAATTTTCGCTTATTTGATGAGTTTGTTAGATTTTACATTGATTATGGACTGTGGAAAATCTGGATTTTGTGACTTATGACGTAGTTTTTATGTCTAGGTATACATTCCACGAGATAAAAAACTAAAGACTATTAAAGATGCAAATGCTGAACTGGAAAACCGAAAGGGCGTCGGACTGCTTAGGAATACTCGAGAGGACCCTGGAGCCGAAAAGTGTCATGGCGGACACCATACGCGTGCGGAGGCACAACACATACAGTTGAGGAAAAACAACAGCCGCCGTCCAATTGCGGCCGGGGAAAAAAGCGAGCGCCGCGTCGGGCCGCACACCTCGCGTATTGATTGCGCAGCGACAGCCCGGTGACATTCTTTATCAATACGTCACAGCTCATATTTCAAGTTCTCCTGCATCCGCCCTCGGTCCTACAAAGAAACTAAGTTCTTTCGGCGGCGGTGGGTGGGCGGCCGAAGACGGCCGTTGGCGGGGAGCCAATCGCGCGCCGGCGGGCGGCGGCGCCGGCCAATGGCGGGGCGGGCGCCCGCCGCCGCCGGCGCCCCGCCCACCGGGCACTTGCCGCCGTTTTTCCGAATGTTTTTATTTATTACGTTTGTAGTCTGCGAGTGTGCCAGGCCGCCGCGCGCCCGTGCACTTCCTCCACAGTGTGAGCAGAGTGCGCGCATACCGCAACCGCCGCGACCATCATTATCAGCCCCAGTGACCGGACGGCCGTGAGACTGTTCGCGGTGCACCGCCTGATGGACGGCGGCGGCGGCATGGCCGACTCGGGCAGCGAGCACAGCAGCCGCGGCTCGTCGGGGTCGCCGGCAGCGGCGGCGGCGGCGGCGGCGCGGCCCGCCGTCCCCTCGCCGCACCAGCACAGCCCGCGCCAGGCCAGCCCCCTGGGGCCGCCGATGGGGCTCGGCCACCCGCTCAGCCCGCCGCCCGTCTCGCAGGCCAGCCTGGCCCGGTCCATGGCCCTGGGCCACCTGCCGCCCCCCGGCCTCGGCCTGCTCAACAGCCTCGGCGTCCTGCACGGCCCCCTGGACCTCATGGCCCACCACGCGCCCCCCCGCAGCTACAACAGCCCGCCGCCGATCTCGACCTCCGACCCCACGGCCAACGAGTGCAAGCTGGTCGACTACCGCGGCCAGAAGGTGGCCGCCTTCATCATAGCCGGCGACACGATGCTGTGCCTGCCGCAGGCGTTCGAGCTGTTCCTCAAACACCTCGTCGGCGGCCTGCACACCGTCTACACCAAGCTGAAGAGGCTCGACATCGTCCCGCTCGTGTGCAACGTCGAACAGGTCAGGATCCTGAGGGGGCTCGGCGCCATCCAGCCGGGAGTCAACAGATGCAAGCTGCTCTCCTGCAAGGACTTCGACACCCTCTACAAAGACTGCACCACGGCCAGGTACGTGTCTGCGGATTTTAGCATGCGCTTCCATCCTATCACTCTGTTGCATTTGACCGACGCCGAACGAATACTTATGTAATGTTATAAACCCCGCATATATACAGAATTTATTATCTCTTAATTAAATCCCGGTTCTTTCATCGATTTTATCCCGGCGCGGCACAATAATGTTGGAGTAGGTTAGGCGCGCGGGGCCGATGCGTTTGTTCGTCCCCCATTTGTAATTTAAGATCCGAAAAACCAATTTGCGCCGCACCCCAACGCGAAGGCATCTGTAACACGCAAATGCACAAGAGAGATGCAGTTTATAAATACTAACTAGGACAATAGGCGACCCCCCCATATTGAAACAATTATTAAGCCCGAAACAAGGGGGCAGGGACGATGCCGCTGCGCGCTGTCGACTCAATATCATACATCCAACTGGAATAATACATGAATCGGGGTTGCTGCGAATAGGGTTGATAATATCTGTTGGCATAAAATCGTGTATATATGCACGGAGAGATTCCAGAAGGTTCCTTGATGAAATGAATAACAAAAGTGAATTCGAATATAAACTATAGGTACGTATAGATATATATCAAGTGCGAAGTTTTCTGGCGGAACAACAGGGACCAAGATTCTTTGATGCCTTACACATTATATACTTACTACAGGTTTTAACAAACATTGTTGAATCTTTTAAAAAATTATTACTGTTATTAACGTTATGTTCATTATGGGAAGAAACGTATGATGTATTAGCTTTGTTGAGTTTCAAATCAATGTAACCTTCTACTGCGAAATTATATTCTCTGTGAAGTGGGCAGGTAATTCACCGCGAAGATGTTTTTTCTATTTACGCTCCATCACAATGATTTACGGTTTGATTTATGTAGCCAGTTGTTCATCACAAAGACAAAATCTCGCGTCGTATATTATTAACGCAATCAGACATGTATACAAGACGTACAATGCCAGAAACTCATTTTCAACACTCATCAACATTCACAACTACGCGTGTAATCAGAGAATTTTAATTGAAGCCCATGTAAAAAAGTTCCCGAACGGAAACAGATATGTACAATTACTCAACAAACGCTATTATAGCACCACAATAGCCGTTAACCGTTAATATTTGTATAATAAATGATCGGTAGCACCGCGGCCTGCTGGATAGCGCCCGGGTCTCACCGGGATATTTCTGAGATGTTAGATTGTGCCTTTGTAACATTCGGAGCTGCTAATAGGTTCTGTCAGGCCGGCCATTTGACTTATCAATCTCATCGGCCCTTTATATAAACGGTTCCCATTCGGTCTGTCGACACTTGGCGCCGCCGAAGCCCAGCGGTATTCCATTACGGCCTAAACTATCGATGTTTCGCTCGATAGCGACAAACGAATAATATACAGCTATTCGAAATATGGTGTTATTCAGATCGCGATTTAGAAAACGATTCGTCCGTTTCTCCCAGTTGGTTGTGTAACTATAATACCTGCCTGGAGTTATGGTCTTTCGTGTAATAATTTCAAAACGGTAACATGGCACCTATCGCTTCGCAGTTAACGCGCGTTAACAGCTCTAGAGACAATGCTGCGCATTAAAATGCAAGCGGATTCTAATCTGCTCGTTTTCTCGTAATAATTCTTCCATGGATGTTCATTTGACCATTAAACCGGGTCGGAGATTGATGCTTAACCCGGGCGCCTCGTGCGGCAGTACGGACTGCAACAATGTGTTAAACAAAGGTATGCAGAAAACAATAAATACGACAGGGGCGCGGTATATGAGTTTTCGCCGGGACACTAAATCATCTCTAAATAAATATTGTTGACAGTTACGCCTCACCATAAAAAGCATCGCGGTTTGCCACGGGTAGTCCTACAGCTTGTTCAGAAAATCGCATGGTTATTTATTATGAGACCACGGTAAAGGTCAAAATTGACAGACGGGCCGGGTTTTTATGTTTGTTTTCTTGGCCGAACGGTAATAGGTCGTAATTTTCAACCTAACTTAGAAGACAAAGTATTTTGACAGTCGGGTTTACGAGCGGCCGACGCGAATGGGTTTGGCGTTTTCGTATATTGACGCGTTTATAATTCCCATTCGTAAAAAGTTCGTCGAGGTATAGGTATTATTTTTGAGATGCGGGGCGCTGCAGAGCCTCCTCGAGCGCAGCTTCGCATTTGGTGGTTGCGGGTGTAGTAAAAAGTTAATTTCGGAGTTTACTGGGCCCATAACAATAACAGTTTACTGGCGGACTCCGTAGCCGAATAATAAAAAATTCAACGGATATCGCGCTAATTCTTATTTCGAACGAGTTTCAGGCGGGAACGCTTGCCTGGGGAAATATACCGGGTACCTAATTAAAAGAGGCGCCAGCGCGTTGCTGCATACTATCGTTTAATGCGATCGTAAACTGGAAAAGTTGCTTTTGCAGAACCATCAGAAGTCCGGCTAACGCTTCGTTTGTCACTGCATGCGTGGCCTCAGCTTTCTTGTGCGCCCATTTCGATTTTTCCAATACCTACGTTACACAATCAGATTGAAAGCCCGAGTACTATCGACTGGAAACCATTGTTTGCGTTGCATGCAGCAATCGATAAAGCAAACAGAAACTATTTTGCTGCACGAGAAAAACCAACCTTACCGTATATTAGCATTTATTGGATAGCCGGCCGTGTACCGCAAAAGAAGCGAACGAAGCGAGCAGCGAGAGTGCAGAAGCAATAAAACGAGCACAGCTATACATATGCATACCTACGATCTAACATGGCGGCGCGCTATGCAATTAATTTTTGAGGGGGGAAATTCCACCCTTCCCCTTTTTTAATCCTGCCGCACGAGAAGGACTTTATAATAAGGTGGACGTGCATAGGTAAGGCTGCGAAGCTAATCTCGCGGACACAATGACCGCGCCGTGGATGCGACAGAAGGCCGTAGAAACAGTGGCAAGTTTGCTGATAGCTTTTCGCAAAATAAATGAAATATTAAAATGCTCCTACGTCCGGTTGAATGGGGCATTATGGGACGAGGGGTTTACACAATTTCTTCGTCGAGATAAGAACGTGAAATGGCAAAAAGCCCATAGTCAGGGGGCAGCAAACACGAATTCTATGGAATATTTTATCTGTAATTTTGCGCAAGCACCAAGGCAATAGCTAGGAAAAAATGAGACAAGAGATGCCTTTACAAAATTCTTATATAGAGGCTATTTTCATAAAATTCTATCGCCATTCAGGATTTCATTTGGTGTTGATGTTTGACGTTCCTGATTAAAACCTTCTCATCGTCTATTTCAAAAATAATATGGAAATTGGAAAGAGTAAATATTTATGGCATTTTTTGAAACATGTCGATGTTGTATTTTTGTATATGGAGTAGATACAGGTATTATTATCTCATCATATAACACAATTAAATTTTCTGGAACTATAGTGCTTTATTCTGTATTCACTGATGTGTGCAAGAAAAAATATTGTGAAGGTGGTGAAGGTACCAGGTTATGTGTTTCTTGTGCATTGTTCTTTTTTGCAATATAATTATTATAATTTATGTAATTGGTGATATCGTTATAGTATGATATCTTGTGGTCGATACTTTTAATGTTAGATTAGAATCAGTTGATAATGTCAAGACATTCGAACTGTTTGTTGGAGCAATCAGCCTGTCTCAAGCTGGCTGTTAAATAATTTTACATGTAATCAAAACAAACGTTTAATTTAGTATTCAAATCTAGTTTTAAAGTCTTCATTAGTTTCATAAGTTTCCTTTCTAGTGGTAGTGTTAAGGCTGGTATTTGAATTTTTATTTATTTGGAAGGCATAATAAATTGCAAAACTTTTCATTTTTGTTGGACTACTGCCAAATTTATTTACCTTTAGGTTAAAGAAGTACCTACCAATTTTGTCATAATATTTAATAAATAAATTACTAAAACATTTCTTTCATTTTGAATTACGAGCATATTATATTTATTACAGAAAAGAAATTCATAGAGTTATAAGGTTTTCACTTTAGATATATGATCGTTTTAGTTTTGAATTGAAGAGTAATAATTGTTTTATTAACTCGATGGTTCTACGTTAAAGTGCTTCTGGGAACTATAGATAATGTATCAATACAAGACATGGAAATGCCAGTTCTATCATAATTATAACAGCATAAGCACCTTTTAGACTTTAACGTGCCAAAAATTAATATATAATGCACGGAAGCACTTAGAGTTCATTTCCAATTAATCGTTGCATAGACACCAAGAAGTGAAATGCGCTCAGGCCAGATATTTTGAGAGGCAACTTCGTCTTTTTTGTTGTTGCATGGTTTCCAATTGCTCGCTACAGACACCAAGAAGTAAAGCCAGATATTTTGAGAGGCAATCTCGAATTTGTGGTTCCTGGATGGTTTTCCAACTGCTCGATACACACACTTAGAAGCTTAAAGTAGTGACATACTAATACTCTATACCTATTATATAGATACTCTTTTCTTTGTGAAGATTTATGGTCATGATTTTTAGTGTACTTGGCCATTTGTGCAAATATTGGTCTTCTGTTGTCAAGATGCTGAACTATTTTGAATTGAAGAATAATTGTTATATTAACTTGATGGTGCTTCTGGAAACTATAATCGTTGACTGACGTATTACTATAATGCCAATTCGATCATAATTATAACAGCATAACAACTTTGCTGCCTTTAAAATTTGAGGTGCCAAAAATTAATATATAATGCACGGAAGCACTTAGAGTTAATTTCCAATTGATCGTTGCATAGACAAGAAGTGAAATCCGCTCAAGCCAGATATTTTGAGAGGCAACTTCGACTTTTTTGTTCTTAGATGGTTTCTAATTGCTCACTGGAGACACCAAGAAGTAAAATCCACTTAAGCCAGATTTTTTGAGGGGCAGTCTCGAATTCACCAAGAAGCTTAAAGTGGGTAGTAATATACTTACTCTTTTCTTTGTGAAGATTTTTTTTTGCATACTTGGCCATTTGTGAAAATATTGGTCTTTTGTTGAGAGGCAACTTCGACTTTTGTGTTCTTAGATGGTTTCCCATTGCTCGCTGAAGACACCAAGAAGTAAAATCCACTTAAGCCAGATCTTTTGAAGGGCAGTCTTGAATTTGTCGTTCCTGGATGGTTTTCCAACTGCTCGTTGCAGACACCAAGAAGCTTAAAGTGGGTAGTAATATACTCTTTTCTTTGTGAAGATTTCTTTTCATGATTTTTGGTACTTGGCCACTTGTGAAAATATTGGTCTTTTGTTGAGAGGCAACTTCGATTTTTTTGTTCTTAGATGGTTTTCCATTGCTCGCTGCAGACACCAAGAAGTAAAATCCACTTAAGCCAGATATTTTGAGAGGCAACCTCGACGTTTTGGTTCTTCCATGAAGAGTCAATTCTTCTATAAGTTAGACAGTTTCTTATAATCCCATTTACAGCAAGAAACTATATCAGATTCTAACTACTGGTTGCGTATAAACTGAGGCTGATTCCGATCTAGATATACAGCGTACGGTCCTTCATAACATAGATGGATGTGCCATTCAGAATAATTACCCGATTTGAAGGGATCCGGGGGCCACTAAGCATATGTCGTTTAAACGCGATCTTCCATCGACGTTTCATTTAGATCGAAATTACGAGATACCGGCAGTCCTCGCACGCCCAAATTCCCGGACAAAAAGAGTTGTCGCCCCGCATTAACCGGGTGCGCCCGGAAAGCCCATAAATCCGGCTGCTCCCCCCTGCTCCCGGAAAAAAAGGTTTTATTGCGGCGTCCCCCCGCGGCGCGGCGGGGTGCGAAAAGGGCCGCCCCGGGGGGGCCCAGACAAACGGAAAATCGAGATTTATCTGGCGGAATCCACAGGTTGGCACCCGGATGGCCCGCCTGGTTTCTCTGTCTGTTGAATGGCACTCGCCGTCTCTCTTACAGACGGCATGCGTACAACTCGGGCATTTATTTCAATTTCGGGGCCGTGCCGACTGTTTTCCCCCCGGTCCGCTTCCCAGTGGCATTTCGGGATGCGGATGCGGCGCCACGCGGCGCGTCCGACGGCCCTGCAGCTCGCGCCGTCGCTCTGAAGATTCTATTTTTTCTTGTCTTTCTTTTATTTTGCTGTTATTTTGTTTATAGTGCCGTTTTTGACTTTTAAATGGAACAATTAAAAGATATATCCCTTAAGATATCCATTAGACAATTATTCTGAAAAATAACACCTAATATTGAGATAATTCAGAGGATAATTCACTCACATTTTATGTACATATTACGAGAAATCATTGGTGTTTGGAGTTCAAATGCACCGCAGAATTTTACACAGTCAATAATTTTGCTAAAAATATACCTATTTTGCCTTACTTTATGATTATATAGCGTTGACTGACGTATTTATAGAGACTCCTCACGGCTATAGCTTTATGTCGTCGAAAACAGATGGCTCTCATGGCTAACAATGTATTCTGCATTGTATTTTATCTCCGGAAAGCGCATATGGTGAGCCAAAAATGTGTCAGACGTGACAGCCGTGAGCAGTCTTTAATAATATATATCAGCCAACGATTATAATCTTTTATAGATTTACAATAAGCACTATTTAATTGAGTTATTATATCAACGCGTCCAGTAATGCCAGTTTTAGTGCATAACGAATCATCAGTAGGTACAAAACAAAGCAAGTACCTACAGGGAAAACAATAAAAAACGCGTTTTTACATTGCATCCACAAATCCAAATGTTGTACATAGCTGAATTAAAATACCAGTTCATTTCTTTCCTTCTGTCTTTTGTGGTTAGTTTTCGATCTAGAAGAGGTTCCGTTTATTTCTAAACGTTTTGTAAACGTTCATGATTGCATCTTAGTTTGACAAAAGATGTTCCTCGGCGAGTCGCAGTATTAGCTATAAGCACTCTTTTCTTTGTGAAGACTTCTGGTCAAGATTTTTAGAGTTGTCCTTATGTACAAATATTGATCTTCAGTTGCCAGGTGGAGAACTATTTGGACGAGGATGTGTCTAATTCTTAACATATGTTAACTGCCACTGCCCGTCCTATCTTCCAGTAGTAGAAATAATATGCAGAGAACCCTATAGAAACATAATTTTTTTTTGTAAATGCAATGGGTCTTTTGGACCTTGACTCTGTCTCCGTCTGTTGTTATTTAGTTTCAGAACTATGTTACGACTAATAATGAAATTCTTCCTTAATTTGGTATGGTAACTATATCAACCACAAGTTCATAATACATTCATGATCGCATCTTTGGTTGACAAAAGTAGTAGTAATATTGTAGACTAGACTAGACACTATTTTCTTTGGGAAGATTTCTGGACATGATTTTTTGTACTTGGCCATTTGTGAAAATGTTGCCAAGATGGTGAACTATTTCGAAATGGAAATCTCGAATTATTAACATTTTAACTGTCCTTAGTACAATGGGAGATGTCTGGTGAATCTGACTCTGTCAATCCTGGACACTGCCTTTCCTTGTTAGGAATACCGAACAATTCAGTTATAATGCCTCGCCAGGGCTGTTAATTCCCCATAAGTTGCAAGGAAAATGCGTCGTCTCATTACAAAAAAAAAATGTTGCCAATGGAATCGTTACTTCCACATTATTTCCCCCAAATCCTAAAAGAGTAGGTATACTCTGATAGAGAAACCGACGTGTTGTCACTTTGCTGGACTTTCATCCCGTCGTAACTATTGTCAGCCTCATTATTTCTTCAAAATAATTAGAGTATATTTTCGCGAGCAAAACCCTACAAAATCTTTTTAGGTTATTTAGGTTTTTCTACAATCTTATTGTGAAGAAATAATCAAAAATATCTACTAATTTAGTTCGCTAAATCTACCGCACCACGAAAAACTGAATAATAAACATTTCATTTTCTCAATTCCACTCATTCCAGCAATCCGAAGCGTCCGATCCTTCCTTATTACATAATACCAAATTCGAAGTCGATATCCATTCGAAAGTTATCGTTTATACAAACAGACTCGCAGAACGCAGAAGATGTTGAAGCGATTTAACAAATAGGTAATTTTTTTTATTCTTTAGTCGAAAAAATACTTCTAGTCACGTGGTCGTGTGAAATTAAAACATCAGTGGGAATGATATTCATTCAGATATCCACATTTGATAGTCTCTCTCCATAAACGCATTTGATAGACTCTCTCCATAAACGCATAAGTTTGGCAGTTTATAGACAAAGAATATGTTAATACATGAAATTGCTAGTCCAGTTCGCACTGCCAACCATACAAAAACTCAGCACTTAGATATAGTTTAGATAATTAGATACCTACCCAAAGTGAGACCTTTAACATTTCCCGTATCAAAAGTCAAGAGCGTTGTGCAGAAACCCATTGGTGTGGGCACGAACTAAGGCTGTTATCGCATTGAATTATAAAAATACGGAATGAGATACCTATAATTCCGCTTGCATACATACAAATTCAAATTGTGGCCTTCGGCTATACATGTGTTTCGTTTGTCCATTTGCTACACTTTCTCCCTCATTATTAATATATTTATACTTATGTCATTAGATCAGTAAATTACACTGTGCACCCGTAATAGGCGCGATAAGCCTGTGAGACGCTATCAGCGATTTCTTGATACACGACCTTATTTAATTAAATGTTATTTATAACGCCTCGAGCAAAGTACATGTGCAAATCGACGGATTAGCGTGGAAAGCGCTTATAAGTGCTGCCCGTGTTTGCTGCAATTTTGTTCTCTTCGTATGGGAGTACAGATAATTTGCGTTTTTATTATGGGTTTTATCTAATCATTTTGTGTGGGAAGAAATCTGATTAAAAATAGACCTATCACGGATATGTCGCTACCTGATGAGATGGGGATTTAAACCTAATATGCTGAGTTTTTGGTGCGAGTTCATCTCACCCAGGGACTCATTAAAGTAAGGAGACCCAGCATTATACTTTCCAACGTAAGGCCTATTCTTTCCTCATTCTAATGGTATCAGTGATGCCAAGTATGCCATTTTATTGGAGAATCTATGAATATAACAGGTACTTTGATTGTTAGTAAAAATTAATAAAGGTTTCCATGATTTCTAAAAATTAGACTTGACAATTTGTGTATACAAGTGCAGCATGTGGCAACTGTCAAATGAAAGAAATTTATTTTATAGTTGAAATTGATTTCCAGCAATTTCCAGCAATTTATTTCCACGAATTTAAGTAATAAGTATGGTAAGTCAGTAGTGCCGATTTTGCTTATTTAAGAATTTGTCGCTATTGCACCTTGTTACCAGGTTCCTCAATCCATTTGTATAATATGTATACTTGAACTTTCTTCCCTTGTTGAATGTATCTACCCAAAGAACTTTCACAGATTTCAGAATGGACTAATAAGATTAGGTTTAGTAGTTCTAATGATGTAGTTTTTATTGGTGTTCATTGTAAAATTTTTGTAATTTAATTCTCTCCCAAGGTACCTCACAAACTTAAAATAAACTTGTAGTCGTAGAGATAAAAACTCTTTAAAAAAGACCTGACGGAAGCTACCTGCTTAATAATTTAAAATTTTCGAAATACGATTTTTGTTTTGAACTATCTACTTATACGTAATGCCCACGTAATGGGAAGTGTAGGATTACTAAAGGTGATATAGGAAAAATCTGGTTGCAATTATTGGGACTACTACAGGCGGCCGCATTACCTTTAATCGACATATCGGAGTACCTAAGTATCTGGAAGTTAGAAAAGTTAAAAATTGTGAATTATGATGGGACATATTTTGCCTCCTTTAGAATCTATGGCACTGGCATGTCACATGAAACCTGATGGCAGTTGGATACTGACATATAACATAACCTTGTATCAGCCCCTTGTGGTCTCCTTGGAGTCAACAGAAAACAAACTTCCCCTCAAGGCTTCACTTTTCCTATGTGATAGACTGTGACATGCTGGGTCCCCTTATTTTAAAGAGTCCCTGATCTCACCAAACAAGGTTTCAGGATAACGGTTGGCAGCATCTCTCTCTCTCTCTCTCTCTAGACTCCTTCGATGATTTCCACGTAACACAGGAGCACAGCTTACCCTATGTTAGGGTAAGCTGTGACAGAAGTGTCGTTAGTGTTGACCCTGCTTACCGATTAATTACTTATAAGATGTAGCGACCGCATATCCTGCTCTCCAAAGTATCTCTTCTTAACTTAGCGAAACGAAACCTCCACCGAAAGCATCAAAAGCCGCGCATATGGACCCCGGCCCCCGTTCACACGTATATCTGCCATGGACGTCCAGCAACGTCGCTCCGATGGGCAGATGAGTGACTGCATGAAGGAATAATTACAGGCGGCTGTTTTGCCCACATCCATTGTGCTAAATACCCCGGCGCTACAGATAATGGACGCTACCGATATTGCTAAATCACTATTGGGCTAGCGCCCAGTGCGTGAGCGTCTCCGTAACCCGACCGGGAACCGACGATTGTGATGTTAATGTGGAATCCTACACGTCAATAGGCTTAATTGAATTTGTCGCGGTCTGGCGATGCCTCGCCCAGACGAATTCCCGGCTAATCACTTTTAGTAATTAGCGAAAGTAAACGTCGGGTTGCAGACGACAAGCGAGATGCCAAACCTACGACATAATATAAGCGAGGAGCAAGACTTTGCTTCACCTTGAGGATATGATATCTAAGATATCATCAAGGCATCAATCGTGAGATCCCACACTTCTTGACTGTTTCCTTTTTGATCCAGCACACAAAGAAGACTCTTGCTCATACATGTTATCCAATCGCAAAGTTTGTACTTTAGTTTGGCACAAATGGGCAAATCTTACCTATAACATATATTTACTATAGTTAAATGGTGTCATCTTTCTCGATCAATCGTACCTATACGGAATATTCGTTGTCTTAAATCATCACTTGTTCGTTCGACTTATTAGGCGGCCCAGGTGTTAAATTCCGAACCTGTTCTAGAATAAAACAGTTAATCCTCGCGCTGAACTGATTTTTTCTCGGTATCCGAATATCTCATTGATCAATAATTGGATTCGAAATTACTACATAACATTCCGTTCTAATACTTAGTCCGAACTAATGATTGCAAAACCGCTGCTATATATCTATTCGTGTTTGAATAGTCGTCGTAGGTATTTCCAATTTGATGATGTGTAAAAAATGTTGGGATATTCAAACAACTAATTAGCTTTGCAAAAACTACAAAAACTTCTCCTTCGCAAAAAATAATACATGCAGTACAGTGTTGTTGACGGTCAGTCTTTCTCAAGTTGTGTTCAATTTTATGAAGGAATTCAGTTGCGCAATATCTGTCCACATTTCTTTATTTCCACAGTTCCTTCTACGAGAAACGGTCCAATATTAGGTGAGTATTCAACAGTGAACAGTGAGCCCCTGCGATCTCCCTTCCCATCGAACAAAGAGAAAAATAGACATCGTAAAACTTCCACAATGCGATATAGATACTCATGTGTTTGAATAGTCGTCGGTATTTCCAATTTGGTGCTGTGTAAAAAAATGTTGGGATATTCAAACAACCAATTATAGCTTTGCTAAAACTACAGAAACTTCGCCTTCGCAAAAAAATAATACAGTACAGTGTTGCTGAAGGTCCGTCTTTCTGAAGTTGTGTTCAATTTTATGGAGGAATTCAGTTGCTCAATATCTGTCCACATTTCTTTATTTCCACAGTTCCTTCTACGAGAAACGGACCAATATTAGGTGAGTATTCAACAGTGAGCCCCTGCGATCTCCCTTCCCATCGAACAAAGAGAAAAATAGACATCGTAAAACTTCCACAATGCGATATAGATACGCATGTGTTTGAATAGTCGTCGTAGGTATTTCCAATTTGGTGCTGTGTAAAAAAATGTTGGGATATTCAAACAACTAATTAGCTTTGCCAAAACTACAAAAACTTAGCATTCGCAAAAAAATAATACAGTACATACAGTGTTGTTGACGGTCCGTCTTTCTGAAGTTGTGTTCAATTTTTTGGAGGAATTCAGTTGCTCAATATCTGTCCACATTTCTTTATTTCCACAGTTCTTTCTACGAGAAACGGACCAATATTAGGTGAGTATTGAACAGTGAACCCCTGCGATCTCCCTTCCCATCGAACAAAGAGAAAAATAGACATCGTAAAACTTCCACAATGCGATATAGATACTCATGTGTTTGAATAGTCGTCGTAGGTATTTCCAATTTGGTGCTGTGTAAAAAAATGTTGGGATATTCAAACAACTAATTAGCTTTGCCAAAACTACAAAAACTTAGCCTTCGCAAAAAATAATACAGTACATACAGTGTTGTTGACGGTCCGTCTTTCTGAAGTTGTGTTCAATTTTTTGGAGGAATTCAGTTGCTCAATATCTGTCCACATTTCTTTATTTCCACAGTTCTTTCTACGAGAAACAGACCAATATTAGGTGAGTATTCAACAGTGAGCCCTTGCGATCTCCCTTCCCATCGAACAAAGAGAAAAATAGACATAGTAAAACTTCCACAATGCGATATAGATACTCATGTGTTTGAATAGTCGTCGTAGGTATTTCCAATTTGGTGCTGTGTAAAAAAATGTTGGGATATTCAAACAACTAATTAGCTTTGCCAAAACTACAAAAACTTAGCATTCGCAAAAAAATAATACAGTACATACAGTGTTGTTGACGGTCCGTCTTTCTGAAGTTGTGTTCAATAGGGTACTTGACGAAATTTTACAAACTTGATAAAACAATTCCTGGACACTTGCCTAAGACCCTACGATTATTTAAAAAATATATATTTACGTACTTATCAAGTTTTTAGACTTTCTTCGAAATTTGGCGGGAAAGCACTTATGACGCCACAAGTGTTTTAAAAAGACAATTTGGCAACATAGCAATACCACTAAAGTGTTCTAAGACATAACCTTATTCGGCAGTGAAAGTTGCAAGGAAAGTTGAAATTTCAGAATTCTAACCTCAAACTCCCAGACTTATGATGCCCCGTGAAACCACATTTAGTCAAGAAGTGTTTTTTTTTTCGTAAATACCTATTCAATCGTTTTTCTGCAAATTTTTTGGCTAGGTTGGGCCGGAATTCGGGCTCAGTATTAAGCACTATGGCGCCTTTATAAACACGCCTTCAAGATGGTCCCTAGGCCGAGGTTCTCTCTTTATTAATAACTCATAATACAACTGTACTATTACTACAACGTAGGTAGGTACAAACCTTTGCAGTTTTATCCCATGAATTTCGGCAGACGCCAACATCGGATTATTAGAAAAAATTTGTGCTACTTAAAAAGCATCCCAATTTCGGCAAATTACAGATTTTCCTTTTAGGGTCCATGATATCTTACCTTACACATCTAACAACACGATAACTAGGTCCGCAAATAATATATATAATAGTAAATATTAATAACAAACTGTAATAAATCGCACAGATATTAATATCTACTAATGTTTTGACTTAGCGATATACGGAATCGGAATGACAGTTGGCATCACGGGATGTCATCTGCCGATCAAAAAACCATACGTGTTAGATGACATGTGGATATATGCATATGGTTAGATGCCTAGGTGGGCAGGTAACGTTGCCACATAGGCGAATATTTCCCCCATTATTGATACCTGAATATTTATAGTACGTTCCGTATACAGATATTTTAACTAAACTGTTACGTGGCAGAGATGAAGGTTATAGTTTCCAGCGTGTGCAGCATAAGCAGACACCATTTTGCTATAGAGGAGTCAATATGCGGAATAAAAAAGTCTTTATGTGACAAAATTTGTGTGTGCAATTGCGTTAGTTAAAGCTCAAAAGTTGCAATACATTAAGTAACAGATATTCATAGGCAAGCTGGAGATATTTGAATAGAAAACTGCAATTTGTCCTTGTTCCACGAAATATTGGAAACGGGCAGCGGCAACGTTACAGTTCCGTTCCTCCTGAGAGGCACAGAGTTGCCACTTTTGGCGTTCTGGACAATAGAACGACGAAACTGTAGATTTCAGCCTGAACAAAATTGTGCAACTTCGTCTTTAATTATCATGAATAAATAAGTGTTAAAAGCCGTTGTTTCATTTATTACGTGTTATGTTGGTGCATCTACTGTAAACAGAGTACAATTTTAGAGCAATTAAAAATATTGTCAAGTACCCTATTTTATGGAGGAATTCAGTTGCTCAATATCTGTCCACATTTCTTTATTTCCACAGTTCCTTCTACGAGAAACGGACCAATATTAGGTGAGTATTCAACAGTGAGCCCCTGCGATCTCCCTTTCCATCGAACAAAGAGAAAAATAGCCATCGTAAAACTTCCACAATGCGATATAGATACATTTGCGAAGAACATCATATAAATTATCAGCGTTATAATGGCGGTGCGGGGCGATCATCGGCTGCTCAAAAGTTGGTTCATTAGCGGAAACGTATCTGATAATTCATTTCTGCGGCGGAGACCGCTTACTAATGGCCTGAAATAAGATATCACGGCACGCAATGATACCGCAGAAGTCCATAAATCCGTCGGATGGTAATAAGGAGGCTCTGCCGGCGCCGGCCGACGAATCTAATTAGGAGCGGACTCTGCCAGCTTCGCTTTGTTCGCAGCTCGCGGATGACGAGCCATAGCCAAATATTAATATAGTATCGGGTTTCGGTATCCTTTGTCTGGGTATTGCGGATTCGGCGCTTCTTTTCTCGAATAGCGAAATTTGGACATGCCCATGTTGCCTTCAGTGCCTCCAGCAACGAATGAACAAGTTTCTATGTGGAGAACATTGTTTCTTTGGTACCTACTATATACTATAGAACCGTGAAACATTTCAATAAATACGAACGAAGGGAAGTTTTATTTTATACACTCTTATTTAAACGCATTTTTTTATCAGAAGGACTATTACTTAATCTATGTTAATAACATTTTGATGTTTTATTACAAATGGGGTACCCTTGAATCTATTTATCAGACGAGTATGGTAATAAGTGATATCCCACTCAATTTTAAAAAACATTAAATTATAAACATGAAGACTTAAAACATTGTAATGGATAAGCAATTTGTTCTGATTGTGATTAACGGGAACATATACTCTTACAATGGTGAATTGTTCAGCATTTGGTTGCAAAAGCAGAAGTGAAAAGCAAGAGCCCGGAATTTCATTTCACAGGTAAATGTTTAAGTTACCTTTGAAAGATGCCCTAAAACTTTATTTTTTTCGATATAATTTCTACTAAATTCCTTCTACCTTTTAGTATAGTTTTGGTAGCATTGTTTTGTTTGTAAATAGGACCAATATAATTATTTTTTTATTGAAAATTTCTTAATTCATTATGATAGTTTCATAAAATATGGGCTGGTTTCCATGAGCGCGCATTATTTATTTTATTTTGATTAATTCGGAATCGCCGCAAATAAATATATTTCAGCACTTGACACTAGCTTTACATTTGGGAAATTATCTGCAAATAAATACCAGTATTTAAAATTACATGTAAGTCAAAATTAACTGCCTCTTCATTTTTAATATTTCTGTGATATTGGCTAAGAACGCGTTTCATGCTACGCCACTGGCCTGTCGTGCGATGTGGCAGTCGGTAACAGGGCCGCGAGCGCTGTTACGCGTCCTCTCTCTTTCCTTGCCTAAGCTGCTATGTTTATATGGTTGTCTATCTGTAGATTTTGATGCGTTTGACTATCTTTATAACCTAAAATATGCTCTTGATTTACGTTGCTTCAGAAATATTCCATCCATTTCCCCCCAAAGGATAGAAGATATAATATTTTATTCGTAAATTACATTTATGTAACCAGTTTAAATCTGCTGATGATATTGATTGCGCAACAAACTTCCTTATAATTATTGAACCCTAAACATAACAAGTGATTTAAACCTCTGGATCACTTGCTTGGCAAAACCTGCCCTGGTCGTGAGGAAAAAAAATCGGAAATTGTTGCTGTTGCCATGGAAACGGTTCAATAGAAAATCTGTTTGATTTATCAGGAAATGGTGCTATAAAATTTTCTTCTAAATGTGAATGAAAATTGATTGAAAAATTCAAAGAAACTCACTGTTGACGGTCAATGAACAGCTTCGTCAGAGTTGTGCAATATATTCGCAATAATTTCTTGCCTTCGCAAAAAATATCAAATTCTTGGTCGGAGATTACTTAAATCGCAATCAGGTCCAGGCATTACCTCCGTGCTCGCTGTTAACGTCTAATTAATTTATACAGATTGTTACATAAGTTCCTGTAATGGCTACACGAAGATGGAAAGATTGTTTATTTTTCAGCTAGTTATCTTGATTTCTGCTGAATAAATTGATTTTAACATATTAGGCGGTGTGGGCAGGATCCTTTGTTTTTGATTTTGTTGGTGACTAAGAATAAACTATTGAGAAACTTTAAAAATCATCACAATGAACTTTTGTCAATACATTGGTAAACACTGGTTTTTATATTATATTCAATTTTTGAGACACATTTTTTTCCTGAAGGCCATAGAATGCAATGGTTTTGAATTTTCAAATAATTTCACGTTCAGTTTTATTAGACATGAACATGCTGAACTGTGTTGCCTTTTATCAGTGACTATAGTCACTGCTGTTATCCATATTCAAATAGTAACTAAATATTAAAAATGTATGCGTCGAATCTTATCGACAATAAAATATACCCTGCAGGGGAAACAAAAATGTTCAGTATTGATACAGGGTGTTTTAGATTAAAAATAATTACATTTCTTCATAAAAAATTGTATGTGTCCTTTTATGCTATTCTGATACTGCAGGTCTGCAGGGACATGATATAAAATAAACTCCTGGACAAAATTAACGCAACATCATAAATTTGCCACTTATTTGATGATATTTTTTTTCCGAATTTATGATCCGATTTGAATGATTTTTTTTTGCATTGTAGGCTGATTCCTTGACAATGTCATAGTTTTTGCTGTTTATGATAAACAGCTCATTTTCGATTTATACCGGGTGTAACAAAAATGTTATGTTTTTTTCCGAAAATTCGTATCACCCTGTGGAGTATACTAGCAACCGAAACATAATATAGCAGTTGACATTAGACGGTAGGTCCATCTTTCTTCAACATTTTCTTTTTTGGTTTACTTCATTATCTCTGTTATTAAAGGAGATACACTGTTTTATAGCGTAACATGTTTTTATAGACTTTATTATTCGACACATTCATTGTTAAATGTTTTCAAGTAGGCTATAGAACTTTTCTGACATTTCAAGCGATGTGTCAACAGATGTTGTGTTTTAAAGTTACAAAGGTCAAATAAAATTTGCCATACCGATAAAAACTATTCGGAAACTGCTTATTAAACGTTCGTTTCATATGCTCAGTTGCCCGACTAAGTAGGTATTCTATCGTTTTTTTAACCAGCCTCATTTAAACGTCTTCTGATTGTTCGAGACGATATTGTATGATGGCGAGCAGTTCTAAGCTCACTTTTTAGCCTAGTACTAGTGATATTCCTGTTTCTTAGAGCAGTTTGCCTAATAAAACGCTCATCCCTTGGATCGGTACATCGGTTTCGCCCTTGGCCTGATCTTCGACAGTAAGATACTGTCTCGTTAAATCGTTCAACCATACGACTTATAGGTCTTCCTATCACATTAGCAACATGACACATTGAATAGCCTTCATCCACCAAAGTTAAAGCTCTTACTGCTTCTTCTGCCGATAAATTTTTTGGTCGATTCATTTTTCAATTTTAAAATACTCGTCGGGCAACTGGGCATATGAAACGAACGTTTAATAAGCAGTTTCCGAACAGTTTTTATCGGTATGGCGAATATTATTTGACCTTTGTAACTTTAAAACACAACATCTGTTGACACATCGCTTGAAATGTCAGAAAAGTTCAACAATGACTGTGTTGAATAATAAAGTCTATAAAAACATGTTACGATATAAAACAGTGTATCTCCTTTAATAACAGAGATAATGAAGTAAACCAAAAAAGAAAATGTTGAAGAAAGACTGTCAACTGCTATAAGTTTCGGTTGCTAGTATACTCCACAGGGTGATACGAATTTTTGGAAAAAAACATAACATTTTTGTTACACCCGGTATACATCGAAAATGAACTTTTTATCATAAACAGCGAAAACTATGACATTGTCAAGGAACCAACCTACAATACAAAGAAAATCATTCAAATCGGATCATAAATTCAGAAAAAAAAAATAGCATCTAATAACTGGCAAATTTATGATGTTGCGTTAATTTTGTCCAGGAGTTTATTATTTGAAGTATACCAATGCGAATAGTCTTATAAATGTAACTGCTATGGGCCCGTTTTTCGATGCACTCCCCCCAATCGAGCCGTGCTTTTTAATCGACTATAATGCACACATCTGACAAACGCACACATACACGCGCGCTCGATACAGAGGAGCCGCATTCGCCGTTGTCAATCAAACTATCCCATTGCAACATCCGCCATCCCTATGCCGGTACTCCGTAAGGGCGAAATTCGGCGGTAGCCGGGACACCACGCGAGCGCGCACCGCTCACGCAATTGCATAAGTTAACAATCGCAAAGTGGGTTTCGGCCTGGAAAAGCCCTCGAAAACTGTTTTGATGTGATTAAGCACGATACGTTTCATTTTCCGATTGATGCGGTTAAGTGGCAGAGCCGGGCGCTCCATGCGAGTTTATCTCGTGCGCGGGAGTTCGACAACATGCGGAAACGTCACGATATACCTACCGGTAAAGGTGGCTTCGTCGCTAAATAAAATTTCATTTTAAAAAATGATCCGTTGTTTATATATTCTTCCTGTTATAGCCAATAGCAAAATTATAGCCCTCTTTCTTCATCTCCCAGTCTCAATGTATGCTCAAATTTTGGCTTAAACAGCTTCTAATATTTTCTCTGGAGTTCTGGAGATATTAACATCCAAACTAGCCGTTCTAAAACTAGTTCGGGGAGTGTTGTTATTGTTTTTTAAAAGCCAAGGATGTCCATTATGTGTCTGGCTTTAAGCAATTTTTTGGAAACCAGGTGAACAAATCAGGTCTGAGCTTGGAATTATTAGTTATTTATTTTTCAACGAGACTGCAGAATAATATATATGCATGCTTATAAATATTTGTTTGCATTTATTTTATAGTTCCTAATTATTGTTGTATTGTGTATTATTGGTTGCGTTGCAATAAATAAAAAAATATAATGTGGCCTATAAAAGGAATTACCCTTAGAATTAATCAGCGCTTTCATTATATTTCTGAATAAACTTTATACTCCCAACATAGGAACATTAGACAAATTTTCTTTGATAAGTTTTAACTTGGAAATATATAAAACGGTCCTAGTATAAATTTTTCTACTGAAAACTTAAAACTTGACTTTATAGTTTTATACATAAAGTTTATCTTTCTGACAATACCGCAGAAATGACGTCTTTTTGAATATTCTAGTGCGATTTTGTCATAAACGGTTGATTCTTCAAAATTGGTCAAAAGTACCTTTTGGTAGATTCTTGTTATGTAGTCCAGAAGTGCTTAGCCCCAGAGCCAAAGGGACTATTGAAAAATCGCTACCTTCATAACAAAGGACTTTACATAGTATAATGAAATTGAAGCTAAAATTTTTAAAATCGTTATTAAAATAAAAGTGTTATCAGAATATAATCGTTATTGGGTAACCCCCTATAAGAGCACGGGGTCCTCTGAGGCAAAAATTTTATTAAGAAATTTTCAAAATTTTACTCGAAGATCGATGTGTACAGGATGTAACAGAAATGATATAGTCAATATTGATATAGAGTGTTCTAGAGTTAAAAGTAATGACACTTATTTTTTTCTCTGTGGTCTACGCAGTAGGGTGGAATGAAAATTACATTTTTTTAATATCACATTGTAATAGTGCGGAAAAGTTGCATATCGTGGTTATATATTATGCCTCAAAAAATGGACGATGCAAATAAAAACCTCTACTGTTACACACTGCCTGAAATTTGATAAAAATAATTTGACCGTTTACGTAATGCAACTCTTTGCATATTTTGTTTTTGAAATAGCTGAGGAGCTATTTTCAAATTATCTGTTTCCTTCCTTAATAGTAACAAACCGTTCGTAGAAAAAATCCCTACTCGGGGGCCCCGAGAAAATAAGAACCTAACCACTTGCTAAGTGTAGACTGGCCAAAAGTAAGAATCTTTTTTTTTTTTTGTTTGTTTTCTTCATTCTTCAATCTGCCCTTTTATTTAAATTAATTTTGGTAGGTATAAGTTATTTGGATACTCGTATTGTTGAACGGGCAAAATGGTTAGGTGTTTAACCTTTTTGAGATGTTATTGACTCTTTTCAAAGTAACTTTTTTAGTCTAATCTAACTCTAAATAGAATTTGTCGTAGTCAGTTTCCGCACTCTTTGTACCTGCACATTTTGCTACCGCCTTGCTATAGGGCATTGTAATTATGTCGGATAAAATCAAAATAGGTAACTTTTTATTTACATAATGTAACAAAAAAATACATGTTTTTTTTTGAGGGGGGCTAATTTATAATTTGGGGGGCTTAGTCCCCCCAAGCTCCCCCTTAACTTTGCCACTGGTGGCGGATCTTAGAATAGTTGTAGTTTGTACAAAAATAACTCGTTTTTGAAAGGATTTGGGTAGTGGAAAGGAATCTCATATGTCCACTATCTTGAGGGTTTGATATGAGATCCAGACAGCAACTTTTGTGCACTATTACACTTATGAAAAAAATATTAAGAATACAATTTTTTGTATTTTATTGAGAATCGTTTATTCGATCGTAATTCAAAAATAAAAATTTTCGTTCCAGCCTATTACGCAGTCTACAGGGTACTGAAATATAAAAAAATAATTTGTTCCAACTGTGGCCAAGCTTGTGGAGGTACCTACTTTGGAAATTTGGCGTGGAGTGTTACACGCTAAAGGTGAATTAGGTAGTTGGCAAAAAAACTTTTTTGAAAAAAGTACCCAATTATTATGCATCTATCTATCGTTGGAAGAATATAGACCGATTTTTTTTGGGAAATTTCAACACCCTGTATCAATATTGACCATCATTTCTGTGACATCCTGTTCAAGAGTTAACATGCTTTTTATACCCATTTAGACAAAATGGCAGTATAGGTAACCTTTTTGCACAAAGTGTCTTGAAACAGTCCTTAGTTATATATTTTTTGCTCCGACCTTAGTGAAATAACATAAGGTCCGCGTAGGAAAACAATAAGGAATCGTATATGCACTCATATTGTTAGATATACCGCCGCCCTCCGTTTCGAGAACGGCAAAGCACGTGTGTATGAAAATTAATATTTCCCAGTAGCAGAAGAACAAACAATAACATCGGCGGGGCCCCGAGTGGAAGATTAAAAAGCAGCCCGGGGGCCGAGGGGGTGCATCGGTTGGGGTGCGCCTATCTATCTCCGGATAGCAGCCACTGTGGCCCGGCGCCATTGTCGGCCGAAGTATCCGATTATGCGTGCTCCTTTCACCGCGTCCACACACCCGTGCAATATGTTTTGGCCCATTGCATCCGAAAAATGTAGTTTCGTTTTTTCCGACCGCGGCCCACAGCTGCCGCTCCGCTAATGCCGCATTAACGTCGCCGTGTAAACGGAGAAAAAAGAAGGCACCAACCCCTATAAGCATTCCTCCTTTTTTCAATTAGTAATTGGTATTTAATGGAGTCGGGGGTAATGGCCGTTTGCGCTGATAAATTCGCGTGGGTTTTTACATATTTTAATGCAGGTATAATCGACGGGGCAATTAACGAAAACACGTATATACGAATGCGGATTAAGCTCGTTTTAATAGTGGCGAGGGTTGTCATTACCGGACCCAGACCAAATACCGCTTAAATATGGTACCACCCAATATGCGCCGTCCGTTTCGGGCCGTAAATGCCAAGTATTAAAGCACCATTTGGACCTGGAAATGCTTTAAAATGCCCCCGGAGAAATATCTTGGGAATCCTGAGTATTCCATGCGAAGTTGCTGCGGGGATGGCTGCGGCAGTTGGGCTTTCATCTGTCATTAAAGAGGAAGAATTTTGATGAAAGTACCTAATCCTGTCATCAAAAAAGGTCGATATCTGAATGTTTAATTAATGAACAGTTTTCATTAATGATTTATTTTGAGATTCAATTTTGAGGTTAGGTACATTTTGATTTAAAAAATATGAAAAATGACCCACTAAAATGTGGAGACTACCGGTATCTGTCCAAAATAACATTTAAAAAATATTTTCTTGAAATCGGCAAGTGTCGCAAAATCAAAGCTCAGAAATCGGTACTGAACTAGCCCATTATTGTACAATTTTTTTTTCAATAATTAGGCCTTGGCGAAATGTAAACGTCAGACGGCAGGCCATCGCCCGTCAAAAGTGACCAAATATTCAAAACCCCGCCAATAAAGGTCCATTTAACTTTTCCTTCACATTGCGAAATTATTGATACCTATAACAGCGCAATCTTTCAGTATAAATATTTTAGTAGGTTTGGATATCATCTATTTTTCATGGAGGCTGCACAACAGGCAGTAGTTTGTAATTTCTGTTGGGAAGCGCCGTGCCTCGTCATAATTTTCCAAGTTAAACTTTTTGAAATTTTAACAAATAAACCCATTTTTGGCAAATTTATTTTTTAAATTTCCACAACTAAAAATTACCTTTGAACAGTTATAATTCCAACACACTGTGTTGATAAACAAAAAAATATTTCTAGCTTTATGTTTTGACGTTTTTAAGTTCTAAAGTTTTTGTTCGTTTCTAAAATATTGTTAGAGTTTGGAGTGACATATTCCATAACGTCCTGTATGCACAATATATTATTCAGTGATCGTTCTGAAGGTGCTATTTTTTTCAATCCAATTTTAACGAAAGCGAGGAAGACTTTTTGTATGTTATCATAATTTCAAATTTGGAAAAAAATAATTATGAAATGAAATGAAACAAATTTATAAGTATAATAAGGCCTAGCATAATTTAAAAATGTTGGAATCACGTGACTCAATTCTATCTTGACAAAAGACTTCTCATCTCGCATCTCTTCACTACAGAAAAACAAAAATTCGAGTTTGTGCCTACGATCTAATATAGTCCTCCTTACGGCAGAATGCGTGCGACATAAGGGGGAAGAACTCGCAAATATTATAGAATTAGTCACAGTTCAGGGGCGTAGCTCAATTTTGTGTAACTCACTGACTTAATTTTCATATAATTGTTATTTAATTTATTGTTAATATTATTCTTAACGGTGATGCCTTAGACTATGGAGAAAGTCAAACCCTTATACCATTGGCAATTATTTCTCGTGCTTAAGAATGCAACGTTCTTCCCTGTTTACTCATTTTGCACACGCTATCTCCCGAACATACGAAACGCCACTGAGCTCTCTGAGCCGGCGGAAAGAACTTGATAGCGGCCTAAAAAATGAGGTCTGTATGGTAGCCCAAATACGCAGTTAACTTTACATACTATAGAAAAAGGCACAAAACGCGTTGGCTAACTGATTTTGTCAGCCGACTCCTTCGCAGAAGTACTGTGTTGCCGTATTTCAAAGGCGATGGTAGACGCGACGATGTTGAAAAAAATATAATAGGTGTTTTATCACACCGCGTTAAAAATAAATGATAAACAAAAATGGGTATGTGGTCCCGTAATGCGAGCTTTATTTTTTCGGTATAACAGAGTTCAGAAATTCGGCTTCAATATGATAAAACTTGTATTCGCCAATAAATAACAACTACCTACTCGTATAGGAAATCTCGCAACGCTGCCCGCATTCTTTAGAAACGTTTTCTTTCGTGCTTTGGACTATACATAAGTTGAAAAAAATTTGACCTTCGCCACTTTTGTAATTTCTAGCGATAAAAGTTTCTATTTATCATGATAATTTATTGTTGAAGTAGTTTTCAATCGTCTTCCCATCTCAGAATACAAGAAAATAAAAACTAAAAGTGTTTTCCAGCATCTATGTAGGTATATCCTGTATTATATCAAAAATATAAATTCCATAATGTTAAATTTGGTAACAAATACAACCAAAATAAGTCCATGCACATCTAGAGAGTTTATAAATAAGAATCGAACTGCCTGAACGAAGCTTTGACCTATGCTCTACATACTCACAATACGGCCACATTTCCTCGCCCGAACCGACTCCATTTCGCGTGTATCCTTTTGTGCTTTTTGCCCATTTCCCCAAAATTAGTTTTAATATCATTATATGGTCGAATAAGTTTTTGGTTACTTGTCAGTTCCAGTAATTATTTTGAATAATGGAAATTTTTTACTGCGTGCACTGAATGCGTTTGAAAAACCCAGTCGCGAATTAGCAACAATTAAGCGGAAACGCATAAACGCCATCAGCTTTCAATTAAAAACGGCCACAAAAACTTTCTTTCCGTTTCTTTCTCTCAGGGCACCGTTCGACTCACGTACATAATACGTACCGGGGTTCGTCTCATACTACTACATTCTGCCAGGCATAATATGTAGGTACAGGGTCATTCACTTAAGATTCTACCCCTTAACTTTTTTGTTTTTATTTTGGGAAAAAAATGTAAATATGAAATTTTATAATTTTTTTGCGATTTCAGGTATGTATTAAAAAAAAATGAATGTCGAGTTTCGAAGATATAGACCAAACTTATGTTTTTTATATCGAACACCCTGTATATTATCGATTTTGAAATCTACGCATTTTTCTGGTGTCAAAGATATACAGGGTGAGTTTTTTCGAAGCCCACTATGGGAATCTCGGAAACTAGCAGGGCTAGAACAAAGGTTAAATGGGGAAAGAATTGCAGTTTTGAATGCTCAATCTAATAACCCTTTTGGATTTTTAAAAATGTTCACGGCTCACTAGATATTTTGAAAAAAGTGATTTTTTGCTATTTCTTCAGATCTCTGTAGCTCCGTTATTTCTGATTATACAGAAAAACTGTAGAGACAAAAATTGGAGATAATTTTGGGCTTAATAAATCCAATTTTTTATGTTGTTTGTGATTTTTGAGATATCAAATAAACTTGTGTTTTTTTTAAATGTAAATCATGGTTGGCTGTGGCCTTATAAAATCGGCAATTTTTTGAGCTTTCCAAAGATATAATACTCAGTATAGTTATTATAAAAAATAAAAGAGCTATGGCTAATTTAAAATAAAAAAGGTGTTCGAATAATCCACCATTATTATTTATGCAAATATTGCATCTTTTTAAAACTGAATTTGTCGCCTGTCAACACTGGCAATTGCTTCTAAAACAGCTGCTCTTAATTCAGCAATTGTCTCATACTTTATTTTGTACTGTTCCCCGCAAAAGATATCCAAAACAGACAAATCGGGGGATCGGGGCTGCCTGGAAATAAGTCCATTTATCCCTATCCAACTAGTTGGTAAGAGCTGATCTAGGTAATTTCTTACGGGCAAATAATTATGTGGTGAACTCGGTGGTGAAGCTCCATCATGATAATTTTTATTTTATTTTGTTACATTTTGTTACCAGCTAAAAATAAAATATTTGAAAGTTTCAAGTATGTCTTATTATAAAATAGAACATAATTATGAAAATATTCCATGGCAGACTATGTGAAAATTAAAAAAAAAATCAGAAAATTAGCCATAGCTATTTTATTTTTAATAATAACTATACCGAGTATTATATCTTTGGAAAGCTCAAAAAATGGCCGATTTAATAAGGTAACAGCCAACTATGATTTACATTTAAAAAAATACAAGTTTATGTCATCTCAAAAACCACAAACAAAAAAAAATTGGATTAATTATCTTATTAAGTACAAAATTATCTACAATTTTTGTCTCTACAGTTTTTCTGTATAATCAGAAATAACGGAGCTACAGAGATCTGATGAAATAGCAAAAAATCACTCTTTTCAAAATATCTAGTGAGCCATGGACTTTTTTAAAAATCCAAAAGGGGCATTAGATGGAGCATTCAAAACTGCAATTCTTTCCCCATTTAACCTGTGTTCTAGCTCTGCTAGTTTCCTAGATCCCCATAGTGGGCATCGAAAAAAACTCACCCTGTATATATTGTGGAAACCAGAAAAATGCGTAGATTTCGAAAATCGAGAAATATACAGGCTGTTCTATCTTCTATCTAAAAAGCATAAGTTTGGTCTATATCTCCGAAACGCGACATTCATTTGTTTTTCTGAATACACAACTGAAATCGCAAGAAAATCGTACACAATTTTCATATTTACAATTTTTCATCCAAAATTAAAAACAAAAAATTTAAGGGGGGTATAATGTTTTATGAATAACCCCCCTGTACACAAAAGGTTAGTACAACTTTACTAATGCAATTTATTACTTGCTTCTTTTTGTAAAGGTAAAATGCAAATTTATAACTTGTACCTAACCATCATAATTTGATACATTTTAGTTTATGACTAAATAAATAGCCAACTGCATACGGGCATCGATTATAATAATTGTGCAATAATTCTACCTGGGGCAGTTCTTATAGACGTCTTATAAATATAAAAAAAATTGTTTTATATACACTTTAATATCGGATCAATTACCATTGTAAATAAATTAGTTGGTAAGACAGCCCCTAACACAGAGGTTATTCCTCAGAATTTCATATTGTATGGGTAGATAATCTACAACTATCAACCCTGACGATTGGAAATGAATTGTTCTCAGTCTTCAGTTAGTTCAGCACACTAAAGTCATTTAAAGGCACACTAAGAGAGTACCTTTATGACGCAATCGTTGCTGTATTCACCTCTCACGTTCCGATCTCCCCCAACTTCGGTTTATTTAAGTGTACTAATTAAACCAAGCCATTTTCATAATTCAGAGTTTGCATTTCGGGCGGTAAGTGCGCCCGATAGCGGACCGCTGTACGCTACGTACTCTTTCAAAATGTAATTGGTAAACTGCGGGGTTTATTTACTATAGGCCGGTGCAATTAACAGCACACGGCTAACGCACAGTGCATGTCGTGCACTGCAAATACAGGGAGTCCAGATCAGGGCGGTCAGTGGCGTCGAAGGAGCCAATGGCGATGCTCACAGGAAACGCTCAAGAGATTTTTTAACATAGACGAGGCATCCAAACGACCTGCCTTACGTTCCCATATTCAGTGACGCCACGTCTAAAAAATACTATCCAATATTCTTTCAGTAGCGTAGCTAGGGGCCCTCCCTTTTGTAGTCCAGTAACGATATAGATATAAATTTTCAAATGAAAAAATTGACGGAAAGTACCTAATTTTTTAAGGTTGCTCATTGTTTTCTGCGAGTACCTATCCAACCAAAAAGATCACACTTAGACCCTCATTATAGACCTCGTAATAGGAATGGTTTCTTACTTATTTCTAACAAAAAAAAACACTGATAAAAATTGTAGATAAAAAAGTTGTCTGCAACCTTGCTTTATGAATTTCTTTTATAACTTTGTTCATTAAGCGGCGTTTTCTTCTATAATTCGTAAAATAAAAAAGTTACAAATAAAAATGAGAAAAATTGTAGGGAATCAAATTACCTATAGCTGCGGCTTTTGTCAACATATTTTTTTGTTAAAATATAAATACGAAACCACATCTATTGCATTCTTCATTTTGAGTGTCATCGCAGTGCCAGTTTAGCCAAACTTCGGGCCCTTGGGCACTATAGATTTAGGGCCCCTTTTAATAGACTGTCGTCGGTCATTCTTTTAATTGAAACCAAATTTGGGTTTAACTTTTTATTACAAAATAGAAAATAAAAACATAAATGTACATGCAGATTATTTTCGCAAAACTGATCAAATAAATTGTATTGTTTTTATTTTCCCAGTAGATATTTTTATTTTTATTAATATAATTTTTGATTTCTAAATTCTACATGTCGATACACGCATGCGAGAGCATTGCAAGTGACATTTTTGAGATTTTCACTTTTTTTATTTCCTCGGGTCTAAAGTCTATCCAAGTTACAGAGGCAGTGGATCGACTGTTAAAACATTGTAACGCTATATTTTTGTCTGGAAAAACCACAAGTTTTTTAAAGGTAATGGCATTTTCAATGTTCTTACGAAGTTTTATTGAGACACGATACGTTTACAATTATAATACTTATTATAAGTAGACTAAAAGAAGTCAATTTTTCCATTTTTACCTGTTTTACAAGTATTTACTGCAGCCATTTTTTTTTTCATCTGTATGTTAAATCAAACGAATATGGTCTGTTTTAAGAAAGCCACAAAAACCGTGCAAAATCATTGTAATACAAGGTGTTACAATGTTTTTGCACGGAAATTGTTTAAAATCAAATACATTGTAACTTCTAATATTTAAAATTGTACCATGGAAAAACATCGTAAAGGACTGTATAATGTTTTTACCGTAAAATTGATGACATTTTTGGAATTGGAAGTACAAAAAAAGTAGAAAAACTCCCCTAAACCGGCGGGGCCCCGGGGCGCCGCCCCGAATTGCCATAGCATAGCTACGCCACTGTATTCTTTCCACAAAAGTTCTTAACGTTTACACCGAGAGTTACAGGTCAACTTTGTTCTTGTGCATACCGTGAAATCGCGTCGCGACTTACTAGATGACATGAAAGATGGGGTGGGGATCCGAGCTCCGTCGCAACTAACCCCGCATGCATGCCTACCTTAACGGGGAAGCCTACGCCACTGGCTGGCCCAAAGGGCCAGACTAATAAGTCCGCGGCCTGGTCGAAGTGACAACGGCCAGCCAAATACCGCAGGGCCCATCTCTCACCCGGTGTTATTGCTGGCGGCCGACGCAACCCAAACAGATTTCCATTTAATGCCCTTCCAGGGTACATAGCGCCCGATCACGTCACGACTTCATTTGCGGCCGGCGGTGTCGCTCTCCATGGAATGGACAATGCGGCGGGCATTGCCGCAATGACCACCACCACTACCACCGCTAGAGAAGACCGGCTTGGAAATAATAAGGAAGTTAGAAATCCTGCGTGTGACAACTACATAAGGAGCTACGGATGATGTGGAGTCGAAAGTTCCGACACAGAAAATAATCCCTTGATGGCAAATGGTGTACCTACTCTTGCTTGGATGTTATTGCTTTGGTTCTCGTTAAAAGTATAAGGAAACAAAGTTCTCATCAAAGAAAATGTGTTTCTGGTTCTGTGTTCTCTATTATCTCTCTCTGTCTCGCTTCACTCCTATATTTCTCTCTTTCTCTAAGTATTCCATATTAATACCTCTTGTGTTATCAATGGGGTGATTCAAAGAATCGTTTAAATACCTAGAGACCTTGATTACACCTTTAAAAAATCAGTTGTAAAGCGATTCGACAGTCGTAATTCCAATAATTTCCTTTGTCTTTAAACAGGGTAATTGGCACTAATTGTTCGTGTAAAAACAGTTTCTTTGGGCGATTTAAAAGTCGATTTTGCCGATTTCATGCATTTTTCGGTTGATTTTGCGATAACCATCTATACGGTACTATAAAATAATTAATTCGGGGCACCTGGCAACGGGCTATTTTTCATTTCTTTAATTACTGCGGTAGGAATGTATTATAGATAGCATCTATTTAACGTCGTTTTGGGGGATCATCGATGTGGAACCGGGTAATATATTGGAGACTTTAAATGGTATTAATGGCGCGCATTAGTAAAATAGAACATGATCTGCGATGCACAAATTGCACACTGTAATGTAAATACCAAGTTCATGGTAATAGTTTACGATAAGAAATTAATAACTACAAACGGAGAACGTACAGGATGTTGCCAGCCCAGTATTTCCTGCATCACCATGATAGTATTCACGACCCTCCTTCAGAAAGCAGCTCAGAGGAATAACGAGGATAAAGGGAGTATCTACTAACAAAAAGAGCCAATATTTTTGAGTACGCTGAATCATAGTATGCTAATTTAACACTAATAAAATCATCATCAGGCACCTCAAAACGTCCAACATGGCAACGCCGCCGCATTCCATGCGTCTCTGCATTTTTGTAGGCACGGGAAAATAGAATTTGACCTAGAAAAAAATATTAACAGCAATTTTGTTTTACCATATCAAAGTTATAAGTAAATACGTTGGTAGAAACCAAAAATTAAACATTTTAAAAAAACGGAACCTTGAGTTACCTCAAAAAAACACCTATTTTTCGTTAGAAATTTCGAGCAAAAATGTTAACTGGATTTTTTTAGACTCTTTAGCTAAAAAAACTTCCCTTGCTAACATATATTAAGAAATTAAACATTTTAAGAATATGGAAGTAACATAGATCGACAAAGAGGGATAAAAATCGGATAATTTTCTATTTCGGCAAAAGCAAAAATATTAACTACGTTTTTATTGCAGATGATCATTCCCTTTTACAAATATAATGTAACTCATTGTGTCTCATGTGAGAGACACGAGCGCCCGGTATATGATTGTCGCGACCAAGTTGGCCTATTGTTACTGTCAGAAGAATTTAGTGTGTGTGTCAGATTTAATCTTTGCGTTGCAATAAAACGGTTCATTGTTCCGCGGTATTTTCTTTCGAACCAGTGTCCCGGGGCAGCCGGAGGCTTGTCGGGAGGGACACTACATTTTGTGGCGACCGTGACAGGACCGCGGGACGTGTTCACGTGAGCGTTCAGGATTGTGCTCATGTTATTGGTAGCCTGCGACTTCAGGCTATAACATGGAAGCTGCCAAGAAGAATCGCAAAGTGCTTCGCGGCGCTTTTACTCGGTCCGCGAACGAGTTGGAAGCACTGTTGTCGGCACAGACGCCTGATCTAGATGAGATTGAAGTCAGCTGGGAAATCGTGCATAAAAAATTCGGAGAAGTAAACGTTGTAAACGAGGCTGTATATTCCATGCTACTGGAGCAAGATGCAAGTGAAGATACACTGGAAAAAGATGTCAGTGAAAGCGATGTTTATTTAAAAAGGTACACGACCCTCCGAATAAAATCTCATGCCCTCCTAGATAAGCGTGACGTAGATACCAACAAGGACATCTCGGAGGCAGGTAATAGTAGTGGAGGCCGAAGTGGAGGCGCAGGTAGGCTTAATTTTAAATTACCTAGAATTGAAATAAAAAGATTTAGCGGCGAAATAAAAGACTGGTTGAGTTTTTGGGCACAATTCCGAAAGGTGCATGAAGACCAGAGCATAGACGTACGGGACAAGATTGCCTACTTAGAGCAGGCCACTGTACCAGGTAGCAGAGCTAGGCGCGTCGTAGAAAGTTTTCCTGCGATGGCGGAAAATTACGAGAAGATGGTGGACTGCTTGAAAGCGAGGTATGGTAGGGAAGACCTGCAAATCGAGGTGTACGTGCGCGAATTGTTAAAGCTGATTTTGAGTAACTCTGTAGGTCGTGGAGACGTCGACATTTCTTTGCTTTACGATCGCATTGAGACGCAGATAAGGGCGCTAGAAACGCTGGGGATTACCAAGAAAAATTGCGCAGCCATATTGTTTCCACTCATCGAGTCATGCCTGCCAGAAGGATTGCTGCGAGCCTGGCAACGTTCGGGTGAGTTTTCTGGGGTTTGCGGAGGGAAAACTGAAGAGTTTTCCGAAGAATCACCACTACAAAATCGGTTAGAGAGTATTATGCGGTTCTTAGAACGAGAAGTTGAGAATGAACAACGCATTGTTCTCGCGACTGATAAGTTTGGATTAAGCAAGGGGGTATCGAGCAAATCGGCGGCTGCACCCAACAAGAACAGACCACAACAGGTTCCTGAGCAAAAAATGGCTACTGCGGCCTGTCTTGTAAATTCGGAAATAGGAAAATGCGTTTTTTGCGATGGGGGTCATGCGAGCGGCAGTTGTTTTAAGGCACAGGGGCTAACTCTAGAGCAGCGTAGGGAACTCCTCGTCAAAAGGAGTGCGTGTTTCAGATGTTTGACACCCGGTCACGTTTCTAGAAGATGCCGGAGTAAGCAGAGGTGCACGATTTGTGGAAAGCTACATGCCTCGTTAATGTGTACACACTGTACACAGCCTTCACCCTCGTCGAAGGAAGGGCCTGTGGAACAGCCGGTAAGTCAGGCGCTTGTAAATCGGACTAATTCTCCGGTGGTTTATCAAACATTGTGGGTAAACATCGTCTGTGGGCAGAAATCTCGTAAAGTTCGGGCTTTCTTGGATGGTGGTTCCGGGCGATCGTACATTTTGACCTCCACAGCGAGAGATCTCGGATTTGAGCCGGTGGGCTATGAAACGGTTGTTCATAGCTTGTTTGGGGGACTGGTCACTTGTCCACAACAACATTCTCGTTACGAGATTCGGTTGACTGACGATAGAGGGCGTTCTTGTGTTGTGAGCGTATTAGATTATCCCGAGATTTGTAATACGGTTTATCCCATTCATCAGGGAGTGTGGATGAGCGAGCTAGAGTCTCATGGCATTATGTTGTCAGATGTTTTTAATTCTGGGCCTATCGAGGTTTTGTTGGGCGCCGACATATTGGGCAAACTTTACACCGGACGCAAGGTGGATTTAAGATGTGGTTTGAGCGCGATGGAAACCATCCTAGGTTGGACTCTTATTGGGCGGGATTCGACATGCGAGGCAGAGACTAGCTCAGCGATGACTGTTCTGTCATTGTACGTGAACGATGCACCCATTACAAAGTTATGGGATCTGGACGCCTTGGGAATCATTGACTCCGCAGAAAGAAAAACACGTGCGCAGTTGGAGTTGGCGACAAAAGAACTGTTCCTGCAGACTGTTAGACGAGACGATCAGGGCCGGTATATCGTAAGGTTGCCGTGGTTGGAGGGACATCCACCCCTACCATCCAACTATAGATTGGCAGAAAAAAGGTTGGAATCCACATTGAATCGGTTGAAGTCAAAGGACATTTTAGACGATTATGGGCAAGTTTTCGAAGAATGGCTAGCTGAGTGTATCATCGAAAAGGTCTCTGAGGAACAGTTTGACACTGAACCCTGTCATTACCTAGCGCACCGACCAGTCGTAAAAGAAGGAAGCACCACGAGGATCAGGCCGGTCTTTGACGCCTCTGCGAGCGAAAGAGGAAAGCCGTCCCTGAATGATTGCCTAGAAGTTGGACCAAACTTGATAGAATCAATTCCTTCTCTCTTGTTGCGCTTTCGAATTGCTAAGCTGGGTGTTGTGTCGGACGTGAAGAGGGCCTTTCTGCAAGTTGGTATTGATGAAGCAGACCGGGACTTCCTGCGATTTCTTTGGACGAGTCCAGACGGGAAGCGAATCGTGTTTCGTCATAGGCGTGTGGTTTTTGGGGTGAAATCAAGCCCATTTCTACTGGGGGCAACCATCGACCACCACCTTCGAGCTTGTGCAGAAAAGTGTGATAATTCTGACGTCCCATATAGCAAAGAGACAGTGGACAGACTGTCACGTAGCTTTTATGTCGACAACTGCGTGACCAGCCTTGCGGACGAGACATCCCTCGAAGTTTTCATCAAGGAATCCGTGTCTGTCATGTATGATTCGAAGTTCGAACTGAGAGGGTGGGAGTACACGAAGCGCGTGGAATCTGAAGGAGAGCGTTCTGTTCCAGTTTTAGGATTGATTTGGGAAGCGAATAAAGATGTCCTAATGCTTAACGAAAAGTGTTTCAAAGTCGAGGTCGTTGAAAGCAAGGTGGTGACGAAGCGATTGATCCTTTCTGTGGCACAAAGGATATACGACCCAATAGGGTACACCTGCCCTGCCGCGCTTCAGCCAAAAATCCTGTTGCAGCTAACCTGGAGTAGAAAGATGAATTGGGACGTTCAAGTGGATGAAGACATCGAACGCGTTTTCCAAGAGTGGACGGCAGGTTTGCCTTTTCTGTTCAAGATACAAATACCTAGGTGGGTTAAAGCTGGTCCTGGAGAGGTACGTCATAGGAGCGTCCACGTTTTCTGCGATGCTAGCAAGGACGCGTACGCCGCGGTGGTTTTCCTGCGTACGGAATCTGAGAACAAGGTGTCGGTGTCTCTGATCGCTGCAAGAGCCCGGGTTGCTCCTCTCAAAGAAGTCACAATTCCAAGGCTTGAATTATTGGCGGCGACGTTAGGAGCACGTCTTGGATCATCTGCAATGCAAGATTTTGATGATGAGGTCGAGGTTCACTATTGGAGCGACTCATCAACGGTTGTTTCGTGGATCCGCAGATTCGAGGAATGGGCCACCTTTGTTGGAAATAGGGTAAAAGAGATCAGGTCGTTGACACGAACCGAATGTTGGAACCATTTGCTTGGTTCTATGAACCCAGCGGACCTTCCTTCGCGTGGTTGTTCTCCTCAACGCCTGTATGAGTCGAGATGGTGGGAGGGCCCCAAGTGGTTGTACGAAGATCCTGTTCTATGGCCTTGTGGTGAACTGATGGCCAACGAAGAAGAAGTACTCCGAGAAAAGAAGAAAGGAGTAGTGGTCTCTATGTTGGACATAAATGGCGATCCCTGGCATCTGTGTTACTTCTCAAAATTTGGAAAGACGTTGCGGATGGTTGCTTGGACTCGTCGTTTCATCGACAATGTTAGGGACACGCAACAACGCAAGACCGGTACCTTGACTGTAGCCGAAATCGATGAAGCTGAAGTATTCGTTTGGCAAATGGTTCAAAAGGAATGTTTTGAAGGGGAAACTGACCAACGCCTTCGAACGTTGCATCCTTTCACTGATGGAGCCGGGTTGATTCGCTTGAAAACTCGGATTTCGAACAGAGAAGACACCGAATGTTTCCGTTTTCCAGTTGTTTTATCTGGAAAGCACCTCTTAGTCCAGCGCATGATTTTTGATCTTCACGAAAAGTCGTTACATGTTGGCCCACAGGGAATGTTGGGGTTGCTTCGAGAGAAATACTGGGTTCTTGGGGGAAGACGAGTCATTCGCTCAGCTTTATCTCGTTGTGCCACTTGTAGGAAACAAGACAGCAAGCCGTTTCAAGAAGAGAGCCCTGCGTTACCTGTCGATAGAGTGCGAGATGCGGCGCCATTCGAGATTACGGGCGTAGATTTTGCTGGCCCTTTGTTTCTGAGATCGGGCGAAAAGGTGTGGGTGTGTCTATTTACGTGCGCGATATATCGGGCGGTGCACCTGGAACTAGCGATGTCATTGTCGACTTCTTGTTTTATGAAAGCCCTACGACGTTTTGTGGCCAGAAGAGGTCGACCCCACACGATCTACAGTGACAACGGGACGAACTTTGTCGGTACAGAAAATGCGTTCGCCAGTTTGGACTGGGTTTCCGTTTCTGAATATGCCACGGCGCAAAGAATTGTTTGGCGCTTTAACCCCCCTACTGCTGCCTGGTGGGGTGGATTTTGGGAAAGACTTATCGGTATCCTCAAACGTTTATTGCGGAAGGTTCTTGGCAACGCGTGTTTATCGTTCGAGGATCTGTCAACTTTAATGTGCGAGTGTGAAGACGTGATCAACTCTAGACCCATCACGTACGTTTCCACCGATCCGAGAGACTTAGGCGTTCTAACCCCTGCGATGTTTCTACGAGAAGTTCGAGCGTCTGGAGTTCCGGATTGTGACGCAGTTGATCGTAGTTCCTTATGTCGTAAAGCAAGGTACCGTCAGAGATTGTGTGACGATTTGCGCCGACGCTTCCGATCAGAATATTTGGGTCAACTGAAGTTTAATAGAAGCTGCCAATCGACTGCAATGATTCGTTGTGGCGACATTGTTTTGGTGGGAAGTGATGGGAAGAAGCGTCTGGATTGGCCGATTGGACGTGTCCTCGAGCTATTCCCTGGAAGAGATGGAAAGGTCCGTCTTGCGCGAGTTCATACGGCTCGTGGTGTCCTGCTGAGACCCATTCAACGCCTGTTCCCAATGGAGTGTCGGGAGTCATCAGAAAAGTCTGCTGCTTCGGAGTCTCGTTCTGCACCAGAGAGTACGGGCGTACCAGAAATCGATTCCGAGTGCAATGTGCGCGCTACGTCGGTAAGTGCGGGAGTGCAAAAGGTCAATTCCGAGGGCAGTGCGATTCGCCCATTTATGAGTGTCACGCGAAGTGGTAGACTTTCGAAGATGCCTAAGAGGTTTAGATAAGAGGAAGGCTTCTTTGTCTCAAGCCTTAGATATAAGTTGTATTTGTTAGAACAGTTTAAGTTTGCCTTGTGTGCAACGAGCTTTCGTGTCTCGATTGTGAGTTACTTAAAATGAAACGTTCCTCAGGTGGGAGGATGTCTCATGTGAGAGACACGAGCGCCCGGTATATGATTGTCGCGACCAAGTTGGCCTATTGTTACTGTCAGAAGAATTTAGTGTGTGTGTCAGATTTAATCTTTGCGTTGCAATAAAACGGTTCATTGTTCCGCGGTATTTTCTTTCGAACCAGTGTCCCGGGGCAGCCGGAGGCTTGTCGGGAGGGACACTACACATTGGTATAGACTAGGCAAAAATATTAACTGTTTTTTTTGTTTAACTTTTTACAACATAACTATATTAAATCACATATAGCGAAATTAAACATTTATTTACGGCGCATGTAGGTCAACTGTCATTTGTCATTTCAAAATACTTCCGTTAGGTACCAATTTTTGTTTAATTTCAAAAAATTTAACAAGACTTAGTATCCACTTACAAAGTTTAACAAAAATCAGCCAGTTAATAATTTTGCTCTCAAAGACAGCTTCAAATTTCTTTAAAATGCGATTTCCGACGAAACAATATGTTTAATTTCAGAACAAACTGTTAATGTTTATTTTTTAAGGTAATTATAAATAATGAAAACGTAGTTAATAGATATTTTTGCCCAAAAAAATACATATTCCGCCAAATGTCATTTTTACATCATTCGGATACCTACTTGCGCAAACGTAATCTGTTTAATTTATCAATCTCAACTTTATATACCTTATTTACTAATAAATGCAGCTTAAAATTCGCAGTTAATATTTATGCCGTCTTTAGTACAACAAGAAAATGTATTTTTCTAAAAAACGCTCACACGCGTATGTTTATTTTGTATAAAAAACAATTCTGGCGTTCATTTATTACCAATATTTTGTGATGGCATTATAAAAATGCGGTTATGAATTTTGTCTAGGTTTCGTTATTTTTTACCGTAATATGGCGTGCCAGATTTACTATAAAATTGAACGAAAAAAGTCACAAGTAAACGTTGTATACACGGGCGTACCTAATGTTTGTTTACTTTGGTAAATTTACGTTATATTTTGTTCTTGGTTGACTACAAACGCGTGCATTTTGATTCTTTCGCTCCCTCTATCCTTGGTTATTTCTCTGAGGAGAGCGGCGACCATTAATGGCCTTAATAATCCCCGATTCTGGTGGAAGAAACTCGAGCAACATCAATCAATAGACGTTGTACTCTTCTTCACGATTCCAAGAAAACGTAACCCAATCACGATAACAACGTGGCATTATAAATCAGTATGGGCACCGAGAAATGCGGGATTCGGCTCGGAATTCGAGCGGGCCCCGTCCGCTGATTGGCGCAATTTTTGCGCGAGACGTGTAATTTGCGGGCCCGCTGGCTGACCCCATGCACGATCAGTCGCCGAGATTTGAATATTGATTATTCGCCGTTTTGGTTCCTAGCCACGGGTGCTCTCCGGTCGGGTTCTCTCGAAGATTTAGGGGCCGTCACGGACGTTTGAAGAGCGCGAGGCCCGCGGCGCCCCGTTCGAAACTAGATCTGGAGTTGTTAGAGAACAAGGGCAGGCGCGAGAGTGGTGGAGATATCGGTGTGGTGGTACCGTTGGCGAACTTTAACCCATGTTTGAAGAACGATAGAGAAATATGTAGAGGTAGAAAGTGTGAGAATATATAGACATGGTGAGGGAATAGAGATCTAACAAGTCATAAGTATTTATAAAGTCTTCTCACGGCTACAGCTCATATCCTGGAAAACAAATGGCGGTGATGGCTAACAATGTGTTTTGCATTGTATTGTGTCTTCTGAAAGTGCATGGTGAACCAAAAAAGTGCCAGACGTGACAGTGAGCAATCTTTAATAATACGCTATTTTTTTATTCGAATCATTTCAGTAGCCATTTGGAGGTCGATACCTATGCGGTTCGCACTCATATCTTGACCACCCTGTATACCTGCACAAAGACACGCCCGACCGAGTGATCAATTTGGCTGCCATTTTGTGTTCCTTCTAAATGAAGCAGGTATTTTAAAATGTTATAATTTCTTTAGAACAACATCTAAAACATGGTCGAAAACTGACCAAGAACCAAACCAAAAATTGAAAACTTGTTTTTGGCTGAAACATTAAACGCCAATGATTCCGCAAAATGTTTAAAGAATAACTGTCACTGGCACTTTATAGTTCGTACTACTTATAGCAGCCCCATACAAACTATTAATTTAGGTACCAAATGGCGGCGTTTAATAATCTATATTCCCTGCCCGTTATTCTGTGCAATAGGACACACGGAATGGGTTATAATATGTGTCTTTAAACACTACAGAATGCTCGAAGTTTCTTCGTATAGTCCTCCGCACTTTTTTCATACTTACATGTTCCAGAGATCATTCGTTAGCCGGTTGTTTTGGAGAGATCACTCGAGTTGTGTCGATACAGCGTCCTCTCCAACGGTGTAGGACTTACGTAAATACCCTCCCAAATTTATGCACCGTTTACAACTTGCCAGTTGTTGTTCGGTTGTCCCAAAAACAGCGTCATAAACAAAGACCGGTAGTATAGGCACCCCGCGGTAGCGCATCAACTCCTCCAGGCGTGATCGCTCTCACATGCCCATTGAAGGCGGATTAGGTGCCCCCGTGGAGCCGCCGAAAAAGGTGATACGGATGGCACCTTTGTCGCGACAATGCCCGGCCACTTACGCAACTTTTGTCGGCTTTCCCGAAATCTGATTGAGCTCAGAGGTGACGCGGACCGTGTGAGGGGATTCGGGGAGGCAGATGGGCATGTAATGGGGGGCCGGTATTACAGACTATGAGTGGGGGAGGGGCGCGTTTTTTTTATGGTAATGGCGTGGGACACTAGCGGACAAAAAAGTCGCAGAGGCGTGAAAGAATGGTAGGAGACAGTTCACGAGGTTTTACAATAGTATTAGGGTTGATATTAAGGAAAGGTGTTTTTAAGGCACTTGGCACACAAGATCTCTTTTGAATTGCCAGTTGTAAGCTTGCAATAGTTTAACAAAAAGAGTGAAACTATACGAAATCTGTCCCAGATCAAAAGAGGGGCAGGGGAGCGACGGCAAATCACGAACACTTAATAATAGACGAGCCTGTTGCTAATTTGGCCTTAAAAAAAAACGAATGCTCCCCCTAGCGCCATCCTTGTTTGTCAGTGTATCCAAAGTGATATTTATGTTTTATGATCGAGATCCAATCCGGTGTCCTCGATTTTGGCAAGTCCTCGATTTTGGCAAGTAGTTTCGATGTTCTACATCCATATGGCGAGATGCCGTTTCCGTTTTTACAGTGGCGCCCACCTTTGAGTTTTTTTGGCAAACTAATCGAGGTAAAAATCCTCATTTTTCGTGTAATCAGTATCTATCTACAATACAGGCAAAAAATTATAAGGCATGTTTATGTCTTTAAGTTTAGGAATGCTTGATAATACAGCAAATCTATTTTTAAATTTACAATTATGAAAAAGTAGGTAGATACTTACACAAACCCTTATGTCACTTTGGTGCATGGACTCAAAAGTTAATTTAAATTACAAAATACCCCATTCTGACACCTATCATCGAATCAGATATCAAAATATTGGGTCGAAACTTGGTTACTACGATTTCCGTCTTACGTATTTTATAATACACATAGAGCTTTGAGTCCTTCCTGGGATTCATTATTCAAAGGTTTTATGACCTCGGTCAGTGACGAGATGTTTTGTGGTTAGAAGTGACAAATGACAAATGTTACACAGAGAAAAGAGATTATTTGGATTTACCAAACCGATTTGTTTGAAAATATTGAATTAATTCAATTCAATTTTATTTCTGCCAAACTTTTTTACTTAATCAAAGAAAAATAATTTGTTTGATCCAAGGACTCATGCTATCTAAATATTCAACCTAAAGTCTATCCAAGTTACAGCGGCAGTAGATATAAGCGATCGATTACCAGGGTCTGACTAATATGAGATTCCCAGTGGCTTGTAATTCTGAACTAATTCTTTTAGAAGTTCTAAAAATTATTGTGTTTTTACCTTTCGTATGGATCTTTATAAATTTCCTTAAATTAAGTAGCAATATAAATTTACAGAATATACTGCTCGCGATCCGATCTAAAATATGCAGGAAACTCGACTGAGGGAAGAGCCGGCCCTGCATTCTGCTCGCCGCGTAAACACTTGACATTTTATGACGGCCAGACCAATAAGAGAAGAAGTCACGTGGTGGCCAATGTTTTGATCCACTGCCTCCGTAACTTGGATAGACTTTAATAATTTGTTATTACAAATAAACATTAATTACATACCTAATATTTATACAAACCATATGGACCGGGAGATAGTGACAGATTTTTGGACGTGATTTTACTCAGTATGCGTTGCAAAGGGCATTATGTGGCACATATTCTCACAATAATAAGGTATGAATCAGAGAGTCATCCTGGGTTCTTCATGTGAAAAACTGAGTTTTCAATTATTCCAAAAATATGCGTTTTGATATGATTTTATACAGGCTGCCATGTGTTTTATAATGAAGTTCAAAATAGAAAATTCCTCGGAAAATTATAGGCATACCGTTAGCGTGGGTCCAAAACGCTATTATTGCCACGTGATCTTGTATTTTAATAATTAATTTTTCTGAACAGGTTGCCAATGAGAAGTATGCAAGTTCTTGTTATGAAACTGCTGAAGAAAAGATCGCATACCGTTTGCGCATGTCCAAGTACACTTTACATCGAATAACTCGTTTAAATCATTAAATAACATTCAATTTAAACAGTACTTGGACATGCGCGAAAGGTATGCCATCTTTTTTTCAGCATTTTCATAACAAGAACTTGCATACAGCCTGTTCAGAAACGTGGAAAAATTAATTATTAAAAAACAAGATCACGTGGCAATAATAGCCCTTTGGACCCACCCTAACGGTATGCCTATGGTTTTCCGAGGAATTTTCTATTTTGAACTTCATTATAAAATACATGGCAGCCTGTATAAAATCATATCAAAACGCATATATTTCGAATAATTGAAAACTCAGTTTTTCACATGAAGAACCCAGGTGACTCTCTGATTCATACCTTATTATTGCGAGAATATGTGCCACATAATGCCCTTTGCAAGGCATACTGAGTAAAATCACGTCCAAAAATCTGTCACTATCTCCCGGTCTAATATATTTAATTTAATAATTTAACATATTTAATCTTAAATTTCTACAGGTAGTTCAGAAAGTGATGTTTAAATTGAACAATATCACTTTAAATATGAAACTAATGTAGAATATAAAAGTAAAATTTACAAAATAGTTTAGTTGAAAGTAAACAAACAAATTTTGTATGTATTTGAAATAAATATGGGTGCCTCCAAACAAAAATGTTTTTTGAAAATTCAAATAACACCGGGTCTTAAATTAAATGAACATTAGTGTCTGCCATATGCGGGACCCAAGAATTTATTTAAAGGGAATATATTTTTTTATATCAAATAATTTCTTTTCTCTGTGTAGATGTTTTGGGGTGACGGGATAAACTTTATAAACATTTAATAAATTATTGCAATTCCCGCGTTGATGTTTTATAGACCCCTAGCAAAAATGTACAAGTGTAGTATGCAACACGATTTACAAACTCCTCTAGACACTCGTTCTATGGTAATAAAGCTCATGACTAAAATGACGTGTATAAAACTTGTTACATATTAATAATAATATACTGTAAAATAACCTTTCAACGAGTGTAGACTTTATACTGAGACATAGCGAAAACTGGCCTTTCACCTTAAACATGTGTTTGGAGTTATCGATGGCAGAATGTTCGTCATTTAGTCACTAAATTTAGTACTATGCATGGAAAATAATATGTAGATATACTTACCTAGTGTATTAAAAAAAAAATTGCGGCAACGACGCATAAATAATAAACAAACGCTTGCATTTCCGAAATCACCACGGTGCATTAGCAACCGCTAATTGCCAACGTTCTCCTCTTTCGTCCGCAATGATTTAGTGAGGGCCTTAATCGCGCAGCCCGCCAATTCCGTGTCTCTCCCCCGGTTGCTGCGCCGCCGAAGACAAATTGAAACTAAAATAAATTTATAATCAGAAGTGGCAGCGAACAGAGCGAGTTTGTTTGATTTGACTGTTAATCATTTTCCCTCCAGTGGAATTTCCAATTTGATACCGTCTCAGTGCCGGCTAATTACGCCCCCCGAGTGGCGCGAATTCTTTGTTTAATTACAAATATTTGTTTCTAACTTTTAAATTGAAACCGGCTGCCTCGTGCTTCTTCTTGCACGATGGTTTTTCTTCGGGGTTATAATTAGGTCCGACGGGGTTTTTTGGCTCGCGACTTTTTGAGAATGATTGGGAAGATACGAATTTTGAAAATGATATCTTATATCTACTAACGAAAGTTATTCAACGTCTGGTTAGCAGGCGCGGCTTCTCCACCTAATTTATTTCAAATTTTTTGAATGTTTAGGTAATAATAAAAAAAATGCAATTATATTTTCATGCAAAAACTCCCCTATATAATGGAGTCAAAATTACTCATCCGCAGAAGCCTGGCCGTATTTTAAATTGACCTCACGGGTTATTATGGCAATCCACAAGGATAAATGCATTGCAAGTGAAAGAGAGACAACAGCATACGCGCCCGCTTTAAAGCCGAAAAGATACAATAAAAGTAGATGACGAAATCGTCGAAGGCCGACCATTCATAAAGTATGCTGTTTCACATAGCTGACAGCAGTCAACTGCAATCACAGTTCAACTGTTCTGTGGGGGTATATATACTGCTATAGCAGAACTGTTATGTTCACAATATTTGCAAAAGTGTGTTGACAGTAGTAGTTACAAAATGGCGCCGAATAAAAAAAAACTATGCTATCATGTGCCTTTTGATTGACAAAAGTTACCTAATGTTAAATATTAGACGTAAATATAAGAAGAAAAGGTATTGGGTGAAAAAGCCTTTATTAAGCAGACCACGTTTTGACTGAATTATATTAACAGTAGAGATTTCCAAAATTGTACACGTCTCCCATAAATTATATTGAGGCGACTTTAAATGTACTATATAGACATTCACTGCATAGATATAATTCGATTAGAAGATATATTTTTTCATCTGAAAATTAGAAATATTTCTAGTTATAACAGTATCTGCGAGAACCACGCCCACCAAACAGTCACTGCGATCGCAGTCAAGTGCTATGTGAAACCGCCTCCATAGGCGCAAGTAGAGTAGAGAGTGTAATAAAGTAGAGTAGAGAGAGAATACGTTGGCGCGCGCCGAATGTCGGGCATGGGCGAAAATAGCGTACGTAAACACGCAATAATCTTTCAAAATTTCGGGATGTCAAAAGGAAAATTGAAAATTCATTTTCTAGAAAACTATACGTCCGGCCGGGAAAAACCAAGACCGGATTCGTGTTCAGGGAGACCTCGGAAATAGGGGAGGTAGCCAAAATGTCAAGAAAATCGGGGGTGGATTACACCATTGGAAATATTTACCGAATTTCTAAAAGGTGGGTGAATTATCGTATGTAATATCACTAGTGCCAGAAATTTTATCGATAATTTTTTCGAAAGCGCTATTTTGCCTAGAAAGATCACGAGTATAAATTGGCCTTTTATTTTCTGATAAATCTCTGAAAATAAAAGCCCAATTTGTAGGAGTGGTTCTGCTAATGGGCAAAATAGAGCTTGAGAATAAAATTATCCAGAAAAATTTCCTGCACGAGTGGTATTTGTCGAGGTTATTTCTCGAATACGATTTAATAATTTCTGTATTAATTTTTTCTATGGTTACATTTCCAAAAGGATTCATTTTTAACGAGTTTATTGACAGCTTCGACTGTAGCGTTCGAGTAAACAAACATGACGCTTGGATATCCAAGGCAAATGCGATTATACCTACACCCTGTCAGCGTTGGTTTATGAATATGTCATAAATTTAAACGGAGACGGAGGTCCAATAACAAAAATTTAGCAATGTAAAAGTTATATAAATTCATTGATACCATGCTTAATAGTACCGCAACATAATTTATAAGCTGCATAATTTAGAACAGTGTGAAACACACAAACTTTAAGAAGTAGGTACGTGTTTGTATCCAACAGATTCGCGGTTGCTAAGCAACGAAGTGATAATTGCACAAGTGGTATTACCACGATAATTTGCACAAGTGCAATTATCGCTAGCAGAGGCATATGATTGGTTGGATTTTTATGGAAGGGGCTACCTTATTGGATGCAAGCAGTATGAGGGAAATAATCCGTGGAATTATCTCCATATTAGATATTATTTTTCATAATAATTGTCTAATGGATATCTCAAGGTATATATTATCTTTTCTTTATTCAAAAAAGTCAAAAACATAAAAAATACATCAAAGTTAGTTTGGGCGTATAGCAAAAAATTTTCGAATTCGGGACTATCCACCCCGATTTAATAAGTCACAATGGGGAGCTGTCAGCCAGAAATGTTTAGAAATGATTATTTTCTATCTGATCATTCCAACGACGCTTCAACGCTTTGTTTACTACTGACTATTAGTATGTTAGCAGTTATAGGTAGGCAAAGCCTTTACTTCCGAAATTTTATTGGAGCCCTTAACTCTTTGCGATTCCTTTGGTTGGGCGTACAAACCCCTCGAGCAAAAGTTGCACATCCGAGAGCATATCTCCGCACACAATCTTGTTTGTTTATTCGTTTCCCCGTGCGCTCGCCCAGCCGGGCCCTTTCACGCGGACAGATGAAACGCAAACACAGAAAATAGCCAGAAACGAGTGCGTTTCTTTCGCTCTTCCGGTCGGATGCCGTTCCATTCAGCCGCCCCAGATCGGCGCGCGATACCCGCCGTTTTTCACGCAACGCCCTGAAATATGCAAGGGTCATTTGGGGAGGCGGTTACGTCACCGGCCATCGCGCCGATCCTTTGAACTTTTTTTTATCGGCGCCAGAAATCGTTTGCTTTGCTCGCGAAAGTTCAGTGGGGTTTGCGAAATTTTTACGGCAGCCGCAGAAAGGAGCGACCGATGCTCTTTCAGAGGCCTCAAAGAGGGCGACACGCTGTGCGCCCTTTTTGTTCTGTTTGCGGGACGACGTTGGATGCGAGCAGCACTAGCTGTGAACAAGTTTCGAAGACGTCACTTCAAAACTGCTATAAAAATTTTTACGGCAGCCGCAGAAAGGAGCTACCGATGCTCTTTCAGACGCCTCAAAGAGGGCGACACGCGGTGCGCCCTTTTTGTTCTGTTTGCGGGACGACGTTGGATGCGAGCAGCACTAGCTGTGAACAAGTTTCGAAGACGTCACTTCAAAACTGCTATAAAAATGGCAAGTAACTGTCTGGTCCTATTATAAAACAACATACAGGCAGCTAATCAATGTTTAGTAGGTTCCCCTGGCAAATTTCATTTCTTCAGCCTTAAAACTGTTTTAGATTCTAAACGTTCTGAAAGCCAAGATAAGTTAGAAATGGACAATCTTTATCCAATTATATATTAGATATACATATAAGTCTGTGCATAAAACTGCTATAAATCCTTCAGACATAGTTCTAAGACTAACTGGTCTTAATTTTAAATTCTTTTGATTTATGGAGGATTTCAGAAAGTCCTAGCTAGTTATTTCTGCTTTATAATATTCCACAAACAATTATTTGCCTGAGCATTCACATGCACTCCTCTTCAATCAGACATTATTTTATAACGTATTTGTTAAGGTTTTGAAGTAAAGAACCCCAGGAAGGAGCAAATTTCTGCATATGCGGCGGGATGCAGTTTCTGTTTTTAAAGTGGGGCGCACCTTTAAATTGTTTCGACAAACTAATCGACGCAGAAATTTTTCGTGAAATCAGTACCTACAATACAGGCAAAAAATTATAAGGCACATTTATGTCTTTAAGCTTAAGAATCCTTAATAATATAGCAGTTCTAATTTTAAATTTTCCATTATGAAGAAGCAGGTGCCTACACAAACGCCTATGCCACTTTGGTGCGTGGCCTCAAAAGTTAATTTAAATTACAAAATTACTTATCGATGCATTATTATATCCTCACATTTTAGTTTTGGCGGTCAGGGAAATGCCACAAGTCGCACAGCTAAGCATAATATCTATCACCGTGTCCTGTATCAAAATGTTGTGTCAAAACTTGGTTACTACTCAGGGCAATTTGCCTCTCACGTATTTTATAATATACATAGAGCTTTGACTCCTTTGAAATGGCAGAAAATAATCACTGAAAATAAAAAAGCCTCGGTAATAGATTAGACTTGTTAACATTTGTGTCAAAGAAAAAATTGCATTTAAAAAATTACAATTTTCCTAAATTCCCAATACAGGGAATTTAATTTATTTCTACCCATAATTTCAATAAATTTATATTTTTTTCTTTTTATACCTACCCAAATTAATGATAATTTTAAATCACACGTTGATGTAAAGAATATGGCTGGTTTCATAATAAATCTATTACGTTGTCATACATGTTGTGTACATGTAGGTACATGTACATGTACAAATTAACTTATGTGTATGTAACTATAGTCACTTTTTAATATTGACTTCCACAAAACTACGTAAAAACTCAAATTAAATTTAATCAAGAGTATTTGGTCCTGTTTATATCAATTTTTACTTTTTCAGAACCTTTTAGCTTTGTATAAGTTTTATGATGCCTTTGGCGCATGCGTTCATAGAGCTGCTTTTGGGCTTTTGTTTCTGAATAGGCTGCCAATGATAAGTATGCAATTTTTATTATAAAACTTCTAAAGTGAAGATGGCATACCGTTTGCGGATGCCCAAGCACAGTTTTCGAATAAATAAAGACTCAATTTTACATAGTATGAAAAACCCAGGATAACTCTCTGATGCATGCCTTATTCTCGTGAATATACACATCATAATGCCCTGCGAATTGAATAATCACATAATTCTTTGCGAGTTAGAGAACATTATTTATACAATCTGGTACCTACAGTTTGTTCAGCGAATGTTCGGCCCTACGTCACAACTCCCGTCCTTGTCTGACTCGTGAATATACGACCGATATCCATCGTATATTCACGAGTAAGACAAGGACGGGAGTTGTCACGTAGGGCCGAACATTCGCCGAACAAAGTGTACATACTTTTTTCACAACATTTCTGCATTTTGTATCGAAACGCCCTTGCGTGCCACAATTGATGTAAGCGAAGGGGTACCCACATGACACCCCGCCATACTGACTTTTTAAATTATAGACTTCCAGTAATCGATAGTCATAATTGCGGGAATTGCTGTGACAGCTAAAAACGGCTTATTATAAAATCAACTCGATGTCACGGGTAAATGCTTGTGCGACGCTTACATATAGGTATCGTTACGGATTTTCGTTTTGCACGCAGGAAATTTCGCCATACATTGTCTACATTGCTGTTAGTAAAATAAAGTGAATGAGGCTTCAGGAGTAGGTTTCTAAATTTGCAAATCAATAATCTAGACTCAGTGAGACGACCACTTATTGTATCAATGTTAAATGATCCAGACGGTCTGTTTCTGGGTGGTTCCATTGTGCTTTTATTTTAAATTGCTACTAAATCAGACTTTGAACTATGGCAAAAATATAAGAATAAGGAACGACACTGCACGATTCTACGTATTCACAGCGGACACAACAGTTACTTAATAATGTTATACCTACATACATAGGTATCTATGTAGAGAAGCATCTGATTCTTTTTGGTATACTTACATGGGTTAAGCCTGGGCATCCAGGAAATGATATTCCGGCCAGGTATAGAGATGAGCGCGGCGAAGATGAGCGTTCTTAATTTTTTCAATGAATACATAAAATACCTTTCCCGGCTCATTGCGGCCGCCCGACGGCCCTCACTTTATTATTCATTTTCAAATTTTTCGCAACAGTAAAATTGCGAAACTTTTCCCGGGGTCCAGGAAACATTAAATCTGAATTTTTAATTGGGCCATTCGGGCAAACAAAAATTCCATTTTTACTTTTAATTAGTGGGGGGATCCGGGGGCGAGAAATGTAAGCTCTTACTCCGGCTCACCCTTCAAGGAGAAATTATAAAATTCGCGTAATTACTCTCCCTCTAATACCTAGAGCGCAGGTGGTTCTCTGCATCTTTAATTAATGCCATTACATATTCATCGGCCGCAAAAAGGGTTGCCGGGTTAAAAATGTACTCCATTTTCGCGTTTCCCGCGCCTGCCGGGGGCCTGGGGCACGCCCGTTTTATCGGTTTGTCAATATTTTCCCCGCCGCTTCCTCAGTTCACCGTCTTCATTTTCGCCGTTGAAATTTCAGCGCTTCCTTTTAAAAGCTCAAATCCACCCATGATGGCTTTCAGCCACTTTAGAAGCATGACCGAACTACGTTTCCCAAACATGGACCATCGGTGTTGGTCCAGTTCCCAGAAGTGTCCATCAGTAGTGTCTCTTTTGAAGCAGACATTGTCGCGTGTAAATTTTATCCACAATTTTTTCTAAAGCGCTATTTTGCCTACAAGGATCACGAGTATCAGTTGCACTGTTTAGCTCGAGAGATTTTACCAGAAAATAAAAGGCCATTTTGTACCGGTATGAGCTTGCTCCTGAGAATAAATTTACCAAGAAAAAATTCCGTTACGTACAATTTTTGTTAAATATACGATTTCGTTATTAATTTTTTGTATATCTATAACTTCACTGGTTTTTTTCCGAATGTGTGTCATAAATAGGTAGTGTTTCACAAAACACGATTTATTATCTTGCTGGGACTATTGCAAAGGACATAGAGTTATTTTTTGTTATCTATTACTTACTTGTATTTATTTTTTGTATTTTAATATAATAATAATTTTGTTTCAATGTTTTCATGATTTTCAATTCGAAATACCTCTTGAGTCGAAGACCTTCCTTTCTGTTATTTTGATATCTGTGGATTTCGATACATGTGTGCACAAAAGCCACACTATGCCACACTATAATTCGAAACGAAGCATTAGGAAGCCCAATAGACCCGAGAAACAGCTGTTTTATAGGTAGTCATTTAAGTATTTAAAAAATATAGTTAGGGCAAATTTATATATTATATAAAAAAATTAATCCACTAGTATAGTGGATCAATACAAGAGTAGGTACATTTGAATTTATAAGAATTATGCATTTATAAGAATTAAAATTAAAATGACTGAAAGCGGGGTATAGTTAATTGTCAATTTATTTTTGAGTACCTACCTGTAATGACTGGAAACATGGATTAGTATTTCTTACTACCAGTGTTGTAAATAAAATATATTTACTAGATAATATACTACTAGTACATAGATGCAGTAATAATTAATAATTAGTCTTAAATAACTGTTTATATACTCCTGGACAAAATTAACGCACCAACATACAAAACTTCAAATTATATTTTAAATTATTTTGCGTCTCTTTGGACATTTGCTACTGTTTAAACAAATTAAATAATGCAATTTGTTGCTTTTTCTATTAATTTATTTTTCCATCAGTTTATTTTCATTTTTGTGGGTATTTATTACTCTTGTGCGTTAATTTTGTCCAGCAGTTTATGTATGCTAATTTTTTAAAAATCAATATAATTGTCACCTTCATTAATATCTATTTATCTTGTTAAAGCTTTACAGAAATTATAATTGCCGATAATGATAATAAGTTTTATAGGAATTATAACTACAGACATCTAGTGATTTTTGCAAGATTTCATGCAGAATGATCTTGTTCTCTTGTCTTGCAAAGCACGCCAAGAAATTTAAATGAGTCTTGTCTTGTTCTTGCAGCAAGAACAAGACAAGAACAAGAAGGTTTGTAAATTTATTTATACAATGCCTGATAATACCGAGACATAATTTTCAGCCGCATAATTTGGAACAGTGCAAACCAGACCAATTTTGACAAGTTCGTGTGTGCATTAAGCAGATAGGCCGATGCCAAGTGATAAATTCTCTTAGGATTTATCGCTATATATAGCAAGGGTATACTATGATTTGTTGTTTCTTAAGAACAGATGAGCTGCCTTATTGGATACAAGTAGTATTATGGAAATACTCGTTTTAAAATCCAACGTTAAAAGTTAAAATCCTTCTACAAAAAACTGACTCACCTTGGGGTTCTAATAAAATTTAGGGAATAAAATTCTTACTTGAATAATAAATTATTCGCAAGACAAAATTAAAAAGAAATGGACCCTAGCTGATTTTGTCGTCCACTGTTCACACAATGCGGGGGCAAGCCAAGTAAACACTCGAAATCAACTGCGTGGTCTGGCAAGCCAAGTAAATACTCGAAATCAACTGCGTGGTCTGCGTGACATCTGAAAGCGACTGAATACATCCTCCTCGACGATCAATCGATTGCGAAAGGGCCTCGGATTAGGATACCAGAAAAGTAAATCGCTGGAGACCGACACACCGCTGGAAATAAATTTAGTTTCTTATCTGGTAATAAAGCTAAAAATCTGTTTGGTGTTAATACAACCAAGTATTGATAGAAGGATACTCATTTCATGTTTCAACCCATTTCAACTTTGAACGGTAACTCGAAAAACACCTTTGTTGTTTTCTAATAATAAAGAAACAAAGAAAACGGAAACAAAGTTGTTGAAGTTATTTTGTGAGTTAAAGTTCAAAATTTCGTTCTTTTAATGTTAGGCATTTATGATTTTTCTGGCAACTTGAAAAAGTTGTCTTTTAATCAGTTTGGTTCAGGTTTATGTGGCGAAAAATCCAATTAAAAATTAGGTACCTACAACTTTCTAAATTTTGCGAATTTGCTAAATGCTGAAAACTAATCATTATTCCACAGTCAGAATTATGATGAAACTGAGTTTGTTCCAGATGAATACTGCGTCAGCGAAACTTCTCGTGCTATAAGCTTTCGTCCTTGATCTCTAAACTGAACATCCTCAGGGCGCGACTATCATACCAGAGAACCTTGTTCTCTGATCATACTGAGACACCATCGTGGTGCCCTGAGGATGTCCAGTGCAATCGAGGACGAGAAGTTTCGCTGACGCAGTATTCATCTGGAAGAAACTCAGATTCAATTAGGAATCGCATAACAGTAAAGGTAGGTATAGAGACAACAGGTTATATTAGCAACAAAAAACAACCTGTTCTTACGCGATATTGAATTTCGCTGTTTCTGTGGACTTGTCCAACCCCCCCTGCCAGGAAAGAAAAACGGCCAGGAGCCGGAAGGGAAACAATTCCTTAATCCTTTTACACGGCGAATTAATTGTCAGAAAAAGAAAGCCCGGCCGGGCTTCCCGTTTGCTCCCTTCCGAGGGAAGTTAATTAATTTAGAGGGAAAAACAAGTGTCCTTAGCCGAAACACGGATTTAACAATGGAAATTTATGGTTTTAAAAGCCGGCGCGCGGCGCCCAGAAAGAATAAGATGTTTATTAAGCCGCGGCCGGTGCATTTTTCTTCGCCGTAATTATATCGTGTCATTTTTGAGTCATTAGTGAACAACGGGCCATTATTTTTTCTGATTGCTTCTACGCATTCCGGCGCGACGATCTATCATACCGGCCATTGACAGGTGGAAAAGTCCGGGCAATCTGTGGCCCGTACTAACCGCGCCGCAGCCGATAATGGACCGTAATTTAAATAGCCTCGGCCAAACGGATAACAAATTATTTTTCTGTTTGTGAACGAGCAGGACCGTGTGATAGATATGGATAGCTGCTTTGTTTCCTTCATGCCAATAAAGTCCGTTATTATTAATATTATCTCGGCACAACTGACAGAAATTAGTGTTTTTTTGGTGTTGTTGCAGTAGTCAAGGTCAAAGTGTGCGAAATACCATATAAAACTCCCACTCTCCGCAATTTTTTTTATTTGAACAATTTTGTTATCTTGGTGTCAAAATAAATTTCTTTCTCAAGCGGAATTTACAAATTCCAAAGTGATCTTACAAGTAAGATGTAAATCATATAGGTGTGTTTTTCCTCACGTTTTCGATACCGAAAAGTTTTGTTAGAAAAATATGCAAATTTTCTAATAATCGACGATAAAAACCTTTTTCTTGAAATCGACAGTGAAGTGTCTCAAAATCGTCATTAAAAGCTCAGAAATCGGCACTGAAGTAACCCATTATTGTACGATTTTTTCAATAAGTAGGCCTTGGGGAGATGTACATATCAAACGTCAGACACGGAGCCATCGCCTGTCAAAAGTGACCAAATATTCAAAACCCGGCCAATAAAGGCCCATTTAACTATTCGTACACATTGCGAAATTGTTACCTATAGCAGCGCAATCTATCAGTATAAATATTTTAGTAGGTTTGAATATCAATAGATTTATTATGGAGGCTGCGCAACAAGCATCAGTTTGGTTTTTCTGTTCAAAGCGGCCGTGTCTTAGTCATACTTGACCTAAAGTCTATCCAAGATACAGTGGCAGTAGATATAAACAAAGTCACATGACCGCATTGCGATCGATTACCAGGGTCTGACTAATATGAGATTCTCAGTGGCTTGTAATTCTGAACTAATTCTTTTAGAAGTTCTAAAAATTGTGTTTTTACCTTTCGTGGATCTTTATAAATTTCCTTAAATTAAGTAGCAAAATAAATTTACCTCGCTCGCTCGACGGGTGATCCCTTATTATTATTTTCTTGCCTAATAAAACTTTTTTTTTTAATTCCAGTCATAAAAAGTTGAACTTCAGTGCCTTGGTACATAAATAACTACTATAGTATACTTATATTTTTTTATTTTAATATTTGTGTAGGTGCCTACTCCGTTAGAGAGAGTTTTTTTAAAGCTTTATTTTAACACGAAGATCAGAAATCGACCAAAAAATAAAAAGTTAGGGTATCATTTGTAACTTTTTAAGACAATTACTTAAAAAAATTCTGTTTTTCTAATGTAATTTCATGTTCTTCACTTACAAAAAGCTGAGTGAGGGCTTAAAACTTTCCCAATAAAAAATAGCACAATTCTGCATTTTGCATTTGCATTTATTTGTTCTAAACAATTCAACATGGTTTTACTCAGGGACTCTTTAAAATAAGGGGACCCAGCATTTCACAGTCTATCACACAGGAAAAGTGAAGCCTTGGTGGGAAGTTTGTTTTCTGTATACTCCAAGGAGACCACATAAGTGGGCTGGTACAAGGTCATGTTATATGTCAGTGTCCAACTGCCATCAGGTTTTATGTGATAGATAGTGCCATAGATTCTAAAGGAGGCAAAAAATTTCCCATCATAATGCACAATTTTTAAGTTTTCTAACTTTCAGATACTCAGATTTGACAATTAAAGAATTTCAGCTATACAATAAATTTGTTTCATTTGACAGTTGCCATATTCTGTAATTGTAGACACAACATTGTCAAGTCTAATTTTTAGAAATCATCCAAACGAATATTAATTTTTACTAGCAATCAAAGTACCTGTTATATTCATAGATTCTCCAATAAAATGGCATACTTGGCATCACTGATACCATTAGAATGATGAAAGAATAGGCCTCACTTTGGAAAGTATAATGCTGGGTCCCCTTATTTTAAAGAGTCCCTGGTTTTACTGCAAGCACAAAACGAGACTATACTTATTCATTTACACCCTGAATAAGTGGTGAATGTTTGAGTGATTCTAAGACGAAAAGTTTATATAAACATAGGTCCGGTTATGCTTTCTTTTCAAGATACAGGGTGTCAAACTCTTCTTAAAAAATCGCTTTTTCGTAAATATCTTAATAATCCTTTAGCCGATTTTGTTGAAATTTGGCAGTGTTATTTATGGTAGAAAGAGGTTAATTTAGCCCTTACTAGATTAAAATTATTAAGTACAGTGGCGTCACGAGGGCACCTTAACCAATAATTTTGTAAAAAAATGTGCGCCACTGACTTTTTTAAAACTTTTATTTATTTCTTCGCATTCAGCAACTAAAAATACAACTTTTTTGTCTCTTGAATTATTCTCGTATTTCGCTTCGTTTTTGAGAAAGAAAATAAAAATCACTTTGTTGCATGTCTCCGGGAAAACATAATAAAAAATTAAAACTACCCATTAACAAAAACTAGGGTATATCCGATATTTTTTCCATATTAATAGCTTATTCTAGCGTTAAAAATTGCTATAAACGGTAATGCTAGCTATAATTTTTTTTTATTATAATAATAATTATTAAAAATTGTTTGACACCCTGTATTTTGAAAACGAAGCATTAGCGGACCTACGTTTATACATATAGACTTTTGGTCTTAGAATCACTCAAAAATTCGCCCCTTGAATTTTTTCGCACTTATTCATTTACACCCTGTATTTTCTGCGCTACAAGCTATTAATCTATCTGAGAAATGTTGTTTTCGAACCCATTGTCGGCCGTTTCGCAAATTCCCCATCGCGGAGGTAGACATTGCATTGTTTCGGACCTCGCAATGTTTTGATAGGTATCATTACGCCGGTTTCCCCTCTTTCCCTATTAGTCGTCCACGTAATAACCCCATTTAGGCGCAGATCTCTAATCCGAAACTTTGCACACGACCTAGGCCATAATTACGGATGCAAAAAAACGGGGTGGAATATGCCAGTCACAGCGCTAATGTATTATTTTAGTTTTTGAAGCGGCCAGCTGTTCGGGTCTGGCCCTGGCGGGGGCCAGGGACGGAGAGTTTTGGGGGGGTAACGGGGTGCCAACAACCCCGGAGAAATATCGCGGTTATCTGAAATCGTTTTAACGGTACCGACGACCACTTTCGACACAAGAAGTTTGTGATTTCGGAAAAAAAAAATCGAAACAGGCCTATTCGACACAGTCAGTGACACACCTGACACACAGTTGTTACCGGTAATCCGGTCTAAATAAGTTTCTAAATGTCCGTTTTTTAAACCGCCCAAAATAAATAATAAAATTTCGATCCCGTATCTGAAGCCCTACGCCTCTGATGTGGGGACTCCGTAGGGATGCAGGGATTTGTAAGTGTTTCCGTTTAATTCTAGGGTACGGAAACGTACGGAAAAGGTCGCTCTCCGAACTGGTTATTATTTCTCCGAAAAAAGCGACCGATTCATCATTTGACAGATGCACTTTTTTGTCATTCAGATTGCCGCCTGCTACTGACTCGCCACTGATTGGCTCGGTTCACACTGACACTCGTAAAAAGCGTACTGCACTCACATTCGCACAATAGGCACCTCTTGATCGATGCATTAATGACGTTGGGCGACAAAGAAGTCGAATACTAATAGATTTGGTGGGAATAATCAAAGCAATCTACGGGGTGATTCAGTTGTATTCTGGAAGAATATTTTTTATTTTTCCACCCACCAAATTAATGATATTCATATTGAATAAGGCCTTCTACAAAATTTTGTTTTGTACATTTGTATAACTTTTTTGTTCTAAGGAAGAAAATAATAAATTGGTATAAAAAAGGAATAAACTTAAACTTGCATCTTAGACGTCCCAAAAAACATTTTTAAATGTCTATTTGATCAGAAGTGACTAAAATGTCATAGTATATAATTAAAAATACAATTGACATCCATTTCAAATCATTTCTTCTTTTAAAATCGAAAGTTAAATCGTCTCTAGGTATATGCTAACAGTTCACAACATAGGAACTTTTTTTTTAATAATTATTGATTTATTTTGAAATTAACTTTAGGGTTACCTTTTGACCTTCAAAAATGACATTTAAAAACTAAAATCGCTAGAGATGAGTATTTTGTCTAAAAAAGTTGTTTCTTGTAACTGAATAAAACCTATTTTGCTGTTTTGTCAAAAGAGAATTTTTTTATTAGAGCATTTAAATTCGCTACAGAGCGATTTTATTTATTTAAGGTCATTTTTGACACATAGCGAAAGTGACCACGTTTGACATGTATATTTCTTTTTATGCCTAAATTTTTTGTTATTACGAATTGTCGCCACTACAGTAAAGAACTTTTTAATTTAGCGAATTTCGGTTGGATATATAAGTTTCTTTAACGGTTGTAAAAAAAATTAAGTCTTTTAAGGTTTCTTTTATCACCGTTACATATATAGTTACAGGATAGGTATGCGCCTAGAATTGGTAATGTGGATTTGAAATGGTAGCAAGTAGTGTTTTTTTACTAAGGTAGGTATACCATAATAATTTTGCTGTGTTTTGAAAACTGAAAGTGCTGCCTCCAAAGGTACCTACCAATATTTCGTGCCTAAAATTATTAAATGCTTTATAACCGTTAACTAACATATATTATTATTTGTTCTCGACTCGAAAACGTAAAATATATCACTGCGGTTAGGCGGCGCCTGTACCAAAACAAATGAACAACACGATCCGGGTCCCAAAGTTATTATCTCCCAGGTATAATTATTGCTACAACTAAAGCCCAAGGGCCAGTGGCGCGCTGGCAGATATTTCAATGATTTCTTATACATTAAATGTGTTTATGTTCAAACGTCAAACATGGCAGAATAAACCCACCAAATATTGTAGAAGGAAGAGTGTTGAGGTTTACTTCTTGGAATAAGCGTGGCTACTTCAGTGGCCCCTTGACAGCAGCCACAAACGCTTTCTTTTTGTTTTTGTTTATTATATATTGTGGTCTAAGTCACTTGGAACATCATAAAAAACTCTAATTGGCGTCACAAAAAGAATATAGGATATAAGCGTCATGCAGTTTTCAAAAATATACATAATATTTCATTTTTTAGTTTTTTTTAAGGTTGTCGTCAAATACAACGAAAAGGTTAATGCACCATATAATATTGTCAAAAGGTCTCTAAAAAACCATATCGATTATAACTATATTTATGCAAGTATATCCTGTGAAATTAGGGCGCGCCTATCCACCGCATTTCGCTGCACAAGTGGCCAGCCGTCGAACAGTGTAATCCATGCAAGTATTGGTGATATTATATTAGGCGAGCATGCAGTCACTTTACTATAGTGCTCCTTACGGCAGAATGCGTGCGACGTAAGGGGGAAGAACTCGCAAATATTATAGAATTAGTCACAGTTCAGGGGCGTAGCTCAATTTTGTGTAACTCACTGACTTAATTTTCATATAATTGTTATTTAATTTATTGTTAATATTATTCTTAACGCTGATGCCTTAGATTATGGAGGAAGGCAAACCCTTATAACATTGGCAATTATTTCTCGTGCTTGAGAATGCAACGTTCTTCCCTGTTTACTCATTTTGCACACGTTAACTCCCGAACATACGAAACGCCATTGAGCTCTCTGAGCCGGCGGAAAAAACTTGCCAGCGGCCTAAAAAATGAGGTCTGTATGGTAGCCCAAATACACAGTTAACTTTAGGTAGGTACTATAGAAACAGGCGCAAAACGCGTTGGCTAACTGGTTTCGTCAGCCGACTCCTTCGCAGAAGTGCTGTGTTGCCGTATTTCAAAGGCGATGGTAGACGCGACGATGTTGAAAAAAATATAATAGGTGTTTTATCACACCGCGTTAAAAATAAATGATAAACAAAAATGGGTAAGTGGTCCCGTGATGCGAGCTTTATTTTTTCGGTATTAGAGAGTTCAGAAATTCGGCTTGAATATGATAAAACTTGTATTCGCCAATAAATAACGATTACTCGTATAGGAAATCTCGCAACGCTGCCCGCATTCTATAGAAACGCTTTCTTTCGTGCTTTGGACTATACAATATCTATCTTCTCTGTCTCTTTCATCTCTTTTCATTACTAAAACCAGGTGCGGTTTGATATGGTTAAAAAAGTGTTTTGACTCGTATTGTATTGCCGAGGCGCCTGTTCCCGAACCACCCTGGTAAAATATAAAGGAGACACAGTTATATACGGGGCGCGATCTACTTCATAGCATTTACCACGCTCTGCCGCTGGTAAAAATACCAGACTTATCAGCAGAAATCACCCGTATAAGTAACATTTATACCATACCTTTTGTTTCGGGTGCAAATGTCAGTTTGTTATAAATATGAAATATGCATCTATGCATACGAATGTATGCACTTATCTTGTGGAAGGTTGCGGTGTAGTATTAGTCTTTTGTGCGCCACTGGGGCATCTATAAAGAACCAGAAACGATATATCACTACAGTTATTTTTCATTCCGAATAATTTTTCATTTCGAACGAGATCTCTGTTTGTAATTTACACTTTTAATTGTTTCCCTTTTGTCTCGCGCGCGATTCATTTGTTTTTTCTCCGGCGCAGGTAGACAGACGAACCCGGCGCGCGGCCAACTTTGAAAGAGACTCTTGTAACCCGAGTGGGATGATTTGTTCTTTTGCTTTCATCCCGACTGTATATCATGTTCTGGATTGCCCCCTCTCTCGTCGATTTCGAATTGGGTAACAGGGCTGACAAAGTGTTTTCTAATTGTTATTCTATGTTTTATGTATCCCTAAAATAATCGCCAGCAAAGGCATATGACCGGTTGTTTATTCTGAGAATAGAGGTACCTTATTGGATACAAGCATCACTGCTATGTATATCACTGCCCGCTCCCCGCAGTCCCCGCAAGAATGTTTTTTTTATAACACGCTTTTAAAACGAACTAAAAAGTATAAAATATTATAAAATCGGGCTAAAAAAGTATAAAATAATTTCTCCTAGGCCCATAAAGATGGGGCGCGTGCAATAGATAATAATAAGCAGTGTAGATATTTAGCTGCCATTGGAAAACATGATCTGCAGTGCAATAGGTACAATTTTTAGTGGATTAAGTGCGCATGCATCAATAATTATAATTATTATTATCTATTACATGCGCCCCACGTTTTTTTAGTCCGTTTTTAAAAACGTGTTATATTAAAAGGTATATTTATTTTTTTTATATATGTGACAGGTGTTACACTGCTATATTCATAAAGTTTGCATCAAATTGGAGAAATTTGTATTACACGATTTTTTTTTAAAAACATTATTTGGGATATGTTGGAGCATATTGCGCCTAAAGAGAGTCTTGACGTCACAGCCCATGTCTGTCAAATTTGGTATTTAAAACTAAAAATTGGGAAAAATTGGGGTTGCCTTTGGAAATATCGGAAAAAATGTGTTACATGCCAATTTTCAGAAAGATATCAGGATATTTGTTTTTTCTTCATTAAATCTCTTCTAATTGGTACACGATAGTTTTCTTGCAAAATAACTTAGGACACTTCTTCTTTACTGGTTGCTTTCTTACTAAATAAAAAAAATAAATTTCCACGCAAAAGAGGGGAAAAATAAGGTTTAACACAATATTGGTGCAGATTCATTAATTTTAAGCTAAGTTCATGCCCTGGGCCAGTGTTGTAATATTTTTACACAAAACACATCTATATTTATATTTTGAAATTGAGTGAAGCAAAATGGTAAGGTATACTTTTGTATTGAATTTTATGGTTTCAGTTTCAATTCCTGGAATATGAATTAAGAAAAAAACGAATATCCTTCTAAAAATTGACATAGACGCACAATAATACAATACGAATACATTTTCTTGATAACCTTTTCCGATTTCCGAAGTAAAATCCCACTTTTCCTAATTTTTATTTTAAATATCAAATTTGACAGGCATGGGCTGTAACGCCATGACCAGTGACGTCAAAACCTATAGACGTGGTGCCCCATTGTTAAAATGCCCCTTATTTTGACTCCAAGATTAAATATATCCATACTACTCTAAAAATATGCTACAAACAAAGACAGAAAGTCAACCATCAACCAACTATACACCCGGTGATTCCCGGTTATAGTTCCTCCAGAATCACACTTAGATATCGCATGTTTTTTCTTGTTTGGGGGCGCCGGAAGCATCGGAACCTCACCTGAAGACTCGGGGGATGGTCTAACGACGCCAGCCTCCGAGCCCAGAGTCGAAATAAGTTCGCTACGGCTCGACAAAAAGGGGCAATTTCTGACAATCTCCCGGCATTTTCGGAATAATTTAATGGAGCGCTTAGATTGTGATTATATTTCTGGGCGTCAAGCGTTTATCAAAACAAACCTGTCTATAGGTTCTGACTCTCTTCTATAGGTTCTGACTCTCTTCAGGCGCAATAGTGTACTCAAAACATGCACCAACGTAGCCCAAAATCAGATTTTCAAAAAATGTAATACTACAAATTTTCGGTGGATTTTTCTAATTTTTGTTTACATATTTCAATCCGACTAAACACAGCATAGACGGGCTATATTTCACAAAGAAAATATTTCGGAAAATTTCGCCTCTAAATGCTGGCTACGCCACTGGAAGTAACCAGTGTAAAAAACGATATTTCCTGGCCAAACGCAACCGTTCTAAATCTGGACAACACCGCCCTCTATCCTCATTAAAAAAATCGCTGCAACTTCCAAAGGGTCGCACTTTGAACAACGCCAAACCCCCCACCGACCGGGAAAAACGGGGACGCACACGTGACGCGTACGATGTGCACACGCATGCGCGCCTCCGGCTTCCCCCCCCCCAGATGCGGTCAAGTGGCGGCGCTTCGTTAACGTCGTTTTCGCGGTTTTTCATAGCCGCTGACCGCGGAGGTCCTTTGACCACGGGCGACATTGGAACCGCCGCGCCGCCTGTTTGTTCTAGTTAATTTGCGACCCCACCGGATGCACGCGATGGCGAAAATACCCCGCCTAGAGTTGGGGGGCGATTCGAAAACTGCGGGGATGGTTTCAGCCGCAAGGGCGACCGGCTATATTAAGAAACCGAAGGGGTGGGCATCGGATTCTTCCGCAGGTTCAGGTATTTGCGTGAGGGGTGTGCAATGTGCATCCTGAAAATATATACATCTAATTTGAACTTTACTATACAGGGTGATTCAAAACTATGCGGCACCCTTTTACATTATTTGGGGCCACTTCTGTTTAACATGTTTCTTAATGACATTTCCACGGTCCTAGATACTGATTACTTGATTTGCGCGGATGACCTCAAAATCTTTTCTTCCATCTCGAACGTGCGTGATTGTACCTCCCTGCAGAGAAATATTTCCAATGTCAGTGCTTGGTGTCATGAAAATCGTCTCCCGCTCAATCCACAGAAGTGCAGTGTTATGTCATACTCTTTAAAGACCGAGACCCTTGTTTTCAATTATGAACTAGATTCAATTACACTTTCACGTCCTCACATAATCGCCGATTTAGGTGTAATTTTTGATCAAAAACTTAGTTTTTCTAATCATATTGAATCGGTAATCACCCGTGCCCTAAAGGCCTATGGGTTTATTATTAGGAACTCACGCGATTTTCGTGACATTTCCACTATGAAATTATTATACTTTGCTTTTGTAAGGTCGAAACTAGAATATGCGTCCCTAGTATGGTGCCCTTACCATCAAGTATTTGTCAATAATTTGGAAAAAGTCCAAAGGAGATTTCTCAAATATCTGTCTTACAGGTTAGATAACAGGTACCCGGAGATAGGTACGCCGAGCGACGAACTGTTGTCTAGACACAAGTTAACAAGCTTGCAGGTGAGAAGGTCTGGTTACTCGGTTGTGTTTCTTCATAAATTAATATCAAATGTCGTGGACAGCCCTCAGTTGCTGGCAAACTTAAATTTTCTCGTGCCTCGAATCTCAGCTCGCAAGGACCAGACCTTCTACCCAGGTAGGCCGAGGCTGAATGTGCTGAAGTTCTCGCCAATGCACAATATCTGCAACAACTATAACGCCATTTGTTCGAGTGTCGACATATTCAAATCACACATAAATTCGGTCACTTCCTCTATTCGAATGCAGGAGTAAGGTGAAGTTAATTGAGGTCAATTAAGAGTTGAAGTGGTTGAATGTGTGTTTTATTATATGAGCACCTCAACTTTTCGCTAGTTCTTATCTCAAGCAACAGCATAGTGTTAAGTTGTTTCTAGTGTTAAGTTGTTTCTTGTTAATACTTAGTTAGGAGTAATTATTAATGATCCATGTTATGTTTGTTATCTACATGTTATTCCACCCTTTAAATGGCCTTGGCTGTAGGGTGAAGTAAGTTAAATAAATAAATAAATAAATAAATAAATAACTTCAAGTATAGACTTAAACCATAGGTAACGACAAAAATATTACCCTCGGAGTAGTTGTTTCTGTCCTTTGAAACCTATCTATATGCTTTCTGTAGTTATGGACGATGTCTCCACCTCCACTTGTCTTTAATCCAAATAGCACACTGTATAAAAAGTCACTGCTCTTCAGACAAACAAAGAAGGACAGAAATTGAAGAGTAGCTTTAGAAAATATCGTCAGCTAAATCAGAAAAACCAAGGACCAATAATTGAAACATATATACATATGTTTTATTTTACAACCGATTTCAAAAAATGAAACGGTTCAGCGTTTCTGACAAAATTACCTTCAAAATGAGGTAGCACAAGCATGGTAGTAACATTTGAAAATTTAAAGTTTAGGTAGTGAATGAATTACCATAACATAATTATGAATTTTGAAAATTTATTTTCATTAACGAAATGTTGACTTATAGTTTTTAAATAAACACACTGCAGGGAAATCAACTAGGATCTGAACCTAGAAACAGTCCACTATATCTGTCTATCCATTCATGCAATCCATTATCATTATCTATATTCATACCGTATGGATATACACTATGGGTCAAATTAAATTGGAACCCTCATTAATGCGTAATATTTTTTTATTTTCAAAGGTTTTTTTATGGTTTTTGGACATATTATGGTCTAAGTTATTTGAATCAAAAAGAACTATGCAAAGGGGGCAATTTCAGTAGCATACGGAAAAGATGGTATTTTTAAAACCAAATGTATTTCAGGTCGTTGCAAAGATCGGCCAAATTAAATAAAAATGTAAAAAATGGGGAAAAAGATTTGAAAGGGTTTGGAATATTAACCATTACAAAACCAGATCAATAGAAACAAAATTAAAATTGATAGTTGAAAGGTTGTAAAACCATGTCTTGTGGGCGAATTTAAATTGGAACCTTTAAAGGAGGATTTTTATCATTTTTGGATATGTTATGGCCCAAGTTATTTGAATCAAAAATAACTCTGCAAAGCTGGTCAATTTCAGTGGCGTACGGAAAAGAGGGTATCTTTCAGAATCAATGAATTTATGTTGCAAAAATCAGCCAAATGAAATAAAAATGTAAAAACGGGCAATAATTCGTACGCCACTGAAATGGACTTATTTACACTCAGTTAAACTTAAACTTAAATTAATAAAATAATTTCTAATAATAAAAAGCACACAGTTAAAATTTTACTTTTTATCAAGTAGCCATGAAACATTTATTGTTTCTTAGCTTGCATGACACTGACGATTGTAAATAATTCGAAGAATATTTTTATAAATATGGTTGTCCTTACAAACGGAGATAAAATTTTAATAAAATCTTTAAATGAGTCTACGCATTAAGGGGTTAAGAAACGAATTAAAATGTTCCCTAACCGAAACTGACAAGTTTGTACAGTTTCATATTTTTTAAAACAATGAGAGAAATAAATGGATCGTTGGCACAATTATTGTTTCATGTCTAGCTACTTGATAATAAAGTAACATTTTAACTGTGTGCTTTTTAGTACCTATTAGAAATTGTTTTATTAATTTAAGTTTCAGTTTAACTGAGTTTAAATAAGTCTATTCCAGTGGCGTGTGGATTATTGCCCATTTTTACATTTTTATTTCATTTGGCTGACTTTTGAAACAACATAAAATACAGTGGTTTTGAAAAATACCCTATTTTGCGTACGCCACTGAAGTTGACCCGCTTCGATTAGTTCCTTTTGATTCAAATAACTTATGCCATAACATATCCAAAAATGATAAAAAACCCATTTAAAATAAAAAATATTAAGCATTAAAAAAGGTTCCAAATTTGTGTTTAAAATAAAACATATTAAGCATTAAAAAAGGTTCCAAATTTAATTTCACCTAGAAGACATGGTGTTACAAAAATTAAACTACAAATTTTAATTTTATTCCTATTGATCTGTTTTTTTAATGGTCAATATTCCAACCCCTTTCAATTTTTTTAGCCCATTTTTACATTTTTATTTTATTTGGACGATCTTTGCATTGACCTGAAATACATTGGTTTTGAAAAATATCCCCTTTTCCGTACGCCACTGAAATTGACAAGCTTTGCATAGTTCTTTTTGATTTAAATAACTTAGGCCATAACATATCCAGAAATGATAAAAAAAATCTTTGAAAATAAAAAAAATATTATGCATTAAAAAGGGTTCCAATTTAATTTGGCCCACACTGTAGATGGTTACCGAAAATAGTTTTGTCCCGTAAGCCACTTGACTATTATTTTTGTTTGGTTTTGGGTACGTTAATCACCACCACATAAATAATACTATATCAAAGTACTTTTATTATGGTCTAAATGATATTATTAAGAGAAATTTCTGTTCTATCGTCCACTGTTAAGGTTTCTCGGGGATCCTCCCCTAAGCTTTGAAATAAAAGGAGAAGCGGCGGGTATAGGGCTAAATGATTTTTAATTGAATCTCTCTTTAATAAACCATTCCATTTCGACTTCAAAGATGCATTAGGGAACGCGCGGCGAAAGGGAGACCAACAAAATAAACTTTCACGCAAATTTAAATTCGCGGTTAACAAGTTTCCAGAAAATTAAGAAGCTATTTCTCGACGGAACAGAGATAATAAGGCCGTCGCCTAAAATGTATACAACTTCAAAGGGAGTGGCTCCGCCTAATTTGCAGCAATTAGGGAAATGCTGTTACGTTGAAATGTTTCAGAATATCGGGAGAAGACGCCCTCGCTTAGTGCCTCGACACGGCCAAATAAAGAGTTGCTGCGCCTTTTTTGGGAGACATCCAGAATAAAAACAACCTTGACTTTGCTGTGGCGCCAGAATATTCATAAATCACACAAGGGTGGAGAAAACTAAACTCTGGATAGGTACTCGAGAGTCAAGTGGCGCTACACGGGTTTCTCTAATTCTGTTTATTTTCCTTTGCAGAGAAATAGATAAAAACACGGAATGTATTCACACGCACACTCCACATGATGTAACCATTAATAATTTAATAACTTAATATATATTTCCTTCGCGTAAACACTCCGTTCTGGTCGGCATCACTCAACGAAATTCTGGAAATAACTTTGCTCTGCTCAGAATAAATGTTTTTATGTCATATGGCCGCGTACGCCAGTTTATTTTTCATTCATATTTTCATAACATCATTATATTTACTTAATTATAAACTGAACTTCTCAGAAACAGTCTCACCAAAAATTAATGTATTCAACACCACATAACTTCCTTTTATTCAATAAGCTAGACCAGTTTAATTTTCATTCACTCTATTTAATTTGAAGCAATCCTTGAATTTGAATTATAGACCGTCAGACAGTGACAAAATTAGGTGCCCGATTTTCGCATTCCAGCCTCGAAGAGGGTTGAAAAGTACATCGATGCTGAGTAGAATGAAGGGAAATTTACGAATGGCCCCTGGGGATAACATATATGGAAAATTCGATTTTGCTTTGTAATATTATATATGTTAATTATGTATAATATATTTTTTTATGTTTTTCGGGCTAGTGACGATATACGTTTTCATACTTTCGATGGGTTTGTGTGATAAAATTGGTTAAAATCTCGATTTTTCCTTAAAAGATTACGCCCATATTTCAACCCTTTAGCCATCTGGAACACTCAAGCCTTTGGTTTTCCGAAGCCCGGTTCTATTAGTTAATCATTTACTGAACACGGCTTGCGTGAAAATATGGACAACAGCCACTTTTTATTTCTGTTAAGGAAAATCGAATTATCCCCAGGGGTCATTCGAAAATTTCCGTTCATTCTACTCAACATCGGTGTACTTTTCAATATTCTTCGAGGCTTGTATGCGAAAATGGGGCACCTAAATCTGTCACTATCTGACGGTCTATTTTACCATTGAGTAAATGAATAATTCCATGATTAGACTAAGTTTTCACGTACATTTCCAGTTTATTTACGAGAACACATTAACTATTTTGTACCACCATACGCTCATAAAAACTTAAATATTCTCTCCTCCTGCATGTTATTGTTATCGTTACACTAAATCCAACTATACACTGCTTTTATTCACTAACATGTAAATAAAGTAAGTGAAATGGGAACAAAAAATTCTTCAAAGAAATTGTGAAACTGTATACAATATTTTTGTATAAACTACTATTTCCTCTCTTTCAACAAATATTAGTTAATGCCATACTTATCATATGGCTGTATGAAGCTCTTACGAAATAGAAAATATATATAAACAGTATGAGAAAGATGGTAGATTATTAAATCAAGGAGAGAAAGACCACACGTCGTAAAACTAGTAAACTGTAGCGCTGATGCTATTAACATCATAATATTCATGTCCTTTTTGCAGTGGCGCGCACCTTTGAGTTGTTTCGACGAACTAATCGAAACTTTGGTGCATGTCCTCAAAAGTTAATTTAAATTACAAAATTACTTACCGATGGATTATTATCCTCAAACATTTTAGTTTTGGCGGTCAGGGAAGTGCCACAAGCCGCACAGCCACGGGCGTAGCCAAGGGGGGGGTTTCGGGGGTTCAAACCCCCCCCCGAAATAAGCAAAATATTACCTAATATTATACCGAAAAAATACGAGGAGTGAAGAGTTAAATTATTATTACGTTTGAATATATGTAGTAATAGTAGCGCCTAGCGCCATCTTTTGACGAGAGGCAGACGCAGTTGCAGCCGAACTATTTTGTATTGTAGGGACACTTTATTATTTTTTTTTATTATTATTCGCCACGCCCCTCGGTCGAAATGAGCGGAACTCTGTGGAAGTTCGTGGAAGTTTCTGGACGGCTACTGGGCTGCTATATAAGCGGCGCCGCGGCGCGTGACCGCGCTTACGGCAGTATTGTTCCATGCAAACTCGAAGCGAATAAAAGTGAAAAGTGGTGAACGAATAGTGAAGAGAATTAAGTGTACCGTGTAAGTGAGTAATTTTAGTGCGCTGTTATTCGATGACCTTGTTAAGGATAGATACGTGAATCATTATTACTGTCGAAAAATGGAGGGGAAAAAAAGGAAGGGTGATAAACTTAAAGGTATGGACTACTGGAAAAAGTGGTGTAGTCAAGGTCAAGGGGTTTCTAATAAAGAAACAAATTTGGATTTAGCTATCAAAGCTTCAGCTACCCTGCATGCTGATAAGAAGACTGCCTACCCCGAAATCTAGTTTGGAATGCCTAGGTATGTGCGATAAAAACCTTTATCCTTATATTTGCACATTACTACAAATCTTGGCTACCATTCCTGTATCCACTGCTACCCCAGAAAGGTCTTTCTCGAGCCTAAGGAGACTGAAAAACTATTTACGAAACACTACAAGTGAAAACAGACTTAATGGTTCGGCTCTAATGAACATTCACTATGGAACAGAAATTCATGCAGATGAAGTAGTGGATGTATTTAAAAGAAAAAGCCGAAGATTTCTTCTTTAATAGTTTTAGATTTAGCGCAGAGGAACGAAATTAATTTATCCATTTCGTTTAAAGTTAAGAACTTTATAAATATGTCGTAGTTTTTCGGATGAATATATAGATATTAAATTTCATGTAAGTATATTTTTGTTGTTTTATTTACTTCTCAAACTAAACCCCCCCCCCAAAAACTAAATCCTGGCTACGCCCGTGCGCACAGCTAAGCATAATAACTCGAAAAAGTATCCAAATACCACATACTGACACCTGCCACCTTGTCAGATATCAAAATATTGTGTCAAAACTTGGTTACTACTTAAGCCGATTTCCATCTCACGCATTTTATAATATACATAGAGCTTTGACTCCTTCCTTTGATTCTTTATTCAAAGGGTTAAAATTGTAAAAATCCACCTTTTCAAATCTTCTTTATCCTCGATAATCGAGCCTGCGTAGGCAGGATCTAAACGAACCCGCCCTCATGGCCGGATCCAATTTCAATCGCCTGCGAGTTTTTCCAGATAAAAGATCGAATAAGACAAGAACATGCTGAGACAATGGCGAGTGGCGCGAGGCACTCAACCGCCGTGTCACTACCCTTTATATACAGGCACCCTCATGGCAAATAAAGACCACTACAGGGGATTCCTTTCAGCCCCCCTATTCCGTAGCCGGCGCGCCCGCTCGATGGCCTGTATTTGTTTTGAGGTTTTTTTTTCCGTGGATCGGGCCATTGTTTTATCTGCGCCAAACGAAAGGGATCGGGTTCGTCTGTCCTCAGATCATCGACACCCTCGGAAGTTCAGGGTTTTAGACAAGTGCAATGGCTCACGGTTTAGGATGTTTTGAATACCTACTAACTACATATTCTCGATCTTTGGGATACTTTGTTGAAGTCTACTCTATGGGGTCGTACATTTGAAACAGTTTCTGTTTATACCACCTGAGATGATACCACTATCTATATATATATATATATATCTTTAAAGTAATTCTAACTAGAAAATATATTTTTCTATAAAAGAAATTTACACACGAAAATCTCGCAACAAGCTTTTATATCATATACAATTTTATAATGTAACAAAATTATGGGTTTGCCTTGGTTGGATTTATTATAAAGTTTATTTTATTCTTTTCAGAGCATTTAAATAAAAGTTTGTTTTTAAAAATATTTTTTACTATTAATTTTTTTATAATAATCAGTTTTAACTACAAAATGAATGTATGGCATGTGGCAGGCGCCATATGTATATTCTACTGCTTGGTGACATAACATTGCCAAGTCTAATTTTTAGAAATCATGGAAACCATTATTAATTATTTTTACTAACACTACTAAAAAACTAGCAACATCAAAATTTAATTACATATACCTATCCAATAAAAAAAAACACAGAAATTATAATAATTTATTTATCCTGTAACCACAAAACTTAATATTTGTCAGTTCTCGTCACAAAACATTTATCTTTGTCACTGACCGAGGTTATATCCACAAAACATTAAAATTAGGTTTATGTTTTTTCGGTTGATCAAACCCACAAAAAACAATATAGGCCTTTAACCTTGCAACTTAAAAAATGTACTAGAATTATCAAAAGTGTATTTGTGTACAAGGAAGGCGAAAATGTACTGTATTTGCACATTTGTACTGGCTCTGGCAACACTGCTGAAAAGCCTACAGCTGCAGCTAACTTTAGACCGTGATTAAATACCGTTGCCAACTTCAGCTCGTGGCTCCAGGGGTTTATAAAATGTCATGTAGCGCCATGCATCTGAATACCCTAAACACCGAAGCTCGACAAGGCTTTCCAAATAATTTGGTTAGAATAGAATCACGCGTTAAAAGTAGGTTTCTAATGTGGAGGGTACGGAAACGTTGCGAGCAACCCTCGCCTCCTCCCCGGATTCGGATATACGTTCTAAATTGGGCGACGTCACGGACTCATCCACCCGACTCCGCGCCGGTTATTAAAAGGCGCCGGTGTCGCCATCTAAGCCCCGGAACTCGGAAATTGCCGCGTATAAATTCACCCGAAGATGACGTTAATGAAATTTTCTTATTTCTGTAGTTATTGTGCGCACGCCCGCGCCGCGCCGGGATTACCTCGCCCGCCGAGGCCCGGGCGGCCGTTTTTGCCTGGCAATACTCGACCCGCAAAAACCCTTTAAGCGGCAGGTGGCGCCGCTATATTGCCTCCAGTCATGCGGTGACGAGGATATCACTGGAAAGGAGACAGACTTCCGGAAGAACGCGCGGAATACAAGCGGAACGTTCCCCTGCGACCACGGCAATAGGTTTATTTATCGCCGTGCCTGCGACAGAAGGCTCTGGACTGAAACCTGGATTTACAGACGCATGCGCGTTAAAGAGTTTCTTTTTGACACATAATATATTATGTGGGCCATTGTCACCTCTAGCTTTGGGCACACTTTGGGTTTACACTGCGTTGTTCTTTGTTCTTGTTCATTGTTCTTGTCGTCTTCTATATATTTTGTGGTCGTCTTCATAAAGTTATTTGGTTATTAGGTAAAAGTTCCCCCGACAATCGGCGCCCGCCGATTGTGGGGCGAAAACAGCGGCCGGGCCGGATGTAAACACGGCACAAATCTTTCCAAATTTCGGATTTTCCGCGGGTTTGCGCGAAGTTTCGATGTTGCAAAAGGTGCAAAATAGTGTGGTGATCAGTTTGAGCTACATATAGTAAAATTCATCCGGATTATAACCACAAATATCGCCATGAAAAGTGAGGTGTAAAAGGAAATTTGAAAATTCATTTTCTCGGAAACTACGCCCGAGCACCAAAAACTAAGGTCAGATTCGTGTTCAGGGACCCCGAAAATAGGGAGGTAGCCAAAATTAAAAAAAAAAACGGGGCAGACATACACCGCGGGAAACTGTACTTACCGGTTATTATAAAGTTTAAACATTATTGTTTATGATTTATGTAATTGCAAAGGAAACAGGCAACTAAAAATGAACTAAAAGCAGAATTCGAAATAGAGAACTTTGTTGGTTAAATTAAATTGATTCGAAACTTGTTTCACCTCGAAAATGTTTTCAGGAACAAACGAACAAAAAATGTTTAGGTTAGGACCTCGGCGATCGAATCAAGACGGTTTTTCGTCCGAATCTCGCACTAAAACTTCGTAATTACACTGCATAACACTTTAGCATGTTCAAATTCCACTTCTGATAACTGTGGGAGGCCTTTTGGGCGTGGTAATCATAATAAAAATCACATTTTACTTGCTTTATTTCATTTTCTAACAACTCTTCTTTAACTCTTCTCCCTTTTTAGCACAAGCGTGGCGGGAATATTTAAACATTTGAATTCAACTGTTGCCTACAGGGGGCGTATTTCTTATATTCAATGGCGTATTACCTACTCGTAAAATCTGTGGCAACAGATAAGGTTTGGACACTGCTTTAACTGTGGATATCGGCTATGCTTTTACTTTTTCGGTAGATATCTAGTTATTTAGAAGGAAACTTGTGACGAACACAGATATTTATTTTTGTTTGTGTCACTTTTCGTTGGGTTTATTTCTTATTGTGTTTTTCGTGAGTTATAATATACTGATCTGGCAGTGCTAAAAAAGATGTCGTCTGGCGAAGAGTGTTTAAGAATATATCCATAACAAGAAATCGAATAAGCATAAGAGAGATAGGTATGAAGGTGACGACGGTTGTAATGTTTTATTGCTCTCAAGTAGTATAGCAACGTCGCATTTATATCTATCCTTTTCTTTACCCAGCATTATACTTTCGAAAGTGAGGCCTATTCTTTCCTCATTCTAATGGTATCAGTGATGCAATTTTATTGGAGAGTCTAGTAAAAATGAATAATGGTTTCCATGATTTCTAAAAATTAGACTTGACAATGTTGTGTCTACAAGTGCAGAATATGGCAACTGTCAAATGAAACAAATTTATTTTATAGTTCAAATTGATTTCCAGCAATTATTTCCACGAATTTAAGTAATAAGTATGGTAAGTCATTATAGTGCCGATTTTGCTTATTTAAGAATTTGTCGCTATTGCACCTTGTTGCCAGGTTCCTCAATCCATTTGTAATGTATACTTGAACTTTCGTCCCTTGTTGAATGTATCTATCCAAAGAACTTTCACAGATTTTCGGGATGGACTAATAAGATTAGGTCTAGTAGTTCTAATCATGGTAGTTTTTCTCGGTGTTCATTATAACATTTTTGTAATTTTATTTCTCTCCCAAGGTACCTTACAAACTTAAAATAAACTTGTGGTCGTAGATAAAAACTCTTTAAAAACGACCTGAAGCTACCTGTTAAAATTTAGGAAATATAATTTTTGTTTTGAACTACCTACTTATACATAATGCCCACCTAATGGGAATTGTAGGATTACTAAAGGTGATACAGGAAAAATCTGGTTGCAATTATTGGGACTACTACAGGCGGCCGCATTACCTTTAATTGACACATCTGAGTATCTGGAAGTTAGAAAACTTAAAAATTGTGAATTATGATGGAAAATATTTTGCCTTCTTTTAGAACCTATATGGCACTGGCATGTCACATAACACCTGATGGCAGTTGGACTCTGACATATATAACATAACCTTGTAACAGCCCCCTTGTGGTCTCCTTGGAGTCGACAGAAAACAAACTTCACCTCAATGCTTCACTTTTCTTATGTGATAGACTGTGACATGCTGGGTCCCCTTATTTTAAAAAGTCCCTGGTTTCTCTTTATGGATGTATTCTTACACATTGTTTCAGATGACACCTTTAGAACTGCCAAATCAGTAAGTATATTAAAGGAGACATAATGTCTTTAAATTCTTAGGACTCCATACTAAGTAGTTGATCTATACAGGTATTTTAGTTATTAATTGTTATATAAAATTTTATGTACAATATTTTGCGTGCCTCGGAGAAATTTCAATAGTGGTTCTGGTTCTGACTGTCCATGTGTAGCTTTGCCTATGGTTACAGTTCGGCTTGACAGCATTCTTTTATCAATAATAATCCAATGTTTCCATTGGTCGAAAGTGAGAACGTAACTTAAAGAGTTACCAAATTATGGGTACCGTATTATGAAATGTACCTACCCTAAGTGATCATGCATCGATCCTTTGCCTGATCCCTTGCCTGCAGTAGTTATATAGGTAAGCATTTCTAAAAATCAACACTTTCGCCACAAAAGGAAGGTGGTTTTTAAAGCTAGCTTGAAATTTTCTCGTGGGTTTCAACCAGGGACTCTTTAAAATAAGGGGACCCAGCATGTCACAGTCTATCACATAGGAAAAGTGAAGCCTTGTTTTCTGTATATCTCCAAGGAGACCACATAAGTGGGCTGGTACAAGGTTATGTTATATGTCAGTGTCCAATTGCCATCAGGTTTTATGTGACATGCCAGTGCCATAGATTCCAAAGGAGGCAAAATATTTCCCATCATAATTCACAATTTTTAACTTTTCTAACTTCCAGATACTCAGATGTGTCAATTAAAGGTAATGCGGCCGCCTGTAGTAGTAGTCCCAATAATTGCAACCAGATTTTTCCTGTATCACCTTTAGTAATCCTACAATTCCCATTACGTGGGCATTACGTATAAGTAAGTAGTTCAAAACAAAAATGGTATTTCCTAAATATTAAATTATTAAGCAGGTAGCTTAAACAGTTTTTATCTACAACTATAAGTTTATTTTACGTTTGTGAGGTACCTTGGGAGAGAAATAAAATTACAAAAATGAGCACCGAGAAAAACTACATGATTAGAACTAAGTACAAGACCTAATCTTATTAGTCCATCCCGAAATCTGTGAAAGTTCTTTGGGTAGATACATTCAACAAGGGAAGAAAGTTCAAGTACGTATACCTATTATACCTACATATTACAAATGGTTTGAGGAACCTGGTAACAAGGTGCAATAGCGACAAATTCTCAAATAAGCAAAATCGGCACTGACTTACCATACTTATATTACTTAAATTCCTGTAAATAATTGCAAGAAACCAATTTCAAATATAAAATAAGTTTTATTCATTTGGCACTTGCCATATTCTGTGTTTGTTGACAGAACATTGTCAAGTCTAATTTTTAGAAATCATATTAATTTTTACTAACAATCAAAGTACCTGTTATATCCACACAGTTGAAAATAATATGTTAAATTTAACATTTTTTTGATGTTCCATCTGGTCCACACACAAAAATATGTAAAATGGCTGATGTACGTGTCTGTCAAATTTTACGTTATGCGTTGTGTAGAAAATGATTAACTGAAAGTGTTATATTATTTTGAAGTATTATTGTATGTCAACTTATACATACAGATTTGTGAAAATAAACGTTACATTGACATTAAAGTTTTGTTGTATTTACGATGGTAGTGTGTCATATTGAAACTTTCCATATTCAAATTAACAAGTCAGGTAATGTTAATTAGACATTTGTCATTATTTATATTAACAAAAGCATGAGTTGAAGTAACATCTAGGCATATGTTAAATAGAGGAAAAACGACAGTGGTTTTTAACATTTGATCTACGTAGTTCTAACATATAGCTATAGTGAAATTAACATTTGATCTAAAGTTAAAAATACACATCTAAATAGTACTTTTAACATAAGATTAATAGTAAATAAATATATTACGTAATAATTACATTATTATATACAGTGTGTCCACATTAAGGACTTACCACCCTTGTAAAATTTTTATTCGTTGATCGATTTTGATAAAAGTTTTTTTTATAGGTATAGGTATTCAAAATGCGCATTCAATGAGTAGCTAACTTTATTTTTGGGTTGTAATCATATAAGAAAAAAAGTATTATTTTTTTATTTCTAGATATTACCTATTGTTTTTTAACATTAGAACAAATGTTTAATATGCGCATTTTTAATATATACCTAACAAGAAAAGTTTATCAAAATCGGTCAACAAATAAAGATTTTACAGGGGTGGTAAGTAGGTACTTAATGTGGAGACACTATATATTATATTATATATAAATGTCTATATATAATAAGTGTCTCGTAATAATACCTTTCTCGATACTTACCTTTTAATAAATTTTATACTTTTACTGTTTCTTACACAGCAAAGGACTGGAACAACACTGCATGACTATAACTTGTTTTATAAATCTCGGGCAATAACATCTTATTAGCAACTAGCAACTATGTGAAGTAAATGGGTGATAAATGAATACAACAATTTTGATTTGTGATTTTTTTTATTTCAAAACAAAAGGGTTACATATTAGGATTAGGCAGATTAATAATAATAATAATAGAAGATACATCTATACTATATGTATAAAATAAATATCAAATTTTTTCTAATAACTATGATAATTATAGGTATACCAATATACAAAAGGCAACTTTTTAAATTTATTCAAAACAATTTAATAATAGGTAAAATTAAGAATTATTCAAATAATGTAGGTACAAAATCTAAAGATCTAGGCGGAACAGCATAAAAATGAGAAATAAGGGCATTTGTTAGGTGCGGCAAATTCATAATTAAAGAGCCACCCCTGGTTAACATAATACCTAAATATAAAAACCCTGGAAGTAGGTACTTATATATAATAATATGTGTAGGAATTTGGAATATCACTTACCTGGTTTTTTTGTACACACACTGTTATCGTACTATTACTACACAGCAACACACGCTATTAATCGATAGGAATTGACACCTGGCACGCGACGCAATTCTGGACTGACTGAGATGAAAACGACTTGACCAAGTGTGATAGCCGGGAAGCGAAAACAACAGTCCAATCATTCGATTTTAACAAATACTGCGTAGAGACTTACATTTTTATGAGTCGAAATGACACTGAAGTTTATGTTGCGTTGCAAAATGAATAACTTAATATGTTAATTCTACATGCATGAAAGTATTAAATGTACGTATTCTGTTATTCAAAACATATCGGAATAAGTTAAATAATAAATGTTAAACTTAACACAGAAGATAGTTGCATCAACACATTGCACATATTCAGTAATATTTTTAACATTTGTGCGAGTTAAAATGTTACAGTTTTACACACTGACGTATCTAGATGATTCGACATATTGCTCGTGCGTTAATTTAAGTAACAATGTATGTCACTTTTTGACACAAATATATTAACATCCAAAAAAAGTAACATACTTCAATCCGATTTTTAACTGTGCATAGATTCTCCAATAAAATTGCGTACTTGGCATCATTGAGACCATTAGAATGGAGAAAGAAATGGCCCTTACTTTAAAGGGTCCCTGGTTTCAACCAAGATCTTGGGTTACTTGAATTCAGCGCCCTCTTTTGAGAGCCAAAAAGGGTAACACCTTAAAATTTTGGATTCTGTTTTATTTGAAAACTGTGACGAACTGCGACGCCACCTGTATATTGTTTTATATGCATATACATAAATATAATTTTCTCTTCCCCATCTACTATTTTTCCTCGTTTATCATTCCTTTGATATACTAGCAACTCGCAGAATGTCAAAACCATATATACATATTATTTCTTCTGCCGCTAAATCGCGCTATATTCCCCATCCCCAGGTATTTCATTAGGATTCCTATGGGCCTTGCCGCCCTTGCCTTTCTCCCGCAACTCTAGTGAAAAATCATCCCCGTGTCTTCATTATTTTAATTAAATAGCGCCGCTTCGCTTGCATAAATCACATCGCCGACTATCATGGCATATTTATCTTCCGAGCTTGTCAAAAGTTCCGGACAAGAATTCAGAGAGCTATGGCGTTGCTAGTGTGCCAGTAACGTCTTATTCTTACTCTGGTATTTTTCTTGTGACGTTACAGTCAGTGATTATAAAATTTCAAGCTCAGATACAGAGAGAGGGTGCAAATCAAAATGTGGCACTTTCAACTTGTATTCCTCCCGCTTAGTGCGACCCTGTGTAATTCACCAGTTCGCATGATTTCATTTACCCTTGTCGACTCTTTAAAATAAATAGACTATATTACTTGAGTCACAACAAATGTCCAACTTATCTACTGTCATCAAATAAGTTTCTATATGCGCCAAAAATGCGCTTTTCGTTACCTATACCTTTTTCCGCGAGGAATCAAATAAACTGATTACAGGGCCGCCCCCCCCTCCTTAAACAAAATTGTCACCCCCGAAATGAAAGAAACCTTTAAGCATCGCCGGTCTCCCCGTCGAAATTGGGTTTCCCTTGCAATTTAATTTCGACAGTCGGAAAATAATTATCTTGTATACTAATTATGCTCCCCGGAGCAGCATTTAATAAGGCAGAGAAAAATGCGAAAAATCCATTGGCGAGATCGAGTTTATTCAAAAAATTCTCCAATCTTTTCCCTTGCGACGTATTAATTAAGTCCTCTGCGGACGTAAAGCTGAGATGCATCCAGTGGCGTCTCGTCAACATGCTGGAAAAGCTTGTGGCAGTATTTAGTGTTTGTCTCACTAAAGGTATGGAATTCTAAATATAGAAATTTTTGTTGTTGTTTTGGGTAAATGTTAAAATGACCGATGCTTATTGTGTCATAATTTACACACCATTCTGTAGGCGCCTACTTAATACATTTTATGATGACAAACAATAGTAGATATTTTGAATGAATTTGGACATTCCCCCTGAGTTGTACGGTATATTTTTTTCTAAGTTGTTGAAATGTCCTTTAGGTATTCTTGAGATTAAATATATCCACGCTACTGTCAAACAAAGATAGAAAGTCAAACATGAATCATCTATAGTTATTAACCTTTCCTTTCGGAGCTATCCTTGGATATCGCGTGTTTTTTCTTCTTATTATTATAACTTAGCTACGGCTCGACAAAAAGGGCAATTTCTCGCGACATCGAAATTTTCGGAATAATTTTTAGGTAGAGGACGATACATAAAAACAATCCGATTTCTCGCGGAAGAAACCTTATTATACATTGAAAATTCTAAAAAGGGCTCATCTCTTAGGCGATTTTTCTGGCCCCACGACCCTATTTAAGAATTTTTCGATTTGGTCACTGCGGAGACCAGTTTTCAGGGGCCACCGTACCACCAGATAAACCTGTCTATAAACTCTGACATCATTGGACATATCGCACTGCCGTTTTTAATAAATAAAATAAATTCAATTGTTGGTTGAACACTTTAACATGCGTCGGAGGACAAATAAACATGTGGGCGTAGAAAAAAAATATAATGTTAATATATTGTTAAATTAGGTAATCATTATGCCTAATAAGGAAAAATGATGCATGCTGCATTACTAAATATTTTTATTTTTAATTGCTCACTCATTTTAAAAGTAAACTGAATTGCACCTCTATGAAATATCAAGGCAAATAAAATTTTGCATTTAAGTACTTGCTTTATTTGAATATTATGATACTTTTTTCCCTCATTATTCTTAGTAGGTATATTTTCTCTGGTGCGAGTTTAGAATAATAATTATCAACACGTAAAGGTGAACATCCATAACTACTAATTTCGACAAAAATATACCACAAACAGAGGTTCAAAAAAATTAGGTTTTCTGCTACTAATGTTTTGAGATTACTTTATAAACAGGCTTTTTCTTTATGTGTATCGAAAAATATTTTATTTTTGACTTCAAATTTGTTTTAGGCACAATAGAAATAAATCCTTGTTTATTTTACATTTTACGGAAAAAAGCACAATTGATAAAAAAAATTGCTTGCATATTTAAAATGAAGTTGCCATGGAGGAACGCAAAATTTCCTAAACGGGGTGTTCAGAAAAATGTTTCTTCAGTATTTAAATAAAACAATTATTCGTTTACAAAACTGATTTAATTTTTAAAGCACGTAACAAATTTGAAAAAAAAAAAACACATTATTTGAACACTCCTCCACCAACGTTGACACAAATTTTAAGGCGAGCGCATGTTTTTTACGTTAAATGTACAGTAAAAATATTCCCCCTTATTCATTCTAACCGTTGACATACTGTTTAACAACTAGAAGATTCGCATTTCATATTCATGTGTTTTTTGACCAGTGCGAACATTCGGGCTGAAATGACTTCACTAAAGTATGAGTTTCTAAAGTTTTCGTTCATTTTGTGAAATTACCCTTTTCGGGTGAGACGCCACTGAAGATCCAGGCAGAGTCCGCCTAACAGTCTTCCCCTTTTTTCTTTGCGCGCTACAGCAAGAAATAGTAGCATTTCCCCGTTCATTAACCCTCGCCGGGCCTAATTTGGGAAGAATTTGCGCCCCCGGAGGGAGAGAAAAAGTTCCGGGCCCCCGATATCGGTTTATGGCCTCTGCGTATAACTTCGGATTTGAGTAGCTTGATTAAAAATTCCCAATGCGCACATCGGGGCCTTTTTTCGAGCTGCAAGAGATGGAGAAATATTCTGGAAATAAAGTTTGCCCGGAAACGTTGGAGGGTATACTATTTAAAGGTTGATTATTCGATTTCTATCAATGGGGAAAAGATGCGCAGTCCGGCAACGAGGCGCCAGCATTCGCCCGTCGTAATATACTGTTAATGTTGATCGGATTACAGCGCCATCTATTAGAGAGTACCGGTAACTGCAGTCGAATTTGCACTTGCGCACATGGAAACAAGAAAGAAGTCCACTATCTGAAGCCGGTTTTGTGGCGTTTGTGCTGTGGTAGATGGAAGGGCAGTCTTTCTGCAAACAAATATACAATGTCTCGTCTTAATATTCGCACAACATTATCAGTTACCGCGGTCTAACTTATTATACGCACTTTTTAAATTAACTGACATGAGTGGCTCGTAGACCCGCAAGTGTCACTTTGCCTCCAAGGTCTAGGCAAACGTACGGACACAGTAGTAATAATAAGCGGTGATGCACACAAATAAAAGTCTGGCTACTGTGCGTCTGTCTTGTTTAACAGGAAAACACTTTATACGAATATTTGCTTTGGCCCGGACTGTATATATTAATAAACAACTATCTTGTGTAAGCGGCCATATTATTTGTACAAAGGGCCCGGAAAAGTCGTTAGGGTAAATTCTCCATAAAAGTTCGTAATAACTTTTTCGGCTCAGGTGTGCTTTCTCACGGTTCCCACATATGAAATGGAATAACCTGTTTTGGAACAATTAAGGGGATCAGAATAATTCCAAATTGATATTTCTGGTGATAAAAACGGCCGATTACGGCGAGAACAATTCATATTTGCACCTTTTATTGTTTTTCTATCTGGACTCGTGTTTACACTAGATATTATAAAAAGATAAAATTCTATCGTGTGTGTTTCTGTCCCAACTACCGTTTCATTACTACTATCGCGAGTTGGCTGCTTTATTTATCACAAACATACGCATACAAATGTCGGCATAATAACACCAACTTGTAATCATAACACAATAGCGATATACGGAGCAATTTGTTATTTCTAATATTGAATTCATGTCGTCAGATAATTACGGGAGTATCATAGGATGTGTAGACAACACGACTAATTAGCACCATTACAAAAGATAGGGTGTTGCGAACACTAGAAATGTCATTTCTTGCTGCCACAAACCCTAATGAAATAACCAATTAACAAGAAGTCGTAAATTGTAAGGAGAGACCCTTGACAACGACTTGATACCCAAACCTCACATTAAAATCAACTGTCTATTATGAATCAGTATGCGGTATATAATACAGAAGTTAATTTGCAAACAAGACAAGTGTTGATATTCATGGAACTAGAACAATAATTATTTCTGAAATGAAATAACAAATTAAATGACATGTGCGTCACGATCATTGGTTTAATAACGCGTATTATCCCGTTAATAATTAAAATAATTGTATTTTATTCACACATTATTAGTTACCATTATTGGCATTGCATTTATATTCAAATAAAAACAAAAATATGCTCAGCAACATGCACTTTGTCGCAAGTTTTGTCTATTTATTAAAGAGGCCGATAGTAGTTAGCTCTAGCGAGAACAGTATTAAATACAAAATTAAATCTGACAAAATTGTGCTCATTAACGGAACTGCAGAAGATAAAATTATCTTCAAAATGGTATATGAAAAAGTTAAATCCACCTATTACGTCAAAAGTTTTACCTGCCTATTTGAAAATTGTTGACAATATATTTTACGTTTTTTCGATCGACTTGACCGTAGTGTGGCCAATAGTGGCCTTCTCACAACATCCGTTAGAATGACCAGCAAAGACAGGAAGAATAATAAGGAAAATGACATTGTTTTGTTGGCCTAAAATACCTTAAATTTGGTACCTTGTGTTGGAAAAAATACATCAGGACCATAATAATATTCAGGCTCACAACCTACAAAAGGCGATTCTGTTTGAAATTTTCAAATAATACTTAATCTCAAATTTACGTTTTCTCTAGGTTGTGTACTAGGCTGATATCTGCCTCTTCAATTTAGCCTGAATCTACTATTATTGGCCCTCGTCAGTTTTTTTCTACACAAAGGTATGAACTTTAAGGGATTTTACGCCAACAAAACAATCTGAAAATAAGAAGACATTTGTTATGCATTTTGCAAATTGGTATAACTTTTAACAGGCGGATTTAATGTTTTCACATATTTATCATTGTATCTTCTGCAATTTCATTTCTGAGCACACTTGCTTTAAAAAAGATTGTTTATAAGTTATAAGGTAGGAGACAGTATATGATGTCCAAAATCGCAGTGTGAAAGTTATTTTTGAAAACAGTTTTCAAAGGTTTATAATCCGAAAATGTTTATAGATAAAAAAACAAAAAGAAAATATACTATTTTGTTCCAAATTTTGGCAGATTTAATTTTGTATATAATATTGTTCTCGTTAGGTTCAACCATTATCGATATACCTAAGTGAAAAACCAAAACCGGAGACACATTTTGGGAACCCCTGCAGTTAACTCCCCTCGCAGACCCGGGAACTTTTCGTATATTCATCTCCAAATGCAACCGTATATAGTCAGAAAAAGTGCTCACAAAAGTCTGTCTTCGACAAAATTCCCGTGACCATTTGGCATTTTTTTTTTCATTTTGAATCTATATGTACAATTAATGTACGAAATTAAATTTGAAAATTTTTCGAATTTTGGAGTTAAAATGTGTTTTAGGGTACGTTTTGCCAACTTAAACGCAAACGGTTGATATTAACCAGGAACTCTTTAAAATACGGGGTCTCAGCATGTCACAGTCTATCACATAGGAAAAGTGAAGCCTTGAGGGGAAGTTTGTTTTCTGTCGACTCCAAGGAGACCACAAGGGGACTGGTACAGGAATATTCACTAAGAATTAGCCCCCCACCTAACTTTTTTGTTTTTTAAGATAAAAGGGTGATTAAAAAAACAAAATCAATGGTTGGGCGAATACTTTTTTATGCCATGACCGCTTAGTGTACAGGGTGTTCCAAAAAAGTAGGACCAATGGCAACTTAATTTTTTTAAATAGAACACCCTGTATATTATTGGATTTTTGAAATCTGCTCATCAAGGCAATCAAAATGGTATTAAACTTTGTGGCATTATCTTTTTCCGTTTTTGAAATATTCCGTATTCAAATTTTATATTAAATTTATTTAACTCGAATTTGTGGATCTCATGATAAAGATAGACGATCAATGTAATAACGAAAAATATTTGTTTTAAAGAAGAGAGTAATATAGTTAAACTCCAAAATGTTTCGGAGCCTTTTCAAATTTTACTGATTTTATTCTCGAAATAAAGAATTTCAGGAAAATCGTAAAAGCTCCTAAACATTTTGGAGTTTCACTATATTACTCTCTTGTTTAAAACAAATATTTTTCGTTATTACATTGATCGTCTATCTTTATCATGAGATCCACAAATTCGAGTTAAATAAATTTAATATAAAATTTGAATACGGAATATTTCAAAAACGGAAAAAGATAATGCCACAAAGTTTAATACCATTTTGATTGCCTTGATGAGCAGATTTCAAAAATCCAATAATATACAGGGTGTTCCATTTAAAAAAATTAAGTTGCCATTGGTCCTACTTTTTTGGAACACCCTGTACACTAAGCGGTCATGGCATAAAAAAGTATTCGCCCAACCATTGATTTTGTTTTTTGAATCACCCTTTTATCTTAAAAAACAAAAAAGTTAGGTGGGGGGCTAATTCTCAGTCAATAACCCTGTACAAGGTTATGATATATGTCAGTGTAGGTAGTTCAAAACAAAAATCGTATTTCGTAAATATTAAATTATAAGAAGGTAGCTTCAGTCAGGTCTTTTTTTTTAGAGTTTTTGTTTGCGACTACGAGTTTATTTTAAGTTTGTGAGGTACCTTGGGAGAGAAATAAAATTACAAAAATTTTATAATGAACACCGAGAAACTACATGATTAGAACTAAGAATAATCTTATTAGTCCATCCCGAAATCTCTGAAAGTTCTTTGGGTAGATACATTCAACAAGGGAAGAAAGTTCACGTACACATATTACAAATGGATTGAGGAACCTGGTAACAAGGGGCAATAGCGACAAATTCTTAAATAAGCAAAATCGGCACTGACTTACCACACTTATTACTTAAATTCATGGAAATAATTGCTGTAAATCAATTTCAACTATAAAATAAATTTGTTTCATTTGACAGTTTCCATAGTCTGTAGGTCCCTTTACTTTAAAGAGTCCCTGATTTTAACGTTATCGTTAAGTAGCACCCTCTGTGAGATACCTAGAAATTGACATCGTCCGATGTTTCTCCATCACAAAAAACACCAGCTGTGTCAAATTTCTGTTCGGCAATATATTGATATATAGCGGTAATTCAGTTTCAAAAAGAGAATTCAGTGCCTTGAATCTCTTAAACACACAACATTTGTACAAGGATATTGGCCTCAATAGCCATAATATCTTGGTTTGGTCACCCCTATGTCCGATTTCGGGACTTCCCATTCCCAATGAATCACCAAACTAACCATCTGTCCGCCGCATAAAAAACCAATTGCCCGACAAACTGAACAACCATAGAACAACCGAAATTTACGTCGGCGAAGGAAAACAGATAGATCTGCCGCCCCTTCTTCCCCGAGAATAGCTGATTGCCCGCCGTTTCTCGGCCCATTACATTCCAATCGCGGCGGATTTGTCTTATTATTCGCCCTTTAAAGGGAAATCGGCCGAGTGCGCCCGATGAGTGTTTGTAGTGCGGGGAATCCGCGGATCATCCCCCGGGAGGGACAAAGGGGCGCCCCCTCCCCCCTCTTGGCTTTCCTAATCACAAAAGATTCAAACAAAGAGGGCGGCCCGACCGGAACCGGCCGGAAACGGATAATTGAGGAGACACCTCGTCGGGAATGCTTCGTTAGCGACGGCGAAATTAAAACGGTGACCTGTTCGAGCGGAAATTAGACATGTCTAACATATATCTCGATTGGAAAACCGCGATTCCTGTGTATGGAGGATCGACCTGTTGCGAGCAATCGATATATTCGATTCTGCAGGACAAGGGAACAAAATACAGGGTACCTATACAGGGTGTTCACTTTCAAAATGCCCACCATTGGTATTTTTGAAACGGTAAGAGCTACAAGGTTGGTTAAATTAGACAAAAGTTGCGCATTTTGATGTGTTTCAAGAATCTGTAAAGAAATTTGACATAGCTCATGTGGTTACTAAAATAACCTGAAAAAACTGAAAACTTGCACTTTTTTATTTTTTCCGTAACTTTTTTAATATCAAACGGAATTGAATGAAATTCGGTGGAATTACGTAATTAGGTACGGGCTTTCGAATGCACTATTCAGAAAAATTCTGTGCCTACTGCATCTTTAGGTGTTCATAACCAAATTTCGATTTTCTTATGGCGGCCATATTGGATTTTACCACCATTGGATAGAGCAAAAAATTACGAATACAACCATGTATCACAACACCTAATTAACACTGAAATGTCAAATTTCTATTATTTTAAATATTTTGAAGCCAGGCAGTAGGCCATGATACCGAAAACAATATCAATAACTGTCGCACCTAATAAACAGAAACGTAAAATTTGATATCAAAAGTTTATTTATTTAACGTTATTTTAATAGGAACAAGAAACCAAATATGTACTAATAAAAAATAGTAGGTATTAAAAGTTAACAACAACTCTATTTCAAACCAACTGCTGAAAATGCTGTCCATTATTTTGAATGCAAAGTAAGGTTCTGCGATCCATATCATACATTGTTCTGTGCTTTTTTAAAATCTTGTTAACTGCCCCTAACGACAAACCACATTCCCTAGCAATTTTCCTTTGTGGTGTCTCGGGATTTAAATGAATTTGAGCCAAAACATTGATTTCACGTACAGCTCCTCTAGCTCTTACAAAATCATTTCTTCTTTTGTTTTGTAACGTCGCATCCGCTTCCATACGCCTACATAACCTTGGGAAAATAGTTCTGTTAGGCTGCCTTCGTTCGGGGTATAATTCTGGATACTGGCTAGAATTACGGTAGTTTCGAATATAAACATTGTACATAATAATCCAATCTTTCATTTATTGGATATTATTGGGGCATGATTCAATAAGCTAAATAATGAAACTTTTTTAAGCGCGGGTTCATCATTTTAGTACATCTTTTCATTTTGCAATAAAAGTATATTCTTGTTTCATAAAGATAAAATAGATAAAATCAATCATCTATGTTAAAATTGGCAAAATGTGCCCCGAAACACCTGTTAACTCTGAAATTCGAAAAATAAAATGTTAATAGGAATGAAATAGGGTGTTAAAATTTTGTTGAGTTCAATCCGTTATATTTTGAAAGCAAAAAATTTTTGGTACATCGTTTTTTGTCACTTTAAATGGTGCTATCATTCTACAAAACTTGAAAGCGGTAGCCGAATATTTTATTTTTCAAATTTTGAAGTTAACAGGTGTTTTGGGGCACATTTTGCCGATTTCAAAGCAAAGGGTTGATTTTGTTGTTGTGGAACAAGAGTAGGTACATACTCTTTCGGGGCAAAATAAAAAGATGCACTAAAGTGATGAACTTTCGAGACCAAAAAGATAACCTCAAACAAGTTGTGAGTATTAAACTATCGTTGGTGCTTCTGGGCGATGGGAATAAATTGTTTTTACACAAATGGTTACATTTGAGCGACTAAAGGATTGCATCAAGTATTATTTAAATCGCATAATTTCTGTAGAAGTTAAAGCGAAAAATATGTTTTTCGGACTGTACTTTTATCCCCCTTATGTATAGAAAACCTTTTGTTTAAAACAACATTTTCTACCTGTCATATTACGTTGGCACCAAAATTTAAAAACACCGTGTATTGTGTATAACGTTTCTGTATAAGTCATTATTTAAAAACAATAAATAAATTATGAAGCGAGTTATAAGGCAATTTGACAAAACTGTCCATTCATTGGTACACAAAACTATTTTCGCCAATTGTTTGGAAGGTAAAAGAAAAATGCAATAAATCGAATTTCTCTTCCCATTTTTAGTTACAATTTCTTCATTCATTCCTGTATCTTTGGTTGCATTATAATATTATTGCTTTAACAAGACCTCTCAATGTATTATGCATTTTCTTTATTTGTCTAGGCATTTGAGAGATTTTATTAGCCTATAAGGCAGTAAAAGTGTCAATTTACAGCCTGTTGACGGTCTACCAACGCATATTCCAGAGAAAAACGTGTCAGTAATTAATTATTTCAGGAACCGTCGAAGCGGAAAGACACAGAAACCACCATATATCGAATGACTCCGCCCAAGGGATAATAACCAACTTGCGACTACCCTTATAGGACTTCATTAGTAACTATAAATTAATTACCAAATGAAATTGAGTTCTGCGTGCGCGAACGAAAGGCATCCCATCTTTATCAAAGCCTCCGCCATAATATCATTCGCAATGCATTAATAACAGGCTGGGACCAGTGTGCGTTACAGGGGTGGTGAGCCAGTTTCGAGAAATGGCCCCTGTTCCATTAATTATTTAATGCACAGTTTGTTAAGATTAAAGGGCGCTGCGGAGGCGGTTTGGCAGCATCGATTTTGCCACAGTTGCGTTTGTACACAAAGGGTTTGTTTCGTTATAACTTACCTATAACCCAACTGCAACTGGCCAATGCATCTTCAGCAGAGATCAGTTCAAATTCAAACACAAATTCACACTTTCAATTAAAAAAAAGTCCAACTTATCTGGAAGAATTATACGCCGTGTTAACACGAGTGTATCCATCTCGAACCGTGAAATAACCTACCTGTAATAATCCAGCCTGCGAATATTTCAGAATTTAATTCAATCGCCTTTGAATTTGTTATATTATTCACATTCTTAACATACATGGGTATAGATGCTTATGGTCTGCGAGCACGGCGTCTAGAACCTTTCAATGCACAGAATGGATACAGTTTGATCTTGGTAATGATAGAGTCGGCTCTTTTGATGCCTCTAGACTGTATAATTGCCCGTGCAAATTAGTGGTGCGTTTTTTCACATTCACAGGCACTTCTGTGGAAATACCTCTTGTTTAATGGAATATCCACCCAATTAAGTTATTCTGCAAAATTATTGCGCGTTCCGCCTAGAAAGGATAGTTGTAATTATATGCAAAATCTAAAGGTTTATTGACATGTGGTGCAGCGCCTGCGGCGGTCGAAAGTAGCGATAAAGAAATTGTTATTAGCTCTATTTGGAGTTTTGTTAGTCGGTTAGAACGGAACGGTCGATCGACACGTTATCGATGGTTTAATTAAATTCAAACCTATACATTACTTTTTGAACAGTATTACCATATATACAATCAATTTTCTTGGTACCTACTAAGAAGTGTAGTTAGCAAGAGATTTTGACTAAAACTGACATTGCTTAGAGGTCTTTTGTGCAGTTATTCCCTTTAACAGAGATTGGGCAACGCTGGGTTATCTCTCTCTCTCTTCCTCTGATATATGAACATTATTTTCCATGTAAAATGCACTCCTTTAAGACTCAATGTACAGCACGTGCGTGGTGATTCAACAGTTTGACCCATAAAATGGCTGTTTTCGATCTGTAGCGAGTAACACGCACAATTTTAAACTTTTGGTCAATACAAATTTTAATCTAAGTAATCACTCACATCTTGAGACAAAAATTATTTAAAAATATTTATCACAATGGCCGTTATTAGCATTTGCGCAAAAAGCCTAATAACAGCCATTGTGCTATATATTTTTAAATAATTTTTGTCTCAAAATGATGTAGATTAAAATTTGTATTGACCAAAAGTTTAAAATTATGCGCGTTACTCGCTACAGATCGAAAAAAGCCATTTTATGGGTCAAAATGTTGAATCACCACATACACTGAGCCTTAAACAGACATACCTACATATTTTTCCACTCCTATCATTTCTTACGTCATTTGTTAAAGAAATGGGCGGAACAATTTGAATCAGTATATAGTGTTGTTGGTAAAGTTTGCACCAAATGGAATATATTTGTATATTTTTACATTTTTAAAAATCTGATTTTAGGCTATGTTGCTGCATATTTGCCGGGTTTGACTGGGAAATATCGGAAAAAGTTATTAAGAAAATGTGTTAGTATGGTGTTATTGTACTGCTATGCCAATTTCCGCAGAAATACTCGTTCAGTACGTTTTCAGTATCTAATAAGTAATAAGGGCTTAATTTAAATCGACCAAGCAGTAGTTTTGAGATTTTTGAAAAATAAGCTTTTTTATTAACTTTAACACCCCGTATCTAAGTTCCTGTGAATTTTCAGTTCTTTAGCCCCGATTAAAACCTGAGACACATTGTATACTTACTTATAGGCCTATCATAAATACAGGCTTCTTTGGAAGTCTTGTCATAAGCTCCTTACAACTCAAGATATCATTTGGAATAGTTCTTGCGCTCAATAATTTTTTGACAAATTGTCAGTCATCCGCCAAGATAACAATAGTTATAATAAAAACTAGGGTTCCTAGATAGAAAGAGTTCGGACAATAAAGTCATTAGTGTCATTATATTCGCCGATTTTGATCATTATAGAGATAGCTAGATTATTTTATATCTTTTGCCCCCGCAAAAATCAAAAATGTAAGGTTTCCATTGAAACTATATCAAATTAGAGGATTTTTTTGTATTTAGGTTATGATTTATGTCAAATTACTGAAAAATGATGGGAACTCATGGGCGGAGTGTTTTTTAATAGGAAACTGAAACAGGGTAGGCAGGTATGTCCTGGTTGCCTTCTAGGCGTAAATATGAATACCATTATCGAATAGTTTAAGTTTTGAGTTGACAAAAATAGCAGCATGAAAATATGATACTAAAAAAATGGCACTGTCATTTCAAGTTTAAAAAAATTCAAAAGAAAAATGTAAAATATTTTAGAAGTTTGTTACGCCCATGGAATCTATCCCAAATTGTTTTTCATCCACAAAATTGATGTAACTTTTGAAAAATTATTTTTTCTGTTAAAAAGTGACATTATTGTCCCCTTTTTGCAATAACTAGTTACACTGGCGGCTCAGTGATAATCCAAATAGGGCCAAAAATGTAAATGCAAATACGTGTGTTCATAATATGTCGTGGTATTTCCAGCTTTGGGATCATAATTCGTAAAATTAACGAAAGGTAAATATTATTAACAATACTCACACCACTTGAGACATGGCCCTGTGGTGCTACTGCACTCGCAGCCACTGAATATTTTCAGGGTTAAGACTTGTCCTTTGATAGTGGAGAATTGGATTGTCTTATCGTCTTAGGTTAGTGGTCCAGCATTCGAGCACAGGATGCGTTTCTACAATTTCCCTGGAGTTTTTATGTGCACGAACCGAATAAATTACGCCACTTTACCACATAAATAATACGAAACAATACAATAATTATAACATTTATAGAAATAATTCACCGCATTTTCCCGCTCAAGCGGCAGCAAAACATAAACACAGACCGTATGAATAACGTATATGTGACTGCATGGCTCGCCTCGATGTTATTGTACTTCACAGTACGCTTCCCAGACGTTGCCATAATCTGGTCTGGTTATACCAGCCGCGTATGCAGATCTTCATTTTTCACGCAGCAATCTCCGGCATAATTAAAAATAAAACGCTATTTTTATTTGAGAAATTAGCGGAAATGGATTTTCATCAACAGGATTACCCCAGAAAGCTCCCGGAGAATAAAATTACCTGTGAATGGCATTGTTCGTGCTTCTGGGTAATTAGGAACCGTTTGCCATTATACCACCGTATTAAAAGTTATCTCTTAACAGGAGGAATTAATTCGATTTGCATTTCTACGTTTGAAAACGCTAATGCTCGAGAAGCATTATGATTTCAGCGCACGGAATTCGCGTGGGAAGTACTTTGTTAAAGAATACACAATAAATTAAGGCAACGAAAATTAATTTGAAATTGTACAATAGTTGCGAGTTCCCACCAAAGCAAAATTACATATTCTTTGCAAAAATAACCAGTATTAAAATGAATGAAATGATATTTTTTCGCCCTGACAAGGGAGTTTTGTTTTTAGTCATTTGGAAAAATCTGACTCTAAAATGGCAATAGATATCTGAAGCAAATGTTTATTAGTATATAAGTTACATATGTCTTTTCTAGTTCATGGTTATTAAAAAAGTTAAAATCATTATCATTAAAATAAAGACATGTGGTACCTACTATGTTTATATAATTTTTTCTGTCGGAAGAAATGATTTTCGTTTCAATCGAAGCAAATCGAACCCTCCAAAGTAATGATATTAAACTGCTTACCACCTGGCTTTAAAAACATTAATTAAACTTCAATTATTTAAATGAACTCGATTTTGGCCAGCCGCACTGTGTTGTTATAAGGTAATTTTTGTTGCATTTTTCCCGAGAGAATTATTTTCCACCCGATAATTATCGATTTTTAAGATATTACTTATTCTCATCTCGACCGATAGTATACCGTTAAAATATTCTTAATATTATGAATAATAATATGTGAAACAGAAGCTGAATTATGGTATTAATGTAAATGAAGATGTCTTATATTCTTCCTTGAGAGCAACTTTCTTGTCAAAGAGGAATAAGAGATATTTACTCGTATAGGTATTATTGATACTGCTAGATCTTTTTTGCTTTTGAATGAAACATAAATGATCCTAGACAAACTACAACTAGACCAATAATAACTAATGGCATTGTAAAATTTCAAGGTAGATATATAATACCAAATGGAAACAAATATTTGTTTAGGTGCAGAGGCTGATTCTGTTTTTCTTACATGCCACGCACATTTCGTGTCCCATTATTCAAAATCATAACCATACACAATATTGTACTGGGTGGTCCAACTGTTAGGGGCAAAACTTCAGGAATCTACAGAAAACGCCAAAATAGGTAGATTTTTTCATATAAATATATGTGTATGGAAATCCTAACGGTTTGAGTTATAATGGTTTCGTACAACTTTTAGCAAAACTACTGATACAAATAGCATAGACAGTAAAATAATTATAATTAGGTATATAATTACAACACTTTGATAACTGTTCGTTTGGTGGAAAACGGCTGAAAACAAAAACGAAACTCCCGACCTTATAGACAAGAAAAGGGAGAGGGCACCGCGCTTGCCTACCCTGCCGTGTACAGATTTTGTTACGTTGTTTGAACGGCGGCCATTTTATATGTGGCAGACAAAGCGAGTAGGTACATTGTGAGATAATTTCGGGAATTTGTGAATTAAAACTCACAGTGATTAAGGGGAAAATATACTCTTACGATGGTGAATTGTTCAGCGTTTGCGGGTGCAAAATCAGAAGTGAAAAGCAAGAGCCCGGGATTTCGTTTTACAGGTAAATATTTAAGAAGCTAACTTTGAAAGATGGCCTAAAACTTTATTTTTTTCTCAATATAACTTCTTTATATTCCTTCTACCTTTTAGTATGATAAAGCGCATTGTTTTGTTTGTAAATAGGACCAATATAATTATTTTTTAACATCGTTTTTATTGAAAATTTCTTAATTGATTATGATAGTTTCGTAAAATGTGGGCTAGTTTCCATGAGCGTGCATTATTTATTTGATTTTGATTGATTCGAAATCGCCGCAAATAAATATTTCAGCACTTGACACTAGCTTTACATTTGGGAAATTATCTGCAAATAAATACCAATACAAGAAATCAATTCAAGCTCAAGGATACCTACCACAACACTAGGTTACAATTAGTAATTTTCAAAGTGTTTCAAAACAAATTGGGAAACAAAATTATTGTGTGTTCTTTCGTGAGGCGATGGCTACGGTGATATCCGTCGGCCATCTTTGGGGGTGTGGGGGTTGATTATTTGTGTTTTATTACGCAACACGCGCCCTGTCTAAGCAAAAGGCACATGATGTCGGAAAAATATTGCCAGAAAAAATATTAGTCTTTCATTCGTTCTGAAATATGTTTTATGTAAAATAACAAGGTGCGCTTTTGTACGGGCCGTTTATCCGTTAAAATGTTTTCGTCCTTTCCCGGTGCACGCGCCGAGGAACGGTTAATTTCTGTTTACCTTTCTTCTGTCGGCCGAGTTTTGTAACCGGTAAAAAGGAAACCCTAAAATAATCAATTTGATTAATTACCGCACGGAATAATCCTTTTATGGCAACAATAATACCATTCTTTTCGATTTAATTAAATTTTCGGAAAGGGCTTTTTCCGATCGGGATTCCCCGAACGGCTCGCCGGCGCAGCAGCGTTCAAAGGAAAAGTAAAATACCATCTTAAAGGAGGAAACAACAAAACGGCTTCGTTAAAAACAACCGTCTACGTGCCGGGATTAAAAATATAAATCTAAAATCAATATCTACGTTCCGTAGGCGTGCTCCAAAAAGATACCCACCCGAAAAGGTCACGTTAAACGAATAGGCGAAGAAAACCTGAGGCCCGACGGTAAGTATTCGCTTCAGGACTCAAACAGAACAAAACTGGATACAGAGTGATCACCTCGACATTGGTGACCAACAGCGCTTCTATTGGTCGTAAACTCAGTGGACGCTACGTACTGAATGCAGAGACGTACGCGGTTAGTTAAATTATTATTCCCAACATACAGAGTGTCCCACTTAAGAGTGAAACAACCTTATAACTTCTTTAATTTTTAACTGACCAGAACGAAATTTTTGCCTACTTATTTCCAAAAAAATAGTTGTCTGCATCAAAGTAAAAGCCACCTGCGATGCCACAATCGAAGCTAAAAATCCAAGTCATATTAGGCATTCTTTTTCAAAAAAATATACTAAAATAAGTTGCTCAGAATCGATCCAGAACCCTAAATCCAAAATTTTATCAAAATCAAAAAATGTTAAATAAAAAAAATGAGTAAAAAAATTCAAAAAATTAAAATTTGTTTTGTAGCTTTTAATTTTATTTTAAAATGATTACTTTTTGAAAACAACCTGCCTTCAAAACTTCTATGGAACACATTTCCAAACGCAGGAAATTCTTAGATTGCTATTTTTGAACTTTATTTTTATTATAATAAATGATGTTTAGTGGCATATCAGGTAAAGGATATCAATTGAAAAAAATGCACTCCAGCCGGGACTCGAACCCGTGACTCCTACTGTGGCCGTAGGCACTTTAACCATCTAAGCTACCGGAGATACGGGTTCCATCGGCAAGGTGTTATTTATTCCAATTGATATATAGTTAGTAGCGGTGAGATGTAGGAGACTTCGGCGTCTTCTACAGCTACTAGAAGGGATTAGGTGTAGGGTAACCATTCATTATTGGTTATGTAAACTTCCAAAAATAGTATATTTCATTACGAGTCTGGAAATAAAAAATTTTCCGTGCGCGCGTGACAAATTCACGTGTGAGGCGCAGCCGAACACGGGAAGTCATGCAAGCACGGAAAAATCTATTTCTGGACGTGTAATGAACGATATTTTTTATTATACTTCTTTGAAAACGGAAACTTAAAACAGTTTATCGGCATATTATAATAAATTTAATTGATAAAAAATAAACAATGCAGACAATATAGTGTTTGGTATGTATGATGCGTTTCCATGGTTACTCTCAAATTATTTCAAAGGTGCTTTGTTGTAAATTAGTTATTGTCAGATAAGGTGAATAAAACGTCAAAAATATTACAGAAATGTATCTAAATATTGAAACACTTACGAATTAAAATACAAGATAGGTATATATTAAATATCAGAGAGCATATAGAGTTTCTTAAATTTAGTTTACCTTGCTGTATATTTCTATTTTAAAGCCATATATTCGGTATTTTTATTCAGCGCACGGAAAGTTTTTCCATGCCCTGTTTCCGTGCGCTAGCCCGAAAAACCCCATCTTTCGTTATTGCTAAAACAGATGAAAATAAGGTGTTTAAAAGAAGTATAATAAAAAATCTTTCTATGTTTCGTTTTCTTGGCTTGACATTGTAGGTTAGAATTTCCACGTTCGATACTTGCATTAAGTCGCTATATGTCGAATATTGTGGGTAGAAGAACAAATAGGAAGTTTACATAACCAACAATAATGAATGGTTATCCTACACCCTCTAACCGCTTCTAGTAGCTGTAGAAGGCTCCGAAGTCTCTTACATCTCACCGCTACTAACTATATATCAATTAGAATAAATAACACCTAGCCGATGGAACCCGTATCTCCGGTAGCTTAGTTGGTTAAAGTGCCTGCGGCCACAGTAGAAGTCCCGGGTTCAAGTCCCGGCTGGAGTGCATTTTTTCAATTGATATGCTTTACCTGATATGCCACTAAACATAATTTATTATTATAATTATTACAGGTACTAAAATCTTTCTGTTTATTATTATTATTATTTTTTTATTTAATATTTTTAGATTTTTGACAATATTTTGCATTTATGATCCTGGATCGATTGTGAACAACTTCTTTTAGAAAGAATTTTGAAAGAAAAATGCTTAATATGGTTTTCGGATTTTTAACCTCGATTGTGGCATCGCAGGTGGCTTTGACTTTGGAGTAGGCAACTAATTTTTTGGAAATAAGTAGGCAACAATGCCGTCTAACTATGGTAAAAATTTCGTTCTGATCGGTGAAAAATTAAAGAAGTTATAAGGTTGTTTCACTCTTAAGTTAGACACTCTGTATAGTGGAATTTTTGTATTATAATGTAGGTAGGTACCTACTTAATAGATAAATTTTTACATGGCTTAATACTTGTAAAATGTTAAGCTCGTGTAGCGAATAATTCATTACTTAGTGTCATCATTTGCTGTTTTGTGGTACCATAACAAGATGAAGAAGAGATCTTTCCACCTAACCTAACTGTGGAATATTCTGCGATCAGCAGCTGATTCCGTTTTCTGATCGAATATAGCCGCACAACAATCACACAATTTTTTTTATAAAATGTTCATAAATAAATCCTGGGAAAAAGTAGGACTAATATTGCCACTGCCATCGTCTCTTTTTTTCAAAGCATCCGAAAGAGCCCCGATAGGAAGTGGTGAAAAATAGTTATTTATGTACCAAGGGCTTAACTTTGACGATCGCTGTACCTAGTCAAGTATGACAAGGCACGACGCTTCCAAACAGAAATTCCAAACTGCTGCCTGTTCTGCAGCCTCCATGAAAAATAGATTGATATTCAAACCTACTAAAATATTTATACTGAAAGATTGCGCTGCTATAGGTAACAATTTCGCAATGTGTACGAAAAGCTAAATGGGCCTTTTGTGGCCGGGTTTTGAATATTTTGGTCACTTTCGACGGGCGATGGCTCCGCGTCTGACGTTTGATGTTTACATCTCGCCAAGGCCTACTTATTGAAAAAATCGCACAGTAATGGGCCGATTTCCGAGCTGTTAATTTAACTATTTTGAGACACTTTACTGCCGATTTCAAGAATTTTTTTTCCGATAATGCGACTGTCGGTTATAAGCAATATTTCCGCAACATTCTGCCTGCCCCCCGAGGCTTCACCAGCTGCTCGGCCAAACTGCGCTTTTTTAAGCCTCCTCCAGGTGTCCATGGCGAGCGCTCGCGCCCGCAGTGACAACCAGTGATTGATCTGGGCGCTTATGATGCTAATGTATAGACGTTGTTTAAACAAGTTAATTGTTACTTTTTAGGGCCCAGGGCGCGCGAGGGCCGGCCTCTGATGTGATTGATCGGCCCTTCCGCCCGTATTCGTCTTAGTCAGGGTTCGAAGCCTTAATCCCGAGAACGGGGACCATTTGCATGTTTGTGCGCGATTAAGAGGCTACGATACTTATGAAGTCCGCCCGAAGTGCCCGAAGTGCCCGACTCAATTCAGGACACACGTCGCTCGATTAGATATGCCTATCCTTTTAGGGCCCAGGGCGCGCGAGGGCCGGCCTCTGATGTGATTGATCGGCCCTTCCGCCCGTATTCGTCTTAGTCAGGGTTCGAAGCCTTAATCCCGAGAACGGGGACCATTTGCATGTTTGTGCGCGATTAAGAGGCTACGATACTTATGAAGTCCGCCCGAAGTGCCCGAAGTGCCCGACTCAATTCAGGACACACGTCGCTCGATTAGATATGCCTATCCTTTTAGGGCCCAGGGCGCGCGAGGGCCGGCCTCTGATGTGATTGATCGGCCCTTCCGCCCGTATTCGTCTTAGTCAGGGTTCGAAGCCTTAATCCCGAGAACGGGGACCATTTGCATGTTTGTGCGCGATTAAGAGGCTACGATACTTATGAAGTCCGCCCGAAGTGCCCGAAGTGCCCGACTCAATTCAGGACACACGTCGCTCGATTAGATATGCCTATCCTTTTAGGGCCCAGGGCGCGCGAGGGCCGGCCTCTGATGTGATTGATCGGCCCTTCCGCCCGTATTCGTCTTAGTCAGGGTTCGAAGCCTTAATCCCGAGAACGGGGACCATTTGCATGTTTGTGCGCGATTAAGAGGCTACGATACTTATGAAGTCCGCCCGAAGTGCCCGAAGTGCCCGACTCAATTCAGGACACACGTCGCTCGATTAGATATGCCTATCCTTTTCCTTCCTCTGGTCCCCACGACTCCCCACTCCAGCCTGCCCCTTCATAGTGCTACGATTGAGGGGCAGGCCGGCCGTATTCGTCTTAGTCAGGGTTCGAAGCCTTAATCCCGAGAACGGGGACCATTTGCATGTTTGTGCGCGATTAAGAGGCTACGATACTTATGAAGTCCGCCCGAAGTGCCCGAAGTGCCCGACTCAATTCAGGACACACGTCGCTCGATTAGATATGCCTATCCTTTTAGGGCCCAGGGCGCGCGAGGGCCGGCCTCTGATGTGATTGATCGGCCCTTCCGCCCGTATTCGTCTTAGTCAGGGTTCGAAGCCTTAATCCCGAGAACGGGGACCATTTGCATGTTTGTGCGCGATTAAGAGGCTACGATACTTATGAAGTCCGCCCGAAGTGCCCGAAGTGCCCGACTCAATTCAGGACACACGTCGCTCGATTAGATATGCCTATCCTTTTCCTTCCTCTGGTCCCCACGACTCCCCACTCCAGCCTGCCCCTTCATAGTGCTACGATTGAGGGGCAGGCCGGCCGTATTCGTCTTAGTCAGGGTTCGAAGCCTTAATCCCGAGAACGGGGACCATTTGCATGTTTGTGCGCGATTAAGAGGCTACGATACTTATGAAGTCCGCCCGAAGTGCCCGAAGTGCCCGACTCAATTCAGGACACACGTCGCTCGATTAGATATGCCTATCCTTTTCCTTCCTCTGGTCCCCACGACTCCCCACTCCAGCCTGCCCCTTCATAGTGCTACGATTGAGGGGCAGGCCGCCCGTATTCGTCTTAGTCAGGGTTCGAAGCCTTAATCCCGAGAACGGGGACCATTTGCATGTTTGTGCGCGATTAAGAGGCTACGATACTTATGAAGTCCGCCCGAAGTGCCCGAAGTGCCCGACTCAATTCAGGACACACGTCGCTCGATTAGATATGCCTATCCTTTTCCTTCCTCTGGTCCCCACGACTCCCCACTCCAGCCTGCCCCTTCATAGTGCTACGATTGAGGGGCAGGCCGCCCGTATTCGTCTTAGTCAGGGTTCGAAGCCTTAATCCCGAGAACGGGGACCATTTGCATGTTTGTGCGCGATTAAGAGGCTACGATACTTATGAAGTCCGCCCGAAGTGCCCGAAGTGCCCGACTCAATTCAGGACACACGTCGCTCGATTAGATATGCCTATCCTTTTCCTTCCTCTGGTCCCCACGACTCCCCACTCCAGCCTGCCCCTTCATAGTGCTACGATTGAGGGGCAGGCCGCCCGTATTCGTCTTAGTCAGGGTTCGAAGCCTTAATCCCGAGAACGGGGACCATTTGCATGTTTGTGCGCGATTAAGAGGCTACGATACTTATGAAGTCCGCCCGAAGTGCCCGAAGTGCCCGACTCAATTCAGGACACACGTCGCTCGATTAGATATGCCTATCCTTTTCCTTCCTCTGGTCCCCACGACTCCCCACTCCAGCCTGCCCCTTCATAGTGCTACGATTGAGGGGCAGGCCGCCCGTATTCGTCTTAGTCAGGGTTCGAAGCCTTAATCCCGAGAACGGGGACCATTTGCATGTTTGTGCGCGATTAAGAGGCTACGATACTTATGAAGTCCGCCCGAAGTGCCCGAAGTGCCCGACTCAATTCAGGACACACGTCGCTCGATTAGATATGCCTATCCTTTTCCTTCCTCTGGTCCCCACGACTCCCCACTCCAGCCTGCCCCTTCATAGTGCTACGATTGAGGGGCAGGCCGCCCGTATTCGTCTTAGTCAGGGTTCGAAGCCTTAATCCCGAGAACGGGGACCATTTGCATGTTTGTGCGCGATTAAGAGGCTACGATACTTATGAAGTCCGCCCGAAGTGCCCGAAGTGCCCGACTCAATTCAGGACACACGTCGCTCGATTAGATATGCCTATCCTTTTCCTTCCTCTGGTCCCCACGACTCCCCACTCCAGCCTGCCCCTTCATAGTGCTACGATTGAGGGGCAGGCCGGCCGTATTCGTCTTAGTCAGGGTTCGAAGCCTTAATCCCGAGAACGGGGACCATTTGCATGTTTGTGCGCGATTAAGAGGCTACGATACTTATGAAGTCCGCCCGAAGTGCCCGAAGTGCCCGACTCAATTCAGGACACACGTCGCTCGATTAGATATGCCTATCCTTTTCCTTCCTCTGGTCCCCACGACTCCCCACTCCAGCCTGCCCCTTCATAGTGCTACGATTGAGGGGCAGGCCGCCCGTATTCGTCTTAGTCAGGGTTCGAAGCCTTAATCCCGAGAACGGGGACCATTTGCATGTTTGTGCGCGATTAAGAGGCTACGATACTTATGAAGTCCGCCCGAAGTGCCCGAAGTGCCCGACTCAATTCAGGACACACGTCGCTCGATTAGATATGCCTATCCTTTTCCTTCCTCTGGTCCCCACGACTCCCCACTCCAGCCTGCCCCTTCATAGTGCTACGATTGAGGGGCAGGCCGCCCGTATTCGTCTTAGTCAGGGTTCGAAGCCTTAATCCCGAGAACGGGGACCATTTGCATGTTTGTGCGCGATTAAGAGGCTACGATACTTATGAAGTCCGCCCGAAGTGCCCGAAGTGCCCGACTCAATTCAGGACACACGTCGCTCGATTAGATATGCCTATCCTTTTCCTTCCTCTGGTCCCCACGACTCCCCACTCCAGCCTGCCCCTTCATAGTGCTACGATTGAGGGGCAGGCCGCCCGTATTCGTCTTAGTCAGGGTTCGAAGCCTTAATCCCGAGAACGGGGACCATTTGCATGTTTGTGCGCGATTAAGAGGCTACGATACTTATGAAGTCCGCCCGAAGTGCCCGAAGTGCCCGACTCAATTCAGGACACACGTCGCTCGATTAGATATGCCTATCCTTTTCCTTCCTCTGGTCCCCACGACTCCCCACTCCAGCCTGCCCCTTCATAGTGCTACGATTGAGGGGCAGGCCGCCCGTATTCGTCTTAGTCAGGGTTCGAAGCCTTAATCCCGAGAACGGGGACCATTTGCATGTTTGTGCGCGATTAAGAGGCTACGATACTTATGAAGTCCGCCCGAAGTGCCCGAAGTGCCCGACTCAATTCAGGACACACGTCGCTCGATTAGATATGCCTATCCTTTTCCTTCCTCTGGTCCCCACGACTCCCCACTCCAGCCTGCCCCTTCATAGTGCTACGATTGAGGGGCAGGCCGCCCGTATTCGTCTTAGTCAGGGTTCGAAGCCTTAATCCCGAGAACGGGGACCATTTGCATGTTTGTGCGCGATTAAGAGGCTACGATACTTATGAAGTCCGCCCGAAGTGCCCGAAGTGCCCGACTCAATTCAGGACACACGTCGCTCGATTAGATATGCCTATCCTTTTAGGGCCCAGGGCGCGCGAGGGCCGGCCTCTGATGTGATTGATCGGCCCTTCCGCCCGTATTCGTCTTAGTCAGGGTTCGAAGCCTTAATCCCGAGAACGGGGACCATTTGCATGTTTGTGCGCGATTAAGAGGCTACGATACTTATGAAGTCCGCCCGAAGTGCCCGAAGTGCCCGACTCAATTCAGGACACACGTCGCTCGATTAGATATGCCTATCCTTTTAGGGCCCAGGGCGCGCGAGGGCCGGCCTCTGATGTGATTGATCGGCCCTTCCGCCCGTATTCGTCTTAGTCAGGGTTCGAAGCCTTAATCCCGAGAACGGGGACCATTTGCATGTTTGTGCGCGATTAAGAGGCTACGATACTTATGAAGTCCGCCCGAAGTGCCCGAAGTGCCCGACTCAATTCAGGACACACGTCGCTCGATTAGATATGCCTATCCTTTTCCTTCTGGTCTGGTCTGGTCCCCACGACTCCCCACTCCAGCCTGCCCCTTCATAGTGCTACGATTGAGGGGCAGGCCGGCCGTGGGTACTACACTGAGAAAAATCTGGCACTTTGTAAAAAAACCCTGTTTAATTCAATATGAGATATTATTCCTCAAACTCAAGCAGAAGCTTTTTTGTAACTGACAATAATCAATTCAATGACAATTGATATTGAATTCTAATGAATAATTCAAATGTAATATTTTATTTCAATAAATAGCATGTTCTGGAATTGATTCTACAATATCTCTTTTCTAAGCACATTCTTTTGTCAGAACAACATAACATAACGTTTCATGGTGTTGAATTGAATAGGGATACATTTAACTGTTCATTATACTGAAATTACAACTATTGTCACTGAATTTTTGCTGGATTTGTAATACTTAATTGTGGGTACTAATATCAATTATAGCCATTCACTTGCAGTGTTCATTATGACTACGAACGATATAGAGAATTTTTTTTTTACCCTTATAAAGCACTTTAGATAGTGGTGATCTTTTACCTATATCTCGTGAAGTATTGAAGTTAAAAAAAACTTCATGAGGGAAAGTTGTAGAGAACGTAATAATGTATACATAAGAAAAAAAAATTGTACACATGAGAAGAAAAAAATTTGCAAAAAAATGTTTGCAAAACCACTCCTATTGCGGGGTTCGTAACACGACTTCGACGGTGATTTTTTGGGGTTATACTCAGGACGCTACCCACAACCAACCCTGAAAATATCTACCTGTTAAGAATCTTTTTTTTTCTACCTCTATAAAAAAATGACAATTTTCGTGGACTATGATTACTTACATTGATGAATATAAAAGTTGCAATTAAGTTAATTTGTTCATCCAATGAATTATAATGTTTTTTCAGTTGCTTCTGGGGTACTCTTATATAGTTTGGAGTAGTCTGAGGGTGAGAATTATTATTATTCAAATAAAATAAATTTAATTGTTTAAATAAAACATGAGATAATTTAAAACCGAGGTTATGCTTTCATTGTAGTATGCCAATTTTAGTATCGAAGTGACAATACGTCTTCTTAACGGAAATTCAAACTATTTTAAACTTATTGGTTCATCTGCAATTACGTCAAAAGTATAGATTATTTTGTTGGGACCACATGGATTTGCTTGTATATTTAAAGTAGGTAATGGAAAAGTGACTATATACACGAACTCACTAAAATCACAACAGTCTTTTTTTCCTGTGTAGACGTGTAGATAATATGAAATAATAACTCGGGTGCCGGCCGCCGCCGACGGCCGCCGACGGGTCACACGAGTCTCGCCGATGCCGACGAAGAAGCGCGAATATATATTTAAAAAACGGCGGTGGGCTGTTTGCTTTATTGCAAAAATGATATTTTTTGGGAGTTATTCAGGGCGTTCACTTTTCGTTGGCAACACACTGCATAGCTTTTTGGCGTCGAAGCAATTTTACTATTATTTTTCACATCAGCAAAGGTGCATGCTATGAAGGGTTCGTGTATAAAAAAACTTCTGTAATTGCTCAATTATAAAATCTAAATTAACGATTCGATTACCGAATTCTTCTTGAACCACATTAGGGTCAGTTGAACATCTATTAATGTTTGATTGGATAATTGTTCTGCATAATAATGTTGCTACGACTAAAAAAGTGCGTCTAAAGTCTACTTCTTTAAAATGTTTTATATAACTAGTAGGTATTCCATATTTACATTTGTGTAATAATAAATAAATCTAACTAAAAACTTTCTACACTGTAAGAGTTCACTTTAGAGGGATTAGAGTGAATAGGCCATACTATATCACAACGGTTTCGTTAATCTATAAAATTACATCCTCAAGGACTAATTTATAGAGTTACGAAACTGGTCTCCCTTTTTAAATAAAGTAATAGTTGTGAGATAATAGGAGCTATTAATTTCTAATCCCTTGTAAATGTTCCATTCAAAGCCCTGTTTTTCCCAGAAAGTTTGTTTCCCAAACCCTATGCACCTGCAGTACTACTTATACCTAAATCCGAATAAGTGTGCAAAATGCAAAATATGTAGGTACCACTCTCTCAAATTCTGGAAACCATATTAGGTACCTACGGGAATAAAAGCACTCAAGCCCACAAATTACTCCTATTGGTTTCACTCCATGTGACTGTTGTGACATCATTATCAAACATTATAGGTATTCTTGCCCTGACTGCGGTTCAGTTTCAGAACCTTATTCTGACAAATCTGAATTAACGAACATCCTAGAAAATGTATTAAAATGTCATAAATTCGACAGACTGGAACAATAAAATGTACTATTTTTATTTTGCCCGATTTTCAACTCCAATGACTTTCGAACAATCTTCTAACGAAGAAGTTTCTAAAACTGACTGGATGTCAGAATTATTATCGTTCCCTATGGAAAGTATATAAATTAGCTTTTATCATGCAGCGATTTACATAGGAATTCGTTTTCAAAAAATGCTTCACATGACCCATTTATTTGGCAAAATTATTACTTGTACCTATCACATTTTTAAAGTAAAAATTAAGCGCACAATTTGGTCTAGAATTTAAATTTACTCTTTTTGCACGACCAGGCCATTTTATGCCCTAGGGATTAAACCATTTTACACAAAAGCAAAAAGTAGGTACTTTGTGAATAATAATTATTTATTTTCTAAAATTTATTTGTGGCGCAAACAGATCCATTTAATTTTTAATTGAGTTTTTCGCCGCCAAACTGATCGAAGGACAACTTTTTCACGTCTTGAAGTGGCATGATCTTTGAGAAAGGAGGAAGATTTATTCTCCGAAAGCTCAGAAAACAAGTTTGTTGAAGTTATTTTTTGAGTTACACGTTTAAAGTTTCGTTCATTCACTGTTAAGAATTTATGAATTTTCCAGGCAACTTGAAAAAGTTGTCTTTCGATCAGTTTCTTGGCGAAAAACCCGATTAAAAATTAAATGGATTAATAATTATTTATTTATAATTCCTGGAGGAATAATAATAATGAGTATTATTATATGCCAGTCGACATACATAATGTCGCGGTAGAAAATATTTTCTTCGGGTACTCGGAAATATAAATATTTGCTAACATACTAACTTTCAAAACAAGCGAAACACAAATAAGGGAGACTGAGACTAATAAAATGAAAAATGAACCATCTGATATCGATTGAAAGTTCCCCTGACGTGGTTTCCGAGCCCGGTGAGGTACGCCGAAGTAGGGGGAAGTAGGGGAACCACGAGTTCCAGCGAACGCCCGCCCGCCCGCCTATCTCCGTACGTCTAATTCCTGCTCGAATGGCCAATTCACGGATCATTTTATTGCCGGGCAATGGGTTCGTAGTTTTCAAATCATAGCCAAACGAACAAACGTATCGACTTGAAAGTAGTCTTAAAATAATGTTATCGAATGCCTCAATCGTCGTTGTGTCTTTCGAATTATTTTTGAGCGGTGGAAATACTCGAAATTCTTAACCGAATATAGTCGAATTTCGGGTATGTTTGGCATTTTTTTTCACAGTGTCGCATTAGTCCTGCACAGTTCGTGATACACAACGACGATTCTTCGTAGTTTTATCTAAGCCACAAAAAAAAATCAAGTGAAAATATTAAGAAATGCAAGTAGGAGATGTAAACTACGAAACCCTTGAAAATGGGGGGTATCGTAGCGCCTTAAGTATGATCTATTGGGAGCGCGTACCTCAAATTGATTCTCTGGAATTGGGTTACGGAGGAGGGGCCACCGCTACGCACTTACATCGTCTCCAGTTGAAAAAAAAAAAATCAATACAGCAGTTAATTTGCCGGAAAACCCGTCATAAAATGCATGTTCTATGTCAGAGTGCAAACTTACATACCTGTGCATCCAGTTTTGAAACAATATTTCCCCCTCTAATTCATTCATTATGTATTTTTTCAAATCAACCTTAGCACTCGAGTAACTTGACGCTCATGGTTCAAAGCAAACGACCAAGGTGAATTCTGGAGAGCGTTATTGTTGCCACATGTCATTAGGTATTAAATCTTATTATTATTGAAGGATAAACTGAGGAAATAAAAAATACTAACCTCTCATCTGCTATATCGGCGTTGTCCGTCTTGCTTATTCAAATAATAATAATTGACTATGAATGGATTTTGGATATTGTTGATCCAAAGGTCTCAAGAAATTGGCTTTACATCGTTCGGTTTCGTCTGATTTCAACCATATCTAAATTCGGAATTCTAAAACATGTAACATAAATAAGTCATGGGTTCCATTTACGCGACTACGCGTATCGATTTCAGCCTTTCCTTCTCTTAAAATATTGCCCGTAAACAAGGAGAGGCTGGAGCTGGAGCCAGAAGGTTGGATTGCCGCATTGGTAGAGATTTATTAAATCCCCAACCATGGAACACGGCACAATATTATTTAACTTTTAATATCGGGGGCAGGCCAACAGGCCAAACACGGCGTCTTTTAATATTCGAAATACACCACCGGGAAGACAAAGGTGCAGAAACTTTTAATTTACATAGTTGGGAAAAGTTGAATTTAATTTAGTTTGCCGACAGTTACATCGCATGCCAGCAGGCTGGATACAATGTAGAATGTAGATGTGAAATGTGCCGCATTTTGAAAGCGAGCGCGTCCCCTTGGAAGGCTGCGGGACCAGCTGATATTACCAGCCAGAAAATCAAAATATATGGCCACATTCAAAGATTCTAATTTTTGTTACGTAACCCTGAACAAGCTTGCCATAGATCACAGTTCAAAATAAAACTAATAGTGCTAATACCTATAGCAAACAAACATTTTCGCCCGTTTCATGACTTTTTTTTATAAGCTAACTTACATTGTCTTACCCGTCCATTAAACTTGTCTATAAATTTTATTTGTAGAAATGGGAATTTAATATACAGGGTGAGTTTTTTTCGATGCCCACTATGGGGATCTCGGAAACTAGCAGAGCTAGAACAAAAGTTAAATGGGGAGAGAATTGCAGTTTTGAATGCCCAATCTAATGCCCCTTTTGGATTTTTAAAAAAGTTCATGGCTCACTAGATATTTTGAAAAGAGTGATTTTTTGCGATTTCAACAGATCTCTGTAGCTCCGTTATTTCTGATTATACAGAAAAACTGTGGAGACAAAAATTGTAGATAATTTTGGGCTTAATAAGATAATCTGATCCAATTTTTTATGTTGTCTGTGCTTTTTGAGATATGACATTAACTTATAAAATAGCTATGGCTAATTTTCTGATTTTTTTAAATTTTCCCATAATCAGCCATGGAATATTTTCATAATTACGTTCTATTTTATAATAAGACATACTTCAAACTTTCATATATTTTAAGTTAAGCTGGTAAGAAAATGTAACAAAATAAAACAAAAAATATTCCGTAAGAAATTACCTAGATCAGCTCTATCCAAATAGTTGGTAGGGGGAAATAGACCCATTTCCTGGCAGTCCCGATCCCCCGATTTGTCTGTTTTGGATTTCTTTTTGTGGGGAACAGTACGTACAAAATAAAGTATGAGGCAATTGTTGAATTAAGAGCAGCTGTTTTAGGCGCTCTCTAAGAAAGGCGACAAATTCAGTTTTAAAAAGATACATTGTTTGCATAAATAATAATGGTGGATTGTTTGAACACCTTTTTTTAATAAAAAATAATAATAATTTGAATTTGAGTTTTTTACTTTTGTTTTATTTTGTTACATTTTGTTAAGCTAAAAACAAAATATTATAAAAATTGAAGTATGTCTAATTATAAAATAGAACGTAATGATGAAAATATTCCATGGCTGACTATGTGAAAATTTAAAAAAAATCAGAAAATTAGCCATACTTATTTTTTATAATAAGTAGGCCGAGTATTATATCTTTGGAAAGCTCAAAAAATGGCCGATTTTATAAAGCCACAGCCAACTATGATTTACATTTTAAAAAAACACAAGTTTATGTCATATCTCAAAAAGCACAAACAACATAAAAAATGGGATAAGATTATCTTATTAAGCCCAAAATTATCTACAATTTTTGTCTCTACAGTTTTTCTGTATAATCAGAAATAACGGAGCTACAGAGGTCTGATGAAATAGCAAAAAATCACTCTTTTCAAAATATCTAGTGAGCCATGAACTTTTTTAAAAATCCAAAAAAGGCAGTAGATTGAGCATTCAAAACTGCAATTCTTTCCCCATTTAACCTTTGCTCTAGCTCTGCTAGTTTCCGAGATCCCCATACTATGGTCATCAAAAAAACTCACCCTGTATATGCGAGTAGGTACGGTATATACCTAGACAGGCCGAGCAAGGCTCGAAGAAAACGAAGCCGAACATATCGACACGAAGGCAAAAGGAAAAAGGGCCCCAAATTCAGCGCCGTTAACTTTTTGCTAAAAGAACGTAATGACCACTCCTTATTGCGAATGCGATTGGTGCACGGCAGTCAATCATGGCCTACCCGGCAATTACTGTCGAAAAACGACGGCCTATCGTAATTTTCTGGAAACACCGTTGGCCCGATATTAAAATAATCCATATTCGTGTGACTGATTCGACGATTCTGGCGGTTAGATCGGAGGCCGTTTAAACATGACAAATGCGGCAACGCGATTGGCCGTTTGACTGATTGAATCGCGGCAAATTGTCGGTAAACCGACGCGAAATTGCAACGGGATCCCTCCGGCCAGTGATTAAGTCGTACTCTGATTCGTAAAATGAGAAATTCCGCCAATTAACATTAAAAATGAACGTCGCAATTGATTCTCCCCCGTTGTGTGTCCCCCAGCGGGATAATTTCGCGTTCTACCGAAATCGCAACCCTTTTCCGACTTTTAAACAATTATTTCGGGTTTAGGTATTCTGCATTTCGAATAAGAAGAAAAAAATTGCACGTATTTTTTTTTCAAAGAAGAAGTGATTTCTGGTAGTTTTCCAAAATTCCATTCGGTGTGGCATTAAGTCAAATTTTTTTTAGAAAAACAAAAATAAAAATAATTCTTTTACGTAACTCAAAAATGAAGGCTTGCCGACCCATGTTTATATATGAACTTTTTATCTTAAAAATCCTTGAGGAATTGTCCTCTGGAAATGTCGGACACTTAATAAAAAACACCCTGTATACGCGGAGCATTGAATTAATTAAGGTATTTGTTATCTAATATTGTTAAAACTGAACATTGAATTAACGAATATTTCTTAATTTTAAAACACTTTACATTGAGTCAATGAATTTGTTCATTAATACTATGAACCTTAGACAAGGAAATAGAGATAGAGGACAGCGATCGCGACCGTGTTACCGACTGCCACATCGCACGACAGGCCAGTGGCGTAGCACGAAACGCGTTCTTAGCCAATACCACAAAAATGTTAAAAATGAAAAGGTAGTTAATTTTGGCTTACGTGTAATTTGAAATATTGGTATTTATTTGCAGATAATTTCCCAATTGTAAAGCTAGTGTAAAGTGCTAAAATATATTTATTTGCGGCGATTTATAATCAAGTAAAATAAAATAAATAATGCACGCCCATGGAAACCAGCCCATATTTTATTAAACTATCATAGTCAATTAAAAAATTTTTCAATAAAAACGATGTTAAAAATAATTATACCTATTGGTCCTATTTACAAACAAAACAATGCACTTTATCATACTAAAAGGTAGAAGGAATTTGAAGAAGTTATATCGAGAAAAAATTAAGTTTTAGGGCATCTTTCAAAGGTAGCTTGTTAAATATTTACCTGTGAAACGAAATCTCGGGCTCTCGCTTTTCACTTCCGCTTTTGCAACCAAACGCTGAACAATTCACCATCGTAAGAGTATATTTTTCCCGTAATCATTGTTACTTTTAATTCACAAATTCACGAAATTAACTCACAACGTACCTACTCTCTTTGTCTGCCACATATAAAATGGCTGCCGTTCAAAATGACGTAACAGAATCTATACACGGCAGGGTAGGCAAGCGCGGTGTCCTCTCTATTTCCTCGAAAAACTCGATAATTAATTTATCGAAGTTTTTGTAAAGAAACTAATCGATTATTCAGGTGATAGATAGGTGCAGTACCTACGTTTTGTAGGTACTTACCTAAAATAGGCTAAAAATGCATTTTGAACAAAATGTAGTAATAATACAAAAGACATTACGTTTTATTATTATACTTACCAAAATATATCTATCTTCATCTAACAGGAACTTTTTTTCGCTTTTAATATTAATATAATAATTTATTAATATTTTTTTAAAGTTTACCTCTATATTCGGTATTGTAAGAATAATTTTCATATACACTCATAGAAATGGTTTATACTGCATATAAATTATATTTGTAAAAATTTTACTTTTCAATTTTTAGTTAAAAGCATTTTCCATAAAGAAGTTTTGCGTTTTTAAATGTTGTTTGTCATAATATACATATTAGAAAGAATCCCAACTCGTATCTATACTTCTACTGCGGTGAAATTCTTCCCAAAAAATTCTCCCCGTCCTCTCAAAATCCTAATTTCCATCTGTAATTGAAAAGCCGAAGAGAGGAACAGATGATCGAAACGAATTACATTTACAAATTATTTAATTTTCCAGCCAAGAGAGCAGATCTGTTTCTAAGGCCTGCCAAGTCGAGTGTGACTAACTCCCAAATAACAACTAAAGAGATACGCCGCTCCTCTAACCATCCGAAAACTTTGGATCTTCCGTCTAAGGGGCATAATTAAAACTCGAGGATTTGGGCCCTTAAACAAATAAAATCAGGACCGAGGGGGAGGATTGCCAGAGAATGCTCCATTCTTGGCAATCATTAACAAAAACACAGATAAGTTTGGGACAAACTTTGGGAAACAATATAGAACTTTGAAACATAATGCCACTTTCTCATACAGGGTATGACCCATTTGAAATGTAAGCACCCCGTAAATTTTTTATTTTTTATCCGATTTTATCCGTTTTTTTTTCTAAAGATAGGCCACAAAAAACTCTACGAAAACCATTTAGAGATTTTTTATTTAAAATCTGACACTTCAGTGGTAATCAGGACACCCCAAAAATCACTACATACCAAATTTTAACAAAAAATATACAGGGAGTTTCTTTCTGGAGGTTGTCAAAGTTGAGCAAAATAGGAAGACATCTGGCAAGTCAAGTGTACCTGGAATCCCCTTAGAACAATTGAAAGGTCAACAGGACCACTCAAAGTGTTAGTGTGTAAAGATCCAATAGAAAATAAACTTAGAGGGTGTCTTTCTCTGTGCTATCTCAAAATAGGTACTGAATTTTTTGGGGTCAAAAGTCGAGTATATCAAAATCGCCCCAGACAATATAACTAAGTCTAAAAATACAGAAGCCTGAGAGTCATTAAGTCCATGAGTTAAGGTGGCTGATGTGCCACAACAGGAAACACAGAAAATGTATCATTTTGAACAGTGACTTTGGTGAGAAATGTCCAATAATTTAAATTGTTTATTATTGGGTGGTTGTCATTTTGTAAAGGAATAAATTACTTTTGTGTTTATTAATGTTTTTCAATAATTCCAGAGCACGCTCTTGGCCAGTATAAAGTTTCATAAAAAAATCAGCATTTTGAGATGGCCCAGAGATTTTAAATTGTTTATTATTGGGTGGTTGTCATTTTGTAAAGGAATAAATTACTTTTGTGTTTATTAATGTTTTTCAATAATTCCAGAGCACGCTCTTGGCCAGTATAAAGTTTCATAAAAAAATCAGCATTTTGAGATGGCCCAGAGAAAAATGCCCTGTAAATTTTTGTATTGAATCTTTGCACACCAACACTTTGAGTATAGTCTTGTCGATCATTCAACTGTTTTGAAGGGATTCCACGACACACTTGACTCGCCAGATCCCTTTAAAATTCCCATTTTGCTCATCTTTGGAACGTTGTACAATAGAACTCCCTGTATATTTTTTTGTTCAAATTTGGGGGTTTTGGGGTGTCCTAATTAACGCTGTGGTGTCAGATTTTAAATAAAAATCGCTAAATGGTTTTTGTCATTTTTTACTAGGAAAAAATTCGTATAGTAGGCCTTGAAAATTGAGATCAAGACCTGAAATTTTGTTCCAAAGTAGAATTTTTTGCGACCTATCTTCAGGAAAAAACTGGCTAGAATATGATGAAAAACAAAGAAATTACTGGGGTGCTTCCATTTCAAAGGGCCATTCTGTATAAACATAACGTCTTTGGGGCTGGGGCTCCCTAAGGAGGTTACAGGGCGTTAAATTTTGCAGACAAGAAATATATTTTTTTATATCTCTGAAACTAATAAAGCTATTCAAACCAAATATGGTACACTAATTATTACTGGTATACAGGGTAGCCCACCACCAACTGCATCGATGTATAAATTTGTTTATTATCTACGCGGAGAATACATAATCTTCGTTTCTGTAATTTAGGCGCGCCGGCATTATTGTTGACAATAATTTATAAACCAAGTGACATTTCCTCAGCCGCGATTGTCTTTTCAACGTCCAGGGCTAATATGATTTTCCAAGCGATAAGCAAACCCCGCATTTTATGGGCGAAAAGTGGGTTTTTCGTAAATTAATCGAAAATTACTGCATTTAGGTATAGGAAACCTTACACAAAGTTGTTATCATTTTTAGTGGTGAATAAGATCGCATTAAAGAAATGGGGGTTTCCATTTGAAAATTTTGAGATTTAAGCACATTTTGAATGTAATTTTTATTCATATTTTGTGAACACTCTGTATAAGAACGGATTTATTTCTCAGCAGAGATCACGAGGTCAGGGCTTCTGTTACACGATGCCAAAAATTCGTTTTGAAATTTCGCGGTTTCCTCGTATAAATTGCTAATTGACTTTAATTTTTTCCGGAAAAATGCAAATATCTCAAAAACGGTTGGATTTAGACATAGGACATGTTGCATGTTTTTCCTACTTTTAGTTTTTATAGATCGATGCAGTTCGTGGTGGGCCACCCTGTATAGGTTGACACAAAATGGTGAAGTATCTAGCTGATCGAAAAACCAGTGGCGGAGATAATATGGAGAATTCCTGATATTTACTATAATTTAAGAAAAAAGTAGTCTAGCCCTGTCCAGCTATTAACTCTATACGATCATTGAAGGAAAACAACTTCATTGATGATACGTTACGAATTCCCAGTGTAAAAAATATGATCATTTTTGGGGCACAAACTTCGGTAATATATTCTTTTCATACGTTATTCCTCAACGAGGAGCCCGAAAATTCCACATGCCGAGATAAGCAATCTTAAGTGCCTCCCGTGTAATTTCCAAGTGCACCCCGGTGAGCGCAATATGTGCGCGCCCGGATTCGCTACTCTAATTCCCTCCAAATTCCGGTGATAAGACATCAAAAACGCCGGCCGGGGAATTGCCGAGTGTACGAGTGTCTTAAAAAGTCCCTATCAGCCCGTCTCGGCGGGCCAATTGTAATTCCGAAACAAAAGGAGCGTTTTAGTCAAACATAAATGGCTTTTTTCGCCGCTTAATCTCGGATTATGAATCTTTTACGCATCCCTCGAGGCGTACCTGGATGATGCCCTTTATTTTACTTCCGGGACGTATTAAGGGCGCTCCCGCCTTTTTTTAACCTGATCAAATAAGGGGAACTTCTCTCCGTTTCTATACATGCGTGCTTAGGCAACGAATCAATTTCGTATTATTTCGTTCTGCGGGGTAATTGCCTTCGCATTTCGCATTTAAAGGCAGGACTCCAGGGGGACAAAATTAGGAAACCTCTTCCACGACTTTCTGGAGGATATTTGAATATATGGCCAACTCGGAACTTGATCATCCAGTTATAATAAGCACAATTTACTTCAGTGTAATCTATAGAATGGAAGAAGCTGTTATTCAGATCGACAGAGAACAGGCATGATACAGGGTGGTTCACTTTTCTGTAGCAGGACTTTAACAGTCGATAGAAAAATGTATTTGAAGAGAAAACTTTCAGGTCGGTAATCGCTTCGTTTTAAATATACAATGTCGAAAATATCATCCCAACCAATGGCGACATGTAAACCAAATTTGGTATGCAGCACTACTTTCTAGGGCAGCAGATTTGGAGATAATATAAAAAAACCACAAACAACCAGTGGCGGAGTTGTGGAATTTCCTTTCCATTAATTAAAAAAAAATAACTAGTGTCCAAAATCAAATTTGAAACTTTATTTCAAAAGAGCATGTGAACATCTACTTTAAATTAGATAGTTAATTGTAATTCACAAATGGCTTAAATTCCCAATTTTCCTAATTTAAATTATATTAACAAGGAATAGTGTAAAACTTATTTAAGCATTGTTATTAATTAAATTGATATTCTATCCCAATAAACAAGTTCGAATTTATTTTTGAATTAAACTAAGAATTCAAATTTTTTAACGTAACCTTCTACCAAAAAAAATGTCAAGACACTTTTTGTTAATAATCACTATTTCTTTGAAATGTTCATCACCTTATGTCTATAAAACGAAGCGTCTATAGACCTATGTTGACAAGAAATTTTCCTCTTCAAATAGTTTTTTCTTTCGACTCTTAAAGTCCTGCTACATATAAGAAGACCTTGTGCCCTTGTACATTAGTAGTATATAGATTCAATTTTTTCAAGAAGTCCTTAATAGAGCTGTCAATTGGTAATTTCGACATCCTAAGTTGGCATCAATGCAGCAAAAAATACAACCGAATCATAAGTTCAGGTCAATAACTATTCCATTTGCACAATGAATAACTATTAATAACACGAAAAATAAGAAGAACAAGAACAACACAGATAACAGTAAAACTCACGAAACGTACAACACCTGCGAATATTTTCACTGCCGAATGTTTGAACCAGTTTGAACGATCCGGAAAACCTTCACTGTCGCTTTGACACACCGAAGCTAAGTCCGCACCAATGACGTCAGAACCTATAGACAGGTTTGTTTTGATAAACGCTTGACGCCCAGAACTAATCACAATCTAAGCGCTCCATTAAATTATTCCGAAAATGTCGTGAGATTGACAGAAATTGCCCCTTTTTGTCGAGCCGTAGCGAACTTATTTCGACTCTGGGCTCGGAGGCTGGCGTCGTTAGACCATCCCCCGAGTCTTCAGGTGAGGTTCCGATGCTTCCGGCGCCCCCAAACAAGAAAAAACACGCGATATCTAAGTGTGATTCTGGAGGAACTATAACCGGGAATCAACGGGTGTATAGTTGGTTGATGGTTGACTTTCTGTCTTTGTTTGTAGCATGTTTTTAGAGTAGTATGGATATATTTAATCTTGGAGTCGAAATAAAGGGCATTTTAACAATGGGGCACCACGTCTATAGGTTTTGACGTCATTGGTCCGCACATAGACGCTGCCGAAAGCAGCTGAATAGGTATACCAAAATGGAAAGTGTTTACATGACGTTTTCAATTATTATTAAAATGAGTTGTAGTCTTAATTATTCTTGTTATTTGTAGGGATATAATCATGATTGCAGTAGGGTTTTTATTATATTATGCTCTTTTAGTATCACTTGCGAAACTTTTACCGCCATAAATCTATGAGTGACGTCATTAACTGGTTGCTACGTATATGCCTATACCCAGGGACTCTTTAAAATAAGGGGACCCAGCATGTCACAGTCTATCACATAGGAAAAGTGAAGCCTTGTTTTCTGTATATCTCCAAGGAGACCACATAAGTGGGCTGGTACAAGGTTATCTTATTATGTCAGTGTCCAACTGCCATCAGGTTTTATGTGACATGCCAGTGCCACAGATTCCAAAGGAGGCAAAATATTTCCCATCATAGTTCACAATTTTTAAGTTTTCTAACTTCCAGATAGTCAATTAAAGGTAATGCGGCCGCCTGTAGTAGTCCCAATACCTAATTGCAACCAGATTTTTCATGTCTCACCTTTAGTAATCCTACAATTCCCATTACGTGGGCATTACGTATAAGTAAGTAGTTCAAAACAAAAATGGTATTTTCTAAATATTAAATTATTAAGCAGGTAGCTTCAGTCAGGTCTTTTTTTAAACAGTTTTTATCTACAACAACTATAAATTTATTTTACGTTTGTGAGGTACCTTGGGAGAGAAATAAAATTACAAAATTGAGCACCGAGAAAAACTACATGATTAGAACTAAGTACAAGACCTAATCTTATTAGTCCATCCCGAAATCTGTGACAGTTCTTTGGGTAGATACATTCAACAAGGGAAGAAAGTTCAAGTACGTACCTATTATACCTACATAATATTACAAATGGTTTGAGGAACCTGGTAACAAGGTGCAATAGCGACAAATTCTCAAATAAGCAAAATCGGCACTGACTTACCATATTTATATTACTAAAATTCCTGAAAATAATTTCAGGAAACCAAATTCAAATATAAAATAAACTTTATTCATTTGGCACTCGCCATATTCTGTGTTTGTTGACAGAACATTGTCAAGTCTAATTTTTAGAAATCATATTATTTTTTACTAACAATCAAAGTACCCGTTATATCCATAGATTCTCCAATAAAATGGCATAGTTGGCACCACTGAGACCATTAGAATGGGGAAAGAAACGGCCTCACGTTGGAAAGTATAATGCTGGGTCCCCTTACTTTAAAGGGTCCCTGCCTATACCTATGCCAATGCCGTGGACAACAGAAAATTCCTAGGGATTTTGTGAAGGATTGTCATCTGACAAAATCCGGACTTCTTACAGAAATCAGGGTATATTAGTAGTGTTCTTTCAAACTGATTTTACATTCCTTTTCATTTCTATTTTATACTCCTACTTTCCACTCTAAATTTATGCCTATACCTACTAAGAACACGTATATCGCTCTCAAGGGCACCCCCAGAAGAACATTTCTCCGGCCTATCTGTTTCGGTGTCTGTTTACTATATTCGTCATGTGGCGCCCCTGCTCGTAGCGATAAGCGTTTCGAAATGGAAATGCATCACTTAAAATTTGAAATAATAAAAGATTCCTTCGAGAACACGTGTTCTTTTACACGATAAAGTCACCACGCAGGGCGCAGTCGGTCGCCTCCCTCTGTCATACCTTCTGATTTTCATTGCTGCCATGTTTAGATTAGCTACACTTACATTAATTTTAGACACTCGAGATAGACATTGAGAATGAACTACCGGTCTTTGTTTTTGACCTGGAAGTTGGCTTCACAGGCATATGGCTTCAACATGACTTTTGTTTTTTTATAATAATATTATTATTGTCAACAGCAAAACTTAAAACAACGCATGATATTATAAGTTATAATAACATGAAGGATATGGTGGATGATATACGTTACTTGCGGGGAGATACCTTCAAACTTTCAAGGTTATACTGCCTTGCAGGCGTTGTATTGAAATAATAAATAGACGAGTTACATTGGCATTGAATAATTCACTATTTATTGTCACAATTTGCCGACAAGATAGGTACGTATTGTTTCATAAAGCTTACTAACGATGGCAATATAATTAGTCCTACTTTTACCCTGTCAACGATATTCAATGAATATTTTATAAAAAAATTGACGAGAGGCTAAAACCCACTTTGGGTTTCACGATTTCATTGGTCGACTCAAGGTTACATGAATTTGAACCAGAGCAAGATCTATCTCTACTAACCTTGGAACCAGAAAAATATTCCATTTCTCTGATCTGATGTGAACATTGTACCACAGTTGAATATTGTTTATCCTGTGATTGTACGCTTGTGGCTTGTGAGGTTGTTTAGAATCACATTGCAATAGTTCCTTCCAGTATAATAATGGCTTACCTAGTTAATCACTTATCTGAAGAACATATGGTAATTATGGAATATACCGTATGCACCGCGCGATTTTTTTGTAATTTTGGCTACCCCCCCATTTTCGAGGTCCCTGAACACGAATCTGACCTCTATAATGGAGATGAATTTAGCTCAAACTGATCACCACCCTATTTTGCACCTTTTGCAACATCGAAACTTCGCGAATACCCGCGGAAAAACCGAAATTTTGATAGATTTGTGCCGTGTTTACGTCGGCGCGCGCCCAATGTCGGGCGAAAACAGCGGCCTGGCCGCACGTAAACACTCCACAAATCTTTCAAAATTTCGGTTTTTCCGCGGGTATTCGCGAAGTTTCGATGTTGCAAAAGGTGCAAAATAGGGTGATGATCAGTTTGAGCTGCATACAGTAAAAATTCATCCGGATTTAACGTTATTTCTTAATTTATTTGCATAATTTAGGTATGTCCCAAGGGGCTATTGAATACCAAACGAGAGGCTTATTAATTAATAATATTCAGGTAACCTTGAGTCTACTAATGAAATCGTGGAACCCAAAGTGGGTTCTAGCCTCTCGTAAAAATTGTGCGTGGTCGTTGTGCGGCTATATTCACAACAAAATGTTGATAATTATTATGCTTTAGAACATCGAAACTCCTTTCCAAAACCGAGGACACCCGATTGAATTTCGATCAATATAAGAAACATAATCCCATGCACTGGTGATCTCAGAACATTTCACAGTTAGGTTAAGCGGTAATGTATCTTCTTCGTCTTTCTATGGTATCGCAAAACAGCAAATGGTGACAATAAATAGTGAATTAATTCAACGGCAACATAAATATTACTTTGGCTACAGTGTCAAACAAGGGTATCTCTGGGCCAAATTACCAACAGGGTCGTTTACAGTGTTGCCACATGATTTTGAGCTTGTTCTGAAGAGACCGTAACGCTGTTGATGGTCCTTTTACTCCAGGGAAATAAGACTTCCTCTGCGGAATGAGGCCGAACAAGCTGGATATTTGTAGAGACCTTCGTTTTGATGTTTTAATGAAGTACAGAAAAATCTCATATGCCAACTAGTGTGCGTCTTGAGATTTCGAAGGTCAAAGGTCATGAAAATCGTTTTTTTGCGAAAATCTCCCTTCCAGTGCATCTGACGTCGTAAGGACCTATAACAAAACTTACGTAAAATTTAATTCTCTACAAAATTGTTTATATACATTTTTTGCGTACGACCAACCGTTTTCGAGATATAGCGTGAAAAAGCGGGAGCGCGCATGTTAAATAGGTAATACTGTATTATACTGCAGAGTTATAACTATAAAAGCATTTTTCTTAATCTGTTAGACTAGAAAAGAAAATTCCTGTTATTAAAAACATTAAACATTTGTTTATTAATATAAAAATACATAATAAATAATTAATAAATAATTAATAACAATAACAATTCAAGGGTATTTAGGACCTGCCGAGGGGTCTGCGTTTCGGAGAAATACGGTCCACTTATTTATACCTGGATAATTATACTTTTCTTATCTAGAATAAAGAAATGTTTCTTGTTTGCATATAATATAATATAGAGGTTTTGCATAATATCATTACAAAAGTGGTGTGAAAATAATTCCTTGTTTTGTTATTAATTATTTATTATGTATTTTTATATTAATAAACAAATGTTTAATGTTTTTAATAACAGGAATTTTCTTTTCTAGTCTAACAGATTAAGAAAAATGCTTTTATAGTTATAACTCTGCAGTATAATACAGTATTACCTATTTAACATGCGCGCTCCCGCTTTTTCACGCTATATCTCGAAAACGGTTGGTCGTACGCAAAAAATGTATATAAACAATTTTGTAGAGAATTAAATTTTACGTAAGTTTTGTTATAGGTCCTTACGACGTCAGATGCACTGGAAGGGAGATTTTCGCAAAAAAACGATTTTCATGACCTTTGACCTTCGAAATCTCAAGACGCACACTAGTTGGCATATGAGATTTTTCTGTACTTCATTAGAACATCAAAACGAAGGTCTCTACAAATATCCAGCTTGTTCGGCCTCATTCCGCAGATGGCCTATTATTTTACCGTATTTTCCTGGATTATTTGCAATTTGTATAAGTGTTGGAACATTTTCTTCCGTAGAAACAGCACAAAATAGGCGTTCTTCGGGCCCAGAGCGTCGCTACTGATGCTAACGAGCCCCCGGTAGTGGTTGTGGGCCGTGAATCACGGCCCTCGGGGCCTTATTGTTCGCCGGCCCGGTAGCCGGGGCCCTCCCGGTTATTGGGCCGTTTGTATCGCCCCTGACAATATAATAGAAACGGCCGAGATTAAGGCTGCCCGCCGGCCCGTTTATTTTCTTAGAGCTGCGGCGCTCGGCCGAGGCCCCGGCACAGCATTTTTTCCGATGTGGAGGAGGTTAGCAGAGGCGTGAGCAGGCGCTAGAGGTGATGGTGATGGTGAGGAAAATGCGTGGCGGTTATGGCGGAATTCGCACGCCTCTAGTCGATAAACTGGACGTGGTGGACACTATTCAAACTGCTGCTGTCACGCAGTTTATTTAGACGGCTCTAGATGGCGCTGTCATAATTAAATTTGATGTATGTATTATATATATACAGTGCCCGCCAAAAAGTCTGCACCATATGGGAAAAATTTTTAGTAAATAACTTACGGAAAATTTGTTTGCGGCATCAGGTTTTGCTTGCTCTAGAACCAAAATTGACATAATCAAATGTTGTGAAGTAGTCTTTTTTATATGTCAAATTTGACATTAATGAAAAAATTGTCCGAAAAATATGCTTATTTAACAGAATTTCGAAAAAAGTCATAAGAAAAATATGTTTCTTTCGCAATTTTATACCTCTGTGCAAAATTTCAAGAGCCTACTACGACTTTCATATTTTGCCCTTTGTTGCCCTTTTCCGTATTTGTTAATCCATAAAAGTCGATCCTATGTAATTTAAAACACTCATTCACTGAATACATACTGCACAATACTTAGTTTACGGTCTAAATATCCTTCTTTTCCCTTTTTTTTGCAAAAAAATTAAAATGAAGGCTCGTTGAAGAAGCACGCTTGGTGCAAAACTGATCTCATTTTTACAGATAAACACATAAATTCGATTTACAAACTTCTTCCTATAGTAAATGGTTGTAAAAACACACAAATATTTCTGTCATGCTGATCTGACCAGAAATATCTTGAAAATTTAAAATATATTAGGTATGTCCATTAATATCTAACAAAGGGCAAAATATGAAAATCGTAGTAGGCTCTTGAAATTTTGCATAGTGGTATAAAATTGCGAAAAAAAAATATTTTTCTTATGACTTTTTTTCGAAATTCGGTTAAATAAGCCGATTTTTCGGACATTTTTTTCATTAATGCCAAATTTGACATATAAAAGAGACTACGTCACAACATTTGATTATGTCAATTTTGGTTCTAGAGCAATCAAATCCTGATGCCGCAAACAAATTTTCCGTAAGTTATTTACTAAAAATTTTTCCCATACGGTGCAGACTTTTTGGCGGGCACTGTATAAAGTTACACCTACTAATTTTTGGATTATCAATGCAATATTACTGCAATGTGCAATGAAACATCTGAATATTCATAGCTTTTATTTTACAATCTACTGATTCAGTTGGGAGCTAACCAGGCCGACTGCTTAAATTTCAAAACTCTGATGGTGATTTATTTTCAAAATTAAGTCATGTTGTAAAGCTTGCTTAAGCGCTCTATAATGAATCACATAATCGGTCATGAGCCTTTTATTTAGAACCTGGAGGTTTACGTTGTTCAGGTGCGAAAGGAAGATCTTTATGAAGGTCATAAAGAAAGGTGATCTGGGTATGACAAATCAACTTCTAAAATATTTCCTTCATCAGCATCGTCAGTAACTTTGGTAATATCAGAGATCCACTCAAATCCTCCGTAAGGAAGATGTTCACACATTGCCCAGCCATAAAGGTTATTAACATCCGCATAAATAGTATATTGTGGCGATAATTTAGCAACATAGTTAGTAACGCACAATCTGGAACTAAAATAGTAATTTTAGAATATTTTAGAAAAAACTGTTGCTGTTACTTACACCTCCACAGTTTGAAGAGCTATTTTCCAATGCATGTGCAACTTGAAAACACCGTGTTTCCCTTTCGATAGTTTGTTGCGGGTTGTGCCGGATTTTACGAGGTGTTGCCTGTTGCTACGCCACTGCCGAGTTCGCCCAGCGATCGATACTTGCTTTATTTTTCGCTTGGAACATTCGAGCTTTTGCCTCACTCTCGGAAAATATCGGAACCCATCAATAAACAGCCGTTTTATAATAGCGTAGTCGAGGATCATGCGAAAGATATGCCCAACTCTGAAATTATTGTTGCAATTTTCCTTCACCTGCACTCAAGACACTTATTATCGTTGCTTTGCTAGTATTTCGTGGAGAATTTATAGAACGACTTTTTAAATCTGGTCGTCAATTTATCGACTCGTGAATATTCTGCTCTTTCTCTAACCGACTGCCAACGAAGCTTTTCCTTTTTTGTATTTCATTTTTTTCTAACGAGGCAGTACATAAAAATATAATGCTGGAAATTAAATAAAACGTAACTGATGGAAAAAGCTTTCGAGCGAGCGACGAGACGTGAGAGGGGGCGCCACCCCTAAAAAGCTCGTAATCTCTTGTACACTAGAGAGAATAACAGATGTATTGTGGGACTGCGAACTACCCTTTCATGTCAATTGTACCACGGAAAATGAGCCTAATGCCGGCGATCAATAGGGTTCTTGCAAAAGTACGGGTAATCCAATATGAAACAGATACGCTCTGGCAGAAATCAAAATAGGATAGAAACGTAATAATACTGGATAAGAGGGGTAGGCACATGGTTTTTATACAGTGGACCCTATGAGTTGTCAAAATAGAAACAGAACCGAAACACTAAGTACAACTTTCATTAAGATCCTCATATTTGTACAGTGTATATTTTGTTGTTTTAGTTTTGTTTAAAGTCTTCAAAATTGCCTTTTCGTTGTGTTTCAGTACCAACCTAAATAATGTTCTGGCACCATTGTTTAAATTCTGTCCTCACACTCATCCTATATATTTCCATTCAGTAGGTGAATAAATTAACACCCATAATAACTTACATAATTATTCTTTGGCAAATTAAGGAGAATTAATTAATCCGTATAACTTATTCCCGCGTGACCGTTAAGTTGTAAAAATGCAATAAAAAATAATTTAATTTAAAGAAAAAATAACTGTTAATTGAAGATCGATGATAAAGCAACTATGCTGTTTCATCTGCAACGCATGTCCAAACGAGTTAATTTATGAACCCCTTTGAAGAAATATCAATTTACGTTTTATATTTCATAATAAAACTGCTACATGCACATGAATAACATTAACAAGACGTAGACTTCTTGAAACACTGCGATTTCTTGATGAACTTCGTTATAGATTAGCAATGTTGATAGTCATCGTGGAATCGAATGCTCACTGTAGCGTTGTGCAACTGTATCGAATGATATATATTCCTAATCTTTTGGGAACTAAAGTACAAAGTCATGAAACACAATGATCCTAAACCCCGGCACGCGACCCTTTCCTTTTAATTTACCAGTTTTTTAGGGTGGAAATCGGCCATTTTTACTGTATCAATTCTGAATTATGTGGCGTTCCTCCATGATTCATTTAACACGTTTTTTATGGCCCCTTCGGATTAGGTTTCACTGAATGTTTTGTATTTTTCACGCGCCTGGTCCGTATTCTGGAAAACCACATTGCCAAAATGTGCGTACAGATAAGATAAGGTTCGTATTGAACGAAAATGCGGTCTGCAGATTCCACACGTGTTGGGGCATTTTTCCCTGAAATTTATGGATGCGAACGGTTTGTGCGTCTTGTGTTTACCTCGAAATTAATTAAACAGCTTTATACATAAATATTATTAATATGGATGAGATGTATTAATATTTCGAATGCGACTAAAATACGCCGGTTTACACGAAGCAGCAGCCGGTAAAATAAACTTTATTAACTTTAAATATATCGCAGTGCCGCTGGTGTTTATCTTACCGAAACGCGTAAGGACTTTTTGGTGCCACGGTGAGTAGCCGAGACTAGGGGGAACAGTTAAAAAATTTAGTACATTCTTCCGTTCATAGTGTAGGTACTATAATTGTTTCGAGTAAATATTTGTGGATATGATTGTGCGGAAAATGTAAACATTTATAAATGAAATAAAAGGTACGATATACTTCCTCAGTCAAATAACAGTAACATTAACTCAGTAATAAGTTTAACAGTCGTGCATCTTCAAGGCAAAGATACCGAAAGAAAGGTATTTTGAGGGCTTAAAATTATTAAAAAAATATATTGTCAGTAATTTGTTTTATGTCTATTTTTAAAATTATGTGGTTTCCAAAAAGCAAATAAGCACTACAAACCAAACTCTACATTACATTGCGCATTTTTTGACAAGAAAATGAGCCAAATCTGATGTACCTACCTATATCACATGCAAAAAGCTAACCTAACCTAACTTAAATTTTCTGATAATTTAATATATGAGAAGAAGAAGAAATACATTTTTAGGTAAGGGAACCTGGCTAACATTGAGACATGGGTAACAGTGAGACATTCAAAATAACTCTACTCCTATAAATGACTCATAGGTGGCACTAGGTGTGTATGCTAGCAAGACCCATAAGTCAATCTTCCCTTCTACTTTCAAAGTTAGATTGTGCTTCTGCAGGAACTGTGAGAAAACTGCTACCTACATTTTTTTTATTAAAAAATAATATTTGAGAATATAGTAGGTATTATTATAGTGTTTTCATTTCTCAGTACCAAATGCTACTGAGTGTGGTGCAAATATTAGATTGCGAATGAATTAAGAGTGTATCGATCTACACAATATCATCCGCCATATCTTATATAGAGTGTTCATAATAAATACGGAAATATATCGAAAAAAAAATGGCCCCATCATTTTGTTACCTACTATAGTAAAATTATTTTAAGAAGTCCTTACTGGGACTGTCAATTGGTAATTTCGCCATCCTAAGTTGGCATCAATGCAGCAAAAAATGCATCCGGGTCATAAGTGCAGGTCAGTAATGAGCCCATTTGCACAATGAATTACTACTATAATAACACGAACAAGAACAACACAGATAACGGTAAAACTCACGAAACTTACAAAACACGCGAATATTTCCACTGCCCAAAGTTTGAACCCTTTTGAACGATTCGGAAAACCTTCACTGTCACTTTCACAACACCGAAATAAAATTTGCCTGAGTACGCTGTCGCAAGTAGCTGATTATACCAAAATACCAAAATGAAGGTATTTCCATGATGTTTCAAATTATTTTTAAAATGAGTTGTAGTCATAGTTATTTTTATTTGTAGCGGTATAATCGTGATTGCAATAGGGTTTTTATTTTATTATGTTCTTTTTTTCGTATCACTTGGGTATCTTTTCACATCATAAATCAATGAGTGACGTCATTAACTGGTTGAGACACAACATATACCAATGTTATACCCACGGTTAACAGAAAATTCCTAGGGATTTTGTGGAGAATGTCATCTGACAAAATCGGGACTTCTTATGGTAATCGGGGTATACATGCGCCACGAAGTTTTAAAAATAAGTCGACATGCCAAATAAAATGAACTGTCAAACTGTAGACGCTTCGTTTATGTCCATGAATCCATGGCAATCTTGATGAAAATAGTAGTTGCTACCTTGGAAAATTGCAACGAAGATGTTAGGAATGGAATATTCATTATGGTACCAAGGAAATTATTTAACCCACAGAACTTTCTTGTAAGTAATGTTTAGCGATGAAGAATAAAAAATCACTTATACACTCTGTATAAGATATGCTGATGATATTGTGTGAATTGATACGCTAGGTGACTCTTAATCCATTGGCAATATCTAAGACACCTAGTAGCGTTTAAACAGGGCATTTTCAAAAAGTCGATTTTTTTAAATTTTTTGCACGTAAGTTGTGAACACTCGATATAAATTACGATATTGAAACTTGGTAGTTGTGGGTTCCAGATTTGCCCAAATCGATAAAGGTATTTGTTGTTTTTTTTCGTAAAAAAATGCCTAATACGCTTTCGTCATTTTTGGGATCATCTATTATCGTGGTAGGCTATGGAAAAGGCGAATCTTAAAATAATGCGTACCAACATGTAGAGAGCCTTAGGAGTATTATATTTTTTAAAAAAGTTTTCGAAAATCGGCCGACCAGTTATAAAATAATGAATTGTCGCCACTTAAAGTGAAACACAATCTATGTGAAAATGCCGCCTTAATAAAAAATCCCCCTACATGTTGAAAACTTTTTGAAGGACACGTACGTGATACCAAAGTTTGCTCTGTTCTGCTTGATCCTTCTTTGTTGACTAACTTTTCGATTGCCTACTAGTAGCGAGCAAAGACATTTGTTACGAGAAATTTTTTCTCGAGCATTAAAAAATTTCAGACCTGATATATCGTTGGGCGCTTTCATTGTATAATCCTACATACATTTGCATACCGCGAACGAACGTTTGCACCCACCGGCATTTATATTACGCGCAAGAACGAAAAAAAAAACCCGCTGCGGCCCGACACGTGAGCCATTCCGCTCTCATTTGGCGCAAATAAAAATCAATCGCTTCAATCCCGGCCCTTCTGCCCTCAGCGCTTAAGGCCGGCTTTCGGCCGGCCGCGCCGCGCAAATTGGTTTATATTTACAGCGCGGCGTAAGAACGCTGCGGCAATAAAAAAGCGCACTAAAACGGAATCAACGTGCGATATTTTGTGACCAATATGGGCGGCCGCTGGCGTCCTTTTATCTGCGCGCCAGCAGCCGGGGCGGAGAACGCCCGGTTTAACAGCTAGCTCCGAATAAACACCGTTTTCTTCTCATGGTGATTTATGATATTAACACGGTGGCGCCTAGCTTTCGCCCAGGCGCGCAAGACTTTTACTGCCGGCGTCGCCTTAGTTTTGATAATTACCGGAGGTGGTGCCTAATAGCCGGAGCTTCATTCTGGACCACCTATGGTAGCGACGTCTGTAGCGAACACCGGGTATATTTTTAGATTTTATTCACGCGCTGCTTCCATTGAATAAATCCTACGTTAGACGACCTAACGTAATTACTTATGGATCCATAGAAGGGGGTGTACGAAAGCATAGAACGGCCACATACTACTTTTTTAGAATTTACACTTTTTTACGAAATTTCGTAAAAAGTTTGTGAATTTCAACTTTTCACACTTTTTTTACGAGATTTCGTAAAAAGTTTGTGAATTCACACTTTTTTTACGAAATTTCGTAAAAAGTTTGTGAATTTCAACTTTTCACAATTATTTTTGCGAAATTTTGTAAAAAGTTTGTGAATTTCAACTTTTCACACTTTTTTTCCGAAATTTCGTAAAAAAGTTTGTAAATTTGCAAGTGGCCGTTACATTCTTTATTCCGCTTTTCTTGTCAACTTCATAGACAATATATATTCATAGGAATCGGTTAATCATTTTTCAAAAACTTTTAAATGAAAGATGATTTATGCAAGGCATCTTTACGATAGAGACGTATTGTATTTTTGAACTCCTGCATTTTTAATTGAAATAAGTTGCTAGCTGACCTGTATATGAGAAGGTATTTTTAAATAAAACAAAAATTTAAAATTATTAATTTGCATTTTTCCACAAAAAACATTATTTTACAATACCTAAGTATAAAAAATTATAAAATCATATAGGTAAGAAAAAGCGACCGATAGACCAGATATGTTCATAAATAGAAAGGTGTTACATGCTCTTAAAATTATTCGGACACTGTTATTGAAAAAAAAACACTGTTGTCAAAAATAATAACTCTCTTAAAAATATAATTTTGAGAGAAAAACTATTGCTCAGATATAAATACACCAATCGTTTGCATAAAATGTATACAGTTAGTAAGTAAGAAATGCGAGAAAAATTGTACTTGGTAATTAAATACCATATAAAATTATAACAATTTTTACCAGGTGCTATACGTAGATGAGTATCTACTAAAAAATGTTAGACATAGACCGCTAAATACGATTCTGTTATACCTTATTCACTTTTAAGTCAGAGGCTTTGGCCTTTTTTATATATTTTAAATTAGTACCTTTGCAGATGAAATTACGGAAGTTTGAAAGTTTTTGACTATGCCTATGAAGTTCTCACAAAATGATTAACCGACGTCTTTGAAGGTTTCAAAATATAAAAAACGAATACGAAAATTTGACAAGAGAAAAGTGCTTTTTTATTACCGAGACAGCTGATTGACCTACTGACAATTACCAATTGAAAGCATATTATTAAAACGTGCTGAAGGATATGAAAATATAAATGATTAACCGACGCCTATGAAGTGGACAAAAAAGCGGAGCTACTGTGACAATGAATAAAGAATGCAACGGCCACTTGAAAATTTACAAACTTTTTACGAAATTTCGTAAAAAAACTGTAAAAAGTTGAAATTCACAAACTTTTTTTACGAAATTTCGTAAAAAAGTATGAATTGTAAAAAAGTAGTATGTGGCCCTTCTACGCTTTCGTAGAAGTGGGTAGAACCAAAGATCAATTTTTTCATCTTGATTAATTATTTAATTTAAAAAAAATCATGAAAAATATCATAGGACTTGTGCCAATAACTCTGTCTGAATCTAGGTCTGACTGTTTTAAATGTTAAATGGATATTTAGAAAATGTTATTCTCTCGGAGACAATTATTATTTCTCTTGCCCAGAACAATTTTATTTGCAGTTTTGGGGCAATGTTGGACTTTTTCAGTTTCCCCCTGCAAGGAATATGGTCGCGGGATTGTAGATCCATTAGGCCTGACGTCCGGCGTTGGGCGCAAATATCAGATATCGCGCGGTCACTAGACAAATCGAACCCTCTTTGATTTATTAGCTTCATTTCCGGCTGTATCTGCTGTCATACTTCTTTTTTCCGGACAGGGCCGTATACAACTCAATTACCGCAACATAAATCCCGGCGTTTCGGCTTTATTGGATTGTGCGCGCTATTACGCCCTTGATTCAATAAATTAGACGGACGCGTTTTTATGGAATTTCGCCGTATAGAATATTCTACCTACTGCTTGCCATCCATGCTGCGAAATCTGTGATTAACAAACATAATGCGTCAACTTAAGCTTGAAGCGCCCTTTACATCGTTCGGTGTCTCCTAATTTTAACTGTACCCATCCACAGAACTTCAAACAAAAGCTCCCTTTGGTCTGTTGTCATCAACAAATTTTCTGTAGAAGCCGACCTGTTTGGCAACGAAAATAACCTAACCCGATAGTTTTTGTGAGCTGCCCCGCTTAGCTAATAGCTTCTTCCTCTCTTTAACAACGGTAATTCTCTACTATTTTGCAGTTCCAGGCCCGGTCGACCGCCCAAGAGAGCACCAGTGGGACTGAGCCTGGCGGCGTCTCACCTCCAGCACCAGCAGATGAAGAAGCAGAGGCTTGACAACGGCGACTATCCCTACGAAAACGGACACATGGGCGGTGAGTACCTCAAAGAAGATTCATTCTTTTTTTGAAATTTTGCTCGAGACTATTATATCTTCAATCTGAACCAACCTATTCAATGACCACCAGCAACAATGTCTGATGTTATAGTCCTCCATAGACTTATGAACAAGGGAGACTCAACCGTTCATTGTTGAATAGGCTTTTGTTGTGAATCAAACATTGCTATGAGTGCGAGAGAGAAAAAATAGAGAGAGAACTTCATAATTCCGACTCCGAGCATCGCGGCCCAGGTTGACACCTAACCTAATATTTTGTGGTTGACACAATTCCGACCAGATATTTAATACGCCAGTGGCGAAAGATTTTTAAAAGATAATAAAATTAGTTGGGAACAAACATTATATTTTTATGATTTTTGTTATACCTATGCGATTGATAATCTAGATTAAACTGAGTTTAGGTGGAACTATAAGAATTTAACCTACCATCATAATTTACTAGTGATTTCACCACTGATACTATCAACATTTGGTAGAACAATTTTAGGTGTAATCATGCATGTTTATAGGCAAGAGAAAAAGTTCAATAGAAAAGCAATTTTTATATAATATGGTTTTAGTTAGACTATTCCCAGAGACGTATCAAGACTTTCAGCTCGTTAAATCCGGCTGTAGGTCATATGCAATGACGTCAGAACATAGACAGGTTTGTTTTGATAAACGAAGACTTTCTGTCTTTGTTTGTAGCATGTGTTTAGAGTAGTATGGATATATTTAGTCTTGGAGTCAAAATAAAGGGCATTTTAACAATGGGGCACCACGTCTATAGGTTTTGACGTCATTGGTCATATGATAACATTGGCGGCTCTTTACTTTTTCTACGATTAAATTTTATAGAATCTTCGCTTGGTACACCGTTTTTACAGAATTGCTATTAACAAGGATACCGTTTGTCACCGCCTGAGATAGGTACCACCCACTGAATCGGAACGACAAAATTAAAATAATATAATAACTAGAGTAAACATCTAAACAAAAACAATACAAGCTTTGCGACTGTCACGATTGGTCCTTCTTAGAATTTAGAATAATACAGTAGGTATTTCTTCTGAGACGCTTTTGTCAATTTATGAGCATGAAATTTTACTGAAAATGCGAAATAGGCGTTTAATAAAATGATTTTATGTTGAGGTTTTGTATTTTCTGTAGATTTTTTCCTAATTTGTCGACATTCTACATGTTGATTCAATTAAGTTTTTTTAATCAAAAATAAACGAGATGCAAAATTTTTAAAAATTGGGGAACTTTTGAGATTCACTGGCATAGGGAAGTAAGCGCTGGTGAAAAGCTTATTTATAGATATAGGAAATCATACATGAATGCGAGCAATAGTAGATTCCTATAGTGTGGTGGAGAAAATTGCTGTTTGCTATAAATACTTACCTAATATTTTTTAATTATTTTAAAATAATTACGAATTTTATGAAGTTTGGTAACATTGTAGACCTTAAATGACTATGCTATGATAATTTGCCCTTGAAAAAAAAGATGAAACTTACACTCTAGCTCTATCCTTGTTTGTCAGAGTAGCCGAAGTAATAGATAGGTAGAGTTTTTTTAGCCTATGGTGAAACGGGCGGTCTAAAGCGTGCAATGGGGTGTGGGTTGGGTTTTACATAGTTTCTGCAAAGTCTAGAGAATACTATAAGTCCGCTCACTTGGCCTGTGTAAACAAATATTTCCTTCCTGCCCGATCCCGCTCCCTTCGTCTTAGCCCTCGATCGATATCCCGCTGAGCGGGCGATTCCGAGCGTCAATTTGTTACACAGTGTCTCTCGGAACGGTGTGCTCCTTATTGTACCGGGTGCGCGTAAATTATATCCAATACCGTTGCCAATTTTGAGTAGTGATGGTTCATCACGGTTCTAATTGCAGTGAGGATGCCTGTAAAAGCAATTCAAAATCTGTGGATTTTTGTGTGCAAATTTTCCCCGCGACTATTTGGTTTCATTATATACCCGAGTTCTTATTTACTACACCGTTAAATTTGCGAATAGGGAATTAAAAACCCAAAGACAAAATAAATCAAATCCAAAACTTAAAATTTTGCAAAACTATGTAAATAATTTTGTTTGCTCCTGGGTACACACTTACGTACGTTTTTACTTACCCTATGTTTAGTTAGGTATATCTTGCGTTATTTAAATGGAAAAAGTAAAATACTTGCATTTTTATTATACATATTATGCTCCTTATTTTTCCGCTATACCTATTCATCCTATTGTGCGTATAATGGAATAGAGGTGCCCCCGTATAACTTGGTGCAAGCAGCTTTATGGCGTGTCTAATTAAATTGTATGAACTGGTATTTATGTTGGAACTAAATAATTCATTAGCTATTATCATCATTTGCTTACAAGCTATTTGTACAGGGTGTCCCATTTTGGGTGTTTTTGAGTGTTTTTCTCAAAAATCTCGGTTATTATTAAAGCTAGAGGGTTGCGGTTTTCACGTCACTGTACTACTTTTTTGAGAGGAATTTGGTGGACCAATCAGATTTTAGATAAGTTTTATAGTTTCCGCGCATTGGCGCAGGACTGAAATTTTCGATTTTTTGGAAACCTCTCTCCTGGCTACAACTTATACTCGTATATATCGACAAATTTAATCAACTATTTTTATAGATTCTTTGGCGTAGAATCGAATGGAATAATTAGTTTTTTGGTAGCGTTAATAGTTTTTGAGATACGAATCAAAGTTATATTTTTTTAAATGGAAACCATAGTTCATATCTCAAAAACTATTAACGCTACCAAAAAACTAATTATTCCATTCGATTCTACGCCAAACAATCTATAAAAATAGTTGATTAAATTTGTCGATATATATAAGTTGTAGCCAGGAGAGAGGTTTCCAAAAAATCGAAATTTCAGTCCTGCGCCAATGCGCGAAAACTATAAAACTTATCTAAAATCTGATTGGTCCGCACCAGATTCCTCTCAAAAAAGTAGTAAGTGACGTGAAAACCGCAACCCTCTAGCTTTAATAATAACCGAAATTTTTGAGAAAAATACCCAAAACACCCAAAATGGGACACCCTGTATAGTCTCATAAAACTCGGCAATTTAATATTAGCCATACTTTTTTTCCTGTCAACGATTTACTATGAATATTTTGATGAATCTGAGTTTCTTCCGGATGGATCCTGCGTCAGCGAAACTTCTCGTTCCAAGCTTTCGTCTTCGATTGCACGGGACATCCTCAAACAGGTATGAGAGACACACACATAAATTCTTAACAATTGCTTGGAATATGCTGCCGTCAGACTTGATCCTCGAGAACAATAATTATTAAAGCTGATCCCTTTCGTCCGGCTGGCATTATCCCGGTGATTATAAGAGACGCTGCGGCGCGGGCGAAGATGAAAATTTAATAAAATGGGCGTGCGGTATCACTTGGAAACTGCACTTCGTAGAAGCGTACCTACATATCGCGCGGCCGGACAGACTGACAGACGGACGAATAATAAAAGATACGCGGGTCGCTTCTCACGGCGGCCCCAGTGACAACCCATAATTAGAAGGAATGATTATTAGTAGTATTCCTATTCAAGGCATCTCGTAGGCGGGACGCGCTTTGAAATTCGCGGCCGTTTTGCAGAAATTGCCGGCGCGGTTTCTGCAAGCGACGCCAAGGAAGGAGATTGGTGGTGTGAATGGAGAATTTACATATAAACAGCAATTGCGTTATTGTGGATACCTTCATTAAATAAAAAAATCTCTTCGGACCGAAACACTGTAACCATTATGTGTAAACAATAAGAAGAAAGCCTTGTTCGAATAAAGTGTTAACACCAATGACGTCACAACCTATAGACGTGGTGCCCCATTGTTAAAATGCCCTTTATTTTGACTCCAAGATTAAATATATCCATACTACTCTAAAAACATGCTACAAACAAAGACAGAAAGTCAACCATTAACCAACTAGGTATACACCCGGTGATTCCCGGTTAAAGTTCCTCCAGAATCACACTTAGATATCGCATGTTTTTTCTTGTTTGGGGGCGCCGGAAGCATCGGAACCTCACCTCAAGATTCGGGGGATGGTCTAACGACGCCAGCCTCCGAGCCCAGAGTCGAAATAAGTTCGCTACGGCTCGACAAAAAGGGGCAATTTCTGACAATCTCGCGACATTTTCGGAATAATTTCATGGAGCGCTTAGATTGTGATTAGTCAAGCGTTTATCAAAACAAACCTGTCTATAGGTTCTGACGTCATTGGTTAACACATATTGCAACGGGATGCATAAGCCTGCACTTTAATTATTGTCATTTGAGTTTGTCTTAATTCGACTTTTTTGCTGATAATTTTGATGTAAGATTGGTCATAGTTTCTGTATCGAGCATCGATGTAAAAATTATCAGTTTACCAATGTCGTATATAGAGCGGAAAAGATTTGATTTAAAAAATCAAGGGATTACGCGAAGAAAAAATTACTATTTCACGACTTTCTTCTTGGATCGCCCCGTACGAAAAAAATATTCGAAGCACACAAAGAAAGCATGTGGTCTAAACCGCGTCATGCAATTCGTGCAAGACGATTATTTTTTACGTGCACGCTGTGACGTTTCGAATGCAAAATTCATATCCGAATGCGAAATAATATATCACAATTATTCGCTGGGACTGTATCAAAAATGGCACGTAAGTGGTTTCTCGTAAGCCTGCCCCATGGGCCGCGCCACGTCAGATGTAGGCGCAAGATATCAAAATTGCTATTTAATACTGGCAAATGTTAAAATGCTAAGTGTATACGTAGGTCCGAGTTAGTTTCCCTTGATGTAATTGCCTGTTGGCACGATATCTCGAAATTGCATCCAGCCCGAATGTTTCCCTCTCGCTCTAGCCAATTAATCCATCATAAAAAGAAACCAGTTCACCAATGGCATAAAACCAGTATTAGGCGAACACCGGAAAAAAGAAACGTGCGTTTTTTAAAACTGGTATTCTTCTCTCGTGCGAAGTTTCAATAATAAAGCGTTTTGGCGTGTTTACTTTAATAAGTTCCACTTCACACTATTTGCGGAAATAGCTTCATATTATTTATGCTTAACGTAAGTGCCCTCAGACAAATAATAAACATAGACTAATAACTCAATACAATATAGACCCTGCCAAGATAAAAAAATGTTTGGTAACATTATTTGTCTGAGTTAATAACAGAAATCTAAAACAAAACAATGCAATGATTGCACCACTGCCAAACTTCTTCATAAATTTATCTTGTGCTTACGAAATAAATGTAGAACCAACGTTAAAAAACATCAATTTGGAACAATTAGTTGATATCTACAATCTACATATAGAAAAATTTGGACAGTTATCATTTAACAATAAATTTTACAGATTTTGTGACTTTACTAATCCTACTTGGTCTATAAATAATTATACTCGTGATCTTTCTAGGCAAAATAGCGCTTTCGAAAAAATTATCTATAAAATTTCCGGCACTGCGATATTACATACGACTATTCTTATTATTAACCTATCTTTAAAATCGAAAATTTTCAAAGCGTCAGTAGAGTACACAGGGTGTTCCAGAACAAGCAATTCGAGTCTACGTTAAAGTTATATGTTAAAATAACATCAATATGGCTTTTTCATATTTCTCGGCTATTATTGGTCGTAGCGTTCCCATCGTCGCAATATTAATTGGCCCAATGAATCGGTATTCAGCGCTTGAGGATTTGCGATCTAATTTTCTTCAAAGCAGGCGAAATTCCCTGTTTTCTTTACACAAACTTAATAGGCGCCCATTCGCCATGGGGGAATGCTAAAACAAAACATTGTAGCGTCCATAAATTCCAGCGCGATTGGTCATTAACTTTGTATTACACATCTAATAAACCAATAAAATCGGGGAAATAATCTAATTATATTTATCGTGTTTTATAGGCAACAATAAAAGGCCTCGTCTTGAGCCCGGCTAATGAAATATGTTTAATTATCTTCCTCGGGCCCAATAAAAACTTGTGAATCACAGAATCATCAAGGGTAATTGGTTCTCTCGTCCCCGGCTAAATGAGCTTTTCATCCTCGTAAAAAGGACCTAAGAGAGTGTTTATTTTATTTCTGTAATAACACCGCCTATTTAATCGCTTCATATAGGAGCGAAGCTCACGCCATCACGTAGCTTATACTTTGATATTTCTTCTCGGATATGGACCGTAAAAAATAATACGGTCCCCATCTTCGAGTGGACACTAAATGAAGTTGGCGTCAGCCATTATAGCGCCGGCCAGAGATGGAGAAGTCGCCAAATTAACGCTGACATCAAATTGAGCAATTCTAATTTTATGGATTACAACTTTAGAAGATTATTTCCCTCATACTACTAATAAGGTAGCTCCTTCCATAAAAATCCAACCAATCATATATGCCTCTGCTAGCGATAATTGCACTTGTGCAAAATCAAAACGGTAATACTACTTGTGCAATTATCACTTCGTTGCTTAGCAACCGCGAATCTGTTCGATACAAACACGTACTTCTTAAAATTTGTGTGTTTTACACTGTTCTAAATTATGCAGTTTATAAATTATGTTGCGGTATTATTAAGCATTGTATAAATGAATTTACATAACTTTTACATTGATAAATTGTTGTTATTAGACCTCCGTCTCCGTTTAAATTTATGACACACATTCCGAAAATAAACCAACGGCAACCGGGTGTAGGTATAATCGCATTTGCCTTGGATATCCAAGCGTCATGTTTGTTTACTCGAACGCTACAGTCGAAGCTGTCAATAAACTCGTTCAAAATGAATCGTTTTGGAAATGTAAACATAGAAAAAATTAATACAGAAATTATTAAATCGTATTCGTGAAATAATCTCGACAAATACCACTCGTGCCGGAAATTTTTCTAAATAATTTTATTCTCAAGCGCTATTTTGCCCATTGGCAAAACCACTTGTACAAATTCGGCTTTTATTTTCAGAGATAAAAGATCAATTTATACTCGTGATCTTTCTAGACAAAATAGCGCTTTCGAAAAAATTATCAATAAAATTTCCGGCACTTGTGATATTAGATACATACGACTATTACCTACTTAAATTGGATTTGATTTAATATAACTACTAGATGCCCTCTATATAACACGAATATTGACAAATAAAAAAGCGTGGTAAGGCACCTTTAAAGAGGAGAATATAATTTCTACGGCCAGTTAAATCATCATTGTGTAATCTGTGTGGAATGACAAGAATTCCCACAAAACTCGAAAGGCCCGGCCCGGCCCTGAGAAGGTACCGGTACCGCCCCGCGAACCCATTTACAATTTGTTTTGTGGCCAACTCTCGATGGTCCTAAACGTTTAATCATAGCAATTTCGTATAATTCGGCCCATTATTATAACGAATCGGATTGCCGGTACCGCGGGCGGTTCTCGGGGCCCCAGTCACACACAAATTGACGGTTGGAGTTCCACAAATCATTTAAGTGTTAGGTGGGCCGAGATGCCCGCGCCGTAGTTATATTCATTTTCGATCATTTCGATTCATTATTTGGAATGGCGCTCTTTAGCCGCTCCGGCGTATTATCGCGTTACTAAACTGACAGATTCGGCGGGGGAAATTACGATTCATTTCGTGGAATGGCCCGCGGTGTTACGTTTCCCATAAAAAAAACCGATGGTGGAATGTTCGGTCGAATTCGAGATAATCCCACGAGTAGTGGCACCTCCTCAAGTGGATTTGTATCATTAAATGACAGTAGTTTTGAAGATTATAGGTTATTGCCTGGGGACATTAGAGTTACTATAAATTTTGAACTACGGTTGGTACGGTCAACCAAAGTCTAGAGAATACTCTCTAGAGAATACTCTCTAGACTTTGGTTCAACCTGGACCAACACTATATGCATAGCGCTGTTTCAAGCGATCGCCACTGGCGCCACACGACGAAACAAATTTACACCATTGTTGCAGAATCTTTTATAAAATAAAAACGTGCAAATGTGTGTGTTACGACGAATTTAATATCCAAAATAAAATAAAATATTTGTTTGTTATGTCCCTCTAATTTGACAAGTTCACATGGCATATTTCCATACATTTTCTTAAGAAAAGCGAGTCTAAAAAGCAAGCAAGAGTATTTGGTATCTTTTGGTTTGAAATAATGTCCATTGCCAGTTGTAGTGTAAGTAAACATAAAACGCATTCGATTTTTCAGTTTCTTCTTTGTATGGACGACTATTGGTTTGCTTGGAAGCTATAAACAAAATGTTCTATTTTCATTTTTGCATACGTTACAAAATACTCTTCCAAAATAATATCTAGAATTTCCGCTTCTTTAGCTGGTTGATCAGATCATCCCATAATTCCAAAATAGTGTTTATTCTTCTGCAATTCACCTAATGGTGTGTGCATGGAAATTTCATATTATCACAAACAAATCTACCTACAGTGTGTCCACGGATAGAGTTCACGTAGGGTGTAAATGACAAAAAAATTTCGACTTGAAATTTGAGCACAAAAATCAACGTCGACCTAGGCTTTTCAAATTTGTCACACCTATCCAGTTTTTCATTGTGAACAAGTTTTCTTAATAACATTTTAATGTCAAAGCTACCCAAAGTGCACTTTTCTGAAGAAAAGTGGGAAAAAATACCAACAAATCAAAGTAGGCCCAGACTTTCGAAATTTCGCAAACCTACTGAGTTCTTCATTCTGAACAAGTTTCCTTAATAACAATTTGTCGTAAAACCTACAGAAAGGGCACTTTACTGATGTGGAAAATTAGTTTTTTCAAAATTCCCAAGGCATAGGTACGTGATTTTTCGAAAATAAAATTATGTCACAAATTAGTTTAAAACCAAGCAGGGCTGATCCCCAGAAGCTCAAATTTCAACTCGAATTTTTTTTGTCATTTACACCCTACGTGAACTCTATCCGTGGACACACTGTATAAAAGCTGTGTTAGTAGGATAAAACTGCTAAATACTGGACGCAAAGACAATTCGTTACCGTAAAAAGAAGGCAAATCGTAATAAAGCTGGATATTTAAAATTTTGTGACATTTTAAACGTCAGTAACCGACATACTAATAACCACAGAATACCCTCCTTAACCTATAATAAGTCGCCATTTTTGTCGAGTGGCGCCACCCCAGTCCGTAAACAACAATGAAATATGACGTCATGCTCGGGTCTTTAATATAGTGTCGGTCCAGGCTCAACGTTCAAAATGAGTCGGTATAAGTGTGGTTATAAATCGCCATATTTTGATATCAAGAACCTACAGTTAAATGGATTTGCCTTCTTTTCTGGGACACCGCGTGATTCATTTTTAGATTATCTCAAATTAATACAGATAATTAAAACGTTTGCAAATGTAAACTTCTGAAATAAATCGATTTGATCGAGCTGTGTAGAGAGTAACTTTGTTTTTCCCTAAACGGTCTTGTGGACTGGCACGATTGTTGTGCTCGGTTTTCAATTTGTGTTTTTTGTGCACCGTCCAAAGTTTAAGGTCGTCTGTTACGCGATACCTTTGTGGAATGCGGTCCTGCTTTTGACATGCAGACGCCTCCAGGCGCCAGAAAAGGTGCATGTCATTCCGAAAAGATTTGTACCCACCGAAGGCTGTTTATTAGAAAATTAGTCGGATTGCTATGATTGCTCTGGTTAAATACCGGTTTTGCGGTACGGACGGGTTCGGGCGGCAGCATCACGCATACATGCGTGGGTCAGATTAAGGCCGGTACGGTCCTGGTCTTAACCACGGATGTGTCAATTAAAAAGTAAAATACCTCTCTCACTTTCTTTACATTTACTTATCATGTAGTGCGTATGCAGTAGTCCAAGGGACCTGGATAATTTGACCGTGCTTCATCCCACCACCTCCCACTACTTAATTCCCTCATTGTAATATTTTATTATAATCACACATCCCATTTGCTATTGACAACGTCGCATTTGTACCTATCCTTTTTCTGCTTATTCGATTTCTCATTATACGGGTGAGTTTTTTTCGATGCCCACTATGGGGATCTCGGAAACTAGCAGAGCTAGAACAAAGGTTAAATGGGGATAGAATTGCAGTTTTGAATGGTCAATGTAATGCCCCTTTTGGATTTTTGAAAAAGTTCATGGCTCACTAGATATTTTGAAAAGAGTGATTTTTGTAGCTGTAGCTCCGTTATTTCTGATTATACAGAAAAACTGTGGAGACAAAAATTGACGGGTTAAAAGCGTCCGGATAGTAGGTCACGGGTTCGGGTCCCACTAAATTGATAATTTGATGATAAAACTGCCACAATGGGAGGTTGGATTCTGAATCCTTTTTCTTCTTGTTCGAGTTTTTCCGTGTCTTTCAACATCATTTCATTATATTTTCTAAAATTTATTTGTGGCGTAAGCAGATCCATTGAATTTTAATTGGATTTTTCGCCACCAAACTGGTTAAAAGACAACCTTTTCAAGTTGCCTGGAAAATTAATAAATTCTTAACAGTAAATGAACTAAACTTTGAACTTGTAACTCAAAAAATATCTAAAACAAATTTGTTTCCTGGGCTTTCGGATAAAAATCTTCCTCCTTTCTCAAAGATCATGTCACGTCAAAGTGTCAATCTGTCATTTCACTTTGACGTGATATGATCTTTGAGAAAGGAGGAAGATATTTTTTGAGTTACAAGTCCAAAGTTTAGTTCATTTACTGTTAAGAATTTATTAATTTTCCAGGCAACTTGAAAAAGTTGTCTTTTAACCAGTTTGGTGGCGAAAAACCCAATTAAAATTTAATGGATCATTTCATTATGTTAGTTGTAGGCATTCAACGCCATTTTTTGAGAGCACAAAGAGTATTTATCAGAACAGAACAATTTTGAAAAAATCAATATAACTAGGACTAAGTAGGTACCTATTACAGGACGCCCTATGTACAGGGTGAGGTTTTTTCGATGCCCACTATGGGGATCTCGGAAACTAGCAGAGCTAGAACAAAGGTTAAATGGGGATAGAATTGCAGTTTTGAATGGTCAATGTAATGCCCCTTTTGGATTTTTGAAAAAGTTCATGGCCCACTAGATATTTTGAAAAGAGTGATTTTTTGCTATTTCATCAGATCTCTGTAGCTCCGTTATTTCTGATTATACAGAAAAACTGTGGAGACAAAAATTGTAGATAATTTTGGGCTTAATAAGATAATCTTAACCAATTTTTTATGTTGATTGTGATTTTTGAGATATGACATAAACTTATGTGTTTTTAAATGTAAATCATAGTTGGCTGTGGCGTTATCAAATCGGCCATTTTTTTGAGCTTTTCAAAAATACAATACTCGGCATAGTTATTATAAAAAATAAAATAGCTATGGCTAAATTTCTGATCTTTTTTAAATTTTCACAGTCAGCCATGGAATATTTTCATAATTACGTTCTATTGTATAATAAGACATACTTCAAACTTTCAAATATTTTATTTTTAGCTGGTGACAAAATGTAACAAAATAAAACAAAAATTATCATGATGGAACTCTACCACATAATTATTTGCCCGTAAGAAATTACCTAGATCAGCTCTTACCAAATAGTTGGATAGGGAGAAATAGACCTATTTCCTGGCAGCCCCGATCCCCCGATTTGTCTGTTTTGGATTTATTTTTGTGGGGAACAGTACAAAATAAAGTATGAGACAATTGTTGAATTAAGAGCAGCTGTTTTAGAAGCAATTGCCAGTATTGACAGGCGCTCCCTAAGAGAGGCTATAAATTCAGCTTTATAAAGATGCAATATTTGCATAAATAATAATGGTTGATTGTTTGAACATCTCTTTTATTTTAAAAGGTCACCTTTTAAGGTGACCTTTTAAAATAATAAATAATTTGAATTTGAGTTTTTAATTTTTGTTTTATTTTGTTACATTTTCTTACCGGCTAAAAACAAAATAATAGAAAGTTTGAAGTATGTCTAATTATAAACTAGAACCGTTGAGTGAAGGAATAAATGACGTAATTATGAAAATATTCCATGGCTGACTATGTGAAAATTTTAAAAAATCAGAAAATTAGCCATAGCTCTTTTATTTTATTATAATAACTATGCCGAGTATTATATCTTTGGAAAGCTCAAAAAATGGACGATTTTATAAGGCCACAGCCAACTATGATTTACGTTAAAAAAACACAAGTTTATGTCATATCTCAAAAATCACAAACAACATAAAAAATTGGATAAGATTATATTATTAAGCCCAAAATTATCTACAATTTTTGTCTCTACATTTTTTCTGTATTGTCAGAAATAACGGAGCTACAGGGATCTGATGAAATAGCAAAAAATCACTTTTTTCAAAATATCTAGTGAGCCATGAACTTTTTTAAAAATCCAAAAGGTACATTAGATTGACCATTCAAAACTGCAATTATTTCCCCATTTAACCTTTGTTCTAGCTCTGCTAGTTTCCGACATCCCCATAGTGGTCATCGTAAAAAATTCTTATACATTGAACGCCAGATGTCACCTTTAGAGCTGCCAGTACAATATGTATTGGGGGTTGTCTTACCATCTTGCAAAATAATTTCTACAACCACCGCATGATAGAATCTCGTACAGAGAACAGTTTGTTTAAAATCATGGCCTGTGGTAATCCCAGGTTACATTTTGATCACACCCCGAGAGAGAATAGCTATTAGGACAAAACATGGGCTTTAATACTATTAAATAATTTGTTGGGTTAGAGATTACCACTGGCAAATATTTCGGGAAAATTGTTTAATCGCATTTTTATTTTATTCAAGATTGAAGCTATACAGGGGGTAACGCAGAAATGATGGTCAATATTGACGGTATGATGTTGATTATGTTTTTACAGACCCTCGTTTTGGCATAAAAACTGGACACGGCCGATTGTACCGTTTTAACCCGAATATATCTGGCTGAGGAACGCGCATTATTAAATGTCGTTGTTGTTCCACAATCGGTAATTGGGGCGTTCGGAATTCGGGGGGGCATTTTTGGCATACGTTTGCCGAGCGCGGACAATGCCGAAGCGCACCAATCCTGGTAACATACGAATCGCTGGGCGCGCTAAAAGGCCTTTAGCCCCAAGGAATCCGATGCCCACGTGTAATTAATGTCACCGAGATATTTTTAAATTAACTCTGTTCGAACGTGCAGAGTTTCAGGTGGAAATCTCAATATGTTTTTTCAAACTGAATTTTTTGAACTTTGAACAGTAGATGCAAGATAGATGTAGAGGTAGGTAATACGGTGCAATTAGAATAATGTTTTTTATCTGGCATATCTCACATTCTTGGATATATCGCATGTTTTTCATATTTAACAATTTTTGGGGGCGCCGAAAGCATCGGAACCTCACCTGAAGACTCGGGGGAAGGTATAACGACCAGTGCCGGTTTAGCCAAGCTTTGGGCCCATTTTAATAGTTTGCCTTCGTCCTCTTTTTTACAAATGAAACAAAATTTGGAGTTTCAATTTTTATTACAAAATAGAAATTTGTTTGGCAACTGATCAAATAAATAGCATTGTTTTTATTTTCGCAGTAGATATTTTTATTCTTATTTACATCATTTTTGATTTCTAAATTCTACATATCGACAGTGACATTTTTGAGATTTTCACTTTTTCGCATTTCTGGGGTCTAGTTACGGGATATTTTTGGATAAAAATACAAAACTATTCAATTTCGCATTATTTCCCAAAAAAATTTGATGTTTCATCCTATTGTATCTGACAAAATGAAGCGGTAAAAACCTAGTAAAGTTAATTACAATCAAATAGTTTTTATAATTTACGTTGTAAAGACAGTTACAATTTTGGGTTTCCATTAGTTTGACTGTTAAAGCATTGTAAAGCTACTTACAATATTTTTTCCTGGAAAAGTCACAAGTTTTTTTAAAGGCAACGGCATCTACAATGTACTTACACGAAGTTTTATTGAGACACGATACGTTTACAATTGGAAAGTGAATGCTTATTATGGACTAAAAGAAAACAATTTTTCCATTTTTACCTTTGTTCTACAATTTAAAAAATATATATTATCGAAGACGTTCATTTTGAAGGCCACGAAGAACATTACCCATTACCCTTTGGAAGGTGCCGGGTGCATTTTTGAGACCAAATGGCATGCTTTTAACTTGATAGTGACTAGTGTCTGTAGAAAAGGCCGTTTTGGGTATATATTCTGGTGACAACTCGATTTGGTGGAATCCGTTGGCTAAATCGAGGGTTGTAAAGTAGTGATCTTTGCCTATTGTGTCAAGTATATTTGTCATATTTGGTAATGGAAATTTATCGTCTATATTTTTTAAATTTAGTTTTCGAAGATCAATTACGATGCGCTATTTCTTTTTTTCAGATGCGTCTAATTTTTTTGGAAAATCCAAATAGGATTGTTCCAGGAAGAGTTTAAGCGGCATTTAATTTTTTCATGTGTTTGTTTAATCAAACAGGATCAAATGAATGGGTATTATCTGTTTTAAGAAAGCCGCACATTCTAAGGTAACTTCTATAATATTTAAAATTGTACCATGGAAAAACATTGTAAAGAACTTTGCAATGTTTTTACCGTAAAATTGTTGAAATTTTTGGAATTGCAAGTACAAAAAAGCTAGAAAAACTCGCTTGTTCGAAAAAGTGACTATAGTAATAATTAATACTCACTCGAAAGCCTCATTCATTTTCAGTAGAGACGTAGAGAACGAAATATAAAAACGAAATTTCCTGTTTGAAAATAGAATCTTCCCATCGCGATTTTCCTCGCCCCACGACCCTATTTAAGACTCTTTTTCACTGCGGAGACAGTTTTCAGGGACCACTACCACCCGAAAATATCTTTGCCTCTTTAACGGACCGCTTAGACTGTGATTAGTCATGGGCGTCAGGCGTTTAACCTGTCTGACGTCATTGGTCGTGATATTGCTCCGAAAACACAGCGCTTCCAACCCTACACGGCTTGCGCATACAGGCATGAGTCACTTGTGTGGTCCGCGAAATCAAAGTCCGCTAGACATCTGCCGGTCGGGCAGCACCAGATCGACCGGCGCGGCGCGGCGCGGCGGCGTGCAGCACAGATCACCCGTCCCGCGCACCTGTGCTTTATGGGGCCGCGAACCCCGTAGAGCGCCGTTTCCTACTCATCGCCGGACACGTGAGCAACGCATGTCACTCATAAACATCGTAGGGGCAGCGGTCATTAAGCCGGCGCAATTATTTCTCTCTCTTAATGAGCGCGTTGTGGGAACGCGGGTACCATTAGTAGCCCCGCGGCGCGCCGGCCGGTACCGAAGATTTGCGGTGGCGTAGCTCGCGGTTCGGTGGACACGACAACAATAAAGAAATTGGAATTTTTTTAGGGTGTTTTGTTAGCAGTTCATAGTTAGAGTACCTACACAAAGTAGGTGTCTACTATACCGATACATAGGTATCTCCTAACCAGAAAAAATATGTTCAATAAGTAGGCCTTGGCGAGATGTAAACATCAAACGTCAGACGCGGAGCTATCGCCTGTCAAAAGTGATCAAATATATCAAAACCCGTAAAATAAAGGCCCATTTAACTTTTCATACACTTTGTGAAATTGTTACCTATAGCAGCGCAATCTTTTAGTATATGTACATATTTGAGTAGGTTTGAATATCAATCTATTTTTCATGGGGCTGCACAACAGGCAGCAGTTTGTGTCCACTTACTGATGCAACGAGCCCAACGTAGGGAGGAAAGGCTTAAGTACAATTCGCATCGGTTTATGGGAACTCAAAAATATAACAAAACGAAAATACAAAGATTTTATATCAGTGTGTAAAACAGACACACCTGTAGTTAAGACTATTGAAATTACAAAAAGTCTTTAAATCATAATTTGTTTTTAGTAAACAACGAAATCCAAATAATTACTTAATAAATCAATGTCCTTTGCTTTTTATTACGGTAATGTAAAAAAGTCAATTAAATATTATTTTGGTATCCTATTTCTAAAGTCACTTGAAACAGCATAAAAAAATTCTAAATGGCGTCGCAAAAAGAATATAGGACATAGGCGTCAGGCAGTTTTCAAAAAAATACAAGCAACATAATATTTTACTTTTAAGGTTTTCTTAAGGTTGCCGTCAAACAAAACGTAAAGGTTAATGCCCAATGTACCATATAATATTATATATACATATACAGTGTGTTTCACTTTAAAACGGACAATTCCGTATTTTTCGAAATTTTGGTCGATCTTCAAAATTATTCTTTTTAACATATTGTATTCAAAGAGCTCTATCCTTTGAGCTACAGTTTTTTGATATTCGATCATTCCATAGACTACTGCAATCAAACGAAGACCCCAAAAATCACGAAATCGTGTTAGGCATTTTTTGTTTGAAAAAATAATTAGTTCCATCGAATTCAGCTCAGGCCAGGACCCTATTTCGGCAGTTTCAATATTCTATCACTTACAGGGTGTTCAGAAAATCGGGCCAAATTTCGAAAAAATGTCACTTTTAGGAGTTCCCTGTATAAAACACGGGCCTTATTTTGTGAATGTTTTTTCACAAATCGAAAAGGTCTTACCCAAGGTACTATTACAAATGATTTTGTATGTCTACCTCATACAGGGTGTTCGGAAAGGAAAAGCCAATTTGCCCATTTTTTTTAAATTCTTGTCGTAAATTCAAAACTTTTTTAAATTTTGGTAGCTTCTACTAATGCTCGTTACAACCTGTACATATTTCTCATTTCATTGTAATTAGCAGTAACCATCTGCAGCTGTTCTTCTGAAATCGAACGACACGCGACACACATTCCAATCAATTTTTGAGGGGAAGAACAGCAAGCTGCAGAGGGTTACTGCTAATTGCAAAAAAAATGTTGGACGAGTTATAACGAGAATTAGCAAAAGCTACAAAATTTAAAAAAAGTTTTGAATTTACGACAAGAAATTAAAAAAAATTGGGCAAATTCACTTTTTCTTTCCGAACACCCTGTATGAGATAGACATACCAAATCATTTGTTATAGTACCTTGGGCAAGACCTTTTCGATTTGTCAAAAAACATTCACAAAATAAATCCCGTGTTTTATACAGGGCACTCCTAAAAGTGCAATTTTTTCGAAATTTGGCCCTATTTTCTGAACACCCTGTACTTGTCTCTTTTCGGCTTCAGAGCGGGCGCGTATGCTGTTGTCTCTGTCTCACTTGCAATGCATTTATCCTTATGGATTGCCATATTAACTAAAAAATTTGGAAATAAATTAGGTGGGTCATTGACCGAATGAATCACCTCGCGCCTGATACCTTCTCAAAATGTATTTTTTTGTGTCCTGTTTTAAATGTGCGGTACCTACCTACGAGTTGTGGCATTATCTAACGAACCACTCGCAGAAACATGCCCATATATTTTCCCGCCGATTTGGTGTTTACACGTTCCAGATTAAAGCGAAATCTGCGATTTGCGTGACCCCACCAGAAATCTTTCGTCCCATGCATAAACATTCGCCGTAATTTCCCTGGTATAGCGGTAGGGTAAGGCCGTGTAGATTCGACTCCGCGATGTATATGCATTCATTTTTACAGGCCATCGGGTTTCGAGCAGTCGATGGGCTTAGCCATGGCAGTCATAAATAATAATTTTGTCGAGCGATCCCCGTAACGAACACCACACCTTCCAAGCCATAAATCCTTCTGTTTAAATACATATCATTTAATTAATTTAATTTAAAATTACGACCGGCGATTCATTAATCGATACCCGAGAATATTGTTAAAAAGCCATGGATCAAATACTATTTTAGTCTAGTAATAACTCTGTTAATTCGTTGACCGCGGGCGTTCCTCATTTACATTCAATTCTTTTATGCGGAACGTTATAACTATATAAAGTTCTATTGCTTAATAACTGTGTTGTTGTTTCTGTAACATCGTTTCATTACAAGATTAAACAAGGCAAGCCGTTTATTTACATAAGTGGATGGGATCTTCGCATATTATTTAATATTATTTATTTGAGTACGTAGGCAATATGATCTCTCCTGTGAATATTGCTTAATAATACATAATACATTCTTCTTTGTTTGGAGTAATATATTCTTTGGTCCCGTTCGCGTATTTTACCCCATTAAAATTCAAATTGCCAATTACTTTATATACTTATTACGCTCCCCTACAACAAACGTTCTGGGAGCGCCACTGGACGCTGCCGGTTGCCGCTGTAATCCGAGTAATTCTTTAGATATTTTATGTTACAAAAAACATTCCAACCGTGTCAAATAATATCGTACCGCACAATGAGGAAAAAATACGATTATTAATAAATACCTGCAACTAATTAGTTTAGAACCTGTTTAGGAGATAATAATCTTCCTTCTCGTTATTATTTGTTGTATAATATCCCCGTCTACTACACACACGAACCATTTGGAGCAAGTGCCGATTTCGGTTCGACTTCAGAATTTCGGAAGCATTTATCGCTCTGGTTTTTAAAATGCCACGATTGTCGGCCATCGCTTAACGACCAGAGCCTTTAAATTGGCACTGGATCTTCGTTTTACAGCCGAACCATAATACTCGTTATTTATCGTGTCCATAAATGACACTAAAACACGAACATTATTTGATTAGGTCCCAGAATCGGTTCTTTTTATGCGTATTCCAGCTTTTACGAGTTATTTCTAAGTAAAATCATATCTGCCGAAAGTCATCGGCGGGCAGCCTGGCCCACCCATGATATACTTGCATCCCCCTCGGTTGAAACTCGATATCGTTCTTTCAGCGCATATCACTCTGTTTACGTTTCATATGCGAATGAACAATGCCACCGGCGGACCCGTTGGACACTGCCATTATTGTTAAACCCATATGGATAATCCTCATTTGAACATATTTATACCTACATGTGAGTGGTGAGTGTTCTCTATCTCTCAAAAACTAGACGAATATTTCACTGAAGATAATTCTATGCCTGCCAATATAAAACAATGAAATAACATAATCTTTAAAATATTAACAAATCAGGTGATGATTTCAGCGATTATTTTCCTCATACTGCTTGCATCCAAAAGGTAGCTCCTTCCAGAAAAATCCAACCAATCATATGCTTCTGCTAGCGATAATTGCACTTGTGCGTAAACAAAGCTGTAATACCACTTGTGTAATTATTATCACTTCGTTGCTTAGCAACCTCGAATCTATTCGATACAAACACGTACCTACTTCTTAAAATTGGTGTGTTTTACAACACTGTTTTAAATTATGCAGCTTATAAATTATGTTGTATGGTATTATTAAGTATTGTATCAATGAATTTATATAACTTTTGCACTGCTAAATTGTTGTTATTAGACCTCCGTCTCCGTTTAAATTTATGACACACATTCAGAAAATAAACCAACAGAGTATTGAAAATGCCAGATACAAATAATTTTATTTTACATAGAGGGTTGAAAGGTAAATCGATGCTGAGGATAAGAAATCATATACGGTGAACATGGCATAAGTGAGAATTAGTAGGTACCTTTTTTTCTGTTTTGAAAAATCGTATTTTCCGTATGTTTCCCTCGGGGGCCAAACTTAAAATTACTATTTTACGACTCAGCATCGATTTACCTTTCAACCCTCTCCAAGGCATAAATGAGAAAATCAGTAAGGAGAATCTGTCACTGTCTGACGGTCTAAGTATACACATTCGCTGCAAGTGCACCTGGGGCAAATTTTCAACTAGAAAGACACGTACATTTTTTATTTTTATAATTTTTATACCAATAAAACTCATTTTTTCATTCATAAAATACATAGGTATATTTTGTTTAGCATGATATATGATTTTAAGAAAAGGTATTACATAACATATTATATAACATTAAAACATTATTTTATTAAACATTGAAACGTAAACTCTAAAATTTTTATGAAATTTTTTGAAAAGCTAGTTTAAGAATAGGCTCTTAAATATTTTGTACTTAAACTCACCCCAATTAGGAAAATTCATTAACTATATACCCAATAGGTAGGTAATCAAAGAAAAACACCCTATACGTCATGCCAAAAAATTGTACACAAAAAATTGACACCTTTAAATAGTAAGTAAACTTTTCAAAAAAGTTGTGTAAAATATGGAAAAGTTCAAAATTTTCTATTTTTGACTTGAGTTCTTTCTAAAATTGTTAATCCGAAAAAAAAATTATAAACTTTTTCTGTTAGTACATATACTTTAGCAATTTCGAAATTTTTTGATTATTTTTCTACTCTTTTGTGCTCTCTATACAACATATTACACTTTTTTGTTGCATAATCTTATTTGTGTAGGTACCAATCAGAGCATTTTATGACGAGACATTTTTTTATAAAACGCATACCTACCTAATAAAAAGTTTTTCATTTGTGTAGTACTTTTTTGTACACCCTGTATATAAAAAAATGTGACGCATGAAGTAACCAATCCATCTCAAAAGCATTTGGCAAATTCACTTCTCAGTTTGACGCTGTTAAATATCTCTTCTTGAAATTGACGACGCCGCCGAGATGTACAATATCATCACGTAAGCATATTCTGTTTATTTCTTCCTTGTAACCCAAACCAAATAAAACTTGGCCGAGTCGACGAACCGGGACCATGTCGCATGTCGGCTCGATTTTACGAAGACAGTTTCCATATAAATGCACCCAGAAGTATTTTCAATACTAAAAAATGTACTCGTTGACTGAGGCATTGATGAAGATTGTTCGCGGATGTGACGTCTAATTACACATTTTTGGCTCACAATGCACTTTCCGGAGACAAAATATAAAAAAGCTACATTGTTATCCATCAGCGCCATCTGTTTTCCAGAACATGAAGCTATAGCCTTGAGAAGTGTTATAAAAACGTCAGTCAATGATTTACTGATAATATTTTAAGAGAGTTTTGAGACATAAAATGAGAAGATGAAGCGGCAACTGAAGCTAGGCAGGATTTATTATCGGAAAAATAAAAAGAAGCTTACAATAAAGAATACGGTGTGTTGTTACATTAATCGCTTCTTCAACAATTAATTATAAATGAACATTAAAACAAATAATGTCATATGTTGAGCTTCCGAATTTCTAACTACCTTAACTTCATCGTATTGTGTTAGCAATAAGGTATAGGCGTATGGTACCTACGTTCATCCGCTATATTCTGTGGGCATACACACTGTATAAAAGCTCGATTTTCCCGAGCCCAATTAACCCGTTTCTAGGTTAGGTCGTTTCGTCCGAAGGGCCACACATAATGAAGCCGTGCATCATACCTATAATTACGTTAAAAATGTACCACTTCGACCGCTAAACCCTGTTGGTACCGTCCGCCTGTTCTGGTGGTTAGCCACCCCACCGCCGCCGAGTGAAATTAAGGATGGCGCTGGTGCCAATTTGCCGGTCGCGCATTTTTCAATTTATTTGCACACAATGATGATGGACGGCTGCCATATTTAATGGCCGCCCATTTCACGGACGCCGGGCCCGATCTCTGGGATTGCTCCGATCGAGGTTTCGGTTACGTCTGCATTTAACTTAATAACATTGCATTATTATAATTGCGACGTGCGCGGCGGCGCATTGGTCCGTATATACGTACGGATTTACGCGGGAGCGTTTTCTCTTTTCGCGGCAGCCGGTGGTAAAAAATGTCGGGACGGTCCTGCATACATGCGCGTTATGCAAAACGCGAGCAACGTTTTAAAATGTAAACCGAAATTAGCGATTCGGCGATTCCGAGAAGTCGAAAGCGAAGAGGAACCGTTATACATTTTTTGTAATTACAAAATGGCACGCAACTCTCCAAAACACTGTATACGTCTCCATTTAATTTTTAATTGGGTTTTCGCCACATAAACTATTAAATTATCTCTGGCGCTTTGTCAAAGGTTCACAGAACTTCGACAAGTTTTAGACCAAGAGTATATACTTAGTAGTAGCTAAAAACACATTTCGTTGTTTTATAAATAAATAAAAAAATACAAAGCAGTTTTAGAGATAAAGCGGTTGCAGACCTATGTTCATACTTTTTTTTTTTTAAAATCATGCAAGGATCAGCATTCAATTATGAAACACCCTGTACACAGGGCATCCCAGGTTTTTTGATAAGGGCTTTAACAATTTGTAGAAAAACTCAGTGTAAGGTGGGTTGTCCATATAAACATAGGTCCTAAACTTCTTCGTTCTTGAGATACAGGGCATTGTAGTTCCCTTTTTGAGATCGAATTATGGCAATATCTCCCAAAATAACGAACTGAAATTTTTTGAGGATGGAGAATAAGCTGAAAATGTCAATTTTTGCGTATCTGACAGAGGACGCCACTTGCGCTATTTTTGGAGTGTGCTGTTACATCTAACATTTTTGAGGTTATCTTTTTGGTCTTGCAGGGTCATCATCCATCATTTTAGTGCATATTTTCATTTGCAACAAAAGTGTACTCTCGTTTCATAACGATAAAATCAACGGTTTGGGTTGAAATTTGTCAAAACGTGCCCCAAGATACGTGTTGACTCCAACATTCAAAAATAGTATATTTCATTACGAGCCTGGAAATAAAGATTTTTCCGGCTGCGCCTCACACGGGAAGTCATGCAAGCACGGAAAAATCTATTTCTGGACGTGCAATGAACGATATTTTTTATTATACTTCTTTGAAAACGGAAACTTAAAACATTTTATCGGCATATTATAATAAATTTAATTGACAAAAAATAAACAATGCAGACAATATAGTGTTTGGTATGTATGATGCGTTTCCATGGATACTCCCAAATTATTTCAAAGGTGCTTTGTTGTAAATTAGTTATTGTCAGATAAGGTGAATAAAACGTCAAAAATATTACAGAAATGTATCTAAATATTGAAACACTTACGAATTAAAATACAAAATAGGTATATGTTAAATATCAGAGAGCATATAGAGTTTCTTAAATTTAGTTTACTTTGCTGTATATTTCTATTTTAAAGCCATATATTCGGTATTTTTATTCAGCGCACGGAAAGTTTTTCCATGCGCTGTTTCCATGCGCTAGCCCGAAAAACCCCATCTTTCATTATTGCTAAAACAGATGAAAATATGGTGTTTTCGAAGAAGTATAATAAAAATAAAATTTTCACCTATCTCTTTCAAATGTTACAGATTACTATTTAAAGTGAGAAAAAAATCCGTGTGAACAATGAACTAAAAACTATATTCGCTTTAAAAATGGAAAGGGTTAAATTTGACAAAATTTGAACACCCTATTGCAACAAAACCAATGTTGTTTTGACCAATGTCCATTTGGCATTTTAAATGTACAGTTAATCCTGTAACATTTGAAAGTGGTAAGTGAAAATTTTATGTTTCAAAGGTTGAAGTTAACAGGTGTTCTGGGTCACGTTTTGGCAATTTCGACCCAAACGGTTGATTTTATCACTATGAAACAAGAGTACACTTTTTGTTGCAAATGAAAAGATGTACTAAAATGCAAAACCAAAAAGATAACCTCAAAAAAGTTACGAGTAAATGTACTATTCAAAAATAGCGTAAGTGGCGTCCTCTGTGAGATACGTCGAAACTTTCAACTTATTCTCCATCCACAAAAATACAGTGGTGCCAAATTTCAGTTCACCAGCTTGGTTATTTTAGGAGATATTGCCATAATTCAATTTCAAAAAGAGAATTACAACGCCCTGTATCTGAGAAACGAAGAACGTTAGGACCTATGTTTATATGAGCAACCCACCTTACAATGAGTTTTTCTACAAAATGTCAAAGTCCTGATCAAAAAACCTAAACTATTTTTTGAACTTTGTACCTCATTAAATGGTTTCGTTTTAATTAGTATCAGAAAACAAACTTGTTTAAGTTATTTTTTGAGTTAACGTTCAAATGTTCGTTCTTTTAATGTTTTAATGAATTTTCAAAGATGAAGCTGAACTAACTTTTTACAAAGCGCTAGAGTTTATTTAGCAGCTCTTGTGTCGAAAAACCCAATTAAAAAATAAATGTATCTGTTTACACTACAAAAAAAATTCCGATAAAATACGTCAGTTTCCCTCAGTCAAAATAATGATGGCACTACTACTTGACGGAATACCTACCGTTATATTCCAATCAGTTACGTAGCGGGGGCAGACTTCAACGGATTTCCAAATCTCAGGATGCCCACTTTCCGTTACAGCGCTGTCTCGTCAAGCCCACCTTTGATATGACAACGCTGTATTGCACAGAGGTACTTAATTTTTAAGCGGATATAAAAAAATCTGAGCGTGTCTTTAATCATTAATAGTTTCCTGTTGATTCCTGACGATTTATGATGCAATGCATACGGATTAACACAATAGGGAAGTTTCCACTAAATTCAAAATCACATGCTAATCAGTGGATGTAGAATCACCAAACTACACTAGGAAGGAGCATAGTGTTGCATATATTTTATAAGTCACACAATAGTTTCCGAAACTTGACGAAGAAGAAGAATTCATAAAATATTTGTAATGTAAAATATCCTTCAGCTGACAGCATATTCAAGGTTGGTAACCTGAGTCGTCGTCTCCAAGGCTTTCTTTACTGACTCTAGGTAGACTTAGTATACTACTTACAGAATGAGGGGTAGAAAAATAGTAAGTTTAAAGCAAGCGAAAACTAGCATTGTCCTTTCTGGACTATCAAGTTCTGTTTTTTTTAAACCTGTATTTTCTATATGGCTTCAAACCGCCGGCAAGTGGCGTCCATCTAAAAACAATAACCATATGCTCTCCAGGTAGAACAAATGCCAGTACTTTGTCTCTGTTTCGCCGGCAACGCCAATATCCGAATTTGCACGGCTGGTTGGGCGCATAGGTCCCTGAAAAAGCGGGCGAAACCCAACCACTCGCCGGGAAACACAATCCGAGTCATATGAAGTATGAAAGAGTCTGTATTATTTTTTTTGCGATATTGTTTTTCGAACGGACGGGGCGGGCGGACGCCGTTATGGCTTCATATTGTCCGGGCGAGGGTCGGACCAGTTGACGATGATTCGGGGCGATCGCGATTGCAGGCCGACCGAAGAATGTAGGTACAGCGTAACCCCACGGTGTGTTATTGCCGCGGGGGTCAGCTTTTACGACTCAAAGCGAACGGCAGTTTTTATTGTTTGCGGGAAGAGCGGGCGGGGTAATTTGCAGCTATTGTTCGGACGGTTTTCACTTTGGGAGGAATTTATTAAATGCTAGACACTATAGGAGAACACCAGTTTCCATTCCTGAACACCCAGAGAAATATCTATTAACCATTAATAAAAATCTATTAATCCCAGCAAAATATCTGCTTTGAATAGGCCTCAATTAGACCATCTATCTATGACTAATAAAAACACTTTGCTAAAAAGGGCTTATTTGCAATTAATAGACAAATTACATTGTGACTACTAATAAGTTACTTATTTGTCGTTAATATATCCTTTATTTCTGGCTAACACATTGACTTATTATTTTATTCAGAGCAAATAGAAAACCATGCTACGGTTAATAGAAACTTTTATTAAACTTGTTGCGGAGAATAGAAACATACAGTGTGTTTCACTTTAAGTGGCGACAATTCATTATTTTTTAACGGGGCGGCCTATTTTCGAAAACTTGTTTTTTTAAATATGGTACTCCAAAAGCTCTACATCCTGGTACATGCTATTTTAAAATTCGCCCTTTCCCTAGCCTACTACGATAGCAAATAAGACACCAAAAATGAAGAAAAAAAACAAATATCTCAATCGATTTAAGCACATCTCGATACCCCGAATTCCAAGTTTCAATGTCGTAACTTATGCGGAGTGTTCACAATTTAGGTGCAAAAAATGAAAAAATCAACTTTTTGAGAGTGCCCTGTGTAAACGATACTAAGTCTCTTCCAAATGTTAGGTTGGCAATGGATTGGGAGTCACCTGATCTATCAATTTGCACAATGTCATCCGCTTATCTAATACAGAGTGTTCATAATAAATACGGAAATATCGAAAAAAATATTTGTATTATTTTGTTACTACGTGTGCCACGAAATTTTAAAAACTAAGTCTATCTTTTTATTCTTGCTTCTAAAACTTAATAATGTACCGACCTTTTGTTATTTTTCCTTACTTTTCTGTACTAGTCTGTAAAAAAGTAAAAATAAAATAATTAGGTATTTTTAAAATTTTTATTCGAATTGAATTGATTTGAAGTAGCACAGTGCATACTTCCTGCAAATTAGAAGCAAGAATAAAAAGATAGACTTAGTTTTTAAAATTTCGTGGGACACGTAGTAACAAAGTAATACAAATAATTTTTTCGATATTTCCGTATTTATTATGAACACTCTGTATTAGATAAGCGGATAATATTGTGCAAATTGATAGAGTAGGTGACTCCCAATCCATTGGCAACCTAACATTTGGAAGAGACTCAGTATCGTTTACACAGGGCACTCTCAAAAAGTCGATTTTTTTCATTTTTTGCACCTAAATTGTGAACACTCGGTATAAGTTACGACATTGAAGCTTGGGATTCGGGGTATCCAGATGTGCTTAAATTGATAGTGATATTTGTTTTTTTCGTAAAAAAATGCCTAATATGTTAATAGATTAATCTACCTTATGTACCTATAACGTACAATATTTTTTTAACAGCCGGCACTCTTTAGTTTGACACTTTTCCCAACAATCAACACAAGTTTGTTTCCATAGCAACGAGAAAGCAAAGCCGTCTATACCATACATCGGGACAGGAGAAGAGAATAATAGGGATCGGGAAAGATTTTTAATACCTTTTTTCGGCCTAGGCCGGGAAACGTTAATTTATGAGGGAAAATTCTCTAGAAAGAGTGTATTTTCTGGTCGGTCGGTTGAAAAAAATATATTGTATTAGGTACATTACTCGATCGACAACATTATTCGCGGAACGACAACTATCACTAGTTGACTCGCAACTGAAAACTGAATGGTAACCCTCGGAACCAATGCATAAGAAATACGGAAAACCACAAAACGCATGCGCAAAACCAAGAAGTAAATAAACTACCTATTTGTACCAGGAAGGTTCATATTTGTGGTTAATAGAGTTTGTTTTGTTACCAATAGTTTCCCTATTTGCGGCAAGTAGAATATCTTAGCAAAGTTTGCCTTTTATTTTTTATTTGTCACAAATAGATATCTGATTGTGACAACAAAATGATCTTAGCAAGATAGTTTTTGCTGGCACAGCAAGTTCGACTTTCTGTAGCAAACAGAAATCTTTTAACAACAAATAGATTTTTCTTAGCAAAATACTTTATTTGGTTCATTTTCCTCAGTGAAAGAGGCAGTTGCCAAAAAGCTAGGAATCTCTTCACATTTCAGGCATCTCGCAAATAAAAGGAAATTCCGTTTGACCTAAGTAGTTGGACTATGGGGCTACAAGCCCACTTTCTCCCTAAAAGGGGATAATTTTTGACAAACTTGCTCCTTCCACTTTCACTGGCCACGATCATTGATTGCGTTCCATGGTATTTGATGGTAATCCATGGGTATTGGAATGTTTGTTGATGTTCCATGCAAATGTCATTAATACTAATGGACTGGATTTGCGAAGACCGTCATCAAACCTCTCGAATGCCGTCAATGACTTTGGCCGGTGCGTGTGGCGCGGAAGTGAAAAAATTACCGGGTTTTCGTCTTATGGGGAATTACATAGGGAAAGCGAGTTCGTAACCCCATAGCCTAACTACTGGCCTGTAATTTAGATGACGATGGCATTTTGTTAGTATTGTTTCGGATGAAAATTTATTCATAAATAATAAAATAATAACTTCATCGTGGTATTCTGTGCTGGTCGTTACCGATTCGTTTCCTTCCAGACATGTCCAGGCTGGAGAAGTCGCCGCTGCTGGCGAACGGCTACAACCACCCGCCCCACTTGGGGCACATGCAGTTCATGCAGCTGCCCCACCCGGCGGCCGCCGCCGCCGCCGCCGCCCACCAGGCGCTGCTGTCGCCTGCGACGGGCGGCGGCGTGCCCCACAACATGACGCGACACGACGGGTCCGTCATCAAGGGACAAGCCGGGATGCCCTCCATGGAGGCGCTTGCGAGGTGAGTAGTTGTCGTTGCCCACAGGAAACCATTTATGTATGCCCGAAATATTACCCGTATCAGGAATGTTGGAAATCGCGTCGAGATTTACGTAGTGGATACAGTTGCAGTGGCGGCGATAAGGATTCGCCCCCCCCCCCCTGCCAAGTTTTGCCAGGATGCATATACAGGGTGTAACTAAACTGATGGTCAAAAATGAAACCATATATTCTTGGAGTCAAAATAAGGGCACTTCTTCATATATTTTTTTCTCCTACGGGCCATAGTTTTTTTTTATACATAAATTTAGAGAAAAATACACGTATTTCTTAGTATCTCTAGAAGTATACGGAATATTTTCTTCAAACTTGGCGTGTCACATGAGCGGAGGAGCTGTCAAATTTAAGGTTCATATGAAGCTTCTGAGGCTCCCAGTTGCGGAGATACAGGGTGTTATTGAAATTAATTAGTTCAGAAAAATATTAATACCCTGTATAGTCGCATTTTTTAAATTTGTTTTAAATGGTAAATTCAATGGTTAACAAAAAGTATCGCTTAGTATTTTTTCATATTCTTAGCCGTTTCTTAATTATTTTCGGCAATGCTGCAATAAACAAGTCATGTTAAGAATAAATCTAACAATCTGTGGATGTCAATTAAACTTGTCATTATTTGAATCCTTTGGCTGCCAATTTTGCACTTTAGTATCAATATTTTAAAAAATGATATTTTCATTCGAAGAATTGACTGATATACACTTTTGCTATGGACTTGCCAATGGCAATAATAATCATTCGGAAACGCATAGTTGCGAGTATTGAAAGAGACGGCGGTCATTTCGAACATTTAATAATTTAATTTTCTAATAGCATTACGTTTCTTTTATTATCGTTTTTGCTTTTGTATTTTGTTAAATAAAGTTTAATTGACATCCACAAATTCCTAGATTTATTCTTAAAGTGACTATTGTCCATTGCAGCGTTGCCGTTCTTTGAAAATAATTAAGAAACGGCTGCGAATATGAAAAAATAGTAAGAGATACTTTTTGTTAACTATTCTATTCACCACTCAAAACAAATTCAAAAAATGCGATTATACAGGGTATTCATATTTTTCTGAAACAATTAATTTTAATAACACCCTGTATCTCCGCAACTGGGAGCCTCAGAAGCTTCATGTCAACCTTAAGTTTGACGGCTCGTCTGCTCCTGTGACACGCCCAGTTTGAAGAAAATATCTCGTATACTTTTAGTGATACTAAGAAATATGTCTATTTTTCTCCAAACTTCTACGCTCTGTATAAAAAAACTATGGCCCGTAGGAGAAAAAAATATATAAAGAAGTACCCTTATTTTGACTCCAGGAATACGTGGTTTCATTTTTGACCATCAGTTCAGTTATACCCTGTATATGTGGTAGTAAAATATGAAAATACCGAAATTTTGTCTAGAAAATACCGAAATTTTGTCTAAGATGCTAAATTATAAGAAAAAAGCTCGGATATATAAATTTTATTTTAAGTTTTTCTACCTACCTGGGACATGTTCTGTATTATAGCGAGTATTATAGCGTAGCTTAACAAAAACTGGGCATGTCTAATGTCTCACATTTTATTTTATGAATGGCACATGATTTAATATTACATAATAATATATTTATCTTGATATTTATATTACAAAATATTTTCCATATAGAAAAAATATTTATTAAGTATAATAAAAGGGGCTCCGCCACTCCGAATAATACAAATACCCTTATCTACTAATTGCCAAATATAAAATCTTACCGTTGCTAAAATTTGTCTGGTGCTTAATAAAAAACATCACGTGACGTCGCAGAATTGATGTATTGGTTGTATAAAAATTGAAATTTCCGATATTTGTCCTAATAATACGCCAATTTTTAAGCTAAAACGGAGCTACCATGCAACGCAGGGACCGACGGCATACTAAACGCCCTAATCTTAAAATGGCCCGTAACTTGGAAGAAAAAATAAATCGACAATTTGATAAAAAAAGCTCTTTTACTAGTGTTGAATTAAGTATAAATTAATTTCAGAAAATAAATTGAACTAAAGTCAATTAACGCTATCTCATACAAACACACAACCGGCCGGCAAAAGCCGTAAAAATTGGTCAAAATATGCAGAGAAGATAAAAAACATGGCACATAATAGGTTAATACAAAAAATCACAAATCCTAATTCGCAATAACAAGTGTACAAACTTACTCAACAATAGAAGTGAATATTTTTCGTAATAATTGCCTCTATACGAATTTAAAAGAGAAAGTAAAGGACTTCAAATAAACGCACAAAATTTTACAAAAATTGCATTTTCCTCACAATCTGCTAATTGTTTCCTGAAATAAAAATCTTCTAAGTCGTTTGGTCGACACCGATTTTCAGCCTAATAGCGTTAATATTTCGCAAAAATTATTATAGGTGGATAGATCAGTTTTTAGGGGCCCCTTCCGGAGCTGCCCCCCCCCCCCCCCCCGCAGGGCGGGCTCTGCGGGCGCCTTATCGCCGCCAGTTACAGTTGTTACTGTTGGTAATTAGGCCTTAAAAAGAAGACTAAAGTTCCGTTATCCTTGTTTGTCACCATAACCAAAGTAATGTTATGTCAGCATTGAATAATTTACTATTAATTGTCACCATTGGCCTACAAGCTATACGTATAGCTATTGCTTTATAAAACTTGCTAATAACAATGGCAACATTAGTCCTACTTTTACTAAGTAAAATTAGTAAAAGTCGATGACAGGTCTTGTCATCGACAGAGTTTATTTATGTTTTGTGGAAGTCACCTTCTTTAGATTATCGAAACTACTTTCCAAAACCGAGGACACCGGCAGAGAACAACCAAGTGAGAGAATACAAACTCGGGGTGCGGTCATTGTTGTCGCTCAGCCAGCGGCCGCCATTACTTTGGAGGAGAAGTCAGGCCCGAATTTTAATAAAATTGAAATATATGGTTCAGGTCTGTAACGTAAAAATTAAACGGAATGTTTTTAGAAAAACATAAAACTGGAAGAAACAATGTTACATTAGAAACAAGAAGTTAAGTTTTGAAAAAATAGCAATAATATATCCGCTAATATAAGTGCCTACATAGGTACAAGGGATTTTGTAGAAAGAAAGCAAAATTATGTTTAAGAAAATTTATTGGTGCTTCCATACAATCACTTTATGATGTTTTGCAAGAAAATTTTCACAAATATATATGTGGTTACCTTATTAAAAAATGTTTACAAGCACATACTTGCACAATTTGTGAAAGATATGCCCGTCAAGTTAAAGAACTAGATGACAGTACTTTATATTGTTAATTTAGTTTTGGCAGCTTGATGATGCCCGATAATAATTTTATAATATTTGTTTGAAAATTGGACATTTTATTCAACGATAATTTCGAAAAATTATCTACACAAGTTAATATAATAAAAAATCTTTTAACGTTGAGTACACAAATACAATTTGACCCCCCTTGTGAAAATTTTCCAATATCTCATCTTATTAAATTATATTTTAGGTTAGTTATGACTATTTTATACGTTAAAACTTATTAATAGAAATTTTAAATATATTAATAAAAATAAAATGATTGTATGGAAGCACCGATAATTTTTTTTAAACATAATTTTGCTTTCTTTCAACAAAATCCCTTGTACCTACGTAGGCACTTATATTAGCGGATATATTATTGCTATTTTTCAATTTTATATACCTACATTCCGTTTAATTTTTACGTTACAGACATGAACCATATATTTCAATTTTATTTAAATACGGGCCTGACTTCTCCGCCAAAGTAATGGCGGCCGCTGGCTGAGCGACAACAATGACGGCACCCCGAGTTTGTATTCTCTTACTTCTGACACCGGATTGCATGTCGATCGCTGCTGACTGCAGAAAATTACACAGTTAGGTTAGTTGATAATATATCTTCTTCGTGTTTCTATGGTTATACCACAAAACATCAAATTGCGACAATAAATAGTGAATTACCATTACCAATACATATAAATATTAGTGTAGAAGTGTGTGTTTAAATTACACCGATCAATATAAATGCATAGAGGCAGCGAACAACTCTGTCTTCGTAAACCTAACATTAAATCCTGACTGATTCCCGGCGTCTAGCGCTAACCCCCCCTTCCAGATGTGGGGCAGCTCCCACCTCCTGCTCCCGTCTTGAGGAAACTAATTTTCTTGGGTAATCCGCGCAATCGCCGCCCTAAATATTGCACGGCCCGCCAACTACTTTCGGGGGGCGTGGGGTGGTGGCCGGGTGCCGGAACTCGCGATCTTTGAACTTAAATCCGCCCGGCCGGCGCCCCAGACACGTAAGGGTTACGGGCGGGATTTGGCGCCCGCCGGCGCCGCCATGCATCATTCAGCGCCGCTACGGCGGACTTATCGCATTTATAACTCGGCAAACAGGCGACGGATTACGGCCGGCGCGAGGCGGCGTCGCGAGGGGGCGGGCGTCGGCACATTTGCGACTCGAAAAACTGCGAAATCTGACGACGTTGCAAACCGAAGCGCCCCGGAGCACCAACAGATCCTTCTATGGGCATAGGCACATAATTAACCAGCTAAATAGATCGGAGGAGCTCTGGGGGGGGGGGGGGCAGCTGCCCCCCCTTGCACTCCACTCGGTACGCCCATGTACAGAATATACACGGTGTCTCCAGTTCGGGTTGTACGAAGGCCTGGAAGGGACACTCGCCTTTTTTATTTATTTTATTTTAACATTTCGTGATATAAGTCGAAATTTTACGACTTACAAGTCGAAATTTTGAAATTTCGAGTTAATAAGTCGAAATTTTACGACTTACAAGTCGAAATTTTGAAATTTCGAGTTAATAAGTCGAAATTTTAAAATAAAATAAATAAAAAAGGCGAGTGTTTCTTCCAGGCCTTCGTAGGGTTGCTATGCTTGAAACAGACAACAATTTTCCATTTTGGAGAAAGTTATTCTTAAATTAACAAAAAATGCTTGCCTTAAAGCCCTCTAAAAGATAGTTTTATGATCGATTTAATATACAGGGTGTTAAAAATTTTCAAAAAAAATTAAAACGATAATAATTATTAATTCTAATATACTTTCCCGGCCTTCAGTGTAACATTACACAAAACTTTCCCATAATAAGACCATTTTTTACAAAGTTTATATTAACAAATATTGTTATAAAAACTCGACGTTTCGCTCCTGATTCGGATCTTTTTTAAGAGTAATTCCTATAAAAAAAATTAACATTAAATAGGAACTAATTAAATTTTATACAAATAGAAAAATCTATGAAATAAATAAAATTGTCAACAGCCTACCTTAACATGACATCAAAAATGTTAGTTGCTATATAAAATTGTTACCTATTTGTCAATATGATAGTCTTATAAATATTTTTCTAATTTTATGTCTGTCAAAATTTTTCCATCGTTTTTAAATTCATAAATACCCGAAACAATTCTTTATAATAATAATAATAATAATAATAATAATAATTCTCACCCTCACAATACTCCAAACTAGGAGTACCCCAGAAGCAACCACATGCTTGTGCGGGGGAGGGGGGCAATTACTATTATTTTGTCTTCGTTGCCATTTATATCTAACAACATTTTGCAAATTAATCTTTTTAAACATTTTTGAGGTCATGTTAAGGTAGGCTGTTTACAATTTTATTTATTTCATAGATTTTTCTATTTGTATAAAATGTAATTAGTACCTACTTAATGTTAATTTTTTTTATAGGAATTACTCTTGAAAAAGCTCCGAATCAGGAGCGAAACGTCGAGTTTTTATAACAATATTTGTTAATATAAACTTTGTAAAAAATGGTCTTATTATGGGAAAGTTTTGTGTAATGATAATAATTATTATAAATGAATAAGTGCAAAAAAATTAAAGTGGTGAATGTTTGAGTGATTCTAAATAAGACGAAAAGTTCATATAAACATAGGTCCTGTAATGCTTCCTTTTCAAGATACAGGGTGTCAAATATTCTTCTTAAAAAATCGCTTTTTCGTAAATATCTTAATAATCCTTCAGCCGATTTTGTTAAAATTTTGCAGTGTTATTTATGGTAGAAAGAGGCTAATTTAGCCCCTACTAGATTAAAATTATTAAGTACACTGGCGTCCAGAGGGCACCTTAACCAATAATTTTGTAAAAAATTGTGCACCACTGACTTTTTTTTTCGCATTCAGCAACTAAAAATGCAACTTTTTTGTCTCTTGAATTATTCTCGTATCTGGCTTCGTTTTTGAGAGAAAAAAAAAAAAATAAAAATCACTTTATTGCATGTCTCCGGGACAACATAATAAAAAATTAAAACTACCAGTTAACAAAAACTAGGGTATACCCGATAATATATTATTAGTTTATTCTAGTCTTAAAAATTGCTATAAACGGTAATGCTAGCTATAAAAAATTTTTGTTTTATTATAATACTAATTATTAAAAAATGTTTGACACCCTGTATTTTGAAAACGAAGCATTAGCGGACCTATGTTTATATAGACTTTTGATCTTAGAATCACTCAAAGATTCACCCCTTGAATTTTTTCGCACTTATTCATTTACACCCTGTATACAGCAGCAGTAAAATTGAAATCTGAAAAGTCGCCTTACTTTCAGATTTATAGGGGTTCTTTATTCATTGGATTTATATGTCTAGACAAACATTAAAATTGAAAAAGTCACTAGAAAATTCACCAAAAAAACACAAAAATGTGTTTTACAACTCGTTGTTTAGAATGAATTGGTTCTAAAAGAATAAATTGCTTCCAATTCTGTTTTTAATCGTTCTTTTAAGAGAATTGGCTACATATTTGAGACATTTTTAAAAATTTCATGGGGAAAATTGGTGTTATAAACGAATAATTATTTGTGAGGAGGTTCTAAAATGCTACAAATAATGAGTAATTTAAAATACCTCGTGAAAAAAATTTTAACCGGGGTAAAGCCGAACCCCTGGAGCACGCCTATGGGGTTGTTTTTTTAACACAAAAAAGGCGAGATATAAAATTATTAAAATTCGAAAACCTGGAAAGTTCTATTTTTCAGACAAACTGTCTTCTAACAATGTTGCCTTAAACGTGTTTGGAAATAAAACTTTTGACACTTTCTATCCCAAAACATAAAGGTTGGGTACTTTCGGTATAAAAAACTATTAATACCTATCTTGGACATAAAGTAAAAGTAGATATGCTATGTGCGTACAAGCCCTGAGACCACGGAAACTTGTTAAATCCATTGAAACAGACCGATTTGCATGTTTTTATTTTATAAAAATGGTGTTTTTAACATTAAACAACCCTGTATATTTTTTAGTTGGAACAGCGTTATGTACATTGCACAGGTCTCTGATAAAGTGTTAATCCATGACAATCCATGGGTATTGATGACGTTTGCATGGAACGTCATCAAATGCCTCAATACCCATGAAATGCCATGGAATGGTCGGTCAGCGTGGCGTGGAAGTAGGTCACAAATTACCGTGTTTTCGTCTTATGGGATTTGAAAAGAGGGTCCGTACGCACATGGCCTATCTACTAGTAAAATTTGCAATGCTGCGCCCAGTATTTTCTGTCCGCAACGGTACACCGAACGATTCAATTCCAAGTGGCCCTTTCAGGAGCCCCGCTACGGTAGGACCCGACCACTCGCTCGCGGTCTGGCTCCGGGCGGTCGATGTTTAGTAACCGTACCCGTCGTAAACAGCGCCGCTCCTCAAACAAATTGATATTCGCGTCCCCGTCCGTTTTATTATTTATCCGCGAACCGGGGCATAGCAGAGCCGGAGCCAGAACGGGGCCGCCGCCGCTCTACCTGGCCGAATTAATCACGGCGCTCCGCCGTGACGTGTACACGCATTCGGCCGGCCGATTTGCATTTTAATCGCCGGCGCGGTAATGACGGCGGGGACCGGGCGGGCCCCCGTGTAAACAAGGCCCCGGCCTCGTCTCCTTCTTGTACTACCGCAAAAATTAATTCTATTGTCGGACGGGCGGCGGCAGCGGTGACGGTGTCTGAGCGCTCTGGCTTCCGAGATAGCCACCTCGGGAACTATGATTCAATCCTCGAAGCTAGCTGTTAGCAAAGCATCAATATTCTCCACCGAGACTGAAAGTAGAATTGGAACCACAGAAGGAAGCGCTCTGTTCCCGTCGCCTTCACCATTATCTCCCACCGACCGGAGTATGTATGAACTGCGTCTTGCACGTTATTCAGCGGAGCCGGGAGGCAAGGGGTAACGGCGGTTGGGCTGCCTCGGACACATTCGGAGTGACCCTTCGGTGCTATTACTATTTGATTTTTTCGAAAGTCGCAAGTAGGTGTTTTGGAACCTCTGACTTTCAGAGTTATCTATTGGCAAAACAACATTATTCACAATCAGTACCTATTATTGCTCTCAATGATTAATGTAGAAAGAATTCCTTTATCTATACCTATACAGGGTGATTCAAAACTATGCGGCACCCTTTCAGGGGCGTACTTTACTCGTTAAAATAAGACAAAAAGTTCATATTAACATGGGTCCAAAAACTCTTCGTTACGAAAATACAGGGTGATAATTTTTTTTTAAAAAATATCTATTAACAATCAATTATTTTTTTATGCCTTAGCGCCTTACTAGTAACAAAAATTAACATACTCCTACTGCCATTCCATTTGAAAATTATTTCGTTTACTTCATACCTCAACCCGAAAAAGCGTTAGAGTCGAAAAAAGACGACAAATCGGAAAACTCCAACTTTCCGCGAAAGGGAGAGAGATATGAAAAAAATGAAAGAGGCGTTTTTTGTTCCAAATTGTATTGTTTATTCAATAACATAATAAATTGTTGTATTGTAGAGGGCCATACTATTTTTTTTTGTTTAATTTATGGTACCGATTACCCTTACCTCCGCCACTGGATACTTTCGCGACCTGATATTAGCATTTCTTATGTCACCCTATGATGGTATTATTGTGCACCAAATTTGGTTTAAATATTCTTATTAGTTTGGAATGTATAAAGAAACAACAACAACAAAGAGTTTTTGGACCCATGTTAATATGAACTTTTCGTCTTATTTTAACGAGTAAATTACGCCCCTAATTAATCATCATAAGGAGAACATAGGTCTGAGATCTTGTCATAAACGTCAACGCAAATACCAGTGTTTCTCAATCGGTTGATATCAAATACCTCCCGTTCTGACATAGAAACCCACCTAAGGCGGCAAGTGATCGCAACGTCTCCCCTCGCCCCCCCCTCCACCCTTAATCGAATAAAAACAGTCGAGTCGGGAAATCCCGAGGCGGGTAAATAGTAGAAAAGCGTTGGGGCGAGGGTCACGAGACCGTTTTTCCCGATGGGTTAATCTTTGGGGCGTTGCGATTGTACGTCTTCCCGACGCCCTAAGGAGATTAGCCGACTTCTCTTGGCCTCCAACTTACACCTAAATTATCCAATTTTTACTTACAACCGGATTACGGGACTAATAGGGAAATTTAGTATCTACCTACCTGTTTCGGCAAAGACCAAACAAACTCGATAGACGTGCCTTAAAGCAAAAGAGGTGGGGATTTTGATGATGATGTTTTGTGGTAGTAATCGGCTTTCCAATATCGAAACTACTTTCCAAAACCACCGACACCCGATTGGATGTGGATCGGAAAACAGAATCTCCCCGCTGATCGTGGAAAAATCGTCTCACTGCTCTAACTTATCTTTGATCTTTAAGTTGTATGTACGACTAAATAACCTATCGTCGATTCAAAAATCTAACAGTGCTTTATTCTGTTCCAGGTCTGGTATATGGGAGAACTGCAGGGCGGCATATGAAGACATCGTCAAGCACTTGGAAAGGTGAGCGAAAAGGCCCTTATGGCTTCATTAACCCGACGAGGCGACCCTTAAGCCCTACATTACCAGTTGTAAAAATGCGCGGCCACGTCGACGGGGTTCGTTTATTTGTCAAGGGCGTGCGAAAAATGCGACCTGTCCACAGCTACCCTTACAGGGTTTACATGATAGCTTGATCATTGTAAATTACAATGGAGAAAGTAAATGTGAATCAGACCTATTGATACCAATACTAACGCGTCTATAGGAATATTGAGACAATGTGGAGTGCTCTGAATCTCTGAACGCGCCACTGAAAGTTGATGATATGTAGGAACAAACTTTCGCCAAACTTTAGGTTCGTTCCAAGTCGCGAGTTTTGATTGCCAATCAACTATTCTTGAATTGAACGGTGGACGAATTAATGCGCAGGCGCGATTTCCATGCCGTTCTGTTACTGAAACGAGGTGGAACGCTTTCTGTACTCCCTTGAACATAATTTAAAGTTGTTTTAGATTAAGTAACTATCCCCTTAAATATCACTCATATTTCCAGATACACACAGAACATTCTCAACTCGCAAATACAGATGTCGATAATAATAAACGTTGCGTGAAACCCTCAGAGAAATAACCAAGGAAAGAGGGAGCAACCGCCTCGAAATACATACGTTTGTAGTCAACCAACATCTTATGCAAATTTACCGAAGTAAACAAACATTAGGCCCGTGTGTACAACGTTTACCTGAGATAGGTTATGTCCTGAGAACTATCAATTTAGCCACATACCACACACTTTCTGCGTCCCATTGTATACAAAATCAGTCACTATATCCTAAATACTAATAAATAGCCTTTAAATTAACAGAAAAACAATTAAAAACGGGAAAAATCCATACGTAAACAATCGGAAAACTTGACATGCTGGGCATACACAAAACAAATATCGCTGAGTTAAAGGACGCGGCGCCCGCGGCAGCAAAAGCAGCGTTGCCATGTCGGGCGGTTTGAGGTATCTGTGTCGATTTTATTAAAGTGATAATTAGCTACTATAATTACAGCGCAATTTAATTTTAGTTTAAAACTGTTACATACAAGAAATTAATAACTACATTTGTTAATTTAGCGTTATGGGAGGTGTGCCTCCATTGAATCCCATTATTAAACCCTTCTATTTTGAAATGAAATGCTGTAAACAATGGAGTACGCGGCATCACTCAAAAAGATGTTGGCTTTGTTTACTTTTTGTTCTACTCCCTCTATCCTTGGTTATTTCTCTGAGGAGAAACCTCTAACCTCTCTTAGCTTAGTTTACTTGTAAACAGTCAACTGCGCAGGTCAGTACACTTGATTCATACTCATCCAAACCATTAACAAACATTCAACACGGTGTGAACTGTCCAGTGTCCTTGAACTATACGAGATCGAGTTAAGCACAGCGCTTGCGCCAACCGTACATTGTGTATACGGTTATTGTTCATTTGGATTAATGGATTATTATTGTCGTCGTCTAATGACGTTCTGGGGGTTCCAGCAAATGTCCTAACGATTTCCGTTGAGTATATAATATCAAAACCATCCCGCAATCGCATCGAATGCCAGACCGACGCGCCGATGCATCCCCGCAGCCCGCAGTATATTTATTCGGCCCGTCGGGCGGCGATGCCCGCCCCACAAATCATAGTAAGCCGGGGGCGACCTCCGCGGAAAGCCCTTAAACCGTTTGACGTTTGACAAATGCCGGCGCCACCTATGCCGCGTTCCGCAGCCGCGCCATTTGCCACGGGGCTGCAGCCGACGACAAATCGCTGCGGTCTCCCGAGGAGGTCGGTCTTTGGTCTTTGCCCCCACGATGTCTCTTAATCATAAGTTCAGTTGGTATGTTCTGGAATTATACCGATGGGGATGGGGTTCTGTTTTTTGGGACTGCGCTTGCGCGGATTTTGCAAAATGACAAATGTTACTGCTAATACTCTAAAAAATAGCGCTAAATGCTGAATGTCTCTTTGCAGAAATAATCTGGTAAGTATTCCGAAAAAATGGAAGGTAACCCCTAACCTCACAACGACCTTCCTAGTTACCTATGCGGTGAGACTTTACCGTCAGTTTGCAATAACAACGCATTAATTAAGGTTACTAACCACTAACCAATAGACGAGTCTGTTAATAATTTAGCATTGAAAGTTAGACTATTTTTTGTCTCTATATATTTACCTACAAGCTACGTATTGTTTCCCTCGCAAACGATGGCAATATTAATTCTACTTTTTCTACATGTCAACGGTTTGCTATGAAACATTTATAAAAATTTGTGCAGCTACATTCACAACAAAATATTTATTGGTAAATAAAAATTAAGGTCTTGATATTCTCACAGCTCAAATTTATTTTTTCAAATAGGCGACCGGTTTCGTGATTTTTAAAAATTAATCACATCTTCAGGCCAAGACTACAACACAGAAATGTAAATAAGTTAAATAAGTTATAAACAAAATACAAACAAATGACTTACGCCGCCATAATGGCATTGTACATTCAAAACTATATGTCATAAGGTAAATTTAAAAGTAGAAAAAGAGGGGCAAACATTATACAAACAAATTATTTGTTAACAAACAGGACCAGGGTATAAAATAATAATGAACCAGTAAGTGCACAAATCCAAAAAAAAGAGAAAAAACTACGTAGGAAAGCCAGGAATTCGCTATTGTTAGAGTAAACAGCCATTCAAATTGGCCAACTAGATCGCTATAATAGCTATCAGTGGAAAAGGTAATTAAATGTCTTAGATGATTAAAAATCAATTTGAGCATTTAAAACACTATCAAAATTAGTTTTACAATGTCTACATATCTCAAGTGATTCTAAATTATTCAAAATATAACCTTTATTAGCAATATGTAAAATTTGGATATCTGTCGTTTGATTAAAAGTATGTCCCATGTCAATCAGATGGTTAGCAAAATAAGATTTTCTCGAACCAGTTTTTAAACAATTAGTATGTTCTTTTATTCTAGTTTTAAAGTTTCTGCCAGTCCTACCTATGTAAAAATTATCGCAATCTCCGTACTGTAACTTATAAACTCCACTCCTATCCAGTATATTTATTTGGTCCTTATTTCTAACGAACAGGTTATGTAACGATCCAGAAGCTTTAAGTGAAATTCTAAAGTGTTCTTTAAATATATTAGCTAATTTATAAGAAGTTGGGCCAAAGAAAGTTAATGATCTAAATTTCAAATTTGAAGCTGAGTCTATAGAAGAAGGGTTAATGATATAAGAATTGTTTAAGTCGATTTTATGTTGTTTTTTAAGCAAAAGTTTATCTATGAGTGTCGGGTTGTAATTGTTTCTAGCAGCAATCTGTTTTATTGTTAATAATTCTTTGTTGAAGGATCCTTCTGATAAAGGTACTTTGAGGAGTCTATCCAAGTGACTATTAAAAGCTGATATTTTGTGTGAAAAGGGATGGTTAGATGAACTGTTAATTATTATGCCTGTGTTAGTATTTTTTCTATAAATATCGAAACTGTGTTTGTTGTTTTTAATAGAAATACTAAGATCTAAGAAATTTATTATTGGTATTATTGTATAGTTGAAATTCTTTAATTGTCACATCTGAGTATCTGAAAGTTAGAAAATTTAAAAATTGTGAATTGCGATGGGAAATTTTTTGCCTCCTTTAGAATCTATGGCACTATCTATCACATAAAACCTGATGGCAGTTGGACACTGACATATAGCATAACCTTGTACCAGCCCACTTATGTGGTCTCCTTGGAGTGTACAGAAAACAAACTTCCCCTCAAGGCTTCATCTTTCCTATGTGACTGTGAAATGCTGGGTCCCCTTATTTTAAAGAGTCCCTGTTCAACACCAACTTAAATATTACATTGATTACAATATCAAACGCTACGGGCAGAACTAAAAAAAAACTGAGCGTACCTATTAGAAAAAGCTTGAAATGTGAGAAAAGACTGCACACCCGCAAAATATTCAAAAAGTCACGAATCCGTCCGCACCCGTCCCCCTATTTGCTAGGGCTGCGGATATCGCATTACCAATTCTATTCGTTTTTTATCCATCTGACTATCACCCGGCGTATGGTAAAAGTAAACTGAATCCACTCAAAAACGTGCTGATTTAGACTTTTCAAGTGGACGACTTGTGTTGAAATATGTAAATTGCACAAGAGGGCCGTCCATCATTGACAGACCCGACCAATTTACATTTATATTTCCATTTTACCAGCCAGCCAGCTTTGCGCCTTGTGGTGGGTGAACTCAAATCGATCTGTGGAAATTTTGGACGGCCACGTCGTTTCTTACAAGATACAAATTTTTTATAGGACCTGATTTGAAAATAGCGTTTTAGATCCTCTACATTCCATCGGAAAGTATATACTTCGCTCGCTATGGAGTATTTTCGTCCCTATTGCAATAGTTGTACCTTAACCATGAGCTACTTTGATATTCGGAAACCGTTTTTGACATTTTAGACTTGGGGACACAGCACGGCACGACATGGTTTCTATTGTTGATTTTTATTAGGTATCTATAATGTAGTGACAAGTAATTTTATTTTATTTTCAAAAGATGTATAAACATCATATACTTAGAGCCCTTTGAGGAACGTACATAGGTATCTAAATTCACTTTACATGCTCGCCAACAGGTCCGAAAGCGAAAGTGAAATGTTCGTAGTGCCTTGTTGCTAGGTGCAAAAAGTATTGCCTAGCAACGATGCAACGATTATGCAGCGAGGACCTTAAAGCCATTAATAAAATATATGTAGCAACTTGAAACTGGCGTCAAATTTCATGTTTCACTTAAATTGTTTTATAAATTGGTTTTGATTAAAAAGAATACCAAAGAAAAATTAAGAATCTGGATATATTTTTCAGTGTCAAATAATGTGGCTAATAGCAAACTAAATTGATAATTTGATGATAAAACTGCCACAACGGGACGTTGGATTCTGAATCCTTTTTCTCCTTGTTCGAGTTTTTCCGTGGGTTTCAACATCATTTCATTATGTTAGTAGTAGTATTCAATGCCATTTTTTGAGAGCAAAAGGAGTATTCATCGGAACAGAATAGTTTTGAAAAAATCAACCTAACTATAGTAAAATCGAGCAACTCTTACGCCTGGCGTAAACAAGAGCACGTGCGTTGAAATATCCGGCATAGCCGCACGGAGGTACGACCTTTATTAAATTTTAGTTTTACAATTGTGTACAGGGTGTCCCATTTTGGGTGTTTTTGTGTGTTTTTCTCAAAAATCTCGGTTATTATTAAAGCTAGAGGGTTGCGGTTTTCACGTCACTTTACTACTTTTTTTAGAGGAATTTGGTGGACCAATCAGATTTTAGATAAGTTTTATAGTTTCCGCGCATCGGCGCTGAACTGAAATTTTCGATTTTTTGGAAACCTCTCTCCTGGCTACAACTTAAACAGTGTGTCCACGGATAGAGTTCACGTAGGGTGTAAATGACAAAAAAATTCGAGTTGAAATTTGAGCTTCTGGGGATCAGCCCTGCTTGGTTTTAAACTAATTTGTGACATAATTTTACTTTCGAAAAATCACGTATGCTTTGGAAATTTTGAAAAAACTAATTTTCCACATCAGTAAAGTGCCCTTTCTGTAGGTTTTACGACAAAAATTAAGGAAACTTGTTCAGAATAAAGAAGTAAGTAGGTTTACGAAATTTCGAAAGTCTAGGCCTACTTTGATTTTTTTCTAATAAAAAATTAAAATGCAAAAAAATCAAAGTAGGCCTAGACTTTCGAAATTTCGCAAACCTACTCAGTTCTTCATTCTGAACAAGTTTCCTTAATAAACATTGGGAAAATTAGTTTTTTCAAAATTCCCAAGGCATACGTGATTTTCCGAAAGTAAAATTATGTCACAAATTAGTTTAAAACCAAGCAGGGCTGATCCCCAGAAGCTCAAATTTCAACTCGAATTTTTTTTTGTCATTTACACCCTACGTGAACTCTATCCGTGGACACACTGTATATATCGACAAATTTAATCAACTATTTTTATAGATTTTTTGGCGTAGAATCGAATGGAATAATTAGTTTTTTTGGTAGCGTTAATAGTTTTTAAGATATGAAATATGGTTTCCATTAAAAAAAAATATAACTTTGGTTCATATCTCAAAAACTATTAACGCTACCAAAAAACTAATTATTACATTCGATTCTACGCCAAAAAATCTATAAAAATAGTTGATTAAATTTGTCGATATATATGTATATAAGTTGTAGCCAGGAGAGACGTTTCCAAAAAATCGAAAATTTCAGTCCTGCGCCAATGCGCGGAAACTATAAAACTTCTTTAAAATCTGATTGGTCCATCAAATTCCTCTCAAAAAAGTATTAGAGTGACGTGAAAACCGCAACCCTCTAGCTTTAATAATAACCGAGATTTTTGAGAAAAACACCCAAAATGGGACACCCTGTACATCAAATTATTTCGGACAATAATTATTGGCTTAATTAAAATGGTTCAAAACATCGATAAAATTATTTGTGGCAGTGTCTAAATAGCTGAAAACAACAAGATAAAACCGAATATCTACACTTTTGCGATCGAGTACGTCCCTGTTGCCGAGTCGGGTGAAATTTTATAGCCTACCGACCAATCGCGGATCGTCATTGAACACGTGGTTTTATTTACGCCAGGCGTACGGATTGCTCGATTTTAGTATAGGACTAAGTAGGTATCTTTTGCAGGACACCCTATGTATATTGTCTAAAAATACATTGCGAGTTCAGTTGATGGGAATCTACACATCTGCATTTCATTGTACGACGTCACGCCGCTCCTTCAAACACAACGACAACTCCAAACGACATGAAAACATATTGGCTCATTAGCGCTGTTTATAAATAATTAGGCGCCCCCTCGCGGTGCCCCCCCCCAGAAAGGGGGAGCGGCGGCGTGAAAAGGTGTACGGCCCCCTCCCCCTCCCCTTCCGCATCCGGAAAACTCCAAATGGTAAACGGCGGCGGCGCGGTGTTGACTTAACATTACGAATGTACGGCCCAGGTACGTGGGTCAGCAACGCAAATAACTGACATAATATAACAGGGCTCCTCTATGCAAATAACAATTTTCGGTTAACAAACACATTCATACCCGGCCCCGGCTTAAATGGGGTCGGGGGTGTTTTCCCAGGGCCGGGGAAGGATATCTTGGACTATTAATTTTTCATTGCCGTATTATACGTTTGCTTTCCGAATGGAACGGGGCGGATTTTTAATTTCCGCCTCCGCGTGTTACTGAGGAGTAGTTAAACAATTCATGGACAGGTTATATGTGCCTAAATTTTAACCACGTATTTAACTTATCAAAAACAACAAATTGTTCAAATATATTTTTTTCGAAATCTCAATTTTTATCCAGTATTTTTCCATTAAAATAACTAGTTGCTTATATGGATAAAAAAAACATCGGAGAAACGCAAGGGAATCGATGATTCGCTATCTTCGTATTTATTGCTAGCCACCTGCTTGTCATCTGATAATATGCATGAGCACAGCCGAAGCCCTGAAGTAGAGAAAACTGGCAACAAGGGATGGGGGTCCACGTCGCATGCCCTGACACTGCCTGTGAGTTGATTTTACAAGAAATTTACCAGAATTCATTTGTGTAGTGCGGGTAGTGCTATCGTCGCCAGATTGCTACGACGAGGCAGTGTGTCTCTGGGTGGAAACAGACAGCCCGAAGTGCTGACGACAGCTTTTTTATAAATTTGTTTTGTTTGTGCAAAAATGAAAGATTTCTCTAATAGTTCGATGCGAAGAATCGTTCCTTTACAATTTCAAATCATAATATTAACTAGAAGTAGCTAGGTTTTCTTTGCTTGACGACAAGCGGTCAACTTGTATTCGTTTTGGGTTTTCCAAAGGACGAAAATTTAAGAATAAAATGATTAAGGGCCAATTGCATAGGCAAACTAAAGTACCCTTCATTGTTTAGTATTGTTGCAAAAGTTTCTTTACCTAATGTTAAAGTCATAAGATAATTTAGTTGAATGTATTATGAAATCGACCCTAACTGCCATTTCAATCAGAAGAGATTACTCTCCTTCACAACATGCTGTTCTCTGTTCGCTTGTTTGTATTTTTGTGAAAATTTAACCATAAGGGAAGATAGATCATTTGCCTGATCGCGCACTTTGCGAAAAATTCTCACAAAAATTCGACTTACAACAAAATTTAGTTCCCTCTATTTGCCCAAATTTACCATATATTATTTGTCGAAAATGTACTTATCCACACCAGGAAACGTACTTATTATAAATACTTATACTTTCTGTGTATATTTTGTTACTTGTTACCTACTGCTTTTATTGTCTGTTAAACAAACGTACCTACTTACTTAGGTACCCAATTATTGAAACAAAGTTCACAAATGTATTTAATTATTATTAAAAAGAAGGTTGAACATCTATTAGAAAAGATAAACTAAGCCAAAATGCAGACTGCTCTATACTGCATAGACCAGGTGAACCGTCCCGCTGCGGCGTTGCCACATGTTTGCACAGAGCTTGTAAGTTGAGAAGGTTGTGGCCTGAGGTATTTTACAAATAGATATATTAACGTGTTCGAAATGAGTACTGCTTTTCGATACCGTTGCTCATGTCTACTGATTTTGAATGTTGAATTGAAGTTAGAAAAGAAAGTTGGGTCAGAGCGTTAATATATTAAATTCTAGATGTAAAACTAACTTAATAAAAATGAAAAATCAATTTGAACTAGCAGGGGAGGGCGATGACACAACAGGCACTCCCTGACAGTTATTCTATTATCGAACATTTCGCCGAATGGTTGTCCCCATTTCCGCACGGGAAACCATTCCATTTCCCGTTACCTTTCTAATAATTTCATTTCCCGATCGATGCGACTAAATTGGGGGTTTCGAGTGTGCGGCGTGACGCCACGGGGTGGAGGCACTTTTTGGAATGCGTGTTGGAAGTCCATAAAATTACCACGGCGTCGTTATTAATGGCATTACGCCTAAGGGAAGGCAATAGAAAGCCCGGCGTGTAAATCTGTCCCGAAACTTATGATTCTCCATTGTGCCGTTGATTGGAATATATATTTTGCGGGGAGGAGTACATACGTCATCTTGGCTTTGCGTTATCAAAGGACCCCTTGTTTATCATTTGTTTGGTGTTGCTTTGGAGACATCATATCATTGTGTTGGGAGTTCCTTGTTGTCCAGCTTTTTAAAGTAAATACCAGGAACTCTTTAAAATAAGGGGACCCAGCATTATACTTTCCAAAGTGAGGCCTATTCTTTCCTCATTGTAATGGTATCAGTGATGCCAAGTATGCCATTTTATTGGAGAATCTATGAATATAACAGGTACTTTGATTGTTAGTAAAAATTAATAATGGTTTCCATGATTTCTAAAAAATTAGACTTGACAATGTTGTGTCTACATGTGCAGAATATGAGAACTGTCAAATGAAACAAATTTATTTTATAGTTGAAATTGATTTCCAGCAATTATTTTCACGAATTTAAGTAATAAGTATGGTAAGTCAGTGCCGATTTTGCTTATTTAAGAATTTGTCACTATTGCACCTTGTTCTGGTTGCAATTATTGGGACTACTGCAGGCGGCCGCATTACCTTTAATTGACACATCTGAGTGTCTGGAAGTTAGAAAACTTAAAAATCGTGAATTATGATGGGAAATATTTTGCCTCCTTTAGAATCTATGGCACTGGCATGTCACATAGAACCTGATGGCAGTTAGACACTGACATATAACATAACCTTGTATCAGCCCCCTTGTAGTCTCCTTGGAGTCAACAGAAAACAAACTTCCCCCCAAGGCTTCACTTTTCCTATGTGATAGACTGTGTCGTGCTGGGTCCCCTTATTTTAAAGAGTCCCTGGTAAATACAAAGAAGTACCTAGTAACAGGTCCAGATTTCCTTTAACCCCTCTAGAATCAGATGAAAGAATGTCTTCTTCTTTTGATCATCTCTCACAGTTAACACCTCGTAGAATACACGTGCGTTGTTTGCAAACCTTACCTGCTATAATTGATCCACTACAATGTAATTTTATTATTAGCAGGCACTTGTACCTCCGACAAATTGTTTCTGAAAGTATCGTGTAATAATTATTTATACAGTTTTTATCTCGGTCGATTTTTCAACATGGAGGTTATGGGAAAAGGTAATTCGTATCCGTGTAAGTAGTAAGAATGAGTAATAAGCACATAAATAATGGGAGACAATTGACCCGTTGAAAAGTTCAACTCAATCGTAAAAGTAATATTACGAAAATCTTCAAGTCTTCGACCATAAATTTTCTATTCTTTCGCGGGAGGGTTTAGGTCGTAGCCCCACATCGTCAGAAGCGTATCTGAAGTATATATTCTCTGTTTTCTACACCCAGTACCTCTATGTAGAGAAACCAAGATGACTTAGGAGCATACATAACTTATAACTGTGACTTCCATCAACATAAGCAGCGAGAGCAAAAGGAACGTTGCCAAATGTAGGTAACTAGTTAGGGCGCATTTTTGAAAAACGTTTTTGTAGTTTGAACGCATGGGGGTACAAGATAGATTACGATTGGAAGTGTCAGTTCTCGGTATTGTTTCCGATGGGTTTCGCGGAGGCCGGGCTATATTTTACGCTGATTATGTTGAGCAATATTTTACCGTCACCGGTCGATATGCGAATTTAATGCGCACATCTTATTTGAATAAGTAAAACGTTGCATCCCATTGCATGCATCAACTCCGCATGGAAAATATTCGACCGTAATTGCTGGCCAATAAATAATGGAGCATGCTCGCCCCGTCCGCGTTTACAAGCCTTTAATTATGTAGGTGCACAATATATTTGAGACGAAAATGACCGCACGGCCAGTCTACATTAATTAGATGAGATGTATTCTAATTAGCATCTAAATTAATTAAGGATCGACCCCAGGATTTGAATCTGTCGCAAGATATTTTAGATTGGTGTTCGTCGTTGTACCTGGACCCTGGACCAATACTATATTAAAGAATCGAGCATGATGTCATAATTTCATTGTTATGGTGGAAGTGTTTGTCACATCAAAATGATTCTCACAAGATGTTGTTTTCATTTATTTGACCGTTTACGACTGCCAACCGTTGATTTCGCCGAAAAGCATGAAGAAATAATTTATGAGTTGCTACTGGTACTCGGCGATACAACAAAGCATAAAACACTGAGAAAGGATTCGTCGCAATGTAAAGCAAACTAAGAAATGAAATTATGTATTTATTCTGATGACCGGTCGGTTTTGCCTTTGATAGCGGCGAGGAACATGAGCAGCGTTGCTACATTTTCCCCGATATAGGATATAATATAACATATCGTAAATTTACTTATTTTTTTACTTTTCCACCACAAATCTAAAAATATGATAAAGTTCTATAATTTTTCTGGAGTTTTTAATTTGTTGGGGAAAGAGTTTATGCCTTTGCTATAAATACAGCATGTTCTAACTTGACAAATCGTAATATTTAAGATCTTTTCGTTCCTCTGGCAGGACTGAAAGAGCTATCAAAAAAATCATTAACATGTCAGCTTTCAGCGCATCTTTTGATCAGGACTGTACCTAAAACCGCTGAGAAGTTATGATTTGTCGAATATGGAGTGTTTTAGTCACAAACATTATCAGGGGCCGTCCGCGAGTTCTTAAGAATAATTTAAGATATCTTTAATCCAAAAATTGCTCCCTATAGTACTTTGGAATATTGACAAAAAGGTGGTAAAAATTTTAAGTGATGCCCTACTATGGGTTTTTAGAACAGTACTGTGTTCATTTTTATAGGTTATTGAACGAAACTAGTCTTGTTTCTTGTATGCATGTTACAAAACCTTACGTTTTCATGTTATTTTATCAAGTTCTATATGGTAAAAAACTTAATAGCTTTGTATTTATTTCAAAAGCTAACGTTACCTACTTCTGCTTTATTTGCTCTATGAAAAGTTTTATTTTTTTGCTCGCCACTGGATTTGGATTCCCTTCAATAAATCTCTGAGATGTTCAGACTAATAAATGTGACCTTGCAACAGTATTGCCAGCAGGACTCTGTCGTTCTCCCTGAAGGACAAAATAAATGCGGGAGTAAGTCCTTCCGTCAGGAAGTACAAAAGTAGGTACTCTGAGAAGAGTTTCCAGCAGGACAACTCCTTGTACGTTCTATTATTAAACTTCACCAATTTTTTTTCTACGATCGTACAAAAGTTACTTCTTTTGCGCTATCTACTGTCCCAAAAGTTTAACTTTTTGCACTAGTAAAAAAAATACTTTGATACTCTATTGATTACGAGTTTAATCTAAAAATATTTTTTTCTTGTAATTTGAAAACCCAACGCAATACACAAGACACTGTTTTCACAGATCTTCTGCAACATTGCTTGTGGAATCGGGGGCAGACATGTTAACATTAAAACGCCATGGAGGATGGAAATCTTCAATTGTACCTAGCTGAGGGCTACATTGAGGAGTCAATTTCTAAAAAAAAACTGAAATAGCGGTTCAAATTCTGGAAGGTGAACCAAGTACCAGTGCGGTTTCAGCTCTTAACTAAATCTTCATGCATCGTGCAACAAATATATACTTTGTTGTTATTGTCTAGGTATGTCTATATGTGTTCTCCATGGATCTCTACCTCAAATTCCCGTATCTTAGCGTTAAGTCGCGTTTCTGGGATTCGGTTGTTTCTTAGAATAGTTCGATACTGATCTGACACTCTTTGTTCAGACACTTGCATGTGTGGAAACTTCCTGCAGAACTCTGCATGCATAGTTGTTGTCGGTAGCCGATCATCTCTTGTCCTAAGTTTGTCACCTTGTAAAAAATGCGCATTATCAATTCATTCATGGACTCAGTCCATTTCATGCGTCGTCGTTGTAACGACAGTGGCGTCGCAAAAAATCCAAGAAAAAAATCTTATTTTTGTGTGAATCAATCTTAATCTCAACGATATTTTTTGGGAGAAGCATAGGTGATGCGGTAATATAGAAAAAACCTGTAGAGGTGCCGTGAGTAACAACAATGGCGTTGCAAAAAAAATATTTTTTGTGTAAATCAATCTTAATCTCAATGATATTTTTGGGAGATGCATAGGGGATGTGGTAATATAGAATGTAGGGGAGCCTTCGCTAATTATTATTAGTATATAACATTTTCGCCAAGATTCCAGTACAACTTATAACAAATAGCTCTGGCAACGTGCAGGCATGTGGGCAACTCAATGACGTCAGAACCTACACAGGTTGTAACTTGTCAAAAATGAAACCACGTATTCTTGGAGTCAAAATAAGGGCACTTCTTCATATATTTTTTTCTCCTACGGGCCATAGTTTTTTTTATACAGAGCGTAGAAGTTTGGAGAAAAATACACATATTTCTTAGTATTTCTAGAAGTATACGAGATATTTTCTTCAAACTTGGCGTGTCACATGAGCAAATGAGCCGTCAAACTTAAGGTTGACATGAAGCTTCTGAGGCTCCCAGTTGAGGAGATACAGGGTGTTAGTAAAATTAATTAGTTCAGAAAAATATTAATACCCTGTATAATCGCAATTTTTAAATTTGTTTTGAATGGTAAATTCAATGGTTAACAAAAAGTATCTCTTAGTATTTTTTCATATTCGCAGCCGTTTCTTAATTATTTTTAAAGAACGGCAACGCCGCAATGAACAATAGTCACTTTAAGAATAAATCTAGCAAACTGTGGATGTCAATTAAACTTTATTTAACAAAATACAAAAGCAAAAACGATAATAAAAGAAACGTATTGCTATTAGAAAATTAAATTATTAAATGTTCGAAATGACCGCCGTCTCTTTCAATACACGCAATTATGCGTTTCCGCATGTTTATTATTGCAAGTCCATAGCAAAAGTGCATATCAGTAATTCTTCAAATGAAAATATAATTTTTCAAAATATTGATACTAAGGTGCAAAGTTGGCAGCCAAATGATTCAAATAATGCCAAGATTAATTGACATCCACAGATTGTTAGATTTATTCTTAAAGTGACTTTTTTTATTGTAGCATTGCCGTTCTTTGAAAATAATTAAAAACCGGCTGAGAATATGAAAAAATACTAAGAGATACTTTTTGTTAACCACTGAATTTACCATTCAAAACAAATTTAAAAATTGCGATTATACAGGGTATTCATATTTTTCTGAACTAATTAATTTTAATAACACCCTGTATTTCCGCAACTGGGGGCCTCACAAGCTTCATATTAACCTTAAATTTGACAACTCATCCGCTCATGTGACACGCCAAGTTTGAAGAAAATATCTCGTATACTTCTAGAGATACTAAGAAATATGTGTATTTTTCTCTAAATTTCTACGCTCTGTATAAAAAAACTATGGCCCGTAGGAGAAAAAAATATATGAAGAAGTGCCCTTATTTTGACTCCAAGAATACGTGGTTTCATTTTTGACCATCAGTTTAGTTACACCCATAGACAGGTTTGTTTTGATAAACGCTTGACGCCCAGAACTAATCACAATCTAAGCGCTCCATTAAATTATTCCGAAAATGTCACGAGATTGTCAGAAATTGCCCCTTTTTGTCGAGCCGTAGCGAACTTATTTCGACTCTGGGCTCGGAGGCTGGCGTCGTTAGACCATCCCCCGAGTCTTCGGGTGAGGTTCCGATGCTTCCGGCGCCCCCAAACAAGAAAAAACATGCGATATATAAGTGTGATTCTGGAGGAACCATAACCGGGAATCACCGGGTGTATAGTTGGTTGATGGTTGATTTTCTGTCTTTGTTTGTAGCATGTTTTTAGAGTAGTATGGATATATTTAATCTTGGAGTCAAAATAAAGGGCATTTTAACAATGGGGCACCACAACATTTATAGGTTTTGACGTCATTGGGGCAACTCGAGCATTACTCGACCCGCGTTTCCGGGCTTGGTGGCGAGAGCAGTAGGAAAAAAGTTTTTGTCGGTGCCGATGAGTCAAGCAGAAGGGAATGTTGTCCGCTGTACCTTCCGTGCTACCGACGGTGCCCCGGCATCCCACACCGTGTTCCCTTACATTTTTTCGATGATTTGTTGCGCGGCCCGCATATTATATTGCATACGGTGATTTGCGATCGACCGGCGCACGCAAGCCGGTAGGAGCAGCAACAGCGGCGTGTACACGCGGCCGAGAGCAGCGGGCCCTACCGACACACACCGACCGATTTTATTTACGGCGAAGCGGCCGCGCAAAGCGGACACGCGAATTGTCAATAACAATAATTAACTAATTGGCAGATTTGCATAAGTTTATAAATCGGCCGGCGATTATTGCGGAGCTATTAATAACGCCGGCCGGACGGCCGGGAAATAAAGCAATCGTGGAGATTTCGGGCGGAGGAGGTTGGCTAGAGACGGTTTCTTTCACAGAAAGAAATAATATAATAATAATAATAATTCTCACCCTCACAATACTCCAAACTAGGAGTACCCCAGAAGCAACCACATGCTTGTGCGGGGGAGGGGGGCAATTACTATTATTTTGTCTTCGTTGCCATTTGCAGCTAGGGCCGACTTTTTTCCCGATAGAACTAGGATAGCATTCGCTCAAGTACTACGGAAAACCCTAGAAAACCGTAGTAATCCCAGTGAGTGTAGGACAATTAGTAAATCACACGGATAAAGCTATTTAGGAGCAACACCGTGAACCCACATTTGTCCAGCGCTCTTGGCCATAGCGGTGTTTTTCTTTAAAGGCATGCGTGCATGCGCCTGCCTCGAACCAAGGTCGATCGAAGGCAGAAAAACATGCAGTCTAAAAAGTCAGCGCCGGTACGAGCGACGCCACCATATCTTAAATTCAGTACACATAATTCTTTAAAATTCTGATTTTCAGTTGACACACTGTAATCTTGAAATAAAAACATTACTTTGAATTAATTCCATAAAATTTGTTAACTAACTGAATAAACTCAATTTATTGGTTAGCTATTTTAGTTTAACGATCTAAATTAATATTTATTTGCATTTAAGATGACAGTCACTAACAGGCGTATTCAAACATTTAAAGCAATTTCTTTCAATAAAATATTTAAAGCAACTTACTTTTTCAATTGGCCATTTGCAGTATGGAGTTGTAGCATGGGGAGGAGCGAACAAATCACACAGCAAATTTAGATGTAAATCCAAAATTGATTCTTAAAATTTAACATTACATTTATATCCATCTGACGCACTGTTTCGTGAATCTCAAATCTTTGATATTAGACAACTGTGTTGCAATGTTTTAATTAAGTTGTTTAGGATCAAATGCGATTCTCCGCGTTTTTTGTGCTGATAAGTAGTATTAAAAAGGAAGAAAGCCTTATTTTTCTTCTGTTTTCATAATTATTCTGCATACCCTAGTGTTCTTTATTATTCGTACATATTAAAAATATTTTTATGGTGCAGCTTCTGCACCTTGTAAACATTTTGTTAATTATTTGACCTATGTACATTTTTTGTAGTTTGTTTCACTATAATAGGGTTTTTCCATTACAGTCCCCCCCCAAACCAAAATTCTGGATACGCCAATGTATAAAAGCGAGTCTTCATTTATGCGAAAACAATGCGTTAAATAATTTCCCCGTTTCTGAATAGTCCGCCAATGATAAGGATGAAAGTTCTTGTTATAAAACTGCTGAAGAAAAGATAGCATACTGTTTGCGTGTATGCTCAAGTACCTACCGTTCACATTGAATAAATCGTGTAAATTGTTAAATAACATTCAATGTAAACTATACCTCAGCATGCGCAAACGGTATTCCATCTTTTCTTTAGCAGTTTTATAACAAAAACTTGCATATCTACTTATCATTTGTAGCTTGTTCAAAAACGCGGAACAATTATTATTTATTTAAAATAAGTAGGCAAACGTGACCAGGATAGCCCCTTGGGCCCATGCTGACGAGATGTCTATGTTTTCGGAAGAATCTTCTATTTTGAACGTCATTTTAAAACACATGGCAGCCTGACTAAAATCATATCAACACGAGTAATTTCAATATGAAAGACTGGAGAGACTATAAGCTTAAAGTCAAGTATGCATTGTAACAAATTAATCAGGAGTTGAATCAAGATTACATCTACTGTTGGGACATAATTTAAATAAAGCTTTACTAATAGTGTGCAATTATACCAAAATGATCAGGACTTGAGTCAAGTTTTTATTTACCCAAATACATTTAATATACTTACTTGAGACTAGCTCGTTCTTTGAATTGTGCACGGTTTTAATTTGAAAATTTACTAAGAGACTATTTTTTGAATATTGAAATCTTGAAAGTATGGGGATTGTACCTATGTCTATCGCCTTTGCAATTTTCGTTCGTCTTTCTGGTTGGCGTCACAAAAAGAATATAGGACATAAGAGCAACGCAGTTTTCAAAAATACACATATTCTACAAGCAACATAATATTTAACTTTTAAGGTTTTTAAGGTTTTAGTCAAATACAACGTAAAGGTTAATGCACCATACAATATTGTCAAAAGGTCTTTAAAAAGCCATATAGATTATAACTATTTACGCAAGTATATCCTATTAAGATCTGTGAAACTATGGCGCACGCCTATCCACCGCATTTCGCTGCACAAGTGGCCAGCCGTCGAACAGTGTAACCCATGCAAGTATTGGTGATATTATACAAGATCATCTCTGTCTCCTTCATCTCTTTTTACTACTAATACCAGGTGCGGATTAATATGGGTAAGAAAAGTGTTTTGTCTCGTATTTTATTGCCTGTTCTCGAGCTACCCTGGGTAAAATATAAAGGAACTCGCTTGGAACATATCGGGGCGCGATTTATTATTTCATAGCGCACTTACCACGCTCTGCTACTGGTAAAAATACCAGACTTATCAGCAGAAATCACCCGTATAAAATTCAAAGGTTTCTATGCGCGCGGTTGACGTCGACCTAGTCAAGGAGGCAGCCAATAAGAAAGCGAGCGCAGCGATTTGATTGGTCGGCGTTTCGAAGATCCAGGGAACAGCTGTCGACGTAGGCCAGTTAGGCCAGTATTTTTGTGTATAGATATGGAACTTCATTTAAACCATACCTACACTCACCGGCACGAAAAACGGAGCACTTATAATTTTTATTTAAAAAATGTAAAATTTTAATACTTTGCAATGGTTTATTATTATAATAAGTTAAAAGCAAACAACAACATGTTTTAAGTAATATCTAACAACAATTAAACGTTTATTTGAAAAGCAAGACTAGACTGTTTTGAATAAAAATTTCCAAAAATTAAAAAGTACACAAGTCTTAGTTGGCCATGACTTTTCTTTTGTTTTTATTGTGTTGACAAGTCTGAGTTTAAAGAAGTGAAACAGTTCAAAGCTGTACTGCGTTTATTTAAGGTAAAAATATGGCTGTTAATCCTGAAACAGCGGCTGCTATTGTTGCGTTGCTTCAAGACGGAAGAACTGAGCGATATGTTGCCCAACAATATGCCGTATCCAATAGCACTGTGCACCGTATTTATACACGTTTTTTGGAAACTAGAGCTTACACCAGACGACCTGGAACTGGTCCCCAACGAAAAACGAACGCTCATGATGATCGCTTCATCCTCTTGCAAAGTCTACGAGATCGTCGTGCTACAGCTGTAGAAATCAGAAATAGACTTCATCATGTTCGGAATACCAATGTAAGCGAACGTACAGTTAGACGAAGACTTGGAGAAGCCAATCTTACCAGTCGTAGACCTGCAACAGGTCCAGAGCTTCTTAGGCGTCATCGTGTTGCGCGACTTCGGTTTGCCAGAAATCATGAGCACTGGGGTGAAAATGATTGGGGGCGAATTTTATTTACTGATGAGTCCAGGTTTAGCCTGCGATCTCCAGATGGTCGCGAGAGAGTATGGCGAAGACCACAAGAGCGTTTTGCAGAATGTACCTTCAGTCCTAGAGTAGGATACCAAGGAGGTTCAGTAATGGTGTGGGCTGGAATTTCTCTGGAGGCACACACTGAGTTGTACATCGTTCCAAGAGGCTCCTTAACTGCTGCCAGGTACATTGATGAAATTCTCCAAGATTTTGTTGTCCCGTATGTTGATTTTATTGGAAATAACTTTCTTCTGATGCATGATAATGCCAGACCTCATACCGCAAGAATCACTCAACAGTATTTAAATGATGTAAACATTCCTGTTTTGGAGTGGCCAGCGTTAAGTCCAGATGCGAACCCGACTGAACATGTTTGGGACATGCTTGGGCGAAGAATGCGAAGTCGTGTTCCTGCTCCTTTAACCATAAATCAGTTGAAACAAGCTCTTTTAGAGGAATGGGACCTTATTCCTCAAGAGGACATTCGCCATTTGATTTTAGGCATGCCACGGAGAATGCATGCAATCATTCGAGCTCGCGGGGGTAATACCCGTTATTAAAAATGCTCCTCATTAGTTTTTGCTCAAAAATCGTTTAAGTTTTGATTCATTTAAGGACATTTTGCCACAACACCAATGTGGGTTTATCGTTCTAATTTTTTAAATTGTAACAAAAGTTTTTATTTAAAAAAAAGCGCCCAATTGTTATTAGAAATTACTTAAAACATGTTGTTGTTTGCGTTTCACTTATTATAATAATAAACCATCGCAAAGTATTAAAATTTCACATTTTTTAAATAAAAATTGTAAGTGCTCCGTTTTTCGTGCCGGTGAGTGTATATACCAAAATTTATCAGCCCAGACCACGACTCCACGACGCTGCCGCCGCGCTGATGCAAGTAATCTATTAAAAAAGTTCTAATTCCGGGACCAATTTCTTAACGACTATTAATTTTAATTAGGAACGTCGCCGCCTCCGCCCCCCCTCCCCCTTCCCATCAGCGGAAAAAGCCCGGGGGGAGTCCCGCGCCGAGTTGTCGCGGTCTAAGGACTCCGCATTAAAAAACCCTAAAAAGTCATAAGCCGCAGATGACAAATGATCCGGAGGGTCCCACCCCCGCCCGACACTCCGGGCTTGATTTGAATAAAAAATAACATCCGCGAAAGTTAATAATGCAAACGTGCCCCGAAATCGGATTTCGGCGCCCGCGCTCTCTTACTTTTCGAAGGTGCGCGATTAGTCGGCCTGACAACGGGAAGACTTTAAATTGGGTTTTAGTACTTCGGAATACATTTTCCGGAATGTAATTTGGGAACGCTCTCGTTTCTTCGAGCGATTTTTAAGTACAAACAACGGCGGGGCGTGATTTTCCAAACGTTGGGGGGAAATGAGCGCGGCGACAGGCCCAGATGGAGTTTTGACAGTGTTTTTATTTACGTTTCATTGTGGAGATTGGATTTGCCTCAGTATATAATATCACAGCACAGCAGTATTTAGGAAGAAAATTTAACAACTGCAAATAATTTAATTATTTTTTAATTTAGGAATAAATTAACTACAAAAATTGCTTGCTTAAAAAAAGTAAAAGCTGGACCGACACTATTAAAGACCCGAGCATGACGTCATATTTCATTGTTGTTTACGGACTGAGGTGGCGCTACTCGACGAAAAAAATGGCGACTTATTATAGGTTGTAGGGGGGTATTCTGTGGTTATTGGTATGTCAGTTTCTGACGTTTAAAATGTCCCAAATTTTAAATATCCAGCTTTATTACGATTTACCTTCTTTTTACGGCAAAGAATTGTCTTTGCTTCCAGTATTTGGCAGTTTTATAACACACAGCTTTTATAGGTACCTATAGATTTGTTTGTGATAACATGAAATTTCCACGCACGTGAAGAATATGGTATGCACAGACCATTAGATGAATTGCAGAAGATTAAAAACTATTTTGGAATTATTGGATGATCTGATCAACCAGCTAAAGAGGCGAAAATTGTAGATATTATGTTGGAAGAGTATTTTGTAACTTATGCAAGAATGAAATTATAAAATTTTGTTTATAGCTTCAAAGCGAACCAATAGTCCTCCATATAAAGAAGAAACTGAAAAATCTAATGCGTTTCATGCTTACTTACACTACAACTTGCCATGGACTTCATTTCAAACCAAAAGGTACCAAATACTCTTGCTTGCTTTTTAGACTAGCTTTTCTTAAGAAAATGCATGGAAATAATATGCCATGCGAACTTGTCAAATTAGAGGGACATAACAAACAAATATTTTATTTTATTTTGGATATTAAATTCGTTGTAACAGACATATTTGCATTTTTTTATTTTATAAAAGATTCTGCAACAATGGTGTTTTAACATTAATCCACCGTGTAAATTTGTTTCGTCGTGTGGCGCCAATGGCGATCGCTTGAAACAGCGCTATGCACAGGTCTTTTATATAGTGTTGGTACAGGTAAAAGTTGAAGTCCATTTGACAGATGTCATTAAGGAGCCTTCGGTGTATATATTTTCTGTACTAATAGATATTCAACGATCAAAGTGTTAACTGAAAGTGTACCTTCTAGTTCTAGTCCTTTATATTAAATTTATTATTATTAAACTAAAAGAGTCGGATTTCAGCGATTATTTCCGTCATACTGCTTGCATCCAATAAGGTAGCTCCTTCCATGCTAGCGATAATTTGCACTAGTGCAATTACCGATAATTGCACTTGTGCAAATTATCACTTCGTTGCTTAGCAATCGCGAATCTGTTGGATACAAACACGTACCTACTTCTTAAAGTTTGTGTGTTTCACACTGTTCTAAATTATGCAGCTTATAAATTATGTTGAGGTATTATTAAGCATTATATCAATGAATTTATATAACTTTTACATTGCTAAATTCTTGTTATTTAGACCTCCGCCTCCGTTAATTTATGACACATTCAGAAAATAAACCAACGCCGACAGGGTGTAGGTATAATCGCATTTGCCATGGATACCCAAGCGTCATGTTTGTTTACTCGAACGCTACAGTTGAAGCTGTCAATAAACTCGTTCAAAATGAGTCGTTTTGGAAATGTAAACATAGAAAAAATTAATACAGAAATTATTAAATCGTATTCGTGAAATAATCTCGACAAATACCACTCGTGCCGGAAATTTTTCTAGATAATTTTATTCTCAAGCCCTATTTTGCCCATTAGCAAAACCACTCGTACAAATTGGGCTTTTATTTTCAGAGATAAAATCCCTCGAGCTTCGCTCTCGGGATTTTATCAGAAAGTAAAAGCCCAATTTATACTCGTGATCACAGAAAATATACGCTACGCGGACAGAAGTTCCACACAATGCAATTATTTGGCAGCCCGAAAGGAAGCCGGCTCTCAAAAGCCGGCTTCTCCTGGCTTCCAGCAGTGTCTATAGAAGAATTCTTCCATAGTTCTGCCTTCACGGCCGTGGTACTTTCATTACTCAATACTAGGCGGCAGCACGCTAGGAAAAAGCATCCGAAAGCGGCGTTGCCGGATTGTGCAAACAGTCTGTGGTTTTACCGAACTATAAAAATAAAGAGAAGATCTTTAATAAAATGAGCTTGCCCATTTAGAATTCAAGGTTAACAGTGAGGCTGTCAGCAGTCAACTATAGAATTCTTCCCTCGAGAGATTTATTTTTATCGTCGTTTTTAGAAATGATATCCAATATTTTACGAATCATGGCTGAAAAAATTACGGCGCAAAAACACCCCTCAAGGAAAAAAAATTATAACGACATTGTTGTTGGTCCGATTATCTGCCCCGTTTTTAGTAACGACGTTGCAAATTATTCCAGATACTTGAACCCGTGTTAGAAAAAATTTACAGGCAAAAATCCCTTCCAACCCTCAGATAGATTTGCTTTTGGTCCGACTATCGTAGTTTTTGGAAAGCGTAGCCACTATAAACTATAACTCTTATTTCACGAATCCGTGGTAGAAAAAATTTACAAGACAAAAACTACCCCATGCGCCCTCTGAAAAAATTGATAATTCCATTGTTCTTAGTTCGACCGTTTTAGCAAGGACGTTACAAATGATACCAAATTCACGAATTAGTGGTTGAAAAAAATTGTTAGGAAAAAACTACACCCTCCCCCAGATATTGCTTTTGAGACGATTAGGTATTTAGTCGTTTTTTGAAGGGGCATTTATTATTTACTATAACCGTATTTCACCAATAGGTGGTTGAAAACATTTGCGGGCAAAAACTACCCCTTCCCACCCCCGGAAGTTTGTTTTTAATTTGATTATTGTCGTTTTTTGAAAATGCAATCACTATATTCCTTATTTCACGAATGCGTGGTTGAAAACATTTGCGGGGCAAAAACTACCCCTTCCCACCCCCGAAAGTTTGTTTTTAATTTTATTATTGTCTTTTTTGAAAACCCATTCACTACATCCCTTATTTCACGAATCTGGGGGTTGAAAACATTTACGGGGCAAAAACTACCCCTTCCAACCCCCGGAAGTTCGTTTATAATTTGATTATTGCCGTTTTTTGAAAATGCAATCACTATATTCCTTATATCACGAATGCGTGGTTGAAAACATTTGGGGGGCAAAAACTACCCCTTCCCACCCCGAAAGTTTGTTTTTAATTTGATTATTGTCATTTTTTGAAAATGCAATCACTATATTCCTTATATCGCGAATGCGTGGTTGAAAACATTTGGGGGCAAAAACTACCCCTTCCCACCCCCGAAAGTTTGTTTTTAATTTTATTATTGTCGTTTTTTGAAAACACATTCACTACATCTCTTATTTCACGAATCTGGGGTTGAAAACATTTACGGGGCAAAAACTACCCCTTCCCACCCCCGGAAGTTCGTTTTTAATTTGATTATTGCCGTTTTATGAAAATGCAATCACTGTATTCCTTATTTCACGAATTTCACGTGGTTGAAAACATTTTCGGGGCAAAAACTACCCCTTCCCACGCCAGAAAGTTTGTTTTTAATTTGATTATTGTCGTTTTTTGAGAACACATTCACTACATCCTTTATTTCACGAATCCGTGGTTGAAAACATTTGCGGGGCAAAAACTACCCCTTCCCACCCCCGGAAGTTCGTTTTTAATTTGATTATTGGCGTTTTTTGAGAACACATTCACTACATCCTTTATTTCACGAATCCGTGCTTGAAAACATTTGGGGGCAAAAACTACCCCTTCCCACGCCAGAAAGTTTGTTTTTAATTTGATTATTGTCGTTTTTTGAGAACACATTCACTACAACCTTTATTTCACGAATCCGTGGTTGAAAACATTTGGGGGCAAAAACTACCCCTTCCCACCCCCGGAAGTTCGTTTTTAATTTGATTATTGCCGTTTTTTGAAAATGCAATCACTATATTCCTTATTTCACGAACCCGTGGTTGAAAACATTTGCGGGGTAGAAACTACCCCTTCCCACCCCGAAAGTTTGTTTTTAATTTGATTATTGTCGTTTTTTGAAGGGGTGCTGGGGGTAGTTTTCGACCAACAATTTTTTTAACCACGAATTGGAATCATTGCAAACATCCTTGCTAAAATTGGCGAGGATCCGACAATGAAGTTATCATTTTTGTTCTTAAAGGGGTGCTGGGGGTAGTTTTCTCCCAAGAATTTTTTTCAAGCGCGAATTCGTGAATCTAGAGTCATTTAGAACGTACTTTCTAAAATCGACCTACAATCAAGTTATAATTTTTTTTTAAAGAGGTGCTGGGGGTAATTTTCGCCCAACAATTTTTTAAAGTACAAATTTGTGCATCTGTGCTAAAAACGGTGGGAATCGTACCATGAAAGTTTCCTTTTTTTCTTTAAGGGGTAGTGGGGGTGGTTTTTGCCCAAGAAATTTTTTCAACCACGAATTCGTGCATCTAGAATCATTATAGGACCGTCCTTGCTAAAATTGGCGAGGATTTGACAATGAAGTTATCATTTTTGTTCTTAAAGGGCTGCTGAGGGTAGTTTTCGAAAAAGAATGTTTTCAAACGCAAATTCGTGAATCTAGAATTATTTAGAACGTACTTGCTAAAATCAGCCAAGATTCGATAATTAACTTATAATTGCTTTGGTGCTGGGGGTAGTTTTCGGCCAACAATTTTTTTAAAGCACAAATAATTTGTGCATCTGTAATCATTAGGTACGTCCTTGCCAAAAACTGTGGGAATTTACCATGGAAGTTATATATTTTTTCTTTAAGGGGTAGTGGGGGTAGTTTTCGCCCAACAAATTTTTTGAAACACAAATTCGCGCATCTGGAATCATTAGGAACGTCCTTGCTAAAATTGCCGAGGATCCGACAATAAACTTGTCATATTTGTTTTTAAAAGGCTGCTGATGGTAGTTTTCGCACAAGAAATTTTTTCAACCGCGAGTTCGTGAATCTAGAGACAATGAAGTTATAATTTTTCAAAGGGATGCTGGAGTAGTTCCCGCCCAATAATTTGCTAAAAACGGTGCTAATCGTACCATGAAAGTTAGCTTTCTTTAAGGGGTAGTGGGGGGCCCAACAAATTTTTTCAACCACGAATTCGCGCATCTAGAATCATTATAGGAACGTCCTTGGTAAAATTGGCGAGGAGCCGACAATGAAGTTATCATTTTTGTTCTTAAAGGGGTGCTGAGGGTAGTTTTCGAACAAGAAATTTTTTCAACCGCGAATTCGTGAATCTAGAGTCATTAAGAACGTACCTACTTGCTAAAATCGGCCAGGATCCGACAATGAAGTTATAAATTTTTTAAAGGGGTGCTTGGGGTAGTTTTTGACCAACAAGTTTTTTAAAGTACAAATTTGTACATTATCTGGAATCATTAGGAACGTCCTTGCTAAAACGGTGGGAATCGTACCATGAAAGTTATATTTTTTTCTTTAATACGGGGTAGTGGGGGTAGTTTTCGCACAACACATTTTTTCAACTACGAATTCGCGCATCTGGAATCATTAGGAACGTTCCTTGCTAAAATTGGAGAGGATTCGACAATGAAGTTATCATTTTTGTTCTTAAAGGGGCGTTGAGGGTAGTTTATTTCGCACAAGAAATTTTTTCAGCCACGATTTAGTGCATCTGGAATCATTACGAACGTCCTTGCTAAAATCAGCGAGGATCCGACAATAAAGTTATCATTTTTTTTTCCTAAAGGGGTGCTGGGGTAGTTTATTCGCCCAACAATTTTTTTAAAGCACGAATTTGAGCATCTGGGATCGTTAGCTAAAAATCGTGGTGGTAGTCGGGGTAACTTTCGCCCAACAAATTTTTTCAACCACGAATTCGTGCATTTGGAATGATTAGGAACGTCCTTGCGGGGATCATGATATTCATGATATCAAATGAATATTTCAATAATACAACAATACTTATAGGTAGAAAAAACATTTGGAAACAGAGATTTGAATGATAAATTTAATATGCAACAAGTATTATTCATGATTTATGATTTTATTCTGTAAACTTTGGTTAGGCCCAAAATTATAAATAGTAAAAACCCATAAAATTGGTATCATTGACATCCTGTACATATTTTCTACATTGTAGAACAAATATTTACCGTATACTAAGTGTATAATTAGTAAATAAGATACGAATAAACTATATTATTTGTAACATCTTAATATATTTTAATCGGATAATTAATATTGGCTCTGAAGCACTCTGTATAGCTTAGTATACGTCGTACGGATTCTACAAAGACGAAGCAAATAATAAAATAGCTATGCTCCCACTAGGTTATATTTCGTATAGTTCAAGGCCTCTGCCCGTCTGCCTGGAAATAGATTTTGATGACTGAAAGCCGCCGCCAGCATAGGCGCGTTTATGAAACCTTTATTCCTAAACCACCGGCAACACGGTTAGGCTCTTCAGCTGACTGCTGGCGCCTCTAGCGGTGACTTTTATCGGAGGTTATTTTACGGTTTTAAAAATAGAACGATTCTGCATCCGAGCGCCATCTGTTAGGCCAAGGCAAAACCAACTTTCAGTGTGCTATACATATTTTACGAGCCCAATGCTACTGGCACTTCTGTCCGCGTAGCGTATATTTTCTGTGCTCGTGATCTTTCTAGGTAAAATAGCGCTTTCGAAAAAATTATCGATAAAATTTCCGGCACTAGTGATATTACATACGAAAATTCCATACCTAGCTTTTTTTGACCAATCAGAGGCTCGTTTTTTGCTGCGTTGTCATGGCAACTCAAAAAATTCCCGGAAATATTCTCACTTGCTCTAGGCAGCAGGAGGTGATTACAGCGGAAATTTTTTGATTATAATGTGACATTGTAACATATATACTCAACACAAATTTTGATAATAATTTCGTTTAATTTACGTGTAGGTATGGAATTTTCTTACTGAACCCCCATGTTCTTGAATTCATATCCGGAAATTTTTCTCTGGCACGATTTTTTTAAGAAAACTTCTCAATAAGTAAGTACAATAAGTACTGGTGCTTATTTCAAGTTTTATAACGCTTGCCCTTACATCCAGTATAGATAAAAAAATCGAGGGAAATGGGAAGATATAAACTACATTCATGCAAATTTCAAGGTTAAATGTATAGCAAAAGATAAGAAAGGAGCTTTTGTCCTTATTTTTTTATTATTTTTCCCAACTGTGCATACATATATGGTAAAGGCTTTGGGAACGCGATATAATTAAGATAATTTATATAGTTACCTTTGATTGTCCAATCAACATCTTAGAGTCTGAAAAATATCTTGTAAAGGCTTTGGGAACGCGCACTTTAAAATAATTATTTCCACACTTACCCGCCGCTCCTCTCAAATTCGTACGGGTGAAACTGACGGAGCTTCCATCCCGCCCCCGTTGACAGTCCGCTTCGACACTTTAATTTCCCCGACGGCGCAGTTCCGCGGGATATTCCCTCCGCCGGCCTAATCCCAAAGTGGATGTTCAAAGACCGAAGTTCATTTATAATTATTATATTCTTTAATGAAAATCGGGGAAGCGGGGGGGCGCGCGGGCGCCCCCCCCCCGTTCATTTACAAAAGCACAAGTTTAAAACGGAGCCAATGATGCCCGCGCCCCCCGCGGCTACCCCATTTTCGCCGCCCCCCAAATCCCTCAAATCTTCCCCGCTATATTGCCAATGTTTTCTAATTAAAACAGATGTTTCTCATTCTTATTGCCAAGGCGGGATAGCTGGAAACGCCCTGATTAACTGTGAAAAGGAGCTCTAAAACAGTCCCTAGTTTCTTCATTAAAAAGGGCATCAGTTCATTAATAACCATATTAAACAGTGATACTTTTGCTTCCGTTGCTCAATGTAAAGACTCAGCCAGAAAGCTCTTAAAAAAATATAAGTAGCACAAGTATATATGTATGTGGATTATGCTGGGGCCTTCAAGGAATGGTCGGTCCGCCGATCAGTTGATCTAGAGTTTTTCTGGACCAGCTTCATCCCATCAGCAACTCTCATCGGTGCACTATCTCCAAATTGAAATAAACGGGGGGCGCCATTAAATCCGATAACAATGGAAATGTCCTTTAATCTGATGCTCCCGTAACAAGACACCGGAGGAGGCAGTTAGACTCCAAGTATCACGGAATTAGCGTAGAAATGGCACCTAATTTAGAGTAACACTGTTCTGTCAGTGGGAATAATTGGATTTCGGAGTATATTAGAAGATCCTAACTGGAGTCTTATCGCGCGGGTTTCCATTTCGTCCCGTTCTGATTATCGCGTTAACATGTTAAGGTCTCCCAGAACGCGGCCTTGTTCTTACTTCATAATGTATACTATACGAGAAATGCCTTGATGAAGGCATATAATATTAATAAAATGGAATAGTACCTGAAAATTATCAATCTTACGTTCGCTGCTCCCCCTTATATTGCCGACAGAGGCGTACGATCCATAGGGTCACGTGCCTTCAAGAAAATTAAAAGGGAGCAATGAGCACTTTTGAAACCAAGCGTTTTTGTTGCATATATATCTTTTCTGGAAGCTCTCTAAGTAGGTAATCTATGTCTTGTTAAGTGTGTTTACCTTGTCAAAGTGATCTAAAATCATAATAAACATATAAAGTCCAGGCAGAAGCCAACAACACATTTGCAGCTTCAGTCGGCACAAAGTATTTACAAGAAAACAGCAACAAGAAATATAACTGCATACCTACACGTGTTTCATGCTAACCATCAGTACGGTGTAACGTTAACCAAATCAAAAAGATATGCATGATTTGGGAAGCAACAAATGAAGTCCATGCAGGAGAAAACAACACATTTGCAGCTTCAGTCTTTTACACTTTTACTACTTTTACACTCACTAATCTTACATCCTTATTGTCATTGTGTCTTGGGTTATGGAGATTTCTACGCAGGTTGCTTTAACACTCTCCGTCCAGGGGATATGCTGACTGAAGCTGCAAATGTGCTGTTGGCTCCTGCCTGGACTTCATGCATTATACTGTTTGATTTGGTTAAAGTCATAATAGGTATGTATTATGTAAATGTATGTATAGAAGTTGTCATTCTTATTATGTCGTCAAAGATCCTCCTTCTGTCTTACTTCGTTCTTTATTATACTTATAAGTTAAAATGGTGTTTTGACCATTGAGTTCTTCACCAACACACCAAGATTATGTTTTTTCCTAATCAATCCTCTTCCTCCAGTTCAGCTTCATTCTCAATAAGGTTGGTCTGAACCAGGGACCCTTTAAAGTAAGGGGACCCAGCATTATACTTTCCAAAGTGAGGCCGTTTCTTTCCCCATTCTAATGGTCTCAATGATGCCAAGTATGCCATTTTATTGGAGAATCTATATGAATATAACAGGTACTTTGATTGTTAGTAAAAATTAATAATGGTTTCAATGATTTCTAAAAATTAGACTTGACAATGTCAACAAACACAGAATATGGCAAGTGCCAAATGAATCACATTTATTTTATATTTGAATTTGGTTTCCTGCAATTATTTTCAGGAATTTAAGTAATATAAGTATGGTAAGTCAGTGCCGATTTTGCTTATTTGAGAATTTGTCGCTATTGCACCTTGTTACCAGGTTCCTGAATCCATTTGTAATAATATGTGTACTTGAACTTTCTTCCCTTGTTGAATGTATCTATACCCAAAGAATTTTCACAGATTTCGGGATGGACTAATAAGATTAGGTCTTGTACTTAGTTCTAATCATGTAATTTTTCTCGGTGCTCATTTTTGTAATTTTATTTCTCTTCCAAGGTACCTCACAAACGTAAAATAAACTTATAGTTGTAGATAAAAACTGTTTAAAAAAAGACCTGATTGAAGCTACCTACTTAATAATTTAAAATTTAGGAAATACCATTTTTGTTTTGAACTACTTGCTTATACGTAATGCCCACGTGATGGGAATTGTAGGATTACTAAAGGTGAGACAAGAAAAATCTGGTTGCAATTATTGGGACTACTACAGGCGGCCGCATTAGCTTTAATTGACTATCTGGAAGTTAGAAAACTATAATGGGAAATATTTTGCCTCCTTTGGAATCTATGACACTGGCATGTCACATAAAACCTGATGGCAGTTGGACACTGACATATAACATAACCTTGTACCAGCCCACTTATAAGGTCTCCTTGGAGATATACAGAAAACAAGGCTTCACTTTTCCTATGTGATAGACTGTGACATGCTGGGTCCCCTTATTTTAAAGAGTCCCTGGTCTGAACTTGTTAGACCCCCAACAAAAACAATTTGCCCCCATCGTGACTTCCGAAACCGACGCCTCTGTTTTGCCGGTATAACACGTCTCCAGCAGAAATGAAAATAATTAAATAATAATGAAACACGTCGGCGAGAGGGGTAATGATTATATCAAAGAAAGGGTTAAACTACTGGAAAAGAACAGCGGCCCCCGTATTTTGTCGAACGCTCCCCTCGAAGTTCGTTTCCACGACTCGGCTGGCCTGCGCCCGAAACCTTTCAGCGCGTTTTTGATTAGTCATAAACACAATTTAAATGAAATGTAATAGAGATAAACATCTTGAATATGAAACGGTAGCGGTGAGGTTACTATGGTATTGAAATTTGATTGTAATAAATTGATACGAGTTTTAAATTCATTATGACTAGGCGTTAAATTATTTTATCAAGATGGTGGTGAAAAAGTCTGTTCAAATATTGCTTTATTAAAGTTCGACGAGGCTTTGTCCAGGTCATTGTGTGGGTCATTGTATACCTATAGGATAATTAATTCTAGTATTGCGTAAAAAAGGAGCCAACATTAAGTGGATTTTATTATTGCGTATTAGATTCCATTTTACGATGATACCATGACGATTGTTATACAGTAAGTATATCCTTTTCCATCCTTCATGATCGTGATGGTCATTTTTTATATTCATGAGCACCTTACAGCAACAAACTTAGTTACTTTATAGTACACTTTAAGTTACACAGTAACACAGTAACACATTGTAGAACGGTTTTAATTATGTATTATACGCCTACGTTTCAGGCGAGGTTTCAGGTAATATACATTTATGCTAAAAACCTAGTAAAGAGGTCAAAGAAGTTGTGGAGTTGCCACTGCTACTACTACATGCCAGAAGATCGGCAATGCTAGCAAATAACGTTGCAAGTGTTAGTGCTACACTTTGAAGGATGTCGCATAATGCACTGCCCGATGGTCCTGGCGGAGAAGTGCCTGTTGTGGGTGCTGGTGTTGGTTCTACAAAAACACTCTAAACGATTGGATAATAACGGAATAACTTACTTACGACTTGAGTTAGCCTTACACTTGGCACCTACCAAAAAAAGGAACATCAACAATTTGAAATTATTTCTATATTGTTAGTAAAAACTTACTTGTGACAGTGAACAGCATAAAAGTGATTAACATAAGGCATTTCAATGAAACTGCCATGGTGGTGACTTTATAAAAAAACGATTGCTTTGAACAGGATATTCGGTTTTTATACCCAGAGAAACAGTCGACAGGTAAATTACCCTAAAATATTTAACTTGTAAATATTGATTTCTCGAACGTGCTAAAATAAGACTATTAGTAACTTTATCACCGTTATTTGTAATAGGTACCTACACGTGTTAAAACGATTTTTGATAATTTTGTTGGGAATTTTTTATACAGTGTGTCTTTCTTAAGGACGTACAACCAGCGTCCAGAGATATACTAATAAGTCCGGGCACTCGGCCTTGTGTAAACAAACGTTTCCCTCTTGCCCTCTCCCGCTCCCCTCCTCATCGAGCCGATCGATAACTTATAATATAAGAAAATAAGCTGTACACAGTGTAGCTGAGAGCGGTTCGTTCGCATTCTACCGGGTGCGCGCAAAATATTACCGAAAAATATTACCGACCGACCGTGACTGTGTTGTAGTAACGCTTTTTACTCCAGTGCGGATGTCTGTAAAACCAGTTCAAAAGACTCTATTACCTTTTTTCATTTCCTAAAGACCCTGAAAGGTAAGATTGAGTTTGAGGTACCTATAGATATACAGATATACAGATATACCTACTAATTATGTAGATTCTGGTAATAGCTACCTTGTATTTTAATTTAACTGTACCTACCAAAAACTAACGGTACACTTACCTACACAAATAATGTTGTACCAAACTCTACAAATAGGTATACTAATATTTGTAGACTTTGGTAAATAATGGAAAGTCAATATGAACCAGCCCCCGTATAACTAGTTCGACGGCGATTTCGTTTAGTCGCCCTGGTAAATGCGAAGCGTGCGAGGTGACGCTGATTTACGACCGGTCGCAAAAAATTGTCGGCTTTTGCGAGAGATCAAAGAAATGAGCCGACTTTAGTATTTTTAGACTTTGGTACAACCTACCACCCCCACAAGCTGCTCAAACAACGAAATCTAAATTAATTTTTGGAACCTACACCTTTTTGTTGGGCACGGTATATCCAGTGCACTCACATTTTTTAATTTAATTAAAGACATATTTTAAATAACAATACTGAGAATGCCATTGCTCACTTCCGCACTTGTAGTTAGCCTGTCAATAAAACCGCACTTTATAGTAATGTCCTAATATTTATTGACCATGTCAATCTGTCTTAATTTAATTTTGTTCTATATAAAACGTAAACCAATATACTATTATAGTATAAGAAATAATGTGGAACGAACGAGGAATATTTAGCTATTTAACAACCTCACAAACCCATAACACATGTAGCACCCACAGTATCTTACTATCGGCTCACATCAAAGTTCCCAAGTATTCCGCTGCACGGCTTATAGGCCCCCATTCTTGTCGAATTGTTTATCTGGATTCGTACAAGGCATTATTCCCTTCCCCTTTACTAACCCCGAGAAAATTGCGGCCACATAAGGCTGGCCCCCACAAAAGGAAGAGAGACGGCACGAGCCTCTTCGTTCGGACAGAAAAAGACGGAGGCCGGTTTCAAATTTCATTTAAGATTTAATTTGCGTAGAGATATGTGTATCTACGGGCAGTGGCGTCGACTTCAAGGGGGCAAATGCGACATATATCTATATAGCGTCAGCGAAACTTCCCTCGTTCCCAGCTTTCGTCCTCGATTGTACGGGACATCCTCAGGGCTCGAAGATCACACTGAGACAGTCTCAGTGTGAGCGCATTTTCGGAGCTGTGTTTACAGGAAACTTTTTGTTCAAAATGAACCTTTCCACTTATCTCATCATATTACGTTGGCACCATAATTTAGAAACATCCTGTATAAAAAGCAAAAGAAATTATAAACAATGACTAATGAAAATATAAATATACAATTTTTTATAAATAGGTATCAGCTATGGTTAAGTTTATCGGTGGATACAATGTATTTTTATAATGTCACATGTATGAGAGCCGGCCGCATGATTTCAACTCTCATAAGATTATAGAATAAGATGTTATATAAAATGTAGACAGTATATTTCTTTACTTGAAGCGAGTAGATTGCCTCAAATAACATGGGCCCGATCATTGTTATTTAAAGAAGTTGTGATTAATTTTTAGACAAATCTACTCTCATATGATTATAGAACAAAATAGTCCCTTGGTCCTTTAGAAATCCTATAGGCGTATTTTCGGGGCCCCGAAAATCCTCCGCTGTTAAATACGGCACGAAAGATGGGGGCAAGTCTGGACCTCGGGGACGCGAGTTGTGTGCGAAGTCCCGCTATATAGAGCCAGTGCCATATATCTAACGTTTGATGCCCAGGAAAATTTTTTTTAAACGCGTTTTTCGGGAGATTTGACGGTACGGCGAGATGGCCGGAGAACGGGTCAACATATTTAACGAAACTTTTTCACGTAAATTATTTCCCGTTTTTGAGTTGTTATATACCCCGATTACTGTAAGAAGTCCCGATTTTGTCAGATGACATTCTCCACAAAATCCCTAGGAATTTTCTGTTAACTATGGGTATATCATTGGTACATGCGTCGCAACCAGTTAATGACGTTACTCATTTACCCAAGCGATACGAAAAAAAGAACATAACAAAATAAAAACCCTATTGCAATCACGATTATACCGCTAAAAATAAAAATAACCAGGACTACAACTCATTTTAATAATAGGTAATTTCAAACGACATGGAAACACTTTCATTTTGGTATTTTGGTAAAATCGGCGACTTGTGGCTGCGTCTATGGGGTGTACTCAGGCAAATTTTATTTCAGTGTTGTGAAAGTGACAGTGAAGGTTTTCCGGATCGTTAAAAAAGCAAACTTTGGGCAGTGAAAATATTCGCGGGTTTTGTACGTTTCGTGAGTTTTACCGTTATCTGTGTTGTTCTTGTTCGTGTTATTAGTAGTTATTCATTGTGCAAATGGGCTCGTTACTGACCTGGCCTTAAGACCCGGTTGCATTTTTTCTGCATTGATGCCAACTTATTATTAAAAAAATTAAAAAAATTCCGAAGGGCATAAAACCCCTACCTAACGACGCTTGCCTCGTCAGCTGGTAAGCTCGCTCGTCAAGGCTGTTGTGCAGTTGCCGGTCGCACAAATTATCGTAAATGTAGGTTGTTTTCGATTTCACAGAAATCTCAAAAAATGTCGAAATATTCTGCTGTGGCTGTGACGATAAAACATCATAGTCTAAATTAATTTTGAGGTTAATTTATTACCTTCTTGATTCGCATTTTTATTTCCAATGTCAGTCCTCTTATTATTTTGTAAAAATATCAATGCCCAAAAATTTTGAGCATCAATTAAAACGTACAAAGTGTCAGAACTTAGCACCTCCTAGCGCATAACGGAAATATACGGTAATAAGCCCACTCGCGAGTGGCGTACAATAAAACTGCGACTACATGATAAGATGTTTCCATAACATTGTACCGGTAGTAATTTTCTCGTGTAACAAGCCGATTCTACTTATACCAGAGCGTCGAGTTACCGGGGTACTAAGGTTGATTCGCCACATGTTTTAGACTTCGCATTTTCCTTTTTAGGAGGCCCCCCACTATGTGTGGTTCAAATTTTTTTACAGCATGACTGTACAAGTCATTTTCTATCGTATTCTTGACCACCGGCCGCCAACTTAAAAACCGATATTATGTACTTTTACCAAAAAAAAGTCACATCTCGCCGCCCTTGTTTCCACCGATATATGCGTCCGTGGGACCGTCGTAGCTTTCCGCCCTATCGAGTGCAGCGCTAAGGGCCAGTCTCCCCCGGCGCGTCCACAATTAAAGCCGCGCTTTCGTTAAGCCGGCCGGCAAACGGCGCGTGTTTATGGATGAGCCCGCCGGATCCTCCAGGACGGACCTGGGGGGCGATTTCGAGTACCTGGATCTTGCCGGTTTTAATTAAAATGCGCCGTTTGTTTTTTCCCCCCGGGGGGGCGTATCAAAGGGCCGCTTTGTCACGGAAGACGCTAATGCCGCGAGATTGCCTGCGGAAAGGGACAAATCCCACTTCTGACGCGAAAAGTTGATACGGTCGCGGCCGTCCTCGGCGCGGTGTCCAATAAAGAGGGGTTTAAATCGCGGGGACGTACTTGTTTAGGGTGGCCGCTTTGTGCGCGGGTATTTTCTAAATGCCAAATTCCTTTGCCACGAAACACGCGCGTTGCATTAATTTTTCGTTGGTCTGTCGTCATCCGGCTATGAGATTATCAAAGACAACTGAGGTTATCGTGTTGTATTACCTGTACGCAAGTGGCGTGCCCATGGGGGGGGGGGGGGGGGTTTCGGGAGTTCAAACCCCCCCAAGCAGTTAAATTTTCAAACGAAAAGTGAAGAAAAAAAATGGAAAACAAAAGAAAAACCGAAAAACTACTCTACTAAACTACTTTATTAAACAAAAATGTTATCTTTTATGAGTTAAAACAAATGCACACTTTGTAGTCTAAAAACGGATATAAAATAACGGATAATGATAATAATTATTGCACTGTACAGTTCTCCTTCTGCGGCGTAGCTACAGGAGTAGGGGTACAGAATACAGATGATCAAATACATCTGTACCGTCAAATGGGACGAATCGGGACGCTTCGCTGGGGTCAATCGGGACTCGGGGCAAACAGGTTTTCGGGAAAATAAGTATATCGTGAATGTCTTATATACAACCATTTGTGAACATTCATAAGATATTTGCTGTATGAATATACTATTTAACATGTTCCAGGAATATTCCAAAATTGCACATTCCTAACGTGAACGTGCCTGTAATGTATTTAAGTTAAATGTTCAATTTATAAATATTTATAAGAACCACTAAGTTAGGAATATGTTACACAAGATATTGTAGAAATATACATCATTTGGACATTCATCTAATATATTTGTATCTGCGCTTAACAAATATCTTGGTTATATTATGCACTTACTGAACATATTTCGTAAAATATTTTAACAATGTTTTATAAATATCCGGGAATATTTTTTGCACATTAGGAACTTATTTTGTATATTTAAAAAATATTAGATGCTATATGGGATGTTTTCAGGTCGGATAGTAGTCGGAACTCTTAGTCCAAGTCCAAATCAAAAAAACAAAAACTTGATTTTGGATTGTAGGTTTATTAAAATCAGTTTTGTTCCTTTTTAAGAACAGTTTTTTTTTAATTTTTAGTATATTTTTTAACTAACAGTCTTAGATTTTTCTTCCCCCCCTCCCATTCTCCCTCCCCTAAACCTCCATTCGCTTAACCCCCGAACCCCCCCCAGACACAATTTCTGGGCACGCCACTGCCTGTACCCAGGGACTCTTTAAAGTAAGGGGACCCAGCATTATACTTTCCAAAGTGAGCCTAATCTTTCCTCATTCTAATGGTATCAGTGACGCCACATATGCCATTTCATTGGAGAATCTATGAATATAACATAGGTACTTTGATTGTTTGTAAAAATTAATAATGATTTCCATGATTTTTAAAATTAGACTTGACAATGTTGTGTATAGAAGTGCAGAATGTGGCAACTGTCAAATAAAAGAAATTTATTTTATAGTTGAAATTGATTTCCAACAATTATTTCCACGAATTTAAGTAATAAGTATGGTAAGTCAGTAGTGCCGATTTCGCTTATTTAAGAATTTGTCGCTATTGCACCTTGTTACCAGGTTCCTCCATCCATTTGTAATATGTATACTTGAACTTTCTTCCCTTGTTGAATGTATCTACCCAAAGAACTTTCACAGATTTCGGGATGGACTAATAAGATTAGGTCTGGTAGTTCTAATGACAATGGGGCACCATGTCTATAGGTTTTGACGTCATTGGTATTTAGTTATCGTTGTTGGATAATTAGTTGGATAGTGTTGTGGATTGGATATCTGTAACTGTGTGAACTTTTTACGCATAGTCTTATTGTAGGCTATTATATAAAGTATATTCTTACTCTGTAATTGGCTCTGCTGTTGAGTAGGTAATGTATATTAAATAAATAAATAAATACTTCATTCAATTTCCAAAAAAAGAACCATAACGCCTTGTATCTCCGTAACTATTGACATTTGTCCCGTAGTGGTTAAGCTCAATCGTAGTATTTTGGCCCAAGGATTAACTCCTGCATTTTCTACACATCTACTTGTATGTTTATGAAAAATCATCTTATTCTCATCTTATTCTCAAAATGTTTGATTGTAATTATTGTAATTTTAACCGACCGACTGCGCCACCCGCGAACGCGATATCTGCCTATTTTTCCCCGTGTTCCCGGTGTCCAGTGGCGCGACAGAGGCCGACCCCCGCTCCTCTTTTGTTTCTAAAACATGATTCCCCTAATTACCGGCAATTACGCATCGACAGTAACAAATTCGAGGCGGCCGTGGGGAACGCTCGCGAGCCCAGGCCGGCCACCCGACACCCATCAGCATCCGACAAAGGAAAATGAAGAGATGCAAACGAGCACCGGGGCTCGGGTTGCTCGCGGAGAGACGAGGAAACGCCTGGGAGTTTGTTTCTCGAGAGAGCGTGCACAAAGATGAGACGCAATATGGAGATTGAGATTATAAAAAAACGCGATAGGAATATCTACAGACGAACTGCAACAGATTTGCGACAAGTTTCGGGAAAACGAAGTACTGAAAACACTGCCTCAATTCAATTCGTCAAGCCACAACCTTCTCAAGCTTACAAGCCCTGTGCAAACACGTGGCAACGTCGCAGCGGGACGGTTCAACGGGTCTATGCAGTATAGAGCAGTCTGCACTTTGGCTTGGTCAATCTTTTCTAATAAATGTTCAACCCTCTTTTTAATTAAAATTAGATACATTTGTGAACTTTGTTTCAATAATTGGGTACCAAACTAAGTAGGTACTTTTGTTTAACAGACAATGAAAGCAGTAACAAGTAACAAAATATACACAGAAGTAAAAGTATTTATAATAAGTACGATTCCTGGTCTGGATAGGTACAATTTCGACAAATTTGGACAAATAGAGGGGACTACATTTTGTTGTAAGTCGAATGTTTGTGAGAATTTTTCGCAAAGTGCGCCATCAGGCAAATGCGATGATTACCTATCTTCTCTTATGGTTAAATTTTCATAAAAATACAAACAACAAGCGAACAAAAACAGCATGTTGTGAAAGAGAGTAATCTATTCTGATTGAAATGGCAGTTTAGTGTCAATTTCATAATACATTTAACTAAATTATCTTTTGACTTTAACATTAGGTAAACAAACTTTTGCAACAATACTAAACAATGGTTAGATTGCTAGAAAGCTCCTTTAATTTTAAAGGTTACTTTGGTTTCTATGCCCTTAATCATATTATTCTTAAATTTTCGTCCTTTGGAAAGCCCAAAACGAATACAAGTTGACCGCTTGCCGTCAAGCAAAGAAAACCTAGCTACTTCAAGTTATTATTACGATTTGACTTTCAGCCAGGTATATAACTAAGTTCCCTCGACGGTTCTTGAGGCTTGAAATTGTAAAGGAACGATTCTTCACTTCGAACTTTTAGAGAAATATTTCATTTTTTCACAAACAAAACAAATTTATAAAAAAACTGTCGCCAGCACTTCGGGCTGTCTGTTTCCACCCAGAGACACACTGCCTCGTCGTAGCAATCTGGCGACGATAGCACTACCCGCACTACACAAATTAATTCTGGTAAATTTCTTGTAAAATCAACTGACGGGGAGTGACAGGCCACGCCGCGCAGACCGGCAAGCCATGTTGCCAGCTTTCTCAACTTCAAGGATTTCCTAGAGTCGGCTGTGGTCAAGCATATTATACATCGAAAACAATGATGAACCTACAAGGCGTTAAAGTTAGAATTTTTTGAAAGTATTTGAATAAGAGATGAAAGTGGGAGTGTACCTAATTTGATCTGTACTATGTGCTTTGCCACAAAGCCAGACCGTAGCCACCTGAAGGTTCCACAACATTTTCTGCTGAAAGTGACGAACGTAACGCTCCCGGGTTTCGTTCCCACTGTCGGCGTCGGGGGGCGTCGCGACGCGGGGACGTCACCGGCCCGTCACCCCCATGATTAATCGCCCCATTTTAATAATAACGTGGCCGGCGGCGCAGCCGGCTTCACCTTCGCCGCCCCGGGAGGAAGAAGACGTCGCCACGGGGACACATGGCCGAACAGATCACCTCGTTAATTAACGCGGGCGCGGCGACGGGGGGAGGGGAGGGAGGTGCTCTTCCGCGAGGCTGAAAATTAATAAACAGAGCTGCGAAAAAGGTTAACGACTTCGTGTTGCCATAAGTTATACGGCAGTGCAGGTTGTGTTAATAAAGGCGTCAAGACCCATTCCCATTGGGCTGACAAAAGCACGCATCCCCCATGCAACAAGATATAAACACAAGCTTTGGCAGAGGCTGATTAAATAAAACCATTTTCCGAAAATCAATCAGAAATATTGACATTTTTGATAACATTTTTGAAAGAAAAAGTCAATATTTCCTTGCACTTAGTCGTTGCCAGGCAACGGAAAGTAACTGTTAGGAAATATTTATTTTTGTACTGTAAGGAAATATTATTTCCTTACAGTTATTTATAAACTAAAAAAATGATTGAGAACAAGTTTTTCGAAAACAATTTTTACTACAAATGATCTTGATGTATTCGTTTTAGAGTCTGGTATGCCAACTAAAAGCTTAGATTGTATAGGTCTTCTACATCTTGTAAGGTCATTTTATCTAACTCGTCCATTCTACAAGCTCCAGAAATACCAAATATTACAGCAACCTACAACAATAAATAAATATGTAAATAATCCGAATAAAAATTGAAGTTTTGTGACCTACCTTAATCATTAAATATTCTTTATCTGAAGCTTCCTGGATAAATTTGTTGATTTGTTCTTTAGTTAAAATCTTGGATTTTTTTGGCCTATAGCCTTCTGCCTGCCGTTTCAATAATGAACGAAGTTTTGGATATTTAGATATATCCACATCATGTCTAATTGCAAGGGTTGCCTTCAACATTGAAAAGTTCGCCCACAAAGTAGAAGATTTCATCTTGGAACCAAGCTCCAAGAAGTATGCCATTACAACATTTTCTGAGAATGAACTTGCATTTTTATTCTTACGATATTCCATAAAACGATTGTATGCATAGTTATATTTTTCTCTGGATTTTGTGGGCAACAAATCCAAGGAGGCAGTATTTACTGCTTCCGTGAGTTCTGGGGGGGTTCCAGAAATGGAACAGTCATCATCACTCATCACTTTATACTTTTACTTTTGCTTTTTAGAACGTTCGAAAACGCGGAAAACACTATGGGAAAACGCCAAAAATAAACTTTTCATGCGTCAAGTTTGACAATTCAATATTACTTTATTTCCATAGTTACAAAACAAATATTTCATGGCATCCTTTATTTGTGAATAAAATTAATAATGCTTATTTCAAAATTTTAACAAGTTGATTGTAATAATTTATGTTCTTTGAGTAATTTTCGATTTTCGGAAAAATAGTATGTATACCTCGTAGGAAAAGCCACATTCCCCGACTCCGTATTGCCAGTCTCGGCTTACGCCTCGACAGGCAATCTTTACGGTCGTCCGGGAATGTTCAGCTTTTCCTACTAGGTACACAATGTACTATTTTTTTTCTATAACCAAAGTTATCTTCTTTCAATTCAAACTTGAATCCTTAGCACCCACTGCTCTATTATTCTTCATTTACATACATACATTTCAATAGTATTATTCTGCCCAACTATGGAGAAAGGCAGTAACTGCTAACCAACAAATTTGTGGAAAATCGACATCAACTTTGACGGCTATTGCCGAAGGTTTCCCAAGACAAAATATTAATAAAATCTAGTTTTAACATTAAGAAAGGGTCTTAGAATTCAGTTTTAATGGCCAAATAAGCAAATAAATGACAAATGAATAATTAAATGCACATACTGCTTTTATCCATTGACTTCGGTATCTCTTAATAATATTTAAAAGCAGTAAGTGGCATATGCTGCTTTATTGCGTTGTTTTTAAATTTACTGCCTTTTTTCATTGTACAATCCTAAAATTATACAAACAAAAACAAAACAAAGTTGAAAACTAACACATCATTTTACTTGATTTTTTTTATTACAATTTTTTTTACATTTTCAGCATTAATAGTAACTGGCAAATTTACCCAAAATTCTTTCCTGTTGTCGTCCATTAGTCCTAATAGATTTTTTATTATACCGTCCTTTTTTTCTTGAGTTATCCCACAGGGAATACTGTGGCAGGCTGGATCTGAAATTGACTTTTTCTTGTATATGTCGCCTCGTAGAAAATTTAGTGTTTTAAATTCACTAGAATTAAGGTCAGACTTAATATATAAATCAAAAGAACCTCGACAGACCTTAATTTGGTTAATGTTAGACAATAGTATTTTTTCGTTCTCTATTGTGTTTCTTTTATGGGCAGATGAAAAATCTTTAAAATCATAACCTTTCCACTGTTTGACCTTTGTATTGCTTGAAGAAAATCATTAAAATCTTGTGTCCGTTTTTGGTGCTTCAATGACAATTCTATTTGATGATGTAAAGAATCGGCCGACATAAATGTATGTCCTGGCTCGAAGTAGTTTACTAAGATCGTCTCAGCGGCTATCTTAGATGAATTGACAATATAGACGAGAAATGACATGAAGGTCCAATTTTTATTTTGAGCTGAACAATTGTCCAACCAAAATATAAAATGTTCGGCATCACGATTAAGAAGTGTGAACTGAAAAAACGTGCTGATTAGTTCCTCTTTTCCTCGGCCACGAATAGCTTCGTGCCAAACAACTGCAACCGGCAGAACCTTTTTGTATTTTGTCCCAAGGGGTACAAATGTTTCATTGTACAAAACAAGTCTTTGTGTAAACAAAACTTTTTTAAAGTTTTCCATTATTTTTTCCAAATCTGCTGAAACACAGATAGTTTTTGAATCATATTCAGTAGCTGCATCTTTTTGGTACAAATGTCGCGCAGTTTTTGCACGATTTATATGATCTGACCATTTTTTACATGTGTCACATTCTAGATTAAGATCTTCACGCTTATGGGGATGCAAGTCCATTATTTCACAGTGCTCACACTCCTCGTTGCCAAGTTTAGTAAATCTAATATTTTCATTAAAAAGTATTTTTCGGTAAGCTTCGTACCCACATTTATATTGCGGAAATTTTTCGGAAAAGTCCTTATGCATAATGGTTACCGTAACGTCGCTAGGTAAATATTTAACTCTGGGTGCATGTTCTCGACGATAGTGTGATATTGACGGATTAAACGAATTTACATGCGCTAATATCACTTGTCTGTCAAGTTTGTTAGGAGGCGGATTTTTGCCCCTTTGGTCTTCGTTCGGAATGATTGAACCAGGTGCCGATTTATGAAGCACGTTAAAAATCACTTTATCATTCTTGTGATGGTACCCAAGTGTTCCCAGATAAAATGTTTTGCAAACGTCAACATATTTTCCAGACTCTTGCAGTAGTCTGTAGCAAAATGTCATGTTTCTTTGGGAATTGTCAATTTTTGTCCTTCTCTTAATTGGCATCCGTGAACACGAATTAAGTATGAATTTTCGTTGATCATTCCATGATAGTTGCCAATAGTTTTCATGTATTGATTTTCGCTGATCAAAATCTATTAATTTATTGCACCCCTTTTTGCAAGTCTCTTTGCAGGCATCTCGAAGTGGGTGTTTGCTTCTGGCTTTTAGTTTGGCTCTTTCTTTTCTGTTCATGGTGTGTTTCCTTTTTTTAATATTTCGTTTTATTTTATTTCTAATTTCCGACAAAGGTATGTTTTCTTCTGAGCTTGCCTCTTCAGTTTCCACCGCAGCCTCCATGGGGCGTGTTTCTTCATTTTCTGCTTCATTATTAAGAATATCGTCTTGACTTTGGGATTGAACTTTTTCTGCTAGCACCTTATAATTTACTTCAGTAATAAGTTCAATATTTTGTAACTCAATTTCCATATTTTCCTCGTTTGATAAAGTATTTAGTACGCTAAATTCTTCAAAATCAATTGACTCACTTTGAAAATTTGTTTCGTACTGCTCGGGTTCTATGATTGTTGGATTTGAAGATATGATAGAATGATTTACTGAATCAAAATTATCTAAAAAGAAAAAAAATCCTCAAATTTTTCAGAAATTTTCCGGAATAGGCCGTGAGGCGCTACTTTATAAATTGCAAATATGCGTCAGATAAAAGGGCTCAATTCGGACGTTTGTAAAAAAAATAATTCTATTATTTTTATGATCTGCTTACCGGCTTCATCATATAATATAATGTCATGTTTAAGAGCTTCTCCAAGAGTCGTCGTGTGACCTTCATTGATGGTTGCAGTTTTTTCCAAATTTTGTTCTTTACAAGCCATCTCCAACATACGTTCAGTCCTTGTTAACCTATGTCAGAAAAAAAATCGCTGTGTAATTAATAACGTTACATAGGTAATGCATCTCTTACCCTGTGTTACACTAAACAGTTTTGACTGCTCAGAACATCTCACTCAAAAACAGCTTTCCAAGATCTTACAGTTCTACCCAGTTACGGACAGTAATTTACTGAAATTATATTTAGAAAATTATTTATTGTTCACCAAAAATATTATTTAATAATATTAACAGCGAATAGTTTATCGTAACACGAGTATGGGATACTATTACGATATCATAGTATAAAAAAACAGACTGTGTTTGGAAAAGTTAGGCTAGTTTGCCCAAATTGCTATTTTTATTAGGCTACAATAGGCGTTCATGTATAACTATCATTTCTTACCTTCTTTTATTCATTTTTGCCCAACATACACACAAATAATTTAAAGGTACAACAGTTTTTAACTACCCTGCTGAAAAACAACAACATCCGACGGAGGTTTAAAAGAATCTGATATCTGGGTATGAAGTAGGTAACAATAAAGCAGTAACTACAATTTAAAATCAGCTGATCCAACACAAATAGGCAGCATCTGACAAGGCGCATGACATATACTGCTTTCTTGTATTGTATATTATACTTACTGCCATTCTGAGTTGCACACACTTAGTTTTTACGAAAAGCAGTAAATGTTTTTATCGATTATTTACACCAAGTAAAAGCAGTTACTGCTTTTTTGTGTTGAATTTAGGTACAAAATAACTCAAGACATTTAATAGTATCACAAAATGCATTTCGGTTTTTTTGCTAGTTACTGCTTTTCTCCATAGTTGGGCAGTATTGCTCTTAACTGAATTTCTAGGATCTACTGCTCTATTCCTCTAGTAGGTACATCTCAATAGTATTATCGCTCATCTAACGGCAGTTTTTCAAATCTTCAAGTGCAAAGTGCAAGTATGTACAAGACCTAGGTCAAAAATTATTCCGAAACCAGTGGCGTTCCTAGATGTTTGGCAGCCCGTCTGCAGAATATAATAAACAATTTCTTTCAGGTTATAAAAACTTCAAAAATCTTGAATTTCTAGGTTTTTCCGTCTCTTGTAATTACCTACGAGGTAATTGCAAAAATTATTAGGTAGGTATAACAAAAATAATAATAGGTATTCTCAAAAATATACAGGGTGTATCTTTGATAGGTACAAATATTTTAAGGCAGGTGGGGAAAAATGCCCTTGGTACGGATCTGCAATTAAAATTTTTTAAAGTGCATATTAACGCAACGTTGCCGTTCGTATCGCTTCGACACGACTCAAGGTATTTGAAGAATCGTAAAATATTCAATTTTTTGTTCGTTTCTTTCTTTCTTTCTTTCTAACGTGGATATGTACCTAGTATCAACAGGAATTTTCATTCAGAAATGCGTCAACGTAGCCACCCAGGGTGGCTAGTCCGCCGGTACAGTGACATTACATATTTTCGAAACATAGAGTAATTTTTTTTGTACCTATCAAAGTTACACCCTGTATATTCAGAGTGTCTCACTTAAGAGTGTAACAACCTTATAACTTCTTTAATCTTTAACCGACCAGAAGGAAATTTTTACCAAAGGTAGATGGTATTGTTGCCTACTTATTTTCAAAATATTAGTTAACTACTCCAAGGTCAAAGCCACCTGCAATGACACAATCGAGGCTAAAAATCCGAAAGTCATATTAGGCATTTTTTTTTCAAACAAATTTACTAAAAAAAGTTGTTCAGAATCGCTCCAGAACCTTAAATCCAAAATTTTGTCAATATCAAAAAAAATTAAATAAGTCCAAAAATAACAATTTGATAATTTTCTGCGTTTAGAAAAGTGTGCCATGGAAGTTTTGAAGGCTAATAGTGAATGACAATAGACATAACAGCCAAAATGGTGCATTGTTGACGATATTCTTTTTGAGGGCCAGGGACTCTTTAAAATAAGGGGACCCAGCATTTCACAGTCTATCACATAGGAAAAGTGAACCCTTGAGGGGAAGTTTGTTTTCTGTATACTCCAAGGAGACCACATAAGTGGGTTGGTACAAGGTTATGTTGGAAAGTATAATGCTGGGTCCCCTTATTTTAAAGACTCCCTGTTGAGGGCGAATGCAAGTAATGTAGAGACGAGACTTACTACTTTTTTCTGAAAAAATATTTTTTTTCTGACGGAAGGGCGGCCTGTGGCCGCCCCTGCATTTGGCCACCCGTCTGCGACGCAGACCTCTGCTGCCGGGTCAGCTCGCCCTTGTCCGAAACCTAAGGGTACGGTCTGAAATTAACCGAAATTCTGGTTTGGTGTTCCACATTGGGAGCTTGAAACACTGCACCCGAAAGAAGCTCAGAATTATAGGAGGTTTTCTGAATTACAGAATTTTTCGCAGAGTGCCATCTGGCAAAAGATGTTTACCATCATTTATGATATAATTCTCCGAAAAATACAGATAACTGAATGTGATCAAAGAAAGAATCCTCTTCTGATTCGAATGCCAGTTAGCTATTTTCTTAAATTTTCGTCCTCTGGAAAACCAACCAGGTATACAACAGGTCCTAGGTGTCTTTATGCTGCAAAATGCAACTGGAACCAATAGAAGTAAACCTCTTGTTCGCTTTCAACTTTTACATAAAACCTCTGACAGGATAGGTGTACAAATGTCAACCACAATAACGCAAATGGTAGACGGACCTAAGGCGCCACGAGAGTGAAAGTCGTATTTTCAAGGGCTTTTGGTGCATTTAGATATATACCGGTAAAATTTTCGTAAATGCCAATTATTTCTTATTTGCGTGCCTAGATACAACTAAATTCGAATGAATAAAACCATAAAACTTCCTGATTTTAAGGTGGTTACGTTTAATCATGTAAAATTGTTAGGTATAACAATCTCCACACAGTCCAAACCAAAACCACTTTTACCCTGGAAGACTCTGTAGGAACAAAATCTCTTTTGATGGCCTTAACACACTTTTCCCATAAAATGGGGTCTTTAGGGAGGAAAAAGCGGACATTTTAGGACCGCCTTTGTAGTTGGGAACGAAACACGTCCACGACATAATTTAAATAAGTCCGAAAGTATAGACACAACCTAAAACCTATAAACTAAATTTTAATTTTAATCACTTTATTCTGAATCACTGCTGTTTTACCACCTTATTAAAACACAGTCCAACACACAATAAACACAACAAACGTTCTTTAAAACTGGAAAATCGCCGGACAAGTAAACGTAAACAAGTACAAAAAGCTACTCCCTCTGATGACGTATTGACGTTTCGCGTCGCCAGTTGGCAGGCCTTTATCATTGCGACGGTGCCGCATAACAATGTCAGTTACACACTTTCCAAATCAACTGACAGGAGTGACCCGTGGACCAGCAAGCCTCGTTGCCAGTTAGTTCATGGCTTTGATTCTATGAATAAAGAATCCCAGGAAGGAGCAAATTTGGGCTTTACATTTTGTTCTGGTAGTCACGGAATACCCGCAGGCTGCACAGCTAACCATAATAGATGTCCAAAAAGTACTTATAGAAGAACTACACAAATATTTAATAGCATAAACCACCGTGACAACTGTCAAATATAAAAATATGTTGTCAAAATTCAGTCTCCATACAGGGCGATTTCCGTCTCACGTATTTTATAATGCCCATAGAGCTTTGGCTCCTTCCTGGGGTTCTTTATTTATTGCTTTGATTAGAAAAGTGTTTATAATAAGATAACATTTCCTGCGCATGTTGCCTGATCAATACATTGACTAAAACCGACGCCACACATCCACAACCCGTCTCGGAGCGGCAACGACGACGATCGTATCGCGAAACGGAATTATCCAGTGACGAAACAATGTAATTAAGAATCGATATTCTCCATCGCGCCGCCGCTGCATCAAACAATGTTAAGATATCAAGATGGAGTTGGAGGAATTCACTTAGCGGGCGAAGAGAGAGCAGATACTATCTGCTCCTGCGCTAATCTAATATTATAATTGTATTTCACGAAATGCTACTTCTTGTTAACAGATTTGCGTCGCCGTTTCGGGCGATTCTCGACCTTAGGGGCACTCCGGTTTGGGGCGGAACGGGATGAAACTCCTCCGGGATACATCGAAATCTCATTTCCGGGCGTAGGTACACCCGGAGTTGTGGAGGTAATTAGTAAAAGATGCCGGTGTATTGTTGCCGGGACTTTAAAAGTTATGTCTGCCGGGGCCCAGAGGGAACGTCTCCGCGTCTCCGGCATTGGGTTATTTCGTTTCCACTCGTTATTCCGTAAAGTCGTTTGTTTTGAATTCCTCAACTCCTAACGAATCTTGTTTTATTAAGGTGAATTAGGCCGGTTGAAAGGGGGATAATTTTTCCATGAATTTAAGAAGGGAACTTTGAAGTGGGTTCTGAAACTATCTGAGCACCTGGTTGCATAAACCTTCTCAGTGCCATCAATTTTCAATATAAAAGTTTCTTGCGTTTTTTGTGGTGCGCAAAATAAATAAGGGAATCGAGGTGGTAGACCTAAAAAAATCATCCTGTATTGTATGAAATTTGAATGCCCTGTTTCTTTAATTATTATTTATTTATAATTCTTTCTTATTTACAACTATATGTAGTTTGGTCTATCCGGGGACACACTGTATGTAACAATAATAAATTAATAATTTGCCAACTGACAATTTAAAAATGACGATTTTGTGACTAGTTTATTTTGTTTGTTTGTCTCTCAGCAGATTTCGAGGTTATGCCACCTGGTCCCAATGACAGTTGTTAAATGTTAACAATTTAAAATTGTTTAGGATAATTGACCCGGGAAAATTTTCACAGAATATGAATGGTAGGTAGAACATTACTTACTATCATCCTAAATTCTCAATATGGCGCACTCAGAATTTTCAAGATATTTTCTGACGAAATTATGGCTACAAAATTCTGAAAAATACATGCCACGTAGGTATAATATGTTAAATGGAGGGTAGATCATCAATCCACGATCTTTCCGCGGCCAAATAATGCGGGATATAAAGGAGGGGGGCTGGCGAATCAGAGTCTCCCCCAGCCGCCCGCGGAAGACTGTCCACACAATTAACAGGAAACGGAATTAACAAAACATTTCGGCGCGGGCCGGTTTAAATTCGAATTAGGGCGCCCGAAAATTAATTAATCCCCGTCAGGGGCGGCGACGGGGGCAATTAGTCGGCGCCTACGCCCCCGCCACCCACCCACCCCCGGGAGGCGCGCCGCTTCTTTCGCCAGCGCCATCTGCCGGCCTAGTTCATTGATATTAATTGTCGCGGGGACCGGCTGATACAGATACAATCAGAGCCGCCTCTGATTGCGAGCGGCGCTTTCGGAAGTGCGGCAACGCTGCTGGGAGCTACTCAGAAAACATTCGACACAGTGCCGGTTTAGCCAAACTTCGGGCCCTGGGCGCCATAAATTTAGGGCCCCTTTTAATAGTCTATGCCTTCGGAATGTTTTTTACAAGTTTCGATTTTTATTACAAAATAGAAATTTCGCAAAACTTATCAAATAAATTGCATTGTTTTTATTTTCGCAGTTGATATTTTTATTTTTATTGACATCATTTTTGATTTATAAATTCTACATATCGATACATGCATGCAAGAACATTGCAAGTGAATTTTTTGAGATTTTCACTTTTTCGCATATCTGGGGTCTAGTTAGGGGATATTTTTGGATAAAAATACAAAACTATTCAATTTCGCATTATTTCCCTCCCATTGTATCGGACAAAATGGACGTTTTCAACGGAAAAAACATAGTAAGGTTAATAATTACTAATTCAATAGTTTTTATAATTTACACTGTAAAGAGAGTTATAATTTTGGGTTTCCATTAGTTTGACTGTTAAAACATTGTAACGCTACTTACAATATTTTTGCCTGAAAATATCACAAATTTTTTAAAAGCAATGGCATTTACAATGTTCTTCCACGAAGTTTTATTGAGACACGATACGTTTACAATTGTAAAGTGATTACTTATTATGAACTAAAAGAAGTCCATTTTCCCCTTTTACCTGTTTTACAATTTTAAAAATAATAATATCATCGAGGTATACAAAGGCTACGGAGAACATTATTTATTACTCTTTGGAACGTGCTGGGTGCATTTTTGAGACCAAATGGCATGCTTTTAAACTGATAATGACCAGTGTCTGTAGAAAAAGCCGTTTTGGGTATATCTTCTGGTAACATCTCCATTTGGTGGCATCCGTTTGCTAAATCGAGGGTTGTTAAGGGTTGTAGCTTTGCCTAATGTGTCAAGTATATTTGTGATATTTGGTGATGGAAATTTATTATCTATAGTTTTTAAATGTAGTTTTCGAGAATCAGTTACGATGCGCCATTTTTTTTTGCAGAATCCAAATAGGACTGTTCAAGGGAGAGTTTGAGTGTCATTTAATTTTTTCATGTGTATGTTAGATAAAACAGGGTCAAACGAATACGTATTATCTGTTTTAAGAAAGCCAAACATTCTAAGGTGTTATAATATTTTTGCACGGAAATTGTTTAAAATCAAATACATTGTAACTTCTATATTTAAAATAATTGTTCTATGGAAAAACATAAGTCCGTTGGTAATTTGACGTAAAAAAGACATGAAAGTTTTACCCTTGCGCTATCCTTGTTTGTCAGAGCCGCCAAAGTAATATTTATGTAATATTTAGTGTCACCATTTGCTGTTTTCTGGTACGATAGAAAGACCAAGAAGAGATATCATCACCTAACCTAACTGTGAAATTTTCTGCGATCAGCAGCCGATTCCTTTTCTGATCGATACCCAATCGGGTGTCCTCGGTTTTTGGAAAGTAGTTTCGATGTTCAAAAGCCGATTTTTACCACAAAACATCATTAAATATGCCTCACAACGACCACACACAATTTTTTCATAATAAATCTTTGACAGGGAAAAGTATGATTAGCATTGCCATCGTTGGAGAGTTTTATGAAACAATAGCTTGTAACTTTCGTCTTTTTTTGCCAAGGCCAAATTACCAGCAGACTTTATCTATTGAGTGTTTGCCGAAACAGGTAGACAATAAATTTCCTTATTAGTCCCGCAATACGGTTATAATATATTTTATTAGAAAATTGCTTGTTGATGCACACTGCTGCGCGGTTAGCAATTCCACTTACATCACGAACGACACCGTCGCGGCGTCGTAAAACATTTGATTGATACGAAACAATAAGGGAAGACGAAACGAGAAAATAAAAGGCGTACATGCAAATGTTTTAGCGCGCGGATGTCGGCAACATCATAAAAAAGTCCCCCTTAATCCTGACAGATCCTTTTAACGCGCCTGCAGAACTAAACTTAGTTAGTCATTTGTCAGGGCCCAGCTGCGCCCTACAAGGAGATAGGCATTTTAATTCAGTTATTGAGCGTATTTTTTGGGCCGGGGAAAGACGCTTTAAAAATCATCATCGTGTCTGCGCATCCCCCGGGCAATAAAAACGCGAAAACAAATTGCCCCCCGGTGCGGGCGAAATCCGCAGGGGCATTTGTCTTTTTTTATTTTTCCGGCCGGGTGCTTAAACCGTTTGCGGCGAGCTATACGCGCGAAAATGAAACAAATCGGCTTTTGGGCCCGCGCACCTACGCAGATTTAAGGAAACGGTGATGGTCTTACACAGAGTGTTTTGAACGCTCTAGCGTCATGCACCCGCCGCCTTATTATTGGTCCAAAGGTCTCGTAGGTTGGTCCTATTCATACAGTGTTTCACAGAAATTCCGTATTTGTCTAAAGATGAGCGGGTTTTCAAAAAACTTGTTTTTAACCTAAACCTGTAATACTCGAAGAGCTCTACATTTTGGGATATAATTTTTGAAATAGTCCCATGGCTACGGCCTACTGTTATTAAAAGAAGACACACAATAATCAAAAAACCATATTAGACATTTTTTAAGAATTATTATAGTGCCATCGAATTGGCCATAGTTCAAAACACTTGGTACAAAATTTCAATACTCAAGTTAGACAACAAATAGTGTCTCCGGATTCGGAGTACCATGTACAAACCAACGAGCATATTTTGATAATTTTTTTTCAGGAATCGATTAAGTTTTGCTTAAGATATTATCTAACATGGTACAGCCAATCTAGCTTATTCTTAGGAAAAAATTATTTATTAAAAAAATATTTCTAGAGAAAAATGGGTTTTACATTAGGCGCTAGGCGAAAAATTAAAAATGTCTCAATCAATTATTTCTATAGTGATCTAGATATTATTATATTATTACATAATACTTGTATTATGCATAATATTACATAATGTTGAATACTATAAAGCCAACATGTCACAGGTGTGTTTTTTCTTTGTTGTAAATAAAAATATTGATAATTGCAGATGTCAGCAATGGAAAAAGGCCTTAGGGTTCGTCAAAGACCATACATTTGCGAATATTGCATCTGAAGAAGCTCATAAACGTATAAAAATTGACCAATCATTCACTTCGTCTGGAAAAAGTTTATTAACGACTGCTGTTCCATTAAGATTATTACCTACCAGAATCTTATGGTTAGAAGCATATTCGTATGCGTAATATGGCAGGCAGAGACAAGTCAACAATATTTTGTGAACTAAAAGCCATGTAAGGCAGTTCAGGACCATTTGGCAGTTTGACAGTAGGTATCTCCACGAGAATTTACTGAATATATAATCAATCAATTTGGAAAATATTTTTTTATCAAAATTTAACGACTTACCACATCAGGATGGCTTAAGTTCTAGCCTACTAAAGGAATTCCGATCAGTAAAATACATACATCCGTGTGCAAATTTTCCCATGATTATTTGGTCAATATATACGCGAGTTCGTGTATTTACTACACACTTAAATTTGCGAATAGGGAATTAATAACCCAAAGACAAAATAAATCGAATCCAAAACTTACCATTTTGCAAAACTTGTAAACTATATAAATAATTTTGTTCGCTCCTAGGTACACACCAATGACGTCAAAACCTATAGACGTGGTGCCCCATTGTTAAAATGCCCTTTATTTTGACTCCAAGATTAAATATATCCATACTATTCTAAAAACATGCTACAAACAAAGACAGAAAGTCAACCATCAACCAACCATACACCCGGTGATTCCCGGTTATAGTTCCTCCAGAATCACACTTAGATATCGCATGTTTTTTCTTGTTTGGGGGCGCCGGAAGCATCGGAACCCCACCTGAAGACTCGGGGAATGGTCTAACGACGCCAGAATCCGAGCCCAGAGTCGAAATAAGTTCGCTACGGCTCGACAAAAAGGGGCAATTTCTGACAATCTCGCGACATTTTCGGAATAATTTAAAGGAGCGCTTAGATTGTGATTAGTTGTGGGCGTCAAGCGTTTATCAAAACAAATCTGTCTATAGGTTCTGATGTCATTGGTACACACTTGTGCATATTTTTACTTAGTGCAACCAGCTTTACGGTGATTTGTATCGTCAGGCCCTCGTAAATAACCGAGTGGCGAGCTGACATTGATTTACGACTGGTCGCAAAAAACCGGCGGCTTTTTGACTGCTTCAAAGGAGTGATCTGACTTATAGTATTCTCTAGACTTTAGTTAGACTGTTAATGGACACGTTCCTGGTATGGAATATACTACCATATTATCGTCGCATAAAATAAAAAGAAAATACGATACAAAGACAAATTCCGCGACCGTGGCTCCTCCAACCAGCGTTTAGGGCCCAAGCGACCGTGCGGGGGTATATCGAGGATTCCCCACCTGGAAGGAGCCCCGGCAATCGATCGCCCTTTCCCTCCACACATAAATCGCGCCAGCGCGAATTTGTCAAGCGACGCGCAACCGGAGCGGGGCCGCGCCGGCGAACGTGCCTTGATTAGCCCTACTGGGATTTGCATATCGGATTTAACAAACCCGACTTTTAAATCGGGCCGCGAGCGCCCCCCGCCCCCGCGGTTTCGCGTATCCGGGAGGCGTGGGGGCCTGCGGGCAGGTATCGGGGGAGACGGTCGATTTCCGACCTCCAAATGCCCCCACAACAAACTCTCGCGACGCGCAATCAGTGGCGGATCTACTGGGGGGGGGGGGGGGGGGCTACAGGGGCTATAGCCCCCCCCCCTTGGCCTAATACCGTAAGGTAGGCACTTAAAAAATATGTCTGGCAATTAGAGATGGTGTGGAACTGCGTTTTCTTGGAACAGGTACAACCTGTTCCAGTTCCAGACAATACCTGTTCTTAAAAAACCTGTTCCAGTTCCAATATTATTAACTTCTAGTCTTCTAAGGCCTTGGTCCGAATCGCGCTGTCAGTTCTTACAGCGCTCAGATCGTTTAAAACGATTTGATTCACTCGCTGACAACTCGTTTCGGACCGGTTGTAAATGCGCTGACAGGAACATGCCATTTTGAGGTTATGTGGGCGTGAAGGTCGCAAAGTAACTATTATTATTGAACATTGAATCATTGATAAATATTGCTTCCGTTTCTAAAGAGGGTAAGCTAAATAGTTTTTATAGTACAAATTTAAAAATTTGGTGAAAGCAATGTGATTGGGACAGGGCCCGGCAGAGAACACGGGTCCAGTCACCGCCTTCACCGATCGACAGTTCACGTTCACAGTTGTTCTATTCTATTACTACGAGTAGAGCGGAACTGGAAAAGCAGAACGGAACTGAACGAAACTAAGAATATTAATGTATTAATAGTATTGTATTTTAATGAACAAAAAATATATTTTATTACAAAATTTCGGAAATAGAAGCCCTCCCTGGACTCCAGCCTAGATCCGCCACTGCGCGCAATCGACCTTGCGATGCGCGACAGTGCGAGATCTGACAACGCAGCACGCAGGCGTAACGATGTGTTTATGTTTCTTTCGTAAGAAATATCAAATATAACAATTTTCCGAATATTTTACTAAATCTACTTTTTACTTACTTTCCAGTGATCGACAAAATAATATTCTTTTTTATAACGTCATTAACTAAAATTTGACCATAACCAGTGAATAAGATTTAATCAATAATGTTTTAATTTAAAAAAGAAGAGGGTATGCAGTAGGTATACGTCCTCTGCAATAATAGTAGAAGCACAAGTTGTTGCATGGCTAGAGCGTGATACGCACGTGATAGGCTTGCTATTGACTACCCGGCAATAAAATCTGACCCGGCGGGCGAGTGCAGCGAGTCGGTGTTTCTTACAGAGGTGTATTGAGTTGGAAGTGGAACTTTATTTTTTTTCGATATAATTCTTTCGCTGTTTATTAATTGTTGCAGCTACGATTTGTCTTAAGTGAATCACTAGGTGTGCCCTAAAAGTTTTTAATACTGGGGCATTTTATTTTAATATTTTATATTATAAAATTCGTCCTTAATGCGGCCCTGCCTCGTATTAGCCCTCAGAATTGTTCACGTGTTTCCATCGTGTAAATGATTACGCGCCACTTGCATTTAGTTTGAATAGAGTGTAGAATGTTTAAAAATTCACAGATTTCGCAATCCTTGCAACCATCAGAGATATTGGATATATAATATGAAACATAAGTAACACAATTAACACAATTTGCGAGTTGGTAGTGTAGTAAGAATAGACATAATTTTTAATTAAACCAACTTATTATAATATTGGATCTCACTACTGACCACAATTTATATCACGACGTTCGCCGGCTAACTCGACTCTCATATATACGAACATAAACATTTCTAATGTTAAAAAATCTGCTCAGCTATCAAATAAAATTATATAGAACTTCGAAAGTATTGGATTTTCTGTGCAAGCGCACTTTTGGTATTAGCATAAGTTATTCTTATTTCCATTGTGCAAATACATGCATTGGGAACAGTTATTCTAATTTAAAATGGCATTTTAAATCGAAAATTTTATATCAACGTCGGTTCGAAAACATTTCATTTTATTATTAATTCAACAAAAAACATGGTACGGCCACAGATTCTGTAATCTGTGGTACGGTTCTGTATAACATTAGAACTCGATACACTTTTAAATGCGACATTTAATTCTCAACAAAAAGTGCATCTTGGCTTTTTTTAATTTCTGTTACGGTTTTATGTCTAATTTTACTTTTTAGATTTAGTTAATTTGTAAAAAAATTAAAATCAACTAAACTTATTTTTCCCAATAAATGTGTCTAAACCAAGGAATATGTAATCGATTAAAACAATAATGTTTCACAGGCCCTCCACAATATTCTAACTCAATTGGAAAAGTACAGGAATAAAAGAAACTATAATTTGCACTCTAAATGCGCGACATCAACATGACGATACGTCACAATGAGATCTGACAATATTGCACGCGAGAGAGCTGCGTTCGGAAATACAGGATGATTTTTTTAGGTCTACCGCCGCGATTTTCTCTCTTATTTCGCGCCCTACAAAAAAATCGTAAGAAACAAAAATGTTGCAATTTTGGAGAGCTAAATGGTGCTGCAAAAGAAATCGGCATCCATGGCCAACTTGTCGCGCAATATTAAAAAAACCTCAAATTGAGCAAAACTATTAATAGCCGTAGAATGTTTATTTTAAGAGACAGAGAAAAACTTTTATATTGAAAATTGATGGCACTGAGAAGCTTTATCCATCCACGTAGTCAGATAGTTTCAAAAAATTATACAGGGTCTTCGGCTCTCTTGAGACCATGAAAATTTTTGTCGATTTAAAGTGTTTTTAGTACACCGCGAAAAGTTGGGCATGGAGGCCCATTCCTTTTTTTAAGTCGCCTCACTGACCAAAATTGCCATATTTTGTTTTCTTACGTATTTTCTGTGCGGCCTAAAATAAGCGAGAAAATCGCTTAATAAGAAATAAACAAAAAAAATTTCGTAGCCTCAAGAGAGCCGAAGAGCCTGTGTAATTTTCTGAAACTAGCTGAATATCTGGGTGGATAAAGCTTCTCAGTGCCATCAATTTTCAATATAAAAGTTTTCCTCTGTATCATAAAATAAACATTCCACGGCTATTAATAGTTTTGCTCAATTTGAGGTTTTTTTAATATTGCGAGACAAGTTGGCCATGGATGCCGATTTCTTTTACAGCACCACTTAGCTGTCCAAAATTGCAACATTTTTGTCTCTTACGCTTTTTTTGTAGGGCGTAAAATAAGCGAGAAAATGGCGGTGGTAGACCTAAAAAAATCATCCTGTATACTGACGCTCAGATGATCCAAATGATCTCACGACGCAGAATTCTTTGCGAACAACTTCTTATTTAAGCGGTGCGCCGAATATTTGTATGTAATTTTTGCAATCCTACCACAATAATTCTACTTCAATATCATGTTGCCAACGCTGCCAAGATATTTGAATTCGTATTTTTTAATGTGAATGTTTGTAGTATCGACTGGTCACTCTTATTAGTCACAAAATATAAGACGTTGTTCACAATTCACTATGATATTCTCATTATTCTATTCTCGATAGCGCTTTTAAACTAAATAGTGTAGGTACTACAAGAAAAAATCAACGCAGTATAATTAGCTTTACATCTGATAAAGATCTACATCAAAAGTTCAAGAAATTTCTCATAAGACCGAACATCCATTTCACCTACGAACTCTCCGTTTTCTTGCACCTCTGTCCTCTGCGGTCCCCCTACTAACCGTTTGTCCGTCTATATCGTAACAGTCGAGGATCCTCCAACAGGAAACGTTATTTCGCGGAACACAATTACGCGCTAGATTGGCGGAGAGGCAGATAGGATCTGCGCGGCGCGGCGAGGCGCGGCCTCCCCGCCCCGCTAAGTGAATTTCTCGAACTCCATCTCGATATCTTAATATTGTTTAATGCAGTGGCGGCGCTGGAGCGCGCGATGCCCCGCCGATAACGTCGGAATCGAAGTGTCAGATTACGCCCTTAATGAGCGGTGCGAGCGGGTTTTTAAGGCGCATTTGAATACATTAACATCGTACGTTACGAATCGATTGATCGCGTTTCGGCGCCTATCTAGCATCTTTATGGTACTTAGCGATTGGGGATTTTCGGGTCGAGGCGTTGCGACGGCGCTGGTAAGCAGATGATGACGGGGTCGCGGCATCAGCCTCCTTCGGCTAACTATCTCACGAGAACGCCAGAGGTTCGATGGATCAGATAGACCGGTGTACTCATTTTTTTATTAATATCTTAATAAGAAAAGTTTAGCCGTCCTTTCCCCCTTTCGTTTTGGTTCTCACAAAACATCTGGTACATGAAATGGGCCCACTACATCTTTGTGTATCTAATAATGAAAGTCATTCAACCACTGGTTAGTATGGGGAGTTCAGGGACAGGTGGCGCTGTCGACCAGAAATGTTACACTGGTCATTTTCCAACGTCTCCAATCTACTGGCTGACTATTAGTGCGTTGTCTATCTACTAACTTTCGTCAGTAGATAGAAAAGGACTACACTATCCACCCATACCAGCTGACCAAAGTTAGATTCGACTTTGTGCGAGACAGAAATCTCTTCTTTTCCAAAACGCGGCTCAGTCATGTTTCCTATCTTTCAAGTACCTACCTAGTTTTAACCTTCAAATATAAGTTATATATTTTTTTGTCAGGACCATCGTGAATACATGAAACAAGTGTGAAATAGCGCTATCGCTATCCTTGTTATTTTATAAAAAAAATTGTGTTTGGTGGTTGTCGCGGCAATATTCTCAAAATATTTATGATGTTTTGTGGTAGAATCGGCTTTAACATCGAAACTACTTTCTAAACCCGAGAACACCCGATTGGATGCCAAATGGGTACGATTTTTATGAAGTTTGGCTACGTTGTACACTTTAAATGTCTGTGGTAATTTGTTCGTGAAGTACCCAAAGTAATAGGTATTTATGTTGGAACTCGGCAATTATGGCAATATTAGCCATAATTTTACCTTGTCAACGATTTATTTTATTAAAAAAATGTCAGTGGTCGTTGTGCAGCACAACAAATTTATGATGTTTTGTGGTAGAAATTGGCTTTAGAATATCGAAACTACTTTCCAAAACGGAAAACACGTGATCGGAAAACAGTTTCGCTTTCGCTGCTGATCGCAGAAAATTTCACCATATGGTGGCAATATCTCTTCTTCGTCTTTCTATGATACCACAAAACAGCAAATGGTGACAATAAGTCACAGAAATTTCTGTGCAATAAACAGTGAATTTTCAATGCCAACATAAACAAGGCAAGCGCTAGGACCGCACTTTCGTATCTTTGTCCAATGCCAAATTACCAACAGTCTCGTCTTTACAATTATTCGAAAATTAAACTACAGAATCCTGTATAGGAATAGCTCGAGATTCTTTCCAATATCGATACCACTAGACCGCTCTATCGAAAACAGTCGGTCGGTTACCTAGTGGGTTGACATAAAAATTTATGGTATCGCGTCCCCTTCTGCGAACCGACACCCTGGTCATTATTGGTGGCAACACCCGCTTCTAAAATCGCAGGAAATACGGCGCTCTGACGTAGAATTAATTTTCCCTGGCCCCTGGATTTAATTAAATGTAAATATTAAGGGCCGTATTTGATCGAGACGGGACGAGACAACCCGGTGCACCTTGGATCTTGCGCACGTTCGGTGCATAGGGTGGGGTTATTTATCGTGGATAGAAATTTTTCATTTCAACGAAGAACAGGCTCGATTTTCTAAAACGATAAAAATGATATTTATTGAATTTTGCTTGGAAAGATTCGACATGGGAAATAGGCAACATTTTAAAAATGCCATTGTGTAAGAGACAATACATGAAAATGAGTCATCACAAATCGCAAAGTATGGAGAGCTGGTTATTGTTTTATACTCAAACGTGGGTATTATCGATTAAGTTTTGAAAAGAGCACCTATTTTTTGTTCTAGGTCCCTTGAAACTAATACAGAATATTCTATTAAAATTAAGAACTTTGATGTTCTAATCAAAGTTCTTAATTCCTTATTGTTGTTTATCGATTAAAATCAGCCACAATATGTGATCTGTGTTCAATGGTGTTCGTTCGTTATAAACCAGGGACTCTTGAAAGTAAGGGGATCCAGCATTATACCTTCCAAAGTGAGGCCTATTCTTTCCTCAAGTGATGCCAAGTTTGCCACTTTATTAAAGAATCTATGAATATAACAGGTACTTTGATTGTTGGTAAAAATTAATAATGGTTTCCATGATTTCTAAAAATTAGGCTTGACAATTTTGTTTCTACAAGTGCAGAATGTGGCAACTGTCAAATGAAACAAATTTATTTTATAGTTGAAATTGATTTCCAGCAATTATTTCTACGAATTTAAGTAATAAGATGGTAAGTCAGTGCCGATTTTGCTTATTTAAGACTTTGTCGCTATTGCACCTTGTTACCAGGTTCCTCAATCCATTGGTAATATATGTATACTTGAACTTTCTTCCCTTGTTGAATGTATCTAGCCAAAGAACTTTCACAGATTTCGGGATGGACTAATAAGATTAGGTCTAGTAGTTCTAATCATGGTAGTTTTTCTCGGTGTTCATTATAAAATATTTGTAATTTTATTTCTCTCCCAAGGTACTTCACAAACTTAAAATAAACTTGTAGTCGTAGATAAAAACTCTTTAAAAAAAGACCTGACTGAAGCTACCTGCTTGGAAGAAAACTTAAAAATTGTGAATTATGATGGGACATATTTTGTCTCCTTTAGAATCTATGACATTGGAATGTCACATAAAACCTGATGGCAGTTGGACACTGACATATATATCATAACCTTGTACCAACCCCCTTGTGGTCTCCTTGGAGTCTACAGAAAACAAACTTCCCCTCAAGGATTCACTTTTTCTATGTGATAGACTGTGACGTGCTGGGTCCCCTTATTTTAAAGAGTCCCTGTTTTAAACCAGTGGCTATTTCAATACCCGCCAAAACGAGGTACAAATGCACTTGGGAGATAAGGGCCGGGAGGGGTAGCGGAAAGCCGAGAGCAAACGTTATTAGCAACTCGACAATTGAAGAATGTAATATTAAGATTAATTGCGACGGATTCGGAGTTCTTATCGCTGGCCGGCGCGAAGACCGGAGTCCTATTCAAACAGAGCGCCAGTCATTAGGCCCTGTTTGCTCTGCGCCTCCGCGTTTGCTAGGCCACCACCGTACCCTGGCGTCTACAAACTTTCATACGGAATTAAAATAATATAGTTGCAAATATAATTTGTTGGTGGAGTTTACAGCTCTGCTTTTTTTGTAAGGCTAAACACTATACTATACAGGGTGTTTGTCTGAAACACCCTGCATTATATAACATGTGAACATACAATACGGACGGTTGTATGAGAACCATCCGTGTTGGACTATTTCATGCTATGGCTATGGCACTCAATCCGCAATTAAGAGAACCATCGTTCAGCGTCGATAGGCCATTACTCGCCCACTGAGGCGGTGCGAATCGTGTGTGGCATGAGGGGCATTGGCGTAGGATGGGCACAAAAATTTGGGGGGTTAAAGCCCAGACCTGAAAGTGGTACCCACTGAAAAAGTAAACATCCAGATAATTTGAGTATTCATTATTTTGCTCATACTGAATGATTAGGTAGATAAAACTAAACTGTTTATATTCAACCACCGTTCAAATTTCAACAACAACCACACTTGCTGTATATTTTTCTTGATAAGTTTATTCTCACTAATTCTATGATATGAATAAATAAATCATTTATTATTATTATTTTGGTGTTAATAATAATTTCGACGAATACCTTCCTGGACTCTACGCCGCTGATTCACCGAGGCATTGCTCGAAACTATTGCGGATTCGCTTGGCAATAATTAAAATTTAATGATGCTGGTTTTCGAGTTCACTTGTGCGTCATCTTGAGTTAGCGTATCAATTTGAGGCTGGTCCGCTCTCCTAGAAAATCCAGCCAGGAATCCAGGCAAGAATTAATATTGTATCCCCCCTCCGCGAGGCCTCGGGGCTATTAATATCTGCACTGCGTAATGCTAATTATTATTTAATAACTCCTATCTGCGACTTCTCTCCACCTCTGATTGACTTCAAATTGCCTGGCTGGCTAATTAAATTTCGTGCGCGAGTTTGGTTTTTAATTGGGAATACTTTGTTCCCCTCACGAAGAAAAGAAGGATTTAATTCCAGACGAAAAATGCAAAGTAATGATGAGCAAAGATCTTTGAACAACGATTATAACTTATAACCCATTGCCGTCTTATTTTTTCTTTTCGAAAACTTTATTATCAGTGTAAGTATATTTTTTGATTGTTAACAAACCCTAAGGAATAATATATGACCTATCTATGTTGAACGATTCTTCATGCCATCCACATCACACATGTCCGGAATGATTCTGTAACATATTGAAAAATTCTCGCGTAAAAACGTTTGTTAGACGTCGAATCAGAGCTCGAGAACATTTATCAAAAGGGAGGTAACGTCGTCACCCATATAAGACTGCGTCTATCGAAAAACAGGGGGGCGATTGCGATGACTTTGCCCCAAATTCGATCAATCACATTTTCTGTGCGGAATTGAAAATTTCATACCAACCAAATTCGTTGTTGATAAGGATATGCGATGGTTTGGCAGGTTTGCCCCCATTTGTGGATTCGGATCAAAGATTATTAGAATAAAGATAGAAAGTGTAAAAAGTTGTCGAAAGACACGCTGTTTTTCTAATGGTATATTTGGTACGGAAATAGAGGACTAACAAATTGGATGCTAGTCGACGAGTAGATGTGTTGGTGGAACGCGTAAAAATTAAGGACCGACCACAAAAAAACAAAGTGACGACGATGATGTTAGATTAATTAGGAGACAAATGAGACGAAAACAGCGCTGAGCAAGCCATGAAATGAGGCTCTTTCATCATTCCTGCCCTGACAGCTTACAAGATAGTCTTCTCGTTAAAACTAATAAGCATAATATCATTTTTTCGAGTCCTTTAAGATAGAAAGATAATAATTATCGAATCGGGTTGTGTATGGTTGCACGAAAAAAAAGAGGAATCGTAATATATCTGTCATGAATGATTTATTTCGTTAATTACGAAAGGAGATAATTAATTGTGTTTTAATTTTGACCGAATACAATATATGTACAATATATGGCATTTTAAGCGTAATTATAAAAATTCTCAACTGGAGTGGAGATTAACGTCAGTCTTTACAATTAATCAGAATCACTTCGAAGCATATATATATATATCGTAAAATTATATCCAATAATTGCTTTTCTAATTATTTAATATAAGATACTAATTTATAGAGTAAGAACCACACGAACTATTCGAGGCAATTCATCTGAAATTTGGTTCACAGAGTACAGCCAGCGGCGTAGATATGAGCAGTTTTGCAAAATTATTACCAACAAACTGTTAGGTAGGTACAGGCTCTTTCAAACTCGATACCCCAGGCCTGTTGTGAACAACTGAAAACAGAAAAAATAACTGCTTTTGATCCGACACAAATCCTATACAACCGTAGTCAAAAATGTCTAAACGTGGAAAATTCAAAATCATTTTAACACGTGTGACTATAAACATAATGCTTGGAAGGAATTAATAAAACAGATACAGGTTGTTAATCATTTTTTTATTAAAATCTCAGAAACAAATAAATTACAATAACTAAAATAGGCAACAAAAATATCTCACTATTATTTATGGCTCCTATAGAATCAGTAGCGCAGCCGGGTGTGCGTCACGCCTCCCTTTCAATCTACGCCCATGGATATTTTGCGAAATTGATTCGTTTTTTGTATTGCCCATCCTGAACCGGCACTATACTAAAGACCCGAGCATGGCGTCATATTTCATTGTTGTTTGCGGACTGGGGTGGCGCTACTCGACGAAAAAAATGGCGACTTATTATAGGTTATATAGAGTGGTTGTCTGTGGTTATAGGTCAGTTTCTGACGTTTTGAATGTCCCATATTTTATCCAGCTTTATTACAATTTCACGAATTCCCTTTGCGTTGAATATTTCGCGGTTTTGTTACTTAGTACCAGAGCTTTTATAGATAGATTTATTTGTGATCACTTAACATGAAATTTCCATGCTCATTAAGAAAATCGTATGCACGGACCAGGGACTCTTTAAAATAAGGGGATCCAGCATGTCACAGTCTATCACATAGGAAAAGTGAAGCCTTGAGGGGAAGTTGGTTTTCTGTATAGTCTAAGGAGACCACATAAGTGGGCTGGTACAAGGTTATGTTATATGTCAGTGTCCAACTGCCATCAGGTTTTATGTGACATGCCAGTGCCATAGATTCCAAAGGAGGCAAAATATTTCCCATCATAGTTCACAATTTTTAAGTTTTCTAACTTCTAACATTAAAGATAATGCGGCCGCCTGTAGTAGTCCCAATAATTGCAACCAGATTTTTCTTGTCTCACCTTTAGTAATCCTACAATTTCTATTACGTGGGCATTACGTATAAGGAAGTAGTTCAAAACAAAAATGGTATTTCGTAAATTTTAAATTATGAAGCAGGTAGCTTCAGTCAGGTCTTTTTTAAACAGTTTTTATCTACAACTATAAGTTTATTTTACGTTTGTGAGGTACCTTGGGAGAGAAATAAAATTACAAAAATTTTATAATGAGCACCGGGAAAAACTACATGATTAGAACTAAGTACAAGACCTAATCTTATTAGTCCATCCCGAAATCTGTGAAAGTTCTTTGGGTAGATACATTCAACAAGGGAAGAAAGTTCAAGTACGTACCTATTATACCTACATATTACAAATGGTTCGAGGAACCTGGTAACAAGGTGCAATAGCGACAAATTCTCAAATAAGCAAAATCGGCACTGACTTACCATACTTATATTACTTAAATTCCTGGAAATAATTGCAGGAAATCAAATTCAAATATATATTTGATTCATTTGGCACTTGCCATAAAATATCCTGTTTGTTGACAGAACATTGTCAAGTCTAATTTTTAGAAATCATGGAAACCATTATTAATTGTTACTAACAATCAAAGTACCTGTTATATTCATAGATTCTCCAATAAAATTGCATACTTGGCATCATTGAGACCATTAGAATGAGGAAAGAAACGGCCTCACTTTGGAAAGTATAACGCTGGGTCCCCTTACTTTAAAGGGTCCCTGGCAGGGACCATTACGTGAATTGCAGAAAAATAAACACTATTTTGGAATTACGGGACGATCTGTTCAACCAGTTGAAGAAGCGAGAATTCGGGATATTATATTTTGGAAGAGTATTTTGTATAATGTATACAAGAATGAAAATAGAAAATTTTGTTTATGGCCTCAATGCGAAGAAACTGAAAAATCTAATGCGTTCTATACTACTTACTTACACTACAACTAGCCATGGACTTCATTTCAAACCAAAAGGCATTTCAAACCAGCAGCGCTATGCACACTGCACAGGTCTTTCATATAGCTATAATGTTGGTCTAGGCCCATCCAAAGGTTCTGTTTCCTCTGTCGCTTTGGAGATCTATTTTTGATTAATTTTCCTGGACTAGCCAACTCTATCCACGGGTCCTCGAACGCCGCACAATGATTCACGGCACCGATCCATAAATCTGCCAGGCCGCCTCGGACGGATCCCGAGAAGTCAAACAACTCGAACCCGGCCGCCAGCCCCCACGGCGTGGCAGGGGTTGGAATCGGTCCCGATCTTATCCATTAATTATAATGCGAATCTGCAGACGTCATGAGAAATTAAAGGATTTTTATGCGGCTGGAAACCGGAAGGCGGCTGTTTGAATACCGGGGACTTTGCGCAACTCATTATGGCGCCGGGACCCCATAAATCACCGCTTATCTCGGGCCGCGGGTATACGCCAAGGAAAAATATTAATAATGGCAGAACGGTTCCATAAACAAACGTCGAAACGTAATGGAAAGCCGAGCATGCTAATGGGGCTTTTTCCAGCACAAAGTTTTGTCGGCGGCAAAGCGGAAAAAAGAACCTCAAAGATACGCTAGAGGAAAACAAAAATGTATATTTTTTGGCCGTATAATTGGGTTTCCCTAACCTAAAAATTATGTACCATTAGATTTTAAAACTGCTTAATTCCTAATCAAACCCCAATTTGATACGCCTCTGGAATGCTATATATTTTTTTATTTTTTTTACTAGTTTTCCTAACGCTTATGCTTTACAAACAAGTTACCTTTTAATATGGAGATAATTAAGAATTTTTGATATACCTACAGAAATAATAATTATAGGTATTTTATTAACTATCAATAACAATAAGTTGGCTAAGAGTTTGAACATTTTATTTACACTTAATCGTAACTTGCAATTCGAAGCAACTTTCCTTTATTTACCGTATCTCATACAGGGCGTTCGAATTTTGAGCGTGAAAGTCGAAAAAACTCCATACCTGTATTAAAATGTCAATCACTTCTAATTCATAAAGATAAAATTTTCCAACAAGAAAAATAGACCACTCCAGTGGCGTACCTACCAATTGGGATTTGATTAGGAAAAATATATTTGACCATCATTTCTTATTTAAAAATATACAGTGTGTCCACAAAAGAAGAACAGCAGAAATCAATTCGTATGTAAAATCACGATAGACTTACCCACGGTATGTCATTGCGCATCTTGTGACGTCAGTTGAGAATCAGAATTTAAATTGCTCCATATGTTTTACACAGCAATAGATACTTTTTTATGGGTTTTTGCTTATTTCTTTTAAATAAATGTTGTTAAAAATATGTAGAATGTATTACTAGATAAATGAATGAATATTTTGTTGATAAAAAACACATTTAATTTGATACGCTGACTGCACATACGCTGACTGCACATCCCGACATTTTTGGCCTATTTCAAAGCACTGTCAAGCTGGAGTGACGATCAGCCAGTTGTTTACACTTTTTTCTTGACACATTAAACTGTAAACTATAAAAAATCGTAAAACACAACCGCAGCCGCTGCATTATTTAGAATTCGTGATTCGCAACTGACGTAGATGCCTTGTTTTCGGATTCGTTAGTGACATAGGTACCGTGGGTAAGTGTATCGTGTGTAAAATCACAACTGCCGGAAATTTTATCGACACATTTTTCTAAGGAACTATTTTTTGTAGAAAGTTTACGAGTATCAAAGACAATCCCAGAGACAATAGTTATTGACATTTTAATAGTAAGATTTTTCGACTTTCATGCGAGCCTTTGGGATTTTACTACATATATTTTAATACTTCACGAGTATGATTTCTTTATTGATTTCTTGTTATTTATATCTTCAAAACGATTCATTTTGAACGAGTTTACTGTTTTCAATAATCGCGAAAATGACAGCTTCGACTGGGGCGTCCGAGTAAAGAAAGAACAAGTTGTTTGGATGTTCAAGACAGGCCCGATTTTTTCACCTTTTTAACACTGGTATATTTTCTGGATGGGTCTGTCAGAAATTTAAACAGAGGTAAAATATAAGCAATTCAGCAATGTAAAAATTATATGAATTCATAATTTGTATACAGCATAATTTCCCGCTTGTCATGTTTTTGGTGATTTAATTTTTTTCCAATAATAAACTTCAGAGGCATCCTTTTGAGGTCGAAATCCACGACCAGTTAAAATTTATGTTCTAATCAAAGTTACCAGTACATATAAAAATAATTATTAATACATTAAGGAAATAATTATTTCAAGAAAAAATTACCACTATTTATTATTTTAGACAAAATAAAACGTCGGTTATAATCTAAAAGAGGCTAAATACAAATTTTGAAATCAGAATCATAATACTTAAATTTGGTATTTTTTCCATTGTTTGAACAGGGTGTTTTTGAGATATGAACTATGGTTTCCATTTAAAAAAAAAATAAAACTTTGGTTCATATCTCAAAAACTATTAACGCTACCAAAAAACTAATCATTCCATTCGATTCTACACCAAAAAATCTATAAAAATAGTTGTTTAAATTTGTCGATATATATAAGTTGTAGCCAGGAGAGAGGTTTCCAAAAAAAAAAACGAAAATTTCAGTCCTGCGCCAATGCGCGGAAACTATAAAAATTACCTAAAATCTGATAGGTCCACCAAATTCCTCTCAAAAAAGTAGTACAGTGACGTGAAAACCGCAACCCTCTAGCTTTAATAATAACCGAGATTTTTGAGAAAAACACTAAAAAACACCCAAAATGGGACACCCTGTACATTCCGCAAAAAATGAGAAGTTTCAGTAAACGTCAGTAATTCATCAGCATCTTATTCAACTCTGATATTTTGATATCGTGAATGTATAAGTGTTCACCAAATAATAGCTCTGCGTAAAAGAAATTTAAAAATTGGACACATGACTTCATTTCCATTAAAAAAATCGTCGAAATGACACCCCAAAATAATGTCCAAGGCTTCCGTGAATGAATACAAAGACCATCATCCAGGCTACGTCACAGTTTCTACCGGGATTTATATGAATACCGGTACCGGGAGGCTTGACCCAGCGTTAAATAATCTGAGCGAGTTCAAGAACAACGAAAAGAAGATTGTCGTTGGACCAACTCTGATTGACCATGACTAAATGATAAATATACGCGCTGATCCAAAAGTTAAGAGGGAGGTTACTTTATAACTGTGTTTTTTAAAGAATTTATTTTGCGTAACGAAAAATTAATGCGCCCAAAATCCGCACTCGCAAAGCATTACCTCTAAAACCGCCAGAGTGTTTCGTCCTCATACACAAAAGGACGTTCCAAAGTCCCCCCCCCCTTTGAGCCAGTCCCCGGATAACTTTCAGCCGGGAATCCTTAATTTCGATTTCCTCTCCATTTAGCGTCCGAGAGAGGCACACATAAAATAATAGTATAATAGGACTTGGCGCCGCTTAATTTTTTAATGGCCAAATGCTTTTAGAGACGTCCCAAGTTAGACTCTGAATATTTAAAAGTAATACGGCAACCGCCCCCATTAAGGGTAGCAATTTCGGCGGGGAGCAGCTATAATTCCGGGGGAGAAATTGCACGAACACCAGGTGTGACGAGCGGGAAATTTGATTTCGGTTAAAAGTAAAAACGCGTAAACAGAAAATATTGCGGAGGCGGTTTTTTTATTGGCCTCCGAGGAAGAGGAAGGCGCAATAAGGCGTTTTTTTTTAAATTGAGAAAGATTGCGCGAATGCGGCCGCCGCTGTCTGCGCCTGCTTTGGGGGATGAGCCGACGTTTATGTCCCTACATCATCCCAGGGAAATATCGCCGAGTGGCGCAACTGGCGGATTTATCGAAGTAATAAAGCCCGGTGCTTGGTGCAATATGTCTAGAGAGATAGAGCAACAACGGTAACAACTCCGACGCGGCAATGTTTTACAAGTCTTAGAAATTTCGTATAACATAATATAAGGCAAAGATTTTATACTCAAAACTTCCCTATACTTACAAGCCATATACTTTTACAAGTGAGGCAACACTGTTTGTTGTTTTGAATTTGTCGTTTCCGCTCTCTATGTATACTGTACTGGCAGCTCTAAAGGTGTCGTCTGGCGTTCAATGTGTAAGATCCCGAGGCCACGATAAAGACAGGCCATGGCGCTAACGCATAATCGCGTAGTCACTTGGCCAACTTAGACCTATAAATTAAAAGGCATTTTTGGAGATAAGTAGAAAAAACAAATTTCGTAACAAATTGGACAGTTTTCTTTCATCTATTACATTATTGGTTTTGTACATCCAGGCTTTCTCTAATTTTTTTTTCAAAATTTTCAACCTGCCTCAGCTGTTTTGGTAAAACGGCACTGCACTAAAATATTTTGGCACATTCTCAAAAATTTTGGGACAGCACCTTCCTTTAGCTTAGGTGATGTTCTCTATAGGTATATTCCTCCCACAACACATTTGTCCACTTTAAGGCTCAATGTACAGCACGTATCTGGTGATTCAACATTTTGACCCATAAAATGGCTTTTTTCGATCTGTAGCGAGTAACACGCAAAATTTTAAATTTTCGTCAATACAAATTTTAATCTAAGTAATTACTCACATTTTGGGACAAAAATTATTTAAAAATATTTATCACAATGGCCGTTATTAGGCTTTTTGCGCAAATGCTAATAACGGCCATTGTGATATAGATTTTTTAATAATTTTTGTCTCAAAATGTGAGTAATTACTTAGATTAAAATTTGTATTGACAAAAATTTAAAATTTTGCTTGTTACTCGATACAGATCGAAAAAAGCCATTTTATGGGTCAAAATGTTGAATCACCACGCACGTGCTATACATTGAGTCTTAATTGTTTCACTTTCTAGAAAATGTGTTAGCCACACATACTTAAGGATTTTTTAGAAATTAAATCTCAGTTGGAATTTGACGAATCCATTTTTGGCGCAAATTTTCATCTCGAGGCAAAGCAAATGTTGTTATGGTGACATTTTCTTCCTGGCTTTTGTAACATGTATAAATATAATATAAATGGACCCAATATTTGATATTTAGGTTATTTCTTACGAAATTAAAAATGAAAACTCACCTCAGTATATCTACTGTAAATAATGACGAGGTCCCAGTTGATCGGCAGCGTGAAAGGCCGAATAGGAACCGAATGAGGGCGTGGGTCGACGACAAAAATCCTCGAGTTCGTTACATCACTGATTTATTTCGGACAAGGTAAATGGTTAATACAAAATACATACACCCGAACGTGGTCAACGGGAACGGCTTCCAGCCACCCCGACCGTCTGAACTCGAGAATCTCCCGTAAGCAGTTCACCCGTCCGTGTCTCAGTCTCCACTGTCCATTCCGGGGGGAGAATTCCCCTTACAGCGCTTACGCGTCGGCGCGAGCGGCACCAATACTCCTGGACGGCACGGCTCCCACCCAGACGCCATAATAACACGTGGGCGGTTCCCCTCCGCCAGGGCACACGCGCACTAGACACAAACTTGTTTCTAAAATATAAACTAAGACGTTTAAAAACACTTTAAACATTGAAAACTTCTCAAAACCCAAGCCTCCGCTTTCAGTTATGTGACAATTGACATGTAACGTCGGACTAAGATGGTCACGTGATTTTTGTGCGCCATGGCCTGTCTTTATGGTAGACCTCGGTAAGATCCATAATGAGAAATCGAATAAGTAGAAGAGGGATAGGTATAAATTCGACGTTGCCACTACTTGAAAGCAATAAAATATTACAACCAAGGTAGGGGAAGGCACAAGCGAGTAGCAAATGTAATGTGATTATAATAAATTATTATTATCATAGGGAATTAAGTAGTGGGAGGTGGTGGGGTGAAGCACGGTCAAATTAGATAGTAGAGGCGGCGCCAGGCCTCCACTGAAGGATTCCCCACCCAATCGATTAGTAGGTAGAACTTACTTGCGGTTAGTGCCCGTCCACCGCGATGGGTCGAACCGCTTCGATTACGTTAGTAAGTAGTAGCAACGTCACCTTCATATCCATCTCTCTTATGCTTATTCGATTTCTTATTATGGGTATATTTTTACACACTGTTCGTCAAACGATATCTTTAGCACTGCCAGATATACTTCATCCTAACTAAGTCCAGCGTGGCCGTCATTGTTGAAACGGACGACGCTAATGGAGTCACGAGCTTTCAGAAAGCTGTTGGTTATGACACCAATTATGAAGTATTATGCCCAATGGTATAATATGGAATATATTTTATTGTAATTGCCGTTTCGTTGAATTTTAACGGGCAGCTGTGTGCACGGGCACCGCATAAAAATTTACATTTCGGCTAAAAGATCAAATCGTCAGATCGCATGTTGCCCTGTTATAATGCATTTATAATTTTAGTACAATAACGAAAATTGGCCGGGTCGATCTCGTCCATGTTTATAATTGGGGCTGTTTGTTTACGCGGGCTCTAACTGCGAGCGATAATTTAGAGACACCCGATTTTGGTGGAATGCTAAACCATCGTATATATAAATAACTGTAGTAGCTTCACTTGGCCGCGGCACTTTGATCTCGTCGGGAAATTGTAATTGGAACCACAAAAGGAAACGCTCTGTTCCCGTCGCCTTCGCCATTATCTGCTGTCGACTGGGCTATAGATGAACTGCGTCTTGCACGTATTTCATCGGGCGCGAGATGTAACGCGGTCGGACTGCCTCGGCCATATTCGGAGTCGGAGTGACCGTTGTATCTGTTATATCTTGATTGCTTAAGGACGTTTCATTGTTACAGGTTACGCGAGGAAAGGTGCGATCCGGATAGACCTATCCAGATGGACACGAAAGCCAGAGATCTCAGCCCTAGAAATGGTGAGTAGATTTTGAAATTTTTCAAGAAAATACTAATTCAAAATATATCGTATAAACCCTCTATAGGAGCTATGTCCTAAAAATATTTTTTTGTAGGATTTTTTTACATTTTCACACAAATACACACTGACGAAATACACATACAGTCATAAATTTGGACAACAAATGTGAATTTCTTTTATTTTTAATTTGTTAAAAGTTGTGTTTTGGGCAAAAAATTACGATTTTTCAAATTCGATCAACACAAATTTCTAATTGCTAAGTATGGGAAATTCAACTTTGTCAATAAATTCTTATTTTATCCGAAAATTTTTCGGAGTAGCCGACTGTGATTTCGGATTTGACGCATTCTCTCAATTCTAAACAACTTTTCTTAATACCATTTTTCAATATTTTCAAAAATATGGGTACTTTATTCTTGCGCACTTTCATATTTTTGATCCTCTCTCGTACGCGACAAAATATATTTAATGCCATTTATCAACAATAAAACTTTCATAGATGTTACAAATAAAATAATTTACGTTTTTAGTTTTTCTCTATAGTTTTTACAAGCGGCGTATATTTTCTGGAGATGATATAAGTATTTCTCATTTGTTACATTATACAGGGTTATTGGTTATTGGTAATTCGATACATTCCTTTGGAGATGTGATACGGGAGGAGGTAAGGAGTAAATTTAATCCTATATGCTTTGTGCAAAACTCATTTTTTTTTATATATTTTTGACAACTTTTTATTTAAAATTTTCCTATGATCTAAATGTTTCCGGACTTTTTTAATTCCAAACATAAGACCACCGTGTTGGGCAAGTAAATCCAATTGAAAAGCTTAAAATAGTTCTGTAGATTTTTTTGTCTACTAAGAAAAATTGAAATATCTCAAAAACTATTGAGTTTTGCATAATGCATATTATAGGATTAAATTTACTCCTTACCTCTTCCCCTATCACATCTCCAAAGGAATGTATCGAATTACCAATATCCCTCTATATTTCAGATATTTCACTATTAGCTGTCTATAGGATCTTCCACGCAAAACTTTCCTTTTTTTATTTTTTGAGCGAGCTTAGTTCCAAAATTAGAATTAAAATCACACCCGTTCAGTGCGTTCACTAAATTTCCTAATAAGTCTACTTTGATCTTTTTGCATTTTTGCATTTTGTTTCTTTCTAGTACCCTAAATTGTTTTTTTTTTCAAAAGAGGTACTTACGAAAAAGTTTATTTGAAAAAGTTCTTAGCGATTAAAAAATACTTCAACATACGTGGAGTAATCTGTAATTATAGCTAAGTAGAGGATGTTTCAGAAAATCCTGGAATAACGTCTGGAGCATACAGAACTTCAAAGAATAAAAATAAAATTCTTATTGACCATGTGTCTATATCGTCTTTAGTTTCTTATTAGATGGTCTGTAACATTTGAAAGCGATAGGTGAAGAATTCATGTTTCGAATATGGGAGTTGACAGGTGTTTCGGAGCAAGTTTCGCCAATTTCATCGCAAACGGTTGATTTTATCGTTATGAAACAAGAGTACCTACCTATTTGTTGCAGAATAAAACGATGCACTAAAGTGATGGACCTGCTAAATAAAAAAGATGACCTGAAAAAAGTTACGAGTAAAAACACGAACCAAAAATGCAAGTGGCGCCCTCTGCGTGAGAGATACGTAGAAAATAACATTTTCAGCTTATTTTCCATCCCCAAGAACACAGCAGTCGCAAATGTCAATAATGTAGGTACCTAGTATAAAGTAGAATATACGGTCAATAATATTCAATTTTAATAACTTTGACACCGGCGCCGTGTATCTAAAGAAAGTAAAGACAATAGACACATGGTAAATAAGAATTTTATTATGTGACAGAAGTTATGCCATGGTTTACCCTGTATATATCGTGCAATAACGTTTTCTTAAAACAACGATTTTCTTACTTTTTTTACAAAAGGTTTCATTCGTTTTCAGATTGGCAGTCTAAGAACCTCCCGAACTCTCCAAGCTGGTATGATAGAAAAGGTTAGTTACACATTTATAAAAAAATATGTTATGATTTATCGACTGCAACGTACAAAAAACCGCTCGTCCGAAGAGGCCCTTACTTAATGCTTCAGAAAAATCGAAGCCTCCTTAAAAGTGGACAGACATTTAAATAATATGCCGGCCATCTATTACCAATCCGGAGGGGCAATTAAAGCTATCCACACGCGCAGAAAGGCAATCGGACAAATCGCGGGGGACGCCCCTGCCGACGCGGACATATCGCGCGGGTCTGGACGGTCGACGCCGCCAGTTCCGGTTAGATTCTGGTCGCCGCCCACGGACTTCCTAACTGATGGATTGTTGAAGAATCTTCTATTAGAATGGAAATATAATACTTCTTTGAAAACACCTAATTCTCATATGTATAATAATAATATAAAATAGTAGGCTTTTTCAGGCTAGCGCACTGAATAAAAATACCGAATATACAGTGTGTCCCACTTAAGGACTGACCACCCCTGTAAAATTTTTATTTATGGCTCGATTTTCATAAACTTTTTTTTGTTGGATAGAGCTTCAAAAATGGCATCAAACACATAATACAGGTGCTTCGTGGGTTAAAGTCATGGCCCACTGAGACGGTGTTTTAGTGCTGAAATTTCGAGAAGTACTATTAGGGATTTTTTTAGAGGAAAATTAATGCCAGACTCTTATTCAGCATTGTTCGAAACCCAAACGTACCAATTTGCATTGTCGTAGCTCTACAGGGAGTTTCAAAATTTTTATTGACACACTTAAGGGCTGACCACCCTCGTAAAATTTTTATTTATAACTTGATTTTCATAAACTTTTTGTTGGGTAGAGGTTTAAAAATGGCATTAAATGCATAATTCAGGTGCCTCGTGCGTTAAATTCATGGCCCACTGAGACGGTGTTGAAATTTCGAGAAGTATTATTAGGGATTTTTTAGAGGAGAATTAATGCCGGTTCAGCGTTGTTGGAAACCCAAATGTACCAATTTGCGTTACTATAGCTTCACAGGGTGAATTAAAAGGAAAAGTAAGGCCAGATTCTTATATGCAGTGAGAGGTTCCAAACAAAAACGTACTGATTTGTAATTAATTTTCTTAATTTCTGGTAAGTAGGTCACTAAAATATTCATGAGGAACTCATATTCTTTCAAAAATTTGTTAGCGAACAAATTTTTTATTTAATTTAATATCATCAAATACATGAATAAACAACACAACATAACATAAACTCAAATTTCAGTCATTTCAATTAGTCCTCCATTTTCTAATGCAAATTGGTACGTTTGGGTTTCCAACAACGTTGAATAAAAATCTAGCATTAATTTTTCTCTAAAAAAGTCCCTAATAGTACTTCTCGAAATTTCAGCACTAAAACTTCGTCTCAGTGGGCCTTGAATGTAACGCACGAGGCACCTGAATTATGCATTTAATGCCATTATTGAGGCTCTATTCAACAAAAAAAAAGTTTATGAAATCGTGCCAAAAACAACAATTTTACAGGGGAGGTCACTAATTAAGTGGGACACTAAAAATTTTGAAACACCCTGTAGAGCTATGGTAATGCAAATTGGTAAGTTTGGGTTTCGAACAACGCTGAATAAGAATCCGGCATTGATTTTCCTCTAAAAAAATCCCTAATAGTACTTTTCGAAATTTCAGCACTAAAACACGGTCTCAGTGGGCCATGAATTTAAGGCACGAGGTACCTGAATATACATTTAATGCCATTTTTGAAGCTCTATCCAACAAAAAAAAGTTTATGGAAATCGAGCCATAAATAAAAATTTTACAGGGGTGGTCAGTCCTTAAGTGGGACACACTGTATATCTCTAAAATAGAAATATGCAACAACGTAAACTAAATTTAAGAAAGTCTGTATGCTATCTAACATTTAACATGTACCTATTTCATATTTTAATTCGTGTTTGAATATTTAGGTACATTTCTGTAATATTTTTTGACGATTTACCACCTTATCTGCCTAATTTAAAACATATCACCCTTGTTTATGGATACTCTAGTTAGCCAATGTCTGACGCTGACATATGGACATGACAGAAATATAGTAGATACAGGGAACAGATTTTGCAAAAAATAAAGTTGGCCAGCTGTTTTTTTTTGGTAGATTTTAATAATAGAAAATTAGTAGACAATGACTGGGCAACTTTAATTTTTGGCGCCATCTGTTGCTTGTATCCAATATTGCTCTCGTATCCTTATGACTCTGTCACACATTGGCTAACTAGGGATTCCATAAACAAGGATACCACTTTTGCAATAATTTGAGAGTAACCATGGAAACGCATCATAAATAAAACATACCAAACACTGTATTGTCAGTGTTGTTTATTTTCGAAAATAAAAATGTCCCAAGTTTCTTTCATTTTTATGTTTTCGTTTTCAAAGAAGTATAATAAAAAATATGGTTCATTAGGTACACGTCTAGAAATAGATTTTTTCGTGTTTGCATGACTTCGGCTTTGCCTCACACTAGAATTTGTCACACGTGCCCGTAAAAATCCTTACTTCCAGACTCGTAATGAAATATACTAGGTATTCAAAATTCGACCAAAAAAGCATTATTTAACTTTTCAGTCTTATTGCCGAACCCATAACAGGGTAATCTTTTAATGTTCGGTCGATTTCAACAACGATGATTATTCTGTATGTAAATTGCAATTGAGATTGGCCTCATTAGGGCGCCCGCGGCTTCGCCGTACAGTAGTGGTATATTAGCTCAGTGTAGCAAGACTAACGCTTGGTGATATGGAAAAAACTTTTTACGTAAAAATCTCACTCAAAAATCGGTATTTCAAAAATTTCAAGAAAATATAGAACACACATTAATTTCAAGTTAATGAAAAATTATGTAGTTTTGCACATAATCTGCTGAATAACTTTTAAGGGAGTTAATTTCAGGCATATATTTTTTTTAAATCTAATTGTTAGTTTTGATATTTAAAAATTCTGATAGTGCGGGAGCTGGCGATTCTAAATTTCGTAAGATTTTCTAACGATTAGTTTTATTTATTTGTGTCATATCGGAGCTACAAAAACCTGAAATCGGTGGGATAGCGATTGATAGCGGCCTGCCAATTATGTCAAAATAAAAAAGGTAAATGGTGAAAATTCTAAAAGCTGAAACTTTTTCTTTTATTTAATACTATTTTAATAAGATGTAAAAGGACCTCCTGCCACTTCTCCTGTAGAACGGTATACTCGTGCCATAGTAATATATATGTGAAAAAAATCAATCGATACAAATACTAAATGCTGATTTTTTTGTCATTTCTACGATAATTAAGACGATTATAAAACGTATTCTGTCAGGAATTTGTTGGAACCTGGCTTCGGCAGGAGCAAAGTTAGATAAAATTATTTAGTGTAGACTATAAAGACTTCGCAACAAATGGAAAAATTGTTGATTGTTATGAGAATCTTTTAAAAAAATCCGTATTTTGGTGGTAAATATATTAGGAATAGCCTTCTAGCTGCGTTTAATTAAAAAAATATATAAAAAAACAAGAAAAACATATTTTTGAAAAAAAAAGTAATTTTCAATTTTTTCAACAATTTAGAATTTTAATAGGATGTCCCTTCGACCAAACCATTTTTTTATGATATTCATCGTCAGAAAAATCCACAAATTTAAGTTATTCATAATATAAATTTAGTATAAATAATTGTGAACGCATCCATACATCCTATTTTAAGAAGTCCGTGGCAGCAATACTGGCCGGGTTTTATTTCAAATGCGTGCATAAATCACAGCGGCTCAGCTGATCAAAACGCCGCGCATTTGGTGGGATTACACTGGGTCATTTCTCTTTTCTCTCTGTTACGGTTTCATTCGGCTGTTTAATTTTCGTTCAAATCAAATAGACCGTTTTTAATGGCCATGGCACCCAATTTAAACAGAAAATAGTACGCGGCTTACTCCTTAGATAGCAATTGACTGGGAAAGTAACTCAACAAATAAAGTTTTGAGAAAAATGTAGTTAAATATTTTTTTAAAAATTGAGAAGTGCTATTGTTCTAATCTTGGGCCAGTTACACAAAGTACTTGTTATACAAGGCAATCCTCCGGAACATTCAGAATTATAGATAAAAATACCGGTATATGTTTGAACGATTTATTACACAAACCAAATTAAGGAACATCAAAAAGCATGATACCAACTGTGTCAATAGTAAGTGTCTATACATAAGTAGGTATATCATGATTTTGAAAACTGACCTTATTCTATCTTGATGCACGTATAAATAAACACTATAAACAGCACGTAATTACTTATAGACACAGCAATGTTCATCCACAACACTGGCTTTTCACTTTTCTTCGTCCGTAAAGCTCAGCAGCGTAAGCATGTATCCGCACTTGTTACTAGAATTTTAGAACTGAGTCTGAGGGTGATGAGAAACAGACGAGACCCTTTTCCGTGTGATTCACGACGTTGGCGATGCGCTTGTAGTTGCTTGTGCCTTCGAATTCGCGTAACTTGTTGCGTGAAAATACAGAAATGACGTAGGATCACATATACAGTGTGTCCCAAATTCGATGCTCACCATTGGGATCTCGGTAATTACAAGAGATAGAGAGTCGGTTAAATGGGGAAAGTTTTAGACAATTTTATGGTCAATCTGATGCCGCTGAGAAATCAAGGCTAACTGGGATCGTTTTATTACCAAAAAACCGAATTTTATCATTTTCGTTTTTCTTAAATATCTTAGAAACCGATGGTTTCTCAAAGACAGGACTTTGACATTATTGAGGCACTTTTGTCCAGCCTTTTAAGCGGTAATGTCAGTTTCTTTAAGAAAGTTTTCATTTTCGAGATATGACTCACAACTTTTGATTTTCTTATGGATGCTAACTTGGATTTTTACAAATTCGAAATTTACATGAAATTCTCTTTCCAATGATGTGTCACACTAATGATTTTTTCGTTAGTTGTAACACTTAAAAGCGTTTTTTTGCCTAATACTAAGTAGGCCATGACAAGTCTGTCTACAAGTCTAAGATATTTAAGTAAAACGAAAATGATAAAATTCGGTTTTTTGGTAATAACTCGAAAACGATCCCAGTTAGCCTTGATTTCTCAGCGGCATCAGATTGACCATCAAATTGTCTAAAACTTTCCCCATTTAACCGACTCGCTATCTCTTGTAGTTACCGAGATCCCAATGGTGAGCATCGAATTTGGGACACACTGTATTTTGTAATTTTTCATTGTAATATTACATCATTTTGGAATTTTTCATTGTGATATTACAGACTTATATTTGAGACTTAAAATTTCACAATTTATATGTATTATTTCCATTTTACATACGAACTTCTCATTTTTTGTGGAAAATAGCATAAAACCGTGAAATTACATATTTTATAGTGCACGTACAGAATAAGTTATGTAATTTATTTCACGTAAAGTTATGTATCTACTATTCCGCCCATTTTTTACTGTGTATTTTTATTTGGCCAATATGCACAATTCTTCACTTTACTTGATAATGCACGTTAAAAATTTGGTTTAGTGGCTTTTTTGACTCTCTAGGTGTAGTGTGGTTTTAACATGTAGGTATTCAGGAAAAATCCATTTTCCGTTTTAATTTCTACATCCAGTTTAATGGCTGCGCCTGCCGTTGCATTTAATTTATGGGGGAGCATTTTATAAGCGCGCGGTAGTGGCTCTTTCCAGGTTTTATTACTGGAAACTGGACCGAGGTACAGCTGGACATATCCTTTCCTGGATTTTGATTACACCGTTTTTATAATCCGAAACATTCAATTTGATTTAATTCAATTTTGTTCTACACAGACATTATTTAGCCGTTTTATAATCACAGCACATTTGACGAGAAATTCAATATGGCAGCAGGCGACATTTTTCATTTCAACTTTGATTTGTGTCTCTAATCTACCACATAGAATTCAACAATAGCCGTTTTACTTATTTAATTGCCTGCTAGTGCTAAATGGAATAAAATATTATACATATTAACTTGTAGACATGTTAAGTTTTACAAAATTTTATTACATTAAACCACCATAATATACTATACAGTGGCTGCAAGGGTGGCATTTATGCTCCAGGCACTTATTACCCTAACTATACATTTCACAGTTTTCTCTAATTGATCGTAAGCAACCGAAACAGTTACGTGCATTGCACGTTTGCTAATTTTTATTGTGGTGCATGCGCAGTATTATTATCATTAATTGGCGACCGGTTTCGAGGTCTCTTATTATCGTCGTTAGTATTGTTACCGCAACTGTTATTATACGATACAATTCCGAACGAAATTATTTCTTGAAGAAACGCGATGAAAGATTTCGCACTAATTGATTGTATATAAGTGTATGAGGCTTTCCCTTCGGCAAGGGCACCGAGGGTGCCGTGGTATGTCGACAGCTGTTTGAGACATTCAACAAAAAAATATTTCTGGTAAATTATAGATACATATTATTACATACATTATCGTTTCCTAATTTTTCGTTATGCTAATTAAACTATTGTTCTGTAAGAGTTTTCTACGAATATGAAATATTGGATTTAATCTGGAAATAAGATTAAATGAAATTTACTAGTAATTACATGTCATTCTAATAAAAATCAATAAGCAAAATCATGTTATCTAGACCAAAAAGCAGCTATGTATTATGTAGATATTAGATACTATAGACAGTCAAAAGCATTGTTGAAAGTGTCCACACCAATAGTATATTTCCTAACAAGGTGTGGAAAGTGCCACTTTTTCGCACGCGATTGCACTTGGCTGAACGACGCGTAGCGGAGTTCAGCCAAGAAATCGAGTGTGGAAAAGATACTTTCCGCAAGAGGTAGGAACACTATTTTTTCTACAAGCGTGCAGAAAAAGCAAAGAAATTAAAAGTACACTTTTCCGCACGCATTTTAGTTTGGAAAGTGTCACTTTTCCGCACGCATTTTAGTTTGGAAAGTGTCACTTTTCCGCACTAGTGCGGAACAGTAGTGCGGTAAAGTATTTTCCCGCACTAGTGCGGAAAAGTGACACTTTCTAAACTAAAATGCGTGCGGAAAAGTACGCTTGTAGAAAAAATTATTTGCATTATCAAACACTTAATAAGTAGTTTCTCCCCCTTCCATATTTTGGAAATAAAATGGTTTCATAGTATGAAATATTTAAGTGCATGCATTTCCAAATTGAAAGTGCGACAACGAAAAACTGTTGATTTTTTCAGATTTTGTTTATAGCGCATAATTTGCTTCAAATTGAAGGACAATTATGATGCACCACTTTTCAAAGTCGCTCCGAGCGAAAAAATTCTTTGGACCGCAGCGCCATCTACAATTTGCAATAGAGAAATTCAATTTGAGCATGCGAATAAAGAACGAGCTTTACGTTTTTTACGGAACTAAAATATCTCATTTCGTTGCTGATGCGGGAAAGTTTTAGGTGAATATTTGATCTATAATAATCACATGGAAACTGATTTAATTTAAACAGTTTTGAGAATCATATAAGACGAAAGATTACTGTAGTCATCGGAATTCATATAGTTTATGATTATACTTACCAATTTCAGCCTTATTGCTATATTTCGCGCACTAGAGATCGCTAATCCGCACAGATAACAAAATAGGTATATACACCCAATTTCTATCGAGTTTACTTATTCTTTTCTCGATTTTTATACTAAAACGTACGTCTTATAATTATAACTGAGAATCATTTCTCTCTATTCGAGGCATCACCCCTTCAAACTTGAGGAATATGATCTACTTGTGCACCTGTTAATAATAATTATAGGCGAAGAATAATTTGCACTATTTTCCCCACACCAATGAAAATTGAATCACGGAGACAAAAGTCCAGGTTAACTGACCACACGCCCCATTTCGCTCATGCACCAAACATTGAATAACCCTGACCGCCTATACCCTGATCGCCTTTACCTTAACCTATACCCTGACCGCCTGTACCCTGACTTATACCGTGACCTATACCCTGACTTATACCCTGACAGCTTATACCCTGGCCGCCTATACCCTGATCTGTACCCTGACCTATACCCTAACTTTTACCCTGACCGCCTATACCCTGACCTATACCCTGACGTATACCCTGACCGTCTATAAACTGACCGCCTTACCCTAACCTGTACCCCGACCGCCTATACCCTGACCGCCTATAGCTTCTTCTCTTTGCTGCAGGTTCGCCGGCCGCCGACCACAGCCCCGTGCTGAACCTGTCGAAGGGCGGGGGCGGCGGGGGCGGCGGCGGCAGCGCCGGCTCCCTCGGCGACGACGCCGACCATTCGGGCGGCAGCGAGGCTGACGCGCCGCCGTCGCCGGCGTCGCCGCCCCACTCGCCCGCCGACGAACCCGACGACGACGCGGACGACGCCGAGCCGGAGGACGACGACGAGAAGGACCAAGGTAGGACGCCGAATTATACTCGTGTGATGCGATGTGGATCGGGCTGTTCCAATATCGTATACAAATCGAATAAATTTTTTTTATACTTTGATCCCTTTGTAACCATTTTCATTTACCTTTTTCTGCAAAATAATGCCAAAGTTGAATTCCTTGACACCAAAAACATAGAAAACGACATGTCAGCTTTGAATTTTGAAATACTTACGTATAAGTTTTACTGCATCTACAATTTCAGCAGGGGGCCAGCTGTCCCCCCCTCTGGGGGATAGCTGGCCCCCTGTCCCCCTTCTGGGTACGCCTATGTCGCGAAGTATTGAATCGGTTGCAGATGCTTTGTCTCAGCCGGACGGCTGCAGGCAACGTCTGATCACGTGAGCACCACGCAGAGCAGCTTGTTTACGTTTATTTCATCCTGGGGATAAATAGACTTTAGTTGTCCTTGAAAATAATCTGTTGGAAAAGGTGTACCTAAGCCGAATGTCTCGATACTTGCTATTGGTGAACAATTGGAACTAAAATCGTTTACTGAAAGAATTATGTTGATCTTGGACCAGCTCAGATTGTTGGTGCAGAGGAAAGTCCCCTTATTTTAGTCCATTGTCTTCACACAACGATGTGCTTGCTGAATAGCGCATAATGGAAACTTGTTAAGAATGTCACACCTTGAATAATAATAATAATAATTTTTACCCTCACAATACTCCAAACTAGGAGTAGGTACCCCCAGAAGTAACCACATGCAGAATCTTCTATATGATTAATCTATCCGAATTATATGGATTGTTAATGCCTTCTTCTGACTCAAAACGATTTAAAGGTTAATCTGTACTCTGAAGATTTTTTGTAAAAAAAAACTAAAATTAATGTTCGTTTTATGCCCGTCCTTTTTCGGGCCACACCGCACGCCGATTGTCGTTTATTACTAAGTAATTTAAATTCTTCAAAGGCCCCAACAAAAGAAACATCGAAATTGTTTCCTTTTTATCAGAAACGACTATTTATGCCGTAAATTAGCTGGCGGATGAGTTTCCTTAAAGTGTCTGAGAATTAATTAATGATTTGTGGGGACTGCTTGACCTTTCAGAACATTAGTTCCAAAATAAAAAAAATCTAATAGCTTGAATTCTTTCGTGCGATCACATGAGCGTTACAAATTGTTTTCTGACAATGCCCCGAGTAGTTTTTGTGCCTTCAAACGATAGGATCTAGGCTTCCAATGTAATTGTATCAGTGTGTAACAACCACATCACAACGTTTGTATACAACTATTAATTTGTTTTTTTTTGTCTAAGCGTGCTAAATTGGGAAAAACGTAAAATCTTAAATTGCGAAACCCATACGCACCTTTAAGGAGAAGGTCGCTTTGATTTTATTTGTCGAGTTGTTTGTCGCGTCGAGACAAATCCAATAAAAGTGAATAATTATTGCTCCATGAAGTATGGCATGTGTATATAAACATTTACGTCCCAATAAAACGTTGCAGCTATTAGATCTTGATTATTGAATAAAGCCATCAAGCCGAGCATGCCTGGGCGCCGTATATAATAACATCTACAGGGTTTTGATCGCATTAACATTCTTCTTTCATTTTTTCCGCGCGCCAAAACAAACAAATTAGCCTGCCATATATCTTGTCAGAGAGAAAATAGTATAGGTATTGCACGCATCTGCAATCAATGTTGATTTATATTTCGATCTTTAATTTTTTTAATGTGCGGGAATGATTTTGCCCGTTGTGTATAGTGCTGGCGGTCATGAGAACCATTTAAGATGTTATAAACTATTACAACTTTGATTATAAAGGTTATTGCCTCATAACAGTCATTATGGTCTCTTCGGCAATAATACTAATAGATGGCCATTTCAAGAAAATTGGTTGTTTATGCTGCAGGTATATATAAGATGATTTACGATACTAATCTAGAATCAAAAATCTATAATTGCATACGATAAACCGTTTTAATTTTGAAATTATCAATTTAGGACGATACATGGGAAATTGTTGACGATTACAATATATTTTCTTAATTCTTGTCAAATGGGCAAGTACTAGGTTACGTTACGGTTATACTTTATGCTTACCGACTCCGCAATCATATAACCAATGAAATTACAAGATTTAGAAACTTCCGTCTAATCAGAATAAACTTTTAGACCATAAAAAACTTGAAGTGACAAAGAACTCGTCGAGTATCCTGTTTTATAGCTATCAATCAACAAAGTTTGCATCTGGGAAAAAGAGTTGTTCATGTTCCTCTGTTTTAGTGTCGTATAATTGCGGAGTAAATTACACTTAAGCTATTCAATGGTTACAAGCTTTCATCGTGTGATTTATACAATGCTTTGTACATGCTATACAAAACTTTGTACACGCTATACAATACTTTGTACATGATATACAATACTTTGTACACGATATACAATACTTTGTACATGGTATACAATACTTTGTACATGGTATACAATACTTTGTACATTTTGCACAACGCTTTGTACAAGTTCTAAAAGGCCCTTTCCGTTGCAGACACGGACGAGGGCGACCTGCCGCTGCCGCTGTCCGCAGCGCCGGGCAGCGACTCGCAGGCGGCGGCCCTCAACTACTCGACGCTGGCCGGCGCCGTGGCGGCGTCGAACGGCGCCCACCAGGACCCGAGCGTCTCCAGCACGGAGACGCTGCTGCGCAACATCCAGGGCCTGCTGAAGGTGGCGGCGGACAACGCCCGCCAGCAGGAGCGCCAGATCAACTACGAAAAAGGTACAAACAGCAACCTGGTGTATCTGTTGTCGCTGGCGCAGTACTACATGTACTTGGCGGCCACGCAGAAGTGTTAAGCGCGGTCTTTCTCGCGTTGTATATATATAAGGGGATCGGTGGGGGGTGGGGGGTCTCGGCGGAGGTGAGCCTCGTGTCTTTTGGGTCGTCCGAGGGGATTTGGGTTTTTAGAAAACGTCAAATTGTGGATGGCAGCAATGTGTCAATTCTATCGATTTTTATACATTGTATTTTTGAATCGTGTACGGAGTACCTATGTAGTGTACAACTTACACGTAATATGTATACCGTTTTTACAATGCAATCTTAACAAATTATAATTTGGTGTATAGTTTTCATACGCCCTAAAATCCCTTCGTTGATGATAAGACACGGGGTGATCGAAGATTTTCGTAAATTAATTATATTTATTTAAAGTAACAAACAACTGGTGCCGTTTACCAAAGTATGGTCCCCGTTATCGAACATTTCGAACAAAAATATCATTAGCTTTACTGTATATTGTTATCGTCTGTAAAAAGTGGATGCCTAAAAGTAACGAAAAGTTATGCATCAAGTGGTTTCTGATGTATATCCGATGAAATTAACACTTGTCTGTTTTTTGTACAGTTCTATAGTACCGTTTTGCACTATAGGTATGAATTTTGTATAAATTTTCTCCAAGCGCTACTGCAGTTGTGCACATATCGTCATACTACACATACTCCGAAAGATGAGTAATAGAGACTTTTTAGCTGTATATAAAATCGTCTTATAGTAAAGATCATTTCATTAAATATTACGTAATGAATGTTTTCGTAAAAAAATACTATTAGTGCAGCGATATGAACCTTGTACAGAGTTTAGTGTTCAAATCGGACAAAATATATTGTGATTTTTTATTTTGAACGCTGTGTTAACAGTATTTTAAGTTAGGGCAGTATAACGAATATCTTGGGGGCACACCGTAAAACGACCCATTGTTTCAGTGATGGAATTTTTAGTATTCTGTCAGCTGGTTTTTAGTTAGATATACTTATGTGCCATTATATAGATAGCGTAGATGTTTATTTAAAAGTACTAGTAAATTTATCTTTAAACCATATTTATATCTGATGAGTAAAAAATTTTGCTATAATAAAAATGTAAATACTATAAACTATAGCAAAATTTTTGAGCACCAAAAAGAAGTCAGTAAGCTGTTACTGGACGTTAGAACCATAGGTAAGTTTGTGTGATGTACAATGTTAATAATTCAAAATTGAATAAATGAAATTATTTAAAAAATCCTTTTTGTTTCATTTCTTCGGGGAATTATTTCTCCTTTTTCAGTTACCAAAATTGGCAATCCTTTTTGCGGAGAAGACAAAAATAGGTAGGTGGCACTTTCATTTATTTTCCTTTTACCAACTAACAGATGCTAGTAATTCCAGGACTGAAACATGCTGTCGTGGAAGGTTACGGACGACTAACCAATGTTTTTTTTTGTTTCGTTGGTAGTATGTCAGACTTCTTCAGACCTTTCGAACATTTGGTAAATGATTCGAAATAGCAATTTAATCCGCCCCTACAAAATATCTTTAATGGCCATAAAGGCAGCTTACACCAAAAGTTCGTAATTGGTCCTCTAGGGCCTGTATCATGGACGTAATCTTTATATTTTCGGACGCACCTTAAGTGCTGTTATTATGTGAATCGATAGAGTCGATATTTTAGGAGATATAATCGTCCATATGGCCAAATATAAATTATACTGGAATACATTACGGCCAGTCCATTCAAAAAGCTGGCCATTTTCTTATGTTAGCATCGAAAATAAATATAGGGACTGGGCGTTTCCATTTTAAATTATTTCTGCAAAGCTATTACGACGTCCATTGCCCCTAGACAATCAAGACAGGTTAATCGGCGACCACCATATTAAAAAGGTGTCTTCCAACCTCATTATAGACAATTCGGAATGTAAATGAGCCAGTTTAAGCCCGCTGGATTGTATCCACATTGCTATTTTAATCAGTGCGGGACCGGGGTGCGCTGCGACTTTTATTTGCTCCGGTACGCGATGGTACCGATAAAAAGATATTATCTGCGATATCTCTGGCGGACTCGGTGTGGCCAACCACACGGGAGCACGGTGCTTAGCAGGGCCCTTGAGACACGATCTCTGCGAAGAAATTCAAAGATCTCCATTTGCTGTTGGCCGGCAATAAACAAGTACGATTGCCACTTAGCGGGTATCTTGCCCGAGATCTCGCCAACTTCTCGAAGCTATTGTTTCGGGAACACAGAGACTGTAAATTAACTCCGCAGACGCAAAAAAGTAATTATTGTCGTTGCATTTACATAAACAGTGAGTTAGATTTTATCTAGACTCTTGACCTAACATGGGTTGCAACATTGTTTGCGGGATTGTCGTTTTAAGTTTGTATTGTCAAATGCTTGTAAGGGAAACCATTCGGTTGTAAAATCGATCGAACTGTGATCTTTGTCAGTGATAATCAACGTGTGTTTCTTGTGATCGGACAAGTTATAAATATAATAATTACAAATACCATTGCGTAGCTGTCTTAAATGAACACATTCATTCAAAAACAAATAACTAATCAGCATAGCTACAGAATGGCATAACTAATGATGCAGAGGACTATCCAACAGTGACCCCTTACAGGTAAGTAAGTAGGTAGTTTCTCATCTCTTACTCACCGCTCGGACGTTTATGATGTATGCAAGTTTGTCGAAGAGGGGAAATAACCAATATCGAATATTGTTATGGATGACTTATGAGCATTCGTCTCTGTTATTACGTACAATTTGAAGAGACAGGGTAATGGGCTAATTGCCACACACCGAAAAGAAATCGTGCAATGATGGGAATAAATGTTTGGAATTGGCGTCTAATTAGCTTTTTCCTGCAGTGGTATGGCTCGCAGAAAATATCGCCACTTAATGTAATGTATGCAAATTAATGTGGTCATACAAGATACGTCTGTGAATGAACAAAGTATTTCACTCGACACTTACAGCACAGCCTTCTTTTGGGGGTGAAAAAAAAATTGTCATTTGTGGTAGGTATAGTATAAATGAACTCACTTGTATCACAGTAATATACGGGGCGCGATCTGTTTCATAGCATCTACCACGCTCTGCTACTGGTAAAAATACCAGACCTATCAGCAGAAATCACCCGTATAAATTCAAAGGTTTTTATGCGGTCGACGTCGACCTAGTCAAGGAGGCAGCCAATGAGAAAGCGAGCCTAACGATTTGATTGGTCGGCGTTTCGTAGTTATACGGAGCAGGTGTCGACTTGGGCCAGTTAGGCCAGTATAACCAGTGCCGTGCACGGAAATATGGATTGCGCTTTATTTTAAGGATTTTGGTTTTGTGTATAGATTTTTGTGTGGTGTTATTTTGTGTGTAACAAAATTATTGGTTTGCTATGCGGTTTCAATTATTTCAAAGTTTATTTTATTATTTCTTAGAGCATTTAAACTAATTGACTCGGTCTTGTTTTACAAAACAAACGCGGTCCAAGCGTTTTTATGCTGTTCCAAGTGAGTTCATTTATACTATGCCAAGGCACTGAAGTTGAAATTTTTATATCGAATGTGAAATTAAGTAGTAAATGAACCATCTGAGTTATAATATAAAGGAAGTTCAGTGCCAAGGGGCACATTATATATTTTTGAAATCGGAAAAATTACAAAAAAAGAATATTATCGTTATTCAAACCGACTGAACTGTTCACATTATAAGATTACGCTGTAATAGGTAACAATTTCGCAATGAGTTCACGTTTGCACGTTCACGTTTGAACTCACTTCTGACTTGCTAGGAAACAATATAACATCGAACGTGTGTACCCGTTTAAAGCCTAGGTGTTGCCGCAAATAGTGCCATCGTCTGGAAAAGTCAATATTTTACGAAAACTAATAATACTTAAGAATAAAATCGTATGATAACGAATCAATTCACTGCCCATTTTTCATATTTTAAGGACGGTTTAAACAAAAGTTTTTAAAATGTGTATTTTTGAGATTTTTGCATTGGGACACTTAATGTCGTTTGGATATAAAAAAAGAAGCGATCAGATTTAATAATTGCCTTTAAATCCGTTTGTTTTTGAATCCTCGTTTGGGAATTTGTTTTGGTCAAGTGCGGAGGCACAGTTGAACATCACATTATCTATTAATTCCCGGTGAATTAATTCCGCTGTGAACTGGCCCGGCATTTCATTATTCCGATAATAACTTTTTTGCCGGTGGCATGTTAATCGCATTCCTCTGATATGTCCCTCGAGTGGCTTTCTTATAAAAAAGCAATAAACAGAGATTGACGCGCAAACTATATCTTTGTTAATGAAAATTTTTTTATAATGATTAGTTTCATCCGACTGACATATTTAAAAACGTATTAACCGCGGCAGGCATAATGGGGATTTTAAAAGTGGCAATAAATTACGATTTTAAGTATTAATATCGCGAATTTATGGATGCGCCAATAATACGGGGGGACTGTCGTCGTATTTTTAAATGCCGCGGCATTAAATGAGCAATGTTAATGCTGAATGCTGGACGGCGAAGCCCCTCAGCCTAATAGCGTGCCGTAAACTTTTTAATGGCAGCGAGAGAGGGGCCTACATTGTGTTGCGCCGACTGGCGGACTGCCGGGGCTGCGTTTCCAACGATACGCGCTTTTTTACTGTGTTTCGTCCGTGATCGCTCTGCCCCACTGTTTTATTGCGCTCGTTGCGGACGCAGCCTGTGCCGGTCCTGCGCTGCGCATGCGCGATGCGCCACCGAATACCACTGCCAGTGTTGTCAGACCCCTGTCATTCTTTAACACATTCCTATGCAGTCAATGCTATTCTCTTCTTGGAGAACAGACTGAATCACCTGGCCTGTTGATGACAGCCAATGACGTCAGAACTTATAGACAGGTTTGTTTTGGTAAACGCTTGACGCCCAGAACTAATCACAATCTAAGCGCTCCATTAAATTATTCCGAAAATGTCGCGGGATCGTTAGAAATTTTTTTTTTGTCGAGCCGCCGTAGCGAACTTATTTCGACCCTTGGCTCGGAGACTGGCGTCGTTAGACCATCCCCCGAGTCTTCAGGTAAGGTAAGGCTTCCGGCGCCCCCAAACAAGAAAAAACATGCGATATCTAAGTGTGATTCTGGAGGAACTATAACCGAGTATCACCGGGTGTATAGTTGGTTGATGGTTGACTTTCTGTCTTTGTTTGCAGCATGTTTTTAGAGTAGTATGGATATATTTAATCTTGGAGTCAAAATAAAGGGCATTTTAACAATGGGGCACCACGTCTATAGGTTTTGACGTCATTGGATCTTCCAATCCCTGCCATTCTTTAACACATTCCAATGCAGTGGTCAACGCTATTCTCTTCTTGGAGAACAGACTGAATAAACTGCCACTTTGTTGTTTATGACAGCCAAATAAAGGTTACCTCGGGGGCTGGGCACCAATATTTTTGTTTGATGACAAAATAGAGCGGTGCTGCATTTTTTTTTATCGCGATCTCGCATGTCAGCACCAGCAAAACGTTCAAGTCGATATTATCGACGCACAGTTTACGTCGTAAATCGGCTACCGCGAATCATAGGAGGCATAATTTCGCAAGTCGCACCTCGGGTATACCCATAACTCCCTCTGTGCTGAGTGGCCTCGTGGGCGGACAATACGAATCGGCGGACAATACGGTCTTGTTGCCACCGGCGACTTATTATTCCTGCTACCGATGCGGTTTAATTGTGGACGAAATTGCGGCAACCGACCGTTTATATCAACGGCTTCATTACCAGCGAGGCGCGCGGGAAGAAAAGGACACGCCCGGCGCCCCGGGTGACTCTACGAATGTGGCCAGGTTAAGAATCAGGGCGTAAATAAGGCCGGATTGCGCCAGAGTTTTTGCGAGGGAGTAAATGGACTCGTCGAAAACATTCGAGTCAATACTGTTGTCCCCCAGTGGAGCTGTTCCAAGTTCCAACTTACTAGAACGTCCAGGCTAAGGTACGAACATGTTGTATAGAAGCAAGACAACGCGCAAAGCTTCCGCTAATGGCACAAAAAATATGTGGCAACGCTTATCGTTGAATTTTATGCGCACGCGCATTAGCGTATTAGCTCCCTCTTCGCCGCCGTCAAAAACCAAGGTCAAAGGCAAAAACCAACTGGTCATTATAAAATAAATATAATTTTAGTTTTTAGTTTACATTTCTCGCAAAAAAAGTAAAACAGTGGTTTGTGCTATTGTGCTTTGATGTATTAACACCAGCGACAACTCGGAGAAATTATTTCTGCATGCTTTTTGGCGAAATCAATGGCTGGCAGCAGCAAACGTCCAAACAGATAAAAAATATTTTATATTTTTGTATTATTATCATTTTAAAGTGACAACCATTTCACTTTTTTTCAATACTAAAGCCCAGCTTCTACTTTTTCCCACGTTATAACTTTTACATTCATGTGATTCCAAATTTTGTTGATAAACAAACTCACCTACCGTGTCGAATTCGATATCTTCTATTTGCGGGAAAAACAGCCAGCAACAACAATAGCAACCAAGATAGTAATAAGAATAATTCAAAAATTTAAAAAATATTCTAGTTCAATAAATTTAGTCCTCCTTACGGCAGAATGCCTGCGACGTAAGGAGGAAGAACTCGCAAATATTTTAATTAGTCACAATTCAGGGGCGTAGCTCAATTTTGTGTAACTCACTGACTTAATTTTCATATAATTGGTATTTAATTTATTGTTAATATTATTCTTAATGGTGATGCCTTAGACTATGGAGGAAGGCCAACCCTTATAACATTGGCAATTATTTCTCGTGCTTGAGAATGCAACGTTCTTCCCTGTTTACTCATTTTGCACACGTTAACTCCCGAACATACGAAACGCCACTGAGCTCTCTGAGCCGGCGTATGGTATGGTAGCCCAAATACGCAGTTAACTTTACGAACTATAGAAACAGCCACAAAACGCGTTGGCTAACTGCTTTTGTCAGCCGACTCCTTCGCAGAAGTGCTGTGTTGCCGTATTTCAAAGGCGATGGTAGACGCGACCACGATAGACTTACCCACGGTATGTCAGTAACGAATCCGAAAACAAGACAAATCTGCGCATCTACGTCAGTTGCGAGTCACGAATTCAAAATGCGGTTGTGTTTTACGACTTTTTATAGTTTACAGTTTAATGTGTCAAGAAAAAAGTGTAAACAACTGCCAGTCCAGCTCGACAGTGCTTTAAAATAGGCCAGAAATGCCGGGATGTGCAGTTAGCGTTTGTCCAAATAATAACAGAAACAGTAAGGGAACGGAAATTAAGTACTATAGATTTCCCAAGGACAATAATCTTGCCAAAAAATCGATTTCTGCATGCCGCAGACAAGACATATGGAGCAATTTCAATTCTGACTCGCAACTGACGCGTCACAAGATGCGCAATGACATACCGTGGGTAAGTTTATCGTGGACGCGACGAGGTTGAAAAAAATATAATAGGTGTTTTATCACACCGCGTTAAAAATAAATGATAAACAAAAATGGGTAAGTGGTCCCGTGATGCGAGCTTTATTTTTTTTTGTATAACAGAGTTCAGAAATTCGGCTTCAATATGATAAAACTTGTATTCGCCAATAAATAACGACTACTCTTATAGGAAATCTCACAACGCTGCCCGCATTTTTTAGAAACGTTTTCTTTCGTGCTTTGGACTATACTCTTAAATAATTTCTGACTATCAATTGTTTCCATGGCTAGCTAGATTTCGGAAAATGATTAGAAAAATTCCATTTTTTTTTTGACCCCATAGATTTTGAACAGTAAAAGATACATTTTTCCTACAAAAGTTGTTGAGAATGATAAGAACTTTCAATATATAGAGAAATATCGATGACGTCACAGCGACCATTTTCCCGACCATCAAAAAAGCTAATTTTCGGTCATAAATGGACCTTAGTATATCCCATTTAAGAACCCCTTTCCTAAATTTTATTTTTAGTTTTCGTGTTCCCGCTGTAGGCCTGAGACGTTGAGTTTCGCTCACCTTGTACAGAAAATCTAATTATTTATAAAAGTATAAAATGTCGCAAAATTGCAAAAATTACCGAAATCGAATTTTACAAAAAGGGTTCGATTCCTATTCTTAACATCTTACACTATCAGCATCCCAATAGTATGCAGCTTGTATTATATTATGCAAAAGTCCAAGGTTACTATAGCTATATGTATAAAAAAATCGTTTTTGGGGAAAAAATTGCATAATATCTAAAATTGGAGTTAGGAGTGCTTATTTTAAATTTAGTTTGAAGTATATATTTTGCACGAGTTTCGTTTATTTTAATCAGTAATTTAAATTTTCACATAGCAACTTAAAAATAACTCTTAATTTTCGTGTAAAGACTACAGTCTTTTAAAGTTAATTATCCCGTTTATAACTAAGACCAGTGTGATTTAGTAGCTTTCTTCATTACGAACGAATTTCTATAATAATTCAACTCCAAATGTATTCAAAGGACTGAAATCCCTGTTTAATTGTACATTTATGGGAACAACAATGCGGCCCATATAAGTTTTTGGCAATCCTAATTACCATTCCATCAAATTTACATGAAGTTCAGCCCGAACTCTCGGGAACATACCTCGCAAGTTTTGAATTAATCGAATTATTGGACCGAAAAGAAATTAATCTTGTAATGTGTGAGGGGGGATCAGACAATAATTCTCTATACAGTCGACCTGCTATCTACTGAAGATGAATGACGCTAGATTTAGGCGTGCGGTTCTGTTTTAGATGGGAGAGAGGCCTGGCAGATAATTTTAGATGTTGATATTTTGGAAGTGGGGGATGAGCCCTTACTACTTTAGGTTTAGGTAAGGAGTAGAAGTTATTAAGGTAACGGAAACTAAAATCATTTTAAGATACAAAAGAGTATGATAGACAACAGTAACGGTAACTGTCAACTGTTGACGATTAAATATGAATAATATAGAGAATAAAAATAATAAATCACTAACAATAAATGATAGTAATTTACATTGATAGATGCGTAAGTGCACTTTTTTGGCCGAGTTGGCCGAGCATATTGTTGTTGACCGAGGCAAGGCGTGTTGTCTCGGTCGTTAAAAGTACCTCCGAGGCCAGGTTATAGGTTACTTAAGCTCTAAATACAATATTGAGTAGATAATAATCATCATAATAATCAATGATAAATATAGGAGACAGAATGCATTATCGCTGCTTCACTGTGGGGTTTGATCCCGGTACCTACGAACAGTCGCATGGTCTCAGCTTGCGGTTAGCGAGGTACCTATCAAATTTGGTCTGTTAGGCGGCTCTTATTTGACGCCAGGGAAACATTGATATTATTAATTTTTCTTTGGTACCTAGCTACCACTTTCGAAGCAACCAAAATAACAGGGCACCTCGAACATTTTGACTTTCGCTTTCGGGTGAGTGTCCAAGTGTACTTACAGGGGGGGAGTAGGAAAAATATGTTGTGAACCTAGAGGTGCAAAGTCTTGACGATTCAAGTAGACTTATAGAAGCCTATATAGAGATACAGCCGGCTCTAGGAAAGCCCTGAAGTTGAGAAAGCTGGCAACATGGCTTAAGGGTCTGCGCGGCGTGGCCTGTTACTCCCTGTCAGTTGATTTTACAAGAAATTTACCAGAATTAATTTGTGTAGTGCGGGTAGTGCTATCGGCGCCAGATTGCTACGACGAGGCAGTGTGTCTCTGGGTGGAAACAGACAGCCCGAAGTGCTGGCGACAGCTTTTTTATAAATTTGTTTTGTTTGAGAAAAAATGAAACATTTCTCTAAAAGTTCGAAGTGAAGACAAGATGCCTAGAACAGTCCAGGGAAGCTAGAACTTAGTTATATACCTGCGGCTGTAAGTCAAATCGTAATAATAACTTGAAGTAGCTAGGTTTTCTTTGCTTGACGGCAAGCGGTCAACTTGTATTCGTTTTGGGCTTTCCAAAGGACGAAACTTTAAGAATTAAATGATTAAGGGCCTATTGCATAGGCAAACTTTAACCTTTAAAATTAAAGGAGTTTTCTAACAATCCAACCATTGTTTAGTATTGTTGCAAAAGTTTCTTTACCTAATGTTAATGTCAAAAGATAATTTAGTTGAATGCATTATGAAATTGACCCTAACTGCCATTTCAATCAGAAGAGATTACTCTCCTTCACAACTGCTGTTCTCTGTTCCCTTGTTGTTTGTATTTTTATGAAAATTTAACCATAAGGGAAGATAGGTAGGTACCTAACACGGGCGTAGCCAGGATTTAGTTTTGGGGTGGGTTTTAGTTTGAGAAGTAAATAAAACAACAAAAATATACTTATATGAAATTTAATATCTATATATCCATCCGAAAAACTACGACATATATTTATAAAGTTCGTAACTTTAAATGAAATGGATAAATTAATTTCGTTCCTCTGCGCTAAATCTAAAACCATTAAAGAAGAAATCTTCGGCTTTTTCTTTTCAATATATCCACTACTTCATCTGCATGAATTTCTGTTCCATAGTGAATGTTCATTAGAGCCAAACCATTAAGTCTGTTTTCACTTGTAGTGTTTCGTAAATAGTTTTTCAGTCTCCTTAGGCTCGAGAAAGACCTGTCTGGGGTAGCAGTGGATACAGGAATGGTAGCCAAGATTTGTAGTAATGTGTAAATATTAGGATAAAGGTTTTTATCGCACATATCTAGGCATTCCAAACTAGATTTCGGGGTAGGCAGTCTTCTTATCAGCATGCAAGGTAGCTGAAGCTTTGATAGCTAAATCCAAATTTGTTTCTTTATTAGAAACCCCTTGACCTTGACTACACCATTTTTTCCAGTAGTCCATACCTTTAGGTTTACCACCCTTCCTTTTTTTCCCCTCCATTTTTCGACCCCCCCCTTGGCTACGCCCGTGGTACCTAATCATTATTTGCCTGATGGCGCACTTTGCGAAAAATTCTCACAAAAATTCGATTTGCAACGAGATGTAGTCCCTTCTATTTGCCCAAATTTACCATATTATTTGTCGAAAATGTACCTATACAAACCAGGAATCGTACCTATTATAAATACTTATACTTCTGTGTAGGTATATTTTGTTACTTCTTACTGCTTTTATTGTCTGTTAAACAAACGTACCTACTTATTATTAGGTAGATACCCAATTATTGAAACAAAGTTCACAAAAATGTATCTAATTATAATTAAAAAGAGGGTTGGACATTTATTAGAAAAGATAAACTAAGCCAAAGTGCAGACTGCTCTATACTGCATAGACCCGTTGAACCGTCCCACTGCGGCGTTGCCACATGTTTGTCCAGGGCTTGTAAGCTTGAGAAGGTTATGGTCGAGTGATCAGAGTATGGTATACGAAGACAGGAAGTTAACAATTTTAAAGAAGAAGATTATGGTTAGTTTTTTTTTACTTATAGCTGTTTTATGGGTATAGGGACCGATTAGAAATGAAACTACGTTTCCATGGTTAGGATCAGATCAGGTTAGTTGGTGGTGCACCTGTGCTTGTCGAACCTCAGCCTCAGCCGGACTCGGACCTCCGCGCTCGGGGGCTGTTTGGGCAGCCACCGTCGCAGGGGGCGGGGGGACAAGGGGTAGAGGCAGGGGGGGGGCGCGCCACCCCCGGGCGCTTACTTAGGCGCTGCCGCCCCCAAAAGCAAACACGCCCGAAATGCGCTCCCGACTCGGTAAGCGGTTTAAAACTTGGGGGGATCTTTCACTTATTAAGGGTTTGTGCCGATTCCGGGACGGCCCGATGGAAAATTAATGTTTTAATTGTTTTACCAGCGATTTGGGATTAGGGGGAAGTTCGCTGCCGCGCTTAAAGAACCGCCCCAGCCGGCTCCCGCCCTTGCCTCTGTTGTTCTGTTTCGTTGCTCGTTTTGGATTTGAATATTTGCAAACAACAACTGCGTATGAGTAATTCGAAAACACCCTTTATACAGGAGACTCCATTTTGTCTTGGGTCAACTAAATCCACATTAGGGAAGTTGACGGTTTGGCAATTTTAGTGGCAGTGTAATTCAATTAGAGGAAATAAGAGGAACTTCACTATCCTGTAACGGTTTCACAGTAAACTTATTTACTTATTGTATTTACGTTAGCGTTCTTATGAAAAATCAGCTTAGACTTTTGTCCAAACGGGACAGTCAACAGTATTTAAAATTTGCTCCTGTGATAAAACAAAGTAGATAGCTTTATCTTACGAACTTGTTTCGCCAAGACCTTAGTTTTGTAGGTGCCTATATAGGGCTTAAAATAATGAATAAAGACAAAATTAGTTTCACACCCTGCATATTAATACGAATGCGAAGATACGCAGCCTAAACGTCTCCACATTGCAAGATAACATTCTCTTTTCAAGTTTCCAAAAGGATGTGGAGGTTATTTTATTAAGAGGGGTGCTTTTGGGCGCATACCTACCAGGTAAAGAATAATCAACCAACTAAGCTACCGGAGCGTACGGGTTCCATTGGCTAGGTGATATTTAATGCAACTGATTATAGTAAGTAGCGGTGAGATGTAGGAGACTCTGGCGTCTTCATTGACAGTTCTCTGGCTCACCATGCCCTTCCCGGAGACAAAATACATGGCAAAAGACATTGTTGACCATAGGCGCCATCTACTTTCCAGGACATGAAACTATAGCCGTGAGAAGTCTTATTAATACGTCAGTCAACGGTTATTAAAGGGTGTGGGGTAGGTAATCATTCACTATTGTTGATTATGTGCTATTTGTTCCTTTACCCATAATATTTGACATATATAGCGATCCTTTACCAAGTATGTCACAAAAACGTCCCCCTTGATTTATATTTCCAGGTAGGTACAAAAATTCATATTCATTTGTTTATTTTATTGTTGAACATTCGAACTATTTTGTGGTTACCAGTTTGTGAGCGTCTGTTCTCGGGATATTGAAAAAAATTGCATGGTAAATTGTTTAGTTCTGGATTGTATAGATAGTACTTCCAATCAAGTTATATAATAACATTTCTACAGTATAGAATCAAAATTTAAAACCCTTCTGTTGTAATTGGTCGCGGATTGTTCTCTTGATTGACCTACCTGGCTTGAAATCTATATGAAAAAAACGTGGTGCTTGTCAGGTATTTTTTTCTATGGGTCATTGTCTGGACCAGCTGTTTGTAACCATTTAATTTTTGGGTTTCTTTCTCGGGTACCAGTTGTCCACATGAAATTTCCTATAATTAGTTTTGTCATCGCGCTTAATATGTGTTGCGAGCCTTTAGTTTTTCTCTAGCAAGGTGTACGTTTTTTAGGGTAAGATATTTTCACGCTTATTCAGCAAAATAGAAAAAACGACTTGACTTCTCCATATGTTTTATACCCTCCGAGAGTGTTATTTAACCCTGACCCATCTATCTAGGGGAATCAGTTGAGGTAATTATACCTATGGAAAAAAAATAGTTTAACAACAGAAGATTTCTTACAATATAGTGAAGTACTATAATATGACGTGACATAATATTGTTGACGTGTTGGTAAGTCATGCAACCCTTGAATTTATTTCATTCCAAAACGCCAAGGAAATTTCTATAGGTATGTACATATAAGTACTTTGTGGCTTCACATAAACACATCTTTTGTTTCCCGTAAGGACGTTTCCAATAACTAATTTTTGAAGTTTTTATAGACATAATAAATTAATATTGTAACCAAAATATCCGTTTATAGCTTTGTACATTCAAAGGTTTTTCGTAAATTACCTTCTTATTGTTAAAATTAATTTAATGTCTCAAACTATGTAGTTCTTTTTTGTTGGGGTATAAGGTATAACGAACCCCAGCAATTTGTGCGGCCATAATAACACGGTACGATTGATTGGTCCGTTCTCAAAAATAATAATCGTCCCAAATTGATCGGGATTTCTTGGAGGCATTGTGTTTGAAATTAGTTTCAACTTAGAAGAACCTGCTTTACGTTTTATAGTCCTAGCATCTGTAATCGTAAGCAGCGTGATTAAGAGACTCGAAATCGAATAACATAAATACGTTTTGGCAAACAGAAACGTTTATTTATCTCGTAATTGCAACTGTTTAATCGCATTATGAATGACATGAAAAATACTATACAATTAGCGAAAACGAAAACATCTGCTATTATAATTTTATCAACAGTATCAACATCTGCCTAATAATGGTAAATAATCAATTATACGTTGGGAATAATTATTAATTGAACGAGTGCCGAAGGCTAATTAGAAATAACTCATTTGGGAGCATTTTTCTTATAGGTCAATATTAATTTCTGTTTTAATTTACAATAATGTGCTTATAAGAAATTGCTTATGCTCACACTGCGCACATGGCTGTAATAACTAACGACATTTTATTTTATTAATTGAATACGTATGGTTGCTTCTGGCCGATCTTACTAACAAACCCGAATTGATGACTATAGATTCTTCTATATATGATTCAAATAAAATAAAAACCGTCATCAATGACGAAAATAATATGGTTTTCTTGAAATCGGCATTAAAATGTCCCAAAATCGTCAGAAATCGTACAATAATGTAGCCCATTATTGTACGATTTTTTCAATAAGTAGGCCTTGGCGAGATGTAAACATCAAACGTCAGACGCGGAGAAATCGCCCGTCAAAAGTGATCAAATATTCAAAACCCGGCCGATAAAGGCTCATTTAACTTTTCGTACACATTGCGAAATTGTTTCCTATAGAAGCGCAATCCTCCAGTATACATATTTTAGTAAATTTGAAAAACAATAGATTTGTTGTGTAAGCTGCACAAGAAGCAGCAGTTTGGTTTTTCTGTCAGAAGGTGCCGTACATCATTATGCTTGTGCTAGGTAGAGCGATCGGTAAAGTCAAGCAACGCTGCGCGTAGTCGGTTCGTGGACGGATGATCCCTTATTATTATTTTCTTGCCTAATAAAACATTTTTTTTCCGATTTCAAGAAAAATATAATATGTACCTCGGCACTGAAGTTCTTTTTATGATTATGTGGTTTATTTGCCTCGGCCAGAGGCCTCAGCAACTAAACTCCACATGAGTCATAAAAAGTTGAACTTCAGTGCCTTGGTACATAAATAACTATTATTTTATTTACCTGAGAAAGTTTCGTTAAATATGATGACCCGTTCTCCGGCCATCCCGACGTACCGTCAGATCTCCCGAAAAACGCGTTAAAATTTTTTTTTCCTGGTTAACAAACGGTAGGTATATGGCGGCTGTACAGCGGGACTTCGCACACAACTCGCGTCCTCGAGGTCCAGACTTGCCCCCGTCTTTCGCGCCGTATTTGTAACAGCGGAGGATTTTCGGGGCCCCGAAAATACGCCTATCGGATTTCTAAAGGACCAAGGGGCCATTTTTTTATTGTTGCTCCATGGGCCTTCTTTCCTATTTTGTCCTATAATCATATGAGAGTAGATTTGTCTAAAAATTAACCACAACTTCTTTAAATAACAATGGTATTAATTAAGGCAACCTACTCGCTTCAAGTAAAGCAATACTATCTGCATTTTACATAACATCTTATTCTATAATCTTATGAGAGTTTAAATCATGCCGCCGGCTATCATACTATACCAGGTATTCATTTTTCATGAGTTAGCCGGCTTCCGCCTTTGTGTACAAACATCAAGTACCCAACAGTTACTGACATTTTGGCCAGCATTTTTTTAATAATATATGAATTTTACTCCCCATTATCTACAGAAAAACAGAATTTCAAGTTCTACCAACTTTACAAAAATCCGAAACACCGGATATCACGGAAACGGAGTGTCTATTTTTTGTGTCCAAATCTCAGAGAAATCACCAAGGATAGAGATAGCAACATCATCAAAATACACACGTTTGTAGTCAACCAACATCTCATGCAAATTTACCGAAGTAAACAAGCATTAGGTCCGTATGTACAACGTTTACCCGAGATAGGTTATATCCTGAGAAATATCAATTTGGCCACACATCACACACTTTCTGCGTCAAAATCACTATATCCTAAATACTAATAAATAGCCTAAATAAATTAACAGAAAAACAATTGAAAACACGAAAAATGCAGACCTAAACAATCGGAAAACTTGACTTGCTGGGCAAACACAAAACAAATAACGCCGAGTTAACGAACGCGGCGCCCGCGGCGGCAACGGCGGTGTTGCCATGTTGGGCGGTTTGAGGTACCTGTTGACGATTTTATTAAAATGATAATTATCTACTATAATTACAGCGCGTTACATACAAGAAATTAATAACTACATTTCTTAATTTAGCTTTATGGGAGGTGTGCCTTCATTTAATTCCATTATTAAACCCTTCTATTTTGAAATGAAATGCTGTAAACAATGGAGTACGTGGCATCACTCAAAATGATGTTGGCTCTGATTACGCCTGACGCTAGCCCATCATAAACTTTTGGATTATGTCATTCAAATTTCCCGCTTATATCCAGTGCGATCTTTTGAGAGCAAACAAAGTAATATTCCTCAAAATTTTGGATTCAATTTTAATATAAAATTGGGATCAACTGAAAAAAATTACTATATTATCTGCCTGCATGTTGCTTTACATATTATGACCAGACATCATCCATAAAACTCACCGAGTGCTCGTCTTATCAATAATCCATCCCTTTGAATTGGGGCTAAGTAACGGCTGGCTGGAAAAAAAATCCATTAGAAAACCTCCGAGACGATATTCTACACTCCCTTGTCTTATTTTCTCGTCGGCGCGGCGGCGGGGAAGCGCGACCGCGATAAGAAAATAAATAATGAAAGAATGATAATGTAAAATTTCCCGGCTTTCAAATTAGCGGGCAAGAGAACGCAACTAAATCTTTATCAACCGCAAGGTTTCCAGATGATAAATGGGGGGCGCCGTTCGGCCGAATAGAGCGGAAGAAAGCAGTCAGTGAATTTGTTGCGCATTCAGCCTCTCCCGGCCATGAATCTCCTTTCTCCGGCGAGCGGCTGGGGCGTGGGGCGTCTTAATGCCGCCTTCCAGGAAATGCTAAATGTAATTACCGACGAATAAATCATACCTTGACGGCTGCATTTACGATTTCCACCCCCGGAAAAGGGCGGCCGGAAAAGGGCCCGATTGAGTGCTCGGTTTGTGGCCGAGGTGAGGGCACGACTTTCCTTCGCGCAATCTACATTATAAGAATCCAAAGTTTTCGTTCAATCGTTGTGGGAAGGAAACGGTTCAATCTTTTTCCGAAAATCAATCAGAAATATTTACATTTTTGATAACATTTTTGAAAGAAAAAGTCAATATTTCCTTGCACTTAGTCGTTGCCAGGCAACGGAAAGTAACTGTTAGGAAATATTTATTTTTGTACTGTAAGGAAATATTATTTCCTTACAGTTATTTATAAACTAAAAAAATGATTGAGAACAAGTTTTTCGAAAACAATTTTTACTACAAATGATCTTGATGTATTCGTTTTAGAGTCTGGTATGCCAACTAAAAGCTTAGATTGTAGGTCTTCTACATCTTGTAAGGTCATTTTAACTAACTCGTCCATTCTACAAGCTCCAGAAATACCAAATATTACAGCAACCTACAACAATAAATAAATATGTAAATAATCCGAATAAAAATTGAAGTTTTGTGACCTACCTTAATCATTAAATATTCTTTATCTGAAGCTTCCTGGATAAATTTGTTGATTTGTTCTTTAGTTAAAATCTTGGATTTTTTGGCCTATAGCCTTCTGCCTGCCGTTTCAATAATGAACGAAGTTTTGGATATTTAGATATATCCACATCATGTCTAATTGCAAGGGTTGCCTTCAACATTGAATAGTTCGCCCACAAAGTAGAAGATTTCATCTTGGAACCAAGCTCCAAGAAGTATGCCATTACAACATTTTCTGAGAATGAACTTGCATTTTTATTCTTACGATATTCCATAAAACGATTGTATGCATAGTTATATTTTTCTCTGGATTTTGTTGGCAACAAATCCAAGGAGGCAGTATTTACTGCTTCCGTGAGTTCTGGGGGGGTTCCAGAAATGGAACAGTCATCATCACTCATCACTTTATACTTTTACTTTTGCTTTTTAGAACGTTCGAAAACGCGGAAAACACTATGGGAAAACGCCAAAAATAAACTTTTCATGCGTCAAGTTTGACAATTCAATATTACTTTATTTCCATAGTTACAAAACAAATATTTCATGGCATCCTTTATTTGTGAATAAAATTAATAATGCTTATTTCAAAATTTTAACAAGTTGATTGTAATAATTTATGTTCTTTGAGTAATTTTCGATTTTCGGAAAAATAGTATGTATACCTCGTAGGAAAAGCCACATTCCCCGACTCCGTATTGCCAGTCTCGGCTTACGCCTCGACAGGCAATCTTTACGGTCGTCCGGGAATGTTCAGCTTTTCCTACTAGGTACACAATGTACTATTATCGCACATATCTAGGCATTCCAAACTAGATTTCGGGGTAGGCAAGTTCGGCTGCAACTGCGTCTGCCTCTCGTCAAAAGATGTTACATTTTGTTACCAGCTAAAAACAAAATATTAGAAAGTTTGAAGTATGTCTAATTATAAAATAGAACGTAATTATGAAAATATTTCATGGCTGACTAGAGATTCATGGCTTGACTTGATATTCAAGCTACTTGACTTGACTTGACTTGAAATCAAGTCAAGTTCAAGTCAAGTAGTAATTTTCCAATATCAAGTCAAGTCAAGTATTTATTTCTCAAGTAATTGAAAAATCAAGTTTTTCTTGAAGCTATTTGATTACTTGATTTTTTATCATTTTCAAATTTTATTATCAGTTAGGACAGTTAGGTAAATAATAATAATAAACCTTTGCATTGACACTTTTTTTTTCAAACTAGGAAAGAACAAAAATAAACTATTTTAAGTCCGCACCAAAACTATGTGTTTATAGTCTGTGTAACAACAAAAACTTTTATTTGTTTGTCTGTGTCTGTGCAACATAGACAACAAAAACTTCTATTTGTTTCACTTTAACACCGTTCAAAGCACTTTTTTTTCTTAATATATAAACATTTTTTCTCGGAAACTTGGTTCTTATTTTGTGTGTTAATAATAAATAAACATGTTCACAACTAAAAGTAAATTTTATTTTATTGCCAATTTTAGAGATTCATTACTTGACTTGATATTCAAGCTACTTGACTTGACTTGAAATCAAGTCAAGTTCAAGTCAAGTAGTAATTTTCCAATATCGAGTCAAGCCAAAAGCTTGATTTTCAAGTCAAGTCAAGTTATTTGTTAAAATGTCAAGCTACTTGACTTTATGAAACCCTATGGCTGACTATGTGAAAATTAAAAAAAAATCAGAAAATTAGCCATAGCTCTTTTATTTTTTTATAATAACTATGCCGAGTATTATATCTTTGGAAGCTCAAAAAATGGCCGATTTGATAAGGCCAGAGCCAATTATGATGATTTACGTTTAAAAAACACGAGTTTATGTCATATTTCAAAAATCACAAACAACATAAAAAAATTGGATTAGATTATCTTATTAAGACCAAAGATATCTACAATTTTTGTTTCTACAGTTTTTCTGTATAATCAGAAATAACGGAGCTACTCGATGTGATGAAATAGCAAAAAAGCACTGTTTTCAAAATATCTAGTGAGCCATGAACTTTTTTAAAAATCCAAAAGGGGCATTAGATTGAGTATTCAAAACCGCAATTCTTTCCCCATTTAACCTTTGTTCTAGCGCTGCTAGTTTCCGAGATCCCCATAGTGGTCATCGAAAAAAACTCATCCTGTATATGTTTTACATATTTGAATTCTATTCTAGCGCATGTCTAGTCATGTCAATTCCTTCTTTATAAAACAGTAAACAGGGAAAACAAAACAGTGCATTTAATTTGTCGCATTCGTATATCCACTTGTCCGTGTTGTATATACAGGCTGATTCAGTTTTATTCCGCGACACTTCAACAGAAAATATAATAGAAAACCAAAAAATAACCGCACTTTATTGTATAAACTATATCATTTTAAGGCCTTATCAAAAAGTTACAGGGTGTTAAAATTGTAAGAAATATGTGGAATTTATTGAATATTTACCAAACTAGTTGAGATATTTAAGTCATATTTGTTACACGTTATAACGGCATGGGTTAGCATAAAACCTGTTAATATCAAACACCTTGAACAACCAGTGGCGTAGAAGTGGGTAATTAGTATAGTTGTTTTTAGAAAAAAAAATGAACCACCTTGTATAGCAATAAAGTGTAATCAATTTCGTATGTAAATTTTAATTGTAAACAAAAACGTTCTCTTAGCATTTTTTCATATGTGTCATGGTTTCATCGCAAATTTGGTTTTTTCGTATTATTTCGGGGTACTTCTGAAAAATTAACTTAAAACTTCGCTCCATAAGTAACACTCAAACAGAAAAAATGTGTTTCTTGCTTTAAATACAGTAACTTTTCCCAATAAACTTACCCATTCAAGCTTTTACTTTTTAAGATACAGAGCGTAACATTAATTGTATCTTTCTTAAATGTATTAGACCCTGTATCTTAAAAAGTATAGCCTTAAATAGGTAAGTTTATTGGAAAAAGTTACTTTATTCCAAGTAGCAAACACGTTATTTTCACTTGAAGTGATACTTATGGAGCAAATTTATTAGATAATTTTTCAGAAATACCCCGAAATAATACAAAAAATCAAATTTGCCACGAAACCATGACACATACAAAAAATTACCAAGAGGGCATTTTTGTTTAAAATAAAAATAAAAATAAAAATTTACATAAGAAATTAAATACATTTTATTGCTATACAAGGTGGTTCTTTGTTTTCTAAAAACAATCACACTAATTACCTACTTCTACGCCACTGATTGTTCAAGGTGTTTGATATTAACGGGTTTTATGCTAACCCATGCCGTTATAACGTGTACCAAATATGACTTAAATATCTCAACTGGTTTGGTAAATATTACATAAAGACCACATGTTTCTTAAAACTTTAACACCCTGTAACTTTTTAATAGGGCCTTAAAATGATATAGTTTATAGAAGAAAGTGCGGTTATTTTTTGGTTTTCTATCACCTGTTGAAGTGTCGTAGAATAAAACTGAATCACCCTGTATTTCTAGAAAAGTGTCGCGTAAAATTGCCACTTGCTTTTTTTCTAGTTGAGATAATTGTGAATCTGGAGTTGGTCTCCCAAGAGTTTTTATTTCAATTTTTCCGGTCAATGAAAGACTCAATTTTGTTGTTTATTTATTACGAGTGAAACACTACACGACGCGAGGCACCGTTCATGGCCAGAGAACGAACCGCGCGGAACAGGCAGACGCGGCGCGGAACCAAAAGCGGAAATACTCTCCGCCCCCGGTCAAGAAGCAACCGTGGACCAATCGGGTAATCCGGCTGATAACATTCCTAGCCGTAACGGTGTTATCCACTTCCCGCTGCGCTATTCCTCTTTGTCGTGTAATCGACAACCTTGTCGTCAATAGCGATCGAAGTATAGGGAGAGATGAAAGGAAGCTAATTCGCCGCGAAGATGGATTCCAAACACGATCGTGTTTCATAGGCGTAGGCGTAGCTAGCCTTTTTTCTCCGGGGGGGCTTAAGCCCCTGAAGGAGATGAGATTCAGTAACCCGCAAAAGCGCCGGAGCGCCGCATATAAACACTCTGGTGTATATATGTTTACCTAACTCACCATAAAACGACTCAAATTTCCGTTTAAAAATAAAAGTAAGCCATGATTTTGTCGAATAAGCGTCACCGTTTACGTCACAGCACCTGCGCGCGGGCATACCGTTTTCTGTGTATCGGATGAATGAATAGTCAATTATTATTGTCAATTAATTAGGTAGGTACTTATTTGTAAATGAACTTACTGAACTAAATGAAGAAAATTAAATTACTTACGCAAACTACAGCAGAGCTTATTTACTTACAGGGTGAGTTTTTTTCGATGCCCACTATGGGGATCTCGGAAACTAGCAGAGCTAGAACAAATGTTAAATGCGGAAAGAATTGCAGATTTGACAGCTAAATCTAATGCCCCTTTTGGATTTTTAAAAAAGTTCATGGCTCCCTAGATACTTTGAAAAGAGTTATTTTTTGCTCTGTAGCTCCGTTATTTCTGATTATACAGAAAAACTGTTGAGACAAAAATTGTAGAGCTCAAAAAATGGCCGATTTTATAAGGCCACAGCAAACTATGATTTACATTTAAAAACACAAGTTTATGTAATATCTAAAAAATCACAAACAACATAAAAATTTGATTAGATTATCTTATTAAGCCCAAAATTATCTACAATTTTTGTCTCTACAGTTTTTTTGTATAATCAGAAATAACGGAGCTACTCGATCTGATGAAATAGCAAAAAATCACTGTTTTCAAAATATCTAGTGAGCCATGAACTTTTTTAAAAATCCAAAAGGGGCATTAGATTGAGTATTCAAAACCGCAATTCTTTCCCCATTTAACCTTTGTTCTAGCGCTGCTAGTTTTCGAGATCCCCATAGTGGGCATCGAAAAAACTCACCCTGTATACTGATACTGTACAAGTAAAAATATAGATGTACAGTCGCGGACAGTTGGTATCGAACGACCTGAAGAGGTTTCTCGTGGCTATCGTTACAGGGCGCGCGGAGACGGCAACATCGCGCTGGAGTCTGCAGCCGGCCGGTCTGCTAAAAATAGAACCATAAAATGCAAATTACAGCCTCCAGCCTCTCACAGCAAAGGAACAAAATTCGAGGAAAATGCAACTTTGTGCTGGTAATAATTCCAACCCCAGTGTTGGTATTTAATATTTCGTACTATTTTATCATGTTACTATACCGTCTAGTATTTATGATAATGAAATAAAAAAATAATAAATATCAAGGCTGAGATTAGAATCAACACCACAATAAAAGTTGCTTTTTCTCGAGTTTCCTTCCTTTGCTGCCAGCACCCTGTATTAATTAGGAATATGAAATTAGGTAAATCCATAGTCAATTTGAGCCACAATAGAATTCCGAAGAATTTCTCAAAAACAATAATTTAATAAACAGGGTGTCTACTTTTAAACATATGCAAATTAATAAAATCTTTATTTTTGGAGATAATCCCTGAACATTCTTTGTGTGAAAGGCCTTCAAAAATCGCTTCTTTTAGCCTTCCTATCATTTTCAAAAGGCAAATCCAGGTCCGGCTACGATTTTTGAGTGTTTTTTTATTTAAAATCTACCAATACAGCGTTAATCAGGATCCCCCTAAAACCCCTTTATATACCAAATTTGAACAAAGAATTTAGAGAGAGATCTATTCTACAGGATGTCAAGGTTCAGCAAAATAGGAAATTTACAGGCATTTGGCGAGTCAAGTGTGCCATGGAATCCCGTCAAAATAGTTTAATTGTCAACAGAACCACTCAAAGTGTTGGTGTGCAAAGATTCAATACAGGGTATTTTTCTCTGCCCCATCTGAAAATGCTGAATTTTTATGACTTGACTCGCCAGAGATGCCTGAAGAGGTTTCTTTAAATTTCCTATTTTGCTCAATTTTGACATCCTGTAGAATAGAACTCTCTCTATATTTTTTGTTCAAATTTGGTATATAAAGGGTTTTCGACTGTCCTGATTGACGCTGTGGTGTCAGATTTTAAATAAAAAAATGGCTACATGGTTTTTGTGAAAATCGGGGGAATAAAAAAATCGTAGCCGGCCCTGGATTTGCAATTTGAAAATGGCAGGATTGCTAAAATAAGCGGCTTTTGAAGTCCTTTCGGACAAAAAACAGATCAAGCGATTATCTCAAAAATTAAAGATTTCAAGGATTTGTATAATATGTTTAAAAGTAGATATGGGGGCTCTTAATATTAATTAGAAAATGTATGGCACAAAATTAATGGATTATCGGATTACCTGAGTTGAAATATTTTAGCATAGATATTTATATCTTTTTAAATAGGTATTTATTAATTATACCTACCTGCACTTAATATAACTAAATTTAGGGGATTAACTTAATAATTGTAATATTGAATTGGATGTAGATTTTGAAAATATCGATTATACCTGCTCCTAGCCCTTTGTATAAATACTAAGGTGGGTGGGCTAAAATTATTTAGTCAGTATCCTAATTCGAGAGAGTAACTAACAGTGTTCGTTATGCCTCGTTTGAGTGAATCCGTCAAGCACCGTATCATCGCCAAACTAGAAAATGGTTGGGCTATTTCCCGACTGGCCGAAGAATTTGGTGTATCTAAAAGCACCATTTTCAATATAAAGAAGAAATATGACGAAACCGGAAGCGTGGAAAACATACATAGAGGAGGAAATGTGAAAATTACGTCTGACCAACAAGATGAGCAACTAGCTAATTTTTGCCTTGCAAATCCGTTTAAATCCGCCGTTGAAGCAGTATCTGCAACACAATTTCCAGCAAGTGTTAGAACTGCCCGAAGGAGATTAGATGCAGCCAATCTGAAATCTCGCACGGCCAGCAACAAAATTCAGCTGACCGAGGCTAATAAGGAAGTCAGGTTGCAGATATGCCGAGAGTTTCAGCGTTTACCGCCACATTATTGGGAGAAGGTAATATTTAGCGACGAAAAGATCTTTCAAAGCCATTACAATGGCAAAGTGCGAGTATATAGACCTTCGGTGAGTTCAAGATATGACGAAAGATTTGTGTCACCCAGGAAAAGGAGTGGGCATTTTTCCGTCAACATATGGGCCTGGATAAGCTACCGTGGACCTGGCATTTGTTGGAGAATCGACGACCGCTTCACAGCAGCTCGCTATTGCGAGATACTCGAAGGCGGATTGTTACCAACTGCAACGGAAATGTATCCCGATGGCTTCGTTTTCCAGCATGATAACGCTCCTGTGCATACAGCAAGAATAGTTCGCGAATGGTTCACCGAAAACAACGTAGAAAAGTTGGAATGGCCGGCGAAGAGTCCTGACTTGAATCCCATTGAGAATGTGTGGGGCAGAATGGCGCGGACAATGGAGAACTTCGTACCCGAAAATAGGGAGGCACTTTGGCAGAAGATTCAACAAACGTGGGATGAAGTCGTAACCCATGATCTCTGCTGCCAACTCATAGATTCGATGAGCAGGAGAGTTCAGAAAGTCATCCTATCCCAAGGTGGGTATACTAAATATTAATATACATATAATATAATAATGGAAAATGCATTTGATTTCTTGCCTTTATTTAATTATGTTATAGTCATAAAGATTTTAATGGGTTTATAGTTTTTTCGGATTCTTCCTGTGTCGGTGGTTCTAATAAAACTTCGTAATCATTATATCCAGCTTGTGGAAGTCCTCAATCACCTGAAATTATTTTATTTTATCCAGGTAATCACATTGAGGTCCAGGGAGGTGTGTAAAGCTTGACACGTGTCCCTGCTGTGTGTCTTCTGATGTTATTGATAAAGGTATGCAATTTAAATAATAGAGAGTTATTGCAGAAATAAATAACGTCGCGCTCTTTTTTGACGTTATTTTGACATTTGAGCATGCGCAGTCGTAGTTTGACATAAGGTCGTCCATAATAAGGTTATTTTCCTTTATTTTTGTTTATTGTGTATACCATAATATACGTTATTTTTACCTTATTTGTCACAATTCTTAAAATAAATTCTGATTTGTCAGAAAACGCTAGTGTTCTGTGAAAGTAGGACTTAACCTAAAATGTTCGTTGCTTGTTTGCATTTGCACCTTGTTTGTTTTCATTAGTCTTTCACCTTGGTGTTCCGTGGTTATTTGGCTGTTTTCCCAGTTTTTTCCGGAGCAAAATTATAAAAGCACATAATATTCTAGTGAAAGTGTAGAAATACAAAACAATAAAGTAAACGTAAACAAGCCCTTAATTTGGATACATAAATTACGACTTGCAATAACTATTGTCAGAATCATAAATAACGTATGAGAGTATTCAAATAAGGTCGTCTTAAATACTGCTTAATGCCAAAAACAGTTTCTGCAATAACTCTCTATTAAGTTACAAGGGTAATTTTATGTCTGTGACCCCCTAATCTCATTTATCTGTTGAAGGGCATTTTATGAGAAACAATGGAGCATTGCAGCACCACGAAAACCAATTTATTAAAACTTCTGACCAATTTCTTCAAAAATAAGAAAAAATAAATAAAAGGGACACCCCTTTTATTTTATAATCATTTATGTTTAGGACTACGAGACCTAACAACTAAATGTTGGAACAAATACTTATTTTGCAAAGAAAAGAATAATTTATGAAAATCCTTTTAATTAACTTTTTTAATTCTAGGGTTATTAGCTAAATATATTTTTAGTGTTACTACATATTTTTTTATTATAACATAAAAATACATTTTTGTTGCAACGCAAAATATTTATTAACTTAATGTCTAAAACCGCTGACAACTATACTTAGTGTATTTGGAAATGAAAGGAGGCCATAAATATTGATTGAGAAGGAAAATTCGACCATTTCAGTGGCGTGCTCTTTTGCTAAAAATCTGATGAGGATAAATACGCAAATTAATATTCGGGCGAGTTATGTAGTATTTTATGACGGACTCTCGAGCCTCTGATAAAGAATTTGCATTTATATTTATAATAAGCCATAAACCTTCCTTTCATTTCCAAATACACTATGTATATACAGTATGTCCACAGAAGAGGTGTTGAATAGGAACACTTTCTTATCTTTAATTTTACCGCAAAAAGTTACTCTTGATAAAAACTTTGCTAACATTTCTTATGTGGAAATAAGTTGCTAGGAAAAGTTGTTCAAAAGTAAAGGATACTCCATACTACCAATTTTAGAAACAATTGGCACACTTTGATTTATTTGAAAAACATTTTTCGCTTTGGCCCTATCACTGCATTAAATATATTTTTTTTATGTAAGTAAGCTTATATAAGCATAATAAATATGGCAATTTTAGACGGCTAGGTGATGTTAAAAAATAAATCGGCATCCATAACCAACTTTTCACGCAATACAAAAAAAAACTCAAGTCGACAAAAATGTGAAAACAAAACTATCAATTTATTTAATTTTTTTTTTGATCAAACAAGATCTTTAATATGAGAAAATTTGTCTTTAATTTGAATAACTGTTGATGTTTTTAATTGCTATTTCGACTTCACACTTTAAACAAATTAGCGGGAAAACTAGTACAAATTGTATGAAAATTTTCTTTTGTCAATGTTCTTGCGTGATCTAATTGCCGCTAATCTCCAATTAAAATTTTCCCTCGACTTTCAAAATAAATTGATTGTTTTCAGATTCTTGTTGATTTAAGTTTTTTTTGGTATTGCGCGAAAAGTTGGCCATGGATACCGACTTCTTTTTTTAACATTAACCAACTATCTAAAATTTACACGTTTTTGTTTCTTAAGATTTTTCAGTAGGGAGCCAAATAACTACTTTAATAAACTAAAACAATGGCCTTTAATAACTAAAACAATGGCCTCAACAGAGCCGAAGAGCCTGTGTAATTTTCAGAAACTATCTGAGCACCCAGTTGCATAAAGCTTCTCAGTGCCATCAATTTTCAATATAAAAGTTTTCTTCGGTATCTTAAAATAAATAGGTATGTTACGGCTATTTAATAATTTTGCTCAATTGGAGGTTTTTTTATATTGCGCGACAAGTTGACCATGGATGTTGATTACTTTTTCAGGGCCACTTAGCTGTCCAAAATTGTCACCTTTTTGTTTCTCATGTTTTTTTTGTAGGGCGCAAAATAAGCGAGGAAATCGCGGTGGTAGTTTAAAAAATCATACTGTATACTTGTGAACTGTTTTAATAAATAGTTTAATACTGATTCCTTAATTTTTTTTAACCCTTTCGGTGACATCGGCTTAATCGCTTGCAAAGAATTCTCGGAACAAGACACCCGTTCGAACCATCCGATGCCGAAGGCGCGCGCTGTTGCCGTCTCCGCGCGCCCTGTAACGATAGCCACGAGAAACCTCTTCAGGTCGTTCGATACCAACTGTCCGCGACTGTACATTGGCGTCTTCGCAGTATTACATATCAATCACAGTAAGCAGTCACGTCCAGCCTTCCAGGTTCGCAGTGATGCCAGGGACTTTTTAAAGTAAGAGGAGCCAGCATTATACTTTTCAAAGTGAGGCCTATTCTTTCCACATTCTAACGGTATCAGTGATGCCAAGTATGCCATTTTATTGGAGAATCTATTAAAAAAACAGGTACTTTGATTGTTAGTAAAAATTAATAATGATTTCTAAAAATTAGACTTGACAATGTTGTGTCTACAAATACAGAATATGGCAACTGTCAAATGAAACAAATTTATTGTATAGTTGAAATTCTTTAATTGTCACATCTGAGTATCTGGAAGTTAGAAAACTTTAAAATTGTGAATTATGATGGGAAATTTTTTGCCTCCTTTAGAATCTATGGCGCTATCTTATCACATAAAACCTGATGGCAGTTGGACACACTGACATATAACATAACCTTTTACCAGCCCACTTATGTGGTCTCCTTGGAGTCTACAGAAAACAAACTTCCTCTCAAGGCTTCACTTTTCCTATGTGATTAAAGAGTCCCTGAGTGATGCTAATTCTGTGAGTGTGGCGTGTGGCGGACTGACGGGGTCGGGTGCGGGGTGAGTGCGTGACGCCAGTGTTGCCAGTGTGCAGTGTTGCCGCTGATTAGTTTGTTTTATTTTGTCATTAGTGTTTTAGTCAGTGTCTATTACTATACGCAATAACACGAACACGCAACAAGATTAAATCAGCTTAGTAAGGTTTTTAATGTAAACCTATAATGTCAAAAAAATTATAAAAATAAACGCTAGAATTTGCCAGGGGGGCTATTTTTATACCATTGCTTAGCCCCCCTCAGCCTCCCCTCAGCTACGCCAATGTCGTGTTTCCGAGCATTCCTGCGAAGTGTCTAGTTAAATTTCTTACTTATTTCAGCTCGCAAAGAGTTATGAAACATTTATATAAAACTTTTTTGTGGGGCCAAAGGGGTTAAAGTTGAGGCCCCGTGTCCGCGACCCTCCCGGCCGCATCTGGAGCAGTCTCGCGACCTCCGAATCCCCGCCAAAGGCGGACCGCCGCCGCCAGACCTCCGGGACCATTAGATCGGGCGGGAGATTTTAATGAAGCCGTCCGCGGCGCGATACCAGAGCCGATAAGGCTCGGCTCTCGGATTCCGCAGACCGGGCCCGAAGGCCCGAAGCGTCCTCGTTAACCGCCGGGGCCGCCGCCGCGCCGACGCATTTGCATAGAATGGTGCGCGCGCAGACCGCGCTCTCCGCTCTCTGCGCGCTAATTAACATGTCGAAGAAGAGAGAGGTTCTAGAAAGTGCGGGGGAGACGGGCGAAGGGGGTAGTTACAACCCCAAAGGTTTCCCTATAACATTAAGGTGGTGTTCGCTAAGCGTTTTTCTTGTGCCATCTCTGAATGTACGACTGAACTACCCGCTCGACCATTAGTGTCAGTAATGGCTACCAGAAATGCCAGGTGGCCTCACTGGCGTCAGTGTCGAGGCCTACGATAAAGACAGGAAATGGCGCACAAAAATCACGTGACCATCTTAGTCAGACGTTACATGTCATTTGTCACATAACTGAAAGCGGCAGCTTGGCTTTTGAGAAGTTTTAAATGTTTAAAGTGTTTTTAAACGTCTACTTTATATTTTAGAAACAAGTTTGTGTCTAGTGCGCGTGTGTCCTCGCGGAGGGGAACCGCCCAGGTGTTATTATGGCCTCTGGGTGAGAGCCGTGCCGTTCAGGAGTATTGGTGCCGCTCGCGCCGACGCGTGAGCGCTGTAAGGGGAATTCACCCCCCGTAATGGATAGTGAAGCCTGAGACACAGACGGGTAAACTGCTTACGGGAGATCCGCGAGTTCAGACGGTCCGGGTGGCTGGAAGCCGTTTCCGTTGACCACGTTCGGGTTTGTGTATTTTGTATTCACCATTCACCTTGTGCGAAATAAATCAGTGTTGTAACGTACTCGATGATTTTCGTTGTCGACCCACGCCCTCATACGGTTCCTATTCGGCCTTCCACGCTGCCGATCAACTGGGACCTTGTCAATATTTACAGTATACTGAAGTGAGTTTTCATTTTTATTTCGTAAAAAATAACCTAAATACGAAATATTGGGTCTGCTTATATTATATTTATACATATTACAAAAGCCAGAAGGAAAATGTCACCATAACAACATTTGCTTTGCCTCGGGATGAAAATTTGCGTCAAAAATGGATTCGTCAAATTCCAACTGAGATTTAATTTCTAAAAAACCCTTAAGTATGTGTGGCTAACACATTTTCAAGAAAGTGAAACAATTAAAGTGGACAAATGTGTTGTGGGAGGAAAATACCTATAGAGAATATCACCGAAGCTAAAGGAAGGTGCTGTCCCAAAATTTTTGAGAATGTGCCAAAATATTTGAGTGCAGTGCCGTTTAACTCTCAGCCCAAAACAGCTGAGGCAGGTTGAAAATTTTGAAAAAACAATTAGAGAAAGCCTGGATGCACAAAACCAATAATGTAATAGATGAAGGAAAACTCGCCAAATTGTTACGAAATTTGTTTTTTTTTATCTCCAAAAATGCCTTTACTTATAGGACTAAGTTAGTCACGTGACTACGCGAATATGCGTTAGCGCGATGACCTGTCTTTATCGTTGGCCTCGCGTCAGTGTAAACACGGCGCGAATACGTAACTGGCAGTTTCTTCCGACCCCGATAGCCCAAAAAGAGTTGTGGCATTCCAAAAATTGTCTCGAATTTTAGAGACAGTTTGAGAGCCACTGGTCGCAAGGTCCCTTCATTATTGAAGCGATGGCTTCCCACTACAGCGTTGCCATACCGTCAAATAATTCCTTGAAAATCTGTAAAAATCTGCAAATTTCCACACCTTCCGCTTGTGAAACAGAAATACAAGGTGTGTATACAAATATGGCATCACCATTTAGCGATGATAACCGAGTTTCCGCTGTCACGATGCCAAATTCACCTGACCCCCTTATCTTGCAATAATGCACAAACACAAACCATCGAGCTCGTCTGTATCGGTTTCCTATCTGTATTTGATTATGGAAATGGACTGAACATATGGAACTGATATTGGATTAACACATACATTTGTATCTATTAAAGCGGTGGCTGTCAAGTATCGACAATCGCTTATTTGATATCGCGCCGAACAAATAATACACGTATGTTTTTACCATTACCACCGCCGAAATTTGGAGGGGATTGTAGCTATCTGGAAGCATTCATTTTCATAAAAAAAAGTATGAAATATAATATTTCGATAAATAAGCGATAACTTTATTTTTCTTAAAAGAAAGTTGCTATAAGCCATAATCAACTGGAAAATATATGTTTTTATTAGCATCCAACGGCAATTTTCTTTATATACCCTCGAAAGCCCCGTCTTGCCAAAGTAATCGTAGGGCATTAAAACGTCTGTTCTTGGTAATGGTAATATCAAAAATTACATTATAAATTGCTTAAATTGCCCACCATTACGTCTACTATCGATTATATTCAATTTCGATTCGCGAATCGAGACAACGCTGAATTTACGTTGTCCCAGAGGTTACTTCAAGTTCTTAGGGTTTGGTATCTTGGCTGGAATTTCTATTTGCCAGGTAAATTCTCAACTTTATTATAACGCATTCCTGTAAGTTTGTAACTTACATCTCAATGGCATATTGTAGCAATGCTACGGGGTATAGGTAAAATATTATACAACGTGTAGTAGGTATCATTCAGACGATTTTAGGAACTTGTAACTTGGCAAAATTTACCTTTAAAGTTATTTACATTTTTTTAGGCAAGTTTAGTTTAGTTAGACAAGTGTGTATCTTATAATATTATTTAAACCAAACACTGACACAAAAAAAAACATCATCTAAAAACTATATTGTGTAGTAATACCAAATTCTTAATATAACCAGTGGTGGAGATATGGGCAGATATACACTGCATTTGCTTTATCAAGAAAAATACTAATACTGGCCTCCACAAAATTTTCTTTTATGCACTTCAATATATATATATATATTTTTTCTGAGCAAAAACTGTCTCTTAACATTCTTTTGTATGCCACACTTTCACGGCAAATTTGATTTTTCGGACATAAGTCCTTTTTGAAATGCCTGGAAAAAATTATATTATTTGAAATAAAATAAAAGATAAAAACCTTTTTAAAAACAAGCTTTTATTTCTTTACCACCGTCCTGACATGGGAATCGAATGGGTATGTACTAAAAAGCACAAAATAAAAGATAAAAAACCTTTTCAACCTTAAAACAAGCTTATATATAAGCCATGTACTAAAACGAATAAAATAAGTAAAAATAGTAACGAACAAAAGTAGGTACTTACTACTTTATCAATTTTATGGTTCAAAGTAATGGATGTAAGTAATGGCAAAAACGGTTTTTGTGTTTCGTTGGGTGAAATAAAATTATCCACCAACAACGCCGGTCCGGTTGGTCCTGTTTCTGGAAGAGCCAAGGCAGGGCTTTCCGTTAAATCAGCGCTAGGTGGAGGAAAACGAGTTTATGCTAATTAGGGGAGCTGCGTTAGCGGAAAAATCCCGCTCGCAGCGCTAATCCAATTGCAGGGCGGGGTCCCGTTATTTTTAAAGGGCCGCTCGCCCCATCGATCACAAGGAGCGCCGACGGTGTTTCATAATTTTTTGATTAAATTTCCATGAATGCCTGTGCACACAGCGCGGCGGCGGGAAATAAGAAACGAGCTTTACATTTCAATATCAAAAAAACATTCAAATATTTGCACAAATGATTATTCCATTAAAATGAAATTTGCTCAGGTATACGGGGGCCCCCGCGGCGGCGCGGGCCGGGTCTTATTCAAATTGGCTTTCTTTCCGGGGAAATGCCCGTTTTATGGGGGGGATTCCATTTCCTCGACGCGATGGAACGAAAATATTTTTCTGCGACTGTTAAGAAAAATGCGACGAGTGCCACTCGACGCCACACCCGCCGCAGTCTAATCCCAATCCCCGCACCGCCGTGTTCGACATTTGTTTGTTTTTGTCGCGTCGCTTTCGAGGGTTGAACGATAAGCCGCAGGATTTATTTCATGGACTCAAGGAAACGATATTCATCAAATACAACAGTGGCGTCTCGTGGGTTAATGCACAGAGGGGCGGGGCTACGTTTTGAAAAGAACACACTGTATGGTCAATTAAAAAAATATACTACTAAAATACGGTATACTACAAATTGATTTCTATAATTTAAGTTACATGATTGGTGAGCATAACCTCTGAAATAAGATGTTAGATGACAATGATCACGTACAATTATATCATTACAGTTAAATTCTCTTTCACCAAATGACATGTAGGTGTTGAGACTTTTAGAACAAGAAAATATATATTAAACAATCCTCATCGTATGCTTCTGCAGAGATGGATGCGTCCAAAACTGCGAGTGTCGAAGAAGTGGTCTCAATTGTTCAAGTATGTGCAGCAATTGCTTAGGACTTGCTTGTCTCAATAGAGATACTGTAATCATCGACGACGATTTAAATGATGATTCTCAAGTGGACGAAGAACACGAAGATTTGTTTCCTCTCACCAGCCCGAGTGAACTATTTGGTGCTGACTGATAACGCAATTAATGATTCACCTAAAACTTATAACCTTTTGTATCATTTTGATTTCCCTCCCATTTTTTCAATATAGATTGTTTAATATATTTTCTTGTTTTTCACATGAGCTTCCTATTTATGACCTTCTCATTTTTACAAGCTAAGGACAAATTAGATATGGGAATGATTTGACATAAAAGAACGAATGGAAATCAGAACGCTATAATGAATGAGGGCAAAAAGTGAGTACAAATTAACTAAGGCTACTAACTTGTATTGGACATATTTACAGTCATATACTTATGAGGTGTTGTGACAAAAAATAACAATCTATATGGGTGTAATATGTATCTATATATGCATAGATATACCTATATGTATTAAGTTACTAATTTATACTGTAATCATTTTAAGTTTTTTCAACAAGAACTACGTGAAATAAAAACAAAGAAATCTTTACCCCTCCATATCATGGAAACCGTTCACTTTATCATAATTCTGTATATAACCTGCGCTAAACCTCATAGTTTACTAGATATTCTCGCAAAACTGAAAAATAAGAATTTCCTGCCCTTTTCACCCCCTCCCCCCGAAACCCGACGCTGGTCGTGGTGTAACTTTTTAGTACTAACTCTTAGGAGGGTATGGAATTATTTCGCGCTAGAAAGAACTTTTTTTTTGATGTTTGGGTTTTGGCCCAATTTTACTGTACTGAAACTAAACCTAACTTCAACTGTAACCATTTTTAGTTTCATTTTCTAAAAGTTATGAAAAATTATATTAAATGAACTAAAATCATACAGAAATATAATTTATGTAGAACTTAATTTAAACAAAAAAACTTCTATTGGTTTTATGATTGGATACCTACATGTTTCTAGTCCATCGATTTTAGTTATCTATACAATTGAATAGATACTAGTGAACACATCATCTATTGAATTTTGTCTGAAGACATAGGTACATAACTTAGAAATAACGTTAAAAGTGGTTGGAATCATTTTAAAGAGTGTTTTACAAGGATTTGATGCCCTTTATTGAATGGTAAGACAATAATTTAGTCCAGCTTCTATTGAACCAAAAAATTCAGTCGAGTCAGTTCAATTGCCGAGGAGTTTATATGATTTTTTATCGACAATTTATAATCCCCAAAAAGAGAAAAATAGGCACATTTTTATGTCCGCTGTCATCCTCAGCCATGAATATTTGATTAAATTGTTTTAATTCCGGCCCGCCAGAATAAACTCCAATAAAAAGGCTCATCTCTCGTGATAAGACGAGTTGATCGTATATGCGTGGAGTAGGTATACGGGCGAGGAATATAAAATGATGTTACACTGTAGCCGGTTTCTTTATGGTACGTTCTCCACAATAAGTTAGATAAGCAATTTGCATATGTAACTATGCGGATACGTTTGGTATTGCCGGGTGGCGAGCGACGACCCACCCCGCTTTAACGCGAGAGGGATTTTGCGATTTCGCATACTACTTACTACGAGATATGAAGCTTATGACTTGGGAATAAAAGTGTAAGATTGGGGTTCGGGAGATAGGATGGAATAAGGTTATGGATGACGTTCATCCTTCGAAATTATTCACCACAACTTTTTTATGCGTATAAGCCTGTGATCTAACTTCTTTGGAATCATCCTTAATTTTTCGTATTTTGATATTTTGTCCATAGTAAACATCTAAGTAGGTTTGAAAAATTTCAAAAGCCAAGACCTGAATCCAGAAAACGACAAAATAATATTAATAATAATAAGTTGCTCGTAAAGTTTGATTGAATGGCATTCCTCCACGTTTTAGAAACGTATACCCTCCCACTTCTTGCGGTCCGATTATTTTTGAGACCTGCGTAAATCCGTCGAATTACCCTCTTTCCCATAACCCACCATATTACCGAGATTAAGGCCCTTACCGAAAATCTCACGAAAATCGTGTCCATGAAGTGCCACCCGCTGGTCAACCATGCGTCCGATACGAATGATGACTTGCCTCAATCGGTTTCTTCATAATTTGATTACTCTCTATTTAATTTGGAATTAGTTGTGACTATTAGGTAGTGCGGACGGACGCCTAGAAGAAACAGACGAAAAAGCCGCCACTCGAAATTAATTTGATTTGCGTGCGGTCTTTCTTCCCGAAATATTTCAATCAAGCCGGGGAAAAAAAGCATTGTTAAAGCATTTCATTAAATTTGTTTGCTTTTTCCACGACGAATAGACGAGTCTAATATTTCGGTTTTACAGATTCCACCAAATTGGCCACTATGAAATTTAATTTCGATGGAATAGTTTCGAACAAAAAACGTAACGCCTTCATCACGACGTAGGCGTTCCTTTTGTTTGTTGTATATGTGTAACAAAATCTATTGTAATAGTGTCCGAGATAAGATAATAAAAATACATCATAAGCAAACAAAACTTCTTTCAAATGCATGTGTCTATTTTGTTTTGTATACGTCGAGTATGAGAGCCGGGCGCGTGATTTCAACTCTCATAAGATTTTAGAATAAGATATATGTAAAATGTAGACGCAGTATATTTCTTTACTTGAAGCGAGTAGGTTGCCTCAATTAAGATGGGCCTGATCATTGTTACCTATTTAAAGAAGTTGTGGTTAATTTTTAGGCAAACCTACTCTCATATGATTATAGAACAAAATAGAAAAGAAAGCCTATATCTATGGAGCAACAATAAAAAAGAGCCTCTTGGTCCTTTAGAAATCCGATAGGGATAGGCGTATTTTCGGGGTCCCGAAAATCCTCCGCTGTCCGAAAGACGGGGACAAGTCTGGACCTCGGGGACGCGAGTTGTGTGCGAAGTCCCGCTATACAGCCAGTCCCATATACCTTTTGATGCCCAGGGAAAAATCTTTTCAAACGCGTTTTTCGGGAGATCTGACGGTACGGCGAGATGGCCAGAGAATGGGTCAACATAATTAACGAAACTTTTTCAAGTAAATTATTTCCCGTTTTCGAGTTATTAAGGATTTTCGGTGAAAAAACGACCAACGCAGGTGGGGCACATCTTTTTTACGAAAACTGACAGAAATTGCCCTTTTTCACCGAGCTACAGCTCCGTTATTTCGGCTCGGGGCTCTTGGGTCGGAATTTTTAAAGCTTCCCTCAAGTCTTCAGGTGAGGTGCAGATGCTTCCGGTGCCCCCGAAAAATAAAAAAATGAGAAAAACACGCAATTTCTAAGAGCGGTTCCTCAGGATTTCCCGTCAATTTCGCTAATTCTACAGCCGTCCCGTTTCTCGAAACTTGAAAATCGGGAGTCGGAAAATATCGGATTTTCGAGGTTTCTTTCGGTACTAGAGGAAAGTACAAGACCCAATTAAGAAATTTACCACATCCTTGGATTTTTCGAACGGCACTTTTCGAATTTGTCAGAAGACTTTTGAGAAAAAGTAGTAGGTAAATATGTTCGTGGGACGGGTTGTACCTAAAAAATTGAAAATTAACCACAACAATAGTCCATACATTGTTTGTGGATGAAGGGCATCACTAGGAAAAATCAGACTGATTAAAAGACAACTTTTTCCAGTTGCCAAAAAAACTCAGAAATGTCTAACATTAAAAGAACGAAGCTTTGAACGTTAACTCAATGACATTAAAATTTATCTGTTTTAATTCGTTTTCTGACAGCGCTTTAGTGACAGTAGATGCAGCCAATGGTTGCGTTCAATGCATGGCCGAATTTTTGTAATCGCTATCTGTCAACCTTTGACAGCGCTGTAATCGCTGCCGTGGTAGGTTGTACGGCCAATTTATAATTTTGTGTTGTCTGTCATTTTGTAGGTTATGTTTATGTATTTATTTTCGGTATGTTCTACAGGGTGTCCAACTTTAAAATTGTACAAATCCGTAAAATCTTCATTTTTGAAGATAATCGCCTAAACTTTTTTTTGTTTGAAAGGCCTTTAAAAACCGGTTCTTTTGATCTTCCTGCCATTTTCAAAATGCAAATCCAGGGCCGGCTGCGATTTTTTTATACCCCTGATTTTCACGAAAACCATTTAGCGATTTTTTTATTTAAAACCTGATCCAACAGCGTTAATCAGAACACCCCAAAACCCTCATATACCAAATTTGAGTAAAAAATATACAAGGAGTTCCATTCTGCAGGGTGTCAAATTTGAGCAAAATAGGAATTTTAAAGGCATCTGGCGAGTCAAGTGTGTCATAGAATCCCTTCAAAACAGTTTAATGGTCAACAGGACCACTCAAAATGTTGGTGTGAAAATATTTACTACAAATATATACAGGGTATTTTTCTCTGAGCCATCTCAAAATTATGAAATTTTATGAAACTTATAAGGATCAAGAGTGCTCTGGAATCATTGAAGAAATATTGATAAACACAACAGTAATGTATTTCTTAACAAAATTCGAACCAACAAATAAAAACAATTTAAATTATTGGACCTTTCTCAACAAAGTCACTGTCTAAGATGATACATTTTCTGTGAGTTTCCTGTTGTGGCACACCAGCCACCTTAACTGATATGGACTTACTGACTGGCAGGCTTCTCTATTTTTTAGGTTTAGTTCGTTTATAGTGTGTGGAGCAGTTTTGATATACTCGATTTTTGACCCGTATAAAGTTCCAAAAATTTAGTAGGTAATTTGAGATGGCACAGATAAGAACACTCTGTATATTTTGTATTGGACCTTTGCACACCAACACCTTGAGTGGTCCTATTGACCATTCAACTGTTTTGAGGGGATTCCATGGCACACTTGACTTGGCAGATGCCTTTAAAATTCCTATTTTGCTCAACTTTGACACCCTGCAGAATGGAACTCCCTGTATATTTTTATTCAAATTTGGTATATAAGGGTTTTGGGGTGTTCTAATTAACGCTGTGGGGTCAGATTTGAAATAAAAAAATAGCTAAATGGTTTTCGTGAAAATCGGGGGTATAAAAAAATCGCAGCCGGCCCTGGATTAACATTTTGAAAATGGCAAGAAGGTCAAAAGAAGAGGCTTTTGAAGGCGATTATCTCCAAAAATGAAGATTTTTACGGATTTGTACAGTTTTATATGTTCTATTTTCGTTTTTAAAATAACTTGGCTTTCTGTGTATATTTTTTTCAATTTTGGCTAAATTTTATAATGACGACCAAGAAATAACAAACAACTGCACATATAGAGTTGGTGATACAAAGAAGCAGTTGCAACCACTCTTCCACAATAATAATTATTGTCTCTCACAATTTTCCAAACGTCCATTTTTTATTTATTGCGTGAATAATTATCCTTTGGACAAATAAACAAAATTAACGATACCCCAACAAGAATGTCAAGGTTAAGCGTTTCAGAATAACAGAGAGAGCAGGAATGATAAAAAAGGATAGAAGCATGATACCTAAGTCCGCTACCAAGAATAATCTAGAAAAATGAAATCGCTGCCGAACCAAGGGCAGCGTTAGCTAGCGCTAATATCTGTCATTTCTGCCCGTTCAATGCACATTGAAGTAAAGCGCTGGCCGCGATTACAGATTTGGGAGCGCATTGAACGCAACTAAATGCCTGCTGTCCTTATCAATCAATCTTCAACCACCGCCACTGTCAACTCAAACTCCCGAATCAAAACCTCCTCCAAAAATCCTTCGCCCCGGCATCTCCGGCATCCGCCGATAAGTCACCGGGGTCGCTATCGGCGAATGCGCGCGTCCATACAAGCGTCCAAAGAGCTTTGCGTGGTAACCGGCGCCAGAGGTTTATGGGCGCAGATAGCGGCTCAGTGCCGATCGCTGTTTCGTGACGACCCGGTAAAAATCCGCGGCCATTTCTGCGTGTCCGATTCCCCGGCATATTTACAACTGCCGGCGGACCGTCAGCGCCTCTTATCGGACGTACAGCTGAAGGTGCCGATTCTTCCGACGGGACATTCGAATAAATACGCCCACTTATCGAGAGAGCTTTCAAAAGCGACAATCGTTAGCGAGTTTTTCGTTGGCAGGTTAGACACCACGCGCATGCGTTACCTGCAGTTATGTATTGAGGAAATTCTAAGCCTCTGCAAGAAATAGAGAGCACAGAATCTTCCCCAAACTTCTGCTAAGCAAGCAGTGTATGTACTTGTCCCGCCACGCAGCCTGGTGAGACATGGAAAATTCTCACCATAGAATCAAGGGTTACATACTAGTGTCCTATCAATTCAGGTACATGGATTCTTTGGTGAAATTTATCTAAAAGACATAACAGATTAAAGTTTCCTTCCGGGCCAAAAGCCTCTGATCTCATTGTGAAATGTCATGGGTATATTTCAAATAAATTCAACTAATATCTGAATGTAAAAAAGTATCGTAAGTATTTTTTCCTGTTGTAAGAAAATTAATAGTTATCAACCTAGTGTAGTTACCTAACAAGTAGACACATTTGGGCTGTGAAAAATTGTTCAAAAATATAATAAAATGTATTTAAAACAATACCAGTATTAAACAAAATGAATATTTAGTGTCCCCATTACCCATTATTATTATGGTCTGCACACCTCCGAAGGACCCATACATAATTTCCATTAGATATTGGAAACTAGTTTGTTGTTGCCAATTACCAAAGCATTTTGTCCCATTATTTGCCACAAGCCATTTCTTTTAATACCTACTAGTATTGTTAGCAATGAGCGACTATAAATCTCAGAGTAATAATTATTGTTCATAAAAAATAATATTTAACTTATTTAACAATGATACGCCAATAGATAAACTGGATGCAATATGATTGCTCCCGCACAACTTGTAGCGTATTTTCTCCCTGGTCACAACCTTGTCAAACTTTACAAGCCCTGTGCAAACATGTGACAACACCGCAGCGGGACGGTTCAACTCAACGGGTCTATGCACAGTCTGCACTTAGTTTATCTTTTCTAATAAATGTTCAACCCTCTTCTTAATTATAATTAGATACATTTGTGACCTTTGTTTCAATAAATGGGTACCTAAGTACTTAAGTAGGTAGGTTGGTTTAACAGACAATAAAAGCAGTAACAAAATATACATATAATATAAGTAATAATAATAAGTACCATTACTGGTGTGGATAGGAACATTTTCGACAAATAATATGGTAAATTTGGGCAAATAGAGGGAACTACATTTTGTTGTAAGTCGAATTTTTGTAAGAATTTTTCGCAAACTGCACCGTCAGGCAAATGATGATAACCTATCTTCCCTTATGGTTAAATTTTCATAAAAACACAAACAACAAGCGAACAGAGAACTGCATGTTGTGAAGGAGAATAATATCTCTTGTGATTGAAATGGCAATTAGAGTCAATTTCATAATACATTCAACTAAAATATATTTTGATTTTAAAATTAGATAAGGAAACTTTTGCAACAATATTAAACAATGTTTGGATTGTTAGAAAGCTCCCTTAATTTAAGGGATACTTTAGTTTGTCTATGCAATTGGCCCGTAATCATTTCATTCCTAAATTTTCGTCCTTTGGAAAGCCCAAAACGAATACAAGTCTACCTACCTAAATTTATAAAAAAATCTGTCGCCAGCACTTCTGTTTCCACCCAGAGACACACTGCCTCGCCGTAGCAATCTGGCGACGATAGCACTACCCGCACTACACTAATTAATTCTGGTAAATTTCTTGTAAAATCAACTGACAGGGAGTGACAGGCCACGCCGCGCAGACCCGACTGCCATGTTGCCAGCTCTCTCAACTTTTCCTAGAGTCGGCCGTGCCAGTATCTAATATTTAATGGATTGCAATGTCGGTAGACCTAGACAGTAGACTATTTCAGCTTGTTATTTATTTTATTGAATACACATCCCTACTACAGCCGAATAAGCCATTTACAGGGAAGGAATACATGAATATAATATACAATAAATATGACGAGAATACTAAAAGGCTAGAACGAAACGAATGACAAAATAATTTTACGAGTTCATTTCAGCAGTTTTAAATTAATACACAATCGTGTTCATACTGCAACTAAAAATGTCCAACTGCGCATCCACATCATTATAAGTGTTACAAAGAAAATTCATTGGAGAGTATTTGAGTAAATCAATACGTGGTCGCTGAGGGTATAAGGTCAAGCTCGTTCGAGCTTCAAGCCTGGGCACCGAGAAATTGAGTTTCTCTAGTAACTCAGGATGACCAATTGCGTTATTCAACATACCCTGGCAAAACACCAGATATTGCCCAGTTTATAGGACATATATTTTAAAAATTTACGTTGGAGAGACTCGAGCATGTCGAGTGTGGGGACACCTAAAGACGCATATTCCAGCTTCGATCTAACAAATGCATAATATAAGATTTTGATAGCATCGATTTAGATCATGACCTCATCGCTGATATTTCGTTGTTCTTTCCATTTCTGTAGATCAGTGCAACCTGAATTGATATATGCTCTCAGTTGTCAGTGTCAGCTGGTCAAAAATGATAGAGATTTGAAGTTCTGCCGAAACATACCTAAGATTAGCTAGAGGCGTTGATTGACATAAGTATTTATAAAGACTTCTCACGGCTATAGCTTCATGTCCTGGAAAACAGATGGCGCTAAGGAGTCTTCATTAGTACGTCGGTCAACGCTAGAGGGCCTTTCAGTGGGAAACATTTCAAATAATCAGGTATGCGCCGAAAGATTTATTTAAGCATAAAACTTTCCGGAAGCCATCTCGACCGCGGCCATACGTCCGCATTTCAACGCCGCCCTCTGTCTCGTAAAGCTTAGATTTAATTTAAAAAGGGGCCGCATAAAAAATTATGAAAGTTTTCTTTACGAGTGCCCGCGGTTACGAGGCGGCCCGGCGAACGGCCCTAATTCGAAAATTGCAGCTTCGCCCCCGCAAACCGATTAGCAATAAAATAAAAAATAATATCCGGCGCCAGACTGTAAAAAATCCGCCGCAAAGCCATTCCCTATAATTGCGGCCCCGGCGATATTAGCAATAAGCTGATTTTTTATTCACCCTGGCCCTTATCACCCCCGAAAACCTGAGAACAATGGCTAATCTTGGAGAGGAGGCTCGGCGGCGGACCCCCGCCCTTATCCCCCATTCCCTTAAGGTCGAGATTGGCGGCGCCCGCCGGGACGATACAATATGCCGGCGGATAAAAGTGGAACGGGAACGTGGGGGGTGGGGGCCTCCAGGAATATTTTAAATTTTGAAACAGAAGTCGCCGCAAGTTTTTGATGAGTAGCGCCAATTAGACATGAATAATTTAGTTAATGGTGACATAACGCGTAATTGATATCCCCGCGATCCCCCGTAATTGGATTCTTCTCCGAACAACTTCGAATTAATTCGGGAAACTAAACTTTGCAAATTTAAATTGGATTTTAAGATGAAATATGCGTGCCTCGGGTTCACAAAGCAACAATGGATCCGGCGGGCTCGTGTAAGAGAAAAACTTCCTGGTCATAAAGTTTTCTTAGAAAATGGGTCCTTTGATAATACGACAGTCACATTGCGGATTGTATGTAACCATTGAATACGGGATTCTATACCTTAATTCATGATGTAACCCAAGCCGTGGCCGTGGTGAGCCGCAGGGTTCAAATCTTCGACCTCTTAATTTTCTAACCTTCGTTAATGACTTGACACAATAAATTAAATAAGTACAAAACACTTTCCCTCAAGATGTTAGAAGAAGTTACTGTGCGATGATTTACCTTCCCCCTCAAACGTTTTTTTTATTTTATTCGAACTATCCCATCGAAAATTGAGACTCCCTTAGTTTTCTTATTTTTCGAGATGGAAAAAAATATTTCTTACAAAAGTTGCAGATATTGAATTGTGTTTTTTTTTTACGGCGGTGTGGTACCGACGGAACGGGTTAAGTGAACGAAAAAATAAGGTTGTTGTAACTATTTTCTTAAAAAGACTTGAATTATTTTAACACAAAAGTTGTGTTGATTCTTTGAACACTTTACCATGTAGGACAATTTTTACACAAAAAAATCCGCAGGCCATGTATTTTTTTATTTAAAAGGTGACCCACTTTACCCCGTATATTGTGGTAAAGTGGATCACCTATTTAAAATCATGTGAAATTCACTTTACTCGTAAAATATGAGGGGTAAAGTGGTTAGAAAATTTACGTTAATTATTACAGCAATTTCGTCATATTTTTTTGTAATTAATTTTTTAAAATAATCTTCATAGGCCTGCGAAACCGGTTTATGTTCCATATACAGGGTGTCCAACTTTAAAACTGTACAAATCCGTAAAATCTTCATTTTTTTAGATAATCGCCTAAACTTTTTTTTTGTTTGAGAGGCCTTCAAAAAACGCTTCTTTCGACGTTCCTGCCATTTTCAAAATGCAAATCCAGGGCCGGCTGCGATTTTTTATACCCCCGATTTTCAAGAAAACCATTTCGCGACTTTTTTATTTAAAATCTGACCCCACAACGTTAATCAGAACACCCCAAAACCCCTATATACCAAATTTGAATAAAAAAATATACAGGGAGTTCCATTCTGGAGGGTGTCAAAGTTGGGAAAAATAGAAATTTTAAAGGCATCTGCCAAGTTAAGTGTGCCGTGGAACCCCTTCAAAACAGTTGAATATGGTCAATAGTACCACTCAAGGTGTTGGTGTTCATAGGTCCAATACAAAATATACAAAGTGCTCTTATCTGTGCCATCTCAAATTACTGAATTTTTGGAACTTTATACGGGTCAAAAATCGAGTATATCAAAACCGCTCCACACACTATAAACGAACTAAATCTAAAAAATACAAAAGCCTGCCAGTCAGTGAGTCCATATCAGTTGTTAAGGTGGTTGGTGTGACACAACAGGAAACGCACAAAAAATGTATCATCTTAGACAGTGACTTTGTTGAGAAAGGTCCAATAATTTAAATTGTTTTTATTTGTTACTTAGCATTATGTACAGAAATACATTACTTTTGTGTTTTTCAATATGTATTTAATAATTCCAGAGCACTCTTGATCCGTATAAGTCTCATAAAATTTCTGAATTTTGAGATGGCTCAGAGAAAAATACCCTGTATATTTTTGTAGTAAATCTTTTCAGACCAATATTTTGAGTAGTCCTGTTGACCATTCACCTGTTTTGAAGGTATTCCATGGCACACTTGACTCCCCAAATGTCTTTAAAATTCCTATTTTGCTCAATTTTGACACCCTACAGAATGAAACTCCCTGTATATTTTTCGTTCAAATGTGTTATATGGGAGTTTTGGGGTGTTGTGATTAACGGTGTGGGCTCAGATTTTAAATAAAAAATTCGCTAAATGGTTTTCGTGAAAATCGGGGATATAAAAAAAATCGCAGCCAATTCTGGATTTGCATTTTGAAAATGGCAGGAAGGTCAAAAGAGGCGGCATTTTAAGGCCATTCAAACAAAAAAAAGTTTAGGCGATTTTCTCCAAAAATGAAGATTTTAAGGATTTGTACAGTTTTAAAGTTGGACACCCTGTATATAGAATATATTATAGAGCACCTCCAGCTGGAAGTTCATGTTCTTTAAGCTGAAGATGTGTCTTCTCCGTTTTGTATTTTTCAGGTTAATTTTTCTTATTATTTGCTGTTCTGAAATTACACAAAATCAGGGTGCAGTGCGATGGTGTTTGAAATATTTCACATTTGCAAATATTATATTATAATTTGTGATTCTTGTGAAGTTAAGAGGGGGTGGCAGTATTCGGCGCTACACCTTGTACCATTAAAATCTACATCTAAGTATAAATTGCTGAATTTGTTACATTATACCGTATATAAATGCTCCACAAGTTGACCCGACACATTTTATAAGGCAAATCTTAATTATTCACCGGCTCTATTAATCCTAGGCATTCTTTAGACTCATCACGTATGATAACATTAACGTATCCTATATCAAAAGCTATTACATCCGAAGTAATGGCCGTGTACTAATTATCGGCATACCTATACCTCCCATGAGAAATGGAAGAGATCTTTGACTAATTAGTTTTCATTACCATTCAATTTAGCTCACTTTTCGATGCTAGCAACGAACAGATGTATTTTACGATTAGTTTCAACATGTTAGATGGATCACGATGTAGGTATAGGCACAGACATATATACGAAGCTATATATGTCTGTGGTATAGGGAAAGAAGATGGTAAATAACAATATGTATCCTTATTGAATTTATGTTGTTTGTTTCAGCTGAGCTGAAAATGGACATCTTGCGAGAACGAGAAGAGAAGGACAACCTCGAAAGACAACTCGTAGAAGAGCAAAAAACAAGAGGTGAGTCTTTTTAATCCCCACACAATAATGCCTACCCATATAATGGCTATATATACTATACGATTTCAGCAGACACCATTGTTTCAAAATATAATAACAATTTCAGCGATGCTGAGTGGTTGTGTGTATTGTCTGGATATTTAAAATGTATGCATTGTGTTTTCCGGCTAATTACCAGAATTATATAGCTATTTAGTTTAAGCCCTTGGTGCAATTTCAATGAAAATAATACCTACCTACACGGGCTCTGATTCTAGTACAGATAATGTTTTGATGGGAAAGTTGGCAACATGTAATTTATAAATTTACAATAAAAGTTTAATCTTGAAAGTATGAGGCATCTTTTGAAATCCCTTTATAACAAAAACGTTAGGATTTCGATACATGAAAAAATCTACTTATTTTGACGTTTTATATATTATATTCCTGAAGTTTTCCATCGCTAAAATTTTTATCTTTTGTTAGAAAACATAATGAATTTGTGGAAATATGTTTCAAGCAAAATTTAACACTACAACTAATTTAAAATGCGTATTACAATACATTATATTATATTCTACATTTTTCATGACTTTAATTTCTCGTATAATAAGAATAGACCATTTATTTTTAAAATGTAAATTATAAATCGCAATTTTGTTGCTTTGTGCGTATGTTGGACAAACATAATAAATAACATCAGGTAAAAAATATTCTGCCTAATAAATAATGATGGAATAAATAAAAATTTTAGTTACTTATTCTTTTTATAATTTAGAACTATGCTATTTGGTTGGGGTTAGTCCCTCCAGAAGTATTGCCTGGTCTATAATGTGCGCTAATAATATAGCCACAATAATAAATTTCTCCTCATTCTGATTGTAGTATTTTATTTATTGCACTCAGTGGCTCTATTCTTACAGATTGTATAGGTACGCTACAGAATACTTCTGTATTGATCCCGATACAGTGTGTTTTAAGTTGACAAACTTTGTGAGAAAATAAAACTTTGAGAAGTAATGTTTTATACTTTCTCATATAAACTTAATGCCTATGGGGCTCCCTAAGTTAGAGGGTATTAAAATTCGCAGAAAAAGAAAGATATTTTTAAGATCTCTGAAACTATAGGTAAAGCAATAGCTTTACAACAATCGTTCGAGTATTCACTTGATCGAAAAACTAGTGAATGATATAATGGGTGATGCTAACTTCAGAAAATTATTTTGTCAAGTACCTACCCCATTGTTACTCTTTTACATAAGTACAAGCTGGACCGACACTAATATATTAAAGACCCGAGCATGACGTCATATTCCATTGTTGTTTAAGGACTGGGGTGGCGCCACTCGACGAAAAAATTGCGTCTTATTATAGGTTATAGGGGGTATTCTGTGGTTATTGGTATGTCAGTTACTGACGTTTAAAATGTCCCAAATTTTTAATATCCAGCGTTATTACAATTTGCCTTCTTTTTACGGTAACGAATTGTCTTTGCGTCCAGTATTTAGCAGTTTTATCCTATATTAACACAGCTTATATAGGTGGATTTGTTTGTGATAACATGGAATTTCAATGCACATGAAGAAAATGGTATGCACGCACAGACCGTTAGGTGAATTATAGAAGAATAAACAGTATTTTGGAATTATGGGATGATCTGATCAACCAGCTGAAGAAGCGAAAGTTCTAGATATTATTTTGGAAGAGTATTTTGTAACGTATGCAAGAATGAAAATAGAAAATTTTGTTTATAGTTCCAAAGCCAACCAATAGTCCTCCATATAAAAAGAAACTGAACAATCGGACAAAACAAATCGACCGCGGTCGTCGTGTGTGTGTGTGTCCCGTCGTCGGCCTGACAAATCGGAGCGACGTTTCCACCTTTGTGAATGAGCGGGCGAGAGAGATATCGTGTTTCAGCAGGCCGGGCCCCAATCAAAAAGATAACTTTGAGAACGCGACGCGCTGAAAAATCGCCGACGACGGCTGGGAAGATGGAAGACAACCGCCTCGGAGCGGCCCGAGGACCGAATCGGACCGGACAAGTCTGCCGAGCGGAGCGACGGATTGTTTCTAGTTGTCGAATGGGCACGTCGCGTGCGTTGGGGTATAAATCGTAAACAAACCACTCAATGCGCATGTATGTTTATTCACAACGATACCTGTTATATTCAAATTATCTACTTTAATAAAAAACGATCGGAAAGTTGAACATGCATTTCTACTCTATACATAGACTGGAAAGTAAATCAAATCGCAATATTTAATTTGCAATAAATAATTAAAGTTGTGACCCCAAGCTATTAATTTGAAACGACACGATAAGCGCGGGAATGGTTGTGACGTCACACCGCTCGATCGATCAGAAGGCAGTGATAGGAGTGGCAGCTACACAGAACTAGAGAAGGCAGAATGGAAATTAAACGTTAAAATAAACAGTTCGGCGACCCATTTCCAGAGCGATCTGATGTAGGTCAAAAATAGAAACCGCCTAATAGTTTAATTTTAACAAGCACTTCTTTAACTGAATGGTGAGGCCACGGGACTAGTAATTCGTAGGTCCCGGGTTCAATCGCACAAGAAAGTTTTTTTAGTTATCACTGTATTCTACCTCTTATATTTATTGCGGATTATCATTTTTAGTAATAATTGAACAATGGTTATTATGAAGATTATTACTCATAATCTACTCCATAGTGTATTTAAATTCAAAGTACTTACCTACCTAAACCTAATATGAAATAATTGTCGGTAGCAGGAAAAATGTAATACATAGCTCGATGCGTAAGCTTTTTTTTGTCTCGGAGAGAGTTTTAAGACCCGAGGCAACACGGGCGTTAAACAACCTTCTTGGCCAAAAAAAGTGCGCTTACGCATCTCGAAATGTAAATAACTATTTAATACAGCACACTTTTCAAACGTTATCTACAATATCAAGACTGAGATAGACTATAATAAGACGGATAGACAAGGATGGGACGTTCTCGTTGATTTTTCTAATCAAAGCTTGCGTGGTGCTGTAGTTTGTTTACATGTGCCGCCCATATTAGTTGAGACATGGTGGTGGCGCCCACCAGAGGCGCCACCACCAACGAGCTAGTAGACGTCACAACCAAGGAGCCCTCCTTACAAGAATAATTTAAATTATGCAGTTTTTAATTGATTATTTATTACATAAAAATAAAAAATGAGTTTTTGTGTGAACTGTGGTTCATTTAATGGCAACAACTTACGTTTGAAAGCAATATTTTTCAAATTTAATTTTTGTGCAAGTTCTCCATTAGCAGAGGCTATATCTATTATTCCGAAATTTACTGAAAGTACTGAAAGCGCTGAATTTGACATCTCAAACACACATCACACATCAAATCCAGCGTTTTCAGTATAGATATAGTCCAAGAGCCGGTTGCATGATTTCAACTCTCATAAGATTATAGAATAAGACGTAATGTAAAATGGAGAGAGTATATAATTTCTTTACTTGAAACGAGTATAGGTTGCCTCAGATAATATGGGCCCGATCATTGTTATTTAAAGAAGTTGTGGTTAATTTTCAGGCAAATCTACTCTCATAATATATAATCATAGAACAAAGTAGGAAAGAAGGCCCATGGAGCAACAATAAAAAAAGGGTCCCTTATCGGTCCTTTAGAAATCCGATAGGCGTATTTTCGGGGCCCCGAAAATCCTCCGCTGTTAAATACGGCGCGAAAGACGGGGGCAAGTCTGGACCTCGGTGACGCGAGTTGTGTGCGAAGTCCCGCTATACAGTCAGTGGTGCCATATACCTACAGTTTGATGCACAGGAAAAAAAATTTTTCAAACGCGTTTTTCTGGTGATCTGACGGTACGGCGAGATGGCCGGAGAACGGGTCAACATATTTAACAAAACTTTTTCAGATAAATTACTTCCTGTTTTCGAGTTATTAAAGATTTTCGGCCAAAAAACGACCAACGCGGGCGCATCTTTTTTACGTGATTGGTCGGCATTTCCCGTCACCTATAAAAGCCAAAGTGCGAAAACTGTCATCAGAAATTGCCCTTTTTCGTAGAATTAGCGTATAGTAGAATTAACATATAGGTATGTGCGAAAATTTTTATAATTATTTATTATTTATTATTTTTATCCATTTTTGATTGGTAACCACAAAAGCTCTCGAGTTGTATGTCTTTGTATTAGAAATGGTAACAGTAACTTTTTTTTCGAGAAAATCAACATCAGTGTATTTTAATTTCACTAGTTCATCAGTGCGAGATGCAACGGATGCCAAAATTATTAAGGCAACCTTTAAAGAATTAAAATACATAAGAAACAAAGCAATAAAACTACAAAATTTCTATAATTTTTTTACCATCTGTGACAAAATATCTGGTGGTACATACTTAGAAATTCTTCTATATTTTCCGATTTTTTTGCTTCAAAGCCAACGACGCTTTTAAAAAAACTTAATTTAATATACTTGGATATATGTCCACATTTTCATTGGCATTTAATGTTGCACCCAACGTAGAGTAAGTTGCCTATAAGGTGGAGGGCTTTTTATTAATTTCACTAAAATATGCCAAGACGACATTTTCCGAAGTATTCTGACCTTTTTTCGATACGCACCAATCCTTATATGCTCCGTAGGCTTTTTCGTAACGAATTCAGCTTTTTTCCGGTAATAAATTTATAGAAACTACCTCAGTTATTGGTCCTTATTCTGGAGAAGTGCAGTCGAAATCAAATTCAACATCTGTGTGTATCCACTTCAATTTCCATTATTTTATTTTATTCAAACAACAAACAAGTGTTTAAAATAATAACTAATTCTGACAACTAAATGCCCTCATATGTCAATTGCTTCTGACAAAGCCGTCTTATCGTTAGTAAATAAATAGGCAGTGCGCATTCGCCAAAACAAAAAAAAGAGTTAATATGAATATAACTGATATGGTTGTGAATAAAATAGTATACTATTTAAACCACTGAAAATAAACGCAATGTGATGCAATGTTTGGCCATTATTTTTGTGTAAATGTTCAATTATTATTGCAGTGATAAATTATTTGGACGAGGGAATCATCTAAAAAGTTATTGCACGAGATTGTATGACACATCGGGTATTGACCAAATAATTAATTTTCTTCAGTAAAGTCTGGGTAATTAATTAAATGCAATAAAAAAATAAACCAGATAAACAGCACGCCATAAAAGTTATTTATGGGCTTTATCGGACTTATTTGCCGACACGTAATGGAAAACAAAATTTAGGACGGAGTTTTGCAAACTTTTTATTTACCGCCACCTTATAACAACATAAAATTTCATTTTTAAATAGATTTTATTTGCGCCTAACACCTTATCTCTGTTTTATATTTACGGTGGAATGTTACAGCTACCCAAATAAAAATTTTAATAATGGTAGGATGTGTACATTTTGATTACGCCAAGTTTCCGGCAATTTAACAGAATCTATAGGTATTCAAGAGAACGCCGACTGTATTATAACAATAACATACCTAATTATTGCCCTGCGGTACACAGAATAATGTAATCCGCGAATGATTAACTTTGGACACCGCCAATATGTTTTCGAAATGATACGCGTTCATGTAATTTGATAGAATCCCCTAAAACAATGATTTTAATGCGTTCCCGAATTGTAATAAAATTTTCAGTTTATGTGTTCCAATACAACATGTGGGGCCCGTTCATTTTACTGCACTGGTGCTCTCTCCCTTCGCAATTGCCATAATGGAAAAGTTCGGTTTCCGGTAATAATTTGCTTACCAACAGTGAATTAAATTTAATGTATATAGACGAAAAACCGGCATTTACTCTAGGAAATACGGACAACTATGTGTAGCAGAATGTTCAGTAGAATTCAGTAAAATATTGCCACTATTTGAAATGTGTCTTTTATAAGGGAACATTCTTTGTGGCGCAAACAGATCCATTTAATTTTTAATTAGGTTTTTGCCACAGAAACCTGAACCAAACTGGTTAAAAGACAACTTTTTCAAGTTGCCAGGAAATTTCACTGCTAAATAAGCTCTGGTGCTTAATTAGCATAATAAATAGGAACAAAACTTTGAACGATATCGCAAAAAAATACTTCAACAACTTTGTGTTCTGAGCTTTCGAAGAATAAATCTTACTCCTTTCATATAAGTAAATCCTTTATCTATATGACTCCTTTCCACATACCTGTATATTAACATACAGTGTGGATAGAAATTGTGGAATATTGCTTATATTTCTTAGAATATTCCTCATATCAAAAACATGTTTTAATAAAAGTGTTAGGGGAAATTATTTCCCGTTTAGTGATATCAAGCAATCTTTCGTAGCACAAAAAATGTGTAACCGATTTAATTTTTTTTAAATGGCACCATATACTTTTTTTGGTGAAAATTAATACATTGGAACTTTCTGAATACGATACAATACAATTTTAATGGGGTAGCATAAGAAAAAATACAAAAAAAAATTCTTTTATGTTATTGACAATGTTTATCAAAATAATTATTAACATCAAGTTAGCCATGCCAAAATCAGAACAATGCGAAACTGTCACTAGCTGTGTAACTGTGTACATTTTTACACTAAACATACTTTTTTACTAAATTTTCTGTGTACTTAAGTATTTAGAATGTTGTATTCTGTATTCTTTCCGTTTCACTTAATTCAAGCGCCATTATAACTTACTAAGTACTTAAGTACACAGAAAATTTAGTAAAAAAAGTATACGTTTACTGTAACAATGCACACAATTACAAGCAACTGATAGCTAGTGACAGTTTCCCATTGTTCTGATTTTGCATGGCTAACTTGATGTTAATAATTATTTTGATAAACATTGTCAATAGCATAATAGAAAACTTAATCTTTTTGTATTTTTTTTATGCGACCCCATTAAAATTGTATTGTATCGTATTCAGAAAGTTCCAATGTATCAATTTTCACCAAAAACGTATATGGTGCCATTTAAAAAAATCAAGTCGGTTACCATGGCAACCACATTTTTTGTGCTACGAAAGATTGCTTGATATCACGAAACGGGAAATAATTTCCCCTAACACTTTTATTAAAACAAGTTTTTCATATGAGGAATATTTTAAGAAATATAAGCAATATTCCACAATTTCTATCCACACTGTATATACCGCTTTTGGCATTACTGCGCACGGCAAGGCGCAGGGAACGAAAAGAGATAAAATTGGCCGCCATTTTTAACCCTATATTGACCGTTTGGTGGCTACTTTATTCCCTGTTTGATTTTTTTATATTGGTATGCTTTTTTGAGAAATGCGTTTTTAGTTTTTAATCGCGATTTTTTCTTTAGGTATATTTTGTACGGTTAATAGTTTTTCGTTTTCATATTTACAACATCAAAAAATGACTTGGTAAAGCATTGTAAAAATGCGAATAAGGAGTTTTACATCCAGATTGTGAAATTACACTCCACAGATAAGCAAACAGGTATAATATTTTTGCCAAATAATATTGTTTTTTCATTAATATTTTCTGATTTCTTGCTGATTTTTAGGTTTTCAAGAGAAAAAACTAAATTTAGAAAGTAGCTTAGTACTTAAGTTGTCATCGACAATAATATTCTCTGAAAGGCCTAATTAAAAATCAAACGGATGAAAGATTATTGTGTCTTAAATTTGATATTTATGGATAACTTATTTTTATTAGGTATAGGTATCTACATCGCATAACTTATTTTTTCTAAAGTTTGATTTACCAAAAGCCAAAAAACCCCCCAGTTTCGCAAATTTGTTACGAATTCCTCCATATAATATACTCGCTGGGGGAAGAAACCCACCTCCCCCCCCCCGAAAATTGTATTTTCAGAGCACGGTAGGGCGGAAGTAATTTTTATAATTCTCTTTCCACCTAAGTAAGTACAATTAAAAAATAAATATATTCAACGCCCTCAAGCAATTTCCTATCAATGGACCGTGCATAATCTCGTTCTCGATCTGAAAAAGGCATGGGAAAGGGAACGATAAAAATAAATATAATTTTCCGTGGGGCGCTCGGGAAATTACTGAATATATAAGAGTTTTCGTTCGCACGAGCAGTTCGATCAACACACGTTTCACTAACCATGCGTACACGGGAGTAGAAATTGATGAACGCTTGCGATCTTGGAATGGAGACTCTGGGCAAATAATTCAAAATTCAATAAATTAAAAGTAAAAAAATATTTTTAAAAAAAGCTTTTATTTAAATGCGCTAAAAAGAATAAAATAATCTTTTCTTTTAAAACTTTTACTATCAACTTATAACGTCATTCCACAATTTATATGATATAAAAGCTTGTCGCGAGATTTAAGTTTTCAAACTAAGTAAATACCACTACTTAAATCTCGCGACAAGCTTTTATATCATATAAATTGTGGAATGACGTTATAAGTTGATAGTAAAAGTTTTAAAAGAAAAGATTATTTTATTCTTTTTAGCGCATTTAAATAAAAGCTTTTTTTAAAAATATTTTTTTACTTTTAATTTATTTTGTAATTTTTAGTTTGGCCAGGTGTCTGAGTCTATTCATCTCAGTTAACGCATCATTGTTGCAAGGTCGTTTGCCGGTTAGTTTAGAACAGTCTAGCTCTTCAATGAGGAGACCTTCTAATGACCATCTTGGGTGTTCCGCCATGTTGGATTTAGAATGACGTCACACATATAATCATGCATTGTCATCCAAATTAAACGTGTGTACAAAATTTCAGCTCGATCGGTTGAAATTTAACTAGTCCTCCATCTTGAGTGTTCCGCCATGTTGGATTTAGAATGACGTCACACATATAATCATGCATTGTCATCCAAATTAAACGTGTGTACAAAATTTCAGCTCGATCGGTTGAAATTTAACTAGTCCGCCATCTTGAGTGTTCCGCCATGTTGGATTTAGAATGACGTCACACATATAATCATGCATTGTCATCCAAATTAAACGTGTGTACAAAATTTCAGCTCGATCGGTTGAAATTTAACTAGTCCGCCATCTTGGGTGTTCCGCCATGTTGGATTTAGAATGACGTCACACATATAATCATGCATTGTCATCCAAATTAAACGTGTGTACAAAATTTCAGCTCGATCGGTTGAAATTTAACTAGTCCGCCATCTTGGGTGTTCCGCCATGTTGGATTTAGAATGACGTCACACATATAATCATGCATTGTCATCCAAATTAAACGTGTGTACAAAATTTCAGCTCGATCGGTTGAAGATATCTGCTTCAAAATTGAGTTGCAAGATTCCACCCGAACAAATTACATACATACATACATACATACATACATACATACATTGCAAGTTAAATAAAAGCTTTTAAAAATGAAGAAGCTCAGCAAAACAATGCATGTGCCTTTTCTTTTTTTTACTATTTTCGCTAGAGCTTAATTTTTTATTTTATGCACATACAGGTTGTATCGCTTTAATTTGAAACAATTCATTAGAGCTATTCTCAAAAAAAATTATACCTAATATAGTAGGTACTCCAAAGGAACCACAGTCTGATATATAGGTAATTCTTGGAAAATTACATTTTCCATGGCCTCTTATGATTAAAATAAGGCCCCTAAAAATGACTAAAGTATACAAGGTGTCCGACAACCAACTACCGCGAATCGATTTCTCGGAAACTGGACTTTAGAAAATGTTGAAAATATGGCAGCATTTTGGAATAGGCAACCTTATACAAAGTTGCCCTTATTTGTAATCCTAACTAACATAAAATTATAAAAATAGGGGGTTTCTATTTAAAAAAAATATATTAACGATTTTTTCAATTTAATTTTTAATATCAAAATCAAAACATTATAACAGTTAACTACAAGGAAACCAATCCCAAATAAATAATAAAGGCTTTTTTATAGGAAAAATTGAAAGTTATTTTTAGGACTGAAAACGTTACATAAAATTTAAAAAATGTCAAAAACGGTTAAACTTAAGTCGGTATAGGACATTATTATACATGAAATATATCTAGAATTTTGCGTGAAATCTAACAGTGAATAATATATTATGATGTCTCCTATTTAAAATAAACAACTTGGCATTAACTTCCGGTACAACCGGAAGTGCTACCATCTTGAAAATTCAGACATTTGCATTTTTCTACAGCAAAGTAACATATCTGAGAAAAAACAACTCTTATGCCAATCTTATTTATTTTGCGAGAAAAAGTTTTTATGAAGAATTTTTTTTGCAAAAGTCAAAATATGGCTCTTCGAGGACATAGTGTACATTTTGTTTCCAGACCGCGTTCTGACGGCCCGGCTTTCAGTTTTTAGGCAAAAATCGAACCTCTACTCGGTAAAATTTCCGAATCAGAAAAAAAAATAAGAAAAGCTAGGTCTTCCTAGATTTATACCGTTTATTCAACAAAGTGGTTCACGACATAACAGAATATTCATTTCACTGGCTTAATCTATCTTTTCTATTTGGACAGATCTAAAGTTACACACCCTACGTGTCGTTTTAAAACATAAGTATGTCTAATTACAAGTCGGCTTATATCCTCGTGCATGTACACGCGCAGTTCACACGACGTTCTCAATAACGAATCACAACGTCCGCAATAAGTAAACACAACGTACGCAATAATATGTGGTAACAGCGTACGCTCTCAATTGTACACAGGGGTGCAAGAACGCAAATGCCGGGCAAAGCAGACAACCCATTCCCTGTTTTTTTAACAACTTAAAATCGCCCTTGTGACAACATCACATATGGTGACAATTTGACGTTAACTATGTACAATACAACGTTTAGGATACAATCAACGAGTATATTACTCTTCTTTACCTAGTCATTGATACAGCGCTAACGACAATGTATAATCTGCTTGGTCCATCCGATTCTGCAATCACCGGACTTGGCCCGAGAGCCGGAATGGTTTCCGGGTCACGCTGTAAGGCGGACGGGACGATCCCGTCGTTAAATGCGATTTGGAGGGTGGCGTCGACGCCGGTCAAACTAGAATCGCACAACTTTAATAAAGGCACTAATCTGACCGGGATAGGCGCGGCCTCGGTCCATATACCGAGATTAGATCTCCCGGGGTGGTGTATCGGCCTTCGGCACATTCGCAGCTATAATTACGGCGGTGCCGACGCACCCCGGACGATTTACAGAATCACCTCCGGTTTAGTGGCAGTAACTCTGCGATTTTCGGACGGGGGGAGATGTCTCTAGACCGGTAATAAAAACTGGGGCTGTCTCCTTTGGAGTTAATTGAGAGTTTTCTCGGTTCGGAGAAACTTCGCGGGGTCGAAGCACTGCAAGTGGGACCAGCGTCCTCAGGATAGAGAAACGGAAAAATCGAGCAAAATATATACAAAGTGACGCCTCGTTTTCGACATACAGGGTGTTTAATTACTTACTTAAAAATTTTTATTTTTATTTTTCCAACTTTTACAGATATTCAAACGAAATTTGGTACACAGCATGCATTGATCAAGTGTCACAAAATGTGATAAGACCAAGTTCCTCAAATAGCCAGTGGCGGAGATATGTGAAGTTAAGTATACACTACATTTGTTTTATCGTTGTTTCACGGCAAATTTGATTTTTCAGACAAAACTTTGAAATGCAAGAAGAAAAACTATTTAATTCGATGAAATGATAATTTCAGATCTCTATTTGGTCAGAGGATATTGTTATGGTTGAGAAAATCCAAACTTGCCTGCCAAAAACTCTTTCGTGCGAGATTAAAATATGTGATTTTATCGACAATTTAACTTTCGGTTTTAAGAAAAAAATTGGTAGCAAAATTAGTTGGCCATATAGATGATATTATTATTTTGTTGCATTACTATGATATTTTAGTGAGTACTGGCCAAACCGAGATCTAAAATAACTTTTTTTTTCAAATGAAATAATTTAATTTTTTGCATTCCAAAAAAGCCATGAACGATAAATATTAATTTTCCTGTAAAACTGTGGCAGATATAAAAAATATCAGTAGTCAGTTTTTGCTTAGAATAAGGAAAGCTATCCAAGTGCATAAAATAAAATTCTGTAGAGGGCCGTATTTTTCTTGAGAAAACAAATGTATTGTATACCCATATCTCCGCCACTGGCTATTTGGGGAACTTGATATTATCACATTTTAAGACAATTGATCAATGCATGCTGTGAATATCTTTAGAAAATAAAAAAATAAAAGTTAAAATTTTTGGGAATTTAAACATATCTATCTAGAAAATAATGCGGCCGTATAGGTACTATATGTATAGTTTTCGAAGTAAAAATGAACTGTAAGTTAAATTGTTGACAATACTGATTACTGATTCATATTTAGACTTCTTATTATTAAATACAGTGCCGCAATAGAAAAAAATGAAGGAAAAAAAAAGGAATTTTCGAAGCGACGCGGGATAGTTTTCTTAAAAAATTCGTTTTAAAGAAAAATTTTCGGATATTAATTCAAGAACGTGGGGGATTTGGTAAGAAAATTCCATACGTACACCTAAATTAAACGAAATTATTATCAATTTTTTTGTTGAGTAGGTATATGTTACAATGTCACATTATAATAATGACATCTGTCAAAAAATTTCCGCTGCAATCACCTCCTGCTGCCTAGAGCAAGTGCAAGTGAGAACATTTCCGGACATTTTTTGAGTTGCCATGACAACGAAGCGAAAAACGAGCCTCTTATTGGTAAAAAAGTTAGATATGGAATTTTCAGTATAATAATTGTCTCAAAACATTTTAAAAACATTTCGTGTCATACATCTTGGTATTTGCAATGAAAAGTGCTTTCAAAATCTGCAAAAAAATCCAGGTCCGTATTTAAAAAAATAAAGTTGAAGATGGTTTCTCAAAAACGAAATGTTGTACCTAGAACAAATCTAAAAACGCCATCTTAAAGCTCGTTTTCCTTTTTTTGCTATCTGTGATAACAACTTCAGAAACAAATAAAATCGAAAACGCAAAATTTCACTTTTTTCAAAATAACTCAAAAACGAAAAAAGATATTAGAAATCTGTTTGTACCATTTTATTGCCAGAAGCCACTCGTAAATTTCCCTTCATTCTACTTAACATCGATGTACTTTTCACTCTTCGAGGCTTGTATGCGAAAATGGGGCACCTAATCTGTCACTAACTAACTGTCTAAGTACAGACAATAATTCCTTAGTGACATTATTTGTGAAAGGCTTTTAGGCGAAATACCTTTCTAAAGAGATAAACATTGTGCATTTTATTTGATTGTTAATCTAGATTGCAAAGGGATTGTATTTGAACCAAATTTATGTTTAAAATAATGGCTATTTTTCTGTAAATTGAAATGGAAACCGGCTTATATTTGACGCATGTCCTGCGAAGCTATTTATTCCGTGGTTAGATATTTTGGCGCGGTTTAAACTGGGCCCGTTTAATTTTCGTTGTCCGTCCAGCCGATTTGTCGACTGGCCACTGCAAAATTCGATTGGCGGACGGAATCGGCTCGAAAGCGAATGGAACAATTTTTCAGGATAACGTATACCCGTCCGGCGAGCTTGAACAGATATGACCGTAACAAATTATTAATGCGCCGAAATTGACAAAATTAATTCGTATCTGGCCGTGATATCGCATAATATGGCGTGTCAATCAATCGTCCATTATAGGCCGGCGTGTTTATTGCGGTGTTGCCACAGTCGCACACTAAATAACACAATCGAACCCAATCCCTAATTGAAATAATATTGTTGAATGGGGATCGCCGGATCCATAATCGTTCGGCCGGCCGGAAATGTCTTCGGCGCAGCCGGGATCCTTTCTTATATGGCATGGAAAGCGGTAGCTGGTACGGTGCGGAAATGGGAATTATTTCCACCGCGGGATTTATTCCTACACCTCTACGGTGGTTTCATTTATTTCTAAATAAGTAGATTTTTACCAAAAACTTGCACATTTGCAATTTTAAATACTTTTTTTGGCGAGGGGCCCTATTATAGTATAACGTGTCCAGGATTTTTGTCAATATTACGAAAGATTTATAATTTATATAGGTATGTGTACCTATCATTTATTGGCTGGGAAGACACAGATTAGGGTTTCATCAAGTCAAGTAGCTTGACATTTTAACAAATAACTTGACTTGACTTGAAAATCAAGCTTTTGACAAGTTAAATATTTGACTTGACTTGATATTGGAAAATTACTACTTGACTTGAACTTGACTTGATTTCAAGTCAAGTAGCTTGAATATCAAATCAAGCCATGAATCTCTAAAATTGGCAATAAAATAAAATTTACTTTTACTTGTGAACATGTTTATTTATTATTAACACACAAAATAAGAACCAAGTTTCCGAGAAAAATGTTTATATATTAAGAAAAAAAAGTGCTTTGAAGGGTGTTAACGTAAAACAAATAGAAGTTTTTGTTGTTACACAGACTATACACATAATTTTGGTACGGACTGAAAATAGTTTTCTTGAAATCGGCAGTAAAGTGTCCCAAAATCGTCATTAAAAGCACAGAAATCGTAAAGTAATGGGCTACATTATTGTACGATTTTTTCAATAAGTAGGCCTTGGCGAGATGTAAACATCAAACGTCAGACGCGGAGAAATCGCCCGTCAAAAGTGACCAAATATTCAAAACCCGGCCGATAAAGGCCCATTTAACTTTTCGTACACATTGCGAAATTATTGTTTCCTATAGAAACGCAATCCTTCAGTATACATATTTTGGTAAATTTGAATATCAATAGATTTGTTGTGTATAGGCTGCACAAGAAGCAGCAGTTGGTTTTTCTGTACGAAGACGCCTTGTCTTATCTTACTTGACCTAGGTAGAGCGATCGTCAAAGTCAAGCAACGCCGCGCGTAGTCGGTTCATGGACGGGTGATCCCTTATTATTATTTTCTTGCCTAATAAAACATTTTTTTTCCGATTTCAAAAAAATAAAAAATAATATGTACCTACCTACCTCGGCACTGAAGTTCTTTTTATGACTTATGTGGTTTATTTGCCTCGGCCAGAGGCCTCGGCAACTAAATTCCACGAATCATAAAAAGTTGAACTTCAGTGCCTTGGTACATAAATAATAATCAAGTAATCAAGTAGCTTCAAGAAAAACTTGATTTTTCAATTACTTGAGAAATAAATACTTGACTTGACTTGATATTGGAAAATTACTACTTGACTTGAACTTGACTTGATTTCAAGTCAAGTCAAGTAGCTTGAATATCAAGTCAAGCCATGAATCTCTAACACAGATACATCATTAGGCAATTCAACGAATTAAAGGTGTAAAATATCTCACTTTTATACAATAATAGCAGAAATTCGAACCAGTTTGACACTTGAAACTGCCAGGAGCATGCGTAATTTCATTCTGACGTTCCAAAAACAAAACCGCGCATGCTCCTGACAGTTTCAAACTGATTTCAAAGTTCTGCTGAAAGAACTATTAATGCAGTAGACTGTCGTTGACTGGTATGGTCACAGCATACCACAAGACATTGCTTTGATTGTTGTTTTTATTTTTTTATCTTATAAAATGTGCAGAAAAATTCACAGGCGGTATATACCGGGTTAGACTCGACAAGAGAAAAATGTTCTCTATTTTCCATTTGACCGGAAAATATTATTGGTAAAAAGTTTTACTTGTATTTAAAACAAACTTGGTATAGGGTAGGTATAAGTTATTCTTTCAAAAAATATAATAATCTGAAAATTATGTAAAACTACCTTCCTACCTAATTATATTAATTTTTGAGAATTCGAAAATGTATTGATACTAAAAAATGTTGTTTAGAATTAAAAGTTATCCTAGAATTTATATTTTCGAACTACTTAGCATGCCTACTTTATTTTTTTTTAAGTTTTATGTTGGAGGGTACGTACAAATTGTATTTAATTAAGTTGTACGAATGATTAGATGTATCTAACCATAGTTTGAGTGCCTTGCAAAACAATGGACCCTTTCTACACTTTTTTACGAGTGCATAATGAAATCGAATATTAAATCTGCAAAAAAATCCTGGTCCGTATTTAAAAAAATAAATAGAAGATGGTTTCTCAAAAACTAAATGTTGTAGAACAAATCTAAAATCGCCATCTTAAAGCCCATTGAAAAGTGTCATAAGAAAGTGTTTTTCTTTTTTCCCTATCTGTGGTAACAACTTCAAAAAAATAAAATCGAAAACAATATTTCACTATTTTCAAAATAACTGAAAAACGAAAAAGATCTGTTTGCACCATTTTATTGGCCTCAAAATTGCGCACCTTTTTTCCCATTTAACCGTTGTTCTATCTCTCACTGTTTGCAAGATCCCCATGCTGTTCATTCTTATCCGGGACACATTGTATATTAATTCGTAATTTGTTTATTTATAAACATTAAGAGTTGAAATCGTTATCGTAGTTAGTTCAATATTTGAACATTGTAATGTCCTTAAGTTTGAGAAAAAGAGAAAATGACAGTGTTTTTAAGTGTCAAAGTTAATGGCAAATTGACAGTGGTCGCTGAGCGGCAAGGAGAGAAAGATTGAGATGAGTCATCGCTGCTGCGAGTACAGAAAGTTGATCTTGGCTACTTCGCTGTTTCTCCGTTGTCAATATTATACGTATTATACGTTATTTTGTTATAAACATAATGTTGCAAATAAAAAAGTTGCATTATGTATTAAAAAAAAAACAGGTTAGTTTTAACTCAGCCGTGATTCGATCTTGGGTATTTTTTACTGGGTTATAGCAGGCTGATGACGGCATAAGAAGCTAGAAACAGTCTGTCTCGGTATACCCACCTGCTGGTTGAGTCTGTCAGTTATCGAAAATAATTATTGGTCGCATAAATCGTACATTTGAGGACGTTAATTATCATTGAATATTAAGTTAAAATTAAGTTAAAATTTAAAAAAATATGTATTGGCGTAGTGACAGTGACGTCACGGCCGTATGCCTATATGGTCAAAGCCTCGGTCAAAGCGTTCTTTCAGTTCATTGACTTGACAACTTAATTATTCCTGGAAATTCTACTTCTGCTTATACAGTGTGGCCCGTTTGGAATGGAGACACCTCTGTAATTTTTTAATTATTTTTGCTCCGATTTTAAAAAACTTTTTTGTTAGATAGGTCTCTGAAAATACCATTCGACACACCTTCCAATTGTTTTGAAAACCAAACACCTGGCTAACTGCGACATTTTTTATACCCCCAAGATTCAAGAAATCATATTAGGCATTTTTTTATCAAAAAAATTTATTAAAAAAAGTTGTTTAGAATGAACCAAAAATCCCAAATCCAAAGTTTTATCAAAATCAAAAAATAAAAAATTTCCGAGAAAAATAAATTGAAGGTCCAAAAATCACATTTTAATCAATTTTTACGGTTAGCAAAGTTAATTTTTTTAACTTCAAATTATCATGGCACACTTTGCTATCCGTAAAAATTGATTAAAATGTGATTTTTGGCCCTTCAATTAATTTTTTTCGGAAATTTTTTGATTTTTAGATTTTGATAAAACTTTGGATTTGGGATTTTTGGTTCATTCTAAACAACTTTTTTTAGTAAATTTTTTGATAAAAAAATTCCTAATATGATTTCTTGAATTCTGGGGGTATAAAAAATGTCGCAGTTAGCCAGGTGTTTGGTTTTCAAAACAATTGGAAGGTGTGCCGAATGTTATTTTTAGAGACCTATCTAACAAAAAAAGTTTTTCAAAATCGGAGCAAAAATAACAATTTTACAGAGGTGTCTCCATTCCAAACGGGCCACACTGTATATGTAACGTGCAAAATTTCACAAATGCCCCCCTTGATATCTCTATCGGATTCTACGAATGCCGATCGAGATAAGGCCACTTTTCCACCCCCGCCCGGGCCGCCCGGTAACTATTCGAAATGCAAATCGAGCGGCGGCCGGGAAGGACAGCGCAACCATTAAAACTATAATGGCCCCGGGGCGGGCGTCTCGCCGCCGGCAATAAATAGAGAGCCCATATGGCAAACCCCGTAATTACCGCAATGGCCATAATCTATTTCGGACACGTAGTGCGCCGGCGTCGGGACTTCTTTCTATGGGGCCCCGAGACCCGGACCTGCGCCCCATCTGCATAAACCACCTTCGCGGGGCAGCTGGTTTCGGTCGGCCATAGACGGGGCACTGACGGTCTAAGTCGACCGCCTCGGACAGAATTCGCGAACCTTTCCCCAAGATGAAATGGACGTAAACAAGTCGCTCTGCGTGGTGCCCACATGATCGAACGTTGCCGCCGTTTGGCGTCTGCAAACGACTCAATACTTTGTGGTGCTATCGAGGCCTACGATAAAGACAGGCCATGGCGCACAATATAATCACGTGACCATCTTAGTCCGACGTTACATGTCATTTGTCACATAACTGAACGCGGCAGCTTGGGTTTTGAGAAGTTTTAAATGTTCAAAGTGTTTTTAAACGTCTTAGTTTTATTTTAGAAACAAGTTTGTGTCTAGTGCGCGTGTGTCCTGGCGGAGGGGAACCGCCCAGGTGCCGCTCGCGCCGACGCGTGAGCGCTGTAAGGGGAATTCTCCCCCCGGAATGGACAGTGAAGCCTGGGACACAGACGGGTGAACTGCTTACGGGAGATCCGCGAGTTCAGACGGTCCGGGTGGCTGGAAGCCGTTCCCGTTGACCCCGTTCGGATTTGTGTATTTTGTATTTACCATTTACCTTGTGCGAAATAAATCAGTGTTGTAACGTACTCGAGAATTTTCGTTGTCGACCAACGCCCTCATACGGTTCCTATTCGGCCTTTCACTCTGCCGATCAACTGGGACCTCGTCAATATTTACAGTATACTGAGGTGAGTTTTCATTTTTATTTCGTAAAAAATAACCTCAATACAAAATATTGGGTCTGTTTATAATATATTTATAGATATTACAAAAGCCGCAGGAAGAAAATGCCACCATAACAACATTTGCTTTGCCTCGGGATGAAAATTTGCGCCAAAAATGGATTCGTCAAATTCCAACTGAGATTTAATTTCTAAAAAACCCTTAAGTATGTCTGGCTAACACATTTTTCAAGAAAGTAAAACAATTAAAGTTGACAAATGTGTTGTGGGAGGAAAATACCTATAGAGAATATCACCTAAGCTAAAGAAAGGTGCTGTCCCAACAATTTTTAAGAATGTGCCAAAATATTTCCGTGCAGTGCCGTTTAACTCTCAGCCCAAAACAGCTGAGGCAGGTTGAAAATTTTGAAAAAACAATTAGAGAAAGCCTGGATGTACAAAACCAATAATGTAATAGATGAAAGAAAACTGTCCAATTTGTTACGAAATTTGTTTTTTCTACTTATCTCCAAAAATGCCTTTTATTATATAGGACTAAGTTGGTCACGTGACTACGCGATTATACGTTAGCGCCATGGCCTGTTTTTATCGTTGGCCTCGCATGTCAGAGCAACTCTTGCTTGCTGCGTTGTTATGGAGGAGATACCACCGGTATTTGTTACGAGGTTTGTTAGTTTGAAATCGTGGCAGTTCCTTCAGGTCCGTTTTAGAGCAGCCTAATTTTACATAACACCAAATAATACAGCATCACAAACAGAAAACATTTGAAAATAGCACATGGGATAGCAAGACGCGACGAGAATTTCCAACTTTAAGATTATTCTTAACATAGTTCATCCAAACTCCACGATCGACTATTTACCCTGCCTACGCCTATGAAAGGGTGAAACGGGCATAGTATTAGGGGGGAGGATTTATTTATGCAAACTATCTAATCGGCCCTTATTGTTTCCCCTGAAACCTGTTTATAGATTTTCTTTATGGCGATATATTAGGTTTCATTACTGGCCATTTCCATTCTCTAGAAAGGTCATTCATGCCTAATGCCCATAGTGAAATTCCGAAATTACCTGACGGAATTTATATACAGGATGATTTCTTTAGACCTACCACCGCCATTTTCTCGCTTATTTTGCGCCCTACAAAAAAAGCGTAAGAAACCAAAATGTTGCAATTTTGGACAGCTAAGTGGTGCTGCGAAAGAAATCGGCATCCATGGCCAACTTGTCGCGCAATATTAAAAAAAAAACTCAAATTGAGCAAAACTATTAATAGCCGTGGAATGTTTATTTTAAGAGACCGAGGAAAACTTTTATATTGAAAATTGATGGCACTGAGAAGCATTATCCATTCACGTAGTCAGATAGTTTCAGCAAATTACACAGGGTCTTCGGCTCTCTTGAGGCTATGAATTTTTTTTGTTTATTTCTTATTATAAGCGATTTTCTCGCTTATTTTAGGCCACGCAGAAAATACGTAAGAAAACAAAATATTACAATTTCGGTCAGCGAGGCGACTTTAAAAAAGGAATGGGCCTCCATGCCCAACTTTTCACGGTGTACTAAAAAAAACTTGAAATCGAAAAAAATTTGCATGGTCTCAAGAGAGCCGAAGACCCTGTGTAATTTGCTGAAACTATTTGAATACGTGGATGGATAAAGCTTCTCAGTGCCATCAATTTTCAATATAAAAGTTTTCCTATGTTTCTTAAAATAAACATTCCACGGCTATTAATAGTTTTGCTCAATTTGAGGTTTTTTTAATATTGCGCGACAAGTTGGCCATGGATGCCGATTTCTTTTGCAGCACCACTTAGCTGTCCAAAATTGCAACATTTTTGTTTCTTACGCTTTTTTTGTAGGGCGCAAAATAAGCGAGAAAATCGCGGTGGTAGAACTAAAAAAAATCATCCTGTATGTATTAAATATGGATAAGTAGATACTCGTTTTATTTATTGCATTAAAATAATATATTTATACGACAAATGTGTAGATATATAAAATCAACATAAGAATTTCAGTAATAATACATATAATGATTATCCTGTCACCACATAACATATTTATCATTTTTTTCACTTCTCACCACAAAACATCTTGTCATTGACAAAGGTTTTCCCCATAAAACATTAAAATTAGGTTTAATGTTTTGCGGCTGATCAAATCCATAGAAACAAAACACACAACATAAATCGAACACAAATACAACCTCTAACCGTTGACTAACGTATTTATTAAGACTTCTCACGGCTATAACTTCATGTCCTGGAACACAGATGGCACTGATGGCTACCAATGTGTTTTTCATTGTATTTTGTCTCTGGAAAGCACATGGTGAACCAAAAAAAGTGTCAGACGTGAGCAGTCTTTATTATTAAATACGTTCTTGATACTTTTGAGATAACATAATAGCAAAAAATGCATCTATCAAACATCGGATTCAAGCTCGGGCCGAGGAATGAAGCGACCGACGAACGCGACGTTACCAAATGTCAGAACAGAATTGTTGTTATATGTTAGACAAAACATACAAGAAACTGTGTTGGTACAGTATAAAAGTGGCGAAGTGCAAAAGAAGTAGACGCTTTTCTAAAGCTTCACAGGTTTCGCACAAAGCGTCCCCCAAGCGACCGGGAGCCAAAGGCCAATCCTTCAGCTTCACAAAGGCGCGCGTTTACCTGGGACGCGGACCCACCTAACGTGTTTTATTTTTTCTGCGCCGACTAATTTCTTTCGAGTGTCACTTTCTTCGGCTTCGCTTTGTGGACAAAGCAGGGCCGGCGCCCTTTGCCAAGTGCCGGCGAGCACCATACATCGTCAAACACCGCAACACCTCGGCCGGCGGCCCTCGGCCAGTAACACTAAGACACCGGACATCAAAGGGCGCTGCAGCGGCGGCGGTCGGTCAGTCTCCGCTGACAAAGGGACCCCTTTGACACCATACCCAACTTGAACTTTAATTAACGCCCTCTGTCGGCGCGCCTTTAAGATAACTTTGATTCGACGCCGGCCGCCGCTTACGGTTCTCGGTTTGCGCGCGCGTCTATGGTTGGGGCGAGGGGGCGAAGCTGAGAAGTGGACGTCTGCGGTCAGCTCGGAGGTGTATTCTAGAAAGAGAAGGATATATAATTTTATGTGCTGCATTTTAGAACGTTGTTCGTTTTTCAAGGGAAATATAAGGTTAATTTGCAATTTTCAATCAGAAATTGATCAACCAGATTCAATGGGCTAGTGTGGTCATAATGTACCTACACTGTAGCGGGAAATTTAAATACAATGTTCTTTGAAATTAAATAGAGTATAATTTTGTGTATATTTTCTGTATAAGGTCTCCATTTTTCGCGAACTTTTTCGATTTTAATGTGTGAATTCATTCGAAAGGGTAGGTAAGTTTTGGAATATAACATACAGAGTGTCTCACGTAAGAGTGAAACATAACTTCTTTAATTTTTAACCGACCAGAAAGAAATTTTTACCAAAGGTAGATGGCGTTGTTGCCTACTTATTTCCAAAAAATTAGTTGTCTATCAAAGTCAAAGCTACTTGCGATGCCACAATCGAAGCTAAAAATCCGAAAGTCATATATTAGGCATTTTTTTCAAAACAGTATACTAAAAAAAGTTGTTCAGAATCGATCCAAAACCCTAAATCCAAAATTTTGTCAAAATCAAAAAATATTAAATAAAAAAATTAAGTAAAATTAAAAAAAAAAATAGTTTTGTAGCTTTTAATTTCATTTTGAAATGATTACTTTTTGAAAACAACTAGCCTTCAAAACTTCCATGGCACACTTTTCTAAACGCAGAAAATTCTTAAATTGCTATTTTTGGACTATTTTTTTTTATTTAATATTTTTTGATTTTAACAAAATTTTGGATTTAGGGTCCTGGATCGATTCTGAACAACTTCTTTTAGTAAATTTTTTTGAAAAAGAAATGCCTAATATGATTTTCGGATTTTTAGCCTCGGTTGTGACATCGCAGGTGGCTTTGACTTTGGAATAGGCAACTAATTTTTTGGAAATAAGAAGGACACGATGCCATCTACCTTTGGTAAAAATTTTGTTCTGGTCGGTTAAAAATTAAAGAAGTTATAAAATTGTTTCACTCTTAAGTAAGACACTCTGTATATGTATTAAAGTTGCTTATAATTTTGCGTAAAATTCAAATCTGTGTAAAAATATAGGGTGTTCCATTAAAAAAATGTGTTAGTACGCGAAAAATGAAACACCCCGTATATACAAAAAAATCACAAATAAAAAAATATTTTGAATTTCTAAAAAAAATATTCTTGAAAAAAATTTCTGCTTATTCACTTGCTCGAGAGTAAAGTGCCCTTATTTGTGATTTGTGTTATTTAATAATATTGTTTAGAATCAAAACATTATTTCAAATACCAAGTCACAGCCGCCTGCCATGTATTTTTTTAATTTTTTGTGTTTTATTATTTTTTTCTTCTATTTTCAACTTATTACTTTTTGGGTTTTATTATTTCTTCTATTGTTGCTGGCGTTTGAAATGTTTAGTATTAAAATTTGTTTGAGGAAATGTTGTTTCTTTTTGATTTCTACAAAAAATTAAAGATTTATTCGAGAAAATTTTCCCTTACTGATCAACTTTACCAGCAAATTATTATGTTCGCCAACTATAAATTTCCTCTGCATTATTAAGTTTTTTAATATTCCCTGAAAAGAAGAAGCAGAAACTTTTATCACAAATAATTTTTTGAAATTGAAAATACAATTTTTTCCAACATGCAGGCAGATACGATATGAGTAATAGATTTTTGAGGGAAAATTATGTTCTGTTTACACGTAAGCTGCTTTTTCTGTGCGGGATACGGAAAAATTTTACTAAGAAAAGTTGTCCAGAAAAAAAAATTATGCTTACGTACAAAGTTTGACACTAATTGACCTACTTCAATTTTTTAAATTTTTTGCAAATTTTAATGTTTCAATAAGCAAAGTCTCAGACTTTGTCGTGGGCATAATTTTCTATTCGAGCAGGGTGGGGTTCCAAAATGGTCAAATGTCAATTCGAAATTTTGTTGTCTTTCGCACACTACTTATTCCACTTATATTGGAATACATTGTATATTCACAATAATTGTAATCATGAAATTAATTTTAAAATTATTGTAATCGCACTTAACCCAGAAAATAAACTTTGACTTTACAAGAAATATAATAGAATATACACTGTGTCCCGGATAAGATTGAACAGCATGGGGATATTGCAAACGGTGAGAGATAAAGCAACGGTTAAATGGGGAAAAAGTTGCACAATTTTGAGGTCAAGAAAGTGGCATAAACATATTTCTAATATCTTTTTTCGTTTTTGAGTTATTTTGAAAAAAGTAAAATTTTGCTTTTTCGGTTTTATTTTTTTATGAAGTTGTTATCACAGATAGAAAAAAAAGAAAAACACTTTCTTATGACACTTTTTAACGGGCTTTAGAATGGTGTTTTTAGATTTGTTCTACAACGTTTCGTTTTTGAGAAACGATCTTCAACTTTATTTGTTTAAATACGGACCTGGATTTTTTTTTCAGATTTTGAAAGCACTTTTCATTGCAAATACCATAATGTATGACACGAAATATTTTTAAAATGTTTTGAGACAATTATACTGATTATTCCTTTTTTTTTTTCATTCATTTTTTTTCTATTGCGGCCCTGTATTTAATAATAAGAGGTCTAAATATTAATCAGAATTGAAAAAAATTTATCTTACAGTTTATTTTTACTTCGAAAACTTAATATTTTTAAATACGGCCCCATCTGGTAAGTGTTTTCCTCTGTTGTTGTACAGCAAACAGTGTCGCATTGTGTTTTGGAGTAAATTCTTCGCTTTTTTTAATTGCCAGAAGAAAGCTTTAAGCCAACGAAACCAATAACTTTTGCTATTTATTAATTGCAACAATACATTCGTTCGGCCTCTACACTATTTCGGTGACGCAAGATATAACATGCTGACATGTTAAATTTGTCGCCATTTGAAAAAGCACCCTCCATTTCTAATGATACAAATTGTTAACTAAATGATACAGTGAGAGTTATGACAAATGACAAGGGGTTGGTTTCGTTGTTTCAAAGCCTTCTAGGTGGGGCTTTTTATTCATTTTTTTATTATCGTATGTGACTGTTATTAGTCTTTGCCGTCCTTTTTTTAGTTCTCCAATAATTGAAAGATAAGTTGTAAGTTAAATTGTTGACAATACTGATTAATATTTAGACTTCTTATTATTAAATACCGCATTAGAAAGAATGAATGGAAAAAAGGGAATTTTCAGAATAATTGTCTCAAAACATTTAAAAAATATTTCGTGTCATACATCATGGTATTTGCAATGAAAAGTGCTTTAAAAATCTGCAAAAAAAATCCAGGTCCGTATTTAAAAAAATAAAGTTGAAGATGGTTTTTCAAAAACAAAACGTTGTAGAACAAATCTAAAAACGCCATCTTAAAGCCCGTTAAAAAGTGCCATAAGAAAGTGTTTTTCTTTTTTTCTATCTGTGATAACAACTTCAGAAAAAAATAAAATCGAAAACGCAAAATTTCACTTTTTTCAAAATAACTCAAAAACGAAAAAAGATATTAGAAATCTGTTTGTGCCATTTTATTGACCTCGAAATTGCGCAACTTTTTCCCCCATTTAACCGTTGCTCTATCTCTCACCGTTTGCAATATCCCCATGCTGTTCATTCTTATCCGGGACACAGTGTATATAATCCTATACAAGATTATGTGATGTTTATGAATGTGTAAATTATTTCTGAATAAAACAAAATAAATATTTCCAAACAACTAGCGTATTACTATTGCCGCATCGTGTGCCTATATTTATATTTAATACTATTATTTTCCATATATAACAATATTGAAAATTGTATAGCTTTAATCACATTGATTTGTTTGGTGAAACAATACGCCAATATGAATTTTGTTTCTGAAATAAATGAATAAAATTCACGTGTGGCTGTATGCATTTATATTGGCCCATTCATTATTTATATTGAACATTTCCATCATTAAATAAACTCGTTCTCTTTTCCGTTTAACTACAAAGTTAGGTTATGTTATTTAGGTGGTAATATCTCTTCTTCGTCTTTTTATGGTACCCACCACAAAACAGCAAATGATGACAATAAATAGTGAACTGTTCAACGCCAACCTGAATATTACTTTTCCTACACTGACAAACAAGTATAGCGCTAGGGGTTTAACTCTGGTTTCTGTTTTTCAAGGCGAAATTACACGTTCATTATGCGTTTACCTTCTTCTTCTTCTTCAGGAATAATTAGAAATAGCCAAGGTTGTTATTGCGGCAGCTAACTTCAGACCGCACCGTATAACGGACACGACTTTCTCATGTATCACGACAATAAATAGTGTGTTGAACCTCTGCTGATTCTGCACAACTCTCCAGTAATTACGGGCGGGTAATTTTTCTACGTTTATACCTAATAAGAGACCATAAAATTATGGAATACGCGATCTGATGAATCCGATGATGTCTTCGCATGAAGGCTAGGGCGCCTTGGCGTGAAGTCGATTCATTATATGGTCCGTTGTTTCGATATTAATGAACTGAAAATGGCGACTTAAACAACTCATAAAACAACCATATTATAGAAAGCCAGATAAATCAGCGAGGTTAAACTAAAGTGCTTCCCGATTTGTACTTAAGCCATTTAGCGTTTTTTTTTTAATTTAAAATCCGAAACTAAAGCAGTAATCGGGATGCAACGAAACCCTGATATACCAAATTCGAACACAAAGTATACAGGGGTTCCCATTCTACAAGGTGCCAAATTTGAGCAAAATGGGAATTTTGAAGGCATCTTGTTAGTCAACTTCAGTCATTTTAGAACTTATTCTCTGGTTTAATTCCCTAGATTAAAGTTTCACATATATAAATGTGATCTAGATTGACTCATTGACTGTACTTATTATGCCACACCTAGAATTACTTCAAAACAGAAACGGCCAACTATACCACTCAAAGTGTTGGTGTGTAAAGATCTGCAATCCAACTTTTTTATTTACTAATATTTTTTCAATAATTCCAGAGCGCTCTTGACCCGTATACAGTTTCATAAAAATTCAGAAACAACAACAAACTTTCAGTGGTCCTGTTGACCATTCAACTGTTTTGAGGAGGAAAATCCATAGCACACTTGACTCTCCAGATGATTTTAAAATTTAACTGTAGCACCCGGTAGAATGGAAGTCTCTGTATATTCTTTGTTCAAATTTTGTATATGGGTCCTGATCAACGCTGTATGGTGCCAGATTTAAATTTCTTATGCAACTCTTTCAAATTTGTTACCCATTGTAGGTACTGTTTCAAATTCTAAACAGAAAAAAAGTTAGTATTAAAAAAAATTAACGAGAAAATTAAAACCTACTTAAAAAATTTGCCCGTATGCATACTCCATTAAAAATTAAAAAAAAAAATAACAAAAATAACACAGACTCCACAAATTTGCCCATATGCACATTTCAACTAAAATTTTAGAAATATTTTTCTTTTTCTAAATTATTGAGTTATCCTTGGATTTGGTGACAGTCAAGGCAAGGAATTTAAATTTATTTAGATATAAATACATCATATCCTACATACCTACATCATAAGTTACTGTCACCGACTCCAAAGATAGGTAACTCAATTTAGAACGAGAAAAATATTTCTAAAATTTTAGTTGAAATGTGCATACGGGCAAGTTTGTGAAGTCGGTGTTATTTTGTTTTTAATTTTTAGTGGAGTGTGCATACGGGCAAACTTTTGAAGTCGGTTTTAATTTTTTCGTTAATTTTCTTATTTCTTATCTTTTAGTGAATTATATTAAGAATTATCGAAATCGGTCCAATATTAAATTCCATCCCTTATTTGTCCACCCTCAGGATTAAAATTTTTCTCTTCAAATTTAATTTCTCTTCAAATTTAAATGTGACCACCCCTAAGGTAACCCGTAACCCGTTTCTATAATACAATAAGAATCATCCAAATCCGTCCAATGTGAACTTTCATCCCCTATTTATCTACCACCTTAGGGGTGGAAATTTTTCTTTAAATTTAAATGGGACCACACCTAAGGTACCACCTTTCCAATAAAGAAAGAATCATCGAAATCGGTCCAATATGAAATTTCACCCCTATTTTTCCACCCTTAGAGGTGGATTTTTTCGTCAAATTTAAATGGGGCCACCTCTAAGGTACTCCCTTTCTAATAAAAAAAGAATCATCGAAATCGGTTCAATATGAAATTTCATCCTCTATTATTTGTCCAACCTTAGAGGTGGAATTTTTTCTTCGAATTTAAATGGGACCATTCTGTAGGTATACCCTTTCAAATAAAAAAAGAATTGTTCAAATCGGTTTATAAATGACAGAGTTATGAGGTAACAAACATAAAAAAAATAAAAATACAACCGAATTGATAACCTCCTCCTTTTTTGAAGTCCGTTAATAAAAAAGACGACGTCATAGCTCTTTTAAAAAAAGGCTAAACGTTCTGTCAGAAAATGGTATTTAATTATACTCAACTCTTTGATATGCTGAGCGATTCTTCGAAAAAAAAATATATGACAATTAACCTAGCTTACACATTACGTTTTGTATGATAAAAACCCAAAAATCAATGCCACGAGAGTTTATTATAAATACGAGATACGAGTTCCTAATACTAGAGTTTTGTATAGTCCTCCTTACGGCAGAATGCGTGCGACGTAAGGGGGAAGAACTCGCAAATATTATAGAATTAGTCACAGTTCAGGGGTGTAGCTCCATTTTGTGTAACTCACTGACTTAATTTTGATATAATTGTTATTTAATTTATTGTTAATATTATTCTTAGCGGTGATGCCTTAGATTATGGAGGAAGGCAAACCCTTATAACATTGGCAATTATTTCTCGTGCTTGAGAATGCAACGTTCTTCCCTGTTTACTCATTTTGCACACGTTAACTCCCGAACATACGAAACGCCACTGAGCTCTTTGAGCCGGCGGAAAAAACTTGCCAGCGGCCTAAAAAATGAGGTCTGTATATGATAGCCCAAATACGCAGTTAACTTTACGTACTATAGAAACAGGCACAAAACGCGTTGGCTAATTGATTTTGTCAGCCGACTCCTTCGCAGAAGTGCTGTGTTGCCGTATTTCAAAGGCGATGGTAGACGCAACGATGTTGAAAAAAATATAATAGGTGTTTTATCACACCGCGTTAAAACAAAAATGGGTAAGTGGTCCCGTGATGCGAGCTTTATTTTTTCGGTATAACAGAGTTCAGAAATTCAGCTTCAATATGATAAAACTTGTATTCGCCAATAAATAGCGACTACTCGTAGGTATAGGAAATCTCGCAACGCTGCCCGCATTCTTTAGAAACGTTTTCTTTCGTGCTTTGGACTATATCTTCTTACTGTATTTTACGGAAAAGGCAAGAGATACACATACAACGTTTTCTTGCAGCATGTTGTATTCTATGTGTAACTTCTAAAAAGGTTGCGTTTTTTACGTTTTTTTTTTTCATTGAATTTTCAGGGGAACGTTTTACATTAGAAAGAACTCCGGCCGCCGGCACCGCACTTATAGAGCGCGGCAAAGGCTCAACCTTGTCACCGCGTGATTTAGGCACGGATCTTATCACAGGGCCGGCGTCGCCCTAATATGAAAATATTAAAAATCCGCGCTGACAGCTGAATGCGGGCCCGGAGAGCGGCTCGCCGCCGGCGCGTCCACTAAACACCCATTCATATTCATTTCGCGCCGGCCAATTATTATCCGCCGGTCTGTTTGTTCGACTGAATTTGTATGCATGGAATAAATGATACCGCTCGCTATCATATGTGGGTATCGGCTTTTACTCTAATTGACCGCGCTCGTCATCATAATTTGCTGGCGGACGGCCGGACGGTACAGCTCCCGATTTGGAGGCGGCCGAGAGCAGAAAGTGGAGCTACTTATAGTGGACGCTGCTTATAGTCTGTTCTCTAGCAGTTGATGGTACCGCCCCTTCGTTATAAATTCATAAAGCTGTCGCAGTGAGCCAACAAATAAAGAGCATTTTTAATGTATTTGCCCCTTGTTTTGGTGGTATTTTTTGGGGCCACCTGGGCATATCGCATATTGGCCCGATTGACAATAGAGTCATAAAATGCAAATGATGCGAGGGACTAACCATAGCCGTACCGACAGGAAACTACCTATTATTTATGTTTAGAGTTTAGAAATTTGCTTTTCAGGCGCAGGAATTTTTATTAGGCATTCATTGTGAGAGGTAGGTACCTACATCTGTGGTACCTACTTATTTTTTTGGTATTTGTTGTATTTTTTATTTAAATAATATCCAAAAAGTTTTCCAGAATTAATATTTATTAGATGAAGAATTCAAATATTGCAAATTAAACCACAGGAAATAAAAAAAATAATATAAAAATATACAGCGAAATTTGAAAATATACAGATAATATAATAATGAAATATTAATTAGCTATTTACCCTATACTTACTCTAAAATGAAAGAATCGTCTTCAGAGGACCTCCTAAAACTTCACCTAAATTAATAATCACAGGTTGCAGGTCTACTTCGAAGGAAGACGTCGTAAAAGATTTTCTCAACTATAAAATTATTTACCTTGGCAAAATCTCTTTTTATATCTCTAACCGCTTTTATAATACAAGATCTAATATTTAGTGGAGAGAAAATTATTGTTACGTTAAAAAAAAACACACCAATTTTGATATCACACCTACAAGGTGATTATTTTTTCCCCTAATAAGCATACAAAATAACCAGTTCTACGCCACTGGTTACTTAAGATATTTCCAGGGACTCTTTAAAATAAGGGGACCCAGCTCCAAAGTGAGGCCTATTCTTTCCTCATTCTAATGGTATCAGTGATGCCAAGTATGCCATTTTATTGGAGAATCTATGAATATAACAGGTACTTTGATTGTTAGTAAAAATTAATAATGGTTTCCATGATTTCTAAAAATTAGACTTGACAATGTTTTGTATACAACTGCACAATGTGGCAACTGTCAAATGAAAGAAATTTATTTTATAGTTGAAATAGATTTCCAGCAATTATTTCCACGAATTTAAGTAACAAGTATGGTAAATCAGTAGTGCCGATTTTGCTTATTTAAGAATTTGTCGCTATTGCCACCTTGTTATATACCAGGTTCCTCAATCTATTTGTAATATGTATACTTGAACTTTTTTCCCTTGTTGAATGTATCTACCAACCCAAATAAGTTTCACAGATTTCGGGATGGACTAATAAGATTAGGCCTAGTATAGTTCTAATGATGTCGTTTGTCTCGGTGTTCATTATAAAATTTTTGTAATTTTATTTCTCTCCCAAGGTACCTCACAAACTTAAAATATACTTGTAGTCGTAGGTAAAAACTCTTTAAAAAAGACCTGACTGAAGCTACCTACTTAATAATTTAAAATTTTCGAAATACGATTTTTGTTTTTGAACTACCTATACTTATACGTAATGCCCACGTAATGGAAATTGTAGGATTAGGAAAAATCTGGTTGCAATTATTGGGACTACTACAGGCGGCCGCATTACCTTTGACACATCTGAGTACTGTGTTCATTTGAAAACAGTCCACCCTTAATATTTTTAAAACTGCGAAAAAAATCAGAAATCGCCGGGACCCGTCAATTTTTGTTCGGAGGGGGAACTTCTTTGACGTACAGGTCATGTTGACTAATTCACCCGTGTAACCCCCACCACCCCTAACTTTAAAATTTCAAATGGGAATACCCCCTTCGTGATACATTATTTTAAAGCTGATGTTATTGCGAATACAACTCATTTTTATTTAAAATCCCATGATGTTTGGAGAAGTTATGGGTAAAAAACGGTTTTTTCATAATTTAAAATAAAATACTTTTGACCCTAAATTTTCAACAGCATTCACATGGGGAAGTAATACACAACGATTGTGTGGCTACTTATTTTATTAAATTTTCAAAATGAGCTCCATTACTCGCTAGACAGTAGTACAATCTCTGTTCACATTCCGCTCTTACTTTAACAAATGTGTCGCGAGAAATACGTTGGCATTCTTCTGTTATTCTGTTCTTCAGATCCTCAATTTTTGTAGGAGGGGTTTTATACACGTTTGTTTTATTTCCCCATGTCAATGCTGTTGAAAATCTAGGGTAAAAAGTAATTTATTTTAAATTATGAAAAAACCGATTTTTACCCTTAACTTCTTCAAACATCTTCGGATTAAAAAAAAAATAAAAATTAGTTGTATTCGCAATAACATCAGCTTTAAAATGATGTATCACAAAGAGGGTATTCCCATTTGAAATTTTAAAGTTAGGGGTGGTGGGGGTCACAGGGGTGAATTTGTCAATATGACCTGTACGTCAAAGTAGTTCCCCCTCCGAACAAAAATTGACGGGTCCCGGCGATTTCTGATTTTTTTCGTAGTTTTAAAAATATTAAGGGTGGACTGTTTTCAAATGAACGCAGTGTATATCTAGAAGTTAGAAAAGTTAAAAATTGTGAATTATGATGGGACATATCTTGCTTCTTTTAGACACTGGCATGTCACATAAAACCTGAGGCAGTTGGACACTGACATATAACATAACCTTGCGTATCAGCCCCCTTGTGGTCTCCTTGGAGTCAACAGAAAACAAACTTCCCCTCAAGGCTTCACTTTTCCTATGTGATAGACTGTGACATGCTGGGTCCCCTTATTTTAAAGAGTCCCTGGATGTTTCATATTAACAGGTTTTTATGGAAATAGGTACAAGGTAAATAAACAAGTGCGAAAAAAATTCAAGGGGTGATTCAGAATCTCAAAAGAAGAAAAATCCTATAAACGTGCTTAATAACTAAGATACTAGATGTAAAAATTTAAATTTTATTTTTGTTTTTGACGTACAGGGAGTACCACAGTTATTTACCGTTATTTTGTGTGTGTTGTATTCTTAAAAAAACTAAATCGCATAAAAAAGGACCTCTTCAATTTTGCAAGAGTTATTTGAAGAAAACCAAAGTAAAATTTATCTATCTATTCCATTCTATCTATTTGATCGGGCATTTTCCGAGATATATTATAGATTTTTTATAATTTTTAGATTCTGAATTTTTTGCACTCTTTCATTTAGTGTCTGTATATTTTTGACATAAATGAAATAAAATTGCGTTTGTTCATATAAAAGTGAATCTTAAATTTCCCTGTACTGTCAATGTAAATGATAATTTATAAGGATATCTGTAAAATGACAAAACGAGGAATGAAAACTACAACTGGACATCTTTTGTCGATCCCTGTTGTTCCATGTTCCACTAAATCAATTTTGCCGGGGTAAATTAAATCTCTAGCCCAACTTTCTTTGCCAACATTAGCCCTGCACTTTACTGGGTGCAATAACTGAGGCAGAGCTGATCGATCAGACAACCGTCAACATATTTTTAATATTCAGCGGCTCTATTCACACCATGACAAGGTTGATCCAGAAGATATATTATAAAATCCGTTAAAAAAGTATTTGATTTACAGTTTACCCCTCTATATAGGTATACAGGGTCGATCCTGGGATAGTCAGCGTCGATGTGCAATATTGCAATTGGGCCCCTTCTCCCCTTAGCCCAGGTAATTTCTATAGTAAATTAATAAAAAAAAGTGAGTGCCTTAAGACCACACGACAGAAGCGAAAACTTATATGGAATTTATAATTCTAAGTATATAGCTACCAAGTACCTAATACCTCTTAATAAGTATTTACAATGACTACAAGTATCTAATAATTGAGAATCAGTTCACTTCAAAAACAATGTCTTGTCTAATATTATGGAAACTTCAATCAAATGCTGGTAAAATTACGAGGGCTTAGAACTGCCATCATAAAGCTACTTTTTAGGTATGCTGTAACGTAGCGAAATTTATAGTTCCAACTGTAAATTTACAAATGCAATTGTAAATTGCAAGTACAACTGGAACAGTAAATTTACAGTTGCACTTGTAAATTTACAATTCCTACTGTACAAGTGCATCTGTAAATTTACAAGGGCAACTTAAAGCACTTAAAAGTGCACAGTTGGAACTGTAAATTTACAGATGGAACAGTAAATTTCGTTTTGTTAAAGCATTCTGACGAAAGTGGCTTTATGATTGAAGTTCTAAGCCGTCGTACAAGATACTCTGCAGTTGGGAGAGGATTCTGCGATGTCACTTATCAACATATTTAACTCCTACACGCCCTGGTGTATCTCGTAGAATCTCTACGTGTCTCTCCTTTGGCAAAACCGCAAAACTTCCCATCACGACTAAATTTCTGGTCCGTCGCGACCTCACAAATACCACATCCTCCCGTCGAGGAGAACTCCCGACGGGACCCCCGCACTACTCCAGGAGTATATAATAATAAAGTTTCCGGGATGCAGGCCCTCAGGTATAGCGCGGGCGGAATGGTTTTGATGTGTGGCGCGCGTGGAATGTCGTTCATCTCGCCGTCAGTCGCAAACGTCTTACTAAGTCGGCCGGGGGCGCGGGAATTCGGGGATACGTGGCCCGGGAATGCGATCATCGCATACTTGCCGCCCCCCAGAGACGATTAATACGCGCGGCGACGTGCCCGCGACATTTCGGAGACAGCCCCCCAGGCCCCCCGGACCCCCGCAGCATCAAAGCAAGAAATTAATTCGTACTGTGCGGCCCTGGGCATGGAGACCCTGTGTAAGTAGAAGAAAGAGTCGACCTGAGAATGTCATTAGTGTCATTATCGAGGCCTACGATAAAGACAGGCCATGGCGCGCAAAATTCACGTGACCATCTCAGTCCGACGTTACATGTTATTTGTCACATAACTGAAAGCGGCAGCTTGGGTTTTGAGAAGTTTTAAAGTGTTTTTAAACGTCTTAGTTTATATTTTAGAAACAATTTTGTGTCTAGTGCGCGTGTGTCCTGGCGGTGGGGGACCGCCCAAGTGTTATTATGGCCTTTGGGTGGGAGCCGTGCCGTCCAGGAGTATTGGTGCCGCTCGCGCCGACGCGTGAGCGCTGTAAGGGGAATTCTCCCCCCGGAATGGACAGTGGAGCCTTAGACACAGACGGGTGAACTGCTTACGGGAGATCCGCGAGTTCAGACGGTCCGGGTGGCTGGAAGCCATTCCCGTTGACCACGTTCGGGTTTGTGTATTTTGTATTCACCATTCACCTTGCGCGAAATAAATCAGTGTTGTAACGTACTCGAGGATTTTCGCTGTCGACCCACGCCCTGATACGGTTCCTATTCGGCCTTTCACGATGCCGATCAACTAGGACCTCGACAATATTTACAGTATACTGATGTGAGTTTTCATTTTTATTTCGTAAAAACTGACCTAAATACCAAATATTGGGTCTGTTTATATTATATTTATACATAGATATTACAAAAGCCAGGAAGTAAATGTCACCATAACAACATTTGCTTTGCCTCGGGTTGAAAATTTGCGCCAAAAATGAATTCGTCAAATTCCAACTGTGAGTGGACAAATGTGTTGTGGGAGGAAAATACCTACAGAGAATATCACCTAAGCTAAAGGAAGGTGCTGTCTCAACAATTTTTGAGAATGTGCCAAAATATTTGAGTGCAGTGCCGTTTAATTCTCAGCCCAAGTCAGCTGAGGGAGGTTGAAAATTTTGAAAAAATAATTAGAGAAAGCCTGGATGAACAAAACCAATAATGTAATAGATGAAAGAAAACTGGCCAAATTGTTACGAAATTTGTTTTTCTACTTATCTCCAAAAATGTCTTTCATTATATAGGATTACGTGACTATGCGATTATGCGTTAGCGCCATGGCTTGTCTTTATCGTTGGCCTCGTGTCATTATTCGCCGATTTTATGCACTTACAAATAATATACAGGGTGAAATACTTTAGATAAATAACAAAAATAATTATTAACACTAGTGGAATATATTTACCTAAAGTATAAAAAATGATTTCAAAATATGACAACATGAAATTTAATTAATTCAGTATACTGAATTATAGGTGTTAAAATAACGATTACCTGTTATAATTGAAATAGCCTTGAAAAAAAAAGAGAAAAATGCATAGTCCAGAAACATATTACTTTTCTTCGTAATAAATGTGCATTTTAGCGGCCAAAACGAGAAAAAATATGTGTGTATCATACATCGTTGTACTCAGGACGATTCATTTCGAAACATAGAATAAAAATTCTGGTCCGTATTTAAAAAAAATTAAGATGATCCCTCTACCGAAAATCTAAAAATACCATGACGTAGTGCAGAAAAAGTTGCAATGGAAAAAATAAAATCTAATTTGAAAAAAAAAATCCGTTTTTCTTAAATATCTCAGCAACCCGTGAACATATTTAACTTTCTCAACGGCATATTGTTAGGCGCCCAAAGACGCAAGTTTGCCTCCATTTGACCGACTTCGTATCTGGTGCGTTTTCTGAGCACCGGTACTGAATCACCCTGTATATTCTGAACTGTTTTTGAACCTGGACCAACACTATATTAAAGACCTGTGCATAGCGCTGTTTCAAGCGATCGCCACTGGCGCCACACGAAACAAATTTACACGGTGGTTTAATGTTACAAGTTACAACACGATTGTTACAGAATCTTTTATAGAATAAAAACATGCACATGTGTCTGTTGCAACGAATTTATTATCCAAAATAAAATAACATATTTGTTTGTTATGTCCCTCTAATTTGACAAGTTCACATGGCATATTTCCATACATTTTCTTAAGAAAAGCGAGTCTAAAAAGCAAGCAAGAGTATTATTGGTACGTTTTGGTTTGAAATGAAGTCTATAGCTAGTTGTAGTGTAAGTAAGCATACACATTAGATTTTTCTCCTTTATATGGAGGACTATTTGTTCGCTTTATGGAGCTATAAACAAAATTTTCTATTTTTATTCTTGCATATACGTTACAAAATACTCTTCCAAAATAAGATCTAGAATTTTCGCTTCTTCAGCTGGTTGATCAGATCATCCCATAATTCCAAAATAGTGTTTATAAATTCTTCTGCAATTCACCTAATGGTATGTGTAGTGTGCATACCATTTTCCTCATGTACATGGAAATTTCATGTTATCACTAACAAATCTACTTATAGAAGCTGTGTTAATAGGATAAAACTGCTAAATACTGGACGCAAAGACAATTCGTTACCGTAAAAAGAAGGCAAATAGTAATAAAGCTGGTTATTTAAAATTTGGGACATTTTAAACGTCAGTAACTGACATACCAATAACCACAGAATACCCCCTATAACCTATAATAAGTCGCCATTTTTTTCGTCGAGTGGCGCCACCCCAGTCCGTAAACAACAATTAAATATGACGTCATGCTCGGGTATTTAATATAGTGTCGGTCCAGTCTGAACACATATTTGGTGGTCATCAGATCTCGATGTTTTCTAAAGTGGGAAGTAAGTCGGCCACCTCAGCCTCCCCGTCGATCATCGATCGGCCTCCCCGTGCGTCCGCCACCTTCTTCCCGCATATACGATCCGAGATTGATGAGGGCGGCCGTCGAAGCCACGCCGCGGGAATAAATCACCACCTCGAGGTATTCTGTCGGCATTGTGCGACACGGGGCCGGGCATTGTCGACGGGAAGACTTCCCGGTTTGCCGCGGTCGTATGCGGAATGCCATATACTCGAGATAAGCTTGGGATGGTTCCCCTGAAGAGTGGACGCTCGTCTGGCTTTGGTGTTTTTATTTGGAAATATCGCACCGACTCAAGATTCTAAGTGCCGGGTTTTCGCCTAACGGACAAAACAAAAATACAACGGAAACTCGTGTCGAAAACAAACTGCAACTTTTTCTAAAGTTTTTGAAGACTCGGGGTTTTTGTTACAGATGCCGTTTTGTTTTTGCTGTCCCGTTCGGAAGCGGCGGTAATTAAAATCAAAGAGTTTCGACACGAACTGCGAGTCCATCAAGTGGATAAAATTTTTCATTGCTTAATAATAAACTAAGTATATATTTAAAAAATTCAATTATATTTTCATGCAAAAACTCCCCAATTATTACTAGTGGAGTCAAAATTACTAATGTCTAATAATAATTCATTCCTATCCACAGCCGCCTGGCCTTATTTTAAATTTTGACTGAATTACAGTAACATTGAAAAGATATTAGGCGAAAACGCCTTTAAGCAGACCACGTTTTGACTGAATTACAGTAACAGTAGACGGAGATTTCCAAAATTTTACACGTCTCCCATACGAAAAATATATTGAGGTGACTTTAAATGTCCCACAGATATTCATTGTATTGATATAATTCGATTAGATCATACATTTTTTCATCTGAAAATTAGAAATATTTCTATTTATAACGGTAGATATCTGCAATAACAGTGTACTCCGATCACATCGATATTCGCTTGGCAGCGGAACCACGCCCACCAAACAGTCACTGCGATCGCAGTCGAGTGCTATGTGAAACCGCCTCCATATAGGCGTAAGTAGAGTAGAGAAGTAGGTACTTAGGCGCGCGCCGAATGTCGGGCATGGGCGAAAATAGCGTACCTACGTAAACACGGCAAAAATCTTTCAAAATTTCGTTTTTTCTGCGAGTTTTCGCGAAGTTTCGATGTTGAAAGAAGGTGCAAAATAATGTGGTGATTAGTTTGAGCTGCGTACAATAAAAATTCATCCCGATTACAACCACAAAATATCGTCATGAAATCCGGGATGTCAAAAGGAAATTTGAAAATTCATTTTCTGGAAAACCACGTCAGACCGGGAAAAACAATATTAGGTACCTACTATTTTTCATAATAATGCAGCATTTGCTTGAATACTTTTCTCTAAATTCGCGCGATTTTTAAATTACCCCGTAATATTGCTGACGTTAAAACACTATACAAAATCGTTTACACAGAGATCCGTTTTGTACGTTTTTGGTTTTTCTTTTTTTTTTAAGTAAGAAAAAGTAAGTCTGAGGATTATGATGCAGCCACGCCATGTTTATAGTCCTCCTTACGGCAGAATGCGTGTGACGTAAGGGGGAAGAAGTCGCAAATATTATAGAATTAGTCACAGTTCAGGGGCGTAGCTCAATTTTGTGCAACTCACCGACTTAATTTTCATATAATTGTTATTTAATTTATTGTTAATATTATTCTTAACGGTGATGTTTTAGACTAGGGAGGAAGGCAAACCCTTATAACATTGGCAATTATTTCTCGTGCTTGAGAATGCAACGTTCTTCCCTGTTTACTCATTTTGCACACGTTAACTCCCGAACATACGAAACGCCACTGAGCTCTCTGAGCCGGCGGAAAAAACCGCCAGCGGCCTAAAAAATGAGGTCTGTGTGGTAGACCAAATACGCATTTAACTTTACGTTCCATAGAAACAGGCACAAAACGCGTTGGCTAACTGGTTTTGTCAGCCGACTCCTTCGCAGAAGTGCTGTGTTGCCGTATTTCAAAGGCGACGGTAGACGCGACGATGGTGAAAAAAATATAATAGGTGTTTTATCACACCGAGTTAAAAATAAATTATAAACAAAAATGGGTAAGTGGTCCCGTGATGCGAGCTTTATTTTTACGGTATAACAGAGTTCAGAAATTCGGCTTCAATATGATAAAACTTGCATTCGCCAATAAATTAATAACGACCACTCGTATAGGAAATCTCGCAACACTGACCGCATTCTTTAGAAACGTTTTCTTTCGTTCTTTGGACTATACTAGTGCATCGCGCAGTGTATCCAATACTTTATTAGCCAGCGGAAACAGCATAAACTTTTATAAACACCAGAAAAATTATCGAAACTGGGGAAAAAGTAAAAAATAAGTAAATTTACGATATTATGTTGTGTAACTGGCAACTCCGCGCCGGGGTTCATCAGCCTTGACGCGCGAGTTTGCCAGGTGATCAGGGAAGCGCCGGTTTTACTCAGTCTGAAAATATTTTTTTTGGTTCGTTAGAATTTTTTTTAATTTCGGATTCATATTAAGGTATTTTATTTTCCACCTGCAGTTAAAATGTTTTGGGTCATGACTGGATCACCCTGTATACAGTGTGGCCATTTAAGTGTGCAACATATGTGACTTTTTTTTGTTAATTGCATGTTCAATAATCATATTAGGTGCACTTAGAATGGTTGCAAGTTAAACAGCATACAGGGTAGGTAAAAAAAAATAAAAAAATTGTAGTAGGTACCCTTATTTAAAAAAAAATCAGCAAAAGGATATTAAGAAAAGTTGTTTATAGAATTGAAAGCTATGCCTAAATAACAAAACATAGCCTCCTAAGAAAAAAATTTTTTTTTGTCAATTATTTTCTAGTTTCTTAATGAACATTTAAAATAAAAATTTTGCACCTTAAATGAGAGTTTTTAAATATACACATTATCATTACTAATGTTTTACCTTGTTCAGAAGAATTTTTGCGAAATTAAAATTTTGTTTAACGTTGCAACAAACATAAAGTGTGTGATTCCCCAAAAAAATAAAAATCTAAGTTAATTTTACAAATATGCTTGAATTCGAACATTCGAACAAAATTATGCGAAATTGATTTAATTTTCTTGAGTTATGACATTTTTTAGGGTGAATATTAAAATAAATATTTTTTTTTTCTAACGAGGCTATGTCTTGGTATTTAGGCATAACTTTTAATTCTAGTCAACTTTTCTTAATAACATTTTGCTGAATTTTTTGAAATAAGGGTATACTTTACTCTTATTGTACAATTATTATATTTTTTGACCTACCCTGTATGCTGTTTGACTTGCAACCATTCTAAGTGCGCCTAATATGATTATCGAACATGCACCAACTTTCGGAAATATTTGTATTTTCGTGGTGCAATTAATAAAAAAAAATCCCAAAATTTGGTGAAAACATGTAAGACAAATAATAGGTAGGACCTATTATGTAGGGTACAAATTTAAATTCGATAATAATTTTGCTTTTAAAATCAACTTATTTTGTTTGAAGAATGTAATCGGCACGTTGACAACTTCGCTCGTGTTTCAACGCACAGGTGGCTGCAGCCGCGCCTTCGTAGGATGCGCGCGCGCGCAACCCCCCAACCGCCCATTATAAATGTCATAATTTAATTTTACGATTGTAATGGGATACTTTCCGCAATGGTAATATCTCAGCCGGCCCCCGACAGATAAATTAGAATTAGGCAAGCCGTATCAAGGTAATATTGTAAATCTTGTCGTAATTCGAACGGCATAGCCGGGCCCTAAGACGTAGAATCAGCATAAATTTAATAATTACACCCGGATCCGGCGAGGGATACAATATATCAGGGGTGGCGCAGTTTGCGCCGTTCGCGCCGTTCGCGCCGCTTGCCGGCTCCCATTTTTAACGATAATGGGCCGAGGAGATGCACTGGTGCCCGACGGGACGCGACGCGACGCGACGTCGCGGACGCGTCAACGCCTGCTGCGTCTTTTCTTTTGAAACGGCGTCGCCAAAAATCTCAAACGATCATTTCGATTGCATTTTACGAGGATGCTACTGTGTTATTCTACTTTATAGAAACGTTGCAACTTGTGTCAGTGGCGTATCCAATATTAACGTCTGGGGGGAGGGGGGCAATCAGTTATAAATAACAAAATGAAAAGTGTCGGCTGTGTGCACGTGATTAAATTTAAGAAAATGCGAGGTGTATTTTCGTGCAAAATATATATATATATTTTAAATTGACATGGTAGAGCGCTTTCGGCTTACGCCATCATCAGTACCACCTGGAAGAGAGCACCACACAATTTAGAGGACGAAAAACGTATGATAACGTAGTAAAAACTGAAATTCTTTTCAATTTGTGTTATACTCACTTGTCAGGTGTACAAGAAATTTTTTGAGATGCCATATACTATATAAAACCATAGAGGACGATAGAACAAACTTGTCACATGTTAAAATACTTAAATAACCTATACATATCACAGCTCATAAGCTATATAATTGGACATATTTAATTTTAATATTAATAATTATGAATGATAGCCATTTTGTTGAACAGCTGATGGGCCGGACGGCCTCGAGGCAACGTGGAAGGTGACAAGGGACTTTAGATGTTACCAGCTCGAGTGGAAACCATGAATAATACTAGAAAGCCCGCGCAATTTGAAATCGACATGGGCGTGTAAATATTTTTTTTTGTTTTTTAATTAAAATATTAAAGAGGAGGTATTATTAATTTTTTATATTATTTGTGTGTGGAGACATACATTTCTTGAAAAAGTTAAATGTAAAAAAAAAATTTTAATTCTTATTATCGATGAGGAGGATGATTCTGTGTAACGGAAGGAATGACCTATTAAGGTTAACTTTAACATTTAAGCAATCAGGATTTGTGAGTAGCTCTTTGCTTATTTGAATGTCTTCGAGAAAATCCAACCTATTAAAGTTTTTAGAAGTAATGTTATGTATGATTTTGGAATTAGAATGGGGACTAAAATTGTGGTTAGACCTGTGTATATGTTCACCGAAGGTAAAGATAATTCTACCTTCTCACAAATAATATAAAAAATTAATAATACCTCCTCTTTAATATTTTAATTAAAAAACAAAACATTTATTTACACGCCCATGTCGATTTCGAATTGCGCGGGCTTTCTAGTATTATTCATGGTTTCCACTCGAGCTGGTAACATCTAAAGTCCCTTGTCACCTTCCACGTTGCCTCGAGGCCGTCCGGTCCATCAGCTGTTCAACAAAATGGCTATCATTCATAATTATTAATATTAAAATTAAATATGTCCAATTATATAGCTTATGAGCTGTGATATGTATAGGTTATTTAAGTATTTTAACATGTGACAAGTTTGTTCTATCGTCCTCTATGGTTTTATATAGTATATGGCATCTCAAAAAATTTCTTGTACACCTGACAAGTGAGTATAACACAAATTGAAAAGAATTTTAGTTTTTACTACGTTATCATACGTTTTTCGTCCTCTAAATTGTGTGGTGCTCTCTTCCAGGTGGTACTGATGATGGCGTAAGCCGAAAGCGCTCTACCATGCCAATTTAAAAAATATATATTTTGCACGAAAATAAATAACAAAACTCTGTCGATAATTTTAATGAATAAAAACAGAACAAAAACATATTTCTAAAATAGATACAGGGTGACCGGAAATAAATGCACCAACTTGAAAAATTAAAAAGAAAAATGGAAAATATGACGAAAAGTTCATATGAACATAGATCCGCAGATGTTTGGTTTTCGAGATGCAGGGTGTTGAATTTGAAATTTAATTTTCGATTTTTTTAAGTAAGTCACTTTTTGAGACGACAAAATTTTCTTGCAAAATTTGGTAGCCGGCGTTTTTTTGGGAAGAGAAGTCATAATTTGGTATTATTTTTGGCGCAATCCGTAAAGGGCGCTGCGTACGCTCTCATTATTTAATTTAATTCGCCCTAACTTTTTTGACAGTAAACTTTTACCACATTTTGTGAATGTATCCTCTTCCCACACTTTTTCTAAGCAAAAAAGGTATACTGGGTGAATAACGCCAAAGGTGACCGTTTTCGAGAAATTTTCAAATTGCTGCATCGATGCAGGTGCATATCGACACTCGTATGCAATTAAATTCAAAATAAAATTTAAATAAACAAGCACATTTTTTTTTGACAGTTTAATTAACTTGTTGTTGTTGTTTTTTTTTGCAAGAAAATTGTGTCGTCTCAAAAAGTTACTTAAAAAAATCGTAAATAAAATTTCAATTTCAACACCCTGCATCTCGGAAACCAAACATCTGCGGACCTATTTTCATGTAATATGAACTTTTCGTCATATTTTCCATTTTTCTTTTTAATTTTTTAAGTTATTACCGGGTATAACATAAAAATAATTCTTCTTCGAACCAGTAAAATCTATATCACAAAATCAAGTTTTCTTTTTTTGGTCTTGAGCTCGTCAAATATCTCCTCTGGAGATAATATGGGTGTTTCAGGGTACACATAAAGGAGTGTTAACCCATTCAGTCGGTTTTCGCTAATATTGTTTCTAATATAAATTTTTAAAATTTTCAGTTTTGAAAATGTTCTTTCTGGCACACTGTAATAAAAAGACAAGATGAAACAAATAACAAATTGTAGATGTTTGATATTCACTGCATTTTCAGATTAGGCCAGGAGTACATATTTCAAGATAGGTACTCGTAAATGAATGAAAATGTGAATTCTGTACAAAATTTATAAAAAAATTCCTAGCAAAGCACTTTAGACCATAGGTCATCATCAGTGCCACCTGAAAGTAAGTATAATGTTGATGATATATGTGAAAATGAGAATTAAAACCAAACAATTTTTGAGGTTATACTCACATGTCAGGTGTTCACAGAAAACTTCAGTTCGGGTACAATGTAGGAACATAATATCAACTGTGATTAAAATTCTTTGGGAACACGTTTACATAGTCAAACAATTAAAAACTTTTCCATTTTCTCTATGAAGTCGGTGGCAGAGTTTCGTGTTTGAACATTACGTGGAGAAAGAAAATGGCATTGCTTGTCATGCATTCATAATTAGATTTTAATGGTGACATTTTCAAACAGATCCTTTAATCTGAACAGTGTCTGGTGCATGTGTGGATTGACATTTGCAAATCAAAAAGTAATTGATACCTACATTAACTTAGATCATGTTGTAGTTTTATGTCAGAAACACTCCACAGAAAATTATGGAACTTTTAGTTTTCTTTTCTAAATATTTAAACAACTAATTTTTAGCCTCGATTGTGACATCGCAGGTGGCTTTGACTTTGGAGTAGGCCACAATGCCATCTACCTTTGGTAAAAATTTCGTTTTGGTCGGTTAAAAATTAAAGAAGGTTGTTTCACTCTTAAGTGAGACACTCTGTATATATATATGTATATATATATATATATATATATATACGATTTTCTTTAGAATTCTTTTAATTTCTGATTCATATTAAGCTATTTTTTTTACCTGTGGTTAATTTTTTTTACTTTTAAGAAGTTCGTGAAAATCAGCATCTTACATCAGCTTTTCGAGTGACACGGTTACAAAATTCCATATTCTAAGATTGGGCTACCCTGAGTTATTTGGCCAATATTTATCACCACTAAATATCTAACAATTATTTGGTGAAAATAAAATGTGTCTGTTTGCCTTAAATACAGTAGTATATATACATTTCACTGTTTCGGCAGAATTTCAAACCAGTTTGAAACTATTACCAGGAGCATGCGTATGCGCAAAAACGAAAACGCGCATGCTTCTGATAGTTTCAAACTGGTATCAAATGGTTTGAAGTACCTACTGTTGAAACAAAAATGTATTACTTGATCAAAGTGATGAAATTTGTTTCTTTATTTCTATGCTTTGTACCACGTCGTGTAAGCGCAATCGTCTTGAGACATCGTGGACCTCTAGGGCCCCTCGGGCCACCCGACACCCTGGCATTTAGCGAAAGGTCATCGCTGGGGGGGCGTAAAAGCCTCCAACCCCCGCACTTGCGCCGCTTCTTATTCGAAGGGGGCGCATCTCGGACGAATAATACCCCGCCGGGCCGACTACAATGCCACCCTTCCATTCAGTTTCTTCTAAATGTCATAATAAATTTGTGCGATTCTCAAATTAAGGCCAATAACTCGGGGAATATGAACGGTGGTCTTTTGTGGAGAGATTAGAGTGCTTGTTTTACCCGGATGAAATATCGTTTCTAATTAAAACCGCGGCGTTTTTATGATAAATGCGAGACGGGCACCTTTAGGGACGCCGGATTTATTGCCCTCTGGCGTTGTTGGTGGGGATTTTTTTGAGAAATTGTGTCTTCGCCCAAGTTCGTTCCAAATATAGAGATTGATACAATAAAATAAATATCTTACATTTGCAAATATTAAAATGTAATTAAAGTTTGACTAATAATATTGTATTGTAAATAATAGGAGGCCTTTTTCATTTTTGGTCCATTCGTGAAGATTGCACTTTACCTATCGTTTTTGTTAGAACATTTTGATTATGATTTCCTATTAAATTATTTTTGTTGTAACTCGAAAATGGAAGCAGTTATAAACTTGCCATCTAAGTACTTCAATAAATTATACATAAAAAAACGTCTTAAGCACGTTTTTACGAAAATGAAAAGTTACAGGACATATTAAATAAAATGCGACATTTTGAGAAACACCCTCTACAGTGTTTTACAGTGCTTTACTAAAGGATAACACAGAAAGTATTTATAATCATAGTTACCGTAGATACAACATAATTATTGACTTCAACCTCGTAAAAGAGGCCTTCAATATTGCCAGGTTATTAGTGAGTTATTTATTCATTTTGTCACTTTAATTTTGATGATGTCGCACAGAAGCAACTTTGATAATCTAAAAACGCTTTTTAATTGTACATTAGAAATGACATTTCTTAATTATTTAGTAATACAAGGTTGGCAGCATTGTTCTGGGCGCCTCCAGGGGCGTATTTAGCATGTCTGGCAGAAATGTGAGAACTTGTGACATATGCCTAGCCTTAACTTTGATATTCTGTGGCTCTAACCTAACTTTAAACACAGAAACTATAACTATAGCCTTTTTCTGTGCTTCAAAGAACAGCAGAGTTTAATGTTAATTTCTATCTATTCAAATTTAGGATTAGTGTGCGTAAAACGTAAATTCTGTTGATTATGGCCCTGTCCTCCGTCCTATCAATAATATCAATATGGCCGCCGCTTAAAGAATTCGCTTATAATTTTTTTTTCGTATAGTCTTATCTTATGAGCACTGAGAACTGACTCAAGTTCAACATTCAACCACAAATCTTTGCAGTGTTTCTTAGTTTTCTCGCAATGCGAGCAATGCGAAGTGAAGTTTGAGTTTTTATCAAGTGGTACCTAGGAACCTACCACCTACCTGAAGAAATGTGTTGAAAAAATGTTATAATTCTGACATAATTTTCTTATTGATTAAATTATTATTTTCTCCCATATGTTTTGTAAACCTTTAACATTTTATCATTTTATATTCAACGCTTCAAATATGAATTTAGCGAATAGCTCCGTCTGTAACCAACATTGTGTGGAGTAACAATAACTCGGAACCTAATTACAACGCGGACTAAAAGCCAATCCATCCGTCAAATTTTGAATGTGATAGGGTCGTTCGATTGAAAAATAATTATTTTAATATTTATTGGTGCCCCTCGCTTGAGCTTGAGCTTGGGCTCAATCGTTAAACTCAGATTATAAACAGGACAGTGAAATTTATATGGGATTTTTTTATTATTTGATTTAAGAAAATTCTGATGTTACCAATAATTGTTTTTGCTTCAAAATGATGTCAAAAATGCATGCTTAAAAGCAACCACGTGACTTTATTTATCTGTCAAATTAAAAAGAGAGGCTGAAAATTGTAACAGTTTTGTTCATTTTTATTTAATACATAGAATCTAGTTACGAAGATATTTCCTTTGATTATTTTTACCGACTATTTCCCTCGTCTTAATTTCCACCAATCACAAACGCGCAATTTTGAATTACAAATGGTTTCTAGATGGAGAAACTGTATGACAGCACCTGTCAGCGGTTTTTTCGAGTTTACTCGCGGCAAAACTTGACAGCTGTTGTATAATAGGGAGTATAATGTTTTGTAAGCTATGTGTATGCAGAATAATCTGTTACTCATGAAATAGTCTTGTCAAATACCATTCGGGTATCTAATTTTTCCCGTGAAAAAAACCAAAAAAACACAATGCTAAGTAATATTTTTTTAACAAAATGCATTCGTGCATCAGGTGCAAAAATTCTCGTCTTCGAGTCGGATTTTGGTTGCCACCAGCACTCATGCTTCTTGTTAAAATATTAGGTAGCAACGTGTTTTTTCGTTTTTTTTTCGGAAAAATTAGTTGCCTTTATGATATTACTTACGAGAATTCAACGCCTGCCAATATGAACCAATCAAATGATATGATTTTTGAAATATTAACCAATCAGGTGATGATTTCAGCGATTATTTCCCTCATACTGCTTGCATCCAATAAGGTAGCTCCCTCCATAAAAATCCAACCAATCATATGCCTTTGCTAGCGATAATTGCACTTGTGCAAATTATCACTTCGTTGCTTAGCAACCGCGAATCTGTTGGATACGACCACGTACCTACTTCTTAAAGTTTGTGTGTTTCACACTGTTCTAAATTATGCAGCTTATAAATTATGTTGCGGTACTATTAACCATTGTATCAATGAATTTATATAACTTTTCCATTGCTAAATTTTGGTTATTGAACCAACACTGACAGGGTGTAGGTATAATCGCATTTGCCTTGGATATCCAAGCGTCATGTTTGTTTACTCGAACGCTACAGTCGAAGCTGTCAATAAACTCGTTCAAAATGAATCGTTTTGGAAATGTAAACATAGAAAAAATTAATACAGAAATTATTAAATCGTATTCGAGAAATAATCTCGACAAATACCACTCGTGCCGGAAATTTTTCTAGATAATGTTATTCTCAAGCCCTATTTTGCCCATTAGCAAAACCACTCGTACAAATTGGGCTTTTATTTTCAGAGATAAAATAAAAAACCAATTTATACTCGTGATCTTTCTAGACAAAATAGCGCTTTCGAAAAAATTATCGATAAAATTTCCAGCACTTGTGATATTACATACGATAATACCACTAGTGGTATTTTCTCTCTTAGTTACATCCTAGTTACGCTAAACCAATATTGTGGCAGCTAAAACTGATAACCCGATAACTTCTTCACATTACCAAATTTAATATAGGACTAGAATATATGTTTTCAGTTAACACATTGATCTTTAAATATCTATTAGCACAAAAAACATATTCAGAACCGAAAGTTCAATCTAAATGACAGCTAGCTGTCAAACTAACTATTTGCAGTTGTTGTTAAATTCTCTTTTTAAATGCAACTCGTGGTATGCCTAATAATAGATAAATACCTTTCCTTAATTAATATCACTCCTGCAGTCGCGGTATATTTTCAGCTTTGGGATTATAATTTATAATTGGTAAAATTAACGAAAGGTATAATCGATAATAGGCAGACCACTTATTATATTACCCCTGAAAATACCCCTCTAACGATTGAATGTAAAATTGTTTTTCTATTTGTGCATTAGGCTGATGAAGTAGTACTAATATATTAATTTTGTTTTTACAACGTGAAATATCACACTTTGTGCCAAGTACCGACAAAGAAACAGGTTTCTTAAATGGTAAATTGTGATTCTTTTTGATGTAAAACACTTCGTGCCTACTAATTACCATAGTAGGTGAAGAATCACTGGGCTCATTTTTATGAGCGTATGGAACTAACACAGCTACATGAATGTGTTGCAACCATTGGAACGAAATGTTATTGTTATGTCTATATTAACGGACTAGCCAGGTACTGTAAGCTTCAAATGATGTGTACGAGAAGCGCAAGTGAGTTAACTGAATGGCCATATCTGCTACATGTATCTAACGTATGAGCCACAGTAGCAGAACATAAATTATGATCGACGAATCGATAATTTTTTTCTTGCCACGATACTAGTCGCTAATTAAAAATTTTCTAGTATATCTCGTTCTCAAAATCAGAGATTAATGTTTGCTAATAGGCGGTGGATTGTATTTTACCAGCCACTATAAATATGCATGTTCCCGGCATAGTGTTGAAAACACTTTAAATTCATTTAAAAACGTCTTGTTACGCTTATGGTCATTATTTAAGAGCTGCGGAGAGCGCTTGCGTGTTGCGTCCTTATCTCCTCTTAGTTTACTAGGGTTTAATTATGCTCCTCAATTGTTTTTAAATCAATTAGCCTTGTTATTAACTTATCAAAGAAATACAGACGCAAGTGAGAAAAGCCTATAAAGGATCATCCTATTACGCGCACTTAGAATATCTGCTTGCTCCTATAATAATTATTATGCCAAGATATGGAGTAGAGCTGTGGAAATAAATGATTTTTTTACATAATTATCATCTTTGTATGCAGACGGTATAGGCAGGTTTACAGTAATAAAGTGTACGCTTACACAGATTTCAACCGAGTAATAAATCATTAATGCCCTGTTTACTTCTATATACGGACGATGTTTTTCCGTGTGATTTGTTGTAAAAATTCTCAGGGTTAATTATATATTCTCTATCTAACCGACTATGTGAATCTTATTTTTTTAGATTCTCTTTGCTTTGACCTTTGGATTTCTTCGCCATTTTTTTTTCAAATAACATAATGGACGTATTTTCGCGAGCAGGGTTTATGTTTAGGTTTAGGCAGGTTTTGTTTGAAGTCTGACGTCATGAAAATATTCCCCCTCCAAGTATATTTTCTTATACAGTGTGGTCATTTAAGTGTGCAACATATGGGACTTTTTTTTATTAATTGCACGACGAAAATACAAATATTCCCGAAAGTTGGTGCATGTTCGATAATCATATTAGGCGCACTTAGAATGATTGCAAGTCAAACAGCATACAGGGTAGGTCAAAAATATAAAAATTGCACAAGAGTAAAGTACGCTTATTTCAGAAAATTCAGCAAAATGTTATTAAGAAATGTTGTCTAGAATTAAAAGTTATGGCTAAATAGCAAAACATGGCCTCCTAAGAAAATGAAATATATATATTTTTTAAACATTAATAATTTCCTAAAAAAAATGTTTAGGGAATTACAAACTTCATGTTTGTTGCAACGATATTAAACAAAACTTTAAAATTTGGCGAAAATTCCTCTGAACAAGATAAAACATTAGTAATGATAATGTGTATATTAAAAAACTCTCATTAAAGGTGCAAAATTTTTATTTTAAATGTTTATTAAGATACTGGAAATTAATTGACGAAAAAAAAAATTCTTAGGAGCCTATGTTTTGGTATTTAGGCATAGCTTTTAATTCTAAACAACTTTTCTTAATAACCTTTTGCTGAATTTATTGAAATAAGGGTACTTTACTTTTGTGCAATTTTTATATTTTTTTACCTACCCTGTATGCTGTTTAACTTGCAACCATTATAAGTGCACCTAATATGATTATTGAACATGCATCAACTTTCGGCAATGTCTGTATTTTGGTTGTGCAATTAATAAAAAAAGTCCCATAATATGTTGCACACTTAAATGACCACACTGTATAGCAAAACCGGATGGTTTTGAAAAGCTGTTTTAACACATATTTATTAAATTTACCTTGCACAATGCTAAACAATAATAAATTTCTACAATCTTAAAAAAGCCAAACAATAACTTTTTTTCTTTTTTTAGAACAATGGAAACATGCAGGTGTATTATCTTAAACAAGAATCTGCAGTCAGTTTCCTTATACAAGAAAAATCTAATTTTGGCCTCAAAATTGGTCGATAAAAATAAATATTTTATAAGGGTTGTAGGTAACTCCTTAACGTGGACATACACTGTATATCCGTAAATCTGCATGTGATGTTAACAATACAATAAGTTATCAACTCTTCAAGTACAGTGATCCTATTAAGAATAAGCCCTTTTCCTTATAATAGACGCAGTGGCGTAACCAGAATATAAAGTTGGGGAAGGGCTTATTATTTAAAAAAAATTCTTCAGTAATATTTACGGCAGAACTATTGTTTTAAAATAAATTTTATTTAGAAATAATTATCACGCTTTGGGGGTGGGGCTAAAGCTCCCAAAGCCCCCCTGGTTACGTCACTGAATAGACGATAGCAAAGGTTTATTTTGATTCAAGAGGTGTCGAAAAATAAAAATATCATTGGCGGCTACGTCAGAAAATTTTTCTTCATTTATATTAATAATATAAATAAAAATTAATAATTTTTTTCTTTAGGAAAGATACTTTGTATTATTAATCTAAACCACGACCTTCTTCTGCATCCGCTTGTACTAAAATCTCACTCTCAAGTAAAATTTCATTAGTCCCAAACTTCCGAATACCAAACAAAGAGGGTCGGCGGTTGTTTGTGTGTCTGTGTATACGTCTTCAGGAACCGGCAGCATATCCGCTCGATTTACGGAATCGAAATTCGAAATTAGTAAATTTACATGGAATTCGATACATCCACTAGGCACACTCCCTAACCCGACCCCCCCTTACCCCAACAATCTTCAGAAACAAATATGAGGGCTGTTAGCGGAACAATCGTTGGGGACGCGCCGTGTACAGAATCTTAAACGGAACTTCCAGGCAGGAGAAACCTCCGAATTGATGCCGAGCAGTTGTCGAGATTATTGGTTTTCTGCTTTCGACAGTGGCGTACACACAGATTCAAAAGTTTTTCAATAGAATGAGAATAATTCATAATTTTACAATATCCTAGTGATATCACCATATTTCTACACTTTTAGAAAAGACCCAAGTTCTACCGTTGTTTTAATTTGGATTGTACTTCTTTATAGGTATTTTATTATTCGGTATATCTTGTACAAATACAAAGAATTAGGGTCCGCCATATTGAGAATTATTGTTTTTGTTTTACTGAAAACTCTCATTATACAACCACATAATCTGTATATTAAAATATTATACAGTGTCCTCCAAAAAGTTAGCTCCATATAGGGGGGGACATTTTTAATTAATGTTTTATTTTCAAATTTAATTTTGTGCTTACCTTTTGCATGAAAAAAGATGAAAGTGTCAGACTCAAACGTGGTCACGTGACTTTCGTTATCTGTCAAAAATGACTTTAAAAAATATATATTGCCAGAAATGGGATTATTTGTTGAAATATCAAAAAAATTTACGTAAGTGTACCAAGTTTGAAAGATCTAAGATTTAGTTTTTTGCCAATTTTTAATAATTTTATGAAATTTCTGAAAACTTTAAAAACTTGTAACTTCGTATAAACTATTTTATATCACTAGCTTTTTCACTCCATTAACTTGTTATTACTAATTACCGATAAGAATAGGTACCTATTTTTCAAAAGAAAATGATATAAATGCTTTAAAATTCTGTTATGTTTGCTGCAAAGTTGATGTACCTTCTAGCATTTAGGCTATAAATTTAGTATTACGTTTTCCAGTCCTCAATTGATGCCAAAATAATAATAAATTAAAATATCATCAAACTATTTTACGTATCTAAGCAAAATTCTTGACTTTTATGGAACAAACTAATTATTGCCTTTAAGTTTAATATAATAATAGATCTTCTTTAATGAAGTAAAATAACGGGTATTTCAGCCAAAATCATGTGTTATTTATTCTTTACAATAAACCAAGCTTTCGGCCATATTTTTCGCCTTCGTCAGGGTACTGAAATGAATATTTAAAAATTATGATCCTAATGGATATAAACATCCAAAAATTGAATAAATTGTTTTCTAAATATTGTTAGTGTTACAACAAAATATTCCTAACATAAACAGAAATTCTGGACTAAATTAACAAAGTAAGGAAATATTTATATATCAATATTTTTTCTATGATGCCTTACCTTATATTGTAGAATAACACCAAAAATTATTAAAACTTTGAAAGATAATATTAGAATAGCCTTTAAAAATGTTAAACATATATTGGAAAATTATACACTAAGTTAAAAAATAAAGCTCCACTAATGTTTGAATCTAATGTTGTTTATTCGATCCCCAATTGTAATAAGAAATACATAGACCAAACTTCCAAAAATTCTCAAAATTCATATAATAGAATATCAGGACACAAAAGTGATTGGTTGATAAGCAAGTACCTATTTTTTGCCAAAGTATGCATTTTTTTCTTTATAATTCGCTCGAGAAGCATTTAAATTTGCAAAAACTTGTCGCAATTTGGAATTGAATTATATCTTAACGAAAACCTAAACTTATTTTATTCGTTTTAGTACATGGCTTAAATAAAAGCTTGTTTTTAAATGGTTTTTTTTTATTTTCAATTTTATTTTGTGCTTTTTAGTACCTATTTCATTCATATGTCAGGAGGGTAGTAAAGAAATTTAGTGGGGCGGCCGCCATATTGGATTTCGTATGAAGTCATTCACCTTTTGTTGTTTTCTACCCGACGAGCCCTTTCATTTGATACCCATGTTGGGTATCAAACAGGTAATTCGCTATCTTATGTTACTAACTTTTTCGTTTTCTACTCTTCAAGCCCTTTCATTTGATACCCATGTATTAAGGGGGTTGGCAAAAAATACAGCATCCGCCATCTTGGAGCGACGGCCATTTTGAAAGTATTACAAATTGAGTATTGCTTATTGCATTGTCACCGGAACTAAAGGTGTATGCAAAATTTCAGCTCAATCGGATGTCAGGAAGTGGTTCTAATTCGGCTTGTAAGATTCGACCACACGAACACAGGTGAAGTTAAATAAAAGCTTGTAAAAAGTAACAGCCGTTATTGTCATTTTAGTCCTTGAAGACGGTTTTCTTGTGGGGTAATATTTGGAAGAAGCTTCTAAACAATCCATAGCGAAACACGGAAGTGTTATCGTTCCAGATTGCGAAAAAAACGAAAGAGCCCCCCATACAAGAATAACACCCACGCTTAGATTTTGTTTGCCGTATATCAATAACGTGTCCATTAAAAGCAATATTGTTTTCACGGCAAATGTATCATAAAATCAAAAAATAACGCGGGGTATCGGCGCCCCTTTTATGGAAACAGTAAAAAGCGTCAATTCCGGAATGCTCATTCGCCGTATCAATGATAACACACTCGCATAAAAATAAATAGGCTTTCCCCCAGGAAAGTCGCCGTCGGAGGAGGGAACGTTTACAGTTCCTCCGTAAAAACGGCTCGCAGGGCATTGTGAGAAAGCTGCTATTATGATATATCATAAAAAAATATAAAGACCCTAACTGCCGGGGTGGATTTCCCGGCGAATCCAACAGAATCGCCAAGATAAAAATAGTCACTCATGGCTGGGGTGATTCCTAGATAAGCATTCAACAGAACATTAGTCTCTATGTAGCTTTGATTAGTACATAAATTTTAACTGTCAGTAGGTTCCGACCACAAAAGCACGCCCATGAAACATTATTTTGATGTGCAGAAAATAAAATGTTATGGCCTTTCAAAAAAATTTTCCCGAATTTTAAACAAAGTTTGAGAGCCACTAGTCGCAACGCCCCTTCATTACTGAAGCCATAGCTTTCTGCTACAGAGGTGCCATACCGTCAGATACCTAATTCCTCGAAAGACTGTAAAAATTTGCAAAGTTGCACACGTCTCATGGGGTATCATTTTGCATAAAGTATAATAATATCAAGACTGACCTAGTACAGAAGCACTCAAAATAACTTATTATGAATGACATTATTTCCCTCTTCACTAATTTGTTTTCACTTTTCACTATGCTTTCACGACACAACACACCACTTCTTAATGACATAGCACTCAACATAACCTAGTAATAATCACATTTATATAACACTTCACTAATTTGTTTTAACTTTTTACAATAATAGCTCACCTCTTCTTAACGATGCAACTTGAAGTTGTTCGAAATGCTGTCCTCCATTCCTAATATTTCAACTACTCTTCGCTGCATAGATTCTTTTATTTTAGCTAATGTATTCTGGCTTTTTTTTTATTTCATTCGCAGCGGGTTCTACACGAGCTCGTCGAGTGGCAACAGTGGCCAAGAACCTATTATCTACCTATCTGGCTGAGCGCGTTCAAACAGTCAGTTAAAATTTATGTACTTATCAAAGTTACACCCTGTATAACCTTTCTTACGCAGACTTTTATGGGAAACATTTCCAACCTAATGACATTTTCCCATGGGAGCAGCCGTTTACGAGATTAAGTGAAAAAACAAACGCTGCAAAATACATTCTGCAGGTGGTTATTCGCCATAAAGGAGATGTTCCATCCATAGGGATGGAAGCTTTTGTGACCCGTATTGACAACCCTTCTAAGAGGTTATTGCCAAATTTTGAAAACCATATAATTTTTGGTTTTTAAAATCCTAGTTAGACTAAAGTAATAATTTAGGAAACTGAAAACAATATTCGGACGACACTGGATTTCCTATTATTAATTTCTACAGTTTTATATGGAAGCAAACAATACTTTGGAGCTTTTTAAGCTGTTGTTGAGATTGTTAACAATAGTGTATAGTATTTCTAAAGTCACTTGAAACAGCATAAAAAACTCTAATTTGCACAAAAAGAATATATATAGGACACAAGCGTCTCGCAGTTTTCAAGAATATACACATTCTACAAGCAACATAATATTTCACTTTTAAGTTTTTTTAAGGTTGTCGTCAAACACAACCTAAAGGTTAATGCACCATTTAATATTGTCAAAAGGTCTCTAAAAAGCCATATCGATTTACGCAAGTACCTATATCCTAAGATCTGTGAAATTATGGCAGGGCTATCTACCTCCACCGCAGTTCGCTGCACAAGTGGCCAGCCGTCGAACAGTGTAACCCATGCAAGTATTGGTGATATTATATTAGGCGAGCATTTATTTTTACTACTAATACCAGGTTCGGTTTAACATGGTTAAAAAAGTATTTTGTCTCGTATTTTATTGCCAAGGCGCCTGTTCTCGAGCTACCTTGGTAAAATATAAATGAACTCACTTGGAAAACAGTGATATACGGGGCGCGATCTATTTCATAGCATTTACCACGCTCTGCTACTGGTAAAAATATTAGACTTATCAGCAGAAATCACCCGTATAAAATTCAAAGGTTTTTATGCGGTCGACGTCGACCTAGTCGAGGAGGCGGCCAATAAGAAAGCGAGCGTAGCGATTTGATTGGTCGGCGTTTCGGAGATCCACGGAGTAGGCGTCGACGTAGGCCAGTTAGGCCAGTATAACCAGTGCCGTGCACGGAAATCAAGATGGCGCTTTATTTTACGGATTTTGGTTTTGTGTATAGATTTTTGTGTGGTGTTGTTTTGTGTGAAACAAAATTATTTCTTTGCTTTGGTTTGAATTATGAAGCCTTTCTTATCTACATAGTTTTAAATTGCAAAATTGCGAGGTAAAATATTCGTCTCCGTTTCGCTGAATCTTTGAATGAACTTTAGCCATTGCACAATTTGGCAAGTAGAACGAATTTCATAATATAGAAAAAGCGGCACCAAAAGCTATAAATCAGAACGAAATTAATTACATAATGGAACTTGTTAATTTTTCCTTTTTTTGGCAAAATAAACGCGGCATCACGGCATGATTTTTTTATTGTTTGATTGTTTAGCTTTCGACAATGGTTTTATAGTGATGAGAAAATCGTTTATGTGTCTTTTTATAGCGAGTTTCATTTTTCAGTTATTAATATGCATACGCAATAAATAACAGCTGAGATAACCCTTTAATAACCTTGTAAAAATATTATTTAAAAAGATTAAGCCGAATTCGCTTTATTAAGAACGAACATGAAACTTATAAATAAATTATCAACGCCCACTGCCTCTTTTTAGATAGCATCGAGAGCTTTGCGTGTACGCTGGGCTTGTTATTATATATAGACTATTAAAGAATTAGTGTATATACAAATACAACATAATAAATTAATGCGGTGTATGTAAGATGGTCAGATAAACGGGATTCTCAGAAGAAAAATTTAAAGCATTTCAGTTAGGCACTTGTCTAAAAGTTACTTGCAACTTAATTATTTCATCGAGTGCGGATTGGAACTTTCAAACGCGTATTTATTTAGAAAATTGTTCCGACAGCTTTCTTCATCTGTTATCCTTGCATTTATCGCATTTACTTAATGGTAAAACAATATTATTTCAGTATTAGGAACTCGAATGGTGACAAGTAAATGAATCGAAACGGTAAGGAATGATATCGATCTTATAAAATAAACTCGGAAATTATAGAAATGGGCCGCGCATCCTGAAACTCTACTGTTCATTTTCGTAATGTCAATATTTCATGATACCGAAGGCAAACTTCATTAAATATACAGAATGTCCCCCAAAAAATATATATTTACCTTAAAAACATAATCTGCCGATTTGCTAAAAATGTAACATACCTAAGTGTTATTATACAATGCTAATAAGTAGATGAACTATGACCAAATTACGCTACCAGCATAATATATAACTTTCCTCAAAAGTGTTGCATAAACTAATAATTTGAAAATAAAATATAAATTTTTCAAATGTTCATTCGTGTGCAGTGCATCACTTATTGCAAACATTGTTTAAGTTTTTATTTTACTAGTCCTACACTTTGTGTAGTTCTCACATTAAAATGTTATTAAGAAAACTTGTTCACAATGAAAAACTGGATAGGTGTGGAACATTTCAAAAGCCTAGGTCGGCTTTTTCTGCTAAACAATTAAAACGCACAAAAATCAAAGTAGAGCTAGGATTTTTAATTTCCAGTTTTTCATTGTAAACAAGTTTTATTAATAATATTTTGATGTGAAAACCACACAAAGTGCACTTTTCTAAAAAATGGGAAAATACCAAAAAATTAAAGACTTTCGAAATTTCCCAAACCTACTCAGCTTTTCATTCTGAACAAGTTTCCTTAATAACACTTTGTCGTAAAATCTACAAAAAGGGCACTTTACTGATGTGGAAAATTAGTTTCTTCATAATTTCCAAGGCAATGTAGGTGATTTTTCGAAATTAAAATTATGTCACAAATTAGTTTCAAAGCAAGCAGGGCTTATCCCCAGAAGTTCAAATTTCAATATTTTTTTGTTATTTACATCTTACGTGAACTCAATCCAGGGACACACTGTATGTTCCAAACAGTTGAAGGAAACATATATCACATATTTATATCGCTGTAATCGGGAAGAAGCGTGTATATTTCTAAAAAGCAAAAAATACAGGTTGTTATTATAATAAAAACACACCTAACCCCGTAACTTTTTTATTTGATGTTCAATTTATAAGAGAAAAATACGTACATATAGGAATACGTTTTTTCTGAGTAAAAAATATGAAATATAACCCTGTACTTTTAAATGAAACGTTTTTGAACCGTTTCATGAAACGTTTCGTAGGTAGGACATTTTCACTTTTTAAGACGTTTCTAAAACGTTTATGTATCTCTGACGGTTTTAGAAACGTTTCATAGAGAGAAGAGAGAGAGAGAAGAAATTGTTTAGTGAGACAGGTAGATATATTAAAATATTATTGAAGACAAAAGAAATACACTTGCACTGACACTTAATTTGAAAACCGTCAACTTTCGTATCTCTTCTGAACTTTATCATAAATTATCTTCTCTCTGCTACTCTGCCACTATAGTACACTGTATTAGATTGGTGATTTTTTACTCCAGTAAGCTTTATACAGAGTGTCTCACTTAAGAGTGAAACAACCCTATAACTTCTTTAATTTTTAACCGACCAGAGCAAAATTTTTACCAAGGGTAGACTTATTTCCAAAAAATTAGTTGCCTACTCAAAGTCAAAAAAAATATTAAATAAATAAAATTAAAGTAAAAATTTAAAATTTAAATTTTTAAAATTTGTTTTGTAGCTTTTATTTTAAAATAGTTACTTTATGAAAACAACTTGCCTTCAAAACTTCCATGGCACACTTTTCTAAACGCAGAAAATTATTAAATTGCTGTTTTTGGAATTTAATTTTTTTAAATTAATATTTTTTGATTTTGACAAAATTTTGGATTTAGGGTTCTGAACCGATTCTGAACAATTTTTTCTAGTAAATTTTTTTTGAAAAAAAAATGCCTAATATGACTTTCGGATTTTTAGCCTCGATTGTGGCATCGCCGGTGGCTTCGACTTTGGAGTAGGCAACTAATTTTTTGGAAATAAGTAGGCAACAATGCCATCTACCTTTGGTAAAAATTTGGTTCTGGTCGGTTAAAAATTAAAGAAGTTATAGGGTTGTTTCACTCTTATGTGATACACTCTGTATATGGTTAAGTACTTAATATTTTTTAATTTCCTAGTATAAAAAATGTCCCTGAAAACTCCCTTTTAGTGGTGCCACTTTTCTGACTAATCGACTCACTAGCAGCATCATACTCCTACACTTATATCTTCTCTCCATTCGGTTCGACTAGATGAACTTCCCCAACCCACCGCAGACATTTTTTTTTATCAAAACCAGGAAATGTTTTTCCGAATACACTCCCCCATAAAAACGTAAAAAGGGCATATCGCCCCACGAGGGGCGAAGTAAAACTACGGGGGTGCCGATCTGACATAAACATTCAATCAGTCGGCAAAATCTATATAATGCCTATAAATAGGGTATCAATAAAAATGTCTCGAGGGGCTCTTACCCAGAACCCACTGTTTTTATCATCGACTGCTCTGAGCACTCGCTGCCTCTTTGGCTTATGTCGATTCCTATCGGAAGATACACCGAAAATCCGTTTGCGATTTATCGAAGAGACAAGTCTATAGGGGGTGATCGTTTTCCTTGGATTTTAACGATTTATTATCAAGAAGCCAAGCATATAGTCAAATGTTTATCTGGAGTGAAGACACAAGGACAAATTCATCATGATCATCATCAGTAATGTAAAGCAAGTGATATGCATATAGGGTGTTCCAGAAAATAAACATGGCGTCAGGCCTTTATTATTTCATGCCTGAAATATATGACGACTCCCTCGAAATCTGACCTAAAATCTTGGAAAACTTCTTATCGATCTGGAAATCAATAGAGATGAGTAATACGTGCCTAGAAAGGCAAGAGATCATTCCGTCGCCTCACGTGCTCTCATTTCCCGACGAGAAACATGGCATTATATTGCATCAAGTTTCAGATATCGAAAAAGTTTCCTATCTGAAAAAAAAAATGCGTCATTCCTAACGTATGCCTATGAGCGATATTTCATTGGAGGGATAAAAGGCAGCTCCAGATTAAACAGACCCTGCCAAGTGATGTGGTAAAAAGGGTACAAAGGTGGTACCGAACAGTGTTGACACTTTTCCGCTCTTTGGGCGCAGATATCTAGATCCGTCTAGACAGTCCGAATGTTTTGTTTCTTTCCAACCGTAACATAATACGATTTATTTGTAGATATCGGATTTTAGAACTGGTCGGAATACCATTTTTTATCCGACGGGAAATTCTGTTCGCCGTACCTTTTGTGCCTTTTGATATATTCCTTTAATAATGCCAACGACACAATGGTTTCTTTATATCCCTCTCTAAGCATGTTACTTATGTAAATCAAATTTCTCGGCGAAACGGGCGTTATTCATATTTTCTTTTTTCTGCGTTATTACCCGGACAATAGGCGATCCTTCGGGGCATTTCAGCCGAATGCAAACTGAAATGAAATGCCGAAATAATTGAAATTCACTTTGTTAGCATCAGACGTTCATTGTGCGGTGGTATATGGAAGACGATCCATATGCATTCCTTAATTTATGTCTATAGTCAAATAAACCTTTCAACTATTTTTTACCAATTCAAATCGTGGAATATTGATTTATGATATACCTAATGTAGTATTTCATTATTTTTATTACTGCCCCCAGATCTTTTATTAAGTCGGTACTGCTATTATAAAGAAAATGTAAATTCAAAAAATTATAGTCTAAGTTTTTTGATCAAGTTTACAAAAGTTCATCACTATGGATATACAATATTTATTATATCTACTTATACAAGGTGTACCACAACTGTTAGGAACAAATTAAACTGGTAATTTTTTTTGGCCAAAAATAAGCCTTTTTTCGTCGATTGACGTATTAATAAAGATTGCTCACGGCTGTCACGCCTGTCACTTTTTCAACTCACCTTGCGCTTTCCGGAGACAAAATACCATTGACGTCAAAACCTATACACGTGGTGCCCCGCCCCATTGTTAAAATGCCCTTTATTTTGACTCCAAGATTAAATATATCCATACTACTCTAAAAACATGCTACAAACAAAGACAGAAAGTCAACCATCAACCAACTATACACCCGGTGATTCCCGGTTATAGTTCCTCCAGAATCACACTTAGATATCGCATGTTTTTTCTTGTTTGGGGGCGCCGAGAGCATCGGAACCTCACCTGAAGACTCGGGGGATGGTCTAACGACGCCAGCCTTCGAGCCCAGGGTCGAAATAAGTTCGCTACGGCTCGACAAAAAGGGGCAATTTCTGACAATCTCGCGACATTTTAGACTATGATTAGTTCTGGGCGTCAAGCGTTTATCAAAACAAACCTGTCTATAGGTTCTGACGTCATTGCAAAATACAATGCAAAACACATTGTTAGCCATCAGAGCAATCTGTTTTCCAGGACATGAAGCTATAGCCGTGAGAAGTCTTTATAAATACGTTAGTCAACGCTTTTTTTCCTATAAATATATGCCCTATCGGCCCTATCTTAAAAAAATTCATCGTATCGCTTTGAAATTTGACACAAATTAGCCATTAGGCATCAGTAGCCATCATTGAGAAAAATGTGAACTCCAAGCTCGCATCAGTGGCGTAGATACGGGGTTGCCACTTAAGATTTTTCTTTAAAAAAATGTGTTTATCGCTAAGTAAGTACCTATTTCTGCAAAGTGAAATTACATACTGCAATGCATTATGAACAAAAAACATCTCTTGGTATTTTTGCGTATTTCGCTTAGTTCTAAAAGAAAACGCATTTTTGTCAACCAATTCTTGCGCAAAAATAAAAATAAAATAAAACCACCTTACATACTATACTGGCTGCTGTCAACTATTACTTCACAATCGTAAAGTTATAGTTTGTAGTTATTGCATTATTTAACAGTAAAACCATAAAAAATAATTAATATCGACTATAGTTCTTCAACACTAAATTCCATTTTAAAATGAATAACTACTAATATAGGAAAATAACGCAATAACTACAAATTATAAAGTGGCAACCCCGTATCTACGACACTGATGCGAGCTTAGAGTTCATATTTTGCTCAAGAATGCTGGCTACTGAAGAGATGCTAATATGTTCAAATTTCAACGCGACACAATGATTCGTTTATAGAAACCATTTTATTTTTTTTAAAGATTTTCAACGCCCTGTATGTTGGAAACGAAGGCCGATAATGCATAGAATATATTTATAGGAAATAAAGTCTTATTTTTGGCCAAAAAATCTACAGTTTAATTTGTTCCCAACAGTTGTGGTATACACTACATAGGTAAGTAATAATATTAGGGCACCCAAAAAATGCATGGCGCTACCGCATTTTGCTATTAATAGCGCTTTTGAAGTATGATTTTGTATCTTCTTAAGGTACCTCTTAGGTATGGATGACTATGGTTAATTAAGGTGTATTCAGAACTAAACTGTTTGTAGTTTTAAACGGTCGCGCCGGCAAACACCATTCTAATTACAAAAGTTAATTTTATTTTATCAATGTTAATGAGCAAATGTTGATAAAATCGAAAATATACGAAACGGGGCGAACTGGAAATATGGCGCAAAATAATTAAATTATATTAGCCGTCGCACGGCAACACCGTCAATATTTGCCGTTGTTTAAACAATTCCCATTAAAAATGGAGCAATGATTATGATATTTGCCCGTTCGTCAGACCTTGCCGAACTCCCCAGCCAATTGTGAGCGACTTTAATTACAGTCTACGCCTCTTTATTTGTTCAAGTAGAAAATGAATCCCGCCTACGAGCTCATTGTTATCTCCGCGTCCTCGTCGGCCGTTGTTTAATAATTCCCATCTAAATAACGTACCTAGGTATACGACTTCTCGTCAATCTGGAGGCTGGGCAACTCAGAAGTCGACAAATAATAATAATTGTCATCCTCATGCTAAAAGCGTATACCTAATATTTATTTTGATTCTTAATTTTTTAGTGAAATAATAATCTAAATTATCAATGTAACATGGGTATAGGCCTTGGTATAGGCTATACCCACGCTTTGGCATCGTACGTCGTGGGTTCGATTCCCACCACGTTAAGTGCCCTGGGTGTCGTGTTTGTATTTAGGTTTAAGTGTAGATTTAGGATGTACAAGTCAATTCTGACAGGACATGGCAAAAAGCCAGATGGTTCCTGTCAGAAAAAGAAGGTGGTCCAAGGCACTGGGTAAATTACCGTTGCATAGTATAGCCCAATAAAAAAAAACACTCTTGTTTATTACACAGGTGTAGTACTACATATTATGTCATAAATATGGTTGCTCTACTTACTTCATCTAACACTAATATCTAAAATTCCTTTTCTCGATTGAGTTTTCTCCGCACAACGTCTTTGGAAGTTCAAATGTAAATACGCGGCGGGCGAAGCGTGAAAACTTGAGGGGATGGGATTGGCCTTTCCGCCCAGAGGGGAACCGTCCCAGGGTGGTCATCCAAATCGAATTTTCGTCGATGGAATTGCCAAAGCCTTTTTCCATCTCACCGTGTACCTATGCCATGCGTTATCCGCCGAATTTGTTCGCATAGATAAGTCGGGTGGGGAAAGGAGAAAAACATATCGATTTTAAGAGATCTTATATAGTGTGTTGGAGGTTGTTTCGTGTTTCCTTCGCTTTAGGATGGTTTTCAACTGTTTTTCTCACATTTATTGCCAATAGATCACCCATTTTTTTGTACTTTCGCCTCAAGTAGTAGGTATTGTTTTTGGAAGTTCATATCCTTATCACCAAAAGGGCTATATAAGGCTAAACGACCTTTTGCAGACTACCTAAGTAGAGACTGAAAGAATTCCAATAAAAAATATTATTTCGTGTATTTAAATCATCCATGTTTGCTATTTTAATCATGTAGTAAAAGAAAGACTCGACCTAAGGAGAGCAGTAAATCCATGTGCATCTTTTTCTGCATAGGATGAAATTGGATTCCACCTCTAGAAAATTCAGGGGCTTTGTAAATGATGTGACACATTTTTAATGGAATAGTAATTTTAGATTTTTAACTATTTTTATTAAACAGCTATAAATATTATACATACTGATCAATTTATAAGTTTATGTAGAGAAAAGTATAAGGAAATATAAAATAAAATAACCTTGCAATTAATTTTCTTTGATGAATTTAAACTTTACTTATAATAGTAAAAAGCTTAAAATGACAGCCTTTAACCTTTGGTAATACGTTTTACTATAGGTTTTATGATGTATCCCACAACTGTTATAAAAATGCGGTTGCTGAAAGTTACATAGTAATAACTTTAAGTAACTCAATCACCAATCTTAGTGACACCTGCGTAAACTAAGAGTTCGAGCGATCTTTAATAAAACTAAAAGCAAATTTTACAACTATTGATAATACAAGTAAGTAACCCTTATGCATTATGCAACCCAGAGTAGCACACGCACGCGCATATTCAGTAAAAAGAATATATTATAACCTCTAATTTATTTTTCCCCACTGCATCAGAAACATTAGTAATTATTATTGTGATTAGGTATTGTGTGTGTTTTACGAGCAAAATGTCATTTAAAATTGTGCAAACGCAAGAACCTGTGGCAAAAATACCTACTTCTAGTTTATCAGTTGTGCCAAGTGTGTGGGCAAATTGCAGAAATCAATGGAAATTCAGACGAATATACCAGTATTAAAGGCGAAATTAAGAAGAAAATATAAGTGACAGTGAATAAAATGAATAACAATAATTATTTAACACCTGCTTTGTGTTTACTTTATTTACTTGTTATTTTGTTCTACTGTATAAGTTTTTGAAGTTTTGTATAATATAATTACTACAGTATATGGGGTTATTATATATATTATGATCGAAATCATTTTTTTCAGTTGCATAAGGGGGTTGCTAATACTTGTGGTTTTTTAATTGATTTGGAAAAGACCATTATAGAACTATATAGCTCTTAAAAGTTATGTACTTGTCTCTTACTTAATTTCGTAGAAGGAACAAAAAGGTGTAATAAAACTAACAGTTACTAAAGATAAACGAGAGAACTTATTCAATATAAATTCAGTATAGTTTCCAGTCGATCAAACTGATGATTCTTGAATACAAACAGATCGATTTTTCTGTGTGTAGACTACCTCCACACATGAAATGAAATATACAGTTTTATCGATTTCAAGTTACTTACCGTTAAAAGTTGAAGGCCGGCGTTAACGCGTCCCAACCAATCGATTTGGGTCGTTTTGTGGATGGGGTTAAAAATGTCAAATTTAGATACGCGCGGGTATTTATTAAATTCGAAAACGTATCGCAGATCGATCGCAGGGCCGGCGCGGCCCTTTGAAGGATGCGATTCGCGGGCCTCGCCGCAAATGTGCCATTGTTGCCGTTTTAATTAGATTCCACGGTACAAAACAACTCGACAAATATTTAAATTGTGCACAAAGGTCCCAATGCAGCGTATTACATTAATTACATTAATATGGGGTCGTCCCCGTACGGAATAATAAGCGTTTAATAATAAATTGCGTTATAATTCGGTTTCGCTTTTGTGTACAAAACGGCGGGCTGTTTTGTGTCGGGGCCGTGGGTATGTGGTTGGAATGTTCGAACCGCGGGCGCAGCAATAATGGCCGCAACAAAAATGTAATGCACTCTACGTATAACTATCTGTATCGATTTGTACCAAACACTTTTATAGTATTTTATCCCGAGTTAAAGCTTAATTTATTTATAGGAAAGATAAAATATTCTTTTTAAATCATTGATTTAGGTACGGGGTATAGGCTACTCGCGATAATTTTTTCGAAAGCGCTATTTTGCCTAGTAAGATCACGAGTATAAATTGGTCTTTTATTTTCTATCCAGAATAAAAGCCCAATTTGTACGAGTGGTTTTGCTAATGGGCAAGATAGGGCTTGAGAATAAAATTATCTAGAAAAATTTCCGGCACGAGTGCTATTTGTCGAGATCATTTCTCGAACACGATTTAATAATTTCTGTATTAATTTTTTCTATGTTTACATTTCCAAAACGATTCATTTTGAACGACTGTAGCGTTCGAGTAAACAAACATGACGCTTGGATATCCAAGGCAAATGCGATTACCTATACCTACATCCTGCCAGCGTTGGTTTATTTTCTGAATGTGTCATAAATTTAAACGGAGACGGAGGTCCAATAACAAAAATTTAGCAATGTAAAAGTTATATAAATTCATTGATAGAATGCTTAATAGTAGCGCAACATAATTTATAAGCTGCATAATTTAGAACAGTGTGAAACACACAAACTTTAAGAAGTAGGTACGTGTTTGTATCCAACAGATTCGCGGTTGCTAAGCAACCACAAGTGCAATTATTACACCGCCCTAAATTTGCACAAGTGCAATTATCGCTAGCAGAGGCATATGAATGGTTGGATTTTTATGGAAGGCGGTACCTTATTGGATGCAAGCAGTATGAGGGAAATAATCGCTGAAATCCTACTCTCTTAGTTACGTCCTAATTACTCTAAACCAATATTGTGGCAGCTAAAACTGATAGCCCGATAACTTCTTCACATTACCAAATTTAATATAGGACTAGAATATATGTTTTCAGTTAACACATTGATCTTTAAATATCTATTAGCACAAAAAACATATTCAGAACCGAAAGTTCAATCTAAATGACAGCTAGCTGTTTCGTACCTATTATCAATAATACCTTTCGTTAATTTATCACTCATTATAATCCCAATGCTAAGAAAATACCACTCCTGCTGGGCAGTCGTGGTATTTTCAGCTTTGGGATTATAATTCGTAAAATTAACGAAAGGTATTATCGATAATAGGCTCACCACTTGTTATATTACCCCTGAAAATGAACACCTATACAAATTAGTCAAAGATGACCTTAACGTGACCTTAATTTGCCTTAATGGAGTGCTTGCGCGGGATATTCTCCCATTCTTCAATAAAATAAATAAATAAATAAATACCCTCTTTATTTTCCAAAAAAACGAACACACAAAGGTATTATGGAAAACGTCATATTATTATTATACACATTAAAAAATATACATTAAAAATATACATAGGTATACAAACATACACCAAGTGTAACATATTAAAAATACGAATAAAAAAAGAAGAAACCTATCAAAATACATCCTTTATTTTAAGAAATTCACTTAGGCTATACACACTGTGTCTCAACAAATAGGATCTTAAGCGTCGTCGAAAAATATTTATGTCAGGTGAGCCTACAATCTCCAAATTCAATCTGTTGAAAAGTTTAGTACCTAGAAAGATTGGAGATTGACGCCCTATTCGGTAGCGGAAGAAAGGAGTTCGGAGCAAACCCTGGGTTCTCGTATTAAAACTGTGCACGTCAGAATTAGCCAGAAAATTATCTCTATTTTCAAATATGTAAGAACAAAGTTCAATAATCAGAAGTGAGGGGAGCGTCTGGATGTCAAGCTTCTTGAAAATATCTCTACAGGATTTTCTTGGAGAAGCACCCACAATACATCTTAATATTCTTTTTTGACATATGAAAACATCTTCAGCAAAAGAGGAAGATCCCCAAAAACATACGCCATATCTTAACCGTGATTCTATATGGGCATAGTAAACTGACACCAATTGACTAACTGTTAAAACTTCTCTTAGGTTTCTAATTAGATAGCACATGGAATTAAGCTTTGTGACCAAATATTCACAGTGCAGCTTCCAGTTTAGGTTTTCATCTATAATCACACCAAGAAATTTAGTGGATCTAATTCTATCAATGTTAGTACCATTTATACTTAGTTTATAATCTAAATTTTATTTATTATTATAATTGTGAAACGAAATATAATTTGTTTTTGAGCTGTTAATATATAGGGAGTTCAAACTGAACCATCTATACAACGAATCCAAATTAGTGTTTCCTCTAAATTCAAGTTCATTTTTATTTTTTGCCGAAACAACTATGGAAGAATCATCCGCATATAATGAAAAACTGCAGTCAAGCTGTAATCCAACGTCATTTATGTACAAGATAAACAGTACAGGGCCCAAAATGGATCCTTGGGGCACTCCAACTGTCGTTGCCAGGGGCTCGGAAACCGAAGTACGCGTTACACCATCACTTGAAATGTCAATTGAGACATACTGAGTTCTGTCAAGCAAGTAGCTTCGCAGCCAATTCAAGGCCCCTCCTCTAACTCCATATGTCTCAGCCTTAAACAAAAGCCGCCCGTGATCCACACAGTCAAATGCCTTGCTGAGGTCGCAGAAGACCCCAGCAGGGCATTCACCCTCCTCCACATGTTGCACTACCTTTTCCAAGAAACAGTGAATTGCATCACTTGTAGAACACTTTGAGCGAAAACCGAATTGGTTTTTAATGAAGATATTGTTCCTATTTAGAAATGATTCGAGTCGGCTGAGGTAACAATATTCAAAGATTTTCGAAAAAATTGGAGACAGTGCTATTGGGCGATAGTTTTCAAGAGCATTCTGGTCACCTTTTTTATGTAAAGGTATGATCTTACTCATCTTTAGCCGATTAGGAAACACCCCATCCACAAATGACCTATTAACAAGGTAGACTAGAGGCTTGGTTAAAATGGTTACACACTTCTTTACGAGAAACGCCGACACCCCGTCAAATCCCGACGAATGTTTGGATTTTAGTTTTCCACTTATCAACGAAACAAATTCCTCCTCCACGAAAGGAAACAAAAATATACTACTATCATTGGGAGAAACGTTGTTGCTGATACAATTAATTTTAGGAATTTTGTATATATAGCGCAATAGCGACCTCTATAAGTTGGTTGTTATTATATATTATGAAATATTGAATTTATACTAAATTTTTTGCATCAAAATCATAATAGGCACTATGTCAAACCTGGACCGACACTATATTAAAGACCCGAGCATGACGTCATATTTCATTGTTGTATACGGACTGGGGTAGCCGTGGCGCCACTCGACGAAAAAAATGACGACTTATTATACGTTATAGGGGGTATTCTGTGGTTATTGGTATGTCAGTTACTGACGTTTAAAATGTCCCAAATTTTAAATATCCAGCTTTATTACGATTTGCCTTCTTTTTAGCACACTGCACAAACCATTAGGTGAATTGCAGAAGAATAAACACTATTTTGGAATTATGAGATGATCTGATCAACCAGCTGAAGAAGCGAAAATTCTACACTGAAAGAATTCCGCCAAGTGAGTTGCTTTGCTAAGATTTTTTTGCTGCGGTAAATAGATATTATGCTGTCATAGCAAAAAAAATTGCTGTGGCAAGTAAACCTGTTTTGCTAAAACTTCTTTGCTACCACAGCAAAATTTTTACTTGCGGTTAAAGGATAGGTCACTAGAAATTCCTTTTAGTGAGCCCACTTACCTATATGAAGCCAGTCGTTTTGTTACTACAGGTGAGTGCAGTCTGCTGCAATGCACTCAGCTGTGGTAATTCGACTGCTCATTTGTGGTTAGCGAGCCCTCACTTACAACAAGTGAGTTGCTTTGCTAAAATTAACGGTGCCTGAGCCCGCCAGGGGCGCCAGGCGGCTCCGCCGCAGTCGTCGCGCAGTTGTTGGTCCGTGATAATCGTATTACCGATCGTCTAGACCTAGACAACTCTGGCATCATTGTTTTCCGGGAACATTGCCGTCTTTGAAGGTACGTAAAAATTAATATTTTCATACTTAATGTCCGCTTGGTAGCACATTATCATTTTATTATACATATTCTGGCATCCTGTCAAAAGTATAAAACATAACGCAGCCAGATTTTTTGTTTTTCCTGTAGTTTTCCCATTTCATGTTTTCTTTATAACATGAGTCATTCACTACAAATCCCTAATATATTCTTATTACTTGGCCGTCTCAATCTCAAAGGTATTTTTTGGGCACATGTAGGTTGTGTAAGGCTAGGTGCAGAAGAAACCTGTAGGGTTGCCGCGTGAACAACATGCGTTATTAAAAAAACATGAAATGGGAAAACTACAGGAAAAACAAAAAATCTGGCTGCGCTATGTTTTACACTTTCGACAGGATGCAGATTATGTATAATATAATGATAATGTGCTACCAAGCGGACATTATGTCTGAAGATATTAATCTTTACGTACCTTTAAAGACGCCGGCAACAAATAAATTTTTTCCTATGGTAGTTAAGTAACTCACTTGTGGCTAGTGGGCAGCTTAATTGTCATTAATGAGCTGATTCAATTACAGCAACAAAACCTACATAACCACAATCAAATTATTTGCTATGGTAGCTAAGCAACTCACTTGTGGTTAGTGAGCTGACTCACTTGCCTTAATACAAGGGTTGAATTATCACAGCATAGTGGTTTTCAACAAATCTGCTTACTTTCTGCAATTGAGTTGTCTTTAGCAAAGCATGCTTTGCTAGGGTAGCAAAGTAACTCACTCGGCGCCTATTTAATGCAGATATTTTGCTGCGGTAATTGAGTTCTTACTAACCGTAGCAAAGTAATTCTTTCAGTGTAGATATTATTTTGGAAGAGTACCTATTTTGTAACGTATGCAAGAATGGAAATAGAAAAGTTTGTTTATAGCTCCAAAGCGAAAAGCGAACCAATAGTCCTTCATATAAAAAAGAAAAATCTAATGCGTTTTATGCTTACTTACACTACAACTAGCCATGGACTTCATTTCAAACCAAAAGGTACCAAATACTCTTGCTTGCTTTTTAGACTCGCTTTTCTTGAGAAAATTTATGGAAATATGCCATGTGAACTTGTCAAATTAGAGGGGCATAACAAACAAATATTTTATTTTATTTTGGATATTAAATTAGTTTGTAACACACACATTTGCATGTTTTTATTTTATAAAAGATTCTGCAACAATGTTGTTTTAACATTAAACCACCGTGTAAATTTGTTTCGTCGTGTGGCGTCAGTGGCGATCGCTTGAAACAGCGCTATGCACACTGCACAGGTCTGGTCCACGTCAAACGGACACAATTTACAAACTGATTGTGATGCAAACATTTCGTTCTGCTTTGACCATACGGTCGCGTCGCCTGCGATTGGATTTAAATTGAATAGAGAGAGAGAGAGAGGGAGAGAGAGAGAGAGAGAGAGAGGGAGAGAGAGAGAGAATAAATCCAAAACTTACATTAAAATTTGGAAAACAGTTAAAGATACCAAAAATTAATTTGTTTGATCTCGATAGGAAGTATAATTATTCTCTGTATGACACTAAAATATCTCTCTACACCAACGTAAAAAATAAAAAAATGTTTTTACTGAAATCGAAAATAGTATTCACAAACAAAAAGCTAAAACGCGAGAAAACGAAAAACGCCCTGTATCTCCAAAACTAATCTAGATATCATAGTGCGGTTTTCGAAAATCGAGCCGTGGACACCTTAGCTATACTTTTTGTCTATCTCTTCGAGAAAATGGAGAAACCCCCTAAAAGCGTACAGTTTGGGACGCTCTGTAGAGTGTCCGTCATAAATTTGGACACAAACGGGGAGTTATTTTATTTTTAGTGTCTCTAAGATTATATTCTTGGTAAAATTTTCTGCATAGCTTCAAACTCCAAATGCAACTAAGTGTACCAAAATTTATATATATCCTTCTATACACAGGGACCCACTACCCCTAAGTATAACCGTTGAGTGAGGAATAATACTCAACGGTATAACTTTTTAATTTTTTGTGATATATTTTTGAAAAGAAAACCCAAAATGTTTAGGAGCCTTTAAGATTTTTCTAAAATTATTATTGCAAAAATCTTAAATGCAAAATCATGCCACGCATTTGCGAAACACCCTGTATAAAATATCTAGGACTGCAACGATAAGGGTAAAAACTTACAGTCTCAGTTCCACAAATACAGTTTCTTTAATATCAACTGTACCTACATATACAGGGTGGCCCACCACGAACTGCATCGATCTATATATGGAAAACTAAAAGTAGGAAAATTCTGAAAATTTGGCACCTCACCAATGAAGATGGGCGCTGCTCAACTAAAATATTTTGGTGAATCCGGCACTTCCGGTCATACCGGAAGTCGATATCAACTTTCTTATCTCAAATGGAACACCCTGTATATTATTGCATTTTTGGATTCCAGGCATCATTTTGGAACAAAGATATGTAACATGTCCTATGTCTAAATCCAACCGTTTTTGAGATATTTGCATTTTTCCGAAAAAAATTACAGATGCAGACCTAAAGTCAATTAGCAATTTATACGAGGAAACCACGAAATTTCACAACGAATTTTTGGCATCGAGTAACAGAAGCCCTGATCTAGTGATCTCTGCTGAGAAATAAATCCGTTCACAAAATATGAATAAAAATTACATTCAAAAAATGTGCTTAAATCTCGAAATTTTCAAATGGAAACCTCCATGTTTTTTAATGCGATCTTATTCACCACTAAAAATGATGACAACTTTGTGTAAGGTTTCCTATACCTAAATGCAGTAATTTTCGATTAATTTACGAAAAACCCACTTTTCGTCCATAAAATGCGGGGTTTGCTTAACGCTTGGAAAATCATATTAGCCCTGGACGTTGAAAAGACAATCGCGGCTGAGGAAATGTCACTTAGTTTATAAATTATTGTCAACAATAATGCCGGTGCGCTTAAATTACACAAACGAAGATTATTTAAATTTGTTTATTATCTACGGAGAATGCAACAAAGTAATATCAAGAAAGATTTATTTCTCAGCAGAGATCACTAGGTCAGGCCTTCTGTTACACGATGCCAAAAATTCGTTTTGAAATTTCGCGGTTTCCTCGTATAAATTGCTAATTGACTCCAGGTCTGCACCTGTAATTTTTTTCGGAAAAATGCAAATATCTCAAAAACGGTTGGATTTAGACATAGGACATGTTGCAGGTTTTTGTTCCAAAATGATGCCTAGAATTCAAAAAAGCAATAATATACAGGGTGTTCCATTTGAAATAAGAAAGTTGATATCGACTTCTGGTATAACCGGAAGTGCCAGATTCACCAAAATATTTTAGATGAGCAGCGCCCATCGGCATTGGTGAGGTGCCAAATTTTAAGAATTTTCCTACTTTTATTTTTCCATATATAGATCGATGCAGTTCGTGGTGGGCTACCCTGTATATGTTTCAACCCTCCTGGGGAGTCATCTTCAGCAGTGTAAGTTTCTACCCTTATCGTTGTATTCTCCTGTATTCTCCCACTCCACTTCAAGATATGGACTATTACCTCAAGTTATCTAGGACTAGGTATTTTGAGCCTTCCCGTCCCATAATTTTGTATTTATGTTTCCGTAGTCCGACTACGACAAAGTCCATCGCGATAGCAATAAAAAGGGACGACCGGTCATAACAAAGAATCACCGCCATTCGTTTTATTCTCCGGTGCAAGTCAGCTCTTCCCTCGGACACACATCAGTCAATATTTGCCGGTGTCATTCGACATCTGTTCATATCCCTCCGTGCTCAGACGTCTCCAAATGCTGATTGGATTCGAACCATCGAGCGTTTTATTTCTCGGCGAGCGCACCGGACCAGACGAGTATTGGGGATTGGCGCTCGGGGATGCTCGGCAATCGGCGGGGTGGGGAACGGGAAGAAGTGGAGCACATATCTCGGGCTTTTCGGCCAATAAAATTTGATTCGGAGATTCGCGCCAAATCGCCCTATTTACGACGCTTCTGACTCGGCCCGATAAGATTTCTATTTTTTTCCCTCTTCCAGAAACACCAGGTATAAAAAGATATCGGATATTTATTGGTTTTCGCTTATCGGGGGGGGGGGGGGGGGGCGGAAATCGACCCCTCCATAAACAGAGAATTAAATAAACAGCGTATGCTTGCAAAGTGAATTGGAAACTTTTATGGAAACATAATCGACCGATATAAACTAGCTGCGTCCGGCTAAATTGATCGACTTGTTTGTGAAAAACTGCATTACAATAGGTAGGTAATTAGGCAAAAATCTCAATAAATTCTGAAAAACATATACCTGCAGTGACCGGCAGAACGGACGCAACTTTTTTATATATATAAAAAAATTATGAATATTAAATAAAAATATTTGACTAGTGGAAATTTATACACAGATAAGCACATCATGTCATAAGCTGGTAATAAATAACAATAACGTATTAAAAACGAGTTAAGAAGAAAGAATGACCAACAAAAAAAAATCTTATGACATTAATTTTCAGCCTTCTTTATTGTATTTTTCAGGAAAATAACAATTAAACAGATTTATATATTATTAACGGTAGAGGTATAATAGACTCAGTATGCCTTTCAAAGGGCATTATATTGCCTAATTCTCACAATAATAAGGTATAATCAGAGAGTCATCCTGGGTTCTTCATATGGGAAAGTGAGTTTTCATTTATTCGAAAAATATGCGTTTTGATATGATTTTAGTCAGGCTGCCATGGGTTTTATAATGAAGTTCAAAATAGAAAATTCGTCGGAAAACCATAGGCATAACTACCGATAACGTGGACCCAAAGGGCTACTATTGTCACGTGAACCTGTATTTTAATACTTAATTTTTCCACGTTTCTGAACAGACTGCCAATGATAAGTATAGGTATGTAAGTTCTTGTCATAAACCTGCTGACGAAAAGATGGCATATCGTTTGCGCATGTCCACGTACACTTTACATCGTATAAATCGTTTAAGTGATTAAATAACGTTCAATTTAAACATGCGCAAACAGTATGCCATCCTTTTTTCAGCAGTTTCATAACAAGAACTTGCATACTTCTCATTGGCAGAAACGTGGAAAAATTAATTATTAAAATACAAGTTCATGTAACAATTAATAATAGCCCTTTGGGTCCACGCTAACAGTGTGCCTAAACGCATATTTTTCGAATAAATGAAAACTCAGTTTTTCATATGAAGAACCCAGGATGACTCTCTGATTCATAATACCTTATTATTGTGAGATTAAGAATATTCGCAACACAAAGTAAAAGTAAAATCACCTCCAAATATCTGTCCTAGCTCCCGGTCTATAACAATTATTTTTTTATACTTGTAGTCCTTTTTAAAAACGTGGTATATTGAAAAAATAGTTATTTATGCACCAAGGCACTGAAATTCAACTTTTTATGACTCATGTGGAATTTAGTTGCCGAGGCCTCTGGCCGAGGCAAATAAACCACATGAGTCGTAAAAAGAACTTCAGTGCCGAGGTACATATTATTTTTTTTTAAATCGGAAAAAAAAAGTTTTATTAGGCAAGAAAATAATAATAAGGGATCACCCGTCCATTAACCGACTACGCGCGGCGTTGCTTGACTTTGACAATCGCTCTACCTAGGTCAAGTAAGACAAGACACGGCGTCTTCGTACAGAAAAACCAAACTGCTGCTTCTTGTGCAGCCTACACAACAAATCTATTGATATTCAAATTTACTAAAATATGTATACTGAAGGATTGCGCTTCTATAGGAAACAATTTTGCAATGACATGTGGACGAAAAGTTAAATGGACCTTTATCGGCCGGGTTTTGAATATTTGGCCACTTTTGATGGGCGATTTCTCCGCGTCTGACGTTTGATGTTTACATCTCGCCAAGGCCTTATAGAAAAAATCGTACAATAATGTAGCCCATTATTGTACGATTTCTGTGCTTTTAATGACGATTTTGGGACACTTTACTGCAGATTTCAAGAAAATATATTTTTTATCATTAGTTTTTGCAGAAAATTTTACTCCACCGTATTATGTATAACAAGTATTCGACCTATTTATGTGTAAACAGCCATTTATAAAATCTATTGCTGTGAAACTTGGACACTATTTTATGTAGCGCAAAAAAAGAGTAGCTTGTTCAACATGTTCTCTGAGTTTTTTCATATTCCAAATTAAATAGTTACGGTCATTATAAAAACGCCAGAACTTATTTAGCCCGACAGAGTTTAGTAAGTGTTGAAATATGGTGGCGTACCTAATATTTCCTTTACGGACAAATGAGAAAACTGCAAGTAACGATAAAAAAATATTTTTCTGCATGTGTATATGTTTTTATTGCAAACAACTTTATCTTGTATATTTTTTTAAGTTTTGGACTCCCCCTCGTATACCACGAAACCTGTTTTAAGTTTTTTGGGCCCTATTTTGACTTCCGGACATATGTTTAATGCAACCCAATAGTATAAGGTTATTATTTCAGCGCAAAATAAAAAAATCACATTATTTGTTGTGTCCGTTCTGTCGGTCACTCTATTACAAAAAATATTCTTTTTCAAACTAGGACATTATGTTATACTCTAGCTTCCTATCGTCTTATTAAAATTAATATACATTACATTCCACACAGTTTTAGTGGATATTAATTAATAAACTGGTTTAAGATAAGGTGGTCAGGTGTTTTCGGAGTTAGTGCAGCGAAATAAATGAGCTTGGACTTTTAATATCTAATTATATAGGTATGTTTTCTAAAGTGCTGCGTCATTTTTATCATTTATTGGTTTATCGTCATTCGTTTAAAGCATTGTTTTTTTATACGTAGAGTTTATTGATATACTTGGAGATATTTTATTAGTTAGCGGTTTTAAGGGAAAAAATGATTTTCTGTTATCTATTTTTCTGAGCTTCTTCTTAGCCAATATCACAAAAATGTTAAAATTGAAAAGGTAAATAATTTGAAATCTTGGTATTTATTTAAAGATAATTTCCCAAGTGTAAAGCTGGTGTGAAGTGCTGAAATATAATTATTTGCCGCGATTTCGAATCAATCAAAATAAAATAAATAATGCACGTCCATGGAAACCAGCCCATATTTTATGAAACTATAGCATAATCAATTAAGAAATTTTCAATAAGAACGATGTTAAAAAATGATTATATTGGTCTTATTTACAAGCAAAACAATGCACTTTATCATACTAAAAGGTAGAAGGAATTTGAAGAAGTTATATTGAGAAAAACAAAAGTTTTAGGGCATATTGAGAAAAACAAAAGTTTTAGGGCATCTTAAATATTTACCTGTGCGAAACGAAATCCTATGGGCTCTTGCTTTTCACTTCTGCTTTTGCAACCAAACTCTGAACAATTCACCATCGTAAGAGTATATTTTCCCCTTAATCCCTGTTACTTTTAATTCACACATTCAAGAAATTAATTAACAACGTACTCGCTTTGTCTGCCACATATAAAATGGCAAATGGCCGCTGTTCAAAACTAAGTAACAAAATCTATAACATACACGGCAAGGTAGGCAAGCGCGGTGTCCCAATGAATAAAGATTATTCATTGGCGGTGTCCTCTTTCTTTCCTTGTCTAAATATCTTTATATTTCATTTAAATTCGACCTCAAAGTAAGATGTGAGTATGAAAAGGTTATGCCTTTACTTTTTTTTTTCATCACAGCTGCAAACATTACAAAAATTGTTGAAATGATCCCCACCTTGTTCCAAATGTTTTTGGCAGCTTTTTCACACAGGATTAAAAACATCTTTCCGGCCATTTCTAAAATATCATTCGACCATAAATGCTTTTTGTTCTTTTGTAGACACTATTTTAAAGCAGGATATTTCAGACAACGAAATATGCATGCAGGTGAATTTCATTAACACTTTTTGACTTTGACAGTTGTCAATAGGTTAGACCGCACACCATCGAAACCTATATCAAATACATACGTTAGAATTTCCCAACGCCAACTTGAGGTCGAATTTAAATATGGACGCTCGTTAGTTATGATTTTAATTATAACGAAATATTCTACCCGGTCGTCGATTGTATAGGTGCAGCGGCACGTGATCGGCCCGAAAAGACCTTCCGCTTGGAACGGCAATAAAACCCGTCAGTCTCAGTTGGCGCTGTCAACTTTTTGAAAAATTAAATCCAATCCCCCCCTCTACCCTTCGTCGCCCCCATCCGCGCGCATTAACGACGCGACGATTGCTTTTAGGGCGCAAAAAATCGCGCACCGACGCGCCACCCGTCGGCGCGAACCTTTTGTGGCCCCGTGCATTTACACTTGAAAGCGGCCGGGGCGCCAACATTTAAATTAAAGTTTGCGGGGCTTTGTGAAAGCCATCGACAAGTAATTTGCCGAGACCAATGGTCATTTGTGTTGTGTAAATGAGTTAGAGGCCGGACTGAATAAAATTAGAAGCACTGCGCGACATCAAAGCGGGCTGGGGCGACGGCCCTCTCCTCCTTCCGCTTCCCCTCACGTGCAGGGTGGAGCGGCGCGTGAGGGGGGGATGAACGGGGTCAGCTGGAAATCGTATTTAAAAGGGAAAAACTTTTTATGCGTCGACGTCCAATATTTTATCCGGCATTTGTGAATGGTCGCAATGAACAAAAAAAAATGACAATCAGTCTTAAGTTCCAGTTTAAAATGACAACCAGACAAACCCCAACTTATTTTATTTTTCTTAATCATAGCTGCGTTTTGTCTCTTTGTATTTATCACTGATTATCATTTTTAATAATTGGACAAGGGCTATCCTGAAGATTGTTACTCACAATATATAATATTATATAATATACCTCTAATAATATGAAATTGTCGGAAAAATGTAATACATTACTCGATGTATAAGCTCTTTTTTGGCCTCGGAGGAACTTTTAAGGATCAAACAAAGTACACTTACGCAACTCGCAATGTAAATAACTATTTTTGAATGGAATAAAAAAAAAATAGTTGTTGTTCTTGTTGCTTTTGCTGTATATAAAAAAGCTTTAGGTAACAGAATTTAATTTAATTTAAATACATACTATATATTTCGATTTTTAGAAATTTATACGGAACAAATATTTGTTTAAAGAACTTTTGAATTGGCAATCATTTTCTCATGGCGTAACTGCATTGCTCTTAGTTTCGTCATAGCTATAATAATAATAAGGTACTATTATTTTGTCTTCGTTACCATTTGCAACTAGGGTCGACTTTTTCCGATAGAACTAGGATAGCATTCGCTCAAGTACTACAGAAAACTCTAGAAAACCGTAGTAATCCCAGTGAGTGTAGGACAATAATTAGTAAATCACACTGATAAAGCTATTAAGGAGTAATACCGTGATTGCACAAATTTGTCCAGTGCTCTTGGCCATCAAAGGTGTTTTTCTATAAAGTCATGCAGATAGGTACGAAATAATGATAATAAAAAATCTCACATAAGGCGTAAGAGCAAACTTACTTCAAACTTCCTTGTCTAAAAAAATATGTTTAGAAAATACCTACTTACATACCTACATTATGCAGTCTGAAAATATTTTCTTTTTTACTCCTTATTCCAAAGTATCATTTCATTATTAATAACATATTTTGGAAAGCCTTCTAATTAAAATCCATTTTTGTTTTTGTCTCCTGCAAAATTATTAAAAATATGTCATAAATGATGATCTGTATTCGCCCTTAAAATATGGTTGCAGTTGGCCATAGTCCAAATTTACAACCTGTTGATTCATATATAGGGTATGGCCGCAAAAGTTTTATTTTCGAAAAAATAAACAACAAATTAATATGCAAAATTGAAAGTCTCAAGATCGAATATTTTCCAAACGCTTGAAACAAACATATTACGCATACATCAATAAAATTGTGACAATGAGAAGATTTCAAATATCTAAAAATCTATAGGGTGTTTCATTTAAAAAATATAAGTTACTTTCGTCTGAAAATTTTTTTCCTGACCTCAAAAATATAGGAAATAAGAGGGTGTAAAAATATTCTTGATCACACTGTAAGGTTTTGCCCGCACTACCTCCGTCTTTGTCGCACATGTCTGTGCCTCCCTGTCGTACATGTCTGTTCCGATTTCCAACAATATCAATAAGGCTGAGCCGGTCCATTCTTAAAATGTCAATGGCATGAACCTATTAACGTTGACTGATATATTAACAGTCAGACAACGCTATTAATTTTCATTAGCTACTAACTTCACAAAAATTAAGTAAGTATAGTAAATGTAAAGAAAAACCAATGTCTACGTTAATACAAAATTTTAAATCTGAATTTTATGTTTTCATTATTTTCTTAAGTTTAATTTCTGAAAATGGATGAAGAAATGCATATAAATATGGAGAATGGAGAAGAATATATATATTATGTGAATATTTTTGTCACTACAGTTCAAATTGTTATTTCTTTTTTATTGTTTGTTTAACAGCAAGACTGATTTTCATTTTGGATATTCAAAAATTGAACTTAAGAAAATAGGACATAAAATGCAAAATTCAGGTTTCAAATTTTGTATGAATGCTTAAATTATTATTGTACGATTTTTTCAATAAGTAGACCTTGACAAGATGAAAACATCAAACGTCAGTCGCGGAGCCATCGCCCGTCAAAAGTGACCAAATATTCAAAACCCGACCAATAAGGGCCCATTTAACCTTTCGCAATCTTTCAGTATCAATATTTCAGTAGGTTTGAATATCAATCTATTTTTCATGGAGACTGCACGACAGGCAGCAGTTTGGAATTTGTCGTGAAGCGCCGTGCCTCGTCATACTTCACCTAGGTAGGGTAGAGCAATCGTCAAAGTCAAGCAACGCCGAGCGCAGTCAGTTCATGCGCGGGTGATCTTTGATGATTATTTTTTGCCTATACTAAAACATGTTTTCCCGATTTCAAAAAAAAAAAAATGTTCCGCGGCTCTGAAATTCTTTTTATGACTCATGTGGTTTATTTGCCTCGGCCAAGCTATTACTTTAGTGAAAATGTCTATTCCGATGACCACAAAATTCACGTGTATATTTTATGTTTCCCTACGCCCCTGGCGAAGGGCGTCGCCGGCCGCCACCCTTCCCGTGAATGCGGAACTCGCCGATTTTTAGGCTTTTGAGCCGAAATGTGTCGGCGACGGGTTAATTTGCCGTTAAAGCGTGGCGGAGTGGACAATCCGCCGTCGAATTCGGCGTTTTTGTTTCGGCCGAGGGGACGCTTTCAAACGGGCTCGAACACACACGGGCACGAAACACTTAGCACGTCCGAATATGGATGAACTGGAAGCGTATCGGAAACCGCACGGACCACCGCCCATCTAATCTAAATAAATCTCTTGACGCCGCAGTGCCTCTTCTATTTTAAACATAATATATAGGGGTGCTCGATGGTTACAATCGATTTTTCAAAAAAAGAGGACATTACATTACATTCCTATGAATAACACCTTAATACCTAAAACGTCTAAATGACAACGAGTGTCTGTATACAGGAGTGGATCATTTTTTGTACAGGGACTTTAACAGGTGATAGATCTTCAAAAAATAACCGCACTTTCTCGTATAAACTGTATTTTTTAAGGCCTTATAAAAAGTTACAGGGTGTTATAGTTTTAGAATATATCTGGACTTTATCAAAACTATACTAAAATCGAGCACTCCTTACGCCTGTTGTAAGTAAAACCACGTGTTCAATAACGTTCCGCGATTGGTGGGTAGGCTATAAAATTTAGTTCTGCGGTTTTATCTTGTTGTTTTCAGCTATTTAGACGCACTGCCACAAATAATTTTATCGATGTTTTGAACCATTTTAATTAAGCTAATAATTTTTTTCCGAAATATTTTGATGTAAACAATTGTAAAACTAAAATTAAATAAAGTTCGTGCCTCAGTGCGGCCCTGGCGAATATATCATCGCACGTGCTCTTGTTTACGCCAGGCGTAAGAGTTGCTCGATTTTAGTATAGTTAGGATATTTTAGTCATATTTGGTACACCTTGAAACGGCATGGGTTAGCATAAAACCTGTTAAGAGGGGGTTGCCGACAGCAAATGTGCCGTAAGATTTCGTATTTTTTAAGTTGTATAGCATAAAATCTAATAACATTTTACCTGGCAAAAATTTAGTACAAACATCTCTGTCTTCATTTTAATCATAAGATCTTAAAAGCATATGCACTGGAATTATTATTTTCCCCAAGGTTTTCACAACCTATAAACCAAAACACTGCTTGTAAGATCTTATGATTAAAATGAAGACAGAGATATTTGTACAAATTTTTTGCCAGGTAAAATGTTAATAGATTTTATGCTATACAACTTAAAAAAATACGAAATCTAACGTCACTTTCGTTGTCGGCAACCCCCTCTTAATATCAAACATCTTGAACAACCAGTGGCTGAAAAGTGAGTAATTAGTTCAATTGTTTTCAGAGAAAAAATGAATCGCCGTGTATAAGTAATACAGGATATACTTTTTAAAAATTAATCAAAAAATTTGCGTCATACGCAAGACTCAAAATAAAAAAAATGCGTTTCTTACGTTCAAAAAGTAACTTTTTACGATAAACTTACCCATTCAAGGTTTAACTTTTCAAGATACAGAGAGTAACATTCATTTTACTTTCCCAAAATGTTTTAGGTCCTGTATCTTCAAAAGTATAGTCTTAAATAATCTAAAAACGCTCTTTAATTCTATACTAGAAATTACATTTCTTAATCTGGTAATACAAGGTTGGCAGCATTGTTCCGGGAGCCTCCAGGGGCGTATTTAGCATGTCTGGCAGAAATTTCAGAACTTGTGACAGATGCGTAACCTTAACCTTGATATTATGTGGCTCTAACTTAACTTCAAATACAGAAACTATAGCCTTTTTCTGTGCTTGAAAGAACAGAATTTAATGTTAATTTCTATCTATTCAAATTTAGGAAGCGTGCGTTCATAAAACTAAATTCTGTTGATTACGGCCCTGTCCTCCATCACCTATCAATAATATCAATATGGCCGCCGTTTAGGGAATTCTAGGGACATGAAATATTTACCTGTCACAAGCTAGTGTACAATTATAGAGCGTTTTTAGATTAGGTAAGTTTATTGAAAAAAGTTATCGCATTTTTTTTACTTGGAGTTTTGAGTCTTACTTATGGAGCAAATTTTGTAGTTAATTTTTCAGAAATACCCTGAAATTATGCAAAATGTTTGATATTAACAGGTTTTATGCTAACCGATGCCTTTGTAACGTGTACCAAATAAGATTTAAATACCCTAACTAGTTTGGAAAATATTCGATAAAGTCCATATTATATATTTTTTAAAAGTTTAACACCCTGTTACTTTTCTATGAAGCTATAAAAAGATATAGTTTATAGGAAAAAGTGCGGTTATTTTTTAAAGATCTATTACCTGTAAAAATTCTGCTACAAAAAACCGATTCACCCTGTACATGAGTATTACCCTAAAATAACAAAAAATGAAGACACTGCGACGACAATGTTACTGTTTTTCTATATTACTGGCGTGATTTTAAAGGACAATGGGAAATTAAATTTTAAACATGACCCAGATTAAAACTGTTTACACTTTTTATTCAGATTTTTTAAAAGTCAAGTACAATAAGATTTACAACTAGGGTACCCATCAAGTGTCAAGTATTAAAGTACTACCTAGAAATTAGAAACTTAAAAAAATGCTTTAGTGTTGGACCATACGTTTGGCGAAAAACCTAAACAATAGTAAATGTATCATGCAACCGAATTATCTAGACCGTGCCCACATTTGGAGCTTCACACAAAAACAGCAACAATTGAATTAGATAAAAGTTTTTCGTTAAAAAATTTCAGAACGCACCTCACCAGAAAAAAACTCTTATTGTTTTGGCCCATTGTTGCTTAAAACAACCATCGAGTTATTAAGTATAGTATGGAAGTCGCACAGGGCACAAACCCACTGGGTTGTAGACATCCATTTCTAGAATAGGGATGGTTTCAAGTTAGCAATAAGTGAAACAAAGAGTTACAAGCTCTAAACAATGGTGATGGTGAAGTAAAATTTAGTTCTCCTACAAAACGGAAGGATGTCGCGTTACTCTGACACAATTACAAGAGAAATTAAGTAAGGAATATGACTTTTTTTGAAAACTTATCTCCTTGCACACCATTACTAAAAATTATCTGGATAGAATTAAGTATTATAGGAGCCAAGGTAGACCAGTCGACTTTTTAGATGAAACTTACATTCACGCTGACCAGTTGGACAGACATAGCAGTAACTGTCTGCTATCAACCATATCTGAAGGCAATCGATTAGTTATTGTTCACGCCCACACCGGTGGTGACATGGATTGTATCCCTGTTAATTTTCAAATCTGAGACCAAATGCGAAAACTGCCACGACGACGATATGAACTTGCTAAATTATGAGAAGTTGCTTACAGAGAAGTTGATTCCAAATCTCCTCTCCAATTGTGTTGTTGTAACTGATAATGCACCATATCATAATGTACACACAGGTACAGAAAGCACCTACCTGCGACTCAAGAAAAACGGAAATGGTAGATTGGTTAAAGTAGGTAAAAATATACCTTAAATTATTAAACATACAGGGTGAGTTTTTTTCGATGCCCACTATGGGGATCTCGGAAACTAACAGAGCTAGAACAAAGGTTAAATGGGGAAAGTATTGCTGTTTTGAATGCTCAATCTAATGCCCCTTCTGGATTTTTAAAAAAGTGCATGGCTCACTAGATATTTTGAAGAGAGTGATTTTTTTGCTATTTTATCAGATCCCTGTAGCTCCGTTATTTCTGATTATACAGAAAAACTGTAGAGACAAAAATTTTAGATAATTTTGGGCTTAATAGAATTATCTTATACAATTTATGTTATATAGAACGTAATTATGAAAATAATTATGAAAATATTACATGGCTGACTATGTGAAAATTAAAAAAAAAAACAGAAAATTAGCCATAGCTCTTTTATTTTTTATAATGAATATGCCGAGTATTATATTTTTGGAAAGCTAAAAAAATGGCCGACTTTATAAGGCCACAGCCAACTATGTCATATCTCAAAAATCACAAACAACATAAAAATTGGATTAGATTATCTGTACGTCTCTGTACGGCAGTCTCTAGTTAAATGGGAATATTACAAACAACTGCGAAATTATGTCACTGCTTCAATACGTAGGGAGAAAAAAGCATATATTGAAAATCAATTAAATCTGAATTTTAATAATTCTCAGGCTTTGTGGAAAACTCTTGACAGGCTTAATATTTATAAAAAGTCTTCTAAAATTTTACACGAGCTTCCAGACGGTTTAAGAGATCCTAACAAGATCAACGACTATTTCATAAATTCTGTAAATAGGATGAAAGCCGATAACGATACTGTAGCATTTTTTAATACTGAGAGGTGTGCCAAAGTTACAGATACTTTTCAATTTAACCAGGTTAGCTCATTGGAAATTCTAAATATTGCATCTGAAATTAAAAGTAACGCAATGAGAATAGATGGTATAAGTGGTGAAATATTTAGGCTATGTCTGCCTTATTGTTGTGCGGCGCTGACCCATATCATTAATTTTTCATTAACTAATAGTGTAGTTCCGACTCGGTGGAAATGTGCTATCGTTTCTCCTATACCAAAGAAAGATAAAGTTGAGGAAATTTCCGACTTGCGCCCACTTAGTTTGTTACCACTATTTTCTAAAATCCTTGAAAAATTAGTGTACATGCAACTTAAGAAACATATTGAACGTTTTGAAATTTTACCGCAGAGGCAATCTGGTTTTAGGAGCGGCCATAGTACGTCAACGGTTTTGGCTGATTTGGTGGATGACATCTTGGGGGCTGTTGACCGGAGAATGGTGACTGCTGTTGTTATGTTGGATTACTCTAAGGCATTTGACTCTCTGGACCATAGATTGTTGTTAGCTAAACTTAATTACTACGGGGTTGTAGGGGGTGCCTTGGATTGGTTCGCTATGTACCTTCAGGGGCGGAGGCAGCGGGTAAAACTCAATGTGGATTCCGAATATGCAATCTCTGATCTAATTGGGGTCTCCTCGGGAGTCCCGCAGGGATCTATATTGGGTCCCTTGCTCTTTGTTATTTATACATCTGATCTGCCTTCTCTTATTCAGAGCAAGTTACACCTTTATGCTGACGACAGTCAGTTGTATCTTTCTTTTCTGCCTGATGAACAGGAGAGGTCAATCGTTCAATTAAATCGTGACCTCCTGCTGATTTCTGAGTGGTCAAACAAAAACGCTCTAAACCTTAATCCTAATAAAACCGTCTCCATGATAGTGGGGACTGAAGTGCAGCGCTATAAGGTAGATATGACGAATAGGCTTTCTTTAAATGGAGTCAAGTTGGAACAAAAAAATGAATGCAAAAATCTGGGTGTGGTTTTAGATTCAAATATGTCTTTTCAATCACATGTTAGTGATCTTATAAAAAAAGCTTTCTCTACTTTAAGATCTATATACCAATTTAAATTTGTGCTTGATGCAAATGTTAAGTTAAAACTTGTCGAATCCCTGATTTTATCAAAATTTGATTATTGTGACGTTGTATATGGCCCTTGTCTATCTGCTCAAAATGCACAGAGATTGCAACTTATACAAAACACCTGTATGCGTTATGCTGTAAATGTGCGGAAAAGCGACCATATTACACCTTATTATCAACGGCATAATCAAGGAAAATTGTTTACTAGGAGACGTCTCCATTATGCCTGTTTCGTATATAAAATTTTGTCTACAGGCAAACCGACTTACCTACGAACTAAACTTACTTTGTTAGATACTGTCCAGAATAGGCCCAGAAGAGATCCCTTGCTTATGCAGATACCTCGGCACGTTACCTCGGTCTTTCACGGTTCTTTCATGTATTTTGCTCCATCACTTTTTAATTCTTTACCACTGGATCTCAAATTGGCATCCAGTCAACGGAAATTCAAAAACAAGGCAAAGTTATATTTTACTATGAATGTATAATGCATGTGACGGTGTTGTCGTTCTCTACCTGTTAATTTAATTATTGTTGGGCATGTACCGCATTGGTTTGTATAATATATATTTATATGTATATATATATGTATATGTATATGTGTATGTGTATGTATATGTGTATGTGTATGTATATATGTATATATATATGTATGTATGTATGTATGTGTATGTATATGTATATTCTTTTCCATGTTTCTATCACATTGTAATTATTATACTAAATATGTACTGTAATGTCTTTTCAGGTTGGGCCAAAGCAGTCTATGACTGAGCCCCGCCTTAATAAAGACGTATTATTATTATTATTATTATTATTATGTTATTAAGCCCAAAATTATCTACAATTTTTGTCTCTACAGTTTTTCTGTATAATCAGAAATAACGGAGCTACAGAGATCTGATTAAATAGCAAAAATCACTCTTTTTAAAATACCTAGTGAGCCATGAACTTTTTTAAAAATCCAGAAGGGGCATTAGATTGAGCATTCAAAACTGCAATTCTTTCCCCATTTAACCTTTGTTCTAGCTCTGCTAGTTTCCGAGATCCCCATAGTGGGCATCGAAAAAAACTCACCCTGTATAATAAAAAACAACACAACACACTAGAAAACTGTTTTATTTAAATTAAAAGCTGTGAAAAACTGACAGAAGAAGAGTTTTCATCAGTTATTGTCAAAAACTGAATGAAATGTTGCCAACATGTTGTTAAAGTTGAATTACTTGCAAAACGACATTCGAGTTAATGTGGTAGTACCTATAGAAGATCCGATTATAACAGCTTCTGATAGTGCGAGGTTCCATGCAATGATTTCGAAAATTTATCAGATTAGGGGCTATGCAGTAGGTTATTTAAATATATTATGTTTCTTTGTTTATTCCTTTTTTGCACCAGTGTGTTTATAATTGTAATTATTTTATAGTTTATTTTTGACATTAATGTAATAATAATACACTGAACTGTAATAGTAATGTACATACATAACTACTGGGATATGGACATTAATAAAGCACCCTTGTGAAGTTGCACGACGAGGCCGTAGTCCGAAGGAGGAATATGACGTTTCGAGCACAAAACATGATTTGCCTATTTCAAGTTTGACTGTAAGCTTCTATCTCTATGCTCCTGCTATAGTATATGTACTACTATCTATATAACTCATTTCCACTACTAAATAAAGACGCTATTGTGGCCCGCGCGGTCGCCCCTGCCTTTTTTGTTTCCATCAAATTAATAGAGTAGAAAAATAACCGGACGAAATTAACCTCGGGGCCCGGGGCAATTTCATTTGGCCCTAGAGATTCGCCTGATGCCGCATAGGAAGAGTCACGCACCCACCCATCAGTTCCTCGGGGCATACACACCGGAAATTGTATGAAATATGAAATCAATATGCGGCAATATTTTTATTTTTAGCTAAATTAATTTCTGCGTTCTGTCGCGTGCCGGTGTGGATTAAGGAACGCGCCGGCTGTAATGTAAATAGTGAGGGGCTTCTCTACCGGGGCCGCCGTAAAAATACACCAAACATTAAAGATGATCTACCCACCTCACTATCCTGAAATACTTCGCTGGCTTAGAGTTCGAGCATCACTATCTAAAACACCAATACTCTGGGGTATTGCTCCTTAATATCTTTATCTGTGTGATTTACTAATTATTGTCCTACACTCATTAGGATTACTATGGTGTTCTAGGGTTTTCCGTAGTATAATTTGAGCTAATACTATCCTTAGTTCTATCGGGAAAAGACCCTATTAGCCGCAAATGGCAACGAAGGCAAAATAATAGTAATTGCCCCCCTCCTCCGCACAAGCATTCAGTTGCTTCTGATGGGGTACCTACCTACTTACTCCTGGTTTGGAGTATTGTGAGGATGAGAATTATAATTATTGTCGATTATTGTATTCTATCGAATAAAAGTCGAGTTGTTCTAGTTCTTATGGAGTGGTCTCCGTAAATTGTGACGATGCCTTCTTTATTACAATTGATGGAGGGGTAATTCTAGTCGACCGGTCCGGATGTCACGTGCCAATCGGAAACCCGACCGGAGTCAAACAAGAAACCATTAAGAGCGGAAAACTTCTGTCTTTCTGTTGTGTTTCGTTCCATTCATTACTCAAGAGATATAGGTATACAGAGGGTGGAGTATTTTTAGGCGCAAATGAATAGCTGTAAGCAGGGGAAACAACGTTGTATGGCCTATTTTCTTGGTTGATCAACAATAGTTACCTACAGTTTTTATTTGATTTTATCAAAATTTGATTATTGTGACGTTGTATATGGCCCTTGTCTATCTGCTCAAAATGCACAGAGATTGCAACTTATACAAAACACCTGTATGCGTTATGCTGTAAATGTGCGGAAAAGCGACCATATTACACCTTATTATCAACGGCATAATCAAGGAAAATTGTTTACTAGGAGACGTCTCCATTATGCCTGTTTCGTATATAAAATTTTGTCTACAGGCAAACCGACTTACCTACGAACTAAACTTACTTTGTTAGATACTGTCCAGAATAGGCCCAGAAGAGATCCCTTGCTTATGCAGATACCTCGGCACGTTACCTCGGTCTTTCACGGTTCTTTCATGTATTTTGCTCCATCACTTTTTAATTCTTTACCACTGGATCTCAAATTGGCATCCAGTCAACGGAAATTCAAAAACAAGGCAAAGTTATATTTTACTATGAATGTATAATGCATGTGACGGTGTTGTCGTTCTCTACCTAAATAATAGTAATTGCCCCCCTCCTCCGCACAAGCATTCAGTTGCTTCTGATGGGGTACCTACCTACTTACTCCTGGTTTGGAGTATTGTGAGGATGAGAATTATAATTATTGTCGATTATTGTATTCTATCGAATAAAAGTCGAGTTGTTCTAGTTCTTATGGAGTGGTCTCCGTAAATTGTGACGAGGCCTTCTTTATTACAATTGATGGAGGGGTAATTCTAGTCGACCGGTCCGGATGTCACGTGCCAATCGGAAACCCGACCGGAGTCAAACAAGAAACCATTAAGAGCGGAAAACTTCTGTCTTTCTGTTGTGTTTCGTTCCATTCATTACTCAAGAGATATAGGTATACAGAGGGTGGAGTATTTTTAGGCGCAAATGAATAGCTGTAAGCAGGGGAAACAACGTTGTATGGCCTATTTTCTTGGTTGATCAACAATAGTTACCTACAGTTTTTATTTGATAAAAAAAATTAAAGAAAACTAACTATAATGAAATTCACAAAAACAACGTTACCTACCTTACAGAAGGCATTGTTAACATCGAATTAATAAGTAGGTATAGGTAGTATCTTATATTTAAACCACAGATGTTACGTTATCTATGTTTAAACTAAACGCTGCTCCGCGGAAAAACAAAACACACGCAGAAAACTATTTTAGTACTTTTTTAAAGAACGAGTACCTACTTATTAATAATAACGCATGCATAACTAACATAAACCAATAAAGAATCTGATGTTTTACCTATTTTATATTAAGAAAACGCCCCCTTGATGAAGAAGTGGAAAATTAGTTTTTTGTAAATAAATCGATAATGTTAACATTTAGGTATAGGGAACCAAACATAAACTTGCCCTAATTTTTTGTGCTGAATACGGCTACAACAAAAAAATGGGGGTTTCTATTTGAAAATTTTGAGTTTTTGGCATTTTTTGAATTAATATTTGAATAATTTTTTGTGAGCACCCAGTACAAGATCGGAAACTTTCTTTATGGTATTTCTCTGCACCAAGCCTTTGACTGCAAAATGCCAAGAGCGCGCGTTAAGAAATATGTAGCCGTTATGAAGAAACTGTCAATTAAGTACGGGTCTGCATCTGTCATTTTTTCTCTAAAATGGCAAATACCTCAAAAAAGGTTGAATTTAGGTATAGGACATGATACATTAAATGTACCTAGAATTTTCCGTAGAATCCAAAAAATGCAATAAAATGTAGGGTGTCCCGGTATAACCGAAAGTGCCGCCATTTTTAAAATATTTTAAATGAATAGTCCTCATTGACATTGGTCAGCTGCCAAATTTAAAAAAATCTATGTTTACTTTTTGAGATATCGATCGATGCAGTTCGTGGTGAGACGCCCTGTATATTTTTTATGAGTTTGAAGCGCCGCTGACGCGGCCCGTTGCGATATTTTCAAGGCTGACTACATCCACATCGTTGTTTAGTTGTTTTGCTACTAAATAAACCAAGTTTTAGATTTTCTAAAACAGTTGCGACATATAGATACTTGGTTTTTCAACTTTGAAGCCGCCCCTGCGCCAAACGCTAACGAAACTGGCTGACTGACGGCAGGCTATTCTTATACACCCTAAATACTACACTGTATCAAAAAACCAGCCTTCCTAAAACTGTTGCATTTTTTTGTCACTCACCTCTCGGACTATTACGTGGTATTTGACGACAACTTTAAAAAAACCTTAAAAGTGAAATATTAGATATGTTGCTTGTAGAATATGTATATTTCTTGAAAACTGCGTGAAGCTTATGTCCAATATTCTTTTTGTGATGCAAATTAGAGTTTTTTTTATACCGTTTCAAGTGACTTTAGAAATACTATACACCTATGTGATTTTGCTGATTTGTTTGTTGTTTCACTTACGTTAAGCGTAAGGTAACCTCTTGTTGTCATTGCAATCAATCAATCCCAAGCAGGCTCCGGTAGCCAAATCGCGGTTGGCCTTCTCAGCGCCGCGCAGCGTTGTTTCCACGCCGACACCGGCAGGTGGCGCCTCTCTCGTCGCTTTATTAACTTCTTTATTCTTTTGTGCGGGCGGTCTGAGTGATTGATGCCGATTCCGCGCCGTCTTCAAACGAGGAGTCGGCCGTTTTTTTGAATGCGTCGCATTCTCCGGCCAGTCGTTTTCGAATTAGTTCGGCTGTCGGCGGCTGTAGTCTGGGATATGGACATTAATAAAGCACCCTTGTGAAGTTGCACGACGAGGCCGTAGTCCGAAGGAGGAATATGACGTTTCGAGCACAAAACATGATTTGCCTATTTCAAGTTTGACTGTAAGCTTCTATCTCTATGCTCCTGCTATAGTATATGTACTACTATCTATATAACTCATTTCCACTACTAAATAAAGACGCTATTGTGGCCCGCGCGGTCGCCCCTGCCTTTTTTTGTTTCCATCAAATTAATAGAGTAGAAAAATAACCGGACGAAATTAACCTCGGGGCCCGGGGCAATTTCATTTGGCCCTAGAGATTCGCCCGATGCCGCATAGGAAGAGTCACGCACCCACCCATCAGTTCCTCGGGGCATACACACCGGAAATTGTATGAAATATGAAATCAATATGCGGCAATATTTTTATTTTTAGCTAAATTAATTTCTGCGTTCTGTCGCGTGCCGGTGTGGATTAAGGAACGCGCCGGCTGTAATGTAAATAGTGAGGGGCTTCTCTACCGGGGCCGCCGTAAAAATACACCAAACACTCTCTCGTCGCTTTGTTAACTTCTTTATTCTTTTGTGCGGGCGGTCTAAGTGATTGATGCCGATTCCGCGCCGTCTTCAAACGAGGAGTCGGCCGTTTTTTTGAATGCGTCGCATTCTCCGGCCAGTCGTTTTCGAATTAGTTCGGCTGTCGGCGGCTGTAGTCGAATTGTGGCTTTCGGAATCGGGGAAAAATTGAGGTGCGTAGGCAATTTGTGAAATTGCGCGTTTCGATCAGAATTTTTAAAAAGGTACCTAAGTAACGGCTTTTTGTAGAATAGATTTGTTAAAGTTAGTTTTAGATAGGTACATAATGACGGCAGATATTTAATGCTGAATTTCAAATGAAATAAGGAACAAAACATGGTCTTGATAGACAACAAAGCAAGAAGTTTTCGAATTAGTTCCAGTTTAATAAAGCACTAAATGTATCTTTTACTGAAATTAAATAAAATTTTAAATAAAAAACATTTTTAAAAACAAGCTTTTATTTAGACCTTGTACTAAAACGAATAAAATAAGTTTAGGTTTGGAGCGGCCATCTTTGAGCGGCGGCCCTATTAAATTTAGTGTGATGTCACTAACTTTAATTTTTCTACTGTTCAAACCTTTTCATTTGATACCCATATTAAGGGGGTTGGCAAAAAATACATCATCCGCCATCTTGGAGCGGCGGCCATATTGAATTTAGTGTGATGTCACTTACTTTATCGTTTTATACTTTTCAGGCCCTTTCATTTGATATACCCATATTAAGGGGGTTGACAAAAAATACATCATCCGCCATCTTCGAGCGACGGCCATTTTGAAAGTATTACAATATTGAGTAGGTATTGCATATTGTATTGTCACCGGAACTAAAGGTGTATGCAAAATTTCAGCTCAATCGGGGTGGAAGTTGTTCTAATTCAGCTTGCAAGATTCGACCCACACAAAGCTTGTAACAATAAGGCGATTTGGGTAATAAATTCGATAAATTGTTCATTCAAAATTGAGGAAAAAATGCTTGTAAAAATTTTGTCGAGTTCAATCCGTTCCATTTTAAAAGCGAAAAATGTTTGGTACATCATTCGTAAGGAATTTTTTTGTCGTTTAAATGGTACAATTATTCTGCAAAATTTGAAAGCGGTGCCTAGTTAGCAGGTGTTTTGGGGTACATGTTACATTTTGCCGATTTCAACACAAATGGTTGATTTTATCGTTATGGGACAAGAGTACCCTTTTGTAGTAAAGTAAAAAGATGCACCAAAATGACTAACCTAAGACAAAAAAGATAACCTCAAAAAAGTATAAAACCCATTGTAGGATTGCACCAAATTTCATTAAAATTGCATAATTTCTGTCGAAGTTATTGCGAAAAATATGTTTTCCAAATTGTACCTTTATCACCCTTTGTATTCTTTTTATTAAAGTTTTAGGGTTCACGTTTACGGGAAACTTTTTGTTTAGAATAACATTTTCTACCTGCCACATTACGTTGGCACCATCATTTAGAAACACCTTGTATAATTCCCCTTCCTGAAATTTCAACAAAATTGCCATAATATATGGAATTCTATAATATTTAACAATAGTGAGGTCCACAAGTTATAACTATCACCACTAACCAGTGTTCATGTAGGTTTTGTTCGGCTATGCTATTAGGTATAGGTACTCCTTAAATTCAGTGGACAAAATTTCTGACATATGCTATGTATAGGTAGGTACTTTTGTAGTTAGACCACTCAAAATTAGGGGGAGTTTCAGAAAAACTTAATGATTCTATGAAAGGTAGGATATAAAAATAATCAATTTTCTTCCGTATATATATAGACCATATTATAGGCCTATTGTTGAGAAACAGGGTGTTAAAATCTTTGATTTCTTTAGAAAAAGAATTAATTTATGCCTTGCTGAAAATAGTGGCTATATTTTGAACATTTGAAATACTTAATAGGGAGTTCATATTTTGTTCTTTGTGTCTATTGTGTTTACTTTCTGTATATTAAATGACTTGTTTATTTAACGACTACTATATTACCCGCTGCTCTACATGCATGATTATATATGCGCCCAAACGTCTCGCAATTCTCTCACATTTAAATTATCTACCGCACAACTCATCACTTCATTCCCCATATCTCAACATTTTCCATGCCGCTGCTCACACTTACCTACGCTAAGTGGCAGTTTTATAAAACTCAATCAAAGAATAAGCCTCCTTACTTCCTGCGGGCTAATCGCCATCCGGGATTCAGAGTGTTCGCCGGATGATTGATGCCCGCAGCGCAACCTCAGCTCAGATAAATCGTTAATTGAAAAGGAGTCGTTAGAAAAAAGGTCCGCTAACCATAGATTACGAATGGCCGCGGTGAAATCTCGTATTACAATTACCAGAGGTTAGGTACCTATCTGTGGTGCAGGATATTGTGTTCTCCTGAAGTTAACAAATGCATTAATCACTTAGAAGCACGGTTCATTATGGATGCCTTGGATATGTTGCGGAACATTCGTATAGCACGTTCTCGGAAATTCGATATAAATTTAACTAACATAGATGAAGCGAAGAAAGCAGTGAGATGTACAGTTTACATACCTAGGCTATGAGCTTGGAGTTAAAGTAAGCCATGTGGTAATCTGGTTGGCTACTTTAACAATTCAGGGTAGAATATTATACAAAAAGATAATATATTACATTATACAAAAATATTATACAAATTTTACTTAAATGCTCCAAAAAGAATAAAATAAACTTTAAAATAATTCAAACCAAAGCAAACCAATAATAAGCGCAATCCTTATTTCCATGCACGGCATTGGTTATACTGGCCTAACTGGCCCACGTCGACACCTGCTCCATGGATCTCCGAAACGCCGACCAATCAAATCGCTACGCTCGCTTTCTTATTGGCTGCCTCCTTGACTAGGTCGACGTCGACCGCATAAAAACCTTTGAATTTTATACGGGCGACTTCTGCTGATAAGTCTGGTATTTTTACTAGAAGCAGAGCGTGGTAAATGCTATGAAATAGATCGCGCTCCTATATCACTGGTGTTCCAAGTGAGTTCATTTATACCTTAAAAATTTGGTATATATTTAAGCACTATTTTGCCGTCTTCTTTATTAATATGATATTTTTAGGCGGTTTTGAATAAGTTTGCTCGATTTTCAGATATTTTCAAAGCATTCCTGATTTTTAATTGAAAATAAAAAATTCAATTTTCCCAAATTTAACGCCCTGTAGAAATGTTAGTCGGCGAAGTAAATTAATAAAACTTGGGACATTCGGGTTTCAGGATGCGCTGAATAAAGCTGCGTTGCCATCAGATTTCCGATAAAAAAATCGCATCGAAAAAAAATCATAGCAAGCCGTGGAACAGTGATTCCACTATATGACGATATGTCACACAAGTGCGTCACATACACACAAAAAAATTATTAATGAATACCCTGTATATGCAGATTTGTGTTACCCATTAGTATAGAGTAAATGAAAATAATGTCTACTTAGCATCCTTGTTACGGCCATGGAATCTATCCCAAATTATTTTTGATCAACAAAATTGATGACTTTTAAAAAATTTATTTTCTGTTAAAAAATGACATTATTATTGTCCAAACTCTACCAATACGGGAACTTTAAGTTTATAGAGGGTCCGTTTCTGACGTTTAGAATATCCTATATATTTTAAATATCCAGCTTTATTACGATTTACGTTCGTGTTTTACGTCACGACTATACAGGGTGTTCACTTTCAAAATGCCCACCATTGGTATTTTTGAAACGGTAAGAGCTACAAGGTTGGTTAAATTAGACAAAAGTTGCGCATTTTGATGTGTTTCAAGAATCTGTAAAGAAATTTGACATAGCTCCCGTGGTTACTAAAATAACCTGAAAAAACTGAAAACTTCCACTTTTTTATTTTGTCCGTAACTTTTTTAATATCAAACGGAATTGAATGAAATTTGGTGGAATTACGTAATTAGGTACGGGCTTTCGAATGCACTATTCAGAAAAATTCTCTGCCTACTGGATCTTTAGGTGTTCATAACCAAATTTCAAGTTTCTTATGGCGGCCATGTTGGATTTTACCACCATTGGATAGAGCAAAAAATTACGAATACAACCATGTAACACCTAATTAAACCCACTTAAATGTCAAATTTCTAATATTTTAAATAATTTGAAGCAAGGCAGTATGCCATGATTCCGAAAACAATATCAATAACTGTCACCTAATAAACAGAAACGTCAAATTTGATGTCAAAAGTTTATTTATTTAACGTTATTTTAATGGGAACAAGAAACTAAATACTAAAAATAGATAGATGGCGGCAGGGGTCAGTATCTAACCGGCAGGCCTTAGTCCCCCGGCAATAAATAAGCAACTTTTGTACGGGTTGAATTTTAAAGTCATGGTATCTGTGCTTTTTTTAAATCTTGTTAACTGCCCTAAATAATCGGCGAATTCTATACTGCGCATGACTGACCTGCTTTTTATTTTATCCAGACTGAAGTATAATAAACAGAAATGTCAAATTATATGTCAAAAGTTTATTTATTTAACGTTATTTTAATGGGAACAAGAAACTAAATACTAAAAATAGATAGATGGCGCCAGGGGTCAGTATCTAACCGGCAGGCCTTAGTCCCCCGGCAATAAATAAGTAACTTTTGTACGGGTTGAATTTTAAAGTCATGGTATCTGTGCTTTTTTTAAATCTTGTTAACTGCCCTAAATAATCGGCGAATTCTATACTGCGCATGACTGACCTGCTTTTTATTTTATCCAGACTGAAGTATAATAAACAGAAATGTCAAATTATATGTCAAAAGTTTATTTATTTAACGTTATTTTAATGGGAACAAGAAATTAAATACTAAAAATAGATAGATGGCGCCAGGGGTCAGTATCTAACCGGCAGGCCTTAGTCCCCCGGCAATAAATAAGTAACTTTTGTACGGGTTGAATTTTAAAGTCATGGTATCTGTGCTTTTTTTAAATCTTGTTAACTGCCCTAAATAATAGGCGAATTCTATACTGCGCATGACTGACCTGCTTTTTATTTTATCCAGACTGAAGTATAATAAACAGAAATGTCAAATTATATGTCAAAAGTTTATTTATTTAACGTTATTTTAATGGGAACAAGAAACTAAATACTAAAAATAGATAGATGGCGGCAGGGGTCAGTATCTAACCGGCAGGCCTTAGTCCCCCGGCAATAAATAAGCAACTTTTGTACGGGTTGAATTTTAAAGTCATGGTATCTGTGCTTTTTTTAAATCTTGTTAACTGCCCTAAATAATCGGCGAATTCTATACTGCGCATGACTGACCTGCTTTTTATTTTATCCAGACTGAAGTATAATAAACAGAAATGTCAAATTATATGTCAAAAGTTTATTTATTTAACGTTATTTTAATGGGAACAAGAAACTAAATACTAAAAATAGATAGATGGCGCCAGGGGTCAGTATCTAACCGGCAGGCCTTAGTCCCCCGGCAATAAATAAGTAACTTTTGTACGGGTTGAATTTTAAAGTCATGGTATCTGTGCTTTTTTTAAATCTTGTTAACTGCCCTAAATAATCGGCGAATTCTATACTGCGCATGACTGACCTGCTTTTTATTTTATCCAGACTGAAGTATAATAAACAGAAATGTCAAATTATATGTCAAAAGTTTATTTATTTAACGTTATTTTAATGGGAACAAGAAATTAAATACTAAAAATAGATAGATGGCGCCAGGGGTCAGTATCTAACCGGCAGGCCTTAGTCCCCCGGCAATAAATAAGTAACTTTTGTACGGGTTGAATTTTAAAGTCATGGTATCTGTGCTTTTTTTAAATCTTGTTAACTGCCCTAAATAATCGGCGAATTCTATACTGCGCATGACTGACCTGCTTTTTATTTTATCCAGACTGAAGTATAATAAACAGAAATGTCAAATTATATGTCAAAAGTTTATTTATTTAACGTTATTTTAATGGGAACAAGAAACTAAATACTAAAAATAGATAGATGGCGCCAGGGGTCAGTATCTAACCGGCAGGCCTTAGTCCCCCGGCAATAAATAAGTAACTTTTGTACGGGTTGAATTTTAAAGTCATGGTATCTGTGCTTTTTTTAAATCTTGTTAACTGCCCTAAATAATCGGCGAATTCTATACTGCGCATGACTGACCTGCTTTTTATTTTATCCAGACTGAAGTATAATAAACAGAAATGTCAAATTATATGTCAAAAGTTTATTTATTTAACGTTATTTTAATGGGAACAAGAAATTAAATACTAAAAATAGATAGATGGCGCCAGGGGTCAGTATCTAACCGGCAGGCCTTAGTCCCCCGGCAATAAATAAGTAACTTTTGTACGGGTTGAATTTTAAAGTCATGGTATCTGTGCTTTTTTTAAATCTTGTTAACTGCCCTAAATAATCGGCGAATTCTATACTGCGCATGACTGACCTGCTTTCTATTTTATCCAGACTGAAGTATAATAAACAGAAATGTCAAATTAGATGTCAAAAGTTTATTTATTTAACGTTATTTTAATGGGAACAAGAAACTAAATACTAAAAATAGATAGATGGCGCCAGGGGTCAGTATCTAACCGGCAGGCCTTAGTCCCCCGGCAATAAATAAGTAACTTTTGTACGGGTTGAATTTTAAAGTCATGGTATCTGTGCTTTTTTTAAATCTTGTTAACTGCCCTAAATAATCGGCGAATTCTATACTGCGCATGACTGACCTGCTTTCTATTTTATCCAGACTGAAGTATAATAAACAGAAATGTCAAATTATATGTCAAAAGTTTATTTATTTAACGTTATTTTAATGGGAACAAGAAATTAAATACTAAAAATAGATAGATGGCGCCAGGGGTCAGTATCTAACCGGCAGGCCTTAGTCCCCCGGCAATAAATAAGTAACTTTTGTACGGGTTGAATTTTAAAGTCATGGTATCTGTGCTTTTTTTAAATCTTGTTAACTGCCCTAAATAATCGGCGAATTCTATACTGCGCATGACTGACCTGCTTTCTATTTTATCCAGACTGAAGTATAATAAACAGAAATGTCAAATTAGATGTCAAAAGTTTATTTATTTAACGTTATTTTAATGGGAACAAGAAACTAAATACTAAAAATAGATAGATGGCGCCAGGGGTCAGTATCTAACCGGCAGGCCTTAGTCCCCCGGCAATAAATAAGTAACTTTTGTACGGGTTGAATTTTAAAGTCATGGTATCTGTGCTTTTTTTAAATCTTGTTAACTGCCCTAAATAATCGGCGAATTCTATACTGCGCATGACTGACCTGCTTTTTATTTTATCCAGACTGAAGTATAATAAACAGAAATGTCAAATTATATGTCAAAAGTTTATTTATTTAACGTTATTTTAATGGGAACAAGAAATTAAATACTAAAAATAGATAGATGGCGCCAGGGGTCAGTATCTAACCGGCAGGCCTTAGTCCCCCGGCAATAAATAAGTAACTTTTGTACGGGTTGAATTTTAAAGTCATGGTATCTGTGCTTTTTTTAAATCTTGTTAACTGCCCTAAATAATCGGCGAATTCTATACTGCGCATGACTGACCTGCTTTCTATTTTATCCAGACTGAAGTATAATAAACAGAAATGTCAAATTAGATGTCAAAAGTTTATTTATTTAACGTTATTTTAATGGGAACAAGAAACTAAATACTAAAAATAGATAGATGGCGCCAGGGGTCAGTATCTAACCGGCAGGCCTTAGTCCCCCGGCAATAAATAAGTAACTTTTGTACGGGTTGAATTTTAAAGTCATGGTATCTGTGCTTTTTTTAAATCTTGTTAACTGCCCTAAATAATCGGCGAATTCTATACTGCGCATGACTGACCTGCTTTTTATTTTATCCAGACTGAAGTATAATAAACAGAAATGTCAAATTATATGTCAAAAGTTTATTTATTTAACGTTATTTTAATGGGAACAAGAAATTAAATACTAAAAATAGATAGATGGCGCCAGGGGTCAGTATCTAACCGGCAGGCCTTAGTCCCCCGGCAATAAATAAGTAACTTTTGTACGGGTTGAATTTTAAAGTCATGGTATCTGTGCTTTTTTTAAATCTTGTTAACTGCCCTAAATAATCGGCGAATTCTATACTGCGCATGACTGACCTGCTTTCTATTTTATCCAGACTGAAGTATAATAAACAGAAATGTCAAATTATATGTCAAAAGTTTATTTATTTAACGTTATTTTAATGGGAACAAGAAATTAAATACTAAAAATAGATAGATGGCGCCAGGGGTCAGTATCTAACCGGCAGGCCTTAGTCCCCCGGCAATAAATAAGTAACTTTTGTACGGGTTGAATTTTAAAGTCATGGTATCTGTGCTTTTTTTAAATCTTGTTAACTGCCCTAAATAATCGGCGAATTCTATACTGCGCATGACTGACCTGCTTTCTATTTTATCCAGACTGAAGTATAATAAACAGAAATGTCAAATTATATGTCAAAAGTTTATTTATTTAACGTTATTTTAATGGGAACAAGAAATTAAATACTAAAAATAGATAGATGGCGCCAGGGGTCAGTATCTAACCGGCAGGCCTTAGTCCCCCGGCAATAAATAAGTAACTTTTGTACGGGTTGAATTTTAAAGTCATGGTATCTGTGCTTTTTTTAAATCTTGTTAACTGCCCTAAATAATCGGCGAATTCTATACTGCGCATGACTGACCTGCTTTCTATTTTATCCAGACTGAAGTATAATAAACAGAAATGTCAAATTATATGTCAAAAGTTTATTTATTTAACGTTATTTTAATGGGAACAAGAAATTAAATACTAAAAATAGATAGATGGCGCCAGGGGTCAGTATCTAACCGGCAGGCCTTAGTCCCCCGGCAATAAATAAGTAACTTTTGTACGGGTTGAATTTTAAAGTCATGGTATCTGTGCTTTTTTTAAATCTTGTTAACTGCCCTAAATAATCGGCGAATTCTATACTGCGCATGACTGACCTGCTTTCTATTTTATCCAGACTGAAGTATAATAAACAGAAATGTCAAATTATATGTCAAAAGTTTATTTATTTAACGTTATTTTAATGGGAACAAGAAATTAAATACTAAAAATAGATAGATGGCGCCAGGGGTCAGTATCTAACCGGCAGGCCTTAGTCCCCCGGCAATAAATAAGTAACTTTTGTACGGGTTGAATTTTAAAGTCATGGTATCTGTGCTTTTTTTAAATCTTGTTAACTGCCCTAAATAATCGGCGAATTCTATACTGCGCATGACTGACCTGCTTTCTATTTTATCCAGACTGAAGTATAATAAACAGAAATGTCAAATTAGATGTCAAAAGTTTATTTATTTAACGTTATTTTAATGGGAACAAGAAACTAAATACTAAAAATAGATAGATGGCGCCAGGGGTAAGTATCTAACCGGCAGGCCTTAGTCCCCCGGCAATAAATAAGTAACTTTTGTACGGGTTGAATTTTAAAGTCATGGTATCTGTGCTTTTTTTAAATCTTGTTAACTGCCCTAAATAATCGGCGAATTCTATACTGCGCATGACTGACCTGCTTTCTATTTTATCCAGACTGAAGTATAATAAACAGAAATGTCAAATTAGATGTCAAAAGTTTATTTATTTAACGTTATTTTAATGGGAACAAGAAACTAAATACTAAAAATAGATAGATGGCGCCAGGGGTAAGTATCTAACCGGCAGGCCTTAGTCCCCCGGCAATAAATAAGCAACTTTTGTACGGGTTGAATTTTAAAGTCATGGTATCTGTGCTTTTTTAAAATCTTGTTAACTGCCCCTAACGACAAACCACATTCCCTAGCAATTTTCCTTTGCGATGTCTCTTGATTTAAACGAATTTGAGCCAAAACATTGATTTCACTTACAGCTCCTCTAGCTCTTACAAAATCATTTCTTCTTGTGTTTTACGTCAGTATTAGTTTTGTTTCTATATTAAAATAGATTTTATAGGCAGATTTGTTTGTGATAACATGAAATTTTCATGCACATGAAGAAAATCTATGGAAATATACCATGTAAACTTGTCAAATTAAAAGAGTATAAAGAAACAAGCTTTTTGTTATATTTTGGATATTAAATTCGATATACCTAATAGACACATTTGCATGTTTATATTTTATAAACGATTCTGCAATAATGGTGTTTTCAACATTAAACTAAACCAACCAGTCGATTTCTTTTGTCGTGTGGCGCCAGTGGCGATCGCTTGAAACAGTGCTATGCACAGGTCTTTAATATAGTGTTGGTCCAATTTGAACAAAATATTGACAACAATGAATTTTAAATTGTTTTAATCTTAGACAAGGAAAGAGAGAGGACGCCTAATAGCGCTCGCGGCCGTGTTACCGACTGCCACATCCACATCTCACGACAGGCCAGTGGCGTAGCATGAAACGAGGTTCTTAGCCAATGACAAAAATGTTAAAAATGAGAAGGTAGTTAATTTTGACTTATATGTAATTTGAAATATCAATCAAAATAAAATAAATAATGCGCGCCCATGGAAACCAGTCCATATTTAATCAATTCAGAAATTTTCAATAAAAACGATATTAAAAAATAATTATATCCGCAAAAAGAATTTGAATAAGTTATATCGAGAAAAAATCCAGTTTTAGGGCCTCTTTCAAAGGTAGCTTGTTAAATATTTACCTTTGAAACGAAATCCCGGGCTCTTGCTTTTCACTTCGGCTTTTGTAACAAAACGCTGAACAATTCACCATCGTAAGAGTATATTTTCCCCTTAACCACTGTTACTTTTAATTCACAAACTCGCGAAATTAACTCACAACGTGCTTGCTTTGTCTGCCACATATAAAATGACCGCTCTTCAAAACGACGTAACAAAATCTATACACGGCAGGGTATATATAGTCAAGCGCGGTGTCCTCTCACTTTCCTTGTCTAAGGTTTTAATTCATTTTTTCCAATATAATATGGTGAGTACGGCACGAGCTAACTGTCAAATTTGCCAGTAGTTATTCCTCACATAATATGAGTCGCATGGTATAATAGATATTTTACTCAACGATAGAACTGATAAACTGACCGTGTATATATTTTTTAGCGTTAGGAATATAATTGTACCCACTTAAAAAAAGCAAGTTGAAATCACTTTGGACGGTAACCTACTGTATTATTTCTCCTATACACCGAACCTACAACTTTGCATATTATTTTCGTTCTTACAGCATGGTTCCCGACATCAGGCAACGTTAAATAAGCCGTCCGCAATTTGAATTTTCTCACGTCGACAATTTGGAAGCCCGGCAAAAATTTACATTCGTCCGGTACGGCACGCCATCCTTTTACCCCGCCGAATCTTCTCCAAAGCATAATTTGCCAGAGCGTTTTGTTGCTTCCTCGCGGCCCGCAATAAGCGACGCGACGCGGGCTAGTCGCACGCCATCCCCCCTGTAATTTCCCGGCTGGGAAAAAAAACAACCGGCCGGCCGGTAATTCACGCAAAACTGCATCAAATCAGAAATCATCGTGTTCTAAGCAAACCCCCCGCGCGCACCGCTCATAAATATGCAAATCCGGCGGACTGTGTATCGGGGCCGGCCGCGGGCGAGAGCCGAACCGCCAATTTATCGTTTTGAAGCAGTAATTTGGGGGCCCCGCTTTTTTCGGGGGGATCGCATAAATCCGGGGCGGCCGATTTCGTCCGTCCCGCGTCAACGTTGATTGATGTTTTGTGCGGGCAACAACGCAACGATTTAAAATTGATCGCCCCAGATACGTCTTCTGATTGCCAATTCGACTTAAGCGAGACGCGCGCCGCGCCGGCGAGGACTGGCAAGCCCAAATTGGGCACCGCGACCCGACTCTACACTCTATTCAAACTAAATGCAAGTGGCGCGTAAACATTAACACGATGGAAGCACGTGAACAATTCTGAGGGCTAATACGAGGCAGGACCGCATTAAGGACGATCTATATGAATCTTATAATATAAAATAATATGCCCCAGAATTAAGAGCTTTAAAAACAAACTTTTATGGCACACCTAGCCATTCACTTACCTGCAAATTTCTACTATTAACACAAATCGTAGCTCCAACAATTAATAAACAGAGAAAGAATTATATCGGAAAAAATAAAGGTCCACTTGCAACTCAATACACCTCTATAAGAAACACCGACTCGCTGCAATCGCCCGCCGTGACAGACTTTATTGCCGGCTGGCCAATAGCAAGCCGATCACGTGCGTATCAAGCTCTAGCCATGCAACAACTTGTGTTTATGTTTCACTTGCGGTTAGTTTGAATAGAGTATATATAGGTGGATCGAATGCGACGTAAATAATCGACGAAAAAATGGTAAACAATTAGTTTTTCTTATATTTTCTATAAACGTTATCTTTAAATATTAATTAATACGTGCTAAAGCTTAGTGGCGTAGAGTCAATCATGGAGAAAAAAAATACAGTTGTCCCAATTTGATACTGCACATGCACCTCAGAACTATATGAAGGACAAGGAAAACAAATGGTCTCTATATTTTATTGGTAGTCCTAAGGGAGAATATCTCATAGGCGGTGGTATTTGGATGGGGTAATTATTTCATGGCATATGCTATGATTTTTTAAAATAGCTATAATTTTCATGAAACCCTATTAGGGATTTTTTTACGACAAAATGTTTTAAGAAAACTTGTTCAGAATGCGAAAAACTGAGTAGAATTGCAAAATTTCAAAATCTACGCCTATACTTTGATTTTTAGCTTTTTCGTCTTTTTCTCTCACTGTTTTCTTAGAAATAAATGTGTCCTTTCTGGAGCTTTCATCGTGAAAAAATAAAATTTTGTCGTGAAAGCTCCAGAAAGAACACTTTTCTAAAAAAGGGAGATAAATCTAAAAATAAAAGTAGACCTAGCCTTTTGAAATTTTGCGAATCTACTCAGTTTATCATTCTGAACAAGTTTTCTTAATAACATTTTGTCGTAAAAAAATCCCTAATGGGTTTTTTGAAATTTTGCTATTTTAAAAAATCATAGCAGGCCATGAAATAATTACCCCATCCAAATACCACCGCGCCTATGAGATACTCTCCCTTAGTACTACCAATAAAAAAATTGAGACCATTTGTTTTCCTTGCCCTTCATATATTTCTGAGCTGTCCAGTACCAAATTGGGACACACTGTATATTTAATAATAACAAGCTACAGAAAAGTTTTCTCCAGAAATATCTATATAGGGGACTACTTATGTAAATTATATACAGTGCCCGCCAAAAAGTCTGTACCATAGGGAAAAATTTTTAGTAAATAACTTACGGAAAATTTGTTTGCGGCATCAGGTTTTGCTTGCTCTAGAACCAAAATTGACATAATCAAATGTTGTGACGTAGTCTTTTTTATAATTTGACATTAATGAAAAAATGTCCGAAAAATTGGCTTATTTAGCCGAATTTAGAAAAAAGTCATAAGAAAAATATGTTTCTTTCGCAATTTTATCCCCCTGTGCAAAATTTAAAGAGCCTACTACGATTTTCATATTTTGCCCTTTGTTGCCCTTTTCCGTATTTGTTAATCCATAAAAGTCGATCCTATGCAATTTAAAACACTCATTGACTGAATACATACTGCACAATACTTAGTTTACGGTCTAAATATCCTTATTTTCCTTTTTTTGCAAAAAAATTAAAATGAGGGCTTGTTGAAGAAACACGCTTGGTGCAAAACTGATCTCATTTTTACAGATAAACACATACATTCCATTTACAAACTTCTTTCTATAGTAAACGGTTGTAAAAACACACAAATATTTCTGTCATGCTGATCTGATCAGAAATATCTAGAAAATTTAAAATATTATGTTCAATAAAATTATCCAACAAAGGGCAAAATAAAATTTTGCATAGGGGTATAAAATTGCGAAAGAAACATATTTTTCTTATGAGTTTTTTCGAAATTCGGTTAAATAAGCCCATTTTTCAGACATTTTTTTCATTACAGCCGCGGTGGCGTCGCTCGTACCGGCGCTGACTTTTTAGACTGCATGTTTTTCTGCCTTCGATCGAACTTGGTTCGAGGCAGGTGCATGCACATTGTCTTTAAAGAAAAACACCGCTATGGCCAAGAGCGCTGGACAAATGTGGGTTCACGGTATTGCTCCTAAATAGCTTTATCCGTGTGATTTACTAATTGTCCTACACTCACTGGGATTACTACGGTTTTCTAGGGTTTTCCGTAGTACTTGAGCGAATGCTATCCTAGTTCTATCGGAAAAAAGTCGGCCCTAGCCGCAAATGGCAACGAAGACAAAATAATAGTAATTGCCCCCCTCCCCCGCACAAGCATGTGGTTGCTTCTGGGGTACTCCTAGTTTGGAGTATTGTGAGGGTGAGAATTATTATTATTATTATTAATGTCAAATTTGACATATTTATAAAACAGACTACGTCACAAAATTTGATTATCTCAATTTTGGTTCTAGAGCAAGCAAAACCTGATGCCGCAAACAAATTTTCCGAAAGTTATTTACGAAAAATTTTTCCCATATGGTGCAAACTTTTAGGCGGGCACTGTATAAATAAATAATAAAAAAGAAATTAAGTAAGCGAAAGTGCCGAAAAGCTGACAGATCCACATATTATATCCCTTTATTTGTGAAACCATAATATAGGTAATAGATATAACTTTTCTAATTTTGTGCGGTTCGCCATATACCTATAAGCATTTGGCCCGAGGCGATCTTAATGGAACGGACTCTTCGAAAGGTGATTGATAAACTTCGGTAATGAGTGCAGTAATTAGTTGTGGGGACGGAGCGTCCCGCTGCGAAGTTCCTAATGCCCGAGAAGAACAGCGGGGAGTCCGAAGCGCAGAATACGAAATATCTACTAAATTATTGTACTGACGGCTATAGGTTGCATGCCAAAAAGAAACGTATTCTATATACTAATCTACTAACGTATACCCATAAGATCTTGGTTTTGCATTGCTTTATTCATGATGTAACTTTCATTAGGACAGCAATTGTAACTAGCGGTATATAGGTTTCGACCCCAAAAGCACGCAAATGAGGTTAGTTTTGAAATAAAAATAAATCACCAAACTTGCTATTATACTTGCAAACATTTTTAGTGTCACTGGTTCACTATCGCATGGTAGTAGGTACACCGGTGGTGAACGCGGCGGTCAACAACCTTTCGGAATCCAGCGCATCGCGCATCACTCTCTTCAGCCTTCCACCGGCCGTCAAGCGGAAAGAGCGTCACAAAATCTCACACCTCCGAATTACCGAAATCGTCAGGTTCTCGCGGATTTCGAAGACGAATAATATTTGTAATATCCTATTTGTTCTTGCTGGACAATAAAAGTTGTATGCGGCGAAAAGTGGAAACTTGTCGGTATTAGGAATCAAGACGATATTGAAAACTTTTTAGGAAAACTTACGTCGTTAAGAAGTGGAGTGCTGAAAACAAATTGGTGAAATTGTAAATTTGATTATTATATAGTAGGTTATGTTGAATGCTAGGTCATTAAGAAGTGCGGTGTGTTGTGTCGCGATAGTATAAGTATAGTGAAATGTAAAAACAAATTAGTGAAGTGGTAAATGTGATTACTACTAGGTAAGTTATGGTGAGTGCTTCTGTACTATATTGGTGTCTTGATATTATTTCTATTCTTATTTATGCGGGAAGATAGAGCTACAGGGAGAACATCCGCTTAAAAAAAGTCACACAATGGGAGGTGTGGAAATTTGTAAATTTTTACAGACTTTCAAGAAATTATCTGACTGAATATGGCAACGTTGTAATAGGAAGCCATCGCTTCAAGAATGAAGGGACCTTGCGACCAGTGGCTTTCAAACTGTGTCTAAAATTTGGGAAATTTTTGAAAAGCCATAACTTTTTTTATTCTGCACATTAAAAAATATACAGTGTGACCCATTTGTTTTGGGGTCAGTCTGTAAAAAGTGTATCAATCGTGCGATTTGGCTGATTTTTTTTTTAAATTGTAGAGCTCGAAGAACTGCACATTTTGAACAAAAATTGCCTGGTTCGCATAAAATCCAAAGCCTACTATGACCGTTTTTATGAGCAAAATTTTAAGAAACCATATTAGCGTTTTTTTTTGAAAAAATCTGTGTGCGCCAATGGATTGAGCACCCCTCGAAATGGGTATGTACAAAATTTCATCAAAATATTTCAAGTAATAACGATTTTGTAGAAAAATTAAAAATGCAGCCAAGGTACGTCTTTATTTTCAAAAATTCAAAGTTGGCCATGGAAAATAATTGAATTGTTTACTTTTATTAAGTGTCAAACTGTCTAAATTGAGTTCAGAAATTGTTTGTGCTCAATACAATTAATTATCATAATTATGGAATATTTAAGCATAAGAGACAAAATAGAAATTGTTCGACTCGTGGGCGACAACGAGCGCTCGGCAGCAGAAGCTGCGGCCGAATTTAACAATAGACACCCAGGTAGATCAGTGAGTCGAAGTACTGTACAACGTATAAACAATATTTTTGATGAAACTGGATCGATTTCTAAAAATTTATTAAAAACTAGGCAAAATGGACGCCGTGGACTTGTTGAAAATAACAATCAAATTCTGCAATACTTTAGTGACAATCCTCGAAATAGTGTTCGAACGGCTAGTTTAGACCTTCATATACCCAGAGAGAGTATAAGGAGATGTTTGAGACAAAACAAAATAAAACCGTTTAAGCCAAAATTTTTGCACACCCTGGAACCAGGAGATGAGGAGAGAAGATTAGAATTTTGCTATTGGCTGCAAGGTGAATATCTCCATAATGGCAACTTTTTAAATGAAATTTTATTCACCGACGAAGCCACGTTTACTACAAATGGTGTAGTATCAAGTCAAAACTGCCGTCACTGGTCAGCTGAAAATCCAGAGTTTATAATAAATGCAAGGAGACAATATTCACAAAAAATTAACGTTTGGTGTGGAATACTACGCGACAGAATAATTGGCCCATTTTTCTTTGAAGGGAATTTGAATGCGGCTGGCTTCTTGAATTTTCTAGAAATTGAATTTAGAAATGCTTTAGATGAGTTACCATTAAGATACCGTTTAAATTTAAAGTTACAGTTAGATGGCAGTCCTATTCATAATGCTCGTTTAATCAGAAACTGGCTAGATAATAATTTTGAAAACTGTTGGATAGGGCGAAATAGTCCTTTCTGTGAGTGGCCACCGAGATCTCCGGACTTAACTCCTTTAGATTTTTTTCTTTGGGGTACACTTAAGCAAAATGTTTATAAGTCAAGACCCCATAATTTACAAGAACTGCAAGCTAGGATAAACCGTAGTTGTGAGGAAATTACTCCACAGCAAATACGAAATGTAATTTTGAATGTACGCAAGAGGAACGACAAATGCATTGTAGAAAATGGAGGCTTGGTAGAAGTTACAAAAATTTTATAATTTTAATTGTTTTTATGTTTTGTGTTTATAAGCATAAGGTTGTATTATTACAATTCAATTATTTTCCATGGCCAACTTTGAATTTTTGAAAATAAAGACGTACCTTGGCTGCATTTTTAATTTTTCTACAAAATCGTTATTACTTGAAATATTTTGATGAAATTTTGTACATACCCATTTCGAGGGGTGCTCAATCCATTGGCGCACACAGATTTTTTCAAAAAAAAAACGCTAATATGGTTTCTTAAAATTTTGCTCATAAAAACGGTCATAGTAGGCTTTGGATTTTATGCGAACCAGGCAATTTTTGTTCAAAATGTGCAGTTCATCGAGCTCTACAATTTAAAAAAAAAATCAGCCAAATCGCACGATTGATACACTTTTTACAGACTGACCCCAAAACAAATGGGTCACACTGTATACTCTTTATATTATGCGCGTGCTTATAGGGTTGGAACATATAGGCCCAGTTAAAATTTATTTACTTTAATTTAAGTATCTTATTTTTTCCAAATTTCAGGGCTTTATCTCAACTTTCAAGACTACTAAGATAAGGATTTCTTTTTCGTAAAAAATTAAATTCTTTATAGGTATTTGGTTCGTTAAAAAATAAAAATTGTTAAAATTACTGCGATGGTGTAATCAAAAATATTTTATTTTTTTCTGGCGCCATTTGCATTAATATTGAAAATTAAATTATATTTTCTCATTGCAACTTTTTCTGGACTACGTTATGGTATTTTCAGATTTTCGGGACGACGTTTCATTTTTGAGATAGAGGGATCATCTTAATTTTGTTAAATACGGACCTGGATTTTTTATTGCATATTTCGAAATGAATCGTTGCCCTGAGTACAACGATGTATGACACATACATATTTTTTCTCGGTTTAGCTGCTAAAATGCACATTTACTAAGAAAAAAATTAATACGGTCCTGGACTATGCATTTTTCTCTTTTTTTTTCAAGGCTATTCCAATTATAACAAGTGATCATTTTATTATACCTACTGAAATAATTAAACTCCATGTTTGTCATATTTTGAAGTTCTGTTTTATACTTTAGGTAAAATGTATCTCACTATTGTTAGTAATAATAATTATTGTGGTTATTTACCTAAAGTATAAAAAAATTTCAAAATATGACAAATATGGAGCATAATTAAAGTAGGTATTAAAATAATGATCACCTGTTATAATTGGAATAGCTTTGAAAAAAAAAAGAGAGAAAGATGACTAGTCCAGGACCGTATTAATTTTTTTCTTAGTAAATGTGCATTTTAGCAGCTGAAACGAGAAAAAATATGTATGTGTCATACATCGTTGTACTCAGGACAACGATTCATTTCGAAATATGCAATAAAAAATCCAGGTCCATATTTAAAAAAATGAAGATGATCTCTCTATCTCAAAAACGAAACGTCGCCCTGAAAATCTAAAAATACCATAACGTAGTCCAGAAAAAGTTGCAATGAGAAAATATAATTTATTTTTCAATATTATCGCAAATGGCGCCAGAAAAAATAAAATCTAAGTTCATTTTAGTAGGATTGCCACCAATTTTTATTTCTACTGTTCCTAAAGTTTCTTTAGTCTTTTATATCCATATAGTAAACTCAAACTTTTTTCTAGTCCGCTACTTTCATTGCCAATCATGCAAAAAAATCAGGACCGATGCTGATATTATAAAGGAACACACTAAGAAAGCACACATTTATCATTCTCGGATTATCTCTTTACAAATTTCCCATTATACAGCTATAGGTAGGTACTATAAAAAACATAAATGATATTACACTATTGTTTAACACTTTTTATGATCATTCGTATTTTAGAGTCCGCTTTCGGTACTTACATCGTAAAAAATATTTCATCTTGTATGCCTACACCTAACCTACGCTTCCTGTACTCTTTTAGCAATTCAAAACTGGCTGAGTGAGATAACATATACATAAAAAAGCATATTTTGAAAATACATATAAAATAGATGGGTGCAAAAATAATTCTAAAGAAATGTGGAAGACATTAAAGTCCCTTATATCAAATAAAAAAAAAGAAGAATATATGGAAATTTTGATTGGGGATGAATGTGTGAGAAATGAGAAAGAAATGGCTGAAAAGTTTAATGAATACTATATTACCACTATTAATCAAATTGTGAGTAGTATATACCTAAATCAAATTAAAATTTTGATTTTGAACAAAATACATCAAAATTTGAAAATTTTTCATTAATAGACAAAGATCAATTAAGTGAAATTGTTTTAAAATTACCTAATAAAGGAAGCCCTGATAAAATTGATGCACCTTTCCTAAAAAAATATTTTTTTGAAATAGGGGAGTCACTATTAGATTTGATAAATTTATGTTTAAATGAAGGTGTTTTTCCAGAAAGTTTATAAAGACTTCCACAATAGTACCAGTTAGAAAAATAGTAAATTCTTAAAATTCGTGTGATTTTAGTCCAATTAATATGTTACCAACTGTTGAAAAATTTTTGGAAAAAGTTGTTTGTGAACAGTTACTAAATTACATACAAGAGAACAATATACCTACTCTCAATTTTTCAATCGGGGTTCAGAAAAAATTATAGTTGCGAGTCAGCAGTACAGTACCTATGTTCTGAACGAGTGGAAAAAAGAATAATTTTTTTTTTCGTTTTCTTTGTAGAACAAGACCAAGTCATAGGCGGCGCGCGGCCCTTATTAATATTGTACAAATTTTATTTAAATCTGTAAAATAATGCGCAACCCTTATTTTCGTGCACGGCACTAGTTATACTGGCCTAACTGGCCCACGTCGACACCTGCTCGCTATACGCTCGCTTTCTTATTGGCCGCGGTCGACGTCGACCTCATAAATAGGTATCTTTGAATTTTATATACCTACGGGTGGTTTTTGCTGATAAGTCATTTATACTTCTTTACCTCATAGCACTGAAGTTCGACTTTTTATATGACTCATTCTCATTCTGCGCGAGTCATAAAAAGTTGAACTTCAACATATATAATACCATACTTATTTTCTTCTTGGTTGCAATCTGTGAATCGTTTGGTTTCGCCAAGCTCCTCTCCCGGTGCTCTATTACCTACAGCCTTGAAACCGGTATACAGGGACGAGATGATAACCATACCCGGCTATCTCGCGCCCTGGCGTCTCGGCCGTATTTACCCAAAGCGAACGCATTAATCACGTATCGGCTTCCATCTTGGGCGCGACGGAGTGCGGCGGACGCGACGTCCGGCCGCGTGCACATTATGCATTTTACCTTTCGAACGCGATTGGCCGGCGCGACAATCATCGGCCCGGCGACGGCCCCACCCATCACTCAGTCGGCCAGGCGGCGCCGTCAGGTGGGCCCGCGCGCCGACCGCCGGCGAACCGCGGACTGGCCGACTGCGGCTAATGCGCGTATGTAAATGCGACTTCAATTATGGTAAGTTCCCTAATTGTTTCCAGCGGTTTTTTACTGGTCGCCGCGGCGAGCGGAGGAGAAGCGATGGCCGGCCACGAACATGGGCGTCTCGGGGGTGGTTTGGGTTTGGGAAAGGATGGAGTTTTGCGCTGACCAATAAGACGCGGCCGCAATCGACAATATTATGTTATTATTGAAGTGGTTCCTCGGAATTGGAATTATTGGTGAATTTTAAACGATTTAAACTGCCTGATGCCTGCTATACAATAATAGGCGTAGGTGCGTAGGTACGGTGTACTTATATAGTAGGCGCACTGAGAGATTGCGTCCGCGGGGAAGCGGGGAGCGCGGAGAACGATTTGTCGCTATTGGCCGACTGCAACAGTGCAAAAAATGCACCGCGCTTTCGTATTCGCAATTAAAAATAGAACCAAGGCGAGGTTGAGAGGACTGATTATCCCTTAGGCGTGCTCGTCGAAATTTATAGTTTTGAAAACTTCTTAGTATTATTAATTTCGACGCGCACGCCTAGGGATAATCAGTCCTCTGAACCTCGCCTTGGTTCTATTTTTAATTGCGAATACGAAAGCGCGGTGCATTTTTTGCACTGTTGCAGTCGGGTCGCAATCTCTCAGTGCGCCTACTTTATCATTCTCTCACAAATTTTTTTGTCATTTACACCCTACTGAACTCTATCCGTGGACACACTGTATATCTCTATTACTGAGCTCTATATCCAATCCTCACTATAACCTATCAAAAAAAGTTTGAGGTTTGAACTTTTATATTCGGATCTATATTTTTGATTTTATTTACATATAAATGCTGTTATCTATAGTAAATAAATTGCACAAAACATTCATGTAATGTATATTTTTTTATTATTTGCACAACGAAAATACAAATATTCCCGAAAGTTGGTGCATGTTCTATAATCATATTAGGCGCGCTTAGAATGGTTGCACGTCAAACAGCATACAGGATAGGTCAAAAAATATAAAAATTAGACAAGAGCAAAGCATATCCTTATTTCAGAAAATTCAGCAAAATGTTGTCTACAATTAAAAGTTATGCCTAAATACCAAAACATGGCCTCCTAAGAAAAAAAATATTTTTTTGAAAAACAATAGGTAGGTACCTAGGTACCTAATTTCCTAAAAAAAATTGTTTTAATATTCACCCTAAACAGTTTCATAAATCAATCAAAATTATATCAATTTCGCCTAACTATGTTCAAATTCAAGCATATTTGTAAAATTAACTTAGATTTTTAATTTTTTAGGGAATCACAAACTTCATGTTTTTTGCAACGATATTAAACAAAACTTTAAAATTTCGCAAAAATTCTTCTAAACAAGGTAAAACATTAGTAATGATAATTGTATATTAAAATATTCTCATTTAAGGTGCACAATTTTTATTTTAAATGTTTATTAAGAAACTGCGGAAATTAATTGACGAAAAATTTTTTTTCTTAGGAGGCTATGTTTTGGTATTTAGGCATAGCTTGTAATTGTAAACAACTTTTCTTAATCACCTTCGCTGAATTTTTTGAAATATGGGTACTTTACTCTTTATATAGTGCAATTTTTATATTTTTTGACCTACCCTGTATGCTATTTAACTTGCAACCATTCTAATTGCACCTAATATGATTGTTGAACATGCATCAACTTTCGGCAATGTATTTTGGTTGTGCAATTAATAAAAAAAAAGTCCCATATGTTGCACACTTGCGTTGTTGCGGCGACAATCGACAATATTATGTTATTATTGAAGTGGTTCCTCTGAATTGGAATTATTGGTGAATTTTAAACGATTTAAACTGCCTGGTGCCTGCTATACAATAATAGGCGTAGGTGCGTAGGTACGGTGTACTTATACATATAGTAGGCGCACTGAGAGATTGAGTCCGCGGGGAAGCGGGGAGCGCGGAGAACGATTTGTCGCTATTGGCCGACTGCAACAGTGCAAAAAATGCACCGCGCTTTCGTATTCGCAATTAAAAATAGAACCAAGGCGAGGTTGAGAGGACTGATTATCCCTTAGGCGTGCTCGTCGAAATTTATAGTTTTGAAAACTTCTTAGTATTATTAATTTCGACGCGCACGCCTAGGGATAATCAGTCCTCTGAACCTCGCCTTGGTTCTATTTTTAATTGCGAATACGAAAGCGCGGTGCATTTTTTGCACTGTTGCAGTCGGGACGCAATCTCTCAGTGCGCCTACTTTATCATTCTCTTACAAAAAAATTAAACTTAAACTTTCATCTAAGTACCTAAATATGCATAATCCAATTCGTAATTCGTACTTCATTTTTTATTGTTATAATAAGATGCAGATGAAAAATGCTGGTATAGTTTTGCGCCCCCTATATATGTAAGGAATATTATATAGCCCCCGAAATGGACACAAACATTCTGAAATTTGGTATGTAATATGTAATAAAACTGTGAGATTTGACATTTAACGAGGTATAGAGGTATAGTTTGACAATCTTCATCTATATATGAGGGTCCCAAATGGGGGGTTACATAACTAACTATTCATCTAACAAGGTTTTGGAAAAGTCATACAGTGATGTGACCCATTTGTTTTCGGGTTAAGTACCCTGTAACAAATTTATCAATTGTGCGATTTGACATGGTTTTTTTTAATCGCGTAGAGCATGATAAACTATGCATTTTTTATGCAAAAATGCCTTCTTTCTTTCTCAGTTTCTGGGAGGAGCATTTTAATAAATCACATTAGGGGACTTGTACCAAATTTTACAAAGAAATTAAATTTAAATTTAAAATATCGCATTTTTAAAACATCCAGCATATTATTATGTAATACACCTATATTATGTGTAAATAATAAATAATGCAAATTTATTAAATTTATTAAATGTTATTAAGGAAACTTGTTCAGAATGAAGAACTGAGTAGGTTTGCGAAATTTCGAAAGTGTATAGGCCTACTTTGATTTTTTGGTATTTTTTCCCGCACTTTTTATCAGAAAAGTGCACTTTGGGTAGCTTTATCACATTAAAATGTTATTAAGAAAACTTGTTCACAACGAAAAACTGGATAGGTCTGAAAGAATTTCAAAAGCCTAGGTTTACTTTAATTTTTATGCGTTTTAAATTTTTTACCAGAAAAAATCAAAGTAGACCTAGGCTCTTGAAATTCTTTCGCACCTATCCAGTTTTTCATTGTGAACAAGTTTTCTTAATAACATTTTAATGTGAAAGCTACCCAAAGTGCACTTTTCTGAAGAAAAGTGGGAAAAAATACCAAAAAATCAAAGTAGGCCTAGACTCTCGAAATTTCGCAAACCTACTCAGTTCTTCATTCTGAACAAGTTTCCTTAATAACATTTTGTCGTAAAACCTACAGAAAGGACACTTTACTGATGTGGAAAATTAGTTCCTTCGTAATTTCCAAGGCATACGTGACTTTTCGAAAGTAAAATTATGTCACAAATTAGTTTAAAACCAAGCAGGGCTGATCCCCAGAAGCTCAAATTTCAACTCGAAATTGAACTGAACTCTATCCGTGGACACACTGTATATCTCTATTACTGAGCTCTATTCCAATCCTCACTATAACCTATCAAAAAAAGTTTGAGGTTGGAACTTTTATATTCGGATCTATATTTTTGATTTACATATAAATGCTGTTATCGATAGTAAATAAATTGCACAAAACATTCATGTAATGTATATTTTTTTTATTATTTGCACAACGAAAATACAAATATTCCCAAAAGTTGGTGCATGTTCTATAATCATATTAGGCGCGCTTAGAATGGTTGCACGTCAAACAGCATACAGGATAGGTCAAAAAATATAAAAATTAGACAAGAGCAAAGCATATCCTTATTTCAGAAAATTCAGCAAAATGTTGTCTACAATTAAAAGTTATGCCTAAATACCAAGACATGGCCTCCTAAGAAAAAAAATATTTTTTTGAAAAACAATAGGTAGGTACCTACCTAATTTCCAAAAAAAAATTTGTTTTAATATTCACCCTAAACAGTTTCATAAATCAATCAAAATTATATCAATTTCGCCTAACTATGTTCAACTTAGATTTTTAATTTTTTAGGGAATCACAAACTTCATGTTTTTTGCAACGATATTAAACAAAACTTTAAAATTTCGCAAAAATTCTTCTAAACAAGGTAAAACATTAGTAATGATAATTGTATATTAAAATATTCTCATTTAAGATGCACAATTTTTATTTTAAATTAAGAAGCTGCGGAAATTAATTGACGAAAAAATTTTTTTTCTTAGGAGGCTATGTTTTGGTATTTAGGCATAGCTTGTAATTTTAAACAACTTTTCTTAATCACCTTCGCTGAATTTTTTGAAATATGGGTACTTTACTCTTTATATAGTGCAATTTTTATATTTTTTGACCTACCCTGTATGCTATTTAACTTGCAACCATTCTAATTGCACCTAATATGATTGTTGAACATGCATCAACTTTCGGCAATGTATTTTGGTTGTGCAATTAATAAAAAAAGTCCCATATGTTGCACACTTATAAATGACCACACTGTACAATTAAATTGAATAAATCAGTAAATTTGTAGGTTAAATCTGGGTCATAGCAACATATGATATCAAGACATTCGATTATTGTTCGTATACGGAAAGTTCTCTCTGTAACAAAATTTTTAATTTCATCTAAATTACTAAAGGTCCGGCCTTCCCGTTTTTGTCAATGAGTTGCGGTTTCCGGAAGAACTGAAAAACTACCAGCCTATTAACACCATGGAAAGAAACTAACCGCCATTATGTAAACGCGCGCAACTCGGATTCGCTTCGGTTTTTACGCGCGATCAGCTGTCCGACTTTTGCCCTCCTCCATTTATAGTGTGTCCGCCTTGGAACCTGACTTCCTACAAAAACTCGATTTCCTCTTTATGTTAATGCTGCTTATTGTTCGGAAATAACACACAAAAACTTGTCAGTCGGACGCGTGGGAGCTGGGAGCATGATTTTGTCTTCTACAATAATAAGAGTTTTAATAGTTTATTTCAATCCATTACCGATTGAATCAGTAAATGAAATTACTACCACTCTGACCTATACCCCTACTGTTAATTTTTTTAACAAGTTTATTTTGTTTCAGTCCTGGTGCAAAAAAGACTAAGGAAAGAGAAGCGCTGCAGGAGAAGGCTCCAAGAACAAATGGAACTGGAGTTGAAGAGACGCAACCAATTGGAAGATGCCCTAAAAGCTGCTGGTGCTAGCGAACAGATCGCAATAATAACAGGTGAGACATTTTTTGCCGGAACTATAGCGTCTTCATTGTTTGAATATTGATTAAATAATGTGTGTTGTTGACTGGCTCGTATGGAAGGAGGTATTGTATTTCCGCGTGTACTTCCCGCTGCCCTCAACCCCTTCTTAACGAAACCCCTGCGGCGACATGGGGGAGGGTAGGAAATCTGCTCCTCAAAGCCCTTAAACCATATTATTGTTGCAAAGTTATTATTTGCTTGGCATGCGCACACATAAACATGCCAGCCCTTAAATCTACGGCTAAATACAGGGTGAGTGACTGCTCCAGCATCTCGATTAGCTGTGTAGATATTTAGATCGTTTTTTTATACAAAGTATACCAATTTAGTGTTGCTGGGTTAAGAAGGAAAATTGGCGTATACTAGCAACTTCCTTCTGTGAAGGAATTCCTAAAATGAGTTGAGGAAAGTTGCCTAATATGGGGTACATTTTTGTAATCCCCCTAAAAGTTAAGTGCTTTTAAAAGAATCAACGTAACTTTTTTCAAAATTGGACTTCATCCCTTACGCTGAATGTCTGATTGTCCTGATTGTCTACTTGAAACTATAATTAAAGTTCTAACTTTTTAGTTTTTTTGCTTTTTTAGGCAACTTACCCATATTAGGAAACTGTATTCCTAATGGGGTACTTCTATTTCCTAATATGGGGTACCTAATAAATGATTAAAATTGGTGTTTAAATAAAATACCTACGAAAGAAACACGGTGGCTTGGGTAAGTATGCCTTTATTTGGGTGTTATATTTTAAAAACAAAACAAAAATTATCAAAAAATAATAATAATTATAAAACTATTTAAATTTCAATTCGTACAAAAGTAAATATTTTTTTCTCCGTTTCCATAGCATGATTGACGATTGAATTTTCCATGTCAATGGAAAAACAAGTTTCCGCCCAAGACTACCATAAACAATATCTTCTGCTGCTCCATTCATTGTTACATCTTCAAGCTGATATATAGCAGCTATCATATTTTTCGGATTGTTTGGCATCTGAAATTAAAAAGGAAAGCCAGATTAAACTAAATGCAGCTTATTATGGGTACCGTAAAACGGGGTTACTTTGCACCTGTCAGGATAACTTTGCACCAATGTTGTAAATGTTATTTATAGACACTTATTTCCTCTAATTTGGATTTTTTCACTTTATAACATTTTCTCTAATAGATGGAGCCACAATAAGTAATAGCAACAGGTTAGACTCTCCCTCCCGCCATTAGTTGTTGATCAGCTGTTACCGGTATCTTAACCTCAAAATTTCGTTGTTTTATAGTTCCCCAAAACGGTATTGCCAAGGAATTTCTAGCTGATAAGGAGCGGTAAGAATAAATTTAATTGCATGTACCCACTATTGTTTATACATATAATAAAACAAAAAAAAAGTTATTAGAATTTGGAATCGAAGAATAAATAATTTTTTAATATAATAACGGTTTTCTAGAAAATTGGGGATACTTTGCACCACTTTCAGTGGTGTCTACTCTTCAAGCCTTTTTATTTAATACCAATAAGGATGAGGTTGAAAAGAAAATGTAACCCGCCATTTTGGAGCGACGGCCATATTGAATTTAGTGTGGTGTCACTAACTTTATCGTTTTCTACTCTTCAATCCCTTTCGTTTGATACCTACCCATATTGAGGGGGTTGAAAAGAAAATTTAATCCGCCATCTTGGAGTGGCGGCCATATTGAATTTAGTGTGATGTCACTAACTTTATCCTTTTCTTCTCTTCAAGCCCATTCATTTGATACCCATATATTAAGGGGATTAAAAAGAAAATGTAATCCACCATCTTGGAGCGGCGGCTATATTGAATTTAGTGTGATGTCACTAACTTCATAGTTTTCTAACTCTTCAAGCCCTCTCATTTGATACCCATATTAAGGGGGTTGTTACCCCAATAAATAATAGCAGCTTTAAATGCCTCTTATTGGCCAAATGAAGTAATTAAATGTGCGGAAAAAAATCCTGCGTATCTATTGTGGTGCAAAGTAAATATTTACGTCTGGTGTCTTTGCATTAGTGTCAGTTTACAGGCTAAAAACAATTCAAATTCCAAATGGTGCAAAGTATCCCTCTTGTAGGGTATACTTTGCACCATAATTAAAATGAGTGCCACCTTTTAGTGACGCGTTAAACCTAGTTCTAAACGTAGGTACACTTGTTTTATAACCTATACAATTGTCTTCCGCAAAAAAATACTGATACTGTATTTAAAATATTTTAACTTTTGCATTTCAAAAATTAGGAAAAAAAGTGGTGCAAAGTAACCCCGTTTTACGGTACCCTAAATTAGGATCCCAGAGTACCCCATATTAGGCCTAGGGCAGTAGTAAAAATGAAACAGTAGATTTTAAAAACTATAAGCAAATATACAATATAAAAGAACCAGTCTAAGCCCTAAGCCAAAGCTAGACCATAATACACGTTTTGAACAACAAGCAATAATTTAACTTACCTTTTTTGAAGCCAAATTCACACGATTTTCTAGAAGCTGAAAATTTTCAATACGCTCACTAATTTTGTTGGTCATGTTGAATTGGAACTGTAGCTCTCTGCATCGTGAGATGTTTACTAGTTACATGTCACTTCTAGAAGCTTAGTATAGTCCCCACCAGATACCTGGCAGCACCTTAGATCCTACGAGAAATTGAGGGACCCCATATTAGGGACAATACCCATATTAGGCTACCTTCCTTAAATTTGTCATCGACTTTCGTCGACCTCTGCTCCTCGGCTCACGTCAATAGCAGAACTCCGTCTCCAAATGAGAAACACGTAAGGCCAACTAACTTCTACCGCGTCTGAAATCGCTGACATCTTTAATGAGTTGGAATCGCGACCGAGTTCCCGTCCGCCCTTGGGCGTTCCCGAAATTGGGCCATCAAGATCGCTGTAAGTGCAAATTTTCCGATCAGTCGCAGAAAGCGGCGTGTCTTGGATGGGGAGGGGGCATACGCAAAGGGGCCCGTCAATCTCCCCGGGGAGCCCCCGCAGGGGCCGTGTTCCGCCAACTTGCGAGGTACCCCCGCTTGTCTATTCATTAGCTCCGCGATACGGTTGTTATGGTTATAGGATGTAGGTACAGAGTGAGTCTAACATGTTCTGTACCCCCTAAATGGTTTAAGTTATAAATACAGTCAACGAATGCACATTTATTTTTACTATTTGGCTGTGTTCTGAGGTGTTTGGAGATGAATATACCAAAAGCCCCCAGGTCTGAGAGGGGACCTAAGTCCAGGGGTTCCCAAAATGGGGGGGGGTCTTTGTATTTGGTTTTACTATACAGGATAATTGAGTTTTATTCTATAGGACTCTTCGACAGGTGAAAGAAAAATATGACATATTTTGGGATACTTATAACTTTTTATTCACAGCTGCTTTGTTTTTCAAGATACTGGGTATCTAAATTCCCAAAAAGTTTAACGTTTAATTATCTACTTTTCTAACCGTTAAAAATATTGAGACAAAATTTAGTACACAGCATGCATTGATCAAGTGTCACAAACTGTGATAATACCTACCAAGTTCCCCAACTTAGCCAGTGGAGAATATACAGCGTGTCCCGCTCTGATGTCCGGAAGAGGGACAATTTTTTTATTCGTGGGTTTACAGCAAAGCAATCTTCATTTAGCATTTCTTTTCCGATGATATATATATACAGTGTGTCCACGGATGGACTTAACTATACCTACTTGTAAAATTTTTTATTTTCAATTCTTTGAAAAAAATCATTCTTCATAGAAAAAGTCTGCTTGCATGTTCTTAAAATAAAATTGGCATGGAAAAAGTTGACATTACTTATACTGGGTGACCACAAAATTAAAGAAACGTTAATTAGCGTAAGAGTAAACTATATACCTCTATTTGTAGAGATACTGAAAAAAGTTGTAAAGAAAATTTGCTCAGCGTGGTAAGCTACTTAAGTGTACAAAATTTCAAAGCGTTAGGCCTACTTTTATTTCTTGATTGTACTCTCTTTTTTTGTCAAATAAATGGTTTTCTGTAAATAGTACAACAAAACTGTATTAAGAAAACTTCCCCAGAATGGAAAACTGCGCATGATGACAAAATTTTACGATTCTAGGCCTATACTTTGTATTTTGGAAAATATTGGAGGAAACGAAAAGTGGGCCTAGGATTGTCAAAAATGTTTCCATCATACACAGTTTCCTATTCTGAGTAACTTTTATTTATAAGTTTTGTCTTACTACCTACAGAAAATTATTTAATAGAATAAAAACAAAAAAAAATCAAAAAATCAAAGTAGGCCTAACGCTTTGAAATTTTGTACACTTAAGTAGCTTACCACGCTGAGCAAATTTTCTTTATAACTTTTTTCATTATCTCTACAAATAGAGGTAGTTTACTCTTATGCTAATTAACGTTTCTTTAATTTTCTGGTCACCCAGTATAAGTAATGTCAACTTTTTCCATGCCAATTTTATTTTAAGAACAAGCAGATTTTTATGAAGAATGACTTTTTTCGAAGAATTGAAAATAAAAAATTTTACAAGTATAGTTAAGTCCATCCGTGGACACACTGTATGTTATACAGTAAAATTATATGTTTCGTGGCCTTCTTGATGACATTATATTATTTCGGAAACATGTGGGACTATGGGATTACCTAACTTGAAACTTATCTTCTAAGGTCCTTTTCACGTGATCTAAATGACATAGGTACCTATAGTTTATATTAATAAAAAAAGTAAATTTTTCAACTTTTTACAGATTACAATAAATATTCGGCAAAAATTGCCCCTTTTTACTACGATTTCTCTATCTGCGTATACCTACTAATCAGTATCTATCATGAGCAGATAGATATAGATATTCTTTTAGGCAAGGAATTCAAAATAAAACCCAATAATACTGGCTTTTTCGCCTATAATTTTTTAAAACAGCGGTAAAAAGTAAAATATAGTAGGTATATAGGTACTCCCAACGCACTAGATGATTAATATTGTTTGTTTTTGCGCGCAATCGACGAATTGTGACACATTGTATAAAACATCGTTTTCCCTTTCAGATAAAATCGCACAACTCGAACAGCAGAAATCCAACAACCCGAACGCCGCGAGCTCCACCACCACCGCCTCCCTCCAACCGCCGCCGGTCCAGGACAGGCTCCCGGAGCGCCCGGAAAGGATCAAGCAGGAGATCGAGGACACCCCTCCGCCCCCGCCTCCCCCTCAGTACGTGCCCCCCGTCAGGGAGCAACCCCCGCCACCGCCGGACACCAAGCACTGGGGGTACGCCGGCATCGACCTCATGAACACCGGCGCCGCTTTCTGGCAGAACTATTCCGGTGAGTTGAGACGACTATTTCCCTCATACTGCTTGCACAGATCTGCTTGCATCCAATAAGGTATAGCTCCTTTCCTAAAAATCCAACCAATCATATACCGCTGCTTGCGATAATTGCACTGTGCAAAATCAAAGCGGTAATGCCATTGGTGCAATTATCACTTCGTTGCTTAGCAACCGCGAATCTGTTCGATACAAACACTTACTTCTTAAAATTGACGTGTTTTACACTGTCACACTAAATGATGCAGCTTATAAATTATGTTGCGGTATTATGAAGCATTGTATCAATGAATTTATATAACTTTTACATTGCTAAATTGTTGTTATTAGACCTCCGTCTCCGTTTAAATTTATGACACACCTTCAGAAAATAAACCAACGCAAACAGGGTGTATATAGGTATAATCGCATTTGCCTTGGATATCCAAGCGTCATGTTTGTTTACTCGAATGCTACAGTCGAAGCTGTCAATAAAATAAAAATTAATAAAGAAATTATTAAATCGTATTCGTGAAATAATCTCGACAAATACCACTCGTGCCGGAAATTTTTCTAAATAATTTTATTCTCAAGCGCTATTTTGCCCATTAGCAAAACCACTTGTACAAATTGGGCTTTTATTTTCAGAAAATAAAAGACCAATTTATACTCGTGATCTTTCTAGGCAAAATAGCGTTTTCGAAAAAATTATCGATAAAATTTCCGGCATTTGTGATATTACATACGACAATTTCGTCTGCAATGCCGTTTGGACTTTGACATTTTGTAGAAAAATTTATTGTAAGGTGGGTTGCTCATATACAGGGTGAATCAGTTTTTTGTAGCAAGACTTTAACAGGTGATAGATCTTCAAAAAATAACCGCACTTTTTCGTATAAACTATATCTTTTTAAGGCTTCATAGAAAAGTTACAGGGTGTTAAATTTGGAAAAAATATGTGGACTTTATTGAATATTTACCAAACTAGTTGAGATATTTAAGTCATATTTGGTATACGTTATAACGGCGGAGAAGTGGGCGAGTACAATTAAAAATGAATCACCTTGTATTGTGATAAAAGGCATTGCATTTTTATATAGATTTTAATTGCAGACAAAAATGTCCTCTTGGTAAATTTGTTCGCATGTGTTATAGTTTAATTTCATTTTTTTGTATTATTTTAGAGTATTTCGGAAAAATTAACTAAAAAAATTGCCCCATAAGTAAAACTCTAAATAGAAAAAACGTGTTTCATACTTTAAATAAAGTAACTTTTTCCAATAAACTAACCCATCCAAGGTTTTACTTTTCAAGATATAGAGCGTAACATAAATTGTATCTTCCTTAAATGTTTTTACTTACTTCAAAAGTATAGCCTTAAATAGGTAAGTTTATTGGAAAAAGTTACTTTATTTAAAGTGGCAAACACATTATTTCTACTTTAAGTGTTACTTATGGAGCAAGCTTTTTAGATAATTTTTCAGAAATACCCCGAAATAATACAAAAAAATGAAATTTGCCATTAAATTATAAGACATGCGAACAAATACCAAGAGGACATTTTTGTTTGCAATTAAAATCTACATACAAAATTTAATAACTTTTATTACAATACAAGGTGATTCCTTTTTTTCTAAAAATAATTGTACTAATTACCCACTTCTCCGCCACTGGTTGTGCAAGATGTTCGATATTAACAGGTTTTATGCTAACCCATGCCGTTATAACGTATACCAAATATGACTTAAATATCTCAACTATAGTTTGGCGGATATTGGTAAATGTACCTAAATGTTCAATAAAGTCCACATATTTTTTCCAAATTTAACAGCCTGTAACTTTTCTATGAAGCCTTAAAAAGATATAGTTTATACGAAAAAGTTGAATCTATCACCTGTTAAAGTCCTACTACAAAAAACTGATTCACCCTGTATAAACAGAGATCCTAAAGTTCTGAGATACAGGGCGTTCTGTTACAGATCATTTACATTCAAAATTAAGAAAGGAATGCCAAACGGACATTGGTCGAAACACCATTATGGTGTCCAAATGTTGTCCAATTTAATCCTTTCCATTTTGAATTTTTGGTTCATTTTCAAATGTTTTGGCAATTTTCAACCCAAACGCGGTTGATTTTATCGTTATGATACAAGAGTACACATTTGTTGAAAAAAAAAAGATTCGTGCATCTTTTCATTTTGTGATTGATGTGATGGACCTGCAAGACCAAAAAGATAACCTCAAAAAAGTTACTAGTAAAAGCACCATCCAAAAATAGCGCAAGTGGCGCTCTCTGTGAGATACGTAGAAATTGACAGTTTCAGCTTGTTGTCCATCCCCAGTTCAGCAGCTTGATTATTTTGGGAGATATTGCCATAATTCAATATCTCAGAAACGAAGAACTTTAGGACCTATGTTTATAAGCAACCAATCTTATAATGAATTTTTCTACAAAATGTCCTGAGCACCCTGTATTTTATCTGGTGGGATATCCATACGTTCGCACTTCCTTGACTAAACGAAAAAGCGTAGGTATATTCTTTTTTTGAATTAATATTTCTGTTACTCCGTGTGAGTCCATTTTTTGGTAAATAAAAATTAAGGTCTTGATATTCTCACAGCTCGAATTTATTTTTTCAAATAGGCGACCGGTTTCGTGATTTTTAAAATTAATCACATCTTCAGGCCAAGACTACAACACAGAAATGTAAATAAATTAAATAAGTTATAAACAAAATACAAACAAATGACTTACGCAGTCATAATGGCATTGTACATTCAAAACTATATATCATGAGGTAAATTTAAAATTAGAAAAAGAGGGGCAAACATTATACAAACAAATTATTTGTTAACAAACAGGACCAGGGTATAAAATAATAATGAACCAGTAAGCGCACAAATCCAAAAAAATTAGAAAAAATGAGAAAAAAATGAGAAAAAACTACGGAGGAAAGCCAGGAATTCGCTATTGTTAGAGTAAACAGCCATTCAAACTGTCCAACTAGATCGCTACAATAGCTATCAGTGGAAAAGGTAATTAAATGTCTTAGATGATTCAAAATCAATTTGAGCATTCAAAACACTATCAAAATTGTAAAATAATAAATAAAAAAATAAATAAAAAATATGTAAAATTTGGATATCTGTCGTTTGATTAAAAGTATGTCCCGTGTCAATCAGATGGTTAGCAAAATGGGACTTTCTCGAACCAGTCTTTAAACAATTAGTATGTTCTCTTATTCTAGTCTTAAAGTTTCTGCCAGTCCTACCTATGTAAAAACTATCGCAATCTCCGCACTGTAACTTATAAACTCCACTCCTATCCAGTATATTTATTTGGTCCTTATTTCTAACGAACAGGTTATGTAACGATCCAGAAGCTTTAAGTGGAATTCTAAAGTGTTCTTTAAATATATTAGCTAATTTATAAGAAGTTGGGCCAACGAAAGTTAATGATCTAAATTTCAAATTTGAAGCTGAGTCCATAGAAGCAGGGTTAATGATATAAGAATTGTTTAAGTCGATTTTATGTTGTTTTTTAAGCAAAAGTTTATCTATGAGTGTCGGGTTGTAATTGTTTCTAGCAGCAATCTGTTTTATTGTTAATAATTCTTTGTTGAAGGATCCTTCTGATAAAGGCACTTTGAGGAGTCTATCCAAGTGACTATTAAAAGCTGATATTTTGTGTGAAAAGGGATGGTTAGATGAACTGTTAATTATTATGCCTGTGTTAGTATTTTTTCTATAAATATCGAAACTGTGTTTGTTGTTTTTAATAGAAATACTAAGATCTAAGAAATTTAAATTTCCCTGTTCGTTTTGCACTTCGATAGAAAATTGTATGGAAGGATGTTTAGAATTCATATAAAGTAATAAAGCCTCTAGTTCGTTACGTGAGCCTGAAAAGAGAACAATGATATCATCAACATAGCGGAAATAGTATTTTTTTGAATTGTTGAATTGTTAACACAGATATAACTATAGGTATAGAACTCAATATTGATACATACATTATCAGTATAGTCACTACTGAACATTTTTTAATCATTTTCATTGAAGTAGGTATAACCAGAAGGCTATTCCTAATGCATTTGTAGCAAAAAAAATTCTTTTTTTAATCCACAAAGCGCGTTAAATTGGGCCCACAAAAGTGCAATTCTTTCCCTATTTAACCTTCCTTCTATCTCCGTTAGTTTTCGAGATCCCCATACTGATCATAAAAAACTCGCCCTGTATATATTTTTTATTATCGCTGCATTCTGTCTCCTAAGTTTACTACTGATTAATCATTTTTACTAATTTACTATGAAGATTACTCACAATCACAATCTACTCTACTCTCTAGTGTATTTAAAAAGTTTAATTCAAAGGAACTATAATATATGAAAGTGTCGGTAGCAGGAAAAATGCAATACATTACACTGGGAGGTACACAACTTCCTCGTTGATTGGGTCCTTAAACCACCTTCAAAAAAGTGCACTTACGCATCTTGCAATGTAAATATCTGTTATTAAAGTTATATGTTGAAGAAAGATAATTAATTTTTTTCGCGCAATAATCAATATCAAAATATGATCTTTGATAATATACAGTTTATCTTTGATAAGTACTGTATTTCCATCAATTTTAACAAATTAAAAGAAAGTTATAGGGGTGGTAGGAAACTTTTTTTTATTTTTGCGTTCTGCTTTTTTTGCACCGTAAATAAAAAATAGTTTTTTTTACTACTAACCTGAGAAATCACCATTATTTACCTCATTCCTTTAATGAGAAGTAATATTTCTCACCCTAGGTAAATAATGATAATAAAAAAATACCTAGGTAAATAATGAAAAATTTTCTATATGACATTTAAAGATTAGTGTCATTTTATCAGCTTGACAACTGAACTCCCAGGCTACTTGATATTTCTAAGTATTTGAAAAAAGCGAGAAATGACTAAAATAAACTAAAATATGGCGATATTTCAATGTTAGTAGTAAAAAAAATTCTATATACACTTCGGTTGAGAAGGCCATTATTTACCTCGCATATTATATCCTTCGGCGCTACGCGCCTCAGGATATAAAAATGCTCGGGAAATAATGGCTCACTTCTCAACCTAGGTGTATAATATACTATTAATCCCCATTGTCATTTTTGGCGCTTACGTCTCCTGTCTTCGTCTATAATCCGCTCCCCTGGATGGGCAACTGGCTGATACAAAATTCTTTAGCTTTTGGCATTTTTTTCAGCAAAGTTTTCGGTTTTGTTTTTGGCGACGTTCCATTCAGGATTAGCGACCGATTTAAAATAAACCCGCCTCTCATTTTCCCCGCGAACAATTTCACATTTCCCCCGACAAGCACAAAGCGAATAATACCCGGGGCCGCAGGATGACTCGGCGCCCCCTCCCAAACGAGATTAAGATCCGAGAGTGTTAACTCGGGGGCGAGATATATACACAATTTTCCGTTTATTTAGTTACGGCGAAACGACTTCGCTTTGTAGTCATGGGATTGCTGTCTCATTTCACACACTCGCAGCGACAATAATATTCCGGATGTAAAACGGTTTCGCCCCCGGGCCCGACGGGGGAGGGCGCCGCAACTGCGAACGCAATTTTCGCGGCTCGCTGATTGCTGGGCCGCTTTCGCCGCTTGCGGATCTCCCTGATGGCCGCGGCCCCCAGTTCGACGGTTTTCGGACGGGCGCCCGCCCGGGATAATTCGCGACGAAATTAAGTTTGCTAGGTGTTAATTGGGACACTGTACTAAAATCGAGCAACTCTTACGCCTGGCGTAAACAAGAGCACGTGCCTTGAGACATTGGCCCGGCCGCACTGAGTCACGACCAGGGACTCTTTAAAATAAGGGGACCCAGCATGTCACAGTCTATAACATAGGAAAAGTGAAGCCTTGCTTTCTGTATATCTCCAAGGAGACCACATAAGTGGGCTGGTACAAGGTTATGTTATATGTCAGTGTCCAACCGCCATCAAGTTTTATGTGACATGCCAGTGCCATAGATTCCAAAGGAGGCAAAATATTTCCCATCATAATCCACAATTTTTAAGTTTTCTAACTTCCAGATAGTCAGTTAAAGGTAATGCGGCCGCCTGTAGTAGTCCCAATAATTGCAACCAGATTTTTCCTGTATCACCTTTAGTAATCCTACAATTCCCATTACGTGGGCATATTACGTAGAAGTAAGTAGTTCAAAACAAAAATGGTATTTCCTAAATATTAAATTATTAAGCAGGTATACCTTCAGTCAGGTCTTTTTTTAAACAGTTTTTATCAACAACTATAAGCTTATTTTACGTTTGTGAGGTACCTTGGGAGAGAAATAAAATTACAAAAATGAGCACCGAGAAAAACTACATGATTAGAACTAAGTACAAGATCTAATCTTATTAGTCCATCCCGAAATCTGTGAAAGTTCTTTGGGTAGATAAATTCAACAAGGGACGAAAGTTCAAGTACTTTCCTATTATACCTACATATTACAAATGGTTTGAGGAACCTGGTAACAAGGTGCAAACAAATTCTCAAATAAGCAAAATCAGCACTGACTTACCTTACTTATATATTACTTAAATTCCTGGAAATAATTGCAGGAAACCAAATTCAAATATAAAATTAATTTGATTCATTTGGCACTTGCCATATTCTGTGTTTGTTGACAAAACATTGTCAAGTCTAATTTTTAGAAATCATATTAATTTTTACTAACAATCAAAGTACCTGTTATATCCATAGATTCTCCAGTAAAATGGCATAGTTGGCACCATTGAGACCATTAGAATGGGGAAAGAAACGGCCTCACTTTGGAAAGTATAATGCTGGGTCCCCTTACTTTAAAGGGTCCCTGGTCACGACCTTTATTTACTTTTAGTTTTATAATTGTTTACATCAAAATATTTCGGAAAAAAATTATTGGCTGAATTAAAATGGCCCGAAACACCGATAAAATTATTTGTGGCGGTGTCTAAATAGCTGAAAACAAGATAAAACCGCATAACTATACTTTTGCGTTCGGGTACGTCCCTGTTGCCGAGTCGGGTGAACTTTTATAGCCTACCGCGGAACTTCATTGAACACGTGGTTTTATTTAGACGCCAGACGTACGGATTGCTCGACTTTAGTATATTAGAGCGAAATACTTTAGGCTAATAATAATTAACAATGGGGAACTTGGACATTTTTTTTATTTCTATAATATATTTGCCTATCTATAGAAAGAGCACATACCAAATATCAGCCCTCAAATCGCAATATTTAATTTGCAATAAATAATTAAAGTTGTGACCGCAAGCTATTCATTTGAAACGACACGAAAAGCGCGGGAATGGTTGTGACGTCACACCGCTCTTTCGATCAGCAGAAGGCAGGGACAGGAGTGACACCTACACAGAATTGTAGGGAAGGAAGAATGGAAAAATAAACAGTTCGGCGACCCATTTCCACAGGGATCTCATGTAGGTCAAAAATAAGAACCGCCTAAAAGTCCAAATTTAACAAGCACTTCTTTAACTGAATGGTGAGGTAACGGGACTAGTAATTCGTAGGTCCCGGGTTCAATCGCACAAGAATTTTTTTTTAATTATCACTGTATTCTACCTCTTATATTTATCACTGATTATCATTGGACGATGGTTATTATGAATTATGAAGATTATTACTCACAATCTACTCCATAGTGTATTTTTCACTTACCTACCTAATATGAAATTGTTAGTAGCAGGGAAATTGTAATACATTTCTCGATGCGTAAGCTCTTTTTGGCCTCGAAGAGAATTTCAAGACCCGGCTGGGACGTTTTCGTTGATCTTTATAAACAAAGCTTGCGTGGTGCTGTAGTTTTTATACATGTGTCGCCCATAGCGCATATTAGTTTATACATGGTGCCGCCGCCCATCAGAGGCACCACCACCACCGAGCTACTTGACGTCACAACCAAGGAGGGCGCGATACAAAGAATGATTTGAATTAGGCAGTTTTTAATTGCTTATATTTATTACATAAAAATAAAAAATAAGTTTTTGTGAACTGTGGTTCATTTAATGGCAATAAATTGCGTTTGAAAGTAATATTTTTCAAATTTAATTTTTGTGCAAGTTCCCCATTATAGAATTTTCCTCAGTTAAGATAACATTATGTTTAATACATGATTGCACAGGGTTATTCATATAGCATTCTACACCCAGGCGCGTCTCCTGCATAAGGTCAATTTGGTCAATGACCCACCTAATTTATTTTCAATTTTTTTAAACGTTTAATAATAAACTATATCTTTAAAAAAATGCAATTACATTTTCATGCAAGATTACTAATGTCTAATAATAATTCATTCCTATGTGCTTCCGCCTGGCCGTATTTTAAATTGACCTCTCTGGTTAATATGGCAATCCACAAGGATAACTGCATTGCAAGTTAGACAGAGACAGCAGCATACGCGCTTCTCTGAAGCCGAATAGAGACAAGTAGATGACGAAATCGTCGACGGCCGACCATTCATAATGTATGCTTTAAGCGGCGGTTTCCCATAGCAGTCAACTGCAATCACAGTTCAAATGTTCGGTGGCGGAGGCTTATACTGCATAGCATATCTATTATGTAGTGTTTCACAATATTTGCAAAAGTATGTTGACAGTAGTAGTTAAAAATTTCACCGAATAAAAGAAAAGGTCATGTGCCTTTTATTAAAAAAGTTAATGTTAAATATTAGACGTAAATGTAAGAAGAAAAGGTATATTAGGTGAAAACGTCTTTATGTTTTGACTGAATTATAGTACCTAACAGTAGTAGACCGTCAGACAGTGACAGATTTTCCTTACTGATTTTCTCATTTATGCGTTGGAGAGGTTTGAAAGGTAAAACGACGCTGAGTCGGAAAATAGTAATTTTAAGTTTGGCCCCCGGGGAAAACATATGGAAAATTCGATTTTTCAAAACAGAAAAAAAAGCTACTAATTCTCACTTATGCCATGTTCACCTTATGATTTCTTATACTATTCCGACCTCTAAAACCCAAAGGCATAAGTGTAGCGTGTGGAAAAAGGGTTGAATTAAGGGTTTGGCAGATCACACAAAAAATGACTTGGTTTACTGACTCCGTCAGTTATGCCGTTCGAAATGGTGAAAACTTATATCCTCACTAGCCCAAAAATTGATTGGCAGAAGTTACGCGTGGGGAAAAATGCACTTTTGGGTCGGAAAATATATAAATCGGAATTATTTTTTTTTCGTCAACTGATTTTGTCAGGGATAAAATGAATTGCAATAAAACTTTCTATAGTTTCAGAGGCATAAGTGCAGAAATCAGTTGACGAAAACAAAAATTTTTCCTGCCTAACTACAAGAGAAGTTTATTAAGATGGTATGCTCTCTGTGTTGCACAAAATAATAAAAAAATTATTTAATTTAAATGACAATAAATTAATCACGTCCCAACCATAAGTATAGGGACTAACATGACAGAAAAAATAAAATATACCTTTAACTTATGGAAAATTTCCACAGCAGTATTATTGGCTTTGTTGAATTTTCAATATATTATTGAATGTAATAGTGGAAATACATTTATAATATTCTCGTAATAACTGATCAAACTACTAGAGCAAACATATAACATACATATTTTATGTACCAGAAAAATGCGTATATTTCGAAAATCGAGAAATATACATTGAATTCCATCTAAGAAACATAAGTTTGGATATTCATTTGTTTTTCTGAATACACCTGAAATCTCCAGAAAATTTTATATGAGTTCATATTTACATTTTTTTTCAAATTTAAAAACAAAAAAGTTAAGTTGAATAGAATGTTATGTAGATAACCCGGTGCACTGTTGATAACAACGCTATTGATATTTCCGATATTTAAAAGCTAAATCATTAGTTAAGATTTTAGCGTTGGGTGAGGATTCAGTCAACGATTTTAGTATCTATGTTGTTATTAGAATCAATTTTACCTTATTTCAATAGTTTCGATTTCGATATCGAATATAATTTTGTCAATACTTTGTCAATATATGCCAAATAATTTACTTTTTTTTTATCAAGTAGTGTTCTTGTGTCAAGAGCAGCAAAAGGAATGTAAGCATGACAAAATTTTTTCAAATATTATTTAATTGAAACTTAAATTGCATGTGGTGCACAAAGTGTGCTATTTGCATACTCGTGTACTTGAAGGCACTCGGCTTCGCCTCGTGTCACAACTTGTGCACTCCCGTACAATATACCTCACTGTTGAATTTCTCCTTTCTACACTCTATTCAAACTAAATGCAAGTGGCGCGTAAACATTTACACGATGAAAGCACGTGAACAATTCTGAGGGCTAATACGAGGCAGGACCGCATTAAGGACTAACTCTATACGAATTTTATAATATAAAATTTTAAAATAATATGCCCCAGTTGTAAGAACTTTAAAAACAAACTTTTATGGCACACCTAGTCATTCACTTACCTGCAAATTTCTACTATTAACACAAATCGTAGCTCCAACAATTAATAAACAGCGAAAGAATTATATCGAAATAAAAATAAAGGTCCACTTGCAACTCATTACACTTCTGTAAGAAACACCGACTCGCTGCACTCGCCCGTCAGATTTTGTGGCCGGCTAGCCAATAGCAAGCCGATCACGTGCGTATCACGCTCTAGCCATGCAACAACTTGTGTTTATCTTTCACTTGCGTTTAGTTTGAATAGAGTATAGTCGGACAAAAAGGTTTCCTACAATATTTCGCTGCGAAATCGCATTAAAAATATACGGGGTGCTGTATACTGTATAAGGATTTTGGACTTATTATTATTTGTGATACATTAGTCGAAGAATTTTAGTTAAGGTGAAGTTTCTTTGCATTTCTCCATAGAATTCAACCGAATAAAACACGTGGGATTCCTCAATCCGCCGACTAATCCGCCACCGTGAAGAATCTCTCCCATTGGACCCACACACCAGATTGGATCCTTTCAAAACCGCGGGGTACCACTTTATTCTTCCATCTATACGCATTGCTACCTGTTAACGCCCGTTTAATTCCGAAATTAAAGAATGAATCGGTATTTTGATTGTGGTCCGGGAGGAAAATGGGCCCCCTTTGTGAGGCGGGGGCCCCGTTTAAGGCAGCGCCTGGCGAATGTTCCGCTACTGGAATTGAATGTCCTTTGTTGGAGGCGAACCGTTTAAGTGGTGTTAAATTGGGACCGGCTTCGTCTCTAATGGTTCTCACACCGGGCCGCCGAAAAGGACTAATTGAAAATGGGTCGGAATGGGCGGAATGTTTCTTTTCGTACTAAGTTGGAGAGCGTTAATGGCGAATGTGACGGGAAGACCGGAATGGAGCGCTTCCTTCTGTGGTTCCAGTTCTAGGTTTGGTCCCCCGCCGCCGCCTGGACTATTGTTAGACGGGAAATTTCAAGGATAGCGGCAAGCCCTTGACTCAGCGAGATCAAAATTGCCGCGGTGAAGCTAATTTGTGTATTTTTTATCTATAGAAGTAGTATTGACAGCTCGTGAGTACTCGTGACAGTTTCACCATCAAGACCCATGAAGTAAGAAGGTTAACTCACTAGAGAGAGAGCGAACGCTGACGTCACAGGAATGCTGTCAGATGATGTGTTTGGCGTTCCTTTGTGTGTTGCCCTTGCCGACGATTATTGCCAGCATTCCCATGACGTCATCCATAACGCTCTCTCTCTCTCTCAACAAGAGGCAACCTTCTTACTTGACAGATCTCGAGGCAGCCATAATATAACGGCTCTGGGTGACAGGGGAAGCCATTTGCGACAATAAAAACCCAATAATATGTTGTTACCCAGTTGTCAACCGTTTTCAAGATACAGGGTGTTGAAATTTTCATGAAAAAAACAATTTGGTTCAAATATATTTTCTAGTTTCGGACATAAAGCAAAAATTGTTTTTTTTATGAAAATTTCAACACTCTCTTGAAAACGGTTAACAATTGGATAACAACATATTGGGTTTTTCTTGTCGAAAATATCCTCCCCTGTTACTCAGAGCCGTTTGATCCATGACTTACGGAACACCCTGTATATGATATAGCTTTAACAAAATATACATATATGTATTACGTTGCGAATTTTGTATGTAATAAAGACTAAGCAACTTCACTTGCGCACGGGACTGTTTTTTAAGCAAAAAATTCCCAAGCCACCTGCCAACAATGTTAACTACCAATCCTTTATTCTTTGTTAAATTCCGATTACCTACCCCTCGAATTTGCATGGTACCGGCCATGTTACAAAAATGGGGATAATTGCACGACGCACTGTTTAGTGTATCGTGGATAATTGGAATTGTGATGGACTCCGCAACAAAAAAATGCAATATGGCAATGCTGCTTACGTTACGAGGCGCCCCTTCTAAGTAGGCGGGGGCACCTGCCAAATTAAACGGTGTTAAAATTGGCGACTAAGTGTCTTTTTTTATGTTTCAACACCATGAAATTATGGTATACATGGAATGAGTTAACAGGTGTCAGTAATGCATTTTTTATGAACAGATTCAATTTAGGCGCATGATATAGGATGACTGGTATCGATGCTTTGGCGATGATATAAAATTTAAAGTTTCAGAAAGAGCGTCCATCATCGTTATGGGATCTGTAAAGGATATGCAGTTTTTTTGGCGAAATAGGTAATTATTTAACATTTACAAGCGTTCCAATTTCCCTTCTATACGGGCATTTATTTGCTCTGGAACTTACTGAGCTTTCTGAAGAATGCTTATACTAAAATTTTATCATTATAAAAACTGATTTTTTCATAAATCTACAGGGTGAGCTCCTTTTTTTGCAGCAGGACATTGGATAGAAAATGACATTTTAAAACGAAAATTGAATATATTTTCAAGATGCAGGGTGTTAAAGTTTTAAAAAATGTAGAGGGTGTCTATTTATGGAGGGTCATTCAAAAATATCTAGAGAGAACATTATTTGAAAGAAAAAAAATACTTTTTTGATAGGCTAGGTGATGCCACGGTTTACTTACTTTAGTAAATCAAAATAACAACAAAATGGCAATTAATTTTAAAAATTTCTGCCCACCAGTTTTTTTAAGTACATATACATCCTGGATAGACGAAAAAGTAAAAATGATGGATATTGCATATGTATTGCCATTTTGTTATTAAGTATTTTGATTTACTAAAGTAAGAGATAATCTAGCATAACTATCTGAAATCCGGCTTAATTTCATGGTTAACTGCGATCTCTTAAATGACTTTTTGTAAATGTATAGGTCCACATAATTTGCTAAAGGGAAACCCAAATATCAACATGTTATATATCGTCGCAATCAGAAAAATTAGCTCTTTAAAATATCCAAAAATATACATGATGTTTATTTTTAAAAACAAGACATTATATATTGTCCCACTTTTACGATACTCCCTGTATAAACCACAAGTCTACCCCTCTAAAGCCCGATACCTACCTTACAACTTTTATATATAAATATACAGGGTGTACCGTTAATAATGGTCCATAGAGTAACTGCACATATTTGGGGCCAAAATATGACGATTGATACTGATACCTATGTCTTACAGAAATGTTGTTTGTTTAAGAGATACAGGGCGTTGAATTTCATTTTTGAAATTGAATTATAGCCACATCTCCCAAAATAATCAAGCTGCTGAGCTGAAATTTGGCACTGCTGTGTTTTTGGGGATGGAGAATAAGCTGAAAATTACAATTTTTACGTAACTCACAGATAGCGCCACTTGCTCTGTTTTTGGATCAAGCTTTTACTCTTAACTTTTTGGTCTTTCAGGGCCATCACTTTAGAGCATCTTTTCATTCTGTAACAAAAAGGTACTCTTGTTTCATAACGATAAAATCAACCGTTTGCGTTGAAATTGGCAAAATGTGCCCCGAAACACCTGTAGACTCCAACATTCGAAAAATAAAATTTTTACCTGCTACTTTCAATGTTACAGATTCACTGTACCATTTAAAGTGAGAAAAAAATTGCTATGAACAATGTACCAAAAATGTTTTGCTTTCAAAATGAAACGGATTGAAAGTTGGCAAAATTTGGACACTCTATTTCAAGAAAACGAATGGTGATTCGACCAATGCCCATCTGGCATTTTTTTCTTCATTTTGAATGTACAGTCGATTTGTGACATTTGAAAGTGGTAGCTGGAACTTTTATGTTTTGAATATGGGTGTTAACAGGTGTTTCGGGGCACATTTTGCCAATTTCAACGCAAACGGTTGATTTTATCGTTATGAAACAAGAGTACCTTTTTGTTACAGAATGAAAATATGCTCTAAAGTGATGGCCCTGAAAGACCAAAAAGATAACCCCAAAAAAGTTAAGAGTAAAAGCTTGATCCAAAAACAGCGCAAGTGGCGCCCTCTGTGAGTTACGTAAAAATTGTAATTTTCAGCCTATTATTCTCCATCCCCAAAAACACACCAGTGCCAAATTTCGCTCAGCAGCTTGATTATTTTGAGAGATCTGGCTATAATTCAATTTCAAAAAATGAACTTCAACGCCCTGTAAACAACATTTCTGTAAGACATAGCCTCAATCGTCATATTTTGGCCCCAAATATGTGCAGTTGCTCCATGGACCATTATTAACGGGACACCCTGTATTTAAAAATTCTATCTGCAAAAATTAGGGAAATAATAGGGGGGTTGAAGTTTTCGCGTGAAGACCCTGTACCTAACCAAGAACCTATCTTCAATATTATCCATTATTTTCTTCCATAATTGTCCATTGAGTCCGACACCAAAAATATACCTACCTATGTCAGATGCCTGCAGAAAGACGCGCTTAAAGATGTTCGGCAAGACCCCCAAGTTGGCCAGAAGTGCTGGCTTCTTTTAATATGTAATCCCCGCGAGTGACCCCGTTCCATCTGGCGCCGAATCGCGCAATATCCGAGTCATAGCCCATGAATTCTAAGCGCCCCTCTCGCCGGTCTGCGACACCGCCAAGATATTGTTCCAGCAAACTTATTGTGCCGCAGTATAATTTCCCCCGAGCTCCTAGTTTACATAATATGTTTATAGCGGGCCCTGCCGCTTGTTTCTTGTTTGTTCGCCTGCACAGTTTACGAATGCCGGCGCGCCGGTCGTCGCCCGCCACTTGAGCCGCTCAGAAATTGAATTTCGAATATTACGGGATATTTGCGCAAGTTTCCTTTGAATTAATTATCGACCTGCCCCCGGAGGATTGGGGGCAACACCGGAACCAGAAGCGGTGCCGAGAAGAACATTCTGCGAACAATCATCCATATAATCTCGATTGGAAACTTCCAGACAGAATGTGATGAATCTAAGTTTCTTCCGGATGGACCCTGCGTCGGCGAAACTTCTCGTTCCAAGCTTTCGTCCTCGATTGCACGGGACATCCTCAGGGCGCGACAGTCACACTAAGACTGAGTGTGATCGTCACTAACTTTATCGTTTTCTACTCTTCAAGCTCTTTCATTTGATACCCATATTAAGGGGGTTGACAAAAAATAGGTACATCATCCGCCATCTTGTGGCGACGGCCATTTTGAAAGTATTACAATATTGAGTATTGCATATTGTATTGTCAGCAGAACTAAAGGTGTATGCAAAATTTCAGCTCAATAGGATGTCAAGAAGCGGTTCTAATTCAGCTTGCAAGATTCGACCCACACAAACATACATACGTAATATGTACATACATACGTAATATGTACATACATACATGCATTCATTCATACATACATACCTACCTACATACTAACTGGGAAAGTTAAATTAAATAAAAGCTTGTAATAAAAGCTTGTAAAAATCCCTATGAATAATGTACCAAAAATTATTACCTTTCAAGAAGGAACCGCTTGAATTTGATAAAATTTTGACACCCTATTTAAAAAAATTTCGACGCAAACGGTTGACTTTATCGTTATCCACTTTTGTTGGCAAATGAAAAGATGTACTAAAATGATGCAACTGCAAGACCAAAAAGATGACCTCAACGAGTGAAAGCGCACGATCCAAAAACGGCGCAAGTGGCGCCCTCTCTGTGAGATACGTAGAAATTGACATTTTACATACCCAAAAACACAGCAGTGCCAAATTTCAGTTCAGCAACTTGATTATTTTGCCATAATACATTTTCAAAAAAAGAACTCCACTGCCCTGTATCTTAGTAACTACTGAGATTTGTTGGTAAATTGGCGAGTGGTATATAGGGTGGTCGACAATGCAATTATGGTGTGGGTGTAGGTATACTGTTAAAATGTGACAAAATATAACAACAGCTTAAAATAAATAGCTCACAAAGTAATTAGTAGTAGCAACCAGGTAAAAATTAAAATAAGTCAGATTGCAAGCTCAACTCAACAGTCAGTGGGTGCTGATTCTGGCAACTTGCCAGACTTTCATGGAAGTATTTCTAAGAATTTTATTATAATGATAATTTTCATATATAGAAAGATAGAAAATTGTCTGGCCACCTCAGGGGCACCTCACAATGGATGGATGAATATGACTACATCTGTCACCAACAAACAACATCAACACACATTATCCGGTTTTCTCTGTTACCCTACTATGATTCAACGATATAAATTCTGTATAATAAAACACGCACCCGCAAAGCTTGGAGCTATGATTAGATATTTTGTCCGAGGAGTACCAAATAGGCTTTTAATTTTTTCCTCGCTTTAGTTTAAGAATGTTGGGGTTTAACCTCTTTTAAAAACACCTCTGAGGTGACGTCAATGAGCTACAAATATCGTACCTACATACCAATGACGTCAAAACCTATAGACGTGGTGCCCCATTGTTAAAATGCCCTTTATTTTGACTCCAAGATTAAATATATCCATACTACTCTAAAAACATGCTACAAACAAAGACAGAAAATCAACCGTCAACCAACTATACACCCCGTGATTCCCGGTTATAGTTCCTCGCATGTTTTTTCTTGTTTGGGGGCGCCGGAAGCATCGGAACCTCACCTGAAGGACTCGGGGGATGCTCTAACGACGCCAGCCTTCGAGCCCAGAGTCGAAATAAGTTCGCTACGGCTCGATAAAAAGGGGCAATTTCTGACAATCTCGCGACATTTTCGGAATAATTTAATGGAGCGCTTAGATTGTGATTAGTTCTGGGCGTCAAGCGTTTATCAAAACAAACCTGTCTATAGGTTCTGACGTCATTGGTACATACATTTGGCAATTTGGATCAGTCCAAATTGTGTGTGTATGATCTCTAACCTGTTTCCAGCTGAAACATTTTATACAATGACAAAGATGGCAGTAGTACCTATAGTATAACCTAAAAGTAAACAAAATTCATCAGATTACAAATCATCAGTGACGACGATCGTTTTATTTTTGTTTGATACTTTTAGTTTAGAGACCTGTAAAATCAACGAGATGGACCGGCACCGTCGCATTAACAAGGCCCGCCAGCTGAAAGCGATGAGTCATCCAAGGGAGGTGAGCCTAAGGCGCCAAATTCAAATTTCAAGGTGTCAACTTGGTAAATTTGGTAAAAAAAAACACTTTAAAATGATTGTTTACATATTTAGCTCATGGTTTTACAACACGGATAATAATCTACGAGAGTGAAAGTCATATTTTCAAGGGGTTTTGGTGCATTTAGATATCTACCGGTAAAATTTTCGTAAATGCCAATTATTTCTTATTTGCCTGCCTAGATACAACTAAATTCGAATAAATAAAACCATAAAACTTACTGATTTCAGGGTTGTTACGTTTAATTACGTAAAATTGTTAGGTATAACTCCAACAGTCCAAATCAAAATCCTGGAAAACTGTGTAGGAACAAAATCTCTTTTGATGGCCTTAACCTACTTTTCCCTTAAAATCGGGTCTTTATGGAGGAAAAAGCGGACACATTAGGACCGCCTTTGTAGTCCGAAACTATAGACACAACCTAAAACCTATAAACTGAAATTGAACTTTAATCACTTTATTCTGAACCACTGCTGTTTTACCACCTTATTAATAAAACTCCACGTCCTATATTACTAAAAAACACAGTCCAACACACAACAAACGCTCTTTAAAACAGGAAAATCGCCAGACAAGTAAATGTAAACAACTTCAAAAAGCAACCTCCCGACCTCCCTGTGATGACGTAGTGAGGTTTCGCGTCGCCAGCTGGCAGGCCTTTATCATTGCGACGGTGCCGGATGGACTTGCTTCCATGACAGCTAGCATTGTTTAATCTTCATGTTGTCAACTATTGTCAACTACAAGAATTCTTTTGTTAGGACCAGTAGTGTGCAAACGAAACCAATAACAATAAAGATATCATTCTTATTTCAGTTTTTGACTCTTTATTTCAAATTGCTTTCTGAAAAGGGGTCACCGACTCTAAACCCTCCCTATATATTTTGATAGATAATGGTGACTGCCATGTCCCATATTCGCTCCCCTTAAGGCTTTAAGCGCTTCGACCGTGTCCGTCCATTTCTGCCTTAGTGAATCCATCTCCTGCGGCTGTGTCCCGACACTTAGAATCATCGTCGGTCGGCTTGCGGGAAGCCGATTTACCGACGCATTTGCATACCGGATGATTCGGTTTCTCTGGGGAAAATATGCGCATAAACATTCAGGCATAGGTATATATCCCCAAAGGCGCAAAAGAGTTCATTTTCGAGAGCAAGAAAACAATCAATAATGTTGCGTTGTTACCTTGCCGAGAATGGTGTATGTATACTTTTATTTGTGTGAATTAGTTTCCAAGAGCTATCACACAATATCTCCCCCTCGCCCGATTGTTACCCCAAACCTTCCAACAAGTTTACCTGCCTTCCCAAACTACTCCTAATCCCCGCATCCCGAAACAACCCTCCGGAGGCACTTTCCCCCCCTCCCCCCCATGCATATAACATCGGCGGCCGGAATATCCGCGACCGCCGCGTATGCAGGCTTGCGAGCGAACTGGCGGGCCCGATCAATCCCCAACAAAGCCTCCATTAGGGCCCAACTTCCGGCCGCGTCTTACCTCGCCCCCGGAAGTTGGGTCCGAGTCGCCCCGCCGCCCCGGCGCGACCCCTAAGCCGCCCCGAACGGGTAATTATGCGGCCGGTTGCCGGCGGGTGGGGCGGGGGCGGATTACGTCTTGCAACTATTGTCCGGACTGTCCGCAGATGTGGGACCTTGTTAAGAAGTTCGCGCCGGGGCATCCTCGCGCCGCGGCTTAATGGGGGATGTGGTCGATCGGGTCCATTAGTGGCGTGGCTTCCCGGTGTCTATTGTTGGAGATTAGATTAATATTATTGCTGCGTCGTCTCCCGGACGGAAGTCTACTAAGTGTTGCACACAAAGGAGGTTTACGTATAGTTGGTGTGTGTCTTCATTTAAATTCGTGACGTATTTTTCTTATATCTAAGGATTTTCTCCTTAAAATGTCCCACAGGGCTCGCATTCCGATAAAGAATATCGCGTGACCGGCATGTCTTTGTAAAGTTAAATAGGCACAGCCACAACACCAATCAAGGAGGAATGGTTTTGATGTGTTCCGCACGTGTGGTTCTTAGAAACGTCGCAAGTTGCCTTGCCGTCGCGCTTTGCGCTTAAAACACGGCGTACACGAGCTATTTATTGGCTTTTATGTAGTTTAGATCGTTTGCAATAATTACGTTCAGTGTCGTGCCGGAGTAATTCTTTCTTCCTTCATAATAGCAGAGTTGTCAGTATGCTAAACTGATATTTCCAAACTTGAGACAATTGAGACAATAATCATCGTGATGTTTGATAGCCATAGCTACATCGCGTCTCAATTGCTCGTTATTCAATTATCCGTTTTACAAAGTATGTAAGCACCAGGTGTTCAAGGGTTTAGTAGTTTTAGAAGGTTTGAGTAATATTCGGATGAGAAATAATGGGGGTATGCATTTACTACATTGTTGAGCGTCACCTTGATGTCCTCAGCTGATGGGGATCAGTGGTTCGTGCCGCACCGTAGTTCTCGCTTAAAAAATCATTAACTTTAGTAGGTATGTTGAAGAGATTACTTACAGTAATATATAGGACATGATGCGCGAGCCCCCTTTATTGGCCGTCTGCGGTAGTGTAGGTTACACCTAATACCTATTTGTGTATATAAAGACATCGATTAGTGAATGCGAGCCGCGTGGCGGCCAGCTTAGATTTGCACGACGATACACGTGCGATAAAACATTTCTCGATTTGACAGCCACGAAACGTAAACCAGGCCGACGGGCATGTCGGAATGGGGCGGAAAAAGTGGCGCGGCGGCCGTTTAAGCGGCTCCGATTCGGCGTCGCGCGGCGAGCTACGTGCGCGCCAAAAAACCCGCTCCGTGACCGATGCCGGTGATTGGATTCCGGAGTGCGCGCGTTCCGCGCCGTTTTCTCCGGCGGATTCTTCATGTGTGGCGCGAAGACGGGCCCGGGCCGCGTAAACACCGCGGAAAACGAAAATACCGATCGGTGTTTATTTATATTGTTGCGAGTACGAAGAATTCGGACGGTTCACGACGACCGGCACCGGCGGCGAGCTACGTGCGCGCCAAAAAACCCGCTCCGTGACCGATGCCGGTGATTGGATTCCGGAGTGCGCGCGTTCCGCGCCGTTTTCTCCGGCGGATTCTTCATGTGTGGCGCGAAGACGGGCCCGGGCCGCGTAAACACCGCGGAAAACGAAAATACCGATCGGTGTTTATTTATATTGTTGCGAGTACGAAGAATTCGGACGGTTCACGACGACCGGCACCGGCGGCGAGCTACGTGCGCGCCAAAAAACCCGCTCCGTGACCGATGCCGGTGATTGGATTCCGGAGTGCGCGCGTTCCGCGCCGTTTTCTCCGGCGGATTCTTCATGTGTGGCGCGAAGACGGGCCCGGGCCGCGTAAACACCGCGGAAAACGAAAATACCGATCGGTGTTTATTTATATTGTTGCGAGTACGAAGAATTCGGACGGTTCACGACGACCGGCACCGGCGGCGAGCTACGTGCGCGCCAAAAAACCCGCTCCGTGACCGATGCCGGTGATTGGATTCCGGAGTGCGCGCGTTCCGCGCCGTTTTCTCCGGCGGATTCTTCATGTGTGGCGCGAAGACGGGCCCGGGCCGCGTAAACACCGCGGAAAACGAAAATACCGATCGGTGTTTATTTATATTGTTGCGAGTACGAAGAATTCGGACGGTTCACGACGACCGGCACCGGCGGCGAGCTACGTGCGCGCCAAAAAACCCGCTCCGTGACCGATGCCGGTGATTGGATTCCGGAGTGCGCGCGTTCCGCGCCGTTTTCTCCGGCGGATTCTTCATGTGTGGCGCGAAGACGGGCCCGGGCCGCGTAAACACCGCGGAAAACGAAAATACCGATCGGTGTTTATTTATATTGTTGCGAGTACGAAGAATTCGGACGGTTCACGACGACCGGCACCGGCGGCGAGCTACGTGCGCGCCAAAAAACCCGCTCCGTGACCGATGCCGGTGATTGGATTCCGGAGTGCGCGCGTTCCGCGCCGTTTTCTCCGGCGGATTCTTCATGTGTGGCGCGAAGACGGGCCCGGGCCGCGTAAACACCGCGGAAAACGAAAATACCGATCGGTGTTTATTTATATTGTTGCGAGTACGAAGAATTCGGACGGTTCACGACGACCGGCACCGGCGGCGAGCTACGTGCGCGCCAAAAAACCCGCTCCGTGACCGATGCCGGTGATTGGATTCCGGAGTGCGCGCGTTCCGCGCCGTTTTCTCCGGCGGATTCTTCATGTGTGGCGCGAAGACGGGCCCGGGCCGCGTAAACACCGCGGAAAACGAAAATACCGATCGGTGTTTATTTATATTGTTGCGAGTACGAAGAATTCGGACGGTTCACGACGACCGGCACCGGCGGCGAGCTACGTGCGCGCCAAAAAACCCGCTCCGTGACCGATGCCGGTGATTGGATTCCGGAGTGCGCGCGTTCCGCGCCGTTTTCTCCGGCGGATTCTTCATGTGTGGCGCGAAGACGGGCCCGGGCCGCGTAAACACCGCGGAAAACGAAAATACCGATCGGTGTTTATTTATATTGTTGCGAGTACGAAGAATTCGGACGGTTCACGACGACCGGCACCGGCGGCGAGCTACGTGCGCGCCAAAAAACCCGCTCCGTGACCGATGCCGGTGATTGGATTCCGGAGTGCGCGCGTTCCGCGCCGTTTTCTCCGGCGGATTCTTCATGTGTGGCGCGAAGACGGGCCCGGGCCGCGTAAACACCGCGGAAAACGAAAATACCGATCGGTGTTTATTTATATTGTTGCGAGTACGAAGAATTCGGACGGTTCACGACGACCGGCACCGGCGGCGAGCTACGTGCGCGCCAAAAAACCCGCTCCGTGACCGATGCCGGTGATTGGATTCCGGAGTGCGCGCGTTCCGCGCCGTTTTTTCCGGCGGATTCTTCATGTGTGGCGCGAAGACGGGCCCGGGCCGCGTAAACACCGCGGAAAACGAAAATACCGATCGGTGTTTATTTATATTGTTGCGAGTACGAAGAATTCGGACGGTTCACGACGACCGGCACCGGCGGCGGATCGTCTAACTTTTTTTTTTGTGGTCATCACGATGACCTAACCTAATCAATAGATTTCCTGTTTCTGTCGCTATGTCGTTCAGTTTCTGTTAAATGGCTTATTTATGCCTGGTGCATATAACTATATAATTAAGCAACCTATACCTCGCAAAAATACGTCCGACAGAGAAATACTTGGCGGCCATTTTGAACCCTAAATGAAGCAGGTTTTTTAAAATGGTATATACAGAGTTTTAATAGGCGTAAAAGAAAATTATTTTCTGTTTGAAATTTTATTTGTTGTACAGTTCTTGTCTAAATTATAATAATTTTACCGTTTACTTGTTGATGCGACCGATTCTTCATATTGCAATATTTCTTCCAGCATTAACTATCTCTTTACCTTCTATATTTCTACAGGGTACCCCATTTCAAATAGAAGCAACCCAGCGTAAAATATTTTCCACCCGATTTTAGTAGTTTTTTTTCTAAAGATAGGTCACAAAAAACTCTTTTTTTACTTTGGTGCAAAATTTCAGGTCCTAATCTCAATTTTCAAAGCCTACTATGACACCCTAAATCCCCCGTATACCAAATTTGAACAAACAATATACAGGGAGTTCCATTCTGCAGGGTGTCAAAGTTGAGCAAAATAGGAATTTAAAGGCATCTGGAGTGTGCCAACGAAATCCCGTCAGAACAGATGAATGATCAACAGGACTATTCAAAGTGTCGCTGTGCAAAGATTCAATACAAAAATGTACAGGGTCTTTTTCTCTGGACCATCTCAAAATGCTGAATTTTATACTGGTCAGAAGTGCTCAGGAATCGTTGGAAAAAATTGATAATCGCAAAAGTAATTTTTTTCTTTACAAAATGCCAACCAACAAATAAAAAGAATTTAAATTGTTGGACCTTTATCAATAAAGTCACTGTCTAAGATAGTGATGTAAAAATTTCTTGTTCTTGTCTTGCTCTTTCTTGTTCTTGTCTTGTTCTTGCTGCAAGAACACGACAAGAAGTAGTGGAGCAAGGAGCAAGACAAGAGTAGCTCCAGCAAGAAGACAATATTTTTGTCAAGAAATTTGCAAGAAACAAGATTTCTTGCTTTCTACCGATGGCAAGTAAATGAGACAAATAAACAAGGGAAACGTGATTTATTTAAATCATATTAATAAGAAACAAAGTAGGTAATTCTTTTATACAAAAAAAACTGAAACTACAGTTTGTTCAGCGAATGTTCGGCCCTACGTCACAACTCCCGTCCTTGTCTTACTCGTGAATATACGATGGATATCGGTCGTATATTCACGAGTTAGACAAGGACGAGAGTTGTGACGTAGGGCCGAACATTCGCTGAACAAACTATAGGTACCAAGGTAGGTACCTACTTAAATCTTAAACGTGAACATGACATTACTGACATTACTAGTAACTAGTTATCTGTATTTCTTACACTGCCCCATGAATTTAGACAGAGAAGGCATGATTCAGAATTTAGCCTATTTTGGTGTTTATAACCAATGATGCCTTCGAAAAAAGTCTTTCGGCAGGAACTGACGTTGCCATAGTACCTACTTAGAATATCCCTGGCCATTTTAGATAAAATAGGGTGGCTCGCTCGGCGCCGGCGAGCGCGCAGAAGGCGTAAAATAAAGGGAATCCCCGAAAAAGAGTTGGGGAATCCCCTAAAAAGCAAGAACAAGAAGTAAGCAAGAGTCTTGCTAGCAAGACAAGAAATAACTGTGCAAGAAATTTGCAAGACAGAAGTAGTTTTACATCTTGCCTTGCTTAGCAAGACAAGACAAGAAGTTGCCGAGCAAGACAAGAAATCTTGTTTTTTACATCACTAGTCTAAGATGATACATTTTCTGTGTGTTTCCTGTTGTGGCACATATGGACTTACTGACTTTCATGCTTCTGTATTTTTAGACTTAGTTCGTTTATAGTGTCTGCGGCGGTTTTGATATATTTCATTTTTGACACCAAAAAATTCATTATTTTGAGATGGCACAGAGAAAGAAACCCTCTCTATTTTTATTGGATCTTTACACACCAACACTTTGAGTGGTCCTGTTGACCATTGAACTGTTTTAAGGGGATTCCATGACTTGCCAGATGCCTTTAAAATTCCTATTTTGCTCTACTTTGACACCCTGCAGGATAGAACTCTCTGCATATTTTTTGTTCAAATTTGGTTGGGGGTTTTAGAGTGTCCTGATTAACACTGAGGTGTCAGATTTTAAATAAAAAAATCGCTAAATGATTCCGTCACTTTTTACTGGAAAAAAATTGTAGTAGGCCTTGAAAATAGAGATTAAGACCTGAAATTTTGTGCCAAAGTGGAGTTTTTTGTGATCTATATTTAGAAAAAAAATCGGCTAAAATCGAATGAAAAATAAAAATTTTACGGGTGCTTCCATTTGAAATGGGTCACCCTGTATATTCAGTACAGCAAAGTTTTTTTGGCGGAGTGGTTGCTGCTTTTATATATAGTGTGATCATTTAAGTGTACAACATATGGGATTTTTTATTAATTGCACAACCAAAATACAGATATTGCCGAAAGTTGATGAATGTTCAATAATATTAGGTGCACTTAGAATGGTTGCAAGTTAAACAGCATATAGGGTAGGACAAAAAATTTAAAAATTGTTCAATAATACAGTAGGTTACCCTTATTTCAGAAAATTCAGCAAAATGTTATTAAGATCTGTTTGAGATATGTATTTTATAATAAATTTTCGCAATGACAATAACAAGTACCTAATTAATTAAGATGAAGCCATCAAACATCACGATTATTATTGTCTCAATTATCGATTATGTCAAGTTTGGAAATATCAGTTTAGCATACTGACAACTCCGCTATTATGAAAGAAGAAAGAATTACTCCGGCACGACACTGAACGTAATTATTGCAAACGATCTAAACTACATAAAAGCCAATAAATAGCTCGTGTACGCCGTGTTTTAAGCGCAAAGCGCGACGGCAAGGCAACTTGCGACGTTTCTAAGAACCACACGTGCGGAACACATCAAAACCATTCCTCCTTGATTGGTGTTGTGGCTGTGCCTATTTAACTTTACAAAGACATGCCGGTCACGCGATATTCTTTATCGGAATGCGAGCCCTGTGGGACATTTTAAGGAGAAAATCCTTAGATATAAGAAAAATACGTCACGAATTTAAATGAAGACACACACCAACTATACGTAAACCTCCTTTGTGTGCAACACTTAGTAGACTTCCGTCCGGGAGACGACGCAGCAATAATATTAATCTAATCTCCAACAATAGACCCCGGGAAGCCACGCCACTAATGGACCCGATCGACCACATCCCCCATTAAGCCGCGGCGCGAGGATGCCCCGGCGCGAACTTCTTAACAAGGTCCCACATCTGCGGACAGTCCGGACAATAGTTGCAAGACGTAATCCGCCCCCGCCCCACCCGCCGGCAACCGGCCGCCTAATTACCCGTTCGGGGCGGCTTAGGGGTCGCGCCGGGGCGGCGGGGCGACTCGGACCCAACTTCCGGGGGCGAGGTAAGACGCGGCCGGAAGTTGGGCCCTAATGGGGGCTTTGTTGGGGATTGATCGGGCCCGCCAGTTCGCTCGCAAGCCTGCATACGCGGCGGTCGCGGATATTCCGGCCGCCGATGTTATATGCATGGGGGGGAGGGGGGGAAAGTGCCTCCGGAGGGTTGTTTCGGGATGCGGGGATTAGGAGTAGTTTGGGAAGGCAGGTAAACTTGTTGGAAGGTTTGGGGTAACAATCGGGCGAGGGGGAGATATTGTGTGATAGCTCTTGGAAACTAACGAACTCTAATTGGAGGGAAAGTCAATAGTCTTATAGAAATTTAATTTTAGAGGGGAAGCGATACTAGTTTACAAAACACAGTAAGATACATGTTTATATATTTTCTTGTTTTTCACATGAGCTTCATATTCATGACTTTCTCATTTTTACAAGCTAAGGACAAATTAAATATGGGAATGATTTGACATAAAAGAACGAATGGAAATCAGAACACTATAATGAATGAGGGCAAAAAGTGAGTACAAATTAACTAAGGCTATTAACTTGTATTGGACATATTTACAGTCATATACTTATGAGGTTATGTTGTGACAAAAAAAATAACAATCTATGGGTGTAATATGTATCTATATATGAATAGATATATCTATATAATATATTCTACATACGTTATTCAGTTACTAATCTACAATATAAACATTTTAAGTTTTTTCAACAAAAACTAGGTGAAATAAAAACAAAGAAATCTTTACCCCTTCATATCATGGAAACCGTTCACTTTACCATAATTCTGTATATAACAATTCTTGTTCGGAATTTAATGTATCTCATTTGCGTATAGGATGACGTTTGCGCTAAACCTCATAGTTTACTAGATATTCACGCAAAACTGCGAAAAATAAGAATTTCCTGCCCTTTTCACCCCCTCCCCCCGAAACCCGACGCTGGTGGTGGTGTAACTTTTTAGTACTAACTCTTAGGAGGGTATGGAACTATTTCGCGCTAGAAAGGACTTTTTTTTTATGTTTGGGTTTGGCCTAATTTTGTGTTAGTTTTACTGTACTATTTGTTGGGGATTGATCGGGGCTGAACTTCGCATATGCTGTCGAGGTGCCTCCCATCTCCCTGCTGAGTTAATGTTAGTTGCTTTCATATAAACAATGTGTAGCTTATGAAAATATGTCAGTACCTACTTTTTTCCGCTAGTTTCAAACATGGAGCCGCCCAAAAAGTGGATTGTTATTCTCCTACGATCGCCTTGGTGTATAAAATCAATCAACTCCGTAGGTTTACAGAATCGAAATCGAATATTAAGCGTCTCCGCAGCCTTTCATTTCGACAGTGATTGTTTCCATTTCGTTTTTTCGACGTAAAAGTCTCCACGTCCTTTCCCAATCTGTGAATATGATAAATAATTGTTATTTGAGAAATTTTAATTGCCACGGCCCATGCCGTAATGGCCGCAGTATGACATGGCGGTTTGGCGTAATAAGTTTTCGTTTTGGTATGGCCGCGGCCGAATCATGTAACGTAACTAATTAAAGGCTCAATGACGTATGTGCATACATCCAACGTTCGGAAACATTCCAACCAGTTTCAATTAGAAAAACAATGTTTTTCTTGAATTGTGTAGGTCATATCTACATAGTTATGATATGGGTTGTATAAAGTCATTTTGTTTTCTTGTTCCAGAATCTCTGGCGCAAGAACTGGAAATGGAGAGGAAATCCCGACAGCAGCACGTCGAAAGGGAAGTGAAGTCCCCGCTCCAAGACCGAGCGAGCTACTACAAAAACTCAGTGTTGTTTACGAGTAGTGCAACCTAAATTGTGTTTCGAAGTAATTTAATCGTTTTAGAGACTAGAAAAGTGTTTGCTTAGAAAAATTTTTGAACTTTGATATGCGGACAAGATTGTAGATATATCCTGGCAGTGCTAGGGAACGAAATAATCTCTAATATACAAATTATAACGTATTGAAGAATTTACATATATGTAAATATCACTATAGCAGGTACCTATCCAGTGGCGTTAGACATTATGACGAAATTCGAAAACGTCCTGAACTTTCCAAGCATATCAATTGTTTCATTTTAAGCGAAAATTTAATTTTCCTTAAGACTGATTTTGGGCATAGTGCTGAAAACTAGATTTTCACAAATGTGTTATAAAACATGTAGATTAGTAGTTATTTAATAACACAAGAAACGTACTTGTAAATCTGTAAAAAGTGTATTGCTAGTGCGTAATTAAAAATATCAATAGTTATAGCTTTTAACTAAGGATTGTTACAATATGTAAAATTTAGGCAATTTTAATTTTGATTACTAAAGCACAGCGTTTCGGTTTTTCGACTCATATAAATAAATACCGCATTTTTATAATGTATACGCTATTTCGACAATCATTGTGTCTATATCATTATTACACAATGTTTTTAAAAATTTACAAATCTCAGTATTACTATTATACATTTCGTGCAATATCAACAAATAATCTAGATTACTTACAAGAAGTTAGGAATCAGATTAATGAGCATACTTATCTACCAGATTATTTCAGTAACATATTCGTTATATTCAGCATATAGCACAGTTTTGTTATACATGGCTTTATATTATGATATACTTCAAGTTTTAAAAATAGTTCCACTACTTTAAGAAAATGTACGTGTTTAGATATTATATATTTGTAAGAGGCAGTATGTGTGTGTATTTATTGTAAATATTTTATTGCATGTGTGTGCCTTGTAGAGAAATATAAAATCATGTAAAACTCTGCTTATTTTTTTATTATCCCTTTGTCAGTTTTATCAAAAAGCAACAACTTTTTTCAATTTTTTTCGGAAACCTCTTAGTTTTCAAAATAAATATTTTCAAAATTTTAATATATTTTTCTTATCTTTCATTGTAGCATTAGTCGAAACTCTTGGTTGATTAAGTAATGATATACGTAGTAATAAAAAAAATACAAATAATGAGGACGAATTAAGTTATCAAATTATACATAGTTCTAAATAATAACATAGGTAGGTATATCCTATACTAAGTAAGAAAGGATCAAAATAATTATTAAAAATGCCACATTTTTGACTTAACAATATCAACGATATTATTATTTAAATATCAGTTGTAATTTCCACAAGGCCCCAGTTGTAACAACTTTTGACACATTGCGCTGTAAAACCAGTCTATTAACTACGAGTGCCAATGCTAGAATAATTTTAAACACATATACAATATGATTCGGCTGTCATCGGCCGCGATCGGGAAGTTATCCGTTTTCTAGAGGTGTTCGTACCACAGCAACAAGTCACGAGAGGCTAAAACCAGTGGGTTGCGTTCCACGTTTTCATTGGTCGACTCAAGGTTACATGAATATTAAGCCTCTCGTCTTGTATTCAGTAGCCCGTTGTGATATAAATTAAGCAAATGAATTAAGAAATAACGTCAAATCTCGATGAATTTTTACTGTATGCAGCCCAAACTGATCACCAACCTATTTTACACCTTTTGCAACATCGAAACTTCTCGAATACCCGCGGAAAAACCGAAATTTTGAAAGATTTGTGCTGTGTTTACATCCGGCCCGGCCGCTGTTTTCGCCCGACATTCGGCGCGCGCCGAATGTCGGGCACAAATCTTTCAAAATTTCGGTTTTTCCGCGGGTATTAGCGAAGTTTCCATGTTGCAAAAGGTGCAAAATAGGGTAGTGATCAGTTTGAGCTGAATTCATCTCGATTATAGAGGTCAGATTCGTGGTCAGGGACCTCGAAAATGGGGGGTAGTCAAAATTTTAAGAAAATCGGGCGGTATATTCCATAATTTTCATATGTTCTTCAGATAAGTAATTAACTAAGCTGGAAGGAACTATTGCAATGCAATGTGATTCTAAACAACCTCACAAGCGTACAATGTCCAAATTCATGTAACCTTGAGTCGACCAATGAAATCGTGAAACGCAAAGTGGGTTTTAGCCTCTCGTCAACAAGTTTAACAGTTCGAGAATGGTATAGGAATGGTATATGCTACCAGCTTGAAGTTCTGAAGAGAGTTCCCGGCGTAAGTTTCGCCGTGATATAGTAAATTCGTTAGTGTTGTAAATGCGCAATCAATTTTAATAATAAAATCGATTCCTTTACAAAAGTATATCTTGGACATTAGCACCCTGGCCTATGCTATACCTAGGCACCACACATTATAACGGCAAATAAATAAGTAGGCAAAGAAATGTGTTAAAATCCTCGCCTCCTATTTTCACGCAATTACCGAGTGTTGAGCGTGTAAACTAACGCCTAAACGTGTAAAAAACGCTTTTAATTAGGTATCCCGGCGGTATCACACCCATGTTATCGAATTTCCCATAATTGTGGCGCACAGTCGAAGCGAAAATGACCGAGTGCGCTGTGCCACACCTACCTGGCGCGACTTCGAAATCCCAGCACTCCGAATTCTCGCCACACCGACTTACCGGCAGGCCTTTCTTTCCCAACACCGCACCGCATCCGCCAGGCGATACCGTAACCGGATTTGCCATAGAGATCATATACAGGGTGTCCCAGCGGAAACGTAACAGGCTCTGTAACGGCCAGGAAAATTTTTTCTTGGAAAAGCGCAAAAATAGGTCAATTTTGTTTGGCAGGGGGACATCTTTTGGCATAAAATTGATAGATCTATCTGCAACCCCCTGAGCAGGGGTTGAACCCCTTCAAAAAATTTAAGTGGGAAGGGGGTTCATGTCGCACACCTTTGGAAACGTCTCTCAATCCTCTATACACCTGCATCAGATTTTCGAAAATCGAACGACTTTTCAAAAAGATACACCGGGTAAAATGCAAAACATTCATTTCCAATTATTGCCTGGTATTGTTAAACAATTAAGCCGAAAGTGGTGGTCGGGGGCTGTAAGTTATAGAAAGCATGTTCAGCAACATTACTTTGACGAAAATTTGATAAACGGGAGGAAATTGAAACTTTATTGTAATAAATGCTCAAAATGTTGCCCATTCACTGCCATGCAATAATAAAGATTTTGTTCAAAACGCTGCCGAACATTGTGCAACATTTCAGGGGTGATTTGTCGACATTCGTTTATAATACGGAGACGCAGATCTTTTATTGTATGACAAAACCAGGCAATAATTGGAAATGAATGTTTTGCATTTTTCACGCTGTATCTTTTTAAAAAGTCGTTCGATTTTCGAAAATCTGATGCAGGTGTATAGAGAATTGAGAGACGTTTCCAAAGGTGTGCGACATGAACCCCCTTCCCATTTAAATTTTTTGAAGGGGTTCAACCCCTGCTCAGGGGGTTGCAGATAGATCTATCAATTTTATGCCAAAAGATGTCCCCCTGCCAAACAAAATTGAGCTATTTTTGCGTTTTTCCAAGAAAAAATTTTCCTGGCCGTTACAGAGCCTGTTACGTTTTCGCTGGGACACCCTATATAGGTAGAGTGCTGAACAAGTCCGTTTTTATGGCAAATTGAGGATTTGCACATGCGCATTAGACCTTCAGACCGCTCAATTCTCCCTACAAACTTGTATATTGATAATAAATTAAGCTCACCTCAACGTGGACTGGTCAAGACTTCGATAACTAACAACTAGGTTCGTTTATACTTGTAAAACAAGTTTCGTCCAAACTACTAGAATTTGCTCGCCACATGTAGTGCAATGTCTAGCTTAGTCAAATTTTTAGGTTAAAAACGGCATTGTTTACTTCAACCGTACGTGCACAAACTTTTAAAGGTTTCGGTTACCGTGTAATTCTGAATAACGTGGTACCTAAGTGTTTAATATATTTTTGTAGCTTGTTGTATTGAATAAAAGTTATTTTATAATTAAAGTAGTTATATAACGCATTTAGTTACATTTGTTAACGATGGCAAAAAATTCTATGATATGTACATCGGATTCCTAATATGAGACACCCCAGTGTTCCTAATATGAGATATCTCATATAAGAAGACTCGCTTCATCCAATTTATATTCCTAATAACTTGAATAGAGTGTCAAGTGTAATATATAATTAAAGAGTTGTATACTGTGTTAAGTTGATAATAAAAATTATTTTGTGGTAAGTATTTTTGTTAAACCTTAATATGAGACTGTCTTATATTAGGCACCTGTTAAGTGTGTGTCAAGTGTTATGTAACTAAATTGTTGTGTACTAGGTTAGTTTGATATTCTTTTAAAGTTTTTGAAATAAAAATTATTTTGTGGCAAGTAGTGTTTTTGTTAAACCTGGATATGAAACTGTCTCATATTAGGCACCCAATTTTAAAAATTGAAGATTTGACTTTTTCTTCATAATTATCATTTACGCAACAACTGTTAATATTTGGCAATCCTACATAAACTGCAGTGAAAATAGAGACTATATTAAACATATTCGACGTAAGTTTACGCATTATAATATTAATATAGGACAGAATACAGAACAAAATGTAATGTGGTCTCATATTAGGGTACTTTCCTCTAAGCTACTAATAATTTCTTACACCACAATCATGTTAATATACTTACTTAAATGATGGTTTAGGTGGTTTTAATAGAAGAGTTGGTACTGCATTTTCAATTAGCTGCTTTTTGACTCGTTTCGTTTTTAAACACTCTGGTGTAAAATGAGCAGAACATATTCGAGATGATCACTTAATTAGATAAAACACTCAAACAACTAAAACGCGAAGAAACTATTAATAATTAGCTGAAAATCGAAAAAATTATGCCACAAAGCGTCTATGATGCAAACAATGGTAGGTTATACTTAGTTTGTCGCTGTCAAATGACTGTCAAAGAGTGTCAAGATTTACAAAACATTACCTCAAATTGCAAATGCGCATGTCCACTGGGCCTATTTATTACTATTTTTACTATTTTATGATTTTAAATTCGTCAAAGATTTTCCGCACATCCTATGTATAAAAAACATCGTCCAGCACTCTACCTATATACATGATCTCTATGGGATTTTCTCTACACCGAAATCGCCGCAGTCCGACTTTTCGTCTATGCGACGCAACGTTGTCATATCAAAAGTCTGCCTCGCAAAACCTGGGATTTAGGTTTAGCGAAAAGTATGCCGTGCGGGACGCTTCGGAAACAACCTTGGGTTGCGTAGAATAGCCGGCGGTGTCACATTTGATTAATGGCCGCGATGATTGGTCTAATAAAAAAAAATAAAAACCCATGAGAGAAAACGCATAATTGCCAAGCGTAATTTATATCGGTGTTGTCGCCGTTGCGCTATTGTGGCCCTAATTTGAATTGATTGTTTGGATTCTGCATTGCGGGCATCAATCCACTTGATTTAATTTGCGGATTTTTATGCGAGTGGCTGACACGAGTGTTGTGGAAACCGATCATAAGAGATACTTCGCAAAGTTTTTGCCCTTCATGCAAAAAGAAAACATTTGAAAATTGTCGCATGATAAAATAAACTACCTTCGAATATTGTGGACAAATCGCTAAATTTCCACAACGCGTTGTGATCAGAGAATTCGGGCAGTGGCAGTGGGATATCTGTAGCCAAATTTGAAGTAAAAAACAAAAAATGAAAATTCAACAAATAGATACACATCTCAACAATTTTCGAGATATTTCCCTAACATTTTTTAAACAGAGGTTTTCCCGAAAATAAGCTTCTTTTCTGCTTTCCTTTTTCTCTCTTTTCTTTGCTTTTTTTTACGACACTGGGATGAAGTTCAATACACGATATATAAATATCTTTTCTTGAAATCGTCAATGAAGTGTCTCAAAACCGTCATTAAAAGCTCAGAAATCGGCACTGAAGTAGCCCTATATTGTACGATTTGTTCAATATGTATCTTGGCGATATGTAAACATCAAACGTCAGACGCGGAGCCATCGCCCGTCAAAAGTGACCAAATATTCAAAACCCGTCCAATAAAGGCCCATTTAACGTTTCGTAGACAATGTGAAATTGTTACCTATAACAGCACAATCTTTCAATATACATATTTTAGTAGGTTGCACAACAGGCAGCAGTTTAGAGTTTCTGTCGGGAAGCGCCGTGCCTCGTCATACGTCATACTTGATCTAGGTAGAGCGATCGTCAAAGTCAAGCAACGCCGCGCGCAGTCGGTTCATGGACGGGTGATCCCTTATGATTTTTTTTTGCCTAATAAAACATTTTTATTTCCGATTTCAAAAAAATATATATAATAATATGTACCTCGGCACTAAAGTTCTTTTTATGATTTATGTGTTTTTTTTTGCCTCGGCCAGAGACCTCGGCAACTAAATTCCACATGAGTCATGAAAAGTTGAACTTCAGTGCCTTCGTACATAAATAACTATTACCTACCAAATTAAAAAAAGCCGCTAAAGAATTTCGTAGATACAGGTTGAGATACATACATTTTGAAATGTCATATTTTGAATATACAGGGTGAATCAGTTTTTTGTAGCAGAACTTTTACAGGTGATAGATCTTCAAAAAATAATCGCCATTTTTCGTAGAAACTATGTCTTTTTAAGGCTTGATAGAAAAGTTACAGGGTTAAAGTTGGAAAAAATAATGAGATATTTAAGTCATATTTGGTATAAGTTATAACAGCATGGGTTAACACAAAACTTGAACATCTTGCACAACCAGTAGCGGAGAAGTGGGTAATTGGTAAAATTATTTTTTAGAAAAAAAAATGAATCACGTATTGTAATAAAAGGTATTGCATTTTTTATGTAGATTTTAACTGCAGACAAAAATGTCCTCTTGGTATTTGTTCGCATGCGCATGATTTTATTTCAACTTTTTCTGTCACCGCACACTATTTTTCATTTTGTTTACTTAGAACACGCGATATAGGCACCGAGAGACGTTTTGTAAAGGACGCGGTGACGCGTGCCACGAACTTGACTGGCTGGGACTGGGGCTCGAGAACCGGGAGCCCTCTCGTATGCTGCAATCGCGTATAGCGGAAGCAGCCGACTCGGCCCGAATCGCGGCTCAAATATTCGATGATTATAAGTCTCTTTGTCTATGGTTGTCCCAAGCCATTTTTCTGGCTGCACTACCCCTCCGTGCTTATATTAATTTAAGGTAACTTCTTTTATTGTTTACAAAATCAAGGATTTTTACGCCCACATCAAAAACTCAAATTATGTAGATACGTATCCTTACTTAGTGCTTCGTGAGTATTCACCGATGTAAGCCGTAGGCCACATCCAGAAGTTTTCAAACTAATATAAAGTCCCGAATAATAATTAAGCAATCGGAACTATCGGAACTAAAGAGACTGTTGCGAATTTTCACCCGACCTCACCTTGCTCTAGTTCACTCCGGGTCCCAGGGCCCATTGTGCCGCGGAATTATCCGATCTGATTGATTCCGAGGTAAATGTATTCAAGAAATTTGCATACATCGTAAATACCGGCACCGTAATCAGTGCCGGTGCTCACCCAGGCGAGATATTGTCCCTGTAATTTTCTTACTCCCCAAACAGAGCTGTGTTCTTAAATTTACTGTTGATTGGTTACGTCGGCCGAGCCGGGCTGCAAGCCGGCCAAATCGTTGTGACGTTGTTTGTGCTCTCGCATAAGGGGACGTATTATTATCTCGTCCGGGCGGTTTTTTGCGATTCCGCGCATTAATTTCATAGAATGTGAATGTGGGGTGGCGATATAATAGCCGCGGATAAGAAATAAGAAATAATCGCTTAGTTACATAGGTACCTCTGTTTAGATGGAATATACAACAGACACAACTCTACACGAGTACACGAATGCTTGTTGTCCGTTTCAGTTTTTTTTAACTAGGTTTCTTCTCCTCCTGTTGGTCTGTGCGTCAAATTTTGCAAACGATTTTAAACCAATTTTTATTACTTCTTTGAAAACATCTTATTTTCATCTGTTTTAGCAATAATGAAAGATGGGGTTTTTCGGGCTAGCGCACGGAAACAGCGCATGGAAAAACTTTCCGTGCGTTGAATAAAAATACCGAATATATGGCTTTAAAATAGAAATATACAGCAAAGTAAACTCTATATGCTCTCTGATATTTAACATATACCTATTTTGTATTTTAATTCGTAAGTGTTTCAATATTTAGATACATTTCTGTAATATATTTGACGTTTTATTCACCTTATCTGACAATAACTAATTTACAACAAAGCACCTTTGAAATAATTTGAGAGTAACCATGGAAACGCATCATACATACCAAACACTATATTGTCTGCATTGTTTATTTTTTGTCAATTAAATTTATTATAATATGCCGATAAAATGTTTTAAGTTTCCGTTTTCAAAGAAATATAATAAAAAATATCGTTCATTACACGTCCAGAAATAGATTTTTCCGTGCTTGCATGACTTCCCGTGTTCGGCTGCGTCTCACACGGGAATTTGTCACGCGCGCACGGAAAACTTTTTATTTCCAGACTCGTAATGAAATATACTATTCCAGATGAGCTAGAGACTTGAAACTTTAAACATGGCTCAGAACTACATGACAATTAACAATTAACTCGCTATATGTATAAATATTATTATTATGGTATTTGTTATTATAAAAAATAAAAACCTTTTTAAAAACAAGCTTTTATTTAAACCATGTACTAAAACGAATAAAAAAAAATTAAAAACAGGTTTTTTCAGCCATGTACTAAAACGAATAAAATAAAATAAGTCTAGGTTTTCGTTAAGATAATTCAATCACAAATTAAAAATCTTGTCGCATGAAATGTCACCAGAACTAAAGGTGTATGCAAAATTTCAGCTCAATCGGATGTCAAGAAGTGGTTCTAATTCCGCTTGCAAGATTCGACCCATACATACTAACAAGTGAAGTAAATAAAAGCTTGTAAAAATATATATATAAATATTAAATAAAAATATTTGACTAGTGGAAATTTATGAACAGGTGAGCACATGCCAAAGCTGCTACTGAATAAAAATAACGTGTTAAAAATGTGTTAAGAAGAAAGAATGACAAATAAATAGACAGGCAAACAAGAAAGTTATTTAACAGTTTACAAGAATGCGACAACTAGAACCTCCAGCACCATAAGTTGGTGACTATAAGTCGGATCTGGAATTAATTTGTTTTAATATTAAAATAAAAATATTATGACATTAATTTTAATTCCTTTTTTTTTCAGGAAAATAACAATTAAACAGATTTATATATTATTGGTAGGTAGGTGTATAATATTTTTTTTACTACTACCCTGAGAAATCACCATTATTTACCTCATTCCTCTAATGAGAAGTAATATTTCTCTACCTAGGTAAATAATGATAATAAAAAAATACCTAGGTAAATAATGAAAAATTTTCTATGTGACATTTAAAAATTAGTGTCATTTTATCAGCTTGACAACTGAACTCCCAGGCTACTTGATATTTTGAAGTAATTGAAACAAGTAAGAAATGACTAAAATATGGCAATATTTCAACGTTAATAGTAAAAAAATTCTATATACACTTCGGTTAAGAAGGCCATTATTTACCTCGCATATTATATCCTTCGGCGCTACGCGCCTCAGGATATAAAAATGCTCGGTAGATAATGGCTCGCTTCTCAACCTAGGTGTATAATATACTATTTATTTCAAATATGATCAGATGAAGAGACACTGAAAATAAATCTGAAATTTGACATGTCTCTGTCATAATCTCATCAAAATGTTTAAAATCGGTGGCAAAACACAAGACTAAAAAGCATTTAATTTGTAATAGAGTTTTTCGCAACAGAACCTGAACTAAACTGATAAGACAAATTTTTCAATTCAGGAAATTTCATAATTCAAAAAAATAACTTCAACAACTTCTGTAATTTCGCTGAATTCAAGACCTTCCTTGGGTCATTCTTATTTTTTTGTTACCTCCCGGAAAAAATGGAAACTGAGAGAAAACTAATGTTCCTGTCATCTAGATTTAGACGAGGACCTACGTCAATAAGAACCCAGCTAATAAGGATTTCAGTACTAGCCTATTATTTTATTTACAACGTGATTTTAATTATATACAATTATGTTGCGTTGCACTGTACCAAAATACAGGGTGGCCTAGGAAGGACTCACTTTTTGTACAGTTTTTGAAATATAAATTGAAAAGTTTCCAGAGATGAACGAAATAATCATTTTTTAATCTAATATACATTTTGTTAATCTAATCTACTTCGAAACTGCTTTCAGCATAACCATATATATATATATATATATATATATATATATATATATATATATATATATATATGCGACATTAATGATCTAAAAATAAGTTAGATTTTACAATTTTTGTCATATGGAAATCTATAATATCTTCATTTCGTCGCAGTTTTAAAAATATAATAGAATCCAAAATTTTAAGCTAGTATTATTTACTTATTTTCCCATGTTCTGGAATATAACTAATGCGTTGAAACGAAGTTGAAACCTAAGATATTTTATTTATTTTATTGACAAAATTCCAAACACCTCATCACCTAAAGTAGGTGAAGATATTTTAAAATTTCTAAGATTTTGCGTATTTATCTTGGACAGTGCGTGGACTCATAGGTGGCGACTCTAGTTGACAATAATTATTGCAGCCATCAAATCAATTTTAAAGTTTTAATGGTTGTTCAGGAAATGTTCCCAAAATTATAATTCATTTTGCGTCAAAATGTCTATATGCCCAACTTGGATATAAAAAGTTTACAAAGGACATTTTATACTTGCGATAGGAAACGGCGCAACTTTTCCTTTCAGATTTTATGCATGATCCGATTATGCGACCATCATTTTTCGCGGATGGATTTGAGGCGATTAAGAGAAAATCTTTTGGGGCCTCGGCCCGGGCGGCTGGCCCGCAAAGATTCCACGAATCCATCAATCTTATAATTAATTCCATTCGTTTAATTCTTTTCAAGATGACGTTAATTCAGGCCCGGTAATGGATCCCACTAGTCGTTTATTCTCCGCCTCTGGAAATATGTTTTGATACAATTCACTGCTCATTGATTAATATCCCTTTGTATATGGAATTTCCATTCAGGGCCCGCCTCGATAGATGTTACTTTTTCATTTTGCCGGTATTATTTCTGCCGGGCTCATTTTTTAGCGGCCGTAACGACGGGGCGTTATCGCCGAATATTCAACCGAGAGGAAAGTGCTCGAGAAATGGCTGGGTATACAATGCGAAAGATCTATTAACTTTTTTTGGATATCATTCGCGCAATCTTACATAACTCATGTGGTTTATTTACCTCGGCCTTACAGGCCTCGCCACTTAAATTCCACATAAACTGCAGTGCCACAACCTTCTCAAGCTTACAAGCCCTGTGCAAACATGTGGCAACGCCGCAGCGGGACGGTTCAACGGGTCTATGCAGTAAAGGGCAGTCTGCACTTTGGCTTAGTTTATCTTTTATAAAAAAATGTTCTACCCTCTTTTTAATTGTAATTAGAGACATTTGTGAACTTTGTTTCGATAATTGGGTACCTAAGTATGTAGGTACGTTTGTTTAACAGAAAATAAAAGCAGTAACAAGTAACAAAATATACCCAGAAGTATAAGTAGGTATTTATAATAAGTACGATTCCTGGTATGGATAGGTACATTTTCGACAATTAATATGTTAAATTTGGGCAAATAGAGGGGAGTACATATTGTTGTAAGTCGAATTTTTCGCAAAGTGCGCCATCAGGAAAATAATGATTACCTATTTCCCCTTATGGTTAAATTTTCATAAAAATAAAACAACAAGCAAACAGAGAACAGCATGTTGTGAAGGAGAGTAATTCTCTTCTGATTGAAATGGCAGTTAGAGTCAATTTCATAATACACTTAACTAAATTATTTTTTGACTTTAACATTAGGTAAAGAAATTTTTGCAACAATACTAAACAATGGTTGGATTATTAGAAAGCTCCTTTAATTTTAAAGGGTACTTTAGCTTGTCTATGCAATTGGCCCGTAATCATTTCATTCTTAAATTTTCGTCCTTTGGAAAGCCCAAAACGAATACAAGTTGACCGCTTTCCGTCAAGCAAAGAAAACCTTGCTATACTTCAAGTTATTATTACGATTTGACTTACAGCCAGGTATATAACTAAGTTCTAGCTTCCCTCTCCGGTTCTAGGCATCCTGAGGCTTGAAATTGTAAAGGAACGATTCTTCACTTCGAACTTTTAGAGAAATGTTTCATTTTTTCACAAACAAAACAAATTTATAAAAAAGCTGTCGCCAGCACTTCGGGCTGTCTGTTTCCACCCAGAGACACACTGTCTCGTCGTAGCAATCTGGCGACGATAGCACTACCCGCACTAAACAAATTAATTCTGGCAAGTTTCTCGTAAAATCAACTGACGGGGAGTGACAGGCCACGCCGCGCAGACCCGCAAGCCATGTTGCCAGCTTTCTCAACTTCAGGGCTTTCCTAGTGCCGGCTGTGGCAGTGCCTTGGTACACAAATACCTATTTTTCTATTTCCGAAATTAAAAATTTATATGGCATATCTACTTATACACTTCGCAATACACCTAGTGCGTATAGATACTACATAAATTATGATCTCCATTCAGTCCATATTAACTGGAAACGGTTGTATGATTACATTCCGACGACAAACCAAGCGTTTCCCCGTAAATTTGTGAAATTCAAATTAGCTGACGTAATTGTCGCGATAAACTAACAAACGGTGTTTTAATTACGATCTACAAAAGCACTAAATAATTTCAGCGGTGTTAATTGTACTCACCTTCGAAACTACAAGGGTGAAAACCATTTATTACGCGATATAAATAACCCCCCGGCGAGATATGTCGCCTCCCTCGCCTTTCTGTTGGAAATGTTTCACATTTAATTGTAATTAGATGTGAACAATACCCCACATAAAGCGGGTTATTTGGAGATAAATCTTGGGAATATTTCCGAAGGGAATCTATAAAAAATGATCTATTATCTGCTATTCGTCATAGAGATTGAGAAAAACCAGTTAGTCGAAAATTGAGGAAAGGTAGAAATCTTGTAGACACGACAGACATTTTAAAAGTCGGTATACGTAGAGTTCCTGGATTGGATGAGTTAGGACAATAATGTCACTTTTCTTCACTTCACTTCTACTTTTTGGATACAATCCAAAATACATAATTTATTGGCAGTTGTGGTTGTGCGCTAGGATTTGGAATTAATTTTCAATCTAAAGTAATACGAGATAAAATACTTAATTATCATTAGCATTATCCATTTATTCTATAAGACATCTTCTTTGCTCTTTTCTCTAGTGTTTTCTGTAATAATAATTCTGCAGAACATTTTGTGATACTGGAGTCATTTGAAATAATTCCCAGTAGGTATATACCAAGTAGGTATTTGGTTATTTCCAACAATCGGGCAGCTGCAACTAATGCTTGAAAACTAATGTTCAATATTTTACATTTTTCTTTTGACTTATTTTATATTTTATAGTTGAAATGACAGTGTCCAGTGTCATTCTTTTAGTGTCATATTTTCATGCTGCTGTTTTGGTCCAAGCTAAATGCTCCATCTAAGGGCGGAGAGTCTTTCCGCCGAACTGAAAGCTTTTGCTTTTTAGTTCCGCGCCGCGTCTGTTCTGTCTGTTCCCGCCTGATTCGTTCTCTGAACGCTGCCTCGCGTTGTGTAGTGTTCTACCTGGACCAATACTATATTAAAGACCGGAGCATGCCGTCATATTTCATTGTTGTTTACGGATTGTGGTGGCGCTACACGACGAAAAAAATTATAGGTTATAGGAGGGCATTCTGGGGGTATTGGGATGTTAGTTTCTGACGTTTAAAAAATCCAAAATTTTAAATATCCAGCTTTATTACGATTTACCTTCTTTTTACGGTAACGAATTGTCTTTGCATCCAGTATTTGGCAGTTTTATCCTATTAATACGGCTTTTCGAGGTAGATTAGTTTGTGATAACATGCAATTTTTGCGCACATGAAGAAAATGGTATGCACAGACCATTAGGTGAATTTCAGAAGAACAAACACTATTTTGGAATTATGGTATGAACTGATCAACCAGCTGAAGAAGCGAAAATTAAAGATATTATTTTGGAAGAGTATTTTTTAACGTATGCAGAAATGAAAATAGAAAATTTTGTTTATAGCTTCAAAGCGAACCAATAGTCCTCCATATAAAGAAGAAACTGACAAATCGAATGTGTTTTATGCTTTCACATACTACAACTAGCCATGGATTGCGTTTCAAACCAAAAGGTACCAAATACTCTTGCTTATGGAAATATGCCATGTGAACTTGTCAAATTAGAGGAACATAACAAACAAATATTTTATTTTATTTTGAATATTAACTTCGTTGTAACATACATATTTGCATGTTTTTATTTTATAAAAGATTCTGCAACAATGGTGTTTTAACTAAAACCACCGGGTAAATTTGTTTCGTCGTGTGGCGCCAGTGGCGATCGCTTGAAACAGCGCTATGCACAGGTCTTTAATATAGTGTTGGTCCAGCTTCTACTGATAATAAATAAACAAAATGAAAAATAGTGTACAAGACATTTTGCAGGGTAACTTTTTAAGTCTTTCATTGACCGAACAAGTTGAAATAAAACCTCTTGGGAGACAATTTTCTAGAAATATGTACGGCAAAAATTAGTATGCAGATAGATAAATTGCGGCAACAAGGGTTATTCTCGTTGGATAAAAACTTTGCAGTATAATTCAAAATCAATTCAAAAAGTTTACTTAATAAAAATTGATATTGTTTCTTTTTTCAAAAACAAAAGCCGCGTTTCTATAATTACGGGATGTGTATTTCTTTTTTATCAATAGAAAATATTTTATGTTTTGATTACATGAACAGGACCTTCGGCTTGGATAGCCCACCCTCAACTTTGTATGTATAATTATAATAGTATAGTGGCATTAAATTTGACGACTTATAAATTTCTACTGTAAATGATATTTTAAAACCCCGTCAATAATTTCGTATTATAGCAGCATCTTTCCCGCGGAACCGTGCCTACCATAATGAATTCATATCGAGCAATGCCTCCCTTCATTTAGATTAAAAGATAATATTTCCTTAAATAAACTTTGTTGAAATTAAGAAGGCGCCGGCTCTCGGGCACAAGAAATAATAATTAAAACCCCCAGTTATAAGCTGTATATTGTTTAGGTAGCATAGAAACTTGTATATGCAGCATAAGATAAGGAAATACAACGTAAGCCCAGCAGAGGTATTATATACGGGCCATAGACTAAGAGCAAACACTTCCTACTTGTATTCAATAAAGATCAGTTCTTTTTAAAAACGACTTTGCGTCAACCCGCCTCGTAACTAGCAATGCCTCCCTTCATTTAGATTAAAAGATAATATTTCCTTAAATAAACTTTGTTGAAATTAAGAAGGCGCCGGCTCTCGGGCACAAGAAATAATAATTAAAACCCCCCCCCAACCGGTAACTTTTCAAACGAAATTATAATATCTACGGGTAAGGTTGGAAAATCACTTCAGAAAAAACATGTTTAAGAGGTCCGTTTCCACAGTACTTCAAACTGTTTGAAATCAGTTTGAAACTGCCAGGAGCATGCGCGGTCAAATATGCCTGTCAAATATGACATTTTAAATTAGAAATTTGGAAAAATCGGGTGTGCCTTGAAAATATCTGAAAAAGTTCTGCTGGACCAAATATGTAACATCTATATATCGTTGGAATCTAAAAAATTCAGAGATTTCAAAATGGAAAAATATACAGTGTGGTCATTTAAGTGTGCAACATATGGGACTTTTTTATTAAATGCCCAACCAAAATACAGACATTTCCAACAGTTGATGCATGTTCAATAATCATATTAGGTGTACTTAGAAAGGTCGCAAGTTAAACAGCATACAGGGTAGGTAAAAAATATAAAAATTGCAATTGAGTAAAGTACCCTTATTTCAAAAAGTTCAGCAAAAGGTTATTAAGAAAAGTTGTTTAGAATTAAAGGCTATGCCTAAATACCAAAACATAGCCTCCTAAGTAAAAAAAATGTTTGTCAATTAATTTCCACAGTTTCTTAATAAACATTTAAATTAAAAATTTTGCACCTTATAAATGAGAGTTTTTTAATATACACATTATCATTACTAATGTTTTACCTTGTTCAGAACAATTTTTGAAAAATTTTAAAGTATTGTTTAATATCGTTGCAACAAACATGAAGTTTGTGATTCCATAAAAAATTAGAAATCTAAGTTAATTTTACAAATATGCTTGAATTTTAACAAAGTTATGCGAAATTGATATAATTTTGATTGATTTATGAAATTGTTTAGGGTGAATATTAAAACAAAATTTTGTTAGGAAATAATTAATGTTTTGGTATTTAGGCATAACTTTTAATTCTAGACAATTTTTCTTAATAACATTTTGCTGAGTTTTCTGAAATAAGTACTTACTCTTGTACAATTTTTATATTTTTTGACCTACCCTGTCTGCTGTTTGACTTGCAACCATTCTAATTGCGCTTAATATGATTATCGAACATATATGCAACAACTTTCGGAAATATTTGTATTTTCGTTGTGCAATTAATTAAAAAACAATCCATATGTTGCACACTTAAATGACCACACTGTATAGTATGTTTTATTTATATCTACAATGGCCGGCAAAAAGTTTGCATAAAAAAATTAGTGTTTTTGCATTTTTCGTTAAAACAAATTCATTTTTATGACACTCACGTTTATAATTTAACGATAAATTCTCTCTGAGATGGAACTGGCATATTAAATAAAGTTGTTTTATTTTCTATGCAGGGTAAATCATAAAAAAAACCAAAAAGGTATTTTATGGAATAGAAACTTGAAACTTCAGTGTTGGACATATATTTTTATCGTAAACAAATTTTCATACTTGATAGGTAGGTATATTTTTTCTCTAAAATTAAAAATTATATTTCGATATTTTCGAACCTCAATCGTATACGAAATAAGATATTCACGTTTTGAAAACTGCTTTTTGAGTTTGCCAGAACGCATAAACTTTTATCAAGAATACAATATTCTGATAAATGTAAAATAAAAAAAATCTCATATGGCGCGTACTTTCTGCCGGACACTGTATACCTCTGTTATTAGATGTTTTACTGAAAATGCACTCGAATGGTTCTGTCGGAACCTTACAACTTTTTTATTTGATATTTTTTCAAGATAAAAAAATAAAAAACTTAAGGGGAAAAAATTTACTACAAACATCCTATAGGTAGGTACCTAAACACTTTAAGGGGGGCCTCGCCATTGTATGTTTGGTTGCCTGTATCAATGTATTTTTATTTCCAACTAGCTGGAAAAAGTAGCGAATTTCAAAGGATTACAAAAAACACGGGTATTTTTAAAATATCCATAGATACTAATGACACTAGTTTAAAAGCTATGGGCGAGAATTTTTTTTGAATTTCAAACTTTATGCCGGCATAAATTCGTCTATTTTGTCTCTTGAGCCGGAATTTTACCTTCGTTAAGATGGGCAGAGGTTTCGGAATATGCTCGGAACGAAAACCCGGTAATAAACATTGTAATTATCCAGTCTTGTTGTAAATAAAAAACATAGGCAAAATACCCTTAAATTATGCAGCGGGAATACCAAAAGTGTAGCTAGTTACAGGTCCAGTTTAATAATTACATATATTATGTTCATATGATCAATTTTACGTTTTGGCGATATAATATTTAATCAACTAAGCTGTCTGATTACTTTTTTATGTTTTTGTATTACTTCCATATTATTATATACTATGAATTGCGAATTTTTAATATTAAAATAATATAAAACTTCAAAAGGTATATTCGGGAGACCCCTGTAGCTCAAAGACTCCGATTTGTGATTTTAACCCCTCTCTTTTTAGCAATGGTTCATTGATTTTTAGCTTGAAAGGTACACGGCGGCACTAAAAACTGCTTTAGTTGACTTTGCATTATTTATACGTATGTCGCCGTTATGTATTTTTCGTGAGGAAAATACAATCGTTAGCACAAAACTGATATTAGGGGAGGATTCATATGTCTATGTCTCTATATTATGTATAGGTATGTCGAAAATTATCTATACCGGGTGTTCCATTTTAATAAATGCAGCTATTATAAATATCTCAAAAACGAAAATCGCAAAAAATCACATAAAAGTTGAAGCATATGAGGTGCAATGTAAGACGCACGTTTTCGCTTGTAGGCAGACGACGTTTTCAAGGTCACTTGAATGTCAACTGTGTTTTTTTACTGTTAAAGGCATATCTTTAGTTAAAGAATGTTATTCGGCACGTTTTCTGTAGGTATAGTATTGCTGGCTTAAAAGTTCTAGAAAATTATGTTTAGTTTTTTCAATGAAATGAAACATGGTCTTTTATGTGTACATAAGGTGTTTCTTCGTTTGCATTAACACTAGATTCAAACACACATTTTAAGTAACGCAATAATTAAGATAAATACATATCTCGAAAATAAAAAATGAAAAAAGAAAACGATATATTGATGCGAAAGAACATCTTCTGTACCTATATGTTAAACATCTACAGTGTGACCTCCGTTAAGGAGTTACCACCCTGGTAAAATATCTTTATTTGTTTACCGATTTTGATAAACTTTTTTTTGTTAGGTTTAAAAAGCACATTAAACAATGTGTGTAACTTTACTTTTGGGCTGTAATCACGGCCACCTGTCAACACATGGGCTCAATTTCAAAAAGTACTATTATTTGTTTAATAATATTTTTATTAGGTACAGGGTGTCCGCCTGAAGGTGATAGGAACATTCACTTTAACCATTCCGTATTTTTTGAGACAAATTAATGATTTAAAAACCAGTTTGTTGCAGTTTTTATAATATAACCAAAAAACCTTTTTGGAAAAAATGAAGATGGTGCAAAATGTATCTTTTTATTAATTTAAACATATTTTTATTAACGGATAATAATAGAACACATATGCAGTTAACTTTGGGGTTACCTTTCGTTTAAAAACGGGGAAAAATAACCGACTCAAACGTGGTCACGTGACTTTCGCTATCTGTCAAAAATTATATTTAAAAAATAAAATCCCTAAAAATTGGCTTATTTCTTACAATTTCAAAACATTTAACTTGAAAAAGTCGTTTCTATTTTAATGTTACATAAGCGCCTATTTCCTATTTATAAAATTTCTTAAAATTTTAAAGTGTCATTACTTCGTAAAAACTATTTTATATCACTAGCTATACAACATAATATACGAGTATCATTCTATAATTTTATTAACTTTTTATTATTACTAAAAAATATCGATAAGAATATGTCTTTTTCAAAAGAAAATTATATTAACGCTTTAAAATTCTGTTTGACACAAAGTTGATGTACCGGCAAGCATTTAGGTAGTACCATAGAAGAATCTACTACGTAAATTCTTCTATGGTAGTACCTATAAATTTATTGACATTACATTTTCCATTACTCTAAATGTATGCCAAAATAATACATATATTAAGATAACAGCAAATAGTAGGTATTTCACGTATCTAACAAAATTCACAACTTTACGTCAACTTTGGATCAAATACAACAGAATTTTAATTTCTTTCGGTTTATCAATATTAAGTACTTAATGAAAAGTTAATAGAATGATAAAAGATAAAACTATAGTGACATAAATTCTAAATGTCAGTTAGGGTAAGTATTGTGATAATTCATGCGGTTTTGAGGGAGAATTATTATGTCATGACAGTAGATTTGACAGCCGGTAGGTAGTCCTCTTACTTAATATTTTACTCAACAATATTCTTAATAACTATGAAAAAATATAGAAAAATAAAGGAGCGTAAATATTCATATTATTATTTTGTGTTTAACAATTCACAGTTTCAATCCCAAAATACGCCAGGATGGAAGCGATGTGCTGTTATTTGTATAAAAAAGGGGGTCGGTCCGCCTGCCTCCCCCTAGACCCCTGGTTCCGACCAACGACCTTGCCGGGCAACAAAACAACTTATAAGGAACGGAAACTTATTTTAGCAAGGCGAAACATTACTTTTTATTCTCGCTCTGTACCAATGGCCGCTCTCCAACTCCAGCGCCATCTTACAGACACTTGCGCAATTTTTGCACTCCAGTGCCCAATTTCTGTTTTAGCAACATTTATCCTAGTTAGGAACACGGTCAAATGAAGGTCGTCGCGAGGTGATGACGTTTTATTTCCGTCCTTAATGTAAAATTTCCTCCGCTTCTCGGTATCTATAATAATTATAGAAGTTGGGACTGGGACGGGATAAAGCGTTAGCTAGAACTTGGGAGGGCATCAAAGATGCGGTATTGAAGTACCTAATATCGATGGAGATCGGGTATGAATGATGTGGAATACAAAGCCACCCTGTACTATCTTAACTCTAGTGAAACCATCTATAAATTTATCCCTTACTTCCGTCCAGCTATCTTCAGAAAATATAATTACCGTGTCATCAGCATATGATATGACCCTACCCTCCACGTCAACACAGTGTGTTAATGTATAAAACAAAAATGTGGGTCCTAGTACAGTCCCTTGAGGCACTCCAATTTTTACCTTTAAAGGTTCGCTAATCTGTGTTCCAACCTTAACACACTGAGTCCGATCAGAGAGGTACTCTCGGCACCCCTCACCCCATACCCCTCAAGGATTCTAAGAAGCAGTGGGTGAGACACCGTGTCGAATGCGTTCGCTAGATCTAGGAAGGTTGCATTTACTTATTTTCGATATCAAGATTATGGGTAATATCTTTTGTTAGTTCATACATTGCATCAGTGGTACTTAGACCCTCCATAAATCCAAACTGATTTTATGAAACCAATACCAATAGACATAAATTCGATGAGCCTTACCTTAATATATATTACCTTACTTACCTTAATATATATTAATATTGGCCGCACTTATTTTCATGTGCCTTAAAGAGAGAGAAAGAGGGAGAGAGAGCAGAGTGGAGTGCCATTAAGGCTTTGTATTCCACATCATACCCGATCTCCATCGATACTTCAATACCTACCGCATCTTTGATGCCCTTCCAAGTTGTAGCTATCCCCAACTTCAAACAAGCAAAGTTTTTCCCGGCCGCTACAGGTGGAGGTTATTTTTGCGCGGGATCAATTAAAAACCGACGCCGATAAACCCGGGGAAACTAGAAACCGCGCCGGCTTTTGTAAATTTTAATTTATCTAACCCCGTTCGCGCAGTGTTAACGAGTTTCGAGGCCGCAAGAGGAGATTCTTATTACATTTTAATTGAGGCGATGTGTACGGGCCGGGGGGCCGGTATTGGTGCACAATAGCTCCTCCGCCCTTTGTATACTTAAAGTTTTAATAGATACTTCTTTTGGCATTCATTATCAGTGCGCGTACAGCCGACGTTAATCAACCAAATTTGGGGGTGCGGTACGAAAGCTACAGATGGATACACCGCCGTGGAAAATTTTTTTTCCCCCTAAAGGCGGCTAATTGCATATAATAATTATATATTATATAAAAAATTTTTAATTACCTTAAATATTACAATATGGCTATTATACATTTTTAGGGTCACTGATTCACGCTCGCATGGTACCACACCTGTTGATAACGCGGCGGTGGACAACCTTTCGGAATCCAGCGCATCGCGCATCACTCTCCTCATTCTTCCACCGGCCGCCAAGCGGAAAGTAGTGTCACAAAAGCTCACATAATTATTGTAACGTTACTTGTTCCTGCTGGACAATAAAAGTTGATTACTAAAATCTCCATCGTGTGGCTACGAATGAAATTAAACATAGCCACTATACTGCAATAAAAAATCTATGCAGCGAAGAGTGGAATCTTCTGTGAAAAAGTTACGTCATTAGCAAGTGGAGGGCTGAAAACACATTAGTGAAGTAGTAAATGTGATTATTATAAAGTTATGTTGAGTGTTTTTGTCCTAGGTGAGTCTTGATATTATTATTCTCTATGCGGAATGATAAGGCTACAGTAACGCGCCGCTGCTATACCCCATGGAAGCCGTGGAAATTTTCAAATCTTTACAGATTTTCAAGGAATTATTTGAGGGCATGGCAACGCCGTAGGATTAAGCCATCGCTTCAATAATGAAGGGACCTTGGGACGAGTGGCTCTCAAACTGTCTCGGGAAAATTTTTGCCCATAAAAGTTAAACCACCCTGTATAGTAGATACTAAAATGTATTGGGCTTTTCTGTAGATTTTAATTGTAAACAAAAATGTTCTCTTGACATTTTTTGTGTTACGGTTTGATAATAAATTTAATTTTTTAAAATTATTTCAACTAATTGGTACATAAATAAGACTATACCAGTATAGAAAATGTGTTGTATGAGTATGAAAATCGTCATTAAAAGCTCAGAAATCGGCACTGAAGTAGCCCACTATTGTACGTTTTTTTCAATAAGTAAGCCTTGGCGAGATGTAGACATCAAACGTCAAACGCGGAGCCATCGAACGGCAAAAGTGACCAAATATTCAAAACCCGGCCAGTAAAAGCCCATTTAACTTTTCGTACACATTGCGAAATTGTTACTTATAGCAGCGCAATCTTTCAGTATAAATACATTAGTAGGTTTGAATATCAATTTATTATTTTTCATGGAGGCTTCAACAGGCAGCAGTTTGGAGTTTCTGTTGGGAAGCGCCGTGCCTCGACATACTTGACCTAGGTAGTGCGATCATCAAAGTCAAGCAACGCCGCGCGCAGTTGATTCATAGACGGATGATCCATTATGAATATTTTTTGCCTAAAAATATTTTTTCCGATTTCAAAAAAATATATATAATACTTATATACCTCGGTACTGAAGTTCTTTTTACGACTCATGTGGTTTATTTGCCTCAGCCAGATGCCTTGGCAACTAAATTCCACATGAGTCATAAAAAGTTGAACTTCAGTGTCTTGATACATTAAATAACTATTGTTGCCTACTTTGAGTAAGTAAACAACTTTTTCCAATAAACTTGCCTACTCAAGGCTTTATTTTTAAACATACAGTGTAACGATCTGTATTATAAAAAGTGAGTTTTTAAATGGGTTAGTTTATATACTTTACTTAAAGTAAGAAGCTCATTTTTTATACTATGAGTCTTATGAAGCAAATTCTTTAGTTGATTTTCAGAAATGCCATGAAATAATTAAAAAAATCAAATTTGATATGAGACATAAAAATCTACATAAAAACCAGGGTTCAGCAGCTAATATTATACATGTAGAAAAAATACAATGTGCAACTCGAGTGCAATGTTCATATTAAATATTATTATCCATTCCTGTTGTACAAACTACTACAACCGTATTATTTCCTGTAAGCCACACTTATTTGACACTGATAAAATAATATTATTGTAAAATATTGTATTGCTGCGTGTATATTTTCTTCATGGTTTTATCAGAGCATATAAAACAACCAGCAGTGTTACTCCCCATGCCGGGAAAATTCTGCGCACCTGTTCGCGCAGCCGCCATTGGGGAATAGATTCTGTCAAATGGATGCAGTGTCGGGGCGATTGGGCAGTTCTTTTTTGGCTGTATGAGGGATATTACAGTGCCGTGGAGTGTGATTTTTTGTAAATCGTGCTTTGTGCTAGTATTTTTAAATAAAGAATCCCAGGAAGGGCTCAGAGCTGCTTGTGCTTACCACACATATACTTTACTAATACACTACTCTGTATTTCTGAATTGATTTTCCCGACTACACCTCTGACTTCTATTCCCCCATTATGGCTCAAGGTCATTGAATTTGCGGATGATTTCTCAACAGTAAGTTATACTGCTGGTTGTTTTATATGCTCTGGTTTTATGTTCTCTCTCCCTCTCCCTAAGTGTCAAAAAAATCTTACAAATAAATGTTCTGTCGTTCTCAAATATTTTAAATCCCGTTCGTAGCAATTACATTTTTTCAGAATCGTGATGTGGGATTAAAAGAGAATTAAACAATTAACGTCGGGAACAAAGTTCTCCCGCTAATGAAATTTCCCCGAAACCGTAATTTTAAATATCCGCCGCGTCCCCGGCGCTCGGTTTTGTTTCTGTGCCATCGGAAAGCCATAAAGGTCGAAGGCCCGCCGCTTTATTATAAAAATGCCGCCGTAAAAACTGATTAGAATTTCTCCCCCTGCCGCCCCCCCCCCCCCCCGCCCCCACCTCGAAATTGCTATTCAAATGTGTGCCGCTGGCTGCTATTGGCAAACGATTTATTCCCGCTCGGTTTCAGTAACAAGATTTCGGTGGCTTAATGCCCCGGCCGCTGCCGAAGAAAAATGTTTGCTTTATTTAAATTTAAGAGGCGAACAAATGATCGTTATATTTAAATTATATCGCCCTCCGACTTGCATTGTGCTGGAGATGAAATATCTTCCTGCCGGGGAACACTTGTAAGGATGTGTCTTTTGGGCGGTCTGCTTGAAGATGATCGAAAAATTGGGGGAGATTTATCAAAATATTAATAAGAGGTAGGGGTATATTTTAGAACATCAACACCTCGCGGCTTCATCCAACGTACTCTCGAAGGAAGTAAGTAGCAGCCAGTGATGTCCTCTACTGTTCACATGTCTTTTGACGTTTTTGTGGAGGTTATTAAGGTCCGAAAAACCGCTCAAATTCCAAGCAATTTAAACGCAAAAACAGGACCAGCAAAATAATTTAGATAACACTTTGCACTCCGTTAACCATCCATACTTTTTATATAAATCCCTTTAAAGTGTCTAATAATTTTTTTAACCCACTCATTGACTTTTGTTTCTAAAATAATTGGTGGCATCATAGGCCTACATGGCCTCTTGAAAAGCACGTTGTGAAAGTCTCTTTTAAAATAAACTATACTGTTGAAAAGCGGCGCAAACTGCCCTTCCAAGCAATCGACATGGCGGTTATTAGAGCCACCAATAATATAGCTCAAAATAATGGAGAGGGTCTTGACGCACCGAGCATGGGTGTTTAAAAATCCTTATAGATTGATCTAGTTAGTTCAAATTATTGTTCTCCCGATTTTTGGGTTAACAGGTTAACATAAAATAGTCATTCAAAAAATAGTATTGTAGTAAAAATTAAGGAAATTCGATGGTGTATGGGTTTTGTGTACGGGGGTCGATAAAAAAGTTATCGCGAAAACACATTTTTTGCAAAATAAAAAACATATTTTTTTACTTACACGACCATTAGAGAACCTTCAGGTAGTAGTTATTCCTGAATATTTAGTTTTTTGAAATAACTTCTGGTTATAGCGGAAATGAAAGTGATTTTTTCTATTTTACAACTTACACATGTCATTTATACGATTCCTTTTTTAATTCTGATTCCAACGATATATAATTTGACCTATTTATCTCCAACCGTTTCCGAGATATTTATCAGAGAAGCTCCATTAAACTAGATACATAGTCTCATGGTCAGTGTCTGATGTTCGATCCGCCAAACAATAACACAAAATTTATGACAAATCAAGTCAGCCATGATAATAAAACTGACAATCAATGAGGCTGTTAATTCAATATTTCTATTTACCAGTCAAATTAATCTAAAATTTTATTGCTGGAGCTGTTACTAGTTACAGTTTAAATAAATCTTTCCCTGCATCTCTCTGTGATTTTTCGTTATTTCTTCTGAAATAATTTAAAATTCGTTCTTTCTCGTCCTCACTAATTCTAAACACAATTTTTCTCTTGATAATCACACTTCCTGTCGATCTTAATCTTCGATACAGATTACATAATATATATGAAGAACTCGGAACAATTCTATTTGGATATTTGCGAGAATACTCTCTAAAAGTTTCTACGTGTATTTTATCATTTTTGATAAAGACCCTTAAAATATCACAGCATTCTTCTTTCAAACACATTTTTTAAAACTGTAACTAGTAACAGCTTCAGTAACAAAATTTTAAGACTAATCTGACAGGTAAATAGAAATATTGAACTTATACAGCCTACTTGATTGCCAGTTTTATTATCATGGCTGACTTGATTGTCATAAATTTGGTTTTATCGTTTGGCCTACTCGGATAGAACATCAGACACTGACCGTGAGACCAAGCTTCTCTGATAATTATCTTGTAAGTCAAATTATATATCTATTATATAGGAATCCTGTAATGGATAAAGGGAATGTGTAAGTTGTTAAATAGAGAAAATTACTTTCATTTCGGCTATAATCAGAAGTTATTTCAAAAAACTAAATATTCAGGAATACTCCTTGAAGGTTCTGTAATCGTTGTGTAGGTAATTTTTTTTTTATTTTGCAAAAAATGTTTTTTCGTGATAACTTTGTTACCGACCCCCGTATACAAAATCCGAGTACTCCATCGAATTCCTCTTAATTTTTACTACAATTTTTGTCTCCTCGTAATGCACTTTTTCCGCTTGAATGGGCCACCCTGTACTTACTTTAGTAGATCCTACACTTATAATATTATTTTGATATTTTTGAACTAAAGAAAACTTCTTGAGATATACAGCGTGTCCATTTAGTATTCCCGTCTTCGATTGTGGCTATACTTTTAAGGATAAAAAAAATCGGTTCGGGGGATCCAAATAAGGGAAGATGGAGCACATTTTAAAATTAGTTTGGTATATACAGGGTGTTCCAAAAAAAGTGTGGCGACAAAAAAATATTTTTTTTTTAATGGAATGACCCGATTTTTTTTATCGCAAATGAAGCATACCAAAGTACAGTATACATCCCTAAATTATTTCCGCTTCCATATGCGCCGTTGCCAAGTTATAATTTTTTTAATGTATTTTTTGCTAAATATCAACCCTTCATTAATATTGCTATATTTTTCTTTCGGCTTGCTTTGTTCCCTTGAAACTTTGGTTCTCCGACATTTTCAAACTTAATTTACTATTTTTTTTTCAAATAGAACACCCTATATCTAACATTTCTATTGGATAGAGCATTCATTCACCTTTAATTTGATACCTAGTACAGTACCTCTATCTCTAGCGGTTTTTTCAAAAATCCAGTATAAACAGAAAATTTACAACTTTTTTACTTATTACATACACGCAAATTACTCGAGAACCAAACTTGTACTTATTTAAAAAGCTGCATATCAAAAAAGCGTTAGTACCAGTTACAATCTGTAGTTTACCATATTTTGTATACCTACTACACCTGCATAAATAAAATATTAAAACAAAAAGTTAAAAGTTTTAGGAGAACTCATAGGTGGCCATGGTTTTGTTTCTAGTTTGACATTTGGTAAATATTTCATTTGCTGCTTGTATTCTGTGTTCGTTGTTTAATTTCAAACAGCAAAAAGTTGTCACAAAATGAATTATTGTAAACATTACTTGATAAGTATGATTTACGTAATTGGTGAATGTTTTGGAAATTGTTTTTGGCATCTCGAGTTTATGCCCAAAAATTCCCAGGTAGAAGGCATCCTGATACCAGAATGCTGCAGAACTTAAAGGAGCGATTCGATCAAATTAAAGCTGAATGAATGCTCTATCCAATAGAAATGTTAGATATAGGGTGTTCCATTTGAAAAAAAAATAGTAAATTAAGTTTGAAAATGTCGGAGTTTTGGCGGAAAAAAGTGAAACATCCTGTACAAAAATTTTCATCTTGGTTCTTAGTCATTAATAAAATGGTTAAGTGTAAATCCACAACCAAAGTTTCAAGAGAAAAAATCAAGCCGAAAGAAAAATATAGCAATATTAATGAAGAGTTGATATTTAGCAAAAAATAGATTAAAAAAATTATAACTTGGCAACGCCGCAGAGTGAAGCGGAAATAATTTAGGGATGTATACTGTACTTTGATATGCTTCATTTGCGATAAAAAAATCGGGTCATTCCATTTAAAAAAAAATTATTTTTTTGTCGCCACACTTTTTTGGAACACCCTGTATATACCAAACTAATTTTAAAATGTGCTCCATCTTCCCTTATTTGGATCCCCCGAACCGATTTTTTTTATCCTTAAAAGTATAGCCACAATCGAAGAAGGGAATACTAAATGGACACGCTGTATATATTTCCATAGTTTTTAATGAATTACGGATGTATAGGTAATTGTAGTAGCATTCGGCAACCCTGGAATAAGCGGATTTGAAAGCCACATTAACCGAATGCTGCCGAAAGCTGACGAAAACGAGCGAGCCGCGTTCGTTGGGAACGGGAAACGTACAGGCCCGGCTCTAGTTGAAGGTGCGCACAGATATAATTTTTAAATGACCCACAAATTCAACACAATATGAACGAACAAATAAGAGATGAATTTGAATTCACGCGGAATCAAGGGAAGCGATGCTCTCATCGCTTCTATCGACTGTACACCACTGGTAAGTATAGCTACATCTGTAGCTATTCCTTGTTTTTTTTTTCTGGAATATCCTTCATATTAATATACGAGTATGCGGCCATGAATATTGAAATTTGCGTCTTTCGCATAATATTACAGGGAAGTGGCCGTAATTGATTATTTATGTGGCGGACCCTCCGTTATTACGTCACCATAAGTCAAAATGCAAACAAGAATGTTTATGGCCGTGTTATTATTTATCGAGCAGCTTATTAGTAGATGCCCGTAATAATTTTGTCAAGGTGTGCACTGTGTGCACCCATGTGAAATTTTAATTTTTGCCATAATTAAACTGTATTTAGGGCGTAAAACGATTGTTTCTTCGGCATCGGGCCTCCCCGGTAAGTAATGGTCGAGTAGAAAGGGTTGAAATTAAACATAAATTATGCGGCTGGTTATACCACTTAGGAGGATATTGTGCCGGAAGATCCTCGAATATTAATCAAAATCCTATCTTCAGGAAGCATACGTTGCCCCGCAGTGCTTAATTATTGATAATTTAAGTGGTACGTATGCATATTTTGCACAACCACTTTTTTTATAATTATTATATATTCTTATAAAAATTCTGCAATTACTGTGAAATAAGACTTTATTTACTTAATATTGCATATTTAAAGCTTCGTTAAAAATCTAAGCGCTTATTTGAATATTCAGTAGGTATCCCATTGTTACTATTATGCTGTGCGGAAGATATCAATTGATAAACATTGTAATTAAGATGATGGTGAACCCACAGATATTTTTCAAAGTTGCTGTGTTTTAATTTTTCATCTCGGTGAAAATGAAACATTTTGGAAGTCTTGAAATAAAGAAACATTTAAATCAAACACTAAACGCCATTTTTTATTTAAAATCTGACACAACAGCGTTAATCAGGACACACCAAAACCCTCACGTACAAAATTTGAACAAAAAATACACATGAAGTTCCTTCCATGCTGCAGGGTGTCAAAGTTGAGCAAAATAGGAAAAATAAATGCATCTGACCAGTCAAGTGTGCAATGGAATTATTTCAAAACATTTGGATGGTCAAAAGGACCACTCAAAGTCTTGGTGTGCGAAACTTCAATACAAAAATATACAGGGTATTTTCGTCTGAAACATCTCAAAATGCTGAATTTTTATGAATCTTTATAGGGGTCAAGAATGCTCTGAAATTATTATTATTATTATATATATATATTATTGATAAACACAAAAGTAATTTATTTCTTTATGCCACCCAACAAATAAAAACAAGTTAAATTATTGAACCTTTCTCAACAAAGTCACTGGTATAATAATATGGCACATTTTCTGCGTGTTTCCTGTTGTGGCACACCAATCACCTTAACTCATATGGACTTACTGACTGGCAGACTTCTAAATTTTTTAGAATTAGTTGGTTTATAGTATCTGGGGTGGTTTTGATATACCTACTCAATTTTTGACCCGTATAAAGTTTCAAAAATTCAGCATTTTGAGTTGGCGCAGAAAAGAACACCTTATGTATTTCTTATTGCACCTTATTATTTATTATTATTTTTGTGCATTTTGATTTCTTAGCAGAAAAAAATCAAAGTAGGCCTAGACTTTCGAAATTTCGCAAGCATACTCAGTTTTTTATTCTGAACAAGTTTTCTTAATAACATTTTAATGTGAAAGCTATACAAAGTGCACTTTTCTAAAGAAAAGTGGGAAAAAATGCCAAAAAATCAAAGTAGGCCTAGACTTTCGAAATTTCGCAAGCATACTCAGTTTTTTATTCTGAACAAGTTTTCTTAATAACATTTTAATGTGAAAGCTATACAAAGTGCACTTTTCTAAAGAAAAGTGGGAAAAAATGCCAAAAAATCAAAGTAGGCCTAGACTTTCGAAATTTCGCAAACCTACTCAGTTCTTTATTCTGAACAAGTTTCCTTAATAACATTTTGTCGTAAAGCCTACAGAAAGGGCACTTTAATGATGTGGAAAATTAGTTTTTTCAAAATTCCCAAGGCATACGTGTTTTTTCGAAACTAAAATTACGTCACAAATTAGTTTCAAACCAAGCAGGGCTCGCAAATTAGTTTGAAACCAAGCAGGGCTTATCCCTAGAAGCTCAAATTTCAACTCGAAATTGTTTTGTCATTTACACCCTATCCGAACTCTATCCGTGGACACACTGTATAGTTGCTGCCAAACATGCCACTGGTGAACCTAAGTGGATAGTTCTTCGGGGTATCTGTAGGCCTTGAAGACTGTATTACAACATACCGAGTTTGAAGTCTATATCTCTTATTGTTCCAGACATAAAAAATAAAATATGAAAATAATTACTTTTTTAAACGCTCTATATCTCGGGAACTAAGAGTGTGTAAATAAACTCATGATTATAGGAACTTGTTGTCCTAAAATGATTTTTCGTAAGTAATATCATAAGGGCATCTAATTTTTCCGAAAAAAATTGAAAAAAAATAAAAAAAAACACGTTGCTAAGTAATATTTTAAGAAGAAGCATGAGTGCTGGTGGCAACCAAAATCCGAGTCGAAGACGAGGATTTTTGCACCTGCACAAATGCACTTTGTTAAAAAAATATTACTTAGCATTGTGTTTTTTTGGATTTTTTCACAGGAAAAATTAGATGCCCGAATGGTATTTGACAAGACTATTTCATGAATAACAGATTATTCTGCATACACATAGCACATAGCTTACAAAACATATACTACCTATTATACAACATCTGTCAAGTTTTGCCGCGGGTAAACTCGAAAACACTGCTGACAGGTGCTGTCACGGGCGTAGCCAGGATTTAGTTTTGGGGGGGGTTTAGTTTGAGAAGTAAATAAAACAACAAAAATATACTTACATGAAATTTAATATCTATATATTCATCCGAAAAACTACGACATATTTATAAAGTTCTTAACTTTAAATGAAATGGATAAATTAATTTCGTTCCTCTGCGCTAAATCTAAAACCATTAAAGAAGAAATCTTCGGATTTTTCTTTTAAATATATCCACTACTTCATCTGCATGAATTTCTGTTCCATAGTGAATGTTCATTAGAGCCAAACCATTAAGTCTGTTTTCACTTGTAGTGTTTCGTAAATAGTTTTTCAGTCTCCTTAGGCTCGAGAAAGACCTTTCTGGGGTAGCAGTGGATACAGGAATGGTAGCCAAGATTTGTAGTAATGTGTAAATATTAGGATAAAGGTTTTTATCGCACATATCTAGGCATTCCAAACTAGATTTCGGGGTAGGCAGTCTTCTTATCAGCATGCAAGGTAGCTGAAGCTTTGATAGCTAAATCCAAATTTTTTTCTTTATTAGAAACCCCTTGACCTTGACTACACCACTTTTTCCAGTAGTCCATACCTTTAAGTTTATCACCCTTCCTTTTTTTCCCCTCCATTTTTCGACAGTAATAATGATTCACGTATCTATCCTTAACAAGGTCATCGAATAACAGCGCACTAAAATTACTCACTTACACGGTACACTTAATTCTCTTCACTATTCGTTCACCACTTTTCACTTTTATTCACTTCGAGTTCGCATGGAACAATACTGCCGTAAGCGCGGTCACGCGCAACGGCGCCGCTTATATAGCAGCCCAGTAGCCGTCCAGAAACTTCCACGAACTTCTACAAAGTTCCGCTCATTTCGACCGAGGGGCGTGGCGAATAATCGAGAAACAACGCAAAGTGTCCCTATAATACAAAATAGTTCGGCTGCAACTGCGTCTGCCTCTCGTCAAAAGATGGCGCTAGGCGCTACTATTACTACATATATTCAAACGTAATAATAATTTAACTCTTCACTCCTCGTATTTTTTCGGTATAATATTAGGTAATATTTTGCTTATTTCGGGAGGGGGTTTGAACCCCCGAAACCCCCCCCCCTTGGCTACGCCCGTGGGTGCTGTCATAAAGTTTTTCCATCTAGAAACCATTTGTAATTCAAAATTGCGCGTTTGTGATTGGTGGAAATTAAGACGAGGGAAATAGTCTACAAAATGTCACAGTTTGTCACAATTTTCATGAACTCACTGCACGTTGGGTAGATCCGTCTCTGACCTGAATATTCCCGAATTTGTTCTACACACAGAAAAAGGGTCGAGGTCCCCCTAATGGCGTTTAAAGGTATAATACGTCGGGCACTCCACAACCCTTTCATTTCCTGGGACCGGCATCCACACACGACCAACTCGACCATACATCAATTTCGTAAAATCACGATTCACTCAATCACCCAAATGGGCCGATATGATAAAACGTAGGAAATATTAGATAAATTCTTCTGAATATTCGGCCCGGGGCCGCCCGCCCTAATGAAAATTAATACTCATCAGATCGGGGCAGGTAGAAAGGCAGAATCGATGATTAAAAATATTAAATTCGTGTGGCCAGTCGACGGCCCGGCCGTCTGGCCCGATCGCCATCGTTTTGTTTTCGAATTTAATTTCGCTCTGATGCGAGCGCCGACGGATTTTTTTATCTGGCCCGATTTCGTATCTTTCGCGGCATAATTTCGTACCCAAGGGCAGGTCGGCATCCGTTTGGGCTCTTCTTGAGGATCATGCGAAATCAGTCCTGACTCGGCCGTTTCCCCGAACCACGAAAAAACTTGCCAGGGCGTTGCTTAAAAAAAACGCATTTTCGAACCACTTCGTTGGGTAATTTTTAAAGTTTTCATTGATTGAACTCCGCATTATTAGCTACCTATATCAAATAAACTGTTGGCATCCGGTGTATACTTGGTTGACTATAAATAGATTTTTCGCCTAGAGAATTTGGAAATGGAAAATCATCACTTTGCGGTTGTGGCATTGTTACTTTTGTTCAGTGATGCTGAAGTAGCCTGCCCTGTCATCTAAGTATAGGAGAAAAAATAAATTTTAAAAACAAGCTTTTATTTAAGCCATGTAGGTACTAAAATGAATAAAAATAAGTATAGGTTTTCGTTAAGATAATTCAATTCCAAATTGCCACCAGTTTTTGCAAATTGAAAAGCTTGTCGCGCGAAATGTTGATGAAAGCAGGTACCAATTAATTTTTTTGAACAATGATTGGTTGATAAGCACGTACCTCGGCACGTACCTATTTGCGAAAGTATGCATTTTTTCTATACAATTCGTGCGACAAGCTTTTCAATTTGCAAAAACTGGTCGCAATTTGGAATTGAATTATCTCAACGAAAACCTAAACTTATTTTTATTCATTTTAGTACATGGCTTAAATAAAAGCTTGTTTTTAAAAAGTTTTTTTATTTTATGTTTTTTAGGACCTCTTTGATTCCCATGTCAGGAGGGTGGTAAAGAAATTTAGTCCGCCATCTTGGGGCGGCCGCCATATTGTATTTCGTATGAAGTCATTCACCTTATTGTTTTCTACCCGTCGAGCCCTTTCATTTGATACCCATATTAAGGAGATTGAAAAGAAAATGTAATCCGCCATCTTGGAGCGGCGGCCATATTGAAATTAGTGTTATGTCACTAACTTTTTCGTTTTCTACTCTTCAAGCCCTTTCATTTGATACCAATATTAAGGGCTTCGACAAAAAATACATCATCCGCCATCTTGGAGCTGCGGCCATATTGAATTTAGTGTGATGTCACTAACTTTATCGTTTTCTACTTCTGAAGACCTTTCATTTGATACCCATATTAAGATGATTGACAAAAAATACATCATCCGCCATTTTGGAGCGGCGGCCATTTTGAAAGTATTACCATATTGAGTATTGCATATTGTATTGTCACCGGAACTAAAGGTGCGTATGCAAAATTGCAGCTCAATCGGATGTCAGGAAGTGGTTCTAATTCAGCTTGCAAGATTTGACCTAAACATTCATAGTCCATACATTGCAAGTTAAATAAATGCTTGTAAAAATCAGTTAAAACACAATGCAAAATGTATTTTATGGTAGAAAGACGAAAAGCTACTTTTGTCCGTGTATCATGCAATAGGATTATGGCATACAATAGGATTGTGGCATTATGTGGTTAGACTTTGTATTTTTAAAAATCTGATTTCAGAACATGTTAGCGCATGCTTCTAATAGGTACATATTTTATTATGACGCTGTATCGCTTATCTGTCAAATTTGACATTGTAGGGCAAAAATCGTTTTTTATTGGAAATATCGAAAAATGGCCAATAAGAATCACATTATATAAAATGTCAAATTTGACAGATAAGCATTACAGAAGCATAACCTCATTTGAGCTAAAATCTATTTAAAGCATGCGCTAAAATGTTCTGAAATCAGATTCTCAAAAATTGTAATAATAAAAAAAATTACAATTTTATTTTCCTCGACACGCTGTACCTATAACTAATATACACAGAGAAAAATGGTAAATATATGGAAAAAAACGTTTAATAAAAAAATCAAAGAGCATAATAAAAATAGTGTTTAGTGTTTTGGGACGCCAATTTTTTTACCACTTTCGTACTTTTTAGAAGTGTATGTAGCTAGGAATAAAATGCATTTTCAAGAAAAATTTTCAGCCTTTTACGAAAAAAACGAAGTATACAATTTAAACGCATCATCCTGGTATAACTCGAGAGAAATGTCCATATCCACATCTGCTCTTGTTGTACAAACTCATATTTTAGATTAAAAAGAAGACGGTTGTAGACGTCTGCAAAAAATCCTGGTGGAAATTTCAACAATGCCTCTGACAGTCTATAGGTGTAATGGTGTAACTTTATCTATGTAACAAATAGTGTTGGTCCAGGCCTTAGGTATGCTACTTTGTATGAGAAGGTAAATGGTAATTGGTAGATGTAAACATGATCATTCTAAAATGATATACATATTCAATACTGTTCCACTCTTTCCGATTCACCGTATTTTCAATAAAAGTTCCACATAGTTTCAAAAGGCTCCTGCGCCCCACCGTGTGTTCCACCAATATAAAACACACAAAAACGACAGTGATATTACTTGCGAGCCCAACCGAATATGCGGAAGTTAAAAATTCGATATGATCCGAAATTAAATATTGTCGATGCTACATCCCCTTCGGAATTCGTAATCTGGAGCACAGAAATTCCATCGCAATGAAATTTTCGAATGGACATCGCGTTATTCGATATTTCGTTTCGTTAACTTTTAATCATCGAATTCTTCGTGGTTTTCCATCGACCAGCGTCCGCATAGACATTTATTTTAGGGACTGGGAGCCTGGTCATTCGTGTGATTTACGTTCAACTTACTGCAAATTTGAAATATGAAGTCCTTTGATTTTTCACATTTTATACAGGGTAAACAAAATATAGATTTAGAAGTAAAGTATTCGAAAGGTATTGATAGCACGGATGAGGTTCCAAGGCCATAAAATGATCGTAAACCACAAGCGGCGTTATTTTTTCATTTTTAATGTGTAAAATAGAAAAATTATCTTTAAAAATATGGTTGTTGTCCAACAAATAAGTGGCGTATACTGAATTTTGATTTTTATCGTCAAAATCTCTTTTAGACAATAACCTTATTTTTAAGGATAATTTATCATTATTATTAAAACCCTAATTTATTACATATTATTATAATGAGACACGAATTTTCAGGTCGTAGTAATGCACCTTCTGGATTTTTGAAAAAGTCATGGCTTACTAGATATTTTGAAAAAACGAAATTTTGGTGATTTATTCTAATCCGTCTAGCTTCGTTGTTTCTGATTTTAGATAAAAAGTGTAAATACAAAAGTTGGAGGGAATTCTGTTTCCAATGCGGTTATCATATCTACTTTCCATGACAGCTGTCATTTTCGAGATATGACACAAACTTGTGTTTTTTTTTTAATGGAAACCTTAATTATTTCTGTTATTTTTCCGAATAACCATATGGAGTTATTATGTCGTTGGAAAGCTCTAAAAATGCCTGATTTTTCGAGACCATGGCCAACTATGGTTTCCATTTAAAAAACAAAAGTTTGTGTCATATCTCGAAAATGGCAGCTGTCACGGAAAGTACGACAAGATAGCCGCATTGGGGACACAATTACCTCCAACTTCCACCTCCAACTTTTTGTCTAAAATCAGAATCAACGAAGCTAGACGGATTAGAATAAATCGTCAAAATTTCGTTTTTTCAAAATATCTAGTAAGTCATTACTTTTTCTAAAATCCACAAGGTGCATTAAATTGGGTCTACAAAACCGCAATTCTTTCCCCATTTAACCTTCCTTCTATCTCTGCTGGTTTCCGAGATCCCCATACTGATCATAAAAAAAACTCACCCTGTATTTTGAATTGTAATATTATTTTAATAAATAAGATACTCTATGTGAAATTTTATTTCCAACATTATTATAAATAAATATCAAATAGTTTGTTTTATTAGTGTTTCAGAATTTAATAGTTTTGCAAAAATGTTCGGTTGGTTTTAGAAAAGGGTTAATAAATGTTTAAACTTTTTATTTTCCTGACTCACAATTTTGCAAGTGATTAACAGTGCCCTGATTTTACATGCAACAAATTAACTACCCGACCCTCCGCCTATGGGCTTACAATGTCCTTTATTTGCATTTTATTTCCTATTAGACCCGGAGATAGTGACAGATTTTTGGACGTGATTTTACTCAGTATGCCTTTCAAAGGGCATTATGTGGCACATATTCTCACAATAATAAGGTATGAATCAGAGAGTCATCCTGGGTTCTTCATGTGAAAAACTGAGTTTTCAATTATTCGAAAAATATGCGTTTTGGTATGATTTTATACAGGCTGCCATGTGTTTTATAATGAAGTTCAAAATAGAAAATTCCTCGGAAAATTATAGGCATACCGTTAGCGTGGGTCCAAAACGCTATTATTGCCACGTGATCTTGTATTTTAATAATTAATTTTTCCACGTTTCGGAACAGGCTGCCAATGAGAAGTATGCAAGTTCTTATTATGAAAACGCTGAAAAAAGGATGGCATACCTTTCGCGCATGTCCAAGTACTGTTTAAATTGAATGTTATTTAATCATTTAAACGAGTTATTCGATGTAAAGTGTACTTGGACATGCGCGAAAGGTATGCCATCCTTTTTTCAGCATTTTCATAATAAGAACTTGCATACTTCTCATTGGCAGCCTGCTCAGAAACGTGGAAAAATTAATTATTAAAATATAAGATCACGTGGCAATAATAGCCCTTTGGACCCACCCTAACGGTATGCCTATTTTTTCCGAGGAATTTTTTATTTTGAAGTTCATTATAAAACACATGGCAGCCTGTATAAAATCATACCAAAACGCATATTTTTCGAATAATTGAAAACTCAGTTTTTCTCATGAAGAACCCAGGATGACTCTCTGATTCATACCTTATTATTGTGAGAATATGTGCTACATAGTGCCCTTTGAAAGGCATACTGAGTAAAATCACGTCCAAAAATCTGTCACTATCTCCCGGTCCATATTGTGATTTGGATTACCAGGATGCGCCCAAGGAATAACGCAGGCAAATATTATTGAACGACAATATTATGCGCATAGGTATACTATATAATTCGTCCACCATGTTTGATTGGTACCAATTACAGACAGATGTGATTTTGGTCTCAAGTATACGGTCGTTGACTGACGTATTGTCAGTCAACGATACGGTTTTATAATGTGAGGGATCTCGATTTTGCATAGCAACTAACTGGCTGCCATCACTGCCAAAAACCGTGTCCCTTATCAGCACCCACAGATGTTCAGCCCCATAAAATCCTTCGGCGATATTTCATATCCCCCACAACTTCCCGCTAATGCGACCGGTTACCTCAAGACAAAAATACAATTACAGTCCGGGGCAATAAAGGGTCCATAATGAATATTAAGCGCGCAATAAAAATGCGACCCCGCGGCGCGGCGCAAGAAATATACAAATGAGGCGCCCGCGCCGATTTTTCGGGGTTAATATCCGTTTCCGGTCGGCCGGAATCATGAATATGTTTCATTTTTTATTGGCCATTTGTACGTCGGCTCAAAGTGCCGCCACCCCCCCCCCCCCCTCCCCCGGTCCCCACGAAGCCAAAGGGTGTGCCGAAATGGGAGGCCGAGTATAAATATTAGCATTTTAATAGTTTCTGCGGGGTACGTTCGGAGCTTTTCGCATCGCTTTGTTCGATTGACAGGGGAAATGGCGAGCGCCGAGTTAAGGGGGGCGCAGGGGAAGAATATTGCGGTGAGTTTTCGTAATCGGGCACAATTCCGTTTGGGTGTGATATTGGTCGGGAACGTTATAGGTGTAAACATAATATCACCGAAGATATAACACATAGAAGTGTCCATTTAATTTTTAATTGGGTTTTTCGCCACCAAACTGATTGAAAGACAACTTTTTCAAGTTGCCTCGAAAATTCATAAATCATCAAATTTGTTTTCTGAGCTTTCGGAGAATAAATCTTCCTCCTTTCTCAAAGCTCATGTCATACGTCAAAGTGAAGTGACAGATTAATAAATTTCAGGTTAAAATGTCATGACAACAGAAACAATAGCCTAGCCACCTGCCTGATATTGTACCCTGCGTTCTATCTAGTTATCTATACTAACTTCTCTTTGAATAAGTGGCAATAATATTTTACTGAATTCCACTGAACATTCAGCAACACAGTTGCCCGTATTTCCTAGAATAAATGCAGATTCTTTAATTTTTCGTCTATTTCCTACTTTTAGAATTGGTTTGGAACTATCCCACAATATCCTATGATTGTTATTAAAGGAATGTCCACATATTTTTGACTTCGAAATTATGTTCTTTTAAACGAACGTTAAATGGCCTACAAGTCTCCCCAACATAGAACTTTCCACATTCACAAGGAATTTTATAAATGCAATTTTTTGAACTTTGTAACTCATTAAATGGTTTTGTTTTAACTAGCATCAATCTTAATGTATTTTTGGATTTAAATACTGTTCTCACATTAAAACGATTGCCTATACGTTTTAGCTTATCTGATAGTCCAGGAATATAAGGAATTATTAAATTTACTGGTCGGTCCACCAGATTTATTTCTCTAATTCTATTAGCATTGTTATTTTGTTGGCAATCCTGAAAAACTTGCTCAACAAATTCAATAGGATAACTATTCTTCTCAAGAACGTGTTTTATATGTTTAATTTCCTCCTCAAATTTTGTGTTATTAGAACAAATCGTTCTAGCCCTGTCATACAAACTTTTAATTACTCCTTTTTTAAGACTAATATGATGATTGAAGTTGAATTGGAGATATCTATTAGTATGTGTTGGTTTTCTATAGACATTAGTTTCTATATTATCTGATTTCAGTATAGAAACATCTAAGAAAGGTAATTAATTATTATTTTCAATTTCTAAGGTAAACTTAATAGAAGGTTCTTGTGAGTTTATAAAATTTAATAATGAATTTAACTCATCTACTCCATGTTCCCATATAACAAATATGTCATCTACATATCTCCACCAAACATTAGGTTGGTGAACATATCTAGTCAATTCATTTTGTTCAAAACCTTCCATGAATAAATTGCTTATGAATGGTGATAAAGGAGATCCCATAGCCATTCCAAATTCCTGCTGGTAAAATTCATTTCCTAGTTGAAAATAAGTGGTTTGAACACATAGTGTTGTTAGTTCTAATATTGCATCTATATTCAAATTTGTCCTTTCTACTAAAGTCTGATCACTTTCTAACTTTCTGCGTAAAATATTCAATGATTTGTCAACAGGGACATTAGTAAAAAGACTAACCACATCAAAGCTAGCTAATATATAATTATCCGGAAATTGATGTTCCCTAATTTTTTCTAGAAAATAATTACTGTTTCTGATAAATGAATTTGAGTTTCCTACTAACGGATTAACAATTTTAAGTAAATATTTTGCCAACCAATGACATGGCGAATTTATTGAACTTACAATGGGGCGAAGAGGAATATTATAGTTTTGTGTATTTTTGGTAACCCGTATAAGTGTGGAGGTTTTGAATGATGCGGAGTTAAGAGTGCCCTTTGTCTCTGTGTCATTTTTTGTTCGCGGTATTTATACAGTGTTTTGTATATTTTCGTTTCTATTGAAGTTGTAGGGTCTTTGTTTATCTTCTTGTAAGTTCCTTCATTTAATAAATCATTTAATTTATTATCATACACAGTTTTTTCTAAAATAACAGTTGCATTTCCTTTATCTGCTGGTAATATTTTAATTATCCTATCTGATTTAAGTGATCTAATTGCTACATAGAAGTGTCATTCGTAACTCAGAGGCGAGGCAGTCCCTCCGGCACCGTCGCAATGATAAAGGCCCGGGCTAAGGCCATCAAAAGAGATCTTGTTCCTACACAGTCTTCCAGGGTAAAAGTGATTTTGGTTTGGACTGTTTGGAGAGTTTCATACCTAACAATTTTACATGATTAAACGTAACCTCCTTAAAATCAGGAAGTTAGGTACATGATTTTATTCATTCGAATTTAGTTGTATCAGTGATTATAGAAAGAATTATTTCTATAGTCACTGGTTGTATCTAGGCACGCAAAAAATAAATAATTGGCATTTACGAAAATTTTACCGGTAGATATCTAAATGCACCAAAAGCCCTTGAAAATGTGACTTTCACTCTCGTAGATTATTATCCGTGTTGTAAAACCATAAGTATACAGTGCCCGCCAAAAAGTCTGCACCATATGGGAAAAATTTTTAGTAAATAACTTACGGAAAATTTGTTTGCGGCATCAGGTTTTGCTTGCTCTAGAACCAAAATTGACATAATCAAATGTTGTGACGTAGTCTTCTTTATATGTCAAATTTGACATTAATGAAAAAAATGTCCGAAAAATGGGATTATTTAACCGAATTTCGAAAAAAGTCATAAGAAAAATATGTTTCTTTCGCAATTTTATACCCCTGTGCAAAATTTCAAGAGTCTACTACGATTTTCATATTTTGCCCTTTATTGCCCTTTTCCGTATTTGTTAATCCATAAAAGTTCATCCTATGTAATTTAAAACACTCATTGACTGAATACATACTGCACAATAATTAGTTTACGGTCTAAAAATATCCTTCTTTTCCTTTTTTTGCAAACAAATTAAAATGAGGGCTTGTTGAAGACTTGGTGCAAAACTGATCTCATTTTTACAGATAAACACATAAATTCGATTTACAAACTTTTTTCTATAGTAAATGGTTGTAAAAACACACAAATATTTCTGTCATGCTGATCTGATCAGAAATATCTAGAAAATTTAAAATATTGTGTCCAATAATATCCAACAAAGGGCAAAATATGAAAATCGTAGTAGGCTCTTGAAATTTTGCACAGGGATATAAAATTGCGACAGAAACATATTTTTCTTATGACATTTTTCGAAACTCGGTTAAATCAATGAAATGACAAGTTATCAATTCGATGGGTTAAATAAGCCCATTTTTCGGACATTTTTTGAATAATGTCAAATTTGACATATAAAAGAGACTACGTCACAACATTTGATTATGTAAATTTTGGTTCTAGAGCAAGCAAAACCTGATGCCGCAAACAAATTTTCCGCAAGTTATTTACTAAAAATTTTTCCCATATGGTGCAGACTTTTTGGCGGGCACTGTACATATATGTAAGCAATCATTTTTAAGTGTTTTTTTATCAAATTTACCAAGTTGACATCTTGAAATTTGAATTTGGCGCCATAGGCCCATCTCCCTTGGATGACTCATCGCTTTCAGCTGCCGGGTTTTGTCATTGCGACGGTGCCGATCCGATTGCCGTTATACCTTGAATTTTCTAAATCTCACCCACTTTAGTTATTTTTTTTGCAATTAGGTAGAGTTGGAGCCGACAATTTAAAGATTTTTTCTTGTGTTTCTGAATGTTTGACTTTTATTGCAATTTTTCTTTGGATTTTGCCCTGCATCTTTATATATCTACAGAACGAAACCTTAAAAATTGAAAGACGCCTTTAAAAAATGAGTACATTTATTAAGTCTTGTTCTTACATAACACGGTAATTTACTTGTTCAACGCATCTTGCACATGATCGACGATGTGCTTAGCATTGAGACCATAATAATCAAGCAGAGCTGCGGTAGTACCAGACCTTGGCACCTTTGGCACCGCCACAATCTTCACAGTGATATTCTTCTCTTCGGCAACCGCGGACAGTACTGCCTCACCTATACCACCTTCCGGGTAGTGATCTTCAACCACGACAATTCTTCCTTCGCATTCTCTTGCGTTCTTGATGACACCATCTTTATCGATGGGTTTGACGGTGAAGAGATCCAACACTCTCACCCCGACACCTCTTCCGGCCAAGTCTTTAGCAGCAGTGATCGCCTCTTGGAGGGTAACCCCACCTCCGATAAGGAGAACTTGGTCTTTGCCGGAAGAGTGGACCACATTCGCTTGACCAATCTAAAAAAGTAAGTGATATCATTAAAGAAGTATCTGCAAATTCACAGAGTCACAACGATAAGGTAAACTAAGCAGTGGTAAAAATTGCTGGATACAAAGAACAGTTTTTATCGAGGAGTGAACTTACCTGGAACACCTGATCGTTTGAATATATGACTTTGGTTGCTGGTCTGTTCAAACGGATGTAACAGATACCTTTGGTGTTGGCAGCAATCTCAACAGCTCTCTCAGCAGACACACCGTCAGCCGGGTAGAACACAGTAGATCCCGGAATCGCTCTGAACATGGCGATATCTTCCAGAGCCATCTGACTGGCGCCGTCTTCTCCTATTGAAACACCACAGTGGGTTCCAACAAAGTTTACGTTGCTTTGAGAGATTGCACCCATTCGAATCTAATAAAAAAAAAACATTCAATAAAAGATAATTTTCTTTTGAATGGCTAATAATATATGTATGTACCTGATCGAAAGCTCTAGTTAAGAACGCAGAGAACGTGGACACGAATGCAACACATCTGTCCCTGCATGTCGCACCAATTGCCGTACCAGTCAAACTCTGCTCAGCAATGAAGCATTCAATAAACCTGTTAGGATCATACTTCTTCAATTCCTGCGAGAAGGTAGAGTTCTTCATGTCGCCATCCAAGGCGATGATTCTTGGATTGTCCTTTGCAATTTTCACCAAAGCGGCACCGTACGCCTGCCTTGTGGCCAACGCTTCCCCGACGCTGTAACTTGGAGGACTGCTCAACTTGATGCTGGAAATATCTACCGGTGGTGGCTGACATCCTGGCGAGGGAATAGTAAAGTTCAACTTGGCGCCTCTGTCGTTCTTCAACAAGGAGGTGAGGTGTTTCAACACTTTGTCGGTCTCGGCTCCCAAGGCTTTTCCGTGCCAGTTGTCTTGGTCCTCTATGCCGGGAAAGTCGCGACCCTTGTAGGTTTTCGCGATGACGGCCGTGGGCTTGCCCTTGATCGTGGCGGCCTCATCGAAAGCTTTGACAAGCTCGTCCACGTTGTGACCATCCACGACGATCGTATGCCAGCCGAACGCTTCGAACCTTTTCTTGAAGAGATCGAGGTCGTGGCCTACACTGGTAGCTTCTGACTGGCCGAGACGGTTGGCGTCCAAAATCATGCAGAGGTTGTCGAGTTTGTAATAGCTGGCGAAGGCGATAGACTCCCAAATGGCACCCTCGGCGCTTTCACCGTCACCGACGACGCAGTACGTTCTGAAAGAAAGACTGTTACATAATTATCTGGCAGTAGATTTTACTTCTCACCTATAATCAACCTTATCCATGTACTTTCCAACATAGGCCATTCCTCCGGCGATAGATAGACCTTGACCAAGCGAGCCGGTGCCGACGTCCACGAAGTTGAGCCTGGGAGTGGGGTGACCTTCGAGGTCAGAACCGAGTTGCCTGAGGTTTTTGAGTTCGTCTACCGAAAGCAGACCGTTCTCGGCCCAGGCGGCGTAGAGGGCAGGTGCGGCGTGCCCTTTTGAGAGGACAAAGCGGTCGCTGGCGATGTCCTTTGGCGAGCACAATTTGTAGCGCATCGTGTTGAAGAAGAGGACCGAGATAATTTCGGCGATGGAAGAACTTGTGGTGGGGTGGCTGAAAATTGAAAAGCAGAAGTGTTGTTGGCCGTCAAGCTGGGTGCTAGGTATTCGTGACACAAATCATAACGTTATCGATAAGAAGTTTTTCAAAATGCTGATAGTCCTTTCCTTGCTTACGGAAAAACCTCATCAAGAAGAGAAGTTTTTGGTATTTTTTAATGATTTAAAAATCAGTTAGGCACCTATACCGTTTTCATTATCAAGATGCAGTGCACAAACAGTTGTTTAGAGAATTGGTTTTCCCGCTATGGTAACAGGGTGATTGAACTTATTGTTACTTCTCAAATTTCGTTTTTCCATACAGAGTAAAAATTTATTATCACAGTTCACACTACTATTACGTGATGCTCTGCATTGTTATGATAATTATTATGTAAAATTCTGTCGAACTTAATAAATATTGAGATAAGCAACGACATTGGAACCGTCGGGTCGAATAATTATACTTATGTTTTTGGTACTTAATCCACTAAAATAAATAGGTGTGTGATGTATGGTTATGTTTAATTAAAATTTAAATTTAAAAAAATATATTTGAAACTCAACACGGTAACGGTAGGTATATGTAAGTATTTACTATTATTATTATGCATTTCACTACGAGTTAAAACGTGGCAAGTAAACAGACTTACCCGGAATTTGCTGCTGCGGTGGACTCAACACTGTGTATCCTGATCCTAGTGGCCAGGTCCCTGAGGGTCTCGGAATCGGTGACTTGAGGCATTATGGCAAGGGTACGTCTTCCAGTTGTGGTCTCTAACAAAATGGACAAGGTTATAATGCCGTGTATGTATTTAACAGCGACTGAATGTAATCACCGAAGTAGTGAACTTATTATTCACGTCATAATGTTAGGGTTATCGCATTTTAAAATAGTTGTTTTTTAAAGAGAAACTACATAATTCTTTCGACTGATATTATGCAACGAGAATTTTGTTAAGAGTCAAAAAGGATGTCACCGCGACAGATTGTAACCCTAATAACAGATTGTAATCTGTTCTCGCATAGATACAGGATGATTTATAGATTTTTTTTTCGGGGAGTTATAAATAAATAGTATGTGTAGGTACAAGGTTGTTGGTGTAGGTATATGATATAGTAGATAAGGTTCCTACTGTATATTATGTACTAAACCAATGTCATCAAGGAGGTTAGGATAGATTACATGAATGTCATTAATTAATTTAAAAAAGGATACTAACATATCCTTTCCACTTTGTATACAAAGTGGAAAGGATATGATATGACTTATAAGTCATTGAATTGATATCAATTGATTATCAATTAGACAGTCTAAAAGGTAAAATATTAAGCACAATAATTTTAAGTTTTGTGCAAATAATATCAATGAGAAACAGCAAAAATAATCGTTTTTAGTAGGAATGTAATAGAATCCGTACAATGGGGTGAAATTGTTGTTATGTGTGTTGTGTAAACAATGATAATAAGATAAATAAATTATTGTTATATTTATTTCAGAGATGTAGTTGCAAGATAATAATTTACTTTACTTATTTATTCAATTATTCCAATAATAATAATAATAATAATGATTATTCTTATTATAACAGTGAAACTGAAACTTTTACCAATTTATTTATTAAATACATATTTTGTATATCAAAAAAGAGCTAATATGAAATTTGTCATGGAACTGCTGTTACAAATAAACGTCAGGACGTAGCTTTTCTTTAAAATAAGAAAGAAATATCTAAATGCGAGAAAACAAATTTTCTTAGAGAGCTGTTTCAGTATGTTTTCTATAAAATAAATTTGGTAATTATGTCCGCCGCTGCCTATTTTACTATTATTATTATGCAGTTCAATACGGCTTATTGCGTGTGTGAATGCAACTCAGTATGATAACATTTTGTAATCAATGAACGCCGTGCACAAAATTTTGTTTGAAAAAAAAAATAGAATTGCGAGCTTTGGCTATGGAAAAAGTTATACCAAAAAATAGTCTTAATGCACCTGTGGAAGTCTTCCAAAATAAAGCCAATTACTTTTTCTTGGCTGCGGTAGGTATATTTACCTATTAATTCTAGGAAAAAAGTAGTAGTAGTAACAAATTTATTTATTTATGACATAAAGATACATGCAAATACCAAATACAAAATTATACAATGATTATTTCAATATAGACAATAATACAGGGTGAATCAGATTTTTTGTAGCAGGACTTTATTAGGTGATAGATCTTCAAAAAATAACCTAACTTTTTCGTATAAACTATATCTTTTTGAGGCTTCATAGAAAAGTAACAGGGTGTTAAAGTTGGAAAAAATATGTGCATGGGCTTTATTGAATATGTACCAAACTAGTTGAGATATTTAAGTAATATTTGGTATACGTTATAACGAGTTAGCATAAAACCTGTTAATATCAAACATCTTGCACAACCAGTGGCGGAGAAGTGGGTAATTGGTAAAATTATTTTTAGAAAAAAAAAATGAATCACCTTATTGTAATAAAAGGTATTTAATTTTTATGTAAACTTTAATTGCAGAAAAAAATATTCTCTTGGTAATTTGCTTGCATGTGTTATAGTTTAATGGCAAATTTCAATTTTTTTATTATTTTAGAGTATTTCGGAAAAATTAACTAAAAAATTTGCCCCATAAGTAAGACTAAAAATAGAAAAAACGTGTTTCTTACTTTAAATAAAGTAACTTTTTCCAATAAACTAACCCATTCAAGGTTTTACTTTTCAAGATACAAAGCGTAACATTAATTGTATCTTCCTTAAATGTTTTAGACCCTAACTAAAAAAATATAGCATTAAATAGGTAAGTTTATTTAAAAAAGTTACTTTATTTAAAGTAGCAAACACGTGATTTCTACTTTAAGTGTTACTTATGGAGCAAATTTTTTAGATAATTTTTCAGAAATACCCCGAAATAATACAAAAAATGCAATTTGCTATTAAACTATAACGCACAGGCGAACAAATACCAAGAGGGCATTCTTGTCTGCAATTAAAATCTACATAAAAAATTCAATAGGTACCTTTTAGTACAATACAAGGTGATTAATTTTTTTTCTCAAAATAATTTTTCCAATTACCCACTTCTCCGCCACTGGTTGTGCAAGATGTTCGATATTAACAGATTTTATGCTAACCCATGCCGTTATAACGTTTACCAAATATGACTTAACTATCTAAACTAGTTTGGTAAATATTCAATAAAGTCCACATATTTTTTCCAACTTTATAACACCCCGTAAGTTTTCTATGAAGCCTTAAAGAGATATAGTTTATAGGAAAAAAAGTGCGGTTATTTTTTGAAGATCTATCACTTGTTAAAATCATGTTACAAGAAAGTTAGCTTAATAACACCAAAAATTAGCAACTTGTAAATTTAAAAAAATATTTTTTAAGTTTAGCTTTCAATTTTGTAAGGCTGCGTTCATTTTTTATGGTTACATTTTTAATTTTAGGTAATCAATTATTCCTTTTTGAAATACTATTGAACTATAAGATATACAATTGACCTATAAGATATACTTTTACTTTTACTACAATTTTGCAGATGAATATCACAAGATCGAGTTGATAGCAATGATAGCTATGTATTCATTCAAACAATTGTGCAAAAATTTAGTTTTAATTATAAAAATGAAGGTTAGATAGTTAAATTTTTAACATTTAACCACTTCAACTTGTTAAACATAATATGTATAATTTATAGGTGTATACCGATCGAAATTTAATATTATTCGCATTGCTTTATTTTGCAGAATTTGTAGCTTACTGAACACACAATCATTTGGATATTTTGGATATTTGGATATTAAGAGAAAATGCATGCTTTTCTTTAAACTGGTTCAAAGATGCAAGAAAAAGTAAATTTACCAGTGGCGTATCATTTTTTTGTTAAAAAAAATAGGTTAGTTTACCCCTTGTACCTCCGTCACTGAATACTAATAAAATTACTTATTCTAATTAAATTGTAGCTATTCAATGACGTCAAAACCTATATACGTGGTGCCCCATTGTTAAAATGCCCTTTATTTTGACTCCGCAAGATTAAATATATCCATACTACTCTAAAAACATGCTACAAACAAAGACAGAAAGTCAACCATCAACCAACTATACACCCGGTGATTCCCGGTTATAGTTCCTCCGGAATCACACTTAGATATCGCATGTTTTTTCTTGTTGGGGGCGCCGGAGGCATCGGAACCTCACCTGAAGACTCGGGGGATGGTCTAACGACGCCAGCCTCCGAGCCCAGAGTCGAAATAAGTTCGCTACGGCTCGACAAAAAGGGGCAAATTCTGACAATCTCGCGACATTGTCGGAATAATTTAATGGAGCGTTTAGATTGTGATTAGTTCTGGGCGTCAAGCGTTTATCAAAACAAACCTGTCTATATAGGTTCTGACGTCATTGGTAGCTATTGCAGCCCTATAGAAATCTTCCAAATTTCATTAACATAATGCACTTATTCTAGAAGACATCAAGGAAAGCCTTTTATAAAAAAAAACCTAAAAGTTTAAAGCTCTTACTACGAAAACTACGAAAGCGTAGAAGGGCCACATAAAATTAAAAAAAAATGCGGCGGTAAAAATTTTTAATAATTTAAAATTTAGAGCAAAATTTTGAGTTACTAACACGAAATTTTAAAATTTCGAGTTACTAACACGCAATTTTAAAATTTCGAGTTACTAATACGAAATTTTAAAATTTCGACTTATAACTCGAAATTTTACTCTAAAATTGCGAGTTACTCTAGAGTAAAATTTTCTAGTTACCAACTCGAAATTACTAACACGAAATTACTAACACGAAATTTTAAAATTTCGTGTTAGTAATTCGAAATTTTCCTCTAAAATTTCGAGTTATAAGTCGAAATTTTAAAATTTCGGGTTAGTAACTCGAAATTTTAAAATTTCGTGTTAGTAACTCGAAATTTTACTCTAAAATTTCGATTATAAGTCGAAATTTTAAAATTTCGTGTTAGTAACTCGAAATTTTAGAGTAAAATTTTTACCTAAAATTTTAGAGTACAATTTCGAGTTATAAGTCGAAATTTTAAAATTTCGTGTTAGTAACTCGAAATTTTACTCTAAATTTTGAGTTATAAGTCGAAATTTTACTCTAAATTTTAAATTATTAAAAATTTTACCCCCCCAATTTTTTTTATTTTAGGTGGCCCTTCTACGCTTTCGTAGGAAAACCATGGTTGCATATAGTATTCCAGGGACATTCTAGTGCGTAAGGAGGTGACGGGTATGCTTCCGTTTCTCCGACGAGTCGGCCGCTTTATTTGCTCGGGCATTGCATGCGGGGCGCCAATTCAGAACCTGTCAATTTGTCGGCGAACAAGCCGGTCGCCGGCCCCACCCGCGGCCGCATCAGCCCCGGATCCGAAATCGAATATTAAGATATTCCGCGGGCCCCGGGAGGGAGCGAGAGGGAGACATCAAAGCGCCACCACAGGCGCGCTAGATTGCTCTTAATAATTACTATGCAAAATTATTAGCATATTAATTAAAGAAAATGTAATTAAAATTGAGTTGTGTCGAATAGGAACGCGGCGGCGGGCGAATGGCGATTATCATACGCAGCGGCGCCGGCGGCGGGCGCTTTTTAGTCCAAAAGTGGAAAAAATATAATTTGGAAAATTGGGGCTAAATCTAACAACTTGCTCCTAGTGACCTAGTTCCAGTAGCTCTCCTTATTTAAAACACCCTTCTACCTGCAAAACGTGGTTGGGTTTGCTTCTTTTAGGTTAAGTTCGGTTGGGTCAGGTTAGAGTACAGTTTGTTCAGCGAATGTTCGGCCCTACGTCACAACTCCCGTCCTTGTCTTACTCATGACTATTATACGACGGATATCGGTCGTATATTCACGAGCCAGACAAGGACGGGAGTTGTGACGTAGGGCCGAACATTCGCTGAACAAACTGTAGATCATGCCATGGGCATATACAATGGGTAGTAGCAAAAACCTATATCTACTATACAGGGTGTAACTAAACTGTTGGTCAAAAATGAAACCACGTATTCTTGGAGTCAAAATAAGGGCACTTCTTCATATATTTTTTTCTCCTACGGGACATAGTTTTTTTTATACAGAGCGTAGAAGTTTGGAGAAAAATACACATATTCCTTAGTATTTCTAGAAGTATACGAGATATTTTCTTCAAACTTGGCTTGGTTATTTCAAAAATATCCATTTCCAAAAAATTGTGATGTTGGATTTTAACAAAATAATGATTATAATAATTATAAAAAATTGTCGATTTTTGTTTCTGACTTCCGGTTTTACCGGAAGAGAGCATCACTTGATTAGATTTTTTTGAGACACCCCGTATATTTTAAGTATTTTAGGTTGCTTTTCTTCTCTCAATTCCAACCATATATAAGTTTTATATGGTTATCTTTAACAATAAGTTTTTACCATTCCATGCAAAGATCTGAATTTATCATAGGTATTTGACGAAATTTATCAAAAAATGAGAATTCGCTGGTTGGTTATTTTTAGAGATAACTAAAAATAAACATTTATTTTGTAAAATATTTTCAAAACCTTTTTTTATTCGGAAGGTCTACCCAGGGACGGCTACGATTTTTTTACACTCCCGATTTTTACGAAAACCTTTTAGCGTTTTTGTTATTTAAAATCTGACATCATAGCGTTAATCAGAATACCCCCAAACCCCCATATGCCGAATTTGAACAAAAATAAAATACAGGGAGTTCCATTCTGCAGTGTTAAAATTGAGCAAAATAGGAAATTTAAAGGCATCTGGTGAGTCAAGTGTGCCATGAAATCCCATCAAAACAGTTGAATGATCAACAGGACCACTCAAAGTTTTGGGTGCAAAGATTCAAGACAAAAATGTACAGGGTATTTTTCAATGGGACAACTCAAAACACTGAATTTTTTTGGGATAAAAAATCGAGTATATCATATCTATCTATCAATAGGATTGGATATTTACCGAACAAGTATAGGTTCGCGTTTGGACCCCGCCACTGGCGCAATCGGGTGCAAAATATGTCCGGCATCGGAAAACTCATCACAAGTGGAGACATAAATTGCCAGCGCAACATCTTTTGACGCCTTCATTTGAATACACACCAAATTTAGATGATGTTTTTATCCGCCCTGAATTCGTTTGCATACTAATTCCGAAGATAAATATAACACGTGCCGATTGAGGCAAAACAAATATTTCAGAAATACCCTAATATATTTACCGCTGGCACGCTAGGTCTTCGTCTGAACCAAAGTCTAGAGTGTCTAGAGGATAGTATTCTCTGAACGAAGGAAGAAGCTGGTTGAAAAAAATGTAGATTCAATCTCGTTTTCGATTGTTAATTAATTTGCATTTGTATAGCTATTCCTCACAATATATATCTTTTGATTAGCCTGACGTCATAGGTGGGAAGGTGACATTGCCACTACCTGTGAAAAATAGGCGCATGCCCTCATTCACGCTTCGTATAATCAAAACGAAAATATTTTAATCCGCTAAATTCTAAATAAACACCCTAAAGTAATTCTGTCATTTCCAGAACGAAATCAGCCGTAATGAAATTCAAGACACACAAAATCTGCCGTCGAAATGGAAAGGGGTGCCGGGAGATTAAAACACAAAGTTATTCTAATTCTCTTTGATGTAAGCTGACAATGAATAAGATTTAAAGAGCAAGTTTTGATAACGTCCGGATTACGGGAAGGCGCTGTAAAGGCCCGAAACGAATCCCTTTGCTTTCCCCATTAGGTTACCATTTTACGGATCTGGTGGGAATCGTAAAATTTGTGTTCAACCTATTTAATATCTATCGGTCGTTAATTAATTTCTGGAGATCCGGGAATAGCTGTTTGAACGGCTAAATCGGAAATGAAGGATATCTGGATATTAGCGCTGCTAAATTTGTATACGCCAAGCAGGGTCGGCATGGCCAAAGAGGTATTTGAATAAATTTTAAAATGACGTCACAAATAAATGGTGTAGGTATTCTGTTACACTAGCAAATTGTAACGACATCTAGACATCTAGATCTAGCTTGGCGGTTATGGTTGTTGCACAGACGACTCTAGGAAAGCCTTGAAGTTGAGAAAGCTGGCAACGTGGCATGCGGGTCTGCGCGGCGTGGCCTGTCACTCCCTGTCAGTTGATTTTAAAAGAAATTTCCCAGAATTAATTTGTGTAGTGCGGGTAGTGCTAGCGAGAGCTTTTTTATAAATTTGTTTTGTTTGGGAAAAAATGAAACATTTCTTTAAAAGATATTAAAAATTAAATGGAGATCTTTAAAAGTTCGAAGTGAAAAATCATTCCTTTACAATTTCAAGCCTCAAGATGCCTAGAACCGTCGAGGGAAGCTAGAACTTAGTTTTATACCTGGCTGTAGGTCAAATCGTAATAATAACTTGAAGTAGCTAGGTTTTCTTTGCTTGACGGCAATCGGTCAACTTGTATTCGTTTTGGGCTTTCCAAAGGACGAAAATTTAAGAATAAAATGATTAAGGGCCAATTCCATAGCCAAACTAAAGTACCCTTTTAAATTATAGGAGCTTTCAAACAATCTAACCATTGTTTAGTATTGTTGCAACTGTTCCTTTACCTAATGTTAAAGTCAAAAGATATTTTAGTTGAATGTATTATGAAATTGACCCTAAACTGCCATTTCAATCAGAAGAGATTAGGTACTCTCCTTCACAACATGCTGTTCTCAGTTCGCTTGTTTGTATTTTTATGAAAATTTAACCATAAGGGAAGATAGGTAATCAACATTTGCCTTATGGCGCACTTTGGAAAAATTCTTACAAAAATTCGACTTACAACAAAATGTAGTCCCCTCTATTTGCCCAAATTTGCCATATTATTTGTCGAAAATGTACCTATCCACACCAGGAATCGTACTTATTATAAATACTTATATATAAGTGTATTCTGTGTGTATTTTGTTACTTGTTACTGCTTTTATTGTCTGTTAAACAGACGTATACCTACTTACTTAGGTTACCCAATTATTGAAACAAAGTTCACAAATGTTTCTAATTGTAATTAAAAATAGGGTTGAACATTTATTAGAAAAGATAAACTAAGCCAAAGTGCAGACTGCTCTATACTGCATAGACCCGTTGAACCGTCCCGCTGCGGCGTTGCCACATGTTTGCACAGGGCTTGTAAGCTTGAGGAGGTTGTGGTTGTTGACTGGCCAGAGTCTGACATTGTGTACTAGCGCACTAGCACCATCCAGCAATCCCTGTGAGCTACAGCTTCCACTTTGATATTTGTCTATTGCTTCACTGAAAGAATTACTTTGCTACGGTTAGTAAGAACTCAATTACCGCAGCAAAATATCTGCATTAACTAGGCGCCGAGTGAGTTACTTTGCTACCGCAGCAAAGCACGCTTTGCTAAAGACAACTCAATTGCAGTAAGTAAGCAGATTTGTTGAAAATCACTATGCTGTGATAATTCAACCCTTGTATTAAGGCAAGTGAGTCAGCTCACTAACCACAAGTGAGTTAATCGCTTATACCATAGCAAATAATTTGATTGTGGTTATGTAAGTTTTGTTGCTGTAATTGAATCAGCTCATTAATGACAATTAAGCTGCACACTAGCCACAAGTGAGTTGCTTAACTACCATAGCAAAAAATTTATTTGTTGCCGGCATCTTTAAAGGTACGTAAAAATTAATATCTTCAGACTTAATGTCCGCTTGGTAGCACATTATCATTATATTATACATAATCTGCATCCTGTCGAAAGTGTAAAACATAGCGCAGCCAGATTTTTTGTTTTTCCTGTAGTTTTCCCATTTCATGTTTTTTAATAACGCATGTTGTTCACGCGGCAACCCTACAGGTTTCTTCTGCACTTAGCCTTACACAAACTACATGTGCCCAAAAAATACCTTTGAGATTGAGACGGCCAAGTAATAAGAATATATTAGGGATTTGTAGTAAATGACTCAACATGTTATAAAGAAAACATGAAATGGGAAAACTACAGGAAAAACAAAAAATCTGGCTGCGCTATGTTTTATACTTTTGACAGGATGCCAGATTATGTATAATATAATGATAATGTGCTACCAAGCGGACATTAAGTATGAAAATATTAATTTTTACGTACCCTCAAAGACGGCAATGTTCCCGGAAAACAATGATGCCAGAGCTGTCTAGGTCTAGACGATCCGTACGATCATCACGGACCAACAACTGCGCGACGACTGCGGCGACTCGCCGGCGAGTGCGGCGGGGCCGCCTGGCGGGCTCAGGCTTGCCAGCTGGCGCAAGCGCATTTGGAACTCACCGTTAATTTTAGCAAAGCAACTCACTTGTTGTAAGTGAGGGCTCGCTAGCCACAAATGAGCAGTTGAATTACCACAGCTGAGTGCATTGCAGCAGACTGCACTCACCTGTAGTAACAAAACGACTGGCTTCATATAAGTAAGTGGGCTCACTAAAAGGAATTTCTATAGTGACCCTATCTTTTAACCGCAAGTAAAAATTTTGCTCTGGTAACAAAGAAGTTTTAGCAAAACAGGTTTATTTGCCACAGCAATTTTTTTTTGCTATGACAGCATAATATCTATTTACCGCAGCAAAAAAATCTTAGCAAAGCAACTCACTTGGAGGAATTCTTTCAGTGTTATTTTCGAGATTTTTTACTCACGAAACAATAATCTTAGGGAAATATCTCGCAGCTTTATACACTTGGCGGGTTTATTAAAGTTTTCTTGTACGATAGTGAGACAGTTACATCTGGCGGCACCGCCTGATACATGACTCTCATAGCGCTCATGTGACATGTGAGTTTCATAATTTATTTGAAATACAATTTTTTTATCTCGGATTTTTCGAGGGGGTTACATGGTGCTCGTGTTATAATGCATGCGAAATACACTACCAGCGTTGACTGAAATCTTCACCCAACGCTACCAGGCTTCGGCGGAATATCGAAGACAATGCAGTCCAGCCCCGTCGTGACACGGGACATTTGGCAGTTCGTCGTGATCATGAAGTTGAAAGGTGCTCGAATTGATGTGGATATGGATGTGGACAGCAAATCGAAAGAACGTCGCGGCTGAGGCCGGCCCTGCAGCCGGGGCAGTGCCGGGAGCGAAGACGCCGGAATTAAAGGGTGAAATCTTGAGGGGCCAGAGATAATGGAATCAGACTTAGACTAAATGGGGGCTTAGCACTTTCTGCGGACCGGGGCGCGCCGGGTCGATTCATTGCTTTCTGAATACACATCGGCCACTCCGGGCGGCGCTCCTAATGCCCGGCCCCATTAAATTATTTGTATTTGTCTTGCCAGCGATTTTCCGCTTGGGGCCGTCGAGGAATTTACATGAGGAGGCTGGGTTTGGGGGGTTGTGGAAAACTTGACAGATGTTAAAGATTGGTTCTTCTCGGAAACAACTTAAAAATTTCTATTTATTGAAAAACAGGTGCGTTATTCGGTTTAACTCTTGCGCAGCGACAACCAGAAAATCAAGAAAATTTTTCTACGGTGTCCTTCACAAAATAATTCACATCATGGAGGGGATTTTTTCATTAATAATTATTGATATTATACAGGATGATTTTTAGAATTACCACCGCGATTTTCTATTAAGGATTAAGCTTATTTTGCACCCAAAAAAAAACGTAAGAAACAAAAACTTGGAAATTTTGGACAGCTATATAGGGAATGCTGAAAAAGAAATCGGCATCCACGGTCAATTTGTCGCTCAATATAAAAAAAACTTAAATTGGACATTGCCAGAGATTTCACTGAATTTCAATGAACATTCAGCATCACAGTTGTCAGTACATGGTACATGGTACATGGTACATGGTACATGGTACATGGTACATGGTACATGGTACATGGTACATGGTACATGGTACATGGTACATGGTACATGGTAAAATATCAGACAGGTGGCTATATAGGTTATTTTCCTGTTGTCCGGACACTTTGATTTGACATTTATTATTCTGTCATTTAACTTTGACTTGACATTTCCATTGAGAGAGGATAAAGATTTATTGACCGAAAGCTCACAAAACAAAGTTAGGCCACGGCCGAAGCCTTTGAAAATGGCAAAAAGTGAAAAAAATTTAGAACAGAATGAAACCCATTGGAAAAGGAACAAAATATAGCAAAAATAACAGAAAAAAATTTAAGGGCGATTTGAGGTACGGGTGTTGAAGGGGGTGAACTTTTAGGGGTGGAAACCGGTTTATCACGATTTCCAGCAAAACTACAACTCCTTCGAAAAAAGTTTAATGGGAAAGTTGTAGGTAATAAAAAATATACAATTTTTGTTTTTACACTTTTTTCACATAACCTGAAAATATCCGCAAAAAATCGAAATAAATCTCCCACAAAAAAATGTCTTTTTCACGAAATTTTGTAGAAACTTACCTTCTATGTCCCAAACATTTTTGTGTCCCAACAATTAATAACTTCCAAATTATTCAATTTGAATAGTACAATTTTAAGCAGAAATTTTTTAAATTGAAATGCCAAAAAATAAATTTTTGTATTATAAGATTTTCTATTTCATAAATGTAACTAGAATTTAATAAATTAACTTTTTTTATCGAAAAAAATTGCAGCAGTAAAATTTTTTTGATTCAATTCCCTTTAAATCCCATCTTTAATATTTAGAAAACTATACAGGGTTAACTATCACTTAGTACAAAAATTTTTATGGCAGATAAAGAAAAATTAGACTTGCTAAAATAAATTTTCAAAAATTTTCTAACATTTGTCTTAAGCCTAAAAAAATTTTTTTTCAAATTGTATTAAACCCCTCAAAAAACGCCGCCTATGGACGCCCGCGCGACATGTCTAAAAATTTCGCATATGTCAATAGCGCGGCGTTGCCACGTCTATCAATTTATCCGAGGATTCACCACAAAATTTCGATTTCCTTTTAAAAACGATTACTTTCTGAGGAACATGTAGAATGCCTATGAAACACCTACCTTACTGACATTTCCAGGATTGTTTGCACCATTTTCTGTTTTCTTGCTTTTTTACATTAAAAGTCACACAACACAACATTCACATTTTTTAAATCTGTTGGGGATCTCTTGGTTTCCCTCTGCTATTCCTTTTGTTTGAAGCGAGGTACTCAGCCTGACGACCACGACGAGGTAGATCCCCTCCGCCAGGAAAACCCCGAAGGGTAACCGAAAAATCACAACTGCACTAGCACACATTGCACAAATGCACATGCAAAGCACTACAGTAGCTGTTCAAAGAGGCCGCCGTTAACTTCGATGCACAAATTCACTCGGTTAACTAAAGAAGTCCGGATACGTGCAAAAAGTCCATGATTATTCCGGATTTGAACAGCTGCACCTTCAATTCGTTCACGTAACTGCTGCTCGTTGTCGATTTCCTGCTCGTACACAATCGCCTTCATGAATCCCCAAATACAAAAATCCATTGGATTCAAGTCTGGTGATCGCGGCGGCCATGCAATGGGCCCTCCTCTTCCGATCCAACGGTTGGGGCATTGGTCGTCTAAAAGTGCACGAACAGGTCTCGCAAAATGGGCTGGTGCACCATCGTGCATAAACCACATGTCATGCAGTACTTGTAGTGGCAAATTATCAAACAAAACATTTGTCAGAAAATACAAGTATCGTTCAGCGTTTAAATTTTCCGGTAGAATGTATGGTCCAATTAATCGATCTCCATAAACTCCAGCCCAAACATTGATGGAAAACCGACGTTGGAAATTAAACCGCCGAACAGCATGTGGGTTCTCATCGGACCAAATATGGCTGTTGTGTCTAAAAAAAAAAAAAAAATTTGAAATATTCACAATTTTGGCGAAGGCGTTAGGATTGACATAGCCAATTTTATAATAAATAAAAAAGATAATATGGAGGAGAGAAAGCTATAAGTAAGTAAAAATTTACATACGTGTTTAAAACCCCAGCACGTGTGAAGCAGCATTCGTCTGTCCAAAGAATGTTGAAAACAAAGTTTGGGTCTTGGGCGATTCGATCACGTAGCCAAGTGCAGTAGGTCATTCTCACCGGAAAATCATTTGCTTCTAATGCTTGGACCTTTTGTATGTGATAAGGGTGAAGGCCGTTTTCCCTTAGAATCCTCCATGCCTGTAAATAATTGTATTGTTACATTTTAAATTTTATGTAGGTATTAGGTGCAAGCAAAGACAATCCCATCACATGGGATAGTCTTTGGTAGAAGTCAGTTTTATTGGTTTTATTTTACTTGCCTTGTTCTGAGATATTCCCAATCTCCTTGCAATAGCTGTAGTGCTTATGGAAGGTTGCTCTTCCACCAAATCAAGCACTGACTCAACATCGTCCATGTTCATTTGCCCTCCAGGCCCACCCCTTCGAGCTTGCAAAACACCAGTGTTTCGCATACGTTGTACAATGTTCACGAAAGTACGTGGGTTAGGCATATTTGCCCTGTTAGGAAAACGAATACGGTATTCTGCTGCAGCTCGATGTGCACTTTCATCGCATCTCCCGTACATTATAACCATGTCCGTCAACTCGGCGTTCGAATACTCCGGCATTTTCACAAAGACGCTGAACGATTTGCCGCGAAAATCAAGACCAAACTGGGAAATAACGCCATGTTACATTCGCAAATGCCCTCCGTCGGCTACTAGCCAAACTTGAAAAGGTTTGTTCCAACAGGGTCAATAACCGTGCTCAAGTACGTTCAGCGCATGCGCACTACCCCACTGGCTGTTCCAACTGAATTATGTACCTACCGACACGGGACGATACACGCACTGTTCCAGCCGATTTATGGATCATTTGTGTATCGTCCTTGTACGATAAAAACGGTGCCTGGTCTAAAGCAATAACCGCGTGTACTGACATGCGCAGTGTATGGTCGTGTGACAGAGATAAACATTAACATCATATTTTTGTTTTTACGTAGATAGGTTTAAATCGATGGCTGGGATCGTGTTTTTTATTTCTTGTTGGTTTTTGGCTTGTTGGGTAGGGCGGGGAATCGTTGAACAATAATTTTTTAGAGTGAAGAGTGAGGTTAGCCCACCGAACATTCGGTTAGCCACATATTAAACACGCAGGTTAGGTGCGGTCGCAAAACGTGATTTGGTCGATTTGATTCACAATCCGTTCCATCTGAAATTTTCTTTGGGATCGCACATGAACGGTGCAAAACTAGCGCATGCGTTCTTTAAGGGTTATCATCTAGTTCATGTACAGTTCTGTGACGGTACGTAAATTCGAGTTGGAACAAATGATCCCAAAGAAAATTTCAGATGGAACGGAAAAATTGTTCAACGATTCCCCGCCCTACCCAACAAGCCAAAAACCAACAAGAAATAAAAAACACGATCCCAGCCATCGATTTAAACCTATCTACGTAAAAACAAAAATATGATGTTAATGTTTATCTCTGTCACACGACCATACACTGCGCATGTCAGTACACGCGGTTATTGCTTTAGACCAGGCACCGTTTTTATCGTACAAGGACGATACACAAATGATCCATAAATCGGCTGGAACAGTGCGTGTATCGTCCCGTGTCGGTAGGTACATAATTCAGTTGGAACAGCCAGTGGGGTAGTGCGCATGCGCTGAACGTGCTTGAGCGCGGTTATTGGCCCTGTTGGAACAAACCTTGTATGTACAGTTAGTTGCCTAGCTAGGAAGTTATGAAATGACGAACGGGGCAACGCGGAGCAGTCGAAAAAACGTTTCATAGACTCGACCGGGCCGATACGTCGCTTAATTCATACCGCCGAGGCTTCAGAACAATAAATCCTTTATCTATGCTTCAGAAGAGGTTAGATGGTGGACAAGAATTCATCAGAGGAGCTCCGGGGGTATTAAGGGAGACGGCTTGTGGTGTCGCGGTAATGAGCTTTCCGCGAGAGTAGGAACCGGTCCGGATACGAGCTAAGGTAAGGGGAATCTAATAGCGCTGCATCTGTACAGATTCAAATCGATTGTTATTTATGTATTTTTTAAATTTGTTTGAGTAAAAAGGTATTTTCACCGTTCCTAAATCAACGGCAACACCGCGGAAAATCACTTCAGCTGTCAGTACCTTCAGAAGCCAAATTGGATGACGTCATTAAAGGCGGGGATTTACAGGGAAAATAGGGGTCTTTACCCGTTTTTTTAAAGATCGTAAAAAAAATCTAAAAATATTTTTCTATGTTTTCTTAAGCCACCCTGCGCACGTGGTAAAAATTTTTGTACTAAGTCATAGTTAACCCTGTATATAACTATTTTCGCAAGTTTTTTGCAAACTCTATGTTTCATGGATTTTAATTTCTTGGTTTATCAGTGTCTTTACATTTTTCAAGTAATTGACGTGTAAATTTCAATAAATAGCGCAAAATTTTAAACAATGATTTAAAAAAATTTCGAAATCGAGGTTTTCGTTTTTTGCATTTTCTGAGAAAATTTTCAATAGTGGTGTATATTTTTTACACCATCAGAAAATAGAGGTTTCAACGAACAAAAAGCGCACCGACTTTTCAAAAAAAAAACAGCTTGTTTGGCGTGGGTATTTTCGATTGAAAATGAGGTTACTTTTTCGGTTTAAAATGAAAATAAGGGAGGTAAAATAAATATTTGGATTCGAAAAAATTACAGCGTGTTTGGGATATAAGAAGGTCAAGTTTTCACCGAATTTCCTGAAAAGGAATTTTTTTTGGGAGATAATAATTAAAAACCAAAAAATCGGTTATTTCGATTTTTCGCGGATATTTTGAGGTTATGTGAAAAAAGTGTAAATACAAAAGTTGTAGATCTTTTTATTACCTACAACTTTGCTTTTAACTTTTTTCAATAGGAGTTGTAGTTTTGCCGGAAATCGTGATAAACCGTTTTCCACCTCGAAAAGTTTAATCCCTCCACCCCCGTACCTCAAATCGCTCTTAAATTATTTTCCTATTATTTTTGCTATATTTTATTCCTTTTCCAATGAGTGCCATGCTGTTCTAGATTTTTTTGGTTTCAAAAATTATCTACCCTGGCCTATGTGTGCAGGCGAGTCAATTTTTGTGCGGAAGAATACGAGTATTGTCTGCACCAATGACGTCAGAACCTATAGACAGGTTTGTTTTGATAAACGCTTGACGCCCAGAACTAATCACAATCTAAGCGTTCCATTAAATTATTCCGAAAATTCCATACCTACCTTTTTTGACCAATCAGAGGTTCGTTTTTTGCTTTGTTGTCATGGCAACTCAAAAAATTTCCGGAAATATTCTCACTTGCTCTAGGCAGCAGGAGGTGATTACAGCGGAAATTTTTTTGACAGTTGTCATTGTTATAATGTGACATTGTAACAATTAGATACCCGACAAAAATTTGGATAAAAATTTCGTTTATAATTTACGTGTAGGTATGGAATTTTCTTACCGAATCCCCCACGTTCTTGAATTAATATCCGGAAATTTTTCTCTACACGATTTTTTTAAGAAAATTATCCCTCGTCGCGAGATTGTCAGAAATTGCCCCTTTTTGTCGAGCCGTAGCGAACTTATTTGGACTCTGGGCTCGGTGGCTGGCGTCGTTAGACCATCCCCCGAGTCTTCTGGTGGGGTTCCGATGCTTCCGGCGCCCCCAAACAAGAAAAAAACATGCGATATCTCAATGTGATTCTGGAGGAACTATAACCGGGAATCACCGGGTGTATAGTTGGTTGATGGTTGACTTTCTGTCTTGTTTGTAGCATGTTTTTAGAGTAGTATGGATATATTTAATCTTGGAGCCAAGATAAAGGGCATTTTAACAATGGTGCTCCACGTCTATTGATTTTGACGTCATTGGTCTGCACATTTCCAACAACACAGCTTTGTCACGGTCTCCAAATTGTGTTGTGTTGATACTCGAACCGCATAAAACGCAAAACGAATATCCCGCAAAGGCAAAAAGACCCCGCGCTGACAGTTATATATTATATAAACGTCCGCAAAAAATGCATACGACTTTTTTATTCATCACCTCGCACGAGGGATTTTCTAAAACACATCCGGCCGGGCTGTCATTGTGCCGGTGTGACTTGCACTTCTGTACCGGGAAGAAGTGATAGATGGAGCCACTGTTTTATAGCCTGTAAGTCGGTATTAAATCGCAGCCGAGCAGGAATGCCTGGCGGCCATGACACGCATTTCAATTGTCCCCGCGCGGTGCCACTGTCACCCTCTCGAGTGCCAAGTACGAAATTAATTGATTTATTATTTTCGTTGGCGTGCTAACTCTTGGTGTGGGGTCGGATTTGCGTATCTCAGTGTCGGATACGCTTACCTATAGTATATTTATTTCCAAGATGAAATCCGGCCGGCAGGTCGAATCGCAGCAAGCGAGACTTGCTCTGACAACACTGTGCTATCACGAAGTATATTGAGTCGTTTCTCAGAAAAATAAAAACGTAGAACTGGCTTTGTATTGACAAGTTCGTTCCCATAATAAAAAAAAATAATGTTTACAGTTCGGGTGACAGATCTGGTGAAACGATTACAAGGCAGTGGCGTACCTTGTATTTTTTTAAAATAGTTATAAAAATAGGAAAAACAATATTTGCCTTTATATATCAATTCTTTTGTATAAAAATCGAAGTATAACCCCAGGTACAACTAGTACTCGTCAATTCTAAAATTCAAACTTATCAATATGTTATTGACAGTTACTAGTTGGGGATTGTTCGGCGAACACAATATAAAAAAATAAAAAATTAAAACTTTTTAAAAACAAACTTTTAAACTAAAACGGATAAAATAAGTTCAGCGTTGGGTGAAGATTTAAACCTTCAGTCAACGAGTTTAGGTTTTCGTTGAGATAATTCAATGCCACACTGCGGCAAGCTTTTTTAAATCAAAAAGCTCGTCGCGCGAAATTTTCATAAAAGTAGGTACCGATTAATTTTATCGGACAGTGATTGGTTGATAAGCAAGTACATGCCAAAGAATATATTTTCTGTACAGTTTGCGCGACAAGCTTTTTGATTTAAAAAAGCTTGTCACAGTTTGGTATTGAATTATCTTAACGAAAACCTAAACTTATTTTATCTGTTTTAGTAAATGGCTTACTTAAATAAAAGCTTGTTTTTATAAAAAGATTTTTTTATTATTTATTTTATTTTGTGCTTTTTTAGTACCTATTTGATTCCCATCTCAGAAGGGTAGTAAAGAAATTTAGTCCGCCATCTTGGGGCACCGAGCATCCGCCCTATTGAATTTAGTATGACGTCAGTCACCTTATCGTTTATTTCTACTTTTCAAATCCTTTCATTTGATACCCATGTCAAGGATGTTGTAAAGAATTAGGCAATCCGCCGTCTTGGAGAGGCCGCCATATTAGATTTGTTATGACGTCATTCTTCTTATTGTTTTCTACCCGTCGAGTCCTTTAGTTTTATACCCATGTTGAGAATTATTATCCATCTGGTGGTAAAGGTATCTTTTACCGTGCCCCGAACTAGGTACGCCTATATGTACTTAAGCATGGTATGTAACCTCCTTTGGCGAGTTGCTTGATTTGCAAACAATACACTTTTTTTGCCCATAACGTATAACTTAATTGTCTATATAAGCATTTTATACCGACGAATACTTAAGAAACACTTAAAAACAGCGAAAAATTGCTTCTAAATGACACAGCACCAGTTATGTCAAACACAAGGTGAGGCACACTCTTGACCGATTTGCGCGTTTGTCAGATTGTGCGATTGGTAGTGGTAATTGTAGGTATATTATTGTTTCCTTAGTTGTATCACAGATTAAAGTACTACACGTAGTACATAAATATCATATAGGTATTATCTACCATTATTTACTTCAAAGCAAACGTATTTGCAACTGGTTGGGTATGTTCCTAGTCCCTACATACAACGGAAACCACTATTGAAAAACTATTATTTGCAATTTTATCTTGAAGATTATTTTAATTTACCAGAGAAATAAGTTCTTCATTATGAATTATTGGCAACGCTGTTAAACTTTAACTAGTAAATAAATAATAGAGTATAAAAAGTGCTACCCCTTACAAACATTTTACTCTACAGATGCCATTTCTATGTTTTTTTTTATTTTTCTGAGAGTCGTTTGTATACTTCATTACTTTCCAAAAGCTACAATTTCACAAGTTTAACGTATAGGTTAAGAATCACCCTGTATACAGAAAGTCTAGATATCACTTGCAATAATGACCTTTTCTTCAAAAATGACCAGTATGAAAGTTTACAGTAACCAACCCGGAATATACAGTGTGTCCGCGTTTGCCTGTGATAAAAAATTCGCCATTATATGTATTTTCTAGGTTGAGACAAGGGAAGATATCTCAGAGACCCACTATTTAGATAGGGTTATGATTTTTAAACGGCCAAATTTCAGAATATCATATTAAAGATTTTTTTATTAAAAACTGAGCCCATAACATCATTTTTGGTGTTATATTAACCATATGTATACCAAAATTCACGAAAAAAACAATTCGTTCGGTATTCTTTCTATAACAGAAATTGCCATCTATGCTTGACTTCAGAAAACAACTCAATATTTTTTGATACAAAGTGACGTCGAAGCAAGTGTCGCTAGCTGCGTTTCGGCTTGTTTGTTGGATTTCATCTTGGAAATAAATATGCTGTAGGTAAGTGTACAGGGTCTTCACGCAAAAACTTCTGCTCCCCATATTATTTCCCTAATTTTTAGAGATTCATGGCTTGACTTAATATTCAAGCTACTTCACTTGACTTGACTTGAAATCAAGTCAAGTTCAAGTCAAGTAGTACTTTTCCAATATCAAGTCAAGTCAAGTATTTATTTCTCAAATAATTGAAAAATCAAGTTTTTCTTGAAGCTACCTACTTGATTACTTGATTTTTTATCAATTTCAAATTTTATTATCAGTTAGGACAGTTAGATAAATAATAATAATAAACCTTTGCATTGTACACTTTTTTTTGCAAAACTAGGAAAGAACAAAAATAAACTTTTTTAAGTCCGTACCAAAACTATGTGTATAGTCTGTGTAACAACAAAAACTTCTATTTGTTTGTCTGTGTCTGTGTAACATAGACAACAAAAACTTCTATTTGTTTCACGTTAACACCGTTCAAAGCACTTTTTTTTCTTAATATATAAACATTTTTCTCGGAAACTTGGTTCTTATTTTGTGTGTTAATAATAAATAAACATGTTCACAAGTAAAAGTAAATTTTATTTTATTGCCAATTTTAGAGATTCATGGCTTGACTTGACATTCAAGCTACTTGACTTGGCTTGACTTGAAATCAAGTCAAGTTCAAGTCAAGTAGTAATTTTCCAATATCAAGTCAAGTCAAATATTTAATTTGTCAAAAGCTTGATTTTCAAGTCAAGTCAAGTTATTTGTTAAAATGTCAAGCTACTTGACTTGATGAAACCCTACTAATTTTTGCAGAGAGAAAAAAAGTTTTACCTATATAAAGCATGCAAGGTAAGTTTTGGGATTTAGAAAGGCAAACTTGTGATTTATACAGGGTGTATCGTAAAAGTAGGTCAAAATATATTTTTGTTATTTTTGAATATTTTAAAAGAGCTAATTTTTCTGATTGCAACGATATTATGATATAACATGTTGATATTTGCGTTTCCCTTTATCAAGTTATGTGGACCTAAATTTACAAAAAAATCATACAAGCGATCACAGTTAGCCATAAAATTAAGTCGGATTTTTGATAGTTATGCTAGATTGTCTCTTACTTACTTTAGTAAATTAAAATAACAACAAAATGGCAATAAATTTCAAAAATTTCTTCCTACCGGTTTTTTAAGGATAGACGAAAATGTAAAAATGGTGAATATTGAATATTTATTACAATTTTGTTATTATTTTAATTTACTAGAGTAAGGGAAAAATCCGACTTAATTTCATAGCTAACTACGATCTCTTAAATGATTTTTTTTTTGTAAATTTAGGTCCACATAACTTGCTAAAGCGAAACGCAAATATCAACATGTTATATATTGTTGCATGAGAAAAATTAGCTCTTTCATATAATATCCCAAAATATATAGGATGTTTATTACTATTTTATAAAAACGAAAAATATGTTTTGTCCCACTTTTACGATGCACCCTGTATAAACCGCAAGTCTACCTTTCTGATGCCCGATACTTATACCTTGCAACTTTTATATAAAACTTTCTTCTATCTTCAAAAATTAGGGAAATAACAGGAAGGTCGAAGTTTTCTCGTGAAGAGCCTGTACCGGCGACACTGAGATACGCAAATTTTTGTAGCAAAAGATCTTAAATCGATTAAATATTGAAATAGTCAGCCTGCCCTAATTTATTTTGTTCATGCTTCAAGTCACACTTGACATCTGATGCTATAAACTGCTTAGTTTATGTCACCATCATCGGTAAGACCAGAACAAAATTAGCCATGTTTACAACATTTGTTGTAACGTGACAACCCCAAGTTCAAAGTCAGTGATATTGTTCGCAAAAGTAATTCAAATGTGTATTTGAAAAGGGATACACGCCTAATTGGTTTACTGAGCTTTTTAGAGTAATTAAATTAAAATGGTTCAAACTTCCTACATACCTATAGGAAGGTATGGACGGTCGACCTATAAAAGGTTGTTTTATCAATGCGAATTGCAGAAAAGAAAAAACGCCGACGTGTATTTGGTTGAGAAGTTATTAAGGAGGCGTGCAGACAAAGTATATTTATTTTATGTGAAATGGTTGGGATTCTCAACGGAGCACAATAGTTGGATATACATATAAAATAAGGGAGATGGGATTTTATTTTTATTATATTTATGAACTTATCAGTTTTAAATAAATTTTTAATATAACTTGTTTTTTATTTTTTTCCTTAATAGTTGAAAAAGATTTGAATATATTATCGAAATAAATTTTGTTGCCATAATGTAATCACTATAATTTGCTATATGACCGAGGAGCTTTGAACTAACGCCAAATGAAGCCATGGGGTAATATTTTTAATAAACAAAATCACCCGGTCGAAATATCTACTAGTGTTTCTGAGATATCTTTCTTTACGACAATCTTCTCGGCTCTACATAGATTTCTCCAGTGTCCACAAGAAAACGCGGACACACTGTATACAGTGTGTTCTAACTTTTTTTGAGTTCCGATAAGATAACCACTATGCAATGCAGCTTCTAAATACCCAACTTGTGTTGCATATTGTGGTCCGGACAGACATCAGTATGCCAGAGGTGCGGCTTGATCCTGAAATTATGTAGTGCATGGGGCCCCATGCAACCAGAGTTTGAAGCGTCCCCGTATATACATCGTATAATTACATCTTAGACAATCTCCAAACCTCGGCTAACTCCATTAGTTCATGCTGACTTGGATTCGGGTCTGGTCAAATTTATTTGATATTGAATATATGCCGAAGTTGCATGCGAACCCCTACAATAACTTAGGATCGACCCTTCTCCCGACCGCAAGTTTGGACGTAATAATTAGCAAAGCATTAGCAATAATTGATAGCATCGGCCCTTTAGGACTCGGAGCGGACAGTCGGTCTTAATTTACAGTGATACATTGTACAAGGTAGGTACCCATGCTAAGTGTCCCACCACCCCTATTTCTTTTTAATTTTTTGTTATAGAAAAAAAGTTTTAGGCAAAAGTTGCAGGGAATTTTATGCAGTTTTCTGGGATATAGTAAGAATTTTTTTGTATAAATAAATGGAACACCCTATATAATTGACTAAATTGAACTTGAATTTTTGGTAAGATAGACGATCAAGACGATAAGAAAACATATTTGTTTTGACAAAGAGAATAACAAGGTAGGTACCCATGCTAAGTGTCCCACCACCCCTATTTCTTTTTAATTTTTTGTTATAGAAAAAAAGTTTTAGGCAAAAGTTGCAGGGAATTTTATGCAGTTTTCTGGGATATAGTAAGAATTTTTTTGTATAAATAAATGGAACACCCTATATAATTGACTAAATTGAACTTGAATTTTTGGTAAGATAGACGATCAAGACGATAAGAAAACATATTTGTTTTGACAAAGAGAATAACATAGGTAATAAAATTCTAAATTGTTTAGGAGCCCTTTCAGATTTTACTGATATTCTCGAAATACCTAATATAAGAATTTCAGGAAAATCTTAATCTTATAAAACACAATAAATGATATTAAATGCGAGTCCCTACTACCCTAGAAGAACCTACTACAACAGTAGTAGTACTTACAAGTTGAAACTTATCCCTCTCTATAATAAATGGTTGACTAAAACTCAGTAAATTTTTAGGTTACCCTTACCTACCATACAGGATAATGATTTTTCCAAATTTATCAAAAAGTGAGACACACGAATATTTGACAAGAGACTCTTTCTCTTAGAAATAGATGACCAGCCAACTGTTCTGAAGTGTAAATCCATGGCACACTTGACTCACCAGATGCCTTTAAAATTCATATTTTGCTCAACTTTGGGGCACCCGGCAGAATGGAATTCCCTGTATATTTTTTTTGTTCAAATTCGGTATGCCGGGGTTTTGGTGTGTCCTGATGAACACTGTGCTGTCAGATTTTAAATAAAAAAATGCCTAATATAGTTTTTCGAAAAACGCACCCTTTTAAAAGATCGCAGTAGGCTTAGATTTTCAGGGGTGTTAACATGAAAAACAAGGCACACTGTATATCTCTTTTCATTCCAGCGATAAAAATAAAATATGAAAATAATGATTTTTTAAGCGCTCTCTATCTCGAAAACTCAAGAAAATGTGTTTTTCTACACAATGCCAAAGTTTGTTTACAAAAGCAGAGGACGCTCTGTATATTTGCTTCTGGCGTGTAGGAATAAGTAAAATTATTCTGACAAATATTTTAAACAATTATGCGTTAGGTACTTACTTATTATTTCATACAAGTGGGGTATTTAGAATTATTGTTGTTTATTGTGTATTAAAGTTAATAAAAAGTTTACGATAAGAGAGAAAAGATTACCTACTGTCTATTCAAAGTAAAAGACGAAAGGGTCCATTTTTTAAAATGTTGGGGTAGACAAGGCACCAAGGATGTTTGATTACGTTCCAGATAAGGTTCGAGCTTATTTATATAGTGCCCGATATTATTGCTGGAAGGCGTGAATGCACTTTTTTAGCCCAAATTAAATTTATGCCTCTATTGTGGTGTTATCTACTCTGTAGCAGCTCATGTAAACAATAATAGGAAGTGTATTATTAAAACTAAAGTTTATTACGTTAAAAAGCCGGTTTTTCTCTAAATAATGAGGTGAAATTAACTAAATAAATTTTATACCTACTTGTACATATTTTTATAACGATGTAAGTGATTAATGTCCCAAGCGCTATCATCCAGTTTTTTTATAATTGCATTAAAATTTTTAATGGTTTCCTTGCCGCTAAACATGGACCTAAGCAAATTGTTTATGGATGAAGTTCTTTTCTGATAGATTTTCCCCTAGATAAAAACGATTCCTGAATACACAAACTTGGAGTTAGATCGGCAGAATGAGCTAAGTTGAATGACGTAATTTGTACGTAAAGAAAATATTAATTATTTTTCAGCTTCATTGAATTTTAATTGGGCTTTTCGCCACCAAACTGGTTAAAAGACAACTTTTTCAAGTTGCCTGGAAAATTAATAAATTCTTAACAGTAAACTAAACTTTGAACTTGTAACTCAAAAAATATCTTCGACAAATTTGTTTCTTGAGCTTTCGGAGAATAAATCTTTCTCCTTTCTCAAAGATCATATCACGTCAAAGTGAAATGACAGATTAATAAATGTCACGACAACAGAAACAATAGCCTAGCCACCTGTCTGATATTGTACCCTGTGTTTTACCATTTATTTATACTAACTTCTCTTTGAATAAGTGGCAATAATATTTTACTGAATTCCACTGAACATTCAGCAATACATGTCTGTATTTCCTAGAATAAATACTGATTCTTTAATTTTTCGTCTATTTCCTACTCTTCTTTGAGAATTGGTTTTTAATAACAATCATAGGATTTTGTGGGATAGTTCCAAACCAATTTTCAAAGAAGAAGTAGGAAATAGACAAAAAATTAAAGAATCGGCATTTATTCTAGGAAATACAGACAACTGTGTTGCTGAATATTCAGTGGAATTCAGTATAATATTATTGCCACTTATTCAAAGAGAAGTTAGTATAAATAATTAGGTAAAACACAGATTACAATATCAGACAGGTGGCTGGCTATTGTTTCTGTTGTCATGACATTTTAACCTGAAATTTATTAATCTGTCATTTCACTTTGACGTGACATTCTCTTTGAGAAAGGAGGAAGATTTATTCTCCGAAAGCTCAGGAAACAAATTTGTTGAAGATATTTTTTGAGTTACAAGTTCAAAGTTTAGTTCATTTACTGTTAAGAATTTATTAATTTTCCAGGCAACTTGAAAAAGTTGTCTTTTAACTAGTTTGGTAGAGAAAAACCCAATTAAAATTCAATGGATCTGTTTACGCCACAAATAAATTTTAGAAAATATAGGTACTTCATAATCATAATGCATTTAAAACAAAAATATATGTGAAAAATATCCATTAAAACTACCACCAAAGAACAAGAAAAATAATTCTTACCGGGATAAAATCAATCAATTATTCTTGTACTTTGAGCACTGGTTCAAACAAAACTCGAATAAGTATCTCGAAAAGCTGACGTAGTCTGACGTCTCGAGTCTCCAGTGGCATGCTTATATGAAAATCCAGACTGCAAACTAAGCACATGTCTGTGGGATATTAGCCAGTGTATAATGTAATTTTTATCGCGGCAGTAACACGGAAATTTAAATAATTCCAATTTTCTCCGTAATAGTCTTTCCATTTTTATCAAAAAGGTAAATCACACGAAATCTTGGGCCGGCCCGAGACGACGTATTTATCAACATGGAATAGCAAATTATTTTCCGCAATATTTTTACAGTTTTACTAGGGGTGTAATTTTCTATAATTATGTTTTGCATATCTGTCTGCCACGGAAGGTAGTTTTAGTACGTTGGCTGGTGTTCTTGCACGTCTCCGATTGGGGGTGGCTATTGTAAATTGACTTCCACTTTTATTCGCCCACAATTCGCAAGAAAAAAATTGGTGTACAACCTAATAGGCGGACTGCAAAAGACAAAGGACATGGCACCTCTTCGCACGCACATTTTGGGTATAGATATACCGCATCACATACAGGAACTGAATAATAATTAAATAAAAGAGCTAATTTTTCGTTCACCAATCTTATCTTGCAAATAGCAACATCTGCCATAGACTTTTCGGGGCATCCCAATTTTGGTGTCATATCATATTTGCATACCTCCAACGACCAGGACACACTTAGATGGTTGTCTTGCAGTAAATATGCAAAATAATTTATCCAGTGAAACTTCGGCGTTTATACATATTGCAAATATGATGATACGTTGCAGGAATATGGCGAGCAATATATTTCTACGTATTAAAAAGCAATTTGGTGCAAAGGGGGCCCTCGAATATGCCGTAATAACAAAGCCATGCCTCCTGAATATATTATTATCCAAAAGTACAAGTTTTCTTCGACGGATTCGGCTTGCCATGTGACACATTTGCATACAAATTTCTTTTCAACTACGTATTAGGGCGCGCACAACAGGGGAAAGAAAATGGAGTCGATCGACTCCAAATGCCATTCGGGGATCACAACGAGCGTGGCACCCGCAATCTTTCGGTTTCCGCTTGCGAGATACGGGGTGTAAAATATGCCCCTATTGGCTTTCTTTATAATTGAACAGGAACCATTTATTAGGTAGCAATAAACTGAGCATCATACGGACATTTTTTGATTCAGGAAAATTTTGACTTTGCCATAATAGTTTCTGCTTGAAAAGTTACGTCATATTAAGATGACCAAAAAGAAACAGGTGGTTTCCTTTATTTGGAGGGAATACACTTATGACGTTACAAGTGTTTTAAAAAGGCAATTTGGCAACATGGCGATACCACTGAAGTGTTCTGCGACATAACATTATTTTGCGGTGAAAATTGTAAAGAAACTAGCAGCCCTAGAACAAAGGTTAAATGGGGAGAGAATTGCAGTTTTGATTGCTCAATCTAATGCCCCTTCTGGATTTTTAAAAAAGTTCATGGCTCACTAGATATTTCGGAGAGAGTAATTTTTTGCTATTTCATCACTCCGTTATTTCTGATTATACAGAAAAACTGTAGAGACAAAAGTTGTAGATAATTTTGGGCTTAATAAGATAATCTAATCCAATTTTTTATGTTGTTTGTGCTTTTTGAGATATGACATGAACTTTTGTTTTTTTAAATGTAAATCATTGTTGGCTGTAGCCTTATCAAATCGGCCATTTTTTGAGCTTTCAAAAAATATAACACTCGGCATAGTTATTTTAAAAAATAAAATAGCTATGGCTAATTTCCTGATTTTTTTTAATTTTCACATAGTCAGCCATGGAATATTTTCATAATTACGTTCTATGTTATAATAAGACATACTTCAAACTTTCAAATATTTTATTTTAAGCTGGTAACAAAATGTAACAAAATAAAACAAAAATTATCATCCACCACATAATTTTTTGTCCGTAAGAAATTACCTAGATCATCTCTATCCAAATATAGTTGGATAGGGAGAAATAGACCTATTTCCTGACAGCCCCGATCCCCCGATTTGTCTGTTTTGGATTTCTATTTGTGGGGAACAGTACAAAATAAAGTATAAGGCAATTGTTGAATTAAGAGCAGCTGTTTTAGAAGCAATTGCCAGTATTGACACGCGCTCTCTAAGAAAGGCGACAAATTCAGTTTTAAAAAGATATATATCTGCATAAATAATAATGGTGGATTATTTGAACACCTTTTTTATTTTAAATGGTGACCTTATAAAATAATAATAAATTGAATTTGAGTTTTTTTAATTTTGTTTTATTTTGTTACATTTTGTTACCAGCTATAAACAAAATATTAGAAAGTTTGAAGTATGTCTAATTTTAAAATATAACGTAATTATGAAAATATTCCATGGCTGACTATGTGAAAATTTAAAAAAATCAGAAAATTAGCCATAGCTCTTTTATTTTTTATAATAGCAACTATGCCGAGTATTATATCTTTGGAAAGCTTAAAAAATGGCCGACTTTATAAGGCCACAGCCAACTATGACTTACATTAAAAAAAAACACAAGTTTATGTCATATCTCAAAAATCACAAACAACATAAAAAATTGGATCAGATTATCTTTTTAAGCCCAAAATTATCTACAACTTTTGTCTCTACAGTTTTTCTGTATAATCAGAAATAACCGAGCTACAGAGATCTGATGAAATAGCAAAAAATCACTCTTTTTAAAATACCTAGTGAGCCATGAACTTGTTTAAAAATCCAGAAAGGGCGTTAGATTGAGCATTCAAAACTGCAATTATTTCCCCATTTAACCTTTGTTCTAGCTCTGCTAGTTTCCGAGATCCGCATAGTGGGCATCGAAAAAAAACTCACCCTGTATAAGCAAGCTGGAGACATTTGAAGAGAAAAGAAAAATTTGCCTTCGTTCCACGGGCACCGGCAACATTGCAATGCCGTTTCTCCCGACAGGCACAGAGGTTGCCACGTTTGGCATTTTAAACAATAAAACGACGAAACTGTAGATTTCAGCGTGAAGAAAATTGTGCAACTTCGTCTTTAATTCAAGTCAGTTGTGGCAAATCATCTAATATCTTCTCATATGCTATCCATGCCAATTCGTGTAAATCTTCGTGTGGTGCGTTAGAAATATAGCGCAATCTCCTAACATCTATAATAGACACCCCGAAGGCCCATACTGAATTTCGACCCGTCAATTCCGACTGGGGCGTTTCCCCGAAAATATATAGAATTAAGACAAATGCCGGAGCAATATTTTTTCCCTCCTTCGTCGGGTATAATTTTCCCCAATCCGCACGTACGGGTCCTCATCGATTTTTTAGGAATTATGTTGTAATTTCCTCTATCCGTATCAAAAAATGAATGATGTGGTTCCAACACGAACTTATTATTGAAAGCACTCTTTGACAAGCAATCTGTTTCACTTTGGTTTTATATTCCGCCGTGCGTTAGTTCCTTCCTGGGCCAGAAAGAAAATACACTCGCACAGAGGCGCAGTATTCAGGGGGGATACGGGGTCCGATAGAAAAACTTAATGGAGAATTGCCTCCTTTAAAAAATATCAACTGTAGTGCGACAATAGTGGATATGAGCCTTTGTCATTAGGTTGAAGTTAGGCAATTTGTATGGTTAGAAAGAAAGAACATGCTGTACTCTGTACTTGCATGAGTGACTGTATAGAGATAAATTAGTCACTGCTTTCATTTACGGGAGCCAGAGTTTTCATTGTCAGCAGATACAGTATAGGTAAGCATCATTACTAGAACAGTGGGCTTACTATCCATTATTGACATAATGCAGCAAACAGCACAAAAACCACAACAAACATCCAGCAGAGGAATCTATAGGAAATACTTGGTATTTAAATATATGAAACAACCAGATTTAGTCCAATAAAGATGTGCTCGGCTCATATAGGGGTCGCCAAAAAAAATCCAAACAGGATTATTTTTTCAGGGTTGCAAGGTCACTCTCGAACTCCTAGTAAGAATTGAGATATATCGTGGTTTCCTAAACATTTTTTTACAGCAAAAGGACTCTAATAAAAGCTGTAGGGGATCGAAGTATAAACAGTTTTTCCTTATACTTTTTTTTGTATCTCTAACACATAACGAGTTACAGCGCATTACTTATATGACAAAAATTACGCAAGCTGCAGAAATGGACTTGTAAACATTTTTTTTACAAAAAAATACCTTAATAAAAGTTTTAGAGGATGAACTTCTGGTCAACTTTTTTCTAAACTTTTATGTGTCTCCAATACTTAATGATTTGCAGGGCATTATATATTTTAATTAATTTTTGTCATATAATGCCCCGTAGGAGTATTAGACACACACAAAAAAATTTACAAGAAAAAGTTGTCCAGAAGTTTATCTTCGAAAGCTTTTATAAAGGCCATTTTTTGTAAAAAAAAATGTTTACAAGTCCATTTCTGCAGCTTGCGTAATTTTTGTCATATAAGTAATGCGCTGTAACTCGTTATGTATTAGAGATATATATAAAAAACTTATATGAGGAAAAGTTTTGCATACTTTCATACTCTAAAACTTTTATTAGGGTCATTTTTCTCTAAAAAATGTTTAGGAAACCACCCTATAGCTCAATTTGTACCAGGAGTTCGAGTGTGATCTTTTGGTTGGACAGTGGACACTCAGGAGGCAGTCCCCAAGCCCCTGAAAAAATCATTCTGACATTATTATTGGACTAATTTTATACTTAATATAGACTTTATATGTTTCTTACTTACATTATAAACTAAATGTTTTTGTATATGACCTGACTACCCCATTATAATGGACATTTCAAATATTAAAGTCAGTTGGGCTTGTCATTCATTCAAAAGTTGAAATATAGAATTTTCCCGACAACTTAAAAACTCGAGTAACATATACAGTGTGTTTCACTTTGAGTCGAGACAATTCCATATTTTTCGAAAGATGTACCGATTTTCAAAAAACTTTTTTCATCCTAGAGTACTCGAGCTCTACATTTTGGATTATAATTTTTTGAAATAGTCCTCTTCCATGGTCTACTGTTATTAATCCCCAAAAAATCACAAAACCATAGGTAAATAAAATAATACATAGTGCCATTGAATTGGCCATAGTTCAAAAACCTTGGTACAAAATTTCAATAGATATCTACTCTAACTAGTTATATCAAAATGGTTTTGGGTTTTCGGAGTGCCCTGTATAAACCACCAGGAATATTTTTGGTGATATTTTCTTTCGGGAATCGTTTAAGCTTTGCCTAAGGTATTATTTTATAGTATAGCCAATGTAGTTCATACAGGGTATTCGAAAAAATTAAAATTTGACAAAAAAAATTATTTAAAAAATCGGGGTTTTATATGCAAAATTTCAAAAGCATAAGCTTACTTTGATTTTGACATGCACAGATTAGGACTTTATCTCCTCAGGTCCTTAGGTTATTATTATATGCACCATGGCAATTACTTACCACAAAAAGTGTACCACCATCACGCAATTTCTAAAATCCACCTCTGCTACATTTTCCCGAATAAATTGGAAGCCATAGGTATATATGCAAATGTTTCGCGTAGGTGGTTTTTAATAAAATCGCATTGTGCTGAGTAAACGTTTCGAGGGCGGGAAAAAAGCGAAAAGACCAGAGTGAAAGGGGCACAATGCCGCGCGGCGGCCGAGGCGCCATTTTACATTTCGCCGCCGTTCGATTATAATAAACCAATAGAATCTTGTGAAGTGACCGCGCCGGGCGCTCCGTGAAAAAAGTCGAAGATTCATTGTGCGAGATGAATTGGGGCCGGCCTCAAGAAAAAGATCATTAATTACCGAGATATTGAGTGGATTCGATTGTCGCTCTCAGGCGGGCTTTTTCTTGCGTGCGGGGGGGGCAGGGATTGAAAACGAGCCTCGGCGGCGACGTCGGGTTCACTCCCACAAACAATACATTTTTCATCCTTGCCCAGATATCCTTGGGAAAAAATGCGGCGCCGACATACCGCAGGAGCTGTAACAAATGAGTTGGCGCGAAGACCTCCGAGGAAGTCATTAAATTAAGACGAAAGAATAATAGAACGATAATTGACACCCTTCCTTCGCACAAGTATTAGGTACCAGATTTCTTCTCAAGTATTATTGTTGTCCGATGCGAATACGTTTCAAGGACTATCTCCATCCAATAATCCGGAGATACAATGAAAAAACCGAACCGGATATAAGTAAAATCAAATCACTGTTAGTCACTTGCAAAATGGTTTGTTTGGGTTAGGGAAAGGAAAATAAAAAGTTTATTCATTTATTATCGTTTTTACTTGTTCCTAAAACCAATCGAACAATTTTTAAAAACTATATATTAAATTTTGAAATATAACAATAAAACAAACTATTTGATATTTATAATAATGTTGGCAATAAAATTTCACATATTTAGAATTCTATTTATTAATATTACAATTCAAAATACAAAGGATCGTCTTCGGAAAATTCGGAAGGACCTCAATTTCCAGAGTGTCTAAGTTGTGAATCAGGAGCCTAGCCTTTGGCACTTAGAAAATAGTTCTTTTGCTAACTCCACAGACCAAAACTTTGTTTTTTGCTCTCTACGCGCGTTTCGCTAACCATGTCAGTTTATTAACATGAATAAGGGGCTGTAGGAGATTGTTCCCTAATCTGTATTTAAACTAAATTTACATTTTGAAATTTCCAGACTTTCATCCGCGTCTAATAATCTCCTATCAAGTAGATACTTATAATTAATTTTAAATTTTCCCTTGTTATTCTATGATTCTTTTCAAAAGCATGTTCGACAATGCTATAGATTTGAAGACCTCGGTGCAAAAACCGGACAAGTCCACTTTTGGGTAAAATTGACTTTTTCCACTACACTTATGTATTAAAATATCGCCAATCGATTGGTGCAAGAATCAGCCAAGTCCAAAGCATGATAACGTTGATATATAGCTTAAGGACTTGGCCGCTCGCATTCTTGGGTGCAAGAACCAGACAAGTCCGGGAGTTTTTTTTTTTCATTTTCTCAAAACTTATAAATATGGGTAAAATTGACTTTTTCCACTACATTTATGTATTAATCCCGATGTAAGAATCGGTCAAATCCAAAACAGAATAAAGTTATGATATATAGCTTTATGACTTGGCCGCTGGCATTCATGGGTGCAAGAACCAGACAAGTCCGGGAGTTTTTTTTTTTTTCATTTTCCCAAAACTTGTAAACTATGGACTTGTCCGGTTTTTGCACCGAGGTCTTCATTTTTTCCACAACACTTTTTCTAGATCTTTCCTGAACCGCGGGTTGTAGGGAATGGAAACATATTTAATATTATCTGTTTTTTCCTAAACTTAGTGGAATCTTCAAGTTTTTTCTTATATTTGGGTTTATTTATTAACTTTTGTTTGTAACCTGGAAGTCTGAAAATTTCCTAAACTTAGTGGAATCTTCAAGTTTTTTCTTATATTTGGGTTTATTTATTAACTTTTGTTTGTAACCTGGAAGTCTGAAAATTTCAAAATGTAAATTTAGTTTAAATAAAGATAAGGGACCAAACCCCTACAGCCCCTTATACATGTTAATAAACTAACAGGTAGAGACTTATAGCGTTGACTGACGTATCAATAAGACTTCTCACGGCTATAGCTTCATATTCTAAAAAGTAGATGGCGCCTATGGTCAACAATGTATTTTGTCTCCGGGAAGCGCATGGTGAGCCAGAGAACTGTCAGACATGACAGCCGTGAGCAGTCTTTATTAATACGTCAATCAAGGCTTATAGGAATAATATAGTAGGTAGTTCAAGTTCACAGTATAAATAGAATAGCGCGTATTATCCAGAGTATTCGCGTGTATTTGCAACAGTAAATATAAAAAATGAATAATAAATGATGTTTAGTGGCATATCAGGTAAAGGATATCAATTGAAAAAAATGCACTCCAGCCGGGACTCGAACCCGGGACTCCTACTGTGGCCGTAGGCACTTTAACCAACTAAGCTACCGGAGTATCCTTTACCTGATATGCCACTAAACATCATTTATTATTTAAATCTACTAAAAATCTTTCTGTGTTTAAAAAATGAGTTTTCTCAAAAAAAAAAGACTAATAAAGGTATATCAAAAATAATTTTATTGCACTGTTCAGCAACTTTTAAACAATTTTCGATAAGGATTTTTTGCTCTAGCTCTTCAAATTAGAGGTGAAACGGGCGGATAAACCTTGACTTGAAAAAATGCTGCTAACTCCGGTTTGGCTTAACCGAATTGGTCGAATTTGGGCCGCATTACCTTTAATTGACACATCTGAGTATCTGGAAGTTAGAAAAGTTAAAAATTGTGAATTATGATGGGAAATATTTTGCCCCCTTAGAATCTATTGCACTGGCATGTCACATAAAACCTGATGGCAGTTGGACACTGACATATATAACATAACCTTCTATCAGCCCCCCTTGTGGTCTCCTTGGAATCGACAGAAAACGAACTTCCCTTCAAGGCTTCACTTTTCCTATGTCATAGACTGTGACATGCTGGGTCCCCTTACTGTAAAGAATCCCTGGTACCTCTTCACCATTAATGAAACACCCTGTTTAATAAACTGGCATCTATAAATCCATCTTCTCTTCAAATGTGTGCTATTATTAACCTACGACCTTTTCCAAACGGAGGGTTTATACCTCTTGACCATTCTTCCATAAAAGCTTGCCGAAAACTTTGAATATTTTTGTATATAAGAATAGTCTTTACCATACGCTACTCATTTGTTAGACAACAATCATACTTTTAAAGATAATTTTTCTATTTTACACATTGAAAAAAAAAACGTACTTTATTCCGCAACCAAATGAAGCTAACAAATAACAACATTCATTGTTATTCTCAGTCGTCAGTATTTGGTATTTCGGATCCGCTTTGTTTACGCAACGCTTTCCGTTTCCAACTCGTCGCCGTGTCACCGGCATTCCAACGGGCGCCACCGCTAGCGCCGTGTCGGATCGGCGCCTCCACACTCGGCCGAACGGAAAAAAGCCGAATCCTCACAATACGACTGTTAATAGCCGCAAAGGTAATATCGGTCCGGCTTTTTGCTCGACGCCGCATCCCGAACAACAAACAATGATACAGCTAAATTACTCTGATTGGTTTTTGTCCCGCGGCCGCCTGCACCTGGCGCTGTATACGTTGTAGAAATCCGGAGAGCGCTCTTCCCTAATTGATTTTTTCGGGCCGTTCAATTTATCGATATAATTTGGATTCCGAGGAATTTTGGTTATTATCCGACGTGAAATCGGTAATGAGTTAGATATTGACCCCCATGTGCTATTAATTTCGCCAATGTCTCTGTCTCTATAGGTGTGGCTTTATAATGTTAGTTACTTAAAGTGGTGGTATACCAATCATCGACAGTGTCCTATTTATTATCGACACTTTTGGCCGTTTTTTGAATGAAATAAGACTCATGAATATTAGTCACAAATAGCCAGTGCGTGTCAAGCAAATTCAAGTATATACGTGCCATGGCAGGTAAGTAGATTTTTGCACCCTGGATATTGTACCTACCGGAACACCAGTTATAGTGTGGGTTTATGTTTCAAAATTAATTAATATTATGTAAAATGATATATTTTCTTCATAAAATGAAAGGTGTAGTACGTTATTGATAAAATATTAAGATGTCGATATTTGTACATGAAAAATTTTGAATTAGACCCAATTTATCGACGTAAGGGTCAATATCGATAATAGGATCAATACGGTTTAACAAACTTATGTTAGTAATCCAAACATTTAATTCCTAATTTTTCCCATCCCAAACAATGTATGAGCCAGAATTAAATAATACACAGGGGACGTTTTTATGTAGTTCATTATCCCAATACTTTTAACTATTGTAACGGCTATAAAATATACATTAAACTATATACACTCAGGTGCAAAAAAACGGGCCACCTAACATTTTTTCAAAATCGGTTGTATTTTTTTTTTCAGTTTAAACCTGATTTTTAATTGATATAAAGGACTTCCTAATCTTGTTTTAATAAACAATATAAAAATATAACTTAAAAATATATTGTTGTTCATTTAAAACGAGGATACGAGAATATATTAGGTAGCCCGGTTTTTTGCACCGAGTGTATTTCACTTTTATTAACACTGAAACAATTAATTTTGTTATTTCTAGAATATACAGGATGATTTTTTAGGTCTACCACCGCGATTTTCTCGCTCACTTTGCGGCCTACAAAAAAAACGTAAGAAACAAAAATGTGGCAATTTTGGACAGCTAAGTGGTGCTGCAAAAGAAATTGGCATCCATGGCCAACTTGTCGCGCAATATTAAAACACCTCAAATTGAGCAATTAATGGCCGTGGAATGTTTAGGTATGTTAAGAGACAGAGAAAAACTTTTATATTGAAAATTGATGGCACTAAGAAGCTTTATGCAAAAGTGTACTCAGATAGTTTCAGGAAATTACACAGGGTCTTCCGCTTTCTTGAGGCTATGAATTTTTTTGTTTATTTCTTATTAAGCGATTTTCTCGCTTATTTTGGGCCGCACAGAAAATATGTAAGAAAACAAAATATGGCAATTTTGGTCAGCGAAGCGCCATTAAAAAAGGAATGGGCCTCCATACCCAACTTTTCGCGGTTTACTAAAAAAAAACTAAAATCGACAAAAATTGTCATGGTCTCAAGAGAGCCGAAGACCCTGTGTAATTTGCTGAAACTATCTGAGTACCTGGGTGGATAAAGCTTCTCAGTGCCATCCTTTTTTAATATAAAAGTTTTCCTCTGTCCCTTAAAATAAACATTCCACGGCCATTAATAGTTTTGCTAAATTTGAAGTTTTTTAATATTACGCGACAAGTTGGCCATGGATGCCGATTTCTTTTGCATCACTTAGCTGTCCAAAATTGCGACATTTTTGTTTCTTACGTTTGTTTTGTAGGCCGCAAAATGAGCGAGAAAATCGCGGTAGTAGACCTAAAAAAATCATCCTGTATATTATATATTAAATATTGACGGTCAATATTTCGACTTATAAGTCGAAGCTTTAAGTCAATATTTCGACTTATAACTCGAAGCTTTAAAGTACTTATAACTCGAAGCTTTAAAGTTTCGAGTCATGAGTCGAAATATATTAGTTCAATATTTTTAGGAGCGGATCTAGAAAAAAAAGGCGAGTGTCCCTTCCAGGCCTTCGTACATTCCAGTGTAGTAAACGCAATTAATTAAGTTAATAAAATCCATTTTTTTTAAATAAAAATATGTATTGTCTTTGGGCTTGGTCCCTTAATTACTACATACACTTGGGCTGGTCATTTGGTGTCGCAATTCTTTGTAAACAACTATTATCAGATAGAGTACATGCGTGTAAAATAGCGAAATATCCGAGTCCCAATTTTCAAACAGCAAGTGACAATATATAAAAAAAATGTTTTTCCGTAATGTCATTGGTATTATGTACTCTTAACTCCCTGATGGTGCGCATTGCTTTTATGTTTACTTTAAATTGAAAATATTAAGTAGTTTTAATTTATTTTCATAAAATAAAAGAATGTCTACTACTTTAGTATTTTTTATTATTTAAAATAAAAATTCTAGATTAGCTATTCGACATTCGATGTGCATGTAAACAATTTTATTTTAAAATTTTTGAAGTCTACTAATATCTACTTTGATTTACAGTCATAATCGATTTATTTCCATGGATAACTAGATGATGTTATGCCAATCACAAATTTTATACCAATAATTATTATCAAAATCTTGTAGTAAATACAGTACAAACTGACAAGTGTGACAGATTAAATTAAATGGGAAACTTCGATTTGTAAAAAAATGCGCCATTAAAGGTTCCTCCTAATAATTTAATTTTTGGTACCAAATAAGAGCCCAAATTTCGTCATATCGAATAATATGTCAAAACTTATTTAATATTTGGATACTCACAGTTTATGTTAAACCTTTTTGTGTACCTACCTTTAGCAATAAAAAAGTTAGAACGATTTAATTTTTTTTTAATTTTTGGCCATAATGGTGGCAAGAAAAGGCCGCGAAGAAGAGCTACGTATACCCGAATTCGTTTTTTTCTGTCAAAAAATAGCGGAGATATTGGGATTATTTTCTCTATATACGACAGAAAATAAGGGTGCTTTACTTTTAGGCCGCATTTAAGTTTTTGACTGCCTCTCCTAAACCGCGATACCTGCATGAAGTTTTTAGGGCCCTATTTTGGTTTGAGGAGATGGCTAATGCAGCCCCATAATAAGTTTTTATTTCGTTGCAAAATACATAATATCACAGACCTATATAGCTTCGTATATAGGTCTGTGATAATATGTTGCGTACATTCTGCCGGTCACTGTGTATACGCCACCCTGTAGGCATATGAAATATTATTATTTTCATTCGACTCTACAGCTATCAAAAAGGTTAAGTTCGTAATTTTCCGCAATTTCCAGCCAAACGGCCCTTTCACTTCGAACGCCAGACGGCTTAATCTTCCCTATATTCTTTTCGGTCAATTTCGTATCCTGACCAATTTAGGATATTGAAAAATGGTGGCCCCACGGGACCGATACATCGCGCTCGAGTGCGGAGCCTCTGGTCAAAACCCTCGATTTACTAAAAGGATATATCATCGCGGAAAGTATATATCTTTTACATTACCTACTTTTGTATCACGAGAACATCAAAATGGAAAACGGAAAAGTGGGTATAGATAGAAATGACGAACCGATATTAAACTCTGAAATACTATAATCACTGCTATGTGGTATAGTATAATCTTATTGAAATATTATTGCATCTGAATCTAAACATTTAAAAGTCCATTGGCAAAAAAATAACAATTCTCTTTGGCAATGACAAGAAATAAAATTTGTTGTGATGTTGACCAATAAATTACGAACAAACAGAAATTCCCTCAAATTGGCGGATCAATATCTCGTTAAGTTGAGCCGGGGCGTTGCAGACGACACTACATGCCCCCCATATCTTCGGCAACTGATTATTTTCTGCCGGTTAACGACATTAAACACAATTTCAATTAAAAGCGATGATGGAAACAAAGTCTACCAATATACTGGTATCCAGATTAGAAATTTCGTTGTCACATCCCCAAGTTTGAGATTGGGGCAAGGATGTATATTGTATATAGACCATAGCCGCCGTTCAAATCTGGCGGCTCAATGGGAAAATCAACAAAATGCGATTGTGCGGTCTCCGTTTCATTTCTACAAATATGTTTTTTTCAGAATTTGGCAGTGCTTCTTGTGTATTTTAGCATTTAACTAGGTTATAATAACATCGTAAGACGCAATTACATTCTGATATAATAATTAATTTATAAGTACAAATGTAGTCCACACGAGTCATAAAAAGAACTTCAATGCAGTGCCGAGGTATACATACAGTGCTATTCATAAAGTTTGCACCAAATGGGAAAAATTTGTATTAGGTACCTATTGTATTTTTGAAAATCTAATTTTGGGATATGTAGGTGCATGTTTGGTTTACACTATTGCGCCTAAACAGGGTCGTAACGTCACAACCCATGCCTGTCAAATTTGACATTTAAAATAAAAAATTGGGAAAAAATCAGGTTTGCCTTGAAAATATCGGAAAAAGTTATTAAGAAAATGTGTTTGTAGTGCATTATTGTGCCCCTATGCAAATTTTCAAGAGGATATCACGATGTTCGTTTTTTCTTAATTATTTATCTTCAATTCGGTACTCGATATTTTTTTCTCGTAAATAACCGAAGAAACTTATTTAGTGGTTGCTCTCTTACTAATTTATAACAATACAAATAAATTTCAGTGCTAAGTTAAGAAGAAATATGAGATTTTTCAAAATGGCTATTATGTAACAACGCAATCTTGGTGCAAAGACTTTCATTTTTAGATAAGTTTATTCCCTGGGTCAGTGTTGTAATATTTTTACTTAAAATACATCCATATTTTGAAATTCAGTGGAACAAAATTATAAGCTACAGTTTTATATCGAATTTTATGGGCTCAGTTTCAATTCCAGGAATATCAAGTAAGAAACACGAATATTCTGATATCCTTCTGAAAATTTGTATAGGGGTACAATAATGCAATACAAACACATTTTCTTAATAACCTGATTTTTCCCAATTTTTTATTTCAAATGTCAAATTCACGACCCTCTCAAGGCGCAATAGTGTAAACATATATCAAAATCAGATTAAAAATAGAATTATGCAAATTTTTCCCATTTAGTGCAGACTTTATGAATAGCACTGTATATTATATATATTTTTTTAAGTCGAAAAAAAAAAGTTTTATTAGGCAAAAAATAACCATAAGGCATCACCCTTCACCCTTCCATGAACAGACTGCGCGCGGCGTTGCTTGACTTTGACGATCGCTCTACCTAGGTCAAGTATGACGTATGACGAGGCACGGCGCTTCCCAACAAAAACTCCAAACTGCTGCCTGTTGTGCAACCTCCATGAAAAATAGATTTATATTCAAACCTATTAAAATATGTATACTGAAAGATTGCGCTGCTATAGGTAACAATTTTGCAATGTTTACGAAAAGTTAAATGGGCCTTTATTGGCCAGGTTTTGAATATTTGGTCACATTTGACGCGCGATGGCCCCGCGTCTGACGTTTGATTTTACATCTCGTCAAAGCCTATACTTATTGAAAAAATCGTACAATAATGGGCTACTTCAGTTTCGATTTCTGAGCTTTTAATGACGATTTTGAGACACTTCACTGCCGACTTCAAGAAAAAGGATTTTAAGTTTTTTTCGCAAAGAAGGCCCTTATTTGTAGATTGCTGTATTCGAAATTCCGCATGTGCCCCCGTGCCTGCGCCCATGCGCCGAGGATGTGGGCTAATTGGACAGCCTGCCTGCTAGTTATACACGTCAGATTACTGCCCAATCTAATTAAGGCACAATTTGTTAATGCGTTTTATCTCCAGAACCGGCTATACTATTCCGCTGCCGCCGCCTCACACCTTCAGCACCACCCTCCTGCAATTTCTGCCTCGCGCCGATCGATACCGAATATGCAGCTATCAATTTACATTAGCGGGCTATCGTCGAATCGGAGGCCGAAATAAGGAGGTGCATAACCGGGGGATTTTCTCCCACCGGACCTCTTGGAATAACTCCAAAAAGTCTAAGCTATAAGTATATTGGATTGGCGGAGGAAAATTCAAGAAATTTTCGTCGCAAGGCTCGGTGAGATATGCCTAACACTTTTGCACAAACCTTATATATATTTAACAAGAAATATTAGAGCAAAGCCCAAAATGTTCAGAGAGAGAAAATAAAGACCCCTGACCACCGGGTTTTATCAAACCAACACTATATTAAAGACCTGTGCATAAGACCTGTTTCAAGCGATCGCCACTGGCGCCACACGACGAAACAAATTTACACGGTGATTTAATGTTAAAACACCATTGTTGCAGAATCTTTTATAATATAAAAGCATGCAAATGTGTCTACAGCGAATTTAATATCCAAATTAAAATAAAATATTTGTGTGTTATCATTGTTATGTCTCTTTAATTCGACAAGTTCACGTGGCATATTTCCATACATTTAATACTTAAGAAAAGCGAGTCTAAAAAGCAAGCAATAGTATTTGGTACCTTTTGGTTTGAAATGAAGTCCGTGGCTAGTTGTTGTACCTAGTGTCAGTAAGCATAAAACGCATTCGATTTTTCAGTTTCTTCTTTATATGGAGGACGCTTTGGAGCTATAAACAAAATGTTATATTTTCATTTTTGCATACGTTACAAAATACTCTTCCAAGATAATATCTTAAATTTTCGCTTCTTCAGCTGGTTGATCAGATCATCCCATAATTCCAAAATAATGTTTATTCTTCTGCAATTCACCTAATGGTCTGTGCAATGTGCCTACCATTTTCTTCATGTGCACAAACAAATCTATACCTATAAAAGCAGTGTTATTAGGATAAAACTGCTAAATACTGGACGCAAAGACAATTCCGTTACCGTAAAAAGAAGGCAAATCGTAATAAAGCGGGATATTTAAAATTTGGGACATTTCAAACGTCACTAACTGACATACCAATAAGCACAGAATACCCCCCTATAACCTACAATAAGTCGCCATTTTTGTCGTCGAGTGGCGCCACCCCAGTCCGTAAACAACAATGAAATATGACGTCATGCTCGGGTCTTTAATACAGTGTCGGTCCAGATCAAACATCTTTGGAAATTAAGTGTCAATCGATGCAGTAGTGCCAATAGCAGTCATATAATAACGACTGCCAGACCGTCAGATAGAGACAGATTTAGGTACCCCATTTTCGCATACAAGCCTCGAAGAGGGTTGAAAAGTACATCGATGTTGAGCAGAATGAAGGAAAAATGACGAATCGAAGTTTCCATATGTTATTTCCAGGGGCCAGTCGTAAATTTCCCTTACTATGTTTTAGGTCACTACGCAAATTTAACAGAATTGTTTGACATAAGGTTTTTCTTTCAGTTTTGTGTTGTAGAATTGTTTGATGTTACTAATTTTAACCAATTAATTAATTAACTCTCATTTATGTAACAACGTAACAAGAATGTTTCAGGGATATCTATCAGAGGACGACATGAAGGTGACGTGTAACAGATCTCTTCCCTTTATTTGTTTGTATCAGAGTGGTACCTACTACACAACAGCTACAACAGGTGATAGAAAACCAAAAAATAACCGCACTTTCTTCTATAAACTATATCATTTTAAGGCCTTATAAAAAAGTTACAGGGTGTTAAATTTGCAAGAAATATGTGGAATTTATTGAATATTTTACAAACTAGTTGAGATATTTAAGTTATATTTGGTACACGTTATAACGGCATGGGTTAGCATAAAACCTGTTAATATCAACCATCTTGAACAACCAGTGGCGTAGAAATGGGTAATTAGTATAATTTATTTTAGAAAAAAAAAATAGAACCACCTTCTATAGCAATAAAATGTATTCAATTTCCTATGTAAATTTTTATTGTAAACAAAAACGTTCTCTTAGCATTTTTTCATATGTGTGTTGTTTGGTGGATATCCATCGTCCATCAGCCCCACACTGTGTGTATGAGAAACATATAAAGCTCGATCTAAAGGGAAGAAAATTATGCCACAGGCGTCAAAAATAGAAGTAAAGAGAGAACTGGACAGCCGCAGTCCGGCTCCCTCACAGGCATAAACAACCGGCGCCGTTTATAGGGCCGTTCGACGTTTCGTTTGTTTGTTTGCGATGCGAACCGCCCTATGGATAATCGGGCGCACGAAAGGCCCCCGCCGGCCCACATAAAACAGAAGAAGACATTTATTCACTTAAATGCCCGCGGGTCGTCCCCTTGCCAACGAAAAACCGACGGCCCGACGGGGGTGCCCTCGTGGTCAGAACTGCCGTCCGGCACGCCAGCTGAACTGACATCATATACACCACATACATACCATGGTTAATAGAATTACACATGCCTACGGTGACGATTCTCGATTATTGTATCATTGTAAAGCGTCTGAGCTGAAGGACGCACGGAGATACTAATCAACGATGGTTCAAATAGCCTGTTTATACTTTGTCACTATTCCACAATCTGAAACTAAATGCTAATAAATCACGCTTCGTGATAGGTACTAGGGAGTAAGCAAAAAACTAAGTTAGCAAGGGATATGGCTATACAAATTTATGATGTATCGCTTCCGGTTGTTTGAGAGGCAAAGACTCTTGGTACATTATTACTGTCGACGACAAGCTTCAATTATAAACATAAACATAAAAATTAATAGATCATATTATATCTCTCTTCACGTCTTCTCTACTCTACAATTTTTGGACGCAAATTTCAGAAAGATTCTATTAGAGTCGACTGTTCTATTTTTGATCCCCGTAAATACGACCATGAGTCGCCTAAATTAAAGAACTTTCGTAGTTAACTATGGAAAATAGACAGAAGATTCTAGTGGCCACTTTTACTTATCGAGCAATTCGTACATCAACGCTGTATAACTTTCTTCCCAACTATTGGAAACTGAAGCCGGCTCCAACATTTAAAAGGCTACTCAAATTACAAATGTTAGAAAGTCAGTGAGCCGTGTTGTGATTGTTTTGTCTGTTAATGTTATTAGTTTAATATAGTTTAGGCACTTACACTCTATTTGTATACTTGTAAGGTATAGGTAGTAGGTTATGTATTTGTAAAGTAATTTTTGAGGTTAATTGTAAGATTAGCTTTATAAACTTCGCCGCAGGTCTATCTTGTTATCTAGACCAAACAAACGATTAATTATTATTATTGTTGTTATTATTATTACTTTTACAGGATGTCCATAGTACTAAAAAAATATTTTCAGCTACCGCTTTCAAATGTTACAGATCAACAACAACTATACTATTTAAAGTGAGAAGCTCAGACAAATAATAAACATAGACTAATAATTCAATACAATACAGACCCTGTTAAGTTAGCAATAATTAGTGAATTAGTGTAGTTTTAAGAACGACGGGAAGAGTAAAGTGTTCGATTTGTGGCATAGGAAACGCAACCTCTGGTTATCATATTATGATGATTCTTTAGGTTAGTCTATCTTTATTATTTGTTTATTATTTGTCTGAGGTGATAAGTAAATTCCTATGAACAATGTACTAAAAATTATGAACCATCAAAAGAGAAAGGATTGAATTTGACAAAATTTAGACCCCTCACACCCTATTTCAAGAAAACCATGGTTATTTTTCGAAATGCAGAACGTCTATTATTTTTTCATTTTTTCGTAAGTTTTCGAATAACCTTATTAATTGTGACAGATAACTTTTGTAAAGAATACGTGCATTTGTTAAATTGGTAAATCAGAAGTTGCTAATAATAATAATTATTATTTATTATTGCTTTAAATCAATTTTACTTGTGAAAACAAAAATATACAAGTGAATGATGATTATCAGAGCTATAATATCACTAGTAGTGGGCCTATAATCGATAATACCTTTTGTTACTTTAAATATATCTATTCATAGATAGTATTCATAGATATATTTTTGGATACAAAAAGAAAACTGACAACTTTTTATAATAATATTTATTATAATATCTACTACTAAAAGGAATTTATCAGCTTTACACAAAAATGAAACTTTCAAAAAATCCTTCTAAAAAAACATAGAACCTAATCTGAAAATAAAAACGGAATATTGTTTAACTTTATTTTGGTTTATTGTGGGTAAAATGGCTTGTGAAGTGTATAAGAAATAAGAAGTACTTTACTGATCTGAGTTTATTATTCATGCTTGAAAATTTTTTTTTCGTTTGACGAAACAAGATATAAACAATTAAAAAATATGCATGTTATTAAAAAATTGCCAATATTAATTTAAAAAAAAAACAAAAAAAAAATCATGACATTTTTAAAAATCGTTGACTTTTGACTTTTTTTAAATCATGATATTTATCAACCCTGTTTATAGTGTTATTTTTGCTGAAATCATATTTTACCAGTATACGACGCTCGAATTCTCAGAGTCCGGACCTGCCTCGAATGCGCACGATGACCATGTGTCTTCTTCGAAAGAATAAAAACTTTAATTTGACTAATATGACGACTCGGAGATGGTTTATCAAGATCACAGATGCGGAGCCAAACGTCCTGTTTAACGATAATAAAAAGGTTGAAACGCAAGCCCCCATCTAAAATGTATAATTATATATAATTCGAAAAACTGGATTATTATCTCGGGATAAATCGATTTGGGCTTCGAGTCGTCCGTCAGGTACGGCGGAGCAAACTGATTTTATTACGGAGTAAAATTATTAAATTCTTGGGGTAAAATATGCGTTACTTGAAATTGCCGGGATTTCGCTGAAGAATAACTGCAATTAATAACTACATAATACATTTTTTGAGAAAGTCTTCGGCCAGTCAGCTGGGTGTTTATAATAAAAAAGTATTATTTTAGAAATGAGCGTATAATGGGGTGGAGTAAAGTCAATCTTCGGTCTAATTTGCACAGAAGCTGCGGTGTTTTCCAGGAATATCTGCTGAAAAATCGTTATAATCGAGAACATTCATTATTTCGTGGCAAAGCGGAAAGCGGAAACTTTACAAAGTATATTTTTCGCTAAAGTATTCTATTTTCACAAGAAAAATCAGTAATAACAAACATATTACAATGAAAAAATTCCACGAACTACACGTGTTACGTGTTACAATTTTAGGCAAGAGGCAAGAAACAATTTAGAAGCGATATTTTTGAAACCATTTATTGCTTAGAAGGTTTTCTTACATAAAATTAAAACCAATAAAATATGGAGATCTATCAATGCATTCTTCAGCTGGTCATGAATTTGAATAGGGTTCTTCGCAGAATAAACAAAATTCTCCTTTTTCTTCACAATTGCCGTTTAGGTAAATAAAAGCGCGCGTTCGATGACGTTCCGCGAAATAAGGCGATTGGTCAATATGCCATAAAATATCAGCGCCTCTGGCAACAAGGTATGTACTCGTACTCGATCGCAAAAGTGTATTTATGCGCTTTTATCTTGTTGTTTTCAGCTATTTAGACACTGCCACAAACAATTTTATCGATGTTTTGAATCATTTTAATTAAGCCAATAATTTTTTTCCGAAATATTTTGACGTAAGCAGTTATGGGAAAAGTAAAATTAAATAAAGGTGGTGCCTCAGTGCGGCTCGGGCGAATATCTCAACGCACACGTTCTTGAGTGCGGCTCTGGCGAATATCTCAACGCACACGTTCTTGTTTAGGGGAGAGGAGGGTAAGATGACGATAGTAACGGTTTAAATTTTTTTTTGGCGATAGTAATTAAGGAAATATCTTGAAAATTTATTTTTAGGTGCTCAGTAGTACCACTTTCGAACTTCTAATTTTGGTGTTCCTGCAAACTCAAAGATTTTCAAAATAATAGTAGTTAAGTAAAGCGGATCCTGGCTCAAAGATGGCCGCCATATGTGAGCCAGGTTTTTGAGCCTGAGCCAGGATCCGCATAGGGCTTTCGGGGTTCGGTTGGCAGGTATAAACGCCGCGGTTAGAATATTTTTTCCTTGATTTAACGTCCTGTTTCGGGTGACCTTATTTTATAAGTTTATGTGTATTGTGAATCAGTGGGATGTTGTCAGTTCACGGGGAAGGTTTACTAAATTCCTTAATCGACAAATTACCAGTTGAATTGCACCTTCCTAAATATCAGTTTTGTGGGCCTGGAACTAAGTTAGAGAAACGTCTGACGAGAGGAGATTCTGGTATAAATAAATTGGACGCAGCGTGTAGGACCCACGATATTTTGTATTCAAACAGCAAGTTATTAGAAGATCGACACAAGGCTGATTTAGAATTGGAAAATCGTGCTTGGGATCGAGTAAAATCCAAAGACGCTAAATTTAGTGAGAAGGCTGCTTCTTGGCTTGTAACAACTGCCATGAAAGTAAAAAGAAAATTGGGTATGGGAGTTAAAAAACGACGACCGATTTCTTTTAGAAGGGACATCGTAAAAAAAGTGGAAAAAAATCTCAGAAAATCTTTTACTCCTAAGGACTTGAATAACACTCATAATTTGAAAAAATCGTCATTGGCTGCTGTAAGAGCTGCCCGTATGATTGTTAAAAAGATTGGAAAAAAGAATTTGAGGATACCGAGGTTGATTCCATTCGAAAGCAAAACTGGCGGATTTCTTCCTCTTATTCCTATTCTAGGAGCTCTAGGGGCATTGGGTTCTTTGGCAGGTGGAGCAAGTGCTGTAGCCAAAACCATTTTGGATGTAAATAATGCTAAAAAGAGTGTGACGAAACAGTCGATGGAACCTGTTGGCAAAAAAGGTTCGGGTCTTTATTTAAGAAGAAATAAACGCGGAGGATTCGGACTATTTTTGAAAAAAAACTGTCATTGAGGCTACCCAACAGACCTTTAACAGATAGAGATTTAATTAAGTTCGCGGCAAAGCTTAACATACCATTTTTTAAAGGCGTATTTATGAGAGACACGCTACCTAAAAAGGTGAGAAAAAACGAGTCGGTCATTTTAAATTTGGATGTTCAGCGAAATCCGGGAACTCACTGGGTAGCCTATCAGAAAAGAGGAAATATCGTCAAGTACTTTGACAGTTTTGGTAATTTGAAACCGCCCAAAGAATTGGTTCAGTATTTGGGAAAGAACGTAAAAATAATATATAATAACGATTCTTATCAGAATTTTGATGAAATAAATTGCGGGCATTTGTGTCTCGAGTTTCTGTATAAAGGTGACAGTTAAGACGAGAAGACGATGTCTATGCTTTTCACCTTACATGGATTTAGTTCAACGCTGTCTATTGACTTTACCAGTCCTATATATTTAGATGAGGATTATGAGTATGGCTTAGCATTGTTGGGATTTCATTCGTACAACAGCGTGCCGAATATCGAGAGTGAAGAAGACAAGCTATATCTTGTTGGTAAAAAGGGAGACATAACTATACAAATTCCTACAGGATCGTATGAAATAGGAGCAATAGAAGAGTGTATAAATAACAGTTTAAAAATTAAATTTGGAAAAAACTTTGTCGAAAAAGATAGAATTATATTAAAACTTAATAACAGCACCTTAAAGTGTGAAATTTTTAGTGAAAATTTCGCTATCGATTTCCGAAAAGAAGGTTCTATTGGAAAACTGCTGGGATTCTCCGAGCGTTTGTTAGAATCGAACAAATTACACATCTCCGATTTGCCTGTGAATATAGTGAAAGTTAGAACGATACACATAGATTCTAACATAACATCTGGAGCATACTATAAAAATCAACCAACACATACCATTTATGAATTTGCTATTGTTGATGATCCTGGGTATGCTATAGACGAAACGCCAAAAAATTTGCTATATATACCAGTGACAAAGCGAGAGATCTATAACATAACATTAAACATTCTCGATCAGAACTTCAGACCGGTAAATTTTAGAGGCGAGGAAATAATTGTGAGATTAGAATTGAAACGTTTAACTCATTAAAAATGGTTTTGATTTTTGGGGACGCATATAAGCCTTATAAATTGCAGTCATTTCTCTGTAAAAAGTCATTAACGAAGAAATCGTCGAAGCGTGCAGATCATTCTAAAAAGTCGTCAATTTTGAAAGGTGCTGGTCGCAACCGTGTACTTACTTTCGAAAATCTTCAGTTTTTAAAATCAATTGGTCAGAATGTCGTTAACTCCTCAGGTGTTCAATGTGCATCGCAGTCCAAACTATGATGAATCTATTCAACGCCTGGAAAAACGTACCTACTACCCATTTGTAAAATCTTTTCGAAACAACGATATTGTGGAAATAACTGTCAATCAGGGAGACGCATGGCTGTTGATGTATGATGCTGTGATTTATGTTAAAGGAAAATTAACCGACATGCAAGGGGACTGTAACTTTGTTAACAATGCACCTGCATTTTTCTTTGACTCTGTTTCCTACGAGCTAAATGGCAAAGAAATAGAAACAGTGCGAAATCCTGGAATTGTGAGCACAATTAGATCATACTTGTGTTATTCTCCTAATGAAGAAAAGTGCATGGCGACAGCCGGTTGGGCTGGAGTTAATAAACATTTTAATGCAAGCACCGATGGCTCATTTATTTCCAGAATCCCCTTGAATCATTTGTTTGGGATGTTCAATGATTATCAGTTGGCTGTTTGTGGTAAACAAACTGTGAGATTGATACGAGCTCGAAATGATAACAACGTTTTATTGCTACCTACTGCAAACGATTCTTGTGAAATATCAATTTCCGATATAGAATTAAAAGTTAAGCATATACAACCGAACGATTTAATTAGACTTAACCTTCTTCAGGCCATGAAAATTGATCGTCCAATTATATTTGCCTTTCGCAAATGGGAACTTCATGAATTGCCAGCTCTTACTACCGGTGCTCAAAGGGAGATATGGTCTGTAAAGTCATCAAGTGCATTAACCTCTCCTCGATACGTCATCGTGGCATTCCAGACTGACCGCAATGACAATCCTAAATCCAGTACTGCAGAATTTGATCACATAAATATAACCGATGTGAGATTAATTTTAAACGGCGAGTGCTTTCCTTTTGAACGTCTAAGGTTAGATTTTGATAAAAATAATGTTCAGGAAGCCTATCACAATTACGTGGATTTTTATTCGAGTTATATGAATAAAGATAGACGACCCCTACTTGGCTATACGGAATATAAATCGTATGTACCTCTGTTTGTTATCGATTGTTCTCGAAGAAATGAGTCTATAAAAATAAACACTGTTGACGTTAAGTTAGACATAGAAAGCAATAAAGGATTTCCAGCCAAAACTCGAGCCTACTGCACAATTATACATGATTGTACTATGGAGTATTTACCACTAAGTGAAATTGTGAGAGATGTAATGTAAATTAAGAACAATTAGTCAAATCCAACAGTCCTGTCCAAGATGTTATTGAGAGCGGGTCACATTACATTGTTAGCAATAATTAATAATGTGTTCTATATTCACAATGAGCTAAATCAGACTAACATCTCTGTTTGTGGAAGCAATGATAAATGCTCACCATTTATTTCTATTGGAAGTGCAATTTCAATGGCTATCCTTCCGAAAAATTCAACGCAATTTAAATTTCATTTTAAATTTAAAAACCATACGATTGGTGAAACTAGATGGAGGAAAATTTCTGAAGTTACAAATACTACAAAAAGTACCCCGACTGCACCTAAATTAACCCCCGAACAAAAGGAATATAATATGGAAATTACTCTTGTTCCTCTGGTTTATTACATTACGGTGTGCTCATCGCTGTTAGTAACAAAACTCATGATTAAAATAGTACTTACACAAAGAGAGAGATGGGAGATATGGAACTGAAAATTTGGAGCACTCCAAAGGCAAATGATCTAAAGGCAAAGGCAAATGATTCAAAGGCAAAGGCAAATGATCGGAAGGCAAATGATTCGAAGGCAAAGGCAAATGATCCAAAGGCAAAGGCAAATGATCGGAAGGCAAAGGCAAATGATCCGAAGGCAAAGGCAAATGATCGGAAGGCAAAGGCAAATGATCCGAAGGCAAGTGATCCGAAGGCAAATGATCCAAAGGCAAATTAAAAATATAGTATGAATGTATTGTAACAATGTGTTAGTATATAATAAAGATAAAATTAAGTATAATTGTCAGTGTTTTATTCCCCACCTACGTGATGTATATGTGTGATATTTGCGGTACAACATTTTGTAGATCGGATAGTTTTACAAGACACAAGAATATTCACAGAACTATTATTTTTATGTGTGAATTCTGTAGTAAAACGTTTTCGAGAAAAGATAACTTAAAAACTCATAAAAGAATCCACCAACTTCAAAACGACTTAGTTGTTAGCGAGGTCGTTGGATACAACGATTCGAAAGACGCGATGCAAATCCATCAGCAGACAGTTTCACTTCCAGTAGAAAACCTAGATATTGTGCAAGAAAGTAGTCTATAGTCTAAGAATATGTCTATCTTTGTCAGACATATTCTAAAATTCCTAAGCAATTAATACGAGACAATTGTAACATGATTATTCTGTTCAAACAGGATGACGTTAATCTGAAGCATGTCTATGATGAACATGTGTCACCAGATATCACCTACGAGCAGTTTAAAAACCTTTGCTCATTTTGTTGGAATGGTAGTGTTTTTGGAACATTAGTGATAGCCAAAGACTTTAGTTTAGATAATGGGCGATACAGAAAAGGATTTGATAGCTATATAAAACTCTAGTGACTCGGTATCTTTATTAGTAGCCAACATGCCCTTGACATCACAAGAACAAATTCAGAGAGCACAGCGTGCTAAAAAAATTAAAGAGCTAACTAGATCTATTAGAAGAAAATATGCTGCGTTAAAAACGGGTAAATCTGAGATGGATGAGACTTTAGATAAGATATTCAAGCCCGTAAAAGATTCTCTAAGCGAAATAAAAAATAATATGAAAGTTAAGGTAGGATCAAAGCAACAAACTGCAATTCGGATAAAACCTAAGATAGAATTATTTACTAGTACGCCAAGTAAAAAGTTACCGTCTGAAATATCGGGAGAAAATACATTACCTACAACGGTCTTAGAATCATCTCAAGTAACTGAATACGATGATGATGTTGAAGATGACGCAGATTATGGTTATCCTGAAACGGCCTTACCATACATTCAAAATTTCATCTCAAAATCTGCTGATATTGATAATACTTATGGTCCTAAACTTGATCGCAGTACCTACACATGGACCTTAGGAAATAAACATATCGATTTTGATAAAGACACGGGAGATATAATAATCGATAACACTCCTTTCAAGAGCACCGACGGACTTTACCAACTCATTTTCTATGAATATCCAGAATACAGTCAGGCGGATTTGTTAAATTACAAGAAAATTTTAATGTTAACTGGTGTTCACCTTACATCGAATGGTAAATTGAGGGGTTCTCACAAGACCAAATACCTTAATATCATTAGACCTCTAATAAAAAGTAAAACTCAAGATGCGCAAGGTACAGGTATGCAGCTTACTTATAACACAAAACCCATAGAGTACGTATACTGGGATAATGTCAATGAATTAGTAGATAGGTTGAAGTTACTTGTAGCTTCTAAAGATGCCGGAAACACTTCTCACGACAACGAAATCGCAGCCATCTTAAATGAATTAAAGGAAGCTAAAGTTATTTACTAGAAGTATAATTACTGTCAATATACAGTTAGTTACAAAATGACTCTTAACAAGTTCGGACCCTCGTCGAAATACAAAAAGGCTAGCGGCATTGTGCACTCTCCTTTGTCCCAAAACCAAAAATTGAATAGCGATGCTTCAGCTATTTCATTTCAATATAATAAAGATAACGAAAAGCTTAGAAATATATTAGATGAGCGTCATAACTTTTTATTACGGTCAGTAAACGACTTTAAAAATAACGTTTCCCAGCAAATACAGGATTTTAAAGAGTTGTTAGAATTAAATACTGTTACTTTGCAAACTGCCATAGAGAAAATAACACAAGAGCAGGATGTGATTAAAGAACAACTGAAATTGGATAAACAAAAGAGCGGTGTAAAGTAATTTCATTTTAAGTTGGAATTGAGCAGTTGAACAATGAATTTCGGTCATAGTGATGAAAAAGTTCGGTTAGTTAGGGAACTCCATAAACCAGCTCGAAAAAATTATCCTCGACGTCGAACTATTATCAAAGGCTTAGATGATCTTTGGCAAGCCGATCTTGCTCAGTTAGATCAATATGCTTACTGTAATAGAGGTAATAAATTCATATTAGTTGTAATTGACTCTTTCTCCAAATATGTCTGGTGTAGACCGCTACAATCCAAGTCTGGAGCAGATGTTACAAAGGCTTTTAAAGATATTTTAAAAAACAGTGGGGGACGCAAGCCTCACAATTTACAAACCGATCAGGGCAAAGAATTTTACAACTCTGAATTCCAGAAATTGATGAAAACTTTTCAAATTAATCACTACAGTACATTTACCGACAAAAAGGCAGCTATAGTGGAAAGAGTAATACGAACTTTGAAAGAAAAATTATTCAAGTATTTCAGTCTAAATGGAAAATATAGGTGGATTGATATTTTGCCTACTGTAGTAAATGAGTACAATAATAGGAAACATAGAACGATACAAATGAAGCCTGGTGAAGTTAACAAAAACAACGAGCAACATTTAGTCACCAATGTGTACAACAGTCACTTAAAAGTTTTCAAAACTCGTAAATTTAGGAAGGGTGACATTGTGAGAATAAGTAAAGCTAGACATGTATTTGACAAGGGATATCGACCTAATTCGACAACGGAGTTGTTCAAAATAATCAAAGTACAACACACCAATCCTCCCACATATTTGTTAGAAGATTTACGTGGAAGAGCTATAAAGGGTGGTTTTTATAATGAAGAATTGCAAAAAGTGGCAAATCCTGACATCTATTTGGTGGAAAAAGTGCTTCAAAGGAGGAGGGGGAAAGTTCTTGTGCGATGGCTCGGGTTAGATAAAAGCCACGACTCGTGGATAAGCGAAACAAACATTGTGTAGTTCTCTCGGTGAACGAACCGCCAAAATGTCTGACAGTGGTTACGAATCCGATGTAAGCAGCAGTGAAAATGATATTGTAGAAGATTCTTTGCTTTTGGCAGCATGTTTTCCGATCAAATCAACTAATGGATTATTCATTCATACAGGGTTGAGTCTCAAGAAATATTTTGAGCCAGCAGTAATCATCACATACCTTTGTCATGATCGGAGAGTAATTTCCTTGAACTACTCTGAATGGAATAAATTATTGGAACATGTATGTGAATTTATTAATAATGGTGGAGCTCCAATGTTTGCCAGATTCGACTCACGTATGGTTCTAAGTACGGTGATTGACGCCGATGGAAATCAGCACGTGTCGCTTAGAAAAAATAATGTGTATGTTTATTTTACCGAGGCAGATATTTTTGAATTGTTAAACGTTAGCATAAGTGCATCTTTGAGATTTGGCTTTTTGCTCCGCTTTGATTTTTATGATTTCTATTGTAATTTCTTAGATAAAGTCAATCATCTAGTAGTAAGTAGTAACTTAAATGAAACAGACATTATATTAATATTATGTAATATTACATTTAGTATAGAAACCTTTTGTATTTTTGAACTCTTCTGTTTTTACAAAGAGTTTCTGTTGGCTGATTTGTATAGAAGAAGGTTGGTTTAATAAAACAACGTTCTACAAATATGGGTTTTTTATTTTTACATCCTTACATATTACATTCAATATGCCTTATAGCTTTGTGTCCCCAAGGAAGAGTTACAATACTATCAACTAAATATCGCTTATCATCGAAAGGATTCAAGCCAATTTTAGACTGTTCGAGACTGAAAACATCATGAGCAAACGAACGTATAGAACGTTGGTTTATAATTTTTTGTTTCTTGTCAAACAAACAACTTACATAATCGTTGTACGTTATATGTCTCGATACAACGTTTTTCTTGACTCCTTTCGATTTCTTAATACAAATTTTTTTCCCCTCAATCAGATAAGCATACATCTTAGATCTAAGACCCGCAAAGTGAGTTATAATGCTACCATTAAGTTCATCTTTCATTAATCCCGGAACTTTTTTATTTACCAATGGAATACCATATTTATTATCTTGGGGGTAGTCACTAGTATCAAAACGTTCTATATTATCTTTAATAATGTCTTTAAAAACGTCATTACAGCGTATTTCATATACTAGGCTATCAGTATCGGTATACAAGAGCGTACAGTCAGATAATTTGCGTAGCATAAATTCATAATGAAATTCATAAACGCATGTTTTTGAGATATCGAGTATTGCCATTCCCACATAGAGGGGCTTATTGAAAATAATACTCGTCTTATTTAGTTCTACGCTAACTAAATTTTCATCAAATATGGTTCTGCTCTTAAAACGTGGGCTAGAAATATAATGTTTTGCTCCAAACCTACCAGCCCATTTGCGTAATAGTTTAACAACCCTGTGTTTCCTTATGTTCTCCATTGTTTTACCATAAACTGCGTTGTTCATGAGTTTGATTATAGTTTTTTCAAATTCTAACGATGCTTGCTGTCTCAAGCGTGTATTAAACTGTATGTAAGGAGCTAGCCAGGGGGCCTGTTTAAACTTCAGAATTCTGTGGATTTTGGTCAAAACTAGACCGTTTTTCAAAGCCTGTTTAAGCGCTCTGTAATGAATTATGTAATTCTTCTTGTCATGAAGTGTGGGCATAAGCTTGGAAAATTTCGATCCTGGTGGTTTTCGCTGCTCTGCTGCAAACGGGAGGTCTTTATGCACATCATGCAGATGATCTGGGTACGACAAATCCACCTCCAAGACATAGCCTTCGTCTGCATCGTCGGCAATCTTGGTAACGTCAAACTCTGAGTCCTCAATCCATTCAAATCCGCCATAAGGGAGATGCTCACACATCGCCCAGCCATATAAGTTGTTAACGTCGAAATAGGCAATAAATTTGGAAGGTTTGGTGGAGTCATAGCTTCGCATATATTTATTATTCGCTTCGGAAAAGCGATGGCTACACTGACTTATTCCACCTCTTACAGCTTTTTCGAAAAATAATAAAATATCGATGTCTTGGAATGTCTCCAGTTTGCAGTTGGTATATTTGAGCATACAGTCCCAAGTGTATCCCGGTAATGTGTAATACCAAGCAGGATCTAATCCATAGTTTTTGTAACACGATTTTCTAAAATTCTCAAACACATCTGTAAGCAGCATCACATCGGTTTTTAAATACAGATCGGAGTATTCGCCCAAGTTAGTTATATTGAACTTTTCCCATACTAATTGTGCGTGTCTGTAGTCTTTTTCGTCGATTTCAACATCGTTTAGTTTGTTATAGAATTGATCGATTGAAGGTAATGAGGTTTCCTCTAATTTTTTAAACGAGTCTATGTAATCATAGCAAAAAACGCCCTTCCTGGTTAACAATGTAAACTTTTCAGGTGACAAATGGTGAAATTCTTTTTTAGCATTTACGAAATCGTCACTTTTTAGAGAGGAAACGAGAGTATCAAGCGAAAAACCTAGAAATCTAAAAGAGTCGATAAAGCGAAACTTGATATTTGTCTCATTATCAAACATAGTAAAACTAATATATTTTTCTTTGTTTATCGGAAGCAGAGTAATGTGATTTCTTTTGGCAAGGTCCCTTATTATAAAATGGCTGTCGTATCCACTTAGATTGTGAAATACTACGGGAATCATAAAAGAGTTCTTATAATTCAAATTACAATTTTGGTGGGCGTAGCCGCGAAATTTGCCGGTTAAGTGACAATGATCGCGCACAATTAAGTCAGTGTCTATGAATTTTTTCTCGCAAATATGACAGTTTTCGCTAGCATCCTTAAGGCTAATGGTTTCGTCCATAGGCTCCACAATTTTTAATTTAGAGGCTACAAATTTCGCGGCCTCATCCAGCTGATCTGCAAACCAAGATAAACATTGGGGTCCACGATAGCTGTTGTAGAAAGATAATGAGTCATCGAATGTACATTTGAAATAGTATGCAGCACTATAGGCCACATGTTTTTGATATTTTTTAGTTTTCGTCTCGGTTTGCAGATCGTGGACGGGTGTTAGCATCGCCTCCACGTCTGAGTAGATTATGAAAGGTACATGTTCTTTATGTGCAAAATTTTTAAACTCAATAAATTTTTCCTTGGGAAATTCAATTTTGCATTGATTTATTTGTTCACAGCTAGTAGCATGCTCGTTCAATTTATCTTGAGATGTAAAATAATTTAAGCATCTGTCACATATAAATACACGTCTTTTATGGTTGTTTAATTGTTTTGAGACTAATTTAGAAAGATCCTTTATCCAACAAAAATGATATTTTATATTATCCATCGACTCGTCTTGAGGGGGAGCTTCGAATTCCCCGATATTTGGCGAATATTCATTTTGAATAAGAAGTAAATTCACATGTCTATCAAGTTTATTTTTTGTTAATCTGACAGGTACAGTCATAAATCTAGATGTTTTTTCTTTGCCCACTAACTCCAGAACATACACGTTTACAGATATTTTATTTAACTGCTCAAATTTTGTAATCTGTGGCAATGTCATCGGGAAATCTATCCCCTCCAAATTTAAAACTGTGGAGTAATGAGGGTATGAACTTACTCGATGCGCATTAGAATGTGTTGGATAAAGCGCTGAAACGATAGCCCACGCGAAACAAGCCTCATCCTGATTTTGGACGTTAATGCACGCTTTTTTACTTGAAATTTCGTAGGGCAGAGCTATGTATGACGTTCCACCGTTTCCAAATTCAACTTTGTTTATATTAACCTCTAAACTTAATATTTTATGTAAGCTCCAATTGGACCCTTCATTTTCAAAATCGTCAAGTTTTCTCAAAATAATAGCGCTAACATTGTCATTAAACCATTGCTTTATATCAACGCCACGATCGATTGCAGCATTTTTTGTATTAAAATACTTGTTACTAAAGATTTCACCATCGCCAGATATTTTCACAAATTCACCACAGAAGACAGTATTTACTTTAACTACATTTAGAGAACGTAAAATTTGATTTATACGATTTTTAAAAGGAAAAAATGCGTCATTTAAAAACTTTACTATATCTATGTGAAGTATGTTTACTATAATACCTGACCTTATTCTATTTTGAAAGGCGGACTGAGTGTCTTCCCACTTCAATCGATCAGATCTCTTTTCACGTTTTTGACCAGCCCCCGTATGTTTCCATGATTTAAAGTATACGCCGATCCTTTTCAGATGACCCAAATTTGTCTGAAGTTTCATCAGCGTACCGTGATTATAGTCTCCTTTCTTTATTGCAGTATTATGTAATTTAATATTTGCTTGTAATTTTTTTGTCCATTGCTCTAAAACTCTTTCCTGCGTGCTGTCCCTTAATAAATCCAATGCTTTTTCGAAAGTTTGAACAATTTTGTCACTTTCAACAAATGACATAATGAAAACTTAGCAATAAATTATTCTTAGCTTTAGCTGTTTCGAAACGTTTTGAAAATCTATATGCGTTGCATGCCTTTTTAATCTATTTTTCCCCACTGTTTTCTCATAGGATCTGTTTCGGCACGAAAGGGGAGGGGATAGGGAGCTGGCAATATAAGATGTTGAAATTGCCAACCATACGTATCAAAATGGTGCAGCTTACAGTTGAATTCAGAGCTTTCAGAGCCGCGCTATACGAAATGAAACGTTCGTGTTACGGTAAAAATTTAATTTCTCTCCTGAATAAACCGAATTTTTTAATATTTGATAAGTGCTTCAAAACAATAATTGCCGAAAGTAAAGAGTGCGACGAGGCCGATTATTGTTTGATGCTGGAGAGCAAGCGAAGAATGGATAACTTTATACGGATACTTGGTGATATTTTCGAGCGAGAAGGCATTAATGAAATCAATGTCGTTGACCTTGGTAAGCTTTTGAGGGATCATTGTTTAAAAGATACTTTTGCACACCAATTGTACGTCCTTAATTTACTTTACGATGCTGATGGTGTGGAGTTACCGTATAATCCGAAAATAGAAGCTTATCAAGTGAAAAATATGAAAAAAAATTACAACGATATATATAAATGTATTGACGATTTCATATGTGCGGCTGCATATATGGCAATTCCAAAGAATATAGAAAATTTTAAGGCTGCATTAACTAAGTTGAAACTAAATTACAAATTTCAACCGTCTGAAAACAAAGTGCATTTAATTATGGAATGGTTAAATAAAAACGTAAAAAAGTACGAAGAAAATCCTGACGCTATACTGGGTTGGCAAGATGGTCCTTGTTGTTCTCCATGGCCCTCAGAAGATGTGGACGATTATAGAAAGACAATTGCACTATTAAATACCTTCATATTGTAACTAATATACTTGTAAAAAATAAAACTTTTACTAATATTTTGAATTTTATTTCATATTTGTATTTTAAAAGTGACAACGCTATACTGGGTTGGCAAGATGGTCCCTTCTCCAAGCACACAATACAATCATGCAACAAAAATAGTAAAATTCATAGAGAATGCCCGCAGCCAGGTAAACCCAGTTGACTGCGCAGCCGCCGCGTTCCTGAGACTCATAGCGCGCCCTCGACGGCGGGGCCTTCGAACCACCCAGCGGTATCTTTCGAACCCCCTTGCGCATACCTGTTGCAAGGGTAAAGTATTCGGCGAAATATCGATCAATTGGTAGTACTTTTGAAGCACGACTGTAGTTGTTTCCCTACAGAAATAGAGGGCACGACCTGTATTAAAAATCTAATATTTTCATTGTATTGATCACACGTCAATTCATAAAAGAAAATCAGTAGTTGCAATCTTTATGAAATTTGGAATAACTCAAATATGCAGATTAGTTGTTCCATTTATTTCAAAATAAAAAACAGCAAAAAATACAGTTTTCTGAAATGGAGGAATTAAAATTTAAAAAAATGTATCACTTTTTATAGCATATATTTAAATAGGACATAAAACACAAAAGATATGTTAAAATATTTATTTGTATGTACAGGATAATATAAAAAACGTATTAAAAAAAACTATTACTAACTAAATATATTACAAACACTTATAAATGTATTCTGCAAAAACACATAACTCTACCTGAGGACAGTGCACGGGTTTTCGTAAATTTTGCAAATGTCTTTTACATTGGTTTTTTTTAACCTGATTATATAATTCAGGATTTTCCCCGACTATAATATCAAATTTGGGACATCCCAGTTGTTCTATATTATAGGCTAAATGTCCAAATCCTGCTGCCTTTAAGAGATCCAACTCCACATGTCCGCCTTTATAACCAATCTTTTGATCACCTGAATTGAAGCCCAGACGCCGAAATTCTTTGATGATGTCGTCTTGCGGTTGGTCGCCTTTCTGATCCTCATATCTCAATCCATGAAGATTGTTAGTGACCCACCTTGCGGTTCTGGCGTCTTTTGAATTGAGAGCGTAATAGCTTCCAACAGAATAATATTTGGAGGTGGACTGTTTCCATTTCATATCAAATATTCCAAGTTCCTTAACTAAAAATTTTCCGTTGACGTGGAAACCATCAACATCTACCAAGTATCTTATGGATGGAGTCATTTTCTTGAATAGACTTAGACGATTACATTGGTTCACTTAGCTAAAGTGTGCCTTTTATACCCCTGTTTTAATACGAAAACAGTTTGGCATCATCAGAAAGTGGAGGGGGGATCCCCTCCTAGACATCTCGTACAGGTTGATGTTTTAGACTATAAAAACTCTGGAGATATCTCAATAGACATCAGTTACAGTTTTTCTCCAAACAAATTAAATTTAATAACAATGGCTGCCTCCATAAATAATTCCCTATACCAACTTGCGTTAGAAGAAAAAGAAGAGATTGAGAAAACGGTGCCTGCAGAATTGAGAAGAGACATCGACGACATTGACGACGATGATGCTAGTGACGAAGATGAAGGGGTAGACGTTGGCCGCGATGACTCCGTCGTGGCGAAAAGTGTACCCATTAACCCGACCGAGGGTTATAATAACTGGACAGTGGGGGGCCTCTGTGTATCTGCCGCATATGTAAAGGTAACAGAAAGGGCGCGTTTGTGCCTAAATTGTTACCGTGCGTATGTGGTAGATTTTACAGAGGTTTCCCTGAATGGTTTCACCGACAATGCGAAGCATCGGCATGAAACTTTACATTTTTCTTTGACAGAAATGCCTTTGCAAAGATTCATGCGGTGTAGTGCCTGTAAAGAAAAGCTTTACATAGCTTTTCGGCAAGACACCTGCTTGATGTGTAAAGCAGGTGCAAAAATTATACCATTATTGTAAATAAAATGTATTATTGTAAATAAAATGTATTATTGGATAATTCTGTTTTTATTATTATTATTTAAATTAAATTCCTGAATATAAGAAAATAAACGTGTAATAAAATATTTAATTAAAAACTACAGTTTGATACCTACAAATGTTCTGGGATTTTAGGTAGTCGCATGCTACTGCTTGTCCGTGCGAGGATGATCGCTATGTAAAATCCCCTGGCTGTATTTTTTACCTTTCTTACATCGCTCAGCCGGAAGTGTGCACGTACGGTTATGCTAAAGCATAGCTTTTCGGCAAGATACATGCTTAATATGTAAAACAGGTGCAAAAACTAGGCCATTGGTATTATTGTAAATGAAATGTATTATTGGATAATTGTTTTATTATTATTATTTAAATTAAATTCTCGAATATAAGAAAATAAACGTTTAATAAAATATTTACTTAAAAACTACAGTTTGATACTACAAATGTTCTGGGATTTTAGGTATCCGCTTGCTACCGCTTGTCCGTGCGAGTTCGAGCGAGGACGATCGCTATGTAAAATCCCCTGACTATATTTTTTACCTTTCTTACATCTCCCTCAGCCGGAAGTGTGCACGTACGCTTATGCTAAAGTATGGTCTGCTTAGGAGAAAAATATTACTTTTGTATTTAGCTACCGAGCGACTCTGTATTGCACGTAATAAAATTTTATTGCTTGGTGTTTATAATGGTATTGGGTGAGAAATGAATAACAAAGCGTTGGTTTAAAACTATGTGTAATATTATATATATATGATTCAACTTATGCTTACTTATAACTAGTTAATATTTTAGTCACACGCGCTTCATCTATTTCTATTATACTAATCCTATTTACTAAAATTTTTCTTAATTTATCTAACCTATCTATTTTATTTTTTAAACCAGCCTTGTTTTTGGCCAGCTTATTACTTTGAAGCTGTAAGATGACAACATTATCTTCCAGCACTTTATTAAGTTCCAAATTGTGACGTCCTCCAGCTGTTGGATCTTCAAAATCGAAGCTGTCATCCGGAAACCTGTTTGTGCGGCGCCCCCTGTTATAAACCGGTCTCAACGTCTCCATATTTTTCCCAACAGTCCTCACAGGACTGGAGACGTTCTGCCGGTGGGTTTGCTCAGACTGAGCAGGCGACGCATGCCCTGCAGGTTGCGCGGGTTGCTCATATTCAGGTGCGGGTTGTTCAGGCTGTACATATGTCAATTGCGCAGGCTGCACATGTGCCGATTCGGCAGGTTGTGCAGGCTGTACATATGCCGAATATTCAGGTGCGGGTTGTTCAGGCTGTACATATGTCAATTGCGCAGGCTGCACATGTGCCGAATATTCAGGTGCGGGTTGTTCAGGCTGTACATATGTCAATTGCGCAGGCTGCACATGTGCCGATTCGGCAGGTTGTGCAGGCTGTACATATACCGATTGTTCATGTGCCAGCTCACGCTCGATCTGCGACACAGCAAACGATGTTGCGCTTCTAATGCTTTCATCGTCCACTTCGGAATACTATAAGTATAAGATAAACATTTATTATTTGTTAGAATTCATAAACATGTCTACTTACATGATCAACATTGTTTTCTTCAGATGAATTTTCAACTGACCCCTCTGCCGCAAGCGTCTCGATGAGATTATAAGCAGATGGTGACTATAATAATTATTGAATGTTAGTATATCGCAAATAAAAAAATATTTTTCGCATAAGAAAATCTCCAACTTGCGGCTAACAAGAAAAAAGTTGGCTAAAAATTTTCTGATGCGAAAAAGCAAAATAGTTTCTCGAAGCAAATTGAAATAACGTATTTAATAATTATAAAAAAATAAGTTTTGACTTACCCTCACAACAGCATTGTAGTGGACAATCGCCTTAGTTTGGAACACACTCATAATTATAAGCAAAGTAATAAATTTAAAAATAACACACGACAAAACTCGAACACAATTCAACAAAATTTAGAAAACTGATGCTTTTGCTGAATTTCTACACCCTTTTGTAGATTTTAAAATGAATGCGTTGGTGGGGATGGCTCCCAACGTTGCTACTTTTTAATTTAGGCGTTAACTTTGCTCTGGTGGGAGTGGGGGTAACTCCACCCCTTCGGCGTTGCCAAAAAATTTTCTACTTCAAATTGCTCTATTTTCTAATTAGACGACAACGCTGTTGAGTGGGGATAGGCAATGCTTACGTTAAATATAAAAGGCAGCCACATCCTTAACAAAATTCACTAAATTCAATTCAATACAAAGAATTAAATATTGCTTCAGCTAGATAATTGTGGCAAAAGTTTATAACACTCGTTGAGATGTATTCTCAGAATAAAAGAAAAGTGACAGATGATGGATACAGTGCAGGATGGAGTTCGTATGGTCAGTGGAAAACGGAAGAAAACGCAAATCCAATTAGGCGATTAAGGGACATTCATGTGAGGCACTATAATGAAGGTTTATACGCGGGATGGTTTGATCATCAGGCTGGTAAGAATAGGCGTTTTCTGGAGGGTGACGTGAAAATGGATAAAGTTCAATATGGTGCAGGATATCAAGATGGATGGATCAGATACGGTCAGTGTTTTGCTAATGACATTTACATGGCTAAATCTGATATCATTGCATATAATAAGGCGTACTACGCAGGGTGGTTTAATCATCAGCGTCAAATCGAATACGAATCTGGCTATGTGGCAGGGTATTTTCGATTTGCGAATAATGAGGACATAATACGAAATCGAACGACTTATAATTATGCATATTATGAAGGCTGGTTCGACCGTCTACGCAGACAACGACAGTGCTAATATTTGTATATAAGTTTATTGTAACAAAATATATGAATTATTTTAATAAAACAAAACATTAATTAATTTTAGTTTGTTTTATTTATATACTGGTTTCTTGTTTAGTTTTGTTTACCTATTCCTTACTAACCCACTTTAAAGCAATATTTTTATCGAGGAATTTTAAGTGGAATATTAATAATGTACACAGTTTTTTTATCAAAATAACAATAACAGCAAAATATTCTCATTTAAGTTTTAACATTGAAAGCCTTTTTTTATTAAAATCTCAGGTAGGGTCGCACGAGAAGATTTACAAGCAGGTGAAAATCTAAATAATTTGAACAGTCTGCTATAAAACTACCAGGCAGTAAATTTTTATAACATGCCATTTACAGGACTATAAAAAAAAAGGTCTGACAAAAACATTTAAAAGTGGATCATTGTTATGTAAGATTATCCCTTGAAGGAAGGGTCGCGCAAGAAGATTTAGAAACAGGTGAAAGTCTAAAGAATGTGAACAGCCTGCTATAAAAGTAAAAGGGGGCAAACTTGTCTGCATTTTTGTTGACTCGGCACAAAAAGATTCAAGGTACTAAAACCAGGTGAAGGTGTAACTAATTTGAACAGTCAGGTGTAAAACTCTGAAAGGGTTAACTTTCTCTGGAATTATGCCAAAAATGGTTCGAGTCACTATCTGCGTCGGATTGGCTGTTTATAGAATTGTAGGTGGGAACTGAAAAGCTTCCTCCTACTTAGTAGATCCTTATAAAAGTACTGCATCCAACTGAGACGTTGGCGTCGAAAGTTGGCGTCGAAAGTTGGCGTCGAAAGTTGGCGTCTAAAGTGGGCGGCTTAAGTGGGACTTAAAATAAGTGGGCGGCTTAAGTGGGACTTAAAATGGGGACTTTACATGGGGAATTTGCATGGGGACTATGTATGGACTTCCTTAGAGGGCACAGAAATTATTATTTTTGTTAGAATTTTTATCATTAGGCATTATTATTTTTTGTTTGGAGCTACATCAAGCTGCAAGAAAAAATTGTGTTTGGTTTTAATTCAAGTTTCAGTTTTGCACTTTTTTTATACTATTACTTTGTTGTACACCTGCTGGGTAGTTTGTTATTTTATTAATTTACTATGGGTAGAAGAAATGAAACATCTCTTATGCTATATATATTTTATTTTTAATTGTTTAAAGTTCTTATTAATTTCATATATATCAATTTCATATTTTAGTTTCTGTAATTTTCGAATGTGAGACTCCAAAGTATTTTTATAGCTGTTCCGGTTCTTGGACGGAAAATTGAATATTAGTTGTTTTCCCGACAGGTCCATAACTAATAAGATAATACTTTCGCCCGTTGAAAATGTCCTTGTTTACTTGCTCAATTCGTTCTTCTGTAAATTCTACCGTGAACCTTTGCGGTAAAATTGTTTTGAAATCGTCGAATTCCAAGGATATCTTCTCGCCGAACTTGGTGTTTATTTTCGTAAATGCATGTACCTCAAACTTTCGGTTGACTTCCAAATCTTGGACCCTAATGAATTTCTTCAGGAACAAACTGTTATTTAAATGGGTCACAAACGATGCCATACTTTTAATCTTATTTAGTTAAGTTAAAAGTGAGAACTGTGTACTTTACCAATCAACCATCGAAATATATACTAAAAAAAGTGGAGGGGATCCCCCCACACAAATCCCCCCCACCGCTAGATTTTATCCCCGAAAACCCTATGCGGATCCTGGCTCAGGCTCAAAACCCTTATGCGGAAGCTGGCTCACATATGGCGGCCATCTTTGAGCCAGGATCCGCTTTACTTAACTACTAATAATATTTTTTTCTTCAATAGAATGTCATTGTCGTCGTCTTATATACCCTCAAATGCGGGTAAGATGACTTTGCTAGTTGGGTAAGATGACGAATAACAAACAATTAAATCAAAAGTTCTAATTACAAGTAAAGTAGGTTTTATTTGTAATTTAAATACAAAAATCGCAGACATAGGGTTTCTGTTTCGCCTCCGCTTTACTGTGTCCGCTACATTCCGCATGAGCCATGAGCCCACTTGCGGCACACTGAACAGGAATACCATGTTTCAGGTTTTCCGATCTCGTTACAAATGGCACATAGTTCTTTTGGCTCAGAGTCTTCATCATTGTCCTCTTCTGCGTATGTGACAGATACCGAAGATTCTGAAGAAGAATCAAAATGAAGAAATCTTACACCATCCATTCTTTTTCCGTTTCGTTTGTTTTTCTCCTTTGCTGCTTATCGCTTTTTTATTTTTCTCTCTTCTTTTTCCTTTCTTTTGCTTGCTTCTCTACTTATTTTTCCTCTAATGCTTCTTTGACCGGAGTACTTGAAATATGCAAAGAAAGATGGTAATTTCGCCCTTTGTTTTTTAATTTTAGGAGCAGCAGTTGGTAAGGGAGGCAACAGGTTTCTAAAGTCCATCCAAGTTACAGCGGCAGTAGATATAAACAAAGTCACATGACCGCCTTGCGATCGATTACCAGGATCGGACTAATATGAGATATCAAGTGACTTGTAATTCTGAACTAATTCTTTTAGAAGTTCTAAAATTTGTGCTTCTACCTTACGTGGATCTTTATAAATTTCCTTAAATTAAGTAGCAAAATAAATTTACAGAATATACTGCTCGCGATCCGATCTAAAATATGCAGGAAATTCGACTGAGGCCCTGCATTCTTCTCGCCGCGTAAACACTTGACATTTTATGACGGCCAGACCAATAAGAGAATAGGTCACGTGGTGGCCAATGTTTTGATCCACTGCCTCTGAAACTTGGATAGACTTTAGACCTGTATTTTTGTGAACAGCTAGGTCCAGCTTCAGAACTTTTATCGTTTATTCGAGAAGGGCCAGCTTCAGGGCTAGTTTCTTATAACGGTACTGAATTATGGATTACATTGTGAGTTGGTTCATTTTCATAATTAATGGGACCATCCTTGTCTATTTGTACCCATGATGTACTTAACTATAATAAAGTTAAATAATAGAAAGCACTATGGCAAATACTTGCATGGCGGGTAAGATGACGAATTCGCCATCTTATCCTAAGTGTGAATTCGTCATCTTACCCGAAGGTGTCATTTTTTAGGTTATGGCTGAAAATTATTTTAAAACAACATCTAATATACATTATACTTCTACAAGCTATGTTAGTTTAACATATATTTAGAAAATTAAACAAGACAGACATGAAATAACTTACCAGTTCTTATAGAAACGCTATATAAATTCACAGAATTTTTACAACGGCATACGGCGGCCAGACAAATTCGGTAATGATTTGGGCGGCATCTAGCGAACAAGGTCAGAATTATGTCGGAGAGTCACGAGTGTTGTGGGCGCCCTATGACAACAGAGACAAGAGTGCCATCTACAGTGAGGGAGATTTAGTAAGCAATTCGTCATCTTACCCCAATCGTCATCTTACCCTCCTCTCCTCTACATCAGGTGTAAGAGTTATTTGATTTTGGTATAGATTAGGTACACGGGCGTAGCCAGGATTTAGTTTTGGGGGGGGGTTTAGTTTGAGAAGTAAATAAAACGACAAAAATATACTTACATGCAATTTAATATCTATATATTCATCCGAAAAACTACGACATATTTATAAAGTTCTTAACTTTAAATGAAATGGATAAATCAATTTCGTTCCTCTGCGCTAAATCTAAAACCATTAAAGAAGAAATCTTCGGCTTTTTCTTTTAAATATATCCACTACTTCATCTGCATGAATTTCTGTTCCATAGTGAATGTTCATTAGAGCCAAACCATTAAGTCTGTTTTCACTTGTAGTGTTTCGTAAATAGTTTTTCAGTCTCCTTAGGCTCGAGAAAGACCTTTCTGGGGTAGCAGTGGATACAGGAATGGTAGCCAAGATTTGTAGTAATGTGTAAATATTAGGATAAAGGTTTTTATCGCACATATCTAGGCATTCCAAACTAGATTTCGGGGTAGGCAGTCTTCTTATCAGCATGCAAGGTAGCTGAAGCTTTGATAGCTAAATCCAAATTTGTTTCTTTATTAGAAACCCCTTGACCTTGACTACACCACTTTTTCCAGTAGTCCATACCTTTAGGTTTATCACCCTTCCTTTTTTTCCCCTCCATTTTTCGACAGTAATAATGATTCACGTATCTATCCTTAACAAGGTCATCGAATAACAGCGCACTAAAATTACTCACTTACACGGTACACTTAATTCTCTTCACTATTCGTTCACCACTTTTCACTTTTATTCGCTTCGAGTTCGCATGGAACAATACTGCCGTAAGCGCGGTCACGCGCCGCGGCGCCGCTTATATAGCAGCCCAGTAGCCGTCCAGAAACTTCCACGAACTTCCACAAAGTTCCGCTCATTTCGACCTAGGGGCGTGGCGAATAATCGAGAAACAACGCAAAGTGTCCCTACAATACAAAATAGTTCGGCTGCAACTGCGTCTGCCTCTCGTCAAAAGATGGCGCTAGGCGCTACTATTACTACATATATTCAAACGTAATAATAATTTAACTCTTCACTCCTCGTATTTTTAGGTAATATTTTGCTTATTTCGGGGGGGTTTGAACCCCCGAAACCTCCCCCTTGGCTACGCCCGTGATTAGGTATATTATTCTATTGTTCGGCCAGAAACCCACCCTTAAGTTGGCCCCTATACCCTATCCGCGCTTGCCACCGATATCAATTTTGAAAAATCGCCGGGCCCGGCATCGGTCAGCGCCCGGCCGATACATCTCCCGGCCAATCTTTCAGCCGCTGTCAGGCCTGTCCGGCTCGGTTTATCTCCGTTGTTTCTTTATTGTACGCAATCCAGTTATCGATACGGGCCTATTCCGCGGCCCGCCCTCCTCCTCCGGGAGCCCCCACCCCCCCTCTGCCCCCGCCCCGCGCGAGATGGATGGTTTTTTTATAGTCTCCGTAATATTCCAATTTCGGGGGGTGGGCGCGGGAGCAGCCTTGGCAGCCTTTGTTTTTTTTTTGTCAGGACGAATTACACACATCGGCGAAGAAAAATCAGATACTTTAGGCAATACCCTTTTCCCGACTATTAGGTATCTGTATAGGTACCATTATCTGTATCTGTATCTGGATCTGTATCTGTATAGGTACCATTAGGAAATAGATGAAGAAGATCACTTGTTTAGAGCAGCACAATGTAATACCGATTTTGAAAACCTTTTTTTGTTGAATAGCTCTCTGAAAATGGCATTCAACTGTGACTAGTTTTATAAGGGTTCAAATTTAGAAAAGTGCTAGATATTAGCGTTTTTTTTAGAACATAACTCTACAAAGTTTCATCTTGTTCCAATAGGGGATGTCCAAAAAATAATTTTTAAAATTTGCAATACCTATATCTTTAATAGACAAGGTTATTTTGATCTTCCTTGGCAAAATGGCATTTTTAGTTAGGAAACAAAATGTTATTAAGAGAATTCATGCGTTATTTTATTACGTAATATGGACAAAAGAATAGGAATGTTTTATAAAATCTATACATTTATTTTGTTTTTAATTAAGATAAAAAATAAAAATAAAAATTGTTGATTGTTAATCACTTGTAAACTTTCAGATGACACAGAGAAAAACTGTATATTTTGTATTGGATCTTTGCACACCAACACTTTGAGTGGTCCTGTTGATCATCCAACTGTTTTGAGGGGATTCCATGGCACATTTGTCGTAGCCGGCATTGAATTTTCATTTTAACTCAGCATATACTTTGAGATGACACAGAGAAAAACACCCTGTTATATTTTGTATTGGATCTTTACACACCAACACTTTGAGTGGTCCTGTTGACCATCCAACTGTTTTGAGGGGATTCCATGGCACATTTGTCGTAGCCGGCCCTGAATTTGCATTTTGATAATTGCAGGAAGGTGGTTAAAAGAAACATATACGAATTTTCAGTAGACTACAATAATTTGATAATTTCCACGTCCGTACCTATACTAAAATCGAGCAACTCTTACCACCTGGGGTAAACAAGAGCACGTGCGTTGAGATATTGGCCAGATCCGCACTGAGGAACGACCTTTATTTAATTTTAGTTTTATAATTCTTTACATCAAAATATTTCGGGAAAAAAATATTGGCTAAATTAAAATGACTCAAAACATCGATGGAATTATTTGTGGCAGTGTCTAAATAGCTGAAAACAACAAGATAAAACATAAAACCCCATAACTATACACTGAAAAAAGGATTTTGCGATTTTACAATAATTTGACTGCTTTTAGTGCGACCAATAGATATCTTGTAAATTCCCAAAAGTAATGTGAGGATCAATTGAATTACATTTAGTTTGTAAAATTAATTTACAAAGAATCTGTGAAATTAGTTATGTGTTGTAATTAGTATTTACAAGTTATTTGTAATTTTCCTGAATAATACACCGATTTTGCGAAATTACTTTGTAAAATTACTTTTCAAAATTACTTTTTAAAACTATGTACTTTGTAAAATTACTTTTTAAATTATAATACAGTGTGGAAACAAATTGTGGAATATTCCTTATATTTCTTAAAATATTCCTCATATCAAAAGCATGTTTTAATAAAAGTGTTAAGGGAAATTATTATTATTATTATGTATTATTATTACTAAACGGGAAATAATTACCCCTAACACTTTTATTAAAACATGTTTTTGATATGAGGAATATTTTAGGAAATTAATAATAAGCAATATTCCACAATTTGTATCCACACTGTATAGTATAGTGGGTATAAAAAATTATTAAAACGCTTACTACATTTCAAAAAACTATATTCATAAACTAAAGCATTTATAGTATAAAATATATAGGTATTCCTACTGTTAACCAAAGTTTTACATTTAAATAAACGAAAATATTTATTACATAAAAAAGGTATACTTATTAACATGAACACGAGGAAAGAACTATATTTATATCTAACACAAAATATTTACATTCTTAACCAAAAACCTCCTTAAAAAACAAATCAATTTAATTTATACATTTACATAAACGAAAACATTTGCATAAAAAAGACATGTTATTAAATATGAACAAAAGGAAAGAAAAGAAGTATATTTATACCTAATACAAATTATTTACTTTCTTAACCAAATGTATCCTAAAAAAACAAACCAATTTATACATTTGAATTAGCGAAAACATTTACGTAAAAAAGACACAGTAGTTATTAAATATGAACAGGAGGAAAGAACGATACCTAACACAAAACATTTACTTCTTAACCAAATGCTTCCTTAAAAAACAAATCTTTTCAAACAAAATATAGGTACACTATGTTAACTAAAACAATATTAAATTTCAGGATTTAAAAAATCTTTTGCAGCTTTCATAAAATGGATACATATCACCTTTTCGCAAATGGTAAAACATATATGTTTTTTATTTCAATTTTAAACTTAGATTTAAAATTGCAATTTGATAGAGACAGTTGATTGTTTTGGCAATCGTAGCAATATGTTTTTCACTTAAGTGTTTCTTAGATTTAATGTAATTTTTAAAAGATGAAAAACAGTTCACATGTTTGCAGGTGAAAATTATTCCAGGGAGATGCATGTGAAAGCTCAGATGAATATGATACTGATAAATTAACAAAACAAACGTCACAAATAATCATATCGTATTTCTTAAATATCTTACCTTTTACTTCAAACACAGTAATAGTTGTACCTATACGCGTATATGCTGGGTCTTCGTAAAGTATTAAACTATAAAGATTGCACCACCTTTGACTTTGCACCTGTCGATCTGTCACCAATGCCGTAAAGAACGCCCACTGACGCCGTGCGCGTGTTTAGAACAGCAGCAAGGGCACGAAATGCGGCCGGCGTCGCACGTGATCTCGTCTTGAAATACTATTGGCGAACGATTACAAAACTTCTGTGAATTCACAATCGCCAGTGTGAATATTAGTTTTAACGTGATATTGCTTCATATCTTTGTGAATTCACATTTTGAACTTACACTTATATGTGAAATTACATAAAGGAAAGGAAATGTACAGATAAATATACATAAGTTGGGTTTTTTCACAAAACAATTTTGTATATTCACCATTTTGGGGCAAATTAACATAAAATTGTATTTAAACATTACAATTCATGTATACTTACCGTAGTTTAATTGTAATAATTTTGTAATTTCACAGTTCCTTTTTTCAGTGTACTTTTGCGATCGAGTACGTCCCTGTTGCCGACTCGGGTGAAACTTTGTAGCCTACCGACCAATCGCGGATCGTCATTGAACACGTGGTTTTATTTACGCCAGGCGTACGGATTGCTAGATTTTAGTATAGTCCTGAAAAGATAAATAAAAGTCGCCGAGCTAGTAAGGGGACGAAGATAAACAGATTCTGCTCCTATGCAAGTATAGGCTATTGAAATTTTTTGCTTTCTGTTTTTACTTCAGAAGCTCCTCCGCGCCATTGCCGATAATATCGGGACTCCTTTTATAACAGCCTGCGGTGAAAAATATATCGAAATGGATATAATTTGACGTTGTTTTATAATACAGAAAAAGGAGCAAGAGATTTAAAATCGATTAAAAAACAAGAAAGGCCTCATAATTCGTATAAAAACCTCCGAAACGTATTTATACATTAAAGTAAAATTACAGTGGAACTCCCAGATTCGAGATAAAGCAGAAAAATAGTCTGTTAGACGGCCACATCAATCATGTTTTTTCTGCCTGATGCAAAGGCGCAAGCTGCAAAAAGGCTACACAATGGGACGGAGCCGGGCGACTTATTTTTATTAAAACGTTCTCAAATTATAGCGAGCCGTAATCAAAGCTATAAAAACAAATTAAATTCCGTAAAATGGGCCGGTTATTTAAGGGTAACCCATTACGAGTACTGGTAACCTATCATTACCAGCCTCCTCTGATGGCATCGGGACCCCTGCCTCATCCACATGCAGTATTCTCGCTTTGATGCATTTTAAAATATTTTATTATCCCCAGACAATCTCCATTATTATACCAGGCTGGTCGCAATAGCTGGAACATCCTACAAAGTTGCAAAGTGCTTAGATACAGAAATAAATTCATGTGACTATTTATTATTATTAGACTAATTTTCATTGGATTTTCCCAAAAAGTAGGGGAAAGTGGCCCAAAATAACCCCCTAAGGCAAAAACTCAAATAGCGTTCACGATAAGTGTGGTGACTAAATATAAAATTATCTCTTGCATTCTTTTCATTCTGCAAAAATGTAAAACTGTGTAAAGGGATCATTTTACCCTAACGGGCTGGGTAAAATGATCCCTTAGGATAGGGCAAAACGATCCCGCCATTTTATTACCGAAACAATATGTAAGAAAATTGAATGAATTAATACAGCTCTGCCTTTCAGTCTTGCGCGTGTATTTATGCACCATTTTTACACATGCAATAAATCTGCGAAAAAATAATTATTATTTGTTTCCATTATTCCACAGTTCGGGTAAAACGATCCCGAGATCATCATTTTGTCCAAGATTTTGAGGGATCGTATTACCCGACAGAGCGTTGTTGTATTTAACAACGGCATTCTACAAAAAAATGGCTACACCGGCATAAGTATTAAACCTTCTAAATTATAGCCAAATATGTACATGTGTGTTACAGGTAAATTGCAAAATTGTGAGAGATATCCGTTATAGTTATACGCACTAATTCTTTTGTATAACTTACCTTAAGATCACTTTTTTAAGTTATAAGCGAATAACCATGTCACCAGCTCGGTATTTGTTATACTACTGAAAGCAGCGCCACCTAAGACAATATTAACGATGTTAGAACCTAGATAGCAGCACTAGTTTTACGAATAACATCATCATCATCTTACCCGCAGCACAGAATAGCCACCGTAAGCTATTCTGTGCCCGCAGGGATCATTTTCGGCCACTTTACCCTAAGTAAGTAAGTACATAAGTATAAATCTCTCATACTTTCTTTAAAAGTTAATTTTTCTTGTAATTACTAGTAATTAGTCTGTCCCAAAAAATGTTCAACACTTTTCAACAATATATGCGTACAGTGTGGTCATTTATGGCATTTTTTTTTAATTGTACAACGAAAATACAAATATTCCCGAAAGTTGGTACATGTTCGACAACCATATTAGTCGCACTTAGAATGGTTGCAAGTCAAACAGCATACAGGGTAGGACAAAAAATATAAAAATTGTACAAGAGTAAAGTACCCTTATTCCAAAAATTTCAGCAAAATGTTATCAAAAAAGTTATCTAGAATTAAAAGTTATGCCTTAATACCAACACGGCCTCCTAAGACAAAGAATATATTTTTTTGAAAAACATTAATAATTTCCTAAAAAAGTTTGTTTTAATGTTCATCCTAAAAAATCAAAATTAAATCAATTTCGCATAAACTTGTTCAAATTCAAGCATGTTTGTAAAATTAAGTTGGACTTTTAATAATTTTTTTTAGGGAATCACAAACTTCGCATGTTTGTTGCAACGATATTAAACAAAACCTTAAAATTTCGAAAAAATTCTTATGAACAAGGTAAAACATTGATAATGTGTATATTAACTGTCATTTAAGGTGTAAAATTTTTATTTTAAATGTTTATTAAGAAACTGTGGAAATTAATAATAATTGACGAAAAAAAATTTTTTCTTAGGAGGCTATGTTTTGCTATTAGGCATAGCTTTTCATTCTAAACAACTTTTCTTTATAACCTTTTACTGAATTTTTTGAAATAAGGATAATTCATTCATTCTAAACAACTTTTCTTTATAACCTTTTACTGAATTTTTTGAAATAAGGATAATTTACTCTTGTAAAATTTTTAAATTTTTTTAACTACCCTGTATGCTGTTTAACTTGCAACCATTCCATACGTGCACCTAATATGATTATTGAACATGCATCAACTTTCGGCAATATGTTGCACACTTAAATGACAAATTTTAATTTTTTAAACTTTTTCGGCATTCTTAGTTGGGCCATGAAACAAAACAATGTGTCCTTAACAACTGTCAGATAACTCTTCTTGTTGCCTGTTTTACATCTATGTTACAGAATTGAACCAAATTTTTGTCCAACTATGGTATCTATCATGATTATACTAATATATATTTATTAGTACTTATAACTTATAAATATAATTTGCTGACAATAGTCTCTCCTAGAAAAATGTTGTCCGGAGTAAGTTCTCCATATATCGACAATTCTATGATTGTTCTTACTTAACATAACTAATTTTCTTTATGGGGCGATTTTTTATGGCAACTTCATTTGCGCTCACGCAACGCTCGGTTCGCCATAAGTTGCGTCATGCACGAACGTCCACGACAGGGGTCGTGGGAGGACAAAAAAAATGGTAGAGTTCAGGAAACAGAACCTCATCAGAGTTTGTGTAATTGCAAAACGTTAAAGAGCACCGCAGTATATACTCTCGAATAGAAATAATTGACCTTAATGATACTCAGCCATATACATAAAAGTGTACAGGGTGACCGTATTTCGAGTCTATGCATGGGGATCTTGGTTATCTTAGGAGATACGAGGTCGGTAAAATTGGGGCAAAGTTGCGGAATTTGATGCCGAGTAACATGGTAAAAATAAATTTTGGCTGGCCCTTTTCGTTTTGAAAATAATGCGAAAAAATTGAAAATTGTCGTTTTCGTTTTTATTTTTTTAAACGAAAACGAATGGCGCTGGACATTTCTAAGTTAAACATTATTAAGGCACTTTTTAACATGGAATCTAAATATGGCTTCGCATTTTTGTTTCGCCTCCCTGGACAAAGATATGACGATCAACTTTAATTTTTCTTATGGGCGCCATATTGGATTTTTGCATTTTTGAACAGATGATTTTTTTCTGGTTAAAACGATATGTCACACATTATGCTTTACTTTGTTCTTCTTGCCGTAATATCAAATTAATCGTTTTTGCATAGAGTGCCTTGGAAACGTAAGCCCCATAATGTTTGACGTTTTTGATAGAGTGCCTTGGAAACGTAAGCCCCATAATGTTTGACATTTCTGCATAGAATGCCTTGGAAACATAAGCCCCATATAACGTAGTTTGATAGTTTAGTACAATTTTAAGTGTCACTGATACTTTATTTAAAAATGTCATTTTCACATGAAGAAAAGCGTGACATGATTCAAATTTATTATTCCCCAAATATAAATGGGATATTGGACGAGCCATAAACAATTTAAAGAAACGTGCTGCATTGTGCCTTGAGGAACAAGGAGGACAAATTGAACATTATTGTAAAATAGGATTGTCTACTCGTCTAGGTTTTTGTTGTTCTTGTGTTTCCAGTTTGACTCTTTTAGTGTTAATGTGTTATATGGCAAATGACAAATAAATAACAAGATCTCAGATCATACTCTCGTGGTACGTTTATGATTTTTTTAAATCAATAAACTTAACATTAACTGAATTTTTACTGAACCAAAGCACACTTCGTAACAATGGGTAACTAGGCTTATGTTTCCAAGGCACTCTATGAAAAAACGTCAAACATTATGGGGCTTATGTTTCCAAGTCCAAAGCACTCTATGCAAAAACGTCAATTATTATAGGGCTTACGTTTCCAAGGCTCTCTATGCAAAAACGATTAATTTGATATTACGGCAAGAAAAACAAAGTAAAACATAATGCGTGACATATCATTTTAACCAAAAAAAAATCCTCTTTTCAAAAATGCAAAAATACAATATGGCGCCAATAAGAAAAATAAAAGTTGATCGTCATATCTTTGTCCACGGAGGCGAGAAAAAATGCGAGGCCATGTTTAGATCCCTTGTAAAAAAAGTGCCTTAACAATGTTTAACTTAGAATTGTCCAGCGCCATTCGTTTTCGTTTAAAAAAATAAATATGAAAACGACAAATTTAAGTTTTTTCGCATTATTTTCAACGAAAAGGGCCAGCCAAAATTTCTTTTTACCATGTTACTCGGCATCAAATTCCACTTGTTCCAATTTAACCGACCTCGTATCTCTTAAGATAACCAAGATCCCCATGCATAGACTAGAAATATGGTCACCCGTATACGTACAAGAGGGGGCATAGAAAATAACTGCTCCACTATGCTTATGATTTGTGAGGGTGTTTTTTAATTTTTTATTTGCCTTATCAATTATACAAATATATTAATATATGTTAACGATAACTGTATGTTTGTCCATATGTGTTTATATGTATACAGTGTGTCCTACTCATCAAGATGTTTAGTTTTTTTTATTTTCTTTTATTCGGTCTAACCATAAGATCAATATTAATATCACTAAGTTGTTAGAGTTTAATTTGATTTTTTTTCATAGTTAATTATGAATTTTGTTGAGAATAAATAAGTAGGGTACAGGGTACCTATAATGTGCATTTTTTAAAAAAGTTATTACTTAATTTTTTTGTAAATTTGGTCAAACTGCACCATTAATAACCTTTTTACAGGGTGACTCGAAAACAAATAGGTCACATTGTATATATGTATTTATATATCCTTGCATGATTCAATTCAAATTTTTGAAGGCCAATGCTGGTTACTGAAAGTTAGTTTACCAAAACATACAAAAACAGAAAAAATAGCTACTAGCATAAAAAATAGTCAAACCAAACCTTTCGACTATGCTTAGTAAAGTCAAGGGGACGTGCAAGGTGCAAGGTGAGACAAGCTTAACTGAACCAATTTTTCAAAATCGATATCTAGGTATGCGTAACCTAATATATTTCGATTATACGGGAGGTTTAAGCGGAAAATTTGCAGTTCTTCCTAGAAAAAGCGATCGGCTCGATGATGCACCGTGTCATAGCTCATGGGCTTCGCAGGTTAGCCCGATTCGTTATTGTTCTGTGAGAATGCAGCCCGCTCGTGAAAAACGCGTTAGCCGCAATCATAAATTCCTGGTATGTGCTGCATGGATATTCACCATCAATTTTATTTAGGAAGGCCTTCAACAGTTTCAACTTTAATAATGGGTTTAATCATGGATTAATATAATATAATAACTATATAAAGGAGGTGACATTGTTGCAACCGTCCGCAAAGCAAACAAATTAAAACAGATAAATTGCAATAAGTATGTCTTGCAATTCTTAGGACTCGATACTAAGTTGACGTATAGTTATTTGAATTTAGTTATCAGTTTCTATAGGTACAAAATTTTTATGCAAAATATTTGGTGTGCCTCACGGAAATTTCAACAATGGACAGTCTATGATCTGTAGCTTAAGACAATAAGTGCATGCGTTGTTTAGAAAAATGCGATATTTTTCGAAATAATCGTATATACAGTGCACGCCAAAAAGTGGGAACCATAAGGGATTTTTTTTATTTTTGTGCGATCATCTCTGCTTCCAATAATAATAATTTTTTTATAATAACAATAACAAATAACAATGATAATATGTATACGAGTTATTATTGTATTGTCATTATTAGAAATTATAAAGTCGATCTATGGCACACCGAAAAAAAAAAAAATTATTAGTTGTAGCATAGAAAAACGGCATTGCCGTTTTTCTGTAGTTGTAGATATTTAAAAAAATCAAATATTATCATTGTCGGGATTTGTGCTTGAAAATTTGCATATAGGGGTACAATCAAATTCCAAGGAACTTTTTCAAATGCTTTTTTCGATAAAATAACAAATGAGGCATATTTTAGCTATTTATTTAATTAAATGTCATTTTTGACAGGTATGTCAAATGACGTCACGACGTTTAATGGTTTCATTTCGAATATTTTTGAAGGCAGAAACGATCGCCCCAAAGTAGCTTCATCTTAGCCCAAAATAAAAAAAATACCTTATGGTTCCAACTTTTTGGCGGGCACTGTATAATATAATAATAAACTTTTTCTTGAAATCGGCAGTAAAGTGTCCCAAAATCATCATTAAAAGCACAGAAATCGTACAATAATGTAGCCCATTACTGTACGATTTTTTAAATAAGTAGGCCTTGGCGAGATGTAAACATCAAACGTCAGACGCGGAGAAATCGCCCGTCAAAAGTGACCAAATATTCAAAACCCGGCCGACAAAGGCCCATTTAACTTTTCGTACACATTGCGAAATTGTTTACTATAGAAGCGCAATCCTTCAGTATACATATTTTAGTAAATTTGAATATCAATAGATTTGTTGTGTACGCTGCACAAGAAGCAGCAGTTTGGTTTTTCTGTACGAAGATGCCGTGTCATCTTGTCTTACTTGACCTAGGTAGAGCGATCGTCAAAGTCAAGCAACGCCGCGCGTAGTCGGTTCATGGATGGGTAGTCCCTTATTATTATTTTCTTGCCTAATAAAACATTTTTTTCCGATTTAAAAAAAAATATAATATGTACCTCGGCACTGAAGTTCTTTTTATGACTCATGTGGTCTATTTGCCTCGGCCAGAGGCCTCGGCAATTAAATTCCACATGAGTCATAAAAAGTTGAACTTCAGTGCCTTGGTACATAAATAACTATTTCCCGAGCAACTCTGTAATATGTAAAATACAAGTGTTGTTTTCTTGAGACCATACTCTGAAGTAGTTTTCGTTGCAGATTTATTACGTTTCTTGTATATTTATGATCATGGATTGAGAACTTTGTCGTTCCATATACCAAAATTCAGCACTAAAGGAATTCAAATCTCTTTTAAGGTCACTCTCATTCCAAGAAGAATTGCAGGAAGTGATTCTGTCCATTTTTTATTCGCATGCCATTTTGGTGCTGTTTTCATTGTTCTATTATTCATAAGTATAAGTATAAGCCAGTAGCATTGATTAAGGTATCCAGTAGTTCTAGTAGGGTGTATAGTATACTTCAAGAATTTGTAAAAATTAGTTAAACAGATATGACTGAAATTGCCTTCCTTGGTCAGTAGTTATCTTGAGGGGAAATCTGGAAATCCATATCCTTTATTAAAATGCTCTGGCTTTTGCGACAATTCCTGTAGGTGTAGTGAAACGGATTTTTAAATTTATTTAGATCACGTCAGGATCACTAGTGTTGGGTGCAACTACAAACCAATAGAACTATTTCAGGGGGACTTCGACCCCATCACCTCGTACAAAGTAGGTATATTGGTATACCTACCTATATTTTGCATTAGGTATACAAACAATACAAACAGAAGCTCCTCTTTTGTAGTCCCCGGCTCGCAGCCGTCTACTTCCCGCCGAAGGAACTGAACGAACCCATTCATTCCACCAATGAATCCTTAAACTCATTTTTTAAACATTAGACAGATTTAAATCTCACGAGCGATCGAGCGGGAGGGGTAGCCGGCGCACCCCGCGCCCGATCCACCCTTATTGCGAAACAGTGACCGAGCACATTTCGCGGCCTTTTCGCCGTCACGAAAACATTTTAATTCAATGATATATAATTGTTCGGCGCGCAGATACGGACGGTAAAAAAGACGGGCGCCCGCCACAATAGAACTGTGAAGTCATCTCTTGCGACCGGGTTTGCTCCCCCGCCACGGGCGGATATTGTTTAAGATTTTCTTTGGTGGCGGGTTGCGTAAGGGAGGGAACAACCCCTGCGCGGCCCACCGCGCGCCGCCGAACGTTTGGGGAAATGCGTCGGAGCGGAATCTCGTCACACGTTGCCAGTGGCGTAGCCAGGGGGGGGGGGGGGCACAGGAGCATGTTAAAAAAAAAAAAAAAAACATTAAACGTTACGCCAAACGTGTCCGTGAAAATCGTATGCACAGACCATTATGCAGAAGAATAAACACTACTCTGGACTTATGGGGTGATCTGTTCAACCAGCTGAAGAAGCTATAATTCTGGAAAGTATTTTGTCATGTATGAAGAATGAAAATAAAAAAAATGTTTATAGCGTTGACTGACGTATTAATAAGACTTCTCGCACGGCTATGGCTTCATGTCCTGGAAAACAGACGGCGCTGATAGCTAACAATGTATTTTGTGTCCGGAAAGCGCATGGTGAGCCAAAAATGTGTCAGACTTGACAACCGTGAGCAGTCTTTATTAATACGTCAGTAAACTCTAATAGATAAGCCGTAAGTAATATTCACATGAAATTCCTTTATCGCCTGATGAGCTGCTAAACGAGTTGTCTAAAGTAAATATAAAACGTAAGCTTAATATTAAATTGTAAGTTTTAAATAAACATTAAATTTTTGTATTTTTAGTCGGTGCCCCCCCCCCCAGACAAATTTTCTGGCTACGCCACTGCACGTTGCTACCTCGAGGAAATATTTGTCTTTCTCCCTCATTTTTGCGAAGAAGTAAAATAATAGTGTTTGGAATTTGTAGACCACCTACATTATCGAAAAATCTGTAATAGTTTTCAACTGATTTTATACAGGGTGTAAAATAAACAAACCTCATAAGGCTGCTTACGGGGTTGTAAACCTACCCCCAGTTAAATTTCTACAAATGAAAGGATAGGTAGGAATAATAATAATACAGGTAAATTAAAAATAATTTGACCTGTCTACTTCCGCCAGTGCCGAAGAGACGGAGCCAACGATCATATTTTTTAATAAAAAAATGGTACGCAACTGGAATAGTTATTTATGCAACAAGTGCATAAAGTAGTACTTTTTGCATGAGTTTCATACATTATTTTTTATACGATCGTGCTTAAACATTGAAATATTTGGGATGGGATTTTTGTGTTATATACTAAAGGGCATGTAAATGCACTATGGTTTTCAATTACGAGGATTATAATATTTAGATCGCGGTCTCACTACGTTTACACACAGTATTGAAATGGATTTGAATATGTTTCTAGAATTATTGAAAACCGCATGAAGAGATTTTGAGATTGATTTGAATCTCAAAATAAATTTTCTTATTTTCGGGATTTAACGCCACATTTACCATTTATGAAAACACCAAACTGCATTACACTGAATTCGATTCCAAACTCCATGTAAACGTAGTAAGGAAGTTTAGAGTGAAAAAAAGTTAACTTTTTTTCACTCTAAACTGCTCAGAGTGAAAAAAAGTAAGTTTTTTAACTTGTTAAAAAAAGATATACTTTAGGCATTTAAAAAGGTTAAAAAAAAAGTAAAGTTTTTATAACGATCGTATAAAAAAGTAATTTTTATTGCCTTTACTAAGTTTCTTCTAGAGATAAAAATAAAATATTAAACGCTCTGGGTCTCGAAAACTATAAGGATTATTATAGGTATACACGCATGTCTATAGGAACGTATTGTACATAATATTTTATCCTCTTTAACTTCTTTATTTTTTTTAAACGAAGAAAAAATTATTGTAGAGATAAAAGTTGTAGTCCGACAGAAGTTCAATAGTACAGGGTGTTTTCGAGATACGGACGTGATTTTGCGTGTTTTTTAAAAATGGAACTTTTTGTATATTTTTCGTTTTTTTAACTTACGCTTTATTCCTATATTAAGATGATATGTCATTTTCGATGATTTTCTTTAATTTGGATAGATACGTAGAATTGTGATAATCTTCATAGTGGATAACCGCATTGTTCAATTATAAAAACTGATAGGGATAAATAGGCAGAATGCAGCTATAATAAAAAAATAATAAAAAACTTGGGTTTTGTGTGGGACTCGAACCCCGGGACCTACGATTTACTAGTCGTGTGCTTCCACCCTCCGGCAAACAAGTGCTTGTCAATTTTCGCCTATGAAGCAGCTCGTATTTGACACTGAGAAAACATTCATACGCATAGTTCACGTTCTTTCTGATGAAAATCAGTTAATAAAACGATCGTTATGAAACCTTTTAAAATCTACGCAAGTTTTGCGTTATGCTACATATATTTTTATGCTGAATAGTTTTAAGATCCTTGCTGTGTAAGCGTTGCTATAGGGGCAAGGAAAGAGAGAGGACACCGCACTTGCCTACCCTGCCGTGCATAGATTTTGTTACGTCGTTTTGAACGGCGGCCATTTTATATGTGGCAGACGAAGCGAGTACGTTGTGAGTTAAAAAACTAACAGTGATTAAGGGAAAATATATACTCTTACGATGGTGAATTGTTCGAGAGGCAGACGCAGTTGCAGCCGAACTATTTTGTATTGTAGGGACACTTTGCGTTGTTTCTCGATTATTCGCCACGCCCCTCGGTCGAAATGAGCGGAACTTTGTGGAAGTTCGTGGAAGTTTCTGGACGGCTACTGGGCTGCTATATAAGCGGCGCCGCGGCGCTTGACCGCGCTTACGGCAGTATTGTTCCATGCGAACTCGAAGCGAATAAAAGTGAAAAGTGGTGAACGAATAGTGAAGAGAATTAAGTGTACCGTGTAAGTGAGTAATTTTAGTGCGCTGTTATTCGATGACCTTGTTAAGGATAGATACGTGAATCATTATTACTGTCGAAAAATGGAGGGGAAAAAAAGGAAGGGTGATAAACCTAAAGGTATGGACTACTGGAAAAAGTGGTGTAGTCAAGGTCAAGGGGTTTCTAATAAAGAAACAAATTTGGATTTAGCTATCAAAGCTTCAGCTACCTTGCATGCTGATAAGAAGACTGCCTACCCCGAAATCTAGTTTGGAATGCCTAGATATGTGCGATAAAAACCTTTATCCTAATATTTACACATTACTACAAATCTTGGCTACCATTCCTGTATCCACTGCTACCCCAGAAAGGTCTTTCTCGAGCCTAAGGAGACTGAAAAACATATATACATATATTTTTATGCTGAATAGTTTTAAGATCCTTGCTGTGTAAGCGTTGCTATAGGGGCAAGGAAAGAGAAAGGACACCGCGCTTGCCTACCCTTCCGTGTATAGATTTTGTTACGTCGTTTTGAACGGCGGCCATTTTATATGTGGCAGACGAAGCGAGTACGTTGTGAGTTAAAAAACTAACAGTGATTAAGGGAAAATATATACTCTTACGATGGTGAATTGTTCAGCGTTTGGTTGCAAAAGCAGAAGTGAAAAGCAAGAGCCCGGAATTTCGTTTCACAGGTAAATTTAACAAACTACCTTTAAAAGATGCCCTAAAACTTTATTTTTTCTCAATATAATTTCTTCAAATTCCTTCTACCTTTTAGTATGATAAAGTGCATTGTTTTATTTGTAAATAGGAGCAATATAATTATTTTTAACATCGCTTTTATTAAAAATTTCTTAATTGATTATTATAGTTTCATAAAATATGGGCTGGTTTCCATGGTTGTGCATTATTTATTTTATTTTGGTTGATTTAAAATCGCCACAAATAATTACAGTGTGTCCCCAGATGGGGTACCGCACTCTTGTAAAGTTCCTTATACTTGATTTTTCGAGAAAAAGTCATTCTTGATAAAAAGTTTTGCTTGTTCTTAAAATAAGATTGTCATTGAAAAAGTTAACATTACTTATACTAGGTGACCAGAAAATTGAAAAAACTTTAATTAACAACTTTAAAAAAAGAGTAAACTGCCTCTATTTCTATAGATACTGAAAAAAGTTATAAAGAAAATTTGTTCAGCGTGTTAAGTTACTTGGGTGTACAAAATTTCAAAATGTAAGGCATACTTTGATTTTCGATTTTTTCTTGTTTTTCTTCGATTAAATGTTTTTCTGTAAATATATTATGACAAAACTGTATTAACAAAAGTTACTCACTTTGAGTTTCTTCCAATATTTTCTAAAATACAAAGTAGGCCTATATAATTGTTAAATCTTGTCATCAGGCGCAGTTTTCCAGTCTCGGTAACTTTTGTTAATACAGTTTTGTCATACTATTTACAAAAAACCATTTAATCAAAGAATAACAAGAAAAAAATCAAAAAAATTTTGTACACATAAGTAGGTAATTTACTACGCTGAACAAATTTTTTTTATAACTTTTTTCACTATCTCTACAAATAGAGGCAGTTTACTCATAATTAACGTTTTTTCAATTTTCCGGTCACCCAGTGTAAGTAATGTTAACTTTTTCCATGCCAAACTTATTTTAAGAACAAGCAAAAGTTTTTATCAAGTATGACTTTTTCTCAAAAAATCAAATATACTTAAGAAACTTTACAAGAGTGCGGTACCTCATCTGGGGACACACTGTATATTTCAGCACTTGACACTAGCTTTACATTTGGGAAATTATCTGCAAATAAATACCAATATTTCAAACTACACGTAAGTCAAAATTAACTACCTTTATTTTTAACATTCTTGTGATTTTGGCACTGGGCTGTCGTGCGCAAGCGCTGTTAGGCGTCCTCTCTCTTTCCTTGTCTAGGGACATAACTTTTCTACCCCCATAATTTTGCAGGTCGCATGGGGGGGTTGAGGGTGCCCCAACGTCCCCAGCCCACGGGTGTACGCCACTGCCCGCGCCTACTTAGCCTTATTAAATTTATTTTAGTCGTCAGTTCGGGTGAAATTTCCCGAGGAGCGCGACTTTTTCGCCGTTCGCGCCAAGGACGGACGCTCCTCCTTCCACTTTTTAATTACGGAAAACGTCCGACGCGAGGGCTTGGTACGTTGGTACCGATTATTGCGGCACGGCCCGCTGGCCACGGAATAATAAAAACGACGGGTGCGATTGAATTTCCAACAGCCGTCTCCAATCGCCTAATTTTTTAATTATCGACGTATCCGCGTGTCGCCCCACGGCTCCGATATTGTATTCCCAATAACAGAACAATTAATCATTGGCGCCGACGATGTGACAATACACGTATTGTCGGCAACTGGCGCCGCACCAGCGCAGCGGGATCGGCGTTTTTCATTTTTCGCTGGGAAAAGGACCCTCGGGCTGCTGGCGCGGTCGGCTACCGTGCGGTCTGCGCTGGCCGACAAATCGACTCGATTCGATTCGGTAAATTAGTATCGATCATTTCGGGAAATCGTGTGACATTTTTTTTATACATTCGCCGGCGTTCACTGTAACTCGAAATAAGAATTTTGTTTTGAACCGACTTCAAAAAGGAGGAGGTTATTAAAGGATATAAAATATTAAGCTACATACCTATTAAGCTACAGTACCTACGTGTGCCCCTCTTTATTCTCAGTTACACGGGCGTAGCCAAGGGGGGGGTTTCGGGGGTTCAACCCCCCCCCCCCCCGAAATAAGCAAAATATTACCTAATATTATACCGAAAAAATACGAGGAGTGAAGAGTTAAATTATTTTGAATATGTGTAGTAATAGTAGCGCCTAGCGCCATCTTTTGACGAGAGGCAGACGCAGTTGCAGCCGAACTATTTTGTATTGTAGGGACACTTTGCGTTGTTTCTCGATTATTCGCCACGCCCCTCGGTCGAAATGAGCGGAACTTTGTGGAAGTTGGTGGAAGTTTCTGGACGGCTACTGGGCTGCTATATAAGCGGCGCCGCGGCGCTTCACCGCGCTTACCGCAGTATTGTTCCATGCGAACTCGAAGCGAATAAAAGTGAAAAGTGGTGAACGAATAGTGAAGAGAATTAAGTGTACCGTGTAAGTGAGTAATTTTAGTGCGCTGTTATTCGATGACCTTGTTAAGGATGGATACGTGAATCATTATTACTGTCGAAAAATGGAGGGGAAAAAAAGGAAGGGTGATAAACTTAAAGGTATGGACTACTGGAAAAAGTGGTGTAGTCAAGGTCAAGGGGTTTCTAATAAAGAAACAAATTTGGATTTAGCTATCAAAGCTTCAGCTACCTTGCATGCTGATAAGAAAACTGCCTACCCCGAAATCTAGTTTGGAATGCCTAGATATGTGCGATAAAAACCTTTATCCTAATATTTACACATTACTACAAATCTTGGCTACCATTCCTGTATCCACTGCTACCCCAGAAAGGTCTTTCTCGAGCCTAAGGAGACTGAAAAACTATTTACGAAACACTACAAGTGAAAACAGACTTAATGGTTTGGCTCTAATGAACATTCACTATGGAACAGAAATTCATGCAGATGAAGTAGTGGATATATTTAAAAGAAAAAGCCGAAGATTTCTTCTTTAATGGTTTTAGATTTAGCGCAGAGGAACGAAATTAATTTATCCATTTCATTTAAAGTTAAGAACTTTATAAATATGTCGTAGTTTTTCGGATGAATATATAGATATTAAATTTCATGTAAGTATATTTTTGTTGTTTTATTTACTTCTCAAACTAAACCCCCCCAAAACTAAATCCTGGCTACGCCCGTGCGCAGTTATAAGGGTACAGTATCGAAAACTTTATTAAAAATAATAGTAACGTCAATAGGCCAATACATTTGTATACAAAAGACCTAAAATAATATTTTTTGGTACATACTAATCCACCATTTTTACAAGCTTTTATTTAACTTCACCTAGTTAGTGTTAGTGCGTGGGTCGAATCTTGCAAGCTGAATTAGAACCACTTCCTGACATCGAATTGAGCTGAAATTTTGCATACACCTTTACTTTCGGTGACATTGCAATATGCAATACTCAATATTGTAATACTTTCAAAATGGCCGCCGCACCAAGATGGCGGATGATGTATTTTTTGTCAACCCCCTTAATATGAGTATCAAATGAAAGGGTTTGAAGAGTAGAAAACCAAAAAGTTAGTTACATCACACTGAATGCAATATGAACGTCGCTCCAAGATGGCGGATGATGTATTTTTTGTCAACCCCCTTAATATGAGTATCAAATGAAAGGGCTTGAAGAGTAGAAAACAAAAAAGTTAGTTACATCACACTAAATGCAATATGGCCGCCGCTCCAAAATGGCGGATTAAATATTTGATACCCAACATGGGTATCAAATGAAAGGGCTCGACGGGTAGAAAACGATAAGGTGAATGACTTCATACGAAATCCAATATGGCGGCCGCCCCAAGATGGCGGACTAAATTTATTTACCACCCTCCTGACATGGGAATCAAATAGGTACTAAAAAGCACAAAATAAAATTATTGAAAATAAAAAACCATTTTAAAAACAAGCTTTTGTTTAAGCCATGTACTAAAACGAATAAAATAAGTTAAGGGTTTCGTTAAGATAATTTAATTCCAAATTGCGACAAGTTTTTGCAAATTGAAAAGCTTGTCGCGCGAATTGTGAAGAAAAAATGCATGCTTTGGCAAATAAGTACTTGCTTATATCAACCAATCACTGTTCGATAAAATTAATTGGTACCTATACTTTCATCAACATTTCGCGCGACAGGCTTTCCAATTTGCAAAAACTTGTCGCAAAATTTTAATTTTTTTTGAAAAACTAATAATTTCCTAAAATAAAAATCAATAAAAATTAAATCAATTCCGCATAACTTTGTTCAAATTCAAGCATATTTGTAAAATTAACTTAGATTTTTAATTTTTTAGGGAATCCAAACTTCATGTTTGTTGCAACGATATTAAACAAAACTTTAAAATTTCGCAAAAATTCTTCTCAACAAGGTAAAACATTAGTAATGATAATATGTAGGTATATTAAAAAACTTTCATTTAAAGTGCAAAATTTTTATTTTAAATGGTTATGAAGAAAACGTGGAAATTAATGATTTTCTTAGGAGGCTATGTTTTGGTATTTAGGCATAGCTTTTAATTCTAAACAACTTTTCTTAATAACCTTATGCTGAATTTTTTGAAATAAAAATAACTTTACTCTCGTACAATTCTTATATTTTCTGACCTACCCTGTATGCTGTTCCACTTGCAACCATTCTATGTGCACCCATGATGATTATTGAACATGCATGAACTTTCGGCAATATCTGTATTTTGGTTGTGCAAATATAATACAAAAGTCAAATATGTTGCACACTTAAATGACCAGTGACCACACTTTATAAGAAGAATACATTTAATTTTCATGAAGATGGACTAAATCTAAATAAGATGATAAGAATAAAATCTGGAAATGACATAAACAAAAAAGGAACCAAATACCATAAAATATATAGGTATATATGTATACATGTATAGGTACGCCAGGCATGATAGTTACTTGATTCTAGTATAGTGAGGAAGAAATGGTCAGGCACTAACTTTTTATTTGTTATATATTTTTATCGATTTTTAGAAAATCTCTCGGGTGCGTCACACACGAACACACTTTTAAATCGTATGGTTAAGAACCCCTGAAGCCACGAGCTGAAGTTGGCCGCAGTTGTCAACTTTTCAGAACTGTTTCCAGAGCTATTACAAATATAGATACACATCTAGTAATATACTTTTGCATTGCTTGTACACAAAAAATACATTAATCTTATTACCTTTTTCCATATTTTAAAAATAAAAAAATTACAGCGATTTAAAAATTGTGAACTTTTTTGTTTTGTGACCATAGCTTTTATAGATTTTTCTGTTGAAAAATAGCCGAGATATTTTGATTGAGCGAATTATATAAGCCTCCCTGTATATAACCTACTAAAAGTAGATACTTTCCTTTAAAAATCAATTTTTACTGCGTTTTTGGAGATAATCTTCTCTAAAACCACAATCTCTGTACCTTACCCTTAAATTTTAATTAATTATATATATAGGGAATGAATGAGTCCGTTCTTCTTGCTCTTCTCACGGTCGTGCTCCTTGTGTTGCGCTCGCTTACAAGTGGTGATTTAGAATTCCTCTCCAAACGACTTTAATTTCCTTTCAGGTCTCAGAATTCTGCGCTGTTGTAAACCAAAGCGTGCGGTGGCTGTATATTCAGGCAACCCTAGCCGTATTTTAGTTATGAACAAAGCCGCGCGGATAAGTTTATACCTAACTGCAGAGATTTGCCTATGAGCAATTTTAGTTCTAAGATTTTCACTTATAAAACCTATCACTATTAATACCTACTGTGTGCGGTGTTTAGTGAACAATTTTGAAACCTGAAATTTTTAATTAAATTTGCAAAGTAGTTAAGCCATGCCCAGGGAAATGTCAAATATACAAAAAAATCCAATGTAATTTCACCTACGGTATTATTCACCAAGAGAATTATATCCGGAAATGTTTCTCCCTGTTATGCTCACTTTTTAAAATAAGCACCCTTTTGTTTGGCTATGAAGTACGGGTGCAAAATTTTCAAATAAAACGAACTTAACATTTTTAAAATAAATAACTTACTGCAGGTCGTTTTCACATCACCGTCCTCGAGAAATCTTTCGAAAAATCGGAAAAACAATTGTCTACACCACCGCACAATACATAAACCTAGCAGAAAATCTACTAGAAGAGTCAGTAAAAATGAATTTACGAAGAAATTAACTACACTAACAAAATCTTTGCGAATGGACATGGCGATATCGATACAGTTTGCCAGAAAACCACAAATATATTAATATGAAGGTCAACGTGCGTTTTTTTGCTGGCACACTTTGAACTGCGCCAAACAATATTTTTAAAATGCAAATTAAATACTTGGTATTCTGGGAGAATCTGCAATCTAAAATGATTTAGGTATGGTTGTTTCAAATATTTATTATTTGCAAAGAACTAGTTTCCGGTAGGTAATATCATAGAGGTTTCCCAAGTAGAAAATTTACTGGTGCATGTTTTGTTAATTCCTATATTATGACAAGAAATTGTTCATTTTTAACACAGAGTACAAAGTTGAAATTAAAAAAAAAAACGAAAGAGTTATAATTAAAAAATACCTTCCAGTGTCAAAACAAAGTATCTAACTTTGTCTAATGGGCTTCTTCTAGGCTTTAGTTTTTTAGATACAGCAGAAGGCTTTAAGCGTTGACTGACGTATTTATAAAGACTTCTCACGGCTATAGCTTTATGTCCTGGAAAACAAATGGCTCTGATGGCTAACAATGTATTCTGCATTGTATTTTATCTCCGGAAAGCGCATGGTGAGCCAAAAATGTGTCAGATGTGACAGCCGTGAGCAGTCTTTAAAAATATATCAGTCAACGCTTTAAGGCTTTACTTTTTGGGTGTAATCCAAAATACATAGTTTATTGGCGGTTGTGGTTGTGCACTAGGATTTTGAGTTAATTTTTAATCTTTTACACTTCTTGCTATCATATTAAGTATTTTCGCCATGCCAAGTATTTGGTTACCTATTTGTTATTTCTAATAATCGGGCAGCTGCAACTAATGCTTAGTGTCATATTTTCTTGCTGCCACGGGCGTAGCCAGGATTTAGTTTTGGGGGGGGGTTTAGTTTGAGAAGTAAATCAAACAAGAAAAATATACTTACATGAAATTTAATATCTATATATTCATCCGAAAAACTACGACATATTTATAAAGTTCTTAACTTTAAATGAAATGGATAAATTAATTTCGTTCCTCTGCGCTAAATCTAAAACCATTAAAGAAGAAATCTTCGGCTTTAATATATCCACTACTTCATCTGCATGAATTTCTGTTCCATAGTGAATGTTCATTAGAGCCAAACCATTAAGTCTGTTTTTACTTGTAGTGTTTCGTAAATAGTTTTTCAGTCTCCTTAGGCTCGACAAAGACCTTTCTGGGGTAGCAGTGGATATACAGGAATGGTAGCCAAGATTTGTAGTAATGTGTAACTATTAGGATAAAGGTTTTTATCGCACATATCTAGGCATTCCAAACTAGATTTCGGGGTAGGCAAGTTCGGCTGCAACTGCGTCTGCCTCTCGTCAAAAGATGGCGCTAGGCGCTACTATTACTATACATATATTCAAACGTAATAATAATTTAACTCTTCACTCCTCGTATTTTTAGGTAATATTTTGCTTATTTCGGGGGGGGGGGTTTGAACCCCCGAAACCCCCCCCCCTTGGCTACGCCCGTGCTTGCTGCTATTTTAGTCAACTCAAAACTTAAACTATTCGATAATAAGTTTTCATGTCGAGGACAACCAGAAATACACTGTTTCAGTTTCCTATTTAAAAAAAAAAACACTCCGCCCATGAGTTTCCATCATTTTTCTGTAATTTGACATAAATCATAACCTAAATAGGCATACAGTATTATAGTAGTTTCTATGGATGTCTAAAATTTGTATGGGGACAAAAAAAATAGAAAATAATCTCGCTATCTCTATACCTAATGCCCAAAATCGGCGAATAATGACACTAATAACTTTACTGTCCCTACTCTTCCTATCCAGAAGCCAGGAAATACCTTTGAAATACCTTGGTTATTTCTCTGAGAGCCTAGTAAACAATGCGTTGCTATCATGGGCGTCGTCACAATGTTTTTTCAAGAGGGGAGCAAGAACACAGCAATTTCAAAACACATGTTTTATTTTAGAAAAAAAACAGGTAGGTACTTACAAACCGCGAATATCGAATATAATTATTAGGTATTATGTAATAATGCCGTTAGATGGTGGCAAGCTTAATTTGTTGGATGTTATAGGTATCTCTATAGTGAGAGGCAAGAGCTAAGAGCGGAAGAGAATATATATAGAAATAGTTTAGAAAATTCGATTTTAAAGTATATTTATGTTATTCCACCAACTGGCTTTGGCTGGATTCATATACAGGGTGTCCCAATAAGGACTCCCGTCGCCGGTATCTCCGGAACAAAAAGAGATATTTTAATTCTGCAAACGCCGTTCGCTAGGACGTGAAAAGGACTCTATTCGCAACTGCTAAGCGTTCATTTTGATATTGCGTATAGATGGCGCTGCGGTGCAAATAAACTTTTCGATCCTAGGAACGTTGAAACGTAGCGCATCTTAAAGACTGGGTAATTTGCACAAACTTTTGTTCTATGGACAATTTTCCTATTGCTACTAGTTTCTGAGATAACCGCTCTACAATATCATTTACAAAAAATGAGCTAACTCGCTTAAAATTAACTTTAGAGGACAAAGTTATTAAAAATATCTTTGTAGTGCACTAAGACGAAGAAAATAGCGGCACGTGTCAAATTATTACACATCCGGTTTGACCGGAAGTACCGGAAGTGACCCATTTTTCAGTTCAAAATGAACATACTGTACATTTTTCCCTCAAAATTGAAAAAAAAATACCTAATAACAATAACACCTTGTAGGTACATGTAGACAACGACAATTTGGCTGAATTTATTTTTATTAACCGAAGGTGACATTATGGAAATGAAATAAATATATATGTTTACAATAAATACCTATGTTCAAAATTATTTCCATAATTAAATACGAGCAGCGGCTACAGCACTTTTTTGACCGCATTCTCCATAAACTAATGCCATATTTTAATTTATTCTCTTGATTGTGATTAACCATTAGATATTACAAAAATTAATAAACTAATTAGGCAAGAAACAAATTGACAACGATACAAAATTACCTGGGCGTTTGAAGCTAAATATCATATTGAAACAATGGACAGACAGAGCCACCTTCGGTTAATAAAAATAAATTCAGCCAAATTGTCGTTGTCTAGATGTATGTATACATACATGGTGTTATTGTTATGATATGACACTGGAAAGTACGTTTTTTCACTTTTGCGGGGTAAATTATACAGTATGTTCATTTTAAACTGAAAAATGGGCCACTTCCGGTACTTCCTGTCAAACCGGATGTGTAATAATTTGACACGTGTAACTATTTTCTCTGTCCTAGTGAACTACAAAAATATTTTTTATAACTTTTTCCTCTAATGTTAATTTTAAGCAAGTTAGCTCATTTTTTGTAAATGACATTTTGGAGCGGTTATGTCAAAAACTAGTGACAGTAGAAAAATAGTCCATAGAACAAAAGTTTCTCCAAATTACCCAGTCTTTCAAATGCGCTACGCTCCAACGTTCCTAGGATCGAAAAGTTTCTTTGCACCGCAGCGCCATCTATACGCCAATATCAAAATGAACGCTTATCAGTTTCGAATAAAGCCCTCTTCACGTCCTAGCGAACGGCGTTTGCAGAATTAAAATATCTCTTTTTGTTCCGAAGATATCGGCGACGGGAGTCCTTATCGGGACACCCTGTATAGCGGAGACTATATTTTACCAAGCTGTCTAGCTAAAGAAGTATAGTATTTTCAACTTTTGACCACGTGCTTAACCTTACATGTTGTCCAACTTTTTCCCTCAACTGGCGCATATTTTTTGCGTGTACTTCCGGTGCCACTTCCGGACCTCACCGTCCGGCATCCGTTTACAACTTTGCCGCTGTTTCAAGCGGCGTGTATGGGGCACATTCATCATTACGGTGACAATGGCAGACGTTAATCGCCCGCCTCCTCTCCGGAATCTGGAAACATCTAATATCTGAACCTTTTGTCGGGCCGGAGACTGGAAAATGGCCGCGCCACTCCATTGTTTTTCCAGGGGGATGCTTACGGTCGCCGCTGGAGGCGGAAATCTACGGGTTGTTCGACGGAAAATATGGCATTAACTCGGCTAAAGTGGCATGTTAGCCTATCCTATCTTAAAGATGCCATCAAATGGGAATGCGGTTGTGCGAAGTGTATCTACTTTATTTATATTAATATCTATTATGTAATTTTTGTTCCTCTAGTAACACAAAAAACCTTAGCTAGAATCGGTAGTTAGCTATAATAATGCATCTATACATCTATCATTATTAGGAATATATTTATCAGGAGTAGCAAGTTGTAAGAAGAACAAGAGCGATAGTTATCTACCTACCATTGTCCCTTACAAATAATGCCGTGTTAGTGTTAGACGTTCTATCAGTTCCCTCAGGATTCTCTCTATGGCATTTTACTCAGACGAAAACAACAACCACTGTTTTTACGGGTATGCGAACTACAAAGTTTTCCCGTGTTCGCAACAAAAACAAGGCATAAATTTCATTCTTTATGTGTGTTTCACTGGCGCCTTTACCTCGGAAATAACCATCACGGAATAATACTTCCATGAAAGCTGAAAGCATTTCCAGGTTTGAATAATAAATTGCGCTGGCAGAGGAAATGTTTCTGTCGGCGAGCACCCGACCCGCGCGCTAAAATGCGGGACTTGTTTTGAGGATTTCCAGCAAAGTTGGGAAACTGGAGAACCTCAGGTAAATAATAGTAGGTACCTGTACCAAGGTACTAAAGTCCAACGTTAAAATATTTATAAAATATTTTTTCTTGAAATCGGCAGTGAAGTGTCTCAAAATCGGCATTTAAAGCTCAGAAATCGGCATTGAAGTAGCCCATTATTGTACGATTTTTTCAATAAGTAGGCCTTGGAGAGATGTAAACATCAAACGTCAGACGCGGAGCCATCGCCTGTTAAAAGTTACCAAATATTCAAATCCCGGCCAATAAAGGCCCATTTAACTTTTTGTACACATTGCGAAATTATTACCTATAGCAGTGCAATCTTTCAGTATAAATATTTTAGTAGGTTTGAATATTAAGCTATTTTTCATGGAGGCTGCACAACAGGCAGCAGTTTGGAATTTCTGTTGGAAAGTGTCGTGCCTCGTCATACTTGACCTGGGTAGAGCATTCGTCAAAGTAGAGCAACGCCGCGCGCAGTCGGTTCATGGACGGGTGATCCCTTATGATTATTTTTTTGCCTAATAAAACATTTTTTTCTGAATTAAAAAATGATATAATATGTACCTTGCCACTGAAGTTCTTTTTATGACTCATGTTGTTTATTTGCCTCGGCCAGAGGCCTCGGCAACTAAACACCACATGAGTCATAAAAAGTTGAACTACAGTGCCTTGGTACATAAATAACTATTATTCGCAATCATACCAGAATCTGAACATTGCTGGGAAGTATTTAGGTCATTTCCTACCAGAGGTGAGAGAACTCATCAAACTAGGCGGAAAAGTGCAGTTTCTGGTAAAAAAATTTAAGGTCACTTTGCAACTTGTAAGCAACTGAAAAGAGTAGATACAATAAAATTTTTTTCTAACTAACAAAAATTTTCACGCATGAATATACGCAAACAGCAATACAATATGATGATAAGTAGGTACCTACATTTCAATGAAAATAACAATACGATTATAGGTAACTAGAAATAATTGAAATTGCCTAATAATTTTATAATTATAATTAATTTATTCCTAATAATCACATGAAAACTAAATTAATTTAAAGATTTTTGAAAATTATAAAAAAGGCTTACTGTAATCATCGAAATTCATCTAAGTATTATAGGAACAAGGACATTCCTTATATCTACAGTGTGTCCAATTTGATACTGGTCACCTCAGAAATATATGAAAGCAAAGAAAACAAATGGTCTCTATTTTTTTTATTGGTAGTACCAAGGAAGAGTATCTCATAGGCGGTGGTATTTGGATGGGGTAATTATTTCATGGCCTGCTATGATTTTTTAAAATAGCAAATTTGAAGAAAACCCCATTAGGGATTTTTTTACGACAAAATGATATTAAGAAAACTTGTTCAGAATGAAAAACTGAGCATATTTGCAAAATTTCACAAGGCTAGGCCTACTTTGATTTTTTTATTTATTCATAGAAAAGTGTTATTTCTGGAGCTTTAAAGTCAAAATTTTATGTTTTCACGAAGATCAAGTTTCCTTAATAATATTTTGACGTGAAAGCTCCAGAAAGGACACATTTCTAAGAAAAAGTGGGAGAAAAAGGCGAAAAAGCTAAAAAATTTTGCAATTCTACTCAGTTTTTCATTCTGAACAAGTTTTCTTAATAACATTTTGTCGTGAAAAAGTCTCTAATAGGGTTTCTTGAAAATTAGCTATTTTAAAAAATCATAGCAGGCCAAATAATTACCCCATCCAAATACCACCGCCTATGAGATAGTCTCCCTTGGGACTACCAATACAAAAATAGAGACCATTTGTTTTCCTTGTCCTTCATCTGAGGTGTCCAGTACCAAATTGGGACACACTGTATGTTTTCCGTAGGCGATTTCAATTTTTTGGACAAACAGCGAGCTATCGCATGAGCTAATCTGCCAACAATGTGGTATAGATACAGGCCCATCACAAATCACAACTGTCTTGACGTCACCGAGTTCCGCCCCACCAGGTGGTCCGTCGGGCCGGTCCGGCCCTGCGGCCCGCCGAAAGAGACAAACAAAAGTCTCCGGCGGAGGGGAGGGCTCCGGTATCGACCGGAGCAGCCGCCGCGCCCGGAGCCGAGGACATTACCCGGAGCGGCAGCTCTCCGCGCCGACATGGCCGTCGCCAGAGGGTCCTTTCGAAAGACCGTCAGCGCAAATTTTAGATTCCACGATTCTACCATTGAGCGAAACATTACAAACTAATGCAAAGTTAGATTCAATCGTTTAGAGAAATTCCAACGCTTTCAGTGTTTCACCAAATTTGACCACGTCCGCCATGTTAGATTTTGTGAAAATAGAAAAACTCGTAAACACTAGACGCTAAAATAGAATGCAAAATACGTTGAAAAAATATATTCCTAACAATTCATAGTAGATAAAAGCCTCGGTATCAATGTACATTGTGACCAATGAATTTTATGCGTCAGAAATAGAGATTCACGGCTTGACTTGATATTCAAGCTACTTGACTTGACTTCACTTGAAATCAAGTCAAGTTCAAGTCAAGTAGTAATTTTCCAATATCAAGTCAAGTGAAGTATTTAGTGTTTATTTTTCAAGTACTTGAAAAATCAATTTTTCTTGAAGCTACGACTTGATTACTTGATTTTTTATCAATTTAAAATTTTATTATCAGTTAGGGCAGTTACAAGTAAATAATAATAATAAACCTTTGCATTGTATACTTTTTTGCAAAACTAGGAAAGGACTAGGAAAGAACAAAAACTAGGAAAGAACAAAAATAAACTATTTAAAGTCCACTTTTTAATGTTATCATTTTCCATCCACGACTTAAGGCACATTAGGCGCATCTAGTGGATTTGGCTCTTAACCGATTTCGCGTTTTTGTAACTGTCAAAGCAGCCCTGGAAAACTGTCTTTCAATAGGAGCTGAAGACTCTGAAGTTGACAAGAATAATAGAGATTCATGGCTTGACTTGATATTCAAGCTACTTGACTTGACTTGACTTGAAATCAAGTCAAGTAGTAATTTTCCAATATCAAGTCAAGTATTTAATTTGTCAAAAGCTTGATTTTCAAGTCAAGTCAAGTAATTTGTTAAAATGTCAAGCTACTTGACTTGATGAAACCCTAGTCAGAAAAGGCCCCTTCTATGATTTTCAGAGCTTAATTTTTTATATGAATTCCCTGTGAAATTTTTTGCTTAGTTTTCAAACGCACTAGAGAACATTTATATTGTTAGTATATTTTACTACATTAAAAAATTATAGAACAAAAACAAATTTATAAAAACCTGAATAAACACACGTTCTTTCATTATCTACTAAAAACTCTAAAAAAGATTGGACGACGCTGACTTGAAGTGGTGCCTGTGCCTCTGGCACACCTCCTCGGGGCGTGGGATACGACACAGGCGTAGTTTCCTGTTTAATTCTCCAAAAAAGTAAAAAGACACTTTTGGAATTTCGACAATAATGCATGTTGGTAAAAGCCCGTTTCAATAGGTAAAATTTATTTAGTACCTACCCTGCTCTGTGTGGTAGCAATACAATGTCGAATTTGTTTTACTAAACTGGACAGGTGTCAAATAATTTTTGTCCAATTATTTGTTTACAACAATTGCTTTACTTCTCAAAAGTTTGAATTTTAGTTGTTGACTAATGTCAAAATTTTTGTAACAGCCAGTAATATTCATAGAACAAATACTTACGTTAAGTAGGTTATAGCGGTTTTTCTTTTCATCAATTATAATAGGCCAAGAAAAGTCGAAAATTGACAAGACAGACGATTATTCAAAAACAAAAATTTGTTAAAATTAAAACCATTAGTTGCGCAAGAAATACTTAAGAAAAACATTTTGTTGAGACATGTCGTTAATGAACGAAACACTCTATATAAACTACATCTGAATCGGCTTTCGTCTTATATACACCGATAGTTTCGAAATTTTTTGGGTTAAATCAAAGTCCGTCCCTGTCCACCCTACACCTCTCCTCGGTTTCGTATACTATTGGCTGCAGTACCGTTTCCCCCCACCAGTTTTCTGGAATTATTCCACTTCACATTTTAAATCTTATATAATTTCCATCCTACTCCGTTGCAGGGGTTTTTGCTCTTTTTTCCTGCTGCTGCGCGCTTCGCAATATCACTCGATCGCCATATTGTGTTTCCTTTTAGCAAGCATATTGTTGCATCCAGTAATGTCTTGGTTTTTTCATGTTTAATAACAGCATTGAGTACCTACTTTGATAATTAGAGATTATAATAGAAGAATGACTCGAACTTTACAGGGCAATTTACATAGGTGAACTATATTATGTTTTCTTTTATCCAGTAGGTACTGAATTTTTGTAAAGCTGACAGTTGGAATTGATGTTTTTACATTTTCTGTGGTAAAACTCACTTTGTGAAACAACAGGCAACGACAAAAAGTTAAGAGAACATTTTTTTGTTTTGATTTTTCCACGGAAAGTCATTCTTTATAACAAAAATTCTGCTTTTCGAGAAAATGAGATTGTCATATCAAAATTTTAGGTCAGGTGTACGTACAGGGTGTTAATAAATTAAGAAAACATGAAAACATTTCTAGAGAAAACTACCGTATTTTTTATTATTTTAGACAAAATGTGTCTAAAAGAAAGTTTATAATACAAAATTTGAATCCTGAATTTTGAATTTTATGTTTTTAATTTTTTTTTAAGTTGAATTTATGAAAATCCAAAATCCAAAATTGTTGTTAAACGGACAACAAAAATTAAATCGCAATTTGTTCGATTATTCTACATATCCTCCTTGATTTACATATTTCTCCATCCATTTTCAGAAATTCAACTTGAAAAATATCTGCAAAAACAGCAATAATAAATAAATAATTTACAAAAATAATTGTAAAGCAATAATGTCTAAAGCTTTGTAGCCCCGTTAACGTTATAATTGCCACTTTAAGGCTGGATAAGTATATATTTACTTATAAGTATGCATATTATGACATACATATAGTATATTAGTCAGACCAAAAATTAATAATACAGACGAAACTTCCAAAATAGGAACATTCATCGCCAACATGTCTATGTTTATCAACAGAAAACTTTGCTGTATTGCCACTTACTTTATATGTACATATTTTTTAGGGGCATTTATAACCTTATATAGTCGAATAGAGAAAAATACATATCTATATTGCGATTTAGATTACGTTACATAATAAGTCGATATTTAAGTAAAAATAATATATATTTTATGTACAGAAACATTCGATTCCATCATTGAGATCAGAGATGTGGCGCCTAGAAAGGTAACATTAATTTATTATGAATTTTAGACGGATTTCACCTTAGAATCCATACTACGTGAATTGATAGGACACTGATAAGTAATAATTCTTGTATAAATGAAATAAATTGTCCTTTACTTTTAATTTTTCTTAAGTTTTAATTTTGTATTGTACATGATAGATAGGCATATTCTCATGCTTGCATCTGCATTACAAAAACCCCTTCAGGTCATTCAATTTGGTAAATTTCTTTTAAAAGGAATAACGAATTTCTGGATCCGTTAAAAAAATTAACCCAACTATAAGTATGGCCGTTATGCATGGCATGGAGGCCGTTGCCCCCCGGATTTTTCGACAAAAAAAAATTCTAAATGTTCATATTGAAAATGTCGTAAACGCAGAATATGCAACATTGATTCATTGATTGAATATAAAGTTGAAAATCGTCATGTAATAATGTGTAACACTGATACTTACATTTAATAAAAAATATACTTAATATTTTATTGTCAGCTGTATTGGCTGGATGGTGGATCGAAAGTTACAACAAAACTACTTTTTTCAAAAAGTCGACGTTTCTTCAATTACATTGGCATCATCAGGACTCAACAATAGAATAAAAAGTATAACAAATAAAATGAATTGTGCTTCTTACTAACTTGGTTGTTATTATTGTTTGTTACAAAACAATTAAAAATATTCCAGTTGAATAAATTTAAGGGTGCGCAAGGCACCCTAACATACTCTTCAATAATTTCTGACTATCAATTCTTTCCATGGCTAGCTAGATTTCGGAAAATGATTAGAGAAGTTCCATGTTTTTTTACATATTTGACCCTGTAGATTTTGAACAATAAAAGATACAGAAAATCTTTTCCTACAAAAGTTATTGAGAATGATTAGGACTTTCAATATATAGGGAAAAATGGTATGTTTCTGGGAAAATAATATCGATGACGTCACAGCGCCCATTTTCCCAAACATCAAAAAAGCGAATTTTCGGTCAACCCCTTTTCGGAATTTTATTTTGAGTCTTCGTGTTCCCGCTGTAGGTCTGGGACGTCCAGTTTCGCTCATCCTGTGATAGGTTGTATCCTCCTAAATATCAATTTGACCACCCACCGCACACTCAGTCGCTATATCCTAAATTCTAGTAAATAGTTATAAATTAACAACAAAAACACTTAAAAGAACGAAAAATACACAAGTAAAAAATCAGAGAAAATGACACACTGGGGTAAACAACACAAACAATGTAGAGAGATTGAATGCGGCGGCGGCGTTGCTATGTTGGGCAATTTGAAGTGTCTGTTGACGATTTTGTTAGAGTGATAATTAGCAATTAGCGCGATTTAGGTTAAAATTGTCACATACAAAGAATTAATAGCTACATTTGTACATTTAATGTTATGGGAGGTGTGTCATCTTCATGTTATCCCATTATTAAACCCGTCTATTTTGAAATGAAATGCTGCAAACCATGAAGTGCGTGCATGGCATCACTCCGACTCTGTTTACATTTTGTTCTTACTCCCTCTATCCTTAGTTGTTCTCACACCAAAACAAATTTCTATTGATGACACTGGTTCTATCACAGACCTATATTATATAAAAGGAGTAGGTACCTACTTCTTGGCTACAAATGTGATGGGCCCATAGCAGAGAAATGGAGTAGGGAGAACGCGCTTTGACCTACTGCGCCATATTGTCCTCACTTTGACGTTTGCAGTTTGTTCTCAGCGGTAGTTGTTGTATTTTCAGCAGAGAAATGGTCAGTGTTTTTGGAAAATGTCGTGTGCAGTACCAAGCTGTAAGAATTATAAGTCTAGGAGACCTCCGGGAGTATCATTTTTTCGGTAAGTTTAGTAAAAACAGGCGCGCATCTGTATAATGATAACATGTTGAATATGTGGTTAAAAATTCTTAACTTGGAGACCGATTGGACTTTGAGTCTAAATAAATTTGCTTGTTCAGAACATTTTGCTGCTGATGCCTATACTGTGCATCGTGGCGAACGAGGACGAAGACCATATAAAGCAGTCTGCAGTGCCAAGTCTGTTAACAATCATACGCCCATGTATGAGGTTAGGTTACTCGCGCAACTTGTAGCGTATTCTCCCTACTATAACAATCCTCATCGTATGATTCTGCAGAGATGGATGCGTCCAAAACTGCGAGTGTCGAAGAAGTGGTCTCAATTATTGTTCAAGTATGTGCAGCAATTGCTTAGGACTTGCATGTCTCAATAGAGATACTGTAATCATCGACGACGATTTAAATGATGATTCTCAAGTGGACGAACAACACGAAGATTTGTTTCCTCTCACCAGCCCGAGTGAACTATTTGGTGCTGACTGATAACGCAATTAATGATTCACCTAAAACTTATAACCTTTTGTATCATTTTGATTTCCCTCCCATTTTTTCAATATAGATTGTTTTCTTGTTTTTCACATGAGCTTCCTATTCATGACTTTCTCATTTTTACAAGCTAAGGACAAATTAGATATGGGAATGATTTGACATAAAAGAACGAATGGAAATCAGAACGCTATAATGAATGAGGGCAAAAAGTGAGTACAAATTAACTAAGGCTACTAACTTGTATTGGACATATTTACAGTCATATACTTCTGACTTATGAGGTTATGTTGTGACAAAAAATAACAATCTATGGGTGTAATATGTATCTATATATGCGTAGATATATCTATATATATTCTACAAACATTATTCAGTTACTAATTTATACTGTAATCATTTTTTTTTCAACAAAAACTACGTGAAATAAAAACGAAGAAACCTTTACACCTCCATATCATGGAAACCCTTCACTTTACCATAATAATTCTGTATATAACAATTCTTGTTCGGAATTTAATGTACCTATATCATTTGCGTATAGGATGACGTTTGCGCTAAACCTCATATAGTTTACTAGATATTCACGCAAAACTGTGAAAAATAAGAATTTCCTGCCCTTTTCACCCCCTCCCCCCGAAACCCAACGCTGGTGCTGGTGTAACTTTTTAGTACTAGCTCTTAGGAGGGCATGGAATTATTTCGCGCTAGAAAGAACTTTTTTTTTTATGTTTGGGTTTTGGCCCAATTTTACTGTACTATCTGGCCCATAGTTTACAAAGAAAGGATTACCACCATCACCTAATCTTCGAAATAACCAGCAGCTGAGGGAAAAAGAAGAAGGAGCGATGCGGCGGCGGGGTGTGTCGGCACGTCGGCGCCGGGTCGGAAACGTAGAAATTAGGATTCGTAGGTAATTTCGACGTTTGTACGATTGGGCCGGCCGGCGCCGAATCGGCGCAATGACAATGCGAGAAATTGGCGGGATTCGCGCTCGGCGCCGGCCAATCGTGGGCGTTCGCCCCCGCAGTTTCTCGGATTGCGGCGGCGGCGCGCGCGGAGGCGGGCGGCGGCGGCGCCGCCGGCCCTTTTTTCTACGATTGTGCGATTGCCGCGGCGACGGCTGCGATTGTCAAACGTGCGCAGGAATGTGCACCGGCTATCGATCGGCGGCGGCGGCGGGCGCCGCGACGCCCGCCCCCGAGACAGAACCGGAGGAGGGCCGGAGCGCGGCGCGCCACTTTTTTGGCTAGAATCAATGGGCAATAGTAAACAATGAACGGTGGTGCATGGCTGCGTGCGCCATGGATTAGGAGAATAGGGGATTCCCAGAGTCTATTTTATGAATAGATTAGTACTAATTTGTATTTGAAGATTTATTTATTATTTTTATGAAAGGTTCAGTTAGGCAAGTGGCGCGAAGAAATCTGTTACCATACCGACTGGCATAGCCGAAAAACCTACCTAAACACTGCTACTGGCAATTCTGAAGGTGTCGTCAGGCCAGGCGAAGAATTGTGTAGGAATAATATACCCGTAATAATGAGAAAAGTACCAGAAGAGGGATAGGTATAAATGCGAGAAGGAATATTTAGCTATTATTATAATTAATATTTAATATTTTTAAAGTTTTAATGTTAAATTTGTTCAATTTAAACCTGTTTCAGTTTTTTATTAAAAACCATTTCAAAATAGTATTTTTTTTTAAACCTTAAAGCTATTTCAACTTCAACAGCCACTACTTTAACCCCTCCAGGGCCGGCTCTAGGCCCCGCGCCTTCGAGCCCCTTTACAGGGTTATCCAGTCAGTAGCGTATTTAAAAGGGCGGGGCCGAAACCATTTCAGAATTTGAAAATATTCACTGCAGCTTGAAAATCTGAAGATATTGGGATTTCCTAAGACTAGTTTTAAGTAATTTTTCTTTACATTTCTAAAAAATTTCGCCTGCGGCGCATTTTACAGAATTATTTTAAATGCACTTGTTTGAAAGAAATTCACTAAAATTATCCCTTTCCACCCGAAATTGATTTCTATATACGTCACTAAAGTGATCTAAAGTGATCGCACCTGCCAACTTTTTTAAAAAGTAACATGCAAAAAATATACCATTCTAGTGGCGTATCAATTTTCAAAAATGGATTAAATAATTCCTTGCCAGGGCCCAGGGCCCCGTACTTTCATCCGACACCCAGCCCCACAAAAGCTTGAGCCGATCCTGAACCCCCCCCCCCCAAAATTTTCGCTATACTCGTATACGGCCCTGATTAGAATACTTGCTTAGTGTATTGACAAAACAGTGATGCAAAGAAGCTACATTGAAATAGTGATCTAGAAAAGTTATTCAAATTAAACTTTTTTTTGTCAATTGCCCCATAAAATAAAAGGTTGCCTAATTTGAGACAGGCTGACTAATTTGAGACAGACAGACATCTCATTACGCACTTCCTTTACAGCTTCTACCATAGCATGAGGATCCCATTTCTTGTGTCTTTTGGCATCTGTAATCAAAAAAATTAAAATATTGTTTGGGTGCCTGATTTGAGATAGTCATTATTAGAGAACCCACTTGGTATCTCAAATTAGGAATTTTCAGTATAAAAAATTGACAACAGTATTTTAGGCTAGTTATGAAAAAAATAGTGCAAGATTTCAATGAAATATCATTAAGCAATATCATTAAGCAATACTACTAACTACTACGACACATATTTTTTTACACTTCACCTTGACTGTAAATGCTGGTTTATTTACACTATTAAAAAAACTTAATCAGTCAAATCACACCGAACGTGCTTTTGTACAAGCGCTCAACTACCACTTTAACACTACACCCCAGTTTACTTTAATAATTAGTCTAGGCTATTTCTGTTAGATGGCGCTACATATCCTTTAATATAAGAACTATCTCAAATTAGGCACCTATCTTAAATTTGGGTCTCTTCCTCTACTGTGTGTCCCTGGACAAAAAAATTTCGAGTTGAAACTAATTTGTGACATAATTTTACTTTCGAAAAGTCATGTATGCCTTGGAAATTACGAAGAAACTAATTTTCCACATCTGTAAAGTGCCCTTTTTGTAGGTTTTACGACAAAATGTTATTAAGGAAACTTGTTTAGAATGAAAAACTGAGTAGATTCGCGAAATTTCGAAAGTCTAGGCCTCCTTTGATTTTGGCATTTTTTCCCACTTTTTTTAAAAAAATGCCCTTTTTGTACGTTTTACGGCAAAAAGTTTTTATGAAAACTTGTTCTCGATGAAAGAATGTATAGGTGTGAAAAATTTCGAAAGCCTAGATCTACTTTGTTTTTTGTGCGTTTTAATTTTTTTTTGCAGAAAAAATCAAATTTTTCACACCTATACAGTTTTTCTTTGTGAAGAAGTTTTCTTTGTAATATTTTGCCGTAAATCCTACAAAAAGGGCATTTATCTAAAAAAAAAGTGGGGAAAATGTCAAAAATTCAAAGTACCTACGCCTAGACTTTCAAAATTACGCAAACCTACTCAGTTTTTCATTCTGAATAAGTTTCCTTTATAAAATTTTGTAGTAAAACCTGCAAAAAGGGCACCTTACTGACATGGAAAATTAGTTTCTTTATAATTTCCAAGCCATAATACGTGATTTTTCGAAACTAAAATTATGTCACAAATTAGCAAGCAGGGCTGATCCCCAGAAGCTCAAATTTCAACACGAAATTTTTTTGTACTTATGTGAACTCAATCCACACACTGTAGATTCCGCCATAATCAAAATTAGTCTCTGTAATGTCCTACCATATCAAAAACAAAAAGGTACTTAAGAGGAATTACTTTTAAGTTCTATCGATTAAGATATTCAGAAAATAATAAGCTTAAAATAATCTAAAAGATTTTAAAATATAAACCATTTTTTGAGCAATATTATATTTCGAATTAAATAATAAGGATATAATGGTATACAAAAAAAATGTGGAGGCTTCTTCCCAAACATTATAATAATAAAAATATATAAAAATGAGGAGATTCCATTGCAGCTTTTCATTATAAACAACTTTTCCCCACCCTTTTTTATTAATTAAGTTATGTGTAGGTATAGCTTGAGTTATCTTTCTATTGTAGCTCTATTGACAAATATCACCAAGAGGTATATTTGTAAGTAATTTTGTATTTAACATTGTATAATTATGGGTTATATAATCTAGCATAACTGTTAGTTGTTTATAGCTTGAGCTTTTCTTTTTATTGTATAGATTGATGATGTAGCTGTAGAAAATTAGGAAACCGGTAGCTTGTTCGATTTTAAAATAAAAATAGAAATTGTGGGATACCGGTCCAATTTTTCAATTCTTACCATTCTCTAAATATGAATAGCCCACATAGGGTCTCTCTCGCGTCAATCGCTAATTAAATCTTTACAACTTTTACAACAATAGTTACCATAAAAACAGCGACATAGCATTGGATAAATATTACCTACCTTTTTTCTGAATTTTTTCCAATTAATCGCTCTTGCCACTTTTTCATATTATCTTTTTTTGTTCTTGTGATTTAATTATTAGGTACGATTTATTTAAGTTAAATAATAATAAAACATTATTGTCTCTAGTTCAATGCCTATCTGTGAACGAGGTTCCGCTAGTAACCAAAAGGTTTTATGCGTGTAATTGTTTAGGAGATTGAACCTGTAACCCCTTCTAATGATACTCTTGTGGATTTTTAAAACAAATTTTTAATATACAGGGTTAGTAGGTTGCGTTAAAATTAAAAAAATAATAATATAATGTATGTATAGCCTATTTTTTGTGTCAGACAAACATAGATATTGAAACGAGTTTCGATATGAAATATATAAAGGTAGCAGATAGCAACATTATGCATTATTTTAATGCAACTATAGTGGCAGAACCATGGAGTTCAGAAATATTAATTCAAGAAAAAAAGATTAGGTACATACCCGTGTATAAAACTATAGAACTCGATACTCTTTTAAATGCATTTTTTAAGAATAACTCTTAACCGTTTCCCAGTGGAGGTTTATCCTTTATCCATAGGGGTTCTGGGAGCCCCCCAATAGAAAATGGGAAAAAATAATTTCGTTCCGCGATTGCTATTTCCTATATTTTACTTCCTTGTTCTTTGCCGCTAACGCCGGCCGTCGATAATACACTACGTATTATTTAAACGCCCGCAATAAATAGATACCCTATAATAAAGTAAAATGGTCGCTTGGCGGCTACGAATATTTGAGCCGCCATTCTGTGCGGAAAGGGGCGCGATCGCGCCGAGTCGGCTGCTTCCGCTATACGCGATTGAAGCATACGAGAGGGCTCTCGGTTCTAGAGCCCTAGTCCCAGCCAGTCAAGTACGGGGCACGCGTCGCCGCGCGTTCTTACAAAACTTCTCTCGGTGCCTACCGTGTTCTAAGTAAACAAAATTAAAACTAGTGTTGAAAGGTAACTTCTAAAGACTTTCATTGACAGAAAAAGTTTAAATAAAAACTCTTGGCAGACCAGCTCCACATTTGCAATTATCTCAACCGAATAAAGATGCAACTCGCAATGTATACTTGCTTATTTATGCAGTCCACGTACATCTTACTCTTTGGTAAATATGACTGATGGATTGCCACGCATGTACACCTCTCATAAATTACACTATTCAGGAGATATGCAATAAATTAAATCGCGTTTATATATACTTCCGTCATTGTAAGATTATTGTACCTACTTGTTTGCGTCTTTATCTTTGACATTTATATCTATTAATAATAGTTGAAATCAGCTGTGCACCCAGAAAAATATTTATTTGGGAATTCAAGCTAAGCGATACGCCACCTGGTGGCCAAATGTAGAACTAGTCTCGATGACATTCGTTTTTTCCTGTCCCATGTGTTTATATTTGCCGGCTGTGAATGTCACCATTTTTATCACATTTTTATTGTCCTTTTTTTGTTGAGCTGTGTTACATTCTTGTTTATTGTTGTTAAATTCAATATCTATGTGATAGGAACGTGCTTTTACTGGATAGTACAAATAAGACCAAACTAAGGAACATGGCTTCTAACAACGGTTATTGTGTGCCCCAATGCAATTCCTGGCCCAAAAAGAACACAGAGAAGGTTAAGCTATATGCATTTCCTAGGAAAAACGCAGGAAAAGTTTATGTTGAGACTTGAGACTAATAATGCGATAAGAGAGTTAACTCGGACAGATTTTTTTGAAAAACAAATAACACAACAGCTACAAAACGTGCAGACAAACAAGTAGTAGTATTCAGTTTTCAATGGGCATGGCTCGATATAATGCCTTTTTTCTTGGAAACCCTATACACCTGTGACCTGGTCCATAATAGTATTATAAAAGCCGAAATATGCTTGCATTGCCCTCCAGCTCCTGCCTTCCGTAAACGATGCATTTTTTGCTCAATTTTAGCAGTGCGAATATTTAAGTCACTAATTATCTGATGTAAATCTGACTGCAAAGCACTAGTTTGCAGGCAACAGGCAAGAGTTTAATAAAAGTATAGGTATAGGTATCCCATTCGCCATTCGTTTATGCCATGCAAAATAATGTGCCCTGTAGCAAACACTTTCTCCGTTTTCTCCCCTTCAACCACTGATCTAGAGTTAATATTGTTAGGTAATATTGCCACAATCTAAAAGGATAAGGGTTATCCGTGCCATTTTTGTTCTAAAAATTCCGGGAGATAGGAAGATTTACGAAAATTGAGTACGCGCGCCTGGCCCTAGAAACAACCCATAATCACTGTTGGATTTATGAACCTACCTCAACAAAATTAACAACAACAAATATACAGGGGGAGTTTTTTCCGATGCCCACTACGGGAATCTCGGAAACTAGCAGAGCTAGAACAAAGGTTGAATGGGGAAAGAACTATAGTTTTGAATGCTCAATCTAATGCCCCTTTTGGATTTTTAAAAAAGTTCATGGCTAAAGACAAAAATTGTAGATAATTTTGGGCTTAATAAGGCAATCTAATCCAATTTTTTATGTTGTCTGTGATTTTTGAGATATGACATAAACTTGTGTTTTTTAATGTAATTCATAGTTGGCTGTGGCCTTATCAAATCGGCCATTTTTTGAGCTTTCCAAAGATATAATACTCGGTATAGTTATTATAAAAAATAAAAGAGCCATGGCTAATTTTCTGATTTTTATTAAATTTTCACAGTCAGCCATGGAATATTTTCATAATTACGTTCTATTTTATAATTAGACATACATCCAACTATTTGGATAGAGCTGATCTAGGTAATTTCTTAGGGGCAAATAATAATTATGTAGTGGAGCTCCATCATGATAATTTTTGTTTCATTTTGTTAGATTTTGTTACCAGCTAAAAATAAAATATTTGAAAGTTTGAAGTACCCATGTCTAATTATAAAATAGAAGGTAATTATGAAAATATTCCATGGCTGACTATGTGAAAATTTAAAAAATATCACAAAATTAGCCATGGCTATTTTATTTTTTATAAGAACTATGCCGAGTATTATATTTTTGGAAAGCTCAAAAAATGGCCGATTCTATAAGGCCACAGCCAACTATGATTTACATTTAAAAAATACAAGTTTATGTCATATCTCAAAAATCACAAACAACATAAAAAATTGGATTCGATTATCCTATTAAGCCCAGAATTATCTACAGTTTTTCTGTATAATCAGAAATAACGGAGTTACAAAGATCTGATGAAATAGCAAAAATCACTCTTTTCAAAATATCTAGTGAGCCATGAACTTTTTTAAAAATCCAAAAGGGGCATTAGATTGAGCATTCAAAACCCGTTGAACCTTTGTTCTAGCTCTGTAGTTTCCGAGATCCCCATAGTGGGCATCGAAAAAAACTCACCCCGTATAAAATTATAAAATAACAACATATAAACAATAAACACACAAAACAATTACAAAAGTACACAGGAAAACTAAATAAAAATCATCGACCGAAAATGTGAGGTTATGAAACAATGTCATCGACATTAGTTCAACTAATGGCCAGTTGGCGCTGCGATCTTAATTTGAATTCGCAATAATATGTTGAATGGCCACAATGATATTTGTTATTATTGGTCCAGTCATATCTTGTCTGGGGTGGCCGCCGTCGCCGGAGGAATGGCCGCCTCTGACCGAGGACCGGAAAGGCCGCCATGTTGGAACCTGGCAATCGCACGGTCACATTATTGATATTTCACTTCGAGTCTGGTTCGCGTGCCCCCCCCCCTCCCCCCGCGCCGCGCCCTCCTCTCCCACTCCCCCCACTCCCTCGCCCCCACCACGCGCCGGCAGCTCCTTTCCGAATTATAATATCTTATAAAAACGTCAATAAAAGCCGAGGACCGGAAGCCGCCGCCTCGGGAACTGCCGTAACAAACTTCCGGTTGGAGTCGCCCGCATGTTGTATAGGGGGTGTCTGGTGGGTGCGAAGGCCGCGTTTCTTTACCATTGTGGTCATCTATTGACACGGGCGTAGCCAAGGGGGGGGGGTTTCGGGGGTTCAACCCCCCCCCCCCGAAATAAGCAAAATATTACCTAATATTATACCGAAAAAATACGAGGAGTGAAGAGTTAAATTATTATTACGTTTGAATATATGTAGTAATAGTAGCGCCTAGCGCCATCTTTTGACGAGAGGCAGACGCAGTTGCAGCCGAACTATTTTGTATTGTAGGGACACTTTGCCTTGTTTCTCGATTATTCGCCACGCCCCTCGGTCGAAGTGAGCGGAACTTTGTGGAAGTTCGTGGAAGTTTCTGGACGGCTACTGGGCTGCTATATAAGCGGCGCCGCGGCGCGTGACCGCGCTTACGGCAGTATTGTTCCATGCGAACTCGAAGCGAATAAAAGTGAAAAGTGGTGAACGAATAGTGAAGAGAATTAAGTGTACCGTGTAAGTGAGTAATTTTAGTGCGCTGTTATTCGATGACCTTGTTAAGGATAGATACGTGAATCATTATTACTGTCGAAAAATGGAGGGGAAAAAAGGAAGGTTAATAAACTTAAAGGTATGGACTACTGGAAAAAGTGGTGTAGTCAAGGTCAAGGGGTTTCTAATAAAGAAACAAATTTGGATTTAGCTATCAAAGCTTCAGCTACCTTGCATGCTGATAAGAAGACTGCCTACCCCGAAATCTAGTTTGGAATGCCTAGATATGTGCGATAAAAACCTTTATCCTAATATTTACACATTACTACAAATCTTGGCTACCATTCCTGTATCCACTGCTACCCCAGAAAGGTCTTTCTCGAGCCTAAGGAGACTGAAAAACTATTTACGAAACACTACAAGTGAAAACAGACTTAATGGTTTGGCTCTAATGAACATTCACTATGGAACAGAAATTCATGCAGATGAAGTAGTGGATATATTTAAAAGAAAAAGCCGAAGATTTCTTCTTTAATGGTTTTAGATTTAGCGCAGAGGAACGAAATTAATTTATCCATTTCATTTAAAGTTAAGAACTTTATAAATATGTCGTAGTTTTTCGGATGAATATATAGATATTAAATTTCATGTAAGTATATTTTTGTTGTTTTATTTACTTCTCAAACTAAACCCCCCCCCCCCCCCAAAAACTAAATCCTGGCTACGCCCGTGTCTATTGAACTGCGGAGGGGACACTTTGTTTTATTGGTAATATCCAGGGACTCTTTAAAGTAAGGGAACCCAGCATTATACTTTCCAAAGTGAGGCCTATTCTTTCCTCATTCTAATGGTATCAGTGATGCCAAGTATGCCATTTTATTGGAGAATTTATGAATATAACAGGTACTTTGATTGTTAGTAAAATTCAATAATGGTTTCCATGATTTCTAAAAATTATACTTGACAATTTTGTGTATACAAGTGCAGAATGTGGCAACTGTCAAATGAAAGAAATTTATTTTATAGTTGAAATCGATTTCCAGCAATTATTTCCACGAATTTAAGTAATAAGTATTATGGTAAGTCATTAGTGCCGATTTTGCTTATTTAAAAATTTGTTGCTATGACACCTTGTTACCAGGTTCCTCAATCCATTTTTAATATGTATACTTTAACTTTCTTCCCTTGTTGAATGTATCTACCCAAAGAACCTTCACAGATTTCGGGAGGACTAATATAAGATTAGGTCTAGAGTTCTAAATGATGTAGTTTTTCTCGGTGTTCATTATAAAATTTTTGTGATTTTATTTCTCTCCCAAGGTACCTCACAAACTTAAAACAAACTTGTAGTCGTAGATAAAAACTCTTTAAAAAAAGACCCGACTGAAGCTACCTGCTTTATAATTCAAAATTTTCGAAATACGATTTGTTTTGAAGTACCTACTTATAAATAATGCCCACGTAATGGGAATTGTAGGATTATAAGATGATACAGAAAAAAATCTATCTGGAAGTTAGAAAACTTAAAAATTGTGAATTATGATGGGAAATATTTTGCCTTTTTTTAGGATCTATGGCACTGGCATGTCACATAAAACCTGATGGCAGTTGGACACTGACGTATAACATAACCTTGTATCAGCCCCCTTGTGGTCTCCTTGGCTTCACTTTTCATATGTGATAGACTGTGAAATGCTGGGACCCGCCCTTATTTTAAAGAGTCCCTGGTAATATCATACTAACATCCAAGTTGTAATGGATATGCAGATGTTTTCATATTTGAATCGTTCGAGAAGGTTCCCCTTATTATAGGTACACTATTTTTCACTTTGTTTACTTCTTAGAAAACGCGACGACCCGTACAACGCACTTATTGTCGGAATGACTGCATCACGGACCAAAGAGCAGATCAGGTTAACCGATTCTGGGACCAGAGACAACCGACAGAGAGACTATTCAATCGCAATCGTAAAAGACCGGACCGCGTTTGACGTGTGGCGGGGGAACATGCTCAAAACCCGAGAGCCTACTCGTATGCTAAAACCGCGTGCAGTGGCGCACGGCGGAAACAGCCGACTTGACCCGATCGCGCCACTCTCCCCCGCAAAATCGAGACTCGTAACATTCGTAGCCCCCAAGCGACGTTTCTACATTATTGGTTGCAGGCGTTGCGGCAATTTAGAGAATAGTAATTAATTAGGAAGGAACAAGGAAGTATAATATATGGAATATATAGCAGTCGCGGAACAAAATTATTTTTTCCCATTTTCTATTGGGAGGCTCTAGCCCCAGAACCCCTATGGGCGAGCCTCCACTGTAACAAACAATAAAAATGAAATAACAATTTGTACTATAGTGGAAAAAATTATTCTACATATTGTCCTCTAACCTCCACACATTTTCCCAGTTTCAATTTCAAAATTCATATTTTCAATTTTGTATTGGGGTTTATTTTGCATTATAAACAACTTTCTTTTATAAACATTTTGTCTAAAATAAAAATAATAGTAATTCTCTCTTGAAACGTTCTCATGTCTTCTTAATATATTAACACACTGTAGATCTGAGCTAAGATTTTTATATGGTAGGAATCTTATTTTCTCAACAAGCAGAAATTTTCTAAAGAATTACTTTTCGTCGTAACATCAATAATAGAAAATTTTCTCCTCTTGTCAACTCCATTGGGTTTTTATATAGAGAAGCACCCCCGTAAAATTTTTATTTTTCATCCGTATTTAGCCGGAGATAGGTCTCAAAAAAACTCTACTTTGGTATAATTTTTTCTAGTAAAAATGTCGGAAACCATTTAGCAATTTTTTTTTAATCTGACACCACAGCATTAATAAGGACACCCTAAAACCCCCGTATACCAAATTTGAACCAAAAATATACAGGGAATTCCATTCTGCAGGGTGTCAAAGTTGAGCAAAATATAGGAATTTTAAAGGCATCTGGCAAGTCAAATGTGATATGGAATCCCGTCAAAATAGATGAATGATCAACAAGACTACTCAAAGTGATGGTGTGCAAAGATTCAATACAAAAATGTACAGGGTATTTTTTCTGGGCCATCTCAAAGTGCTGCATTTTTATTAGATTTTTATGCTGGTCGGGAGTCCTCTGGAATCATTGAAAAAATATTAATAAACACAAAAGTAATTTATTTCTTTACAAAATGCCAACCAACAAATAAAAACAATTTAAGTCTCTGTCTAAGATGCTAAGACCGCTCATATTAAGGACTTACTGACTCTCAGGCTTCTGTATTTTTAGACTTAGTTCGTTTATAGTGTCTAGGGCGGTTATGATATACCTACTTGATTTTTGACCCCAAAAAATTCATTATTTTGAGATGGCACAGAGAAAGACACCCTTTATATTTTCTATTGGATCTTTACACACCAACACCTTGAGTGGTCCTGTTGACCATTCAACTGTTTTAAGGGGATTACATTGCACACTTGGCTTGCCAGATGCCTTTAAAACTAATATTTTGCTCAACTTTGACTGACACCCTGCAAAATGGAACTCCCTGTATATTTTTTGTTCAAATTTTGTATGTGGAGGTTTTAGGGTGCCTGATTAAGACTGATGTGTCAGATTTTAAATAAAAAAATCGCCAAATGGTTTTCATTTTTACTGAAAAAAAAATCGTAGTAGGCCTTAAAACTTAATATTAAGACCCGAAGTTTTGCACCAAAGTAGATTTTTGTGACCTATCTTTAGAAAAAAAATGCTAAAATCGGATGAAAAATAAAAATGGTACAGGGTAAGTAAAGAATACAAAAATGCCGTTTTGCCTAAGAGTAAACATACCTACCTTATTTCGCAAGATACGAAAAAAAGTTGCTCTTGATAAAAGTTTTTGCTGGTCTAGAAAATATGATTAGGAGACAAAATGTTAAGTGAAATTCGTGATTTTTATCAGTTTATTATCTTTTTTGTGAATACTGATGAATGCACATTTTCTACCAATGGAATGCAGCATCCCAGCACGTCAGATACTGGTCTCGAGAAAACCCCGTATTTAGAATAATGAAGCGAAGACAATATTATACAAAAGTGAACGTGTGGTGCCCGATATCTGTCTATGGCATTATAGGCCCATATTTCTGCAATAACACCTGCGCAATAGAATAACGTACTTTGAAATATTGGATACATTTTTAAGCAATGAACTCGAAAATTTGCCAATTGTTTATGCTACTCCAATACCAAATAATATTGAACTGCTAGAAGGCAGAATTACTCAGTCTGTGCATTTAATATCCCATAGGAAGAAATTAGAAATTTATTTTGTAGTCTTTACTCACGTTGTGTAATAAAATTGAGATTTCTCATAGTGAATCGTATTTTCTACACCAGCATAAACTTTTATCAAGAGCAACTTTTTTTTGTATCTTGCTAAATAAGGTATGTTTACTCTTAGGCAAAACGACGTTTTTGTATTCTTTACTCACCCTGTATAATAAAATTGAGATTTTTCATGGTGGATCGTATTTTCTAGACCTGCAAATTTTTTTATCATGAGCAACTTTTTTTCGTATCTTTAAATTTTTAGTCCATTTGTCCTCTTGTAAAGTCCATCCGCGGACATACTGTATATTGACAATTGTGTAAAAGATTTTGCCATGAAAAAACCCGACAAGTAGGTACATTTTTAATTAATAAAAAAATTTAAAACTGCTTTATTTGACTTTTACTAATTTTCTTGACTGATAGATAATTAAAATATAGAGGGCGGAGAATTTCCGGTCGGCCCCGGGCGGCGAAAACCCACGCTACGCCACTGTTAGGACTCCCCAAAAGGAGCTATATTGACTGTATATTGTATGGTGTTGTGGAGATGGCACTTGCTTTTCCGGTCGGTTGTTAATTACCTGTTAATTTCCGCCAGGCATTATCATAGACGTAACTAGGGGGGGTGCTAGGGGGGGCTAGGGGGGGCTTAGCCCCCCCTACATTTCTATTAGCCCCCCTAAAATGTAAAGGATGTGCGAAGATATGCTTCTCGTAAACAGAATAGATCTAACATTCTCACAACGCAACGTTATGCAACACGGCGAACACCGCACGCGCCTTTCTAAATTCACCAGTTTCGACGAATCGCTTGGTCTTGTGGAATCTTGCGCCTCGTGCCCCCACAAAATCCGACTGAAATTTAAACGCGCCAGCGAGAGCGAACACACTGTACCTGCTGCCGAGAGAAAGAGAGACGAGACGGGCGTCGGAGAATGTACTTTTGCTGTGTCAGACTCCAGACTTTTATTTTGTTATTCATCCAGTTTATTGTTGTTTCGTTATATGTATTATGTAAATAATCTTGCATCACAAAATAGCAGACATTCCCAACATTTTTTCTCCGGTTTCTACTCGGAAACCTCTACTTTTTCATAATGTTTTTTCTTAAATGAATTAAAGATGATTCAAAATTACCAGTAGATAGACCTATACATTATTTTTTGAAGCCTTAAAAGCACCTCAAGGGTGGTACAGGGTGATCCAATCAGTAAGGTATTTAGAAGGGCGGGACCGAACCCAATTTGAAGATATCGGGATTTCTCAAGACTAATTTTATGTAATTTTTCTTCAAATTTTTTAAAAATTTCGCCTGCGGCGCATTTTTTAGAATAATTATTTTAAATGCCCTTGTTTAAAAAAGACACAAAAATTGTCCCTCCACCACTCGAAATTAATTCCTATATACGTCACAGAAGTGATCCAAACTCGTAGCCCCGGCCTGCCATTTTACTGAATGACATGTAAAAAATATACCTTTGTAAGTAGCGTACCGACTTTCAGAAATTTCTTCTTAATGGATTAAATAATAATTCCTTGTCGGAGCCCCGCATTTTCATGCGGCACCCGTAGTAGATTCTTATGGTGGTAGGGTATACTCCTCCCCGGCCGGGAGAGGCGCCGCGAGCTGCGCCCGTCACGTGACCAATAAATATCGGCGCAACCGCCGACCGACGAGGCAGGCGGGCGAGACGGCCCTCGATCGCGTTCTCCCTGGCGAAATTGCGAATGGAAAACATCAATCTTATTCGTGCGGTGCCTTTTTTACGCGGGCTACACAAATAAGGACGATAAATCAATGCCGGCCGGGGCCTGTCGCCGGCAAGGAGGCTGGCGGCCTCTCCGACCGAACGGGCGCCCCGGCGCGGCGCGCAGCTACGCTTGTACGGCGACTACGGCGGCTGCGGCCGCCGCCTTCCACTTTTTCTAATCCGGGAAGAATAAGGCGCAAAAGTTGTACTCGGTTTTCGCTCCGAAGGCGAAATAATAGTAATTGTCGGGCTTCCCCCTCACTAGCTTCTGGGGTACTCCGACCTGGAACGACACTCCGAGCATGGCGTCATATTTCATTGTTCTTGCCGGATTGGGGTGGCGCCACTCGACGAAAAAAATGGCGACTTATTATAGGTTATAGGTGGATATTCTGTGGTTATTGGTATGTCATAGTTACTGACGTTTAAAATGTCCCAAATTTTAAATATCCAACTCCATTACGATTTGCCTTCTTTTTACGGTAACGAATTGTCTTTGGCGTCCAGTATTTAGCAGTTTTCTCCTATTAACACAGCTTTTATAGGTACCTAAATTTTGTTTGTGATAACATATATGAAATTTCCATGCACACGAAGAAAATGGTATGCACACTGCACAGACAATTAGGTGAATTGCAGAAGAATAAACATTATTTTGGAATTATGGGATGATCTGATCAACCAGCTGAAGAAGCGAAAATTCTAGATATTATTTTGGAAGAGTATTTTTGTAACGTATGCAAGAATGAAAATAGAAATTTTGTTTATAGCTCCAAAGCGAACCAATAGTCCCCAAACTGAAAAATCGAATGCGTTTTATGCTTACTTACACTATACAACTATACATTGACTTCATTTCAAACCAAAAGGTACCAAATAATCTTGCTTGCTTTTTAGACACGCTTTTCTTAAGAAAATGTATGGAAATATGCCATGTGAACTTGTCAAATTAGAGGGACACAACAAACAAATATTTTATTTTATTTTGGATATTAAATTCGTTGTAACAGACACATTTGCATGTTTTTATTTTATAAAAGATTCTGCAACAATGGTGTTTTAACATTAAACCACCGTGTAAATTTGTTTCGTCGTGTGGCGCCAGTGGCGATCGCTTGAAACAGCGCTATGCACAGGTCTGTTGTTCCAGCTCCGACTATAATAGAAGGAAGTAAATACAGAGTGGGCACCCCAAAGCGCATCAGCGAAATAAAAAGAATGATTGTGGACCCAAAGTATGTAGTAAAAAAATTATAGCCTTTTTTGTTTAACCATATTTTTTTATCGACCGATTTTAAATAACGAGGAATCGTTGCTTGCAGACAAACAACGGTGGCAGATTTTTTAAAATCAAGACTGGAAGTTTAATAGCAAGTAGGCGAATTTTGAGTGACATATCTACAGGGTGAATTCTAGGAGACTCCCAACGGATAATAGAATAATAGTATAATATTTCACTGCGAGTTTGGAAATAAGGATTTTTCCGTATACGCGCGTGTCAAATTCTCGTGTGAAGCACGGAAAAATCTATTTCAGGAACTGTATAATAGACGATATTTTTTACTATACTTCTTCGAAAACGGAAACATAAAAACGAGAGAAACTTAATTGGAATATTTTTATTTTCGAAAATAAACAACGCTGACAATACGGTGTGTTTGGTATGTATGATGGGTTTCCAGGGTTACTATATCAAATTATTTTAAAGGTGATGTTTTATTCTATGTCCATAGATAAGAAAAAGGAAATATACTCTATATGTTAGATAAGGTGGATAAAACGTCAAGCCACAGAAAATATACGCTACGCGGACAGAAGTGCCAGTAGCATTGGGCTCGTAAAATATGTATAGCACACTGAAAGTTGGTTTTGCCTTGGCCTAACAGATGGCGCTCGGATGCAGAATCGTTCTATTTTTAAAACCGTAAAATAACCTCCGATAAAAGTCACCGCTAGAGGCGCCAGCAGTCAGCTGAAGAGCCTAACCGTGTTGCCGGTGGTTTAGGAATAAAGGTTTCATAAACGCGCCTATGCTGGCGGCGGCTTTCAGTCATCAAAATCTATTTCCAGGCAGACGGGCAGAGGCCTTGAACTATACGAAATATAACCTAGTGGGAGCATAGCTATTTTATTATTTGCTTCGTCTTTGTAGAATCCGTACGACGTATACTAAGCTATACAGAGTGCTTCAGAGCCAATATTAATTATCCGATTAAAATATATTAAGATGTTACAAATAATATAGTTTATTCGTATCTTATTTACTAATTATACACTTAGTATACGGTAAATATTTGTTCTACAATGTAGAAAATATGTACAGGATGTCAATGATACCAATTTTATGGGTTTTTACTATTTATAATTTTGGGCCTAACCAAAGTTTACAGAATAAAATCATAAATCATGAATAATACTTGTTGCATATTAAATTTATCATTCAAATCTCTGTTTCCAAATGTTTTTTCTACCTATAAGTATTGTTGTATTATTGAAATATTCATTTGATATCATGAATATCATGATCCCCGCAAGGACGTTCCTAATCATTCCAAATGCACGAATTCGTGGTTGAAAAAATTTGTTGGGCGAAAGTTACCCCGACTACCACCACGATTTTTAGCTAACGATCCCAGATGCTCAAATTCGTGCTTTAAAAAAATTGTTGGGCGAATAAACTACCCCAGCACCCCTTTAGGAAAAAAAAATGATAACTTTATTGTCGGATCCTCGCTGATTTTAGCAAGGACGTTCGTAATGATTCCAGATGCACTAAATCGTGGCTGAAAAAATTTCTTGTGCGAAATAAACTACCCTCAACGCCCCTTTAAGAACAAAAATGATAACTTCATTGTCGAATCCTCTCCAATTTTAGCAAGGAACGTTCCTAATGATTCCAGATGCGCGAATTCGTAGTTGAAAAAATGTGTTGTGCGAAAACTACCCCCACTACCCCGTATTAAAGAAAAAAATATAACTTTCATGGTACGATTCCCACCGTTTTAGCAAGGACGTTCCTAATGATTCCAGATAATGTACAAATTTGTACTTTAAAAAACTTGTTGGTCAAAAACTACCCCAAGCACCCCTTTAAAAAATTTATAACTTCATTGTCGGATCCTGGCCGATTTTAGCAAGTAGGTACGTTCTTAATGACTCTAGATTCACGAATTCGCGGTTGAAAAAATTTCTTGTTCGAAAACTACCCTCAGCACCCCTTTAAGAACAAAAATGATAACTTCATTGTCGGCTCCTCGCCAATTTTACCAAGGACGTTCCTATAATGATTCTAGATGCGCGAATTCGTGGTTGAAAAAATTTGTTGGGCCCCCCACTACCCCTTAAAGAAAGCTAACTTTCATGGTACGATTAGCACCGTTTTTAGCAAATTATTGGGCGGGAACTACTCCAGCATCCCTTTGAAAAATTATAACTTCATTGTCTCTAGATTCACGAACTCGCGGTTGAAAAAATTTCTTGTGCGAAAACTACCATCAGCAGCCTTTTAAAAACAAATATGACAAGTTTATTGTCGGATCCTCGGCAATTTTAGCAAGGACGTTCCTAATGATTCCAGATGCGCGAATTTGTGTTTCAAAAAATTTGTTGGGCGAAAACTACCCCCACTACCCCTTAAAGAAAAAATATATAACTTCCATGGTAAATTCCCACAGTTTTTGGCAAGGACGTACCTAATGATTACAGATGCACAAATTATTTGTGCTTTAAAAAAATTGTTGGCCGAAAACTACCCCCAGCACCAAAGCAATTATAAGTTAATTATCGAATCTTGGCTGATTTTAGCAAGTACGTTCTAAATAATTCTAGATTCACGAATTTGCGTTTGAAAACATTCTTTTTCGAAAACTACCCTCAGCAGCCCTTTAAGAACAAAAATGATAACTTCATTGTCAAATCCTCGCCAATTTTAGCAAGGACGGTCCTATAATGATTCTAGATGCACGAATTCGTGGTTGAAAAAATTTCTTGGGCAAAAACCACCCCCACTACCCCTTAAAGAAAAAAAGGAAACTTTCATGGTACGATTCCCACCGTTTTTAGCACAGATGCACAAATTTGTACTTTAAAAAATTGTTGGGCGAAAATTACCCCCAGCACCTCTTTAAAAAAAAATTATAACTTGATTGTAGGTCGATTTTAGAAAGTACGTTCTAAATGACTCTAGATTCACGAATTCGCGCTTGAAAAAAATTCTTGGGAGAAAACTACCCCCAGCACCCCTTTAAGAACAAAAATGATAACTTCATTGTCGGATCCTCGCCAATTTTAGCAAGGATGTTTGCAATGATTCCAATTCGTGGTTAAAAAAATTGTTGGTCGAAAACTACCCCCAGCACCCCTTCAAAAAACGACAATAATCAAATTAAAAACAAACTTTCGGGGTGGGAAGGGGTAGTTTCTACCCCGCAAATGTTTTCAACCACGGGTTCGTGAAATAAGGGATATAGTGATTGCATTTTCAAAAAACGGCAATAATCAAATTAAAAACGAACTTCCGGGGGTGGGAAGGGGTAGTTTTTGCCCCCAAATGTTTTCAACCACGGATTCGTGAAATAAAGGTTGTAGTGAATGTGTTCTCAAAAAACGACAATAATCAAATTAAAAACAAACTTTCTGGCGTGGGAAGGGGTAGTTTTTGCCCCCAAATGTTTTCAACCACGGATTCGTGAAATAAAGGATGTAGTGAATGTGTTCTCAAAAAACGCCAATAATCAAATTAAAAACGAACTTCCGGGGGTGGGAAGGGGTAGTTTTTGCCCCGCAAATGTTTTCAACCACGGATTCGTGAAATAAAGGATGTAGTGAATGTGTTCTCAAAAAACGCCAATAATCAAATTAAAAACGAACTTCCGGGGGTGGGAAGGGGTAGTTTTTGCCCCGCAAATGTTTTCAACCACGGATTCGTGAAATAAAGGATGTAGTGAATGTGTTCTCAAAAAACGACAATAATCAAATTAAAAACAAACTTTCTGGCGTGGGAAGGGGTAGTTTTTGCCCCGAAAATGTTTTCAACCACGTGAAATTCGTGAAATAAGGAATACAGTGATTGCATTTTCATAAAACGGCAATAATCAAATTAAAAACGAACTTCCGGGGGTGGGAAGGGGTAGTTTTTGCCCCGTAAATGTTTTCAACCCCAGATTCGTGAAATAAGAGATGTAGTGAATGTGTTTTCAAAAAACGACAATAATAAAATTAAAAACAAACTTTCGGGGGTGGGAAGGGGTAGTTTTTGCCCCCAAATGTTTTCAACCACGCATTCGCGATATAAGGAATATAGTGATTGCATTTTCAAAAAATGACAATAATCAAATTAAAAACAAACTTTCGGGGTGGGAAGGGGTAGTTTTTGCCCCCCAAATGTTTTCAACCACGCATTCGTGATATAAGGAATATAGTGATTGCATTTTCAAAAAACGGCAATAATCAAATTATAAACGAACTTCCGGGGGTTGGAAGGGGTAGTTTTTGCCCCGTAAATGTTTTCAACCCCCAGATTCGTGAAATAAGGGATGTAGTGAATGGGTTTTCAAAAAAGACAATAATAAAATTAAAAACAAACTTTCGGGGGTGGGAAGGGGTAGTTTTTGCCCCGCAAATGTTTTCAACCACGCATTCGTGAAATAAGGAATATAGTGATTGCATTTTCAAAAAACGACAATAATCAAATTAAAAACAAACTTCCGGGGGTGGGAAGGGGTAGTTTTTGCCCGCAAATGTTTTCAACCACCTATTGGTGAAATACGGTTATAGTAAATAATAAATGCCCCTTCAAAAAACGACTAAATACCTAATCGTCTCAAAAGCAATATCTGGGGGAGGGTGTAGTTTTTTCCTAACAATTTTTTTCAACCACTAATTCGTGAATTTGGTATCATTTGTAACGTCCTTGCTAAAACGGTCGAACTAAGAACAATGGAATTATCAATTTTTTCAGAGGGCGCATGGGGTAGTTTTTGTCTTGTAAATTTTTTCTACCACGGATTCGTGAAATAAGAGTTATAGTTTATAGTGGCTACGCTTTCCAAAAACTACGATAGTCGGACCAAAAGCAAATCTATCTGAGGGTTGGAAGGGATTTTTGCCTGTAAATTTTTTCTAACACGGGTTCAAGTATCTGGAATAATTTGCAACGTCGTTACTAAAAACGGGGCAGATAATCGGACCAACAACAATGTCGTTATAATTTTTTTTCCTTGAGGGGTGTTTTTGCGCCGTAATTTTTTCAGCCATGATTCGTAAAATATTGGATATCATTTCTAAAAACGACGATAAAAATAAATCTCTCGAGGGAAGAATTCTATAGTTGACTGCTGACAGCCTCACTGTTAACCTTGAATTCTAAATGGGCAAGCTCATTTTATTAAAGATCTTCTCTTTATTTTTATAGTTCGGTAAAACCACAGACTGTTTGCACAATCCGGCAACGCCGCTTTCGGATGCTTTTTCCTAGCGTGCTGCCGCCTAGTATTGAGTAATGAAAGTACCACGGCCGTGAAGGCAGAACTATGGAAGAATTCTTCTATAGACACTGCTGGAAGCCAGGAGAAGCCGGCTTTTGAGAGCCGGCTTCCTTTCGGGCTGCCAAATAATTGCATTGTGTGGAACTTCTGTCCGCGTAGCGTATATTTTCTGTGCGTCAAGCAATATTACAAAAATGTATCTAAATATTCAAACACTTACGAATTAAATTACGAAATAGGTACCTACATGTTAAATATCAGATAGCATATACAGTGTGTCCCCAGATTTGGAAGACGCTTGTAAATGAGGACAAATTTTCGAGCTCAAATTTGACCTTTTGGGGTTCAGCCCTGCTTGGCTTGAAACTAATTTATGGCATAATCTTACTTTCGAAAAATCATGTATGCCTTGGAAATTTTGAAAACTAATTTTTCACACCAGAAAAGTGCCCTTTTTGTAGGATTAATGAGAAAATAATATAAGAGAAACTTGTTCATAATGAAAAACTGAGTAGGTTTGCAAAATTTCAAAAATCTATACTGTGTTCACAAGGAATTGATAGCACAGACGAGGTTCCAGGGCCATAAAATGATCGTAAACCGCATATTTGTGATTGTATCGAAAAAAGGTACAAAGGCAACTGAAAGAAGAGAAACATAGAATTGTATTAAAAAAATATACCTATAAAATAGGCAGGTAGGTACAGAATACCTCAATTTTTGCTCGGATGATAGAGCTCGTAAAAATAAAAGTTCATATTATGAATTTTCATGTTCTAAACCTTCGTTTTTGTAAACGGATTTTTTTTCTCTCAAAAAGTACCAAATAATATGAAACTTGGAAAAAATTAATAATTAATTTTAATATAATAATCAAATTCGTCAAATAATTTAATATAGAGGGTGTTTCAAAATTCAGTACAATAATGATTTTATAAGGGCGTAATTTTGAGCCAAAAAAATAAGACTTTTTTCATATAAACATGTGTCCTAAAATAGGTACACCTTCGATCTCCGAGCTACAATTAACCATCGTAAGTTGCGCCAAAAAAAAAATGATTATTTTGAACTGTGCCTATATATTTAGGCATAGCCGAACCTACCTAAACACTGATTTAGCATAGCCGAACGAGTAAACCTACCTAAACACTGATTTAGGTACTCATCAAATCTCCTAATGAAAATTTAGAAACCCCCAAACAAAAATGACGTAAACCAAATTTTGGGGGGGATTTAAGGCTTAAGGCTTAACTTTTTTTAGCTCGGGGGGGGTATACATTGTAGCACACATATGTTTATCGGAAAAAAAGTCTTATATTTTTGCCTCAAAAATACGCCCTTAAAATCTTTGTATTGAACTTGGAAACACCCTATATAATATGTTCCTACCTACCTTGTTACGCCCATGGAATCTATCCCGTAATAATTTGACAACCATGACTTTTAAAAAATTAGATATGTTATCTGCTAAAAAGAATAACTCTCCAATCCAGGAACTCTACTGATTACTATACTGGGGGCGCCATCTATGTCGTGCGGAGCGAAAGTTGTCGAATTTTTACCCGGTGGTGGTCCAGGGTGAACCGACTCTTGGGGAGAGTAGTTTTCTTTCTACACTGCAACGGGAGTACGTTCATAGACTATCTAAAGTTAGTTGTTACTAACCACTGACCTAAATCCTTTGTTATCACAAAATATATAAGGTAGGTGCACCAAAACCTGACATAGTCCTAAAAGCTGACACGTTTCTTTTTTTTAACAAAAACAAGCTTATTCATATAGATGGGTCTATACCCACCATCTGCAATTATTATTTCAATATTCTAGTCGACACTGACATAGGCAACCAATCATTCAAGCTAAAACATTTTAATTCAGTGTAACCTAAAATTCAAGGTGTTCTGTTTCTTTAAGAAAGTCATTTTTCGTTAACAATTTCTTAAGGCTTAGAGTCCCTGGTAAGTACATTTCTTTAAATATTTTGAAAGTTTTGTTGAAGTGGCATGTGTACAATCATTAGGGAGGTTTAAAATAACTAAAATTTTGTAAGAATAATTTTATAACCTCAAAATTGTAAAAAATACAACTCATGTCAGGTTTAGGTTCAAAAATCTGCGTTTTTCTTAAACCTGACAGTAATGTCAGCATTAAGAATGTTACATTATAATTCTTGTTCCTAATCCTGATATTGTATGTACCTACCTTTTTAGCCAAAGATGCCTCCCAAGAAAATTCAAAATTATTCTGAAGAAGCATTAAAAAATGCAATGAGGGATATTAAAGATGGAATACCATTAGCCACGGTATCAAAAACATATAACATTCCTCGTACTACCCTTTACTATAAAAAAACTGGGAAATATCCAGAGCTAGGAAAAATAGGTTCCCCTACAGTTTTGTCTTCCAATGAAGAAACTGCCTTGGTCAGTTGGATGCTGCACCTATCAGATACAGGTTTTCCAGCCACAAAAACCCAACTCCTTGATAGCATTGAAATGATTTTAAAGAAATTGAAGAGAGATTCTAAATTCAGTAATAATCGTCCTGGCCGTCATTGGTATGAGCTTTTTTTAAAAAGACACCCGGAGATTGCAGAGAGAATAACCCAAAATTTAACAAGTGGAAGGGCGAAGGTTTCTGAACAAAATATCAGAAGCTGGTTTAAAGAAGTAACCGACTATTTCAAAAGCAAAGATTTGCTCAAAATTGCGAATGATCCTACGCGAGTGTTCAATGCGGATGAAGCCGCTTTTTTTTTAAGTCCTAAGGGATCAACAGTACTAGCTAGAAAAGGACAAAAGTCCGTATACAGCTTTATAGCTAACGATGAAAAAGAATGCTTAACAACTCTTGTATGCGGTAAAAAGTTCTATTCCTAATAGGTTGCCTTCTAATAATTCTGTCCTAACTTTATTTTAGGAAATGCAGCTGGTGCTATAGCTCCACCCATGACCATTTATCCTTACGAAAGAATTCCAATGGCAGTTGTTCATATGTTGCCTAAAGGATATTGCCTCGGTAAATCAGAGTCAGGTTGGATGACTTCTCAGACATTTTTTGAGTACATCACAAACTCATTTTACCCATGGCTAGTTGAAAATGAGTATACTTTTCCAATCTTATTATTTGTTGATGGACACGCATCTCACCTCACTCTGCCATTAAGTGAATTTTGTACCAAAAATAAAATTGAGCTTATCGCTTTATACCCAAATTCCACACATATACTGCAGCCAATGGATGTTGCTATATTTCATCCACTTAAGACAGCGTGGCGGAAAGCAATACACAAATGGCGAATTGAAAATGGGGGTGCTAAGTTGAAAAGAGAGAATTTCGCCCCTCTCTTCAATTCCGTTCTAAGATCAAACATTCAAAGCGAAACTTTGAAAAATGGTTTTAGGGTGTGTGGTTTGTGCCCTCTTAATGCCGATGCAGTAGATTATTCTAAAATTAAACAGTTTTCTTCCCAAAGTAAAGATGTTGCCAGTCAGAACACAGTTCCAGTATTTTCTGTTCAAGAAATTTATACAATTTTGAATTATATGGACTCTTCAATTGAGCCAGATAAATTAAAACTATTTAAAAATTCCGGTCCATCTTGGCAAGGAAATGTTGAAGACACGTCTCTCTTTAACTTTTGGTACAAAGTTAAATTAGAGAAAGAACAAAGATTAGCATGTTCTGAAGATAAAGGTGAAACAGCATCAAGTAGTGAATATGAACCGATATGGAACCTCACTGATAATGATGAAAGTATTCCTTTCTTAAATGACGAAGAATTGATTAATGCCGCCGAAAATATGGAGAATTATTTAATAGATATTACACACTCCTTGTCAGAAAAAAATATTACTGGGAAAGACTATGTTTTAAATGATGAAGCTCAAGCCCATCAGGTAAAAGACGAAACTTTTACTGAGATTAATAGAAAATACATAGACATGGAGCTAGACGAATATGAATTACCTGGGATAGAAAATGTCATAAGCGAGAACAAAGGAAATACAAAAATAAATGTTTATAATGAAGCAGAGATTATAAGAAATGTTGAAAAAACTCCAGAAGACTGTAATATCACAAGCGAAAACAAAAAAAATAGAAATAAAATCAATTTTGATAAAGAAGCAGAAGTTATAGAAAAAATTCCAGAAGAATGTAATGTCTTAAGGGAGAACAAAGAAAATAGAAATGAAATCAATCTTGCTAAAAAAACAGAAGTTATACAAGTTATGGAAAAAACTCCAGAAGAACCCACAACACCAATAAATCATTTAAATGTGCCAACTCCATTCAAAAAATGTTTATTTTGGCCTGATACCCCTAAGACAGCAGATGCAAAGAGAGTTTTAAAAGATAAAATTCCCACAGTTGCAACTTCAGAGCAATGGCAAACATATTTTAAGAAAAAGGAATCTGAAAAGAAGCAAAAAGAAGTTGAGAAACAAGAACGCAAAAAGAAAAGAGAAGAAAATAAAATGAAAAGGAAAGATAAATCACAGAATAAAAATGCCAGCAAAGAAAATCCTGGAGCTAAATTTGCCTCGTCAGTTTCAGAAGAGCAAAAAATAACTAACAGTGACGTAGGATGCAAAAAAGTATTCAATGATATTGTTGAAAATAGTTATGTTATTGTTAAATATGATTCAAACTATTATCCAGGCAAAGTTACAAAGAGTTCTAATGAAGGTTACATGGTTAGTGCTTATGAAGCTAGTGGTCCATTTTTATATAAATGGCCCAAATGTAAAGACGAAATCCTTTATGCCCCAGGTGATATTGTTGAGTTGATTTCAGAGCCAGTACCTGTTCAAAGGGGGTGTTTCAAAATTAAAGAAATGAAAAAATACAAAGAAAGTTTTTAAATTTATATTTGTCTAATAAAATATTCTTGAAATACTTATTAACGAATGTAACAGAATGTTTCTTAAAAATAACAATACAGGTTTTAATAATATTTGTGTGTGTAGTGTATTATTACTCGTACAGTCCTGAAAAAAACATTAGGTGTCTGAAATAATAATTAAATTTATTTATTAAGTTGCTTAACCTACTACTTACCTTTACTTACTTACCTATTACTAAATTTGTCATGAACCGTCGTGGTATGGTTATGATGCTTGCCCTCTAAAAATCAAAAAACTTTGTGGGAAAAGTTCCAAAATAATTTGTAAGCATCTAAATAATAAGCAAAAACATTATCTATTCATTTAAAGCAAAAACAACAATTAAAACAATAATTAATTAATAGATAACAACATATAATAACCTATATCAGGTTTAAGAACAAACATATTCAGCTTTAGGAACACCGTTGATAAACACTGTCAGCTTTTGGTGCAGGCGTAGGTTTTAAATAAAAGTTAATATTTTACACTTAAATATAACATTTTATTAAATGTTTGGCATTTTTTCAGCACGTTGAAGTTGTTTTCTACCTAAAATGGTTTTATGACAACAATGGCAAGTTAAATATTCGTGTGAAATACTTACAATTGCCTCCAATATTCTTAAAGTGTCAGGTTTTGGTACACTTACCTTAGGTTAGGTTACTTGTTATGAAATGTCAAAGATCATGGATGATCTTTGTTTACGGTTTGCGTAACCTAACCTATATATTTTGTGGTTTGCCTTTGGAAGAAGAGAAGTGGTTTCGGTTTGCAAACAAAAAAAGTTTTTTTAGTTTCTAATTTCTAATTGTTGAATAAATTCCAATTTCATAAGTCCATGATGCGAATATTTATAACAAACAACAACTAAAATAATATATGAAGTAAACTATACCTAATAATGTCTTACAACAGTGTTCATATTTCGGTGGAAGCACCAATTGAGAATCAAATACAAGAGATAACCTATGATGGAACCGAAATTTATCAACCGTAAGGAAAAATAAGCAGTTATTATTATTATAATTGCTATGCCAATGCTTCGTTTTAGGCCTCTCACGCTTTCAGAAAGTCTTTCGAAATATGCCCAAAAGATAGACTTTAGTAAAACCAACGAATTATTAGACATAAAGAAGGAATCGGATGCTGTTGACGATACAAAGTCTGATTCTGACAATAAGGACGCGTTTCAGTCTTCCTTGTGGCCATGGGACTCTGTTCGAAGCAAACTAAGAAATGCTCATCAAGAAATATGCGTTTTAGCAGATGTTTTATCGATTGCTAGAGAAAAACGATACATGGTTCTGGATCCTGTTCAACAAGACCTTTTAGAAACTAAACCTATGGTACAGATTTATGCCAGGAAAAAGGCGCTAGCTGGTAAGCTTTCTAAAAATATTCTAAGAAGTATATACATAAAAACAATAGGCTGAGGGATTAACAAAATTTCTCCGAGTAGTTCCTAATATCCCATTGGTAAATATATGAGCATACCTGTCTGTGATAGTGCTGTCCTATTTTATTCTAATGTTTTAGGTGCCGCGAATGTTTTATTAAATGGTGCCGAAAAGTTAAAAGCGTCACAAAGCGAAGCTGCCCGAAATCGGACAGACTTCCACATAGAATTGTTGAGGCTAAGACAAAATTGGCGGCTGAAAAAAGTTTCGAATACAATCATCGGAGATCTCAGCTACCGAACGGCGGGTTCCAAGTATCTCCAAACCGGCACATTTGAGGTTACAAAAGCCGAAGACGATGAGAAAAACGGCAGTCCTCCGAGTAGCCCGTTACCAAGCGGGCCGGCACCCAACAAACCAAGTAGCGCCCTTCGGGTTTCTATACCTTCGGAGTTACAGGGCGTTGCTTATATCGAAGTATTATGTCAAAAAGGTAATAATGACAATTTATAATTTTTTAATGTGATAGTAACATTTGTTGTTGATGTTTACGGCTACAGCGGTAGAAAAAATATTCGGTGGCATACTGCTACAATCTTATAGATACAGAAGTACCTAAGTATACGTCATCAATAAATTTTCTGGGTAACAGATATTAACAGAAGAGGAAAAATCGCTGTCAAAGTTCACAGTTCATTCTTGCTGAAATAATCACTGTTATGGAAACATAAATTTCTATTTTCATTTTTGGCTTTATTAATTAAGGCCCAAAAAAATTGAATAACTGCGGCTTCCTATACAGGGTGTAACTAAACTGATGGTCAAAAATGAAACCACGTATTCTTGGAGTCAAAATAAGGGCACTTCTTCATATATTTTTTCCCCTACGGGCCATAGTTTTTTTATACAGAGCGTAGAAGTTTGGAGAAAAATACACATATTTCTTAGTATTTCAAGATGTATACGAGATATTTTCTTCAAACTTGGCGTGTCACATGAGCAGATGAGCCGTCAAACTTAAGGTTGACATGAAGCTTCTGAGCGGCACCGTCGCAATAACAAGGCCCGCCAGCTGAAAGCGATGAGTCATCCAAAGAAGGTGAGCCTAAGGCGCCAAATTCAAATTTCAAGGTGTCAACTTGGAAAATTTGGTAAAAAAACACTTTAAAATGATTGTTTACATATATAGCTCATGGTTTTACAACACGGATAATAATCTAAGAGAGTGAAAGTCACATTTTCAAAGGGTTTTGGTGCATTTAGATATCTATACCGGCAAAATTTTCGTAAATGCCAATTATTTCTTATTTGCCTGCCTAGATACAACTAAATTCGAATAAATAAAACCATAAAACTTACTGATTTCAAGGTGGTTACGTTTAATCACGTAAAATTGTTAGTTATAACACTCTCCAACAGTCCAAACCAAAATCCTGGAAAACTGTGTAGGAACAAAATCTCTTTTGATGGCCTTAACCCACTTTTCCCTTAAAATGGGGTCTTTCTGGAGGAAAAAGCGGACACATTAGGACCGCCTTTGTAGTTTCCCTTGCAGTTGGGAACGGAACACGTCCACGGCATGATTTAAATTAGTCCGAAACTATAGACACAACCTAAAACCTATAAACTAAAATTGAACTTTAATCACTTTATTCTGAACCACTGCTGTTTTACCACCTTATTAATAAAACGCCACGTCCTATATTACTAAAAAAAACACAATCCAACACACAACAAACAGGAAAATCGCCAGACAAGTAAACGTAAACAACTTCAAAAAGCAACCTCCCGACCTCCCTGTGATGACGTAGTGACGTTTCGCGTCGCCAGCTGGCAGGCCTTTATCATTGCGACGGTGCCATTCTGAGGCTCCCAGTTGCGGAGATACAGGGTGTTAGTAAAATTAATTAGTTCAGAAAAATATGAATACCCTGTATAATCGCATTTTTTTAATTTGTTTTGAGTGGTGAACAGAATGGTTAACAAAAAGTATCTCTTAGTATTTTTTCATATTCGCAGCCGTTTCTTAATTATTTTTAAAGAACGGCAGCGCTGCAATGAACAATATAGTTACTTTAAGAATAAATCTAGCAATCTGTGGATGTCAATTAAACTTTATTTAACAAAATACAAAAGCAAAAACGATAATAAAAGAAACGTATTTCTATTAGAAAATTAAATTATTAAATGTTCGAAATGACCGCCGTCTTTTTCAATACACGCAACTATGCGTTTCCGCATGTTTATTATTGTCATTGGCAAGTCCATAGCAAAAGTGCGTATCAGTCAATTCGTCAAATGAAAATATAATTTTTCAAAATATTGATACTAGTGCAAAGTTGGCAGCCAAATGATTCAAATAATGCCAAGTTTAATTGACATCCACAGATTGTTAGATTTATTCTTAAAATAACTTGTTTATTGCAGCATTGCCGTTCTTTGAAAATAATTAAAAAACGGCTGAGAATATGAAAAAATACTAAGAGATACTTTTTGTTAACCATTGAATTTATCATTCAAAACAAATTTAAAAAATGCGATTATACAGGGTATTCATATTTTTCTGAACTAATTAACCCTGTATCTCCGCAACTGGGGGCCTCACAAGCTTCATATTAACCTTCAATTTGACAACTCATCGACTCATGTGACACACCAAGTTTGAAGAAAATATCTCGTTTACTTCTAGAGATACTAAGAAATATGTGTATTTTTCTCTAGATTTCTACGCTCTGTATAAAAAAAACTATGGCCCGTAGGAGAAAAAAAATATATGAAGAAGTGCCCTTATTTTGACTCCAAGAATACGTGGTTTCATTTTTGACCATCAGTTCAGTTACACCCTGTATAATCTAGAGGCTCGTCATCGCATCCAAGTGAAAAGTCAAGAATTTGGAATTTGTTCTTTAGTTATTAGCCCATTATCTGTCCACTTTGACAGGAGTTATATTATATCTTCATCTAGATCACGAAGACTTGTGTTCGGCAAATATAAACATATTGGGATCGGGCCCGTCCGCCTCCAATCCCGACGTGCACTGGCAGCAGAAGCTCGAGGCTGCCCAAAACGTTTTGTTCTGCAAGGAACTGTTTAACCAACTGGCGAAAGAGGCGGTCCAACTCCAAGCGCCCATACCCCACATGGTCGTGGGCAATCGAATCATGGCCACAGTATTGCCGGGCATCCAGTTGATAATAGGCAAGATAGATACTTTTTTTTTTATCGTGTTCGATATTTTCGTAAATGGCAGTCTTTGCAGGTCTGTGTCATTCGACGACTAGCGATAAGAAACCGGACAAACCGGCACCCTCGAAAGGCGATCACGATCACGTTTTGGAGCACTCCCTCCATCAGCTGTTAAGGGAAGTGCATCACAAAAATACCCATCACCCATTCCCTCATCCGGCGACCGGACCTTTGGGGCCGTCTAAGAAACGAATGGTGGCAGGTGAGTCGATTTGTGTAAAAAAATTATTTATTACGAATTTGTTCTGTGCTTTCATTGCTCTTTACTTTCTACTTAGGTATCATTAAAATGTTAATATAACCTTACAAAAGCTCTACATTCCATAATAACTTTCATCTAAGACCACATACATTGTATTTTGATGTGTTTATACTTGCAATACTTACATGGTGTCAATTTTTCTTGTCTAGCCCCTTTTTGTTGAGAAAGAGCCAAGAATCAATTTTTTCGGCATTGACACTAATTGAAAAAAATGTTAGATCTTTCTTCAATTACTTATAATTGAACAAAGGTATTACATTTTTTCTATACTTAACCTCACTTTCTTGGAGAGGGCAGTCCAACAAATAGTCATGATCAGCTGATAACGGCCGCCGGAGGCCACACTATTAACACAAACTGCTTTACCAACCAAGCCTTATTTTTTGACCTCCACATGCCATTTTGGACTTGGCAAGTTGTTTTGTTGGACTCTCAGCCTTTAACTGTCAATAATTCTGACGTGAAATTTGCATAATACTATGGAACAGAGTCTCAAATAAAGTGTTAAGTTAGATTCTTTTCTTAGTTTTTGAGATAAAAAGACAAACCAGGGAAATCCGAATCTACACTCTATTCAAACTAAATGCAAGTGGCGCGTAAACATTTACACGATGGAAGCACGTGAACAATTCTGAGGGCTAATACGAAGCAGGGCCGCATTATGGACGATCTCTATGAATTTTATAATGTAAAATATTAAAATAATATGACCCGGTATTAAGAACTTTAAAAACAAACTTTTATGGCACACCTAGTCATTCACTTACCTGCAAATTTCTAATATTAATACAAATTGTAGCTCCAACAATTAATAAACACCGAAAGAATTATATCGAAAGAAAATAAAGGTCCACTTGCAACTCAATACACCTCTGTAAGAAATACCGACTCTATGCACTCACCCGCCGGGTCAGACTTTATTGCCGGCTAGCCAATAGCAAGCCGATCACGTGCGAATCACGCTCTAGCCATGCAACAACTTGTATTTATGTTTCACTTGCGTTTAGTTTGGATAGTGTTTAGTTACAGATATGACTTATATTTCTTTGAAAAATTAAGGCCAACAAACTATTTAAAAAAAAACATTGATCGAATTTTTGCCAGTATCTCAATTTTAAAAAAAACAAGTTTTTTTGATTTGTACATTGACACAACCTTATGTTGGCACAAGCATGTAGAGTATGTGTGCAACAAGATGAACTCAACATGCTACGGTCTCCGTGTAATGTCCAAATATGTTAATCTAAAAACAGCTATGATGTTCTACCACTCAAACTTGGAATCTGCTATAAGATACGGTATTATTAGTTATGGAGATAGCCGTGATATGGAAAGAGTATTCATTGCCCAAAAGCGGGCTGTAAGGGTTTTGTTCAACATGAAGCCTCGTGACTCTTGCAGAGGCGTTTTCAAAGCCAACAAGATACTTGCCTGTAGTGCAATATATATATCCAAGAATGTCTATGGTACATAAGGAAAAATAAAGGGATGTTTGAAAGCCATGAAACCTCTAATGAATACCCAACAAGATTAGTCAATTATGTATTCCCAAGACACAGATTGACCATGTATGAAAAAGGTCCTTTATACAGTTGTCTAAAATTGTATAATTGTCTCCCAAATAGTGTAAAAATAATGAAAAGTTTGGATACTTTTAAGAATATTGTACACAAAATGCTAGTAGAGATAGAACCATATGATGTGTCAGAATATTTTGTAGTATTACAACAGTAGTTTGTAAATTTTGACAAGTTTCTGTTCTTATGTAACTGGACCAGTGTACGTAATGGGCCTGTTTCACACTTTTTTTTATTTTTGATTATGAATCTTAATAGTAAATAAAACACGAAAATGGTTTTTTTTTTCAATTTTTTTCGGCCGGGAAATGCCTTAAAGACGTTTTTTAAATTCAAATTTCTTGGGCCCGTGACGTCACGGGCCCAAAAAGCTGATTGGCTACTGTTTTGCGACGTTGACACGATTTACGGCAATATCAATACGTTTCTATTTGAGATTTGTGAAGACTGAAGAAGAAGAAAATTTACCTAACTTATATTTTCTGGCAAAATCGAAATAGACATAACACATGACCTCAATATCAAGGGGTGGCGTGGCGGTGCACACTGCACGAGTGGGTGGGTCTTTCATGGTTCCCCACGCTTTGGCACCGTATGTCGCCCCATAGTGGCTAGATTGCTCGAAAAGAGCAGAGGCCATAAAAACAAATAAAAAGTAACCTCAATATCAATTAATTTAAAAATATACCACAATCACAATGTTTTTCCCTTTTTTTGAGTTAAAAGTTACTTGCAGAATGATCACCAACTTGTAAGTTGTCCAGACCTAAATAAATCTGGTTTATAACAACTAGACATAATCTTGACAAACAAAATTTAATTAATTATCTCGACATATTCTGACATCGTTGGTTTTTGCCGTTGATCTTCTTCATTTTGCAATTATTCTTAAAGCTAACTCTCGAATGTGTTTTCTATCATCCCCTGAAATGGCTATCAAAAGGTTTTCCGGATGACCAAAATATTTTTCTCCTTTCTCTCAATTACGGGATCTATCACTTTTTTCAGTTCTTCAGGGAGGTGACAATACTGACAAGACACAAGACCAATTCAATTTGATTTCAAATCGGCATACGGTATACACTTGAACTTTTAACTTTTTGCAGGTTTTCAGAAAAACATTTAGTTTTATTAGCTCGGTTTACATTAAAGAATGACATAATGACATGACAGATTGATATAGACACGACACATGACCCACAAAACAACTACCTGCGTCTGTATGGTCGAGTTCGGACAACCGTTTATACAACTGTCTTTCTCTAGAGAATCGATTTCGATTCAATGTGCATGTCTGAGATTAGAACGGAGATCGAATTTTTCGGGGTTTCGATTACTAGTATAACCGGCAACGTCGCAAACGCAATTTCATTGCTCCAAATTAAAGCGTGCAGTTTACAATTTTTATACATTTTTTTAGTTAATAACAAAATTAGATATTGACGAGAAAGATGCTGAGGGGGATTTTATTAAAGAGTTATGTGATTAATTTCATTCTGGTAGTAAGAAATATCGAAAATCGATTGAGTGAACAAGGCCCATTTGTGGAAATAAAGGCACTTCATTCATTCATTCATTTTTGCCGCGGTCGCAGGCCCGATGGCGGCCGACAGGTACGAGCTGCTCGAGATGACCAAGCAGGACACACTCCTCGAGCAGATCGTCAAGCAGGCGCAGCACTTCATCATGCGCATGCGCACCGAGTACGTGCTCGACACGATCGCCAAGGAGGTGAAGGACCCGCTGATCAGCTCGCACTGGAACACGCTGAACAGCCCGACGCAGTCATGCGTCAAGATCAACATATCGACGCACGGGTACGACGCCGTCTGCCGGACGCCGCTGGTCATCCACATCGGCGAGAAGAGCCTCAAGTGCATCTGCAGGGACGGCAAGGTGATGAACATGAGCTACGAGCCGCAGGAGCTGCGCGACCTCATCTTCTGCCACATCAACCAGCACCAGATACTGGCGGTGGCAGCGCTGGCCAAGACCATGGGCTGGCAGGCGATCGGCAACTCCAACCATCTGGGTGAGTCTCAATGCGGAATGGGGGTGGGCAAAACGGAAACTATATTTAAACAGGATGTTTTTTTTAGGTTTTCCACCGCGATTTTCTCGCTCATTTTGCGCCCTACAAAAAAAAAACGTAAGAAACAAAAATGTGGCAATTTTGGACAGCTAAGTGGTGCTGCAAAAGAAATAGGCACCCATGGCCAACTTGTCGCGCAATATTAAAAAAACCTCAAATTGAGCAAAACTATAAATGGCCGTTTAGTTTATTTTACGCAAAACTTTTATATTGAAAATTGATGGCACTGAGAAGCTTTATCCACCCAGGTGCTCAAATAGTTTCAGCAAATTAAATTACACAGGGACTTCGGCTCTCTTGAGGCTATAAATTTTTTTTGTTTATTTCTTATTAAGCGATTTTCTCGCTTATTTTTTAAATATGACAATATTGCGCGACAAGTTGGCCATGGATGCCGATTTCTTTTGCAGCACCACTTAGCTGTCTAAAATTGCCAATTTTGTAGGCCGCAAAATGAGCGAGAAAATCGCGGTGGTAGACCTAAAAAAATCATCCTGTATATTTATTTAAATTTCTATATTTATTTTAATTTAAATTCCCAACAATCAGCATATTATTACAAGGAATTATATATGTCGTAGGCATCGGGCGTAATACGTCATTTCGCGGAAAGCCTAGGCATTACAGGTATTGCCGGCAAAAGCTGTAATAAAATAACTATTACCTAGTTTGACTGAAATTATGCGTCATTTCAGGGATTGACTTCTTCATGTTAGTCAAACAGAGTAATCGGTCGAACCATTGGACGTTACAGCGTCTGTCGTCATTTCGCGGAATGTCTAGTCATTACAGGTATTGCCGGCAAAGCTGTAATAAAATAACTATTACCTTGTTTGTGTTTGTCTTGACATCCCCGAGTTCCATTCTACAATTTTTCAACAAATGAATGAACAAACGGCAGTCAGACGCTGTAATGTTCAATGGTTCGACCGATTACTCTGTTTGACTAACAAGAAGAAGTCAATCCCTGAAATGACGCACAATTTCAGTCAAACGAGGTAATAGTTATTTTATTACAGCTTTTGCCGGCAATACCTGTAATGACTAGGCTTTCCGCGAAATGACGTATTACGCCCGATGCCTACGACATATAGACTAATTACTATTTTTCCAGAAATAATTTTTTTAGCTTCATTTTAAATCTAGTGGTATTTCTAATGCACTTTTAATTTCTTTTCGAATGTTATGTATAACAAAACACCATCGCAGAAAATTGATTTTTCCCAAAGTTATTATTAAATTTTTGAATCTGAAAATCACTATTTTGAAAAGATGATAAAATTTCACGTCCCCAATAGATTTTTACAAAAAGAAAGTTAACGGCTTCATGGGACTACAAATTTCGAATAAAATAGCTGTTTGGATTGAAGAAAATCAGTTACTCTGTTGTTCATTGCTTTTTACAAAATTTAAAAACAAAACTGGTAAAATAGAAATTGGTCGATAATTGTTATAATATTATAACGTAAGTTACAGTAATTACTGGAATTAAGGAATTTTTAATATTTTTAGCAATCTTGACTGAAACATTGCCATAAATAGTTGCTTTATGTGGATCAAGGCTATATATGTTATATTTTTCTTCTTAACCCATGTTTCAGTTATCAGTGTTATCACCAACAAATCAACATTTTCTTGAAATAACATTAAGCCAATTTGATTTATTTTATTTTTCTAAGACCAGATTAGTATTTGCCTCATGGGCGCAATCATAATGGGTATTAAATTTAATATTTGATATGGTGCAGTTAACACATTTTTGAATCTCTTCCATGCATTCAGAATAAACATGATCTTCACTGCAAAAATGGCAAGAGGTTCTTTTAGTACAATCTTTTGCATAATGTCCAATTCACAGAAATTAAAACATGACAAAATAGGTAGGTCTTCTATAAATTTGCATTTATCCCATTCTTAATAATTTTTCTTGTCTCTGAAAAGTTCTTTCAATAATCTCAATAAAATTAATTTTTTAGAGAAATTTGATTTTCTACTGGATTTGATTTTTATGTACCTTCACTGTAACTAATATGTCTAGCTCTTAATTCATCTAGTAACTCTTCCATTTTATATTCTTTTCTACTTCCAATAATTATTACTAATTTTTAATTTTGAAAAGATTTTAATTTAGATATTTCAACAATGTATTTATTTTTTTACTTATATTTACTTTGTCTTTCTATTTTTTCCATATTTTTTACCATTTCTTATTTCCTTAACATTACTTACGAAGCATTAACGGATTGATATGGTTTTATATATCCTTTTTTTAGTTTGAAGATTAGACTGAGATTTATTTGGTTTAATAATTAATACTGGCAGATTTATGACTTGCTTTAATTTGGGTTTGATTGATTAAGTTTCTGAATAAGATATTAGCTCAGCTTTATTTTTGTTTGTTTCCTCTAATTTATTTATTAATGTGTAAACTTGTTTCTGCAAATTATTCATTTTATTCAAAATGTTTTTATTTTTATTTACTTCCAATTTCTTTATCAAGATTGCATTGTTTTATTAAATGTCACAAACAATATCTTTAAGTAGTTTGTTCTCTTCTAAACAACAACAAATTTTAACCAAATTAATTTCATCCGTACTATGGTGTCTACAATTTTCACATAGGTACTCAATCTTTTCTTAACTCTTTATAGTCAGCTGCTTCTTTTCTTGTTAATTTAGCACTTGTCGAATCAGCTAAGTCTTGAGCACCAATTTTAAAATTAATTACAAATTGTTCATATTTGTTATCATCTGGATACTTTAGTGGTAAATAGCCATGTTTATCATCATCATCACTTATAATTTCTTTCGTGCCTGACAAATTTGACTGTGACAGATTATTATTTTTTCTTGCTCCTATAATTCCACATTATGGGCATCTGTGTTATGGGGCTATTTCTAAGTAAACCCTAGTCGCTAATATTGCCTTTAGAGGATATTAATTCTGGCCACAACTATTATAATTCAAGATTTTTCTTTCTGAATCTACTGTTTGGTACAATGTATACGGTCACAGACTAACGAGTAATACAGACAATTCCTTAGCGACATATGTCAAAAGGAGACTCGCTTTTTAGCGAAATATCTTCTAAAGGCATGAATAATATGGATTTTATTTGATTATACGTTAATCTACATAACAAATAGATTGTATTAGAACCAAATTTATGCTTAAAATACTGTCTGTCTTTCTGTAAATTGAAATGGAGACTTGCTTATTTTTGACACATGTCCGTAAGGAGGCTTCTGTTGCAAAGCTATTTATTCAGTGATACGGTGTATTAAACAAATTATTGCCGCTACTACTACAAAAACAACAGAGGGTAGTGTAGATGTTCCACCCAGAGATATAGAGGGGTAGAATACTTGTCAACGTGCGCAAGATTGCCAATTTTTCTACCGCCAAGTGCGACAAATTTAAAATAATTTGCTTTTTCAAATTTTTGTTGCATTCATTTACGTTTAGGTATAATTTTATATTGATGTGGAGGCAACTTTAGTCAAAAAAGTTTATTTTTACCTGGACCGTTTTCGGCGAATCTGCCTTGGTGCCTCATTAGGAGAAATCATTGAATCTGTTGAAGTTGAAGCTTGTGGTAGGCTCGGACCACTTTGTTGTTGGTCAGATTCATTTTCCGACGGTATAGAAGTTGATTGGAGGCATTTCTTATTGCCCACCAATTTGTGCATGTTCTTACAGAGCAAGACATGTTAATGAACACAACACGATTACAAAAACACGCCAGCAAAAACACTAAACCTTAAAAAGCAATTAAGAAGTAAGCACGTCAAAACGTAAACAAACTACAAGACAAGACTGGGTTAAAATGACGGCGATCTAAGCGCCCTCTGTGTGGCCGAAAAATCGGATGCGCAGTAGGTCAAAGCGCATTCTCTTCCTCCATATCCATAAATCACGTTTAACAAACTTTTTAAATAAACACCAAATTATTAGCTCGAATCAATTTGGCTTTAGAGAGGGAAAGTCTACTGAAGACGCCATGGATACGCTAGTAACTTACTGATATAATACATTAGACAATAACATACCGAGTTGAAGCATTTTTTGGACCTCTAAAGCGTTCGATAGTCTCTCATAGCCTATTGTTAGATAAACTACATTATTATGGAATCAGAGGAAATGTTCACAAGCTGTTAAAGAGTTATTTGTCTGGTCGTCGTCAACTGGTAGAAATAGATGGAGTGCGAAGTGGTTCTGGGGCAGTTTCCTGTGGTGTACCTCAGGGAACGGTTCTGGGACCGCTGTTGTTTATAATATATATAAACAGTCTTTTCTCCGTAAATTCAGCAGGACGAATCATAACATTTGCAGACGATACGACAATCACTTACTCCGGGAATTCATGGCCAGAATTGAAAACAAAGGCAGAGAAAGATTTCGCTAAAATAAAGAAATGGTTAGAATGGAATAAGCTGACACTAAACTGTGAAAAAACAACATACTTACCATTTACCTGCTATGCTTCAAGTTTGCCAAATATGGGACCCCCGTGCATACAAAATACTCGTATTCTGGAATCAGCATCGACCAAGTACTTGGGAATTATCATGGATCGGCACCTATGGTGGGACCTACAAGTGAGGCATCTTACAAACAAGATTAGAACATTATTGTGGAGATTTAAATACTTAAGAGATTTTTTAGGCATTCGAAGCCTAAAAATATTGTATTATGGGTTGATTCAGTCTCATTTAGCGTATGGTATCCTGGGTTGGGGAGCTGTAAACGACACAAACTTGGAAATGTTAAATGTTGTGCAAAAATGGATGATAAAAATTATCTATAGTAAAGACAGAACTTACCCTAGTGAACTCCTCTTTTCAGAGAGTGGTTTGTTTGATGTCCGTCAACTTTTCTTTTATAAGCTTGCACTTTTCACATTTAAGGGGAAAACACATCTGCAAAAAATAGAACATAAATATACAACAAGAATTAGAGATACGTGTTTTAAAGTACCAAAATGCCATAAATCCATTGGTCAAAAGAGCAACATTTTTATAGCTCCAAAAATATATAACTATTTGCCCGAAAACCTAAGAACAATTACTACCTATAAAAAATTTCGAAGTAAACTAAAAATTTATATTCTGGGTTTAGAAAGAAATATAATAAAGCAGCTATGGTAATTTAAAGAAAATAAATAAAAATGAAAAAATTTAACTCTCCTGAATGTGACTCTAAATCGACTTACTATGTAACTTACCTGATGTGAACTTACCCACCTGATTATGTACAATAATAAATGTATGGCCGAGCCACATACAAGCAGCGGTATGGCTGGTTCGTGGTGTTTTTTTAGTTTATTTACATTTTGCTCTCTTATACTTTACCTATATGTAAATATGTAAATAAACATTATTAGAGATGGGTTTTGGGTTTACCCCCATCGATGGGTTTAAACCCTTTACGGGTGGTTTCAAAGGGTGTAAACTAATGACACCCAAAAATGGGTGTTTTCAATGTCACCAAAAGCCAAAATATACCCTGGAATGGATGGAATTTTTGAAGGGAAGCAAAGCCACTGGATTTGGAGCAAAGAAGAAGAAGAAACGCGATTTTTGTTTGTTTTTTGTCAATGAAACCTAACTATTATATTTTGTAAATATGTCAAATATCAGCTCCTTAGATGCTGTCGAGTTATTTAATCGAGTATCGAGTCGAACTTTTTAGAAAGGAATCGCTCCGATCAAATTAAAATGGCGGATTCGACTCGAATCGAGTAAAGGAATCTGCCTGCAGAAATATAAATGGAATAATAAACCCTTTTAGATGAGAAAGTGGAGAAAATGAATTTAAATAAGGGGTTTTTTCATTTATTTAATATTTAGTCATCGTTATTTTAATTTAGGATAATGTAATAGATAAACGACTAAATTTCTAATTTCGCCTGCAACATATTTTTTACTTTTTATATCTTCTTGCAATGTTTTTGTTGTTTATAGCTTTTAGATATGAGTATTTGGTATTAAATTAAACGTCTAGATGTCACCAATCAAAATATGCCAAAAACTAGTGTCATAATTTGACACCCGGTGCCAAAAAGGGTGGAAACCTTGACACCCTTGACCCTTGACCTTGACACCCTTGACCCCAAATATGAAAAAACCCGGTGTGAACCCATCTCTAATTATTATTATTATTATATCTCTGGTTTCACCTCATGTTGCGCGTGTTCCCGTCTAGGCAGCGGGACGGTGGAGCCCCTGGGCAACGCCAGCTCCTGCCTGCTGGCGTCGCCGACCGGCGACAGGATAATAGCGGTGCGGTGCGAGCCGCAGGGGGTGCAGGTACTGGTGGCGCACTCGCCCCGCAGCGACTTCTTCCCCAGCCGCCTGGTGACGGAGCGCAAGTGGGAGCACCTGGGCGGCCAGTTCAGGGACGTGCGACTCGACAAGATGGAAGGACGCAACTTCCTCCACAAGATGGAGCTGCTGATGGCCAGTCTCACGAGCAACTCTTAGGTTTTAAGTGCTAAAATGTTTCGACGGTAATATAAGTTGTGACGATGGATCGTTGGTGAATTCCCTCCAGCCGCAAATTCAAAACTTTTTAACCTCCGAGAAAATATAGGTGTCCAAATTTTTAGCTTGATTGACCTGATGGTTACAAAAATATTATAATATATCAAAAAATCATTTTTCAACCTTAACGGTCTAGATTGGAAAAGAGCGACATTTGAATACCCGTCTTTACACAGGATGATTTGAAATTCAAAAAATATTTTTAGCTATGACTTCGTTAAATCCATATACCTATAGCAACCTATACCGCGCAAGAGAGACGTCCGACCGGGGGAATAACTTGGCGGCCATTTTTACCCCAAAATGAGGCGGGAAATTTGAGATATTTTATACGGGTGGGTTCCATAAGTAATGTTATGTCTTGGTTGTCATTTTGTGTAAAATGGAAATTATTTTAGTTCAAAGTACAACATAGGTCCACTATTTTTGTTGGTTTTAATTTTAAATTAATGCATTCGGGAAACGAAGCAGTTAAATAGGTTGAGAAATTGTACAACTTAATCAAAATAATATTTTAATCATCATAAGGAGAAGTAATATAATTATTATTGTACATTACACTCTATACAATAGCTACAAAAATATGAAAATATTTTTACCTAACATTTTCATACACTATTACTTGGTATAATTATTTCTTTGAATACTTTTAATAATAATAACCTATTTTCCAGGAACATATTTATACCTGTTTCTGAATTTTTAGGTAGCTAGTTTTATTCCTTAGAGCTTTTTATTTTTCTTTGTTTAAAAAATACAAGCAAAGGAAAACTTGGTAACTTCAACTTCTACCACTTTAATCTTTGCTTCAAAAATGAAAGTGAAGTGATTTTTAATACGCTCTTCTTTGATAAGCTTCAATAATTTTGCTGGCGGTGATCTGCGCAGTTAACAGGTTTACTTGCTGCTGCTGTTTGCATTTCTTCGGTAAATTCTATTTGCTCCAGAAATGCGGTTCTCTTCGTTGTATCGAGAATTACAATGTCTCCATTTTCCTTATCTCCCCGAGTTATTTCTTGAACTTCTTCTTGAATATTATAGTCGATGACACCTAGGGTACTAAGCCACTTTCTAAATTTAGTTTCTTCTCTTGAAAACCTAAAAATCAGCAAGAAATCAGAAAATATAGATGAGACAAAAATAATATTTGGCAAAAAATTATACCTAATTACTTACCTATGGAATGCAATTTCACAATCTGGATGTAAAAGCCTCTTTGCATTTGCACCAGGTCATGTTTTGATCTTGTATAAATATGAGAACGAAAAGCTATCAACCGTACAAAAGAAAAAATCGCGATTAAAAACTAAAAACGCATCTCTCATCAAAAAAGCATGTCACGGTGACTTAAGGTGGATTTATAAACTCGACGTTTGCGTTGGCGCTCGCCGTTGCCGTTTGCGTCGAAAATTCAATCCCAATATTTTACGTGTAACCGTTTATAAACGCCACCGTCGAACGTTACCGTCTGCGTCCGATGCATCGAATTGATAAGTACAATGGAAGTCGCACAGGTACCACTTTCATTGTTGTTTGGGGCAGCCAACTCTAGAGAGAGATAGGCTTCAACTGGCAATAAGTAAGACAAGGACGCCTAATGAACGTGTCAGCTGATTCAGGCAAAGGAGGTATATAGGGATGTTGCATATTAATGGACGAATTTAATGGGCATGTTCCGTAATTATCTTTATTGTATGATCTGTATTCCGAAATTCGGGGCTTGTTTGTAGGAATGAGAATTTTTCTACACTATAACCACAGTTATGTAAATATAGCACAGAAAAAAGTAGTGAATTGATTAAAAAATTACCTACATGGCAATTTTATGTACCTGGAAGTAAATTGAGACAAATAAAATACAAATTCCACAATAAAAGTTTATTTTAAAATAAAGGCGACAAAATATCTAGGATAAGGTATACATTTTCAACTTTAATTACTTATCTTACTTAACTGATTTATTAATTTTAAAATTCAATTTAATAGGAAAAGCATGTAAGACAGGTAGCTTTTACATACTTTTATATAATTTTTAATGTTTAGGCATCTAACAAAAAGAATTACAAATAATTACCTTATTAAAGGGACCAGAACCTCAAGACTAACTCCATCTTTGACTACGAAGAGCTAGGTTCATTAGCACAATATTTTGCCAGTTTTTCCCTTGATATAGTTTCTATCATGATCTCCTGTTATGCATTTATGCATTTGGTACATCCAAATGCATAACAGGAGTTGATCCTCTTTTTTGTAATTTAAATAATATTAAACCAAACACCAAGTAAGAAAACTCAACGCCGTTTTATACGAAACTGCCACCAAGACACGAACTCAAATCAAATATAAATAATACAATAATAATTACTTCTATTGAGCCTATTCCTATTGGGACTTGGGACAGAAGGAAAATTAAAATGACGTTTGACAACGGAACTCGTTTGAGGCACAGGACACAAAAATAGAAAGTTAGGACAAACACCTCTTTTGTGTTATGTGGTTTTTGCCGGAATCAGCTGATTTATTTACTATTTCACTTACTCAAGTTTGGCTGCCAGTTTCTCTCTCTACACTCCTTCCATCTACTTGTCAATTCAATGGTCCGATGCCGTCCGAGATAAACTAATTTCATCTTTCACGTTCCGTCGTTCACATTTCTGGACGCAAACTGCGAAGGTCACCGTCAACTTCGCCAACGCAAACGTCGAGTTTATAAATCCACCTTTATGATTTTACCGGCGCCTTCAAAAAGTATAATGCAATTTAAATTATACTGTATACAAAAATTTAAACAAGGAATAAGGTAGCCACCATTAAAACTGTCAAAATAGGGTTAAAAATGGCGGCGAATTCCATCTCTTTTCGTTCCCTGCGCCTTGCCGTGCGCAATAGGGCCAAAAGCGGTATATGTTAATATACAGGTATATGGTTAAATCAAAGGATAAAAATAATTAAATAATAATTTATTAATAAAATAATTAATAATAATAAAATTAATTCATGAAAAATTGGTAAGAATCTTTCCATATCTAAAGAAAGAAAAAAATTAGTGATATAAATTACTCTTATAAATATTTTTCATTTTAAAGATGGCTGATTAAGCACTTATTATTGTTGATGCCTGCATGATGTAGCACATCATATTCCAAAATAAACTAAAGTAGTTTACTAAACAATTTAAAAAGTAAAACATGTATACCTACATTAAAAACAAAAACAGAAAAACAAATTGAAGGTTTAAAACGTGAAAATCAGTGTTGAACAGATTACCTACCGAAGGTAATAGGAAACTTAGTTTTATAAAAAAAATATATTACTTAAGGTTGATAGCATTGTTCCAATTTATGTAATGTTACCTTGAGTTGTATTATTATTATCCCAAAATTTTAAAGGGTAATTGACTGAGAGACACGTCGGAAATACATAAATATATGAAGGTCAAGGAAAACAAATGGTATCTATTTTTTATTGGTAGTAGTAGGTCAATAATATCTTTTACAAAAAAGGCACTTTTTAAATAAATAATGTCTTTATTTGTATCAGTAATAATATAAAGGCTTTTCGGTTTTATAAGTGGCTTACTCAAAATATTTCGGCTATTTTTTGACAGAAAAAATCGGTGGCAGGTGTGATTGATAGCTCTTCTGAGGGGCCTTCTTTCAAATTATCTGGAAAAAATATTAATGACACATTTTTTATGAAGCGAAATATCCCACTTAATTTGATGTGTCACACTTTGCCAGTTTGTTCTGCATTTAATACAAAAATTTGAGGAAATTTATTGGTACAATAATTTGTGATAGGTATAAGTAATAATAAATAATCGATTATGAAAGTAGGCATATAGTAGGCTTTAAAAATTTGAAAATGAAGTTATTTACATGCACTTAATCGAATGTTGAATATAAGTAAACCAGAGTTATTATTTTATTTTAAATAATAAAAAATGCTAAATTTGTAGACATTCTTTTATTGTATGAAAATAAATTTAGAACCCAATATCCAATGCCAAATTTTTGTTGTAAATACAGAACAAACAAACAGGTGTGACACATAAAATTTAATGGGGCAATTTGCTTTACAAAACACACATAATTAAAGATTTTACAAATAATTTAATTTTCGAGCTCAAGTGGGTCCAAATTGTACGATAAACCATACAAACATAACTAATATCATAAATTCTTTTAGTTCTTGCAAACAATTTTATGTCAAAAATAAAAAAGTAAATAGGAAAGCCTATCGATCGCACCCACCACCAATTTGTTTTGTCAAAAGACAGCGGATATTTTGAGTGAGCCACTTATACATAAGCCACCCTATTTATTATGCCAAAGCTTGCATGAGTAGTAGTATTTTAATTATCTACGAGTTATCCTAAACTGAAAAGACATCCTTGGTACCAGGGACTCTTTACTTTAAAGGGTCCCTGCTTGGTACATTTACTTTACTTTAGCAGGCCTGAATCCCGTAACGTTTTATCATTCACATCTATTATAGTTATGTCCATCGGTGGGCATTTTTTCAATGTTGTCCAAGTTATCAAATAAAAGGCTCAAATATATTCAAACGAAATTTGGTATGCATTATTATATAAGGGGTGATAATATCAACATTTTTTTAACCAACCAGTGGCAGCGTAACATAGTGCATGCGTTCTTGAAAGATTTTTTATTAAAATCAACAGCGTTTCTGAAACAAAGCCGTTTAGACCATAGACATTAATTAATAGATGGAGCAATTCATTCATAAATTACCAAATATTTACATGCCAACATTATTATGGCAAGCGGACGTGAGGGGTCAAGCTCGATAGAATCTTCACTGAAAACTTTCAAGAAAAATAAATCGGTTTTCCGCTATTTTTTTGGAAAATTTGAGGTTATGTTGAAAAATGCCTTTATGAAAGTTTTAGATTGTTTTTAATATCTATAACTTTTGTATAGGACATTTTTTGCTAGGAGGTCACATTTCGCCGAAAATCGCAAAAAACAGTTTCAACTCCTAAACATTTTACCATTTCGACTGATGTGTTTAATTTTTGTTTTTTCTCTTTGTTGTGACCTTAAACTAAATTTTCCGGATGGTCCTTGCTTGTTAATAATTCTATTTATTTTTAAACTTTAAAATTCGCCTTGGCACTAGCCTATTAATAAACTCCTTTCGAGGTGCACGCCACTGTTGTTTTTTTTTAACTGATTATTACATCGACCCTTAAAGTGTGGCTTTAGAGATGGGAGAGGGAAGTATAGGGGTAGTCAAAAAGGTTCTGTTCAATTTGGGCAATAATAACATTTCAAAGATTTAATCGACATAATAAAATCAAATGATATATTAACAAAAATATTTAATATCCTCCTACAAATCCTAAGAAACCTGCCATAAAAAATAAACTTGCCATCGCAAAGAATATCATCTGCTAGAGCAAATAAATGGTACTACAATAAACATGGTTTTAAAAATGCATCTTGAAGCTTTAAAAGACAAACTAAAAATAAAATCAAATTATGCCACAAGGAAACTTGTGCGCGCAGCATTTCACGCCATTTTTAGTTCTTAATTTTAAAGCTTATTAACTAGTCATGCCTCGATCACGGCGATGGCCTCCTTCTTCTCCTCTTCCAGCTCCTTCCCGGTTATATCCAGGAGCCTCCTCGCCGCATCGTCGATGCTCAACCCCTGGACGATCTCCCACCTGCCGCCCTTGATCCGCACCGGAAACGAGAAGACGACGTCCTTGGGCGCGCCGTAGCTGCCGTCGCTCAGCACCCCCATGGAGACGATCCGGTCGGGGCCCGTGCCCAGGAACCAGTCGCGCATGTGGTCGGCCGCCGCCTTGGCGGCCGACATCGCCGACGACATCTTCCTGGCGGCGATCACGGCCGCCCCCCTCCTCTGGACGATCTCGACGAACTGGCCGCGCAGCCAGGCGTCGTCGCCGACCGCCTCGGGCACGGTGACCTTCTGCGAGCAGAAGATGGCGGTGGCGTGGGTGGCGTCCGGGAACTGGGTGGACGAGTGGTTGCCCCAGATGATCAGGTTGGTGACGTCCTGGATCGGGACGCCCAGCCTCTGGGCGATCTGCGCCTGCGCCCGGTTCTGGTCCAGCCGCGTCATCGCCGTGAAGTTCTCTTTGGGGATCGACGGGGCGTACCGGGAGCAGACCAGCGCGTTTGTGTTGGCGGGGTTGCCCACGACCAGGACCTTCACGTTCTTGCTGGCGTACTTGTTCAGGGCCTCACCTGAGAGACAAATTTAATTGTTGGAGTGCAAGCCTAACTAAATGGACAGAAACTGACTACACTGCAGGGGATTAAAAAATACATTTTAAATATAAATTTGGTTCTATACAATCTCTTTGCTAGGTATGTATGTAGATTCTCGTAAAATTAAATAAAATGCATAATGATTGTCTCTTTAAAGATATTTCGCCTAAAAGTGAATCTTCTTTTGGCACGTCACTAGAGAATGTCTATGCTGCTCATATACAGGGTGTAAATTGAATAAGTGCAAAACAATTCAAGGGGTGAATCTTTGAGTAATTCTAAGACCAAAAGTCTATATAAACATAGGTCCACTAATGCTTCGTTTTCAAAATACAAGGTGTCAAACATTTTTCAAATAATTTAAGACTAGAATAAAACTATTAATATGGAAAAAATATCGAGTATACCCTAGTTTTTTTTAATTGGTAGTTTTAATTTTTTATTGTGTTGTCCCGGAGGCATGCAATAAAGTGATTTTTATTTTTTTTTTCTCAAAAACGAAGCGTGATATGAGAATAATTCAAGAGACAAAAAAGTTGTATTTTTAGTTGCTGAATGCGAAAAATAAAGTTTTAAAAAAAGTCAGTGGCGCACATTTTTTTTTACAAAATTATTGGTTAAGGTGCCCTCGGGACGCCACTGTACTTAATAATTTTAATCTAGTAGGGGCTAAATTAGCCTCTTTCTACCATAAATAACACTGCCAAATTTCAACAAAATCGGCTAAAGGATTATTAAGATATTTACGAAAAAGCGATTATTTAACAAGAGTATGACACCCTGTATCTTGAAAAGGAAGCATTACCGGACCTACGTTTATATAAACTTTTCGTCTTAGAATCACTCAAAGATTCACCACTTGAATTTTTTCGAACTTATTCATTTACACCCTGTATAGTCTGTGCTAATAGTAGCAAGCAGTTATTTTCAAATAATATTTTTCTGGAATAGTATTTTACCAAGTAAAATAACTGAGATGCAACTAACTAACAAGCTTAAAAGTTCAAGTCCACTATCATTAAAAAGCTTTCAGCTATGGAGGACATTATAATTTTTAATTTTATAAAACCTAAGTGCATACCTATTTTTTTCTATTCTTGGAAGAAATCAGCTAAGAAAATTAACCTTTTAGCTCGCTAAAAAGGTTTTTGTCTAAAATTTTTTGGAAAGTTTTCCATATACACATACTTATTTGATTTTAAAATAATGTTGATAATGACATGACAAACTATAACATGATAAAATTTGTTTTTTTGCCAATATTTTAATATTTTTCATTTTTGTCAGAAAAAAATCCCCTACCTAACAATGCTAAAAATTATTTTTAAGCTAGCTCACTCAACAAATAATAATAACAATCTACTTATAAAAGTTTGTGAGTATAATTTTGGGATTTTTCATTTGAAGTATTTCAGGCATGGGCTTTAAAAAAATTAATAATAATAATAATAATAATAAGTTTATTCAACAACATACACACATAGGTTTTTATATGATAATCAAAATAAACAATATCAAAGATGTAATTGAATAAACTAAATGAACCTCCAAAAGCAAGGCTTGTCCGGAGGTAAGTATTTTTAATATATTTATAATATGTATAATATTTATTAAAGAATATTAGAAAAATTTTAGTTAAGTGCACAAGAATTATTTATTTCTTCATAAATTTATATTATTTCAACTTATTTATAAATTATAATATCTGATATTGATAAATCTGACCCAATAATCCATTTCTTAACTTCAATTTTGTATCTTTTAAAACTTCTTAAATTTGTTATATGTTTAGGAATCAATTCAAATAGATAAGGCACGATATATTTAAAATTTCTTTGACCAATAGATTTATTAACTCTATCTTTTATAACAGTATCGCATCCTCTTCTTGTACTATAATAGTGTTTATTATAATTAAATATGTTTTTATTTATTATTATTATTATTATTATTTATTTTTAATATATTGCCAAAATACCAAGCTTTAATTTGATTATTGAAGGAAGGAATAATTTTATTTAAGTTGAGGTATTAAAAGGTTTGGGGAGTTTTGCAAACATTGTCCTTACTATGTGCAATGAGATGAGTTAAAAACTAAATTTTTCAAGTTCGTACTATGTTAGGAAAATTATAAGATTGTGTTTAGTTTAGTGAATACTCATACCAAAAACAGATATAAAATTTTTGAGATGCCAAGCGCAAATTAAACAAAAAATTCCAACCCAAGTAATGAAGTTGTATTATGTCTTGAATCAAACAATTTAAAAAAATTATAGAGATGCCTTTAATAATCACAGTCGCAAAAAAAATTAAAACGAAGAGAATCATTCAAATAATCAATTTATCATTTTTAATTCTTTATTAAAAACTGTTTGAATCAAAACCATTCATTCTACCTGCTGCACCAAAGTTTAAAAACGAAATTGTGGTGCACAACCACCAAAGTATCGAATTACACATTCAAATATCATTACCAAATTGGGGTCATGCATAAGGTATTTCAACAATCAACCAATTTAATTATCCATTACCTTGGACTTTGAAAATCTTCACGTTGGCACTTAAAAGGTCCTTCCGTTCCATGCCCTCTTTCCTGGGCATGGCGCCAACGAGGAATGCCGCGGAAACATTTTTGAATGCGACCTCAGGCTCATCGGTCGGCACGACATCGTGCAACAGAGGCAAGGCGCAGTCGGCCAATTCCATGACGACGCCTTCGAGGACCTCCATCATGGGCGGCACGTCGAGCAGATGCAAAATGAGGGGCTGATCTGGCCCGAAAACATCGCCCTTGGCGATCATGTACAGCAGGGAGTAGGCTATCTGCCCTGCGGCACCAGTGACAACGACACGGATCGTATCAGTCTGAAAAGAAAACAAATTATATAACACCTTACCCTAACAATATGTTTAATCGGGAACAATGATTGTTTTAACTTACCATATTGATTTGTTAAAGGTTTATTCGGCTGCAGAGAACTGAATAAAGGCAATACGAAAGATCAGAGCATCAAATCTCTAGCTCCTGTTGACTTCTAGAACGTCCTTTGACCTCTAAAGTGATAAAAACAACGATACAAGTTCGTTTTATAATATCAAGATCGAAAACAACCTGCCTGATGGAACGGGACGTGACGCAAACTTAATAAATTTGAGGCTTATTTTAAGATGTTTGGCAAAGTTATATATATTATTTTTGTCGTGTTTACTTACGAAAATAAAAATTCTCAAGGTATTCTGTGTTGAACAATTATTTTTTAAAGGAAACTTGTCTATGCACTACGCAGAGGTCACAAAGGTCATAGAAACAGAACACTCAACACTCATAGACAAATAAATGAGTTGCTTTTTTCGAAGCGACAGAACACTAAGGTTAGGTCGTGAGGTCGCGGTCAGAGTAGGAAAGGTTAGTTCATCGAACCTGGACCGACACTACCAGGAGTTCACTGCACCATACAGACCCAAACATAGGCCCTGTTTCAAGCAGAGAAATTGAATTTCTCTGGTTTCAAGCAATCGCCGCTGGCGCTACACGACGAAAAAAGTCTACAGGGTGGTTTAATCTTAAAAACAGCATTGTTGCAGAATTTTTCATAAAATAAAAACTAAAAACAAGTAAATGTGTCTCTACAACGAATTTAATATCCAAAATAAAATGATTGTCTGGTATGCCCCTTTAATTTGACAAGTTTACATGACGCGCTTTGACCTACTGCGCATCCTATTTCAAGGCAAATTTAATGGCCGCCATATTGTCCTCACTTTGAATTCAAGTTTGCAGTTTGTTCTCAGCGGTCAGCGGTAGTTGTTGTTTATTTTCAGCAGAGAAATGGTCAGTGTTTTTGGAAAATGTCGTGTGCAGTACCAAGCTGTAATTAAGTCTAGGAGACCTCCGGGAATATCATTTTTTCGGTAAGTTTAGTAAAAACAATCGCCGAAATTTTGGGCACCATAGGCATATGTATAATTTTAATGATTGAATATGTGGTTAAAAATTCTTAACATTTTGCTGCTGATGCCTTTACTGTGCATCGTGGCGAACGAGGACGAAGACCTCTGAAGCAGTCTGCAGTGCCAAGTCTGTTAACAATGATATACCCATTGCCCATGGATGACCGCCACTTTTAGTAGGCAGTTCGCGCAGCTTGTAGCGTATTATCCCTACTCCATTTCTCTGAGATTTTCTTAAGAAAAACGAGACTAAAAACTCACCCAGATTGAACAAACGATCCCTAACCGAAGGAATAAGCCGACCCACAGAGATCATATAGTATGTATATTATGATCTCTATGGCGCGCGCCGAATGTCGGGCGAAAACAGCGGCCGGGCCGGACGTAAACACGGCAAAAATTTTTCAAAATTTCGGGTTTTCCGCGGGTTTTCGCGAAGTTTCGATGTTGCAAAAGGTGCAAAATAGGGTGGTGATCAGTTTGAGCTAAATTCATCTCCATTATAGAGGTCAGATTCGTGTTCAGGGACCTCGAAAATGGGGGGTAGCCAAAATTTCAAGAAAATCGCGCGGTGCATACGGTATCTTCCATAATTACCATATTAGGTATGTTCTTCAGATAAGTGATTAACTAAGCCATTATTATGCTGGAAGGAACTATTGCAATGTGATTCTAAAGCAACCTCACAAGCGTACAATCAAAGTCTAGAGAATAATATAAGTCAGCTCACTTCTTTCTTCTCTCGGAGAAAACAACAATTTTTTTGCGACTGGTCGTAAATCAGCCTCGAACCGCTCTCAGCTACATATAGACCGGGAGATAGTGACAGATTTTTGGACGTGATTTTACTCAGTATGCCTTGCAAAGGGCATTATGTGGCACATATTCTCATACTCGTAATAATAAGGTATGAATCAGAGAGTCATCCTGGGTTCTTCATGTGAAAAACGGAGTTTTCAATTATTCAAAAAATATGCGTTTTGATATGATTTTAGTCAGGCTGCCATGTGTTTTATAATGAAGTTCAAAATAGAAAAATCCTCGGAAAACCATATAGGCATACCGTTAGCGTGGGTTCAAAGGGCTATTATTATTGTCACGTGAACTTGTATTTTAATAATTAGTTTTTCCACGTTTCTGAACAGGCTGCCAAGGAGAAGTATGCAAGTGCTTGTTATGAAAATGCTGAAAAAAGGATGGCATACCTTTTACGCTTGTCCAAGTACTGTTTAAATTGAATGTTATTTAATAATTTAAACGATTTATTCGATGTTAAGTGTACTTGGATATGCGCAAACGGTATGCCATCTTTTCTTCAGCAGTTTGATAACAAGAGCTTGCATACTTCTCATTGGCAGCCTGTTTAGAAACGTGGAAAAATTAATTATTAAAATACAAGATCACGTGGCAATAATAGCCCTTTGGACCCACCCTAACGGTATGCCTATGGTGAATTTTCTATTTGAACTTCATTATAAAACACATGGCAGCCTGTATAAAATCATATCAAAACGCATATTTTTCGAATAATTGAAAACTCAGTTTTTCACATGAAGAACCCAGGATGACTCTCTGATTCATATACCTTATTATTGTGAGAATATGTGCCACATAATTCCCTTTGCAAGGCATACTGAGTAAAATCACGTCCAAAAATCTGTCACTATCTCCCGGTCTATAAGCTTATTTTCTGATCAAAAAAGATATCGATCGCCGTACTCCGTTGACGGCGGGCCGAGGGAGCGGGAGACGGCAGGGGGGAAACGTTTGTTTACACAAGGCCGAGTGCGCCGACTTATAGTATTCTCTAGAAATTGGTACAATCACAGACATATATAGCTATATATGTCTGTGGTACAATGTTCAAATTCATGTAACCTCGAGTCGACCAATGCAATCGTGGAACCCAAAGTGCGTTTTAGTCCCTCGTCAGCTAACCTAACCTAACTTATGTACTTTGTGGCTGTCAGCTGTCAGGGAACCTATATATTTTGTGGCTGTCAGCACAAAATATATAGGTTAGCTGTCAGTGTCAGTTTTATTTACAGTTGTTTTGAGAAGCTACGGATCTCATATATCTAGCAAATTGTATCTGGTATTTATAATAGTTAAAAAGTGAAAAATGGATTTCCAAAACCGCCCCGGCGGGAAGACCGGTGGCGGCGGCGTGGCGTCATGGTCGGAAACCAACCGAGATCGCAGGGAGAGGTTGAGGCAGCTCGCCCTCGAAACCATCGACTTGCAAAAGGACCCCTACTTTATGAAAAACCATTTGGGCTCCTACGAATGTAAACTCTGCCTCACCCTCCACAACAATGAGGGAAGCTACTTGGCCCACACGCAGGGCAAGAAGCATCAAGCGAACTTGGCGAGGCGTGCCGCTAAGGAAGCCAAAGACGCCCCTAGTTTGTTGCAACCGGAGAAACCCAGGGTCGAACCGAAGAAGTTCGTCAAGATTGGTCGCCCCGGCTATAGAGTAACCAAGCAAAGAGATCCTGAAAACGGCCAGCAAAGTTTGTTGTTTCAAATCGATTATCCGGAGATTGCTGATCATGTCTTGCCTAGGCACAGGTTTATGTCGGCTTACGAACAGAAAATTGAACCTCCAGATCGTAAGTGGCAGTACTTGCTTTTTGCTGCCGAACCATACGAGACGATAGCCTTTAAAGTACCGAGCAGAGAAGTAGAGAAAACCGATAGTAAGTTTTGGACGCATTGGAACAGAGATACGAAGCAATTTTTCCTGCAGTTTGCATTTAAATTGGAAAATAAGAAGCAACCGACGATAGTAACGAGGCCACCCATGATGGGGGGCGTTCCACCACCCCCGATGCTACCTGTGCCCCCTCCGCCCAGGCCGCCTATGTTTAATCCCATCCCACCTCCACCGCCGATGATGAGGGCCGTGATGCCAGTACCTCCCCCGCACTAACAACATTTTATGGCATAATTTGTAACTCCCATGTTTCGTAATATTAGTAAAATGAAAATGAAAATAATACATTTTGTGGTATGTCTGCGTTTTAATTTCATCATTAACCTCTCTTCCAACAAATACCAAAGAACTAGCAACAGCATGAGCAGACAAAAGTTACACTAACTGCAGAAGGGTGTGGATTTTTTATTACTAATTTTGGACTTAGGACATAATTTTTGAAATATTGCAATTTGGCTGTATTTTACGATTTTTTTTATTTATTTTAAGCATGCAGAAGTTACTAGGCGGAACATGCATAAAATACCTATGGATTTTCCAAACATGTCAATTCCAAAAATGTCACTTTAGTAACTGACTCAATTTTTTTAAACAACTCTTCCTATTTGTGTTTTCCTATTGCATAAAAATGTCGTCCAGAAACAGAAGGCCCCAAATTGTAAGTCTTCCTAAATATATTTTCGTTTTTCGTATGATGATGTTAATCTGGCTTGCAAGAGCCCCGAAGAAAGGGCAGCAAGAACACTCAAAGCCCGTCGGAGGTTTAAAGCCATCACCAGACTGGTGATGGCAAATTTGTTTTGGCTGGGAGATATCGAAGACACTTTAGGAGACAACGCCCTTCTGAACATTCAAAAACTGACTAGGAAAAAAGTGAAGAAAAGTACCCTAACTACCAAGGTAAGTCTATTGGATAATTTGAAATATGGTGAAGGCATTGGGTTTATACCTCAGACAAATATACCTACCCCGCTTAGTATATTTTCTGTGATAGTTACTATATAAAAATGTAGATCGCTCATTGGAAAAGGTGACATGGTAAAGTAATACCTAATAAGGCTTTTACCACAGAATAAATAGCTTCACAAAGCTATTTATTCTGTGCTTTTACTCAATGGTTACACCCACAGAATATATACGCTTCCGCGTAGCGTATATTTTCTGTGGTTACACCTAATTTTTATTTGATATTACGTTTTAGGAAAAACTTATCCTTACAAAACCAAAAGAAGACAGAACGGACGAAGAAAAACATTTGTTGAATAGATCAATTGGAGGACTGAAATGTTTTAGGAGATATCCCCCGGTAAAATACAGTTCAAACCTCGGTCAAAGATCATCATGATCTTTGCCTCGGTTTAAAATATAAATAATGATGTAAGCTCAAATTCCCAGTGTTAATTAGCACAATTATTATTAGTTCGTTTTTACTCAATGGTTTAGCAACGATTCACACGGTTCAAAATGTGCATGAATATACCTACATCCGTAACAAAAAATACAATTTTTAGGTGGGACTATACTTACCTAGTGACCAGTGATTTTTAATAACCCTACTATAATCACTGCCATGATTCAACCAAACTTATGGTAGGTACCGTCAGTGTTTAGGTAGGTTTTTTTCTACTCCTTCAGTCACAAAATTCCATCCCTTCATGGTCACTTTTTAGGGTTCTTTTACTACAAGCGATTTTCTAAATGGCAAGGGTAATACTCCGCAAAAGTGGCCCTAAAGGGTTGAAATTCTAGGGGTGTCTGAAGAAGTAGTTATGACGCTACCAAGTGTGATTGAACTGGGAAATCTACCTAATTTATAAGTTTGAAAAATCAGCAACAATATTTTTTGTCGGAAATTAAAAATGTCCAAATGTTGCTAAATTTCTACTTTTTCGCCAAGTTTATTATACAGTGTCTGCCAGAAAGTTGGATACAAAGGGGAATTTTCTTTATTTGAAGTTTCTCAAAAAAAAAATATTCTTGATAAAAGTTGGTGCTTGTGCTAAAATCCACCCGCAAAAATTTTGAAATTTCGATTCGTGTACAGGGTAGGATGAAAAATATGAAAATTTCTCGAGAGTAAAGTACCCCTATTTTTAGAACTACATCAGAGTGGCACTAAGAAAAGTTGTTTGGAATCTCAAAACAATGTCAAATATGAACTCACAGCCACCTACCCAAAAGAAAAAAATTCACACTTTTCGCATTTTTTATTCATCACGCTGTATAATTTTTATAGTTGAATTCTCATTTATTAAAAAACTCTTAAATTGTTGCTCTGTTAAAATATTTTTATCTTCCACAGATTAGATGCTATGTTATGTTTGAAATTGTAGGAGTATTTTACCTGGATACAAAAAAACGACAAACTTTGCAGAACTTTCAATTATTAAATGTTTTTAAGATGCTAGTTAAACGTAAACAAAAATCATTGGTATCGTACTGTCATGCTCGAAGATGTGCCTCAAAATACATATATAACATTATGTATTATACAGCGTGATGAGTAAAAAATGCACAAGTGTGAATTTTTGTTTCTTTTGAGTAGGTGGCTGTGAATTCATATTTGACATTGTCTTGAGATTACAAACAACTTTTCTTAGTGCTACTCTGATGTAGTTCTAAAAATAAGGGTACTTTACTCTTGAGGAATTTTCATATTTTTCAACCTACCCTGTATACGAATCGAAATTTCAAAATTTTTGCGGGTGGATTTTGAGTTTAAGCACAAGCACCAACTTTTATCAAGAATACTTTTTTTGAGAAACTTCAAATAAAGAAAATTCCCATTTGTATCCAACATTCTGGCAGACACTGTATAATCTATATGATCTATTATATTTAAAAAAGTAGAAATTACCTGTACAAAACTTCGAAAATAAAGTCAAATTTCACAAAACTTCGTGAAGAAAGTCTAAATTTAAAATGTATATACCTATGCGTGGTGTGTTTGGTGCAAGTTTAAACTTTGAACTGCGCAAATAGGTGCTAATTCTAAGTATGAACTGTGTGAAAAAACAAATAAATACATTGTCTCCCTAGTAGAATTTGATGCAATTTCAGGAAGTGAAAAGTCAACTTGCCGCTGTAACTTACTTCGTTTATATAGGCCCTAGTCGCGTTATAGTCAAGCAAGATCACGATCCTTCAGGTACAAAAACTTCACGTTTTTCATGTAAAAACAAATATTTATAATCGAAATTTTTAGCCATGTACTTTTTGTTGTCTGGGGAAGCAACGGTGACCGTTAGAACTTTCGACAAAATGCTGAATGAGTGGGATGAATCGGAACATGGAACAGTCGGTCCCGGCACTATGTTTGGAGAGGTTGCATTGCTTCATGGCATTGCCAGAACTGCGACAATAACAACAACAAGTAAGAATTAAAGTAAATTAGGTCGCAGGGCATTATGAAAAGTTCGCAAAATTATCTAGAGAATTTAAAAAATATATATTTATGGAATCCAGGTAGTTCTCGCTATTTTTTTCTAAAGTCACAGCCTATGCATATTTGAATTATTTGTTGCCTAAAAACTTTTTCCTGCTCCCTCCCACGTAAGTACACTTTACATACTCGCCAGCACGTGTGAAAACCTAAATGGAATATTCGAGGTGCCCTGTTATTTTGGTTGCTAGCTGCGAGCACAAAAAGTGTAAGCTGTGCAAAAAGTATTTCCTAGCAACTTTTAACGCAGCAAAAATATATATGTAGAAACACTATACTTGTGTCAATTTTAATATGTTTCGCAACGATCATTTTATAAACTAGTTTTGATCAGAAAGGACCGAATCATATAAAAGAAAAATTAATAATATCAATATTTCTCTAGTGTCAAAATAAGAGTGGAGTAATAGCAAAGTCTATTAATATTTCTAGACTTTGGTAATGGACCAAAATTGATAGGCACTTATTTAGTGCACACAAGCCCCAAATTTTAGCTGCAGTGTATTATTATTATTATTAAACAACCTCCTTGGCCATCATCAAGACCTGAGTTGTACAACGAAAATTATAGTAACTAGTGTTACTATATAGTCTTCATCGGAATTTTGTGCGAAATTTCTAATTAATGATGAGTTACTATACAAGATTTATTTATTTATTTATTATGCGGTTATGATATTGTAAATAATTTTAAAACAGCGCAAAAATAGTCTTCTGTGGTAAACATCTTATAGTGAAAATGAAATATTCAAAATTTTAAAAGAATGAAAAATGCACAAGAATCTGGTAATAATTTTTTTATTAATTAATATTAATCTCAAAAGTTTTTTTCCATTGTCGTAATTTTATATATTGTTTGACCTTTCATCCTAATTTCAAACGTTTTTTTTTAATTGTATGTTCTGTGTTCTATCTTTATATACTATTCCAGAGTAGCTGAAAAACAGCAATGGCAAAATATCATTAAAAATTAGCCAAATCAAAAAACAAAATATTTGCCATATAGGAGGAGGAATGATGTTTGGTTTAAATATTATGGATATTACAAAGAATCACTCAGATTTTGTTTGGAACAAAACACTATTACTCGCCACAAATAAGTCTAAAAGTAGTGAAGATATTCAGGAACTTCTACTGCTTTACTCTCAAATATTAGGCATTGATGAAAAAAAGTTAAATGTACCTACTTAAATAACTACGCAGAAGAAATCTTATACTAAAATCGTATCACAATTTCTATGATTCTTGAAAGTTAAGCGAAAAATCATTGATTAACGAATTCCTTATTCAATGGAAAAATGTTTCAAAACCCACCCAAAGCAGACAGAAAAGCAACCAAATTGAAGAAACCAGTTCAAGATATTATGATACAGAAGATGATAAATAATAGGTTCATTTAAGTTTAAATATATCCCGTATTTTTCTTAAAAACTCCAAAAAATCAGTTTGATCCAATTTTGTTTTATTTTTAGTACTAAGGTGTAGATTAGTAAAAATCCGACTACTGAGAATACAGAAACCCTAAAGTATCTCCCATTTTTTATTTAAATTGTCCTACGAAATCTATAGTAACTCAGTTTAAAAAAATTAAAAAAAAAACACTTTTTTTCAAAGTGTATTGTATTTGTAAGTGTATTCAGAAAATAGTGTTTAGTCATCCATAAAACCAATACCAAGAACCAAGAAGTTTTAAAAGCATATATCAATTTACCCTTTAAAACTTTAAAACAGTTTTTCTTAAACCAGAATGAGTTACTAGTAACTATAGTCTTCGTTGCATTTATCGTATTGTTAAAGCATTTGTTTGAAATAACGAATATTTCTTGAAATATAAGCGCACCTTCCATTATTTTTTACCTTTTGTCCCAAGTGAGATATTGATAAATATCCTCTTAAAAAATTAGCTTGTGCGTTGAGATTTTAGCCAGAGCTGCACTGAGGCACAACATTTATTTAATTTTACTTTTACAGTTGTTTAGGTGAAAATATTTCGGAAAAATATTATTGACTTAATTAAAATGAGTCAAAACATGGATAAAATTATTTGTGGCAGTGTCTAAATAGCTGAAAACAACAAGATAAAACCGCATAAATACGCTTTTGCGATCGAGTACATCCCCTGTTGCCAGACGCGCTGATATTTTATGGCCGATTGACCAATCGCCTTATTTCGCGGAAAGTCATTATCGATCACGTGCTTTTATTTACGCCAGGCCTAAGAGTTAGGTACTTAATTTTAGTATAGTAAATAATATTGTCGAAAAGTTTATTTGTGGCGCAAACATATCCATTTAATTTTAAATTTGGCTAATAGTTTAGTTTGTTTCAGGTTCCTTGTAGCGAAAAACCCAATTAAAAATTATATGTATTACTAGTTAGTAAACTTATAAAACTAGGTATGTAGAAAGTAGCGGGAATACGCTTCGTAGTTAGAAGGCAATAATTTTCATCGACATTTCAACGAAATTCGCAGCGAAATCAATAAAAGTAAATTCACCTGACCCTTTCATAAATAAATAGACGATCCGTCTTGTTTACATCCAATTTATCGACCAAACGTCCTACAGCTACAATTCCGTGCCACCGGGAAAACTCTAATTAATTAAAATCGCGTTAACTCACAGTTCTCTAATTAACTGTTTAGTGCCGTGCGAACTGCTGATGATTAAAAGGGACGACTTTGACATTGTGCTGAAAGAAACGGTGTGGAAGGCCTGGGAACACATCACGAAGATCATGAACCGATTTTCATACTTCAAGAATTGGGATGCTGTGACTAAGAGGGAGTGTAGTATAATTTCCAGGACCAAGGTTGGAAGGAATATTAATAGATCGGGAGTTGGTGACAGATTTCTGTAATAATAAGGTATGAATGAGAGAACCATCCTGGGTTCTTCATATTATATGGAAAAATTACCTACTTCATTTATTCGCAAATCCAAACCAAAAATCTATCACTATAACTCCCGGACTATAATAATAATACGAGTACAGAGAAGACCAGAATACAGAGAGTTCATCTTGTCAAATATGTCAAATAGAACCCAATTTTAACGGTAATTAATCCATTGTAGGTCACTGTGGATCTTCTTTTTCAGTTTTAAATTATTCTACAATAAATAAAGTCTACTTCATAGTTTGTCGGAACGATCTTATCGGGTGTGTGAAAAATTAAAGTTGGGCTCCATTTGACATATTTGACAAGATGGACTCTGTATTCTGGTCTTCTCTGCGTTAATATCAAACTGACGAGTCAAAGTTGAGACATTTGTGGATATTCTCTGCCTGACTATTGTCTTCTTGCAATTTATTTTGGTGAATCGGTCGACGTCACTACTGTTTCAAAATCGTGTCTCGCTTTTGTCAGCTTGGTGAAGATCTATGATCTAAAATATTGTAAGAGCGCTTAGGCCCGTAGTTTAGAGCAAAGCATTTTTAGACGTACGCTCCAGACGAAACAGTTTTGGGCGACGACGTTGGCCTCTACAATTATTCATATTTAATCGTGAAAGGTAGTTGCCAGATTATAGAACACGTCATGATGTATACTTTTTGTACAAACGGTAGGAAAGTGTACAAACTGTACAAACCGGAAGAAGGCAAAAGTAATGCAGTCGAAGAAGAGATCGCTATGGGAAAGATCTTTAGAAAATATTTGGGCAAAGGCAATGGAGGTGACGACTTAACCGATGTTATAGAATTATTTTTTAATTATTTGTAGATTATGAACGATCCAAAAGATCGAATATGACAATCAGTAAAGATAGTAAACTCAGCGAGGCTTTTCGTCCAAACGTTTCGTCCAAATTTAGCGAATTGGTAACTAATAAATCTAGGTACAAAATAAAATGTAAATTTATATTTATACAGGGTGTTGGTTCTGGAACTAGTTTCTATAAAACCAACAATAAGTACAATAAAATGTACCCTCAATAACACATTCGGCCCAGCAAAAGCTAACTTACATATTTTGTGTGCAAAAGCAAGATTTGGTCACAAAAAAACGGGACACCTATAAGGGTTGATTTATCAAATTTTAATCTAAAAAGCCAATTTTGGCGCGTTTATTGATGATTCTTAATGTGGAGTAAGTAAGAGACACACCACTGGAAATAATTACAAACAGCCCAAATCAAATCTGTAATATATTTCTTTGCCAACAATATTTTAAATTTTATATTTTTTATCCTGTAACTGACATAGTGATTTTTGACTAGAACCACAGAATAAAAAGCTTTGCAACAGAAGCCTCCTTACGGACATGTGTCAAAAATAAGCGAGTCTTCATTTCAATTTACAGAAAGGCAGACAGTATTTTAAGCTTAAATTTGGTTCTAATATAATCTCTTTGCTATGTAGATTAACGTAATATCAAATAAAATGCACATTATTCATGTCTTTAAAAGATATTTCGCTAAAAAGCGAGATTCCTTTTGGCACATGTCGCTAAGGAATTGTCTGTATTACTCGTTAGTCTGTGCTAGAACCTTAGCCTGAATCTGATAAGCCCAAAACCTGACACCCTATAAAAATTGTCTCATCAATTTTTAAAAAGGAAAACACAAGTATAGAAATGTTTATTTATTCGTACATTCTCATTTCTGAAACATATAGTGACTTATTCTTGAGTAGAAAACTTTGGGTTTCCAATTTTGGAAATTATTATTTGTCCATATGTCACAGTTGTTGTTAAAATCAATATTCGCTTTTATTTACCTCTTTCTTTTATTTTTCTATGATAATATTGATTCTCGTAATTGTAGTCCCATTCTATTTAGTTCTAACTGGTTTTTTTCTCATTTAATATTTTCTATATGTTTTCTTCCCTTCCCCTGAAATGACAGACGGCATAAATTCTCTATAGAGTCATTTCTTAACTATACATCTTTGAACTTATTTTGAATACCTAATTGAATCTAATTTGACATGGTAAACTTGTAAAGATCGTATATTAGTAGTTATTCAGCACTTTCGGCAAAGTCTAGAGAATAGTATTCTCTAGACTTTGCTTTCGAGAAGAAGAAGACATGGCTCAGAATCGTTGAGTGACAAATCTATACATGTTAGACTTTGCTCAGAGGTCTCCAATATACAGGGCGAGCCATTAGTAATGGCACATAGTGCAACCGCATATGTTTTAGGCCAAAACATTACGATTGAGGCTAATATGTCTTATAGAAATGTTGTTTGTTTAAGAGATACAGGGCTTTGAAGATTGTTTTTTGAAATTGCATTTTGGCTACATTTTCCAACATAATCAAGCTGCTGAACTGAAATTTTGCACTGCTATGTTTTTGGGGATAAATAATAAGCTGAAAATGCCAATTTCTACGTAGGGTATCTTACAGAGGGCGCCATTTGGTCTGTTTTTGGACGGTGCTTTTACTCGTAACTTTTTTGAGGTTATCTTTTTGGTCCCGCAGGTCCATCATTTTAGTGCATATTTGCATTCTGCAACAAAAATGTACTCTTGTTTCACAACGGTCAAATCAACCGTTTGCGTTGAAATTGCCAAAACGTGCCCCAAAACACCTGTTGACTTCAAGATTCGAAAAATAAAATATTCACCTACTGCTTTCAAATAATAATGCAGAACGACTGTACAATTTACAGCGAGAAAAAACTCCATATGAACAATGTCCCAATAAATGTTCACCTTCAAATTGGAACGGATTGAAACTCGGCAAAATTTATAGACACCCGCTATTTCAAGAAAACAAATGTGTTTCGACCAATGTTCATTTGGCATTTTTTTCTTTATTTTCAATGAACAGTTGATCTGTAACATTTGAAAGTAGTAGGTGAAAGTTTTATTTTTCGAATACTGAAATCGCAACAGGTGTTTTGGGGCACGATTTGGCAATTTAAACGCAAACGGTTGATTTGGTCGTTATGAAACAATAGTAGGTACCTTTTTGTTGCAGAATGAAAAGATGCACTAAAATGACGGACCTGCAGGGCCAAAAAGATAACCTCAAAACAGTTAGGAGTAAAAACACTAACTTATTCTCGATCCCCAAGAACACAGCAGTGCCAAATTTCAGTTCAGCAGCTTGATTAGTTTGGGAGATGTAGCCATAATTCAATTTCAAAAAATGAACTTTAACGCCCTGTATCTCTTAAACAAACAACATTTCTATAAGGCATATTAGCCTCAATCGTAATATTTTGGCCCAAAATATATGCGGTTGCACTATATGCCATTACTAATGACTCACCCTGTATACTGTGCAACGCCTTTTCCACCATAGTCATAATATTATTTTATCTGCACCAGTTTTCCAGGGAACACCCTGTATAAAAATAAAAATAATTTACAAAGGGATATAATTATTTTTCCATTTTAGCAATTACTTGAGTTCTTGGCGTGATATAGACCTTGAAACAAGGTTTATAAAGGTAAAGTACAAATTACATACTTACCTAATTATTGCGTTAAAAAAGTCTGAACTAAACTGGAGGCCAAACAAAAAGTGTTCATTTGTTTAAATTTATTTTTATTATACTTCTTTGAAAACACCTTATTTTCGTCTGTTTTAGCAATAATGAAAGATGGGGTTTTTCGGACTAGCATAGCGCACGGAAACAGCGCATGGCTTTAAAATAGAAATATGCAGCAAAGTAAACTAAATTTAAGAAACTCTATATGCTCTCTGATATTTAACATGTACCTATTTTGTATTTTAATTCGTAAGTGTTTCAATATTTAGGTACATTTCTGTAATATTTTTGACGTTTTATTCACCTTATCTGACAATAACTAATTTACAACAAAGCACCTTTGAAATAATTTGAGAGTATAACCATGGAAACGCATCATACATACCAAACAATATATTGTCTGCATTGTTTATTTTTTGTCAATTAAATTTATTATAATATGCCGATAAAATGTTTTAAGTTTCCGTTTTCAAGTATAATAAAAAAATATCGTTCATTACACGTCCAGAAATAGATTTTTCCGTGCTTGCATGACTTCCCGTGTTCGGCTGCGCCTCACACGGGAATTTGTCGCGCGCGCACGGAAAAATCTTTATTTCCAGACTCGTAATGAAATATACTATTGCAGGTTTGCGACCTTTCCGAGGGCGCAGTATTCAACATAGGGGAAAACTTCCAAAGGCGCAGAGTGGTGGCTCATACGACCACCATGTGCCTGCTAATCCCTAGGTACTGGTTAATAAAAATGAACAAAGACAATATCTGGAGCAGGGTCATGCAGTACCTGAACAAGACCATACCGAACACCGATCAGATCTTTAGGGATTTTCTGGAACAACAAAAATTTATGCGCTATCGGAAGAGCTTGGTTAAGGATCTGTTGGAGCAGAAGAAGGTCTCTAATAATAATACCATTCACAATGTGCCATACAGCATCAGACTGAAAGATGCGGTTGGTGACGACTATTTGAATTGTTAAATTCCTATGTCAATAAATCATTCAATTGTAAGTTTGGTTTTATTTTTGGCACATACATATACAGGGTGAGTTTTTTTCGATGCCCACTATGGGGATCTCGAAAACTAGCAGAGCTAGAACAAAGGTTAAATGGGGAAAGAATTGCAGTTTTGATTGCTCAATCTAATGCCCCTTTTGGATTTTTAAAAAAGTTCATGGCTCACTAGATATTTTGAAAAGAGTGATTTTTTGCTATTTCATCAGATCTCTGTAGCTCCGTTATTTCTGATTATACAGAAAAACTATAGAAACAAAAATTGTAGATTATTTTGGGCTTAATAAGATAATCTAATCCAATTTTTTATGTTGTTTGTGATTTTTGAGATATGACATTAGCTTGTGTTTTTTTAAATGTAAATCATAGTTGGCTGTGGCATTATAAAATGGGCCATTTTTTGAGCTTTCCAAAGATAAAATACTCGGCATAGTTATTATAAAAAATAAAAGGACTATGGCTAATTTTCTGATTTTTTTAAATTTTCACATCGTCAGCCATGGAATATTTTCATAATTACGTTCTATTTTATATTTAAACATACTTCCAACTTTCTAATATTTTGTTTTTAGCTGGTAACAAAATGTAAAAAAAAATAAAATAAAAATTAAAAAACTCAAATTCAAATTATTATTTTAAAAGGTCACCTTTTAAAATAAAAAAGGTCCACCATTATTCTTTATGCAAATATTGCATCTTTTTAAAACTGAATTTGTCGCCTTTCTTAGAGAGCGCCTGTCAATAGTGGCAATTTCTTCTAAAACAGCTGCTCTTAATTCAACAATTGTCTCGTACTTTTACACTGTTCCCCACAAAAAGAAATTCAAAACAGACAAATCGGGGGATCGGGGCTGCCAGGAAAAGGTCTATTTCTCCCTATCCAACTATTTGGATAGAGCTGATCTAGGTAATTTCTTACGGGCAAATAATTATGTGGTGGAGCTCCATCATGATAATTTTTGTTTTATTTTGTTATATTTTGTTTCCAGCTAAAAATAAAATATTTGAAAGTTTGAAGTATGTCTTATTATAAAATAGAACGTAATTATGAAAATATTCCATGGCGGACTATGTGAAAATTTAAAAAAAATCAGAAAATTAGCCATAGCTCTTTTATTTTGTATAATAACTGTGCCAAGTATTATATCTTTAGAATGCTCAAAAAATGGCCGATTTGATAAGGCCACAGCCAACTATGATTTACATTTAAGAACAAGTTTATGTCAAATCGGGGGATCGGGGCTGCCAGGAAATAGGTCTATTTCTCCCTATCCAACTATTTGGATAGAGCTGATCTAGGTAATTTCTTACGGGCAAATAATAATTATTTAGTGAGGCTCCATCATGATAATTTTTGTTTCATTTTGTTAGATTTTGTTACCAGCCAAAAATAAAATATTTGAAAGTATGTCTAATTACCTATACAATAGAACGTAATTATGAAAGTATTATTCCATGGCTGACTATGTGAAAATTTAAAAAATATCACAAAATTAGCCATAGCTATTTTATTTTTATAACAACTATGCCGACTATTATATTTTTTGGAAAGCTCAAAAAATGGCCGATTTTATAAGGCCACACAGCCAACTATGATTTACAAATAAATTTTATGTGTCATCTCAAAAATCACAAACAACATAAAAAATTGGTTTAGATTATCTTATTAATACCAAAATTATCTACAATTTTTGTCTCTAGAGTTTTTCTGTATAATCAGAAATAACGGAGCTACAGAGATCTGATGAAATAGCAAAAATCACTCTTTTCAAAATATCTAGTGAGCCATGAACTTTTTTGAAAATCCAAAAGGGGCATTAGATTGAGCATTCAAAACTGCAATTCTTTCCCCATTTAACCTTTGTTCTAGCTCTGCTAGTTTCCGAGATCCCCATAGTGGGCATCGAAAAAAACTCACCCTGTATACCACAAAATGGAAATCAATCAGTCGTTTAAACGATATTATAAAACCTACTTAAACGGTAAAATTCTGACTTATCAGCGTTAGACTATAAATGTATCTTAAAACTAAACATTGAGATGAAATGTACAGGGTGTACCAAATTTGATGTTTTTCGAGCGTTTGTAGGTACTTGGTCCAAAAAAATGATAATTTTGATACACGAGTATGTAATTATATGATTTTGTATCGAGGCATATTTACATAGCTATTTTTATCGTCAGGTAAAATTCGATATAATGGATTCCAACATGCAGTTGACGTTGTGGTAGTCACACCGTGTTCTGAACTTGTCTGACTAGTCAACATCGGTAGAAGTTCTGGTATTCGTTTAAGCTCTTCACCATTCTTCTCCTTAAAGTCGAACACTCCGTCCTTTTCTCGAGTCCCGGTACTGAAAATGGTGCTGGGCTTCATGGTGAGGTATCCTTCGTTTTCAGGAACTATTTGAGGTGTGATAACCACCGGGTCGTTCACGTAGTGAACAGGAGATGACAAATTCTCAAACTTTGGAGGGTTAAACATAGCCAGATAATCGCGTTGACCTTCTTCGAGTCTTTGAGTGTTCATCACTAGATATGGATCGTTTAACACGACATAATGCTAGAAATTTAAACGTAGTCAAAACTAAGCAAACATACTTATGGATATGAACAATACCTTCCTAACACAATCTTCTAGTAAGTCCCCTAATCGTTCACAAAGATCTGTAAATGAAGGTCTTGCTAGTGGTTTTACATGCCAACAGTTTGCCATTATTTGCGACCTTAAAATTTATAACACAGAGTAGCTATAAACGGAGTTAAAAATATACCGAAACTTACACTTGCTTAGGCGAAAACTCTGGTGACTCCATTCTATATCCATCAACCAATTTATTGTACAGGTGTTCATTGGCTTCCATCCCAGGATATGGTGTCCTTGCTAGAGAGAAAAATTCCCACAACACTATTCCGAAAGACCACACGTCAGATTGTGTAGAAAACACTCTGTCCCTTATAGATTCTATTGCCATCCATTTTATAGGTAGTAAAAGCTAAAGCGCATTTTTTAATAAAACAACAATGCTAATTTAAAGTTAGATAGTTCTTACATTGCCACGTTTCTTGTAGTTGTCAGTATTGTACATGCTCTTTGCAAGACCAAAGTCGCATATTTTGACCACGTTGTTGTCCGTCAGGAGAATATTCCTGGCAGCTAAATCGCCATGCATCACCTTTCTGGATGCCAGATATTCCATACCTCTGGCCACCTGGAAAGCCCAAGCCACGAGATCCTTGGTGGTGATTGGCTTGACTTGGCCTCTATAATCCCCCATGTAGTTCGATCTCCATTCCGGTTGTACACTGCTGTTGCTCAAAATAAAGGCATCGTTTTCTACAATAAACATTAAAGTTTAATTTCGCATTGACTTTGTATATCGTCTGTACCTTTGCCCATACTATTAGTCATTTCCGAATTGTTGCTGGGCGAACTAGAAGCGATGAGGCTTTGATCACTTGATACGGAATATGGTCGATCTATACATTCATGACCGATGGTGTAATCTAACAGTTTTGTCCGCGGATCAACTTGGTTGACGAATATGTCCCTGTGCCTCAACAAGTAATTTTGTAGATTTCCAAATCTGCAGTATTCGACAATAACTAATAATTCCTCTGAAAGAAAATAAACCAGAGTTTGATGATATTCTAATAAGTTATGACTTGAAAGAAGACTTTGGTCTTGATTACACACTTTTCGCAACATTTTTTGTGCAGGCGCCAATTAAATTGACCACATTCAAATGTCTACCCAAATGTACCATAACTTTAAGCTCGGATGCCAATGCTTTTAAATGTGTATAGTCGGCTGTTCTTTTCACCATTTTCACAGCTACTATGGTAGATTCTTCTCCGTCTACGATGCGTCTTGCAACAGCTTTCATCACAACCCCAAATGCTCCAGAACCCAGTTGGCGGCCTAGCTTCAATTCTTCTACAGGAAACTCCCACTTTTTATCGTATGGTAAAAGTTCTGCCTGGTCATCAACACCAAGTTCTGGATTCAAGTTTTCTATGGCCCCCTTTTCAAACGTATCAAGACCCAGTTTTCTTAGTTGTATCTGTAGCTTCCTTTCTTTCTTCCGCTTTATTATAATGTAGATTATGGCAATAATGAAGGCCGCAAATAACAAAGATATCAAGACGACGGCCCAAGTTGGTAAACCAGCTTTTGGTATATCTAACAATAAGGTAAGTTATACAAACCAAAATAATGAACTACCAAACTTACTCTTAAACCTCACCACAATTTTTCTCTTAATGGTCCCAAGCCTGTTCGATGCCAAACACTCGTAAGTTCCTTCGTCTTTGAGGTTGGTGTTTGTGAAATTTAATATCTGATTATCGTAGAAGAATTTCATTCTTGGCAAAATTAACTTCAATTCTACTTCATCTTTGTACCATGAAACTGAAGGTTTTGGTACTCCGTGGACTTCGCAGGATAAATGTAACCTATCCCCAACTTCCAATTGGACATCTACTCGTAGAGGGAAGTTGTTCACAAACTTTGGATAACTTGGCACTGCAAATGATTCAAATAGGATGCTCAAGTCTTCTTCAAATCGCTTACTTACACTGAATACTAACTGTAACAGACTTGAAAATTTCTTTGCCAGTGGAATCATTTGCCTTACATGTATAGTTTCCGTTATCAGAATAATTGGCTCCAACAAGTGTGAACCTTTGCCTTTCTGAGTACTTCGTTTTACTATAATTTACAACATGCCCTAAATTAAAAGTGTTAATACAGATATTTAAACATTGGCGAATCAATCAATGATGTACTGACTGGTGTCATTGTGGATGATTATGCCTTCACGAATCCACTGCACTTGAGAGAAGTTGACGTGTATGGAAGCACCACAAGACATTGAAATTGAATCACCTAACGCCACAATGACTGTTTGATTGTGTTTTAGAAGTTCCATCGTACTGCCATAATCGAATATATCAAAGCCATCGGTAATATCTGAAACGATAAAATAATTACCAAATGTCAAGGCGAACAAATTGACAAATTTGTGTAACAAGTTCAACTAAAATAATTACCAGATACGTAAATGATTGATTCAGCGGAATCATTCCCATAGGAGTTGTTTGCATAACATCTTATATATCCCACTCCTGTCATATTTAAAGATATAATCGACTTTATGTGTAGCTGTTTTCCACGAACCTGTGACAATAGAACAATGCATTTCCCCCACTAAATATTTATTGAAAAACTTACAGGTGTAAAATCACATTGGCCGTTTTCACACTTTTTGAACTCCCATGATATTGTTGGTTCCGGATAGGCTGGAGCCACGCATTCTACTGTGTCGATTTCGTTAATCATGTAAAAACTTTTGGTTTTTATGCTCACAATTGGTTTGTCTGAAAATGAAATTCAAATGTATTTCATAAGAGTATATTGATGTCACAGATTTAAAATATTTTTATATGGCCATACCTACACGTTAAGTTAAGCATACCTTTTACAATTAAAACCAAGTCCATTATCTGTTCCAACTTATTTTTTGCTTTTAATCTGTAATGTCCCGAATCAGAAATTGTAACGTTCTTTATCGTTAGGAGAGCTTCGATTTGCGTTTTTTGATCTTCCAAGAGCATCCGGTACTTATGGTCATTTTCTATTTTTTGCTTGTCCTTGTCAAGCCTTGAAAATTATTGTCATGGTCTCATTGAAGAGTTGTTGTTGACTTCAAAACTTACCAGGTTAAGCTGGGTCTCGGGTGTCCCTTAACATATATTCTCCATAATATATCTGAACCAGCTGATACAAAAATGTTCGTTGAATTGTTTCTCTCTGTCATTTCAATAAATGAGTCATTGGCGCCATATACAACAACATCTATGCACGCTGAAGACGAGTGGTTTTGATAATCCGATGCTTTACAACAAAAACTGCCTTTATCGGTCAATTGTGCTTCATGTACAGTAAGGATCTGCTCAGTGGTGTTCACATCAGTAGCTTCCTTGTACGACTTTTCAAAGTGCTAAAACATGGAGTCGTTGTTATTTTAGAGGGCACTATAGACACTATTTGGCCCATAATGCGTCACGTGATATATTGAAAAATAAAAAATTTGAATTAGTCGATGACACCGCTTTCCGTCTACTTATAAATTACTTACATCTGTTTCTGTAGATAAATATTTTGATCCATTGGACGATGGAACGTACCAATGAAAATTTACTGCTGTGGGAGCCTTCACACGACATCGTAGTATCAAATCATTTCCGACAATGGTATGTCCATAACTGAGATCTTCTAATGTTGGAAATGCGATGTGATCTGTTGGTTCTAATTAAAAGTAAAAACATTAACATCGCATAGGAGCATCTTTGTTGTAGGCTTTACAATGCTTCATAAATCACTTCTCAGGAGCAGGGTGTCCCAGTTAACTTGATAAACCGTCGGTAATTTTAAAGATAAATTAAATGGTTCAAAAACTTAAAAAGTTATTTAAAAAAATATCCTTTTCCACGACGCGACGTTGGATTTTAACACGAAGCATTAGTAATGAGTATACGGGTAGTAACAAAAAAAATTATGTATTTCAATTTCTGACTTCCGGAAATGAGCTATCACTTGGTCAGATTTTTGAGACACTCTATAAATTTCGGATTTTTTAGGTTCCTTTTGTTCTCCCCAACCATATATAGTTTCATATAGTTATCTCTCAAAATAGCCAAGCAGCTAATGTTCATTTTTTGATAAATTTCGACAAATGTGATAAATTCACATCTTTGCATGAAATGCTAAAAAATGTTGTTAAATATAACTATATACAACTACATGATTGGAATTGGCAGAAGAAAGGGAACCTAAAAACTCGAAATATACAGGGTGTCTCAAAAATCCGACCAAGAAATGCTCACTTCCGGTCACACCGGAAGTCGGAAATGAAAACCGACATTATTGTGCTGCTCTTCGTATACTCATTACTAATATTTCGTGTTAAAATCCAATTTCCCAACTTTTTGAAAAAGGGTATTTTTAAAATAACTTTTTAACAACACCCGGTAAAATAAATTTGACGCCATATTAGGAATTCACGAAATCACGTTCTAACCTTTAGGTAACTGATTCTCAGCCCCAATTACCAGGGCTTATACACTTATAAGGAATATTGGAAAACGTTCCAGAATATTCCTAGCCAATGATTTGTCTACAAAGTACAAAATTCTAGACTATTTCTAGAAAACCAGTGGAAGCATTAATACAGGGGAATAACGAAAAATTAACAAAAATTGGGCCCTGAGGGCCTCAGAATAACATACTTGTGACGGAAAATACCTCCGTACTAATCTTAAAATTATAAAAGTGTAAGTACAGGATTATTCACATGAGTACCCCCTTAACGTTTTTGTTTTTTAATTTAGAACTATATTAATTGTTGGTACAGGTTGTACATACCTTCAACAACGATTGAAATCGTTTCGTTATATGTCTTTGGCTCAATCGACCAATTTCCCGTTCTTTTATATCTGCAATCAACCGTATGATCAATTTTATTCCAGGTTTCGTTCCACATGAAACCATAACGCCGATTACATCTGCAAAGTGACTCTTCATCTCTTCCCGCAAGCATTGTCGCCATGACCTTAAAATATTGGTGGCTTTGAGGGAGAATAGTTAAAACATATGACTTAAAACATTGTAATATAGGTGAAAGTTGGGGAATTACGATAGGTATTATCCTAAGTAAGGACCCAGTATTTTGTTGATACAGAGTACCTACATCATCAACCAAGACAAACGCAAAGCGGGTCTATATAAAAAAAAAACAGGGTACAGGTATTAGGTATAATATTTATGAACATACGGTTTCATTAATATCCACTAACTCAACCTCAACATCTGGAGCAGCAGGTCTGCATGGAATAATTACGTCTTTATTTTGCACTGCATATATTGTAGAAATTTCTGATACAAATAACTGACTACCTAGAAAATTCAAAGTTTACATAAACATTTTTGCCTGCATTATAGTCACTGTATGTACTTACCATTAATATATACGTAGACCTTTTCACTTCCTGAGCTATCATCAACAGAGGCATCTCGATAGTGACAGTAAAAATAACCGACATATTGATAAGTCATTCTTTTAATGGTCAGTCTGCGACCATATTGATAATTTTCATCCCTAGGTGGTTCATCGTTTTGATAAAATATTCTGACGGAGCTATCTGCAGTTTCTTCAGAGAAACGAGGTGTTGCCCAAAATAAAGGTTTATTCCCTTCGCAAAATAGCTCGTAGTTTGCGTTTTCTTCGATAATTATCTCGCCGCCTATTATGTTTTCGCCAGTGATCTTGGGTTTACCTATGACTTGTGGCTCTAAAGAAAATGACAAAAATTAAACTTCGATCGTTGTTGTATGATTTAAACCAAGGAAACACAAAAGATCCCACACGCATTATCTGATAGATTAGTTACTCATCTCCTTCGCCAGTACTTTTTGTGAGTCCCTGCCTATTTGCATTTCTGGAACACTGAAATCTTAACATAATATTTCCAAGTATGTAGGTCCTGGTTTGTTGTACATATTGTGGTTTGTAAAAGGATGTAATCATGTATATTAATATCACAAAAGAAACGAGAAGGTTTATCACTTCCTCTTGATAAAGTGGTATATATAATAAATTTCTTATAGACTGTCAAGTAGAGACAGATTTAGGTGACACATTTTCGCATACAAGCCTCGAAGAGGGTCGAAATGCTAATATGATTTCTCTAATTTTGGCGCCAAAATATGTCGTAGTAGGCTTTGTTTTTTTAAATGAATTCCCTTTTGTCCTAAAGTACAGTTTTTGTTGCCCTATCGTTAAAAAAGCGATCCGAATCGGGAAAGGAAAATTGGTGTGCTAGTTAGAGTGAGTGACACTTTGTATTTGGAAGAATAACTGGCTGTACCTAATGCTATTATACATCCTAATTTTATTTTTTATACCTCAGTTCTGTAGGTATACCTATGGCTTCACAATACGATAGATAAGCACCGATTGCAAGTGTAACAGAACAGAGCTATGAGAGTAATTGTAAAATGTAATAGGTTTACTAGTATTATAGACATGTTAAGTGAGTAAAGTGAGTTAGGTTGGACGAATGTTGAAAATTACTTAAAGTTTAGGTGCCTCATATTTATCCATAAAATTAATTTAAATGTATGTCCACATTATTATAAAAACTTCATGACAAAATATGGTGATGTCCATAACTACGACACAAGAAAAAAAGAGAACTTTATGTTAGCTCACAAGAATTTTAAATTGTCCCAAAATTCGATTTTTTTCAAGGGTTTATTGGAGTATAATAAAATTGGTAGTGAAATAAGGAACATAAAATATATACATAAGTTTATGATAAGCTTAAAAAATACTATTTTGTCAAAAATCAAAATATAAATAATTATTTATTATAATTTCATGTATATTGAATAGCAATAGCTAAATAAATTTCATTATTATTAACAATTACCAATTTAACTGATCACAATACTGGCACGAGTAAGTATCATTAAAGTCACCTGCCATTACACAACGCCGTGCGGTAATATTATACTTACCACACTATAGATATAGTGTGACACCTTACTTATCGCACGGTTCTAGATAAAATTATTTAATGTCAATGTCCTTACCTGCATATCCTTGAGACAGGAAGGCCATAAGGAAACAACGGAAAATCACTTTTCCTTTATTTGCCATCACACAATTTCAAACGTAGCTTATCCCTCGCACGGTAGCTACCGATTAAGAAATTAGCAGCAGCATAATATTATAGGCGTTCCCACAAACACAGGATGTGGCTAGGTAGCCTGTGCTGATAGCAAGACCAAGAAGTTCATTATTGTTTAAAATTCAGATCGACTTCAGATCGACTCGAACTATACCTACTTCACATATGTTTGTATTTTGTAGATCAGTCAGGATAGGGCCGAATTTTTTCCGATATAACTAGGATAGCATTTGCTCAAGCGCTACCGAAAACCTAGACCCTAGTAACAAGCGCGACTACCGCCAAAGTTTAGTCCACCGACTTATTTTTGGTTTAAGTAAAGTAAGTCTTTGTAGAATAATATAATATAATAAAATATTATACAGTTTATTCGCAATGTGACATCAGCGTCCGAGACGACAAATTTCATTAGGAAAAGTTATTCAGAATATAAAATAAAATTGAAAATAAAAAAAACTTTTAAAAACAAGCTTTTATTTAAGCCATGTACTAAAACGAATAAAATAATATAGGTTTTCGTTTTCGAAATGTTGATGAAAGTAGGTACCAATTAATTTTATTGAACAATGCAAGTACTTATTTGCCAAAGTATGCATTTTTTTCTTTACAATTCGCGCGACAACTTTTCAATTTGCAAAAACTTGTCGCAATTTGGAATTGAATTATCTTAACGAAAACCTAAACTTATTTTATTCGTTTTGGGTTTTAGTACATGGCTAAAATAAAGGCTTGTTTTTAAAAAGTTCTTTTTATTTTCAATTTTATTTTGTGCTTTTTAGTACCTATTTGATTCCCATGTCAGGAGGGTGGTAAAGAAATTTAGTCCGCCATTTTGGGGCGGCCGCCATATTGGATTTCGTATGAAGTCATTCACCTTATTGTTTTCTACCCGTCGAGCCCTTTCATTTGATACTTATGTTGGGTATCAAATAGGTAATCCGCCATCTTGGAGCGGCGGCCATATTGAAATTAGTGTGAAGTCTCTAACTTTATCGTTTTCTACTCTTCAAGCCCTTTTATTTGATACCCATATCAGAGCATATAAAACAACCAGCAGTATAACTTACTCTTGAGAAATCATCCGCAAATTCAATGACCTTGAGCCATACTGGGGGAATAGAAGTCAGAGGTGTAGACGGGAAAATCAATTCAGAAATACAGAGTATTATTAGTAAAGTATATAGTGTGTGGTAAGCACAAGCAGCTTTGACTCCTTCTTGGGATTCTTTATTTAAAGATACTAGCACAAAGCACAATTTATACATTTACAATTTAAACAGGTGCGCAGAATTTTCCCGCCATGGGGAGTTTTTCTGCTGGTTGTTTTATATGCTCTGCCCATCATCCGCCATCTTGGAGCGGCGGCCATTTTGAAAGTATTACAATATTGACTATTGCGTATTGTATTGTCACCGGAACTAAAGGTGTATGCAAAATTTCAGCTCAATCGGATGCCAGGAAGTGGTTCTAATTCAGCTTGCAAGATTCGACCCACACATTATACATACTAACAGGGCAAGTTAAATAAAAGCTTGTAATTGTGCCCATGTGTCAAATTTGTCAAGTAAAGTGACTTGCAAAAAAATATATCAAAGAATTTTATAAGAAAATGTTATTGACAAATGCAGATGATATTAGACTATATTATCAGATTTTAAAACGATCCTGAATTCTGAATTCCCATTTTTATACTGAATAAGTTTTCTTAAAATAGTCGATACCTTTTTTCAAGAGGCTCAAAGTAAGAAAAATAAATATTATGTGAGTCAAATTACTTTCTGACAAATCAGACCTCAACACTTAAATTTTGTAAGCCCTTCAGTCAACGCTTTTATGTACCTATAGTTAAGTCCATCCCACGCACACTTTTATTTCATGAGATTTTGTTTTTTATTATATACAGGGTGAGGCTTTGACAAGTACAAAAATTGTAAGCAGGGGTAAAGTTGGAGACCTGGTGTATTCTCCCACTTCACTTCAAGATTGGACTATTTCCTCAAGTTAATAAGATATAAGATTATAATTGACACTATCGCATATTTTGAAAGCTGCAAATATGATGGCGGAAAATTTAGTTCCAGCACAGAAAATATATTCAGAACAGAGAGCTCCTTAATGACAGCTGTCAAATGGACTCCAACTTTGAAGCTTAATATTTTCCAAATGCATTTATATTGAGGTCCACTATTAAATGCTGGCTAATCTACGAATTAGGAAGATTATATTATATTATATTTCATAAGAAATGCAATCTGCTTGTTCTTGGACTTTGTAGTTGGAGTCCATTTGACAGGTATTGCGAAAGGGGCTTTCTATTGTGGAGCTATATTTACTGTGGTTCCAGAAATTTTTCCAAAGATTTTTTCTAACTGTAAGTACTAATATAGCATTTTAATATTGTAAATAAGCAATGTTTTGTTAAAATTTATCTTAAATTTTATACCTCTTGTTCATATGTTCAAAATTTATAAAAAAAACTAAAAAGCCAAAATTTCAACTTAAACAATTATAATAACATAACAACAATGAATGCCATCCGTTCTAGTTACACAATGTGCTATATCATTTTAATTGTAGAAACGGATTCGTTTCAAAAATGTATTGAAACATAAGTGTTTCTATTAAGTAAATAAAAATAGTTTTAGTTTTTCGAACACTACTTTTGTCTCTTTTATTTTTTTAATAACAGGCTATTATTTTTACAACTGCCTATTATATCTCATGATGCAAGCCAATCATATTAAATAAAACAAATTTTACACAAGTAGAAATAAGATCCTCCAAGTCAGTACTTATATTTTATTAAAAAGCCAAATTTATTGTAAAACAATATAATAAAGCTTAAACTTATACGAAAAATGTACAAAACCTATCCTAATATATTTATATTTTCTTCGGCACGAAGAAGAAACATGACTTAAATTAATAATATCATATATTTGTCGAAGTGATTTTATTATAATGTATATAAATAAAAAGTAATGTAAGATAATAATATTAATATCAATATACCTAATTAACATTTGGCTATTTTTAATCACTTATAACAAATTTTACATTTACACAAAGAATAATAATAACCGAATCAGTTATCTATTTACAAATATTTCGAACAATATTGTCTCCAAACATCTAGAGGGATGGTGTGTAGATAAATGATAAATAATAAGTCAATAACTTGCCTATTCGTATTTAAGTGCAACTAGTGACTATTTCGTGAGATCTTATTTGTCATTCATAAAATCATTCATCATTCACATAAAACAAAACATATTACGTACACATGCATTTAATTTTTTTTCCAGCGATGATGAACTCATATATCCTTGGTGAAACATTAACTTAGTATTCCCATGCATCTAGTGAAACCAAGATTGACGATACAGTTCATTAATTTTTTTGCACAGGTGTCAAAATATTTATTTGGTCGTTGTTCCATTCGTTTATTCATTTATAATAATCTTACATTATTTCGACTGATCGATGCCGCCAAGTAGATGGTTCATTTACATAATGCACGTTGTTTTCTCCTTAGTTATACTTTTGCACTGAGGCATATCTGTAGTTGTCTTTATCGCCGCGTCGGGTAAAACGCAGTATGAAGGATTCCAACACGCATTTGGCGTTGTCGGGGTCATACCTCCTTCCGAACTTGTCGGACTAACCAACATTGGAAGAACTTCTGGTATGTTTCCTATAAAATAAATATGTTAACTAAAGACCTGCCTTCAATTTTTTGTGTGTTTACCCAAATCTTTACTATTCTTTCTGTAATTCACGTCAATGCCAGAAACTTGCCCCTTCTCGTCAACCCTGGGACTGAAAATGATGCTAGGTTTCATGCAGAGATATCTTTCATTTTCAGGAATTATTTCGGACAATCCACACACCGAATCATCCACGTAATGATGCGCAGGAGATGACAAGTTTTCGAACGTTGGTGGGCTAAGCATTGCCAGATAATCGCTTTCACCTTCTTCGAGTCTTTGAATGTTCATCGCTAGATATGGATCGTTCAAATCCACATAGTGCTAAAAAATTAAACAAAGTCTAAAGTAAGCACACATAACGGCTATTATAGCGGGCGTTACTTTTTGAACGCGATCTTCTAGTAGGTCCCCTAATCGTTTACAAAGATCTGTGAATGAAGGTCTCGCAACTGGCTTCACATGCCAACAATCCGCCATCATTTGTGATCTATAAAATTATAAAATGGGAGAAATCGCGGGTGAATTTTTAACACAAATCTTACATTTGCAGGGGGGAGGACTTCGGTGGATCCATTCTGTAACCATCAACCAATTTATAGTACAGGTGTTCATTCTCTTCCATCCCAGGATATGGTGTCCTTGCTAGAGAGAAAAATTCCCACAACACTATTCCGAAAGACCACACGTCTGATTGTGTAGAAAACACTCTGTCTCTTATAGATTCTATTGCCATCCATTTTATGGGAAGTAACGACTGAAAATATTATTAATTGTATCAACAGCAAAGGTGAATTAAATTAATTCTTACATTTCCGTGTTTCTTGTAGTTGTCGGTTTTGTACATGTTCTTTGCTAAGCCAAAGTCGCATATTTTCACCACGTTATTTTCTGCCAGTAGGATATTCCGTGCAGCCAGATCACCATGCAACACTTTCCTCGATGCTAGGTATTCCATTCCCCTTGACACCTGGAACGCCCAAGCCACTAGATCCTTCGTGGTGATCGGTTTGACCTGACCTCCATAATCCTCTTTGTAGTTGGACCTCCACTCAGGCTGCACGCTGTCGTTGCTGAGAATAACGTAGTCGTTTCCTATAATAAATAAAAATATCATCACGTCCTACCTTTGCGGTTTGTATCGAACGTTATACCTTGGCTCAATGTGGTCATGTCTGTAAATGCGGAGTACGTCGTATAACCGTTTCCTCTATAATCTTTCATGCGGGGGGGCAAGCTTGAACCCGTGACACTCTTTTCGCTTGAGATCGAATACGTTAGATCTAAATATTCCTGACCAATTGTGAAGTCTAACGTTCTCGTTTCCGGATGAACTTGGTTTATGAAGTTGTACCTGTGCCTCAACAAATAATTTTGTACATTTCCGAATCTGCAGTATTCAACTATCACGAACAGTTCCTCTGGAAAATAACGATTATGAGTGGCTCAAAAATATATGACGTGTACATTGTAGATACTTACTCTTCGCTACGTTCTTTGTGCAGGCACCAAGCAGATTGACCACATTCAAATGTCTACCCAAATGCACCAATATTTTGAGTTCGGATACCAATGCTTTTAAATGGGTATAGTCGGCTGTTCCTTTCACCATTTTCACCATTTTCACAGCTACTATGGTAGATTCTTCTCCGTCTACGATGCGCCTTGCAACAGCTTTCATCACAACACCAAATGCTCCAGAACCAAGCTGGCGGCCTAGCTTCAATTGTTCTACAGGAAACTCCCATTTTTTATCGTATGGTAAAAGTTCTGCCTGGTCCTCAACACCAAGTTCTGGATTCAAGTTTTCTATGGCTCCCTTTTCAAACGTATCGAGACCAAGTTTTCTTAATTCCATTTGTAGCTTCCTTTCTTTCTTCCGCTTTATTATAATGTAGATCATGGCAATAATGAAGGCAACAATCAATATGCATATCAAGGCAATCGCCCAAATTGGTAAACCAGCTTTTGGCACATCTAATAATTACATAGGTACCCATGTAAAACACAACTAACAAATTTAAACAATCTAACTTACTTTCAAATTTTACCGCGATTTTTCTTTCAATGCTCCGTATCCTGTTCGCCACCAAACATTTGTAAGTACCTTCGTCTTTGAGGTTGGTGTTTCTAAAGTGCACGTTCTGATTTCCTTTGAAGAATTTAACTTTGGGTGCAATAGGCTTAAATTCTACTCCGTCTTTGTACCAAGACACCGAAGGTTTTGGTATTCCGGTGGCCTCGCAAGATAAAGTTAATTTATCACCAACTTCCAACTGGACATCTCGAACCACATTGGTAGTGTTGACAAATTTCGGAGCAGTTGGCACTGTAAGTTATTGTTCAAGTAGAAACCCAAGTCTCCTCAAAATCGTTTACTTACGTTGAATACTAACTATAACAGACTTGAAAATTTCTTTGCCAGTGGAATCCTTTGCCTTACATGTATAGTTTCCGTTATCAGAATAATTGGCACCAACAATTGTCAATCTTTGCCTTTCTGAGTACTGCGTTTTAGTGTATTTTATAACATGCCCTAAATTAAAAGTGATAATATTTGAACGTTGCCGTATCAATGATGTAGGTACGTACTGGTGTCATTGGAAATGTGTATGCGTCCATGCAACCATTGCACTTGAGAGTAGTTGCCATGTATGGAAGCACCACAAGACATTGAAACTGAATCACCTAAAGCCGCAATGACTGTTTGATTGTGTTCTAGAAGTTCTATGGTACTGCCATAATCGAATATATCAAAGCCATCAGTAATATCTAAAAAATAAAAGAATAAAATTAAAGAGTGCAATTTGGACAAATGTCAGGGTGACCAGGTTTGTTTTTGAAAGACTTTGATATTTTTTATTTTGTTATTAACAACTTTGCGTCACAAATTCAACTAAAGTAATTACCACATACGTAGATGATTGATTCGGCGGAATCATGCCCATACGAGTTGTTTGCATAACATCTTATATATCCCACTCCTGTCATATTTAAAGATATTATCGACTTTATGTGATCTTGTTGTCCACGAACCTGCGACAATAGAACAATGCATTTTCCCCATTAAATATTTATTGAAAAACTTACAGGTGTAAAATCACATTGGCCATTTTCGCACTTTTTGAACTCCCATGATATTGTTGGTTCAGGATAGGCTGGAGCCACGCATTCTACTGTGTCGATTTCGTTGATCATGTAAAAACTTTTGGTTTTGATACTCACTGTTGGCTTGTCTGAAAATAAAATAGGAATTTAACAAAATTTATTATATACTGATATCTTCAGCTTAGTTACCTGTTACGGTTAAATATAAGTCCATTGTCTGTTCCTCAAACTGATTCTTTGCAATCAATCTGTAACGCCCAAAATCGGAAATAGTAACATCCTTTATCGTCAGGAAAGCCTGAATATGCGTTTTTCGATCTTCGAGACGCGTTTCATACTTATTGCTGTTTCCTATTTCTTGACCGTCCGTGTCAAACCTTGAAAATTATTATATTTGAGCAAAACTGTTCTTTCCATACTTGAAATCTCACCAGGTCAAGCTGGGTATCGGGTGACCTTTAACGTCTATTCTCCACAGTACGGCTGGGGTGCCTGCAGGCGTCACAATTTCGGTCAAATTATTCTCTTCGGTCATTTCAATAAAGTGGTCGTCGTCGTCATATACATCAACTTCCGCGTACGCTGAAGATGAGTGGCCTTGATCGTCTGACACTTTGCAATAATACCTGCCTTTGTCGGACAACCGTGTGTTATGTATAGTAAGGTTCTGGTAAAGGTCATCGCCGTTTCGATTTTGCATCGATATTTCCATGCGCTAAAAAGGCAATTCTGGAGGGCGCTGGTTCATATTTGTTTGCTATTAACTTTACCTCTGTAGAATTATGTAAATATATAGATCCATTACGCGAGGGAACGGACCACTCAAAATTTGCCATCGTATAAGTCGTCACTTGACACTGCAAGATCAAATCTTTGCCGACAATGGTATGTCCATAACTGAGATCTTCTAATGATGGTCTTGCGATGTGATCTGTTGACACTGATTACGAACATAGTGAGCATTGTGGGCAACACATTATTAGTAAACCAAGAAATCTCTTAATAGGGAAAGCAGAGAAAGCGTTAACACCTTACACCAAAACTTGAAACAAACAATGCGACGAAATTAAAAGGCAAGAGTTATTAGTAGAAAACAAAGACAAAAGACAAGGCAAAGACACCACAAATGTTTAAGATCGCTTTTACTTACGATCATCTCTACAGGCAATCAACAGTTCAGTTTCAGCAGAACCTCTATTAAATCGACAACGGTAATATTCTTGCTGACACAGTTCTGTGGCGTTAAACGTGAGTCCAAGTTTTGGGTCATAAAGGGCGTTGATCTGTAAAAATAATGCAAATTGCCAGCAATACAAAACTATAATATGGTGAGCCAAAATTATCAACTATAGAAAATACGATGAATTTCGTGTTCACAAATGATTGACATTATTATGGCATATAAACTCTGTTCAAGGAATGTTCATACCTACATCACAACTACTGTCCTTGTCTGACTCATGAATATTTGATGGATATCGGTCGTATATTCACGACTCAGACGACGACGGAAGTTGTGACGTAGGTATGAACATTCGTTGAACAGATGAGTGTATAAGAAAGTACTAGGATCTATGAATAAAGAACCCCTTATTCATTGACTAGAATCGAGGGGTAAGGGTTTTACAAAGTGTGCCAAATACCTGACATGTATTTTGTAATAACTATTGTTATTCACTCATGTCTCATAAATTGTAGATTTCGAAAACTACTGCTTCCCCTTAATAGGTTGATAAGAAACCCTCTTCAAACTAGATATTGTCGATTTAAGAACCTATATTGCTGGCATTTTTATTATTACCTACTTTTTATTAATTATTGGATATTATTATACCTTCAACGGCCAGATAAACCGTTTGTTTACTCTCATTCGCCCTTCTAGTAAATTTACAATCAAAAAGATAATCCCCTAGTACCCCAGTATCATTCCACATGACACCATAGTGCCTATTGCATCTGCAAAGAGATTATTCATCTCTTCCCCCGTGCATTGTCATCAGCACCTTAAAAATGTTGGCTTTGAGCGAAAATAAGCACCCAAAATGTAAAATGCAGCCAAAAGCTCATTTACTCTAATTAGCAAATCCAACAGTAAAATTGTTCAGTGGGTTTAAAGTGCCAGAAATGAATTGAGTAAGTTACCGCTATAAAACAGTACACATAGCATAAGTTAGGTATTGTTTTTTGCACCTACTTACCTGTTCGCTAAAAGGAGTGAGTTCCACATCAATATCAGGGGCAGTGGGCCTGCAGGGAATAACTGCTTCTTTATATTGGGTGACTGTAAAATCTGATATGTTATTTAACACGGAGAGTACTTCACTATCTAGAAATACATATTAAGTTTCCAGAATATGTTCTAAGGTAATATTATCCACCTTCTTACCATTAACATATACGTACACCTTGTCGCTTCCTAACCTATCATCAACAGCGGCATCTTTGTAGTGGCAGTAAAAATAACCGACATATGGATAAGTCATATTTTTAATGGTCAGTCTGCGACCATACTGGTAATATCTGTCGCCAGGTCTTTCATCGTTTTGGGAAAAAATTGTGACGATCCCATTCGGATGCTCTTCAGAGGGGCGTGGAGTTGACCAAAGCATTGGCTTCTGCCCCTTGCAAGATAATTCGTAGTTTGAATTTGCTTCGATGATAATCTCATCTCCGACGCCAGTTATCTTGGGTTTATCGGTCGATTTCCGCTCTGAAGCAAATGAAAACCGTTAATCTTAAAAAGGCACCTACCTATTTTTTAATCTTTAAGAGATCCAAAGTTATAGTCATTTTTACCACATCCGGACATAATGAGATTAGAAGACGTTGATGTTGCAGATTTGTGGACAAGAAGCGTCAAGTGAAGTTCTTGTAGGTTCATGGTATGCCATCACAGAGAACATAAAGATATACAGGGTGGTTTTTATTTTTTATCCGATGTTAGCCGGGTCTTTTTCTGAAGATAGTTCACAAAAAACTATATACTTTGGTGCAAAGTAAAAATGACGAAAATCATTTGGCGATTTTTGTTATTTAAAATCTGACACAACAGCGTTAATCAGGACACCCAAAATCCTCATGTAGCAAATTTGATCAAAAAATATACAGGGATTTTCTTTCTACAGGATTCCAAAGATGAGCAAAATAGGAATTTAAAAAGCATCTGGCGAGTCAACTGTGTCATGGAATCCAATAAAACAGTTGAATGATCAACGGGACCACTCAAAGTGTTGTTGTGCAAAGATTGAATACAAAAATATTCAGGGTATTTTTCTCTGGGCCATACTTTGAGATATCTCAAAGTGCTGAATTTTTAGGAAACTTTGTACGGGTCAAGAGTGCTATGGAATTATTTAAAAAACATTAATAAACACAAAGGTAATTTATTTCTTTACAAAATGCCAACCAACGAATAAAAAAGAATTTAAATAAAATCGATAAAATCACTGTCTGAGATGATACATTTTCTGTGCGTTTCCTGTTGTGGCACACCAGCCACTTTAACTCATTATTTGGACTTAATGCCTAACAGGCAGGTATTTTTAGACTTAGTTCCAAAAATTCAGTATTTTAAGATGGCACAGAGAAAGACACTGTATATTTTTGTGTTGGATCTTTGCCCACCAACACTTTGAGGTCTCCTGTTGACAATTCAACTATTTTGAGGAGATTCCATAGCACACTTGACTCGCCAGATGCCTTTAAAATTTCAATTCCTAAAAATCGCTAAATGATTTTCGTCATTTTTTATTAGAAAAAAAATTCGTAGTGGGGTTTGAAAATTTAGATTAAGACTTGAAATTTTGCACCAAAGTAAAAAAAGAGTTTTGTGTGACCTAGCTTTAGAAAAAACCGGTTAAAATCAGATGAAAAATAAAAATTTTAGGAGGGTGCTTGCATTTCAAATGGCCACCCTGTATATATGGGAAATGTAGATACTACGAGTATTTGGGCTAATTTGTTAATAATAATATTTGTATATCTTATAAATATTACCTACAAGATTCTGATGAAAACAAATACAAAAAAAAATAATAGAAAATACTTAAATGGTAAAAATTTACATAAAATTTCAAAAACAATTTTAAGTTTGGATTTTATAAAAATTAAAACCTTATTTTAATATTTAGGTACAAGTGTAATGAAGTCGGGTATACGGCGTACACATACTAGGATTGAACGATATAATAATATCAGAATTAAGTGAGTAGATTTATCATTTCCTCTGATAAATTTAGCTGTTTACTTCATGACAAGCAACAGAATAACATTTCTTTTACAAGCTTTTATTTAACTTGCAATGTATGGTGAATTATGTATGTATGTATCTTTAGGTCAAATCTTGCAAGCTGAATTAGAACCACTTCCTGACATCCGATTGAGCTGAACTTTTGCATAAACCTTTAGTTCCGGTGACAATACAATATACAATACTCAATATTGTAATACTTTCAAAATGGCCGTCGCCATAAGATGGCGGATGATGTATTTTTTGTCAACCCCCTTAATATGGGTATCAAATAAAAGGGCTTGAAGAATAGAAAACGATAGAGTTAGTGACATCACACTAAATTCAATATGGCCGCCGCTCCAAGATGGCGGATAATGATTTTTTTGTAAACCCCTTAATATGGGTATCAAATGAAAGGGCTTGAAAGAAAACGATAAAGTTAGTGACATCACACTAAATTCAATATGGCCGCTTCTCCAACACGGCGGATTACATTTTCTTTTCCCTTAATATGGGCATTAAATGAAAGGGCTTGAAGAGTAGAACTAAAAAGTTGAAAATAAAATTATTAAAAAAAAAATATTTTTAAAAACAAGCTTTTATTTACCTAAATGCTCTAAAAAGAAGAAAAGAATCAAAAAATTCAAACCAAAGCAAACCCATATATAATTTTGTTACATTATAAAATTGTATATGATATAAAAGCGTGTCGCGAGAATATATATATCTTGAAAGTAATTCCAACTAGAAAATATATTTTTCTATAAAAGAAATTTACACACGAAAATCTGGCGTCAAGCTTTTATATCATATACAATTTTATAATGTAACAAAATTATGGGTTTGCTTTGGTTTGAATTTTTTGATTATTTTTTTCTTTTTAGAGCATTTAGGTAAATAAAAGCTTGTTTTTATCTTATTTATATTATTATATCCGGATATTTTAAAAGCAAAAAAATATCTATAATCATTATTAACTAACAAGTATTTAGGTATAGATAAGTAGGTAGGTACTTTATATGCAATTGTTTTGGTGGTTAGGCTAACAATAAACTCATTAGCCTATGTAATATTTTGTGGACATTTAAATACAATTAACTAGACCAAGGTGCACCGAATACCAATCATTCGACAACAAAAATAACTTCATGGTAAAGTATTAGCGGTATTTGGGTATATTACGACTATGGTAATAGGAGAAGAATTTTTTATACTCATTGATATAGGAACGTGTATTAATAGTATCTACTGTACTCTTCCCTGCTTTTTTATTTGGAAAATTTTTAATGCCGTTACTATTTAACAATAATTGATAGAAATTAATTCATTTGCACTTGCACATTATTCATCATATCGATTGGAATGACGGTCTCATCTTTGCCTAAGGCCTAGGTACTTCGCTTATTATTATTATTATATCGGCTTAGCCAAAAGGCATTCGCACTCCCTCTACGGGGAACATTCACTCAGATCCCGGGTATCCCGGATACCATAAGGATCTGGCTCGGACGAGACCCTTGCCATGTTATCGGGCCTTAGGTGACATTGATGTTGTTGGACGTTCCTGCACTCCCCATGAATTTCCTGACTGTTCGGGCTGTCGCAAGTAGTACCGCTTTCTGCATGGACCTGTAAAGATTATCAGTTAGACCCAGCTCTTTGATGTTTCTCAGCAAACTTTTTGGTATAACACCAGTTGTTGACACGATGATTGGAACCATCCGAACGTTTTCCATTTCCCATTGCCTTCTAATTCGTTCTTCTAAGTCTCTGTACTTCGCGATCTTCTCGGCCTGCTTCACACGCAGGTTGTTCTTGTTCGGGATGGCCACATCAATCAGAGTTGTCTTCCTGGAAATTTTATCAACTATTATAAGGTCTGGCCTGTTATGGGAAACTCGTTGATCTGTCAGAATTGTACGATCCCAGTACATCTTGTAGTTGCTGCTTTCAAGAACAGGCTCCTGTGTGTAGCTGTAATATGGGACCCTCTCTGCCTGCAGAAGCAGTAGTTTTTCCGCCAGTTCCTGGTGCAAGATCTTGGCAACCGAATCGTGTCGTTCCTTATATTCCGTTGATGCGAACATCTAACATCCTCCTCTTATGTGCTGGATTATTTCTGAAGTTGGGCACCCGTATCTGCATCTGTCATCCACCACCGATGCATCTCCTACAATGAATTTTAGGTAGTTGCGAGTTGATATAACCTGATCTTGTATGGCCAGTAAGAAGCCTTCCGTCTCGGGGAACATTAGTCCTGAGGCCAGCCAATAGTTCGACGCTAACTTGTCGACATAGTCCTGGTTAACCTCATTAGGATGCCTTCCGTGCAGCGGCTTCTCTATCCACATCTGTAGTTTATCATTGTCAGTTCGGGGGTGATTCTGATGCTCGTGTTCCCTCAGACGCAGCGGTGTTGAGACGTCTGCTCCGCATATAGCCTTACGTAGTATGCCTTATTATTATTATATCGACTTAGCCAAAAGGCATTCGCACTCCGTCTCTGCCATGTTATCGGGCCTTAGGTGACATTGATGTTGTTGGACGTTCCTGCACTCCCCATGAATTTCCTGACGGTTCGGGCTGTCGCAAGTAGTACCGCTTTCTGCATGGACCTGTAAAGATTATCAGTTAGACCCAGCTCTTTGATGTTTCTCAGCAAACTTTTTGGTATGACACCAGTTGTTGACACGATGATTGGAATCGTCTGAATGTTGTCCATTTCCCATTGCCTTCTAATTCGTTCTTCTAAGTCTCTGTACTTCGCGATCTTCTCGACTTGCTTCACACGCAGGTTGTTGTTGTTCGGGATGGCCACATCAATCAGAGTTGTCTTCCTAGAAATTTTATCAACTATTATAAGGTCCGGTCTGATATGGGCAACTCGTTAATCTGTCAGAACTGTACGATCCCAGTACATCTTGTAGTTGCTGTTCTCAAGAACAGGCTCCGGTGTGTAGCTGTAATATGGGACCCTCTCTGCCTGCAGAAGCAGCAGTTTTTCCTCCAGTTCCTGGTGCAAGATCGTGGCAACCGAATCGTGTTGTTCCTTACATTCCGTTGATGCGAACATCTGACATCCTCCTGTTATGTGCTGGATTGTTTCTGAAGTTGGGCTGCATCTGTCATCCACTACCGATGCATCTCCTACAATGAATTTTAGGTAGTTGCGAGTTGGTATAACCTGATCATCTTGTATGGCCAGTAAGAAGCCTTCCGTCTCGGGGAACATTCTTCCCGAGGTCAGCCAGTAGTTCGACGCTAACTTGTCGACATGTTCCTGGTTGACCTCATTAGGATGCCTCCCGTGCAGCGGCTTCTCCAACCACCTCGGTAGTGTATCGTTGTCGGTTCGGTGGTGATTTTGATGCTCGTGTTCCGTCAGACGTAGCGGTTTTGAGATGTCTGCTCCGCATATAGCTTTATGTAGTGTGGAGCTGTTGGCCTGTCTCTGGAAATAATTACGCAGATTTATTATTTGTTGGTCCAATTACTTGCTGAGGTCTGCCAATCCTCTTCCTCCTAGTTGACGTGGCAGAGTAGTTCTTTCTACGGCGCTACGGGGATGATGTTTATGAGCTTTTGTCAGTAGTGTCCTAACTTTTCGCTGCAGGTTGTTGATGTCCGTGTTGGTCCAATTCACTATTCCAAACGAATAGCTGAGTACAGAGCACGCATACGTGTTCAGGGCCTTAAACAAATTCCTGCTGTTAAGATCAGTTCGCACTACTTGTCTTACTCTCTTGATGAATTCATTCCTTAAATCGATCTTCATTGTTCGATGGTCTATCCTTTGAGCTTGTTTCATCCCGAGATACTTGTATGTATCTCCCATGCTCATTGCTTCTATCTCCTGGCCGTCCTGCATCTCGTGTGCGCCTTGTTCGAACTTTCCCCGGACGATGTTAAGGGTGCGGCACTTGTCCAGTCCAAACTGCATTCCGATGTCCCTGGAGAACTCCTCTACAATTTTAAGCATTTGCGTTAGTTGTATTATTGTTATTATTATTGTGTCGATTAGCATTTACAACTATTGTATTTAAGACAAGCAAACGCAATCTTTGTATGTTTAAAGTTCTGAAATTGTTTTAATCATATTGTCAACAAAGTGACATCTGTGGACCGATGACCAAACCATTTATTTAAATTAATATCAAAACAAGTAAAAGATAACATTATACAAATTTATAAATACAGGGGTCGCCGAGTGCGTACTATCGATCGCGTCGATCCACAGGCAGCCGCTACCCAGATACTGTTAGAGGCATATTTTTGTAAGTGGAAGAATAAACACCCTACGTTGTACCTACTGTCTTCTTCAATCTGCGCTTCGCGACTCCCTCACCCAGTGATCCCGGCAACCCTCCGGCATACACAATGACACATGGTGGAGGCGCCTGTGTGAAGAGCTAGGAGTGTGACAATATTAGGACTTTCTTTTTTTAGGCACCTCTTATCGACTGCAAGAATATCTTTCTATTGCATCACTAAAGAATTTTCAATGAAAGTAGGCGACAAATCCAAAATTTAAAAGTGGTAATCAAACACGGGTTTTCCTGTACTTATAGAAGCACAACGCACAACGCGTCCGCGATCGGTGCAGGGGGATTTTCAAAACAGAAGGTCGACTGCTCAGAAACAAGGTAGCTACACCTATGACGTAAAAGAGTCTTAATCAGCATAATCTATTTGCTTGGTTTCTAGTAAATTTCCCCCGCAATAATCAATGAGTTGACACTTCTATTTTGGAATTACGAATTCCCATTGGGCCGGGCCTGTTTCACACTTTTTTTTATTGTGAATCTTAATAGTAAATAAAACACGAAAATATTTTTTCCGTTTCTTTTTCGGCCGGGAAATGTCCTAAAAACGTTTTTGAAATTCAAATTCCTTGGGCCCGTGACGTCACGGGCCCAAAAAGCTGATTGGATACTGTTTTGCGACGTTGACACGATTTACGGCAATATCGATATGTTTCTACACTCAGGTGCAAAAAAACCGGGCCACCTAATATTTTTTCAAAATCGGTTGTATAGATTTTTTCAGTTTAAACCTGATTTTTAATTGATATAAAGGACTTCCTATTCTTGTTTTAATAAACAATAACATAAAGGAAAATATATTGTTGTTCATTTAAAACGAGCATACGAAAATATATGGGTGGCCTGTTTTTTTTTGCCCCTGAGTGTATTTAAGATTTGTGAAGACTGAAGAAGAAGAAAATTTACCTAACTTATGTTTTGTGGCAAAAGCCAAATAGACATAACACATGACCTCCAGCGGGCGGCGCGGCGGTGCACGAGTGGGTGGGTCTTTCGTGGTACCCCACCTCGCCCCATAGTGGCTAGATTGCTCGAAAAGAGCAGAGGCCATAAAAAGAAATAAAAAAATAACCTCAATATCAATTAATTTAATAATATACTAAAATCGCAATGTTTTTCCTTTTTGAGTTAAAAGTTACTTGCAGAATGATCACCAACTTGTAAGTGTCCAAACCTAAATAAATCTGATTTATAACAACATTTTGTCAGTCAACTATTATACATAATCTTGACAATCAAAATTTAATTTATTAACTCGAAATATTCTGACATCGTTGTTTTTTGTCGTCGATCTTCTTCATTTTGCAATTATTATTCTTAAAGCTAAAATGGCTATCAAAGGTTTTCCGGTTGACCAAAATATTCCTTTCCCCTTTCTCTCAATTACGGGATCTATCACTTTTTTCAGTTCTTCAGGTGGCTAGCACCCAAAGTCTATAGACTTTGGCTAGCACCATCCTTATTACAAGACCAATTAAATTTGATTTCAAATCAGCATACGGTATACACATTAATTTTTAACTTTTGCAGGTTTTCGGAAAAACTTAGTTTTATTATTTCGATTTACATTTACATTAAAGAATGACAGAATGACATATATGACCAGCAACTCAGATTGTTATGGACACGACACACGACCCACAAAACAACTACCTGTGTCTGTACGGTCGAGATCGGACAACCGTTTATACAACTGTCTTTCTCTAGAGAATCGATTTCGATTCAATGTGCACGTCTGAGATTATAATGGAGATCGAATTTTTGGAGCTTCGATTACTAGTATAACCGGCAACGTCAAAAACGCCATTTCATTGCTCCACATGAAGGCGCCCACTTTAATTTAATTTTATATATATTTTTAGTCAATAATAAAATTGGGTATTGACGAGAAAGATGCTGAGGGGGATTTTATTAAAGAGTTATCTGATTAATTTCATTCTAGTAGTAAGAAATATCGAAATTCGATTGAGTGAACAAGGCCCATTGAACTGCCTAGAACTCTATTATCATTATCGGAATTGGATAATTAGGAGAATAGCCCACGTTTCAAATCATGAAGATAGGTAGATACCTAAGTCGGTACCTAGGTACTCAGTACTCAGGATATATCAAAAGACCGGTCTAACTTAAAACTTATAAGTATAGGTATCCCAAAATTTAATAAATAATAATTATATAAAATGTGTACTCTTGGCAGTGGAGTATCTTTAAAAAATGGGCCCGGAGGCAGGATTTTATTGGGGCCCCTTCTTGGGTTGTAATAAAAAAATTGAACATAAACATTAAAAAATTAAAATGCAATATTTATGGCGAAATAAATACAAATATAAACATAAATTAACTATAACTCTGAAACAAAACAATCAGTAAAATAAAAACAAACTTGACTTAGATAAATTGTAATAGTTGTTATATATCGGTAATTCGGATACGCTCGCACTGTAAAGCTGAGATGAAATAAGGTGATACTTGGCAGGAATGCGAAGAATGCAGTCCCCCTTCCTCTCTGAAAGTCTATTGGATATTAAAGAACTCCTATATTTGCTGCGATGCCGGATGAGGGGTTTATTTTATAGCGGATATCTCCAGCACTCTTAAAAATATGTGGTAACCGGCGTTGCAACTAGAGTTGTGCCGTTTGAAAGTTTCATTTGAAATTTTCACATTTGAAACTTTCAAAAGTGAAATATTTCGCTTATCCCATGAAGTGAAATTTCAGTGAAATTTTCGAAAGTTTCAAGGGAAAGTTTCACTTCATAAATTTCTCGAAACTTTCTCAGAAATTTCCTTAAAAACGCGAAACTTTCTCATATATTTCATTGAAGTTTCGCGAAAACATATGCGGCAGGCGACCATCCCTCCATTTAATTTGGATGCGCCCGCGCCGGCTGTTAAACGGGAAGTGATATATCAAAATAAACATATAATTTTTGTTCCGCTAATGATTTATAACAAAAACCGCTGTAATCCGCTATTTTGATTTTTTCAAAAAAATATGTTTTTGGTCAAAACTTATATTTTTTGCTCGATTGTTTTTTCTTTACTGCATTCGGTTTCTTGGAAAAACTACACAAGTTTAGTTTTTGAACCATCAACTTAGCCTAAAAATTGCTGAGATAATCGAGCGTAACGTCTTATCTGACTTGTCACCTATACACTCTGTATGTTTTGTGATTAATAAATACTACTACTACTACTACTATCTCTATCTGGGAAACTCTATACCTATGCCACTTCATACGCATACATAATTTTTGGGCTTGGGTGGGGACTGTTTATAGGAAATGATTGCGAAATTTTCACGTGAAACATTCTTTAAATTTCATAAATTTCAACATCACATTGAAAGTTTCAAATATTTCAAAGTTTCGCGAAAATTTCCATAGGAAATTATTGCGAAATTTTCACGTGAAACTTTCTTTAAATTTCATAAATTTCAACATCACAAATATTTCGCGAAAATTTCTTTAAATTTCATAAATTCCGAAAGTTTCGCGAAAATTTCATAAATTTCGAAAGTTTCGCGAACAAGGAGAGCACGTGTGGCTAGCATACGATGGCAGACATCGGGGCGGACCCTGGGCATGCAACGTTGCCACGCACTCAGATGCAACCCCGGTTACCACATATTTTTAAGAGTGTTGGAGATATCCGCTATAAAATAAACCCCTCATCCGGCATTGCAGCAAATATAGGAGTTCGTTAATATCCAATAGACTTTCAGAGAGGAAAGGGGGGCTACATTCCCCGCATTCCTGCCAAGTATCACCTTATTGCGGCTCAGCTTTAGTTGGATTCTATAAAGCGGAGATTTGCAATCAAATTAATTATTAGTTTCCAGACATTCTCTATGAACAGATCGCTGTCTGTACGGCAACTTTTAGTTATTGTTGCAGTGTGTTTGAAGTTGTGAAAAGTACAATGTCCTTTTTTCAGTTTTTGAGAATGATCTTAAAACACATTTAATGCGAAAGTGGTCGAATCTGGAAACAACAGGTTCCTATGCAATTTACGCATTTGTGGTCAACACTAAAGATTCTTTTAGCTATGTGGGGGTCTTTGCCGAAAGTCACAACAAGAAATCTGTTTAGTATTTTATTATTTATAAAATGCAGCATTGACAACAAACAGAGGTACCTAATTATTTTATTTTTGTTTATTTACCTAGTAAAGAGTTGTTTGCATCGTTTAAAACTAATGGACTTGAGGGAAACATTTATCCGAAAGTGGAAGATCTACAGTTCCATAAATGCATGCACCTGGGAGGGAACCATGCAATATGATCAAGTCGTCGTTGATCAAGTTAATAATGCCTTTAGGTATCCAGGCCATAAATGGGAAAATAAAGTTTAAAGACTGTAGTCGATTAAAGAATTTGGAAGAAGGAACAGAATTGGTTATTTGTGGTATACAAGAAGTGGTGTACCTACCGACATAAAACTCGATTTTTTTCCAGTTTGAAAACCTAAACACAATGTATTGTTCTAATTACTGGTTTTAAAAAGGATTAGAAAATGTAGACTTAAATTATAAGCTAAAGATTAAATTGGATAGACTTAAGGTTACACCTAATAAGAACAGAGAAAAAGTTGTATTTTGTATATAGATATATTGGTATGAAAAAATAGTTATTTCTAATTGTTTGTGTGTACCGTGTACCTATTTATTCCTATTCTCCGTTAAGATATTTTTGTGTAAGAGAAAATATTTAAATATTTGGATATTATTAAAATAAAATATATAATGGTGCCATGGTGATGCAGGTAGTTGAAACATGAGTAGTTGAAAGTATAGGTAGTGATGTACCTATATGATTTTCTCCCCCAAACCCAGGGACCCTTTAAAAAGAGTCCCTGCCCAAACCGAATGTGGCTCATATTTTTATGACACAAAATTACCCTATACCTAATGCTGATCCCGAAAATTTTTCGAAGTCGCCTCAAATGGCGGTGGCGGGGCCTAGGAGGAAAGTGGAGGGGGTCTCCCAACCATCCCCATACCTACTAAAGTGTGAAGTTACAGATAAAGTGTAAATTTACAGATAAAGTGTAAATTATACAGGGTGGTTCACTTTTATGTGGTAGGACTTTAACATTAGATAGAAAAAGATAATCTAAAATGAAAATTTTATATCAACATATATCGGGGAAAGCTTAGTTTCCGAGATACAGGGCGTTGAAGTGTTGGAAAAAATATGAAGTATTTTTTACACTGTCCGAACCAGTGGAGATATTTAAACCAAATTTGATGTGTAGTACCACCTTTTTGACTACGATATTTAGTGATAATATGAAGGTCCTGAAATAACCAGTGGTGGAGTTATGGGTTTTCACTATCACTAAATTTAAAAAGTAATTAGTACGGACCTGTCTCACATCAACGTAAATTTTTTTTCGTAAAGTTCTTTCAATTCTCTACAAAAAGTGTATCTTGACATTTTTTTGTATCTGCCACGGTTGTGTAGTGAATAAATTATTTCGTTTCCATCTCAGCCTTTTTTGCCTAAAAATGTGTTTTCTAAGATTATTGATAAATATCGCAAATAACAGAAATTAATTATGGAACCTTATCGGATTCAGCTATTTTATTTTTAATTTTATGGAAACAATTTTAAAAATAAACTGGCACTTGGTTTGAGGTACATTACTTTATTATCATTTTAACATTTTTATCAAATCTAGTATTATTTCTTAATAATTTTTATAATTCTAAATTTGTAGAATTCTAAATTATACCACGACGAGTAAAACATGATTCTTCCGCCCATAAAATGTTATTTAAAAATTGTCTTATTTCCTTTGACTACAAAATCCATCGGCAAAATACTAATGTCCTTTCTGCATCGCCGTACTGGTGAAGATAAGTGTGCCATGGAAAAGAAAATCTTATTGACAGTTAATAATACAATAATCTGTCATCCAGTAGATGAACGTAGCAGCGCCGCAGTTTGTCTTTGTTAATAATTAAAATGCCGTTCCAATTTACAAATGAAGAGCAGGCTGACATCCATTTCTGCTATGGAGTTGCAAATGGGAACTCTGCGGAAGCAGCCAGAGAATACCGGAGGCGATTTCCAAATAGGCGCCATCCGCGTCTCTCAGTGTTTGTTAACATGCACCGGCAATTCAGAACTCGCGGTCTGAGAACTAGAATCGTCGAACGAGGAAATGAAAACAATATCCAACAAGTCAGACGCAACAATGAGATTCTTCGTGAATTCGATAGGAATCCTACAACAAGTAGCAGAAGAGTTTCAGTTGCCCTACGTGTTTCAAAGTCTGCAATTTTGCGAGCTTTAAAAAGAGATCACAGGCATGCGTGTCATCTACAACCCGTACAAGGTTTAAGGCCCGGCGATGCAGAAAGAAGATTAGTGTTTTGCCGATGGATTTTGGAGTCAATTGAAGGAAATAGACAATTTTTAAATAACATTTTATGGACGGGCGAGTCGTGTTTTACTCGTCGTGGAGTAGTAAACTTTCATAATCAGCATATTTGGGCACAAGAAAACCCACAAGCAATCCGGCCAAGAAATTTTCAGGTCGAATTTACACAGAAAGAAATTCTTGGCATGATATTAATCACCACTAGTGATTAACTTCAGAGCCATTGTCACAATGCCTTTTTCATCCACACAATGAACAAAAATGATTGTAACAATGAATGTTGGTGATTAGGTAATTAACATGTTCATTAACATAATGACCCAACGAACATTATTGTAATGTACTAAAGTCGTTAACTCAATGTAAAAAGTGATGTCTACAGTGAATAATACGTTGTCTCAATGCAAATTGGGCATTGAAACAAGGCACAAATACATTGACTTAATGATTTCAAGGTGTTTAATATTATGTACCGTTCATCACTGTATGTTGTTGCTATGATGTATACCGTAATTGTCTAATGTTTAGTGGTGATTATGTCAACGTACAGTTTTATAGTTTAATACAACTGTATTATCATAGTAATGTTCAAAAACATCAGCCAATGTACCCAAGCATAAATATAAGGAACAATATCATTAGTTAATATATTAATGCGTGCTGTCAATGTCCTTGTGCCTTGCGACAATGTCCTAAGTTATCAATACTGGTCTTTTTCATTTATTGTGGACCTGCCACGTCCCAACACCATCACGCTGTACTCTAGTATGAAACTTTCTGGCGGTGTGTTAACTTGTCAAGTTATCCTGTGTCTGTGCGTTTAATACTAATACGATCTGTTAGTGCGACGATTCTGTTAGAGTTTTGCTAAGGTAAGTCATCTGGTATTAAATATGCAAATTTCCGATATTATGGTTAAAGCAAAGTCTAGAGAATACTGTAGACAGTAACAGAAAATACAGTGATTTACAGTGGTCCCCACCGCTCGCCGCGTATATTTTCGGTTTAAACGCATCTTTAAAAAAGGTTAACCTTTAAGTTATAAGTCACGATTAAACGCCCTCGAACAATTTTGTCGATCCTAAGAAATTTAATGGATTTTTGATTGTGTGTGTGTGCACAACCAGTGAAATTAAACTCTGAAAACTATGAAAACTTTCACATACATTCAAAATATTATACCTACAGACCTATGCTGTTTTCATTAATTTATTAGATATCTAATATCTAATACCTAATAATAATTGTTTTAGTATGTACCACTCAGAAGATACAGACGAAACACTATAAGATCATTGAAATCTGATAACTTGTCACAAGAAAAATTTGACCATTGCTGGACAGCAGGTATCGTCTAAACGAAATTAGTGCGATAGACTCAACTCAGCTGTTATAGAAAAATTACCATTTTACAAACAATCGTCAAGATTTAGGCTGGAAGTTTATACTTCAAATTTTGATATATACCTACATAATGTTGGAGATTTGGAAGACTCAAGGGTGTCAAATCGTCCTAATTAGGAAAAGTAAGAGACTTTTTCCTAACTCGTTGCCTACATAAACAGCATTTTTGAGGCTATTTTTAATTTGATTTGTTGTATTTTCAGAAATATGGACTTCACTATGGGTATAGGACCGGAGAATGGGATCGAACTTCTCATAAGCTCGGAAAAGGAAGTACCACGATAAAAGTTATACCTATAGGCACATTTGAGTATATGAATGATGAATGGTAAGGCAAGACTATCATCAGAACTCTACTAGAGAGATTGCAACAGGAAAAAAAAATTAGGCAAAGTAGTACGTCCATTAAGGTACAGTGTGATGATGTAAGTACCTATAGTCACGAGTAATGACAAAATGAAACCTCATAAAAATGTTGCTTATCTAAAAATATAAAATAACATGCCATTTCATAAATAATTACTTTAACTCCCAGCAATTTTCCAATAGCGTTATGTTTCAAACCTTTTTAGACAAATTTTTTTATATTGAATACAGTCTACAAATTCCTACTCCAAAACACATGTTTATGGGAATATTTAAAAAATGTTTAATAAATGCTTCTATAAGAATTTCGCTGTTGTGTTCTTAGTTCTTTTGACCTAGATTTTACCTCTCCATTGTAAATTTTATAGAAGAAATTGGTTTCTAAATAAAATTACAGGTGAGAGTTTTTAAAATATCCTTTTTATTTTCTGTTCAAAAAACGTTGGCACTCAACGGTAAAAACTAGTGAAAAAAAATAGGGCACTTAGATCAGAATTACATCGAATATTGAACCAAAGGTCCAAAGTGAAGAAGTATGTATACAAAGTGTGTCATTACTCGTTTTTTATTGATTATATTGCTAAAAATTTTAGCAGATTTAACGATTTATAAAAAATAATATGGTTTCGAAAAAATACGAACCATTGTATACGTTATCATAAATATATAGGAAGTATGATAAAAATGTCAGTTGTCATTTTCGATTTCCCATTCAGCCTGTAGTGGCGGCCTTGAGCCACCTGGTATATGTGTATATTCCAGCGATTCCAGCGATTCCAGCAATATAATATACACAACATGACTATAAATATTTAAAAATAACCAACGTATTGGTTTTTACATGTTCATTACAGTACATCCAGAAGGTAATATTCAAGTATAGATCAAGATGCTGTCTAAGTGGCTGCTACTTCCGGCTAAACCAGAAGTCGGAAATGGAAACTGACCTACCGTACCTACTCAGTATATGCTCGGTATATACTCATTAGCAAAAGCTGTTAGCAGAATTTGACTTAATTTTCTCGTACAATCTGTTTTTGATACCTTTTATAGCAACGTATGAACAGCCATTTCTGACACACCCTGTACACACCCTGTATAATAAATCATCATAACGAATCCTAATATTAATGCCATCGAACATTAAGCCAATGCCCTGAAGTGATTGACCAATGATAATAGATCATCATGAGAATGTCTGTGATATCACAATATTAATGTCCTCGAACATTAAGCCAATGCCCTGAGCTGATTGACCAATGTACAGGAAATCACTACGAGCATGACCGTTTCGATATAATAATAATGACTTGTAACATTGAGCCAATGTCCTGAAGTGATAAAGCCAATGTAAAAAATCATTACGAGGAAGACCGTATTGACATAGTAATGATGCCTTCGAACATTAAACCATCACTCTGAAATGATAATCACAATCACCTTAAGTTCAAGCATTGACCAATAAAACATCATATTGATCAAACCGGGCATCGGTTGAAATTTAATGTACAAATTCATTACCACAATGTCTTTTTTAATTATATTTACGTAGGTTTTTCGTTCTGTGTAGTGTCAATGTTTGGATTGGACTGTACAACCATCATCTGTTTGGACCCTTTTTTTGCCACAGCGAGTGAATGGTGACAATTTTTTGGAGTTTTTAGTAGCTGAGCATAATAATATGTGGGAAGACATTCCTTTAAACTTAAGATTGTTGGCTTGGTTCCAACTTGACGGCTGTCCTGCACATTTTCACCGAAATGTGAGGAACTGGTTAAATAATAACTTTCCAAATAGGTGGATCGGACGAGGGGGACCGGTCGCTTGGCCACCACGTTCTCCGGACATAACACCTCTGGAATTCTTCGTATGGGGATTTTTAAAAGAACAAGTCTATGCGACTCCTGTAGAAACAAGGGAACAACTTATTGATCGTATCAGAAATGCGTGCGATGAATTGAGAAATGGCAATTTAATCGATGCTGTTCAATCCGTTAGGCGTCGAAGTGAATTATGTGTGCAACAGAATGGATCACATTTTGAACAATTGTTGAATGTTGTACAAATTTAGAATTATAAAAATTATTAAGAAATAATACTAGATTTGATAAAAATGTTAAAATGATAATAAAGTAATGTACCTCAAACCAAGTGCCAGTTTATTTTTAAAATTGTTTCCATAAAATTAAAAATAAAATAGCTGAATCCGATAAGTGTTCCATAATTAATTTCTGTTATTTGCGATATTTATCAATAATCTTAGAAAACACATTTTTAGGCAAAAAAGGCTGAGATGGAAACGAAATAATTTATTTACTACACAACCGTGGCAGATACAAAAAAATGTCAAGATACACTTTTTGTAGAGAATTGAAAGAACTTTACGAAAAAAAAATTTACGTTGATGTGAGACAGGTCCGTACTAATTACTTTTTAAATTTAGTGATAGTGAAAACCCATAACTCCACCACTGGTTATTTCAGGACCTTCATATTATCACTAAATATCGTAGTCAAAAAGGTGGTACTACACATCAAATTTGGTTTAAATATCTCCACTGGTTCGGACAGTGCAAAAAATACTTCATATTTTTTCCAACACTTCAACGCCCTGTGTCTCGGAAACTAAGCTTTCCCCGATATATGTTGATATAAAATTTTCATTTTAGATTATCTTTTTCTATCTAATGTTAAAGTCCTACCACATAAAAGTGAACCACCCTGTATATAAAAAAGTTACTTTCGCGGTGGCAGCTCAGCGCCGTCGTACAAAGCAGCTAAATCAAAAGAAATAAAAATAAATAAGGATTGCCTAAAAATTTGATTTCTTATCAGATTAATAAATAATTTATTTCCATCCTTACCTGCGTACCCGATGGACAAAAACACTAACGAAATGGCACCAAAAATAACTTTTTCAAACTTGCCTGCCATTACACAGGACATCGCAATAGAATCGCGCGGTCGTTACTCGCCACTAACAGAATGTCAACAACGCCTGGACGTGAATATATAAACAACGTGCGGCACAAGTGAATTCGTCAGAAGTTGTTCAGACAAGTTTCATGAAGATTTCTTCCTTCGATGTGATTAAAATCTGTAAAAATGTACTATACAAGACGTCACGTTTATGAACGCCAGAGGAATTGACCGTCGACCGATCGCCGAATTTTGTTTGGAGTATAAATAGGCAACCCTACAGACGTATCTTTAGGGAGATAACGCGCGAATTGTTATTGTTGGAGTTTGTTTTCTGATAACGTGGATGCATAGCGGAACGCCAAACAGATGTAAACAGAAAATGATATTGCGATTGATGTAGCTGTTTCTTTATATTATATTTTCTGTATTATATATCTTCATTATACTTTCTTTATTATATATTTATGTTATATTGAACATTGTTTACCTCTGGACGCTCGTAGAAAAAAGTGCTTTTTATTGTGCTAGAATCCAATAGACTCTTTATCCTTTAGTAAATTTTATATAAAAAATACAACTAGATAATAGCGACATGCGAATCCAACCTCAAATAATATAACTATATTTAGTTAGGCAATGATAATATATTTATAAAGATACCGTAAGTACAATCTTGTAACCATTTTCAATAAAATGCTCTTCAGAATCTGGTTGCTCTCGATGACGTGTCCTGAGATTATGCTTTCTGTTTTTTTAGAAACCATTTTCACAGAATTCGTGATATCGACAATAATTTAAACTTTCTACTAGTTGGGCTTGACAAAATATATTTGGAAAAAATATCTTACTTTTATACAGTCACCGGCAGAAAGTTGGACACAAATGGAAAACTTTTTTATTATTAATTTCTCAGAAAATTTTATTTTTGATAAAAGTTGATGCATCATTTCAAACTTAAAACACACATGTCACAATTTAAATATCTCTTTTTGGATACGAGGTAGATTCAAAAATCTCAAAATAACTCAAGAGTAAAGTAGCCTTATTTTTTTTAATACGGTAAAAAATTACTTACAAAACTTGTTTGGAATCAAAGGTGGATGTCAGATTTAAAGTTGCAGCCACCTAGTAAAAAAAAAACAAATTTAACTTTTTTTGTATTTTTTTCGACCACCATGTGTATTACAAAAAACAAAATACCGCAAGCGCAACTTATGACCGGATAACACATGAATTTGCTACTAAACTTTAATTTTGTTCGATTAGCAGGTAGAAATTTAAATTAATCGAAATCAGAGTTATATTAAATTTTTGTGTCCAACTTTCTGCCGGTCCCTGTATAACACAAAACATTATGTATAAGGTTGTAGTTTTTGTTAAATTTAACTTGCGGATGTACGATAATTTAAGTTATTAGCTACGAAAATGATATATAGGTAGGTACTTACCTATAGACAGTCAGATAGTGACAGATCACGTGACAGATTTAGGTGCCCCATTTTTGTATATACAAGCCTCGAAGCGGGTTGAAAAGTACATCGATGTTGAGTAGAATGAAGGGAAATTTACGAGTGGCCATTGGGGATAACATTATGGAAGATTCCATATGTTAAATATGTATATGTTTTTTTATGTTATGTTATGTTATACAGGGTGTTCCTTAATGACATGCTAATACTTAAGGGGGTTATTCTTGGGCCCATTCTAAGGAAAAAACTTCATATGAACGTATGTCGTTAACGTCCTAACTTTTGAGATACAGGGCGTTAAAGTTCATTTTTTTAAATTGAATTTTGGCTACATCTCCCTAAATAATCAAGCTGCTGAAATGAAATTTGGCACTGCTATGTTCTTGGGGATGGAAAATAAGCTGAAAATGTCAATTTCACCGTATCTCACAGAGGGCGTCACTTGGGCTGTTTTTTATCACTCTTTTACGCGTAACTTTTTTGAGGTTATCTTTTTGGTCCTGCAGGTCCATCATTTTAGTGCATATTTTCATTCTGCAAGAAAAAGGTACTCTTGTTTAATAACGATTAAATCAACCGTTTGCTTTGAAATTGCCAAAACGTTCTCCAAAACACCTGTTGACTTCAATATTCGAAACATACAATTTTCACCTACCACCTTCAAGTGTTACAGATCAACTGTACCATTTAAACTGAGAAAAAAATCCCTATGAACAATGTACCAAAAATTATTCGCTTTCAAAATGGAAAGGATTGAATTTGACAAAATTTTGACACTCTATTTTAAGAAAACCAATGGTGTTTTGACCAATGCCCATTTGGCATTTTTTTCATCATTTTGAATGTACAGTTGATCTGTAACATTTGAAAACAATAGGTGAAAATTTTATGTTTCGAATATTGGAATCAACAGGTGTTTTGGGGCACGTTTTGGTAATTTCAAAGCAAACGGTTGATTTAATCGTTATGAAGCAAGAGTACCTTTTTCTTACAGAATGAAAAGATGCACTAAAATGATGGACCTGCAGGACCAAAAAGATAACCTCAAAAAAGTTACGCGTAAAAGCGTGATCAAAAAACAGCGCAAGTGGCGCCCTCTGTGAGATACGGTGAAATTGACATTTTCAGCTTATTCTCCATCCCCAAAAACATAGCAGTGCCAAATTTCAGTTCAGCAGCTTGATTATTTCGGGAGATGTAGCCAAAATTCAATTTAAAAAAATGAACTTAAACACCCTGTATCTCAAAAGTTAGGACGTTTACGACATACGTTCATATAAAGTTTTTTTCTTAAAATGGGCCCAAGAATAACCCCCCCATGTCATTAAGGAACACCCTGTATAATAAAAATATATCCAAGAATTTGAATGCCCCTATATTGTCAGATTTTAAAACGATCCTGAATACTGAATTCCCATATTTATCCTGAACAAGTTTTCTTAAAAAAATCAATACCTTTTCTCAAGAGGCTCAAAGTAAGAAAAATAATATGGGAGTCAAATTACTTTCTGGCAAACCAGACCTCAACACTTAAATTTTGTAAGTCCTTCAGTCAACGCTTTTATGTACCTATAGTTAAGTCCATCCCACGGCACGCTGTATTTATTTAATGAGATTTTGATTTCTATTATACAGGGTGTAACTAAACTGATGGTCAAAAATGAAACCACGTATTCTTGGAGTCAAAATAAGGGCACTTCTTCATATATTTTTTTCTCCTACGGGCCATAGTTTTTTTTTATACAGAGCGTAGAAATTTAGAGAAAAATACACATATTTCTTAGTATCTCTAGAAGTCTAAGAGATATTTTCTTCAAACTTGGCGTGTCACATGAGCGGATGAGTTGTCAAATTTAAGGTTAATATGAAGCTTGTGAGGCCCCCAGTTGCGGAGATACAGGGTGTAATTAAAATTAATTAGTTCAGAAAAATATGAATACCCTGTATAATCGCATTTTTTAAATTTGTTTTGAATGGTAAATGTAAATTCAATGGTTAACAAAAAGTATCTCTTAGTATTTTTTCATATTCTCAGCCGTTTTTTAATTATTTTCAAAGAACGGCAATGCTGCAATAAACAAGTCATTTGTGGATGTCAATTAAACTTGGCATTATTTGAATCATTTGGCTGCCAACTTTGCACTTAAGTATTAATATTTTGAAAAATTATATTTTCATTTGAAGAATTGACTGATATGGACTTGCCAATGGCAATAATAAACATGCGGAAACGCGTAGTTGCGTGTATTGAAAGAGACGGCGGTCATTTCGAACATTTAATAAATTAATTTTCTAATAGCAATACGTTTCTTTTATTATCGTTTTTGCTTTTGTATTTTGTTAAATAAAGTTTAATTGACAACCACAGATTGCTAGATTTATTCTTAAAGTGACTATTGTTCATTGCAGCGTTGCCGTTCTTTAAAAATAATTAAGAAACGGCTGCGAATATGAAAAAATACTAAGAGATACTTTTTGTTAACCATTCTATTCACCACTCAAAACAAATTTAAAAAATGCGATTATACAGGGTATTCATATTTTTCTGAACTAATTAATTTTACTAACACCCTGTATCTCCGCAACTGGGAGCCTCAGAAGCTTCATGTCAACCTTAACTTTGACGGCTCATCTGCTCATGTGACACGCCAAGTTTAAAGAAAATATCTCGTATACTTTTAGAAATAATAAGAAATGTGTGTATTTTTCTCCAAACTTCTACGCTCTGTATAAAAAAAACTATGGCCCGTAGGAGAAAAAAATATATGAAGAAGTGCCCTTATTTTGACTCCAAGAATACGTGGTTTCATTTTTGACCATCAGTTTAGTTACACCCTGTATACAGGGTGAGGCTTTGACAGGCACAAAAATTGTAAGCAGGGGTAAAGTTGAACACCTGGTGTACGCCTATGAAGTTATTAACTCAAAATAAATAATATATACATTTTTAAAAATTGCTATTTGCTTTATAAATAATTAATATTCTTAAACTATTTTAAAGTACGAGTAAAATTACGATTTTAGTGAAGTCCTGTAGCATTGTAGATTGTACCTAATCGTGGATATGGGACAAGGGACAAGGTCAGCGATCCTAAAATTTAAAAAAGAATTATGGAAAAACAGAAATTTTATTTTACTTTTTAATATGTAATTTTTTTAGTACTAACCTGAGAAATCACCATTATTTACCTCATTCCTCTAATGAGAAGTAATATTTCTCTACCTAGGTAAATAATGATAATAAAAAAATACCTAGGTAAATAATGAAACATTTTCTATATGACATTTAAAAATTATTTTCATTTTGTCAGCTTGACAACTGAACTCCCAGGCTAAATCTATTCAAATATGTAAAATATGGCAATATTTCAATGTTAGTAGTAAAAAAAATTATATATACACTTCGGTTGAGAAGGCCATTATTTACCTCGCATATTATATAAATATAAAATGCTCGGTAAATAATGGCTCACTTCTCAACCTGAGTGTATAATATACCATTATCGCACTTTTCCAGGGGTTTAACTTTACATGTGGTTAAAATTTTTGTACGTTCAAAGACTCAGCCTGTGTAGTCTTGGCGTGTAATGTTGCATTCCTTGTAGACTGTAGGTGACTGCCTTTACGATGATTTAAATTCCACATTTTTTTGTACGAACCTGCTATGTATTTCCTTCTATTATACATATATTATTACCTTCGCATTATTTACTCGTAAAATATTATAGAGACAGCACGTTCCCTAGAGAAATTTTTACCTAAATATTTTATTTTGTAAATTTCAGTCAAACTTCCGACATTTTAGAATTTTATGTGATGTTCGTTGGGTAGAACTCGGTAAACATTTTTTCTACGACCCCATTCGAAAATAGCCTTTTCGAACCTCTCGATCCTATCCGAAAGTATGTATTTCCTACCGGTGTAACTATATATAAGCTACTTTGCCCTTTTTTTAACATAAAATGATATGGTTTCGATTGTTGATTTTTATTAGTATGACAAGTAAGTAATTTTAATTCTATTTAATTTATATTATAAATAAAATAAAATTATTATTTCCGCTGGAGGAAATGATACATTTTCCTTCGTGGTAATACAAGTAGCTATTGTTATCATAAAAAAACGGCAAGATCTATTTTTTTCTACGACCGTAAAGAAATGTCCACATTGTAAGTTCGTTTTTAATTGGTGAATGTACTGCATTATACGTACACGGTTTTAGCAACCGGTGCGGGAATATTATTGTGCACGGGTTGCCACAGCAGACGGTTCTGGAATATCATTGTGCACGGATCTGGTTCGCAAAGTTGAGGGAAGTAATAGGAGGCCATGAAAAACAAATGCGACTATACTATACACGCGGACTGGTGCGATTTAAGTCTCTTTTCTTATATTTTTAAAGTGAAAAAATTAAATAAGTTAGTTACCTATAACAAAGGTGGACAGGTCCAGGGGCAATAAGATATAAGATTAAGATTATAATAATTGACACTATTGCATATTATGAAAGCTGCAAATGTGATGGCAGAAAATTTAGTTCCAGCACAGAAAATATATTCAGAACAGAGAGCTCCTTAATGAAGCTTAATATTTTCGAAATGCATTGAGGTCCACTATTAAATGTTGGCTAATCTACGAATTAGGAAGATTATATTTTGGGAAAATATCATTTCATAAGAAATGCAATCTGCTTGTTTTTGGAGTCTGTATTTGGAGTTCATTCGACAGGTATTGTTAAGGAGCATTCTGTTGTGGAACTATATTTTCTGTGGTTCCAGAAATTCTTCCAAAGATTTTTTTTTTAATAACGGACTACTATTTTACAACTGCCTATTAAATCTGGTGATGCAAGCCAATCATATTAAATAAAACAAATTTTACACAGTACTTATATTTTATTAAAAAGCCAAATTTATTGTAAAACAATATAATAAAGCTTACACTTATACGAAAAATGTACAAAACCTATCCTAATATATTTTTATTTTCTTTGGCACGAAGAAGAAACATGACTTAAATTAATAATATCATATATTTTTGTCGAAGTGATTTTATTTTAATGTATATAAATAAAAAGTAATGTTTAATAATAATATTAATATTAATATAGCTAATTAACATTTGGCGATTTTTAATCACTTATAACATATTTTACATTTACACAAAGAATAATAATAGCCGATTCAGTTATCTATTTACAAATATTTCGAACAAAATTGTCGCCAAAAATGTAGAGGGATGGTTTATGTATATAAATGATAAATAATAAGTCAATAACTTGCCTATTCGTATTTAAGTACAGCTTGTGACTATTTCGTGAGATCTTATTCGTCATTCATAAAATCATTCACATAAAACAAACATATTAAGTACGACACATGCATTCAATTTTTTTTCCAGCGATGATGAACTGGAAGCAGTGTTATATTTATATCCTTGGTGAAACATGAACTTATTGTTCCCGTGCATCTAGTGAAACCAAGATTGACGATACAGACCATTGATGTTTATATATTTTTTTTGTACAGGTGTCAAAATATTTATTTGGTCGTTGTTCCATTCGTAGGTCCGCCGATGTAATAAAAGTCAAATTTATAATAATCTTACATTATTTCGACTGATCGATGCAGCCAAGTAGATGGTTCATTTACATAATGCACAGATTTTTCCCTGTAAGGAACGGACGTTGTTTTCTCCTTAGCTATACTTTTGCACTGAGGCATATTTATGTAGTTGTCTTTATCGTCGGGTAAAACGCAGTATGAAGGATTCCAACACGCATTTGGCGTTGTCGGGGTCATACCTCCTTCCGAACTTGTCGGACTAACCAACATTGGAAGAAGTTCTGGTATTTTTCCTATAAAATAAATATGTTAACTAAAGACCTGCCTTCTATTTTTTTTTGTGTGTTTACCCAAATCTTTACTATTCTTTCTGTAATTCACGTCAAAGTCAAAAACTTCGCCCTTCTCTTCAACCCTGGGGCTGAAAATGGTGCTGGGCTTCATGCAGAGGTATCCTTCATTTTCAGGAACTATTTCGGGCGAACTACGCACCGAATCATTCACGTAATGATGCGCAGGAGATGACAAGTTTTCGAACGTTGGTGGGCTAAGCATTGCCAGATAATCACTTTCACCTTCTTCCAGTCTTTGAATGTTCATCGCTAGATATGGATCGTTCAAATCCACATAGTGCTAAAAAATTAAACAAAGTCTAAAGTAAGCAAATATAACGGATATGATAGCGGTCATTACTTTTCGAACGCTCTCTTCTAGTAGGTCCCCTAATCGTTCACAAAGATCTGTAAATGAAGGCCTCGCAACTGGCTTCACATGCCAACAATCCGCCATCATTTGTGATCTATAAAATTATAAAATGGGAGAAATCGCGGGTGAATTTTTAACACAAATCTTACATTTGCTGGGGGGAGGACTCCGGTGGATCCATTCTGTAACCATCAACCAATTTATTGTACAGGTGTTCATTGGCTTCCATCCCAGGATATGGTGTCCTTGCTAGAGAGAAAAATTCCCACAACACTATTCCGAAAGACCACACGTCTGATTGTGTAGAAAACACTCTGTCTCTTATAGATTCTATTGCCATCCATTTTACAGGAAGTAACGGCTGCAAAAGTATTAATTGTATCCACGGCAAAGGTGAATTAAATTAATCTTTCTTACATTTCCGCGTTTCTTGTAGTTGTCGGTTTTGTACATGCTCTTTGCCAAGCCAAAGTCGCATATTTTCACCACGTTATTTTCTGCCAGTAGGATATTGCGTGCAGCCAGATCACCATGCAACACTTTCCTCGATGCTAGGTATTCCATTCCCCTTGACACCTGGAACGCCCAAGCCACTAGATCCTTCGTGGTGATCGGTTTGACCTGACCTCCATAATCCCCTTTGTAGTTGGACCTCCACTCAGGCTGCACGCTGTTGTTGCTGAGAATAACGCAGTCGTTTCCTATAATAAATAAAAATATCATCACGTCCTACCTTTGCGGTTTGTATCGAACGTTATACCTTGGCTCAATGTGGTCATGTCTGTAAATGCGGAGTTCGTCGTATAACCGTTTCCTCTATAATCCTTCATGTTGGGGGGCAAGCTTGAACCCGTGGCACTCTTTTCGCTTGAGATCGAATACGTTCGATCTAAATATTCCTGACCAATTGTGAAGTCTAACGTTCTCGTTTCCGGATGAACTTGGTTTATGAAGTTGTCCCTGTGCCTCAACAAATAATTTTGCACATTTCCGAATCTGCAGTATTCAACTATCACGAACAGTTCCTCTGGAAAATAACGATTACGAGTGGCTCAAAAGTGACGTGTAAATTGTAGATACTTACTCTTCGCTACGTTCTTTGTGCAGGCACCAATCAGATTGACCACATTCAAATGTCTACCCAAATGCACCATAATTTTGAGTTCGGATGCCAATGCTTTTAAATGCGTATAGTCGGCTGTTCTCTTCACCATTTTCACAGCTACTATGGTAGATTCTTCTCCGTCTACGATGCGCCTTGCAACAGCTTTCATCACAACACCAAATGCTCCAGAACCAAGCTGGCGGCCTAGCTTCAATTGTTCTACAGGAAACTCCCATTTTTTATCGTATGGTAAAAGTTCCGCCTGGTCATCAACACCAAGTTCTGGATTCAAGTTTTCTATGGCTCCCTTTTCAAACGTATCGAGACCCAATTTTCTTAGTTGCATCTGTAGCTTCCTTTCCTTCTTACGCTTTATTATAATGTCGATCATGGCAATAATGAAGGCAACAATCAATATGCATATCAAGGCAATCGCCCAAATTGGTAAACCAGCTTTTGGCACATCTAATAATTACATAGATACCCGTGTAAAACACAACTAACAAATTTAAACCACCGAACTTACTTTTAAATTTTACCGCGATTTTCCTTTCAATGCTCCGTATCCTGTTCGCCACCAAACATTTGTAAGTACCTTCGTCTTTGAGGTTGGTGTTTCTAAAGTGTAAATTCTGATTTCCTTTGAAGAATTTAACTTTGGGTGCAATTGGCTTAAATTCTACTCCGTCTTTGTACCAAGACACCGAAGGTTTTGGTATTCCGGTGGCCTCACAAGATAAAGTTAATTTATCACCAACTTCCAACTGCACATCTCGAACCACGTTGTTCGTCTCGACAAATTTCGGAGAAGTTGGCACTGTAAATTATTGTTCAAGTAACTCAAGTCTCGTCAAAATCATTTACTTACGTTGAATACTAACTGTAACAGACTTGAAAATTTCTTTGCCAGTGGAATCCTTTGCCTTACATGTATAGTTTCCGTTATCAGAATAATTGGCACCAACAATTGTCAATCTTTGCCTTTCTGAGTACTGCGTTTTAGTGTATTTTATAACATGCCCTAAATTGAAAGTGATAATATTTGAACGTTGCCGTATCAATGATGTAGGTACGTACTGGTGTCATTGGAAATGTGTATGCCTTCATGCAACCATTGCACTTGAGAGTAGTTGCCATGTATGGAGGCACCACAAGACATTGAAACTGAATCACCTAAAGCCGCAATGACTGTTTGATTGTGTTCTAGAAGTTCTATGGTACTGCCATAATCGAATATATCAAAGCCATCAGTAATATCTAAAAAATAAAAGAAGAGTGCAATTGGGACAAATGTCAGGGTGACCAGGTTTGTTTTCATAAGACTTTGATGTTTTTTATTTTGTTATTAACAACTTTGCGTAACACATTCAACTAAAATAATTAGGTACCAGATACGTAGATGATTGATTCAGCGGAATCATCCCCATACGAGTTGTTTGCATAACATCTTATATATCCCACTCCTGTCATATTTAAAGATATTATCGACTTTATGTGATCTTGTTGTCCACGAACCTGCGACAATAGAACAATGCATTTTCCCCATTAAATATTTATTGAAAAACTTACAGGTGTAAAATCACATTGGCCATTTTCGCACTTTTTGAACTCCCATGATATTGTTGGTTCAGGATAGGCTGGAGCCACGCATTCTACTGTGTCGATTTCGTTGATCATGTAAAAACTTTTGGTTTTGATACTCACTGTTGGCTTGTCTGAAAATAAAATAGGAATTTAACAAAATTTATTATATACTGATATCTTCAGCTTAGTTACCTGTTACGGTTAAATATAAGTCCATTGTCTGTTCCTCAAACTGATTCTTTGCAATCAATCTGTAACGCCCAAAATCGGAAATAGTAACATCCTTTATCGTCAGGAAAGCCTGAATATGCGTTTTTTGATCTTCGAAACGCGTTTCATACTTATTGCTGTTTCCTATTTCTTGACCGTCCGTGTCAAACCTTGAAAATTATTATATTTGAGCAAAACTGTTGTTTCCATAACTTGAAATCTCACCAGGTCAAGCTGGGTATCGGGTGACCTTTAACGTCTATTCTCCACAGTACTGCTGGGGTGCCTGCAGGCGTCACAATTTCGGTCAAATTATTCTCTTCGGTCATTTCAATAAAGTGGTCGTCGTCGTCATATACATCAACTTCCGCGTACGCTGAAGATGAGTGGCCTTGATAGTCTGACACTTTGCAATAATACCTGCCTTTGTCGGACAACCGTGTTTTATGTATAGTAAGGTTCTGGTAAAGGTCATCGCCGTTTTGACTTTGCATCGATATTTCCATGCGCTAAAAAGGTAATTCTAGAGGGCGCTGGTTCATATTTGTTTGCTATTAACTTTACCTCGGTAGAATTATGTAAATATATAGATCCATTAGGCGAGGGAACGTACCAATGAAAATTTGCCATCGTAGAAGTCGTCACTTGACACTGCAAGATCAAATCTTTGCCGACAAGAGTATGTCCATAACTGAGATCTTCTAATGTTGGTCTTGCGATATGATCTGTTGGCACTGATTACGAACATAGTGAGCATTGTGGGCAACCCATTATTAGTAAATCAAGAAATCTCTTAATAGGAAAAGCAGAGAAAGCATTAACACCTTACACCAAAACTTGAAGCTTGATAACCACAAACAATAATGCGACGAAATTAAAAAGCAAGAGATATTAGTAGAAACCAAAGATAAAACAAAGACACCACAATTGTTTAAGATCGCTTTTACTTACGATCAACTGTACAGATAATCGGCAGTTCAGTTTCAACAGAACCTCTATTAAATCGACAAAGGTAATAGTCTTGCTGACTCAGTTCTGTGGCGTTAAACGTGAATCCAAGTTTTGGGTCATAAGGGGCGTTGATCTGTAAAAATAATGCAAATTGCCAGCAATTCAAAACTGTAATCTGGTGAGACGATGAATTTCATGTTCCCAAATCATTAATGACATTAGGACATTTATAAGAAAGTATTAGGACATCTTATCGAAGGGTATTAAGTTGATCAAGGCAGCCATAACCCTCTTAAAACTAGATATTGTCGATTTAAGAACGTATATTGCTGGCATTTTTATTATTAGTTTGTTATTAGTTAGGTATTTTATATTATACCTTCAACGGCCAGATAAACCGTTTGTTTACTCTCATTGGCCCTTCTAGTAAATTTACAATCAAAAAGATAATCCCCTAGTACCCCAGTATCATTCCACATGAAACCATAGTGCCTATTACATCTGCAAAGAGATTCTTCATCTCTTTCCCCGTGCATTGTCATCAGCACCTTAAAAATGTTAGCTTTGAGCAAAAATAAGCACTTAAAATATATATAGTAATGCAGCCAAAAGCTCATTTACTCTAATTAGCAAATCCAACAGTAAAATTGTTCAGTAGGTTTAAAGTGCCAGAAATGAATTGAGTAAGTTACCGCTATAAAACATATTTTTCAATCAGTGTCTGTACACTCAGCATAAGTTAGATATTGTTTTTTGCACCTACTTACCTGTTCGCTTAAAAAAGAAGTGAGTTCCACATCAATATCGGGGGCAGTGGGCCTGCAGGGAATAACTGCTTCTTCATATTGGGTGACTCTAACACCAGGTATGTTATTTAACACCGAGAGTACTTCACTATCTAAAAAATATTAAGTTTCCAGAATATTTTCTAGGGTAATATTATCCATCTTCTTACCATTAACATATACGTACACCTTGTCGCTTCCTAACCTATCATCAACGGCGACATCTTTGTAGTGGCAGTAAAAATAACCGACATATGGATAAGTCATATTTTTAATGGTCAGTCTGCGACCATACTGGTAATGTCTGTCGCCAGGTCTTTCATCGTTTTGGGAAAAAATTGTGACGATCCCACTTGGATGCTCTTCAGAGGGGCGTGGAGTTGACCAAAGCATTGGCTTCTGCCCCTTGCAAAATAATTCGTAGTTTGAATTTGCTTCGATGATAATCTCATCTTCGACGCCAGTTATCTTGGGTTTATTGGTCGATTGCGACCCTGAAGCAAATGAAAACAGTTAATCTTAAAAAGGCACCTACCTATTTTTTAATCTTTAGGAGATCCAAAGTTATAGTTATTTTTACCACATCCGAACATAATGAGATTAGAAGACGTTGATGTTGCAGATTTGTGGACAAGAAGCGTCAAGTGAAGCTCTTGTAGGTTCATGGTATGCCATCACAGAGAACATAAAGATATACAGGGTGGTTTTTATTTTTTATCCGATGTTAGCCGGGTCTTTTTCTGAAGGTAGAAAAACTATATACTTTGGTGCAAAGTAAAAATGCCGAAAATCATTTAGCGATTTTTGTTATTTAAAATCTGACACAACAGCGTTAATCAGGACACCCAAAACCCCCACGTAGCAAATTTGATCAAAAAATATACAGGGAATTCCTTTCTACAGGGTTCCAAAGATAAACAAAATAGGAATTTTAAAAGCGTCTGGCGAGTCAACTGTGTCTTGTAATCCTATAAAACAGTTGAATGATCAACAGGGCCACTAAAAGTGTTGTTGTGCAAAGATTCAATACAAAAATATTCAGGGTATTTTTCTATGGGCCATACTTTGAGATATCTCAAAGTGCTGAATTTTTAGGAAACTTTGTACGGATTAAGAGTAGGGTACTATGGAATTATTGAAAAAAAAAAACATTAATAAACACAAAAGAAATTTATTTCTATACAAAATGCCAACCAAAGAATAAAAAAGCAATTTAAATAATTGAACCTTTCTCGATAAAGTCACTATCTAAACGTTTTCTGTGCGATTCCTGTTGTGGCACACGAGCCACCGTAACTCATATGGACTTACTGAATGGCAGGCTTCTGTATTTTTAGATTTAGTTCGTTTATAGTGTCTGAGTCGGTTTTGATATGCTCGATTTTTGACCCGTATAAAGTTCCAAAAATTCAGTATTTTGCGATGGCACAAAGAAAGACACTGTATATTTTTGTGTTGGATCTTTGCCCACCAACACTTTGAGTTCTCCTGTTGGCAATTCAACTGTTTTGAGGAGATTCCATAGCACACTTGACTTGCCAGATGACTTTAAATTTTGCACCAAAGTAAAAAACGAGTTTTGAATGATTTATCTTTAAAAATTTCAAATTGGCCACCCTGTATATATGGGAAATGTAGATACTGATACTATTTGGGCTAATTTGTTAATAATAATATTTGTATATTTTATAAAATATGACCTGCAAGATAAAAAATTACAAAACAATAATAGAAAATACTGAAATTTTTGACTTTCGAATTTTATAAAAATTAAAACCTAATTTTAATATTTAGGTGCAAGTGTAATAAAGTCGGGTATACGGCGTACACTAGGATTGAACGATATATTTCAGAATTAAGTGAGTAGGTGTATCATTTCCTCTGATAAATTTAGCTGTTTACTTCATGACAAGCAACAGAATAACATTTCTTTTTACGATATAATTTACATCTTTATATTATTATATCCGGATGTTAAAATATATGTGTGTGTGTGTGTGTATATATATATATATATATATATATATATATATATATATATATATATATATTAACTAACATTATTAACTAACAACTCATTACTCTTTAGCCTATGGAATATTTTGTGGACATTTAAATACAATTAACAAGACCTAGATGCACAAAGTAGCAATAATTCGACAACAAAAATAATTTCATAGTAAAATATTAGCGGTATTTGGTATGTTACGACTAGGGTATTAGGAGAAGATTTATTTTTATACCCGCTGGTATAGGAACATGTTTGGTATAAAGCATTTGTTAATAGTATCTACTGTACTACTCCCCGCTATTTCATTTGGAAAATTTTTAATGCCGTCCCTATTTAACAATAATTGATAGAAATTAATTCATTTGCACTTGCACATTATTCATCATATCGATTGGAATGACGGTCTCATCTTTGCCTAAGGCCTAGGGACTTCGCTTACGGAGTCTGAGTAAACAAATACACAACGGGAGATGACTAAGATTGGTGAATAAGAATAATGAAAACGAATGCCTCGAAACCCGTTTTTGTGTCGATTAGCATTTACAACTATTGTATTTTTAACGCAAGTAAACGCAATCTTCTCTTTTTTTCTGAAATTGTTTTACCCATGTTAGCACTTTCTTTTTCTATGCACCTCTATGCACCTCTATCGACACTAAAGAATTTTCAATAGAAGAAGGAGACAAATCCAAAATTTAAAAGTGGTAAATCTTTTTATTTCTTGAATGATATGCAAGGTGACATCTTAGGCAATTGTTATTTTTTCTCCAAAGACGGGTTTTCCTGTAGTTGTAGAAACACAACGCGTCCGCGATCGTTGCAGGGGAATTTTCAAAACAGAAGGTCGACTGCGAAGAAACAAGGGAGCTATACACCTATGACGTAAAAGAGTTTTAATCAGCATAATCTATTTGCTTGGTTTCTAGTAAATTTTCCTCGCAATAATCAATGAGTTGACATTTCTATTTGCGAATTAGGAAATCCCAATGGAACTGCCTAGAACTCTATTATCATTATCGGATAATTAGAAGAATAGCCCACGTTTCAGACCATGAAGGTAGGTACCTAAGTAGGTACCTACTCAGTACTCAGGATATAACAAAAGACCGGTCTAGCTTGTAAAACTTATAGGTATAGGTATGCCAACATTTAATAAATAATAATTATATAAAATGTATACTCTTGGGCTTGGCAATTTCTATTTCCTACACTTTGTTTGCAAAAAGATAAGATAAATATGAGTAAGTAAAGAAATTTCTACACCGCAAAATGGACCTGTATTTGTTTTTTTAATTAAATCAAAAGAAAGTTTCGCTTCGCAAAAATTTCTTCAAAGCAGCTAAATCAAAATAATTAAAAATAAATAAGGATTGCCTTCAAAACAATTACAATATTTATATCTGAACACACGACCTATGCATCAATAAATATATGATTGCTTATCAGATTAATAAATAATTTATTTCCATCCTTACCTGCGTATCCGATGGACAAAAACACTAACGAAATGGCACCAAAAATCACTTTTTCAAACTTGCCGGCCATTACACAGGACATCGCAATAGATCGATGATTAACAAGCGCACATTTCAAATTCTGGTTATCCTTCGCGCGGTCGTCACTCGCCACTGACTAAGAGAATGTCAACAACGCCTAGGCGTGGATAAACAACGTGCGGCGCAAATGAATTCGCCAGAAGTTGTTCAGACAAGTTTCATAAAGATTTCTTCCTTCGATGTGATTAAAATAAATCACTACAACCAGTAGAAGTTGCAGCGCCAGCAAAAGTATCCTAGGAAAAACAGAGTTGCTATGCCTTTGTTTAAATCCAGGAGAAAAACAGTAAAAATAATCTTCTTTTATCTCATCAACTTTAATTTTGTATGTAAATTCTTGCTCTAAAATTGAGAGAAATGAAGTTCCGAGTGGGAAAACTTTTCCTTTCAACTCATTTTATGGTGAAGATTTCTTAAATTTGTTACTTTTTGAATTTATCTGTAAAAATGTACTATACAAGACGTCACGTTTATGAACGCCAGAGGAATTGACCGTCGACCGATCGCCGAATTTTGTTTGGAGTATAGATAGGCAACCCTACAGACGTATGTTTAGGGAGATAACGCGCGAATTGTTATTGTTGGAGTTTGTTTTTTGATAACGTGGATGCGTAGCGGAACGCCAAACAGATGTAAACAGAAAATGATATTGCGATTGATGTAGCCGATTCTTTATATTATATTTTCTGTATTATATATCTTCATTTCTTCATTATACTTTCTTTATTATATATTTATTATTTATGTTATATTGAACATTGCTTACCTCTGGACGCTCGTAGAAAGAAGTGCTTTTTATTGTGCTAGAATCCAATAGACTCTTTATTATTTAGTAAATTTTATATAAAAAATACAACTACCTAGATAATAGCGACATGCGAATCCAATCTCGAATACTATAACTATACCTAATTATAGTTAGGCAATGATAATATATTTATAATGAGACCGTAAGTACAATCTTGTAACACAATTTCGATGAAATGCTCCTCAGAAACTGGTTGCCCTCAATGACGTGTCCTCAGATTATGCTTTCTGTTACCTTGCTGCTTTGCGCATTTTATGAATAGCAATATCGGTATCCACCGTAATATTCTTTTGAGAACTCGATGTCGTAAAATTCCTGAGATATTTTAACATCCGTTCTTAGCATTTTAAATTTCACTACAATATTTACAAGAAATATTTTAGAAACCATTTTCACAGAATTCGTGGTATCGATAATAATTCTCTGATAATACTATAGTTGGGCTTGACAAGGTATATTTGGAAAAATATCTTATTTTTAAATAACACCAAAAAACATTATGTGTAAGGTTTTAGTTTTTGTTTAATTTAACTTGCGGATGTACGATAATTCAAGTTATTAGCTAGGGATATTATAAAATAATAGGTAAATAGCAAAGAAAATGGTAATAGATTTAGGTGCCCCATTTTTGCATACAAGCCTCCAAGAGGGGAAAAAAGGACATCGATGTTGAGTAGAATGAAGGGAAATTTACGAGTGGCCCCTGAGGATAACATATGGAAAATTAGATTTTCCTATATAATATGTTTGTATATGTTAATTATGTTAATTATGTATACCTAATATGTTTTTTTATGTTTTTCGGGCTAATGACGATGTACATTTTCATACTTTCGATGGGCTTGTGAGGAAAAATCGGTTAAAATCTCGATTTTTTTGTTACAAGATTGCGCCCTTATTTCAACCCTTTAGCCACCTGCAACCATCAAGCCTTTGGTTTCCGGAGCCAGGTTCTATTAATTAATCAATTAGTGAACATGGCTTACATGAAAATATGGGCAAAAAACTTTTATTTCTGTTAAGGAAAATCGAATTTTCCGTATGTTATCCCCAAGGGCCACTCGTAAATTTCCCTTCATTCTACTCAACTTAGATGTACTTTTGAACCCTCTTCGAGGCTTGTATGGGAAAATGGGACGCCTAAATCTGTCACTATCTGACGGTCTAATATCTATCATCTACAAATCATAATACTAAAAGTGTGCGCAAACCACTGTAGTTTCATAATACATGCTTGAATCCATTTTTAGGCGAAGCTGCAATAGTTAATAATTTAAAGCCACATACAAAAATACAATATAGTAGAAAAGAATGAAACTAGGCCCAGTGTTTTCAAATTTTGCACACCTTTATTCCGTAGAGTGTAGAGTGTCAAAGTCAAAGTTTTTCAAATTTGCACACCTAAGTATTCAGATTTTTTTATTCTGAACTAGTTTTCTTAATAACATTTTGTCGTAAAACCTACAAAAGAGCACTATACTGGTCTGAAAAATTAGTTTGTTAAAATTTCATACGTGATTTTGCGAAAGCAAAATTATATAGGTATCAATAATATAGTTTCTAGCGTTGAGTGTTTCGACGTTTCTAGTCAAGTAGGGCTAATCTCTAAAAGTTCAAATTCCAACTCAATATTTGTTTGTCTTTCATCCTTATTTATTGCTAAGTTGAACTAGAGACACCCTGTATTTCTTTTATAGAACATTTTATAGAAAAATGTACCTTTCATTTTAATTATTGTATTATAGTGGTAAAAAGTGGTTAATTTTGGTAGGTACATAAAACAGCTTGTTTAATTTCTTATTATTTTGATATCTATTGTACTGGAAAAATTAATGTATCTAAATGAATTTATATCCTAAATATTTGACAGTACATCGACTTTGCATCAAAGGTAAGTAACAGAATTTTAAAACATTAATATCATTTTCTTTCGAAAAAAGTATATTATTATCAAATAAATGGAAGGGGGAGAAGGGAGGAAGGGAGAACGGCGTACCCAAAATCTGTGAAGGCAAAGGTGGACTGACAGGCGCAGCGAAATCCAGGACGGTACTAAGTAAATTTTTACCCTATAAACACTTTTAATTTATTTACAAATAAAACGACTAAAGCTCTATTATTGTAAGTACCATCTACTTAGGGTTTATACCTATTAAAATTTTTGGATAAATACATTTACTCTTTTTTTATCTTTTTAGAAGCAAAAAATATAACTGAAAGTTTAATTTCAAACATTTTAGAAATAAAAACACTATATACTTATTATCTCTATATTATATAGTACATATATAACAATAGTTTTTACATTCAACATTTACTTTCTGGTGAATACGAAATACATTCTCAATAACTGTATTTATTAGGTATGTGTGTAACACAAAATAGCTATACACCACCTATACACATAAGACTGGCATAATGTAAAAAAAATATTACAGGTAGGTATATCCTACGGAGACACTTTATATTTACAATTCCGTAAAGCGAGTAAAACAATATCTCTCCATCACATTCATATTGATAGGGCAAAATTCAAAAAGGTTTCATTATAAGAAAAGACAAATCGATATACCACAAATATATTTCTGCACGACAATATTTTTTGCTAGCTTGAAAGTTCGTAAAATGCTGCTGAAATAATTATTTTAGGACTTTGTGGAGACTAGTGCGAATGACTGTTCCCATCGGGTAACAATAATGACTAGAATGACAAAAATTGTATCCTTCCGCTATTTTCGTCAAATTGACGTTTTTAAATTGACTAGTAGGTAAGTAAATTGCTCGCCAACGCCAGTGGAAGGATCTGGAACAAAACTTGCACGGTCTCATCTGAGAATAATTAATACAAAAATGTTCCAGAGTAGGTGAGTACACGTACTACAAAAAAATCACGGAATCTTACGCGGAAAATGTTCTCTTGAATGGAAGTCAAAGTGCGAATTATGCAACCTTGTAATCGCCTATCCGTTATTGTCCGAAGTAATTTTCGCGTATGCGCGACAAATCTAAAAATATTTTTTCTTCATATTACATACACGGAGGTCAGGCATCCCAAAAATTACTTTCGGAAAATACGCATTCACCCTTGGTACATGGAAATGTTCACAGTTTCTTGTCGCAGTGTACGGGTTTTATCATCAGTCGGTTTGTTGGTGGCTTCACGTCGTGGCGTTCGCGTTGTTGTAACCTGTTATCAGCGTCTCTATGATAAACTTGATCGTGATCTTGTAAATGTTCTCCACGTTTTCGGTGTACCTGTCCCCGAGCGTCGTTTGGACCGCTTCCAAGAAAGGCTTCTCTATTTTCTGGAACGAAATTAATGGGTTCAGACATTGAGTAAGAGAATATATACAGTGTGACCCATTTGTTTTGGGGTCAGTCTGTAAAAAGTGTATCAATCGTGCGATTTGGCTGATTTTCTTTTTAAATTGTAGAGCTCGATGAACTGCACATTTTGAACAAAAATTGCCTGGTTCGCATAAAATCCAAAGCCTACTATGACCGTTTTTATGAGCAAAATTTTAAGAAACCATATTAGCGTTTTTTTTTTGAAAAAATATGTGTGCGCCAATGGATTGAGCACCCCTCGAAATGGGTATGTACAAAATTTCATCAAAATATTTCAAGTAATAACGATTTTGTAGAAAAATTAAAAATGCAGCCAAGGTACGTCTTTATTTTCAAAAATTCAAAGTTGGCCATGGAAAATAATTGAATTGTAATAATACAACCTTATGCTTATAAACACAAAACATAAAAACAATTAAAATTATAAAATTTTTGTAACTTCTACCAAGCCTCCATTTTCTACAATGCATTTGTCGTTCCTCTTGCGTACATTCAAAATTACATTTCGTATTTGCTGTGGAGTAATTTCCTCACAACTACGGTTTATCCTAGCTTGCAGTTCTTGTAAATTATGGGGTCTTGACTTATAAACATTTTGCTTAAGTGTACCCCAAAGAAAAAAATCTAAAGGAGTTAAGTCCGGAGATCTCGGTGGCCACTCACAGAAAGGACTATTTCGCCCTATCCAACAGTTTTCAAAATTATTATCTAGCCAGTTTCTGATTAAACGAGCATTATGAATAGGACTGCCATCTAACTGTAACTTTAAATTTAAACGGTATCTTAATGGTAACTCATCTAAAGCATTTCTAAATTCAATTTCTAGAAAATTCAAGAAGCCAGCCGCATTCAAATTTCCTTCAAAGAAAAAAAAACGTTAATTTTTTGTGAATATTGTCTCCTTGCATTTATTATAAACTCTGGATTTTCAGCTGACCAGTGACGGCAGTTTTGACTTGATACTACACCATTTGTAGTAAACGTGGCTTCGTCGGTGAATAAAATTTCATTTAAAAAGTTGCCATTATGGAGATATTCACCTTGCAGCCAATAGCAAAATTCTAATCTTCTCTCCTCATCTCCTGGTTCCAGGGTGTGCAAAAATTTTGGCTTAAACGGTTTTATTTTGTTTTGTCTCAAACATCTCCTTATACTCTCTCTGGGTATATGAAGGTCTAAACTAGCCGTTCGAACACTATTTCGAGGATTGTCACTAAAGTATTGCAGAATTTGATTGTTATTTTCAACAAGTCCACGGCGTCCATTTTACCTAGTTTTTAATAAATTTTTAGAAATCGATCCAGTTTCATCAAAAATATTGTTTATACGTTGTACAGTACTTCGACTCACTGATCTACCTGGGTGTCTATTGTTAAATTCGGCCGCAGCTTCTGCTGCCGAGCGCTCGTTGTCGCCCAAGAGTCGAACAATTTCTATTTTGTCTCTTATGCTTAAATATTCCATAATTATGATAATTAATTGTATTGAGCACAAACAATTTCTGAACTCAATTTAGACAGTTTGACACTTAATAAAAGTAAACAATTCAATTATTTTCCATGGCCAACTTTGAATTTTTGAAAATAAAGACGTACCTTGGCTGCATTTTTAATTTTTCTACAAAATCGTTATTACTTGAAATATTTTGATGAAATTTTGTACATACCCATTTCGAGGGGTGCTCAATCCATTGGCGCACACAGATTTTTTCAAAAAAAAAAACGCTAATATGGTTTCTTAAAATTTTGCTCATAAAAACGGTCATAGTAGGCTTTGGATTTTATGCGAACCAGGCAATTTTTGTTCAAAATGTGCAGTTCATCGAGCTCTACAATTTAAAAAAAAAATCAGCCAAATCGCACGATTGATACACTTTTTACAGACTGACCCCAAAACAAATGGGCCACACTGTATTTATTCTTTTACTCAATGGTTCAGACGAAAAGGTATCGAGAGAACGACTCGGCCGATACATTAAGAATGAAATATTCTCCGTGGAAATTCTAGCAACCTCGTTTGAATTTCGATTTCCAGCAAAATACAGTGTAGTAATGGGCCAAAGTCGTTCCAATTTCAACCCCAGAGAAGGAACAATTAAATACGTCTCAAAATTTATTGGCGTAAGAAAAGAGGCGAGATCTCATTTCCATATTACACAATCTACCACAATCATGAATATAAACTCGTTTTCGGGGAAAACACTTCATTTCTGAAGCAAAATTTATCGAATTTAATAAAATTTCTTGTATGTTAATGTGCCTAAATGAAGAAATTTTATTATTATATAATCTTTTTCTTGGACACATGGTTACTGCGAAGGAGACAGTTTTCAGGGGCCACTGTACCACCCGAAAAAAATGAAAAATGGAGCGCTTAGACTTTGATTAGTTCTGGGCATCAGGTGCTTAGACTGTGATTAGTTCTGTGAATCAGGCGTTTATCAAAACAAACCTGTCTACAGGTTCTGACGTCATTGGTATCTATCATCAATCACCATCTTAATCTTAGTCTGACGTTACATGTCATTTGTCGCATAACTGAAAGCGACAGCTTGTGTTTTGAGAAGTTTTAAGAGTTGACTGACGTATTAATAAGACTTCTCACGGCTATAGTTTCATGTCCTGCTAAGTAAATGGCGCCTATAGTCATGAAACTAGGTATGTGACTATATGAATAATGATAAATTCCATAATTCTGTTGTTTAAGTCCTATCTTTGATTTCTGAATAAAGATGTTCAACTTCAGAAAAATAACTCTCTTGTATCCTCGAATATTTGCTCGTTTTATTAGCAGCTTTCACTTGCTTTTACTGGTATATTTAGCATAAAAATTTCATATTTCATATTAGTTTTATTAAATAATTCTATATTTGAATAATAATTCCATCATTGAATAAAGTGTTTTTAAATTATAAATATCATTTTTGGGACTGTTAAAATGCCTCGACACTGTAGTGTTGTAGGATGTAAAACATATTACAAAAGCCAGTGAGAAAATGTCACCATAACAATATTTGCTTTGCCTATGGAGATGAAAATTTGCGTCAAAAATGGATTCGTCAAATTCCAACTGAGATTTCATTTCTAAAGAACCCTTAATTATGTGTGACTAACACATTTTCAAGATAGTGAAATAATTAAAGTGGACAAATATGCGGTATTAGAAGAATATAGAGAATATCACCTAAGCGAAAGGGTGCTGCTGTCTCAACAATTTTTGAGAATGTGCCAAAATATTTGAGTGCAGTGCCGTTTAACTCTCAGCCCAAACAGCTCAGGCAGGTTGAAAATTTTCAAAAGGCAATTAGGGAAAACCTGCATGCGCAATACCAATAACATAATAGACGAAAGAAAACTCGCCAAATTATTACGAAATTCGTTCTCTCTACTTATCTCCAAAATTGTCATTTATTATACAGGGTGAGTTTTTTTCGATGCCCACTATGGGGATCTCGGAAACTCGCAGAGCTAGAACAAAGGTTAAATGGGGAAAGAATTGCAGTTTTGAATGCTCAATCTAATGCCCCTTTTGGATTTTTAAAAAAGTTCATGGCTCACTAGATATTTTGAAAAGAGTGATTTTTTGCTATTAATTTTTTTTATTATTAATGATGTCCGATTTTCTTTCTTTCATAATATTTGTTGGGCATTTCCCGGGTGAAATTCACCGAAAGGACTTACCCAAAAATATTCCACCTTAAAGCCAGGTATCCGCCGGTGGCTGGCTCCCACTTGATGCAGGTACTCGAAGAAGGTGTCGAGGTTGTCCAGACTCTTGATGCCTTCGTCCAGCGTGTTCATCACCGTACTGGCGTGCTCCGCCAATTCCAGGCTGTTCGCCTGGTCCTCCTTGGTTCTCAACTTTTTGAACTTCTCGAAGAGCAACAGCAACTCGCCGTGGTCCTCGAATAGCCTGAAAGAAAACAATCATTATAGGGATCTCATCGTGTATACGGTAAAACAATACAGTACACGACTATGAAGAAGAAGTATCAAAGAATAAAAACTAGTTAAGAAGAATAAAATTGGCAACTAATGAGTTAAAGAAGACGGATGATTCCAAAACTAAAAATGAAAACTATCGGAACTATAACAATACACACGTTTTCTCGTTGAAATAAAAATACCTTAATACCGTTTTCTAAAAGTGGTAATTTATAATTTATGCCCGTTTAGCAACAAAAGTGTCGGTTTATTGTACTAGTTTAATAAATATATTATTAAATAACATGTTTATTTCTTAATATTTTCTAAAATTTATTTGTGGCGTAAACAGATCCATTGAATTTTAATTGGGTTTTTCACCACCAAACTGGTTAAAAGACAACTTTTTCAAGTTGCCTGGAAAATTAATAAATTCTTAACAGTATCTAAATTAACTAAACTTTGAACTTGTAACTCAAAAAATATCTTCAACAATTTTTTCTCCTGAGCTTTCGGAGAATAAATCTTTCTCCTTTCTCAAAGATCATGTCACGTCAAAGTGAAATGACAGATTAATAAATTTCAGGTTAAAATGTCATGACAACATAAACAATAGCCTAGCCACCTGTCTGATATTGTACCCTGCGTTCTACCTAATTATTTATACTAACTTCTCTTTAAATAAGTGGCAATAATATTTTACTGAATTCCACTGAACATTCAGCAACACAGTTGTCTGTATTTCCTAGAATAAATGCTTTAATGATTCTTTAATTTTTCGTCTATTTCCTACTTCTTCTTTGAGAATTGGTTTGGAACTATCAAAATCCTATGATTGTTATTAAAAGAGTGTTTACATATTTTCGACTTCGAAATTTGATTTACTATATTGTTAATCCGTTAGTAGGAAACTCAAATTCATTTATCAGAAACAGTAATCATTTTTTGGAAAAAATTTGGGAACATTAATTTCCGGATCATTATATATTAGCTAGCTTTGATGTGGTTAGTCTTTTTACTAATGTCCCTGTTGACAAATCATTGAATATTTTACGCACAAAGTTAGAAAGTGATCAGACTTTAGTGGAAAGGACAAATTTGAATATAGATGCAATATTAGAACTAACAACACTCTGTATTAAAACCCCTTATTTTCAACTAGGGAATGAATTTTACCAGCAGGAATTTGGAACGACTATGGGGTCTCCTTTATCACCATTCATAAGCAATTTATTTATGGAAGATTTTGAACAAAATGAGTTGACTATACAGGATGATTTTTTAGGTCTACCACCGCGATTTTCTCGCTTATTTTGCGCCCTACAAAAAAAGCGTAAGAAACAAAAATGTTGCAATTTTGGACAGCTAAGTGACGCTGCAAAAGAAATCGGCATCCATGGCCAACTTGTCGCGCAATATTAAAAAAAACTCAAATTGAGCAAAACTATTAAAAGCCGTGGAATGTTTATTTTAAGAGACAGAGGAAACTTTTATATTGAAAATTGATGGCACTGAAAAGCTTTATTCATCCACGTAGTCAGACAGTTTTAGCAAATTAAACAGGGTCTTCGGCTCTCTTGAGACCATGAAAATTTTTGTTGATTTAAAGTTTTTTTTAGTACACCGCGAAAAGTTGGGCATGGACGCCCATTTCTTTTTTAAAGTCGCCTCGCTGACCAAAACTGCCATATTTTGTTTTCTTACGTATTTTCTGTGCGGCCTAAAATAAGCGAGAAAAACGCTTAATAAGAAATAAACAAAAAAAATTTCATAGCCTCAAGGGAGCCGAAGACTCTGTGTAATTTGCTGAAACTGTCTGTCTACGTGGATGGATAAAGCTTCTCAGCGCCATCAATTTTCAATATGAAAGTTTTCCTCTGTCTCTTAAAATAAACATTCCACGGCTATTAATAGTTTTGCTCAATTTGAGGTTTTTTTAATATTGCGCGACAAGTTGGCCATGGATGCCGAAGTTCAAAGTTTAGTTCATTTACTGTTAAGAATTTATTAATTTTCCAGGCAACTTGAAAAAGTTGCCTTTTAACCAGTTTGGTGGCGAAAAACCCAATTAAAATTCAATGGATATGTTTATTTCTTCTTGACACATTAAAAACTTTAAGAATATTTATGCATACAATTTCTTGCTAAATAAAATATTGACATGGATTATATAAAAAGCTGTATGGTCTTCTTTATTTCCCAGACATTTTAAGCACGAAAGGACTCTTTACAATGATAATTTGTATGCCTACATCAGAAAATGTGAAAACATTTTTATTGATTTATTGAACGTTTAATTATTAAATGACAACGAGGAAATACTTTTGTCTGCATATTAGCCTTTATATCGTGTTTTTTATATGGATCTTAGTTCCTACTGGGAAATAAAGAGTAATTTGGAGAAGAATTATTATTATTGTTACCTCAAATTTTCAACTTCAAGTAATTCAAGATTAGTAGCTACTGTCTAGAGTTTTATCGTTAATTTCGACGAGTTTATTTTTTTAGTATACTTACGTAAGTATACATAGATCATTTTTCAATAAAGTGGACGTGATGTTTATTTTTTATAACCAGTTAGATCTATAAACAGATCTTTATGGAAAATGTAAATGATTTCATGATGCAATCCAATAATTCAAAGCGTATATTTGCATTACTACTACTTGGTTATGGTTCTACTTATTCAGCGTGAAAACAACACCTTAATTTCTTAAAGCAAGGCTTTTCGCAAAAAAAGGTTCTGAAAAGTTTCACAAAGGCGAAAATGTCGCAGCTTTTATTCGGTAAATGGCCGTAAGCTAAACAACATTCAGCAAAGACTAATAAATCTTGTAAACCTGAAGCATCAATTTCGCTTTTTAGCGAAACATTTTATATCCCGGCAACTCTGACTCTGGATGTTTGCCAAAAGTCATAGCGAACGTATAACTGGGATTTGCGGAGTCCTTTGATAACAGAACGATCCGGCATAACCGGAAAATGTACGTTCGGAGATTCTCAAACCGTTCCACTTCTGTTTTGCAAGCAGAAGTTATTGAACGTAGCGATGTTTGCATGCAAGACAATTTTAGCGACGGTTATTAATTTCTTAGCAAATAGTTGAAGCGGGATGCTCCGAATTTCTAATAGAGGGGTGTTTAGTCAACCCCTGATCGATTTTGTTGCTGGGCATATAATTGGTTTGCCCTGATTAATCGCTGAAGAGCGAAATTACTTTCGATATTTTCCACGCTAGAACGGATTAAAAAATCATCCGGGCAGGGGGATGTCTGGTATCTCATTCGTCTCTCGACCGAGAGACACGTTGAACATAATTTAGCTAAAATAATAAGTAAACATTGACGTGTCAATGCATTGTCGTAATCCCCCCTTTCAGAAATGTACCAAAATGCCAAGGTTGTTGGAGTGGTTTGTATTAAAGTTATCCTAATACTTAATATTTTTTCCAGTTGAGAACAAGAGGTGGCTTACATGATCATCCATCCATCTCCCCTGAATGCGATTTATAGAATCAGGATGATCCTTCTCGGCAAAAATCCGGGTATAGTCCAAATAGGAACGAACGTAACTTTGGCTCCTGATGATTCTCTTCATGAGGGGGCATATTTATTAGTTGAAGCCCTTCAGAAAGCCAAGATAACCACTGAACTTGAAGAAAACCGCCCTGTTATAGAAGAAATTGAGAAAGAAATTTTCGACAATTTAAGTATTGCCAGTACAAGCAGCTTATCATCAGTTTCTTCTGTTAATAAACCTATTTGTGAAAAGGATGGGCTGATATATATAGCTGGTTATCTAGCTAGAAAGCATAAAAAGAATTACCCCACTTTGGGCCAGTATACATATATATCAGAACAGAAACGAGATAAAGATTTACACACATATGAGATGCCCTCTTGGCTGCAAAATTTGTCATTTGGAGGTCTTACTGAGCCTTCCAGTGAATGGATGATTACTGTTAAAAAAATGGAAAAATATTTTTGCAAGTTGCACAAACAAGATTTTAAAGATAAAATCAAAGTTGTCACTAACACTATGCAATATATATATCAGGGAATGTTGACGTACCTACTGATTTATTAAAATCTTTCTGCAAATTAAGGGTGTTTATTAGAATGAGGTTTTTAAATTACAAAAGAAAAGAAGATGATATGAATAAAAAAAGAGGAAATCAAATTAAAAAGCAACAGCAAAAACGATTATATTCATTTTCAGTGCAAGCCACTTCGTCACAAGTAGCAAAAAAAATGAGGAAAATTGTGAATTAGTACTATTATTTTTATTATTAATATATAAATCCAATAACCCAATATTATGTGTATTCTTCTTTTCCTGATTACAACATTATTTCCTTCGTTCTTCCCGCTTTACTGCCAGTTTTTTGAATATGAATTTCACATTTCAAAGGACCACTGTAGAGAAAAATTTATAATTTCATAAAAAAGTAAAAAGTAAGAAATTATATACGACGAAATTATGTATAATCCTTGTATATTCTATATCCAGGCTATAATATTAAATAATTTCTTACTTTTTTACGAAATTGTACATTTTTCTCTGCTGTGCCTCTTCTACGCTGTCGTACAAATGCCATTAAAAATTGTATCTTCACCTTAAATTGGGCGAAAATCATTAATTATTTATACTCGTATTCAAACTTGGGAACTGAGTGACGTATTCGCGCGCTTTTTTAATCTAAATTCCGATTGGCCGACCTCCCGATGTGGTTACGATGCAACCTCTCCACTCCAACAACCTTGCCAAAATGCCATCTCCAAGCAACAAATACCAGTAGCAATATAATGTATCGCTGTTGTGTTTATTGTATGTGTGTTGGACTGTGTTTTTTTTATTAATATAAGACGTGGAGATTTATTAATACGGTGATAAAACAGCAGTGATTCCGAATAAAGTGATTAAAATTCAATTTTAGTTTACCTATAAGTTTTAGGTTGTGTCTGTAGTTTTGGACTTATATAAATCATGCCGTGGACGTGTTCCGTTCCAAACTGCAAGGGAAACTACAAAGGCGGTCCTAAAGTGTCCGCTTTTTCCTCCCTAAAGACCCCATTTTAAGGGAATAGTAGGTTAAGGCCATCGAAAGAGATTTTGTTCCTACACAGTCTTTCAGGGTAAAAGTGGTTTTGGTTTGGACTGACAATTTTATATGATTAAACGTAACCAGAGTAGTAGTCAGAGTAGTAGTCACAGTTACTGAAAAATGCATCGCAACCCAAGACATTATGACTTTATTATCTACATGAAACATTAACGTTACAATTCTCTTATGTTTACTGTTGTGTAAATATACCTCCAAGATGATAGATCCATAAATTTTATAAAAGGGGTTTATCTAGTTATATTATTTTGGTACTTACCTGTTATAATTTATTGCTCTGTGACTAGTGTTATTAATATTAATATTAGTTTAAAAAACCAAAGAACACACTTTTGTTGTACCTAGACTAAAAAGTAAAAAAATAATTGATTTGATAATATGCTACATAATGTGCATTGAAGAATACCTTAATCAATTATCTGTGTTAATTGTTAATAACTAAAAGAATAGGTATCTAACTCACATAAAAATCAACCTAAAATCAAAAGTGAGCAGTAGGTACGCATATTTTGTATGTTATCTCTATGTTTATTCTGCTTGATAATGTTAGTTCAAAATTTGGGTATCGGCTTTTTTACAGAAACTTTCAACGTTATGCTCTTAACTGTATTTGATGTAGCATTTAGAATAGTAAAAAACCAAATCTAATAATGTAATGGCATTCTATCCCATTAGGCCAAAGTAAATCCCTGAGTTCTATCTGGCTTGGAAACTTTGGCTTTAATTTTGCTATAAATAAGACAAAATGCCCCGTTCAATCCGATAAGTCCGGTTCACGCGAACTTTCGAATTAATTCTCAGTTTTATCTCGGTGATTGTTTCTTGGCAACGAACGGCCTCAAATAATCAAATCCCGGGGAAAATATCCAAACGATATATTTTTTAAATTAGTCCGGGCATTTTTTTGACGATTGAAGCGGGTAGCGAAAGACGAAATGAATATTCATGGTTTCACCAGTAACACGGAATTTTTAATTTACATTGAAATTGAGAAAAAAAAAACCCTTCCGCTGTTGGAATTAATTATGTTCCCTTAATAGGATTTAGATATTTTCCATCGTTTTTTTTTTATTTGAAATGAGACTTAGGTTTCCAGCACAATAATACCTAAACAGTATTCAAGGGAAGTCTATAGATACGTTGATGTGAATTTGAGTATCAACATCAAGCTCTGTTTTTGTTAAATCTAGTGCAAAATTTTTTTAAAGTTCGCAAAGATTTTATATTTTATACCCCGATATTTCCTACATATGTTAAACAAAACTGATTTAGGGGAACAAACAAAAAAACTTTATATCCAGGATTTCTCAGGTCGCAGGTGACACTTATTCATTTTGTAACTTTAAAGATACCTGCTAACCTTTAAAATTTGGGTTACCCTACAGAACTAGCATCTTTAGGCAAAGTTAGTATTGCTGCTCAGTTAAATTCCACGTATCGGCAAAACATTATTAAATATAACGAAGCCGTGTATAAAAAATAGATATATTTTAAAAAGACTAATAAGCTGCACACAATTTTGTGGCAAACCAGAATTAGCGTTGCGGGGGCACGACGAAATTATCTCAAAATTGTGGCTCAAAATGGAATTTTGACCAGGTTCAAAATGAAATTTGAAAGCAAATAAATAAAACAGAATTGGTAAGTAATATTTAGATACCTATTTTCATGATACATGATAGTAAGAAGGGGCAAATACCTCTTAGGTATTTACTTTGGCGTCGTCTATTTCTGTTTAACTCGTACCATTTCGATCTATCCTTTTCAAAATGTCCACTGTTAATCAAATTGTGTCGCAATCTTGCAAAAATGTCCTTGAATTGAAAGGATGTCTTCTCTCTGGATACCTTTCGTAGTATAAATTGGTCGTTTCATCTGCATTTTCCCCAGATTGTATAAAACACATTATTATATCCCATTTTTCATAACTTGGAAATTTCATTGTAGGTATGTTATAAAGTTTATAAATTACACAAAAATAGAAAAATCTGTACACTGCCTAAACAGCTTAACTGAAAATTTGACAGGTAACAGTAAACATTTTTTTATTATACTTCTTTGAAAACACCTTATTTCCATCTGTTTTAGCAATAATGAAAGATGGGGTTTTTCGGGCTAGCGCACGGAAACAGCGCACGGAAAAACTTTCCGTGCGCTGAATAAAAATACCGAATATATGGATTTAAAATAGAAATATAGAGCAAAGTAAACTAAATTTAAGAAACTCTATATGCTCTCTGATATTTAACATGTACCTATTTTGTATTTTAATTCGTAAGTGTTTCAATATTTAGATACATTTCTGTAATATTTTTGACGTTTTATTCACCTTATCTGACAATAACTAATCTACAACAAAGCACCTTTGAAATAATTGGAGAGTAACCATGGAAACGCATCACACATACCAAAGACTATATATTGTCTGCATTGTTTATTTTTTGTCAATTAAATGTATTATATACCGATAAAATGTTTTAAGTTTCCGTTTTCAAGGAAGTATAATAAAAAATATCGTTCATTACACGTCCAGAAATAGATTTTTCCGTGCTTGCATGACTTCCCGTGTTCGGCTGCGCCTCACACGGGAATTTGTCGCGCGCGCACGGAAAAATCTTTATTTCCAGACTCGTAATGAAATATACTATTCCACGGTTGTTTCATTGTCTCACCGTCCAAAGCCTACTTTGTTGAAAGGTCGCGCTGTCAATTATTATATACATGAAATCATAAAAGCTATTAGTAATTGATAACTACTTAGGTAAATCATTAAGTGTTATATATTTTTGGAATGGTAATTTTTTGCTCTATTAAAAAAAATGCAAAAATATACAGGGTGTTCCATTTAAAAAATAATTTTTTTCATCGCTAACTCCTAAACCATTGACTTGAAAAAATGTAGTAGCAGCATTGGATTCTACATAAAAAAGTGCTTTAAGAATGTTTTTACAGAAATACAAAATTTTCAACCCGAAAAAAGTTACGGCCACTTTTCGAAAACGCACATTTTCGAAAAACGCCCTGTAACTCAACAACGGTGGCAGATATCGATTTGCGGTTTTCGCCATTAAGTTTATCATATCAGTTTTCGTCTATCTCCATCAAAAACCGGAGTTTCCCTTTAAAGTGTCCAATTTGGTCCACCCTGTACACTGTAGGTACATTACAGGTATTATACCTATTTGATTTTAGTTGTATGTTTAGCTATAAATTATTATTATATACACGGTGCTGAGTCACCTTTTCCTCGCCCCTTCTTTGGGGAGTCGTCAATTTCAGTCACAATGCAATCATCTATTCATAATTAATTAACCCAAAAAAAGGACCGTACTGAATATTTTACTAAATAAGGGAATTGAAGTTTTATAATAAAAATATTCGCAACAGGGCGGAGTTCACGCAATTTTGACATTCAAACAGTTCCAATATATTATTTAGTTTATTTGGTTTGGTATTAGGTACATTTTATTTACGAAAGTTTCAAGGAGTCCGAAAGTTCTATTTAGCCTGATCAATATTTGGACGGTTCCGTAAAAAGTTAGAATGCTTTTTGTCTGAGTTTCTACCTTCTCCTCGATCGTTGGTCTCTTGTGTCTACGACCATCAGCTTTTTTTCTACATGGTCTACTACTTTCCTATATCGCGTTCGGTAACTCAGAGCGGTAGGTTCACAAAAAATATATTTCTGTTTAGGAAGGGGTTCGCTAAGCGATTTCTGCGCCATCTCTAGATTTATTACGTATAAATGGACTACGTTTCGACCAATAGTGTCAGAAAATAGTGAAAAGATTTAGTTGAAATATGGTCCCAGCTTTCTCTGTTTTCGTATAGCTATCTGACACATCTTAAATTTTTTACTTACAGTTATTGCAGAATGTAAATTTTATAGTTCTTTTTATAAAAGTGCAATAATTGTGGAAAAAGGAAAACCGGAGGGGTTATGAAAAAATAGCAACACATCATTATTAATAATTGTATAATTTTGTACAACAAATTATGTTCTGCCTCTAACGGAAATAGTACCTACAGGTTGTCCCAGATTGGTAGCTTTTGGGGATTTCTCCAATTTCCCGTAGAGACAGACTAAAATTAGCTAAGACACCTTAGCTCGATTTTAATTTTAATTGAATGCCACAAACCGCATATCTAGATATATTTCGAAAATAGGGTGTTCTTCTTTTTTTAACTTTCACGCCATAACTTTTTTGTTAGTTAATATTTTTGATTTCTGTAAAAACGTTTAAAACATAATACTGCGGCCGTAGAAGAGCACCCTGTATACACTTAGATCTGTCGATTTTGGTTACAAGTGGAAATTAGTAAACATACTTAAGACTCAACGTAGTAAATTTTAATTTAAGTAATTACTCACATTTTGAGACAATAATTATTTAATAGTTATTTATGCACTGAAATTCAACTTTTAATGACTTATGTGGAATTTAGTTGCCGAGGCCTCTGGCCGAGGCAAATAAATCACATGAGTCATAAAAAGAACTTCAGTGCCGAGGTATATATTATATATTTTTTTGAAATCGGAAAAATGTTTTATTAGGCAAGAAAATAATAATAAGAGATCACCCGTCCATGAACCGACTATGCGCGGCGTTGCTTGACTTTGACGATCGCTCTACCTTGATCAGAAAAACCAAACTGCTGCTTGTTGTGCAGCCTCCATAATAAATCTATTAATATTCAAACTTACTAAAATATTTATATCTACTGATAGATTGGGCTGCTATAGGTAACAATTTCGCAATGTGTACGAATAGTTAAATGGGCCTTTATTGGCCGGGTTTTGAATATTTGGTCACTTTTGACGATAGTTGGCTCAGCGTCTGACGTTTGATGTTTACATCTCGCCCAGGCCTACTTATTGAAAAAAACGTACAATAATGGGTTGCTTCAGTGCCGAAATAGTTATTTATGTACCAAGGCACTGAAGTTCAACTTTTTATGACTCATGTGGAGTTTAGTTGCTGAGGCCTCTGGCCGAGGCAAATAAACCACATGAGTCATAAAAAGAACTTTAGTGCCGAGGTACATATTATATTTTTCTTGAAATCGGAAAAAAAAAAGTTTTATTATTCAAGAAAATAATAATAAGGGATCACCCGTCCACGAACCGACTACGCGCGGCGTTGCTTGACTTTACCGATCGCTCTACCTAGGACAAGTATAATGATGTACGCACCTTCTGACAGAAAAACCAAACTGCTGCTTCTTGTGCAGCCTACACAACAAATCTATTGATTTTCAAATTTACTAAAATATGTATACTGAAGGATTGCGCTTCTATAGGAAACAATTTCTCAATGTGTACGAAAAGTTAAATGAGCCTTTATCCGCCGGGTTTTGAATATTTGGTCACTTTTGACGGGCGATTTCTCCGCGTCTGACGTTTGATGTTTACATCTCGCCAAGGCCTACTTATTGAAAAAATCGTACAATAATGGGCTACATTATTGTACGATTTCTGTGCTTTTAATGACGATTTTGGGACATTTTAATGCCGATTTCAAGAAAAAATATTTATCACAATGGCAGTCATTAGGCTTTTTGCGCAAATGCTACGTGATAAATATTGATAAATATTTTTAAATAATTTTTGTCTCAAAATGCGAGTAATTACTTAGAATAAAATTTGTATTCATCAAAAGTTTAAAATTATGCGTGTTGCTCGCTACAGATAAAAAAAGCCATTTTATGGGTCAAAATGTTGAATCACCACGTACGTGCTGTACGTTGAGTCTTAATCTAGCTAATGCACTAATACTCTGTATATTATGATATAAAGTAACTAAGGCTTTCCATTAAGCGGCCAACTTTTAGCGAGTGCGCGGCGTTAATATTTAATGCAGCGCAACGAGGAAATCCCCGGAGCCGACCGAAGGGTAAACGGCGCTCCGGTCGGCCCGGAGTGTCCCACTTCCGGGTGCCGCGTTGTTCCGGGGCCCGCGGTGCTTGTTTTCGCGTCTTGGCGGAGTGTCAAGCGGCCTCGGGCACCAGCTGGCAACACATCGCCTCTTTGCATCTTTGTACATCGTTCATAGACACATGGGCGCCGTTGAGAGGGGCAAACGAAATTGTTCAAAATAACTTAAAGTTTTCGGTTGCATTTGCGCGGAAACAGTTGAGACTACCTGGGTCCGAGAAAATGCTTTGCCATTATAAGCGAGTGTTTCTTCTCCATTTTTGTTACTATGGAAGTGGAAGCCACCTAAGCAGGAAACTTCCAATCAAGAGAGAGAGAGGGGGAGACTTCTTAATAAGCTGCAAATACCTTTTTTATGCCAATAAATCAGTTCTTCTCAGACATTAAGAGTCAAGGAAGGACATTTCTTGCTCCCTCTCCCCATGAAATAATCCCCGAGTTTCGACGAAAGCGCACAAAACACCCAATGATCGATTCTCCTAATTTCCTATTTATCTGGAGGAGACCATTGTGCCTAATGTCGAAAGCTCCCCATTGTAACCCCATTATTCGCGGGCCATTCATGCCGTCCGTGTCTGAGAGCCATCGCCAATTAAACACATCTAGCTTAATTTGAGACGCGTAAAGCTAAAATTATTAATCATGATGGGTATCGATCCAAGTGCCTAATAGTCGACTATGTACGTAAGAGAATGTAGACATGTAATATGAGACTACACTGAAGTGGTCAATAGATATTATTGTTTGCAAGGGACTCAAAAAAGTGAGCTTGTGTGGTAGAATTAGTTGAGAACAAACCAAACTTTCCCTATTCGAAGCTATATAAGAACTCGTTGGAAAAACTCATTTGGTTGGGCGGCCCTGAGTCCTAGATTTAATTATAATCCAATCCCCGTACACTACGTTGCACAAAATAGAGATTAACCCGGAGAATGGTCTATTAAACTGCTGTTTGTAGCTGACACAAATGGTAACGACTACCGTTTAATGGCAACATTGACTATGACTAGGGGGGCTTAGCGGTGTAATAAAAGACCCCAAGCTAAGGTAGGTAAATCTTATATGCCACGTTTTATCTTTATGTCGTCTTATACATATAATATATACATACACATAAAATACATATGCAGTAAGAGTAATCAATGAAAATATAGAATATAATATTGTATAGTGACCGTTTGATCAGGTTCATTTTAAACTTCTGGGATCACTGGGATCTACTAAACTTCTGTTATCTGCCTGCATGCTGTTTCTGTATGCAAAGCATTCATAACAGCTAAAAATAAATAAAGGATACAAAAATATCGCCATGAGCTACCCTATATCTTAAATCTGTATGTATATATATATATATATATATACCCATCGACATTTCTGAGGGAATATTTTCAGTACGGAAGTTCTAAAAGTGTGTTTTGCGTGGTTTATATTGGGAAAAGGTCTCTTCTCAGTATATTTGCATTTGAGGCATGTAGGTACATACGCGTAGGCGTTAATTATTATTTTATATTTTTAGCTTATCGATTGAGGAGGACTGAACTGGTTATTATATGCCCCTGCGTAGTATAATATTTCATACACATAATAGCACGATAACTTATTCGATAACTACCTTAATCACTTCACTTGGGCTGATAACGATATTATTATTATTAATAATAACGGTAGCTAGGTATTAACTATTTAATTTTGGTATTCAAGAATTGAAAATATAGTTAGGTATTCGTACCTATACAGACTATTGCCTTGCAATGTACTCACAATGTACCCACAAATATTTGGACTCTTAGAGAACAATAGACTTTTTTGGTAAGAAATATATTTCGGCAATAGAAAGCTTCCTTCTGTTGCGGAATCTTGATAAAAGATAAGGTTAAAACAATAATACCGGAAGAAAATATGACAGGAAACAAAACCATATCTTAGAATATTTTTCTTTGTTGGGCATTTTTTCTTTATCCACATCTGCTGTTAGTCCAGGCATTGATAAGAGTGAAGAGGGTATACAATTATCTTTCTTTTGACATGTTATGATTTTGTTTGCTAGTAAGTTATTATACAGTGCCCGCCAAAAAGTCTGCACCATATGGGAAAAGTTTTTAGTAAATAACTTACGGAAAATTTTGCGTTTTCTTAATTTTGTTATTATTGTCGAAATTGTTGTATTATACAAAGCCTATATGGACATATTGTGTAATGGTATATTACATCATAAAATGAGTATTGTAATAAGCATATTATTAGGTACGTATAGGAATCGAAAAATCAAGAGATATTATTTATTTTTTATGTTTTATTTAGGATTTGATATTTTTGTTATATCTACGTGTTGTTTTGTACATACTAAATACGTACACAATATGTCTATGTAGACTTTGGTAATATTGGTGATAATTTGTGTTTGTTTTGTGTTAATATGCCAAAGAGTAGAAGTATCCAATCCTTGTCTATCCAATATTTCGTCATAGTTTAAGTTTAAATTTGACTTTTGTCCTCCCCTGCTTCATGGCCACACCTAGACTTTGTCGATGGGGCAAAAATATCACGTAAAATCAACTGGTGGTAATTTTTTTCTTTGTCAATTATGGACCCATATTAATTTTTAAAATTATGATGTACCTACTTTCAAAGGGTTATAATAGGTATACCTGAAGTTTATTTTGATTTGGGCCCATATATTCATAAAGATTATTGATTTTAAAAACAGGTATTTAAGGACAAGTAGTGTAAATGGGCTTAGTAAATTACAAAAATACATCATCGTTAAACCTCCTCTTATCTACGACCCTGTCCTGCTTCTTCTTTGGAGAATAGGCGAAAATAAATAATAATAATAATAATTCTCACCCTCACAATACTCCAAACTAGGAGTACCCCAGAAGCAACCACATGCTTGTGCGGGAATAGAATCAGCATTTAAATTAGGGAACAGCTACTAACTAAAGATAACTGTGTACTGTGTAGGTAACTAAAATGTTTCGTTGAATTCAGTAAAATAAAATACTGTTACCTACCAGCAGTGTTTATATAGGTTTACTCGTTCGGCTATGCTACCATAGTTATTAAAAAATAAGTTAGGGCAGATCATATTATTGTAGAGAAACCTCAAGACTTAGGCGTTATTTTTGACTTTCCTAAAACTTCCACTTAAATAAAAATCTCATGGAGCCTAGTAAGTGTCCATATTCCCATTGAAAAATCCACCCAGCATCAGCCCGGTAGGGAGTTAAGTGTTATATTGAAAGCAGAGTGTCGAAACCCTCAAATCCTTTCAAAGGCGTGGGCATTTGCCGGTTGGCAGAGATGAACGACATTGTATTATTGTCCAGATACAAAAATATTTTATCGAAGACCCGAAAATCTTCATTTTGGAAAATGAACCATGGCAATATCTGGTTGCATGTTACTTCGAAATTAGTCTATTGAAAGTTTGTGTAAATGTAACATGATATTCGCACCGAAGTGGAAAACTTTTGGGTATGTAGGTTTTGTAATAATAATGAAAAAGTCATATTTTTATTTTCATTGAAAACTTATTTTCCAATGTGGCCGCATTTTTTACCATAGAAAAGAGTTATACATGCAGCTATTTATTGGCGACTAGAACTATTAATTCTAGCTAGAAAACAGCACTTTTCCGGCTAGTTTTATGAGTTTTCTACCCCTGGCAGGAAATGACCTACTTCGCAACTTTTTTTAGCCTTCAATGTACAGACGACAGCATGATTGTAAATAAACAAAATATCTATTCGACTTGGGTCGACTATATTGCCGTGTCGTGTCGAAGTATTTGAACAGACCAGCACACGGGTCTCGTGGAACGAGAGGAAATGCGAAAACTAAACATAAAACGAACAGAGAGATTCCAAGTCAAATAATCATTGAGGAAGTGCTGGCATAGGGGCGAATTTATTGGAAAAAGGCCCGAAGTGAATTTCCCAGCAAATTTATAAAATGGCTACCCTGGAGCCATAACTTTCAAATTGATAGATACGGCGAAAACGGTTTCCCAGAAATCCATTTGAATTCTTATACGGTAAACGGTGATATTTGGTGTAGGGTGTGCTTTATATTTATTTTTCACCACTATTGAAAAATGCACTTCATATACCTACATGTATTCGCATATTGATGAACAACTGCTGCATTCTCAAAATTGAGTTCGATACAGAACATGCAGTCCCCCTTCCTCTCTGATAGTCTATTGGATATTAACGAACTCCTATATTTGCTGCGATGCCGGATGAGGCGTTTATTTTATAGCGGATATCTTTAGCCCTCTTAAAAATATGTGGTAACTGGCGTTGCATCTGAGTGCGTGGCAACTCTGCATGCCCAGGGTCCGCCCCGATGTCTGCCATCGTATGCTAGCCACACGTGCTCTCCTTGTTTATGAGATTCGAACTCCTCCCACAGGCCCCCTTTGCTCCTCAGATGGAAAGTATCTTTTAAATGCGTCCCCGCTTTACCGTGATGCAGTGGAAAAGATTAAGTTCAGACTACCAATAATAATAATAATAATAATAATTCTCACCCTCACAATACTCCAAACTAGGAGTACCCCAGAAGCAACCACATGCTTGTGCGGGGGAGGGGGGCAATTACTATTATTTTGTCTTCGTTGCCATTTGCGGCTAGGGCCGACTTTTTTCCCGATAGAACTAGGATAGCATTCGCTCAAGTACTACGGAAAACCCTAGAAAACCGTAGTAATCCCAGTGAGTGTAGGACAATTAGTGAATCACACGGGTAAAGCCTATTTAGGAGCAATACCGTGAACCCACATTTGTCCAGCGCTCTTGGCCATAGCGGTGTTTTTCTTTAAAGACATATGCATGTGCCTGCCTCGAACCGAGGTCGATCGAAGGCAGAAAAACATGCAGTCTAAAAAGTCAGCGCCGGTACGAGCGACGCCACCGCGGCCCCTTAACATTTTTTATTTAGATAATATACAAATAAACCTATACCTAATAGTCGTGGAAAAAGCATAGTACTCAACCGGCGAGTTATGGTCATTACTCATCTCTGTTGCACACTGACGGGCCAATCAAAATTTGACGCGCGGTAAATTCAAATTTTCTTGGTTTTTAAATATAGATTCCTTGTCGCGAAAAATACCTACTTCCATTTTATTTTTTATAACTTGTAACTAAAACATCTCTCATTTTTCTGTTATAAGTTATAAAATAAATAAATAAATGAAAAGAATTCTTTCTTGACTAGTTTTTTGAGATAAAGCGGAGTAATTTAACACAAACATTGTAGTATTTATTATTAATAATGATCACAAATGGAAATACCATATACCTAAATACAAAATATAAATAATGTCAAATAAAAATTCAGTTCTGTAAAAATATATAAAAATAAAAATAGCACATTTTGTTGCTAGTTTTGAACATAAGCTTTTTTTATAAAAGTTGGTAACATTTATTATGTACATACTAATAAAAAGATTCTTAATCTGATAATTAATATGACAAAAATAAAACAGTCTTCATTACCAAGGGTACTAACTAAAAAACTACTACACTCTATTAAACTCTCACTCAAAATACTTAAGTAATATTATGTTTTAAAACTCCGTGCTTAGTCCAATAAAGTTGAGCTTGCCTTATAGCACAGACTGTGCTTATAGGTATCGCAAACAAAATTCACAACAGGATTTTTTCAGGGTTGCTTCGCTGCTTGGTGACTGCCTTCTCAACGTCCAACCAAAAGATCACACTCACATTTTTTAGAGCAAAATGACTGTAACAAAAGTTAGTAATTTTTTTGTATCTCTAATACATAACCAGCCTACAGCGCATTACTTATATGACAAAAATTCGGCACGCTGCAGGGGTGGTCTTGAAAACTTTTTTTTTTATAAATAAATGGCCTTAGTAAAAGTTTTTGAAGATGAGAATATGTAGGTACCTACTTCAAACAACGTAATTTCGAACACAAATGTGGGGTCGCCAACCGTTTTAAACTTTTATCTCCTAAGGCAGATCCCGGTGAAAAGATAATCTTTTAAAGGACGGGGTCATGGGAACTTTCTACCTCTCCACATCAATTTCCCGGGGTATTATCATTTCCATCGGACGGCTTCCATATCCCCCACGTAATCGCCTACGACGTAATTTTTTCGCCACTCCGGACAACAATAGACAATATCGTTTATCTGTGTCAGCCTGGCAAATATCCTCGCTGCCTTTGAGAGGGGATTTGAGGGTTCTCGGGGCAAGTTTCCGTGTAATTTTTGCCCCATGGTCGGTTTGTTGGTGATATTTTAGGAAAACCTCGTTTTTATACGTGGAAACTCACTCGCACTTTCTAACGTATACCTACATTTTAACACCTCTAGCTTTCTTGAAGATACTTTTCATACGTCGAAAGTAATTTCTAACGCGAACGCCAACAGCCGGCATTATTTATTTGTTTTTAGATTGGCCTAAGACTAGCTATATGATTTTCTAAAATGGTCCATTTTCAGAATACCATAGTAGGGATTTTTTTAATAAAAATCTGACCCCATGGCGTCTTTTTTGGCATTACTTAAAGTCTCTGTATACAAAATTTCAAGCAAAAAAAAGCAATCGGTTTATTTTTGCAGTTTATACACCGTACCTACTGATGATTGTCAAATAGCATGAAACACGTGTATGCACGTAGCCAAGGGGGGGGTTTCGAGGGTTCAAACCCCCCCCCCCCCGAAATAAGCAAAATATTACCTTATATTATACCGAAAAAATACGAGGAGTGAAGAGTTAAATTATTATATGATTTTCTAAAATGGTCCATTTTCAGAATACCATGGTAGGGATTTTTTTAATAAAAATCTGACCCCATGGCGTCTTTTTTGGCATTACTTAAAGTCTCTGTATACAAAATTTCAAGCAAAAAAAAGCAATCGGTTTATTTTTGCAGTTTATACACCGTACCTACTGATGATTGTCAAATAGCATGAAACACGTGTATGCACGTAGCCAAGGGGGGGGTTTCGAGGGTTCAAACCCCCCCCCCCCCCCCCGAAATAAGCAAAATATTACCTTATATTATACCGAAAAAATACGAGGAGTGAAGAGTTAAATTATTATTACGTTTGAATATATTATGTAGTAATAGTAGCGCCTAGCGCCATCTTTTGACGAGAGGCAGACGCAGTTGCAGCCGAACTATTTTGTATTGTAGGGACACTTTGCGTTGTGTCTCGATTATTCGCCACGCCCCTAGGTCGAAATGAGCGGAACTTTGTGGAAGTTCGTGGAAGTTTCTGGACGGCTACTGGGCTGCTATATAAGCGGCGCCGCGGCGCGTGACCGCGCTTACGGCAGTATTGTTCCATGCGAACTCGAAGCGAATAAAAGTGAAAAGTGGTGAACGAATAGTGAAGAGAATTAAGTGTACCGTGTAAGTGAGTAATTTTAGTGCACTGTTATTCGATGACCTTGTTAAGGATAGATACGTGAATCATTATTAGTACTGTCGAAAAATGGAGGGGAAAAAAAGGAAGGGTGATAAACCTAAAGGTATGGACTACTGGAAAAAGTGGTGTAGTCAAGGTCAAGGGGTTTCTAATAAAGAAACAAATTTGGATTTAGCTATCAAAGCTTCAGCTACCTTGCATGCTGATAAGAAGACTGCCTACCCCGAAATCTAGTTTGGAATGCCTAGATATGTGCGATAAAAACCTTTATCCTAATATTTACACATTACTACAAATCTTGGCTACCATTCCTGTATCCACTGCTACCCCAGAAAGGTCTTTCTCGAGCCTAAGGAGACTGAAAAACTATTTACGAAACACTACAAACAGACTTAATGGTTTGGCTCTAACGAACATTCACTATGGAACAGAAATTCATGCAGATGAAGTAGTGGATATATTTAAAAGAAAAAGCCGAAGATTTCTTCTTTAATGGTTTTAGATTTAGCGCAGAGGAACGAAATTAATTTATCCATTTCATTTAAAGTTAAGAACTTTATAAATATGTCGTAGTTTTTCGGATGAATATATAGATATTAAATTTCATGTAAGTATATTTTTGTTGTTTTATTTACTTCTCAAACTAAACCCCCCCCAAAACTAAATCCTGGCTACGCCCGTGCGTGTATGCGGTTACTAGTTTTTGTTTTTGTTAACTTTAAGTGCTTACGCCCATTATCACTTAAATACACTACCACTCACAATCTTACATCCTTGTTGTTTATCCACATACCTATATCTATATTAATATATTCCGCTTTTGGCCCTATTGAGCACGGCAAGGCGCAGGGAACGAAAAGAGCTGGAATTCGCCGTCATTTTTTACCTTATATTGGCAGTTTGAATGGTTTCTACATTATTCCTTGCTTAAATTTTTATATACAGTATGAATAAAATTGCATTATACTTTTTAAAATCGCCGATAAAATCATAAAGTCACTGTGGCATTATTTTTTAAGAGATTTTAGTTTTAATCGCGATTTTTTCCGTATATTTGTACGTTTAATAGCTTTTCGTTTTCAATCATTCATTCAAATTTGCTTTTTCATTGATATTCTCTAGTTTCTTGCTGATTTTTAGGTTTACAAGAGAAGAAAGTAAATTGGAAAGTGATTTAGTACTCTAGGTGTCATTGACAAGAATATTTCCTGGAAGGACACTATGTACCTATGTGCGTTATATTCATTTTTATGGACTGGATTTTTTAATGCAACACGAGAGAACGAGAAAAGTGGCGCTCTACATATAGAAAGTCATCTGAAGAAGCAGCGGAGTCAAAATTGGTAAGAGCAGCCGCCAAAGAAATTAATTCAGGAAATAACTCATGGAGATCAGGAAAATGGAGAAATTGTAATTCTCGATACGGCGAAGAGCGTCGCATTTCTGGAGCAAATAGAATCAACTAACTGAAGAAATGGATTCAGCAGTAAGTAGGTAAACTTGTTAACTGCATATCACCGCCAGCTAAATTATTGAAGCTTAACAAGCTTATCAAAGAAGAGTGTAATTAGACATAACTTCACTTTACTGCATTTTTGTAACGCGGCCGTGTTACCGATTGCCACATCGCACGACAGGCCAATGGCACGGCGTAGCATGAAACTCGTTCTTAGCTAATATCATAAAAATGTTAAAAATGAAAAGGTAGTTAATTTTGACTTATATGTAATTTGAAATATTGGTATTTATTTCCATATAATTTCCCAAATGCAAAGCTAGTGTCAAGTGTGCTGAAATATATTTATTCGCGGCGATTTCGAATCAATAAAAATAAAATAAATAATGAACGCCCATGGAAACCAGCCCATATTTTATGAAACTATCATAATAATTTAAGAAAATTTCAATAAAGACTACGTTAAATTATTTTGGTTCTATTTACAAACAAAACAATGCACTTTATCATACTAAAAGGTAGAAAAAATTAATTTGAAGAAGTTATATTGAGAAAAAATAAAATTTCAGGTCACCTTTCAAAGGTAGCTTGTTAAATATTTACCTGTGAAACGGAATGCCGGCTCTTGCTTTTCACTTCTGCTTTTGCAACCGAACGCTGAACGATTCACCATCGTAAGAGTATATTTTCTCCTCAATCACTGTTATTTTTAATTCACAAATTCCCGAAACCGAAACCAAAGTAAACAATCAACACCCGCCGTTGACTGCAAGCGTGAAATGATATGCCAAAAACGTCTTCTAGTTACTATATCGCCAATTCACGTGTAAATGCTAAAAACTTAAATTCACAATTTCGTCCCTTTGCCTCTATTACCCGCTCCCCTTCCCTTCCATGTCTTATAAAGTAAGGCAATACCTACTTTTTGTACTTACGGAGAAGAGAGCAGAATTTTTTCCAATATCACAAAATAACAGCTAAGCAAAATAAGAGAAGGGAACCGCAACTGATGACGCCAGGCCTTGTCTATCCAATGACAAGGCTCCAGGGCTGAAGCCCTGAAGCGTGCAAATTCAAAAACATATTTCGCCAATGTAATTTCTAAATAGGTCAACGATGGTTGTGAATAAAATTTGGTAGGATGTAGGTATTGGCTGTATCCCAGAAAATATAGTTCCACAACAATCTGGACTTAGGACTCCCAAAACATGTAGGTATGTACCAAGCAGTTTTTATTAATCATATTTTTCTGTAATAGGATCTTACCAAGTTGTTGAATAAATGAGTTGCAATATTGCACTACAATCAATAATATATTCAGAAAATATCGAACTTAAGAGTTGGAGTCCATTTGGCAGCTGTCAATAAGGGTCTTTCTGCTGTAAAACTATATTTTTCTAATAATGGATTGGTTGCCACAATGTGGTCACATAACTACCAAATAATATATTGTATTGAAACTTTAATCCCTTCTTGAAACTGCCAAAATGTATAATTTGTAGCCATAAGCATGGCACTTTAATTACCCAGATACAATTGTTCAAATTATATTCTAATACGTGCCTAGGCGAATTTTCAAATAAATTACAGTAAATCACCTAACCTGTGTGTGATGCTTTAAAACAAACGAAACACGTATTCGAACGACCATTTTTTTGTTATCGCACTATTAAATTTACAATACCTATTTAAACAACCACACTGAGAATATTGGGTCACTTTTGAACGTTAAATGTAAAAAATGCATAGCCAACAGGTGTTGCTTGTGCTTTCCGCCATATTGGCCCTTTCATGTAAGTGAAGTTTAATTAAATATTAATATATTTTCTATCTCAATGAATTTTTAGCTGCTGGTCTAGTGGGCGACTTAATAGAATTATTGACTGCAGACAGCAATCTTATTCTATTTAATCAGGGATTTTTGGTGAAAATTTGGGACTTCCTTATAGAAGTGTACAACCAGCTGGTGTTCTTTGGAAATACATTGATAACGACCTATCCGTTTACGGCTATTATAATTACTCCTATTTTGTCATTCTTCAGGATAATATTGACAAAAATAACTATTTTTTAGAAGAATAAGTTGAATTGTTTTAATAATTAAATAAAAATGGAAAAGATTTTCAATGTGGATTTTTATGTTCTCGGATTGAGGACTTTTGTTGTTCGATTTTTCATATTCTTTTACAATGTAAAGATTTGAATAAAGTTAGCTTAGGGCAACGAAAACTGTGATAAAGAAAACATACTAGGTAGGTACCTATACATACAGAACAAACATAAAACTACTAAACTTACCGATTTCTTTGTAAAAATACAAATGTTCTAATGTACAAGCCTCATAAATCGTTCCACTAGACATGAGAAATAAGCAAGAAATCAAGAATTTCGGGTAAGTGCGGCAACGTTGCGCCAATTCTACGGCTTCACAAATCAACAACTTCCCCTACATTCCCTTGTACCAACCCACTCCTCCCCGTAGAAAATAAAAATTGCGATACGTCAGTCAACCAAAATAGCTGCCTTATCGTTATATAATAAAGTGGATTTAAAGTTTTACACAGTTTCTTGGTGTTTTGAGCATTGATTAAGGTATTCGGTGGTTTTGAGATTCACGTAACATGAAATTACGCAAATTTCTTTGGCTGTCAAAGTGGTATTAGTTAAATAAGGTATAATATCTAAGTATAATTGTGTTATTATAGAAGAATCTCGTAGTGGTTTTTTACATTGGTTTGTTACACTTTATCTTAACCACAAACCAAATCTTTGGTTTGTTTCAATTTTTAAAGCTTCCCTGGAGTCCCCGGGTGAAGTTCTGATGCTTCCCGGGCCCCCGAAAAATCGAGAAATGAGAGAAAACAAGCAATTTCCAATAGTGGTTTCAGAGGATTTTCCGTCGGTTTCGTTGATTATACAGTCGTCCCGTTTCTCGAAAGTGGTTAATCGTGAATCGGGAATTTCTCTTAGATATCGGATTTTCGAGGTTCTTTTTGGTACCGGAGGAAAGTACGACACCCAATTAAGAGATTTACCACCTTCTTCGATTTTTAGAACGGCTCTATATTCGAGGTTGTCGAAAGACTTTTGCGAAAAAAGCCACCAATGTCCGTGGGCAGGGTTATAAGATTTTCCACTATTATTCAGGCAATCTAAGGCCAACCTAACAGCGCCGAATTTACTGTTTTTTGCCTGTGACTGGCAATGTCACGTAAGGTAATGTCGCGTAATAAGATGTTAGATTTGCCGTCACTTACGCTTTTAAGGTTATCGCTGGCTTTCAAACCGCGAGAGAGGGGAGGGGTAATTGCAACGTTGTCAGTTGAACGCCTTTGCGTCCGCACTTATTGGAACGATTTCAAGGGCCGCGCGTGTACTGAATGCGGGAATGAATGTTTATTTTATCAAACTCTTTATAGTTATAAAAATAAGAGATTCAAAACCAGATTATTAATTGTTAGGTATATGTATGTACCAATAACTCGTGTATTGTTCAATACGAGCTATAATAGTTACTTATGCAACAAGTGCATAAAGTAGTACTTTTTTTCATGAATGGGAAAGTTGCGCGCACGAACTGCAGGTGAGTGCGCGCAAAAAAGATATACTTTAGGCATTTAAAAAGGTTAAAAAAAGTAAAGTTTTTATAACGATCGTATAAAAAAATTATTACAAGTGCTGCTCAAAAACTAAAAAGAAAGTTTCCAATCAGCGTGAGTGTTAATTTCAATATTTTGACTCTGATATCATCATATTTTCTGAATATGTTATTGATTGTAGTCAATATTATGCATCTTAGTTATTCAACAACATGGTAAGATCATATTACAGAAAAATATGATTGAAAAAAGAATTGCTGGGTTACCTACCTACATGTTTTGGGAGTCCTAAGGTGGAGTCCATTTGACAGAATGTTGTGTAACTATATTTTCTGGGTTACAGCCAATACCTACATCCTACCATCATTGATCTATTTAGACATTACATTGGCGAAATGTGTTTTTGAATACCCAAAAAATCACAATCGAAGTCGTGTTACGAACCCCGCAATAGGGGTGGTTTTGCAAACATTTTCTTATATGTGTACATTATTACTTTCTCTACAACGTTCCCTTATGAAGTTTTTTTAACTTCAATACTTCACGAGATATAGGTAAAAGATCACCATTAAGTAGCTAAAGTGCTTTATAAGGGTGAAAAAAAATTCTTTAAAACAAGCTGATTTTCTGGGGGTGCACTCCTAAGTAATAAGGTTGATTTGCCCCATGTCTTAGACTTTAGCAAAAAGAGTTGTGTTCGCATTTTCCTATTTAGTAGGCCTTCTCGACTGTGTGGTTAAAATTTTGTACGTCATGACTGAATCGCCATGTATAAATAAGCATGCCATTGGCCGAAACAGATGTCACGTATATACCAAAACCAACAAACTTAGGTAATCTTCCCTAAAGCTGTTTTCAAACGTGAGGGGATATTTTATGTCCGAATAAAAGAAAAGCTTATGCGTTTTATGGTTCGGATCCCCGAAGAATTCAGATTATCTCAGAATGCGGGATTTGATTTATGTGTGTATACACTTTGTAGGAACTAAGAGAACAGTGGAATAGGGTCAAAAGATTGTGAACAATAGGCCAGGATTGTGGTCCTTTAATTAGTGGGGCTAGGAAAAAGGAGGATAATTGCTTGAGTCATTATTTGATGTGAAATGGGAAGCTGGTAGCACGTCCCCAACGTCGGCTCTTCTTGTGCGACCTAAGTATATAAACGAATGATATATAGTTGAAGTTCCTATGCTAGATGTATAATTTATTACCTTCAGAAAGTGTGTGAAAATACCAGGTTAGTTTATAGGAAACTTAAGACATTCGAAGGGAAGAAGGGATACGAGAGGCAAAGGGATGAAAGAGAGAATTTAAGTTGGTAGAATTTACACACGAATTGGCAATTTACGTATATAGTAATTCCCTAAACATTTGGGGCTTTCCAGTCAAAGGCTCACACATACCTACGTTTTTGGTAGGTATGTTAGTAGTAAGACTATGAGAGCATGACGCCAAACCTGTCTCAACAAGTTTGGCGTCATACTCTCATAGGGGTTTTCGGTTGGCGTCATACTCTCATAGGGGTTGTGGCGTCATGTTCTCATAGGGTTTGGGGGAGGGTGGGGGCCACCCATACTCTGGGGTGGGGAGGTCCCTACATTATATAGGCAAGGTTCAGCGAATATTGTCAACAAACTCAACATGTCCTTCTTAAACAATTTAAATAAGAACTTGCTGCAGAAAAATCTGGTGAACGTTCGAGATTTGGAAGTAAATGAAAAGTTTGAGATTCAGAGTTTTAAGAGAATAAATACTAAGTATGGTGAAAAGGTGGTTGTGGAATTTGAAGACTTCAAGATGATTCTACCGCAGAGGTTTACGGATAAATTAACTCAAGAACGTATAGATGAGTTGAATGGGGACAACAAAAGGTACTTTTTAACAAGCTTGGGACCTGTTGGTAAAACGACTAATATTATATTTTCTGAAGAATGAACGTGAGTCTACGTCGCCATATCGAAGAATTGGAAAAGCTGAAAAACATGATTATTATGTACGAGTTAAATAAAAAGTTTAAAAGTATAAAATTGTGAAAATAAAATATTATTTGTTTGTATGTTTTTTATTACAATATTTTTCATGTTTGTGGTCGAGGCCTATAAAAGTGGTAGTTGTGGAGAAGATTCGTCAATCATGTCGCTGCTGTTCACCCTGCATGGATTTACTTCAACACTATCTATTGACTTTAATATTCCTATACATTTAGAACCAGATGTTGAGTATGGTTTGGCACTCCTAGGATTACACACATATAACAGCATACCCAATATAGATGTTGGTGTCAACAAATTTTATTATATAAACGCTGATGGATATCGCAATTGTTTAGTGATTCCCACAGGGTCGTATGAAATTGAGGCTCTAGAAGCGTACATAGTTCGCGCTTTAAGAAAAGAGGAATCTGATCAGAAAAATCCAATTTCAATAAAGGCTAATAATAGCACCTTACAGTGCGAAATTTACAGTGATAAATATACAGTAGATTTTCGACCAACAGACTCTATTGCTCATGTGTTAGGGTTTTCTCCTAACGTAACATCTGGAGCATACTATAAAAATCAACCAACTCATACGATTTACGAGTTTGCAGTTAGCAGTGATCCTGGTTACGCCATAGACGAGTCTCCGAAAAATTTGGTGTATATGCCAGTTGCAAATCGTGAGATTCATAATTTAACGTTAACTATTCTCGATCAGAACTTTCAGCCTGTAAATTTTAGAGGTGAGGAAATAATTGTGCGGTTGGAGTTGAAGCGTGTATAAAATTTTTTGAGTTCGATCAGAAACAAAATGGTTTTGGTTTTTGGTGACAGATATCAACCATATAAAAGGCAATCACAACGCTGTAAAAACTCACTAGTAAAGATTTCACGGAAGGGTGCAGGTCGGCTCTCGTTGGAAAATCGGCAATTTTTAAAAGCACTTGGCTATGTCCCTAACACCTCAAGTGTTTAATGTGCATCGCACTCCCAAATATGATGAATCTATCCAACGTTTAGAGAAGCGCACCTATTACCCATTTGTAAAGTCATTCAGGAATAATGATATTGTGGAAATAACCATTAATCAGGGTGATGCATGGTTATTGATGTACGATGCTTCAATTTTTGTCAAAGGTGCAGTGACTAAGAAAACTGGTGCCGGAGATTGTAAACTATCCAACAATGCGGGGGCATTTCTCTTCGATTCTATTTCTTACGAACTAAATGGTAAAGAAGTGGAGGTAGTGAGAAACCCGGGAATTGTAAGCACAATCAGATCGTATCTTTGCTATACTACTAGTGACGAAAAATATATGTCAACAGCGAGCTGGGCTGGGGTCGATAAATCTTTCGCTGTCAACAATGATGGAACATTCAATGTAAGAATACCGCTAAAACATCTGTTTGGAATATTCAACGATTATCAGATGGCAATTTGCGGCAAACAAACAGTGAGATTAATACGAGATCGAAATGATAACAATGCTTTATTACTAACCCAAGACGCTGCAACCCCGCTTCCTGCCATAACTGCAGAAATAACAATTTCCAACATTGAATTAAAAGTTAAACATATTCAGCCGAATGATATGATTAGATTGGATCTCCTTAAATCTATAAAAGTTGATCGTCCAATTATAATTGCGTTCCGTAAGTGGGAGTTACACGAATTGCCAAATCTTACTGTAAACTCCCGAAGAGAAATATGGGCTGTAAAGTCATCTGCAGCAGTGTCAACTCCTCGGTACGTCATCGTGGGATTTCAGACTAATCGCAATGAGAATTAAAAAAAAATCCCACGGCATTTGATCACATAGATACGACAGATGTGAGATTAATTGTAAACGGTGAATATTTTCCATTCGAACGTCAGAGGTTGAATTTTGATGGTAACGACTTTCTGGAGGCCTATCACAGTTATGTGGAATTTTATTCAAGTTATATGAATGTGGGGGAGAGTCGACCGCTACTTAGCTATGCAGATTACAAAGATAATGCAACCTTGTTTGTCATTGACTGTTCTCGCCGGAGTGAATCTATAAAATTAAACACAGTTGACGTTAAGCTGGACATAGAAAACAGCAGTGGGTTTCCTGATAGAACTCGAGCCTACTGCATAATTATTCATGACTGCGCAATGGAATATTTACCTTTAAGTGAAACTGTACGAGATTTAATGTAGATCCTCATATATAAAAGAACATTTATCGAGACATTTCAGTTATAATCAAGATGTTGCTGAGATTGGGTCACATTATATTGTTCTCACTAATAAATAATGTGTTCTATATTTACAACCCTGAAGATGCTAAGGTATCTATTTGCGACCAGGATAAAAAATGTTTCCCATTTAAGACGGTAGTTGAAAAAATTTTGGTAGCAAGCCTACCTAAAAATGCTACACAATTTAAACTTCGAGCCGTACAAAATCATACGATTGCTGAAAGTGTGTGGAGGGAGATCCCACCTTCCACCACGCCCACAATGGTCACACCCAGAGAACTCAGTCAAGAACAACATATAAAAGACCTCACATTTGTACCACTAATTTACTACATTACTATATGTTCTTCATTGCTAGTAGCAAAATTATTTATTGAAATAGTAAGAATATTACTGAGTGAGAGATGGAGTATAATTACGAGAGTCTTCTAAGAACGTTTGAAAACTTGTCAAGCCTCCTATCCCCAGAAAAGCTTGCCCGAGCGGGATTTTTTATACGAATTATGAAGACGTTGTCCAGTGTCCATTTTGCAATATCGAAGGATATAAATGGGAAAAGGATGATGATCCATGGCAAGATCATGCTAGCTGGAGTCCTAATTGTTCATTCATTAAGGGGGAAATCAAACCTGTGGACATTCCACCCGAAAAAGCCATTCGGAGCACGAATCCCCAAACTACAATCGAGTTTTCATGTAAAGTTTGCTACTGCAAAGACATAGAAGTCTTGATGGTTCCATGTGGACATTTGGTGTGCTGTATGAGTTGTGCAGACTTCATGGAGAAATGCCCACTGTGCAGAAGTCTTGTGCAGCAGAAGATTCGAGCTTACCTCCCTTGAAAATGTATTAATCTATATCACTGTAGGAAATAAATATTCTTAATTGAAAAACTGTTTATTATTTACATCCTGATATGTATATATGAGGCAAGCACGTGATATATTATTAGATGTTTATAAGATGCGCATCGAACCACATCAGTTATCTCTACCAATCGAAAATTTAGATTTTGTTCGGAGTGAGAAATCTAAACATGGAGTACTCTTGCCAAACTCTATTAGAGCTATATTTTGCGGTCCTAGCGGTTGTGGCAAAACAAACAGTCTACTTAGTTTAATATTCAACGAGAATGGATTGAAATTTAAGAACATCTACCTTTACAGTAAATCCCTTTACCAACCTAAATATCAGTTACTACAAGATGTTCTTAAAAAAGCTAAATGTGTTGGTTATTTTCCATTTAGTTCAAACGATGACGTCATTGCACCGTCGGAGGCTAGAGAAAATTCAGTCTTTATTTTTGATGACGTGTCTTGTGACAAACAGGATAAAATTAGAGAATTTTATTCCATGGGTCGCCATAAAAGTATAGATGTTGCATATCTGTGCCAGACATATTCAAAAATACCTAAACAATTAATACGAGACAATTGTAATGTAATCGTTTTATTTAAACAAGATGAGGTAAACCTTAAACATATTTATGACGAACACGTGTCACCAGACATCTCATACGGAGATTTCAAGAATCTATGCTCACTCTGCTGGAATGATACCAATTTTGGAACTCTGGTTATTGTTAAAGATTTCAATATGAATGAGGGTCGATATAGAATAGGGTTTGATAGGTATATAAAGTTATGATAAGCACAATACGCTTATTATTAATCGAGATGTTGATGCAAGAACAGATTCAAGAAGCGCAGCGCGCAAAGAAAATCAGTGAACTAGCTCGAACGATTAGAAAAAAATATACCGCCTTAAAAATAGGTAAATTTGAGGAGGATGAAACATTACAAAAAATTTGGTGACAAACTCTCTAGCAAGTCTACAAGTTAAGGATGAATTAAAACCGGAAGTAAAACCGGAACTAAAACCGAAAGTCGAATCATTTATGGAAAAGTGGCGCAACACTTTGAAAAGTCCAATTGCACTTTTAGGAGAAATGAATGAAACTTTAAATGATGTTGAGAAAGGAATTGACAAAGTGTACGGACATTTTGATAATGTATATCCTAAAGTAGCTATATCATGCGTAACTGAATTTATGGATAAATCGCCTAAAATCGATTGGAAATATGGTCCTAAGTATGACAAAACCAAATCAGTATGGAGTCTAGGAAATAAACAAATCGATTTTGAAAAAGTGTCTGGCGATATAATCATCAACAAAACTCGATTCGCAGGCACTGATGGTCTCTACCAACTAATTTTCTATGATAATCCAAAAAGTACTGAGGATGATTTGAAAAGTTACAAAGATATTTTAAATCTCACTGGTGCTCACCTTACTTCAAAGGGACGATTAAAATCTAGCAACAAAATTAAGTACTCTAATATTATTAAACCTCTTATGAACGGTGGCTACCTCCACGCCTGCGAAGGGTTCTGGCATGCATCTTAAGTATAACACAAAACCTGTGGAATATGTTTTCTGGGATAATCCTAATGAACTTGTAGACAGGTTAAGGTTACTAATAGCATCAAAAGATGCCGGAAATACTTCACACGAAAACGAAATCATCGCCATAATTAATGAGATGAAGGAAGCGAAAATTATTCTCTAACGTTATTTACAAGATGTCTTTAAACAAGTTCGGACGTGTTTCAAGATCTAGGATTAGTCCTTACTCATTGAATTATGAGGGGGATTTCAAAACCCGCAGACTGTGCAAAGTTAGTTATCCGATTAGCAGCAATGATGTCGTCACAAAGCAATATGCCGATGAAAATATCAATGCAACATTGAAAACGTTTAACGCGACTCTCGAACAACATAATAATTATATTGAGAGTACGGTTAAAATCGTTGAAGAGTGTTATTTGAAAATAGTTGGTGAACAGGCCCAGCCAAACCCCAAATTGTTAGATACATTTAGAGAAGTCTCATAATTTATAGTTCATTCAAGTTAGTTAAAATATGTCCTTAAACAAGTTCGGACGTGCTTCGAGACCGAAGGGCAGGTCTTGTCCACCTATTTACACATTAAATTTGAATCTAGAGGGAAACTATGATTGTAACAATCGTAGACTGAGCAACGTTAAGACCCCGATCGACGGTAGTGATGCCAGCACAAAACAATATATCGATGAAGGGATAATTCATGCATTACAATATTTATTATTTATTATTTATATTAACCTGCAAACTGATCAGGGCAAAGAGTTTTATAACTCAAGATTTCAAAATTTGATGCGAAAATTCAAAATTAATCATTACAGCACCTTTAGCAGCACGAAAGCCTCCATGGCTGAGAGAGTAATACGAACTCTAAAAGAGCGATTATTTAAGTATTTTAGTCTAAATGGTAAATTTAAATGGGATGATTATTTGCCTACGCTAGTTGTCGATTATAATAATAGAAAACATAGAGTGATTCAAATGAAACCCAACCAAGTTAATAAAACCAATGAACAATATCTGCTTAAAAAAGTGTATAGTCACGTGAAGATTTTCAAAGGTAGTAAATTGAAGGTTGGCGATATTGTGAGAATAAGTAAAATGAAACACATATTTGCTAAAGGATATACACCTAATTGGACTACAGAATTGTTTAAAATAAGTAAAGTACAAATAATCAATCCTCCCACATATCTTCTAGAAGATTTAAGTGGGAGATCTATAAAGGGTGGGTTTTACCGTGAAGAATTGCAAAAAACTGCAAATTCTGATATTTATCTGGTTGAAAAAGTGCTTCGTAGAAAAAGAGGGAGAGTATTGGTGCGATGGCTAGGGTTTGATAAGACCCACGATTCTTGGATAGACGAGTCAAACGTTGTGTAGTGCTACAAACGATAACATGGTTGACAGCGGCTATGAAACTGATAGTGGTAGCGATTATGAAGAAGTAAACAATGTGGACGAAGATTCTATGCTTTTATCATCTTGTTTCACATTGCCTACATATAGTATTGCTAATGGATTGAGTATTATGAGATATTTCAAACCTCAAGTAAATATCCAATCAACAGTGCGTCGAAATGTGATTTCACTGGATCATTTGGAATGGAAAGAATTAGTGAATCATTTGAGCAACTTCACCAGCAATCTGGGTACACCTATGTTTATCAGATTTGATTCTAATATAATGTTAAGAACAATGTTGACTGCAGATGGAAATCAACGAGAGTTGCTTGCAAAAAATGGTGTTTGCCAATGGTTTTCAATATCGGAGGTTTTCGAGCTATTAAATATCGAACCATACATAACCTTAAGGATAAACTTTTTGCTTAATTTTAAACTGTATGATTTTTACCTCAATTTTTTAGATAAGGCTAATGAACTAATAGTACGTAGCAACTATGCCATAAATGTAATGGAAATTGTATTCTTAATGTGTAATGCTGTGTTTAGCATGGAAACACATTGCATTTTTGAACTGTACTGTTATTATAATCAATTCCTGTTAGCAGACTTGTATAGAAGAAGATTGGAATAAAACAATGATTACAAATTGTGTTTTTATTTAAATATACTTTTATTCTGGTCTAACCCTTGGATTCACAATGACAATTGGCGGCTGGTTGTTGATTGTCTTGAAATATTCCCCCCAATTTATTTCAGGCACAGTACTCAACTGGAGGCGGCACTTCACCAAGTGATTCTGGAGTCGAGTTCGCTTCACCATGTGGTTGGCAACGTATGGGCAGGGAACCAAATCTGACACAAACTGGATTGGTTGGTTGTACATGCTGATGCTGTTGTCGATGTTGCGGGTTATCAGACTGAAGAATGATGGGGATTTCTCAGTTATATACAATCTAGAGATGGTAGGGGTGCGTCCGCAAGGAGGCGGCTGGTGGGGGATGGGGTGTGGCTAGGACGTTAGTAGGGGTGGATACATTTTCAGTTGAAGGGGGAGTAAAACACTATTTGCAAAATATATATTTTTTTATTCATCAACTTTACACACATCTTTATGACCCCAAGGGATAGTTGAAATACTATCAACTAGAAAACGCTTATCATCAAATTTAAACCAATCCTAGTCTGACTTATGCTAAAAACGTTATGAGCAAATGAGCATAGAACGCTGATTTACAATTTTTTCGCTCTTATTAAATAAACAATCGAAATAGTCTTGATATGTTATTTGCTTCGCTATAACGGAACCCCTGACACCTTTTGATTTTTTAACACACATATTTTTTCCTTGAACTTTATAAGTATACATTTTAGATCTAAGACCAATGAAATGTGTCAAGATACTGCCGTTTAATTCATCCTTCATTAAGCCGGGCACTTTCTTATTTACGAGTGGAATTCCATATGGATTATCTGCGGGATAGTCACTGGTATCAAACCGATGGATATGTTTCTTAATTACGTCTTCGAAAATATTTTCACAACGTACTTCGTACACTAGACTATCAGTATCAGTATATAATAATAAGCAGTTATCAGAAAATGTTTTCAACATAAAATCATAGTGGAATTCGTATACACAGGTTTTGGATATGTCTAGGATAGACATTCCAACGTACAGAGGTTTATCAAACATAATATTAGTCTTATTTAATTCAACACTTATTAAGTTCTCATCAAAAATTACACTACGTCTAAAACGCGGGCTAGAAATAAAATTTTTCGCACCATATCTACCATCCCATTTCCTTAATAGTTTAACAATTCTATGCTTTCTAACGTTCTGCATTGTTTTACCGTAGATTGCATTATTCATGAGCTTCATTATAGTTTTTTCAAAATCCAACGTTGTCACAGTTCTTAAATGAGTATTGAGCTGTATATAGGGAGCTAACCAGGTAGACTGTTTAAATTTCAAAACTCTATTAACTTTTTTCAAAATTAAGCCATGTTGTAAAGCTTGCTTAAGCGCTCTATAATGAATCACATAATTGTTCTTATCATAGAAAGTGGTCATGAGCTTTTTTATTTTGGAACCTGGAGGTTTGCAGTGTTCAGGTTCGAACGGAAGGTCTTTATGGAGGTTATGAAGATGATCAGGATATGACAAATCAACTTCTAAAATATATCCATCATCAGCATCATCAGCAACCTTTGTGACATCGATATCAGACACCCACTCAAATCCTCCGTAAGGAAGAGGTTCACACATCGCCCAGCCATAAAGGTTATTAACATCAGCATAAAGAATATATTTTGACGGCATATTAACATCATAATTTTCCATATATTTGTTGTTGGCCTGAGAAAAGCGGTGGCTCACCTGGCTAACCCCACCTCGAACGCCCCTTTCGAAAAACATTAAGATATCACTGTCTTGGAAGGTTTCTAATTTACATTTCGTATATTTAAGCATGCAATCCCAACTGTATCCAGGTAAAGTATAGTACCAGGCCGGATCTAAACCATAATTTCGAAGACAAGTGGTTCTAAACTGCTCAAATATATCAGTCAACAAAAGTACGTCACTTTTCAAATATAGATCAGAATACCCACCCAAAGTCTTTATACCAAACCTCTCCCAAACTAATTGAGCATGATTGTAATCTTTTTCATCGATATTATAATCATTTAATTTGTTATAGAAATTTTGAATAGGTGGTAATGAGGTTTCTTGCAATTTTTCCATTGAATCGATGTAATCATAGCAAAAAACACCTTTCCTAGTTAGCAACTCAAAATTTTCAGAAGGAAATTCATTTCTAGTATTTTCAAAAGTATTTAGAGATGCTGTGAGTTTGTCGAGAGAGAAGGCTAAGAACTTGAAAGAATCAATAAACCGAAATTTAATATTTGTTTCATTATCAAATATTGTAAAGCTAATATATTTTTCATTATTTACAGGAAGTAGTGTGACATGATTCCGTTTGGCAAGTTCTCGTATTATAAAGTGACTGTCATATCCACTAAGATTGTGAAAAATTATGGGGACTAAGAATGAGTTCTGGTAATTTAAATTGCATGCTTGATGTGCATATCCGCGAAATATAGAGGTCAGATGGCAGTGGTCGCGAACAATCATGTCATTAACATTAAATTTTTTCTCGCAAATGTGACAATTAGGAGTGGCATCTTTAAGGCTTATAGTTTCATCCATAGGTTCAACATGTTTCAATTTGCTGGATACAAACTTAGCAATTCGCTCCATTTGACTAGCAAACCATACCATACAATCGACTCCGCGATAACCTTTGTAGAAAGAGAGTGAGTTATCAAAGGAGCACTTGAAATAATATCCAGCACTGAATGCTTCATGTTTTTGATATTTGTCAGTTTTCAGAGTATCATTAGAATCTCCACATGGTTTTAGAATTGCTTCAAAATCTGCATACAAAACGAATGGAGTGCGTTCTTTATGAACAAAATTTTTAAATTCGATAAACTTCTCTTTCGGAAACTCGATTTTACAGTTATTTATTTGCTCGCAATAAACTGTATGCTTCTCTAATTTAGTGTCAGATGTAAAGTAATTTAGGCATCTTTCACATATAAATTTTCGACCATTATGTTTGCTTGACTGTTTCGAAATCAGTCTAGATAAATCTTTAATCCAACAATAATGATATTTTATATCGATATTCGAATCATCTACAGGTGGAACGTCAAAATCGCTAGTTTTCAAATAATAATGGTTTTGAATTAGAAGTAGATTTACATGACGGGCCATTTTATTTTTAGTTAATCGAGCTGGGGAAGTGATAAATTTACGCGGAGCCTCACATACCAGCTCCAAAATATACACATTCACAGAAATGTCATTCATCTGTTCGAATTTCGATATTTGAGGTATTTTCATTGGTAAATCGATACCATCTAATTTTAATAACTGATTGTAAAGCGGGTATGAATTAGTGCGATCAGCATGGTTTTTAGAGTTAATCGGATAGAGTGCGGAAATAACGCTCCAAAAAAAGCAAGCTTCATCATCGTTTTTTACATTGATACACGAACGTTTTTTTTTCCACAGGGAGTGGTAGATATGAAGCCCCGTTCCCAATCTCATATTTATTGACGTTAATATTTAAACTTAATATTTTACGTAACCTCCAACCAGACCCATGTTGATGATAATCTTCAATCTTTTTTATGAGTGCATCAACAACATTATCTTGAAACCACCGCTTTAAATCAACCCCCTGATCAATTGTAGAGTTTTTCGTATTGAAACATTTAATATCGGTTATCATACCACCTTCAGATATTTTAGTAAATTCACCATTAAATATGACATTTAACTTGACAATGTGAAAAGCATTTAATATTCGAGTTATACGATATTTAAAGAGGATAAATGCATCATCAAAAAACTGCCATATGTCAATATGTCTCATATTCACTATCAAACCTGTGCGAATTCGATTCTGGAACGCTGCCTGAACGTCCAACCATTTAACTCGTACACTTCTATTGTGACGTTTTCCGGCACCAGTTTTGTTCAACGTTTTGAAGTATAGTTGAAGTCTTTTCAAATGTTGCAAATTGGCATGCAACTTGGATATAGTACCATGGTTAAAGTTACATCGAAGCGCTGAGTAATGTTGTCGTATTGTCAATTTTAAATGTTGTTGCCAACGTTGCGATACTTGTGAATGTACAGCTGAACTACCACCATTTAGCGTATTAAACGCTTTCTCACAAACTTTGACAGTTTTGTCACTGACTGCAGATATTTCACTTTCTACAACCATCTTGCAGCGAAGCACTGAAGCAGTATGTCAAGCATCTGCGGCACCGCAACCTATATACTATAAGCAGAGTATATAAAACAACCAGCAGTATTACTTCCCATGGCGGGAAAATTCTGCGCACCTGTTCGCGCAGCCGCCATTTGGGAATAGATTCTGTCAAATGGATGCAGTGTCGGAGCGTTTGAGCAGTTCTTATTTGGTTGTATGAGAGATATTACCGTGCCGTGGAATGTGCATTTTTGTAAATTGTGCTAGTATCTTAAATAAAGAATCTCAGGAAGGAGTCAAAGCTGCTTGTGCTTACCACACACTATTTACTAATACTACTCTGTATTTCTGAATTGATTTTCTCGGATACGCCTCTGACTTCTATCTCCCCAATATGGCCGACTTCTATTCCCCCAATATGGCTGACTTCTATTCCCCCAATATGGCTGACTTCTATTCCCCCAATATGGCTGACTTCTGTTCCCCCAATATGATCAACTGCTGGTTGTTTTATATGTTCTGCTATAAGAAAGAGCAATCCGACAATGATGCGTCGCACACCGACAGAGAAATGCTGTGAATAAGTGTCAACCTGAGGGAACTTTCTAATTAAGAGTAATAACGCAGACTTCTGCGATTTGTTATAGATTATCGAGAATTGAAAAAATAGTCTTAGCATTTTCATAATTCATATTTGCACAGCACTAAGTTAATTTCTAGATATTGGTGTTCGACAAATAGACGGAGATATTTTAGAGGGTGATTCCTTGTTAAAAATATGAACAAATATTAAAGTTACAAAAACGGCAGTGGCGTACATTTTTTTTCTCCCAATAATATTCGCTAAGGTGCTCCCCGGGACGCCACTGGACTTAATAATTTTAATCAACATATTTGACTAAATTAGACTCTTAATACAACAAACATTGCCAAATTTCAACAGAATTGATATTTTTTAAGATATTAATAATTTTTTAAATTTAACATCCTGTAACTTGAAAACTCTACATTTGCGGACCCATATTTATAGATTTTTTTTTCATATTTTTTAACAAGGAATCACCCTCTAAAATATCTCCGTTTATTTTTCGAACACCCAGTATTTGTAGATATTTTTAAATAATCGGCATTTTCTGACCATCACTTGAATTGATCGAATTCGAAGTTGTCTGCACTACAGATTTTAAAATAGTGGGAAAACTATGATATTCGGAGAATTTAAAATTTAAGTTGGTAATATTGACGTCTAATACGGTTTCCACTTGATTTGCACAGGTTACACCACTGTAATTATCCAAATTGCAAAAATGTTATCAACATAAGAATATCTGCACTATTGATCAGATTTTATAACGGCGGGAAAGTTTTAAGTTTAAAAATTTAAGTTGGCAGTATTGGCATACAATATGGCTTCCACTTTGCATCTTCAACCAACGCTCTTCACGCCTCTCGGTGTTGCCAGATCAGACCCCTCCCCGTCTCCAATACTGAGGCGAGAAGGAATTAACACAACAAAAGTTCATATGTTTTATTTGATTTTTCAAATTTATACAATTTAAAACAACGTTGTAAATACAAGACATAAAGGTAATTGTAGCAATTTTTATATTTATTTGAATATAATGTATAGCATGATTCAACTTTTATTACCAAAACTTAAAATAAGTAGATTTTTCTTATAAAACATAATTATTTATCTACACTTATATACAATTTAAAACGAGAATGCAAATAGGTAATAATTTTTACATTAATTTTACATCGATTGTACTGATTTATACAGGGTGGTCCAACATTTAGTAACAAAACAATAGAAAACGTAAAAGTAGAGACGTAGAGCGACAATTGTTTCAAGTTTTCTTTTCCTAAAGGAAGCCAGTTTAGACGCTCATACAATACTATAAAAATATCCATCTACTTATACCAGTGCCGTAGAGAGTAGGATTATATTTTTTAATAACAAAATAATACCCGCTGGAAAAGTAATATTTTTTTGCTTCACTAAATTTCGAAATAAATTCTAAAAAACATTCTTTACTTTTTTGAAAATGTACCGTTTTGAAAAAATTCAGTGCGTTTTAATTTCTAGCAGAGGAAACTCAAAGTAGGTCTAGGCTTTAGACATTTTGCACAGCAGTTTTCAATTCCGAACGACTTTTCTTAAGACTGAGATCAAAAATCATATTTTTTAATAACAAAATGGTACCTGCTGGAAAAGTAATATTTTTTGTCTTCACTAAATTTGTCAAAAAAAAATCTAAAAAAACATTCTTGACTTTTTCGAAAAATGTACAGTTTTGAAAAATTCAGTTTGCTGAACTGTTTTAATTAATGTTAACATATTAATTCTTTAAAAATCGAATTTTGAACAAATTTTAAATTTATTTGGTTGAGAACAAAATTTTCCTCGCAAAATTACAACGCTTGTCAGATGATAGGTAATGTTGTTTAAAGAACTTTTGAATAAAAATACGTGCGCTTTGTTTTTAATATATGGATTGTTATTTTTTTAACAAACATGTGAAAAATCATTTGTTTCACGGTCCTCTGCTAGATTATAGTTTCAAAACCTTCTATAGCCTTTTTGTTGAAAAATGTTTTCTATTTTACAAGTTAGGGGGACACTGCAGTAAATTTGAAAGAGATGTTTTCTGTTTAGAATTGAGTGTGGAATCTGTTGGTGTAAAAGCTCTTTACGGAAAGCTTACCCACAAGCATGCCGCTGACGCTTTAAAAAATCCTGTATTACTTTTTAATAACGCCTTACGATGTTATCTTCCCTACCTCGCATTTTGTAGTTTCATAATTAAAAAAAAATCATAAGTTAATTGTAACATTCTGTATATTAAAAACAAAGCGCACATATTTTTATTCAAAAGGTTATAAAACTACATTTCCCATATCCTCTGTCAAGCCTTGTCGATGAATTTTGTGGACACCCTGTACATTTCTTTCAATATTCCTAAAATTTCCAAAGAAAACAGTTTAGTCTTCAAAAGTAAATTTACATAAAATAATATTTGTGTTCATTGTAAAATATATTATTCTGCTTACAATTCCCATTTTCTGAATAGTAAAAGAGGCCAGTATAGGGTTTCCAAATTGTAAATCTTACCTAAGGTGCTAAAATAATATTTTTGGGAACAATGGAATATCATTTAGTATTGTATAGAAATGAGAAAGTAATGTTAGGATTGTAAAATAATATCATTAAGTATATTGTATGGAAATGCCCATGTCGTAAAATTGATTATTCTGATACTTCCAAAAGGTAGGATCGTAAAATAATATCATTAAGTATATTGTATGGGAATGTCCAAATCGTAAAATTCTGCTAATTCTAGATGTCGAGATCGTAAAATAATATCATTAGTATATTATTGTTTGGAAATTTCCAAGCAATACCATTTATTCTGCAAAAATTTCTATATTAAGACATTTTAATTTATTTAACGTACGCGATGATCTTTTTCATCTGTGTAAATTTTAAGTTTAATTTGGAGTCAATTTTCTTTACAGCTGTGTCTCCAGCAACCCATTTAGTTTTTTCATTGTTTTCTCTGTAGAGTTTAGGTTTTCTAGAATTTTTTCCAGAATATTATGATTTGTAGAACTATATTAACATTTAAAATTTTGACTTCCTCCTTCATAATATCATTGATTTGTAAAATTTGAGCTCAACTTTTTAAATATAAAATAATACACAAAAAATGAATTTTAGCAAAATTATCTATTATTTACTTTCAGCCAACTCAGTTAACACTGAACGAGGCAGAAACCATTGACGCAGTGTCTGCAATCCTTAGCCCCTCTGTAAGTTTTGGATTAATAATTTATATTCTCAAAAAAAAAATGTTTCATTAAATAGTTAACAACCACTGAACTTCTGGAGACGTTAGAGGATGAGACGTACGTGCCAACTAAACTTGATTCCGGTGCTGTAAGTTAACATCATCAATCAATATGTTATTTTTTTCAAATAATGTCTCCTCACAGCTACGCGAAATGTCTCTAGGCCAAGGCTACCCTGGGTACAGTACTGGCTTACCATCGAGCCATAATACTCAGGTCGCAAACGTTTCTGTAAGTTATTATTATTATAGTATTATCGACTTATTATTGCTTTCTTCTCACAGCCACACGCTTCTGCCAAGGCAGAATCGTGGTTGCCAACAACGGGTCCATACAATGGACCATACATGGGTTTATACACGGACCCATATACTGGGCCATACCCGGCTCCATACGTTTCTGTAAGTTAACACACCATAAAATCACTAGGCAAATATTATTATCGACTTATTATTATTATTATTTTTATTATTTTTATTATTATTATTATTATTATTATTATTATTATTGCTTTCTTATCACAGACACACGCTTCTGCCAACTCTGGGTTGACAAGACCCCAGGGGCCATACACTGGTCCATATACAAACGTTTCTGTAAGTTAACACGTAAAAATCACTATTCAAATATTATTATCGACTTATTATTATTGTTATTATTATTGCTTCCTTCTCACAGCCCCACGCTGCTGCTGCACATACCCCAGTGCCTCAACCGCGCCGCAGTCCCAGCGGAGATTCGGTGGTGTCACAATCCGCTTCCTCTAAAAGGAAGAGGAATGAGGGTGATGTGACAGACGCACCATCACCGAAGAGGATAGGGGGAGGTCCCGGGGGGAAAAATATATCCTTATTAGAGACTTTGAAAGGATTGGTAATTATTATTATTACCGTATTATATTACCGTATTATTATTATATCGACTTAGCCAAAAGGCATTCGCACTCCCTCTACGGGGAACATTCACTCAGATCCCGGGCATCCCGGATACCAAAAGGATCTGGCTCGGACGAGACCCCCGCCATGTTATCGGGCCCCAGGTGACATTGATGTTCTTGGACGATCCTGCATTCCCCATGAATCTCCTGACGGTTCGGGCTGTCGCAAGTAGTACCGCTTTCTGCATGGACCTGTAAAGACTATCAGTTAGATTCAGCTCCTTGATGTTTCTCAGCAAACTTTTTGGTATAACACCAGTTGTTGACATGATGATTGGAATCGTCTGGACGTTCTCCATTTCCCATTGCCTTCTAATTCGTTCTTCTAAGTCTCTGTACTTCGCGATCTTCTCGACTTGCTTCACACGCAGGTTGTTGTTGTTCGGGATGGCCACATCAATCAGAGTTGTCTTCCTAGAAATTTTATCAACTATTATAAGGTCCGGTCTGTTATGGGCAACTCGTTGATCAGTCAGAACTGTACGATCCCAGTACATCTTGTAGTTGCTGTTCTCAAGAACAGGCTCAGGTGTGTAGTTGTAATATGGGACCCTTTCTGTCTGCACAAGCAGCAGCTTTTCCGCCAGTTCCCGGTGCAAGATCTTGGCAACCGAATCGTGTCGTTCCTTATATTCCGTTGATGCGAACATCTGACATCCTCCTGTTATGTGCTGGATTGTTTCTGAAGTTGGGCACCCGTATCTGCATCTGTCATCCACTACCGATGCATCTCCTACAATGAATTTTAGGTTATTATCTCGACTTAGCCAAAAGGCATTCGCACTCCCTCTACGGGGAACATTCACTCAGATCCCGGGCATCCCGGATACCAAAAGGATCTGGCTCGGACGAGACCCTTGCCATGTAATCGGGCCTTAGGTGACATTGGTGTTGTTGGACGATCCTGCACTCCCCATGAATTTCCTGACGGTTCGGGCTGTCGCAAGTAGTACCGCTTTCTGCATGGACCTGTAAAGACTATCAGTTAGATTCAGCTCCTTGATGTTTCTCAGCAAACTTTTTGGTATAACACCAGTTGTTGACATGATGATTGGAATCGTCTGGACGTTCTCCATTTCCCATTGCCTTCTAATTCGTTCTTCTAAGTCTCTGTACTTCGCGATCTTCTCGACTTGCTTCACACGCAGGTTGTTGTTGTTCGGGATGGCCACATCAATCAGAGTTGTCTTCCTAGAAATTTTATCAACTATTATAAGGTCCGGTCTGTTATGGGCAACTCGTTGATCAGTCAGAACTGTACGATCCCAGTACATCTTGTAGTTTCTGTTCTCAAGAACAGGCTCAGGTGTGTAGTTGTAATATGGGACCCTCTCTGTCTGCACAAGCAGCAGCTTTTCCGCCAGTTCCTGGTGCAAGATCTTGGCAACCGAATCGTGTCGTTCCTTATATTCCGTTGATGCAAACATCTGACATCCTCCTGTTATGTGCTGGATTGTTTCTGAAGTTGGGCACCCGTATCTGCATCTGTCATCCACTACCGATGCATCTCCTACAATGAATTTTAGGTAGTTGCGAGTTGGTATAACCTGATCTTGTATGGCCAGTAAGAAGCCTTCTGTCTCTGGGAACATTCGTCCCGAGGTCAGCCAATAGTACGACGCTAACTTGTCGACATGTTCCTGGTTAACCTCATTAGGATGCCTCCCGTGCAGCGGCTTCTCTAACCACCTCTGTAGTTTATCGTTGTCGGTTCGGTGGTGATTGTGATGCTCGTGTTCCGTCAGACGTAGCGGTGTTGAGACGTCTGCTCCGCATATAGCTTTATGTAGTGTGGAGCTGTTGGCCTGTCTGTGGAAATAATTACGCAGATTTAGTATTTGTTGGTCCAATTGCTTGCTGAGGTCTGCCAATCCTCTTCCTCCTTGTTGACGTGGCAGGGTTGTTCTTTCTACGGCGCTACGGGGATGATGTTTATGAGCTTTTGTCAGTAGTGTCCTAACTTTTCGTTGCAAGTTGTTGATGTCCGTGTTGGTCCAATTCACTATTCCGAAGGAATAGCTTAGTACAGAGCACGCATACGTGTTTAGGGCCTTAAACAAATTCCTGCTGTTAAGATCAGTTCGCACTACTTGTCTTACTCTCTTGATGAATTCATTAGTTAAATCGGTCTTCATTGTTCGATGATCTATCCTTTGAGCTTGCTTCATCCCGAGGTACTTGTATGTATCTCCCACGCTCATTGCTTCGATCTCCTGTCCGTCCTGCATCTCGTGTGCGCCTTGTTCGAGCTTTCCCCGGACGATATTAATGGTGCGGCACTTGTCCAGTCCAAACTGCATTCCGATGTCCCTGGAGAACTCCTCTACAATTTTAAGCATTTGCGTTAGTTGGTTCTTGGTTGCGGCCATCAGTTTTAAATCATCCATATATAACAGGTGATTCAACCTGAACGCTTCTGATCTGTTGCTTTTGATAGCGAAGCCATATTTCGTAGAGTTCAACCGGTGTGATAGAGGGTTCATCGCCATGCAGAACCACAGTGGACTGAGTGAATCTCCTTGGAAAATCCCTCTTCGGATGTTGATTGTGTCGGTCTCGATGTTACTGCTTGCGGTTCTGAGTTGTATCTTAGTGCGCCAGGTTGTCATAACGTGTTCTAAAAAGGAAACTGTTTGATGGTCTATTTTGTACAGCTTTAAGATACCTGTGAGCCAGTCGTGAGGTACGGAATCAAATGCTTTTTTGTAGTCCACATAAGCCATGTAGAGGTTTCGTTGCCTGGAATGAGCCTGGTTGCAGATGACAGAGTCTATGATGAGTTGCTCTTTGCATCCCATTGCGCCCTTCGCGCAGCCCTTCTGCTGCATTGCCATGATGTTGTTCCGCTCACAGTGAGCATATATTCGCTGCGTAAGGCAAGATGTGATTATCTTGTACAGCGTAGGCAAGCAGGTTATTGGGCGGTACTTGGCAGGGTTATCCGTATTCCGCTGGTCTTTTGGTAATAAGTAGGTGACACCCTGTGTAAGAAACAATGGCATTTTCAGAGGATCGAGCAAGACTTCATTAATTAAGGTAGTTATTTGTTCATGCGTGCACCACAACTTCTTAATCCAATAATTTTGGAGATGATCTGGACCTGGTGCCTTCCAGTTGTGGGAATTCTTGATGACATTGGAGACCTCATCGGTTGTGAATTGCTCGTGTTGCATCTGGCTATAGTTCCGGCCCATCTCGCGTTCTTCACTGATCCAGCTTGCACTGACATTGCATGGACCTGGTGTGGCAAGCTGATTTCTCCAGAAACCGTCGACCTGTTCTCTGCTAGGGTAACTCGTATTTGTGGCATCGGCGCTAGAATTCAAAGTACGGTAGAAAACTTTTTCTGATCGGTCAAAAAGTTTGTTGTCTCGTTTCCTGTTGTTACTAGCCTTGTATCTCCTCAGACGCCCTGCGAAAACAGAAAGTTTTTGTTTTAATGTATCAAGACATTGTTGAGCAGTGATGTTCGCGGGGTCACGCTGAGAATGCATTTGGGTGCGGCTCATTATTGCCTGCACCGCCCTCTGGATCTTTCTAGTTCTAACTCCTCTGATATATTCCGTTACTTGTCCTATGTCTTTACGGAGACTCTCGATCTTCCGATTTAGTCGCATCTCCCATTGAGCCATTCGTGGTTCTGGTCTTGCACGATTTAACTCTTGAGCCGTCCGGATCTTGGCTCCCATTGCAGTGATGATGGCCGTTGCGGCACAGTAGATTAACATGTGCATATGTTCTAATGTGGGTGTTACTGAAACATAGTTGGGTAAAATTTTGGTGTTCATAATATCGAGCATGATTGCAAGCTTCCTGGAAGAATTCAATCTTGGTAGCGGTGGTCTGCTCAGTGGGTCTGTGCCTTCGTATCGCAATACCGCCCTTCTCAGCTGTGTGTCCAGGCTTTCAAAGTGTTTTCCGTTAACTGATTCCCGATTCTCAGTTGTTCGTCCCGCCGTCTCGGCTTCTTGTTGTGGTCCAGGCACTTGAATTTCCCGATTCTCAGTTGTTCGCTCTGCCGTTCCGGCTTCTTGTTGTGGTCCAGGCACTTGAATTTCCCCGTTGTTGTTGTCTATGTCTATGTGTTCGCCATGGATCTCTAGCTCAACTTCCCATTTTATGGCGTTAAGATGCATCTCCTACAATGAATTTTAGGTTATTATTATTATTATTATTATTATTATATTATTATTATTATTATTAATAATGTTTCCTTCTCACAGCTACAGGAACAATCTGAAAGCGATTCAGTGGGGTCACAATCACCCCAACCCTCAGTGGGGTCACAATCGCCCCAACCCGAGGCTTCTTCGAGAGATGCGGGCTGTTCAGTGGGGCCACAATCGTCCCAACCCGCGGCTTCTTCAAGGGACGCGGGCGTGACGATAAACCCCGAAAGTTCCGCAGCTCTCGGAAGGAGTGCTAGAGTCGAAGAGGGACTAGATGAGATGCATGCGGGACTAGACCGAAAAATTGGGGCTCTTGAAGCGCAACTTGGAGACACTAATAGGGTGATTAGAAGTTTAGACGATGAAATAGCAAAATTACTACGAAGAAAACAACGAGAGGTGAACAGTGAAGAGTTACTAAAAAGAGATATTAATGACTTTAAAAATATAAAAAGACAATTGTCCATTTGGTATTCTTAGTCTTTAAAATTTACAAGTTTTTGGGCTATTGTCGCATGTAATTCTTCATCCAATCCTTATATATTATATACAGGGTACTTGTACACATATATAAGGATTGGTTAAAGGATTACATGCAACAATAGATCAAAAACTTGCGAATGCTAAAGCTTAAGTATGTCGGGTCAATAATCTTTTTATGTCTTCAAGGTCATTGTAGTCTTTTTGTAATACCGCACCCATATATTCCTCACGTTGTTTACTTCTTTTTAACTCTACTATTTCGGCATCTATACATCTCACCACCCTAGCATTTTCATCAAGTTTTGCTTCAATATTCGCAAGTTTTTGTTCTATTGTTGCATGTAATCCTTCAACCTTATATATTATATACAGGGTGTTTACTTTATCTTGTACACTATAGGGATCTTTGAAACCGTATTAAACCGTATTAATTTTTGATGTAATCAGTGGACATGTTCAAAACATAAGAGTATAAATTTCGTAATGTTGCTTAAAATATTTTCGAAATCTTCAGTTTTCAAAACGTGGTGAGCTATCTCAAATTTCTTTTCAGATCCTTGAAGCTCATAAAAAGCGCAGCTTTTTCCTAATTTAACCAACTCTGTATCCCTAACGGTTTCAAAGATGCCTATAGTCTACAAAGTAAAGTAAACACCCTGTATATGATATATATTATATAAAATGTATATATTTAGATATAAGTGTGATTTAGGTTTTGTATATAAGTGTATATAATAGGAATAAGTATTTTTTTTAATTGAACATAATGTATATATTTCTCTGTATATACTTCTCTGTATATATTTCTCTGTATATATTTCTCTGTACATATCTCTGTAACTATTTTTAGTTTAATATAAAGCGTATATATTTTTCCGTTTTAATTTTATGCTAAAAATACCTATTTATCTGACAAGAATAAAATATTCCATATACAACAATGGTTGTAGGAAACAAATATAAAAGCAGTTATACTGTCTGGCTTATCGTCGAGTTAAGGATTTTGTACAACATTCGGGCGACAGAAAACGACATAATAGCACTAGTGCATGTCAACAGTAAAATTTGAAACATCTCGTTTAATTATGAATACAATAATTGTGAGTTACTTTAAATACATAGTAAAGATAATAAATGAGGAGAGGATTATTGGGGAAAGAAAAACACACTTCATATTTTCAGACTTTATTTCTTTACGAGAAATTTTGTTTCTCTAGTAAAAACATCAAACAAAGATGACCACAGTTTACTTGGTTAAAGTTTTGATATGAATCGTTATTGTATACTACTTCAATGTCTCTCCCCAAGTATCTAATGAGTTCTCTTGGTGGTTTCAAATTGCCAAAGCTGTCAAAATATTCACATATTTTTCCTGTTTTCCGGTAGGCTACCCAATGAGATCCATTCCACAACCACCTTTTCACCATACTTAGTATTTATTCTCTTAAAACTCTGAATCTCAAACTTTTCATTTACTTCCAAATCTCGAACGTTCACCAGATTTTTCTGCAGCAAGTTCTTATTTAAATTGTTTAAGAAGGACATGTTGAGTTTGTTGACAATATTCGCTGAACCTTGCCTATATAATGTAGGGACCTCCCCACCCCAGAGTATGGGTGGACCCCACCCTCCCCCAAACCCTATGAGAGCATGACGCCACAACCCCTATGAGAGTATGACGCCAACCGAAAACCCCTATGAGAGTATGACGCCAAACTTGTTGAGACAGGTTTGGCGTCATGCTCTCATAGTCTTACTACTTATGTTTTTGGCGTAATACGCCGTGTATTCATATTGTTTTGGTTTTGAAAATAAACAAAATACAAATAACGGAACTTTGTGTTTTTACTTGCTTTTCGACTTACAATAATTTGCATCAAATTTTTTGTTATAATATGTTCATTATAACGTATAAGTAGTCTCTGGAGTGGAATTAGTTTTTTGAAAACGTAAATAATTCTAAAAATAAGCACACAACAAACACACTTGGATTATAGTATTCTGGTTCATGTATTTTTTCTTATTTTATTTCTTTCCCCTGCATGAGCATACTATGCGGTTGTTTTATAATGGAATTTAAAAAAATTACTGTAAGTGGGTAAGTAGCGATTTCCTTGGCTGGCAGACGTTTTTTGAAGAATTGAACATTTTAATATTTTGTATAATATTTTTAAATTAAAAGTTAAAATTAGTTTATTTGTAAAGGTTTTATGTTTAAATGTAATTGTTTATTTTTAAACGTAGCCGTCTATACCACTATTACTTTATTTTTAAAACTGAGAATAATTCCTCTATTGGAGGCTTAGGCAAGGAAGAGAGAGGACGCCTAAAACAGCGCTCGCGGCCGTGTTACCGACTGCCACATCGCACGACAGGCCAGTGGCGTAGCATGAAACGCGTTCTTAGCCAATATCACAAAAATGTTAAAAATGAAAAGGTAGTTAATTTTGGCTTACATGTAATTTGAAATATTGGTATTTATTTGCAAATAATTTCCCGAATGAAAAGCTAGTGTCAAGTGCTGAAATATATTTATTTCTGGCGATTTCGAATCAATCGAAATAAAATAAATAATGCACGCCCATGGAAACCAGCCCATATTTTATGAAACTATCATAATCAATTCAGAATCAGAAATTTTCAATAAAAACGATGTTAAAAAATAATTATATTGGTTCTATTTGCAAACAAAACAATGCACTTTATCATACTAAAAGGTAGATGGAATTTGAAGAAGTTATATTGGGAAAAAATAAAGTTTTAGAGTATTTTTCAAAGGTAGTTTTTTAAATATTTACCTGTGAAACAACATCCCGGGCTCTTGCTTCTCATTTCTGCTTTTTCAACCAAACGCTGAACAATTCACCATCGTAAGAGTATATATATTTCCCCCTTAATCACTGTTACTTTTAATTCACAAATTCACGAAATTAACTCCCAACGTACTCGCTTTGTCTGCCACATATAAAATGGCTGCCATTCAAAACGACGTAACAAAATTTATACACGGCAGGGTAGGCAAGCGCGGTGTCCTCTCTTTCCTTGTCTAAGATTTGGGCATTGACTAAGGTTACGAATTCCTTATTCAATGATTTGGGGAATCTTAGCTGTTCAAACGTTGGCGGGCTCACGCAGCGCAATTTTCTATGAATGTTTGTTTTCATTGACATAGATTTTACAAATCGTGTGTTTTGATTGTATATTTATTTGGAATGAAAGTAGAAAAAAATGTGTGCCTGTGTCACACACACAAAAAGACAAATTCAATTACCGATCAGAATCAGCATGCCGCGTTTGGCGGGCGACAGCAACCAATCGGATTGAAACGGACGATTTGTTAACACGTTTTCGATGCATTTGATCAACTGGCGTGCATTTTACAACATTGTAGATGCGGAGATTTGTATTCACGATGGGCTAGGCGAATTGCTCCGAATAAAGCAGGAACGGACTCGTAAACACGAACCAAATGCAAATGCTTTTATGTGTCGACGGTATTTTGGTACTTATGCAACATTAGTCCTTATTCCCTTTCCCTAGAGGGAATAACTAATTGGCGTAGCTAAGGGGGGGCTGGGGGGGGGGGCTAAGCCCCCCCTGGTATAAAAATAGCCCCCCCCCTGACAAATTCTAGCGTTACTAACTAAAACACTAATAACAAAATAAAACAAACTAAACAGCGGCAACACTGAACACTGGCAACACTGCCGTCACGCACTCACCCCGCACCCGTCCCCGTCAGTCCGCCATACGCCACACGCCACACTCACAGCATTAGCATCACTCAGGGACTCTTTAAAATAAGGGGACCCCCGCAGCATTTCACAGTGTATCACATAGGAAAAGTGAAGCCTTGAGGGGAAGTTTGTTTTCTGTAGACTCCAAGGAGACCACAAGGGGGCTGGTACAAGGTTATGTTATATGTCAGTGTTTCCAAGATAGTGCCATAGATTCTAAAGGAGGCAAAAAATCATAATTCACAATTTTTAAGTTTTCTAACTTCCAGATACTCAGATGTGCCAATTAAAGAATTTCAACTATACAATAAATTTGTTTCATTTGTCAGTTGCCATATTCTGTATTTGTAGATACAACATTGTCAACTCTAATTTTTAGAAATCATGGAAATCATATTAATTTTTACTAACAATCAAAGTAGGTACCTGTTTTATTAATAGATTCTCCAATAAAATGGCATACTTGGCATCACTGATACCATTAGAATGAGGAAAGAATAGGCTTCACTTTGGAAAGTATAGGTAATGCTGGGTCCCCTTACTTTAAAGAGTCCCTGGCGTCACTGCGAACCTGGACGGCTGGACGTGACTGCTTACTGTGATTGATATGTAATACTGCGAAGACGCCACTGTACATCTATATTTTTACTTATGCAGTATCAGTATACAGGGTGAGTTTTTTTCGATGCCCACTATGGGGATCTCGGAAACTAGCAGAGCTAGAACAAAGGTTAATTGGGGAAAGAATTGCAGGTTTGAATGCTCAATCTAATGCCCCTTTTGGATTTTTAAAAAAGTTCATGGCTCACTAGATATTTTGAAAAGAGTGATTTTTTGCTATTTCATCAGATCTCTGTAGCTCCGTTATTTCTGATTATACAAAAAAAAACTAGATAATTTTGGGCTTAATAAGATAATCTAATCCAATTTTTTATGTTGTTTGTGATTTTTTAGATATGACATAAACTTGTGTTTCTTTAAATGTAAATCATAGTTGGCTGTGGCTTTATAAAATCGGCCATTTTTTGAGCTTTAAAGATATAATACTCGGTATAGTTATTATAAAAAATAAAAGAGCTATGGCTAATTTTCTGATTTTTTTAAATTTTCACATAGTCAGTCATGGAATATTTTCATAATTACGTTCTATTTTATAATTAGACATACTTCAAACTTTCTAATATTTTGTTTTTAGCTGGTAACAAAATGTAACAAAATAAAACAGAAATTATCATGATGGAGCTCCACCACATAATTATTTGCCCGTAAGAAATTACCTAGATCAGCTCTACATTTAAAAAAAGCACTAGTTTATGTCATATCTCAAAAATCACAAACAACATAAAAAAATTTGATAAGATTTTCTTATTAAGGCCAAAATTATCTACAATTTTTGTCTCAACAGTTTTTCTGTATAATCAGAAATAACGGAGCTACAGAGGTCTGATGAAATAGCAAAAAATCACTCTTTTCAAAGTCTCTAGTGAGCCATGAACTTTTTTAAAAATCCAAAAGGGGCATTAGATTTATTATTCAAAACTGCAATTCTTGCCCCATTAAACCTTTGTTCTAGCTCTGTTAGTTTCCGAGATCCCCATTGTGGGCATCGAAAAAAACTCACCCTGAATGTAGTAACGTCGTGTGTATTTAAATTAATAACGTAATAAGTACGGTCTTATGTAGTAAAACAGAAAATCTTTCATGCCAAAGCGGACCAAATGAGCCTTAGCTACTCTACCACAGATGGCAGCACCAAAGAGGATGGTCCACATGGATTAGACTAGCAAAATCTTCATGCCATAATGAACTATGCAGCTTAGTCCACTTTGGCATTGGTGGAAATTTATATACGTTGCAGTGCGTTCGGTCTATTGAAACGACTACAGCTGTCAACCATTCAACATAGTATTAGAGTATTACTACAGCGAAAAGAAGGATCTGCTGCACTTGAAAGAATTCATTCCACCCATCTATCACAGCTTTTATGTTCTTCAGAATGATTTACCTACCCATTAGAGACAATGATTTTGAATAATTATTTGTATTTTTTGGGTTGAATAAAACCAAACAATATTTTTGTTTTGTATTATTTGATCAATTGCACATCATAAAAAATAAATAAACTATATCCTAAGAAATAAAATGGACTAACCCACACTAAATTTAAAAAAGTGTATATCCTAAGAACCAAAACGGATTAACCCACACTAAATTTAAGAAAATGTTGAAAATATGTGTTTTTTGTTTAATCTACACTGATAAACCCAATTGTAAATGTTTAATTAAAATCCGGACAAGATAATATGATTTTAAATCCCCCCTTATATACGGCCCTGATGATTTATCTGTTGGAAAAAAATTCAAAAAAAGTGATAACTTAGAACTTGCAATAACTCCATACAACTTGTAATGGGGATGGTCCATTCTGGTTCTCGACGCCTCAATTATAATATTTAATAGGTATCTATTAAGTCGTAGATGTGCGCTGTTGGCTGGGAGTGTCCCATTTTGCACGATACGCCACCATTTTGTCCGGTTCGCCCAGTATTTGCACGCAAGAACTGACGCGAAATCCAATTAGCATAGATTCGCAACCCGAACCGGTTCCCTGAAAATTGTTTGATCCCCCGGGATGACCTATTAGTGGGTCGGGGATTTGCGGGTCTACATATTTAAATATTAAACGGGGGTAGGGCCTTTGATGCCGCCCGTAAACCGCACAAGAACACACTTTCTGTCGGAATTATGCGGAACGATGTTAACCCCCGAAGGTGGGAGGCCCTTCGGCGACAATTTCCTCGGCGATAATATCAGGTTGTTCGGTGCCCTGTTTGACTAGACGAGGGTGCGGGCCGAAACCAGTGGCGTGCCCATGGGGGGGGTTTCGGGGGACCAAACCCCCCCCCCCATGGGGTACAGAATACAGATGATCAAATACATCTGTACCGTCAAATGGGACGAATCGGGACGCTGCGCTGGGGTCAATCGGGACTCGGGGCAAACAGGTTTTCGGGAAAATAACTCGCCGCGGTGTCGCGAGGCTAATCCTATATAGCAAAATCACATTGGCGGAATATTCTGATAATATTTTTTCAGAGAACATGCATATTGTAGGAATATTCATAAAAACTGTAGAAACATTATCTGAACATTCAGGCAACATTCAGGTGTTTGCCTTTTGAAGGTACTATTTCACGTATTATAAATATCCACAAATATTCATTGAAGATTAATTTGAAACTTCAGAAGCATTTTTGTATGTTCTATGTATCATTAATATTCACGTGTAAATTATAAAATAAAAAAAAACGCTAACGCCGGGTGCAGGGTTCGAACCTACGACCATCGATTTACAAGTTCAACGCTCTGACCAACTGAGCCATCGACGTATTTGGAACTATTAGCTAAAAATAGTGTAGGCTAGAATCTCGGTGATGATATTCCAGTTATCGCCACTCGTGAACATTGATAAGATAAGTATATCGTGAATGTCTTATATACAACCATTTGTGAACATTCATAAGATATTTGCTGTATGGATATACTATTTAACATGTTCCAGCAATATTCCAAAATTGCACATTCCTAAGGTGAACGTGCCTGTAATGTACTTAAGTTAAATGTTCAATTTATAAATATTTATAAGAACCACTAAGTTAGGAATATGTTACCCAAGATATTGTGGAAATATACATCATTTGGACATTCATCTAATATATTTGTATCTGCGCTTAACAAATATCTTGGTTATATTATGCACTTACTGAACATATTTCGTAAAATATTGTAACAATGTTTTATAAATATGGGGGAATATTTTTAAGAATAGTTTTTTTTTAATTTTTAGATATTTTTTAACTACCAGTCTTAGATTTTTCTCCCCCCCCCCCTCCCATTCTCCCTCCCCTAAACATTCGCTTAACCCCCGAACCCCCCCAGACACAATTTCTGGGCATATGGGGGAATATTTTTTGCTTATTAGGAACGTATTTTGTATATTCAAAAAATATTAGATGCTATATGGGATGTTTTCAGGTCGGATAGTAGTCGGAACTCTTAGTCCAAGTCCAAATCCAAAAAACGAAAACTTGATTTTGGATTGTAGGTTTATTAAAATCAGTTTTGTTCCTTTTTAAGAATAGTTTTTTTTTTTAATTTTTAGATATTTTGTAACTACCAGTCTTAGATTTTTCTCCCCCCCCCTCCCATTCTCCCTCCCCTAAACATTCGCTTAACCCCCGAACCCCCCCAGACACAATTTCTGGGCATATGGGGGAATATTTTTTGCTTATTAGGAACGTATTTTGTATATTCCAAAAATATTAGATGCTATATGGGATGTTTTCAGGTCGGATAGTAGTCGGAACTCTTAGTCCAAGTCCAAATCCAAAAAACGAAAACTTGATTTTGGATTGTAGGTTTATTAAAATCAGTTTTGTTCCTTTTTAAGAATAGTTTTTTTTTTTAATTTTTAGATATTTTTTAACTACCAGTCTTAGATTTTTCTCCCCCCCCCCCTTCCCATTCTCCCTCCCCTAAACATTCGCTTAACCCCCGAACCCCCCCAGACACAATTTCTGGGCATATGGGGTAATATTTGTTGCTTATTAGGAACGTATTTTGTATATTCAAAAAATATTAGATGCTATATGGGATGTTTTCAGGTCGGATAGTAGTCGGAACTCTTAGTCCAAGTCCAAATCCAAAAAACGAAAACTTGATTTTGGATTGTAGGTTTATTAAAATCAGTTTTGTTCCTTTTTAAGAATAGTTTTTTTTTTAATTTTTAGATATTTTTTAACTACCAGTCTTAGATTTTTCTCCCCCCCCCCCTCCCATTCTCCCTCCCCTAAACATTCGCTTAACCCCCGAACCCCCCCAGACACAATTTCTGGGCATATGGGGGAATATTTTTTGCTTATTAGGAACGTATTTTGTATATTCAAAAAATATTAGATGCTATATGGGATGTTTTCAGGTCGGATAGTAGTCGGAACTCTTAGTCCAAGTCCAAATCCAAAAAACGAAAACTTGATTTTGGATTGTAGGTTTATTAAAATCAGTTTTGTTCCTTTTTAAGAATAGTTTTTTTTTTAATTTTTAGATATTTTTTAACTACCAGTCTTAGATTTTTCTCCCCCCCCCCTCCCATTCTCCCTCCCCTAAACATTCGCTTAACCCCCGAACCCCCCCAGACACAATTTCTGGGCATATGGGGTAATATTTTTTGCTTATTAGGAACGTATTTTGTATATTCAAAAAATATTAGATGCTATATGGGATGTTTTCAGGTCGGATAGTAGTCGGAACTCTTAGTCAAAGTCCAAATCCAAAAAACGAAAACTTGATTTTGGATTGTAGGTTTATTAAAATCAGTTTTGTTCCTTTTTAAGAATAGTTTTTTTTTTAATTTTTAGATATTTTTTAACTACCAGTCTTAGATTTTTCTCCCCCCCCCCCTCCCATTCTCCCTCCCCTAAACATTCGCTTAACCCCCGAACCCCCCCAGACACAATTTCTGGGCATATGGGGGAATATTTTTTGCTTATTAGGAACGTATTTTGTATATTCAAAAAATATTAGATGCTATATGGGATGTTTTCAGGTCGGATAGTAGTCGGAACTCTTAGTCCAAGTCCAAATCCAAAAAACGAAAACTTGATTTTGGATTGTAGGTTTATTAAAATCAGTTTTGTTCCTTTTTAAGAATAGTTTTTTTTTTAATTTTTAGATATTTTTTAACTACCAGTCTTAGATTTTTCTCCCCCCCCCTCCCATTCTCCCTCCCCTAAACATTCGCTTAACCCCCGAACCCCCCCAGACACAATTTCTGGGCATATGGGGGAATATTTTTTGCTTATTAGGAACGTATTTTGTATATTCAAAAAATATTAGATGCTATATGGGATGTTTTCAGGTCGGATAGTAGTCGGAACTCTTAGTCCAAGTCCAAATCCAAAAAACGAAAACTTGATTTTGGATTGTAGGTTTATTAAAATCAGTTTTGTTCCTTTTTAAGAATAGTTTTTTTTTTTAATTTTTAGATATTTTTTAACTACCAGTCTTAGATTTTTCTCCCCCCCCCCCTCCCATTCTCCCTCCCCTAAACATTCGCTTAACCCCCGAACCCCCCCAGACACAATTTCTGGGCATATGGGGGAATATTTTTTGCTTATTAGGAACGTATTTTGTATATTCAAAAAATATTAGATGCTATATGGGATGTTTTCAGGTCGGATAGTAGTCGGAACTCTTAGTCCAAGTCCAAATCCAAAAAACGAAAACTTGATTTTGGATTGTAGGTTTATTAAAATCAATTTTGTTCCTTTTTAAGAATAGTTTTTTTTAATTTTTAGTATATTTTTTAACTACCAGTCTTAGATTTTTCTCCCCCCCCCCTCCCATTCTCCCTCCCCTAAACCTCCATTCGCTTAACCCCCGAACCCCCCCAGACACAATTTCTGGGCACGCCACTGGCCGAAACTAATTCGGGTGCACTCATTTCCGGCCAACCCTGGATACGCCATCCGACTTCCAGTGCCGGACTTGGCCCTATACAGGGTGTCACAATAATGTGACTAAATCCATCGACCGCAGATTCTTTTGACCAAAATAATGTGACTTTTCTGATGCCATTTTTCATTTAGACTCCCCTATTTGAAAATACAGGGTGTTAAATTACAATTTAATAAGTCGTAGGTTTTTCAGAATATTTAGTTTAAATTTAGCACCAATTTTGTTCTTATGAAAATGCGATTTTTATGGTAGTCGAAAAATTCCACTTTACCCCAACTATTTTGTCTTTGTGCGCCCATGGTTTAATAATAACAATAAAAATGTTAATACATAATTCATCTTAGGCAAATAATATTATGATAAAAACACACTAATAAAACCTCGAATAAAACAATGTAAAAAGTACATCTTCCGACAATGGACCTACTTCTTGCAGATTTAAACTTTGAAACAAATTAGGTACTATTTTGGTAGGTACCAATAACATTAGGTATTAGGTGGCTATAAATTAACACCCCCTTCACTTGTTACTTTTTTAGGTTTACGAGTTAAACAGAGATAGGCATTTTTCCCGGATTGTATAAAACAGACTATTATATACCATTTTTCATAACTTTCAAATTTCATTGTAGGTATGTTATAAAGTTTATAAATTACACAAAAATAGAAAAATCTTTACCCTGCCTAAACAGCCTAACTGAAAATTTGACAGGTAGGTAACAGTAAACATTTTTCCACGGTTGTTTCATTGTCTCACCGTCCAAAGCCTACTTGTTGAAAGGGCGTGCTTCCAATTATACACATGAAATCATAAAAGCTATTAGTAATTGATAACTACTTAAGTAAATCATTAAGTGTTATATATATTTGGAATGGTAATTTTTTGCTCTATTAAAAAATGCAAAAATATACAGGCTGTTCCATTTAAAAAATAATATTTTTTATCCGTAACTCTTAAACCATCGACTAGAAAAAAAAATGTAGTAGCAGCATTGAATTCTACGTAAAAAAGTGCTTTAAGAATGTTTTTACAGAAACACAAAATTTTCAACCCGAAAAAAGTTACGGCCACTTTTCGAAAACGCACATTTTCGAAAAACGCCCTGTAACTCAAGAACGCTGACAGATATCGATTTGCGGTTTTCGTCATTAAGTTTATCGTAAAAAATGAGCCTCAGACACCGATATCGGTTTTCGTCTATCTCCGTCAAAAATAGGAGTTTACCTTTAAAAGTGTCCAATTTGGCCCACCCTGTACATATTTTCACTTTAAACGGAATAATATTTTTTATTGGCATGTCGAGACGAATAAATAACTATGTACCTGTATTGTGTGTAACCTTCGATGCAAGCAGTATGTGTGGGTGCGGGACGAGCGAATCGAGTATTTTGTTTGTTCGTAGCAGACAGTCTCAGAAATTTTCTTGCTTATTAGGAGATTCTATGGGAAACCGACTGGCTGTTGTCTTAAATTCAACTGGCGGAGCTTTTGGTTCACGAATTGCTATCCCTGGATACAGTTCCATGGTAGTAACAAAAGCGCCCGCCCCATTTCGGGCCTAGTCCTATCCTGTTAGGTCTAGATTAACTTTCCGGAGTTTATGAATTGTTTTGCTTGGGTCGGTTCGGGGTAGAATGGACCGTGGCATTCCAAAATTCCAGATAAATTAATGATGTAGAGCAAAAGCAGCAATCAGAGGGTTCTCTGGCCAGGACGATGTAATTAAAACATCGGCGAACATGTCATCTAGAACTAACACGCGAAATTACGCCTCAGGTCATTATGTCTTTCTTAGCCTGGACTCCGGACTGTAGAAATGAAATTGGCAATTTCCTGGAAAGCCCCCTGTAACCTGGCAATCGCAAACTTTATCTGATGGACAGAAAACCGATTATTCTGTTTACGTAATCATAAAATTCGGTATACAGTTTTTTATAGCAGGACTTTAACAGGTGATAGATCTTCAAAAAATAATCGCCGTTTTTCGTATAACCGGCTTCATAGAAAAGTTACAGGATGTTAAATTCGGAAAAAATATGGGGACTTTATTGAATATTTAGCAAACTATAGTTGACATATTTAAGTCATATTTGGTATACGCACCGAACATTAAACTAATGTTCGGTGGTATACGTTATAACGGCATGGGTTAGCATAAAAACCTGTTAATATCGAACATCTTGCACAACCAGTGACGGAGAAGTGGGTAATTGGTAAAATTATATTTAGAAAAAAAAATGAAACACCTTGTATTGTAATAAAAGGTACTTAATTTTTTATGTAGACTTTAATTGCAGACAAAAATGTCCTCTTGGTATTTGTTCGCATATGTTATAGTTAATGGCAAATTTCATTTTTTTGTATTATTTCGGTGTATTTATGAAAAATTATCTAAAAAATTTGCTCCATAAGTAACACTTAAAGTAGAAATAATGTGTTTGCTACTTTAAATAAAGTAACTTTTTCCAATAAACTTACCTATTTAAGACGTTACAGGGAATAAAACATTTAAGGAAGATACAATTATTAATGTTACGCTCTTTTTAAATATTCAATAAAATCCACATATTTTTTCCAACTTTAACACCCTGTAACTTTTGTATGAAGCCTTAAAAAGATATAGTTTATACGAAAAAGGGCGATTATTTTTTGAAGACCTATCATCTGTTAAAGTTCTGCTACAAAAAACTGATTCACCCTGTATATGTAGATGTAGGTGGGTTTAATATTAGCACATGCCTATATAGCTTCGAGAGTTCTGTGATATTAGATTTCCAACTCGTTTAATATCTAAATAATTTTTGTTATTTTCTAAGAGCGAGTGTCTTATTAATAAAGGAACATATCTAGGTCCCTTCAAGCAAGGTCGCGATAACATTGATATATTTACAAATGGTTTTCGCGGCTTCCAGATTATAAATCATATCTACTTCCATTCTTTTCTGAGGTTATTTGCACGCTTTCAGTGTTTGACATATTAACAGTTATATTTATAGTACACGCGACCAAAAAAAACATCAAGATAAAATACTTAGGTATTGTTCATATTATAAGATCGTTTAAAGGTGCACGAAAATTTAGATTTCGACGATTTTAATTGAAATTTCCTATTTAAAAAAATGTTGTTTTTGTATAACTAAAAAACGGAAACTTGCCGTATACTTTAGTAACACTACACATACGAAAATTAAAAAAAACACACAAATTCAAAATTTACCGGACTTTGAAGAAAATGCAACATTTCTCGAACATCGTGCTGGATAACTTAGCTACTTTTAGTCTATCTCGTCGGAAAATAGGAGAAACTCCCTAAAACGGACCAATTTGTTCCACCCTGTACAGGGTTATCCATCCAAGGGTAACACCCCCTTGTTTCGGGGATAATATAAGTCCTTGCACAATTTCTTTGATAAAGTGGAGTTTTACAATGGTGATGTACAAAATACTTGTTGTTGCCGGAAATCTAAGAAAAGAAATCAAAATAAATAATAATATTTTATAAAGTTTTAGAAATAATTTACTGGTTTGCCACATGGCTTGCAAAAAACACCATCCCTATCGAGGGAAAGCTCAGGGTAAGAACGTATCCATACAAATTTAGAAGGCATTTCAAACTAATGTCGATAACTAACACTTTTTTCTGACAGCGTAAAATGATGACTGCTACTGGGTGCCAAAGAATAATCAAATGAAATAAATATATATTATTTTTCTTGAAATCGGCATTAAAATGTCCCAAAATCGTCATTAAAAGCACAGAAATCGTACAATAATGTAGCCCATTATTGTACGATTTTTTCAATAAGTAGGCCTTGGCGAGATGTAAACATCAAACGTCAGACGCGGAGAAATCGCCCGTAAAAAGTGACCAAATATTCAAAACCCGGCCGATAAAGGCTCATTTAACTTTTCGTACACATTGCGAAATTGTTTCCTATAGAAGCGCAATCCTTCAGTATACATATTTTAGTAGATTTGAATATCAATAGATTTGTTGTATAGGCTGCACAAGAAGCAGCAGTTTGGTTTTTCTGTCAGAAGGTGCCGTACGTCATTATACTTGTCCTAGGTAGAGCGATCGGTAAAGTCAAGCAACGCCGCGCGTAGTCGGTTCGTGGACGGGTGATCCCTTATTATTATTTTCTTGCCTAATAAAACTTTTTTTTTTCCGATTTCAAAAAAAATATAATATGTACCTCGGCACTGAAGTTCTTTTTATGACTCATGTGGATTATTTGCCTCGGCCAGAGGCCTCAGCAACTAAACTCCACATGAGTCATAAAAAGTTGAACTTCAGTGCCTTGGTACATAAATAACTATTACATCCCTTCCCCTTTCGCCACACTTGCAATATAACATAATTTTCTTTCCCTTACCAAGAATTGTAAATAATTAAGTTTAAGTAGAAAAATTAAAATTTTTACGACATACGAATTTATCTAGGAACCACACTTTCAATAAGAGGAAATCTACCCACCTGCCCCTAATTTTTCTTCCTTTACCAAGAATTGGACCTGTAAGTTAAGTTTAAGTATACCTATACCGTTAAATTTACAAAATATCTTAAATTTAATAAAAGGCAGTTTTTTCCATAAAAGGCAAAAAATTGATGAATGATAGACAAAATGACAGAAAATTTATGAAAACGCAAACAAAGCAAAAAGGCAATTCGGCTGTCCAATTAAAAAAAAAACGAAAACGTGCAAATGGATCGCGGTAACGTCGTTGCGCGTTGCCGGTAAATTCAGAAAAATACCTCAAGCAAATACTGGTGCCTATGGTGTAATATAACATTTTCTGGAGATGTTTGAAATGTTTGTAGAACCAAGACTGAAAACATAAATAATGCAGATGAGAGGGATTTCTTGTTTCTTCAGTTTCACCCTCCACAAAAAGATTCATTGAAATGTGGCAACATATCTCTCCAAAGCCAACCTTGACCATTTATTTTGAAACAGAAGCGTCATATATCTCGAGCCTAACGTATTAAACTTGGACAAAAATCTTTCGCATTTTACTTTTTAGTATTCGATCTGCCCCAACTGTGTGGTTAAATTTTTTTACATAATGACTGAATCACCCCGTATATGTATATAAAAATTTTAGTAGTATTTTACGGTAATTTATCTGGTCCTGGACTTCCACTAGTCGAATATGATCAGGTGATGAGAAACTGAGAAACATAATCTCATCAAGATGTTTAAAAAAACGAACTAAAAAGTATAAAATAATTTCTTCTAATAGAAGAAAAGCGAAGTGCATGCAGTAGATAATTTTTGTATGAATAGTTCATACCTGACTCACTAACAATAATTTTATTGCACTGCAAATTACAGAAACATCAGCTACTGTCTATTATACTCCTGCTACTATCTATTGTATATTGTATGCACTTCGCGTTTTTCGGCTAGGAGAAAGTTCGGAAGATATAATCGATTAAATTTTGGAAATTTTCATATCCTCTATATAGTAATAAATGTCAACGGACACTTTTTTGTTTCATAACTAATATATGATTGCTATTAAACCAAAATATGTTTCTTCGTAATCTGCACAAAAATTCTTTCCCTATTCAACCGGTGCTTTTTGTTTAAAAATTGAAAATTAGTAATAGTGAACACTTAATTTGGTACGAGTGTATGTAGCTAGGTACAGTTCTTATGAGAATTTGTTCTTGTTTCGGTAGAACAAAAAAGTCCTATAATGCACCTCGGCTTTACTATTTTCAGGTAATAAAAACAAATACTACACATTTCCGAGGAAATTGGATACATAACCCAAAAACACTTCTAAAAACAAACCACTTTTACACTATCCACTTGAACAATCTCGATTTAAATTATGCCGAATCTAACGACCTACGTTTATTTTCGCCGCTCCCAAGTGATTTATTCGTTAGATTTAGGAGAACTAATAATAGAACGTAAACATTTACAACTTCGGATGAATTAATACAAAATGTGACTTCCATTATTTACCAAACGAGGGGGGGGGGCTTATCTCAACAAAGCCGAAACGGAAACACGGAATGTTTTAGAGTGTCAAGTCCTTGCAGGCATGGGCGGCACCAGAAAGAAATATACGGGCGGAAATAATCAAATTTGTCCGCTTTTGTTTTATCTTATTTCATGCAATAATAAGAAATTTGTGTGGTTGGCTTAAAAACTTTAAAATTTCGCAAAAATTCTTCTGAACAAGGTAAAACATTAGTAATGATATTGTGTATAATAAAAAGCTCTCATTTAAGGAGCAAAATTTTTATTAAGAAACTGTGGAAATTAATTGACGATTTTTTTTTTCTTAGGCAGCTATGTTTTGGTATTTAGGCATAGCTTTTAAATCTAAACAACTTTTTTTAAAAACGTTTTGCTGATTTTTTTGAAATAAGGGTACTTTACTATTGTAAAATTTTTATATTTTTGACCTAACCATTCTGCGCCTAATATGATTATTAAACATGCATCAACTTTCGGCAATATCTGTATTTTGGTTGTGCAATTAATAAAAAAAAAGTCCCATATGTTGCACACTTAAATGACCACACTATATACAGTGACCGGCAAAAGGTTTGCACTAGAAAATAGTATTTTTTGTTTTTATTTTGCAACAGCCATAACTACTGTGTCTACTGTTCAAGAAAATTAATTTTTATGGCACTCACGTATATAAATAAATAATGATAAATCCTCTAAAAGGGAACTGGCATATTAAATAATAAATAAAATAAGGGGTAAATCATAGAATATTGGGAAAGGAGTAAAGTGCCTCTATTTGTAGAGGTACTGAAACAAGTTATAAAGAAAATTTAATCGGCGTGGTAAGCTACTTAGGTGTGAAAAATTTCGAAGCGTTAGGCCTACTTTGATTTTTGAGATTTTTTCTTGTTTTTCTTTTTTTTTCGTTTTTTTAACAAAAGTTACTCATAGTAGGAAACTATCTATGATGAAAAAAGAATTGCTAAATTTTGTCAATACAGTTTTGTCAAACTATTTACAGGAAACCATTTAATTTATAGGAGATGGCAATAAATTTATAGGCACTAACTAATATTTACTTCCACATCACTCAAGGAATTCTCTCTCGGGCTTTTATGTAAAAGAAAAAAGAGTACCTACTTCTTACAGTTACTGCATAGGTCGATTATTATTATGGTTTCACAGTTAACAAAGAAAAAACTACAATCAGTTGCGTAATATTTGTTGCTAATATTAGGTTACCTACTTACATTTTTTTAGTTCATTAAAAATGTTTGACCTTGAAAATTTGAAAATTTTCGCCTTCGGCGCAATTCTTAACAATGGAAAATGAACTTTGGCAATCAGCCCCCTTGACAATAATTTCTGGTTGCGCCACTGAAGTTGCCCATGCTTCCAGGCGTTTTATGAGTACAAAAGTAAACCCGTGGTGGGGTTTAAAATACCCGGACTGTTTTACTAATTAGTTACGATAACGTTTAATTAATTCAAAGCTGCGAATTAGATATTTGCCGTGCTAATCGGGGAAACACGATATCACTCTCAAACTCCCTTATATGTACTAGCAGTGGACACCTAGGGAATTTGATTATTGAGAACAAAACGCTAGCCATAAGGACACTTTTGTTGTTGTCATTTTCTGTTTCAATTAATTTTTATAGGGCAATAAAAACGCGCCGGAAAAACACGCACTATTCTATTATATCGGACATGTCGCAAAGCCCCTGGAGAGCACAAGTGGCCATTTTATTTTATTTGTTCGTTCTTTGTTAGTCTCCAAGCAACTCCCTCACCCAAACTTTTCGTACCTTGTTATGATTTTTAATTGAGTTCCGATGAAACGTTTATGAATTTTCAGATTTGGGGTTAACAGGAAACTCGGAAAAATCGTTAGTTGGGTAGGAGTGGGTCGGAAAGAGAGAGAGGGAGGCGATTTCCATGAATTCGATCAATTCGGTCATAAATGAGGCAATTTGTTGTATTCCAGTTTCGCGAATTTGAGGCGTCGCCGTTTTAACTGGAACGCATCCAGTATCTGGAATAAGAAGATACAGATGAATCCCATATGTTTTCCTGTTGACGCTTGTGTTGATTTGATTTGGAGGCATTTAATTTTTATTGGTATTCCGAAAGAATTCTTTACTGTAACTTTGCACGCACCACATAGAAAATTGTGCATAAGTGATAAAAACACACCTATACATATATGCATACTGCCAACTCCGCCAAACATTTATAATTGAGCTTTCAAACCAATCTCAAGAGAAACTATTTATGTTGAGTTAATAGACAGAGTATAAACTGATTGACAAATATAAACAGTTACCTATAAATTCAATATTTATACAGTCAATTTTAAGTAGGTAGCTAATGTTTACTTTGCAAGTAAACATAAGTAGGTATTACACATTGTAACCTTTACGTACAATTGCTAAACAACTAATAGTTTCTTGATCAAAGTTGGGAAATAATAATGGTTTTAAAATTTATTTCCTCTTTGTTGTTTCAAAATATGTCTCTAAAGAATGGCAAAAATGTTATTAGAAGACAACTGAAATGGGATCTTGATCTTCGATTGAAAGTGATGACAATTCCGTATTTTTCGCAAGATGCGCCGATTTTCAAAAAACTTGTTCTCAACCTAAAATACTAGAAGAGCTCTACATTTTAGGTTATAATTTTTTGAAATAGTCTTATTCCATGGCCTGCTGTTATAAAAAAAATCCAAAACCATATTAGGCATTTTTAAAGAATAAAATGGATAGTGCCATCGAATTCGCAAAAGTTCAATAAATTTTGTACAAAATTTCAATACTATATTTCAATACTCTAAGTTGTAAGTAACAAAAAACTAGTAACCACATACCTGTGTTTCGTGCTATTTGAAAATCATCAGTACGATGTAACATTAACCAAATAAAAAAGATAGGCATGATTTGGGAAGCAACAAATGAAGTCCAGGCAGGAGCCAACAGTTCATTTGCTGCTTCAGTCAGCACATCCCCTGGATTTGTGGCTTGTATCACAGAATATATAGCGCGTAGGGCTATTTATTCTGTGCTTGTACTAACATAGCCACAGAGGCTGCTAAAGCGACCTGCGTGGAAATCTTCATAAGCCAAGATAGAATGACAACAAGGATGTAAGATTAGTGAGTGTAAATGTATTTACAATGGGCATAAGCACTCAAAGTTAACAAAAAAACTAATGATTGTCAAATAGTATGAAACACGTGTATTCAGTTACTAGTTTTTTTTTTTTGTTAACTTTGAGTGCTTATGTTCCTTATCACTTTCTCTTGTAGAAAACATATAAGCATAAGAATAAATAATTTTGTTTTTATAATGTTTAATTTCAAAAAACATTTATAGCTATTTTGAATAGGTATAGGTATATTATTTTTTATTATTGCTCGCTCTATAGAAAAAATTAATTCAGTTTTAAACCAATGTTATTTCAAATTGAATAAAATAAAATAGCAAATCGGGTATTGCTAGCTATATTTTTGTGAATTTTGCATTTTTTACACGGAATTATGCCTCAAAACAGTCCAATATCCCATCGCTCGGCTTCTTCTCCAAAAACACCTCGAGCAAGCTTCTCCAACGACCTCGCCTTAACGAAAACGCACTGCATTTTTAAAAAATAAATTAATGGAAACTGAATGAAAAGCAACACATTGCATTATTTAATCAGTTTAACAGTAGTCCAATGTCCAAAGCCTACTATTTATATTCTTGGTAGACACGCAAAATAATTAATATAATTTAAAATTTTGAACGTTGTTGCGTTAATTTTGTCCAAGAGTATATTATACAGGGTGAGTTTTTTCGATGACCACTATGGGGATCTCGGAAACTAGCAGAGCTAGAACAAAGGTTAAATGGGGAAAGAATTGCGGTTTTGAATGCTCAATCTAATGCCCCTTTTAGATTTTTAAAAAAATTTATGGCTCACTAGGTATTTTGAAAAGAGTGATTTTTTGTTATTTCATCAGATCTTTGTAGCTCCGTTATTTCTGATTATACAGAAAAACTGTAGAGACAAAAATTGTAGATAATTTTGTTCTTAATAAGATAATCTTATCCAATTTTTCATATTGTTTGTGATTTTTGAGATATGACATAAACATTTGTTTTTTAAATGTAAATCATAGTAGGCTGTGGCCTTATCAAATCGGCCATGTTTTATCTTTTCAAAGATATAATACTCGGCACAGTTATTATAAAAAGTAAAAGTGCTATGGCTAATTTTCTGATTTTTTTTTAATTTTCACATAGTGCGCCATGGAATATTTTCATAATTACGTTCTATTTTATAAAATTAGACATACTTCAAACTTTCTGATATTTGGTTTGTAGCTGGTAACAAAATGTAACAAAATAAAACAAAAATTAAAAAACTCAAATTCAAATTACTATTTTTTTAAAAGGTGTTTAAACAATCCACCATTAGATATTATTTATGCAAATATTGAATCTTTTTAAAACTGAATTTGTCGCTTTTCTTAGAGAGCGCCTGTCAGTACTGGCAATTGCTTCTAAAACAGCTGCTCTTAATTCATCAATTGTCTCATACTTTATTTTGTACTGTTCCCCGCAAAAGATATCCAAAACAGACAAATCGGGGGATCGGGGCGGTCTATTTCTCCCTATCCAACTATTTCGATAGAGCTGATCTAGGTAATTTCTTACGGGCAAATCATTATGTGGTGAATCTCCATCATGATAATTTTTGTTATATTTTGTTACAGTTTGTTACCAGCTAAAAATAAAATATTTGAAAGTTTGAAGTATGTCTATGTGAAAATTTAAAAAAAAATCATAAAATTAGCCATAGCTCTTTTATTTTTTATAATAACTATGCCGAGTATTATATCTTTGGAAAGCTCAAAAAAATGGCCGATTTTATAAGGCCACAGCCAACTATGATTTACATTTAAAAAAACACAAGTTTATGTCATATTATCTCAAATATCACAAACAACATAAAAAATTGGATCAGATTATCTTATTAAGCCCAAAATTATCTACAATTTTTGTCTCTGCAGTTTTTCTGTATAATCAGAAATAACGGAGCTACAGAGATCTGATGAAATAGCAAAAAATCACTCTTTTCAAAATTTCTAGTGAGCCATGAACTTTTTTAAAAATCCAAAGGGGCATTGGATTGAGCATTCAAAACCGCAATTCTTTCCCCATTTAACCTTTGTTCTAGCTCCGCTAGTTCCCGAGCTCCCCGTAGTGGTCATCGAAAAAACCCCACCCCGTATATTTTTAATCTGCGAAACGCAAGCGCACTTACTTCAGGAACATGCAGACGCCGGTGCTCTCCATCGCCCTGCTGATGCCCTTCCACGACGCCAGCATGTTGTACTTCTGCTTGGCGGTGAGCGGCAGCCGCGCGTCGACCTGCTGGGGCGCCGCGACGGCCCCGTCGTCCATCTTCCTGGACGCGTCGCCGCCGCCGCCGCCGCCCCTGCCCACCAGTTTGCCCAGTTCGCACCCCATCGCCGCGGGCCGCCCTCAATCGTCCATCAAACGCCGGGACGGGCGGCCGTTTAGGGCATGGTCGCCGCGCGACCGTCGGACGGCACTCCGCGCACCACTTGGCGGAACGTGAGGCGGTTCGGCGTCTCTAGCAGTGCCTGCGGGCAAAAGTATGGTTGTTGGTAATCACGAGAGCAACCCAAATTGGTACAGTAAAACTAACACAAAATTAGGCCAAACCCAAACATAAAAAAAGTCCTTTCTAGCGCGAAATAGTTCCGTACCCTCCTAAGAGTTAGTACTAAAAAGTTACACCACCAGCAGCGTCGGGTTTCGGGGGGAGGGGGTGAAAAGGGCAGGAAATTCTTATTTTTCACAGTTTTGCGTGAATATCTAGTAAACTATGAGCGTTCACTGACGTATTAATAAGACTTCTCACGGCTATAGCTTCATGTCCCGGAAAACAGATGGCGCCTATGGTCAACAATGTATTTTGCATTGTATTTTGTCTCCGGGAAGCGCATGGTGAGCCAGAGAACTGTCAAACATGACAGCCGTGAGCAGTCTTTATTCATACGTCAGTCAACGCTATGAGGTTTAGTGCAAACGTCATCCTATACGAAAATGATATAGGTACATTAAATTCCGAACAAGAATTGTTATATACAGAATTATGGTAAAGTGAACGGTTTCCATGATATGGAGGGGTAAAGAATTCTTTGTTTTTATTTCACGTAGTTTTTGTTGAAAAAACTTAAAATGATTACAGTATAAATTAGTAACTGAATAATGTATGTAGAATATATATAGATATATCTATGCATATATAGATACATATTACACCCATAGATTGTTATTTTTTGTCACAACATAACCTCATAAGTATATGACTGTAAATATGTCCAATACACGTTAGTAGCCTTAGTTAATTTGTACTCACTTTTTGCCCTCATTCATTATAGCGTTCTGATTTCCATTCGTTCTTCTATGTCAAATCATTCCCATATCTAATTTGCCCTTAGCTTGTAAAAATGAGAAAGTCATGAATAGGAAGCTCATGTGAAAAATAAGAAAATATATATTAAACAATCCTCATCGTATGCTTCTGCAGAGATGGATGCGTCCAAAACTGCGAGTGTCGAAGAAGTGGTCTCAATTTGTTCAAGTATATGTGCACTAATTGCTTAGGACTTGCATGTCTCAATAGAGAATCGAGGACGATTTAAATGATGATTATCAAGAAGAACACGAAGATTTGTTTCCTCTCACCAGCCCGAGTGAACTATTTGGTGCTGACTGATAACGCCGCAATTAATGATTCACCTAAAACTTATAACCTTTTGTATCATTCTGATTTCCCTCCCATTTTTTCAATATAAATTGTTTAATATATTTTCTTGTTTTTCACATGAGCTTCCTATTCATGACTTTCTCATTTTTACAAGCTAAGGACAAATTAGATATGGGAATGATTTGACATAAAAGAACGAATGGAAATCAGAACGCGAACGCTATAATGAATGAGGGCAAAAAGTAAGTACAAATTAACTAAGGCTACTAACTTGTATTATGGACATATTTACAGTCATATCGGTACTTATGAGGTTATGTTGTGACAAAAAATAAAAATCTATGGGTGTAATATGTATATATATATATATTATATGCTATATATATATATATATATATATATATAGCATATATAGCATATATAGCATGAAACATATATATATATATATATATATATATATATATATATATATTCTACATACATTATTCAGTTACTAATTTATACTGTAATCATTTTAAGTTTTTTCAACAAAAACTAAGTGAAATAAAAACAAAGAAATCTCTACCCCTCCATATCATGGAAACCGTTCACTTTACCATGATTCTGTACATGACAATTCTTGTTCGGAATTTAATGTATATAATTTGCGTATAGGATGACGTTTGCGCTAAACCTCATACTTTACTAGATATTCACGCAAAACTGTGAAAAATAAGAATTTCCTGCCCTTTTCACCCCCTCCCCCCGAAACCCGACGTGGTGGTGATGTAACTTTTTAGTACTACTCTTAGGAGGGTATGGAATTATTTCGCGCCAGAAAGAACTTTTTTTGGATGTTTGGGTTTTGGCCCAATTTTACTGTACTAAATATGCAACATGCATATTTAGCATATTATATGCATTTTTTTCAATATTTGCATATATCCTTAAAATATGGCATATTGTGCATAATTGAAAGAATTTAGGATAATTTAAATATTTGGCAGGCGTTTCAACAGGGGCCGGTGTCTAGGTAGGTAGCTGGTTTTCCCAAAATAATATAGGTAAATTATAATTTTATGGGCACTAATCCTGGTGATCTGAAAACGAATAAAGTAGGTATTTAAGTATTTATACCTATTTAATAAAGTACAATTATTATTGAAAAGGACAGAATAAGAGATTTTACCAAAATGTTACCTCCTTGCTTCTAAATAATTAGAAAAAACGAATGCATTGACAATGACCAAATTTGTTCAAGAGGAATTATCAAAATTGTTTCTTCCTACACCTGTTCCTACCGATAATTTTTTGCTCGTTTTGTCAGATGCAGCACCGTACATGGTAAGAGCCGGGCAAAATTTGAAAATCTTTTATCCGAAGTTGATACATGTAACATGCCATGCTCATGCTTTAAATAGGGTTGCTGAGGAAATTAGGAAACATTTTCCGCTTGTAAATAGTTTAATTTCCAACATGAAAAAAGTATTCCTTAAAGCGCCTATAAGGGTTCAGTTCTACAAAGAAAAACTACCAAACACTCCTCTTCCACCTCAACCTGTTATTACAAGATGGGGCACTTGGTTGGAAGTTGTATTTTTTTTATTGCCAGAATTTTTGCCAACTGAAAGATCTAATTTCAGAATTTTCGAACGAATCTTCCCAGTCCCTTACAGATGTTAAACAACTATTCGAAAACAAGGAAATAAAGAAACAACTTTTCTTTCTAAAAGCAAATTATAGCTTTCTAAAACAATAACACAAATGGAGGAATCTAATTTGCCATTAACCCGAAGTGTAGAACTGGTAAAACAATCTGAGGTTGCTTTTCAAAATGTCACAGGTAAAATTGGGGACAAAATATTTCAAAAATTTAGAAATGTGATGGAAAAAAATAGTGGGTTTCAGTTTCTTAGCCAAGTAGCAAATATTTTAAAGGGAGATTTTACCGAATCCATAGATTTGGATCCTGTGATAGTGAGCAATTTTAAAAGCGCACCTCTTACATCCGTTGATGTGGAAAGGAGTTTCTCCATTTATAAATTTTTATATTCAGATAGAATACAAAATTTTTTAATTGAGAATTTTGAGCAACATTTAGTGGTTTATTGTTTTTACAACTAAATTTCAACCTGATTTTTATAATTTATAATAAATGCATATTTAGATTTAGTTCAATCGCCCTGTATGTAGAAAATTTAAAATAAAATATTGTTACTTTTACTATGTATAAATGCATATAGAAATTTGTATGTACATTATATATGTTTACTTGTAAATGAAACAATAAATTTATATTTTTATTCTTTTACATATTTTCAACATTTTCCTGCATATTTTGACTAAATTATTTGCATATTTATGCGCATATTTTTATGGTTTCGACTTGCATATTTGGGTTACTCTAAGTAATCATAGTATCGACGCGAGACATTTTAAAAAGTGTTAGTTACCAAAAGAAAGAACAAGCGGCAGGCGAAATTTTTTTTACAACTTTCAAGTTCAAACGGCCTAAAATGATCAATTAGAAATTCGCCCAGCAAAAATATTTGCTTACAAAATAGGTTTCGTTACGTAGGTACAGGGTTATTCCTATAACATTCTCTACCAATTAAGTTTTTTGTTTTAAATTTTTGGAAAAAAAATTGTAAATATGAAAATTGTATATTATTTTCTGGCTATTTCAGTTGTGTATTCAGAGAAAGAAAATAATGAATTTCGCATTTTGGAAATATATACCAAACTGTTTTTTAAGATGGAACACCTTCTATATTTTTTGATTTTCGAAATCTACGCATATATGTTGTTATGTATATGTTAAATTAATATTACATAAGTATATTTTTTTATTTTTTCTGCCATTTAAGTCTTAATAAAAGGCATATTTATATGGATGGACCGTGATACATTATTGTGTATTAAATTAAATAATAGAAGGTGTTCTATATTGCTTCCATTTTGTGAAACACAGAGTGCATAATGCCTTCTTAAGAAACTTCTCTGGCAGTTAGCCACGATATCTGCCTCGTTCATATATCTGATCTCCCGAGATATTTCTTCTTTAACTTGGTCGCTATTATTTTACCTCGTTCCATTTGAACGAGATGTAGCAAATATGACTTAAATACCTTAACTAGTTCTGTAAATATTCGATAAAGTCCACATATTTTAACACCCTGTAACTTTTCTGTGAAGCCTTAAAAAGATATAGTTTATACGAAAAAGTGCGGTTGTTTTTTGAAGATCTATCATATGTTAAAGTCGGCAGGTAATATAAGTTCCATATTAATTTAGATTTAAATGGTCATTGAAAATTCTGTAGAAATTCGATGAACCCGAACAACAAAGAGACAAAGGGAAATACAGAATAGGCGACAATGGGAAAACGTCAATATGTCTACAAAGTTTTATATTACCCATATTATAGCGGAATAGCCCTCTAATCCTTGAAAGTTATTCACTATCATTTCCGTTATATATATCCATCATCAAACAGACGGTGTTATTTCATTGGAAATTTAAAAACTAGTGGATTGGATGAGTTGCCTTAAGAATGATCTTGTCATCTCAATTTTTTAATGCAAAATGTCTCTCATAAAAATAGTTATTTATGTACCAAGGCAATGAAGTTAAACATTTTATGACTCATGTCATTGAGTAAAGGAATAATCCTTGACTCAATGCTCATGTGGAATTTAGTTGCAGAGGCCTCTGGCCGAGGCAAATAAACCTCATGAGTCATAAAAAGAACTTCAGTGATGAGGTACACGCGCGGCCCTTGAAATCGTTCCAATACGTGCGGACGCAAAGGCGTTCAACCGACAACGTTGCAATTACCCCTCCCCTCTCTGGAGGTGACGGCAAATCTAACATCTTATTACGCGACATTACCTTACGTGACATTGCCAGTCACAGGCAAAAAACAGTAAATTCGGCGCTGTTAGGTTGGCCTTAGATTGCCTGAAAAATAGTGGAAAATCTTATAACCCTGCCCACGGACATTGGTGGCTTTTTTCGCAAAAGTCTTTCGACAACCTCGAATAGAGCCATTCTAAAAATCGAAGAAGGTGGTAAATCTCTTAATTGGGTGTCGTACTTTCCTCCGGTACCAAAAAGAACCACGAAAATCCGATATCTAAGAGAAAATCCCGATTCACGATTAACCACTTTCGAGAAACGGGACGGCTGTAGAATCAACGAAACCGACGAAAAATCCTCTGAAAGCACCATTGGAAATTGCTTGTTTTTTTCTCATTTCTCGATTTTTCGGGGGTCCGGGGCCCGGGAAGCATCAGAACCTCACCCGAGGACTCCAGGGAAGCTTTAAAAATTGAAATAAACCAAAGATTCGGTTTGCGGTTAATATAAAGAAGTGTAATAAACCAATGTAAAAAACCACCACGAGATTCTTCTATAATAACACAATAATTATACTTAGATATTATACTTATTTAACTAATACCACTTTGACACTCAAAGAAATCCGCGTAATTTCACGTTACGTGAATCTCAAAACACCAAGAAACTGTGTAAAACTTTAAATGATAATGCGGCGATTTATTAACCTATTTTCGTTGACTGACGAACCCTCCCTAATCTGTGGACTGACGTATCGCAATTTTTATTTTCTACGGGGAGGAGCGGGTCGGTGTCGGTACGAGGGAATGTAGGGGAAGTTGTTGATTTGAGAAGCCGTGGAATTGGCGCAACGTTGCCGCACTTACCCGAAATTCTTGATTTCTTGCTTATTTCCCATGCCTAGTGGAACGATTTATGAGGCCGCGCGTGTACATATTATATTTTTTTGAAATCGGAAAAAAATTTTTTAGTATGCGAAAAAATAATCATAAGGAATCACCCGTCCATGAACAGACTGCGCGCGGCGTTGCTTGACTTGGTCGATCGCTCTGCCTACGTCAAGTATGACGAGGCACGACATTTTCTGACAGAAAATCCAAACTGCTGCCTTTTGTGCAGCCTCCATATAAAATAAATTAATATTCAAACCTACTAAAATATTTATACTGAAAGATTGCGCTCCTATATAGGTAACAATTTCGCAATGTGTACGAAAAGTTAAATGGGATTTATTGGGCGGGTTTTGAATATTTGGTCACTTTTGCGATTTTTTAATATTGTTAATAAAAATATGCTTTTTTAATATGAAATGATATTAACGCTTAAAGATTCTGTTACTATTTAATGCAAAGTTGATGTACTGTCTAACACTTATGATATAAATTCATTTATACATTAAATTTTCCAGTACTTCATTATTTTTCTCCAAAATAATAATAAATTAAAATATCATCAAGCTATAATATATTTAACTAAAATTGAATTAATTGTTAAATTTTAGCTGTAAAAAGTAGTGAATTTTGATTATATACGTGAAAGTTTGGTGATATTTTAATTTATTATTATATTGTCGTCTGGAGAATTTAACATTACCTACTTGCATCAACTTTGCGTCAAACATAAAAAAAATTAAATCATCAATATCATTCTATTTTTTTCTACAGAAAATATTGTTCGATTTATTTGTAGGTATTTCACAGATTGAATTTGGAGGCTATTTACGGCCTTTTATGGCATTTAGACATACATTTATTTTTGTGAACATCTCTATTAATATTTAACAAATTATTTTTATGACAACCCACCAAAATTAGAAGAGACCGGACTCGTACAATATAAAATAGGGCGGATAGAGCTTTATTTTCAGATCACACATTGCGCTTACCGAAGTGGATAAAGAAATAAATAAATGAAATAAATTGTACATATAAGCCGAATGAAAATGATAGGGACAGAAATGTACCCATAAATTATGTGGTGTGATTTAGGTAAAATAGGTACCTATACCTCTGTTCATTTTCACATCACATTTTGAAGCACTTGACACAAATAATAAGGTAGGCTGGTGTTCGAAGTTACCTTGCTGCCTACGCAATTTGTTGACGTCATTTTTAAATATTTTTTTTATTCGGTAAAGAACATAAATACAGTAACCGTCACAACGGACTCAACAAATGGTATTTTATTTTGCACTGAAATAAAAAAAAATGTTGTATGAGACTACATTAAGCAATGCCGAATGTTCTGAAACCAAAATAGGGCCCGAAAACATGGACATTCCTAATGTAGTCCCATAGTAAGTTTTTATATTTCGACGCAAAATAAAATTGTTGCGTCCGGTCACTGTATATGTCTGTCTATGTGTAGCATCATAAGTCACTTTTTATTTATCGTTTGTCTTATTAGAAGGCAAGATTATGAATCATTCAATAGACATTATAGCCATTGTGTATACCTAATTGCTTTCTCCGCAGCAAGAAATGGTCACCAGTGAATAGTACAAAACCTGTTAAGGCACAAAGACATTGTTTGCGCATTAGCTCCGAATCGAACCAAAGATCAATACAACACAACGTTTATATGTATATTTAATATTTTTCCTCCTATTTCGCTCATACCTAGTTTTGATTAAACATTAAAACTTTGTCTATCAGACTTCGTATATTTCTTGTCGTTTGGTATTTGCCAACCCCAAACATAAAACTTTAGAACTTCATTTTAAGGTCCACTAACGTCAACAAATAGACGATGGGTGTAAAAATTTTCTTATTTGAAATAAACCGATTTTATGTCTCTCATCATAAAATGCGACCCTATTTGGGAGCTTTACAGCTGTATCATTGCCCAACTAAAATAAACGACTTTGCATGCTATATCCCATTTATATTATTTTAAATAGACAAGGAAAATATACCGAACGCAAATTTAAATTGGGAGAGAACATCTATTCGCTAGTTACTGGTTTATGTTTGTTTAAATAAATGTGAAGCGTTAAAAATATGCCTTGCCGTTAAACTTGTGTATTTATGAAATTTTCACATCGTTCAGAATTTCTGCGAAATGTTTAATATAATCGATGGGCAAGAGCAAGAGACAATGTGGATTTTTTTATGATTTGATCAATCTATCTGTTATCGATAGAACACGAGGTATTTATTACTTGATAAATAGGTCGTAAAATTGAAATGTTAGGAGTTAGGACCTGTCTAATAAATATTTATCGCAATAATAAAAATGGACGGTGATCTCAAGCTTTCATATCTCTCTTTTGACAAGGATTCAATTTCCATTTTTCCAAACGAAAATATGTGGCTAGCTGAGCTGAATTCAGCTGAAACGATGCGAGATTGAAATAAATTAAAAGTAAAAAAATATTTTTAAAAAAAGCTTTTATTTAAATGCGCTAAAAAGAATAAAATAATCTTTTCTTTTAAAACTTTTACTATCAACTTATAACGTCATTCCACAATTTATATGATATAAAAGCTTGTCGCGAGATTTAAGTAGTGGTATTTACTTAGTTTGAAAACTTAAATCTCGCGACAAGCTTTTATATCATATAAATTGTGGAATGACGTTATAAATTGATAGTAAAAGTTTTAAAAGAAAAGATTATTTTATTCTTTTTAGCGCATTTAAATAAAAGCTTTTTTTAAAAATATTTTTTTACTTTTAATTTATTTTGTAATTTTTAGTTTGGCCAGGTGTCTGAGTCTATTCATCTCAGTTAACGCATCATTATTGCAAGGTCGTTTGCCGGTTAGTTTAGAACAGTCTAGCTCTTCAATGAGGAGACCTTCTAATGACCATCTTGGGTGTTCCGCCATGTTGGATTTAGAATGACGTCACACATATAATCATGCATTGTCATCCAAATTAAACGTGTGTACAAAATTTCAGCTCGATCGGTTGAAATTTAACTAGTCCGCCATCTTGAGTGTTCCGCCATGTTGGATTTAGAATGACGTCACACATATAATCATGCATTGTCATCCAAATTAAACGTGTGTACAAAATTTCAGCTCGATCGGTTGAAATTTAACTAGTCCGCCATCTTGAGTGTTCCGCCATGTTGGATTTAGAATGACGTCACACATATAATCATGCATTGTCATCCAAATTAAACGTGTGTACAAAATTTCAGCTCGATCGGTTAAAATTTAACTAGTCCGCCATCTTGGGTGATCCGCCATGTTGGATTTAGAATGACGTCACACATATAATCATGCATTGTCATCCAAATTAAACGTGTGTACAAAATTTCAGCTCGATCGGTTGAAGATATCTGCTTCAAAATTGAGTTGCAAGATTCCACCCGAACAAATTACATACATACATACATACATACATACATACATACATTGCAAGTTAAATAAAAGCTTTTAAAATGCTAAAAAGCCATCCTATATAAAGTGTGTAGGTATACCGCTTTATAATATTTTTGCCAAGACAAGCATAGTCTGTAAGAATATAAGAAAGAAATAAAAAATAAGTTGCCTATAATCTACTTTTAAACACATACAAATTCATAAAATCTTTATTTTTGGAGATAATCGCTTGAACTTTTTTTGTTCGAAAAGGCCTTCAAAAACTGATTTTTTTTACCTTCCTACCATTTTCAAAATGCAATTCCAGGGCCAGCTACGATTTATTTATATTCCCGATTTTCTCGAAGACCATTCACTGATTTTTTTATTTAAATTCTGACACCACAGCGTTAATCAGGACACCCCAAAACCCACATATATACCAAATTTGAACAAAAAATATTTGGTTGGCAAAATTTAGCATAACAATATAGGAATTTTAAAGGCACCTGGCAAGTCAGTTGTGCTATGGAATCCCCTCAAAACAGTTGAATGGCCAACACGACCACTCCAAGTGTTGGTGTGCAAAGATCCAAAATGTTTTTTTTCTTGGTTGGCATTTTGCAAAGAAACAATAAATCACTTTTCTGTTTATTAATATTTTTCAATAATTCCGGAGCACTCTTGACGCCTATAAAGTTTCATGAAAATTCAGAATTTTGAGATGGCCCAGAGAAAAATACCCTATATAATTTTGCATTGAAGTTTTGCACACCAACACTGTAAGTGTTGACTATTCAACTGTTTTGAGGGGATTCCATCGCACACTTGACTCGCCAGATACCTACCTTTACAATTCCTAATTTGCTCTTTTTTTGGCATCCTGTAGAATGGTACTCCCTATATATTTTTTGTTCAAATTTGGTATATGGGGGTTTTTGGGGTGTGAGATTTTAAATAAAAAAATTTATAAATAATTTGTGTGAAAATTGAGAGTATAAAAATATCGTAGCCGGCCTTGGATTCGCACTTTGAAAATGGTAGGATGGTCAAAAAAGGCGGTTTTTGAAGACCTTTCAAACAAAAAAAGTTTAGGCGATTATTTCCAAAAAGAAAGATTTTATGGATTTGCATAGGTAATGTACGAAGGCCTGGAAGGGACACTCGCCTTTTTTCTAGATCCGCTCCTAAAATTTCGACTTAGAAGTCGAAACTTTAAAATTTCGACTTATAAGTCGAAATATTGACCCAAAATTTCGATTTACAACTCGAAGCTTTAAAGTTTAAACTTATAAGTCAAAATATTGAACTAATATTTCGACTTATAACTCGAAAGCTTAAAGCTTCGACTTATAAGTCGAAATATTGACGGTCAATATTTCGACCTAACTACACACACACACTTTTGTTTCATAAATATCTAAGTAGGTGAGTATATTGATTGCCTTATGAGGTCTGAAATTTTCTTAATTAACTGATAGTATCTGAAAGTATCTGCAAGTATCTAGATACTTTTTTAACGTATCTGTATCTGTACCCAGATACTTTGGAAAAAAATGTATCGGTATCTGTATCTAGATACATCTGCCAGACAGTATCTGTATCTGTATCTAGATACCGAAAAATGTATCTGTTAGGTACATCACTGCCAACAATGAAGTTTCAAGTTTATATTCCATAAATGATAGACAAGTGTTTGGTGTAAACGTAACTTTAGGAAACTCGTTATACTCGCAACTACTCTCTAAACGTTTCCGTTCGCACTCAAATATGAGGAGTGGCATTTTTATCACCGCCATTAATTATCAGACTATAATGTTATCGAAAGATAATGGAAAACAAATGGTAGGCCGTATTTAATAGGGCCCGAAATAGGCAATAATGAAGGAATAGTAGTAAACCTTAATTATTATAGTGCCTCGACATTTCACGTTGTAATTTTGGCAACAATGTAGACGGCGGTGGCGCGCTGCAGGATTGTACGATGTTTTAATTGTGTTTTTGCGTTGTTAAACCGGTGGAGGTGGAATAATTGCAATGTAGGGCGCAAGGTGCAGAGTTACGACTATGCTACGAGTTAGGCACATTTTTTTAATACCACTGTACGTTGTGTTTCTTGATTGCGAGCCACTTATCATGACGATGATTATATTATTTGCTTTACTGTGGGACATAAATGAAGCTATATTGCTTCTAGGTTTTATAGGATTTAGCCTTAATTAACTAAAACAATATTCGTTAAAAAAATATCAATTAGTAAAATTTTAGTTAGGAGCATAAAATGTGTAGTTTGAAAAACTTTTCTGTTGTTATTACAGTGGCAGGATTTAAAATGGAGACACTGTATAATTTAAGTTGAAATAACGGTAAATCGATTCTAATACATTAAACATTAAAAACTTTATAGAAAATGTAAGCTATATATTTTCTGCTCGTGTATCCAGGGAACAATGTAAAATCGAGAAACTGTGTTATTTAGAATATTTCTGAAAGTGAAAAATAAAAAGTTTATAGGTATATATCTACCTACGTTTATGAATAAATAAGGTTTAATACACATACGGAGTTCAAAAAAGTGTGTAAATAAGGCAAAGTCTAAACTTGTGTCTTGTGTCATTTCTCTTTAATTTATGATACCCTGGGGACATAGATGTGTGAAAGGAATGGCAACGGGATCTGATCCACTTGGGAATTTAATATTATAAAGAATAATGGGAGTAGAATGAAACTGCAAAAATTCGTCGTCCTCTCCTATCCCCCGCACAAGCATGTAGTTGCTTCTGGGGTACTCCTAGTTTGAAGTATTGTGAGGTTGAGAATTATTATTATCACAGACCTATATAGCTTCGCGCTATATAGGTCTGTGTTATTATTAATATGCCTTAGATATTATCAAGTTTTGTTTTGTAGTGACAGTGATCCATTTTAACCATTTTGCTACCTGGTAAAAAGTTTTTAAAAGTGGAATAAACGCAAACATTTTCGTGCAATGGTGCAAATTATTATAATAAATTGAAACCTTCCCATGCGATACACCAATGGATCTATCGCTAAAGCTTCAGCTATCGCCTAATCAAGAGGTTAGAAAGAAGGCCAAGGTGAAAGTTGCGTGTTGTTCAATTTTTTGGGCAGATTTTTAATCTTCTTCAAATCAGAAAATGACACGACTTTTCCATAATACTTGCCTTGAATATATGATATAAAATTTTATGTTTATCGTATTATATAAAATGTTCAAAATCTTTCACCTTAAATAAAAATAATAAGTAGGTATTCCTAATTCATCCATTGAACTTTTATTGGGGTTTTCTCCACCAAACTGGTTAAAATACAACTTTTTCAAGTTGCCTGGAAAATTAAAGTAAATGCAATAAACTTTGAACTTTTAACTCAAAAAATATCTTTAACAAATTTGTTTCCTGAGCTTTCGGAGAATAAATCTTCCTCCTTTCTCAAAGATCATGTCACGTCAAAGTGAAATGACAGATTGAAGTGACGTGACATGATCTTTGAGAAAGGAGGAAGATTTATTGTCTTTTAACCAGTTTGGTGGCGAAAAACCCAATTAAAATTCAATGGATCTGTTTACGCCACAAATAAATTTTAGAAAACATTCGTTATTCATGTTACAATACGAATTTTCTACCGTACCTTTGAAGGCCCGGACAAACAGTAAAAAACACGAGCACAATATCACTATTTTCTAGCTAGAATGGGGCTAGTCGACTAAAAAATATAGAAACTTGTTGTAGTTTATAGTATACAGGGTGTTTTTTAATAAGTGTCCTACATTTTCCAGATAAAAAGTTCATATAAACATTTTTGAGATACAGGGCGTTAAAGATTTATTTTTATTTTTGTTTTTCTATTTAATTTTTGAAGTAATGTCATATACTCCGCATTATGACACTATTAATTGAAGACATTTGGAGACCTAAAGGATTATAATCACCAGACCCCTGCAATAAGATTTAAAATCGCCATGTCCCAGACCCGGAGGTGTCAAGATCACCAGGTCCAAGACTTAGATGTCCGTTCACAAGATCCCAAACTTACTACTACTACCTCCCGCGTATATTTTTTATAATACACCTGACACTCCGCTCTTTATCTTGTACCTCATCTACTCCGCTCATGACGCATTATTGGTACTCATGAAAACTTGGATGTGTCATCAACCGAAAGACATTTAAAGACATTATCACCACCAGAGGCCCGCCGCAGTAGAATTATTCAAGATCGCCTCGTGCCAAACGCCGAGGTGTCAAGATCACCAGGTCCAAGACTTAGATGTCCGTTCACAAGATCCCAAACTTACTACTACTACCTCCCGCGCCTATCTTTCATAATACACCTGACACTCCGCTCTTTATCTTGTACCTCATCTACTCCGCTCATGACGCATTATTGGTACTCATGAAAACTTGGATGTGTCATCAACCGAAAGACATTTAAAGACATTATCACCACCAGAGGCCCGCCGCAGTAGAATTATTCAAGATCGCCTCGTGCCAAACGCCGAGGTGTCAAGATCACCAGGTCCAAGACTTAGATGTCCGTTCACAAGATCCCAAACTTACTACTACTACCTCCCGCGTATATTTTTTATAATACACCTGACACTCCGCTCTTTATCTTGTACCCCATCTACTCCGCTAATGACGCATTATTGGTACTCATGAAAACTTGGATGTGTCATCAACCGAAAGACATTTAAAGACATTATCACCACCAGAGGCCCGCCGCAGTAGAATTATTCAAGATCGCCTCGTGCCAAACGCCGAGGTGTCAAGATCACCAGGTCCAAGACTTAGATGTCCGTTCACAAGATCCCAAACTTACTACTACTACCTCCCGCGCCTATCTTTCATAATACACCTGACACTCCGCTCTTTATCTTGTACCCCATCTACTCCGCTAATGACGCATTATTGGTACTCATGAAAACTTGGATGTGTCATCAACCGAAAGACATTTAAAGACATTATCACCACCAGAGGCCCGCCGCAGTAGAATTATTCAAGATCGCCTCGTGCCAAACGCCGAGGTGTCAAGATCACCAGGTCCAAGACTTAGATGTCCGTTCACAAGATCCCAAACTTACTACTACTACCTCCCGCGTATATTTTTTATAATACACCTGACACTCCGCTCTTTATCTTGTACCCCATCTACTCCGCTAATGACGCATTATTGGTACTCATGAAAACTTGGATGTGTCATCAACCGAAAGACATTTAAAGACATTATCACCACCAGAGGCCCGCCGCAGTAGAATTCAAGATCGCCTCGTGCCAGACGCCGAGGTTTCAAGATCACCAGGTCCAAGACTTGTATGTCCGTTCACAAGATCCCAAACTTACTACTACTACCTCCCGCGCCTATCTTTCATAATACAACGGACGCTCCGCTCTTTATCTTGTACCCCATCTACTCCGCTCATGACGCATTATTGGTACTCATGAGAACTTGGATGTGTCATCAACCGAAAGCCATTTAAAGACATTATCACCACCAGAGGCCCGCCGCAGTAGAATTATTCAAGATCGCCTCGTGCCGGACGTCGAGGTGTCAAGATCGCCAGGTCCAAGTCCCCCCCCCCCTCTCACCTCCACATCCGGCGGAAGTCGCCGCCGCGGCGCTGGTCCATCGCGCCTCCGCTGGCCACGCACGCACCGACGACCGCCGTCACGACGCACGTGCCGTCGCGGGAAGAAAACCGCCGCCGCTGCCGCCGCCCGATTCCGTCCGCCGTGGGGGACTGCGGCGGCGGCCGGCGCCGCCGCCGCCGTAGCGCGCGAAAAATATTGATTCGCGGGGGAGAGAGGCGGCGGCGTAGGGGAGGATGGGGGGAGGGCGGCGTGACGTCACGGGAGAGGTTCGGGAGGACCGAGGGGTTGGTCAATGGGATGCGTCGGCGGGTGCAGCCGCGCTCATTGCTCTGATGGTGTTGTTTGGTTTTCTGGAACGGCGCCAGTGGCCTTACAAACATCGGGAATGACTTGTTATAGGTTAGATTAGAATACTGGGAGGCGGTGCATCCAATTATACACATGAAATCATAAAAGCTAGTAGTAATTGGTAACTACTTAAGTAAATCATTAAGTATTATATAGTTTTGGAATGGTAATTTATTGCTCTATTAAAAAATGCAAAAATATACAGGGTGTTCCATTTAAAAAATAAAAATTTGTATCCGTAACTCTTAAACCATTGACTAGAAAAAAAAATGTAATAGCAGCATTGGATTCTACGTAAAAAAGTGCTTTAAGAATGTTTTTACAGAAACACAAAATTTTTAACCCGAAAAAAGTTACGGCCACTTTCGAAAACGCACATTTTCGAAAAACTCCCTGTAACTCAAGAACGGTGACAGATATCGAATTGCGGTTTCGCCATTAAGTTTATCATAAAAAATGAGCCTCAGGCACCGATATCAGTTTTCATCTATCTCCGTCAAAAATAGGAGTTTCCCTTTAAAAGTGTTCAATTTGGCCCACCCTGTACAGTGACCGGCTGAAAGTTGGACACAAATGGAAAACTTTTTTATTATTAATTTCTCAGAAAATTTTGTTCTTGATAAAAGTTGGTGCATCATTTCAAACTCGAAACGCACATATCAAAATTTAAATATCTCTTTTTGGATACGAGGTAGATTCGAAAATGTCAAAATAAATCAAGATTAAAGTACCCTTATTTTTTAAAATACGGTAAAAAGTAACTTACAAAAGTTGTTTGGAATCAAAGGTAGATCTCAGATTTAAAGTCACAGCCACCTAGTCAAAAAAAAGATATTTAACTTTTTTTTTGTATTTTTTCTACCACCCTGTGTATTACAAAAAAGAGGTTAGAAAGAAGGGCAAGGTGAAAGATACGTGTACAAAGGAATCTTATCTTACAACCATCTTAAAAAGTATACCTACTCTTATTTTGGTGTTATTATTTTTTATATTCAGTGCTCTCAACATTTTTTTTTCATTGGCAACTTTGAACTTGTTTAGTATGTAACCGACTGTAAATAATAATGAACCCTTCTTTTGTTAGTATACGTAGTGACGTCGACACTGTCGTACGTAATTTATTTCGCTAGAACATGTGAATTCAAGCTGACACTATGTAAACTGGAAATATAGAACGGAATTCCGAGGTAAACACAGAAATTTAAAAATGTTTACTTTTTCAAAAACACTAAACCTGCGACTGATATATTTTATATTGGGTGAAGCAACCTCCCAATAAGCCCAAACGGGACCTCACGCTTTTACATTGTTAATGAATTTTTCGATTCAAAATTTTCGGTCCCCATGTAATTTCATTTCTCTTCCTTTGGCGTTTTCCTTTCCATCCCTGAATTATTCCCTTTATGCCAGGATTCGTTTTACCTGTGGAAAAGGGCAAGAATTCTATCGAAATTTCGAGCTGGAGCTTTTGAGAGATTCTAACATAACATAAAGGTTGAAAAGAAATGTTTTCATGTCATAAATCAGTATTATATGCTTGGAAGTTGTGAATAACAATAATAATTGTAAGGCAGAATGACTATTTAGCATCCATAAAGCAGAGTACATTTTTTCCTCTTTGTTTTTCTATAACAAGCCAGGGCATAATTTGCATAACTGTGCATCTTGTGAAGAAATATGTGCAAGGCCATTTTGGAAATTTACTGTAATGTACTCTCTAAAAGGTCAATCTGCAACATCAGGGCTAAAATGCACCTCACAATGCTTTTGAGAATAACTTAGTTATTCACAACATAATCCAGCACTCCACCAGCATCTATAATTACCTGGCAAAATAATTGTTAAAGCCTAAAATTATTTGGAAATTCAACCTAATTTCAAACCTATATGCACCACTGTTTTTCGAGTGTTCACGGATGTGATCTTTAATTAAATATCAAATTAAAACAAAATTTCCTAAGGAAAACTCGACAAATGTAAGAAAAATAAATGAACAAAATTAAACAGCACATCTTAAGCTATTTGCAATAAAAAACAGCTTACATCCGATTTTATATAAAAGTTCTTACCCTGGTTGCAGTGTTCGTTCGTAGTTTTAAAATTCAGTGCTATAAATGAATCTTCCATTAAATTCTGAATTATCATGATATTCAATGAGTTCCGCATATATTATTTCAGTGTCCTAGATATCTTTCTCAGATGTGGAAATAAGTAGGTTACTATTTGGAAAACAAATTCTGTCCCAAATTTTAGCTTTTATATCGGAATAATCAAATTTTTCTTTCGTTTTCTTTCGTTTCATAGCTTTTTAATGGCAATAAGCTTAATATTTACGACCCCCTTCCTTTGCACCTTCAACGTATTAGGTACTATGTTGTAACATAAGCAATAAAGCTGGGCCGTTCTCGTCTTCAGAGGATATTAAACTGAAGGTACGAGTTGCAGAGCAAAGGGAAGCTTTATTACTCATTTGTCAGTTTCGAAATTGAATCAAATTATTAATTAACGGTCTCCGTGCTATAGAAATTACAGACATTCAAACCCTTACAGCTTTCTTGTACTTTAGCTTCAAGAAATACCGTTATTTCATTTGATGAATTTTGTTAATTTATCAGTGTCGACCTTTGAGATAATACTTTCATCATAATATATGTTAGATAAAAGAACAATCAACGTGAATTATTCCCTTGTTTATTTAAAGCTTAAAGCATTCTATAAAAAAGCAGTTTTATGACTGGTCACGGGCGTAGCCAAGGGGGGGGTTTCGGGGGTTCAACTCCCCCCCCCCCCGAAATAAGCAAAATATTACCTAATATTATACCGAAAAAATACGAGGAGTGAAGAGTTAAATTATTATTACGTTTGAATATATGTAGTAATAGTAGCGCCTAGCGCCTTTTTTTGACGAGAGGCAGACGCAGTTGCAGCCGAACTATTTTGTATTGTAGGGACACTTTGCGTTGTTTCTCGATTATTCGCCACGCCCCTCGGTCGAAATGAGCGGAACTTTGTGGAAGTTCGTAGAAGTTTCTGGATCACAGAAAATATACGCTCGTATATTTTCTGTGTTCTGGACCATTTTCTGTGTTCTGGACGGCTACTGGGCTGCTATATAAGCGGCGCGTGACCGCGCTCGCGCTTACGGCAGTATTGTTCCATGCGAACTCGAAGCGAATAAAAGTGAAAAGTGGTGAACGAATAGTGAAGAGAATTAAGTGTACCGTGTAAGTGAGTAATTTTAGTGCACTGTTATTCGATGACCTTGTTAAGGATAGATACGTGAATAATCATTATTACTGTCGAAAAATGGAGGGGAAAAAAAGGAAGGGTGATAAACCTAAAGGTATGGACTACTGGAAAAAGTGGTGTAGTCAAGGTCAAGAGGTTTCTAATAAAGAAACAAATTTGGATTTAGCTATCAAAGCTTCAGCTACCTTGCATGCTGATAAGAAGACTGCCTACCCCTAAATCTAGTTTGGAATGCCTAGATATGTGCGATAAAAACCTTTATCCTAATATTTACACATTACTACAAATCTTGGCTACCATTCCTGTATCCACTGCTACCCCAGAAAGGTCTTTCTAGAGCCTAAGGAGACTGAAAAACTATTTACGAAACACTACAAGTGAAAACAGACTAAATGGTTTGGCTATAATGAACATTCACTATGGAACAGAAATTCATGCAGATGAAGTAGTGGATATATTTAAAAGAAAAAGCCGAAGATTGGTTTTAGATTTAGCGCAGAGGAACGAAATTAATTTATCCATTTCATTTAAAGTTAAGAACTTTATAAATATGTCGTAGTTTTTCGGATGAATATATAGATATTAAATTTCATGTAAGTATATTTTTCTTGTTTTATTTACTTCTCAAACTAACCCCCCCCCCCCAAAACTAAATCCTGGCTACGCCCGTGTGACTGGTACTTGTTTCTCTGGATTTTGACAATAATTGGAAATTACTAACACACTTATTTTAATTATAAAACACATAAATTGTCTTTCTTTCAAAGTTCACAATTAGGAGTTATAAGCGAATTCGTAAATACTGGAAATTCCAATGCGGACGCCATGATTTGTACAACTCCCAGCGCGGGTAAAGTCAAACTTTGGACTGAAATTACATCAAAATGTAATGCTCCGGGCCGATCGATACACGGCCTACCACTCACGTTTATCGGATAATAGAGCAGCTTCCGCATTATAGAACGGTTGGAAAGCTTTATCTGTCATTCTATGGATATCTAGTTGCTAGGTGCTCGAGTCGTAAATTCTGTTTAGAATAAATGCATGCATTATAGAGTTGTGCTTTGTGCATTCGGACTATTGGTCGCTCGTCGACAAGCCAGGATGCATTGTTAATGACTCTTTAGACCAGAGCAGTTTGCGGGTCCATTTTTTAAACTTACCTATTCCTTATTCGACACCAGAATTATGCGTGTGATATGAGCATCTGATTTGTGTTACATATACCCAGCAGAACATAGAACTCTATTGCTTGTTTGTCCATTTCAAATTGAATCCCGTTAATAATTAAAGGCCGTTATTAGTGCTATAGAAATTGAAGACGAGGAACTCATAACTAAGTTCACAACTCTCCGTAATCAGGAGTTTTAAAATTTCGTTGAAGCTTCCTTGGAGTCCCGACGTTTTGGAAGAAAAATGCGATCGATTATTTCATTTGGTGAGTTGTACGAATTTGATATGCTAAGTAGTTCTAAAGTTGTTGTTAAATACTTCGAAATTTAATTTGAAATCGTTGTTACTCCCACTGTACCTATTCATATTGATACAGTCAGGCGTATGAATAACTTCGATAAAATTGATTGCAAACCCTAATAGCACACAATGTCCGAGTGACGTCCATATAATGTCCATATTTGGTCGAAACGTCCAGGACATAAAATGTACATCCCAAGGACGTCCGTTTTTGGACGTCAAGTGTTCGTACATAAAATGTACATCCCAGGGACGTCCGTATTTGGACGTTAAATGTTTGTACTTAAAATAGACATCCGAGGGACGTCCGTATATGGACATCTTACTGACATCCGATGGACGCCCATAGGATGTACACGGATGTCCAGGGGATGTCCAAATATCCGAATGAGGATATTTCGAACATCTGTCGGATGTCCTTGTGCTATTAGGGAAATTTGTCGAACAGACTGACAAACGAGGACAAGAAAGCGAGCGTAATAAAATTTATTGCTGCTATTAGACTTCCTATTCGTTTCTTACTATCACCTATATAACATCATTTAGATAAAAAGAAGACCAAAAGTTGAAAACAAAAAATGTAAAAACCGCAATAATTAAAAAAAATCTTAACCATTTTTGACTTAACTTTAACTTAGTTAAAAAAATAGAATTTTCTCAAATTGTAGAAAACTGTGCATTTTTGGAAAAAATTCATGAAAGGAAGCCCATCATTAATTTTATAGGGTTGCCGGAAAGTTTTTCCATAATTTGAATTTTAGAATTAAAATTGCAAAAACGAAAACCAACATGGAGGCTAAACTCCTTTCTTAATAAGGGAAGTATATGAAAGTATCTACCTACTCCTTAAAATTTCCATAAGTACCTACACTACCTACTTAACTGAATTATATCTAATTGCTAATTTTAAGGAATTTCTTAAAAATGTTAAAAACTTGCGTTTCAATACCTATATATACCAATCAATACCAATAGGATACCTGATTTCCCACTTGAAAGCCCTTCGTATGTTTACCTTGGTTGACATTTTCCGTACAAACAGGGTCCCCGGGGCTATTTATGGTTGGCTGATGTTCAATTTAGGGTATTAAGGGAGAATTTCGCGGAAAATACTCTTTTAATAAAGCGATCCGACGTCCCCCGCGCCAAAAATCGACAAAGAAACTTCGCCGTTCTTGATTTGATCTTTTCTGAGAGGCGATAGAGTTTCTCTAAAAATTGAAGAACATGTGCTAAATATCAAAGGTGTGTGTACGAAGCTACACATGTGGTGTATTTTTAAGTTTGCCAAGCGTATGAGGTGTTCTTGCGGTCACGGGGCTTTCCAGGAGATTAACGCAACAAACTATAGACGAGCAATTTCTAAGGTTAGGTTATGAGAACGAATTTGGGGTTTTACTTGGTTTTAAGATATTTTTAGTTTTAATTTATTTCATATGCCAGGTATTATCAAAGTCTAGAGAATTTTCTAGACTTTGGTATTATCTTATAATTTATCTACAGTGGATATATTCAGAAATTTCTAGAGAAAACTTTTATTACTAAGTAATTATTACCACCATTAGATATTACTGGTTTCTATACTGTCAAGAAAGTTAGCTCCCCCGTGTTATATAAATAACGCTACCGCACTGTTTATCTAACTCTAGAAAATGTCTAATCCCGTTCTGTATAGATAAAATATTCGTTGCTGCTTTGCTTTGGTTTAAAAAAATACAGTTCGTTATTATTTCTGTACTTATTTTATTTCTAGAATAAATAATGAAATCTAGTATTTATTTTAATGATCGCATTAAATTATTTTGTTTTCAAATATAATTTAAACTAATCACATAACCTACATCAATTTGTACCAAATTCCATTAAAATACAAACGAGTTATTTCTGGGTAATCCTATATTAAAAAACAGCATTTCAATATTCCCAATATTGCACTTGATAAAATGCAATCTGGGTATAAGTAGAAAAGTAATATTTTGTCAAAAACTTAAAAGTAATATCATTTTCATGTAAACAAATTTTTTATTAATAAAAAGGAAACACATACCTACCCGATAATTTAAGAAATTGGTATCTAATGAGAATAGCCCTTGTTGCCACGATTTCTCTTACCTTTATTTCTATTACCCTTATTATTTTAAGCGCCGCGGGCAATTCAAAATACTGGCGTATTCGCCAACATTCAAAATTGTCGGCTCTCTACCAAATTGATATTTTGTCAATACTGCTTGTAGAAACATGGCAACTCTGCAATATTTCAGCCAATCACTGCTCAGGGGCCTAGCGGGAATCGAGTTTGTTTGCAACCTACATTCTAAAAAAAAATTTATGGAGAGGATCTATTGTATATGAATTCTTTCTACATCTATTGAATCATTGAAAATAAGATAAAAATGTGGTGTAGATATCCACAAGTGAAAAATATCGAACAAAATTCTGAATATCAACGAAGCTTTTATACTTACTATGACAGCAGGAAGATATTTTCATTTTCCCAGGAAAGTGCATACTTTCCTACAAGATATCTATCTACCTTCCGCTTTGGTATTTGTTTTTATATTCCTCGTGGCACGTGTAGGTGGAATTCGGATACGTACGATATCAAGTTCATATCCTTCCAGGCAAAAGGAATCATTTTAGTATTTTCAGCCTCGTGTTTACTCAAAAGGGAGAGAAGATTTATTCCCGAGAATCCATCATAAAGCGCATTTACATTCATTTGTCAAAATTTCTCTCTGTTTTCGGAAAACAAAGGACTATAACAAATTACTGTTTTCTGAGATCTCTGCGGGGAAATCAATTCTTAGGAGCCTGCCTCTGGCATCGTGGAATAATGCAAGTGTTTAAAATGAAAGGAGATGTGTCTTGGAATTCGTAGAAAATTGAATGTTTATTCTCGTAAACACTAAACGGTTACTTATGTAAAATGAAGGGAAATTATATATAAATATTAATAAATATATTTACGTTCTATGCAATTCTTAGATATGTACTACGTAGTATTTTTTTGCAAGTATCTACCTCCGGTCACAGAATAGAACATTAGTATATGTATTTGCAGTTGCCTATAGCCAACACCGTTTCTAACAGGGACTCTACCCAGTCGACCCAACATGTCACAGTCACAGTCACATAGGAAAAGTGAAGCCTTGATGGGAAGTTTGTTTTCTGTTGACTCCAAGGAGACCACAAGGGGGCTGATACAAGGTTATTTTATAATGTCAGTGTCCAACTGCCATCAGGTTTTATGTGACATGCCAGTGCCATAGATTCCAAAGGAGGCAAAATAATTCCCATCATAGTTCACAATTTTTAAGTTTTCTAACTTCCAGATAGTCAATTAAAGGTAATGCGGCCGCCTGTAGTAGTCCCAATAATTGCAACCAGATTTTTCCTGTACCACCTTTAGCATTCCTACAATTCCCATTACGTGGGCATTACGTATAAGTAGGTACCTAGTTCAAAACAAATCGTATTTCGAAAATTTTTCATTATTAAGCAGGTAGCATCAGTCAGGTCTTTTTTTAAGAGTTTTTGTCTACGACTACAAGTTTATTTTAAGTTTGTGAGGTACCTTGGGAGAGAAATAAAATTACAAAAATTTTATAATGAACACCGAGAAAAACTACATCATCAGAACTACTAGACCTAGTCTTATTAGTCCATCCAGAAATCTGTGAAAGTTCTTTGGGTAGATACATTCAACAAGGGAAGAAAGTTCAAGTATACATATTACAAATGGATTGAGAAACCTGGTAACAAGGTGCAATAGCGACAAATTCTTAAATAAGCAAAATCGCCACTACTGACTTACCATACTTACTTATAACTTAAATTCGTGGAAATAGTTGCTGGAAATCAATTTCAACTATAAACTAAATTTCTTTCATTTGACAATTGCCACATTCTGCACTTGTATACACAAAATTGTCAAGTCTAATTTTTAGACATCGTGGAAACCATTATTAATTTTTACTAACAATCAAAGTACCTGTTATATTCATAGATTCTCCAATAAAATGGCATACTTGGCATCACTGAGACCATTAGAATGAGGAAAGAATAGGCCTCACTTTGGAAAGTATAATCCCAGAAAAGGACGTTTTCTGGGGTATAATGCTGGGTCCCCTTACGTTAAAGAGTCCCTGGTCTCTATAGTAATAACTATTGGAGACAGACTCAAACTGAGGTGTACCTACCAAATGAAGGGTTCGATATTTAATATTATTTTCTTAATTTTAAAGATAGACCATAGATTGATGTATGCTAATCGTGATGCTAAAGCTAAACATGCCATATCGGTGTAAAAAGATACTAATACTGTGGTAGAAATAAGAATTATTTTTTACTGTGCGTGGGTGTTGTAAGTTGCATAACTCGTAGAGTGTTAGAGTAGACCTAAAAAAATAATTTTATTAATAACTCATGTTTTTAAGAGGTTTGGTTGAAATTTGGTGGTTACATTTTCAGCAAACTACGCCATTAAGAGTTTGCCCAAGGGCCCTAGGCCTCTCCCTAAATATGAGAAAAATATTCATTTAAACCCTCTGCGCGTCTGGAAAAACGGCTGATATCCATAACGCGTCCTATCTAAATCACTTTATGGCGAAAGCAAATTTTTCCACGCTCTCCCCGGACATATTTACGTACGTGATCCGTAATATGAATTCCAGATAGCGGAAGGGAGTCAAGGGTGTGCCCGGTGCCCAACTCCTTCGAACTGTGCCGGGTGCGCGGAAACTATTCGACACGGTCCCCTTACAAATGAGTTCGCCTGCATTTGAAGCTAACAGAAAGTCTATGGGAGGAGTAGTTGTAGAAGTAGACCTCTAATTCGGGAACTTGTGCTTTTGATCTAGCAGCAACGTATCAATTTAGACGGCAAAGTTCATCAGGCTGGGGCTTTTTTAAGCTTTGAAGGGAGTAGAAAAATATCCCTCCAAAAACAGACCCTGTTGACACATAATAAACACACAGTTCGGTTTGGCCTGGTGCTTTGTGTTGTATGATGCTTAATTAATCAATGTTATGTTTTGTCGTGTTTCAATGTTTGCATATTTAACACACAAACGGGGAAGGGTAAGTAACTAGATATACCTTGCCAGGGTTATTTGGTATGATCTTTACAAATAAGGCCAATGTAGTTAAGTAAATATCATCTATTTTATTATGTATTTATTACCCTCGGCTCATTTGAACCATTAGAGGCGAAATTAAAACGTCATCAAAAATACAGTGTCCTCCAAAAAGTTCGCATCGATATTGATGAGAATAGAAGCAATTGTTTTTATTTGACGGTTATCAAACTGTCAAATAAAAGCAATAGCTTCTATTATCTCCATGGCCTACTCATCAATATCGATTAATGTGAAATTTAACTTAAAGGTAATAATTATTTGTTCCAAAAAAGTCAAGAATTTTGCTTAGATACGTAAAATAGTTTGATCATATTTTAATTTATTATTATTTTGGCATCAATTTAGAACTGGGAAACGTAATGTAACTAAATTTATACCCCAAATGCTAGACTTTGCAACAAACATAACAGAATTTTAAAGCGTAAATATCATTTTCTTTTGAAAAATACCTATTCTTATCGGTAATTAGCAATAAAAAATTAATAGAATGATAAAGCTAGTGATATAAAATAGTTTTTACGAAATTTCGAGTTTTTAAATTTTTCCGAAATTTTATAAATATTAAAAATTGGCAAAGAACTAAATATTCTAGTAGAGCGTAAGTTGGGTACACTTACTTAAAATTGAAGAAGAAACAACTTTTTCAAGTAAAACTTTTTGATATTTTAACAAATAAACCCATTTTTGGCGATATATTTTTTTAAATGTCATTTTCGACACATAACGAAAGTCACATGATCACGTTTGAGTGGGTTTTTGAAGCAAAAGGTAACCCCAAAATTAAATTTCAAAATAAAATGTTAATTAAAAATTTTCCCCCTATGCTGCGAACTTTTTGGAGGACACTACATATATTTGGCTATTTGGCTTTATCAATAGATTTTTATTTACAACTTGCTGTAAAATCGATAAATAGTTATTTATGTACCAAGGCACTGAAGTTCAACTTTTTATGACTCATGTGGAATTTAGTTGCCGAGGCCTCTGGCCGAGAATATGGTCACTTTTGACGGGCGATGTCTCCGGTCTGACGTTTGATGTTTACATCTCTCCAAGGCCTACTTATTGAAAAAATCGTACAATAATGGGCTACTTCAGTGCCGATTTCTGAGCTTTTAATGACGATTTTGAGATACTTCACTGCCGATTTCAAGTATTTCCTTTAGTATTTCCCCTGCGTTCCAGCAATATTTTACAGAGTTTGGTAAAAGAATATCGAGGTGGCTTGAACGCGCAATAAAAAATGAAATGGACTAAAATCATCATTTTATAACACTGGAATAAAAATATTCCTGGGAACATCTCTGTTACGTACAGCTGAGTATACGTTTCCCCACTGGGTTCCACTTTCTCCCCCCATTTCAACGGCTTTTAGGCAATTGGGTGGGGTAGCTCCCCAACCGTTTTACCTCAGTGCCGACAAATATAATACACACGGAATGCTACTGAAAATTATTTGGAATGCTGAAATCAGATCCAAAGCAAGTCTTCTAAACTACTTAGATAAACATTTACAATACAATAATATTATTTGAAGGTATTATTTATTTGCAATTGTTATACAGTGCCCGCCAAAAAGTCTGCACCATATGGGAAAAATTTTTAATAAATAACTTACGGAAAATTTATTTGCGGCATCAGGTTTTGCTAGCTCTGGAACCAAAATTGACATAATCAAATGTTGTGACGTAGTCTTTTTTATACGTCAAATTTGACATTAATGAAAAAAATGTCCGAAAAATAGGCTTACTTAACCGAATTTCGAAAAAAGTCATAAGAAAAATATGCTTCTTTCGCAATTTTATACCCCTGTGCAAAATTTCAAGAGCCTACTACGATTTTCATATTTTGCCCTTTGTTGCCCTTTTCCGTATTTGTTAATCCATAAAAGTCGATCCTATGTAATTTAAAACACTCATTGACTGAATACATACTGCACAATACTTAGTTTATGGCCTAAATATCCTTCTTTTCATTTTTTTGCAAAAAAATTAAAATGAGGGCTTGTTGAAGAAGCACGCTTGGTGCAAAACTGATCTCATTTTTACAGATAAACACATAAATTCGATTTACAAACTTCTTTCTATAGTAAATGGTTGTAAAAACACACAAATATTTCTGTCATGCTGATCTGATCAGAAATATATAAAAAATTTAAAATATTATGTCCAATAATATCCAACAAAGGGCAAAATATGAAAATCGTAGTAGGCTCTTGAAATTTTGCACAGGGGTATAAAATTGCTATAGAAACTTATTTTTCTTACGATTTTTTTCAAAATTCGGTTAAATAAGCCCAATTTTCGGACATTTCTTTCATTAATGTCAAATTTGACATATAAAAGAGACTACGTCACAACATTTGATTATGTCAATTTTGGTTCTAGAGCAAGCAAAACCTGATTCCGCAAACAAATTTTCCGTAAGTTATTTATTAAAAATTTTTCCCACATGGTGCAGACTTTTTGGCGGGCACTGTATATATATAACAATATATATACACTGTGTTCATTTGAAAACAGTCCACCCTTAATATTTTTAAAACTACGAAAAAAATCAGAAATCGCCGGGACCCGTCAATTTTTGTTCGGAGGGGGAACTTCTTTGACGTACAGGTCATGTTGACAAATTCACTCCTGTAACCCCCACCACCCCTAACTTTAAAATTTCAAATGGGAATACCCCCTTTGTGATTCATCATTTTATAGCTGACGTTATTGCGAATACAACTAATTTTTATTTTTTAAAATCCGATGATGTTTGGAGAAGTTATGGTTAAAAAACGGTTTTTTCATAGTTTAAAATAAATTACTTTTTACCCTAGATTTTCAACAGCATTCACAGTATATATATATTGTATCTATTATGTAGATACATACTGACATAATAGTATCGTACGATGATGCCAAAAAACTGCAAAAAGATGCAAGATGGACTAAAATTATAAGCCAGCAAGATTAAAAGGTAACTACAAAAAAGTAACGAGTAAAAGCACGATCCAAAAACAACGCAAGTGGCGCCCTCTGTTAGATACGTATATAAATTGACATCTTTAGCTATTTCTCCATCCCAAGAAACACAGCAGTGCCACATTTTCGTTCAACAGCTTGATTATTTTGATAGATAGAGCCCCAATTAAATGTCAAGAAGAAAATTCAACGCCCTGTATCTCAAACAACATTTCTATAAGGCATATTGGCTTCTTTCGTCAAATTTTGAGCCCCCATTTCCGGTTTCGGGATTTCCCATTCCCAATGGATCACCCTGTATAGAATGTCTGGTAAAACCCCAACATAATTTAGAGCAATGCAAGACAGACAAATTTTGGCAAGTCGGTGTGCGTATTGAGCCAATCCTCGGCTGCCAAGCAACGGTCTTTTGTTTTGGTTGCGAGAGCATGGTTGTTGCCTTATTGGACGAGAGATTTCTCAGTTGGGACACCTTGTATAACATTTTAATGAAGTAATATCGCCCACAAATGCCTTTTGCCCCTTAAACAGTCCTTTATTCCTTTAAAAATTAATTATACGTTCCATTCCCGACCAGAGCGTGATGTAATGTGTAACGTTGCCGTCGAGTTGTAATTGGAATGATGCAGATTACTGCGCCACTCAGCCGTGGGAAAGAGCCCGTTCGGGCTTCCACAGTGCCCCCGGGCGTCGACTGCCAGGCGAATTTCAGAATCTAAAGCGCTTAATCTAATAATTTGGAAAATAAGACTGTGCGCCCCGGGTCACGCCACCACGCACCGTCGAGATTTAACGTGTTCTCGAAGAATTCAATGGCGAGCGACGCAAAGGGCTCAAGAAGAACCATTTCGGTTGATGACGGGGTCATTATCTTAATGACCATAGGTGGCATGAGCGGGTCACCTGCCTTGTTTCGAATAGCCCGAAATGTTCGATTTATCTGTCTACTAAACCGCCCTCGTAAAGTAAACTGGACCGCCATTGCGCCCTATAGCGGCACCGTCGCAATAACAAGGCCCGCCAGCTGACAGCGATGAGTCATCCAAGGGAGGTGAGCCTAAGGCGCCAAATTCAAATTTCAAGGTGTCAACAGGGTAAATTTGGTAAAAAACACTTTAAAATGATTGTTTACATATATAGCTCTTGGTTTTACAACACGGATAATAATCTACGAGAGTAAAAGTCACATTTTCAAGGGCTTTTGGTGCATTTAAATATCTACCGGTAAAATTTTCGTAAATGCCAATTATTTCTTATTTGCCTGCCTAGATACAACTAAATTCGAATAAATAAAACCATAAAACTTACCTACTGATTTCAAGGTGGTTACGTTTAATAACGTAAAATTGTTAGGTATACTCTCCAACAGTCCAAACCAAAATCCTGGAAAACTGTGTAGGAACAAAATCTCTTTTGATGGCCTTAACCCACTTTTCCCTTAAAATGGGGTCTTTATGGAGGAAAAAGCGGACACATTAGGACCTCCTTTGTAGATTCCCTTGCAGTTGGGAACGGAACACGTCCACGGCATGATTTAAATTAGTCCGACACTATAGACACAACCTAAAACCTATAAACTAAAATTGAACTGTAATCACTTTATTCTGATCCACTGCTGTTTTACCACCTTATTAATAAAACTCCACGTCCTATATTACAAAAAAACACAGTCCAACACACAACAAACGTTCTTTAAAACAGGAAAATCGCCAGACAAGTAAACGTATTTTTAAACAACTTCAAAAAGCAACCTCCCGACCTCCCTGTGATGACGTAGTGACGTTTCGCGTCGCCAGCTGGCAGGCCTTTATCATTGCGACGGTGCCGCCTATAGGCCCTCCACTAAATTTTAGCCATCCGACAGAGGGCTCTGGCACCCGCCTGGAAGCCTCCATATTATGTGCATTCTAGGGGAAAGGCGATTTAAAATTTGAAAGGTTGAAATTTTAAGTCTTGTAAAAAATAAATCTGAAGATTTTTTATCATAAATATGTCATGGATAATATAGTTTTAAAACAAATCTAGCGTTAACTGTCCTGAAAAAGGAATAAACAGTTCCGAAAACAAACAATTTTCTGTAAAGACCAACTTGACTGCAAACGCACTAAAAGTAAATCTTCACCCAACGCTAAAAGTTCCATCTTTCATCATCTTAATACATTCAGTCACGAGATTTCTTTAATCTGTCTTAGTATACATACAGTGTGTCCCAATTTGATACTGGACACCTCAGAAATATATGAAGGGCAAAGAAAACAAATGGTCTCTATTTTTTTTATTGGTAGTACCAAGGGAGAGTATCTCATAGGTGGTGGTTTTTGGATGGGGTAATTATTTCATGGCCTGCTATGATTTTTTAAAATAGCAAATTTTCAAGAAACCCCATTAGGGACTTTTTTACGACAAAATGTTATTAAGAAAACTTGTTTAGAATAAAAAACTGATTAGATTCGCAAAATTTTAAAAGGCTAGGCCTACTATAATTTTTAAATTTATCTCCCACTTTTTTCTTAGAAAAGTGTCCTTTCTGGAGCTTTCACGTCAAAATTTTATTTTTTCACGATGATCAACTTTCCTTAAAAATATGTTGACGTGAAATCTCCAGAAAGGACACATTTCTAAGAAAAAAGTGGGAGAAAAAGGCGAAAAAGCTAAAAATCAAAGTAGGTCTAGACTTTTGAAATTTTGCAATTCTACTCAGTTGTTCATTCTGAACAAGTTTTCTTAATAGCATTTTGTCGTAAAAAAATCCCTAATACGGTTTCTTCAAAATTAGCTATTTTGAAAAATCATAGCAGGCCATGAAATAATTACCCCATCCAAATACCACCGCCTATGAGATACTCTCCGTTATTAGGACCACCAATAAAAAAAATAAAGACCATTTGTTTTCCTTGTCCTTAATGTACTTCTGAGGTGTCCACTATCAAATTGGGACACACTGTATCGTCTTTATTAAATTTGTATAGGAACTATATAGTATTAAATTCCCAAAGGAAGTAGGCATTTGTACGAAATAAAAAGATTTTTTTCTAACAAAGGGCGTTGCCACAATAGTGACAGCTAAATATTAATAAGGGTTTAAATCCAAAAAGCATTCCAATGCCGGATGCCGGCCCCAAATGAGTATGGGAAGCAAAAAGCTTGTCAACCGTCGTTAAAGACAAAAATGTTCATAACGGCCTACAAAATGAAATCATAAATTTGCACCGTGGTAAGCGGAATTTTAGCTAGATAGGGCATAGGACGTAGATTGATTTAGAGGCCACGAAGTAGGAAATTAATTACAAAAATTATTGGACCAACCTGACTAATTTTTCATATTTTTGGTTATATGTTTTTCTGATCGTTTCATGTTTTTTCAGAGGTTACATTGCGACTCCTTATTACACAAGTCATGACAACGACTTTACTTCCATTTAGTGAGGAATAAGGATTTTCACAAAAAAAATAAAATTGTGTTTAAATGGCATTTAAATCGATGAAATACAGAAAAAAACAAACAGTATTTTCTGTGCAGTACAAAAATAGCACTTGCTTGATTTTACGCCGGAACGCTGTCTCATAACTTGACGTCACTGCCTCAATTGGGAAGCGAGCGCCTCCTTCGAACTGCTGTCCTTTGTACACATTACCACAGTAGAAACCTAAATATCGCAGCATAAGTATTGTATGTATATATTTTCTATATAAGAAGCATTATTAGTTTTAACGACTTAGTCTTGTGCTTTTTTCTCTAGACTAACCAATATTGTTTCTTTATTTTGCATTTATGATACTAAGTACCTCCATTTAATTTATTAGGTTACGTTTAATAGAACCTCAGAAGTTTTGTGAAATAAGAACTCCATTAAATTAGCAGAGGGAAAGTATAAGTGAATAAAAAAGAAGGAAAAAAACTTCCTACTAAATTGAGTTACAAACTCGTGCCTGAAATTATTCTAACATACTAAAATGACAAGAAGTTGCCCGCTTTGTCATTTGTTGCGAAATCTTTAGAGGAATAATTCATTCCTTATTACGGAAGAGATTGCCTCCATGCTACTTCTTTTCGTAATTGCAATGCAGATCTTTTTATTTTGGCTATCCCGACTAAATGAATATCATTCCGGCGCAGGCTGCAAGAGGGAAATTGGAGGCTACGCTTTCAAGTTCGAAATTAGTCCCAGAACTTCAAATTTAATAAACGTTTTTGTGTATTGGCTTCTTCGTTTTAAATGTCAAGGCGCGTTTTTGTGAAGTCTGCTAACTGCTAACTGATGATGATTGGGCGACCGTTATAATAGTCCAGGAAATATCCATTATCTCTCTATCACTACTCTGCGGAGATAAAGGCTGAAATCTGAACGTCTGACATATGGTTTAAAGTAGAGTGAATACATTTTTTTACAACGGTAAAACAAATACAAGGACTGACTTTGAATAACAGCTTTTTATCGGGAAATTCCGTCCCGGTTTCATCCTACGAATGACATTAAACGTAATTGGATAATTCATAATGGCACAAATCCATGTATTTGTCAGAGACAATTTGTTATTCAAGTTACCTACTTACAAAATATAGGTAATTTCACTTTGTAAATGGTTCTGCTGGAATTGCATTAGCTCGTGACTCACACAAGCAACACACATACCTACCTACTTAGGTAGGTACAATATATGACTCACACAAGCAACACAAGCAACGCACAAAACGAAGCTTTAAAACAGGCAAATTCATATGAACGTTTATTTTTATTTTTACGAATTCTATCGTATATTAAATTGTTCCCGATTAAAACCTGAGATATTCTTAAGTGAGAAAGCAAAGCATCTATTATTTACTTTAGATAAATCTTTTAGTATTAATCTGGCGGCCATTAATTAGGTATATTATGTCTATATGTCTCAACATAAGGGCGCATCTGAAGAAACTCGATATAGTATTTTGCAATAATTTTACATTCCTTATTAGTAGAGTAACCCAAATACCTAAAATTGCAAATAATTTAGTCAAAATATTATGCAGGAAAATGTTGAAAATATGCAAATTAAGAAATACTTTAAAAATATAAATTTGATCTTTCATTTACAAATAAACATATATAGTGTACATACAAATTTCTAAATGCATTTATACATAGTAAAAGTAACAATATTTTATTTTAAATTTTCCACATAGAGGGCGTTGGACTAAATCTAAATATGCATTTATTATAAATTATAAAAATCAGGTTGAAATTTAGTTGTAAAAACAATAAACCACAAAATGTTGCTCAAAATTCTCAAGTAAAAAATGTTGTCTTCTATCAGAATATAAAAATTTATAAATGGAGAAACTCCTTTCCACATCAACCGATGTAAGAGGTGCGCTTTTAAAATTGCTCACTATCACAGGATCCAAATCGATGGATTCGGTAAAATCTAAACCCACTATTTTTTTCCATCACATTTCTAAATTTTTGAAATATTTTGCCCCAATTTTACCTGTGACATTTTCAAAAGCAAACTCAGATTATTTTACCAGTTCTACACTTCGGGTTAATGGCCAATTAGATTCCTCCATTTGTGTTATTGTTTTAGAAAGAAAGCTATAATTTGCTTTTAGAAAGGAAAGTTGTTTCTTTATTTCCTTGTTTTCGAATAGTTGTTTAACATCTGTAAGGGACTGGGAAGATTCGTTCGAAAATTCTGAAATTAGATCTTTCAGTTGGCAAAAATTCTCGCAATAAAAAAATGTAACTTCCAACCAAGTGCCCCATCTTGTAATAACAGGTTGAGGTGGAAGAGGAGTGTTTGGTAGTTTTTTTTGTAGAACTGAACCCTTTATAAGCGCTTTAAGGAAGACTTTTTTCATGTTCGAAAGTAAACTATTTACAAGCGGAAAATGTGACCTACCTAATTTCCTCAGCAACCCTATTTAAAGCATGAGCAAGGCATGTTACATTATCAACTTCGGATAAAAGATTTTCAAATTTTGCCCGGCTCTTACCATGTACGGTGCTGCATCTGTCAAAACGAGCAAAAAATAACCTATTTATAATTTATTCTGTCTTTTTCAATAATTGTACTTTATTAAATAGGTATAAATACCTACTTTATTCGTTTTCAGATCACCAGGATTAGTGCCATAAAATTATAATTTACCTATATTATTTTGGGAAAACCAGGTACCTATCTAGACACCGACCCCTGTTCCCAAAAATGAATGAGACGCCTGCCAAAGATTTAAATTATCCCAAATTCTTTCAATTATGTACAATATGCCATATTTAAATTTGTTGTAGTATTCCTGGTTGTCAATATTTTATTTTCAAAATTATTATCGTGGGAATCAACCATCAAAATAACTGTAGTAGTGTTATCACAGTAGATTTTTATTTAATTAGTTGTAGAATGCTTATGCTTACATAATATGTTTCGATCCATAATACACACTCTCCAACGCTGTCAACTTATAGATACCAAAATGTTTTAATTTTTCGACTCTACAATTGTATAGAAGTACCCTAAGAAGAAAACCTACAACTAGTTTTTAACTAAAAGCTATGTCTATTTAAAGCAATATGAAATTTTCACCTAAAAATAGAAAATGTTTTATAATTGCTCAGAAGATGGATCGAAACATATGTAAGCATAAGCATTCTAGAACTAATTAAATAAAAATCTACTGTGATAATACTACTACAGTTATTTTGATGGTTGATTCCCACGATAATAATTTTGAAAATAAAATATGCCATATTTTAAGGATATATGCAAATATTTAAAAAAATGCATATAATGTGTTAAATACCCAAAATATGCGTGTTGCATATTTGGGTTACTCTTATTAGATAACATATAAAAATTATCGATGCAGCCTGTTTGATGAGCCTATAGAATAGTATAACTTTATACTTACCTAACGCAAATCTAAAATAATATCAACGTTTATTACTTCTGCTTGAATTAATTGCAAGATGGGTAATAACTATAGCGGTGATTACTTCCCAGTTGATTTGCATTTAAATTTGCGCCACACAGAGCGGAAAACAAAATGCGACGGGCTCGTCGCCCGGTTCTTCCATTTACGATACCAGACCGCGGCCCTATCCTATTATACGCGCATTTTTTGTGTGTTTAGCACTTTGGCTCTCAGCAGTCAAATATTTGTCTATACGCGACGATAAGCGTGAGAAAGCGGGATGTTTTTCTACGTACCTTAAATATTTTTGTCGGATTTGCTTTTCTCATAACGACACCTAGAAAACACCCATTTCTTCGAGAATATGGTTCGACCGAGACTAGTTCCGTACAACGATATCTGGCCGTTGTGTTCACGGATTGATGGGCACGCTCCACATAAATATGGTTATTTTTTCTGTTGCTTGGCAGACTGGAAATCTTGCTCAAGTTTTCTTCCGAGTAATGAATTTACATAGAATGGTCCGCTGGTTAGGCAGGTGCTTGTTATTTGCACCTTTTCTCGGGTTTAGAAACGTTTTAAAACTTGAGAGAGAAAATTAACCGTAATCGCTCTCATTTACATTCTACTTTGAATTTGAAAATGAAACTCTACGCCGTATGGAGCTGGAATTTCTGCCTCCTCATCTTGGGAAGCATACTAATGATAAAAAGAGGTTAGAAATTTGAAAATTCAATTTTTTATAACATCATCCAGGACAAACATGCGGTAAAGCTAAATTGCAAATCAACAACGTACTCTTACACTCAATGCTATTATTAGTGATTTGTAATTAGAATTAACAATTTTTATATAGGACATGTATTGTATATCTAGCACGGAATGGCAATGATCATTCCGTGCGAAATATACACTATACTTTTTCTATGACTGTTATTATAAGTGCTGGAGTTCAAATTAGATTTTTTTATAATTTAATTATTTTGAACATGAACAAGCAGATATTAAATGTAACACAAATTTTAACATAATATTGCCGACCTACACTTATTATAATATTACAATGGTAGATATATTTAGTAATTACAGTTATAAAAAATCTTTAAAACATATTCTGTGACACCCTGTATAGTAAAGATCGATTGGTAAGAGACAAGCAGGCAACGAGGTACCTACCGTTTCAATCGCTTTTTGCGAATTATGTTTCAAGTGGCGTCGTCGAGTCTAAAAATAAGTCTTCCAAACTCTTCCAAATATTTCAGTATTTCTGTAAAGTGTCTTCGGTTGTTACCCATTCCTTCTTCTTTATTCAAATCCGGTAGGTACGAAAGCGTAGAGCGGCCACACGATTTTTTTTAATCCTTGACACTTTTTTCTGTCGGTTATACATATTGACACTTTTTTCTGTGAATTATACATCGTTGTCACTTTTTTCTGTCAATTATACATAATTGATACTTTTTTATGCCAGTTATACATAATTCCCACTTTTTTCTATCAATTATACATAATTGATACTTTTTTCTGACAATTATACATAATTGACACTTTTTTCTGTCAATTAGGTACACATAATGTACACTTTGGTATCAAATACGAATATCTACTATAATTGACAGAAAAAAGTGTCAAGGATAAAAAAACCTCGTGTGGCCACTCTACGCTTTCGTAGGTAGGTACAGCTCGTCATTTCTTAATAACATGCTAATACTTAAGGGGGTTATTCTTGGGTCCATTTAGAGAAAAAAAGTTCATATGAACATATGTCTCAAAACTCTTAACTTTTGAACTAGAGGGGGCTAAAATTTTAAGAAAAAAATCTTTTTTTATTATAACTTTGGTATTTCCCTAGATATTTTTGTGAAATTTTGTACACGCGTTCTATGCAACAAGATGTATTTTGTGAAGTGCAAACAATTTTATTACTTTTACCAGTGGCGCCTGTACGGGTTTTGAATTGAATATTTTTAAAGAAAAATATGTTGCGCCACTGCTTTTTCTTATAGTAAAAATTATTTTTGAAATCCCCATTCCTTTCACAGCAAATGAGGTCTCTTGATCTTTTTTGTTTGACTTACGGTTTTCGCATAAAAAATAAAACTCATTCATTTGCGCCTTGGTATAAAATTAGATATTAACAATTATTCAAAACGATCTAGTTGGCAAGAAGCAGACTTTGTTTTGTAAATATAAACAGTTTTGACAGTTGTCTACCTAATCTACTTGTCACGTATTTAAGTTATTAACATTAACATTTTACATTACAATTTTACTTTTAGGACATACGTTCATATGAAGTTTTTTTGTCAAAATGGACCCAAGAATGGCCCCCTTATATTAGCATGTTATTAAGAAACACCCTGTATTCATAGAATGCTAACAAATTGCGTCGAATTGGATTTTTTTGAAATAGTCATGAAGGAATTTCTCTCAGTATTACTGCCCTACAACGTAGTCATATTTTATTGAAGTAGAACAAAATGGCGGCAATTTAATACAATGTTTTAAATGTTTAACGTTATGAGTGATTACATAACATAACGTACCTCAACAGGGTATCGATATATATATTTTTTGTTTGGTTTGCATCCAGGTCAAAGTTAGTTTAGGAGTCTGGGGCATACCCACCTCTCTCAGATTGAGGAATCAACAAAGAAGCATTCCTGAACCGTTCATTTTATTTACCATTCAGTTATATTCCACCTGATTCCTCCCCAGTGTGCCCTCTAAAACCGAAGAGGGGACACAAAGGGCTACCGATATCTCGTCGAAGTTTTCCAAGGAAGCCCTAAACCTATTATTCAGCATTTAAACTCCGCCAGAATATTAAGCAGTAAGGGAAAGCGGGGAGCTACCCTCGACATATTAAAACAGCAAACTCGCGAGTGGTTTCAGGTAATTTACGTCCACCACGAGAGCACAGCTTACCCTAACACATAGGGTAAGCTGCGCCGACAGTGTGACGCAACAGCTTTAATACACGCCGAAGGGGTGAATCCTTCGGACACCGTATATATATCCAAAGTAGCTTCACTTGTATATCCCTAAATACTTCCAGGCGGCGGAGAATGTAGAATTGGAACCACAGAAGGAAGCGCTCCTGTCGCCTTCGCCATTATCTCCTACCGACTGGACTATACAAGAAGTATGTCTGTCTTGCGTGGTTTTCAGCGGGGAAGTGAGGCAAGGGGTAGTGACGGTCGGACTGCCTCGGCCAAATTCGGAGTGACTCTTCTATGTGTTGTATCTTCGGTGCTTCGCATGCCTGACAATGCCTGTGTCAGCGGCCACCCTCCAGCGGTTCTTTATGTATATCTGGAAGGGCGCACGTGGCACGTGCGTGCATATAAAGGAGACCGGGTTGCCGGTAGGGAAAAATATAATCGAATCAGTGGAGGAGGGTTTCCACAGGCGTCTCGCTAAGTTCGGCTAGGTATAGGATTAAATATTTTAGCAGATCTTTTACATTTTCTTATTCAAGTCTACGAGGTATCAGGTATCATCTAGGCAGAGAATCTTATAATATTACTTTCCCAAATTTTCTTTTGCGGCGCAATATTATTTTAAATATAGGAAATTTAATTTTGGAACGAAAACAAATTAAAACAAATACCCACATTTTATCGTTTATTGTTGATTGTGTTAAGACAAGTAAAAATTACTTAACCTTGACTTGTTTTAAAAGAGTTTTAAAAAGGATTGAAGATGGACATGACGATGGAGCATGGAGCTACACCTATGAAAATTTATTCCCCATGACAATTCATTAAAACTACGTTCAACATGACGATTTTTGTTGTAGTATTAAAATTAAACGGCTAAGTATAAAATTTGAATTTATGCGTCGTTTAGGTATAATTTCTGCGAATCAAAGTTATTCCGACTGGCCTATTTCGTATAATGTATTTATTTCGTAGTGAATGTAGTTCAAAGGAGGTAATTTTTGTAAAACCTTAAACCATTAACTGGGAAACGAAATCTGTAGCCAATAAAAAAATACCAGTTGCGGCTATGTCGCCGATAAAATTCGTCCTTTGTATCTGGTTTCCCTTTCCCAGCCTTCGCCAGTATTTTATTTTTTCGACGCGGAGCTCTCCAGAAATAAACCACGCCTTCTAAAAAGGGGATGCCGATTTGGTGGAGTGTCCTTAACTCCTGGGGGAATTTACTTTTCACCCCCGTGGCTTCATCTAATAGATTCTATGTAGGGTGAAGTATTATTGAACTGGCCCTTTATTCTCCACTAAGCGAGTATGGATCCTTTGATCAAATAGAGCGACAATGGTTGTTTACAAAATGTCATCGGCATGCTGATTATCTTTAGTCAATGTATTTGGGAAATAATAACAACTTGGTGATAACAACGTACATGTAAACACGGCTCAAGTTTCTTAATTTTTAGATATTTTAGAACGTACCTTGAAATACAATACGGCAAGGTTAAATTTTACCATATTATCAACATTGTAATCAAATTCTGAAGTTGGAAACCTACGAAATGTTCCGTAGATCAAATTGGAATAATTGATTATAATGTCAATACGTTGAGAAATGGCAAGAGAACAATACCAAGATAGATATTCAGATATTTGTCTTGTTTTCTTAATTAAATGCTCGACAAGTTCTGACAGTTTGTTATGTAAAATAGTTAACGCAACATTCCGGGAATGTGATATATGAGATCACTTCTCTCCAACTCAACTCAACTAAATGATATACATGTATTGAATATGAATGGCGCAAAATTAGTAATAATTTTACTCAATGATACTTGCATATTTATTTATTACATTTTATTCTTCGGGATAGAAGGATGCTGTATTTTTTGCGTTACTACACATATTTTATTAATGGTTTTAAGGTCCTTGCAACGTAAGTGTTGCTAGGCAATACTTTTTGTGCCTAGTAACCACTTTCGCACCTAGCAACCAAACTAGAGGAGGGAACAGAAAATATATATACTTTGGAATGTCAAATTTAAAACAAAACCGCTAATAATATTCTTCAACAAACAACCTATGGCCCAAAAACAAAATTTTTTACATACCTATAAGTTGAAGACATTACCAAATAACGATTAACAATATAGATCGCTATAAGTAACCCTCTGAATATATCCTGTGTTTAAAGATTTAGATCACCTGTTTTATGTTTCGTGTGATTTTCTAAATGGGTCGTTTGACCCTCGTGCCTCACGGCTTTTGTGCCGTAAATAAACACCGTTCCATTGGGACTCTAGTCGGGGTAAATATCGACCCTCTTAGCCATAACTTGACCCTAAACAACAAGGACGACACATCCGAGCGTAGGTGGGCGGAAATTTTATTCTAACCGGAAAAGGGGTGTTCTGGTATCGTGAGAAACCATGCGGGTTTGAAGACTTATTGTCCGATGGCACGCAAACTAATGCCAGAGAAGACATGGCACATAGAGGGGTCACTCCGAATATGGCCGAGGCAGTCCGACCGCCGACGACCGCCTCTCGTTGCAAGACGCAATTTATGTATAGTCGGCGGGAGATAATGGTGAAGGCGATGGGAACGGAGCGCTTCCTTCTGTGGTTCCAATTCTACTGTTGGTCCCCCGCCTCCTGGACTATTGTTAGACGGGTACCGATAGCGGCAAGCCTTTGACTCGATGAGGTCAAAGTGCCGCGGCCATGTGAAGCTACTATGTTTATATATACGGTGCTATACGAGAGAAGTGAAGCGAGGCAGACATTTCGTGAAGCCTAATACCAAGATGTTAGCGGTAGGTGGGTGTCGCGTAGCGCACTCAAGACAACTGAGACAACTGGGTAAGTCCTATGTCTATACAGACGCGCGAAGGAACTTCTTTCAAACTGGGTCAGTGTGTATCAACCGAATGATAAGGGACTGGATTTGGGGATAAGGGAGTTTACGGGTACACTGGCGATATCTTTATCTGTTCGGGGAAAATGGACTTTTGTAGCCTGATGGGAATTAGTTTATTGCTTCGTATAATTTCACCTCTTCCGTTGTATTTTGGACACGAACGGATTGTATACTGGCTCATTGGCAACGTTTTTCTACAGCATTTATTGGTCGTAATTCAATTATTTTCAATTATAATCACGCTAGCAACGTATAGGTAAGTACATTTGTTCTTTCCACAAATAAATAAAATTATTTTTTGCTATTTTCTATAAAGAATCGTCAAATAATGAATACGCTAAAGCTTAACTTTTCATTTTACGGACAGGATTTTACAAGGGAAAAACCAAACCGCGCGTAGACTTAAAATTTTCCATCGAAATAACAACAAATCCCTGACGTATCCCCTCTTTACAAGAATAAGATCATTGTTTTGAGAAATTACAGGAAATAATAAAATAAATCATATTTGCAGATCGCATACTATGTCTTTTAACTTAACTGATTGTCCAGGACTATCTAGGACCTACGGACCAGTATTTATAATCAAAAACACAATAAGATTGATGTTAGTTAAAACGAAACCATTTGATGAGGTACAAAGTTCAAAAAATTGCATTTATAAAATTCCTTGTGAATGTGGAAAGTTCTATGTCGGGATGACTTGTAGGCCATTTAACTTCGTTTAAAAGAAGGTAAAAATTATATCAGGCAAAATTAAAATTCAAAGTAAAAAATATGAGCCTTTTAATAATAATCATTGAATTTTGCGGGATAGGTCCCAACCAATTCTCGAAAAATTAAGGAATCGGCATTTATTCTAGGAAATACGGACAATTATTGTGTTGCTGAATATTCAGTGGAATTCGATGACATATTATTATCAGTTATCAGTTATTCAAAGAGAAGTAGTATAGAGCTTAGACAAGGAAAGAGAGGGGACGCCTAACAGCGCTCGCGGCCGTGTTACCGACTTCCACATCGCACGACAGGCCAGTGGCGTAGCATGAAACGCGTTCTTAGGCAATATCACAAAAATGTTAAAAATGAAAAGATAGTTAATTTTGACTTACATGTAATTTGAAATATTGGTATTTATTTGCAGATAATTTCCCAAATGTAAAGCTAGTGCCAAGTGCTGAAATATATTTATTTGCGGCGATTTCGAATCAGGCAAAATAAAATAAATAATACACGCCCATGGAAACCAGCCCATATTTTATGAAACTATCATAATCGATTAAGAAATTTTCAATAAAAACGATGTTAAAAACTAATTCTATTGGTCCTATTTACAAACACAACAATGCACTTTATCATACTAAAAGGTAGAAGGAATTTGAAGAAGTTATATTAAGAAAAAAATAAAGTTTTAGGGCATCTTTCAAAGGTAGCTTGTTAAATATCGATCTGTGAAACGAACTCCCGGGCTCTTGCTTTTCACTTCTGCTTTTGCAACCAAACGCTGAACAATTCACCATCGTAAGAGTATACTTTTCCCTTAATCACTGTTACTTTTAATTCAGAAATTCACGAAATTAACTCACAACGTACTCGCTTTGTCTGCCACATATAAAATGGCCGCCGTTCAAAACGACGTAACAAAATCTATTGGGAATTCAAGCTAAGCGATACGCCACCTGGTGGCCAAATGCGTAGAACTAGTCTCGATGACATTCGTTTGTTTCCTGCCCCATGTGTTTACATTTGCCGGCCGTGAATTTCACCATTTTTATCACATTTTATTATTTTTTTGTTGAGCTGTGTTACATTCTTGTTTATTGTTATTAAATTCAATATCTACTCGTATGTGATACGAAGTTGGTTTTACCTGGATAGTACAAAGAAGACCAAGCTAAGGAACATGGCTTCTAACAACAGTTATTGTGTGCCCCAGTGCAAATCCTGGGCCAAAAAGAACACTAAGAGAAAGTTAAGCTATATGCGTTTCCTAGGGAAAACGCAGGAAAAGTTTATGTTGAGACTTGAGACTATAATAATGCGATAAGAGAATTACCTAACTCAGGCAGATTTTTTCTAAAAACAAAAACACAACAGCTACAAAACAAACAAGTAGTAGTATTCATTTTTCAATTGACATGGCTCGATATAATGCCTTTTTTCTTGGAAACCTTATACACCTGTGACCTCGTCAATAATAGTATTATAAAAGCCGAAATATGCTTGCATTATCCTCCAGCTCCTGCCTTGCATAAACAATGCATTTTTTGCTGAATTTTAGCAGTACGAATCTTTAAATCACTAATTAATTATCTGATGAAAATCTGACTGAAAAGCACTTGTTTGCTAAAAGTAGGTATCCCATTCGTATATGCCATGCAAAATTATGTGCCCTGTAGCAAACACTTTCTCCGCCTTTGTCCCCTTCAACTACTGATCTAGAGTTAATATCTATTGTTAGGTAATATTGCCACAATCTACAAGGCCAAGAGTTATCCGAGCCATTTCTGTTCTGACAATTCTCGAAGACAGGAAGAATTACGAAAATTGAGTACACATCTACCCTAGAAACAACCTATAACCACTATTGGATGTATGAACCTATCTCAACAAAATTAACATCAACAAATATATACAATTATAAAATATCAACATATAAGCAATAAACACCCATAACAATAATTACAAAAATACTAAATAAATTGTTAAAAATCATCGACCGAAAATGTGAGGTTATGAAACAATGTCATCGACGTTAGTTCAACTAATGGCCACTTGGCGCTGCGATCTTAATTTGAATTCAGGGCTAGATTTTGTTCTGTTGCCGTGTCACTTTGAGTTGATATTTATCATTCTGTCATTCGACTTTGACTTGACAATATCTTTTAATTTTAATCAGTTTGCCTCAGGTTTTTGTGGCGAAAAACCCAATTAAAAATTAAATGGATCTGTTTGGCGCCGCCAACAACTTTCCGACAATATTTAGTCTCATATTATTTCTTATCCATCGTGTAGAAGAACGCGAGGGCTTCCCACGTCCTTCCCTTGGCGAAACCGAATCTCAGCCCGCAGCCGGATGTCCCATCTCGAGACCAAGAAGGCGGGGGTGTCCCCCGAGGAAGACCCGCGGCTCGGAAGCGGCCCGCCTCGACTCAGTGTAGTAGTTAGTAGTCCGCGCCGGCGGCGGCGGTGCGCGCTGTTCCGACTTATATTGTCGCTTAGTTACGGCCGTTTTGGCGGGACTCGCCGCGCTTTCGAAAATCGTACTGCCCCTTCCCTCGTCTGAATACTGTAGGTGGCCGTTGCGGGTGATGAGTCGGATACCAAGAAGCGGATCCGACGATTGTTAAGTTCAGTTTCAAAGGTGGGTGCAGAGATAGGATGAAATCTCATACAAAATATAACTATATAGACACAAATTTCTTAAGAAATAAATAAAAAATCAACCAGTCTATTATGTCATTCTTGATAAGAGTTCCTTGATTGGGACAATAATGTAATTTTTAACAGAAATAGTTGTTTTTGTTACAAGTATCTAAAATGTAGTTTCTCGGGAAGAATCATTGTTGTTTCCGGACGAGGCGTTAGCCGAGTCCGGAATAGCAGATGAGTCCTGTTGTTTTTTCATTTGCCAGAACACAACAGGAGATCATCAGTTATTTTCACGGACAAAGATGAGGAAAAATCACAAATTTTGAAAAATGCGATGAGGAAGCACAAAATTAATTAAGAAGAAACTGAAAGAATTCTTTAATAAAAATCAAATTCAAAATCTATGTGGTAAGAAAATATCATGGACCCAAAAAATAATTATTGAAACTGCACTGAAAATAAAATGTGTATGCCGATCTTCCGGTTACAATAATTATTATCTACGTTATGTTATTAACAAACCTTTGACAATATCTTCAGAAAATTTTGGTAAATATTAGCCTGAAAAAAAAATTATTAATCGCTTTTGTTTGTTCCGAGTTAGGATATGTTTTGCTAAAATTAAATGTAAATCAAAAATAGAGCCTAGGTCAACGCTTCAGCAAATAAAAGTATTGAAATTAGAGTAAGAATTAATTTTGGAACCGTATAAGGTACTATACAAAATATAACCTTTGTATAACATTATTGTTTTTTTGTAAGATAGACAAGTTAATAATTACTGTATCGTAGAATAGGTATGTTTTAATAGTTTATTTTTAAATATGGAAATAAATTTATTTGTTTTGCATTTTCTTGTTTAATTAAAATTTCCATTGTTGACCATTGTGAGGTAGAGATCATCCTTCGTGATATCCACTATAAGTTTTGTTATCGAGAACAACCAAACATACACTACCCTCAAACAGTTTCCAATTTAAAAAATACTACGCCCATGAGTTCCCTTCAATTTGACAATAAATCATAACCTAAATACAAAAAACTCCAGTTTGACATACATTTTCTACGACGTTGTGCTCAACCTTCGTCCTCGTGCGATATGGACAACATATCCACTTTTCTTGTAAAAACTAGGTACTATTCTATAACTTCAATAATTTAGATGTCCCATATCCCTTTGCAAAGGTCTTGTTTTGTTTACAAACAATAACTTTCGTTTTAAATTTAGATGCAGAAGCTCTTGAAAATATGAACGTTAATAATTTTAGGCAGTAGAGGCTGCATGTTTTGTTTGTGTTAGTAAAAGACGTTTGAAATTTGAGACGCATCCGTATTTTAAAGGGTTCTTGCCCATCTGGATAGTTTAAAAATAATTTAAGTAGGTAGCTCTAATAGGGAGTTTATAGTGTTTGTATATATATCTTCTTTGATATACAACATAAATAAATATTTTTAGAAAACCAAATTCTTAGTTAACGGATTCAAACGTAATTCAAAATAAAAGAACTGATCCTGTTGTCAAACTTTCAACGTGAAAAGTAGTTTATCTCTAACCCTAACAAAAAAATTGACCATTTTTACTTGTCCCACTGCAAACGTGTAAAATCATGAGTCCGTAGATACTCGCATGGATTTTCGCGTAGAGGTAACTGAAGCTAGTTTATTTTGGATTATAAACAGCTTTCTTTCAAAAATTATAAATAATCTTACTTCTGTCTTGAAACATTTGTTTCGTGTTTTCTAAATATTGACACCCTGCACATCTAACCTAAGAAGTAATTTATTTTCGTCGAAAAGCCTATAATAAAAACTTTTCTCCCCTTGTCAACTCCACCTGTGGACACAATAATGGATATACCTTTTAAATACACCTTGTTTAAAAAATGTTTCACACAAGAGTTTTTCAGTTGATCTATTTGCATATTTTGTTGACCTTGAATTTTTTTGGAAGCCAGTTATTTCGTTGCTCCGGCAACCAACTTTGTTTTTTTAAATAGCACCATACACTTTTCTGTTCAAATTTGGAATCATCTCCTTTTTATGCATACGATCATGTAAAATTTCATTGGGGTTGCATAAGAAAATTTTTGAGAATAAGAAGAATTTCTGGAAGTACGCCAAAATTTAAATTCGAGAGCGTTGCCTAGAAAGGAGGCCATGCCCAATGAAAATTTTGACATTTTTGCATCTAATGATAACTTACCGACGACAGGTAAATCGTGTTAATCTTGCAAAATGTGTTTGTTAATAAATAAATAATAAATAAATAAAAAATATAAATAATAATAAATAAAAAATAAATAAATGGTACTTAAAAATCAATTAATCTAATGCTCGAAATGGTCTCCATTCACAGCTAGACAATGACCCAGTGTGTCGTAAAAACTACTAAGTACATTCTTAATCCATTCTGGAGGGATCAAGGCTATTTCGTTTCTTATGCGATGTTCTAATTATTCGACTAAGTATATTTTGGGGACGATTTTTATACACCCTGGATTTTAGGTGTCCCCACAAGAAAAAATCGCACGGGGTAAGATCGGGAGACCTCGGATGCCATTCTATATGGCCCCTCTTCTGCCAATCGAAGATTGTGGGAAGAGTTAGTTTAAATAGCGGCGCACATCACGGTGCTCCATCTTGCTGGAGCCAGATATCCTGGATTGGCATACCAAGGGCAGGAATCACCTCATTTTGCAAAAGATCCAAATGCCTTTCGCCAGTCAAATTACCATTTATAATAAATGGAACAATAATGCCATTGTCATAGATACCATTAGTCATTATTACATACAAAAATGTCAAAATTTTCATTAGGCAATGCTCTCGAATTTAAATTTTGGCGTACAGCTTGTCAAATGTAGCATAAAGCTTGGGAAAAGTTACTTCGCGCAGCAGAAATAAAGAAAGAACGCATTCGGATGATAAAGGCAACAATAGAATCCACACATATCGGGCAACTCGAGTGCAGTCAAGTTAGCTTGTGAGATTCTTTTGTCCCTGGAAATTTAAACCATTTCGTGCCCAGGCTTGCAGCTAGATTTGACAAGCTGTACTTGCAGAAATTCTATTTTTTCTCAAAAATTGTCTTATGCAACCCCAATGAAATTTTACATCTTCGTATGCACAAAAAGGAGCTGACTCCAAATTTGAACAGAACAGTGTATGGTGCCATTTAAAAAAAAACAAAGTTAGTTGCCATAGCAACGAAATGACTGGCTCCCAAAAAAAATATGCAGATAAATCAACAACTGAAAAACTATTGTCTGAATTTTTTTATACAATGTGTATTTAAATTGTTATATCCATTATTCCATCTAAATTGGGCACCCTGTATATTTACTACTGCATTTTTGAACTTATAGGTAATGTCACAAACCAGCACCTGCTTGTTCTCAAAAAGGAGAAAAAAGCGACATTTCCGTACAGTGGAGTGGAATGCAGCTTGCGGGTTTATTTTCGCCGACAGATTTATAGTTTTTCCAGCAGCCCAATTACTCATTTATGCCTTTTTGTCTTTGGGTACGCGCGGGAGGGAGTAGGCTATCGCCGTACGGAGAACAACCATGTTACGAGAGTCGCCAATTTTGTGTGTGGGCACACCAAGAGATCTAGTAACGAACTTGCGGTCTGTTTAAGGTACTAATTGAAATGCGAATTCCGAGGGAGAAATTGCACTGCAAAATTAAATTCCTCGTGTTTATCGTTCTTTATCCAGTGACGGTTTGAGGGGAAGGTGAGGGCATTTTCTGATTTGAAGTACAAAATACCATCACTTTCTCTCAATAGGCTTTATTTTCTGTGTTCCCGTAAAACTGCAGATAGTCTGTATATGTATCTCTGTATAAATATGCAGCGTGTCGGGTGTATCAGTGACGTGATACTCTCACTAGCCGTTTTACAGCCGGGCCAAATTCGCTGTTACTATTTTTTTGCACTTATTAAATGGTGTCTACGGTATCTACGGGTCTGTTTCGTATAACACTATTATACAGCTTAATCAACTGATTTATTAAACATGCAGTCACAAATTATTTATTGCCCATTTTACTCCTCTTATCTAGTCGACTCGACGACAAAATAATTTATTCACGATATCCGCTACTGCCATAGAACATAGAACTCATAGAAAAATTTTTTTGGTCGAAATAATCTTCCTTAGTCAAGAATCGGTACGCTACGTGCCCGTCGTAAAACGAAGAAATTGTGCCAATGTACTTTATTAAATTATTACAAGAGGATGCTGTGGTAAACCGCACTTATTTCATCATTTTGCGAAACTGCCGGTATCGGTGAAAATTGCTGCTTTTTGTTAAACAAGAGCCATTTAAATAAATTAGATTTTTCTATTTTTCTAGCGTGTCCAGCAGAGCATAGAACACGGTCTAATGCTTTGTGGGTTGTTGTGGTCTCGCGATGATTTAGATCGTTTTTCGAGGAGTAGCAGGCCGGGTGCAACGTATAATTTACTAAAAATATACGTCGTTCATCATAAACTCAAAACAAGAAATTACGCAGCGCCTACCTGGGCCAGACAACGAATTATTATTCAGACCGTATAGTGAATAGTAAGTTTTGAATGCGAACAAAGACGATGCAAGTAGGAAGAAGACCAAGTGTGTTTTCATCGGGTTTTCTCAGGAGGGCATTCTTGTAAATTCGCGTTGATGGTAATCATTGTTTACTTCTGGTGCGAATTACCTTAAGATTACTTCCGCTGGCGGTTAAGGAAACATTTACGGTTAGATAAGGCTCTTTTATTCAAAGCAAGTGTAAATATGGAGGCACAACGCGCTTCCAATAGCAGATAGCATAATTTTATGACGAAGCTCCCGAACACAGTAAAAATAACGCTAAAAATTGGTGCAATAAACACTATGGCATTTGCCAGGAGGGGACTCTATGGGAGGAGCGTAACTAACCTTTGTGCTCAAAAGGGGGTACAATTTTTTCAAATATTCAAGATCAAATAGTTTACATGAACGAATGTCAACTGGTGGTAATTTTTTATTAGTTAATTATTGACCCACAATCATTTTGAGCCAATCAGTAGGTACCCACTTATTTTTCTTTTATGGAACCAATGTCACTAATGAAAATTTGTTTAGGTGTGAGCCCATAAAAATCACTCTTTTTTTAAACCGGGTATACAAAAGAAGGAAATGTGTTTGTTTACTAAAATACACCGTAGGCGAGGATAATGTGCCACATTATTACATGACGATTTTCCACTTTATATTCAATCAATATTGTATATTCTGCGTTTAGGACATTTTCAATATGAATACTTAGAAGTGACCGTCCCCCCTTGCCCCTTTGTAGCGGCGCCCATGGTCTTGATTCTTGATATTATAAACTAACATTTAATAATTATTTATTATTTTCTTAATTCGAAAATAATTGTTCTTCTAATCGTTCCATTCAGCATATTACTAATACACTATCGAATATATCAATTTCGAAATCTATGATGGGGCATGTACCTAAGTCTAATCTTTCTTGAAAAAACTTGTTCCTAATGTATATTTAATTATGAGCTATATGTTAGATGTAAATTGAAAATAACTGTTACACGTTTATAGTCAAAATCATATATAATAGTACCTACTAGCTGATAGTAATTGCTGTGCTGCGTTAATAATTATAAAAAGGACGGTAAATACTATTATTCTTGCGTTATAGGTGAAAACCTAACGATTAGAATTAACATATTGGATCAACAAAAATATATTTTATGTTATTGTTTTTCATCCTGCAAGATTCAATCGGAATACATTAAAACTGTTTTGATTACAACGAACCAACGTATCCATAAATAATAAATAGCGCCAATTAAACAAACAGCACATAAACTAATTTCAAGATAGCACAAATTGGATACTGACATTACTGACGGACCCCTACATTAACTAATTAATAAACGTGATTAATTTTATAAATTGGGAAGTTTGAGAACTCGTTCATAACTCTCAGATTTCCTTCCGAACAGGAAAAAGGAGAAGCGGATATGTGGAAACCGTTTAACCAATTTTCAAGTTCTGCTACGTCCTGGGGTAAATGATGTATCAGCACCGTTGGAAGCAGCGGCAATAAATAAATTTAATGGAAAACGATTAAGTGTATCTATCAGCACGTTCCCGATGATTAATTTCTCTGATGTGCCAAACAAATAAATATCTCTAGGCTCCCATCCTGTCTCTCTTCCTGAAATGCACAATAAAACCAAGATCGATGATCAATAAATCGAAAACTGTTCGAAGGCCAGATGGTTTTATTGAATTCTTGGTCCGCGTCCAAACTGTTTACAATGGCGATAAGTCATAGTACCTAATGCAAAAAGTTACGGCACCATCAGTCATACCGGATAAATGAAATAAACTTTTATAAACAAGCCGAGAAACTTAAGTAATAATGGCGCATGACACACAGAACCATTTCCACGAATGTAGGTTTTGTTTATTTGCCATTTTTACACACAGTGAGTTACCGAAATACATTTATAGTAGGCAGGGCCGTATATAAGGGGGGGGGGGTTTAGGGGGTTCAAACCCCCCCCCCTTGATGGTATAAAATTAATTAACACGCCCGTCGCCCGCCAAAATGGAAAAATGAATAATCGTGCTGGCCGATTGTACTGCTTGGACGATTGTACTGCTTGGATGATTGTAACATGTAACATACCATCAAGGTCGAACGTTTGCGTTTGGCAATATACAGGGTGAGTTTTTTTCGATGATCACTATGAGGATCTCGGAAACTAGCAGAGCTAGAACCTAGAACAAAGGTTAAATGGGAAAAGAATTGCGGTTTTGAATGCTCAATGTAATGCCCCTTTTGGATTTTTAAATTGTAGATAATTTTGGGCTTAATAAGATAATCCAATCCAATTTTTATGTTGTTTGTGATTTTTGAGATATGACATAAACTTGTGTTTTTTTAATGTTGTAAATCATAGTTGGCTGTGGCCTTATCAAATCGGCCATTTTTTGAGCTTTCCAAAGATATAATACTCGGCATAGTGATTATAAAAATAAAAGAGCTATGGCTAATTTTCTGATTTTTTTTAATTTTCACATAGAAAGCCATGGAATATTTTCATAATTACGTTCTATTTTATAATTAGACATACTTCAAACTTTCAAATATTTTATTTTTAGCTGGTAACAACATGTAACAAAATAAAACAAAAATTATCATGATGGAGGTCCACCACATAATTATTTGCCCGTAAGAAATTACCTAGATCAACTCTATCAAAATTTGGATAGGGAGAAATAGACCTATTTCCTAGCGGCCCCAATCCCCCGATTTGTCTGTTTTGGATTTCAGTACAAAATAAAGTATGAGACAATTGTTGAATTAAGAGCAGCTGTTTTAGAAGCAATTGCCAGTATTGACAGGCGCTCTCTAAGAAAGGCGACAAATTCAGTTTTAAAAAGATGCAATATTTGCATAAATAATGGTGGGTTGTTTGAACACATTTTTTATTTTAAAAGGTGACCTTTTAAAATAATAATAATTTGAATTTGAGTTTTTTAATTTTTGTTTTATTTTGTTACATTTTGTTACCAGCTAAAATTAAAATAGAACGTAATTATGAAAATATTCCATGGCTCTCTATGTGAAAATTTAAAAAATCAGAAAATTTGCCAGCTCTTTTTTTTATAATAACTATGCCGAGTATTATATCTTTGGAAAGCTCAAAAAATGGCCGATTTGATAAGGCCGCAGCCAACTATGATTTACATAAAAAAAAAACAAAAGTTTATGTCATATCTCAAAAATAACAAACAACATAAAAAATTGGATCAGATTATCTTAATAAGCCCAAAATTTTCTACAATTTTTGTCTCTACAGTTTTTCTGTATAATCAGAAATAACGGAGCTATAGAGATCTGATGAAATAGCAAAAAATCACTCCTTTCAAAATATCTAGTGAGCCATTAACTTTTTTAAAAATCCAAAAGGAGCATTAGATTGAGCATTCAAAACTGCAATTCTTTCACCTTTTAACCTTTTTCTAGCTCTGCTAGTTTCCGAGATCCCCATAGTGGTCATCGAAAAAACTCACCCTGTATATATGAGGATAATGCTCAAAAAGTTAACCTTAAACCTAACCCCCCCTCCATGGAAAACCCCTAGCTACGGCCCTGAATTAGTAGGGGTCCATAGATGGCAAAATTATTTGGGCTTATCGCAATCGCACTGTTCTTTATTACATCAACTCAAAAAAAGGACATGATAAAGCATTCCAATAGCCCTATAGAAACTCTACATACAACGTTTCTATTTAAAAGGTTTTACCAGCTCAAAAAGTAAAAACGTCATTAGGGGTGATCCATATAACTTGACCACCCTGAAATTCAATAATCTCTTCCAAATTTAAAAGAATAGCAAATAAAGGCTTCCGGAGATAAGAGCACAGGATAAGAGGGTGAAACGTTTAACACACGGTGCTAAAGAAAATATTAGATCCGTATAGGCGTAGCAAAAAACAGATAACTACGTCTCAAACAAAAGGCCGTCTGGGGTCCAAGAAGAGGTTGAAGCGCAGCCGGAGGAAACGCATCCGGTCAAGATGGCACCTAATATATCGCCCAACGCTTGCTGAAACGTTTCGGTCGGAAATTTGCATTAATTACAGTCAGGTTTGGCGGGTTTTTTTCAGCAGATATCGCTACTTCCGGTGGCGCCTGGGAGACGATTAAAGGATAATTCATTTGCGGGAATTCCAATTAAACAGTCGGGGTACTTTTGTATGGCACATTTCGATTGGAAGTGTTGGGCAATGCCGGAAGTTTTTACATAAGTGCCTACCTATACCTACCAAAATGTATGGGTGGCCAGGCCACTGTCTTTATACTTTTTATATTTTTCATAAAATACAGGGTGTCTACTTTTAAGTGTACCTATACAAATCGATAAAAAATATATTTTGTGAGATATTTTCAAAAACCTTTTTTTGTTTGAAAGGTCTTCAAAAACCGCTTCTTTTGACCTTCCTGCCATTTTCAAAATGCAAATCCAGGGCCGGCTGCGATTTTTTTATACCCCCGATTTTCGCGAAAACCTTTTAGCGATTTTTTTATTTAAAATCTGACCCCACAGCGTTAATCAGAACATCACAAAACCCTTCTATATACCAAATTCGAATAAAAAATATACAGGGAGTTCCATTATGCAGGGTGTCAAAGTTGAGCAAAATAGGAATTTTAAAGGCATCTGCCAAGTCAAGTGTGCCATGGAATCCCCTCAAAACAGTTGAATGGTCAACAGGACCACTCAAGTTGTTGGTGTGCAAAGGTCCAATACGAAATATACAGAGTGCTCTTATCTTTGCCATCTCAAATTACTGAATTTTTTGTAACTTTATACGGGTCAAAAATCGAGTATATCAAAACCGCCCCACATACTATAAACGAACTAAATCTAACAAATACAGAAGCCTGCCAGTCAGTAAGTCCATATCAGTTAAGGTGGCTGGTGTCACAACAGGAAATGCACAGAAAATGTATCATCTTAGACAGTGACTTTGTTGAGAAAGGCCCAATAATTTAAATTGTTTTTATTTGTTGGTTGGCATTTTGTAAAGAAATAAATTACTTTTGTGTTTACTAATATTTTTTCAATGATTCCAGAGCACTCCTGATCAGTATAAAGTTTAATAAAAATTCAGAATTTTGAGATGGCTCAGAGAAAAATACCCTGTATATTTTTGTAGTAAATCTTTTCACACCAACATTTTGAGTGGTCTTGTTGACCATGCAACTGTTTTGAAGGGATTCCATGGCACACTTGGCTCGCCAGATGTCTTTAAAATTCCTATTTTGCTTTAACTTTAACACGGTGTAGAACCGAACACCCTCTACATTTTTTGTTCAAATTTAGTATTTGGGGGTTTTGGGCTGTCCTGATTAACGCTGTTGTGTCAGATTTTAAATAAAAAAATCGCTAAATGGTTTTTGTGAAAATCGGGGTATAAAAAAATCGTAGCCGTCCTTGGATTTGCATTTTGACAAAAGGAAAAACGTCAAAAGAAGCGTTTTTTGAAGTCCTTTCGAACAAAAAAAAAGGTTTTTGAAAATATCTCACAAAATACATTTTTTATCGATTTGTATACACTTAAAAGTAGACACCCTGTAGATATAGTTTGGAAGTATACATACACAATTTTACAACTGTCAAAATTTTTCACTAATATATTATACCTACTTTCATGGCAAATAGTTAGAAACCTTATTAAAATTTAAAAAAAACTGTTTTTTATAAATTTGCAGGGGTAAACAAGAAGCGTGTTACATTGTTCTCGCATTTTTTCCTAAAAAAATAATTGTAAGAACATTTTGGACTTAAAAAATAAAAAAGTTACGGGGTGGGAGTTTTTCAGGTCCCTGTATAAGTTAATTGGGGTATTTCTTTTAAAGACTACTTATTCTGTGTTTATTTTTGTGCCAAATGTGGTAAATAAGACAAACATTTCCTAAGTTAAGATAATATTTGCTTTTCAAATAATGATCTAAATTAAATTGGATCTATTCTAAATACGGGCAAATAAATACATATTATAGCAAAATTAATCGGGCATATTGCCATCTATTATACTAGCATCAGTTGTTATCTCTGCTGTGCTAGCACCAAGAAGTTTCATGGCTTATCCCAGCGCGTTCACCATTTGTTTAATTCTACGTAAAGAAGTCTACTTAGTAGATTCTATTCACTGGTTTCATTTTAAACGGCTTTATAGACTGTGCACACGAAAAAGAAAAAGTATAGAAACATATGACAAAAATTGTTCTTAGAAGTAAAATAATGTCCATATCAATATAGCAAAAACTGGTCTACTTAGTGTTAAGTTAGGTAAAAAAAATATTGAAAACTGGCTAAAGAAAAATGAAAAATTTTAAAATTTACATAGCCATATAATAATGATTGAAAGATCTTTTTATAAATGTTAAGTTTTGATATATTAAAAAAGGTTAAACATTTCAAACGAAATTAAGATAATTTACATATTGTTTTAAACTTATTAGGAAAGTGGGGATACGATTTGTTTGTTGTATTTTCTATTCATGCACAAATATCATTTTTATTTACCCTTTGATTATGATTCTAATTCGTCAAAAAACAATCCTATTATACGAGGCGTGGTACATACTTTTTGGGCACATTGTAACACCTAATAATAATTATTAAGAAGGTAACCAATTTTTTTATTGCAGTAAAACCATGGTGAAGTAACGTTCCTGCTTTTCTGCAACATGCAGACCAAGAATATCAACATAGATCGAGCACCCAATCCTGACCAAATCGAGATAGCCAGGGAACTATCTGAGGTGAGCAATAATAGGGGAACTGGAGGTTAAATAGCACCTTTAAGAAAGTTATTCAATTTTTCAAACTATTTGAACTTTATTTGCAAAATGAAATTAAGTCTTTGATAACATGTTCTCTTATGTACGTATACCTACCTCAAATTGGCTAAACGTTAACCACACCAGGCAAAAAAAAAATAAAAGAAAAAATAACTCGCTTGGTCCATTTTGCCTGCTTCCGAAGGCAAAACGGCACCTCTACGAAGGTAAAACGGACCTGGTTTTCAACCCCAGAGCAAGAAGAATGTGCTATAACAAAAAAGTGTAGGTACAAAGGGGGTACAAAGCGCACAAGGGTAAGTTAGACGAGGGTAGAAAATACACAAAGGTATGTTAGACAAGGGGAAAAACACACAAGGGTAGATTACCAGGAGGTTAGATGGGGGGTATAAAACACATACGGGTAGGTTAGATGGCGGTAAAAAGGGGCGTGGCCTAAACGTGACACCACAAAAGTGGAGGGGTGCAAAATGAGTGGGGAGAACTCTCTAACTATCCCTACTGGAAGTAGTTAAGTTTAGAGAGTTCTATACCATCCCTGATCCCCCACTCCTTTTGTGACATCACATCTAGGCCACATCCCCACACTACCACACCACAACACGTTTGAGAGTTGTCTTGAGCTCGTTATATGTTTCAGAGGCTTTTGTAAGCCCCATCCCAGCAAGCACCTTTTGTACGGCCTGTCTCATGGGCATATTACTCTATTTCTGCCTCTCTGACTTTCCCTTCACTGACCACCTTAAATCTACCAGGGAGGCAGAATGGACCGCTAGAAGGCAAAACGGTCCAGGTGGTCCATTTTGCCTTTATGTAGTCTCGAACAAAACAGGCGGGTTTCAAGGTTATGTCAACTCAAAGTTAAATAATTAAAGTGTGTCTTGGATGGCGGAAATACTACTCTATCTAAGGATAACTTCATTAATCCTGGTTGTGTATAACAAATGGAACTGCAGGTCACTTGAAAATGCCTAATTTTACATAACTTTTTATTAGAAATGACTTACTTTGCTAACAGAGCACCCTTTGCTTTCGTCGACCACTGGTTTACTGTCCAAGATTGCCTATTGGCAGTGTAATCTATATACACTATCAAGCGACAGATGGCTCTGTAGCCACACGAAATAAATAAATGGACCATTTTGCCCGCAGGGTCCGTTTTACCTTTGCCGTTCCCCTAGTTATTTATGTGAGTAAGGCCATGAACTGAGGGATAAGCCCACGAGAAGTAGCCGAGTGCCTCAGCTCTATGAGAGAATGCCAACAAACCGACACGTGAAACGCCACAGACTGAATTCACAGCAGTTAATAGTTAATATAGTTAATAAACATACATTATACGAATTTATTGAATGAAGTATTGTGCACGTTTTTAACGGATGTAGAAAAGAATTCTTAATGATGGATTTATATTAAAAATTAATTAAAATTAAGTATGGAAGGCAAAATAAGATAAAAATCATACAATTTGTGTGCAGGTTGTGTAGATAGGTATTTATAGAATTTTTTAAGTGGAAATTATATTAAGCATTTGCTAAGCAGTAGGTAGCATGCATGGCATAGCAAGGATAAAGGTGTATACATTTTTTTATTCGCATAAACTTGGGAAATTGTGGCTTTTACTTACTTTTACCTTTCTTTGAACTAAGAATTCTATATTAGAAAATATGGCAGTATCTGTATAAACACTACCATATTTTGGACCGCTGAATCTCTATACCTGCTAGTAGGTACATACCTAGTTAATGTATCCTCAATAAGGATTTGCATGGGTACCTACCTACTACCTACAAATCAGCACTGAATTCATCTGAAGCTGTTTTACATATCCGTTTTGCATTTTCGCCTTCCCTCAAACGATTAATTAGTTATGTAGATAGCTCATGAGTGTAATAATTAAATTATTCTATTTCCAGTAGGTACACCGCTATATATATTAGTTTGCTAGAACTTATTTTACGGCTTACAAATTAATATGGCTCGCCCGGGAACGCGATACGCAAGAAAATCCCATGGACGCGTTAATTATTGCGGTTGTTTATTTATAGGAGACGCTACTGATGCTGCAGAAGCACTGCGGGATCGGCCAGCACATTGAGAGATTCGAAAATGGGAATGCACCTCCGTTGCCACCTAGGTCGGCGATCATTTTTGCTGCGCTTCCACCTGTTCCCAAGCCTCAAGGTAAGACCACAGTATGGCCAGTAGCCCAACTCTCAAATTAATATTATCGACGACGTCCGCGTTCCACTAACGTCGACTCGACTTACTTGCAAGTCGCAGAGGGCTCTGTTGAGAGATTGTTTGTCTGAGTCAGATCGTCTCGGCTCTAACCCGCCCTCAGCTCTAGCCCGCCCTTTGTGCTCTAGTGCAATTGCAAAATTGAACGTACAATTACGACAATATTATGGTCTATTATTTTTTGTATTATTTTTGCGTTATCCCAGGCAAATATTTCCTTTAAAAGAACGGTTGGCCACGCTGCTTTGTTCACTACTTTGCTGCGTCGCCGCTCTTGACTTTCCTCTTTCAGTCTTTCCTCGCTCTTCGAGTCGTCGTTACCTCCACCTCACAAGTTCATCACTCACCGTTAGCTCTCCTGCTCTCACTGTTTTGTTAAAAATATTTTCCACCATTCTTTGCAACTGCCCTGGAGCAGAAAGGTCGTTTAGCAGTTAGCAGGTTAAACAAAATTTTGAATTTCCAAAGGTGTTCAATGACTCAGGAAAGGCCAAATAACTTATCACTACTTAGTATTGAATCAGAAACAGCGAAATTAATCGACTATGATAAGACAAACTTAAATCTGTAAAAACAAGAAGAATATTATTTTAGTTAAGTAGGCAGTTATTGTTATTTTTTGTTTATAGCTTTACCTAACTCATAAAATATTATAAAGGGTGTCCAACTTTAAAACTGTACAAATCCGTAAAATCTTCATTTTTGGAGATAATCGCCTAAACTTTTGTGTTTGAAAGGCCTTCAAAAACCGCTTCTTTTGACCTTCCTGTCACTTTCAAAATGCAAATCCAGGGCCGGCTGCGATTTTTTTTATACCCCCGATTTTCACGACAACCATTTAGCGATTTTTTTATTTAAAATCTGACCCCACAACGTTAATAAGAACACTCCAAAATAATTTTAAAGGCATCTGCCAAGTCAAGTGTGCCATGAAATCCCCTCAAAACAGTTGAATTGTCAATAGGACCACTCAAGGCGTGGGTGTGCAAAGGTCCAATACAAAATATACAGAGTGTTCTTATCTGTGCCATATCAAATTACTGAAATTTTGGAACTTCATACGGGTCAAAAAAAGGGGAAAACAAAACCACTCCACACACTATAGACAAACTAAATCTAAAAAATACAGAAGCCTGCCAGTCAGTAAGTCCATATCAGTTAAGGTGGCTGGTGTGCCACAACAGGAAACTCATTATTAATTGGTTGGCATTTTGTAAAGAAGTAAATTACTTTTGTGTGTACTAATATTTTTTCAATGATTCCAAAGCCCTCCTGACCAGTATAAAGTTTAATAAAAATTCAGAATTTTGAAATTGCTCGGAGAAAAATACTCTGTATATTTTTGTAGTAAATCTTTTCACACCAATATTTTGAGTGGTCCTGTTGATCAATTCAACTGTTTTGAAGGGATTCCATGGCACAGTTGACTCGCCAGATGTCTTTAAATTCCTATTTTGGCTCAACTATGAGACCCTACAGAATAGAAGTCCCTGTATATTTTTTGTTCAAATTTGATATATGGGGGTTATGAGGTGTTCTGATTCGCAGCCGGCCCTGGATTTGCATTTCGAAAATGGCAGGAAGGTCAAAAGAAGCGGTTTTTGAAGGCCTTTCAAACAAAAAAAAAGTTTAGGCGATTATCTCCAAAAATGAAGATTTTACGGATTTGTTCAGTTTTAAAGTAGGACCCCCTGTATATTTTGATTACTTTGTTAAATTCCTATTTTGGCTCAACTATGAGACCCTACAGATGGAAGTCCCTGTATATTTTTTGTTCAAATTTGATATATGGGGGTTATGAGGTGTTCTGATTCGCAGCCGGCCCTGGATTTGCATTCCGAAAATGGCAGGAAGGTCAAAAGAAGCGGTTTTTGAAGGCCTTTCAAACAAAAAAAAAGTTTAGGCGATTATCTCCAGAAATGAAGATTTTACGGATTTGTTCAGTTTTAAAGTAGGACACCCTGTATATTTTGATTACTTTGTTAAAACAAAAAAATTTACTACTTTTTTTGGCGCCCTTAAAATAGCTCGCCCCCTCCGCCCTTTTATCCACGGCACGCTACTGTATACATTCACACATTTTACTTTAATAATGGTATTGTTATTTCTTAAATAAAATAGTATGAATGTATAATATATTAATGTCTAGCAAATGTATAGGTTTTTGGTTATAGTAGCTAAACAATAATTATTTTCGCCTCTATCAAATTGTCCTAGCTATAGTTGTTAGGTTATAACCTAGGTATCTAATATGATCCCAACTTGGGAATATTCCAAATTTTGGTTATTCTAATAAGGAAAAATTTATTTTACATTTTTTCCACCTACTTGCCACGTCAAAACACAATGTATGCGGGTGTTACAAAAAAGTGGGCAAATCCCACAGACCACAGATTCTTTGGGTTAAAATAATGTACTTCAAAATACAGAGTGAGAGTGTTTAAAAAACAATTTTATTAATTTAATTGATTTAATTAATTTATTTTATTTTATTAATAACTACTGTGTTTTTTAAATTAACGCTTAATCTATTCATTTAAACCATAGACGAACGCAGAAAAAAGTTAAGGAGATAAAGTGTATGTACATACAGGGTGTCCCGTTGATAAAAGTTCATAGAACAACTTCATATATTTTGTGCCAAAATATTACGATTAGGTATATTTACTCGTAACTATTTTGAGGTTATCTTTTTGATCTTGCAGCTTCATCATTTAGTGCATCTTTTTATTCTGCAACAAAAAGGTACTCTTGTTTCATAGTAATAAAATAAATCGTTTACATTGAATTCGACAAAATGTGCCCTAAAACACCTGTTAATGTTAAAATGTTACAGATCAACTGTACATTCAAAATGAAGAAAAAAATACCAAATGGACATTGGTCAAAACAACATTCATTTTCTTAAAATAGGGTGTGCAAATTTTGCAGTTTCAATCCAATCCATTTTGAAAGTGAAAAACTTTCGGTACATTCATCATAGGTATTTTTTTCTCAATAGTACAGTTGATCTGTAACATTTGAAAGGGGTAGGTGAAAATTTTATGTTGCGAATGTTGGAGTTAACAGGTGTTTTGGGGCACTTTTTGCCAATTTCAACACAAACGGTTGATTTTATCATTATAAAACAAGAGTTGGTACACCACAGAAAATATTCCGCGTAGCGTATATTTTCTGTGTGGTACACCTTTGTTGCAAAATGAAAGGATCCACTAAAATGATGAATCAAATGTGCGCGAATGGCGCCCTCTGTGAGATACGTAGAAATTGACATTTTCAGCTTATACTTCATTCCAAAAAACATAACAGTGCCAAATTTCAGTTCAGCAACTTGATTATTTTGGGAGATGTAGCCATAATTCAACTTAAAAAATGAACTTCAGTAACCATTGACATTTGACCGATATTTGTTAATCTCAATTGTAATATTTTGGCAGAAAATGTATGAAGTTACTTCTTTAATTTTTTTTACTACATTCCTCAGTTTGTTTATATAAGAAAAAAATCCTTGCTGAAATTCCACTGCATATCTTAAAAAAAAATTATTAATAAAATTCGTTTTTTTTTTTAATTAAACTTTAATTTGAACAAAGTTGACAAACAGGAAATGCTGATGTATGACATGTATAATCGATATAACTGAAGATACAGATTTTGATTAGTTTTAGTTACTTAGATTAAGTATAGAGAACGTTCATAATGTGAAAGTTTGATAGCTATAACAGATCCAGGTATATGATATTTTGATTTGCAGTCAGGTCATAACTAATTCATAAAGAAATCTTATCGCCATATCTGATGAAAGTCCACGGACTTACCTTTACATTTTTGTGGGTATGCCATACCAGTTATGCAACTTAATATTTATGCAATTCTAGTGAAATCAAACACACGTCGAATTACGCTTTTTTGCCTTTGATTTCTCCTACAAGCATTATCCTCTACAGGGTGACCGGATTTCGAGTCTTTGCATGGGGATCTTGGTTATCTTAAGATATACGAGGTTGTTTAAATTGGGGCAAAGTTGCGGAATTTGATGCCGAGTAACATGGTAAAAAGAAATTTTGGCTGCCCCTTCTCGTTTTGAAAATAATGCGAAAAAACTGAAAATTGTCGTTTTAGTTTTTATTTTTTTAAACGAAAACGAATGTCGCAGGACATTTCTAAGTTAAACATTATTAGGGCACTTTTTTACAAGGAATCTAAATATGACCTTGAATTTTTTTCTCGCCTCCCTGGATAAAGATATGACGATCAACTTTTATTTTTCTTATGGGCGCCATATTGTATTTTTGCATTTTTGAAAAGAGGATTTTTTCTGGTTAAAATGATATGTCACACATGTTTTACTTTGTTTTTCTTGCCGTAATATAAAATTAATAGTTTTTGCATAAAGTGCCTTGGAAACAAAAGCCTAGTTACCCATTGTTGCGAAGTGTGGAATATTGTTTAAAGGTTCAGTAAATATTCAGTTAATGTTGAGTTTATTGATTAAATAAATCATAAACTTACCACTAGACTATGATCTGAGATCTTGCTATTTATTCGTCATTTGCCATATAACACATTAACACTAAAAGAGTCAAACTGGAAACAAGAACAACAAAAACATAGACGAGTAGACAATCCTATTTTACAATAAATGTTTAATTTGTCCTCTCTGTTCCTCAAGGCACAATGCAGCACGTTTCCTTAAATTGTTTATGGCTCGTCCAATATCCTTTTGACGTCATTTATATTTGAGGAATAATAAATTTGAATCATGTCACGCTTTTCTTCATGTGAAAATTACATTTTTTCAGTAAAATAATGTATCCGTGACACTTGTAATTGTACTAAACTATCAAACGTTATGGGACTTATGTTTCCAAGGCATTCTATGCAGAAATGTCAAACATTATGGGGCTTATGTTTCCAAGGCACTCTATGCAAAAACGTCAAAGATTATGGGACTTACGTTTCCAATAAGGCACTCTATGCAAAAACGATTAATTTTATATTACGGCAAGAAAAACAAAGTAAAACATAACGTGTGACATATCATTTTAACCAGAAAAAATCCTCTTTTCAAAAATGCAAAAATACAATATGGCGCCCATATGAAAAATAAAAGTTGATCGTCATATCTTTATCCAGGGAAGCGAGAAAAAAAATCCGAGGTCATATTTAGATTCCTTGTAAAAAAGTGCCCTAATAATGTTTAACTTAGAAATGTCCAGCGCCATTCGTTTTCGTTTAAAAAAAATAAAAACGAAAACGACAATTTTCAGTTTTTTCGCATTATTTTCCAAGCGAAAAGGGCCAGCCAAAATTTCTTTTTACCATGTTACACGGCATCAAATTCCGCAACTTTGCCCCAATTTAACCGACTTCGTATCTCTTAAGATAACCAAGATCCCCATGCATAGACTCGAAATACGGTCACCCTGTATATTTCGCCGATCTGTATCTACATTGTATGTCAGAGTGCTAGAAATGGGGATATTAAATTCCCCCGAACTAATCTGGCTTAATCTGCACATAGTAAATATTCCGACATATGTCCAAATTAATTAGATTTTCTGAATCCAGCCTCCCGGCGATATTAATCTAATGTTAACGTGAAATTAATAGGAGCGAGCCAGCAATTGCTGGCTGGGCAGCGGAGTTGTAGGAAATTATAGGGAAAACTATGCAACGTGTAGTTTATTTCTGACGATAACGCTCATTCATCACGCTGGGGATATCATTAGAATGATCCCATAAACTGCGGTGGTCAATAAGTGATAAATTACTAATGAGCGACAGTCAACTGACTAGAAAATCACTTCCTTAGAAAGCTGCTCTCATGCGGTTCTCTTAATCGTTTAAAAAGTGTTTTTTCTATATTTACGCATACAGTGATTCACAAAATCTATAGCGAGAATCTGTGATTTTCATAAGCTATAATAATAAGGTCCAAGGTCAATGAATCCCTTTCAAAAAAAAAATTATTCTTCCACAAATGCACGCAGAAAATGTCCAGAGCAAATTATTGCCATTTTCACGCTCCAAAGGCAAAAATAAAGAAAATACCAAGAAAAAAACTACCACCAGTTGATTTAAGTAATATTTTTAATTAAAATTTTGGTAATATAGATGTAATTTTCCACCCCTCCCCCTCCTAGAAAAGTTTCTGTTATGAAACACCATTATTACTAATTTTAGTACTACTAAATCTGTCACGAAAGTTAGCCCCCTAGTTTTAAGCGTCACGCTACGCCGCTGATTTTAAAAATGGACACAAAAAACACACTTGGGTTAGTAGTATTTAATATCGTGTGTGAAAATGCCACCTTAACATTTTCTCTGAAAAACTGATTTTGTAAAAAGTCAACAAAAAATGTCCTTATTGTAATAGTATTAGGAAGTAGTACTTTAAATGCTAAAAACAAATCAAACGAAATGTCAAGTTGTCTTGAAGTCACAGCTTTACTAATAGGTAATTATAGGAAATTATAGGGAAAACTATGCAATGTAAAGTTATTAAACGAATTTTGATCTCTGCGTCGCGTCACTACGTTTGTCTTTGTTCGACTCATGAATATCGCTCGTGTATTCATTCATCAGTCGGACAAAGACAAACGTTGTGACGCAGGGATCAAGATTCGTGTTAAGAACTTTAGGTATAAATACTCAACCAAACAATTTCAAAATACTAATAGGTACTGTCTATACTTTTGTTTTTAAATAAGATCTTTGGAACGTGTTTGTTTGCTTGTCGACCATACATAGGTATTAGGTAATTGTTCTTATATTTTAGACTTTGTGGCTTTTCAATTCTATTTTAGGCAACGTTTTTCTAGGATTGAGGTGGTCACATCGCAGGTTCCCTATATAGATTAATGCCAACTTAAACTCAATTTTCGGTTGTACCAAATAAATTTTTAATAATGTATATCTGAAATTTCACAATTTAAATTTCTGAGAAGTTTTATCAAAACAAAATTTGGTGAATTATTGCATATACTTATGTTATGGATAGATGTCATTATATGATGAAAAATAAAATTTTAGTTGTCTTCAATTTAGTGAATTTATATTTAAATAGGAATAAAGGTATTTCCTACTTGTATTTGGGTTATTTAAAATTATTATTTAGAATAAAGAAGAATTCAGAATAAACTTAGTGAATTATAAAACGTATAGGAAATTGTTTTAATTTGGGACAATTTTATTAATGGAAATTTTGGAAATTTGATACCGTAAAAATACCTACTTCCAATTTTTCAATTAAAATATTAACACATTTCCTATAGATTTATATAGGTTTGAATAAATTTACATAATTATTGATATTAATTACAAATTTTCCTGGTCTATCTGTTGGGTTGGTTCTCTAACCGCCCACTGAGGTCTCCGCGGTAGTTACTACCCTTTGAATAAAGAAAGAACCCAGGAAGGAGCAAATTTGGACTTAACGCTCGATCGGGACAGTCTCTGCATATGGCTGGATGCCGTTTCCGGTTTTTACAGTGGCGCACACATTTGAGTTGTCTTGACAAACTAATCCAGGCAGAAATCCCCATTTTTCGTGAAATCAGTAGATACCTACAATACAGGCAAAAAATTATAAGGCACGTTTATGTCTTTAAGTTTAGGAATCCTTGATAATACAGCAATTCTAATACATAATTGTAAATTTCCAATTGTGAAGAAGTAGGTACTTGCACAAACGCCTATTCCACTTTGGCGCATGGCCTCAAAAGTTAATTTAAATTACAAAATTACTTACAGATGGATTATTATTCTCAAACATTTTAGTTTTTGCGGCCAGGGAAGAAGTGTGTACCTATAGGAGCAAAAAAAATATTTACATAGTTTATAAGTTTTGCAAAATTGTAGGTTTTGGATTTGGGTTTTTAATTCCCTATTCGCAAATTTAAGCGTGTAGTAAATACGAACTGGCGTATATAATAAAACCAAAAAGTCGTGGGGAAAAGTTGCACAGGGATATATGTATTTTACTGATCGGAATTCCTTTATTAGGCTAGAACCTAAGCGATCCTGATGCGATAAGTCATTAAATTTTGATAAGAAAATATTTTCTAAATTGATTTGATTCACAAAATTCTCGTGGAGGTACTGTGAAACTGCCAAATGGTCCTGAACTGCCTTCATAGGCTTTTAGTTCACAAAATATTGTTGACTTCTCTCTGCCTGCCAGATTACGGATATGAATATGCCTCTAACCATAAACTTCTTGGTAATAATGTTATTGGAACAGCAGTTGTTAATAAACTTCTTCCGGACGAAGTGAATGATTGGTCATCAAAATGTGTCTTATGCCTGTTTTACATTGACAATTTCTTCATGAATTAATTCATGAAGTCACTTCAAGGACAAATTAATATAAAAAATCGTGTATTACACTGTAAATTTCTTCATGAATTAATTCATGAATTTCTTCATGAAGTTACTTCACGAATTAGAGCATGTTTTATTATCCGTCAAGTTTTGCGTGAACTTCAGGAGTACCAACATTGAAAATTTGAACACAAGGAAGGTTATATTTTGATACTGGTTTTTGTTTGAGGCATTATACGAGGAATAGAGGAGAGTACATAATTTTAAAGATAATATTGTTGACTGAAGAAATAATCCTCATCCAACGATAAAATATACTTAGATAAAAAGTGTGTGAAATGTTACAATATTTTATTTATGTATTTCGCTGCCAAGGCTCAGCTCCCTCATTCACGAAATAATCACAAAACTCTTCTCGGGCAGCAACGCAAGCATGTCTTGCGGTGAGCATGTTTGGTAAGAAAGTCCAAATTGAAATATTATATAGTCTTTATAAAGCTCTTCTAGGATGGAACTAGGACATTCGGGTCTCAAAAATTATGTAATGTGCAACATTCTATTGTTATGGTTTGCACTTTTTCCACATTCATATTAATCGTGTCAAAAAAACTCTAAATCGTTTGGCCAAAATGCCAAATGCATTTTCAACTACTCTTCTAGCCAGACTTAATCTGTAGTTAAATATGCTTTAGATGATGACGGATATGGTTACAAAATATGTTCTAATAGGGGAAATGCAGCACAAAAAAATAATTTTGTTATTTATTATCTTGTGTTGGTATTTGCTAGAATCTGACATAAGGTGCCAAAATAATTCATCAATTTCTTCATCAGTGTAAAATAGAACTTATCGTGAATTAATTCATGAATTTATTCATAAACTTATTCATGAATTAATTCATGAAGAAATTGTCAATGTAAAACAGGCTTTACAAATTTTTATACGTTTATGTGCCTCTTCAGATGCAATATTCGCAAATTTATCGTCTTTGACGAATCTTAAGGCCTTCTTACCTTGCTGACATCTGCAAATATAAATATTTTTATTTACAACATAGAAAGAAACACGCCTGTGACATGTTAGCTTTATATTATTCAACATATACAATATGTAGATGTCATATAATATTATGCATAATACATAAGTAATATGTAATAATATAATAGTATTTCGATGACTAATATAGAAATAATTGATTATGACATATTTCCTTAATTATACGTCAAACTAAATCTTATCTTTCAGGGTCTTTAGGAATTCGAAATTGGCAACGGTATTGGATATAATTTACGCGCACCCGGTACAATACGAAGCACACCGTTCCGATGAGAGACACTGTGTAACAAAGTGACGCTCGGAATCGCCCGCTCAGCGGGATATCGATCGAGGGCTAAGGCGAAGGGAGCGGGATCGGGCAGGAGCTAAATATTTGTGAGCGGACTTATAGTATTCTCTAGACTTTGATACTGGCACCTGTCAACGTGTCAGATATCAAAATATTGTGTCAAAACTTGGTTCTTGCACATAGTCGGGGAGCCAGCGACAAAAAAGTGCAAGAGTTTTGGAAAGGCTGATACTTTCAGATAAGACAGTATTTTGGTCATGGACAGCGACGGTACAGTCAGCAAGCCAGGTAGCGGGACACCTGGCGCTGGCGCGCTTGGAAAGGTGTAATTTTAATTAGTACCTCCAAAGTGTTTTGGAAAAGCTAAAAATTCGTAAATAGACAGTCGATACAATACAAAACCCGAGACAAATGGTCAGACAGCTGTCTAATCGAACGCGTGAAGTCAGCATTGCTCGAAACGTGTCGAAAAAATAATGTTCCTGCAAATGATTTGGAAAAGCTGAAATTCGGGTATATATTAATACAGTTAGTCCTATACATAAAACAAATAGTCAGACATCGATTTGATAGAACCCGATCAGCGTCAGCAGCCAATAGAAGGCAAGAGAACGACCGCGTGCGCTTCACGGTAATGAGGGGTTCATGGGTGAATATTTAAACATTCATTATTAATATTTAAACATTCATTATTAATATCATTATATACAGCGTGTCCCGCTGTGATGTCCGGAAGAGGGAAAAGTTTTTTATTCGTTGGTTTACGACAAAAAGTCACTTTTTAGAAAACTTCTGCTTGTTCCAAAGCGCCCAAAACTATTAAAATATTTTTGATTTTTTATACAGGGTGTGTAGTATTTCGAAAAATTTAGAAAATTTTGTTAGTCGCCAAGAGTAAAGGACCGTTGTTTTTGAAAATATCGAAAAATATTGTCAAGGATGTCATTTAGAATCCACAGGGTGTTACAAATTTGAGGTTTCAGCAATTTATGTTGATTTTTTTTAACAAGGCCTGAAACAAAAAGTTTATGCTGAACCTTGATAATAATGTGGACACTTTAAAAAACAGAATAAGGGATACAATTGCAAATATTCGTTTACACGAAATACAAAATGTGTATAGAGAAAATATTAGAAGAGTTGAAATTTGTGCAGAAGTTGGAGGCAATAAATTTGAGAGAAATTTATTTTTGTAAATTTTAATAACATTATTGCGTGCGTAAGTAAATTTTCCATATTGTTAGCAATAAATTAACGTAATAGCATTGAAGAAATTGATTATTGTATAAATTCTGCAAATATCAAATAAAGCAGCACAAACAAATTGCCTGCCCGCCTTGTTTAAATTAACATAAATTTCTGAAACCTTGATTTCTTTTCTTGATAATCTTTTTCGATATTTACAAAAACAACGGTCCTTTACTATTGGCGACTAACAACATTTTTCTAAATTTTTCAAAATACTGAACACCCTGTATAAAAATCAAAAATATTTTAACAGTTTTGGGCGTTTTGGAACAAGCAGGAGTTTTTATAAAAAGTGACTTTTTGTCGTAAACCCACGAATAAAAAACTTTTCCCTCTTCCGGACATCACAGCGGGACACGCTGTATATAATGATATTAATAATGAATGTTTAAATATTAAAAATAAATTACAAATGTTTTTTTAGACGAAATACATGCGAAAGTTTAATAGTCATCACCCATGAACCCCTCATTACCGTGTAGCGCACGCGGTCGTTCGCTTGCCTTCTATTGGCTGCTGACTGATCGGGTTCTATCAAATCGATGTCTGACTATTTGTTTCATGTATAGGACTAACTGTATTAATATACACCCGAATTTCAGATTTTCCAAATCATTTGCAGGAACATTATTTTTTCGACACGTTTCGAGCAATGCTGACTTCACGCGTTCGATTATAGACAGCTGTCTGACCATTTGTCTCGGGTTTTGTATTTTATCGACTGTCTATTTACGAATTTTTAGCTTTTCCAAAACACTTTGGAGGTACTAGTTAAAATTACACCTTTCCAAGCGCGCCAGCGCCAGGTGTCCCGCTACCTGGCTTGCTGACTGTACCGTCGCTGTCCATGACCAGAATACTGTCTTATCTGAAAGTATCAGCCTTTCCAAAACTCTTGCACTTTTTTGTCGCTGGCTCTTGGACTAACAGGGCGATTTCCGTCTCACGTATTCCACAAAGCCTACAGAGCTTTGACTTCTTCCTGGGATTCTTTCAAACACGGGCGTAGCCAGGATTTAGTTTTGGGGGGGGGGGTTTAGTTTGAGAAGTAAATAAAACAACAAAAATATACTTACATGAAATTTAATATCTATATATTCATCCGAAAAACTACGACATATTTATAAAGTTCTTAACTTTAAATGAAATGGATAAATTAATTTCGTTCCTCTGCGCTAAATCTAAAACCATTAAAGAAGAAATCTTCGGCTTTTTCTTTTAAATATATCCACTACTTCATCTGCATGAATTTCTGTTCCATAGTGAATGTTCATTAACCATTAAGTCTGTTTTCAGGCTCGAGAAAGACCTTTCTGGGGTAACAGTGGATACAGGAATGGTAGCCAAGATTTGTAGTAATGTGTAAATATTAGGATAAAGGTTTTTATCGCACATATCAAGGCATTCCAAACTAGATTTCGGGGTAGGCAGTCTTCTTATCAGCATGCAAGTTAGCTGAAGCTTTGATAGCTAAATCCAAATTTGTTTCTTTATTAGAAACCCCTTCACCTTGACTACACCACTTTTTCCAGTAGTCCATACCTTTAGATTTATCACCCTTCCTTTTTTCCCCTCCATTTTTCGACAGTAATAATGATTCACGTATCTATCCTTAACAAGGTCATCGAATAACAGTGCACTAAAATTACTCACTTACACGGTACACTTAATTCTCTTCACTATTCGTTCACCACTTTTCACTTTTATTCGCTTCGAGTTCGCATGGAACAATACTGCCGTAAGCGCGGTCACGCGCCGCGGCGCCGCTTATATAGCAGCCCAGTAGCCGTCCAGAAACTTCCACGAACTTCCACAAAGTTCCGCTCATTTCGACCGAGGGGCGTGGCGAATAATCGAGAAACAACGCAAAGTGTCCCTACAATACAAAATAGTTCGGCTGCAACTGCGTCTGCCTCTCGTCAAAAGATGGCGCTAGGCGCTACTATTCCTACATATATTCAAACGTAATAATAATTTAACTCTTCACTCCTCGTATTTTTTCCATATAATATTAGGTAATATTTTGCTTATTTCGGGGGGGGTTTGAACCCCCGAAACCCCCCCCCCCCCTTGGCTACGCCCGTGCTTTCAAAGGTCCCAACTCCGTTTTCTTGTCTACCCGGCGGGTTGGCCGCCTCACCGCCCGTCTCGATCTCCACTCTACGTCCACTCCACGGCCGTCATTACCGAACTATTCTCGCCCGGCCCGGAGCGAAGCCGATCCAGCCCGACCGGGCCCGATCAACCGGGCAGGTATTCCGTTGTTCTCCGCACCGCGCCGGTGCGTGTGTCGGGTGTCTGTTAAAAGTCGCCGCCGCCGCAACGCCAGGTGGAACTTTTCGTTGGCACCACCTTCCGTTCGTTTCGGGACATGTCGTCGGGCTGGTGTTCTGCACGTATTCCGCCAAACTGCCGCCGTTCGGATCGCGCTTAAAGCTGGATTACAACTTCAAGGGCGACACCGGTGAGTAGCTGTGAAAGGAAATTGGCGAAAAACTATGCTTCTAACTGTAGTAGGGTGAGAACCAGGAATGCACTGGCATACCATTATGGTAATGAATTTTATTTGCCATTGTTTGCTGCAAACAATCATCCGCGTAAAACGATATTAGGTGGGGTTCATCGCGATTGGTTATCTAAGATACAATGGCAATGAATAAATTATAATACTGGATCGGTTTGATGCGGCGAAGAAAAAGTATCCTACTTAATGTGTGTAATCAAATTGTTGTAGTTAACTGTACGTCCGCGAAAGGTTTTTATATGGTTGATCAATTCAACGTAATCACGAAAAAGTAATTTTGTAAAAAAGTCCAGAGGATGTGTTGCGGCAGGTACCATTAAAAAGAACGAAGGACATAGGCGTACGAACTGATATTATACTATAAAATTATTGTATAACAAAGTTATTATAGTGAAATTATTTTAAGAAGTCCTTACTAAGGGACTGTCAATTGGTAATTTGGCCATCCCAAGTTGGCATCAATGCAGCAAAAAATGCAACCGGGTCATAAGTCCAGGTCAGTAACGAGCCCATTTGCACAATGAATAACTGCTAATAACACGAACAAGGACAACACAGATAACGGTAAAACTCACTAAACGTACAAAACCCGCGAATATTTTCACTGCCCAAAGTTTGAACCCTTTTGAACGATCCGGAAAACCTTCGCTGTCACTTTCACAACACCGAAATAAAATTTGCCTGAGTACGCACCATAGACGCAGCCGCAAGTAGCTGATTATACCAACATACCAAAATTAAAGTGTTTCCATGACGTTTGAAATTATTATTAAAATGAGTTGTAGTTATAGTTATTTTTATTTGTAGCGGTATAATCGTGATTGCAATAGGGTTTTTATTTTAGTATGTTCTTTATTTCGTATCACTTGGGAAACCTTTTCACATCATAAATCAATGAGTGACGTCAGTAACTGATTGAGATACAACATACACCAATGTTATACAGAAAATTCCTAGGGATTTTGTGGAGAATGTCATCTGACAAAATCGGGACTTCTTACAGTAATCGTGGTATACTACCAAAACCAAGAGGAATTTGTTACCAATAATCGTTCTGGTCATTCCTAAAACATTTTCTTATACAAATAAATGCTTGCAAAAATATTTTATTTTTTTCACACCCTGATAGTGCTCTGGTACAGGGTAGTTTTTACATGGAGTTAAAAATTGAACTCCAGAGATGGTTTTCTTCTAATGTTCATTTGGTGGATGGTGGATGTATCCTGACCTCCATCTAGAACCTTTATTTTTGGAGATACGAAAAAAGCTTAGAGACGAAAATTGTTTAGATTAGAAGTACTGTCGGAATCCAAAAATTATATCAGTTATTTTAAAATATCCGATATATGACTAACTTTGGGCTCTATTGGAATCATTATCTGGAAAAACAATTTAACGACGCAATTTTTATAAAGCAAAATGTCCCATTATTCAATTTGATGACACACTTGCGCCAGATTGAGCAAATTGTTGTTAACATATTTGTGATTGGCATAAAATGTATAGTTAAGATCCATGGAAATATAAGTAGATAATATAAATTATGACGTTAAATTAAAGTAGACATAGCAGGCTTTCAAAATTTGGAAAAAAAGCGGCTTATGCGCACTGAATCGAATGTCGAATAATCCCGAATTATTGTTATTTTTCAATAATAAAAAGATGCGAAAATCGTATACACATTCTTTTTTAATACCTATGAAAATAAATTACAAATAGTTAGGTAATATTTTCAGGGGTAATATAATAAGTGGTGTGCCTATTACCGATAATACCTTTCGTTAATTTTACGAATTATAACCCCAAAGCTGAAAATACCACACGACTGGGCATCAGGAGTAGTATTTTCTTAGCACTGGGATTATTAAATTAACAAAAGGTATTATCTTATTATAGGCATGCCACGAGTTGTATTTAGGAAGAGGATTTAACAACAATTTATTGGTTCATGTTGACAGGCGTTGAATTCTCAAGTAACGTAACAGGTAGTGTCATAGTAAAATATGGTAAAATTATACAATAAAGTTCAGTAAACTAGAAGTTCAATGAATATACCTTCTTTGCTCAACAAGCAACACCACATTCTTCAACATTTCATATTTTCAGCTTCTGCATTTCAGCTGCAGCATACTGCAACCTTACAAAAATATTGTCGGTAATTTTACTTAACTTTTTATAGTAAATAATACAGAGGAAACCGACACTTTGCTTTTTAAAAAATGCGCCAATAAACATTTTTTCCAGTTAATTTCATTTGTGATCCCAAGGGAGCCCAACTTTAGTATATCTGATATTTAAACAATGAGACGATATTTCATCTTTGGCACTTCTTGTAAACAATTTTCATGTAAACTTTTTTGTGTACTCTTTGTGTGAAGTACCAACTATCATGGTAGGTACTCCGCCCATGTGTGTGATTCTAACTAGTCCGCAAACTAGTACCCCGACAAAAAACGCTTCGTATTAAACGAGAAGTGGACGTGAAGACCGTAAAAATTTCAAGAACTTGAAATGCCAATGATACTACATTCCTGTGCTACTCGCCATAGAGCCGAAGAGCTCAGTCCAGCATATGTGCTGGAGGTTTTTTACCAAGTAATTGCTTAGCTTGTCGGCGACTCGCGTAGGGCTGATGAAAGCCAATGAAGGCAGAAGTGAGATAAAGTACAATATAGATTTTACCAAAAAAAATGGTGCAAAGCAATAAAATAGAAACCAAATAAGGTAGAAACCCACGAAAAAATTCAAACAAGAAGAAGAAGGATTAAAATTAACCTTCCTTTTGTAGTGCCAGTTTGGCTTTAAAATTATCGATTTTGTAGAAATGTTTATATCGATACAGGATGTGCTATTAATAAACTGTATGAACTACAGGGATATAGGAAAAAAATATTTAGATTTCTAATAATTATTGAAATAATAGAATATAAGTATAGTACAAACTCTAATAATTAAGGTTATGATGTCGAATCACAAAATATAAAGAAAATCACTATACTACCTTAATTATTCAAAGATATTTTCAAATTTCTAAGATTGTGGGTATACCTTGGGCTTTGATAATGAGCATGACTAGTGATTTTAGTAAGATAAATTTTAAAATTTTAATCCAGGGACTCTTGAAAGTAAGGGACCCAGCATGTCACAGTCTATCACATAGGAAAAGTGAAGCCTTGAGTGGAAGTTTGTTTTCTGTCGACTCCAAGGAGACCACAAGGGGCTGGTACAAGGTTATGTTATATATCAGTGTCCAACTGCAATCAGGTTTTATGTGACATGCCAGTGCCATAGATTTTAAAGGACCCAAAATATTTCCCATCATAATTCACAAATTTTAAGTTTTCTAACTTCCAGATACTCAGATGTGTCAATTAAAGGTAATGAGGCCGCCTGTAGTAGTACCAATAATTGCAACCAGATTATTCCTGTATCACCTTTAGTATAATCTTACAATTCCCATTACATGGGAATTACGTATAAGTAGGTAGTTCAAAACAAAAACCGTATTTCGTAAATTTTAAATTATTAAGCAGGTAGCTTCGGGTCTTTTTTAAGAGTTCTTATCTACGACTACAAGTTTATTTAAAGTTTTTAAGGTACCTTGGGAGAGATATAAAATTACAAAAATTTTATAATGAACACCGAGAAAAACTACATGATTAGAACTACTAGACCTAATCTTATTAGTCCATCCAGAAATCTGTGAAAGTTCTTTGGGTAGATACATTCAACAAGGGAAGAAAGTTCAAGTATACATAATATTACAAATGGATTGAGGAACCTGGTAACAAGGTGCAATAGCGACAAATTCTTAAATAAGCAAAATCGGCACTAAGTTACCATACTTATTACTTAAATTCATGGAAATAATTGCTGGAAATCAATTTCAACTACAAAATAAATTTGTTTCATCTGACAGATGCCATATTCTGCATTTGTAGACACAACATTGTCAAGTCTAATTTTTAGAAATCATAGAAACCATTATTAATTTTTACTAACAATCAAAGTACTTGTTATATTCATAGATTCTCCAATAAAATGGCATACTTGGCATCACTGATACTATTAGAATAAGGAAAGAATAGGCCTCACTTTGGAAAGTATATCTAATGCTGGGTTCCCTTACTTTAAAGAGTCCCTGTTTTAATCCTACTTGCATATATATTTTTTACATACATAATAGGTAGGTACCTATGTAGTTAATTTTTGGTAAAAGTACTTCAAGGTTCAAGCAACCGTCGTTGTTACTTTCTAACACATACAAAAATAGATAAACACACCTATAATATAATGTATGTGTATAATATGGGATACGGGTGATATTTGATCTGAGCTGTTTTACCAAATTTGCCCAGTGGGTGTATTTGCCAGAGTGAAAGCTGCTTTTTTGTACCTACATGAAAGATTATGTTCAATTAAAGGTACAAAGTGGAGTGCTTTTGCTTGTTCAGACACAATGCATTTATCATCTTCTTGTATTTATTGTGCATTGTACGCCTACTTGAAACATGCTGTGCCTAGCCTTGCATACCGCGCTGTAAATTTTGCCCAAGCGCTTACAATATCAATTTTTTAAACCAAGAACTCTTTAAGCAAATATCTCAATGACTTTACCAAATTACCTAAGTACATGTTATGTTAATAAGCACAGTATAATGAACTCAGTTAAGGTACATACATTATATCTACCTTTTTTATTGAAATTTTTAATTATTTGTCTATTTTTTATAGTTAAATTTTAAGGTTATACTGATTTAATTTAGCAGAATTATGCATTTGCCAGCAGTTTTTGCTCGTATGAGGACAAAAAAATTACGCGTGCAAATGAGAATGAGGTCACGTGACTTGAAGAAACTGTCAGCTTTGACATTAAAAAGAAAAACTTAAAATTCGTGACTTATTTGTCAAAATATTTATTTTCAAAACTTTTATTTTATGTATGCGTCTTAAAAAAATTTGTGGTGCTTGATGCTAAGTTTATCTCATTTCTGTAATATAATGAAATAAATCCGATTTATGAATGCAGATCAATAGTAAAAACAGGTGAAGAGAAAAACATTAGATAAAATAATTGTTTAGTTAGGTAATAATAATTATTACCTACTTAACAATATTCAATTATTTAATATAATATATTATAAATAAGTGCAAAGGAAACAAGTTTTGCTAATAAAAAATTAAGTCAAATTTGAAAGTTATCATACGGACTTTATGGATCACATTGTATATACACCAGTCAGTTTTTTTGGTACTAGTTGACCTTGACTATTTAAAAAAGTAGCTATAATTGTTTTGACAACAAACAAACGTCAGTAGTTAAAACCTAAACCATGAATATTAAAAAGATGTTTATGGAGGCAATACCAGCAACAATAGGTTTGAAGTTACTTTATTCGAGAAGAGATTTCATAATTTTGTATACAGCTATTTTTGGGGTGAGGCCAAGTAAAGATGAAATAAGTTTTTTGTATAAGAAATCAGAATATGTAAGCATAGAACATCTTCAAAATTTTGTGTTTAATAAAGTGGAATGTTTCCACGACAAAGAGCTGCACTTTTTGGGAATATTCCGGAAGCTGGAGCGAAATGGAAAGTGTTATTTCACATCAGATGACATAATTGAAGCTCTGAAGGTGTCTGAAATGAAAATGCCGCCTTCTAAGCTTGTGGAGTATTTCAATACAATTTGTGTGGAAAATAAAATCATGGATTATTTCTCATTTAGAGCACTGTATTACAAAATTGTGAATAAATCCTGTTGATCAATAAGTCTGATAGCGAACGAATTTCTCCTTTTGAAATAGCAAATTTTGGGTGAGGAAGCATATAATTAATTAATCTGCATAAATAAAGCGATGATTTACACACCATTATTCGAAAAACAATTGGCTGCCTCCTGGGAAATTCGCACGAACAGCGGTAAAGATATTGAAAAATTGGGTCGACTTTCTTAATAATCTCACCGATCATGCAACGTTCGTTTCATGGAATAAAAAATGCAGATAATAACGTTACTCATATTAATATACGAAAAATAACGGGCATTCATATGTATCGGAATCTTCAATATTAATGATAATATGTAGTTATTTGTGTACCAAGTTCGATTTTTTATAACGAGTGTGGACTTTACAAGAGTTTTATTTGTCATAATAATTTGAAAAGGATCACCCATCCATGAGCCGACCCCGCGCGCCGTTGCTTTGCCGCTATATCGCTCTACCTAGATCGGCGCAACTGACCTTTAGGCTTCGTCTGGTCGCTTTCTGGCAGTTGACCGAGTTTTGAATATTTCGCCAAGACCGACTGATATAAAAATCCTACAATAATTACCTACTTTGGTGGCGATTTCTGAGCTTTTAATAACTGTTTTGAGACTCTTTAATGCTAATAAAAAAGCTTTTTTTAAAAGTTGCTATTTTTAATATTGATAGATTAGGTATTATCATTGAGTAATATTTTAATAAGGTAAATATACATAATATATTATTTTACTCACTGGTACCTATTATTCTCTAAATTGTTCAGTGAAATGAGTATGAGAAATGTATTAATAGTAGGTACCTATGTAGGTATCTTGAGGTAATAATATGCCTTGAATTTAAAATACTTAATTGTGATTAATTGCAATTTTATTTAATGCTGTTTTTCCAGGCAATGACATGCCTATCTACCTAACTGATCATACAAGATATAGTATACATAACTTAACCATATACTCGTACACTGAAATAACTGTACCCAGTCTTGTATTGTTATTATTTCATTATTTTCAATTATAAACATTATTCTCATAGTTAACCTTTCTGCCGATTGTTCTGAAACTGAAACTAAGATATTATAATTTAATTTCATTTTATGCTTCATTTTATTATAAAAGAAATGGAACATGGGAGTGTACTGACACAAAGACAATAATATATATATATTTTATGAAGAATATGGCCTACATTAATTTAATTATTGCATTTTTAAGTTTAAAAACCTTAATTTAGTAGATATACACTAGTTACTATTGAATGTTGAATGATAGAGACATTTTGTGATTTTGTTCTAGTTTTTGTCGAATTATAAATTAAAATTTGTTTTAAAGCCATATTTTTATTGATGATGGTCTGTGCCTGTGTCTGTTCTGAATGACATCAGAAGAGGAGAACGATTTATCAATAAAATGTTTGGCTCCAAAAACCCCCTGTTGAGATTGGACTCCTTAAAAAGGGTTACCCAATAACAGTTGATATTTGGCTATTGATTTTAATAACTTTTGCGTCAGTTTCATTAATTTATATACCGTGTGGGCTGAAAAATTGTGCCCTTTTTTGTTTTGCCTATATATTTTTTTCTACACTTTTTAGATACTTAAGTTGCCCTTTCTAAGTAACTTTTGTCTGGAACGTTTTATTGTTTTTTTTTTCGATTACATTTTGTAGGCAACAATATACAGAAAATTAAAGAAATTAATTTACTCAAAGTGGACGACGAGCGACGGTCATTTGTTTTCTATATATTAACGTAAAACAAACAATACTAACAATGATTTATTATAGGATATCTATAGGTATATATTATCTATCTATATATATTTAAAAAATTAAATAAGTAACATAACAATATATTTACGTAATTAACAGAATTTACGTTTTACGCACACGAATTACCTAAAATTGAATACATACTCGTAGAAATTAACATTAGTACAGAAAAAAGGCTATAGTTTCTGTGTCTGAAGTTAGGTTAGACTCTTTAAAGTAAGGGGACCCAGCATTATACTTTCCAAAGTGATGTCTATTCTTTCCTCATTCTAATGGTATCAGTGATGCCAAGTATGCCATTTTATTGAAGAATCTATGAATATAACAGGTACTTTGATTGTTAGTAAAAATTAATAATGGTTTCCATGATTTCTAAAAATTAGACTTGAAAATGTTGTGTCTACAACTGCAGAATATGCAACTGTCAAATGAAACAAATTTATTTTATAGTTGAAATTCTTTAATTGTCGCATCTGAGTATCTGGAAGTTAGAAAACTTAAAAATTGTGAATTATGATGGGAAATTTATTGCCCCCTTTAGAATCTATGGCACTATCTATCACATAAAACCTGATGGCAGTTGAACACTGACATATAACATAACCTTGTACCAGCACCAGCCCCCTTGTGGTCTCCTTGGGATCGACAGAAAACAAACTTCCTCTCAAGGCTTCACTTTTCCTATGTGAAATGCTGGGTCCCCTTATCCCTGGAACCACATAATATCAAGGTTATGGTTACGCCTTCGTCACAAGTTCTGACATTTCTGCCAGACATGCTAAATACGTCCCAGCAGATGTGACTGACCCTGTACATAGGAACCCAGGCGCCCATCTGAAGAAACAAACACCTGAAGCGTGTCTTCCACACACCAGTAACGTTACTGCTTCCGGTCTGGCCCGCGGAACACCTCGCCGAGATAATAACAAACGCGTCTAAGATTCCCCCCCACCAGAAGAAGTCAGACACCCAACAACAGTCGGACACAACAATGCCCGCGGCGTTTTAGTTCTTCGTTTGTTTTGGCATGGGCAACTCGGATTTTGAGTGCGCGCGCCGACAATGGTAGAATTGCGGGTTACGTCACCCGCGAAAGTTGCGCGCGTTGGCGACGGCCGTCTTTTGGTGGAAAAGTGACAGTGCTGTGCGCGGAACAATTTAATTAATTAGTGGTCTGAATATTGAACAGCCGACAATGTAAAAACAATAGCGGATAAACTAATTTATGGAATTGATTAGGTTAATTTGCAGGGATTAATTGTGTGGAAGTTCGTGGGTGGTTGATCTATGACACATTAGATACAAAAGAGAGAAAATCAACGATTCCCTTAACGATTACATTGTAAAAAAAACGAAAATATACCTAATATCTTGTAATTAAAAACGAGACCTTCGGACAGCATTAGCAAAATACTTAAAATAATCCAACCTTGATGTAACGATTAAACGTACCTAATTTCGGCATGCGGTATGTTCATCCTTGCCTTGCCCACATTCTTTCTTGGCGTAATAATGTTAAAAATGTATAGATTCGGAATAACGTTAAATATTTTTTATTGCAGTATTGTTAAAGAAACAAAAAATTTGAGAAATTAGAAATACCTATCACTATTTGTACAGTCTTAAACCCTACAGGGTAATATATCCAAGACTAACACCCCCTTCCCCTTATTTCTTTTTATCTTCATATTTTTTTATCCAAAAAAAAATGTAGGTACCTATTCCTACGTAATGCTTCCTACATATTCCAAATCTGCTTTCAGATTGGCCGTTTGAAAGATATGAGCGATTAATTTTTTTTTCAAAAATTTCAAAAAATAAATATACAGGGGAAAGACGCACTTTGCCTTAAAAAAAAAATAAAAATTGCAAAAAAATAAAAGAATCAAAGTATAGGCCGTACCTTACACCGAAAAGGCAATTTACCTTATAAGCAGAAAATTATTTTTTTCATACCAAGGCATACTGTGATTTTTTGAAATTGAAAATATGACAGGAATTACTTTCAAATCGAACTGGACGGAAGCCCAAATGGTCAAATTTCAACTCATCTTGTCTTTCACTGCTCTTATCCTGGGACATCCTGTATATGCATTCATTTCTATCAGGCTAGTTTGCATAGGCTTAGCCCCCCCCGGACATTGTTAAGAGATGTATCTATCATTGAGAAATACTATTTGAAGGGTTTCAAAGTTATAATATTATCATAGAGAAAGATTTTTTTAATACCTGTACTTACTATAAATAATAAAGGATGTTTATTTAGTGTAGTGGCATATCAGGTAAATGATATCAATTGAAATATGTTACACATAAGCATTTGAAATTCATGAATACATGACTTCCAGAAATGTTCTCCTAAAATTTACTCTTCGTTCGTCTATTCTGAAACACAATACATATTAACGACAACATAGATTTAACTTTGCTTGTCATTCGTTCAACTCTAGTGTGTAGTGTGTAACAAAAATAAACTAAACAATTATCTACGATTTTTGCTGTCTCTCAACTAAAAAATAACGTTAAGACGGGTGATACATTTAAGGTATAATCCATTTACCAGATTTGGAAATACCCTATACCTAGTTCCTTTGCACTATCAGTTTACTTCGCCATTAATTATTTAATAGTGGCTACTGATTTTAACAAGCAATAAGTATTGATATGGAGGTACTACTACCAAAATAATGTATCTTTCATAAACCTATAAATTTTAAAAGCAGTCTGTGTTGACTACAACCTCCTAATTCCATATTTTAGTTTACCTATGTGAAATGTTCGATAAAATTTATAGTATAGATAGTGATATTGAGTTTTACCAGTGCAAAAATCAGTAAAATGCCACCATGTGATGGCATCTGGTCGGACTGTGAGACAAGTGAAACACGGTGAAAAGTTAAGAAGATCACAAAATTCACTCAACCCGGTCTCTGGACCGGAAACATCGCCCTTCAGTGCAAAGAAGTCGCCAGATGTCGCCAGGGTTGTTAAGACTAGTGCGTTTGGTATGTTTGTAAAGATAAGAAAATCTCCAAATGCAAAGTCCCTAATAATTGGTTCGAGTGCAAATCTCTTCAAATCTTTAAAATATCGATGTAAATACATGGGTGTGCGTATAATCTGAAAAATACACATTTTAGAAAACAGGAAAGTTTTATATTAGGAAAATAAATCGGTACAAATTTTGGAGACAAAATTCTCAGCCTAATTAAACATTCCTTAATTTGGAAATAATTTCTTTATTTTGCGGAGCAGTGGAGTAGGTATATCTAAGTTTGAATATTTAAGTAACCTCATATAAAAAAAATCCATATGAGGGAGAAGCTACATAGATCCATTACATCTTTTCTAATATTATTTTTCCGATTTATTTCCACGGTTATCTTCAGCAGCAACCAGTATGATGTTTCCTCATTTTTTATAGTAGGTAACTAGAGAACAAAGCGGCAAGTGTGACATATCCAATTAAATGGTACTTTATTCTTAAAGAACTAATAATTGCTTAAATTTTATTGCCATCTTAAGAATTTATAGTTTTTATTATTTCAATATTATCTGCAGGATGATTTTTTGGGTCTACCACAGCAATTTTCTCGCTTATTTTGCGCCTAAGAATGAAAAACGAAGAAAAAAACAATTTGATGCCTCAAAAGAATGGAAGGCACAGTATTTTCTGAAACTTTTTCGATGCCATCAATTTTCAATATAAAAGTTTTCTTCTAGCTCTTACAATAAATATACCACGACCACCGTCGACTACTAATAGTTTTGACCAATTTTAGGGTTTTTTATACTGCGCGAGAAGTTGGCCATGGACTTCATTTCAAACCAAAAGGTACCAAAATACTCTTACTTGCCTTTTAGACTAGCTTTTCTTATTAAAATCTATGAATGTATGCCATGTAAGCTTGTCGAATTAAAGGAACATAACAAGCAAGTATTTTATTTCATTTTGGATATTAAATTCGTTATTTTTTGTATAGTTTCATTTTATAAAAAAAATTCCAACAATGGTGTTTTTTGCTTTAATCCACCCTGTCGACTTTTTTCGTCATGTCATGTCCAGGTCAAGAATTGTCACGTTTTTATTTTTATATTTTTAAAATAAGCGAGAAAATCGCAGTCCTAAAAAATCAACCTGTATAATGTATTGGTGCCATGATTCTACAGTTATTATTTAGTTGCTTCTTAAAAATTTATACCTAATTCTGAGAACTGAAAATATATTTTTATATAATTATTATATACCTGAATAAATTAAAACGTTAAATATAAATGATGCCGTTATTATTTTCATCACGGTGGCTTTACATTATTTTGTACACGGTGGTCTTATATTATTTTATTTCAACAATGAAATGTTTTTCGTTCGCTACATACCTATCTACCCAAAAAGTTCTAAAATTTTACTGTAACTCTAAAATTACAGTCTTAAGAGGCAAATTTATATATAGAAAACCATAATTATTATTAGGGTCTAGCCCTAGGTTTTATGACGACCGTGTACCTATATATAACGCCAAAATTTATTTTGGAAGCTTCCAGTAATCCGACATTTTTACAAACGTCGAAACGTCTCCAAAAGCTTTTAATATGAATTAATTGCCATCAATTTTACATAAGCATTAATTTTGGGATTCCTCCTAACTGGTTCCTTTCATATTTTCAATACGATTACTACGATTTAGCACAAATTAATAGGAATTGATGAATGTATCCGTTATAGAATACATTATAAGTATCTGATTTATAACTTTATCTGTGGAATGATTTGTACGGTATTAATTCACAAATTCAATTTCTTCACGTTTGTTATTTAAAATATTTGTCTTTAATTTTCAGTCGAGGTGGAAGGTTATGGGCCTTACAAGCCAGTACCTCCACCAAAGCCTCTGCCCCAGCAGCCGTCTGCTTCCCAGCAACTGCACCAGCCATCTTGCCTTACCCCTCCACCTTACAGGTAAGACATTCAGACAAAAAATTCTGAAACTTTAATAATATAATAACATATTTTTAGAATGCCACCATATCCCCTGTACAACGAGCCTAACATACCTGGAGCTGCCTCAAGTGGTTTAGAGCATCCGATAGCTAGTTCAAGCCCAACCGGTAACCAAGGACTTCACACGCATTCCAGTAAATTTCCTGTAAGCATTACCCACATTTCAAATATCAAAAATGAAAAGTCTTGAAAAATTACAGAGTAGCGAATCTTTATACTGTTACGGAGCAGTCAAGCGAGAGATGGTAAATTCAAATTTCGTGAAAAAAAAACGCTAAAAGGTTTTTGCATAATGAATTTCTCTAAAAATTACCAAAATTCAAGCATAACGTCTTCTTTTGGACATTTAAGCCCGATTTAAATTGTTACAGTTGCGTCACATTTTTTTTCTTCAGTTACCTGGTTCTTGTTCTTTTATCTGAGTGATAAAATAATATTTGAATTTATTGTTTATCTAGCAAAATTGTTCATTCGAAATTCTGGCAAAACTATGAAGTGCCTAGAAAAATTTTGCATTATACAAGGTGAGTCATTATTAATAATGGCACATAGTGCAACCGCATATATTTTGCGCGCCAAAATATTACGATTGAGGCTAATATGCCTTATAGAAATGTTGTTTGTTTATGAGATACAGGGCGTTGAAATTTATTTTTCAAAATTTCATTTTGACTACATCTCCCAACATAATCAAGCTGCTGAACTGAAATTTGGCACTGCTATGTTTTTGGGGATGGAGAATAAGCTGAAATGTCAATTTCTACGAATCTCACAGAGGGAGCAACTTGCGCTGTTTTTGGATCGTGCTTTTACTCGTACCTTTTTTCAGGTTATCTTTTTGATCCTGCAGGTCCATCATTTTAGTACATCTTTTCATTCGGCAACAAAGAGGTACGTACTCTTGTTTCATAACGATCAAATCAACCGTTTGCGTTAAAATTGCCAAAACGTGCCCCAAAACACCTGTTCATTTCAATATTCGAAAAATAAAATTTTGACCTACCGCTTTCAAATAACGACTATACCATTTAAAGCGAAAAAAAAACAAAAAATGTTCACTTTCACAATGGAACGGATTGAAACTTGACAAAATTTGGACACCCTATTTCAAGAAAACGAATGTGTTTCGACCAATGTTCATTTGGCATTTTTACAAGCTTTTATTTAACTTGCCCTGTTAGTATGTATGTATGTATGTATGTATGTATGTATGTATGTATGTATGTATGTATGTATGTATGTATGTATGTATGTGTGGGTCGAATCTTGCAAGTTGAATTAAAACCACTCTCTTGACATCCGATTGAGCTGAAATTTTGCATACGCCTTTAGTTCTGGTGACAATACAATATGCAATACTCAATATTGTAATACTTCCAACTTCCAAATGGCCATCGGCACAATATCGTGGAAAAGATGCACTAAAATGAAACTAAAAAAGATAACTTGAAAAAAGTTACGAGCAAAAGCACGTTCCAAAAACAGCACAAGTGGCTCCCTCTGTGAGATACGTAGAAATTTTCAGCTTATTCTCCATCCCCAAAAACATAGCAGTGCCAAATTTCAGTTCAGCAGCTTGATTATGTTGGGAGAGGTAACCAAAATGCAGTTTCGAAAAAGAAACTTCAACGCCCTGCATAGGCGGTTCTAGACCTTTTGTTTTGGGGGGGGCTTACAAAACAAATTATGTTAACAAGTACCAAGATTGTTTCACATAACAAAATATACTTACATATTACATAATTACTATAGAAAATCCTAATACATATACATAAAAAAGATGCAAAAATAATATTTTTTTAATAAAAACGTTAATGTTAAAAATGTTTGACACCAGTGGGAGCTACAACCGTGTTGTTACCAGTCCAATGCTCTACCAATGAACTGAGATAAAATCCCCACTAAATTAAAAATAATAATCGTTCTTAGTTGTGTTAGTAGCGGTTTGGTGGCGAAGAATAAATTTGGGGGGGCTAATTCAAGAGTTGGAGGAGCTTAGCCCCCCAAGCCCCCACCTACAACCACCTATGACGCCTTGTATCTCTTAAACAAACAACATTTTTATAAGGCATATTAGCAGTCAACGATATTAGCCTCAATCGTAATATTTTGGCCCAAAATATATGCGGTTGCACTGTGTGTCATTATTAATGACTCTCCATGTATATACTTTTTGTTTTTTTTTTTCATGGATATCCCAATTTTTAGTTAAACAGATAAACTCAATATGCCATCTCAGACATAGATATCCCAGCAAAGAATGTTTTCAACCATGGAGAATTTTATTTATAAACTGGAACGCAGAAAATAATCGAGGTGACCCAGCTTTTTGTCGTAATTTCAACGAGAAAAACATGAAAATTATGCGTTCGTTATTCGCTCGTTTTACAAACGAGTTGTAGTGGAAATGGGTTCGTTCACACTTTATTCATCAGGCCCGGGTATGTTTTCCATAAATTCAGTGCTTGACTTGCTCGAATAAGGCGCCCTAACAGCTTATAAATATTTCAAGATTTTAGAATTCCAATCAACAATAATTAATTTTATGCGGTTAACGACATGCTAATCAATCAATTAGCCAATGAGTTATGGCGTATCGATACTCACATTTCACAAGTAATTTATATTTAAAATTCCAATAGATATTTCCTGAATAGGTCGAAGAAATTTAATTAGTTATTTCTTATACTCTCACTCTTATACTCCCACTCTTATACTCCCACTCTTATACTCCCACTCTTATACTCCCACTGTTATACTCCTATATTTTTTGCCGTTTTCTTTACAATATACGTACTAGGATAAGTGGGCACTTCTAGTTAACTGAACAAATAGTATAATTCAGTATCCACCTTAGGTAGGGTATGAAATCGAAATCAGCCAATCATAGTTAAGCTTTCTCGATGCCTGCTGATAAGTTTTAAAATCAAGCAACCCTTGAATTTTGTTCCGTTAAATGGTTTATTCCTTTTAATGAGAATTCAACGCCTGCCAATATAAACCAATAAAGTGACATAATTTGTGAACTACCTATTAGCCAATCAGGTGAATATTTCACCTGCTAATACCACTAGGTAGTGGTAATCGATAATTTTTTCGAAAGCGCTGTTTTGCCTAGAAAGATCATGAGTATAAATTGGTCTTTTATTTTCTGATCGAGGGATTTTATCTCTGAAAATAAAAGCCCAATTTGTACGAGTGGTTTTGCTAATGGGCAAAATAGCGCTTGAGAATAAAATTATTTAGAAAAATTTCCGGCACGAGTGGTATATTTGTCTAGATTATTTCACGAATGCGATTTAATAATTTCTGTTTTGATTTTTTCTATGTTTACATTTCCAAAACGACTCATTTTGAATCAGTTTATTGACAGCTTTGACTGTAGCGTCATTCGAGTAAACAAACATGACGCTTGGATGTCCAAGGCAAATGCGATTATACCTACATCCCGTCAGCGTTGCTTTATTTTCTGAATGTGTCATAAATTTAAGGGTCTAATAACAAGAATTTAGCAATGTAAAAGTTATATAAATTCATTGATACACTGCTTATTGACACCGTAACATAATTTATAAGATGCACAATTTAGAACAGTGTAAAACACACCAATTTTAAGAAGTACGTGTTTGTATCGAACAGATTCGCGGTTGCTAAGCAACGATGTGATAATTGCACAAGTGGTATTACCGCGATAATTTGCACAAGTGTAATTATGCGCTAAACCAATATCGTTAAATAATTAAATTTTTTGCAGTTGTTAAATTCTCTTCCTAAATACAACTCGTGGTATGCCTGATTGCCTAATGCAACTCGTTATAATCCCAGTGCTAAGAATCTCATCTTTGAGATTATACCTGATTATAATTTGTAAAATTAACGAAAGGTATTATCAATGGTTGGTTTTACTCGTTCGGCTATGGTATTATCGATAATAAGCACACCACTTGTGGTTATGTTAACCATGAAAATTTGGTTTTTTCATAGGTGAGCCTTACTCATCGTAGATACCTTCTCATTTTATTAATAAGTAGGGTTGCTTATATACCTACTCGAACTGAAATTACAATGAGCCACAAAACAATGGGAGGTTCCCAGAAAAGTAAACGACCTGACTTGCTTTTCTTCGGTCGAGCATTATATTTCAACTAGAGAATTATTTACAGCTAGGTTTCATTAAGGAAGAATCTCGCGAAAGGCGTCATTTAATAAGCTATAAAATTGACTATAAAAGCAAGTAACATTGTTGAACAGTAAATCAACATAAAACATTCATATGTAGAGGCACAAACTCCTATTGCATTCAGACCACACAAATAGGCACAACAAAAAATATAGACTGAGATAAATTTGTGAAGAAAATTGAAAGAGTAGGTACCTAGATAAGAATTTTTTAAATAAGTTGCTGTAGTTAGCTCTTGTTCTTACAGTTTGGCAACCAATTACTCAACATTTCTGATTTTTTTATGCGGCGCTTTATTTCTTTCATAGCCAGCTGTCAATTTTGCTCGTTTAAGCGTTGATAAAGTCAAGCATAATTTGTCACAGGTTCCAAGAAGAACAAACAAAACTGAAAATTCCTTCCTGCCTTTTGTTTGCTTCATAAATCTTGTAGCTTTATCTTTGCATCAAACAATCTTTATGACTTCCGGACATTACCAGGATACCTTTTATATTTTTTCTTTATCGCAACATTAGGTACGTTCAGCTCTTAAGCACGCAAAAACCAAGAATTTTATCTTCAAAGCAATTTGCCTCCTTGAAAATGATCTTCTTGTCCGTTTCTTGAGAACTATTTATTTCGCATAATCAACAGCCAGTGACAAACAATCCGTTGATTCATTGATTCATTGATGGTAGTTCATGGTCATAAACCATCAATATCACAGCGAAAAAACTGACGAAAACTCTCATATTTCCCATTTCAGATTGAAAGAGAAGTGATTCTCTCGAGCACAGACAAGAACTCCAAAATACCAATCCTCCACGACTACAAGAAAAGGTCGAAGGGTGCCGTGGCTCCAGACGCCCCACCAAAACAAATGGCTGCCTGGGCAGAAGGCCAAGGCCACCAGATCATGCCAGATCAGGTAATTACCACAATCGCGCTATAAGGAATCAATCTGTTCGCAACCGTTTATCGACCAAGTACGGAGAACAAAACATACCCGCTTGAATTTCAATCGTCGTAAATATAGAAGCCGGTATTCTTGTTTAGATTGCTTCGGCTATATTTGCGCTTCTCGAAAAAGGACGTCCAGGTCTTCATTTGGCATGCAGCGGATTGTCTCAGCCGTAGGCCCGCAGTTATACCAGGAAAATCAATCATTCTTTTCAACCAGCGTGCGTCGGGGCGCGGCGACGACGTTTGAATTATTTAGATCGGGCGCTCGTTTTATTGTTTTTTAATCTGAAGATATGGCAGGACAAATTTCTGTGTAACGAAGACTTTTTTGTTCAATAAAAGTTCATGAATTGCGAATGCCAATAAATGCATTAAGAAAAAAGCATAGCAACCAAAGTTTTACATATTGTTCAATACTGATCTGGCAGTGCTGAATGAATAAACATAAGGGAGATGGGTATGAAGGAGATGTTGCCACTACTTCCTAACGCAATTGAAGCGGTTCACCCCATCGGGTTCTAACCGCAAGCAACTTCTCCCTACTAATCGATTAGGTGGGGAATCCCTCAGGGGAGGCGTGGCGCCGCCTCTACTATCCAATTTGCCCGTGCTTCACTTCACCACCTCCTATTACTTCACGCCCTGATTATATGATTTGATATTCCCTCGTTCCTTTCCCTACTCTCATTATAATATTTTATTGCTCTCAAGTATAAGTAACGTCGCATTTATAACTATCCCTTTTCTACTTACTTGATTTCTCATTATGGCTATATTCTTACACATTGTTGGCCGGACGGTACCTTTAGAACTACTAGATCAGTATACAAACTTCCTTTCAGTAGCTTTCTTATTTTAACGGTTCACATAAACCCTTGAGTTCGCTTTTAAGTGGATGACTTCCTTGAAAATCATGAAGCGTAATTCCCAAACTACGTATTGCTACGAATATTATCTTACCAGTTTTAAGGTTTCTAAAGTTTGGTTCCGCGGGTCATTCAAACTTGATGTTCCACACCCTATTATTGTAGGCAATCGAAAAGAGGTAAAAATATATATTTATGGGATCTTAAAAGAAACCAAACGAAGACGTTCGGGCTCTGAATTTCTTTAATAAAATTTACAAATCGATACCACAATATACCTACAAAAGGGTAACAATTAAAAATTTACTGTAAGGAATAAAATGACTTCATTATAGAGAAAACGTATTTTGATTGCAGTTGTTACACCATTCCAGAAACATATATACAATGACAATGTGTCCCCAGATGGAGTACCGCACTCTTGTAAAGTTTCTTATATAAATATTTGATTTTTCAAGAAAAAGCCATCTGCTTGTTCTTAAAATGAGATTGTCATAGAAATAGTTAACTTTACTTATACTGGGTGACCAGAAAATTGAAAAAAAAAGTTAATTACCATAAGAGTAATCTGCCTCTATTTGTAAACATAGTGAAAAAAGTTATAAAGAAAATTTGTTCAGCGTGGTAAGTTACTTATAGGTGTACAAAACTTCAAAGCGTTAGGCCTACTTTGATTTTTAATTTTTTTATTGTTTTTCTTCGATCGAATAGTTTCCTGTAAATAGTGTGACAAAATTGTATTAACAAAAGTTACCCAGAATGTTAAACTGTGTTAAACTGCGCATGATGACAAAATTTAGCAATTCTCGGCCTACTTTGTATTTTGGAAAATATTGATGGAAATTCAAAGTAGGCCAGGATTGTCAAAATTTTTCAACATAGATCGTTTCCAACTCTGGGGAACTTTTGTTAATACAGTTTTGTCATACTATTTACAGAAAATCATTTAATCGTAGAAAACCAAGAAAAAAATAAAAAAAATCAAAGTAGGTGTAACGCTTTGAAATTTTGTACACCTAAGTAGCTTATTACGCTGAACAAATTTTCTTTATAACTTTTTCGGTAACTCTACAAATAGAGGCAGCTTACTCATTATGCTAATTAACGTTTTTTCCATTTTCTGGTCACCCAGCATAAGTAACGTTAACTTTTTTCATGCCAATCTTACTTTAAGAACAAGCAGACTTTTTTTTATCAAGAATGACATTTTCTCGAAAATCAAATGTAAGAAACTTTACAAGAGTGCGGTACCTCATCTGAGGACAGACTGTATAACATTCTAAATGTGAGAAATTTGTTGTACCTATTAATATGGTAACAAATACCAAATATTAATAAAAAATAACGTTAGTTTTAAATGTACAGGGTGTTCCCAATATATTTTGTAATACTTCAATATATATACTTAGAGTTTATTTTTTGCGTTGAGCTGCGTAAATGTTTGAAACACAAGTTTTAGGACTTTTTTTGACCCGCTCAATTCTGTCGTAGAGAAAGTTAAGAAAAAATATTATTTCAGTTTAAATAATATACTTCAATCTTAGCATTAAGCCCTTCCCAATTATTGACTGTATCCGGTAAAAACCCATCGGTTCTTCAACACACCAACCAAATCGTGCTAATTAAAATGCAGGTGAGCAAGAGTTCTGCGCTTTATACATTTTAATCGTTCACTTTATGCATAATACACATTTCCAGCGGTACAGTTCACTAAAAGCCATCTTCGCCTTGTGGGTTTCTTTGGCTGGTTTGCTTGTGTTCTTGTGTCGTCGCGAGGGAATGGCCATTATGAACTTTGGGATTGATTCTAAGAAGCATTGGCGTAACAACGGTGTGCTAGGTGTGTTATTAGGGAAATTGAGGGGTTCGAGAACACCGGAATTATGGGATTAATAGAAGAAGGTTCTAGGAAGGCATGCAGGATTGTTTCGAAATTGGAGTTGATTATGTTGTTTATTGATAATTCGTTCGGCTAAACTTGCACTTTTTTCTTTACCTCTAGGTACTTATTATTTTATTTTTTATTTGACGTTTCATTTTTAATATGTTTCAAAACGGAAGGGAAGTAAAGTCTTTCATTTTTATTTTTTCGTTTTTGCTTTTTTTCTTTCCGAAACAACGAAAAATTACAGTAGTGCATATTAGGAAGGAATGCAAGCTGATTATATTTAGGTATATTCTCACATTTCATACTATGACCTTTTCCCATCTCTAGCATTTTCGACCTCTTTGGTAGAAGAGTATTTTTAATATACACTTTTTCGCATTAGTAAGCGAATTGTTATGAATTTTTGTGAGAATTGGTTTAATAATTTTTTGAAACATACAGTGACCGGTAGAATGTTCGCACCAAAAAAAATTAGCATTTTTTCGTCTTTATTTTGCAGGAGCCATAACTACTGTTCAGACAAATTTTTATGTCACTCTCGTTTAAGATAAATCCTCTGAAACGGAACTGGCATTATAAATAAAGTGGTTTTATTTTCTATAGGTACGGGGTAAATCGTAAAAATGCCGAAGAGGTGTTTTATGGAATATAAACTTTATAGAACAAAACATTAGTTTTTTTAAATCAATGTTTAATTTTTTTCCTTGTGTCAAAAAATAAAAAGTTACAGTGCTTTAAAAAATGATTTTTTCTGTCAAAAAACAGTCGAGATAGTTGCACCAAAAAATTAGCATTTTTTCGTCTTTATTTTGCAGGAGCCACAGTGGCGTATTCAGAGGGCAATTGCCCCCCCCCCCCCCCCCGAGCTGTCGAGATAAACGAGATTTGTAATATCAAAATGAATAATACCAAAAATTATATACCTACTCCTGGCCTAATCTGAAAATGTAGTGAACATCAAACATCTACAATTTGTTATTTGTTTCATCTGGTCTTCTCGAAATTAAAACATGTGCAGTAGATTTGAGAACTCGCCGCCGTATATTGTGCACACACGTCGCGTCGGTCGCAGCGCGTAACCGTAAATTAGGCAAAACAACCTACTAAACATATTTTGCACAATTACAGTGTGCCAGAAAGAACATTCTAAAAACTGCAAATTTTAAAAATTTCTATTAGAAACAATATTAGCGAAAACCGAGTAAATGGGTTAACACTCCTTTAATGTGTACTCTGAAATACCCATATCTCCAGAGGAGATATTTGACGAGCTCAAGACCAAAAAGGAATACTTGATTTTGTGATATAGATTTTACTGGTTCGAAGAATAATTATTTTTATGTTATACAGGGTGTCCGGTAATAACTTAAAAAAAATTAAAAAGAAAAATGGAAATATGACGAAAAGTTCATATGAACATAGGTCGCAGATGTTTGGTTTTCGAGATGCAGGATGTTGAAATTTTATTTTCGATTTTTTTAAGTAACTTTTTGAGACGACAAAATTTTCTTGCAAAAAAAAACAACTAGTTAATTAAACTGTCAAAAAATAAATGTGCTTGTTTATTTAAATTTTATTTTGAATTTAATTGCATACGAGTGTCGATAGTATACCTTTTTTTGCTTAGAAAACGTGTGGGAAGAGGATACATTCACAAAATGTCGTAAAAGTTTACTGTTAAAAAAGTTAGGCCAAAAAAACCCCGGCTACCAAATTTTGCAAGAAAACTTCAAAAAGTTACTTATTCAATTTCAACACCGTCCATCTCGAAAACCAAACATCTGCGGATCCATGTTCATATGAACTTTTCGTCATATTTTCCATTTTCCTTTTTAATTTTTCAAGTTGGTGCATTTATTTCCGGACACCCTGTATTTATTTATTTTAGAAAATATGTTTTTGTTCTGTTTTTATTCATTAAAATTATCGGCAGTTTTGTTATTTATAACTGAATATTCGCCCCCCCCCCCCAGACAAATTTTTATGTCACTCTCGATTATAAATAATGATAAATCCTCTGAAACTGAACTGGCAATATAAATAAAGTGGTTTTATTTTCTATACGGGGTAAAACGTAAAAATGCCGAAGAGGTGTTTTATGAAATATAAATTTGATACAACAAAACATTAGTTTTTTTAATCAATGTTTAATTTTTTTTCTTGTGTCAAAAAATAAAAAGTTACAGTGCTTTAAGAAACGATTATTTCTGTCAAAGAACAGTCGAGATATTTGATTGAGCCATTTATATAAACCACCCTGTATAATGCTTAATAATGTTTTGCTTTTCTTTCATTCGAGGTTTAATTATAAATAAAATTCAGGTTCGTTCTGGCTCCTAAATAAATTTGCTCTCCGTTGTTAATTATCTCCTCCAACAATTCGCCCGTAATTCTCTAACCAATTATCTCCGCCTGATTCTAGGCCACAATTATTTATTACGTGTCCAGGCATCTGTTAGTGATCCAGCCCAATTAACCTGAAAGATAAACAGTGTAGGTACATTTTTGCCGAACCAAACCGCCACTTTCTACGGCACTGATCACAATGGTTGTTGATATTCTTCGGAGGATCCACCACGTTCACTCACCGCGTCGGCTCCTTCAGTATTGTCTAGGCGGTTCCGCGGTTCGCACAACTTGATGTGCTCGAATTTCCCGTGTCCGGTGCTCAGGTGAACTCTTCGGTGTGAATGTTTTGTTCTTGAATATGGTGGAGTTTGCTTTGAATCCGGATTCCGTAAGATATGATCTAGCTCCAAGGCTAAATAATGTTAATTCTTTGTGTGCTCTTGCGTTAAAGTTTAACACGTTAAACTGCCGAATCTGAACCAAAAAACTGACATAATTTTTTTAAATATTAGGTGAAGATTATTTCAGTTAACACATTGATCAGTCTAGAGGCATGATTCTCGCTTTGGGTGCCAGAGGTCCCGGGTTCAAATCCCGGTTGTGGCTACTTTTTTTAGTTGTTAAATCACAGCATAAGATATGTATGAGATTATTTCTCTCATACTACTTGCATCCAATATCCAATAAGGTAGCTCCTTCCATAAAAATCCAACCAATCATATGCCTCTGCTAGCGATAATTGCACTTGTGCAAAACCAAAGGGGTAATATACCACTTGTGCAATTATCACTTCGTTGCTTAGCAACCGCGAATCTGTTCGATACAAACACGTACTTCTTAAAATTGGTGTGTTTTACACTGACTACGTTTATCTCGACGCGTTCGATCCGATTGAGAGAGGTTTGAATTCACTGGAGCGGACTCAACTAGACGGCGTAAACCCTACAGATTGAAATTCAATCATATTTAAAATTTCAAGGCACGCCTCTATTTCCAAACAGAAGTTGGCCAGAATGTGCACCAACCTACTGTGGAATAAGTATAATAAGTTAATGTCCCTAGAGAGGATTGAAAGCCGTAGGATTCAATACTGATGATGAAATCATAGAATTATGAAAGATTTGACATAACTCAATCGGATCCATTTCAATCCGATCGAGTTGTCACAAGATAAACGTAGTCACTGTTCTAAATTATGCAGCTTATAAATTATGTTGCGGCATTATTAAGCATTGTATCAATGAATTTATATAACTTTTACATTGCTAAATTGTTGTTATTAGACCTCCGTCTCCGTTTAAATTTATGACACACATTCAGAAAATATACCAACGCTAACAGGGTGTAGGTATATAAATCCTTTATCTATGGTCGAAGCTGTCAATAAACTCGTTCAAAATGAGTCGTTTTGGAAATGTACAAATACCACCCGTGCCGGAAATTTTTCTAATTAATTTTATTCTCAAGCGCTATTTTGCCCATTCGCAAAACCACGCTCGTACAAATTGGGCTTTTATTTTCAGAGATAAAATAAAAGACCAATTTATACTCGTGATCTTTCTAGGCAAAATAGCGCTTTCGAAAAAATTATCGTTTTAAATTTCCGGCACTTGTGATATTACATACGAAAATTGAACAAAATATATATAGAGCAGCTTAGATAAAGAAAGAATGAATTCCTATTATATGTTTAAATATTTGTTTCATAAAAACAATGTTTAGCTGCTATGCCAGATCACATAATAAAAAATGTTAGCAAATGAAATTTCAAGTTCGTCTGTAAAGGATTCACCCCATCTAAGGAAAGACTCTATTGATGAACATTATTTCGAATTATAGTAGACAGAAAAAACACTTCTATATAGCAATGTTCTAAAGTTCACAAGCAATGTTCTAAAAGTTCACAATCACGCACACGCATCTTATACCTACATTAAAATTAATTAAAAAGATATTTAGTTATTAACTTCAGCACAGGTTCACATCCACAGCAAAAAAAATTACTAGTGAGAGCACGCATCACGTTCATTAAACCAGTATTATATCCGGTAATTTTCAAAGAAACGGACGATTATATACCGTTGTTAGTTCTCGCTACTGGTTATATTTGCATTCTCAGACTACATTCTTATTTCGATTCACCTTCTAGACTCACTCGGGCCTTATCCAAACCATCCAACAAGGCGCCGACCCAGGCAGTCCCGCCTACAGAAATCAGTATCTCCAACAGGACTATTACAACGCTCAGTGCACCGGCGCCGTGCCCAGGTCTAGTTGGCATGGAGATCCTAAAACCCCGCGACCATATCCGAATCAAAACGAAGAATACAGCAACGGCCAAGTGCAGGGCAACGTCCAGACTATTGTGCAGATAGAAACGAAAGAGGCGGCGAAAGAACAGAAAAAAAGCATGACTAAAACGTACCACACAATTAAAGATATAATTTCCAGCAAGTTTAAGAGCAACAAAGACAATAGCGAAGATAAAGAAGAGCCTGGATTGAACAACGTTGCTGAGGAACTCAGGAAAAGCCAAGCAAACATTGCTGAGGACGAAAACAAAAAAGATCAAAGTAAGTTTCTAAACGCATGTGCATTATATTATATCTAACTTATCCACTTAATAATAATTTCAGCCATCTATGGTAAGCCAACTGCCGCTCAACAACAACAGCAGCAGCACCAATATAATCAACACATGATTCAACAGCACATCATGGCTCAGCAACAGTACCAAGTGACCCAACAGTTGAAGAGCCAACAGTACAGCCAACAGATGGTTCAGGCAAGGTCTCAAGAGATGTTAGCACCAAGACCAAGCGAACAGCTTTATTATCAAGGATACGGAGCGCCCCCACAAAGAAATCAGAGGATGGGACAACCACAAATTAGGGAGCAGACTTTTGTTCACATGGAACAACATGTCCAAGTAAGTTTTTCAAATTTTATCAGTTTTAAGGCAGGAATCGTGATGAATTCTTTTTAGTTTTCTAATGGAAAAGAATTATCCAAGGACCGCCAACAGTTACTTAATGAAAAAAGAAGCGCCCAGCAGTTAGAGAGGGATAACTTGAGGCAGAGAAGTTTTGAAGCAAGAAGAGCAGCCTCACAACCACAACTAGCGTATGATGATATTCCCAAGACTGAACAAGGTAAATAAATGATGATTTTACAAAATAGAAATCTATATGTTCTGTTTAGTTCCAGATAACAGACCGCAACCTCAAATGGCCTCAAACCAAATGAGAAGAGGTTCTCATGGCAACATCATGGAAGCCACCATCCAAAAACAAGAAGACCATGAAAAGGATAGCGATGATGGTGGGTTTCTTCAAAGAACTGGATCTAAAGAGCGCAGGTTGGACCCACCGCCTCAAAAACTTGAACCTGGGCATGATATCAAAGACGAAACAAAAGTTACAGAGGGTCTGCAGGGAACACCGAGAAAGAAACTAGAGGGAGAGATAGGTAGGCACTGTTCCAACTTCTTCCCTTGACAGGTTTTTAATTGTTTTTCGTTATTTTTTTTTAGGTAAAATTGAAGGAGTCTACAACGTAGGCCAGCGCTCCAGCAGAACAGAAGAAGACATTCGGCAACTGAAGAAAAACAACCCGAGCTCAGCCACAAGCTCAGATTATGACAAAACCGGCGGTCAATCTTCTTCAAATGTGGACTCGGGAAGAGGCAGTGCAGCTTACAGCAGCGGTAGAAGACCTCCGATATCCGAAATAAATAGCGAATCTCTAGACTCTAACCAATTAAACGTTGGGAGAGGTCTACAAAGTCAAGGACACGACTCTGAATGGGTTGACATAGTAGAAAACGAGTTGAGGCATATTCTAGAGCCGAAACTGCACGAATTGTCTCTTCACAACAATCCGGGGATAGCTAATTCTACACTGAGTGAGAGTATTTCTTCTATGACTCCTCCTCTGCCTCCTTTGTCACCAGGAGATCAGTCTTCACCTAATGTTACACCTAGGAATTCTGCCAGATACAAGCACAGCAGGTACGGTGTAAAATCTTTCAATTCAAATGACCAAACTGAGGTGTTTTTTTTTAATATTTTTTAGTTTACCATATGGAAGCAAGCCAAATTATGATGACTACAAGCTTAAAGGTCATCCAAGAGATGTTGCCAGCAGTTCTAGATATGGAAATGCATCACAAAAACATCGTTCTGGGAGGAAAATTGATCAAAATGCCATTCTTCGTGGAAAACAAAGTAAGTTTCTCACAAACATTATGACTTTCTCTTAGTAATACAATTTGTTTTTAGTCTTTGGCTTGGATACTACTGACCTGACTTCAACAACCACAAGATCTCTTGATTTGGAATCAATTCTCGATGGTCAGAGCGACTCTGAAGGAGACATCAGCACAACCGATGCAAGAACTATAAGGAAGCAACTGGAGGGTTTAGAAACAATGTATTCTGAAGTGTTGAAACTCCTCGGTGTTAACAAAAAGCACGGGATGCGGTATCAACCGTCAGATCCTAGGTTTAGCAAAAGAAGGTATGATTTGTCGCGTATCCATTCTCCAGACTCTTAGAATTGGTTCTTAGGTATGGCAGTATGTCAAGCTTGCCTTCGAGCTCGGTCAGCAGCAGACCAATAAGAGACAAGAGGAGAGCAAGCGAAGACAGAAAGAAGGTTAGGGATATACGGGGAATAAACAAAAGGTTTCAAAGACTGGAGTCCCACGTGGTGACGCTAGCCAGAAGCGTGGCTCACTTATCGTCGGAGATGCGAACCCAGCACCTGATGATTCAGGAAATGGAGAATATTCGAGGGGAGATAGCCGCCTTGAGGACACAGACCAATATGCTTAACGTGAGGTAGGAAATAAATCAGGCGATAATTTTTCCCTCTATTAATGGTGGGGTTTCAGGTCGCAGTCGACTGCTAGAGCTGCAAGCAATCGAGAATTGCCGACTTTAGCGAACCCGTCGAGAGTCAAGAAGTTGACGAAGTTTTTTGGAGATGAGCCGCCATTGTTGAGACTGTTTTTAAGGAAACTGGGATATGAGGCAAGTGAAATATTGGAATGTTATGCTGTTTTAAACAATCTTGAGTGCCTGTACTTATTATTTTAATGTTTTTATGATCTCCGAACCCTGAACTCCTTTCCAGCTGAGAAATTGTGTAGAATGATAAGGGTGAAACTTTTTTATTTAAGAAACCAGAAACCGTCATTAAGAATAATTTGTATTATTTTACAGAAATATGCAAACGTTTTTGAAAACGAACGAGTGGGAATGGTAGAACTGCCATATATGAGCGAGGAGAGACTCCAGAAGATGGGAGTTCCGCTAGGACCAAGACTACGCATAATGCAAGAAGCTCAAATATCCGTTTGTAAGGATAACACACTCTGTATAGTTTGAATGTGAAATGCATTTTCTGGATTTGCTTTTGCAATGTAAAAACATTTGACATGTGGTAGATTTTGTATTTCGTACTTTTATGAATTTATTTGTAAGTGCGAGCAAGTTTAAAAATGGTGGCTCGTCTAAAAGACCTCGGCTTTAATAATAGTTACGTACTTATCGTTTAATTTATTATTTATTTAAGCATAAACTGGAATTGTTTGAAGTAGTGTACAAAAGATATAGTTTTTTCCGACATTATGGAGCACTGTAAATATTTTTTTGCCGTAATAATACCAAAGATAAGGTCTTTGAAGATTTAATTTTAATTTTTTTACTCTGGAAATAAAGTATTTTTCAACCTGGTTTTTGTTTCACTCGTTCAGCTTATGAGGATATTCTGTTTCCTGGACACATCCGGCAAATCAGACTTAAAAATGCCCTGTAAAATATTTTGGTGCAATTTAGAAACATACCCTATATTAGGGTTACATTGAAAAACGCGTGTAAGCAACACTTGGCCTCTTTGTACCATAAGGTCAAATAAAGACGTTTTCTTGAAATCGGCAGTAAAATGTCCCAAAATCATCATTAAAAGCACAGAAATCGTACAATAATGGGCTACATTATTGTACGATTTTTTCAATAAGTAAGCCTTGGCGAGATGTAAACATCAAACATCAGACGCGGAGAAATCGCCCGTCAAAAGTCACCAAATATTCAAAACCCGGCCGATAACTTTTCGTACACATTGCGAAATTGTTTCCTATAGAAGCGCAATCCTTCAGTATACATATTTTAGTAAGTTTGAATATCAATAGATTTGTTGTGGAGGCTGCACAAGCAGCAGTTTGGTTTTTCTGTACGAAGATCCCGTGTCTTGTCATACCTGATCTAGGTAGAGCGATCGTCAAAGTCAAGCAACGCCGCGCGTAGTTGGTTCATGGACGGGTGATCCCTTATTATTATTTTCTTGCATCTTGCACATTTTTTTTTCTGATTTCAAAAAAAATATAATATGTACCTACCTCGGCACTGAAGTTCTTTTTATGACTCATGTGGTTTATTTGCCTTGGCCAGAGGCCTCGGCAACTAAATTCCACATGAGTCATAAAAAGTTGAACTTCAGTGCCTTGGTACATAAATAACTATTATTATTATTATTATTATATATTATTATATAGGAATAAATGACTCACGCTAATACAAATAACACGGTTTTATTTTGCTTCTACATCAGAGGGTTGGGAAGAAGGAGACTAGGTAATTTGTTTACATTGGAGTCTTTCCTATTTTGTAATGCATAATAAATAGTTTTTTGATAGAACTTATATTTTATTTCACTATTACTCCATATTATTATTATACAACCAATTAATGCTAAATTCTAGTTGTTTTATTACGAATCTGAGCATACACGATAAGATGTCTTTAAACCTTAATAAATACCTTTAACTGACTAGTTACAAAATTTACAATGTTTAAAATCTAAAACTACACCTCAGACTTGTGCTCGACCATGTGACGCTGAAATTCATCCTCGTCGCCCGTGCTGAAATTACACAGAAAGCATTTTCTAACATTTACATCCACCATTTTATGAACCCTCATATGCATACTTAAAACCTCCTGTTTAACAGTTTTAAAGTGGCACATTGTACACTTATATAATTTCAATTCCGAACTTTTCCCATGTACGATCGAGTGTCGGGTTAAATTTACTTTCTTTCTAGTTTGATACGGGCAAAGCTTACATTTATACATGGTCAATTTTAGCCTATCAAAGATATAAGATTGCTTGTGGCCGTATGTAACCACTTTATCCAGTTTTGGTTCGCTCGATATTCCATCCTGTGGTATAATGTCTTGTTTCTTCTCTATTATTTTTTGTTTCTTCTCTAATAGTTTCGGTTTTTTAACAATTTTTTCCGGACTATCAGTTTTTATAATTCGCCTTTTCCTCGCTTTAACTTTCATAACACAGGAGACTTGGTGTTTGTTGCGGCTGCCTCGTTTTATAAACAGCATGGGACAATTGCTGCATTTATGCACTCTGTGAATATTTAAATGCGACTTCATAACTTCTAGAGAGTGGATAAAAAAATCGCACCATTTGCACTTTTTAGGTTTAAATGGTTTAGGACCGCTAGGAGCAGATTTTACTTCAAATTTATCCATATTTGCCTCAGAAATTGTCTCAAGTTTATCTGGTACTTTGCATTTTTTCCTTAAGTGGTATTGCAGGTAGCCCTTAACTTTGAATTTTCGTTTGCACTTTGGACATGCAAATCTTCTTTTTTTCCTAAAAGATGGCTTATAATCGTCTTCACCTTCGAAATAAATTGACTTAGATTCTTTACGGACTTCACCTATTTTCTGTTTAGATTCTTCTTTCAAATCTTTAGAATCGCCTTGGATAACTTGTTTCTTTCTCATCCTTTTTACTTTTGGTTTCTCAACTATCGTAACAACCTTTTTAACCTGCAAAAGCTCATCGAGTTGGGTAAATTCTGTGTCATCTTCAATTTTATTATCTATCTGCTCTTCAGACTTGCCACTTTTCATTTCTTCAACTTTCTTTCTAACTTCATCGATCGTACCCTTTGCATCACTTGTTTTCTCGTTATTTTTGTCAACGGTTTTCTCTAATACTACTTTTTCTGGCTCAGGTAAGTCCTCACTGTCACTGTCTAAAATTACAATCTGGCTCGTGTCTAGCTTGGCTACTTGGTCACTAACTGGCGACACATTTGCCGGAAACTTATTTAAGAAATTATTTTCACTACTCTTCGACTCTATTTTCGTTTCTTGAATATTAACCTCGCCATTCCTTATACTAAAATCCACCACAGAACACTCACTAATATCGGAACTTTGCGATAAAGTATCTAACTTGCCAACATTAAGTACAGAAGTGCATTCCATGTTTTGTAAAAATAAATACACTTTGTGTAAGTCGACCACACCACGCATATTGTTCCTTTCGCAACTGTAACTGATTTTTTCTTCGGAATCTAAACACTGCATGATAAAGTTGAAGAGGTTTTCTAAAACTTCCAGGCAAATCTGGCAGATCACTGGGCTTTTTGAAAGTTCAAGATTCTGAAATAGAAAAAAAATAATTAAATAAGTGCAGGATGTGAGACGGTGTTTTATTTCTCTGGCAATTTTTCAGTTTAGGCTAATGTTTTGTTGTGTGCAATTAGTTTTAATAGTTTGGAATAGGGACCAACTGATAGCAATGTACCTAATATTAGACCGGGAGATAGTGTCAGATTTTTGGACGTGATTTTACTCAGTATGCCTTGCAAAGGGCATTATGTGGCACATATTCTCACAATAATAAGGTATGAATCAGAGAGTCATCCTGGGTTCTTCATGTGAAAAACTGAGTTTTCAATTATTCGAAAAATACCTATGCCGTTTTGATATGATTTTATACAGGCTGCCATGAGTTTTATAATGAAGTTCAAAATAGAAAATTCCGCGGAAAACCATAGGCATACCGTTAGGGTGGGTCCAAAGGGATATTATTGCCACGTGATCTTGTATTTTAATAATTAATTTTTCCACGTTTCTGAACAGGCTGCCAATGAGAAGCATGCAAGTTCTTATTATGAAAATGCGCATGTCCAAGTACACTTTACATCGAATAACTCGTTTAAATGATTAAATAACATTCAATTTAAACAGTACTTGGACATGCGCGCAAGGTATGCCATCTTTTTTTCAGCATTTTCATAATAAGAACTTGCATACTTCTCATTGGCAGCCTGTTCAGAAACGTGGATAAATTAATTATTAAAATACAAGATCACGTGGCAATAATATCCCTTTGGACCCACCCTAACGGTATGCCTATGGTTTTCCGTGGAATTTTCTATTTTGAACTTCATTATAAAACACATGGCAGCCTGTATAAAATCATATCACAACGCATATTTTTCGAATAATTGAAAACTCAGTTTTTCACATGAAGAACCCAGGATGACTCTCTGATTCATACCTTATTATTGTGAGAATATGTGCCACATAATGCCCTTTCCAAGGCATACTGAGTAAAAAAGAGGACATGTTTTACATAAAAATGTACAAAAACTGCTAGAAAATTCTAAAAGTTGAAAAACTCTTAAACACTATTATGATATTGGAAAATTTAGAAGTCTCGTAATCATTATTTTCTATTGAGTATTGAGTGCTATTTTATTATTATTCTAAATTACTGCTTTTACCATAACATTTGCAAGTACATATTACAGACAAAAAAAATTAAATGTTACTGTTGAGTAAAGGAATTTACTCAATGATGTTACCCAACATTAGATATTATTTATAAATAGGTATTAGTGTAGAAAATATGTAGGTCTCAAAGATTTTTCTCAAAACAAAGTCATATGCCAGATATTCATGGATACACACAGATTTATGTCAATATTTAAAATGTGTCAAATAATATAATAATGTCAGTATACAGGGTGGTCCAACTTTTAGGGGCAAAACTTCAGAAATCTATAGAAAACGTCGACCTAAATAGATTTCTTCATATATAGACATTTATCGAAATTCTAACGGTTTTCATTATACAGGGCGTCAAAATTCTTTTTTTTTTTTCAAAGTTTTCTATTATTTTTCCTAAGGGGAGACAGCTAGAGCAAACATATTTGGTACAGTTTAGAAACCCATTAAATGCTATAAATTAAAAATAATTCGGCCTTTCTACTTCCACAAGTGCCCAAGAGAGTTAGGAGGCAGGGATCAATCATATCTTTTTAATGAAAAATGGTACGCCACTGGAAAAGTAATCTTTTTAGCCTTCACTAAATTTCTTGATAAATTCCAAAAACAAAAATAATGCCTTATTTCGAAACATGTACCGTTTTTCAAAAAATTCATTTTTTTGCTTTAAATTTTTCGCAGAAGAAAATCAAAGCAGGTCTAGACTTTTGAAATTTTGCACCCCTAGTCACCTTTTAATTCCAAACAACTTTCCTTAATAACATTTTGCCATAAAACCTACATAAAGGGCACTTCACTGATGCAAAAAATGAGAGTTTAAAGAGAGAATGAGTTTTCCCAAAATTTCTAAAACACATGATTTCTAGAATCTAAAAACCGTTTTTGTCAGAGTGGCATAAAGTTGATTGTCATGCAGGGATTATGCGATAAAAATTTGTGGTATTCACTATAGTTTTCCCAGAAACAATAGCACAGTTTCAAATGTTTGTTGTAAAATTGTAGATGTTGCCAACAAAAAAGCAGAACACTTACAATTTCCGGCAAGCACTTGTCGATCATATCCTTAAGAGGATCGCCCAAGTCATTATTTAAAGGTGTACAAATATCCCTCATGTAAACCTTAAGGCAGGTCCTGCACACCGTCTGAAAAATATTGAGCCTCCCTATAAAACCATTACTTATCACAACTTCTTGCAAACTTATATAACTTCGAAGCCCACACTCTTTATATTCTTGGAGTCTTTCTTCTATCTCTAAACATGATGATTTGTAGTTATAAGATTCCTGCAGGGTTTGGTCGCAAGTGACACATATTGTAGGTACCGAACAAGCTACAAGATTCTAAAATAACATTAAACAAGTGTATCGAAATCTAAAAATGTGAAAAAACTCACTAATTCTGGTACTATAATAGACAGTTTATCACTTTTTATTCCCTCGAGCAAACTACAAGTTTCGATAGGTACTCGTTGAAGGCAAAGGCGACAAATGCAGTGTCCTGAGTTCCTTTGATCTTCATCGAAAGTGTCGCTTTGTTGAATTTGCATTCCAGACATATTTTACAAAAAAAATTGTTACATGTTAAAAAATCAATGGTTGTTTCCTACTTTACATGCACTATTCTGGAAACCAGTGTATTAACTTTTGGAAATCACAAAGAAATGTTTTCTTTCGCATATTTTGTTGACAGATAAATGCTAAATGCGTCAAAATTTTAGGTTATGTTATGCATCGGCGGCATCCACAAAACACAAAACGTCCGATAGAAATCCTAACCTAACCTATATATTTTGTGATAGAAATCGGAGCGTCGATGGAGGAAGGTACGGAGTCACACACGGCAAGTTGAGAAGGTTGTGACATGGCCCTCGTGAAATAACTAAAATAGACTGCTACCAGGGACTGTGACTGTAGAGGTTACAGTCCTTGGACTGCTACAACGGCCCTCGTCTCGTAAAATAAACTGGACCGCCATTGGGCCTTTTTTCCTCCACCAATTTTTAGCCATCCTGCAGAGGACGCTGGAGCCCGCCTGGATAGTCGCCATATTGTGTGCATTCTATAGTCTATCCAATTACAGAGGCAGCGGATCAAAACATTGGCCACCACGTGACTTATTCTCTTATTGGCGTCTCCGTCATAAAATGTCAAGTGTTTACGCGGCGAGCAGAATGCAGGGCCCTCAGTCCAGTTTCCTGCATATTTTAGATCGGATCGCGAGCAGTATATTCTGTAAATTTATTTTGCTACTTAATTTAAGGAAATTTATAGATTCACGAAAGGTAAAAACACAATTTTTAGAACTTCTAGAAGAATTAGTTCAGAATTACAAGCCACTGGGAATCTCATATTAGTCGATCGCAATGCGGTCTACTGCCGCTGTAACTTGGATAGACTTTAGGGTGCTTATTTTAGAGTGCAGGCAGGGGACGCTATTCATGTAACCAAAACTCGTCCGCTTCGCGCATGTGACGTCACTCGCAGCGTCTTTTTATTTAAATGATTAAACGCTGCGGGTGACGTAGTTCTCCCCACTTAGGCTCCGCCCATCATGCGCAATATCTTATCTTTGTTGGTTGTATCGTCTTGTATCATGCATTCTAGGGCTGGCCTCTACTAACCTTGGGAAAAGGCGAAATTTGTCAGCCAATGACGTGTGCGCTCAATATGGCCGAGCTTTCGGTGGACCATATTAAGGGGGAAGAGGAACCTACCTCAGGAATTAATAGTCCTGGAGCTTTGAGAAAAACCTTTCTTTAGTAATGTGCTCACGAAAAATCGCTGGAAATTATTTTTAAGTTCGTAGGTCGGCAAAAGAATAAATATTAACATGTTATTTGAAAGAAGAAGGTATAGCTATTTGTTGTCAAAGATTTCCGTGGTCAAGTCAAGCGTGCCATGAAATAAAAATCTGCTTGAGCTTTTCGTAAATTGCTATTTTTCTCACTTTTTGTTCCGTTAAAAGTATTTCTAATTTACTTAGCTTGCGTGTCGTATTATATAAAATTATCTCGGAAATCATCTAGTAAGTCATATGAGCCATGTTTGGTTTGGTCTCTAGGGAAGCAAAAAATAAGTAAACGTCACATGAATTAGTATTGTGTCAAATCTTGATTTTTGTAAATTTTGAGTTGAAATTGTGTGTTGCATTTATTAAAAAAATGCCTTATACCACAGACTAACGAGTAATACAGACAATTTCTTAGCGACATGTGTCAAAAGGAGACTCGCTTTTTAGCGAAATATCTTCTAAAGTCATGAATAATTTGCATTTTATTCGATTTTACGTTAATCTACATAGCAAAGATATTGTATTAGAACCAAATTTATGATTAATATACTGTTTGTCTTTCTGTAAATTGAAATGGAGACTCGCTTATTTTTGATACATGTCCGTAAGGAGGCTTCTGTTGCAAAGCTATTTATTCTGTGCTTATACGAATGCCGGGGCTTACGATATGCTTGCCGTATATTTTCAATGTTTTGGGGCATGCTTGAAAACGGAAATCTTTGACAACAAATATCTAATTAATTATTCTTTTGGCGATAATAATTCCGAAAATAACGAAGATATCAATTTGAACCTTGGGTATTTTTTGTTGTGAATTTAATCTACTTTTCGATTATAACAGAATAAATATCTCATTGCATTTAAAATTTCGGAGAAAATTTTAATAAAAGGGGAATTTTTAAACTTGCGTTGCTCTAGCACTAGCAGTGACCACGAAATTCGAAATGACCTTACTGGACAATCATTTCATAGAAGTAGGAAAAGCTCTCTTCAACAAGCCCAAATTCGACCAATTCGGCGGAGTTAGCAGCATTTTTTCAAGTCAAGGTTTACTTATCTGCCAGTTTCACCTCTATTTGAAGAGCTAGAGCAAAAAATCCTTAACGAAAATGGTTCAGAATTTGCCGAAGAGTGCAATAGAATTATTTTTGATATACATATATACCTTTCTTAGTCTTTTTTTTTGAGAAATTAATTTTTCAAATTTACTGTTGCGAATACGCCCCCTGGCGGCCGATATACGAACTTAAAAATCATTTCCAGCGATTTCTCATGACCACATATTACTCAAGATGAAGATTTTTTCTCAAAGCTCCAGGACTATTAATTCCTGAGATATGGTACCTCTTCAGTCTTCACTCTTAATGAAACACCCTGTATATGTATATAAGAGGGACAATAATTATTGTTGAAAGTTGAAGTGCACGAAAAAGTTACGATATAGATATAGCATACATTGGGCGTACCTAAATATGTTATGTTAACATTAATATTGCCTTGTATTTCTGTGCTTTTCTTACCTGTAGTTATGAATGAAATTTTTCTGTTGTTTTTACAGTCCTTCACAGCACAATTTGAAATAACTAATAAACTATGTACTATCACTTAATATTAATATTACTAATCACTAATAAACTATACTATCACTTAAGAAAAAACTCTCCAATATTTAAAATTTAATTACACAAAAATGCCGTAACCAACCACTCCAACCAGTCTTAAAAAGGAGAACGAGAGGAATCTTTTGACGTTTGTACTCGAAAATGGCGGACACAGACTACAGTCGTGCAAAATTTGACTTAAATCGTTCCAAAGCCTTCTTCTATAACCTCCACATCTCTGGTCTGGTCTAACCTATATATTTTGTGGTCTGCTCTAGTGTCGTTGTCGTTTAAGGTTATGTTTTCCACTGTTATGTAAAACCTTGAATTTCCCATTTTCTTGCATTTTAGACGAGACCAGGACATTTCCAGGGACATGGCGAGCCTCGTGAGGATCTCTTTTGGCCGCTGTGCGACCAGTTTTCTTATCTGTAGTTATGAATGAAATTTTTCTGTTGTTTTTACAGTCCTTCACAGCACAATTTGAAATAACTAATATACTATATACTATCACTTAATATTAATATTACTAATCACTAATAAACTATACTATCACTTAACAAAAAACTCTCCAATATTTAAAATTTAATTACACAAAAATGCCGTAACCAACCACTCCAACCAGTCTTAAAAAGGAGAACGAGAGGAATCTTTTGACGTTTGTACTCGAAAATGGTGGACACAGACTACAGTCGTGCAAAATTTGCCTTAAATCGTTCCAAAGCCTTCTTCTATAACCTCCACATCTCTGGTCTGGTCTAACCTATATATTTTGTGGTCTGCTCTAGTGTCGTTGTCGTTTAAGGTTATGTTTTCCACTGTTATGTAAAACCTTGAATTTCCCATTTTCTTGCATTTTAGACGAGACCAGGACATTTCCAGGGACATGGCGAGCCTCGTGAGGATCTCTTTTGGCCGCTGCGCGGCCAGTTTTACCCCCAAAACTGTAACTGCTAAGTGTAACGTACAACTTGTTAGAACAATCACAAGCAAATTGGACAGCTTGCCCCCAAAACCAAAACCTTGGAATTACCACGAAAAGGGCTTCACTATGCTCAACTATTTTTTTGATAAGACAACTGCAAGGTTCGATGAAAACACCAAAGTACGTGCGCGATATTATTTTTAATCGATTTAACGAATGTTTAAATTTTAGCTGATCGTTGTCGAGGGTCCTGTAGCGGCAGGCAAAAGCGAGCTTGCTAAAGAACTAGCAAAGTCTTTTGGCATGCTCTATATGCCTGAAGCTAACCTTGACATGTATTATACAAATTCGTATGGCTACGATTTGAAGAAATTGGATTCTCAACTTGCCGAATCTTGTCGCAGCTGGGACGTTAACAATTTCTTGCAAGTTCCGAAACACATGAACTCTGCCCGATTTCAGATATTCCAATACAATATGAAGTATTGAAATTTTGATAATTTCAATGTTTGGGGGTATTCATTTTTTATTTTTAGGTTGTCGCAATATATCGATGCTTTAGCACACATTTTCAGTACAGGGCAGGGTGTAGTTTTAGATAGGTGCGCTTTCTCGGATTTTGTTTTTGTTGAGGCCATGTTTAGCCAAGGATACATTTCTAAACCTGGTGATAATAATGTATTGAAAAAAGTCTATAATACTTATACATTTCTACTTCAGCCATGAAGAAGTATTATGAAATTAGGAGTAACACAATTTCTGATATTTTGAAGCCCCATTTGGTAATTTATTTAGATGTGCCAGTACCAATTGTTTTGGAAAATATTAAGAAGCGTGCAATTCCTTGGGAAAAAGATTCTCAGGTTCTGACTCATAAATATTTGGAAGTTATGGAGAAAACTTACAAACAAAGTTATCTGAAAGAAATAAGGTAAATATTTTCGGAAATTTATTTGTGACTTCAATAGATCCAAGGGGCCGCGGTGGCGTCGCTCGTACCGGCGCTGACTTTTTAGACTGCATGTTTTTCTGCCTTCGATCGACCTTGGTTCGAACCGATGTCGAGGCAGGCGCATGCACATGTCTTTAAAGAAAAACACCGCTATGGCCAAGAGCGCTGGACAAATGTGGGTTCACGGTATTGCTCCTAAATAGCTTTACCCGTGTAATTTACTAATTGTCCTACACTCCCTGGGATTACTACGGTTTTCTAGGGTTTTCCGTAGTACTTGAGCGAATGCTATCCTAGTTCTATCGGGAAAAAAAGTCGGCCCTAGCCGCAAATGGCAACGAAGACACAATAATAGTAATTGCCCCCCTCCCCCGCACAAGCATGTGGTTGCTTCTGGGGTACTCCTAGTTTGGAGTATTGTGAGGGTAAGAATTATTATTATTATTATTATTTAATTTTTAATTGGGTTTTCCGCCACCAAAAAATTCATAAATTTTTAACAGTAAATGCATCATGTGTGTTGAAAATAAAGCTCAAAACTTTTTTTGCAACCGAAACTTAAAATAAAATATCGAATTCAAATTTGTGGCTTTTAAAATGTCCTGCAAGTCTGCAAATGGCACCACAGAATAAACAATATTCTGTGACGGCACTCAGTTACTGGTTGTTTAGACACTGCAGACTAAGAAATAAATGTAAAATAACAACTGACCATTGCTTTTTTCAACCTCATGAAATGCTCATTAGTTTTCTTTTCAAACAATTATTTTGATTTTATTTTTAGCAACCATGCAGAACTTTTGGTATATGATTGGTCCTCAAAAGGTGACGTGGAAATTGTTGTTGAGGATGTTGAGAGAATACAATTTGACAAGTACGAAGAACATGACAGTCACCTTAAAGATTGGCGCATACCCCAAGAAGAAGATTATGCCATCCTCCGTCACAAGTACCTTAAATGTTATGTTAATTTTTTTTTTGGTATCATTGTAAAATTCTTTCAGCTTCGCCGATAAGAAAGATCTCATGCTACAATTCACAGACGTACCAGCATTTGAAATTCCCGAATTGGTGATCGAAACTATGGACGCTGACAAATTCCATAAATTGTGGGAATCGGTAATTATTTATAGCTTATTTTTATGATTACTATTAAATTTTAAACATTTTAGGCACCCGGTCAACAATACGAGAAAGGCTACAATAAGCAAATGGGAGACAGTGGAATTTTTTTTAAAATGAGGGGAATCCACAGGAATACCTTACCACTTACCGAAAGAAAGTAAAGTACTTAAATAATACAAAATATCCCTGTTCTAAGCCTATGTTTTGTTTGTTCCAGGATTTGAATGTTAAAGGGGCAAAGGGCAGATAGAATGCATTGTAAATTAATTTTTTCTGTTCATATTGTTTAATGTAATAAAACCAAGATGATTTTTTCTTGCTTTTTTTTATTCAACTATTTCATTTCACAACTTTTAACAAATATTTATTTGTGCACGTGATTTGTAGTCTTACTTTCGACTGAAATAGGTGGCTATCAATGCAGTCAGACTGTCACCTAATTCATTCGACGAGCAAAATCTAGAAGCTTTTTCATAGGTCACTAGATGATAATGTGATGTTTTTCATGCAGTGCACTGATTTGTTATACAATTATTATATTTTTATCACTTCTTGTTAAAAGCCATCGATCCTACAGTATATAAGCTATCTGCCACACAACCAAAAATCATGACACAAGTTATTGTAAGTAAAATTCTATCAAATTGGCCGCCCTTTAAATAAACTGGCACTCCATCATCCCGTTGGAATTTTTCCTGTAGTTCTTTTTTTTCTTCGCTAGTCAAGTTTCTTGTTATTTGCATCAATTTTGCTCTCCTAAAGATCTGTGAAAATTTAAAATGTTTAGCGAAATTGTTAGCATGGAACGATACCAAAAATACATACTTGGAGTTCAGGAATCTTGATTAAACTTCTTAAATTTGCAGCCATGGCGAATTTTATTATGAAACCAGCTTACTGTATCTACAGCGAATGCAGTTCTATATTTAACAATGCATTTTATAATGGACATGCCCTTCTAAAAATAAAGTGCTGCGCTAAAAGCAGAGCATATAAAACAAAAAGCCTCCAAATTAAATTATTTATTCAATTTAAAATTTGAAGAACTTTTCTAAAATTTTATTTAACTATGTTTTTTATACCTACATATATGAATATGCAAAACGCAAATTAAATATTTTGATGTTGATGAGAATTTTACATAACTTCATCCAACATTTATTTAAAAAAATTGCGAATGTTTTTCAGTGTATTTCGTTTACTCTAGAGCTGATGCAAATGGAAAGCATCCCTTCCAACAAATACTAACCTAAACTTACTGGTTTGTGGCCGTGAAAACTAATCTAAACTTGTGGGGATTAACATTTGTTATTCTATCCCTAACCTAACCTATATATTTTGTGATTCTATCTACTAACCTATAATATTTTGTGCTATCTACGATTATTATCCATTATTTTTTGTGTCCGGTTTTACACGGGAACAAATTTGTGATAAAATTTGTGATCAAATCAAATCAAATTTGTTCATGACAGCAGACAGCCAGCATTAATTTAGTTGTTTTTGTAAATTTCCCTATTTGATCACAACAGGGACCCTTTAATTTAAAGATTCCCTGGATCACAACTACTCTATTTCCGTGTAAAACCAGTTTATCGGGTTACCTAACTTGATGTTCTGTGGGCGTCACTAGCTCGTGCATTTTCCAAAATTTTAGAAAAAATCACTGGTAATATTTGAAAAAACTGAAAACACAGTTTAGCTAAAAATGACCGATCTAAGCGATTCGTTTCCATCCGGCCTGGAAAAAGGCGGCGATAAGGAACTGCAAGAATTCCTCATGTTGGAAAAACAGAAAGCCCAGTTCAATGCTCAAGTAGGTTATGTTGTACATTATTATTAAAAAATATATATATAATTGAAATTTTGTCGCAGATCCACGAATTTAATGACGTTTGTTGGGACAAATGTGTGGACAAACCTTCGAGTAAACTAGACAGCAAAACCGAAACGTGTTTAACGAATTGCGTGGATAGATTCATTGATGTTTCGTTGTTGATAACGAATAGGTTCGCTCAGCTTTTACAGAAAAGCGGAGGAATATAGTGAACGATTGAAAATCGCAGTTAACTATTAGTTTGAGGATTGATCAAGGAAAGTGTTCACTAAGAGTTCGTGACAATCCTTTCTCATTGTTAAATTTATTTTTATGAACTTCTTGAATAGACTGTTTTATCTAGGTATGTTCAAAATGTGTTTATTTTATATAGGTACCTATTAACTAATTTTACAAACCAACGAACAAGATTTAAAACACAGAAATAGACTGTCCAAATTCAGATTCAAGTTGTTTTTCATCTTTGATTTTAGTCTGAAGGAGAATACATTCCAAAACTCCGATTCTTATATCCATGTCGGCTATTTCTGATTTTACTTTTGCTACGGATTTTTTAATGTTGACAAGGGGAGCTAAAATTAAAAAGTTTAAAAACAACATATAGGAAATAATCCCTTTTGTTTACTTCCGTCTGTCATTGAGCTTCCTCTTTCTTCCATTTGTTGTTTAACAGTTTCGAGTCTATCGTTTAATTTATACAACTCACGATTTCTTTCAGCAACTCCAGAACTAACACTTTTGTATTTATCTTTAACTTTCGAAAGTTGATCTTGCAAAGTTCTGTAGTTATCCAAATTATTATCAAGTTCTCTGTTCAAGTATTTCTCCCTATTCCCCAACTTTTCCAGTGTCGAACTTATTTCTTTATGAAGTCGATCTAACTGGTTTTTTGTAGTTCCCAAAGAACCCTCAATATTGTTTTTGTGATTCTTCATTTGCTCAAGATGGGATCTCCAATCTCTGCTCTCATTTTTAATAGTCACTTTCAGTTGAGGCAATACTCTTTCTATTTCTAGTTTCCAAGATTCTTCATCTATGTTTGTTGTTAAATCGGCTGCTTTTATCACAGTTTCTGGAGCTTTAAAATCTTCGAGTCTAAAGATATTTTCTTCGTCCGAGTCATCAGAGTATGCAGCTATCATTTCTTCTTCAACTTTGTCCAGGTTTATTTCAGATTCATCTTCGAGGAGCTCAATTTCTTCTTCCTTTTCTTCTGGTGGTGTTGGTCTTAAAAATATTAATTAGCATATTTTTGTACATAAAGGGACTTACTTTTACTTTTGTAGCACTATATTATTTTTTGCTATTGCATTATTGGCTAAAGTGTCCAAAATATTCACCACTTGTTCTCCGACACCTTGCTTAAGCTTGTTTCGAGAAAAATCTATAGAAGTGCCCTTAAATGTTTACAAAATAATATAATGACAAATATTATTGTTTATATTGCGTGCATATTTACAATGTTTCTAACTTCTTCCAAAATTTTTGTAATTGTTTCGTTTGGATCATCATATTCTTGAGGTTGCTCAAAATTCTTTCCAGATTTTTTGATCAACCAAGCTGCTAACATTGAAAATAGATAAAATTGCTCTCCAGGGTTTTTTGTAACAGTGAAATAATACCTGAAATTATGTTTAAAGTAAGTATCAGGAAAATTATTTGAGGAAATTTACCTATGGATTGGCTTAATTTTTAAAATACTTAGAAATTCAGCTTCATAATTTAACAATTTGAGTTTATCCAGAAGAAAATCCATTGTAGCAAATGCCGCAAACGAAAATTCTTGCTCTTTTTCAGAATATATTTTAGGTTCCGTTCGAATCATTTTAGGTATATTGCTGATTCTACTACGCAAAAATTAACAGCAAAGATATTATTGCTCATTGTTTTGAACAAACCGTATCCAGGTAACCGTCGTATCGTAGCCATCAATTTTCCAGAAGATATGCAACCCAACATATCCCACGAGTTCCTAGTGTTTCTTCCAGATGTCGCCACCACTGCCGCCAGTCCTCAAACAAAAAATGGCCTATTTCGCCACAAAAACACTGGACGAGTTCCTTTAAAAATCACCAAAGTCGTCCAGAAAAATGTAATAACCCACCTCTAAGTTTATTATGACGCGTTGTGCCAAAATTTTTACGGTTGTTTTGTTGATTACGCTAGCAGTAGTTCTTTTTTCACGTTTTGTTTCCGTTCGGGAGTTGAACCGTGATTCGGCACCGGAAGTCGAAAATTGGTTAGAGCAGAACCATTTGGGCAAGTACAAGGAGGTGTTCAGGCGGCAAGGTGAGTATCAAAAGTGGAATAAATGTTTTTTTTGGTTTCGTTGTGCTTTTTGTTTTCTTCCCATAACCTCATTGTACCTAACCCCTTTTCCTCCTCGCTTGGGGATTTTATTTAACATTATTTGCTATTCTACCACTTTCGCTAGGTAGGTACCTACTTTAAACAACAAATAATGTTTATAACAATACCTAACGCAAGTGCTGAAAAAAACAGTAGGTGGTTCTAATTTACGTCCTACTTTATTTTCATTATCATTTTAAATTTGACTTTACATTTAATAGGTAAATAGGTACTCACTACCTAGGTACCTACCTGCTACATCCTGTAAGTTAAGTACCTAGGTACCTACCTATTCATTTCTTCAAATTCGATCAAGTACCTACAGGTACAGGGTGACCCAGTTAAGACGTTACCAGCGTTTATCTCGAAAAATTGGTAGTCACGTCACTGTCACGTTCGACTAAACCAGAAGTCTTCGATGCCGATTTTGTGTCCACACTATTTTATAATGAAAAAAATGCAACAAAATCGCCATCTTGAATTTTGGCGGTAACTTTTTTGTTTGAAACTAATTGTTTTTTTCCTGGAGGCATTCAATGGACTAATACACCACTTTTTTTTTATTTGCTCATCGGATAGTATTGGGTGAGATATACTTGCTGTATTTTTTTTATTTTTTTTTTCGCCCCCGTTTTGTCGCAATTAATTTTTAAAGTTCAATATACGTAACTACCTGTTGGATTTTATTTTTCCCTAAATTTACCGCCGTGGCACCAGGTTTGGCAACGCCGCACCTTAATGCCAAGCTGTCAGCCTGCGAGAACATAAACATAACCTATTTTGTGGCGTCACAAATCGGAACATCGGATCCCGCGGCCCGCGTGTTTTACAAGCTTTTATTTTTTATGATTTGAACTATTTTCACCATTCATTCTAATAATCCATGACGGAAATGAACTATTCTATTTTGCTGAGGAAAATGCTGGGAGCACTAGGTATTGGTATTGATGATTCGGACGTTATGCTGGTTGGTTTACAAAACTTTTTTTTATTGGAAACAAGTCGATTTTATCTATAAAACGACACAATTCGTAAGTACCTAACTGAACTTGCACAAATTAGATATCTAGACTTGCTGATATATTAAAGACAATAAAGAACCAACCAGGGGTAACATTTTAGCTGACGATTTTAGATTAGTGGCTCTGCCAAACGATTTTTTACTTGTTATCAAGTATATTCCAGCGACTGCTAGTTGTTTGAAGAAACTGATGATATTTTAGCCTCAATACCTAGTGTCACAGAATAAATAGCTTCACAACAGAAGCGTCCATAAGGACATGTGTCAAAAGGATGCTCGCTTTGACGCGAAATATCTTCTAAAGGGATAAACATTGTGCATTTTGTTTGATTTTACATTAATCCACATTGCAAAGAGATTGTATTAGGACCAAATTTATGTACAAGTTATTGGTTATTTTCCTGTAAATTGAAATGGAGCTGGCTTATTTTTGACACGTCTTTATGGACGCTTCTGTTGTGAAGCTATTTATTCTGTGCTAGTGTTAATCAACAGCATTGATTGGTTATAAACTAAACTGAGAAAAGTCAATCCTCTAGACGTCAAGCACATACCTGGTCCGAATATAAAAAATTTATTACTTTAATTTCATGAGCCCTTACTTACAGAATTAAGTTAGTAGTTAGACCCGCATCGGTTCAAAAATGTAACGCTAGAATATTGGAGAAGGTGCCAGTTCTTGGTGATGTTAGAAACAACATGTAAAACGCAATAAAGCCAAGTTTTCAGTCGAAAAACTTTATTGTCATAGCTTGAACTATTTTAGACCCATTTAGGTAAATTATATTGTGATTGCCGAAGCATCCTCATAAAAAATGACATAATTCTTTAGGATTTTTTCACTATACATATTATATACCTATTTTTTCTGGAAAATAAATGTTCATAAGCATATTTTGTAATTGTGGTTAATGGAAGTTAAAAATAAAAAAATATAATGCAGCAGCCGGCCAAAAATTAAGATTTCTTTAATTTGCAAGAAAAAAAACATTATTTTGCATTCTATGGCAAAACCCCAAATAAGTTATCTATTAAATTTAGTGAAAATATTCCAAAATCAAATAATAGTTTTCATGTCGCATGCACAGAGTGCAACAAACTGGATGTTTTTTTTGGGGGGTTTCTTCTATTCTGCGAAGAGATAGACAAAGAGTAGGTAGGTGTACTGTGCTCAATTTTTGAGGGCAGTGGAAAGCAGTTGAATCTCAAAATCTTGATTCGTTTTGGAGATACAGGGCATTTTTCGTTTTTTAACATGTCAGACAGTCCCTCCTTGTAATATGTTTTGATTTTTGCCAAAAATCTTCTGTCATACTACTCCAATGTATAATAATTATTGAGGTATGTCGGTATGTCTTTGTCAACTAAATCCTGTAAGGTAGACCTTCATATTTTTTTATTGCACTTGTGTTGACTTTTTCCAATATAACAATCTACTGATGTTGTCCATGATTCTTCGCTATTTCCAGGAAGTCAGCTTACATTCATCTAAAATAAGTTTCCCATTAATATGTGCAAAAATTTTACAAGCGTGCTTAGTTCTATTAGTTGACAAAGTTAATGTCACTAGTGCAGAAAAGTACAACTTTCCGCATCAAAATGGATGCGACAAAGTGTACTACTACGGACTTAATTAATTAAATACTTCATTAGATCATACAAGAAAAAAATACCCGCAAAAAGTCATTGACGGTCAAGCACTTGATATCGAATGAAACTCTGCTGTCGAACTTGCACTAGATTATTTAAATTAGTTCTTAATCATGGTTCTCACATGTACGCATGATTTCTTGTTTTGATAATCGATTTCAACATTGGGGTGTGCGACACCCCCATGCCCCCTCCCCCATATCTTAACTATAGGTATATAGGTACACAATAAGTATTTCTTTACTGTACTAGCAACTAAACTAGAAGCACAAAAAGCTGTACCTACGTATGTGCCACGATGTATGATCCTCGTACATCGTGGTATGTGCATAATTTAGGACTAATCTGCTTATGTTGGGTAATTACAACATAATATACCTACTTCCACAACTATTCAGTTGAATTTCTTCATTTTTAACCACAGTGTCATTAACATTTTTTCTTATTAATTTTGTGCTCGGGGGTAATTTTTGCCTTAACCGGGCATTATGCATTCATTGCTATGTTCTTTCCTCTGCGTGTCTCCAATAACATTGTTACCATAATATTTATTCTCTAGTCTACCTAAAACCAGAATTTAAGCTATATCATCATCATTAAGCAATATTAAAACAATATACAAATCAAATAACAAACATACCTCTTCATTTCTCCATGTTTTGCTCCCCGTTTTTATTGATAAAATTGACACACCATATCAAAATCTATGCAAGGCAAGTTATCAGGACAAGCTTTAACAAATCTTGTCTTCATTATAAACCGAAAAAATAAAGTATTCACAGCAAGATTCTTTTAAAACTGAGAATAGAATTTATTTAGTTTTCACTAAGGTTATTAACCTTGGTTTCCGCGTTCCGCGGGCGAAAGTGAGGTTATATGCAAAGTGCGGCGTTGCCGACGATTTTCTTTAAAGCATTGAGTAATATGTCATCTGTCATATTTTATAGGGGGTATCTAATAAGTTCAGAATGGGATCAGTAAAATCCAAATATTTCATTGAAATGCTACGAAATTTGATTATTTCTCATCAGGCGCATACAAACTGAATCTAATAATTTGCCTGGGAATGCTTGGTTATATAAAAAAAGACGAAATAAGTACTAAGAAAATAGCAGGTACTTATTGAAATTAGGGATCGTGACGTCACATTCCCTACTTTTGCTACCGTTTTTTTCAATTTTTGAGCAAACTAATGGGAAAAAAAATCTGTTGGTTGCGTTTCGTGATTATCTAGACATGTTTTACAAATTCCAAGGCAAAAAATTATTTTTCATTCCTAAGTATACTTGTCCATTCCTAGGAAAAAACTACACTAAAGTCTATCCAAGTTACAGAGGCAGTGAATCGAAACATTGTGACCTATTCTCTTATTACTCTGGCCGTCATAAAATGTCAAGTGTTTACGCGGTGAGCAGAATGCAGGGCCAGTCTTCCCTCAGTCGAGTTTCCTGCATATTTTAGATTGGATCGCGAGCAATATATTCATATTCTGTAAATTTATTTTGATAGTTAATTTAAGGAAATTTATAAAGGTCCACGAAAGGTAGAAACACAATTTTTAGAACTTCTAAAAGAATTAGTTCCGAATTACAAGCCACTTGGAATCTCATATTAGTCCGACTCTGGTAATCGATCGCAAGGCGGTCATGTGACTTTGTTTATATCTACTGCTTCTGTAACTTGGATAGACTTTAGTTCGGTATTTTAACCGCCATTTTGTCTTAAAATTGCGGAAATAATCGCTCGAAATGTCTTAACTGGGGCACCCTGTACCTACTGTCAAATAGGCAATTAATTAATGTGTCTGCTGTAATTTACTGATTAGATTAGATAACCATCTAAGCACTTTAGGTAAGTATTAAATAGAATACTTTGTACCTCCTTTGTTATTCTTAACAAAAAATACAATATCATGATATGCTTATGTGCAAGTCCATTTAGGGTCCTATCACAGAAAACACACTTTGTGCTGTTGTGCTGAATTTATTACTTATTAGATTCATGGAGCACAGAGTGAAGGGTGAATTAATTTTGCTACGAAATTTTTAATATGTTTTCAAAGCTAATTTTTGACATGGATATAATGCTATACAGGGTGTTCGAAAAATAGACGGAGATATTTTAGAGGGTGATTCCCTGTTAAGAAATATGAAAAAAAGTTTCTATAAACATGGGTCCGGAAATGCAGAGTTTTCAAGATACAGGATGTTAAATATATTGCATGTCACTGGACAAAATTGGTTTATCAATTTTTGCAAAAAAAATCACAAGTGCCTTGGAAAACAAATAATCAAAAGCATTTCTAGGAAAGAGTGTTATTGCAACTTTTCCAATATCATAACATAAAGTACACTACAACCAATTTAGTCCAGTGACATGCAATAAAACGGTTTTTATTTTTTTTTTTCTCGAAAACGAAGTGAGATAGGAAAACAATACAAGAGGGAAAGAAGTTGTATTTTTAGATGCTTAATCAAACAAAAAATATTCAAGTTACAAAAAAGGTAGTGGCGTACTTTTTTTTGATAATAATATTCTCTAAGGTGCCCCCCGGGACGCCACTGGACTTAATAAATTTAATCTAGTTAGGGCGAAATTAGCCTCTTAATACAACAAATAACATTGCCAAATTTCAACAGAATCGAGTAAATAATTTTTAAGACATTAATAATTTCATGTTTTATTTTTTTTTATTTAACATCCTGTATCTTGAAAACTCTGCATTTCCGGACCCATGTTTATAGAAACTTTTTTTCATATTTCTTAACAGGGAATCACCCTCTAAAATATCTCCGTCTATTTTTCGAACACCCTGTAGAAATAGTTTGAAATTGCTTACAATTGTCTGCTCATCTTAAGCACTAATTTATAAATAGTGTAGATCTAGATGTCTGATGTCAATTGGACCAACAGCATCCCAACATCCGATAAGAAGAAAGTACCGAAGATAGGGAGTTTTCAAGAATGGCCTCTAGAGATATCAAAGGAAGACTTAAATTACTTCTCTATTAAAAAGTAAAACCGGGTATCGAACAAAATTGATTTAAAATGAAATATCCATATAGCGAACAGTATATGGGAAAATTGAATCCATTCACGTCAAACTAGCAGAGACGATCTGTATAAGATCGTCTTTGTTCTTTGTTATATAGGTATAGTAAGGACAGAAGCAGAATGTAAAGGCGAAGTCGGCCATAAAATCCAGAGAGAGATGGACTATGATTTTCGTTCGGCTTAAAGAACAGCAAGACCCACTTTTTATTGCTTTGTCCTTGTCTGATACATTATGTTAATAAAGATAATATATTCAAATGGGAGTGCGCCTATAAAACAGGGCAGTAATTAAATATTTGGTTTATTTTGGTGATAGACTTCCTGGAATAACAATGCAGCGTGAAGTATTCAGTGCCCAAAGTAGAAAATTACAAATGAAATTACAACAGGTACCTACCTAAGTACAAATTTTTAATCCGTCCGTTCACATCAGGTAGTAAAGCAATAATTTATTCTAGGCCGACCCTGCCTGCCTTAAACAATCAACTAGTAATACAAGACAAGTAGCTACTAACACATATACGTCGAATACAAATTGGAGGAGGAGACATTAGTGTAATTGTGCGAGTGCAAGTAAAGCAATAGATATATAGCGCCCTCTCGTTGATGATTTATAGATACTTATTATCGTAAATTCATATTGCAGTTCCTGATTGTTTAATACAGTAACACAATTTACGAGTTGGTAGTACCTAAGAATAAACATAATTTTTAATTAAACCAAGTTGATGAAATGCATCAGCGCTGCCTTTTGGCCTTGAAAGAAAAGTGCTAACTCGACTCCCATATATACGAACATAAACATATACAATGTTAAAAGAAGACAGAATACGCGCGATGATTAAAGGAAGAGCGAATTCGAAAGAGGACAATGAGGTTCCTACATGAAATAAATACATACCTATCTGTACCTAGATCCTGCAGATTTCCAGAGACAGATGATAAACATCTACGATAACAATCTGGGCGTTCCAAAACAAAAAGAAAACCCTTTGTCCGCACTTAGAAAATAAAGTTTGTGAACTCTGCCAATTGAAAACCGGCATCAGCCGCGTTGACCTTCCGCATGCCCAAACAATATGACGCCGGAGTCCATGCGGAGAATTAATTCCCCAGGAACGGCAGTGTTTCCTTCTTGCGCCAGGGCCGGCTGGAAAGCGGCCAACTGCGTATCACGCGTAGCACGCTGCCCTCATAAATTCAAAAGACTACCTGGGTCCGACAAAAACCTTTGCCATCTGTTCAGTGTATTTATCTGCGTTCTTCCTTGGTCGCACCCCGTAATCTCCAAATATCAATAGGCAATAAAATGCTAATAAGGGAAATTATAAGCCATAGGCGGAGGGTCGGTTGCCAAATGGTTTGTTTGGAGTAAGGGACAGGTAAAGAAAACAAAAAGTTTATTCATTTATTATCGTTTTTACCTGTTCCTAAAACCAAGCGAACCATTTTGCAAAAATAATAAATTTTGAGACACTAATGAAACAAACTATTTGATATTTATAATAATGTTGGCAATACAATTTCACATAAAGAATTTTATTTATTACAATTCAAAATATAAAGGATCGTCTTCGGAAAATTCGGAAGAGTCGTCATGTTCTAAGCCAATAATAAGAGACTCAATTTCCAGAGTGTCGTCAATCAATTCATCAAGATTCCACATTTTATTTTCTTCCGCAATGTTGTATCGCATTTCGCCAACTTTTTGCAGTAATAATGTCCAATGAATTGATCATCAGCTGCCGTACATCCTTAAGCTTATAAGTAGTGTTATGTCTTGCAACATATATGTAATTTCATTTGGGCCCATATACAATGCTCTAGCTAGGGGGTTAAACTCGCAATGGTATGGCGGCAGGCGTTGCACAATTATGCCACGTTCATTTGCCATTTCGTCGACTACATAGTTCTTAAATCCTGGCCTATGTTGCCTGGCTATTTTTAAAAGTTCTTTTTTGGCCGTTAATTCTTTCTTCAAATTGCAGCCCCTTCTCGTTTAGCCTCAATAATATTCGCTTTTCTTCAAGAACTCGTTGGAAGCTTCTCCACTAGTCTAGTATCATAACTTGCATTATCAATTACAAGTATGGAATTATTTGGTAGGTGTCCTCTGAAAATATTCTTCAAATACATTAGCAGTCACATCCTCGTGATAATCTCTGGTAGAATTGGATTGAAAGTCTAATAAACCGCCAATCCATCTTCGCTTCAATAACGTGTGTTATTATTAACCTACGACCTTTTCCAGAGGGAGGGTTTTTCCATACTTTTGAAACAGTATGTCCCTTGTTCAACCAAGTTTCATCCAAGTAAAAAATGTTTCTTCACTCACTTCGAAATCGTATCGCCCGTAGGTATTCTCTTCTCCAACAAATGATTTCGGCTTTGTCTATGAGAATAGACTTTCGGTTTTGTGTTTCTCCCAGCGAAAATTCATGTCCTTAAGGACTGTCCATAATGTGGTTCTTTTCACTTCGGGCAAGTCGTTGTCTTCATTTACAGCTTGTAAAATTTTATTTAATGTTGGTATAGTTTTTTTTTAAATAAAACTTGTGAACTATCCTTGTTATGGCATACTTAGCATCGCTGTCGATTTGCGTTGGCTTCTTCCCTGTTTTGTTTTTCTTAGCTTCATTAAATTCGCCTGTGGTCCTTCTTTCTTTCAGAAATCTGCCTCTCCAACTCCAGTCATATTCGAACATTCCACAACTATGCTGCGAACAGTGCTATAGAGGGCTGCTGATGAATCGTGAACATTTAAAACTATAGTTTTTCTCTTTCAGAAAAAATAGCTTTTGCAAACCTGGTATAACCAAATAAAGCATCATTTTAATGTAATTAGAATTGTATATTTATAATAACACTGAACCATTGCTCTTTATCTCATAAGTAACAAAATTGATTTATTTAATTTAAATAAGTGAACATTATACATATTACCAGTCTGATTGGGTTGAGGAGAAAATGGTAGAGTGAAGGTTAAAGACAAGTTCTTTTAAAAAGAAAAATCTACTTACATATCGAACACGTGTGTAAAAGTAGTTATCAAACGCAGAATTAAGATGAAGATGAAATGCATAAAAGTTAAATCTGAATAAACATCTACGATAACAATCTGGGCGTTCCGAACCAAAAAGAAAACCCTTTGTCCGCACTTAGAAAATAAAGTTTGTGAACTCTGCCAATTGAAAACCGGCATCAGCCGCGTTGACCTTCCGCATGCCCAAACAATATGACGCCGGAGTCCATGCGGAGAATTAATTCCCCAGGAACGGCAGTGTTTCCTTCTTTGCGCCAGGGCCGGCTGGAAAGCGGCCAACTGCGTATCAACTAGCCGGTTGAAATAATGCGCCCGTGTCGGGGGTTTAGTGCCTGGTCCCCGACACGCCAGTTTTTATTGTTTGGATCGTTCGAAGCGAAAAAGTGCCATTCGTTAACGGGTCCGCCCGGTTTTGTCGGATTTATTAACGCGTGGGATTTTAAATTAAAGGGCAGAGCCGACTAATTTGTTCGACCGTCATCCGTACTTTGTTCTGGGGCAATTTTCAACAGGAGGATTTGCGAATAACGTAATCGGTTTTTGTGTAAAATCCGCGTAGGCGTAGCTCTACCAAATTATATATTCATATTGTAGGCTTAAGGGGGGGGCTCGCCATTGTATGTTTGGTTGCCTGTATCAATGTATTTTCATTTCCAACTAGCTGAAAAAAGTAGCGAATTTCAAAGGATTACAAAAAACACGGGTATTTTTAAAATATCCATAGATACTAATGACACTAGTTTAAAAGTTATGGGCGAGATTTTTTTTTGAATTTCAAACTTTATGCCGGCATAAATTCGTCTATTTTGTCTCTTGAGCCGGAATTTTACCTTCGTTAAGATGGGAGAGGTTTCCGAATATGCTCGGAACGAAAACCCGGTAGTAAACATTGTAATTATCCAGTCTTGTTGTAAATAAAAAACAGGCAAAATGCCCCTTAAATTATGCAGCGGGAATGCAAAAGTGTGGCTATTATTTATCAGATGGCGCGAAAAACAGACGATCGATGAACGGTTGAGGCTGTTGTTACAGGTCCAGTTTAATAATTACATATATTATGTTCATATGATCAATTTTACGTTTTGGCCATATAATATTTAATCAACTAAGCTGTCTGATTACTTTTTTATGTTTTTGTATTACTTCCATATTATTATATACTATGAATTGCGAATTTTTAATATTAAAATAATATAAAACTTCAAAAGGTATATTCGGGAGACCCTCGTAGCTCAAAGACTCCGATCTGTGATTTTAACCCCTCTCTTTTTAGCAATGGTTCATTGATTTTTAGCTTGAAAGGTACACGGCGGCACTAAAAACTGCTTTAGTTGACTTAGCATTATTTATACATACGTGTGGGTTGGGTACTGTTATGTTCTTATAGTTATGTCGCCGTTATGTATTTTTCGAGAGGAAAACGCAATCGTTAGCATATAAACTGACATTAGGGGAGGATTCATGTCTATGTCTCTATATAGGTATGTCGAAAATTATCTATACCGGGTGTTCCATTTTAATAAATGCAGCTATTATAAATATCTCAAAAACGAAAATCACAAAAAAATCACATAAAAGTTGAAGCATATTATGAGGTGCAATGTAAGACGCACGTTTTCACTTGTAGGCAGACGACGTTTTCAAGGTCACTTGAATGTCTACTATGTTTTTTACTGTTAAAGGCATATCTTTAGTTAAAGAATGTGATTCGGCACATTTTCTGTAGGTATAGTATTGCGCTGGTATAAAAAATTATGTTTAGTTTTTTCAATGAAATGAAACATGGTCTTTTATGTGTACATAACGTGTTTCTTCGTTTGCATTAACACTACATTCAAACACACATTTTAAGTAACGCAATAATTAAGATAAATACATATCTCGAAAATAAAAAATTAAAAAAGAAAACGATATATTGATGCGAAAGAATATCTTGTGTACCTACTATATGTTAAACATCTACAGTGTGACCTCCGTTAAGGAGTTAACACCCTGGTAAAATATCTTTATTTGTTTACCGATTTTGATAAACTTTGAAAAAGTCGTTTCTATTTTAATGTTACATAAGCGCCTATTTCCTATTTATAAAATTTCTTAAAATTTTAAAAAGTCATTACTTCGTAAAAACTATTTCATATCACTAGCTATATACAACATAATATACGAGTATCATTCTATAATTTTATTAACTTTTTATTATTACTAAAAAATATCTATAAGAATATGTCTTTTTCAAAAGAAAATTATATTAACGCTTTAAAATTCTATTGTGTTTGACACAAAGTTGATGTACCGGCAAGCATTTAGGTAGTACCATAGAAGAATCTACTACGTAAATTCTTCTATGGTAGTACCTATAAATTTATTTACATTACATTTTCCATTACTCTAGATGTATGCCAAAATAATACATATATTAAGATATCAGCAAATATTAGGTATTTCACGTATCTAACAAAATTCACAACTTTACGTCAACTTTGGATCAAATACAACTTTCTTTCGGTTTATCAATATTTTAATGAAAAGTTAATAGAACGATAAAAGATAAAACTATAGTGACATAAATTCTAAATGTCAGTTAGGGTAAGTATTGTGATCATTCATGCGGTTTTGAGGGAGAATTATTATGTCATGTCAGTAGATTTGACAGCCGGTAGGTAGTTCTCTTACATAATATTTTACTCAACAATATTCTTAAAAACTATGAAAAAATATATAAAAATAAAGGAGCGTAAATATTCATATTATTATTTTGTGTTTAACAATTATTCACAGTTTCCATCCCAAAATACGCCAAGATGGGAGCGATGTGCTGTTATTTGTATAAAAAGGGGGTCGGTCCGCCTGCCTCCCCCTAGACCCCTGGTTCCGATCAACGACCTTGCCGGGCAACAAAACAACTTATAAGGAACGGAAACTTATTTTAGCAAGGCGAAACATTACTTTTTATTCTCGCTCTGTACCAATGGCCGCTCTCCAACTCCAGCGCCATCTTACAGACACTTGCGCAATTTTTGCACTCCAGTAGCCAATTTCTGTTTTAGCAACATTTATCCTAGTTAGGAACACGGTCAAATGAAGGTCGTCGCGAGGTGATGACGTTTTATTTCCGTCCTTAAGGCTTAAATAGGCTCTGCCATCTCTCTGAAATTTACAAGAAATTGAAATAGGGACACTAACAATGCATCATTTTAATGTTAATTGTATATTTATAATAACACTCAACCATTGCTAGTTATCTCATAAGTAACAAAATTGATTTATTTAATTTAAATATGTGAACGTTACATATTACCAGTAGTCTGATTGAGGTTGGGGAGGAAATGGTAGAGTGAATGTTAAAGACAAGACAAGTAGGTACCTACCTTTAAAAAGAAATATCTACTTAGATATCGAACACAAATAACGCAGAATTAAGAATTAAGATGAAATGCATAAAAGTTAAATCTGAATAAACATCTGCGATAAAAATCTGGGTCTCCCGAAACAAAAAGAAAACCCTTTGTCCGCATTTAGAACATAAAGTTTCTAAACTGTGCCAATTGAAAACCGGCATCCACCGCGTTGACCTTCCCGAATGCCCAAACAATATGACACCAGGGTCCATGCGGAAAATTAATTCCCCAGGAACGGCAGTGTTTCCTTCTTGCGTCAGGGACGGCTGGAAAGCGGCCAACTGCGTATCAACAACTAGCCGGTTAAAATAATGCGCCCGTGCAGTGATTGTATAAGATTCCTTACCAATTGGCGATATTATACGACTGACAAAAAATACTTCGCTACGCAAGGTGTCACAAATATGTGACCCCTATTGCGAGGATTGGGAATTAACTCAAGTCTTGTACGAAAATTGTACTACATAACTCTCCATACCTTAGTGCTCCATCGCGGAGTAGGTACAGCTTTCGTCCGTTAGATGGCGGCGGCAAAAGACATTCGGCTGAGGCTGAGAGTTTAGCATGAATAATGAATCGGTCTTTGCGGTTCTATGTAATGAATCGTCAGGACCACATTGTGACTTCTAGTTGATTGTTCCATAGACGAACCTCTGCACAGATATAATGATATCTGTGGTTTTTCTTCATAGGCATGTAAGCAGCGCCGTTGGGGACATCCAGCGACCAATAGCGAAACTATATGAACTATGACGGGAGAAATTAAACTTGAGGCTATCATCCGTAGAGGGCGGTATATAACGAGTCGAGAACTTTGCATAATCAGTACACGTGGAGCTTACAGCTTAGTCGCTAATGCACAGCGGTCGGTAATCTTCTATATATCTATATAGCTATAGGTCTGTGGTTGTAGCAAAAACATCAAGCTTTACCAAATAGGTGCAATGCATCGAATTGTCTACTTGTCATTTCAATGGTGCAATGTAGAAATTGGCCGTTAACTTAAGCACATTTCTAACAAGAATTCAACAATATTTTACAATTAAATGTAGCTTTGAAAAATAGCAGACTTATTTTTTGAAAATTGATGCTTTAAAACGAGAATAGTATTATTGTGGGTATAAACTGGTGTTAGTTACGGGACAGTTCAGAGTCGGTGTTTAGAGGGACAAATGGGGTCTTGAGTGGCTTAGTTTATGTGAAGTCTAGGAAGTAGGTCGTTTGTAATAATTTTGTCCTAGGTCCTAGTTAGCACGGATTAATAATATATGATTGACGAGGGTACAAAAAAGTCAGGCTATGCAATTAAATATGGAAATATCTTGTTAACGTCAGCCAAATCAAGACGAAACACAAAAACAATAGGTACCCGCAGAATACCTATAGCTATACCTTTTTATACTTACTGTTAGCTATATGTACCTAAGCAAAGTAAGATTAATTATTGTCTTATGATATTTTCTATAAAAGGGAAAGGGGCAGGTAATTTATCCATGGCATAGGTACCTATAAAATATATTTTTATCAAGTCAATGTAGATACCGATAGTTTCATTCTTCGGTTCATAATTATTACATAGATATTTTAAATTCAAGCTAGAAGAAAATATTATAGGAATAAATATTCCAAAAACTCATTTGTTGGCATAGCGACAAAAAATGTAGTTAGCCTTTAGCCTTTTACGAAAGGTAAATGAAATACCTGGGATCGCGCCCGATTCTTCCGTAAATATTAAAAATTCATTAGGCTTGCCTCGTTCCCTGTTTTTAAAACAATGAACAACGGTTTCTGGTTGAAGGGAATTTAATTTAGATTGAAATGGTAAATTGGAGTTTCCAAATGAATTAACTTAGTTTATTAAATTATTATTTATTGCTATGTGCGGTTAGGGCAGACTTTTCCCAAGGCAGACTTTTGCCCAGCTCTCTTGGCCATCAGCGGTGATTTTCTATAATATAATGCACTATCTATACAGGGTGGGGGATATCTTATTTTGTCATAAATTTTTTGTTTTATCTGCAACCCCCTAATCGGGGATGCATCCCTTCAAAAATGTTAAATGGAAAGGGGGTCGTCGATTTGTACATGCTGGAAAGCCCTTTCAATTCTCTACACAACGGTGTATCATTTTTTAAATTTGATAGATTTTTCAAAAAGTTACGGGCGATCAAACGAAAACAAAACATTCATATTATTTTTATGCCTAAGTTTTGTTATCAAGGGCAACCAGAGAAGTCCAGAAGGCCATGGGCGTGTGCATTAAAAATTAAAATGAAAACTAAAATCATGCAAAACAATAACACATTGAAAAAATCATAGCACCGCTTGTTTTTTCACATATTTCGGTTCTGCAGCTTTTTAAACACACCGCACAGTTTTTATCCATTTTTAAATAGTCCACAAGCTTCAAAAAAATTCACTTTCACAGCACTGAAAATCGTACGATTTTCGCTAAAAAATATTAACAAATGAAGTAGTGAAACCAACGGAATAATGTTGTTCATCGGAACAAAGTCCCTAAGTGTTTTGCCGCCGAATTAAAATCGGCAATTTTAATTGGCTGGAACGCTCGAGCATTCCAAAATAAAAAACGATCACTATTTTCAAAACAAATGGAATAATGTTGGGAAACGGGTAAATAAAAAACATTTTTATAATACCGGAGTTGACTATTTTGGACCCATTCTTATGTTACTATTGAGAGACGAACTGAGAAGAGATTTTAAGAAGATTTATCGCTAGAAGAGGGGAAATTAGTAATCTCTACTCTGGCAATGGTACAAATTTTCATGGAGCAAACAGAACTGTTTGACTAGAAAACATGAAAAAGATAAATCACGCGAAAATTACTGAGGAAATGTTAAGAAGACGAATTAATTGGCATTTTAACCCACCTGCGTCACCTCATATGGGAGGGGCATGGGAAAGACTTATAAGAAGTATAAAAAAATCTTTAGAACACATATTAAAAGAAACTACACCTAAAGAAGAGACTTTGCAAACAGCATTAGTAGAAGTTGGGTCGATTTTAAATACTCGATCCCATACATAAAATACGTACCTGTACAGTACATCCAGATTTTCCTGAACGTTTAACACCTACACATTTTCTAGTAAGTCATAGAAATGACTACTTACCTGGAGATGATTTAGGAACCACAGACGTGAGAAAACAGAGGAAAAAGGCACAGATAATTAGTGAAGAGTACTGGAAAAGATGGCTGCGAGGATATAAATATTTACCTGAACTTAATCAAAGAAGATACAGATCCGGAAAGAATAAACAGACCATATACAATAAGAAGATGACGTAGTTTTAATTGCAGATGCAAATCTACCACGACGATGCTGGCCACTTGGAAGAGTGATTAAAACATTTCTAGGGAAAGATGGAACAACGAACAACGAAGGTAGTGAAAACGAAAAGTGGCATGTATATACAGGGTGATTCAGTTTTATTCTGCGACACTTCAACAGGTGATAGAAAACCAAAAAATAACCGTACTTTCTTTTATAAACTATATCATTTTAAGGCCTTATTAAAAAGTTACAGGGTGTTAAAGTTTTAAGAAATATGTGGTCTTTATCGAATATTTACCAAACTAGTTGAGATATTTAAGTCATCTTTGGTACACGTTATAACGGCATGGGTTAGCATACAACCTGTTAATATCAAACACCTTGAACAACCAATGGCGTAGAAGTAGGTAATTGGTATAATTGTTTTTAGAAAAAAAAAGAACCACCTTGTATAGCAATAAAATGTAATCAATTTCTTATGTAAATTTTAATTTTAAATAAAATTGCCCTCTTGGTAATTTTTTGTATGTGTCATGGTTTCGTGGCAAATTTGATTTTTTTGTATTATTTCGGGGTATTTTTGAAAAATTATCTAAAAAGTTTACTCCAAAAATATCACTTAAAGTGGAAATAATGTGTTTGCTACTTAAAATAAAGTAACTTTTTCCAATAAACTTACCTATTTAAGGCTATACTTTTGAAGATACAGGATCTAATACATTTAAGGAAGATACAATTAATGTTACGCTCTGTATCTTGAAAAATAAAACCTTGAATGGGTAAGTTTATTGGGAAAAGTTACTGTATTTAAAGTAAGAAACACATTTTTCTGCTTTGAGTGTTACTTATGGACCGAAGTTTTAAGTTAATTTTTTAGAAGTACCCCGAAATAATACGAAAAAATCAAATTTGCTATGATGCCACGACACATATGAAAAAATACTAAGAGAACGTTTTTGTTTACAATTAAAATTTACATAAGAAATTGAATACATTTTATTGCTATACAAGGTGGTTCATTTTTTTTTTCTAAAAACAATTATACTAATTACCCACTTCTCGCCATTGGTTGTTCAAGGTGTTTGATATTAACATGTTTTATGCTAACCCATGCCTTTATAACGTGTACCAAATATGACTTAAATATCTCAATTAGTTTGGTAAATATTCAATAAATTCCACATATTTCTTACAACTTTAACACCCTGTAACTTTTTTATAAGGCCTTAAAATGATATAGTTTATAAAAGAAAGTGCGGTTATTTTTTGCTTTTCTATCACCAGTTAAAGTGTTGCAGAATAAAACTGAATCACCCTGTATATAAAAGACCCGTTAAGAAGTAAAGTTAGAAGTTAGAAAATGTAGTGAAGAAGCTTCACTGAGGGGGAGAAATGTTGAAGAAATAGTATTAAATTAATAACATTGTAAATATTTTACCTTTACCTGGGTGATTGTTGTTGTCAGATAGATTTCAAAATAAATAATAAAGCGACGTAAAAAAAGGATTTAGATTTTAAGAGGGGGTTGCCGACAGCGAAAGTGACGTTAGATTTCGTATTTTTTTAAGTTGTATAGCATAAATCTAATAACATTTTACCTGGCAAAAATTTAGTATAAACATCTCTGTCTTCATTTTAATCATAACATCTTAAAAGCATATGCACTGGAATTATTATTTTTCCCAAGGTTTTCATAACCTATAAAACAAAACACTGCTTTTAAGATAAAAATGTTATTAGATTTTATGCTATACAACTTAAAAAAATACGAAATCTAACGTCACTTTCGCTGTCGGCAACCCCTTCTTAATAATTGATGATAAAGGAAAGGACTCAACGTATATAGAGGTCCACATAGGTATTATTTACTTTACCTATGTAGGTGTTTTTGGTCGGAGCTTGTGGCGAATCCCGTGCGCGGGGCCAGCGGCCCGGCGCACCGCGCCGCGCACCTCGGGGCCGCCGCGACGCCCGGCCGCGTCCCGGCGGAGGCGGCGGCTGCAGTCGCCGCCGGCGAGACCGCGCGACCTCACCCGCCGACGGCCAGCTGCGATTCCGAGGCCGCGCGCACGGCAGACCCCGGCTGCGCCAGCTGCTGTCGCACGCTTTTGTAGGGCTTAGAAAAATTTTCGGAAGAATGTTTACTAGAGTGGGAAATGGCGGGGTTCGACGGGAAGTTTGTTGAAAGATTAGTAAAACTATTAGTAGTCTTTCAAGATATGTCTTTAGTAAAACCGTTATGACCTAATACTGTAAGTTTACTTCACCGTTGCGTCACACTTTATTGGCGGTCGCAGTAAAAATACCAAAAAGTATTACTTTTGCACGAAAAATTAGTTTTAGATTTTGTACTTTGTTTGATTGTATCTATTTATTTTGTTGTGTGCTTGCGATTGTCCCTTTTTTTAAGTCTGTATTTTTATTTTCAATAAAATATTTGCACTGTTTTTATTTCAAATATTTTTAAAAGTGTTCTTTAATCTCACCTAAAATTTTTACAATAATTACAGACAAAAATATCACCAGAGAAAGTTAGACTCCACTGACGTCGGAAAATTTTGCAAATTTGTCATTTATTTTATTATACATTAGTATACAGTGTGGTCATTTAAGTGTGCAACATATGGGACTTTTTTTGTTAATTGCACAACCAAAATACAGATATTGCCGAAAGTTGATGCAAGTTCAATAATAAAATGTGCACCTTAAATGAGAATTTTGTAATATATGTACATATATTATCATTACTAATGTTTGACCTTTGTTCAGAAGAATTTTTGCGAAATTTTAAAGTTTTGTTTAATATCGTTGCAACAAACATGAAGTTTGAGAATTCCCCAAAAAAATTAAAAATATAAATTAATTTTACAAATATGCTTGAATTTCAACAAAGCTATGCGAAATTGATTTAATTTTGATTGATTTATGAAACTGTTTATGGTGAATATTAAAACATTTTTTTTAGATTATTAATGTTTTTCAAAAAAATATATTTCTTTTCCTTAGGAGGCCATGTTTTGGTATTTAGGCATAACTTTTAATTCTAGACAAATTTTCTTAATATCATTTTGCTGAATTTTCTGAAATAAGGGCACTTTACCCTTGTATATAATTATTATATTTTTTTACCTATCCTGTAAGCTGTTTGCCTTGCAACCATTCTAAGTGCGCCTAATATAATTATCGAACATGCTCCAACTTTCGGGACTCTTTGTATTTTCGTTGTGCAATTAATAAAAAAAAATCCCATATGTGTCACACTTAAATGACCACACTGTATACATACACTGTATACAGTGCCATTCATAAAGATTGGATCAAATTAATTTTGCTTTGAAATTTATTCGTATTGTTATGACTTAGTAACTGAGCAACCACGGTTATTTGCGGGAAATAATATGATGATGAGAAATAATTAACAAAAAACAAATATCCTGATATCTTTCTGAAAATTGTCATAGGGCACAATAAAACAATACGCACACATTTTTTAATTACTTTTCCAATATTTCTAAGGAAAACACGATTTTCCCCAATTGTTAATTTTAAATGTCAAATTTGACAGGCACGGACTATGACGTCACGACCATCTTTAGACGCAATAGTGTACACCTTAAAATAAGGGGACCCAGCATTATACTTTCCAAAGTGAGGCCTATTCTTACCTCATTCTAATAGTATCAGTGATGCCAAGTATGCCATTTTATTGGAGAATCTATGAATATAACAGGTACTTTGATTGTTAGTAAAAATTAATAATGGTTTCCATGATTTCTAAAAATTAAACAAGACATGTTGTGTCTACAATTACAGAATATGGCAACTGTCAAATGAAACAAATTTATTGTATAGTTGAAATTCTTTAATTGTCACATCTGAGTATCTGGAAGTTAGAAAACTTAAAAATTGTGAATTATGATGGGAAATTTTTTGCCTCCTTTAGAATATATGGCACTATCTATCACATAGAACCTGATGGCAGTTGGACACTGACATATAACATAACCTTGTACCAGCCCACTTATGTGGTCTCCTTGGAGTTTACAGAAAACAAACTTCCCCTCAAGGCTTCACTTTTCCTATGTGCTGGGTCCCCTTATTTTAAAGAGTCCCTGGTGTACACAAAACATACACCAACATAGAAGACAAACTTGTTTAGAATGAAAAATCGAGTAGCTTTATAATTCTGTAGTTTTCACGTATTTAAGGTAACTTGTTCAGGATGAGAAACTGAGTAGGTGTACAAAATTTCAAAAGTCTAGGCCTACTTTGATTTTTTTCTTCGCACTTTGCACATGCGCGTTTTTCATTCTGTGCAAGTCTCTTTAACAAAATTTTGTAGTAAAACCTACAAAAAAGGGCGCTTTGCTGGTGAGAAAAATAATTTTTGTTGTCGGCATTATTTCATACTTTGCATGCAACTATTTGTTAAATTTTTCGTACAGTATTGCTTGTTTTGAAAAGGAAACTACGTTTGGTATTAAATTTAATTGTGCGAGTTTTACGAATAGGATTTATCTCAGAAAAAGTTGATTATAATCGTTACAACGCCTGCATGCAGCACCCCTATTAAACCAATTTACCGGTTTTGCTGGAAGTAAAACAATTCTGCCGTCCCAACACACCAATTTTAATTGCATACAAAATTAAACTTTCCGCAATATTAAAATTTTCCACATATATTCTTTTAAATAGTCACTACAATATAGTTCGCGACTTCGAATTATTACTGTTATCCAATTCACGCTATATCGAGAAAGATTTGGTAAGAAAATATCTTTATATAAAAACATAAAATTAATACAAAAATACAATAATTTTTTCCAAAATTTACAATTTCATGCAACCTATAGATGTTTTATAGCTAAATTATAGAAATCGCGAATCCGCTTTGAAATATAAAAAAATAATGTCAACATCAGCAACGGAATCCCAGCTGTGGTGTAGGAATGCGTAGAAAATGGTGGTGCAAAGGTTCCTCCATAATCTTCTTTTTTCTCTCCCAGTCCGTCTGGACTGGAACAAAGTCATTTTTCTTGTATAATATATTTCCTATCGATTTACTTTTTTGCCAGACGATTTAACATTGTGGAAACCCCGCTTTTTCGTTTATCTGGCCGTATTCCCACGTCTGAATCTATACATATATCATCCGAGAATTTTTTTAGTGCTTGTCGATTGGAAAAGTATTATATTAATGCATTGCGGAGACCTGAGGTGAAAATAAATATTTCACTTTTTTTTTAAATGATTTTTTTATTTTCACACCTAATTTTCTTTTGCATTAATGGATTCTTATATTGTTGGAATTATTTAGTGTTCAACACTTATAAAGAAATAATATAGTAATAATATAATATAGTATAATAATTAAGTTAATACAATTTACTAATTTCATTTATCGATAGGACATTATATTTTTCTTCATTAATGTAGCAAAGTAGCATACAATTAATGTTTTTATTCTACATAATATTCTCAAAAAATACAGATATATACAGTGTGTTTCACTTCAAGTCGAGACAATTCATTATTTTTTTACGGGTTGACCGATTTTCAAAAACTTTTTTTTAAATATAGTGCTCCGAAAGATCTACATTTTGACACTAATTTTTTTCAGATTCGTCTTTTCCATGACCTACTAATCAAAATTATACCCCCAAAAACTGCAAAAGTACATTAGGCATTTTTTTAGGAAAAAAATGAATAGCACAGTCGTATTGGCCATACCCGAAAACCCCACATACCAAGTTTTACGGTCATAACTTATACAGGGCGTTCACAAAATAGCTTCAAACATAGCAAAAATACGGTTTTTCGGAGTAATCTGTACAAACACCTAGAGATATTTTAAAATTATTTCTTTGCAGTTTGATTAGGGCTCACATAAGCTATCAATTCCCACGATTTCATGGCCCTGCCTTAGACAGGGCGTTCGCATTAAAAATACAAAAATCGAAAAAAAAACGATTTTTCTCTTGGTGTTTTTTTTAATTTTTCTACAATTTTAACTTATGCCTATTAAAAAACATAAACAATATTAATTTTTAGAAAGTATTTTCAATAAAGGGCACCCTGGATACGTGGATACCAATCAATTTTTAAATTTTTTCAAATAAAAAATGGGGTGCTTTTTATTGGAAATACTTTCTAAAATTTAATATTGTTTATGTTTTTTAATAGGCATAAGTTAAAATTGTAGAAAAAAATGTAAAAAAAATTAAAAAAAACACCAAGAGAAAAATCGATTTTTTTTTATTTTTGTATTTTTAATGCGAACTCCCTGTCTAAGACAGGGCCATGAAATCGTGGGAATTGATAGCTTATGTGAGCCCTAATCAAACTGCAAAGAAATAATTTTAAAATATCTCTCGGTGTTTGTACAAAGTACTCCAAAAAAACGATGTTTAAGGATTTTCTTTACTCACAATTTCTCATTTAAGCCAAGTATTTTGTACTGCGTTTTGAAATTTAAGTTAAAACAAAGATCATAATATTCTTGCCACTATAAACTTCAATTTTATTACATTCCTTTTTTTTTCAAAATAAATAGCAACAATTATTAATTATTGTTATTTTTTAACACGCTTCTATTAGCTTATTTTGTATGCATCGATGCTTATGTACAAGATGCTTTTTTAGGACTACCACCGCGATTTTCTCGCTTATTTTGCGCCCTACAAAAAAAACGTAAGAAAAAAAAATGTCGAAATTTTGGACAGCTAAATGGTGCTGAAAAAGAAATCGGCATCCATATAACCAACTTGTCGCGCAATATAAAAAAACCTCAATTGAGCAAAACTATTAATAGCCGTAGAATGTTTATTTTAAGAGACATAGGAAAACTTTTATATTGAAACTTGATGGCACTGAGAAGCGTTATCCATCCAGGGGCTCAGATAGTTTCAGCAAATTACACAGGGTCTTCGGCTCTCTTGAGGGCATGCAAATTTTTGTCGATTTGAAGTTTTTTTAGCACATTGCGAAAAGTTGGGCGTGGAGGCCCATTCCTTTTTCAACGTAGCGTGACGTATTTTCTGTGCGACTCAAAATAAACGCAAAAAATCGCTTAATAAGAAAAAAAACAAAGATTCATAGCCTTAAGAGAGCCGAAGACCCTGTTTAATTTTGTAAAATTATCTGAGTACCCATTTGCATAAAGCTTCTTAGTGCTATCAATTTTCAATATGAAAGTTTTCCTCTATCTTTTAAAATAAACATGCTACGGATACTAATTGTTTTGCTCTATTTGAATTTTTTATATTGCGAGGCAAGTTAGCCATGGATGTCGATTTATTTTGCAGCGCCACATTTTTTTCTTGCGTTTTTTGTGCAAAATAAGCGAGAAAATCGCGGTGGTAGTTTTAAAAAATAATCCTGTATATGATGTGTGTAGCTGTAATATATCTCGCTTTGTAAAGAAATCTAATAGATTCATTTTCACTTCAACTTCTAATTTTATAAATAAATGCTTTTTGTTTGACCTACCCGCAATGTTGGCTTTTTTGTCATAGCTGACAGTTTTACATTTTGAATTTGAAGCTATTGTACACTATTGATAACAACGCTAATTTCAGGCTGGGTATAAAGGTGGGCTTCCCAAATAATATCTAAAAGCCTGTTTTACATTGACAATTTCTTCATGAAATTAATTCATGAATAAGTTTATAAATAAATTCATGAATTAATTCACGACAAGTTCTATTTTACACTGATGAAGAAATTGATGAATTTTTTTGGCACCTTATGTCAGATTCTAGCAAATACCAACACAAGATAATAAATAACAAAATTATTTTTTTGTGCTGCATTTCCCCTATCAGAACATATTTTCTAACCATATCCATCTTCATCTAAAGCATCTTTAACTACAGATTAAGTCTGGCTAGAAGAGTAGTTGAAAATGCATTTGGCATTTTAGCCAAACGATTTAGAGTTTTTTTGACACGATTAATATGAATGTGGAAAAAGTGCAAACCATAACATTAGAATGTTGCATATTACATAATTTTTGAGACCCGAATGTTCTAGTTCCATCCTAGAAGAGCTTTATAAATACAATACAATCATATTTCAATTTGGACTTTCTTACCAAACATGCTCACCGCAAGACATGCTTGCGTTTCTGCCCGAGAGGAGTTTTGTGATTATTTCGTGAATGAGGGAGCTGTGCCTTGGCAGCGAAATACATAAATAAAACATTGTAACATTTCACACACTTGTTATCTAAGTATATTATCGTTGGATGAGGATTATCTCTTCAGTCAACAATATTATCTTTAAAATTATGTACTCTCCTCTATTCCTCGTCTAATGCCTCAAACAAAAACCAGTATCAAAATATAACCTTCCTTGTGTTCAAATTTTCAATGTTGGTACTCCTGAAGTTCACGCAAAACTTGACGGAAAATAAATCATGCTCTAATTCGTGAAGTAACTTCATGAAGAAATTCATGAATTAATTCATTAAGAAATTGACAGTGTAATACACGATTTTTTATATTAATTTGTCCTTGAAGTGACTTCATGAATTAATTCATGAAGAAATTGTCAATGTAAAACAGGCATAATTGAAACTTAAATTGAATGTCGTCTTGTGGTTGCGCAATATATTATTAATAACTATAATTTGTCAAAAGAATTGTCATGCATTTGCAGGAAATATAAAATGAAGAGAAGTTGGGGTATTATGCACAGTATTCTTTATGGATGTTAAGCCATCAGTCGAAAGCTTTTGTCCGATTTTAATTAAGAATGCTGCCGATAATACCGTAGTACTAATAAGAACTTCTCGTTACTTTAAAAGTGAGCAACACGCAACTTAAGCTTTGTATCAACCAAAAGTTCAAAATTATCCGTGTCGCTTACTACAGAGTCAACACGTACGTGCTGTACATTATACTTACTATAATGTATTGTCAAAAAATGGCAAAAATGGAAATTGCAATAAATAACTGCTATCCCCACACCTGACACCATTTTAATTTTGAATTTTTCTACTAAAATGCAAATGAAGTTTTCCACAGATGTTAGGTAGACACAATGACGTCGTAGGTTATAATATCTTTGGGTAGACACCACTATAAAACACACGCTGCATGTTTACCTCCCAATTTATTGGTCTACTATCGTTTCGCAAACTTGCATAGCTTAGCTGTTGCGCTTCCACGCCTTCAAGCAACTAGTCCATGCACTATAATCGATCATTTTATAGCCCCCCGTGCTACCGTCGTTGAGCCGAAACTACAACGCGCGTAGTTAGCATAGACTCGCCTCGCTTGGCAATAAACCCCACACTCACCGAAAAGCAATATATTATATTTCCTCCGTAAAATGGAAGAAGCCTGCTCGGACGCCTCGACTTTCGTAGACTGTTAATATTTCTGTCGAAATTATCGAAGACCATGTGGGCTGAAGAGAGCGAGATTTGCTCCATCGCAATGACCATGCAACCATCGTCAAGTGCCTCATCTGGTGAGAACGCCAGTAGTATTGGCTATTTTAGTTACCTGTTCGTTTTTAAAAGTATAAATCTATACCTTAAACATTTCTTAGAATTTCCTAGACTTAATATTTTGTAGTGGTTTGTATTTTACATAGTATGAATTATGTAGGTATATTGGTGCCTCTTGTTTATTGTTTTTTTTTGTAGTAGTTATTCTATACATACAGATCTGGTCACCCCAGAAGTGTTGTCTAGCATACAATCCGTAAGAATATGTTTAGAGCAGGGTGTCCCTAATAAAAGTTGTAGGGGATCAAAGTATGAATAACTTTTTATCATAAATCTTTTTTTGTATCTCTAATACATAACGACTTACAGCGCATTACTTATATGACAAAAATTCCTAAATTCCTAAATAACTATTCCTACATTCAAAGACATTTAAATAACAACAAATGAACTTCTTCCTACCATTTTCTACTTTTTTAAATTTACCTACCCGAAACATAATTTTAGAGGGGAGGAATTATACTTATAAATATAGAAATTATTGTGTTGGTTATTTACTACATTTGTTTTAAAACGGATACTGCTGTGGGTGTTTTGCCTCCCCAGCAATGATTCTGGGGGACAAACGCTTCCCTTGCCCCCTATTCTGTGCCCCCGCTAATTCGGATCCCAGCCTCCCACTAAAATATAGTAAGGGCAGAATGTAAAGGCGAAGTCGGCCATAAAATCTAGAGAGATAGGCTATGATTTTCCTACCTGCTCTCCCTTATGTTTTGGAGCGAGGGGTTCAGCTTAAAGAACCGCAAGACCAACATTTTATTGCTCTGTCCTTGTCTGATACATTATGTTAATAAAGATAATATATTCAAATGGGAGTACGCCTATAAAACAGGGCAGTAATTAAATATTTGGTTTATTTTGGTGATAGACTTCCTGTAATAACAATGCAGCGTGAAGTATTGAGTGCCCAAAGTAGAAAATTAATATTAAATGTGGTGAAATATTCCCAAGAAAAAAAAGAGAACACACGTGAAAATTTATCGGTACTTCAATGTGCATCGGAGGCGTTACAGATTAGTACAAGGGCCATTTCACGAATTAGGCAGGAAGGCATTAAACATATTAAAATGGTACACACTAAAAGTAAAGCAGCCCCGAAAACTAAAAATTTGACAGAATCGGATAAAGGAGAAATAAGAAGTTTGATTTATGACATGACAACTAACAAGCAACACTAGGGAGAAACTATGCGAAGAACTGGAAAAAAGGGAATTTTGAGCTGCAGCAAATCAACGTTAAGTGTAATTTTAAGGAATCTTGGATTTAAGTACAAAATAAACGATGGAAGACAATACTTAATGGAAAAGCCAGATATAGCATCAAAAAGAGTTCAATTTCTACGACAATATACATCCAATTTATTTTCAAGCTGCCCTCTAGACGTAGTGTTTTTACTTGGCACGACAAAAATCCAAAATGTGTGTTCAACAAAAAAGCGAATGATGGCAAAGGTTTATAATTGTTCATGCCGGTAATAAGGACGGATTTATTGATGGCGCTGAGCTTATATATTCAACTAAAAATAAAAGTGCAGACTACCACTATAATATGAACGCCGAAATGTTTGAAAAATGGTTGGAGGAGAAACTATTGCCGAAACTTGAAAACCCTTCTTTAATTATAATGGACAATGCGAAATACCATTCCAGGCTGTGTGAAAATGTGCCCAATACAGCCACAAAAAAAGAAGAAATAATTAACTGGCTTCGACATAAAAAAAATATTTTCCTGGAAATTCCCTTAAATGTGAGTTACTCCAGATCGTTAAAAATTATAAATCCAAGTTGCCTTATGCGTCTGACAATATAATTAATAAAATGGGACATCAAGTGTTGATGCTTCCCCCATATCATTGTATATTTAATGCAATAGAATTGATATGGGCCCAATGCAAAACTTTTTTTAATAAGAAAATTGTATCTGAGGCAATGCATGATGATAACATTACAATAATTATTTAAATACCTGAGACCTACTTTGAATTTCAGGATCATTATCTTTTAATTGCCAGACTAAATTACAGAATTAATCTTCAAAAATTACAAATGAAATTACAACAGCTTCCTATAAGTACAAATTTTTAATCCTTCCGTTCACATCAGGTAGTAGAGCAATAATTTATTCTAGGCCGACCCTGCCTGCCTTAAACAATCAACTAGTAATACAAGACAAGTACAAGGTTTTCTATCTCTCTTCCTTTCATGAAAGGTGCTTAGCGAACTTTAAGACGTAGGTGGTACGTCGAGTACAAATTGGAGGAGGAGACATGAGTGTAATTGTGCGAGTGCAAGTTAAATCAATAGATATAGCGCTCTCTCTTTGATGATTTATTGCCGACTTCGCCTTTACATTCTGCCCTTACTATATATTTGTTCTCCACACGCGTGACATCACCCTTGAAATCGTTTATGTAGCACTGCGAGTGTGGGCGATATCCTTAAAACCGCCTCAGTCCCATATTTCATTGCTATCGCCGCGGCGGCCAAGGAAATTTGTTTCTTACTTTCGGGTCATTAAGAACGGATTAGAGCCATCACGAGTGCGCCATCGATCCCTTGCTAATGACTCCCAGTTGTTCGCCGATTAGGGCCTTCGATTTTTTGATGAATTATTATGATCGGGCAAAGTGCAGAAGCGGGGAAACCAGAAAAATATGATGGAACTGGGACCACTACTAGTTCATTAACATGTTTCTTAAAAACTTTTATAAGAAGAGTTTGTTTGCGAATTGCCAGAATCCAAATTTTGAGGCGACTCGGCCTACTTTTTTTATAAACTTGGTTTGATATGAAAGAAGCCAAATTATGCGAAAGAAAAATATAATATCAATATGTCCCCAGTGTCAAATAAAAGTGGTATAATCGGGCACGGGCGTAGCCAAGGGGGGGATTTCGGGGGTTCAACCCCCCCCCCCCCCGAAATAAGCAAAATATTACCTAAAAATACGAGGAGTGAAGAGTTAAATTATTATTACGTTTGAATATATGTAGTAATAGTAGCGCCTAGCGCCATCTTTTGACGAGAGGCAGACGCAGTTGCAGCCGAACTTGCCTACCCCGAAATCTAGTTTGGAATGCCCAGATATGTGCGATAAAAACCTTTATCCTAATATTTACACATTACTACAAATCTTGGCTACTATTCATGTATCCACTGCTACCCCAGAAAGGTCTTTCTCGAGCCTAAGGAGACTGAAAAACTATTTACGAAACACTACAAGTGAAAACAGACTTAATGGTTTGGCTCTAATGAACATTCACTATGGAACAGAAATTCATGCAGATGAAGTAGTGGATATATTTAAAAGAAAAAGCCGAAGATTTCTTCTTTAATGGTTTTAGATTTAGCGCAGAGGAACGAAATTAATTTATCCATTTCATTTAAAGCTAAGAACTTTATAAATATGTCGTAGTTTTTCGGATGAATATATAGATATTAAATTTCATGTAAGTATATTTTTGTTGTTTTATTTACTTCTCAAACTAAACCCCCCCCCCAAAACTAAATCCTGGCTACGCCCGTGTAATCGGGACAAAATTGATACACACTCAATTATAAGCCACAACTTTTTTTATTTTTTTTATCGTCGCTTTATTCTGCCTCTTATATTTACCATTGGATATCATTTTTCGTAATTGAAAAATGGTTTCTATGAAGATTATTACTCGGCAGTGTATTATTTATAGTTTAATTCAAAATTAATATGAAATTATCGGTAGCAGCAAAAGTGTAATACATTACTCGATGCGGCAAAAAAATGCACGTACGCATCTTGCAATGTAATTAACTATTTTTTAAATCGCGAAAAAATAAATTTTATTATATTACGTTGTTATAAAGGTAACAATTCCGCAATGAGGCTGAAAAGTTAAATGATTCTTTTTCAAGTGGAAGCTTTTTAACATTTTCCTGAATAAATTAATAATTCAATTAAGTAATTAAAATTGTAATTCTCTCCAAAAATGTTTTTCTACGTTTTATAGACTGTTTTCAACCATTTTAGTTCTGTTAGTTCTTTGCTACAACACATGCGACGTGCAATCGATATCTATTTTTATTTCGTGCCAATTATAATTTAGCAAATTGCTACTCTTGCCGTTTGTGAATATGGGCTATACAAAGTACCCACTATACATTTTACATGGTCGTGCTGGTATTAAGCTGATCTCTTTAGCATTGCATGGATTTAATGAGAACCTTTAAAAGCTTTTTGGCCGTAAATTCTAGATTCTGGCTACCAAAAACGATTATTCGAAGCCAGTGCATATCTACATGCATATACAGTGTGTCTCCGGATTGAGTTCACATAAGGTGTAAAAAACAGCCAGCCCTGCTTGGTTCAAACTAACTTGTGACATAATTTTAGTTTCGAGAAATCACGTCTGCCTTGAAAAATATGAAGAAACTAATTTTCCACATCAGTAAAGTGCCCTTTTTGTAGGTTTTACGGCAAAATACTATTATGGAAACTTGTTCAGAATGAAAAACTGAGTAGGTTTGCGAAATTTCGAAAGTTTAGGCTTAGGTACTTTGATTTTTTGACATTTTCCCACTTTTTTTAGAAAAGTGCACTTCGTGTAGATTTTACATCAAAATATTATCACAGACTAACGTTGCAAAGCTATTTATTCTGTGATATTATTAAAAAAACTTTTTCACAATAAAAAACTGTATAAGTGTGAAAATTTTCAAAAGCAGAAAAAATCAAAGTCGACCTAGGCTTTCGAAATTTTTCACACCAATACAGTTTTTCATTGTGAACAAGTTTTATTACAAACATTATGATGTGAAAGTAAAAAAGTGGGAAAAATGCCAAAAAATCAAATTTTGCAAGTTTTTCATTGTGAACAAGTTTCCTTAATAACATTTTGTCGTAAAACCTACAAAAATGATGTGAAAAATGAGTTTTTTCATAATTTCCAAGGCATACGTGACTTTTCGAAAGTAAAATTATGTCACAACTGATCCCCAGAAGCTCAAATTTCAACTCGAAATTTTTTTGTTATTTGAACTCAATCCTCAACTCAAATATTTGTATATTTTACGTGAGCTACTTAGAACTTAAGAGGGGGTTGCCAACAGAGGAAGTGAGGTCAGATTTCGCATTTTTTAAGTTGTATAGCATAAAATCTAATAATATTTTACATGGCAAAAATTTAGTACAAACATTTATGTCTTCATTTTAATCATAAAGCATATGCACTGGAATTATTATTTTTCCCAAGGTTTTCATAACCTATAAAACAAAACACTACTTGTAAGATCTTATGATTAAAATGAAGACAGAGATGTTTGTACTAAATTTTTGCCAGGTAAAATGTTATCAGATTTTATGCTATACAACTTAAAAAATAAGAAATCTAACCTCACTTTCTCTGTCGGCAACCCCCCCCCCCCCATACGTTCAGTCAATACGACTTTGCATACCTATTGTAAATTATTGTAAGTTATTTGCAGATGTCAATTTTTTCATTTTAGTTTTTATAAGACAACAGATTTAATATTATTGTACCTATTGAGAATTTAATAATTGGTAGGTTTATATTTAGTAGGATCTAGAATCCATAGAAATTATAAGTATGGCAGCAAAACCGGCAACTAATGGCGGAAGAGAAAATGGAAGCCGAAAATTATTGCCTGACACCAGGTAGTTGGAATAGTGTCCACATGTTTTTGACAAGGACCTGCTAATTCCACCATTAGTTGCTTAAGGTAACTGAAAACGGAATCACCCTGTATACAAATAAAACACGGATAAATTTCTGAGTGCCTTCACGCACCTATATACCCCAAGCGTGCGTGTCTAAACTCAGTTACCCAACTTTAAGTTCTCCGTTTTTTTTGGCATTTAAAAAGTCGACCCTTGCACTATTCTTTCTCCACTAGATATGCGAGCAAGATAACTCGACGACTGCGAACCCTGAACGTCAAGCAATCTGGCGCTCGAAAACTGCACCCCTTATGGCGCCCATTTACAATTTAAATGCGGGATAATTTGGGTCAAATATGATCACGCCATTGTGGGAATTCTCGGATTGAAAATAGGTCCTCGCGCCCCATTCGATGCCATTCGGAGCCTCGGACCCTATTCACCGAAGGGGCATAAAGGAAAAGTATTTTTCCGGGATGGCCATTGTGATTTATTTGGCGTTGGGATCCGCGCGGTGTGGTCAGAATGCGGATATTCAATTTTATTCAAATGTGCGGAGGAAACTGCGCTGCTTTATAACAGGATTTAAAAATGTGTTATTTATGTACCTACAGGATATTCATAAAAGTTCCCAAGAAGTTTATACATAGCGAGAGTTGTAAACAGCTTATTACATATGAGTGGAAAAGTTGCGAACGAGCCGCGCAGCGGCGAGTGCTGTAATTCCACAAGCTTACAACTCGAGTTTTGTATTATAATTATTTTTCTTCGACGCGACGAAAGAAAAACTATTATAATAGATAAACTACTATACTTCTGATTATCTGACAGGCAACAATTAGTATGTTGGTTAGTTGCTATGGTGATGCGGATGCCGCGCTAACAAGGCACCCGTGATAATTGCGTTTTAATTAAGAACAGATACGCAATTTTTTTATTACGTGTCAGTCATTACGTGTCAGTGTTCGTAACAATGGACTTACTTATAACCTAAACCGTCACTTAATAGGTATGTTACTAGCATAGGAGTAGAAAAAATCGATTACATATTTTTCGACAGCCAATATCCATCCTAACCGAGAGTATACAGGGTGAGTTTTTTTCATGATCTGTATGGGGATCTCGGAAACTAGGGGAGATAGAAGAAAGGTTAAATGGGGAAAGAAGGCTTATTAGATATTTTGAAAAAACGAAATTTTGGCCAATTATATTCTAATCCGTCTAGCTTCGTTGCTTTTTATTTTAGATGACAAGTGTACATACCAAATTTGGAGGGATTTGTGTCCTCAATGCGGTTATCATGTCCTACTTTCCGTGACAGCTGCCATTTTCGAGATATGAGACAAACTTGTGTTTTTTTAAATGGAAACCATAGTTGTTCCCGTTATTTTTCTGGATAATCATATCGTTTCTGGATAATCATATTATATCGTTGGAAAGCTCTAAAAATGCCTGATTTTTTGAGACCATGGCCAACTATGGTTTCCATTAAAAAACAAAACTTTGTGTCATATCTCGAAAATGACAGCTATCACAGACAGTAGGACATGATAACCGCATTGAGGACACAAATCCCTCTAACTTTGGTATTAGCACTTTTTATCTAAAATCAGAAACAACGAAGCTAGACGCGAATTAGAATAAATCGCCAAAATTTCGTTTTTCCAAAATAACTAGTGAGGTGAGCCATGCCTTCTTTTTGTTTTCAAAAATCCACAAGGCCCGTTAAATTGGGCCCACAAAACTACAATTATTTACTTATTTAACCTTCCTTCTATCTCCGCTAGTTTCCGAGATCCCCATACTATATACAGATCATCAAAACAAACTAACTAACAAACTAATAAGTACAATCATAGAAAATATACGCATATACGCTACATATTTCTGTCCACAATATATCCACGGATGGACTTGACAAGAGAGGAAAAAGCAAAATAATAATTATTAAAAAATTCTGCATCTTGAAAAAATTGTTTACTTACTATACAGGGTGTTCGAAAAATAGACGGAGATATTTTAGAGGGTGATTCCCTGTTAACAAATATGAAAAAAAGTTTCTATAAACATGGGTCCGGAAATGCAGAGTTTTCAAGATACAGGATGTTAAATATATTGCATGTCACTGGACAAAATTGGTTTATCAATTTTTGCAAAAAAAATCACAAGTGCCTTGGAAAACAAATAATCAAAAGCATTTCTAGGAAAGAGTGTTATTGCAACTTTTCCAATATCATAACATAAAGTACACTACAACCAATTTTGTCCAGTGACATGCAATAAAACGGTTTTTTTTTTTTTTTCTCGAAAACGAAGTGAGATAGGAAAACAATACAAGAGGGAAAGAAGTTGTATTTTTAGATGCTTAATCAAACAAAAAATATTAAAAGTTACAAAAAAGGTAGTGGCGTACATTTTTTTGATAATAATATTCGCTAAGGTGCCCCCCGGGACGCCACTGGACTTAATAAATTTAATCTAGTTAGGGCGAAATTAGCCTCTTAATACAACAAATAACATTGCCAAATTTCAACAGAATCGAGTAAATAATTTTTAAGACATTAATAATTTTTTTTTTCATATTTCTTAACAGGGAATCACCCTCTAAAATATCTCCGTCTATTTTTCGAACACCCTGTATAAACATCTTACAAGTTGTTTATACCTGATCCAAAATAAAACTTGATAGTAAATTTGAAATCCGAAATTTGAGTTTTATGTTTTTATTTTTTTAAAGTCAAATTTATGAAAATCTGAATATGTGGAGGTTGGAAAATAATAATGTAAAATATGTTTTCCACAATCATACAATTTGTTTAATTTTTAATTGGGCTTTTCACCGCAGGAACCTGAAACAAACTAACTAAAAGACAACTTTTTAAGTTGTCACGAAAAACCACTGCTTAAGAAAGCTCTGGCGCTTTGCCAGTGGTTACTCGAGATTCAGATTTACAGTTTCACAAATGTCCAACATTAAAAGTACGAAACTTTGGGCGTTAACTCAAAACATAACATCAACAACTTTGTTTCCTGAGCGTTCGGGAAAAATCGTTCTCGTTTCTCAAAGAAAATGTCAATTTAAAGTGACATGACAAGAAAATCTCAAATCACAGTTTCTGAGATAAAAAAAATTATAATTCAAGACAGCCCAACAATTCTAAAACTTTGATCAGAAGATAAGTATCTACTCCAACTCTGTTTCTAAACTTTCCCTTTCCTATCTGCCCATCGGCCAAGTCGAAATGAAAAATCACAGATAATCGAACATGCAAATTTTGAGAAGCTATTACGTCAAAACTCATAAAAATCGTTTTGATTTTGCCTCAAACACCGACGGGAGGGTGACGTCACGCGGCAACGCAGACTCCATTATTTTTGGTGTCAAGTAACGATCTATCACGGTTAAAAAAAATGATTTTTGTTCGCAACGCGTCGGGCATCAATCTATCCGTGGCAGAAGATAATGTAGGTACATTTCTCCCTATTTTTACTTTTTTGAAAGTGTTAAGTAAAAGATCGAAACGGTGTTAGCGAAATAAATTTCCTCGTTACCGCAAATTTTATGATCCTTCGTGTTATGAGATTCAGCATAGCATAACACCATCATTTTATTGATATTCCCATATACAGTATGTTCACGGTTGCGGTGAATAAGAGTTAAAACATTTTTATTTTCCAGTGTGGGTACGGAGAAAAGCAATTAATTGAAGCAAATTTTGCCACAAATGGTAATTCTGTTGTAACGCAGTGAACAATTTCAAATCACATTGACATAATATTTACGTGTCTTTATTTACTTGTTAAGTAATACATGAATGTAAATGTGACTAAATTGTTCGTTAAATTAAGGGCAAAATGTCAGCCTCTTTGGTACCTTACTTTTACATCTTGTTTACTTCAAAAAAATATGTAAGATTAAGATTTGTGAGATTTACATAATGTTAATGTTTACGTGATGTTTATTACTTTGGTAAAATATTTGTAACTTGTAACATATTACAATATATACTTACGTAACGTAAAGTTTATACTTATACAGTGACAGGCAGAACGAACGCAACAAATGGGATTTTATTTTGTGCCGAAATAAAAAACTGACAATGGGGCTACATCAAGCTTTTGCGGTCCTATTTTGGTTTCAGGACATGCTAAATGTAGCCCTATAGTCAGTTTTTTTATTTCGGCGGAAAATAAAATAAAATCTCATTTGCCGCGTCTGTTCTGCCGGCCACTGTAGAATAGGATAGAATTTATTTCGAGAACTATACAGGTAGTCAGAAACAGGGGTCAGTACAAAACAAAAAAGGAAGATCGCTTTTACACAAACCTTAATTTTTTTTTATTTAAAATAAGTAATGGTAGTTGGCACCTTCATTTTAAATGAAAGCAACACTTTATATCAACCTTTATGGTATTTTTCCGCGAAATGTAAAATAATAAAGATTTCCCTCTTATTCACTTAGAATTTCCATTCAGGGTGTATCATTTTCGAGTGTACCTGCTTGGAAAATTCATAATTTCCTTGCCCGTTCGAACAGAAGGTAATATTTCGTATGTAACTATGGGTTAGCATGCTGTGCCTGAATAATAATTTGAAAGGCTCGTGCCCGAGGTTAGACGTGAGTAGTTAAGTAAAGCGGATCCTGGCTCAAAGATGGCCGCCATATGTGAGCCAGCTTCCGCATAAGGGTTTTGAGCCTGAGCCAGGATCCGCATAGGGTTTTCGGGGATAAAATCTAGCGGTGGGGGGGATTTGTGTGGGGGGATCCCCTCCACTTTTTTTAGTATATATTTCGATGGTTGATTGGTAAAGTAGTACACAGTTCTCACTTTTAACTTAACTAAATAAGATTAAAAGTATGGCATCGTTTGTGACCCATTTAAATAACAGTTTGTTCCTGAAGAAATTCATTAGGGTCCAAGATTTGGAAGTCAACCGAAAGTTTGAGGTACATGCATTTACGAAAATAAACACCAAGTTCGGCGAGAAGATATCCTTGGAATTCGACGATTTCAAAACAATTTTACCGCAAAGGTTCACGGTAGAATTTACAGAAGAACGAATTGAGCAAGTAAACAAGGACATTTTCAACGGGCGAAAGTATTATCTTATTAGTTATGGACCTGTCGGGAAAACAACTAATATTCAATTTTCCGTCCAAGAACCGGAACAGCTATAAAAATACTTTGGAGTCTCACATTCGAAAATTACAGAAACTAAAATATGAAATTGATATATATGAAATTAATAAGAACTTTAAACAATTAAAAATAAAATATATATAGCATAAGAGATGTTTCATTTCTTCTACCCATAGTAAATTAATAAAATAACAAACTACCCAGCAGGTGTACAACAAAGTAATAGTATAAAAAAAGTGCAAAACTGAAACTTGAATTAAAACCAAACACAATTTTTTCTTGCAGCTTGATGTAGCTCCAAACAAAAAATAATAATGCCTAATGATAAAAATTCTAACAAAAATAATAATTTCTGTGCCCTCTAAGGAAGTCCATACATAGTCCCCATGCAAATTCCCCATGTAAAGTCCCCATTTTAAGTCCCACTTAAGCCGCCCACTTTTTAAGTCCCACTTAAGCCGCCCACTTTAGACGCCAACTTTCGACGCCAACTTTCGACGCCAACGTCTCAGTTGGATGCAGTACTTTTATAAGGATCTACTAAGTAGGAGGAAGCTTTTCAGTTCCCACCTACAATTCTATAAACAGCCAATCCAGCGCAGATAGTGACTCGAACCATTTTGGCATAATTCCAGAGAAAGTTAACCCTTTCAGAGTTTTACACCCGACTGTTCAAATTAGTTACACCTTCACCTGGTTTTAGTACCTTGAATCTTTTTGTGCCGAGTCAACAAAAATGCAGACAAGTTTGCCCCCTTTTACTTTTATAGCAGGCTGTTCACATTCTTTAGACTTTCACCTGTTTCTAAATCTTCTTGCGCGACCCTTCCTTCAAGGGATAATCTTACATAACAATGATCCACTTTTAAATGTTTTTTGTCAGACTTTTTTTTATAGTCCTGTAAATGGCATGTTATAAAAATTTACTGCCTGGTAGTTTTATAGCAGACTGTTCAAATTATTTAGATTTTCACCTGCTTGTAAATCTTCTCGTGCGACCCTACCTGAGATTTTAATAAAAAAAGGCTTTCAATGTTAAAACTTAAATGAGAATATTTTGCTGTTATTGTTATTTTGATAAAAAAAACTGTGTACATTATTAATATTCCACTTAAAATTCCTCGATAAAAATATTGCTTTAAAGTGGGTTAGTAAGGAATAGGTAAACAAAACTAAACAAGAAACCAGTATATAAATAAAACAAACTAAAATTAATTAATGTTTTGTTTTATTAAAATAATTCATATATTTTGTTACAATAAACTTATATACAAATATTAGCACTGTCGTTGTCTGCGTAGACGGTCGAACCAACCTTCATAATATGCATAATTATAAGTCGTTCGATTTCGTATTATGTCCTCATTATTCGCAAATCGAAAATACCCTGCCACATAGCCAGATTCGTATTCGATTTGACGCTGATGATTAAACCACCCTGCGTAGTACGCCTTATTATATGCAATGATATCAGATTTAGCCATGTAAATGTCATTAGCGTTCGCAAAACACTGACCGTATCTGATCCATCCATCTTGATATCCTGCACCATATTGAACTTTATCCATTTTCACGTCACCCTCCAGAAAACGCCTATTCTTACCAGCCTGATGATCAAACCATCCCGCGTATAAACCTTCATTATAGTGCCTCACATGAGTGTCCCTTAATCGCCTAATTGGATTTGCGTTTTCTTCCGTTTTCCACTGACTATACGAACTCCATCCTGCACTGTATCCATCATCTGTCACTTTTCTTTTATTCTGAGAATACATCTCAACGAGTGTTATAAACTTTTGCCACAATTATCTAACTGAAGCAATATTTAATTCTTTGTATTGAATTGAATTTAGTGAATTTTGTTAAGGATGTGGCTGCCTTTTATATTTAACGTAAGCATTGCCTATCCCCACTCAACAGCGTTGTCGTCTAATTAGAAAATAGAGCAATTTGAAGTAGAAAATTTTTTGGCAACGCCGAAGGGGTGGAGTTACCCCCACTCCCACCAGAGCAAAGTTAACGCCTAAATTAAAAAGTAGCAACGTTGAGAGCCATCCCCACCAACGCATTCATTTTAAAATCTACAAAAGGGTGTAGAAATTCAGCAAAAGCATCAGTTTTCTAAATTTTGTTGAATTGTGTTCGAGTTTTGTCGTGTGTTATTTTTAAATTTATTACTTTGCTTATAATTATGAGTGTGTTCCAAACTAAGGCGATTGTCCACTACAATGCTGTTGTGAGGGTAAGTCAAAACTTATTTTTTATAATTATTAAATACGTTATTTCAATTTGCTTCGAGAAACTATTTTGCTTTTTCGCATCAGAAAATTTTTAGCCAACTTTTTTCTTGTTAGCCGCAAGTTGGAGATTTTCTTATGCGAAAAATATTTTTTTATTTGCGATATACTAACATTCAATAATTATTATAGTCACCATCTGCTTATAATCTCATCGAGACGCTTGCGGCAGAGGGGTCAGTTGAAAATTCATCCGAAGAAAACAATGTTGATCATGTAAGTAGACATGTTTATGAATTCTAACAAATAATAAATGTTTATCTTATACTTATAGTATTCCGAAGTGGACGATGAAAGCATTAGAAGCGCAACATCGTTTGCTGTGTCGCAGATCGAGCGTGAGCTGGCACATGAACAATCGGTATATGTACAGCCTGCACAACCTGCCGAATCGACACATGTGCAGCCTGCGCAATTGACATATGTACAGCCTGAACAACCCGCACCTGAATATTCGGCACATGTGCAGCCTGCGCAATTGACATATGTACAGCCTGAACAACCCGCACCTGAATACGAGCAACCCGCGCAACCTGCAGGGCATGCGTCGCCTGCTCAGTCTGAGCAAACCCACCGGCAGAACGTCTCCAGTCCTGTGAGGACTGTTGGGAAAAATATGGAGACGTTGAGAGCGGTTTATAACAGGGGGCGCCGCACAAACAGGTTTCCGGATGACAGCTTCGATTTTGAAGATCCAGCAGCTGGAGGACGTCACAATTTGGAACTTAATAAAGTGCTGGAAGATAATGTTGTCGTCTTACAGCTTCAAAGTAATAAGCTGGCCAAAAACAAGGCTGGTTTAAAAAATAAAATAGATAGGTTAGATAAATTAAGAAAAATTTTAGTAAATAGGATTAGTATAATAGAAATAGATGAAGCGCGTGTGAATAAAATATTAACTAGTTATAAGTAAGCATAAGTTGAATCATATATATATATAATATTACACATAGTTTTAAACCAACGCTTTGTTATTCATTTCTCACCCAATACCATTATAAACACCAAGCAATAAAATTTTATTACGTGCAATACAGAGTCGCTCGGTAGCTAAATACAAAAGTAATATTTTTCTCCTAAGCAGACCATACTTTAGCATAAGCGTACGTGCACACTTCCGGCTGAGGGAGATGTAAGAAAGGTAAAAAATATAGTCAGGGGATTTTACATAGCGATCGTCCTCGCTCGAACTCGCACGGACAAGCAGTAGCAAGCGGATACCTAAAATCCCAGAACATTTGTAGTATCAAACTGTAGTTTTTAAGTAAATATTTTATTAAACGTTTATTTTCTTATATTCGAGAATTTAATTTAAATAATAATAATAATAAAACAATTATCCAATAATACATTTCATTTACAATAATACCAATGGCCTAGTTTTTGCACCTGTTTTACATATTAAGCATGTATCTTGCCGAAAAGCTATGCTTTAGCATAACCGTACGTGCACACTTCCGGCTGAGCGATGTAAGAAAGGTAAAAAATACAGCCAGAGGATTTTACATAGCGATCATCCTCGCACGGACAAGCAGTAGCATGCGACTACCTAAAATCCCAGAACATTTGTAGGTATCAAACTGTAGTTTTTAATTAAATATTTTATTTCACGTTTATTTTCTTATAGTCAGGAATTTAATTTAAATAATAATAATAAAAACAGAATTATCCAATAATACATTTTATTTACAATAATACATTTTATTTACAATAATGGTATAATTTTTGCACCTGCTTTACACATCAAGCAGGTGTCTTGCCGAAAAGCTATGTAAAGCTTTTCTTTACAGGCACTACACCGCATGAATCTTTGCAAAGGCATTTCTGTCAAAGAAAAATGTAAAGTTTCATGCCGATGCTTCGCATTGTCGGTGAAACCATTCAGGGAAACCTCTGTAAAATCTACCACATACGCACGGTAACAATTTAGGCACAAACGCGCCCTTTCTGTTACCTTTACATATGCGGCAGATACACAGAGGCCCCCCACTGTCCAGTTATTATAACCCTCGCTCGGGTTAATGGGTACACTTTTCGCCACGACGGAGTCATCGCGGTCAACGTCTACCCCTTCATCTTCGTCACTAGCATCATCGTCGTCAATGTCGTCTATGTCTCTTCTCAATTCTGCAGGCACCGTTTTCTCAATCTCTTCTTTTTCTTCTAACGCAAGTTGGTATAGGGAATTATTTATGGAGGCAGCCATTGTTATTAAATTTAATTTGTTTGGAGAAAAACTGTAACTGATGTCTATTGAGATATCTCCAGAGTTTTTATAGTCTAAAACATCAACCTGTACGAGATGTCTAGGAGGGGATCCTAGTGTTTTATGTCCTATTTAAATATATGCTATAAAAAGTGATACATTTTTTTAAATTTTAATTCATCCATTTCAGAAAACTGTATTTTTTGCTGTTTTTTATTTTGAAATAAATGGAACAACTAATCTGCATATTTGAGTTATTCCAAATTTCATAAAGATTGCAACTACTGATTTTCTTTTATGAATTGACGTGTAATCAATACAATGAAAATATTAGATTTTTAATACAGGTCGTGCCCTCTATTTCTGTAGGGAAACAACTACAGTCGTGCTTCAAAAGTACTACCAATTGATCGATATTTCGCCGAATACTTTACCCTTGCAACAGGTATGCGCAAGGGGGTTCGAAAGATACCGCTGGGTGGTTCGAAGGCCCCGCCGTCGAGGGCGCGCTATGAGTCTCAGGAACGCGGCGGCTGTCACAAAGAGAGAGATGGGAGATATGGAACTGAAAATTTGGAGCACTCCAAAGGCGAATGATCTAAAGGCAAAGGCAAATGATTCAAAGGCAAAGGCAAATGATCGGAAGGCAAATGATTCGAAGGCAAAGGCAAATGATCCAAAGGCAAAGGCAAATGATCGGAAGGCAAAGGCAAATGATCCGAAGGCAAAGGCAAATGATCGGAAGGCAAATGATTCGAAGGCAAAGGCAAATGATCCAAAGGCAAAGGCAAATGATCGGAAGGCAAAGGCAAATGATCCGAAGGCAAAGGCAAATGATCGGAAGGCAAAGGCAAATGATCCGAAGGCAAGTGATCCGAAGGCAAATGATCCAAAGGCAAATTAAAAATATAGTATGAATGTATTGTAACAATGTGTTAGTATATAATAAAGATAAAATTAAGTATAATTGTCAGTGTTTTATTCCCCACCTACGTGATGTATATGTGTGATATTTGCGGTACAACATTTTGTAGATCGGATAGTTTTACAAGACACAAGAATATTCACAGAACTATTATTTTTATGTGTGAATTCTGTAGTAAAACGTTTTCGAGAAAAGATAACTTAAAAACTCATAAAAGAATCCACCAACTTCAAAACGACTTAGTTGTTAGCGAGGTCGTTGGATACAACGATTCGAAAGACGCGATGCAAATCCATCAGCAGACAGTTTCACTTCCAGTAGAAAACCTAGATATTGTGCAAGAAAGTAGTGCTAAATCTAAACACGGTGTACTGTTTCCAAACTCATTTAGGGCAATTTTTTGTGGACCTAGCGGATGTGGAAAAACCAACGCTTTACTTAGTTTAATATTTAATGAAAACGGACTAAAATTCGAGAATATTTACTTGTACAGTAAGTCACTGTACCAACCCAAGTATCAGTTATTGCAAGACGTGCTTAAACAAGTTAGTGGCGTTGGATATTTTCCCTTTAACTCAAACGATGATGTAATTGGTCCATCAGAGGCTAGAGAAAATTCGGTTTTCATATTTGATGACGTGCCTTGCGATAAACAAGATAAAATTAGAGAATTTTATTCAATGGGACGTCATAAATCTATAGATGTTGTCTATCTTTGTCAGACATATTCTAAAATTCCTAAGCAATTAATACGAGACAATTGTAACATGATTATTCTGTTCAAACAGGATGACGTTAATCTGAAGCATGTCTATGATGAACATGTGTCACCAGATATCACCTACGAGCAGTTTAAAAACCTTTGCTCATTTTGTTGGAATGGTAGTGTTTTTGGAACATTAGTGATAGCCAAAGACTTTAGTTTAGATAATGGGCGATACAGAAAAGGATTTGATAGCTATATAAAACTCTAGTGACTCGGTATCTTTATTAGTAGCCAACATGCCCTTGACATCACAAGAACAAATTCAGAGAGCACAGCGTGCTAAAAAAATTAAAGAGCTAACTAGATCTATTAGAAGAAAATATGCTGCGTTAAAAACGGGTAAATCTGAGATGGATGAGACTTTAGATAAGATATTCAAGCCCGTAAAAGATTCTCTAAGCGAAATAAAAAATAATATGAAAGTTAAGGTAGGATCAAAGCAACAAACTGCAATTCGGATAAAACCTAAGATAGAATTATTTACTAGTACGCCAAGTAAAAAGTTACCGTCTGAAATATCGGGAGAAAATACATTACCTACAACGGTCTTAGAATCATCTCAAGTAACTGAATACGATGATGATGTTGAAGATGACGCAGATTATGGTTATCCTGAAACGGCCTTACCATACATTCAAAATTTCATCTCAAAATCTGCTGATATTGATAATACTTATGGTCCTAAACTTGATCGCAGTACCTACACATGGACCTTAGGAAATAAACATATCGATTTTGATAAAGACACGGGAGATATAATAATCGATAACACTCCTTTCAAGAGCACCGACGGACTTTACCAACTCATTTTCTATGAATATCCAGAATACAGTCAGGCGGATTTGTTAAATTACAAGAAAATTTTAATGTTAACTGGTGTTCACCTTACATCGAATGGTAAATTGAGGGGTTCTCACAAGACCAAATACCTTAATATCATTAGACCTCTAATAAAAAGTAAAACTCAAGATGCGCAAGGTACAGGTATGCAGCTTACTTATAACACAAAACCCATAGAGTACGTATACTGGGATAATGTCAATGAATTAGTAGATAGGTTGAAGTTACTTGTAGCTTCTAAAGATGCCGGAAACACTTCTCACGACAACGAAATCGCAGCCATCTTAAATGAATTAAAGGAAGCTAAAGTTATTTACTAGAAGTATAATTACTGTCAATATACAGTTAGTTACAAAATGACTCTTAACAAGTTCGGACGCTCGTCGAAATACAAAAAGGCTAGCGGCATTGTGCACTCTCCTTTGTCCCAAAACCAAAAATTGAATAGCGATGCTTCAGCTATTTCATTTCAATATAATAAAGATAACGAAAAGCTTAGAAATATATTAGATGAGCGTCATAACTTTTTATTACGGTCAGTAAACGACTTTAAAAATAACGTTTCCCAGCAAATACAGGATTTTAAAGAGTTGTTAGAATTAAATACTGTTGCTTTGCAAACTGCCATAGAGAAAATAACACAAGAGCAGGATGTGATTAAAGAACAACTGAAATTGGATAAACAAAAGAGCGGTGTAAAGTAATTTCATTTTAAGTTGGAATTGAGCAGTTGAACAATGAATTTCGGTCATAGTGATGAAAAAGTTCGGTTAGTTAGGGAACTCCATAAACCAGCTCGAAAAAATTATCCTCGACGTCGAACTATTATCAAAGGCTTAGATGATCTTTGGCAAGCCGATCTTGCTCAGTTAGATCAATATGCTTACTGTAATAGAGGTAATAAATTCATATTAGTTGTAATTGACTCTTTCTCCAAATATGTCTGGTGTAGACCGCTACAATCCAAGTCTGGAGCAGATGTTACAAAGGCTTTTAAAGATATTTTAAAAAACAGTGGGGGACGCAAGCCTCACAATTTACAAACCGATCAGGGCAAAGAATTTTACAACTCTGAATTCCAGAAATTGATGAAAACTTTTCAAATTAATCACTACAGTACATTTACCGACAAAAAGGCAGCTATAGTGGAAAGAGTAATACGAACTTTGAAAGAAAAATTATTCAAGTATTTCAGTCTAAATGGAAAATATAGGTGGATTGATATTTTGCCTACTGTAGTAAATGAGTACAATAATAGGAAACATAGAACGATACAAATGAAGCCTGGTGAAGTTAACAAAAACAACGAGCAACATTTAGTCACCAATGTGTACAACAGTCACTTAAAAGTTTTCAAAACTCGTAAATTTAGGAAGGGTGACATTGTGAGAATAAGTAAAGCTAGACATGTATTTGACAAGGGATATCGACCTAATTGGACAACGGAGTTGTTCAAAATAATCAAAGTACAACACACCAATCCTCCCACATATTTGTTAGAAGATTTACGTGGAAGAGCTATAAAGGGTGGTTTTTATAATGAAGAATTGCAAAAAGTGGCAAATCCTGACATCTATTTGGTGGAAAAAGTGCTTCAAAGGAGGAGGGGGAAAGTTCTTGTGCGATGGCTCGGGTTAGATAAAAGCCACGACTCGTGGATAAGCGAAACAAACATTGTGTAGTTCTCTCGGTGAACGAACCGCCAAAATGTCTGACAGTGGTTACGAATCCGATGTAAGCAGCAGTGAAAATGATATTGTAGAAGATTCTTTGCTTTTGGCAGCATGTTTTCCGATCAAATCAACTAATGGATTATTCATTCATACAGGGTTGAGTCTCAAGAAATATTTTGAGCCAGCAGTAATCTTCACATACCTTTGTCATGATCGGACAGTAATTTCCTTGAACTACTCTGAATGGAATAAATTATTGGAACATGTATGTGAATTTATTAATAATGGTGGAGCTCCAATGTTTGCCAGATTCGACTCACGTATGGTTCTAAGTACGGTGATTGACGCCGATGGAAATCAGCACGTGTCGCTTAGAAAAAATAATGTGTATGTTTATTTTACCGAGGCAGATATTTTTGAATTGTTAAACGTTAGCATAAGTGCATCTTTGAGATTTGGCTTTTTGCTCCGCTTTGATTTTTATGATTTCTATTGTAATTTCTTAGATAAAGTCAATCATCTAGTAGTAAGTAGTAACTTAAATGAAACAGACATTATATTAATATTATGTAATATTACATTTAGTATAGAAACCTTTTGTATTTTTGAACTCTTCTGTTTTTACAAAGAGTTTCTGTTGGCTGATTTGTATAGGAGAAGGTTGGTTTAATAAAACAACGTTCTACAAATATGGGTTTTTTGAATTTTCTCTAGCCTCTGATGGACCAATTACATCATCGTTTGAGTTAAAGGGAAAATATCCAACGCCACTAACTTGTTTAAGCACGTCTTGCAATAACTGATACTTGGGTTGGTACAGTGACTTACTGTACAAGTAAATATTCTCGAATTTTAGTCCGTTTTCATTAAATATTAAACTAAGTAAAGCGTTGGTTTTTCCACATCCGCTAGGTCCACAAAAAATTGCCCTAAATGAGTTTGGAAACAGTACACCGTGTTTAGATTTAGCACTACTTTCTTGCACAATATCTAGGTTTTCTACTGGAAGTGAAACTGTCTGCTGATGGATTTGCATCGCGTCTTTCGAATCGTTGTATCCAACGACCTCGCTAACAACTAAGTCGTTTTGAAGTTGGTGGATTCTTTTATGAGTTTTTAAGTTATCTTTTCTCGAAAACGTTTTACTACAGAATTCACACATAAAAATAATAGTTCTGTGAATATTCTTGTGTCTTGTAAAACTATCCGATCTACAAAATGTTGTACCGCAAATATCACACATATACATCACGTAGGTGGGGAATAAAACACTGACAATTATACTTAATTTTATCTTTATTATATACTAACACATTGTTACAATACATTCATACTATATTTTTAATTTGCCTTTGGATCATTTGCCTTCGGATCACTTGCCTTCGGATCATTTGCCTTTGCCTTCCGATCATTTGCCTTTGCCTTCGGATCATTTGCCTTTGCCTTCCGATCATTTGCCTTTGCCTTTGGATCATTTGCCTTTGCCTTCGAATCATTTGCCTTCCGATCATTTGCCTTTGCCTTCGGATCATTTGCCTTTGCCTTCCGATCATTTGCCTTTGCCTTTGGATCATTTGCCTTTGCCTTCGAATCATTTGCCTTCCGATCATTTGCCTTTGCCTTTGAATCATTTGCCTTTGCCTTTAGATCATTCGCCTTTGGAGTGCTCCAAATTTTCAGTTCCATATCTCCCATCTCTCTCTTTGTGACAGCCGCCGCGTTCCTGAGACTCATAGCGCGCCCTCGACGGCGGGGCCTTCGAACCACCCAGCGGTATCTTTCGAACCCCCTTGCGCATACCTGTTGCAAGGGTAAAGTATTCGGCGAAATATCGATCAATTGGTAGTACTTTTGAAGCACGACTGTAGTTGTTTCCCTACAGAAATAGAGGGCACGACCTGTATTAAAAATCTAATATTTTCATTGTATTGATTACACGTCAATTCATAAAAGAAAATCAGTAGTTGCAATCTTTATGAAATTTGGAATAACTCAAATATGCAGATTAGTTGTTCCATTTATTTCAAAATAAAAAACAGCAAAAAATACAGTTTTCTGAAATGGATGAATTAAAATTTAAAAAAATGTATCACTTTTTATAGCATATATTTAAATAGGACATAAAACACTAGGATCCCCTCCTAGACATCTCGTACAGGTTGATGTTTTAGACTATAAAAACTCTGGAGATATCTCAATAGACATCAGTTACAGTTTTTCTCCAAACAAATTAAATTTAATAACAATGGCTGCCTCCATAAATAATTCCCTATACCAACTTGCGTTAGAAGAAAAAGAAGAGATTGAGAAAACGGTGCCTGCAGAATTGAGAAGAGACATAGACGACATTGACGACGATGATGCTAGTGACGAAGATGAAGGGGTAGACGTTGACCGCGATGACTCCGTCGTGGCGAAAAGTGTACCCATTAACCCGAGCGAGGGTTATAATAACTGGACAGTGGGGGGCCTCTGTGTATCTGCCGCATATGTAAAGGTAACAGAAAGGGCGCGTTTGTGCCTAAATTGTTACCGTGCGTATGTGGTAGATTTTACAGAGGTTTCCCTGAATGGTTTCACCGACAATGCGAAGCATCGGCATGAAACTTTACATTTTTCTTTGACAGAAATGCCTTTGCAAAGATTCATGCGGTGTAGTGCCTGTAAAGAAAAGCTTTACATAGCTTTTCGGCAAGACACCTGCTTGATGTGTAAAGCAGGTGCAAAAATTATACCATTATTGTAAATAAAATGTATTATTGTAAATAAAATGTATTATTGGATAATTCTGTTTTTATTATTATTATTTAAATTAAATTCCTGACTATAAGAAAATAAACGTGAAATAAAATATTTAATTAAAAACTACAGTTTGATACCTACAAATGTTCTGGGATTTTAGGTAGTCGCATGCTACTGCTTGTCCGTGCGAGGATGATCGCTATGTAAAATCCTCTGGCTGTATTTTTTACCTTTCTTACATCGCTCAGCCGGAAGTGTGCACGTACGGTTATGCTAAAGCATAGCTTTTCGGCAAGATACATGCTTAATATGTAAAACAGGTGCAAAAACTAGGCCATTGGTATTATTGTAAATGAAATGTATTATTGGATAATTGTTTTATTATTATTATTATTTAAATTAAATTCTCGAATATAAGAAAATAAACGTTTAATAAAATATTTACTTAAAAACTACAGTTTGATACTACAAATGTTCTGGGATTTTAGGTATCCGCTTGCTACTGCTTGTCCGTGCGAGTTCGAGCGAGGACGATCGCTATGTAAAATCCCCTGACTATATTTTTTACCTTTCTTACATCTCCCTCAGCCGGAAGTGTGCACGTACGCTTATGCTAAAGTATGGTCTGCTTAGGAGAAAAATATTACTTTTGTATTTAGCTACCGAGCGACTCTGTATTGCACGTAATAAAATTTTATTGCTTGGTGTTTATAATGGTATTGGGTGAGAAATGAATAACAAAGCGTTGGTTTAAAACTATGTGTAATATTATATATATATATGATTCAACTTATGCTTACTTATAACTAGTTAATATTTTATTCACACGCGCTTCATCTATTTCTATTATACTAATCCTATTTACTAAAATTTTTCTTAATTTATCTAACCTATCTATTTTATTTTTTAAACCAGCCTTGTTTTTGGCCAGCTTATTACTTTGAAGCTGTAAGACGACAACATTATCTTCCAGCACTTTATTAAGTTCCAAATTGTGACGTCCTCCAGCTGCTGGATCTTCAAAATCGAAGCTGTCATCCGGAAACCTGTTTGTGCGGCGCCCCCTGTTATAAACCGCTCTCAACGTCTCCATATTTTTCCCAACAGTCCTCACAGGACTGGAGACGTTCTGCCGGTGGGTTTGCTCAGACTGAGCAGGCGACGCATGCCCTGCAGGTTGCGCGGGTTGCTCGTATTCAGGTGCGGGTTGTTCAGGCTGTACATATGTCAATTGCGCAGGCTGCACATGTGCCGAATATTCAGGTGCGGGTTGTTCAGGCTGTACATATGTCAATTGCGCAGGCTGCACATGTGTCGATTCGGCAGGTTGTGCAGGCTGTACATATACCGATTGTTCATGTGCCAGCTCACGCTCGATCTGCGACACAGCAAACGATGTTGCGCTTCTAATGCTTTCATCGTCCACTTCGGAATACTATAAGTATAAGATAAACATTTATTATTTGTTAGAATTCATAAACATGTCTACTTACATGATCAACATTGTTTTCTTCGGATGAATTTTCAACTGACCCCTCTGCCGCAAGCGTCTCGATGAGATTATAAGCAGATGGTGACTATAATAATTATTGAATGTTAGTATATCGCAAATAAAAAAATATTTTTCGCATAAGAAAATCTCCAACTTGCGGCTAACAAGAAAAAAGTTGGCTAAAAATTTTCTGATGCGAAAAAGCAAAATAGTTTCTCGAAGCAAATTGAAATAACGTATTTAATAATTATAAAAAATAAGTTTTGACTTACCCTCACAACAGCATTGTAGTGGACAATCGCCTTAGTTTGGAACACACTCATAATTATAAGCAAAGTAATAAATTTAAAAATAACACACGACAAAACTCGAACACAATTCAACAAAATTTAGAAAACTGATGCTTTTGCTGAATTTCTACACCCTTTTGTAGATTTTAAAATGAATGCGTTGGTGGGGATGGCTCTCAACGTTGCTACTTTTTAATTTAGGCGTTAACTTTGCTCTGGTGGGAGTGGGGGTAACTCCACCCCTTCGGCGTTGCCAAAAAATTTTCTACTTCAAATTGCTCTATTTTCTAATTAGACGACAACGCTGTTGAGTGGGGATAGGCAATGCTTACGTTAAATATAAAAGGCAGCCACATCCTTAACAAAATTCACTAAATTCAATTCAATACAAAGAATTAAATATTGCTTCAGTTAGATAATTGTGGCAAAAGTTTATAACACTCGTTGAGATGTATTCTCAGAATAAAAGAAAAGTGACAGATGATGGATACAGTGCAGGATGGAGTTCGTATAGTCAGTGGAAAACGGAAGAAAACGCAAATCCAATTAGGCGATTAAGGGACACTCATGTGAGGCACTATAATGAAGGTTTATACGCGGGATGGTTTGATCATCAGGCTGGTAAGAATAGGCGTTTTCTGGAGGGTGACGTGAAAATGGATAAAGTTCAATATGGTGCAGGATATCAAGATGGATGGATCAGATACGGTCAGTGTTTTGCGAACGCTAATGACATTTACATGGCTAAATCTGATATCATTGCATATAATAAGGCGTACTACGCAGGGTGGTTTAATCATCAGCGTCAAATCGAATACGAATCTGGCTATGTGGCAGGGTATTTTCGATTTGCGAATAATGAGGACATAATACGAAATCGAACGACTTATAATTATGCATATTATGAAGGTTGGTTCGACCGTCTACGCAGACAACGACAGTGCTAATATTTGTATATAAGTTTATTGTAACAAAATATATGAATTATTTTAATAAAACAAAACATTAATTAATTTTAGTTTGTTTTATTTATATACTGGTTTCTTGTTTAGTTTTGTTTACCTATTCCTTACTAACCCACTTTAAAGCAATATTTTTATCGAGGAATTTTAAGTGGAATATTAATAATGTACACAGTTTTTTTTATCAAAATAACAATAACAGCAAAATATTCTCATTTAAGTTTTAACATTGAAAGCCTTTTTTTATTAAAATCTCAGGTAGGGTCGCACGAGAAGATTTACAAGCAGGTGAAAATCTAAATAATTTGAACAGTCTGCTATAAAACTACCAGGCAGTAAATTTTTATAACATGCCATTTACAGGACTATAAAAAAAAGTCTGACAAAAAACATTTAAAAGTGGATCATTGTTATGTAAGATTATCCCTTGAAGGAAGGGTCGCGCAAGAAGATTTAGAAACAGGTGAAAGTCTAAAGAATGTGAACAGCCTGCTATAAAAGTAAAAGGGGGCAAACTTGTCTGCATTTTTGTTGACTCGGCACAAAAAGATTCAAGGTACTAAAACCAGGTGAAGGTGTAACTAATTTGAACAGTCGGGTGTAAAACTCTGAAAGGGTTAACTTTCTCTGGAATTATGCCAAAAATGGTTCGAGTCACTATCTGCGTCGGATTGGCTGTTTATAGAATTGTAGGTGGGAACTGAAAAGCTTCCTCCTACTTAGTAGATCCTTATAAAAGTACTGCATCCAACTGAGACGTTGGCGTCGAAAGTTGGCGTCGAAAGTTGGCGTCTAAAGTGGGCGGCTTAAGTGGGACTTAAAATGGGGACTTTACATGGGGAATTTGCATGGGGACTATGTATGGACTTCCTTAGAGGGCACAGAAATTATTATTTTTGTTAGAATTTTTATCATTAGGCATTATTATTTTTTGTTTGGAGCTACATCAAGCTGCAAGAAAAAATTGTGTTTGGTTTTAATTCAAGTTTCAGTTTTGCACTTTTTTTATACTATTACTTTGTTGTACACCTGCTGGGTAGTTTGTTATTTTATTAATTTACTATGGGTAGAAGAAATGAAACATCTCTTATGCTATATATATTTTATTTTTAATTGTTTAAAGTTCTTATTAATTTCATATATATCAATTTCATATTTTAGTTTCTGTAATTTTCGAATGTGAGACTCCAAAGTATTTTTATAGCTGTTCCGGTTCTTGGACGGAAAATTGAATATTAGTTGTTTTCCCGACAGGTCCATAACTAATAAGATAATACTTTCGCCCGTTGAAAATGTCCTTGTTTACTTGCTCAATTCGTTCTTCTGTAAATTCTACCGTGAACCTTTGCGGTAAAATTGTTTTGAAATCGTCGAATTCCAAGGATATCTTCTCGCCGAACTTGGTGTTTATTTTCGTAAATGCATGTACCTCAAACTTTCGGTTGACTTCCAAATCTTGGACCCTAATGAATTTCTTCAGGAACAAACTGTTATTTAAATGGGTCACAAACGATGCCATACTTTTAATCTTATTTAGTTAAGTTAAAAGTGAGAACTGTGTACTACTTTACCAATCAACCATCGAAATATATACTAAAAAAAGTGGAGGGGATCCCCCCACACAAATCCCCCCCACCGCTAGATTTTATCCCCGAAAACCCTATGCGGATCCTGGCTCAGGCTCAAAACCCTTATGCGGAAGCTGGCTCACATATGGCGGCCATCTTTGAGCCAGGATCCGCTTTACTTAACTACTGACGTGTAAGGGATTAAAATTAGTTTTCCTAACTTTTCGATCGATATATGGGGGTAAATTTCCTTGGTCACGAAGCACAAACAAATACGGCCGTGACTCAAAACACCAAGGATATAGGTTACAGACTAGTTACAAACTACGTAGTTTTGACACAAACTCTGCATCATATATGAGAATTTGCTTTTTTTTAAATCATTAAAGCTCAGAAATCGGCATTGAAGTAACCCATTATTGTACGATTTTTTCAATAAGTAGTAGACCAAATATTCAAAATCCGGCCAATAAAGGCCAATTTAATTTTTTGTACACATTGCGAAATTGTTACCTATAGCAGCGCAATCTTTGAGTATAAATATTTTAGTAGGTTTGAATATATCAATCTATTTTTCATGGAGGCTGCACAACAGGCAGCAGTTTGGAGTTTCTGTTGGGAAGCGCCGTGCCTCGTTATACTTGACCTATGTAGAGCGATCGCAAAAGTCAAGCAACGCGGCGCGCTGTCGGTTCATGATCGGGTGATTCCTTATGATTATTTTTTTGCCTATTAAAACATTTTTTTCCGATTTCAAAAAAATATAACATGTACCTCGGCACTGAAGTTCTTTTTATGACTCATCTGGTTTATTTGCCTAGGCCAGAGGCCTCGGTAACTAAATTCCACATGAGTCATAAAAAGTTGAACTTCAATGCCTAGGTACATATGTACATAAATAACTATTATTATTCGATTTAAGTAAATTTTGATGTTGCAACTTGTTTTTGCTTAAAAAATGGTGACAAATACTAGCTGTCATCAAAAGCAGTTACGTCATATGTTCGTTATCTGTGAATAATTATGATTTTTTAGTCAAAATTAAGAAATAAGTTGTATGGAAAAGTTGTTGTTTTTTTCAATTTTATAGACGCTATACTAGATTTCACACTTCCAGAAAATATTTTAATTTTTTTATCTAAACACATATTAATTAAATAGTTATTTACATTACAAGATGCGTAAGAGCACTTTTTTTTATCGAGGAGGTTCTTTAAGGACCGAGGCAACGCGAGCATTACCTTGTTTTAAGGTCCTTGTTACGTAAAGATTGCTGGGCAACACTTTTTGTACCAGCAACCACTTTCGCATCTAGCAACCACAATAACAGGGCAAAACGGGAAATAAACACGCATGTGCGAGTATAAAAATTGGTTTTGTTTTTCGTTTGAACTAAATAGGGTGTGGTCTAACATTCAAACAGAATAAAATGCAGGCATTCCAGTTAAGACCGAAAACGTGCTCTTTAAAAATGAAGCCGCAATATTTTTCGGCGCATGAAATGCTCGCCGGCAAACAATCACGGCAAAGTGGGCCATTTGTCAAAAACAAGACTCGGTTTGTGTTCCATTTACTGAAATTGGAGATGCTTATTTAAGGCGTCTGCAATGGCTATTTTATAAAGTTACCGTTCACTCGATAAGATTTAGGCTGGAATACTCGATCCGTTGATACGTTGACTAATCTCTCCTCTGCCCGTTCCAGGCTTGTCGCAGCTTGCCCAGTGCGGCGACGCGGCTCAGCTGCCCGAGTTGCCGGCCCCCGACGAGCTGCGCCTGCGCCGCGCCTCGCAGCTGCTGCAGCAGCGGCTGGTGCTGCGCCGCTGGCTGGACAGGCACGGCCTGCGCGATTACGCGCCGCGCCTCGCGCAGCTCGACGTAGCCCGGCTGGAGGACGTCTATTGGCTGGAAGACGGACGCGCCAAGCAGGTTGGCATATAAAATATACGGGCCCTGTCCCAGTGAAGTTGGCCCAACGGCCCAACCATTCAAAATATCAAATTTGTAGCTTGTCGAAGCAGACGTTTTTGAAAATTCGCTATTTTTTGTTTCTTACAGGTTTTAGAGAATGTTTAAAAATATTTTTAGATCTGCGTAGCGTCAAATTGGTTGTTTTGTATAATAATTTGATTGTAGCAAAATACACGACGGAAACAGCTTGAAATAAATCACAATATTTGACGTTTCAATAAGTTTAAACATTAAACAAGGCGTTAATGACATTTCACAACATATTATGTGCATTCATTGTTGTTGACAAACAAAAATGTCTCGTGGCAAAGCAAGTCTGCTGCGCAAATCGCAGACGTTGTTAATTTTTCACGATATATACAGTGCGAAATATTATTAAACTTTACAAAACTACTGGATCCGTTGCTCAGAGAAGGATTATCGTGCAAAATCGTCGGGCTAATTATGGAGAATTGAGAGTTTTATGGAATCAGGCAACAGATAAATGTTTTTCAAAGGCAACTTGTCACAGGGCTGCCCGAAAACTAGGGTTTAAAAAGGTAAGCCCAAACTGTTTCGGATTTTTTCCCGTTTTCAATATTACGATCTGTAGGTACTTAAAGGGAAAGCCTTTACTAACAAAGAGGCAGGCTTTTGTGGGCAAAAGATATATAACGAAGAAGAAGTTGCGATCACAACCCACAAGAACCGTTCCAGAGTTGCGTGCTCGTCTCCAAGAAATTTTGTAATAGTTTCACTCCAGATGATTGCCAAACATTAGTTAACACTATGTTGAGAGGTTTTGAGGCAGTAATAAGTCGACAATATTAAGAATTTCTTTAAAAAAATTCTTTGTTAGTTAAATATAATTTAATTATATGCCAAAAGTGAATAAACGTTTCCTATATTATTATAAAAATGTGTTGATTTTAATACATTTTAGATTAAAATATTGCCGCCTAATTTTTTTCAAAAAACATATTGTTATTATAGTAAAATCGAGCAACTCTTACGCCTGGAGTAAACAAGAGCACGTGGGTTGAAATATCTCCCATAGCCGCACGGAGGTACGACCTTTATTTAATTTTAGTCTTACAATTGTGTACATCAAAATATTTCAGACAAGAATTATTGGCTTAATTAAAATAGTTCAAAACATCGATAAAATTATTTTTGGCAGTGTCTAAATAGCTGAAAACAACAAGATAAAACCGAATATCTACACTTCTGCGATCGAGCACGTCCCTGTTGCCGAGTCGGGTGAAATTTTATAGCCTACCGACCAATCGCGGATCGTCATTGAACACGTGGTTTTATTTACGCCATTCACTTATTAGACAGGGCTCGCAGATATAAAAATGTTGTGTGGAATTTTGATTGCAATGGGCTAATACTTCATTTTTTTTTAAATTGTTTATCCAATTGTATGGTGTGAGGAGACACCCACGGTATTTTTTTAAATTAAATAACGTAAACGTACCAGTGCCTGAAACATTGCCTAAACCTGACACATGTTTTATTTCATTAAAAAATAAGGAAATAAGCAGATATAAAAGTCCATTATATTGAAATGTTTATGTTGGTAGAAGTCACAGTTATGAGTTATGTATGTTCCTAAGTTAGTCATCTTGGTTTCTCTATTTTTACTGACTTTTCAATTTATAGAGGTTATTATTCGTTGCAGTTTCTTAGCGAAATTGTTTAGTGCAGCGTTGTAAAAAATAGTGTGTAGTTATGTATTTTTAGTGTAGATTTTTCATCTGTCTTAATTTTTGTGGCTTATACCTCTTAGCCTCTAAGATAATAATTAAGAACTATTTTAAGTTTTTGGAGATTTTGGTTGGGGTTTAAGCTATTGGCTTATGTTATGTTCATGCTAAGCCAATGCCTGACATATATTTGACAGTGACTGGGAAAATCACAAGTTATGCAAAAATGATCTCTAAAGTCTCAAGTTAGGTATTCACTGAGCATTTATTGTATTGTAATAATAGCAAAGTCTAGAGAATACTATCTCTAGACTTTGATAGTAGGTAGTACATACATTTCATTATTTCATATTTTTAGGATAATTGCATTGGCATTACCTACCTGTTAAGGGAAATATTAAGTATTTTAAATTTATTTTCATATAACACGATAATTTCTATACGAGTTTCGCATTTTTTATTATATAAAATAACAATTTTAGAATAGCTATTTGACATTCGATGAAGTGCATAAAAATCGTACTTTAATTGAGCGTCATAATCGATTTTTTTTCATGGGTAACTACACTTTTTGCCAATCACAAATATTACAACAACTACTATTTTTTATTAAGACTCAATGTACGTAGGCGGTACGAGATCATTCAACATTTTGACCCATAAAATGGCTTTTTTCGATCTGTAGCGAGCAACACGCATAATTTTAAACTTTTGGACAATACAAATTTTAATCTAAGTAATTACTCACATTTTGAGACAAAAATGTATTGAAAATATTTACCGCAATGGCCGTCATTAGGCTTTTTGCGCAAATGCTAATAACGGCCATTGCGATAAATATTTTTAAATAATTTTTGTCTCAAAATGTGAGTAATTACTGAGATTAAAATTTGTATCGACGAAAAGTTTAAAATTATGCGTGTTGCTCGCTACAGATAAAAAAAGCCATTTTGTGGGTCAAAATGTTGAATCACCACGCACGTGCTGTACATTGAGTCTTAATTTCTTAAAGTAAATACAGAACAAACTGGCAGAGTAACATATCAAATTAAATTGGATACTTTGCTTTATAAAAAAATGAGCCAATAATTTTTTTTACAGATGATCTAATGTTTGATCCCAAGAGAGCCCAAAGTTAGTCATATCTAATATTTAAAAATTGGTAAAAACGTTGTATTCTCTCAGTTGTCGCAAACAATTTTCATATTAAACTTTTTTCTGTACCTCTGGAAATAAAAAAATACAGTGATTTAACAATTTTGATTTTTTTTCATTTTTTGGCCATAGTTTTCCTAGGTGGCCATGGTCAGCAACTTTCATCATGACAAAAGAGGGCCGCTCGGAAGAGCTATCGATCGCACCAGTCACCGATTTTTTCTGTCAAAAAATAGCCGAGATGTTTTGAAAGCCACTTATATAAGCCACCCTGTATAATGATTATAATTCCATTTATTCCGGGAATTTGTATTTTTATTTTCGTCTTAATTAAGTCCCAAAAAAAATGTAGAGGAAAGTCGCCTAATTTCGGATGGTTTCCTAATTTCGGATAGTGGTTTATCTAAGAAGCCATCTGTTGTTTTAAATTGAAACCTCACCCTATACAATGCAAAAAGTCAAATTAAGCCCACTATGCAATATTGTGGTGGTACAATCTCTCTCCATTAGATGGCAGCTCCAAACGTCTAAATTGCATGGCGGAGTTTTATGTTCAGTCGCGTTTTGAGCTGTGTCTATCTTTGAAATAATCGTTCCAGAATTTTGTGTTTGCGTCCTAGGTAAGTTAATATATTAATTAAGCCGGTATTCTAGTCACAATTAAACCGATTTCAAAAATAACAGTACTGCATTACTCTAACCTAAAAAGTGAAAAGGTTCCTAATTTCGGATAGTCTGAAGTTCCTAATTTCGGATACCAGAAACCCAAAATTCTGGCTTAATAAAATATGCTGGTTGCGAGTAAATTGTTTATTTTCAGAAAAAGTGACAGATCCATTGAAACTGGCTGTTATAATGAGGTCAGAGGAAAACAAATGGGATACCTACCTATCCTAATGTCTCCAATTTTGTTTCGGTCCCGAAACATTGGAAATTACATCAAACAAGCTAATAAAGAAGCTAGAAAGAACGTATGTGTGCGCCTTTTGTTTAAATATATAGTTTTTACACTTGTAGAAAGTAGTCTCTTAATTTCGGATACAGTGTCCGAAATTAGGAACCTTTTTTCAGTCGCACCAAAATGGACCGAATTCATATACATTCGTTTTCTTGGAAAAAACAAATGTAGTAAAATTCTTTTGACAATAAATTTTGTTTCATTATAACACGTTGTATATGCTTATATGAAAAAATAAATGAAAAACACTTCTGTATAATAAATACTTAGTAAATTTAAAGTAGTATCCGAAATTCGGCGACTTTCCCTTAATAAGCGCTTATTCCCTATAGGTACATATATCTAGAGGTTTTTCATAAAATCTAATTGAAAAATCAAGAATTTGTTCTTTACTATATTAGACTTTTTCGATCTGAACTTCCTACCGACATCTAACTTATTTTTGTAATACGGAATTCCACGAGGTTTTTATCGTTTCGATTGACGAATATTCCGGCGGCCAACGTGGGCATTGCAGCCGGCGGCAAATGATTCGACAATATTTTCGTCGCACTTGACGACTTTATGATATACGAGACCGTAAATAATTTTATCGCTCGCCTTTAATATCTACTTCGCAGGTGTTCAACAAAGACTTCGTCCACTGGTCGTCCGCCCGCCAGTCGCTTCCCATTTCGAAGCAAAAACTGGAGACGCTAAAGGCCGATCTTTGGTCCGAAGTGGTGAAGAACAGCCAGCATCAAGACGCATGGACATGGGGTAAGACGGCATGATAAACTTGCTCGCTGTTTAATCGAAATTTTTAACTTGTTCGAAGTGAAATTTTTTCTCTATTTCTCAAAATTTGATGAATGGAACAAATCTTTATTTTAATTTCTGTTTAATTGTATTCTTTATCAGTGTTCAGTTTATCTCGCTGTACAAGATGAAGTCAGTAACAACAATAAATTTGAGGTAGATGTCTGGTTTCAAACAAATTTGACTGTTTTCAATTTAAATTAAATTTTATTATTTTGTTTTTAATTCATTATATTTTTAACTATTATTATTTGTCATAATCCAACTCATAATAAGTGCAATAATAACTGACACTTCGCAGTTGTTGTGAGTTGACCTATTACAAATAAGAGAGAAGACTAGAAAATGTATTTTTTTAAATTTAAATTTTTAATATACCTACCACGTTTTTGAAAAGGACTAAAACTATAATAAAACAATATAATAATAATAAAAAAACGGACTAAAAAGTAAAAAATATTTTTTCCCGTAAAGATTCGGAAAACGTGGAGTAGCTGTCGATGACTATTTCCCTCGTCTTAATTTCCACCAATCACAAACGCGCAATTTTGAATTAGAAATGGTTTCTAGATGGAAAAACTGTATGACAGCAGCACTTGTCAGCAGGTTTTTAACAGACTTCAAAAAGGAGGAGGTTATCAATTCGGTTGTATGTTTTTTTTTGTTTGTTAACTCAGAACTCCGTTATTTATAAACCGATTTGGACAATTCTTTTTTTATTAAAAAAGAAGAAATAAAAAAATTAAAAAAAATTAAAACCGACTTCAAAAATTTGTCCGTATGCACATTTCAACTAAAATTTTAAAAATATTTTTCTCTTTCTAAATCGAGTTATCTTTAGAGTCGGTGACAGTCAAGGCAAGGAATTTAAATCTATTTAGATATGAATAATAAATTTATAAAGAGAAAAATATTTCTAAAATTTTAGTTGAAATGTGCATACGAGCAAATTTGTGAAGTCGGTGTTATTTTTTGTTATGTTTTTTTTTTTTAATTTTTAGTGGAGTGTGCTTACGGGCAAATTTTTGAAGTCGGTTTTAATTTTTTTGTTAAATTTGTTTTTATTCTAGTTTACCCGCGGCAAAACTTGACAGCTGTATATAATAGGTACTATGTTTTGTAAGCTATCTGTATGCTGAATAATCTGTTACTCATGAAATAGTCTTGTCAAATACCATTCGAGCATCTAATTTTTCCTATGAAAAAAATCCAAAAAATCACAATGCTAAGTAAGATATTTTTTAACAAAATGCATTCGTGCAAGTGCAAAAAACCTCATCTTCGACTCGGATTTTTGTTGCCACCAGCACTCATGCTTCTTGTTAAAATATTACTTAGCAACGTGTTTTTTCGATTTTTTCGGAAAAATTAGATGCCCTTATGATATTACTTACGAGAAAACATTAATTTGGTATCAAATCTTTATGGGACACGGAAAAATTATTTTATACTTTTTAGTCCGTTTTCAAATTATTATATTATTTTATTATACTTTTAGTCCTTCTTAAAAACGTGGTGTGATAAAAAAATTATTTAAATTTTATTATTTCTTGCTTTTTAGTCTTGTGTTTGAAATGTTGGAATCAATTTCACCTGATCAATATTTGAAATAGAAAATATAATATCTTCCGACCAATAATGTTTAATTGTTATTTTTCTGAAAAATAAAATAAAGAAGAAATCAAAATTAATGTCATAAGGTTTTTACTTCAATATGGAAACAAATTAATTCCACCTCCTTCTTATTAGTTGCCAACTTATTTCTAGTTCTAGTTGGCGATTGCTTATCTGTTCATAAATTTCCACTAGCCACATATTTTAATAACGTAATAATATCATCTATATAGCGAGTAAATATTGCATTGTCGTCCAGTTCTAAATTATGTTTAAAGTTTCAAGTATCTAGCTCATCGAACTTAACGAACAAACAGGACATGAAAGCGAGTTAATAAAAACGTGGTAAAAACGACATTACCTATTTAGTTGAAGCAAATAGAATTTAATTTAAATTTAAAACAGTTCATATTTCACAAAAACACAAATTTATGTTAATTAATTTAGTATGACTTTATTATTTTTACTTAAATAAAATCTTTACAAAAGACTAACTGTTGAAGAAAGTGCTGGTCTTAACACGACACACCAGACACACTGTTTATAAATTTTCAAAGCGTTCATATTGTATCGATGGAAAGCGCATCATAATTCTATTATTTCTTTTTGCTTCTTATAGATATCCCTTTTATTTTAATTGTTTAAAAATAGTTTCACCGATGACAATGCTATCGTCGCACTGTTGTTTCTTCAAAACTTAAACTGTCTTCTTTCTTCAGGTGGAATGTTGGTTGTGTCCGTGTCCGTTGCCGGCCTGGTCACTCTAGCTGCGATGACGCAACCCTCCCTAGCCCCAGAAGCCAAGCATTCCCTCCTGCAATACGTCACAGGAAAGTACCTCCTCCCATCCAACTGCAAGGTGAATTTTCCTCGTTCCTTCTCAGCGGGGAAATGTTGACGGAATGTTTTCCAGGTCAATTTCCAGTGGTCGTCTCCGCAGCCCGTAGGCCACACGGTGTGTTTCACCGTTCAGTTTTATCAACGTAACGGCCAGCCTTACCCAATCTGTGATACTGATAATTTTGTTGTAGATGTTACGGGAGGAACTAGAAAGGTTAGAGTATGAATATAAGTTGTGTCGAGATTTTTTTTTATTGACGCTTCATTGCCAAACCTGGACGATTAGAGTTGGTCCAGCGCTTACATTCATAATATGTTCATTCATTCATACAGGAATTGGAAGATAAATTTGAACCCTGACAATAGTTAATATCTTTATTCCAAGACATAGTTCTGAACCAGTTCTAGCGAATCAGAATGCTAAAAGTAATTCCAGAACTGTTGTCAACCAATCAGAACCAGGTCAGAACTGCTCTTGGAACAAACCTAATAATTTGAAGATATAAAATAGATCATGAAATAATGTTATTGTTTATATTTTCATTCCGAAATGAACATCAATTTAAAAACGTTCTGTCTTCGCGTTTGCCTCTTGAATCGAACCACCGACAAAAATGACATAGCGCGAACGAGAATGCATAAGGGAACCGGGAGAGCAACAAATCAAACTGAACCAGTGCAATGCCGCTAGAAAAAAGCACAGCAAATTACAAAAGGAAAATGTACAACTGTGAAATTTCTTATTCTGACTCGTCGTAGCAGTCACGCCAGGATTGTGGTATCTCACGGTTTCCGCCGATTCTGTTCGGTGTTTTTAGACGGCAGTTGGATTTTTAAAGGGTATGGTTTATTTCTGGACGTTACGTAAAGGTACGCGCTCGTATTTACATAACAACATAAAATGCAACGTAGATCCCGAATAATAATGGAGGATGGACCCGTTGTCTTTTTTGTTTTTAGATATTAGTTTCTAAAAAGGAGATGGATTGGGTTCCCTTAAGTAATAGTAAGGCAATCTTTTTATTTTTCCCCTTTTTTTCCCTTGGTCAAAACTTCTTAATTTATACAGGGTGTAACTAAACTGATGGTCAAAAAATGAAACCACATATTCTTGGAGTCAAAATAAGGGCACTTCTTCATATATTTTTTTCTCCTACGGGCCATAGCTTTTTTATACAGAGCGTAGAAGTTTGGAGAAAAATACACATATTTCTTAGTATTTCTAGAAGTATACGAGATATTTTCTTCAAACTTGGCGTGTCACATGAGCAGATGAGCCGTCAAACTTAAGGTTGACATGAAGCTTCTAAGGCTCCCAGTTGCGGAGATACAGGGTGTTAGTAAAATTAATTAGTTCAGAAAAATATGAATACCCTGTATAATCGCATTTTTTAAATTTGTTTTGAGTGGTGAATATAATGGTTATCAAAAAGTATCTCTTAGTATTTTTTCATATTCGCAGCCGTTTCTTAATTATTTTTAAAGAACGGCAACGCTGCAATGAACAATAGTCACTTTAAAAATAAATCTAGCAATCTGTGGATGTCAATTAAACTTTATTTGACAAAATACAAAAGCAAAAACAATAATAAAAGAAACATATTGCTATTAGAAAATTAAATTATTAAATGTTCGAAATGACCGCCGTCTCTTTCAATACACGCAACTATGCGTTTCCGCATGTTTATTATTACCATTCGCAAGTCCATAGCAAAAGTGCATATCAGTCAATTCTTCAAATGAAAATATAATTTTTCAAAATATTGATACTAAGGTGCAAAGTTGGCAGCCAAATGATTCAAATAATGCCAAGTTTAATTGACATCCACAGATTGTTAGATTTATTCTTAAAATGACTTTTTTATTGCAGCATTGCCGTTCTTTGAAAATAATTAAAAAACGGCTGAGAATATGAAAAAATACTAAGAGATACTTTTTGTTAACCATTGAATTTACCATTTAAAACAAATTAAAAAAATGCGATTATACAGAACTAATTAATTTTAATAACACCCTGTATCTCCGCAACTGGGGGCCTCACAAGCTTCATATTAACCTTAAATTTGACAACTCATCCGCTCATGTGACACGCCAAGTTTGAAGAAAATATCTCGTATACTTCTAGAGATACTAAGAAATATGTGTATTTTTCTCTAAATTTCTACGCTCTGTATAAAAAAAAACTATGGCCCGTAGGAGAAAAAAATATATGAAGAAGTGCCCTTATTTTGACTCCAAGAATACGTGGTTTCATTTTTGACCATCAGTTTAGTTACACCCTGTATAAAGGATGCTTTAGTGGCATATGAGGTAAAGGATATCAATTGAAAAAATAATGCACTCCAATCCGTACCTAATATGCCACGAAAACATCCTTTATATTAATTTATAATTACAGGTAGGTAGTAAACATTTTTCTTTCTTAAATTTATCATATTTATACAGCATATATGATAAATAATAAGTCATCATCATGAGGGGGAAATTTTGTTTGTAGAACTGTTCAAAATTTGACTTTGTCCTCAGTTTATGCTTGTACCAGGTGTTCATCTATAAATTGCCTTGTATTTTTTTTTTATTTTGTGTGATATAAAAAAAGTTTTCGATAAAAGTTGTAGAGAATTTTGTGCAGTTTTCTGGGATAGTAAAAAATTGTATACCCTGTATATGCCAATCTGGAAAACATAGGCGGATACCTCGAAAACGTAGAAAAATAACTGATATTGCATATCTTTGATAAGGTAATTTTAAGGACCGTTTAATGACATTTTAATTTAGAGGCAAATAATAATTTTTATACGTCTCTTTTTAAAAAACTGTTAAGCGTATAAAAACATGTTTGGAACAAAATTTGCAGAGAAATGTATGCTCTACAATTTTATTTCATAATAGGTGCACATATCATTAAAACCATAGGAAGCGAGATATTTGCGAAAAACCGATTTTTGTGACCTTGACCTTAAAGACGCGGACACGAAATTTTATGAGACTTTTGAGACAACTTTTAGAATGCTAGAATAAGCCCCTAATGTGACTGGACCTCAGACAAATAATAAACATAGACTAACCTAAAGGCTACTTTGTAATCAGCCAACATAAAAAATGCCTACTCAAAACAAAAACAACAAATTTAACATTTAAGCCTGCATCATAATATGATAATAATCAGAGGTTGCGTTTCCTATGCCACAAATCGAACACTCTACTCTTCTCATCGTTCTTAAAACTATACTAAAAATGCCTACTCAAAACAAAAACAACAAATTTGACATTTAAGCCTGCATCATAATATGATAATAATCAGAGGTTGCGTTTCCTATGCCACAAATCGAACACTCTACTCTTCTCATCGTTCTTAAAACTACACTAATTCACTAATTCACTAATTATTACTAACTTAACTATATTCTTTTGTCCAATAACCCCAAAATCTCCTCAAAAGAAACAAGAATAACGCAAAAGTAAACACTCGAAACACATCAACGCAAACCGGCGAAATCTCAACTAACTCTGGATCAGCTGTTGGGACGTAATAAAGCAAATGCCCGTCAATCACAAAGAGATCGTGCAACGTTGCCACGTTAGCCAGAATAAGCAATTTATTAAGGATATTATTTATAGACCAAGTAGGATCAGTAAATTCACAAAATCAGTAAAATTTATTGTTAAATGATAATTGTCCAAATGTTTACTATTATGAAGATTGTAGATATCAACTAATTGTTTCAAATTTATGTTTTTTAACGTTGGTTATACATTTATTTCGTTATGTACAAGTCATTGCATTGTTTTGTTGTAGATTTCTGTTACTAACTCGGACAAATAATGTTATCAGTGGCGCAATCAGGGGGGCAAAGGGGCAATTGCCCCCCCCCCCCCCAGAGCTGTCGAGATAAACGAGATTTGTAATATCAAAATTAATAATACCAAAAATTATATACTCCTGGCTTAATCTGAAAATGCAGTGAACATCTACAATTGGTTATTTGTTTCATCTTGTCTTCTATAAATTAAAACCTGTGCAGTAGATTTGAGAACTCGCCGCCGTATATTGTGCACACACGTCGCGTCGGTCGCAGCGCGTAACCATAAATTAGGCAAAACAACCTACTACATATATACCCCGATTACTGTAAGAAGTCCCGATTTTGTCAATGACATTCTCCACAAAATCCCTAGGAATTTTTTGTTAAGCATAGGTATAACATTGGTATACGTGTCTCAACCAGTTAATGACGTCACTCATTGATTTATGATGTAAAAAGTTACCCAAGTGATACGAAAAAAAGAGCATAATAAAATAAAAACCCTATTGCAATCACGATTATGCTCTACAAATAAAAATAACTATGCCTACAACTCATTTTAATAATAATTTCAAACGTCATGGAAACACTTTCGTTTTGGTATTTTGTAATAATCAGCTGCTTTTGGCAGCGTCTAGGGGCGGACTCAGGCAAATTTAGCTTCGGTGTGTCAAAGTGACAGTGAAGGTTTTCCAGATCGTTCAAACTGGTTCAAACATTCGGTAATGAAAATATTCGCGGGTTTTCTACGTTTCGTGAGTTTTACCGTCATCTGTGTTGTTCTTGTTCGTATTACTTTTCGTGTTATTAGTGCAAATGGGCTCGTTACTGACCTGAACTTATGACCCGGTTGCATTTTTTGCTGCATTGATGCCAACTTAGGATATCGAAATTACCAATTGACAGTCCCAGTGAGGACTTCTTAAAGTAATTTGAGTATATATAAAATATTTTGCACAATTACAGTGACCACCGCCACGCCAGAAAGAACATTTTTAAAACTGAAAATAATTTTAAAAATTTATATTAGAAACAATATTAGCGAAAACCCACTGAATGGGTTAACACTCCTTTGTGTGTACCCTGAAATACCCATATCTCCAGAGGAGATATTTGACGAGTTCAAGATCAAAAAAAGAATACTTGATTCTGTGATATAGATTTTACTGGTTCGAAGAATTATTTTTATGTTATACAGGGTGTCCGGTAATAACTAAAAAAATTAAAAAGAAAAATGGAAAAAGGAAAATGGAAAATATGACGAAAAGTTCATATGAACATAGGTTCGCAGATGTTTGGTTTTCGAGATGCAGGGTGTTGAAATTGAAAATTTGTTTTCGATTTTTTTAAGTAGCTTTTTGTCACGAAAATTTTTTTTGCAAAAAAACAACAAGTTAATTAAACTGTCAAAAAATAAATGTGCTTGTTTATTTACATTTTATTTTGAATTTAATTGCACACGAGTGTCGATATGCACCTGCATCGATGCAGAAATTTGAAAATTTCTCGAAAACAGTCACCTTTGCCGTTATTCACCAAGTATACCTTTTTTGCTAAGAAAACGTGTGGGAAGAGGATACATTCACAAAATGTTGTAAAAGTTTACTGTCAAAAAAGTTATGGCAAATTAAATTAAATAATGATAGCGTACGCAGCACCAAAAATAATACCAAATTATGACTTCTCTTCAGAAAAAAAAAACCGGCTACCAAATTTTGCAAGAAAATTTTGTCGTCTCAAAAAGTTACTTAAAAAAATCGAAAATAAAATTTAAATTTCAACACCCTGCATCTCTAAAACCAAACATCTGCGGACCCATGTTCATGTGAACTTTTAGTCATATTTTCCATTTTCCTTTTTAATTTTTCAAGTTGGAGCATTTATTTCCGGACACCCTGTATTTATTTATTTTAGAAAATATGTTTTTGTTCTGTTTTTATTCATTAAAATTATCGACAGAGTTTTGTTATGTATTACTGATTGCCCCCCCCCCCCTCCAGACGTTAACTGAATGTTACCACAGCCGAACCCAAGCACCGAAGTTACTAAACATTTTTTAACTTGGCAGGGACCATGTTATATTGAATTATTAGTCTATGTTTATTAATTGTCCGAGGACTGGCCTATAAATTGTCGCGAAACGTTCGCAAAGTGCCCGTCCGATCCGCAGCTCGCCGTGATAACGGAACTGGGCTCGCCGACCGACCCGGACGGCGCGAACGTGGCGAGGGTGAAGTTCACGGTGCGGCACGCGGGCCCGTACCGCATCGCCGTGACCGTCGGCGGGCACCACGTCGCCGGCAGCCCGTTCCCGACGACGTTCGTCGCCGGGCCGGCGTACGCGCAGCGCACGGCCGTCGTGCGCCACTGCAGCACGGTCGTGTGCACGGCCAGCGTGTCGCACGTGCTGTACGTCGAGCCGCGCGACGAGTACAACAACGTGTGCCGGTACGCGTCGGAGGACAGCCCCACGGAGGTGAGTGGGCCTCTATAGTTTTTTCTAGTTTTCGTTTGCATATACGACGGCCGGCAGGCACGCATCATATGATATACAGGGTGTCTACTTTTAAGTGTATACAAATCGATAAAAAATGTATTTTGTGGGGTATTTTCAAAAACCTTTTTTTGTTCGAAAGGTCTTCAAAAAACGCTTCTTTTGACGTTTTTACTTTTGTCAAAATGCAAATCCAGGGACGGCTGCGATTTTTTATACCCCGATTTTCATAAAAACCATTTAGCGATTTTTTTATTTAAAATCTGACACAATAGCGTTAATCAGGACACCCCAAAACCCCCATATACTAAATTTGAACAAAAAATGTAGAGTGTGTTCGGTTCTACACCGTGTTAAAGTTGAGCAAAATAGGGACTTCAAAGGCACCTGGCCAGTCAAGCGTGCCATGGAATTATTTCAAAACAGTGGAAGAATTAACAGGACCACCCAGAGTGTTGATGGAAGAAATTGCAAGAAGAAATATACAGGATGTTTTTCTCTACAGCGTCTCAAATTTCCGATTTTTTCGAATTTTATGCTGGTCAAGTTGGCCAAAAATTAAGATTACGAGAACTGTCAAATTTGTTGTATTGACTTGTTTTTTAATTTCCATGGCAGATCTGATCTGATCTGGACAGATTTTTTAAAATTATTACCTAACAAAAACTATAATATTGTTCGTAAACACAAGGGAAATGACTGAATGACTCTTTATATTTTTTTAATTTTATTTTAACATTGTTTCAATAATCCAAGGCAAACTTGACCAGCATAAAATTCGAAAAAATCGGAAATTTGAGACGCTGTAGAGAAAAACATCCTGTATATTTCTTCTTGCAATTTCTTCCATCAACACTTTGGGTGGTCCTGTTAATTCTAAATCTAAATGGTTTTTGTGAAAATCGGGGTATAAAAAAAATCGTAGCCGTCCCTGGATTTGCATTTTGACAAAAGTAAAAACGTCAAAAGAATCGTTTTTTGAAGACCTTTCGAACAAAAAAAGGTTTTTGAAAATATCTCACATTTTTTATCGATTTGTATACACTTAAAAGTAAACACCCTGTATATATTTTTTTAACTGCAAATTTTATTCTTATTAAAATGTGTGCTTGAGAGGTTCGAAAATATGAAAATAGCTCAGGAGTAAAGCACCCTCATTTTTATTTTTACGAAAAGTAATTTAGAATTAAAAGGTAATCTCAACAATGAAGTTTTAAGTTTCTATTCCATAAAACACCTTTTCCGCATTTTTATTAGAAAACACAGTTATGGCTCCAGCAAAAAAAAAACTATTCCTTTGTTGCAAACTTTCTGCCGGTTACTGTATGATATCTTCAAAGTCTCAAAAAGTCCACCAGTTATTTTTTCTTCTTAAACTATTGGACAAAAATTTGAAAATTTGGTAGGTATTTGCTGAATTCAGCAAGAACCCCTAATCAAACACTAAACTGGGGCAAATAGTAATTTTAAACCGATTACTGGTTACAAACTATAATAGCCTATGTATGTAAATTTTAATTTATTTCTTACTTCTCTAAATTCGTGCACCAGTCCTTACTTGGCACCAAACCACTAAAAAGATGGAAATTTTGGCACGGTTCGAATATTTTAGAATAATAAGGAAGCAAGAGGGGTTCCATAATATTTATAGGGAGTATTTTTGCACATATTACATAAAAATTATCCTAGCTGCGATGTACAGGGTAGTTCAACTTTTATGGATAAAATTTCAGTAATCTATAGAAAATATTGTCACACAAGTTTACGTGGGAGACGCGTGGTGCGCCTCCACCACGTGTCACAACTGTGTGCCTTCACACGGAGCCTTTACCATGTGACGCACTACTTGTGTGTGCCGGAGGGTTGGATTAACCCTCACAGCTTGCCGGGATCACTGGGTGCGGGAGTCGCGAAGCGCAGAAGAAAGACAGCAGGTACAAACTTAGGGTGATGTTTATTCTTGCACTCACAGATATGCCTCTAACAGTATCTGGACCATGGCGGAGGTAGCGCGGTAGCGCGGACTGTGGACCGACGCGACCGATAGTACGTAGAAGTGACCGGGACGCGAGCTGCGCCCTTGACCCGACGCGACGGCGGGGTGCCGCTACTGACCCACTGACGTCTTCAACAGTGCCCCAGGGGCGCTGTCGTCTGCCCCTCGGAGCCCGACCTGAATAAGGAGGCTATTTAAGCGGGATCCATTGCCAGGTCAGACCACCGAGGGTGGTCAGTGATCGAGTAGCTGCTAATAAGCGGGGCTTACTCCTCCCCAGCCTGTGGCTGGTGCTGGATTTATACTCGCAGATTTTGCCGACTCGGCGATTGGACTTTGATTTATCTAATGTTTATCTTATCGAGTAATCCTCGTATATTTTGTTATTGATTGTCCCCTGTATTTTGTATAATGTTTTCTTTATTTGTTATGATTCAGTAGAAGTAAGTTTGAATAGTTTGGTCATCGGTCCACAGATGTCACTTTGTTGACAATATCAAAATACGTAGATTTTTTCATATAAAGATGTATAGAAATTCTAACGGTTTTCGTTATATACAGGGTGTCCGGAAAGTATGGGGCAATCTTACAGGAGCAGGTAGGGGACGTCAAAATATTACGATTGAGCTTTACCACTACGGGTCAGATCTCAATACTTACTGAGATACAGTGCGTTGTAACTCTTTTTTTCAAATTGAATTATGGCAATATCTCCCAAACTAATCAAGCTGTTGAACTGAAATTTGGCACTGCTGTGTTTTTGGCGATGGAGAATAAGCTGAAAATGTCAATTTCGCCGTATCTCACAGAGGGCGACACTTGCGCTGTTTTTGGATCGTGCTTTTACTCGTAACTTTTTTGAGGTTATGTTTTTGGTCCTGCAGGTCTATCATTTTAGTGCATCTTTTCACTCTGCAAGAAAAAGGTACTCTTGTTTCATAACGATAAAGTCAACCGTTTGCGTTGAAATTGCCAAAACGTGCCCCAAAACACCTGTTGAGTTCAATATTCGAAACATAAAATTTTCACCTATCGCTTTCAAGTGTTTCATATCAACGGTACATTTGAAGTGAAAAAAAATCCCTATGAACAAAGTACCAAAAATTATTCGCTTTCAAAATGGAAAGGATTGAATTTGACAAAATTTTGACACGCTGTTTCAAGAAAACCAATGGTGTTTTGACCACTGCTCATTTGGCATTTTTTTCATCATTTTGAATGTACAGTTGATCTGTAATATTTGAAAGTGGTAGGTGAAAATTTTAAGTGTCGAATATTGAACTCAACAGGTGTTTTGGGGCACATTTTGCCGATTTCAACGCAAACGGTTGATTTAATCGTTATGAAACAAGAGTACCTTTTTCTTGCAGAATAAAAAGATGCACTAAAATAATAGACCTGCAGGACCAAAGAGATAACCTCAAAAAAGTTACGAGTAAAAGCACGATCCAAAAACAGCGCAAGTGTCGCCCTCTGTGAGATACGGCGAAATTGACATTTTCAGCTTATTCTCCATCGCCAAAAACACAGCAGTGCCAAATTTCAGTTCAACAGCTTGATTAGTTTGGGAGATATTGCCATAATTCAATTTGAAAAAAAGAGTTACAACGCCCTGTATTTCAGTAACTATTGAGATCTGATCCGTAGTTGTTGAGCTCAATCGTAATATTTTGACGTCCCCTACTTGCTCCTGTGAGATAGCCCCATACTTACCGGACACCCTGTATAGGCAAAGGGCAAAGCTATTTGTACAGTTTAGACACACATTAAGTGATGTAAATTAAAAATAATTATTTGTCTGTCTACTTCCACCAGTGCCGGAGACGCGGGGACCAACCATCATATTAAAAAAAAATGGCACGCCACTGGAAAAGTAATATTTTTTTGCCTTCACTAAATTTCCCAACGGAATATACCGTTTTTGAAAAATTAATTTTTGTGCGTTTTAAATTTTTTAACAGAACAAAATCAAAGCAGGTATAAACTTATGAATTTGACCTACAAAAAGAGTTTCTAGATTCGAAAAATCATTTTGGGAATTTTAAAAAAGTAATTTTTCGCACGAATAAAGTGGCCTTTATGTAAGTTTTACGGCAAAATATTATTAAGGAAAGTTATTCAGAATTAAAAACTAAGTAGGTTTTAAAAGTCGAGACATACACTTTGATTTTATTCTGCTAAAAGAAATTATTAAATAATTTTTTAATTGATTCTTGTCAGATAATGCCCTGTAAATCATTAAGTATTAGAGACACAAACAAATTTTATAAGAAAAAGTTGACCAGAAGTTCAACCTAGAAAACTTTATTAAGGTAATTTTTTTTTGAAAAAAAAATGTTTACAAGGCCACCTCTGCAGAGTGGTGGGCAATTTTTGTCATAAGTAATGCGCTGCAACTCGTTATATATTAGAGATACAAAAAAAATTACGAGGAAAAGTTGTCCATAATTGAATCCCTACAACTTTTGTTAGGGTCATTTTGCGTTTAGGAAACCACCCATATTGTTTAGGAAACCACCCTATACCTAGCTCAATTCGTAGAAGTTCGAGTGTGATCTTTTGGTTGGATTTTTGGATTTTTGTTGTTGTAAAACTGACATCTTTATTGGACTAGAAAAACTCTACTTATTTTGACGTTTTCTATGTATAGATTCCTGAAGTTTTATCCGTAAAAGTTGGACGTATAAAGTTATAAAAAAAACGAGCTCTTGGGACATGGGACGTTGGGCATTAAAAGTAAAAATATTTTATTGATGTTAGCGTGAAAATAAAGATTTACAAATAATGCTAAAATCTTGCCGCAGAGTTTTTCAACCTATTAAAACCTAAGGTCTTTCCACAGAATAGACCCAGAATAACAGGTGGGATACTTACTGACGCGAAGGCAATTTTCAGTATGGGTAAAACTATTGAAGAAAATAAACATTTATTATAAAATGGCTACTTTTTAAACGACCTCAGAATGATTATAAATTCAACGTAAATTGACCCGTAGAAGCTTTCAAGTTCAGCTAAAGCTTAAATTCGATTCCATTTAGCCGTTTACAAGGATTTCGCATTTAAAGTTCAAAATTTTCTATAAGACCTCTAAAATCGATGGATTTGATTATCAAAAAACCCTTTTCGCCCGCAAAATTGATTCCTTTTGGGCATATATTGCAGTCCTAAGTTCAAAGTATATCCTTCGGTTAAGTCCTAGGGCACGTTTATTAAATGTGTAACAATTCACAATTCAGTCAATTAGTAACAAGAACGCACACAAACTTATGATCAAAACCCAATAAAGGAATCCAAATTAATACAACCCCTTATTCGCAGGGCTACGTTGTAAATATCGTCCAGGTAGGCACTAGCTCCCAAGAAAACATCCTAGACATAGACGGAGACAACTTTTCATCATCGTTGGACTACGACTGGCAGACGCACAGGGTTGGTGTCCAGCTGAAATTCGTGCGTGAGGGTTGCTATCACGCCACCATCACGTATCACGGTACAGAATTACATAATGGTGATTTCGACGTCATAGTATTGAACAGTGAGTATTTCTAATCTGGTTCAACTTTTTCCGCACGGCGCGGCAGCTGTTTTATTTTCGTGATGACAACAGTACACTCGAAACTCGAACGCAATAAAGCGACGCTATAAAATAAAAGTGTCACTTCCCGCACGATCGTAGAAGTATATTTTCCGTTTTCTTTTGGGTCATGTGTGTAATTGGTGAAACAAGAATCGATATCAATTTACACCGGATTGTTGGCGCGGGGGGATTCGGCGATAAAATATTCAGAACACCGACACAAAAACTCTTTTACAGGCATCGATTCAACGTTAGTGCACAAGAATGTGGCGTCGAAAAATCACAACGTGTGCTACGACGCCAAGCTCATCGGCATCAATGGAGAGAGGTTGTCGAAGCCGAAGAAAGTCTTTTGCTACGTCTCGCCCAAGCAACTTATTATTAAAGAGTTAATTTTAAAGTTTATACCCAAGAGATTGTTCACTTTTCGCCTTTGCCCGTCCACGAAGGTTAGAAACGACGACTTATCCGTGGTAGATGGAGAAAACTTCCAGGGCATTTGTTAACCTTGTCCAAATAACTTTTTTTCACAATAGAATGAATCTAAGAGAATCCCAACATAATTTGGTATGAGTTTTTTCCATAGACCATGCCAAAACAGTCGCAAAGTTCATAATATCAATCTCATAACTCCTTTCAGTTCCAATTTCACTCGGAAACACTAAAACTAAGCGACAGTGGATGCCCGTTCATCATAGACGATGGATGCCAGCCAAAGATTGAATTAATCTCTAAAGAACGTAACGTAATAGCAGCAACATTCGCACAATTCTTGCTTAGAAACATGGGAGGCTCTGAAACATTCAAAGACAAGCAAGATTTCTTCTACCACGAAGTTAGAAAGTATCACCAAAAACACTATCACGAAAAACTTTCCATGAAAGTGCACAGAGAGAAACTGTTGGAGTCCAGCATTAAGGCCACTAAAAACTTTTCAGTCTCGGATTGGTGTAGAAATTTTGAGATTACTTTTAGCGGAGAACAAGGTGCGATTTTTTTATCATTTTCAAACCTAATTTCTCATTTTTTAGGCATAGATTGGGGCGGCCTAAGGAGAGAATGGTTTGAGCTGATTTGCGCGCAATTATTCGACGCCAAAAATGGCCTATTTTCAAGTTTCCACGAAGGTCAACAATCTCTAGTCCATCCTAATCCTAACAGGCCCACTCACCTTAAACTTAGGCACTTTGAATTCGCTGGGAAGGTTGTAGGGAAATGTTTGTATGAAAGTGCTCTTGGTGGATCTTACAGACAATTGGTTAGAGCTAGATTTACCAGAAGTTTTCTTGCGCAAGTCATAGGATTGAGGGTACATTATAAGGTAAGGTTCACACGTCACGTGACGTAACGTGACGTTACGATCGTTTTTTGCAAGGCCTACGATAAAGACAGGCCATGGCGCACAAAAATCACGTGACCATCTTAGTCCGACGTTACATGTCATTTGTCACATAACTGAAAGCGGCAGCTTGGGTTTTGAGAAGTTTTAAATGTTTAAAGTGTTTTTAAACGTCTTAGTTTATATTTTAGAAACAAGTTTGTGTCTAGTGCGCGTGTATCCTGGCTGAGGGGAACTGCCCAGGTGTTATTATGGCCTCTGGGTGGGAGCCGTGCCGTCCAGGAGTATTGGTGCCGCTCGCGCCGACGCGTGAGCGCTGTAAGGGGAATTCTCCCCCCGGAATGGACACTATGGACAGTGGAGCCGGAGACACAGACGGGTGAACTGCTTACAGGAGATCCGCGTGTTCAGACGGTCCGGGTGGCTGGAAGCCGTTCCCGTTGACCAGGTTCGGGTTTGTGTATTTTGTATTCACCATTCACCTTGTGCGAAATAAATCAGTGTTGTAACGTACTCGAGGATTTTCGTTGTCGACCCACGCCCTGATACGGTTCCTATTCGGCCTTTCACGCTGCCGATCAACTGGGACCTCGTCAATATTTACAATACACTGAGGTGAGTTTTCATTTTTATTTCGTAAAATATAACCTAAATACCAAATATTGAGTCTGTTTATATTATATTTATACATATTACAAAAGCCAGGAAGAAAATATCACCATAACAACATTTGCTTTGCCTCGGGATGAAAATTTGCGCCAAAAATGGATTCGTCAAATTCCAACTGAGCTTTAATTTCTAAAAAACCCTTAAGTATGTGTGGCTAACATATTTTCAAGAAAGTGAAACAATTAAAGTGGCAAATGTGTTGTGGGAGGAAAATACCTATAGAGAATATCACCTAAGCTAAAGGAAGGTGCTGTCCCAACAGTTTTTGAGAATGTGCAAAAATATTTGAGTGCAGTGCCGTTTAACTCTCAGCCCAAAACAGCTGAGACAGGTTAGAACTTTTGAAAAAACAATTAGAGAAAGCCTGGGTGCACAAAATCAATAATGTAATAGATGAAAGAAAACTCGCCAAATTGTTACGAAATTTGTTTTTTCTACTTATCTCCAAAAATGCCTTTTATTATATACGACTAAGTTGGTCACGTGACCACGCGATTATGCGTTAGCGGCATGGCCTGTTTTACGTGCGACATGTCTTGAAGTAAACATTTCCCTCCAGTATTTTGAGTAAACATTTCCCTCCAGTATTTTGAGCAAGACGACCCCGATTTGTACCTGTCGAAAATCAAGTACCTGTTAGACAACAACATAGACGACATAGACACAGAATTGTACTTCGTTGAGGAGCAGTACGATTCTGTGGGCCAGCTAGTCAAGATAGTGGAGCTGATTCCGAACGGTTCCAAAATTAAGGTTCAAAACTACACCAAGCTGCAATATTTGGACGCTTTGGCACAGTATAGACTGGCGACCAGCATTAAGGATGAGATCGAGGCGTTTCTCAAGGGACTGAACGAGCTGATTCCCGACAATCTGCTGAGCATCTTCGACGAGAATGAATTGGAAGTAAGTTAAAATAGTGACAGTACTGAAAAAAAAACAGTAGGTATGGGGACAGTTGAGGCAGAAATATATTACCCCCTCCCTCTCTCTAACCCTAACCCAGCATATATCTCTCTCAGACGAACCTATCATGTTTTTCACGTTTTTTCACACTTTTTTCTCGCTTTCACGTTTTTTTTTTTTTTTCATGCGTTGATGTTTCGCTGACTTTTTTTTTCATGGTTTTTCACGCTTTTCATTCGTTGACATTTTATTGATGTTTTCCATGCTTTTAGCGGTTTTTTCGTGTTTTTTCACACGTCAACAAAACGTCAACGCTAAAGAAAGCATGAAAAAGCGTGAAAAAAAGTCAACGAAACGTCTATGAAACGTTAACGTGTAAAAAAAACCGTAAAAAAGCGCGAAAAAACGTCAACGAAACGTCAAGGCGTGAAAAAAGCGTGATTAGGGGTATATGTCTGCCTCAACCGTCCCAATATCTACTAAGATCAATTTGCGATATGCCTGTGGACACGGAAGTTAAGTTATTCTAAATATATAATGTAAACGATAATTTTGAAATAGACGATACAAAATTTGATTTTTAGTAAAAAAAAGTTCATGTGGACATGTGTCCGAAAATGCATAGTAAAAAAAGGTAGATACAGGATACAGTTCATCTTTTAAAGCATTTCCGGACCCATGTTCACATAAACTTTTTTTGTGGTGCGCCACCCTGTTTAGATGTTAGTTGATCGAGCGGTATGTACAGGGTGGCCCACAAGTTAATTTATTTTGGTGTGGGTATAAGGATTAACGGAAACAAAGGGGAATTTTAATACATATATTAAAAAATAAATGGTACGCCTATGGAATATAAAATAAAAGTTAAAATTACAGTAAAGTAATATGTGGATGCGCACAAGTGAGCAAAGTGTAATATTAAAATATTTGTGGGTAATTTTAACAGAAAAGAACCGACAATAAAAGTTTTAGCGCAAAATAAGTAGGTATCTATAATTTTACTAACTGGTTCCAAAATTATGTGGCGAACAATGCTATCTTATAGCACAAAATGATAACACCACCTGCGAATGTATCTCAAAATATTCCAAAACTAATATCAAAATTATTAGCACAAAAATTAGTTAGCCTGATTACACAAATGTTAATAAAAGTATGTAAATTCTTAACCTTATTCTAAGTTGGTACAAAATTCGCATTTAAAAATACCCCATATTTAGCGTAAAATATTCAGATTCTAGAACTATAGCGATAGAAAAATATTACAAGGCGCTCCAAGTAATGCCTACGTCAAAATAAAATAAAAAATAACTATTTAATAAAGAATAGGGCTGCTCATAGACGTCAAAAAATCAACAAAACAAGATAGCTTAGTTTTGGTCAGTTCAACGAACAATGGACAGTATTTGATGGTAGTTCTTGTTCTTGGTGTTGATTTCATGGCAGGAAGAACGGCATCGAGCGCTCGCTGGTTTCTCGGGCAGAAGTTAGCCCTACAACTGGTGATCTGAGATGACTTTTTGCCTTTGGGAGTAACCCCCTTTTATACTAGAATCGGTTATTGTTTTCGCCTTTATTCTCGGACCTGCAGGTGTTCACGAGACGTTCTCGTGTTTGGCGGCTGATAGAACTTAAAAACAAACATGGTTTTGGAACATGTTTTTCGGAGATTAATTCATGGCAGACTCTTCTTGGGGTTTCGGTACCACGGTACCTACTTACACAATGCAAACAACATGGTTTTTCGATAAACTTAATTGCCCGGTATTCGGCGGCTTGTGTCAACCTGATAAGTTTTAATAGAAATATTTTCGGGAGTAACTAACATTGTATCGAGTTATTGATAAAAATAAAATAAGAAATTTGGGGTTGGTATGTACGGGGCACCTCATTTTGCTCAAAATCAAATTTTTTATTGTTTATTTCAAAATTGTGGTTTACAACTGGGACACCCTGTATACTAAAGTTATATGAAAATTTATAACTGATGTATGTAAATGACATAGCACAAAGGATTCCAGGGAAAATCTTGATATAGGTAATCATCAATTAAATAATAGTTATTTATGTACCAAGGCACTGAAGTTCAACTTTTTATGACTCATGTGGAGTTTAGTTGCTGAGCCTCTGGCCGAGGCAAATAAACCACATGAGTCATAAAAAGAACTTCAGTGCCGAGGTACATATTATATTTTTTTTGAAATCGGAAAAAAAAATGTTTTATTAGGCAAGAAAATAATAATAAGGGAACACCCGTCCATGAACCGACTACGCGCGGCGTTGCTTGACTTTACCGATCGCTCTACCTAGGACAAGTATAATGACGTACGGCACCTTCTGACAGGAAAACCAAACTGCTGCTTCTTGTGCAGCCTACACAACAAATCTATTGATATTCAAATTTACTAAAATATGTATACTGAAGGATTGCACTTCTATAGGAAACAATTTCGCAATGTGTACGAAAAGTTAAATGAGCCTTTATCGGCCGGGTTTTGAATATTTGGCAACTTTTGACGGGCTATTTCTCCGCGTCTGACGTTTGATGTTTACATCTCGCCAAGGCCTACTTATTGAAAAAATCGTACAATAATGGGCTACATTATTGTACGATTTCTGTGCTTTTAATTTTGGATTTTGGGACATTTTAATGCCGATTTCAAGAAAAAACATTTATTAATGTATATTTATTTGATGATTGTACTTAATATAAACATAAGTAAACAGGTTCCCGAAATTTTTTTGCAACTTTTCCTCACTTTGAAAAGGTCTCAGCTGTGTCTATCTATTCCCTGCCAAAAGCCTTGAAAATAACATTAATGTTTCTGAAGATGTATTGTGCTAGATATCCCAAACGAACCTCCACCACTAGAATAGTTAGCCACCTACCCCTACTAACGGTACATCTTCCGACGAATTGGCTTTCCAGTTGTTGCTCTGCGGCACCGGGGAGTACAGCGTGGCGGACCTGCGCTCCCATCACGTGATCAACGGCGATTCGCCGGAGTTTCGAAGGGTGGTCGGTTGGTTCTGGGCTGCCGTCGGTAATTTTACCAGAGAAGAGATGGCCAGGCTGCTCCAGTTCACCACCGGATGCTCCCAGTTGCCGCCTGGCGGTTTTGGCGACCTCGCGCCCAGGTTCCAGATCACGGCCGCGCCGACGTTCGGGAATTTGCCTACAGCGCACACGTGGTAAGGAACACCTACCGATATTAAAATTTGTACCTTCGGTTACAGGTTTTTTCCCTCTCTCAAAAATGTGTGGATTGTGTTTTATTTTCACTCGTTTGTCGGTTTTCCATTTTCAATGAGGCTGAGAAACTGTCACTGTTACGGTCGATACTCCAAAAAAATTCAAACTTTTAAAATTGTAGCCTTATTTACTTCGTAAGATTAAAAAAACTGGTATGACTTTGAAATAAACTGCTACACAAACCATAACACAGTCACGTGAATCCTTCATTGCGCTACCCACTACCTTACTCTAAGGCACGACCTTTATTTAATTTTATGTACTTTTAAAATAATAGAAAAAATTAATTGGCTTAATTAAAATGAGTCAAAACATCGATAATATTATTTGTGGCAGTGTCTAAATAGCTGAAAACGACAAGATAAAACCGCATAAATACGCTTTTCCGATCGAATACATCCCCTGTTGCCAGACGCGCTGATATTTTATGACTACGTTTATCTCGACGCGTTCGATCCGATTGAGAGAGGTTTGAATTCACTGGAGCGCACTCAAATAAACGGCGTAAACCCTACAGATTGAAATTCAGTCATATTTAAAATTTCAAGGCAAGCCGCTATTTCCAAACAGAAGTTGGCCAGAATGTGCACCAACCTACTGTGGAAAAAGTATAACAAGTTAATGTCCCTAGAGAGGATTGAAAACCGTAGGATTCAGTACTGATGATGTAAACGTAGATGTAAAAGATTTGACATAACTCAGTCGGATCCATTTCAATCCGATCGAGTTGTCACGAGATAAACGTAGTCTATGGCCTATTGACCAATCGCCTTATTTCGCGCAACGTCATCGATCACGTGCTTTTATTTACGCCAGGCGTAAGAGTTACTTGATTTTAGTATAGAGTTGGTTGCCTAAAACCGTTACCCACAGACCTACAAAAAAGACAGATAGCTGGAACTAGCCGTCATTATGGCAAATCGTGTAGAGTTGGGGTCAATGGAACATGCGCGTTCGATTGTTCTAAAGCGGGTATTTTAATTTAAAGAGGGAATGACTTTTCGTGTTTCAGTAATAAGACTAATAAGAAACAAAGAAGACTATGTTCTAGTGCGGTCGTATACTTATTTGTATATTAATTAAATATAAGTATTATTGGCATTAAATTAAATATACATTATTAAAAAAATGAAATTAAAAAAACGTGTTTACTTTGGCAATAATTAAAAATATAGGTACTAAACTCTGTGTCAACCAATTTGAAGAAGTTACTAATTTGTGTGAATATTATATATATTATTATTATATTATTACTTTTTATACTATAATAGGTAGGTAGGTGTTTTTTTTTTCACAAAAAATCTAATATAATTCCAAAATACATATTCATTTTCAGCACAAAAGCAATTTATGGAACCTACCTGGTGAAGCTTATTCCAGGAGCTTTATCTACACATTGGTGTTTACACAACACCACCAGGCACTTTTTCATAATTACTATAGAATAATTAAAAATGAAGTATAATGCGCGGTACCACTGACCCCAAAATTGACAGAGCATTTTTGCCAAAGATTTTCTGCACATTCTATGTAAAAAAATAGTTCCAGCGGTCTTTTTTACATAGGCCCTAAAGTTTTCTGAGATACAGGGCGTTGTATTTCTCAGTTTGAAATTGAATTATGGCAATATCTCCCAAAATAATCAAGCTGCTGAACTGAAATTAGGCACTGCAATGTTTTGGGGGAAGGAGAATAAGCTGAAACGTCAATTTCGACTGTACCATTTAAAGTAAGAAAAAAATCCGTATGAACAATGAAATAAAAATTACTTACTTTCAAAATAACAAGGATTGAATTTGACAAAATTTGGACACATTATTTCAAAAAAGCCAGTGGTGTTTTGACCAATATCCATTTGGCATTTTTTCATTATTTTGACTCTACAGTAAATATGTAGCATTTGAAAGCGGCATGCAAAAATTTTACGTTTCGAATGTCGGAGTTAACAGGTATTTTGGAGCACACTTTTGGCAGAATAAAAAGCTGCACTAAAATTATGAACCTGCCAAAAACATAACCTCAAAAAAGTTACGAGTCAATAAAGCACTATCCAAAAATAGCGCAAGTGGCGCCCTGTGTGAGATACGTAGAAATTGACATTTTCAGGTTATTCTTCATCCCCAAAAAACACCGCAGTGTCAAATTTCAGTTCAGCAGCCTGATTTTTTTTTTAGAGATATTGCCATAATTTAATTTCAAAAAGAGATTGTACAACTCCCTGTATCTCAGAAGAGAAGAACTTTAGGACCTATGTTTATATGAGCAACCCATCTTATAATGAATTTTTCTACAAAATGTCAAAGTCTTGATCACAAAACCTGGGACACTTAGTACATTACTTATCAATTCAATGGAAACAACCGTTTCTTTGTTTTTATTAGGAGAATTTCGGTAGTTGCACTAACAATAAATTATGTTTCTAACAGTAAGAAAAGTACCTATGCTTTTCTGAATATTGTAGGGCGCTTTTTTAAAAAACTGTTTATTTTTCAAAATATAATCAAAAATTTCCTTTTGATTATAAATTTTAGAGAAGATTCAAAATTTTGAAAAATATCGACTTGAAAATGTAAGGTGGGCCTTTTCACTAAATTTGCTAAAATACAATAATTAAGATGAAAGGTAAAATTGTTCCGTAAAAAGTCCTGAATTTTTGGTTAGGTACGTGAAATAGTTTGGTGATATTTTAATTTATTATTATTAAGAGATGAATTTGGACAGGAAGATTTAATGTAAATAAATTTATATTCTAAATGCTTAACGGTACATCAAATTTGCACCAAACATACATAACAGACTTTTAATGTGTCATTTCCTATTTTTTTAATTTTATTAACATTTTTAAAATTATTATTATTATTTGAAGTTCAAAATTATTAAAAAATGCCGAAAACGAAAATCTTTTAATGGAACGTTCAAATTTGGCAAAGGAACAAGTTTTTCACGAAAAACTTTTTGAAATTTTAGCGAAAAGTCACGTGACCCCGTTTATTCGAGTCATTCTTCATCTTTTTTAAAGCAAAAGGTAACCCCAAAGTTCAATTTAAAAATAAATCAATAATTTACAGGACACTATATTTTATGAATTTTTCTAATTTTTTATTTAAAAGCTCTCTCCCTTTGTGTATTATTTATATTGTACTCACAATCCTACTAAGAGGACTCACAGAATCACACCCAGTTATTAAAATTAACGGAGAAATTAAACGGCACCCCACCATAATTTGATCTGAATAAACAAGAAACCTGGTAAGAGCCACATTCGAAATATCTATACTTACATAAACTTGTACATTTTAAAATCCACAATTATTGTTACCTGGGTCGTAATAGAACATCGAACTCTGCAAGTGCGAATTAACTTTTTATCCCAACTTTAGAAATTGCAATTGAAGTTCATTACGAAACAGTCGTTGCATACAAAACGTCAAGATTTCTGTAGTAAATCCAGCGGACCAGAGACGGCCGCCTATCTTTAAATAATAAAAATCGAAGTTTTTGCTCGGCGCGGCCAACGAGCATCGGAAGTGGGACGACTTTTTCCGATGATTGTTGTGGAAAGCCCTAGGAAACCACAGCCGCGCCCACTACTACAGCAATCAATTAATAGATTTCACGGAAACGAATTGCTGAACCCATTCATGTCGGTAGTAGTAGTTTTTGCTCGCTTTTTGCCGAAATGTAAATAAACTAGCCGAAACCAGTTGCACCATCCCGTGTTCGTTTTTCAGTTTCAATCAGCTTTGTCTGCCGGACTACGATTCGTACGAACAGTTCGAGAAGTCCCTTTTGCTGGCCATAAGCGAGGGAACGGAAGGATTCGGGATGGTTTGATTTCTTCAGTATTTTCGCCGCATTTATGTACTTGTTTCGTTTAAAAAGTCTGATTTTGTGTATTGTTTGAAACGCCTTTTGTGTATTATTGTAATTGCGAAGAGCGTCCAGAAGTAGTATTGCGTTTAAATAATTATTATGTAAGTAGTTAGTTAAACAGCTTCTGGAACACTTTTCGTCCTTTATTTTTATTAACAATAAATTGTGATAGGTAGATATTTTTGACTCTGTATACCTGTGATTATTGTAATATCACTCCACTTTTTTACAAAGTGTTAATAAAGTTCTTAGCAAAAAAGACGTAGCTTTAAAGTATTTATTTACTTAAGAAGTATATAGCAGCAATATAAATTAGTAAAAAAAATCTTAAACTAGCTTCGCTATATAAATAAAAATAAACGTTTATAGAAATTCACCATTCTCAAGACGCGTTATATGTAAGCTGGTAGCATGATATGAGCAATTTTTTGTAATGCCGATACAGACAATAAAGCGAATTCTTTAGTATTTTTAAGCCAGGATTTCTTCTTTTCCTCTTCCAACTCCACGGTCCTTTCCAAAACCGTTTCCTTCAACGCCGAGTTTTCAAAAATTAGCGACTCGTTCGTGTCTATCTGTAACTGCAACGAAATTTCTAAATCGTTCACATTGTCCGACATCTCGTTGTTCAGTCCCGTTAGCAGATCAACCTGCACTTTCAGATTCTCGTTTAAGCTGGTCTGTTCTTCCAAGCGCCTATAAATTGTTACACGTTTTATAATTAATTTATTCAAATACAAAAGGCATTGTTGAAAGTGACCACCAAACTTTTAACTTGCTTTATCAAGCAGAACAAACAACATCTAAATAATGTGTAACTCTCCGAGATTACAACATTGCTCTTGCTTTTTCTATGAGAATACTTAGCAAGAAAGCCGGCAGTTGTCAATGCTAATATATATTTTTTTACTTCCACATAATATTTGACGTTTTCTTTACAACCTACAGAATTGATTAATAGGCGATTTCATAGCCATCCTACGAAGGATATGATATCGAAATAAACTAATCACAGTTTACCTTTCTCCCGCGGCGCGTAAGGTAATGTGTTGGAAAATCAAGTAACCCTTCAATTTGTTTTTCCAAACGTTAGTGCGATCTGTCAAATTATTTTCACAACCTTCTTAAGCTTACAAGCCCTGTGCAAACATGTGGCAACGCCACAACGGGACGGTTCGACGGGTCTATGCAGTATAGAGCAGTGTGAACTTTGTTTCAATAATTGGGTACCTAGTAGGTACGTTTGTTTAACAGACAATAAAAGCAGTAACAAGTAACAAAATATACATAGAAGTATAAGTATTTATAATAAGTACGATTCCTAGTGTGGGATGGGGATAGGTACATTTTAGACAAATAGGTAATATGGTAAATTTGGGGAAATAGAGGAGACTACATTTTACTGTAAGTCGAATTTTTGTGAGAATTTTTCCCAAAGTGCGCCATCAGGCAAATGATGCGTAAATCAGGCGTATGGTTACATTTTCATAAAAATACAAACAACAAGCGAACAGAGAACAGCATGTTGTAAAGGAGAGTAATCTCTTCTGATTGAAATGACAGTTAGGGTTAATTTCATAATATATAAATACATTCAACTAAATTATCTTTTGACTTTAACATTAGGTAAATAAAGTTTTGCAACAATATTAAACAATGGTTAATTTTAAAGGGTATTTTAGTTTGTCTATGCAATTGGCCCTTAATCATTTTATTCTTAAATTTTCGTCCTCTGGAAAGCCCAAAACGAATACAAGTTGACCGCTTGCCGTCAAGCAAAGGAAACCTAGCTACTTTAAGTTATTATTACGATTTGAGTTACAGCTTGCCTCGATGGTTCTAATAGGCATCTTGAGGCTTGGAATTGTAAAGGAACGATTCTTCACTTCGAACTTTTATAGAAATGTTTCAGTTTTGAACAAACAAATCAAATTTATAAAAAAGCTGTCGCCAGCACTTCGGGCTGTCTGTTTCCACCCAGAGACACACTGCCTTGTCGTAGCAATCTGGTGACGATAGCACTACCCGCACTACTTACACAAATTAATTCTGGTAAATTTCTTGTAAAATCGGGGAGTGACTGGCCACGCCGCGCAGACCCGCAAGCCATGCCTAGAGCCGGCTGTGTTTTCACCGTTTGCCCACGATACACAGATAACGGTATGTCAGCTGGGAGAACGACAATTAAACTCTTCTGCGCACCTACGTCACTTCGACAAAGGCGCGGCCAACTTATAAGAAATAGTCCTGATACTGTACAACTCGAGCGGAAAGTCTATATCCACTCTTGTTGTACAAACTACTATTTCTGTTTCGAAAACCATTACCAATTTGGCAGAAAACACAAATTTTATAGCCAATCAAATAATCTTATTACAACAATATGATTAACAAATTTAAGCGGTTAGACAAATAAAGTGTTCGCAAATGTTCCCCAGAATCAAGCAAACAAACTGCAAGAGCTGTTAGATGAAAGCCAAAACCCCCGATTAATTCTGAGAATGTACGCCAATGGTCGCACAAACTAAAAATCGGCGCGACCGATGTACTAAAAGAGGTGCCTGACCTCATCGTGTAGGGGATCCCCTTTTATTCGTGGTTGACTTGATCTCCACTATTTGCTGAGTTAGCAATTGACGGGGGAAAAAGTAGGTTCCATTAACAGTACTGCTGTTGCCAAGGTACTTACTCAGCGGCATCTTCGAATTCGCCTTCTTTCTTCTTAAGTCTGGCTTCGAGCGCTCCCAAATCGCAGGACACATTTCTTAAGTTCTCTCTCAGTTCCGTTATGAGGGAGTCCTTGGAATGCAGCTGACTTTCGCAGTTGGCGAGCTAGAAATTAGATTTGTCTTTTATACTTTGGTTTGGCTGGTTCGATGCATTCGGGTTTTTCGAATGCCCTATTTAAATCTATTTTTTATTACCTAAGGTTCAATGTTGAATTTTCTGTTGTTTTTTTTTTATACGGGTGTCCTGGTTGTTTGTAACTAAAACTAACGGTAGAAATCTCATTCTAAGCACAAAAAGTCCAAAAGCGTTTAATAAAAAAATAAATTTATTTAAAAAATATATTATTTCTCATTAATACGACTAAAAGTAGTATCATACTAATAGTTATTTTTACCCTGCCTAAAATTTTTACTTTTTACCTAGAAAAAATAGATTATGTAGATAAGTTGTAGTGTTTCAACAGAGCCATTTGAATTCATTTTCAGAAAAACAATGGAACATCGATTTTTTTAAATAGAACACCTTGTATATTTTCTATTTTTTAAATCTCCGTATTTTTTCGATTCCAACGATATGTAGATGTTATATATTTGGTTCAGCTGTTTGGAGAATATTCTACCTTGACACTTTCAATTTTGCACTTTTGTTGTTTCAAAAATGAACCTACTTTGTAATAGAAGAAAATATCACAAATGACAATGAGCATTGGTCCTTAAAATATGACTGCATTTACACACATTTCAAATTTGATATACAACCTGTTGATTTATTGAACATACCTATTACGTTACAACAATTATTGGATAAAAATTTGGTTCAATTCCATGATATACAGCGAGATGAAAATTTCGATGCCCACCATTGGTATCTCGGAAACTACATCGATCAAATTAGACAAAAGTTGCTCTATCACACCTTCTACAATATTCTGTTATTAAATCTCAGATATTTTAATTCGTTCGTGATTTATACTCACAAAACGACAAAATTAGATTTTTTCAAAACTTTGTATCTTCCACATCGGTTACCCGAATTTAATGAAACTTGGTAGTTTTATGTTCTTGGTCATCACTCATGACCAATTCGATGCCAGTTTCAGAAATTTTCTAGGCACCCTAAATTTCGAGCAACCACGGTCGAGATACCAATGGTGGGCATCGAAATTGTATAATTTTTCATATAATGGTTAAAAAGTACACCTGTCTATCAGCACGTTCGTACAAATTACAACCCGTTGTGCCGAGTTTCCTCTTTTCATAAAACAGGGTGTATAATAAATTTTGTCTACCAATAAATGGTTCATGGCTAATGGTAAATTCAAAATCAATAGAATACAGTACACGTTTTCCATTGCGTTCTTGACTCTCTCACAACAAAATTCAAACAGTAATAATTATTGCGAATTCTAGGTACTATAAATAGATAATATAAATTTCATAATTTGTTAATCATAAATTATTAATATCTGACATACCCCAAAAAAAACCTTCATCTTAATTTTGTTATGTAAATTTGGCTCTTTAGTCATCTTTGTAACGTATGCAGACACAAGAAGGTGGTACCGTTTTCGGAACTAGAACTGAGGATTTACATTTAAATGTGCTGAGAGTATTTTGTTGGGTCTAGAAAAATCTATTTCTGGACGTGTAATGAACGATACTTATTTTTTTATTATACTCTTTGAAAACGAAAACATAAAAAGGAAAGAAACTTGGAGCATTTTTATTTCGAAAATACCTAAACAACGATGACAATAATACAGTGATGAATGATGCGTTTCTAGGGTTAGTCTCAAATTATTTCAAAGGCATATGGCAGACAATCTGTTTCCATTGTATTTTATCTCTGGAAATCATATGGTGAGACATAGAACTGTCAAACATGGCAGCCGTTGAATTTAGTTTATTTGTTGTAGGTACATTTCTGTTTTAAAGCCATATACATATAGGTATTCGGTATTTATATTCAGTGCTTGGAAAGAATCGGAGATCGGGAAAACTTTTTCCGTGCGTTGCCTATTTTACATTATTACTAATACAGACGAAAATTGGGGTTTTCAAAGAAGTGTAATAAAAACTCTATTCCTTAAATATGCTTAATCTCGCTGTACCTATGAGTCACCCCCCCCCCCCCCCACTCGCAACCCCTCTATACGCAACGCAACTCCCTCCCCGGAGTTTTTCCGGGAATCCGGAAGTTTTGACGCCGACCCCCGGGGGTGAGTCACGCCTGTGTCAATATGGCGCCTCACGTAAAGCCTGTGCAGTCGCCCCAGAGTCTGGAGTCCGGCCATTTTTTTAACCCTGCCCGCAATGTATTTTTAATAAACGCGCGGATCGCGTGCTTACATTTTGCCTCGACTTCGTTCCGTGTTAAATTGGAAATGGATAACTGGATTATAATATCAAGCAGATCTGGAAACGAATAGATAGTCGACAAAAAATATTATTGTAGTAAACTTTTCTCTTTCTTGGTACCTACGCTAAATTCGTAAAATGTTTGGTAATTTGTAGGAGTCAAATTTACACTATACCTACTATTCCAAGAGCCGGCCGCATGATTTCAAGTCTCATAAGATTATAGAATAAGATGTTTTGTAAAATGTAGAGCCTATATTTCTCTACTTGAAGCGAATAGGTTGCCTCAGATAATATGGGCCCGATCATTGTTATTTAAAGAAGTTGTGGCTAATTTTTAATTTTTTAATTGGTACAACCCGTTCCACGAACAGATTTACTATATACTTTTTCGCAAAAGTCTTTTAATAAATTCGAAAAGTGTTGTTCTAAAAATCGAAGGAGGTGGTAATAGGGTCTTGTACTTTCCTCCAGTACCGAAAGAAACCTCGAAAATCCGATATTTAACCAAATTTCCCGACTTCCGACTTTCAAGTTTCGAGAAAGGGGACGGCTGTAGAATATTAGCGAAATTGATGGGAAATCCTGAAGAACCGCTCTTAGAAATTGCGTGTTTTTTCTCATTTTTTGATTTTTCGGGGACACCGGAAGCATCTGCACCCTGCACCTCACCTGGAGACTTGAGGGAAGCTTTAAAAATTCCGACCCCAGAGCCCCGAGCCGAAATAACTTAGCTGTAGCTCGTCGAAAAAGGGTAATTTCTGACAGTTTTCGGACTTTGGCTTTTAGGTGATGGGAAATGCCGACCAATCACGTAAAAAAGATGCGTCCCGCCTGGGTTGGTCGTTTTTTTTCGCCCTCGAAAACGGGAAATAATTTACCCGAAAAACTTTCGTTAAATATGTTGACCCGTTCTCCGGCCATCTCGCCGTACCGCCAGATCTCCCGAAAAAAGCGTTTTAAAAAAATTTCCTGGGCATCAAACTGTAGGTATATGTCACTGACTGTATAGCGGGACTTCGCACACAACTCGCGTCCCCGAGGTCCAGACTTGCCCCCGTCTTTCGCGCCGTATTTAACAGCGGAGGATTTTCTGGACCCCGAAAATACGCCTATCGGATTTCTAAAGGACCAGAACCCTTTTTTATTGTTGATCCATGGGCCTTCTTTCCTATTTTGTTCTATAGTCATATGAGAGTAGATTTGCCTAAAAATTAACCACAACTTTAAATAACAATGATCGGGACAATATTAATTGAGGCAACCTAGTTGCTTCAAGTAAAGAAATATACTGTCTACATTTTACATAACATCTTATTCTATAATCTTATGAGAGTTGAAATCATGCGGACGGCTCTCATACTATACCATAAATTATCTGCATAATATGTACTACAGGGGACAGGGGTATCCCAAATTGAAGAAACTACAACAAAAGCGTCCAATTTAATTTGGGCCATTCTGTACATTGTACAGTGTGCCCAGTATAAGTGTAGGAATAGGTGTACATGAAAAAATTAATTTCGGTGTATCCGATCCGGTGTATCATTTTATTCCAAACACAACTTTTGTTAAAAATAGTTAAAATAGTTTACTCTTGCCGACAATATAATAATGAATTGAAATTCCCTAATTGATGTCGTCGTTGTTGTGTAGATATTGACGTCACTACTATGCCGTCGCAATGTATTCGGTTTACAAAATGACGTAACTGGAAATCTCCTAAAGCTTGCGTAAATAATTATTATTATCAATAATTTTCAGTAATAAGGCCATTTTAATTTCTGGCTTTTCCTTAATATTCAATATTTATATCCGTAGATAATGCCTCTGAGATTCACCGTTTACCTACGCAAGAAGCGGAAATCGTTTCCACAATTTTCTCTTTATTTACCTCCATAAGAATCACCTCTATAAGATGCTAATTTAAATTCTGAATGCATAATTAGAACTTCGCGCTGGGAATTCCCAAAATACGCGAGATGACCAATTGTTTATATCGTTGTCTTCTTTTTTGGGCTACTATACAGTTGTACGATTATGATATTCATTTTTGAAACTCAATTAGGCTTTGCAAAATGGAATGTGTGCGTCCTTCATGTAGTACAATAATAGAAATAATTACCAGTCGTCCGTTCTCGTATTCGTATTGTAATGCCACACATTTATGTAGATTTGCTTTATTTTATCGGAAACTCTTGATTTAATTCGATTCAGTAATGATTATTCATTTTTTCCGCGTAACGAAAATTGTTGAATTTTTTTTCTCTCGTATCGTGAAACATGACATGGGAATTCCAAGTTCATTTCCGAAAATCTCCTTTGCTTTGAATGCCAAGAGGTTACAAATCCATATCTAAATTATCGTTTCTGTGCTGTGGTACGATTAATAGAATTCCTAAAATAGAAGGCGATAACAACTTACTTTATCAAGCAACGCCTTCCTTTGGTCATTTTTTCGGCTCAACTGGTCTTGGGTTTTTGATAGCTGATCGGTGAGGGATTGCAAGTTGTTGTGAGAATTTTCTAAACTTTTTTTCAAAGTTACCACCTCCTAAAATAGCTGATAATTTAAGAACATGTAAGTACATTTAAGGTGGACATTCACAGATGGTCTTGACTGACTTTTAGACTGGTACGAGAAAACTTCTAAACCATTTTTTAAGCACACTCATGGACAAGCTTGTTGCACATTTTACAATTTTTGTACAATTTGTACATACCTTTTTTATGTAGGAAATTGAGTTACAGTGTCAAATGACAAATACCCAGTTTATAATTTTTTTCCGTGTGCCACTTTAAATATGTTCAAAATAAAGCCCAGAAGTATTTTTTTATTATACTTCTTTAAAAACACCTTATTTTCATCTGTTTTAGCAATAATGAAAGATGGGGTTTTTCGGGCTAGCGCACGGAAACAGCGCACGGAAAAACTTTCCGTGTGCTGAATAAAAATACCGAATATATGGCTTTAAAATAGAAATATACAGCAAAGTAAACTAAATTTAAGAAACTCTATATGCTCTCTGATATTTAACATATACCTATGTTGTATTTTAATTCGCAAGTGTTTCAATATTTAGATACATTGATTTCTGTAATATTTTTGACGTTTTATTCACCTTATCTGACAATAACTAATTTACAACAAAGCACCTTTGAAATAATTTGAGAGTAACCATGGAAACGCATCATACATACCAAACACTATATTGTCTGCATTGTTTATTTTTTGTCAATTAAATTTATTATAATATGCCGATAAAATGTTTTAAGTTTCCGTTTTCAAAGAAGTATAATAAAAAAATATCGTTCATTACACGTCCAGAAATAGATTTTTCCGTGCTTGCATGACTTCCCGTGTTCGGCTGCGCCTCACACCGGAATTTGTCACGCGCGCACGGAAAAATCTTTATTTCCCAGACTCGTAATGAAATATACTATTTCTGCACATTAATACTCGCGAACAGGCCCTTTCTAAAAAGGCAATTTTTCCGATTTTTGACTGCGTAGGAAACGCAAAATGCTTAAATTGACAACCAGATCTGTGAAGTGGCCACCTTAACTATTAAATTATTACTGCCTCGATAAGCTGGCTATTCTCAAGTTCCAAAACTTCCAACTTCCTCCGGCATCGCTGGTAGTCCGTAATCGCGTCAGCCCTTTTCCTGCTCTCGTCCTCCTGGAGGTTCCTCAAAACTTCTATCTGCATTTCCAGCTGAGCGATCTAAATAAAACGAGAACGTTTCGAAAATAAAAATATGTCGCACACTTCGTCATTACTCGATCACGTTTCTATTTTGGCCGTGTCTAGACTGGACTTAATAAATATATCAAAATGCGCGACGGCCAAAGCAGAATTTATCCCTGGAACATGACGTACAGGGTGCTTCATAGCTGCGAAAATAGAGACTGCCGTGCAACATGAAAACAAACTTTCCGATTTTTTCTGGGCGCCTAAAAAAATATTGCCTTCATATTCCAGGAACGTGTCATATTAAGCATGTTTTAAACTTTCATAGAATTGAGTTCCTCGAATTTTTCATCGGTTAAATGTTTTTTGAATAAATTATGTAAGCGAAGTAGGTATATGCTTCTTATTACGAAAGCAAACCTACAGAGATTGTAGATATCAGCCTGAGGTTTTTATTTACTGTGTACACAGAACAATGTTTATTAGCTTAGGTTATCAAGCAAATTTGAAATATTGATCATGAAATTTATTCCAATAAAACATTTCGTTGTAAAATCACTAATAGGCGGAATAGGTACATTTGAAATCATACGACAGATAATGGACGAGACTTAAAATCATGATTCCCTGTGGTTGGCTTGTTTGTTGCAATAAGAGCTTGTTTTGAACAATGTTGGACAACAATTTGTTTTATTATTAACGTTATCTAGTCATATTTGATTTGATATTTCACTTTGATCTTTTCGTATTTTCAGTATTTTACACTTTTCTGGTAGGTGAAAACGATTGCAAGTAACTTTTTTGTAATATTTTTTCTTATCCTACACAAAAAAGTTTTTTAACCAAAAAGGAATGAAAATGCAAAAACATAAAACATGGCAGAATATTAGGAAAAAGCTACCAAGGTGTATTTTTTTTTATTTCTAATAAACATGACAATAAATTCAGTTTAAGAGAATTTTCGAAGGGCTTTATTTGGGCAAACTACTGACTGCTATGAATATCCATGTTAACTTAAATTATTTGGAATAATAATTATGAAAATGAACTATACTACCTACCTAAATAATTAATATATACAGTGTTCAGCATAAAATATGCACCTTCGTACGCACCATATGAGATTTTTTTTTATTTTGCATTTACCCGTAAATTTTATTCTTGATAAAAGTTTGTGCAGTCCTGCAAACTCAAAATACAGTGTTCGAAATTTGAGTATCTCATTTCGTATACGGGGAGCGGGGAGGTTCGAAAATATGAAAAAGGCTCAAGAGTAAAGCACAAAGCACCCCTATTGTTAATTATAGAGAAAACATATGTATTATGAAAAGTTGTTGGGATTATTATAAGATAAGCCCAACAGTGAAGCTTCAAGTTTCTATTTCATAAAACACTGTATATGTTGTTAAATTACATTCCAGTCCAGGTGCTGATAATTATTTAGGTATACGAAAAGTGGAAGATGTATGATATTTTTTGTTAATAACTAAACAATACTGATGTAGTTACAGTAAACTCTCATGTAGGTAATACCTGTAATAAATAGGAAGGAATTACCGTACCCTAATCATGCAATGACAATGACTCATATTCTGATTGAATTAGCGAAACTGAGCTATATTTCGTCTCTATTAAATTCTCTGCCGTGATTTTCCGCAAAATATTTCTGAAGGCTATTTACAGAAATTCAGAATGAATAAATGTTAGGCTTATGTACTTCGGATATTTCTTTCGTTTTGAACCTCACCTGAATTTAGTTGTAATTTTGATTTTGTCCTGTATTTGTATATCACCTTTAGTTTTCTCTTTTTGTTATAAGAATATTTGTTTTACATTTTAATACAAGAGCCAAAGTTGGTTTGGATCCCAGAAAAAAAGAGGTGGAAATAGATTATGGCGATTGTATAGGTAATTTTATAATTTTCTATGTTCACTTGACTACTTGTTTCTAAAAATTTTCACATGCGGCAGATTTTAATAAAAATGTCCTTATAATAGTTGCTGCTTTTAAAAACCGATAATCCTATTTATGGGCCCACCAAGAAATAAATTTATATAGATTACGTTTATCTCGCCGCGTTCGATCCGATTGAGAGAGGTTTGAATTCACTGGAGCGGACTCAAATAGACGGCGTAAACCCAACAGATTGAAATTCAATCATATTTAAAATTTCAAGTCAAGCCGCTATTTCCAAACAGAAGTTGGCCAGAAGGTGCACCAACCTACTGTGGAATAAGTATCATAAGTTAATGTCCCTAGAGACGATTGAAAACCGTAGGATTCAATACTTAATGATGTAAACGCAGAATTATAAAAGATTTGACATAACTCAATCGGATCAATTTCAATCCGATCGAGTTGTCACGAGTTAAACGTAGTCATAGGTACCTATTATTCAATAGATATAATGTATAATGTAATGTAAAATTTATAGGTATAGGTAGGTAGGTACTAATTTATATCAATTATTACTTCCACTTCATTTTGAGTGTCCGTCTGTCTTTTCTGTAAAAGAAAAATAGTATATACTTCGTATAATTACTGCATACTTAAATCATTATGGTTACAGAGTTAACAACGGAAAAAAATTCCAACAGTTGACTTACGTAATATTTTTTGATAATATTAGGTTACTTAGAATTTTTTCATTAATTTAATCTGTGTGAAAATTTAAAAATACTAGAAAATTAAAAAAAGCTACGGCCCTGTGTGTGTTTATTTTTGGTTTTAAACAGTGTACCTTGTTAAACTTTTATTGCAGTTTTAAAAGCGCCGAAGAAGACTTAAGTAAATAAAATCGAAACATCAGCTTAATGAATTGAATGTTTAATTATAGATCCTTTACTGTCAATAGGCAGAAATCAAAGACACAAACTATAGTACTAAGTCTTGGACAAGAAAAAAACTCCAACTACTATTTTCATCTATATCTTCCTTTTCAAATTTTATCTATGCTCTTTAAGTCTCTAAAATTTTCTTCGCTTCCATTCCTTAGGATTTCTGTCATAGGCAATCACACTGTGATTGGTTAAAATCAAAACTTAAGATTTATTTGACGACGTGACTGGCCTAATAGTCTTGCACAGCAAAAAATTCCAAGAGGATTAAAAAAAAACATATGGAAAAATTAAATTTTTTTCTTCAATTTTCCGAAAATTTTTAAATTTATTTATATAAATGGCAAACTTAAACGGCACGGCCTAAATGGGCTGACCTGTCCGGCGCGTCGCCGGCACTCCTCGTCCTCCTCCTGCAGCCGCTGCCTGCAGCGGCGCCACGCGAGCAGCAGCAGGCGCCGGTAGGCGGCGCCGACGGCGCCCTCGCGGCGCCGCGACGCCGAAAACGGCGTCGGGCGCCTGCGGGGCGTCGCGTGCAGCGCCGCGACGGCGGCGTCTTCGACGGCGGCGGCGGACGGCTGCCTGGCGAGGAAATGGAAGAGTTAATATTTTATGAGGTGTAATGAGTGTTCCAGGGAACAATCTGTTTCCTACTATACTGGGTAAAGACGACAAGAAAATGTTGAAATATTAAAAATTGCATACTTATTCTAAAATAGAATGTTGCCACTTACTATTATAGGACGTAGGGTTACATACCCCTTTCAATTTTTAGCATTTCATATACATATAAAATAACTGTCGAAGAAACGGGGTTTGGATTGGGCCACGTAAGTACCTAATATCGTAGGTACATATTATTTGTAACAGTATGGCCACAGGACATGTACCTACCTAATTAAAAATATAGGTATATATTTAGGTATATTTTTATAAAGTGAAGAGAAGAAAAATGTTTATAGGTACATAATTGATTTTTCGACCAAGTCATTCTTTATTAAAAAATTCTGATTGTCGGGAAAATGAGATTACCATATATACACAGGATGTTAATAAATTAAGAAAGCATGAAATGTTTTAAGGAAGAACTACCATTATTTATTATTTTACACAAAATGTTTATAAAAAAAATTGTTTTAATCCAAAATAAAGTCTTAATACAAAATTTGAAATTTTGAATTTTTTATTAATATTTTTTAAGTGGAATTTATGAAAATCCAATAAATACATTTTCAGAAATTCAACTTTAAAAAAATAAAAAGTATATAAACATTCAAAATTCAGATATTATATTCAGATGTATTGAGGCTATATTATTTGGATAATAAACAACTTTCCTTTATACGCATTTTGTCCAAAATAACAAATAATGGCACTTATATCTTGAAACATTTCATGTATTCTAAATTTATTAAGTTAACTTATTAACTTAATTGACTAGGCTAAAAGTTTTTGGATGAGACAAGTGAGACCAAAACCTATGTTTTTTTTTATTTGGAAAATGTTTTACTGGAAATAGTTCGCAAATATGTCCCAAATAAAGTAGAGAAGTCTGTTGAGGCACGACTAGAATTCTTTTTCTATTCTATACTTTTCTGTCACAAGTTCTATTGCAAGTTGATTTTTTGTATTATAACTTTAAGAACTGTCAGGTACTTGAAAATAGGAAACAAAAAATCCAAAAACATTGGAAAATGTTTACAATGTTCCCTCTCATTTGATTTGATAAAAGTTAATCTTAAAAAAGTACAAATGCACTTTGGCACTTTGGCTATGACTATCCTATTTCAGGCAAAGAAAATTGGCACTTGCTATTAAAAAAACAGCTTGTACTTTATTAGCATTAGATATTACTATTATTATTGTATCATTTATAATGATTATTACTCGTAAATTCCATATTTTTGTTCTCACATAAGCATTTTTTACGTAATATTATACACAACACCTAAATATTCTGGGCTAATAAGTATGCAGTGTACCTTAATAAAAACTGTTTGAATTATTAAAATACCACTTTTATCAATACCCTGACCAATATTATGATGCCAGAAAACACCCATAGGGCTTCAAAATTCACTGAATATCACGTTTATTTACTCTGACCAATATTATGACACTAGAAAATACCCACACTGCTTCCAAATTCAATGAATTTCAATTTATTGTTTTCCCGCCATATTTTAAGCTCAGCTTTATTCAGCGCCATCTGTGGGCAAACTTTCCCGCAATTTTCTGGCAAAGCCACCAAAAAGGATAGCCTATGTTTACAATGTATCGGAGAGAGAAAACTATACTTATTTGCTTTAAATTTATATTTAAAATATTAAATGTTGGTAGGTACTTTTACCAAAAAATAAAGCTACAAAAACACACTTCAACTTATTTCTGCAAAATAAATACAAATGTTCACCAAAAAGATACCATTGTCCACATTCTCGTTACCATTAGTAACCACTGTGTAAAATATTATGCAATAAAGTTTGGATTTCTATTTTTCTTGTAGCTTTGAAACTTTGAAATTTGAATGGATTCTAACCTTACTTTTATTCTGCCGACTCGGCTTTAAGCCACAAACATGCCTTTGAGGTTATACCGATGGCTTTCAAATTGCTGCCTCCTTTACCTGGGTTACCTACCTAATTAGATCATGATACATTCTTATAAAATTTATAATAATCACATAGAAACTAATTTAATTTCAAAATTTCAACAATTATGTATCTATATATAAAAAGGACACTTAATTATCTAAATTCATCTATTTCAAGATTAAGGGCATTTATCTATACCTATGATGTTTAAAATGTGTCCCTTGTATGGGCAGTCTATTTAAAATTTACATAAGTATGGAGATTACATGACCTAATCAGCCAAAAATATGGCATATGCCCATTGGCTACATCAAAATTTTTTTAAATCGAATAATATGAGGTGGAGATTCTCATATAAATAAGCGTTGACTGACGTATTAGTAAGACTTCTCACGGCTATAGCTTCATAGCTGAAAAGTAGATGGCGCCTATGGTCAACAATGTATTTTGCATTGTATTTTGTCTCCGGGAAGCGCATGGTGAGCCAGAGAACTGTCAAACATGACAGCCGTGAACAGTCTTTATTAATAGGTACGTCAGTCAACGCTATTATTTTCACGGTCATGCTAAATCGATCGATACTATCTATAGGTACAATCCTTGTTTATGGGTCTCATAAACAAGGGTACAATCCAGGAAATGATTTCCCCATTAGGTATTTCTTTATTAGTTGTCTGTTTAGTAATTGTCACTTCTGAAAATAACGTTTTTAAAAATATTCTATATCACATCACGCAGCGAGCGACGTCTTGTCAACTTGTTGACGTCTACACCATTAAATATACAATGCATTTTTTTATAATAACAATTCAGATAAATACCTAATGATAATTAGTTATGTAATTTAGGTACGCGTTAGAAGTGTATAGTGCCTCGAGCCCACCTGCATACATTTCCGAAACCGACGGCCTTTCTATGACGTCAACGAAGTCTCGACCCCCCTTGCACTAGTAGCACATCTATATGTTCGTCTTTCTCTTGCACTCAAATTATACATTCCACAGAATGCTGCTGTGCAGGTTTTCTGGTTTTGAGAAAAAAAATTACAATATTGGGACAGTTGTGGTGTCATCGAGAAAAACGTGTGCAGCTAACTTCACGTTGCTGTGTCCTTCAAAAATCTGATTCCGCCCTGCGTCGTTATTCATAGTGATAGGATGAAAAGAACGTGATCAATTCCGAAACTTTTTCTCCCACTCAAATTGTTTCCCCTTAATATACAGCTAGGGTGTCCAATCCAGATGAAGGTGTGAAACCTCTGGTTAGCTGATAGATCTCGTAAAAAAAATAGTAACATGTTTTCCTAGGGGCCCCTGAAAAGTGGGGGACAATCATAGACGTAACTAGGTCGTATTTTTAGGGGGGGGGCTGATCACGACCGGCTCCAGATTTTGCGAGGCCGGGTGCCGCATGAAAATGAGGGGCCCCGACCATGAATTATTTGATCCATTAAGAAGAAATTTTTGAAAGTCGGTACGCTACTTACAAAGGTATATTTTTTACATGTCGTTCTGTAAAATGGTAGGCCGGGGCTACGAGTTTGGATCACTTCTGTGGCGTATATAGTAATTAATTTGGAGTGGTGGAGGGACAATTTTTGTGTCTTTTTTTAACAAGGGCATTTAAAATAATTTTAAAAAATGCGCCGCAGGCGAAATTTTTTAAAAAAATTGAAGAAAAATTATATAAAATTAGTCTTGGGAAATCCCAATATCTTCAAATTTACAAGCTGGAGTGAATATTTTCAAATTCCGAAATGGGTTCGGTCCCGCCCTTCTATACTTCCCCCAAAAATTAAGGCACCACCAAAAAAATACCCAAAAGTTTGAGATACCCGGTATTTATAAAAAAGAGGTTTCTATGCAAATACAGTTAGTACACCAACGTTCTGGAAGAGACAACCTATCATTAAAAAAAAATCGTCCAAATCGGACTATTGGTTTTGACAAAAATTTACTTTAAACTTTTGGGTATTTTTTGGTGGTGCGTTAATTTTTGGGGGAAGTGTAAATACGTTACTGATTGGATCACCCTGTACCACCCTTCAGGTGCCACACCCAAAAACGTTAATTATTTTAAGGCTTCAAAAAATAATGTATAAGTCTATCTACTGGTAATTTTGAATCATTGTTAATTCATTTAAGAAAAAACATTATGAAAAAGTAGAGGTTTCCGAGTAGAAACCAGAGAAAAAATGTTGGGAATGTCCGCTATTTTGTGATGCAAGATTATTTACATAGTACATATAACGAAACAACAATAAACTGGATGAATAACAAAATAAAAGTCTGGAGTCTGGCACAGCAAAAGTACATTCTGCGACGCCCGTCTCGTCTCTCTTTCTCTCGGCAGCAGGCACGGTGTGTTCGCTCTCGCTTGCGCGTTTAAATTTCAGTCGGATTTTGTGGGGGCACAAGGCGCAAGCGCAAGATTCCGCAAGAGCAAGCGATTCGTCGAAACTGGTGAATTTAAAAAGGCGCGTGCGGTGTTCGCCGTGTTGCGTAACGTTGCGGTGTCAGAATGTTAGATCTATTCTGTTTACGAGAAGCATATCTTCGCACATCCTTTACATTTTAGGGAGGGCTAATAGAAATTTAGGGGGGGGGGCTAAGCCCCCCCTAGCCCCCCCCTAGTTACGTCTATGGGGACAATATTAGTTTACCCTTCGTATTGTCTCTGTAGGTAGCCACTTTAATTTTAATCATTTTTGTATGGTTGGAGGAACTATCGAGCCAAATTTTTTGAGTTAAAATTAATAAATTCAATTTACGAGTACAAATATAAAAACAACAAAAATGTAAGTACGCCGACAATGGGAGGCGATCGCAATAAAAAAATAGCCAAGTATCTATTTAATAAATGCCTAATTATTATAGACTTTTGAACAATTAAAACACCTCCATCATTGTAACAAATACCAAAGAAGGTACAATGAGTCCAACCGCATCACCGAATCTAACTTCAACGGCCAGGGTATGACCCGTTGCCATTAAAATTTAGGTATATTTCCTGCTGCTTTGTGCAGACTCATCCCGCCGATTAACGTGCCATTGAAAATGTTGCCTTAAGGTCAGTAGTTTTGTGAAAAACCCAGATACGTCGCTCCTTTTTCGAGTACCCATGAATGGGAAGCGTCATGAATAATAAAGCGGCTCGTCCTCCTCCTCGAAGCGCGTGCGTGCGCGCTCAGAAGTAGCATTTGCAGACTAAAATCCAAAGAACGGGTCGGTGGGATTTCCGAAAACCCCGAGCCCAGTGTTTATTTACTATGTTGAAAATAAAAATAGAACAGGTGAATAAGCCTCTCATTGTCCGGTCACCTGCTCCTTAGACGGTTTTATATTATTTAATACCGGACCAAACAAAATTAAGGGGGGGTGAAATGTGAAATCTTACGTGAATAAAATACCCTGTATAGGGAAACAAAATGGATTAAACAAATTTTCTGTCTATGATCTATTTATTATGCACCTGTGGTTTGCAGTTAATGTGTTAAAAAAATTTTTTAACAAAAAAATTAAAACCGACTTCAAAAATTTGCCCGTATGTACAGGGTGAGCCAAATTGGACACTTTTAAAGGGAAACTCCTATTTTTAACGGAGATAGACGAAAACTGATATCGGTGTCTGAGGCTCATTTTCTATGTTAAACTTAATGGCGAAAACCGCAAATCGATATCTGTCACCGTTCTTGAGTTATAGGGCGTTTTTCGAAAATGTGCGTTTTTGGAAAAGTGGCCGTAACTTTGTTCGGGTTGAAAATTTTGTGTTTCTGTAAAAACATTCTTAAAGCACTGTTTTACGTAGAATCCAATGCTGCTACTACATTTTTTTTCTAGTCAATGGTTTAAGAGTTACCGATAAAAAATATTATTTTTTAAATGGAACACCCTGTATATTTTTGCATTTTTTTAATAGAGCGAAAAATTACCATTCAAAAAATATATAACACTTAATCATTTACTTAAGGAGTTATCAATTACTAATAGCTTTTATGATTTCATGTGTATAATTCTGTAATTGGTAGGGCGCCCTTTCAACAAGTAGGCTTTGGACGGTGAAACAATGAAACAACCGTGGAAAAATGGTTATTGTTACCTACCTGTCAAATTTTCAGTTAAGCTGTTTAGATTTTTCTGTTTTTGTGTAATTTATAAACTTTATAACAAACCTACAATGAAATTTGAAAGTTATGAAAAATTACAAGATCAAACGAACTTACCAAGTGATGTTCGATCTTGATTATATGAAGGCCTCGTCGAAGTAAATAACAAATTGTAGTATCCCATCCCTGTGCGTCCCGACTACAATATTTTAAAGCAAAAACACCACCACCTGCTCGTTCCCACCCTAACTGTCTGTCAAGCCCTTTTAGTCACTTTTAAAGCAATAATTGGTGCAAACAAAATTTCTTTTTTGGGGTTATATTTTAGTTTAGGGTAGGGTATTAGGGAACTTATTTACTTCGACGAGGCCTTCATATAATCAAGATCGAACATCACTTGGTAAGTTCGTTTGATCTTGTAATTATATTCAGCCTCGTCTCGTAAATAACAAATTGTAGATGTTTAAAGAAGTTTGCAACAATTTCTTCTTCTTTTTTATTAATATCCTTCAGCGAAAACATTCCTCCTTAGATAATAGTAATACTCTATTATATAAACAACAAACAAAAATAACACAACTACTATGTGTAAATAAAACGTGAATTATTAACCCGCAAAAACATAAGTATTTGACGTTAAAAATTCACTTACAGAATATGCTATTAGCAAAGGCTTCCTTGTCAACAATTGGTTTGTTATAGAACTTTGCAAACGTACTAGAATCTTTTGACCATCCTGCGGCCAGCCTAATAGTGTCGAAGCTCACACCTGATCGAGCAGCTTTAGAAGTTGAAGCATGTCGCGTACTTTGTGGTTTAAAGAGGTCCGTATTTAAACCGCATTCTTTTAATATAGTTCCTAACCATCTACCAATTGTCTGAGAAGAAGCTCGATGATAGGGTTTTTTATATGTAATGAAAAGGAACTCACATAAATCTCTTAGATCCTTAGTTCTATTGAGGTATTCTAAGAGAGCCCCCGCAACACAAACCTGCGGATCTGAATTATATCTTGGCAGTATTAATAATGGTTGTGGTTTATTTTTACTTGAAGTCTTTATTCTGTCGCTAATTCGTATTTCAATTCTTTCGTCAGTGATAAAAATATTCTTTATATTTATGAGGCTCAAGGTTTGTATCCGCTGGCCGGTTGCTAGAGCTAATAAAACTACTAGTTTGTGGGTTAAAACCTGTAGTGGGATTTCACTATTAGTTTGAGATCTTACGTAATTTAGCACTATCTTAGGATCCCAGGTATTTTCATATCTTGGTCTAGGTGGCCTCTTGCCAAAAACACCTCTAAAAAATCTCTTCACTCTAAAATCGACTCCTATCTCTGGACCAGCTATCTGTGCAATCGCAGATCGGTATGAGTTCAGGCTGCCATAGGAAGCCCCACTTGAAAACTGTTGTGTTAAAAAAAACTAATAAGTTTGGGACAGTAACTACAAATAATATGACAATTCCTTGTATAGAGCAAAATTCCCACCAAAGCTTTAAACCACTGTTATATTGTTTTAATGTAGAACTGGTTATAGAATTTAAACAAATATCTATTGCGTCTTTTGGCACACTTTTTCGCAATAATGCTTCCCCGATAATCGCCCTGCCACCAGGGAAAGGTTTTCTGACAGAGGGTGACTCATTCCACTAAAAAAAAGTAAATCTTTATTAGGTTTAAAAACTAAAGGTTCTTCACCTAACAACGATTCAAAAACAGGAAACCATATTTGCGAATGCCATCTAGGAACTACTACAATTCCCTCTGCCTTATCGTTAATGATTTTTTGCAGCGTTCTTAATATAAGAGAAAATGGAGGAAACGCATAAAAATAAAATTCACTCCAATCTAGCGTAAAAGCGTCAACTTTAACAGCTTTTGGATCTCTTACCCACGAAACAAACAATGGACATTTTCTATTTACCCGGCTCGCGAATAAGTCTATATTCGGGATTCCAAACCTATTTATTATGTCTTTAAAAGCGTAATCTGAAAGTGCCCATTCTGTTTCGTGGTGCACCTGACGAGATACCCTATCGGCGTGGAAATTGTCAGCGGAATTTATATAAGAGGCAAATATATAAATATTCCTTTCTTCACACCACATCCAAATCTTACGAGCTATTCCATTTAAATTTTCAAATCGGACACTTCCCATACGATTAATAGAACAAATCGCTGTCGTATTATCTATCCTACATAATATATTGCAATCTTTCATCTTGTTGACAAAGCACTGCAAACCAAAATAAACTGCTAAGAGCTCTAGCTCATTTATGTTGTCACATCTGCCCAGAAACCGTAAGTAATGTAATTATTACAGTACGCTCCCCATCCCGTCTTGGAGGCATCCGTAAATATTTCGATCTTGAATTTGTCATAACGAATAGAATTAACTGGAGACTGCACGTTATTGAGCCACCAAAGAAAATCTAAATCTAAGATCGGCGGTAAAAACATTTTTGCCTCATAACTTCCCCGAGAATTTCTTAATGCCAAATATTTCTAACGCTCGAATAATTTTATGTATAGAAAACCATATTTTACAGCTGGAGCTGCAGAAAGCAATGTTCCAATAAATCTTGAAAATTCGCGTATCTTGCATGATTTAAGTGTAGAGAATCTTTTCAACATCACGATTAATTTTTCTCTCTTTTCTCTGGGTAAAGCTAAAGTTCTATTTTTGGAATTATATACAAAACCTAAATATTTACATTCAAAACTGGGAACCAGGGTGCTCTTTTTATAATTTATTAAAAAACCTAAATATTCTAATAAATTAACTGTTTGTCTTATGTTGTTTAAACATTCCGACTCACTTCTCCCAAACAGGAGGATATCATCTAAATAGATTACCGAAAGTAAACCTCTTTTCCTCAGTAACGATACTACTGGTTTCAGTATTTTCGTGAAAACCCACGGAGCACAGCTCAGTCCAAAAGGTAACACATTATACTCGTACAAAATACCCTGAAAAATAAATCTTAAATATCTCCTATGAGATGGTTTGATAGGTACTAGAGTAATTAAACGAGCTACCGCTCTATAGTCTTCAATTTTAAAATGCGATGTTTTAACAAACTGATTAAATAATTTGAGGTTTAATATTAACCGATGAGATCCATCTGACTTGGGAATAATGAAAATGTTGGAAATGTATTGATTCTCACTTGGATCTCCTACAGATATAGCTCCCCCAGACAGCAAATTCTTGATCAAGTCTCCAATAATTATTATTTCCCTTGCAGACCATTCCTGAGCAAGAGGTAAGCAGTCTTGTTTGGGTATTCTTAATTAAAGGTATCTCAAAATTTCGAATGTAAGAAACTATTTTCCTATTAATTGACAACCCTTCCCATCTTTGAGAAAAATATTTTAGTCTACCGCAAATTAGACTAACCTCTACGGGCGGCGACCTCTCTTGTCGCTCTGAGACTATGTCTGTTGAGAGCTCCGTCGTTGGTGTGGATGAGAATTTCTCCGCGGAATGGTGGGAGCCCGATAAGATTGTCCACTCTGCACTGCCCCCCGTTTTGGCAGAAATGGACGTTTCAAGTTTCCCTGGTTCTTTGGAGTTATTGCCGTTTTAACTACTGTATTCTTCTTCGGACTTTTTAGTTGTTCCGCTGATTTTAAATAACCATTCGGTAATAGGCGTGTCTTTTAACGTGTCTCTCACGTCTTTATTTAGATTTATGGTTATCAACTCTCTTCGTGACCCCGATTCACTGTGATGGACATTACACAGTAAACGGCCCGAGTCATTGAGGACCTCTATATATTTCTTATTTGCCTCCCCCCCCCCCTTTTTTAACATGTCAGTAATTACCGAAGCAATTGCCGATGTAGCGGCTGATACTTGTGTTTGTAACTGAACTAAGCGTACGTCTCGGCGGACCGTATTCTCTTGGAGAGCAACTTTGATTACAGCATTAAGATTGGGGGGGTTTAATTGTTGACAGTTTTCAGGCGTGAGGTATTTTTTAATCAACTGAAGATTTGAATCTTCGGCCAATCCTGACCGTAAGATTGTACTCCAACGTGAAGCCATTTCAGGGTGTATAGGATCAGAAAACACTTTTTCCGAGATCTCATCATTTCCAAGCAACTGTAAAATATCAGGTTCAATATGGGACAACCTCTCTTGTTGGTTCAAATTTGTGTTGAGATGCCCACCTGCAAAGAACAACACCTCTGTGTTACAAAAAAAATAGTACTTCTCTAGTACCTACAAATTTTAAGGAAGAAAATCTAACACCTGTCACCCTAGACAGTATTTTCTCTTTCTCATATTATCACCCTAGATAATATTATTTACTGTGTCTATCAGCCATCCTAGGCTAACCACAGAGTTTATTATACATGCCACCCTAGGCACATTTACCAGATATTTCTACTTACTATTATTTTCATCGTTTTCCTCCTCCTCTTGCAACAACGTATCAACGATTACAGGCTCAGACATTACTGGAGACGGTGTATAATCACGCTGTTGTAGAGATGTGGACGCCTCCGGTGAAGGAGATCTCGTGCGTCGTTTCTTTGTTTGTTGCCTCTCCACCTTATCTAAACGTTTTTCTAATCGCTTCAAAATCTTCCCAATATCGTAATTGCTATCCAAATCCGACGACGGAGACCTACGTCGTCTTTTCGAATGTTTCGGCATGATGCACAGATGCACACTCCTAACGGAACGATACGATGCGGTCGGTCCGGCACAAAAACGAAGACTAAAAGCGTTGTCTGACGTATTTAATAAGACTTCTCACGGCTATAGCTTCATGTCCTGGAACACAGATTGCTCTGATGGCTAACATTGTGTTTTGCATTGTATTTTGTCTCCGGAAAGCGCATGGTGAGTTGAAAAAGTGTCAGGCGTGAAAGCCGTGAGCAATCTATATTAATACGTCAATCAACGCTAAAAGGGCTTGACAGACAGTTAGGGTGGGAACGAGCAGGTGGTGGTGTTTTTTCTTTAAAATATTGTGGTCGGGACGCACAGGGATGGGATACTACAATTTGTTACTTACGAGACGAGGCTGAATATAATGGGATATCTGTTTTATACAGTCCGGGGAATATCCGTATCTCTGTTTAACTCGTACCTACCTTTTCGGCCTACTACTAATCAAATCTATTAATTATTACTCTGACACTATTAATCAAATTTTGTCGCAATCCTGGAAAAATGTCCTTGAAAGGATGTCTTCTCTCTGGATACCGCTCGTAGTATTAATTGCTCGTTGCATCTGATTTTTCCCTAGATTGTATAAAACAGACTATCGTAGCCCATTTTTCATAACTTTCAAATTTCATTGTAGGTATGTTATAAAGTTTATAAATTACACAAAAATAGAAAAATCTTTATACCCTGCCTAAACTGCTTAATTGAAAATTTGACAGGTAGCTAACAGTAAACAAGTTTCCACGGTTGTTTCATTGTTTCACCGTCCAAAGCCTACTTGTTGAAAGATTATACACATGAAATCATAAAAGCTATTAGTAATTAATAATTACTTAAGTAAATCATTAAGTGTTATATATTTTTGGAATGGTAATTTTTTGTTCTATTAAAAAATGCAAAAACATACAGGGTGTTCCATTTAAAAAATAATATTTTTTATCGGTAACTCCTAAACCATTGACTAGAAAAAAAATTATTAGCAGCATTGGATTCTACGTAAAAAAGTGCTGTAAGAAAGTTTTTACAGAAACACAAAATTTTCAACCAGAAAAAAGTTATGGCCACTTTTCGAAAACGCACATTTTCGAAAAACGCCCTGTAACTCAAGAACAGTGACAGATATCGATTTGCGGTTTTGGCCATTAATATCATTTTTCGTCTATCTCCGATAAAAATAGGAGTTTCCCTTTAAAGGTGTCCAATTTGGCCCACCCTGTACACTACACTAAAAATTTAAAACAAAAATTAACAAAAAATAACACCGACTTCACAAATTTGCCCGTATGCACATTTCAACTAAAATTTTAGAAACATTTTTCTCTTTCTAAATTGAGTTATCTTTGGATTTGGTGACAGTCAAATCAAAGCAAGGAATTTAAATCTATTTAGATATGAATACATCATATCCTGCATACATCATAACTTACTGTCACCTACTCCAAAGATATCTCAATTTAGAAAAAGAAAAATATTTCTAAAATTTTAGTTGAAATGTGCATACGGGTAAATTTGTGAAGTCGGTGTTATTTTTTGTTATTTTTTTTTATAAATTTTTAGTGGAGTGTGCATACGGGCAAATTTTTGAAGTCTGTCTTAATTTTTTTGTTAAATTCTTTAATTTTTATTGAATTATTAAGAATTATCGAAATCGGTCCAATATGAAATTTCATCCTCTATTTTCCACCCTTAAGGGTGGAATTTTTTCTTCAAATTTAAATGGGGCTACCTCTGAGGTACTCCCTTTCTAATAAAAAATAATCATCGAAAATTTAAATGGGACCATTCTGTAGGTAGACCCTTTCAAATAAAAAAAGAATTGTCCAAATCGGTTTATAAATGACGGAGTTCTGAGGTAATAAACATAAAAAAAATAATAATACAACCGAATTGATAACCTCCTCCTTTTTGAAGTCGGTTAAAAACAAAAAAAAATAACACCAAGTTGTAAGAACACTTTCTTACAAAGCCATTTTCTGACAATAATGTTATTACTGAAACTAGATTAGGTATTTCCTGCCTCAATCTGGTTTTTAGATGGTTTTTTATCTCAAAAACTAACAAATAATCGGACATAACAAATTATTTTGGACACATTGTAACTACGTAAACTAATATGCTATTATTATTTTTTTACATCCACATTTAATAAACTGATCACGTGTGTCTTTCAACTTAATGAGTATACCGTTATTTTAATTCCTTGAATATACCTATCTCTAGATAGGTACTCGATTTTAAGCAGGTTTCGGTTTCATAGAAAAATGACAAAGACAAATTATTCCTAATTCCGTTTTCAATAAAAATAATTAGGGAGATATGCCTTAAAATACAAGTTTGTTTTCCTTTTAAAGTTGCTCATTCGTTATACAACTGAACATGAATAATTAACATATTAGTTACCCAGTTTTTACTTTCCTCTTCGTCGGAGTAAATTCAGCAAGGCTAGTAGACTTCTTGATGCCCGTATGGAACTTCGGCGGCCCGACTTCCATCAAGGCTTCTTCCAATCTCAGCCTCAGAACCGGATCCGGCCTCACCCTCGCACAAAACTTCCTGGCCGAAGGCGTGGGCACCCTCTTCTTTGCGGATCCTTGCAACCTGACCCCATCTCCCGCACCAAGCCTCTTTGGGGTAGTACCACCGGACTCTGCCATCTTCTTGTCGGTCATCGTTCGCAAATTTTCGAAAGGGATGCCCGATTTGACAGGTGCAGGTTTGAGAGTTGTCAAAACAATCGGAGGGAAATCAGCCGCCTGGTCCATGAGATTTGTTTTTCTTTTCTTTTCCACCTTCATGACTTTATTTTACATTTTGAATAGAAACACCAGGAAGGAGTCGATGCTCTACGGGCAGATACAATGCATTCTCATTATTTTTACATTGCGGACGCACAGTTGTAGTGCTTCATATTTCACAAAGAAGAATAATAATTATTATTATGATAATTATTCTAATAATTAATGCCTTCTTGAGTTTTTAAAGCAACCTTTCTCCTCAACAGCCACTTTTTTCTTCCACTTGGAACTATAGGGTTCCTATTGGAACTAAATGGTTCTACATTTTATACTTAGATATTTTAATTATTCAAGCATCATATGTGAAAAATTACCAAAGTATTGTCTAGTCTATAACGCTCCCGTACCTTGCCTACCTGTTGTAGCGACGTGACGTCTAAAACCTTGAACTCCGCAAGGTTGCGGGTGTACCTAGACGTTCAAGAGCCGGAGGATCAAAATCTTCCCGCCAGCCTGACAATGGTTTCGGTTATGATCGCCTAAAAGTTGCTGTTCGGTGACGTCATCGACGGTTGGGAAATCCCCAGAGAAAGTCCGACGCTTGCAGCGTTCCCGCTCGCGGTGTTGCCAGACTGACCCTTTAGAAGTTGATATCCTAGAATATTGTATCTTAGCCCGACTGGATAATTTCTACTACAGAAAAGATGCAAGGTCAAATAAACCAGCAAGAATATTCCCGCAACGAAAAGTTACAAAAGAAGAAAACGTTTGGTCATATTATACTGGCTATATGGACGCTAGATGGTTATCTTTTGCATGGTGTGCTGGGATTTTCCCAAACCAGAACGACTTCTAGTTTGTGTGGTCATCAGTTTCCTGCATAATCATTCCACAACTTGCAGTACAGGTAGGTATTTCCTTTTCCCATAATATATCATCATATAATTTGATATACTTTTTTTGTAATAACGTATACACAGTATACACCTATCTATTATTATGTAGGTACCTAATATATCATTTTGTCTACACAAGGGGAACAATACGAAGGCCTGGAAGGGACACTCACTTTTTTTCTAGATCCGTTCCTAAAATTTCGACTTTATAACTCGAAGCTTTAAAGTTTCAACTTATAAGTCGAAATATTTGAGCGGATCTAGAAAAAAAGGAGAGTGTCTCTTCCAAACCTTCGTAGTACAATCACCAAAACTAACATAAAATAGTTGTTATACAGTTTTGTCTTGTTTAAATTATGAATAAGCAATTTACTTATGAATTTTTGTTTTTTATTGCAAAGACAACTTGAACGAAATACAGAAAAATAAAATCGTATATTTAACAAATTTTGAAGGGTTGAATGCCTTGCACAGATAAACTCGATAGTAGAATATACAGTGTGTCCACGTTAAAGACTTATCACCCTTGCAAAATATTTATTTGTTGATCGATTCTGAGAAACATTTTTACATTTTGAAAATAGTGCCTCTTGCGCCAATTTCATATTTTTTAACCTCGCTTGTACATGAAAGGAGCTACCTATTTAAGCAGATTTTGAGCAGCGACTTTTATCAACAGAGTATGTTGTCTGGTCAAACTTTGAAACAGCGAATAATTCAGTTTCTTTGTGTGAATCTAGGGTGCTATGACAGCAACGACAAATTACTTTTAGTCCATCAGCGAATATGTCAAAAAGGATTTATTGCAAATGGGCAAATGTTGGTTGGTTGCTATGGTGGCGCGGATGCCGCGCTAACAAGGCACCCGTGATAATTGTGTTTTAATTAAAAACAGACATGTAATTTTTTTATTACGTGTCAGTCATTACGTGTTAGTCATTACGTGTCAGTGTTCGTAACAATGGACTTACTTATAACCTAAACCGTTACTTAATAGGTATGTGTTACTAGTATAGGAGTAGAAAAAAATATATTAAGATAGAAAACTAGAAAACGTATTTTTAAAAATACATTAAGGTGAAGCAAATGAAATTTTTAAATTTAAAACACTTAAATGTTTTATTTCACAAATATATTTTTTCTTTTGTTAATTAATTAAGCATAACGCAATTTTCCTCAGCGTCATTTATTTTGTAGCACCCTATATGTATTCATTCCATGAATTTGAATTATTCACTTTGGCACCGCCAAGAAAAATAACGAGTGGATATTTTTTTCCAAAATTGCTACATAACTTATTTTGCGATATTCCGAATAATTCAACAGAGTTATTTTTTCGATTAAAAAAATGCCTAATATAATTTTTCGAAAATCGCAAAAGGCCAGCAATTAATCCCAAACCAATACTTTGCAAACGATGACTCATAAAATGATCTATAAAAAAAAATTAGGGGTGTTAACATGAAAAGCCAGACACATTGTATGTCGAAATAAGAATAAAAGCCGTTTTAATAGCTACTGTTAGTTTGTAAAATACAAAGAACTTTATAAGCGTTTGTCGAAAAAATTACTATCACTGACATTATTAATTATTCATAAAGCAATATAGTCCCACAGAAAACTGGCCTCCAGTATCAAAACCTATTGAAACGGCTTTTATATCTTTATTGGTATTCTAGTTTGCAAACATTCGACAGATGGAATATTCCTGTATTATCTTAGAGTGGCCTTTTTTTTAATTTGCGGTATTTTTAGGTTTTCCCATCGAAACCAACCAAGGTGTCAGACCACTCTCATCTTCTCGTTTATATGGCGTCCAGTTTCCTGAATATCTAATCGTTTTATTAGTCGAAATTGGTATTTCCCTTCGCCTTGTTTTACATTTAAATATTTTGAAATAATTACATTTCTTTGAAAAATGTACCTATATGAATTAGTTACTAAAATAAATAGCAGTAATGATATTGATTTTCTGTATTCCTACTTTTAGTGTTATGTGATTGCATTATTAGTTGTTAACATAGGGTTATTTGTGTGCCCTTTATATTTTAGGGTAGTCTCCAAATGCACTCGTAGAAAAAGTTTTGTGTTACAACTCGTTTTACAAAATTCTCCAGACACTGGCTCTGCTCGCGTCTAAAATGACGTTTTCGAAACTTATTGCATATATATTTAATATAAAGCCCTACAATATCATAAGTAATTATTTATTTCTACATTTCAATTTTTTTTCGGAAAATATATAAATATATTGTTTGCTGTGGAACAAACTTGGGAGGGATGAAACCCTTGCACCGATTAACTCGAGCAAAGATTCCAGAGAGAAGGAAACAGTCGGATCTAAGAGATCAACCGAGTAACAATTTAAAATTTTTTAAGGTTCCCAATGTTACTAGGTATAAGGGTATGTAACAAAGCAATATACAAAACCTATCTGCAGTGGCAGTAGCAATCATAAAACCTTTAAGAAGCCTTTAGTAAAACAAAGTAAACTTGCAAAATATCTATCAGATCTAAGCAGTGCTTCAAAACTTTACTATAAAAGTGCTATATGTTAAGAAAGCTTTGTTTATACCAAATATCTTTTTGATTTAACGGTTATATTAAGAGTACGTACATTTGTAAGAGAATTATAGATTGCAGAAATAAAACTTATCTAAGAGCATTTGGTTTGATACCCAAAATAGTTTTATAAGGAGGCTTTATAAATGTTTATAAGAACAATATCAGTCTATTGTGCTTTAATAACTAAATTGCATACCGAAACTTCCACAAACCCATATTTAATTATGTACCAAGGCACTGAAGTTCAAGTTTTTATGACTCATGAGGAATTTAATAAATAAACCACATGAGTCATAAAAAGAACTTCAGTGCCAAGGTATAGATTATATTTTTTCTTGAAATCGCTGCGCGCGGCATTGCTTGACTTTGACGATCGTTCTACCTAGGTCAAGTATGACGAGGCATGACGCTTCCCAACAGAAACTCCAAACTGCTGCCTGTTGTGCGGCCTCCATGAAAAATAGATTGATATTCAAACCTACTAAAATATTTATACTGAAAGATTGCGCTGCTATAGGTAACAATTTTTCAATGTATACGAAAAGTTAAATGGGCCTTTATTGGCCGGGTTTTGAATATTTGGTCATTTTTGACGGGCGATGGCTCCACGTTTGACGTTTGATGTTTACATCTCTCCAAGGCCTACTTATCGAAAAAATCGTACAACAATGGGCTATACTCAAATTATTTTAAGAGGGGGTTGCCGACAGCGAAAGTGACGTTAGATTTCGTATTTTTTTAAGTTGTATAGCATAAAATCTAATAACATTTTACCTGGCAAAAATTTAGTACAAACATCTCTGTCTTCATTTTAATCATAAGATCTTCAAAGCATATGCACTGGAATTATTATTTTTTCCAATGTTTTCATAACCTATAAAACAAAACGCTGCATTTAAGATCTTATGATTAAAATGAAGACAGAGATGTTTGTACTAAATTTTTGCCAGGTAAAATGTTATTAGATTTTATGCTATACAACTTAAAAAAATACGAAATCTAACGTCACTTTCGCTGTCGGCAACCCCCTCTTAAGAAGTCCTTACTGGGACTGTCAATTGGTAATTTCGATATCCTAAGTTGGCATTAATGCAGCAAAAAATGCAACCGGGTCATAAGTTCAGGTCAGTAACGAGCCCATTTGCACTAATAACATGAAAAGTAACACGAACAAGAACAACACAGATGAAGGTAAAACTCACGAAACGTAGAAAACCCGCGAATATTTTCATTACCGAATGTTTGAACCAGTTTGAACGATCTGGAAAACCTTCACTGTAACTTTGACACACCGAGCTCAATTTGCCTGAGTCCGCCTATAGACGCTGCCAAAAGCAGCTGATTATTACAAAATACCAAAATGAAACGTGTTTCCATGACGTTTGAAATTATTATTAAAATGAGTTGTAGTCATAGTTATTTTTATTTATAGCGGTATAATCGTGATTGAAATAGGGTTTTTATTTTATTATGCTCTTTTTTCGTATCACTTGGGTAACTTTTCACATCATAAATCGATGGGTGACGTCATTAACTGGTTGAGACACATATACCAATGTTATACCCATGGTTAACAGAAAATTCCTAGGGATTTTGTGGAGAATGTCATCTGACAAAATCGGGACTTCTTACAGTAATCGGTGTATACTTCAGTGCCGATTTCTGAGCTTTTAATGGCGATTTTGAGACACTTCAAGAAAACGTTGTTTTTAGTGAATGGAGAATCGTATTATTTTCAGAATCGAATATCTTGCAATCGAATACTTTTGAGAACCGAATGATTATCCGAATACAAAGAATCGAATTATTGGAGTTTCGAGATCGCAATATCGCAAATTTTGAATTTAGCGATTCGATTCAACATAATATCCAGCTCGACTCGAGTCTCGGTCTCGAGTTTTTCAGTCTCGGACGCGGACGTCTCGGTTCTCGGTCTCGGAGGAGGCTCATTTCGAATTCATGTTGGTTTTCTAATCTCTGGTTTGTTTGATCTTAAAAATCTTGATACACTGGCGAATTTGACGATATAGGACAGTGGTTTGTACTCTTCTGGCATACTTTTAAAATAACAGAGACAGGGGACATAAATACAAAGCCCGCCATTTTTGTAAAAAAGCAGGGCTAAACTGTTCTATAACTAGCTTAAACTGTGACAAATGTGACAATATGACTAAAGTTTTGGAAGATAGTACAAAGATAAAAACGAAGATAGTGGATGCAATCTTAGAACCATATTACTTAATGAAACTGATGCAGAAAGTACAGAAAAATCTACTGCGCCAGAGATCCCTTACGACTCTGAAAAGTTATTGCCTTCACCTAGCAGAAACATAGATGAAGCTGGTCCCTCAGGGTTATCAAAGCGACAAAGATTAGTACAATTTTTACATAGCAACCAATATGTGGATTAGGCCTACTGGGGAAACCACAGAAAAAAACGCGCCGTACACCCTACTTCAAAGTGGTGTGGAAATGGGTATTACTTTTCACTACACGTTAAATGGTGATCTTTTTTAATCTCTTATCCAAAATGGTTCGGTTTTATGGAAAAAATGATAATAACCAATTTTGTATAGAAAAGTGTGTACTTTAATTTATTATAGAACTATTTTTGCTGTAAATGCAACGACTAACAAGATATCTTGAAAACATATTGTTTTTCGCAATTTTTCGCATTTTTTTACAATATGGCGGCGACGCGGCTAAGATACGAGGTGGCAACATGAAAAATCGAAAAGAACAGTTAAAAAAGGCAATATACAGCACGTAATTACTGGGCTAAATCCCCGGGCGGTTCCCCCATTCCTTCGGCCGGCTCCTGCGGAATCAGTCCGGGAAAACCCGGCAACGCCGCACTCCTGCCGTCGCGGCAACCGGCCGGCGACCGACGTCGGCCGACTTCAGTCTCCGGTCGCCCTCGTAGACGCGCCGCGACACACGCACGCGGCACCACCGCGCGCGCGCCTCTCCTGCTGCTTGGCGGACGTGCTCCCTCCTGCGAGGCCCACAGATCAGTTCCCGGCCCCGCGCCTAGTGACGACCTTGCGGTACCTAGTGATATGCCTAAGGTGAGCCCGGCCGCGACACGGCGTAACGCGCTTTTAAACTGCGCCGTTTTCATCCAGTCAAGGACCCGGACGAACTAGAAAATTATAAATAGAACATGGACGGGGACCTAGGTGTGTAACGATTTGTGTGCGAGATTCCGCTGTGGCCGCAGCATGCGAGTTTTTGTCTCAGCTTCGCAGTGATCGTCCCCTTCTAACTTTGCGCGATGCGCTTCGCATAACAACAATGACATGGCGAGCGCGTTTTATTTATCGATAACCGTTCGCACATGGTAGAGGCGCAACAAGTGCTGCTTCGACCACTTGGCAAACACATTTTGACCTCGCATTGGCGCATCTCCCCAAGTGACAAATAACAAGAGGCGTTAGTATCAGTATTAGTAACACAATAATTAGGAAGTGAAGGTAGAACAGAACACGTATATAAATTATTAAATGTTTATGGAGATTTTGCGGTCGCGTGGAATACCCATTTATATGCCGTTTTTTATGGCGGTAAACGAGTTTTTAAAATTGAGGTATCCACCATGTGTTGACCTATACAGGAAGATTTTGGTTTCAGCAAAGTCACTTTGGAGCACGTAAACATTTTTAATGTTGAGAGGTAAAGCGTGCTTGCAATGTGAGAACAGTCTAGTTTAGGAACTTCAAAAGCCATTCAGCTTCAGCGTACCCACGAATACATTTTTAATAATATACACGTGTATTTTTCATTTACTTTACGAAAATTGTGTTCGTCAGACCATAGCAGATCTCGTGAATGTTTTTATGGATTTTGTGTCTATAGTCTTTCTAATACCGAAAATCTGAGAATACCCAAATGCATCTGCCACCTGCCAATGTTCACAAGATAGTACAGAACCAGAGAACAACCAAGTACTTGGTTGTTCTCTGACAGAACCGATAGCTAATCTATGAAGAACTTATCTATATAATACTAATATTATAAAGAGAAAATATTTGTATTTTTGTTTATAATGAATAAACTCAAAAACTACTAGACCGATTTTTAATATTCTTTCACTAATAGAATGCTACATTATCACTAAGTAACATAATCTGAGAATACCCAAATGCATCTGCCACCTGCCAATGTTCACAAGATAGTACAGAACCAGAGAACAACCAAGTACTTGGTTGTTCTCTGACAGAACCGATAGCTAATCTATGAAGAACTTATCTATATAATACTAATATTATAAAGAGAAAATATTTGTATTTTTGTTTATAATGAATAAACTCAAAAACTACTAGACCGATTTTTAATATTCTTTCACTAATAGAATGCTACATTATCACTAAGTAACATAATCTGAGAATACCCAAATGCATCTGCCACCTGCCAATGTTCACAAGATAGTACAGAACCAGAGAACAACCAAGTACTTGGTTGTTCTCTGACAGAACCGAGAGCTAATCTATGAAGAACTTATCTATATAATACTAATATTATAAAGAGAAAATATTTGTATTTTTGTTTATAATGAATAAACTCAAAAACTACTAGACCGATTTTTAATATTCTTTCACTAATAGAATGCTACATTATCACTAAGTAACATAATCTGAGAATACCCAAATGCATCTGCCACCTGCCAATGTTCACAAGATAGTACAGAACCAGAGAACAACCAAGTACTTGGTTGTTCTCTGGTTCTGTACTATCTTGTGAACATTGGCAGGTGGCAGATGCATTTGGGTATTCTCAGATTATGTTACTTAGTGATAATGTAGCATTCTATTAGTGAAAGAATATTAAAAATCGGTCTAGTAGTTTTTGAGTTTATTCATTATAAACAAAAATACAAATATTTTCTCTTTATAATATTAGTATTATATAGATAAGTTCTTCATAGATTAGCTCTCGGTTCTGTCAGAGAACAACCAAGTACTTGGTTGTTCTCTGGTTCTGTACTATCTTGTGAACATTGGCAGGTGGCAGATGCATTTGGGTATTCTCAGATTATGTTACTTAGTGATAATGTAGCATTCTATTAGTGAAAGAATATTAAAAATCGGTCTAGTAGTTTTTGAGTTTATTCATTATAAACAAAAATACAAATATTTTCTCTTTATAATATTAGTATTATATAGATAAGTTCTTCATAGATTAGCTATCGGTTCTGTCAGAGAACAACCAAGTACTTGGTTGTTCTCTGGTTCTGTACTATCTTGTGAACATTGGCAGGTGGCAGATGCATTTGGGTATTCTCAGATTATGTTACTTAGTGATAATGTAGCATTCTATTAGTGAAAGAATATTAAAAATCGGTCTAGTAGTTTTTGAGTTTATTCATTATAAACAAAAATACAAATATTTTATTATATATATATATTATATTATATAGATAAGTACTTGGTTGTTCTCTGACAGAACCGAGAGCTAATCTATGAAGAACTTATCTATATAATACTAATATTATAAAGAGAAAATATTTGTATTTTTGTTTATAATGAATAAACTCAAAAACTACTAGACCGATTTTTAATATTCTTTCACTAATAGAATGCTACATTATCACTAAGTAACATAGGCTATATTGTTAATCGAGATAAATTAGGGATATAAATAAATGTTTACCCGTGCGAAGCCGGGACAGGCCACTAGAAATAAATTATTTTTTTGTGATATCAATTGATTGTGACAAAATGTATGGATATTTTGGTTTTGGCAGTACCCACTAGATGCGGCATTGGATGGTAGGTATAATGCTCACCGCGTTATACTATTTCTTATTCCACATAGCCAGCGAATGTTTTGCTTTTGGTGAGGTGGGCTTTGTTTGCCTGATGAGGGACAACAAGTCCGAAACAGGTGCCTGTCATGGTCCGCACACTTCCGAAAGACGCCCAAACTAAATTTCCATTAGATATTGGAAACTAGTTTGGTGTTGCCAATAACCAAAACCAAAACATTGTTATCCCTTATTCTTTATAATGTTGCTTAGGTTTTTTCTGAAGCTATTAAAAACAATCTTAAAGTTAAACAATTTAATATTATTTCCAGAAAAAATAATTCTTTCTCATACCTACTTATTCAGAACCAGAAAATTGAATAATTCAGTTTTACGAAAATAATTTTAAAATGAGCATTTAATCTGCACATTTGTCATTATGATTTTTTTTCTAAACCCAACATTTTCCGAGATAACTCCTGTGCACACCCTATTGAATCACCCTGTATTGTTGCCTGTAAATTTTAAACGCAAAAAAAAAACGAAAAAAGGTTAAAGACAAAAGTTACCTACTTAGAAAGAATAGGGCTACCTGAAGATCTAAAAAAGGTGCGTTCGTTACAAAAAATAATTTAGTTGCGATCTGATCTATATTTGGTCCTTTTTTATCGCCAAGGAAGCAGATTTTCTTTTTGGCATTTCGTTTGCCCATAATTGGTCTACGACGCTAAGTTTGAATGACCCTGTACCTGTTTTTTTCAAGGTCATATTGTTAGGTGCCTTTCCTGAGAGCTTTTGTTGTTACCTCTACACAATTTTGAGCTTTTTACAAATATGCCATACTTGGGTTACCTACACAAAAAGCTTGCCATTGCCCTACCGATCCGTCTATGAAGTTAGCTAATAGTCACAAGTTTCTCCACAGATATTTTGTAAACGGTATTCTAATTTCGTTTAAATTAGTTATTAATGAAGGTATAGACAATTTTTACTTTGTAATAAGTACCTACAGTGTGTCGCTGCATAGCACAAGGTTCCCATCAGTTCCGAGTGTATGCCGTGTTTGCGTAAAGAATTATTTTTATGTTTAATTTAGTTTAGTTTATAAATAATAATTCGCGGAAAAAAGGTATGTAGTCGCATCGTTTGTCTGAGATAAAATACCAGGAAGTTGTAACGACTTAGGTGCAAGCAATAATATTTGCATTTACACTTCGCAATTTTTCTTGGGCCTATTTATTGCATTACTTTTATTGCAAATTGGGGAACTTTTTAATTATAAAGCAGTTTCTCTCTCAATTTCTCTAAAATTATTCCATAGCTACAATAATAACAAAAGACACCATCCTGGCACTGTGCATACATTTATTATAGTCCAAAGCACGAAAGAAAACGTTTCTAAAGAATGCGGGCAGCGTTGCGAGATTTCCTATACGAGTAGTCGTTATTTATTGGCGAATACAAGTTTTATCATATTGAAGCCGAATTTCTGAACTCTGTTATACCGAAAAAATAAAGCTCGCATCACGGGACCACTTACCCATTTTTGTTTATCATTTATTTTTAACGCGGTGTGATAAAACACCTATTATATTTTTTTCAACATCGTCGCGTCTACCATCGCCTTTGAAATACGGCAACACAGCACTTCTGCGAAGGAGTCGGCTGACAAAATCAGTTAGCCAACGCGTTTTGTGCCTGTTTCTATAGTACCTAAAGTTAACTGCGTATTTGGGCTACCATACAGACCTCATTTTTTAGGCCGCTGGCAAGTTTTTTTCGCCGGCTCAGAGAGCTCAGTGGCGTTTCGTATGTTCGGGAGTTAACGTGTGCCAAATGAGTAAACAGGGAAGAACGTTGCATTCTCAAGCACGAGAAATAATTACCAATGTTATAAGGGTTTGCCTTCCTCCATAATCTAAGGCATCACCGTTAAGAATAATATTAACAATAAATTAAATAACAATTATATGAAAATTAAGTCAGTGAGTTACACAAAATTGAGCTACGCCCCTGAACTGTGACTAATTCTATATTTCTATATTTGCGAGTTCTTCCCCCTTACGTCGCACGCATTCTGCCGTAAGGACGACTATATGTTATTATCGAGGTTATTATCATTCGAAATGCAAAATAACATTTTCTCCATAGGCATGTCGTGGATGAGCCGAGGGGGAGGGTGAAGGCGGCCCCTTTACCCCCCCCCCCCCCCCCCCAGAGTCGGCGCCTACGTGATTAACAATTAAAACAATTTATGGTAGGTACGTAGGTACCCATGATTATGAAAAGATACATTGATGATTGTGCTACCATCAGTTTGTTTCTGGTGTTCTTGAGTGCTCTTATATAGGTATTCGTGTTTAGTGAGAACAGAGTATTACTTACTAGGAGTATTACTTACTAGGTCCTAATGTTTTCGGTGTTCTTACTAAATATCCGAATATGGAATATGGAATATGACCTTGGTTTGCAAGAAAAGTTGCCCATAAAAAATGCGAAGTGTAAATCAGCTTATAATTATTTATTATTGCCCTAATTTTTCTAAACAATCGGTCTCAAATTGTTCGTCGTGGGTGTTTGGGGTACTAGTGGCAACAATTTTTATTCCTGCTCGTAATGCTATGATCTGTTTCTATTTATATCGGTGAATGAACTAGATATTTTGGCAAGGGTTTCGGAGCAACATGATTTTTTTAAATTACACGGTTTGAGCGCTCTTCATAGGAATTATTGTGTTTTGAAAAATAAAATGCCTGGTCATATAATGCATGGAGCCTCACATGAAGCACTTTTGGAGATATTGGTAATACCTCCCTTCTTAGAAGTTTTTTAACACCCTGCACGAATTGGGTAATATCCTAATAAAATGGTTTTAGTTTTAAAGAGCTTGATTGTGAAAGCTGATCTAATGACAGTGTTGTTCCCATAGAATCAGTTGTCTAGTTAGAAAGCTTTTAGGTACCTTTGTATACGATTGGCTTAGTATTTTAGGTGCACGTTTTAATTTCAATATTTTTATCAGAATTGTTTCCTACATTCGTGTCTTTTTTTGGCAGATTTCTCAAAGTCGCCAGGTGAGGATAGAGAAGATGATCTCCACATAAGTGATGTCCGTAAGTATCACAGTTAAAAATTACTATAAACGTTCCCAAATTATTTTCTGGGCGTAGGTACCTACCTACTTAACTGTTGCATTATAGGCCATTAAACGTAGTGAATATACCCACCTTGTCAGATGGAAAGAGCTTCTGGCCAAATATTTATGTCCTAACTAAAAATAGCGTGGCTACTCCAGTGTTCGCGGATTATAACCAACATTCGTAGTAAAGCTAATAACGTTAGAAAGATGGCACATAAAATTTTACAGAAATAACCCGATTTTTGTACGGGAATTATCGCAAATATTTGATTCACATCGAGAATCAAGCGTATTAGAACAAAAAAACTAGTACGTATTTTTAGGCAAATATGCGATAACAAGATTTAGCATATCCGGTGAGAGCACAGTTGATAACTCATAGGTATTTTTACTTATCAAATTTTTGAATTCGTACGGGTGACAAATTTAAAAATTAAACAGTGTTTTCTTTGCAACTGTCTTCCGAGCTAACAGCTCAAATTAGATCTAGATTCTATATCAGAACAAACTTATTTGCCATTATAAAGCGAATGTTATCAAAAAACATTACTCATTGATTAAAAAAATACTGTAATGGTATAAACTACGAATGTTTCAGTTGAAAAAATTGCCATTGCAAAAAATAAAAAATATTAGTATTGCTCCTACCTGTAATAATTTATGGATTTAGTAGGTATTATTTATAATATACAGGGTGTTTCTTAATAACATGCTAATACTTAAGGGGGTTATTTTTGGGTTCATTTTGAGAAAAAACTTCATATGAACATATTGTCCTAAAAGTCTTAACTTTTGAGATACAGGGCGGTAAAATTGGACCATGTTAATGTTAATGACTTAAATACGTAACAACTAGACTAGGTAGACAACTGTCAAAGCTGTTTATGTTTACAAAACAAAATCTGCTTCTTGCCAACTAGATCGTTTTGAATAATAATTATTGTTAATATCTAATTTTATACCAAGGTGCAAATGAATGAGTTTTATTTTTTTATGCAAAAACCAAAACCGTAGGTCAAACAAAAAAGATCAAGAGACTTCATTTGCTCAGAAAGGAATGGGGATTTCAAAAATAATTTTTACTTTAAGAAAAAATAGTGGCGTAACATATATTTTCTTTTAAAAATATTGAATTCAAAACCCGTACAGACGCCAATGGTAAAAGTAATAAAATTGTTAGTACATCAGAAAGTGCATCTTGATGCATAGAAGGCGTGTACCAAATTTCACAAAAATATCTATTGGAATACTAAAGTTATAAAAAAAAATCTTAAAATTTTAGCACTCTGTAGTTCAAAAGTTACGACTTTTAGGACATATGTTCATGTGAAGTTTTTTCTCAAAATGGGCCCAAGAATAACCTCCTTATAAGTATTAGCATGCTATTATGAAACACCCTGTAATAGTTTTATACTTACTACCACAAATAAATTGTAGCTATTCAACTCATTTATTAACAGTCTGTTCAAGTTTTAGTTGCAATTGGTCCTTTTCCGTCGGTATTTTTGCCACTCATTTTTAAAAAGCACAGTTTAAAATTCTCAAACTTGTTTTTTTTTTTAATGTCTCTGGGACAAACAAGAAAACAACGAAGTTTCTACAAAACACAAAATTATGTACTGGTAATCTAACAAACCAAAAATAGAATTTAGAAAAATATATTAAAATTGATTTTACCTTTTGACATTAAATTTATATCTAGTTCTGTTACATATTAGAAAAAGTAGATGAGTCTGCCACAAATTCTTTCATTTAAAATATTGTAACTTTATGTGCAATTTTTTATTTAGGCATCTGTACTTCAAAGTACAGGGTGTCAAAGTTATTTAAAAAAAGATTTTATTATTAACTTCTGTATTTTCCGATATAGTTGAAAATTTTCACAGATTTTTCTGTTATAAAAACACATTTTTGTGTAACTTTAATCAAAAAATTCAAAGAACAAACGAAACTAAAAGAAGACTTTTCATCTTTGAATTTTTTATTAGAATTTCACAAAATACTATATGCTTCTGTAACAAAAAAAAATCTTGCCAAATTTCAACCAAATGTCTCTAAAAACGCAAGAGTTAATTAATCAAATTCGTTTTTTAAAATTCAATTTAGCATCCTGTATTTTGAAATAGAGGTGCCCAAATGAAGAATGGCATAAGAACTCGAGTAACATTTTCAACTCTATTTTTTCTTGGCCGAGTTTTATGAACAACAAAAAATTTTATTACCCAAATATGTAGTTTTATCACTTTCTTTAATAAAACTTATATATCTCAGAGTAAACTTGCTCTCAATGGGGATTTATTATTGGCTAGTGGAAAGAGTCTTATAAGAGCGAAAAATCTACTTATAAGTCACTTTAATACAGAATACTCTTATTAAAGATCAAGTCTAATCTCTTTTGCACAATATATTCAAACACTGACAGGAGGAAAAGAAAATACACACACAAAACTATATTATGTTTTAAAATCAAAAAACATAAAGCCGGATAACCGTTGCGACTGACACAATACAAAGGAAAATCTGCCGTTTTGCCCAACATGTTTTGGCTATTTGTGTGCTGTGCTGTTGGTCCGATTTCCTCTCTCTAGACTTGATGTTACTTATTAATTCCGCCATGTATAACCAACCTAAAGAGCACCCTTCTTATCTTCATCTACCCTTCCAGTTGAGGTCATCGAGTCAGACAGGGACAACCTCCAGCAGCTGCCCCAGCAGCAGTCTCAGCAACGCCCGGGAACGCTACCGTCCCCACCGCACCCCACCATGTTCAACGAAGGTGGCGTGGAGCAGCAGCCCGGCACCAGCCGGGTATCCCCCCAACCCCCCGGGGCGCAGCCCTACATCCGGATCGTCGAACAGCCGGCCTCCAGGGCGCTCAGGTTTAGGTACGAAAGCGATGATCAAAACACGCGACAAGAAAACGCGCGATGAGAAACATATGCGATAAGTGCACGCGCGATGACTAAAACATGAGACAAGTGAATGCGCGATATTCGAAGCTTGCGACAAATAAACTGGCGATGCTCAAAACATGCGACAAACCAGCTTGAGGTGATAAACACGGGAGATGATGCTAGGGAATGATCAATTATCTGTTCTCTGTTTAGGAAAAGTTACTTTTCCGTACAAAGACAAAGTACTCTCGAATAAATGAGCCTTTTTCATTAGGTTGAAGCTAGGTAATTTGTATGATTCAGAAGAAAGAACGTATTCAGTACTTTTATGTAGTAGAGCCCGATCTTTCATTATGGTCTAAGGTACCACACAAATTTTTATCAGGCAAGAAAATTGTATCCAACTTTAAACATCCCGCCACATTCTGAATCAATGAAATATTAAAGTCAGCTGTTTGTCATCGATTCAAAAGAAATATGAACTTTTTTTGAGAACTCAAAAGCCTGAAAACCAGATACCAGGGGCATGACGTCGCACCCCTAGAAACGTTGATATTTAATTTTAGGACCTTTCCCAGTCGCAAAAATTGGAAAAAATATGTTTGTGCTTTATTTTCAACATACTACATGATGCACTTATAAAAAAATGCATAAAAGGCAATTGAATCGTGTGGAAAGAAGTATGCTAGTTGCTTTAAGAATACCTACGGAGCGTAGGTATTCTTAAAGCAATATTATTGTACCTTATTTAGAACTACGTTTTCCTAACTGGACAAATCGTGTTGGACTATATAGCTCCCAGCAGTGTTAGGAGGAAACTGTAAACGCTTTAATGGCACTGTATTAGATTAGATTATTATTATTATCACTATATAGAAGCAAATTTAATTTGATAATAAACATTTTAAAGAGGAACGTTTTGCATAGCAGGTAAAGGATAACCTTTATTTATAATCACTGCTCCAAAAATCCATCGTTGTATATATTTTAGATGGGTAGGTATCTACTTATGCCATTTGTTATAATTACACATAATATATTTTAAAAATGAGTATAAGCTTAAGATACGATACTTGAAATCAACTGATTTAATCCATACCTAAGCAACAACCTTACATTATTTTTAATATTCTTCTATAATTTTCATACCTGTTTAATTCGAATATCAATTATTACTAATGGCATATTGCAATCTATTGCAACTCACAATATTTGCCCAGAAAAAGGATACGCCCAAATCCATTTTGTTCAAATAGGGACTAATATCAAATAATATAATAATGCTTTATAGATAAAAATATTAGGAAAGAATCCAAAATAAAGCTATTATTGTTACCGAATTGTAAAACAGTTTGAAATAATTTGCATCTCCATACGATAAGTGCATTAAATAAGAAGTGTATTTCTTAAGTTATACAAGATGTTCTAGAAAAGAAGGTCAGGCCATTAACCATAGATTCTTGACTCCAAACTATTGGATTACCGTTGAATCTCAAAAATCGGCTTGCTTGGTTATATTTTTCCCAATTTTAAAAATATAGAGTTGAGGGTTGGTTGAGTTATTAAGTTATTTACGCCCAATTGACCACTTGATTCTCATTGTTGTAACTCAAACACAAATGAAATTTGCTTGGAGATATGAACTTTTATCTCTCCAACTTTTTCTAAGATATTTACATTTATGTAAATTTGTCTTAAAAATCATTGTTTTAAAGATAAACAGAGTTTCTTGGAATAAGATACCTGATTTCCAGAGACATGATATCATTGGGGTAACTATAAGTCAAATTAAAAAGGGAAAACGACTATGGAATGCTAAAGAAAAGTTGTTATAATTCGAGAAATATACGGATTGATTTTTAAACTTTACATCTAACACCCTCTATGTTTCCCAAAAAGGAATGTTCCCTATTTTTGTGTGTTGTTTTATGCAAGCACACACCAGAGCCTATTCTATTATGTTCTGTTGTTTTTTTTTTAAATCCTATATTTAGATGTGCATATCTGGCTAAAACCGTACGTATAAGTTGTGAAACATAATTACTCTTAATCCGGTATAGCAATTGAAATTATTACAAAGGAAAAAAAATTGTTGCATCCTAAATCCCAATGAAAGGAAATAATTCAGGAAAGTCCTAGGTACCAAATCTAAAATCGCCCAAAAAATTTGGTTTTTCTTTTTTGGGAAAAGCTTTGATAGGTGTTTATCATTTTAATAAATTGATAATTAATTAATAGTATAGTCGGTGTCGGTATTAATTTAGGTTTACTTCCGGTTTTTTGACCTGGTGACATAATATACGGTTTACGAGAGTTTGTATGCATAGAAATTAACAAATTTATTTAATTAAAGAATCATTTTTTATTTTAATAATCGAGTTTTCTTTCTCATCTATCATGAATCAATATTAGATAGGGATTTTTTGCTATTTATATTGGTGTATGAAATTGCATGTTGCAAGAAATTATAGATATTATGGGAATTCATATACCTACATGGCTTGAATAGTAAACATTTTAATTTCTTGGTAATACGTCAGTTGAAAAAGCCTACCTAGGCTTAGTCTATTGTAGGTTTATAAAATTTCAACTTCTGTTATAAAATTAGCGGTGTTAAATTTAGTTTCGAAAACGTTAGATTATTTTGCAGGTTTCTATTTCTAGGAGTTTTGTAGTGTTATGGGATTAATTCACTATATTTAGTTATGCGATTAATTTCACAGTACTGAAACTTCTATTTTTAACACTAGATCCGCGGATTTATATAAAGGAAAACAGTAGCGTATACAAATAATGTACAGTGCTATTCATAAAATAGATAAGCACCAAATGGGAACTTAGTAATTTAGTTTCAATTTTTATTTACTTTCAAGGGAAATAGTTCCATACCCACAGTTGCCTTCCTAAGATCCAAAAGCCCATTTTAATACCTCACAACGTATTATTTTGTTTGAGCTTAGAAAAATAAGCAATTCATAATTAAACCACTGTTTACCGTGTGTCACTTCATCGTGTTTCATTCACCACATGAGTCACCCGGCCAACAAATTTGAGCTATTTTTTCACGAATTCCTGGAACCTTCACCTGACACGCATGCATAACATTTAAAAATAACTTTCTGCCTTGCAGGTACGAGTGCGAAGGGAGGTCGGCAGGTTCGATACCAGGTGCGAACAGCACCTTAGAAGTAAAAACTTACCCCACCATCGAGGTCGTTGGTTACAAGGGAAAGGCGGTTGTGGTGGTTAGCTGTGTGATGAAGGATTCGCCTTACAAGTAAGCCCACTCGGTTTCCTTCCCAAAAAATAATGTCAGTTTTCAGTGGCGATCCGTGGCCATTTGACCAGGAAATGCAGCCTTATGCGATATTATTTAATCATAGTTGTATTTCGGAACATATTGGAACATATTATTGTCACCCTATGTTTCTATGTGGGTCATGTGTGTTTCCATAATAACATCAAACGGATTTAAAAAAATATATCAAAAATAATGGTATAAAATCCTGATACTTTGTTATTTGTTTTTCTGATCGCCATTAACAACAGTAAAACACTAATTATCTACATTTTTCACTCTTCATGTTATGGTGTGTGGTAATAGCTCGGCGATTATTTATCGTCCTTGGCTGTGACTTTGCTAATTTCTTTGTTTTATACATTTAAATTTCTTTTTAACCGCCTGGTAAAAATTGAAAAAAATATATTTGTGTCAAAATCTCCGGCTATGCGTTTGTTTTGCGACCAAGGTACCTAGTTCTGGGAAAGGCGTTTCCTGTTGACATTGCAAAAGCAATCTTGGCACGTGCTAGCGTTTGCTTGGAATTCCTCCAAAATATTTGAAAATATTAATAAAAACGCGGCAATAATGTGTAGAGGAATTTCTTTCAACGAAGTACCACCTACCTAAAATAATTTCGTTGAAAAATTCACATATTCTCATTGTTTTTTCAAGAAAATTGGATAATATACCCAGAAGCGTAAAGCGCAAACATGAAGTGCTTGCTGAGTCTGTATTTTCTGATAATCTAAACTATGATATATAATAAACATAAACAGATAATAATTGAAGACCTCTGTGCAAAAATCGGACAAGTCCATAGTTTACAAGTTTTGGGAAAATGAAAAAAAAAACTCCCGGACTTGTCTGGTTCTTGCACCCACGAATGCGAGCGGCCAAGTCCTTAAGCTATATGTACAGTGCCCGCCAAAAAGTCTGCACCACATGGGAAAAATTTTTAGTAAATAACTTACGGAATTTTTTTTGCGGCATCAGGTTTTGCTTGCTCTAGAACCAAAATTGACATAACCAAATGTTGTGACGTAGTCTTTTTTATATGTCAAATTTGACATTAATGAAAAAAAAATGTCCTAAAAATAGGCTTATTTAACCCAATTTCGAAAAAAGTCATAAGAAAAATATACTTCTTTCGCAATTTTATACCCCTGTGCAATATTTCAAGAGCCTACTACGATTTTCATATTTTGCCCTTTGTTTCCCTTTTCCGTATTTGTTAATCCATAAAAGTCGATCCTATGTAATTTAAAACACTCATTGACTGAATACATACTTAGTTTACGGTCTAAATATCCTTCTTTTCCTTTTTTTTTGCAAAAAACTTAAAGTGAGGGCTTGTTGAAGAAGCACGGTTGGTGCAAAACTGATCTCATTTTAACATTTAACATAACATTTAACATAAATTCGATTTACAAACTTCTTTCTATAGTAAATGGTTGTAAAAACACACAAATATTTCTGTCATGCTGATCTGATCAGAAATATCTAGAAAATTTAAAATATTATGTCCAATAATATCCAACAAAGGGCAAAATATGAAAATCGTAGTAGGCTCTTGAAATTTTGCATAGGGGTATAAAATTGCGAAATAAACATATTTTTCTCATTAATGTTTTTCATTAATGTCAAATTTGACATATAAAAGAGACTACGTCACAACATTTGATTACGTCAATTTTGGTTCTAGAGCAAGCAAAACCTGATGCCGCAAACAAATTTTCCGTAAGTTATTGATTAAAAATTTTTCCCATATGGTGCAAACTTCTTGGCGGGCACTGTGTATCAACGTTATCATGCTTTGGACTTGGCTGATTCTTGCACCAATCGATCGGCGATATTTTAATACATAAATGTAGTGGAAAAAGTCAATTTTACCGAAAAGTGGACTTGTCCGGTTTTTGCACAGAGGTCTTCAATTACCCCCACACATTCAGCGCCGGTTTTGGGGGGGTGCTAGGGCGCTAATAGCACCCGGCGGTTAATTTTAGGAGGCGGCATAAGCTGGTCTGATAACTAAAAATAAATCACATTTTGTTGCTATGTCACTCACGACGCGACACCTTCATTTTGATCGTTGTCTGCAAACATAACATCTGAAACGTTCTCCTATTCATCATCTTATTCATCTTGTACGTTGGATTTTTGGACGAAAATAAAAATTTCTAAGTGAAAATATCCTAAACGCAGAATATACATTGATTCATTGATTGAATATAAATTGGAAAATTATTGTCATGTAATAATGTGTAACATAGACACATTTATTGAAAAATATACTTGTTATTGTCAAGTAACTACCAACTCCACGAGACTTGGCTTTTCCCATACATAAGCCGAGGGCTGTATATTATGGTTTGGGGGTTCAAGCCCCCTACATTGAGAAAAGACGAAAAATACCTACATTATACTGTTATGATTTTGTAATTTCCTATACCTCTTTTAAACTATATCTGCGCTTTATATTTCTAAAAAATTTTCGCCTACGGCGCATTTTAGTAACCGAACGCCTCTACTTTCTTTTGTATAGCCGGTTCAAAAAGCAATGATTTTTATGGGCGCACACTAAAACAAATTTCGAAATTTCTATTGGTCACAGTTGCTCTATAAAAGAAGACTGAGTTGGACTTCTTGGATACAAAAGTTATGAGCAAAAAAAATACCACCAGTTAACAAGAATATGTTTTGCTTGGAATTTCTTTTCGTTAATTTAAACTGTTTGACCTTGAATGTTTGAAAAATTTTCGCTTGCGGCGCAATTTTGTATCACAAAGATTCAATTATTTTTTAATTTCTGACTACCTCCCTACTAAAAGTTTAGCTTTTTGGGCAAAAGTAACAAATTGAGAGGAAAGATAACGCGATTTTTAAACTTAGCACCCGGCGGTAGTCAAGCTAAAACCGGCGCTCAGTCAAGCTAAAACCTGCGCTGGAATGAGAAAGTCTTTACAGCACAGTGCACTGCAATTAAGTCATTTCATCACTAAATGCGGCAACGAAGAATGTTCTTTGTACTTCAGCATTCCTTGTTTATTTTAGGGCGCATCCCCACAATTTAGTAGGTAGGGAAGGCTGCAAGCGAGGCGTCTGCACACTGCAAATCCCCGAGGACACCATGACCGTGCAATTTACAAACCTGGGCATTCAGTGCGTAAAGAAGAGGGATATAGAGAATGCGCTTCGACTCAGGGAGGAGATCAGGGTGGACCCTTATAGACGTAAGTGTAGTAAGTAAGTTTTGTGTTATAATAGGTGCGTCCAAACAACATGTTTTTGTTAATTTGTATTTTTCTGTTCCAGAGGGATTTAGTCATAGAAGTCAACCGACGTCGATAGACCTGAACGCCGTGCGGCTCTGCTTTCAGGTGTTTCTTGAAAGTTCGCCTGGGAGGTTCACGCAGGCCCTCGCTCCAGTCGTCAGCGACCCAATATTCGACAAGAAGGCGATGTGCGAACTCACAATCATCAAATTATCTGATTGTGTCAGTTACGTAGATGGAGGGAGGAAGGACATAATTTTGCTTTGTGAAAAGGTAAGTTGTTTTCTGTTTGTTGTCCCTATAATAACATCAAACATAGTTTAAAGGCACTAAGATTATCTGGGAAACTGACTTCTTCTAACAATAGGCCAATACATAAGCAATATTAATATGAATAAGCCTACGATTTCTGCGCCAATAGGCGGAAATTGATTAGCTCCATTTCGTTAAAATGTTCACGTGATTTTAAGGCATTCAAAGTGGACTGATCGGCGTAAACAGCCAGCAGCTTGCCAAAGAATTTAAAGTGTGGAATTATAGGAATTGTTATTTATTGAAGGTAATTCCTTTAAGTCATGTAAGTGAAAATATTTTTGATATAAACTAATAATTAGGCAAAATGTTATATTAAAAAAGCCATACGTTTTTGGTAAACTACGAGTAATACCTACTTAATTATGGCTCCATTGATGGATGTATGGTCTGATGTCATCGTCAATGAAAACGGAGAAGCACATGCAAAATCACACATCATCTATCCTACCATGACCATGACACCAGTCAAATAATTCCAGTGACGTCGAAACCTTACGACGTCATTGCACCAAGTACAGAGACACAAATTTGTAGTTTTGTACACGAGTTATTATAGAATTTTTCAAGCAACACGCTTCTTCACAACGAATAAGATTTTGTCTAACTAATCATAATGTTATAACTTCATCAAAAATGTAGTACCCTACGTACTATATTGCTTGAAATAGACACTATTATAGTGGCACCCACTCAATGATAGGTACTAATTGTACAGATTAAACATCAACCTGTCTGTATACAGGGTGTCCCGGAAATAACACATTTTTCAACTACTTAAATTTTTTCAGAAACCCCTTAGTTGTCAATGGAATAAGTCGAAACTCTTGGTTGATAACGTAATAACATACGTATTATTAATAAAAAAGCACATTTTTGACACACTTTTGACAAAAATATCAATGTTGTTATTTTCAAAGTTTAATTTCAAAATAATAAGACATATCTATAAAAATAATTTCAGTTTATTATAAAATTTTTCTTTATGAATGGACAAAAAAGACGAAAAAGTTAAATTAGACATGCAATTATAACAGGTATAAAAAGCTACATGTGTTTTTTTTACATGTTAAAAATGTATTAAAGTTCTAATTTGTACAAGACCCTATCATCTTTTTTGTTGAATTAATATCTATGAACTCTTTGCCTCCGTCAATGTTTGCACAAAAATAACGAATTTAACACACATTGGTGCTTGCTATGCATCTGGATATCATTTCATATCAAAATTAATTTCAACTATTCTCAAAATTATTTTTTCTTTTGAATTAAATTAACATTTTCCATGGTCTGCTATGATTAAAATAAGACCCCTAAAAATGACGAAAATATATTAGGTATATATTTAAGAAAAAAATTAATACGCCAAATATGCCGACTTTCAATACAGTTTTTTTTATGTTACTTTGTTCCCGAACTTAAAAATAGTTATTGTTTCGTTTTTTAAATGCAATTTACTTACTTATTAAAAAAAAGCAAATGCGTAACTTAAATTAAAAATCAGATCAAGTTTGATGTATTTCACATACCACTAGTGTCTAAAATTTTGACCAATAATCCATAGAAACAAATTTATTTTTAATTTAATTTCTGTATTCTACATTTGTTAATTAATTAAACGAGAAGCTATAGCTCGTCGATAATGGTATTAATTTTAGTCAAAAATCGGAAAATGACATTAAAAAAAAAAGATTTTTAAAGTTTTTCTAATTTTTTCTCATTTTTAAAGTTTTTCTCATTTTATTGCGAACACTCTGTATAAGATAGAGCAACGAAACTAGGAGAATCAACACTTTAGGTAAATCCATCAACAAAAAAATATTTATGAGATACCTACTTCGTACTGTTCATAATACACTCGAGAAAATGGAATCTTTGTATATTTGCATACATTCTGTGGAGACCCTGTATAAACTATGGTACTGAAATCGGTATTTGGGGTATGGAAAAATCAACTCTGCTAGTTCATCTATAAGTTTATTTTTAAGTATTATAACTTAGTAAATATAACATATGTTTATATAAGCAGTTATATTTTAAGAAAAATATTTCCAATTTTCCTTGTTTAAAAACATAGTTGCCATGAATATTTAAAATGTTAAAAGTTAGCGTTATTTTTAGATTATTAAGAATATTTTATTGACTATATTTTTTAAACTAGACAAAAAGTAATAAAGAAATATCCATTAAAAAAGTATGTTCAATGCAAAAAATGGCGGGGCGTCTCAATTTAGTCTTCTTTTTGTTTATATTTAAAATCTTGGAAGCGGACTTTTTCGTTTATTGAAAATAGGCAGGCATATGTAGTCGGTATAAGTGAACTCACTTGGAACAACATAAAAACGCTTGGGCGGCGTTTGCTTTGTAAAACAAGACCGAGTCTTAGGCGGCGCGCGGCCCTTAATAATATTATAAACATTTTATTTAAATTCTCTACAAAAAGAATAAAATAAACTTTGAAATAATTCAAACCAAAACAAACCAACAATTTTGTTAAACACAAAACAACACCACACAAAAATCTCTATCTACATAAAACCAAAATCCGTAAAATAAAGCTCAATCCTTATTTCCGTGCACAGCACTAGTTATACTGGCCTAACTGGCCCACATCGACACCTGTTCGATTGATGTCCAAAACGCCGACCAATCAAATAGCTACGCTCGCTTTCTTATTGGCTGCCTCCTTGACTAAGGTCGACGTCGACCGCATAAAACCCTGTGAATTTTATACGGGTGATTTCTGCTGATAAGTCGGTATTTTTACCAGTGGCAGTGCGTGGTAAATGCTATGAAATAGGTCGCGTCCCGTATATCACTGTTCCAAGTGAGTTCATTTACGATAAGGATGTAAGATTAGCGAGTGTAAATGTAATAATTACAAGAAAAGGTGATAATGGGCAAACACTCAAAGTTGTTGGCTCCTGCCTGGACTTCATTTGTTGCTTCCGAAATCATGCCTATCTTTTGATTTGGTTAATGTTACACCGTACTGATGATTGCCAAATAGCATGAAACACGTTTTTGCGATTACTAGTTTTTTCTTTTTGTTAACTTTGAGTGTTTGCCCATTATCACCATTTTTTGTAATTATTACATTTACACTCGCTAATCTTACATCTTTATTGTGATTGTATCTTGGGTTATGAAGATTTCCGCGCAGGTCGCTTTAACAGCCTCCGTGGCGATGTTAGTACAAGCCCCAAAATAGGGGATGTGCTGACTGAAGCTGCAAATGTGCTGTTGGCTCCTGCCTGGACTTCATTTGTTGCTTCCCAAATCATGCTTATCTTTTGATTTGGTTAATGTTAAACCGTACTGATGATTGCCAAATAGCATGAAACACGTGTATGCGGTTACTAGTTTTTTCTTTTTGTTAACTTTGAGTGTTTGCCCATTATCACCTTTTTTGAGTTCATTTACACTATAACTTCGAGTTTCAACGACCTTATACGTATTTATAATAATAATACAAATATGTTCATTGTCAGCTCTATTTCCTGTGCTTATTTGACCCATACACAACCGCCCATCTTTGCAGGTGGCCAAGGACGACATCCAGGTCCGGTTCTTCGAAGAGAAAAACGGCCAGGTCGTGTGGGACGCGACGGCCGACGTCCAGCCGGCCCAGGTCCACAAGCAGCACGCGATCTGGTTCAGGACACCGCGCTACCACACCCTCGAGGTCACCGAGCCGGTGCGCGCGTTCATCCAGCTGCGCCGCCAGTCCGACGGCGCCACCAGCGAACCGCTGCCCTTCGAACTGCTGCCGCTCGACTCAGGTAGGCCTCCGCACTGGCCCTTCCGCAGGAAGAAGCCCAACTACGAGCTCTTCAACAGCATCCTGGCCAACGACGCCAAGCTGGCGGGCAGGAGGCAGCTGGTCAATCCCACCGTCGCCACCGCGGAAAAGGCCACTCAGTCCGTCGACGAGACCGATAATAACGTTGTACCGTTCGCGCCCGATCAACCTAAAACGCTCGCCGAAGCTATCATACTCAACAACAACAACACCGAAGAGAAATCGTTTAACGAACTCATAAGTCAAGTCGCGGAACTGGACGAAATCTACGCGGAATCGCAGGCCAGGCTCCTGGCGCGAATCGAAGATATCGAACCTCAAACACAGCCCGTCCCTCAAAATGAATCGTTCGACGACGCGCGCACATACTCTAGCTTACAGCTCGCTTTCAAGAACCCGATCGAACTCGAAATAAACAAAAAATATGAGGACGTGGTCATGGGTCCGCCAAGCCCCGTAATCGAGGTAGCGCCTACCAAACGCGAAAACGAAATCGAACGGTTGCCACCCCTTCCCCCGAAACGCTCAAAGAAAATCGAAACCTACATCGGCGGCTCTATGACCGACATACAGGCGCCGCCGCCCGAAAATAACCTACACAGGTCCGTGTCTAGCTTACGCTCGCCCGTCAGCCGCACGCAATCCTTTAACCTCCAACGCCCCAAGTCGCACGGCGAGCTGGTGCCGCCGGGTAAACGCCTGCCGCCCACCCCGGGCTGCAACACCCTGCCCAACCCCAAAAAGCGCGGGTTCTTCTCGAAACTGTTCGGCAGGAGGAGCACAACGCCGGGCACCTCCCGCGAGACCAGCGTCACGCCTTCCGCCAAGCTGGAGAGCTTTTCGAACTCGTCGAAATCGTTGCAGGTCGAAAGCCTGGGCAAAAGCCTCGGGAACATATCGACTCACTCTTCGAGCAGTGTGAGAATAAGACTGAAGGACGACAGTCCTCCGCCGACCGGACAAATTAAAGCGGTCGCGCCGATCTCGCCGGATAGCACCACTCGCAACGAAGATGTCGAGATGAGTTTGGATTTGACGGAGGCCGAGCACTACGCCTTGTATACGGCCATAGCGCCGCACGCGACCCAGAGCGAATTCGACGAAATGTCGTGCTATTATGCGGACGTTGAGGGTGGCAAGTTGCTGACTAGCGCGGAGGTTATGACGAGACTGTATTCGAAAACTTAATGTTTGTTTTGTCACAGTTACTAATAAGAGACCGTGCTGCAGCTGGTCGTCGTTGTTTGAGTATTTATTTTTTGTATTTTGCGTTTGTTACGACACGGTGCAGCGCCGAATTTTACAGTATAAAGTTCCTTGGTTTCAAATAGGCACCACGGTTGGGTACGCCTTGGTTTTTATCTCTTGAATAATTATTATCCTTTGCAAAATTACAAGTGCTGGAAATTTCATGGATAAATTTTTCGAAAACGACCTTTTGCCTAGAAAGATCAGGAGTATAAATAATTGATCTCTTTATTTTCTGATAAAATCCCGAGAACGAAGCGACTTTTTGTTGGGAATATTTCACGAATACGATTTCTTCGACCACCCAGCTTCGACTGGGGCATCCGAGTAAAGGAACAACATTATGCTTGGATGTCCATGCGATTTTTTCACCTTTTTAATACTAATATATTTTCTAAATATATGTCATAAATTTAAACAGAGATCTAATATAAACTGCCTAGCAATGTAAATATTACGTCTATGTACCTACTCCGCAACATAATTTTCAGTTACATAATTTAGAAGTGTGTATTAAACAGATTCTCGGTTATCACTTTACGATGATTTTCAAGAGGATTTATCGCTAGCAAGGTTGCTTCTTTAATAAAATAACTGCCTTGTTGGATGTAAATGGTATGAGGGAAGGAATCTCAATAATCGACTCACCTTATTCTTATCGGATGATTTTCTCAATACAGGAATCCAAGTTCTGAGAATACAACACTACATACAGCACAACAATATGTTGGCAACTATTTAATACCAGGGAACTTGCTATGATTCATAAGTAAAATCTAGGATTTACAGTAACAATTTGCAATTCTTTATTATTATTGGTCTTGTGACGATATTAATTCATAGTGACTTTAAAAATCAATAATTTAAGCTTTATTTATTAGGTACGTGTTCCGACAGGCTGTAGATTCGCGCAGATACGGTACTCTTGTTGATGTTGATTGGTTAAAATGTTGGTTATAGTTTGCGCCGAACAAGCAGTCTATTGGAAACCGGCCCGTTAATGTTAGATCTATGTAATAACTTTAAATATGACTTATGTGGAATGTGTTGTTATATTTTTATTTCTTTATGTGTTCAGGTGATAAGGGCAAGCGAAAAAGGGCAAAAATTGATGACCCCAACCTAATTATCAGGCAATTGACGGAAGATAGTAAGTGCTCTATACCATTAATTTATCTATGGTTGTATGATTTTTGGAAATGCGGCTTAAACCATTAATCGCAAGGCATTTTTAAAAATCATACTAAATTATTATTGGTGGTGGGATGGTCGAAATATGTGCTATGCAAAGTATGTGTCAGAAAGTTACATTTTATTCGTGCATTAAACACAAAGGGGCTACTATAGGTATGTTTGTTAACACCTGTCGTTGTTGATATCTTTCGTTTATTACTTGTATTGTTTTCTAGTCCGTACTGACTCGTTTAGTCAAGTATACCTGTTAACATTCTCTTTTAACTTTTGAAAAGGAAAACGGTTAGAGGTACCTATATTTAAAAAGATTTTATAAAGTGTGTTAACTTCGGAGAGTTTTTAAATGATTTGTTAGGTTTTATCAGCTTTATACACGTTTGTATCAGCTTTTTGTATTTTGAGAAATATACAGTTTTTTTTACCAGAATATCTCTTTTCTTCCTTCAACCAAAATATTTCAGCTAATCGCAATATGGACTTGTTCAAAAGGTACTTACTAGATTTTGCGTGTTTTTTGTTTCATTTGAGTATGCTTCTAACATTACTAAGTTGTTGTGTTTTATTTTATTGCTAGAATTTTATTAGTACGTTGCATAGTTGCATGAGATTGAAATGATATGTTTTTGTGTTTACAGTACATTTAACGTTTTGAATAAACTCCCTTCTTTTTTACTTTTTTAGTAAACTTGTTCTTTTCTGTATTTTAAACACTTCAAAATGTTTGATGTAATATTGCCATTTGGCTTTGCATTTTTTTCTCTATCGATTTAAAGAAATTCATTTAAATCTTCACTTATTTTCAGGGAATTTGCCTTCAAGCTCCGGATATAGGCATGGCAGCAACCCATTGAACATCATGGACCCTATAAAGATCGAACCCAGAGGTAATTAGCTATATTTTGCGTGGTAGCTATTAAATGTGTAAATCAAAAAGTCATACTTACAAACGCTTAGAAGCAATAACATATTTCTTCAGCGACCATCGGTAACCTAGAATGAAGTAATGGTTTCCAAAGACAAACAGAAAACTGTAGGTCATCAGCACCAAACGAAATAAAAGTCCTTGACAAGGCTTTTTCTTTTTTTGATCTGTTGTCTTGCCAGGAACCGAAAGTTGAGAGTTTTCTGTTAGTTTGTTGTTACTAATCTGGAAAATATGGTTTTCTGGCACGGTCGCCCCTAAAATTTATTTATTACCATTACCATTTTTTATATTATCGGTTGCAGATAAAATAACGTACACAGCGCATCCGGAAAGCCATTTTTCTGGACTCGCAGGCTATCACGACGCATCTACCGCTCATACTAATAACTGCCTACTCATCCATGAAAAAAGGACTTTCCAGAGTTGGTACGTAATATACTATACCCATTATCGATCCCCTCGAATTGTCGGAAACATCGAATTTCCTAGATGGTCGCCGAAAAAATATTTTATATCTTTTAATTAATTATGTACCTATAGGAATAAATTTGCATGCCTTTGTTAGTGCCGTGTTCGATGGAATAATCTTTCAGAGATTTCTCTAATCGCAGCTGACAGAATCTTGAGTGGTGACCACAGAGATTAAATAATATAATATATGGTAGTGACTTTAACGATGTTGTCATAAAAGCACGAATTTCGCCGCGAAATATTCGAGTTATTTTCTGCTGGGTGCCATATTTGAGCAAAATAGGAATTTTAAAGGCATCTGGTGAGTCAAGTATTTCATGGAATAGCTTCAAAACAGTCGAACGCTCAAGAGGACCACTCAAAGATCCGATAAAAATATACAGGGTGCTTATAAAGGAACTAAGTTTACAAATTACAGAAATCTGCCATCCAGTAGGTGTCCTGGTTAACACTAGGGTATCAGGTTATAAATAAAAAAATCGCTAATGGTTTTAGTGAAAATCGGGGTTATAAAAAACCATAACCGGCCCTGGATTTGCGTTTTCACAACGGTGGGAAGGTTAAAAGAAGCGGTTATTTAAAACATTTCATACAAAAAATAAGTTCGGGCGAAGATCTCCAAAAATAAAGATTTTAGGAATTTGTAGGTGGTATAACCCAATATTTCTTTCAAATGAATTTTAGTGAACCTACATAAATGAAATCATTCAGTTTTACTAAGTTTACTATTTACAGTGTTCACTTTGAGTCGAGACAAAGATGAGCCGATTTTCAAAAAACTTTTTTTCAGCCTGTAGTACTCGAAGAGCTCTACATTTTGGGTAATAATCTTTTGAAATAATTCTATTCCATGGCCTATTGTAGAACCATATTAGGTATTTTTTAAGAAAAAATGAGGCTAGAGGCATTGAGTAAAGGATATAGAGGGTGGTCCAACTTTTAGTGACAAAACTTTAGGAACCTATGGAAAGCGTCAAAATAACCAGATTTTTTCATATAAACATGTATCGAAATCCTAACGGTTTTTGATATACAGGGCGTCAAATTTAATTTTTTTTTCAAGTTTTTTTTATTTTTCCTAGAGGAAGACAGTTACATCTACCAGTGCCGGAGAGACGAGGGTCAACAATAATATTTTTTAAATAAGAAAATAGTACGCCACTGGAAAAGTAATCTTTTTGCCTTCACTAAATTTTGCACTCAATTCTAAGAAAAACTGAAAAGTAGTGTACTGTTTTTGAAAAATTCACTTTTGTGCGTTTTAATTTCTTAGCAGAAGAAAATGTCTAAAGTCTATCCAAGTTACAGCGGCAGTAGATATAAACAAAGTCACATGACCGCATTGCGATCGATTACCAGGGTCTGACTAATATGAGATTCCCAGTGGCTTGTAATTCTGAACTAATTCTTTTAGAAGTTCTAAAAATTGTGTTTTTACCTTTCGTGGATCTTTATAAATTTCCTTAAATTAAGTAGCAAAATAAATTTACAGAATATACTGCTCGCGATCCGATCTAAAATATGCAGGAAACTCGACTGAGGGAAGAGCCGGCCCTGCATTCTGCTCGCCGCGTAAACACTTGACATTTTATGACGGCCAGACCAATAAGATAATAGGTCACGTGGTGGCCAATGTTTTGATCCACTGCCTCTGTAACTTGGATAGACTTTAGGCTTTCGAAATTTTGCACATCTACTGAGTTTTTAATTCCGAACAGCTTTCCTTAATAACATTTAGTCCTAAAATCTACAAAAACGTTTCAATATCCAAAAAATCATGTGTCCTGGGAATTAAAAAAAAACTAATTGTTCGCACCATTAAAATGTTATTTTTAATTTATAGTATTTAATGAGTGTCTAAATTGTACCAAATTAATATGGTTGCCTTAAATGTTTTCCTTTAGGAAAAATAAAAGAAAACTTGAAAACAAATTCCCTGTATGTCGAAAACCGTTAGGATTTCGATACATTTTTATTTATAAGAAAAATCTACTTATTTTGACCTTTTCTGTAGGTTCCTAAAGTTTTGCCACTAAAAGTTTTGCCACCCTGCATATTCTCACCCTATATAGAATAGTATATCCTTTACCTGGACCAACACTAATATAGTGTTGGTCCAGCCTTTACTCAATAGCCACGTTCCTTTTGCTCCTACGCTGAGAAATTTAGCTCAGTTGTTAGCCGAGCCACTCAGTTTGTTTTTTCCTGTCAAAGGCTCATCTTGTGAAAGGGTCATTTAGGTAAAAAAATCTCACTTTGGCTTACATTTTCATTTGTAAAAGGAACTGCCACCAACTGAGATAAAGTAAGAATTCTTAAAAAAAGTGGCAAAAGGAACGCGGCTAATGCTAGACTTCTGAAAGTGGGTATAGCAGAAAGGCGAACTACTATTCTGTACATTTTTCGAAATTTTGAGAAATAGGTATTGCCATAGTTTTTCTTAATGTCAAATTTGACAGATAACGAAAATCACGTGATTGCTTTTGAGCGTGTCATTTGACATCCTTTTTATAGCAAAAAACATTTTTTAAGTATTTTTTTTTTCATTGGTCCTTCGCTTTCCAGATTCAACGTCGCCGTACAGCCTGCCGCGCCCCAGCCCCAACTACATGCCCAACATCCACCTCTCCCCGCAGTACTACCCGGACGTCGGGTCCTCGCCCTCCCCGGATTCCACCCAGTACCGGTACTCCCCCAACCCGCAGTTCCAACAGCCCCTCGGCAACATCAACGTCCAACTCCAGCAGCCGATCGGCAACGTCCAGCAGCCGATCGGCAACGTCCAGCAGCCGATCGGCAACGTCCAACGGCCGGCCGACAGCACGTCGTGGAACATCATGCCGGCGGCGGCCAATCAGGAGGCGCCGGCGTCGTTCCTGAACATGGACACGCACCAAGTGGACTCCGTGGACTCGGAAACGTTGGTCTCGTGCCTGAACGATATCGGGCAGACGACCGGGGCGTTGCCGGACATGAACAACCTGACGTTGTCGGACATGGAGCCGCAGGCCAGCGCGAACATGTCGGACAGTCTGACGACGTTGGCGAACAACGCGATCGAACAGATGTACCAGCAGAATCAGTTGCAGTGAGCGCGTTTGTTCGGTTCTAGTGATGTATATACTCAACTCAACGATGAACGCAGGACTTATTTTGGCACGTTCGTTAATTTAATACTATTGTTAATGATTTGTACATATACCTATTCCCTACATTATGTATTATAATAGTTTTATAATTGTTACGAATTTATGTAAATATACCTACCTATTTTAAAAAATCGAAGTAAAGTCATGCATAATTATTATCGGTGTATATTTTCCCACTTCCTTCTTCTGTTCACCAGTGGCGTGGGTGACAAAAATTTGAAAAACGCCAAAAAGGTTATTTTTGCTATTTTTGCAAATGTTACAAGAGAAATAGATACCAAAAATCAAAAATAATAACCATACTTTTTCAAGCGTCATTGTCGTATAAATTGTTTAAAGTGTCTAAATTAATTGTTACAATTAAACACAGTAACCTGCAGATCAAATTAAATAGACCAATTTAAAGCTGAGCCGCAATAAGGTGATGATACTTGGCAGGATTGCGAGGAATGCAGTCCCCCTTCCTCTCTGAAAGTCTATTGGATATTAACGAACTCCTATATTTGCTGCGATGTCGGATGAGGGGTTTATTTTATACAGGGACTCTTTAAAATAAGGGGACCCAGCATGTCACAGTTTATCACATAGGAAAAGTGAAGCCTTGAGGGGAAGTTTGTTTTCTGTCGACTCCAAGGAGACCACAAGGGGCTGGTACAAGGTTATGTTATATATCAGTGTCCAACTGCAATCAGGTTTTATGTGACATGCCAGTGCCATAGATTCTAAAGGAGGCAAAATATTTCCCATCATAATTGACAATTTTTCTAACTTCCAGATACTCAGATGTGTCAATTAAAGGTAATGCAGCCGCCTGTAGTAGTCCCAATAATTGCAACCAGGTTTTTCTTGCCATTACATGGGCATTACGTATAAGTAGGTAGTTCGAAACAAATCGTATTTCGAACATTTTAAATGATCAAGCAGGTAGCTTCAGTCAGGTCTTTTTTTTTAAACAGTTTTTATCTACAACTATAAGTTTATTTTACGTTTGCGTGAGGTACCTTGGGAGAGAAATAAAATTACAAAATTTTTATAATGAGCACCGAAAAAAACTACATGATTAGAACTAAGTACAAGACCTAATCTTATTAGTCCATCCCGGAATCTGTGAAAGTTCTTTGGGTAGATACATTCAACAAGGGAAGAAAGAAAGTCTCAAATAAGCAAAATCGGCACTGACTTACCATATACTTATTAGTTAAATTCGTGGAAATAATTGCAGGAAATCAATTTCAAATATAAAATAAATTTGTTTCATTTGACAGTTGCCATATTCTGCACTTGTAGCCACAACACTGTCAAGTCTAATTTTTAGAAATCATGAAAACCATTATTAATTTTTACTAACAATCAAAGTACCTGTTATATTCATAGATTCTCCAATAAAATGGCATACTTGGCATCATTGAGACCATTAGAATGAGGAAAGACACGGCCTCACTTTGGAAAGTATAATGCTGGGTCCCCTTACTTTAAAGGGTCCCTGTTTTTATATCTCCAGCACTCTTAAAAATATCCATATCATAATAATAAAATTTAAATATATTTTTAAAACACCACGTTTTTAAAAAGGACTAAAAGTATAATAAATAATACAATAATATAAAAACCAGCCCCATAAAGATTCGAACAATGTGGGGTGCATGCAATAGATAATAGTAATAAGGAGTGTAGAGGAGTAGCTGTCGTTGAGAAAACATTTGCAGTGCAATACAATAATTGTTAGTGACTTAAGTGCAGGAACAACTCTATTATACTTTTTAGTCGGCTTTTTATTATTTCACTGTACTTTTAGTCCTCTTTAAAAACTTGGTTATATTAAAAAAATATATAAATTTTATTATTTTCTGCTTTTTATTCTTGAATTTAAAACTTTGTAATGGATATTAAATATCTTGATGAGATTAAAACACAGGCAAATTTTTGATTTATTTCAGTTTCTCGTCATCTGATCATATTTGAAATAGAAAATTATTATTACCTACCTACATACCAATATTATCTCGATACGTTTAATTATCATTTTTCTGAAACGTAAAATAAAGAATGAATCAAAATTAATGTTATAAGCTTTTTATTTCAATATTAAAATTCCAGATCCTTCTTAGTTACCAACTTATATGGTGCTGGAGGTTCTAGTTGTCGCATTCTTGCAAACTGTTAAATAACTCACTTCCGCTTGTCTGTCTGTTTGTTTGTCATCCTTTATATTAACGCGTTTTTAACACGTTATTTTTACTTACTATCAGCGCTGACTGTCGTATTAATAAGACTTCTCACGGCTATAGCTTCATGTCCCGGAAAACAGATGGCGCCTATGGTCAACAATGTATTTTGCATTGTATTTTGTCTCCGGGAAGCGCATGGTGAGCCAGAGAACTGTCAAACATGACAGCTGTGAGCAGTCTTTATTAATACGTTAGTCAAGGCTATCAGCTTATGGCATGTGCTTATCTGTGCATAAATTTCCACTAGTCAAATATTTTTATTTAATATTTGTAATTTTATTTATAATAATAAATAACATAATAATAATAATATATGTATATAGTGAGTAAATATTGCATTGTCATCCAGTTCTGATCTATGTTTAAAGTTTCAAGTCTCTAGCTCATCAGAAAGTTGATTGCAAAATTTGACGAACAAACAGGACAATAAACCGAATTAATAAAAACGTGGTTGTTCAAAGTGACTTTCAAACGAAGTCTTAAGTCTTCGTTCAAACTCTTCGACGATTTCTCAACAAAATTCGCCCGTTGTGGTTGGAAATTACCTCAGAAAACACCCACGCATTCACCCTCATACACAGTGACATAGTAGGTAACATTGTATTAAATTACCGCCATTTTGTTTGACGTTAATAAAATAATAGGTACTAATAGTCCAAAGTCCAATAAAGATGTGCTCGGCGTATAGGGGTCGCAAAAAACTCCGAACAAGATTTTTTCAGGATTGCTCCTGAGTGTCCAACCAAAAGATCACGCTCGAACTCCTGTTATGAATTGAGCTAGGTATAAGGTGGTTTCCTAAACATTTTTTAGAGCAAAATCGCCACAATAAAAGTTGTAAGGGATCAAAGTATGAACAACTTTTCTTCATAATTTTTTTTGTATCTCTAATACATAACAAATTACAGCTCATTACTTATATGGAAAAATTCCGCACGCTACAGGGGTGGACTTCTAAAAATTTTTTTACAAAAAAATTACCGTAAGAAAAGTTTTAGAGGATGAACTTCTGGTAAACTTTTTCTTCTAAACTTTTTTTGTTCCAATATTTAATTATTTACAGGGCGCATTATTGTATTTTTAATTAATTTTTGTCATATAAAAACCACGTGCAAAATAATTAAATTGTGTATGCAGCTTTGGCCGCGCAAAGTCCTGTATAACCATTGAGTAAAGGAATAATAGGGGGTATAACACTCATGTTGCACAGACCAAACACTCGGGCTTTAAGATTAACCTGATAATTTTTAAGCACTATTCTCTATGAGTAGGTACCTAGGTGTGGTATAAAAAACCAGTAGCAGAGTGTGGTAAATGCTATGAAATAGATCGCGCCCCGTATATCACTGTGTTCCAAGAGAATACAAAACACTTTTTTAACTATATTAAACCGCGCCTGGTATTAGTAGTAAAAAGAGATGAAGGAGACAGAGAAGATAGATATTGTAGTAAAAACAAGTGACTGCCCAATACTCGCATGGGTTACGCTGTTCGACGGCTGGCCACTTGTTCATTATTGGGGAATCTATACCTTTTCAACTTCAAATTGGGAATAATCAATTTCAAATTGAGAATAAACAACTTCAAATTGGGAATAAACAACTTCAAATTGAGAATAGTCAACTTCAAATTGGGATTAATCAATTTCAAATTGGGAATAGACAACTACAAATTGGGAATAGTCAATATCAAATTGAGAATAAACGATTTCAAATTGGGAATATTCAATATTAAATTGAAAATCAACAACTTCATATTAAGCGATATTTTAATTACTTATGTCTAAATAAACACACAATTTGTGCCTACTTATTGAATTTAAAATATCATATTTTTGCTATACAGTGTGGCCATTTAAGTGTGCAACATATCGGATTTTTTTTTATTAATTGGCACAACGAAAATACAAATACTCCCCAAAGTTGGTACATGTTCGATAATTATACTAGGCGCACTTAGAATGATTGCAAATCAAACAGCGTACAGGGTTTAGCAAAATGTTATTGAGAAAAGTTGTCTATATAGAATTAAAAGTTAAAAGCCTAAATACCGAAACATGGCCTCCTAAGAAGAAAAAAATATATTTTTTTGAAAAACATTCATAATTTCCTAAAAAAATTTCTTAATATTTACCCCAGACAATTTCATAAATCAATCAAAATTAAATCAATTTCGCATAACTTTGTTCAAATTCAAGCATATTTGTAAAATTTACTTAGATTTCTAATTTTTTAGGGAGTCACAAACTTGCACGTTGCAACGATATTAAACACAACTTTAAAATTTCGCAAAAAATTCTTCGGAACAAGGTAAAACATTAGTAATGATAATGTGCATATTAAAAAACTCTCATTTAAGGTGCAAAATTTTTATTTTAAATGTTTATTAAGAAACTGGAAATTAATTATTAACGAGAATTTTTTTTTTCTTAGGTGGCTATGTTTTTGTATTTAGGCATAGCTTTTAATTCTGAACCACATTTCTTAATACCCTTTTGCTGAATTTATTGAAATAAGGGTACTTCACTCTCGTCAAATTTTTAATTTTTTTTACCTACCCTGTATACTGTTTAACTTGCAACCTTTCTAAGTGCACCTAATATGATTATTGAACATGCATCAACATTCGGCAGTGTCTGTATTTTGGTTGTGCAATTAATAAAAAAAAGTCCCATATGTTGCAAACTTATATTTAATCCTTGTCTATCATTTAATATTTCTGGTATATGTATCTGTAATATTTCCTATAAATCTGGTGCAACTCGCTACAGTTCATTTGTTATTTATGTTATTTTGCACTACTTATACTTTCTAATTTCTATAAGCTAACTTTAGTTTGCGATAAATGATATTTGGTCTTTGTCTTCTTTGTAAGATTTCTGGCCAAGTCTTTTTGAACCTTACCAGGCAGTCGAAATTTCGCTTAATATAATAAACTTTAGTTAAGAAATTGAGTTGTTCTTGTTGATAAGTGTTTTTATTTCATGAAGTTATTGATTTTCAATTTAATATTGAATATTCCCAATTTGAAATTGTTTATTCTCAATTTGATATTGACTATTCCCAATTTGAAGTTGTCTATTCCCAATTTGAAATTGATTAATCCCAATTTGATGTTGACTATTCTCAATTTGAAGTTGTTTATTCCCAATTTGAAATTGATTATTCCCAATTTGAGGTTGAAAAGGTATAGTGATTAATTATTAGGTAGTTGAAATTATTAATCTCCCTTTTTAAATATTTTAAGATTTGCGATTTTCTTGGTCTATGATTAAACGAGAATAGCTTCTCTAAATTTATCGATTCTTTCTTTTTTGTTGTTGTTTCTTTTTTGCGTTTTTTATCAGTAAGAGTACCGTTGCTCGAATACCTTATGTGAAGAGTTCAGTCGTATACGGGCGCGCGCCGTGAAATCATTGTCTACTCATCTGTCGGTTTGAACCCAGATTTCTCATCCAAAAAAGGGCGGAATGTGGCCACAGAAAAGAGAACAGCAAACTGGGTAACTAACCAGATCTTACTGAGCTCGCATTCTCAACTATATCTCGAGAAAACATTCTCTCAATTTCTTTATGAATTTCTCCACTCATCTCTCACTCAAATACGCTACACCACTTCTTGTGCAGCGAAATGCGGTGGATAGGCGTGCCATAATTTCACAGATCTTAGGATATACTTGCGTAAATAGTTAAAATCGATATGGCTTTTTAGAGACCTTTTGACAATATTATATGGTGCATTAACCTTTACGTTGTGTTTGACAACCTTAAAAAACCTTAAAAGTGGAATATTATGTTGCTTGTAGAATATGTATATTTTTGAAAACTGCGTTACGCTTACGTCTTATATTCTTTTTTGTGACCTCAATTAGTTTTTTATGCTGTTTCAAGTGGCTTTAGAAATACTATACCTAACTTCCTGGACTACTGGATGACACACTATATCTTGCGGTTTCTTTAATCGGTTTTCCCAACAAAAATCATGACGCGCATTTTTCTTATTTATGCGGCTACCAGTTTCCAATACAATCATTTTATTATTATGAATCGGTAATTCGTTTCCCCGCTGTTTTATATTTAAATATTTTGCAATAATTATTATGATTTCTTGGAAAAATCTAAAAATATACAAGTAGATAAATACATACAGTAAATAGTAGGTAGAGACTTTGATAGTAGTATGTATATTTTTAAGTAGGTACCTATTAGGTGTAGAGAAGTGTAGTGAAGATCGCCGTTTTCTGTAATTTACCGTTTTTTAGTTATAACATTTTAATTAAGATTTTCCATTTAAAAAAATATTTTCTTGAAATCGGCAGTGAAGTGTCTCAAAATCGTCATTAAAAGCTCAGAAATCGGCACTGAAATAGTCCATTATTCTACGATTTTTTCAATAAGTATAGGCCTTGGCGAGATGTAAACATCAAACGTCAGACGCGGAGCCATCGCCCGTCAAAAGTGACCAAACATTCAAAAACCCGGCCAATAAAGGCCCATTTACCTTTTCGTACACATTTCGAAATTGTTACCTATAGCAGCGCAATCTTTCAGTATAAATATTTTAGCAGGTTTTAATATCAATCAATTTTTCATGGATGCTGCACACCAGGCAGCAGTTTCTGTTGGGAAGCGCCGTGCCTCATCATAGTTGACCTAGGTAGAGCGATTGTCAAAGTCAAGCAACGCCGCGCAGTCGGTTCATGGACGGGTGATCCCTTATGATTATTTATTTTTTGCCTAATAAAACATTTTTTTCCGATTTAAAAAAAAACTGGTATATAATATGTACATACTTACCTACCTAGACACTAAAATTCTTTTTGTGACTCATGTGGTTTATTTGCCTCGGCCAGAGGCCTAGGCAACTAAATTTCATACGAATTATAAAAAACTGAACTTCAGTGCCTTGGTACATATATAACTATTATTTTATTATAACTCGAAAACGGAAAAATTTAGAAACTTGCCGTCTACTTCAGTAAATTTCACATATCAAGTGCCTTAAGGATGTTTCTTTTTATGAAAATGAAGTAAACATCACGCGAATAATTTTTTTTCTGGACTTTGAAGAAATGCGGCATTTTAAGAAACGTCTTATATATCTCCTAAACTAATCAAGATATCGAGCTGTGGTTTCGGCATTAAACTTTTCTCTAAAATCGAACTTAGCTAATTTTTGTCTGTCTCAAGGGGAAATAGGAGAAACTCCCCAAAAGCACGTCGCTGAAGACAGCCACAGATTCAGATTCGGAAATCGAATTTATACAGCGGACCAGCTAAGTAGTGGAAAAATATACTAAAAATAAGTGAGAAACAAAGAAAATAAATAACAACAGTTTAATTATTTACTATTAGTGTAATTTGATTAGTTTATTTAGATATTATTAAAAACCATTAGCGGGGTAAGGTGGGGGGACAGAGACTACAAAGGCAAAATATGTATAAGAACACACGAATTTGTAACACGCTGAGATTTTCTCAAAATAATTGAAGGGATGCAGGTTACGGGGAAATATCACAAACGGAAAAAATCAAGGGCGTACAGGGGGTAGACCCAAGGAGAAATCTAAAAAAATCCGCAAGGCAGGAAGTCGATTTTGTAACACCTCGAGATTTCCTCTAAAATTACTTGAGGGTATGTGGAATACGCAGATATACCAGCAACGAAAAAAATCAGGGGCGTACAGGGGGTAGGCCCAAGGAGAAATTTTAAAAAAATCCGTAAGTCAGGAAGGCGATTTTGTAACACCTCGAGATTTCCTCTAAAATTACTTGAGGGTATGTGGAATACGCAGATATACCAGCAACGGAAAAAATCAGGGGCGTACAGGGGGTAGGCCCAAGGAGAAATTTGAAAAAAATCCGTAAGTCAGGAAGGCGATTTTGTAACACCTTGAGATTTCCTATAAAGTTACTTAAGGGTATGTGGAATACGCCGATATGCCAGCAACGGAAAAGATCAGGGGTGTACAGGGGGTAGGCCCAAGGAGAAATCTAAAAAAATCCGCAAGGCAGGAAGGCGATTTTGTAACACCTTGAGATTTCCTATAAAGTTACTTAAGGGTATGTGGAATACGCCGATATGCCAGCAACGGAAAAAATCAGGGGCGTACAGGGGGTAGGCCCAAGGAGAAATCTAAAAAAATCCGCAAGGCAGGAAGGCGATTTTGTAACACCTTGAGATTTCTTATAAAGTTACTTAAGGATGTGGAATACGCCGATATGCCAGCAACGGAAAAAATCAGGGGCGTACAGGGGGTAGGCCCAAGGAGAAATCTAAAAAAATCCGCAAGGCAGGAAGGCGATTTTGTAACACCTCGAGATTTCTTATAAAGTTACTTAAAGGTATGTGGAATACGCCGATATGCCAGCAACGGAAAAAATCAGGGGCGTACAGGGGGTAGGCCCAAGGAGAAATCTAAAAAAATCCGCAAGGCAGGAAGGCGATTTTGTATCACCTCGAGATTTCCTCTAAAATTACTTAAGGGTATTTGGAATACGCCGATATACCAGCAACGGAAAAAATCAGGGGCGTACAGGGGGTAGGCCCAAGGAGAATTCTAAAAAAATCCGCAAGGCAAGAAGGCGATTTTGTAACACCTTGAGATTTCCTCTAAAATTACTTAAGGGTATGTGGAATACGCAGATATACCAGCAACGGAAAAAATCAGGGGCGTACAGGGGGTAGGCCCAAGGAGAAATTTGAAAAAAATCCGTAAGTCAGGAAGGCGATTTTGTAACACCTTGAGATTTCCTATAAAGTTACTTAAGGGTATGTGGAATACGCCGATATGCCAGCAACGGAAAAGATCAGGGGCGTACAGGGGGTAGGCCCAAGGAGAAATCTAAAAAAATCCGCAAGGCAGGAAGGCGATTTTGTAACACCTTGAGATTTCCTATAAAGTTACTTAAGGGTATGTGGAATACGCCGATATGCCAGCAACGGAAAAAATCAGGGGCGTACAGGGGGTAGGCCCAAGGAGAAATCTAAAAAAATCCGCAAGGCAGGAAGGCGATTTTGTAACACCTTGAGATTTCTTATAAAGTTACTTAAGGGGATGTGAAATACGCCGATATGCCAGCAACGGAAAAAATCAGGGGCGTACAGGGGGTAGGCCCAAGGAGAAATCTAAAAAAATCCGCAAGGCAGGAAGGCGATTTTGTAACACCTCGAGATTTCCTCTAAAATTACTTAAGGGTATTTGGAATACGCCGATATACCAGCAACGGAAAAAATCAGGGGCGTACAGTGGGTAGGCCCAAGGAGAAATCTAAAAAAAATCCGCAAGGCAGGAAGGCGATTTTGTAACACCTCGAGATTTCCTCTAAAATTACTTGAGGGTATGTGGAATACGCAGATATACCAGTAACGAAAAAAATCAGGGGCGTACAGGGGGTAGGCCCAAGGAGAAATTTTAAAAAAATCCGTAAGTCAGGAAGGCGATTTTGTAACACCTCGAGATTTCCTCTAAAATTACTTGAGGGTATGTGGAATACGCAGATATACCAGCAACGGAAAAAATCAGGGGCGTACAGGGGGTAGGCCCAAGGAGAATTCTAAAAAAATCCGCAAGGCAAGAAGGCGATTTTGTAACACCTTGAGATTTCCTCTAAAATTACTTAAGGGTATGTGGAATACGCAGATATACCAGCAACGGAAAAAATCAGGGGCGTACAGGGGGTAGGCCCAAGGAGAAATTTGAAAAAAATCCGTAAGTCAGGAAGGCGATTTTGTAACACCTCGAGATTTCCTCTAAAATTACTTAAGGGTATGTGGAATACGCCGATATAACAGCAACGGAAAAAATCAGGGGCGTACAGGCTGTAGACCCAAGGAGAATTCTAAAAAAATCCGCAAGGCAAGAAGGCGATTTTGTAACACCTCGAGATTTCCTTTAAAATTACTTGAGGGTATGTGGAATACGCAGATATACCAGCAACGGAAAAAATCAGGGGCGTACAGGGGGTAGGCCCAAGGAGAATTCTAAAAAAATCCGCAAGGCAAGAAGGCGATTTTGTAACACCTTGAGATTTCCTCTAAAATTACTTAAGGGTATGTGGAATACGCAGATATACCAGCAACGGAAAAAATCAGGGGCGTACAGGGGGTAGGCCCAAGGAGAAATTTGAAAAAAATCCGTAAGTCAGGAAGGCGATTTTGTAACACCTTGAGATTTCCTATAAAGTTACTTAAGGGTATGTGGAATACGCCGATATGCCAGCAACGGAAAAGATCAGGGGCGTACAGGGGGTAGGCCCAAGGAGAAATCTAAAAAAATCCGCAAGGCAGGAAGGCGATTTTGTAACACCTTGAGATTTCCTATAAAGTTACTTAAGGGTATGTGGAATACGCCGATATGCCAGCAACGGAAAAAATCAGGGGCGTACAGGGGGTAGGCCCAAGGAGAAATCTAAAAAAATCCGCAAGGCAGGAAGGCGATTTTGTAACACCTTGAGATTTCTTATAAAGTTACTTAAGGGGATGTGAAATACGCCGATATGCCAGCAACGGAAAAAATCAGGGGCGTACAGGGGGTAGGCCCAAGGAGAAATCTAAAAAAATCCGCAAGGCAGGAAGGCGATTTTGTAACACCTCGAGATTTCCTCTAAAATTACTTAAGGGTATTTGGAATACGCCGATATACCAGCAACGGAAAAAATCAGGGGCGTACAGTGGGTAGGCCCAAGGAGAAATCTAAAAAAAATCCGCAAGGCAGGAAGGCGATTTTGTAACACCTCGAGATTTCCTCTAAAATTACTTGAGGGTATGTGGAATACGCAGATATACCAGCAACGAAAAAAATCAGGGGCGTACAGGGGGTAGGCCCAAGGAGAAATTTTAAAAAAATCCGTAAGTCAGGAAGGCGATTTTGTAACACCTCGAGATTTCCTCTAAAATTACTTGAGGGTATGTGGAATACGCAGATATACCAGCAACGGAAAAAATCAGGGGCGTACAGGGGGTAGGCCCAAGGAGAATTCTAAAAAAATCCGCAAGGCAAGAAGGCGATTTTGTAACACCTTGAGATTTCCTCTAAAATTACTTAAGGGTATGTGGAATACGCAGATATACCAGCAACGGAAAAAATCAGGGGCGTACAGGGGGTAGGCCCAAGGAGAAATTTGAAAAAAATCCGTAAGTGAGGAAGGCGATTTTGTAACACCTCGAGATTTCCTCTAAAATTACTTAAGGGTATGTGGAATACGCCGATATAACAGCAACGGAAAAAATCAGGGGCGTACAGGCTGCAGACCCAAGGAGAATTCTAAAAAAATCCGCAAGGCAAGAAGGCGATTTTGTAACACCTCGAGATTTCCTCTAAAATTACTTGAGGGTATGTGGAATACGCAGATATACCAGCAACGGAAAAAATCAGGGGCGTACAGGGGGTAGGCCCAAGGAGAATTCTAAAAAAATCCGCAAGGCAAGAAGGCGATTTTGTAACACCTTGAGATTTCCTCTAAAATTACTTAAGGGTATGTGGAATACGCAGATATACCAGCAACGGAAAAAATCAGGGGCGTACAGGGGGTAGGCCCAAGGAGAAATTTGAAAAAAATCCGTAAGTCAGGAAGGCGATTTTGTAACACCTTGAGATTTCCTATAAAGTTACTTAAGGGTATGTGGAATACGCCGATATGCCAGCAACGGAAAAGATCAGGGGTGTACAGGGGGTAGGCCCAAGGAGAAATTTAAAAAAATCCGCAAGGCAGGAAGGCGATTTTGTAACACCTTGAGATTTCCTATAAAGTTACTTAAGGGTATGTGGAATACGCCGATATGCCAGCAACGGAAAAAATCAGGGGCGTACAGGGGGTAGGCCCAAGGAGAAATCTAAAAAAATCCGCAAGGCAGGAAGGCGATTTTGTAACACCTTGAGATTTCTTATAAAGTTACTTAAGGATGTGGAATACGCCGATATGCCAGCAACGGAAAAAAATCAGGGGCGTACAGGGGGTAGGCCCAAGGAGAAATTTGAAAAAAATCCGTAAGTCAGGAAGGCGATTTTGTAACACCTTGAGATTTCCTCTAAAATTACTTACGGGTATGTGGAATACGCAGATATACCAGCAACGGAAAAAATCAGGGGCGTACAGGGGGTAGGCCCAAGGAGAAATTTGAAAAAAATCCGTAAGTCAGGAAGGCGATTTTGTAACACCTTGAGATTTCCTATAAAGTTACTTAAGGGTATGTGGAATACGCCGATATGCCAGCAACGGAAAAGATCAGGGGCGTACAGGGGGTAGGCCCAAGGAGAAATCTAAAAAAATCCGCAAGGCAGGAAGGCGATTTTGTAACACCTTGAGATTTCCTATAAAGTTACTTAAGGGTGTGTGGAATACGCCGATATGCCAGCAACGGAAAAAATCAGGGGCGTACAGGGGGTAGGCCCAAGGAGAAATCTAAAAAAATCCGCAAGGCAGGAAGGCGATTTTGTAACACCTTGAGATTTCTTATAAAGTTACTTAAGGGGATGTGAAATACGCCGATATGCCAGCAACGGAAAAAATCAGGGGCGTACAGGGGGTAGGCCCAAGGAGAAATCTAAAAAAATCCGCAAGGCAGGAAGGCGATTTTGTAACACCTCGAGATTTCCTCTAAAATTACTTAAGGGTATTTGGAATACGCCGATATACCAGCAACGGAAAAAATCAGGGGCGTACAGTGGGTAGGCCCAAGGAGAAATCTAAAAAAAATCCGCAAGGCAGGAAGGCGATTTTGTAACACCTCGAGATTTCCTCTAAAATTACTTGAGGGTATGTGGAATACGCAGATATACCAGCAACGAAAAAAATCAGGGGCGTACAGGGGGTAGGCCCAAGGAGAAATTTTAAAAAAATCCGTAAGTCAGGAAGGCGATTTTGTAACACCTCGAGATTTCCTCTAAAATTACTTGAGGGTATGTGGAATACGCAGATATACCAGCAACGGAAAAAATCAGGGGCGTACAGGGGGTAGGCCCAAGGAGAATTCTAAAAAAATCCGCAAGGCAAGAAGGCGATTTTGTAACACCTTGAGATTTCCTCTAAAATTACTTAAGGGTATGTGGAATACGCAGATATACCAGCAACGGAAAAAATCAGGGGCGTACAGGGGGTAGGCCCAAGGAGAAATTTGAAAAAAATCCGTAAGTCAGGAAGGCGATTTTGTAACACCTCGAGATTTCCTCTAAAATTACTTAAGGGTATGTGGAATACGCCGATATAACAGCAACGGAAAAAATCAGGGGCGTACAGGGGGTAGGCCCAAGGAGAATTCTAAAAAAATCCGCAAGGCAAGAAGGCGATTTTGTAACACCTTGAGATTTCCTCTAAAATTACTTAAGGGTATGTGGAATACGCAGATATACCAGCAACGGAAAAAATCAGGGGCGTACAGGGGGTAGGCCCAAGGAGAAATTTGAAAAAAATCCGTAAGTCAGGAAGGCGATTTTGTAACACCTTGAGATTTCCTATAAAGTTACTTAAGGGTATGTGGAATACGCCGATATGCCAGCAACGGAAAAGATCAGGGGCGTACAGGGGGTAGGCCCAAGGAGAAATCTAAAAAAATCCGCAAGGCAGGAAGGCGATTTTGTAACACCTTGAGATTTCCTATAAAGTTACTTAAGGGTATGTGGAATACGCCGATATGCCAGCAACGGAAAAAATCAGGGGCGTACAGGGGGTAGGCCCAAGGAGAAATCTAAAAAAATCCGCAAGGCAGGAAGGCGATTTTGTAACACCTTGAGATTTCTTATAAAGTTACTTAAGGGGATGTGAAATACGCCGATATGCCAGCAACGGAAAAAATCAGGGGCGTACAGGGGGTAGGCCCAAGGAGAAATCTAAAAAAATCCGCAAGGCAGGAAGGCGATTTTGTAACACCTCGAGATTTCCTCTAAAATTACTTAAGGGTATTTGGAATACGCCGATATACCAGCAACGGAAAAAATCAGGGGCGTACAGTGGGTAGGCCCAAGGAGAAATCTAAAAAAAATCCGCAAGGCAGGAAGGCGATTTTGTAACACCTCGAGATTTCCTCTAAAATTACTTGAGGGTATGTGGAATACGCAGATATACCAGCAACGAAAAAAATCAGGGGCGTACAGGGGGTAGGCCCAAGGAGAAATTTTAAAAAAATCCGTAAGTCAGGAAGGCGATTTTGTAACACCTCGAGATTTCCTCTAAAATTACTTGAGGGTATGTGGAATACGCAGATATACCAGCAACGGAAAAAATCAGGGGCGTACAGGGGGTAGGCCCAAGGAGAATTCTAAAAAAATCCGCAAGGCAAGAAGGCGATTTTGTAACACCTTGAGATTTCCTCTAAAATTACTTAAGGGTATGTGGAATACGCAGATATACCAGCAACGGAAAAAATCAGGGGCGTACAGGGGGTAGGCCCAAGGAGAAATTTGAAAAAAATCCGTAAGTCAGGAAGGCGATTTTGTAACACCTCGAGATTTCCTCTAAAATTACTTAAGGGTATGTGGAATACGCCGATATAACAGCAACGGAAAAAATCAGGGGCGTACAGGCTGCAGACCCAAGGAGAATTCTAAAAAAATCCGCAAGGCAAGAAGGCGATTTTGTAACACCTCGAGATTTCCTCTAAAATTACTTGAGGGTATGTGGAATACGCAGATATACCAGCAACGGAAAAAATCAGGGGCGTACAGGGGGTAGGCCCAAGGAGAATTCTAAAAAAAATCGCAAGGCAGGAAGGCGATTTTGTAACACCTCGAGATTTCCTCTAAAATTACTTAAGGGTATTTGGAATACGCCGATATACCAGCAACGGAAAAAAGCAGGGGCGTACAGGGGGTAGGCCCAAGGAGAAATTTAAAAAAAATCCGTAAGTCAGGAAGGCGATTTTGTAACACCTGGAGATTTCCTCTAAAATTACTTAAGGGTATGTGGAATACGCAGATATACCAGCAACGGAAAAAATCAGGGGCGTACAGTGGGTAGGCCCAAGGAGAAATCTAAAAAAATCCGCAAGGCAGGAAGGCGATTTTGTAACACCTCGAGATTTCCTCTAAAATTACTTAAGGGTATTTGGAATACGCCGATATACCAGCAATGGAAAAAATCAGGGGCGTACAGTGGGTAGGCTCAAGGAGAAATTAAATTCAATTATTTGCATTTATTGCTATACATATATTTTTGGAGATAACTATATAAAACGATATATCGTTGGAATTGGGAGAAGAAAAGTAACCTAAAAAAACAAAATATACAGGGAGTGTTTCTAAAATCTGACCAAATAATGCTTATTATAGTCAAACCGGAAGTCACTTTTTTGTTACTCCCCGTATACTCGTTCCTAATATTCTGTGTTAAAATCCAACTTTACAATTTTTTAGAAAAGGCATTTTTTTGAAATAAATTTTTAACAACACCCTGTATAATCTGAGAGGTATCTTCCGGATGGATCCTGCGTCAGCGAAACTTCTCGTTCACACTGATCTCAGTGTGATCAGTGATCAGTGTGATCGTCCCGCCCTGAGGATGTCCCGTGCAATCGAGGACGAAAGCTTGGAACCAGAAATTTCGCTGACGCAGGATCCGTCCGGAAGAAACTCAGATTCATTACATTCTGCCTGTGGAAGTTCCCAATCAAGATTAACCTGTATATGAGGTTTGATGTCATATTAGAACCCTCGGAAAATTCTGCACAAGTCTGGGATTTGAACCATCAATTTAACTTATCATTAAAATTACCGAGAATATCGGATTTATCACGTTAACTGGGACACCCTGTTCTTAGAACCACTTCCCTCCCCATTCCCGTCCTTATTGCGCATATGCATAATGTAAGTAAAACTTCCACAACGTTAAATTTTAAACACTTTTTAAAAATTCAGTATTTTTATCACATCTTCAAATGAATAAGGTTCTGGGTATTTGAAATTAAATTCTTCTATTCCGTGTAATTTTCGGTATTTTTCTACAATGTCGCCTTCTTCATCTTTTAAACCATAATACCTAAATATTATTTTTGCGTTAATCAGTCCAAGCAGAACATATACTATAAATTCCTTATCTTGGATATTGGAGATGGAATATATGCACTTTGCGATATAGACAGCCATATTATAACTTATAAAAGTTACTGAATAATCCCACCTCAAAAGAGACCGGTCCGCATGCGCTCTATATCTGGAACACTCGACGTTTACGTCTTTGGTTTTGTAGATCTTTGTTACCAATTCTAAGTAGTGTCGCACGAGATATTCGGCTTCTAGTTTTGTAAGATTCACAGAAAGATTATCTTTTGTGGTTTTAAACGGATCATCTCCATATTTAGCACAAAGATGGCACTTGAAGACACAATTTTCAGACTGAATTGTTTCGATCGTTGTGTCCCCTTCTATGCCAGAGCATTTTCGGAGGTGGAGCCACCTATTACAAACGTGACATGCAACGTAATCTTCTGGTGTTTGATGCCCACATCTTAGGCACTTATCAAACATCTTATCGGAAGTGATAAGAAGTATATTTTGCACGGTCATTCTAAATACTTCCGGATCAAAATTTTCTTCCATGGCAATTTTCATGAAATCGTACTTGCCTTCAGCTTTTGACAAAACGTATATATAAAACATTACGTATACGCCACAGTTTACCATGTCATCATCATGTTGAGAAGGAAACAAAGCTATTTCCGATAATGTCCATTTTCTGGCGTTCAATTTTTTCAACTTTTGTGTTCTGTCTCTTGTTTCTATAAATCTCTTAACTTTCCTAAGAATATCTTCCTCGGAAATCTGGTATTTTTTTGAAGGATTGAGTAAATTTTGCTACTTTCTGTCTCCAAGAAAATCAACACCCAATGGTTCTGGTTGCAATTATATGGGAATAAGATAAATCGAACGTTCTGTAAGGATTGGTTTATAGGGGCAAATTTAGTATACTGCTTAACTTGATCACTAAAAAGTAAATGGGTAGAAATAGTGTCTACATAATAGATATCATTGCGGTATTTTACAACAGAAAACGCCAGGGCATCGATGCAGTAATCGGATACCCATCTAAAAGATGTATGCATCGTAGACCAATTGTAACAATTTGATAAGGTGGGCACCAAGGTTTTATAGTCTGAACTTCTCAAAGTTATGGTCTGCTCGCAATAACTGTACTTTGACAATACGAAATCTTCCGACATAGCGGCGTTTACGTAGTAGTCGTTGCTGTATAACAGGTCGTTAAGAAGACCTCCTTCATCGGGACGATCAGTTCCAGTTGGCTTATCACCCTGAATATTACTCAGTTCTGATGGCCTTTTTTCTTCTGACTCTGACAGCACTATTATATCTTCCGCTTCGTCTAGCTTCTTTATTATTTGTTCCTGTCCACCTTCATTCGTGTGCTCGACAGGCTGTACCATTTTTAAGTATTTCGTGTAGAAAAATGCCTTTTGTTTCTTCTGCTTTTTCCAACTCTCTTCGATGGGTCGAGTGTCAACGCATTTCTTTAACTTTCCTTTTGGAGTTTTTCCAATGTTCAGCCGCAATGCCTTCAAATCTGAACGGATCCTCGTCTGAACCAGGGACACAAACCTGCCTAATTTCAGATTGGACTACCCTCCCAGAATTTCCTTTTTCAATATTTTATACCAACATTCAACATTTGAATTGCTAAATCTTCCGCAACTCAATATATCGGACCAAAGTGGTGCAAATGGCATCACTCGTTTTAACAAGTAAATGCAAAAATCTTCTGACCTATAGGGTTTTTTTTTCGTAGTTAATGTTTGTCGGCTTTTTCTCTATATTACGCATGACGTCATCGAATATTCTAAAAAAGTACAACGCAAATGGCGACGTCTTATATTCCCCGGAAACTTCACTCTCATCGAATTCCACATCTTCAAACTTAAAGTCGGTTTGTTCGCGTAAGCTCAGAAAGGCGTCTGACTTATCGTAATCATCCGATGTTAGCTCTGTCAGTGCCGCTATAACATCATCGTCGTAATTAAGACTCATTAGCAATACAACCAAGTTGTAAAACTGGAAAGTCAACTCCTCTAGATACGAACATTGCACTAGAACCGCTACTGCATTTATTATGGCATCTCTCAAGGCGTCCTTTCTCTTTATTTGAGAAAGTTTATGACACATCATTTTTATAAAGTGAGCACAACAAGATTTTAATTTTACAAGCGAAAACGCATTGCCGTCTAAGTTTGTCGTAAATTTATAGCACACTTGGAGGTAACTATACAATGTCATGCTGTTAAATCCCTGACAAACCGATATCATTATGGCAAAACTCCAATCAGTTACAACAACTTCAAATATTGGCCACTTTCGACTGCACGTCGTGTGTACAAAGTGTTTGAATTGCAGTAAAAAAGACGTTATCGTCGCAGAATCATGTTTGCTACTTATGAGTTCTGCAATCGGAATTACAGTGCCTTGACTATTTACTATTAGACTATAGTACAGGATTCGGTGCCCTACATCAAAAGAAGTCGGTCTTACCACCGAACCAGTGGCGTCCAGAAATGCAATAATTTTTTGGCCTCTACTAACCAGGATCTCTAGTTGTTCCTTTGAACCAATGTGTTGCAGCTTGGAAGCTGGATGTATTTTTCCATTTTGGATTCGGACAATGACCTCAGCAATATGTCCAGAAGAGGATCTGGGTGAAAATCACCATCTGATAAAGCTTCAGATCTAGCTTTTTGGTAAACATTTAACGAACGAAGGTTTTGCCAGTTACCTTCATAAATTAGGTCATCGTCGACCTTAGTTATTTCTTGGCTTCTAAGAACACTTGGTAAAGTGGTGACCATTTGCTGCTTTGCTCTCATCCTTTCCGAACCCTTAAGCCAATACGAGTGCTCTTCAACATGATGCACATTGCGCGGCCCTTTGAAAAGCAAAGTAATAGCCATCGTACTCTCTTCAAAGTCATACACACACTTATATGTCCTGCAGTTAGTATGTTTGCAAACGAAATATTCTATAAGTTGTCCCCGTTTCTTATTGATCCGTTGTCCTTTGGCTGCAACAACGCATGGCACTCCATTAATCTCTAACGATTTCCTGAAGTTCAAGCGCCGCAGTTCTGAATTTTTGTACAAATCCTCTCTATCCTCAAACCTACTCAAGTTGATAAAGTGGGTCAAAACGGAGAATTTTTGATTAAATTTGCACGAATCGTTATCGTTCGTGTTCTCGTAATTAGTAGCACCGCTGGTAAAAGGCAGTTGAGGTTCAGCTTCCGCTATGGTAGATAACTGGTGTGCATTTCTAGAATTAGAGATTACTACTGAAGGAGGCACAATAACACTGGCGGGAGTTTGCGTGAAAACTACTTCCTCAGCTCTAGAAGATGATAGAAACTCGTCGCCCGAAGACAAAATGCAACTTTCGAATCGCCTGTTTTCCTGGGACGCTTCAATGAGTATATCTTCAGATTTCAGTTTGCGACATATAAGATTTTCCATTCTTTTAACTTTTAAAAAAAGCATTAATCGATTTTTTAGGCTGTTTTTGATATTTAATATTGAACAAATTTTCGAAAGAGGCGACGGACCTGACCTTGGTGAGCAAGCAATCAACTCCGCGATGCTAGTACCGGCAGATTTTATACAAACTGAAATTTCGTTGATGCCCAAATTCGTCCTTGCGGGTCTGCCTCTAGCTTTTGACTGATGCATAATGAAAGCAGAATAAATCACACACGAGCTCTAAAAAGGGTGATCAAAATTAACGGGAATGCGTCTTCTGTTCGGCCAAAATCCGAAAAATTTTCCGCTAGGTCGAATTTTAGACTATCTTCATAAGGTGCACTGAAAGGGAAAGACAGACTAAGATGACGACTGACGAAAAAAAGGAATAAAGGAAAGTTGTTCGGGAGGTCAAAATTAACCGGAATGCGTCTTCTGTTCGGCCAAAATCCGAAAAATTTTCCGCTAGGTCGAATTTTAGAGTATCTTCATAAGGTGCACAGAAAGGGAAAGACAGACTAAGATGACGACTGACGAAAAAAAGGAATAGAGAAAAGTTGTTCGGGAGGTCAAAATTAACCGGAATGCGTCTTCTGTTCGGCCAAAATCCGAAAAATTTTCCGCTTGGTCGAATTTTAGACTATCTTCATAAGGTGCACTGAAGATATACTCATTGAAGCGTCCCAGGAAAACAGGCGATTCGAAAGTTGCACTTTGTCTTCGGGCGACGAGTTTCTATCATCTTCTAGAGCTGAGGAAGTAGTTTTCACTCAAACTCCCGCCAGTGTTATTGTGCCTCCTTCAGTAGTAATCTCTAATTCTAGAAATGAACACCAGTTATCTACCATAGCGGAAGCTGAACCTCAACTGCCTTTTACCAGCGGTGCTACTAATTACGAGAACACGAACGATAACGATTCGTGCAAATTTAATCAAAAATTCTCCGTTTTGACCCACTTTATCAACTTGAGTAGGTTTGAGGATAGAGAGGATTTGTACAAAAATTCAGAACTGCGGCGCTTGAACTTCAGGAAATCGTTAGAGATTAATGGAGTGCCATGCGTTGTTGCAGCCAAAGGACAACGGATCAATAAGAAACGGGGACAACTTATAGAATATTTCGTTTGCAAACATACTAACTGCAGGACATATAAGTGTGTGTATGACTTTGAAGAGAGTACGATGGCTATTACTTTGCTTTTCAAAGGGCCGCGCAATGTGCATCATGTTGAAGAGCACTCGTATTGGCTTAAGGGTTCGGAAAGGATGAGAGCAAAGCAGCAAATGGTCACCACTTTACCAAGTGTTCTTAGAAGCCAAGAAATAACTAAGGTCGACGATGACCTAATTTATGAAGGTAACTGGCAAAACCTTCGTTCGTTAAATGTTTACCAAAAAGCTAGATCTGAAGCTTTATCAGATGATGATTTTCACCCAGATCCTCTTCTGGACATATTGCTGAGGTCATTGTCCGAATCCAAAATGGAAAAATACATCCAGCTTCCAAGCTGCAACACATTGGTTCAAAGGAACAACTAGAGATCCTGGTTAGTAGAGGCCAAAAAATTATTGCATTTCTGGACGCCACTGGTTCGGTGGTAAGACCGACTTCTTTTGATGTAGGGCACCGAATCCTGTACTATAGTCTAATAGTAAATAGTCAAGGCACTGTAATTCCGATTGCAGAACTCATACACTTTGTACTTTGTACACACGACGTGCAGTCGAAAGTGGCCAATATTTGAAGTTGTTGTAACTGATTGGAGTTTTGCCATAATGATATCGGTTTGTCAGGGATTTAACAGCATGACATTGTATAGTTACCTCCAAGTGTGCTATAAATTTACGACAAACTTAGACGGCAATGCGTTTTCGCTTGTAAAATTAAAATCTTGTTGTGCTCACTTTATAAAAATGATGTGTCATAAACTTTCTCAAATAAAGAGAAAGGACGCCTTGAGAGATGCCATAATAAATGCAGTAGCGGTTCTAGTGCAATGTTCGTATCTAGAGGAGTTGACTTTCCAGTTTTACAACTTGGTTGTATTGCTAATGAGTCTTAATTACGACGATGATGTTATAGCGGCACTGACAGAGCTAACATCGGATGATTACGATAAGTCAGACGCCTTTCTGAGCTTACGCGAACAAACCGACTTTAAGTTTGAAGATGTGGAATTCGATGAGAGTGAAGTTTCCGGGGAATATAAGACGTCGCCATTTGCGTTGTAATTTTTTAGAATATTTGATGACGTCATGCGTAATATAGAGAACAAGCCGACAAACATTAACTACGAAAAAAATCCCTATAGGTCAGAAGATTTTTGCACTTGTTAAAACGAGTGATGCCATCTGCACCACTTTGGTCCGATATATTGGGTTGCGGAAGATTTAGCAATTCAAATGTTGAATGTTGGTATAAAATATTGAAAAAGGAAATTCTGGGAGGGAAGTCCAATCTGAAATTAGGCAGGTTTGTGTCCCTGGTTCAGACGAGGATCCGTTCAGATTTGAAGGCATTGCGGCTGAACATTGGAAAAACTCCAAAAGGAAAGTTAAAGAAATGCGTTGACACTCGACCCATCGAAGAGAGTTGGAAAAAGCAGAAGAAACAAAAGGCATTTTTCTACACGAAATACTTAAAAATGGTACAGCCTGTCGAGCACACGAATGAAGGTGGACAGGAACAAATAATAAAGAAGCTAGACGAAGCGGAAGATATAATAGTGCTGTCAGAGTCAGAAGAAAAAAGGCCATCAGAACTGAGTAATATTCAGGGTGATAAGCCAACTGGAACTGATCGTCCCGATGAAAGAGGTCTTCTTAACGACCTGTTATACAGCAACGACTACTACGTAAACGCCGCTATGTCGGAAGATTTCGTATTGTCAAAGTACAGTTATTGCGAGCAGACCATAACTTTGAGAAGTTCAGACTATAAAACCTTGGTGCCCACCTTATCAAATTGTTACAATTGGTCTACGATGCATACATCTTTTAGATGGGTATCCGATTACTGCATCGATGCCCTGGCGTTTTCTGTTGTAAAATACCGCAATGATATCTATTATGTAGACACTATTTCTACCCATTTACTTTTTAGTGATCAAGTTAAGCAGTATACTAAATTTGCCCCTATAAACCAATCCTTACAGAACGTTCGATTTATCTTATTCCCATATAATTGCAACCAGAACCATTGGGTGTTGATTTTCTTGGAGACAGAAAGTAGCAAAATTTACATACTCAATCCTTCAAAAAAATACCAGATTTCCGAGGAAGATATTCTTAGGAAAGTTAAGAGATTTATAGAAACAAGAGACAGAACACAAAAGTTGAAAAAATTGAACGCCAGAAAATGGACATTATCGGAAATAGCTTTGTTTCCTTCTCAACATGATGATGACATGGTAAACTGTGGCGTATACGTAATGTTTTATATATACGTTTTGTCAAAAGCTGAAGGCAAGGACGATTTCATGAAAATTGCCATGGAAGAAAATTTTGATCCGGAAGTATTTAGAATGACCGTGCAAAATATACTTCTTATCACTTCCGATAAGATGTTTGATAAGTGCCTAAGATGTGGGCTTCAAACACCAGAAGATTACGTTGCATGTCACGTTTGTAATAGGTGGCTCCACCTCCGAAAATGCTCTGGCATAGAAGGGGACACAACGATCGAAACAATTCAGTCTGAAAATTGTGTCTTCAAGTGCCATCTTTGTGCTAAATATGGAGATGATCCGTTTAAAACCACAAAAGATAATCTTTCTGTGAATCTTACAAAACTAGAAGCCGAATATCTCGTGCGACACTACTTAGAATTGGTAACAAAGATCTACAAAACCAAAGACGTAAACGTCGAGTGTTCCAGATATAGAGCGCATGCGGACCGGTCTCTTTTGGGGTGGGATTATTCAGTAACTTTTATAAGTTATAATATGGCTGTCTATATCGCAAAGTGCATATATTCCATCTCCAATATCCAAGATAAGGAATTTATAGTATATGTTCTGCTTGGACTGATTAACGCAAAAATAATATTTAGGTATTATGGTTTAAAAGATGAAGAAGGCGACATTGTAGAAAAATACCGAAAATTACACGGAATAGAAGAATTTAATTTCAAATACCCAGAACCTTATTCATTTGAAGATGTGATAAAAATACTGAATTTTTAAAAAGTGTTTAAAATTTAACGTTGTGGAAGTTTTACTTACATTATGCATATGCGCAATAAGGACGGGAATGGGGAGGGAAGTGGTTCTAAGAACAGGGTGTCCCAGTTAACGTGATAAATCCGATATTCTCGGTAATTTTAATGATAAGTTAAATTGATGGTTCAAATCCCAGACTTGTGCAGAATTTTCCGAGGGTTCTAATATGACATCAAACCTCATATACAGGTTAATCTTGATTGGGAACTTCCACAGGCAGAATGTAATGAATCTGAGTTTCTTCCGGACGGATCCTGCGTCAGCGAAATTTCTGGTTCCAAGCTTTCGTCCTCGATTGCACGGGACATCCTCAGGGCGGGACGATCACACTGATCACTGATCACACTGAGATCAGTGTGAACGAGAAGTTTCGCTGACGCAGGATCCATCCGGAAGATACCTCTCAGATTATACAGGGTGTTGTTAAAAATTTATTTCAAAAAAATGCCTTTTCTAAAAAATTGTAAAGTTGGATTTTAACACAGAATATTAGGAACGAGTATACGGGGAGTAACAAAAAAGTGACTTCCGGTTTGACTATAATAAGCATTATTTGGTCAGATTTTAGAAACACTCCCTGTATATTTTGTTTTTTTAGGTTACTTTTCTTCTCCCAATTCCAACGATATATCGTTTTATATAGTTATCTCCAAAAATATATGTATAGCAATAAATGCAAATAATTGAATTTAATTTCTCCTTGAGAATACCCACTGTACGCCCCTGATTTTTTCCATTGCTGGTATATCGGCGTATTCCAAATACCCTTAAGTAATTTTAGAGGAAATCTCGAGGTGTTACAAAATCTCCTTCCTGCGTTGCGGATTTTTTTAGATTTCTCCTTGGGCCTACCCACTGTACGCCCCTGATTTTTTCCGTTGCTGGTATATCGGCGTATTCCACATACCCTTAAGTAATTTTACAGGAAATCTCGAGGTGTTACAAAATCTCCTTCCTGCGTTGCGGATTTTTTTAGATTTCTCCTTGGGCCTACCCACTGTACGCCCCTGATTTTTTCCGTTGTTGGTATATCGGCGTATTCCACATACCCTTAAGTAATTTTACAGGAAATCTCGAGGTGTTACAAAATCTCCTTCCTGCGTTGCGGATTTTTTTAGATTTCTCCTTGGGCCTACCCACTGTACGCCCCTGATTTTTTCCGTTGCTGGTATATCGGCGTATTCCAAATACCCTTAAGTAATTTTAGAGGAAATCTCGAGGTGTTACAAAATCTCCTTCCTGCGTTGCGGATTTTTTTAGATTTCTCCTTGGGCCTACCCACTGTACGCCCCTGATTTTTTCCGTTGCTGGTATATCGGCGTATTCCACATACCCTTAAGTAATTTTACAGGAAATCTCGAGGTGTTACAAAATCTCCTTCCTGCGTTGCGGATTTTTTTAGATTTCTCCTTGGGCCTACCCACTGTACGCCCCTGATTTTTTCCATTGCTGGTATATCGGCGTATTCCACATACCCTTAAGTAATTTTACAGGAAATCTCGAGGTGTTACAAAATCTCCTTCCTGCGTTGCGGATTTTTTTAGATTTCTCCTTGGGCCTACCCACTGTACGCCCCTGATTTTTTCCGTTGCTGGTATATCGGCGTATTCCACATACCCTTAAGTAATTTTACAGGAAATCTCGAGGTGTTACAAAATCTCCTTCCTGCGTTGCGGATTTTTTTAGATTTCTCCTTGGGCCTACCCACTGTACGCCCCTGATTTTTTCCGTTGCTGGTATATCGGCGTATTCCAAATACCCTTAAGTAATTTTAGAGGAAATCTCGAGGTGTTACAAAATCTCCTTCCTGCGTTGCGGATTTTTTTAGATTTCTCCTTGGGCCTACCCACTGTACGCCCCTGATTTTTTCCGTTGCTGGTATATCGGCGTATTCCACATACCCTTAAGTAATTTTAGAGGAAATCTCGAGGTATTACAAAATTGCCTTCCTGACTTACGGATTTTTTTAAAATTTCTCCTTGGGCCTACTCCCTGTACGCCCCTGATTTTTTCCGTTGGTGTTATATCGGCGTATTCCACATACCCTTAAGTAATTTTAGAGGAAATCTCGAGGTGTTACAAAATCGCCTTCCTGCCTTGCGGATTTTTTTAGATTTCTCCTTGGGCCTACCCCCTGTACGCCCCTGATTTTTTCCGTTGCTGGTATATCTGCGTATTCCACATACCCTTAAGTAATTTTAGAGGAAATCTCAAGGTGTTACAAAATCGCCTTCCTGACTTACGGATTTTTTTCAAATTTCTCCTTGGGCCTACCCCCTGTACGCCCCTGATTTTTTCCGTTGCTGGCATATCGGCGTATTTCACATCCCCTTAAGTAACTTTATAAGAAATCTCAAGGTGTTACAAAATCGCCTTCCTGCCTTGCGGATTTTTTTAGATTTCTCCTTGGGCCTACCCCCTGTACGCCCCTGATTTTTTCCGTTGCTGGCATATCGGCGTATTCCACATACCCTTAAGTAACTTTATAGGAAATCTCAAGGTGTTACAAAATCGCCTTCCTGCCTTGCGGATTTTTTTAGATTTCTCCTTGGGCCTACCCCCTGTACGCCCCTGATCTTTTCCGTTGCTGGCATATCGGCGTATTCCACATACCCTTAAGTAACTTTATAGGAAATCTCAAGGTGTTACAAAATCGCCTTCCTGACTTACGGATTTTTTTCAAATTTCTCCTTGGGCCTACCCCCTGTACGCCCCTGATTTTTTCCGTTGCTGGTATATCTGCGTATTCCACATACCCTTAAGTAATTTTAGAGGAAATCTCAAGGTGTTACAAAATCGCCTTCCTGACTTACGGATTTTTTTCAAATTTCTCCTTGGGCCTACCCCCTGTACGCCCCTGATTTTTTCCGTTGCTGGTATATCTGCGTATTCCACATACCCTTAAGTAATTTCAGAGGAAATCTCAAGGTGTTACAAAATCGCCTTCTTGCCTTGCGAATTTTTTTAGAATTCTCCTTGGGCCTACCCCCTGTGCGCCCCTGATTTTTTCCGTTGCTGGTATATCTGCGTATTCCACATACCCTCAAGTAACTTTAGAGGAAATCTCGAGGTGTTACAAAATCGCCTTCTTGACTTACGGATTTTTTTTAAATTTCTCCTTGGGCCTACCCCCTGTACGCCCCTGATTTTTTCCGTTGCTGGTATATCGGCGTATTCCAAATACCCTTAAGTAATTTTAGAGGAAATCTCGAGGTGTTACAAAATCGCCTTCCTGCCTTGCGGATTTTTTTAGATTTCTCCTTGGGCCTACCCCCTGTACGCCCCTGATTTTTTCCGTTGCTGGTATATCTGCGTATTCCACATACCCTCAAGTAATTTTAGAGGAAACCTCGAGGTGTTACAAAATCGCCTTCCTGACTTACGGATTTTTTTGAAATTTCTCCTGGGGCCTACCCCCTGTACGCCCCTAATTTTTTTCGTTGCTGGTATATCTGCGTATTCCACATACCCTCAAGTAATTTTAGATAAAATCTCGAGGTGTTACAAAATCGCCTTCCTGCCTTGCGATTTTTTTTAGATTTCTCCTTGGGCCTACCCCCTGTACGCCCCTGATTTTTTCCGTTGCTGGTATATCGGCGTATTCCACATACCCTTAAGTAATTTTAGAGGAAATCTCGAGGTGTTACAAAATCGCCTTCCTGACTTACGGAATTTTTTCAAATTTCTCCTTGGGCCTACCCCCTGTACGCCCCTGATTTTTTCCGTTGCTGGTATATCTGCGTATTCCACATACCCTTAAGTAATTTTAGAGGAAATCTCAAGGTGTTACAAAATCGCCTTCTTGCCTTGCGGATTTTTTTAGAATTCTCCTTGGGCCTACCCCCTGTACGCCCCTGATTTTTTCCGTTTCTGGAATATCTGCGTATTCCACATACCCTCAAGTAATTTTAGAGGAAATCTCGAGGTGTTACAAAATCGCCTTCCTGACTTACGGATTTTTTTTAAATTTCTCCTTGGGCCTACCCCCTGTACGCCCCTGATTTTTTTCGTTGCTGGTATATCTGCGTATTCCACATACCCTCAAGTAATTTTAGAGGAAATCTCGAGGTGTTACAAAATCGCCTTCCTGACTTACGGATTTTTTTGAAATTTCTCCTGGGGCCTACCCCCTGTACGCCCCTGATTTTTTTTAGTTACTGGTATATCTGCGTATTCCACATACCCTCAAGGAATTTTAGAGGAAATCTCGAGGTGTTACAAAATCGCCTTCCTGCCTTGCGAATTTTTTTAGATTTCTCCTTGGGCCTACCCTCTGTACGCCCCTGATTTTTTCCGTTGCTGGTATATCGGCGTATTCCACATACCCTTAAGTAATTTTAGAGGAAATCTCGAGGTATTACAAAATTGCCTTCTTGTCTTGCGGATTTTTTTAAAATTTCTCCTTGGGCCTACTCCCTGTACGCCCCTGATTTTTTTCGTTGCTGGTATATCTGCGTATTCCACATACCCTTAAGTAATTTTAGAGGAAATCTCAAGGTGTTACAAAATCGCCTTCTTGTCTTGCGGATTTTTTTAGAATTCTCCTTGGGTCTACAGCCTGTACGCCCCTGATTTTTTCCGTTGCTGTTATATCGGCGTATTCCACATACCCTTAAGTAATTTTAGAGGAAATCTCGAGGTGTTACAAAATCGCCTTCCTGCCTTGCGGATTTTTTTAGATTTCTCCTTGGGCCTACCCCCTGTACGCCCCTGATTTTTTCCGTTGCTGGTATATCTGCGTATTCCACATACCCTTAAGTAATTTTAGAGGAAATCTCAAGGTGTTACAAAATCGCCTTCCTGACTTACGGATTTTTTTCAAATTTCTCCTTGGGCCTACCCCCTGTACGCCCCTGATTTTTTCCGTTGCTGGTATATCTGCGTATTCCACATACCCTTAAGTAATTTTAGAGGAAATCTCAAGGTGTTACAATATCGCCTTCTTGCCTTGCGAATTTTTTTAGAATTCTCCTTGGGCCTACCCCCTGTACGCCCCTGATTTTTTCCGTTGCTGGTATATCTGCGTATTCCACATACCCTTAAGTAATTTTAGAGGAAATCTCAAGGTGTTACAAAATCGCCTTCCTGCCTTGCGGATTTTTTTAGATTTCTCCTTGGGCCTACCCCCTGTACGCCCCTGATTTTTTCCGTTGCTGGCATATCGGCGTATTCCACATACCCTTAAGTAACTTTATAGGAAATCTCAAGGTGTTACAAAATAGCCTTCCTGACTTACGGATTTTTTTAAATTTCTCCTTGGGCCTACCCCCTGTACGCCCCTGATTTTTTTCGTTGCTGGTATATCTGCGTATTCCACATACCCTTAAGTAATTTTAGAGGAAATCTCAAGGTGTTACAAAATCGCCTTCTTGTCTTGCGGATTTTTTTAGAATTCTCCTTGGGTCTACAGCCTGTACGCCCCTGATTTTTTCCGTTGCTGTTATATCGGCGTATTCCACATACCCTTAAGTAATTTTAGAGGAAATCTCGAGGTGTTACAAAATCGCCTTCCTGCCTTGCGGATTTTTTTAGATTTCTCCTTGGGCCTACCCCCTGTACGCCCCTGATTTTTTCCGTTGCTGGTATATCTGCGTATTCCACATACCCTTAAGTAATTTTAGAGGAAATCTCGAGGTGTTACAAAATCGCCTTCCTGACTTACGGATTTTTTTAAAATTTCTCCTTGGGCCTACCCCCTGTACGCCCCTGATTTTTTTCGTTGCTGGTATATCTGCGTATTCCACATACCCTCAAGTAATTGTAGAGGAAATCTCGAGGTGTTACAAAATCGACTTCCTGCCTTGCGGATTTTTTTAGATTTCTCCTTGGGTCTACCCCCTGTACGCCCTTGATTTTTTCCGTTTGTGATATTTCCCCGTAACCTGCATCCCTTCAAGTTATTTTTGAGAAAATCTCAGCGTGTTACAAATTCGTGTGTTCTTATACATATTTTGCCTTTGTAGTCTCTGTCCCCCACCTTACCCCGCTAATGGTTTTTAATAATATCTAAATAAACTAATCAAATTACACTAATAGTTAATAATTAAACTGTTGTTATTTATTTTCTTTGTTTCTCACTTATTTTTAGTATATTTTTCCACTACTTAGCTGGTCCGCTGTATAAATTCGATTTCCGAATCTGAATCTGTGGCTGTCTTCAGCGACATCCCAAAAGCTTCCAATTTGGGACACCATACATGTCACTATGTTTAGGTATATTTTAATACAAACAAGTTGGCATACACGCTGTACACTACGGTTAACAAAAAAATCACCACTATCTAATATGTTCAGCTATTTAATTATATTTCATCTCATAGAGGATCTATTTTATATGTAAGTTAATACCTTGCTGCTGTTTTTTTAGCAGAAAGATCAATTTTATACCCCTTTTTTTTATCATGTAATTTGTGATTTAATTTTTGTTTTTATGTTATTCTTTAGAGTCCTGAGGATGACCTCATTGTAGGTTGAAACGTTGACTGTTATAAACAATTATTTTCTAAAAAAATCTCTTTGACCTATTCCAACTATCACCCACTTCAATTTGATTTTATTTTTATGTGGATTTTGCACTGGCCATCTGAATAATCAGAGATTCACCGGTTCAATGTACTACCCACCTCTCATTCCCCTACTCCGCCCGACACCTATCAACATAGTGCTATCAACTTCGGAAATCAACGCCCCACCTCCCGCTTTATTGGCAGCGACCGACCGGTAGTCGTCTTCAAACGCGATACTCTCGACATCAGCACAACCTCGCGTAACGCTGCTGTGAGGAGGCTACAGACTCCTGCTAGGACCAGATCACTTAATTTCTTCCCCGCGAGTACTGACGAGTGACGACAATTATTACAAGGTTAGTGCAGCCGCGAGCATAGGAAGATGCAAAGTGTATACTACTCCTGCGTTGTTTTCGTCAAGTTAGAAGCACCCTAGACCGCTAGAACTAGAAGTATTGTGGGATAGGACATGGACGGGGACTTAGGTGTGTTGACTCATTTTCGCGAAATTCATCCTGTCCTCAGGCCATGTTGTTCGCAGAATAACAATAACATTGCATGCGCGCTTCATAATAATATGATAAACGATTCTGGGGAATACTTAGTGCTACTACCTGCACATCCACATCGCGTTTTTAAGATCCACAACAATGCGTTCACAATGACGTCAAAAGTTTTTGACGTCATTGCATTCACTTAATTATACACAACTTTGTTCATTTAATGCGTGAAATCTCACACTGAGAGAATATACTTTGCAGGAATTAGGTGATTATAGAGCTCAATTCTGGAAGCTTTGATCTAATGACGGTAGATTCAGGAAAGGTCTTAGGTAGGTCTTACCTTACCTACATCTGCATGCCTTGCTTGGGATTTTAGATGCATGATATTTTAATTTCAACATTTTTTGTCATCACCACTGTTTACTAGGTACTTTTTTGGTTTTTTTTTGGCAGATTTTCGGATATTGCCCGGTGTTTATAGAGAAGATGATCTCTGCTTCAATGATGTCCGTAAGTATCACAATCAAAAACTAACAAAAGGTGTAGTGTATGTGATAATGAAATATATGTCACAAATTCGCAATAAAACTCATAAAACCTTGTCAATAGCATAAGTCGATGCCATAAGACCTACCTATACTTTACCGCTGATTTTTTTCCGAAAAATACTAGCTAAAATTTACAAAAAATGGACCACCTGTATAGTATAGTATATTAACAGACCAACTTTCTTCTGAGATTGTAAGCAAAAATTAAAATTAAATTCTGGATTAGAAAAAAAATCTTAGCACGTTTCCAATGTTCAAGATTTCTAGGAAAGAATGATATATAAGACTATAAGCGTTGGGTGAAGATTTAAATTCAGTCAACGCTATAAGATATCTACCATGTTATTTTCTAGTTTATTTACTGCACGTTACACAATATTAAAAGTATGTAATAATTTGGGAAACTAGAGGTCAGAAGGTTGATAACTTATTTGGCATACTGCCATTGTTATCAACAATGTTTAATGAGTTTTACTTGTTGTTAAAAATTGTTAGCGTATAATTTGGCTTGATATTTTCAACTTTTTATTGGTTACTGTTATTCTATTTGTAATAAATTTTAAATACACAGTGGGGGAGGCCGGAGGCCTACTATTAAAAGGGGAAACGCGAAAAGTTTTTTGTCGAAGTCTAAAACATGGGGCAAATCAATATTGTTATTATGGTGTATCAGGTGCTTTTTGGATTAGGCACTGTTTCTTCACTTCTGGTATAGTATACATTAAATTCTTCAATTTTTAAATAGAACTCTCGGTTCTCTAGATCCAAAACCAGAATTTGGAATATGAGTCACTAAGTGTGGAGTGTAGTAGGAGGTAGAAAATTATAACAGAAAGTCACCTATACTTTAAAGATTTATTTATTAAACTATTTTTAAAAATATAGGTACAGGTAGTTTATTCAATATGACTATCTACCATTTGAACAAGTCCTAGCACTGGCACACAATATAAGGCTATTATTTAAATTTGGTTAAAACTATATACAGGGTGTCCAACTCTAAAATTGTACAAATCCGTAAAATCTTCATTTTTTGGAGATAATCACCTAAACTTTTCTTTTGTTTGAAAGGCCTTCAAAAACCGCTTCTTTTGACCTTCCGATCATTTTAAAAATGCAAATCCAGGGCCGGCTGCGATTTTTTTATACCCCTGATTTTCACGAAAACCATTTAGCGATTTTATTATTTAAAATCTGACCACACAGCGTTAATCAGAACACCCCGAAACCCCCATATACCAAATTTTAACAAAAAGTATACCGGGAGTTCCATTCTGTAGGGTGTCAAAGTAGAGCAAAGTAGGAATTTTAAAGACATCTGGCGAGTCAATCCCTACAAAACAGTTGCATGGTCAACAGAACCACTCAAAATGTTGGTGTGAACAGATTTACTACAAAAATACAGGGTATTTTTCTCTGAGCCATCTCAAAATTCTGAATTTTTATTAAATTTCATACTGGTCAGGAGTGCTCTGGAATCATTGAAAAAATATATATAAACACAAAAGTAATTAATTTCTTTACAAAATGCCAACCAACAAATAAAAACAATTTAAATTATTGGACCTTTCTCAACAAACTCACTGTCTAAGATGATACATTTTCTGTGCGTTTCCTGTTGTGGCACATCAGCCACATTCCGTATTTTTTAGATTTAGTTCGTTTATAGTATGTGGAGCGGTTTTGATATACTCAATTTTTGACCCGTATAAAGTTCTAAAAATTCAGTAATTTGAGATGGCACAGATAAGAACATTCTGTATATTTTGTATTGGACCTTTGCACACCAATACCTGGAGTGGTCCTGTTGACCATTCAACTATTTTGAAGGGATTCCATGGCACACTTGACTTGGCAGATGCCTCTAAAATTCATATTTTGCTCAACTTTGACACCCTGCGGAATGGAACTCCCTGTATATTTTTTATTCAAATTTGGTACATAAGGGTTCTGAGATGTTCTGATTAACGCCGGGGGGTCAGATTTTAAATAAAAAAATCGCTAAATGGTTTTCGTGAAAATCGGGGGTATAAAAAAATCGCAGCCGGCCCTGGATTTGCATTTTGAAAATGGCAGGAAGTTCAAAAGAAGCGGTTTTTTGAAGGCCTTTTAAACAAAAAAAAGTTTATCGATTATCTCCAAAAATGAAGATTTTACAGATTTGTGTAATTTTAAAGTTGGACACCCTGTATAACTTTCTTTCTGATCTACAGAGAGAACATGATCGCAGAACTCCGACAAAACTGACCGAAGGAGGAGATAATAGTCCAAATATTCCGTTATTTTGACCTTGATCACAACACGAGCGGTATTTAAAAACAGATTAATACTAATTACTAAAAAACAGGACAGGTGTTAAAAATAGCATCCATGATGATGCATTTTAAGGTAATCCATTTTAAGGAAATAATAATATGATGTATAAAATACTCGAGAAAGTTTACCAGCAATTTTTTATGCTTTACACGGCCATATTTTTTACTGTGAGAGGGCATATTATTTATTATTTAAAACATATAGGTACCTAACCCTTTTTTGAATTTTCCTCCGAAATTTTAAGTGGAATAAAATGAAACACCCGATACGTGTAGGTATATGTAGAATGTTCCGGAATCATTTATTTTTCTAGGTCGAAAAATAAAATAGGAATTTGATACGAAGGGTAGGTATGACTTACAATCTCTTGTGAAGCTGAGGCTGTAAGTCATACCCTTCGTGTCATATTCTCCTAATCCACTTCAAGGTGTGGACTATTTCCTCCGCTTTGCAAATTCTCGCGAGATGTCCCTAAGTATACAAATGTCCGTCCTCCCATCCAGTTGACGTCATCAAGTGGGACAGGGACAACCTCCAGCAGCTACACCAGCTGCCCCAGCTGTCTTCCTTTTTCCCCACCACGAGCAACGTGCGACCAGGCACAAGCAGGATATCCCCTCAACCGCCGGTGCAGCCGCAACCGCAGGCGCAGCAACCCTTCATCCGGATCGTCGAACAGCCGGCTGCCAGGGAACTCAGGTTTCGGTACGGCAGCGAAATAATGCCTACGGCGAAGCAGCGCGACAGGTTGGTGTTTGGTGTTATTTTCGGAAAATATTTATGTAACTATCTACTGTACAAAAAAAAAAACATAAAGTCGCAAAGCGAATAAAAATTTTTTACAGTACACTTGAATATCACTTCCGGTTTAGCCGGAAGTGACGTCTTTTGTCCCCGCTAATATGTTAAGAACGATTGTCTCATAATTTTTTAGATAAGATGGTTCAAAAACTAAACATAATCGCCATCGTGATGTCTTGATTAAAAAAATAGTACTTATATTACATAGCGAGAGTTGTAAACAGCTTATTACGTATGAGTGGAAAAGTTGCGCACGAGCCGCGCAGCGCCGAGTGCTGTAATTCCACGAGTATGTAATAAGCTTACAACTCGAGTTTTGTATTATAATTTTCTTCGACGAAAGAAAAACTATTATAATAGATAAACTATACTTCTGATTATATGTCAGGCAACAATTAGTATGTTGGTTAGTTGCTATGGTGACGCGGATGCCGCGCTAACAAGGCACCCGTGATAATTGCGTTTTAATTAAGAACAGATACGTAATTTTTTTTATTACGTGTCAGTCATTACGTATCAGTGTTCATAACAATGAACTTACTTATAACCTAAACCGTCACTTAATAGGTATGTTACTAGCATAGGAGTAGAAAAACATTATTATTGGGGGATAATTTTTTTTTTTTTGATATCTAATAATTATTTTTTATTAGCATCGTTCAATTCCTTGGACAAAACTACACAAGTTTAATTTTTAGTAGTGCTGGCAAAAACCGGAAAAAATCAAAACCGATTAATCGGTTTCTGTTAAAATCGGTTAACCGAAACTCGACTTCAAAACCGGTTTTCGGTTTAACCGATTAAGCGGTTAACCGGTTTTCGGTTAACCGGTTTTTGGTTAACCGGTTTTCGGTTAACCGGTTTTCTTTAGATTAACCGGTTAACCGAAAACCGGTTTTTGCCTCAAATAACCGATTATCGATTAACAGCGGTTCTGACACTGTTACTGCTACGAAGACCCTAGAGACAATAGAGACAGATGAATTCACAGAACGGAACTATAGCCATAGCTTTCGTCCGGACGTCACACGTTGGCGGGAAAGTTGTAAATTTAAATTTGCAGAAAAACTAAAGGAAAAATCGAAACTTAAAGACACGGGTCCGTTTTTTCCCATTATCTATCAATAAATCCAAAAAAATACTTTTTTTTCGAAATTACACGAGCCCATCCATCAAAAACTGAAAAATTGAAAACCAATTAATGGTTTCCTACTATATAGAACCGGTTTTGGTTAAAATCGTTTACCAGCATAATCATTAACTGAAAACCGAGTAACCGGTTAATCGATAAATCGAAAACCGATTATTCGGAACCCGAATTAACCGGAAACCGGTTATTCGAATAACCGAAAACCGGTTAACCGAACAACCGGTTTTTGGTTTGGATCAAAACCGCGGTTAACCGAAAACCGATATTAACCGAAAAATCGGTTTCGGTTGCCAGCACTAGTTTTTAGTCATCACTTAATCTTAAAAATTACTGACATAATCGCCTAATCATTTGTAAAGGTGGGACAAAAAGGAACGTAATTTCTGGCTAAACCGAAAGTGATATACAGGGTGACCCATTTCAAATGGAAGCACCCCCATAACTTTTTTGTTCTTTGTCCGAAATAAACCGGTTTTTTTCTAAAGATAGGCCACAAAAAACTCTATTTCGGCACAAAATTTCAAAGCCGTACTTCAATTTTCAAGGCCTATTATGATTTTTTTTTCTTGCGAAAAAATCACGAAAATTATTTAGCGATTCTTTTATCTAAAAACTGACAATGTCATTGGATTCGGGACTATTTAAAATGAGTTTGTGCTAAGTTTCATAAAAAAATAGCTATTATTAAAAATACTACAAAATAATTAATATGGAAAATTTAAGAATCTGACTGCCCCCGTAGCAAGTTTATTTTTAATACGATTGCCCCCAAACTTTATTCCTACTCTTTGAACCCAACAAACTGTCGTTTTAAAAGTATTTTGGTAGCTGGTTTCAATTTAAAGAAAAAAAAGTAAGGGAAAAAATTATAAATTATTTTTTGATGAAACTTAGCACAAATTCATTTTAAATAGTCCCGAATCCAATGACATTGTCAGTTTTTAGATAAAAGAATCGCTAATTAATTTTCGTGATTTGAAATTTTGTGCCGAAATAGAGTTTTTTGTGGCCTATCTTTAAAAAAAATGGTTAAACTCGGACAAAAAACAAAAAAGTTATGGGGGTGCTTCCATTTGAAATGGGTCACCCTGTACCTACATATAAGTATGCGGTGCAGATTTTTTTAGTCACTTTACTAGCCTCATTAAAAATGTTTTTTTAAGTAAGATTCTAGCTGAAATACCTACCCGTTATTTTACTTCATTAAAAATTGGTTATTAGTCTATGTTTATTATTTGTCTGAGGAAAAATGCATAATTTTTGTTTGAAATCGTTTCAAACATAGGTAAACGAAGTGTGAAATGCACAGGCCAACAATTTTCAGATATTCAGATATTTTTTTCTGCAAATCATAATTTTATTAATACAGAACTTTCTGCCTTACAGGAATAAGTGCGAAGGGAGATCTGCAGGATCGCTACCTGGTGCGAATAGCACCTCAGAAGTAAAGACTTACCCCACCATCGAAGTCGTTGGTTACAAAGGAAAAGCCGTTGTAGTAGTTAGCTGTGTTACAAGGGATCCGCCTTACAGGTAAGTCTAATATTCAGTATATACATTTTTCTTCGAAAAACACCGCCTAACTCTTATGAAGTTTTTACTCGCCATAGCTAAATAAAAACAAAGTCAGATTCTTCTTCGAGATCATTACAACACTGAAAGCGGTAATTAGAAGCTCGTCCTTTTTGTTTTAGGGCGCATCCACACAATTTAGTAGGCAAGGAGGGCTGTAAAGAAGGTGTCTGCAGGTTGCGGATACCTGAGGACACCATGAGGGTGCAATTTACTAACTTGGGAATAAAGTGTGTGAGGAGACGTGACATTAAAGATACGCTGCAATTCAGGGAAAAAATCAACCAGGACCCTTATAAACGTAAGTGTAATAAGTAATAAAGAAGAGTTCTGCATCCTGCATCTCACCATTGTAATAATAGTCAGTTGGAACAACTACCACCTAGTCAATCCGGGTTCGAATCCCAGCTGGAGTGCGTTTTTTTTTCTTTTCAACTGATTATCCTTTACCTGATATGCCATAAAACATCCCTCTTTATTTATAATTGCAAGTACAAAATTCCATATCCTTGTTTGGTTGTAAAGTACCTACCTAAGTTTAGTAAACGTTTTTCGTCACCATATCTATATTTAAGCTAATTTATTGTGTGTTGTTTTCTTTTCCAGAGGGATTTGGTCATATAGATGGTCCGTGGACTCCGAGAGACCTGTACACCGTGCGTCTCTGTTTTCAAGTTTTCCTCGAAAGTTGGCGTGGAAAATTGAATTACTCCCTTGATCCAGTCGTCAGTGATCCAATTTTCGACAAGAAAATGGCGGGTGAACTCAAAATTATCAAATTATCCGATTGCGTTAGTGACGTGGACGGAGGGAAAAAAGACATAATATTGCTTTGCAAAAAAGTAAGTGGTTTTTCCTTACTGCTATTAATTTAATCTAATTCAGGCTTTTTATCCTGTACCGAATTGGTCTTTGTTTACCACTAACAGATGCAGATGTTGACAAAGTCGACCATATTAACTTTTGACCAACCACCAGGTGACCCAAGACGACATCAAGGTCCGCTTTTTCGAAGAAAAAAACGGCCAAGTCGTCTGGCAAGCAACGATTGACGTCCAACCCGAGCAAGTCTACAAGCAGTACGCCATTTGGTTCCGAACCCCCCAGTACCGCACCCTAGAAGTCACCGAACCCGTGCAGGTCTTCATCCAGCTGTATCGCCAGTTCGACGACGCTATCAGCGAACCCGTGCCCTTCCAACTCATGCCGATGAACTCAGGTAGGCCTACGGCGGTCACCGTAGACAAAGGAATATATCACTTCTCTATGGCGGTCACCCACTGCGGAAAAAAAACACTAAATTCTTTGTGAGAACCAATATTAATGTTGTACCATTTGTACCAATCGTGCCTGTTCCTAAAGCAACCTAAAATGATCAGCAAAACTATCATCCTCAACAACATCGAACTAGACGATATATGTATGCCAGAACAAGCTAGGCTCCTAAGTTAAATTGTTATCGTTCCATCTGTGTAATAGCTTTAATTATTATTTATGTAGAATGTTTTGTTATATATTTGTATTTCCTTATGTGTTTATAGGTGTTAAGAGCAAGCGAAAAATGGCAAAAATTCATGACCCCCACCGAATTATCAAGCAACTGACGGAATATAGTAAGTTGTCTACTACTATTATTGTTGTAATATTTTTGGGATAATCAAAATGCGAAATCGAAATTATGTAGGTAACATTTAAATATCATGTATAATTGAGTTAAAGTTTACCCAACTAACATCTCAAAACCTTCATCAGAGAGAATCATCTACTTAGGAAGTGTGGCGGTTGATTTTAGAACAACATCTTTACAATTGACAATATTATGTTCTACTACTTAATACTGAATACTAAAATTTTTACAAAGAATAGTTGAAATAAATCCTTCATACGGAAAAAATCCAGCCATCATTTTCTAAAAACACTTTTTATATGATAATAATATTGGAGCTGATATAAACAATAATTATAAAAAATAAATCATCATATTTGAATTTTTTGATAGGTACGGTACAAGTAATGTCAGTGTTAAAGTAAAATGTTAATTTTCCACAAGAAATCATTGCTGTCATTTTAACAAAATAAAATTTTCCTACAGTTAATTATTGCATGAGATTCTGTATAAACAAGGATGAGGTTAAAGTGATCGATATATTCGTACGTTCAACGTTTGAATAATCCCTTCCTTTTTTAGTAAACTTTCCTAATAAACATTTTGAAATGTTGGATTTATTGAATCATTGCATTTTTATTCTATCGATTTAAAAAATTATCCATACCAGGGACTCTTTAAATTAAGGGGACTCAGCATTTCACAGTCTATCACATAGGAAAAGTGAAGCCTTGAGGGGAAGTTTGGTTTCTGTAAACTCCAAGGAGACCACATAAGTAGGCTGGTACAAGGTTATGTTATATGTCAGCGTCCAACTGCCATCAGGTTTTATGTGATAGATAGTGCCATATATTCTAACTTCCAGATACTGAGATGTGACAATTAAAGAATTTCAACTATACAATAAATTTGTTTCGTTTGACAGTTGCCATATTCTGTAATTGTAGACACAACATTGTCAAGTTTAATTTTTAGAAATCATGGAAACCAATATTAGTTTTTACTAACAATCAAAGTACCTGTTATATTCATAGATTCTCCAATAAAATGGCATACTTGGCATCACTGATACTATTAGAATGAGGAAAGAATAGGCCTCACTTTGGAAAGTATAATGCTGGGTCCCCTTATTTTAAAGAGTCCCTGATCCATACAAATCTTGTGTTCAGGGAATCTGCCTTCAACCTCTGGATATGGGCATGGCAGCAATCCATTGAATATCATGGACCCTACAAAAATCAGACCTGAAGGTAAGAATTTTATTAGCTATATTTTCTGTCGCTAGGTAGGTAACAAGGAAACCAAAAAGTGTTAGTAAATGAGTAATACCACTTTTTGAAATATATTATGCCATCTTTTATCACCTACGACGCTAAATTTAAAACACTTTTTAAACACTTAAAGCAGTGGCACTCAAAAAGTTTCTAAGTATGATAGCAATGTAGTCATATTTTTGGTGATTCAAAAAACTTTTTTCTTTCCTCTGGTCGGAAGTTGTCAGGATCTTCAGTGGTGGCTTGATCGATGCTGCGAATTGCGACCAAACATATCGAGTCACTTATTGAGGGTTCTGGCAGCTATAACTATCAAAACGTTCTATAAGAATATGCCTATTTTATCCGGGCAGGAATTTATTTTCATATGGAAATCGTCTGTGAAAGCATCAGAACAACTATATCTGAATATTGGTTACACGCAGTTTTTCATTGGTCCTTCGTTTTTCAGACCGGACATCTCCGTATGGACCGTCAGGCCACAGCTTGAACCACAAGCCCAACATGTACCTCTCCCCGCAGTGCTATCCCGACATGGCTTCCCCGGATTCTGCCCAGTACCGGTACTCCCCCAACTCTCATTTCCAACAGCCCACCGGCGACATTCAGCAGGCGATGAGCAACGTCCACGTCCAGCAACCCACGGGCAGTTTCCTGCAACCGATCGGCAACGTCCGACGACCGGCCGACAACAAGTCGTGGAACATCGCGCCGTTCACAATCGACCTGGAACCAGCTGCTGCTTTGTTGGATACGTATCACCAAGTGAATTTGGACGGCATCGGCCAGACAAAAGGCGCTTTGCCTGACATGACCAATTTGTCGTTGTCGGACATGGAGCCACAGATCATTGCGAACATGTCGGACAGTCTGACGACGTTAGAGAACAACGCAATCGATCAAATGTGCGAGGATCAGAATCAGTTTTAGTGCTCGTCTATGTGTCAACTCGTTGATGGACGTAGGACATTTTTATGGAAAACAGAAATGATATTGTTAGATTTAATTAAATAAAAAGCTATTTTAAAAGATCTAGGTAGACTCGTATTTCCTTTTTACAAGCTTTTATTTAACTTGTTAGTATACAGGGTGTCTACTTTTAAGTGTATACAAATCGATAAAAGATGCAAAATGCAAATCCAGGGATGGCTACGGTTTTTTTTATACCCCGATTTTCACAAAAACCATTTAGCGATTTTTTTTATTTAAAATCTGACACAACAGCATTAATGAGGACACCCCAAAACCCCCATATACTAAATTTGAACAAAAAATGTAGAGGGTGTTCGGTTCTACACCGTGTTAACGTTGAGCAAAATAGGGACTTCAAAGGCACCTGGCGAGTCAAGCGTGCCATGGAATTATTTCAAAACAATGGAAGAATTAACAGGACCACCCAAAGTGTTGATGAAAGAAATTGCAAGAAGAAATATACAGGATGTTTTTCCGATTTTTTTTCGAATTTTATGCTGGTCAAGTTTGCCTTGGATTATTGAAACAATATGTTACTAAATGTAAAATAAATTAAATTAAAAAAAATATTCATTCAGTCATTTACCTTGTGTTTACGAACAATATTCTAGTTTTTGTTAGGTAATAATTTTAAAAAATCTGTCCAGACAGTTTAATTCTTAATAAAAATATTCGCAAAAATCAGATCTGCGATGGAAATGAAAAAACAAGTCAATACAATAAATTTGACAGTTCTGTTAATCTTAATTTTTGGCCAACTTGACCAGCATAAAATTCGAAAAAAATCGGAGATTTGAGACGCTGTAGAGAAAAACATCCTGTATATTTCTTCTTGCAATTTCTTCCATCAACACTTTGGGTGGTCCTGTTAATTCTTCCACTGTTTTGAAATAATTCCATGGCACGCTTGAATCGCCAGGTGCCTTTGAAGTCCCTCTTTTGCTCAACTTTAACACGGTGTAGAACCGAACACCCTCTACATTTTTTGTTCAAATTTAGTATATGGGGGTTTTGGGGTGTCCTGATTAACGCTGTTGTGTCAGATCTTAAAAAAAATCGTAGCCGTCCCTGGATTTGCATTTTGACAAAAGTAAAAACGTCAAAAGAAGCGTTTTTTGAAGACCTTTCGAACAAAAAAAAGGTTTTTGAAAATATCACACAAAATAAATTTTTTATTGATTTGTATACACTTAAAAGTAGACACCCTGTATGTGGGACGAATCTTGCAAGCTGAATTAGAACCACTTCTTGGCTTTTGAGCTTTGCGATTGAGCTGAAATTTTGCATACACCTTTAGTTCTGGTGACAATACAATATGCAGTACTCAGTATTGTAATATAAGATGGCTGATGATGTATTTTTTTGTCAACCCCCTTAATATGGGTATCAAATGAAAGGGCTTGAAGAATAGAAAACGATAAAGTTAGCAACATTACACTAAAATCACAATTTACAAAAACTTGTCGCAATTTGGCATTGAATTATCCTAGACTTATTTAATTTGTTTTAGAACATGGCTTAAAAAACTTGTTTTTAAAAAGGTTTTTTTAATCTTTAATTTTTTTATTTTATACGTTTTAGTACATGGTTTAAATAAAAGCTGGTTTTTAACAAGGTTTTTTACCTTTCATTTTTTCATTACACATGCGCCTAACAATTTTACAATTTTTCTATTAGGAATTAAAATATGAACCTAATTTTTTTAAAAGCTATTGTATAAATTATGTTTAAAAAAGGGGTACTAATTTTATCCCCACGCGCGCCACTGGTGGATTTGAATGGGCACTTCTTCAGCACACCTATGCGTTTATAAACTAATAATGTTTCTAGGAACTTCAAAGTTTCTGTTCTAAAATCACCTTTCTATAAATTATTAGTTTCTCTAAAAAGACCGCCGACACTCTGTATACAACACTTTTCAAGATCACGATTTTTCTTTTTGGAAATCTGTATGACAACGTCAAATTTTATTATTTTTTTCTGGAACCATTTGAAGAGAATAACACGATGTTTTCTTTGACTGTTCCAGCAGATACACAAGCGTGAGTCCAATTTGAAATAAGATTTAAACATTATCCATATTTTCCGGCTTGTAGGCCTTTAAACTTAAAGGAAAGAGACGTCAAGCACACAAGAATCGACGACATTTACACTTTATTCGGCTTATACGAATTCAAGGAAGAGGTGGGACATGGATCATTCGGCACGGTCGTTGCAGCCGTTGAAAAACAAAATTCTAGAAAATGGGCCATCAAAATAGTGAATAAGTTCGTAGTGAGTATTTTAAACTTCTTGAATTCATAAGTAAATACTAAATTGGTAGTAACTTCGTAGGCAGGCCAAAAAATACTGGACGAAATCCAGCGCGAGATAAGAATATTGAAATACGTGGCGCACCCAAACATTATCCATTTGGACAGGATATACGAGTCCCCAAAGAAAATCTACATGGTTTTGGAACTCTGCAAGAAGGAGTTTTACCAGATTTACAAGAAGCAGAAACCGTTCTCCGAAAAGGTCAGCAAGAAAGTTATAAAACAATTGGTGAACGCTGTCGTCTATCTCCACAAACATGGTAGGAATCCGAACGAGTGTTTACCCAAAAACTCACGAGTTGAGTACATACCATCCTTTTTCCACGAATTCAGAATATTCCAAATGATTTCGAACCTATTCTGGAACTCCTTTTTCTATAATTAAATCACCATTGTTTTGTTTCGACCATCGAACCGTCGTCCATATAAACTCCTGGACAAAATTAACGCACCACTCGTATTTTTCTGGGTATTTTTATATTTTTCTATTTTTTCTCGACAAGTAGGCCATGGACCTTGTTTGACAGTGACAGCACAAAATATATAGGTAGTGACAGTTGTTATTTAAACTATATAACTAGAGTATCACATAACCTTGTTTTGACAGTAATTTGTATTAAACCTCGTTTTAGATTAAAACTATGTTAAAATTTTCTTAAAAAGTGCTGATTAAAGCAAAGTATCTGTGAAAAGCAAGCTTTCTATTGTGATTGCTTTTATCACATGCATGTTGGGAAGTTCATTTGCGAGTAAATCAAGTAAGTAAAATGAACCGCCAAAGAAATTTGTCAATTGAGGATGCAGTATACGAGCATCGACTCTCCTGGATGAAGGATATTCAATGAGATATGTTGCAGGTTTGTTAGGAAGCCATCATTCCAGCATCTGCCGCATGGTGAGACGACATAATGAGAGGGGCTCGTGCCATCGAAGACCAGGGCAAAGGCGAAAACGTTGCACTAATCAAACTGATGATCGTTTTTTGAGACGACGTGCTCTCAGACAGGAAAGCCATCAGCAATATGCTAAACAATGAATTAGCAGATGTTCGAAATATCGCTTATATTGTCTCGAACGGTTAGAATACATTTACATGAAGCTGGATTGAGCAACAGAAGACCGACCAAACAACCATTATGTTTACCAGAGAACACAAAGTTCAGAGATTGAATTTTGCAGAATACATCAGAATTGGATCATCAACGATCAGAAAGAAGTTCTGTTCTCCGATGAAACTAATGTTAACCTAAAAGCTCCAGATAGACATGAGCGTGTCTGGCGAAGGCGAGGAGAAAGGTTTGCCAGCTGCAATATATCTCCTAAAGTAGGTACCTGTTGGTGGTGGCTCTAAAATGTTTTGGGGAGAAATTTGCTTCGATGCTCGTACGGAGTTGGTCCCTATACGTAGGAGGTCTATTATGAATGCCCGATATTACTTAGACAACATTATTGTCAAACATGTACTGCCTTTTGCTCCATTTGTTGGACCTAATTTTTTATTCATTCAGGACAACGCTCGTCCCCATGTAGCTAGACAGGTTATTGGCTACCTAAATGATGTTAATATCCCTTTATTACAGTGGCCACCTAACAGTCCTGGCATGAATCTTATAGAGCATGGGATTATCTCAAAAAAAAAAAAGATTCGAAATCGTAGACCTCCTGTTGCTAAGGCTCTTGTTGAACATTTGATATCAAGCATGCCTCGACGCATGAATGCAATGATAAGAAGTAGAGGAGGACCTACACATTAGTGTTGACCCACATTGATTTATTCCGTTTTGCTGTTTTTTTTTATTTTTCATTTTTAATTTGGAGTTATGCTAGCTTATTTATGCATTTTCAGCAAAAACACATTTTTAATGAAACATTAAGGCAAATTAAGGTCATGTTAAGGTCATGTTTGACTAATTTATAGGTGTTCATTATCATTTCAATGTAACTTGTTTTAGTTTGTGTTTTTATTGTAAATATTTAGATAAATTAAAGTAGTGGGTTAATTTTGTCCAGGAGTGTATGTATAGCAACCTCAACTTGAACCGGTTGAGTCATGAAAATGCCGTTTCGTTTCATGGTTGGCCAAAAGATGTGTAGTTATGACTTGATAACTACACACTTTTGGTCCCGGGCGGGTAATGATGTTTATCAGTTTCCGAATGTATATATAGAGTGGGTATATTTTTCAATACCTAATCCTGGAAAAAGGAATTATTCGTCAATTATCGGTCAATATTATTCTTGTTTGCCTTTTAGATATTGTGCACAGGGATATAAAAATGGAAAATATGCTTATAGCAGGAAATCCGATAGACCCTCAAGACGAGTTCTACATCAAATTGTCGGATTTCGGATTGAGCATCATTAAAACGGGTTGTGGCCTGTCAGGCATGCTGAAGGATTATTGTGGCACCATCGTTTACATGCGTATGATATTTATTATATTATTATATAGCATTATTGTATAATTAGCACGGAATGGCATTTTCCCACGAGTATGACAGTTTGAAGCCGCAGGCGAGTCCTGAAAGTCATACGAGTGCGAAATGACCATTCCAACAACATAAGAGGTATTAAATTTAAGACAAATTTTAACAAAATATTGCTTGTCTATATGGACAATATTAGAATGATATACAGGGTGAGTTTTTTCAATGCCCACTATGGGGATCTCGGAAACTAGCAAAGCTAGAACAAAGGTTAAATGGGGAAAGAAGTGCAGTTTTGAATGCTCAATCTAATGCCCCTTTTGGATTTTCAAAAAAGTTCATGGCTCACTAGATATTTTGAAAAGAGTGATTTTTGCTATTTCGTCAGATCTCTTTAGCTCCGTTATTTCTGATTATACAGAAAAACTATAGAGACAAAAATTGTAGATAATTTTGGGCCAAATAAGATAATCTGATCCAATTTTTTATGTTGTTTGTGATTTTTGAGATATGACATAAACTTGTGTTTTTTTAAATGTAAATCATAGTTGGCTGTGGCCTTATCAAATCGGCACTAGTGCAGAAAAGTGACACTTTCTAAACTAAAATGCGTGCGGAAAAGTAAATGCGTGCGGAAAAGTGTCTTACTTTTCCGCACGCTTGTAGAAAAAATAGTGTTCCTAACTCTTGCGGAAAGTGTCTTTTCCACACTCAATTTCTTGGCTGAACTCCGCTACGCGTCGTTCAGCCAACTGCAATCGCGAGCGGAAAAGTGGCACTTTCCGCACTTGTTAGGAAATATACTATTCCAGCACCGGAAATTCTATCGATGAAATCGTACAGCGAACTGTGCGACGTCTGGGCAATAGGCATCATCCTCTACGCCATGCTGTACGGGAGGTTTCCGTTCCGTTCTTCGAACGAGAACATGCTGATCAAGCACATTTGCAACGACGAGCCGTCGTACGCCGGAGACACGACGATCAGCCTGGAAGTCGTCGACTTGCTGAAGCAGATCCTGAGCAAGGACCCGGTCAAACGGATCACGGCCCTGCAGATCAAGGAACACCCCTGGCTGATGGACAAGAGGGGGAAGAACAGGAAAGAGGAGAACATCATCGAAATGATGAAGCAGTGGAAGAGCGATCTGAGAGTGGTGAGGAACCTCATACATCTAAAACAGGGACTCTTTAAGGGGAGCCAGCATTGTACTTTCCAAAGTGAGGCCTATTCTTTCCTCATTCTAAATGGTATCAGTGATGCAAAGTATGCCATTTTATTGGAGAATCTATGAATGTACTTAACAGGTACTTTGATTGTTAGTAAAAATTAATAATGGTTTCCATAATTTCTAAAAATTAGACTTGAGAATGTTATGTCTACAATCTACAAGTGCGGAATATGACAACTGTCAAATCAAATTTATTTTATAATTGAAATTGATTTCCAGCAATTATTTCCACGAATTTAAGTAATAAGTATGGTAAGTCAGTGCTGATTTTGCTTATTTAAGAATTTGTCGCTATTGCACCTTGTTACCAGGTTCCTCAATCCATTTGCAATATGTACTTGAACTTTCTTTTCTTTCCATGTTGAATGTATCTACCCAAAGAACTTTCGCAGATTTCGGGATAAGATTAGGTCTAGTAGTTCTCTCCCTAGGTACCTACCTCACAAACTTTAAAATAAACTTGTACTCGAAGATAAAAACTCTTCAAAAAACGACCTGACTGAAGCTACCTGCTTAATAATTTAAAATTTACGAAATACGATTTTTGTTTTTATACGTAATGCCCACGTAATGGGAATGGGGAACTTGCACAAAAATTAAATTAGAAAAATATTACTTTAAAACGTAATTTAGTGCCATTAAATGAACCACAGTTCACAAAAAAAACTCATTTTTTATTTTTATGTAATAAATATAAGCAATTGAAAACTGCATAATTCAAATCATTCTTGAAATGCGCCCTCCTTGGTTGTGACGTCAACTATCTCGTTGGTGGTGGTGCCTCTGGTGGGCAGCGGCACCATGTATCAACTAATATGGGCGGCACATGTAAACAAACTACAGCACCACGCAAGCTTTGTTTAGAAAGACCAGGGACCCTTTAAAGTAAGGGGACCCAGCATTATACTTTCCAAAGTGAGGCCGTTTCTTTCCCCATTCTAATGGTCTCAATTAGAGGCCCTGTATGACACGAAAAGTGACAGTTATTCGTTTTAACAGAGGTTGGACAACAGATTTTGGCAGTTCTAGTAACATTGTTTTTATTATATTCTTATCTTGGCGGATGCCAGTTTGTCAACAAACTGTCGACAAATTATTGAGCGTGCTCAATTTCTTTTGCAAAAAGGAATGTTATCAGTTCAAAATAACATCTTGTGTAACAAGAAACTGCAAGAATTCTGAGCAGGATGAATTTTGCTTAACACCATTTCCAAAAAGCGCAGAAGAATGAGCGCGATGGTGCAAATGAAATACCCTAACATGAGAGTTGGAAATGATACGAAAATTTGCGAGGTAAGTAAATTTAATTACATAAGTATCCCTAGTTCCTTTTTATTTTTTGTTTGATCTGTGATTTTAATCTGCAGAATAATTTTCTTAATCTGCATCAGCAACATAACATAAGATACCTAAATTAATACCTATTAAATATTAGTACCTATTTGTTTTCAATAAAAGTCCATAAGGTTATACAAACCCCTTATTAGAATTCTTATGAAAATTTCCCAATGTGAAATAGATAAAATTAAAATGTTTGCCCTTCAAGGAGGTAAAACCTGTTAGGTATATTTACTGGACCGGTACAGGCATTTTTCGTTTCATGGAATAATAAAAATGTAAGTATATGTATATGGATATATTAGATAAGTTGTGCGTGACAACTTTGGATTGGTTTATAAGTAATATTTTGTTACTGCGTATAGGAAACTTTTCTGCTACAAAATTCTCATAACGAAGAGACGTATTCCAGAAAACTATACAGGATCTTCCTCATCAAAACTTCCACCTCCATAATTTTTTGACCTATTTTGTTAATTTTTTTTAAATTTTCGTTGCTTCTCGAAAGGAGAAAACTAAAAAAATACGAAAAAAGTTGTTTGCAATTAGAAAATTCTTCCTATCGTGAAATTTGGAAAGAGAGTGTAATATGTAATTCGTAAATACTTGTTCTAATACATTTTTTCGAAACCTCCTATAGGAAAAAACGCCACGAATAAATAGCAATAAAATACTTACAAAATCTTACTTCTAAGGATATTTTAGAATTTATAATAACTGTTAGAGAGAGGCAGATTTGAAGGAGCTTTATTTTACATCAAGACCAACAAAATCGGACAAAAAAGAAGTTAACACGGGTGGGAATATAAAGAACCCTTTTTGTGTAGTCAGTTAAATGTGTGAGCTTATATTCCATTACAAATTTCTTGCTGATAAAAAAATAGCATTTGATGGCAGCGTTTTATTATGTTTAGGTAGCTTAAATTTATAGTTCTTTAACTTTCACAGGTTCACTTCTCCGACATCGATTTTGAGTGTCAGGTTGTGCTGAAAAAAGGATCATCTCCTGCAACGTTTGATGAACGTGACTTTAGCAAGAAAGAACCATTATTAAATATGTATAAATTTGTGAGAACTTGTAGTAGTTTGATTTTTCCTATTTACTTGCAATAATATATCTTTGAAAACAAAAATACTGTTGTCTTCTTTATTGAAATGTAGATGATCTCTCTTCCATTAATAAGTTATTAACCTTTATTTTACAAAAAAAAAAGAATGAGAGACTAATATATCGATATTAAATATCTAGGTACTCATTTTTTTATTCAGCCTAATTCCTATTATTAGTGGTTGATTCATATTACCAAAACAAACTTTCCAACTTTTTGTTATGTACAAATTTTAGTATTAATTGTCTTAAAATTATGATGGTAGGTATAAGAAGAAAGTTTGAAGAAACGAAACCATACAGTAAAACCATTTAAAAGACCTTTTTTATTTTTAAATAAAAGTAATAAAAATTATTATTGCAGCTACGATTCCTATTGAAGAAATATTCGAAAGTTTGGTTAGTTGGTATGCTAGAGCCTTGTTTAATTTTATGTACATACCTATCTACATTAGGTACCTACCACCCTCCTACAAAAATTTAATAAATATTTTTATCCTGATATCCTAAAATTGCTGTTTTTTTTTGAACAAATTATATGTTTCTTCACTTTTCCATTCAAACTTCAATAATTATTATTAGTGAAGCTTTGCAAATAACATACTACTACCAACCTATTTACCTATTTATTGGTTTTATCTATATTTTTATACATTTTAAAGTGTGCCCTCATCTACCTACGCTTATGGCAGTTAACTGTCGTTAGCTTAACCTTAAAATCAAATTTTGATACATCATGCTGCTAGGGGAATGCTAGAAAGAGCGAAAAAATATATGTCTGTTGCAGAAAATGAATTTCATAGGGAAAATAAGACCCTCGCCAGAGAGAGAGATCCGATCATTGTCCAACCTCTGTTAAAACGAATAACTGTCACTTTTTGTGTCATACAGGGCCTCTAGTCTCAATGATGCCAACTATGCCATTTTATTGGAGAATCTATGGATATAACAGGTACTTTGATTGTTAGTAAAAATTAATATGATTTCTAAAAATTAGACTTGACAATGTTCTGTCAACAAACACAGAATATGGCAAGTGCCAAATGAATCAAATTTATATTATATTTGAATTTGGCTTCCTGCAATTATTTCCAGGAATTTAAGTAAGGTAAGTCAGTGCTGATTTTGCTTATTTGAGAATTTGTCGCTATTGCACTTTGTTACCAGGTTCCTCAAACCATTTGTAATATATATGTAGGTATAATAGGTACGTACTTGAACTTTCTTCCCTTGTTGAATGTATCTACCCAAAGAACTTTCGCAGATTTCGGGATGGACTAATAAGACTAGGTCTTGTACTTAGTTCTAATCATATAGTTTTTCTCGGTGCTCATTTTTGTAATTTTATTTATCTCCCAAGGTACACAAACGTAAAATAAACTTATAGTTGTAGATAAAAACTGTTTAAAGAAAGACCTGACTGAAGCTACCTGCTTAATAATTTAATATTTAGGAAATACCATTTTTGTTTTGAACTACTTACTTATACGTAATGCCCACGTAATGGGAATTGCAGGATTACTAAAGGTGAGACAAGAAAAATCTGGTTGCAATTATTGGGACTACTAGAGGCGGCCGCATTACCTTTAACTGACTATCTGGAAGTTTGAAAACTTAAAAATTGTGAATTATGATGGGAAATATTTTGCCTCCTTTGGAATCTATGGCACTGGCATGTCACATAAAACTTGATGGCAGTTGGACACTGACATATATAACATAACCTTGTACCAGCCCACTTATGTGGTCTCCTTGGAGATATACAGAAAACAAGGCTTCACTTCTCCTATGTGATAGACTGTGACATGCTGGGACCCATTATTTTAAAGAGTCCCTGAGAAAGACCAAACGAGAACGTGCTATCCTTGTCTGTCCGTCTTGATATTGTTGATAACGTTTGAAGAGTGTGTGCTGAATTAAATATTTATTTACATTGCGAGATGCGTAAGCGTACTAATTTTTTGTCCTGAGCAGCAAGTGTCACGTTTCTGACAGCAAATGAAATCCCACGTACCGAGACATACATCAGAACCCTCTGTAAATGGGGCGCCGAACTGTTTATTTTAACGTTCAATATCCATTCTCATCTTCTCTAATTCTGTGTAGCTGTCATTCCTGTCACTGCCTTCTGATCGATCGAGATATTTGACGTCACGACCATTCCCGCGCTTTACGTATCGTTTCAAATGAATAGCTCGAGGTCACAACTTTAATCATTTATTGCAAATTAAATATTGCGGTTTGAGGGCTAATATTTGGTATGTGCTCTTTTTATAGATAGGCAAATATATTAAAGAACTAAAAAAAAATGTTCAAGTTCCCCATTGTAGGATTACTAAAGGTGATACAACAAAAATCTGGTTGCAATAATTATTGGGACTACTACAGGCGGCCGCATTACCTCATCTGAGTATCCGAAAGTTAGAAAACTTAAAAATTGTGAATTAGGTATGGTGGGAAATATTTTGCCTTCTTTAGAATCTATGGCACTGGCATGTTACATAAAACCTGATGGAAGTTGGACACTGACATATAACATAACCTTGTACCAACCCCCTTGTGGTCTCCTTATTGGAGTCGACAGAAAACAAACTTCTCCTCAAGGCTTCACTTTTCCTATGTGATAGACTGTGAAATGCTGGGTCCCCTTATTTTAAAGAGTCCCTAATGTAAAAGGACTGAATGAGTAGCATCTAGTGATTAGTAACTTAGAATAGCTATTTCTATTACTATTTTGTTAGGAAGAATATCCCGTGTATCTAACTCATCAAAAGCAACATTTTTTAAAATATTTTTTCACACCAGCAATGCCGACCAACCCAGTTTGAGGTTAATCTACCCCCAATTATTCTGAGGGTAAGATTGTAATTTATTTCATGTTTTCGCGATACTCGCTACAAGGAAATTTCTATAAAACAATAGATAAATTTATTTTGATGATGGTGGATAATGAGATGTGGAATAATGAAGAGTAGGAATGTAGGTAGTAGGTATATTAAGAAAATTGTTGGCTGCTTCCTGTTTTTTTTTTATTCTCTAAGTGTAGCTAAATACGCTTAGTCGCCTACTTTTCTTAGTAGAAGAAAAGAAACAAAAACAAAAAACTGCTCAACAATAGGAACTACAGAAAGAAAGAAATGAATTAACAGAAGGAATAATGGAAGGAGTGTACAAATTGTGTCAAAATACATGTTTGTTTTATTGCTTGAGCCCAAATCATCAAAATATTCGATTATGATCTTTGCCAAAACCCTAAGCAAGCAACGAGTTTTCCCTTTTGCATTTACTTGGTCGATATTCCCCAAAGTCTATTAGACGGTATAAGTATTCAAGAGTTGGTAAAACTCTTTTTTTACGATAGAATGTAGATCACGATATGTGGTAAATGGCCAGTTAAAAATGGCCATAATTTAAAATGACAACAATGTTCCCTTTTTGGCTTTCTTTATTTTAGTTGACCGTGTAATTTTTTCAGGAAAATGCCGGAAATACGTCATTATCCGAATGCGACTGGGTGTCGGCAATTTTCGAAAATCCAGTCGATCTATCCGCCCACTCTATGATCTCTGGACTGTCTTCTTTGTGAAGACTCATTGAAACTATGTATATGTATAAATATATCAAGTAAATTAAAAAGGGTTTCATTTCAATCTTGTTTCTACATGATTAATTGGAAATTGAGCTTTTATACCTAATACATTTTAATAAGTTTTTAACACAGATCTACTTATAGAACTATCATTACTCAAAAAAGGAAAGTTACTAGGTATTCTGAATACGACTGCATATTGTAATAATTCCAATAATTAACTTTTCCACTAATTTAGCGGAAGCTTAAATAAACTGAGGATGGTATTTACTGAATGTTTATTTTCCAAAAATTTACAACTCTTATAAAAACGGATGTTGTGGGATGGTTGCACCATTTTTGCTGTAGGCTTAAAAATAAAACAAAAAACATATGAAACAATTTGTATCCATTGTTTATGTCATCCAAATAATCATACACGACAAGTTACAAATTCAAAATAATTCATTAAGTATTGAATTACAAAAATTATCTGAAGTAAAAAATATATAAAACTGTAAGATAGGTGCTATCACCCAACTTATGTTTGATGGAATGAGTGGCACCAAATGGTAAAATTATATACAAACCTCCGAAATATGATTAAATTAATTTAGTTGAATCGATGATCCAAATAAAATCTGGGAGTTTTCTATATAATCAAAATCAAACATTTGGCAGTGAAATAGTGCAGAGACTAGCACCGCTAAAGAAACTCAATTTCCCAAAACAACGAAATGAAAAATTACAATCATACATACAAGTAGAACACACGTACGGACGCTAAAAAACAGATTAGACTAAGTCCCTATATATTCAGCCTACAGTAGGTTCTTAACATTCTTTATTGCCCTTCTCAAATATATACTCTTGTTGAACTGGATAGACCATTACCCAATAATAGTCCAGGTCCAATTGATTTACTTCCAGAGGCCTCCTTTTCGGGAAACCGCCGATTGATTGTGACAGAAAAAAACTTTTTTGTACAAAACAAAATTCCAAGTTTGCGCACGGGTTCGACCGACAAACGCGGACGAGATGTATAAATCGCGACAGTTAAGTAATCTAGCCTTCTCTTTATTGACACACGTGTACTACATTGGCAAGCGCTTAGTTAATCTTAGTACTCACTAATCCATGAATGAGATCAGACTTTTTGGTTCAAAAAATTCAAAGGTTCAAATTCCTTGTTCAGAAGGTGGGTAAAATTCATAAAAAATAGCTCTGTTGTACGTCACTGCTTTTTATTCGTCTAGTCCGCGCCCGCGGATCGAACGCCCTCAAAATTATGACAAAACGGATATACTTAAACTAAAAAATTTATACCTATCTTTACATAATAAAATGGACATTTTTTACAAATCGAAGGGTTTCGGGGAGGGGTAGTAAGTAATAAGTTAGGAGGTCAGGTACCGCGTCACGTCAGTTCTCACGGTCACTAACAGAGTTTCGGCTCTACGACGTCGAGCGAGCGCGGGCTCGCTTGTGGGCCCTTCTGGTGTGTTTTGCGGGGGCACCACAAGGGAACCCGGGGGACGCGGGCGCCTAGAGGCTTAGTCCGTCACAGATCGCGATCACAGGGCAGACGGGCCCTTTTATTATGCGTCCTGGAACTCGTCCTCGTCTACCCCCTCCTCGCCCTCCACGTCTTCTTCGTCGTCCTCTGCAACAAACACGGCATTCGTCAGAAAAAACAACGGACACGTCATCAGCCGCAAAAATTCAAACTCTGGACATCAACCTACCTTCTCCCTCTATCTCATCCTCGTCGTCCCCTTCGGGGATGTCTTCCTCTCCCGTGTCTTCTTCCTCCTCGATCCCCTCCTCCTCTTCGTCTAATTCTTCTCCTTCAGAATTCGCGCCGTTTTCCTCTTTTTTCGCTTTCTTTGCGTCATCCGTTTTGTCCTGCAAAAAATGAATAATGGTATAATAATATGGTAAACATAATTCATTAATTATTGTAGCATCAAATTTTTGAGAGAATATTGAGTATTGCTTAGTAGTTTAATATTATTTGTTTATGGGCTCAACAAAATATATCAAGACTTCTATTTGAATTTTAAATTGCTTCTACATGATGGTTTTAATAAAATTTGCACAATTTTGTATCTGTTGGTATTTCTAGACAAATATGTTAAAACTGGAGCATTATAGCAATCTGAAATTTGTCTATTTTTGCCAGATTTAACAAAGATATTCAATTAAGAACATATTAACATTTTATAGGTAAGAATAATTAATTGACCAATAAAAGTTCTGCAGAAATTTATGTACTTAAAAGGAAAGTAGTCCGGTTAGGTAAATAGGTACATCTTTAATATCATATCCCACAATTAACGGTTTCAATACCTAACCACTATACTTTGCAATGGCACCCTAATTTATAGGGTGATCCCAGGTACAGAGGGGTGCGCCCATAAAAACCCCTAAAATGCGCGGGAAAACATCTGCCGTCCGTGGGGAAGCCAACTACAAAGGTCGAATTTGCCAGAACGCCTTTGCTAGTAATTTTAAAACTAAAAAGAAAGACAAAAGTTAAATTATGAATAAACGCGGTTTCGACGACCGGCATTTAATGGCGGCAAGGAAGTAATATGTAATCATGGCGTCTGTTATCGAAGAAAGGAGGCACCTGTGCGAAACCGGAAGTGCAGAAGAAGAGCGGGCATACTCAAGGTGTTCGACTTGGGCATTCTCTTATTTTATTACCTACAGAAAATGTGAGGTTTCTTTGGCGTCAGACAGAACCTTGCATTAAATCCGAATACCTATAACCACAGAAGATATACTACGAATCTGTGCTATAGCGATGCATTTATACCTAAATTGCATTTTGGAATCGGTTAGGTACATTTTGCCGCCTAAAAAGTGGGTATACAGACCAGGCCTGGCTTGTTTACAGGCGGAATGCCATGAATACTAATTAGTTTTTCAGAATTCCCTCAAATTTCCGCGTCCTTCTACCCATAAGAACCCCGGCGTACCTAATTAATATTAGGTAAAGAGAAGCGCATAGCCTCTAGAGGGGTAGGCGGAATTAAGAACCTATTGATTTCGCCATGTTGGATCCGAAAAGCGTGGGCCCTCGGTTCGAGGCTAGGCGATATCTGGCGGGATGATGCTTCGGTGCATGTTTATGAATTCGTTGATTGAAAATACAAAATAAATCCTCCAAACGTGTCGATATTCGTGAAATACGAGTAAAATACCGACTAAATCTGGCTTGGGAAGCGAAAATATCGCAGATATGAATAGTTATTCATAGAAACCGGTCACTCACATGGCAACAAGCGTCACTCTACTTTCGGAGAATATTCTAGCAAAAATCCCGCGCAAAACAACCGAAACACGACGCGATTTTATCGAATAAGCCTACCTAGATCGTTTTAACGGCGTTAAAAGGCAGCACCGACGAAATTAAAATAGAAAACACATAAAATGGTCAAAAAGTCGTCCGTGTCGGGGGCCGGCGGCATGTGGGCTTACCTCGGCGGCCCGCTTCGTGCCTTTCAGCTCGCATTTGGCGTCGGCTGCCGTCTTTTCGTTCTCCAGCTTGTCGACGGCGACTTCCTTGTTTTCTTTCGAACTCATTTTGTTTATATTTTGTCGGGGCGGGTGACTACTGACCGAAGTTGATACCGCAAAAGCTCGGAGCACTACTGGCCGGCTCAATCGCAGCTTTGTTCAAAAATTAATATGGCGCCGCTCAAAACGATTTCGGCCGTGTTCGCCCGATCGGTTGCCGTTCGTCGCCCGCCGGACTTTATGTTTTTGGTTAGCCGGAAAACGTTCGACATGTGGTTCGTTGTTTTTTAATGGCATTTGTTGGGAAATTCGACGATTTTTCTAAAAAATATTAATTTTTACGTTGTTCAAAATGAGGGTTTCGAGAGTCAAAGCGTCGATTTTGACTCTGCACCGAGATTAAGCCTAAGCTTTGGGTATGCTTCCGCTAGGGGCGCTATTTAAAAAATTTCCCTCCAAATTTATATTAAGCGTTTAGGGAAGTGAGAATAAATTCCTCTTTGAGGAGCATAGTGCTTTCCAATAATTCAATTGCCTTTTATTCTTGTTTACGTTATTACATATTTTTTAGCTTTAAAAATATCACCTTTGCTGGGCTATGGTGGTTGAATTTTGTAGTTATCGACCTTGAACCAGTTCAGAAGAAAATACACTAGACTATAAGCTGACCGAGCTTGGAATGATTTTTTACTTCGGAATTTTATAAAAAGCAAAAGTTTTATTATCTACACAAAGATGTTTAAAATTTCGTCGTCCTTGGCTTCTTCAACACAAGATTGGGAGACCGATCCTCTTAATTAATTTTGGCACACGATTTTTTTTATGGACATACTTACGGGACAGGTTACACATTTACAGCCATTTTTAATTCAAAGATGAGGAGAGCAAATTGTATATTGGTAATACCTATTTTATCAATGAATAAGAATGTGCTCAATCAAGTGAGAAATAAAAGATCATTTTCAATCATATAAAATGACCAGGCCTAAAGTTATTGTTCTTTTTTATTGTTAGTAAAATTAACTCTGTAGGTAAACGTTTGGAATTTGGAAGAGAGGAATAAATGTGGGATCGACTGGTATACCTACCTATACCTCAGCATTAGGTACCTACACATATTTTATACTTACCCAGGTAGTTTACCTCATTTAAACTTATGTCGATAGGCAACGGTAATTTTTGAAAGTAAAATTAAATTCCAAAAATAGAATCGGCTGGTATAATTAGATAGATTACTATGTATAGGTACCTACTTGTCTTAGGACGGGATAAACAAAAAGCTTTATTTTCAATAACAAAACTTTTATTAAGAAACACAGTTACACCTAGTTAAAAAATCATATAGGTAATTAAGTAGGTAGGATGTAGTTATGCAGGTAGGTATAGATACCTATATGTATGTACCTAAGTAGGTATATACCTACCTACCTATAGATTCGAACTAGCCTTTAAATTATAGCCTTTTTTAGCATTTATAGATCCTAGGTAGAATTAATAAGATACATATAATATATCATATATCCTACATAATATATTTCTAACCAAAAAGTAGGTACCCAAAAACAAAACAAATAATAATAGACACCCACAAAATATATACCTACGCTCCGCATAGGTAACGTGCTTTCAAAAATATAAGACTCAAGTAGGTAACTTTTTAAATTCAGGTATAGTAATAACCTAATACCTATCTAATAACAAAACTGTAAACATTAGGAATTTTGTAGGTACCATAAGTACCTATGCAGATAATATATATACCTAGGTATTACACGTGTATGGTGTATGTACTGGTATATAATATTACTTACAGAATACCTATTAGGTATTTTCTTTTTATTATAGGTAGTTCAGGAAATACCTATTAGGAAGAAACATTTTATGTTTATTCATATAAAATTGCATGATTAAATTAGTATACCTACTAAACCACATGTAGGTAAATATTCTTATATTTATATCCTATTATAATTATTAAACCCCAGAACTTTTCTAACACTGACCAAAACAAAATAAATTGAACGACATTTCCACATTACGCCTAGCCTCGAACAGTAAACATGTTTACAGTTTACTTACATAATATGAAATCATATTAGAGGCAGTAGATGCAGTACAAATAATCTATTTAAACATTTGAATTTGCCGCCAACATCAAGACATTCGACTATTTCCGGCACCTATCACCTTCTATCTTTGTCGTTCATTAAACCGTCCTTTTCGCGAGAAAACGTCAAAAATGGTGAGTATTTGACAAGTATTTGGAAAAATCTGCTAACATCTCAATTGTTAATGACTTTTTTGTGTAGTTTTTTGCTTTCTTAATTTATTTATAGTAATATTAAAGAGTTCCTGTGGATATTTTCTTGTTATTTAATCCAGAAATGTCCTACAATAAACATTGAGGTTATGTTTTTAAGGATTTCAATGTTTTTATTGTAATTTTGGGATTCCTCAATTTTTCTTTAAGTCGTTTTTGTTTTAGGTTAACGTACCAAAACAGCGCAGAACCTTCTGCAAAAAATGCAAGGTACACAAGCCCCACAAAGTAACGCAATACAAGAAGTCGAAGGAACGTCATGCGTCGCAGGGTAGAAGACGTTACGACAGAAAACAACAAGGTTTTGGCGGTCAAACCAAACCTATTTTCCGTAAAAAGGTAAGTTTCTATACGTACCTTAAAAACCAGTCCTCGAATTGTGATTTTTCTAGGCAAAAACCACCAAAAAGATCGTGTTGAGAATGGAGTGCACAGACTGCAAATACCGCAAGCAGATCCCCCTCAAACGTTGTAAACACTTTGAACTTGGTGGTGACAAGAAACGTAAGGGACAGATGATTCAGTTCTAGGCTCACTTGCGACTGTATATTTGAAGTTAATAAATAAAACACCTTTTACATTAATATAGTGTTTTATTTCAGAGTAATAGAACTTTTTAGGGGTAGGAAATGTCACGAACTTAAAGAACTTTCACTAATGTCTGTAGCAAGGGGTGGTGCTGGTAAAATCCCGCTTGGAGTGCTGAAAGTATTTCAAAGCAAAATTCAGTGTGCAAAGTTAACTTTTAAACATTGCTTTACTTACTTTAAAATATCAGGATTGACGCCTTCAACCCGCATTTTCAATTTTACTGCTTGTTCTGGCACCCCGAATTGTAACATTTTGAAGAATTTTTTGTAATCGGGATGTTCACAAGCTTTAATGCCATCCAATGTTGAATTATTTGTTTCTTCCTGTTCTTGTATTTCTTGCTCCTGTTCACTATCAGTAACAACTGGTAAGTCTAAAGCACTTTCATTATTAGTTTTTTCTTCGACATTTATAGGGTCACTTTTAGATGGTAATTTCGAGTTTTTTTCTAGCCCGTTGATAGAGGAAAGCTAAACAGTGAAGTAACAGAAAAATCAAAAACAAAATAATGTGTTCCAATATGGTTAAATATTTCCTCTATAAAATAATGCAGAAGGGCAATCACAAACATGTATTTCATAATAATATATCATCTGGCGTTCCAAACCTTTTACTTTTATTATTATAGGCTGCATTGATGACTGGCGAGTATGAAACACATGAAAAGCCACTAATTTTCCTAGCGGCAGTCAACAGCTCTTCTGCATTAATATGGAAGTCACCCATGAAACCTTTTGCAATTTTTCCTAGTAGGTACTTACTTGCGATTCGAGTATGAGGAGCGAGGCCTCCACCTTTTGCATCTTGTATTCGAATTCCATGAAACGAGACTCGCAAGACTGTGCGAATTTGTTTAGATACGACACCGTGTTCATTACGAATTGATTAACAAAAGCGATGGTACGTTTTTGTTGGATCGGTAAGATCTAGTCGGAAAATTCGAGTGAAAAATCTTCCTGGGAAATTCCGAGGGGTGTTGCCCAACTTACCTGGGTGTAATCCGCGTCCGGATCTACCGCCGGCAATTCGTCACCTTGCATTTCGAATGGAGACCATCAGGCATCAGGGTCCTCGAATTCTCAGAAAATTAACAAAGAAAATTCTCAAAATTTCATCAGGGTTGACATTTGTGATTTTCGGCAAGTCTTTTTTGTTTTAGTTTAGCGCCATCTCTGAAAATCAAGCGAAAGCCCTTACCACAAAATATAAAGGAAAGGGTAGATTACTAACCACAAAATATCAAAGTAAGAAAGTAGGTTCTTCCCAAGATCCGTAAAGTAAGAAGATACTCACTTATTTACGTAGAAAGAGAGGGACAGAGCGAACCACAGAGATCGTATATACATAGAGTAATGGAGTTTCCGCCATTAGGCTAATTTTGTACGACGCGCTGGGGCCTGCGGAGTTTGCTCGCTGTTTCGAGAATAGGAGGGAAACATTCACTCATTCCATCTCTATCCTGAAATCGCGTGTCTCTCCCTTGATCTTAAAAATGCGCAATCACTCTGAGCCATAAGTCAACTTGATTTTAAATGCGCATATGTAATGGGCCCCAAAAAATATATATTTATTTTTTGGTCATTGATTTTCCGCGCACCCTATTCATAAAAAACACTCTTCGTATATCACAGCCCTCGTAAAATAAACTAGACTGCTTTTCCAATAGAATCATTTGTCCCACTTATATACATATACATATATGTCCCACCGAAAGGTCAGCCATATTGGGCGCATACGTCATTGGATGTCAAGTGCCGAGGGCCGTGGTTGGCCGTTGTCAAATGTCATTTTGTGTTGCCACCACAAATTTCGCTTTTCTCTTAGAATGCACTCTAAATCCCCTAGAATGCACACAATATGGCGGCAATCCAGGCGGGCGCCAGAGCCCTCTGACGGATGATGGGTCAGAATTCACATGACGTCATCCAGAATGCTCAGTCTCTCAACGGTATGTTGATATAGCCCCATATATAAATCTCTTGTCTATGGATATAGCAGAGGGAAGAGTTCTTATTATCCAGGAACCCCAGCAGAGAGTACTCCTAATTCGGAGTTTTGTAAGGGTGAGAATTATTATTATATACTGCTGTTAATTCTGCTAAACTACATTTCTAATAGAATTCGGATACAAAGTGCAAATTCGGCACGCTTGCTTAGCAAGTGTTCCGTTATTTGATCGTTTTCAATCAACGTGCTCCTGTGTCACACGAAAAATTGGCAAACCGCAAATATTCGTGCTCCGTGTCGAGAGTCGAACATGCGCACTAGGCACTATGAACAGTAAATTAGCGGAAAGAAATAATTTAAGTTAAAATTTGGTTTTGAGTTTATGTTTGTATTTTCATGTTTCCGCTTGGTTTTGTAAAATATAAACCCTATACCCTACCTTGATATTTTACTTATATAAAGATAAACTCGTAAATGCGCATGCGCAGATAACAAGCATTGGAGACTTCTTATCAAGGAGTTTGGACATACACCTTCTTTATGCCTCCACATTTATCTGACCCCCCACCCTTTTCCCTATCTGCCGTTAGTAACTTGCAAAAATCAATAATCTAGTTATTTTCGCTTCTTTAGAAAGGTTACATATTCACTTTGGACCACAGAATTAGAGCTGGCTTTGGACCAGATTATTAACAACTCAACCTAATGTGAGCTAACTGTCCTCGCCCGATTTCCCCTTCCACACATTCGTCCTAACCTCCCCTTTTTGAGTCTTCCTACGGTCGCCGAAGGGGCAGGTCGTCGATGACCGGTCCATCCGGCGACTGAATGGTGGTGCCACGAGTCGCTATCGTTTCCTCTGAGTCGACGGGCAGAGGAGGGCTCCGGGGAGGGATAGCAGGCGGGATTACAGAAACAAAACTACAAGGGATGTAACTGGTACCAGGTACCAGGTGGCAAGGACGCAGCGACATATTTGATCCAATAACGGAGATAAACGTGGAGGATAACATTTGAATCTCACAAGAGATAAGATACAATCAAGAAAGTCAAGACCTGAATGGAACAACCCTCAGAAAAATAACCAAGGATAGAGGGAAAAACAGCCCCAAAATACATACATTTGTAGTCAACCAACATCTTACGCAAATTTACCGAAGTAAACAAACATTAGGCCCGTGTGTACAACTTTTACCTGAGATGGGTTATGTCCTGAGAAATATCAATTTAGCCACATACCACACACTTTCTGCGTCCCATTGTATACAAAATCAGTCACTATATCCTAAATACTAATAAATAGCCTTTAAATTCACAGAAAAACAATTAAAAACGGGAAAAATCCATACGTAAACAATCGGAAAACTTGACATGCTGGGCATACACAAAACAAATATCGCTGAGTTAACGGACGCGGCGCCCGCGGCAGCAAAAGCAGCGTTGCCATTTCGGGCGGTTTGAGGTATCTGTGACGATTTTATTAAAGTGATAACTAGATACTATAATTACACTGCAATTTAGTTTTAGCTTAAAATTGTTACAAACAAGAAATTAATAACTACATTTGTTAATTTGGCGTTATGGGAGGAGTGCCTTCATTGAATCTCATTATTAAACCCTTCTGTTTTGAAATGAAATGCTGTAAACAATGGAGTACGCGGCATCACTCAAAAAGATGTTGGCTTTGTTTACTTTTTGTTCTTACTCCCTCTATCCTTGGTTATTTCTCTGAGGAATAACCTATTCACGCCGTCTGAATAACAATATTTTTTGCTAAGATTCCATAAGAATAGAAAATATTGAAAAGGGAAGAGCAAATTTGAAAAAGGAATAGCTGACACGAAAAAATCAAGGCTAGACTCTTGTACTTAATTTGCTGCCTTTCCTCCCTTTCCTCTCTCACCCCCCCCCCCTTCCTTTGAAAATCCTCGAATGCGAATGTCCTAACCTTGCTATAAACTAACCTTGGACGCTGCGTCTATTTCAGAGAAATTGAGTATGAGCGTCGATGATCCATCCATGATGCATTGACGCATCCTATTTCCAGGCAAAGTAATGGCCGCCATATTGTCCTCACTTTGACGTTTGCAGTTTGTTCTCAGCGGTAGTTGTTGTATTTTCAGCAGAGAAGTGGTCAGTGTTTTTGGAAAATGTCTTGTGCAATACCAAGCTGTAAGAATTATAAGTCTAGGAGACCTCCGGGAGTATCATTATTTCGGTAAGTTTAGTAAAAACAATCGCCGAAATTTTGGGCACCATAGGCGCGCATCTGTATAATTTTAATGATTGAATATGTGGTTAAAAATTCTTAACTTGGGGACTGATTGGACTTTGAGTCCAAATAAATTTGTTTGTTCAAAACATTTTGCTGCTGATGCCTTTACTGTGCATCGTGACGAACGAGGACGAAGACCTCGAAAGCAGTCTGCAGTGCCAAGTCTGTTAACAATGATACGCCCATGGATGAAGTTATTCCATTTCTCCTCTGGTCTATTTGAAAGAATCTATTCCCAAATGGCGGCTGCGCCAACAGGTGTGCGGAATTTTCCCGCCAAGGGGATGAGACTGCCTGTTGTTTTATATGCCCTGCTATTATGGCCTTTTCGTTGATTGGGGCCTTTTACAGAGACAAAGGACTTTTAGCAGAGAACAACTCTGCTTTTAGTATATGATCATTTCCAAGAGTCATTTCAGTCAGTTCACCATTGGAACAACAATAGACAAACCAAAATGTGCCTCTGCTGGTTTGTTTTGTAGGTTGCCAGAAGTGACGAGTTTTATAAATAAAATTTTCACATTTCAAGTGAACGAACAACCTAACTTTTTGATTCCAAACAATGTATTTATTTACGTTTTATTTTATCATATATAATTAATTTTATTATAGAATTTACGATGGATCAAAAACCTAGCTTAGATTTAGTAGTGTTGGCTGTTTCTGCTTTGTACAACAACCCGAACAGAAGTGAAAAAGAAAAAGCATCACAATGGCTTTTGGACCTCCAAAAATCAGTAATGCCACTTTTGGATTGCCATATTTTTCTTTTATAAAGTTACACCTAATTTTAGGTACATGCTTGGACAGTAGCAGACGAACTCTTGCACCACAAGCGGGACCTGGAGTCTTGCTACTTCGCAGCACAAACCATGCGCACGAAAATCCATCAGTCTTTCCACGAGCTTCCACTGGAAGTCCACGATTCCCTCAGAGATTCTCTGTTAGATCACATTAGTCAAATAAACGAAGCTACCAACACTGTTATAGTTACTCAACTCAGTTTGGCCTTAGCCGATCTTGTCCTACAAATGCCAGCTTGGAAGCAGGCGCCTCTAGATTTAATAGGCAGGTTCTCGCAAACAAACATCTGGCCTCTATTGGAAATTTTGTCTGTCCTACCCGAAGAATTAGAAGGCCGTTCCGTGCGTCTAGGCGAAAACCGAAGAGCCGAAATTTTAGAAGATTTAAAATATTGTGCTCCGACGATTATGGAATTTTTAAAACACTGTTGTGGTACGTACGGTAATAGTCTTGAGGAAAACGTGCAAATAAATGTAAAAATCATACGTTGTTTTACATCGTGGATTTCGGTGGGTGCTTTAAGTCTGCAGGGACTGGCGGACAGTATAGTGCTGAACCGTGCGTTTCAAATTTTGAATTACAAACCGGAAAACGGGAAAGCGCTGGCGGGGGTGCTGCACGATGCTTCAACCGACTGTATTTGCACGCTGCTTCAATGTTTAGAAGACAATAACAACCAACAAGAACTAGAAAGCTATTTGTTCAACAACATAGTTAACTTAGAAATCCCGTATCACATGTCCGTGGCCAGTGAGGATCAGGGAAAGAGCATGGACTATTGTAGGTTGTTTACGGAGCTAGCGGAGTCGTTTTTAGATAAAATGATATCGAACAGCACGCCGAAACAAATGCATTTCTCTGTAAAAGTCCTAGATTTAGTTTTAATGAGCGTCGGCCACCACGATTACGAAGTGGCCGAGATAACTTTTAATTTGTGGTACGTCTTGAGTGAGGAACTCTACCAGAAGAATAACAAGGAGATAACCGAACTGTTTAGGCCTTATGTCGCTAGATTGATAGCGGCGCTATGCCGACATTGCCAGATGGAGCCGGATTGCGAGGGAGTGCTGGAAGACGGGGATGAGTTCAAAGATTTTAGGATAAAAGTGTCGGATCTGATCAAGGACGTGGTTTTCATCGTGGGGAGCAGCAGCTGCTTTCGGGAGATGTTCCTCAATTTGCAAGGGCCCGGAGTCACGTGGGATCAGAGCGAGGCCGCTTTGTTTGTTATGCAAGCAGTGGCCAAGAATGTTTTACCGTAAGTAGTTAAGATTCTAATGGGATCTGTATGATAAAATCTATAATCACTATACGCGACTGAATTTAAGATGCCAACGCCCCGACGGGCACTATGCGAACTAACTATATGGGCCATTGTCACCTTTAGCTTTGGGCACACTTTGGGTTTACACTGCGTTGTTCTTTGTCCTTGTCATCTTCTATATATTTTGTGGTCGTCTTCGTAAAGTTATTTGGTTATTAAGTAAAAGTTCCCCCCGACAATCGGCGCCCGGAATGTAATTAGATCCAATTACAATTCCTTTGATATTTTGAAATGTAATTGAATTACAATTACAATTACTTGTATTTGGAATTGATATAAACAATTACTTTTTCAATTACTTCTTGTTTGCTTTATTTTCATTTAAATTTATAGACACCAAAATAAGGTAGGTACTTACCTAGTGACTTAAAAAACCATAACTGATAACTTAACTATATTAAGCATTATTTTTTCTGCGATGCAAAAAAATTCTAGTCTTTGTGTCTTTGTAAATGGCAAATATTCAAATTAAAATAAAATAAAATGTACAGTATTTTAATGAACAAAACGAATTATATTCAGTAGGTAACAGTATAATATAGTAATACCTATGTCTAAAAACACAATGGCCTCACAGAGTCACAGCTCAGTTTCTATGAAAATAAAACTGAAAATAAACGGCTATATGAATAGAGAAATAAAATAAATCTTTTAAAATGTATACAAAAAAATCTTAAGACTGTGCCATATGGGCTTTACAAGAGATATAAGAAAAACAAAAAAAGAGGCCTCATTGCTAAGACAATAGTCAATACGAATTGACTATTAATATAGAGATAGAGAATACAGAACAATCATTATGACTTGCCAGTGACGCGTAAATAGTAAATGGGAGTGGCATAAGGAAGAAAACATTATTGCGGACTTTGTCCAGGTTTCCCCGATTAATCAGCTCGGGCCGTCGCCGGCCGGCACCGCAAGAGGAGATTGTGTAAGTAATTGTAATTGAAAAAGTAATTGTAATTGGACAAGTAATTGTAATTGGAAAAGTAATTGTAATTGAAACAGTAATTGCATTAAAGGAATTTTAAAAAGGAATTGCAATTCTCAGAAGTAATTGATTTTAAATTACAAGTACAATTCCTTTTCAAGAAGTACTTGATATTAAATTACAGTTACTGTCTCTATTTCAAAAGTAATTCCAACCAAGTACAATTCCATGAAAAGGAATTAATTGACAGTTCAATTACTTTCGCCTAATTACTTGCCCAGCTCTGCCACCACCCTAATCGGTGATAACCACAAATATCGCCATGAAAAGTGAGGTGTCAAAGGAAATTTGAAAATTCATTTTCTCGGAAACTACGCCCGAGCACCAAAAACTAAGGTCAGATTCGTGTTCAGGGACCTCGAAAATAGGGGGGTAGCCAAAATTTCAAAAAAATCGGGGCAGACATACACCGCGGGAAACTGTACTTACCGGTTATTATAAAGTTTAAACATTATTGTTTATGATTTATGTAATTGCAAAGACAACAGGCAACTAAAAATGAACTAAAAGCAGAATTCGAAATAGAGAACTTTGTTGGTTAAATTAAATTGATTCGAAACTTGTTCCATCTCGAAAATGTTTTCAGGAACAAACGAACAAAACATGTTTAGGTTAGGACCTCGGCGATCGAATCAAGGCAGTTTTTCGTCCGAATCTCGCACTAAAACTTCATAATTACACTGCATAACACTTTAGCATGTTCAAATTCCACTTCTGATAACTGTGGGAGGCCTTTTGGGCGTGGTATAATCATAATAAAAATCACATTTTACTTGCTTTATTTCATTTTCTAAGAACTCTTCTTTAACTCTTCTCTCTTTTTTGGCACAAGCGTGGCGCTAATATTTAAACATTTGAATTCAACTGTTGTTATTTACCACATTATTATAATAGTCAACTTTAGAAAATAAAGCTTTTTTGATTGATTTTGAACAAAACAAAAAACATAATATACGGATCAACAAAATGGCATGGCCCATAGACTTAGTTTAGCATTGAGCCTACAGGGGGCGTATTTCTTATATTCAATCGCGTATAGGCGATTTAGAGTTTAATCATTCTTAAAACCAACTTTTTGTCCCATTTTTTATTTTTTTGAAGTAAAAGTCACACGCTATCATCTTCAAACGAACAGTGTATAGCCAATTTCGAATAAAATGAAAACTAGTTTTCCCAAGGTTTTTATAGGAGTTTTCATTTTATTCAAAATTTACTAGTTTTTTCATAGAAACATTTAGGTGTACGAATATAAAGCTCAAGAGAGTCAGAATGATTTTTGATCAGTCACTCTGCGGGAAATTTTGAATTAAAGCTGGATTTATAGATTGACGTAACGTAACCGTAACGCAACCGTAAGAAGTTAAACATACAAAAATAGACCGGGCAATTTCTAGATTTACGTAACGTATGCTGTATCGTAACATTTCCGTAATCAGTTCGTCAATTTTTAACTTCTTACGTTACGTTCTTAGGTTCGACCATTGAAAATATTGTATTTTATCGATAATACAGAATACTGATATTTTTTTACGTTTTAACGGTTTTTTGTCCCAATGCTTCTAGTACTTTGGATAAGTATTTTATTAATCATACATGAAATATTAACACAAACACGTTTAGTCCAATCCACTGCCCTTGGAACAAAGAAATCGTAAAAATATATACAGGGTTTTTCAGAAATACCTGGCATAACTTATTAAGCATTGTATCAATGAATTTAGAATTTATATAACTTTTACATTGCTAAATTGTTGTTATTAGACCTCCGTCTCCGTTTAAATTTATGAGACATTCAGAAAATAAACCAACGCCAACAGGGTGTAGGTATAATCGCATTTGCCTTGGATATCCAAGCGTCATGTTTGTTTACTCGAATGTTACAGTCGAAGCTGTCACTAAACTCGTTCAAAATGAGTCGTTTTGAAATGTAAACATAGAAAAAATCAATACAGAAATTATTAAATCGTATTCGTGAAATAATCTCGACAAATACCACTCGTGTCGGAAATTTTTCTAAATAATTTTATTCTCAAGCGCTATTTTGCCCATTAGCAAAACTACTCGTACAAATTGGGCTTTTATTTTCAGAGATAAAAGACCATGTGTCGAACTTCTACTTTATACTAGGTACATGCGTGGCCTCATAAATCGTTCCACTAGGCATGAGAAATAAGCAAGAAATCAAGAATTTCGAGTAAGTGCGGCAACGTAATGCATCTATAAATTGAAAATTCTGCTCTTTAAGTTAACACTATGGTTGCGTTACGTCAATCTATAAATCCAGCTTAAACAAAATAGCGCAAAAATAACATTTTGACAAAAAGCTATACAGGGTGAGTCTTGTCTTTCTAGCGCAGGACTCTAACAGTGGGTGATATTTTAAAATGAAAATTTCATATCGATATACAATTAATGCTTTATTTTCAAGATTCAGGGCTTTACAATTTTGGGGCCCAAATTACAGGTTTTTTATTCCTTGTACTTTGTTTAACATAATTCATTTTGATCGACATATTTCTTGGTTTACACCATATTTTTTCCTGAAATTAGAGACGAATCTATTACTTAGAGGGTGTTTTTTGTTGAGTTAATATCTTTGATCTCCGTGCCTCTACCACTGGTTGGTTGCATGGAAATAGCGAAATTAACACATATAGTGTTGTTACCTACTTGGGCATATTTCAAATCGAAATAAATTTTAATTTCAATATCTCCATTTGTTTGGAAGACCCAAAAATATCCAATATAATTTTTGAAATCTTCTAACACCATGTACCTTGAAAATGAAGCGTTTGTGGACCTGTATTGAGGTAAAATGTTCGTTTTAAAGTACAGTTTAAGATAAACCGGCTTACTTTTCCCACCACTTCCAGCACGGAAAACGAGGTGGTTCCGAAAGTAGTCGAGGGCATTCTTGGGGTACCCGACGCCACCCACATAGCCGTCAAGCACACCTCCATCCTCCTGCTCGGCGAGCTGTGCGAGTGGATCGAGAAGCACACCAACACGCTCGACCCCATCCTCAACTTCCTCGTCTGCTGCCTGCCGCTGCCTGGTACCGGCCCGGCCGCGGCCGCCGCCCTCCAGAACATCTGCACGACGTGCGGCGAGCACATGGCGCGCCACGTGCCGATCCTCGTGCAGCTGCTGCACCAGGTCGACACGTTCGCGATCACCAACGTCGCTGTCGTCGGGCTGCTGAAGGGCGTCGCTTCGATTGTGGGCAAGATGCCGCACGGCGACGTGGGCGACGCGATGCGCGAGCTGTGCTACATGCAGGTGAACCCGCTGGTGCAGCTGATCGAGCAGGACGTGGTGCCGATGAAGGGGACGAAGAGCGACCCGACGCTGTGGCTCGACCGGCTCAGTGCGGTGTTTCGGAACGTCAACGTCACGTTGAGCGAAGGTGAGTTTTTGTCGCCTTTAGAATGGGGAACTTGAACATTTTTTTTTATCTCTCTATCATATTTGCCTATCTATAGAAAGAGCACATACCAAATATCAGCCCTCAAATCGCAATATTTAATTTGCAATAAATAATGAGCTCCTATAACAAATTTTTTTTATTTTTGCAATGGCTAGATATCGCCTTTAATCGTCCGGAAACACTAAAAAAAAATATTTTTTTTGTGGTAGTTTAGTTGCAAAATTGAGTTGAATACGTAATGAAATGGCTGTGACGTAGTTAGCATTAATTTAAGAACCGGCAACGTCGCCTTCTCCCCTCTTCGTCTTCCGTCAAATAAAATAACCTGACAAGGCCTGTTAACCTTTATAAATGCAACCTCTATCAAACTATCAATAGTTGTCTGAAAACGTTTCTACCTGCGAAGATTATCAGCCCTTTGCCCAATGCGTTAGAAGAAAATAAGCAAGTGATCTTTAGTTATTTACTAGTTTGCGCGACGTTATAATAGTCATGGAGGTTGTTCGTTCCCTCTTGTGAAAACTCCAGCAGAAACTCTGGAAAATTGTTTTTATCGACACCGACGAAATTCGCCGAAAACGGTGGTTGGAAACAGTTGGCCTTCCAATGAAGAAAACGTTTTTGTATTGTTGCGAAGACCATTTCAACGTAAGTACATATTATCTGTTATAGATAGTTTGAAGCACTTTTACTTCTTTTTTAATACTTACTTACTGTCTTGGGGTTATAAGACTACATCTATCTGAATGTAATAAACCTCAAAATAACCCCTGTTAATAATTTTTATTACATATAGAGATTAAAAGTTTATAATAATATTAAGTATTTATAGTTTATATTATTGTACTCGTAAATCAATTCTTTTCATTATAAATTCAAAATTTTATTTCATATTTATCATACTCTTTAATCGAGCAACTTTTATTTATTGTGTATTTAAAGTTACATTTGTCTTTTTTTTTTAGCTTGAGCCTGATGGTAAGAATTGGATGTTCTTCAAAACTGTGGGAAGCAAGATTATCTTGAAAAAGGAAGTTGTGCCTCAGCGCTACATAAAAAGCAAACGAATTGCTTCCCTTCCAATTCATGTAGAGAGGATAATAAGACGAATTCGAGAATTTGCAATGCTCAATATACATTCGAGGGTAAACCATCAATTAATATGCCTTAAGTTAAATAGTTAAGTTATATTGTAAATTACAGCTCAATAAACTGTAAATTATGTTGTGTTCATTCTTCCCCTAATTGGTTACCTTTTTATAGTAAAGTTTGAATAATAATTCATGTCTAAAGTGATATTTTCATTTTCTTTTTGTTAATGACAAATATTCAGAACCTAAAAAGAAGAAACGTACTACAATCATAGCAGAGAGACCAGAGAGGCGGGCAGGGACGCAAACCCACGGCTCCGATTTGGACAGCGAATCCTGCGCGGGAGACATGTTATGTTCAAAATCAATATAACATACGATTTTCTTCATGTGCATAGAAATTTCATGTTGCCACAAAAAAAATTACCTACTCACAAAGACAATTCATTACCGTAAAAAAAGTAAAAAACGTAAATTGTAATATAGCTGAATATCTAAAATATGGGACATTCCAAATGTCAGAAACTGACAAACATATAACCACAGAATACCCCGATAATCTATAAGTCGCCATTTTTTTCGTATACTAGTGCAACTCCAGTTTGCAAACAACAATGAAATTATGATGTCATGTTCAGGTCTCTAATATTACGTTCTTCCATGTTCCACTAAATCTGTTTTGCCCAGGGACTTTTTAAAATAAGGGGACCCAGCATATCACAGTCTATCTCATAGGAAAAGTGAAGCCTTGAGGGGAAGTTTGTTTTCTGTAGACTCCAAGGAGACCACAAGGCATATTCTGTACTTGTAGACACAAATTGTCAAATCTAATTTTTAGAAATCATGGAAACCATTATTAATTTTTACTAACAAATAAAGCACCTGTTATATTCATAGATTCTCCAATAAAATGGCATACTTGGCATCACTGATACCATTAGAATGAGGAAAGAATAGGCCTCACTTTGGAAAGTATAATGCTGGGTCCCCTTCCTTTGAAGGGCCCCTGGTTTTGCCAGAGGAGACGTCAGGCATATAATTCAACTTACAAAAATTCAACACCGGATATAATAGAAAGATAGAGTTTACGAATCCTTACCTGTTCCTTTCAGGCGAGGTGCACCCGTGCAAGATGGTGGTACTGGAGATTTGGCCGGCCCTGTCCCGCGCCCTCACCAAATACCAAAACGACAGCCGCATCATGGAGCGGTGCTGCCGCAGCGTCCGCTTCATGCTGCGCTGCGTCTCGCAGCAGCTGCGCGAACTCCTCGAGACGCTCGTCGGCCAGATCGTCCAGATCTACTCGCTCCGCAAGCACTCGTGCTTCCTCTACGTCGGCAGCATACTGGTCGACGAGTACGCCACCGACCCCAACTTCGTCCAGGGCCTGCTCGACATGCTGCAGGCGTTCATCGAGCCCACCTTCCAGATACTGCGGGAGGAGAACGGGCTGCGCAACCACCCGGACACGGTCGACGACTTCTTCAGGCTGTGCGCGCGGTTCATGCAGAGGGCGCCGGTGGCGTTCCTGCAGTGCGCCGCGCTGGTCCACATACTGCAGTGCGCGCTGCTCGCGTCCAGCCTCGACCACAAGGAGGCCAACATGTCGGTGATGAAGTTCTTCTACGATCTGATCAGCCAGGGGCAGAGCAGGAGGGACGATCCGGATTTCGCCGAGAGGAAACGTGAGTGGAACCATTGACTTTTTTTTTATTCTTTCGCGTTTGTGCTGGTCCGAAGGAAAGTGTCCTATTGGTGTTTACTTCATTCTGAATTTTTTAGAGATGGGTTTACACTGGGTTTTTTCATATTTGGAAAGGGTGTCAAGGTTTCCACCCTTTTTGTACCGGGTGTCAAATTATGACACTAGTTTTTCGCATATTTTGATTGGTGACATCTAGACGTTTAATTTAATACCAAATACTCATATCTAAAAGCTATAAACAACAAAAACATTGCTAGAAGATATAAAAAGTAAAAAAATATGTTGCAGGCGAATTATATTATATTATACATATACAGGGTGACATAGAAAAAAGTACATTACATAGTGCCACACCATAGAGGACACTAAAATAAGAAAAAAAGTTCCTATGAACATGGGTCCGCAAGGCCTTCGGTTAAAAGATACGGGGTGTTGATTTGTAATTTTTTTTATTTATTTGCAAAAACAATGATAAATACTTCAACAATTAAATTGTAATGGTATGATGAAAAATATGATTAGTTAAAACAAAACATTAAGGTTTTGGAAGATGTTCAAATTGTTGCCCTTGTACTTCAATACATTTTTCCATTCTTCTTCTTAATGATTGACGGCATCTTTGAAATATTCCTGGGTCATTACGAAATCTATCTGCCGATTGCATAATTCTTATCCATAACTGTGCTTCATTATGTATTTCTACAGCATAAACTTCATTTTTCATAAATCCCCAAAATGAAAAATCGAGGGGATTAAGGTCGGGACTACGAGCTGGCCAGGGTACAGGCCCTCCTCGACCAATCCACGTATTTCCAAATCTCCTGTCCAAATATTCCTTTGCCACTCGAGAAAAGTGAGCTGGCGCCCCATCATGCATGTAATACATTCTTCCAGTAATGGACATCTTCTAATAATGTGTTTAAATCATTCTCCAAGAAATTTCGATACAGCGCACCTGTCAATCGATCGGGCAATCGAAATGGGCCAATTAAGTAATTGTCGATTATACCTGCCCACACATTAATAGAAAACCCATATTGGTGACTTCGAATTACAGTTTGATGAGCATTTTCATCACTCCAATAGTGCATGTTATGTAGGTTCAGAATACCATCACCAGTGACACACCTTCAAACTCAATCTCACCTTTTTTTTTCACTTTTTACACTTTTTAAGCTTGCTTAAAGGCTCATTAAATACATCAATATTTAGTCTATTTAACATAGACAAGTATCTACTTAGGGGGCCATTAGCACCATAGGTAATTAGAAATTTTGTCGTTTATCTATTACATTATCCTAAATTAAAATAACGATGACTAAATATTAAATAAATGAAAAAACCCCTTATTTCAATTCATTTTCTCCACTTTCTCATCTAAAAGCCATATAGGGTTTATTATTCCATTTATATTTCTGCAGGCAGATTCCTTTACTCGATTAGAGTCGAATCCGCCATTTTAACTCGATTGGAGCGATTCCGTTCTAAAAAGTTCGACTCAATACTCGATTAAATAACTCGACAGCATCTAAGGAGCTGATATTTAACATATTTATAAAATATAATAGTTAGGTTTCATTGACAAAAAAACGAACAAAAATCGCGTTTCTTCTTCTTTGCTCCAAATCCAGTGGCTTTGCTTCCCTTCAAAAATTCCGTCCATTCCAGGATATATTTTGGCTTTTGGTGACATTGAAAAGACCCATTTTTTGGGTGTCATTAGTTTACACCCTTTGAAACCACCCAATTTTGGGTGCCAAACGTTTCCACCCTTTGAATCCACCCTTTATTTTAAAAATGAAAACACCCTATGGCATAGGTTGGCACCCATAAAGGGTTTAAACCCATCGATGGGTGTAAACCCAAAACCCATCTCTAGAATTTTTCTTATTAGGCCAGGGAAAATAGAATTTGACCTAGACAAAAATATTATCTGCAATTTTGTTTTACCATATCAAAGTTATAAGTAAATATGTTGGTAGAAACCAAAAATTAAACATTTTGAAAAAACGGAACCTTGAGTTACCCCAAAAAACACCTAATTTTCGTTACAAATTTCGAGCAAAAATGTTAACTGGATTTGTTTAGACTCTTTAGGTGAAAAACTTCCCTTGCTAACATATATTAAGAAATTAAACATTTTAAGAATATAGAAGTAACTTAGATCGACAAAGAGAGATAAAAATAGGATAATTTTCTATTTCGGCAAAAGCAAAAATATTAACTACGTTTTTATTGCAGATGATCATTCCCTTGTACAAATAGAATGTACATTTAACATTTATCTGAGCCGCATATACGTCAGCTGTCACTTCTCATTCGTATAACATATATAACAATATTAACTGTTTTTTGTTTGTTTAACTTTTTACAATATAACTATATTGAATCATATATATCGAAATTAAACATTTATTTATGGCGCATATACGTCAACTGTCACTTGTCATTTCTTTAGGAAAAGCAAAAATATTAACTGGTTTTTTTGTTTAACTTTTTACAATATAACTATATTAAATCACATATATAGCGAAATTAAACATTTATTTAGGGCGCATGTAGGTCAACTGTCATTTGTCATTTGTATCGGTAGAGCAAAAATATTACTTAACTATTTTTTAAACTTTTTACAATATTCCTGACTGGATTGAATCATATAGGGCACAATTAAACATTTATTTATGGTGTATATACATATACTACCTCACTATGTCAACGGTCACTTGTCATTTGTATAGGAGGAGCAAAATTATTAACCGATTTTTTGTTTAACTTTTTACAACATAACTTTTTTGTGGGCAAGAAAAAAATATTGTTTTCCCATAAAAAACTAAAGAATATACAGTTTCATTAAACGACTATAATGCCTGGCTTTTTCAGTAGTGACCACTCTGGCCACGCCTTTTATAGAAAAACGCCCTGCCTGTTTGGCCCTGGTAGGGTTGCTGATTTTTTTGATGTTTTTTTTAGCAAAAATCAAATAATCAAATTTTTTTATATAATTCGAATTTTAGTGATTTAAATAGATTTTTGTATTTAAATCACGTTTTTGGCCAAATTCAAAGAACAAATGAAAAAAGGATTTTAATATGAAAACAATAATTAAAATACAATTCACGAATGTTCAGAGCTATTATCCGCGACAATAGACAACTTAACAATTTTCATTGTCAGACGTTGTTGCGTTAGTCTACCCATCCGAGAATTTTATTTTTTATGTCAATCAATTAAAAAACAAAAATACAGAATTTTAATTAATGCATAATTTTTTATTTCAAATTAATTTTATTAAGAAAAAAGAGAAGTCTTGGACACGTAGTAGTGCCTAATTGCCTTTTGATTTAAATTAATAAATTAATCAAGTGAATAAAATCATCCGAACCTGGTCTAAAGGTAAATTGAATCATTTAATAATATTATAAGGTTCTTTTTTACGTCACAAAAACAGGTGAGTATCAATATGGTGTGAAGTTGCTGTAAATAAAATTGCCAATAATTCAACTTTAGAAGAAATGTAAATTAACGTACTAATAGTATACCTCTGAGGAGCGGTATGGGTAGGTATTTATAATTTAAACTTTAAACGCTCAATGCATCAATTTTTATTGAAGGAAAAATGATGTAGACTCCTAGGCTGTCGTCATTTTTTGAGAAATCGATCAATTAATATTTATTTTTAAAGAAAAAAATACTTCCGTTACCAATTTTTGTTTAATTTCAAAAAATTTACAAACTTACAAAATTTAACAAAAATAGCCAGTTAATAATTTTGCTCTCAAAGACAGCTTCAAATTTCTTTAAAATGCGATTTCCGACGAAACAATATGTTTAATTTCAGAACAAACTGTTAATACTTGATTTTTAAGGTAATTATAAATAATAAAAACGCAGTTAATATTTTTGCCCAACAAAATATTACGCAAAATGTCATTTTTACATCATTCGGATACTTGCGCAAACGTAATCTGTTTAATTTATCAATCTCTACTTTATATACCTTACTTACTAATAAATGCAGCTTAAAATTCGCAGTTAATATTTATTCCGTCTTTATTACAAGAAAATGTGTTTTTCTAAAAAAACGCCCACACGCGTATGTTTATTTTATATAAAAAACCCTTATGGCGTTCATTTATTACCAATATTTTATGATGGCATTATAAAAATGTGGTTATGAATTTGGTCTAGGTTTCGTTATTTTTTGCCGTAATTTCCCTGGCCTATATTGCTTGCCTCATTCTCGAGGTTCCAATATTAGCAGTATAGCTTTGTAAGTCAATTAGAGTACAGGAGTAAAAAAAAACGTTTCTCTTAGGTTTGGTGGCGAGAATTTTGAACGAATACGGGCAACAGTTAGTGACAAATCTGATCCACGCCTGCGTTTTTTGCCTTCACGTGTACATGCTTAGCGAAGTGGCCGATGTTGTGGTGCAGTTGTTGGATTTCGACCGTGGAACCACCGGAAAATGGTTGGCAAACGGTTTGGACACGTTACCGAAGCACAGCAACGGCGGAATAATGGCCGCCACCCCGGAACAACTGAACGGCATCCACGCCGACCTCGTTGGGTAAGAAATGAAATGTTGGCGTCTACAGCCCCACCTCTGTATGCCTAACTGAACTAACCTGGACCGATAGCGTTGACTGACGTATTAATAAGACTTCTCACGGCTAGAGTTTCATGTCCTGGAAAGTAGATGGCGCCTATGGTCAACAATGTATTTTGCATTGTATTTTGTCTTCGGGAAGCGCATGGTGAGCCAGAAAACTGTCAAACATGACAGCCGTGAGCAGTCTTTATTAATACGTCAGTCAACGCCGATAGTGTTGGTCCAGTTTGTGTGCCAATGTAGATGCGACGCGATATTTTGTATGCAAAATATAATATGTATAATTTTCTTTTTAGTTCCGATTCATCAAAGTCTGTGACCTATGCCCTGAAAGATCTAACGAGGTTTTATCGTTGATTCTAAATCGAAGTGACAAAGCGGGAATGAGATTGTATATTAATTTTATATCAAATTGTGTTGTGTGATGAAAATGACATGTAATTTGTATCTATCGACTTTATTTTTATTGTAAAGACGGAAGTTGTTGCTAGGCCTTTAAGAATGGAATAAATAAAAGACGATTTATTTATGAATTCGAGTTTTATTGGTAAAACTGAAAAACATCGAAAAATATATATACGTGGCTAAGCTAGATATTTAACGGAAATCGCAATATACAGCAAGCCGTTGTTCTAACGCAAACATTTTGCAATATAAATATCGATAAACCACACCCTTCAAATACATTTTTTTTTTTAATTTTTATATTACAAATTGATTGATAATCATAAAATAATACATTTAAAAATTATATAGCTAATAAACTTTTACTATAGTCGTCTCGCCGAATAGCAAGGACCTTGACATTTGCCAAATTCCATATATCTGCTGGAATGACAATAAAAACCAGGGAATTGAGTAAGTTGAATTTTCGGACATTTACAAAAAGTCAAATCGAAATTGAACCGATCTATTTTTGTATTGTTTCTGTCTAAATGCCCAGACCAGGGACCCTTTAAAGTAAGGGGACCCAGCATTATACTTTCCAAAGTGAGGCCGTTTCTTTCCCCATTCTAATGGTCTCAATGATGCCAAGTATGCCATTTTATTGGAGAATCTATGAATATAACAGGTAGGTACTTTAATTGTTAGAAAAAATTAATAATGGTTTCAATGATTTCTAAAAATTAGACTTGACAATGTTCTGTCAACAAACACAGAATATGGCAAGTGCCAAATGAATCAAATTTATTTTATATTTGAATTTGGTTTCCTGCAATTATTTCCAGGAATTTAAGTAATATAAGTATGGTAAGTCAGTGCCTATTTTGCTTATTTGAGAATTTGTCGCTATTGCACCTTGTTACCAGGTTCCTGAATCCATTTGTAATAATATATGTGTACTTGAACTTTCTTCCCTTGTTGAATGTATCTACCCAAAGAACTTTCACAGATTTCGGGATGGACTAATAAGATTAGGTCTTGTACTTAGTTCTAATCATGTAGTTTTTCTCGGAGCTCATTTTTGTAATTTTATTTCTCTTCCAAGGTACCTCACAAACGTAAAATAAACTTATAGTTGTAGATAAAAACTGTTTAAAAAAAGACCTGATTGAAGCTACAGGGCTTAATAATTTAAAATTTAGGAAATACCATTATTGTTTTGAACTACTTATAGGTAATGCCCGGGTAATGGGAATTGTAGGATTATTAAAGGTGAGACATGAAAAATCTGGTTGCAATTATTGGGACTACTACAGGCAGCCGCATTACCTTTGACACATCTGAGTATCTGGAAGTTAGACAACTTAAAAATTGTGAATTATGAAGGGAAATATTTTGCCTCCTTTAGAATCTATGGCACTGGCATGTCACATAAAACCTGATGGCAGTTGGACACTGACATATAACATAACCTTGTACCAGCCCCTTGTGGTCTCCTTGGAGTATACAGAAAACAAACTTCCCCTCAAGGCTTCACTTTTCCTATGTGATAGGCTGTGACATGCTGGGTCCCCTTATTTTAAAGAGTCCCTGGCCCAGACAAACAACTTTGGAAGAAGCAGCAATAAATTTCTGCGTTTTGTGCCAAAAAAGTGAAATATGGCCCTGGCACCCCTGACTTGTCGGTTGGTATGAACTAAATTACCAACGTGTCAATTCTGTGGTCCCGGCGGTCCCGTTATTCGGCAAGACGAGTATACATAACAATGTAAAGCTTAGCTCACCCTGAATAAATCTCTGAAAAAAAAATTAAACAATATGGTCAGGGTCCTACAATTTTTGATCGATGCTTTTATTAACATTGGAAATGTTATGTTCATAGATTACGTTTATTTGACGCGTTCGATCCGATTGAGAGAGGTTTGAATTAACTGGAGCGGACTCAAATAGACCGCAATATAAAGCAATTTTATAGAACTTCCAAAACAGGAACAATGCCATAAAATTGAGAAATTGATGTTTTAAGTGACAACAATGTATAATAGAGTGTGCCCCAAAAAAGTTGGAAAAATTAAGGAAAACTTTTTTATTTGTATGAAAAATGTGTTCTTTATAAAAGTTGGTGCGTGTCCTTGAAAGAAATATGACCCCAACAAAAGTTGTGTGGGATAGATGTTTTAGCTGTCAATGGAATTTTTTAAATTTACACAAGAGTAGACTATCTCAATTTTTAAAGTACGAAAAAAAGTTAAAAGGAAAAGTTGTTTGAAATTAACAACTATGTGCAAATATGAAATTTGAAATGGATAGCTCAATTTTTTTTATTTTTATGTTTTTTCAAAAACAATGCATTTTTAACTGTTTTTTAGGACACACTATGTTTGTATTTTAAAAAAATAGACATATCAAGCTTTTCACATTTGAAAATAAGGGTTCTTGTGGCAAGTAAAAACAATTGGCACCTTGGCATGTCATAAAATAATATTACCAAACTCTAATAATGATTTCACAGTAGTTTTGGTGGACCCTGTATATATTATATTACTTATATTATTATGGGCATTTATTATTTTTTACTTTATAAATGACTAGCAGTTGAGTAAATGTAATATCTTTGTTTCCTTTTCCAAGGTAAACATTAGTATTTGACAATTCCATTTATAACAGATTTCACGAATAATTAAATATACAGGGTGTTCCGTAATTATGTGCAAATATTTGGAGGAAGTGTTTTTAAGACGGGGGTCTTCATACAAAATTTTTCATAAAAAAATAAATTTTGGGACATGTTACCAGAAAATTAGAAGACACTACGGTAAGATAACTTTTTGCACCTTATGCATCCTAAGGGTAGAAGCACGAAACACCTATATTCGTCTTTTTACAGAATTTTTTTGAAATTTAGTTTATTTAAATTAAAAACAAAAATTGGTGTTCTGTAGCCCAATTCATTTAGAAACGTTTTTTACTCGTTATTTTTTCATAAATGTAACAGTTTGTTTGGAAAAAATAAAATTACTTTTTGTTTTTTAATATTTAAAAAACAGTTATTGACACTCACGATTACATACAAACATAGTAGACTTTTTTGATCACTTTCATATTTTAGGTATCGAGTATTTTACTATTTACGAGCAAGGTAGCGAAGACTTTTTCCTGCATTCATAAATAAAAAAATTCTGGCAAATCCAAAAAATTAAATTGTTTTTTTATTATTTAAATATCTCTGAACTGCTCGTAAACAGTAAAATACGAAAGTGACAAAAATGACACCTGTTTACTATGTTTTAAGCAATCGTTTGTGCCAGTAACTGTTACTTACTTAAATATGGAACAAAAAGTAATTTTATTTTTCCAAACTATTAATTAATAAAAAGGAATAACCAGAGTAAAAGTTTCTAAAATAATTAATTGGGCTATAAATAGAACACCATTTTAAATAAATTAACTTAGAAAAACGTTCTGTGGAAAAGACATAGATGTTTCGGATTAAATGCATAGGGTGCAAAAAGTAATTTTACAGTAGTATCTTTTAAGTTTCCAAGAAAAAAAAATGAAAACAAAATTTTTTTGTCCCTTTTAAGGCCGGAAAAACGTCGCAGGGGAGGCTTAAATTGGAAAATTTTACACGAAAGACCCTCCTTAAAACCACCTGTAGAACATGTCCTCCAAACATTTGCATATCATTACGGAACACCCTCTATATTCTAATGTAAACGAAATTGCGAAACATTGAAATCTCTAGTGAAACTACTAATTTTAAAATATATACCACAGACAATAACGAAGCATACAAATAAGAAAGCTGAAATCATTTAAATTTCATAATCACTACACAATACTCAACACAAAGTAAGGCTTCTCCATTTTTTTGTTTTGAGAAAACCAAGGACCCTTTAACTTATTTTAAAGAGTCCCTGGAGAAAACCTATAAGTACAAATGAAACTACATAAATATCACTATTACCCTCTTTCCCCAGATCTTGTTTAGCAAACCTCGCAGGTATTAAAATACTTGTACTAAACTTGTAGGGCTTATAATAAAATTCGTCCTTTGGAAAAATTTTAAATTTCCACTACACTTGGTGGTCGATAAGGGGCACCTCGAACTTCTTCGGCACAGAGCTACAAGGGAACAACCAAAGAAACGGGTGCTCTTTACCGCAAACCTCCCCGAGAAGTGCCATTTTTGGCTTATGGGGCCTATAGGGGCCCTGCTTTTGAACATGCTCTACGGCCGTCTCGTCTGTAAAAATAGCTTGAAGCTGATCGATCAGAATCGCCGCCACAAACAAGCTAAAGAGTGAACTTTCCAGGAGGAGAATCACCGAATGCATTCTGGAAGAGAAAATAATTTCTTCTTCGGAATTTTTCCCAAAAAAATAACTTACATTCTGGCTTCTTTTGTCGGAACATCCTGAGGACAATTTGTGCATTCCGTCACTAAAGAACAAACAACCAAAACAATGGAATAAGCTGATAGGGCACCAACGTAAACCAAAAACTGGATAAAATACTTTTGATTTCGTTCTCCGACACAATTATTAATCCACGGACAATGGTGGTCCATTTTCCGTATGCAGCGCCGGCAGATCCTGCAATGGTGCGCCCTCGGAGGTCTATAAGTCTCGCATCTAGTGCAAATGGTCCAGTTTATGAATTCACAGCCTAAGACGGAACATTTTAAAAAACCTAACATTTGTCTCGAAACGTACCTACCTGAATCTGGGGAATGTATATCGGAAAAGTCTATGATATTTTGCGGAAGTGGTACTATCCCGGGGTCAGTTATAACGGACTTGATATGTGCTATCAAGAGGAGGAACACAACAGTATTGAACGTAACAATATTGAAAGTTCCCCATAGGCTAAAATTAATTTTTTAGAGACGCAATCTACGTGTATTCTACTACCTGTCAGCCATAGTCTGAAGAACAATCCATTTTATAATAACATAATCAGCATAGAAAACAGAAAGGTATGTTATCATAACACACACTATCCCACAGGGATCCATGACCAACATTTTTCGGTACCGAGTTATTTGCTGTCATGAACCGAAGAACCATTATAATTCTTGTTTTGATTCTAGGATAACATGAATATGGTCTAAAGAATACTCCTGTATTTTCTCCATATTTTTTTATACTGATATTATAAGCTGTGTTATCACAAGTTTATTAGTGTTGATTTTTTTGACACTGACCTCTTTCACCTCTTTGACGTTTCTTTTTCTTGCCATCACAAAATATATAGGTTAGGTCAAAATAAACAGAATTATTGGGTTTGTTCCGAGAACAGTTCTGAACCGGTTCTCAGCTCCTAATCTCAGAAAACAGTTCTCTGGAATTAATTTTCTGAATTCTGATTCACCAGAACTGGTTCAGAACATTGACATATGTCAATGGTTCAGAACTGTTGTTGGAACAAAGCTATAGGGCAGACTTTTGTAGCCAACCTTAGAAAAATAAAACTTGTTCCCATATTAAAAAAAAATTTACAGATCGGGCCAAGGTTAGACTAGAGGCCCTGTATGACACGAAAAGTGACAGTTATTCCTTGTTAAAACGAATAACTGTCACTTTTCGTGTCATACAGGGCCTCTAGGTTAGACTAACCTTGGTTCGGGCACAGAATGTGGTTCGGGCACAGAATCCCTATTCTGTGGTTTTATATTTATATTAACTTTGTTATTATTAAGTGATTCAAGATGATTATATTTTCTGAAGGTGTTTTATACGCTATATCAATGTTAATAAACGGATCTCTACTATTTTTATTAATATATTACGTATCCTTTTTATAGAAAGCTATTTTAGGATCGTTCGGCCTTCCTTTGTATTGTCCCTTAACAAACTTTTAATAGATATTAACAATATCAGACTTGGAATGCGACTACCTAAATGCTCAGGAAGCTTGCTCAAAACTTAACACCTGGGTGTATCCGAAACTAATAGGGCAAACCTATTTAACAAGCATACTTTTAATAAACGGAAGTTGGTTTTTGGCTCTGATAAACTTGCCGGTTGCCGCATGGTTTGGGTATGAAGTATCGAAGGTACCTAAAGGAAATTTAGGATTGTACGATCCAGTTGATATACACAACCGGGGTGAACTTAAGAGGCATATGAGGGATTCCATGATATTTTTAGGGTTTTACCTAATTCTCTTCTTTTTATATCTTTATTGGTAAGTAAAAGAAAAGTAGATATAAATAAATATCTTTGGTTTTAATGTAAAATTTTAGTATGTTGATAGCATTGCTCAGGGATGATCCCTTGAATCCTCATGCACATAATGTTGCGGATGAGATGAAATTTGAAACAGATTTTTGAAAAGCCTGTTTCAAAAATAATGTTCCTGGAGTGTTCATAACTAAGGTATAAAAAAAGGCTGACACCTAATAAAATTCTCAATATTAACATTAAGTATTATGTAAACTAGGTATAATAAAGGTACTAGATTTTGTACAAGTAGGTATTAAGGTCAGTGTATTTTGTTTTATTTATTGTTTTTTTTTTGTTTAAATTTTGTTGTAATATAATATATTTGCCTATTGTGCATGTGGTGTTATAACTTATAACTAGAGGAAAAATAATGTACCTACCTAAAAATACCTACCTATGTGACCAGAGTAAGAAATAGCTAAAGTAGATGGTACGATTAAAGCCACGTGTGCCACAATCATGAATAAAAAAAATACACTGAATTGCATACAGACACAGACATATTATATATCATATATAGTGTGTCCCGTTTATTTTCGGGTCACTGAAAAAAAATTATTAATTGTGCGACTTGACCCAGATTTTGTATTAACTGAATTTTTTGAGCAAAAAACGACTTCTTTCATACAAAAGCCAAGGCCTACTATAATGCTACTTTCTAAGAGCAAAATTTTAACAAATTACATTATGGATTTTTTAAAAACAATATGTGCACGCCACTGAATTCGGCACTCCTCGAAATGAGCCTTAACCAAATTTGACCAAAAAATTTTAAGTTCATAATTATTATTAGCGATGAAAAAAAAAACAAATAATAAAATTAAACTCTAACAACTTGGCGATATCATAGAAAACGTAACAAAAAAATTACGAAAAAACATTTTTTTTAATAATTTTTAAATTTGTTTTTATTTTGATACGGGTCCGTTTTGAGTAGTGCTGAGGCGTACACAGATTGTTTATTGTTTCTGAAAAATCGCTAATGTAAAATTTTGCTGCTAGAAACTGGCATAGTAGCCTTGGATATTATATGATAGAGGCAATTTTTGTTCAAAAAATGCAGTTTCTACAATTAATTTTAAAAACAAAAACAAATTGGTCACACTTAAAAAGTGGTTTTAATAGGATGTGACAACTTGTAAGTAGGAAATTTTCTTTTGTTAAGTTGATGGCAGTGAATTTTTGTGGACAACCTATAAGTACAATTTTGTAAAAAATTTACTTTCACACCAAGGTGAGCACCATTTCAGACTGACATTACATGGTGTTGAAGAATTCAAATATGAGGATTTTGTATTTCAAACTATTATTAAAATGTATGTTAAAAATGTAAAAGAAGAGCAATTATTATTGTAATGAAAAGTGGAGAAAGAGAATAAATGTTTTTAATCAGCTTTTCAACCATCAGCTTTATAAGAATTTTTAGTGTTCGGTATAACTCCTATGCTTATTATACCTACCTATGATGTAGAAATTATATCAACCGTCGAATTTCCTAAGTAGATGTTTCTCAGTTCGTGAAGATAGTTTTGAGACGAAAAGTGGGGTAAACTTTAACCAGTGACTAACTCAATATACACGTTATTTAAACATTTCTACGTATTTTTTTGCATTCGTTTTTTTTAATTCATCAATACAACAGTTTTGCTAATTGAAATAATAATTATCAGCCAAAAGTTTGGCGTATTTGACAAATGTTAAAAATGTCCTTGGAGCAATAAATATAAATTAGCAGTGATCCAACAAATCTCGTTCTCACATCCTATTGAAACAACGCCTCCTAATAGGAGGCGTTGATTGAAATCGCTTTTAAGTAGCTATATACAGTGTGGTCATTTAAGTGTGCAACATAATGGGACTTTTTTATTAATTGCACAACCAAAATACAGATATTGCCGAAAGTTGATGCATGTTCAATAAAAATATCAGGTGCACTTAGAATGGTTGGAAGTTAAACAGCATACAGGGTAGGTCAAAAAATATAAAACTTGTACAGAGTAAAGTACCCTTACTTTAAAAAAATCAGCAAAAGGTTATAAAGAAAAGTTGTTTAGCATTAAAAGCTATGCCTAAATATCAAAACATAGCCTCCTAAGAAAAAAATTTTCGTCAATTAATTTCCACAGTTTCTAAATAAACATTTAAAATAAAAATGTTGCATCATAAATGAGAGTTTTTTTAATATACACATTATCATTACTAATGTTTTTACCTTGTCCCGAAGAATTTTTGCAAAATTTTAAAGTGATTCCCTAAAAAATTAAAAATCTAAGTAAATTTTACAAATAAACTTGAATTTGAACAAAGTTATGCAAAATTGATTTAATTTTGATTGATTTATGAAATTGTCTATGGTAAATATTAAGAAAAAAATTTTTTTAGAAGATTATTAGTTTTTCAAAAAAATATATTTTTTTCTTTTTAGGAGGCCATGTTTTGGTATTTAGGCATAACTTTTAATTCTAGACAACTTTTCTTAATAACATTTTGCTGAATTTTCTGAAATAAGGGTACTTTAATACTCTTGTACAATTTTTATATTTTTTGACCTACCCTGTACGCTGTTTAACATGCAACCATTCTAAGTGCGCCTAATATGATTATCGATCATGCACCAACTTTCGGGAATACTTGTATTTTCGTTGTGCAATTAATAAAAAAAATCCCATATACCTATGTTGCACACTGTATGTAAGAATCACGACATATTAGAATACAGAAAAAAATTAGGGAACAAGTACAGGTCAAGTAGCCTGACTGCCGTAGTCCCTGATGCCGTAGTTTTTAAAATTATATCATTGTGTAAAGGATATATTCTATATACAGGGTGTCCCGAATGACACCCTGTATAAAGGATATATTCTATATAGCCTTATTTACTCAATGATACAATGATTATATGAATAAAATACCAGTTTATTTTTATTTTCATTCAAATCCATAGGTACTGATTCAAATTGTGCTAAAAGAACTTTGATTTCCCGCCCATTCATACTTTCATGGAAAATGTAGAGTTAAGTATTTAGATTTTATTGATGAAAAATGAAAATGACAGTCAAAAATGTCAAATCGGGACATATTTTTGCTCGCGATTTACGACAATCCACGATACTTGTTTGTGTATCGTGCGGCAATCATTTATATTCGTGTTTGTTAGGTTGCATAATTTCAGTGAAATCTATAAATTTGGCAATCTGCGGAAAATTATTGTAGTTTATTCTCAGAAATAGACTGTGAGCAAAGATCATAATCACAGACAAAGGAAATATTCGAATACCTACTTATCATGATCTTTGCTGTGAGTTTATTGTACCTACTTGTGGCAAGAAAGTACCTATAGTAGGTAGATTCCTCCTTGAACCTTTATTAATAATAATAATACCCCCGACGCGAGGGAAATTTCACAGTAATACCCTTGTTTAAGGGTAATACCTATATCGATAAAGGAAAAATTATATTTTGATTACATTTAAAAACATGATCCCTATCCCTTATACACGTCTTTTATATAGCGTTCCGAAAATGTTGTGGCACCTATTTATAGCAGAGCATATAAAACAACCAGCCCCTCACCCCTCACTCAACGGATAGGTTAGGTCATGGCCTCCTACGATTTACAGCTCACTTTGCGTGAAAGGACGCGAAGTGTGTCGTAAATCGTAGGAGGCCATGGGTTAGGTATAACCATTGAGTAAAGGACTCAACGATATTACACACTCGAGAAATCATCCGCAAATTCAATGACCTTGAGCCATATAGGGGGAATAGAAGTCAGAGGTGTAGTCAGGAAAATCAATTTAGAAATACAGAGTAGTGTAAAGCATATAGTGTGTGGTAAGCACAAGCAGCTTTGACTCCTTCTTGGGATTCTTTATTTAAAGATACTAGCACAAAGCACAATTTATATAAAAAAGCACACTCCACGGCACTGTAATATCTCTCATACAGCCAAAAAGAACTGCCTAATCGCCCCGACACTGCATCCATTTGACAGAATCTATTCCCAAATGGCGGTTGCGCGAACAGGTGCACAGAATTTTCCCGCCAAGGGGAGATTTACTGCCGAGTCCATAATACAATACAATAATTATTAGAATACCTAGCTAATTTCGTGGGAGTGTGCGTCGTCTGCGAGATAGACAATAATGGATTTATTTAATAATACTAGATACAATATTATTATTTGCTGCATGGAGCCTGAAAATAAATCGATTATCCTACCTCCTACCCTACCCGCCGTATCGACGAAGCCGCTGCTTTCGTTATTTTTTTGGCATCATAGCGGTTCTCGTCGCAAACAGAGAATCGCAAATCGCACCAGACTACTGTTTAGTGTTTAGGTTCAATGAGTTCAGTCACAGATTAAATATATGGTTCATTTTCAATATGTGAGGCTCAGTCTTCTCCGCAACTTTTTAAACATCGTGCTTGTGCAATGTGTTTATGAAAAAGCGCTTTTCATGCACCGATCCCGGCAAACTCTCATGTGGTTTCAGTGTGTGATGTGTGCGCCGCAGTTGCAAAGCAGTTGTTTATTGTTTTTGTGACGTTAATTATTTGTGAGTATAATAAAATAGTAATGCCGGCAACACTTTCGGAACCTTTAATTAGTTTTGTATTTTACCCCATTCAAACAGTATCGTGACATCAAAATCACAGCTGCTTTTACCACCGCACGGACAAATCCTATTCTATTCTGTGACAGAACTGCATACTATTTATATACAGGGTCATCCAAACTCGGATGTTGGATCTCATTTGAAACGTGTGAAAAGTTCTATAGGAAATCTAGGTTACAGGATCGTACCCTACATAAACTTCAAAAGGTGCTAGGGCTAGGATACATAAGACATTCAGGTTTTTAAAAGTTCGTGACGTTCGAATGAGAATTTTCGTGTAGCAAATTCTCATTCATAACGGTTGCGGTTGATATACCTAATATACTTTATATATCTTCATCACACTCAAACGGTGCGGGACTATCATTGTGCACGGGTCTGGTATGCAAATTGCAAATTTGAATAAAGTAGTAGGAGGCCATGGAAAACAAACGCGACTAGACACGCGCCCTGGTGCGAATGTGACAGTTCAGCTTTGTTGATTTATGTCATATATTCGTATATTTTTAAAGTGAAAAAAATTAAATTAGTAGTAATATACCTATATTTATTTTTATATTGTAAATAAGTATAGATAAGCAATATTTTCTTAAAATTTGTCCTTCTTGTTCATGATAAAAATAATCAAATAATAAAAAAAATTAAAAGCCAAAATTTCAACTCGAACACTTATAATAACAGTCGTAGAACAAGTAGGTATATTATAGTATTTTATGCTCGCACGAACTGTTCATTTCCCACTCATATGACTTGCAGCACTCGCCTGAGGTTCGTGCCACAAACTGTCATACCTACTCGTGGGAAATGAATGTCTTTCCGTTATAATTATGCAGTATACTATTTTATTCTCCGATCAATCATATTTGATCGGAGATTTTATTTATGTCTTACGTGTAGAATGCATTGGCGTAGACAGATATATTCTTTGGTTAGCGGTTTTAAAGAAAAAAATCGCAAATGGGAAAAACCACAGGATTTTCTTTCAAAAATAATACTACAGGAAACGCGAAAAAAACGAAAAACGTCCTGTATCTTCCAAACGAATGAGATATGAGGATGCGGTTTGTCGCATTCAACTTTTCTGGAAAATTGATATGGACACCTCATAGAACATAGGACACCTCCAAAAACGCCCAATTTGGACACCCTGTGCATATCCTATTACACTTATCTAAGATATACTTTTTCTACAAGCCTGCGGAAAAGTGTACTTTTAATTTCTTTGCTTTTCCGCACGCTTGTAGTAAAAATAGTGTGCCTAACTCTTGCGGAAAGTGTCTTTTCCACACTCGATTTCTTGGCTGAACTCCGCTACGCGTCGTTCAGCCAACTGCAATCGCGTGCGGAAAATTGGCACTTTCCGCACTTGTTAGGAAATAATATACTATTTCAGATATGATTGTGATCCAAGTTCACGTAAAGATCTAAAGGTCTTTTTTAAAATATATCTAAGATACTTTTTTAAAGCACAGAAAATATACCTACGCTACGCGTAGCGTATATTTTCTGTGATACATGATACAAAGTATCTTTTTAAAAAGTATCTTCAAATCTTTTCCAAAAAAGATATAGATCATGATCTAGAAGCTATATCTTTTTTGGGACGATCTTTCCCTTACAGATTTTATAAAGCTTTGTCCTAAGTTTTATCGATTTAAAAAATTCAAGTACAAACTGTATTTGTCAAGACAATATTAATTATAATGTGCTACAATAATAGTGCTATAATTAATCTGAGATAATAACTATACCTTCGAAAACAAGGTCATATTTTCCTATAAGTTTCCACCTGTTTATTTTTCATTGGAGATAATTTTTTGTACAATGAATAAATACAAAATATACAATAGACAAGATCAAAGATCAAACGGCTTCGGGTTCAATGATTGGGTGTACAGACATTAGGTGTGTCTGTATTTTAGGCAGTCTCAAAGATAAGCTACTTTTTATTTGTAGGGAATTTTATTTCTATAAATATTGTTGTTTATGAATGCCTGGAATTATCTCTTTGGACGTCGCTCATAATAATATGAGACAAAATATAATTTTATTTTAAAATTACTAATAATAGTCATGTGATATCCTGATATATAAATTACTGGTCATTGCACTACTTCATAAGAAACATAGCACTTTCCTCCATAGTGAAAAAATACACAATAATTAAGGAAGAAATTACTTGTTATGCTCTCTCCAAATTATATACTTTCATTTAGTTGTCGTAGATTTCCACACCCAAAAAAATTATTTAAAAGTTGATAGTCGGCAGATTTCATAATTACTGTACCCACAAAGTATGAGTTATCAGTTTCTAGATTTTAATTTTTATCGGAAGAGGGAGATTCTAGCAATTTTTATTTGTTTAAGGATAAAAATTCTAAAGTACACAATAGGCGTATTTCACAAACTAAACAATGACTAATTTTATCGGTGTAAGGTGTAAGGAATCCAGCAAAACAAAAAACTGCAGAGTTCAAAAGTACAGAATTTTATTTCTCGGGAGTATTTTTATTAAACTGATTTATTAGCGCGAGTTTCGAAAAAATAAACATTCTGAACAAAAATAGATCTTTGAATTTTAGTTTTTGTCTAAAGGATTTAAGAAATTAGTTGTTTATTTGAATCGTTGAAAAATAATAAACATTAAACACCTAAATAAATAAATGTAAGGTATTGTTCAAGAATAAAGGTTTTTTATCATGAAAATAATTCACTTTATTCAATTACTAACCCTATATACCAAAGATATTTATTATTAACAACCACCTTGGCCTATACACAAAAATTCATTTGATAGGTACAGTCGCGGACAGTTGGTATCGAACGACCTGAAGAGGTTTCTCGTGGCTATCGTTACAGGGCGCGCGGAGACGGCAACATCGCGCTGGAGTCTGCAGCCGGCCGGTCTGCTAAAAATAGAACCATAAAATGCAAATTACAGCCTCCAGCCTCTCACAGCAAAGGAACAAAATTCGAGGAAAATGCAACTTTGTGCTGGTAATAATTCCAACCCCAGTGTTGGTATTTAATATTTCGTACTATTTTATCATGTTACTATACCGTCTAGTATTTATGATAATGAAATAAAAAAATAATAAATATCAAGGCTGAGATTAGAATCAACACCACAATAAAAGTTGCTTTTTCTCGAGTTTCCTTCCTTTGCTGCCAGCACCCTGTATTAATTAGGAATATGAAATTAGGTAAATCCATAGTCAATTTGAGCCACAATAGAATTCCGAAGAATTTCTCAAAAACAATAATTTAATATACAGGGTGTCTACTTTTAAACATATGCAAATTAATAAAATCTTTATTTTTGGAGATAATCCCTGAACATTCTTTGTGTGAAAGGCCTTCAAAAATCGCTTCTTTTAGCCTTCCTATCATTTTCAAAAGGCAAATCCAGGTCCGGCTACGATTTTTGAGTGTTTTTTTATTTAAAATCTACCAATACAGCGTTAATCAGGATCCCCCTAAAACCCCTTTATATACCAAATTTGAACAAAGAATTTAGAGAGAGATCTATTCTACAGGATGTCAAGGTTCAGCAAAATAGGAAATTTACAGGCATTTGGCGAGTCAAGTGTGCCATGGAATCCCGTCAAAATAGTTTAATTGTCAACAGAACCACTCAAAGTGTTGGTGTGCAAAGATTCAATACAGGGTATTTTTCTCTGCCCCATCTGAAAATGCTGAATTTTTATGACTTGACTCGCCAGAGATGCCTGAAGAGGTTTCTTTAAATTTCCTATTTTGCTCAATTTTGACATCCTGTAGAATAGAACTCTCTCTATATTTTTTGTTCAAATTTGGTATATAAAGGGTTTTCGACTGTCCTGATTGACGCTGTGGTGTCAGATTTTAAATAAAAAAATGGCTAAATGGTTTTTGTGAAAATCGGGGGAATAAAAAAATCGTAGCCGGCCCTGGATTTGCAATTTGAAAATGGCAGGATTGCTAAAATAAGCGGCTTTTGAAGTCCTTTCGGACAAAAAACAGATCAAGCGATTATCTCAAAAATTAAAGATTTCAAGGATTTGTATAATATGTTTAAAAGTAGATATGGGGGCTCTTAATATTAATTAGAAAATGTATGGCACAAAATTAATGGATTATCGGATTACCTGAGTTGAAATATTTTAGCATAGATATTTATATCTTTTTAAATAGGTATTTATTAATTATACCTACCTGCACTTAATATAACTAAATTTAGGGGATTAACTTAATAATTGTAATATTGAATTGGATGTAGATTTTGAAAATATCGATTATACCTGCTCCTAGCCCTTTGTATAAATACTAAGGTGGGTGGGCTAAAATTATTTAGTCAGTATCCTAATTCGAGAGAGTAACTAACAGTGTTCGTTATGCCTCGTTTGAGTGAATCCGTCAAGCACCGTATCATCGCCAAACTAGAAAATGGTTGGGCTATTTCCCGACTGGCCGAAGAATTTGGTGTATCTAAAAGCACCATTTTCAATATAAAGAAGAAATATGACGAAACCGGAAGCGTGGAAAACATACATAGAGGAGGAAATGTGAAAATTACGTCTGACCAACAAGATGAGCAACTAGCTAATTTTTGCCTTGCAAATCCGTTTAAATCCGCCGTTGAAGCAGTATCTGCAACACAATTTCCAGCAAGTGTTAGAACTGCCCGAAGGAGATTAGATGCAGCCAATCTGAAATCTCGCACGGCCAGCAACAAAATTCAGCTGACCGAGGCTAATAAGGAAGTCAGGTTGCAGATATGCCGAGAGTTTCAGCGTTTACCGCCACATTATTGGGAGAAGGTAATATTTAGCGACGAAAAGATCTTTCAAAGCCATTACAATGGCAAAGTGCGAGTATATAGACCTTCGGTGAGTTCAAGATATGACGAAAGATTTGTGTCACCCAGGAAAAGGAGTGGGCATTTTTCCGTCAACATATGGGCCTGGATAAGCTACCGTGGACCTGGCATTTGTTGGAGAATCGACGACCGCTTCACAGCAGCTCGCTATTGCGAGATACTCGAAGGCGGATTGTTACCAACTGCAACGGAAATGTATCCCGATGGCTTCGTTTTCCAGCATGATAACGCTCCTGTGCATACAGCAAGAATAGTTCGCGAATGGTTCACCGAAAACAACGTAGAAAAGTTGCAATGGCCGGCGAAGAGTCCTGACTTGAATCCCATTGAGAATGTGTGGGGCAGAATGGCGCGGACAATGGAGAACTTCGTACCCGAAAATAGGGAGGCACTTTGGCAGAAGATTCAACAAACGTGGGATGAAGTCGTAACCCATGATCTCTGCTGCCAACTCATAGATTCGATGAGCAGGAGAGTTCAGAAAGTCATCCTATCCCAAGGTAGGTATACTAAATATTAATATACATATAATACATATAATAATGGAAAATGCATTTGATTTCTTGCCTTTATTTAATTATGTTATAGTCATAAAGATTTTAATGGGTTTATAGTTTTTTCGGATTCTTCCTGTGTCGGTGGTTCTAATAAAACTTCGTAATCATTATATCCAGCTTGTGGAAGTCCTCAATCACCTGAAATTATTTTATTTTATCCAGGTAATCACATTGAGGTCCAGGGAGGTGTGTAAAGCTTGACACGTGTCCCTGCTGTGTGTCTTCTGATGTTATTGATAAAGGTATGCAATTTAAATAATAGAGAGTTATTGCAGAAATAAATAACGTCGCGCTCTTTTTTGACGTTATTTTGACATTTGAGCATGCGCAGTCGTAGTTTGACATAAGGTCGTCCATAATAAGGTTATTTTCCTTTATTTTTGTTTATTGTGTATACCATAATATACGTTATTTTTACCTTATTTGTCACAATTCTTAAAATAAATTCTGATTTGTCAGAAAACGCTAGTGTTCTGTGAAAGTAGGACTTAACCTAAAATGTTCGTTGCTTGTTTGCGTTTGCACCTTGTTTGTTTTCATTAGTCTTTCACCTTGGTGTTCCGTGGTTATTTGGCTGTTTTCCCAGTTTTTTCCGGAGCAAAATTATAAAAGCACATAATATTCTAGTGAAAGTGTAGAAATACAAAACAATAAAGTAAACGTAAACAAGCCCTTAATTTGGATACATAAATTACGACTTGCAATAACTATTGTCAGAATCATAAATAACGTATGAGAGTATTCAAATAAGGTCGTCTTAAATACTGCTTAATGCCAAAAACAGTTTCTGCAATAACTCTCTATTAAGTTACAAGGGTAATTTTATGTCTGTGACCCCCTAATCTCATTTATCTGTTGAAGGGCATTTTATGAGAAACAATGGAGCATTGCAGCACCACGAAAACCAATTTATTAAAACTTCTGACCAATTTCTTCAAAAATAAGAAAAAATAAATATAAGGGACACCCCTTTTATTTTATAATCATTTATGTTTAGGACTACGAGACCTAACAACTAAATGTTGGAACAAATACTTATTTTGCAAAGAAAAGAATAATTTATGAAAATCCTTTTAATTAACTTTTTTAATTCTAGGGTTATTAGCTAAATATATTTTTAGTGTTACTACATATTTTTTTATTATAACATAAAAATACATTTTTGTTGCAACGCAAAATATTTATTAACTTAATGTCTAAAACCGCTGACAACTATACTTAGTGTATTTGGAAATGAAAGGAGGCCATAAATATTGATTGAGAAGGAAAATTCGACCATTTCAGTGGCGTGCTCTTTTGCTAAAAATCTGATGAGGATAAATACGCAAATTAATATTCGGGCGAGTTATGTAGTATTTTATGACGGACTCTCGAGCCTCTGATAAAGAATTTGCATTTATATTTATAATAAGCCATAAACCTCCCTTTCATTTCCAAATACACTATGTATATACAGTATGTCCACAGAAGAGGTGTTGAATAGGAACACTTTCTTATCTTTAATTTTACCGCAAAAAGTTACTCTTGATAAAAACTTTGCTAACATTTCTTATGTGGAAATAAGTTGGTAGGAAAAGTTGTTCAAAAGTAAAGGATACTCCATACTACCAATTTTAGAAACAATTGGCACGCTTTGATTTATTTGAAAAACATTTTTCGCTTTGGCCCTATCACTGCATTAAATATATTTTTTTTATGTAAGTAAGCTTATATAAGCATAATAAATATGGCAATTTTAGACGGCTAGGTGATGTTAAAAAATAAATCGGCATCCATAACCAACTTTTCACGCAATACAAAAAAAAACTCAAGTCGACAAAAATGTGAAAACAAAACTATCAATTTACTATCAATTTATTTAATTTTTTTTTGATCAAACAAGATCTTTAATATGAGAAAATTTGTCTTTAATTTGAATAACTGTTGATGTTTTTAATTGCTATTTCGACTTCACACTTTAAACAAATTAGCGGGAAAACTAGTACAAATTGTATGAAAATTTTCTTTTGTCAATGTTCTTGCGTGATCTAATTGCCGCTAATCTCCAATTAAAATTTTCCCTCGACTTTCAAAATAAATTGATTGTTTTCAGATTCTTGTTGATTTAAGTTTTTTTTGGTATTGCGCGAAAAGTTGGCCATGGATACCGACTTCTTTTTTTAACATTAACCAACTATCTAAAATTTACACGTTTTTGTTTCTTAAGATTTTTCAGTAGGGAGCCAAATAACTACTTTAATAAACTAAAACAATGGCCTTTAATAACTAAAACAATGGCCTCAACAGAGCCGAAGAGCCTGTGTAATTTTCAGAAACTATCTGAGCACCCAGTTGCATAAAGCTTCTCAGTGCCATCAATTTTCAATATAAAAGTTTTCTTCGGTATCTTAAAATAAATAGGTATGTTACGGCTATTTAATAATTTTGCTCAATTGGAGGTTTTTTTATATTGCGCGACAAGTTGACCATGGATGTTGATTACTTTTTCAGGGCCACTTAGCTGTCCAAAATTGTCACCTTTTTGTTTCTCATGTTTTTTTTGTAGGGCGCAAAATAAGCGAGGAAATCGCGGTGGTAGTTTAAAAAATCATACTGTATACTTGTGAACTGTTTTAATAAATAGTTTAATACTGATTCCTTAATTTTTTTAACCCTTTCGGTGACATCGGCTTAATCGCTTGCAAAGAATTCTCGGAACAAGACACCCGTTCGAACCATCCGATGCCGAAGGCGCGCGCTGTTGCCGTCTCCGCGCGCCCTGTAACGATAGCCACGAGAAACCTCTTCAGGTCGTTCGATACCAACTGTCCGCGACTGTACACCTGTGTGATACGGACAATATCTTCAATTTCCCTATCTATCTTTTAAAACTACTTGTAGGTAGGTATACCTTTGTAGCAAAATTGTTTTCTTCTAAACAGAAAGATGTCTCATCTCACGTGTTCGTTTATTACCTGACAATAACAATTAAGTATATAACTACTACTTAAAACAGAATAACTGGAAATAAATCACAAGGCAACTGAGTGATTTCAGGTACAAACATCTTTTATAGTAGGTAATCCGGTGAAAATCCAGATATTAGTAGTTAATCGCCTTTTATAGAGGTAGGTACTTAGTTTCACTATCACCTTGATATACTGAAATCAAAATGATCTATTTTGTGGAAATTCTCATCTAGAAAGTATTTATCCAAGGTTCTGTGTTGGTTGTTGGTTATGGTCGCATATGGCACTACTTATTTTCCAAATCCATAAATATATATTTTGCCTGAAACCCCCAGATAGAACCTGTGCAAATATATCATTAACGGTCCATATATAATTTTTATCATGTCAATTAAGCTTATCGTTTTTTTTTCACATGACGAACACGCTCACAAGATTATATTAGCTTTTTAAGCCTTTCTGTTTATGTTCCTCACATTTGACCTGAAAGGTTTGGAGATTGATTTTAGTATTGAAGCAAATCCTGGAACTTGTGCAGCGCGTTTTTGTTGTAAGTAGAACAAATTATAGAATAGATAGGATAAAAATGATAATTAATATGCTGTTCCTCCCAATCAAAATAGTAGCATAAAACCACATTTATTTTCGAAATTGCCTTGGAATAAGTAGGTAAAATAGGTTCCTATCAATAAGCAACAATAATTGCTACTATAAAATACTACAAACCACTAACTAGAGGCCAAAGGCTATGGTTGTAGGTAAATTACTATTTTTACTGTTTTGATAAAATTTTAAAATAACAAATATAAGGGAATTAGCTAAATTTGACGAGAAATTGGTAAATTCAAGCATATAATTTTTGTTTCAAGTACGCTTCTATTCTATATAAAATACGACTGTTTTTTATACTTCCATATTTTCTTATGCAAATAATGATATCTTACTGATAATGGCCATACCTTTGTACAATTAAAATAACTTGAAATCATTGGCTGTCATATCATGGAACCCGGCTTTGATGGAATATTTTTGATGTTATATACTTTACTATTATAGATATTGTAGATCTTGAAGAAAAATGACGGAAAAACCAGAAAAGCCCGCTGTCTTGATCCAAATAAATGACAAACCCGTACTAAGAAGACGAAGACTCAAAGTTGGAGACCCAGATTTCCAAGCACCAGATGGAGGATGGGGATGGTTGATTATTTTTGCGTGTGGTTTCAGCAATGTAGGACGCACGTCTTTTAAATACAATTTAAAAAAACCGCTAACATTTTAGTTAAGTACATTTCCAATGTTCCAACAATTTGGCCTCGTCTTCAGAGGCAAATATGAAGACCTGGGAATATCGGCAAGTCAAACCACGACCATTATTAACATGAATTCGGCGTTCAACGCTTCAATGGGTGGGTATGTGTGCCATGAGACCTTCTAATCCTTCCAAGATTGTGCACGGATTTAACAGCAATCAGTACATTAGTTTTGTACCGTATTTAACACAATTATTTTTGTTTTAGGTTTACTAAATGGGCCTCTCTTCAGGAGATTTACATACAGACAAGTTGCAATGTTTGGATCATGTTTAGTAGCATCTTCACTGTTTCTGTGTACTTTCTGTAATGACTTCTGGTCATACATGATCTTTTATGCCGCCTGTTATGGTTCTGGAATTGGAATAACACAATCTTCCAATGCACTTGCACTGAACACGTATTTTAAAGAAAAAAGGAGGATTGCTACTGGATTTTCTTGGACCACAACTGCGTTAGGACCAATAGTGTGGCCATACATCATTGTAGCACTAAACGAAGTTTATGGAATGGAAGGTACATTGCTACTTTTTGCCGGATTTGCCCTTCATGCGTTTGTTTGTTCACTTTTGCTTCAACCAGTTGAATGGCATACAAAGTTTAAGGTAAGTTACAGAGATAATCTTATTAATTTTTCAAATATTTGTTTTTACAGGAAATCAAACCAGAAGCAGTGAAGCTTCTTGAAAAAACTGAAGAACACCACGAAACCTACCCGCACTTAAAAAAGAAGAAAAGGAAAAACAGAATTTACCAAAACCAATACCACAACCACAGAGAAGAACCCATAAATTATGTGGTACCCTCAGACCCCGGTACACCCATGATGGTTCACTCTAATGATGGTTGGTACTCACAGGCAGGTTCGCGAATGTCCCTTGTTTCGACAAAATCGAAAAAGTTCGCGTCCGGTCAAAGTTCCTTGGCAATTTCAACAAGACCTTCATACAGCAACCTTGCAGAGACGAAAAAGGAACACAGGGAAAGAAAAAGGAAACTGTCTCAACCTGCTAAGCCGCCTATAATTGAAGGCAATGAAGACAATCAAGGGAGCAGCGATGCCAACAACCTTAACAATTCACAACCATACCCAGAACCACCAAACGAAAAAGAGTTACTGAAAAGTGCTGCTAAGAAGTTACAAGAATACGAAATGGAAGAGTTACAAAGAGAAGAAAATCACGTAGAGGAGCATCACGAGCTTCCTAAAAAGTTGAGCATTTGGAAGAAAATCTCGATTTTCTTCGACTTCGAACTGTTTAAAGATCCGATTTACCTAAATCTTATGTTGGGCATTACTGTAGCAAATTTCGCAGAGTTGAATTTTTCTATATTAACCCCAATCGTTCTGAGGGAGTTTCATTTTGAAAAATACGAAATTGCGACCTTCATGTCATTGCTTGGAGCAGCAGACATTGTGAGCAGATTCTGTATGCCGTTTATTGCCGACAGAATTGGATGGAGCAACAGAATCTTCTTTCTAATTGGTGTGATGAGCATGGCATTTGGAAGAATCAGTAAGTTTAAAAATAGGATCAAGTTTGTTGTCTGCGCTTCAACGATAGGTTGATAGTAATGTAATGTATAGGATAATTTGTTATTGTGTTAACAATGACGAATTTGATTTGCGGTTAAGGAAGGACTTGTTTCGAGCTAAAACTAATTGCAAAATTACCAGAATTTTAGTTGGATAGGTATATAAATCAAATAAGGTAGGTACATACATAGAACCATGGAAAATGGTTATGTAATCATATTGAACAGGTGCTTTACGAAGAACACATTAAAATTGACAAGCAAGGTCCTCAGATGTACCCCAGAAAAAATAAATAATTAGTATTTTTTCTGGGGATGTAGTCAGAAAGTTACTTTGAAACATACTGGTTCCTGTATGGATGAGTTTATAAGTAAACTTTTCTTTATTCTGGGTAAATCAAACTTTAACCATAGACAGGGTGTCAGTTTTTTTGTAGCAGGACTTTAACATTTTGAAATGAAAATTTTATGAATAATACGTTCATAAACGCATCATATTCAAAATACAGGGCGTTAAAATTTTGGGGATCAAATTTAGTTTTTTTTATTTCTTGCACTTTTCAATTATAACTGTTAAAGCATTGTGAGGGACTGTTTAACATAATTAATTTTGATCCATTACATAATATATTTTTTGGTTTACATAACGTTATTTTGGAGCCGATTTTAAAATCTTCCTTCATAACCGTAATAGGAATAAAAAACCAAGAGACCGTTATTTTTTCAAAATTAAATATTGCATATATTTATTTTAAATTTTATACAGGTCCATAATAACTTTTTTTGATATAATAATTAATACCTTTGAACTCCGTATCTCAAAAATTCTGCAAATGGCGTTTTTCAAATTTGATAGAAGTCTTTAAATCTTTTTGTAGAAATTTTTATTCTAAGGGAAAGAGGGGCACATTTTCGGGAAAACCATATTAGGAACTATTTTAATGCAGATCTAAGACTTTCTTGACTTTTTGCAACTTTTGCATTTTTATTATTTTTTAGCCGCATTTTTGGCCAAACAAATAAGCAACGAATATTAGCTGCATTTCTCAAATATTTATACATACACTTTATTAATATTTGTACTTGTTTTATTAACATTTTTGTTTTTTGCATACGATTACAGGATGATTACTTTGTACTAAAATCTAATACACCAAAAAAAAGTAAAAATATAAAACACAGAATGATTTTAGGTCGCCCCACAAAAAAAACGTCAGAAACGAAAACTGAAAACTTGACAATTTTAGATAACTAGGTGACTCTGAAAATGAAATAGGTACTCGGTTGCATAAACCTCTCAGCGCCATCAATTTTCAATACAAAGACAAAGTCTAGAGAATAGTATTCTCTATACTTTGATAAAGATGTTCTTCTGTCTCGTATAATAAACTTGCTACGACTACTAACTTGCTCAATTTGAGTTTTTTTGCTGATTTTCTTTTCAGCGTCACCTAGCTATCCAAAATTGCTCTTTTTGTTTCTTACGTCTTTTGTGGGGCGCAAAATAAGGAAGAAAATCGCGGTGGTAGAATTATCCTGTATATGATAAATTAGGTGCCTACTACTCTAACTTGTTTAGTTATGTTTACAAACCGATTTGATATAAATAATGAGTTACTTAGTAAGAATGCTATATTTGAACTATTGAATTGAAGATATTTTAGAGCCGAATTTAAAAATTTAAGATAAAAACCCTTTCAGTTCTGGTCCACACACAGACATACTACACGTCTCTCGTGGTAGCGGTGATTATAGGGGCAGGAAAAGGCCTTAGAACAATATTTATGGCGTTAGTGATTCCCGCTTATGTACCATTAGAAAGACTAGCTGCTGCCTCAGGCCTACAACTTGCCACAAGCGGTTTACTGTTCATACTTTTGGGACCAGTTGTGGGTAAGATTTGGAATTTTATTAATATATTTATTTGGCGCGCAATAAGCAGGTCAACTTTCCTAAATTTAAATTGATGGGATTTGAAGAATGCGTTTATTTTTGTAGGTTGGGTAAGAGAGGCAGTTCAAAATTATGTGATAACGTTGCATCTACTGAATATTTGCACTTATGTGACCGTCGTGGCATGGACGATAGAGTGGGTAATAAAGAAAGGCAAAAAGAAGTTAACTAAAAGTAAATCTGGGAAAACGTTAACAGCTGCACCAGCGTAAACAGGAAAAGAATATTTTTAGAGAATATTGTACCTCAAATAAAGGCTGTTTTTTTATTTCCTATGGCATTTTGTTAGAGCGTTTTTAAAGAAATATAGCGCACTTTTGTGTATTTATATATTAGTTTTAGTTTTATTACTGTTGAGAAATATAGGAAATTGTATTTTATTCTGTGGTTTCCCTCTACCTTCATAATTTGCATTTTACTTATCTACCTGCTGAATTACCATTATTAATCCTTATGAAGGGGTCATACAAAATGATTACTAAAATCCACCTTATTCTACATCCCACCTGCAAAGCAAAGACGCCGAAAGATTTCCGTAAAACATTTAGAATATGAAGAAAGCCAGTGTTTTTATTGTTTTGCTGATGAATATAGTGACCGCTAAAAGTTACTCCTCGTATGATATAATGGAAGATGTAAACACGCAGGAATGCAATTGTGTTCCATATTGGCAGTGCAAAGATGATTACAGTGGTTTGGTGGAAGACGTTGTGGAAATTGTTGATATAAGGTAAGTTTTTATTTTTTTATAACAGTAACAAGAAATATGTAAATTTTTATATCCCACTTTTTAAGTTCTAAACCTCTTCGTTTTGAATTAAGTAATTATAAAAAAAATCTTATAAATTTATTGGGATGGAAGGCTTGGTTTTAAATAATTTAAGGTTAGGATAATATTTATATGTAAAATCAATTCATTTCACCTTGCACCTCGAATTTCATTTTTTTTTGTGAGTAAAGTCGATAAACGAAGTAAATCTTTTTCTGTGCTACATACTTGCTTTGTCTTACATATTTTAGTTATATTTTATATAAAAGGCCCAACAAATAAAAATTTATTACTGAGCCAGAAAAATACATAAAAATTCCCATTGTTTAGTTTGTTTTGGCCATTTTTTTTTGAATTTCAAAAAATCATGAAATTAATAAAGGTGTGGGGAAAAATGTTTCAGATATTGTAGGGCTTTTTTCTGAACTGGCTTAATCTGTCAGGAAGTCTAGATAAAATACAAATTTAAATAAGTTTTTATTTGAAAAAGTTTGTTCTGCATTAACATTTTTTAAATCTACCGTTTTGCGTAAAACTGTATCGAATTATTATATTCTTTACGTTTTCTGTTTTTGAACTATCGTGAGAAAGGCAGATAATCAATGCAATAACAAACAATTTTTTTAACTAACGGAATATTAGGTAACCTATGTTAACATTTTTAAATATTACATTTGAGATATTACCAAATTTTCCCAACATAGGTAGGTAACTGTAACATTTTAGCTAAGAATATCAGTAAATTTTAAAAGGGCCCCTGGCATTTTGGAGTTCTAATGTCTTATAGGTATCTTTGACTAAGATAAATATTATGGTTAACTGGATTATCAAATTCTACCTATGTAAATGACCATTTTATTAGGAAGGCCTATAAAGGATCTCGGTCTAGACCTACCTGTACCTGATAACTATTGACAGACCTTATATAAAATATGTATTATGTAGGTATATAATGTGTATAAATACATCTACTAAAAGCATTCCTATAAAGGGGTAACCCAAAATTCCCCTATTCTGTGCCCAAATCACAGAATCTAAATTAAGTGCGCACCATTGGTAGCGTTATTATTGAAGATACAAAATCGTTCGATTGTTTAACCTGGTTAAGATGAAATAATAAAAAAAAACGTTTTGAATTTTTGTAGCAAAATAACATTTTTTTTAAATGGAAGACGCCCAGTATAGTAAATATTTTGTATGAAATATGTTGCATTTGAGATATTCACAAAATATTACATCTTAGCTAGAAATTTCAGTTAAAACCAGGGACTCCTTAAAATAAGAAGGGTCCCTGGTTAAAACAAATTAATTTCTAACCTAATCCGAAATTACCCCGGTAGGATATTGACAGAGCATTTTATTCCGACCTCAAGTTTGTAATCAAACTACGTTTTCCTCATCTATATTGTTTTTAGTATCAATTGTTTATGTTAATATAATATGTAAATTTGTAGCCTGATGATAATGATGCCCACAGTAGGCGATAGAAACAAATTACACTAATTTGATGTAGTTATTAGGTAGGAATAATAAAAAACTAAATGTTAATAAATATATAGAGAACATGATTCATTCTTTATAAAGCCGTTGATTTGCTTCAGAAGATGTTCAAAATATCCTTCACGCGCTTCGATACATTTTTTAAGACAGCTCAAACACTTTTTAAGACCTTGGCTACTAGGCTAATTTCGTATTTATTTTCGAGTTGTGTAGCTGCGCTATTTTTCATTGTAGCGAAAGGTTCGTTATAACCATTTGTATTCTAAATTTCAATGTATGTAATCCATAAAAAAAATTATGTTTCGATTACCTCATCTTAATCAGCGTTAATGAATCTATTAGTTTTTAATAGATTAATAACAGTTATAACAATAATAGTGTGCACTTAATTTGGGCCACCCTGTATAATGCAGTATTTCAGTATGAATAATGTATCCTAGGTTTCCACAGGCAGAATATGACGAATCTGAGTTTTTGGATGAATCCTGCCTCAGAAAAACTTATTGTTCCAAGGTTTCGTCCTCGATTGCACGGGTCATCTTCAAGGTCTGATAGTCTAAGATCCCAAATAAGCTCAACTTACCCTTATGTGCACAGCTACCTTTAAAAATTATTAACGAAACTTGTTCATGCTGAAAACTTGGGTAGGTATGAAACATTTCCAAAAAATATTTGGGATCTTGTGTCAGTGTGATCTCAGTGTGCTTGGAATCAGAAGTTTTGGTGACGCAGATTTTATCTGGAAGAAACTCAGGTTCAAGGATATTATATTATCAGGGCCATTCGGGGACGCCCGCACTGATGAATAGTAGTCGGGGGTAATCTAGACAATTGATTCATGATGCACTTAAGTCGCTAACAATTTTATTGCACTGCAAATCATATGAACTGTTGTGTGAGTTTTCTCATCAACAGCTACTAGTCCTCGGGCCCATGCCTACAACACATTTTTTGATTACCTCACCAATCAGACTTCTATACATATGTTTTTTGTGTCAATTTGGGCAAGTTCATACATAAGAAAATTCTCAAACCCCTTCAAACTTTTAATGGCATTCAAGAACGGAATTTCCTGAAAATTTTTGTCGGACAAGGTTACCACTTGATTTTAAATAGTTTTAAAACAATCCTGAAAACAAATCAGCTGTTAAATTTTATTATGTCGTAACTTTTCCATGTTAGGGTTGTCAGGATCGATTAATAAAAATATTTAAAATCAAGTGGTAAACTTGTCCGACAAACATTTTTGGGAAATTCTATTGTCGGAAGCCCTTAATAGTTTGAAGGGGTCTCAAAAAAAAACTGTTGTCTGATTGGACAAAAATAACACATATCCAAAGTCTCAATGGTGAGGTAATCAAAAATTTCTATACTCCTATCTCATACTTATTGCATGTGCCTCAATTTTTCCTTTTAAATCTGTAGGAGAAATTATTTTATACTTTTTGGTCGGTTTTAAAAAACGTGGTATATATTTTTTTATTTAAATAATTTTAAAACCGAGAATACTTTTTGTTTTTCACTGTGTTCTTATTTTTCAGACTATTCAAAAATGCTCCCCGTTCCGCCAATCAAAATAGTTGCGCCCCTTTCGACGTTTGCTGCAAAATCGAATGCGGCATGAGACTCACCATCGCCCAAAATAGTACCTCGCGAATATTATCACCAAGTGATGAAACTATAGGATTCCGGATATTAGGTGAAAACCCCTTTTTTCTCACCAATCAAAACTTAAGACACATATTTTTCAGGCGAAAACAACAACGCGGAATTTGCCGAATTCCCCTGGATGCTGGGGCTACTCAAGGGCCGCGTTTACAAATGCGGGGCTTCCTTAATTCACCCCCGGGTAGCCCTAACGGCAGCCCATTGTGTGAGCGATATGGGGCCCTATAAAATACGAGCTGGAGAGTGGAATTGGGAGGCTAACACCGAACCGTTACCACATCAAAATCGTATAGTCGAAAAGGTGAACAATACATAAATTAATTGAAGTGATTTTAATGCTTTCTCAAATTTTTAGGTTATTATTCATCCCGAATATCACCCAAGTTCCCTGGGGAACGACATAGCTTTGCTGGTATTACAGGAACCTTTTAAATTGACAGTAAATGTGGGAATAATGTGTATACCGCCACGACCATTGACATATGATTTTGAGAGGTGTATAGCGACTGGTTGGGGCAAAAATTCATACAAGAAAGGAACATATCAATCTACATTAAAGAAGGTCGAACTTCCGATAGTTCCGAGACCCCTATGCACGAGAATGTTACAGCAAGCGAGGCTAGGACCTCACTTTAGGTTGCACAGAAGTTTCGTTTGCGCAGGAGGTACGACAAAAATTCATATAACCTGCGGAACGTTGTTTCTAAATATTGTTTCTTTTACAGGTGAACCAAATCGAGACACGTGCAAGGGGGATGGAGGCAGCCCATTGGTTTGTCCAATTTTGGGACAGCCCGATCGTTATGAACAGGTCGGGATAGTTTCATGGGGTTTGACATGTGGGTTATCGTCGACACCTGGAGTGTACGTCAACGTGGCGATTTTTAGAAATTGGATTGACAGGGTGATGGACCTATACGGTTTTGACACAAATCTTTATAAGTATTAATAATGCGCATATTGGCGTGTTTGTAAATAATGAATTTTAATGTATGTAGGTACCACAGAAAATATAAGAAATATGTACAGTTCAAGTTTTTAATTAATGTGTTAGAATTTTTCCACACATATTTTGTTAATAATTAACAAACAATTGTATAATTATTAAACAAAACTGTAATTTTTTCAAATATACCTACACAATTGACATATTATATTATGCCAGATATTATACATATTTTTAAAAAAATTATAGTTGACTGGAAAATTGTCTCAATAAAAAATCTTCTGTGGTCTGAAAAATCTTGTACATATATTTGTAAAAGAAATGACTGTATATTTTATAATAATTACCTATTATTAAAGAGCTTTTAATTTAATGAATATTCTGTAGTTTTTGTTTTTATTAGAAAAAGGCTTCACTTATAAAACAATAAAGATTAAGTAACTGAAACATTTGTATCAAATAACTGAAAATATTTAACTAAGCAATTAGATTATATCACAAGCTTTTATTTAACGCCTGTGTGGCTCGAATCTTGCATACACCTTTAGTTCTGGTGACAAAACAATATGCAATACTCAATATTGTAATACTTTCAAAATGGCCGCCGCTCCAAGATGGCGGATGATGTATTTTTTGTCAATGACTTCATACGAAATCCAATATGGCGGCCGCCCCAAGATGGCGGACTAAATTTCTATACCACCCTCCTGACATGGGATTCAAATAGGTACTAAAAAGCACAAAATAAAATTGAAAATAAAAAAACCTTTTTAAAAACAAGTTTTTGTTTAAGCCATGTACTAAAACGAATAAAATAAGTTTAGGTTTTCGTTAAGATAATTCAATTCCAAATTGCGACAAGTTTTTGCAAATTGAAAAGCTTGTCGCGCGAATTGTATAGAAAAAAATGCATACTTTGGCAAATAGGTACTTGCTTATCAACCAATCACTGTCCAATAAAATTAATTGGTACCTACTTTCATCAACATTTCGCGGGTGTTTCTGGGAAAAATATATTAAATGGGACCATGTGAAGAAAAAAAAATATCTCGAGCATTTTGGAGCGCTTGATTTTCTTTTACAGTTATTACAGAACACAATTATTTTGCTTGTAGATTTTGAACTGCAAGAGAAATTTTCCTTTCACAAAAGTAATTCAGAAATATATGAAAAAAATCGGGTGTTTCTGGATAATATATTTGATGACGTCAGCACTATTCAAAAATTCCCAAAATATTTTTTTATAGGGTGTTCCATTTTAAAAACATAATTATCTTTTTTGTCAAACATTTTTTTAACAAGAGATATTACAGTTTTAAACAATTCTTGACTTTTCATTTTGGTGATATTCAGATCTCGTTTTAACTGATTGTTGGTTGCTGAAAAAGCAGCTAAAAATTCTTTAATTAATATTAATGTTTTAAAAACATAATTATCTTTTTTGACGAACATTTTTTAACAGAAGATATTAAAATTTGAAAAATCTCTTGATTTTTAACCGATTGTTACTTGGCGAAAAATCAGCTAAAAATGCTTCTTTAAAGCCAAATAATAGCTTCTATGTAATGAGTAATGAGCCACTTGACTAAGTTGATTTTAAACATCACTTTATTAAATAACTAAAAAGTACATACATTTCACTTCGGTCCACTACAGTTTAAAATGGAAAATGAAATAACACTCCTCCTGTTTCGAAAAATATATACTCGATTTAAAAATCTCCTCTAGTTTGTATATTCCTTAAAAAGGCATTTTTCGACATAAAACTACTCAAATATCCTTGCAATATAAAATACTACTAATACAGTTTCCTTTTTAACTTATCGTACAATCAAGTTCGCCACACTTCGGAAGACATTCCAACGAACACGCTATAGCCCTCGTCATGTAAGTCATGGTACCGAACGCCCCGCTAGGAGCGCTATCGTAAAAATGTTGACATATATATGCGGCCCCACCACACAACAATCCTCCCGTCTGAGTTGTCTCCCTTTTATCTTTCGGTTTCGCACAGCACAGTGTCGCATCTCCATCGCACTTCATCTAAACACACAACATACAAAAAAAAAATCCTCGAAACTTTAACAAAACTTTACCTGATCCTCCAGAAACAATTCGTTTGCACTATGCACCAAATACTCGACTTGTATGATGTTCCCCAAAGATGGCGCCACGTTGTATTCAGTCATCAACGTAAGGACCATGAGCGCTTCGACAATCAACTGCCGATATTCGGGTTGAGGTATCGTGTTGAGCACGGTCTCGACCGCGAGGGCGAATTTCAACTCCCCGGGCGTCATTTCCTGGGTCAGGCACTGGGGCAGGACTTTACCGGCAATGTCGATGCCCTGACACTGAAAAGAACAATTTAGGAAAAGCGTCGCCGGGAAAGATGGACGTACTCTTTCTAAAACTCCCCAAACGCGAGGGTAAAAGTCCCTAGGGACCCTGTTTAATGCTCCGTCGAGCCTGCGCCTTCTCAACCACTGGCCTTGACGGTCAGGCTCGATTAAATCATCAGATGCGTCGGTAGCTAGGCTGATGTGGCTTTTTTTGCTAATGCGGCTAGATTTGTTGCTTACGATTGAAAAGTTGCCTCGTCCGACTAAAAATCAAATGGATTAGAATTCATAAAAGTTCTTACAAAATATAGTTTTTTTTTAATAAAAAAAATATATTGAATTTCTTCCTAGTTATATTACAGTTTTCAGGCTTTCAAAGTGAGAAGTTCTTGTAAAATATATTAAAAAGTTCTTATATAAAAGCTACTGAAATTTTTTCAAGTTAAATTAATTTTGAAAGTGAGAAGTTCTTGCAAAATATATTAAAAAGCTCTTATAGAAAAGCATAACAGCTATTAGATTTTGGACTTCTTATAAAAAAATTTACCAATTTATATTAAGTAGGTACAGTTTTAATCTTTGAAAGTGAGAAGTTCTTGCAAAATATGATAAAATGCTCTTATAAAAAACACCTAGTGCAATTTATAAAAAAATTCTTCCAAATTATATTGAAGTTTTCAGATTTTGAAGGTAGAAACTTCTTACAAAGTATGTTAAAAGGCTTTTATAAAAAAGCTATTGATATTCTTCCAACTTATATTAGTTGTCAGATTTTGAAAGACAGAACTTCTTGCAAAATATGTTAAAAGCTGTTTAAAAAAAGCTATTGAAATTCTTTCAAGATATATTGCAGTTTCAGACTTCGAAACTGGAAAGTCTTTTAAAATATATGTTAAAAGTTCCAAGTTATATTAAAAAATTTTAGACTTTGAAAGTGAGAACTTCTTTAAAAAAAATGTTACAAGGCTTTTATAAAGAAGCAATTGAAATTCTTCCAATTTATATTAGTTTTCAGATTTTGATTTTTACAAAATAATATTAAAAAGCTTTTATAAAAAAACTAATGAAATTCTTTCAAGTTATATTGCAGTTTTTAGACTTTAAAAGTGGGAAATTCTTGTAAAGTTCTATAAAACAGCTATTGAAATTCTTCGGTTTAGTTTAGTCTATACTTTGAAAATGGTAAGTTCTTCTAAAATGTTAAAAAGTTCTTACAAAATAGCTATTGAAGTTCTTCCGGTTTAGTTTCCTTTCAGACTTGAAAGTGGGAACTTCTTGCAAAATATATTAAAAGGCTCTTGTAAAGAAGCTATTGAAATTCTTCCAATTTATATTAGTTTTAAAATTTTGATAGTGGAAACTTCTTGCAAAATATATATTAAAAGGCTTTTGTAAAAAAAGCTATTCAAATTCTTCAAATTTATATTAGTTTTCAAATTTTGAAAGTGGGAACTTCTTGCAAAAAGGCACTTGTAAAAAACTGTTGAAAGACTTCCAAGCTATATTACAGTTTTCAGGCTAAGAAAATGATAATTTCTTGCTCTTAGAGATTATGAGATTACTAGAGATTTAAATTTTGAGAGTATTGATTGGATTGGTTATTTTTCAAAATCAAATAATGTTGCTAAAGGAATATTCCTATAAAATATAACAAAGGCCTAAACTCAAGGTAATTGCAATTAATTTAAAGTTTAAGAAAAGTTCTTAGAGGTTATTCAAAATTTCTTGAACGTTCCAATTTTGTTCAAATTAATTTAATGTTTTCAAAATTAGTGGTGAATAAAACACGTATTTTTGAAAGTTTTTTGAGATTTTCTTTAACATTTCTCTACATACCGCTGCTAATGGCAAACTCCTTTCCACTGATAATATGATGCAGCAAATTCTTCATTTCGAACGGACTCAAATTCAAAAGATGCTCCGATGCCTCGTCCCCGTCGCAAATCAACGTTCTCGATAATTCCGTCGCCATAACCTGTATAATCAGCCCCACCCTCAGTCTCAACATTTCCATAAACAGCTGCGGCTCTGTCCTGATGAACATTGCCAGGTACACCAACAATTCCTGCGTCAACATAGCCGTGCTGTCATCTTCCCCGTACGCCTCGTGGATTAATAACCTTAAAAATGTTTAAATTACACTAAATGACGCAAAACTTGAAAATGCGTACCTTAAATCTGGTTCTGGTAGGGGCGCGGTAATTGTGTGTTCGTTGTTTGGAGGCATACCGACGGTAATCTGTTTTTGTCGAACTAATAAATCGGTCGCGGATTTTGCAAGATCTTCAATTTTCTTCCCCAACATTCCGGCTGTGTGTCTCACTAAGCCCCACATTTTTTGTTGGCATGCTTTTTCGTATAAACCTTTAAGCAGATCTCTGACCGTAACAACTTTTCCATACTCTAACATTCCCGTGTTATAATCTAAACCTTTGGAAACTACCAAATACTGCAAAATGTCGCCTTGTTCATCCAGCGATTCTGATTCTCTAAGCATTGCAAACAATTCTTCAACCTAGACACACAAAAAATAAGAAAAAATCTAGTTTAAAATGTTTTCCCACCTCAGTATCGGCATACTGCGTCTCGGATTGCGTCCTATGCTTGGATATGGTAATGCCAGGTACAGGGGCTGCTTTAGGAGTTTCTTCTATTTTCCTCTTAACTTCCTCAGGTGACGGAGATCTGGCATGATCGGCAGCTTGTGTGGAATCAACGGAAGAAAAGAACATCGACCCTCTTCGTTCCAATGTGGCATTGCTTTCCATTCCTAGAGTCTCGGCTGAAAGAAATTTAACAAAATCGCAAGATTTTCTAGCGGCAAAAAACCCCTTACCTTCTTCTATAGCTATTGGTAGCATGAAACCAAGTACCTATTATTATCTGCTATGATAACTAAGATATTTTCCCACATGTAATTTAATTTCCCAAGTAACATTTTAAGTTATAATTATTTATCTTATGTCCAAATAGTTGTATTAGGGTTATAAAATTGTCGTTTAGGGTAGACAAAATAACTATAGGTCTTATAGTAGTTGTTATGATGTTATTTACTAGAATCGTGAAAGTAATTGTCCTATAAAAGGCTTATAACAGACGTAACATGGTTACTTTAATGGTTAAGGTTATTATAAGGTTGTAAAGAAGAGGTATCTGTCGTTGAGAATACAACAACTTTTACGACTTTAGAAATATAGTTGTACGACGGTTGCAAAGAAAATAATTTGACCACATTAAAACTTTGTGGAGCGAGAGTCGTATAAAGACGATTTAAATATATTATAAGACATCAGTAAGTGGAAGTCATAGATGTTGTAGAACAGTTTTAAGCAAGATCTTAATACGACATAGAAATGAGAACATGACGGTAAGAAAATACTGCACATGCGCGTTAATATTAATTTCAACATCAATATGACCCCAGTAAGCGGTAATTTTAATAAAATACCTTTATACGACTTTCATAGGGTCATTAGTAAAAGTGAGACGTAATTTATTGTATCATATGATGTGCCATATTATGTCATACACTAAATGTAAAGCAGTAATAAGACAGTATAAGATTGGGCAAGTACAAATGCTCAGGAAGTTATAGACGAGCAGTTACAAAAATTTTGAATTAAATCAGTTTTGTCATACAAATCTTTATTTTTGTATACTACTACTACTACTACTACTAGCAATACTACGAACTTGACGAGGCACCTATCCCGGACTGCAGGAATTTCTAAAGACACTGATCCACGCGCGTGCGCATATAAATACTTATTCTGTAATTTTAATTTTAGTTTTAGTCGCTTTATAACCTCTTAATAGTCGTTTGACAGTTTTAGAACTATTTATGACCTCTTAGTAGTTTGATTGAAGTTTTACAACTACTAAGTCATATAAGCACCGTTGGCCATGTTTGCCATCAGAAATTCAGTTAAATAGGACAACGATGTTTGTATTACAAAAGTGGCAAAACTTCGAATTTAATTTGTGGGCACAAAAATCATAGAAATTTGAGTGGAAAACATATTATATTTTAGACATATCGAACGATCCTGTACAACTGTAACACTTTAAATTTTAATTTAAAGCACGTTCATATTTTACATTTTTTCTTTCATTTCCTTTAATTTTCATTATTTTAAAGGCACGTTGTAAATTTTCGAACTATATTTATAATTTTCTCAGTAAATAAAAATTCGCAATAGATTCCGTTGAGTACAATCGTCAAAAACCGAGATGCTTTATTGCATAATATCACCAACGTATAATTTCGTTTTTACCACTTACGGCCGAGACAGAATGAAATGTCTTCGTATTACAGGCAAACACTGCACAATATAACACTACGTTCCATATTTAGGACTAATTGGTAATATGAAGGTATTAATAGAGATCTCCACAACTTTAGAGCTACTTCTTTATGACGTTAAGGTATCTTTGAATTTACACGACCTAATGGATTTATAAAAGTCATATCCAATCAAGTCAGATAAAAGTTGTATGAAAAGTCATGAAAACCTGTTTCCAACCGTCCATATTCAGTCATAAAGGTGTTGTAAAAAGGACGATACGTCTATAGACAAGTTGTATTATTGGTCGCAACAACGTCTTCACGTTTTTTATGCAACTTTAAATGTTACTTGGGTTTTACACCTTTGGTACAGTGGGTACCACACATCTTGATCCCTGCCAACAATGTAATTCCCATTATCGACCATTGTGACGCAGGGATCATTATTCATGATATCCACTATAGTAGATATTACAAAGTATCTAAATGAACTTTACTTCATATTTCTGATGATAGGTAGCAGCAGTAAGTTTCAGAAATAGTTTTTCTGTCAACTTGACAACCATGGCCCCCTTGGTAAATATTTTATTCCACAAATTAATACTTACAATCGACGTTGATCGAGCGAGTCTTCTTCACAGCGCCGCGCACTGACATTTTTCTGCGTAAAGTTCTGTTCCTGTTCCTTGGGGCAGAGATCATAAGTAGTGCAGATTTGTGAGATAGAGACCTAACTAAGTGTTCTTCGAGATAATGATGCACTTGTGGATTCAACTCTATAAATTTAGAAATTATTAATTTTTGACGGGTAATAATTTTGAAGAGACTTACTGTCTGGCATGCCATCTTCGTGACACCCAAGAAAGCTCAAATTCGTGATTGAACTGGTGCTTAAGAAGTCGTTAAGGTTGCCAAGTGTTACCCTAGTGCCGTTTATGTAACCTGATTTAAGTTTTTTCATTGTCGTGATCATCGCAAGGGGAATTTTGCCATTTTCTGCAAATACACACAAAAAGTAGTATTATTCATGTAAAATGAGACAGTAATTATAATGCATTAAAGCAGAAGCAGTAAACATGTATCAAATTGTGTTAATCTAAACTGTTGTTAAATAATTTATGCTTCGGAAGATACAAGTACGTGCAAAACAGGTGTTTTAAGTTAATCTTGTAAAAAATCTTACAATAAACAATAACTATTCCCTATTCAAAACAAAATGTAACATAATCATTTATTTCATTTTGTTTGTACAGGGTGCCCATCAAAAACTAGAAAATTTTGCTAACCAAACTTTTTTGTTTTATATGATTCAAATTTAACACAGTCGATTTTTTTTTACCACTCACATGGCAGGGTTTGAGAGCATTTGGAAGTAGTTACTAATAACAAACCAAGAGCACAGACTTTTTAACACTGTGGTATAGACATTTGATATTTGTATTTTAGACACATAATGAAACAAAGCAGAAATGAAAAAAAAAAACCAGCTGATATTTTATGTAATTCAAAGAATGTAATGACATACTCTTGAATGATAGTAATCTCAGAATATATTGGGAGATAGATTAACGATCAATGGGAAACCAAAATGAAAAATAAAAATACTGGTTTGGCAGCATTCATTTATTAATAGCGCCCCACGTCTTTACGTTAATAAAGACCTGTATTTTAGTTTTTTAAACTATTTCCATCCCTTCGAACAAAATAAAATTTTTAGCATGTATATCATACACTATTTTTTTCAACTTACGAAGACCATTAAAAGTATCATATTTAATTCATGCTGTTAGTTCCCAAATGTCTTTTTATGACACTGGTGTTAAATGTAAATTACTTTCAACACAGTAAATCACTTTTAACACCAGTGTCATAAAATGACATTTTAGACACTGAAAGCGTGCGTCAAAAATGATACTGTTAATAGTGTTTGTAGAAAAAGGATATTATTTGATTACTCAGTCAAAAAGTTATATCACCTGAGATGACTTCTTAACTCATCAGTGATAGTGTCCCCTTCTCATGCGGAAAGTCCTGGGTTCAAATCCCAGCTAATTCTCTTTTTTTTTTTATTGGATGGTACTATCATCATAGTTTTTTGTCGCCGGAATTGAATAAGTTTCAGATCAATTACAAGTGGGTGAAAAACGATTTACTAGCTTTGTTTACAACGATACAAATAATATGAAAAACAGACATATACAAGTCAAACTAATGAAAGAGTGTTATGATTGTTACTGTTTGTTCAGCGAATGTTCGGCCCTACGTCACAACTCCCGTCCTTGTCTTACTCATGACTAAAGGGCGGAATATATGCATTTAATTTCAATCGAAATATGCGCATATATATGTATCATTTTTATTACACGTACAAATATACCTTAAAAAAACACCAAAACTGATTTTAGAGAAAGGGTTTATTTTAAGAAAAATGAAAGGAAAACAAATAAATAAAATACCTCGTAAAATACTTATATTAAAGCAGAATTATAAAAACATTTTAATTTGAAATTGTATACTAGGAATTTATGATTAAATACTTTTCAAAGTTTTCCAATAAAAATCTTTGCCTTCTGTCGGTAAAAATATGTTTATGTATAGAAAAGCTTCTCTCAACATCTGCCGATGTAATAGGACAATATTTTAATTTGGGTAGTAAGGTACAAGGCCAAGGTGCAACTTCGTTGGATGATTTACCATCAAAAATACTGTTTACTGATTTGAACCCTTCATTCTTTTCTACAGTAGAGCATCTATTTTTATTCTAACTTTAATACCTCACCATCACCGGGAACCTTTCTACATTTAGAGGAAAATGTTTGAACAAAATCAACCGATTCGCTTAAACCTAAATTTCTACTTTCTAATGAAAGAATTATTATCTGGTATAAAACTAAAATTAACTTTAATAAAAACAAGTTGGTTAGCTACATCCCCATTTTTCAGGATTTCTCGACAATGCACTACACACTGCGAGTTGTCTCTGGGCTCTCATAATCTTGGTTATATCTTATATCTATAAGTAAGTATAGGAAAAACATGCAAATATGCACAAAAATATAGTTTTCCAGCAATATGCAATGTTTTGCGAAATTGAATAAAATATGCAAAAATGCATATATATGCAATTTGCATATATTCCGCCCTTTACTCATGACTATACGACGGATATCGGTCGTATATTCACGAGCCAGAAAAGGAAGGGACTTGTGACGTAGGGCCGAACATTCGCTGAAAAAACTGTATGCTTTAACAGGAGATAGAAAACAATAAAGAATAAAATAAGACTATTTTGCTATATTAACATGTTTTCCCCGGCCACCTCTTTTCAAAATACATGTTTAAAATTTTAATGTTATAGTATGTATATGCACTCAATAATTTTAGTACCCACCAAGATAACAATACAATGAAGAGAATATTACTAGATTTGTCAAAATCTGTTGTCCAGCATTTGTTAAAAATAATAACTGTCAATTTCCACATCACACAAGACTTCCAGATTCTGACAGAATTGGACTATTATCATCATCAGTACACTACAAGCGGGTATTAATATCGATATTCAGAAGACAAATTCCGTTTCTCCTTCTCCATTCGAATTGAATCATATCAGTCATATCATATTTATTCAATTTCATCTGGAAATAGCCAGCTATAAATTCTTTCCCGCTATTTCCAGGTCGGTGGGCACCCTGTCGCATACCCAATCACATTTTCACACAAGTTACCCCATCAGATCGACCGCCCGTCGTTACCTAAGTGGTATTTGGTGGCGACCAGGCAGACCGTCGGCCTGCCGAGCATGTTCCTCCAGTGCATTGCCACGAAAGCGAGGTGAGCCACCACCTTGTCAACCAGCAAAGCCGCGTCGTAGCTCGTATAGTACTCGTCCATGTCAATGTTCTAGAGTGGGCCCCCGCGCGCACGCAAGTGGGAAAAAAATAACAAAACACACCGTCATGCCAAACGTATCGCTCCAGAGAGTATAAAACTGTTAGTGGTATTAGACAGAGGAGAAAGTAGACGGGAAGACCAGGACAAACTGTTTTGGGATTTTAAATGCTAGCAAGGAAAATATAGCTGCACAACCTGGACCGACACTATGTGAAAGACCCGAGCATCACGTCATATTTCATTGTTGTTTGCGAACTGGGGTGGCGCTACACGACGAAAAAAATGGCGACTTATTATAGGTTATAACAGGGCTATTCTGTGGTTATAGGTATGTCAGTTTCTGACATTTTGAATGTCCCATATTTTAAATATCTAGCTTTATTACCATTTCCGTCCTTTTTACGGTCACGAATTCTCTTTGCGTCAATATTTCGCAGTTTTATCATAAACAGAACTTTTATAGATAGATTTGTTTGTGACAACATGAAATTTCCATGCTCATGAAGAAAATCGTATGCGCAGACCATTATGTGAATTGCAGAAGAATAATCACTATTTTGGAATTAAGGGATAATCTGTTCAACCAGTTGAAGAAGCTAGAATTCTGGATATTACATTTTGGAAGAGTATTGTAACGTATGCAGAATGAAAATAAGAAATATATTGTTTATAGCCCCAAAGCAAACCAATGGTCCACTATAAAAAGAAATTTTAAAAAAAAGATGCTTTCTATACTTACTTACACTAAAACTATAGCCATATAGTACCAAAATATTTTTGCTTGATTTTTACAATTTTTCTTAATAAAATCTATGAATGTATGCCATGTAAGCTTGTCAAATGTATGGAACATAACAAACAAGCATTTTATTTTATTTTGGAAGTTAAATTCGTTGTAAAACTCATTTGCATGCTTTTATTTTATAAAAAATTCTGCAACAATGGTGTTTTTAAAATTAATCCACCCTGTCGTTTTTTTTCCGTTTGCGCATGTCCAAGTACACTTTACATCGAATAAATTGTTTAAATTATTAAATAACATTCAATTTAAACAGTACTTGGATATGCCCAAAAGGTATGTCATCCTTTTTTCAGCATTTTCATAACAAGCACTTGCATACTTCTCATTGGCAGCCTGTTCAGAAACGTGGAAAAATTAATTATTAAAATATAAGTTCACGTGGCAATAATAGCCCTTTGGACCCACGCTAATGGTATGCCTATGGTTTTCCAAGGAATTTTCTATTTTGAACTTCATTATAAAACACATGGCAGCCTGTCTAAAATCATATCAAAACGCATATTTTTCGAATAATTGAAAACTCAGTTTTTCATATGAAGAACCCAGGATGACTCTCTGATTCATACCTTATTATTGTGAGAATATGTGCCACATAATGCCCTTTGCAAGGCATACTGAGTAAAATCACGTCCAAAAATCTGTCATTATCTCCCGGTGTAATAGTGTTGGTCCAGGCACAACAGAAAGCTCCTTCATGACAGATGCCAAAGGAACTGCAACTTTTAAGCTTATTACTTTCTAAATGTGGAGCCTTCTGCTGTAGAACTATATTTTCTGTGATGCCAGGTAATAATACGAATTTTGAATTTTGTTTAATGCAAGCTGTGGCAGAGAGGCTGGACATGATGAAGACTTAATTTCCCATTTGATTGCATTTAAAATTGTGTAATATTTTCTTTTCTAATTCAGTTTATGACCCGACAATAAGTAAGGTTTTTTGGTATGTTTATGATGTTTAGTTAAAAAATATATAATAATTTATAAATTAGTAATTTAACAAATTTGGTGCATAGTATACCTGGATATATTGCCGTATTTATTATAAAGCAATATTTCGTCCCCTGTGTAAGTACTGGTGGAAGTATGGGTTCATTAATGAATACAAAAAATAGTAGACAACTCTGGATAATTTCTACATTAAGTGTATTTTGTTAATTTTGTTTATTTTCAAACTTTTACTCTCTGTAAGTTGTAAGCAAAGCGTTATTTGAAAAAAAAAAAAACATTATCTCAAAAATCCCACCTATTATTCAGAATTGCCCATTGACCAACCTTTTTGTCAAATCCTGCATTAAATTTTATATAAAAAATAAAATATAAATCCGTTACTTATTCGGATGACCCCTAGCACCGAGAAAACTGTCGAATTCTCAACCCTAAATAGGCAAATACACAAAAATTTTTTATTTGTTTATTAAAGTGTAGAGCGTGAGAAGACTTCACAGTATATTTTTTTAAAATTTTGTCGGCCGGAATTTACCCGCAAAAAAAATTTAATACAAAAGTTTAATATCAGGAAAAACATGTGGCAACATTTATCAACTGGTCATTATAAAATAAACATGATTTCCCTTATCCGAACAAGGCTTCACAAAGCCATCTTCTATTTTTGCAAAAAAACAGCCCATAACTTCACGATAAAACCAATAATTCATGACTTGAAATATTTTGTCATTTTTTTTTATCTCGTTCGACATTTATGTCAGCTGCTGTAGTTAAATGCGACGCAACGAGAGAAATTGGTTGCGTTCAAGGCAGGCCGAATTTTTGTAATCGCTAAGTAGCGCTATCTGTCAACCTTTGACAGCGCTGTAATCGCTGCCGTGGTACGTTGAACGACCAATTTATAACTTGGTCTTGCCTGTCATCAGATTTTTTTGTAGGTTATGTTTAAGTTTTATTTTCGGTATTTTCTATTTTCGTTTTTAAAATAACTTGATTTTCTGTGTCTATTTTTTACCATTTTGGCTCATTTTTATAATAACGACCAAGAAATAATAACCAACTGCACAGGGTTGGTGATACAAGAAGCAGTTATAACCACTTTTCCACAATTGTCTCTTACAATTTTCTCAACCTTCCATGTTTTATTTATTTATTGCGTGAATATTATTCTTTTTTGGACAAACAAACAAAATTAACGATATCCCAACAAGAATATCAAGGTTAAGCGTTTTAGAATAACAGAGAGAGCAGGAATATGATAAAAAAGGATAGAAACACGATAAGTCCCCTACAATGAGGTAGTATTGGAGGGGAGAAGCTGTCACGTGACCCAAAACGGCTTCACTTACATAGCCTTGTTTATAGAGGTTCATAGATTACCAGAACAACGTCAATTTGTTGACTCGGTGCTAAAAGTGCATTAAAAGTGGTAAAAAGTGCAGTTTTCCTTGTTATTGCGAGGTATTGACTTTTGGAAATAAATATGTCATGTGCTGCACGTTGTTGCAGTAGCAATTCTAAAGTGAACAAAAAGAAATTCACAGGAATTATATTTCACAGGTAATGTAAACAATAGACAGAGCCGTATCAATATAATTTATAATATCCACTTTGGTACTTTATGAAAAGAAAAATATTACCATACTCTAGGTATGTATTTTTCAAGGATTGCCTACAGGGTGTTTCTTCCTTCGATTCAAAATAACCCCATATTTTCTTTCGTAGGCTTTTTATAATTTTACTAGGAATACTGTTTAATCAGACCCTGGGGTGTCAGCCATATTGATCACAGACTTAGCCACACCCCCTGAACCCCTTTGCTATATGGGACAAAGTAATGCTATGGCGCCTCCCCCCCATACTACCTCAATGGTCCCCTACCACCAAGAAAATCTAGCAAAAATGAAATAGCGCCGAACCAAGGGAAGCGATAGCTAGCGCAATTTGTCATTTCTGCCCGTTCAATGCACATTGACGTAGAGCGCTGGCAGCGATTACAGATTTGGGAGCGCATTGAACGCAACCAAATAATCGATAAAGCTTTATTGAGGTATTTAAAATTTAAACTACACGCTGTTATGGAAATTTAAATTCTCTTTTCATTTTTGCCTTAAGGCCCAAAAAATCGAATAACTGCAGTTCCCTATATATTATATCTAGAGGCTCTTCTTAAAATCCAAATGAAAAAATCAAGAATTTGTCCTTTAGTGTATTAGCCCATATCAAACAAACTCCATGCCCGGACAATACAAAATGAAACAAATCACAAAAACCCTCAAAATGTGTGTACCTAAGTGGAACTGCCTGCAAAGTACAGTGACCAACGGTCGTCCCAGCATATTTTGCCAGCTCGACTTCAAGAAATTGATTTCGCTCTTGCAAATATCGATCATTAGTTCGTAATCGGACGCTATATAATTGTGGGACATGTCTGTGAACTGCACAATATGTATTGGAAGAAATATTAATCAGCAAGTTAAAAAAAAAACAACGTAATACATACCTGAGGCGTGAAAGCAAATATTCGGTCTCCCAGAGAGTATAGTTTGCTCGTGCTTAGGATTCCTACGTCCCGGGATTTTCGGCCAGTTAAGCCTAACTTTTTGTTGCGGCCTAAAAACATTTTTCACGCATTTTTTAAACGAAAAATGCAATTTAGAAATTGTGACACAACAAATAGAATTACACACAAACATGATTTGATCTTTAAAGGTTTATGTATAAATGTGTTTTTTAGAGTATCAAAATCGTAATAAAAAGCTCAGAAATCGGCACTAAAGTACCTAAGTCATTATTGTACAATTTTTTATATCAGTTGGCCTCGGCAAGATGCGAGGACCCAACGTCAGGCGGACCAGTCGCCCAACAAACTTGGCCATATATTCAACGATTTTTACCTATTAAGAACGACAATAGGTAGGTAGCTGATATGTTTAGTCATTAAATTATTACCGAACATTCTAAGAACAAATTACCCATTACGTTGTAAAAGAACTAGTGTAATTTCAAAATTATCTTGTTTTCAAGAACTTACCTAAGTACGTATAAAGATGAGACAACACCCTGGCTGGCTGTACTTCGATTGGTGCCACTTCCGCAATAGTCTGAACAATTATATCATGTTCTGAAAGTTTTTCTTTGATTTCGTTATCTTCAGCAAGAATTACGACTTGCACAACTACGTCGGGTTTCTTTTCGGAACATAACCTACGATTTAAGGGGTCGAGTTCACCCGGAGCCAAAAACCCCTAAAAATAAAAATTCAAAAAAATTACATAAAGTTTTTTTTGTTTATTTACTTCTTGCAACAATTTTCCCAAAATATACAACGACTGTGCCCATAAAAATGGACACTGTCCGAGTGGAATCCGTTTTTGTGTACCTGGTTCTCTATATTCTGCACCCACAAATTCTGCCGGCACAGAATATAATTCGGGCATCAATTTTACACCATCCTCAGATCTGATCATGATCTAAAATTAAGAAACGTCAAAAAAACCAGTCTTATTTTCATAAAATCTAACCTCTTCTAACTGTTGCGTATAATCCAGCGCAAGACTCTTATTTCCTTGAAACGAGTAATCTAAAATCAAATAACAAAAAAACAATGGCCACTCGCATTCGATGTTTTCGAACATGCGTAGTTCCCACGGTTCGTAATATAGCCTTCTAGGATCTTCTTTGGGAGTTCGGTAACCATCGCGCAAGAATCTTTTGCAGCCATATTTTCCCAACAGTTTATCCAATATACAGTCCCGGGTGTACCCAATCAAAGTAGGATCGTCCACAGCAAAAGCTGGGAAGCTTATTACGGAAAGTATTCCACCATCGATTTCTTTCGAACTGGATTCTCTTGGTAACATGGACTGAAAGTACACACTTTCAATAATAAAAATTAAAATGTACATTGAATAAATTCATTTTGCAATCAATTGGCTCGTATACCACATTTATTTTTATTTTTGCGATGTCGCCTTCTCCCCTCTTCGTCTTCCGTCAAATAAAATAACCTGACAAGGCCTGTTAACCTTTATAAATGCAACCTCTATCAAACTATCAATAGTTGTCTGAAAACGTTTCTACCTGCGAAGATTATCAGACCTTTGCCCAATGCGATAGCAGAAAATAAGCAAGTGATCTTTAGTTATTTACTAGTTTGCGCGTCGTTATAATAATCATATGGAGGTTGTTAGTTCCCTCTTGTGAAAACTCCAGCAGAAACTCTGGCAAATTGTTTTTATCGACACCAACGAAATTCGCCGAAAACGGTGGTTGGAAACAGTTGGCCTTCCAATGAAGAAAACGTTTTTGTATTGTTGCGAAGACCATTTCAACGTAAGTACATATTATCTGTTATAGATACATAGTTTGAAGCACTTTTACTTCTTTTTTTAATACTTACTTACTGTCTTGGGGTTATAAGACTACATCTACCTGAATGTAATAAACCTCAAAATAACCCCTGTTAGTAATTTTTATTACATAATATAGAGATTAAAAGTTTATAATAATATTAAGTATTTATAGTTTATATTATTGTACTCCTAAATCAATTCTTTTCATCATAAATTCAAAATTTTATTTCATATTTAAGTTCTTACTTACCTACTCTTTAATCAAGCAACTTTTATTGCAATAATCATTTTTGTATAAGAATAGTAAGATACATCTTTCTTTTTTTTAGCTTGAGCCTGATGGTAAGAATTGGATGTTCTTCAAAACTGTGGGAAGCAAGATTATTTTGAAAAAGGAAGTTGTGCCTCAGCGCTACATAAAAAGCAAACGAATTGCTTCCCTTCCAATTCATGTAGAGAGGATAATAGGACGAACTTGAGAATTTGCAATGCTCAATATACATTCGAGGGTAAACCATTAATTAATATACCTTTTAGATCACATAATGGTTATTGTGTGAGGCCTTTAATTTTATGAAATATATTTAAGTTAAATAGTTAAGTTGTATTGTAAATTATTGCTCAATAAACTGTAAATTATGTTGTGTTCATTCTTTCCCTAATTGGTTACCTTTTTATAGTAAAGTTTGAATAATAATTCATGTCTAAAGTGATATTTTCATTATTTTTTTGTTAATGACAAATATTCAGAACCTAAGAAGAAACTTTCTACAATTCTACCTGGCGACCGGGGTCGTATAGAATGTATTAATTCAATGATAATATTTTTGTTAATTACCATGATCTGCATTGAAATTATATTGAAAGATATTAACAATAATAATTTCTTTTAATAAAAGTTACAACAGGTATTTAATAATACCATAATATGCTAACAAACTATATCAGAATTCCAGTAAAATTTATGAAATACCCCTTGTATAAGGAAGGGCAACTACGTCACAACCTTTGGCGGGAAAGTATTATTTATAAAATTACAGCAAATCTAAAGCAAATATAAAAAAAATAAAAGACACGAGTCGATTTTTTTCTCATTTTCTACCGATAGATAAAAAAAAATTAATATTTTTGTCCGAAGTATAGGAGCCCATTGTTTATTACTTTTTTTTTAGTAAATTGTATGACAAACACATGTTTTACTTTAATACTAAAACATACCTGTAAAACAGCTTGACATTTTTGTGCTTCATCTGCCAAAACATGAATGACACTATAAGGACCACCCCTCGCACCAAATAAATCTAACTCGTTCATGGCTTCAAGAGCTGCTTTGGCCATTCCGATAGAGCTAGCGTTTAATTCTGGTAATCCATGATTCGATTTGTCACCCCTTTCCCAAATTCCATAGTCCGGGGTACAGTACGCACACTCAATATAAAATACTAAGTTTTGAATGAACGCCACTTCATCCAAGTTGAAAACGACCTAAAATCATTTGCATTAACAACAATAATTGTCGTTTTTGCATAATAACCTGTAGCCCCGACGCTGTCATTTGCGCTAGCACTAACAAATACAATGAAATAGCGTCAATCTGCAAATGGCCCCACTCATTGTCGCCAACAACGATTTGGCCAGTTTCAGAGGAATATTTCGCATGGAGCGAATCCAGAGGGTTTTGAGTTTGTTTAAACCTTTCGACTTTATCTTTTTGTTGCATCATAGCCATCAGCAATCCCCGCATCAACTTGACGCAAGACTGTTCTAACTCGTAACATTTGGCACGATCCTCATCTTGATCGGCCATTTTTTTGTAGGCCATCGAGAGGCCCCAAACGCACAGAATGCAGTAGACGTTGTCTCTTATCCAGGCGTGGTTGTTTTGTAAACTTAACGGGAAGAGCCCAGTTACGGGGTTTTGGTGGGTCATGATGATTTTGTGGACAATCCGTTGGTAATAGTCCAAACGGACGCCGGAGTTGCTTCGGCTCCGCATTTTCTTGCGTGGACTTATCTTTTACTTATTACTACGACATTTATACATTTTTTAAAATTAGAACTGAAAATTTTTGGTTATCAATCAATGATATTTCAATGTCAAATACGAATGACTACATCGAGATGCGCATGCGCGGGATTTATTGTTCAAAGAACCATAATGGCGTTGTCCCCAATGGAAACCTTAGTGATCGTTTTCCCCATGCACTACACCTAGGTCTCAAATTTCCAGTGGCGCAACAATTTAAATTAATTTAGAACAGAAATAATGGTTCAGTAAAATTTTTGTTTCAGAATTTTGTTGTGCTGGGACATTTTTGAAAGACTTGCTTATATATGAATAATATGAAAGACATGGACATTAGTATTTAGGAAGCGATTTATTTTTTTTAGGTATGGAAATATGGAAATTATAAGTGCATAAAGGAGACCGCTTTGTAAATGATGTTAAATTTTAAAGAAAAATACTGGAGATACAAAAGAATCAAAGACACGTTTTTTGTTCACAATTCATTTTGTAGTCGTAATAATGTAAAAAGATATTTATTTCAAGAATTATTTTTTTACAAAAAAAATCTGATTTTACTACCACTGATCTACGCCGCCACTGGTAGGACTGAAATGCCCATGTCTTAATCTCAATTTTCAAGGCCACTAGGTACTATTTTTTTCTTCCCTAAATAATGACGAAAATCATTAACGATTTTTTTATCAGAAAAATAAAATGATTCAAGACTATCTAATATAGGTTTGTATCAAGTTTCGTTAAAAATAATAATTATTAAAAATACTTCGATATAATCAATAGATATACCTACTTAGGTACTGACAATTTATAAAAAAAGTTTATTTTTCATACGATTGCCACCAACTTTTATTTCTCCTGTTTAAACACAACTGTAGTTATTCAAAACATTAATTCGACAGTCAAGTCCAGAGTACTCCAAATTTAGCTAAGTTTCGGATTTAAAATACATGAGCCATTACACATTTTATTTAATGTGATTTATTAAATTTTTCCCTAGAAACTGGCATATCTAGTAGGCCTTGGATTTTATTTGAAAGAGGGCGATTTTGCTGGGAAAAAATGCAGTTTATCAAACTCTACAATTAGGGTCACATTGTATAATCTAAGTAAATAAATTTTTTAAAAAATATTTTTCAATTTTTCATTAATTGTACCTATGAATTGGGAATGAATGGGCAGGCGTTATAGCTGGGTATCTATAATACATAAGTATTTATTTATTTCGTTGGCTTCGTGTGTGTCTATTATTAAATGTTAATAGTTCATTCGCCCCATGTTGCAAATAAAGCTCTTTTAGTCGACTAAAAATAATCACAATTAAAGGCAAAGTTTCCGTTCACACGAATATGAGAGCTAAGCAGTTTAAAAGTTTGCCAAGTCCAATAAGCCAAAGGCAGAATGATATTGGCCTACTATGTATACCTACTGTATTCCCAAGGCATAACTACTTAAAAAAATGAATGACTAAAATATTTTGGCTAATTTGATTCCATGGCACCCCCTATAAAAATGAATACCTAATTTCACGTTATGTCATAAGTAGAATAAAAATGCAAACCACAGTGTATCAGAAATGTAAAAATCCAATACCTATAAGGAAAAAACAGGTGAGCGTCGTTTCTACGTTGATGTAAGCGTCACAATAAAGAACCCAGCCATTACTGCAATTCCTCGCAAAGCAGTATCCAAATAACGTTTAAGTTAGAAATCTCCTGCATTTTTACCCCATGATCAAAGCAGTATCAGAAATCTCCTGCATTTTTGATTTATTAAAAAAAAACGAAAAAAAAAATAATAATAAAATTTTCAGTAAGTAACTTATTCCATATAACTTTGTTCTAATTTGACGGACTTCGTATCTCCTAGAACAACAATCTCAGTGCATTTAATTGTTTTTTCAAAAATTTCAAACTCAAAGGGACTCGAATGAAGTTTCATGAACTTTTTCTTTGTAAACTTGGCTTGTATAGAAAAATTCATATATTGGGGAAATTAGAATGCTCCTTGGTTACCCCATAACCAAAGCAGTGTCCAAATAATGTTTAAGTTAGAAACCTCCTGTATTTTCAGTAGGTAACTTATTCCATTATATTGCTCTAATTTGACGGACTTCGTATCTCGTAAGAACAACAATCTCAGTGCACTGGATTGTTTTTTTCAAAAATTTCAATCTCAAAGGGCCTATAATGAAGTTCCATTAACTTTTTGTTTGTAAACTTGGCCTGTATAGAAAAATTCATATATCTTTTGGGGAAATTAGAATGATCCTTGGTTACCCCATGATCAAAGCAGTATCCAAATAACGTTTAAGTTAGAAAACCTCCTGCATTTTTGTTTTATTTAAAAAAAAAACGAAAAAAAAAAATAAAATTTTCAGTAAGTAACTTATTCCATATAACTTTGTTCTAATTTGACGGACTTCGTATCTCGTAAGAACAACAACAATCTCAGTGCATTGGATTCTTTTTTTAAAAAATTTCAAACTCAAAGGATCTCGAATGAAGTTTCATATAAAAATGTATAGAAAAATTCATATATCTTTTGGGGGAAAATAGAATGATCCTGGGTCATGGGTTATTCGGACATGTTTATTATGTATTATGTTTATCAATAATTATTATCGACGATTCTGTTTGGATATGAAATTAGTGGTGAGAATAAGCAAAACAAATTTGGTTTTGAAACATTTAAAAAAATGTCAGTGAAATGTAAACCTAATATAAGTCAACAATTGAATGATTTTGTACTGTTTAGTGGATATTATGCATTTTATTAGCTAGTTAATTTTATTTTAAAAATTAACTGCTTATCTTAGTGCGAAGATCCGCTAGCTATTAAATTATCCTTTGCTGAAAATTCATCAAAAAGCAGCATTGCGAAGTAAAAATATTTGATAGGAGAAGAATCAATTATTAATTTTGAACAAATTTCCATAAAAAATACAGTGGTGGCCAAAAATAATAATTAATAATGTTACATAAATATTAGATTTTTTTAAATTCAGTTGCATTCAATTATACAGGAAGTTTCCTAACCTTTCTGACAAAATAAAAGAGGTGAACCCTCATCTAATTTTAGGACGAAAATGTGGGATAAAAGATTTTTTGGAATAATGCTTCGTTTTCGAAATACAGGGTGTTAAAAAACTTTTTTACCTACATCAATAATAATTATTTTGAAAACAATTCACATTTCTTTTTATGTAACAGAAAGGTTAGGAAACACCCTGTATTTATGAAAACAGAACAAATAATAACCTAGCCACTTCTCTGATATTGTACCCTGTGTTCTATCTAATATTATCGATAGGTACTAACTTAATTCTCTTTGAATAACTGGTAATACTATTTTACTGAATTCCATTGAACATTCAGCAACACAATTTCCCGTATTTCATAGAATAATAATAATAATTTCTCGCCTATTTCCTACTTTTTCTTTGAGAATTGGTTGTGACCTATCCCACAAAATTCTATAATTATTACTACAAGAGTGTTCACAATCATATTTTTGACTTTGAAATTCGATTTTACCTGATATAATTTTTATGTTCTTCTAAACGAACGTTAAATGGCCTACAAAAGTCTCCCCAACATAGAACTTTCCACATTCACAAGGAATTTTATAAATGCACTTTTTTGAACTTTATACCTCATTAAATGGTTTCGTTTTAACTAGCATCAATCTTAACGTGTTTTTGGCTTTAAATGCGTTGTAACTTATCTTATAATCCAGGATTATAAGGAATAGTTAAAAGTTAAATTTACTGGTCGGTCCACCAGATTTATTTCTCTAATTATATTAGCACTTCTAGTTTCTATACTATCTGATTTTAGTATAGAAATAGAAACATCTAAGAAAGATAATTGATTATTATGTTCTATTTCTAGGATAAACTTAATAGAAGGTTCTTGTTAGTTTATAAAATGTAATAATGAATTTACTTAAATCATCTACTCCATGTTCCCATATAATAAATATGTCATCTATCACATATCTCCAGCAAACATGAGGTATTACTACGAAAATATGATTCCAAACCTTAGAACAATAAAAAACTTAGAAATAGAAAAATATTGAGACCCTGTATAACGTAAATGTAGTTTTAGATAAATACAGCAATTAATTTTCTACAAAAAAACTACTCGATATTTTCTACGTTATCAGTCAGCACCAAATAGTTCACTCGGGCTGGTGAGAGGAAACAAATCTTCGTGTTCTTGGTCCTCTTGAGAATCATCATTTAAATCGTCGTCGATGATTACAGTATCTCTATTGACACATGCAAGTCCTAAGCAATTGCTGCACATACTTGAACAATTGAGACCACTTCTTCGACACTCGCAGTTTTGGACGCATCCATCTCTGCAGAAGCATACGATGAGGATTGTTTAATATATATTTTCTTGTTTTTCACATTAGCTTCATGTTCATGACTTTCTCATTTTTACAAGCTAAGGACAAATTAGATATGGGAATGATTTGACATAAAAGAACGAATGGAAATCAGAACGCTATAATGAATGAGGGCAAAAAGTGAGTACAAATTAACTAAGGCTACTAACTTGTATTGGACATATTTACAGTCATATACTTATGAGGTTATGTTGTGACAGAAAATAACAATCTATGTGTGCAATATGTATCTATATAGGTATGCATAGATATATCTATATATATTCTACATACATTATTCAGTTACTAATTTATACTGTAATCATTTTAAGTTTTTTCAACAAAAACTACGTGAAATAAAAACAAAGAAATTTTTACCCCTGCTCCATATCATGGAAACAGTTCACTTTACCATAATTCTGTATATAACAATTCTTGTTCGGAATTTAATGTATATCATTTGCGTATATGATGACGTTTGCGCTAAACCTCATAGTTTACTAGATATTCACGCAAAACTGTGAAAAATAAGAATTTCCTGGCCTTTTCACCCCCTCCCCCCGAAACCCGATGCTGGTGGTGGTGTAACTTTTTAGTACTATCTCTTAGGAGGGTATTTCGAGCTAGAAAGGACTTTTTTTTGGATGTTTAGGTTTGGCCTAATTTTGTGTTAGTTTTACTGTACTACACGTTCGCAGGGCCTCTTGAGAAGACTTATTGTAAAAAGCCGAAAATAATTCAAGAATTCGACAATCTGGCCTGTCTAGTCGCATAGCAAGCGCCTGGTCCACCGTCTCAGCAGGCTGGACCACATGTGGAATGCGTCATCGCGTCATCAGACCTGTTCGAAGGCAGGCAACATATGATTCTGCTGCCCATATGATTTCGTTGCCGGCGTTATGTTTAAAATCCACCCCTACGGTCCGCGTTCTTTAGGGTCCAAGTAGGCGGCGACCGCTTTCCCTTTAAAGTTTAAAGGGACCGGCTTCGACCGTACATTTATCATTGGGATTTCGAGGATTTCGTGGCGTCGGAATATTTTTTAAGGTGTTTTGCTGCACGTCGACAGTAAATACAGATAAAAAGTTATCATTTACACTAAATATAAGTACTATTTATAAAATTAGATTACAGATAACAGGCGAAAGCTTGGAAACATTCCAGGAAATAACGAACTAACCCTGCAAAATATACGAGACTTCCTATTTCTAGTGTTATATACATATTTTGCGGATGATTTACATTTCATAAACAATAGTTTGGTTTTATTTTTATCTCTATAATTTTGGCTCAAGTCGGGTGGGTGAGACATATTGTATATTATGCTCGGTTCCTGTATTTTGGTTTTTTAAATGTCCCCTAAATTTAGGTAGCCGCATGTGGCAGGTAGGTGGGTATTTAAATTTTCCAGTAGGTCGACACTACAGAAATAAAAAAAATGCCAAGGAAAAAGAAAGTAAAGTAGATCAGCAGACAACATTCCCTGATTCTGCTGACTTAAAACCACAAAATCTACCTAAAAATAGTTAGTTATGGACCTATACAAAATTAAATCTATATGTTATACAAAAAGAAGGTAATTTCGAGCTAATTGTTTTGGATAGTTTGGAAAACATAAAAGTAACTCATTCCAAAATTGTAATTTTTTGTTTATACAAGTATAATTAACTCTACCATTTTAATTTGTCATATTTATTCATTTCATAGATTAATTTGCCGAAACCGGATCAAAATATGACCATTGAGGCGTTGCGGGGGGAATCTCTCACTCAACGATTGAGGCCAAAGTGCCTTATAGAAATTAAATTATGGCTAGATCTAGCGATCTAGCAAAATAATCAAGCTGCTGAACTAAAATCTGGCACCACTGTGTGTTTTGGGATGGAGAATCAATGAAGATGTCAATTTCTACGTATCCCACAGAACTTGGATGGATAGCCTAGTAGCCGAGTCCAAAATTAATGAGTTGAATTGAACTGGGGTTATGTTTTTGGTCTTGATCTGTATATGTTTGCCACCAAGTGAATATTTAGCATTAACTCTTGCCATAAAAAGCTTTTAATAATGACTACCTACCTACTACACAAAAAGTATAGTTATTTTTAAAGCTTTTTATGAAAATGCAGCCAGAAAGTTAATTTTTCTACATACCTTGACAAATATGAGGTTATTTTACTTAATCTAAAAAAAATTGTCAAGGATTGAACAAATTGTTAGAAAAGGTACATACATTATATGGTTGTGATGTCTGTTACTTTGTGACGTGTCGATATGTTATCTACATATTCTTATTTCTCTTTATTTATTCGAAATAAGGATGCATAGAAAAGAATTAGCCATATAGGTACTTACACATTAAGATAGCACATGAACAAATTCTTTTTCAAAATTATTATTATAATTTTTGTAAACCTAGATAAATTCAGTTGAGAATGAGGCTTAATGTTTTCTAAAAACATTAAACGTCAGTGAAGATGAGTGTGCGGATGATTAGATGTTAGGTCTGCGCGCTTTCTGAAATCCGAAACTATACTTGACTATAAATAGACTAATGATCTGTCACCATAAGCGGCATTTTTTTGTTAGATTTCAAAAATGCGTGTGGTTTTACAATCCGATTCTCGCATAGCAACAGCTACAGAATCACAAAACAACCACATATACTTACCTTGTTCAAGGGCGATATGGACATTCCACTCGAGTAGTACACTACTGTACAAAGTACAAATGTTAAAATCAAACCCATTTTGACCCGTACCTATAAATCGAAAATCCAGTCGAACGAAAATTCCATTGTAGGTACATCCTTCGGTGAAGTCCCAGGGAATGCACACGAGTCGCCATTGATATAGTCCAAAGCACGAAAGAAAACGTTTCTAAAGAATGCGGGCAGCGTTGCGAGATTTCCTATACGAGTAGTCGTTATTTATTGGCGAATACAAGTTTTATCATATTGAAGCCGAATTTCTGAACTCTGTTATACCGAAAAAATAAAGCTCGCATCACGGGACCACTTACCCATTTTTGTTTATCATTTATTTTTAACGCGGTGTGATAAAACACCTATTATAATTTTTTTCAACATCGTCGCGTCTACCATCGCCTTTGAAATACGACAACACAGCACTTCTGCGAAGGAGTCGGCTGACAAAACCAGTTAGCCAACGCGTTTTGTGCCTGTTTCTATAGTACGTAAAGTTAACTGCGTATTTGGGCTATCATACAGACCTCATTTTTTAGGCCGCTGGCAAGTTTTTTTCCGCCGGCTCAGAGAGTTCAATGGCGTTTCGTATATTCGGGAGTTAACGTGTGCAAAATGAGTAAACAGGGAAGAACGTTGCATTCTCAAGCACGAGAAATAATTGCCAATGTTATAAGGGTTTGCCTTCCTCCATAGTCTAAGGCATCACCGTTAAGAATATAATATTAACAATAAATTAAATAACAATTATATGAAAATTAAGTCAGTGAGTTACACAAAATTGAGCTACGCCCCTGAACTGTGACTAATTCTATAATATTTGGGAGTTCTTCCCCCCTACGTCGCACGCATTCTGCCGTAAGGAGGACTATTATATACCATATACCTAACAACATAACAACTAGGTATATCTCGACTTGGAGCTGAGACCTGGATCTGAATCGATTCAAGAGATGCGGAAAACTGAACTGATGAAGACCAACTGTTCATTGTTCTAATTAGGTAGGTGCATATCTTGTTTAGTTATAAGATAGTTCGTTGTTTGGTTTGAGCGTTGGTTATGGTAGGCTTTGGGGGGTAGGTATGTCAGCCAGTGACCACACACGGTACGGCCGATAATGGCCACGTGTCGCTGGGTTGCCTGTGATGTATTTTTAACAATGAGTGGTTAATACAGGGTGTCCGGAAATAAATGCACCAACTTGAAAAATTAAAAAGAAAAATGGAAAATATGACGAAAAGTTCATATGAACATGGATCCGCAGATGTTTGGTTTTCGAGATGCAGGGTGTTGAAATTTAAATTTTATTTTCGATTTTTTTAAATAACTTTTTGAGACGACAAAATTTTCGTGCAAAATTTGGTAGTCATGTTTTTTTTGGGATGAGAAATCATAATTTGGTATTATTTTTGGTGCAATACGTAGAGGGCGCTGCGTACGCTATCATTATTTAATTTAATTTGCCCTAACTTTTTTGACAGTAAACTTTTACGACATTTTGTGAATGTATCCTCTTCCCACACGTTTTCTAAGCAAAAAAGGTATACTTGGTGCATAACGCCAAAGGTGACCGTTTTCGAGAAATTTTCAAATTTCTGCAACGATGCAGGTGCATATCGACACTCGTATGCAATTAAATTCTAGGCGTTAATCATAGGTGCCTGGCGTTCACAATAAACAAACACATTTAAACTTACGCCAAAAGGTGAACAAAAAAAATTGCTACATTAATTCGGTTAGAATCATCGGAAGATGGCATTATCATACCATGTTTCATGTCCCCTGTCTAAACTCGGAAACTTACCTGCATTTCATAGAAAATTGCAAACAAGAAACCATGAATGTTACAAATTATTTTCATGAAACTTTTATTAAGAGTTCGATTCTTACAATTGAATTTTATTAGGTAAGTGAAATTAGTAAATTTCGTAAAACGTGTTCAAAGTGGGAACCGTTTTGTTGAACACAAACCCGCAGACGTTTTACAAAATTTTGACGTATTTTCCAATGAATGTTTGGTATCTGTTTAATATCTTCAGCCGCGGCAAGGATTCGTTGTTGTAAGTGATCGCGATTTCTAATTGGCACGGCATAGACGCGATCCTTCATGGCCCCCCAGAAAGAAAAGTCCATAGCGTTTAAGTCCGCAGAACGGGGAGGCCATGCTGCGTTGGGGGAATTGTTACCAATCCAACGTCTTGGATAATTTTCATTCAGCCATTCGGTTACGATCTGCCCTCGGTGTGGTGGGGCACCATCATGCATAAACTCTGTCTAATATCAAGGGGAATATCTTCCATAAGAATTGGTAGTTCATGTTCCAAAAGATACCGGTAAGTTTCAGCATTTAACCGAGGGGGCAAGAAATGTGGACCAATGATGTAATCTCCGACGATTCCAGCCCAGCAATTGACTGAACATCTATCTTGTTGCACTGTTAACAAACGACGTCCTCCTGCATTAGATTTTGTTACATTTACAGAACCCGTTTCCATAAGTTGCCGGTGCACACGTGAAAACATTGAATGATATGGAAGTATTCGTTGGGGAAATCGGTCAGAGTACAGTCTCCGCGCGAGACGTGAATTTCCACGGGCCTCTCCATACATCAGGTGCATTTGAACCTTTTCTTGCATGGGTAATATCACCATTTTTTCAGAAAAAAGTAGAAAAGATAATCTAACAACATACATACAATCATACGAGTGTCGATATGCACCTGCATCGTTGCAGAAATTTGAAAATTTCTCGAAAACGGTCACCTTTGGCGTTATGCACCAAGTATACCTTTTTTGTTTAGAAAACGTGTGGGAAGAGGATACATTCACAAAATGTCGTAAAAGTTTACTGTCAAAAAAGTTAGGACAAATTAAATTAAATAATGATAGCGTACGCAGCGCCCTCTACGTATTGCACCAAAAATAATACCAAATTATGATTTCTCATCCCAAAAAAGCCCCGACTACCAAATTTTGCAGGAAAATTTTGTCATCTCAAAAAGTTATTTAAAAAAATCGAAAATAAAATTTAAATTTCAACACCCTGCATCTCGAAAACCAAACATCTGCGGACCCATGTTCATAAGAACTTTTCGTCATATTTTCCATTTTTCTTTTTAATTTTTCAAGTTGGTGCATTTATTTCCGGACACCCTGTATATTCAAGGAAAATACTTACTCGTTAAAATCCCGCGTACTAACTGAGCCAGGAATCCGAATGTTTACATTCCAAATTTTAATAAGGCGAAGCTGTAAACAGAAATAAAAACGCCACATAGGCCGCCCATTCACCAGAACCCGTCCCGGTACCTGCTAAACTGTAAAAATTCCCAAAAACCCTGCTCCGCCACCCCGTGGTTCCTAGAAGTTCGGGGCCTGTGTGCACAGGGACCGGAGAAGTGTCGTATTTATTTATCTTCCGACAAAACGGGGAATGTATACACAGTTTTTAAGCCCGACCACTCCAAACCCCTTGTAAATACCGAAATGTGTTACTTAAAAAATATACGATGTTTAATGAAGCATTTATTAAACAAATAGGGCACCCCGCGCATTCTCTAATAATTTGGCGCGAAAGACCGAGGGCCCTCATTAATTTATCGTGGTGGCTCAGATAACCATCCCAATTTCAAACTCGTTTCGGCCCGGCTGTGAGATTGTGCCGGCGATAACGTTCCGAATATTGAAGCTTCATTACTTCTCTCTTTGAAAGAAACCAGATCAATAATCACCAATGTACGGCTTTGTCGAGGCAGCTTGAAACGAGTGGTTCCGAATTTACGTTTGGTCTTGGAACCACCCTCTGGCGCTTTTGTGCGCGAAGTTCAACCCCGAAATTGTATTTTCTTATAGAGAACGACATGGGTAGTCCCTTTATCGAGGCATACATCATCTATCACTCCAAACATTTTAGAATTATCATTTCATAAAGAAACAAGTAGTTTTTCTGCTCCCACATGGTTATTTTTGTCGTTTTTTCCACAGCTGACAGAATGAAAAAGTAGTCAATTCCATATCCACCATAGGTCGGGTTTGAAATCAGCCACAGTAAAATTAAGGTATCCTGGCACTTGTTGATGTGTTTGCAACAAGGACTCTTTAAAATAAGGGGTCTCAGCATGTCGCAGTCTATCGCATAGGAAAAGTGAAGCCTTGAGGGGAAGTTTGATTTCTGTCGACTCCAAGGAGACCACAAGGGGGCTGGTACAAGGTTATGTTATATGTCAGTGTCCAACTGCCATCAGGTTTTATGTGACATGCCAGTGCCATAGATTCAAAAGGACGCAACATATTTACCATCATAATTCACAGTTTTTAATTTTTCTAACTTCCAGATACTCAGATGTGTCAATTAAAGGTAATGCGGCCGCCTGTAGTAGTCCCAATAATTGCAACCAGATTTTTCCTGTATCACCTTTAGTAATCCCACAATTACCATTACGTGGGCATTACGTATAAGTAGGTAGTTCAAAACAAAAATCGTATTTCGTAAATTTTAAATTATTAAGCAGGTAGCTTCAGTCAGGTTTTTTTTTAAAGAGTTTATTTTAGGTTTGTGAGGTACCTTGGAAGAGATATAAAATTACAAAAAATTTACAATGAACACCGAGAAAAACTACATGATTAGAACTACTAGACCGAATCTTATTAGTCCATTCCGAAATCTGTGAAAGTTCTTTGGGTAAATACATTCAACAAGGGAAGAAAGTTCAAGTATACGTATTACAAATGGATTGAGGAACCTGGTATAACAAGGTACAATAGCGACAAATTCTTAAATGAGCAAAATCGGCACTACTGACTTACCATACTTATTACTTAAATTCGTGGAATAATTGCTGGAAATCAATTTCAACTATAAAATAAATTTGTTTCATTTGACAGTTGCCATATTCTGCAATTGTAGAAACAAAATTGTCAAGTCTAATTTTTAGAACTCATGGAAACCATTATTATTTTTTACTAACAATCAAAGTACCTGTTATATTCATATAGATTTTCCAATAAATTGGCATACTTGGCATCACTGGAACCATTAGAATGAGGAAAGAATAGGCCTCACTTTGGAAAGTATAATGCTGGGTCCCCTTACTGTAAGAGTCCCTGGTTTGCAAAATCCACCAATCACAGTTAAGCTTTCTCCGGCGCGTGTTGACTATGTTGGAAAATCAAGTACCTAATTTAATTTATTTTTTATTTAATTTAATTTATTCCATAAAGCCAGTGTGTTCTGCCAAATTATTTTCACCGTTTATCAAAATATTCCTTTAGTAGCTATTACACGTCGAAAAATAAACTGAAATTACAACTGGAGTGGAATGTCCATATCGCCCTCGAACGATTGAGCACTCCGCCTACGACGTCGTGCTTCAACCCACATCTTCGTGCGATATAGACATAATATCCACCCTCGTTGGACAAACTACATAAGCTTACTGTTGACAAAGTCTACAAGTGTAACTAAAATAAGAATAATAATAAAGTTTATTTAGTTTATTTAGGTTTATCTATTTAAATAAACACAAAAATCACAAACACAGCGAGGTAACTGTTTATTTGTAAATTAAAATATTATATCAGTTATTCACATGTCACGTATGTACATACCGACACAACGTTGGTCCTAATTTGGGCTATTATTTAAAATCTACTCCAAATCACAATATATTATTATTATGCTGCTAATTTAGAGGTTACTATTATTGGCATTTCAGCCCTTTTTTTGTCACAATGAAATAAACACATTTATTTATAGAATCCAACTTTAATTAATTTTTATGATTTTTACTTTACAAAAGAATATTAAATAAAATAGGATTTTACGAATTTTTTTCAACAAATAAAAATGTAAAGATTGTAAACAACGTGCACAATGGCTATAATAGTATATTGTGTACTATGGTAGGTATTTAATTTTAAAAAAAATTTAACAAATTATTTCTTATCTATACTTATTTCCAATATTAAACGTTATATTAGTACCTAATTAAAATTAGGTATAAAAATATCTTTGGAAAAATTTCTGAAATTAAATTTTCTGCCGACACATTTGCAGCTTCCAAAATATTTCATAGTGTAGAAAAAAGACAACTTAGAGGTTTGCTCAACAGATGATTCACGAATCTTGATTTGTTTGTGATAATTGAATTTAGTTAAATACTGACTTTAGTCTCCTATGCTGCCTCTCATTAAGTAATTCGAAATTGTGAAATATTATCTTATAACGATTACGATTTGTGGATGTTGATATCATGTTGGTTATAAGCTACATCATCTACATTCCGACTTGCTGTTATTCCATCAGTGATATCAGTATCTCATTTTGAAGTTGAGCAAAGAATAAATTATAGTCGATGTTTAGCCAGACATATTATTTCAGGAATGTTGCTTCATCAGAGAATAGGGTACTCAATTTCCAATTTCGTTTTTAAACTATTCTGTTCGTTAATTTAGTTGCAAGCGTTGGTGTTGATAGTATAATTATTAATAGATGGACCCTGCGTTAGCATAAGAACATGATTTAAAAATGTAAGCAGAAAATATTACAAGTATAATGGAATTACGAAGCAGTATCTGACAAAGCGCATATACCAAACCAACATAAATACGACTGCCCAGCTAATAAGAAATCAGAAAACACTGCCTTATGGCTTAACCTCTAAGTAGCCGTAACTTTAATTTCGACATCACTCAAATTTTAACACAGAGAACAAATTATAAATGAACAATTCGCGAAATGGTACACATTTGCACAAGCCGAACGGTTGATTTCAGAACTGGTGGAGCAGGTCTCAGCAACATCTGCTTATATAAATTTGATCGAACAAAATAAAAAAACAATTAATTATATCTCATTTATTTATTTTCAAATATTGATACCTGTATCACATATACAGTGTGTCCTCGGACTGAGTGCACGAATAAGGTGTAAATAAGAAAAAAATTTCGAGTTGAAATTTGAGCTTCTGGGGATCCACCCTGCTTGGTTTGAAACTAATTTGTGACATAATTTTAATTTCGAAAAATCACGTATGCCTTGGAAATTATGAAGAAACTAATTTTCCACATCAGTAAAGTGCCCGTTTTGTAGATTTTAAAACAAAATGTTATTAAGAAAACTTGTTCACAATTAAAAACTGGATAGGTGGAAAAAATCAAAAGCCTAGGTCTACTTTGATTTTTGTGCGTTTTAATTTTTTAGCAGAAAAAATCAAAGTCGGTCTAGGCTTTTGAAATTTTTTACACCTATCCAGTTTTTCATTGTGAACAAGTTTTCTTAATAACATTTTGCCGTCAAACCTACAAAAAGGGCGCTTTACTGAAGTGAAAAATTAGTTTCTTCATAATTTCCAATGCAAACGTGATTTTTAGAAACTAAAATTATGTCACAAATTAGTTTCAAACCCAGTAGGGCTCATCCCCAGAAGCTCAAATTTCAACTCGATTTTTTTTTGTTATTTTTACACTTTATGTGAACTCAATCCGGGGACACACTGTCTGTAGAGTAGATGTGAAATTTAGAATCTGGAATAAGTAAGTACCTAACATTTATTTTTCAAATACCTAAGTATATTTTTGAATATTTATTATGTATTTTTGTTGATAGTTTCGTGAAAATTTAATTAACAGACCAGACTGTTATCTGCATGTCTGTGTATAAATAAGGCAGTAAGTCGTTGTTATTTTATATTTACTTAATTATTAAGAATAAAGTAACTTACTAAACAAATGGGCAGTATAACTATTATTTGCTGCATTTTATTGGTAGCATTCAGGCATTCAGGAATACCTACCTATTAGAAATTCGCGACACTGAATATAATAGAAGTATTCGACAATGGTTAGAAAGAGGACAGTAATTACAACACTTACTGCAGTTTGCATTAGTTAAATAGTTATGCGTTAATAATTATTTACCTATACTAAGAATGAACACATTTTTTAAAATTTGAAACAGATATATTAAAAATTTTAAAACTCCACGTAGGTATTTCATATTATACTATATAACTATATCATTAGAAAAGCTAATAAAATTATCTACAGGGTGTCCACCTTTAAAACTGTACAAATCCCTAAAATCTTCATTTTTGGAGATAATCGCCTAAACTTTTTTTTGTTTGAAAGGCCTTCAAAAACCGCTTCTTTTGACCTTTCTGTCATTTTCAAAATGCAAATCCAGGGCCGGCTGCGATTTTGTATACCCCTGATTTTCACGAAAACCATTTAGCGATTTTTTTATTTAAAATCTGAAGGCATGCCAAGTCAAGTGCGCCATGGAATCCCCTCACCCTCAAAACAGTTGAATGGTCAATAGGATCACTCAAGGTGTTGGAATGCAAAGGTCCAATACAAAATATACAGAGTGTTCTTATCTGTGCCATTTGAAATTACTGAATTTTTGGAACTTTTTACGGGTCAAAAATCGTGTATATCAAAACCGCTCCACACACAATAAACGAACTAAATCTAAAAAATACAGAAGCCTGCCAGTCAGTAAGTCCATATCAGTTAAGGTGGCTGGTGTGCCACAACAGGAAACGCACAGAAAATGTACCTATCATCTTAGACAATGACTTTGTTGAGATAGGTTGTACAATAATTTAATTTTTTTATTTGTTGGTTGGCTTTTTGTAAAGAAATAAATTACTTTTGTGTTTATTAATATTTTTTCAATGATTCCAGAGCACTCCAGGTCAGTATAAAGTTTAATAAAAATTCAGAATTTTGAGATGGCTCAGAGAAAAATACTCTGTATATTTTTGTAGTAAATCTTTTCATACCAACTTTTTGAGTGGTCCTGTTGACCATTCAACTGTTTTGAAGGGACTCGCCAGATGTCTTTAAAATTCCTATTTTGCTCAACTTTGACACCCTCTACAATTTTACTCACTGTATATTTTTTGTTCAAATTTGGTATATGGGGGTTTTGGGGTGTTCTGATTAACACTCTGGGGTCAGATTTTAAATAAAAAAATCGCTAAATGGTTTTTGTGAAAATCGGGGTATAAAAAATCGTGGCCGGCCCTGGATTTGCATTTTGAAAATGGTAAGAAGGGCAAAAGAAGCGGTTTTTGAAGGCCTTTCAAACAAAAAAAAGTTTAGGCGATTATCTCCAAAAATGAAGATTATACGGATTTGTACAGTTTTAAAGTTGGACTCCCTGTAGATAATTTTATTAGCTTTTCTAATGATATAGTTTTTAAAATTTAATTATTGCTAACTTTGAAGCCGTTTTTCTCCAAAGTTGAATGTCTTGATTTACTGCTCTCTTAAGTTGTCCTCCTTTTGACTTTTTGCACAAGTGACTTTGAAGTGAAATGAACATGAAGTGATCTGATAGTGAAATGATTTTTTATTGGTAAATAGAACAGGTGTATAACCACGTTATCTATAATCTAACCCTTGAATCAATATTTCAATATTTTTCACCACCTTAACCCCAGAAACACTCAAAACCAACACAAATTACGTAAAAATGGAAACTGATCACTTCATAATCAACTGAACATTTGTAAAAGGAACACTCAATGTCAGCTGAAGTGATCTCAAAGTGATTTGGAATCGATAACTGTAAAAGGAGGACGGCTTTAGTTGCGACGGCAGAATGTGCTATTAAATAATTTTATTCCTCAACTGTTCCTCCCCGTATAATAGGCCAGGGAAATTACGGCAAAAAATAACGAAACCTAGACAAAATTCATAACCGCATTTTTATAATGCCATCACAAAATATTGGTAATAAATGAACGCCACAATTGTTTTTTATACAAAATAAATATACGCGTGTGGGCGTTTTTTTAGAAAAATACATTTTCTTGTTGTAATAAAGACGGCATAAATATTAACTGCGAATTTTAAGCTGCATTTATTAGTAACTAAGGTATATAAAGTTGAGATTGATAAATTAAACAGATTACGTTTGCGCAAGTATCCGAATGATATAAAAATGACATTTTGCGTAATATTTTGTTGGGCAAAAATATTAACTGCGTTTTTATTATTTATAATTACCTTAAAAATCAAGTATTATCAGTTTGTTCTGAAATTAAACATATTGTTTCGCCGGAAATCGCATTTTAAAGAAATTTGAAGCTGTCTTTGAGAGCACAATTATTAACTGGCTGATTTTTGTTAAACGTTGTAAGTGGATACTAAGTCTTGTTAAATTTTTTGAAATTAAACAAAAATTGGCAACGGAAGTATTTTGAAATGACAAATGACAGTTGACCTACATGCGCCGTAAATAAATGTTTAATTTCGCTATATGTGATTTAATATAGTTATATTGTAAAAAGTTAAACAAAAAAAACAGTTAATATTTTTGCTTTCGTAAAGAAATGAAAAGTGGCAGTTGACCTATATGCGCCGTAAATAAATGTTTAATTTGGCTATATATGATTCAATATAGTTATATTGTAAAAAGTTAAACAAAAAAACAGTTAATATTTTTGCCTAGTCTATATAGCAATGAGAAGTGACAGCTGACGTATATGCGGCTCAGATAAATAATGTTTAATTTTGCATAAGTTACATTCTATTTGTAAAAGGGAATGATCATCTGCAATAAAAACGTTCTAGTTAATATTTTTGCTTTTGCCGAAATAGAAAATTATCCGATTTTTATCCCTCTTTGTCGATCTAAGTTACTTCCATATTCCTAAAATGTTTAATTTCTTAATATATCTTATAGCAAGGGAAGTTTTTTTACCTAAAGAGTCTAAAAAAATCCAGTTAACATTTTTGCTCGAAATTTCTAACGAAAAATAGGTGTTTTTTGAGGTAACTCAACGTTGAGTTTTTTCAAAATGTTTAATTTTTGGTCTCTACCAACGTATTTACTTACAACTTTGATATGGTAAAACAAAATTGCAGTTAATATTTTTTTCTAGGTCAAATTCTATTTTCCCTGGCCTATAAAATAAACACAACACAACCCTCAACGCTCCGGTTCCGGTACCTCCGAAAAACGATCCGGACGTCCTAAAAAGCCGTTTCCCCGAGTCTCCCGCCGGGCGCGAGGACCCGGCAACGCCGCCAGCCGGCAAACAGGTTGCGGGCCAAAGCTCCGCCGCCGCCGAAAGCCCCGTGAATGACGGCGCTGGTCGGCGCGGTGGGGGCAGCCGGCGGTACCTCGCCGCCGGCCGGCCGGCTCGCCTCCCATTGCTCGCCAGGCTCAGCGACAGAAGAGCTCGGTGGGTTAACCAAGTATACCTAACGTGAGTGTTTTTTTGTTGTTGTTGTGAATCCGGTGACCGACACCACACGACCATGGACCTGTACTGTTGTGAATCGCAGCCGGACAACGAGCCGAGGGCGTACGAGGACCCGACCCTCTGCCAGGATAGAATACTGAGGAACCTGCTGAAGACGGAGGACCAGTACATGCTGCCGAACTACCACTGCGTCGGTAGCGGGGAGTTGATCGGCTGCCAGAGGGAGGTGACCACGAAGATGAGGAAGATCGTGGCGGAGTGGATGATGGAGGTGAGTGGGGTTATGTTGCCACGAGGGTGGGTTCCTTGGATCAACGTAGGTTCTAATATGTTTCGTAGATCATGTTTTGTGTCCTCCAAGCCTTTAAGAATATAAGATATCCAAATCCCGATGACAAATCTTCGATTTGAAGGTCTTAAAAGGGCTATCAAGACACTGGTTACGAGAAGATAATATATGGTTCTTTGATCAGAATAAGTATCTGGACTTGTTATTTTCAACCAGTTTGTCCTATTCATTTTAACGCTAACTTTATTTTCCTCAGGTTTTAATATTAAGGTATTTTTCTTCTGGCTCACTATGAAAAACCTCTACGTAATAGCAAATAATGTGATTAGGCATGTTTTTCTACAAATATTATGATGAAATATCTACTTAGAAAAGTACCTACTTATTGCGTAGGTATCTTAAATACTCAAAAATCATTTTTGATGTTGAGTGTTACAACATCGATTCATCGAGTGGGGAGATTTGGTTAGAAGAAAGCGTGTTAAATTATTGTCATCTTTAAAACTGCCATTAGTAACTTAAATCTAACCTTGTCGTTTACCTTCGACAATAGCAATACTATAATATTATTACCTAATAAATACAAACCTACACAAGAACAAACCTACAAACATGGAAATTTTCTTGTTTCGCTCTATATTTCCACACAAAGTGGAATTTGAAGATTCAAGTTTTCATTATTCGTGATCTTAACCAACATGTTAGAAAACTTCTTCAATCTTTATATTTTCAGTAGCTGTGTACAGATTATAACTACTTAACTTCTATTAAATTTCGGCTGTTTTTGGTACAATGATTTCGATAAAAACATCCATTAAAATCTTTATATATATGACAATTTCAAAGTAATATCTTTAAATGGATAATAATCATAAATATCCTCTAAACGATATTTAAAAACAGTGTAATTGTGGATATCGGAATTCAACAAACCATTTCAAGTCCTGGTTTCAATTGAAAATCTTAAAAGTCCTTCAGCAGGTACATTTTGACTCTGATTTTCGATAAAAATGCCTGTGTGAGGTGTGATTACATGTTATTTACTCTTGACAGCTGATGATAATCTGTGTGTTATTTTTCTATAAAATTGCACAATATATTGTTCCTGGTAGTCCAGCTGTGATACAATAGTTGTTAGATATTTATGTAATATATGTTGAAGGTGACGTTTTTCGAACAATTAGTTAATGTATGAGCCTTGTAATGCCTTGTACAGAGTGTGGTATGTATGTAGGTACCTATTTCTATTTCATATTCATAAGGATGGTACATAGGTACGTCAGAATCAAAATTATCTAGGTACTTGGCTACACGTTGTGGAAATCAGAAAAACAACATGGAATAAAGAACTAAGTGAGAACATGCCGACAACGTATGGCGTAGAGCACCATTTTCGCGAAATAAGAGTTATTAATAAACTAGGGACGTACTATAAAGTCTGGTCTATAAAATGTTGGTCGTTACACTAGGAAATATTTATAGCGAGTTCGTCACAACAGGAATCTTTATGGGACGAGCCGGATACATACACGTGGCGTGGCGGCGACGAATTTTGGCACCTCCTAATGTAATTATTATCGCATTTGTTTATCTACTGATTAAAGCGACTGTTTCCACTCGGAATGAGCCGGCCTTTTAAAAATTAAATGGACGATCCATTTAAATTTTAAATCGCCCCACGAGGATGCGTTCGGGAATGGCGGCGTTGCCGCATCTCCGCGTTAGAAAGGCCTTGTAGAGCTAACGGTGTTTTTAAATTGATCAATGTTACATGTGGAAGCAGTAGGTAGGAGGTACCTATTAAATAAATGACGTTTTAAAATGTGTTCATTTTGCTATCATTTCGAATATTCTGAACTCTTTTTTCTATAATTAAATCACAAATTGACAGATTGCTCCGACCCAATGACGTCAAAACCTATAGAGGTGGTGCCCCATTATTAAAATGCCCTTTATTTTGACTCCAAGATTAAATATATCCATACTACTCTAAAAACAAGCTACAAACAAAGACAGAAAGTCAACCATCAACCAACTACATATACACCCGGTGATTCCCGGTTGTAGTTCCTCCAGAATCACACTTAGATATCGCATGTTTTTTCTTGTTTGGGGGCGCCGGAAGCATCGGAACCTCACCTGAAGACTAGGGGGATGGTCTAACAACGCCAGCCTCCGAGCCCAGAGTCGAAATAAGTCCGCTACGGCTCGGCAGAAAGGGGCAATTTCTGACAATATCGCGACATTTTCGGAATAATTTAATGGAGCGCGGAGGTAACAAGCATTGAGGCTCCGTTCATATAGCAAGCATAGGCCATGACAGGTAATAGGTGCAGGTTCCTGATAAGCAAAACAATTAGTACCTACAATAATTGTTTATAAGTTCCCAAAAAAAAATTTTTAAATTTTTTCGAGGTTTTAGTTTATATTGACATAACCACAAGTGTGGACCGTTATAGCAGGCCTTGCGTAGCTAAAATGTATTACACTTTTTTATATTTTTTGTACCTAGATAGAGGTAAAATATGTCGTGTTGGATAAAATTGTTCAAGATACCTCTATAACTTACAGGAAACACATATTTTGATAGCTCTTGCTAAGCTTTTAATGGTTTTAGAAGACACTAAACAATATTGTTGTTGAAATCCAAAATACCTAACGTTCAAAAACTTGCCAACAATCCAAAGATAAATCTTTCGGGTGACCTCCCCGGATCCCCGAGAAACCTCGAAACCCGGCAACCCCGATGCCGATCGGGCGCCATCAGAATTGCGCAAGCACCCGGCCCGGCACCGGTGCGTCGGTAATGAGACATTTAAATTAGCTAATTTGCACCTATTGTGCGATTGTGCGTTGTCTTTAGGCGGCACTGGGGCCCCCCGGCGAACGCGGCGGGTCGTCGACCCCGGCCGAACAGCTGAGAGGCCCCCCTAGGATTTTCGAGTGTCGCGCTTTCGTTAGCAACAGGCCGGCGCTGGGTACAAGGACGCGCGGCGACGCTCCGCCACGCCAACCGGAACAGTGTCGGTCGGCCAGGAAAACACGAAAACGGATCGGGCATTTAATAAGTTTAAAGGGACATTGGACGGTTTCGTGGTCGAAAACATTCGCCTTGTTGGACACAAATAGGGGGTCATGTTGGGAGGGAGCATCAAAAGTTGTTCCTTGAGTCTTCGTTCATAACTTCGTGTCAATTGTCTGCTGTCAATGCCAACTGAAGTGATCAAGCGGTGCGTTCACAGATCACGACCTTTTGCGTTCGGTTCATCTGGGTAGTGTTCGATTTGCACACAATAATATGTAATTTCCTATGCATATTTAAAGGGCTGCATTTTAGGGAGTTTGTTTGCAGGCTTTTCTTATTTTTACCCTTATTCCGTGACTACCAGTAAAATAATACGACACTGTCACTCTCAAAATTTGGTAGTAGTAAATGAAAAGTAACTAGAAAATTCATAGAGCAAATAAAATAAGGTAGCCCAATAAAAGAGGAATTTCGTATTGAGGGTTACGTTATTTATTATTGCAACGGGCTGTATTTCAAAAATATTTAGGTTTCCTCTATTTTTCGGGTTGAGGAATTAAATTTTGGGAATATTTGAAGAAATAAAGTTGTTGAAAATGTTTGCGAAGGAAAGAAAGTAAGAAAAACGTGTCGGTTTTATCTTTCGGAATTTGTGGTTAATTATGCTAATTTACTAGGTGAATGAATTTAAAAAATGGCGTGGAAGTGGTAATTCCATTGCCAGCGGTCCTTATTTTTTATTTTATAAATTATCTTTTTTAATATTTTGACTAGCGGAAACCCGCCGCACGATTAACATAAAATTATACTGGTAATAAACAAAAAAGTCGCAGAAAATACTTATTTCCGAAATAAGTATTTTTAAACCCTGTTTCAAACAAACGAAATATTTCATTTTTATAGCTCGTAAAGTAATAAAATTTGAACGTAACCTTGAGTGTGTTATAATAAATTCAAATTTAAAGAGGTCACTGTTCGCTTGTTACTCCTGCTTACCTAACGCTAATACGATGCTCAATCCTCATATTTTCTTTATTCAGTAAGAGTAGATCAATTTTACCTGTTTACTAGAGGAAGTGACGATACATATTGAAAGTTTATAAGTGCTTTTTACTGTATATTAATAATTCAATTAACGTGATAATTTCGATGTTGGATTTTCCATTTTGTTAAAAATAATTAAGGCATTAAATAACATTCCTGCGGTTATGCTTCAAAACGATCAAATCACATGAAAATCAAATAGAAAATGCCGGTGTATCATAACCTAATCCAACCTTGATAATTAAAAGCCAAATCAACTAATGGCCCCTATGCAGTTTCCATTATTCTTAATTTGGCTATTTGGGGATCTCATTTTTCTTCATTAAAATCTGCCTTCAATTATATTAATTCGTCCCCGTCTTATTTGTTTTGCCGCCGCTTTAAGAAAAAAACGACGTAAAACACGTTTTCTCCTTCGCTTCAGGTTTGCGAAGAGCAGCAACGGCAAGAAGAAGTGTACACCTTAGCGATGATCAACATGGACAGGTTTCTAATGTGTTGCGACATCAAGAAAAATCAACTACAGCTGCTTGGTACTGCCTGTATGTTGCTATCCTCAAAATTGAGGGAGACAAGGCCCCTGGCCGTCGAGACTTTGGTATACTACACCGACCATAGCGTTACCAAGCACCAGCTGTCGGTGAGTACCAATTTTTGTATAGGTTTAGCCTGTGAATGGAATTATATAAATGATGTCAATCCCCGGTTTGGTTATGTAACGTTATCGACATCGACACGTAGGCCGACTTTACATTTTGATAATACATTTTAAACCACAATCTCCGGTTTGTGTTTGATTAAAATTTATAAATGTAATTTCCAAGATACAGATATCTTTTATCGTTTTCTCATTGTGACGGCTTATACCAAGGAGGGTTATTGTTTTTGATGGCGCCAGTGCGCAACAATTGGCTATTAAAAGCCGATCTTTATTGTGGAAATAACCAGAGCAATTAATAGATAGCAGTTGAAAAAAAGACGAAACATACCTTTTCCAGGTCTTCATTTCATTCAAATAAGCTCTTAAATGTTTATGTTAAGAAGGGAGTGAAAAAAGTGCCCTGTTGTTCAAATAGGGAGATCCGCTTCCGCATGCAATGTTGTTCATAAATGTTATCAGTTCGGGTGGCCCTATATCACCGATAGATTCCTTATAAATTCTTGGAAGAATCTTCACTGCTCGTTTCTGTTTGCACAAGCTGATAATTTTGACGTAAAATATCCTGTTCCTTATAAATGGCCTTTTGTGTTGTTGGACGGAAAGAGGACTCACGTTTCTTTTGATCAGTATGACGTCCGACTATATATATAAAAACGAAACGATAAGCCTTTAATTGGCTTCTCTCTAGAAGATGATTATTTTTGCCCGGCCAAAAACGCAGTGGATCAACAACTCACAGCACCCTTTCATTCATGGCAGTATTCTGGCTGTTTTCGGCATAATTACAGCATTCACAAACACCTCATTACCCATTTTAAAAGGTAACTTACCTTGAAGTCCTACTAAACTGTTCTGTCCGGTCACCACTGGCGTTCCAGTAATTTTTGTGGTCTTAAATCGTATTTTCGGATTATTACCGCTTGACAGAAAAAAAATACATGTGTTGATGGAAGATAAATAAATGTGCCATATACCTACAATAGGTAGTAAATTAATATAATAAATTGTCTTTATTGGGCCAGCATTGCATATTTATTGTACGTACCTACCTAAGCAGTTAAGCTATTTGCCCACATAACACACAATCGCTATTTTTATATAGTGAAATAAACTTACCAAAACATTTAGGAAAACACTTGATACCCTAAGACCCTTGTCGTTGTTTCTGAACGCACCCCAGACCAACAGGTAACTGAACCTACGGGTCATTTCATCACTTCACTGCCAATAGCCCATAGAAGTCAGACAAGTTAGGTTATTTCTCTTCAACTCAGTGCCCTTCTGGCGCCGCCGCTGCCTCCGGCGATCGACCCAATCAATCCGTCGTAACCCGACACCTCCCGTCCGAAATATACCTGTTAAAAAAAACGAAATTCCAATCGGCCGCGGCGGTCAGGTAGTTCGGGCGGGTCCGACTTCTTGGAAGTCGGAAACGGGCGAAGGGCCGCCCGGCGCCGCCGCCGGCCCGCCCTCAAAGGGCCCCGACTCCATTTGTAACGTGCGGCGAGGCAGTTCTGGGAACGGCGCCCGCGATAGAGTAATAAATTCGGAACGCTTAGTCGCCGAATTCTTGGGGTCCGATGGGAAAATCGGCTGTCGCCCTGTCGCTTTCGGCGGTTGCGTCACAAAAGGAAGTGGGTGAACTGCGAGGTCCGTTCGGAGCTGAGCGGGGTAACCGCGGAAGTGACCAAAAGTGATCCGGCCCCCACGAGGCCAACGATAAAGACAGGCCATGGCGCTAACGCATAATCGCCTAGTCACGTGACCAACTTAGTCCTATATAATAAAAGGCATTTTTGGAGATAAGTAGAAAAAGAAATTTCGTAACAATTTGGCGAGTTTTCTTTCATCTATTACATTAGGTATTGGTTTTGTGCATCCAGGCTTTCTCTAATTGTTTTTTCAAAATTTTCAACCTGCCTCAGTTGTTTTGGGCTGAGAGTTAAACGGCACTGCACTCAAATATTTTGGCACATTCTCAAAAGTTGTTGGGACAGCACCTTCCTTTAGCTTAGGTGATATTCTCTATAGGTATTTTCCTCCCACAACACATTTGTCCACACTAATTGTTTCACTTTCTTGAAAATGTGTTCGCCACACATACTTAAGGGTTTTTTAGAAATTAAATCTCAGTTGGAATTTGACGAATCTATTTTTGGCGCAAATTTTCATCCCGAGGCAAAGCAAATTAATGTTATGGTGACATTTTCTTCACATGACAGTGTTATGTGATTTTCTTCCTGGCTTTTGTGATATGTATAAATATAATATAAACAGACCCAATATTTGGTATTTAGGTTATTTTTTACGAAATAAAAATGAAAACTCCCCTCAGTTTATTGTAAATATTGACGAGGTCCCAGTTGAAAGGCCGAATAGGAACCGTATCAAGGCGTGGGTCGACAACAAAAATCCTCGAGTACGTTACAACACGGAAACACTTTAAACATTTAAAACTTCTCAAAGCCCAAGCTGCCAGTTACGTGACAAATGACATGTAACGTCGGACTAAGATGGTCACGTGATTTTTGTGCGCCATGGCCTGTCTTTATCGTAGGCCTCGGGTCCCCAGATATGACGTTAGATCTAGTTTAGGGTTCCAAAGAAGCCAGATCCTTAAATAAATATATCTTCAGACGCGACCAAAAATCACCACAATATTATAGAAGTGGAGAAAAATTCTCGTTTTTTTTAAATAAGGCAAAAATACGTATAATCCGATTTCTTTCTTTTTCTTGCAATATCCTACTGAACACACAATCGTCGATTTGATTCATGATTACCTACAAGGTTGATGACACTGTGAGACACCTTAAAGGCATTTTTACTCGAGTCAACAAAAATATCACTGGTTTTTGGAACCATTTATTATTAACATGAAATAATAATACTGGAACTAGGTCACGAGGTGAGCATAAATTCGATAGTACTTCAATTTTTCGGTCAAATCTCTTTGAAAGTTGCCATAACGGAACAATGGAGTCTTTGTCCCTATGGGCAGTTTATTTCCTTGTTGTTTTATTATTATGCGATTGTTATTAATTCTGAGCGAAGATATGAGTCCGCAATCAATCCAAAACAAGAGTAAAGACTTATTGTGAATGAAATTTCGCGATATTTTTGGCCGCAGTGCTTATTAGCCACAGCTGATTGCCTCGACCCTTATCTCGAGGTTATCGCTTGCGTTAAATTTAACTGTTTATTTATAATTATTCCATTCCTAAACATAATCGAAGAGCAATCGCCCTTACCTACTTAGGTGGGCTGTGGCGTAATATATTTTTGAAATCAGCTGTTTTTTAATACCTACACACTAATGTGGTGCAACAATAATAATTGCTGTTGTAATAGGTTTTGATTACTTGTCTTTTTATCGTCTCACATGGAAAATTGATAAAAAATAGTTTATCGTACGACGAACTTTCGTTTTGTAAATTAGGAGTTCAAATAATGTACCATGAGAAAGTAGGTCAGTTTTCGAGATAATATTTCGCATTATGGAAAACTATAAAAAAAATATTCGCACAATGTCAAAATAAAATTGTTTTGATACCAGACGTCCTCAGCCAAGAACTCTTTAAAATAAGGGAACCCAGCATGTCACAGTCTATCACATAGGAAAAGTGAAGCCTTGAGGGGAAGTTTGTTTTCTGTATACTCCAAGGAGACCACATAAGTGGGCTGGTACAAGGTTATGTTATATGTCAGTGTCCAACTGCCATCAGGTTTTATGTGACATGCCAGTGCCATAGATTCTAAAGGAGGCAAAATATTTCCCTTCATAATTCACAATTTTTAAGTTGTCTAACTTCCAGATACTCAGATGTGTCAAAGGTAATGCGGCCGCCTGTAGTAGTCCCAATAATTGCAACCAGATTTTTCCTGTATCACCTTTAGTAATCCTACAATTCCCATTACGTGGGTATTACGTATAAGTAGGTAGTTCAAAACAAAAATCGTATTTCCTAAATTTTAATTTAATAAGCAGGTAGCTTCAGTCTGGTCTTTTTTTAAATAGTTTTTATTTACGACTACAAGTTTATTTTAAGTTTGTGAGGTAGATACCTTGGGAGAGAAATAAAATTACAAAAATATTATAATGAGCACCGAGAAAAACTACCATCATTAGAACTACTAGACCTAATCTTATTGTCCATCCCGAAATCTGTGAAAGTTCATTGGGTAGATACATTCAACAAGGGAAGAAAATTCAAGGTTATATATATACATATATTACAAATGGATTGAGAAACCTGGTAACAAGGTGCAATAGCGACAAATTCTTAAATAAGCAAAATCGGCACTACTGACTTACCATACTTATTACTTAAATTCGTTTAAATAATTGCTGGAAATCAATTTCAACTATAAAATAAATTTGATTCATTTGACAGTTGCCATATTCTGCACTTCTATACACAACATTGTCAACTCTAATTTTTAGAAATCATGGAAACCATTATTAATTTGTTATATTCATAGATTCTCCAATAAAATGTTGGCATCAGTGATACCATTAGAATGAGGAAAGAATAGGCCTCACTTTGGAAAGTATAATGCTGGGTCCCCTTACTTTAAAGATTCCCTGTCCTCAGCTCATTCCACTGCATATTGTACTCGATATTATAACTTTGATGTCAATGCTTTATTGTTTTAATATCGTATAAAAGTATTTATACAGCATATAGCTTAACTATTTTAAATAAAGGTGTGTGATGTCAATTCAATCTGAATATTTTATATAAAAATAGACCTTCACTGCATAAACTTTCCTAATACAGGGAACCTAGACTACAGATAATATCCTAGTTCTAAAGATTTGCAAGCTGAAATAGTCCACATTCTTTCTAATTTCCCAATAAATACCTCTCTCCCAGATAATATGGCGATATCGATACCATGCTCCTCTTCTTTATTCACCTAACTTATCCGGCATATTATTAAGTCCCCTTAACGAGAAAATTTCAGGCATTTTTTACAACATGCACCGAGAATCCGAAACCTGTATAAAATCGTTTCCCCTTACCTCCGTGTTAACTATCTTAATTGGTTGTTTTCGATGGAATGCTCTTTAAAAGAGTTGTTCTTCCTATATTTAGGACAGAGGATCGTAGTACGCAGTGCTATTATTGGCTTTCCAATGGGCGCAGACCACAAACGGCTCAGGACCGGACTTCACCCTTAATTTTATTTATTTTGTTCTGTTTCTGTCATTTCTTTCCATCGCGTGATCCGAAATTGTGCGGTAGCATTCGTGGTCGGCGCCCGCGGCTAAAGTCGTCGGTGTCTCTTTAAACATTTTTTAAAGTTCGCCGATCCAGACATTTGACCGCAATTCTTAGTAACAACTACGGCCGCAAACGTCGGCCATTGTGCGGTAATCACAATGTTAATAACATCCTCGTAAGTGCGAAAGTTAGTTAACATTCTTCTTGTATTTCCAAGGGAAGCGTATATGTTCGAGACGGTACGAAATTTGCATACAAATGAATGGCGGATCCGCGAAAATTTTAATTTTCTGTATATGCCTAGTACTAGTAGTACTAGCATCTCAGACAAAAGTGGTCAACGCGGCGTTTATAGTACGACACCAAAACATATTGATGAATTCACAGAAGCTTGCTTAGGAATTTACATACCGGCCACTTTTATGATCTCAAATTTCAAAAGGTACCCACAGGTTTTTTTTGAGGAAAAAGTAACTGCAGATACTTATTTAGGAACACTCAAAATCTGTCTCTTACCAATATTCACCGATCTAAAATAAAAAAGTGTATTATTTTTTAAAATTGTAAGAAGTTATTGTTTTTTAACATTATAACAAATTTTTCTTAAGCAATACTTATTTTTGTATAAACGCGGGTGTTGCCTCGATCCTTAAAAGTACCACCGCGGCCAAAATCGTGCATTGTATTACATTTTTACTGCTATCGACAGTTTCATATTATAGGTATTTTGAATTAAACTTTAAATACGCTATGTAGTAGATTGTGAGTAATAATCTTCAAAATAACCATTGTCCGATTACTAAAAATGATAATTAGTGATAAAAACATAAGACTGGACTCGAACCCGGGACCTACGATTTACTAGACGATTTACAACAACTGCTTGTCGTTTGTAGTCTTTTAGCCACTATTATTTGACACTGCGGAAATATTGTTTTTTTTTTTGTGGCATAATTCGTACTATTTTTGATCAAAACCAGTTTATAAAACGACCGCTGTGAAACATATTAAAATTGACGCAAGTTTCGGGTTGCTACATAATAATATCTTTTATTAATGGCTTTAAGGTCCTTGCTAGGCAATACTTTTTGTACCCAGGAAACACTTCCGCAGCTAGCAACCAATATAACAGGACACCTTGAACATTTGACTCACGCTTTCCCTAATAGTAGGTACTTTTTGAAATTTGAGCCCATAATACCCACTTTTTTGAGTGCGCATTTTGAACACCTATACCTACCTAAGAAAAAAAGTTTATCAAAATCGGTCAACAAATAAAGAATTTACAAGGGTGGTAAGTTCTTAACATATAAGGATAATACTGATATCAAAATTAAACGGTTTCCTCTCTTACCCTGCATTTTTTCTCACAAATTTTATAAAATTTGTCAGCCAAAATTAGGGTTAGTCAAAAAAATTACAAAGCCGTTTGAAAATTCGTAATTCGTAAAATCCAATTGAAAGATAAACAACTTTTTTCTATAGCGTTATCCGAAATTCTGATAAGTAAAGCCGTATTTCGTCTTTTTTGCTAATAACCTCAAATTTTATAAATACAGGCAATCACTTATTTGATTTTGGGCACCAAAATTTACCCGAATGAAAAATCTGATGAAAAAGAAACCTGCTACAAGTTATAGACATTTTTCTAAAAACTTCTGAAATGTAACAGATGCGGTATACCTGTCGCCTTTAATTAAGAAAACATTCTTCGGTCAAAAAACGTCATGATGCCGCACTTGCAAACTCGCAGCAATTCCATTCAATTTATCGGCTTATAACTTTTTGTGCACCTCCATCAAAAGAATTCCGTTCGCGCGCTCATTCAGTCGCTTCATTTTTGCCACAAACGCGACGGCAATTACGATTTTTCTGAAAAAATTCCCAGTCCTGTCCTGCTAACGGTATTCAAGATACCTCGATACCAAACAGGTATTCCGTGAGACGGAGAGGCGTCCTTCAACCCTTGATTGGCAAAAAAAAACTCGGAATCCCACACAGAGGAACCGCTAAGGGCTTCATTAACATACAAAAAGTAACTGTTGAGGTGATTGGATTCCAAACCAGATCTTGGTTTTTATATGGCGAGACGCCGTGGGGGTTATGCCCAAAACCGGCTTCGTTCTATTCCATTCGACTCATGTTATCACTTAGTTTAAACTTCTGGGTGTTCTCATCCCCACAGTATAGAAAGTTACGCATCATACTCATTGAAACATCAACTTTACATAGGAAATATCGAAATATCTAAAAAATATTTGGCTCAGGAATGCCCTGCTTTCTTGTGATACCACCATTGTATTGTCCGTCAAAGATTTTGGAATGTTCTTTCTTTGTTCCAGAACTTCGAACTTCTAGTCTTGAGCAAACTGAAGTGGGACATCGCCGCCGTGACCCCACAAGATTTCCTGAGGCATTTGCTGAACAAGCTGCCCGTCGAAGGAGTAGGAATCAGTTACAGCATGGTCCTTAGTCATGCGAAGACCCTGATAGCCCTCTGCAATAGAGGTAAGTTTCCAGTTTTTGCTTCCCTGCAAGAATAGATCCAGTTCAGCTTATAACATGTCCGGTATTGAACATTGTTTCGTGTATTATTAAACACGCTAATTATAAGTTTTAGAGCTCGCGCGTTACATTGCCGAGTGCATTTGGATCGAAGGTAGATCAGGAAAACGTAAAAAGTCTATTTCAAACATTAGAGTGTGGAAGAAATGAAACGAATTGCCATACAAACAAAAAAGCGCTCCTTCTCAAGGTCGACCCGGTGTAATAGGGAAATCAATAACCATATTAAAATTGAAATGAGGTCGTTGAATCCGCTGAAAATGTCGCCTTGAATATGTCCGGTGTCGGTGTCACACTGGCCCCCCTCTACTGAGTATCGTAGATAAAATGTTATCTTTATTTTGTCCTTCAATGTCATGGTTATCTAGAGTTAGGTATTTCTCAGAGACGGGGTTTACTATATAATAGAATATAATATGCATATACACATAGATCCATTTTTACAAGCTAAAAAATGTTCTCGGTTTTCAAGTTTCTACATTTCGAGTTGCTGCTATTTGGTTTACTTGAAGTAGAAGTTCATAAGCTACAGCTACACGATTGTATAGTTTTTACTTAAGAGTATCATTTACAAACAACGCTACAAAAGGTAAGGGAAGAAAAATGGGAAATCACCATCGAATTGATCAATAGCTAAATCGACCCCGTCAAGGCAGTGTCGGTCGGTCGGTCTCATTTGACAGGCCCCGAAAAGTAAACGGAAAAACCGCGCGGGCGCACAGACATCGCCGCCCCACGCTCATCATCTACGGCCGGCGAACTAGAGGGTGGCCCCGGAATGGATCCCCGGGGAACGCCGCGGCCCGCCGGGCCGAGGATCGGCAAAAACCAGCGCGGCGAGAAGAAGGAAAGGAATGCGCCCGCCCGGGTCCGATTCTCACGATCCCGGCTGGCTGATTTCAAGGTCGGATCGTCGGTCTCTGTCGCGCATGTGTTCCCGCCGCCGCCGCCGCCGCCGAAGGTACTTTATTATTATTTTTTGAATGCGCCCGGCCGCCTGTAATACATGTACGAATTTCGCGGCACGCCCTTCCTTTCTTCTTCGGGACGCGCGCCGCCCTGCGAGCGGAACATTTTTGTGTTTGCAAACAAACGAACAACGAAAACAAAAGATGTACGATCAGTAGGTACGATGTACTTGGTGACGTTACTTTGGTCCAATAGTTGACAGAAGCAGCAGAAGATAACAATCAGTTCGGTCTCGCGCACAGACGTAAGTATAGGTACGCGATTGAATATAAGAAATACGCCCCCTGTAGGCTTAATGCTAAACTAAGTCTGGGCCATGCCATTTTGTTGATCCGTATATTATGTTTTCTGTTTTGTTCAAAATCAGTCAAAAAAGCTTTATTTTCTAAAGTTGACTATTATAATAATGTGGTAAATAACAACAGTTGAATTCAAATGTTTAAATATTCCCGCCACGCTTGTGCCAAAAAAGAGAGAAGAGTTGTTAGAAAATGAAATAAAGCAAGGAAAATGTGATTTTTATTATGATTATGCCCAAAAGGCCTCCCACAGTTATCAGAAGTGGAATTTGAACATGCTAAAGTGTTATGCAGTGTAATTACGAAGTTTTAGTGCGAGATTCGGACGAAAAACCGTCTTGATTCGATCGCCGAGGTCCTAACCTAAACATTTTTTGTTCGTTTGTTCCTGAAAACATTTTCGAGATGGAACAAGTTTCGATTCAATTTAATTTAACCAACAAAGTTCTCTATTTCGAATTCTGCTTTTAGTTCATTTTTAGTTGCCTGTTGCCTTTGCAATTACATAAATCATAATCAATAATGTTTAAACTTTATAATAACCGGTAAGTACAGTTTCCCGCGGTGTATGTCTCCCCCGATTTTTTTTGAAATTTTGGCTAACCCCCTATTTTCGGGGTCCCTGAACATGAATCTGACCTTAGTTTTTGAGGCTCCGGCGTAGTTTCCGAGAAAATGAATTTTCAAATTTCCTTTGACACCTCACTTTTCATGGCGATATTTGTGGATGAAACTCAAACCTTTTGAAACATCGAAACTTCGCGGAAACCCGCGGAAAATCCGAAATTTGTAAAGATTTGTGCCGTGTTTACGTCCGACCCGGCCGCTGTTTTCGCCCCACAATCGGCGGGCGCCGATTGTCGGGGGGAACTTTTACCTAATAACCAAATAACTTTATGAAGATGACCACAAAATATATAGAAGACGACAAGAACAATGAATAAGAACAAAGAACAACGCAGTGTAAACCCAAAGTGTGCCCAAAGCTAGAGGTGACAATGGCCCATATAGTTAGTTCGCATAGTGCCCGTCGGGGCGGTGGCATCTTAAATTCAGTCGCGTATAGTCCAAAGCACGAAAGAAAACGTTTCTAAAGAATGCGGGCAGCGTTGCGAGATTTCCTATACGAGTAGTCGTTATTTATTGGCGAATACAAGTTTTATCATATTGAAGCCGAATTTCTGAACTCTATTATACCGAAAAAATAAAGCTCGCATCACGGGACCACTTACCCATTTTTGTTTATCATTTATTTTTAACGCGGTGTGATAAAACACCTATTATATTTTTTTCAACATCGTCGCGTCTACCATCGCCTTTGAAATACGGCAACACAGCACTTATACCAAGCAGTCGGCTGACAAAAGCAGTTAGCCAACGCGTTTTGTGCCTGTTTCTATAGTATGTAAAGTTAACTGCGTATTTGGGCTACCATACAGACCTCATTTTTAGGCCGCTGGCAAGTTTTTTCCGCCGGCTCAGAGAGCTCAGTGGCGTTTCGTATGTTCGGGAGTTAACGTGTGCAAAATGAGTAAACAGGGAAGAACGTTGCATTCTCAAGCACGAGAAATAATTGCCAATGTTATAAGGGTTTGCCTTCCTCCATAATCTAAGGCATCGCCGTTAAGAATAATATTAAAATAAATTAAATAACAATTATATGAAAATTAAGTCAGTGAGTTACACAAAATTGAGCTACGCCCCTGAACTGTGACTAATTCTATATTTCTATATTTGCGAGTTCTTCCCCCTTACGTCGCACGCATTCTGCCCTAAGGAGGACTATACCGACGCGTGACTTTTTAAAAAGTGTTAGTAAAAAAGAGCAAGCGCCGCATGCATGCGCTACAGAAGGAAATTTTTAAGTACAACTTTCAAGGTCAAACGGTTCGCCCATACAATTTCCCTATTTTCGAGCGATTGACAAAAACTTCGACAAAATTAGGTAATAAATACATTATGACATAAAATATCATCGAGAATATTACATTATATCCCTTTTGGGTCATCAAGAACTAAAAATAAACTATTACATTGCTGCATAAACGCGAACAATAACTAATTAATTTCACGCACCGGGCGGCACCTCCCGAGTCGAACCCAACGTGATCAGTAATGAGATTGGTAACATTCAGGCGAATTGGGATTAATTTTGTTGGGTTTTGAAAAAAGATCTACAGTCGCCTATACAGTAGATTAACTGTCGTTTCAATTTGTGCTCGATTTATAGACGTTTGTCATTTGGCACAGATTAGTGGGGGAATAGTAATTAAAAGTTTGTATGACAGGGCTAGAACGATTTGTTCTAATAACACAAAATTTGAGGAGGAAATTAAACATATAAGTTTTTCAGGATTGCCAACAAAATAACAATGCTAATAGAATTAGAGAAATAAATCTGGTGGACCGACCAGTAAATTTAATTATTCCTTATATTCCTGGACTATCAGATAAGTTAAAACGCATAGGCAATCGTTTTAATGTCAGAACAGTATTTAAAGCCAAAAATACATTAAGATCGATGCTAGTTAAAACGAAACCATTTAATGAGGTACAAAGTTCAAAAAATTGCATTTATAAAATTCCTTCTGAATGTGGAAAGTTCTATGTTGGGGAGACTTGTAGGCCATTTAACGTTCGTTTAAAAGAACATAAAAGTTATAGCAGGCAAAATCAAATTTCTAAGTCAAAAATATGTGAACATTCTTTTAATAACAATCATAGGATATTGTGGGATAGGACCAAACCAATTCTCAAAGAAGAAGTAGGAAATAGACGAAAAATTAAAGAATCTGCATTTATTCTAGGAAACACGGACAACTGTGTTGCTGAATGTTCAGTGGAATTAAGTAAAATATTATTGCCACTTATTCAAAGAGAAGTTAGTATAGATAATTAGATAGAACACAGGGTACAATATCAGGCAGGTGGCTAGGCTATTGTTTCTGTTGTCATGACATTTTAACCCGAAATTTATTAATCTGTCACTTCACTTTGACGTGGCATGATCTTTGAGAAAGGAGGAAGATTTATTCTCCGAAAGCTCAGAAAACAAATTTGTTGAAGTTATTTTTTGAGTTACACGTTTAAAGTTTCGTTCATTCACTGTTAAGAATTTATGAATTTTCCAGGCAACTTGAAAAAGTTGTCTTTCGATCAGTTTGGTGGCGAAAAACCCAATTAAAAATTAAATAAATAGTAATTATTGTTTTATTTAAATGTTGTTTATACCGGAAATCTGCGCCTTGAAAAAATTTAGCTCTAAAGGACCGATGAAAGTGGAGCGTAATTTCAGATCGTTATCTTGTAATAATTATAAACGCATATAGACACAGGATTTAACTAGGAGTTCTTCTAATTTCAAGGCAAAATCTACACTGCAAATAAGAAAATCATTAATAATTTTAACAACAATTTGTAACGTTTGGACACGGATTTTTGTATGGTAATATACCATTAATATGCTCAAATAATAATTAAATATCGGAAACAATAATAATAAGAATCGAATTAAATAGGAATCTTCTAAAACCTAGAAATGCGAGCATAACCGGACGCAGCAAGAAGCAGGCGTTATCGGCAAAAACCCCTGCATCAGCTGATGCCTGTTCCTGTTACGTCTGTATGTTTCTCTGCATGGGGCGCTTCGAATTCGCACCATCCTGAAATCGTTTCGCAAGTGGGAGCACGGAAAAAAATCATAAAGGAAGTGCTATATCAAATATCGCTCGCGGTACCAGCTGTGATAATATTTGTTACAGTTGAGACTTTAGAGGACCGTCTGGAAGTGGAGACCACGTTCTGAGCCGTTGATAATGGGTTCTGCGAAGCCAGTGGCGACGGCAAATTCGAAAGGGGGTTCACTTTATCAGACGAATTACAGCTGCCTCGGTAATAACACGAAATCTCGATTTCAGGAGCATACAGGAAATCTATAGATGCTGCTTTTATTCTTTGGCTTGTTATTAGATCATACGGGTATGTGCGATTTGGAGTCCAGAACTGTTTTCAACCAATTAGATCGCTGAGAACCGGTTCAGAACTGTTCTTGGAACAAACCCGTAATCCCATGGATTTGAGCAGGGACTCTTTAAATAAGGGGACCCAGCATGTCACAGTCTATCACATAGGAAAAGTGAAGCCTTGAGGGGAAGTTTGTTTTCTGTCGACTCCAAGGAGACCACAAGGCGGTTGGTACAAGGTTATGTTATATGTCAGTGTCCAACTGCCATCAGGTTTTATGTGACATGCCAGTGCCATAGATATGGCAAAATATTTCCCACCATAATTCACAATTTTTAAGTTTTCTAACTTTCAGATACTCAGTTGTATCAATTAAGGGTAATGCAGCCGCCTGTAGTAGTCCCAATAATTGCAACCAGATTTTTCCTGTATCACCTTTAGTAATCCTACAATTTCCATTACGTGGGCATTATAAGTAGGTAGATAGTTCAAAACAAAAATCGTATTTCCTAAATTTTAGATAATAATTAAGCAGGTAGCTTCAGTCAGATCTTTTTTTAAAGAATTTTTATTTACGACTGCAAGTTTATTTTAAGTTTGTGAGGTACCTTGGGAGAGAAATAAAATTACAAAAATTTTATAATGAACACCGAGAAAAACGACATGATTAGAACTACTAGACCTAATCTTATTAGTCCATCCCGAACTCTGTGAAAGTTCTTTGGGTAGATACATTCGACATATGGGAAGAAAGTTCAAGTACATATTACTTTACAAATGGATTGAGGAACCTGGTAACAAGGTGCAATAGCGAAAAATTGTTAAATTAGCAAAATCGGCACTACTGACTTACCTACCATACTTATTACCTACTTAAATTCGTGGAAATAATTGCTGGAAATAAATTTCAACTGTAAAATAAAGGACCCCGCACACTTTCTTGGTAAAATCCGGCTCCCGTTAATTTTGTTAATTTTGTTATGTTATTCTACACATAATTCAGATCAAGTCCCCATGGGCAGAAAGTCCTGGGACCCCAAGGTTCAGAGATACAGGGTGTTCGCGAAATATTGGAGACCCCCCTTAACTTTCTTATTTTTGACCAGAAAAAAAAGTATTTTATATGAAAGTTGTAGAAAATTTTCTCTACTTCCCAACGCCGTTTTCAGAAAGAAAATCGAACGTCGCGTTTTCAAGGTAGAGACCTAACTTTTGTTTTTTTTTAAATGGAACACACACAACTTTCATATAAAACACATTTTTCTCTTCTCTTCTACAGTAAGCTGTATGAAGTCGTATACCACTAATTGACGCCGCACTTATTTTTTGAATTTTTGACAGCGCATATGAGTTGCACTGTTTCTAGTTTCATGGCCACCTCAGTTTTTGTGAAATCCTGTATTAAAATGTAATTTCCTATGAAAAAAGTTATATAGAACATATTAAATATATATATATATATATATATATATATATATATATATATATATATATATATATCGTTTTGATCGGAATGAAGCGTAGAATCTAAAAATTCAATAACATACAGAGTGTTCCATTAAAAAAAAAACAAAAGTTAGGTCTCTACCTTGAAAACGCGACGTTCGATTTTCTTCCTGAAAACGGCGTTGGAAAGTAGAGAAAATTTTCTACAACTCTCATATAAAACACTTTTTTTTTCTTGTACAAAATAAGAAAGTTAAGGGGAGTCTCCAATATTTCGTGAACACCCTGTATCTCTGAACCTTGAGGTCCTAGGACTTTCTGCCCATGGGGATTTGTTCTGAATGATGTGTAGAATAACATATAAAAAAATTAGCAAAATTAACGGGAGCCGGATTTTACTAAGAAAGTGTGCGGGGTCCTTTGTTTCATTTGACAGTTGCCATATTCTGCACTTGTAGACACAACATTGTCAAGTCTAATTTTTAGAAATCATGGAAACCATTATTTATTTTTACTAACAATCAAAGTACCTGTTATATTCATAGATTCTCCAATAAAATGGCATACTTGGCATCACTGATACCATTAGAAAGTATAATGCTGGGTCCCCTTACTTTAAAGAGTCCCTGGATTCGAGTATATTCCTTAACCTAACTTTTTCTTCCACGTGGCACTGACACCGACCGGGGCCGGTCTGCTCTCATCCACGTCTTCCGGTCGGTGGTTCAGCGAGTGCCCCCGACGGATGCTGCGAATTGTGTCTGCGAAAATTGCAGCTGAGCCACACCGAGGGATATCTCTCGGCGGCCACGGCGGATTTTCGGAGTCCGTCGAACCCTGACGTCATGTATAGCCTTGTCCGCGGCGAGAGGCGCTCGCGTTTTTGGGAAGCGGGGCCCCCGCTTTTATTGACAACGTTTTTAGCGATGCGCGCCTCGGCCGCTGATGTAATTGGACGAGATGGAACGAGGGGTTCCAGACGGGCCAAAAAGGAGCTTCGTTAATGCTGCGTTTGAATTATACGCCGGAAATCTCGGTCTACCTGCTGAATTTCTCAAAGGGCTGCGCGCGAAAATGAAACATACAGCCCTCGGCTGCACCTCGGGCCTCAGCTACAAAGACAAGTATTCAAGCAACCAAGAAATAGTACAGTAAAACTAACACAAAATTAGGCCAAACCCAAACATAAAAAAAAAGTCCTTTCTAGCGCGAAATAGTTCCATACCCTCCTAAGAGTTAGTACTTAAAAGTTACACCACCACCAGCGTCGGGTTTCGGAGGGAGGGGGTGAAAAGAGCAGGAAATTCTTATTTTTTACAGTTTTGCGTGAATATCTAGTAAACTATGAGGTTTAGCGCAAACGTCATCCTATACGCAAATGATATACATTAAATTCCGAACAAGAATTATTATATACAGACTTATGGTAAAGTGAACGGTTTCCATGATATGGAGGGTTAAAGATTTCTTTGTTTTTATTTCACGTAGTTTTTGTTGAAAAAACTTAAAATGATTACAGTATAAATTAGTAACTGAATCATGTATGTAGAATATATATAGATATATCTATGCATATATAGATACATATTACACCCATAGATTGTTATTTTTTGTCACAACATAACCTCATAAGTATATGGCTGTAAATATGTCCAATACAAGTTAATAGCCTTAGTTAATTTGTACTCACTTTTTGCCCTCATTCATTATAGCGTTCTGATTTCCATTCGTTCTTTTATGTCAAATCATTCCCATATCTAATTTGTCCTTAGCTTGTAAAAATGAGAAAGTCATGAATAGGAAGCTCATGTGAAAAACAAGAAAATATATATTAAACAATCCTCATCGTATGCTTCTGCAGAGATGGATGCGTCCAAAACTGCGAGTGTCGAAGAAGTGGTCTCAATTGTTCAAGTATGTGCTGCAATTGCTTAGGACTTGCATGTCTCAATAGATATACTGTAATCATCGACGACGATTTAAATGATGATTCTCAAGTGGACGAAGATTTGTTTCCTCTCACCAGCCAGAGTGAACTATTTGGTGCTGACTGATAACGCAATTAATGATTCACCTAAAACTTATAACCTTTTGTATCATTTTGATTTTCCTCCCATTTTTTCAATATAGATTGTTTAATATATTTTCTTGTTTTCACATGAGCTTCCTATTCATGACTTTCTCATTTTTACAAGCTAAGGACAAATTATGGGGATGATTTGACATAAAAGAACGAATGGAAATCAGAACGCTATAATGAATTAGGGCAAAAAGTGAGTACAAATTAACTAAGGCTACTAACTTGTATTGGACATATTTACAGTCATATACTTATGAGGTTATGTTGTGACAAAAATAACAATCTATGGGTGTAATATGTATCTATATATGCATAGATATATCTATATATATTCTACATACATTATTCAGTTACTAATTTTTACTGTAATCATTTTAAGTTTTTTCAACAAAAACTACGTGAAATAAAAGCAAAGAAATCTTTACCCCTCCATATCATGGAAACCGTTCACTTTACCATAATTCTGTATATAACAATTCTTGTTCGGAATTTAATGTATATTATTTGCGTATAGAATGACGTTTGCGCTAAACCGAGTTTACTAGATATTTACGCAAAACTGTGAAAAATAAGAATTTCTGGCCCTTTTCACCCCTCTCCCCGAAACCCGACGCTGGTGGTGGTGTAACTTTTTAGTACTAACTCTTAGGAGGGTATGCAATTATTTCGCGCTATAAAGAACTTTTTTTTGGATGTTTGGGTTTTGGCCCAATTTTACTGTACTAAAATAAATTACAGTTACAAATGCAAATGACGCACAGATAAGATTTTCAGTAGTCAGGCAAGAGCGACTGACTACTAAGTGCCTAATGTCCAACATTTTCTAGGAATTCTTCTGGTACGGTGATATACTTTCTTTGTTCGGAAGAGTCATCTGAAACCGATTAAAATCAACGCTCGTCCGCGAAATATGTCGCGAGCGGCGCCCCGTCGGGCGCGAGGCGATCTCCCCAAGCGTGTCGACGCCATTTTGGAATTAAATCCCCATTAAGAGATGAGATAGCGAGGCGGGAAACTGGATTAAGGGGGCCAGATGGCCTGCAAGCGCAAGGGGAGCGAAAAAATGTCGGGAGGTCGCCGTAAATCCAATGTATTTATGCGATAATAAAGTACCTCGAGGAATTCGAGATTATTGCTGTAATTTGCACGTACGATGCTCCGCGCCGAACAGAAAATAGGCGAGCGTGAAAAACAGATTTGGAGCGAAACTGGGAATTTAGATGTGTTCACTGCAGTACGTCACTCCTGTACGCAAACAACAATGAAGAATGAAATATGACGTCATGCTCGGGTCTTTAACATAGTGTCGGTCCAGCCTGTACCAATAGTGTCGGTAGGGACTTCCAAAAAAACTACAAATTTTGCGCAAAGAAACTGAAGAATGAGGCTACAAAACTCGAGACAAGATTCTAAATATGTAATTACCATTAAACGTTCTCGAATATCTCAAACGATAATGAAGTACACGGAAGTTAATTTTACCTTATAGATACACAATCACATCACAAATTACATTCTTGTGTACCTACAGAGTTATATAAGAAGTTTATGCTGCAAATATCTGCCTTTTATTTGAGGGATATGACACGAGTTAATTACAATAATTATTTAGCCGCAACTGAACACATCTCCCAACACCTTTCTGTCGATAGGCATTTTAAAAGCTTACATTTCGATTGAAGCAGAACATCGCATTTGCAACACTTTCTATTTCTGATTTCGATTGCCATTTGTTTCCTTTCTACAGGGTGTTCTGGAATGCCACACATGAACTGAAAACTGGTTAGTCGCAATAAGACCACCCAGTTTCAGCCAGTGCAGGAGTTACAGTCTAGCGTCGACTTCGGCTTGCTTTGCGAAGTTTAATTATTCCCAAAGTATCTGTGTTGATAGTTGCTTGGTGGCTGTCGTTAGCGTTCTCCTAAATGTTGAAGGGGAAGTCACAGAAGTACGCCATTAGAGACTTGAGAGAGAGAGAGAGAGAAAATCAAAAAGAAAATAACTCCAGTAAGTTTTGTTTTCTTTGTCGTGTACAGTGCACACCCTTGAATGCGGCCATAAACGGGCTGAGCGGCGCACACCCACAAGCATTCCCAGCCTCTGTTTCGCTTGTGGGAAAGTTGGGGCCACAAAAGAATGGGACCGCCATAAGCTTTATGCTGTGCTCGCATAAACTCGCGTTTTACGAGCTCCTTCTGCGGGAAATCGACGTTATTCTACGTTCGGATTTTACGATATGGCGGCGTTAACCCTTTCTAGAAACGGCGCCCGACGGCTCCGCGCTCTTTGAAAGTTTCAGTTCGAATATCAAGGTCAGGTTACATAAACACAGTCCATTGGGGAATCAGAACGGTGGCGATTTCTGTCCCCTAAGGTTTAGGAGACAGAAAATCGGGATTGGTCCAATAACATTGTTGTTTTTATCGGTCTTGGACCAGCTCAGATTGCTGGCGTAGAGATTTGACAGGCGTTGCTCTTACAGCCAACCCATAACACATAAATTACTCCTTGGTTTGTGTTAGTGGCAACGCTTCTATGGCTTTGCCATTTTCAATTTTACTTGGTTTTGGTTATACATCTAACCTAAAGTTTTAGGTATGTACATAAATTAATAAACCAACTATAAAGTGGTGTAGTTTTCTAAAAGTAAAAAATCAAGGTTAGATTACGTACAAAATAGCTGCGCATTCTATCTCAATCTATGCGCACCAAATGCGATACCACAAAATTTCTCTTGTCGTTTCAACTTCCCTATTAATCCCCTAAAACCCGCTACACCCCTTAATCTGGTCGTGACTTATTATTTCGTGCGGTCTTCCTTTTATTAATTATTATCTGGCCGAGACGATCTCGGCCGGTGAGGCCGAGGGCAACCTCGTATTTTTTGGTGGTCCGAGATATTGGCCACCCGCGTTCGCCGCGAACACGAGACGAAGCGGAGAAAAAGAAAACGAACGAAGGAGGTGGAGTCGGGCGCTCTCAGGTGCCCCGGCACTCTGATGCTGCACCGGTGGAATTCATACCTTCAGTGCATAAGAAATAAGGAATTTCGCTTAAACAAAGTATTTTTTGGAGAAAATAATCCAGAGTTATCAGATTGATAACTGACAACGGCGTAGGGTAAAAAGGTACAACATAAAATCGGAGAAAGTAGACTAAAATAAGTGGGGCGCATGATTTTGACTACTAAAGTATATGGAAATAAGATTGAGATTTTGCAAAAAAGAAAGAGCTGTATCTGAAAATTTCCCTTTTATAAACGTGATCGAGTAGGTAAATATTTATTTCGAATGCATTGAGAAATCTACATTTTAAAGAATCCTTGATGCCTATTTATGCCAAAATATGCGAATTGCGCAATTTTCCAGACGTAGAAGTAGATTTTTACAACCAGATAGGTATAATGGTCATTAATAAACGTCAGGATAGTTAACTACGAGTTGTAGAAAAATATGTTTTTAAATTCAAGTTTGTCTGTAGTAGCATAACATAGGAAATGACATGCTTGAGATGACAAAGTGAGATACCTGCAGAATGAGCAATGAGAATGCACAGAGAGAAATAAACAGAAGTATAATAGTATATTACATAGCGAGAGTTGTAAACAGCTTATTACGTATCAGTGGAAAAGTTCCACGAGGATGTAATAAGCTTACAACTCGAGTTTTGTATTATAATTTTTCTTCGACGAAAGAAAAAACTATTATAATAGATAAACTATACTTCTGATTATCTGACAGGCAACAATTAGTATGTTGGTTAGTTGCATTGGTGACGCGGATGCCGCGCTAACAAGGCACCCGTGATAATTGCGTAAGATACGTAATTTTTTTTATTACGTGTCAGTGTTCGTAACAATGGACTTACTTATAACCTAAACCGTCAGTTAATAGGTATGTTACTAGCATAGGAGTAGAAAAACGTATTTTTCTTATTCATTGTCATGTGTAGATTTGTAGATTTTCTGGAGCTCGTTTGGACCGCATGGCCTTTCTTCACTGTGACCTAGGTAGATATTTTGTTATAATAAATACCAAGGTCGCCTAGGTTTTTAACAAAACTTAGTATTTTCGTTTCGGATTCATATCAACCTTTTCGAAGTGCTTGAATTTGCTTCGAATTAAGAAAAGACGCCCTCACGGTATGTGCTCACTAGTTTCATCTCGTTCACTGCAGAATCTACATAGTCCATTATCTGTTTCGAAAATTTTGTAAGATGATATATCTTAAATGGCAGCGTCCAGTAAGGAGATCTTGGGATTAGTCTTAATTCATTTTTGTTTAGAGTGTTCTCAGGAGAATAGGTCAAAAATATTTTCGCTTGTCTTTGGCCGGAGTGTGTCTCCAGTAAGCTTCTATTTGTTATTTTTCCCATATTTTGATCGCTTGTCGAAAGGTAAGGGTTTGTTTACGTGACAAAATGGTTCAGGACCGTACTGCCCTCAAACCCACATTCAGGTAATGTGTACCATAAAAGGACATGGAAAAGATGATACTTATTCTTAGCAGTTGACTTTTCAAGCTCTGAAACCATTTTCTGTCTGTAGTCCTCGTCGAATTGCGTTCATTTTACAAAACGCGCAATATCAAAGAGAGGCGCTGCTAAAACCCGTCCCTGACTTCTAGACCCGCGTCATTCGATCCGAATCTCCGAAAAAAAACCTCTCCAAGACCTCCAAAACCAACGGTCAGCGGCCCGGCCAACCTAACTATGGCCCCCGGGTGCCCAATAACTCTCGATTTCGCTCGGCGGCGCTGCCGGATCTCCCGCCCGCCTCATTTCCAGGTCGAGTCCCATCCTCCCCGCGTTCTCCCCGAGAACGCCCAACTTGGCAACGACGCCCGGCCGTCTGGCGCTCGGTCTGGTCCGCGCCGTGGGCCCCTCGTGCGTCCACGGCCTCCTTTGAGAGGATTTAACACAAGGATAAGCGCCGATCGGCGGTCACGTTATGCAAAAACGCGGCCGAAACAAAACAATAACGAAAACTTCAAACGGACGGCGCGCCGACGTCTGAGGCGAGGTTGCGACCTCCTCGGAATAGAGTTACGGTTCCCAGGATCGGGCTAACGTGCAAAAACAAAGGGCGATAAAATGGACCTCGCAGCATAACGGATTTTGTAAGTAGGTAGGTATATTAGAATCTTAAACATCGATCTCCTTCCGTTTTAAAAACCTCTACATGCGCACATGCGCAATAGAATACTATAACGCATACCTACGTCGCTGAAGTTTGTACTACCAGTTGAGCTACTAAAAAAGGTGATTTAATGTAGTGCCTTAAATATTTAATTTACGTATGCCTTTGTTACTCGAATTAGATATTACGAAGTAGACATTTGCCATTTAGTGTTTTTGCATGCATGTATCAAAAAACAAAATGTTCCCACTATTGGAACCACGTAAGTATTTCAGAATCGGAATGACTGTAACATTGAAACTTATCATCATTATTATTGTTGCGTTGCGTTGAGTGGGTTATGATATAATGAGTTCTGGCAGATTACGCTGGAACGCGTAAGTGATCCTTTCGCGCTTATTGATATTTGTCGAAATTGCCGACAATTTTCTTTGGCAATTTCGGCGGGGCCCTAACTTATGCATGTCCAAAACAGAAATTGCCTTCCAATTACTGGGGCCGACGAGCCGCCACAAATAAGAGCAAAACGACTGGCGACCCATGCAGGAATCTTATAGGTTGTGGTCCGGGTGGGTATTCTAGATGATTCGGCGATAGGAGTTGCCAACGACTTATCACAGTGACTCGATTTGAGAAATACACGCATCTAAAAAATGCGAAATTTTGCAAACTTCTCATAATATGTGGATTTAAAGCTATGAATAAAGAATCCCAGGAAGGAGTCAAAGTTCTAAAATACGTGAGACGGAAATCGCCTTGACTAGTAACCAAGTTTTGACACAATATTTTTATATCTGACACTGTGGTAGGTGTCAGTATGTGGTATTTAGATACTTTTTCGAGTTATTATGTTAGCTGTACTGCTTGTGGCACTTCCCTGACCGCCAAAACTAAAATGTTTGAGGATAATAATCCATCGATAAGTAATTTTATAATTTAAATTTACTTTTGAGGCCATGCACCAAAGTGGCATAAGCGCTTGTGTAGGTACCTACTTCTTCATAATTGGAAATTTAAAATTAGAATTGCTGTATTCAGGGATTCCTAAATTTAAAGACATAAACGTGCCTTATAATTTTTTGCCTATATTGTAGATACCGATTTCACGAAAAATGAGGAGATTTGCCTCGATTAGTTTGTCGAAAAACTCGAAGGTACGCGCCACTGTGAAAACTGAAACTGCATCCAGCCATATGCAGAGACTACTGTCCCACCGAAAATTGCTCCTTTCAGCGACCATTGTATATAAAACATAAAGTAATAGGGAAGTTGACTCAAATTTAGTGACAGTGTATTCCATTTGCCTTCAATAGATAATATTGTAATATGTATATGGTAAATGATATTTTCTAGCCTCATTAGAGAAAAAATCCACTTTGTATTTACCACACGATCGCGATCTCCTCTTCTAATAATAGCCGCGTTCCTTTTGCCACTTTTCTTAAGAATTCTTACTTTATCTCAGTTTGTGGCAGTTCCTTTTACAAATATGAGAATGTGAGCTAAAGTGAGATTTTTTACCTCCCCCTTCACTCTTCAAGCACATCCTCGCGAGGACACTCACTATCGAGCATATCGGCTCAGTTTGGTGGTGGAGAAAATGACCCTTTCACAAGATGAGCCTTTGACAGGAAATAAAATTAATAGTAAAAAAATATTTTTAAAAACAAGCTTTTATTTAAATGCTCTAATAAAATAAACTTTATAATAAATGAAACCAAGGCAAACCCATAATTTTGTTACATTATACAACTTTATATGATATAAAAGCTTGCCGCGAGATTTTCGTGTGTAAATTTCTTTTATAGAAAAATGCAATTTCTACTTATAATTACTTTCGTCAAGATATATATTTCATGGTCGCGAGATTCTCGTCTGTAAATTTCTTTTATACAAAAATTCATTTTCTACTTAAAATTACTTTCAAGATATATATATTCTCGCGACAAGCTTTTATATCACATACAGTTGTATAATATAACAAAATTATGGGTTTACCTTGGTTTGATGTATTATAAAGTTTATTTTATTCTTTTCAGAGCATTTAAATAAAAGCTTGTTTTTAAAAATATTTTTTACTATTAATTTTATTTTCAACTTTTTAGTTCTACTCTTTAAGCCCTTTCATTTTAATGCCCATATTAAGGGAAGAGCGGAGGCCATATTGAATTTAGTGTGATGTCACTAACTTTATCGTTTTCTACTCTTCACGCCCTTTCATTTGATACCCATACTAAGGGGGTTGACACAAAAATACATTATCCGCCATCTTGGAGGGGCGGCCATATTGAATTTAGTGTGATGTCACTAACTCTATCGTTTTCTATTCTTCAAGCCCTTTTATTTGATACCCATATTAAGGGGGTTGACAAAAAATACATCATCCGCCATCTTGTGGGGACGGCCATTTTGAAAGTATTACAATATTGAGTAGGTATTGTATATTGTATTGTCACCGGAACTAAAGGTGTATGCAAAATTTCAGCTCAATCGGATGTCAGGAAGTGGTTCTAATTCAGCTTGCAAGATTTGACCTAAACATACATACAATTCATTGCAAGTTGAAAAATAATAAAAGCTTGTAAAAACAAACTGAGTGGCTCGGCTAACAACTGAGCTAAAGTTCTCAGTGCAGGGGCAAAAGGAACGCGGCTATAGTAGCTATCATAAAATATAAAGTTTAGGTTTCTATGCCTCCTTATCGGACTGTACGCTCTAGAGATTTACCCAATTATAATTATTTATATTATGTTTTTATTAACAGTAGGTACTTATACTAGCAATAAATGCAGGATTAGGTTATTTGATTCTTTTTGTTACATACATGTAAAGTGAGTTAGTTTTTTTAGTAAAAATATTTAATCTGACAACTTATCTCACTAACCTTGACAAAAATTTGGTTATGCTGTCAGAGGATATTTTTTACATTGTAGGTACAATTATTTTTTTCTTAGCTAAGCGTTCGGCATCTTTGGTAAACTATTAATTGTGACGTAGAAACCCACTTCGGCTAAACGAATGAAGATTTTAAAAACCAACATTTATTTAATTTATGCAATTTATTTGAGGAAAGTTCTACCAAAGATCATGATCTGATGTACAATATTATGATCTTTGGTTATATACGTTGTGGTAGGTAGTGTAATTTTGTGATACTACATCCACAAATTAGCATTTTATTTCGAAATTTAGTTCAAAACCAGTCGACGTTCAACAACTTGAAACATCTAAGCTCGTGTTATATGTGATTTAGCTGGATCTATTTTTGTAATTTGATAATATTTCCGTTGCCGTAAATCAGGAACGGGCGGCATTGTTTTTATAATCGCTCTATTTGTTCGACCCGCGAAGAAATTAAAGTTATTTTTATTTCGTACCTAAAAACGGAAATGCAGAACCCTCTCTTTGTTTCAGAGTTCAGATTTTCGAGGTACCACCCGAGCAAGATGGCGTGCGCCAGCATCGCCTCGGCTCTCGGCGGCCTCGGCTGGTCAGCCAAAAGTGGAAGGTCGATGGAGGACCTCCTGAAAAAGCTGTCCAGCATCACAAACATAGAAAAGGTGAGGAACCGATTACCTAACATCAGAATAGATTATTTTTCAAAGGCCGAAAGGAAACTGATGGTTTCCGTATGATTTATATTACCTTCTAGAGCAGGTGTGTGACGGCTCGCTTGTAGATATGCCCGCGGGGCAGATAAGTCGAAAAATTGAAAGAAAAACCACCGAACTGGCTTTTATTTGTTTGAAGGTCACAGAAATATTGTTTGTCTATATCGTATATCCGGTGTCGATAAACCAGCGCTGTGGATAATACTGTTTATTCTTAAATATTTAAAATTACTTAAGTATTTATACCTTGTGTCAACGAAAATTACCCCGAAGGAATGCCACGATTTAAATAATTTACCTGGTACGCCACTAAAACATCCTTTCTTAATAACGATTTCCTTCACACGTTTTTGTGCAGATTTACCGGGAAACTCATTCGCAAAATTATGTCATTGAACAAATATGTATTTAATCTTTGAAATAATAATAATAATAATATTCCTCTCCCCTACAATACTTCCAAAACTAGGAGTACCACAAAAGCAATCAATGGAAATGTTGGCTATGGACTATGTGATTTAGGGGAGATTTACCTAATTATAATTAGATATTCACTATTTAGTGACACCTTTTGCTGTTTTGTGGTACCATAGAAAGATGAAGAGATACTATCACCTAACCTAACTGTGGAATTTTTTGCGATCAGCAGCATATTCCTTTTATGATCGACATACAATCGGAGTCGCTTTCGGGTATTACACTTAGAGCACTCCAGAGCTACTCAGGAGTACTCCACTTCCATTTCATTCTTTCGGGTATGCTTGAGCTTGATGCTCCAGAGTTGCTCTTTTTTGCTCCCTCCTGCCCCCTCGAGCACCAGCCGTTTATTAGGTACGTGACGCTTCGAGTTGCGCAGTAGAATCATTGATTGTCAGTTTGATATTTTATGGACCTTTGCTTGATTCTCTTGCGGAGTCAATGCTAATTAACGAAAAATTTAACTTACCATAACTTCACTATCAACCATTTTTTCCATTTCTATTTGCAAATTATAGCATTTGCATCGTAAATTTAAGGTCAGTTCATAGACTTACAACAAAAATAATAACTGGATCCTATATAGCGTTCGGGTATGAACGGCACACAAGTAAAACGGAGTCTCAAACACACAGAGCTTGACACATCATACCCGAAAGCGCATCGGGTGTCCTCAGTTTTGGAAAGTAGTTTCGATGTTCTAAAGCAGATTGCTACCTACCACAAAACATCATCGACATTTTGTTGTGAATATAGCCGCACATCGAAGGCTGTCCCTTCAAAGACAATCTTAACGGTGGTTTCTTTTGTTTCAGGACTTTATCAAAGAGTGCCTCGACGAAATCGAGCACATGGTTCGACAGTCGGAGAGGGATTCGAGTGAAGTTTACTACGACGAAACAAAAGAAGATTGCGACGCGATGAGGCGGGGCGAGCTGACGCCGCCGCCGTCAAAAAACGCTGAGCTGGCCCTGACGCCTACAGACGTGCACGACATACACTTCTAACCGTGCGCGCTAGTGATATCTTAGAGCTTCCAAAAAAAAAACTTTTTATATAATTGTGTACATATTAGTGAGTAAATCGAGTACCTTAATAAGAGAAGTGCTTTAGACAGTGCGGACATATACATATGAAGAAAAATGTAAGCGACATGATACTTCGGGGGAGAGCAATAAAATACGCTTTAAGTGATTTTGAAAAAAAATGTGGAAACAATGGTTTAAACATTTTTGTATTTTGTGTCGATTACTCCCGGTTTGACGGGCATTTACCACAGAAAAGGGTGATAGATTAATGAACTCGTACAGTGAAGTTTTTATAAAGGGGCGGGCAGTGGCGTGTGCACGCGTGCATACATACATAATATTTTCCTATTAGTTGTTATTATTATAATTATATCGCATATCTAAAGGTTTTACTTATTAGCGACTGCACGCTACCGTATAAGAATCGATCTGTACTCAAATACAAAACGGTCATTCCTTAGCGTCAAATTCTAGAAGACTGCGATTGGCAAAATTGAACAAAATTTGTCTCGATTTTTTTGTGGTTGTCTTTGCATGTAGATTTAGTTGTCGCGTCGTTTAGGATCGAATTTGTGCAATATTTTACGCTTAGAAAGATACGTATATAAAAAATATATGGTCATAACCTTTTTCTGTGAATATATACGGATTACCTTCTGTGAAAGTCACAAATATCTGTTTCTGGTGTTCCTAACCGGAACAAAAAAAAAACGTGTTCCATAGTATGTAGAGTAAACTTTGTATAGTTAAGAAATTTAACTATTCTTCTGCGGCAGATTCTTATGAATACTTTTTTAATCTCGCTCAAGGCTTTGCATTTTTTTAACGTGGCTTCCGAATCTCAAAATTTCAAAATAAGAATTTTGCCACAGGAAAATATCGACCAACTTAAGACTGCTAGCTGATAAAGCTATGACTTAAATATTAAATTAGTTGTGTACAAACCGCAGACATTTTTTTTTCCATTGAATCAATGCAATCGTTTTACAGTAAGTATTTAACTTAATATTAAACGCTTTATGATGTATTTATGAATGTTAGTTACGTTTCCAGCTTTTTGTTAATTATTGCTATGGGTCAGTATATATTCAAAATTTTCTGTAAAGCATGTATATATGTGGTTGGTATACGAAAACTGGCGGTCGACCTGCATCTGATTAACTTTTTTGTATCGTTTTTATACAAAGGACTTAATGATATGCGGCACTCTGCGCCTTTTAAATGTCTAGTTCGATTCAATATGTGATTTTCTTAGATTTTGCATTATAACTTGTGATTTCCAATTATTGTATATTAGATAGAGTACCAGCACGTAAGTTTATTAAATTTCGAAAAATTTATTAAAAAAACACGTTGTATGGCCATAAATGTACCTAAAAGTATGCTTGGGCATATGTTAGATTTTTATTTTATATAAATATATCTTTAGTTGCTTTACCGATATAAATCTGTATATATTTTATATACACACTGTAAATATTGTATACAACATATCAATCCAAAACTCACTGTCATCAACACGAAATGTTTTTCGAATTTGCTCACATCTACAATAGTTCAATGACAAATACCTCAATTCCAGTTCCATATTCGTTTTATATAGGCCAGATTGTATATTATTTTTACTATGTAACCATATTTTATACGCTTTGTATATATTTATAAATTAAGAGATAATTTTATAATAAAAAATGTTTTCTAAACGTGACTATCATTCATTCCCTCCACATAGTTTTGACCTACTAGCTTCATATAAAAAATCGACAAACAATAGAAAATAGAAGTCTCTTATCCTTCTTTACCGGCAATGATTACACAAGACATTTAAACTTTAAAAGTCCATATCTACGTACATTTAAATTTACTTCAGTGGCTTGCCAACTTTGCGTATCAGGGAGCTTAACAATAGGCAATGTAGAACACAGAATTACCTCGTATAAAGATAAAAATAATTGAAATGATACGGATTCCATTATTTTCAAACTACAATAAGTATTTTGACACGTTAAACAAGCGTTCTGATAATGAGTATATTGTGAACTTAGTTTCTGTATACACATAGCAAACCTCTTCGGATATTATTATTGCTTCGGAAGTTCAGAAAATAAGGTCCATCAAAGTAGCTATTCTGTGTCAGAGCTTGAGGAACGTCAATAGAGATCGATTCAGCGTACGATTTACGGACAAAACATAATTTTTCAGAGATATTCTGTTTAATTCGGGCGCCAAAATAACCACCTAGTAGATGCTGAAAATTTATCATCATTTTTTCAAAATCGTCTAGTAAGAAGGATGTAAATTCTTCTCATTTTTAACATCCCAAGGCATCAGTGACCACAAATCTAGCAAGTGGCGGTTTTGACATAAGAAATCGACCCGGAGGAACTAAATTTAAATTTGGGGGCCGTCTGAAAATCGACTGTGAATTTAAAACTTTTTTGAGTGTAGTGGTAAATTTAAAAAAATCGTTCAATGTGTTCCAAAAATATGTCAGACACGTTATGCAACATCTAAAATCTATACAATTACGAGGTTAGTTACTTGGAAGAAATGATTAATAATTTAATACATATAGATAACATAATTTGACTCAAAATATCGGGTGGCTTGCTCATTGTTCATCTAAGTCTAGAGTCCGATGAAAGCAAATGTAATAAATAAGAAAGGTAGAAGTCATAAAATTACCCTCTACCTAATAAACTTATTTAACTGAGTAATTCTCTTTTACAAGGGCATTCCTCGCTTTGAGCTTGTTATTTCCAACATGTTGAGTCCACAAGGTGTTAGGTGCGTTGCTATTAATAACAACATTAATATATAAGTAACACGTAAAGTAATCCGGTTGCGGAGCTCCTAATTACAACTTGTTAAGGCTTTGAGAAATAAATCCTCGCTTGTTTCACTCGGCAAGGGGCTAATGACTGGAAAAAACGCGCTTCTTTCCTTAAAGTTAATCATATCCAGATGATCGCTCGATTTTCTCGTTCGTGGCGCGGCAACCTTCCCGAAACTGGTTGAAAAATATTACTACGGTGGTCGGTCGACACACGATAAGCTTCAGAATCCACCGAAGAGTGTATATTTCGGCCGGTCTCGACTTTCCAAAAGCAAACACTACAAATAAACTTTTCGAGGGCTTCTCCGAGAACCTCAAATTCATCTCATTTGCACGGGAAAACGTTGTTGTCTCAAAACTTGAATAGGACAGGTACTATTTTGACCACTTGGCCCGGACCACCCCCCATGTGCAGATTTAGGGAAAAGCTTCTCGGAATTTGGGACACAAAGAGAATCATTTCTACAAATTCTCATCCAGTCTCACAGTATTTCATCCCCTAAGTATACGGCGCCGTCGGTTCTGCTTGTGATTTGTGATATATTTATTACCCGAGGACATCATTAAAAGCACACGGGAATGCCATAAATTTCATAAAATAATTGAAGGTGTGGGTTTAAATTATACAGGAGATTATAACGATTTAAACCGATAATTGTTCAAAAGTTAAACCATAGGAGTTGTAGGCCAAAGTTTGTACTCACATTCCTACGGCAGACGCTTTCGTTTTTTTTCCTCCAGGAATACAAATAGCTTGTTACGATTATTGCGTTAAATATGCAAATTTATGTGATACGCAGGCGCGACATTATCTAAGGTACATTAAAAGTTTAAATGCCCCATGGCATAAATAGCTGGGATAGCTGAATATAGAAAATATTCCTAGTCTGTAAAGAGTCTAGCATACTGTACTATTTTTAATTTTAAAAAATAATTTTCTGACACCCGTAAAAAAATAAGGATCGGCGTTGTTTTATAAAATCTCAGCCATTATCATTATCATTTCCTAAGAAACTTTGGACACCCGACAATATGTTCCAAAATATCGTAGTGCTACATCATCGTACCGACCATATGCGTCAAAATGTCTCCCTAACCCAATGTTTTCGTTCCGAATTCGTACTAATTTTCGAGGAAGAGCAATTACTGCAGCCAACCCCAAATTAGAGCGGCAGACACATTTTTATGTCACAATTATTAACCGTACATGCGGCCTTCTGCTTAAGCTGAACAAACAGTCCCGCATATATTCGCATTCCCATGGCCTCCCACGAGTCTCGCTCGCTACCCGCATTCGGCCAGCCGAATTGGTCAGGATCTGGTTACGACCCATTATACATCAATGGGAAAACGAGTACTTGTTTTAAAGGTCTGCGACGCACTATATCTAATTAGGTATCTAATTTTGGTCGTTAATTGGTCTTTTAGGTCACAGTAAACTCTAGGAAAGCCCTGAAGTTGAGAAAGCTGGCAACATGGCTTGCGGGTCTGCGCGGCGTGGCCTGTCACTCCCTGTCAGTTGATTTTACAATAAATTTACCAGAATTAATTTGTGTAGTGCGGGTAGTACTATCGCCGCCAGATTACTACGACGAGGCGCCGAGGCAGTGTGTCTCTGGGTGGAAACAGACAACCCGAAGTGCTGGCGACAGCTTCTTTATAAATTTGTTTTGTTTGTGAAAAAATCAAACATTTCTCTAAAAGTTCGAAGTGAAGAATCGTTCCTTTACAATTCCAAGCCTCAAGATGCCTAGAACCGTCGGAGGAAGCTAGAACTTAGTTATATACCTGGCTGTAAGACATATTGTAATAATAACTTGAAGTAGTTAGGTTTTCTTTGCTTGACGGCAAGCGGCCAACTTGTATTCGTTTTGGGCTTTCCAAAGGACGAAAATTTAAGAATAAAATGATAAAGTTCCAATTGCATAGACAAACTAAAGTACCCTTTAAAATTAAAGGAGTTTTCTAACAATCCAACCATTGTTTAGTATTGTTGCAAAAGTTTCTTTACCTAATGTTAAAGTCAAAAGATAATTTAGTTGAATATATTATGAAATTGACCCTAACTGTCATTTCATTCCGAAGAGATTACTCTCCTTCACAACATGCTGTTCTCTGTTCGCTTGTTGTTTGTATTTTTATGAAAATTTAACCATAAGGGAAGATAGGTAATCATCATTTGCCTAATGGTGCACTTTGCGAAAAATTCTCACAAAAATTCGACTTACAACAAAATTTAGTCGCCTCTATTTGCCCAAATTTACCATATTATTTGTCGAAAATGTACCTATCCACACCAGGAATCGTATTTATTATAAATACTTCTGTGTATATTTTGTTACTTGTTACTGCTTTTATTGTCTGTTAAACAAACGTACCTACTTACTTAGGTACCTAATTATTGAAATAAAGTTCACAAATGTATCTAATTATAATTAAAAAGGGGGTTGTACATTTATTAGAAAAGATAAACTAAGCCAAAGTGCAGACTGCTCTATACAGCATAGAACCGGTGAACCGCCTCGCTGCTGCGTTGCCACATGTTTCCACAGGGCTTGTAAGCTTGAGAAGGTTATGTTTAGGCACTGGAACCAGAAACACACTTAAGGAGCAGCTTTGGGCTAGTCTGGTCGTATACACAAAATACAGGGATGCAGGCAGATGCTAGAGGCAAATGTCATGATATATCATGATCTTTGCTAGAGGCTTGCTAGATTCTCCTAGCATATTTTTGTTCAGATCATCCTGGTTTTCAAATAAAATTGAATTCAAAATTTCAAGGTACTTTCCTCTTACTCACAAAACAGGGCTTACAATACAAATATTGTGATTAAATGACAAATTCGAACAACAACAAGAAGAAAAATCAAAGTTTGTAACTTGATACATTTTAATGTCTTAAAATTCATAGGAATTGATAATAAGTTGTACTGCCCAAATGGAAAAGTACCTCGACCTTCCAAATACGCCTACCTTGGACTTCACTGGATATAAAAAATAGCTTGGAAGTATATAAAAAATCAACGAACCAACGGTTTCAGGTGGTCATTCTTGGCCATTCACATCAAGATTCTGCAAGGCAAGCTCCTGCGGGAGCACCGTGTGAACGAAACCTACATACAGGTCGAAGTTCCTTTATCTTGGCTATTTTTAGATGTAACTAAGTCTCCTTTATCTTGTTACAAAGTATCCAGGCGTCAGTTCAACGGTTAGATGGGAAATCTAATAGTAGATAAGATGAGGTGTATAATTTTGCAGTTGTTAGCGCTTTTTGTAAAAACAGTCGTTGGGATCATTAGAATCTTTCATAAGGAAAGATACTGTCTGATGGAAAACTTAACTTAGGTATCTACCTCTTTGTATCTTTAAGTTAAGTTCGTATAACAACGCTTGGCGAACAAAACACCTTTGTTCTTGTATACCCAAACTTTGGCCATCCTTAATTTAGTGCAGGTTTGTTTTCAGCAAGTCCTTTAATGGTTGAGTTCAGGATATTTATAGTTTCTGGGCAAGCGGCACAAATAATACACCTATCAGGTACATTCTTCTCCGAATCGTGGCGAGGTCCACAGTCGCACGTTCTATCTCCATTTAATTAGGCGTTGGTTCTCCTACAGGGTGATCAAGTAGGCGAGAACAGAGAGAGCATTCTTCTTAACCTCGAGGTGGTCTCGAGAACGCGCTAAAAAGTTGTAAGCGTCACATTGTTACGCAGTTTCTACCTGCTTAAAGGAGACGAGATTTTTATTAATATCCTGTAGAAACGCCAGAAAAAAGATTAATCTGTTGAAAAGCAATTCTGAAACTTTAATTGGATGGCTGTCGTGACTGCCAAATATTACACGCTCGCTTTTTTTGATCTCGCGTTTTACCGCGAGGGAACGCCATTGATCGGTTTTCGATTTGATGCCGGGTATTTGTAATGATTCGGCGAACATTTTTATACATAGTTCACACAGTTTTTGCGACGCAGTGTAAATTTCCTCTGACTCCGTAAAGAGAATCCCTACACCTTGCACGTTTCAAGTAAAACTTTAATATTGGGAGGGCTACAACACAAAAAATAAAAATATAACCAGCCCTACAAATTAATATACAGGTTGCCTATTGATGGAGGGCCACTCGAAATATTTAGACAATATGAATTTTTCGGAGAACTTTATTTGAAAGAAAAATTGCCGAAACTTCTTGGGCTTGTAACTTATTTGGTTCAATAATCACCGAACAATTTGGGTTTGATAAAACTCATTGGTTTACGCCTCTACTTTATCAGAATTTTGAAAAATGGGCTCAGTGTAGCTCACTATAAATTGACACCCCCCCCTTAAGTTGTTAGTTTTTGAGGTTATAAAAAAAGTTTTTTTACAAAACTTCTAGATACTAATACAAAGTTTTTTGTGACGTTGTGATGCTATTGGACCTTATACAGTGTGTTCTAGAAAGCCGTGGCAGCCATAACTTATGGTTTTTTTTCTAAATGGAACTCCTTTTATATTTTTCGATTATTGAATTCTACGCATCTTTCCCATTCCAACGAAGTATAATAAATATGTTATAATGTTCGCTCCAACCCTTCGTTCAGAACTGAGCCTTTTTTTGTCAGGGATTACTCCTTGGGTCATAGGTTGCCCATGGAAGACAAATCAAATTATAGTAATAATTATTGACAGTTTGCAAAAGTATATTCACGTTTTGGAAAACAAAATGGGTTATTTTAAGATTTCAGAGGAAATGAAGAAGGGAAATTTAGAGAAATGAAAAATTTTAAATAATAACAAACGACAATAACATTTAAAAAACGATATACGTATTACAAATGTTCCACATGGTCTCCATCTTGCTCAATGCATTTGCATTTGCCATCAGTGTTTCTACATTTTCCAGTCTGTCATAATAAATTTTGTTTTTTAAATAACCCCACAAAAAATAATATCTTTTTTCTAAATGTTATTGTCGTTTTCAATAAAAATTAAATTTCAGTTTATTAACTATGTTACTATTTAAAATTTCTCATTTCTATCAATTTCCCTTCTTCATTTTCTCTGAAATCTTAAAATAGCCCATTTTGTTTTCCAAAGCGTGAATATACTTGCAAACTGTCAATAATTATTATACTATAATTTGGCATTTGTCTTCCATGGCAACCTATGACCCAAGGAGTAAAAAGTTATGTCTGCCACAGCTTTCTAGAACACATTGTATAAGGTCCAATAGCGACAGAAAAAAATCTTTGTATTATAGTATCTAAAACTTTTGTAAAAAAATTTCTTTTCTAAACTCAAAAACTAACAAGTTAAGGGGGTGTCAATTTATAGTGTGCCACCCTGTACATACGACAGTGTCTTTCTTCCTCCAAAAAGTTCGCATCATAGTAGGGGAAGTTTTTTTTATTAAATAAAAAAAATTAAAATATCATCCAACTATTTCATGTAGGTATCTAACCAAAATTCAGGATTTTTTACAGAACAATAATAATTTACCTTCCAGCATAATAATAATTATTGAATTTTAGTTTAGCCATAAAAAGTGGTGCATTTTGGAGGTACGTGAAATGATTTGATGCTATATTTTAATTTATTATTATTTTGGCATCAATTTAGTACCTACTGAAAAATGTAATGTAAATAAATTTAGGTATATCCTAAATGCTTGACGGTATCAGCTTTGCATGAAACAAAACAAAATTTTAAAGCGTGAATGAAGCTTGAAATATTTAATATTCTCAGAAATTTCATAAATATTAAAAAAATTGCAAAAACTAAATATTTTAAGCAAGCTTTCAGATTTGGTTCACTTATATAAAATTGAAAAAGAAACAACTTTTTCAAGCAGAACCTTTGGAAAATATTTAGAAAAAAACTGTTTGTGAAACTGTCAATTTCGGGGGCTATAGGGGCATTTTGAGGCCATGTTTATACAAACTTTTTCATTTTTTGGGTCATACAACGCGCTGATAAATTATGGCAGGCTAATTTTGGGACACCCTGTATAGCAATCCGTAACCTCGAATGATGTAGCTACTTACATGTTTTTAGTGTTTTTCAACATATTACATTGCAAATTTTTAAAAAAGTCGGCGAAGGAATCTTGTACATTTTAAAAATTTTCTAGTATTCATTCGAATAAAAATAATTCAAAGATTTGTACTTTGTTCATCATTTTTTGTTATATTTAGTAGAGTAACTTTTTTAAGTGGCAAGATAGCATCCACCAAACCGTGGTATTTTCTTAAATTTTCGGCAATTTTCGAGTTTTTCCTAAAATATCTCTGAAAGTAGGCCACGGATATCTATATCTATCCCATTAAAAGGGCAATTTTCCCTTTCAAATAAACTTCTCCGAAAAATGCATATTAGTCGAGATATTTCGGCACTTTGTATAAAATTGTCGAAAACACTTTTTGTTACAAATAAAAGATTATGGCAGGTGTCTCTGAATTCCTAAAAGTAAGTCACCTTGTTTTGTCAAATTTTTTGGGTAGAAGTAGTAGCATTGTAATTGTCACTGTGGTAAATAGGTATGTATACTGGAAATGCTATACCTAAATTGGTGCCAATTTCTTGCTAAAAATATCTTATTGAATCATTATCTACTTAGCAAGAATCCTCCTAAACCACCCGTCAAATATTTGACCTGTGCCGAAACCGAATACCCTTGAATGGTCGGCGATGCTCCCATTCTTCCCTTTGTTTCGGAAACTGGACCGACGGGCGATGCCGAGATAAAATTAAAAAAAAAAAAACGGCAACGAGATATTTTAAACCGGCCCGAAAATAGTCTAGACGGGAGACTGACCTATTATTTAGTTGGGGCTAATAAGCCTAGGCATGCGACTTTTAATAATAAGTTCGCATTCTCGAATTTTGCGAGTGATTCATCACCGAAATCAGTTTGTTTATCAGAGATCGCGGTTCGAATAACCACAGATAACTAAATAACCAAAGAGAGACCATACTGTAAGGATATTTGTTATAAAGGGTTCCTGGGTAGTTACCCAGGTTACACTATATCAAAGGATAGATGAAACGACGTTTGTAAAAGACAAACCAATTATTGTTGAAACTTCAGTTTTTTGGGGTTCAAACTTGCGTCTTTTAAAATTAATTTGTGGCATAATTTTTAGTTTCGAAAAATCGCGTATGCCTTGGAAATCTTGAAACATAGTTATTTATGTACCAAGGCACTGAAGTTCAACTTTCTATGACTCATGTGGAATTTAGTTGCCGAGGCCTCTGGCCGAGCCAAATAAACCACAAGAGTCATAAAAAGAACTTCACTGCCGAGGTACATATATATTTTTTTGAAATCGGAAAAAAAAATGTTTTATTAGGCAAAAAATAATAATAAGGGATCACCCGTCCATGAATCGACTACGCGCGGTGTTGCTTGACTTTGACGATCGCGCTACCTAGGTCAAGTATGATAAGACAGGAAGCCTTCGAACAGAAAAACCAAACTGCTGCTTGTTGTGCAGCCTCCAAAACAAATCTATTGATATTCAAACCTACTAAAATATTTATACTGAAAGATTGCGCCGCTATAGGTAACGATTTCGCAATGTGTACAAATAGTTAAATGGGCCTTTATTGGCCGGGTTTTGAATATTTGGTTACTTTTGACGGGAGATGGCTCCGCCTCTGACGTTTGATGTTTACGTCTCGCCAAGACCTACTTATTGAAAAAATCGTACAATAATGGGTTACTTCAGTGCCGATTTCTGAGCTTTTAATGACGATTTTGGGACACTTCACTGCCGATTTACGAAGCCGTTTTATCATAAATGTTATCATACATTAATTTTCTACACTCGCATACTAAACTTGATTATGTCTAGGAAGTTTTGAATGTTCTTTAACGTCACACTGCTGATGATGACCCCCTAGGTGGGTCAAAACATATGTACAGTTGAAAATTAAAAGAACTGTGTTTGTGGAGCTGAGACTGTAAGTTTTACCCTTTCGTCATATTATCCTACTAGACTGCAAGACATGGACTATTTCCTCAATTTAGGAATAAATTAGGTATAACGGTTTCTATATAAAATTTGCAGATCGAATATTCTCAGAGAATGGATCTGCCACCGTTAAATGTGTGGATTGAATTATTTACGAGGATAGAAGTATTTAACGGAGAAAGGCAATTAGGGTGCAGGTATTGAAGTAGTTTTCTAATTTTTCGAATTTTACTGTAAACAGTGTACAAAACTCTAGGTATTTAAAAAAATAAAACAAAATGTATAAAACTTGATTCACCCGTAATAAAATGTTTTGAATACATTTTCTCGAATTTCGCTATACTCTCAGTTAGCAACACAACAAATCACAAAAAATCACTATGTTGCAGATTTTCCAACAAGTTGCGTTGCCTAAAAGAAGTAAAATCCCAGCAGAGCTTTTCTCACTGAAAGTTCATCAGCGACGACTAGACAACGTTTTTATAAAGTTTTTAAATTCCTCGATTATACGTTGCAAGAGTTTCTTTTTTAGTTGTTGCTGCAGCCGCAACCCCATGTGAACTGAACACTGAACAATTATTGTTTTGTGTTTGGTGCTAGAGGCACGAGGCTAAATGAGGAAACCGAAGTAAAATACGGTTAATTCTCTATTTAAGAGTTATTACATCTTTTTCCGTCTCAGATACGGTTTCGTCATATTTATCATAATTACAGTTCATTGACAGGAGTGAGATAATTAGGATGTTATGGGTGCCACGATTCTGGGACTGAAGCCAAACCTCTACGAATTGGGTCGTTTCAGTCGATTTTTTAAAGGGACTGCCGCCGGACTTTTAAACTTTAAATGGCTGTCTTGTTTCGTAAAGCACTCATAAAAGTCAGATAAGAATATTTATATTATCCGTGTATTAGGTCATATGTTATCTGAGCTTAGGTGCCGGTTGTCTAAAAACATGTACCTATTCTTGGTATCGGGTTTTTGCCGTTTGCACTTTTTTCCACACGATCCAGCTTTTTAATGCCGCAGATAAGAGACACTTCGAGCGTTTCCCAAGCAAGCTGGATAATATTTATATTATATTTCATGGGCACCAGTAAGTACACAATCCAGTATACACAAAATCAGCTGCTTCCCCTTCTTAAATGCGTATTTTTTATCAGTGAAGGCAGATATGGGAAAGTGGGTACCATTTTGCAAAGTTAGGCGTTGGACAGAGAATTTGTTTTAATTTCTTTTCGTTCCACGGAATATGGGAAAAGCAGAATATTGTGTTATTCCGTTGGTAGATATTATATATAGAATATTTTGTGCCTAGAAACAGGCCAGACCTAACACAATGAGTGCCTTAATGGTCAGCGTCGACAAAAAGAGGAGTTTGTGGCAGAAAAGCCGTGAGCAAATCAAATTTGATGTTAAATTTCAATATAAACATATCCAACGGAGAACAATGAGGCATTATGATTTTTGCTGCACGCGAACAACCTTTTATTGTCTACAAAAACCCGATTTTTATTTAATTCCCGGAGAAATTGATTACGACACGCCGCCGAGCATGAAGCCGACTATGGGGTATGCCGATCGAACTCAGCCGGCAACAAAAATTAATTTCTTTAAAGCATTTTTCTCTATATACCTACCAAAGACTATTTTACCAAGACTCCAATAAATTCAAAAAAGTTTGAGCGATTTTTAAAAAATACTTTCATTGTAAACAAAATATCCTTTATCGGCAGGATTAAAGAATCATTAGAAATAGGTGTGGTCACTAGTTTCCAATTAATTCCAAAAACATTGTAATTGACAAAAGTCTAGTTTTCAGGAGAGAGGTTTGAAAATTTTGGCTATTAAAAATGAAAATATATTTTTAATTAATGGACATTTTTTTGTACTTTTTCAATAGAAAATAGAAGGCTTTTATATGGGTGAGTATTAATTACAATAGTCACTTTTTCCAACAAGCGAGCTTTTCTAGCTTTTTTGTACTTGCAATTCCAAAAATGTTAACAATTTTACGGTAAAAACATTGCAAAGTCCTTTGCAAAGTCCTTTGCAATGTTTTTCCATGGTACAATTTTAAATATTATAGAAGTTACAATGTATTTTATTTTAAACAATTTCCGTGCAAAAACATTGTAATACCTTAGAATGTGTGGCTTTCTTAAAACAGATGATAATACCTATTCGTTTGATCCTGTTTGATCTAACATACACATGAAAAAATTAAATGACGCTCAAACTCTTCCTAGAACAACCCTATTTGGATTATGCCCAAAAAATTAGACGCATCTGCAAAAAAGAAATCACCAAATATCACAAATATCCCAAAGCTCACTACTTTACAACCCTCGATTTAGCCAACGGATTTCACCAAATCGAGATCAGAAGATATGCCCAAAACGGCTTTTTCTACAGACACTAGTCACTATCAATTTAAAAGCATGCCATTTGGTCTCAAAAATGCACCCAGCACCTTCCAAAGAGTAATGGATAATGTTCTTCGTGGCCTTCAAAATGAATGTCTTCCATAATATATATTTTTTAAATTATAGAACAAGTAAAAATGGAAAAATTGACTTCTTTTAGTCCATAATAAGTATTCACTTTTCAATTATTGTAAACTAACCTATCGCCTATCAATAAAACTTCGTGTAAGAACAATGTAGATGTCATTGCCTTAAAAAAAAACGTGTGATTTTGGAATTGATAATGGAAACCCAAAATTGTAACTGTCCTTACAACGTAAATTATAAAAACTATATGATTGTACATTGTAATTAACTTTACCGCTGAAAACGTCAATTTTGTCAGATACAATGGTATGAAACATAAAAAAATTTTGGGAAATAATGCTAAATTGAATAGTTTTGTATTTTTATCCAAAAATATCCCGAAACTAGACCCCAGAAATGCGCAAAAGGGAAAATATCAAAAATGTCCCTTGCAAATGTTCTTGCATGCGTGTATCGAAATGTACAATTTATAAATCAAAAATGATGTCAATAAAAATGAAAAACATCTACCGCGAAAATAAAAACAATGCAATTTATTTGATCAGTTTTGCCAAACAAATTTCTATTTTGTAATGAAAATTGAAACTCCAAATTTTGTTTCATTTGTAAAAAAGACGCAGAAGGGAGACTATTAAAAGGGGCCCTAAATTTATAGCGCCCAGAACCCAAAGTTTGGCTAAACCGACACTGCTCATATTCAGTGATATTTTTGGCACAACGGATACATATTTGGTACATTTCAAAAGTAGGTAATTTTGAGGAAATTAGGACGTATAAAATGGTTGTTATTAGTATAGTAATTTGTGTAAACAGAGGGTGGGTGGTCTTGATGGCTAGTTCCTGTGCCTTTCTGGCAACATATATTAATTTCTTCGTGGGTTTGTATCTTCGTGGGATATTAAAAGCCTTAGATAATTAAGAGTGGTGGAAGTAACTACCCCTACTATAGTAGATGGTTTATATAAATTTTCTCTTAAATAAAAACAGCTGAGCCATATGCGAACTTTTTTTAATGTACTTATTAATTTGTTATGTTATATAACCAGACAAATACCTTGAGGATTTTTCTAGACCAAATTCTAGACATACTAAACAAAGCAAGTAAAGTAGGTACATATCTTCTACCATAAGGATTGTCTATAAACTGAGAAAATAAGTTAACATAAATATTTATTTACGGTCTGTGTTTGTGAACAATAAACGCACTTATTTCGACAGTTATCCCAATTCTAGGTCGCCAAATTTGCAAAAACTTGCGAAATATACTGTCCGAAGAAATATAGGCCATCGATCCATTTAAATTTTAAATGTCCCCGAGATATATAGTGCGATAAAGCTACTTCGCAGCATTTCAAGTATTTGTCAACACCGTATTTTAAAAATGGCTGAATTTCACTGACGACGTGTGAAATGCGAGAGTTTATATAGAAAAATTAATCTTACACCGCAAATATTTGATGCAAATATACGGTTTATCGTACGTGCCTTGTGTACATTTTGATGGCATTTGAATCATCCGCTTTTGTGAAAATATTCCGGTACCTATAAATGCACCACTTGCATATTCCTGGCATAAGTCTACCATAAGTTTCAGGCCTGGCAAAATTGCGTTCCAATCTCCTTGTTGGGACTTCAAACTAATATTTTCAGTAGAAATCTAGTCTGTGTATCACTCATAACACGGTAAATATAAATAGCTTGAAGTTTTCTGTGTTAATAGTTATTTATGTATCAAGATCAAGGGTATAAAGGAAAACTTTGTGGCCTGCAGCATGAAGGTATTAAAAATAAAATTGAACTGAAAGGCATAAAAACCGTAAAATCCAAAAAATCCAAAAACAAACAAACAATATTTTCTGTAGAAAAAATACCGAGAAGTGGGTATTATCTGCGTTCGTTTAAATTTGCGAAAATTTCTCATAGCTTGACGTCACTGCCCCAATTGAAAAGCTCGGGCTTCCCTCGAACCACTGTCCTTTGTGTATATTACCACAGTAGGAGCATAAATAGGCCAAATTATCTGTTTATCTTTTGCATTTATTTCAGTAAGAATTTTACTTCTTTCTTGGAATTAAATTATGGCAATATCTTCCAAAATAATCAAGCTGCTGAACTGAAATGTGACTGTGCTGTGTTTTTTGGGGGTGTAGATTAAGCTGCATAGTTCAGAGGTATGTCCATTTCTACGTAATTTTCAGTAAATCTTTTCATTTTGCAATAAAAGTGTACACCTGTTTCAAAACGATAAAATCAATCGTATGCGTTGAAATTGACAAAATGTGCCCCAAAACACCTGTTAATTCCAAAATTCGAAACATAAAGTTTTCTATATCTATGGATAACACTGGACTGGCAATTTTACGTAGATTTCAAATACCTACCTATTTATCTAACAACATTTAAGGTTATCCATTAGAAACACATTATTTTTCGTCTATATCTGAAAAATGCATCTTTCAATTATTGTTTTTATGATTAGGGCATTGACATCCCAAGGATATTTCCTACAACTTTCATATTAATTATATTTTTCTTGAAATCGGCAGTAAAGTGTCCCAAAATCGTCATTAAAAGCTCAGAAATCGGCACTGAAGTAGCCCATTATTGTACGATTTTTTCAATAAGTATAGGCCTTGGCGAGATGTAAACATCAAACGTCAGACGCGGAGCCATCGCCCGTCAAAAGTGACCAAATATTCAAAACCCGGCCACAAAAGGCCCATTTAACTTTTCGTCCACATTGCGAAATTGTTACCTATCTACATCTTCAGCTTATTCTCCACCCTCCAAAATCACACCAGTGCCACATTTCAATTCACCATCTTGATTGTTTTGGAAGATACAGTAATAATTCAATTTCAACAAAGAATTTCAATGCCCTCTGTATATCAGTAACCATTTGAGATTTGATAAGTAGATATAATATTAATATTTTGGCATAAATATAAAGTTTTGATCCTTGCGTCACAATGGCCAACAATGCAATTTCCATTGTCGACCATTGTGACGCAGGGATCATTATTCGCGATTTGTCAAGTATAGGTACAACCAATGACGTCAGAACCTATAGACAGTTTTTTTTATAAACGCTTGACGACCAGAACTAATCACAATCTAAGCGCTCCATTAAATTATTCCGAAAATTCCATACCTACCTTTTTTGACCAATCAGAGTCTCGTTTTTTGCTTCGTTGTCATGGCAACTCAAAAAATGTCCGGAAATATTCTCACTTGCTCTAGGCAGCAGGAGGTGATTACAGCGGAAATTTTTTGACATATGTCATTATTATAATGCGACATTATAACATATACTCAACAAAAATTTTGATAATAATTTCGTTTAATTTACGTGTAGGTATGTAATTTTCTTACCGAATCCCCCACGTTCTTGAATTAATACCCGGAAATTTTTCTCTAACACGAATTTTTTAAGAAAATTATCCCTCGTCGCTACGCGACTCGTGATAATTCTCAAAAAATTCGTGTACTCGAAAAATTTCCGGCAATAATTCAAGCACTAGGGCGATTACTAGTGAAAATGTCGTGAGATTGTCAGAAATTGCCCCTTTTTGTCGAGCCGTAGCGACTTTCGATTCGATTTCGACTCTGGGCTCGGAGGCTGGCGTCGTTAGACCATCCCCCGAGTCTTCAGGTGAGGTTCCGATGCTTCCGGCGCCCCCAAACAAGAAAAAACATGCGATATCTAAGTGTGATTCTGGAGGAACTATAACCGGGAATCACCGGGTGTATAATTGGTAGATGGTTGACTTTCTGTCTTTGTTTGTAGCATGTTTAGTATGGATATATTTAATCTTGGAGTCAAAATAAAGGGCATAGGTTTTGACGTCATTGGGTACAACAGTTGCTCTATGTATCATTAGTAATGGGACACCCCGTACAGGCCTGTGCTAATAGGTAACTATGATACATAACTTAATCCATTTTTGGCCTATTATTACCTCTCCCTTTACGTCGTAGCTCAGAAATCTCCTCTGGAACGTGTCAGTTGACGCCGGTTATTTTCTCGAATGCCGTAAGTACCTGTTCCTGGGCACTTCGAAATTACGTGGAAAGCCGAAATAAAAACCGCCGTCGGTTTCGAGCCCGGTGGCCGATTAGTAAACCGTTCTGGTTGGGAGAAAAGAAGCAAAAAGCGCACAGGATATGTGACGTCGTTGACCTTGTCATCGCACATTATTAATGCGCAGACAAATGCCCGACGACTATGGGGGTTAACTTGATTATTACGTTGGTTATTTAAATTTTAAAGAGGGGCCAAAGCGTACGCCAGCGTTTTTTGTTATTTATACAATCCACATGCCACACGGTTAACATTTTATACTTGGAATTTCTCCCATTCGACACGAATGAAACTTACTCGATATTTAATTTACCATTTCGAACTAATCTAAGTAGCACACACAACAAATCCACATTATTATTTCTTATTTGCGTGCCCAGATACAACTAAATTCGAATGCATAAAACTTCCTGATTTTAAGGTGGTTATGTTTAATCATGTAAAATTGTTAGGTATAACACTCTCCAAACAGTCGAAACCAAAACCACTTTTACCCTGGAAGACTGTGTAGGAACAAAATCTCTTTTGATGGCCTAAACTGACTTTTCCCTTAAAATGGAGTCTTTAGGGAGGAAAAAGCGGACACTTTAGGACCGCCTTTGTAGTTTCCCTTGCAGTTGGAAATGGAATACGTCCACGGCATGATTTAAATAAGTCCGAAACTATAGACACAACCTAAAACCTATAAACTAAAATTGAATTCCACTTTATTCCGAATCACTGCTGTTTTACCACCTTATTAATAAAATTCCAAGCTCTATATTACTAAAAAAACACAGTCCAACACACAATAAACACAACAAACGTTCTTTAAAACAGGAAAATCGCCAGACAAGTAAACGTAAACAACTACGAAAAGTTACCTCCCTGTGATGACGTAGTGACGTTTCGCGTCGCCAGCTGGCAGGCCTTTATCATTGCGGCGGTGCCGATGGATGTTAGGCCAGGGAAATTACGGTAAAAAATAACGACACCTAGACAAAATTCATAACCGCATTTTTATGATGCCATCACAAAATATTGGTAATAAATGAACGCCAGAATAGTTTTTTTACACAAAATAAGCATACGCGTGTGGGCGTTTTTTAGAAAAATACATTTTCTGGTTGTAATAAAGACGGCATAAATATTAACTGCGAATTTTAAGCTGCATTTATTAGTAAGTAAGGTATATAAAGTTGAGATTTATAAATTAAACAGATTACGTTTGCGCAAGTATCCGAATGATGTAAAAATGACATTTTGCGTACCTAATATTTTGTTGGTTGAAAATATTAACTGCGTTTTTATTATTTATAATTACCTTAAAAATAAAGTATTAACAGTTTGTTCTGAAATTAAGCATATTGTTTCGCCGGAAATCGCATTTTAAAAAAATTTGAAGCTGTCTTTGAGAGCAAAATTATTAACTGGCTGATTTTTGTTCAATTTTGTAAGTGGATACTAAGTCTTGTTAATTTTTTTTAAATTAAACAAAAATTGGTAACGGAAGTATTTTTTCTTTAAAAATAATTATTAATCGATCGATTAATATTAATTAAGCCAGGCATTTTAGACGCTTAATGAAACTGTATATTCTTTAGTTTTTTATGGGAAAACAATATTTTTTTTCCTTGCCCACAAAAAAGTTATGTTGTAAAAAGTTAAACAAAAAATCAGTTAATAATTTTGCTCCTCCTTATACAAATGACAAGTGACAGTTGACGTATAGTGAGGTAGTATATGTATATACACCGTAAATAAATGTTTAATTGTGCCCTATATGATTCAATACAGTTAGGTATATAGTAAAAAGTTTAAAAAATAGTTAAGTAATATTTTTGCTCTACCGATACAAATGACAAATGACAGTTGACCTACATGCGCCCTAAATAAATGTTTGATTTCGCTATATGTGATTTAATCTAGTTATATTGTAAAAAGTTAAACAAAAAAAAACAGTCATATAATAATAATATATTATATATATTTTTGCTTTTCCTAAAGCAATGACAAGTGACAGTAAATAAATGTTTAATTTCGCAATATATGATTCAATATATATTTTAAAAAGTTAAACAAACAAAAAACAGTTAATATTTTTGCCTATTCTATACCAATGAGAAGTGACAGCTGACGTATTTTGTACCATTCTATTTGTAAAAGGGAATGATCATCTGCAATAAAAACGTACTTAATAATTTTGCTTTTGCCGAAATAGAAAATTATCCGATTTTTCTCTCTCTTTGTCGATCTAAGTTACTTCCATATTCTTAAAATGTTTAATTTCTTAATATATGTTAGCAAGGGAGGTTTTTTACCTAAAGAGTCTGAAAAAATCCAGTTAACATTTTTGCTCGAAATTTCTAACGAAAAATAGGTGTTTTTTGAGGTAACTCAATCCATTTTTTTCAAAATGTTTAATTTTTGGTTTCTACCAACGCATTTACTTATAACTTAGATATGGTAAAACAAACTTGCAGTTAATATTTTTGTCTAGGTCAAATTCTATTTTCCCTGGCATATAATAATAATAATAATAATAATCGACTTTATTTTAAACGAATGAAGTACATTGATGGTAAAGTACATAAAGTGGTTATTCTGTTGGCGAAGTTTAGCATCGCTACTCTTACACTTAACCAACAGATTTTCATGGATTTGATGCGATGTTATAAGATATAAATTTCTTAGTTTTACAATAATATTTCAGAAATAAGTGTGTAAATTTAGCAATCAAACCAACGATGAGTGATAAGAGATGAGCAATTTCATAGCAATAAACAACAACAAAAACCAAGATTAGCAACATAACCCTGATAACAAAGCTTAATAGTAACACAATTTACTCAGTCTTACAGCAACATTTTAGAGTCAAGTTATATAATTATGTAATCAAACCGGCATGTATGAGACATGAGCAATTTCATAGCAACAAACAACAAAAAACGACAACAATAACAAATAACAAATGTCGCATAATGGACGAATTTTAGGGGAACGTTTTCCAAAAGCATTTTTTTAGATAACTATAATTTCGTAATTAATTTTGCAAGTCCAATTTCTTGCTTATCACTAAACACTGACACAAAAAAAACACAACATTGTATTTTAAAGAGCAAATACTAATAATAACGCAAAATAAATGGAAATTAAAAGCCAGTGTGTTATGTGTATGTGCTGATTTATTATTTTTGTCGTTACTTACTCAAGTTTGACTGCTAGCTTTGAATAAAGAACCTCAGGAAGGAGCAAATTTGGGCTTAACGCTCGACCGGGACAGTCTCTGCATATGGCGGGGTGATGTTTCCGTTTTTACAGTGGCGCGCACCTTTGAGTTGTTTCGAAAAACTAATCGAGGCAGAAATCCTCATTTTCGTGAAATCAGTACCTACAGTACAGACAGAAAATTATAAGGCGCGTTTTTGTCTTTAGGTTACAGCAATTCTAATTTTAAATTTCCAATTATGGACAAGTAGGTACCTACCCCACACAAACGCCTATGCCACCTTGGTGCATGGCCTCAAAAGTTAATTTAAATTTGGTAAGATCTCTTTTATATATGTTACAGCCCGTATATGAAAACAGACCGTATGTATACGGTCTAGGCTGTATCTATACGGCCTAAATGGCGCAGACCGTATGTAAATGACATGGCATTTCATATAGGGACTGGACCGTTAACATACGGACTATTGGCATTCAGACTGTACGTGCAGTCGTAGTGAATTACCCTTCTTTTTTATATAGACCCATTAAAGAAGAATATGCCTTCTTTTTAGTATGTATTTTGCAGAAAAAAAATCTAGGGTACCTACGAGTATACATTATACTAAATAATTACCTTTTTTCCTTCAAAATACTACATATACCAGCAAGAAGCAATATCCTTCTTTGATGGGCCTATATAAAAAAGAAGGGGTAATTCAGAAATGGCGTACGTCGAAACCGCCCGGAAAACATTACACATACATTCTGTCTTTGTTTAAATGTCTCTGTGATATACGGTCTAGTTGCAGATAGACCGTATACCGTACTTTCACCGTTTTAGTAGACATTGCGGCGCGCCGCCGGCTAGGTTCGTCAGTCGTTGGCGGGGGGCGGGGCGTGTTTTTTGCTCGCAAAACTTGACTGATAAGCGGTGCGGGACTACTGTGTACTCCCCCCGCCAACGACTGGCAAACCTAGCTGGACGCACGGCGACGCGCGGCCTATTCCCCTATGTCTACCAAAACGGTGAAAGTACGGTATAATAGGACTAGTCCTTTTGCAAACCGACTTGACCATTTGTTGACGGACAAGCTTCTTCTTATACATATTATGGACTAATATCTTCAGTCCGTTTACATATGGACTAGTCCTTTTGTATATGGGCTGTTTTACATATACGGTCTGTAACATTACAAAAACAATTTTTGTGGAATTTTAGTTACACAATTCAAAGAAGCCGAACTTACCGAATAACTTCGATATGGTAAAAACTGTAGGGTTGGTGTGTTCTATGGTTGAATTGAAAACGATTAGATTTACGAGGGAATAGTGTCCTTCTTCTTAATAGTGCTACCTATTTAAAACAAATTTTGAATTGCGACCGGTGCATGCAAAAATGAGATTAACCCTGACTCTTCGACTCTAAAGGTTTACATAATAATCATCGTTCTTGTTCTCACGGCCAACCACTTCCCGTGCGCAACGATACGTTAAAACAACGATAAATAAATAAATAGATTTTATAAATAATTCAATGGATCCGCTCGCTCGGTCGCCGCTTTCCCGGGTGACTCTTTGGCGACACATTTCGCCATTTTTAATTTAGGCGTCAAAACAATGGCAGTAAATTACAAGTTAACGATATTCGAGGCGATATTTCTGTTTTTCTTCCGCGCCGGCGACCATTAAAAACCGAAAACGTCAAATACTTCACTTTCGGAATGGAAGGGACAAGGGACCCATCTAAGCGGCGCGCAGAGTCGATCCATCAAACTTTTTAATGCAACGGACATGGACGTATCAGTGAGGTAGGTCGATAATGTCGATTATAGGCCCGCAAGAAGTTAAATAATAATCATCCAGTTGTTTCACATAAATTCTTGAAATATTAAAAAGCGAATATTTTAAATATTCCTCAAAACTATCTACTGTTATATTCTGAAGCACAAGATATGAAATGAACGGTCAAGAAGTTCTACCACTGGCGTAGCGTCGGAATAGCAGCTGGGAAATAGCCCCCCAGGAATTTCTGGAGAACATTTGTTTTTAATTTTTTATGGCATAGCAAAAATGTTTTGAATAAAATGAAATACTTACAGTTTATTTTTGAAGTAAAATTTTGGTACCATAGATTATAATCCCTCCTCCTGTCCCCAGAAAAGCCCTTGCTATAAACCAATATTACTACTAATGTTACTAATACTAAATCTATAAACTAAACGCAAGTGAAACATAAACACAAGTTGTTGCATGGCTAGAGCGTGATACGCACGTGATCGACTTGCTATTGGCTAGCCGGCAATAAAATCTGACCCGGCGTGCGAGTGCAGCGAGTCATGTTTGTTACAGAGGTGTATTGAGTTGGAAGTGGAACTTTATTTGTTCCGATATAATTCTTTCGCTGTTTATTAATTGTTGGAGCTACGATTTGTGTTAATAGTAGAAATTTGCAGGTAAGTGAATGGCTAGGTGTGTCATAAAAGTTCGTTTTTAAAGTTCTTAATACTGGGGTATATTATTTTAATATTTGATATTATAAAATTCATAGAGATCGTCCTTAATGCGGCCCTGCCTCGTATTATCCCTCAGAATTGTTCACGTGCTTCCATCGTGTAAATGTTTACGCGCCACTTGCATTTAGTTTGAATAGAGTGTAGATAAATATGCAGATATACAGGGTGTTTCGAAATTATGGTGCCAAGGTAATATATTCACATATTTCTAAAAAAAAAACACCAAATTATTCCACGGAAAACATTATTGATGTTTTTTCGATTTAAATTTGTCGGGCTCATTTTAACCGCTTATAAATTATTGTTATGGAAAAATCCATCTGATGTATCGTCACTTGGTCTTTCCCCTTGCAACTTCTTATTATACGGAAGCAAATAAATCCCATAAATATGATTTCTGTGTACGGAAGTCGGAAAGACAGAGACAGCAGTTGTTCTCAGAATGGTTAGTATATGAATACTGATAGTGCGCATTTTTTTACAAAATTGCATAACCGATTAAATTTATTATAATTGGGTATTACGTATTAATTCTTTACAGTCCGCAGTTTATTCACAAAATGCTCAAAGGAATTAATAATGTAAATTATTATAGATTTCAAACTAAATCTCAAACCTCAATACCAAAGTCTAGAGAATACTATAAGTCAGCTCACTTCTTTGTTCTCTCGGAGAAAACAACAATTTTTTGCGACTGATCGTAAATCAGCCTCGAACCGCTCTCAGCTACATATAGACCGGGAGATAGTGACAGATTTTTGGACGTGATTTTACTCAGTATGCCTTGCAAAGGACATTATGTGGCACATATTCACACAATAATAAGGTATGAACCAGAGAGTCATCCTGGGTTCTTCATATGAAAAACTGAGTTTTCAATTATTCGAAAAATATGCGTTTTGATATGATTTTAGTCAGGCTGCCATGTGTTTTATAATGAAGTTCAAAATAGAAAAATCCTCGGAAAACCATAGGCGTACCGTTAGCGTGGGTTCAAAGGGCTATTATTGTCACGTGAACTTGTATTTTAATAATTAGTTTTCCACGTTTCTGAACAGGCTGCCAAGGAGAAGTATGCAAGTGCTTGTTATGAAAATGCTGAAAAAAGGATGGCATACCTTTTACGCTTGTCCAAGTACTGTTTAAATTGAATGTTATTTAATAATTTAAACGATTTATTCGATGTTAAGTGTACATAACATCGCAAACGGTATGCCATCTTTTCTTCACCCTAACGGTATGCCGAGGAATTTTCAATTTGAACTTCATTATAAAACACATGGCAGCCTGTATAAAATCATATCAAAACGCATATTTTTCGAATAATTGAAACTCAGTTTTTTCACATGAAGAACCCAGGATGACTCTCTGATTCATACCTTATTATTGTGAGAATATGTGCCACATAATGCCCTTTGCAAGGCATACTGAGTAAAATCACGTCCAAAAATCTGTCACTATCTCCCTGTCTATAAGTTTATTTTCTTATCAAATAAGATATCGATCGCCGTACTCCGATGACGACGGGCCGAGGGAGCGGGAGACGGCAGGGGGGAAACGTTTGTTTACACAAGGCCGAGTGCGCCGACTTATAGTATTCTCTAGACTTTGTCAATACTATCAAGATATTTAAGAGTATACTAAAAAGTATGCTAAAAAAATTGTGTATGTGTATAGATCTAGCCAATCAAAAAGTACTGTTGGCATTGTCCGTAAATATGGAAAGTAGGTATGGATTCCCAAACTCAAAAAAATGTAGAGTTCAGTAGGTACGATTTTATTCGCAATATAATACGAGACGATTTAGTTAAATTTTTATTAAAAAATCGTCTCAAAAACATTCATTTACCTACTCCTACGTAGGTATACATTCAAGATTGCTTATGACCGTTAAAAGATGCCCCTGTATGATGGATAAATGTGATATCAGAATTTCTGTATCACAAGTAGCTAATAAAATCTAAACAAGTTGCCGTTGACTGAAGGTTTCTTCACCCAACGAAGTTGCTTCATGGGGCCCCTTCAAAACGAGTCAATGGTTATTTAAATAAATTTAAGGGTGGGCAAGCCAACAGGGGACTACTAAAGAAAAAATATGCATGAAGTAAGGGTGGGATTATGATTTAAGTAACTTTTTCACATCCAAACCGCTTTAACGAGCAATAACCAGTCATGTTTCCCCTTTAAAAAATTGCAGGTACCTATATAGGTGTTTACTGTTTTTTCTATAGGTACTATAATAGAATAATCAAAAGTTTCTGGAGAAGTTTAAGAACTACTTTTTTGAATGTTTTATTTCGGACTTCAAGTTCTCTTGATTAAAGGCTCGGAACTGTTCTAATGATCTATAAATACAAATTCGCTACATTTCTTCATGCTTATGTTATGGAGAGTGCTCTGTTTAGCACTTTGCGCCAAGTATGTTTTCATACTTTTAAGCTAGAAAAAATTACAGCAAAAGGTAGGTACTATAATTTATCTAGTGTTAGGTTAGGTCGTTGAATATTAGGTACAGTGCTTGTCAAATTGTAGGCACTATATGGGAATTTTGTTTTATTAAGTAACTTATGAGGAATATAATTGCGGCAATCGATTGTGCTTTACTAATGACCGAAAATTGGAAAAAAATGACGGTTGCCATTTGCATATATTATGTATCTACGTCAAACTGTCATTATCTATCCAAGTTTATTTTCTTATTTTCAGGGTATTTAAATAAAATCTTGTTTTTAAAAGTATTTTTTACCATTAATTTCTTTTAAATTTTCGGTCATTAGTAGGTATAGCAGAATGGCTTGCCGTAATTACATTCCTCATATTATGTTACTTACTTAACATTAAAGTGTTAAAAAGGAAAAGGTTGTATAATTTTAATTGTATATTCTATGCCCTCAGCCCTCAGCAATTTTCAACGTAAACTATGTTTCTATTTTTATTTAATTTTTTGGTAATTTTTTTCGCTAAACCTAATTTTGACTAAAATAAATTTTATAAAAACTTTGTCTTCAATTATGTTTTGATGCAATTAAGGAATAGTTCCTTTCCTAAAAAGCTCTCCTAAAATTTATTGACATTTTTTATTTATCATTAAGTTCAGGCACTAAGGTTACAATAATATAAAATATGAAACTTTATCTTTATTATTTTTGCGGTATTTGAAATATGAAATATTCAATTTTTAAATTTTGGACTAGGTAAGTTTATTTACCTTGAATTTGTGGATCTTTTGCGAAAAAGACAGGCGATAACAAAAAATGTTTTTTCTTAAAAAAGAAATATCATTAATTTTCAAATTCTGTTAGAAACTCTTAAGATTATGCCTAAATTATCAAAATAATACAGTGGATGCGAAGACACTCATGTATTTTTGTTTTGTTTTTGGAGATGGCAACGAAGACAAAATAATAGTAATTTTCCCCCCAGGAGTGTCTTCATCTTAAATGCGACACCCCACTGTATATGTCTTAGATAAGAATTTCAGCAAAACGTTTTTTTAAGTAGAAAAGCTGGGCACTAGTTGACATACCTGCAGTTCAATGAAGCTGTTTACTTTTAAGATTTTGCATTTTATTACTTTATGAGGGGTAAAGTCGAAACGAAATACGACAAAGTAGGCGTAAAATCCGTTCCTGTGCCGCCTATGACCATCGGCATGATATTCTCAGGCCCGAGATCCTGGCGACAGGTTTTTTCGGTTTCGGTTAACGGTTCTCGGGGCTTAGGGGTGGCCGCCACCGCGCCGGGGTGTGTAGTGGAATCAAGGCCGGCCGGGATCTCACACTGATAACATTCCAGCCGCTCAAATGTATTTATCACGGACGACAGGGGATAGCCAGATTAAATGATTATTAATACTGGGGGTGAGCCTCTTAAGGCAGGTACCTACTCGTCGATTGTTGTTTCAGTTCAATTGGGGATATGGGATTTTGAGATTTTCGCGTCGTAATTCAGTTGACAAATGAAACTAAAGCAGTTTGAACTGGGTTCGTGGGTTTTTTCACTAAAGTTTGAAAACTAAAACTTTAGATTCTATACTCTATACTAATACAGTTCATACAAAATTTGAAGGCGGAGAATTCTAGGAAGTAGTTTGTAAATAATACCCACCTGCACTGGCCCATTTCACACAGCAGCGTAACAACAATTGGAAAATACTCTGTTATGTTATCAAAACCGAAGACAAGTACTTACAAAATGAAATTAATATAGACATAATGACAGAACAGCTAATTATTACTAATTCCGAAAGTGACTCCTCCGATGACGATGTTAGTGACAATCATAGGCGCCGACTCCGCGGGTACTCCGGGGCTCGAGCACCCGGCCAAAAGTTTGGCCAGTTGTTGGAAGCTCAAGCAAAGATGAGAAGGTGAAACGTTCTCCTATTCATCATCTTATTCATCTGTACGTAGAAGATTTTACTCTCCCCCTGGATTTTTGGACGAAAATAAAAATTTCCAAGTGAAAATATCCTAAACGCAGAATATTCAACATTGATTCATTGATTGAATATAAATTGGAAAATTGTCATGTAATAATGTGTAACATAGATACATTTATTGAAATATTATTGTCAAGTAGCCAACTACCGATTCCACGAGACTTGGCTTTTCCCATACATAAGCCCAGTTCTGTATATGAAAAATACATTATACTGTTATGATTTTGTAATTTTCTATACCTCTTTTAAACTATCTGTGCTTTATATTTCTAAAAAATTTCGCCTTTGGCGTATTTTAGTAACCAAACACCTCTGTTTTCTTTTGTATAGCGGGTTTAAAAAGCAATGATTTTTATGGGCTAACACTAAAACAAATTTCAAAATTTCTATTGGTCACATAGTTGTTCTATAAAAGAAGACTGAGTAGGACTTCTTGGCTACAAATGTTACGAGTCATAGTGAAAAAAAAATTACTACCAGTTAACAAGAATATGTTTTGCTTAGAATTTCTTTTCCCTAATTTAAACTGTTTGACCTTGAATATTTAAAAAAATTTCGCCTGCGGCGCAATTTTTTACCACAAAGATTCAATTTATTATTATTTTTTAAATTTCTGACTAGCTCCCAACTAAAAAGTTTAGCTTTTTGGCACAAGCAAAAATTGAGAGAAAAGATAAGGCGTTTTTCAAGCTAAAACTGGCGCTGAATTCAGCGGACTCTCATCCCGATGAATCAGCTGATATCTCCCTCTTATTTGTTTCCGTTTGGAGGAAGTAAGAGACAGATATCCAGCTGATTCATCGGGATGAGAGTCCGCTGAATTTTAAAACGAGGCCTTTCTTATAGAAATACCTTTATTTTATTTCATTCTATTTACGTTTTGTTTTTTTAATCATCAGGGTGATAACTGTTCGTTTTTGTTATGTACTTTTATTTTATATTTATAAATAAAAAAAATTAAATAACCTTTTGAGGGAAGGTTGTATACCTTGGGCACCCAGCCAAATTTTGAGAAGTCGGCGCCTATGGTGACAATAGTCACCATGCATCAGATCGACAAATATTACCTATTGTAATTGTAAATTATTATACTTAATAGTTGTGTAAAATAATAAATATATTATTTATTGCTAATAATTATTTAAATTACTTTTTAATAAAATTCATCACTCGTAATTTATTTCTGGGCAATTACTCTCCAAGCACGCCACTGAAATCTGTATTAATATTTACGATTTCCTACAAGTCTATTCTAGGAATACTCCGGCTTCAAATTTTGTATGATCTGTATACAATGTTATACATCTTAATACAAAAGTGTACCTTATCGTATTCAAATAGCTCTGTTGGAACCATACAACTTTTCTATCTAACATTTTTTTCTTGAAATCGGCAGTGAAGTGTCTCAAAATCGTAATTAAAAGCTCAGAAATCGGTACTGAAGTAGCCCATTATCGTTGACTGACGTATTTATAAAGACTTCTCACGGCTATAGCTTTATGTCCTGGAAAACAGATGGCTCTGATGGCTAACAATGTATTCTGCATTGTATTTTATCTCCGGAAAGCGCATGGTGAGCCAAAAATGTGTCAGACGTGACAGCCGTGAGCGTGAGGAGTCTTTAATAATATATCAGTCGACGCCATTATTGTACGATTGTTTCAGTAAGTAGGCCTTGGCGAGATGTAAACACCAAACGTCAGACGGGGAGACACCGCCCGTCAAAAGTCACCAAATATTCAAAACCCGGCCAATAAAAGCCCATTTAACTTTTGGCATACATTGCGAAATTGTTACCTACAACAGCGCAATCTTTCAGTATAAATATTTTTGAATAATAATCTAATTTTCATGGAGGCTGCAGTTTGGAGTTTCTGTTGGGAAGCGCCGTGCCTCGTCATACTTGACCTAGATAGAGCGATCGTCAAAGTTAAGCAACGCCGCGCACAGTCGGGTCATGGACTAATAATACATTTTTTCCCGATTTTAAAAAACAATACAATAAAAAAGTTAGGGAGGGGGCAAAAATAACTATAATAATAACCTTGTATGTGCATAAAATGAAAAAATAAGTTTTAGGGTATTAATTATTACTTGACGATTGTTTATACAGTGTCCCCCGATTAGTGTTCGGAGGAGGGAAATATTTGTATTATTCACTTTTTAAAAAATAAAAAAATGTGATAAGCACACAAGAGTACAGTACCCCTAACGATCGATTTCATTTGAAAAGTCATGAAGAATAAATAAAGACATACGTTTCTGTGGTCTATCAGGTAAAGGATAATCAGTATAATCTTTATAATTACAGGTATAAAAATACACTTCAGAATAAATGTCGCTATCCAGACTTGAATATTTGGATTTTTTTTAAAATTTTTACTTTATAACTTAACAAATATGCATTTACAATAAGTATCTTTTGATACTCCTGGGTGCGTTCACTTTTTTACCACTCTCCATGTTTTATGCAAAAATATGTTTTTCCTCAATCTAATTATTTTTGCAAAGAAAACTTTTTATCAAGAATGATTTTTCTCAAAGATAATAAAAAACCGAACACTACTCGATCACACTGTAGAAAATAAAAAAAGGGTTAATTTTTTAGTGAAAGGGCTCATTTTAATTAATTCACAATTATATACGGGATTATAAAAAAGAGTCAACAGTCAACCACACACAAATCTTTAAAATATGCCATATAAGAAAATGGTTTGTGTTTTAGAAAACATGCAATTCAAACTTTTTGGTAAGGAGTTATGGTTTAAAGTTTTAAAGGTAACAAAAAGTTAAAATTATTTTACTCTTGTAAAATTTTTATTTAGGATATATTATGGTCTATATTTAAAATACAAAATTTAAATTCAAAATTCTCTGTGCACAAATAGTCAACCCAGTATACACTGGATGTCAACAGTCTACTATTATTAGATATAAAAACGGAGTTTGGTCTATAAGCTACAATAATTATTCTCTTGATTTTTTTTTAGAAAAAAGAAAATAAATACGTTCATCCTCTTTAAATCAAACATAAAATTTTTCATTTCTTATTCAAATATGGAACATAAAATCAGATCTCCCATTAAATAAAATATTTGAGAATGAAACGGGAATGGTTGGATTTATGACATAAATAACTGATTTTTACCTGTAAGTATGTATATAGTCTCTTTTTACTGTCATTGTTGTGTCATATAGCCGTTTCCCTCTTTCCAGTGTCCTGAAGATGACGAATATGGCGAAATAAATATCATCGAAACGTCCATATACGTAATAATAAAGAAATCTGTTATTTTTGTCGTAACCCCAACGATTGCCGTGTCATTGACATTTGTTGACGTCACCATTAGGAACAATTAAAAATATTTGATATTGTTATCTTCTTAACTCAAAACAACGACTTTTTCAATAGGTCGCCACTTTATGTTCTTTGCCAGTTCATTTCATGCCTCCAGTTTTCTCAAGAATCATTGACAGTTGGAAAACCAGCAAGATGGTCTGAAACGAAGCATTGGGATTGTCCTCTTTGTAATCAATAGAAAACAAAAGTACTGTAGCAGCCTCCCTTGACCGACTGCGTTAGAATATTAGGCCCGGGAAATTACGGTAAAAAATAATGAAACCTAGACAAAATTCATAACCGCATTTTTATAATGCCATCACAAAATATTGGTAATAAATGAACGCCAGAATTGTTTTTTATACAAAATAAACATACCTACGCGTGTGGGCGTTTTTTAGAAAAATACATGACGGCATAAATATTAACTGCGAATTTTAAGCTGTATTTATTATTAAGTAAGGTATATAAAGTTTAGATTGATAAATTAAACAGATTACGTTTGCGCAAGTATCCGAATGATGTAAAAATGACATTTTGCGTAGTATTTTGTTGGGCAATAGTATATTCCATTACGAGTCTGGAAAAATCTATTTCTGGACGTGTAATGAACGATCTTTTTTATTATACTTCTTTGAAAACGGAAACTTAAAATATTTTTATTTATTTATTTATAATAAATTTAATTGACAAAAAATAAACAATGCAGACAATATAGTGTTTGGTATGTATGATGCGTTTCCATGGTTACTCTCAAATTATTTCAAAGGTGTTTTGTTGTAAATTAGTTATTGTCAGATAAGGTGAATAAAACGTCAAAAATATTACAGAAATGTATCTAAATATTGAAACACTTAGGAATTAAAATACAAAATAGGTACTTGTTAAATATCAGAGAGCATGTAGAGTTTCTTAAATTTAGTTTACTTTGCTGTATATTTCTATTTTAAAGCCATATATTCGGTATTTTTATTCAGCGCACGGAAAGTTTTTCCATGCGTTGTTTCCGTGCGCTAGCCCGAAAAAAAACCATCTTTCATTATTGCTAAAACAGATGAAAATAAGGTGTTTTCAAAGAAGTATAATAAAAAAGTACTTTACCAGCCTCCCTTTACCGACTGCGTTAGAATATACGATCGAGGGCATGATACAATACTTTATTGTATCATGATCGAGGGTTGGTTGGCTCACTGCTCTGTGGCGGGGCGCCAGCGGCCCTCGCTTTCGAAAAGTGGGCCGTGAAATTTTTCCTCGCTCAGACACGGCCCGCCTGGATGGGCGCGAATCCTTGACCCGCGCCTCGGCCGGGGATTCCGAGAAAGCGGACGGGGACCGCCAGCCCCAAAACCGAAATCGCGTGCCTCGCATTCCAGTCCTCGTATGGTGCCCGTCGCAGAAACGAAGCCTCGCAGACCTTTGTATGGTATCGTATGGGAGGACGAAAGTTTATAGATTCGCAGAATAAAATAATGAGACGATTTGGATGCGTTTTTAAGAGTTATAGGCGAAAACATGGTGCTCCACTAGTCACCAGCTACCACCACGATACACTTACCCACGGTATGTCATTGCGCATCTTGTGACGTCAGTTGCGAATCAGAATTTAAATTGCTCCATATGTTTTACACAGCAATAGATACTTTTTTATGGGTTTTTGCTTATTTTAAACGTTTTATTTTAAATAAATGTTGTTAAAAATATGTAGATTATATTACTAGATAAATGAATGAATATTCTGTTGATAAAAAACACATTTAATTTGATAATTATAATTTTACAAATAATTTGTTTTCTTTGCGTTTTAGCTAATCGTGTGCATGCAAATAAAATTGATGTATATTTTGTTAAATTAACAGGATTTTTCTTTTAAAAGACCGTATATTGGTAGACAATAAAAAAATATCATATAGGTATCTAAATAATACATTTATTGTAAGTAAGGTAATCTTGAACTAAGTTTCGACACAAACTCTCCATCGAAAAAAAGTATTTTACAGATGACTTGTTATAGGCAAAGATATTGATAAATAAAATTCAAAGCCTTACCAAAAATATAACTTTTTCCTTCCAGTGTTTATGTCGGTTTATGTCAATTAAAGCCTTATTTACCAATTAATGCACACAAGCCTCGACACAAGCACAACCTGCACAACTAATACTTAGTTTATAGTTAAACAACATAATAAATAGTGAGTAAAATAGGGATCAAATAATGATAACAAGGACAATTTTTTACTGCAGATTCTATTTTATTTGCTGTATAAACCAGGCATAAACTCTGTTGAGTCCCCTATTTTTAATGCTCTGTTCTATAAATAATCTGTTTTGTTACCAGATTATTGTCCTTGGAAAATCTATAATACTTAATTTCCGTTCCCTTACTGTTTCTATTATTATTTGGACATTATTTGCATTTTTGGCCTATTTCAAAGCAACTGTCGAGCTGGACTGACGATCAGTCAGTTGTTTACACTTTTTTCTTGACACATTAAACTGTAAACTGTACAAAATCGTAAAACACAACCGCAACCGTCATTAAACACCATGCATTATTTAGAATTCGTGATTCGCAACTGACGTAGATGCGCAGAGTTGCCTGGTTTTCGGATTCGTTAGTGACATACCGTGGGTAAGTGTATCGTGCCTACCACCATACTATACCTCTAGCACTAGCAATTAGATAGTTATAGCAGCTTCCAGTGATATATCTATTAATCTCTAGACTTTGGTTATAGCAGCGTCCAGAGATATACTAATAAGTATGGGCACTCAGCCTTGTGTAAACAAACGTTTCCCTCTTGCCCTCTCCCGCTCCCTTGGCTCGCCGTCATCGGAGTACGGCGATCGATATCTTATTTAATAAGAAAATAAGCTTACACAGTATAGCCGAGAGCGGTTCGTTCGCATTCTACCGGGTGCGCGCAAAATATTACTGACCGACCGTGACTGTGTTGTGGCGTCGATGGAATTCAATCAACGGTTGTAGCAGTGACTATAGTCTATATTCTATAGTCACTGGTTGTAGTGATGCCTGCAGTGCGGATGGCTGTAAAACCAGTTCAAAAGACTATATTACCTTTTTCTCATTTACTAAAGACCCTGAAAGGTAAGATCGAGTTCGAGGTACCTACCTACAAAAATTAAGACATTTTTATGTTACATTTGAATACTTAGGTATTAATTGAAGAATAATAATAGAATAATATAGATATAATATTAAAATAGTGAAAATTTTAAGGTGCCAGCAATAGAAGAATGCCTTAGGGTTCATCGGAGAACATAAATTGTTTATGTCAAATGCTTGTTGTATGTTTTGTTCAATTATTTAAATATCAAAATATTTACTTACAGGATGAAAAAGTAGATATGATTAGTTTAACTCTTTGTCGTTAAATATTTATTTGTTATTTATGTTTTTGTTTGCTCTATGTTTTGTTAGGCTTTATTAAAAATGAACGTAAAACATAAAAAATTGCATTTTTATTCATGTTCCATCCAAAGTCTATAGATATACCTTACTAATTATGTAGATTCTGGTAATAGCTACCTTGTATTTTAATTTAAATGTACCTAATAAAAACTAACGGTATACTTACCTATACAAATAATGTTGTACCAAAGTCTACAAATAGGTATACCAATATTTGTAGACTTTGGTAAATAATGGCAAGTCAATATGAACCTGCCCCCGTATAACTAGCTTGAAGGCGATTTCGTTAGTCGACGCTCGTAAATGCGAAGCGTGCGAGATGACGTTGATTTACGACCAGTCGCAAAAAATTGTTTGCTTTTCCGAGAGAACAAAGAAGTGAGCCGACTTATGGTATTCTCTAGACTTTGGTTATAGTAGCAGAGAGCTACAAAAATTTTCATAGCTCTATTTCCCATGCTTCACAGAATGAATAAAGAACCCCAGGAAGGAGTCAAAGCTCAATGGATATTATAAAATACGTGAGACGGAAATCGCCCTGTGTAGGAACCAGGTTTTGACACAATATTTTGATATCTGACAAGGTAATAGGTGCCAGTATGTAGTGTTTCGATACTTCGATAATTTTGTAATTTAAATTCACATTTGAGGCCATGCACCAAAGTGGCATAGGCGTTTGTGTAGGTACCTACTTCTTCATAATTGGAAATTTAAAAGTAGAATATCTGTATTATCAAGGACTCCTAAACTTAAAGACATAAACGTGCCTTATTTGGATTTTAATGGCTTGAACCTTCAACTTGGAAAAAGTTCTGATTGTTGCTTTTCAAACTGCGTGCAATTGTTTAAACTTCAATTTGCCATTGGAGCACTCTTGCTTTTTACTGATTTCGCCTCAAAGTCTCAAGCAACAAGACTATCCCTCAAAAATACAATGTATTCCTCCTCTTATTTCTGGTGCAAACCGTCTACGTCCATAACACACCATTAAGAAAAGTAGTCTTGCAAGTGCGCTACGTCAAACGAATTCGAAGGGTTCAGCAGAGCGAGCGCCTTAAAATATTTTCTAAAGGGTTAGAGCCGAATAAGATCCACACATAAATTTACATCCAATCGATAGATATTTAGTGACCCTTGGTCGTGAGACCAGCAGCCTCCTTCGGGTACATTTTATGCCACTTACACTGTATGGCAACAATATCTAATAGTAGTTTGTGTAACAAGAGTGGATATGTTGTCCATATCGCACGAGGACGAGGGTCAAGTACGACATCACAAAACAAAAGTAGAAAAAAAAGTCAAAACAAAGCAACTTTTTATAATAAACTTACTTCACCAAAGCATTTGTTTTTAAGATACAGGATGCGAAATTAATGTTGCAATGGTTAACTATACAGTCAAAGTTTACAGAATATTTTATTCTGTAAACTTTGCTACAGTTATCTAGGTCCCTAAAAGCCCCCCTGTGCAAGATAAATATCCAGAATCTTAGAAATTTGAAGATAAATTAAAATATTTAACGTAGTATCACATTATCTTTGGTATAGTAATAGTGATTTTCTTTACGATAATGTATCCACGGATCTGTATCAAAATCGCATGCGTCAACTTCAGGGTACTTAACTGGTTAGTGATTTGTGGTAAGACAGCTGTTTCCAAAATCTAACTATAATAAAATTATTCGAATTCAAAATTGAATTAGTACTTAAAACGAAAATGAAGTACTACTTACTTTACCTACCAAATATAATCTGTTTATGTTTATCGGAATCGTAAATCATTTTATTGGGGGTTTAGGCCATAAACCCAAAGGTTTAATACACTTGAGGTCAGTATTTAAACTTGTTGAAATTTTCATGTTTCTAAAAACTAACTTGTTATAATAAGTCTTTTAAACATTAATAAGTCTTTAAAACACTTAATTTTTAGGAATCTGAGAAGTACCTGTTATTTAAATATCAAACAACCAGATTTTAAACCTATAATAGACTTCTATTTTTCCTACTAACATTATAAATTAAATACCTATAAGTTTTTTAGGGTTCCATTAACCCAGCTTATTATTTTGCTAAGCAGGTAAATATTCGAGTTAAATAAGGTTATTTTTGGTTTTAAATTTAGATAATAAAAATAAAATTAACAGTAAAAAAATATTTTTAAAAACAAGCTCTTATATAAATGCTCTGAAAAGAAGAAAATAAACTTTATAATAAATCAAACCAAGGCAAACCCATAATTTTGTTACATTATACAACTGTATATGATATAAAAGCTTGTCGAGAGATTTTCTTGTGTAAATTTCTTTTATAGAAAAATACAATTTTTGCTTATAATTACTTTCGTCAAGCTATACTAGTATATTATATGGTCGCGAGATTCTCGTGTGTAAATTTCTCTTATAGAAAAATACATTTTCTACTTAAAATTACTTTCAAGATATATATTATATATCCTCGCGACAAGCTTTTATATCATATACAGTTGTATAATGTAAGAAAATTATGGGTTTGCCTTGGTTTGATTTATTATAAAGTTTATTTTCTTCTTTTCAGAGCTCAGAGCATTTAAATAAAAGCTTGTTTTTAAAAATATTTTTTTACTATTAATTTTATTTTCAACTTTTTAGTTCTACTCTTCAAGCCCTTTCTTATGACCATATTAAGGGAAAAGAAAATGCAATCCGCCGTGTTGGAGCGGCGGCCATATTGAATTTAGTGTGATGTCACTAACTTTATCGTTTTCTACTCTTCAAGCCCTTTCATTTGATACCCATACTAAGGGGGTTGACACAAAAATACATTATCCGCCATCTTGGAGCGGCGGTCATATTGAATTTAGTGTGATGTCACTAACTCTATCGTTTTCTATTCTTCAAGCCCTTTTATTTAATACCCATATTAAGGGGGTTTACAAAAAAATACATTATACATATAAATACATTATATTGCAAGATTTGACCTAAACATACATACAAACAATTCTACAATAATACATACATTGCAAGTTAAATAGAAGCTTGTAAAAAAGACTTAAATCTTCAAATTTGAAGTCGAAGTTCCAAGTTATAGTTTAGATTTCTTAAATATCCATAATTCACAAATGATAATTAGGAAGGTTGTGTGAACTTAGCTACAGCCGGCTTTCAGCACATCATCTGCAATTTCTTGTGGAGTTCGGTTTGTTCTAAGATCATCGCCATTCTATTTCTTCAATTCCTTACTTCTCTGAAAACCCCTTTAGGACGTCGCTGCGCCTAATACACAATAAACCTCGGTATTTACGGCCCACCAAATATGCCGGGCATCTCCCAGCTCGCTCTTCTCGAAGTACTGGAGGTATTATGTTGTCGGCTTGCCTCTTACAACCCAGCTACAAACCCAGACACGGATCAGAATCTGCCAGTTACAGGCTGGCAGTAAATAATTACGAGAAGTTACTTTATTGCAGAATTAATGGTCTGTTCTCCCACTGTAAATTCATATCAGGGGTATGACGGTCGGGGATGGATGGCGGCGAAGTTATAGAATGGAGATAGGGAACGAGATTCATTGTTGTGAATAATTATCAAGCCGACATATTTTTCTTTTCCACGCCGAGTTAACAAAATAAAAATGAGATATGAATGCAGTTTTGTATCATAAGTCACTAGACCACTTTTGCTGCATTTTTGGAGATGTTTAATCATAATAATGTACAGGGTGTCTCAAGAAAAAGTTGTTTTATAAAGTAGGAGTGGATAAGATCTGGGCTAGAATAGGATTTAAACATAGACTTATATGTTCATAAGTCTATGGATTTAAACACTTAAAACATAATATAAGTACCTACATACGAGCCCTGTCTCAGTGAAGTTGGCCCAACCATTCAAAATATTATCAAATTTATGAATTTACACCATTTCGAGACCTTTTTGAAAATGTGCTATTTTTTTGTTTCTTTACAGTTTTTAGAGAATGTTTAAAAACATTTTTAGGTATATTTAGCGTTAAGCTGGTTAATTGTTTTGTATAATAGTAGGGGAGCCCAATAGGGGATTTTGGGATTTACTCAAGCGCGACAGATGAACATATGGGGGGATACCTTGCACCCTGTTGAGTACCTCCACCATATACAGGGCCGCGCGTGTAGGGCAGCCGATCAGGATAGTAAAAAAAATCGATAAGTGGGAGGGTAACAAACTTGCAAAAAAAAAACGTTATCTCGACTTTCTCGAGCGCGGTCGAATATTTTCTTATTTTGAAGAAAATAATTAAAGGATAACGGGAAAAATATAATCTGCCGATTTCCACAAGCCGAAGTAACAAAAATCGTCGATAAAGTTTAGCGCGTGCAGCTAGCTGCAGTGAAGCATGTATTCCCCACCCCGCGCCTCTCTCTCCCTTTCACTCTTTCTCTCGCAACGTCCCCACACGCCAGCCATCACGCCATCACGCCATCACAGCTGATCACAGCACTCGTGGTATTATATGTACAGGGTTATTCAAACTCGATGTCCCTGGCCTATTGTGGGCAAACGAAAAGAGAAAAAATATATCTGCTTCCGGGGTCTTAAATGGGACCAAACGAAGATTAAATTAAGATAAAATTGAGAATATTTGACAAACGACGCTCTGCGTCGCGGCGCCCTTCGAATTTTTTTTTGTAACGAACGTACATTTTTTATTTTACATTTCGATAGACCTGCTTTTTATCCATAAGTTTTATTTTAGACGTTTTGTCAAATTTTGTTTAGTTTAATATTTGAAAAGACCACGTTCAACACCCTGTAATATAGAAAATAAATTATTAAGAGCATATGTCTATAGACAAAAATTCCTTAATTTTTAACAGACAACATATTTTTCTTAGAAAACGCAAATATTCATTAAAAAAATCATAATTTTTTTTTCAAACCGTCAGATTAAGAAAATCCCTCCAAATAATCATCAGATTATGGATCAACACGACCAGGACATCAAGCTGAACCGTCTATATGAAAATCTGACGCGCTCGAGTATTTCAAAATGGCGTTTTTTTTTGCATTTTCAAAAAGCCACCACGAGTTGGCGTCACATCCGAATCGTCAGTCTATTGAATGGGAGCTTCTTTCGGGTTCACTTAACATCCCTTCTGAATATTTGACGCGTTCGAGTAAATTTTTTTGTTCCCATTTTTAACCCTTCCGTACGGCCGCCCCCACCATGCAAACAAACCGGCAGATTAACATACCTACGGCATCGGAGACACGTGGGGCATATACACTATCAATATCTGACGCGCTCGAGTATCTCCATGTGACTATTTTTTTACATTTGTGAAAGCCTGTAGACGCTCCCCCCACCGTTGGAAGGGTGACAAATAAAAATGTCTCGTGGTAAGGCTGTTTCTGAAGAAATACAAATTTAAGGGCTCTGAGAAGGATTATCGTGCAAAATCGCCGAACTAATTATGGAAAATTGACAGTTTTATGGAATCTGGCAACAGATAAATGTTTTTCAAGGGCAACTTGTCACAGGACTGCCCGAAAACTGGGGTTTAAAACTTACAAGGTAAGCCCAAACTGTTTCGGATTTTTCCCGTTTTCAATTTTACGATCAGTAGGTAAAGGAAAAGCCTTTACTTTTACTAACAAAGAGGCAGAAGAAAAATAGGCTTTTGTGGGCAAAAGAGCACAGAGCTTGGTCTCAGCATCAATGGAACTCAATTATTATATGGAGTGATGAGGCTAGATTTGAAGTTTGGGTTGGTGATAGTCGAAGCAGAGTCATTAGAACTAAAGGAGAAGTGTATCACACGGACTGCCTTAAGAAGAAAGTTAAGTTTCCGTCCTCCGTGATGATTTGGGGATCCATGTCAGCTAGAGAGGTCGGAAAATTACACTTTTTAGATGGCATCATATCATGAACGTCCTTCAAAATAATTTAAAACTAAAAATTGAAGAACTCCGTTTGCAAAATATTGAATGTATCTTTCAACAAGATGGCGTCTCTTGTCATACGGCTAAAAAAGTCAAAGATTGGATACTAGAAAACAATATTTCACTTTTAAAATGGCTAGTAGATCAGACCTTTCGCGGATTAAAACATTGTACATTATGGCATATAATGAAAAAGAAGTTGCGATCACAACCCACAAGAACCTTTCCAGAGTTGCGTGTTCGTCTCCAAGAAATTTGGAATAGTTTCACTCCAGATTGCCAAACATTAGTTAACACTATGTCGAGACGTATCGAGGCAGTAATAAGTCGAAAAGGCGATGTAACGTAGTGGTAAGTTTCTATTTAATTTTTGTCGAATTTCTGTTTATTAACAATATTAGGAATTTCTTCAAAACATTTTCTTTGTTAGTTAAAACATAGTTTAATTATATGCCAAAATAAGTGAATAAACATTTCCTATATAATTAGAAAAATGTGTTGATTTTAATAATTTTTTTGTTAACACGATCAATTTCTTTAAAAAACATATTTTTATTAGTTTGGGCTAACTTCACTGAGACAGGGCATGTATATGAAAAAATAAAAGAACACGAACTTTTTGTCCGGCACCTAATTGTTCTATAGAACTAGCAATTTTAAGCGAGATTAATATTGCCGTTCAGTTAAATTCCACGTATCGGCAAAACATTAATAAACATAACGAAGATGTATAAAATTGGATAATAATTCAGATGATCTGTCAAATCCTAGCTCCAGATACATATGTGATACTTACGTATTTCAGATACAGCCTTAAAAGCCTCGTAACGCAACAAGAATAAACCAATGTTGTGTGTCGAATGGGCGTGTGGTAAGATTCCCTTATACGCATTCTCGCCCTTAAAACGGCTTTTAAATTGAATAAATGCCCCCCATACCCTTATACCTATTGAGGAATCCCACCCTGTTGTTCTCGGCTTTGTGCGGCGTCATTATGGAAATAAATTTGCTGACTTTCGGGTTTTCGAGGGGCGCCCGGCGGAGCCGTCGGGCTGTTATCTGAAGGTCTAAAGGGCCCAAAATGGGCCCCCGACGATTCTCAATCAGTTTCGAGAACTGGGCTGGAATAAAATTTCGATTAAGGATTTCACATTATTATGCCTCGATCGACGTATCCTGTGCTTATCGGCGCGGTGTGCGAGCGGGCGCGTTGGAATCACCTTAAGAAAACGACATTTGGAATTTTTGTTAGTGTCCTACCTACATGGATTGTTAAATATAATGAAGAGGCAGGAAAGAATTTAATAGTAGTGTATTATGTGAAATTTGTTTTACTTCATTTCTTTCTAGAACTGGAATGTTTCCCCTATCAACAGTTTTTCTTTTCTAACACGTTTTCATAAGTACAGGGTGTTCCATTTAAGATCTTATGAGAGACTATCTCGGTAATTTTTAAGATAATTTGGTGGTTCAAAAACTTGCGAGGTTTTTCCAATGAATTGAATTATGCCGCTAAGAAAAAACAATTTAACTTCAAACAAAAAAGTTATCGTATAATAACCGATTTAAAAAAAAACAATATTGCGATTTTGAATATCACTTCCGGTTTAGCCGGAAGTGACATTTTTTTGTTCCTCTAAGACGTTAGAAGCGATTATTTCGGTAATTTTTAAGAGAAATTGATGGTTAAAACACCAAATTTGTGTAGTTTTTCCAAGAAGTCGAATGCCGCCAAGAAAAACGCAATTGGATTTCAAACAATAAAGTTATTGCCAAATAACCGATTTTTTTGAATAAACGAATATGGCGATTTTCTTGCATTTTTTTCATTAGATTAGTAAATTGTCTGTACAAAATACTCGTAAAAAAATCGTATAATGACCATGACATTTCAATTAATATCTACTAACATGCATAATATACATAATTGAAGACTATAAATTCTAAAGGGTCTAAGTGCCAAAAATCTGAAAAGAAGATAATCAAATAAAACAGTACTTATACTGTATTAAGAACTTATAATTGAAATAATATTTTTCCTTGTAAATATACTATGACATATAGATAAGTATGTCAAATAAACTTAAAAGAAAACATAAGCGTTGGGTGAAGAAACCTTCAGTCAACGACATAAGCATGCCTCCAGAAAAAAATATGTGAACATGGAATTCCGTAAAAAGATATACATATATTATATGTGCCATTAGACATTAAATTCAAAAAGATCTAAATGCCTTTAGAGCTTTAATTCAAAATGATCTTCTCGTGATCACTTCTTGTCTTGAAGCGTTTTTTTTCGTTTTTTTAACATTAGTGGTCCCTCTATCTACAACCACAGACCTAATTTTATAGATCTGTGCTACAACATTGAAACTCTTTTTTACCCTTACCATAGATTAAGCAAGACATGAGTAGATAGGCAAAAGCATTGTTGAAATCATATGCAAAAAATGCCGGTACACCAAATTTAAAACTTTAATTTTGGAAGGAAACAAATTAAAACAGATAAGTTGTAATGTTTTACAATCCTAAGGACTAAATTGAGGTATAGGTAGTTTAATTTAAGTATTAGCTTTTATATAAAATTTTATGCAAAATATTTGGTGTACCTCCCGGAAATTTCAACAATGGTTCTAACAGTCTATGTCTATGTCCTTACTAATCCCGGATTATCTTTTGTAATATTAAGAAATAACTACAAAATAAATAGAAAATCATATAGGTACCTACAATTTTTTTTCCATACTCGAAAAGTGCACACTGGCTAATGACGATTATTTAGTAGTTAAACTACTTTTTAAGCCCGATAGTTAGATTATCATATAGTGAAACTATTTTTCTGTTGAAGTAGTTAGTAGTTGTACTCAACTACTTTTTAAAAGTAGTTTATGTCCAGCTCTGATAAACAGTATGCCCGCTTTAAGGTTAGTCCCGCTGATCTGTTTTCGTTGTGTACTTCATAACATTTCTGGGTCATAGGAAATATAAAAATGATGCCATACCTACTTAATGCCTTATTATAAACTTAGTGACATTTAATCCTCAATCTGAATACGCCGCCGATCTCAAAAGTGCTAGCCACCACGTATCAATTATATTATTATTAATTCAGTTCCACTTCAGAATATCTACAAGCAAAACAGAACTATCGAATTTGGCCTGAAAACACACTCCTGGGACAAAAAATTAGACCGGCATGAGCAATATAATAAATCTCGTGAATTTCGGCGCCTTTGTGGCGTAAAAAAGCGCAAACATTCTGTTGCCGGGTCTTGGAATTTATTTGGCATGAATATCTATTTTTATTTGTAAAGAGCATTGGTCAGCAGATTTGATAATGTATAGCCTAAATATATAGGTTTGGATCTTTCCTTGATTTTTCGTAGGCATTGATTTACACAGGATGGGTAGAAAAATATCAACTGCGGAAGGTGATCTCCTGGACGTGGTGTGAACAATAAGTAATCTGTGGAAAAATCAAATAATATTTGATATTTATTATTATTATTCGTTTGAATTCGCGCAACGTCTCATTAGTTTGCAAGAGCCGCTATCCTTTGTGCAAATTACCATTCTAGAAGCATAACTGTCGCAAAATGAATATTCTATATTTTCCGTCTCTTGAACGGCAGAAAGAAAGGGGTTTTAATATTGATATCTACGCTTTAATTGAAAGTTAAATTCATTATACGCTTGTAATCGTTCACTTCCTAGCGTGTTGTCGTATATTATTAGATATAGAGCCCCTCTTATTTTGTTTAGCAGTGCGTGTCTTAATTACTTTCACAATTAATCAAATCCACTGTAAGAACAACCTTGAAATTTCGCAAATTACATATATTATACATTAGAGAACTATGCTAATATGCCTATGGCGATTACTTTGTATTCTGATCTTTAATTTTTTTCATTGTTCGGTATTCTTCCATGATTTAACCATGAACATGATTTTGAAAATGTTTATTGCGGGCGAAGGTCTTCGTAACGAACATTCGTGGTGTGCACTGGCCTATTGTTATTTGTCAATGACGCCCACGCGACTCGTTGCTTAGATAAACAGGAGACTGGAAAAAATCAAGCGCACAAACTATAAAATAGCCGGTCTCGTAGTAGAGTACGCATTGATAAAAACCCTATTGTAAAGTTGTTGTGTTACATCCCATTGACCATAGAGATTCTCGACATCAAAATATAGTGATTAACCACACTTAGGTACCTATATGCAAAAAATGTTTGCTTTAAAGCATTTAGGAGATTACAGTTGAATCTCAAAATTCGGATTTTGTTGGTTATATTTTTGTCAATTTTAGAGAATGTTTTCAATGAAACATTTCTTTGATGTAGACGCCAAATTTAACCCAATTTGCGTACACAAAATGTGGGTATAAGTGACGTCAAGAATCTATTGTTCTTTTCTGGAACACCTTGTATACGTGAGTTTAATGACCACTATTGGGAAAGTTAATATATCCGTTTCTCAAAATCTAGTAGCCCTAGAAAATGTTTGGCCGTCATATTAAATCCCATTTCTAAAACTTTAAACCTGCTAATTTTCAAAAACGAACCACTAGTTAGAGATCCGAATAAGGGTCATTGAATAAGTGACCACCCTATATGTAAATTTTGATAGGTACACTATAGACATAAATAAAATAGATATACATATTTCTAGATAGATATAGTTTTTTGACTTCTGACCCAAGAGCCTAAAATCGATGGTCGAAAAATGAAATGGTCTATGGCAAATTCCAATAAAAATAAACATTTTTGCAGTTTAAATATTTGAATATTTATATTTCTTAATATGACGTCATGTTTACTAAATATAGATTATTGGGAAATATTACAGGGATAAAAGAAATAGGTAAAAATGTAAAATTGTTGATATCAAATCATATTTATTACAAATTAGAAAAGCAAAATATTAAGCTAATTGTAAGTTATCACCAGGTGGAAATAGTGATGTCCCAGAAGCCAAGAAAGTCATATATACCCATAGCAGAAACTTTAATATTAACAATAATTGTATTATTATTATTATGTATTTTTGAGTCAAACACTTTTTATCTCAACAGGCCACTGTTTCGTCTTGAATGGCCCACCCTGTACCTATACATACCTATCTCTTATTTTTTATTTATTAAAATTAACTGTCTATACGTCAATGGTGTAAATAGATAAAAAGTAATATTGACTTCATTAATTAACCAAGTATATTTCCAAGATAAATTAACATATCTTCAAGATGAGCGTTAGTTTTAATATTATCAATGTAAATAAATAAAAATATTTTATAATCATCAATATAATTCAAATTCGTCATTTATCCACTAAAGCAATAACATTTTTAAAATTTTAGAATAATTTAATTTCAGTACCCTGAGTACTTCATATGGAATTCAATCTAATATCTTGGTTTCAAAATTTTTGTGGGACAATTCGTTTCTATACGACGATAAAAATAAATGTTATCTTTTATCGTTTACATTTTGTCATGAACTTTATGGAACCTTTCATTTTTTTAACAGTAAGTTTGTATAACTGTATGACGTCGAGCCAAACGTAACAGTATCGGAATTAAGTACTTATACATTTTTAAACTCTCGTGATAATTTAATTTAATTGTTAAAGAAAATAAGAAATGCTCATGTTTAAATGTTTAAACATTAAAATACCAAACAGACCATAACCCATGAGATAGGTTTACTAACCCTATATTTTCTCGGGCAAAACTGATTTATTGTAACAATAAAAAGTGTCCTTATTGCCAGCTTATTGCAAGTTGCAGCAACATTATTCATTTTGTACAAATAAAGAAAATGCCATTTACTTTTACAAAAATGGAAACTAAAGTTTGATTTACTCTACATATGCCTGGTAAAATTTTAAGTTTAGATTATAAAAAAATTGACATGTCTGAAATTTTTTCCGAAAAACAAAAATTTTCCGAGGAAATGAAAATTTCGTAGGTATATGAAATAAATAAATAGGATGATTTTAAAAATAATAATATTACAGATTTTTTATATTCTAGAATATGGAAAATTTTTAAAAACCTTCTAATCGGAACAATCAAAAGGTTATAAAATATACAGTGCAATTTTTGTTTAGAGAAACTATACAGGGTTTAGGAACAGTGGCAAGATCTCAATAAAATAAAACTGTTTTGCAGTAAGTATACACCTTATTTTTTAAAGCATTCGTTTCCAAGATATAGGTTATCTAAATGTTTCAAAAAGGTATATTAGATTTGATCTTTTTATATTTTCGGTTGAGTTACTGTAACGAAATTTTGTAAACAAGAAACATGCATAAAGGACTAAGGAGCATAAGATTTGATAATGTAGACTCTAACTCGACCAGTGGCGGAAATATGGTTATTTAGACAAATTATTTGCTAAGAAAAATATTAAGACCCTGTATAACATAAACTCAGACATCTTTTTCGGATGCAGATATTAATTTTCTACAAAAAATTACTCCTGACATTTTCTTGGTGTCTGCTTTCGCTTCAGAATAAATAATATGATTATTTTATTTTATTTGTTTCAAACTAGATATAGAAATTTTCAAAGATACGTACACTGCAAGAGTTATACAGGGTGGACCAACTTTTAGGGGCAAGTTTCACTAACGGTTTTCGTTATACAGGGTTTTTTTTATTTTCCTAAAGGAAGATGCTATAAATTAATAACAATTCGGCTCGTCCACCACCAGTGCCGGAGAGGCGGGGGTCAACCATATTATTTTTTAATACAAGAATGGTACGCTACTGGAAAGGTAATATTTTTTGCGTTGACTAAATTTCCCAATCAATTCTAAGAAAAACTATTCTAGACTTTTTCAGAAAAATGTACCGTTTTTCAAAAATTAATTTTTTTGTGTTTTAATTTTTTAGCACCTACCTACTCAGTTTTTAATTCTGAACAACTTTCTTTAATAACATTTTGTCGTACAACATACACAAAGAGTTTCTAGATTAGAAAAACCATGTCTTGGAAATTTTGAAAAAACTGATTTTCGCACCAGTGAAGTGCCCTTTATTTAGTTTTTACGCCAAAATGTCATTCAGAATTAAAAACTGAGTACCTTGGTGTGCAAAATTTTAAAAGCCATACCTACTTTGATTTAAAAATTTAAAACGAACAAAAATGAATTTTCGGGAAAATGGTAGGTATATTTCGTAAAAAAGTCAAAAACAGTTTTTTCTTAAAATTGATTTTGCAATTACCTGAAGGCAAAAAATATTTTTTTCCAGGGGCGTACCATTTTGTTATTAAGAAATATGATGGTTGACCACTCCGTCACTGGTGGAAGTAGACCAAAGTATATTTTTCTTTTAAACCATAGTTCATATCTCAAAAACTATTAACGCTACCAAAAAACTAATTATTCGATTCTACGCCAAAAAATCTATAAAAATAGTTGATTAAATTTGTCGATATATATAAGTTGTAGTCAGGAGAGAGGTTTCCAAAAAATCGAAAATTTCAGTCCTGCGCCAATGCGCGAAAACTATAAGACATATCTAAAATCTGATTGGTCCACCAAATTCCTCTCAAAAAAGTAGTACAGTGATGTGAAAACCGCAACCCTCTAGCTTTAATAATAACCGAGATTTTTTAGAAAAACACCCAAAAAGGGACACCCTGTACAACGAAAACCGTTAGGATTTGGATACATGTTTATATAAAAAAACTCTACTGATTTTCACCTTTTGTAGAAGTTCCTAAAGTTTCGCCCCCAAAGGTTGGACCACCCCGCTAACTAAACAAGGCTATCGCCGCTCTATCCCATCGCGCAACCTCCATGCCGCCGTCCCCGGCCGACCGTTGGCGCAAGCGGCCCACGCCCGACCGGCGCCGGCCGCCGGCCCGGCATGAATGAACCGGCCCGCGGTGGTGGGGGCGGGCGATGAATGAACGCGCCGAATATTCATAACATACGCACGAGGGGGGTGCCGCGTTCTTGCGCGGCGTTGCCGGCCGCTCGCCGAGCGTGGGCACGGGATGTGCGGCCGACGCGCCGCGTCGGCCCGCGTTCCCACGGCGTAAATTGTTAGGTTAGGTGTGTAGATTTGACGGGGGTGAGCGAGGGGGGCCCGTCCGCACATTGACACCCCACGCAAAACGAACTGGAAATTCGTAAATTGGCAGAAGGTTGAAAGGTTCATGGTTCGTGGTTCGTAGTTCGTTATTTTATGAACACTGGTGTTGGACGTATTGGTGCTCTGGGCTGGACCGACACCACGGGCGTAGCCAGGATTTAGTTTTGGGGGGGGGGGTTTAGTTTGAGAAGTAAATAAAACAACAAAAATATACTGACATGAAATTTAATATCTATATATTCATCCGAAAAACTACGACATATTTATAAAGTTCTTAACTTTAAATGAAATGGATAAATTAATTTCGTTCCTCTGCGCTAAATCTAAAACCATTAAAGAAGAAATCTTCAGCTTTTTCTTTTAAATATATCCACTACTTCATCTGCATGAATTTCTGTTCCATAGTGAATGTTCATTAGAGCCAAACCATTAAGTCTGTTTTCACTTGTAGTGTTTCGTAAATAGTTTTTCAGTCTCCTTAGGCTCGAGAAAGACCTTTCTGGGGTAGCAGTGGATACAGGAATGGTAGCCAAGATTTGTAGTAATGTGTAAATATAGGATAAAGGTTTTTATCGCACATATCTAGGCATTCCAAACTAGATTTCGGGGTAGGCAGTCTTCTTATCAGCATGCAAGGTAGCTGAAGCTTTGATAGCTAAATCCAAATTTGTTTCTTTATTAGAAACCCCTTGACCTTGACTACACCACTTTTTCCAGTAGTCCATACCTTTAAGTTTATCACCCTTTTTTTCCCCTCAATTTTTCGACAGTAATAATGATTCACGTATCTATCCTTAACAAGGTCATCGAATAACAGCGCACTAAAATTACTCACTTACACGGTACACTTAATTCTCTTCACTATTCGTTCACCACTTTTCACTTTTATTCGCTTCGAGTTCGCATGGAACAATACTGCCGTAAGCGCGGTCACGCGCCGCAAATTTTAAATATCCAGCTTTATTACGATTTGCCTTCTTTTTATGGTAACGAATTGTCTTTGCGTCCAGTATTTGGCAGTTTTATCCTATTAACACAGCATTTATAGGTAGATTTGTTTGAAATGGTACATGAAAATGGTATTCACACTGCACAGATCATTAGGTGAATTACAGAAGAATAAAGACTATTTTGGAATTATGGGATGATCTGATCAACCAGCTGAAGAAGCGAAAATTCTAGATATTAGTTTGGAAGAGGATTTTGTAACGTATGCAAGAATGAAAATAGAAAATTTTGTTGATAGCTCCAAAGCGAACCAATAGTCCTCCATATAAAGAAGAAACTGAAAAACCTAATGAGTTTTATCGTTGACTGAAGGTCTTCACCCAACGGTTTTATGCTTACTTACACTATAACTAGCCATATGGACTTCATTTCAAACCAAAAGGTACCAAATACTCTTGCTTGCTTTTTAGACTCGGAAAATGTATGGAAATATGCCATGTGAAATTAGAGGGACATAACAAACAAATATTTTATTTTATTTTGGATATTAAATTCATTGTAAAACACACATTTTGTATGCTTTTATTTTATAAAAGATTCTGAAACAATGGTGTTTTAACATTAAATCACCGCACCGTGTAAATTTGTTTCGTCGTGTGGCGCCAGTGGCGATCGCTTGAAACAGCGCTATGCACAGGTCTATAATATAGTGTTGGTCCAGCTCTGGAGCGCGTTTGGTTTGCAACGTTGCCGCAATGGGCTAGTACGATTAAATTCTAAAAATTAATTTGATGATTGCAATGGTGAACTACAGTCATCTAGTTCCATAAAAGCTCCTTGTCCAAGATAAATACCCAAAATCTTAGAAATTTGAAAATACCTTAAGATATTCAAGGTAGTAGGTAGTAATCTTCTTTACCGACATCATGATGCATCCATGGGTCTGTATCAAAACCGCGTGCGGCAACTTCAGGGTACCTAATTGGTTAGTGATTTGTGGGCTGACAGTATATGACAGCTTTAAGTATGGTTACCTGCTATCTGCTGGATGAGGCTGGATTCTAAGAATAAAACTGCTTTCTTCAAGTAGTGTCACTGTTGTTAGATACAAAAGCCTGGATGTTAGGTACCTATAGGTAGCCATTAATACCTTTAAAAAATAATGTAAGTACTTACATCCCACAGTATTTCCTTCTTATAAGTCGAAACTTTAAAGCTTCGAGTTATAAGTCGAAATATTAGTTCAATATTTCGACTTATAAGTCGAAACTTTAAAGTTTCGAGTTATAAGTCGAAATTTTGGGTCAATATTTCGACATAAGTCGAAATATTAGGAGTGGTAGGAGCGGATCTAGAAAAAAGGAGAGTGTCCTTTCCAGGCCTTCGTACGTTTATTATTTTGGTAAGCAGATAAATAAGCTCATTTTTAGTTTTAATAGATATAGATAATAATAAAACACTTGTTATAACGTTAAAAATAAAATCTCAAAATAAAAATTATTTCAGTTTGAACTGTTTGAAGTTTGAAGTATACCTACGAAAGATAGGTAGTTAGGTTAGATTTGAAAACAATCGACAATTCACAAATAATAACTAGGAAGATTGTGTGAACTTATCTACATAGGACTTCCAGTACATCGATTGTATCTAGCGCCATCTTTTGAGAGCAAAAGGAGCAATACCTTAAAATTTTGGATTATTTTTTTGTTTAAAAACTAAGAGGAACTGGAAAAAATGAAATAGGAAATAGGAGTCTACTAAACTTCTATTATCCGCCTGCGTGCAGTTTTCTATATGACCAGACTAGCCCATTGTTTAGAGTTGTCAACATTTTTAATAATCCGCTTGTACGCTACGCTACCTGTCTATAAACCTGACTATAAATATCATGGAAGATAATGATTTTTTTTTTCAAAAAAAAAAACTTCTTAATATTGAGATTTTGCAATTTCCTATGCCTCATTTAAATTATTTTCCCTTCATATTTCTAAAAAATTTCTATTGGTGACACTATGGGTTCTATAAAAGAAAAATTAATTAGGTAGGTAGGTACTTACTTTTTGACTACAAATGATTACGGGCCCATAGGTAACAAATAAAAAATTAACAAAAACAGTTCACAGTAATATTTTTTTGCTTCGAATTTATTCTTTAGTTGAAACTGTTGGACCTTGATCCAGGAATTCAATTTTATGAATTTAAATAAATATGAAGCAGCAGTACTGATTCCAGTGTAAGCAGAATTTTTAATCAATAATAATTATTGTTCTGTTGTGTTACTGCTAAACAAAATAATGTGCTATGAGTTGTTGTAAAAATATCTCACATGACGTACATTTCTGGAAGCTGCTATTAAAATAATCTGGTTTGGAAAAACACCAATTCAATAATATCCGTTAATCAACTTTTATTTAGCGGTGTTTTAAGCACAATATAAACATTGTTAGGTAAGCATGGCCTAGCAAACCTGAGTGTAAGAACTTTTTTCTAATCCTTTAATTCTAGACATACAGAATTAAACTTTGCTTCTTTTTATCACAGAGAAGAGAGAATACAGAGATCATATTTTCAAATACAGTGCAGCATTCTTCATGTATATAGTTTAATTTAAAACTGATAAAGAAGATCCACATGTAGTGATCTACAATAAATTAGTTTTAAAAGTTGGTCTCGATGTGACATATTTGAAAAGATGGAATCTCTGGATTCTGTCGGCTCTGTATAGTTTTATTAAAAAAGCTAATTAGCAGATATTTTCCATGTGACTGTGAATTTTGTCATCGTCATCATAAATTAGCTCTTAAAGATTTTTCCTCTTCTTATCAAGCAACCGCCCTTTGGTAGGAAACCGTGGCATTTTTGTTGATTAGTTTACTAAATTTGCATTTTGGGTTGAATACACTATTAATCAAAACTTCGCTAATTTAGAATGCTTATCTATTTCATACCAAGCGCAAACAAATTAACAACATTGTAATATCTAAATATAAACAAATTTTTGTACCAGAAAATATGGATGAGATGAAAAGGAGACTGACGTACTTCTCTAAGTATTATGTACGTTTAAGCCTCAAATATTTGCACATTCTTCTTTCAGCTGTTAAGTTTCGAAAACCAATATTGGCTTGATTTGGAAATACACACATGAAATTCTCGCTACGGCTCTTTATGTTCGATACTTAAGAATTTTGTCGTTAAGGGCACTATAATTCATCTCTTCGCGCCATCATTTCATCTTCTGCAACTTTGTTCCATTTGAAACTACAACAACACTTTTAATGTCTGTAATATTTCCTGCGGTTACGCTACGGTATATTTTATGCATACTTCTCAGATAGTAGGCCTTTTTAAGCGTTTAGGCGGTGACTCACCTCTTAACTTTATTACCACACAATGAGATAAATTTTTAACACCCTATACTCTGCTTCCTCTGCCACGAATATCCTTTGTGCTTAAAATTACAATTTGTTATTGTTTTTTGCATGGCAAGCGCCCGACCTATGGCATCCACTCTTACCACCTGCGTTGAAAAGCATTTTTCTTTCGATGGGATCGTATTTCCATTTCAAATTAGATGCTGATGGGCAATTCGAGAATTTTTACATTCCAAACTTAACTGTTCATCTAGCAGAGAAAATTGCCTTGGGTTTATTCATTACAAAGTAATAGGTAGTAAGAACTAAGAAAAGATTTAAAATGAGCATTGTTACTAAAAAAGCGAAGTCCACTTTTTCGATATTTGATATACAAAAATAAGATCATCATTTTGAGAAATTGCAATAAGTAAATACCTAATAAAATAAAGCATATTGCTAAACCTATCATATATGCCAATAATAAATTAATAAAGTAAAAATAGTGACCTAGGACAAAATTAACGCACCACTTTAATTAATCTAAATATTTAGGTACAATAAAAGCTCAAAAGTTATATTGAAGTGATAATGAACACCTACAAATTAGTCAAACACGACCTTAATTTGCCTTAATGTTTCATCAAAAATGTATTTTTACTGGAAATGCTAAATAAGCTAGCAAAACTCCAAATTTAAAAAAAAAATCGGCAAAACAGAATAAATGCATCTGGGTCAACACTAATACCGTGTAGGCCCTCCTCAACTTCTTATCACTGCATTCATGCGTCGAGGCATGCTCATGCTTGATATCAATAAATCTTCAACAGGAGCTTGCGGAATATTCTCCCATTCTTCAATAGCGACCTCTATGCTAATTCATTTTTTAGCAGATTGCTGGTGACTCTCATGTCTCTGAGACCACGTTGTCTCAAAAAACGATCATCAATTTGATTAGTGCAACGTTTTCGCTATTGCCCTAATCTTCTATCGAAGCCCATCTCATTATGTCGCCCAATGACGTCAAAACCTATAGACGTGGTGCCCCATTGTTAAAATGCCCTTTATTTTGACTCCTAGATTAAATATATCCATACTACTCTAAAAACATGCTACAAACAAAGACAGAAAGTCAACCATCAACCAACTATACACCCGGTAATTCCCGGTTATAGTTCCTCCAGAATCACACTTAGCTATCGCATGTTTTTTCTTGTTTGGGGGCGCCGGAAGCATCGGAACCCCACCTGAAGACTCGGGGGATGGTCTAACGACGCCAGCCTCCGAGCCCAGAGTCGAAATAAGTTCGCTACGGCTCGACAAAAAGGGGCAATTTCTGACAATCTCGCGACATTTTCGGAATAATTTAATGGAGCGCTTAGATTGTGATTAGTTCTGGGCGTCAAGCGTTTATCAAAACAAACCTGTCTATAGGTTCTGACGTTATTGGTGTCGCCTCACCATGCGGCAGATGCTGGAATGATGTCTTCCTAACAAACCAGCAACATATCGCATTGAATATCCTTCATCCGGGGGAGTCGATGCTCGCACTGCATCCTAAATTGACAAATTTCTTTGGCGGTTCATTTTCCTTACTTGGTTTACTCGCTAATGAACTTCCCAACATGCATGTGATAAAAACAATCACAATCAAAAGCGTGCTTTTCACAGACACTTTGCTTTAATCAGCACTTTTTAAGAAAATTTTAACGCAGTTTAAAACGAGGTTTAATATGAATTACTGTCAAAACAAAGTTAATTTATACTCTGAGCGTCATCTGCTTTCATAGCAACCTATTGATTCGTACCTTGAATTATTCACGTTTTCAAAATTTGGCACCACACAGAAAAATACCGAATAGATATATTTTCTTCAAAATTGCTACATAAGTATTTTGAGGGATGCCAAATAATTCTGGGGTGTTATTTTTTATTTAAAAATGCTTAATACAGTTTATCGAAAAACTATCATTAAGACGTTTTTGAAGTCATATAATTATTTGATTCACAAGATCCACGCTCTAATACAATAAAATAGGTATGATTGAGTAGAGAAAAAGGATGCTCAATGATAATATCAAATTTTCCACGAAACGGTGATATTAGATCAAGTGATCATTATTGTTTTCAATAAAAAATTGTGCTCAAAAATAACACCAATTCATAATTTTATACCTACCTGACCACACTACTTTTATTATCATTATCACAATTTATGACACTTTACCTATGCAAATCGGGTGCTAAATTTAATGGCTATACCTTTAGCCATTCCTAATTTGAAAAATAAAAACAATTTTTTATATTAAAATTAAATGACCTCTATCGTGGAAACAAAGGCTTTATGAGGGGGTTGCCAACATAGAAAGTGAGGTTAGATTTAGTATTTTTTTAAGTTGTATAGCATAACATCTAATAACATTTTACCTGGCAAAAATTTAGTACAAACATTTCTGTCTTGATTTGAATCATAAGATCTTATAAGCAGTGTTTTATTTTATAGTTTATGAAAACCTTGGGGAAAATAATAATCCCAGTGCATATGCTTTTAAGATCTTATGATTAAAATGAAGACAGAAATGCTTGTACTAAATTTTTGCCAGGTAAAATGTTATTAGATATTATGCTATACAACTTAAAAAAATACGAAATCTAACCTCACTTTCTCTGTGGGCACCCCTCCCCCCTTAAAGAACCATGTTTATAGGAAAAAGTGTCCCCAATTTTAACCTTTATACTCGTATGAACCTTCCAGTCTTACTTTTCGATGTTTTATCATCGCTAAAAGTCTGTACCTACACCGCTCGTTGACGTGGGTCGCGCATTTTGCTCCCTCATTTTCCCATAAACGCCAGCCAAAACAAAACCCCGAACAATACGCAGAACTCAACCCCTATAGGGGTCGCTTCCTGCCCATTACGGCCCACATATATTCGGCACTTGCCGGTGAATGATGTCGGCGGCACATGAATGGCCCTTTTTAGTACAGTTATCGGTGTTGTGGTGCCTCCGATGCCTCGGGATTTCGCCTGTAGCCTGAAGGTACCCGTGGGATTGTATATTGTATTGCGATTTCTTCGTTGGGTCGTCTGGGAGGTCCCATTCAGGCACGTAGAGAGCAAATTTTACGGTGGGTGCTTCCCCGAAATTCTTTAGGGCTTCGCAGCGACAAGGGCCTAAACATCCAATTACGTTTATGGTTAAAAATGTGAAACAGATAGGGGAGCCATGTGGGTCGGTCGGGAAACAATCTACAGGCGACCAAGCTACATGCAGAATATCGACCGAGCGAACTGCTCATGTTGAAAACGTAACAATGTCGGGATGAGATTGAAAAGTTAAATGATCCTTTATTGGCCATGGATCAAATTTGATTTTAAGGACAACGCTAACGGCTGTACATTCCACAAACGTAGAGGTAATGGCACACATAGTTTTTAGATAGTGGATGAGCTTTTATAAAATTAATAATAATGGTAATAATAACAGTGGACCCATTTAATTTTTAATTGGGTTTTCCGCCACCAAACTGATTGAAAGACAACTTTTTCAAGTCGCCTGGAAAATTCATAAATTCTTAACAGTGAATGAACGAAACTTTAAACGTGTAACTCAAAAAATAACTTCAACAAATTTGTTTTCTGAGCTTTCGGAGAATAAATCTTCCTCCTTTCTCAAAGATCATGCCACGTCAAAGTGAAGTGACAGATTAATAAATTTCAGGTTAAAATGTCATGACAACAGAAACAATAGCCTAGCCACCTGCCTGATATTGTACCCTGTGTTCTATCTAATTATCTATACTAACTTCTCTTTGAATAAGTGGTAATAATATTTTACTGAATTCCACTGAACATTCAGCAACACAGTTGTCCGTATTTCCTAGGATAAATGCAGATTCTTTAATTTTTCGTCTATTTCCTACTTCTTTTTTGAGAATTGGTTTGGACCTATATCCCACAATATCCTATGATTGTTATTAAAAGAATGTTCACATATTTTTGACTTAGAAATTTGATTTTGCCTGATATAATTTTCATGTTCTTTTAAACGAACGTTAAATGGCCTACAAGTCTCCCCAACATAGAACTTTCCACATTCACAAGGAATTTTATAAATGCAATTTTTTGAACTTTGTACCTCATTAAATGGTTTCGTTTTAACTAGCATCGATCTTAGTGTATTTTTGGTTTTAAATACTGTTCTGACATTAAAACGATTGCCTATGCGTTTTAGCTTATCTGATAGTCCAGGAATATAAGGAATAATTAAATTTACTGGTCGGTCTACCAGATTTATTTCTCTAATTCTATTAGCATTGTTATTTTGTTGTCAATCCTGAAAAACTTGCTCAACAATTTCAATAGGATAACTATTCTTCTCAAGAACATATTTTATATGTTTAATTTCCTCCTAATCGATGCTAGTTAAAACGAAACCATTTAATGAGGTACAAAGTTAAAAAAAATTGCATTTATAAAATTCCTTGTGATTGTGGAAAGTTCTATAAAAATTATATCAGGCAAAATCAAATTTCTAGGTCAAAAATATGTGAACATTCTTTTAATAACAATCATAGGATATTGTGGGATAGGTCCAAACCAATTCTCAAAGAAGAAGTAGGAAATAGACGAAAAATTAAAGAATCTGCATTTATTCTAGGAAATACGGACAACTGTGTTGCTGAATGTTCAGTGGAATTCAGTAAAATATTATTGCCACTTATTCAAAGAGGTGGCTGTCATGACATTTTAACCTGAAATTTATTAATCTGTCACTTCACTTTGACGTGGCATGATCTTTGAGAAAGGAGGAAGATTTATTCTCCGAAAGCTCAGAAAACAAATTTGTTGAAGTTATTTTTTGAGTTACACGTTTAAAGTTTCGTTCATTCACTGTTAAGAATTTATGAATTTTCCAGGCAACTTGAAAAAGTTGTCTTTCAATCAGTTTGGTGGCGAAAAACCCAATTAAAAATTAAATGGATCTGTTTGCGCCACAAATAAATTTTAGAAAATATCAATAACAGTGGATGTTTTGGGAGCCGTGGACCACGGTATGCAACGAAAAGCCGCGTCGCTCACTCCCGCAGCAGTTAAGTTACACCGTACACCGACAGAATAAGGTGGATATAGGTGCATGACCGTGAAAACAAGAAAACAAAAAGCGTCGACTCTCGCCCATAAAACACTCGGGCATGTTCGGCATGCATACACTTATTTAGTACGGCAGGCGGGGAATTTTCAAGTAATTATTTTACTTATATATAATTATGAGCCTGAGATGAGATAAGAAGATGCAGAAAGTAAATTCGCCAATAAAAATAAGCCGAAACACTCCCCATGCGCTCACCAAGAATGCAGGTAGTAAAGGTGAATGAGTGTAGACCATAATTTTTATATTCGGTCGTAAATCTAATGACATTTTTATTAAGAGTTTATTAAAGTTGTTCGAATATAGGTAACTAACTAAAATTTTACCTAATGATGTTTATATTGCAATATTTACAACAGTCAGAGTTTATTGACAGTTCTTGTCTTTTGTCTTTATCAAAAGATGCTGAACACTCGCTTACACCCAGTTATTTTGGGCGTTTGTCCAAAATTTACAAAATCATAGACAAAGCTACACGTAGACTGTCAGAAACAGAAATTTGGTAGGTACCTATACCAAATATTTTGCATAACATTTTATATAAATACAAATACCTGAATCAAAATGACATGGAAGTTTTTAGCGAAGAAAACTATTAAACCTGGTAGGTACAGGTAGATAGGTATATGGTTTTCATATACTTATAGACTTAGATTTATAATTTTGGATTTTGGTTACAATTAAAATTCAGTGTACAAATACCATAAATATATATTATTATACAGGGTGACCGTATTTAGAGTCTATGAATGGGGATCTTGGTTATCTTAAGAGATACGAGGTCGGTTAAATTGGGGCAAAGTTGCGGAATTTGATGCCGAGTAACATGGTGAAAATAAATTTTGGCTGGCCCTTTTCGTTTTGAAAATAATGCGAAAAAACTGAAAATTGTCGTTTTCGTTTTTATTTTTTTAAACGAAAACAAATGGCGCTGTACATTTCTAAGTTAAACATTATTGAGGCACTTTTTTACAAGGAATCTAAATATGACCTCGAATTTTTTTTCTTACTTGCACCATATTGGATTTTTGCATTTTTCAAAAGAGGATTTTTTTCTGATTAAAATGATATGTCGCACATTATGCTTTACTTTGTTTTTCTTGCTGTAATATCAAATTATCGTTTTTGCATAGAGTGCCTTGGAAACGTAAGCCCAATAATGTTTCACATTTCTGCATAGAATGCCTTGGAAACATAAGCCCCATATAATAACGTTTATGGTTTGGTACAATTTTAAGTGTCACTGATACTTTATTTTAATGAAAAAATGCCATTTTCACGTGAAGAAAAGCGTGACATGATTCAAATTTATTATTTCTCAAATATAAATGACGTCGAAGGGATATTGGACGAGACATAAACAATTTAAGGAAACATGATGCATTGTGCCTTGAGGAACAAGGAGGACAAATTGAACATTTATTGTAAAATAGGATTGTCTACTCGTCTAGGTTTTTGTTGTTGTGTTTCAAGTTTGACTCTTTTAGTGTTAATGTGTTATGTGGCAAATGACGAATAAATAACAAGATCTCAGATCATATACTCTCGTGGTACCTTTATGATTTATTTAATCAATAAACTTAATATTAACTGAATTTTTACTGAACCATTAAACAATATTCCAAAGCACACTTCGAAACAATAGGTAACTAGGCTTATGTTTCCAAGGCACTCTATGCAAAAAAGATTAATTTGAAATTACGACAAGAAAAACAAAGTAAAGCATAATGTATGACATATCATTTTAATCAGAAAAAAATCCTCTTTTCAAAAATGCAAAAATCCAATATGGCGCCCATAAGAAAAATAAAAGTTGATCGTCATATCTTTGTCCAGGGAGACGAGAAAAAAATTCGAGGCCATATTTAGATTCCTTGTAAAAAAGTGCCTTAATAATGTTTAACTTAGAAATGTCCAGCGCCATTTGTTTCCGTTTAAAAAAACAAAAACGAAAACGACAATTTTCAGTTTTTTCGCATTATTTTCAAAACGAAAAGGGCCAGCCAAAATTTCTTTTTACCATGTTACTCGGCATCAAATTCCGCAACTTTGCCCCAATTTTACCGACCTCGTATCTCTTAAGATAACCAAGATCCCCATGCATAGACTCGAAATACGGTCACCCTGTATACGTTTTGTAGTGCATTCGCTTTCCTTTCCTTAAATATGCTATGTGTAAAGAAATAAATACCTAGAAAGTAATAATTTAGTTTTATGTGAATTAAGATTACCATCCGAATTGCTATCTCAAAAAACGCCGGGAAAATAAGAAATGCCTTCCTAATACAATAATTCTCTTTCCTGGAAGTTAAATGCCACAATAAATAACTATAATTTGCCCCCTTTATTGTAGGGTAAATATTTATAAATATGTAAAAGTACCGAGATTATGATTATATAAGGGTTGTTTCCAAGAAAAAATGCAGTGTTTACAACTCGGAATTTTATTTGTAAATGAATAAAGTTCCCACAGAACCGCGCATATGGGACACGAATCGTAAAATTTGTGGGACAACCAGGATTTCCACGTGTATAAAATGTCTGGAAATATCTAAAAACAAAGTTTGATAAAAATATAGGATCAGGACTTTGATATTTTAAACGATGGATGAAGAGATAACCTCAAAAAAGTTATGAGTAAAAACACGATCCAAAAATAACGCAATTGGCGCCCTCTGTGAGATTCGTAGGAATTGACATTTTCATATTCTCCATACCCCAAGACATATTAGCACTGCCAAATTTGAGTTCAGCGGCTTGATTATTTTGGGAGATATTGCCATAATTCAGATTCTTATCTCAGAAACGAAGAACTTTATGACCCTCGTTTATATGAGCACAAGCTATATATGTCTGTGATATGAGCAACCCACCTTAGAATGAGTTTTCTTCAAAATGTCAAAGTCCTGACAAAAAACCTGGGACACCCTGTATACAATGTGTCTCTGGATTATTGTGCAAATAAATGAAAAAAACGCTGTTATCAAGAAAACAAAAAAAACTGGGGTATTTTAACCCCTTGATCCTCCACTTCGGACGGCTATGGATGAAAAATGTCAAAATGTATTTTTTAGATCTCAGAACGCCCGGGTAAATTGGCAAGTTAATTTCGGGACATACTGTATATACTACCAATTATTTATATGAAATTTGTCGAACAATTTTCTTTTGCTGTAAAAATATCATTAATAAACAGTTACAAAAAATAAATAAACTAAAACGTGTACCTTGTACTTCACTCCTTCGTTTTCATTTCACTAAAATATTTCACATTCTAATACCGACTAACTAAAAGTTTTAATTTAATTGTGTGCAGAATGGAATAGCACTATACAAACGCTTTTATACGGCATGCGACCGGAAATTTGAAAATAGCGACAACACGTTAAATGTTATAGTAGATAATGCACGCAAGTAGAAAATGTATTTGTTAGTCATTCAGCAACAGAATTATGTTTCCAGGAATGTTTTACGCAATGTGCAAGTTTTATCTTATGCACCGACAGAGAATTTAAAGTACTGGCATGTTTTTTTGATGCTAATTGATTTGTTGCCAAGTGCGGAACAATTGAGAATTTGCTTTTGAAACTAGCAAAATATGTAAATCGTTGATACAAATTTATTGAAAGTAGGGGAACTCACATGTTTCACGTAAATATAATGTAGGTGAGCTATATTTAAAGTAATTATTTAACATTTCAACTTCATTGCAGAAATGATACCTATATGTATATACAGGGTGTCCAACTTTATTACTGTACAAATCAGTAAAATCTTTATTTTTGGAGATAATCGCCTAAACTTTTTTTTGTTTAAAAGGCCTTCAAAAACCGCTTCTTTTGACGTTTCTGCCATTTTCAAAATGCAAATACAGGGCCGACTGCGATTTTTTTATACCCACGATTTTCACGAAAACCATTTAGCGATTTTTTTATTTAAAATCTGACCCCACAGCGTTAATCAGAACATCCCAAAACCCTTTTATACCAAATTTGAATAAAAAATATACAGGGAGTTCCACTCTGGAGGGTGCCAAAGTTGAGCAAATTAGGAATTTTAAAGGCATCTGCCAAGTCAAGTGTGCCATGGAATCCCCTCAAAACAGGTGAATGGTCAATAGGACCACTCAAGGTGTTGGTATGCAAAGGTCCAATACAAAATATACAGAGTGTTCTTATCTGTGCCATTTGAAATTACTGAATTTTTGGAACTTTTTACGGGTCAAAAATCGTGATTAACAAAACCGCTCCACACACTATAAACGAACTAAATTTAAAAAATACAGAAGCCTGCCAGTCAGTAAGTCCATATCAGTTAAGGTAGCTGGTGTGCCATAATAGGAAACGCACAGAAAATCTATCATCTTAGACAGTGACTTTGTTGAGAAAGGTCCAATAATTTTAATTTTTTTTATTTGTTGGTTGGCATTTTGTAAAGAAATAAATTACTTTTGTGTTTATTAATATTTTTTCAATGATTCCAAAGCACTCCTGACCAGTATAAAGTTTAATAAAATTTCAGAATTTTGAGATGGCTCGGAGAAAAATATCCTGTATAGTATATTTTTGTAGTAAATCTTTTCACATTAACATTTTGAGTGGTCCTGTTGACCATTCAACGGTTCGCGGACAGACACGCGCTTAATCAACAATAATGTCCCCGTTGGCAATGAACTTTTTTATTGATGAAAGCAAGATCACTGGTCCTTCAGCCAAAATGGCAAAATATATTTATTATTTACAATAAACCAAGCTTTCGGCCATAATTATGGTCTTCTTTATAGCTAAAATAATATTAGGTAAAGTATACTTTTATCTAATAGACCGGATAGAGGGTTGAAAAGTACATCGATGTTGAGCATAATGAAGGAAAATTTACGAGTGGCCCCTGGGGATAACATAATGCAAAATTCGATTTTCCTTAACAGAAATAAAAGGTGGCTGTTGCCCATATTTTCAAGCAAGCCGTGTTCACTAAATGATTAATTAATAGAACCTGGCCTCGGAAAACCAAAGGCTAGAGTGTTGCAGGTGGCTAAAGGGTTGAAATAATCTTGTAAGGAAAAATCGAAATTTTGACAGTTTTCCACACTTATATGTATTATATAATAGGAAAATCGAATATTCCATATGATATCCCCTCGTTTTCCCTTCACTCTACTCCAGCATCGATGTACATTTTAACCCTCTTCGAGACTTGTATACGCGAAAATGTGGCACCTAAATCTGTCAGTATCTGACGGTCTATAAGATTTGTTTTTATACTTACTATTGAAATGGATATTAATTAGTTATGAATCTACGTAAAATATTAACATCAAAGTTGGGACATTGTCCATAACTCTCTGAAAAGTTGAGGGTGCGTTTTTTAGACCAAAGGGCATCCTTAACATATTCATAGTGTCCATTTTCTACAGCAAAAGCAGGTTTTTCTATTGAATTTTCGTGATTTGGTAAAAACCTGATGACGTCAGGTCAATGGTTGTAAAATATTGACAACGGCCTAATTTATCAAAAATGTCATTTATATTGAGTAAGGGGTACTTGTCGTCAATAGTTTTTTCATTAACTTTACGATAATCGATAAAAATAAAAGAATATAGTATTATATCAACTAAGTAGGTACCTATTGTATACAATATTTATTCCAAACTTGTAGATTAATATTTCGCTATAAAAAGTTGAACTGCATCAGTGCCTTAAACAAACAACGAAATAACTATTTTTAGTTATATTAAAGATGAGTTTATGGTTTTAGTATGTAGTAAATGCAAAAAAGTTATTTTTTAGATGTTTGACATTTTGTTATTCAGTTTCAGTGCTTACTATGTAGATTATTTAAAATAATTCGTTGAAAATAAAGATCTCTGTGAAAAATAATTGATATTCGGTTTTTTTATGCTCTATACATAGTATAATTTATTAATTTAATTAGTTACTTATCCTGATTGTTTATGGCTCAGTAAAATAACGGAAACGAAAGAAATCGTGCAAAAACAAATTAATTAAGAATGGAACCATACATTATCTGTATCCGTACACAATTAATATTAATAATAGGAATGTAGGTATACAGTAGAATTTTGCTCACACAGTCTCTACCGCAGACGGTCTCTATATATGTATACACACGATACGGCTCCAACCGGGATTCCTCACCAACCTTTTGACGTAATACGATTACAGAAACAGGATGTATTGACAAATTATGCCGGCGAAATTTAAATAGTTCACGAATAATGCACTTTTAAGCTCACGCGAAATTATCTATGACATTCTGTACTTTATCTTCTTGCGGCCGCGACTATATATAGATATATTATATTTAAAATTCACCCATAGGGACCCCCTAGTCGACGATAACAGCGCCCGCATAATGATTGTATTTATTTCTGAATGGCTAATAAATATGCCGAGACTGACGTGTGTGAATTTTGCCAGAAAGTCGAGGGATCGTTTTACGCGTTTGCAGAAACCTTATTGTGTTGTTAAAGGCTTGATTGAGGCGTGTTTCGGCCCATAGGGGTGATTTATGTTCGAAATAAGCTGGTAATTTCTGGTGCTTCCATGGGGATGTAGCTCGGTGCTCACTGCGTGTACCACCCAACGACTTCTTTCACGGAAATCGTTGAGTTTCGATATGAACAAATGTGCATAGGGTGACCACGCTAAGAGAGGTCACTTGCGATTTTCTCCGTAGTTTTCAAGGTAAATTTACAGTTCGTAAGTTTTGTCATTGAGTAAAGGAATAATATTCCTTTACTCAATGGTTTCAATTTTTCCAAGGAATTCAACACGTCCTGACATGCCGCAGGAACAGTGATCCCAACCAGCCCATTACCGGTTTCGTCCTTTTTGGGAATCAACTACTCCGAGGGCAAACACCACTAGCAAAAAGGGTGAAACCGGTAATGGGTTGGCTGGGATCACTATGCCTATACAACATGTCAGGACGTGTCCCAACAAAGATTTGCAATATCTTTGTTTATTTTTCCTCTAATTTGTTTGTACTAAAAAGCAAATGCACTAAAAAGGAAAGTTGTATAAAATAGTAAAGTTACGCTATATCTAAAGAAAAACGCCGCACCAAAAAATGATCCACATACTCATATTTTTGGGGTCTCGATTGTAGCCCAAAATTGAAGCATTTTTTTGTATATAATATAATCCTAGGACCACCACTGCAGTTATAATTAAGCAATATATAATTTATTATGTGCCAGAAACTAGAGTGCGAACTTCTGCATCGCATATCAAAACCAAAGGAGGCTGACACTAAAGATTAATCCAGTTCGCAGGTTCTCGGCTCATTGTCCCCAAAAATTATTAATTATTAATTCGTCCCTGAAAAAAACGGCAACTGCGATATCCTGCCAAGCCTTCTCGCTTCTTGTAAGACACCCACGCACACCGATAAAACCACGATATTCAAATTTATAACGAAAAAAAAACCGAATTTGTTAAATTACAAAACAAGATCGGGCATTAGAAGAATACGCGCATATGCTTAGACAAACTTCTTTAGATTGTAATAATTCTAGATAGTATATAGTATATTAAGTATGTAACAAGTTTTATAAACGTCCTTTTAGTCGTTAGTTTCTTCTCATAAAACGAGCGTCAAGAGGTGTTTGTAAACGGTGTTGCATACTATACTTTCCCTACTAATGTAAAAAAGTATCCAAAAAGATCCTTATGTTGACAACTAATAACCTTGACTATCTACTAACGAAAGTTGTAGACATACCTCTGCAATTTTCTGCGATCAGCAGCAGATCCGTTTTCTGATCGAGAACCAATCGGGTGTCCTCAGTTTTGGAAAGTAGTTTCGATGTTCTAAAGCCGAACAACCACGCACAAATTTTTTAAAATTATCATAGCAAATCGTCGACAGAGAAAAAGTAGGACGGATATTGCCATCTGGCGAGTTGCTCGTGGCTTCAAGGGTCCTTTAACCACGGGCTGAAGTTAGCTGCAGTTTTCGGCTTTTGCCTCTGTTTGGTTGCATAATAGTAGGGTACTTATTTTTGAAGATTAACGCAAATTGGCGCTCTTACTTTAACAATGTGCAAATTGTGATAATCGCTCGAGAAGGAACCTCGGGTTCTTTTTGAAGAACGAAGAAACATAATTATAGCCCCGATACGTCGTTAGCTTTTAACACACTAAAATTATAAGGTGCATAAAAAAGAACTTGGGAGTCATCGAAGAATTTCGTGGGTGGGGCAAATCAGTCGCAAGCAGTATCCTTTTTAAAATGCTGACCATCGTTCTATTATTGTACAACCATTATTCATCTCGATTTCTTCTATAACGATGGCGGCGGCCCGCTTTTTTCTTCCACACGATATACAGAGAGTTCGAGATCGAATGGCGGGACCCTAACAAGAGTAGGTAAAATAATTTATTTACAACCATGTATGTAATGTTGACATTTCTGACTTTTTAGAAGTTTGAAAGTGTCAATTTTTTTACTTTTACTTCCCAACCTCCCGCCCGGGTGGAAAGTAAGAAAGTTTACTTTCCACCCAGGAGGGCGGGAAGTATACGGAGATAAAATTTTGAAATTACAAAATATTGATGGTTGTAAATAAAATAGTACCTATACAAACCTCGGTGACGTGTTTCATTACTGTCTCGAGATAAAGTTAACTATTTAATCTCTCGACAGTAAGGAAACACTTCCCACCTCGGTGTGTAATATACTTTTTTTTTTTCGACTATTGCCACTTTTGTTTGTTTCAAGTTTTGTAGACAACTCGGGGCCCTTGGAGGCCAAAGCTATAGCTAGGTGCTTAATTTTATCATAGAAGAAATGGTTTTATCTGAGACTGAAGCCTACATGCAGCCTCTACTTGAAGTAGGTATACTTAATTACTATATTCAACTTTGGATTCACAGAAGAACACAAATGTCATGACTATGAGCTGTCAAATCTATCCGCTAATAAGATTACACTCATTGTTGAAAACGACATAAATATTGTTATCAATCAGAACTACTTTTCAAGGAAAAATCAACTATAATAAAGTTAAACATAAATCTTCTACAAATATATTTTCAAACAAAACCTTATATAATTTATTGTAGGTAGGTAGGTAGCTATGTAGTGTCAGGTGCTTCTAGAAAGTAGGTATATTTGTCAATTTCGTCCCAAGAACACGTTACTTGGGGATATTAGCTTAACCATAAAGTCAGGTATTGGCTTATTCTTGAAAATACAATAATAATATCTCGACGCGTTGGATCCGATTGAGAGAGGTTTGAATTCACTGGAGCGGACTCAAATAGACGGCGTAAACCCTACAGATTGAAATTCAATCAAATTTAAAATTTCAAGTCATGCCGCTATTTCCAAACAGAAGTTGGCCAGAATGTGCACCAACCTACTGTGAAATAAGTATAATAAGATAATGTCCCTAGAGAGGATTGAAAACCGTAGGATTCAATACTGATGATGTAAACGCAGAATTATAAAAGATTTGACATCACTCAATAATCGGATCCATTTCAATCCGATCGAGTTGTCACGAGATAAACGTAGTCAGTAAAGCTTTTAACTTCTTTTGGTGATGCCATTCCATAAACATAATATACAGTGCCCGCCAAAAAGTCTGCACCATATGGGAAAAATTTTTAGTAAATAACTTACGGAAAATTTGTTTGCGGCATCAGGTTTTGCTTGCTCTAGAACCAAAATTTACATAATCAAATGTTGTGACGTAGTCTCTTTTATATGTCAAATTTGACATTAATGAAAAAATGTCCGAAAAATGGGCTTATTTAACCGAATTTCTAAAAAAGTCATAAGAAAAATATGTTTCTTTCGCAATTTTATACACCTATGCAAAATTTCAAGAGCCTACTACGATTTGCATATTTTGCCCTTTGTTGGATATTATTGGACATAAATATTTTAAATTTTCTAGATATTTCTGATCAGATCAGCATGACAGAAATATTTGTGTGTTTTTACAACCATTTACTACAGAAAGAAGTTTGTAAATCGAATTTATGTGTTTATCTGTAAAAATGAGATCAGTTAAATAAGCCTATTTTTCGGACATTTTTTTCATTAATGTCAAATTTGACATATAAAAAAGACTACGTCACAACATTTGATTATGTCAATTTTGGTTCTAGAGCAAGCAAAATCTGATGCCGTAAACAAATTTTCCGTAAGTTAGTTACTAAAAATTTTTCCCATATGGTGCAAACTTTTTGGCGGGCACTGTATGTAAGCTTTTCTCGACTTTTCCGGTAATAAATTGTGGATAGCTTCATTTGCGGTATTTGTCCTTTCATTTTTATGTCTCAAAACTATTTTACCAAGTTATTTCGAACTTGTTTATGTCACAATACCCACTCTCCCAGCTTAGTGTGGACTTGGCCCATCAAAGGTGAATGCAATTTTCCCATTCATTTTATAGGTGCCCGTATTGTGACCGTGACCCTGCGGATCATATGAAATCGAAACGGCTTTCATTGATTTATGTCGTATCGCTTCCGTGGCTACAAGATTGTTTTGTTTTTGAAAAAGGTAATCGAACCAGCCTCCATATAATTATTGTTCTACGAATAATGCGCGAGGAACTTATGGGGTGAAATTGAATGCGACGGCGTGGGTGGACGCTGAGGCTGAGAGACCGCCGAGATCGAAACGACTGGGGCTGGGCCGGAACTGGCAATTAATGCAGTGGTGTAGCCCCAGACAAAATATAACTAATAAATTGCCAGAAGTGGAAAAATTTTTTTTCAATGTACGAAAAAATATTTCTTCTTGACAAAAGTTTCTGCTTTTTCTAAAACTCAAAATGTACTTATAAAAATTTAAAAGTCTGTTTCCGTATACGAGGGCGGCTCAAAAATATAAAACTTGCTCAACAGTAAAGTGCCCTCATAAGGGACTAAAGTTGTTTAGAATTAAGACGTTGTTTCAAATCGCAGCCCCTACTTAAGGTTGGCTAACATACTAATTCATTGGAAAAGTTGAATTAAGTTCACTCGTTAATAGAAAATTTTCTCCAACAGGAATTATTGTCAAAAATCTCTAATTTTTGTGGCCATCAAAAAGAAAAATTTTCAAATTTTAATACCAAATATTTCAAACCCTAGCAACAACAACTCAAGTAGATCATTTTAAATTAAAAATAGAAGAAAGAATAAAAGTACAGAGAGGTGATAATCCCGATTTTCTCGGTAAATGCTTCAAAAACTAAACTTATGTAGAATTTTCCGAGGAATTCGAATATGGTATCAAACTTAATGTATGTACGATGTTGTTAAAAAGTTATTTCAAAAAAATACCCCTTTCCAAAAAAATTAGCAATGCGTATACAGGAAGTAACAAAAAAAGGTTTGGTCTCATTATTTGTGACTTCCAGTTTGACCGGAAGTGACCATCACTTCTGTATATTTTGGACTTTCGCGGGTTTCAACCCATTTTGTATTCAACGCCATCTTTTGATAACAAAAGTATTAGTATCTTAAAGATTTGGACTATATTTCATTTGAAACATACCAGAGGAATCATGCATGTTGTTTGACCAGACCAGCTCATTGATATTTCCAAGAAACAAATAACATGTGAGGTGTCATATTTTCGTTCCTTTAGCACAGCATACCCTAACAAGCTGTGCCTTCAGTACATAACGAATGCGTTCATAATTTATCAAAAATCACGCTAGGGTGACTCTGAGAGTGACCCTACGCGTTCATCTATCAGGGCATCTCACTCTGGCGTGATATTCACTCCCGTTCATAAAATCGGCGACATGCACATAATTATACTTGTCAAGAAATGTGCGTGATGTTTGCTTTAGAGGTTATGTTGTTGCAGGGACACCTGGCAGAGTTTGTTGTATGAATGTTTTCCACCAAATATTTGCTCGTGCATGATGTACAAGGCGTCATGATTGTCGAAAACAATCGGTTGGGAACAGAACCGTTGATTGAGGTTCCTTCCTCCATCGACGATAGAACTTAAAACCACAGAACAAGAAAAGAAGCTAGCGGCGTTCAAGACAGTTGTAAAAGGATAGAGCAATTTGACGTCTTGTCACTATCCCTTTCCCCTCTCCCGAAACGGTCGCTCCATTTATGAACGCACTCCAGCTTAAGCTTTGCGGTCAAGTCACAGCCGACTCTAGGGGAAGCCCTGAAGTAGACAAAACTGGCAACAAGGGATGCGGGTCCACGTCGCGTGCCCTGACACTGCCTGTCAGTTGATTTTACAAGAAATTTACCAGAATTAATTTCTGTAGTGCGGGTAGTGCTATCGTCGCCAGATTGCTTCGACGAGGCAGTGTGTCTCTGGGTGGAAACAGACAGCCCGAAGTGCTGGCGCCAGCTTTTTTATAAATTTGTTTTGTTTGTGCAAAAGTGAAACATTTCTATAAAAGTTCGAAATGAATAATCGTTCCTTTACAATTTCAAGCCTCAAGATGCCTAGAACCGTCGAGGGAAGCTAGAACTTAGTTATAGGGAAAGTCGCCGAATTTCGGATACTACTTTAAATTTACTAAGTATTTATTATACAGAAGTGTCTTTTATTTTTTTTTTCATATAAGCAAAAACAACGTGTTATAATGAAACAAAATTTATTGTCAAAAGAATTTTACTACATTTGTTTTTTCGAAGAAAACGAATGTATATGAATTCGGTCCATTTTGGTGCGACTGAAAAAGGTTCCTAATTTCGGACACTGTATCCGAAATTAAGAGACTACTTTCTACAAGTGTAAAAACTATATATTTAAACAAAAGGAGCACACATACGTTTTTTATAGCTTCTTTATTAGCTTGTTTGATGTAATTTCCAATGTTTCGGGGCCGAAACAAAATTGGAGACATTAGGATAGGTAGGTATCCCATTTGTTTTCCTCTGACCTCATTATAATAGCCAGTTTCAATGGATCTGTCACTTTTTCTGAAAATAAACAATTTACTCGCAACCAGCATATTTTATTAAGCCAGAATTTTGGGTTTCTGGTATCCGAAATTAGGAACTTCAGACTATCCGAAATTAGGCACCTTTTCACTTTTTAGGTTAGAGTAATGCAGTACTGTTATTTTTGAAATCTGTTTAATTGTGACTAGAATACCGGCTTAATTAATATATTAACTTACCTAGGACGCAAACACAAAATTCTGGAACGATTATTTCAAAGATATAGACACAGCTCAAAACGCTACTGAACATAAAACTCCGCCATGCAATTTAGACGTTTGGAGCTGCCATCTAATGGAGAGAGATTGTACCACCACAATATTGCATAGTGGGCTTAATTTGACTTTTTGCATTGCATAGGGTGAGGTTTCAATTTAAAACAACAGATGGCTTCTTAGATAAACCACTATCCGAAATTAGGAAACCATCCGAAATTAGGCGACTTTCCATATACCTGGCTGTAAGTCAAATCGTAATAATAACTTGAAGTAGCTAGGTTTTCTTTGCTTGTCGACAAGCGTTCAACTTGTATTCATTTTGGGCTTTCCAAAGGACGAAACTTTAAGAATATAATGATTAAGGGCCAATTGCATAGGCAATCTAAAGTACCCTTTAAAATTAAATGATCTTTCTAACAATCCAACCATTGTTTAGTATTGTTACAAAAGTTTCTTTACCTAATGTTAAAGTCAAAAGATAATTTAGTTGAATGTATTATGAAATTGACCCTAACTGCCATTTCAATCAGAAGAGATTACTCTCCTTCACAACATGCTATTCTCTGTTCGCTTGTTGTTTGTATTTTTACCAAAATTTAACCAAAGGGAAGATAGATCATTTGCCTGATCGCGCACTTTGCGAAAAATTCTCACAAAAATTCGACTTACAACAAAATTTAGTCCCCTCTATTTGCCCAAATTTACCATATTATTTGCCAAAAATGTACTTATCCACACCAGGAATCGTACTTATTATAAATACTTACACTTCTGTGTATATTTGGTTACTTGTTACTGCTTTTATTGTCTGTTAAACAAATGTACCTACTTACTTAGGTACCCAATTATTAAAACAAAGTTTACAAATGTATTTAATTATAATTAAAAAGAGGGTTGAACATCTATTAGAAAAGATAAACTGATCCAAAGTGCAGACTGCTCTATACCGCATAGACCCGTTGAACCGTCCCGCTGCGGCGTTGCCACATGTTTGCACAGGGCTTGTAAGGTTGAGAAGGTTGCGGCCAAGCACTAAGCGGTCCTCTTGCCGGCCTCGGATTCCTTTCGGTGGCCGTTGGCCGCGGCGGCGGACCACACCGCGCCGGAGGTGTATTGTTTGCTTTTGCCGCCTAACCGCATAGTGTCACGTTTGCGAGGCGGCCACGAAAAAAGACTCCGAAAGCCATATGAGAAATTTCCAACCATATAAATCGATCGGTATGGCCTATAATCGCCGCTGCGGCGGAGAGTAATTGCCTGCATTCCGCTTAGTTCTGGATATCGGGCCGTGGGCTCTCCAGGATCTGTATATGAAAAACGCGGCCGCCGGTCGGCGCTTTAATACCTCAAAATAAGCTCGCGGTTTCATAAATAGCTAACCGGCAAACGAGGAGGTGGATGTTTGAGAATAGACCGACAGATTCTTCGGCAATGCCAAATGTCAACGATAAAATTGCTTTGGATACCAGCTTAACGATGGCAGTACCTAAGGGCTACAATACCAAATTAAAAAATAAATAAATTTAAATTTAAAAATAAATTATTAACAAATTTAGTGGTTTTTGTAATAGAATTTTTATTTCTTTTGTTTGTATAAGCATAATAAGACCAACAGTACCAAGTTGTTACAGTTCAATTTTATTTGGCCAGTGGCGTAGCATGCAACGCGTTCTTAGCCACTACCACAAAAATGATAAAAATGAAAAGATAGTTAATTTTGACTTACGTGTAATTTGAAATATGACTATTTATTTGCAGATAATTTCCCAAATGTAGAGCTAGTGTCAAGTGCTGAAATATATTTATTTGTGGTAATTTCGAATTAATCAAAATAAAATAAATAATGCACCTCCATGGGAACCAGCCCATATTTTATGAAACTATCATAATCAATTAAGAAATTTTCAATAAAAACGATGTAAAAAATAATTATATTGGTCTCATTTACAAACAAAACAATGCATTTTATCATACTAAAAGGTAGAAGGAATTTGAAGAAGTTATATATTGAGAAAAAATAAAGTTTTAGGGCATCTTTCAAAAGTGGCTTGTCAAATATTTACCTGTGAAACGAAATCCCGGGCTCTTGCTTTTCACTTCTGCTTTTGCAACCAAATGCTGAACAAAACACCATCGTAAGAGTATATTTTCCCCTTAATCACTTACTTTTAATTCACAAATTCTCGAATTTAACTCACAACGTACTTGCTTTGTTTGACACATAAAAAATGGCCGCCGTTTAAAACCGCCGTTCAAAACGACATTTTTATTTTTTAAAAATTGTTATTAGATACTTGAAATTTTTTCGTGTTTTCTACTCTGCAAAATGGAAAGTAGTGTTTATTATAAGTCTCTTGATGAAGATGTTAAGTGTAGATATTAAGACAAATTGAAAGTTGTTGATGCTACCCATAAATAGGTGCTTAAAGTTACAGATTTTGGCAACTTCGACCTAGTGAATTATCTGATCTTCATTCATAGTTTTTACAGCGGTTAGGAGTTTGAAATTGGTGCCTGGGGTGGTGCAGAATGTTGTTGTGAAACGTGAAACAAGTAAACCCGAATGCTTATGTTGTCGTTGGAAGGGTATGATTGCATTAAATTTAATGAACTCTACTTTTTTACTTTTTATTGTTGTAAAAATTGCATAACATGATTACAATACCTTTATAATAATGCTTTACTATTTTAAACAAACTAAATGGCACCTAATTCTTAGGAAGGTAGTGAAATAACACGTTCTATTATTATATCGTCATTTAAAATTGTCATAGTTGTTTTCAAACTTCCACGATCGTCGTTAATTTGAAACTGGGCTTGTGGGATTATTCTGGTGTGGTCGATGTCGATTGTTACCTACTAAACATTTCGCTGGTCGTCGCAGCTATCATCTTCAGTGGTTTCTTGCTATGTGCTTGATCGAAACTGATGACCATATACCTAAATTTTTACTTATTTTACACCATCAAGTTGTTTTAGCTGTAAAAAAAACTTCATTTTATTAAAAAAAAAATCTAAAGAATGCTGGTTTCCCTAAGATGTACGCGCACAAACCTCTTCCTTTGCTTATTTTTGATCGATATTTTGTGTCTTTTAACCTGAGTATGAATGCTTTCTCAAGGGTGATATGCCAATTTTGATTATTAGGAATCCAGTCAGTTATCTTTATCTCCTAAATCTGCTGGTGCACCTAAAAACTATCACTTTAAGTAATTGTCTCAATTCATCCTATTATATGAAACTTTATTCCTGTTAAAAGAAACAAATTCGTCAATATTTTACTCAAAGAACCTCTTTAAAGCTCTAATCCACATTTCAGGTCTTTTGGATGAAAATTAAGCCTTCCTCGTATTTTGTGTCTTTTAACCTGAGTATGAATGCTTTCTCAAGGGTGATATGCCAATTTTGATTATTAGGAATCCAGTCAGTTATCTTTATCTCCTAAATCTGCTGGTGCACCTAAAAACTATCACTTTAAGTAATTGTCTCAATTCATCCTATTATATGAAACTTTATTCCTGTTAAAAGAAACAAATTCGTCAATATTTTACTCAAAGAACCTCTTTAAAGCTCTAATCCACATTTCAGGTCTTTTGGATGAAAATTAAGCCTTCCTCGTATTTTGTGTCTTTTAACCTGAGTATGAATGCTTTCTCAAGGGTGATATGCCAATTTTGATTATTAGGAATCCAGTCAGTTATCTTTATCTCCTAAATCTGCTGGTGCACCTAAAAACTATCACTTTAAGTAATTGTCTCAATTCATCCTATTATATGAAACTTTATTCCTGTTAAAAGAAACAAATTCGTCAATATTTTACTCAAAGAACCTCTTTAAAGCTCTAATCCACATTTCAGGTCTTTTGGATGAAAATTAAGCCTTCCTCGTATTTTGTGTCTTTTAACCTGAGTATGAATGCTTTCTCAAGGGTGATATGCCAATTTTGATTATTAGGAATCCAGTCAGTTATCTTTATCTCCTAAATCTGCTGGTGCACCTAAAAACTATCACTTTAAGTAATTGTCTCAATTCATCCTATTATATGAAACTTTATTCCTGTTAAAAGAAACAAATTCGTCAATATTTTACTCAAAGAACCTCTTTAAAGCTCTAATCCACATTTCAGGTCTTTTGGATGAAAATTAAGCCTTCCTCGTATTTTGTGTCTTTTAACCTGAGTATGAATGCTTTCTCAAGGGTGATATGCCAATTTTGATTATTAGGAATCCAGTCAGTTATCTTTATCTCCTAAATCTGCTGGTGCACCTAAAAACTATCACTTTAAGTAATTGTCTCAATTCATCCTATTATATGAAACTTTATTCCTGTTAAAAGAAACAAATTCGTCAATATTTTACTCAAAGAACCTCTTTAAAGCTCTAATCCACATTTCAGGTCTTTTGGATGAAAATTAAGCCTTCCTCGTATTTTGTGTCTTTTAACCTGAGTATGAATGCTTTCTCAAGGGTGATATGCCAATTTTGATTATTAGGAATCCAGTCAGTTATCTTTATCTCCTAAATCTGCTGGTGCACCTAAAAACTATCACTTTAAGTAATTGTCTCAATTCATCCTATTATATGAAACTTTATTCCTGTTAAAAGAAACAAATTCGTCAATATTTTACTCAAAGAACCTCTTTAAAGCTCTAATCCACATTTCAGGTCTTTTGGATGAAAATTAAGCCTTCCTCGTATTTTGTGTCTTTTAACCTGAGTATGAATGCTTTCTCAAGGGTGATATGCCAATTTTGATTATTAGGAATCCAGTCAGTTATCTTTATCTCCTAAATCTGCTGGTGCACCTAAAAACTATCACTTTAAGTAATTGTCTCAATTCATCCTATTATATGAAACTTTATTCCTGTTAAAAGAAACAAATTCGTCAATATTTTACTCAAAGAACCTCTTTAAAGCTCTAATCCACATTTCAGGTCTTTTGGATGAAAATTAAGCCTTCCTCGTATTTTGTGTCTTTTAACCTGAGTATGAATGCTTTCTCAAGGGTGATATGCCAATTTTGATTATTAGGAATCCAGTCAGTTATCTTTATCTCCTAAATCTGCTGGTGCACCTAAAAACTATCACTTTAAGTAATTGTCTCAATTCATCCTATTATATGAAACTTTATTCCTGTTAAAAGAAACAAATTCGTCAATATTTTACTCAAAGAACCTCTTTAAAGCTCTAATCCACATTTCAGGTCTTTTGGATGAAAATTAAGCCTTCCTCGTATTTTGTGTCTTTTAACCTGAGTATGAATGCTTTCTCAAGGGTGATATGCCAATTTTGATTATTAGGAATCCAGTCAGTTATCTTTATCTCCTAAATCTGCTGGTGCACCTAAAAACTATCACTTTAAGTAATTGTCTCAATTCATCCTATTATATGAAACTTTATTCCTGTTAAAAGAAACAAATTCGTCAATATTTTACTCAAAGAACCTCTTTAAAGCTCTAATCCACATTTCAGGTCTTTTGGATGAAAATTAAGCCTTCCTCGTATTTTGTGTCTTTTAACCTGAGTATGAATGCTTTCTCAAGGGTGATATGCCAATTTTGATTATTAGGAATCCAGTCAGTTATCTTTATCTCCTAAATCTGCTGGTGCACCTAAAAACTATCACTTTAAGTAATTGTCTCAATTCATCCTATTATATGAAACTTTATTCCTGTTAAAAGAAACAAATTCGTCAATATTTTACTCAAAGAACCTCTTTAAAGCTCTAATCCACATTTCAGGTCTTTTGGATGAAAATTAAGCCTTCCTCGTATTTTGTGTCTTTTAACCTGAGTATGAATGCTTTCTCAAGGGTGATATGCCAATTTTGATTATTAGGAATCCAGTCAGTTATCTTTATCTCCTAAATCTGCTGGTGCACCTAAAAACTATCACTTTAAGTAATTGTCTCAATTCATCCTATTATATGAAACTTTATTCCTGTTAAAAGAAACAAATTCGTCAATATTTTACTCAAAGAACCTCTTTAAAGCTCTAATCCACATTTCAGGTCTTTTGGATGAAAATTAAGCCTTCCTCGTATTTTGTGTCTTTTAACCTGAGTATGAATGCTTTCTCAAGGGTGATATGCCAATTTTGATTATTAGGAATCCAGTCAGTTATCTTTATCTCCTAAATCTGCTGGTGCACCTAAAAACTATCACTTTAAGTAATTGTCTCAATTCATCCTATTATATGAAACTTTATTCCTGTTAAAAGAAACAAATTCGTCAATATTTTACTCAAAGAACCTCTTTAAAGCTCTAATCCACATTTCAGGTCTTTTGGATGAAAATTAAGCCTTCCTCGTATTTTGTGTCTTTTAACCTGAGTATGAATGCTTTCTCAAGGGTGATATGCCAATTTTGATTATTAGGAATCCAGTCAGTTATCTTTATCTCCTAAATCTGCTGGTGCACCTAAAAACTATCACTTTAAGTAATTGTCTCAATTCATCCTATTATATGAAACTTTATTCCTGTTAAAAGAAACAAATTCGTCAATATTTTACTCAAAGAACCTCTTTAAAGCTCTAATCCACATTTCAGGTCTTTTGGATGAAAATTAAGCCTTCCTCGTATTTTGTGTCTTTTAACCTGAGTATGAATGCTTTCTCAAGGGTGATATGCCAATTTTGATTATTAGGAATCCAGTCAGTTATCTTTATCTCCTAAATCTGCTGGTGCACCTAAAAACTATCACTTTAAGTAATTGTCTCAATTCATCCTATTATATGAAACTTTATTCCTGTTAAAAGAAACAAATTCGTCAATATTTTACTCAAAGAACCTCTTTAAAGCTCTAATCCACATTTCAGGTCTTTTGGATGAAAATTAAGCCTTCCTCGTATTTTGTGTCTTTTAACCTGAGTATGAATGCTTTCTCAAGGGTGATATGCCAATTTTGATTATTAGGAATCCAGTCAGTTATCTTTATCTCCTAAATCTGCTGGTGCACCTAAAAACTATCACTTTAAGTAATTGTCTCAATTCATCCTATTATATGAAACTTTATTCCTGTTAAAAGAAACAAATTCGTCAATATTTTACTCAAAGAACCTCTTTAAAGCTCTAATCCACATTTCAGGTCTTTTGGATGAAAATTAAGCCTTCCTCGTATTTTGTGTCTTTTAACCTGAGTATGAATGCTTTCTCAAGGGTGATATGCCAATTTTGATTATTAGGAATCCAGTCAGTTATCTTTATCTCCTAAATCTGCTGGTGCACCTAAAAACTATCACTTTAAGTAATTGTCTCAATTCATCCTATTATATGAAACTTTATTCCTGTTAAAAGAAACAAATTCGTCAATATTTTACTCAAAGAACCTCTTTAAAGCTCTAATCCACATTTCAGGTCTTTTGGATGAAAATTAAGCCTTCCTCGTATTTTGTGTCTTTTAACCTGAGTATGAATGCTTTCTCAAGGGTGATATGCCAATTTTGATTATTAGGAATCCAGTCAGTTATCTTTATCTCCTAAATCTGCTGGTGCACCTAAAAACTATCACTTTAAGTAATTGTCTCAATTCATCCTATTATATGAAACTTTATTCCTGTTAAAAGAAACAAATTCGTCAATATTTTACTCAAAGAACCTCTTTAAAGCTCTAATCCACATTTCAGGTCTTTTGGATGAAAATTAAGCCTTCCTCGTATTTTGTGTCTTTTAACCTGAGTATGAATGCTTTCTCAAGGGTGATATGCCAATTTTGATTATTAGGAATCCAGTCAGTTATCTTTATCTCCTAAATCTGCTGGTGCACCTAAAAACTATCACTTTAAGTAATTGTCTCAATTCATCCTATTATATGAAACTTTATTCCTGTTAAAAGAAACAAATTCGTCAATATTTTACTCAAAGAACCTCTTTAAAGCTCTAATCCACATTTCAGGTCTTTTGGATGAAAATTAAGCCTTCCTCGTATTTTGTGTCTTTTAACCTGAGTATGAATGCTTTCTCAAGGGTGATATGCCAATTTTGATTATTAGGAATCCAGTCAGTTATCTTTATCTCCTAAATCTGCTGGTGCACCTAAAAACTATCACTTTAAGTAATTGTCTCAATTCATCCTATTATATGAAACTTTATTCCTGTTAAAAGAAACAAATTCGTCAATATTTTACTCAAAGAACCTCTTTAAAGCTCTAATCCACATTTCAGGTCTTTTGGATGAAAATTAAGCCTTCCTCGTATTTTGTGTCTTTTAACCTGAGTATGAATGCTTTCTCAAGGGTGATATGCCAATTTTGATTATTAGGAATCCAGTCAGTTATCTTTATCTCCTAAATCTGCTGGTGCACCTAAAAACTATCACTTTAAGTAATTGTCTCAATTCATCCTATTATATGAAACTTTATTCCTGTTAAAAGAAACAAATTCGTCAATATTTTACTCAAAGAACCTCTTTAAAGCTCTAATCCACATTTCAGGTCTTTTGGATGAAAATTAAGCCTTCCTCGTATTTTGTGTCTTTTAACCTGAGTATGAATGCTTTCTCAAGGGTGATATGCCAATTTTGATTATTAGGAATCCAGTCAGTTATCTTTATCTCCTAAATCTGCTGGTGCACCTAAAAACTATCACTTTAAGTAATTGTCTCAATTCATCCTATTATATGAAACTTTATTCCTGTTAAAAGAAACAAATTCGTCAATATTTTACTCAAAGAACCTCTTTAAAGCTCTAATCCACATTTCAGGTCTTTTGGATGAAAATTAAGCCTTCCTCGTATTTTGTGTCTTTTAACCTGAGTATGAATGCTTTCTCAAGGGTGATATGCCAATTTTGATTATTAGGAATCCAGTCAGTTATCTTTATCTCCTAAATCTGCTGGTGCACCTAAAAACTATCACTTTAAGTAATTGTCTCAATTCATCCTATTATATGAAACTTTATTCCTGTTAAAAGAAACAAATTCGTCAATATTTTACTCAAAGAACCTCTTTAAAGCTCTAATCCACATTTCAGGTCTTTTGGATGAAAATTAAGCCTTCCTCGTATTTTGTGTCTTTTAACCTGAGTATGAATGCTTTCTCAAGGGTGATATGCCAATTTTGATTATTAGGAATCCAGTCAGTTATCTTTATCTCCTAAATCTGCTGGTGCACCTAAAAACTATCACTTTAAGTAATTGTCTCAATTCATCCTATTATATGAAACTTTATTCCTGTTAAAAGAAACAAATTCGTCAATATTTTACTCAAAGAACCTCTTTAAAGCTCTAATCCACATTTCAGGTCTTTTGGATGAAAATTAAGCCTTCCTCGTATTTTGTGTCTTTTAACCTGAGTATGAATGCTTTCTCAAGGGTGATATGCCAATTTTGATTATTAGGAATCCAGTCAGTTATCTTTATCTCCTAAATCTGCTGGTGCACCTAAAAACTATCACTTTAAGTAATTGTCTCAATTCATCCTATTATATGAAACTTTATTCCTGTTAAAAGAAACAAATTCGTCAATATTTTACTCAAAGAACCTCTTTAAAGCTCTAATCCACATTTCAGGTCTTTTGGATGAAAATTAAGCCTTCCTCGTATTTTGTGTCTTTTAACCTGAGTATGAATGCTTTCTCAAGGGTGATATGCCAATTTTGATTATTAGGAATCCAGTCAGTTATCTTTATCTCCTAAATCTGCTGGTGCACCTAAAAACTATCACTTTAAGTAATTGTCTCAATTCATCCTATTATATGAAACTTTATTCCTGTTAAAAGAAACAAATTCGTCAATATTTTACTCAAAGAACCTCTTTAAAGCTCTAATCCACATTTCAGGTCTTTTGGATGAAAATTAAGCCTTCCTCGTATTTTGTGTCTTTTAACCTGAGTATGAATGCTTTCTCAAGGGTGATATGCCAATTTTGATTATTAGGAATCCAGTCAGTTATCTTTATCTCCTAAATCTGCTGGTGCACCTAAAAACTATCACTTTAAGTAATTGTCTCAATTCATCCTATTATATGAAACTTTATTCCTGTTAAAAGAAACAAATTCGTCAATATTTTACTCAAAGAACCTCTTTAAAGCTCTAATCCACATTTCAGGTCTTTTGGATGAAAATTAAGCCTTCCTCGTATTTTGTGTCTTTTAACCTGAGTATGAATGCTTTCTCAAGGGTGATATGCCAATTTTGATTATTAGGAATCCAGTCAGTTATCTTTATCTCCTAAATCTGCTGGTGCACCTAAAAACTATCACTTTAAGTAATTGTCTCAATTCATCCTATTATATGAAACTTTATTCCTGTTAAAAGAAACAAATTCGTCAATATTTTACTCAAAGAACCTCTTTAAAGCTCTAATCCACATTTCAGGTCTTTTGGATGAAAATTAAGCCTTCCTCGTATTTTGTGTCTTTTAACCTGAGTATGAATGCTTTCTCAAGGGTGATATGCCAATTTTGATTATTAGGAATCCAGTCAGTTATCTTTATCTCCTAAATCTGCTGGTGCACCTAAAAACTATCACTTTAAGTAATTGTCTCAATTCATCCTATTATATGAAACTTTATTCCTGTTAAAAGAAACAAATTCGTCAATATTTTACTCAAAGAACCTCTTTAAAGCTCTAATCCACATTTCAGGTCTTTTGGATGAAAATTAAGCCTTCCTCGTATTTTGTGTCTTTTAACCTGAGTATGAATGCTTTCTCAAGGGTGATATGCCAATTTTGATTATTAGGAATCCAGTCAGTTATCTTTATCTCCTAAATCTGCTGGTGCACCTAAAAACTATCACTTTAAGTAATTGTCTCAATTCATCCTATTATATGAAACTTTATTCCTGTTAAAAGAAACAAATTCGTCAATATTTTACTCAAAGAACCTCTTTAAAGCTCTAATCCACATTTCAGGTCTTTTGGATGAAAATTAAGCCTTCCTCGTATTTTGTGTCTTTTAACCTGAGTATGAATGCTTTCTCAAGGGTGATATGCCAATTTTGATTATTAGGAATCCAGTCAGTTATCTTTATCTCCTAAATCTGCTGGTGCACCTAAAAACTATCACTTTAAGTAATTGTCTCAATTCATCCTATTATATGAAACTTTATTCCTGTTAAAAGAAACAAATTCGTCAATATTTTACTCAAAGAACCTCTTTAAAGCTCTAATCCACATTTCAGGTCTTTTGGATGAAAATTAAGCCTTCCTCGTATTTTGTGTCTTTTAACCTGAGTATGAATGCTTTCTCAAGGGTGATATGCCAATTTTGATTATTAGGAATCCAGTCAGTTATCTTTATCTCCTAAATCTGCTGGTGCACCTAAAAACTATCACTTTAAGTAATTGTCTCAATTCATCCTATTATATGAAACTTTATTCCTGTTAAAAGAAACAAATTCGTCAATATTTTACTCAAAGAACCTCTTTAAAGCTCTAATCCACATTTCAGGTCTTTTGGATGAAAATTAAGCCTTCCTCGTATTTTGTGTCTTTTAACCTGAGTATGAATGCTTTCTCAAGGGTGATATGCCAATTTTGATTATTAGGAATCCAGTCAGTTATCTTTATCTCCTAAATCTGCTGGTGCACCTAAAAACTATCACTTTAAGTAATTGTCTCAATTCATCCTATTATATGAAACTTTATTCCTGTTAAAAGAAACAAATTCGTCAATATTTTACTCAAAGAACCTCTTTAAAGCTCTAATCCACATTTCAGGTCTTTTGGATGAAAATTAAGCCTTCCTCGTATTTTGTGTCTTTTAACCTGAGTATGAATGCTTTCTCAAGGGTGATATGCCAATTTTGATTATTAGGAATCCAGTCAGTTATCTTTATCTCCTAAATCTGCTGGTGCACCTAAAAACTATCACTTTAAGTAATTGTCTCAATTCATCCTATTATATGAAACTTTATTCCTGTTAAAAGAAACAAATTCGTCAATATTTTACTCAAAGAACCTCTTTAAAGCTCTAATCCACATTTCAGGTCTTTTGGATGAAAATTAAGCCTTCCTCGTATTTTGTGTCTTTTAACCTGAGTATGAATGCTTTCTCAAGGGTGATATGCCAATTTTGATTATTAGGAATCCAGTCAGTTATCTTTATCTCCTAAATCTGCTGGTGCACCTAAAAACTATCACTTTAAGTAATTGTCTCAATTCATCCTATTATATGAAACTTTATTCCTGTTAAAAGAAACAAATTCGTCAATATTTTACTCAAAGAACCTCTTTAAAGCTCTAATCCACATTTCAGGTCTTTTGGATGAAAATTAAGCCTTCCTCGTATTTTGTGTCTTTTAACCTGAGTATGAATGCTTTCTCAAGGGTGATATGCCAATTTTGATTATTAGGAATCCAGTCAGTTATCTTTATCTCCTAAATCTGCTGGTGCACCTAAAAACTATCACTTTAAGTAATTGTCTCAATTCATCCTATTATATGAAACTTTATTCCTGTTAAAAGAAACAAATTCGTCAATATTTTACTCAAAGAACCTCTTTAAAGCTCTAATCCACATTTCAGGTCTTTTGGATGAAAATTAAGCCTTCCTCGTATTTTGTGTCTTTTAACCTGAGTATGAATGCTTTCTCAAGGGTGATATGCCAATTTTGATTATTAGGAATCCAGTCAGTTATCTTTATCTCCTAAATCTGCTGGTGCACCTAAAAACTATCACTTTAAGTAATTGTCTCAATTCATCCTATTATATGAAACTTTATTCCTGTTAAAAGAAACAAATTCGTCAATATTTTACTCAAAGAACCTCTTTAAAGCTCTAATCCACATTTCAGGTCTTTTGGATGAAAATTAAGCCTTCCTCGTATTTTGTGTCTTTTAACCTGAGTATGAATGCTTTCTCAAGGGTGATATGCCAATTTTGATTATTAGGAATCCAGTCAGTTATCTTTATCTCCTAAATCTGCTGGTGCACCTAAAAACTATCACTTTAAGTAATTGTCTCAATTCATCCTATTATATGAAACTTTATTCCTGTTAAAAGAAACAAATTCGTCAATATTTTACTCAAAGAACCTCTTTAAAGCTCTAATCCACATTTCAGGTCTTTTGGATGAAAATTAAGCCTTCCTCGTATTTTGAAGGAATGCAGGGACAGATAAAAAGATACCTACAATCCGGTCCCACTGCACCAAAGGACTGCATCTTCAGATTTATATCAATCAAATATTAATTGATAAAACAAATGCACATTCATTTACACCAAGAAAATAGGAGATAAAAATAACAAGATTATATGACAACTTTTCGTGTTTGTCCTCCAGCAAACATGGCCGCCGATTTGTGATGTCCTGTCCTAATGGTGTCGGACCACTTGCGCCCGGACCACTTGCGCTCCGGTTAAAATTCGAGCCACTTGCGCTCGTGTTATTTTTACCTGATTTCGGCCGGAGCATTTGCGCCCCTCATCATAAACGTACCTATATAATATGCAGGGTGGTCCATAAGTAATGGTACAGAGCAAAATAGCAGATTCTTTAGGTAAAAAGAATAGGACTTTCATGATGCCATATTGTTATTTTAGACGCTTATTTTCCATCTACAGGGCGTCAATGTTTAAAATGATTCTTTAAATAACTTTTGAATAAATGAATCTTTTTGTATAAGATTTAGTGATTGGGGTTTTTGTCTAATGTGTGTAATAGAGGAAATATTCCAGAAAAAGTTATGCAGTTAGATACACATATATTATAATAAATGCAAGAAACAGTACAAAAAAAAAACTGTAGGTATATAAAAATTTCTGGTAAAACAACATATGACAAAAATATATAAACAATATTTTAAAATGTCTGAATTTACCAATGATAGTTATAGGGCGAGGAATAAAAACAACAACATTAGTTTCCTGTTGGGTACTTCCAATGTCAACATGTACTGTGTATAGCTGATAGAATTGTTTGCTGCAACTCTTGAAAGTTCCATCCACCAAAAATGTTTTTCCATTGGCCATGGCCTCTTTTCCTAACTTAGTCCCAAAAATTCATATCTTGTCTCCGCCATTGCCATCTTCAGCTAGAACAAATGTTGAATTGTCCTCAAATGTGAATATTTTTGACGGCCAAACTATGTTGTGACAATCCTCGGGATCCTTTATTCATTGCTTTGGATCTGTGACGATTGAGACTTGACTTCATAGATTGAAATTTGGGAATTGTGGTGACAAATTCCAAACCACGGTCGTACAGTTGCTTTACCTCAGACTCATATATGGACGACATTGGCTTTGTAATGTTTTCTTCTTCTCGAGCCCTTTTCTTGACGGCGGATATACATACGTATACTTCATTTAGTGCCACATCAGGTTTACTTACATGTGTGATCAATTACTATCATTTTCACAGTTTCTTCATCACCCACACTAAAAAGTCTACCACGACATTTTCAGCTTTGTCTTTTGTGCACGTCCAAGTTTTACTATCACCTTTAACACTTTTAATTGGGTATCGGTAGCCATTATGCAATGCACAAGGCTTACCTTTCGTAGTCTCAATAATTTTTAGCTTTTCTTCCATTCTGAATCAACCTTACAGAGATACTGTTTGCAAAAGTAAAAGATGTCTTCTTAAATATCTCTATTCAAAGCTAAAGTAGTTACTTATCGAAGCTAAACAATATGCTTTTGCCTCGTGTCTGTCTGCCTTCGAAATCCTTGGCACGCGCCTAAGTCTACAGCTCTTCATCAACATTGCTTAGAGTGGTATGTGTCAAAAAACAATTTACGAATCACTGAACCGATTTTATTGAACCCGATTTGTAAGTTTGATCAGGTACCTACATGCCCCATCAAAATATGTTTCTAGCTGTGTCTGGCATGTAAAAAGATTATTTTGTTTGCACTCGCTTCGGCGGTACATGTACTAAAATTGGAACTATAGGCGTATGATTTTAAGAAGTTTGGTATAAAACCCAGAAAAAATATAACTACACATCATAGAATACATCAATCTGTTTACTGTTGTTTTAACTCGAAACAAGTTTATGGCTGTGTACAACTGTAATAACTTTGAACAATGGGACACGAAACGTGTAAGAAAACCGCCGTTGGCAAAGGAATCAGACCTTTTCCGGGGTATTTACAATTCTTGCTCCCTTCCGGTAAACTGGGCCGCAAATCGCCTGGAAGAAGCCGCCCAAATCGGTATCACTGTTTGCCGTTCACAGTTCCTACGATCCACATCCCGCCCCTTCTCCGGACAAGAGCGGCCCAATAGAGATTTTACACCAGTTCGGCAAAGGTAATAAATCCATTGTAGACGTTGCGCCGGCGATTTTCACTAGAAGAGGCGCCCCCCGCGGTGTCCCGACTGCCCCGGCGAGAAACCCATTTGTACTTGGGATATTCGGTTTTATTGTTCGTGGTCCAGACGGATCTCGGCGTGAATAATGCCGGCTGGCGCCTGTGCGAAACAATTAATAAGTAATACTGTAAATATTTGAGGGCACGACAAGACGGTGCATGCGCCGCGACAGGAAACGCTTACGGATAACAAATAATATATTGTTTGCGTGAGGTGGCATAATCCCAATTTCCATATTGTGTATAAGCGACACACGTACGCGAGGAATGGTGCAGGAATTCGAATTGTGAGAGAAGTCTTCCTAGAGCGCTGTAGCTATATTATTATGCCATTTCCCCCTGCGAGTTTGGTCGTTTTTTTACTTGTTAGTGGATACCGTAGTTGGCCGATGGCATAATAGCTGTTTACATTGCCAGATGCGAAAGTGCACTTTTTTTACCGAGGTACCGCCAAGGCCAAAAAAGAGCTTACGCATCCTGCTACCGACAATTTCATAAGGTCATTTGCTTAATGACCCACCCACCTAATTTATTTCAATTTTTTTTTCAATGTTTAATAATAAACTATATTAAAAAAATGCAATTATATTTTTATGCAAAAGTTTCCCAATTACTACTAATGGAGTCAAGATTACTAATAATAAACTGAGAAAATAGTCCACGTCTTGAAGTGGAGCGGGAGAATGCAACGAAAGGGGCAAAAACTTACAGTCTCAGCTCCACAAATACAGCTTTTTAATATCAACTGGGTACAAATGTTTCAACCCTCCTAGGGGGTCATCTTTAGCAATGTAACATTATAGAAAATTCAAAGCTTTTTAGACGTAGTCAAATTTATGTACACGCGCGGCCTCCACTAGGCATGATAAATAAGCAAGAAATCAAGAATTTCGGGTAAGTGCGGCAACGTTGCGCCAATTCCATGCCTTCCCAAATCAACAACTTCCCCTACATTCCCTCATACCGACACCGACCCGCTCCTCCCCGTAGAAAATAAAAATTGCGATACGTCAGTCCACAGAATAGGGAGGGTTCGTCAGTCAACGAAAATAGGTTAATAAATCGCCGCATTATCATTTAAAGTTTTACACAGTTTCTTGGTGTTTTGAGATTCACATAATGTGAAATTATGCGGATTTCTTTGATTGTCAAAGTGGTATTAGTTAAATAAGGGATAATATCTAAGTATAATTGTGTTATTATAGAAGAATCTCGTAGTGGTTTTTTACATTGGTTTATTACACTTCTTTATCTTAACCGCGAACCAAACCTTTGGTCTATTTCAATTTTTAAACTTTCCCGTCCTCGGGTGAATTTCTGATGCTTCCTGGGCCCCCGAAAAATCGAGAAATGAGCAATTTCCAGTAGTGGTTTCAGATGATTTTCCGTCGGTTTCGTTGATTCTACAGCCGTCCCGTTTCTCGAAAGTGGTTAATCGTGAATCGGGAATTTCTCTTAGATATAGGATTTTCGAGGTTCTTTTTGGTACCGGAGGAAAGTACGACACCCAATTAAGAGATTTACCACCTTTTTCGATTTTTAGAACGGCTCTATTCGAGGTTGTCGAAAGACTTTTGCGAAAAAAGCCACCACTGTCCGTGGGCAGGGTTATAAGATTTTCCACTATTATTCAGGGAATCTAAGGCCAACCTAACAGCGCCAAATTTACTGTTTTTTGCACTGTAACTGGCAATGTCACGTAAGGTAATGTCGCGTAATAAGATGTTAGATTCGCGAGAGAGGGGAGGGGTAATTGCAACGTTGTCAGTTGAACGCCTTTGCGTCCGCACGTATTGGAACGATTTAAGGGCCGCGCGTGTACTTATGCGAACGTGTAAAATTAATATAAGTAATAATTTTGTGAAAAGGCTTAGCCAAAACTTCAAAAAACATATAGCTAACATAATATAGAGGAATCCTGTGCACGATACACTTACCCACGGTATGTCACTAACGAATCCGAAAACAAGGCAACTCTGCGCATCTACGTCAGTTGCGAATCACGAATTCAAAATAATGGACGGCTGCGGCTGTGTTTTACGATTTTTTATAGTTTACAGTTTAATGTGTCAAGAAAAATGTGTAAACAATTGACTGATCGTCGGTCCAGCTCGGCAGTGCTTTAAAATAGACCAAAAATGCTGGGATGTGCAGTCAGCGTTTGTCCAAATAATAACAGAAAAGTAAGGGAACGAGATTTCCCAAGGACAATAATCTTGTCAAAAAAATGGATTGCTGCATGCCGCAGACAAGACAGTATCAATTTGAAAAATGGTAAGGTAACAGATTATTTATAGAACACATTAAAAATAGGGGACTCAACAGAGTTTATGCCTGGTTTATAAAACAAATAAAATAGAATGTGCAATAAAAAATTAGCCTTGTTATGGTTAAAGGGAATTATTATTTGATCCCTATTTTACTCACTATTTAATATGTTGTTTTGTTTGTTGTTTAACTAAAAACTAAGCATTAGTTGTGCAGGTTGTGCTTGTGTCGAGGCTTGTGTGCATTAATAATTGGCAAATAAGGCTTTAATTGGCATAAACCGACATAAACACTGGAAGGAAAAAGTTATATTTTTGGTAAGGCTTTGAATTTTATTTATCAATATCTTTGTCTATAACAAGTCATCTGTAAAATACTTTTTTTCGATGGAGAGTTTGTGTCGATAGAATCCAAAACTTAGTTCAGGATTACCTTACTTACAATAAATGTATTATTTAGATACCTATGATATTTTTTTATTGTCTACCAATATACGGTCTTTTAAAAGAAAAATCCTGTTAATTTAACAAAATATACATCAATTTTATTTGCATGCATACGATTAGCTAAAACGCAAAGAAAACAAATTATTTGTAAAATTATAATTATCAAATTAAATGTGTTTTTATCAACAAAATATTCATTCATTTATCTAGTAACATAATCTACATATTTTTAACAACATTTATTTAAAGGAAAACGTTTAAAATAAGCAAAAACCCATAAAAAAGTATCTATTGCTGTGTAAAACATATTATGGAGCTATTTAAATTCTGATTCGCAAATGACGTCACAAGATGCTCAATGACATACCGTGGGTCCTAAGTGTATCGTGATCTTGACTTAAGGATATTACGTTGTCGCAATGATCACAAAATTCCTAATTCGTATTTCCTTCCTAATTCCTTCTAATTTGTGATTATTGCGACGACGTTATACCAATGTCAATAAAATATATTAAAATTTTAATATTTTATACATATTGTATATTGAGTCCAGGAAAAAATACTTTCATTTTGTTGCTTTTATTTGATAGTTTACTTAAATTTCTTGATCTCCCGCCCAGCCTACATGCTATTTCAAGTAGGTAGTATTTCATGCTAGTTCAGAAGTAATGTTGACTTAATGGGAAAATTTGGTAACCACTTGACTTAATGGGAAAATTTGTTAACCACTTGAAAAGTACTGTAACCATTTTGAGCAATTGAATCCAGTAGGGACGTGCTTCCTTTTACCTTGTCAAAATGTGAATCTAGGACCGGCTAAGATTTTTTATACCCCTGGATTTTCGCTAAAACTACTTAGCGATTTTTTTTATTTATAAAATCTGACACTACAATATTAATCTGGACATTTCAAAACCCTCATATATCAAATTTGAACAAAATTATACCGGGAGTTTTATTGCCAAATTTCGGCATGGAATTACCTCAAAACAAGATCACTCAAAATGTTAGGATTTGGTTTCGTTAGAACTGTCTTGGTATACTCTCCGTTTCAATTCACTATCTATTCATCCGTGAAATGTCGTCTATGTAGAAAAGTACTAGCAGTTTCCATTGATTGCATTATCTTGAATGAAAGCGCTTGGGACATAAACCGCGTACTTTATATGCAGACGAAATTATCTCACATTGTGAAGCCCATATAAACAGGGAGGCTTCTGAATTAAATGCGTACGGTCAAGTCAATTAAAAGTCTGAGGAATAATAATAACTGGAATGTCTCCGTATATTCCCAATTAAGCAATTTTAACCCTAATTAGAAGGAGTCGCCCCATAACTGCTGGGACTTGTTTTTACATACGGCGAAGTCTGGTCTTTAGAAAAAACAAACAAATTCCACTGGTAACTTAAGTAGGTAAGTATGTACTTTGTTACTAGAATTATTACTCCGTAAATTTCAAGAATTAAAGATGAATCCAGATTGCATAAACTTTTCAAATTATGTTCCTACTACTACAATATCATTCATAATTTAATTACGTAAGGATACCTAACCTTTACTAAAATAAACTGCACCGATATTATTTTAATTAAGGAAGATAAATCAATATGCGGGCAATTTGATTAATAATAAATTATTGTTTATAATATATTCGCATTATCTCCAGTAAAGCCGCCAGCTGAATCTGCCGATAATTATTTTAAGTTCTAATTATAAATTTTGCTTGAATCTTTGGCCCGAATGTTTTATTGCGGAATTATTATCACGCGCAAACATGGCACTTCCCTTTGTAGGCCTCCGTAGCGTACCTGCTTCACCTTGAAGTTTATTATTTGGCCAGCAGAGATAGGTAGGTTTCTAAATTTAAAAAAATGGCGAGGTATTTCTTTTGGGATATTAGCGAACAGGTATATTTGGTTCAAGGTAAAAGAATCGTTGACTCGAGCGAATTTTTTTCGTATATACATACCTACTTCCCGAGTGCTGCCGCTTTATTTTGCCTTGTATTTACATTCATGAAATTTTCTTTGTTCAAGATGCGGAGACTGGAGATCACACGTCAGAGAGATGACCCAATTGCCTAAGTAGTAGCACAGAAAATCTATTAACGAGAGTAGGTATAGGGTACTAATCAAAATTAAGAGTTATAATTTTGTACTCATACGCAAGTAACTAATCGGTTTTCAAATAGGAAACCCTTAAAAGCCCTGTATTCGTTACCTCCTATAGGATTAAAATTAACTTTGATTAGTACAGAAATTTTAATTGGCGGTAGGTTTCGACCCCAAAAGAGGTTTGTTTTTGAAATTTTTTTAATCACCGAAAATATGGCAAAATTGCTATTATACTTTGAAAAATTTTTAGTGCCACTGGTCCACGCTCGCTGCTGCCGATAAGGTGGTGGTAAACAGCCTTTCGGAATCCAGCGCATCGCGCATCTTCCTCGGGTGTGTAGCTGCGAATGAAATGAAAAATAGCCACGATACTGCAATACAAAATCTATTCAGCGAAGAGTGGAAGCATGTATTAGGAATGAAGGACGATATTTCAAACAACTTCTGAGAAAAAGTTACGTCGTTAAGAAATGGAGAGCTGAAAACAAATTAGTGAAGTGGGAAATAATGTGATTCATACTAAAACATTGTGAGTGCTTCTAAACTAGGTGAGTCTTGATATTATTATTGTTTATGTGGGAGGTGTGAAAATTTGCAAAATTTTACAGAGTTTCGAGGAATTATCTTACTGTATGGCAACGCTGTAGTAGGAATATATCGCTTTCCGATTCGCCTTGTATGTCCTGGAAATTCTCAAATAAATAATCTAAATTATCAGGGTGATTCATGGGTCCATGGGATCATTTTACTTATAAACATTATTAGGTACAGTTAGTCAGAAAATGATTCTGCGAAACATCTGCTATATTGATATTATCAACATGGGTTTGTTTCATGCACTGCACCCCATATTTTTAAATTATTTGTTGATAATATAAAATACAATTCAAAATTTTTCTTTTCTTCAAAGGTCACCAAAATAGGACACCGGAAGTTGCATATTTTTGAGTATAGAAGTGTCTTGGGCAATTTAAAAAAAGATTTATTTTCAAATATATATACCTAATATGCTTATACTTATTGAAAATTTCCAAATTGCCGTCCTGCGTTTCGACATCTGGCATAGTCAAACCCGGGAAAAAACGATGTAAGGCCAAGAAAAGTCCAAGTCGCAGCCACCGAAGATTCCTAAAAGTTCGAATTGGGTATTGGAGGAATTCCAAATGAGTCTATAAATAAAGAAAAAAATTCGAAACAGCCTCAATATCTTGCCATCACGTCGTGTAAGTTGTTCTTAACTGGTGTAGGTACATTCTTTAAACTGGTAATTTATTTACTGAATCAAGTTTTCCACAGCTTCCGTCCTTGTCGCTCTTTCGTCTTCGCGAAATTCCTATACGTATAGGTACAGTCGCGGACAGTTGGTATCGAACGACCTGAAGAGGTTTCTCGTGGCTATCGTTACAGGGCGCGCGGAGACGGCAACAGCGCGCGCCTTCGGCATCGGATGGTTCGAACGGGTGTCTTGTTCCGAGAATTCTTTGCAAGCGATTAAGCCGATGTCACCGAAAGGGTTAAAAAAAATTAAGGAATCAGTATTAAACTATTTATTAAAACAGTTCACAAGTATACAGTATGATTTTTTAAACTACCACCGCGATTTCCTCGCTTATTTTGCGCCCTACAAAAAAAACATGAGAAACAAAAAGGTGACAATTTTGGACAGCTAAGTGGCCCTGAAAAAGTAATCAACATCCATGGTCAACTTGTCGCGCAATATAAAAAAACCTCCAATTGAGCAAAATTATTAAATAGCCGTAACATACCTATTTATTTTAAGATACCGAAGAAAACTTTTATATTGAAAATTGATGGCACTGAGAAGCTTTATGCAACTGGGTGCTCAGATAGTTTCTGAAAATTACACAGGCTCTTCGGCTCTGTTGAGGCCATTGTTTTAGTTATTAAAGGCCATTGTTTTAGTTTATTAAAGTAGTTATTTGGCTCCCTACTGAAAAATCTTAAGAAACAAAAACGTGTAAATTTTAGATAGTTGGTTAATGTTAAAAAAAGAAGTCGGTATCCATGGCCAACTTTTCGCGCAATACCAAAAAAAAACTTAAATCAACAAGAATCTGAAAACAATCAATTTATTTTGAAAGTCGAGGGAAAATTTTAATTGGAGATTAGCGGCAATTAGATCACGCAAGAACATTGACAAAAGAAAATTTTCATACAATTTGTACTAGTTTTCCCGCTAATTTGTTTAAAGTGTGAAGTCGAAATAGCAATTAAAAACATCAACAGTTATTCAAATTAAAGACAAATTTTCTCATATTAAAGATCTTGTTTGATCAAAAAAAAATTAAATAAATTGATAGTTTTGTTTTCACATTTTTGTCGACTTGAGTTTTTTTTGTATTGCGTGAAAAGTTGGTTATGGATGCCGATTTATTTTTTAACATCACCTAGCCGTCTAAAATTGCCATATTTATTATGCTTATATAAGCTTACTTACATAAAAAAAATATATTTAATGCAGTGATAGGGCCAAAGCGAAAAATGTTTTTCAAATAAATCAAAGTGTGCCAATTGTTTCTAAAATTGGTAGTATGGAGTATCCTTTACTTTTGAACAACTTTTCCTAGCAACTTATTTCCACATAAGAAATGTTAGCAAAGTTTTTATCAAGAGTAACTTTTTGCGGTAAAATTAAAGATAAGAAAGTGTTCCTATTCAACACCTCTTCTGTGGACATACTGTATATACATAGTGTATTTGGAAATGAAAGGAAGGTTTATGGCTTATTATAAATATAAATGCAAATTCTTTATCAGAGGCTCGAGAGTCCGTCATAAAATACTACATAACTCGCCCGAATATTAATTTGCGTATTTATCCTCATCAGATTTTTAGCAAAAGAGCACGCCACTGAAATGGTCGAATTTTCCTTCTCAATCAATATTTATGGCCTCCTTTCATTTCCAAATACACTAAGTATAGTTGTCAGCGGTTTTAGACATTAAGTTAATAAATATTTTGCGTTGCAACAAAAATGTATTTTTATGTTATAATAAAAAAATATGTAGTAACACTAAAAATATATTTAGCTAATAACCCTAGAATTAAAAAAGTTAATTAAAAGGATTTTCATAAATTATTCTTTTCTTTGCAAAATAAGTATTTGTTCCAACATTTAGTTGTTAGGTCTCGTAGTCCTAAACATAAATGATTATAAAATAAAAGGGGTGTCCCTTTTATTTATTTTTTCTTATTTTTGAAGAAATTGGTCAGAAGTTTTAATAAATTGGTTTTCGTGGTGCTGCAATGCTCCATTGTTTCTCATAAAATGCCCTTCAACAGATAAATGAGATTAGGGGGTCACAGACATAAAATTACCCTTGTAACTTAATAGAGAGTTATTGCAGAAACTGTTTTTGGCATTAAGCAGTATTTAAGACGACCTTATTTGAATACTCTCATACGTTATTTATGATTCTGACAATAGTTATTGCAAGTCGTAATTTATGTATCCAAATTAAGGGCTTGTTTACGTTTACTTTATTGTTTTGTATTTCTACACTTTCACTAGAATATTATGTGCTTTTATAATTTTGCTCCGGAAAAAACTGGGAAAACAGCCAAATAACCACGGAACACCAAGGTGAAAGACTAATGAAAACAAACAAGGTGCAAACGCAAACAAGCAACGAACATTTTAGGTTAAGTCCTACTTTCACAGAACACTAGCGTTTTCTGACAAATCAGAATTTATTTTAAGAATTGTGACAAATAAGGTAAAAATAACGTATATTATGGTATACACAATAAACAAAAATAAAGGAAAATAACCTTATTATGGACGACCTTATGTCAAACTACGACTGCGCATGCTCAAATGTCAAAATAACGTCAAAAAAGAGCGCGACGTTATTTATTTCTGCAATAACTCTCTATTATTTAAATTGCATACCTTTATCAATAACATCAGAAGACACACAGCAGGGACACGTGTCAAGCTTTACACACCTCCCTGGACCTCAATGTGATTACCTGGATAAAATAAAATAATTTCAGGTGATTGAGGACTTCCACAAGCTGGATATAATGATTACGAAGTTTTATTAGAACCACCGACACAGGAAGAATCCGAAAAAACTATAAACCCATTAAAATCTTTATGACTATAACATAATTAAATAAAGGCAAGAAATCAAATGCATTTTCCATTATTATATTATATGTATATTAATATTTAGTATACTCACCTTGGGATAGGATGACTTTCTGAACTCTCCTGCTCATCGAATCTATGAGTTGGCAGCAGAGATCATGGGTTACGACTTCATCCCACGTTTGTTGAATCTTCTGCCAAAGTGCCTCCCTATTTTCGGGTACGAAGTTCTCCATTGTCCGCGCCATTCTGCCCCACACATTCTCAATGGGATTCAAGTCAGGACTCTTCGCCGGCCATTGCAACTTTTCTACGTTGTTTTCGGTGAACCATTCGCGAACTATTCTTGCTGTATGCACAGGAGCGTTATCATGCTGGAAAACGAAGCCATCGGGATACATTTCCGTTGCAGTTGGTAACAATCCGCCTTCGAGTATCTCGCAATAGCGAGCTGCTGTGAAGCGGTCGTCGATTCTCCAACAAATGCCAGGTCCACGGTAGCTTATCCAGGCCCATATGTTGACGGAAAAATGCCCACTCCTTTTCCTGGGTGACACAAATCTTTCGTCATATCTTGAACTCACCGAAGGTCTATATACTCGCACTTTGCCATTGTAATGGCTTTGAAAGATCTTTTCGTCGCTAAATATTACCTTCTCCCAATAATGTGGCGGTAAACGCTGAAACTCTCGGCATATCTGCAACCTGACTTCCTTATCAGCCTCGGTCAGCTGAATTTTGTTGCTGGCCGTGCGAGATTTCAGATTGGCTGCATCTAATCTCCTTCGGGCAGTTCTAACACTTGCTGGAAATTGTGTTGCAGATACTGCTTCAACGGCGGATTTAAACGGATTTGCAAGGCAAAAATTAGCTAGTTGCTCATCTTGTTGGTCAGACGTAATTTTCACATTTCCTCCTCTATGTATGTTTTCCACGCTTCCGGTTTCGTCATATTTCTTCTTTATATTGAAAATGGTGCTTTTAGATACACCAAATTCTTCGGCCAGTCGGGAAATAGCCCAACCATTTTCTAGTTTGGCGATGATACGGTGCTTGACGGATTCACTCAAACGAGGCATAACGAACACTGTTAGTTACTCTCTCGAATTAGGATACTGACTAAATAATTTTAGCCCACCCACCTTAGTATTTATACAAAGGGCTAGGAGCAGGTATAATCGATATTTTCAAAATCTACATCCAATTCAATATTACAATTATTAAGTTAATCCCCTAAATTTAGTTATATTAAGTGCAGGTAGGTATAATTAATAAATACCTATTTAAAAAGATATAAATATCTATGCTAAAATATTTCAACTCAGGTAATCCGATAATCCATTAATTTTGTGCCATACATTTTCTAATTAATATTAAGAGCCCCCATATCTACTTTTAAACATATTATACAAATCCTTGAAATCTTTAATTTTTGAGATAATCGCTTGATCTGTTTTTTGTCCGAAAGGACTTCAAAAGCCGCTTATTTTAGCAATCCTGCCATTTTCAAATTGCAAATCCAGGGCCGGCTACGATTTTTTTATTCCCCCGATTTTCACAAAAACCATTTAGCCATTTTTTTATTTAAAATCTGACACCACAGCGTCAATCAGGACAGTCGAAAACCCTTTATATACCAAATTTGAACAAAAAATATAGAGAGAGTTCTATTCTACAGGATGTCAAAATTGAGCAAAATAGGAAATTTAAAGAAACCTCTTCAGGCATCTCTGGCGAGTCAAGTCATAAAAATTCAGCATTTTCAGATGGGGCAGAGAAAAATACCCTGTATTGAATCTTTGCACACCAACACTTTGAGTGGTTCTGTTGACAATTAAACTATTTTGACGGGATTCCATGGCACACTTGACTCGCCAAATGCCTGTAAATTTCCTATTTTGCTGAACCTTGACATCCTGTAGAATAGATCTCTCTCTGAATTCTTTGTTCAAATTTGGTATATAAAGGGGTTTTAGGGGGATCCTGATTAACGCTGTATTGGTAGATTTTAAATAAAAAAACACTCAAAAATCGTAGCCGGACCTGGATTTGCCTTTTGAAAATGATAGGAAGGCTAAAAGAAGCGATTTTTGAAGGCCTTTCACACAAAGAATGTTCAGGGATTATCTCCAAAAATAAAGATTTTATTAATTTGCATATGTTTAAAAGTAGACACCCTGTATATTAAATTATTGTTTTTGAGAAATTCTTCGGAATTCTATTGTGGCTCAAATTGACTATGGATTTACCTAATTTCATATTCCTAATTAATACAGGGTGCTGGCAGCAAAGGAAGGAAACTCGAGAAAAAGCAACTTTTATTGTGGTGTTGATTCTAATCTCAGCCTTGATATTTATTATTTTTTTATTTCATTATCATAAATACTAGACGGTATAGTAACATGATAAAATAGTACGAAATATTAAATACCAACACTGGGGTTGGAATTATTACCAGCACAAAGTTGCATTTTCCTCGAATTTTGTTCCTTTGCTGTGAGAGGCTGGAGGCTGTAATTTGCATTTTATGGTTCTATTTTTAGCAGACCGGCCGGCTGCAGACTCCAGCGCGATGTTGCCGTCTCCGCGCGCCCTGTAACGATAGCCACGAGAAACCTCTTCAGGTCGTTCGATACCAACTGTCCGCGACTGTACATACTCGAGTATACAAAGGGTGAAACACAACACAAATATATAATAAATATAAATAAAGAACCCCAGGAAGGAGCCAAAGCTCTATATGGGCATTATAAAATACGTGAGACGGAAATCGCCCTGTATGGAGACTGAATTTTGACAAAATATTTTAATATTTGACAGTTGTCACGGTGGTTTGTGCTATTAGATATTTGTGTAGTTCTTCGATAAGTACTTTTTGGAGATCTTTTATGGTTAGCTGTGCAGCTTGCGGCTATTTCGTGACTACCAGAACAAAATGTTTGGGAGATAACTTTCCATCGGTAAGTACCTACTTTTGTAAACCGGAAACGGCATGCCGCCATATGCAGAGACTGGACCGGTCCAGCGTAAAGCCCACATTTGCTCCTTCCTGGGGTTCTTTATTCATAGGTTTTGCCACAGATTAAAGGAGACTTGGACCGACACTATATTAGCAGAGTTCGGCAAAAGTTTGCCATATAGAAACCATTGTCGTCGCAGCAAAAAGAGCAAATGGAGAACTAATGCCGAACTCGGCTATTGAAGACCCGAGCATGAAGTTATTTTTAATTGTTCTTTGCGGACTGGAGTGGCGCTACTCGACGAAAAAAATGTCGACTTGTTATTATAAGCACGATACACTTACTCACGGTATGCCATTAACGAATCCGAAAACAGGGCAACTATGCGCATCTACGTCAGTTGCGAATCACGAATTCTAAATAATGCATTGTGTTTAATGGCGGCTGCGGTTGTGTTTTACGATTTTGTATAGTTTACAGTTTAATGTATCAAGAAAAAAGTGTAAACAACTGACTGATCGTCAGTCCAGCTCGACAGTGCTTTGAAATAGGCCCAAAATGCCGGGATGTGCAGTCAGCGTATGTCCAAATAATAATAGAAACAGTAAGGGAACGGAAATTAAGTATTGTAGATTTCCCAAGGACAATAATCTGGTAAGGAAACAGATTATTTATAGAACAGAGCATTAAAAATAGGGGACTCAACAGAGTTTATGCCTTATACAGCAAATAAAATAGTATGTGCAATAAAAAATTAGCCTTGTTAAAGGGAATCATTATTTGATCCCTATTTTACTCACTATTTATTTTGTTGTTTTGTTTGTTGTTTAACTATAAACTAAGCATTACTTGTGCAGGTTGTGATTGTGTCGAGGCTTGTGTGCATTAAATGGTAAATAAGGCTTTAATTGACATAAACCGACATAAACACTGGAAGGAAAAAGTTATATTTTTGGTAAGGCTTTGAATTTTATTTATCAATATCTTTGCCTATAACAAGTCATCTGTAAAATACTTTTTTTCGATGGAGAGTTTGGGTCGATAGAAGCCAAAACTTAGTTCAGGATTACCTTACTTACAATAAATGTATTATTTAGATACCTATATGATATTTTTTTATTGTCTACCAATATGCGGTCTTTTAAAAGAAAAATCCTGTTAATTTAACAAAATATACATCAATTTTATTTGCATGCATACGATTAGCTAAAACACAAAGAAAACAAATTATTTGTAAAATTATAATAATTATCAAATTAAATGTGTTTTTTAGCAACAGAATATTCATTCATTTAGTAATATAGTCTACATATTTTTAACAACATTTATTTAAAAGAAAACGTTTAAAATAAGCAAAAACCCATAAAAAAGGATCTATTGCTGTGTAAAACATATATGGAGCAATAATTTAAATTCTGATTCGCAACTGACGTCACAAGGTGCGACAGAGATAGGCATATGGATGCGCAATGACATACCGTGGGTAAGTGTATCGTGATTATAAGTTATAGAGGGATATCTGTGTTTATATGTATGTCAGTTTCTGACGTTTAAGTTAAAGTTTATTACCAATACGTTCTTTTACGGAAACGAATTCTCTTTACGGTCAATATTTCGTAGTTTTGTCATATTAACAGAGTTTTGATCGGTAGAATTTTGTTTGTGAAAACTAACATTTCCATGCACACGAAGAAAATCGTATACACAGACCATTACGTGAATTGCAGAAGAATAAACACTATTTTGGAATACACTATATGAAGAAGAAACTGAAAAATCTAATATGCATTCTATACTTACTGCATCTAGCCATGGACTTCATTTCAAACCAAAAGGTTTCAACATACTCTTGCTTGCTTTTTAGACTCTCTTTTTATAAAAAAAAATATTCCATGTAAACTTGTCAAATTAAAGGGACATAACAAACATCATTTTATATTGTTTTGGATATTAAATTCGTTGTAACAGACACATTTGAATGTTTTTATTTTATAAATGATTCTGCAACAATGGTGTTTTGACATTAAACTACCCTGTCCATTTTTTTCGTCGTGTGGCGCCAGTGGCGATCGCTTGAAACAGCGCTATGCACAGGTCTTTAATATGTCTTTAATAATGTGTTGATCCAGAGGAGACATAGATGGTCAGAGAGTCAGAGGTAGATATTATTGAAATCGTCCGCACCGGTTTATAGGAAGGTTAGGGCATTCCCCCACTCTTGAACAAAATCAAAGGCTGTCCCTTTGCACCGGCAACATCGCGCGAAGGTGCCGCTCTCATCAGTTGGCCTTCAGCTTGATGCCAGTGGCGTATCAAAAGGAACAACACGCGAATTGAAAACCGAAACAAAGTAAAAACACAAACATTAAACAAAAATGCGATGCACCAACGTACTCCACAAAAGTTCCGTTATTTCATTGCACAAACATTCTTACCGAAAACAGCCAAAACAACATAAATATACGCCATAAACAAAGTACATGGCAAACACGTCTGTGTGCGCCTATGGCTAGAAGCGTTGTATATTTAGGAAGTTAACTAAATCGCCAATTCACGTGTAAATGCTACCAACTTAAATTCGCCCTTTCTCCCCCTTGCCTCTCTCACCCCCCTTCCCCCTTCCCTTCCCAGTCGTCGAATGTCCCAACCTTCCTATAAACTAACCTTGGTCCGCACAAAATCCTGGCACACCAACTTTGGAACGAAAACAAATTAAAACAGGTACATTGTAATGTCTTAAAATTCTTAGGACTGGATTGTAAGTTGATGTATAACCTAGGTATAAGGAGTGGTAAGTTTTTGAATCCTTCTACAGGTTAGGTGAACCTCTGGACTGGATGTTGCGTTCGTGGAACCATAGAATAAAAGCACAGAGGTAATGAGCAACGTACCAGCCGATGTCAACATGCCCAATGCGACCCGCTGAATATACATAAACAGTTTTTCCAGTTAGATTTTTCATCTGCTATATACAAAGTTGCATTCCAACTCCGGCCTGGATGACACCTATATACAGTGAGACTGCGGCTAGCTCGTCGTACTGTTTCCTCGTTTTCTTGGCTTCTTCGTTTTGGCGGGAGGATGGGCCTTGCTGGGGCAGATCAACTACACCAATAGGAAACCATAGAAGCGGTTTCTAATCTTCGCGAGTTATACCAACTGGTCATGATCGGAGCCAATGAAATGACAAGAAAGGTGTCAGACCAGTGACATAGTCAGTGGCAGGATTTTAAATTCAACGATTACGATTGACACTGATTGGTCTGTGATTTATGTTGCACCCTTAGAATAAGGAAACTCTAAGGTACGATTATGTCTTTAAGTTTAGGAATCCTTGGTAATACAGCAATTTTAATTTTAAATTTCCAATTATGAAGAAGTTTGCCAGTTTGAAGAAGCCACTTTGGTGCATGGCCTCAAAAATTAATTTAAATTACAAAATTACTTACAATTACTTACAATTGATTATTATCCCCAAATATTTTAGTTTTGGCCGTCAGGGAAGTCTTTATTCAAAGTTGCAACAGGCCTTCAGTTAACACCACCACGACCTGAAAAGTATATCAAGTAAGTGTACTGGCCCCCACTGTACCTACTATACCTATAACTTGACAAAATATGTAAGTAAAGGTATATTATTTATTATACTGTGTAGGTATATAGATTTCTGAACGTCCTTACATATTTTATTCATTTGTAAAGCATAACAACTTGAAATTCATAAAATGTCAGAAATCCAGAATTCCAACTGAATAGCAACTGATCTGGCGGCATCTTGGGAGGATACCAAAGATTTCAAGCTCTCAATGGTTCGGTGGTTTTGAATATCAACGGTTTATATGTGCTTTGATAACACTATCTAGATAGTTAACGTTAATTTTTAATGACTTTTAGTATTTTTTGTTTAATTTAGAAAATTCCCGTGGCGGCCCACGATAGGACGTTGGTGCAGATGTTCAAGATCCGGCCCTGCATAACAGGCCGGCGCATTCTTGTGATGCTATCTTCCCCTAAGCGGCGCATGACCAAAACCGAAAGTGGATGGGGCAACAATGTGAACAAACGAGAGAAAAAAATAGGCAGCGGCATAGATTCCAGTCTCGCGCATTCCGAAAATATATACTTTTTGTCTTATTTTATCTCCAGTCGATCTGGAAAAACGCAAAACCGACCTTGAAAGCCATCTGTGTGAAAACTGATAGAGCTTGTGAATTGGTAAGTAAACTTTGACGATTTCGAAAATAAATGAACATGAATGAACAGAAAACAGGCCTATATGCCCGACTAGCGCTGAAGAACATCTAAAATGGCTATTATTTAAAATATATCAGACGACGACAAGAAAATAATCCTAGAAATGATTGAACTTGCAGAATATTACTTAAATAAATGGCCTTCTACGCATGACACGAATAGGTAAGATTTACGAGTAGAAGCAATGGGAACTATTTAGCCGTACACCCACTCAATTTAAAATGTGGACAAATAAATGCTGATAAAAAAAATTATGAATGGAGTATGAAAAGTGATACAGCTTGTGCCTTGGTAAGTAAATTTTGACGATTTGGAAAAGAAATGAACATGAATGAACAGAAAACAGGCCTATATGCCCGACTAGCGCTCAAAAACATCTAAAATGGCTATTATTTAAAATACCTATATCAGATGACGACTCGAAAATAATCCTAGAAATGATTAAACTAGCAGAATATTACTTAAATAAATGGTCTTCTGCGCATGACACGGTTAGGTAAGATTTACAAGTAGAAGCAATGGGAAATATTTAGCCGTACACCCATTCAATTTAAAATGTGGACAAATAAATGCTGACAAAAAAATTATAAATGAAGTATGAAAACTGATAGAGCTTGTGCCTTGGTAAGTAAACTTTGACGATTTCGAAAATAAATGAACATGAATGAACAGAAAACAGGCCTATATGCCCGACTAGCGCTGAAAAATATCTAAAATGGCTATTATTTAAAATACCTATATCAGATGACGACTCGAAAATAATCCTAGAAATGATTAAACTAGCAGAATATTACTTAAATAAATGGTCTTCTGCGCATGACACGGTTAGGTAAGATTTACAAGTGGAAGCAATGGGAAATATTTAGCCGTACACCCACTCAATTTAAAATGTGGACAAATAAATGCTGATAAAGAAAAATATGAATGGAGTATGAAAACTGATAGAGCTTGTGCCTTGGTAAGTAAGCTTTGACGATTTCGAAAATACATGAACATGAATGAACAGAAAACAGGCCTATATGCCCGACTAGCGCTGAAAAACATCTAAAATGGCTATTATTTAAAATACCTATATCAGATGACGACTCGAAAATAATCCTAGAAATGATTGAACTAGCAGAATATTACTTAAATAAATGGTCTTCTGCGCATGACACGGTTAGGTAAGATTTACAAGTAGAAGCAATGGGAAATATTTAGCCGTACACCCACTCAATTTAAAATGTGGACAAATAAATGCTGATAAAAAAATTATGAATGGAGTATAATGTGAAGATAGGCCGTCCCATGAATATGAATTAGCCGTTCAAGGATTGTGACTTTCCGACGGCTTGTTTTTTAAGAGATATTCTGGTTACCAGGTAATAATAAATATAAAGAAGTTATGCGATAAATCTCTGCTGTGTTGGCAACCTCTTTATGGTCGGTCGTAAAGTGGATACCTATCCCTAGGGCAAATGCCGAAAAACGTGTGAAACAAAGGAAATTCATTCGGCCAGGAATAAAAGTTAAAGCAGTGGGTATTGTGTATAAGTTTTTGCATTTTGGTGCCAGATGATTATTCTTCAGTTGTATTATTTGGGATTTACTAGTATTTTTTTTTTAATTTTGACTCCAACATTTGGGCCATTTACCAACAATTGAACAGTTCCAATCACGAAGTGAGGTAGAGGCAAACAATAAACTAAAGAAAAAAGTAAATTAGGTACTGGTTAAAATGTTCAGAAGGAACGAGGTTAGGTCATGCATATTACAAACTGTATTTAAAACACTAATGTTACCTTGAGCAAATAAAATGAAATGTATCCCCAATCATCATTACTTATATGTTACAGCCAATAGTGGCGGTCCTAGGATTTTAACATGGGGGGGGGGGGCGACGATCAATGATCAGTTACACAAATTTAAGAAGGGGGGGGGGCAAATTTAATTTTTTTAATGAAAACACTGAGCCATGGTTGACAACCTATTTATTAGGTAGGTACCTATTCTTAACACAATAAAAACAGCAAAATAAAAAAAATTAACAAAAAAATTAAAACCGACTTCAAAAATTTGCCCGTATGCACACTCCACTAAAAATTAAAAAATATATACCAAAAAATATCACCGACTTCACAAATTTGCCCGTATGCACATTTCAACTAAAATTTTAGAAATATTTTTCCCTTTCTAAATTGAGTTATCTTTGGATTTGGTGACAGTCAAGGCAAGGAATTTAAATCTATTTAGATATGAATACATCATATCCTACATACATTATACCTTACTGTCACCGACTCCAAAGATGACTCAATTTAGAAAGAGAAAAATATTTCTAAAACTTTAGTTGAAATGTGCATACGGGCAAATTTGTGAAGTTGGTGTTATTTTTTGTTTTTTTTTTAATTTTAGTGGAGTGTGCATGTGCATACGGGCAAATTTTTGAAGTCGGTTTTAATTTTTTTGTTAAAATTTTTTATTTCTTATTTTTTAGTGAATTATTAAGAATTATCGAAATCGGTCCAATATAAAATTCCATCCTCTATTTGTCCACCCTTAGGATTGAAATTTTTGTTTTCAAATTTAATTTCTCTTCAAATTTAAATGTGACCACCCCTAAGGTAACCCCTTTCTAATAAAATAAGGATCATCCAAATCGGTCCAATATGAACTTTCATCCCCTATTTATCTACCCTTAGGGGTGGAATTTTTTTCTTCAAATTTAAATGGGACCACCCCTAAGGTAACCCCTTTCTAATAAAGAAAGAATCATCGAAATCGGTTCAATATAAAATTTCATCCCCTATTTGTCCACCTTTGGGGTGGAATTTTTTCTTTAAATTTAAATGGGGCCACTCCTAAAGTAATCCCTTTCTAATAAAAAGAGAATCATCGAAATCGGTCTAATATGAAATTTCATCCCCTATTTTTCCACCCTTATGGGTGGAATTTTTTCTTCAAATTTAAATGGGACCATTCTGTAGGTATACCCTTTCAAATAAAAAAGAATTGTCCAAATCGGTTTATAAATGACGGAGTTCTGAGGTAACAAACATAAAAAAACATACAACCGAATTGATAACCTCCTCCTTTTTTGAAGTCGGTTAATAAAAATTAAAATTCACACTAATAACAAAATATAAAAAAATGAGTCATCATTTAAAAAAGAAAAAAGAGAGAAAAAGAAAAAACACAACTTATCACATGATGGAATATTGAATATTGCATTGCTGTTTTTATTATTATTTGATGCAATAAGATCTGGTTATACAAATAGTCTAATAGTCTTTATTTATTAGACCGCCACTGCAGCCAAAGAAACCATATAACTTCAAACTAATATAAAGGAAAACAGCTTAATACATTTAATTAATAAGTACCCATCTACCCAAGAAAAACTGCACGAGAATATAAACGACTAATACCAAAAGAATTACACCAGGGCCGTAAATTAAATTATTATGGGTTCTTATTTTAAAAAGTCTCTGGGATAAACGGTGAATATAATTTGACAGATCACGCTGAGGCGGTGGCGTACATAGAAATTGGTCTCGAGGGGAGGGGAGGGGCTTGCAGATCTCTTAAAAAGGTGTATTTTAAAAGATCGGTATCTGATCACCAAAGTTTTAAGGAAAATTACTTTTTTTGATAATCCCGCACCGTGACAACAAATCAAATAATTTTTAAACCAAAGAAAAAATACATACCTATGCACATATAAATTTTAACACAAAGCTATACTTATAAGTAGGTAACAGCAAATTTACATATTAATATGGTTAAATATGATTCCTATTTTCAAGAAGAAATTCTTAGGTACGTACGTATACCTAATTATTAAAATATGCACTTTTACGATTTCTGTGAACGTTGCATTCACGGCAGAGGTATTTTGTTTATTGGACTCGGATTAAAACCAAATAATTTCAAAGAATGATTTATAGTACCTGTTAGTATAACTAATAAAGGTTGTCTTAGTAGCATATCGAGTAAAGAATTTTTGTGGGTTGATGAACAAATAGGTAGTCCACATAACCAACAAACATGAATGGTTAATTACCCTACACCCCTTAATCCCTTCTAGTAGCTGTAGAAGACACCGAAGTCTCCTACATCTCACCGCTTCTAACTAATATCAATTGGAATAAATTAACACCTAGCCGGATATACCGGATATCCGGTAGCTTAGTTGGTTAAGTGCCTACGGCCTACGGCCTACGGCCACAGTAGGACTCCCGGGTTCGAGTCCCGCCTGGAGTGCATTTTTTTCAATTGATATCCTTTACCTGATATGCCACTAAAACATCCTTTACCAAATAATTTCCTCGAAGGGTATTAAAACAAATTTTGAATAATTTAATAATTTATATATATATTTTAATATTTTTAATATATTTTTTTCGACATACCGAAAAGGTAAATCTCGCAAAAGTTAAAGTAAACCTACAACCGTTGACTGACGTTACGTGAGTCAACGCTACGACACTTTTTTCATCCCACTAGACACACTATTTCAAGTTCAATCTCGAAATTTGTTTTAAACTTTTTTATAATCTTAAAACCATAACTTGGCAACTTCAGACTTTCTTCGTAGGACCTTACATCACAGAAAATATATTCAGGACAGAAGGCTCCTTAATGACAGCTGTCAAATGGACTCCAACTTTTAAGCTTAATATTTTCCAAATGCATGGATATTGAGGTCCACTATTACATGCTGGCTGATCTACAAATTGGGAAGATTATATTTTAGGAAAATATCATTTCATTAAGAAATGCAATCTGCTTGTTTCTGGAGTCGGAAGTTGGAGTCCATTTGTTAAGGAGCTTTCTGTTGCGGAACTATTTTTTCTGTGCTTACATCTAAAACTAACCTGAAAATATCGAACGACAACATGACAACGGCGTTTTATTACGCTAGGTAAAGATGACAAGAGCTCTAGACAGTAGTTGTGGCTAATAAAAGACGTAACTACCTACCACCATCGCTGACAGCTCGGTTTTCGAATTATTTACGTAGAGCCCGCCTTTAACGAGTTTTCCCGTCATCCGACGCGTTTGTCGAACTCTGGTGGTCCCTTATTTTACGGCCCTTTAAAAGGCCTGTTGGTAATTTACGCTGTTTATTAACATGTTTGCCTGTAGCGCCACCGAACCACCCTTTTTCGGCCGTCGCCGACATGTGGGAATAATGCGGACGTACTGACGGATTTTTACCAAAATATTTTGGGCCGAAACACGGAGAGACCTCCGTGTGAATGGGCCCTTTTGATGGTTTGCATCAATGGGCCGAGTGCCGACGATCGTAAACAAATGAGGGGGTACGGGTAAGATGGATCTTTGCGGAACACCGTCACTTAACAACAATCAGAGCATCATGTAATTAGAACGAGGGTCCCTGTATTATTGTAGAATTGCACAAGAATGTACTTGCTTCTGGGGTACTACTAGTTTGGAGTATTGTGAGGGTGAGAATTATTATTATTATTATTATTGGGCTATTTTGTATTACCTAGAGTTCCTTTATAACAATGAGAGTCGAGTAATACACATCGAATTACTAAGTAGTATCTACCTACGGAAGGCAGCCAAACTTTAGTAAGTCACACGGAAAATAAATCAACCACATTCGTTTTGTGTCACTAGCAACGGTTATATGGCTTTATTATTTATTGTGCGTTATTTAAAATGCAATCTAGGGTACTTGTGTGCAAGCGTGTTTGTTTTTCGTGTAAGTTTTTAGTTTAATTTAATAAGAAACACATTTTTTCTACTTCAAATTCTTCAGTTACTTATTTTGACGTTTTCTATATACAGGGTGTCCAACTTTAAAACTGTACAAATCCGTAAAATCTTCATTTTTGGAGATAATCACCTAATTTTTTTTTGTTTGAAACGCCTTCAAAAACCGCTTCTTTTGACCTTCCTGCCATTTTCAAAATGCAAATCCAGGGCCGGCTGCGACTTTTTTATAGGTACCCCTGATTTTCACGAAAACCATTTAGCGATTTTTTTATTTAAAATCTGGCCACACAGCGTTGATCGGAACACCCCAAAACCCCCATATACCAAATATGAACAAAAAGTATACAGGGAGTTCCATTCTGTATGGTGTCAAAGTTGAGCAAAATAGGAATTTTAAAGACGTCTGGCGAGTCAAGTGTGCCATGGAATCCCTTCAAAACAGTTGCATGGTCAACAGGACTACTCAAATTGTTGGTGTGTAAAGATTTACTACAAAAATATACAGGGTATTTTTCTCTGAGCCATCTCAAAATTCTGAAATTTTACGAAACTTATACGGATCAGAAGTGCTCTGGAATCATTGAAAAAATAATAATAAATACAAAAGTAATCCATTTCTTTACAAAATGCCAACCAACAAATAAAAACAATTTAAATTATTGGACCTTTCTCAACAAAGTCACTGCCTAAGATGATACATTTTCTGCGCGTTTCCTGTTGTGGCACATCAGCCACATTAACTGATATGGACTTAGTGACTGGCAGGCTTCTGTATTTTTTAGATTTAGTTCGTTTATAGTATGTGAAGCGGTTTTGATATACTCGATTTTTGACCACTATAAAGTTCCAAAAATTCAGTAATTTGAGATGGCACAGATAAGAACACTCTGTATATTTTGTATTGGACCTTTGCACACCAATACCTTGAGTGGCCCTGTTGACCATTCAACTATTTTGAATTGATTCCATGGCACACTTGACTTGGCAGATGCCTTTAAAATTCCTATTTTGCTCAACTTTGACACCCTGCAGAATAGAACTACCTGTATATTTTTAATCAAATTTGGTGTATAGGCGTTTTGGGGTGTTCTGATAAACCCTGTGGGGTCAGATTTTAAATAAAATAATCGCTAAATGGTTTTCGTGAAAATCGGGGGTATAAAAAAAATCCCAGCCCGCCCTGGTTTGCATTTTGAAAATGGCAGGAAGTTCCAAAGAAGCGGTTTTTAAAGGCCTTTCAAACCAAAAAAAGTTTAGGCGATTATCTCCAAAAATGAAGATTTTTACGGATTTGTACAGTTTTAAAGTTGGACACAATGTAGATTCCTAAAGTTTTGCCCCTAAAAGTTGGTCCAACCTGTAGATTTGTATTTGGGCCTGGCTGTGAATGCAATATATCTCGAATATCTTCACGCCTACCGGCATCCCAAAAACATTGTTTCTAAAGAAAAATTAACGGTTGCCAGGATTCTACAGTTACCGTCCCATTTTTTCCCTCTAGCAATAACAATATTTCACTGTAATTTGTATATTCAGTCCATTTAGATTTAAGTAACGTACCGCTGAGACGTGCCACCGGCATATTTATGTCATCCGAGAGGCGCAACGAGGGTTGGACCAACCCTGTTTCTTGGAAGCCACCACCAGAGGTGGGTGGGAAACGTTTTGAAGAGCCGGCGTCGCAGATAAGGAAGGCTATCGGGCGATAAAAGAAGATCTGAATTAGTCTTTGCCGTCTTTCTGGGAATATTAAGATTAAGAGGATATATAGGTGCTATTATATACTTGCCAATATGGTTATTATAGCTACAAACAAGCAAACGAAGAAACGATAAAACTAGAAGAAAGGAGGCAAAAAATTTCCCATCATAATTCACAATTTTTAAGTTTTCTAACTTCCAGATACTCACATGTGACAATTAGAGGTAATGGCGGCCGCCCAATAAATGCAACCAGATTTTTCCTGTGTCACCTTTAGTAATCCTACAATTCCCATTACGTGGGCATTACGTATAAATAGGTACCTAGTTCAAAACAAAAATCGTATTTCGTAAATTTTAAATTATTAAGCAGAGAGCTTCAGTCAGGTCTTTTTTTAAATAGTTTTTATCTATGACTACAAGTTTGTTTTAAGTTTGTGAGGTACCTTGGGAGAGAAATAAAATACAAAAATTGTATAATGAACACCGAGAAAAACTACATCATTAGAGCTACTAGACCTAATCTTATTAGTCAATCCCGAAATCTGTGAAATTTCTTTGGGTAGATACATTCAACAAGGGAAGAAAGTTCAAGTATACATATTACAAATGGATTGAGGAACCTGGTAACAAGGTGCAATAGCGACAAATTCTTAAGACTCAATGTACAAAACGTGCGTGGTGATTCAACATTTTGACCCATAAAATGGCTTTTTCGATCTGTAGCGAGCAACACGCACAATTTTAAACTTTTGGTCAATACAAATTTTAATCTAAGGAATTACTCATATTTTAAGACAAAAATTATTTAAAAATATTTATCACAATGGCCGTTATTAGCATTTGCGCAAAAAGCCTAATAACGCCCATTGTGATAAATGTTCTTAAATAATTTTTGTCTCAAAATGTGAGTAATTGCTTAGATTAAAATTTGTATTGACCAAAAGTTTAAAATTATGTGTGTTGCTCGCTACAGATCGAAAAAAGCCATTTTATGGGTCAACATGTTGAATCACCACGTACGTGCTGTACATTGAGTCTTAAATAAGCAAAATCGGCACTGACATACCATACTTATTACTTAAATTCGTGGAGATAATTGCTGGAAATCAATTTCAACTATAAAATAAATTTGTTCCATTTGACAGTTACCATTTTCTGCATTTATAGACACAACATTGTCAAGTCCAATTTTTAGAAATCATGGAACCATTATTAATTTTTACTAACAGCCAAAGTACCTGTTACATTAATAGATTCTCCAATAAAATGGCATACTTGGCATCACTGATACCATTAGAATGAGGAAAGAATAGGCCTCATTTTGGAAAGTATAATCCTGGTTCCCATTACTTTAAACAGTTCCTGAGAAGAACTAAAAGAAACTAGTCGTTGCATAAGAGAGCGTAGTGTGGTCCCAGAACGGATCCCTGTGGCACGCCAGCGTTGCTTGCAAAGGTCGCCAGCACACGGGGCAATGTTTTGTCTCGAATGCGAGCGTCGACGCTCGTGCGGGGAGGACTTCCCTCTTCTTGTTTTTATTTTGATTTGTTCTTCTTCCATTCTTGGATGCTCCTCCGACCAGTTACTTTGTTATTTGTTATCGCGCCGACCGGTCATCCGGCAGGCAGGCAGACCAGAGCGCCGTTGCCACATCTGACGAAGTTTTTCCTCAGATGTGACAAAATAATGCACCACACGTGCCCCAGTACAAGTTGCATAATTCTAAAGCGGCATTAAACGTACTTGTATGCCTAGAAATTAGAAGTCTTGAAGGATACCACTAATCAACGCGCTCAAAATCTTTATTTAGATCCTGGAATGGACGTGGCTACATAAATATTACTTCAACGCCAGCCACCCATGCGATTTCTTTTTTGAAGAGAATTAAAATGAAAAATACACAAAAGTGACACCTAGGTAACAGTATAGGATTATTGTCTGGCTTGCAACAAACTTCTTATATGTAATTGGGGATGATTTCTGCTTTTGTCAGTGGAAAATTATTTGGTAGGTATTTCCCAAATGGTAAATAGTACCTACGCTTTTATCGGTCATTTCAGGTGCTAAAAATAACGATGGTAGCATTACAAATAGAAATAAAAGCCTAGATAAAAAATCGTATGATTTGTTAGCACGATCACGAGCAACTAAAATATGTTAATGTGCCTAGTATACGGCATGACCTAAAAATTCTTATTAAAACTAAAACAATTCTAGTACAGTAAATATTGAGACTAATGTAGTATGGATTATAATTTACTTAAACAGTAAAAAATAAATTAGAGTAGGTAATATGTACTTTTACTTAAATGATAAAAGTAGTTCTATTAAACATTTCAAATATGGTTTAAATTAATATACTTATTATGATACATTTCTTAGTCACATTCCATAATTACCTAATTATTTTAAGAGACGGTGTTAAAAGTTGAACCCGGAAGACGGTTTTCTTTTAAGATTATCGAAACGTTTAAAGATATAAGCAAATTAATGGACTTTGAATGAACTGAATTGTGTTTCAAACAAAACGAAATGTCAAATCAATGTCACAGCCTACCTATATTAGAATTAATCAAAATAAATCATAGATAAAAATATGAAATGAAATGCATGTTAAAAAATAATTTTTCCGGCCCCTCCTCCGTAAGTAGACTTAAGTACCATTAATATCAATGTTTCCCCGCATTTTTAGTAATTGAACAATGGTTATTATGAAGATTATTACTATACAATCTCAACGCCCGCGTAGTCTATAACCTCTTCGGCCAAAAAATTGCACATATGCATCTTGCAATGTGAATATTATAACTATTACTCAAAAACGGTGCATCTCAGTGTCGTGACACTAAAATCAATATTTATGTAGAAAATCTTGAAAACTTCAAATTGTGCTGTCAAGTATTAAACAAAATAGCCAGGCAAAAAATATGACCCTTGATTATTTTTGGTTTTTAACTCTAATTTTGCATTATAAGGCATAAGTTTAGCACGTGTGCAAAATTTCATTTGGGACAAAATCATTTACGACTTTAATAGTTTAAGGCTACGTTTTTTTTTTAATTTTATAAATAGCGGGTGTACGAACTTTTGTTTTTCAAATGGAAACCATAGTTGGCCATGGTCTCAAAAAATTAGGACTTTTTAGAGCTTTCCAACGATATAATACTCGATATGGTTGTTCGGAAAAATAACGGAAATAACTATGGTTATTCAAAGGGCCATCAATGCTGCGAAAGAGGGCAAGGGAGTGCGAAAAACCGCCACGGAATTCGTTAAAAGAAATTATAATGTTATGTGATGGTTCTAAACTATGAGGCGCCATTTCGGACTAAATTATTATTTTTGAATGTATAAATTTCTCGGGCTAATGTATTTTTTTAATATGATATTTATAGAAATTTGGGTGAATAATCTTTTTTTAGTCAAATTTATATATTACGCATCGGCCAAAAATATATATTACAGTAAACGCAAAAAAATATATCAAAACACGATATATTAATTTGGTGCGCCAATATATAATAATTTAGGGTACCACTGGTCGTCACCAGAGGTCGCGCCGCGCATTCCTAAAGTGCACCGGCAACGCTGCAGCAGAAAGTGCAGAAGCCCGAAGTCGAAATATATTTTTTTATATGATATTTATAGAAATTTGCGTGAATAATCTTTCTTTAGTCAAATTTATATATTACGCATCGCCCAAAAGTATATATTACAGTAAACGCAAAAAATATATCAAAACACGATATATTAATTTGGTGCGCCAATATATAATAATTTAGGGTACCACCGGTCGTCACCAGAGGTCGCGCCGCGCATCCCTAAAGTGCACCGGTAACGCCGCAGCAGAAAGCGCAGAATGGTGTAAAACCAGGGACTCTTTAAAATAAAAAGGGTCCCTGTGTAAAACCCACCCCCGATTTTCTTGAAATTTTGGCTAGATAGGTTCCTATCCCCTATTTTCGCCCGACGTTACACCATTGGAAAAGATTACCACTTCTTTTTTCATACGGCAGCGCGCATCGCTGCCGACTGCCACAATATGATGCGAATGTCCCCTTCTTTTTTCATACGGCAGCGCTTTTCCCCCAAAAATGAGGGAATACGCTCCTTATTGCAAAGATGCTTGAGAAAAATGCACTTCCGACGGCTTCCGACGTAGAACGTATCAAATGTTTACTTCGGCTTCGAACGTGTACGGAGTTAAATGTACGTCCAAAGAAGTCACGTGACTCAATCCACCAATGAGAGTGCAAGACGTATGCGGACTTTTATATACGTCGGACGTATAAATAGCCACTTCCTACAACAAAACGAAGGCGAAACGAAAATGATCATGCGGGCGGGAAAGTAATATGTAAGATGATTGTGGGGTTATACACCACAAAACATCAAATCCCAAACCTGACACAGAAAAAGAACATCCAGTACGTCGGTAATCATAATCACTTCGACTTCGGGCTTCTGCGCTTTCTGCTGCAGCGTTACCGGTGCACTTTAGGGATGCGCGGCGCGACCTCTGGTGACGACCGGTGGTACCCTAAATTATTATATATTGGCGCACCAAATTAATATATCGTGTTTTGATATATTTTTTTTGTTTACTGTAATATATACTTTTGGGCGATGCGTAATATATAAATTTGACTACAAAAAGATTATTCACGCAAATTTCTATAAATATCATATTAAAAAAATATATTAGCGCGAGAAATTTATATATTTAAAAATAATAATTTAGTCCGAAATGGCGCCTCATACTAAACCCTATGTTTGTGATTTTTGTGTTTAAAAATGTGTTTAAAACTAAATAATATAAGATAAGCCAACTGTTTTGTTTTATTTTTCCCTAAATTTCCCTTAAATGTTATATTATAATATATGGGCGCCGTTACCCTCCGTGACGGGTAACCCCGCCCATGGCACGGTTTTCAAAAATACGCAGTTTTTTGGTAAAAAATATGCTGGTAACGTAAAATGAGGTAGGTACTAATGAAAACAATATAATTAAGCATTACATACCACATTTAGTGGCAAAACAAGTATCACAGATCTTTCAAAATATTGAAATTTGCTTAAGTGAGCGGGGCTACCCGGTTCTCAACTAAGGCCCAAAAAATCGAATAACCGCGATTTCCCAGGCCCTTCTTAAAATCCAAGTGAAAAGTCAAGAATTTGTTTTTAGGCGCGACCGAGAGTCTTTTATTAGGTAGAAGGGATTAAAGGATGCAAGGGTCTCTCCCCCGTCGCCGGCCTCGACGAGGCGGCGGCAACGCGGCCGCATTCCGCCAGAGCGGCGGCAAGGACGACGGTCCTCGCTCGCCGGCTCGTGGGAATCGCCGCTCCCACTACGGCGCGCTGCCGGCCCCGTCCAGACAGCGGATAACGAAATCAGCTGTTTATGGCGGGGCCGGCCGGCAATCAAGGCGGCGGCGGCCGTTTCGGCGGCGGCCGCGGCGGTGTGCCGCGCGGACCCGTCCCGGGACCCTCTGCGGAGAGCCGAGGTGCGGGGCGGTCCGCCGGGCCGGGGCTCGCACCGAATCTTTAATAAAACCAACGCATTAAAGAGATGAATTTATTTAAACAGTTCCTTCCCTAACTAGACAATTCTTTTTAAGAAATAAACCGAATACATGAACCTGTTTGTACTGTCCCAATAAACATTTTTCGTTACCACAAGTGATACCTAGTTATATAAATGTCATATAAAGGTTGCGGAGTTTTATATGAAAGGAACCGGTTATCACCTCCAGTAATTGGAGTTTATAAGGGTTATATAATATCAATATAGGTACTAGGGTAATTAAGTGGTGTAAATGTTTCCAACACCATTTTATAGCACTTGGAGTGACTGTTACTACAAGATATATAACATGTTTGTATAAGAGTTTCCAATACCTATATTATAAAACTATGATTTCCCGAGTTATATAACAGCATTCCTAATTACTTCTATAAAATCCTGGAGCTAATTGTGTTTTACTGAACACATTATATACCTTTTGGTTGCCAATTTCGTACCAAAAAAACCTTTATAGGCTTTTACAACTTTTAGTGATATAAATTACTCTTATACAAATATGTTTTCATTTTAAAGATGACTGATTAAGCACTTATTATTGTTGATACCTGCATGATGTAGAGCATTATATTAAAAAACGAATGAAAAATGTATAACAGGAGGAGAGTAAAACCACAGACTAACGAGTTATACAGACAATTCTTTAGCGACATGTGTCAAAAGGAGACTCGCTTTTTAGCGAAATATCTTCTGAATACTTGAATAATGTGCATTTTATTTGATTGTACATTAATCTACATAGCGAAGAGATTGTATTAGAACCAAATTTATGCTTAAAATACTGTAAAGCTATTTATTCTGTGGTAAAACTAAGTGAAGTATGTGTTGTTAATGAGAAGAAATTGTTTGAAACTGTGTAAAAGTGAAACGGGTTAAAATAAATTGAAAATCATTGTCGATCTATCGACCGGTATAAATGAGCCCCATGCGCTAGTGACACATACCTATATTAAAAACAAAAACAAACACCCAAATTTAGTTCAGAACGTGAAAATTAGTGTTTAACGGGTTATCTACCGAAGGTTATGAAATTATTGCAGCCCTACATCTCCGAGAGGTCTTTACAATAGCTTTGGTTTTATAGTAACACTATACTGGTAGCATTATATTATTACCTTTGGTTTTATAGTAACACTACTGGTAGCGTTATATTACCTTTGGTTTTATAGTAACACTATTGGTAGCGTTATATTACCTAAGGATATATAGGAAACTTATAGTTTTATAAAAAAATATTACAAAAGGTTTATAGCATTGTTTCAATTTATGTAACGTTACTCTAAGTGATAGTATTGTCGCCAAAGCCTTTAAGGGTAATCTACTAAGAGACGCCATGATGCAAATATAGAACACGATCAACACGACCTAAGTTTTTTTTAATGCAAACAACCTTGCTTATTTTTAGGAGTATTTCCAAGGCCGGTGAATTTTTTGAAGGTATCTTGTTCATATTTGCGGAAAAATTTTCTTGCCACACACAATTTCAAGTATGCTTACATCTATTATTATATGTACTTAGCAAAAATATTCACATGCCCTGTGACATGCCCAACCATAACATTTTGAAGTGAGTGGAAAGGATAGGCCCTCAACAATAGTTAAACAGAGATGGAAGTAGGCGTCCGATATCTAAATCCCATGAAATATTACTAACACCATTTTATAGGCAAAGTTTATAAGGGTAACTGCAAACCTTATAGAACCAAATTTAACACTGAAAGTAGCCGGGTTGTATAAGTAGGTTATATAAAGGTCAAAAGGTGATGGAAACATTTACTCTACTATTGGTTGTATACTTTAAAGTCGTATAACGGTACTAAAATAGGTTCTGGTGACCTTTATAAATTGCTCCATTTAAGTGTTTTAATGGGTTTATAAAGGTAACCGAAATATTTCCGCAACTATATTAAATAACTAACAGTGGTTTAAGTTAGGTAATCTAATAGTTATGGTTACTCTAATAAAACCAAAATTGTTTATTGGGGTTTACTGTACACCCAATAAAATTATAATATTCAGGAGATATAGGGTGGATAATTATGTCGCATTTTTATTCGAATAATCAAAATATAGATTGTAAATGTGCCGACATTTATACCTATCATAATATGTGTCGATTTATTTGCGTCTGTATCTTTTAATAGTTAAAGTTGAAATTCGTAAAATTTTGTATCTCTATATGGCTATATCTACAGGATGTTCCAAAATTAGCCTGCCATAATTTACCAGCGTATTCTACGACCTACAAAAATGAAAAAAGTTCCTTTAAACATGGCCTCAAAAATGCCCCCTAAGAGGACTATATAACTCTCGAAATGGACACTTTAGCAAACAGTTTTTTTCTAAATATTTCCAGAACGAGCAAAGACAAAATTCTGAAATTTGGTATGTGACATACCTGGGAGAATAAATCATTAAAAAAGGGCACAAAAAAATTGGGATATTTTTCTCTGCAAAAAAATTTCAATACGATTTTACTCGAAAACGGTGCACGCTATCAAAGTTCAACAAGAGCACCATTTTTTCGTAGAATACCCTGAAATTTTATAATTTCGTAAGAAATTTGGGGAAAAAGCACACACAAAATTTTGGGTATTTTTAACCCCTTAGCCCCCCAATTTCGGACGCCTATGATTAAGAATGTCTATAACTATCGCTATCTCGGCAAATGTCAAATCTCACAGGTGCATCACATACCAAATTTCAGAAGTTTATCTTTGTTCGTTCTGGAAATATTTAGAAAAACCGTTTGATAAAGTGTCCATTTAGGGGGCTATAGCCCCCTTAGGGCCGAACACGCTGGTAAATTATATCAGGATAATTTCGGGGCACCCTGTATAGGTCTGTGCTAATATTATGTTATTTTTATATCGCAGACACTAAAACTTGTATATTTATAAGAAATTATGTCAAAAACCTTTAAAAACAATCTTTGGCAGAAAAAGATTACACTAACACACAGTTACAATAAACCGCTGACAACATTTTTTTAGGAATTAAATAGTCCGAAGGGACCACTTTTAGTCGGTTGGGATTGCTTTCGGTTTCCATTTTAGTCTCTTGGGACTAAAAATGGCTCTTTAATACCGAAAATGAAGCAATGAAGGAAAGAACTGTACGTTTTCCTCGGGAATTTCTAATTTACTGACCAAAATTAAAAATTTTTTTTGGAGGAAATTCTTTATAAATACGGTTACTACCATAGAAAAATCAGCTACTACCACTTCGAATTAACTACTACCGGCGAAAAATCAACTACTACCACTTCGAACTAACTACAACCGGCGAAAAATCAACTACTACCACTTCGGCCTAACTACTACCGGCGAAAAATCAACTACTACCACTTCGGACTAACTACTACCGGCGAAAAATTAGCTACTACCGCTTCGAACTAACTACTACCGGCGAAAAATGAACTACTACCACTTCGGACTAACTACTACCGGCGAAAAATCAACTACTACCACTTCGGCCTAACTACTACCGGCGAAAAATCAACTACTACCACTTCGGACTAACTACTACCGGCGAAAAATCAACTACTACCACTTCGGCCTAACTACTACCGGCGAAAAATCAACTACTACCACTTCGGACTAACTACTACCGGCGAAAAATCAACTACTACCACTTCGGCCTAACTACTACCGGCGAAAAATCAACTACTACCACTTCGGCCTAACTACTACCGGCGAAAAATCAACTACTACCACTTCGGACTAACTACTACCGGCGAAAAATCAACTACTACCGCTTCGGACTAACTACTACCGGCGAAAAATCAACTACTACAGCTTCGGACTAACTACTACCGGCGAAAAACCAACTACTACCACTACGGACTAACTACTACCGGCGAAAAATCAACTACTACCACTTCGGCCTAACTACTACCGGCGAAAAATCAACTACTACCACTTCAAACTAACTACTACCGGCGAAAAATCAACTACTACCACTTCGGCCTAACTACTACCGGCGAAAAATCAACTACTACCACTTCGGCCTAACTACTACCGGCGAAAAATCAACTACTACCACTTCAAACTAACTACTACCGGCGAAAAATCAACTACTACCACTTCGGACTAACTACTACCGGCGAAAAATCAACTACTACAGCTTCGGACTAACTACTACCGGCGAAAAACCAACTACTACCACTACGGACTAACTACTACCGGCGAAAAATCAACTACTACCACTTCGGGGCTGAAGGGTAGTAGTTGATTTTTCGCCGGTAGTAGTTAGGCTGAAGTGGTAGTAGTTGATTTTTCGCCGGTAGTAGTTAGGCCGAAGTGGTAGTAGTTGATTTTTCGCCGGTAGTAGTTAGTCCGAAGTGGTAGTAGCTGATTTTTCGCCGGTAGTAGTTAGTCCGAAGTGGTAGTAGTTGATTTTTCGCCGGTAGTAGTTAGTCCGAAGTGGTAGTAGTTGATTTTTCGCCGGTAGTAGTTAGGCCGAAGTGGTAGTAGTTGATTTTTCGCCGGTAGAAGTTAGTTCGAAGCGGTAGTAGCTGATTTTTCGCCGGTAGTAGTTAGGCCGAAGTGGTAGTAGTTGATTTTTCGCCGGTAGTAGTTAGTCCGAAGTGGTAGTAGCTGATTTTTCGCCGGTAGTAGTTAGGCCTAAGTGGTAGTAGTTGATTTTTCGCCGGTAGAAGTTAGTTCGAAGCGGTAGTAGCTGATTTTTCGCCGGTAGTAGTTAGTCCGAAGCGGTAGTAGTTGATTTTTCGATGGTAGTAGTTAGTCCGAAGTGGTAGTAGTTGATTTTTCGCCGGTAGTAGTTAGGCCGAAGTGGTAGTAGTTGATTTTTCGCCGGTAGTAGTTAGGCCGAAGTGGTAGTAGTTGATTTTTCGCCGGTAGTAGTTAGTCCGAAGTGGTAGTAGTTGATTTTTCGCCGGTAGTAGTTAGGCCGAAGTGGTAGTAGTTGATTTTTCGCCGGTAGTAGTTAGTCCGAAGTGGTAGTAGTTGATTTTTCGCCGGTAGTAGTTAGGCCGAAGTGGTAGTAGTTGATTTTTCGCCGGTAGTAGTTAGTCCGAAGTGGTAGTAGTTGATTTTTCGCCGGTAGAAGTTAGTTCGAAGCGGTAGTAGCTGATTTTTCGCCGGTAGTAGTTAGTCCGAAGTGGTAGTAGTTGATTTTTCGCCGGTAGTAGTTAGGCCGAAGTGGTAGTAGTTGATTTTTCACCGGTAGTAGTTAGTCCGAAGTGGTAGTAGCTGATTTTTCGCCGGTAGTAGTTAGTCCGAAGTGGTAGTAGTTGATTTTTCGCCGGTAGTAGTTAGTCCGAAGTGGTAGTAGTTGATTTTTCGCCGGTAGTAGTTAGGCCGAAGTGGTAGTAGTTGATTTTTCGCCGGTAGAAGTTAGTTCGAAGCGGTAGTAGCTGATTTTTCGCCGGTAGTAGTTAGGCCGAAGTGGTAGTAGTTGATTTTTCGCCGGTAGTAGTTAGTCCGAAGTGGTAGTAGCTGATTTTTCGCCGGTAGTAGTTAGGCCTAAGTGGTAGTAGTTGATTTTTCGCCGGTAGAAGTTAGTTCGAAGCGGTAGTAGCTGATTTTTCGCCGGTAGTAGTTAGTCCGAAGCGGTAGTAGTTGATTTTTCGATGGTAGTAGTTAGTCCGAAGTGGTAGTAGTTGATTTTTCGCCGGTAGTAGTTAGGCCGAAGTGGTAGTAGTTGATTTTTCGCCGGTAGTAGTTAGGCCGAAGTGGTAGTAGTTGATTTTTCGCCGGTAGTAGTTAGTCCGAAGTGGTAGTAGTTGATTTTTCGCCGGTAGTAGTTAGGCCGAAGTGGTAGTAGTTGATTTTTCGCCGGTAGTAGTTAGTCCGAAGTGGTAGTAGTTGATTTTTCGCCGGTAGTAGTTAGGCCGAAGTGGTAGTAGTTGATTTTTCGCCGGTAGTAGTTAGTCCGAAGTGGTAGTAGTTGATTTTTCGCCGGTAGAAGTTAGTTCGAAGCGGTAGTAGCTGATTTTTCGCCGGTAGTAGTTAGTCCGAAGTGGTAGTAGTTGATTTTTCGCCGGTAGTAGTTAGGCCGAAGTGGTAGTAGTTGATTTTTCACCGGTAGTAGTTAGTCCGAAGTGGTAGTAGTTGATTTTTCGCCGGTAGTAGTTAGTTCGAAGCGGTAGTAGCTGATTTTTCGCCGGTAGTAGTTAGTCCGAAGTGGTAGTAGTTGATTTTTCGCCGGTAGTAGTTAGTCCGAAGTGGTAGTAGTTGATTTTTCGCCGGTAGTAGTTAGGCCGAAGTGGTAGTAGTTGATTTTTCACCGGCAGTAGTTAGTCCGAAGTGGTAGTAGTTGATTTTTCGCCGGTAGTAGTTAGTCCGAAGTGGTAGTAGTTGATTTTTCGCCGGTAGTAGTTAGGCCGAAGTGGTAGTAGTTGATTTTTCGCCGGTAGTAGTTAGGCCGAAGTGGTAGTAGTTGATTTTTCGCCGGTAGTAGTTAGGCCGAAGTGGTAGTAGTTGATTTTTCGCCGGTAGTAGTTAGTCCGAAGTGGTAGTAGTTGATTTTTTGCCGGTAGTAGTTAGGCCGAAGTGGTAGTAGTTGATTTTTCGCCGGTACTTGTTAGTCCGAAGTGGTAGTAGTTGATTTTTCGCCGGTAGTAGTTAGGGCGAAGTGGTAGTAGTTGATTTTTCGCCGGTAGTAGTTAGTCCGAAGTGGTAGTAGTTGATTTTTCGCCGGTAGTAGTTAGGCTGAAGTGGTAGTAGTTGATTTTTCGCCGGTAGTAGTTAGGCCGAAGTGGTAGTAGTTGATTTTTCGCCGGTAGTAGTTAGTCCGAAGTGGTAGTAGCTGATTTTTCGCCGGTAGTAGTTAGTCCGAAGTGGTAGTAGTTGATTTTTCGCCGGTAGTAGTTAGGCCGAAGTGGTAGTAGTTGATTTTTCGCCGGTAGAAGTTAGTTCGAAGCGGTAGTAGCTGATTTTTCGCCGGTAGTAGTTAGTCCGAAGTGGTAGTAGCTGATTTTTCGCCGGTAGTAGTTAGGCCTAAGTGGTAGTAGTTGATTTTTCGCCGGTAGAAGTTAGTTCGAAGCGGTAGTAGCTGATTTTTCGCCGGTAGTAGTTAGTCCGAAGCGGTAGTAGTTGATTTTTCGATGGTAGTAGTTAGTCCGAAGTGGTAGTAGTTGATTTTTCGCCGGTAGTAGTTAGGCCGAAGTGGTAGTAGTTGATTTTTCGCCGGTAGTAGTTAGGCCGAAGTGGTAGTAGTTGATTTTTCGCCGGTAGTAGTTAGTCCGAAGTGGTAGTAGTTGATTTTTCGCCGGTAGTAGTTAGGCCGAAGTGGTAGTAGTTGATTTTTCGCCGGTAGTAGTTAGTCCGAAGTGGTAGTAGTTGATTTTTCGCCGGTAGTAGTTAGGCCGAAGTGGTAGTAGTTGATTTTTCACCGGTAGTAGTTAGTCCGAAGTGGTAGTAGCTGATTTTTCGCCGGTAGTAGTTAGTCCGAAGTGGTAGTAGTTGATTTTTCGCCGGTAGTAGTTAGTCCGAAGTGGTAGTAGTTGATTTTTCGCCGGTAGTAGTTAGGCCGAAGTGGTAGTAGTTGATTTTTCGCCGGTAGAAGTTAGTTCGAAGCGGTAGTAGCTGATTTTTCGCCGGTAGTAGTTAGGCCGAAGTGGTAGTAGTTGATTTTTCGCCGGTAGTAGTTAGTCCGAAGTGGTAGTAGCTGATTTTTCGCCGGTAGTAGTTAGGCCTAAGTGGTAGTAGTTGATTTTTCGCCGGTAGAAGTTAGTTCGAAGCGGTAGTAGCTGATTTTTCGCCGGTAGTAGTTAGTCCGAAGCGGTAGTAGTTGATTTTTCGATGGTAGTAGTTAGTCCGAAGTGGTAGTAGTTGATTTTTCGCCGGTAGTAGTTAGGCCGAAGTGGTAGTAGTTGATTTTTCGCCGGTAGTAGTTAGGCCGAAGTGGTAGTAGTTGATTTTTCGCCGGTAGTAGTTAGTCCGAAGTGGTAGTAGTTGATTTTTCGCCGGTAGTAGTTAGGCCGAAGTGGTAGTAGTTGATTTTTCGCCGGTAGTAGTTAGTCCGAAGTGGTAGTAGTTGATTTTTCGCCGGTAGTAGTTAGGCCGAAGTGGTAGTAGTTGATTTTTCGCCGGTAGTAGTTAGTCCGAAGTGGTAGTAGTTGATTTTTCGCCGGTAGAAGTTAGTTCGAAGCGGTAGTAGCTGATTTTTCGCCGGTAGTAGTTAGTCCGAAGTGGTAGTAGTTGATTTTTCGCCGGTAGTAGTTAGGCCGAAGTGGTAGTAGTTGATTTTTCACCGGTAGTAGTTAGTCCGAAGTGGTAGTAGTTGATTTTTCGCCGGTAGTAGTTAGTTCGAAGCGGTAGTAGCTGATTTTTCGCCGGTAGTAGTTAGTCCGAAGTGGTAGTAGTTGATTTTTCGCCGGTAGTAGTTAGTCCGAAGTGGTAGTAGTTGATTTTTCGCCGGTAGTAGTTAGGCCGAAGTGGTAGTAGTTGATTTTTCACCGGCAGTAGTTAGTCCGAAGTGGTAGTAGTTGATTTTTCGCCGGTAGTAGTTAGTCCGAAGTGGTAGTAGTTGATTTTTCGCCGGTAGTAGTTAGGCCGAAGTGGTAGTAGTTGATTTTTCGCCGGTAGTAGTTAGGCCGAAGTGGTAGTAGTTGATTTTTCGCCGGTAGTAGTTAGGCCGAAGTGGTAGTAGTTGATTTTTCGCCGGTAGTAGTTGATTTTTTGCCGGTAGTAGTTAGGCCGAAGTGGTAGTAGTTGATTTTTCGCCGGTACTTGTTAGTCCGAAGTGGTAGTAGTTGATTTTTCGCCGGTAGTAGTTAGGGCGAAGTGGTAGTAGTTGATTTTTCGCCGGTAGTAGTTAGTCCGAAGTGGTAGTAGTTGATTTTTCGCCGGTAGTAGTTAGGCTGAAGTGGTAGTAGTTGATTTTTCGCCGGTAGTAGTTAGGCCGAAGTGGTAGTAGTTGATTTTTCGCCGGTAGTAGTTAGTCCGAAGTGGTAGTAGCTGATTTTTCGCCGGTAGTAGTTAGTCCGAAGTGGTAGTAGTTGATTTTTCGCCGGTAGTAGTTAGGCCGAAGTGGTAGTAGTTGATTTTTCGCCGGTAGAAGTTAGTTCGAAGCGGTAGTAGCTGATTTTTCGCCGGTAGTAGTTAGTCCGAAGTGGTAGTAGTTGATTTTTCGCCGGTAGTAGTTAGTCCGAAGTGGTAGTAGTTGATTTTTCGCCGGTAGTAGTTAGTCCGAGGTGGTAGTAGTTAGTTTTTCGCCGGTAATAGTTAGTCCGAAGTGGTAGTAGTTCATTTTTCGCCGGTAGTAGTTAGTCCGAAGTGGTAGTAGTTGATTTTTCGCCGGTAATAGTTAGGCCGAGGTGGTAGTAGTTGATTTTTTGCCGGTAGTAGTTAGGCCGAAGGGGAAGTAGTTGATTTTTCACCGGTAGTAGTCGTTTTGTACATGACTTGGTCCATTTCGTACAATATATGCTGAAAATTTTGAATTTTCATTTTGGTCAGCAAATTAGGTAGACCCGTTTTCCTCAGGCGTCGAAAATACTTTTGTGCCCCGTCTTTAAAACCAACACATTAACGAGATAAATTCATCCCTTTTGGATCGAAGAACCCACACTTTGACAGCATCTAAAACAACTAAAAAAATTCCACTGATAATGTTACAGAAACAACAAAATAAATAAATAAATCAAGTTTGTCATGGATTTCCCGTATCAAAGAATCATGATTTCTGGACATCCTACACAATATGGTGATGCCTAAAAGCATTAGACAAATTGTAGATTTACGATAATGCTCCTTAATAGCTTATCAGTGTGATTTACTAATTATTATTGTCCCACACTTACTTGGATTACTATGCTATCCTAACTCTATAGGGAAAAATCGGCCCTAGCCGCAAATGGCAACGAATACAAAATAATAGTAATTGCCTCCCTCCCCCGCATAAGCATTCAGTTGCTTCTGGGGTACTCCTAGTTTGGCATATTTTGTAAGGTTGATAATTATTATTGTTATTATTCTGATTAAAAAATCATAACCTTGATATGGCCCTGTTTAATGGGTTTTGAAGTAAAATGTAAAATTTCTTTATAAATACATAATATTAATATTATACCTATCATAAGTAATACTGAAAAATACACAATTACCATGTTAAAATGGTAATTAGCGAGCTTTTGTTTGTGAGCGCCATAACCTTGGCAAAGAACAATATCCACGAAAAAATGAAAATTCAAAACCAGGTTCAACGATTGCGCGGTCGCAGGCGCGTGTTTAAAACATGGACCTTTAATTTTTTAAATGTCTGCCATCGTCGTTACGTAACTTATTAGCTTAATAAGGCGATCGTTACGCTTAGCCAGCATTGCAGAAAATTCAGTGTGGAAATAATGAGAAGACGGGTGCAATGAATCCTTTGTGGGAAAAATAAATATTAAATCTCCGCGATCTCTAGCCAACGGGGAATTTAAAAACCACCGAAACCTTGGCAGTTTTTATTATCAAATTAAGAAATAATACGCAACTAATTACTTGGAAATGTAATTTAAACATTGAATTTTTGGAACAGAGGACAGGAGTTATATAGTGTCCTGTTTTTTTACTCCGCCAAACTTTAATGATAATGATAATATTATCATAATATACAGGGTGTTCCGCAACGAATTGCCGTGATCGATTTCTCGGAAAATAGACTGGGAAATTTTGAAACTTTGTCAGTTTCTAAAATCGACGGGGGAAATTCGGCTAAAATGTTTTCAAGATATATTATTTAATTTTTAGATTCTACACAAAATTCTAGACACATTTGTCATGCACAAATATGCGACTGAATTTAAGATGCCAACGCCCCGACGGGCACTATGCGAACTAACTATATGGGCCATTGTCACCTCTAGCTTTGGGCACACTTTGGGTTTACACTGCGTTGTTCTTTGTTCTTGTTCATTGTTCTTGTCGTCTTCTATATAATTTTGTGGTCGTCTTCATAAAGTTATTTGGTTATTAGGTAAAAGTTCCTCCCGACAATCGGCGCCCGCCGATTGTGGGACGAAAACAGCGGCCGGGCCGGACGTAAACACGGCACAAATCTTTCCAAATTTCGGATTTTCCGCGGGTTTCCGCGAAGTTTCGATGTTGCAAAAGGTGCAAAATAGTGTGGTGATCAGTTTGAGCTGCATATAGTAAAAATTCATCCGGATTATATTATAACCACAAATATCGCCATGAAAAGTGAGGTGTCAAAGGAAATTTGAAAATTCATTTTCTCGGAAACTACGCCCGAGCACCAAAAACTAAGGTCAGATTCGTCTTCAGGGACCCCGAAAATAGGGAGGTAGCCAAAATTTAAAAAAAATCGGGGCAGACATACACCGCGAGAAACTGTACTTACCGGTTATTATAAAGTTTAAACATTATTGTTTATGATTTTATGTAATTGCAAAGGCAACAGGCAACTAAAAATAAACTAAAAGCAGAATTCGAAATAGAGAACTTTGTTGGTTAAATTAAATTGATTCGAAACTTGTTCCATCTCAAAAATGTTTTCAGGAACAAACGGACAAAAAATGTTTAGGTTAGGGCCTCGGCGATCGAATCAAGACGGTTTTTCGTCCGAATCTCGCACTAAAACTTCGTAATTACACTGCATAACACTTTAGCATGTTCAAATTCCACTTCTGATAACTGTGAGAGGCCTTTTGGGTGTGGTAATCATAATAAAAATCACCTTTTACTTGCTTTATTTCATTTTCTAACAACTCTTTTTAACTCTTCTCTCTTTTTTTGGCACAAGCGTGGCGGGAATATTTAAACATTTGAATTTAACTGTTGTTATTTACTACATTATTATAATAGTCAACTTTAGAAAATAAAGCTTTTTTGACTGATTTTGAACAAAACAGAAAACATAATATACGGATCAACAAAATGGCATGGCCCATAGACTTAGTTTAGCATTGAGCCTACAGGGGGCGTATTTCTTATATTCAATGGCGTATACACAACGTTCTCAAGCTAACCCTTTTTGACACATTTTAAATTTTATGTCAAAAATGACGTTTCCAGGTGAAAAAATAACTATCAATTTCTCCTATATGAATGTTTTTATTATTTCTCCTATATGAAAGCCTTTATTATTTAATTCGGGTTGATTTACTTGTATGGGGATTTAGTTTAGTAGACTGTGTTGATATTGTGATAATAAATAAATACAGGGTGATCAAAAACTAACATTATAAATTAGTACTTCATGTCCATTCTCTTGTTGGTACTCATCGACCACATACCGCTGCGCCCTAGAATGAAGTTTTGCCAGCGTTAATATTAATTCTGCTTTAAATTTGTTCGTTTTGTTTCCAGCTACTCGACAATTTGGGCTTTCGTCCAAAATGACTGTACCCGCTTTTCCACTAGCATACTATGGTAAGGAGCATTATCCATTATAATTAAAGAAGGCTCTTATACAGTGTGTCCCAGGATTAGCGAATTTATAGGTGTAAATGACAAAAAAAAACTAGTTGAAAATTGAGCTTCTGAATGAAAAACTGAGTATCTGTGCAAAATTTCAAAATCATAGGCCTCGTTTGATTTTTGTCCCTTTTTTATTGGAAAAGTGGGAAAAGTGACGTTTTGGTAAAAGATATAAAAAAATATTATTAAAGAAAGTTGTTCAGAATTGAAAATTGTGTGCATTAAAATAACTTTGACAGTAACTCTACCTACACAGACAATAGAAAAATCAAGCACACCTAATGATAAAATAACAGTCAAAAAATTAATGTAGCCGATTATTACTAAATTAAGCATACGTAGCATACAATTTTCAATTCTGAACAACTTTCTTTAATAATATTTTGTAATATCTTTTACCAAAAGGTCACTTTTTCCCACTACTTTTCCAATAAAAAAGGGACAACAATCAAAGGAGGCCTAGGATTTTGAAATTTTGCACAAACACTCAGTTTTTTATTCTGAACAACTTTCTTTAATAACATGTTGTCGTAAAAGCTACAGACGGGGCACTTTACTAGTGTACAAAATCAGTATTTTCAAAATTTCCAAGGCGTAGGTACTTGGTTTTTCGAAAGTAAAATTAAAATGTAAAGTAAAAATGTGTCAGACGTGACAGCCGTGAGTAGTCTTTAATAATATATCAGTCAACTTTAACTAACTAACTTTAACCAAACCTTAACCTTGGTCTTGATACACTTTGTTTTAGTAATGTGGAACCTCTATTTTTGATTTTTAGTGTCTAGGATCGGGTAAGATAAGGTAGGTACTTTCCTAACTAAGGAATTTTCGAGAGAATTCTACACTGAACAATTTTGATAAAAAGAGCTATGGCTAATTTTCTGATTTTTTTTTAATTTTCCCAGTCAGCCATGGAATATTTTCATAATTACGTTCTATTTTATAATTAGACATAGGTACTTTAAACTTTTTAATATTTTGTTTTTAGCTGGTAACAAAATGTAACAAAATAAAACAAAAATTAAAAAACCCAAATTCAAATTATTATTATTATAAAAGGTGTTCAAACAATCCACCATTATTATTTATGCAAATATTGCATCTTTTTAAAACTGAATTTGTCGCCTTTCTTAGAGAGCGCCTGTCAATACTGGCAATTACTTCTAAAACCACAGAAAATATACGCTTCCGCGTAGCGTATATTTTCTGTGTCTAAAACAGCTGCTCTTCTTTCAACAATTGTTCATACTTTATTTTGTACTGTTCCCCACAAAAAGAAACCCAAAACAGACAAATCGGGGGATCGGAGCGGCCAGGAAATAGGTCTATTTGTCCCTCAACTATTTGGATAGAGCTGATCTAGGTAATTTCTTACGGGCAAATAATTATGTGGTGGAGCTCCATCACGATAATTTTTTATTTATTTTGTTACATTTTGTTACCAGCTAAAAATAAAATATTTGAAAGTTTAAAGTATGTCTTATTATAAAATATAACTTAATTATGAAAATATTCCATGGCTGACTATGTGAAAATTAAAAAAAAAAACAGAAAATTAGCCATAGCTCTTTTATTTTTTATAATAACTATGCCGAGTATTATATCTTTGGAAAGCTCAAAAAATGGCCGATTTGATAAGGCCACAGCCAACTATGATTTACATTTAAAAAACCAAAAGTTTATGTCGAGGTTTATGTCATATCTAAAAAATCACAAACAACATAAAAAAATTGGATGAGATTATCTCATTAAGCCCAAAATTATCTACAATTTGTGTCTCTACAGTTTTTCTGTATAATCAGAAATAACGGAGCTAGAGATATCTGATAAAATAGCAAAAAATCACTCTTTTCAAAATATCTAGTTAGTCATGAACTTTTTAAAAAATCCAAAAGGGGCATTAGATTGAGCATTCAAAACCGCAATTTTTCCCCATTTAACCTTTATTCTGGCCCTGCTAGTTTCCGAGATCCCCGTAGTGGTCATCGTAGACGTAACTAGGTCGTATTTTTAGGGGGGGCTGATCAGGACCGGCTCAAGATTTTGTGGGGCGGGGTGCCGCGGCCCCGACAAGGAATTATTTAATCCATTAAGAAGAAATTTTTGAAAGTCGGTACGCTACTTACAAAGGTATATTTTTTACATGTCATTCTGTAAAATGGTAGGCCGGGGCTACGAGTTTGGATCACTTCTGTGACGTATATAGCAATTAATTTCGAGTAGTGGAGGGACAATTTTTGTGTCTTTTTTTAAAACAAGGGCATTTAAAAGAATGCTAAAAAATACGCCGCAGGCGAAATTTTTTAAAAATTTGACGAAAAATTACATAAAATTAGTCTTGGGAAATCCCAATATCTTCAAATTTACAAGCTGGAGTGAATATTTTCAAATTCCGAAATGGGTTCGGTCCCGCCCTTCTAAATACGTTACTGATTGGATCACCCTGTACCGCCCTTGAGGTGCCACACCCAAAAACGTTAATTTTAAGGCTTCAAAAAATAATGTATAGGTCTATCTACTGGTAATTTTGAATCATCTTTAATTCATTTAAGAAAAAACATTATGAAAAAGTAGAGGTTTCCGAGTAGAAATCGGAGAAAAAATGTTGGGAATGTCTGCTATTTTGTGATGCAAGATTATTTACATATCTAGTACATATTATAACGAAGCAACAATACACTGGATGAATAACAAAATAAAAGTCTGGAGTCTGGCACAGCAAAAGTACATTCTCTGACGCCCGTCTCGTCTATCTTTCTCTCGGCAGCAGGCATGGTGTGTTGGCTCTCGCTTGCGCGTTTAAATTTCAGTCGGATTTTGTGGGGGCACAAGGCGCAAGATTCCGCAAGAGCAAACGATTCGTCGAAACTGGTGAATTTAAAAAGGCGCGTGCGGTGTTCGCCGTGTTGCGTAACGTTGCGTTGTCAGAATGTTAGATCTATTATTCTGTTTACGAGAAGCATATCTTCGCACATCCTTTACATTTTAGGGAGGGCTAATAGTATATTTAGTAGTATGTATATTTGTTGAAGGTCTTCGTCGTGCCAATTATTGGTCTAAGCACTTGCGCGCAGACATCTGCAAGCCTGCAGCCTGCGCATACCGTATCCGTCTGCAGTTCTACAAAAAAAAAGCGATGACTAAAATGTAACGACTCCGCCTTTGTGTCGGCCGAATGCGCCGGAGAAACCGGAACTACCGCGTCTGCCATGCAGATTCGAGGAAGGATGCAGGACAAATAAATAACAGATCGGTCCCCCGGGCGGGCGAGACAAAAGAGGAAAAAATGACCGTTGAAAACAAGAAACACATTTGCGGCGCCCTTCCTGTGGACTCGCTGGCTTTCGAAACAGACCGTCTGGCACTTCGGAACAACTTTGGAAAGATGTCGAAGTGAATGGGGCCACACCGGCTGTGTTGACAACGTATACTGTGTTTGATTTATTGGGCAGTTAAGGGTCACCTCACAATATGTTCATCTCTTGTAGATTGGAAAAGAGAAATTTTAATACAGTAAAATTAGACAATTGGGAATTGGATACTAAAAAAGGCAATTAAGTGAAAAAATCGCAAAGGAACTGACACCACTAGGTACAAGGTGGCTCACATATCTCGAGAATATGGGGAGCTACGGAAAAAGTTACATTGTTTGTAACTATTTTCCGAACTTGAGTTATATGAGGATAACTACCAGAGCTCCCTATACAGGGTGTAAATTAATAAGTGCGAAAAAATCCAAGGGGTGAATCTTTGAATGATTCTAAGACCAAAAGTCTATATAAACATAGGTCCGCTAACGCTTCGTTTCCAAAATACCCTGTATTTTTTAAACAAATTTTTTTTATAGCTATCATTACCGTTTATAGCAATTTTTAAGGCTAGAATAAACTATTAATATGGAAAAAATATCGGGTATACCCTAGTTTTTGTTAATTGGTAGTTTTAATTTTTTATTATGCGTTGTCCCGGAGACATGCAATAAAGTGATTTTTATTTTTTTCTCGAAAACGAAGCCAGATACGAGAATAATTCAAGAGATAAAAAAGTTGTATTTTTAGTTGCTGAATGCGAAAAAAAGTCAGTGGCCCACATTTTTTTTTACAAAATTATTGGTTAAGGTGCCCTCGGGACGCCACTGCACTTAATAATTTTAATTTAGTAGGGGATAAATTAGCCTTTTTCTGCCATAAATAACACTGCCAAATTTCAACAAAATCGGCTAAAGGATTATTAAGATATTTACGGAAAGGCGATTTTTTAAGAAGAGTTTGACATCCTGTATATCTTGAAAAGGAAGCATTACCGGACCTATGTTTATATAAACTTTTCGTCTTAGAATCACTCAAATATTCACCACTTGAATTTTTTCGCACTCATTCATTTACACCCTGTATATTATCAAGTATCAGTATTATATTGAAACTAAATAAAAATTTAATGGATAGCAAGTAAGTATTTGTTTCTCATTGATTTGTAGGGGGCTTGTCAAGCCCCAAACATCATGATTTCGTATTTTTAATTCTACATCTTTATATTGTGCTGTAACATTTTTAAAATTGTGTCAATTAATTATTTTTTGTTGTTCCGCGATTTTTAAGATCCAACATGTGTTTTTTTATAATAGACAATTTCTCAAATTTTAGTTTTCGGTGAACTTTTAGTTGAATTCTTTCATCGGCAATTAAATTTGGCTTATTTTTGCAATTTCAGAGAAAATTCTATAACTATTTGCAAAATTTTACTTCTACTGTTCGCACCTGAGAATATCTTTAAAAATAAATGATTTTAAGGATCTAAGATCCTTGGTCTTAAATTTAGATCCTTTTCGTGTCCAGTAAAGAATCTGTATATTTTTTAGATACTTTTAAAAATATCTGATCTTATATCTAAATGTATCTAAGTATCGAAAATCTTCTAATAGGTATCTTACGATCTTAGATCTCAAATGCAAGTAGGTATCTAAAATCTTTTCCAAAAAGTATCTAAGATCCTTTTTAAAGGACCTTTTTTTCACGAAATATATAATATAATACTTAAAAAATATTAATTATTTAGAACAAAACGTCATTTTAAAAAAATTATATCTAATTTATTTTTGCGTTTTTTAATAAATTCATAGACGTGCTTCAGGTGCTCAACGTTTCCCTGTTTAAAATTTTTGTACGGGTCAAATACTCACCCTGTATAACATTGATATTGTATACCCCGATTACTGTAAGAAGTCCCGATTTTGTCAGATGACAATCTCCATAAAATCCCTAGGAATTTTCTGTTAACCATGGGTATAACATTGGTATATTATGTGTCTCAACCAGTTAATGACGTCACTCATTTATTTATGATGTGAAAAGTTACCCAATTGATACGAAAAAAAGAACATAATAAAATAAAAACCCTATTGCAATCACGATTATACCGTTATAAATAAAAATAACTATACTACAACTCATTTTAATAATAATTTCAAACGTCATGGAAACAGTTTTCATATTGGTATTTTGATATAATCAGCTGTTTTTGGCAGCCTCTATGTGCGGACTCAGGCAAATTTAGCTTCGGTGTGTCAAAGTGACAGTGAAGGTTTTCCAGATCGTTCAAACTGGTTCAAACATTCGACAGTGAAAATATTTGCGGGTTTTCTACGTTTAGTGAGTGTTTCCGTTATCTATGTTGTTGTCGTTCTTGTTACTTTTCGTGTTATTAGTGCAAATGGGCTAGTTACTGACCTGAACTTATGACCCGATTTGTTGTGTAGGCTGCACAAGAAGCAGCAGTTTGGTTTTTCTGTCAGAAGGTGCCGTGTCTCATCATACTTGTCCTAGGTAGAGCGATCGTCAAAGTCAAGCAACGCCGCGCGTAGTCGGTTCATGGACGGGTGATCCCTTAATATTATTTTCTTGCCTAATAAAACATTTTTTTTCCGATTTAAAAAAAATATATAATATGTACCTCGGCACTGAAGTTCTTTTTATGACTCATGTGGTTTATTTGCCTCGTCCAGAGGCCTCAGCAACTAAACTCTACATGAGTCATAAAAAGTTGAACTTCAGTGCCTTGGTACATAAATAACTATTATTTAAATGCTCTGAAAAGCAGAAAATAAACTTTATAATAAATCAACCCAAGGCAAACCCATAATTTTGTTACATTATACAACGGTATATGATATAAAAGCTTGTCGCGAGATTATCGTGTGCAATTTCTTTTATAGAAAAATACATTTTCTACTTAAAATTACTTTTAAGATATATATATTCTCGCTTGTAATAATAAAAAAGAGAGCCATTTAAAAACGCAACTTTGGTGTTTTTTGCTACTTTCGCAGCACGTACCAACACTTAAAAAAAGGAAATTCCCTTTATTACAAACAACTTTTGTATGAAGCTTTTTTCCATGGCTCCCAAATTGTCGAGATTAGGGGATATGGCATGATATGGACACAACGCTACCTGCCAAATTTCTTTATTTTTAAGTTTAACTGAAATTGTCAACAATGATCGAACTAAAAAAATTACAGCTGCTACCCATCATAATATTAAATCAAGTAGGTATGTACATAATATACTTGAGACTATCTAAATTGTAACAAAACTGTCAACATTAGATAAGAGTCCTACTTATCAGTATTTTTGTGGAGGAATTACTTACCTATCTCCGAATTCCTGATATTTTTGAGCCAAAAAGCTATAAACATGTCCAGATAATTTTTTTAGATATACCTAGTGTTCTCCAAACCTATTTAGCAACATACCTTCGGGGATTTTTATTACTTTGGAATTTAATTTATAAAAAATATATGAAAAATAACCCGCTTAAACGTGGTCTCTTGATATTCTGAACTCCTTTTTCTATCACAAATTGACAGATTGTTTTGTTTTTTGTTTGTTTCGTATCCAGCATCGGACCATCGACCGCAGCAACCACAACCCATAGCCCACTTTCCGTAACGAAAAATGAACTTGAACTGTTGATTTTTGAAAATGCAGGTTCGTGATTGGCCAAACGGTGTGTGGATATGAGTTTATAACCACATACTTATGGCTCCTGGCGGGTACGTACTTAGGATGTAGGCAAGAAGGCGCTGAGAAAATGTCTCAATCTTTCCCAGCATTTTTCTGTTACAACCAGACATCAGATCACGTTGGGGTTTTGTCCGATCCGATCCCAGACCTTTTAAATTTTTTAAACTTCCTCTATAAAGGCGAGAATGCGCGCGAAGAGGAAGACGATTATCGAACCGAAAGAATTTAATTTACCAGCAAAAAAACGGACATTGCAAAGGCCGAATAGTAGGACGATGACTGACAATATCGGCGATGCTTTTGTAACGTCGAATCGAAAGCCAAGCACGGCAACAGGTATCGATCACAATCACCAAATCACCATAGCTCGTTATATTACGGATTATATTTTTAGAGCCAGTAGAATGCCGTTTAAAATAGGTACCTACTGATTATTATGAACATACTTTATATATGTATAATTGTATTATTGCTATATTATTTCCAGGATAATAATTGGTGGGAAATCGTGTCGTTAGGAGCCTTCTGTGTAAAACCATGATGCGAGATGCGATGCCTATAGATTATGTGTACAATAGTATTATAGTATAAAGGTCACTACATGACAATACCGTGTTTTTAAAAGGACATACGCTGTACGCTGTAAGCCTATTCTCATATTCTAACCAGAAAAAGGTAAAAATCTTCAAGCTGTTGCTCCTTTACCAACTTCTCCATGCAGATGCAAATTCAAGAAGTAAACATCAGTTAAGCCTTGGTCCTAATGCGTTTATTTTCTTCCTATAATACCAAATAATTTCAAATAAACAATAACAATAATTATTGTAAAGTGAAATTTGTTCTCATCATGTCACAATTCATTAAACGAAAAATTTAGTCAAACTAGTGATATAAAATAGTTTCTGCACACTACTCCAGAAATCTAAGAAGAGCTGAGAAAAATTCGGTATTAGGTTTATTTTTTAGATCGGCCCCAAATAACACTACTATTTTGATCGGGTTCCACCTATAAGCTAAGTATAATTTATTTAAATGACCAATTTTAGGAATAGTTTATCGCATCAGATATTAAGAGTGCCTTGAAACATTGACAAAATATGAAGGCGCGTGCTGAAAATTTCAAGATTTGATCGATTATAACAAAAATTTTATACAGGGTATAAACTATATCATTTTAAGGCCTTATAAAAAAGTTACAGGGTGTTAAATTTGTAATTTAAAATATGTGGACTTTATTGAATATTTACCAAACTAGTTGAGATATTTAAGTCATATTTAGTATACGCTATAACGGCACGGGTTAACATAAAACCTGTTAATATCGAACATCTTATTTCCTCTTGGTATTTGTTCGCATGTGTTCTAGTTTAACGGCAAATTTCATTTTTTGTATTATTTTGGGGTATTTCTGAAAATTATCTAAAAAAATTGCTCCATAAGTAACACTTAAAGACCTTAAAGTAGAAATAATATGTGTTTGCTACTTTAAATAAAGTACCTTTTTCCAATAAACTTTCCTATTTAAGGCTATACTTTTGAAGTTACAGGGTCTAAAACATTTATAGAAGATACCATTAAGGTTACGCTCAAGTGAAACCTTGAATGGGTTAGTTTATTGGAAAAAGTTACTATATTTAAAGTAAGAAACACGTTTTTTCTATTTTAAGTGTTACTTATCTTATGGAGAAAGTTTTTTAGATAATTTTTCAGAAATACCCCGAAATAATACAAAAAAATGAAATTTGCCATTAAACTATAACGCATGCGAACAAATACCAAGAGGAAATTTTTGTCTGCAATTAAAATCTACATAAAAAATTCAATACCTTTTGTTAAAATACAAGGTGATTCATTTTTTTTTTCTAAAAATAATTTTACCAATTACCCACTTCTCCGCCACTGGTTGTGCAAGATGTTCGATATTAACAGGTTTTATGCTAACCCATGCCGTTTTAACGTATACTAAATATGACTTAAACATCTCAACTAGTTTGGTAAACATTCAATAAAGTCCGCATATTTTTTCCAAATTTAACACCCTGTACTAACTTTTTTCTAAGGCCTTAAAAAGATATAGTTTATACGAAAAAGGGCCGTTATTTTTTGAAGATCTGTCACCTGTTAAAGTCCTGCTACAAAAAACTGATTCACCCTGTATAGCGAAGTGCATTTCTGTATATTTCTAAAATTAGAAAAAAATCGGTCCTGTAGATACATAAGTACTGTACATACAGAACACAGAACAGTCACAAGAACGTAAAGGCATATCATCAGGAAATCTAAATATTAGAATCAAGTCAAGATTTTCGAAAAGCTTGCCAGATTTTTTCAGTAAAATTAATTTTTGTTGTTGTTTGGCTTCTTGTGAACCTCATGTAAAATAGCTGAAAAATATAGCAATTTACGATATATTTTTTGACAAGGTAGGCACCTATTATCGTAACGCTTCTTGCTTCTTCCCCAAACTTTGGTATACCTACCTAAGTACCTACCTACCAAACAAACCTCGCGACCGTCAGATCCGGCGGCATGTCCCTGCGAATAGCAGCAGGCCGTGGAGAAGACAAAAGCGACAAACAAAAAACAATCGGCGCATACCGGCGGCGGCGCGCTCGGGGAGCCCTATTTGGCGATGGCGAGGGCCGCAGTTTCATTATTTTCAGTAATAACTTACCGTCACCTACTTGTCGGTGTTTTACTGCGGCTCGCCTTGTCTCATGTTAATCGGTTCCGATGAAATCTGCGGGGCTGGAGCCGGTTTTACGATCACTTCGGGGGAAAATCGCCATGGGAAAATCTCGGGCGGTCGCCGACAGAACGGTTTTTGAGTGCGCTACGCGACACCCACCTGCACTGGACTGCTTTTCCAATACATTTAATTGTCCCCCTGTATTCATATTAACCGAAAGGTCGGCCATATTGGGCGCACACGTCACACGTCATTGGCTGTCAAATGTCAAATGCACGAGGGCCGTGGTTGGCCGTTGTCAAATGTCATTTTGTGTTGCCACCACAATTTCGCTTTTCCCTTAGATATTGCACTCTAAATCCCCTAAAATGCACACAATATGGCCATAGGCGCCGACTCCGCGGGTGCTCTGGGGCTCGAGCACCCGGCCAAAAATTTAGCCAGTTGTTGGAACCTCAAGCAAATGTGACAAGGTGACAACTAAACAATTTGAAAATATGTCAAATGTTCCCCATAAAATCGTCCATAAGACTAAGCACTTTTGCGTTATTTACGCAAAGTTAGGTAACTAGTCGTTCAGGGCCGTAGCCAGGGGGGGACAGCCAGGGCATTGCCCTACCTGGCAGAATGTTTGCCCTGCCTGAACCACAAGTTCACCGTTCACCTCACCAAAGCCGTAGATAAGGCACTGCTTCATTGCGAAAAAAACGAGGAAACAGACATGATGATTAATTATTAATTTATTTATTTATTATGTTTCATTTAAACTGAATTTGTCCTTGAATTTTCCAAAAAAAGTTTGCCTGCGACGCATTTTAGTGAGCACACACCTCTAAGTACCTACTCTTTTTATTACCCGCTTAAAAAACAATAATCTTTAATGCCCCACCTTCAAACAAATTTCAATTTACCCTACTAGATTGGCGAGAAAATGTGTGCAAAAAGTATAGACATAAAGTGGACCTTTGAAAGAATGTGATAATGTATAAGGCACTATGAGCACTAATAACTTTTATTTTTACTTCCATATCACAAAAGGGTGTTCAGTGTTGTTATTGATAATTACTGGATTAAAGTTATTTAAAAAATCAACAATAAAATAGAACTTTGTTACCACTTTTGTCTCCTCTATAAAAGGAAACAGAGCATTCTTGCTTCTTGCAAAAATTATTATGGGCCCGCATAATTAGCAAAAAATTTACCATTGACGTAAAATTTTATGTTCATATTATATTTGGCCTTGAAATTTTCACAAATTTTCGTCTGCGGCGCAATTTTTATTGACAAAATTGAATTCCATTTTTTTAACCCCCCCTCCTCTCCCCACCGACAAAGTAACGCCCTGTATTAGGTACCTTTCCCTCACTTCTCAAATGTGTACTTGCCCTGACAGGAAAGTGGTTTGCGCTGCGTCGTAAGAGAAACGTCACTATGTCATCAGAGGGAGGTCGGGAGGTTGCTTTTTGAAGTTGTTTACGTTTACTTGTCTGACGATTTTCCTTTTTTAAAGAACGTTTGTTGTGTGTTGAACTGTGTTTTTTAGTAATATAGGTTTATAGGTTTATAGGTTGTAAGTGATTAAAGTTCAATTTTATAGTTTATAGGTTTTAGGTTGTGTCTATAGTTTCGGACTAATTTAAATCATGCCGTGGACGTGTTCCGTTCCCAACTGCAAGGGAAACTACAAAGGCGGTCCTAATGTGTCCGCTTTTCCTCCATAAAGACCCCATTTTAAGGGAAAAGAGATTTTGTTCCTACACAGTTTGCCAGGATTTTGGTTTGGACTGTTGGAGAGTGTTATACATCGACGGTTATACCTAAAAATTTTACGTGATTAAACGTAACCACCTTGAAATCAGTAAGTTTTATGGTTTTATTTATTCGAATTTAGTTGTATCTAGGCAGGCAAATAAGAAATAATTGGCATTTATGAAAATTTTACCGGTAGATCTCTAAATGCACCAAAACCACTTGAAAATGTGACTTTCACTCTCGTGATTATTATCCGTGTTGAAAAAGCCATGAGCTTTATATGTAAACAATCATTTTGAAGTGTTTTTTTTACCAAATTTACCAAGTTGACATCTTGAAATTTGAATTTGGCGCCTTAGGCTCACCTCCCTTGGATGACTCATCGCTTTCAGCTGGCGGGCCTTGTTATTGCGACGGTGCCGGCCCAATAGGGGCCCAGTTTATATTACGACGGCCGTTGCTGTAACTGATGACGCAGGCGTCCTAGGATTTAGGCTTCGTAAAAAGTGGAGCCTCCGTGATGCTCCGCGGTTTTTGAATGGGGGAACACTGGCGCTTGGCTTAATATTCTCGGATTTGGCGCTTGAGTTTTTTTGCGAATACATACGAAACCGTTAGTTTTGTGTAAAATGCGGTTATTCCCTGTATGCATTTGCGGTTTGTGGTTGCTATGCCGTGGAATTATATTTACACAATAATAATTATACCTATTCAAACATGATTTGTATATACCTAACTGAAAATTCCAAAAATGTACAGATTTATGGTTACCTGACAAATATGCGTATATATATACTTACATATTTTTGTTGTTTCTTTTTTTGCCGCAACGATACACCTACGTACCTAACTTAGCAGGAATATAGAAATTCCCACTTTCTAATCTAATTCGATAGAATAGATATAATATTATGCATATATAGGTATCAATATTTTAACCACCTATCTAATAACTCTCACCAAAAGCAACAACTTTTTTTCAAACAACTTTTTTGGAAACAAAATGAAATTAAAATAAAAAAATTCTATAGCCTTCCAATTTCAAAAACTGCTATATCTATAGGGTTGGGCATGATAGTTCATTTACATTCGCTATGTAAACGTAGGTATGTATATGACTAGGCGACTAGATCAGAATTGAAATAATCTTCTTAAGATTATTAGTGGGATATTAGAATCTCTACAAACAGCTATAGGCGTATATTTAGGTATCGCTTCCTAGAAGATGGACAAAGGCCAAGCCCAAACCTTATATTTTGGTTGGTTTATCTAAAAGAATGCAACAAAGGGCGTTGCATTCAAAATACGTGTAGGACCCGGTCTGGGCGTCAAGAGGCTTTTAGGTGCCGACCCGCGGGGTGGAGAATTAGGAAATTTCTACAAAAATACGATGGGAAAGGAAAAGGCAGGGCTCAAGTGACAGATAATTAGTTAAGAAACGCCGATCATTTATTTGCCTTAAGAGGAACGCAGGTATCGCGGCGTGTGTTTATTAGGAACGACAAAGGAAATGACAGGTTCTTTGAATTATGGAAAAGCCACTGCGTGTCGACCTTTCGTATGAACAGATAAAAGTCGGCGTTTATTATTTCTTTAGAAGTTACAAAGTAACTTTTTTACTTATATGTGAACGCTGTAGACAATCGGGTTATTATGAACATTTTACTTCTGCATCACCATCACCACGTGAGTATTATAGGAGGTTATAGGTATTTTGCAAAAACAATAAATAGTTAAGTGAGAAATAGTTACGAGGGGATATAGGTAAGACTAGAAAAGTGAAAATATATGTCGGTATTGTGGGATTTGTGTACAATATTCGAATTGAATCAATGGATTTAAAAAGAGTGATGTGGAAAACTATTTGGGTAAGTATTTATACCTAGTTTATTCCGAATATACCTACCTATAGTTATTATATTTACAAGCCAATACCTACAAAAAATTACCTTTTGAACAAACTATATCATCATCAGATTCAATCACATAATATAAATAAAGGAACAAGAATTCTTTAACATTAGGAACATTAAATCTGTATTCCCAATAACGTCAATAATTAGGTATAGGTAAGTTGGGAAGTAGGTCATTTCCAGAGTTCACAAAATTTATCAATAAATAATCTAAAAGTCTATAAGTACCTAATTCCATCTTGAAACATAATAATAATTAATGATTTCTCATTTTTTCCATGTAAAGCCTGGTTCATGCAGCTTCTTTATCTTTTAATTTTACTTTATCTTTATGAAATAACCAATGGCATTTGTACCTTGATGTGAACTGACCAATGACATTTCATATTTCTTAATGATGAAGAAAAATTAAAAGATAGAGAAGCTGTATGAACCAGGCCTAAGTATTTGGGAAACGTCTTTATCTGGGCCATCAATATTCAAAACCTAACTCCTACCTACTTGACGTTAAAATTAATGCCGGTTATCGGGTACTCCCAGCTCACCCTGTAGAACGTCGTTTATTCCACGAATTAATTTTCTGTACACCACTGCATTACTACATTTAATTTTCGAACGCAACTTTTGGGGACGAGGTTTATGACTTTTTGATTCAACCTTCGCTTGTGGTTCTTTGAACGTTCTTTGACGTTTGTCTATGTTAGTGGGATTTTAGGTTAGGTTGCAAAACAAACTTACTTTTTGTAGTAATAATTTGAATAAAGTTTAAAAATGTCTGAACGTAAAGTATTAAACGTAAGTAAATTGTATACACTGTTGTTTTAAGGAGAATATAATATAAATCTTATTTTAGAAATACTACCCACCGGATTTCGATCCAGCGAAGATACCTCGCATGAAACTGCCTAAAAATAGGCAGTACACGGTTCGTTTGATGGCCCCATTTAACATGAGATGCAAAACTTGTGGAGAATACATTTACAAGGGTAAAAAATTTAATGCACGCAAGGAAGACGTCGAGAACGAGGATTACTTGGGAATACGAATATACCGTTTCTATATAAAGGTAACCATTTCTTTAAAGAACGAAGTTTAGAATGCATATTTCGGGTATTTTAGTGCACGAGATGTTTGCAAGAGATTTCGTTTAAAACGGACCCAAGAAATACCGATTACGAGATCGAAGCGGGGGCGACAAGAAATTTCATGGCGCTAAAATTAGCAGAAGAGCAGGCAATAAGAGAGGAGGAGGAAGCAAAGGAAGAAGAAGCAAATAATCCAATGAAATTGTTGGAAAATCGAACAAAGCAGTCGAAAAATGAAATCGAACTATTAGAATCTTTGGAGGAATTAAAAGATTTGAATAAAAGACAACAGGTTGTTGATTATGATAATATGCTTCTTGCTTATGATACGTCGTTATCGGAGAGGGAACGAGAAGAGAAAATGCAACAAATGGATGAAGATTATATCAAGTAAGTTAACAAAAATAATTTTATATCCATTTTGAGTAACTGACGAAAAATTATGTAGGTATCACATTCTTTCAAATCATACAAGAAGGTTACACGTGCATATTTTGCGTGTGGCCCTTAAAAAACCTATTCGTGCAATAAAGTCATGTCAGCTTTTTTGTTAGGAAAATAAATTTTGTCGATCAGTAAAAAAATTGTTTAATTTTGTTATCAGGACAGTGAAATTCCAAAATCCTCACAAGCGGAAGCTGGTGGCAGAAGAAGTTATACTAGAAACTGATGAGTCCGAAGCGAAGTCTTCGAGAATATCGGAAGAACCAAGTACCTCAAAAACAGTGGAATCTAGTAAAGCAAGTACAAGCATTACTTGGTCAAAGAGTAACAATAGTGTAAATATTCCAAAAAAGAAATCACTCCTAGGATTAGTTAAAGTTAAAAATGATAAATCGAAAAGTGAAACAAGTGGAAAGATTGAAACATTGATACAAGAAAATAATATATCAGAAGGAAATGCTTCAAAAGGTTTGTCTCTGTTAGGTGCATATTCAGACAGTGGTAGTGACAATGATTAAATAAAATATGTAAATAATGTAATATGCTTTTATTCGCGACAAATATAAATTTTGTATTATGTACAGACTTAATCTTATATACAATAAACGTGTTACTCACGAGGTAGTACTTTTTTCACGGTTTTCTTCAGAAGGGCTTGATGAATTTAAGTCTGGTACTGAAATACAAAAGAAAATTACATTAAATTATGAAATGCAACAAGTAACAAATACAATATTCAGTAAACACATTTCACACAGATTTAAATTCGTCAAGATAATATATGAACTTTGAAACAGGATTATTCTGCCATCTACCAGACAGTTGCAGAACTTCAGCATCCCCATGAAAGAATTGATTTTTAAAATTTGAAGGTGAGTAGGATGCTTTAGTTTTTGACCCTGTTTTAATTTATATTTCAAATTTTCCAAAGAAAAATAATTGGGACTCAATTAAATTTTATTATTATTTACTGGTAATTCGCCAATGACAGAATTGCTACTCCTTTGATGAGCCAAAGCCAGATGGTACATTCTATTAAAATCACTGTAAGAATCATTCGCTTGCTTTTGCAAATAATTACACCGTTTAGCTGTCAACTCTAAAATTTTCTCAAATTTGCTACAACTTCTTTTTTCCCTTGGCAAAGTTTGAGTCGAAGCAGTACGCACCAATCTGTCCTCAAAATGTCTACTACCCGTAGAAATCGTTGTTAAATAATTCAACCTAGTCTTCATATAATCAATCTTCTGAAGAGACATGCTTATCAGTGACCTCGAACTAACTTTGTGACTTGACGTCATCACATGACTCTCAGTCATGACTTGCTTTTTACAATCATTCTCATCTCTGATTGGTCTATGACTCAACTTGCCCTCCCTTATCGGCAAGTAATGACTACGTGGCGAGTAATCAGACTCGCCACCTACTTGCGAAGAATTTGACCTGCTGGTTGATTTAAAATGACTAACGCTGCTTATTGTGTCCAGCTGGCTTTGGCTCGTCGAATATGCTTCACCGTTCGATTGGTTGTTATTTTCCTCATCGTACCGTGTGTTTATATCTGCTAGCTGGTTTACGTGGGCTTTGGTCGACTGAAGTTCCTTCTCCATGGCGCCTATGGTGTCTTGGAGTTTGTATCGTTTCTCGTTGGTCATTGCTAGATTGGCTTCGAGCTCTACGACGTCTTTTTCCAGTTTGGAGATTTGCTGTTCGCGTAGTTCGATTTTCTCTCCGAGATCTTTGATCAGGCGGTCCTTCATCTTGCTCTCTTTGCTGACCTGTTGAAAGCAACCAATGAAAAATGGTATGTTAAATCTTTAAGTTATGATATCTACCTCTGAGAGAACTCCTCTCATTTCCTGCGAGTATCGGGTCAAACTTTCCTTTTCCATGAGCAGTTCGTCTCGGGAAGCCTTTAAGACTCCGTTCATGTTGTCCCGGTATCGTAAGAGGTTCTCCATTTCATTCATCTGCTTGCATTGTTTCTCCACTACCTATTTTTGAAATAAGTATTCTAATAATAGCTACTTATACCCTTGTTATGGAATCCCTAGTTGGCCAATGTGTGACAGAGTCATATAAGGATACGATAGCAATAATGGGTACAAGAAGGGTACAAGCAACTGATGGCACTAAAAATTAAAGTAGCCCAGTCATAGTCTACTAACTTTTATCTATTAAAATCTACCAAAAAACAGCTGGACAACTTTATTTTTTGCAAAATCTGTCCACTGTATGTACTGTAATTTATCGTCCTTATGCAGTGTCATATATTGGGTAACTAGAGTATCCATAAATAAGGCTTTTACTATTTCCGCAATGTATCCAGGGCCTTTTGGGTGACATAAGGAATCATGTCAGATCAAAAATCAAAATCTAGTTTGAAAAGTATCTAAACGGTGTCCTACAAAAAGTTCGTACCATAGGGGAAAAGTTTAATATTACTGTTTTTTTTTAAATTCGACTTTGGGGTTACCTTTTGCTTTAAAAATATGAAAAAAATGACTAACTCAAACATGCTATCTGTCAAAAAATGACATTTTTTAAATGCCATTTTTTGACAAATCGCCGAAGATGGGTTTTATTTTTAAAATTTCAAAAAGTTTTCCTTGAGAAAGTTTTTTTTTTTCAATTTTACAAAGATGTACCAAATTTAATCGCTCTATTAGAAGAATTTCCTTTTTGTCATTTTTTAATAATCTTGAACTTTCTGAAATTTTTAAAAGCATACAAAGCGTTTGATATCACTAGTTTTATCATTCTATATTCACTTTTTATTTCCAAATATCCATAACGATATGTGTTTTTCAAAAGAAAATGATATTGATTTCTAGACTTTGGTAAAACCACAGAATAGAACCTATTTCACAGCTAAAATACAATAATGAAATCAGTATCTACAATACAAGCAAAAAAATATAAGGCACGTTTATATATTATAAATTATAAGTTTAGAAATCCTTGATAATACAGCAATTCTAATTTTAAATTTCCAATTATGAAAAGTAGATACAGCACAAACGCCTATGCCACTTTGGTCCATATGGCCTCAAAAGTTTATTTAAATTACAAATTTGGCGGACATGGAAGTGCCACAAGCCGCACAGCTAAGCATAATAACTCCAAAAAGTAGCTAAATGTCACATATTGACACCTGTCACCGTGTCAGATATTAAAATATTTTGTCAAAACTTGGCGACTTCCGTCTCACGTATATTATAATACACATAGAGCTTTGATTTTTTTCTGGGATTCTATAGAATGATAAAGCTAGTGATATAAAACAGTTTTTATGCAGTTACAAGTTTTTAAAATTTTCAGAAAGTTCAAAATTATTAAAAAATGGCACATCTATGTAAAATTGAAAAAGAAACAACTTTTTCAAGTAAAACTTTTTGACAAACCCATTTTCTGCGATTTTAATTTAAATGTCATTTTTGACACATAGCGAAAGTCACGTGGCTACGTTTGAACTAGTCATTTTTTATCTTTTTTAAAGCAAAAGGTAACCCCAAAGTTGAATTTAAATATCGCAAAGTTCAATTTAAAAATCATTAATTAAAAAAAATTCCCGAGCGGCAAACTTTTTGGAGGACACTGTATAAATATTAAGATTATTTTGAAATGATAGGTAGGTAACTTGCAATAAAAAGTTTCTTGGATACAAACAAAAAAATGGAAACTAACCTTTTAAAACTTCTAAAGGAAGCTAGTAAAATATTATACTAAAAGGGAAAGAATAGCTGTCAAATTTGACAAATCAGCTGAAGTGGCCTGTCGCCCTAATAGTAGATTTTACAAGGGTGGTAACGTGGACACACTGTATATGACAAAAAATGATTTTTTTTAAAGAGGCCAAGTCTAAAAATAACAAAAAATCAATAAATAGCCACAAGTTGCAATATCTTGAAATATTTTAAAAGAATCAAAAAAATTTAAAAAGCAATTGATTGATTTTCGCCATAGGCGTACGCCGAAAAAAGTTGGGGGTCAAAGGGTATCACCTCTATTTTGTGGCGTTGGTCGTTAACATTTTTTAAATAAAATTACATAAAAAATGTGATTCCGCATGGAAATAAACCATCCAAATTTCAACTAAAGATTTTAGAAAACACAGGAGTTACTAATGAAATTATTTTTTGTGAAAGTCGACTTTAACATCCTGTATTTTGAAGCAATTAAGACAAAGAAAAGCCACATTTTAAATCTTAACAAAAAGAATATGGTCAATGGATTGGACCTCATATAGATTATGCAGGTGAAATGATATGTTTGATTTGCTTGATGATGCCGTTCAAATTCTACTATAGCATTGAGTAAAGGAATATTACTCAATGACTATAGTGATTTTTTAACGATGCTTTCCACTGTCTAGGTGTATCGGTGTTATCGTCTCAGAAAAAAAATACTTCAGACCTGTTCATAGTGTTCGATCTTTTGTTCGTTATCCATGGACCGCCTCATGAGTTCGTTGAGCTTGCTCCGACCCTCCTCCACCATTTTCTGGAGGTCGTCCGTTGGACAGTTGATGTTCTGTTCTTCCAACGCGTTCTGGCGCACCTTCAGTTGACGTATTTCAGACTGAAGCTTAGCCACTTCTGTCGACCTTAAAGGGGCAAATCTACTGATAAATTACAATAGGCGGAAGAAGAAAAAGAGCGAGAAGACCAGGAAATAAATCTATTAGACAATGTTTGTGTTTTTCTTACTTCTCCTTCAGTTTGTTTTCGCTTTCTTCCAATAGCCTGACGTATCGGTTTAGTGTTTCTTGTTGCGTCGAAAGTTTGTTTTCTACTTCGGTTGGTTCCAAAGCTTCTTTGCTTATAATTTGGGATTCTCGTAGTTCCGCGTTTTCCCGTTGTAGGTTCAGTATCATGTCCTCCAGGGCTGTGATTTGGACGTCCTTGGCTGTGTTGAGTTGGCAGTTGTCCATTTCCAGGGAGCCCACGGTCGCTGGAGAACAAATAAAACATTAGTTGATATTTTTTAAAAGTTGACCACTTACCTTTGCCCCACTCTATGCTGCAGCTGACCTTCTGCATGGTCTCCTTGCACTCCGAGCCCATTCTCTTGACGTACTCTTCGAATTCTTGGCACTTGTACAAGGCTTCATCCCGCTCTTGTCCCACGGTCTCAAGTTCCGCTCTCGTCGCCTCAAGTTCCAGCGACAAGCTTTCGATGGTGGCTTCAAGTTCTTGCTTGGTGCACTCCTTGACGGCCTCGATTTCGTCCAGCCTACAGAAAAAAATGGTATCACATCAATTCGGCGCCCAAACATCTGTTTTGGACGACCTCACCTGTCCGTCCAGCCGGCCCTCACTGTGGATGTTTGGACTGATTTTTTTTAAAAACGTGTTTTAGCGAACTGAAAGAATTGCGTCTAGATAAAAAGTTTATATTTTTTCAGTTCGTTATATGGAGTTGCGTTTACAAACAAAATACTAAATAATAAAATCTACATGTAAAGAACATGGTAAGGTAGGAATAGTTCGGACACGGCCCTTAACGTAATACTTATTAAGCACCTCGTTTCGAAGGAGTGCTTGTCCGCAGTCAATTTCTGGAGCATGTTTTCCTGGTGCTTGAGGTTCTTGCTTAAGTCTTCCCTTTCCTTGGCCCACTGGGCTTCCTTGTGCTTCAGCTGGTCTTGGAATATCCTGTAACAATTTTTTCAATTTTTAAACACACCTAATATAACGCGCAACAGTTTTCATTTCATACCTAACTTTTCTTTGCAACTCGGAGTTTGCCTCCAAATAGTTTTTCTTTTCGGTTTCCAAATCGGTCACTTTGTTCCTCAGGTTTTTGGTTGCTTGCGAATGTGTGTTGCTTTTAGTTTTCATGTCGCTTGTAATTTTCCTCTCGCATTCCAGTTCATGTTCAAGCCTCTAAATTATTTAATTATTTAAATTATCAACAATCAGTAAGATATAGCAGCAGGTTGCTGCTATTAACAGCAACATTATTTAAAAGCTTTTTTAAACGCTTTGTATCTCGAAAACAAAGATAGTACAGTAGTTATTTATGCAAAGTGCTTTTTTTTTCAAGAATGTGAAATCTGCGTGTATGAGCTGAAGCACAGAATAAATAGCTACACAACAGAAGCGTCCATAAAGACATGTGTCAAAAATAAGCGAGCCTCCATTTCAATTTACAGAAAAATAACCAATTCCATATACATAAATTTGGTCCTAATACAATCTCTTCGCAATCAGGCGCGGTCATATCCATTTGCGAAGGGGGGGGCCATACCTGGATATGTACTCCTTTAGGCGGTTATTAAGTACATACCTACTATAACAATAAAACTTCAATAAGGCGATATATCACAAAAAAAATATATTCCTCACAAAAATAACAAAAATTAAAAAAAATCTATTTTAAACAAAAATTATGTAAACAAAATTTTTTGCATGTGCGTTGGTTATATACAGTGTATCCACAGATTGAGTTCACATAACAAATTTTCGACTTGAAATTTGAGCTTCTGGGAATCAGCCCTGCTTGGTTTTAAACTAATTTGTGACATAATTTTACTTTCGAAAAATCACGTATGCCTTGGAAATTATGAAAAAACTAATTTTCTACCTCAGCAAAGTGCCTTTTTTGTAGGTTTTACAGCAAAATGATATTAAGGAAAATTGTTCAGAATGAAAAGCTGAGTAGGTTTGCGAAATTTCTTTGATTTTTTTGGCATTTTCACACTTTTTTTTTGAAAAGTGCATTTTGTGTAGTTTTTACATCAAAAGAAAACTTGTTGACAATGAAAAACTGGATAGGTTTGAAAATTTTCAAAAGCATAAGTCGACTTTGATTTTTTCTGCTAAAAAATTAAAACACAAAAATCAAAGTAGACCTAGGCTGTTTTCACACCTATCCGGTTTTTATTGTGAACAAAATTTCTCAATAACATTTTGATGTGAAAACTACAAAAAATGCACTTTTCTAAAAAAAGTCGGAAAAAAGCCAAAAAATCAATGTATAGGCCTAGACTGTCAAAATTTCGGAAACCTACTAAGTTTTTTATTCTGAACAAGTTTCCTTAATAACATTTTGCCGTAAAACCTACAAAAAGGCACTTTACTGATGTGGAAAATTAGTTTCTTCTTAATTTCCAAGGTGATTTTTCGAAAGTAAAATGATGTCACAAATTAGTTTCAAACAAGCAGTGCATGCTGATCTCCACAAGCTCAAATTTCTACTCGAATTTTTTTGTTATTTACACTTTATGTGAACTCAATCCGTGGACACTGTAGGTTAGATAATATTAGTACAAAATATACGTATCTATTTTTTATTTATTATTATTTTTTCATTTTATTAGGGGAGGGCCATGGCCCCCATGCCCCCCACCTAAGACCGCGCCTGTTTGCAATGTGGATTAATAAATAAATTAATTAAAATTCACAATGTTTATCCCTTTAGAAGATATTTCGCGTCAAAGCGAGCATCCTTTTGACACATGTCTTTATGGACGCTTCTGTTGTGAAGCTATTTATTCTGTGGCTGAAGGCGAGTGCCGCAAGTAAAAAAACACTTCTTGAATGAACAAACTAACAAAAATAAAATATATATACAGTGTGACCCATTTGTTTTGGGGTCAGTCTGTAAAAAGTGTATCAATCGTGCGATTTGGCTGATTTTTTTTTAAATTGTAGAGCTCGATGAACTGCACATTTTGAACAAAAATTGCCTGGTTCGCATAAAATCCAAAGCCTACTATGACCGTTTTTATGAGCAAAATTTTAAGAAACCATATTAGCGTTTTTTTTTGAAAAAATCTGTGTGCGCCAATGGATTGAGCACCCCTCGAAATGGGTATGTACAAAATTTCATCAAAATATTTCAAGTAATAACGATTTTGTAGAAAAATTAAAAATGCAGCCAAGGTACGTCTTTATTTTCAAAAATTCAAAGTTGGCCATGGAAAATAATTGAATTGTTTACTTTTATTAAGTGTCAAACTGTCTAAATTGAGTTCAGAAATTGTTTGTGCTCAATACAATTAATTATCATAATTATGGAATATTTAAGCATAAGAGACAAAATAGAAATTGTTCGACTCGTGGGCGACAACGAGCGCTCGGCAGCAGAAGCTGCGGCCGAATTTAACAATAGACACCCAGGTAGATCAGTGAGTCGAAGTACTGTACAACGTATAAACAATATTTTTGATGAAACTGGATCGATTTCTAAAAATTTATTAAAAACTAGGCAAAATGGACGCCGTGGACTTGTTGAAAATAACAATCAAATTCTGCAATACTTTAGTGACAATCCTCGAAATAGTGTTCGAACGGCTAGTTTAGACCTTCATATACCCAGAGAGAGTATAAGGAGATGTTTGAGACAAAACAAAATAAAACCGTTTAAGCCAAAATTTTTGCACACCCTGGAACCAGGAGATGAGGAGAGAAGATTAGAATTTTGCTATTGGCTGCAAGGTGAATATCTCCATAATGGCAACTTTTTAAATGAAATTTTATTCACCGACGAAGCCACGTTTACTACAAATGGTGTAGTATCAAGTCAAAACTGCCGTCACTGGTCAGCTGAAAATCCAGAGTTTATAATAAATGCAAGGAGACAATATTCACAAAAAATTAACGTTTGGTGTGGAATACTACGCGACAGAATAATTGGCCCATTTTTCATTGAAGGGAATTTGAATGCGGCTGGCTTCTTGAATTTTCTAGAAATTGAATTTAGAAATGCTTTAGATGAGTTACCATTAAGATACCGTTTAAATTTAAAGTTACAGTTAGATGGCAGTCCTATTCATAATGCTCGTTTAATCAGAAACTGGCTAGATAATAATTTTGAAAACTGTTGGATAGGGCGAAATAGTCCTTTCTGTGAGTGGCCACCGAGATCTCCGGACTTAACTCCTTTAGATTTTTTTCTTTGGGGTACACTTAAGCAAAATGTTTATAAGTCAAGACCCCATAATTTACAAGAACTGCAAGCTAGGATAAACCGTAGTTGTGAGGAAATTACTCCACAGCAAATACGAAATGTAATTTTGAATGTACGCAAGAGGAACGACAAATGCATTGTAGAAAATGGAGGCTTGGTAGAAGTTACAAAAATTTTATAATTTTAATTGTTTTTATGTTTTGTGTTTATAAGCATAAGGTTGTATTATTACAATTCAATTATTTTCCATGGCCAACTTTGAATTTTTGAAAATAAAGACGTACCTTGGCTGCATTTTTAATTTTTCTACAAAATCGTTATTACTTGAAATATTTTGATGAAATTTTGTACATACCCATTTCGAGGGGTGCTCAATCCATTGGCGCACACAGATTTTTTCAAAAAAAAACGCTAATATGGTTTCTTAAAATTTTGCTCATAAAAACGGTCATAGTAGGCTTTGGATTTTATGCGAACCAGGCAATTTTTGTTCAAAATGTGCAGTTCATCGAGCTCTACAATTTAAAAAAAAAATCAGCCAAATCGCACGATTGATACACTTTTTACAGACTGACCCCAAAACAAATGGGTCACACTGTACATATATAAAAAAAATATATAAAATATTGTGAACCCATACCTTAATTTCGTCTTGAAAATGCTTGTACGACGACCCGTACTCCTCCTTAACCTTGTCGTATCCGGCCCTCTTGTCGTCCAATTTTTTCTGGAGATCGATCGCGTTGTGGTTAGATTCTATCAGCATCTTTTCGGTTTCCTTTAGCCTCTGTTCGAGCTCCTCGACTTTGTGATTGGTATCGACGCTTTTCTTATCGTTCAACAGCGTCTGCCAATTGGAAACTAGCTCGCCGATCTTTTTCTCGTGCTCCGTTATGACCGCGTCCAAGGACTGCTCCAGGGTCGTCCCCTCCGATTTTAGAAAGTCCACCTTTTCGGAAACGGCGGTCAGGTCCAGTTCGGACTTGGTCACCCCGTCCAAGAGTTCCACGATCTGGGCCCTCCTGTTCAGGAGATTTTTGCAGATGTCCATGAGGGTTTTCGGGATTTCCTCCATCGAGTTCTTCATGCTGGACAGGACCTCTGCTGGGAGGGCGGTGCCGCCACCTTCCCCCATCCCATTTCCCTAAAGAAATTATGATTTTTTTTAACAATGAAGTATGTTTTTCTAAAATAAAATTGTTCATTATTTATTGGGTATCCCGTAATTCCACATTCTTCCTATCAAATTATGTTCGACGTGGACCTAAAGGGGGTAATCCAATAACAATTATTGTTATCCTTTGATAACTTCTTTATTAATAATATAGCTATATTATTATAAATGCTGTATTATTATTATTTATTTTTTTATTAATTTGCATCAGTGAAGGTATCGATATTTAATAGCTTTTTATAGTTCAGTCAAATAGACCGGGAGATAGTGACAGATTTTTGGACGTGATTTTACTCAGTATGCCTTGCAAAGGGCATTATGCGGCACATATTCTCACAATAATAAGGTATGAAAAGTGAAAACTGAGTTTTCAATTATTCGGAAAATATGCGTTTTGATATGATTTTATACAGGCTGCCATGTGTTTTATAATGAAGTTCAAAATAGAAAATTCCTGGGAAAACCATAGGCATACCGTTAGGGTGGGTCCAAAGGGCTATTATTGAGACGTGATCTTTTTCCACGTTTCTGAACAGGCTGCCAATGAGAAGTATGCAAGTTCTTATTATGAAAATGCTGAAAAAAGGATGGCATACCTTTCGCGCATGTCCAAGTACTGTTTAAATTGAATGTTATTTAATCATTTAAACGAGTTATTCGATGTAAAGTGTACTTGGACATGCGCAAACGGTATGCCATCTTTTTTTCAGCAGTTTCATAACAAGAACTTGCATACTTTTCATTGGCAGCCTGTTCAGAAACGTGGAAAAATTAGTTATTAAAATACAAGATCACGTGGCAATAATAGCCCTTTGGACCCACCGTAACGGTATGCCTATGGTTTTCCGAGGAATTTTCTATTTTGAACTTCATTATAAAACACATGGCAGCCTGTATAAAATCATATCAAAACGCATATTTTTCGAATAATTGAAAACTCAGTTTTTCACATGAAGAACCCAGGATGACTCTCTGATTCATACCGTATTATTGTGAGAATATGTGCCACATAATGCCCTTTGCAAGGCATACTGAGTAAAATCACGTCCAAAAATCGGTTACTATCTCCTGGTCCAAAACGGTAGTTTAAAGAACGAGGAAAGTTTTGGTTTAATTGTTTTTAGTGGTTTATTTTATGTTTTTTTTGGAGTGCTGAACACGAATCTGAAGTTGTCCAACAAAAATGTTCGCGGCAAATATGAGAAATCATCAATAAAACCACTAAAAATAGTGTTTTTAGTGGTTTTCACCTTATAACTGGCAATGCAAGCTACTTACGCAAAAAGAGGTTCTGTAGTAAAATAAAGAGAAGAAAATTATCTACAATTTAACTCTCAACATCTTTTTGTAAGTCGTATGGTTTCCACGCAAAAGAGTATTGAAACACGAAGGAACTTCAGTAATTTTTTTAAAACGGCAAAAAACACCATTAGTTTATAATTTTTTTTTACTACTAACCTGAGAAATCACCATTATTTACCTCATTCCTCTATATAATGAGAAGCAATATTTCTCACCCTAGGTAAATAATGATAATAAAAAAATACCTAGGTAAATAATGAAAAATTTTCTATATGACATTTAAAGATTAGTGTGATTTTATCAGCTTGACAACTGAACTCCCAGGCTACTTGATATTTCGAAGTATTTGAAAAAAGCGAGAAACGACTAAAATAAACTAAAATATGTATGTTGAAAATGAAACTTGATTTTCGAAAAATTGCAATAATTCGAAGGTGAGAAATCCGAATTAATTTATTATTAATTAGGAAAAATTCAACAAGCGACCGATATAATATTAAAAATGCTGAAAAAACCTTCCCGAATGTGAGGCGTCATTTAATAAAGAGCATAAGAAAGTGACTTGAGGTAAACGGGGGACAGTTTCAATACCTGTTGAAGTAAATTTCAAAAAAACATTTTGTATTTTGAATAAATTGCGTTGTATTTTCGAAATTTGGATTTTTTTCAGAGACGAATATCTCGCAAACGGCTTGCGATATCGATATTGACCAAGAGTATGTTTTTTACATCGTCAAAACATTCCCAGCTTCACCGGGTAAAATATTTTGCAGAATTTAATTCATCACGAAGTCTAGGAAGTAGGTTCAAACTAATACCGAATTCGGATTTCTCACTTTCGAAACCGAAGTGTGTCAATTTTGAATAAGATACCTTCAACGGTTTTAGAATTATTGAAATTTTTCGAAATAGTATATTTCATTACGAGTCTGGAAAAATCTATTTCTGGACGTGTAATGAACGATATTTTTTATTATACTTCTTTGAAAACGGAAACTTAAAACATTTTATCGACATATTATAATAAATTTAGTTGACAAAAAATAAACAATGCAGACAATATAGTGTTTGGTATGTATGATGCGTTTCCATGGTTACTCTCAAATTATTTCAAAGGTGCTTTGTTGTAAATTAGTTATTGTCAGATAAGGTGAATAAAACGTCAAAAATATTACAGAAATGTATCTAAATATTGAAACACTTACGAATTAAAATACAAAATAGGTATATGTTAAATAACTTTAATATAATAATAATATAATAAAAATATAATATACTTTGCAGTATATTTCTATTTTAAAGCCATATATTCGGTATTTTTATTCAGCGCACGGAAAGTTTTTCCGTGCGCTGTTTCCGTGCGCCAGCCCGAAAAACCCCATCTTTCATTATTGCTAAAACAGATGAAAATAAGGTGTTTTCAAAGAAGTATAATAAAAAATAAGTTTTAGTTTCAACACCTTGTATCTTTTAAACGAGCAACATTTTACCTAGGCATTTTTGGCTCACACGGTATATTTTGACGTCTAGTACCACCTGTTGCCCTCTGGTGGATAAGTTATGGGATACCCTGTATATTCGCCCCTATTCTTAACGTTTTGTCGAATGTTTCTGTCTTCAAAAACTACTTATTTCCCTATTTCTATCATTTCAACACTTTTTTATTTGGAAACCATACGACGCACAAAAAATGTTAAGACGGGCAAATTGTAGATAATTTTCTCCTGTTTATTTTACTATAGGGCCACTTTTTGCGTAAATAGCTTTCTTGGCAAGTTATAAGCTGTAAATCACTAAAAAACATTATTTTTAGTGTTTCTTTAATGATGTCTCATATTTGCCGCTAAAATTTTTGTTGGACAACTTCAGATTCGTGTTCACCACCTCAAAGAACATGAAATAAACCACTAAAAACAATTACACCAGAACTTTCCACTTCGCACCCTCCTTGTGTACCATTTGACTGAACTATTTAGGCGGCCAACCAAAAGGACTTACCTTCTCATTGCCTTCATCATTAAGCGGCAGAAACTTTATCTCGTCCAACTGCACCACCTTCCCGTGCTCCTGCAACTTCTTCTGTATAACGGTCAGGTTGTGGTACAGGTCCAACACGGGCTTCTGCCTCTCGATCAGGTCCTTCTTCAGCTGATCCAGCCGCTTCTTCTTGTTCAAAAACTGTATCTCCAGCGTGTGCTTGTTGGCGACCGGCAGCTGTCTCGGTATCGACAGCGAGCTGGACCTCGCCGACTTGATCCTGCTGGTCGGCCCCACCGACGGCTGGCCCTTCAGCGGGACCGGTATGCTCGACGACGGTCTGCTCGACACCGCCGGCAGCGCGGGCTTCGGCGTCTGAGGAGACCTCGTTACCGACTGGGGCTTCCTCCCGTGGTACTTGAAGGAGTCGCCGCGGGTGCCCGGTCTCTTGGTCTCGGTTCTTGGGGATATGTTGGCGGCCTGGGCTTGAGGGAACTCCGCGTCGATTTTTTCTAGTTCAAGGGTCTCCTAGAAGCAAGGCTGGATATGTCTGGAAAGATTAAGGGGGAAGGGGAAACGTACCATTTCAAAGGGTACCACCGAGCTGATCTCAGCTTCCGATGACAGCTCAAAATGTTCTGAAACGGGATAGGGTTAGTAGGTAGGTACAGTTAATTGAAAATACCCTAGTGAACACTGTTGGTTCCAGCGTAAAATTTGATGTTAAACGCGGATTGATAAGAGCCTAAAGGCGTTTTCAGCGAACCCACCCCACAATATAATTAGGTATCAGCGTTCAATGTACCTAGATACCCTACAGCTTTCAATGTATCAGTCTGGTAATGGAATATCGATGTACAGCTATTGACGTATCGGGTCTGTTTTTGGAACAATGAGCACATGTTTGTAACAAAATTGGTGCGGATAGGTCTAGATTGATAAATTACAACGCGCGGCAACTCAAAGAACAAAATAAAATTTATTATAACGTGACAGCGACGTTTTACGTGAAAGAAAACGTCAAAACCGCGAAAATCAATATAATAAATCTCTCAACTCACCTTGCTGGACGACTACAGCATTTCCAGTGTGCGAAGATGACATTCCTATACGAGTTTTTCCAGGCGTTTTACATTATCCGAAGAAGTTTTACCCCCACAGTCGAATTTTAGGCACAATGAACAAAAATGGTGAACGAAAAATTACTGTGCAAACAAATGATTTGGTAAACAGGATTTTGAGTGACGCCGCTTTGATTTTTCGTCCCAGGATTTTTGGGTGTAGCGCGGAAAATGCGAGTCCCCTTTTAATGGAAGTCGAGTGCGAAAGTATGGTAATTGGACGGCGACAATAGAGGGGTAATGAACAGATTCGAATAATGCAAATTAAGTAGGTAACTAAATAGGGACGCCTTAGAGAGACATGCAGCCGTAGGTAGTTCAAGCGGAAATTCATGGTATTTAAATGAACGTAAAATGAGAGTGTCACCGGGCTGTTTAGGTTTTCTTTGTAGCGAAATCGCTGCAGTAGATTACAAGTAGATCAGAATATAAACTTAAAAATTAGGACAGCAAAAACTATTGCACTAGAGATTCTATGTCTTAACACTTTTTCTGGTATAATTGATTTAGTAGCTCAACATCAGAGAATAACATTAACAATCTTTATTGCCATCATATACTTACATAATATACCTACAGAGTGTCTCACATAAGAGTGAAACAACCCTATAACTTCTTTAATTTTTAACCGATTAGAACGAAATTTTTACCAAAGGTAGATGGCATTGTTGCATACTTATTTCCAAAAAACTAGTTGCCTACTCCAAAGTCGAAGCCACCTGCGATGCCACAATCGAGGCTAAAAATCCGAAAGTAATATTAGGCATTTTTTTTCAAAAAAAAATTTACTAGAAATATTTGTTCAGAATCGATTCAGAACCCCAAATCCAAAATTTTGTCAAAATCAAAAAATAACAATTTAAAAAAATTCAATTCCAAAAACAGCAATTTAATAATTTTCTGCGTTTAGAAAAGTGTGCCATGGAAGTTTTGAAGGCAAGTTGTTTTCATAAAGGAATAATTTTAAAATATAAATAAAAGCTACAAAACAAAATTTAAAAATTAAAATTTTAAATTTTTAATTTTATTTATTTAATATTTTTTGATTTTGACAAAATTTTGTATTTAGGGTTCTGAATCGATTCTGAACAACATCAACAATAATAATTTTTAGTAGAAATAGATGGCATGTGATGGGATAAAATTGTTATGTGTGTTAGGTAAACAGTAATAATAAGACAAACAAATTATTTTTTATACTTATTTCAGAGATGTAATAGGTAACACCATATTATGTAATGTAGTATTGAAGCCTTTTATAGGAGTATTTTTTTTAAATAATCAAACACATTGTATGAGACTGTCCAGTTCCGTACACCAGAAATTCCTGCAGAAATTCCGCACAATGCTGATGGTAACAAAATCGCAACCCCATAAATCTTTTTCGTGCAATTTGCTCCAGGTCATTTAAAAACATCTCCCGGACCATCGGACCGAGAATTCCTCCGGGCAATTCCTGAAATATCTCCGGAATAATTGCGAGACATAATCGCCGGGATTGTCAAATAATCTCATCCTAACTCGGGGAACGGCCTCAAGAAAGCTGCAAATTATCTCAGCTGCCACTGGGCGCAATAATAATAAAATCGAATTTTAAAGTAGGTAAATGTAAATAATAGAATGACTTGCTTAAATATTTCGCCCAGTGCGTAAATTTTTCTTAATGTACAGGCTGTCCCATTTTAGGTGTTTTTGGGTGTTTTTCTCAAAAATCTCGGTTATTATTAAAGCTAGAGGGTTGCGGTTTTCACGTCACTGTACTACTTTTTTGAGAGGAATTTGGTGGACCAATCAGATTTTAGATAAGTTTTATAGTTTCCGCGCATTGGCGCAGGACTGAAATTTTCGATTTTTTTGGAAACCTCTCTCCTGGCTACAACTTATATATATCTACAAATTTAATCAACTATTTTTATAGATTTTTTGGCGTAGAATCGAATGGAATAATTAGTTTTTTGGTAGCGTTAATAGTTTTTGAGATATGAACCAAAGTTATATTTTTTTTAAATGGAAATGGAAACCATAGATTTTTTTTAAATGGAAACCATAGTTCATATCTCAAAAAACTATTATTCCATTCGATTCTACGCCAAAAAATCTATAAAAATAGTTGATTAAATTTGTCGATACATATATATATAAAGAAAAAACTAGTAACCGCATACACGTGTTTCATGCTATTTGGCAATCATCAGTACGGTGTAACATTAACCAAATCAAAAGATAGGCATGATTTGGGAAGCAACAAATGAAGTCAAAAGTGCTGTTGGCTCCTGCCTGGACTTCATTTGTTGCTTCCCAAATCATGCCTATCTTTTGATTTGGTTAATGTTACACCGTACTGATGATTGCCAAATATATATATATATAAGAAAAGGTGATAATGGGCAAACACTCAAAGTTAACAAAAAGAAAAAACTAGTAACCGCATACACGTGTTTCATGCTATTTGGCAATCATCAGTACGGTGTAACATTAACCAAATCAAAAGATAGGCATGATTTGGGAAGCAACAAATGAAGTCCAGGCAGGAGCCAACAGCACATTTGCAGCTTCAGTCAGCACATCCCCTATTTTGGGGCTTGTACTAACATCGCCACGGAGGCTGCTAAAGCGACCTGCGTGGAAATCTTCATAACCCAAGATACAATGACAATAAGGATGTAAGATTAGCGAGTGTCCTGTACAACAGTAACTATTTTATTACTATAATCGGTACCTATAACCTATTATTTTCCAGAAAAAGTATGTAGATATCAACTTTGAGGTAGAATTGAATTTGACGAAATTTAAACTGAGACTTGTTTGATATGATGTAAATTTTGTTTCCGATGTATCGCGCATACAAGAATCCTGGAATGTGAATGTGACTTTTAATTATATTATGAGGCATACATGCCATTCAGCAATCGGTTGCATGAAGTTTGTTTCCACCGATAATTTTAAATGGAGAAGTGAGCCTTTTCATAAAGTTCACATTATTAAATCCTTCTAGGAATTTGATTGCGACTGAATTTGTACAAAACAAACTTTCACAACAACTTCCACTGGCATTGTTTAGTTATGGTGTGTTTATATGTTGTGTGCCATAATATTAGAGTTTACTTTGAATGGAATCATATTACTGACCACATACTCAATTACACAGTAGAATTGAAAAGCTCAAATGAAACTTTTGAAGTTGTCGCAATAAAAATATGTATAGGTACAAATGTGTGGCCTTACAGCTGAAATATTTCTAAAAAAATGCTCTCTGATATTTAACATGTACCTATTTTGTATTTTAATTCGTAAGTGTTTCAATATTTAGATACATTTCTCTAATATTTTTGACATTTTATTCACATTATCTGACAATAACTAATTTACAACAAAGCACCTTTGAAATAATTTGAGAGTAATCATGGAAACGCATCATACATGCCAAACACTATATTGTCTGCATTGTTTATTTTTTGTCAATTAAATTTATTATAATATGCCGATAATAGTATATTACATAGCCAGAGTTGTAAACAGCTTATTACGTTTGAGTGGAAAAGTTGCGCACGAGCCGCGCAGCGGCGAGTGCTGTAATTCCACGAGTATGTAATAAGCTTTACAACTCGAGTTTTGTATAATAAAAAAAAATTTATAATTTTTCTTCGACGAAAGAAAAACTATTATAATAGATAAACTATACTTCTGATTATCTGACAGGCAACAATTAGTATGTTGGTTAGTTGCTATGGTGACGCGGATGCCGCGCTAACAAGGCACCCGGGATAATTGCGTTTTAATTAAGAACAGATACGTAATTTTTTTGTTCGTTCGTAACAATGAACTTACTGATAACCTAAACCGTCACTTAATAGGTATGCTACTAGCATAGGAGTAGAAAAAATGTTTTAAGTTTCCGTTTTCAAAGAAGTATAATAAAAAAATATCGTTCATTACACGTCCAGAAATAGATTTTTCCGTACTTGCATGATTTCCCGCGCGCACGGAAAAATCTTTATTTCCAGACTCGTAATGAAATATACTATTTTCTACTCCTACGAGTATATTTTACGTTTTATTTACAACCTGCCTAATGGATAAGTAGTCAGTTTCAGTTAATTGGATGGATACCTATATTTTCATATCCATATCCTAGGACTGATACGAAATTGAAATCAACCAACCACAGTACCTAGTTAAGGGAGGGGGGGGGTTGCCAACAGAGAAAGTGAGGTTAGATTTCGTAGGAAGGAACAAATCCGGGGCAATCTCTGCATATGGCGGGATGCCGTTTTCGTTTTTACAGTGGCGCGCACCTTTTAGTTGTTTCGACAAACTAATCGAGGCAGAAATCCTCATTTTTCGTGAAATCAGTATCTACTTACAATACAAGCAAAAAAATATAAGGCACGTTAATGTTTTTAAGTTTATTAATGCTTGATAATACAGCAATTCCAATTTTAAATTTCCAATTATGAAGAAGTAGGTCACAAACGCCTATGCCACTTTGGTGCATGGCCTCAAAAGTTCACTTAAATTACAGAATTACTTACCGATGAATTATTATCTTCAAACATTTTAGTTTTGGCGGTGAGGGAAGTGTCGTAGTATAGACATTTCTTTTATCTTCTGTATAACAAAAATTTATGTACAAAACAATCGATAAATTTCAAACAGGACGATGTATCAATTTCCCCTTCGTGGCGGCCATTATTAAAAAACTGTCATTTTTACAAATCCCCATAATCCACTAGGGTGAATTCAGCACAAAGGGTAATTTCCAAACTTCGCCAGTGTGTGACTGAGCATTTGCCACGAATATTCGGCATGCAGGCAAATATTGCCAAAATACCAATTATGACGCGAACAATGCACTATTAAAATCTGTTTGATGGCGTAATAGGTTTGGGGTCGAATATTAGATACCCAATTAGGGAAATAAAGGCATTAAATATGAATTGCGCGCCTGGGGAGAATATTAAATAAAACTTTGTCCTTTATGTTCACTTATTTCCCGGACGAACTGCTCGTAAATACTGTAAGACGGATTCGATTAATATTTTCCAGTCGGTTTAACCTCCACATGGAAGTAAAGTTGTTTCTCGGTGGTTTAGAAGTAAATAAATCAAAAGAATTAGACAGTTTACTTTCGAGACATGTCATACATGATTGAAGTGGTTGAATATTCTGCTATAGTTAACTTACTACTATGGTAATGTGCACAAAGGACAGCAGATCGAAAGATGAGAGATGAGACAGTGTTCAGGGAATTCATACGAATGCTTTTATCTACTCCTATATTTTCCACAGAAAATATTGTTTAATTTTTTTGTATATCTAGATGAAATTTGGAGGGTATTTAAAGCCTTTTTATGGAGTTCAATCAAAAATTTGTAATTATCCTTATTTTCCACTGGTAATATGTTTAAACGGTTGAAACATCAGGAAATAAGTAAATAGATGATGTTTCTCTGTGGCGATAGAACATTACCCTCAGCGCTTATTTTCGATTAGATCTCAGTTACTGGTTTGGATTCAATTTCCTTTCTGTATGTTAGGTGTGTGCAAGTTGAAATATTTTGAAATGTAATGGGAAATTTTGATAAATTGCCAAGTTGTTCAAACTTAACATTGAGATTCGAGGTTTATCGTAGGCACAGCGATTTTAACATAAACCGAAGCTAAATTTTGTGTCATAAATTCTTCATTGGTCTCCAATTTTCCTCGATACAATTTTCTAGTTTGATTTAATAATTGAAATTTACTTTACAACGAAAAGCTCACATATACTGTTTAAACAAAGCGCAATTCAAACGACAAGAGGAACACGGAATGGTTTGAAGGTTTGTACTATATAATAACGCTTTTGATTTACTCAATATTTGATACATATTTTAATTAAGCCAAACAATTAAAGAAAAAAACCGAAGGCAAAAATATGATAATTTTATAAAACAATAGTCTAAAAGGACAGAATTTGAGAGTCCTTAATAGCATGGAGCCACTGTAGTATAAATGCACGTAAATGAGCCTTTGTGCGCACTGCTTAGATTTTCTTTGTTAAAGAATTCTGGGGATTTAATAAAAGAGAAACGTTTTTCCATTTAGAGAACTTCGTAAACTCAAAATGTTTTTCAATACATTAACAAACTTTTTATATGCACTTTAAAATAAAGTGCGTTTAGCACAGTATACACAGTACAGTAACCGCATTCTCCCAAATATGTTCAGACTTCCGTGCGTCGTGTTGGCTTGCTCTCAGCTTGCTCACTTTTTCTTTTCCCTGTTTCTTCGATTAGCTTATGCCAGCAATAAAAGGAAGCTTCAGTTGACTCTTCCTACCTCTTCCGGTAAATTAAAAAATGTACAAAAATATAGGCCTTCCCATACCAAATACAAAAGTGGTATGACGACCCGCACATACAGGGTGTTTCATCTTAAGTGCGAACACCCCCGTAAAATTTGTATTCTCCATCCGATTTTGGCCGCGTTTTTTTCTAAAAATAGGCCACAAAAAACTCTACGTTGGTGCAAAATTTCAGGTCTTAATGTCAGTTTTCAAGGCCTACTAAAAATTTTTTTCTAGTAAAAAATTACGAAAACCATTTAGCGATTTTTTTATTTAAAATCTGGCACCACAGCGTTAATCAGAACAACCTAAAACCCCCGTATACCAAATTTTAACAAAAAATATACAGGGAGTTCCATTCTGCAGGGTGTGAAAGTTGAGCAAAATAGGAATTTTAAACTCATCTGGCGAGTCAAGTGTGCCATGGAATTACTTCGAAACAGTTGTAGCAACTCGAAATGCTGAATTTTTTAAACTTTAAACACGTCAAAAATCGAGTATATCAAAACCACCCCAGACATTACAAACTAACTAAGTGTAAAAAATATAGAAGCCTGCCAGTCAGTAAGTCCATATGAGTTAATAAGGTGGCTGGTGTGCCACAACAGGAAACGCGCAGAAAATGTATCAACTTAGACAGTGACTTTATTGATAAAGATCCAACAATTTTAATTGTTTTTATTTGTTGGTTGGATGATGTAAAGAAATAAATTGCTTTTGTATTTATTAATATTTATTCAATGATTCCAGAGCACTCCTGACCAATATAAAGTTTAATAAAAATTCAGCATTTTGACATCGCCCAGAGAAAAAGACCCTGTACATTTTTGTATTGAATCTTTGCACACTAACACTTTGAGTAGTCTTGTTGATCATTCATCTGTTTTGACGGGATTCCATGGCACACTTGACTCTCCAGATGCCTTTAAAATTCCTATTTTGGTCAATTTTGACACCCTGCAGAATGGAACTCCCTGTATATTTTTAGTTCAAATTTGGTATACGGGGATTCTAGGTTGTTCTAATTAACGCTGTGGTGCCAGATTTTAAATAAAAAAATCGCTAAATGGTTTTCGTCATTTTTTACTAGAAAAAAATTTGTAGTAGGCCTTGAAAATTGACATTAAGACCTGAAATTTTGCACCAACGTAGAGTTTTTTGTGGCCTATTTTTAGAAAAAAACGCGGCTAAAATCGGATGGAGAATACAAATTTTACGGGAGTGTTCGCACTTAAGATGAAACACCCTGTGTATGTGACAATCTGTATATACACAAATCCTTTACGACTGTAAAAAATTGCTTGGCGTTTTATTTTTATTTGAATTTTTTTCCTAAAATAGAAAATAAAGGAAATAAATAATGAAATCCACTTAAATGGAACACCCTGTATAGGATGCGGTTGTCGTAAGACAATGCCTGCATACCTGAACAATAGCCCACAGTCGGCGATAAAGTTTATTTATGAATCCAGACATAATCGAATACCCCAGCGTTCTACAATTTACACGGCGTAACATGGTGAAAGGGCCCGCTTGACCATTTAAAGGGCCAAGGGCTTTGTCCCCGACTCCTCTCACAATACTCCTCCGGCCGGAAGGTAGCTTGCGGTTTTCTTGAGAGTGTTTGCTCTCCGGAGTTGGGAACGGAATTCCGCAATTATCCGAACATTTTCAGATATTTGTGGCAGACATTTGAATTGACCTGAAGAAAATTGTTCAAAAATACTTATGAGGTTTCATCGCTTTTTATTATTTGAAACGACATTGTGGACCCTATAGGTGAAATTACACTGGAATTCCTTTTGACATTCTAGAAGCGCTTCCAAAAATAAATGGAGAGTGTACTGCTTGTTTCGTGACATTAAAAAGCTATACTCTTCTTAGCAATTTTAATTACAGAAAATTAGAATTTACGTTAACAAATCTTTGTTGAGCATTTGAAATAAATTCGAAAATTGTGAAATATAGCAAACTCTTGGAGCAGCGATACAAAATATGCCTGAAATATCCGCGTGGACAGCGAATATGTGAAAAGGAAATTGAATTCCCCTCGGTAGAGCAAGGTTTGGGCATTTGTCGCAAAAAACGAGTTTTTAAGGATAAAAATATCCAAACGGACACTTGCTTGCTAGACAAAATCTGAACATGTTACTTAAACATTTTTGAGCCAGGGGAAGTCTGTCCACAGATAAGCTTTAAAATGAGGGATTAAAGTTTCGAGATAAAACCACAGAATAATTATAATTCTGGAAATAAGGATTTGTAAACAAATAATTTCTTTTTAAACACCTCTAAAAGGCCGTAAATAGCCTTCAAATTAAATCTGTGAAATACAAAAAGAATCAAACAATATTTTCCGTTAATAAAATAGTGAGTTGTACGAACATTCATATTAATTCGGGAGACGCTGTTGTATTAGTTTGACGTCAGTGCCTCAATTGGAAAGCGCTCGCATGCTTCGAGCTGCTGTTCTTTGTGCATATTACCACAGTAGAAACTTAACTCTCGCAGCATAAGCAACTATAATTTTTATGTTACCACAATAGGCAGCGTAAAACTGCAAATCTTAGCAGCTGCGTTTATTTCGGTAAAAGTTTTATTTAAAGCGGTTTTACGATTGATACATATTTATATAATAAGTATACTTAGATCTATCAATTTTTGTTACAATTGGAAATTAGTAAACATACCTGTTGAAGTAAATAATGTATAAAATATGTATACACTGTGTCCCGGATAAGAATGAACAGCATGGGGATATTGCAAACAGTGAGAGATAGGGCAACGGTTAAATGGGGAAAAAGTTGCGCAATTTTGAGGTCAATAAAACGGCACAAACAGATTTTTAATATCTTTTTTCGTTTTTGAGTTATTTTGAAAAAAGTAAAATTTTGCGTTTTCGATTTTATTTTTTTCTGAAGTTGTTATCACAGATAGAGAAAAAAGAAAAACACTTTCTTATGGCACTTTTTAACGGGCCTTAAGATGGCGTTTTTAGATTTGTTCTACAACGTTTCGTTTTTGAGAAACCATCTTCAACTTTATTTTTTTAAATACGGACCTGGTTTTTTTTTGTAGATTTTGAAAGCACTTTTCATTGCAAATACCATGATGTATGACACGAAATATTTTTAAAATGTTTTGAGACAATTATATTGAAAATTCCTTTTTTTCCATTCATTTTTGTCTAATGCGGCCCTGTATTTAATAATAAGGAGTCTAAATATTAATCAGTATTGACAACAATTTAACTTACAGTGTATTTTTACGTCGAAAACTTAATATTTTTAAATTTTACGGCCCTGCGTCTGGTAAAGTGTTTTCCTCTGTTGTTGTACAGCAAACAGTGTTACATTGTGTTTTGGAGTAAATTTTTCGCTTTTCCTAATTGCGAGAAGAAAGCTTTAAGCCAACGTAATCAATAACTTTTGCCATTTATTAATTGCAAAAATACATTCGTTCGGCCTCTACACTATTTCTGTGACACAAGATATAACATGCTGACATGTTAAATTTGTCGTCATTTGAAAAAGCACCCTCCATTTGTAATGAAATAAATTGTTAACTAAATGATACAGTGGGAGTTATGACAAATGACAAGGGATTGGTTTCGTTATTTCAAAGCCTTCTAGTAGTAGTAGTAGTAACAAGTTTGTTTAGCACATAATAAGGCTACATGCAAATACTTAATACTAATATCATACAATGATTACTTCAGTATAATACACAATAAAACTTCCTTCTTGTACAATAATAACTATATAGCTTAACACCAAAAATTAGTAACTATCTTGTAAATTTAAAAAATGTTTTTTAAGTTTAGCTTTAAATTTTGTAAGGCTGCGTTCATTTTTTATAGTTACATTTAATCTATTGTAGTTAATTATTCCTTTTTGAAATATTGACTTATAAGATATACTTTTACTACAATTTTGCAGATGAAAATCTTTACAAGATCGAGTCGGATAGCTATGATTATTACAATTATATGATATATATGCATTCAAACAATTAGGCAAAAATTTTGTTTTAATTTTAAATATAAAAATGAACGATAGATAGCTAATTAAATTTTTAACATTTAACCACTTCAACTTGCTTAACATATAATTTATAGGTGTATAACGATCTAAATTTAATATTATTCGCATTGCTTTTTTTGCAGAATTTGTAGCTTACTGAACACATAATCATCAGCATCATATAATAAGGTTGGACAATATAAAAAATGCGGAAGAATTATAGTGTTATAAACAATTTTTTTGGAATAAAATGACAAATCTGAACTAATTCGTTTAAAATACGATATTTTAGATGCAATTTTGGATATAATTTTTTCAAAATGTAAATCAAATTTCAATTTATCGTCCAAATATATACCCAAATATTTAAATGAATTAATAATTTCTAATTGGTCACCATCTAGGTGGAGGATTTTTATTTATTTTTTATTATCATATGTGCCGTCCTTTTTTTAGTTCTCCAATTGAAAGATAAGTTGCAAGTTAAATTGTTGACAATACTGATTAATATTTAGACTTCTTATTATTAAATACAGGGCCGCATTAGAAAAAAAATAATGGAAAAAAGGAATTTTCAGTATAATTGTCTCAAAACATTATAAAAATATTTCTTGTCATACATCATGGTATTTGCAATGAAAAGTGCTTTCAAAATCTGCAAAAAAAATCCAGGTCCGTTTTTAAAAAAATTAAGTTGAAGATGGTTTCTCAAAAACGAAACGTTGTAGAACAAATCTAAAAACGCCATCTTAAGGCCCGTTAAAAAGTGCCATAAGAAAGTGCTTTTCTTTTTTCTCTATCTGTGATAGCAACTTCAGAAAAAAATAAAATCGAAAACGCAAAATTTTACTTTTTTGAAAATACCTCAAAAACGAAAAAAGATATTAGAAATCTGTTTGTGCCATTTTATTAACCTCGAAATTGCGCAACTTTTTCCCCATTTAACCGTTGCCCTATCTCTCACCGTTTGCAATATCCCCATGCTGTTCATTCTTATCCGGGACACAGTGGATATCGAGAGATTTAACACTCATTGCTTTCAAAAAAACAAACAAAAAAAAAGATAGTGTATGTAGGAAATCAGTAGGAAACCGAAGAAAAGTTTGTACTGTGCACTGATATTTATTGTTAACTTATTGCTATTAGGTAACTAATAAAGTCTAATATAACAACTGTAAGCAGTACAAAACAACATTCTTATAATAAATAATAATTAAACAATGAGTACATCAGAACAGGAAAGTTATCGAAATTTAATTTAAAATTGTAGGTAAAATGATATGGTATAAGAACTATGATTTCCAAATAAGAAATTTGCATAATATTGTCAAAATATGTTGATATTGAATGGTTAACGGACAAAGACATGACAAAATAAATTGATAAATTTGTGTCGACCATAAACATAATCCTTCTTTTAAAGACAATGAATTTAAGAATCTAATAAATAATATATTAAATTGGGCTAGATTTAACAGGCTCTCCCAAGACAGGAGTAATATAGCTTACATCGCATAATAGGCCCTATATTTTCTGGTGCTCACCAAATATGCGAAAAGGAAATTGGATCCACCGCGCTGGAGCTAGTCTTAGCCCTTTAATATAGCCTTAAAACCAAGGTTGGCCCGCAAGTGTAAACATTATAACCCCTGGAGGGATTAAACTTGCTATATGCAAAAATATATTTAATATCTCTAATAGTTTGCGTGGAAAAATACTAGCGGAAACTAATGCACAGATAAGCTTTTTAATTAGCGATACTGACATCTTAACTTGAAAATGACTGCGTTAAGAATTTGCCTAATATTTAATTATTAATATGATTTTATATTATTTATGAAAATGAAGCGAAAACTATTTTCTCCTGTGTATGGAACAAATTGATAGAAAAATAATAATTTAATAATAATTTATGAGATGTCCGGAAAAGAAAATGGGATATTAAAAGTGGACTATAAAATAATGAAATTCTATATTCTTCCCAGATTTTATTTTCCGAAACGGATCTCTAGTATACGGCCTTAAACATATTATAACCGCAAAGCAGATTTTAATTATGGAATTGCCGATGGGGCAATATTTGCTTCAATTACAGATCATATTACAGCAGAAATTAGGGAATTATCACGCCCATGAAATTTGTTTTCGGAATAAATTGGGGAATGTAATAATATACCTCCTTCGTACTAATTAAATTGGTTTTTGAAGGGAACTTTTGGTGTAAAAGTATTCAAAAAATTTGTAATTATACTCACTTATACCTTCCGGTTTTCAGTATACCTAAATTAAATAAAATTTATATAGGAGTACAAACTTTATAGGAATTATTTTTAATAAAATATAGCTCTAACGGCACAATCTACAAGTAAAACTGCAATTTGAAGTGGGCACGTAATTCCAATGATATACAGGGTGGTTCAACTTTTATAGATAAATTTTCGGGCATCTACAGAAAAAGTCAAAACAAGTTGAATTTTCTTATAAACTTATTTTTCGCACCAGTAAAGTGGCATTTATGTAGGTTTTGCGGCAAAATATTATTAAGTAAAGTTGTTCAGAATCAAAAATTAAATAAGTGTGCAAAATTTTAAAAACCTAGACCTTCTTTGAGTTTCTTCTGCACAAAAATGAATTTTTCAAAAACGATAAATTTATTTGGGAAATTTAGTGAATGCGAAAAAGTGGGGTACTATTTTTTTATTAAAAAATATGATGATTGACCCCCGCGCCTCCGGCACTGGTGGAAGTAGACAGGCCAAATTATTTTTATTTTATAGAACATAATGTGTGTTTAAACTGTACCAAATATGTTTGCCTTAACTGTCTTCCTCTAGGAGAAATTAAAGAAAACTTGAAAAAAAAAAAGAACTTTGACGCCATGTTTACATATTTTGATGTTCTCTATAGATTCCTGTATAAATAATATAAAAATAACAAGTGAATTCTACAAAATTTTGTGTAAATACTCGTATATCGCTTCATATCGGGCTTCGAGCTTGAAGGCTTTATGCACACAAACACAGGTAAACATAGCCTTAAAATCAAACGAATGGAAGACCGAGAGTAGTAATATAAGTAACTTACATCGTATATTATGACCTATATTTAAGCGTACACACCAAATATGCGAAAAGGAAATTGGATATGTTCCGCTAGAGCTGAGCCTCCATATATACTCATAAAACCAAGATTTACTCAAGAAATAGCGGTGGACGTAAACATTTTATCTGCCTGAACGAATGTGTATATTTTTTATTCTACGCAATATTCAATATTTTAAATAAAAAGTGAAACATAAAAATTTAAATTAAAAAGATTATAAAACTGAGCATTTTGCTTCTTTTCACATAGGCGGTGGGTATACCAAAAATTTGAATGAAATATTTCTCTCAAAAAATCATACGTTAGATAATTCTCTCTTAGAAAATATGTGAAAATTAGCTAATTTCCACACCTCCCATATGGTATATCAGCGACTCGTTACTTAAGTTATACCCTGTATATTTAATATCCCCATCAGCTTTATTTTCACATTGGCGAATCGCCCTGTATATGAAACAAATCTGGTCGAGAATAATTTAAATCGCATTATAGGACTTAAGAGACAACGGGGGAAGATAATACTAAGTCTGGTATAAAAGAAGGAAACAAATTTTATATTCTTTCTAGACTTTACTTTCTTAATTGGATATCTAATATTCGCCCCCAAACCTATTTCAACCATCAAACAGACTTTAATATCGCGTTAGTGATAAAATAATATTTGCTTATATTAGGGAACTAATTACTATTTAAATGAAATTTGCTTTATCTCCTCTTGGAAACCTATTAGAACCAAGTTTTTAAAAATATTGTAATATGCCAGATTTTATGTGCGACTAGAAAATATGTTTTGCTAAAGATAGCTATTTATGTTGAAAAAAAAAATGTAATTTTTACAAAATTGTTCAATTTACCGTCATATTATCATACTGCAGAAAAAAGACAATTTTTATCTCTGAATCTTTTTCTGTAATTTGTAATTATTTTCACATACCTCCTGCCGAAAAAGTTAAAAGTATGTAAAATTTGGGGTGCCATAGAAATCGTAATTTTCCTTTTCATATAATGGTCGTCTTCATCTCTACTCATAAAATAGTTACTCGCCTCCAAAAAAATCGTGAGTGGTCATGGAAAATAACCGTTTTCGTCTACTTCTCTTTGACATTCTGTACATTTTGTTCTTCTCTTGTCAAATATGTCAAATGGAGCCCAACTTTAAACGGTAATTAATCCATTGTGAATCACTGTGGATCTTCTTTCTCAGTTTTAAATTAATCTAAGAACGCTGTCTACTTCATAGTTTATCTGAACGATCTTATCGGGTGAGTGAAAGATTAGGTACATAAAAGTTGGGCTCCATTTAACATATTTGACAAGATGGACTCTCTGTATTCTGGTCTTATCTGTGTCTATACGTATAGTCTTAAAACGTTTTTACCTCAACAGCGCTATACGACAAATCGCAACTTTCTATCTTAACGACAAAAAAGTTGTGCCTGTAAATATAAGTTAAAATATATTATCTCGCGAAAAATACCTTAAATACCACCCTTGAAAAATCTTTATTCGTTTGCCGATTTTGATAAACTTTTTGTTATTTGGTAGGTATTCAAAATGGGTTTTCAACAAAGTGTTTAACTCTTACTATTCTTGGACTGTAATAATGGTCAACTAGGATCACTTTTAGTACAAATTTCAAATGTACTATTAGAGATTTTTTAGAAAAAAAAGTGACTGTAAATTCTTGTTAAAATCCATCTTCAATTTTTTATTGTTTTAAAGTATAAATATTTAAAATTGTTAGAATTTAATATTGTTTTTAACATTAGAACAATTTTTTCTTAATCAATAGATAGGTAGGTACAGGGTGTCCCAGTTAACGTTATAAACCCGATTTTCTCGGTAATTTTAAAGATAAATTCATGGTTCGAAAACCAGACTTGTGTACAATTTTCCGAGGAATTCGAATGTGACGTCAAACTTAACATACAGGGTGTTGTTAAAAAGTTATTACAAAAAATACGGTTTTCCAAAAAATTGTGAAGTAGGATTTTAACACGAAATGTTAGTAATGGGTATACGGGGAGTAACGAAAAAGGGCCGGTTTTAATTTCTGACTTCCGGTTTTACCGGAAGTGTGCATCACTGTGTCAGATTTTTGAGACAACCTGTATATTTTGGGTTTTTAAGTTTCTTTTGTTCTCCCAATTTCAACTATATAAATTTTTATATATTTAGAATTTAAAAATAACCAAGCAGTAAATTTTTATTTTTTGATAAATTTCGTCGAATAAGTATGACAAATTCACATCTTTGCATGGAATTCTAAAAATATATCGTTGAGATAACTATTTAAAAATATATATGGTTGGAATTGGGGAACAAAAGGAACTTAAAAAACCCAAAATATACAGGTTGTCTCAAAAATATGACAAAGTAATGCTCACTTCCGGTAAAACCGGAAGTCAGAAATGAAAACCGATACTTTTTCGTTACTCCCCGTATACTCATTACTAACATTTCGTGTTAAAATCCAACTGCACAATTTTTTGGAAAACGGTATTTTTTGAAATAACTTTTTAACAACACACGGTATATTAAGTTTGACGTCACATTATAATTCCTCGGAAAATCCTACACAAGTCTGGTTTTCGAGCCATAAATTTATCTTTAAAATTACGGAGAAAATCGGGTTTATCACGTCAACTGGGACACCCTGTACTTAATAATAATAATAATAATAATTCTCACCCTCACAATACTCCAAACTAAGAGTACCCCAGAAGTAACCACATGCTTGTGCGGGGGAGGGGGGCAATTACTATTATTTTGTCTTCGTTATGTTTTATAACATGATGGAAAGTTAAAAAAATAATAATAATTTCAATTAATTAATTATATCCTTTAAAATATTAACACATTTTTTCTCGTACTTTAGAACAATGAAAATTAGTATAGAGAGATCTTGAGTAATCCTAAATAAGAATCTGTATACCTAATCATTTTTTGTAAAACACGCACACTTTGTCGAATGCGCATTTTGAACACATATCTAACAAAAAAAGTTTATCAAAATCGGTTAACAAATAATGATATTACTAGTCCTTAACATTGAACATTGACACACTGTATTTCCCAATTATTGGCAATACAAGGAAGTGAAAACATATTCTGAAAGAATATAAAACAAATAAATAAAGGAAGTTCGAAAACAAGCGGCCACTAAAACAGCAATTTTTAAGTAATAGCTAGAAATACTTCCAATGCTAGATAAAATAAAAGTTGTCGCTTATTTGCAAATTTTGCTTTAATTTTTTGCGTCAAAAATTTGATCAAGATTTTCATATTTTTTAGATAGCAAGTACCCAGTCTATAGAAAACAAAATAAAAAAGTGTTGTCACAATTTAAATAATTACATTTTGAAATTTTATTAAAGAGGAAAATGGCAAAAAATGCGACAATTTTGTCCATCAGTGTATAAAAACATAAATACCTACCCGAGCACTCAAAACGTAAAACCCCACTTTCTCACTACTTCAGAGACTTCCATATAAACTTTGAGGACCTCTGCACGGTCCACTCGACGCCCTGTACAAAATCAAGCGCTTAATAGGGACCGCGTTGGTTTCAGCGGCTCAGTTCGTTCCTGAAAGCGTTTCAGGCCGGACGGGCTGGAAGCTCCCCAGAGATACAAAGTGCGCCCGATCTTCCGTCGCTCCAGTAACTTCGTTGGGGTTTCTGGAAAAGGTAATTATCGCATTTCCTTAATTTTTGCTCGGACAATATTTTCTAGCGCGTTGTCATTGGTTAGTTCTCTGAGAATAGCGGAGGACATGTGTTTATACAATGAGAACAAATGTTTTCTTAAGGAGAACCTTTTGTAGTTTTCACACTTTCAATTTTTTCTACCTAAATTTTTTTTATTTCCAAAATATGTTGAGCTTTGTGAAAATATAGTGTACCTTTCTATAGACGTGGTGATTTACTTGTTAGGTTTAGGATTTTAAAGCTTGAAAGATACCATTTAAATTAAATTTGTAACGAATCGGAAGCAGATACTAGAAAATATCAAGAGTAGTTTTGTGTAAAAATTAGGTAATTGCTGTATTCGAAAACACGCTGTAAGAGGTTTTAACATTTTTATTAGCAAATAGTTTATCTAAACACCCATACCTCTGCCACTCATCGAGTTAGAAAATAGACACTAATAAAACTCATACTCCTTTGCGCATAATGTAACATAATGTAACAATTTTTGTTAAAGTATCTCAATCGGTTCAAAAATAGATTCATCTATTTATCTTTTTGTAAAACTTTGGCGCCCTCTAACTTGAGTACGAAGGCTTTGTATAAAAAAGTCTATATTGCAAAACAGTTTTAATTTATTGAGACCTAAACATAAAAAGTAAATCGCCCCCTATATTTCATAGAAGTATTAACCACGTTACTATTGCACAACCTGTGAACAATAAACGATTTATAAAGAAGAAAGCCAGAAAACTAAGAAACTTGAGAAATTTTTTTTCTACTCATACTCAAGTATATTAATTGACATTGCCTTGACAACCAACTTCAACAATAATAGCTCATAACGATGCCTTTATTATAATCAAAATATACATAAAAACGGTAACAGACTAATATTTTTTTTTATTATACTTCTTTGAAAATACCTTATTTTCATCTGTTTTAGCAATAATGCAAGATGGGGTTTTTCGGGCTAGCGCACCTAAACAGCGCATGGAAAAACTTTCCGTGCGCTGAATAAAAATACCGAATATATGGCTTTAAAACAGAAATATACAGCAAAGTAAACTAAATTTAAGAAACTCTATATGCTCTCTGATATTTAACATATACCTATTTTGTATTTTAATTCGTAAGTGTTTCAATATTTAGATACATTTCTGTAATATTTTTGACGCTTTATTCACCTTATCTGACAATAACTAATTTACAACAAAGCACCTTTGAAATAATTTGAGAGTAACCATGGAAACGCATCATACATACCAAACACTATATTGTCTGCATTGTTTATTTTTTGTCAATTAAATTTATTATAATATGCCGGTAAAATGTGTAAGTTTCCGTTTTCAAAGAAGTATAATAAAAAATATCGTTTATGACACGTCCAGAAATAGATTTTTCCGTGCTTGCATGACTTCCCGTGTACGGCTGCGCCTCACACGGGAATTTGTCACGCGCACACGGAAAAATCTTTATTTCCAGACTCGTAATGAAATATTAGTATATGTTCCCTTGTAACGACATTTTACCAGCGACTATAGTCTATATAATGACTGAATGTTAGAGGTATTGCCTAGCAACACTTATGCAGCAAGGATCTGAAACCATTAATAAAATATATGTAGCAACGCGAAACTTGTGTCAAACCTAGAACACGAATTAGCGAAAGAAAAATTAATAATTTCAATGTTTCCCCAGCGTCCAATAAGAGCCGCCTAAAAGATCAAAATTGACAGGCATTTATTTATTAACCGCAGGATGAGAGAGTACGCGACTAGTAATTCGTAGGTTCCGCGTTCAAATCCCACACGAACCCTAACTTTTTTATTTACGAGTATTTGCTGCATTCTGTCTCTTTTATATTTATCACTGATTATCATTTTTAGTAATTGAACAATGGTGAACATTATTACTCACAATCTACTTCACAGTGTATTTAAAGTTTAATTCAAAGTACCCATAATATGAAATTGTCGGTAGCAGGAAAAATGGAACAACTATTTAATAACTATTTTTTCTTTATGTGCTGTAATGAAAGCTTAACTACATTCCCCAAAACAAAAAGTATCATGTCTAGAACAAATAAATATCCGAAGTCTTGGCAATTTCCTTCTAAATAAATGGGCAGGCGTCAGCAATCTATAACTTTAACAAGATTTAAAGTTCTCTCCATAAGCAGTAAATCTACTGGAAGCTATTTAATTTACAGCTTAAGCTATTAAAATTCTTTAACCCTCCCTGAAATTCGACAATCCCGAAGGGAGAAACATAAAACGTTTTTTATTGTGGGGGAAGTGAAAAGGATGGAGGATCCGGTCTTATTAGATTTAGAAAATCCGTTTGCAGCGTAAGAGTTCTAAGTAAATTTTAAAAAAAGTTTATTAAGGCAGATCAGGGCGGTAGCGTAGAAAGATTCGAAGTTCGAGATTGCGGTCGTCATTTTTCGGAACTACTGCGAAGCAACCATTTTAAATATAATTTTAGCTGGAGTCCAACAACCCTCAAAGCAACACGAAGAGAAAAACATATTTTTTAATGAAGGAAAATTAGTCGACGCGCATCAATACAGATAAAATTACATTGAAAATATTGGACGTACACGTCCTGATATGTTTATTAAAATTAATAAAATTATAAATAGGCAACATGTTTATTATAATAATTTTATCCAATACCATTTTGGTTATTTAATTTTATTATAACATGTATTGAATCAACGACACGAATTATAGTATATTTCATTACGAGTCTGGAAATAAAGATTTTTCCGTGCGCGCGTGACAAATTCCCGTGTGAGGCGCAGCCGAACACGGGAAGTCATGCAAGCACGGAAAAATCTATTTCTGGACGTGTAATGAACGATATTGTTTATTATACTTCTTTGAAAACGGAAACTTAAAACATTTTATCGGCATATTATAATAAATTTAATTGACAAAAAATAAACAATGCAGAAAATATAGTGTTTGGTATGTATGATGCGTTTCCATGGTTACTCTCAAATTATTTCAAAGGTGCTTTGTTGTAAATTAGTTATTGTCAGATAAGGTGAATAAAACAAAATATTACAGCAATGTATCTAAATATTGAAACACTTATGCCTGTTTTACATTGACAATTTCTTCATGAATTAATTCATGAAGTCACTTCAAGGACAAATTAATATAAAAACTCGTGTATTACACTGTCAATTTCTTCATGAATTAATTCATGAAATTCTTCATAAAGTTGCTCCACGAATTAGAGCATGTTCTATTTTCCGTCAAGTTTTGCGTGAACTTCAGGATTACCAACATTGAAAATTTGAACACAAGGAAGGTTATATTTTGATACTGGTTTTTGTTTGAGGCATTAGACGAGGAATAGAGGAGAGTACATAATTTTAAAGACTGAAGAGATAATCCTCACCCAACGATAATATACTTAGATAAAAATTGTGTGAAATGTTACAATATTTTATTTATGTATTCCGCTCCCTCATTCAAGAAATAATCACAAAACTCCTCTCGGGCAGCAACGCAAGCATGCCTTGCGGTGAGCATATTTGGTAAGAAAGTCCAAATTGAAATATATAGTCTTTATAAAGCTCTTCTAGGATGGAACTAGGACATTCGGGTCTCAAAAATTATGTAATTTGCAACATGCCAATGTTATGGTTTGTACTTTTTCCACATTCATATTAATCGTAGTCAAAAAAACTCTAAATCGTTTGGCTAAAATGCCAAATGCATTTTCAACTACTCTTCTAGCCAGACTTAATCTGTAGTTAAAGATGCTTTGGTTGAAGATGGATATGGTTAGAAAATATGTTCTGATAGGGGAAATGCAGCACAAAAAAATAATTTTGTTATTTATTCTCTTGTGTTGGTATTTGCAAGAATCTGACATAAGGTGCCAAAAAAATTCATAAATTTCTTCATCAGTGTAAAATAGAACTTGTCGTGAATTAATTCATGAATTTATTCATAAACTTATTCATGAATTAATTCATGAAGAAATTGTCAATGTAAAACAGGCTTAACGAATTAAAATACAAAATAGGTACATGTTAAATATCAGAGAGCATATAGAGTTTCTTAAATTTAGTTTATTTTGCTGTATATTTATATTTTAAAGCCATATATTCGGTATTTTTATTCAGCGCACGGAAGGTTTTTCCATGCGCTGTTTCCGTGCGCTAGCCCGAAAAACCCCATCTTTCATTGTTGCTAAAACACATGAAAATAAGGTGTTTTCAAAGAAGTATAATAAAAAATACATTTTATCTCACAATAAATTTGCTAGTTTTGATGATAACAATGGACTAATACACTAACAAATTCTTGATGTTTCTCTTAGATTTTATAAAGGGCCTCTAGATATATAGGATATCTCAATAAGACCTATTAAATAGTACCTAAAGACGATCCTTATTTAAACTCAAATTTTTCACTTTTTCAATTGTGGACACCCTGACAAATGCCTGACAGTCTTGGTGACTGACGAAAGCAATACGTTTTAGCTGCTTCCTAGAACTAGAAATTACATAATAATTATCCCACGTATTCTCGGATATGCCCTCGTATGGAGCGGAACTGTGATGTTACTGGTACTGAAATTAAATTTTTATTTTCATTTTTGGCTTAATTAAGACCCAAAAAGTCCAATAAATGATTTCCGGGGCTCTTCATAAAATCTAGGTGAACAATCGAGAATTTGTTTTTTAGTGCATTAGCTCATTGCGAACTAGAGTCAACATCAAAAAGCCCATAAATCTTCTTAAATTAAAATTTAAAAATTCCACGAAATCTTTAAGACGCTAGTGATCTTCTTAGCAGCATATTCAGATCATATTTATCATATTTATAATCTCATTTTAAAAGTATAGTCATTACGTCATTACTATTGTCTTAAAATCACCGTGCTGTATGGTTTAAATGAAGTCACTTGGAACAGCATACGGGTGATTTCTGCTGATAAGTCTGGTATTTTTACCAGTAGCAGAGCGTGGTAAATGCTATGAAGTAGATCGCGCCCCGTATATCACTGTGTTCCAAGTGAGTTCAGTTATATTTTACCAGGGTAGCTCGAGAACAGGCGCCTCGGCAATAAAATACCAGACAAAACACTTTTTTAACCATATTAAACCGCACCTGGTATTAGCAGTAAAAAAAAATGAAGGAGACAGCGAATATATAGTAAAAACAAGTGACTACATGCTAGCCTAATATAATATCACCAATACTTGCATGGGTTACACTGTTAGACGGCTGGCCACTTGTGCATCGAAATGCGGTGAATAGGCCTGCCATAATTTCACAGATCTTAGGATATACTTGCCTAAATAGTTATAATCGATATGGCTTTTTAAAGACCTTTTCGCAATATTATATGGTGCATTAACCTTTATGTTGTGTTTGACGACAACCTTAAAAAAAACTTAAAAGTGAAATATGTTGCTTGTAGAATATGTATATTTTTGGAAACTGTGACTTTAGAAATACTATACCTACAGTCTCACAAACGAAAGAAGTCCAATGAAAAACTCAGTCTAAGCGCCATTCGTATGTTATTAATGTGGGCATGGGCGGTTAGTCTTTCAAATACTAGATATAGTTAGCAAATTTTAAGCGCATTAGTAACAATGTGCTTAAAGTTATGCACTGTATGCTATAATTTATAAGGTTATAATATTTGATAAGTGGAGTGTGGGTGAACATTTAAACGCATTATTGCGACTGCAGACTGCAACCAATCAAATTAGAGTAGGCGATTTGATGGCACATTTCAGTGGTTTTATTAGCTATAATCGTTGGGTGAAAACCTTCAGTCAACGCTATAATGCTTTACAGCACTGCGGATATATCCAGTGGAGGAAAGAAACATAGTACAAAAACTGGATAAAATTCAGGCCACAGAGTTAAATAATGTGAAAAATTTTATTTATTTTTCCTGAAATAAATTACACGGCATTTTTTGTTCGCGGATCCAGAAAACGACGAAATTTTAATTTTGAGCAGTATTTTTTCCTGATTCCTAAAAATATCACATTGACCCCCACACATCATTGAAGGATGTTTGCGAACTTTTACACACTGATAACTTTATGTTCCCGTATATTTTGACCCACCTCTAGAGCCTTTATTTTTCGAGTTAGAAAAAATTACTTAAATAAAAGTTGTAGGCTACCAAGGTGTATTGTCCCAAAAATAATGGATTGACAGGAATGCTCTTGCTTTAGTTGAAATGTTTTTCCATGGCAACCTTGATTAAATATACAGATCGTATTTATCTGCAATTTGGAATATCATGCAAGTGCTTAGAGCAAACATATAACATATATATATTGCTGGAATGGGAAAAATGCGTGCAATTCAAAAATCCACAAATATACAGGGTGTGCCATTAAAAAAAGTAAGTTTATATTTTTCCATAAATTTGCGACGCTCATTTGTTTCATATTCTAACAGATCCTAGCGGTTTAGAAAAAGTCCTACAACTTTCATTTAAGTAATTTTTTTATAACTGGAAAAATAAAGGCTCTAGGGGTGGGTCAAAATATACGGGAATACCCTGTATGTGGGGAATTTGCTGATCATTCGCACTGGCCAGATGCAAAAATGTTTTGTTGGTGAAGAGTTCTGTTATAGAACCGCTCAACTTAGACAAGTATTATCTTTCGCGTTGCCTCATAAATCTCCTAATGCTTTTCCAATTATTTTCCACTCCATTTGCGCTATACAGGAAAAAAGTTTACAAGGGCGCCCTCTCGTCATTTATAAGCGATTTAAAACAAATAAATTGCAAGACTACAGGGGTAGAAAGGGACCTGCACTTAACCGGAGATAGCTAGTTTACCTACTATAAATTTTTCTACACATTTCCACATATTTTCTAGAACAATAGTTTATTTTAACTTATTTTTTATTTCGCTTCATAACGCCATATAAAAAAAACCTTGTAAAAATGATATTTATAATCAGTATTAACAATATCTGTCACAATAAGACAGCCCATGCATCCACTTAAGAAAATGAGGACGACTTAATATTCAAGAATTGCAACATTGTCCAACTTTTATTTTATGTGCCTGTTTTCAATAGGTGCATAGAGCCCCTTACCTTCTTATTTTTTATCTTATAGATATAAGAGAGCGTGCTTCAGTATCTACTCTTAACGTTTTTGAAGTTAAATCAAGATTTCGATATTCGTTTCGAAAACTGAAGAATAACTGCATCATTTCACAAAAAAGTTTCTTGAAAAGTGGAGCAATATTGAATGCCATTGCTTAGGAAGGATGAAATACGATATGTAATATTGTCAGAATACCGGTGTATTGAAAGTGAACAACATTATTTTTGAGAAATATGTTAGAAAGCACAAACTTAAAACCTAGAATTATTTTTTATTTTATAATTGAATGCCTTACGAACAAAAGCAAATCAATACATGTATTCCAATTTTTAATTCCATCTCATTGTATTTACTGATAAAATGTAAATAGCTCCACAATATAGTAGTTTAGCAGGTACTACTATGTTGTAATTATGATTTAACTAACTTGGAAATTTTTATGCATTTTAACAGTATGGACCTATCTCAAAAACGAGGCTGCCGTGGAAAAGAGTTAGGTATACAATTAAATAGTCTTATTAATGTTCCCCTATTGAAGTCTCCCAGAACAAAAATGAATCACGCTGTATATGAAGATCGTGAAAATAGCTAGCGCTTTACATATTCCTTTTAAATCCATAACGATTGTCTGTTCTTGTTTCTGCTGTACAGACCTTTTTTATGCAACGTTTTTGTTTTGGTTTTAAGCTTTCAACCGAAACATTTTTAACTGACGTTTTTCTGCGCTATGCAAGCAAGAAAATTCGTCACAAAAATATGATGTCCCTACAAAATCGAATGCGGCACAGTCAACGTTGAAAAAACCGACAAAACGGAATACTGCTTCACTAACAATTATTTCTCGTGAATGCATACGAACATACTAAAATAAAATTCGTTTTCTTGAAATCGTCATTAAAAGCACAGAAATCGTACAATAATGTAGCCCATTATTGTACGATTTTTTCAATAAGTAGGCCTTGGCGAGATGTAAACATCAAACGTCAGACGCGGAGAAATCGCCCGTCAAAAGTGACCAAATATTCAAAACCCGGCCGATAAAGGCTCATTTAACTTTTCGTACACATTGCGAAATTGTTTCCTATAGAAGCGCAATCCTTCAGTATACATATTTTAGTAAATTTGAAAATCAATAGATTTGTTGTGTAGGCTGCACAAGAAGCAGCAGTTTGGTTTTTCTGTCAGAAGGTGCCGTACATCATTACCGTACATCCTTGGTAGAGCGATCGGTAAAGTCAAGCAACGCCGCGCGTAGTCGGTTCGTGGACGGGTGATCCCTTATTATTATTTTCTTGCCTAATAAAACATTTTTTTTTCCGATTTCAAGAAAAATATAATATGTACCTCGGGCACTGAAGTTCTTTTTATGACTCATGTGGTTTATTTGCCTCGGCCAGAGGCCTCAGCAACTAAACTCCACATGAGTCATAAAAAGTTGTACTTCAGTGCCTTGGTACATAAATAACTATTTCTTGAAATCGTCATTAAAAGCTCAGAAATCGGCACTGAAGTAGCCCATTATTGTACGATTTTTTCAATAAGTAGGCCTTGGCGAGATGTAAACATCAAACGTCAGACGCGGAGCCATCGCCCGTCAAAAGTGACCAAATATTCAAAACCCGGCCAATAAAGGCCTATTTAACTTTTCGTACACATTGCGAAATTGTTACCTATAGCACCGCAATTTTTCAGTACAAATATTTTAGTAGGTTTGAATATCAATAGATTTGTTATGGAGGCTGCACAACAAGCAGCAGTTTGGTTTGTCTATTCGAAGGTGCCGTGTCTTATCATACTTGACCTAGGTAGAGCGATCGTCAAAGTCAAGAAAAGCCGCGCGCAGTTGGTTCATGGACGGGTGATCCATTACGATTATTTTCTTGCCTAATAAAACAATTTTTTTCCGATTTCACAAAATATATATAATATGTACTTCGGCACTGAAGTTCTTTTTATGACTCATGTGGTTTATTTGCCTCGGCCAGAGGCCTCGGCAACTAAATTCCACATGAGTCATAAAAAGTTGAACTTCGGTGCCTTGGTACATAAATAACTATTACCTTACCTTACTTTATTATTGACGAATTGTTAATAAATGAGGGCTGCTATAATGTCAGTAACTGCCTATCTGTTCACTAGTTGCCGCTGATTAACATTTTATATATATAAAAAACAAATAATTCAGAATCAAATTGCTTTCCAAGTTGCCCTTCCCTTTCAAACACGGTATCTGCGTTTCTGGGCATACCATTGCAAGGGAATGTTGCAAGAATTTTGGCCGGGAATGCTTCTACATTGTGGAGCCCCTGTTTAGTTGTGTGCGAAATTGTTTTAATAAAATTTTGATTGTATTCTGCCTTGCATCAATATTCACCTCACAGAGATGTTCCTTACAATCGTATAAATTCTCGAAGGGTTCCCTATTAAATGTTAAAATACTTTTTTAAGTTTCTCTTATTCCAACTGTAAAACTTGCTTGATTTTGTAAGCATTACTTTAGGAAGATATAATTCGATTTTTCAGTGTTCTACTTTATAAAGTTTGACTATTTCGTAAGCCCACATATGCTTATTTTGTCCCAAAGGTTAAAAAGTCTAATTTTATTGATGCAAAACATTTGATTTTAGACTGCTAATCTATTCAGGAAATTCCACTATTTATAACCTATTAGCTCTTGCAATCAAAATTACCACCAGCTACAAAGTGCAATAGAGGCAAATATAGACTGGATATGGACCCATGGATTTTAATCAAGTCTTCATTGAACTCATCCTCAATATGCAAGGCGTACATTCTTGAGGGTATACCCAAGCCATAAAGCTACAGGTTATGTATGTACATAATAATATGATTCTGTGCATTCGACAAATCATACCAAATATATTATTGTAACATCTTCGCTTCGCTTCGCTTCGCTTTAAATGTAAAAAAATTTATGGATATAAAGAAAATTTGTAAGTTATAAAAGTTTTATTCGTTTATGTTTGATTCATAAGTTGAAGAAGTTCCCCATATGATTTCAATGTAAGTTTTATGAAAAAACCCCAACTTTATTTTAAAAGATATTGAATTATGGATGAGTTTGTGAAATTTAAATGTGCATTTATAAATTGTACGAAATAATTATTATACTTGCAGGACAGTCTTTAACATAGTGACCTTAATATTACTTGTTTTTCTGCAATATCCACAGATTAGACATAAAACAAAACACCTTTTAAACAAAATGAAAATTTAAGTTTTTTTTGTTGTTTAATTATTATTTCAACTATGTATTTGTATATTTTTTAAGAGCTAACTTCTAAACTTCCTAAACTATTTTTACTTAAAAATATAAGCGAGTTAAGGAAAAACATATTTGGGTTTTTATTATTGCACGATTTACTGGAAAAAATATTATAAAGTTACCTAAATTTTTCGGCGGTAAGGATATAAGATTATATTTCGAAATTTATTTGAATCCCTCTCATCCCAAATTTAATTACTCATTCATAATTCAATGTCTGTTAACGAAGAGATGGAAAATTTTCAACAGCATATTATTCTAAAATCAAACTTCTTTAAATCAGTTGGAAATTAATCAACCTTTCAGATTTAGCTTTAGATTTTTCATTTTTTTATTATATTAATTTCTTGTTATCAGATACCTACTTCTTACCCCTACATAAAAAATACTGGTTTTATAAGATAAAGAAGAATTTTTTAAATATTGTGGGATGACAAAAATTTTTAATTTGTAAATTCATCGAGTCCAATTACCTCTTATCTTTTTGAGTAATTTGTTTTCAAATTGCTTACAAACGAAGGGAGAGTTTTCCCGATAACTATTTTTCTCCTATATGGGCAAATCGTGCGGAAAATAATTGGAAACGCATTAAGGGATTTATGAGGCCAGAGCGAAAGATAATAGGCGAATTAGAAGTACGACCGAAGAAGAAAAAACTTTGTTTCGAGCCTAAACCCACTGGGAATACCCAACTTTTTTCAGTAAGCTACTCAGATCTGTAATATCCTTGGAAAAGTTCGATATTAGATTATACAATATGAAGACAAGAATAGATCTTCATTTTAATATTGTCGATATTCATGATAAAGTTCGTATTTGCTTCTTCTGAATAAAAATATCCTTTACAAGAGTACGTTTCTTAAGAAAAACATATCATTCAATACAGATTGAGGTATACATTTGCCTGAGATTGGATGGGTTCAATTCTATTTATTTTTGTGTGTGTTCAGGAAAATTATTGAAGCCATTTAGTTATATTTCTGTATGCATATAACTTTTGGGGATAATATTATAATTTATAATGTACCGTGCCCATAACGGGGGAATGAATTATAAACTATTTGGTTTAGAATACGAAAATGCGCTGAACAAAAAAAATCAGTTGATCCCTTTAAAAAAGTCTATAATATTCAACCTGAAGCTTTATGATTGGGTTCTGTTCGATTTTGCTAATAACGTTGAAGCTAGTTAGCAGTTTAGTCAATATTAGCGTCGATCGGTCATAGATGGGGATATCCAGAGGTCATGTTCAGTGCTGTATTATATGGCTCAGTAATTCTGAAATGTTTAATTCCTGATAAACAGAATGATAAACCATAATCAAAATTATGTCATTCTCAATAGGGGTACCCTAACTTAAGGGAACAAATTTTTCAGGGTAACTAGATGTTTTTTTGTATTCCAAACAGAAAAACAGGATATTTCCTCAACCGTAGATTGGATATTTAGGTATAATTTAGTTTATTTGCATAAGATTACGGGAGAATTTAAGCAAATTCCTGTAGTTACATTTCTATTGGTTTCGTCAACTCCAGCTTCTGAAAGTAAATTAAAAACTTCATTGTAACGTAATTGCTGAAACGTTGAAGAGAAACTTGAATATGCAGATACAGCGATGGAATGAATAAAAATGAAATACTTCGAATAAAGTTAAGTTAAAATGAAGTAGACCTAAAAACAAAATTGAGTTTAATTTGAATCAGAAGTTGGGCACATGACAAGGATGCCTTATTTCCTCAATATGATGAAGTAATATACATTTCTGTAGATGGGACTTTTTGAATGGAAAATATTTTCGGCTCGTATCCTCGGAAAATATTTTTACTTTTCATGCGATAAATTGAGTAGAAAAAAACAATTAGTGTTTTCTGAAAGTATAGAAAATTAAAACATCTACCAAAATTTCAACACAATATTATTTTTCCAATAAATTCTAGAAAACTATCATTGGAATCAATCCAAATTGTAATTATCACGGAAGAAAATAGTCCCATTTATCTAGAAATTGTACCTAATGTTGTGCTAATTTGCAGTTATTAACTTTTGAGTAAAAAATAGGCTAAGTACTTGCCTCTTTGGTCAATGAACTTCTGTATAATTGATCAACTTTTTTCCAAATCTAAAAAATAAGACTATAATATGGATGTTCTAAAAAAGGTTAGAATTGGATATTAGAGAGTGCACTTCTTGTGGACGTACGTAATAGTTATTTATGTACCAAGGCACTGAAGTTCAACTTTTTATGACTCATGTGGAGTTTAGTTGCTGAGGCCTCTGGCCGAGGCAAATAAACCACATGAGTCATAAAAAGAACTTCAGTGCCGAGGTACATATTATATTTTTCTTGAAATCGGAAAAAAAATGTTTTATTAGGCACGAAAATAATAATAAGGGATCACCCGTCCACGAACCGACTACGCGCGGCGTTGCTTGACTTTATCGATCGCTCTACCTAGCACAAGCATAATGATGTATGGCACCTTCTGACAGAAAAACCAAACTGCTGCTTCTTGTGCAGCTTACACAACAAATCTATTGTTTTTCAAATTTACTAAAATATGTATACTGAAGGATTGCGCTTCTATAGGAAACAATTTCGCAATGTGTACGAAAAGTTAAATGAGCCTTTATCGGCCGGGTTTTGAATATTTGGTCACTTTTGACGGGCGATTTCTCCGCGTCTGACGTTTGATGTTTACATCTCGCCAAGGCCTACTTATTGAAAAAATCGTACAATAATGGGCTACATTATTGTACGATTTCTGTGCTTTTAATGACGATTTAAAACATTTTAATGCCGATTTCAAGAAAAATAATTTTTTAAGCCAATGCAAAGGAAGTTTATCAAACTATGTGCTTACTTGCCGCAGTCGAATAATAAAATCACATAGGTAGGTATTGTTATACAGAGTGACAATTATTAAAGTCTGCATGATAAGGTAACATGTTTTGTTAAGCGAAACTCATAGTGAAAATACATTTTCTTAGGAAATCATCATTTCAATAGTGGATACATGATACATGTACAAAAAGGAAAACATCAAATAATAATTGTAAAATAATAACTACACATACACGAATTAAGAATTCAATATTTCATAAGTTTCAGATTTTACTTGACAAAACGCGTCTTATTTGTTTAAATATCCAATTCGTGATGTGCAGTTATTACTTTACAATTTTTGATATTTTTCTCCTTGCACATGTACTTATCTACTATTGATCTAAAAGAATATATCAGATTATTTTATTAAATTACAGAAATCAAATTATAAACTTTGCATCAAGCACGATGCAGGTAGAACCCGTGAAATTTTTTTTTGCAACTTCACAAAAATTGATATACAGATGAAGAGCTACAGGGAATCATTTTTTTAATAAGCATTTTCGATATTTCGATAAAGTGGCGTTTCTGAAGTTTTTTTTTGTTAAATGTCAATCAAATTTGACAGTTGCGGCAAGTCACTTGACCACTTGGAAAACAAAAAAAATTTTTTTAACTATACCTATGTTATGTAGGCAGAAAATTTGAGGTCACTGAAAATCAAAAATGGGAGTAGACAATTTGGTTTCGTAAAACAACCTTTTAAAAATTACTTCAATTGCTTATTTTTCTTACAGAAATATGGTCAAAATGATTGTGACCGTACTGTTGTTGGCATATTTCGTGGCAACTCCAGCCTCTTGCAGTATCGGAGTTCGATGTGACATGATTCCTGAAGGTGTCAAATCTCCAAAATCCACCCAGGATCCTAACAGGTACAGAATTGAGATATCTGGAAGCCCTGAAAATTATATTCCCGGAGAACAATACACAGGTAAGTACGTTTTTGATTGTTGAAAGAAAACTACGTACAGTGGTTTAAAATCTTGCATTTAAATTAAAGCGTCTAAGAAAGGAGTTTTGCGTTATTATCTCAAAATTCTTATCCCCAGAGCAATTTGTGTGACAATTCGTGTTTCCTACCTTTTAAAGTCGAAACTTTACAGCGTCTGTCGCGGTTGCTGCTTTTACGGAAAGTGTTTTCGGTTGTTATTTATTCTGGAAAGATTCTGGTATTAAGAAAAGCTTTATACACGCCTACTTTAAAAACATTAAATTCACTTTCTCGCCCGAAATAAAGCTCGAGGAAATGTAAATGCTTAAAAGGGCTAGAAATAAATTCCATGGGTTTTTCTAAGAAATTGGGAAGTTCTGGCGAAAAATTACCTCATAGCTTTGGCAAAGGCAACAAATACCTTTTTTTGAATTAGTATATGGTTCACAAATGAATCTGAGCCCCAAGGTTTCGTCCTCGATTGCACCGCACATCTTCAGGGCGCAAATTGAGACTGATCTATTAGAAATGTGATGGCATTTATAGGTACACAATAGAGTGAAAATGCGGGAAAATTAAGGGTAAGATTGAAGGTCATTGGTTTTGTCGCGTATTTATGAAAAACGCGCGCCAACAACTATGCCAAAATAAAGCCTGATCACGGTTAAGATTGTTAGCGTGTTTAAGGATTCGGTGATTCCTTGGACTTGAAAGCTTGGAACGAGAAGTTTCCAATCAAGACTATTGATTATAAATATTCTGTAGATATTTGACACAGGTACTCTCTACTGGAATTGGGAGCTATAACTTTGCCATAACCAAATTTGGATATTCTGTCTAAATATAGAACGTGTATAGGGCGACATTGTTCTGCCTAAGTATATTTGCTTGGTCGCAGGTTTGCTGCACTTAGATATGGACGCAAATTGCCCAAATGAGACCAGTTAAGTCGATTTTGCTCTGTTTGGAGACTGATGGCCCTAACAAACCTAGACTGTATTCCCTTTGAATAGAAAGTTGCAGGAAACGAGCTTATCAAGCTTTTATTAAGAACCTTTTCAAGCCACGTTGCATTATAATTTGTTTAATGGTATTACTTGTAATAAGACCACATTTAAAAATACGAAAGTACTACATTTTCAGAAAGATGTAGGTATTATTCATAAAACCACTTTCAATAAAATTATTTCTGAAATAACGACATTCTGCGATAGTGAAGTTTTTCCTGCGGTAATATGCACAAAGGACAGTAGCTCATAGCACGCGCACGCTTCCTTACTGAGGCGGTGACGTCAAACTAATGAGAAAACGTTCGGCGAATTCAAACGTATGCAGCGTACTTTTTCCTACTTTTCTATAGAAAATTATTTTTTTTTGTATTGAACCTTCCTATTATTGATGGAGTGTCTGTTATTCTCATTATACCAATCGATTGAAACAGATTATCCCTCTGGATCTCACATAATCATTTTTCATTTTATAGGCTGACTTTGCACTGGAACTGGAGATGTATGTGTATATTACATTAGCCATCTATCATGCTCAAAATCAGATGAAATATTATCCTTGCGTATTATTCAAAGCTATTACTGCAACTAGAGAAGATGTAAGGTATACAGCTACAGTGTGCAACTGGCATAGAGGATGAAGGAAAAACACCCAGAAAAATGTGTTTATTTTTCTGAGGAAACTCAAAGTTAAATTTATTTCTGAGTATCTCAATTATTTTAAATAAAAAATCGAAATCGTCAGTGAAGTGTCTCAAAATCGTAACTAAAAGCTAAGAAATCGATTTTTAAAAACATTTATTTTCCGATTTCAAAAAATATATAATATGTCGGCATTGAAGTTCTTTTTATGACTCATCTGGTTTATTTGCCTCGGCCAGAGGCACATGAGTCATAAAAAGTTGAACTTCAGCGCCTAGAGCCTTGGTACATAAATAACTATTTCAACAAGTTGGTATTACTTTTTTACTGAAAGCAGCTTCGCTCTCGGGATTTTATCAGAAAATAAAAGGCCGATATGAACCAGTTATTTTGCTTAAGGGCAAAATAGCGCTTGAGAACAAATTTAACAGGAAAAAATTCCGGCACGTGTAGTTTTTGTCAAGAATATTTCTCGGATACGACTCCTTTATTAATTTCTTGCATATATCTATATATATATCTAAAACGATTCATTTTGAAAGAGTTTACTGTTTTGAATAATCGTGAAAATGACAGCTACAACTGGGGTGTCAAGGAAACATGATGCTTAGAAGCCGTAATTTTTTCAACTTTTTAACACTGGTTAAATTTTAACACAAGTGTAATATAAATCGTTTAGAAAAGTATAAATTATATTCATTCATTTATATACAATGTCCCTTTATTGCTTTGTGATAATTCCTAAGGAACATTTAGGTATCTCTAGCAAGGGCTTACGATTGGTTGTTTCTTTAAGAAAAGATCTGCCTTATTGGATAAAATGTAGTATGAGGGAAATAATAATAGTTTAAAAATTTGGATCTAACGGTTTTTACTTTCATTTCATTAGTATTTTTGCATAATTGATATAAAAAGTGCATAACACAATAATTCCCGTTTTTAAAATATTAATAACGCAAAACAGTGCATTTAGGTAATTTGTCGCATCCACACATCCATAATTCTTTTCATGGGTTTTTCTATAAGTGTCGCGTAAAATTTGTTAGTTGCAACTTTAAGAAAATTATACATCTGGAGTTGGCCTCCTAAGAGTATTTATTTATTTAGAACACGCCAGGCACCGACGCTGCGACGCGTGCCGCGCACTTGACTGGCTGGGACTGGGGCTCAAGAACTGAGAGCCCTCTCGTACGCTTTATAGGCGGCAAGCCCACAATTTTACGTTATTATCAGTGTCGGGTATTTAAATAGTAAGTAGTACATTATCGGCGACGGGCGTTGCGACAATTTAATTAAAAAGGAACAAGGAAGTAAAATACAGAATATAACAGACGCGGAACTAAATTATTTGTTCCGATTTTCTACTGGGGGGCTGTAGCCGCAGAGCCCCTATCGACGAGCCGCCACTGCCACCGCGATTAAAATGTCCAAAACCAAAATATCGATTCGCCCTATATACGACCGACTCCCCCGCATTTAACAGAGGCGACTCCGATGCCTCTAATAGCACCGACCCATATATCCGACCTGGTCCAGATGTGTCGAATTACGTTAACTGTTTAATTAGAGCACCCCCGGGCGAGACCAGATCCCGACGAATCACGGCCAACGCCGTTTTTGGCGTATTGTTTTACCGTCCGTACCCGACCCTTTCTCACGGCCCGTCGGCCCCTCAAAAAGGGCCCTAATTAAAGTCTCAATTCACAAATCGTCCTCTCTTTTTGGCCGTGGAATCAGAACATTCTGCCAAGTGGGGAAAGCCAGTGGCGGCGCACGGTCAACCCTTTAAATATCTAAATTGTCATTTGCCAGAATACAGAGACTGCTTGAGTATGATTGGTTAATTTCGAAATGGGAACTGCCTATACTTATATATATTATATAATATTTTAACTGGCGATAGGTTCCCCAAAAGCACGCCCATGAAAGTAATCTTTTTACTGTGCAGAAAATAAAAAGACAGTTTGAGAGCCACTGGTCGCTAGGTCCCTTCATTATTGAATCTATGGCTTCCTACTACAGCGTTGCCAGATATCTAATGGGCTAGTATGATTAAATCTTAAAAATTAATTTGATGATTGCAATGGTGAACTACACAGTCATCTAGTTCTCTAAAAGGTCCTTCGCCCAAGATAAATATCCAAAATCTTAGAAATTTGATAATACCGGCAACTTATAAGGTAGTAGTAATCTTCTTTACCGATATAATAGTGGGTCTGTATCAAAACAGCGTGGGGCAACTTCAGGGTACCTAATTGGTTAGTGATTTGTGGGCTGACAGCATATGACAGCATGACAGATTAAGGTTATGGCTACCTGCTATCTGTTGGATGAGGCTGGATTCAAAGAATAAAACTGCTTGCTTCCAGTCCCTCCTTGGTTAGATACAAAGGTCTGGAGGGTAGATACCTATAGGTAACTCATTAATACCTTTTTAAATAAATAATGTAAATACCTAAACCCCACAGTATCTCCGTATACATATTTTGTTTTTTATTTGAAAACATATTTTCCATTTAGTGCTTGTGAAAGTGACCTATTCAAGTTTAATGATAAGCTGCAGAAAGTATGTGTTGCACAGATATTATATAAACAATTTAGTCTATTTTCACCAGAAAATAGAACAGTGGGTAAATTGATATATTTTTAATATATTATATTAGGTAGTAAATATTCTTGCTTATAAGTTATATTATGTAAATATAGACATTTGCAATTATTATACTAAGTATCATGGATATTTGATCTATCTATTAATTTATGTATTTGTCCTTGTCATTATGTTCTTCCTAGATAAATTCTTGCTACTTTTCCCCTTCTTCGGAATTTGGGATGCTAGTTTTGGTGAAAAAATATGGGGCAGAACGTCAGGTTTTAATCGAAGGCGCATACGTGGACCTTGTAAGAATTTTCCCGAATTTTATTGTGTCTTATTCAAGCTGGGTAGGAAAGAAATTCATTGAAATACAATTATAGCTTGGTATTTAAATAAGTACTTATATTAAAAGGTATTTATTTCGCATTCACTATTCATTATTGGCTTGATCTAGCAAAGAGCACGACATCTTCAGCAGAGGAATCTGGGAAGTATCTGGTATCTGAATATATCAACCAGATTTTATACCTATAATAGACTTCACTAAAATCTCAAAATAAAAATTATTTCTGTTTGAACTGTTTGAAGTATACCAAGGTAGATTTGTAAAAAATCGACAATTCACAAATAATAACTAGGAAGATTGTGTGAACTTAGCTACAGAGGACTTTCAGCACATCGATTGTACCTAGCGACATTTTTTGAGAGCAACAGGAGCAATAACTTAAAATTTTGGAATATTTTTTATTTAAAAACTAAGAGGAACTGGTAGACTCCAACTAATAATCACATTTAACACTTTACCAATTTGTTTTTTTTTGTAAATATCGTCCTTCATTTCTAATACAAGCGATCGTGGGCTAGTGACACTAAAAATGTTTCTAAGTATAATAGCAATTTTGCCACGTTCTTGGTGATTTTTTTAAAAACAAATTTCAAAAACAAGCCTCATAGAAGTGCTTTTGGGGTGGAAACCTAGCGCCAGTTAAAATTTCTTTACCAATCAAAGTTACACCCTGTTACCTGTAGGTATAGCCCGTTTCTATTAGTAACCACTTAAAATGAATGCCATCTAATTTAACTGTAAATACGCAGTCCTTCCCCTACGCATTAGTACGCATCTACATCAGTTTACTGCTTCCTACTTGACTAACTGTATGATGAAAAAATAAGTTCTTATACCTACTTAATATGGATGTTCAATAGCCACAAAGTTACACCCTGTATAGCCCGTTTCTATTAGTAACCACTTAAAATGAATGCCATCTAATTTAACTGTAAATACACAGTCCTTCCCCAACAAAAAAATAAAGCAATATTTTCTGCGGAGAATATTTTCTTTCTGTGACGGATACCTAGCTATGTGTACTGCACTGAGTAGGGGAAACAGAGTCTCAATGGTCCAATTAGTTTCCTATAATTGGTCCAACAGAATTACAGACGCCCCTGCCCCGTAAAAGGAAATTCATTTTGGGCAGAAATATTTTCGCTTAACATCAAAAATTTGCACCTATACATAATACTACGGTTCCTGTATGGCAGGTATTATCGGTTGTGTGTATTTTCCGCGTTTTCCAAACATATTATGAGTTGCTGTTTCAGCACGAATGATGGTGGCTTTATCGCCCCACACATTACTGGCAAAGATAAAACTGACAAAAGGCTTTTATAGTGTTTTATAGTATAAAATTTATTGATTTGTGGTGACATGGCCAACCTTTGATGTAATTTTTAATTAAATACCTAGTTCGAAAAATTGTATATTTAAATAACTATTCACAATAAAACTGGAATGACTTATTTTGAGAGTTAAAGTTGCGGTCTCATTTAAACAAAGCTTTGAAACAACTCAATGCATAAAAGTATTTATTTTCATGTACCTATATACACACCCGGCAGTCGTTTCTCGAATCGGCTTTTCAGATAGGGATCACGTCCGGACTCTCAATACAGATTTATACATCCAGAGCACACAGAGGCCATCGTCTATAGGAGCTAAGAAGCGGAGTTGTGTAGGTTATTGAGTAGATAGACATTGTCGAGAAAATTGATAGAACAGTGAATGCGGAATCATTGGATGCGGCTTATTTGTTTCACGCTCAGTCGCGTGGAAATCTGAAACTTCTTCGTCTGATGATATTGAGTTTGCGTTAGAAAATAAATGTATTATAGAGTGAAATGCCCAACAAGAATATATTAGCTGTATAGTACAACGGAAAAGAATATTTTTTACACGATATCCAAATCAAATTTATTCATAATATATGGTAGCACAGAAAATATACTACGTATATTTTATAAGTAGGAAGTAGGTATAGTTTTTATCAAAATATACTACGTATATTTTCTGTGATGGTAGTATATACAAAGGGTTAGATACATCTATGTCCTAAGTGGAATAGTTATATCTTGTGTGTCCATATATACAGTGTCCTCCAAAAAGTTCGTACCATAGGAGGAAATTTTTAATTAATGTTTAATTTTGAAATTTAATTTTGGGATTACTTTTTGCTTGAAAAAAGCTGAAAATGACTAGCTCCGACGTTGTCACGTGATTTTAGATATCTGTTAAAAATGACATTTAAAAATATATATCGCCAAAACTGGGTTTATTTGTTAAAATATCAAAAAGTTTTACTTGAAAAAATTGTTTCTTTTTAAATTTTATTTAAGTGACCCAAATTTTACCTCTCTAATAAAAGTTTTTTGCCAATTTTTAATATTTATGACATTTCTGAAAATTTCGAAAACATGTAACTATTTTAGAGCACTAGCTTTTAGAATTACCGATAAGAATAGGTATTTAAAAAAACGATATTAACGCTTTAAAATTCTGTTAAGTTTGCTCTAAAGTTGATGTACCGTCTAGCATTTAGGGTATAAATTTAGTTACATTACTTTTTCCAGTTCTAAATTGATGCCAAAATAATAATAAAATAAAGACAGGTCCCACATAAATGCGCTCAGAAGTATTTTCAATACTAAAAAAGTTGAATGGCCAAGCATTTTTAATTGTCAGTGTTGGACCCTGTATAAGTGTACAGTGAACAGATAATAATAATTTATAATTTATTTCTGGTTTGGGGTGGGTTTACTTCTTTTTCTTATATAATTATTGTATCCCTAGCTTGCCTAGGACTAGCTTCCCATTAATCTTATTTGTTAGGTTAACTATGAATAGCTTAGCTTTTGACCCACAACTTCGATGCTATTGTAGCTATTATAATTCGATGTTGAGAAGGGCGAAATGACTGATAAGGAAACATGGGTTGTTATCTGAGGACCAAAACACTATCTTATTATCTGATCTCAATTTTCAAAAGCCAACTTGATTTATCAAACTATACCTACTTCCTACTTATCTACTTATATGTTGAAATTTTTCTCATTTCTCAAACATATAATCAAGAAACTAGAAGAATCTTACATAATTGTTGTCCTACATAATTGTTGTCCTACATATCATACACAATTCGGAAAACTTAGAGAGAGTAGAATCTTTCAAAGAGTTTACTTAGGTTGTATACTCTGTCGGAATCGAGGACTTTGTAGGCATAGGCATAGGTATTGGAAATACAATAGAAAAAAAGTGGCCTTGTTGTGAAAAGGGTGAAAATATGTATTTTTCGACAAAAAATAAAAGATCTTTAGATATAAAACATAACGGGCTGTTATTGTTTTGTGACGTTGGGGAAATTTCTTTTAAGCCCCATATTTCAATTTTTTAAAGTTACGATCTCCCTTTTAGCAGGAAGATTAATCGACTGTATAAGTCAACAAGGGGAATTTTGGTCAGCACAATATGTCAAGAGCAGGGGTCCCTAAGCCGGGACCCAACCTTGTAAATGTCAACACCGTATACGACGAATTTTAATAATGAGCTTAGACTGGGTGAGGTGCCGCATTCTCTCTATACTAAAATCGAGCAATCCGTACGCCTGGCGTAAATAAAACCACGTGTTTAATGACGATCCGCGATTGGTCGGTAGGCTATAAAATTTCACCCGACTCGGCAACAGGGACGTACTCGATCGCAAAAGTGTAGTTATTCGGTTTTATCTTGTTGTTTTCAGCTATTTAGACACTGACACAAATAATTTTATCGATGTTTTGAACCATTTTAATTAAGTCAACAATTATCTTCCGAAATATTTTGATGTAAACAATTGTAAAACTAAAATTAAATAAAGGTCGTGCCTCAGTGCGGCCCTGGCGAATATTTCAACGCACGTGCTCTTGTTTACGCCAGGCGAAAGAGTTGCTCGATTTTAGTATGGTGTGTTTTAAAAATCATCGAAAATTTTGCGTGGAACACATTCTATTTATACTGTTATTTGAAGAAGCATATAAAGTTAGATCCATCGACCACGACTTAGATCCATCACAATCATCAAAAACAATTTAAAACAAAAACATCGTATAAACTATATAAGAATACTGATATGCTTTATAACTTATAACCTGCAGTGCAGTTTTAACTCTAATTTTTTGGATATTTTTTACCTATAAGTGTGCAATTGTCAGTGAAAGTAAAAGCTAAAATCCAGTTATTTAATTGGTTTCTAAACAATGGCGTGTGGAGTATTACTCCAACAAGTCCAGGCGAACGCGAATTAAAAGTATAATTGGAACCACAGAAGGAAGCGGTCCGTTCCCGTCGCCTTCACCATAATCTCACGCCCATCGGTATCTATAGATGAACTGCGGCTTGCATGGAGACGAGAGGCAAGGGGCAACGGCGGTCGGCCTGCCTCGGTCATATTCGTGCTTTTCTGTGGTTGAGTATGTTTAATATTCGGTGGTATTAGGAAAGAAAACGACTTCGTAGGCGGACACGTGTCTGACAAGGAGAGGCGGTTAATTCCGGTCTTAATTAAATCCTCCAGGTTCTCAGATTTATTATTCGGTTTCAGCGACGAAAATGAAATAAGTTTTAATTGGGGATTTGCGGATTTCGGGCGAATCAGCCGCTCGAAAAATTTATAGGCCAATTTAGAGCATACAGAATCTTATTCTATAACTATTGTTTTGCATCAAAGCACAACATCGAAACATAATCGAAGAAGTTGTGTCCTGATAGAAATGTAATTCGAAAAAGTCATTAAGATCGCAATTTATTTGCTACAGCAAATAATTTATAACTTCTCGTTCTCGCATAAGAAGTAGAGCGAATTATTAAAGAAGCCACATCGACGTCAATTAAACTTTTCTAGACCCAATTAACGTCGTTGTCAACGTACAGGATAATCCAATAAGGTGGAAATACAGTCGACATTTATTACTGCATATTTTAAGTATTTACCTACTTTAGACACAAACTTGTCTTGTCTAATAAAATTTAGTTTTCAAAATTGGGTTTAATTTAATCATGATAATGTTTTGATGTTATTTTTGCTTACTTATTTCTCAAATACATAGACATTTTAAACAATGATATCTACCACCTACCCACTCTCGAGTTTTTAAGTCAGTTATACTCGTTAGAGAAAATTAGGAATTTTCCTGGATTTCACTATATTGGTGATTATGTATGTTTTCTGTTGTAGGTATGTGTGTATTAGTATATATTATGTTGTGAAGCATGGTGTTCTCTATTTACCACTTTAAACCTATTCTTTTTGCGATGTAAAATTTCTATCAGGCTGGCTCAATACATTTGCATCTAAATGCATCACGGAGTAGACAAAAACATATTACGTAGGGACCTATTTTGGATTTGGTTGGCAATATAAGTATAAGTTTATTTATTTAACTTAATACACAAGAGATGTAGGTATGGAGCTACCATTTTTTAGTAGGTAGTAGGTAAGTATCTACACCAAACTGGATAGACGAAATTTCAATTTGATCTGAATTCAAGCAAAACCAAAGATCAAAAAAGGTAGATAATAAACATTAGAAATTCCTCCCTGCTTATTCGCGCGGAAACAGAAATTGATGTTCAGTTTCAATGGAACAAGAACTCCTTTGAACAGATAATGAAGCTGAATAGGCACATTATTATAAATTGATGTAAGAAAAATGGTTTTGTTTTCAGTTTTTCTGAGAAGCCACGAAACGAGCGTAGTTCAGCACAAATTTACGCACTTCATATTGTCTGTTACAAATGAAAAATTGGAGAAAGATATTGAATCCGATGCTCCTATTGGGACGTTACAACTTTATGGAGATACATTCACCAAATTTAGTGAGAGTTGTCAAAATGCTATCGTGGAGGCAGATTCTCAGCCCAAATCTGAAATCCAAGTAAGTCTACAGGGTCCGCGTCCAACAACTTTTTCATTTTTAGGCGATTTTATTGATTATGGTGACAATATACCAAAGCTATTTGGAAACTCGAACCGAGCCAATAAGTTCAAATCTTTAATCTTCAATTTTAATTGTTTCGTTAATATTTTCTCCTGTCCAAGATATCGAAAAAACAAATTTGTGAGCAAAAAATACTTCCAAGTACGACATTTAGCCTACTATGATTCATTATCTAGTTGCAACTTGGAAAATTGCAAGTATTTTTAATTCCAAACAACTTTTGGGATAAGTAAACTTGTTTCGTTCGTATTGAAAATGCAAAAAATGTGAAATAATCAAAATAAGCCGATTATTATACAATATGGTAATTTAAGTGTGGGATTTTTTTAATTAATTGCACAACGAAAATACAAATATTCCCGAAAGTTGGTGCATGTTGAATAATCATATTAGGCGCACTTAGAATGGGTGCAAGTCAAGCAGCACACAGGGTAGGTAAAAAAATATAAAAATTGTACAAGAGTAAAGTACCCTTACTTCAGAAAATTCAGCAAAATATTTTTAAGAACAGTTGTCTAGAATTAAAAGTTATACCTAAATACCAAAACATGGCCTCCTAAGAAAAAAAATATTTTTTTAAAAACATTAATAATTTCCTAATTTTTTTTATAATATTCCTAAACAATCAAAATTAAATCAATTTCGCATAACTTTGTTCAAATTCAAACATATGTGTAAAATTAACTTAGATTTTTAATTTTTTAGGGAATCACAAACTTCATGTTTGTTGCAACGATATTAAACAAAACTTTAAAATTTCGCAAAAATTCTTGAGAACGAGGTAAAACATTAGTTATGATAATGTGTATATTAAAAAAACTCTCATTTAACGTGCAATTTTTTTATTTTAAATGTTTATTAAGAAACTGTGGAAATTAATTGACGAAAAAAATTTTTTTCTTAGGAAACTATGTTATGGTATTTAGGCATAGCTTTTAATTCTAAACAATTTTTCTTAATAACCTTTTGCTGAATTTTTTGAAATAAGGGTACTTTACTCTTGTACTTTACATTCTCCAAGGGTCCTACATAACATTAAAATTTCAGAAATTATCCGAGTCAATTCTGACTTGACAGGGGAATCACCCATGTTTTTCTACAGGGTGTCCCGGGTCTAAATGTCATAAAATAAAAAGTTGAAACTTGAGCTTTGGGGGACCAGCTTTGCTTGATTAGAAATTAATTTGCACCGTATTTTTATATTTTAAAAATCAAGCAGGCCTTGACAGGGGCAATTTATTCATTTTCAGTTCAGGTAAACTACCTTTTGCTTAAGAGATATCGAAAAATTTTATTAGAAAAAGTTGTTCAGAATGCAAATCCAATTCCACGTACAATTTTTGCGGTTTTCGCGCAAATCAAGTACATTTATCGAAAAATTTTATCAGAAAAATTTTCAGAATGCAAATTTAAGACCCTGTACTCAATTTTAAAACAATCGGCATACTTTGATTTTCTTCCAAAAAATCAAGTTGAAATTTGACATAAAAATCAAAGTCTGCCGATTGTTTTAAAATTTGGCACGGGGACTTAAATTTTCATTCTAGACAACTTTTTCCAATAAAATTTTTCGATATCTCTTAAGGAAAAGGTAGTTTACCTGAACTGAAAATGAATAAATTGCCCCTGTCAGGGCCTGCTTGTTTTTAAAATATAAAGATATGGTGCAAATTAGTTTCTAATCAAGCAAGGCTGATCCCCCAAAAGTCAAGTTTCAACTCGATTTTTTTTTGCCTTTTATACCTATCGTATAGTCGATCTGGGTCCATCCTGTATATGTTTCATAAACATTTAATAAGAAAGATACAGGGCGTTGCAAGTGACAGTCTAAGTAGTTACACCCTATAGAGTAGGTTTTTAAAGGTCATACCTAAGTAACTAGGGATGCAAAATGCTCGAGCATTTATATTTCGAGCATTTTCAGCAAGAACGAACGAGCACGAACGAGAATAAACGAAAATGAACGCCATAGATAGGTGTTTCATTATAGCAAAATGATCAGCTCCTTAAAAAAGCAATTCAATGTTTTTTCTGAAAATTCTCATTTTTCTGAAAATTCTCGAGCACGTTCCTAAAATGCTCAAGAATGTTGACAAAGTGCTCAAAATGCTGAAAATGCTCAAAGATGTGATGATGGCGGGATCTGCAAGCTTGCCCTTTTACCTCAGTTCGCCAGTGCGCTTGTGTCTCCGTCTTGCCTTTGTCAATACGGAAGAACGGTTCTTACAAAAAAAGTGCTCCAACCTACAACATCTTTATTAAGTAGGTACATAAATATATGCTGACACACAAGCACACAACACATATTGATCTATAAAGTTAACGGATCACCAAACTCAACATACACTGAACTGTTAGGAATAGTCTCTTATTCAATCATGATGTCTATGACCTCATTATTGCAACTGCTGTCAAGTTCGACGATCGTAGCACTCGTAGTCGTAGCGCCTAGCATCATTCACAACAACTGACAACAGAATGCATAGGGTGCCGCGTAGATTTCGAAAATTGCGATATTGCCAAAATTTTAGAATTTTGTCACACCTTATCTTTTTTGTGCTTGAAATTTCGAGCATTTTGAGCATTTTCAAGGGAACGTTTCTTTTCGTGCCCCTTCGTGCTCTTGAGAATACGTGGACGCACATGGGTAGGGAACGTTCGCGAACGTTCGCGAACGTTCTCGTTCTCGTTCTCCGAGCACGAACGGGAACGATCCCTCCTTCGCATCTCTATAAGTAACTAAAAGTAACGTTGGAGAAACTCTTTCTTTTTAGATCTTATGGATGGCACCTCCAAAGGGCAGCGGCTGCGTAAAATTCCGCGCCACCGTCATCGAGTCTTCCGATGTGTGGTACAGCGAGGACTCGAGTCTGACAAAAGTGATTTGTTCCGAAGCCGCCGATATGGAGGACACACAACCCAGGGTCCTGCGCCACTGCTGCACCTGCGACGAGGCCAAATACGAGGTAGAGCGCGACGGAATTTATTTTATAGCACGGTTCCATCGACGATTCGTCTGCATGGAGTAGCTTAATTGTTGCTGTTTACGACGGGTGTCTTAACTAGTTCCAACTAGACGAGGCTGGCTGTTACACATGAGGAACATGATTAATTAATTTTGGCTAGGGAGGCTCCTCCTATATACTCATCTTAGTATGTTTTAGGAGAGAGTTTAGCTTCCTAGTACGTTGGCGTACTACATCTCGGAAACCAAACATCTGCGGACCCAAGTTCAGATGAATTTTCGTAATATTTTCCATTTTTATTTTTAATTTTTCAAGTTGGTGCATTTATTTCCGGACACCCTGTATGTATCTATTTTTGAAAATATGTTTTGTTCTGATTTTATTCATTAAAATTATCGACTTAAACTTTGTACGGATTTTTTAAAGTATATAAATATATTTTTATGTAATTTTGGTCAAAAAGTTCAAAGAAAAAGTATTGCACTCTTTGAAGTCACACCCAACTTGTTTCTGCCTACGCCTATGATTTAATAGGATGAGTTTTTACTCTTGCGAAATTTTGATTTATAATTTGCCCTTTGGCGTCTCATTAAAACGTGAGCATGAGAATGAATAATGAGTGTCTTAATAGCCATTACATATGAGTTGCATGCAATATTATGCATGCATAGTAGTGTAATAAAAAGTATAATTTTTGGTAAACAGTAAACAAGAACAGTCGAAGTTGGTACATTTTAAATTTATCATTGTCATGGCAGATCTAACATATAGGTAGGTACTATTGACCGAATATTGGCTAACATTTTTAAATTTCCAATTATGAACAAGTAGGTGCTTGCACAAACGCCTATGTCACTTTGGTGTATGACCTCAGAACTTAATTTAAATTACAAAATTACTTACCGATGGATTATGATCCTCAAACATTTTAGTTTTGGTGGTCGTGGAAATGCCACAAGCCGCACAGCTGAGCAAAATGATTCGAAAAAGTTTGTATTACTGACACCTATTACGGTGTCAGATATCAAAATAATGTGTCAAAATTTGGTTACTACACAGGGTGATATCCGTATATATATATACATATTCATTCAAATAGGTATATATAATATGATTTGCGTAAATGCTGAAGACAACTTTTGAAATCATCTATAAAAAGAATTATATCACCCGACTCTCATTTATCTTTATGTCCTCTATGAGCTCTATCAAGGTTTGTTTCTATTATTCAATACAATTCAATAATTTATAAACACAAACATAATTTTTACAAACGCGCCTTAGAAAGAAGTTTAATCTTTACTTATACGAACTTTTTACAGGTAACTTTTGAAGGTTTATGGTCAAGAAACACCCATCCGAAAGACTTCCCAACCAACGGGTGACTAACAAGATTTAGCGACATCATTGGGGCTTCTCATACAGTAAACTACACTTTTTGGAACTACGGAGACGTGGCTAGCGAAGGGCTTAAACAACTAGCCGAACACGGTAATACCAGAATGTTGGAGAGTGAATTGAAAGCAAAGGTAAATTTAGTTTAAATGTTGATATGACCTACAATTTGTGAAGATTGTATTCTATCCCCCAATATCGCAGATATTTTCCATCTAAATTTAGTTTAAAAAAAAACCTATTCAAAGCCAAGTCATATTAGGTAGGTACAGGTACCTAACTTCCAGTTCGACGCTTATATAGAAGTCTGAAAACGTATCCGTTATCATTATGAATCACTTCTTAATTAATGGAAATCCATTCTTGTTAACCAGCAATTGAAGTATCTATTCAATCTGCTAGTAATTCTTAGAACTTCTACCTCAGGCTGCAGCCTGAGATTACAAGAGAAGGTCTTTATACACATGACAAAGGCAAAGAATGCGGGGAATTCGTATTCGCTGCGGAGTTGCCCTCGTTATGGTCATTTTTATATTGCGTTTGCCACCTCTCAACCCGCCTACAAACAGAGGGTAGAGGGTATGATTATGCTACTCAAATTATTCTTAGGGAATAACTGAACCGAGAAAAGTCGGCGTTTCCACGTTTCCAACGGCTGCACAGATTGCACAACAGGGGAGCAGCGTTGGAAAATAAAGTTATCGCACGTCAGCGGGTAGGAGAAAAGAAATAAATGCAGTGAACCGAAGAATACCAATATTGAGAGCGAAATATTTTAGAAACTGTCAGAAATGAAGATGCAACTTGGCTGTACACGTGAGCGGGCACATAATATATTGAAAGAAGAACACTATTTAAAACTTGTATAAAGTAACCAGTTACCGAGAACTAAATTCCACATTCGTTATAAAAAGTCGAACTTCACTGTCGTATTTGACATAAAAAAAATCAAATACAACTTAATTGTCGAAATATAGAAAAATTTAGTTATTTATTATTATTTTATATTTTTTATCCAAAAAGTTGAAAATATAGGTAGGCTATGGAAACAATTAATTGAACTCATTTTCAACACAACAGTCGTAACGCCTGAATTGAAAACCACCATTAGTATACAGTGTGGTCATTTAAGTGTGCAACATATGGGATTTTTTTTTATTAATTGCACAACGAAAATACAAATATTCCCGAAAGTTGGTGCATGTTCGATAATCATACCTATTAGGTGCACTTAGAATGGTTGCAAGTCAAACAGCATACAGGGTAGGTAAAAAAATATAAAAAGTGTTCAAGAGTAAAGTACCCTTATTTCAGAAAAATCAGCAAAATGGTATTAAGAAAAGTTGTCTAGAAATAAAAGTTATATATTTTTTTTTTGATAACATTAATAATTTCCTAAAAAAATTGTTTTAATATTCACCCTAACAATTTCATAAATCAATCACAATTATATCAATTTTGCATAACTTTCAAGCATATTTGTAAAATTAATTTAGATTTTTATTTTTTTAGGGAATCACAAACTTCATGTTTGTTGCAACGATATTAAACAAAACTTTAAAATTTCGCAAAAATTCTTCTGAACAAGGTAAAACATTAGTAATAATAATATGTATATTAAAAAAACTCTCATTTAAGGTGCAAAATTTTTGTTTTAAATATTTATTAAGAAACTGGAAATTAATCTACGAAAAAATATTTTTTCTTAGGAGGATATATTTTGGTGTTTAGGCATAGCTTTTAATTTTAAACAACTTTTATTAATAACCTTCTGCAGAATTTTTTGAAATAAGGGTACTTTACTCTTGTGCAATTTTTATATTTTTTTACCTACCCTGTATGCTCTTTAACTTGCAACCATTCTAAGTGCACCTAATATGATTACTGAACATGCATCAACTTTCGGCAATGTCTGTATTTTGGTTGTGCCAATTACTAAAAAAAAGTCCCATATGTTGCACACGGAAATGACCACACTGTATAGTATATGAATATCTTCAAGTAAATCTTAGGGACCTATTGTATTCGAACTAATAAGAAATAATTAGGTACAATATGTTTCCACTTCATGCATTTTGTAACAGGGCGATGGTCTACGTGACACTGAAAGCTTTTTTCTGATTTCCGTGTGAATTGAAAACCAGCTTTATTGATAGAATACAAAGCAACCTCGCCGTGTCCAAAATTTACATAGGATTTGGAGCTTCGTATGTATAAGCTCCAATTTCGATGTGGAAGGCCCTTCTGATTTTTTCCTGATTCGTTAGCAACCAGGCGTTTTTTATTATATTTTATTTTATAGTGTTTCGGCTGCTTCGAATTTCAAACAGCCTATGAATTTATGAAAATATGAGAACTGGAGGTTAATAAAGTTTGCGCCCATTGGATTTTTCCACCATTTGAAAGTAAAGTTGAAAACACAGGTAGGCTATGGAAACGATGAACATGCCACGTGAAGTTATGAATATTGTAGGAACGGATAGGTAAAGAATTACAAAGAAAACAAAACTATTTTTTACTCTTTGTACTCACTGTATAGAAAAGGTTGTATGAAAAATGTATAAGTTTTTAGTTTTTACTTTCAATAACCACATACAATTTTATACATATTATACAGTGTGTCAAAATTTGATACTGGACACCTCAGAAATGTATGAAGGGCCAGGAAAAGAAATGGTCTCTATTTTTTTATGGGTAATTATTTCATGGCCTGCTAGGATTTTTCAAAATAGCAAATTTTCAAGAAACCCTATTAGGGATTTTTTTACGACAAAATGTTATTAAGAAAACTTGTTCAGAATAAAAACTGAGTGGATTTGCAAAATTTCTAGTCTATCCCTAATATAGGGTTTCTTGAAAATTTGCTATTTTAAAAAATCATAGCGGGCCATGAAATAATTACCCCATCCAAATACCACCGCCGATGAGATACTCTCCTTTGGGACTACCAATAAAAAAATAGTGACCATTTGTTTTCCTTGCCCTTCTTATATTTCTGAGGTGTCCAGTATCAAATTGGGACACACTGTATACATTTAAAATATTTTTTTCTACAAGCGTGCGGAAAAGTACACTTATCCGCACGCATTTTAGTTTAGAAAGTGTCACTTTTCCACACTAGTGCGGAAAAATGCTTTTCCGCACTACTTTTCCGCACTAGTGTGGAAAAGTGACACTTTCTAAACTAAAATGCGTCCGGAAAAGTGTACATTTAATTTATTTGCTTTTCCGCACGCTTGTAGAAAAAATAGTGTTCCTAACTCTTGCGGAAAGTGTCTTTTCCACACTCCGTTACGCGTCGTTCAGCCAACTGCAATCGCGTGCGGAAAAGTGGTACTTTCCGCACTTGTTAGGAAATATACTATATGCGTGACCTATCACTTTTATACAGTATGTCTCATGCCACAATATACCTACCTACTATTTTATTTCCCCACAAATATCATGTATTGCCTAAAATTTCGAGAACTTTATGAAAACATGTTAACGACATATTTATCACTAAATGCTGTTCCAATAAGTACCTACGCTAATTCTCACATGATTATTTTTCACGGAAAATTAACAGCACACGGCTCAGTTTCAACAAACCAATTTGTCAAAAACTCATTACAAAGTGATTAACAACTTTAGGGGAGTAATTTGGAGGGCAACACTTCAAAACGGCAATTTTGGAGCTTTTAATTATATGGCGTGGATTTTCTGTTCAATATACAACAGCAGAAAAAAGGCGGCAATCGCCTAATCATTAATAATGTTTATTTTCTTTTAGAGTGATCACATTCGTACAATCATCAAAGCCAGAGGAATCAGCTATCCAAACATTACAGGAAAAACGTTTGCAGTGTTTAGAGTAGACAACAAACATCACCTCATGTCCATAGTGTCCATGATCGACCCTAGTCCAGACTGGATAGTTGGAGTATCCAGTTTAGAATTGTGCCTCCGCAACTGCTCCTGGGTGGAATCGAAAATTCTAAATCTGTACCCTTGGGACGTTGGGACTGATGATGGGGTAACATACTTGGTAGGTAATACAAATTGGTACACCAAGTGAAGATTTTTCATAAATTGCTCTCTTTAGTCAGCAAATCAACCGACTTCTAACAGACAACCAATCAGGAAACTTAGAACAAATATACCAGATGATCCTAGATCACCATTTTATGATCCTTCTGGAGCACCGATGAAACCATTTGCCAGGTTGACGCTTTCCAGGCAACGGTTATATGAAAAAAGTTGCGATCCGTCCGATATAGAAGATTCTGAAGACAGTAACGCTAATTGTGAAACAACTGGTATAATCCTCGAGTTATTGTAACAAACCTTTTGATTATGTTTGATTTTAGATTGGTCTGAATGGTCCCCTTGCTCTGCAACCTGCGGTAGGGGCGTCAAATATAAACAAAGACGCTACAAAAACGAAGAAAGCAAATACTTGTGCCACAAAAAATTAACCGAACGCGCTGGGTGCGAAGCTCAACAAAGATATTGTCCGCAAATACCGATAAGGGAGGCGGAAGATCCGTTGTGTGAATTAGGTTTGAAGCTGAATCTCAAATGAGTTTCAAAATTATGTTTTGGTATTTTTCAAGGCTCTTGGTCTGAATGGTCGAGTTGTAGCGTTACTTGCGGCAAAGGAACGAAGACGAGAGATAGAAAATACAAAAACAGGTTTGCTGCGAAGACATGTTCAGCTGGAAAGGAGGAACCTCCGTTGCTTCAGCAAAATTTAGAGTGCTGGGGAGAAGACAAGTGTGAAGATTTTGATGAGGACGAAGAGGAAGAGGTTGGAAAAAACGCAAAGTGTACATAGAACTTAAAGTTGTGTTTTAGCTGATGGAGGATTGCCCTAAGAGGCCGTGGAGTGATTGGTCCCCATGCTCGGCTACATGTGGTAAAGGTTTTAAAGAAAGATACAGGATTTCTTTGGAGTATCAAGGAAAGGAGGCGATTTTTTGGCCTTATTTCAAAAATAGGGAAAGCGATGAAGGGTTTGACGAAGAAAATCCATGCAGTAGTATGAAAGTGAGAGAAACAGTGGAGTGTTTTGAAAAGCCATGTTTGATAGAAAGTACTACAGTAAATGGTGAGAAAATTATCTAATTTTCGCTAGAAAAATTTACTGATTCTTTTGTAGAGGTTGCGTGTAGTTTACCAAAAGATGTAGGAGCTTGCAAAAGCAACATAGACAGATGGTATTTCGACAGCATAAAAGGAGAATGCCAGATATTTAGCTACAGTGGATGCGAGGGGAACATGAACAATTTCAACACTCTGGAACAATGTCAGAAACTCTGCGCAAAGTATCAAAGTAAGCCGAAACCTACTTCGTATGCATGCTTCCTTGTTTCCGTATTTTGTTCGTTTGGTTTGTTTTTAGAGGAACTAATTGCCAATATTACAATTAAGAAAAAAGAGCTAGGAGTTACGGTATCGGGAGTTTTATCGTATAACGTACAAAACGATGCGTTTAACGGTAATTGTGGTAAATTTCTAAGGAAAGAAAGCTAAAGTGAAACTTATTATTTTTGTCGTTTCAGTTGCCACCGAGGAACATTTGAACGGTGACGTCGGTCATAGGCGACTGGATTCAAGAACTATCAAAATAGATTGCCAACTTTCGGAATGGAGCAAGTGGAGCAAATGTGACGTTACCAGTGGATCTTGTGGATACGGATATAAACAAAAAACTAGATATATCAAGGTAGGTGCAGAATATATTCCCTAAATACAATAGGTACACAGCGTGTCCACAGATGGACTTAACTATACTTGTAAAAACAATATTTTAAATTTTTCGAAAAAATATCAGTCTTGATAAAAAACGTTAGGCCCACTTCGATTTTTTGTTTTTTTTTTCTTGTCTTTCTTCAATTCAATAATTTTCTGTAGGTAGTACGACAAAACTGTACAAATACAAGTTACTCAGAGTAGGAAACTGTGTATGATGAAAAATTTTTGACAATCCTAGGCCCACCTTCAGTTTCTTCCAATATTTTCCAAAATACAAAGTAGACCTAAAATCGTAAAATTTTGTCATCATACGCAGTTTTCCATTCTGAGGAAGTTTTCTTAATACAGTTTGGTCGTACTATTTACAGAAATCGTATATTTGACAACAACAAAAAAAGAAGAAGAAAAGAGAATAAAATAAAAAAAACATCAAAGTAGGCCTAACGCTTTGAAATTTTGTACACCTACCACGCTGAACAAATTTTCTTTATAACTTTTTTACTATCTCTACAAAAATAGAGGCAGTTTACTCTTATGCTAATTAACGTTTCTTCAATTTTCTGGTCACCCAGTATAAGAAGTGGCAACTTTTTCCATGCCAATCTTATTTTAAGGATAACCAGATTTTTTTGTCAAGAATGACGTTTTTTCGAAAAATTGAAAATAAAATTTTACTATTATAGTTAAGTCCATCCGTGGACACACTGTATATAATTATTTTTTTATATCCAGTGCTGATTTTTGTGTGTGCCTGGTTAAAAATTTCTTGTAGAACAAAATTATTGAATTCATTGGGTATAAAAGAATACAATATAAGTCTTTCGTTGTTTTGTATTTTTTATATTTTTCATATAATATTTCTAGGCTAATCCTGTGAACGGAGGCGAGCCATGCCCCAGCAAATTGGTGAAGAGAAAAAGATGCAAAATTAGTTGCAAAAATCATAACCACAAACGAAAGTATCACTAGAAAATAGAAACTTAATTATAAAAAGTCTCTTAAACACAAAAAACCATATCAATAGAAAACGATCACTGTTATACAAACGTGGATTTAAAAATTTATATTTTACCTCTACGAAAGATGATTATCAAGTTTTGTATGTAGGAAGCTGAGATGAGCCGATTAAAATTTGTTTATCATGTTCTATACTTAGTTCGTTTTAAAAATTTTGATTTGTAACTTTTCTACAATACGAACTGATTACATAAATCACCTTTTGACAATAATTGTAAGAATATAATCAAAATAAATGACCCAAAAATTATCAGTTTTGTCTTAATATGATTCCCGTTTCAAATACCTAATTAATTAAAATTTATTATTATGGAAATTGATTATTGTTGCCGATTAACAGGATATTTTCTTACGTAGTACAGTTAAGTATAACATCAACCAGAAGATTGCACGAGAATATATCGCCATAGTTTAATATTTCCAAATCAGTCCTAAATAAGTGCTTGTAAGAGAGAGGTACCCCAAGTGAATTTCCATTTTTTTTGCAATTTTTACAAGAGTGTAGTGTATTATTATCAGCAAAGATAACCTCTTGACACCATCCACTGCTAGTGCGAAGTTTTGGAAGATAGACCCCCCGTTTTCTAGAAAATGTTTTCGTAAACAGTGTGTACGTGAAAACTATCCACAAATTTTCAAATTGTGCACCGAAAAGTGTGGCAACAATTATCTAGTGACCTTGCTCTAATAGCCTAGTATTAATTCCAATTCGATGGACTTGTTAGATTCGTCTGTAAATAATAACATTTGAGGAATTCCGCTCGTTTCTGAGGAAATTTTGGACAATTGAGCCAAATCCGTTGGAACGGCTCCAACTCGAAAGGCATTTAATAATTCGCGAGTTCAAATATTCGACTTGTTGCTTAGAAACCGCACCCACCCAAACATGAAGATATACGTTTCTATAATCATATGCTGCACACTTCTTTCATGGTGCTCTTCACATCAGAAAGGATGCAGAGGTATGATACCGTCTATGGTAGAAAAACCCCACAACAGGAATGACGTCGACAAATATGTATTGCATATTTCTGGAAAGCCAAGGAAATTTGTGCCATATGAACACTACAACAGTAAGTAACTCGATCCTAAACCTAGCAACACATTAATGTCAACATTTTCAGTAACCCTTCAACTTAACCCTATCTACGAAAACACTCAACACAGATTTAAGCATTTCTTAGTTGCAATAGAACCGTACTATGATAAGGACAATCAGATGCACTCATCGCCTGGAAAATTGATGATTGGATATGACGGTCTTTCAAGGTTCAGCGAATCCTGTGAAAATACCCTTGTAGAGTCAAATACCTTGCCAAAAATCCGAGTAAATGTAAGAAAAACATAATAGTTTTGATTGGTTTTCTGCGTTTCTAAAATTTTAGTCAAAAATATATTGCTTTGGGCAAATACCTAGTTAATATTGAGCCAAGCATAATCTTCACTTCGTTGTGACTTTATTCGCTGATACGAACTATAGTTTGTTACTGAGCAAGATAAAAAAATTGCGGTTTCTTGAAAATATAAGTTGGTTTTATAGGTTTCTCCAGAGGAAGTTTTGTGATTAAAAACGCAAACAAACAGTTGATTGTATCATTATGAACCAAGTATATGCTTTTATTTGGCAAATGAAAAGATGCACTAAATGATGAACCTGCAAGGCCAAAAAGATAGCCTCAAAACAACTACTTTGAGATACATAGAAATTGACATCTTCAACTTAGTCTCCATCCCCAAAAACAAAGCAGTGGCAAATTTCATTTCAGCAGCTTGATTATTTGGTAGCCATAATTCAATTTCAAAAAAAGAACTTCAATATCTCTTAAATAAACAACATTAAGGCATATTGGCCTCAATCCTTAATGGTCATATTTCGATCCCTCCTATTTTCAAATTTATAAAGATAATGTTTTAATCTTTTGTAGTTTGGATGGTTAGCCCCAGCCAGAGGCTGCGTCGTTATAAGAGCCAGCGTGGTAGAATCCAAAGACAACTGGTATGCGGACACTGAAGACTTAAGAAGAACGCTCTGCGAAGACTCCGAAGAGAGCGAAGATGTCAAACCAGCAGTTCTAAGCCACTGCTGCGCGTGCGACGAAGCAAAATACGAAGTGAATTACTTTTGCTAAACTTACATCGAATTTCTTATTAGTCAAACTTTGTTTCAGATGGCTTTTGAGGGCAAATGGACCAGAAACACCCACCCTAAAGATTTTCCCGCCGATCCGTTCGACACGCATTTCAGTGATGTTGTTGGGTCATCCCACAAGTATGGCAACAGTTTCTGGAGGGTAGGAGATAGGGCTAGTGTTGGATTAGCCCAGCTAGCCGTGAATTCATCTACAACTGGTTTGGAATACGAACTGAATAGACAAGTAGGTCCGTACATATTTCTATTCTTCATTACACTGAGAGGGGTATTTTTAGAACATAAGGACGATTATTAAAGCAAGAGGTCTGAGGGCGCCAAATCCAACAGATACAACATATGCACTGTTCAGGGTTGATAGAGAAAATCACCTGGTGTCGCTTGTTTCAAGATTTGCACCGTCTCCAGACTGGTTTGTTGGTGTATACGATTTGGAGTTGTGTAGGCCGAACTGCACGTGGGAAGAATCAAAGTCTTTGAATTTATATCCATTTGACGCAGGGGTGATGGATGGAATATCATACGAAGTAGGAGGGAGATCATTTCTGTGTATCAGAACTATATATTTTTCGTTGTAGTCTCCAAAAATGCCCCTCACGGACCAGGAACTGATCAAAGCAATAAAATCGAACAGTCCAAATGACGTTAGGTCTCCATTTTATGACGAATCTGGTGCTAGTATCAAACCTATTGCCAGATTAATAGTAACAAGGCAAAAATTATATGAACGAGAATGCTCTGGAGAAATGCCAATTGTCACTGAAGATGAAAATTGCGAAACAACTGAGTGGAGCGAGTGGTCAGAATGTTCAAAAACTTGTGGTGTTGGTAAGAGGAATAGAATAAAGACACTAACTACTAAATCCGTTATTATTATTTGTAGGTTTTAAATTTAGGACAAGAAAACTGGTAAATCCTGAGAAAGCAAGAGAATGCTTACATGTAATAAAAACTGAGCAAGATTCATGCCATATTAGAACTTGCTATGGAGCTAACGAATACGGCCAATCTTCTAGAGAAGCAGAAGAACAAACAGGTATAATACCCAAGTATTCCACTTAAACAATATTAATCATAAGCTTATAGGGGATGCAGAAGACTTCGAAAAAAGTCAAGACACAGAAACAGATGACTCAGAAAATTGCGCTACTACAGAATGGAACTTGTGGTCGGAATGCAGTGTCGTTTGCGGCCATGGTCATAGAGTAAGAGACAGGGATCTGGTCAATTCACAATACAAGGATCAATGCCCTCACACAGAACTTGAAGAAACAGAGGAATGCGACTCTAGTGACTGCAGATCGTACGAAAAACCAGCTGTAAATATATTTGGAAAAATGCATGTTCGAGTAAGTATATAACTTTTGTTGATTTTAGACTTTGTGTAAGGATAGCGAATGGTTGGAATGGGATGCTTGCAACGCAACGTGTGACACTTCAAGTGAAAGTCACCAAGGCAGGTCTGAAGGATACAGATCGAGATACGCCAAGCCCGTAGAAGATCCGACACCAGACAACGACGATGATGACGAAAGAAATGAATGCCCATACAAGGAAACTGTCAAGTGCTCTATATCATGTACAGGTGAATATACTCAAATAAACTGCTAAGAAGGAACCAAATCGTATATTCTTTAGGTGGTGGGCCGTTCAATGGCATTTTCTCGGGAAACCACATCGTCGAGGCACCAGTTGGTGATGTCATCGATTGTAGGACAACACCTTGGTCTAGTTGGAGCGACTGCGAAATTACCGGAAGCGCTGGATGTGGGGATGGGTGGAGGACAAAGAAAAGAACAATTTTGGTAGAAACGCTATTCTTTCAAATCTAGAAACTTTTGGAAATCCTGTATGTTTTCTTTAGATTCATCCAGAGAACGGAGGAAGACCATGCCCGAAACGTCTGTTCCGAGGTGAACGGTGCTCGATACCGTGCGAGGGCGAAGGATCCCACCAAGAAGAAATAGCAGAAGAAGAAAAGGAATTGGAAGAAGTTACGACCCGAGAAGGGTGCGTCATGGGACCTTGGTCGAGATGGTCGCCCTGTACGAAGAATTGTGGAAGCGCGATTCAAATAAGAACAAGGGCGATAATAAGATACGGGCCAGATTGCCCGTCGAGGTTTGAAAAGAAGGCGTGTCAGTTGCCCATTGGTTGCGATCCGTATGGCAATCCAAATTTCCACTAGGAGAGGAAAATCTCAACTTTTAATTTGTTCACTTAAATAGCACACACATCATATACTCGCTAACTCTACATATATATAAAAGTTTTTGACAACAATGACCGGCACAACGGACGCAAAAAATGGGGCTATGTTTTATTCAAACCAAATTAGGGACAGAAAAACTTGGACATGGCTATTGTAGCCCCATAGCCAGTTTTTTATTTCGACGCAAAATTAAATAAAATACCATTTGTTGGGCCCGTTTTGCTGGGTCAATGCACTGTTAGCACTCGATTTTTTTAGTGAACAAGTTTGTAAGATTTTTGCAAAACACTACATATATTGTCAGTTAACAACGGTGGTATTGCAACAAGGGCGCAATTGGAGAAACAAAAAACTATGTGGAATACCAACTTTATCGAAAAGTATTTCTATACCTTTTTTACTATTTCTGTATCATCTAAATACGGTACGTACGCTTATAACAAATTTCACACTTTTCAAATATTCTGTACCTAATAAAAAGAGTCCATTTTTGTAAACTATTATTTGCTTTATTTACAAGTTACCTACCTCTAAACTGAAAATTTATTTTCTTGTCAACTACTGCGACCGAGCGTCAAAAAGAAGAGTGTATCCGCCCTCGATGTTTATAATTATGATTCCTATTTGGGCAAAACATGAGGTTCCTTTGTCATATTGATGAATTGAAGATAATGTTAAATAAAAAAGTTAATGTTAAATATACAACGTGCACATATAAACATTATGTGAAAAATTATACAGGCTGTTTCATTTAACTGTGGCAAATCATATTATTTGTGTTTTTTAAATGGAGCACCCTTATATTAGAGGCTCATCCTGAAGTCTGGCAGTTTTTTAAATACATCATATTAAATATTATTTTAATTCATTTTTCGGCAGCATTTTTAGTTGGCCATGAAACAATTGTCATTAACTGTCATAAAACGCCTTTTGTTGTCTGTTGTAGTTTGTGACATCTATGTCATACAATTGAACCGAATTTTTATTCAATATATTATTATTTTTTAAATTAAAGGTAATTTGTTTACTATAAATCTGCAGGTTGCAGGTATATAAAATATCGAATATGCGGAAATGCCTCCATATTTATTTAAGGGCGAATGATCATCGTAAATTGTGATATTATACCTAAGTATAAAGTATAGCCGCAAAGGTTTCATTTTAGAAACAATATTGAGGGCATCAAAAGTGCAAAATTGATTCGTGCGTGTATAATAGAGCAGTTTAAAATCACGGGTGGCTGTAAATAATGAATAAGGGATACAATTGCATATATTCCTCTACACGAAATACAAAATGTGTATAGAGAATTTATTAGAAGAGTTGAAATTTGTGCAGAAGTTGGAGGCAATAAATTTGAGTGAAATTTATTTTTGTAAATTTTAATAACATTTATTCCTTGTTTAAGTAAATTTTCCACATTGTTAGCAATAAATCGACGTAATAACATTGAGGAAATTGATTATTGTATAAATTCTGCAAATATCAAATAAAGCGGCGCAAACAAATTACCTATACCCGCATTGTTAAAAAAAATTCAACATAAATTGCTGAAACCTCAAATTTGTAACCCTCTCAGTGGATTCTAAATGACATTCTTGATAATATTTTTCGATATTGTCAAAAACAGCGGTCACTTACTCTTGGTGACTATATAACAAACTTTTTTCAAAAAATTTCGAAATACTGAACACCCTGTATAAAAAATCAAAAATATTTTAACAGTTTTGGGCGTTTTGGAACAAGCAGGAGTTTTTATAAAGACTGACTTTTTGTCGTAAACCCTCGAATAAAAACTTTTCCCTCTTCCGGACATCAGAGCGGGACACGCTGTATGCTCTATGTGCCTATATTATGATTCCAAATAAAATAAATTAAATTTTCTCTATACGCCATTGAATATAAGAAATACGCCCCCTATAGGCTCAATGCTAAACTAGTCTATGGGCCATGTGGGCCATGCCCAAGAACCGTAAAGTCTGGTTTACGGTTCTTGGGCCATGCCAACAATGAACAACAACAAAGAAAAACGCAGTGTAGACCCGGTGGCTAGCACCGTTCACATGGTGACGATGGCCCATTTTAGTTCGCATAGTCCCTTCCACGATACATTTTCTGTGTGTCGTGGTCCCGTCGGGGCGTTGGCATCCGTATGAGCATCTCAATATTATGAATGGGGCGCAGAGGGGCTATGCTACCATTGCTACCCCTGGATGATTTCAAGGGATCATGGATAGCGCCCTTCAGCCCCCCCTGAGTCTGCGCCTATGTTTACGTCTCTCAAAAATCGAAAGATATAGAGGGTGATTCAGTTTTAATCTGCAACACTTAAACAGGTGATAGAAAACCAAAAAATAACCGCACTTTCTTCTATAAACTATATCATTTTAAGGTCTTATAAAAAAGTTACACGGTGTTAAAGTTGCAAGAAATATGTGGAATTTATTGAATATTTTACAAACTAGTTAAGATATTTAAGTCATATTTGGTACACGTATGGGTTAGCATAAAACCTGTTAATATCAAACATCTTGAACAACCAGTGGCGTAGAAATGGGTAATTAGTATAATTTATTTGAGAAAAAAATTAGAACCACCTTGTATAGCAATAAAATGTATTCAAATTCTTATGTAAATTTTTATTGTAAACAAAAACGTTCTCTTAGCATTTTTTCATATGTGTCATGGTTTCATAGCAAATTTGATTTTTTCGTAATATTTCGGGGTACTTAAAATTATCTAAAAATTTGCTCCATAAGTAACACTTAAAGTGGAAATAATGTGTTTGCTACCTGAAATAAAGTAACTTTTTCCAATAAACTCACCTATTTAAGGCTATACTTTTGAAGATACAGGGTCTAAAACATTTAAGAGGAAGATACAATTAATGTTACGCTCTGTATCTTGAAAAGTAAAACCTTTGAATGGGTAAGTTTATTGGGAAAAGCTACTGTATTTAAAGTAAAAAACACATTTTTTTCTACTTTGAGTGTTACTTATGGAGAAAAGTTTTAAGTTAATTTTTCAGAAGTACCCCGAAATAATACGAAAAAATCAAATTTGCTAAGAAACCATGACACATATGAAAAAATGCTAAGAGAACGTTTTTGTTTACAATAAAAATTTACATAAGAATTTGAATACATTTTATTGCTATACAAGGTGGTTCTAATTTTTTTCTCAAATAAATTATACTAATTACCCATTTCTACGCCACTGGTTGTTCAAGATGTTTGATACCTATTAACAGGTTTTATGCTAACCCATACGTGTACCAAATATGACTTAAATATCTCAACTAGTTTGTAAAATATTCAATAAATTCCACATATTTCTTGCAACTTTAACACCCTGTAACTTTTTATGATATAGTTTATAGAAGAAAGTGCGGTTATTTTTTGGTTTTCTATCACCTGTTGAAGTGTTGCAGATTAATACTGAATCACCCTGTACTTAGCGTTGACTGACGTACGTCAGTCAACGGATATAGGTTGTAAAAAAGGCTGTAACTCTGAAACTCCGCCAAAAAGTCTTGCATATTCGTGATCTACGCACCTAAATACATGAAAAAAATCGGGTTAGGAAATATCCCCCAAATTTATAAAAAGTTGGCGAATACCCCATATTGGCTACATTGCTCGAAAAGAGCAGAGGCCATAAAAGGAAAAAAAATAACTTTTATATTTTGTGGACATAACCTCGTTTTTTGAGTTGATTGAGTTGTCATTTTCATCCTCACCGTCTCAAGTGAAATATCGAACAAGTTTTAATTTTATATCAAGACATGAAAATGTCCATTCCCGTTCTCTCAAGAACGTTAAGAATTTTATTAAGTGCCAATAGTCAACAGAATTATGCCCCAAGAGTCGTATGTCCATGTGTTCAGAAAAATTTCTTGTCGCAAAAACCTTCAGACCATATTATTTTTGAGATAGACCCGCAGACTGGTCAAAAGAAGAAAAAGAAAACTCTCATAGTACCCAAAGTAACATTATTAGGGGCGAACAACTCTGTGTTAGATGTAGTAATGCTAGAAGAAGCCCAAAGAATCGCTAAGCGTAGAAATTTGAAATTAATTAAAATCTCCGATTTCGATAAAAAAACTGAACGGCCCACCTATAAACTGGTCTCTGAGGAACAATATTTGGCAGAGGATATAAAACATAAGGAACAAGTTAAAAAAGATAAGCAACATAGTTATATTAAAGGAGAAAAAGTTTTGAATGTTAGTCAAAACATTACCGAACACGATTTAGATACTCAGGTCAATAAAATTACAAAGTGGTTAGATAAAAAATATGAAGTTAGAATAGTAATAAATGCAGATACTAGTAACATGACTAAGGCCGTAAGTTCTTAAGTGGCCAAGTTTGAATCACATGATTTTAGTAAAGAAATAAAATATTTTCAGGACAAAGTCTACTCATATTTCGAATCAAAATTAAAATCACTAGGGAGGATTGTTCAAAAACGTCAGAAAGGATCTGACTTAAAATTCCAAGTTCTACCACCAAAAGAAAATAAGAACAGTGACGATAACAATAGTAGCAGTGGTTCATGACTATTAAGGTTTATAGTACCTGTAGTTATCATAATTACATTTAAATACTATTTTTATTATAAACTGTATAAAGATAATTTAAAAAAGAGGTAGCTCTGCTGTAAGATTAATTTATTTCTTTATTTGCATTTTAATTCTATTATAATCTGCCAGATAAGCGGAGTTCGGCATTTGGTCCTACATTATCACTCTCTATGGCAAACTATTGGTGTTTCAGCAAAAAAAAAGTGAATGGAGGACTAATGCCGAACTCGACTATTGTGTTGTATCGTTTTTATATTTAGGTAGGTATTCTCAATAAAGTCAATACCTACCTACCTACCTACCTACTGTTGTTGTTCTTCATTCAATAATGTAAATTAAAATTGCCAATAAGAGTGTTCTATTAAATCGAAGTGATGCTTTTGTGAACAACGTTAATATGCTTGATAACCTGCAGATTTCTTGTTTAATAACAAAAATAAAAAAAGCTGAGGTCCCACCGAGATTTGAACTCGGATCGCTGGATTCAAAGTCCAGAGTGCTAACCATTACACCATGGGACCTTGAGAGAGAAATAATTTAATTGTCGTTAGAAAGTTTAGGCTACTCCATTAATATTTTCGCAAACTTTTAAACGAACTATTTTGTTTATGCCACATTATTTTAGCTCACATAATCAAGTTTATGTATATTGTGTTAGTTTATATTCGAAACGTGGTTTTCATCAGATCTGTGTGGAAGATAAGTGTGTTTTGTGGGAGTCGATTTTTCCATCCTACATTAGACCGAAACCTCAAAATATAAGTGTCTTTTTTGTTGAATAATACAACAACAATTATGTAAATGATAAAACATATAGGTAATATTAAAGCATCAGATAAAAATATTTTATTTATTTAGATAAAAATAAGAAACTAGCGTTGATTGAATCAGATCACCCAACGACCAACGCTTGAGCTTGAATCCTCACCCCACAGATTAAAAACCTCACCCAAGGTTATATTCGTGAAGTTAGGGTCATCAACATTAAAATCATAAGATTATGGATATAAGCACAGACATAATATATATAATATATATGTCTGTGATATAAGATATTCTTCAAGACATCTTTCTTTAGAAAAAAAGTCAGAGGAAAATAGAAGCATTAAAAAAATTATAATACATTAGAAGTTGCTCTGAAAATAATATTAAAAATACCCGGTCATGAAACTAAGATTTGTCTTGATAAGAACTGCAGAATCCTGTTTCCGGTATTAGACGGCGCATTGTTGCCGGATGACAAGATAAATTCAAATTTACTATTTTTTTATAGCGTGTAAAATTAAACTTCAATATTAGCATATTATCGCTTGTATATTCCGCAATGTCATAATCTTCCGTTATAAAAATAAATTAATAAATGTGGTTTAAAGTTCATAATATGAAAGTGTTTAAATTGAAATTATAACTTGGAAGTCTGACATCGTCGCAAATTCTTGTGCGTCGCTTCTTGGGTTGGCGTTGGCGTTGGCAGAAAATCCATTTCTCGTCCACGCTTCGCGTCGTTATCTTCGTTTGATATTTGCGTCTACGAACAGCGTCAAATTGCGTCGTTGATTTATCAGAAAGAAAATTTAGAAAACACTCCGTGCGTCGACCTACACTACGATATTGGTAACTACTTAGCCCTGCGACTACGCACACTTCCTGTATTTTTGTAAAAACCTGATTTGGCTGCGAATATCGAACACTATCTGAAACCGACGCCCTGCATCTCCATTTTGTTTGAATAATTTACCTGCGTCAGTGCGTCGTTTCTATAATTTTCTACGATTTGGGTAACACATTCTCTTCGTTATTAGTTAAGTATCTTTCATGCGATGATAACTCACAATTTTTACGAATCTTCGATGCAATACCTAACTCATGCAACATATTCGCCCAAACCGATAGCTTTTATACTAAATAACTACGCAAATTGTACTATATTCCTCAGAAAATGGGCGACAGAGAAGATAGAGAAGACGGCGCTAGAGTCTACGTCGGAGGCCTCTCCGAATCAATCAAAAAAGAAGATCTCGAGGGGGAGTTCGAAAAGTTCGGCACCCTCAACCACGTTTGGGTTGCATTTAACCCGCCAGGCTTTGCCTTTATCGAATTCAACAACCTTACGGATGCGGAGACCGCCTGCGATAACTTGAACGGTTCAGAATTCATGGGATCGAAGTTGCGAGTTGAAATTGCCCGTGGCCGCTCAAGACGTGGCGGCAGCGGGGGAGGATCGTTCCGCGGTGGACGCGGCAGAGGCGGAGGGGGCAGCTACCAAAGCAGAGAGAGATACGACAGTTATAGCGGAGGCGGTGGCGGAAGCAGAGGTAGTTTCAGAGGAAGCAGGCCTTCCGGAAGGTACGACAGTTACGGAGGGGGCCGTGGAAGGAGCGATTCGAGATATGGCGGAGGACGAGATTACAACAGCAGTTATTCCAAACCATACTCGAGGGATCGCAGCTCCGGGGAAGGAAGCAGACGCTACGAAGGTGGTGGCGGAGGCGGAGGAGGTTATCGCTCAAGATCACCGGCAGGAGGCTCTAGATATTAAGCTCGAAAATCGAGCGCAGTCTGCTCGTTTTACATTTCTAGTTTATAGCCATTAGAATTGTAAGTTTCTGTTTTGTATGATAATTTCATTAATATCTATCTGAATATTTTGTATATTTGTGCTACTACTGCAATATAGTACATTTTCAATAGGCTTGGCCTGAGTTTTGCTTTGTGTTCAGAATTTTAAATTTGTGTTTCATCTTTCTCAGTTAGCAAATATGTAACTATGTTCAAATGTTTTTGTTTGTATTACTTATGACAGTTTGTTCATCTATATTAGATGTTTTTCTGGATTATTTTTTCTACAAAATAAAAATTTAATATTTCAGTGTTGTTTTTGTGAATTAAAATATGGTCAAACATCACCATTTTTTATAGCGTTCTATGCTAAAATTCAATAATTAAGACAATATAAATTGTTTCGTAAAGTTATTCGATGTAAGGAAATTTATGTAATACCTATTAATAACGTTTAAATATTTAGTCAATGATACTACTACTTATCCTATATAGGTATTATACCTGTCCCTTGATCAACTTTGCATCAAACGAAAACTGTTATTTTTTTACTACTAACCTGAGAAATCACCATTATTTACCTCATTCCTCTAATGAGAAGTAATATTTCTCTACCTTGGAAAATAATAAACAATTTTCTATATGACATTTAAAATATGGCAATATTTCAATGTTAGTAAAAAAAATTCTATATACCTACACTTCGGTTGAGAAGGCCCTTGTTTACCTCGCATATTATATCCTTCGGCGCTACGCGCCTCAGGATATAAAAATGCTCGATAAATAATGGCTCACTTCTCAACCTAAGTGTATAATATACTATTTATCCATACATTATTGCTATAGTGATATAATAAAGTTTTTAGGAAGTTAGGTCACAGAATTAGACGAATTTCTGTGGTTAGGTGTCTACAAATTACTCAAATTTTCATAAATTCCAATATTAGGTACCTAGGTATTAAAAATTGCAAAAAAAAACTAAATCTCAATACATATATCTAAAGTATTTTTAAAATGTTAAGCAATTTTTTGAAAGATAGTCAAAAGTCACGTGATGTGATATGAAATTTCACTCTAGCGTTTGACACTTTGACCAGAGCCGTTGTTTTATATGCTCTGCTTTCACAGACTTTAAGCCGAATTTGAGCGGATGACCGATTTTAACCAGGTTATAAAAAGTTAGGTTAGATTATAAGAAATTGAACATTAAAATAATTTTTGATGATAATAGAAAAATCTGGTGTGTTCACAGTGCCTTAAAACCATATAATCTGGTCTGTGATCAAATAAATAAATTTGTAAAATTTACTCAAAATTTAAATTTTATAACCTGGTTCAACATGGTCCTCCGCTCGAATTCGGCTCTTGCGTTTGACCGTCGATGGAGGAAGGTAAAGATTAGTTTCCTAATGCGAAATACCGACTGACTCAATACTCTTCGGAAGAAGATGGAGCCACCGTCGAATACTTCTCGGCGCGGTGGGGGAAACGAGGCTTCCCAGTCCGACACGGTTGTTCGGTAGATGGCGCACTTGCACCATCCTCGGATTACGTCTCGGCGTTGAGGTGGAAGAGAGGCTTTTCTGTCCGGTAGATGGCGCACTGCGCACTTGTAATGCGGCTTCCCAAGACGAACTTTTGTTCGGCAGATGGCGCGCTTCGCGGCTTGCCAAATCTGTTGATTTGACCTTGGTTGTTTGCGTTTTTTGTGCTGGTACGAATGAGTCATCGCCATCGATCGACGGCTGAAAGATATATTATAGATTTTGTATTCCAGCGTTCGATTCGAGTCGCCCGGCCGCGGCCCCGCCCCCCTCTTTGCCTATGGAGGCGGTTTTTTTAAAGTAGCGAGTAACGTTATTAATTGTTAATAACAAATTTCTCGAGTCTTTTTAAAATAATCTCTTTATAATGGAGTTATAACCACAGAAAATATACGCTATATTTTCTGTGGTTATAACGTTGATTGATTCCTTCCTCCATCGACGGTTATAATATTCATATACAACAAGGTGACCAACTCCTGGCTGACGAAAACCGGGACAGTAGTTAGGTACCTAGCCAGGGGCGGATGGGACCACCGGGACACTGGGCAAATGTCCGGTGGGCCGGTCATTCGAAGGGCCCCGGAGGGCCGCCGCAGGCTCGAAGGCTCATCGGCCATCGCATCTTAAATTTTAAGACAGTCTTAACTACTTGACAAAACAAAAGGCAATCATTGTTACAATAATTGTTGTAAGTAGGTAGTTAATTTAAGATAGGACGGTGCAACTGGCCTTAATTAATTATTTTTGTTTTGTTATTTTTGTTCTATTATTTCTTTACGTGTTTTCAGGCAATGTAGAAGGGGCACACCATTATTTTATTTTTATTGAACTCGAAATTTCGACTTTTAAAGTCGCAGTCCGACTTTGAAGTCGAAATGCCGATTTTGAACACAAAATTTTGACTTTGAACTTCGGCTTTGAAAGTTGGAAGTTCATAAAGTCAAAACTTCGAGTTCAATGTCGGAATTTCGAGTTCAAAGTCGGATTTCGAATTTCAAAGTCGAAATTTCGAGTTAAAAGTGGGAATTGCGACTTTATAAAGTCGGAATTTTGACTTCAAAGTTGGCGTTCGACTTTAAAAGTCGGAATTTCGAATTCAATAAAAATAAAATAACGGTGTGGTCCTTCTGAATGTTTTGTTATTTTTATATCTTTATATTTAGAGAAAAAAGTTTTATTTGTTTTACGAGTTATGATTTTATTTATGTTTTCATAAAACATGTATATTTTGTTTTATTAAAAAAATACATTATCTACATTGTTTGTTTTTTTAATTGTTATTATGATAATAATTAAGAAAAGAAAAATCTAAAGCCAAATGAGATGTTTAGGGGCCGCTTGGGAGACAAATGCCCGGGCTGGTTAGGTAAAGTCCATCCGCCCCTGTACCTAGCTATTTTTTACCTATAATATGCAACTGTCAAGTTTTGTAGTTTAATCAACTTATGATTTTGTTAGAATTATTGATCTAGTTCATGCTATTAACCAATAAATACCACCCAAGGGAAACAAAAAAGAATTTGTGATCAAGTAATATAACAAAAATAAAATTTAACTCAAAGCCACAGGTACATAAATTAAAAAAAAAACAAATACTGGCTGTTTACAATATACAGGGTGGCCCAGGATAAGTGAGCCAATATGTGTAAAAGAAAAAAAAAATCGCGTTTAAATTTGATTGTTTGTGGTTCTGATTTGCTTGACTTATGACTGGAAACTAATTTTTAGCATATTTTCGTTTTTGAAAAATCAAGATGGCGTCGACAGCGACCATTTATTTATTTTCATTGTAGGTGAAGTGCCTTTTCCTTTAAAGATAACAAAAAAATTCATTAAGAAAAGTTGTTCCCAATTAAAATTACTCCAGGGTACCAAATTTTGGAAAGATCGGCCTACTTTGTTTTCCCACTTTTTTTTCTAAGGCGCTAATGAAAAAATGAAAAAATTAAGTAGGCTGATTGTCTCAAAATTTGGTACACGGCAATAAGTTTTAATTCTAAACAACTTTTTCTCATAAAATTTTTCGATACCTTGTATTTAGAAGCCACTTCTAGCCCATCTTTCCAAAATTTGGTACCAGGTGGTAACTTTTAATTGGGTTTTAACAAATTACATAGGGTCTTCGGCTCTCTTGAGGGCATGAAGATTTTTGTCGATTTGAAGTTTTTTCAGCACAGCGCGAATAATTGGGCATGGAGGCCCATTTCTTTTTTAACGTCACCTGGCTGGCCAAAATTGCCATATTTTATTTTCTTATCTATTTTCTGTGCGGCCTAAAATAACCGAGAAAATCGCTTAATAAGAAATAAACAAAAAATGCATAGCCTCAAGAGAGCCGAACACCCTGTGTAATTTTCTGGAACTATCTGAGTACCCAGTTGCATAAAGCTTCTTAGTGCCATCAATTTTCAATATGATAGTTTTCCTCTATCTCTTAAAATAAATATGCTAGGGCTATTAAATTGTTTTGCTCAATTTGAGGTATTTTTTATATTGCGCGTCAAGTTGGCTATGGCTGCCGATTTCTTTTGCAGCACCACTTAGCTGTCCAAAATTGCCACATTTTTGTTTCTTCACGATTTTTTATTGTAGGGCGCAAAATAAGTGAGAAAATCGCGGTGGTATAGTTCTAAAATAATCATCCTGTATATAAAAATAAGTTGATCAGTTATATAAAATTTATAAAAAATATTACAAAAAGTAAAGTATGAAACAAACATTTAAAAAAATATATAAGTTTTAAGTACAGGGTGGACCAACGTTTGGCGCCCTGCCGGAGGGGTCTCCCATGGGGGCCCTGGTTATGATGTATGTAGGATATGATGTATTCATATCTAAATAGATGTAAATTCTTTGCCTTGACTGTCACCAAATCCAAAGGTAACTCAATTTAGAAAGAGAAAAATATTTCTAAAATTTTAGTTGAAATGTGCATACGGGCAAATTTTTGAAGTCGGTTTTAATTTTTTCGTTAAAGTTTTGTTATATTATTTATGCTGTAAACAGTTGATTGAATCTTCCATCGACGTCTAAACCAAATTTTCTGTATGAATGACAACTATATAAATTTAGCTAGACATAATATTTTTTATGATTAGGTATGTCAGTGTTAATACTTATGCTTATGAAATATTGTGTATAATAAACGATATCGATCGACGATAATCGAATAACAAAACATGAAGATAATATTATAAGTATATTCCGTTGTTTGAGAACCGACGATATAAACTTTGATATATACCTATTATAAACAAGGATTAAAGGTATCAAAGCGTTGATGTAGAACTTTGGAGAACAGATACGTCATTGTTCCCTTCCTCCATCGGCTGCGAATATGAAAAAATACTAAGAGATACTTTTTGTTAAACATTTTTCTGAAGTAATAAATTCTAATAACACCCTGTATCTCCGCAACTGTGAGCCTCAGAAGCTTCATTTCAACCTTAAGTTTGACGGCTCATCCGATCATGTGACACGCCAAGTTTGAAGAAACTATCTCGTATAATTCTAGAGATACTAAAAAATATGTGTATTTTTCTCTAAACTTCTATGCTCTGTATAAAAAAAAACTAAGGCCCGTAGAAGAAAAAAATATATGAAGAAGTGCCCTTATTTTGACTCCAAGAATACGTGGTTTCATTCTTGACCATCAGTTCAGTTACACCCTGTATACAGTGTCTTAAGACTATTTTAATAATGACAGAAAGTTGGACACAAATGGGAATTTTCTTTATTTGAAGTTTCTCAAAACAAATTATTCTTGATAAAAGTTAGTGCTTGTGCTTAAACTCAAAATCGACCTGTAAAAATTTTAAAATTTCTATTCGTATACAGGGAAGGTTGAAAAATATGAAAATTCCTCAAGAGTCTTATTTTTAGAACTACAGCAGTATAGCACTAAGAAAAGTTGTTTGGAATCCCAAGAAAATGTCAAATATGAATTCACAGCCACCTATCCAAAAGAAGAAGAAAAATCACACTTTCGCATTTTTTATTCACTGTATAATAGATAATATTAATATTAGCTATGCATTTTGAGGCACATCTTCAAGCATGACAGTACGATACCAACGATTTTTATTTACGTTCAACTAGCATCTTAAAAACACATAATAACTGAAACTTCTGCAAAGTTTGTCGTTTTTTTGTGTCCAGGTAAAATACTACTACAATTTCAAACATAACTTAGCAACTAATTTGTGGAACACAAAAATATTTTAATAGAGCAATAATTTAAGTTATTTAATAAATGACAATTCAACAATAAAAATATCACAACAAAAAAATTATTACGAGAATAAACATTTCAGTGGCTACTCTACATGTGACCCTTCCTTCGCTTCCTTTCGCCTTCAACCAGCGACTATCCCACTAGGCAATATAACAAATTTTTGAGGTAATTATGGAACGTAGTATATGCGCCGCCCAATTTTCTTGAAATTTTGGCTACCCACCTATTTTCGAGGTCCCTGACCAAGAATCTAACCTCAGTTTTTTGAGGCCGGACGTAGTTTCCGAGAAAATGAATTTTCAAATTTCCTTTTGATACCCGACACCCCATTTTTCACGGCGACATTTGTGGTTATAATCCAGATAAATTTTACCGTGAAAAAGTGGGGCGTCAAAAGGAAATTTGAAAATTCATTTTCTCGGAAACTATGTCCGACCTCAAAACACTGAGGTCAGATTCGTGTTCAGGGACCTCGAAAATAGGGGGGTAGCCAAAATTTCAAGAAAATCGGGCGGTGCATACACTATGCTCCATAATTACCATTTTTGAATACGCTTCTTCAATGTTTGAATACGATTTTGCAGACTTCTAAGCTTCACAACTCACAACGCTTTCGGCTACGGCTTTTTCAACCTGTCCAAGTTCAATTTTTTGTTTTTTTTTATTGGGGACCTTCCCTACGACTCGTGCTCGATTTGGACAAATAACTTGGGCAACCTGGTAACTTACAAGGTATTGCACCTAAAAAGTAAGTATATTTTGTAAAAATATAATGAAATTAACTAGCCATGAAAATTTAAAACCTTTAGCTAAACGTGGAATGTTTAAAGGTGCACGCAGGGTTGCCACCTTTTCAATTTTAAAATACGGGACGTGACGGGCGTTCGGGGGGGGGGGAGGGGGCTACAAAATGTTTTACTGAAAAAGGCCAATGAAAAGGAATAAAAGAAAACTACTATTTTTTGTTTTTGTTTTTTCTTGAAGATAACACAAAAACAAAACAAAACAAATTATGAAACTAAACTAAATAAATCCTTTAAAAATAAAAAGAAATCACAGAACATTTTTTGTGATATATCACATAACACACAAGAAATTGACATTTACGAAAATTGTAGTGTGGCGCCAATGAAGGCATGAAGGACTATAATTTAGTAAATTTTGTGTTCACATGTGAGTCGCGGCTTGGACTCTAGATGGTGGTGATTGTGTGAATGCCGTTCGCATGCAACATTTTTAATTTTTCACCTTAAATTTTGAAAATACGGGATTTATAGCGTCCCGTATGAATGTTTGCCGGGACACGGGACATTTTACTTAAGGAAGTGGCTATTTATACGTCCGACGGATACAAACGTCAGTATACGTCTTGCGCTCTCATTGGTCGATTGAGTCACGTGACACATAACCTTACTTCTACCGTTCGATGGATTATGAATCGGCTTGTTTACTAAGTCGATTGGATGATGTCCGAGATTATTCAGACCTTATCTTGTCTCATTTTGTATTGCGTATGCCCTACTTTTTCTGCGATGGGCGCTGCGGAATGAAAAATGAAGTGGTTATTTTATTATTTACAATGATGTAATCCACCCGACATTCGGCACCGCGCCGAATGTCGGGGGGTAGCCACAATTTCAAGAAAATCGGGGGTGGGTTACAACGCCGAACATCGCATCGGGCGAAAATACGGGGTACCTACCTAGCCAAAATTTCAAGAAAATCGGGGGTGGGTTACACCATTGGAAATTATTACCACTTCTTTTTTCATACGGCAGTGTCTATCCCCCAAAAAGGAGCAGTGCATACGCTCCTTATTGCAAAGATGCTTGAGAAAAATGCACTTCCGACGTATCTAAATATTAGTTTACTTCGGCTTCAGACGTGTACGGAGTTAAATGCACGTCCAAAGAAGTCATGTGACTCAGCCCGCCAATGAGAGCGCAAGACGTATACTGACGTTTGTATCCGTCGGACGTATAAATAGCCACTTCCTTTACTTAAATACGGGACTGTCCCTTGAAATACGGGACGGGTGGCAACCCTGGGTGCACGTAAAGTTTCACCAGTCGATTCTACAACACACCGTTGATTGAGGACCATCGACGAACACACGTAGTCTCCCTTTCAATGTCTTGTGTTAAAAGTGTTGTTCACAGACCTACAATAACCCAAAGCTTTATGAAAAATATATAAAAATGTAACATGTAACTTACCTTAGAATGTTTCTTGACTACAAAGTCAGCCCTTTTTATGGCCTGCACCCATTTTGCGCTCAAAACCGGATCCTTAGGAAAGGCAAAAACGGACACTTTTGGCTTTGGCTCGGTTAGGTTAGGCAATTTGGGCGTCGATTAATTCGTTCCTTCATCGACGAATTTGGGACACAACACTTCTCGGGCATGGCTGAGAAAACACAGGAAAACACCCATTTTGATATTATACATACAACCAGAGACTTGCCTCGATGGCAAGACCTGCCTTGATGGCAAGTCTCTGTATACAACAAAACACACTTTCACTTCCTAACCTCCGTATTTAGGTATCCTTTATCTGATGGCTCAAAACATGAAATGTTTTTGATAGGCACACACTAATTATCGGACTAGAACACCACTGGTCCTCTGCACACTACTGTATCCACCAAATACACGTAATAACAATCACAGATTACCCAGTAACGATAATATAAGTGGAAATAAAAATAAGTAAACGAGGAAAACGAGGAACAGATACAGATCAAAAACAAAAACAGCTGGACGTCGTCGCGTCGGACGACAGTAGTTGTATGGCCTTGTCCATAGGTGGCGGTGCGCTGACCGCGTAGTTTTCTGCGCTCTTCCGTCGTCGATGGAGTGACCTTTTGCCCGAACCGTTGATTGAAGATTCCTTTCTCCATCGACCGACTCGAATGGTGGTTTCGGAATTTGGCGCCACCGTACGGACGCGTGTCGGTGAAATGTAAGAGAACGAGACAGAAACATTTAGTAACAAGTGGGAATGTGACAGACAGACCATAAGGATCATATTCGCATGCCACCCTAAGGGAGGATATCTTCCCCTTCTTCAATCAACGGTTTGACCCAGAGATATGGAGGAAGAGAATGCGTTTTGACTTTTTGCGCATCCGTTTTTTTGGCTACACAGATGGCGTTTAAATCGCCGCCATTTTAACCCAGTCTTGTCTTGTAGTTTGTTTACGTTTTGACGTGCTTACTTCTTAATTGCTTTATTAAGGTCTTTTTCGTGTGTTTAGCGTTTTTGCTGGCGTGTTTTTGTAATCGTGTTGTGTTCATTAACATGTATCTTGCTCTGTAAGAACATGCGCAAATTGATGCGGGCAATAAAAAATGCCTCCAATCAACTTCTGTACCGTCGGAAAATGAATCTGACCAACAACAAAGTAGTCCGAGCTTACCACAAGCTTCAACTTCAACAGATTCAATGATTTCTCCTAATGAGGCACCAAGGCAGATTCGCCGAAATCGGTCCAGGTAAAAATAAACTTTTTTGACTAAAGTTGCTTCCACATCAATATAAAATTATACCTAAACGTAAATAAATGCACAAAAATTTGAAAAAGCCAATTATTTTGAATTTGTCGCACTTGCGTGGGTTAAAATGGCGGTAGAAAAATTAGCAGTCTTGCGCACGTTGGCCAGCATTCTCCCCCTCTATATCTCTGGTTTGACCAGAGATATAGATCTCTGCGTTTGACCAACGGACCTCCTAAATTTAAGAGGTCAGTTGTTTGACCATATACATAAAGTTATGTAGGTAGGTATCAAGAACGGTATCGTTCTTGGGTAGGTATATGCGTTTGACTAACTAGACATATTTGACAGTTTCGCGCATGCTTAAAGCAGATCATGTAAAACAACCAGCAGTATAACTTATTCTTGAGAAACCATCCGCAAATTCAATGTCCTTGAACCATTATGGGGGGAATAGGAAGTCAGAGCTGTAGTCGGGAAAATCAATGCAGAAATACAGAGTAGTATAAGTAAAGTATATATAGTGTGTGGTAAGCACAAGCAGCTTTGACTTCTTCCTGGGATTCTTTATTTAAAGATACTAGTACAAAGCACAATTTACAAAAAAACACACTCCACGGCACTGTAATATCTCTCATACAGCCAAAAAAGATCTGCCCAATCGCCCCGACACTGCATGCATCCATTTGACAGAATCTATTCCTACATGGCGGCTGCGCGAACAGGTGCGCAGAATTTTCCCGCCATGGGGAGAATTACTGCTGGTTGTTTTATATGCTCTGCTTAAAGTAGCCATTCTGCCCGGTGCTGTCATCAGAGTTTGTTGCCAACTGAGCTTACGGAACGGTACAGAAATCACTCCTATGTGATTATAGCATTCGTTGCCAGTCAAAATTCGCCTTTAGTGCGTTCGGTATTTACCCCAGAGTGCTCGTTTTACTTACTACTTACTTTGGCCAACGAGAGCCATATGGGACGGTGTGTCACTATAAATGATCACTGATAATGATTGAGGTTTTATCATTAAATGTTTATTTCATTTTCATTCGTTTTCATTTCATTTTAACTACCTAATGCAAGTTTTGGGGGAAGATGTTTTCGAATTATTATAAATTGAAAAAAGGAGGGACGTTGTTTTTGCACTAGGGTTGTCAACTGGTTTACCGATTATTTACACTGATGAAAACCGTGGTCAAAAATTAGAGAAAACCGGTTTTGACCGATTTAACCGGTCAACCGATTATCCGCATAACCGGATAAATGGATAATATCGGTCAAGCGGATAGTCAATTAACCGGTCAAAATGTAACTGGTTAACCGGGTCAGTTAAAACTTATTCGGTAAATATGAACACCCAGCCAAATCTATTCAATCTGTTCATGGTAAAAACAAAGCCAGGCTAAAAATGTCAGCCAATTATAGGTATAATTATAAAATTATTCTAAACAAAACTAAGCAGCCCTTTTTTAAGTACTTTGAGTCGTGCATGCACATGAAGAAATTCGTATGCATATATATCGGACAATTTACGTCAATTGCAGAAGAATAAACACCATATTGGAATTATGGGATGATCTGTTCAACCAATTGAAGAAACAAGAGTTCTAGATATATTTTTTGAAGAGTATTTTGTAACTTATGGAAGAAATGAAAATCGGAAAATTTGTCCCAAAGCGAACCAAAATGGTCCAGATATACTTTCTATATACTTTACAACACTTTACACTGCGACTAGCCATATGGATTTTATTTTAAATGAAAAGGTACCAACATATACTTTTGCTTGCTTTTTAGACTCCCTTTTCATGTATGGAAAATATATATGCCAGATGTAAACTTGTCAAATTAAAGATGAGACATAACAAACAATAGCATTTAATAATATTTAAATATTAAATTCGTTGTAACAGACACATTTGAATGTTTTTATTTTAAAAAAGATTTTTAACCCATCTCTGATCAAAGCACAATAATAAACCACCTTGACGTTTTACTTTGTCATGTGGCGCCAGTGCGGCGATCGCTTGAGACATCGCACGAGGTTGTTGGTCTAGATCACGAATCGTAAACCAGACTTTACGGTTCTTGGCTCTAGATCACATAACTTTTGTGTGTTATGTGGTCTAGATTCAATATTTGACAGAGCAGAGCCTAGTCTTTCTATTGCTGTTTTGTGGTCGGTATCAACACAGAGCACAAGCGCGAAAAAGAGTGGTGCTTGCAGTGTGTTTGGAAGTTCTGAAAATTATGTTCTTGCCTTTCCACCAAAGATATATGTTGTGTTTTTTTTATACAATAAATTGGAAAAGTAATTGTAACATTTGAAAATGTGAAAGTGTTATTACCAGAGATAGTGACATTACTTCGTTACTCAAATTTTTATGCAGCTCCTCAGGCCGGACTGTATTAACAATAATAATAGTTTAGGATTTTGGTCTTCATTCGCCTACAAAAAAAATTAACAAATAGGTATACCATCGAACTGTCGTTTGTCAGTTCGATGAGGTATACCTACATAACATGGGATACATGCACGATGAGTGTAAATTATTCCATTATGTAAAATAATGTAAGTAACTGATTGGCAACTGGTTGGTAAGTAATAAAAGTTTCTTTATTTTTTGTTTGTTTATTTTTAAATCATGTTGTAAAATAGGTAGAATCGTTGACTGACGTATTTATAAAGACTTTCTCACGGCTATATAGCTTTATGTCCTGGAAAACAGATGGCTCTGATGGCTAACAATGTATTCTGCATTGTATTTTATCTCCGGAAAGCGCATGGGGCGAGTTTTTAAAGTCAGCACAAATATGTGCGATGGAATCCATCAATGCAATGTGATTGGGCCATTCAAAAATTTCTGCACTGGTGATTGGCTTGATGGATTCCATCACATATTTGTGTTGATGTGTCCAATCGTTTTAGGATATATTCAAACAAAATTTGTCAAAGCATGCATTAATTGGCACAAAATGACCAAGTTTCCCAAAGAGCCAGTGGGCGGTGATAGGTATGGGTTATACCATAGACTTATGAGCTTATAAGTCTATGGGTTATACACTTATTATGGATACTAAACTTTTTTATTCTAAGCATCAAAAACTGTCTCTTGATACCTATTTTTTATCTGGAATTCAAAAAATAAAATAATTTCATTTAAAATGAAAGTTTAAGCCGAGATTTGCAACTTTAACTCTGAAATAAATTGGCGTTAAAAAATATTTTTTTTTATTAAAACAATAATTCTTCGTGCAGTTTTTGGTGGTTGAGGTGCTGTGTATTCCATTCCAAAAGAGACTCATGAATAAACGGCGTAAGTACCTACTTTATTCAATAACATATTTTATATAATCTTATTCGAATACCTAATCTTTTAGACTTGTATAATAATACATATAATATAATATATTAATAATTATTATTAATATATTATTATTAAAATAATATCCCAGAAAGGTGTAGAAATAAGTAAGTATAGGTACAATCAGAGGATATATTTTATACAGGGATTCTAGATATAAATATATTTGCCTCATGGTATGGAGAACCTAAAACCAACTGACATCGTCATTATTTGTCAGTCAAAAATTGGTGTATCATTTCGAAAATGTTCTCCTCAAAATTCGCAGTACTTTTACCGAAATTCCGTGGCTTGGGGCCCTTGAAATCCAATATAAAATATAACAGCACGACCACCAACGAAAAACAATACATCGTTACAATCCTTAATGCTTGTACCAGAATTGGAAGAAATACAAGTTTATTGCTAAAACAATGTCCTTTGTTGGATGAACTGAGATTATTTGATAAAAACAGCAATGTTATAGCTGTTGCTGAAGATTTGAGCCATATTGATACAAGGACAAATGTGAGATCTTTTACTGGAATACCAGTTTTGAAGCACGCTGTGACGGTAAGAGAGAACTGATGATGTCCATAGAAATTTTAATTTCTTTTGGGATAGGACGCAGACATTGTTATTGCTTTGGGGGGATGCAAAGGAAAGCAGAACGAATGTCCCAAAACTCTATTTGAGAAAAACTTGGATGACGTTAGATCTGCGGCACTTCATATGATAGAGTTTAATTCCAAGGGGATTCTGTGTCTTGCGATGCCTCCAGTAGAAGCGTTTGTTCCATTAGTATCAGAGGTAACACATTATCAGAAAAAAATTGTCGTCTAAACATTTACTTCTTATTTAGGAGTATAAGAAAGGAGGTGTATATGACAGCCGAAAAATAATTGGTGTAACATCAATTGCATCGATGCGAGCAAACTATTACATCAGTAACATCACTGGCCAAAACGCCACAGATGTTTTGTGTCCTATAGTCGGAGGAATGTCACCAAACTGCCTGGTAGCAGTTATTTCGCAGAGTAAACCAGAAAAGATTCATCCGGTATAACTGCTTTTACAAATTTGTAATTTTTCCCCAATTACGAACGTTTCAGCAACATTACAAAATCCTGCAAGACAACATTAGCAACTCCGAAAACGACGTCCTGAAATTATACAACGAGAGCGGCATGGTTTGTCTTTCGCCGGCGTTGGCAATATCAAGATTTGTTAATATATTGCTGAAGGCCATGAGTGGCGAAACAAATTGCGTGGATTGTGCTTTTGTACGACAGACTGGCCACATCCAACAGTTTTTGCCTTATATGACGTCCATAGTGAGATTCGGTACGGTAAAATTGTGGTAAAATCAATTTAATTAGGCGCACATCAGTTTTTCTGTCGATTGCCAGCAAAGCCATAATACAGGGTGTTCCTCAACCTATACGCACAAACTTGGGAAATTGTAGCAGAGGACAAATAATATGGCCAATTATCAAAAAAAAAATGTAATACAATATTTTTTGTTTTGGAGATTATATCAATTTTTTCAAATTAAAACACATAACTAGAATTGAGTGTAATTTAATAAAAATGATGCTAGCTCATCATAATAACTGTTCAAAGTTATTTCCTTGATTTTCGATACACAGTTGAGCCCTGCGAATCCATGAAGGCCCCACACGATCGGCCCGTTTTGTTTTGTTTTTTGTTTTGCCAGTTTCTCTGCCTTGCTGAATCACACGCAAAAAAACCTCAATTCCTGTATGTAACCTTTAAGGAAATCTTTGGGCATAAAGATGAGATGCAGCCACTGAATTTTGATGTGCTTCTTCATTATGCTAGTAGGTACCATGTCCATAAGTACTTCGTTTACGAAATTACGTGCCATACTTTTGTTCTAATCGCGTGAAAATAAACAAGAATAGCGTCTTACAGTTAAGACGTCATTGAAGAGAGCCAACAACAAAGTACTGCTAAATACCGTAGTGCTATCATGACTTGTTATCTTCTTAATTTTTTATTATCTGTAAAAGTTTTTTTACTGTATCTTCAAAACCAAAAATATTTTATCACATTTTTTTCGATAACTGGCCATTATTTGTCCTCTGCTACAATTTCCCAAGTTTATGCGTATAGGTTGAGGAACACCCTGTATAGTGTAGAATTTACTACGACAAGAAGGTCGAGCCTTATATGGGAGTAAACTGGTATAGGTGTTTGCAATATGGTAGGCCAAACCGACCGGAAAAGCAAAAGAGCTATTGTCATCTCCACAACACTACAGTCAAGCTATCATCTAAAACCAAATGTGCAAATCGTCGCTGAGATCACACAACCTCCAATGTACAAAAACGAAAATTTTACAGGAGAAGCAAAAAACTGTTTATTGTAAGATGTGTACAAAAAATTAAAAAAAAAAGTGTTTGACAGAGTAATTTTGACGAAATTAAATTCTGCTAAAAGTCGAATAAAAAAATATGCATTTTGATCTGATATTATTTAAATTGTTACATCGGAGCTATTACATGTTTTTGAAAGATTACATGGGTGCAATTGTGCCCCCGGGTGATATTTAACTGGACTGATATAAATAACACTTAGGGACATATTACTGAAAGCGAAATAAATAAATATGTACAGGGTGTTTCATTATGTGGGAATTTCCGGAGAAATTTATATTTACTCTTCAATTGTGACCCCTTGAGCGAAATGTGGAACTTTAAAAAAATTTCCAGAATCTTCCCATGGCCACTTTAGTAATCAAATTTTTTCACTGAATTTCTGAGCCTCGTAGTTTCCGAGATATGGCCGGTGGACACCCTTAATGAAACACTCATCTGCTTCAAAATATCTCCAAGGTACACAAAGTACAAACGTCATGTTCTAGGTAAGTCACAGAATACCTCCAATACAGTACCATAAGAGTTTACATGGGAGTTGTTGTATTTGTATGCTTAATAAAACAGCTCCAATGTAAAATTGCGAGACATGGGAGATATTACGTCTCTACTTTGAATGACTTGCTACATTGGAGAAAAAAATCAACGTTGTTAACCGTTTTGTATTTTTGTCAGACATTGGAGGTGTTTCCTACTGTTAGAGGACCCTCTATACAATTAATTGGAGTCAAAAACCCAGTTTACCAAAATCCTTTACATTGGAGGTATTGTGACCTCAGCGACGAAATGCCATGTCTCGTTATCCTGTCGGTGCTCCTTTTCGGGGGTCGGAAATTTAATATTTAATTGGTTTTCGTGTCGTCAAAACACAACTTTCCAGGCAGTGTATAAGCGTTCACTTTAACTGCCCAGTCAGAGAAAACTCTCGACCAATAATTATTAAGGAATTTAACAATACCGCTGAAGTGTTTGTGTATACACCCCTGGTTCGTATATTATATATTTCCCCTGGTTGTTGGGTTGGCATTTTAATTCGTTAATTTGTTTGAAATTGGCAATCAACGGAAAAATTGTGCGAGATAAATTCACGTAGCGATGCGTGGAAGATGGAAGTAAATGAATATCGTGGAGTCTTTATAATTTTGCATTACATTTAAGGTCGATATGGTGTAATGTCCTGTCACATGCCAAAAATAAACGGCGACGAGGCGTTTAGACTCAAAAAAGCGTCGCTGTACATAAAAGAATTGATCAAAATGGGAGAGAGTTTCGTGACCGGAGAATCAAAAGAGGTGCCCCGCCAACAAGCTCAAAAAACGTTCCCAAAAGTTGTCTAAATATTATCGAAATAAATACAATCTTGTGCTATTTGATAGTTTTATTCAAGTTTCATCTTTTGTTCTTTTTGTTGTAAGAACTCGTTGTGACGAACAGAGAGCTTCCGGGGGCCCCAAGTCTGAAGTTTCCCCTTGGAGACGGTTGCTTTTTTAAGCAGGACTTTAAGGGATAGCTACCACCTTTCAAGTAGCTGGAAGATGTCGCTCCCGGTTTCTTGAAAAGGCGAATCGATCGCGGTTGTTGGAAGTGTGGTTTTGGTTCAGGATTGTTTTGTTTTCTTTTAGTTAAAATGAAGGAGTCTGTGTGTTTGATGGTCTTATCTTCTTCTTCGTCTTGTGGTTTTTCATGTGGCGCGGTCGAATTTTGCTGCAATTCACTTTTGACGTCTCGCACTGGAACATTATCGGCGCTTTTCAACCTTACCGCGACTTCTTGGCATTTTTCAAAACTAGCGTCCACAGTTTCTTCGATTTTTGGTAAGATCATAGGAAGATCTGTTTGAATTTCTTGAGAATCGACCTCCTTCTCCCTCTGTTTTCTATTTTTACGTTGCTCCAAGCTTTTGGAACTTTTCTTGGGGCATTTCTTTGAATTATCTCTTATATTATCATTTTTGTCAACGACAACCGAAGCAGAACTTGTTTCAAAGTTTTTAGCGCTGAAATATTTTATTATTTCCTCTTCGTGGTCCCCGAAAGCTTTATTTTTGGATCTGTGTTTAATTTTAATTGGTTTCACATCTTTCTTAGGCTTCCAAGTAGCCCAGTAGGTTTCTTCGAGCTTGTCCAATACAGATTTAGGATTGTTGATTTCCACAGCACTTTTTTCGATTTGTTTCTGGATGTTTAAATCGTAAGTTGGATATTTTTCGTAACGGTGCACAGGATGGACGTAAATCGGACATCTTTCATTAACGTAGCTCACAGTAGGTAAATTGTTTTTGAATCTCTTGTTGGTTGATGTGTCTGCGACCTGATGGTTGTGCCTAAGCTCTGGAATCGTCTGGTAATACGTAGGATAATCCTAAAAGTGTGGATAGTTATAAAGTCCCCAATTTATACAGTAAATTTAACAACTCACGTAATCTTCGGAGTAATATTGAACAGGGTTATCCAAGGTGTTGTTTACGTACTGGGAGTATGCCATGTTTTCGAATTATTTGGGATTTACAGCAAACGTGTTAGCGTACCATAAGTGGTTTATATGCCAAATTTTGAAGTAACATTTCTGTGTTTGTTGTTGGCACTCATAAGTTATTGTATAGGGTGGAATAGATTTGGCAATTCTTCAGTATTTTATGGGTGTGTAGCGCCTTCCGTGACTGGTCTGGTAGACAAGATATTGTCATAAAACGGCAAGATTTAAAATATAGACTGTTCATTTACTGAAATGTGAGGCGAATGCCTATATTTTATGATTGCAATAAGTAATTAGTAGTTATTATCATCTGCCCTTGATCTATTGTAATAATTTTTCGATTTAGGGTGCAGGCATAGTCGGCATACGTTTGTTTCGACTATATTGGTGCAAATATAAAAACTTCAGTGATGCACTTTAGGATTTACCTATAGTTTTCATCGGCCATCGCTGTAGTTTTACAACTTGGGAGACAGTATAAAAGCGTCGATCCTTCCTCCAATCAACGATAAAAGTAACCATGTGGATGTTTCTTATCAACGATATACCTATAGGAATATTACACATTACCAAAGGCAACGCGTTTTGTTTCATGATTTTAAAAATATATGTTATTGTTGGCGCATTCTATGTTTCCAGTTTTTTGATACGACTTAGGTTATTTTGTAAATATAAGTATCTCAAAGCATATATACGATATACAAGTCTATCCAAAACCTATTTATTATGCATTACAAAATAAATACTGAATATAAGAAATGCCAATGTAAACAAATTACCTCGTCTTCTTCCCCCCGACCCGCTAATGTAGAAGCAAAATAAAACCGTGTTATTTGCTCCAAAATACGCACCCACTTTTATTTTATCCCCACAGCAAGATTAGAGGTTGTAGTAAAAGTAACTATTAAACCATTAACAGTGACTATAGAAAATTAATTACAGAAAAAATGAAACTTATTTGCTTATTATTTATTTTTATACATATAAGGAATTCCAATCTCAAGCCTAGTCTATCTCAAGAATTTTATTAAGAAGAGCAGTATTTTTACAAAATTATCAAGGCACTATTCTTTCAGCAAAATATTCTGTTAAAATGATATTGACACTAATTAACTCGTACCCCTGTAGATACAGTTTTATTCGCAAATTACATAACTTCTAGATACAAATTATTGTTTTTCGATAACCTAAAATGTATTTTTATTTTTACGTATGAATTATTTAAGTTCTTTACCGTTTATCTACAACTATGTCATTGTAACAAATTGATTTCTTTTTTGCTGCTCAATTGTAAATTTCTCTATGATACTCATTCATCACTTCGACTATTGACTACATAGATACAAAAAAAGGAAATCAAATAGTTAGGTATGTCATGACAGTATTTTCCAACAGTGGTTTTGATAATTCCACGTGAATTTTCTCGGTTTTAACGTCAAAACCTACTGCTATATTTATTTTCACACTGCAACAAATAAACTGCTATTTTCCAAATCATTCAGATGTACTGTTCATATTATCTCCCATAGTCTAGATCTCTGCCAAATAAAGTTCATAATGCAAATTACAAAATTCACCAGTATCAAATAATTTGCATTCGACTTGACCACGATGTAAGTACATCGTGGACTTGACGAAAATGCAGACGTAAACATAACAAAAAGAAAATTACAATTTCATATGGCTCTACCATTACCTGGCATTCCAGAGACCTTGGGAAATTCTAGAGACATCTAATATAAATCTACTAGTGACTACATAAGAGATTCGAGTATATTTCTACTTTTATTTATTATAACTGGACTTTTGAGATACAAAACCGAATGCTTGGATATTTACAAATACCCATGTATAATGTGAAGTTATTATAATATAGGTACCTACTATTTTGCTGCCAACTGAAAATGGTTTTTCCTCATTCATCAAAAGTCCAGCACATAGAAAGATGTACCTACTGGGCGACAACTAGGTATTTTACGAGTTTTCTGTATATTTTCCCTTTATACATAATACTTCATATGTTGTTGGTAATTAAATGAGGCATCGGTTTCGATATAAAATATTTATTAAGTGTATTTGTAACAAAAAGAAGGATTTTATTGCAACTAAGAATAATGTGCGATAATATAGGCACATAGAAATATATGTGGGTTTTATGTTAAAAAAATTAATAGACCTGAAATTAATTTTGCTTTGAAGTAATGTGAAATAAGTTGTTATTTGCTTTTGTGCAAGCTACTTTTGTTAAATGTTAAAAATAGCTTCTACAAAATTCCATGTTTATTCTGAGTCTAGTAGGCTTCATTGTAATCCAAGAACGGTGGCTATTTCTATATACGACTACTAATTCATATATCACAAAAGTTAAAATAATATTTTCACAAAAATGCACAGATTAGTGCAAAAATACTTAATTATATCACTGGTTTAAAATATATCAAATATTACCCATTTATTAGATTCTACAAAATTCAATAGACGCCTCGCATTTTTTACTTATTTACAATTCTACAATTCTCAGTGTAGTTTTACAAAAGTCGTGAATTACATACAAATTTCAAATAATTTTTACAAATGGGTAACACATTCACATAAAAACATTATTTATACCCTAAGATTATATAAAAATTTGTTTTTGTTTTGCACTGGTGGACGACATTATCGAGAACTTTCGGTTTTTTGAAGTCGTCAGATCTTTTTTACTTTTAAGCATTTCGTGAGATAAAGTTATATTTTAAACGTAATTTACAACACTCTCAATAATGTTTTCCTTCAGAAAGTTCATTATTTACAATAATTTGACAAAAACTCACGACCTCTAGAACCTTCTACACAATTCTCCCCCAACGCATAAATAAAAAACCATTTCGCAATTTTTCTTCTTCTCCACTCACTCATACAATTTTTTAAAAAGTCTTTCAATTTGTTAAAAAGTCCCTACTAATCGCGTGGTTTTTTTTCTACTTGAAACTTTTCCCATTAACACATATATTTTTAAACTTTTTGATTTAACCAACACTTTTAAAGCGGTTATGAACTTCTTCGGGGCAGTTGCTTTTTGTAAGTGTTTAACTAACTGAGGCAGTTATTTTAGGCAGAATACGTTGTTTAGTCCGATCCGGAGAATTTAGACAGCAAAATCAAATAAATGCGAGATATGAAACGCAACAATACACCCGAATCTATTTTGCGGCGGCCTGCAGTCCGTGAAAATGAATCATTCAAGCGGTAAAGTTAACTGTTAACTTGCAGAATTTTATTTCCGTCTTCCCAAGGTGCACTTTTTAAAACTGCTATGTTTACCAACAAGAATAACCGGAAATGAATTTACCCAGTCTTCGCAACCTTGATCTAACATATCGTTGATTTAATGAATAAAGAGGTGTAACTGCTGACAGATAATGTGATGGTCGAAACAGGAGAGCCTTCAAAAATGGTAGTCGCATTTTCTTTATGCGCAAACTATGACAATTTTTTGAAGTTAAGTACAATAATTCCGTTTTACTAACTTTACCCTCTATATTTTTGCATTTTCATTATTAAATGTTGTCACCATTGACCATTGGAATAAATATCTAGGTATTACCTTTACCTGCTACCTATTTACAGGTACAAAACTCCATCTATGATGTACATTTTATCTATGTGTGACACTGAATTTATAAATATAATTTAATATTAATGCCATGCGGTTGTTGATAAAATATCGAATATAACACGTGTGTGACAATTTGGTTTTTACCGCCCCTGAGCTCCTTTTGCGTTAAAAACGCAGTTGTCAGTTTGTACCTTAATCAATATAACAATGTCTTTTGTGATATCAAACTATTGCTAGGCTTCGGCTAGTATTTTATTAGATACAAAATCCTTATAGAGAAATTTGTCAGCAATTACAACTTTTTTTCATTCCATCTCTCTTATTCCCCCAAAACTTTTATCTATTTTCAAAAAATCGGACTAGAGAAAAACTGCACACCAATTTAAAAAAAAAAGATCCGTGCAGGTACAAACTGCACGATACAAATCTCGAAAGAGTCGGGGCACGTGCAAACCGCACGACGGTATATTCAATGTCGGGGCGCGGACAAACCGCACGACGCGTTGCGTTCCATATAACCTCGCTCGAAAAATTGCACCGATCTCCCTACAATCCACAACTCCACGACCGGGCGCGGTTGAAGGGGGGTTCACTCGACCGCCTCCTCCTCGTCGCCGTGGGGCAGGAGGGCGGGCAGGCTGCCGGGGCGGGGGGGCTGCTCGCCGCGGGGCTGCCCCGGCGGCCCGGCGCCCCCCGCCTGCTGGTCTCACCAGCAGAACACGCTCAGCTCGCCGGCGTGCTCCTCGGTCGGCCGCCACGCGGTCACGGAGCGCGCCTTCAACTGGGGGGGAAAAGACGGAGAATAATTCACTTGGTATTTTTTTGAAAACAAAAAATTGTTGTTGAAAAAAAAAACGCCGCTGAAAATTTACGGCGTTGCAAACATTTGCCGCCGTTTCTAGAAACGGCCTGCATAGCACGGTACACAGATAGCGGCATGTCAGCTAGGAAAACGAAAATTGTGGGCACCTTGACACCTGGTGTATATGTGGTTGCCTAACTCACTATAAACGAGTCAAAATATAAGGGTATCCATAAACAAGGATATAAGGTAACCATGATTTTGTCGAATATGCGTCACCGTTGACGTCACAGCACCTGCGCGCGGACATACCGTTACCTGTGTATCGTGCTGCATAGCATTTTATACATTTTAATAGAGAATCAATCCAGTTGGACCCATGATACTATAACCACAGACCTATATAGCGAAGCTATATAGCGAAGCTATATAGGTCTGTGCTATAACTAATAAGATATGATCACTTGAACTCATTCGCGTATGTCGTTATTGCGTGACAAAATGTATGTTGATAATCAAACTTTTAATTATTTAAGTCGTGAACGATCGCCGAGGCTCCGGACTGTGGTACTTGCTCCTTTTTTTATCCTTCTTCTAGGCATTGCGGACGCCCGGGGAAGGCTGATGGTCTACTTTGATTGGAATTACAATTCAATATGGACTATTTTATCACCCATGACGTATATTCAAAACGTCAAATATGCGCGTGAGCTTACCTTTATAGTTTTAGAATATTATTGTGAATAGGTTTCTTCATGGTGAATTCACCAAAATTGCAATTGCTGAATAAGTGAAGTGTCTGCTAAGAATACGTAATATCAGTGGCGACTCGTCCATAGGGGCTCTGGGGCTAGAGCCCCCAACAATAGAAAATGGGTAAAAATAATTTTGTTCCGCGACTGCTATATTCTGTATTTCACTTCCTCCTTCTTTTGTTTGTTGACAAAAAAATGGATCTGGCCAACGATTGGGCACCAAGTTATACATACAATGCCCATAAATATGAGGTGAATGGTCAAGGAATTTTGTATATGGATTTAAACAAATATTTGGATGTCAAGGTAATTTCAAGACAACTGAAACAAATATGTTAATAAAATAAAATTACAACATTGTTATCGTTTGAAACTTATTTTTTACGATAAATGCATTCATTATCTTTTAGACACAATTAATTTTAAAAATAGGGAATAGAGCTGTGTAGACACGTAATTACGACAAAATAACCTGCATAGATCGTATATAATTTAAACCTGTAAAAGACGACGTGCATTTTAAATCAAAAGTAGAGGCTAAGTGGATATTATCAAGTTCTGTTCCGCAAAACTTGGAACTAGCTATTACCTATCTGTGCTTATTGCTCAGTATGTAAGTGTAAGCTTTTCGTTTCGGGTATAGATGGTTATTGCGGTAGTTTCATAAAGGATTTTTAGCTGATCCCACAAACGTTTCGTTTATTTCACTCTCAAATAAAAAAGAGGAATGCAATAAAAGTCGTGGCTTTTATTACCTACCCATTACGAAAAGGTCAAAGTAATTTTGATATACGTCGTAAACCGCCAGTTTTGAATCACCGAAAAATTTGGGCCCCTCGTGTCGCCTTGCCAGATAACTAACTTCATCTCGATTTGTTTTGTTTTTATTTTTTCCGAACCACTTCCTACGTCGAAAAATTATTAATAAACCGATACACCTGGCCGTTCTTTTCTGGAAAACATCCAACTGTTTAGCATTAGTCGCATTTACAAACGGAAAAATAGTAAGTTGGCCAAACGGTCCACTGCTTATTTTAGCTACCAGGTGAATTTCGCCATCGCAGAGGCTTTTTTTATTCATTAAATATCGGAGCGGCGGATCAAATTCGAGTCACATTCCTGCGGGAACCTTGAAGTTCTAGTTCAAGGTTCCAGCGATGAGATAATCTGAGCAATCAGATATTTTAAACGCAATGAAAATAATTAACTAGTTCGCGTTTGCATTGTTCTGTGCGTAATTTCGTTAACTAGCGTCGGGTTCGGGTCGAGAATTTTCAGCGCGGTTAAAAACTTTGCGCTTAATTGTCGCTGCCGATAGGGCCGACGTTCGCCCGCCCCACCCCCAGAAAAATCCGTATTCCGAGTGCTTTTCAAATATTTCAAGTGCGACACCCGAGCCCCGAACGAGTACTTCATACCCCGCCGGTAATGACAAAAAAAGAGATATAAAACCTGTCGCCGGGATAAGTTCCCCAGTTTTTTATTTTCGACGCTTTTTCTCGAAAAATGCACACCGGGTTTTTCCCCTGGAACAGGTTCATTACTCCCGCACCCTTTCATCTCTGGGTCTCTTTTCAAATATTAAAACAATATAAGCAAAAAAACAAGACGGCGCGGCGCCGAAATTCAGGCCACCTCCAAGGTAGAGGGGGAAAAGTGAAACGGCGGGAGACTACTTTTAAAATTGCAGTTTGCGCTTTGAAACGTCCCTCGGGGCCGGCTGGAATTCGCGGGAAGCGGCAGTTTCGGTTTTTAAAAGGCGGACACTTTTAATTTCCACCTCGATTTCGAGCTGCCATAAAATAAATTCGTGGTATGAACTAGGAAAGTCGTATCTCAACGGGTTGATTACTCATATCCTATCCTAATCTCTGTTTCACAAGATAATAATTATTATAAAACAAATATATATGCTTCGTTAACAATGATCTCGATGTCGGTATTGTCTTCGGATCAAACAATTTAATGGGTTGGAAAACTCTCCGCGACACTTGATATATTAGTCTTCCAAATTCGTAAAGCCATAGACCTAGATAATTACAGCGGAACTCTATATTATTTTGTGATAAGATCATTTTGTGCTTCCTCCTGGCATGATCTGAAAACATTTTCCTTCTATATCTATACCCCTATGCGAACACCCATGCATTGGGTCTTCAAGCACCTGCAGATTTTTAGTTTTACGACTTTACAGTGGACCAAGCAAATGTTCAATTTTTGTGACGCTGTATTGATACTCCGAGACGAACAAGACTTAACCTAATCATTCGGAAATTATTATGTTGCCCAAACAAATCCTTTTAATTTTTAATTGGGTTTTTCGCCACATGTAGGTACTTGAAACAAACTGATTAACCTTAGAACGAAACTTTGAACGTTAACTAAAAAAATAACTTCAACAACTTTGTTTTCTGAGCTTTCGGAGAATAAATCATTCTCAAGTCAAGTCAAAGTTTAAAGTTTGATTCTTTTAATGTTTCAAAGTTGAATCTGATCTAACCACTGACAAAAGCGCCAGATCTTTTTTAGAAGTGGTTTTTCCTAGCAACTTGAAAAAGTTGAAAAAAAAAAACAATTAAAAACTAAATGGAAAGGTTTACTCTGTGATTTGCCCCACCCGCGTAAGCATGTGGTTGCCTGGCAGCAAACCAACACTATTTACGTATTTATAGCAATTTTGCTGTCCACCAAATTTTAGTCACGGCATAAAATAATCAGATCTAATATAATAAGTACTATCACTATCACAGAAAAACGGCAAGCTTTTTCTGTGGTACTATTGTACGTAAGTCGCCCTTCTAATAACGCTTTCATTTTTACCTCAACCGCATTTCATACTTTCCGAACAAACATTCAATCAACGTCTTCTGTCCCGACGTCTAATACCCCCGGAATCTTTGCTACCTATCTCTCGAATAAATTATTAACAATAATTTCGAGCGGTATATTCCTAACGACTACTCTTCGACGAGGTTTCGAGAGTGTCGTTAAACCCGTGAATATGCGTCGAAAAAAGTTTTTACATGTGTTCGACAACTGCGATGACTTCATCGTTCCTTATAAGCGAACATGTTTAAATTGTAAAATCAATACGGGCTCGTTGGAAAACTCAACAAGTTATTCAATATTTCTGCCCGTACCACGGCGTTCTATAGTAAGGCACGGAATAGTGAAAGTACAATAATCGGCGTTGAATCTTTTTCGAAGAACGTTTAAATGGTCATTCGGACGTAAAAGTCTCAGAAGGCGATCATTACAAAAGGGGCTCGACACAAATATTGAAGCTAGCAGATAATCGAGCAGGTTTTTGTGTATGTTCCTACCTACCGTTTTTCAATGCATATCCCCTGCAGCATTGTTAATTAATTTTAGACCTCTTACGGAGCAAGGTTAGACGCAAGAGCTTATAAACATCAGCACTTAACGCCAGTTTGGATTTTCATTGAAAGTTTAGTATTCTCTAGGCTGATATCAATAAATTGTAGATGAATTCCTCATAAATGATGGTAGAACCAAAATTATCATGGCCATGATTTAGCCTGAGATATTGTGGCTTTAATTGACGATACAGTTTTGAGTGCAATGTAATAACAGTGATGATCTGAACTCTATATATACTTAAACGAAAGATCTATTATCGACCTGGCGCTGCTACCTTTCTGGCCTGAAATTTCGAACACGATGGTGTATAAGCCTTCGTGTTTCCTAGTCGATTTTCTCGTCAACAATCAATTTGACCAATGATCAATTATGCAAAGTACGTGCCTAGATTTTGAATCGATTCACCTCAAATTCGAACTTTACGAGCTATACAAATTAAGTACACAGGTTACAGATTGATCACGGGGTTATCGTCAAATACAAAACAGCGTATTATCATCGGTGTACGAGTGACGCAATTCGCCGAATCATCTCGAAAAATAAGATTCGGTATTTACCAACAATGTAAAGAATAATGCCAGCTGGGACTGTTTCAGAAAAATAACATAGCATAAATTAAAATAGAATCGCTATAATAAAACCTGCCGGACCATAAGTTTGGATACATTGAACTTGACCTTGGCGTCGATGAGTGTTTGCTTAAACTTGAAATGTGTACCTACTCTACGATGAAAAATTTGCATAACGTATTCAGCCTATCTTATAACACTCCAATCACAATCTTCCGTATTACCTGTTGCATTTTCTCGAAGTCCAAGTACGGCCTCTGCACCTGCGAGTGCCTGGTGTGCTTGGACCTCTTCCTCGGGGAGACCCCGTAGTGGAGGAGCTTCGGGGGTGGACTCAGGGATTTTCCCTTATTGCAAAGAGTGCCCCGACCCGGCTTCACCGCCTCCAGGGGTGGTGAAGTCCTAAACTGCACTGGAGTGGTCCTGCTCGTCAAGAACTGGTGTACCTGATGGACATTTGACTGTTAAGAATCATTTAAATATGGCGAGGATCAATTGATTGTGTTTTTTCAGTAGATTCAATCAAGATACTGAGATAATATATTGTAGTACTCCAAAAGCAATCTCCTCGTTTTTTGTCTATCATGAACGCAGACATTGCGACTACTTCACGGTTTTTATAATTACAGTAAAGTGTTTAGCAATATAAAAATATGCGAAATGTGAACGAGATACAGCAGAAATGGAGCAAGGTCAAAACTCTACTTAGAAATGGATGCAAAACTAAAGTATGTACGCCCAAATATCTTGCCTCGTCCTTCATGTACGTACCTTTTCACCTACCTCGTCGTCAGAGGACCCCGAGTGCTCGATCTGGACACCGTCCTCCCCGCAATACTTCAGGTACGGGGAGCAGCTGGCCGACGGACTCAAGTTGCTGTAGTGCGGCATGTTTTCCACGTTCTCAGGGCCGTATCTGACGTGGTCGCCGATTTGGGACCACTTCCTTTTTTCCGGAAGGCAAACCGAAGCGGCCCCAGACGGCCTGGGCGTCTTCTCCAGGGGCTTGCCGCTGTTGATCACCTCGAGCTCCTCCTCGGAGCTGTGAGGGTCGTGAGAGTCCGGGGCTGGACTCTCCATCGAACAGCCGGTGTCCGCTGGTGACACGCTGCACATGCGGTCTGAGATGACTAGAAGAAATATTTTAGTCAACGCTAGAAGGAAGAGTTCGAGAAATCCTTGGTTCGTAAGGTATTCTCAGGTACATGTCGATCTTTGCTGAACAACCGCAGGGACCGTTTGGTCAGATAAACTACCTACTAGGAAAGCTTGTGACAAGGGGTGAATAAATATATTGTTATATTGTAGTCAGCGTAAACCAGCAATCTCAAGAGAAGATCGCTGATAAAAACTGACATACTCTTTTACAACCGTAAGTCTAAATATCTAATCAGTATTGACAAAGATGATGATATGCAATGGAACTTTCGAAGAGAGCATTATTTAGATAAGGTGGGATTTGTAATGCGATCATACTTAGCCCAGTACTCAAAAAATGATTTGAGGACGTTTGACCATGGACAAGAGCAACAATTGCTTTTGATGGTTTAGAAGAGTCTCTGTACTCTGTCTCACGTACTCATGACAATTCACATCACTTATAGCACTATTTGTATTTATCTTTATCTTTAATTTTAACTGTTTTGTATGAGAGACTTATAAAATGAAGATTTGTAATATTTGTCCCCATTTTGCGACAAACCATTTCGTCGAAGCGGCACGCACGCTCACCTGCCTCTATCAAGAAATATCGGCATGACTGATGAAGGTCACTTAGATAATAAACACGGTGTTGTTTGTTTAGAAATATGTAGGTTTCCTTCTCACCTATGCAGATTTACCCAGCGCGCAAAATTGCTTGCATTCGAGAAAAATACTTTCGAGTTGTTGACCTGGACCCGCCTATAGGCAGATCGGCGAAAGAGCCGCGATTGTTATTTTCCTCCAAAATGGCAAGTGGTGTTCACAATGACATTCAGAACGTAGGTATTCTTTTCAGATGGGACAATAATAGGTGTGGCGTTAGCCGTTGAGGTGAATAACAATACTCGAAATAATATACCAAATTTGCAAATCAATAGTGGCGGCCTTGAGAGCGGCTAGGTGTGAGTCGGATGGCAAAAAATCGGGCAAAAAGCACATGGAAATTAATGCGGCCTTTTCAATAATGGGTCCTATGTATTGGATGTAATAGGAACAAATGTCGAGAAAGGTGACATTAAAGATTGGTTTGCCAAGGATATAGAATCTATATGGCCAGAATATTCGCAATTAAATCAGATATTTTTGTCTATTTGAGAATTTTTAGTAAGAAAAGTTGCAAAGGTTCACGGTAACACAAAACTATACTCCGTAACTACGAGACAGCTTAACCAAAGGTCGACTACAAAACATTTCTACTATTATTATCTCGATCTTTTTCCTCTCAGTCGAATTGACTGTTCCGAGGCAACGAGCTGCAAGTATAATCAGGAGTAATCCATTACTCCCAACTCTATAAAACACCTTAATACTCCCGGGATTTAATATTTGATTGCTTCGACTGGGGACTGGAAAAAATGCGAGGCATTATTATTCTATTAACGAGAGTCCCAGCGATGTAGGGTGCGTTTGCTCATTTCAGGCCATTGAAAAGGAGGTATTCGTATTAAGCAAACTTGGGGGAGCAATGCGAAAAGAGTCGAGTCAGTGGGTCTACGCGGCTGTACCAGATATTTGGAGTTACAAAACCGGATGCGACGCTGGGAGAGGTTTTTAAAATTTTCTAAACCGCGCGGGTCTTTGTTCTTTTTTATAACACCGGGATCGATACGTAGGTACCTTGAGATTGCTGCCCGTTAGTTCCAGTTTTGTACACCATTTAAATTCCCGCGCCTTTCAAACGATAATGCGTACCTAGTAAGTCGGAGCGAAATGGTCTCAAATTGTTTAAATGCATTTCAAAGTGCCTTACGTAAATTTGGTCGAAACCGTTAAAATTCATTTCAGATTTGAAATTCGATAAAAACGTTTTCGTTATCCGTTCCTCAAGGCAAATTTCTGTCCGATAATTGGTTTTTGGTTTGTTTGAAACTAGAATCGTGACCTGACTGACTGGTTCTCATCAACGTATCCACCAAACGAACGAGCTTCATTGATGTGGCGTAAAGCTATGAAAAATTCGTTAACAGTTAAAAATAATGCCATCTATCGACATGGGCGCACCCAAGGGGGGGGGGGGCACTGCGCATCCGATTTTCCGGCTACGGCAAGCAAGGGCGCCACAGTCGGCCACCATGTTGTACTTTCGTGTTGACACTAGTCGCTGGTGCAGCTTGTTTATTGTTCGATTTATGACTATTTTCATGGATTTCCTGCCTATCGTTGCCTTTCATAATATCGTGTGCAATGAAAAGCTGTAACAATTAGAAATCGCCAAGAAAAAAATAAGGGCTACCCTTCCATCAGTAACTAAGTAGGGATCGAGCTATGGATCTATGTCGGTAACTCGATCGGTAAGTTGCTTCAAACGAATCAAACCGTTGTCGTCTATGTCATTGTGCCATTGGCGTATCAAGCAAACTATCTATTATGCTATGTAGCATTAGCTTATTTATTGATATGTATTAGGTACAATGTACAATCCAGCTGTGTTCTACATACATACAACATGGCACAGGCAGCCTTGTATATTATTAGTCTGTTCGCACAGCTTATTGAAGCGAATTCTCCCCCCCCCATTTCTCTTGGTAAAACTGGAGCGGACGTCTGGCAACAGTGGCAACTATTTTTTATATTTTTTAAATAAAGTGTCCCCCTTCTGGGTACGCCCATGCCTATCGAGTTATTCAGAGTGTGAAACGAATTCTTAAAGGTTAAATGTACGCGTGCACGGTATAGCATAAGTGCCTATATATAACGTACGCAGTGTTTTTATAAACCTCTCCCACACTGCAAGTTATGTTGAAGCACACTGTTCAATAAGGCTTGGCTCAGGTTATATGGGTTCAAACAAAAAAAACTAATCAGCATAAACTCAGCCATTGTTTGTAGTGATTCTTGAACAATGCGGGGATTATATTCGTTAAATTTGTACCTTTTAAAAGTCCGTTAGTTCTAGATGCATGCATCGATCGTTTGTAGAACTGTGTAAACACTCGTGGATTTTTTTGGAGTGTTATGTACTTAGAGATTGAATTATGCGATAAAATATATAAATACACCTCGAAATACACTCAGCTTTCCTCGGACCCGCAACGGGAGATAAAATAACCCAGATAAAAGTTATACTTAACAGCAGTGAATAAATAACAGAGAAAGAATAGTGCGTTTATAATTAACATAAAGTAGAAAATTGGTTAGCTCTTACACAATGCAAAAATAATTATGCACTATTCTATAATATTTATGCCAAATTTGCATATTAATTGCAGCCTATATGCATTAATTTATAGCTATTGTAATTACAAAATTTCAAAAACGCAATTTAATAGTTATACTATCAAAGCCCATAAACAGAACAAACAATAATAAAGCAACGACAAGGATTTAAACACTCAATTTTTTAACATTTTCAAACAAAATTAAATTCCGGAATTATTTCTATTTAATTTTTGTCGTGCAGAGAGATTATACCTATTCGTTTAGCTAGAAAGTGTATAAAATTGGCTGATACCTACATGCAATTTTGGGCAAACTGGTGAATTTCAGTTTAGTCATTCGTCAATATTCATAATGCTTCACAATAAATGAAAGGTCATTCCATCCTAGGTCATGGCTGCTACATATTTGGTCTGTGAATTAGAAAGCAGCGAAATTGTTATCTAGAGGAGCATGTTTATTTTTGTCCGCCACCTACGGAGATGGTGTAGTACTAGTAGAAAACTCACCGGGCGATGGCAGCTCTGGCTGGTCGATTTCCTCGTCGGATTCAGTACCCGAGTCGTGGTCTTCGTCAGCCTGTTAACAAAAAAAAAACACAGTTAGCCTGGCAAAAATCAATCCCAGAATGGATGTGGAACTGGTCGGCCATTGCAGGTTTCGCAAAGCCGGTTGATTGACTCGTTTCCGACACTTTCCAAAGTCCGCCGTTAGGCGATTTAGGGAGATTGCGGACTTCGGAAAATGCCAAAAAGGAATTGTGCGAACGCACCAACGGCCGCAGCGGAGGGACCCGATTCCTTTGTCCCGAGAGTGCAAGCCCGAGCGGCCATTTTTTACAGAGATGACCTTCAATGAGGTTACGCTTTACTACAGTTGTAAAACCGGGCCGAATACGCTACCTTCTCGAGGAAGTTGTCCTCGTTGATCGAGTGGGTCCTCAGTTTGTGCGTTAGAAACTTCATCATGTTTTCTTTTTTCCTGCTGCCCGACTGGTTCGCCACTTTGGCCAGGTTTCCCGACGCGGAGCCGGCGGAGACGCGCGCAATTCACCAGGGGGTCGCAATTCTCATAGCAGGCTGGGGGGGGCGGCGGTGCGCTTCAGCCTTCCCGGTGAGGCATTCCAGAAAAAAAAACGGCGCTTGCGGCGGTCGCGACCCTTCCTCCCGGACCGTCTTACTACTACTGATTGTACGGCACGGAGATCGTCCGTACATTGCAGCTGATTACCACTACGATCCGGCTCGGGACGGTCGATTCTTACTACCAGGGGGTGGCCGGACGACGATCGCTCCAGCGTATTTTCCTTCGCCGCCCTTCCTTCTGTACGCGCACCCTTTCAAACCGCATTGCGTTCTATTCCATCTACTACAACGGCCGTTTCCTTCGAAAACCAGTCGATTTTCCCCAAAAACGGACTGTTAAAATCCGACCGTCTGCCCCCTGGACTGCGAGTGAACCGGTCCGAGTCCCATTGATGGCAGAGGTAGGTCTGGTTCCTCGCAGTCTCCGATTGGTCGACGGTTTACTACAGTATTCACGTTCGTCCACATACCGATGTTCCGTCTCGCTCGTTCGTGATTGCATAATAACAGAAAACAAGTTGTTTTCAGCGGGCGCTGCTATGTGGCGGTTTCTGTAGGAGGAAATTTATCGGGGTCTTTTTTTTGGGGTGGGGGGGGGGGGGAAGGAGGAATCTAGGGGGATCGGGGGGATGCAATTTGAACGCCGGGAAGCTCGAAGATTGACTGCGAGGAACGATTCGGCCTCATGTATATTTACTCGCGTTTCGTTGCCGTCTCACCTTGCTCGAGATTGAAGCGATAAAGAGGAAACAGAAAAAATAAAATTATCTAGATTAATTTATTTACAGGACTAAGACTACGTCTTCAGTATAAAAATATCTTAGATTTTTACACTAGGTATAACAACTTAAACAAAAACTTAATTGCACTAGGTGAAAAAACGTAATAATAGCAGTCGTACACAATACATTAATTCATTAAAGGGAATTTAGTTGACAATAAATTATATAATCATTCTTTGTTTTCAAAACAAGTTCTAAATACCAAGAGCTTAACGTTTACGGTATATACTTAAAGAACACATTCTCAAACAACAACAAAAAACTTATTTCAATTAACACCGAGAACTTTAACTATCTAGTATCACAATTGGCTGATTTTCTTAACAACGATTTTGTTCCTATTAAACCCCATCATAGAGTACAAAATAGACGTCAAACAATTTATTGTACTTAAACATCTATTCATAAAATAAGGCAACTATTAGTTTGATCATAAGGCTCACAGCTTCCTAAGGTTATAACTTTTCCCGCAAGACCCCATTAGGAGCTTTATTTCCGACTATACAGCATCTACCTAAATATTACTATTGATTTTAAAGAGGTATTTCGAAAAATATTGGGCGATTGAAAATCTCATCTCTATATAAACCTCGCGATGAGCAAATCTCATATTTCTCATATCGACCTATGGTCTGTACTAATCCCTTTTGCCAATTTTTTTATATCTACCTATCTAAACATGCCCACTAGTTATTGTCTTTCGCTCCCTACATAGCAGTCTCAAGAGGCTGACTCTTGCTTCTATTGGTATTGGAGATCGGATGATTGAACACATCGGTTTCTTCGGGGACGTAATCAAAATTAGTTTCCAACAGTACTTCGCTCTTCGATCTGACCTTGGGTTTTGGAACAGGTTCGTCGAAATCAGTCTCAAGCAGTTCACCAGCAGACCTAGGCCTGTCAGCTTGTGGATGGGCCAATCCTACAGTGTTGTAATCAGGAGTATAATTTAAGGATTCGAGTTGCTCTGAATACGTCGGCGATGGTTTCCTTGGAGGGGTTGGCAGTTTTTCTGGAAGTTTATGCTTCAGTTCTTGCAACAATGCTACATTTGGTCTATCCCTACTAATACTGGGATCGTATTTGCTGCTTTGAGAGTCATCGTGTAAAGGCAAGGTGTCTGTGTTGTAGTAGTCACTTGGAGGATACGAAGAAATGCCATTAGAAGATTGTGAGGTGAGAATGGGCGTTTCTTCGTGCCCTCCGACACTTCCAGCTTGAGACTGGTAGTTCGAATTAGAAGCGAAGGTAGAAGTGTCTTTAAACCCTTCGTTTTTGAACGCCAGGTCGTACGCATCAGGTTTTGAGTACTGATTTTCAAACCTAGATGGAGACTTGTGATATTCGATAGGCGAACTATAAGCAAACGAAGACGCATTTGGATTGTGAGCTTCATAGACGTCCACGGATTGGTTGTCTTCAACTGAAGAGTTGTAAGCAGACTTTTCCATGCTGTCGATTGATCCGTTGCTAACCATTTTCCGGTAGTCTGACGATTTTTCCAATGTATCCGTTGATCTTGTACTCTGAAAAATTCCGTATTAAACAAGGAACAAAGATGATGATTTGTGCATACCATTTGCCCTGCGCGTCTTCTGTAATCAGGGTCGGCGAATGATCCTTGAGCCAGACCTACAGAGCGCAATGAATAAAGACTTTGCCTGATGCTATTTCTCCGTTCCAGTCTTTGAGATTTTCTATATTTCGATTTGCTCCACCAGAAAGCTAAAACAATGATCAGCAAGACGATAGCTAAACCCAAACTGGTGAAAACGGCTATGGTCACTACGTCGTCTGCTAACGGAAGCAACTTGATAGAGACTTTTGGATCTAAAAAGTATAACTTTCAGTTATGAAATCTGTGCTTACAAAAGTTGATGTTCAGTACCTATTTCGCATATAAAGGGTGACATTCTGTTGCAGTCTTGCACCTCAACTGTTTGATATGCAAAGGCAGTGCATTCGCTTATTCTATCAATATCTTGGACCCAAACTTTATCAGAATACAAGTACCACTGATACTGACTTCTCAAAAATTCATAAATCGGCAAATAGTTGGTGTTTCCTATAAGATATGGCATCGATGCATTGTCAGCCTATAAAAATAAATCGTTATAACTGTTAAAAATTAATCATACCTATCGTTTACCTGGCAAAATGCTTTAGCTTCCCAAAAAGTCATAGGTGCGCCAACGTACATATAACAAGTTTCCCCGACCAAATCCCATCCAGGCGGGCACTTGACGTTCAAAATACTCTTGTTGTTCATGTAGAAAGGTTCATATAATACTTCAAGCAGTTTGGGGTCATCATATTGGTCTTTGATCCGTCCGCGAACAGCCAGAGTGGTGTTGAAGCCCCAGTAATTGTTGGCGGCATCGATTTTTGTGTTCCAGAGCTGTAGGGTACTGTTAAAACGGTGGCATTAGTGGGTGGTGTAGTTAATTTCGGAAAGGTATTGAAATAGAGCAGGAAAAACGTAACAATGAAATTGGTGATAATTATACATTATATAGACAGACAGGTGATGTGTAATGTTTCCAGAACCTTAAGCAAATCCCAAAGCCGTTAAAGGTATGCAATTAGGGATGCTTAAATTTTTTCGCTTACCTGTTGAATTCGAATCTGCGCATGCGTCATGCAACAAAAATTCAAATTAATCACTTTATACTCGTATATCTTAAAACTTACTCATATTGTTACAAAAACTATTTTCTAAATTATGACTTTGACTAATTTAATTGTTAGAAAGTAAAAATTGGTACTTACAGTGATCTGTTGACTGTAATCATTTCATAGTCATTATCTGGATCGTAGAAAATATTATCCACATAATGTTGTCCTGCGGTTCCAGCGACTATTGTAGATTTACTTTCTCTTTTTACGGCATAATTGCTAAAAAACAATCGTTTCTAATCAAGAATACCCCAAGAATTAGTACGACATACTTATAAAATCCATTATGACTAGTCGTTTGGTAAATGTTCAGTCTAACCCTGTCGAATCCTGATACCTCTAGGTTTTGCAGTCCAACATTCCTCTTGACGTAATTGTACGTGAAATTTGACACCACTTGCTTAAGAATAATGTTATTGTGATATTTCGCATAGTTTCTTGTAAAGTAATTATTGAAAATTGTCACTTCTTGATATGGTGTCGATTGCCTTCCTTCTATATGAAGCACTGGCAGATTGTAATTTTCTACGAAGAGATTGTTGTGGATGAATCCTTGAAGGGATGTTGCAGATCCTCTTGAATCGGCTTTAATGTGGAGTCCTCCTTGGTTTTTTTCTAGTAAATTACTCTGAAAATATATTTTTTAGTTTTAATATTAGACAAATATCCGGAAAACTCACCCTAAAGAAAATGTTCTGAGTATTTTGTATATCGATGTTTAAAGCAGATTTACATGTAGTGAAATTTCCATAGAGTTGTTTGCAATTCTTTCTAAATTGATTCCTTTCTATGGTTAGAATTGGATTCACCTCTCCTGCTGCCATATACAATAGTGCCCCTTGTGTGTTGCTGTTAATAATACAACTGGATATGTTATGTTGCACATCCCGATCTGAAAAAGTAATATTTTAGTACCTATTTTATGTTTAGTAGGGAAAAAGTAACTTACTAAAGGCTATCGCAGACAAAGGAAGAGTCACCACTTCAGCAATGAACCCGTGACTAGAAGAAGCTCCATTGGCAAACAACTTGACGCTCAAGCTTGGCAGTTTTGATCTGAAGAGTTTCTTTTCGTTCTTAGACTTCATGGTAATTGTATTTATCACAGTGGAAGTCACATTGTATATATCACCGTCGTACAAAGAAAGGAAGTCTGGTATTCCATAAGATTGAGAGTTGTTGAACAAATCGAACTGAAGCAATCTGAATCCTAAGGGTTTTATGTTGTAGGCGCTTCTGAAGATTTTTATACAGTTCACAGGGTGGTTGTCGTATTTGTAGTAGACCAAAACCTTTTCTTCTACAAGGATTTCTTTTTGAGTGTCGCAAATGTCGATCATACCAAACAAGTTGTAGGGTATGTTGAGTCCCTTGAGCGGCGTAAAGCTGGATTCATCAGACTCCCTTCCTTCTCCAGACAAAGATATTACATTTATCCCAACGCCGAGGGAATTATGAACGGTGTTTTGCATTAAACTCATCGTACTCGAAGGGGACACCAAATTTATCCCATGGGAAGCTGTGTCGGTTATGTTCACGTATCTTATTTTGGGACTTTTAATAATACTTTGCACGGCGGGGGACTTTTCGTTGTGTAGAATTCCCGCTCCAATTATCTTGACGGACTCCAGGGTAGATTCGCTTTCTTGCAAAGTCGAGTGAGTGTGAACGTCGTGGATTCTGTGAGCGTAAAAATGCTGCTCGAATTCCGCATCGGCAAATCTGACACCTCCCCAAAATTGCTTCCTGTCCAATAATATTCGGTTGTCACAATTTATAAAAACGAACTGTGAGTTCCACACGCATTGATGCCTGTGTCCGAACTGCTGGCCGTTCAGTCTTATAGGGCAGTCTTCGAAATATTTTTCTGTCCCTTTGCATTGTAAAGGTTCTGGCCACGTCCAAATTCTAGACAATGAATTGCTGTGAAAGTCTATCCTTATGTCGTAATCAAAAAATGCATTTAATGGCTCAAATCCAAGTTCTCTACATATAACTTCTGCGTTTCTTTCAGTAAATCTTGGATCGCACATTGGAATCCATTGAAGAGTTGTTTTGTTAAAGTATTCTAGAAATCCTTCGTTTTGCATTTCGTCGCTAGTTTCAGCACAACTTGCCGTCTTACAGAGTCTGACACTGTTCTGTCCCACGAGCAACTCAATGTCTCTTTTTTCTCTATACTGAACCGAATTTGTTTCGATATGGCTGGATTTTGTTACAGGTCTCATGATAATTTCGCTACCGACAAACCCTTTAGCGTTCATGGTTCCCAGTACAAGGATTCCAATGTTAGGGGCGAATTCCATAACAACACCCGGTTGGATGGTGAGCGTTACATTGGGCATAACTGTTATATCTGATTGTATAATATAAGGCCTGCCCCTGTCAAGTAATGTCAGATCTTCAAACAGCCTGCCTCCTAAGTAGTCCAAGTCTATCGAAGTATTTCTCGAGTAAGCAAGAGAATGACTCGCCTGAAAGTCGTCTTCGAGTAGATACGGCTTAAATTCCGCTATGGCGTGGTCATTCCAATCATCGAAGTCGAATATTCGCTTCTTGATTTCGTTTTCGTCGCTTGTACCCCACCAGTTTTCGCGCACAATTAAATAATTGTTTATTTTTGCAGTTTTTATGCCGGCAACGAGTTGATAATCTTGACCATTGTTGGAGAATAGGTTTCTATAGATGCTCACTTTTTGAATTCCTTTGAAGCCAACTACAAAGGTCGGCTCTCTGTTAAGCTGGCGAACCCCAAAACTTCTTCCAAGTAAGACGTATTTGTTTCCTCTTAATTCGTTGAATATAAACGTTGCCGGGACGTTTCCTAATATCTCCGATTGACTGTTGCTGCCAAACTCGACGACGTACTTGCCGTTGTTGTTTAAAAATTTGTTTCTCATTATTTTTATCTTCTTCTCCATTCCTTGTAAGTTCAACAGCCCGTTCTTGCATTTGTTGTCTCTAAATACGTTATTCGTAATATTCACCAGTGCAAAATGACCATCAACGCTAATGCCAAAATTCCTATTGTTCGTCCAAGTATTGTTGTCCATGAAAACCGAATGAGTAAAGTTTTCGTTGTATTGCCAGACGTACGGTAAGGCGACGTCAAAGCCATTTGCCGCGTTCCGTTCTATGGTATTATCTTGCAGGACGTAGTGGAACAAGTTATTAGAGGCTCGCATATCTCTCGAAAATTGGTAGATGCCTTTTCCGTTATCCGCGATTGTGGTTCTGTTAATCATAATTGTAACTTCTGAAAGGTTGCTCTTGTGGAGATCCCAGAACGGGGAGTGCATGAATACAGCTTCGTGCTTGTTGAAGGTGATTGTGCAGTCGATGAATTTCATAGTTTCGTTTGATTTTCGCAGGAAATGGTTGCCAAGCTCATCTAAATATCGGTTATAGTAGGAAGCGTGAAGACCGAACGTATTTCTTTTTATCGTACTCGAAGAAACACTTAAGGTTGGAATGGGGCCTCTAACAATCCTGTTGTAGATATTTTGAATGGGCGCTCTGATCGTGCTTAGCACTATCACTGCTCCACCCAAAGCATTAGAACCACTTTCGTATTCTATAATTGCCCCGTGACTTATCGAAGTTATTGGGAAAACGGATAAGTCCCTTGTTAGAACCCAAATGCTCGAATTTGGGTTATACGTAAGACTGTCGTGGATAATTATATTTTCCGTACTTCTGTTTTCAACAGGATTCAAAAGCTGTATGCCAAGTACCCAACCAGGATCACATCTAATCTTATAAGTCTTTGAAATACTGTCACCGTAAACTTTTGTGGTCACCAGATACTTTGTTTCTCCTCTTTGAATTTCTATAACGTTGCCATCTGAATTATGTGGTATTAAGAATGGATTATAATGGGCATCGTCGTCATTTTTAATAAACCATCCCGCAAATTCCCTTTGCTGCAATCCAGATAGTATGGGGTTATGTTCAATTCCCACGAAATTGTTTTCGATTTTCGTGTTGAACAAGGTTAGGCCCAATTGCTTTACGCTTATCCCAGATCCTCTATTATTTGAAAATTCTGAATTTCTAATAATGTTAACGGACTCGTCTGTATAAATATGCGAATACAGTACTCCTAATCCATGATAGAAATTATCTACTACTTTAATTTCGTCAAAGTTTTGTCTGGCGAAATCAAGCTGCAGGGCTGGTTTAAAACTATTGGTAGCATAATCCAGCAACCCTGCCTTTTCTATTTTAATGTACTGAATGTCAGTTCTATCGGCAAGCGCACCAAATCTGATTCCCGCCCACGACACCGGATAGCACCTCACCCCAACATCGCTATCGTGATCACAAGAATTTTCGAAATCCTCCGGCCTCTCCGCTCTACATTTGGTTATGTCTAAGTCGTTGTCGTCGCATTGCACATTGGATAAAATAACTTTTTCCGAAGTTCCGGCATCGGGTATCTCGATTCTCTCGAGGTACCAGTCGTCTGGATTTAAAACGTAGCCCAGTTGCTGACAGATTAGAGCCGCGTCCTTTTTTGTCCATCCGTAGTTGCATACTGTGCCCCACGTTTCGCCGAGTTTTACTTGTAACCGCCCCTCTGCATCCGTCTTCCCCCCAAGCAGTCGGATCGGCGCTTTAGGTTCTATTTCAATCACCTCAGTCATGTCGTCGTATTTTTCAGTATCAGTTTCGTATGTCGAGTTTTCCGGATTGTATGTAACTTGTTCTCGTAGTGTGAACTTTATGCTGCTTGGTTCGATGCCACGAGCTTCCAGTCTTCCACCAACCATTATTCCTATTGAAGGTGGGAATTTGAGGGTGACACCAGGTTCTATGGCCAGTTTTCCTCCAGGGCGGATGGAGATGTCTCTTTCGACGACGTATTCGCCCCTGGTTATGATTTCTTCTCCTTCAATTTCGCCGCCAACTTTATCAGAACGAAGATCGGAGAATTTTGGCACGTAGAGTTGGTGTTCGTTGATTTTCGAAGTGAGCGGGTTCGAGTTGTGCAAGAGGAATGGTATAAATGCTATTTTGGCTAGGTTGTAACGGTCGTAGCGATGGAAAATCCTGTGGAAGATGTCTTTGTCGTTGCCGAATCCTAGCCAGTTGAGGGTGGCGTTGATGGTTTTGCTCTGATCTTCGAAGTGACTGCCGATTTCGTATTTGGAGTCGGGATTTTCTATTATGTTTCTAAAAATATCGATGTTGCTCGACCCGACGACGATAGGGGCTGCCACCCGACTCCTCGGAATTAGGCTGGGCACCGATCTGTCCTCCATTTGGAACGGCTCGCTTATCCTGTTGTTTTTCACGAAGTTGCGTGTGAATAACAAGTATTGATTCTCTGCGTAAGGCGACATGGCCAAGTTGACGGCAAACACGCCGGTATTGTTGAGGAAGTAGTTTTGCTGGATTAAAATGTCGCTTTTCAGCACGTTGAACTCCTCTAATGGCTTCGTCTTCACGTACAGACCACCGTAGGCTCCCTGCCGGAAATGATTGTACTCGATTGTCGCTTTCAGATTGACTGCCGGGGAAATTTTCAGGGAGATTCTCTCATTTCCTATAAATCTGTTATGGCCTATCTGAAGCTTTACCGCTGCGTCGGTTCTTTTCCAACAGGAAAGGATTTCTAAGGCGTCGCTAGCGCAATTCGTGAAGGAGTTTCCAGTGAAATTAAATAACGCGTCGCCGCAATAGTTGCCGTGCAGCACGCCAACGTCTATGTTCTTATAAACTTCGGTATATTGCACGACGCTAGTTTGATTCACGAAGATGTATTCGGTCTCGCGGGTCGTATTCAGCCATATCGCCACTCCGTAGCCCTTATTCGAACTTATGGACGAGCGCGAGATATTTCTGCTGCCTCCCGTGTACGTAACGTTCACCCCGTCACCTTCGTTGAACGATACCCTGCTCTCGGTTATATTAATGTCGCCAACGCCGCTGGTTACGTGCACGCCGGCCACATGTTCGTTTTTCGACACGGAACTTCTGTGCACGTGGATTTGGGAACGCAGGTTATCCACGGCGATGCCCCTTCCGATATTCTCAGACACGTCCGAATTGCTTACATTTATATCGAACGCCTTCCTCTCCCCGGATATTATCCGCATGAAGACCGTGGTGTCTGTCAGCGAGGCAGCTCTGAATTTAATAAAAATCTGATTCCCCGTCGTCGTGATCGATTGAGGTCGGATATAGGTCCGAACTGAAAACTTCGTGAGGAGCCTGTGGTTCAGCGTCGAGCCGTCGTAGACTTCTATAGACGCGCTGTCATTCCTATCGGTGACTGCTCTGATAATGTTCAGTGTTAGCACGCTTCCGTATCTTGTCGTGAACACTTGGTTGCAAGTCTTCTCCCTCGCGAACGATATCGTCTGTTGGGCAAACAATTCGATTGGAAACGTTTGACTCGAAGCTAACGCGATTTGACAAAAGTCGTTGAAGTTTGCTATGTCAACCTCTTCGTCTGGTCGCTCTTCTGCTCTAATGAATCTTATCCCGTCACCACCATTATCGTTCACGGTGCAACCATCAATATGCATCAAACCATAACTGGAATTGACATAAATACCGTGTCCTCTGTTGTTTCTTATGGTACAATTATTTATGGTTATGGGCGCTTCGGGGTTCGTTACGTTGACACCGTTATAAGCAGAACTGATAATCTCGACGTTGTCCAAGACTGGTGGCACTCCTTCGATGTGCAACGCGCTCGTAGTGTTCTGATCTCTACCAGCTCCGGCGTAAAATATATTCGCGAACCTCAACTTAGACTTGGAAATGGGAACGTAGAGGGTATTTCGCAGGGTTAAAGTCCTCTCCCATTGGGCGTTTTCGAATCTCAGTCCTCGCCAGAAAGGTAGAGGCGGGTCGTGGCGGGGCAGGCATTGTATTCCTATATCGGGGTGGTAGTCGCACACGCCAGAGCCTAGTTGGCGGTTCTGCCAGTTGCAGTCGAAGAGGGACGACTCTGTACCGGTGCAGTTGGGTTGTTCGTATAGGAGTCGAGGTTTTAGGGGCATCTGTCGGTTGAACCAGTTGTAGAAGTTGCCGCCTTGGAAGCCCAGCTGTCTACAGGCGGTTTCCATATCCGCTCGAGTCCAACTAGGAGAAAAATAAACTATATTTTTTACACGAGTTAGGTATAGTAACAATCTCAAAGGCAAAGGCATAAGGAATGCGAGATATATTTACAGATTCATGTTGACAACGTACTTTTTTGAGTTCGTGCAAACCCCTCTCCACTTGCCATTTTGCTTGACTTGTAGCCTTCCCGCCAAAATCGTAGGTCCATCAACAAGTCGTACGTCTGGAAAGTTGATAGTTCTTGTCGTGCCGTCGTTTGCCGCTGTGAAAATGATTCGTTCATTTTCGTTACCCTAAAAAAATTAAAAAAGGTTGAAACCTTATAGGTTTAAACTAATATCGTTGACTGACGTATTAATAAAGACTGCTCACGGCTGTCATGTTTGACAGTTCCTCTGGCTCACCATGCGCTTCCCGGAGACAAAATAGAATGCAAAATACATTGTTGACCATAGGCGCCATCTACTTTACATGAAGCTGTAGCCGTGAGAAGTCTTATTAATACGTCAGTCAACGCTGATATGCAAAAAATAGGTCCGTGCAAAACAATTTTGGGGTCTGGCAATGTCAAATCAGCATCGGTTATGATGGAAACCACAACTAATCTTTTTTTTATCTGGTAAAATTGTGTAACGACATGTAACAAGATTTCTACTGGTATCTAATTAAATACAGTGTTTGCATATTGTACCTGGTTACAAGTTAGGAATAAATTTTACGCACTGCTACGTGCAGTGAATGAAACCCTTATAACAGGTAGACGGTTTGAATAGAATGAAGAATGAAGGGACAGGTATATTTTCGGTTGACTTCGTCAGGTGGAATTCCTTTTAAGGGTTTGTAAATATAAGTAAGGAGTTTCACTGAAAAGTATTTTATGTGAACAAATATACGATAACTGGTTTTCATTGAAGGTAATTGATTCTCTAGATGGCATCAAACGTGCGCTAGCCTTGCGCAAGAACTATTTTTAGCGCATTTTATTCGCTGTTCGTTTACGGATAATAGTTGCTTCTATATACATTAAAATGCCAATAAACTCTATAGGAACGGCTAGCTATCATTGAAAATATATTCAAAGAGCACTAACGGTCGAAGTAATATATGTTTTATAATTTTAATGGTTGTGCACAAAGAACAATATGAGCATAGTTTAACAATTCTCGCGTTATCTTTTATCGTGCTCTAGAAAGTTTTGGTAAAATAAACAGAAGCAAAATGAACAAAGTCAAATTATACACCTGATTTACTCCGTGTCCTAAATAAAAACTACACTGCCCTACATAGGTTGTATTTATTTGTATTGGGTAAACAATAGTTAGGTGATCTTAGAAAATGCGGACAAGTTCGACTAAGTATTTCAAACTTTTATGTCAAACTAGAATTAATCAGCGATGAAGATTAGATATAAGCTTTCAAGGTTTAAAACTTTTTATACCGTTTAAGGGAACATGAAAAATATTGCTTAGTCAAGAAATGATTGAATATGGAGAATTCTTTCGAATCTTGTCACCCTGTATAGAACACACCTTGCAATTAATATGTCAATAACAATTTACATTATTAGGGATTCAAGTGCAATGGCACGCAACTGTTTCCTGTTCCGGTCACATAATGGAGATTGTAATTTCATGAATGTGAACAGAAGCCAAAAAATGCTATGGTAAAAATTCAAAAAATTTTAGTTGTATTTCTTTCGCAAAATAATTGTGAATGAGATTTTTAAATGCAAACAGAAAATAGAATTTATTCAGTTGTTTTTTGTAACCTTTGCCTATTTGATACGGATTGAAATATATACTCAAGGCTTTGGATTGCTTGTTATGAAATTTTAATTTCTAATTGATGAAGGGCAACTAATAAGAGTATGAATGAAGTTAATTTCTTTAATATTTCAGCAAACCGTACGTTTTGTTTTACTTGAAAACAACTAAGAAGTATAAAGCAATGCCTACTTAAGAAATAAGTCAGAAGTCATCAGGGCACCTCCATTTCGGATATATTTTTCCAGATATAATTTTTGAAGTTGATATTAATTAAACATCACCTTTATTTTTTACTCCACGTACATTATTATATTAATGGAGTCTATGCAAATTCCTAAATTCATACTGCACAGTCAACATTCATTTTCAGTAATTTGTTTCTCATAGTCGTTGTTATTGTTGTTAATTAGGAAATAAAAGTAAAATTATTGACAAAATAATTATGTTTTTGAATTTCCAATAGAATAGAAAATTAGCAAAAAACCTATTTTGAGAGCTGAAAAATTGTGCAGGATCTAAAAAAATACCAATAATAGCTTAATAAATAATATAGTTGGGAAAAGGGTCAAAACGCTAGTAAAACACTATTTATTCGCCAACGTTTCGATTAATATGTAATCTTCATCAGAGCTCAGAAATAACATTGATGAAGATTATATATTAATCGAAACGTTGGCGAAGAAATAATGTTTTGCTTGCGTTTTGGCCATTTTTTCAACTAAGCTAAACCAAAAACTAGTTAACCGATATGTTTGAAAATTTTACGAGTATCTCTCAAATCAACATGTTGTGAAATAGTGCTGACTTAATTTGGAATAGCCTGTGTAATATAAAGTACAAGCAAGAATTTGGTACTTAACGGTGAATTTTGAAAATTTTAGAGCACTAAATTTAATTTCATGTTTTGAGAGGAAACAGTTTGTCTATTTGTTTTGTTTGCATGCATTTTCTAGAAACGGTGTTTGAATGAAAATATTGGGCAAATTATTTTTTGTAGAATAGTTCTTGAATTCAGTACCTATTTTTGATAAAAAATTGTTTAAGTTAAGTCACATGCGGCATAATGTGTTCTCTACAACATAATTTAAGTCTTGTCTACACATTGCATAGACAAGGATTGAAGACGTGATATTATGTGCTATATTAAATTCTATTTTAATATTCTATATTAAACATTAAATATTAAATACAGTATTTTTTTCTAAAAATTAAACTTCAGACCACACGTTTTTCCACATGCAGAGAATAAGTGACTACTGACGTCAAATGGTCGATTTCTGTTAATTTGAACCATTTGTACCAAATGTGTTAATTTTGTGGCAAAACATATACTTACTACTATATAATCTGGGGCAAAACAAATTTAAAGCCAGAAGCCTGCAAAATTAAGCCAGCAATATCTATTAATAATATGTTTAAAATATTAGACAACAAATTTAAATCAGATTCTTTGGTAACCCGGATTCTCGAAGGGAACAAAAGGAAATGCATGGGAATGTAGTATTTCGACCAACTAGTCAAATTTAGGGAATAGCAATGTATTATTTTTGAATTGCTGTATATGACGTTTATACGTATATTGCTATTATGTTCGGATCACAAAATTCCTATTTGTCCACGATCATATTATTCGCATCGTATATAGAGCGATTGTAAAGTGTTTATCGTTGTTTTTATCGCCGGCAACTTATCTGAAAAATTTGTTGTTTACCGTCCAGAGGTTCGGCGAAAGTAACCGCTTCCTAAACCGACAACCGTTTAGACTTCGTGTCTTTGAAACCTAGAAGAAGAGGAAGTCGCTTTCGTGCAATACCGGACGAAAATCCTAAAAAGCGGAACGTCGGGTCGGTACTCTACGTATCACGAATGCCCCGGTTCAGCGCATGCGAAGCAGCCGCGTTTATCAGAGCATTGAGCTCAGCTTACGTAAAAGAGATCTCCGCGATAAAAATGTGTAAACGATGCCATTGTCGCATCAAGAGGTCTGGTTTGTACGTCGAGCTTGTAATCGATTTTTTTTAATTTGCAAGGTTGGGCGAGACGGCTAATTGTCGACCTAACGGATTTTGCAAATTCAATTTGAAATCTGTGGTTTGGGAGAGAAGCCAAGTCAATTTTCTAACGCAAGATTAATAGCATGCAAGATTTGCAAATAATAAAAAAAGCAGAAATCATTTTTTGATACCAGCCAGAGCCATTGGAACAGAAGATTAACAAGAACCAGTAGTAGTATGAGTAGCATCAAGGATCTATGGCACTATTCTGATCTTCACTGAATACGTTTATCTCGACGCGTTCGATCCGATTTAGAGAGGTTTAAATTCACTGGAGCGGACTCAAATAGACGGCGTAAACCCTACAGATTGAAATTCAATCATATTTAAAATTTCTAGTCAAGCCGCTATTTCCACACAGAAGTTGGTCAGAATGTGCACCAACCTACTGTGGAATAAGTATAATAAGTTAATATCCCTAGACAGGATTGAAAACAGTAGGATTCAATACTGATGATGTAAACGTAGAATTATAAAGATTTGACATAACTCCATCGGATCCATTTCAATCCGATCGAGTTGTCACGAGATAAACGTAGTCAATAAGCAGACAAGACAGAAACAAAAGCGAAGGTCTAGGCTTTTGTGAAACCTAAAACATATTCATAAATAATGAATGGAAAAACATTCTTCATCTGCCTGTCTTCTCAGAACCCAAGATTAATAGCATGTAATTACAGAAGAATGAAGTAAAAAGAACATAAATCATTTGCAGATACCCAGCCAGTGCCAGTGGACAAACTGACAAAACCGAAACAAAACTAAGACGAACTCTAGGTCTACGCTTTTGACACTAAGAGTGAAACCTGTAAAATCTACCCATACCCATCAATAACATATTATTTGCTTCAGCTGCCAAAAAAATTTAAATAAGACAGTAGTTCCTACACACAAGCATTTATGATATTTTGTTGCTGTTATTATGGAGGATGATTTCAAAAACAGATTCTACAGAATCAACAAGGTCTATGCTTGATGGAAAGGCAGACGTACCGCCAAAATTTCATAGAAAAATGTAGGATGATATTATGAGATATATTTGTTCCGCGTACGTTGGCCTTCGGAAAAAGACTAAAGGTCCAGTGATGCTGGGTGTGGATACAATAGACTCATTTAGATGACCTAGATGTAGTGCCTAACATTTACGCATGCAATAGGAATAGGCATATTGTAACAACTTTGCAGCATATACAACAATCACATTGACGTATTGCATTCATTTAGTTTAGTCGTTTGTAGATTTGCAAAGGATCGTTTGCATTCTTATTGGAGAAAACCTTTTTGGTTGGTCCCTAGCATGTTACGTTGGTCCAGTACGATTTTAGGTATCCAAAGACGGTGTTTCAGTTGGCACAATTTTAAGTTTGTCTCTTTAAAAGTGAAAGCTTAAAAAATAAACAAGCTAAACGAATCATATTATTCTTGCACAACCTAGATCCAAATGCAATTAATAAAATCCGCGTGTTAGCCTTAACCTTTAACCAGCGATTCAATTTTCTTTGTTGAGTAATTCTCCATAGCGTCTATGCCACTGACTCTGATACCTACTCTTCTTACCTGAAGAAACGTTAAGTGGATAGAAGCACTACGGTAAAAACTTTTCTTAGGTCAATGGCATCTCATCGTCTGAAGCCAAGGTAAATTAGGCGACAAAGAGGAGAAAGGGCTCAGTTTTATCGGTTTCTACGAAGTACGAGCCTTTGTTTTAGTAACGACAGGAAAAATGCGATAGTAGCAAAGAAATATTGTTGCGTTTTTTATTTCATGTTGCGTCAAGAGATGAACTAATTGAACAAACTTTCACCTCGGATATTATTTAACCTTCGTGTTAACCTCAAGAGTATTTTTTCTTTCGGCTGCATTGACCAATGTAAACTTTGCTTTGTTTCACGAATTAAAGGTTTTAATGCACTCAATTAAGATTATGACTTAATATTTCCGGCAAATACAAGTAGGTATCTTGTTGTTTGTGAGGTCTTTTAAATACCTTCACTGCAATCATCATAGGGGCATAGGTATTCTACCCAAATGAGCCAAAATTTCAGTTCTTCAATATTAAAAAAAACAACTGTATTTTCATGTTTCATTCTGTAAACATTGAGGAAATCGATTTGCGCAATTAAATAATATGTTCAATAAGCACCTTGTATTTCAAATTTGTTTTAATTTGCATGGAATATAACTTTTAATGGTGCTATTAATAACTGTTGAAATTAGTTTTGAAGCGCCAATCAGATAAGTCATTTTCCAAATCATTATGGTTGAAATTGAAAAAATTATAAACTAGGTTTATAAACGCTGGAAATGAGTCATTCGAAAGTAATGTGTACTTTTAAACATCAATGCTATAGGTGCCCTGTGACGTGATTTTCCGAGTTTTCTATGATACATCGAATACGGTAACCTCAATCTCGAATAAATGTGCATATTAATTACACATGCTTGGTATTTTGATAAAACTGTAAACTTGCGAAACAAAAGTTTAAATTTTAGATTAAAAACAAAAGGAAATGCATGGGAATGTAGCTACTTAATTTAATATATGCAATATTGTACATTATTTTTTCTGACTCATTAAAAAACCCATTACACAGATTTAAATACAAAGAATATTTGACCTAATTTAGAATAATAATAATAATATTGCATTGTTTGTACGTAGTAGCGTTTCTTTATCTTTGAAATATTTGCCCAAATGTTTGCCGTACGCTCCATCCTTCCAGATTTCTCTGACACGCAATATAAGCTACTAATATTGCATCTTGTGCAATCAATAATAATTATTATCAAAGGCGATAAGATGGGCCTATTATTTTTTAGAAATTTTCCATTTACCTGTGCAGTCAAAATCCCCCGTACGGTAATCCCAACTTGCGGCTCGACTTTCACCGTAACTCCAGGCTCGACCACCAACTCCGCGTTCCTTTCAACGACCAGATCGTTCCTCAGCCAATAAGGGCTCTTCGCCTTTTCAAAAACGATCCTATCGTTTACCACAGTCCCTCCAGAATGTTCGCTTCCCGTCAAACCCCGACGAGTCTCGGAGGGTTCGTTCGTGTAATCCTGCAGAAGCACCAGGTCGAAATACAGGACGAACGACGAGTAGAACAAAAACGTCCTGTGGAAGTTGCACATCTTGGTCCAGTTATCGACGCGATCGCATGTTTTTTCTTTATCACAGAGCACTGCCGTTATCGTATCATGATGGGGTGGCGGGCCGTGGCTGCGTAGACAAAAGACGGCGCCCGATTTTTGTTTTTTAACGGATCGCGGTTGGCGAGGCGCGGCGCTCGCTGGCAGTTGTTTTCGCGTCACGTGACCACCGGTTTCGACCAGGTATCGCCCCCACCCTCACCTGTTCAGGTAAAGGTAAAACAGGTGCGTGGGTTCTATGTCGGATCGCTAGATGGCGCGACGGCGGAGTCTTGTGCCGTCGGTGGAAGGATTTCAACTGGGATCAAACGTAGCACTGACCGAGCGAAAGCGTAGGCAGGTAGGCAATTTAGTACGGAATTACCTAGACTAGGTTTCTTAATTGGCATTAGTCATTTTTATCTGGGAGAGATAAAGGGAGATAAACTAATTTTGCGTTAATCAATAGATAAGCGGACAAACGGCGAGCGCGCGACAGGTTGATGAGGTATGCGGGACATGATAAAAAACTTTTGAATTGTTTGCTTTACAAAACAGGTGCCAATAAAGTTTGCAATAATTTTATTTTGTTTTTTTTTTTCTAATTCACCACTTAAAAAATTGTCTATAGTTACAAAAATATTACACATTATTGCTTACACTTTAGCGTTTTCAAAAATTTTGAAGCTCCAATTTTATTTTTATTCCTTGCATCTCTCCTATTAGAGCTATAGCTCGTAGAGCTGTAGAGTGAACAATGGTTTATTTAAAATAATTAATCTTGACAGAACTTTTCAGATTTTCAATTAATGGAAAAAGTAAAATTAGTCACGAAATCGTAACAGATATCAAAAAGAGAGACAGTTTCTGTTTATAATTAATAATGTATACCGAGTCTTCATTTTATACAGGAGCTTATTATAGGGTACCCTTTTTTCGCTAAATTAATATCCTGATCTTGGTGCTGGGCCAGGGCCACTATGATTGGAAATAATGATATCGACAACTAATGATAATATCTGAGCTATAAGTTTAGGTTTTCGTTAAGATAATTCAATTCCAAATTGCAACAAGTTTTTGCAAATTGAAAAGCTTGTCGCGCGAAATGTTGATGAAAGTAGGTACCTATACCAATTAATTTTATTTGACAGTGATTGGTCGATAAGCAAGTACCCATTTGCCAATAAAGTACCTATATGCTTTTTTTTCTTTACAATTCGCGCGACAACTTTTCAATTTGCAAAAACTTGTCGCAATTTGGAATTGAGTTATCTTAACGAAAACCTAAACCTATTTTATTTGTTTTAGTAGGTACATGGCTTAAATAAAAGCTTGTTTTTAAAAAGGTTTTTTTATTTTCAATTTTATTTTGTGCTTTTTAGTACGTACCTATTTGATTCCCATGTCAGGAGGGTAGTAAATAAATTTAGTCCGCCATCTTGAGGCGGCCGCCGTATTGGATTTCGTATGAAGTCATTCACCTTATCGTTTTCTAGCCGTCGAGCCCTTTCATTTGATACCCATGTTGGGTATCAAATAGGTAATCCGCCATCTTGGAGCGGCGGTCATATTGAGTTTAGTGTGATATCACTAACTTTATCGTTTTCGACTCTTCAAGCCCTTTCATTTGATACCCATATTAAGGGGGTTGAAAAGAAAATGTAATCCGCCATCTTGGAGCGGCGGCCATATTGAATTTAGTGTGATGTCACTAACTTTATCGTTTTCGACTCTTCAAGCCCTTTCATTTGATACCCATATTAAGGGGGTTGAAAAGAAAATGTAATCCGCCATCTTGGAGCGGCGGCCATATTGAAGTTAGTGTGATGTAACTAACTTTTTCGTTTTCTACTCTTCAAGCCCTTTCATTTGATACCCATATAAGGGGGTTGACAAAAAATACATCATCCCCCATCTTGTAGCGGCGGCCATATTGAATTTAGTGTGATGTCATTAACTTTATCGTTTTCTACTTTTCAAGCCCATATATTAAGGGAGTTGACAAAAAATACATCATCCGCCATCTTGGAGCGGCGGCCATTTTGAAAGTATTACAATATTGAGTATTGCATATTGCATTGTCACCAGAACTAAAGGTGTATGCAAAATTTCAGCTCAATCGGAAATCTTGTAAAAATTCAATTTGAGCCTACGAATAGTTTTCGACGGGCTTTACTATCCTTTTTACAAGCTTTTATATAACTTGCAATGTATACATATTAGTTAGTTTGTTTAGGTCAAATCAATAATATGCAATACTGCAATACTCACTCGCATACTCAATATCGTAATACTTACTTAATATGGGTATCAAATGAAAGGGCTTGAAGAGTAAAAAACGATGAATTTGTGACATTACACTAAATTCAATATGGCCACCGCTTCAAGATGGCGGATTACATTTTTCTTTTCAACCCCCTAATATGGGCATCAAATAAAAGGGATTAAAGAGGAAAACGATAAAGTTCCTCACACTAAATTTGATATGGCCACCGCCACCGCTCCAAGATGGCGGATTACTTTTTTCTTGACCTAAAAAATTAATTAATAGATAGTAAAAAATATGTTTATAAACATGATTTTTTACAGTACCAAACAATAAAATATCTCATTTCATAGGCTCAATGCTAAACTAGTCTATGGGCCATGCCCCATGCCAATAATGAACAACAACAAAGAACAACGCAGTGTAGACCCAAGGGTAGCACCGTTCCCATGGTGACTATGGCCCATATATTAGTTCGCATAGTCCCGTCGGTCGGGGCGTTGGCATCTTAAATTCAGTCGCGTATAACGCCCCGGGCAGCTTTAGTTGAATCGCCCTGTATATGCGAAGTATAGAATAAATAAATAATTCTAATGTGATTTTAATAGCGATAGGCGTACCTTTTTAAAGCTGGGAGTAGCATACCGTGTTCCTTACACCGTGGAAAATGCTCGGAGCGGGAGTCTTCCCCATCATTTGACAGCATAATAAGTCGATTTCATTCAAACGAATTTGATATTTGATATTACAAGTGCATGTTATTTAATAGCAATATTTAATAGTATATTACATAGCGAGAGTTGTAAACAGCTTATTACGTATGAGTACAACTCGAGTTTTGTATTATAATTTTTCTTCGACGAAAGAAAAACTATTATAATAGATAAACATACTTCTGATTATCTGACAGGCGACAATTAGTATGTTGGTTAGTTGCTATGGAGACGCGGATGCCGCGCTAACAAGGCACCCGTGATAATTGCGTTTTAATTAAGAACAGATACGTAATTTTTTTTATTACATGTCAGTCATTACGTGTCAGTCATTACGTGTTAGTGTTCGTAACAATGGACTCAGAGCCGGACTGGACCATCAGATCGGCCCGGGCCACGGCTTCCAACCAGCCCCTCTGTACCTACCTAGTTCTTGCCTGCGGCGTATTGGCGTATTTAAAGAAAAGTCCAAAGCCCCCCCCCCCCCTCATGTATGGGCTATCGATTTAGGGACAAATATTTACATAAACATGTTACTATTTATTAATCAAATTATAACTTTCTACTAAAAACACCTATCCTTGACCACCGATTTTTTTCGACCGGTCGTAAATCAATGTCAGCTCGCCACTCAGTTATTTACGAGGGTGGACTATACAAATCACCGTAAAGCTGGTTGCACCAAGTTATGCGGAGGCACCTCTATATTGACTTTCCATTATGCACCGTGAAGCATTAGTGTATATCGTTGGTTTTTGATACAATGTTAAAAAATAAAACGGAGTAAAATATAGGTATAGCGGTATAGCAGGAAAATAAGGAGAATAATATGTATAACAAAAATGCAGTTAGTTTACTTTTTACGTTTAAATAAAGCAAGATATACCTAACTAAACAAGGGTAAGTAAAAATATAGGTACATAAATGAGCAAACAAAATAGAAAATCATTTACATAGTTTACAAGTTTTGCAAAATTGTAAGTTTTGGATTTGATTTATTTTGTCTTTGGGTTGTTAAGTCCTCGCGTCCTTGCTCGCGGATGTAGGTATTTACTGATCGGAATTCCTTTAGTAGGCTAGAACCTAAGCCATCCTGATGCGATAAGTCATTAAATTTTAGTAAGAAAATATTTTCTAAATTGATTATATACAGGGTGATTCAGGAGGAAATGTCAATATTTTAGGTACGTATTCGGGGACCCAAAATAAACATAAAAGTTCCTATAAACATGGGTCCTATTCCCGGCCGTTACCGAAATACAGGGGTAAACAACATTCAATTTAAGGTTTTTATTACATTATTTATAACAGGTAGGCTAGGTTTTATAGTTTTCAAAAATGCCACCGTTTACGTCAGCTCTCTGGTGAATAGCTCGGGTCGCTCTATGAATGGATACGGGCCTGTTTCTTATAGTTGCTGCTGCATTTATTATTCGATCGAGTAATGCATCTCTAGTGTTTACTTTACTTGAATATACCAATGATTTAAACCACCCCCAAAGACAATAATCCAGAGGATTAAGGTCTACTATTGCTAAGCAACAGGAATTTCCGCCTGAATCACCCAAAACCTAGCCTACCTGTTATAAATAATGTAATAAAAACCTTAAATTGAATGTTGTTTACCCCTGTATTTCGGTAACGGCCGGGAATAGGACCCATGTTTATAGGAACTTTTATGTTTATTTTGGGTCCCCGAATACGTACCTAAAATATTGACATTTCCTCCTGAATCACCCTGTATATTCACTAAATTCTCGTGGAGGTACTGTCAAACTGCCAAATGGTCCTGAACTGCCTTCATAGGCTTTTAGTTCGCAAAACATTGTTGACTTGTCTCTGTCTGCCAGATTACTCACACGAATATGCCTCTAACCATAAGCTTCTGGTAATAATCTTAATGGAACAGTAGTTGTTAATAAACTTTTTCCGGACGAAGTAAATGATTGGTCATCAAAATGTGCTTTGACGAAGCCTAAGGCCTTCTTCCATTGCTGACATCTGCAATAATTGCAATATTTTTATTTATAACAAAGGAAAAAACACACCTGTGAGATGTTGGCTTTATATTATTCAACATATACATATAATATTATGCATAATACGGAGTATTATGTAATAATATAATAATGTTTGGATGACTATAGAAATCATTGATTAAGACATTTTTCTTATACGTCAAACTAAATCTTACCTTTCAGTGTCTTTAGGAATTCGAAAAAAGGACACACATTCTTTTGAATTGTTTTTACAGCCATCCGCACTGCAATAAAAAATAAAAACCGTGATAAGTCATCACTACTCAAAATTGGTAACGCCAATCGCCCGCTCAGCGGGATATCGATCGAGGGCTAAGGCGAAGGAAGCGGGATCGGGCAAGGAGGAAATATTTGTTTACACAGGCCAAGAGAGGGGCCTTATTTATACTATTCTCTGCGGCCCCCATCAGCCCCAAACCCGGCGGCCCTTCGGGCGCTCGCCCGATCGCCCGGCCTCCCAGTCCGGCTCTGAATGGAAATGGACTTACTTTAACCTAAACCGTCACTTAATAGGTATGTTACTAGCATAGGAGTAGAAAAAAATATTTTAAATAACAACATTATACATGGCAATAAATCCGGGGGCGTCAATAAAGTGCAACGCCTCTAGGCTTCCGGGCCGCAGCCGGCCCAAGTCCCCCCCCTCAACAGAATTCTTAAATGACGCCCCTGAATAAACCTAATATCCTTTTTAGAACGTATCGAGATCACGATCAAAGTCATCTTATAACTTCCAAATTCCTTACTTCTGTCCTGAACAGCAAATATCAACTCTCTGACAGCAAATGAAATGCGCATGCACCAATTGCTGCCAGTGACCTACATCAGAGCCTTCTGGAAATGGGTCGCCGAACTGTTTAATTTACCCTTTAAATCCATTCTACCCCTTTAATTCTGAGTTAGGTACATACTAATTTTTATTTATAACCCACAGGTTATAAATATGTATATTATTTCTAAGTTCTAAGTGATATTTTTTCAATACTCCGGTTAAAACCTGGTTGAAATTGGTTATATTACGGAACACTTGCTAAGCATGCGTGCCGAATTTGTACTTGACTCGCGTATTGCATTAGAAATTAGAAATGTAGCTTAACTCGCATCGGCCCTCGTAAAGTTTATTTTCCGAGGGCCGTGTCACAGCCGACTCTAGGAGAGTTGAGAAGGTTGTGGCCTTGCTTTACTCTCACTGCTAATCATTTAGGAACGCAGCCATGCGACTTTTTTTTGTTTTGTGGATTTGATTTGTCATTTTAATAGTTGATGTTGATAATTAATTACCATATAAAATAATTACCTAACCTAAACTTTTTGCCAGTATATATTTTTATCTGGACGTTTTTATTTATATTTTAAAAATATTCCTTGATTTTCTCTGTTCTAATAAACAGTTAGTGTTAGTAGCAAGGATTTTTATACATAATTTTAAAATAAAATTCAATCTGCAGTCTTGGCTGTCGTCAATTATGTTTAAACGAAGAGTGGAATCATTATTATCTTTGTAATAATAATTACGTTGTTAAAAACTTTGTTTATTTGGTAGCTAATGTTATATTTTAGGACGACCTACAGCATCCTGAACAATTTACCAATGCACTCGCGCCATATCAAAGATATTCAAGAATTACCAGGCTACATAAAAAACAAAATCTTAAGGAAGTTCACGTCTTCGCTGCGATACTCTCAGGACATCGAATTCAAAGTTGTTTTTGAAGCCTTGGTAAACAAACAGACTACCCACGTCAATTTATATGCTAACATAGATGATTATGTATTGGACAAGATAAAAATCTGCCGAAATCTTAACAAACTATATTTAAATAACATTCAACCTGATTGTGTTACTACATCGGGCTTGATTAGTTTGCTGCAACACCTGCAAAATCTATTATACTTAGAAATCAGGCAATGTAATGAAGTTACAGACGATGTTCTCAAATGTATTTCGGAAAATTGTCGAAAATTGCAGGGAATTTCTGTGGCCAGTTGCAAAAATGTAAGCGACAATGGTCTGAAACATTTAGCACAACTGGAGTCGCTGTTAGGAATTGATTTAATTGAAACAGAGGTTAGTAGGCATTAAGGGTGATATACCTATATATCAAAATATCTTTTTTTACAAAGTGACATATCCACTATTTGTTACATTTTCACATAAATCTTGCTAGGGAAGTGCTAAGTAGTCAAAACATCAACACGCTCATTTTATTTACAGTTGATTAGCATTTTCAAAGTAACATTTGTGTGAGAATATAACACCTGCCAATATGAACCAATGAAATGATATGATTTTTGAAATATTAACCAATCAGGTGATGATTTCAGCGATGATACCACTAGTGGTATTTTCGTATGTAATATCACCAGTGCCGGAAATTTTATCGATAATTTTTTCGAAAGCGCTATTTTGCCTAGAAAGATCACGAGTATAAATTCCCTCGAGCTTCGCTCTCGGGATTTTATCAGAAAATAAAAGCCCAATTTGTACGAGTGGTTTTGCTAATTGGCAAAATAGGGCTTGAGAATAAAATTATCTAGAAAAATTTCCGGCACGAGTGGTATTTGTTGAGATTATTTCACGAATACGATTTAATAATTTCTGTATTAATTTTTTCTATGTTTACATTTCCAAAACGAGTCATTTTGAACGAGTTTATTGACAGTTTCGACTGTAGCGTTCGAGTAAACAACATGACGCTTGGGTATCCAAGGCAAATGAGATTATACCTACACCCTATCGGCGTTGGTTTATTTTCTGAATGTGTCATAAATTTAAACGTAGGCGGAGGTCTAAATAACAAGAATTTAGCAATGTAAAAGTTATATAAATTCATTGATATAATACTTAATAATACCGCAACATAATTTATAAGCTGCATAATTTAGAACAGTGTCAAACACACAAACTTTAAGAAGTAGGTACGTGTTTGTATCCAACAGATTCGCGGTTGCTAAGCAAGGAAGTGATAATTTGCACAAGTGCAATTACCGGTAATTGCACTAGTGCAAATTATCGCTAGCAGAGGCATATCATTGGTTGGATTTTTATGGAAGGAGCTACCTTATTGGATGCAAGCAGTATGAGGGAAATAATCGCTGAAATCCTACTCTCTTAGTTACGTCCTAGTTAAGCTAAACCAATAACATATTCAGAACCGAAAGTTTAATCTAAATGACAGCAGCTGTCAAACTAACTATTTGCAGTTGTTAAATTCTCTTTTTAAATACAATTCGTGGTATGCCTAATAATAGATAATACCTTTCCTTAATTTATCACTCATAATCCCAATGCTAAGAAAATACCACTCCTGCTGCGCGTCGTGATATTTTCAGCTTTGGGATTATAATTCGTAAAATTAACGAAAGGTATTATCGATAATAGGCACACCACTTGTTATATTACCCCTGATAATGCAACGCCTGCCAATATGAACCAATAAAATGGCAAGATTTTTGAAATATTAACCAATCAGGTGAGTATTTCAGAGATAATACCACGAGTGTGGTATTTTCGCTGAAATACTTGTCTTTTAGTAACGCCCTTGTTTATGAGATAAACAAGGGTTACGCTAAACCAATATTGTGGTAGCTAAAACTGATAACTTCTTCGCAGTACCAAATTTGATCATTAAATATCACATGACAAATATATTCAAAACTGAAGGATGGTAATTAAATTTAAATGCGGCTAGTTGAGTAAGTTTTAAATAGTCTAGCGGCATGATTCTCGCTAAGGGTTCAAATCCGGGTGGCAGCTACTTTTTTATTTTTTTTTAAATCATTTTCGAAGTAACTTTTTTTACTTTTTAAATATGTATAATTTTTGTAGTAGATTTATTTAATAAGTTTGGTTGTCAATTTACGCCTAAATACTGAATAATTAAATTATTTGCAGTTGTTAAATTCTCTTCTTAATATGTACAACTCATGGTATGCCTAATAATCAGATAATACCTTTCGTTAATTTATTAACTCATAGTGCTAAGAAAATACCACTCCTGCAGCGTGGAATTTTCAGCTTTAGGATTAGACTTCGTAAAATTAATGAAATATATTATCAATAATGGGCACACCACTTGTTATATTACCCCTGAAAATAAAGCTTAAAAGAACAAGAATGGTGGCCAAGTCACTTTGCGTAATTTCAAATTAAAGAAAATATTTGCAAACGTGTTTTGACAATTTATGTGTGCCACTTTTTCACAGATTACCGATGAAGGCGTGTGTGCATTAGCATGTGGAAAGAGTGCGAAAAACATGAAAGAAATAAAAATTAAATGTGCTAACGTCACAGACAGCAGCCTCAAGCTGATTTGTTCAAACTGCCCCAATATAGAGCTACTAACATTTTATAACAACAAAGAAGGTAAAAGAAGACGAGTGTTTAAGATTGATATATTAATCAATTGAGTTTTAGGAAATTACTTGTCACCAATCGAGACTTTTGAAGATTACCCTTTGAAGAACCTTAAACAGCTCACTTTTGTTGTGCAGTGGTGATCAGGTTGTCAATTTATCACAAATGTGGTCAATTTAGCTTTGTCTTTGTATTTATTAATTATATTATTTGTTTTGTCATGTTTTTTTTTAAATATTATTTTTCTTCGAACTTGTACTATTAAAATATGAAATGATGGCCATTTTTAACAGACTTCAAAAAAGGAGGAGGTTATCAATTCGGTTGTATGTTTTTTTTTTATGTTTGTTACCTCAGAACTCAGTCACAGAATATCGAGCTACGCACAGCTAAATTTTCTGTGCCTCCGTCATTTATTTGGACAATTCTTTTTTTATTTTTGGGCAATTCTTTTTTTTTTTATCAGAATGGTCCCATTTAAATTTTTAGAACCAAGATATTTAAATGTGATTTACAGTGACACAGTACAAGTTGCACCACCAGTTTTTGAAATAAACATTTTCAAGATTTGCTATTGCGAAACTGTAGAATACTCATTTTGTACTCTCATCAGACCTTCGAAACTACTTCCTCGATTTAACTGAAAGTTACATTACCTTTCTTATTTTAAATGCAATGGAAATATTTTTAGTTTGGCTCTACTTTCTCCTTTCTAAGACACTCATTAGCATTTATTTGTTTAAAATCAATTTTGATGAATCTTTCTAGACAGCTATGAAATTGACTGACGTATTAATAAAGACTGCTTACGGCTGTCATGCTTGACAGTTCTCTAGCTCACCATCTGCTTCCCGGAGACAAAATACATTGTTGACCATAGGCGCCATCTACTTTCCGGGACATGAATCTATAGCCTTATCAATACGTCAGTCAACGCTATTACTATTTCTTCAGCCTTGTGGTTTTCTGAAAAGTAACTTTAGTTCATATCTCCGACAATAAATAAGGTGGCAGAGCAGTGAGTTTCTGTCAACTTGGTTATTTTTTTGTAAATTGTTCATTAATTTATGGCGAGTAAAATAGAAAACACCTTTTCAAATTAGTAATCTCTATAATTTTGACTTAATCTACAGTTGCACAATAACTCGCTGTACAATAACCAATAATATAATTCAATTAGTTTTAGCTTAACTTACATACAAAATGAATGGATATATTTAAATACATTTAAGCTTTGTTCTTGATGGGAACTGGATTCTGTTTCATCTGGAGGATAATAGAACGCATCCTGGACACATCTTTGCTGCCTTGCTTCGCCTTCGGATTAAAATCGCACAATTTGGCAATTCTCTCCCATTCTGTGCCAGGCTGGATCTCATCGTCTTCGGCTACAAACTGTTTTTCTGCGCTCCTAAAGGAACAAATAACCATTGGGACACTATTATTAGACACTAAAGAATTTTCTGTTATAATCTCCCAAGTAACTCAATTTTTACCGAAAATTTGTATATGGACAGGTTAGGACATTCTTTATCTAAAACATCGGCAATTTTTTTAATTATTGCCATGGTTTGAAATAAAGGTACCTAAATATTTCTGAGTGCAAGAGTTTTAAATTGTCTAAAGGACAAATTTTCAGTTATTATTTCAGTCACAAAGGGGATTCATTAAGAAAATTTCACACTTAAGTAAAATAAAAAAAAAAAAACAAGAAATTATAATGGATTTCACACGATGGAAGGGTAATTACTAGTATTTCCTTTCATTGTTCACGTGATTATTATAATGCATCATATCATCACAGACCTATATAGCTTCGCTTATATATGTCTGTGATATCATGAAGTATCCCTTCGTAGCGTCATTAAACTTTGACATTTAGAGCCGGTATGAACCCATTTCGGGGGTGAGTTAAATGCTTCCTCTCTTTTCAATGCCGAAATTTACGGCATTTGGCGACTGCTTATACTAATCTAATGTCATTTTAATTTCAAAATAAGTTGTCATTATTAATTTGTTTAACCTGTTGAAGAGTTTAGTTTAATAAATTAAAGGTATATTTTAACATAATAATGGCATCAAAATTTGATATATCAACTAGTATTATTAATATTGAAGTGTTCTGAACTTAAAAATATTATTGTTATAATTTTTAAGCCACGTTTCTGTTCTATTTACTTTGCAGAGAAAACTGACATTTAAGAAAGATAATGCCATGATTGTCTTTGCTAATACTATTGGTAACTTCTAGTCAGAAAATAGTGGTGTGAAATTTTCAACCGCATTTTTTTTGATGACCATTTTTTCTTCGTTTTAGGAAAATGACTTACTTTGCAGCATCCCTGTTTTGGTTGCATTAAAAAACACATTTTTAATCAAATCGTTTCACTTAAAATAACAAGAGTTCTCACAAAAAATTAAAACTAATATCCTATCAAATGGGTTCAGAATATTAAATTTTTGGCTCTTTCCTGCTAGCTTCAACTGACCATTGGTCCAGGTGAGGGAAACATAATAATTGGTAGCATGCCCTTAATTCACATAATATTACATTACATAATATTTCTTTGTGTAGAGGTACAAGTAATGATTTTATTTTTATTTTTTTGTGAGAACTTTACACACATATCTATACCTACGTATACCTAGAAGGCTTACCTGTTGGTTGCCTTAGTCTTGGCTATTGCTTCTTCGTGGTTCTTGTACCAATCTTCCAATTCCTTCTTTGCAATTTCCCTCAGCTCTTCCTTCTTATTTTCCTCTTCTTTGTCTGCATAAAAAGTCAACATAAACAAACTACAAAGTAAATAAGTGTCCGATTTTTAACCTTTCTCTTCCAAACGATGTACCTGCTCTTCTCGCCATTTCTTAATCTTCTCCGGTTCTTCCCGAACAACCTCATTTTTAATGGAGACGGGAGGAGAGGGAGAAGCTGCAAGAATAATATTGTTCGTTGTATGGCTTATTACAACTTCAGTTTTTAAAAAGCAAAAGAAACATGTTGGGACAACCACACAAGAAAAAGCACCCCTTTACGAAAAGAAAGAAAGTCTTACCTCTGCCAAAGATATCGTTTTGATTTTCATAATCAGGATATTGAGAATCTGTCGAGAAATATGAGAATCGTGCAATTTATAAGAAATAAAGGAATTCACTGATATTAGTCATAACGTTTAAAGGGTCTTTTCACGAGATCGAAGTCATCAAGTGTTTTGTATAATAAAAACGAAAGTAAATAATGCCTCCCATTTGCCCCGCTGTCATAACTATGACTGATATTCCCAGTATTAAAGTCAGTTATTTGTTATCCCATTTGTGGGACAGCTCAAAATGTGAGAAACAGATATAGACTACGTTTATCTTATCTCGACGTGTTCAATCCGATTGAGAGGTTTGAATTCACTGGAGCGGACTCAAATAGTAAACCCTACAGATTGAAATTCAATCATATTTAAAATTTCAAGTCAAGCCGCTATTTCCAAACAGAAGTTGGCCAGAATGTGCACCAACCTACTGTGAAATCAGTATAATAAGTTAATGTTCCTAGAGCGGATTGAAAACCATAGGATTCAATACTGATGATGTAAACGTAGAATTATAAAAGATTTGACATAACTCAATCGGATCCATTTCAATCCGATCGAGTTGTCACGAGATAAAAGTAGTCATAGATACAATAGCAAAACATTGGTAGCAACACTAAAATCTATGCAATCAGTGTCTTATCAAGGAACATGGGTCATTGATATTATAGGCATACAAAATTTCAATTTAATATTAATTTTATAATCCTTTAGATAGAACACAAACATCATAATGAACATATAAAATAAAATTGTGAAATATGCCCAATTAGAGTACCTACTAATGACAATCAGTCAATCCCTGTTAGAAATAGAAAAGAAAGGTGCAAAACCAGAGCTGTTCGAAATGCCAGAAAAGTAAAAGTGATAGGTAATATTCATCCAACCTATTTGAAATACTCAAGATTTGAGATCCAAGAAATTTTACAGTACCGAACAGCTCTGTGTTTCATATTATCCAAAGGCATGCATATTTTGTATTTGTAACACTTAAAAGGGATAAACACATTACAGAAAAAATAATCTTACCCTCAATGTCATCAGGGCCAAACAGAAAATCATCTAACAGAAAATGAAAATAATAGGCAAAACAAGGGTTAAAACTTTGGGCACAGGATGCATTATAATTCTTATTTTCGCGATTATTTCGCGAAATATGGACGTATTTTCATAATCCTATCATTGTCTTGTTATTTTACTTTTGCATAGCAATAATAATAAATCGCCTGTATTAATAATAAGTAATTCACAAATCAATTATATGAAGCGCCACACAGCAGTGAAATCTAGCTACAGATAGGCATTCTACTTAGCTGCCATGTGACAAAAACAAAAGAAAAAAAAGTGGTAAACATAAATCATATATTCCAAATGACTATTAAAATTGCTTAATCCCAGCAAACAAGTTAAAAAAAAACATAAAAAATGTAAACAAGTGAATTAAACAAACCAAGATTATAATATAATATACCTACTTAAATATCCTTGGAATCCAAAGAGCAAAAGGGATAAAAAACAGCAAAATATACTGGAAATCTGACCAAGTGATACTAACTACCGACCGATATAAGCTGATATTCGCTATACAACATTTGACCTGATTAGACCTTATTGAGTAACAACAATTTAAAACATAAATATAAATCTGCAGGAATTGGCAAATATAATTATCCATATATTTTTTTTCATTTTTGCGAAATGTGGAAAATAAAAGAGTTATGACACATCTTCTGTACATTGTTTGAACAAAAATTCAGTGAAAATAAACAAAAATGAAACAATGGTTTGATATTTGTTAAAAAAATTTACCTATTTACTTAATAGTTACTTAACTGAGTTTTTGTCCAAAGATTTTGTGAATTAAATAAAGGCATGTTAATTTCCTAGTTTGATTTCATTATTTAAACATTCTGAAGCATTTACTTTTTTGAGAATATGTATAATTTAATTGAATACCTATACTTATTAGTTAAAAAGAACAATAGAAACCAATATTAGTTTTGTAGAAAGAAACCTATAGCAAGTAATAAAAAATAATTGAAAGAAATTGAGTAGGTAACTAAATCAATAACCTATTACACCCTAATAACTAAGCTAAACAATAAATAGCAACCAAATCCAAATAAAGCAAACTAAAATAAAGTGGTGAACTTACCATTGATCTGTTCCTTGGGCCTTATGTCCTGTCCATCTCCATCGACCATTTCAAAGCTGCTCGCGGAGTTTGTCGGATCATCTATCAGAAGCATATAAAGCGTAATTTATTACAAGGTGGTACTTGAAAACAACGAAAAATTGAATCTATACAATTCCTGTTTTTTGTCAAGTTTTATTTTGGTTGTCTGAATAATTTTTTTAAAACTATGCTTCTAAACGACTACTGTATCGTTTCTAGCAGTTCATATGCCAGATTTTCGAAGATTATTGCTGCTTTTTTATGCTTTGAAATATTGATTATAAGTTATAAGTAATTACTTACTAGGCCTACCCATGTACTTTGTAATAAGACATTTTATTTATACCTACCTAAGTATATTATATTAAACATTTCCTGCGCATCTAAAGATATATAGGTATTTTTAAAGGTCTCGAAGATTAAACAAGTTTGAGTTCACAAGGATAGCTATCAAAGTAACGATCCATTTTGTTACTTCTAAGTACCACCTCGTATTTACCTACTGCTTTTTTGAAACCCCTTCGAATTCAAAGTTATCGCCAAGAAAATGTGGAAATATTTTAATAATATAAATTGATAGAGGTAGGTAGGCAACTTTGAAATTTCCTCCTAATAAAAAATGGTTGAGATGTAGAGAAGATCTTGAAACGAGGGCAAGCACTAAATCGATGGTATAACATCAAAATAACGATCGGAAACAACCGTGCAAAATTACTAATAATACGCCCCTCTGGGAAACTTACCACCGTTGTATGGAGGAATCACCATGGCTGCAGCAGGCTTGACCTCATCTTCCAGTCCAGCGAGTTCGTCCTGTTCTCTGGCGAGGAATTCCGCGGCCGGGTCTTCATTCTGGTCGAAATTATCGCCGAAACCGGACATTTTTTGAGGAATATGCAAGCAATCCTTCGAAGATTTTCTTTCAATCGACTGACAGCTCGACAAGTTGTGTCAACTTGTCAACGAGTGACGTGTTTTTGACGTTTGAGAGCGGCGAGCGCCACCTAGTGACTAATAGACGAATGGGACCGATCGGCATGCAACCAGAAATACAGGATTCAAATTTTGTGGAGATCGATGACGGTGTATGTCACAGATTACAGGATAATCTGTGGTATTGTATTGACTTTTTTTTATGTATTTATTCTCTTGAATCTAAAGAATTCTTTTTTTATTAGGTTCATATCTCCGCTAATAACAGAGATAACAAAATGAACCAAAAAAGAAAATGTTACTAAAAGATGAGGCGATACCTCAGAGAAATAACCAAGGATAGAGGGAGCAACAGCCTCAAAATACATACGTTTGTAGTCAACCAACATCTTATGCAAATTTACCGAAGTAAACAAATATTAGGCCCGTGTGTACAACGTTTACCTGAGATAGGTTATGTCCCGAGAAATATCAATGTAGCCACATACCACACACTTTCTGCGTCCCATTGTATACAAAATCAGTCACTGTATCCTAAATACTAATAAATAGCCTTTAAATTAACAGAAAAACAATTAAAAACGGGAGAAATGCATACGTAAACAATCGGAAAACTTGACATGCTGGGCATACACAAAACAAATATCGCTGAGTTAACGGACGCGGCGCCCGCGGCAGCAAAAGCAGCGTTGCCATGTCGGGCGGTTTGAGGTATCTGTGACGATTTTATTAAAGTGATAATTAGATACTATAATTACACTGCAATTTAGTTTTAGTTTAAAATTGTTACAAACTAGAAATTAATAACTACATTTGGTAATTTAGCGTTATGGGAGGTGTGCCTTCATTGAATCCCATTATTAAACCCTTCTATTTTGAAATGAAATGCTGTAAACAATGGAGTACGCGGCATCACTCAAAAAGATGTTGGCTTTGTTTACTTTTTGTTCTTACTCCCTCTATCCTTGGTTATTTCTCTGAGGGCGATACGTAATTGGTTATTTATTGTAACATGCTGTTATTGCTGGTACACCCCAGAGGGCGTTACGAATTTTCCAACCAAACACCTATATTACGGCAACACCCGGTATTCACCCAAAAATTAAACTTCATTTAAAGAATCATAGATAGTTGAGCAACCATCCAAATATCCAAACAACTTTTTGGTGTGTAGATGTGTCTGTTTTTTATTCCAGACATTTTGCATAATATTTCCTTGAACCATTGAGTAAAGGAATAATTTATTCCTTTACTCAATGCTTGAACCAAAATAACAATATAAATATTATTCTATAGTTACACTTCCAAGATTTTTTTATGACAACCAGGGAAATCCCTCGGCATCTTAACGAATTTTCATCAAGTAGAGTGGTCCCCCTTATTCTTATCATTTTTCTTTTTGGTTGTTAATAACTGGGGAATATCGCTGAGTAAAATTATCCCTGAACTACCACGGAGCAGCTAAAATGATTGGGCTAATAAATCACACAACAATTGATGGATCTGAGGAGCTTAAGGCCCAAAGGGGCCTTGACACGATTCTGTTTGATCTCGGGCCTTCCGTAAAGAGTTTTAGTTTTTGTCGTTCCCAATTAGCGAGAGGAATTGCCATGGACTTTTTTCCAATGAAACGGGGAACGAAAGAACGCGCGCGCGCGATTAGTTATAGTCCCTACAGTTTTAAAAATTAATCGTAGTCTCTCCCTATAGACAGATGCAACGGGAAATGCTAGAAATGATTAAAGTTCCCAACTAGGTCCTTTTTATGAGTTTTTATTTTAATGTAATGGCTGAAATATCGCGCAGTTGCCGTGTTTCTACCATAGAGTCCTTTGTCTATGGTTTCTACACGCTGTATTGAGAAAATGCCGATTTGATTTTAACTTTTAAACCATTATTATACAGGGTGTGTGTACAGGGTGGTCAGATAAGAATGCAAAGTGCTGTATCTCGGAAACTATTCGTCGTAGAGACTGGCGGTAAAATTTTTTAGAATAAAGTGGCCAAGAGAAAAACCTGGAAATTATTTTCAGATTTCCAAGATAGTCACCAGGGGGCGTAACCGCCATCTTCAACTTTTAAAGTGATTTTTCACTTAAATCCACCTAGTAATGTTACCAAAATAATATATGCTTTTTAAAGGTAAGCTTTATTCGAGTATTTTTTTTCAACACTTTTTGAGTGATTCAATGTTTTTTTAAATAAACAGCTGTAACTCCTAAATGACTGAACGGATTTTAACAAACTTGGTCTCGTTGGAAAAAGCATTTATTGGTCCATCAAACCCATCTTACCCGTGATGGCCGTGATATGTCTAAGTCTCAGTGATGCCGCTAGAGCGCATTTTTTGATATAATAACAGGAAATTGCAAAATTCTCGAAAAAATTAAATGCAATAATAGGTATTACTTTTTTTTCATACAAATGTAGTGAAATGATACCTAAATAGGCTAGTGAAAACCGTATCTCGATATCCTATTCCTAGCTGAAAATATCAAAGAAAGAAAATTTAGTCTTATCATAAAATTTTAATTTTTATTATTATTTGTCTTTTTTATAGATTTAATGATACACTTTCATTATTTTATCATTTTTTAATTATAAAAGTATACTTAGTTCAAAAAATTAAAAAAAGTGCAAGGTAGGCAAAATACGAAGGGTAGGCCATGGAGGAAAAACAAATGCTTAAAATCAACTTGTAATTTGTGAATTAAAAGTGGAGAAAATATAGGTACTCTTACGATGGTGTATTGTTCAGCGTTAGATTGCAGAAAGCAGAAGTGAAAAGCAAGAGCCCGGAATTTCGTTTCACAGGTAAATATTTAACAAGCTACCTTTGAAAGATGCACTAAAACTTTATTTTTCTCAATATAACTTCTTCAAATTCCTTCTTCCTTTTAGTATGATAAAGTGCATTGTTTTGTTTGTAAATATAGGACCAATAGAATTATTTTTTAACATCGTTTTTATTGAAAATTTCTTAATTGATTATGATAATGATAGTTTCATAAAATATGGGCTGGTTTCAATGGGCCTGCATTATTTATTTTATTTTAATTGATTCGAAATCGCCACAAATAAATATATTTCAGCACTTGACACTAATAGCTTTACATTTGGGAAATTATCTGCAAATAAATACCAATATTTCAAATTATATGTAAGTCAAAATTAACTACCTTTTCATTTTTAACATTTTTGTGATATGGCTAAGAACGCGTTTCATGCTACGCCACTGGCCTGTAGTGCGATGTGCCAGTCGGTAACACGGCCGCGGGCGCTGTAGGCGTCCTCTCTCTTTCCTTATCTAAGCCTCTTTGACTCGCTTTTTGATTTCCAATGTCAATCCTTTTCTCATTTTGTAAATATCAATGCAAGTACCTATAGTGCCCAAAAATGTTGAGGATCCATTAAAACTGTGCACAAAACGTAGAAACGCGCATTACCTGTCAATACGAATTCTTCCAAAAATGCCACCAGCAACTTGACTACACAAACAAGTTTATTCGGTCCGTGAGCGTAAGAACATAGCACCCCCTAGCGCGTAGATAAAAAATAAAAGATATCTGTTATGATATGGTAGTCAGCCCACTGGTGAGTGGCAGTTAACATTTCCAACTGAAAATAATGCTACTGGCTTACACTTTCATCGGTGACTATATATTTTACCTCTAATAGCTCTGAAATCTGTTTAAAATAAAAATAATGGGTAGGTATCCTAGGCGATACGATATGAAACGAGTGTTTGACAAAGAATCGTAAGCTCTAAATTATATCTCTACCCAGAAAATCTTAATGCATTTTCCATGTGCATTATAGGAAAGCCTTGCAAGATTTGCGACATGTATGTTACAAAACTTTTCAGTTATTAAAAAAAAGTTTATTCCTATAAAATCTGGATATCTATCTTGGTGCTTACAATGTTTTGTCGAACACCTATCGATACAATATTTCGATTACTTATGAAAAGGACATATATCAGCCAATGCTGTTAGTTGCAAGAATGTAGTTTCATATTGTAACGTTTGAAGATCTTTGAAGCCCGAATATTAGGTATAATAGCAGAGTTGCAGTTCATATGTTTTTTTTGTATGTCGAATATGAAACCTTTGCCTAAATTGCGAGCGTAAAAAATTATTCAAAATAACATGTAGGGTAGGTACCTGACACCTGACTGATATTGTCGTATACTCCTCCCTCTATTATAGACCCTTGTCCGAAAAATTAACGGCCTCCATCATTCTAGCGCAGGTGTAGTGTAGGTAAACCCGATACCGCCGACTCGTCTTTTTTCTCTGGAGGACACCTTCTTCGGGGGAACATGAAATACCTCTCCCGACCCCAGCGATTTGTTGTCAATCGGAGGCCCAGGCGGGAGGCTCCTTGGAGGGGGTCAACCAGGGCCGTACCTAGACTTTGTCGATGGAGGAGTTTATCACTAAAACTTTTGTTCATGTCAAAAATTTTTAAGACCAATGAGTATAAATGAATAGAAAATTGTAATTACATTTTCGAATTTCAAGATTAAAGAGTTCAAATGAATGAATAAAATACTACCTTTCGACAGGGTGTGGCATTGGGGTTTGATCTACAAACTTATACAAGGTGGTTTTTCAGGACCCATGGTACGCCTTGTCGAGAGCTTTGTATTTGGAAGAAAATTTTGTGTGAAAGTGGACACCATTAATTAATCTGAGAGAGAAATTAAAGCAGGTGTTCCTCAGGGTTCAGTCCTAGTCCCATTGTTATATTTTATATATATATATATATTATATTAGTGATGTACCCATACTTTCTAATAGGTACTCAAACTTTTTTATATGTGGATGATACGGCCATTTTAGCAATTGGTAGGTCTTTTTATTTCATCAGAACTTTTTTATAAATTGTTATTAATAATTTATTAGAACATTTTTGTAAATGGACGATCAAAGCAATTATTATTTCCAAAAAGAATAATCTGCCTAATATTCCTCCAATAAATGTTAACAATGATGAAGTTATCTACTTGGGTATTATTCTAGACACAAAATTAACATGGGCTCCTCACATAAATTCCAGAATAACAAAAGCCAAAGCTGCTATGTATATTCACTGTAACTCGTAACTCAAATTTGAATATTAATAATAAATTTCTTATTTACACTCAAATCATCAGACCTATTTTAGTCTATGCCTATGTGCGTCGTATACCTTAATCAATGACAGAACAAATGTTTAAGACTAGTCGCAGACGGAAATTGGTATATGTTTCTAATAGAACACTGCATGGAGATTTAAAAATACCAACTTAAGTGAGATCATAGAAACACACACACAAATTATACGAAATCAAAATCCCTAATTCCCCTATTTTCAGGGCGGTCTTTTTATTAAAATGAGTGGCAGGCGAAATTTTTTAGGAATGTGAAGCACAAGTAGTAGGTACCTAAATGAGGGTGAGTTTAGTATGGGGATCTCGGGAACTAGCGGAGATAGAAAGAAGGAAAAAACTGCACTTTTGTGGGCCCAATTTAACGCTCCTTGTGGTTTTTAAAAGCTTTTATTTAACTTGCAATGTATGTATGTATGTATGTATGTATGTAATTTGTTCGGGTGGAATCTTGCAACTCAATTTTGAAGCAGATATCTTCAACCGATCGAGCTGAAATTTTGTACACACGTTTAATTTGGATGACAATGCATGATTATATGTGTGACGTCATTCTAAATCCAACATGGCGGAACACTCAAGATGGCGGACTAGTTAAATTTCAACCGATCGAGCTGAAATTTTGTACACACGTTTAATTTGGATGACAATGCATGATTATATGTGTGACGTCATTCTAAATCCAACATGGCGGATCACCCAAGATGGCGGACTAGTTAAATTTCAACCGATCGAGCTGAAATTTTGTACACACGTTTAATTTGGATGACAATGCATGATTATATGTGTGACGTCATTCTAAATCCAACATGGCGGAACACCCAAGATGGCGGACTAGTTAAATTTCAACCGATCGAGCTGAAATTTTGTACACACGTTTAATTTGGATGACAATGCATGATTATATGTGTGACGTCATTCTAAATCCAACATGGCGGAACACCCAAGATGGTCATTAGAAGGTCTCCTCATTGAAGAGCTAGACTGTTCTAAACTAACCGGCAAACGACCTTGCAACAATGATGCGTTAACTGAGATGAATAGACTCAGACACCTGGCCAAACTAAAAATTACAAAATAAATTAAAAGTAAAAAAATATTTTTAAAAAAAGCTTTTATTTAAATGCGCTAAAAAGAATAAAATAATCTTTTCTTTTAAAACTTTTACTATCAACTTATAACGTCATTCCACAATTTATATGATATAAAAGCTTGTCACGAGATTTAAGTTTTCAAACTAAGTAAATACCACTACTTAAATCTCGCGACAAGCTTTTATATCATATAAATTGTGGAATGACGTTATAAGTTGATAGTAAAAGTTTTAAAAGAAAAGATTATTTTATTCTTTTTAGCGCATTTAAATAAAAGCTTTTTTTAAAAATATTTTTTTACTTTTAATTTATTTAAAATAAGTCATGCCTTATTAGATATTTCGAAAAAACAAAATTTGGCGATTTATTCTAATCCGTCTAGCTTCGTTGTTTCTAATTTTAGATAAAAAGTGTAAATACAAAAGTTGGAGGGATTTTTGTGTCACCAATGTGGTTATCATGTCCTACTTTCCTCGTCAGCTGTCATTTTCGAGATATGACACAAACTTGTGTTTTTTTAATGGAAACCATAGTTCGTGATGGTCTCAAAAAATCAGGCATTTTTAGAGCTTTCCAACTAGACCGTCAGACAGTGACAGATTTTCTTTACTGATTTTCTCATTTATGCCTTGGAGAGGGTTGAAAGGTAAATCGATGCTGAGTCGGAAAATAGTAATTTTAAGTTTGGCCCCCGGGGAAAACATATGGAAAATTCGATTTTTTAAAACAGAAAAAAATGTACTAATTCTCACTTATGCCATGTTCACCGTATGATTTCTTATACTATTGCGACCTCGAAAACCCAAAGCACAGACTAACGGCAATTTATCTATTCTGTGCCCAAAGGCATAAGTGTAGCGTGTGGAAAAAGGGTTGAATTAAGGGTTTGACAGATCACACAAAAAATGACTTGGTTTACTGACTCCGTCAGTTATGCCGTTCGAAATGGTGAAAACTTATATCCTCACTAGCCTAAAAATTGATTGGCAGAAGTGACGCGTGGGAAAAAATGCACTTTTGGGTCGGAAAATAAATCGGAAATTTTTTTTGTCGGGGAAAAAATGAATTGCAATAAAGCTTTCTATAGTTTCAGAGGCATAAGTGCAGAAATCAGTTGACGAAAAAAACAATTTTTCCGACTTATTTTCCGACCCAAGAGTGCATTTTTCCCCACGCATCACTTCTGCCATATATTGGCAATATTTGGGCTAGCGAGGATATAAGTTTTCACCATTTCGAACGGCATAACTGACGGAGTCAGTAAACCAAGTCATTTTTTGTGTGATCTGCCAAACCCTTAATTCAACCCTTTTTCCACACGCTACCCTTGTGCCTTTGGGTTTTCGAGGTCGGAATAGTATAAGAAATCATACGGTGAACATGGAATAAGTGAGAATTAGTACCTTTTTTTCTGTTTTGAAAAATCGAATTTTCCATATGTTTTCCCCGGGGGCCAAACCTAAAATTACTATTTTCCGGCTCAGCATCGATTTACCTTTCAACCCTCTCCAAGGCACAAATGAGAAAATCGGTAAGGAAAATCTGTCACTGTCTGACGGTCGAAACGATATAATACTCGATTACTGATTACTCGATATGTTTATTCAGAAAAATAACGGAAATAATTACCTATGGTTTCCATTAAAAAAAAACACAAGTTTGTATCAATTAGGACATAATAACCGCTTTGGTATTTACACTTTTTATTTAAAATCAGAAAGAACGAAGAATAAATCGCCAAAATTTCATTTTTTTTAAATATCTAGTAAGCCATGCTTTTTTCAAAAATCCACAAGGCGTTTTTGTCTAATATCGGGAGGGAGAGGGTCTTTGTTTCGACTGGTAATGTGCTCTCTGGAAGAAATTAGCCCTACAAAACTGCAATTCTTTCTTCATTTAACTTTCCTTCTATCTCAGCTAGTTTCCGCGATCCCCATACTGATCATAAAAAATCCACAATGTAGAAAATTACGTTTTTTCTCAATGGGGGGGGGGGGGGGGGCAGGGGTGTTACCCTTATCTACGCCCCTGGGACCAATTGTACATATTATGTGCCACAGGTTATATTAGGATAAAGTAGGTCAATCTATTGAGCACATAATCTTTAGGGATAATGGGATTTTCCTTCCATTTGCGCCTCCTTCTACTTCAAAATACATGGGTCATTATCGCAACTTGCAGCTTACTTAATTTCCTCACTATGATAAGACGATGTGAAAATTTTAAATTGCAAACAATTTCTGGCCTTCGAATTCAAAAATGGCAATTTTTGATTTTTTCGATTGAAGAGAAAAACTTCAATTTTTTGTTCCGCTTCTATCTAACTTAGTTTGTAAGTTTAGTTTGCTATAAGTGTGTCCCCGAATTATGTGCTAGAAATATATTTTATTTTGGTTTCTATTTTTTAAAAAACTTTACTCGCTAAAAAATATCAAATATTTACCCACTTTTTAGTCTAATCAGACGTTCAAGGCTATACTTATCATGACTTTAGCAGTTTATAAATTCTCACTGCTATCTTATATACCTACTATGCTCTTTTTAAGTTAGTTATTACTATTGTTTTTGAAAAGAGAAACAATTTAAAATTTAAAAAATAATAAATAAATATTGAAGGACCTACCTCACCTACCGCCGACTTGTGATTAGTACAGGGTGTCCCATTTTGGGTGTTTTTGGGTGTTTTTCTCAAAAATCTCGGTTATTATTAATATTTAGGGTTGCGGTTTTCACGTCACTGTACTACTTTTTTGAGAGGAATTTGGTGGACCAATCAGACTTTAGATAAGTTTTATAGTTTCCGCGCATTGGCGCAAGACTGAAATTTTCGATTTTTTGGAAACCTCTCTCCTGGCTACAACTTTTACAGGGTGCCAGCAAATAAGTGCGACAAACTTTAAGGGGTGATTGGTGATTCGACATGAAAAAATAATGACAGTTTGCTATATAAACGTAGGTCCGCAAATGCTTCGATTCCGATATACAGGGAGTCAAAGTTAAAAAAAAAAATTATAATTTATTTATTGCGCTGAAACGGATTAAGATATTCAAATGAAATTTGGTGGTTTTTAAGAGGACTAGAAAGCGCATTTTTTGACACCGGATTAAAAATTTTATGTTAATTAGTGGCGTGCATAGGAGTAATGGCTTCGATATTTTTAAGAAAATAAATGATACGCCACTGAGATAATTTAAAATAAAAATTATTTTTAAAATCCTCGTTTAATTAGTGACAAAAAAGCTCTCTTACTTTTTTTTCACAGGGGCCGCCATTTTTATGCAAAAAAATAAAACAACATAACGCGTATTTTTAATTTCTATTACAACAATATCAAAAACCTATCCTATACAGCAACAATAAATCAAAACAACAAATGAAAGTAAAAATATCTCGAATAAAACATTTTTAGTTAGGTGCGCATAGCTATAACAATAAATAAATTATCTTTTTTTTTTTTTAAAGTTGACTATATCGGAAACGAAGCATTTGCGGACCTACGTTTATATAGCAAACTGTCATTATTTTTTCATGTAGAATCACCCCTTAAAGTTTGTCGCACTTATTTACTAACACCCTGTATATATCGACAAATTTAATCAACTATTTTTATAGATTTTTTGGCGTAGAATCGAATGGAATAATTAGTTTTTTGGTAGCGTTAATAGTTTTTGAAATATGAACCAAAGTTATATATTTTTTTAAATGGAAACCATAGTTCATATCTCAAAAACTATTAAAGCCACCAAAAAACTAATTATTTCATTCGATTCTACGCAAAAAATCTATAAAAATAGTTGATTAAATTTGTCGATATACAGTGCCCGCCAAAAAGTCTGCACCATATGGGAAAAATTTTTAATAAATAACTTACGGAAAATTTGTTTGCGGAATCGGGTTTTGCTTGCTCTAGAACCAAAATTGACATAATCAAATGTTGTGACGTAGTCTCTTTTATATGCCAAATTTGACATTAATGAAAAAAATGTCCGAAAAATGGGCTTATTTAACCGAATTTCGAAAAAGTCATAAGAAAAATATGTTTCTTTCGCAATTTTATACCCCTATGCAAAATTTCAAGAGCCTACTACGATTTTCATATTTTGCCCTTTCTTGGATATTATTGGACATAATATTTTAAATTTTCTAGATATTTCTGATCAGATCAGCATGACAGAAATATTTGTGTGTTTTTACAACCATTTACTATAGAAAGAAGTTTGTAAATCGAATTTATGTGTTTATCTGTAAAAATGAGATAAGTTTTGCACCAAGGGTGCTTCTTCAACAAGCCCTCATTTTAATTTTTTTGCAAAAAAAGGAAAAGAAAGATATTTAGACCATAAACTAAGTATTGTGCAGTATGTATTCAGTCAATGAGTGTTTTAAATTACATAGGATCGACTTTTATTGATTAACAAATAGGGAAAAGGGCAACAAAGGGCAAAATATGAAAATCGTAGTAGGCTCTTGAAATTTTGCACAGGGGTATAAAATTGCGAAAGAAACATATTTTTCTTATGACTTTTTTGGAAATTCGGTTAAATAAGCCTATTTTCGGACATTTTTTTAATTAATGTCAAATTTGACATATAAAAAAGACTACGTCACAACATTTGATTATGTCAATTTTGGTTCTAGAGCTAGCAAAACCTGATGCCGCAAACAAATTTTCTGTAAGTTATTTATTAAAAAATTTTCCCATATGGTGCAGACTTTTTGGCGGGCACTGTATATAAGTTGTAGCCAGGAGAGAGGTTTCCAAAAAATCGAAAATTTCAGTCCTGCGCCAATGCGCGGAAACTATAAAACTTATCTCAAATCTGATTGGTCCACCAAATTCCTCTCAAAAAAGTAGTACAGTGACGTGACAACCGCAACCCCCTAGCTTTAAGAATAACCGACATTTTTGAGAAAAACACCCAAAAACACCCAAAATGGGACACCCGGTACATAAATAAAGAGAAAATTTAATGTAGAGTTGAATGGTTATGTGGTACCATTGATTAAGGTATTCGGAAAGATATCTAAGATCAATGGACAGACCCGTAACTGACTGTAGGACCGCCCATGTATTCCCTCTTAACCCCCCCTCGCCCGTATTTATGGTCCCAGGAAGTGGCGCCTATAAAGCACCGAATGCGTCCAATTAAATAACTAAAATAAAATAGACCCAAAGTGATTGCCGTCTCCTTATTAAATCTTCCGACGGAGAGATGGCGCGCGGAAGGAGGTTCAACCTTTCTAACGACATATGGAACTGCCTCTGTAAATACTGTTCAAGGCCAAAGAATAGCAGGTATTTATTTCTTATTTGAAGGCAAACAGAATAATCAATAACCAAGACGATTTTCCCTTTATAATTTCAAGGTCAGCCGCTGCCGTTTCATATGCGAGTATACAGTAATTTTTAGCAAACGAAATCACTCTTGTAGCGAGTTAGAGTAGAGAGTGTTTTCGACTTTTTTATTTAAAGAGAGGAAATTGAGAGGGGTGTAAAGGGATGAATATAGGGTGCGATACCTAGAAAACAATAGCCACCAAAACGACAACAACAATCAGCTGAAGTAACCAGAACCAAAGTTTACAGAACTATTTTAATTCTGTAAACTTTGCCAGAACAATAATATGCCACACGCCAGGCTATAGCAACGAGTTTGGTTGGAACGTTGGAACTATCATTTATCCCTTCCTCGCGTTGAAGGGGATGCGACAGAGCGGCCATCTGTCGATCTGTTAGCGAAACGTAGACTCGGTGGCTTGTTCCAGTTGGTCCCCGCTTTAGCTAAATGCGGTGGCCCGCACTAATAGTTTTTCTTACGACTAGTAGATGACGCTCCGGTCGCCACAATTTCAAACGAGTCGACTAATTCCAAGATACAGTAACAGAGGGCCTACCTGTTCGCCACCTAGCACATACGCGTAATTTGTAAGCTACGCACAACGGCTATTTACTTATATTTCTTTACGAATTCCTTATTCAATGGTGGTACCAAATAAAAAATATAGGTACTCATTTTCCGTCATGCGAAAGAACTAAATTCGACACTCTGCATCCCGAGCGCCCAATCTAGGACCGCGGCGGTGTGCCCCCGTCTCAGGGGGCCCACGCATGTGCCGCACTTTCCATTCATGGCGTCGCGGCGGCGAGGGGCGCCGCGCGTCTCACTTTCCCGCCAAAAGCTGTCGCGCGAACACAACGGAGTCGGTCGCGGGTGGTTGGCGGTTGCCGGACTTTTTCCGTATGGTCGAGGGGGAGAGCTGACGACTGGGGCCGAGTTTTGGACGTTTTGGAGGTAAGCGATTTTTTTTAGAAATTAAAAATCTATCTACTGCGGAAAAAAAATTACACTGCGAAAGTAATACAAAATAATCAGATAAAAAATAATGAAAATGCACCGTAGAAATTTGAAATAATTTTTCAAAATATAAAATTTATTTTTTAAATTAAAAAAAAATGACAAAAATACAGATGGTTTTTGTAAATTTTGATTATAAAAAAGTTTCTTCTTCAAAATTTTACATAATATTATGTAAATTATGAAACAATTTTTTGAAACTAGACTTGTGAATTTTTTTCTTCACAAGTAAAATTAACTTAAACAACAATAATTATTATAACAGCAAATTAATACACTTTTGAATTTAGAGAAAACAAATAATTCCATATAGGTGGCTTTATAAAATTTATCTTAATCAAACATTAGGTTTAGTCGAAAAAAAAAATAGAATTATGAAAGATTGTATGGAGGAATATAAAGCCGTTTTATGGTATTTTTTGACAGATTGACCTGTTTGCTTTTCTGGCAGTCAAAATTTAATTAAAATTTAATTAATTTAATTAATTAGGTAATAGAACAAAGTAATTTTTTTGTAGCAGTATTATAGCAGGACTTTATAATCTTTAATAGACAGGGTGTTGCGCTATAGGGTGGTTTCCTAAACATTTTGTTAGAGCAAAATGACCCAAATAAAAGTGGTAGGGGATCAAAGTATGAACAAATTTTTTTCATAATTATTTTTTGTATCTCTAATACATAATGAGTTACATCATTTTGCTCTAAAAATGTTATGGAAACCACCCCTATTGTTTAGGAAACCACCCTAAAGTGCAATTCGTACTAGAAGTTCGAGTGTGATCTTTTGGTTGAACACTCAGGAGGTAGTCCCCAATCAACCTCCGAAAAAAATCATCCTGTTTGGAATTTTTTTTGCGATCCCCACAAGCCGAGCCAACTTTATTGGAGTATAAATAATAATAATGTCCCATCTGATTTATTCAGAACATAGGTATAGATTTTTTATTTATGTCATACCCTGTATCTCATATAGGAAATATCTGCGAATACTTTTTATCTGCCTAACAAAATGTGCTGAAAACTTTTCAAATTCGGATTCACCAGAAATATGTAGGTATTTTTTCTTGCTACTTTACAGTTTGCATTTTGGCAAGACTCTAATTAGTTTTAAATTTGGTAGAGTACCTTAATTTTAAATTCTTAACAACTAGTGATTCAAGCTTGTTCATATTTTATTCCATTCCACTCTAAAATTTAATTTTCAATTTTCTCAAAGACTCAAATTTCGAAATAAACCGTTCTTTAAATATTAGGTTAATATCTTCCTGAAAATAAGTACAAAGAACCCCCGGAGAAAACATTCTTTAGAATTTACATCTCCCTTGTTTTCATTAGAATGGAGTTATTAAACATGTTTTGGACCCAAATAATAAAGTAGGTGTTCAAAGTAATATACATAATATTGTATTCAGATCCTTCATCAGATATAAATTTTTGAGGGGAAATCTTTCAATGTTTCAGACAAAGTTCCATTCTTTTAATGAAAGAAAAAATTGAATGAAGTTTAATTGAACTGAAAAACTCTTCTACGGTTAAGCTAAGCTCAAACAGGCATACTGCCGACATACCGGTACACAAGTTTATCATTTATTCTATGCGATAGTGGTTTAAGTTAACTTTTATACTTTTTAAATGATAACTTGAATTATGAAGTTATGTGCTTTGCGTGCTTGAAACTACTATATCTAGGTGCTTAAACCAGATACTTAATAAAAAAAGGTTTTCTTCTGTAAAACAATTTCAATAGGGTTTTAAACTGGAATTGTATCTATTATAGTTACCGTTTTTTGTAATATCGTACCCTATTGCTCTATGAATAGTTATTACTAGAATGTGTTTAAAAAATGTGGGTTTATAAAACCAGTTTCTTCCACTTTTATTTACAATTGGTCTTTTTCTGTGTGTCAAAATGACAAAACCAAAATTTCCTAAAAGTTAACAAACACCGTTTATATCTGAACGACATTTAATTTAGCACCATACGCCATATTATGGTCAATTTGCTATAATAATGAGGCTCCCCATAAAATATTTGCCAGGGAATTTGCATTTACCTGTACTGAAAAATAATTGAGGTATTAATTTTATACAATGACCATGTAGCAAATTTTACAACGATTTAATATGTAAATCTGGTATGCTTAATTTGGGGTTGTCGATTTGAATGTGGAGGAGCACGTTTGAAATTAAATTGTTGCATAATAACTGATATATATTCACAGGAAATTTTTAAATATCCAGTGGCGGAGATATAGGATATTGGTATATCTCGTCTTCATTTTATAAGAAATCCAATACGGCTCTCAAAAAAACTTTATTTTTCACGTTTAGCTAACCTTTTATTCAAAGCAAAAGCGTGTCTTAACATTTTTTTTATATGACACAGTTTCATGGCAAATTTGATTTTTCGCTCATTGCTTTTTCCAAAACTATTATGTAATTTATTGGAACAGAAACGAATAATAAATAACTACTTTTTACGTCATTGCTCTCGACTTCATTTTATAAGAAATACAATACGTCTCTCCCAAAAACTTTATTTTTCACGTTTATAGTAAAATTATTTTAAGAAGTCCTTACTGGAACTGTCAATTGGTAATTTCGCCACCCAAAGTTGACATCAATGCAGCAAAAAATGCAACCGGGTCATAAGTGCAGGTCAGTAACGAGCCCATTTGCACAACTAAGTAATAACACGAACAAGAACAACACAGATAACGGTAAAACTGACGAAACGTACAAAACCCGCGAATATTTTCACTGCCCGATGTTTGAACGTTTGAAAGATTCGTAAAACCATCACGTTCACTTCACAACACCGAAATAAAATTTGCCTGAGTACGCAGACGCTGTCGCAAGTAGGCGATTATACCAAAATACCAAAATGAAAGTGAAATGACGTTTGAAATTATTATTAAAATGAGTTGTAGTAATAGTTATTTTTATTTGTAGCGGTATAATCCTGATTGCAATAGGATTTTTATTTTATTATGTTCTTTTTTTCGTATGTCTTGGGTAACTTTTCACATCATAAATCAATGAGTGACGTCATTAACGGGTTGCGACGCATACACCAATGTTATACCCATGGTTAACAGAAAATTCCTAGGGATTTTGTGGAGAATGTCATCTGACAAAATCGGGACTTCTTACAGTAATCGGGGTATAACTAACTTTTTATTCAAAGCATAACAAAAACGGATACAAAAACCATAATTTTTATATCGACAGAAACTAATGGATTTTGCAGAAGGGGGGGAACTATGAAATTTTGGGCAAAACGACAGTGTATCGATTCGTACATTGTTGCTTGGACAAAAGCAGCTAGCTGTTGCATATTCTCGATCAAAATTTCCTATTTATTATAAAACGAACACACACAATGCCGCGAATCACTTGAAATCAACCTGTTCGATTTTGGATCTGAATATTCGTGTTATCCAGATTCTTATTGTTTTTGTTTTTCAGCCCATGGAAATTTACAAGTTTCTTAGTAGTTTCATGGGAAACTTTTGTTCCGGTTAAAACAAAAACTTGCAGAGGGAACATGCAGATACATTTAATTATAAATGAATATTCCACAAACTGTTACATAAAAAAAAATCACACGCCAAAACAGTATAAAATATTCTAAAACAACGGAAACAAAGTTTCAGCAAAAACTTGGTGTCTATTATATGGACTGAGATATTCAATTAAAATTTGTTATATTTTCGAAACTAAGTCACTATTACTTACACAATAAATTTAAAAAGTGATGAAAAAGTGGTTACTTCATTGGCTGCTGTTTTTTAATGTTAATAATTTTTTTATATAACCTGTATCTGTCATATTCAGCGTTTAAACAATTTAATCGGCAATGGAAACCGACCATTTTTCCTAATAAGTGTTTGAAATTAATCAGTGGTTTACTATGTACTTTATAATTGCAACTGCTGGGACAGATACAGATTTACCCGCTTAGTCTTTAAAATGAATTCATGGCTTACATAAATAATAAAGGCTGGTTTATCTTAAGTTGCAAAATGTTTATTCACCAAACTAAATTCCTTTAATGATATTCATGGAATTTAATTCAATAGGAAATACCTAACTGGGCTTTTTTAAGCCACATAAATGTATAAATATGATGAATTATCTATGAATCATACTTAATGGATACATAATAAAGAATGCCCAAATTTCGTTGATTGTAAAAAGTAAATTACATAAGTGCAAAAGTGCACAGATAATATGAGAGCAAACAATGTACTTATATTATTTATGAGTGTTTGCTAAAATGCCTCATGGAAATTTTAAAAATGTATTCTATATTTCTACAACAAAGTAGGAAAATATCATAACTTATAATATACAGACTTTGTATGAATTTATTATGCTAGAAATCTGCCATAAAATTTTATTTTATAGACGGCAAGCTGTTGCAATATGAAACTAAATTCTGACCACACAATGAATTCCCATAACCTCATGCCTTTACACACTGAGTTATACCATTTTATTGTCGCATATCGACAATTTAAAATAGAATATTATTATTTCATTTTCAAATATTTGACAACAAAATGCCAGGTTCGCTTAAGTCCTATGTGGATTTAACACTGGCATATTAGTCGTTAAATTGGGTTATTTCAATAATATTCACAACTGAATTTTCAGACTTTTTTTATGGTAAAGCCTGGACTGACACTATAGCATAGCGCTGTTTCAAACGATCGCTGCTAGCGCCACATGAGGAAAAAATTGACGGGGTGGTTTAATGTTTAAATCAATCTTTTATAAAATAATAACATGCACATGTAGCAGTATCCAAGACGGTTCATAAATAATTCTCGACGGACTTTAGTGACAGTTTCTTGGGAATTGAATGGCCCCCAAGGTCTCTCGCCGTAAATCCATTAGATTTCGTTCCCCGTGACTATCTTAAAAACATAGGATAAAATAACCAGACCAAACAATGCTGTGGAATTAAAAACTGTATAGGATCCGAAATTAATGTAAAACTTTTTCCCAAGAAGCTGTCCGTGAAGTTCAACGCGAATTTATTAGTTCAATTAACTCAATTAACTAGATTCAATTAGCTCAATTAAGTAACTAGATTCTTGTTCATTTTACTAAACAAAAAAAATTAATTGTAAACCCATATAATATCATCAATTTTCAGTCAAAATTGTAACGTGCTGTATGGAGACAAATATGATCTGCAAACGGCACAATAAAAAAATTAGGTTGCTCTTTGAAAAAAAAAAAAGCCGATGACCTCATATCAGAAACAGTGATGTCACAAATGCGTGTCATACATACATCATACGTCAAAAGATGCGCTTTTCGCAACAAAAAATAATTTTTATTATACTTCTTTGAAAACACCTTATTTTCATCTATTTTAGCAATAATGAAAGATGGGGTTTTTCGGGCTAGCGCACGGAAACAGCGCATGGAAAAACTTTCCATGCGCTGAATAAAAATACCGAATATATTGCTTTAAAATAGAAATATAGTAGTAAACTAAATTTAAGAAACTCTATATACTCTCTGATATTTAATATATACCTATTTTGTATTTTAATTCGTAAGCGTTTCAATATTTAGATACATTTCTGTAATATTTTTGACGTTTTATTCACCTTGTCTGACAATAACTAATTTACAACACCTTTGAAATAATTTGAGAGTAACCATGGAAACGCATCATACATACCAAACACTATATTGTCTGCATTGTTTATTTTTTGTCAATTAAATTTATTATAATATGCCGATAAAATGTTTTAAGTTTCCGTTTTCAAAGAAGTATAATAAAAAATATCGTACATTACACATCCAGAAATAGATTTTTCCGTGCTTGCATGACTTCCCGTGTTCGGCTGCGCCTCACACGGGAATTTGTCACGCGCGCACGGAAAATTCTTTATTTCCAGACTCGTAATGAAATATACTATAATTCGTGTCGTTGATTCAATACATGTTATAATAAAATTAAATAACCAAAATGGTATTGGATAAAATTATTATAATAAACATGTTGCCTATTTATAATTTTATTAATTTTAATAAACATATCAGGACGTGTACGTCCAATATTTTCAATGTAATTTTATCTGTATTGATGCGCGTCGACTAATTTTCCTTCATTAAAAAATATGTTTTTCTCTTCGTGTTGCTTTGAGGGTTGTTGGACTCCAGCTAAAATTATATTTAAAATGGTTGCTTCGCAGTAGTTCCGAAATATACTATAACGTGTACGAGGATTTCTCGGAAAAAGTGTTATTTGTTCTATGCTGTGTACTGCCCTCTTTCTTTAATTCAGTATACCTATTATTTTAAGCCACGTGCCGTTTGAGTGTTCGGAAATACGGTAAACGTTAACAGTCCCACGGATTTGTTTACATACGCGGGAGAAACGGCAATTTTCATGATATCGATATCGTTCATATGTGGCTTCTGGCATGAAAATACGTAAATTGGAGCACATTTTTATTTTGGTTACTTTTAAAGCCGAAAGGTTTTGTGCTACCTGTACCAACACGAATAATAATAAAGTGTTGGCCCAGGTGCTATACTTCACTCCTTGCTGCAAAACATATTATTATTACCAGCGTAACCTCCAACACAGATAAGCAAAAGTGTCTAAACCAAAATGGGCGGGCGAGGGAGATTAAATAAAACGCGCTTGCGCTGAATTAGGAGAGGATGCTGGAACACACATTCTTTTGGGCACAACTTCCTTATCACCACGTTTTTATTAACTCGATTTCTTGTCCTGTTTGTTCGTCAAATTTTGCAATCGGTTTTAAACTAGTTTCCCGATGAGATAGAGACTTGGAGCTTTAAACATAGCATACATATTATTATTATGTTATTATGTTATTTGTTATAAAAAAAAATGAATATGAATTAAAAATATTTGACTAGTTGAACTTTATGAACAGATAAGCACATGCCATAAGCTGATAATCTAAAAACGATCTTTAATTGTACACTAGATTGTGACAGGTAAATATTTCATATCCCTAGAATTCCCTAAGGGGCGGCCATATTGATATACGTTTTACGCACACGAAACACGAAACTGTAATAATCTCATCAAGATGTTTAAAATTGCAAAATTTCAAAAGACTAAAAGTATAATAAAATAATATAATAATATAAAAAACTGACTAAAAAATGTATAACATAATTTTTCCTAGAATCCTAATAGATTGACGCATGCACTTAAGTCATTTAAAATTATTGTATTGCACTGCAAATGTTTTCTCACCGACAGCTACCTACTCATCTACACTCCTTACTATTATCTCTTGCATGCGCCTTACTTTTTTCGGATCTATATGGGGCTAGAAAATAGTATATTTCATTACGAGTCTGGAAATAAAGATTTTTCCGTGCGCGTGTGACAAATTCCCGTGTTCGGCTGCGCCTCACACGGGAAGTCATGCAAGCACGGAAAAATCTATTTCTGGACGTGTAATGAACGATATTTTTTATTATCTTCTTTGAAAACGGAAACTTAAAACATTTTATCGGCATATTATAATAAATTTAATTGACAAAAATAAACAATGCAGACAATAGGTATAGTGTTTGGTATGTATGATGCGTTTCCATGGTTACTCTCAAATTATTTCAAAGGTGCTTTGTTGTAAATTAGTTATTGTTAGATAAGGTGAATAAAACGTCAAAATTATTACAGAAATGTATCTAAATATTGAAACACTTACGAATTAAAATACAAAATAGGTACATGTTAAATATCAGAGAGCATATAGAGTTTCTTAAATTTAGTTTACTTTGCTGTATATTTCTATTTTAAAGCCATATATTCGGTATTTTCCGTGCGCTAGCCCGAAAAACCCCATGTTTCACTATTGCTAAAACGGATGAAAATAAGGTGTTTTCAAAGAAGTATAATAAAAAATTATTTTCTACGCTTTAGTGCGTTTTTTATATCATTTTATTATACTATTAGTTCTATTTAAAAACCTAATACCTATATTGAAGTTTTCTATTTAAATTTTTTCATTCGGTGTTATGTTTTTATCAACGTGTTGTTTCAGACCTTGTTGCTTTTTAAGATTCTTTCAGACCTTCAACTATTAAATTAAATCAAATTAAAATTACTTGCCCTTCTAATACAAATTATCAATCAAAATAATGTCATGATGTCGAAAGTGTAAAAAAAAATCCGTATATACAAGCAGCTTATAGCATAGCACATGTGATAAAATCTAATAGTTACTATGACAGGGTGGAAAATACTTTCCCTGATGAGGATATTTTCAAAAGAAGCCATCGTAATTTTTCTTCCTTTTTCATAGCATTCAGCAACTACTAACTCTTATTAAAGCCATATATTACGTTCTAGTTTAGACATGAGTGATGCCGTTATCAATTATTCCAGTTCTAAAATCTATATTGCCTGGTTTCCTATTAATTCTAATTTCAGCCACACCTTTCCGTTATGTCCGACCGCAGTCACGCCAAAACATGTGTTTTAATGAGAAACGTAACCTTAGATATACGAACCGATCTATTTTTAGAAAATTAACGTGTCAGTTTCCGGGAACGCGAGAATGTAACTTCCGGTTAATTAAGGCACAAAATTTCTAGTTTGTTTGTTCTTTCATTGCTAGTTGATTTTTAAATCCTGGAAAAAGCGTGGGAGAAACTATCCGTTTCACATCCCCATGCTATTTTTCTATAGGTCTCTGGGGCTAGCGCCATTTGCATTACAAATGAAAAACAGGCGGCGGAAATTCCTTATCGGAAAACGGAAGCGGAAATACTTATTTTCAGTGAAATTCTCTTTCTACGCTTCTTCGCTAACCGATAGCTGCTATTTATGACATCAAATTCCAAATCTCGCAGCTTTATAGCTGAGCAATCATGCAATCTTGCCTTGAAGCCAATTTCTTGTCCGGGTTTGAAAATTGTGTTTAAGAAAAGCTTTCTGTTTGTTTATTTTCTTGAGACACGGCATCCTGTCTTAAAATCAACAAATAAAGATTTAGCATCCCAAAAAACCCAAGCATGCCAATTTGTTGACCCTATGTAAATATTGAGAGTTACTAATAAATTTTATTAGAAAACTGCGACTGTTTTAAAAAAATGTATTTTATTAAAGAATTAAATGTTGCAATTTTGTTGGACCACCCTGTACAATAAAAGCTATAATTATGTGAAGGCCTGTCTCTATAGATTTTGTATATCCGGCCACGAGAAAATACCACATTACGAAAACAGCAACCATTATCATTGCTGAACCAGCACGAATCTCCAAAAAAAGAAGGAAGAAGCAAACTGCATACAATTTGAATTCGATTGTATAATAATTTGCAAATACCATGTCTATGCATTTATATCCCGAATTCTGTATACAGAACTATTTACTTTTAAAACAGATGCCATAATTTGAGTGGGGAGTGTCCTGTGGGAAATAAGACGATTATTCGTAGAAATCACATAACATGAAAGCAATTAAAACTACATATATGGAAGCTACTACTGGTATACTTACATATATTAGGTGTAGGCAACCCAAAATAAGATTAATTGAAAAATACTCTGAATTATTTTTTAATTTAATTTGAACAAATTAATATATAGATGAATATAATTTTCATCTTTGTTTTCATCACAATCCATACAGCTCTTAATTTTTAATTACATACAGCTTTTAATTTTTAATTTCAATTTAAACTAATATATTATGTATATTCAATGTTTCAAGATGCACCTAACTAAACTTTTTTATTTTGCATTTTATTAGTGAACATCATTCTACATAAAAAATTTTGCTTATCCTGTAATACCGAAATTACATACAGGGTGGAAAGAAGAAGAGTAAAAATCTTAGAGGAAAAAGATGATATTTTGACACTGACTGAAGGATTGCGTTGACATTAAATTGCTAATTTGAGTTAAATGTCAACTAATTTTGTTGTCGTATGTTGATAATTTCAATAAATCACTTTGGTTAAATTTTCATAATTATATTATTAATACATACTTTAACCTTAATGAAGGCAAACAAATTTCTTAGAAATGTTCAAATTTGATATCTGAGCTTTTATTGATATTATAAACATCTTTTTCCTGTAAGATTTTTACTATTTTTTCAAAAACAGGTACCTACACCTACTTTATTCTTGGCTTGATTTTAGGTTTTCTTGTTTTTTAACCATCCTGTATGTTATTTCGAAAGTTTGAATATGGATCTGGATTTTACAGAATAAGAAAATCTTTTTATGAAGAATACTTTTACTTATAAAATGCAAAAGGAGAAAGTTTACAAATAGTAAGGTCTGTCCGGGGACACATTGCAGATAAAAAAAAACAATTATGAGAAAAACAAACAAGCAAACTACTCCATTCATATATATTAAAGTCATAATTTCAAACAACTACAATTTCCTCATTAAACAAGAAGTTTTGGAAGTTCCCGTAAAATGGGAAACCACAAGTTTTGTGTATGTGTAGGTACACCTCAAGAAGGATTACTATCTGTGTTTCCTTTAATTAATGTAAACACAAGTTCCGGCAAAACTAAAGTTGTGTAAAGTTTAAAGAGGGCGTGTTTTAAGATAGCTTGAAAGTTGAAATGATGAAATGTTCATTGCTTTCACCACTAATTAAAGCCTTTATAACCGCCTAACGTCCTAAAGTAAATTAAACTAACAAGGCGGTTTAAACTTTTATTTTGGGGCTGTTATTAATTCATAAAATTGTGCTCACTAGGGGGTGAGAACCCAGACTTATGCATACTAGGAAAACTTTTTAACATTAATTATAATTAGGTACAGGTGCGAATATTTTTTCATTATTATATAAATAATGGATTGAAACAATTATTATTGTCTCAACTTTGAAATGTGCAGCATGCGATTTCTTAGGCGAACTTCCGAAAACTTTGCTTGGAAATTTCTGAAACTTTTCAAATTATCTATTAGAGTTATTTTTCAATATTTTGTATCGTCGGAGCTGCATTGGACTTATTTTTGTTGTTGAAAAGAGCACAGAAGTTCCCCTCTAATGAATTTTGAACGGTATACTTGAAATATAATGTATATACAGTGTGTCCCCGGATTGTTTGGACGTCTCTTATAAATGACAAAAATTTCGAGATCAAATTTGATCTTTTAGGGTTCAGCCCTGCTTGGTTTGAAATTAATTTGTGACAATTTTACTTTTAAAATACTACGTATGCCTTGGAAATCTTTAAAAACTAATTTTTAACGTCAGTAAAGTGCTATTTTTGAGGATTTTATGACAAAATGTTATTAAGAAAAAATGAGAAGGTCTGTGAAATTTTAAAAGCCTAGGAATACTTGTTTTTTCTTTCTGCTAAAAAACTTAAAACGCATAAAAATCGAAGTAGGCTTAGGCTATTGAAATTATTCACACCTATGCAGTTTTTCATCTTGAACAAGTTTCCTTAATAAGATTTTGACGCGAAAGCTATAGGAAAGACACTTTTCTAAAAAAGTGGAAAACCCATAAAAAGGGCTTTGCTGGTGTGAAAAATTAGTTTTTCAAAATTTCCAAGGCATCCTTGATTTTTTGAAAGTATATTTATGTCACAAATTAGTTTCAAACCGAGCAGGGCTGTCATATTTTTTTACTTTGATTACTCAAATTTACTTGCAAGCATGATACACTTTGGTTTTTTCGTTATAGTCTAAGGCCCGGATTAGATAAAATCCCAAATGAACAAACCTGTACCCACCTGCATTTATTTGAAGTTATATATAAATAAATCCGGAAATACGAGCCCGCAAAAATACTTCGTATTCACACGAGTGACAGAACGATGATAAATAACGTTTCCCGGAAAAACGTTTGGAAATATTTTTAGTTTCCATTTACGTTGTCACCGCTCTCAAAATAATGCCTCTAAAACCTGCAACCCAATTATTTTTTATGAAAAGTGGCATGTCGAGCCTGGAGTTCATTTACTTCTCATTGCGTGTTAGAGTAAATCGCGTTAGAGTTAGAACCACCCACGAAAAAAGCCGAGCGAGCCAATGACCCAATTTTTATGTTTCCAGCAATTTAAGAAATTAGACCCCAGCTAATAGCTAACTACCTACTTGCGGCAACACGCGAAACAACAAATAAAAGTTATATAAATGAAAAATTAAGGTCTTATGTTCTCACAGCTAAATTTTATTTTTCATTAAAAATAGGCGACCGGTTTTGTGATTTTTAGAAACCATCACAGTATCATTCCAAGAACAGCCATAATGGCTTTGTACATTCAAAACTACACGTCGGAAAATAAAGTTAAAATGAAAAAAGGTGAAACATTATACAGTGTGTCCACGGATAGAGTTCACGTAGGGTGACAAAAAAATTTCGAGTTGAAATTTGAGCTTCTGGGGATCAGCCCTGCTTGGTTTTAAACTAATTTGTGACATAATTTTACTTTCGAAAAATCACGTATGCCTTGGGAATTTTGAAAAAACTAATTTTCCACATCAGTAAAGTGCCCTTTCTGTAGGTTTTACGACAAAATGTTATTAAGGAAACTTGTTCAGAATGAAGAACTGAGTAGGTTTGCGAAATTTCGAAAGTCTAGGCCTACTTTGATTTTTTGGTATTTTTCCCACTTTTCTTCAGAAAAGTGCACTTTGGGTAGCTTTCACATTAAAATGTTATTAAGAAAACTTATTCAGACTGAAAAACTGGATAGGTGTGAAAAATTTCAAAAGTCTATGTCGACTTTGATTTTTGGGCGTTATAATTTTTTTAGCAGAAAAAAATCAAAGTCGACCTAGGCTTTTGAAATTTTTCACACCTATCCAGTTTTTGATTCTGAACAAGTTTTCTTAATAACATTTTAATGTGAAAGCTACCCAAAGTGCACTTTTCTAAAGAAAAGTGGGAAAAAATACCAAAAAATCAAAGTAGGCCTAGACTTTCGAAATCTCAGTTCTTCATTCTGAACAAGTTTCCTTAATAACATTTTGTCGTAAAACATACAGAAAGGGCACTTTACTGATGTGGAAAATTAGTTTTTTCAAAATTCCCAAGGCACACGTGATTTTTCGAAAGTAAAATTATGTCACAAATTAGTTTAAAACCAAGCAGGGCTGATCCCCAGAAGCTCAAATTTCAACTCGAATTTTTTTTGTCATTTACACCCTACGTGAACTCTATCCGTGGACACACTGTATAAAAAATAAATATTTGTTAACAAATAGGAGGAAGACTGTATATAAACTTGGTCGCCTCTTTTTAATAAAAAATAAAATTGACCTGTGAAAATAGTCCTTAATTTTTCATTTATTAAAATGGATTCACACGCAGTAGCAGAAATATGAAATAGTAAGTTATATTATTAGAAAAGTCTCGTCTCCGTTTCGCAGAAATTTTCCGATACGTAGTATAATATATTCATAATATGCTTATTCTTCTAGGAAAATGTGGGTTTTCTCCGTTATTAGCATGGGGACGGAAAATTAGGTGGGAGTATCTGAAACTTTGTCCAAATTCAATTTTAGCCCTGGATGCCACATGGCATATTGCTTTTACCAGAACTTAAATCTCCTAAAACCAAACACTGCAACGCAATTATTACAGTTTGAAACTACTATCCCTTTAACATTTGATTCTGTAGTTTCATAATAGTACCCAGAATTAAGTTATTGGTATTTAGAATTTAGATCAAACCAGTTGCGGCTCGTGAGTATTTAAACAGGTGGGGTCATTTTAAAAATCAATCTGCCTAACTAAACCGGTGTGAAGTTAGCAGCCGATTTTCTGGCAAAAAAATTTCCTTGCCCTTCTTTATTTCTATTGATTTATTTTAATAGAAATACGGTGTAAAGAGTAATTATTATCCTTCTTTAAAACCTTCTAAGAAATACTAATAAAAAAATAAACATTGCAATTTTTGGCTGCCAGAAAATTGGCTGCTAATTTTTTTTATCGTTCACCAATTTTCGAAAAATTCCCTTATTTTCGGAAGCCTCTGGCTATTTGTGTCCTCTTAGTGCCAATTCGAAAGCCCCCACAAAAACAAACACAGTTAATTATTTGATTTAAACGTACCGATTTTTATCAACTTGCTCATTATGTTTAAGCAGTGTATGGCCATATGCTGAATTTAACTGCGTTTTTATATTTATATTCGTGTGTCTTCAATTTATCCCAAATGTGGACAACATCGTTGGTTCCTTTTTTTTACCAAAGTTTCTTTACCACCGAACAAAATACACACAAAACAAAACAACTTGTTTGTTTCTTCACACCCGCATTACCAATTATTTTTTAAGTAGACACTTTTGTTGAATTTACGTGATCGCGTTTTTTGTCCTGCCGTTTGATTTTTCTCTATAGTTAAATCGGGTAACGGCCTGTCCAACTCTTTAATTTGCAGTTTCTGCTGAAATTCCATTGACAAAAATGAATTTCTTAATAAAAAAACTTACACCGTTCACTTTGAAAATAAATATCGGGAAGTTTATTTTAGGAGTGAAAAATTGTCCGCGAAATAGTGTGCGTAAGAAAACTACCGTAGATATGGCCAGAGTGGTTACGCGGAAGAAAAATCAAAACTGATTGATCACCTCATATTTTTAATCGAAAAACTTTCTATATTCCCAAAGCTCCGAACATCATTTTTTTGTTCGTCAGAACTATTTTTCCAAGGCCCCAGAAGAATGTTCGCCCTACTTTTGCATTTCCCAGGAAAAACCCGTCGGTAAATAATCCTCTGCACTCCGGCCCTCGGAAAGTTTCTCCACTAGGAAGGGGAGTTCTTGGGGAAGTCCTAAATTTCCGGTGGGAAAGTATTGCGGCGGCCACCACAGACAAATGCTGCTCAATTTTCCGGAGATTATAATTTTCTCCACTCATATCTGGCCATCAATCACAAGCCTCGGAAATAGTGGGAATGAGAATTCCAATTATTGTGTGTAGCAGGATTTTCTTCTTATTCTTTGCATGAAAAGAGCAAAAAAGTGCTTATAAACGTAGGCCCCAAAAGCTGTCGTTTTCTAAATACGGAGTGGAATCCTTTCTCGAAATGATCACTTTTTCTGAGCAGCAACTTGAATTGGCTTTGTTTGCTCAAAATCCAGTAGTAAACAATAGATTTTTTTTTATGAAAAAACGAATGGGTAATAAAAAAATACTCTCGAATTTACCAAATACCAAGGATAATCTGTACCAAATTTTAAGTTAATATAATTTGTCGTCTTTGAGATATCTACTATTAAAAAACTGTTTAAAACAATACCTACTTTAACACTCTGTATATTTTTTATTAAAAATTTTCGGACCAATGTTTACATGAACTTTTTTGCTCAAAATAAATCACTGTATAATATTGGCTTCCTTAAGATTTTCACGACATAATATTTATTTTTTTGTATGGAAGTACAGTCTAGCGAATAATACACAATTCCTAAATGATGTTTGTCAAAAAGATTTTCGTTTTTAGGCGAAATACATTTCCGAAGGGATAAACATTGTTTATTGTTTAATTGTTTATTTGATTTGATAGTACCAATTTTATATTTAAATTACTGGCTATTTTTCTGTAAAATGAAATGGAGACTTGTTTACGTGTTATTGACACGTGTGTCCTTAGGGAGGCTTCTGGTCCGAAGCTACACACATCAAAAGAATCTAAGGGTCAAGGAAAAAAATTATGAAATAATACACAATTTCCTTTTATTATAGCTTAACTCTAAATAAACTTTTATGTGTGTCAAAATTCTCAAAAGAATTAAGGAATTCTTCAATTTTACATAGCAAATTGCCCAAAAGCACGGGCGTAGCCAGGATTTAGTTTTGGGGGGGGGGGGGTTTAGTTTGAGAAGTAAATAAAACAACAAAAATATACTTACATGAAATTTAATATCTATATATTCATCCGAAAAACTACGACATATTTATAAAGTTCTTAACTTTAAATGAAATGGATAAATTAATTTCGTTCCTCTGCGCTAAATCTAAAACCATTAAAGAAGAAATCTTCGGCGTTTTCTTTTAAATATATCCACTACTTCATCTGCATGAATTTCTGTTCCATAGTGAATGTTCATTAGAGCCAAACCATTAAGTCTGTTTTCACTTGTAGTGTTTCGTAAATAGTTTTTCAGTCTCCTTAGGCTCGAGAAAGACCTTTCTGGGGTAGCAGTGGATACAGGAATGGTAGCCAAGATTTGTAGTAATGTGTAAATATTAGGATAAAGGTTTTTATCGCACATATCTAGGCATTCCAAACTAGATTTCGGGGTAGGCAGTCTTCTTATCAGCATGCAAGGTAGCTGAAGCTTTGATAGCTAAATCCAAATTTGTTTCTTTATTAGAAACCCCTTGACCTTGACTACACCACTTTTTCCAGTAGTCCATACCTTTAGGTTTATCACCCTTCCTTTTTTTCCCCTCCATTTTTCGACAGTAATAATGATTCACGTATCTATCCTTAACAAGGTCATCGAATAACAGTGCACTAAAATTACTCACTTACACGGTACACTTAATTCTCTTCACTATTCGTTCACCACTTTTCACTTTTAGTCGCTTCGAGTTCGCATGGAACAATACTGCCGTAAGCGCGGTCGCGCGCCGCGGCGCCGCTTATATAGCAGCCCAGTAGCCGTCCAGAAACTTTGGCTGCAACTGCGTCTGCCTCTCGTCAAAAGATGGCGCTAGGCGCTACTATTACTACATAATATATTCAAACGTAATAATAATTTAACTCTTCACTCCTCGTATTTTTTCGGTATAATATTAGGTAATATTTTGCTTATTTCGGGGGGGGGGGGGGTTGAACCCCCGAAACCCCCCCCCTTGGCTACGCCCGTGCCCAAAAGAGTATCTGTTCCAAAACGTAACTAAAATTTTGGAAATAAATTACAAATTAGGAAGACAGGCGAATATTCTCATGATGTAGTAAATTTCTTTAAAGTCTCCCACTCCCACACTGCACCATTCAAATAGACCGCGATTTCAAAATTTATGTAAGGTTGGGCCCAATCTGTTCTGGGCGGCTGGGCGCAAATTTATCTCAAGATCCCTTTATAAACGAGTCTGGGTGTGCCCCGCATTTTCTAGCCAAACCTCGTATGGATAAATGTTTTAATAAAACCATCAAATCTTAACTAAGCGCATTATCTATAAACTTCAAAATTTCCATTTTGTTCCCATGTATACCTAATGCGAATATAATGTTGTAGCACGCGAAGAAAGTTGCGTAGAAGTTTGGAGTTTACGTGGGGGAAATAACAAAGACATTTTAATGTATGGGGGTTTAAAAATATTACGAAAAAACAGTCAGGAATGTTTTTTCATTTTATTTTCATGAAGGAATAAATTACCCTTGTAGTAGGCAGGCAGATGGTGTACGGAATCACGTTTTTTGCATTTTTTAGAATGTTCGCTTTAAAAAAAAAACATTCTGTTGAAATGCCACCAAAGTCAGTATAATATCCTCCAAATTAAATCTGTGAAAAATCATATAATATTTTCTGAAGAAAGAAATAGATGGACGTCACAAATTATTGGTCACACCTACCCTGTTAAGTTCTGTGTATCTTAGTTTGCAGTTCGAATCTCCGGGTATATGAACTTCCACCATCAATACCTACTGTATCTAATACGCTTAGGCAAGGGAAGAGAGCGGTCGCCTAACAGCGCCCGCGGCAGTGTTACCGACTGCCACATCGCACGACAGGCCAGTGGCGTAGCATGAAACGCGCCAATATCACAAAAATGTTAAAAATGAAAAGGTAGTTAAATTTGACTTACATGTAATTTGAAATATTGGTAGTTATTTGCAGATAATTTCCGAAATGTAGTGCTAGTGTCAAGTGCTGAAATATATTTATTTGTGGCGATTTCGAATCACTCAAAATAATAGTATATTATACACTTAGGTTGAGAAGTGAGCCATTATTACTATTATTCAACCGAAGTGTATATAGAATTTTTTTTACTACTAACATTGAAATATTGCCATATTTTACATATTTAGCCTGGGAGTTCAGTTGTCAAGCTGATAAAATGAAACTAATTTTTAAATGTCATATAGAAAATTTTTCATTATTACCTAGGTGTTTTTTTATTATCATTATGTACCTAGGGAGAGAAATAAAACTTCTCATTATTGGATTGAGGTAAATAATGGTGATTTCTCAGGTTAGTAGTAAAAAAATAAATAATGCACCATCATGGAAACCAGTCCATATTTTATGAATAATCAATGAAGAAATTTTCAATAAAAACGATGTTAAAAAATAATTATATTGATCCTATTTACAAACAAAACAATGCACTTTATCATACTAAAAGGTAGAAGGAATTTTGAGAAGTTATATTGAGAAAAAATAAAGTTTTAGGGCATATTCAAAGGTAGCTTGTTAAATATTTACCTGTGAAACGAAATTCCCGGCTCTTGCTTTTCACTTCTGCTTTTGCAACCAAACGTTGAACAATGCACCATCGTAAGAGTATATTTCCCCTTAATCACTGTTACTTTTATTTCGAAATTAACTCACAACGTACTGGCTTTGTTTGACACATACAGTGTGTCCGAAATTGGTGATGCATGTATTGCGATCTCGAGAAACGGTTAAATGGGGAAAGTTTGAGATAATTCTGTTTGTAATTGAACGCCGTTTAGTTTGCCACTTTGTGTCTTTTGGTTTTGAAGATATTTTGAAAAAACTGAAATGATGCATTTTAGAAAATTCCCTGTAATTTCTTTATTTATGAAAATTTTTAAATTCTGTAAAAACTTTCTTAGGGCAACTTTTTACGCCTAAAACGCCTGTGTAGTCAGATTTTATTTGCAACGTTTCGGTTTTTTGGAACCATAATTGTTTTTTCATATGGGCGCCATATTGGATTTTTACGGTTTTAAAAAGCCTCTTTTTTTAGCTTTCTAATGATGTATCACACCTAGTAAAAAAAAGTTCACTGTATAAGGAATCAATCAATTACCGAAGCAATTAATTGATCATGGAGTATTATAATGATAGCACACCCGAAGGTGCGGGACAAAGCCACTGGTCTTGATCGGCAAAGGCTCATGCCACAATTACCGAGACTCGCCATCTGCCGTCTCCACGGCACATCGATAGAACAAAAAGGGTGATAGTCGACCATATACAGTATTGTTTCGGGACGGTAATCCCTCATCAGTATGGCTCACCCGACTATCAAGTGGTAGACAAACGTACCTAGACGATAGATTTACTATATAAGGAATCAATCAATTACCAAAGCAATTAATTGATCATGGAGTATTATAATGATAGCACACCCGAAGGTGCGGGACAAAGCCACTGGTCTTGATCGGCAAAGGCTCACGCCACAATTACAGAGACCCGCCATCTGCCGTCTCCACGGCGTCGGTTAACCAACCGAAAACATCGATAGAACAAAAAGAGTGATAGTCGACCATATACAGTACTGATGTAAGGGTAAAAAAACAAAATTACGATTTTGTTAAAAATTTGGCAACGTCGTTACAATAAGGAGCTCATAGTGGATTTAATCTCTAAATTACAATTAATAAGAAAATATCCTTATAATAGTTTCTCCTGTATGAAAATGTTTAGAAATCATAGAAATATCCCTTTTTGAAATCTTAATGCAATTTAGCATGGAATTAAATGTATAAACTGTAAAGAATAATAATAATAGAAATAAAATTATCTAATCTAGTGTTCAAATGCCGCCCATTTTTGCTTCCATACATGACATTTTTTTACCACGTACCTATCTGGTAACACGATGAATTGTGTTACGGTTACCTAATATTGGTAAAAAACTAAAAATTACGATTTTGTTGTAAATTTGGTAACGTCGCAGAATAAAACACTAATTATTATTTTTCAGAATACCCAATTTGATCCAAAAATCATTTAATTGTTATGTACAATAAACAAAAATTCACTAGATAATTTGACGTGATACATTTTTCTATAATATCAGTAGGCTTTGGATTTTAAACAAATGTCAAGTTTAAATCTGCCACAAATGTGAAAGTTTTTCATTTAAACGTGGTTTTTGTTTCGACTCGGGCCTAGTGTGTAGAATGGCGCAAAATTTCTCAAACGAAGAAAAGTTTGATATGTTAGTATCTTATATTAAAAATCAAAGAAATGCGAATAGGGCCGCAGACAATTATTTGGAAGATTATTCGAATAGACGACAACCCAACAAAAGGTATTCCCCAGAAAGCAGAAAAGTCCTCGAACAGCGTACGCAGGATGTTCTGTCCAATATTAACCGTAAAAAATGTCAGAAATGTATGGAAGCAAATGAGCGGCATTTTGAATACTAGCTTACACAATTTTATTTCAGTTATTATATAATTTTATACATTTATACATATAAAGTTTATACATTTAATTCCGCATGTTAAATTGCATTAAGATTTGAAAAAGATTTATCTCTATGATTTCAAAACATTTTCACATAGGAGAAACTATTATAAGGATATTTTCTTATTATCTGTAGTTTAGAGATTAAATCCACTACGAGCTCCTTGAGTTTTATTATTTTATTGTTCGACGTTGCCAAATTTATCACAAAATCGTAATTTTTGTTTTTTTACCCATAAACGAACTTCTTTTTACTACATTAGAAAGCTAAAAAAAGAGGCTTTTCAAAAACGTAAAAATCCAATATGGCGCCCATATGAAAAAACAAAGTTGATGATGATTCCAAAAAACCGAAAAGTTGCAAATGAAATCTGACGTTTTAGGCGTTACAAAGTTGCCCTAAGAAAGTTTTTACAGAATTTAAAAATTTTCATAAATAAAGAAATTACAGGGAATTTTCGAAAATGTATCATTTTAGTCTTTTCAAAATATCTTCAAAACCAAAAGAGATGAAGTCGCAAACTAAATGGCATTCAATTACAAACAAAATTGTCTAAAACTTTCCCCATTTAACCGTTTCTCTATATCTAACAGTTTCCGAGATCGCAATACATGCATCACCAATTTCGGACACACTGTATAAAATGGTATTCTCTAGACTTTGCTAATACGTCTCATTTTAAGTAAGAACATCACATTTTGACGAAGTTCGGACCGGCTCCCAACACTTCTTCCTGTGACATAAAATATTCAAAGGCAGTTATTATTTATTAAGCCAAGATTCTTGAGATATTAGGTATCGAATATCCGTCTTTGTTTTTGGATTTGCGATTTGCGCAATATTGGGAGAATACTAATGGTCGCGGACGAGTTTTTCTCTTGCTAACTCTATTGTGATTAATGCCTGAGAGGTGGGTCGGATACAAAAAAGTATGGGCCGCCGCCGGCAATGTATTATTTATTTCTCTTGAGATAAATTTCCGCTTCCAGAGTGATGGCGATTTTTTCGGGGTGTAGATAATATGCTTTGTGGCATACAACGATGTACCAGGTGTGTCATAACTCTTTTCGTTTCGTATGTTGCTTGGAAATCAAGTACCGCAGGCAAAAATATTATAAAGTAAAATTATTTGCAATTCTGATGGACGCTGTATTAATACTGAATGTCATTTCTGTTACACCCTAGAGGAAAGTATACCCTAATATGAGACAGTTCCCAATACGAGACCCTACACTATCTCCTAAAGTAAGAGCCTCCATCTAGCTGGCAATGTCTCAAACAATCACTAATGGTATAAGTCGCCACAGTGTCTAGCACCTCTAAATTTTTAGGTTAAAACGGCATTGTTTACTTCAACCGTACGTGCACAAACTTTTAAAGAGCTTCGGTTACCGTGTAATTCTGAATAACGTGGTAAGTGTTTAATATATTTTTGTTGCTTGTTGTATTGAATAAAAGTTAATTTATAATTAGAGTAGCATTTAATTACATTTGTTAACGATGGCAAAAAATTCTATGATATGTACATCGGATTCCTAATATGAGACACCCCAGTGTTCCTAATATGAGATATCTCATATAAGCAGACTCGCTTCATCCAATTTATATTCCTAATAACTTGAATAGAGTGTCAAGTGTTATATAATTAAAGAGTTGTATATCTACTGTGTTAAGTTGATATTCATTTAACGTTTTTGAAATAAAAATTATTTTATGGCAAGTAGTGTTTGTGTTAAACCTGGATATGAGACTGTCTCATATTAGGCACCCAATTTTAAAAATTGAAGATTTGACTTTTTCTTCATAATTCTCATTTACGCAACAACTGTTAATATTTGTTAATCCTACATAAACTGTAGTGAAAGTAGAGACTATATTAAACGTATTCGACGTAAGTTTACGCATTGTAATATATTATAGAACAGAATACAGAACAAAATGTAATGTGGTCTCATATTAGGGTACTTCCCTCTATATTCTGGACATTTTCAAGGTAAAATAATACAAAATACCTAACAATGATTTCTCAAAAATGCGATCGGTTGCAAGGCAAGAACAAACAGAAGAGCGGAGGGCCCACGAGAAGAAAAAGGAATTATTAATTCAACCCATATCGGCTTTAATAATGAACAATCTCTGTAATAAGTAAATAATTAATACAATTTATTTTTCTTTGCTTTCATTATAATAAAACCCTTGAGTTATTATTCGTAATTGATTCTATGGGTCTACAATAACTACTGGAATTTGCCCTTAGGGATTTACCTACCTTTCTAATTGTTAATTAATTCCGACGAATTATTCAATGATTTTTGTATTCTTAAAAGTTATGTAGAATGTTCGAGTTTTTTTTGTTTCTACTTCTGGCTAACAATAAACAAATAGTTCTTTACTATAAATAAGCGCTGTCACGGCAGTTTATATTTGACACATATAAATTAACTAAGTAAGTAAAATGACGTAAAATATTTCCACTGAACGCTACAGTAGCAGATACGTAAAATCTGAACATCGAGCTAGTCAAAAGAAATAAAAATTCGTGCAAATACTAACGCTTTCCTCTACTTTTATTGATGCTACCCATTTACGAACGAATGAAGGAGGGAAATGATGTTCCAATTTCAACAACCGAACTCCCGAATAAAACGGCAACATGCTCTGAATACCAAACAGGCGACGCTATTGTTTTAATATCGAACATGAGCTCGCAAGTCTATTATCCAAACTAAGTTCTACCCAGCATCTGGGAAGTTTTAAATCCTGAGACTCTTGCTCGCCAACGAGCCGAGCCTCATTTTGTACGTGATTGATGATGGGTATAAATTACGAAATTATATCTAGTTACCGCTGATCAATTAGAGCTTTTCAAAGGGAACAAGTACACGCATATTTTTGTAACCTGTATTTTTATTAGAAAATCTATTTTCAAAACATACTGTGGCCTTTAGATTATACGGAAAAGATTGATTCTTAATTAGAAGTTGGGAGTAAATACAGATAACAACAGCTTGGAAAAATACATTTTAGAAGTTTTCGATTAAGACCAGTATAAGGAAACAAATAACTAATAATAATAATAATAATAAACAACAACCTGCGTGTGAAGCAAGTCGAGAAGATCGCGAAGTACAGAGACTTAGAAGAACGAATTAGAAGGCAATGGGAAATGGACAACGTTCAGACGATTCCAATCATCGTGTCAACAACTGGTGTCATACCAAAAAGTTTGCTGAGAAACATCAAAGAGCTGGGTCTAACTGATAATCTTTACAGGTCCATGCAGAAAGCGGTACTACTTGCGACAGCCCGAACCGTCAGGAAATTCATGGGGAGTGCAGGAACGTCCAACAACATCAATGTCACCTAAGGCCCGATAACATGGCAAGGGTCTCGTCCGAGCCAGATCCTTACGGTATCCGGGATACCCGGGATCTGAGTGAATGTTCCCCAGAGAGGGAGTGCGAATGCCTTTTGGCTAAGTCGATATAATAATAATAATTCTCACCCTCACAATACTCCAAACTAGGAGTACCCCAGAAGCAACCACATGCTTGTGCGGGGGAGGGGGGCAATTACTATTATTTTGTCTTCGTTGCCATTTGCAATAATAATGATAATAAATGCTCATCTGGAGATGAACTTCCACTAAGAAAAGAAATATTCTTTTGAAAGTTTACTTTGTCGTTTCCAAATACCATTATTTCAAACGGTTATATACTTACTCCTATATTATTCTATGCTACCTGTCCTGACGAATCTTACCATATCCTTCTGGAAAACGCCTTAATCGCCTCGATCGTTTTATGTGTCCCTTCTGTTCACCTGGAACGGAATTGTTACAACTTCAGACTGTAGATTTTCTACCACTCGGCGACACTTTGACTGAAGCATCGAATAACGTTTTCTAATGGCGCTAAGTCATCCAATTTGCGAACGGTCTATATCACTCCCAGGGACAGAATAATGGAGTTATTAAGGCTATTTTTGTGCCAGTAAATAACCCCGGTTTTTTTCATTATACACGCCGCGCTGATGGGCGACTCAACGTCGAAAAATAGTAGAGTAAAATCGGGGAATATGGAATAGTCGGGTAATATGGAATACACCCAAATTTTAGAAACCATCGCGCCATCTGATGTTGGGTATCCAAATTTACATTTCTTAGTACACTGTTGTTCCACTCCTATCAAAGACTTTGGCCCTGCGCGCTTCTATACTGCGCGACATCAGTTATTTGGTTTTTGAGGTTATCAAAGTTTTCGATCAGTGTCGGATCTGAATGTGAAACACGGGTATTTTCATCAAAATAATAACTTTTAACAACAAGGTAAGTGGCAAGTGACATGAGTTGATGTAACTAATGTTAAATCAGCAACAATATGCTTTCCCTTAATTGTTGACAACTGGTTTTTCCTAAGGTGCATCGGGAGGGTAATATGGAATATGGCCAAGCGTATATTCCATTTAACCCGACTTTAATATTAGTTACTAAAAAATAATATATTTTGTGATTTTTCAATAGATTATCTAATATATTTTTAGAAAATAAAATAAATGTGCAGTAGTTTTGGGGATATTTTTGATTTTTTTTAGATCCGATAGCACTATTCCATATTACCCCCCCGCTTTTGATTTACTTGAAAAATGTGCAATTTTCTTAAGTTGCCAATTTTACCTATTTTACGACATTACTGATCAAAACTACTTATTGCAATATATAAGCAATAGACATGAGCATAATATACTCAAAAATGAATAAATTATTTTGTTGATAAATATGTCTTTTCTAAAGAAATATAAATGGTATTCCATATTACCCGATCTTACTCTACACTAATAAAATTGGGGGCTTACGGTATTTAACGGGGGAAGAAAACACCTAAAAGGGGGCAAGAAAATGGCTTCTGAAAAGAAATAAGGTAATAGGTAAATTATCCCATCAAAGAAAAAGAGCTGTGTGTATTTGGGCCAGCTCCATCAGGTACCTATATTATGTAGTAACCTTTATGGACATAATCACTACTCACCCTGTAGAATAGAATATGCATTTAATTATTGAAAATGGTATGAAAACTAGGTAGGACAACGTCACAAGATTTACAAACTAAAATTATTTTAGGAAATATTTTATATTCTAGGACAAAATCTCCCCCACACTATAATCACACCTATTTATCAAATACGTTTTTAATTCTGATTTAAAGATTTTAATGTTTATGTTTTTTTAAAATAATTCACTAGTTTATTAAAGATTTTGATGGAATTATACAGTCCTTGAAAGACAACCTTTGTGGTAGATTGTTGAGTTAATAAAACATCCTTATTCCTTGTGAGATAGCATTGATTAAGTGCACAATCAGGAAAGAAAGGGTTATAATTATAATAAAAAAGAGCCACTTGCAATATACAATGTGTCCCGGATAAGAATGAACAGCATAAGGATCTTGCAAACGGTGAGAGATAGAACAACGGTTAACTGGGGAAAAAGTTGCGCAATTTTGAGGTCAATAAAGTGTTTTTTTTGAAAAAAGTACGTTTTCGATTTTATTTTTTTCTGAAGTTGTTATCATAGATAGGAAAAATGAAAAACACTTTCTTGTGGCACTTTTTTAACGGGCTTTAAGATGGCGTTTTTAGATTTGTTGTAGAACATTTCGTTTTTGAGAAACCATCTTCACCTTTATTTTTTTAAATACGGACCTGGATTATTTTGCAGATTTTTAAAGCACTTTTCATTGCAAATACCATGATGTATGACACGAAATATTTTTAAAATGTTTTGAGACAATTCCTTTTTTTTTTCATTAATTTCTTTTTATTGCAGCCCTGTATTTAATAATAAGAAGTGTAAGTATTAATCAGTATTGTATTTATAACATCTTTTGCCTCTCAAACGAAAACCGTTCGTTATAAAAATATCGAATTAATGTTACAGGAGGAACTATTACAATTGGAAATTACCCAAACAAAAAAAAATATTTGATTGGCTTGAGCAAAAATAATAATAATAAAAAAAAAAACACTAAGAACCCAATCCTCTTGCAACTTTAAAAATCTTCATAATTTTCTAATCTGGAATGCCTACATTAAGATTTTCCAGTCTTTTAAAAGAACGAGATATTGTTTTACTTTGAATACTTTTTTATTACAACTTGAAAACTTTTCTTCAAAACTATTTTATAAGGAGATTTCTATTAAACTTTAAAAAATAATTTGGCCATTTTATTATTCACGTACGAAGGTAGGTACCATAATGTGCAAATTAAAATTTTTGAAATTATTAGCATTAATAAACATTATTTTATAAATTAAATAATATTTGGTTATCAAACTGTTATCAGACTCTTCTTCTTCTGACGTGGATTTGTATTTTGTGGTTCTGTGAATATTGGTCGGCGAGCCAGATTCCAAAGTTCAGGTATGTAATTAAATAATTCCCGTCGATTGCCTGCTAGTGTAAAATACCTTTTAATTTATTGTGCTTACTTTTGGAGAATAAATACCTGATACTATTCCGATCATATCAAACTTATCTAACTAAAGTGTTTTGTGATTACAGTCGATTTCCCGGTCAAGTGTCAATTTGGTCGTTCATCTACCTAACCTTTTTTGTGGTACGAATCACAAACACAAACGGAAATTGATTCAAAATGTTAGTTTTTCATCGTGCATTTTTATTAAGAATTTTCGCGGGTTGTCTATAGAATTCGATAGAACATTCCATAATCTCGAACCCGGATATCGTATACCACAAAAGGTTCTGATTAAGTTCTCGTTCCGAAGACACTTTTCGTTGCGTTCTTGAGGTGCTCGCATCGTGTTTTTGGCTTGGCCACTTTTTCGATTTTTCAACCCTAATTTAGCGCTTTGATCAAGAGTGTATCGTTGAAATTTTACCATTCTTTAATTAATATCTGTTATCTTTCAATTTCATGTGAACTTATCTAATGGAGCCCTGGTTTTCTGGCGTGTAGTCCACGGGCGTAGCCAGGATTTAGTTTGGGGGGGGGGGGGGGGGGTTTAGTTTGAGAAGTAAATAAAACAACAAAAATATACTTACATGAAATTTAATATCTATATATTCATCCGAAAAACTACGACATATTTATAAAGTTCTTAACTTTAAATGAAATGGATAAATTGATTTCGTTCCTCTGCGCTAAATCTAAAACCATTAAAGAAGAAATCTTCGGCTTTTTTCTTTTAAATATATCCACTACTTCATCTGCGTGAATTTCTGTTCCATAGTGAATGTTCATTAGAGCCAAACCATTAAGTCTGTTTTTACTTGTAGTGTTTCGTAAATAGTTTTTCAGTCTCCTTAGGCTCGAGAAAGACCTTTCTGGGGTAGCAGTGGATACAGGAATGGTAGCCAAGATTTGTAGTAATGTGTAAATATTAGGATAAAGGTTTTTATCGCACATATCTAGGCATTCCAAACTAGATTTCGGGGTAGGCAGTCTTCTTATCAGCATGCAAGGTAGCTGAAGCTTTGATAGCTAAATCCAAATTTGTTTCTTTATTAGAAACCCCTTGACCTTGACTACACCACTTTTTCCAGTAGTCCATACCTTTAAGTTTATCACCCTTCCTTTTTTCCCCTCCATTTTTCGACAGTAATAATGATTCTCGTATCTATCCTTAACAAGGTCATCGAATAACAGCGCACTAAAATTACTCACTTACACGGTACACTTAATTTTCTTCACTATTCGTTCACCACTTTTCACTTTTATTCGCTTCGAGTTCGCATGGAACAATACTGCCGTAAGCGCGGTCACGCGCCGCGGCGCCGCTTATATAGCAGCCCAGTAGCCGTCCAGAAACTTCCACGAACTTCCACAAAGTTCCGCTCATTTCGACCGAGGGGCGTGGCGAATAATCGAGAAACAACGCAAAGTGTCCCTACAATACAAAATAGTTCGGCTGCAACTGCGTCTGCCTCTCGTCAAAAGATGGCGCTAGGCGCTACTATTACTACATATATTCTACGCCCGTGGTGTAGTCAACCACGTGTGCCAACCAGGAGTTCAGCTGCAATTCAACCAGCACAGGAGAGGTCCACAGGGGGCTCGAGCGCCGTGGAAGTCCGTGGAAGCCCTGGTGAGTAGATTTTATCTCATTTATCTTTTCTTGTCTCACTCACATGGCCATGACTGTTCTCCTGATTGTGGATTTTAAACCCGACTATGACTGAATTATAATGTTACTATTATACTGTAATAATTAGCTATAAGTATATACCACATACAAACAACATTTTTGTTGTTTCGTGGTTTTTTTTGCTTGTTTATTTACATTATTCTATATTTGCATTATTCTATAACTACTTGTACTTGCTGTAGGTAAATAAACATATTATTATTATTATTATTATTTGTCGTATTTTTTGTACCGTTTTCTCGAGATATCTACTCACTTAGGTTCTACGAACTCGAGCTGTCCTCTGGATTTCGGCCTGGGTTTTGCACCTGGCTATACCGTATCTAAATAATTTTAAACCTTATTAACTTTCAACGATACCTCTCTAGGTCTGATCCCGAAGGAACGTAACGCAGAGTCACCTCAGATTTCTTGCTATTATCATTATATCATTGAATTTTCTCTTTTATCGAACAAAATTTCTTTTTCTTACCCATAGAACATATAAGTGCGTGTCAATATAACTTTTAATCAAAAACAACAAAAATTCTCTTGTCATAGTCTGAGGTTCAGATTTCTTTTTAATATCAAGTTTCAAATTGTATATATCTCATTTTTACAAGTAAATATTTTGCATTATTTTCGCTATCTCTGTGCACATTTTTTTTTAAATTATAAAGATAGCCTAATTAAATTAGTCATACATTGTTGTAACTAAGATAGTTTTACTAACTATACAAGTTTAAAATTATAAGTGAATAGAAACAATATCGCCTATTAGTTGTCGGAAGATTTTCTCGACTTAAGAGATTGGGTACTGCTTGGTTTTCGACTTCACAGATACGGCGAAGCGGTTACACCACATCACCTCCTACCACGTCACAAGCTCTGGTTTGGTCACGTGCAGCTAAGCGACAGATCCACCAGCCACAACAAACACCCACGTCCCAGCTAGTCGGCACTGCAGCGTTGCAGCTATAAGTGGTCTGGTTTGGTTCTCGCATATTGGGCACGGAGTTACATGAATGTGGAGTTGAGGTATTGTGTCGAACTCTATTACTTTTACCAAAGTCGAAAAGACAGAAGCGAGCCGCAGTTAAAATCTCAGTCGGTGGCGATTGCTTAACCTCAATTTTCAAATTTACTTCTGTTTAAATTTTATTTACTTCTGTTTAACTTATGTAACTGTCAGTAGTATAACTTCCTTTTGTAAGGCAAATTAATGCAAACGATTCTCAAGGTGTAATAAAACTTGTTTTTAGAATATTGTGTTTTATTTTACCGCCTCATAACTAGTTCCAAGAGAAAAACTTGCTCTCTGCATCTCGCTCTCTCTATATATTTTTGAGTAACACCTAGTTGTTACAACTGTTAGAAATTGTTCTCATTTCAATATAAGTCTTGAGTTATTTATTATTCATAATTAATTCCTTTGATCGACAATAACTACTACAGTTTATGGGCGTACCTTCTTCTTGACTTGGTATTACTTATTTTGTTATTGTTTCATTGTTTCAGAGGATTATACATTCAATAAAAATATATTATAAAAAGGATTATTTTATTCAAACCATACTACTACAATAACTAACAACCTGCGTTATAAAAATATATATGAAGTGCGATTATTTTTAACTCTAGAACACGCTGTGCCAACAATGACCATCATTTCCGTTACACCCTATATAAAACTGAATAAATGCTACAAAGGTCAGTGTATATCAGGAAATAAGCTAGAGCTGCCTATGAACATACAGGTCTTTTTCTTTGATGAGATAATTTACCTATTATACCATACCGTATTTCTCATTAGAAACCATTTTCTTGCCCTCCGTTTGGATCTTTTCTTCCCCCGTTAAATACCGTAAGCCCCCAATTTTATTAGTGTATTATTTTTCGACGTTGAGTCGCCCATCACCGGCGGCAGACGCGGCGCGTGTAATGAAAAAAAAAAACCGAGAGTTTTACTGTCGCAAAAATAGCCTTAATAACTTTATTATTCTGTCCCTGGGAGTGATATACACCGCTCGCAAATTGGATGACTTAGGGCCAGATGCTGCCGGGCTCCCTTCGAAACCGTTGTTCGATGCTTCAGTCAACGTGTCGCCGAGTGATAAGAAATCTACACGAGGAACGTTCGAAGTTGGAAAAACTCCGTTTCAGGTGAACGGAAGGGACCCATAAAACGGACGAATTGATTAAAAGGGTGTTTTACCGATGGGTAGGGTAAGATTCGTGAGAGGGTATAACCGTTTGGAATAATTTTATTTGGGAAACGTCAGATTTTTATACCGTTAGTAGAAACTGCCTAGAATTGGCACAGTATATTTTTTTAGTTATATATCGCAATTTTTTAATTGAAATCCGAATAATGAAGTGCTAACAATCCAAGGCGTTTTACCAAAAAGTATTTAACTTTGGCGGAACAAAGTTTTTTTAGACATACTTTCGAAGGAAGGTTTTTTTGCTAGTGGAAGTCCATGCCCAGATGAGCATTTATTGTTAGTATCTATGAATAAATATTCATTGGTTAGTATAGTAAAATTATTATAAGAAGTCCTTACTGGGACCGTCAATTGGTAATTTCGAGATCCTAAGTTGGCATCGATGGAGCAAAAAAATGCAATCGGATCAAAAGTTCAGGACAGTAACGAGCCCTTTTGCACAATGAATAACTACTAATGACACGAACAAGAACAACACAGATAACGGTAAAACTCACGAAACGTACAAAACCCGCGAATATTTCCACTGCCCAAACTTTGAACCCTTTTGAACCACAAAATATATATAGGGTTTTTACTTTCACAACACGGAAAACGGAAAAAAATTTGCCTGAGTACGCACTATAGACGCTGCCGCAAGTAGCCGATTTTACCAAAATACCAAAATGAAAGTGTTTCCATGACGTTTGAAATTATTATTAAAATGAGTTCTAGTCATAGCTATTTTTATTTGTAGCAGTATAATCGTGATTGCAATATTGTTTTTTATTTTATTATGTTCTTTTTTTCGTATCACTTGGGTAACTTTTCACATCATATATCAATGAGTGATGTCAGTAACTGGTTGCGATGCATATACCAATGTTATACCCATGGTTAACAGAAAATTCCTAGGGATTTTGTGGAGAATGTCATCTGATAAAATCGGGACTTCTTACAGTAATCGGGGTTTACATTTCCATGGACGACTTTTGATCTAGCGTTTCTGAAATGCATTTTTACAAGGAGTTAATCTTGTCTTACATTGACAATTTCTTCATGAATTAATTCACGAATAAGTTTATGAATAAATTCATGAATTAATTCACGACAAGTTCTATTTTACACTGATTAAGAAATTTATGAATTTTTTTTCACCTTATGTCAGATTCTATCGAATACCAACACAAGAGAATAAATAACAAAATAATTTTTTTGTGCTGCATTTCCCCTATCAGAACATATTTTCTAACCATATACATCTTCATTCAAAGCATCTTTAACTACAGATTAAGTCTAGCTAGAAGAGTAGTTGAAAATGCATTTGGCATTTTAGCCAAACGATTTAGAGTTTTTTTTACTACAATTAATTTGAATGTGGAAAAAGTGCAAACCATAACATTGGCATGTTGCACAATACACAATTTTTGAGACCCGAATGTCCTAGTTCCATCCCAGAAGAGCTTGATAAAGACTATATATTTCAATTTGGAGTTATTTCTCACCAAATATGCTCACCAAGACATGCTTGCGTTGCTGCCAGAGAGAAGTTTCGTGATTATTTCGTGAATGAGGGAGCTGTGCCTTGGCAGCGGAATACATAAATAAAACATATTTTAAGATAAATCATCTAATATATGTATGTGAACATTTCACACACTTTTTATCTAAGTATACTATCTTTAAAATTATGTACTCTCTCCTTCCTCGTCTAATGCCTCAAACAAAAACCAGTATCAAAATATAACCTTCTTTGCGTTCAAATTTTCAGTGTTAGTACTCCTGAAGTTCACGCAAAACTTGACGGAAAATAGAACATGCTCTAATTCGTGAAGTAACTTCATGAAGAAATTCATGAATTAATTCCTTGAAGTATTCATGAAGAAATTGTCGATGTAAAACAGGCTTTAGTGATACAGTGATATACGGGGCGCGATCTATTTTATAGCATTTACTCCGCTCTGCTACTGGTAAAAATACCAGACTTATCAGCAGAAGTCGCCCGTATAAAATTCAAAGGTTTTTATGCGGTCGACGTCAACCTAGTCAAGGAGGCAGCCAATAAGAAAGCGAGTGTAGCGATTTGATTGGTCGTCGTGTCGGAGATCCGCATGGAGCAGGTGTTGACGTGGGACAGTAAGGCCGGTATAACCAGTACCGTGCACGGAAATAAGGTTTGCCCTTTATTTTACTTAAATAAAAATTTTATAATATTATTAAGGGTCGCTCGCCGGTCTTGTTTTACAAAGCAAACGCCGCCCAAGCGTTTTTATGCTGTTCCAAGTATTTACTCCAACCTTTAATTATTAAGAAACAAAGTTTTTTTGTATAATCTAAAGGCCTTAGAAAATACAAAAAGGATTTCCAATAAAAATCAATTATTCAATACCTGTACTTGCTTGCACTCTATAATAAATTAGCGATAACTAGATATAATTTCGGCATTTATACCCATCATCGATCACGACTACAAAATGAGGTTTTGCTTATTGGCGCGCTGGAGTCTCAGGGTTTTAAACTTCCCAGATGCTGGGTAGAACTTAGTTTGCATAACAGACTTACAAGCCCGTGTTCGATATTAAAACAATAGCATCGCCTGCTTGGTATTCAGAGCATGTTGCCGTTTTATTCGGAAGTTCGGTGGTTGAAATTGGTCCCTCGTTCATTCCTTCGTAAATAGGTAGCATCAATAAAAGTACTATCATTTTTGTTACATTCTTATATAAAAAAAGAAAAAAATGCCTTGGATTTATATATTATGGCCTTAAGCAAAGTGAGAGCTGTAATAATGTTATTTGTTCGGAATAATATTTTAACTTTGCGGGTTATATATATATATATATATTTAAAGCAGCTCTTTTTTTATTATAAATATAACTCTTTGTTTCCTAATTCTGCACGAAATCAATGCTACCTCACAAGGAATAAGTATGTTTTATTAACTCAACAATCTACCACAAAGGTTGTCTTTCAAGGACTGTATAATTCCATAAAAATCTTTAATAAACTACCAAATTATTTAAAAAACTTAAATATTAAAATCTTTAAATCAGAATTAAAAAAGTATTTGGTAAATAGGTGTGATTATAGTGTGGGGGAGATTTCGTCCTAGAATAAAAAATAGTTCCTAAAATAGTTTTAGTTTGTAAATCTTGTGACGTTGTCCTACATAGTTTTCATACCATTTTCAATAAATAAATGCATATTCTATTCTATAGGGAGAGTAGTGAATATGCCCATAAAGGTTACTACAAATAGGTACCTGATGGTGCTGGCCCAAATACACACAGCTCTTTTTCTTTGATGAGATAATATACCTATTACCTTATTTCTTTTCAGAAGCCATTTTCTTGTTCCCTTTCAGGTCTTTTCTTCCCCCGTTAAATACCGTAAGCCCCCAATTTTATTAGTGTATTATTTTTTGACGTTGAGCCGCCCATCACCTGCCAGAAGCGCGGCGTGTATAATGAAAAAAACGGAGAGTTTCTCTGGCACAAAAATAGCCTTAATAACTCTATTATTCTGTCCCTGGGAGTGATATAGACCGTTCAGACATTGGATGACTTAGCGCCAGTAGAAAACGTTACTCGATGCTTCAGAGTGTCGCCGAGTACTAGAGAATCTACGGTCTGAAGTTGTAACAATTTCGTTCCAGGTGAACAGAAGGGACACAAAACGATTGAGGCGATGAAGAAGGCGTTTTCCTGAAGGATACGTTAAGATTAGTCAGGATAGGTATATGTACATATAACCGTTTGAAATAATGTTATTTGGAAACGACAAATTTTTACAGTGCAAAATGGAGAAGTATTTGTAGAAACTTTCAAAAGAATGTTTAGTGGAAGTTCATCTCCAGATGAACATTTATTATCATTATTTCGTGTATTTTTCCAAGCTGTTAGGGTCTTTATTTACTACTAATCAATCTTTTTCTTATAATCTAAAGGCCATAGTATGTTTTGAAAATAGATTTCCTAATAAAAATATATAGTTAACAAAAATATAGGTGTAGGTACTTGTTCCTTTTGAAAAGCTCTAATGAATTAGCGGTAACTAGATACCCATCATCAATCAGGGGTACAAAATGAGGCTCTGCTTATTGGTGAACAAGTATCTCAGGATTTTAAAGTTTCCAGATGCTGGGTAGAACTTAGTTTGGATAATAGACTTGCGAGCTCATGTTCGATATTAAAACAATAGCATCGCCTGTTTGGTATTCAGAGCATGTTGCCGTTTTATTCGGGAGTTCGGTCGTTGAAATTGGTACATCATTTCCCTCCTTCATTCGTTCGTAAGTGGGTAGCATCAATAAAAGTAGAGGAAAGCACTTGTTAGATTCGAAACGGAAAACGAATAAAATTGTGTGTATTTTCTGTAGTATTTGCACGAATTTTTATTTCTTTTGACTAGCTCGATGTTCAAATTTTCCGTATCTGCTACTGAAGTGGAAATATTTTACATGATTTTATTTAGATAATATATTTGTTCGGAAATTTGTTTCCAATATACCTACAATTTTAGGAAAACTTAAATATTGAGTAGCGGTATTGAAAACGAATTGTATATTTTCTTGGCAAATAAATATTACCTATATACTTTTCACATTAAGTCATAATCTAGTAAGTATAAATTGCCATGCCAATGTTTATTTAAAGGTAAGCCCTAAGCGCAAATTCTACTAGTTATTGTAGATCCGAAGAATTAATAACGAACAATTGAAAATAAAAAAAAATTAAAAACAAGCTTTTATTTAAGCCATGTACTAAAACGAATAATATAAGATTAGGTTTTCATTAAGATAATTCAATTCCAAATTGCGACAAGTTTTTGCAAACTGAAAAGCTTATCTCGCGAAATGTTGATGAAAGTAGAAACTATTTAATTTTATTGGACAGTGATTGATTGAGAAGCAAGTACCTATTAGCTAAAGTATGCATTTTCTTCTTTACAGTTATATTTCTTTACAATTACAATTATTATCAATAACTGCAGGAGTTTGAACTTACTTTCCTGATTTTTTATCATTTATTTGGTTGTTGTTTAGTAACCTTTTTCTGTTCTCTTTGAAATAAAATTAATTTAGCTTTTTCTTCAAATTAAACAACGCCCTGAAGGTGTCGAGGAAAAGCAGAACAACAACAAAAAAAAAACGCGCAAGGGCCGAAATTTAAATTGTATTTAGAAGCCCCAATTAACGCAATCACATGCCCAATTTCGCTCATCAAAGTGTGCGAAATTAGTCTTGGAATTGGAAGAAACAAAAATTCCCTCCCAACATCAACGTTTAATTAAGCTTTTAAAACTTTTTCGTGTGGGACGGCACTCCGAGGAAATTATAAATGTCGACCTAAAAATGGGGTTTATCATAAATTAATATGCTGTTTAATTTCCAGATTTTTTTGTTAATCGAGTAACGAGCGGAATAATACCCGCGAATAACGAAGCAGATATTGTACCGAGCACAAGGTTTTTTGATTAACGAAAAACAACAGTAGCACATCATGGGTGGAATTATTAATTAAACTAATGCGTTTGAAACGTTTAGAAAAAAATGGTATGTTTAATATATTAATAGAATTAATGTCAATGACACTATTTTAAAACTTATAGCCGCTAAATGTCCTACTAGTTGTAAATCAATTATTCTATTGATTGGTGATCAGCAATGACGTCAAAACCTATCTGACGTCATTGGTGATCAGCAACCAAACACACTTCTCATAGCATTTTAATTACGCAATTAAGTATGCACTCTTGAACAGTTACTGCGCCATCTCTATAAGTTTAACTGTACGGCGTTTCCATTACCATTCAGGCTTTGATTAAAAGTCGATATTCAAGGTTGATTTAAAATTTCACCCATACATTTTCATCGACATTAAGAACGCTTTAAATATCTCTTTTGTACATCAATTTCTTTTCCCTACTACGAAAGAAATACATATAAATAGAATATACTTAATAAAAATCTCGGTATTGACGTGACAAATCATCTATTTGAACATAAAGCTCCCGCTTCGCATTATATACTTCATTTATTTTCCCCACTCTAGAACATTTATTTGTAAGGGACCCTACTTCTTTTTATTAGTGAACTAAATCCGTTTCAATAAGTCTGCCTATTGTCTCTGCCGGTCTTCACATGAATTGTTTGGAAAGAGCGACAATAGTGGTATGGCCAGCTTCTGGGGATGTCCTCAAATTTTCAAACTACTGTAATCAAAACTTGGATGATTGTCTGACTACTATTAATTCGATCAATTTAATTACCAGAATAATTTGTTGGATAATTTTGGTCTTTTCAGATAGATAACTTTGTAATATTAGATAGTTGAATACAATTTTTTTTATAAAAGGAAGCGTTCAGTTTCCTAATACTAAAAGAAGAATATTTCTGAGAACCTAACAGAAAGAAATAAATTCTAAATTGAAGTTTAAGTAGGAATGTATATTTCGTAAAAGTAATAATATGTTTTTTTGTATTGATGAATACATATTGATCTTTAAGGTAAATTTTTGTTTTGAAATATGTATCTAAAAAATGTATAGAGAATGTAAAAAGCTATAAAAAAAATTACCATTTTCTGTATATTGGCATTGAGTAAAGGAAATTCTATCCTTTATTCAATGATATAGGTAAGAACACTGTTTATTCCTTTAATCAATTATGAAAGTAATTTTCTTGATTGGAAACTTCCATAGGCAGAACATGATGAATCAGCGCCAGGGAACCTTTATTGAAGAAAATCCGTAATTTCATATAACCCAAACCACAGACTAAAAGCTATTTATTCTGTGCCCAAACTGATAAAAATAACAGAAGAAACATAATCTTCCTACATACCTACACCTGTTCATAATGGAAATACTCCTATCTAGATACTTCGAATGGAAACCATTAGATATAAGTTCGCATATTTACATTTTGTAAACGTGATAGTTTGAATTTAGCAAACAAACCTTCATTCGTTGATTGGAAATGGGTACGAAACAAATGCAATTAAATAAATCCTTACATAAAAAGCTGGTTATTGAGCTGTTTGAACAAGACGTTAGCCTCTTATTGTTTCATTTCTTTGAACTCCATGATATTCTTTGTTTGTACAGAAGCCATATCCTTCTTTTCATTAAAATACATAAATCCGATGTAATATGCCAGCCTCTTGTCTCTTCCGGACTTCACATGCATTGTTTGCAAACGACGACATGGTAAGATGACGTATATAGTTAGCTGGCTTTAAACTAAGACTCAAGCTTCTGGGGGTGTTCTCAAATTTTCAGTCAAAGTACTTTAATTAGAACTTCGACGACGTCTTGGCTTCTATTAATTCAATCAATCTAATTGCTATAATGATTTGTTGATTAATTCTGTGCCTTGGGTTAATTTTGTAATATAAGATGATTGCCATGCAAGTTTTGTATAAAAGGAACCGTTTAATTTCCTAATACTGGAAGAGGAATATTTTTGAAGGGCTAATAGAAATAAGATGTACTTATAGTTATGTAAGTTTTGTATGGATGAAATCAGAGAAATAAGCTCTTAAAAAGCATTAGGAATATTATGTTTGATTTGTTTTCAAATATACCGAGCAAATGGTATATAAAAAATATTTTTGTAGCTCTAAAATTAAATAAATTTTACTCCTCCTTTTTAAAATCATGAAAATCCTATATTCGCAAATATTGCTACATATATTATATTTCAAATGCATGCCATTATATTTTCGCATATTTTTATTTGGGAGTTTACCGAACAAACGTTCCTATTAGATCGATGTTCAATGTTGATTTAAAATTCTATCCACGGATTTTCATTCACATTCTGACTGCATGGTTTCAATATCTCTTTTGTTCATCAATTTCTTTTCGCTGGTACGAAAGAAATGCAAATAGCAAATCCTTCACAAAAAGCGCACCATTGACGTGACAAGACATCTATTTGAACACTCCGTGACATTTATTTGTACCTATATAGAAGCCATTTTATTAAGAGACCTAAATCCCATACAATATTCATCCTATTGTCTCTGTCTTGAAAATGTGAATGAAAATGTAGGGGATAATGAAATGTTGGTTATTAAGTTTTTCGTGATATACAGTGTGACCCATTTGTTTTGGGGTCAGTCTGTAAAAAGTGTATCAATCGTGCGATTTGGCTGATTTTTTTTTTAAATTGTAGAGCTCGATGAACTGCACATTTTGAACAAAAATTGCCTGGTTCGCATAAAATCCAAAGCCTACTATGACCGTTTTTATGAGCAAAATTTTAAGAAACCATATTAGCGTTTTTTTTTGAAAAAATCTGTGTGCGCCAATGGATTGAGCACCCCTCGAAATGGGTATGTACAAAATTTCATCAAAATATTTCAAGTAATAACGATTTTGTAGAAAAATTAAAAATGCAGCCAAGGTACGTCTTTATTTTCAAAAATTCAAAGTTGGCCATGGAAAATAATTGAATTGTTTACTTTTATTAAGTGTCAAACTGTCTAAATTGAGTTCAGAAATTGTTTGTGCTCAATACAATTAATTATCATAATTATGGTATATTTAAGCATAAGAGACAAAATAGAAATTGTTCGACTCGTGGGCGACAACGAGCGCTCGGCAGCAGAAGCTGCGGCGGAATTTAACAATAGACACCCAGGTAGATCAGTGAGTCGAAGTACTGTACAACGTATAAACAATATTTTTGATGAAACTGGATCGATTTCTAAAAATTTATTAAAAACTAGGCAAAATGGACGCCGTGGACTTGTTGAAAATAACAATCAAATTCTGCAATACTTTAGTGACAATCCTCGAAATAGTGTTCGAACGGCTAGTTTAGACCTTCATATACCCAGAGAGAGTATAAGGAGATGTTTGAGACAAAACAAAATAAAACCGTTTAAGCCAAAATTTTTGCACACCCTGGAACCAGGAGATGAGGAGAGAAGATTAGAATTTTGCTATTGGCTGCAAGGTGAATATCTCCATAATGGCAACTTTTTAAATGAAATTTTATTCACCGACGAAGCCACGTTTACTACAAATGGTGTAGTATCAAGTCAAAACTGCCGTCACTGGTCAGCTGAAAATCCAGAGTTTATAATAAATGCAAGGAGACAATATTCACAAAAAATTAACGTTTGGTGTGGAATACTACGCGACAGAATAATTGGCCCATTTTTCTTTGAAGGGAATTTGAATGCGGCTGGCTTCTTGAATTTTCTAGAAATTGAATTTAGAAATGCTTTCGATGAGTTACCATTAAGATACCGTTTAAATTTAAAGTTACAGTTAGATGGCAGTCCTATTCACAATGCTCGTTTAATCAGAAACTGGCTAGATAATAATTTTGAAAACTGTTGGATAGGGCGAAATAGTCCTTTCTGTGAGTGGCCACCGAGATCTCCGGACTTAACTCCTTTAGATTTTTTTCTTTGGGGTACACTTAAGCAAAATGTTTATAAGTCAAGACCCCATAATTTACAAGAACTGCAAGCTAGGATAAACCGTAGTTGTGAGGAAATTACTCCACAGCAAATACGAAATGTAATTTTGAATGTACGCAAGAGGAACGACAAATGCATTGTAGAAAATGGAGGCTTGGTAGAAGTTACAAAAATTTTATAATTTTAATTGTTTTTATGTTTTGTGTTTATAAGCATAAGGTTGTATTATTACAATTCAATTATTTTCCATGGCCAACTTTGAATTTTTGAAAATAAAGACGTACCTTGGCTGCATTTTTAATTTTTCTACAAAATCGTTATTACTTGAAATATTTTGATGAAATTTTGTACATACCCATTTCGAGGGGTGCTCAATCCATTGGCGCACACAGATTTTTTCAAAAAAAAACGCTAATATGGTTTCTTAAAATTTTGCTCATAAAAACGGTCATAGTAGGCTTTGGATTTTATGCGAACCAGGCAATTTTTGTTTAAAATGTGCAGTTCATCGAGCTCTACAATTTAAAAAAAAAATCAGCCAAATCGCACGATTGATACACTTTTTACAGACTGACCCCAAAACAAATGGGTCACACTGTATAGTAGTTTGTAAGACAAGAGGGGTAAGTATGTGTATTTTTTACGTGTAATATCTGCCAAACGAACATTTGGATAAAGGGTGAAATTTAAATTTTAATAGGAGATCGAAAATTCAATTCGTCGAGACAGTTTTAAATACGAATCACGAATCAAAGTGTGTGATCGGGGCCCACGGAAACTTTTCCGTGGGCCCCGGTGTGATGCAAGATGCTATAAAATTTATGCATGTCAGTACCGAAAGGGATTATTTGCTAATAATTGAAAAAAACATAATGATTTTGGTAGCATGTTTAACCGAAAATACAAAAGGCTTGATTTTTAAAGCTCCGTCGGAATTGGGAGGCTTATATAAGATGTCGCTTTTTTACACTAATAAAACAAGAAGCTTTCTGACAATATTATGTGGTTTTTATCGACGCATTTCGGGCCATTTACTAATAGCTTTTTTAAGGATTTCCAACTAAGTTAATGGAAACTTTTACTGTAGCGAAGCCACGTGGAACGCCTGTGATTTTTAGAAGCTTCCAAAACAAGTTTTTCTTTCCAGACGTGCAGGCCCTAAAAACATTAAACAACAATGTACTTTTATTGTCCCCTTTTCAGAACAGAATTTTTACAGATCCGAATAATCTCAATTATAGTAGGTATTGCTAAGGTTGAAAAGCATAAAAAACTCTAAGCGCCTTCATCACAGGATATATTATACAGGGTGTCCGGAAATTAGGTGCACAAAATTGGAGGGGTGGTAGTACTCGCGAAAATAATGCCACAAGTTCATATAACACTTTTCCGAAAACTCGATATTAACCGAGTTACATAACCTCAAAACTACTTTTTCCAAAACAATATTTTGAGATAACTTTTCTCCTAGTCAATATATTTTTTTCAAATTTGGTACACTTATTACACATAATAGGGTGGACTATCGTGATAAATTTCATAATAATTGGTCGGCCATAAAGGCCGTAACACCATGTGCATGTGTACCTACAAATTTTGCTAGAACTTTTTTATTTTCCAATTTTTTTAAATTATTATTTATTATTAAATAGCGTTAAAAAATCTTACAAAAAGGTACTCTTGTCTCAATTCGATAAAGTTTACCGTTTCGAAGAAAATCGCATTTAAAAAGGAGAAGGTTTTCTAGAAATACGCGATAAACGCCCACATGATCAAAGCTGACCTTGGAATTTTCGACCTTTGGCGATTTACTATGACTTGATTGGTCATCCTGAGAATGTATGTGATAATTTAAAGGGGGGAAAATACACCTGGAAAAAATTAACAATAATTTATTTATTTGGTCAGGAACAATAAAAAAAATAAGAACAACAATAACAATTAATTAATAATAAAAATAAATCATTTATAGCAAAGCTTCAAACTGTTGTCCTTCCATTTCTAAGCACAACTCGAGTCTTCTTAATAAAAATGATGATGACTTTTGCCTTTAGATAATATTATTATTAATTTTTTGCGTAAAAGTCTCTACTTTTATAAAAATCAAGTCGCCTCTGGAAACAAAAAAAGAGCAGAAAATCAGCATTCACAGTTTGACAACTGTCAAGTTATTAGAAGCATTATTTTATTGATAGAATTTAAAAGGGGCTATTAGCATGGATGATTACTATACAAACGCAGAATTACGAGACATGCAAAAAAAACTTTACTATTCTAAAAATTAATTTTGCTATATAAAACCCAAAATTTTCTATAGCCCGGACCTGACCGTGCCAACGCAATGGGCAAGTTCTACTCTGTCCAAACTACAGTCGGCGTGGCCAATGTGCAGAAGCCAACGGCGGAGAGTTCATTTCCTATGCGCGAGAGGGGAAATTCGAACCGCGACAACAAAGGCGCCGAAAGCAAGTGCCACTTCTGATTCGTATTTTTTCTGGGATTCTACACCGAGATGCATTGTAATCTGCCGCTCAACGTATAAAGGCAAATTCTCTGCTGGGGTGGTTTGCTGAGATAACACGCTAGCCAGGTGACCCGAGCTCGTTAAGGGACCTCAGGGCCAATCTGGGGGTCTTTCAAAAGAGAAACAAGTGCATTTCAACAGGGCCTCGGCGAAAATTCGCGAATGCCTGCTCGTTACTGTCTACTGCTTTGATCAATGGGGTTTAATATGTGGCCCACACGAACGTTTGGCAAGTCAAATTTGGCTTGAAATGGGACATAGTTCAAGGAAGCGCATAGTTTTGCGTAAACCTGCTATGCAGCGTGGGTGCCAGACAGAAAGGAATTGTTGCGCTTGGAAAGGCGATCGAGACAAATCATATGAGACATGAAGGTGGATTTTACCTTCTTCCTTCGTTTGTGTCCGTTTGGAATCGCCACAGACCTTTCCTTTATAAAAAGAAAATTACCTTGGCCAAATTTTGTCGAAGGACTTTTTTCAATATTTATTTTTAGTTTTTAGAATTTTTCAAGAAACTGAAAATATCGTTGTAGGTCGGGTCGGGCATTTAGAAACTTTTTGTATCTTGTAAAATTTTAACATTTCGCTTAACTTGTGTACAACAAAAAAAATAAAATGTAGCAACATGATCTAAACAAACATCAACAATGAGCAAATAATTTTATGTATTACGCTTATGTTAGTTTGCCATTTTGGCTTTTCACATAATTATTTAATTATTCAATGAAATAATACAAATTGGACAATATAAAAAATATGGGCTTTTTGTTAACAGCGAAATGTCGCATATTTTTAAATTTTATAGCGTGACTTGAAAAACAATAGCAAGCAGTTTTGACCACAGAATTCATAAACCTTTTTCGGTAACTCTCAAAAATATCTCAAAAAGTAGACCATAGATCTTGAATGTGTTTCTATATACACGCTAGCCCATCAGAAAGGCTTTTTTTATTTGAAATATAGTTCTCCGAAAAATGCATACTTATTTGTCAATATAATTTATTTAGTAATATATTTAGTATAACCATTGAGTAAAGGAATATCCTTTACTCAATGGTATAACTTATAAATGCAATACACCTCAAAATACTCCAATTTTTTTCTTTCAAATAAAGTTATCCGAAAAATGCATATTTATATATTTGTCAATAAAATTTATCTAGTAATTTTAGATTATTCATTTCGTAATTTGCATACTCTTTATTAAGGGCTCATTGCATAGAATACTATTATGCCTAATAAGCGAGATTCATGAATCAATAATAGCGGTACTGGTGTCATCTAGCGAGTAGGTATAGTTCAGAAGTGACACTTTTTTACACAAATTACTTTCGGAAACAGCAACTAAGTTAAAATTATCTATATCGAATAAAGCCAGTCTCCCCTACCGATACGTGATTAGAACTGTCAATTATTAGCGAGAGACATCAATACCGAAACACCACAAGTCGAAATAGTTCAGTTTACTCCCAAAACAAAGTCTGCCGAAACAAAGTTCGTCAGTAGTTAGTATTCCTTTTAGGTACGACCAAGCCACCTCGGAGATCTTAATCGCACCTATTCAGCTATTTAACAGTGGGACATCACTGGACCTAAGCTGACGTAGCTTCATGTAAATAACATGGAGGTAGCGTTTTATATCGGAATTGTGTATCCCTTAGGAGAGCGCACATAAAAGCGCCGGTATAGAATATATCAAAGCAAAAAGAACCCAGTTTTCAGTTGTAAATCAAAAGGATGTATACATCATCTTGGTCTTGGGTGTCGTATAAATATGTAAATGTTTAGGCAAAATTGCTTCTTTGATGGAGATGCTTTGATTTTGTGTATTTGTTGTTCATTTATGATAAAGGAAATAAATGACAGGTCACAAAGGACAGCACAAACTTTTTTAATACTATGTTTGGGCAAATAGTGACATATTTTGATTCTTTACTTTTTTCTTGTTTATATTTTTTAAGAAAAATCAAGTTTTGGGCATAATTTCATTTCCTAACTATAGTAAGGGCAGAATGTAAAGGCGAAGTCGGCAATAAATCATCAAAGAGAGAGCGCTATATCTATTGCTTTACTTGCACTCGCACAATTACACTCATGTTTCCTCCTCCAATTTGTATTCGACGTACGTCTTAAAGTTCGCTAAGCACCTTTCATGAAAGGAAGAGAGATAGAAAACCTAGTACTTGTCTTGTATTACTAGTTGATTGTTTAAGGCAGGCAGGGTCGGCCTAGAATAAATTATCGCTTTACTACCTGATGTGAACGGACGGATTAAAAATTTGTACTTAGGTACCTGTTGTAATTTCATTTGTAATTTTTGAAGATTAATTCCGTAATTTTGACTGGCAATTAAAAGATAATGATCCTGAAATTCAAAGTAGGTAATGGTTAAGCAAAAAAGCAAAAAATATATATATTTATATTTACAAATTAAATATCAACATAAAATAAACTTTACATAGTCAGAAGTCAGTATATACATAATAAATAAATAATAATAATATATATTTAATTCGTTATGAATTTTAGTCAGAATATAAAATGCTATCATCCGAATAAGAATCGTCATTTAAATTAATAATAATTGGGTCTATGTCAACGTCGAATATCTTTTCTTTTTCCCAATAATCCTTAATAACGTTCTCGGTGTGTTTTATACAACTGGACCAGTTTTCTTTAGTGACTTCCTGGAGAGCTTCTTTCCAAATAGACATTACCGTGTCATCATCATTATGCATTGCCTCAGATACAATTTTCTTATTAAAAAAAGTTTTGCATTGGGCCCATATCAATTCTATTTAAATATACAATGATATGGGGGAAGCCTCAACACTTGATGTCCCATTTTATTAATTATATTGTCAGACGCATAAGGCAACTTGGATTTATAATTTTTAACGATCTGGAGAAACTCACATTTAAGGGAATTTTCAGGAAAATATTTTTTTTTTATTTCGAAGCCAGTTAATTATTTCTTATTTTTTTGTGGCTGTATTGGGCACATTTTCACACAGCCTGGAATGGTATTTTGCATTGTCCATTATAATTAAAGAAGGGTTTTCAAGTTTCGGCAATAGTTTCTCCTCCAACCATTTTTCAAACATTTCGGCGTTCATATTATCGTGGTAGTCTGCACTTTTATTTTTAGTTGAAAATATAAGCTCAGCGCCATCAATAAATCCGTCCTTATTACCGGCATGAACAATTATAGACCTTTTGCCATCATTCGCTTTTTTGTTGTACACACATTTTGGATTTTTGTCGTGCCAAGTTCTCATATTCGCGCCGTGTTGAAAAATCCAGGTCTCGTCTAAAAGCACTACGTCTAGAGGGCAGCTTGAAAATAAATTGGATGTATATTGTCGTAGAAATTGAACTCTTTTTGATGCTATATCTGGCTTTTCCATTAAGTATTGTCTTCCATCGTTTATTTTGTACTTAAATTCAAGATTCCTCAAAATTACACTTAACGTTGATTTGCTGCAGCTCAAAATTCCCTTTTTTTCCAGTTCTTCGCATATTTTTTCCCTAGTTAAGTGTTGCTTGTTAGTTGTCATGTCATAAATCAAACTTCTTATTTCTCCTTTATCCGATTCTGTCAAATCTTTAGTTTTCGGGGCTGCTTTACTTTTAGTGTGTACCATTTTAATATGTATAATGCATTCTTGCCTAATTCGTGAATTGGTCCTTGTACTAATCTGTAACGCCTCCTATGTACATTGAAGTACCGATAAATTTTCACGTGTGTTCCCTTTTTTCTTGGAAATATTTCACCACATTTAATATTAATTTTCTACTTTGGGCACTGAATACTCCACGCTGCATTGTTATTACAGGAAGTCTATCATCAAAATAAACCAAATATTTAATTACTGCCCTGTTTTATAGGAGTACTCCCATTGGAATATATTATCTTTATTAACATAATGTATCAGACAAGGACAGAGCAGTAAAAAGTTGGTCGCGGTTCTTTAAGCTGAACCCCTCGCTCCAAAACATAAGGGAGAGCAGGTAGGAAAATCATAGCCCATCTCTATCGATTTTATGGCCGACTTCGCCTTTACATTCTGCCCTTACTTTAGATTCCTGTTGTTCACGTGTTCCTACATGCAACAGCACATCCTTGTAACTACTAGGTTTTTTGAAAACTGGTATCAAAATTCCGTTATAATAATATTTATCAAGTTATGATTGTTAAATTTGAAACAGGTTAAAAGCGATATAAATAGAGGAAGTGTTCCCAAAACGACCCAATTTTTCTCCCTTTCAGACACCCCCTGTGTACCCTTGAAAATTCATCCGCACCGGGGGCCAGGGCCGGCTTAATAACAAAGAATGCCTTCATAAATTTATTAATGATCCCCATAACTCTTTCGCTTGCGTTGATCCTAAGGTATACAAAAACAGCGCGAATACGAAATCACGGAATTTTGTATCCATTTACTGGGAGCTCATCCAGAAAGTCCCATTATTCCACGTGACGAGATCTGTCATACGAAATGAAGTCGATAAAATTGTCTGAAAACAGGGAATTACCCTAATCTCGGGTGGTCCGTAAAAAATGACGGGTCGCCACCCCTACAAGGCCATTAAAAGTATTTCACAACCTCCCTCCCCACCCCGTGACAAATGTAAAAAATTGAGGTTTGCGGGGCGGTGAGCAAAATATTTTACACTCGCAAAATGATTGAGGTTTTATTATTTTTTATTAATTCTTTATTTAATCTTCATTCCCATTTAGCATTGTCTACCTTCATTTTGAATCTACAATACGCAATAAAATTATAACCCAGTCGGGCTAAAATGGTAACGAGAAAAAGAATGATCGAAAAACAGCTCAAGTGGTGCCTTTTGTAACATACGTAGAAAATTAAAAATAAAAAACCTTTTTAAAAACAAGCTTTTATTCAAGACATGTACTAAAACGAATAAAATAAGTTTAGGTTTTCGTTAAGATAATTCAATTCCAAATTGCGACAAGTTTTTGCAAATTGAAAAGCTTGTCGCGCCAATTAATTTTATTGGACAGTGATTGGTTGATAAGCAAGTACCTATTTGCCAATGTAGGTATGCATTTTTTATTTACAATTCGCGCGACAAGCTTTTCAATTTGCAAAAACTTGTCGCAATTTGGAATTGAATTATCTTAACGAAAACCTAAACTTATTTTATTCGTTTTAGTAGGTACACGGCTTAAATAAAAGCTTGTTTTTAAAAAGTTTATTTTTATTTTCAATTTTATTTTGTGCTTTTTAGTATCTACCTATTTGATTCCCTTGTCAGGAGGGTGGTAAAGAAATTTAGTCCGCCATCTTGGGGCGGCCGCCATATTGGATTTCGTATGAAGTCATTCGCCTTATTGTTTTCTACCCATCGAGCCCTTTCATTTGATACCCATGTTGGGTATCAAATAGGTAATCCGCCATCTTGGAGCGGCGGCCATATTTAATGTAGTGTGATGTCACTAACTTTATCGTTTTCTACTCTTCAAGCCCTTTCGTTTGATACCTACCCATATTAAGGGGGTTGAAAAGAAAATTTAATCCGCCATCTTTGAGCGGCGGCCATATTGAATTTAGTGTGATGTTACTAACTTTATCGTTTTTGTCGATTGACAAAATGAAAATATACATCATCCGCCATCTTGGAGCGGTGGTCATTTTGAATGTATTACAATATTTAGTATTGCATATTGTATTGTCGCCGGAACTAAAGGTGTATCCAAATTTCAGCTCAATCGGATGTCAGGAAGTCGTTCTAATTCAGCTGGCAAAATTCGACCCAAACTAACAGGTAAAGTTAAATAAAAGCTTGTAAATAATATGTTTAGCTGATTCTCCACCACAAAAACCAAATCAGTGCCAAATTTCAGTTCAGCTGCTTGATTTTTTTTGTAAGAAATAGCCATAATTCAATTTCAAAAAAATAGTTTCAACGCCCTGTATCTCTTAAACAAACCACATTTTTTTGTATAATGCATATGTTGATCCGTCTATCTCCGACTTCGGGATTTTCCACTATCATTGAATCACCCTGTATACAGCGAAACCATTTGTGATTCGGTGTCAGTTAGTATATAAATTTACTTCGTGTTCAGCAGACGCTTATGACTAGACGAAGCGTAAAAATGATAAGTTTGAGAAAATATACGACTGGCATCCAACTAGCACAGGATTAACTTTCCAGAAACAATTCGTCGGATAATATCTCTTGGCTGTCTGGGAATAGGTCGTTTTATACCTGGAATGGGAAACTTATATGTGTCTAGAGGAATTTCTAATAAAAATATTATGTAATATATCTCCGAAATTAAATTTGTAAGGATGGCCAGAACAAGAAAAAGAAGAATTCTGGAGGATAACCAACGGGTCTGTTGAAGCACATTCCATTAGAAATATTCCAAATATTCACTTCTTTGCCTATAAAATTTATAACTGCCCTTAGGAGTTATTACTCGACTCGCCATTGTTGCGATAGCCTAGATTTGGTACGCTACAAAGTTTAATTTTATGCAGAAATTATCGGCATACTTGATGTTTATTTAAATTTTGATTGATTAACTGAATTTTACAGCAGAGCTGTTTGGAAATGCTCTCTAGGTATTCTGCATTCTTTTGATGATAGTAATTTATTAACAGAGAGTGAATTTATATCAATGGGCCTTTTTCACACTATTTTATAATAACTGCATCATGAATTAGGAATGCTGAAAATAGAGCCCAAAAACATTTTTGTTTCCGATTTTTTGCGACCGGTAAAAGATGCTAAAATTAAATAATTTGTAGGGACGCCGATTAATTCAATATTATAGCGTTGTTGTCAACGTCTTGCTGTTGTATCTGGTTTTCAGGTTTTTGAGTTGTCAAAAAATTTCATATATACACAGAAAATATAGTTCCACAACAGAAAGCTCCTTAACCTACATGAAAGTACTGAACATGTTCTATCTATGTTTAAGCATACAAATTACCCAACTTTTTTATTTTAGAAAAAAGCTAGAAATGGAAACTAACCATACAAAATCTACAACAACTGTAGAAGATTAGCTTGCATCTTGCATCGTTGAGTGAGGACGCTTGCATATAGGATCCTAATATGTGGGGGTCGTCATGCCACTTTGTTATTTGTTACGGCAAGGCCTGTATTTATGTACTTTTTTGAGTTTAACGGAATATTACAAATTAATTTTGCCCCATGTTAAGAAAAAACGTTTCAAATAAAAATAAAACTGTACGAATGTTTTTAGATTCATGTGTTTTGTAAAAAAGTCTTTTGATAAATTCGAAAAGTGCCGTTCTAAAAATCAAAGGAGGTGGTAAATTTCTTAATTGTGTCTTGTAATTTCCTCCAGTACCGAAAGAAACCTCGAAATTCCGATATTTAACCAAATTTCCCGACTCCCGATTTTCAAGTTTCGAGAAACGGCGGGACGGCTGTAGAATTAGCGAAATTGACGGGAAATCCTGAGGAACCGCTCTTAGAAATTGCGAGTTTTTTCTAATTTTTTGATTTTTCGGGGGCACCGGAAGCATTTGCAGCTCACCTGAAGACTTGAGGGAAGCTTTAAAAATTCCGACCTCAGAGCCCCGAGCCGAAATAAGTCAGCTGTGGCTAAGCGAAAAAGGGCAATTTCTGACAGTTTTCGGACTTTGGCTTTTAGGTGACGGGAACTGCCAACCAACCACGTAAAAAAGATGCGTCCCACCTGCGTTGGTCTTTTTTTTTTTCGCCGAAAATCCTTAATAACTCGAAAACGGGAAATAATTTACCTGAAAAAGTTTCGTTAAATATGTTGACCCGTTCTCCGGCCGTCTCGCCGTACCGTCAGATCTCCCGAAAAACGCGTTTGAAAAATTTGTTTCCTGTGCATCAAGCGGTATATGGCACTGGCTGTATAGCGGGACTTCGCACACAACTCACGTCCCCGAGGTCCTGATTTGCCCCCGTCTTTCGCGCCGTATTTAACAGCGGAGGATTTTCGGGGCCCCGAAAATATATGCCTATCGGACTTCTAAACGAGCAAGGGACCCTTTTTTTATTGTTGCTCCATGGGCCTTTTTTCCTATTTTGTTCTATAATCATACGAGAGTAGATTTGCCTAAAAATTAACCACAACTTCTTTAAATAACAATGATCGGGCCCATATTATCTGAGGCAATCTATATACTCGCTTCAAGTAAAGAAATATACTGTCTATACATTTTACATAACATCTTATTCTATAATCTTATGAGAGTTGAAATCATGCGGCCGGCTCTCATACTAGTGATATTCTTTTGATTAAAACAAATATTTTAGTTATTGTATTTTTATCACAAGATACACAAATTCAATTTAAATAAATTTTGTATAAAATTTTAAAACAGAATATTTCAAAAACTGAAAATAGTAACGATACAAAGTTTTATATCATTGATTGCCTTTATCAGCAGATTTCAAAGAATGAAAAAATATATAGGGTGTTTGCGAAACACTCTGTATAAAATTTCTTACTAACCCAGCATAAAAGTCCCTACAACTTTTATCTAAAGCTTTTCTCTCCCACAAAATAAAAAAAGTTATATATAGGGGTAAATTAGCGGGTAGGTAGGTAGCGTAAAAATCACTAATGCTTAGTCAACTGCGAGATAATAATAGAGTTCTTGACAGTTGAAATTTTCCAATTGGTTTTTGATTTATGTAAAGAAAGGATGGTGGGAGTTTTCTGTAAATTTAACAATTAATTCCCATCACATTTACTTTCCAAGTTTGTGTGTTTTACAGCTTCCCCAGTCCCCACAATCAAGTTCTTCAAAAAGATGCTATTCAAATAAATTGTTTTCGGGAAGGAAAAGTAATTAAGGGCCATAATGGTAAGTAAATATTGCCTCATTTATCAAGTAGCTCTGGGCGAACTTTTACTTTTAGGTTTGTATAATGTGGACTCTAATAAACCTATCATTTATAAAACAGAATTTTGCGAAAAGTGCTCCGTTAAAACCTACGCCGTACGCCTATAATATGCTTCAGTTGAACTCAACGATTTTGGTTTATGCCACAAACGGAAAAAGTTTTGGGGGTTAGTTTGATAGCCGGCAAACAAATTTTGTATTATTGGGCAGAGGACTGAAAATATTCAGCAGGAGGGTTTCATTTGAAAGGTTTTTCAAAAAGCCCGTTCACTGTTTGAAATGCGAAATAAATGGGAAAAAAGAGCATAGGCCTCTGTAATATCTACAAAGCGAGGATTTTATCAATAGGTATGGAAAAGTTATTTGTCCATAATCAATTTATCAAAATAATGGTTTGTGCATAACCTACTCGCAATATTGAGAGAACCGAGAACCGTTTTGGGACGGTCCTTAAAATTATACGCGAACATAGTGACTATCACTATACTAACCTGAACAACGCAAATAAAATAACTTACATTTTCTGCTATCAAGTGTGCTTGAGCCAAGTATTATCGTCGATGGAGGAAGGAATCCTCGATCAACGGTATTATCAAGTGCAGCAAAAATAATGTAGGCATGGACATTTTTCCAAGTATTATTCAATTGAAGTTTAAATTTCGGGTTGTGCACAAAGTATAGTGTTCAACTCATTAAGCAATGCATATAGTGCAATTCTGAGAACCGAGCGATCAACTATAATGAGCTAGTATGATTAAATTTTAAAAATTAATTGCAATAATAAAATAAAAATTTTCTTGGGATTCGACCGAATAAAACAATATTTATTAAAAAACTTTTTCACTACGTACGTTTCGGCTCAGCGGCCATCCTCAGGTACAATTCTACATCGAGTAATTTGCTAAAAAAGGGTTAATGAATGCTTAAAAGATTTTTCACTATATAAATAAAAACAATTAAAAATTAATTTTTAAAATTTTTAAAATACAAGAATTCTCATCAGTCAAAAGAAAAACATTCCAAATTAACAATGTCTAAACCATATCAGAAAACATTGTAGTGTTAAATTTAACATAACTATAAGAGTATACTTTTCGCCAATTTTTACATTTAATTGGGAAAGGTTACAATTTTCACATTATATTTAAAAATTTTTAAAATTTTGGTCAGGTATATGGAACGAAAGAATTGCAAGTGGCGCAGAAAGACGAGCAAGGAAGGCAAAAACAATATCCTTTTTTTTTTTCCCGAGTTATTGATTTTTTATTTCTATTCTATTTGGTATACAGGAGAAATTTTTAATTTTAATTTTTGAAAACAATAAAGCAGTTCTTAGTTATTTAATGAGATCATAGTAAATTTGTGATAAATGTTCAGTATCTGTTCTGTAGTTAAAACTGTTATTATGTTTTTTTATATGTATCATTTCTAGTATATTACGTTTTAGAAAATCACCTTCATTGCAAATAATTTCAGTATTATCAAAGTCAAAATTATGAAATTGTTCTAGAGCATGCTTGCATAAGGCAGTTGAGTTATCATTGTGAGTTATTATATCATACTTATGCTTATATAACCTTTTGTTGAGATATTGCTTAGTTTGGCCGATATAAGTAGATGGACAGTTTATGCAGTTTAGCAATAGTGAAAAAGTTTTTTAATAAATATTGTTTTATTCGGTCGAATCCCAAGAAAATTTTTGTTTTATTATTGACGAAACGACCAAGAAACTAAATTTGTATTAATTGCAATGGTCATCTAGGTCCTTAAAAAGCCCCCGTTCAAGATAAATATCCAAAATCATAGAAATTTCAAAATACCTCAAACAAGCAACCAGAGTTTGTATCTATAATAATTAATAGACTTTCTATGATTCGTATACTTAAATGATAAATTAAATACCTATCTACCACCTACCTGTTTATGGAGGTCCACTAACCCAGCTTATTATTTTGGTAGCAGGTATTCGAGATAAACAAGGTCATATTTTTGGTTTTGAATTCAGATAATATAAAAAAGGCTCAAATGTTGAAATTTTAAGTTGAAAATCCAAATTATAGGTACCTAGATTACTAAAAAATCGATAATTAACAAACAACTGACAGCAAATAGAGCAATACCTTACCATTTTTGGTCCCAAAATCGTCATTAAAAGCTCAGAAATCGGCACTGAAGTAACCCATTATTGTACGATTTTTTCAATAAGTAGGCCTTGGAGAGATGTAAACATCAAACTTCAGACGCGGAGCCATCGCCCGTCAAAAGTGACCAAATATTCAAAACCCGGCCAATAAAGGCCCATTTAACTATTTGTACACACTGCGAAATTGTTACCTATAGCAGCGCAATCTATCAGTAGGTTTGAATATCAATAGATTTGTTATGGAGGCTGCACAACCAGCAGCAGTTTGGTTTTTCTGTTCGAAGCCCTAGGTAGAGCGATCGTCAAAGTCAAGCAACGCCGCGCGTAGTCGGTTCATGGACGGATGATCCCTTATTATTATTTTCTTGCCTAATAAAACATATTTTTTCCGATTTCAAAAAAATATAATATGTACCTCGGCACTGAAGTTCTTTTTATGACTCATGTGGTTTATTTGCCTCGGCCAGAGGCCTCGGCAACCGACATGAGTCATAAAAAGTTGAACTTCAGTGCCTTGGTATATAAATAACTATTATTTAAAAACTAAGAGGGACCGACAAAAATGATATATATCAGGGAATCCACTGAACTTCTATTATTCGCCTGCATGCAGGTTTATAATATTTGACCAGACTAGCTCATTGTATATGTTACGGTTAAAGTGTTTACTTGGCTAGTTTATAGACTAGCTGGATAGTATACAAACTATCCAAATGTCTGGTTATTTTGATGGAAAATCATCTTTTCACTAAAATAGCCAGGAATATTGGTTGGTTTGTATACTATCCAGCTAGTTTACAAACTATATAAGATTTGTCGCGATATTACTAGCAATATTAAGTTCACACTTTATCCTACTGTGGATAATTTTCTTGTGGTTTGTACTTTAGCGACAAATCTTATATAGTTTGTAAACTAGCTGGATAGTATACAAACCAACCAATATTCGTGGCTAATTTAGTAAAAAGATGATTTTCCATCAAAATAACCAGACATTTGGATAGTTTGTATACTATCCAGCTAGTCTATAAACTAGCCAAGTAAACACTTTAACCGTAACATATATAATATTACCCACATGCTCCTTCAATTTAATATTGTTCCAGCCATTCCCTCGAGCTGTTGGGACTGTATCCAATAATAATTACCGAAAGGGGTTTTCGACCACTCAGAATTTGTTACCCTAACTCCACCATCGGTCGACAACTTCGCTATAGGAATCGACAACGAACTATCGAGGGTAATTTCAACCGTCTGCCAACTGTTTGGGGCATAAATCTAGATGTGGTGTTCGTACTCGGATTAAAACCCTGCCCCGTTCCGTTTCACTTGCGACGGATGACGGGAAAACCCGCGCACAAGAAATGAGCTCTCGCCAACGGGAATAACAAACGCAAGGACTGGTCCTTTGTAGGAGATCAAAGGAATTTCTTCACCCCCCACCCCCCCAAAAGCACGAAGTGATACCTACCGACTTCCCTGTGAGCAAATATGAACACAATGGGCATTATTGGAGGATATATACTGCATTTGCGCAGGCGCCCTTTTAGAATGGACGATTTATCAAAATAATATCGAACCCACCTTTCCCAGAGCAAAAAATATTTAAATGAAGCTTTTATAATAAATAAATAAATAAATAAATACCCTCTTTATTTTCCAAAAAAAAACGAACACACAAAGGTATTATGGAAAACGTCATATTATTATTATACACATTAAAAAATATACATTAAAAATATACATAGGTATACAAACATACACCAAGTGTAACATATTAAAAATACGAATAAAAAAAGAAGAAACCTATCAAAATACATCCTTTATTTTAAGAAATTCACTTAGGCTATACACACTGTGTCTCAACAAATAGGATCTTAAGCGTCGTCGAAAAATATTTATGTCAGGTGAGCCTACAATCTCCAAATTCAATCTGTTGAAAAGTTTAGTACCTAGAAAGATTGGAGATTGACGCCCTATTCGGTAGCGGAAGAAAGGAGTTTGGAGCAAACCCTGGGTTCTCGTATTAAAACTGTGCACGTCAGAGTTAGCCAGAAAATTATCTCTATTTTCAAATATGTAAGAACAAAGTTCAATAATCAGAAGTGAGGGGAGCGTCTGGATGTCAAGCTTCTTGAAAATAGTATATATATATATATATATACACTTCCAGACACTGATTTCATGGAAGTCTTGTTGTTTCATTCATCGAGTTATAATTACATATTTTCGTAGGAATGACTATATCAAAATTTTGGATTATTTATAAAGGACAGGGCGTTCTAAGATTCAACCCCCTCTTAACTTCGTTATATTTTGCTCTAGAAAAAATATTCCGTATGAAAGTTGTATACCGAATTGTATGTTTGATAATGACGCAAAATTTTGCACATCACGCATTAAACCGTGAGAACCCAACTTTATGTTTGGTACATAACATAACATAAAAGAATTTCGAAATGTTAGGAGTTTTTCAAATTTTATTGAATTTACAGAATATACTCAAAATTAAATTCGGTAGGTATTTACCGCTTCTATACGATTTTTTTTCTAGAGCGAAAAATAACCAAGTTAACAAGAGGTTGCATCTTAGGTGAATGCACCTGTAGGTACAAGTAATTTTATATGTTTTTTACAAAAAGAAAACTAGCGGGTTCATGGCACCTTAGACAAGGAAGAAGAGAGGACGCCAAACAGCGCTCGCGGCCGTGTTACCGACTGCCACATCGCACGACAGGCCAGTGGCGTAGCATGAAAGGCGTTCTTAGAAAATATCACAAAAATGTTAAAAATGAAAAGGTAGTTAATTTTGACTTACATGTAATTTAAAATATTGGTATTTATTTGCAGATAATTGGCTAGTGTCAAGTGCTGATATATATTTATTTGTGGCGATTTCGAATCAATGAAAATAAAATAAATAATGCACTCCCATGGAAACCAGCTCATATTTTATGAAATTATCATAATCGCATAAGAAATTTACAATAAAAACAATGTTAAAAAATAATCATGTTGGTCCTATTTACAAACAAAACAATACACTATATCATACTAAAAGGTAGAAGGAATTTGAAGAAGTTATATTGAGAAAACATAAAGTTTTAGGGCTTCTTTCAAAGGTAGTTTGTTAAATATTTACCTGTGAAACGAAATCCCGGGCTCTTGCTTTTCACTTCTGCTTTTGTAACCAAGAGTTTTTCCCCTCAATCACTGTTACCGTTGAGTACAATATTTGGATAGAGGCGACCAACGACTGTCAAATAATTGCTTGAAAAACCCAGGAGTGGTCAGAAAACATAAGTCAACAATATCATTTATATTATTGAAAATTGTTTTTCAACCACACATGCGCTTTTCGCGAAAAAATAACTGTCAGATTTGACAGCCGTTGTTCCTCTTTATGTGAATTGTTCACTCAACGCTGTTACTTTTAATTCACAAATTCACGAAATTAACTCGCAACGTATTCGCTGAAATTTATAGTCCCATGAAACCGCTAACTTTCTTTTTGTAAAAATCTATTGGGGACGTGAAATTTTATCATCTTTTTAATTGTATATGTTTTTTTGGTTAATAATTTATCATCATTTAGGTAAAACGATGCGGTAAGTTTCTTTGTTGAAACATTTTTTATGAACCGTGGAAAAGTATAATATAAAACAGTGTTTTCTTACTAAAATTATGCCGTTAATTAAAATAAATTTGCCCTACCTAGCTCATCAAAACATGACCTCGTCGAGTCGTAGACATTTTTCCGACGCGGCTAAAAAGAAATTACTCAACCTCATAAATTTTAATTAAGGGCATTCTACAAATATAAAACGCTACAAGTCTCCGACATTTCTGCGTAGAGCTTTAAAAGGAGCAGTTTTATTTGCACAATTCGGTCTGCACTATTTAATTTACTTAAGACTCAATGTAGGTACACCACGTAGGTACGTGGTGATTCAACACGCATAATTTTAAACTTTTGATCAATACAAGTTTTAATATAAGTAATTACTTACATTTTGAGACAAAAATTATTTAAAAACATTTATCACAATGGCCGTCATTAGCAAATGTGAGCAGTTACTTAGATTAAAATTTGTATTGATCAAAAGTTTAAAATTATGTGTGTAGCTCGCTACAGATCGGAAAAAAGCCATTTTATGGGTCAAAATGTTGAATAACCACGTACGTGCTGAATACATTGAGTCTTAAGTTCGTTGCGATTCTTAAAAGAAAATGCCCAACTCGTATATTTATTTCCTCTTCTAAAATATCGAAAATTATATCATGTCATTACCTATCGAATTATGAACAGGAAATCTGTTATATAGGACCGATAATATTATATGGTGTACTCTTTGATATTATAACTTTGCTAATTCTTCTGATTGCTTAGCCTAAGTTTAGCTAAAACTTGTCCCTACATAGGGCTATTATACGAGTAAAAGTTTTCTATAAAATATTAATACCCATAGCTTCACTTCCTACTTCCTAGGTTAGTGTATGTACGAAAGTAATAAGCACTAAATTTAGGACACCTCTCTTAATTTGGTAAATTTTAAAAAAATATATACATAGGTATAGATACTAGGTGAGTTTTTAGATTTTAAGAACGTATGGTTATCTTGGGCACTACTATAACATGGCAGATGGTAAAATAATTTTGCGAGCCCAATTCAAACCATTTTTTTGTGTTTCCGTTGATATTGTTTTTACAGAAAAGAACAAATTGTTAGACAGTCATTAACGCAAGAAGTCAGAAAACTCGTAAAACTAGCTGGAAAAGTGCTATTTTCTTGATGGCTAGTTTTTAATAGTTCTAGTTATCAATAAATGGCGCACATGTATGTTAAGTCTCAGACTTAATTATCTCCTGACGATGCTAACATGGTTAGCGAAACGCGCGTCGAGTGCAAAAAACAAAGTTTTGGAGCGTGGAGTTAAGCAAAAGAAGTAATTTCTAAGTGCCAAAGGTTCCTGATTCCCAACTTAGATTAACCTGTAAGTTAAGACAATCTTTATTAATTGCTAGCTCCTTACTAATCTCTTAATCCTCTCGGAAATCCAATTTATTGACATTTTTAGTAAAAGTTTGCACAAAAATATTCTGGAATTTTTTTGAGGACTAAAATTGGGGTTAAAATTTTTAATATGGTTGCCAAACAGCGAGTTGTCCATCATCATTAGGTATAAAAAAGTATCCAAATCCAAGGGAAAAAAAGGAATATAAATGTGGTATAAACAGGAAGATTTTTTAGGTCTACCACCGCGATTTTCTCGCTTATTTTGCGCCCTACAAAAAAGCGTAAGAAACAAAAATGTTGCAATTTTGGACAACTAAGTGGTGCTGCAAAAGAAATCGGCATCCATGGCCAACTTGTCGCGCAATATTAAAAAAACCTCAAATTGAGCAAAACTATTAATAGCCGTGGAATGATTATTTTAAGAGGCAGAGGAAAACTTTTATATTGAAAATTGATGGCACTGAGAAGCTTTATCCATCCACGTAGTCAGATAGTTTCAGCAAATTACACAGGGTCTTCAGCTCTCTTGAGACCATGCAAATTTGTGTCGCTTCCAAGTTTTCTTAGTACAGTGCGAAAAGTTGGGCATGGAGGCCCATTCCTTTTTTAAAGTCGCCTCGCTTACCAAAATTGCCATATTTTGTTTTCTTACGTATTTTCTGTGCGACCTAAAATAAGCGAGAAAATCGCTTAATAAGAAATAAACAAAAAAATTTTCATAGCCTCAAGAGAGCCGAAGACCCTGTGTAATTTGCTGAAACTATCTGATTACGTGGATGGATAAAGCTTCTCAGTGCCATCAATTTTCAATATAAAAGTTTTCCTCTGTCTCTTAAAATAAACATTCCACGGCTATTAATAGTTTTGCTCAATTTGAGGTTTTAATAATATTGCGCACCAAGTTGGCCATTGATGCCGATTTCTTTTGCAGCACCACTTAGCTGTCCAAAATTGCAACATTTTTGTTTCTTACGCTTTTTTGTAGGGCGTAAAATAATCGAGAAAATGGCGGTGGTATAGACCTAAAAAAATCATCCTGTATATCGGAAATTGAAACACTATACATCTGGCCGTATACGGATATTTCCCCCATCCAAGCCGATTCGAAACATACTGAGGGGATATAAAAACCCCCATTATATTTCGTTTCCGGAACTTCCAGCGGTCCAGCCCACCCCCGGCAAGGTCCTTATGATCCCCAGCGTAGCATAATGGGACATTTGATAGCCACGTATCTGGCGAGGTGCGGGCCTGAGTAAATGAGGCAATTACGGCCCACAGAGGGGCGTTTTACTTAAGTTAACCTCAATCTTATCTGGGCCCAGTTCCCATGATCGACCGTTTCCTGTTTCAAAGGCGAGACAATCCGCCGCCTACCCCACGTCTCGGGTGGGTTAAGACCGCCCTCCCCAAGGGGGAAGGGGGTTGATGTAAACATGATGTCTCGCGAAGATACGGGCCAATCGCTTGATGCAATTTTCCACATCGAAGTGGCTTGATGTCGGAGATTTTGAAACTTTTTCACCGAGGAAAATTGACCAAATAAAGTATTTTGCTAAAGCCTGTTTTACATTGACAATTTCTTCATGAATTAATTCATGAATAAGTTTATGAATAAATTCATGAATAGAGAATAAATAACAAAATAATTTTTTTGTGCTGCATTTCCCCTATCAGAACATATTTTCTAACCATATCCATCTTCATCCAAAGCATCTTTAACTACAGATTAAGTCTGGCTAGAAGAGTAGTTGAAAATGCATTTGGCATTTTAGCCAAACGATTTAGAGTTTTTTTGACTACAATTAATTTGAATGTGGAAAAAGTGCATACCATAACATTGTGCACATTACATAATTTTTGAGACCCGAATGTCCTACTTCCATCCTAGAAGAGCTTGATAAAGACTATAGATTTTAATTTGGACTTTCTTACCAAACATGCTCACCAAGACATGCTTGCGTTGATGCCCAAGAAGAGATTTGTGATTATTTCGTGAATGAGGAAGCTGTGCCTTGGCAGCGGAATAATAATAATAATAATTATTATAATTCGCATCCTCACAATACTCCAAACTAGGAGTACCCCAGAAGCAACCACATGCTTGCGCGGGGGAGGGGGGCAATTACTATTATTTTGTCTTCGTTGCAATTTGCGGCTAGGGCCGACTTTTTTCCCATAAATAAAACATATTGTAACATTTCACACACTTTTTATCTAAGTATATTATCTTTAAAACTATGTACTCTCCTCTTTCTCGTCTAATACCTCAAACAAAATCAGTATCAAAATATAACCTTCCTTGTGTTCAAATTTTCAATGAGAGTACTCCTGAAGTTCACGCAAAACTTGACGGAAAATAGAACATGCTCTAATTCGTGAAGTAACTTCATGAAGAAATTCATGAATTAATTCATAAAGAAATTGCCAATGTAATACACGACTTTTTATAATAATTTGTCTTTGAAGTGACTTCATGAATTAATTCATGAAGAATTTGTCAATGTAAAACAGGCATAAGACTAGTTCCCTCGTATTAATTTACACCAATCACCAACGCGCAATTTTGAATTACAAATGGTTTCTAGATGGAAAAGCTGTATGACAGCACCTGTCAGCAGTTTTTTCTAGTTTACCCGCGGCAAAACTTGACAGCTATTGTATAATAGGTAGTATGTTTTGTAAGCTATGTGTATGCAGAATAATCTGTTACTCATGAAATAGTCTTGTCAAGTACCATTCGGGCATCTAATTTTTCCTGTGAAAAAAAAAAATACAATGCTAAGTAATATTTTTTTAACAAAATGCATTCGTGCAGGTGCAAAATCCTCGTCTTCGACTTGGATTTTTGTTGCCACCAGCACTCATGCTTCTTGTTATATCTTATGATATTACTTACGAAAAATCTATTTGTTGTTAAAAGATTTCTGTTTACTGCAGAAAGTCGAACTTGCTGTGCCAGCAAAAATTATCTTGCTAAGATCACTTTGTTGTCACAATCAGATATCTAATTGAGGCAAATAAAAAAATAAATGAACCTATTTAAGTACTATTGCAAAATTTATATTTAGGTATTACAAAAAGGTAAGCTTTGCTAAGATATTCTACTTGCAGCAAATAGGGAAACTATTTGTAACAAAACAAGTCCTATTAACCACAAATATAAACTTTCCTGGTACAAATTACTTCTTGGTTTTGCGCATGCGATTTGTGGTTTTGGGTATTTCCTATGCATTGGCTCCGTGCGTTACCATTCAGTTTTTAGTTGCGAGTCATCCAGTGATAGTTGTCGTTCCGCGAGTAATTTTGTCGATCGAGTAATGTACCTACTACAATATATTTTTTTTCAACCGACCGGCCAGAAAAACACCTTTTCTAGAGAATTTTCCTCCATAAATTAACGTTTCCCGGCCTAGGCCTAGGAAAGGTAAACAAACTTTTTCTACTCCTATGCTAGTAACATACCTATTAAGTGACAGTTTAGGTTATAAGTAAGACCATTGTTATGAACACTGACACGTAATGACTGACACGTAATAAAAAAAATTACGTATCTGTTCTTAATTAAAACGCATTTATCTCGGGTGCCTTGTTAGCGGGGCATCCGCGTCACCATAGCAACTAACCAATATACTAATTGTTGCTTGTCAGATAATCAGAAGTATAGTTTATCTATTATAATAATAATTTTTCTTTCGTCGAAGAAAAATTACAATACAAAACTCGAGTTGTAAGCTTATTACATACTCGTGTAATTACAGCACCCGCCACTCATACGTAATAAGCTGTTTACAACTCTCGCTATGTAATGTACTATTCCCGATCTCTGTTATATTCTCTTCTTTTGTCCCGATTTATGGTAGGTATAGACGGCTTTGCTTTCTCATTGCTAAGGAAACAAACTTGTGTTGATTGTTAAGTGTTAAACTAAACAGTGTCGGCTGTTAAAAAATATTGTACGTTAGGTACATAAGGTAGATAAATCTATTAATTATAACAAGTTCCTCCAGCAGCGACAGCAAATTTAATATATTTTCATATTCTCTGCAACAAGTTTAATAAAAGTTTCTATCAACCGTAGCATGTTTTTCTATTTACTCTGAATAAAATAATAAGTCAATGTATTAGCCAGAAATAAAGGATATACAAACAACAAATTAGTAACTTATTAGTAGTCACAATGTAAATTGTCTATTAATTGCAAATAAGCCCTTTTTAGCAAAGTGTTTTAATTAATCATAGATAGGTGATCTAATTGAGGCCTATTCAAAGCAGATATTTTGCTGAGATTAATAGATTTTTATTAATGGTTAATAGATATTTCTCTTTGTGGTCTTTGAAAAAAAAATGCTTTTAATGAGCTAAATACACAAATAGATTGTAAAGAAAACGTCAAGTATACATGTAGGAGTAGAACAAATATGTTGCCTCATTTTCATTTTCATTGTCCGGAATTGACGCCTTCAGAGAAACTAATATGGATCTCCTTGAGCTGTTTGTTCTAAATGCCGATATTATTATATTATTTTTATTGAAATAATTGCCAAGATGTGTTAGTTTTACTACCAAATACCAATCTGGAATACAAGGAAGAGCAACGTTTAATTATTATAAAGGGCGAATATTGGGAATAATACTTATTATTATTATAAAAACATTTAAGTTAAAACATAAGTTCTTTTCTTTGAAATATCTTTTATATATTTTTACATCTACTCAAGATCTCTGAAAATACCTTCTAGATGGAAATATAACAGATGGTGCCTATTCATCTTTTATCGATTCGATGAATTTCAATCGCAAAGCATATCATTGAGACTATAAATCCTGACTTCCAAAGTTATAATCGATTATTAAGGGCATACCAGGATTTATATTTAGAGAGAGAATTTAATAAGTAGGCACATATTTGCTTGACGTCCTAAAATGAAGGCAAGGGACATATCTAATACATTACATTTCATAAAATTTTATGATTAGGTATTTGCTAAAAGATCTGCATAATTTCAATATTATTAGTTATAGTGCTTCTTTAGCCTTTATCTATAAAAAATTAGATATGGCTAAACAAATAATATGAGCTGCAATATGAGAAGGAGCCTCAATGCGCACAATAATATTTCTTCTTATCAATTAAAAAGCTTTCATTCTATATTACTCGATGATCCAATAAAACGCCCACGAACACAAATTTGTATCGGGCAACAAATACGAAGAGAAGGCAACTCAAACAGATTCTCATACGTTATAAATATTTTAATTATTTGTGTCATATTTCTTTCAAACGAGCATATATTTAGATTTAATTTGGAGAAAAAAACTACATCCTGAGCGGCGACTATTAAATGTATATCAAGTTCTCATTGTATGAAATACAATAATATTCTCAAGCATAAGAAATAATCTGGATTTTACCTTTGTTATAATATGAAAACAATTTACCGGATTTTTAGTCAAAGCACGAACTACTTGATAAAAACTGATTTTTGTCTAATAAGCAGCTATCTGGAAAATGACGAAAATAATTATTGCTTTTTTTGTCTAGGCAAGACAGTACAAGATCCCCTAATGCCTATTTCCCAGACAACGTTAAGGCCGAGACTAGGTAATAAATCGAATATTAATGTTTTGAAATGAATTGTAGCCGCATAATGTTCATATTGCGCAAACATAACTTTGCTGTTCTGGTGGACACTCTGTCACAGATGAGCACTAAACAACTGATAAAATTAAATTCTCCGAGATGGTAAAATACAATACTTATTATTGTGCTAATGATTATTAATTATATTATTAATGTGGGAGGGTTGTGTTTCGTCGCGTTTTCTGCTACCCACAAAAGCGCTTTGTGTTCGTATTCGTTCGCAGATGTGCCTTTTTGGTATTTCCAGGACACCCGAAAAAAACCCTTTGATATCCCACAAAGGACCAGTCGTTTATTTGTTATTTCCGGCGACGAATCCAGTCAGTGTATCCTTCAATATTTAGGCAAAAATTTCAATTTTCGGTGTTTGCAGTTGAGAGACGAGACATAAGTAATTGGCAGCGTTCAAATTGACCGAATAATTTTGTATCGATTTCACGCAAAGGTTCCAGCAGGGGTGTAGAATAATGATTCCTATTTACACAGTGAGACGTTGCATCGTAAGGGGAAAATTTTTGTTTATACTTTGTGCTTGTACAAGGATAGAAAAACGACGCAAGCAAAAGCGATTACGTGACATGCAGTAACCGTCTAATTTAACACTTAACAAAGAAACTTATTTGTCAAAATATCGAAAAAACTATTAGAATAATACTTATTTGCAATTCTTTATCCGTGATGTTTTTCTCTTGGCACTAATATCTACTATTCATTAATATATCAGATTATTTTAATAAATTACAGAAATTAAATGAGCTTTGCAGCAAGCGTAACAAAAATATTTTTAGATATTTTAAAATAAAGAACCTTATCTAGGTAGAATCTGTTCAAAAGAAAAAAATAAAAAATACAAAAAATGAATGTGTTTGTCATTTCACCAGAATTGGTGGTATACGAAAAAAAATTGCAAATTTTTTTTTCAAATAAACTTTTGCTATATTTCGACAAATGAGTGGTGTTATTGAAGTTTTTTTGTAAAATATCACATTTTGGTCACGTGAACAAATTTGTATAGTTAATTTATTATCCTTTTACAAGCTCGAAGTGCTAGCAAAGTCAAATTGTAAGTAGTTTTGAAAACAAAACTACTCGTACGAAATAGCTTACTATTGATTCCCATATAGAAATTAGTTGGATTTTCAATTCCTTATTTTGTTTTTCTTTTTAAAGAAAAAATCACATCAATTGGAGAGCCATTTTTTAAAAATTTTATTACACTATTACAAGATGCATTATTTATGATTACCCGCATTTCCGTCCATACAATAAATCTCAAGTGTAACAAATCGTATCAAATACAGCGTCACATGTTTTAATATTTAAAGATAGCTATAACAAGAGTGCTTTCTTTCCGTGTATGACTTTTCAGATGTCCATAAAATATATATGGGAAATAAATTCTAGCCTTTTGTAGAGGCTATATATGTCTTTTCTATTATGGTAACATCGATAAATTCTTTCGTTATAGTTATTATCGTATGTACCCTCCGAAATTATTAAATGTGATTATATTTATCGAGATATTTTTATTCTCAATTTACGAGTACCAGACACAAATAGGTTTAAAGAAATTAAATGTTTTCTATCGATTGTGCTTTGAAATATTGGATATACGCCATACAAACCACAACGTGTTATTACTTTCTTTGTAATTTCAATTTAATATATCGAAAACTATATTAGACTCAGCTATTTTTGTAGTATTGAATAACGCATTGCCACATGTTACTGTACACGTGCATGTACTAAATAAAAATCAAAACATCATTTTCTTCGATGGAATGCGATATAAAATCAAAAATAGCTTCCTGATTTAAAAATCCATTCAATTCGACTAATCTATTTTTCGTACATTTGATGATTAGATTTTAACCGTCATTTGAAACAACTTTATTTAGAAAATAATGTGCAATATAAAAACACAACATTATACAGCAGACGGGCCCTTTAATCGAGTCCATTCCACTTCAAAGCTTTTGATTTCCTCCCCCAAAATTAACATTTTGTTACAAAGTGGACCGTCTGGCGTCCGTCCCATATGAAAAAAATATAAAAGCGAATTCCGATGTCTGCCATTTTTTCTCGCGTTCATGTACAGTCTCCGGTAGAAAGTACGCACCATTTTTTCATCTTACATTTATCAGAGAATTTTATTCTTGATAAAAGTTTACACGAAACAAACTCAAATATCTCATTTTGTATACGGGGGAGGTTCGAAAATATGAAAAAGGCTCAAGAGTAAAGTTCTCTTATTTTTAATTTTACGTATTATGAAAAGTTATTTAGAATTAAAAGATAAGCCCAATAATGAAGTTTAAAGTTTCTTTTCCTTAATACGCCTTTTCGGCTTTTTTATGATTTACCCCGTACAGAAAATAAAACAGATTTATTTAATATGCCAGTTGCGTTTTAGAGAGGATTTATCATTTATAAACGCGAGTGCTATAAAAATTAATTTGTTTGAACAGTAGCTATAGCTGCTGCAAAATAAAAATCAAAAACTACTATTTTTTGTGTGCAAACCTTGTTTTATTTCCAAGGTCATAAGCAAATCCTAATTTTTGTGGCACTCACGTTTATAAAAAATTATAAATCCTCTCTGAAACGGAACTGGATTATTAAATAAAGTGGTAGGGGTAAACATTAAAAAATGCCGAAAAGGTGTTTTATAGAATAGAAACCTGAATCTTCATTTTTGGGCTTACCTTTTAATTATAAACAACTTTTTATATAACAAGCTTTCTCTAAAATAAAAAATAAAATTGCTTTACTCTTAAGCTTATTTCATATTTTCGAACCTACCCGTACTTATATGAAATCATATACTCAAATTTTGAAAACTGCGTTTTGAGTTGTGGATTGCATAAACTTTTATCAAGATAAAATTTCTGATAAATGTAAAATAAAAAAATCCCATATGATTGTATAATTTCTGCAACATTAAAAATGTGCGCTCGAGAGAGCGATATTTCAATATTTTAATAGCCAAGTCGCAAAAAATCAGGATAATAATGACATAATAATAACATCTGGTAATAATGGTAATTTTACCATTTTAACCTTTGAATAAAGAATCCAAGGAAGGAGTCAAAGCTCTATGTGTAATATAAAATACGTGAGACTGAAATAATAGCCCTGAGTAGTAAGTAGTAACTAAGTTTTGACACAATATTTTGATATCTGACACAGTGATACGTGCCAGTATGTGGTACTTGGTTACTTTTTTGAGTTATGCTTAGCTGTGCTGCTTGTGGCACTTCCCTTACCGCCAAAACTAAAATGTTTGAGGATAATAATCCATCGGTAAGTAATTTTGTAATTTAAATTAACCTTTCAGGTCATACACCAAAGTGGCATAGGCGTTTGTGTAGGTACCTACTTCTTCGTAATTGGAAATTTAAAATTATAAATTAATATTATTAAGAATTCCTAAACCTAGAGACATGAACATGCCTTATATTTTTTTGCCTGTATTGTTGGTACTGATTTCCCGAAAAAAAAAGTTAACTAGCATAACAATGAAATTTTTAGCCTCCATCAAAGCTGAACTTCCTAAGGCTTGTCCAATTATTCATTTTTTGTAGCTAACAAACATTTTAAGATAACAAACGCAACTTGTAACAGTGGTGGTAGGTATGCAAAATCCCCTAAATTACATAGTTACAGATACTAAAATTGTTGACTGATATATTATTAAAGACTGCTCACGGCTGTCACGTCTGACATATTTTTGGCTCACCGTGCGCTTTCCGGAGATAAAATTCAATGCAGAATACATTGTTAGCCATCAGAGCCATCTGTTTTCCAGGACATAAAGCTATAGCCGTAAGAAGTCTTTATAAATACGTCAGTCGACGCTAAAATACTCTACACAAAAAAATCATCTTTACCAATTTCCAAAAAAAATATATTCGATTTTTTTGCTTGCTACATAAATATACAGGGTGGTCCAAACTTTACCAGCAATACTTTAAAAACTGCTAGAAAATTTCAAAAAAGGAGACATTTTCATATAAACATGTATTGAAATCCTAGCGGTTTTCGATATATATTCAAAGTTCAATTTTTTTCAAGTTTTCTTTTATTTTTTCTAAAGGAAGACAGTTAAGGCAAACATATTTAGTATAGTATAGACACTCATTAAATACCAACCAAAATATTTTTATTAAAAAAATGATATGCCATTATTAAAAACTCAGTAGGTGTGCAAAATTTAGAGAGCGTAGACATAGTTTGATTTTCTTCTGCTAAAAAAATTAAAATGCAGAAAAGTGAACTTTTCAAAAACGGTACATTTTTCGAAAAAAAGTCAAGAACAGTTTTTTCTTAAAATTTACTGGGAAATTTAGTGAAAGTAAAAATTATTACTTTTCTAGTGGCATATTTTTTATTAAAAAATATGATGGTTGACCCCCGTCTGTCCGACACTGGTGGAAGTAGATGGGCTAAATTATTTTTAATTTATAGTATTTAATGAGTGTCTAAACTGTACTAAATACTTTTGCATTAACTGTCTTCCTTTAGGAAAAATAATAAAAAAAAATGTTCTTTGACGCCCTGTATATCGAAAACCATAAGGATTTCGATATATGTTTATAGGAAAAAATCTCCCTTTTTTGACATTTTCTAGCAGTTTTTAAAGTATTGCGGATAAAGTTTGGACCACCCTGTATATTTGCATTTCTCAACCAATAAATTTTGCTGAAACTTTCGATAAATTCGACGATATAAACAAATTATCAACTAAACTCTGTTGTGAACACATAAAAATACCATCATAAACAGTAAAACTTTTCATATATCCACTTATCGCCCGGGAAAACTTCCCCCAAGAACATGTCCGAGTTTCCTCTTAAACCGCCGACAATAATCCCAGCAAAACATAAAATATTCGACACACGCCTCCTTTCCGCATATATCTCCAGATTTCCCAAACCCCTTTCCCATCCTTAACCCGGCTGCAAGCCGAGTCTGTCGCTCCGAATACAGCTTACCACGTTTGATGTTCGTTTCTACGCGAGCCGACCCAGTTACGTCTTCCACCCCTGAAATATAGGTACTTTGTTGCAGGGCATCCGTCGTTCCCGGCTAAACCTCTGACCGATCAAGATGTCGGATCCGTTCTGGCTGGAGCACGCCGTCGTCTCCACTACCACCCTGCCGGATCTGGTATCGGCGTCGGAGTTTTATGTTCAGCTCACCACCGAACTGACCATCTTGAACAGAACGGTGCGGAATGAATCGGTGATTGTGAGCTCCTCGACGAGTGAAGGGGTGTTTGAGAGCAAGATCATCATCCCCCTGTACATAATCATTTTTGTGTTGTCAGTGGTTGGCAATACGTTGGTGCTGGTCACGTTGATCAGGGACAAGAGAATGAGGACCGTGACTAACGTCTACTTGCTAAATTTGGTAAGTGATGGATGGAATATACGTTCAAAATCATAACTAGAGTAACCCAAATGTGCAGGTCGAAACCCTAAAAATATGCGCATAAATATGCAAATAATTTAGTCAAAATATGCAGGAAAATGTTGAAAATATGCAAATTAAGAAATACTTTAAAAATATAAATTTATTGTTTCATTTACAAATAAACATATATAATGTAGGTACATACAAATTTCAAAATGCATTTATACATAGTAAAAGTAACACTATTTTATTTTAAATTTTCTACATACAGGGCGATTGAATTAAATCTAAACATGCATTTATTATAAATTATAAAAATCAGGTTGAAATTTAGTTGTAAAAACAATAAACCACTAAATATTGCCCAAAAATCTCAATTAAAAAATTTTGTCTTCTATCAGAATATAAAAATTTATTAATGGAGAAACTCCTTTCCACATCAACCGATGTAAGAGGTGCGCTTTTAAAATTGCTCTCTATCACAGGATCCAAATCGATGAATTCGGTAAAATCTCCCTTAAAAATATTTGCTACTTGGCTAAGAAACTGAAACCCACTATTTTTTCCATCCCATTTCTACATTTTTGAAATATTTTGAAAAGCAACCTCAGATTGTTTTGCCAGTTCTACACTTCGGGTTAATGGCAAATTAGATTCCTGCATTTGTGTTAATGTTTTAGAAAGAAAGCTATAATTTGCTTTTAGAAAGGAAAGTTGTTTCGTTATTTCCTTGTTTTCGAATAGTTGTTTAACATCTGTAAGGGACTGGGAAGATTCGTTCGAAAATTCTGAAAATAGATCTTTCAGTTGGCAAAAATTCTCGCAATACAAAAATTCAGCTCCCAACCAAGTGTAATAAGAGGTTGAGGTGGAAAAGGAGTGTTTGGTAATTTTTCTTTGTAGAACTGAACCCTTATAGGCGCTTTAAGGAAGACTTTTTTCATGTTGGAAATTAAACTATTTACAAGTGGAAAATGTTTCCTAATTTCCTCAGCAACCCTATTTAAAGCATGAGCAAGGCATGTTACAAGTATAAACTTTTGCCCGGCTCTTACCATGTACGGTGCTGCATCTGACAAAACGAGCAAAAAATTATCGGTAGGAACAGGTGTAGGAAGAAACAATTTTGATAATTCCTCTTGAACAAATTTGGTCATTGTCAATGCATTCGTTTTTTCTAATTATTTAGAAGCAAGGAGGTAACATTTTGGTAAAATCTCGCCGCTAAGAACTCCAATCAATAAATGAGCAATATAACGTCCTCTTGAATCGGTGGTTTCATTAATACATATATGTAAAAATCTGTTTGGAATTTTTGTTTTAATTTCCTCGATTACCTCCCAATACATTTTTATCTATCTATAATTTATTCTGCCCTTTTCAATAATTGTACTTTATTAAATAGGTGTAAATACCTACTTTATTCGTTTTCAGATCACCAGGATTAGTGCCCATAAAATTATAATTTACCTATATTATTTTGGGAAAAACAGGTACCTACCTAGACACCGACCCCTGTTCCCAAAAATGAAAGAAACGCCTGCCAAAGATTTAAATTATCCTAAATTCTTTCAATTATGCACAATATGCCATATTTTAAGGATATATGCAAATATTTAAGAAAATGCATATAATATGCTAAATATACCAAATATGCGTGTTACATATTTGGGTTACTCTAATCATAACAAATCGCAAATGCTAATTGTTCAAAGATATTATGTGACTCTCCTTTCAACTAATTTGTAGTCAACTTGATTCTATTCATTTTTGTTAAATGACTACACCATAAATAATGATACTTCGGATAAAAAGAGCAGATTATTAGAAAATACTGGTCAAATAAATTGATTTTGTGACATATACTCATACACATTTTCTGGAACTGCTATATGCCATTAAAAGTAGGAAATGAGGGCGGAAATGAGAACAAGAAAATGATTTTATTTTGTAGACATTTCTTCTTCATAAGCTTCGATGCCTAGTTAGCGACAGATGTTCTTGCTTCTTTCTATATTTCGGCTTTGGTCTAATCAAAACAAGGGTGAAACGAACGTTTTCCGGTAAATTATGGCTCGTAGCTTGTAACATTGGACAGTTTCGTGGAAATACGTTAAGTCAATTAATCTTTAAGGGGGTGCAGCCCGGCTTTTCGAGTCGAAGAACTCAAGAATAGCTCTAGAAACAGATGCAGTTCTGTAATAAATAAGGGAATTTATTATTAAATCTGCACTGAGTTTAAAAGATCGCTTTTTAGTTGTTCACATATTATTTCCCAACGAATTTTTAATTGTTTCAGAAACTTAATCACTTAATCCAATTAGGGAGCGGCAACTTTTCCATTCGATCACATTTGTAACGGCAATGTCTAGAAACTCGCTAACAGCTTTCCGCTTCTAAGTGTATTTTAATTCCGAATTGAACTGCGCCTGCTTGAGTTACAAACTGCTATAGCAATAAAAACTTTTTCAATTTCAATTCAACACTGGGAGTACAACTACAATCGAGCTATTCTAACGAAAATTCCTTAATAAAATTGAGGTACTGACCTATCGCCAGGAAAAACGGTCCAGAGTTCGTGTACCCCTCTTGAACGAACCGTTATTATCTTTTGCGGGTTTCTCAATAAAGCAGTTTATAAGCACAGAGATAATAAGAGATTAGCTTTTGCAAAATAATTATTTGTCAATGGCACAATGTTGTGACTGCCTGTGACCCCTGACCCCTGTTTACCACAAGCCTATCATTTTTTATTATTATGTTGTTTTTTTTACACATCGATTTCTACGTGGGATTCTCCTTGTTTACGATTCGATACCTGTTTATCCTGTTCTATTTCAGTAGTACATATGATTATCAAATAATAGCAAACTTCTGTATATTGGAGACAATATCTGCTTATATACAGTCACAACCATTTTTTGTTTTACGTTATTAGACTCTGAGTAGCATAAACTATTCTACAAAGTCCTACAAAGTGCTTTGAAAAAGTATACGGCTAGGTACTTTCATTTTACGAGAGTAATATACCCTAGAAAGGCAAACACTAAATTCGAAACCACCCTGTCGGCTGTTTTATTTTCACCATGTTTGCCAAACTGTTGTATCCCAATAACCAAATATAAACAACCCGCAATGTAGACACTTTCTTTTTTTAGCATCTCTCAGCGATGGCTTGCAGACAGTATTTCGGTATTAGCTGGGGAAATTGAATATCCTACGGCAGAGGAGAAGAATAAATATTCAGGTCAATACTAAGATTATTAAATTTAGATATCCTTCAATATCGACGTCCGTATAATATATCTGCCCTCGACCGTGGTTTATCCTGCACACAGAAAACCCAATAAAGGGAGTCCGAGGATATATAAAAAAATGATTGTTGAGTCTATTTACCACTGTCCGTAAGGCGAGAAATGTGCAAATAATGTTAGGTCACGTCAAATAGGCTTTGCTTAGACAATAGCGCTCGCGGCCGTGTTACCGACTGCCACATCGCACTACAGGCCAGTGGCGTAGCATGAAAAGGTAGTTAATTTTGACTCACATGTAATTTAAAATATTAATCACTGCTCTTTTTCACAAATTCTCGAAATTATCTCACTCGCTTTGTCTGCCACATATAAAATGGCCGCCGGGAGAATTATATAAAATATATCAACAGATTTTTACTTGTTTGACGCGCTGGTTGGCCTGTTGGCTTTATCTTCGTGTCAGGATATGCTCTATAATGACATACCACGTCCGGTAGGGGGAACAAAGCTGTGTTTGCTATAGCATCAAAGAAATGTAAATGGATGGTTTTTACATTGGCTGAAATTAAAGTTTTTTATTTAGCTCACTTTTGTGCCGCTCTAGGTTTAGGGTAATTCCATCCAGTTGTAATACAAAGACATTTGTTTAAATCCTAGTTTTCAATTAAAAAAAGCTGTGCGATAGAATCAAATGAAAATGTATGGCTTTAAAGACTTGTTTCAAAAATTTCAAAGCAGATTCCCAAAATGTAGAGACATATTTTTTGAGAGGACAATAAAACTCGCACTGGTAGTTATTAACGAATGCTTCCATCATGTAGGTACCTTTTTTTGTAAATTTTTTTATTTTGAGAAATAACCAAGTTATGTATTGTCTAATTAGTTCTGGGACCTGAGACACACTATATACTCGTAGTTTGCCTAGTGTAGGTATATTTTCTTAGACTTTAATATGGCAAGAAACATGCCATAACATAATATACTTATGGTAATTTGATTATAATTATTGTAGAAAATTTTCTTGGGTGATTCAATGCATACAGACCTATTTTCATTTTTAATAACTCTCTCAATTCAAAATAAAAAAAGAATATACCTTTACACATTAAGATAAGTACATTTTCCATTTACTCCAAAGGCTAAATGCAATATTGACCTAATTCATATATGCCCTATCTGCTTGCGACCTTTAAAGAAGGAAATTATCATAGTAAATATTTTGTAGACTGGTAATTAACCGATTAGTCTATATACCTGCTGCACGAATAAAAATATAATTTCTATAATAAAAACGAAATAATTTTTTTTAGTACAAATGCGAAATGGGTCAGACGAAAGCACCACTTTACCCGGATTATGCAACACAAATGAAAAATACCGGCAATAATTCAGGCGATAAGGATAAGTATAAAAATACAAAGCAAGATAAAGGAATAAATAAATGTAACTGAAAATTACTTACTTCAAGTTACTTGTTTTCGTTAATACAATCAGCCAATGTATATTTATGAAAAGCGAGGGCTAAGCTCTAAGGTCCTAAAACAACGAAACGGGCCAAAACGTCAACACTCATTAAAAGGAAATAAAACAGTTAAACTCCAGAAAGGAGAAAGCATAAAATGAAAGCGCCCTCACAAAAAGCCAAGCTTAAAACTATCTTGCCGCTAATTAATTATATTTTCTAAAACAGTGACAATAGTCACTACAGCATAATATCAATCATGTTTTTTGCAGTAAGACTTTACTGACAGGCCTAGTTTCAATAAGCTACTTATCAACTTTTTTTTATTATTTTTTAAATGGTTTTCAGACATTTTTCTCTGTTTCGAATAAGAAAACACAAGTTTCTTGGGATTCGACCGAATAAAACAATTTTATTAAAAACTTTTTCACTACGTACGTTTCGGCTCAGTGGCCATCCTCAGGTACATTTTTACATCGAATAATTTGCTAAAAAAGGGTTAAGGAATGCTTAAAAGTTGTTCACTATATAAATAAAAACATTTAAAAAATAATTTTTAAAATACTTACAAGAATTCTCATCGGTCAAAAGAAAAACAGGTAAAAATTCTTATTACAGAAGAGATTCATGGCACTTCCATGATTTCAAAAAAAATCAAAAAATTCCGAAAGACCATATTCTGGTTTCGTTTGACGTTGTATCTTTATTTACAAATATCCCGATAGAACTTGTGATTAAATGTATTAGCGTTGGGTGAAGATTTACCTTCAGTCAACGGTATTAGGGACCATTGGGTTGACATTCAGTCTTTCACAACACTACCTTTAGATGAATTGATTGAGGGTGCAACTCTATGCCTAAATTCTACTTTTTTTAAATACGAAAATGATTTTTATTCACAAATTTTTGGAGTTGCTATGGGGTCTCCTATTTCGTCCACTGTTGCTAACCTTGTCATGGAGGAATTAGAAAATGATATTATTAATAAATTAAACAACAAACCTTACTTTTACAAAAGATACGTCGATGATTGTTTGTTATGCTTACATAAAGATGAAGTTGATAATGTTTTTTCTGCCTTTAACAATTTCCACCAACGTTTACGCTTCACCATTGAAAAAGAAAATAATAATAGCATTAATTTCCTCGACTTAACTATTACATATAACTCACAAGGTGATATCACAACTAATTGCTACAGAAAGAAAGCATGGTCCGAACGATACTTAAATTTCAATTCTTACACACCTATTAGATATAAAAAAAGTGTTGTTAACAGTCTTACTGACAGGGCCATAATCCTCTCTCACGCAAAGTATAGACCACATAACTTAAAAAAAAAATAAAGAACGTTCTAACCAAAAATAATTACCCTGAAACCTTTGTCAACCCATTAATTAAGAAAAGAATACATAAAATATATAACACAGATATAAATAATATAACTAATACTACCAAATATTTTTCTATGCCGTATGTTCAAGGTGTTTCTGAATCTATTTCAAAATTGTTTAAAAAATATAACGTAAACGTTGGACATAAACCTCCTAATAACACTAAGAGCCTGTTTACAACATTAAAACCACATGTCAATAAAGAAGACCAATCACAACTAATTTATAAAATTAACTGCATAAACTGTCCATCTACTTATGTCGGCCAAACTAAGCAATATCTCAACAAAAGGTTATATAAGCATAAGTATGATATAAGAACTCACAATGATAACTCAACTGCCTTATGCAAGCATGCTCTAGAACAATTTCATAATTTTGACTTTGATAATACTGAAATTATTTGCAATGAGTGTGATTTTCTAAAACGTAATATACTAGAAATGATACATATAAATAACAGTTTGAATTACAAAACAGATACTGAACATTTATCACAAATTTACTATGATCTCATTAAATAACTAAGAACTGCTTTATTGTTTTCAAAAATTAAATTTAAAAATTTCTCATGTACCTATACCAAATAGAATAGAAATAAAAAATCAATAACTCGGGAAAAAAAAGGATATTGTTTTTGCCTTCCTTGCTCGTCGTTCTGCGCCACTTGCAATTCTTTCGTTCCACATACTTGACAAAAATTTTAAAATTTTTTAAATATAATGTGAAAATTGTAACCTTTCCCAATTAAAGTAAAAAATGGCGAATAGTATACTCTTATAGTTATGTTGAATTAACACTACAATGTTTCTGAATGCTTTAGACATTGTTAATTTTTGGAATGTTTTTCTTTTGACCGATGAGAATTCTTGTAAGTATTTTAAAAATTATTTTTTAAATGTTCTTATTTATATAGTGAAAAACTTTTAAGCATTCCTTAACCCTTTTTTAGCAAATTATTCGATGTAGAAATGTACCTGAGGATGGCCACTGAGCCGAAACGTACGTAGTGAAAAAGTTTTTAATAAAATTGTTTTATTCGGTCGAATCCCAAGAAACTTGTGTTTTATTATTGACGGAACGACCAAGAAAGTAAATTTGTATCTGTTTCGAATAATAATATTTTTTTGGATATCAGAATTTTCATCAGAATATTATTATAAATTCTTTAAAAATAATAATAAAAAAGTTTCCCAGACCTTTTGCAAGACACTGTATCTATCTCCGAGTTTCCAAACGCGCCATGAAAGATTATGTGATTATATACCTTTTTTGATATTGAGTTAGTTACATCATGTAGGGTCTCCAACCCTTTTAGAGCTTATAATAATCCCTCCAATATTACCTTTAATGTCAGTTAAATGTGTATAAATGTGGGAGTAGCTTTGAGGCAGCTCAACTGTGTGATTTTAACCTGCACACCTGCACACTACTACTCCTCCACATGTCTTTGATTCCTGGAAAGCTCTCCTTTTCCTATTAGGTATCGATTTCGATGCAATCTGATCCTGACAGACACTCCTTAGTAACGTGATGAAGTGGAACTTCAATTAATAATGTAGGAGACAAGAGATTTTGCTCTCTCTGACAAGTCAAACATCCATACCCACTTATTATATATTAAAAATAATTATTTTACCCAGAAATGAGATGAAAAATTTGTCCGTGGATAAAACAAAAAAAATGAGAGAGAACTAAAACTGTGTAGATAGTTTTAAATATAAGATAACATCGTGTAAAACAGCTATAACGCGACTCGGTTTATTGCTCGGAATAAAATATGGCGGACGGCACGTCCAGATGAAAATTGCTGTGTAACAACTGCTCCCGAGAAACTTGAGTTGTAGCAAATTTCAAGTATAAAGGCGAGGGTCCTGAAATTTTTACTGTTGTGGTTGTGGGAATTAGATGGCGTCACGGAGAAATAAACTACTGTAAAATAATTTGAAGGAGATAATATTCAACTCAAAGGTTTCCCTCAAAAGCCCCTTCACACGTGACAAATTAATTTTCTTAAGAAATAATTCATGGAATACTGGTTTACTCGTTTACTGCTTGTATATTTGACGGAATTGCCACGTGTAGACCTTAAAGATTGATAGTTTCAGATTAAAATCTAGGGGCTACCCTTATTCCATTAATTTACCTAATATAAATTCCCTGAATATTTGTAAAGAAATTAATATTTTAAAGAACAAATTATTTTAAATACCTAGGTATTATTTTTGATAAAAATCTTAAGTGGAATTTTCTTATAAATTATTTAACTACTAACTTACGATATATTTTATCAAAGATTAAGTTTTTAAAAAAGACCAGAAGTTTTTTGATATGATATTTTAGTTTGATTCAATCATACAGTTAAATTATGGAATTATTGGATGGTTACATGACTTGGAAATTGTGCACAAATTTTTATAATATAACATTATAGATAATATATATTTAAGAATAAAAACGTTATTAATTATAACAAACATTGTCATAGTACAAGAAGAGGATGCGATACTGTGATAAAAGATCGTGTTAGGAAATCTATTGGACAAAGGAGTTTTAAATATATCCTTCCATATTTATTTGAATTAATTCACAAAAATTTTAGAAGATATAAAATGGAAATTAAATAATGGATTATCAAGTTTGATTTTTCATTATCAGATATTCATTAAATACAGTCTACCACAAACTAACACTAAAAAGTTTATCAGATATTTTAATTTATAAATAAGTTGAAATAATGAAAATGAATGGAAATAAATAATTCTTGTGCTTTATAGATAAAATGAATGATTTAAGTTAATGTTAATAATTTTTTATTAATAAATTATTTTTAAATTTACTAAACATCCTTAGAACATAAAAATACATTAACAAAAATATTTACCTCTGGACAAACTTTGCTTTTAGAGGTTTATCTAGTTTGTTCAATTACTTATTTGACATTGTTTATATTTTGGTTATTATTTATTAACGTGTTGTTGTTCAATACTAATTATTATAATAAAAAGTATTATTATTTATGGCGTAAACTGTATAATGTATAATATTATTGTACCTTCCAAGCAGAAGCGAATGAATCTCACTAAACTCTTCGAAAAACCATTTACCATAAATTTCCATCAGGCGACTCGAATGCAGTTTACTGTTAGGCCCATAAGCAGCCCGCTACATCATAATTTATGATATCTCGTCTCCGTCTGTACAAAATATACGAGACTGGAGGGGGTTAACACTCCACCGAAAATTTATTGTGGTCCTTCAGATTCTCACGCAAAAAAAAAAAACTGTAGAACTTGGGGCTGCGAGGGGAGTCGCGGCGTCGTAAAAAATTGTGACGGGATAATGGCCCAATCTCCTGGAAAATTATCTCTATTTTGGGATTCCGCTATCCCCCTAGCTGTTGTGTATACGAAATGCCGTAATTGGAAAACACAAAATTCCAATTAAAATAAAATTGATCAATTTTGAGCTATATCGCACATCAGCGTTGATGTGGGGAAGGTTCAGTTTTAGCACCGACAAAATAACAATGAATTGTACACCCTGTATTGGCCTATGCAGTGTCACACTAACCTTATCAGGGTGACTATAAACATAGATTAAAGGAGCCATTGGATAGTCCAGGGACTCTTTAAAATAAGGGGACCCAAGATGTCACAGTCTATCACATAGGAAAAGTGAAGCCTTGGGGGAAGTATGTTTTCTGTTGACTCCAAGCACAGACTAACGAGTAATACAGACAATTCCTGAGTGACAAGTGTCAAAAGGAGACTCGCTTTTAGACAAAATATCTTCTAACGAGATAAATATTGTGCATTTTATTTGATTTTACGTTAATCTACATAGCAAAGAGAACCCAGTTTATGTTTAAAATACTGGCTATTTTTCTATAAATTGAAATGGAGACTCGCTTATTTTTGACACATGTCCTTAAGGAGGCTTCTGTTGCGAAGTTATTTATTCTGTGCTCCAAGGATACCACAAGGGGGCTGATACAAGGTTATGTTATAATATGTCAGTGTCCAACTGCCACCAGGTTTTATGTGACATGCCAGTGCCATAGATTCTAAAGGAGGCAAAATATTTCCCATCATAATTCACAATTTTTAACTTTTCTAACTTCCAGATACTCAGATGTAATGCGGCCGCATACTAATTGCAACCAGATTGTTCCTGTATCAGTTGTATGACCTTTAGTTATCCTACAATTCCCATTACGTGGGCATTACATTACGTATAAGTAGGTAGGTTCGAAACAAATCGTATTTCGAAAATTTTGAATTATTAAACAGTTAGCTTTAGTCAGGTCTTTTTTTAAAGAGTTTTATCTACGACTACAAGTTTATTTTAAGTTTGTGAGGTACCTTGGGAGATAAATAAAATTACAAAAATTTTATAATGAACACCGAGAAAAACTACCATCATTAGAACTACTAGACCTAATCTTATTAGTCCATCCCGAAATCTGTGAAAGTTCTTTGGGTAGATACTTTCAACAAGGGAAGAAAGTCCAAATATACATATTACAAATGGGTTGAGGAACCTGGTAACAAGGTGCAATAGCGACAAATTCTTAAATAAGCAAAATCGGCACTACTGACTTACATACTTATTACTTAAATTCGTGGAAATAATTGCTGGAAATCCATTTCAACTATAAAATGAATTTCTTTCATTTGACATTTGCCACATTCTGCACTTGTATACACAAAATTGTCAAGTCTACTTTTTAGAAATCATGAAAACCATTATTAATTTTTACTAACAGTCAAAGTACCTGTTATATTCAGAGATTCTCCAATAAAATGGCATACTTGGCATCACTGAGATTATTAGAATGAGGAAAGAATAGGCCTCACTTTGGAAAGTACAATGCTGGGTCCCTTTACTTTAAAGAGTCCCTGGGATAGTCAGAAGCATTGTTGAAACATCAACTTTCAAACTTTAATTTTGGAGCGAAAACAAATTAAAACAGATGAACTGTAATGTATTACAATTCTTAGGACTCTATACTAAGTTGAGGTATAGGTATTTTAAATTAGTTATTATGTTTTTATATAAAATGTTATGCAAAATATTTGGTGTAGAGTGTGGGAATTTCAACAATGGTTCTGACAGTCTGTGTAGCTTTGACTATGCTATAAAGCAGATAGGTAATCATATATTATGAATTGTTCATTATTATTATTATGTTCATTGTTTTCAGTGTTCCTGTTGTATCTATGTCAAATACATTAAGGTTATATTGATCTGGGCCCTCCAAAAGTGAGCGAACAAAGATAAAATTGCGAAATTTGGTATCTGATATACTGAATAAATTCAGTGGGGCGATATGCGCAGGAAAGATTTCCTGCTATAATTCAAAGGAGAAACAGTTTTGTTGGATAGATGTTAAACCAAACTGGATTTGATAGTTGTTAGTCATTTAACGTTTTGTTATATAGAGAAGGAAAATACGGAAAACTAAATATAGGATCCAACTTTGAAACAATTGGGGCCCTAGATGTCGTGGGTGGTTGGGCAAACAAGGAAGGTCGCTTTTAGCCATTGTTTACAGATTAAACAGGAGGAATAGTAGATCGTGTTATGCGACTCGCTGCGAAAGTGGAAAATGCCGATACAGGGAAGCAAAATAACACAAAAACAACAGAACAAAGGACGCTACCTTAGAAATGCCAGCTTATTCAAAGCACTCCAGGTAGGCAAACCAAGAATTCATTTGGTTTCTACCTTGAATAGAGTGTAGTTTTTGTGAATAGTAGGTGGTACTTAAAGCAAATTTAGACTTTATTTTTGTTTATGGAACACTAATTATTGCATAAAAGAGTAAATAGATGGACCATTAGAGTTAGAGAAGTGTCAAAAGCAACACAAACTCCCAACTTCATTATATACCTATTCTATATATACTAAGTGTTCTTTGATTAAAAATACTCAAATTTTTGTGTATGTGTGATTTTTTCACGATTTCTTCCAAAATTATAAAATCTCAGGGTTTTCTACGAAAAAAGGCGCTCTTGTTGAACTTCGATAGCATCCACTGTTGTTTTCCAGTAAAATCGTTGTTAAAGGACAGTTGTGCAGACCTTTTTTTTTCTAAATATTTCCAGAATGATCAAAGACAAAAATCTAAAATTTGGTATGTAATTTACTTGTGAAAAGAAATTGTGGAAAAGAACACAAGCCAAATATTTGGTATATTTTTAACCACTTGACCCCACCATTTGAGACGACTATGATGACCTATGTCTACCTCAGAAAATATAAAATCCACAGGTATTACATAGATACCAAACGTCATAATTTTATCTTTATTCGTGCTGGAAATGTTTAGAAAGATCCGCAAGTTTGTCCATTTCGAACTAGGGGCTATAGCCTCTAGGAGATATTTTGAGGACTTGATTGAAAATGAAGAAAATAGGAATAGAAAATATGACAAGAACCTCGAATCTTTTCTTTCTCAATTTCCGCACTCATTTCCGGGTAAATTAACCTGTAAATTAAACTCGTTTTGTCAACAATGCTAATATACTCGCTAATAAAATGTATAAAAATGGACGAAAGCTGTAATCAAAGCATATACAGATCATACAAAATTTGAAGGCCGAGAATTCCTAGAATAGATTTGTAGGAAATTGTAAATATTAATACAGATTTCAGTGGCGTGCTTGGAGAGTAATTGCACAGAAATAAATTACGAGTGATGAATGGTATTAAAAAGTAATTTAAATAATTATTAGCAATAAATAATATATTTATTATCTTACACAACTATTAAGTATAATAATGTACAATTACAATAGGTAATATTTGTCAATCTGATGCATAGTCACTAACATTGTCATCGGAGGAATCACTTTCGGAATTAGTAATAATTAGCTGTTCTGTGATTATGTCTATATTAGTTTCATTTTGTAAGTACTTGTCTTCGGTTTTGATAACATAACACAGTATTTTCCAATTGTTGTTACGCTGCTGTGTGAAATAGACCAGTGCAAGTGCAGGTGGGTTTTCTTGGTATTATTTACAAACTACTTCCTAGAATTCTCCGCCTTCAAATATTTTGTATGAACTGTATGTATAATAAAACTGGTTGTATACCCCGATTACTGTAAGAAGTCCCGATTTTGTCAGATGACATTCTCCACAAAATCCCTAGGAATTTTCTGTTAACCATGGGTATAACATTGGTATATGTGTCTCAACCAGTTAATGACGTCACTCATTGATTTATGATGTGAAAAGTTACCCAAGTGATACGAAAAAAATAATATAATATAATAAAAACCCTAGTGCAATCACGATTATACCGCTAGAAATAAACAACTATGACTACAACTTATTTTAATAATAATTTCAAACGTCATAGAAACACTTTTCATTTTGGTATAATCAGCTGCTTTTGGCAGCGTCTATGTGCGGACTCAGGCAAATTTAGCTTCGGTGTGCCAAAGTGACAGTGAAGGTTTTCCAGATCGTTCAAACTGGTTCAAACATTCGGCAGTGAAAATATTCGCGGGTTTTCTACGTTTCGTGAGTTTTATCATTATCTGTGTTGTTCTTGTTCTTGTTACTTTCCGTGTTATTAGTAGTTATTCATTGTGCAAATGGGCTCGATACTGACCTGAACTTATGACCCGGTTGCATTTTTTGCTGCATTGATGCCAACTTAGGATATCTAAATTACCAATTGACAGTCCCAGTAAGGACTTCTTAAAATAATTGGACTATATTATTCCATTTGACCGAACACGATTATTAAGTATTTGTACAGAGGCGCCCGCTCTCGTTGGTTAACAGAACCTCCGGTAGATTGTTGGAATTTTTGCCGCGTTCCACGGCAACATTCCATAGGCAGTTTCGGCTGGAGGGCTGACCCTTTTCACGCTTGTTCTCACCTCTAATGAATAAGTGAATAATGGTGTCAAACTCACACTATTGTTGCCGAGAGTTGGGTTTTGGGATTGTTGGCCGGTTCAGCTTGGACAATGGCTATGCTGTTGCTATGGGATTGCGTGATATCTACACTAGAGGCCCTGTATGACACGAAAAGTGACAGTTATTCGTTTTAACAGAGGTTGGACAACGATCGGATCTCTCTCTCTCTGGCGAGGGTCTTATTTTCCCTATGAAATTCATTTTGTGCAACAGACATATATTTTTTCGCTCTTTCTAACATTCCCCTAGCAGCACGATGTATCAAAATTGGATTTTAAGGTTAAGCTAACGACAGTTAACTGCCATAAGCGTAGGTAGATGAGGGCACAGTTTAAAATGTATAAAAAAGAAAACAGAAATTTTAGGATATCAGGATAAAAACATTTATTAAATTTTTGTAGGAGGTTGGTATATGTAGGAGGGTGGTAGGTACCTAATGTAGATAGGTATGTACATAAAATTAAACAAGGCTCTAGCATACCAACTAATCAAACTTTCGAATATTTCTTCAATAGGAATCATAGCTGCAATAATAATTATTCCGTTCATTTCAAACCTTCAAAACTGCCTCTCTCTAACACATATACTTACATTTTTATTATTCCATGAAACGAAAAATGCCTAGCCCGGTCCAGTGTAAATATACCTAACAGCGTTGGGTGATAAACCTTCAGTCAACGCTAACAGGTTTTACCTCCTTGAAGGGCAAACATTTTAATTTTATCTCTTTAACATTGGGAAATTTTCATAAGAATTCTAATAGGGGGTTTGTAGAACCTTATGGACTTTTATTGAAAATAAATAGGTAGGTACTAATATTTAATACGTATTAATTTAGGTATCTTATGTTATGTTGCTGATGCAGATTAAGAAAATTATTCTGCAGATTAAAATCACAGATCAAACAAAAAATAAAAAACTAGAGATACTTATGTAATTAAATTTACTTACCTCGCAAATTTTCGTATCATTTCCAACTCTCATGTTAGGGTATTTCATTTGCACCATCGTGCTCGTTCTTCTGCGCTTTTTGGAAAGGGTGTTATGAAAAATTCATCCTGCTCAGAATTCTTGCAGTTTCTTATTACACAAGATGTCTGTGATAGTGTCAATTACAATATCTTATGGCCGCTGGAAGTGTCCACTTTTGTTATTTTTTAAATCAACTCACCAAATTAAAGACATCAAAATAATCTTTGATAAACACAGTAGGAGCCACAGTGGTCCTATTCCAAAAAAGTGAGTATTTTGCAAAAATTGAATATCTACATGTAGATCAAAAATTCTGTTTGTTAAAATTTCAATTTTTCTGTGGTTACGGAAGGCAAATTACGCATATTTAGCAAGTTCAAGGCTATTTAAATGCTAGAATAAAATTGTAAATAAAAATTCACTATATACTGACTACGTTTATCTCGACGCGTTCGATCCGATTGAGAGAGGTTTGAATTCACTGGAGCGGACTCAAATAGACGGTGTAAACCCTACAGATTGAACTTTAATCATATTTAAAATTTCAAGTCAAGCCGCTATTTCCAAACAGAAGTTGGCCAAAATGTGCACTAACCTATACTGTGGAATAAGTATAATAAGTTAATGTCCCTAGAGAGGATTAAAAACTATAAAACGAAACTATATTTAAGCTTAGTGTATTTAAACTTGGTATAAGCTCTAACTTCTTGTTAGGGCGATGCGGCTTCTTCTTGTGAGCATATGACAGAGAATATAAAAATTTCACAGTTCTCCAAGATAAAATGTAACTGTATGAACTTTTTATACAGACAAGTTTATTTTAAAATGTGTGTGTGCAGTTGGGAACAGAACGGACTCCAAGGACATCCTCGAGTACTGGAAGCATTTTATTTTATTCCTTAACTTTTAAATGAAAACACTTTCGGGAGATAAAGGCACTGTTAACATTGCCCCCAGGGAAAATTTCGAGTCCCTTCCATGCAAATCGCGAGGTTTATATTAAATTTAGAGAAAATCGGATTATAAAACTAGTTTGATTTAAATTAGTTACCATTAATTAAGAACAAATCCCCTACAGAGGTAATCTCGCCGAGATTTTTCTATTTATTTTCGACTTTCGAGTTTAAAATATATCTATAGGAAATAGCCGTCGTAAAATCTGTTCCCTTTGTTTGGGAATACCGGTTATTCCACTTCTATTTCTGGATAAATCAATAAATCCTTTATAAACGTCAATCGTAGCTCAAGTCATAATCCCAAGAAAAATACTATAAATTCTCCCGTAGCGTTATATCTATTCTACTCCGTATGGTCTGAGAAGCGATTCGGGGCAACAGCTTCAATTTATATTCATGTAAATCAACGGCTTTAGCAAAAAATACTGCACTTTCAAGGTGGAAAGTATGGAAGAAAATAAAAACAGACATCTTTTTAAATGTCTGCGTTCACTGGGATTCATGCTTTTATTTTTCGTCGTTATTTCATATATTTTTATTGCCATATTATTTATTCCCCTGGTTGACTCTACCAAAAATCGCTTTGAGTAAAAATATGGAAAGGTTCTTATATTTCCTGAAATATTCAATATTTAAAAAATCGTAAAAAAGTTTTAGGTATATTTCTTGTCATAAACTGGTGACATTCAATTTTTTCTTGCTATGGCAACAAACCTTTGTTTGTCTAAATGGCATAATATATGATTTTCCTTGCATTTTTGAAAGACTGTTTCTTTGTGGATACGTCAGTATCAAATTTTAATGGGGATACATAAGAGGAAATCTAAAATTTTGTTTATAGGGTTTAATTGTGTTTCATTTATTTCCATAAAAGCAAAGGTCTTCATAATATTTCTGCTCAAATAGAGTTATTAAATCGTGCTTTTAGCCACATTATAATAGATGGTCCACTTTTTTGTAGCAGGACTTTAACAGACGATAGAAAATTTGAAGAGAACAATTTCATGTCAACAAAGGCTCGTGTTGAAAGTTTAAAATATATCGATTATTTTTTATAGTGTCTAAGCCAATGCAGATTTTTAAACCAAATTTGGTATTCAGCACCATTTTAAAGGGTAGCAGATTTGGTAATAATATCAAGGCTCACAAACAACCATGGGCGGAGTTGTGGAGTTTTGGCTACCATTAATTTAAAAAATAACTAGTACGGCCCTGTCCAAAATCAAAAGAGCGATGAATTCTGAACAAAAAGTGACATCCATTTAATGAATAACACTATTTAAATAAGTTGTACATTGTTCCTCGTTAACATAATTTAAATTAATTATTAAGAATTTATGAATTACAATTAACTATCTTATTTACACTAGGAGTTCAAAATATGAACTATTTTGTTGATTACGTAATTCACAGTGACTTCTTATGGATTGTGCACTAGCCATTAAATTGTAAATTATGTGAGAAGAAATAATGTACAAACTATTTACATAGTGTTATTAATTAAACTGATGTTCTACCCCCAAACAAGTTCGAATAATTAATTTTTAAATTTGACCAAAATATCAAAAAATGTTGAGAATTTATTGCCCTTATCGAATAATTCAAATTTGATTCTGGACAGGCCCGTACTATTTATTTTTGTTTAACTAATGTAAGAAAAACCTCGCAACTCCGCCACTGGTTTTTGTGGGCCTTCATATTATCCCCAAATCTGCTACCCTATAAAGTGATGCTGCATACCACATTTGGTTTAAATATCTCCATCTCTATAATCCATATTTTTTTAAACATTCAACACCTTGTATCTTTAAAACGAAGCGTTTACGGACATATGTTGACATGCCATTTTCTTCTTCAAGTAAATTTTTCTATCGACCGTTAAAGTCCTGCTACGATCACCCTGTACTTTTATTTGCTTCTTTTTTAAAATTAACTTTTCAGCCAACATTGTGAGCTTTGCCGCGTTCATCTGATTAATTAAAAAGAAGTTAACAAAGTTTATTCAGCTCCCCCAAAAAAAGTGATTAATAAAGTAAAATCAATTTGCCTGAAAAACCCATGACTCGATGCTTCTGGGAGAAACACAAACTTACCATACTTTGGGAGAATTAAACTTCTTGTAAATAGCTCCGCGTCTCTTGTTTTTTGGACAAGATGTTACAGATACGGTATTGGTACTGGTTCTAACGGAAAATAGCAATAGTATTTCTTACCAATCCATTTAAACTACATTAACCCCACACGGTATGACCTACCTTAAATTCTGGCTATACTGCCCCGGCCGCGCTTTCAAAAATTGAAATCCCGTGTTTTCTTGTTGCAGGCCGTGTCCGACTTGCTGCTGGGCGTTTTCTGTATGCCTTTCACGCTGGTGGGCCAAGTGTTGCGGAATTTCATATTTGGCTCGACCATGTGCAAGCTGATCCCGTACTTCCAAGGTAAGGGCGGCGTTTTCTGGCGGATATGACCCGGAAAACCGGCTGCCGTAACGACGGGAGTGTTGGGAACGGGTTCTCATAGGAGGGGTGGGACTCTGCGAATTGGCCTACTTCGCAAATGGCTTAATAGGAGTGGGAACCAGCGCCGGTTTTAGCTTGACTACCGCCGGGTGCTAAGTTTAAAAAACGCCTTCTCCCAATTTTTTCTTTTGCCCAAAAAGCTAAACTTCTTAGTTGGGAGGTAGCACAGAATATATAGCCTACGGCAAGCGCGTAGCGCTATTTATTCTGTAGAGGTAGTCAGAAATAAAAAAAAATTGAATGTTTGTGGTACAAAATTGCGCCGCAGTCGAAAACTTTTCAAATATTCAAGGTCAAACAGTTTAAATTAACGAAAAAGAATTCCAAGCAAAACATATTCTTGTTAACTGGTGGTATTTTTTGTTCACTATGACTCATAACATTTGTAGCCAAGAAGTCCTACTCAGTCTTCTTTTATAAAACAACTGTTACCAATAGAAATTTCGAAATTTGTTTTAGTGTGAGCCCATAAAAACCATTGCTTTTTAAACCAGCGCCGTAGGCGAAAAAATTTTAGAAATATAAAGCACAGGTAGTTTAAAAGAGGTATAGAAAATTACAAAATCATAACAGTATGTATAATGTATTTTTCATCTTTTCTCAATATAGGGGCTTGAACCCACAAACCATATACAGCCCTGGGCTTATGCATGGGAAAAGTCAAGTCTCGTGGAATCAGTAGTTAGCTACTTGACAATAATAAGTATATTTTTCAATAAATGTATCATGTTACACATTATTTCCTGACAATTTTCCAATTTATATTCAATCAATGAATCAATGTTGTATATTCTGCGTTTAGGATATTTTGACTGAATTTGACTGTCTTCTTTTATAGAACAACTGTTACCAATAGAAATTTCGAAATTTGTTTTAGTGCGAGCCCATAAAAATCATTGCTTTTTAAACCGGCTATACAAAAGAAAGCAGAGGTGTTTTATAAAGCACAGATAGTTTAAAAGAGGTATAGAAAATTACAAAATCATAACAGTATGTATAATGTATTTTTCATCTTTTCTCAATGTAGGGGGCTTGAACCCCCAAACCATATACAGCCCTATGGGCTTATGCATGGGAAAAGTCAGGTCTTGTGGAATCGGTAGTTAGCTACTTGACAATAATAAGTATATTTTTCAATAAATGTATCATGTTACACATTATTACATGTCATTTTTCCAATTTATATTCAATCAATGAATCAATGTTGTATATGCTGCGTTTAGGATATTTTCACTTAGAAATTTTTATTTTCGTCCAAAAATCCAGGGTTGGAGTAAAATATTCAACGTAGAGATGAATATGATGATGAATAGGAGAACGTTTTAGATGTTATGTTTGCAGACGACGATCAAAATGAAGGTGACGCGTCGTGAGCGACATAGCAACAAAATGTGATTTATTTTTAGTTATTAGACCAGCTTATACCGCCTCCTAAAATTTACCGCCGGGTGCTATTAGCGCCCTAGCACCCCCCTAAAACCGGCGCTGGTGGGAACGTTAAAGTCTATCAAAATTGTATACCTTTAGAAGTATAAAAAAACCATAAGGTTCGTTTGTCACGGTTTTGTGCAACACCCTGTATACAATTTGGTATTACAAACTACGTGTGTTCTTTGTAATGTAGGATGAGACTGAGGTATAAATCAGCTCAAACTTCCTTACAGGTAAGTCAGTTGATCTTACAATAATTATTTTATTTTCAAAGAGACAGAGGGATCAATATTTCCCTGTTATTAGTTCCAATCTCAAAAATAAATTTTGAGCAGAAATAATTACTTCATTTTATGTACCTAATTTACCAAAATGGCCTATTGGTTGACAAGTTTTACATAGTGAACTGTATATCATAACACATCATAAATTGCACAATTTGCTACTGTCTTCTCAAGAGTAAGTTAAACTGCTTATTGTTTGTATTACCGTAAAAAAAACACTTTGTACCCAAGAAAAATATATAAAATGATTATCTCACTTGCGTCGACAAGACAATGTATAAATCAGCAAAAACTGGCCACCACAAATAGAGGTTCTTTTGAACACAACTTCCTTATTTTTCATCCGATTTCAATTTTCTTTCCTATCGTATTGCTAACTGAAAGTGTCCTCCCCAAACCAAAACCAATGGGTGTGACCGAGCAGGAACACCAGCTGCCAAATTTGACAGTATATTGGTGCCAAAGGATCAAGAAAAAAGTTTAGAAGACAAAGTTGACCACAAGTTCATCTTCTAAAACTTTTATTATGGTTATTTTAATGCAAAAAATGTTTACAAGTCCACCCCTGCAGCGTGCGGAATTTTTGTCATATAACTGTAACTCGTTATGTATTTGAGATACAAAAAAAATATGAAGAAAAGTTGTTCATACTTCGATCCCCTACACTTTTTAATAGGGTCATTTTGCTCTAAAAAATGTTTAGGAAACCACCCCTATTGTTTAGGTATCCACCCTAAGTAACCAGGAGTTCGAGGTGATCTTTTGTTGGACACTCAGGAGGCAGTCCCCAAGTATCTATCCCTGAAAAAATCATTGTGTTTGATTTTGTTTCGCGACCCCTATAAGCCGAAAACATCTTTATATTGGACTATCGATGATACAATAAGGGACTAACGTGGTTGGTTTTCTAAATTCGGAGGTTGAGATTTAACGCATATTTTTAAAAATAATTTACATAAGAACTTAAAAAGATTCCTAACATTTCACTTTTGTTAATATAAACAGTTTTTGTTATTGCATCGATCATCTGTTAATATCACGAGATGTATAAATTCAAGATTATATTAATTTAGTATGAAATTTGGAAACAAAATATTAAAAAAAAATTACTCCTATGCTAGTAACATACCTATTAAGTGACGGTTTAGGTTATAAGTAAGCCCATTGTTACGAACACTGACACGTAATGACTGACACGTAATGACTGATACGTATTAAAAAAAAATTACGTCTCTGTTCTTAATTAAAACGCAATTATCATGGGTGCATTGTTAGCGCGGCATCCGTGTCACCATAGCAACTAACCAGCATACTAATTGTTGCCTGTCAGATAATCTATATTTTTTTCTTTCGTCGAAGAAAAATTATAATACAAAACTCGAGTTGTAAGCTTATTACATACTCGTGGAATTACAGCACTCCCCGCTGCGCATCTCGTGCGCAACTTTTCCACTCATACGTAATAAGCTGTTTACAACTCTCGCTATGTAATATAATATAAATCTACACAAATATTTAAAAATCAAACTACCCAATGCGTAGATTTTAAAGTCGAATGAAAACTCATCATTATAAAAAACAGTGTTAACTGCAATAGCAACTAAATTAACCTCAAACATAGTTACAAATTTCAATGTGGTTTTCCCTGTAAACGAAAGGCTAATTACCCTTTTGGAGTTATAAATTGCCCCCTTTGTGTAGTGTTAAAACTTTTTAAAAAACTCAGCGAATAAAAGGAACTAAAGGCGAAATTACGTGCACAGTCCAATGACCCTGCTCCTGTAAAATATTGCGAGCAATCTGATCCTAAAGTTAAGCAAACAAAACCCGCGAAGACGGTCCCGTGTTTACTTACTTCGCTCCTTTAGGTTTTACGAAACTTTTGTTCTGACCTTGGCAATGAAAAGTGGATGTTCATTTCAACATGTAAATTACCTGGGCTCTGATTTTGTGGAACAGAATCAGCAATTTTTAGAATATTATGTGGGTCTTTTCATCTCAAAAAGTTACTTCCTTTTTTGTGCCTAGAAATACCTAGGCACTAGAAGCAGCATAAAAACACTTGGGCGGCGTTTGCCTTGTAAAACAAGACCGAGTCATAGGCGGCGAACGACCCTTAATAATATTATACAAATATTATTCAAATGCTCTAAAAAAGAACAAAATAAACTTTGAAATAATTCAAACCAAAGCAAACCAATAATTTTGTTACACACAAAACAACAGCATTATTATATTATTTTATAATACTTTTAGTCCTTTTTAAAAACCTGGTATATCAATTTTTTTATTTAAATTTTACTTTCTGCTTTTTTAGTATTGCGTTTGAAATTTTTTTAAACATCTTAATGAGATTATGCCTACCAATAATATATCGATCTATTTAATTGTTATTTTCCTGAAAAAAAAGTTAAATAAATCACTTTCTTGTCTGTGTGCTTGTTTTTTTGTTTGTCATCCTTTCTTCTTAATGCGTTTAAACACTTTATTTTTATTATTTATTATTACCAGCTTATGGCATGTGCTCATCTGTTCACAAATTTCCACTAGTCAAATATTTTTATTATTCATAACTTTTTTATAATAACAAATAACATAACACTAATATTTATAATATGAAATATTGCTTTGTCATTCAGTTGTGAGATATGTAAAGTTTGATCGGGAAATTAGTTTAAAATCGATTGCAAAATTTGACGAAAAGACACAAAGGAGAACAAGAAAGCGAGTTGGTAAAATAGGGAACGAAATTGACACTTATCTCAACATTGTCATGAGTTACGTAGACTTTTACGGATTTTTACGGCCAATTATAGCCAATGAGTTACAATAGAAATATCAGCGTAATACCACGATACCTAAGTAGTTTAGCATTTCTTAAAATTTTGACTTACAATGTATTTTTTATTGTTTTCAATTTCTCCTATTACAAAATATTCAATTATACAGAGTGCCCCTTAGTAGGCATCTGTGAAAATTATAAATAGCTACTTCTCCACTCCACATTTATGTGTATTTCGTATAGTATTCTTGTGTTGATACAAATATTGTCTCTATTACATGTTCACTGGAGATGACTCAATATGTATTTGTACATATTTGTTGTTGGACGTCAAGTTTATTATTAGTTTAGTTCGGCATTTGCACCTATAGGCAGGTATGTATATGTAGTTGGCAATGTTGGCATGAATCACAGGTAATTTCAGCTAAATTACTTGGTAGGTACATCGATCTTGGAAGTGCCCGGTTAAATTATTGTAGTTAGTAAATAGTTCACTGGACGTTTATGTAACTTATTAACATAGACAAGTGAAGTAAACCCCTCCAGGAGCGGCGGGTTCTAATTTTTTATACGGGGTTTTTATACAAAAAAAATTTTCGAACAAAAGTTATAGCGTAATACAATTTTTTTGGGAAGTATACTATATCTATTACTATACAGGGCTTTCTAAAAAACACGGTAAACCCAACTTTCGTTTCTTAATGTGAAAACCCTACAAATTTTCAGCTTTGTGAAATGTACTCGTGATTTAAAAAATTATAAAACTTTGTACCAATATCTTTTGCCCTTTTTTGAAGCATTAATTTTCAAATTTTGTACTAAATTTATTCAAATTGGATTTGTGGATCTCGTACACCTAATATAGATAGACGATCAATGTAATAACAAATAATGTTTGATGTAACCAAAACAATTTCACATTCAAATTCTAGAAAATTAAGTGAGATAGATATTTCTCAAATTCATACGTAAAATATATTTATTTTGAGAATTTCAGTAATATAGCTCACAACGTTGTAGAATTTTATTATACCTATAACATTCTCTTGATTGCTCTGCAAGTTGTTGAGCACTGCCATAATTTAGATATCTTTCAGGAAGTCAAAAAAGTCTGCTTTAAGATTGATAACACCACGAGTATTTACTTGAGCCTACGAAGTGAATAAAGTATTGACGAGTAAACACTTGTGAGTAAACTCTTGGCAAGACACAAGACCCAATAACAAAAAAAAAACAATTCTCGTACTAAAGCAAAACAATAACAAATAAACAAATATAAATATATTATTAATTTATTAATAATAAAAAAAATCACCTTTTATTGAGAGAGTGGCGTGTACGCGATTAAAAAATGAATTCAAGAGACAATACAGCGACACATAGCGACGTTATTTTTTAATTTTTTAATAGTGTCTGATTTATAAATAATTTCTAAAATTTATTTGTGGCGTAAACAGATCCATTGAATTTTAATTGGGTTTTTCGCCAACAAACTGGTTAAAAGACAACTTTTTCAAGTTGCCTGGAAAATTAATAAATTCTTAACAGTAAATGAACTAAACTTTGAACTTGTAACTCAAAAAATATCTTCAACAAATTTGTTTTCTGTGCTTTCGGAGAATAAATCTTCCTCCTTTCTCAGAGATCATGTCACGTCAAAGTGAAATGACAGATTAATAAATTTCAGGTTAAAATGTCATGACAACAGAAACAATATCCTAGTGTGTGATATTTGTTACTACATGTTTGTAGAGGTGCAATGCACCCATCATATGATCTTTATGGATACATCTTAGTTTTATAATAATAATAGAATTGTCCTCCAGACAAAAATTAAAACTCTATTGTAAATATTTCGTTTTGTGATGGCAACGTTTTAAAATAAGAACATTTTATTGGATACAAGGTACAGAATAGATGTTTAACATTGTTTATGATAAAAAATTGAGGATACGTGACATATTCTATTCATAGTAGAATGAATGAACCTGTAAATGATGAATAAAACACCATAAGCAATTCGTTTCTCTAGTAAAAGGCAACAACGCCTTTATATCGAACCCAACAAAACCCCGATGTTGCATCCCCAACAAACAAACAACAGCAACATCTACTCGGTTCAACTTTACAAGAGGGAAATTTTAGTTAAACTCGTCTGCTCTTTAATGGGCAGATCCCGATACATGATCTATAGTGGCAAAAACACTGTCTTCAAAGCTCCTCCCGGGGCTAAATTCAATTCGCAAACTTCGTAAACTAATAATGAAATACCGTCAATCCAGCGAGGGTTGAGTCGAATTCTAGAAACTTGCTTTTTGGCCCAGCCAAAACCCGTGTCTGAATGTTCTTCCACGGGTAGTGAAATAAATGTGAAACGGTTTACTCTACATGGTCGGCTGCTGTATTCATAACCGAGTACATTTTGCTTTCTTGCTTTACCCTTGCTTTTATATAACTTCTAAAAAGTGTGACCCATTTCCCAGCATACGGTAGCGCACCCGGGAAACCCTGAGGAAATGGGCATTATTTTCAGGTACACGTACCTAGGCTACACAGTGGACCATAATGTCGTTAATGATATGTTAAAAACATGTATTATAACGTTAGGTGCAGCTAATAATTTTATACTATGTATCATTTTATGATTCTATAGATTAATTTAGAGCGCCCTTTATGGGAGGTAACAAAAATGATTCATTCCCGCTTCCCGGTTTAATATACTTTGGAAAAGATGCAGCATTAGCTAAATTTTGTAATAATTGAAATTAATGTGAGCATCATTATTTTACCTTGACATAATTAATTATTAATCAGAAGAAAAGGCTTGTATGCAAGTCTTAATACAGAAAGAACGAAACTGTTGGTATATTTTACGTACATATATTTTAACTTAGAATCCGAGCCGGCTTTCGCCTTGCGGCATCATCAGGGGCTCATTGTCAAAAAGACAGAGAAAAACACACAAAAATCGTGCATACTATTCGACAGCAGATAAACAAAACGTCATTTTTTAATGACAATGAGCCCCTGATGATGCCGCAAGGCGAAAGCCGGCTCGGATTCTAAGTTAAAATATATGTACGTAAAATATACCAACAGTTTCGTTCTTACTGTATAATTAATTATTATGTGGTGAGTTTGCTTGTAAACAAACAAATCTTAGAAATGGGAGATGTTACTCATTTATTTCTATCCATGATTTTCTATGTAGTGATACACATCTAATACAGAAAATTTCATAGATTTCACTAAAGTATTTTTGAATCTTCTACAGGGCCAGTGTTCTCTCTCGTTATATCTACAGGGTTGATAAATGCATGACGTTTTTCTAATTTTTTTTTAAATCAGTCTTCATAAAAAGTTTTAACACAAGTAATAAACTTATTATTGCGATGTGTAGTATAAAAATACAAAATAAGACATACTGAATCTCTTTAGACAAAAGTTGTAAGGCTCTATTTAAACCTCCAAAATCTTGTTAGATAAAAACAATTGAATATTCCTTTGGTCTCGTGTTTTTTTCGTCGAATTTTTTAGCCTGACTTCTCTGGCAAAAAACCTCTATGCAAATTCTACCCGGCAAAACTTCGCAACTAGAAAAAATACAAATATAAATTTACTGATATATTTAGATACTAAATATTCTCAGACCAAAAATAACATAGAAAATCCTTTCTTATGGCATTGTAGTTAACCAGAATATGCATCGCACAGAGTGTCCGAAATAACAATCCCACCCCCTAATTAAGTTTTTGAGATAAAAAATACTTTGGTGCAATCACACCGAAAAGCATAGAAACTACGCAGAAATGAAAGTACAACAAAGTATAGGCACTTTATTTTTATTTAAATATCTCCTTATACAACTTAATCAGAATTGTAACGTAAGGTAGCTATAATATTTGTATTCATCTCCATTCTAATATATTTTTAAATGCTACAATTAATTCTATATACAGTGTGTCCGTGGAGGGAGTCCCCAAGAGGACAAATGGAACAAAAATTTCATTTTTCGACAAAAACTCATTCTCGATAAAAGTTTCTGCTTCTCGAAAAAATATGGTCTACGGAGAGAATTTTTGATTTTTTTATACAGGGTGCCCAAAAAATACAAAAAACATGAAATACCATCAAGAATAAACTACATTTATTTTTAAAAATATCAAAAACTTTTACTTAGAAAAGGTGTTTAGAATTAAAAGACGTGTCAGATTGTAAATTTTCAAGCAATTCGGATGACATTGATTTTATTTGTTTCTTTTTACCTATTTAAATCAAAGTCGGCCGATTTGCTTGTAATGTTACAATCGGACACGTCTTTTAATTCTAAACAACTTTTATAAATAAATGTTTTTGATATTTTTAAAAACAAAGAAGTTCCACACTTGGCAATAAAAAAAATCGAAGTTGGTTGATTTGTTTGAAAAGTGACAATCGCACACATCTTTTAATTCTTAACAACTTTTCTAAGTAAAAGTTTTTGATATTTTTAAAAATAAAGATAGTTTATTCTTGATGGTATTTCATGTTTTTGTATTTTTGGGCACCCTGTATAAAAAAATCAAAAATTCCCTAAGTAGACCATATTTTTTCGAGAAGCAGAAACTTTTATCAAGAATGACTTTTTGTCGAAAAATGAAATTTTTGGTCCATATTTGCCCTCTTGGGGACTCCATCCACGGGACACACTGTATAAAGTGTAAGTGGCAATGCAACAAAGTTTTGTAATAGTGCACATAGACATATTGGAAATAAAAATGTCTAATTTGAAATTTCGTCTATAATATATATTTGATATAGCAATGGCAATATTCAAAAATTAAAAATTGCTATCTATCACTCCCGTCATCACAATATGGCGTAGGCGCTGAATATCCGAACGTTCGTGCATAGCGAATAATCATGCTAATGCAAATTGTCGGCTTTTTGCCGATATGACCCAATTAAACAATTAGCAATTGCAATTGCGCACAGTGTCAATAACGTAGGCCGATTTCGCTAAACAGCGAATTACGACGCAGTATGATGCTTCATGTACAAACGGCATTTAGTGTTTCCTCTGTGATTATCAGTTGCACAATTTTGAAGGGTCTGATAGCTAATGAAGTGATGCTAACCACAGGGCAATACAAAACAAAGCAATACAATACAATAGATGAAATGCGAGCGAGCAGGTCAAGGTACTTGGGAAACTCTGGTTAAATGAGTTGGAACTGCAAATGTATTGCTACTTTTCATGATAGTCGGAGAGTAGCTATATTAAAAAACCATCAATTATAATTTTTTTACAGGACCAATAATCAAATCTCATAACATTTTAGGGGTTTATTACACTAGCAAAATATCAATCTATTTTTAATAAAAATTCGAAAGTTCCAGAGCCGGATATACCTACAGGGTGTTTCATAATATATGCGCAGGACTTCAGGATGTGATAGCTCGTTCAAAAATATGAAAAAAAAGCTTCTATTAACTTACCCTCTAAAATGCACCATTTTAGAGATACAGGGTGTGGAAGTTGAAAAAAAAAATCGTTTTTTGCGAATATCTCCGGAACCGTTTATCGTACGGAACACAGCTTTTGTAAGCATTTTTTACTGATAATAAGCTATGTTTTTTGTCGAAAAATTTTTTTTAAGTCATACGTGGTGAAGGTTTTGAAGGGGTGGTGGGTGTTTTTGTCCCCAACTTCTACGCTACTGGAAAAAGTACAATTTTGAGATGCCCATTTGAACCGCTAATGTTTTCTACACAAAAAAGGTACTCTTTTTTTGGGCTCTAAAGTCGGTCGTTTTCGAGAAAAATCAACTTTTATGTTGAAAAACATGGTCAATTTTTTGAAATAACATTTTTTTAATAATCAAACAAAATTTTGACAAGACAACTTTTGTTATTTTTTTCATTTTTTTTTAAATTTTGCAATTATGAAGTTAACGTTTGTTTTGGTTACTTGTTCTAACGTTTAAATAAATTTTGTTTAATTATTAAAGTAATGTTATTTCAAAAAATTGACCATGTTTTTTAACATAAAAGTTGATTTTTTCCGAAAACGACCGACTTTAGAGCCCAAGACCAAGAGTACCTTTTTTGTGTAGAAAACATTGGCGGTACAAATGGGCATCTCAAAATTGGACTTTTTCCAGTAGCGTAGAAGTTGGGGAAAAAAACAACCACCACCACCCACCACAAAATCTTCACTGACTTAAAAAAATTTTTTCTCGACGGAAAACTTGACTTGCTGGGCGAACACAAAACAAATACCGCTGAGTAATGAACGCGGCGGCAACGGCGGTGTTGCCATGTTGGGCGGTTTGGGGTATCTGTTGAAGACTTTATTAAAGTGATATTTATAGCTACTATAATTACAGCGCAATTTAGTTTTAATTTAAAATTGTTACATGCAAGGCATTAATAGTTATATTTGTTAATTTAGCGTTATGGGATTTGTGCCTTCATTTACTCCCATTATTAAATCCGTCTATTTTGAAATTAAATGCTGTAAACATTGGAGTACGTGGCATCAATCAAAAAGATGTTGGCTCTACTGTTTACTTTTTGTTCTTACTCCCTGTATCTTTGGTTATTTGGTAATAATTTTATATATCGAGGATCGGGCATGTAGGAACGCCGACACACAGCACCGATTTTTATCGTCGATATATTCGTATACCAAATAGACCAATCGTTAAAAACTAATGAAACTCTAATGCACTAGCCCTGCTGACATCGCGTCGTCACACATCGATCCCACCCAAAAAACGGCACATCCATCTTTAAATAATTCACGTCTGGCCATCGGCCGGAAAACGTCGTTCGGCGAATCCACCGGCTCTATTAACACGCCAATTCCGCGCAATTGCCAATGGATTAATCGCATCAAGCCGGCCTTGGACACGGACAGACGCCGGCCCTGACGCTCCTCAATTCGCGATAGGATTCGACGCAGGCGAGCCCCTTCACAATGGGGGCAAGTTTTGATTACGAAGCGGAGCTTTCGTCCAGTGCACACTGACAGAAAATTGAGGACAATATCAGAATATCAGAATCTTCTCAAGCTTACAAGCCCTGTTCCAACATGTGGCAACGCCGCAGCGGGACTGTCCAACGAGTCTATGCAGTATAGAGCAGCCTCACTTTGGCTTAGAATTATAATTAGAGACATTTGTGAATTTTGTTTCAATAATTGGGTACCTAAGTAAGTGGGTACGTTTGTTTAAGAGACAATAAAAGCAGTAACAAGTAACAAAATATATACACAGACAGAAGTATAGGTATTTATAATAAGTACGATTCCTGGTGTGGGTAGGTACATTTTCGATAAATAATATGGTAAATTTGGGCAAATAGAGGGGACTACACTTTGTTGTAAGTCGAACTTTTGTGAGAATTTTTCGCAAAGTGCGCCATCAGGCAAATGATGATTACCTATCTTCCCTTATGGTTAAATTTTCATAAAAATACAAACAACAAGGGAACAGAGAACAGCATGTTGTGAATGAGAGTAATCCCTTCTGATTGAAATGGCAGTTACGGTCAATTTCATAATACATTCAACTAAGTTATCTTTTGACTTTAACATTAGGTAAAGAAACTTTTGCAACAACACTAAACAATGGTTGGATTGTTAGAAAGCTCCTTTAATTTTAAAGGCTACTTTAGTTTGTCTATGCAATTATTGGCCCTTAATCATTTTATTCTTAAATTTTTGTCCTTTTTAAAGCCCAAAACGAATACCGTTGACCGCTGGCCGTCCAGCAAAGAAAAGCTATCTACTTCAAGTTATTATTACGATTTGACTTATAGCCAGGTATATAACTAAGTTCTAGCTTCCCTCGACGGTTCTAGGCATCTTGAAGGTTCAAATTGTAAAGGAACGATTCTTCACTTCGAACTTTTAGAAAAATGTTTCATTTTTTCACAAACAGTTAGGAGGTATTTCAGCTTTTGAATTTTTAATATGTGGAGGTCTTTGGGCATATACAAATAAATAATAATACGAGATATAATTAAAAGTCTTTAACTATTATTTGTCACATAGATGTTTTATTTTGAGTATTAGATTAAATGACAACAACAACAACCATATAATTGGCTACATATAATACTCCTAAAGTAAACACCTTACATTAGTAGGGATTTATTCTTTAAGGATAAAGAGGATGTTAGGGGACACTTTGTGATAAAAACGTCACTTTTATCACCCCCTCAGCGTGCTTGGGGTGCGAGAAAACTTTCGAAAGCTAAATGGGAGGGCCGTAAAATATTGCGATCGGCAAAAACATAATTTACATGTATTCTTGAATGGAGACTAAAAATCCGAAGAAAAAGTAGAACCCTCCTATTTTACTTTTATAAATAACTCTCTATCAATAAACCTTTGAGAAAAGAGGAAAGTTTGGCCACCTTACTGGAAGGCGTCTTTAAAGTTTCACAACTAAATTAAACACAATTAAAAAACATGGATGACATCTTCTTTTTTCCATCTCAAGAGGAGCCGCTGGTATTTAGGTACCTACATATTTTTTAAATTTTCAATAATTATTTTTTTAAATTTTATTGGAAAACTGTTAGTTACAACATTGGTAAAAAATATGGAATATTTAAGATACAGGATGATAAAAAGAATATCTTACCTCCTTAAATTATTTTTTTAGTAAAAAAATAGTTTTTACAAAAGTTTTAAATAATGGTTTTACGAATTTAGTGGGCTTATCAGAGTTAGTGTCTTAAAAATACGCTCTATAATTGAGTTCCTGATAAGTTAATTGCCTTCGCAGGGACATTTTCTATGTCTTTTTTTTACTATTTTTTTCTGACCAAAAATAAATGTAGGTATTAAGGTGGGTAAAATGTTACGTGGATCGTCCAATAGGAACATAAATTTCAGTTTTAAAAGTTTCACTAATAACTTGTAAAAAAAACCTTGAGAAGTCTACCTATCGACTCTAATCATAATGAAGTCAATGTGAAAAGTATTCGTAGAATTTTACGAGACTTTTTCAAGTCCTGCTCTAAATTATTTTTATAAAGTAGGCCAAATATTCCCATTATCCTACCATCTTTTATAAAACACCACAGTTTCAGGAAACGATCAATTAATTACGGAAAGAGCAAATTTCTATGTTCGACCACGTTCTATCATTAAAACTTTTAATATTCTAAAGCAATTAACCTTCATTCAACTTGAACATTATCATTGCACCTATTCGTTTTTATTTTAAGATTACTGAAGCTGTTCGATTCTTTAAACCTCCGTCGTCACCAGATTTAATTTGGCTAATTTGCTGGACTAAGCTACTTCCAATTATCTCGGACATAGATTGCTTTCCAGGATTAGCTGACGCGGATGTTCCACATCCTGGAGAGCCCCCAGCCACGTTTTGAAACTGGATCAGGTGTCTGGTGATAGATGGGTGTTTGGCTACTGGCGATTTGTTGCACTGACCCACATATCTCAACCGGGGGATATGACTGCCATAACTAGTTGCAGTATCAATTATAAGATTAGATGACGCTCTTCGCATGGTGCTCACATAGCTACCATATTTTGCTTTTATGGGTTGGCTACACTTACGATTTATTGTACCCCTCTTGCATGTACTAGGAGAGAATAACAGATCATTATAATATAATAAGTATTTTTGGTATATGACTTGGACCCACTTATGCGGGTATCTGTACTAAAATCAAATAACTCTTATAACGCCTGATGTAAACAAGAAAGTGTGCGTTGAGGTATTCGCCAGAGCCGCACTGAGGCACGACCTTCATTTAATTTTACTTTTACAATTGTTTCCTATTTCGGAAAAAAATTATTGGCTTAATTAAAATGATTCAAACATCTATACAATTATTTGTGGCAGTGTCTAAATAGCTGAAAACAACAAGATAAAACCGCATAAATGCGCTTTTGCGATCGAGTACATCCCTGTTGCCAGACGCTCTGATATTTTATGGCCTATTGACCAATCGCCTTGTTTCGCGGGACGTCATCGAACACGTGCTTTTATATACGCCAGGCGTAAGAGTTACTTGATTTTAGTATAGGCTAAAATAGTGCTTCCCGAAATTTTGTGAACACATCTGTATAGAAGGTATCACAAATCTTGATCACTGCGTCACAATGGTCGACAATGACAATGGATTGTTGACCATCATTTTGATGCAGGGATCAAGATAGAAATGACAGAATAATACAAGTCAAGTCAAAGTGTCATGCAAACAAAACAATAACCTGATATTGTATCTATTCTAACTTCTCTTTCAATAAATGGCAATAATATTTTACTGAATTCCACTGAACATTCAGCAAAACAGTCTTGGTTGGGACCTACCCCAGAAAATCCTATTATTATTAATAAAATAATGGTTGGAATTTTAATTTGATTGAGATAAATTAAACGAACGTTAAATGTACGCCGATTGTGCCGTTGTTCACGAAGATACATTCCAAGCACGATATACTGAGTCTATCGTATTTTCAAGCATTCCTGCGGAGTGCATAGTTAAAAGTTAAAATACATTATCAGTTGCGGGCGATTTTTTTTTCCAATTTTCTATCCCCAGAGCCCCTATACATGAGCCGCGACTGCCTGAGTACAGCCGTGGCATTTTACTTCTGTAAATACGTAAGTAAGTACATAAATAATTGTCAATTTTGAAAAAAAAAAAAAATGCTATACCAACGAATGCATAGGAACACTCGCATATATTTCTGATTATTCTCGTGTTCCGTATCCGTTTCTGCCAATAAATTTATGCAAATTTAAGGCTCCTTGGGACTCGTAGACCAGGTGGCAGAGGAGTTCGGTGGTGCATAGTAACAGAAAGCAAATTAACTACCTGGCATTTTAAAGGTTGAGCCAAATGTTGTTCAGCGCTAATTTCGGTTGTTTCATAAATTATCTATAATATAAAATCACTTAACCATACAATATTAATTCAATGGGGAACGTACGAGAATAAATGTAAATATGTTCAACGCAAATCAGGTGGATTTTCTAAGTTGAGTTGATTTGCTTTTAGGAAGCCTTTCAATAGCGTATTAGAGTACCTACCTATAATATGTGTTTAACAAAGATTACTCGCCAGTGGCTTTTTGAATACTTATTTACGAAAAAAATATTAAGGGGGCGTTTTCGCGCATGAAATTACACACTATACCTACCAAGATAAGGGTGTTTTGTGGTCATTTTATATTTGAACAGAAGAATAAATATATTTTAGAATCAAATTTGGCTCATGTTTTGTCCAAATGTGCTGAATATAGTGAAGTGTTTGGGTTGCGTTCGGTTTTTGAAAAACTTAATAGTTTATAAAATAAACGCCACAAACAGAGACTTGGGTAGGTAGTACTTGTGAAAATGTCATCTTAAAATAATTTTGTGGACTAATCAACACAGGAACTCTTTAAAATATGGGGACCCAGCATGTCACAGTCTATCACATAGGAAAAGTGAAGCCTTGAGGGGAAGTTTGTTTTCTGTCGACTCCAAGGAGACCAAAAGGGGGCTGGTACAAGTTTATGTTATATGTCAGTGTCCAACTGCCATCAGGTTTTATGTGACATGCCAGTGCCATAGATTCCAAAGGAGGCAAAATATTTCCCATCATAATTCACAATTTATAAGTTTTCTACAGTCAATTAGTCAATTAAAGGTAATGCGGCCGCCTGTAGTTGTAGCAAAGTCTAGAGAATTAGTATATCTCTGGATGCTGGTTGTAGTCCCAATAATTGCAACCAGATTTTTCTTGTATCACCTTTAGTGATATGTGGGCATTACGTATAAGTAGGTAGTTCAAAACAAAAATGGTATTTCGAACTTCAGTCAGGTCTTTTCTAAAGAGTTTTTATCAACGACTATAAGTTTATTTTAAGTTTGTGAGGTACCTTGGGAGAGAAATAAAATTACAAAAATTTTATAATGAGCACCGAGAAAAACTACTAAATCTGTGAAAGTTCTTTGGGCAGATACATTCAACAAGGGAAGAAATTTCAAGTACCTATACCTACATATTATTACAAATGGTTTGAGGAACCTGGTAACAAGGTGCAATAGCGACAAATTCTTAAATAAGCAAAATCGGCACTGACTTACCATACTTATTACTTAAATTCGTTTAAATAATTGCAGGAAATCAATTTCAAATAAAAAATAAATTTGCTTCATTTGACAGTTGCCATATTCTGCACTTGTAGACACAACATTGTCAAGTCTAATTTTTAGAAATCATGGAAACCATTATTAATTTTTACTAACAATCAAAGTACCTGTTATATTCATAGATTCTCCAATAAACTGGCATACTTGGCATCACTGAGACCATTAGAATGAGGAAAGAATAGGCCTCACTTTGGAAAGTATAATGCTGGGTCCCCTTACTTTAAAGGGTCCCTGAATCAACAGAATTTCTTTATTAATTTTGCCGAAAAGTATTCGTATTCTCTCTGCTATTTTTTCTTGAAAATTAATAAATCAATTTTGTTTGTATAATGTTTACTTAATTCAAAAACACATTTAGTATAGCAATTTTTAATACAGATTTTTTTCTCTCGTTTCTTCTCGTTTCAAATTGTCTCTATGTCCTTGAATGTATCTGCTTAGACTTTGTGATGTAATTTTCCTATCTTATATCTGTTTCTGTCTATAATTTTATGCAAATTAAGGTCCCTAGGGACGTGGCAGCCAGGAGGCACAGGAACGGTGCAGAGTAATGAAAGCAAATTACCAACATTTTGAAGGAAATCTGCGGGTGAACCAAATGCTATTAGGCACTAATTTCGGATTTGGCAAGACATTATAGAATTGTTTCGAATATGGAAGCCCCCAATTGTATATACGAGATGAAATAATATAAATGTGAATGACACTTAATTTCAAAGCAGACCCAGCAGATTTTTGCGGATGATTTTAGAATCCCTGGAAAAATACTTTATAAAAATAAAATTAATTTTACAGTTGTATTTTTTTCAAAAAATCAGGAAGAATGAAGAATAAAGAAAAAAGGCAAAGGAAAAAATTACCACCCGCCAATTTACGTAATACCATTTGCTCATAAGAAATTACTTCGAGTTTTTTTCATTAATTTAAACTCTTTAGGTAAAATTGTAAATTTGAAAAATTTACATTTTTTTATCAACAATAAAAAAACAAAAAATGCATCGTTTTCGATTTACCCCTTAGGCTACATCCACTTGTGAAGATTGTTTTTAAGAAGTCACTCATATCTGAAATGACATTTGGTGCACAAATCATTAGCAGTCCGTACATATTTAGAATATTATTTCGGAGATGTTTCCTTTTCCATTGGACCATATCTCATCACCAGGGAATTAAAGTAGATAATAAGTTCTAAAATGACTACCTACTACTGAAAATTTTTCTAAAATAATATCTACAAGCACCAAGAGAAAAGTTCAGATTGCTTTTAACGAAACTTTGTGTGGAGACTTCTAAACCCAAGTGTATTTTAGCACATTAGTTGGCAATAACTTATGTAAATATTGTGAAGTTCAAGGATAATATTAGGGAAGCACTTACCGTCACACATATTTATATCCAGAATGTCAATAAATAAACAACATAATATGAAAGCTTTTTTACTTGATATAACTTGGGGTTGTTTTTGGGTATTTTCTTGTCTAAAATAGACGAAAAAGATATATACGGAATAAAGAGCCGTTTGTACCCACTATACTACTGTTTTTATTGTACTGAAAGAATTTAAAAATGTTGTTTACATTTTTTCCAGGTCTTTATCGATTTCTAATAATTTTCCTTAAAAGTCTTAAAATGACTTTTCCCGACAATAACCCCTTAGCTCTTAAGAACTTTTCCATCATTTTCCAGCCGGAGTGCAGTGGAAATGAAGAGAAAATTGGTGTCACTTTATCTAAAAGTATAGCAATTTCTATTGGAAAGGCCCGCTCACGTATCCTAACCAAAATATATTGCCCAGTATTTTTTGCGACGACTCCTATAGATGGGTTTATGTGTTTGCCTTGAAACTTTGTATTGTATTCGCGAAATTGGAATCGCTCATTTGAAACAGCGTGGTATACCAAGGGGGCTGCCGAAACGGCCATCTGAGTAATCCTTAAGAGGGGTCTATAGTCTAACAGTCAGAACGCAGTTTGGAAAGTATTTATTTATATGTATACTAACTAAGGCAATGAAGTTCAACATTTTATGACTCATGTGGAATTAGTTGCCGAGGCCTCTGGCCGAAGCAAATAAACCACGTGAGTCATAAAGAGAACTTCAGTGCCGAGGTACATATATTTTTTTTGAAATCGGAAAAAAAGTTTTATTATGCAAAAAAAGCCATAAGGGATCACCCGTCCATGAACCGACTGCGCTCGGCGTTGCTTGACATTGACGATCGCTCTGCCTAGATCAAGTATGACGAGGCACGGGGCTTCCCAACAAAAACTCCAAACTGCTGCCTGCTGTGCAGCCTCCATGAAAAATAGATTGATATTCAAACCTACTAAAATATTTATACTGATAGATTGCCCTGCTATAGGTAACAATTTCGCAATGTGTACGAAAAGCTAAATGGACCTTTATTGACCGGATTTTGAATATTTGGACAGTTTTCACGGGCGATGGCTCCGCGTCTGACGTTTCATGTTTACATCTCGTCAAGGCCTACTTGTTAAAAAATCGTACAATAATGGCCGCCTCAGTGCCGATTTCTGAGCTTGTAATGACGATTTTGAGACACTTCACTGCCGATTTCAAGAAAAAATCATTTACTTAAACGCCTATTTCGCATTTTGAATAAAACCATCAGTATAGAACTATCCTGTATGTATATACGATTTTAAAAAATACCTCTTCATTTATGTAGGGTTCAAAATCTGGAAATTGAAGTAGTGTCCTGTGTTTGATTTTTGATTTGTGGTATCGTCGCACGATACGTTTCCAAATTAAAGTCAATTATCGACGTCTAAACCAAGTCCGTGTGCCGAATTTTGATTTACTTTCCGTGTTGGCCCTTTGGCATTTCGTTTCTTTATTAGTTTTGTCGCGGCTGTTTAATTGTCGACGAAAATCCTTCCTGTGTATCTTCCACTAACAAATTTAATTTTGAAACTTATTTCATTACGTCGATCCTGAGCATGACCTTCGGAATAATGGAGACTTCTTCAAATTTAACTCGATTTATATTAAATTTTCCCTGTTGATTTTTATACGTAACAAGACAACAACATGGCTAATACCTTGACCTTTTCAATTCTGCATTTGAAATTTCCCCGATAATTTCTGTAGGGTGACACTCAAGATACAGTTTTAGGACTTGGTGTGTCGCTTGTGCTAATGGAACGTCAATATTTGACTTGTATACAGGATGATTTTTTTAGGTCTATCACCGCGATTTTCTCGCTCATTTTGCGGCCTACAAAAAAAACGTAAGAAACAAAAATGTGGCAATTTTGGACAGCTAAGTGGTGCTGCAAAAGAAATTGGCACCCATGGCCAACTTGTCGCGCAATATTAAAAAAACCTCAAATTGAGTAAAACTATTAATGGCCGTGGAATGATTATTTTAAGAGACAGAGAAAAACTTTTATATTGAAAATTGATGGCACTAAGAAGCTTTATGCAAAAGGGTACTCAGGTAGTTTCAGAAAATTACACAGGGTCTTCGGCTCTCTTGAGGCTATGAATTTTTTTTTTGTTTATTTCTTACTAAGCGATTTTCTCGCTTATTTTGGGCCGCACAGAAAATATGTAAGAAAACAAAATCTGGCAATTATGGTCAGCGAGGCGACATTAAAAAAGGAATGGGCCTCCATATCCAACTTTTCGCGGTGTACTAAAAAAACCTAAAATCGGCAAAAATTTTCATGGTCTCAAGAGAGCCGAAGACCCTGTGTAATTTGCTGAAACCATCTGAGCACCTGGGTGGATAAAGCTTCTCAGTGCCATCAATTTTCAATATAAAAGTTTTCCTCTGTCTCTTAAAATAAACATTCCACGGCCATTAACAGTTTTGCTCAATTTGAGGTTTTTTAATAATGCGCGACAAGTTGGCCATGGATGCCGATTTCTTTTGCAGCACCACTTAGCTGTCCAAAATTGCCACATTTTTTGTTTCTTACGTTTTTTTTGTAGGCCGCAAAATGAGCGAGAAAATCGCGGTGGTAGACCTAAAAAAATCATCCTGTATAATGTTAACTTTTGATTTGAACATTTGAATAAACTTTTTATAGTTAGTGAATATATAATTTCTTTCTCATAGTCATTTTATTGTCATTAAATAAAGATGATAGTATAAATAAGGATGTATAGCAATAAGAATGTTATCATCACTTTTTCTTGTAGATGATAAAATTAATAGTAAATTAAAAAAACTAAATTATTATAATAGTCTATTGGCTAATATTCATTATGTGTAATGCTAATATTTGACAGAAGGATTTCCCAAAATTTATACTTAAGACAAGGAGAATAATTATTATTACAAATAATATTTCATATAAATTCGGCTTTAGCGATCCCCCATGATAATCCCCCTAAATTTTATTGAATAATAATTATCGAATCCCAATTTAATTGGTCTCCGAATGCTATAAATCAACAACGCGGACCGGCGGCACAAGTATTATAATGGATTGATTGTCTTAGAACGTACCTATAATAATTGTAAGTTCGTTTTGTTCGCCAAAGTTTCAAACTTCGTTACATAATACTTTCCTTTTCACTAAGCTAGTGAAAAGATAAAGGATTTTAATGTTAAGGAGAAATTACATGTTATGTTTGCTTGGATGTTTGCGGGGAAACAACATTGTTCGAGGAAGATATTCTTACTTTCTAAACATTACACATATGTGTTGGTGAATAATAAAGGATAAAATTTTGATATCGTCTATTTGTTTCCAATTTTGCAAATTTTGCAATCGATTTTAAATTAACTTCCCGATGATCTAGAGGCTTGAAACTTTAAACATAGCTCAGAACTGGATATATGTACAGAGTGTCGGGTGTCTATTTTTATCCATAAAATCTTGGTTTTTGGAGATAATCGCCTGAGCTTTATTTTGTTTGAAAGGCCTGCAAAAACCGCTTCTTTTGACCCTTCGCCATTTTCAAAACGCAAATACAGGGCCGGCTACGATTTTTTTACACCCTTGATTCTGACGAAAACCATTTAGCACCTTTTTGATTTACAATTTGACAGCGTCAATCAGGACACCCCAAAAACCTCATATGCCAAATTTGAACAGAAAATATACAGGGAGTTCCATTTTGCAGTGTGTCGAAGTTGAGCAAAATGTTAATTTTAAAGACATCTGGTGAGTCAAGTGCCATTAAATCCCCTCGAAACTGTTGAATGGCCAACCGGATAAGTCAAAGTGTTGGTGAGTAAAGATTCGATACAAAAATGTACAGGGTGTTTTTCTCTGGACCATTTAAAAAAATGCGGAATTTTTATGAAACTCCTCTATACGGATCAAGAGTGCTTTGGAATTATTGAAAAAATATTAATAAACACAAAGGTAATTCAATTTACTTTACAAAATGCCAACCAACAAATAAAAACAATTTAATTTATTGGACCTTCGTCAACAAACTTGTTGCCTTAGATGATACATTTACTGTGCATTTCCTGTTGTAGCACACCGCCCACCTTAACTCATGTGAACATACAGACTATGGCTGGCTTTTAATGCAATGATTGCACCATTGCCAAACTTCTTCATAAATTTATCTTGTACTTAACTACTAAATAAATAACCAACTTTAAAAAATCAGTTTGGAACAATTAGTTAATATCTACAATCTACATACAGTAAAAATTTGGACAGTTATCATTTAACAATAAATTTTACTGATTTTGTGAATTTACTGATCCTACTTGGTCTTTAAATAATATCCTCAATGAATTGCTTATTCTGGCTAACGTGGCAACGTTGCACGAGCTCTTTGTGATCGTTGCGCGTTTGCTTTATTACGCCCCAACAGCTGATCCAGAGTTCGTTGAGATGTAGCCGCTTTGTGTTGATGTGTTTTGAGTGTTTACTTTTGCGTTATTGTTTTTTGATGAGTCTTTGGGGTTATTGGACAAAAGACATAGGTATAGTTAAGTTAGTAATTAGTGAGTTAGTATAGTTTTAAAGACGATGGGAAGGGTAAAAGTGTTTGATTTGTGGCATAAGAAATGCAGGCTTAAGTGTCAAATTTGTTGTTTTTGTTTTGAGTAAGCATTTTTTATGTTGGCTGATTACAATGCAGCCTTTAGGTTAGTCTATATTTATTATTTGTCTGAAGTCGGCGTCTTGAATCTTCCCTCTGTGTGTGTGATTGTGTGCATTACGTGTATTACGTGGGCGCAGAAAGAAAAATCTCTTGCTTTAAAAAGACTATTGATTATTGCGGTATGATCGATTTGGTTCCATTAATTCCTCGAGGGAGGCAGCGGATGAAGGAATAAATAACAAATGGCATTCCCAAACTTCTATAAAGAATTAAAAGTACGGTTATTGATTAGTAACTAATGGCAGTCAAACATTTCTTGTCTCGCCCTAAACACAATGGTCTAAATGGAACGATAAAAGGCTGGAAAATTTAATATGGCAAGTCTTCAAATATCGATCCACCCTGCCTCACTTTTCAGGCATTATTCAATGTCCAGATAGTTCATCCATGAACTAGGAAATTACGCCTCCACCATTACTTGCATCTTGGAAAGTAGGTGCTTTGTCTAAATCACTCTTCTCTTCCCTTGCAATTTGTACTCTCGTTTTTATATAAGAATTTTTTGTGCCTGTAAATATAAATCAAGAGGGATATTTTTGCGGCATGGCACTTACAGGATAATCAGTTGAAAAAATTCAATCCAACCGGGATTCGAACCAGGCACTCCTACGCCCATCCTACAAATATATCTTTTGAATTTTCAGTCAATTATGAGCACAACAATATCTCCTTTTTCCATGCCCAATTGTAAAATCGTTCACCCGGAAATCATACACTCCGCTTCCTGCCACATTCCGTATGTTGCCATCTTCGTAATCTTTTGTTTTCTCTCCCGGTTCTTCCTCTTAGGATTTTCATTACGATCCCAATATTATTTTCCGTCATGCCTATCTCACAACTTAATTTCTCCTTAAGCGGAATTGTTTAGGCTGATAGGATTTGTTATGACATGCCGTAGTCATATTATATTCCTATAGAAACATAAAAATACAAATTAGAAAATTCCTACTTTGCCACGATGCTCTGATTTTAAACGATCCAAAACCAAATCTAATCCTCCCAATACACCGTGTGAAAGAAAACCGAATTACACCCATCAGGACTAATCAATTATTCAGCTCGACTGTTCATGACATAAAACTGTGGCGGAATCCCTAATTATTTATATTTAAGTGAGACGGTTCCATTAGGGACGCAGGCCTCCAGTATTAGAACCTATGAAGGCTTTATCGCCTACCGAGGATCCGCTCATTTGTAACCATAAATTTGCTGTGGTAAACTGAGGGTTGGCAAAATTTAACCGTGCAGTGAAATGTGTTTCATCGGAAATGCGGAAAGTAAGAGAAAATTAGGGAACTTTACATTGGTATACACTGAGGATTTTCAGGCAAAGAGCTGTCTCTTTTACTGTCTATAAAGTACCCGAACTGACTAAAGAAAGTTTCTAAACCTATGACGGTGACGACCTGTGCTAAAGCTAAGGCCCTTCGGATTCTTTATAGCAAATGGGAAGTTTTGAATGTAAATATAGCATTTGCGTGGCACAGAAAAATTCCGTTCAATTTTCAAAGCATTTTATATTGCAAACAATCTTCACACAATTAAGTCCTTTTCGTACTTTTAAAGAAGGCCTCGGACTGCATTGTCCAACTACCACACAGTGTCCGTGTTGTCGTTCTCTTATGACGCAGCTCGTTACCAAAGCAGGTTTTATTTCTGGCATATAGTATTTTTTATCTGATCAATATTTATATAAAGAAATCCAAAGCTCCAAATCAGGTGATCTGCACATTGCCACGATGCTCAGACTCCGAACGATCCAATCACAACCCCCCTCCAAATCCGAAGGGCAAAAGAAAACCGAATTACACCCTTCAGGACTAATCAATTATTCAGCGCGAATGTTCCCCATTTAAGTGACTTAAAACCTTGTCGGGACCCCTAATTATTTATATTTAAGTGGGACGGCCCCACGATTTCAGACATTAGGGACGCCGTTCTCCAATATTCTATGAAGGCTTTATCGCTTACCGAGGGCCCGCTCATTTGTAACCCTAAATTTGCGGTTGTAAACTGAGTCTTGGCGAAATTTGACCTTGCAGTAAATTGTGTTTCATTGAAGTCGAAATCGGAGTCAACCGCGTCAATCCACTGACGGCCACACTCAACTAGCCAAAGAGAGTTTCTTAACTGAGTCAGACCTCCTAGAGATTCTTCTGCTGCTAAAGATTTCTATTATAGTTTTGGTTAATCCGCATATAATTTCTTTATCTAACAACTTTCTTGCTTTCATTCTGCAGAAAGTGTTATTTCTCAATACCAGACAACACATTTTATGCCACATTTGTTTATTTCATTTCCATAAATTGGCATTAATTCCATTATGTTTGATGTTTGGCGCAGAAGTAATTACACTTTCTAAATTACGGGGTTTGAAAACCTCAGTGAGCCCTGTTTTCAATCACCTACCTCACAAGTTACGAAATATGGCCCTGTCTTGCAAAACCTAATACAGATTAAAATAAATGGGTCTACTTGAGCTTCCAACTTATTACTATTTGCGTAAGCGGTTAGAGAAAGTAATTATTTTAGTCGCGACTGAAACATGACCAAGATATAGGTCTCGATTTTGGCCGTCGATATTCACATTACGTCTAGAATAGAATCCTTTTGGTAATTCTCACCATAATATGAATACTCTAAGACAAAACGTTACGTTTATAAACATTTGATTGTTACATTAGGAGCATATTTATGTTTCGGTTTCGAGCTCCCAAATTCAACAATGTCCTAGTTTAATATAATTATCAGATATCAGAAGAGACTTTTAGACAAGATGAGAGTTGAAAAATGTCACTGTTAATGATACACCGCATCATTTCATAATTTAAGAAATATTCAGAAAATGGAATCAAAGAATTTATCGAATAGATCAACGATTGCATAATATCGCCAGCTTTTCCTTTTAATATCCAAATATTTGCGTCATGCTGAAACTACATCAAGGGTTTTCGACCAGATTGTCATGACATCGTCATTGCTTTAGAAACTGTTAGATTTCTTTATCAGGAAGCTACGGAATCTAACTCGCTTTAATAAATTTTGAACAGTTAGTGTAATCAACTTGGGATCTGTGGGGAATACCCTGCGAGTCCCCATGGTGATTTGTAGCTTTAATACGGTACACATATCGAGGTAAAATGAACATGACGCAAGATATTTCAACAGTAAATTACATTTTCAAAATTTGTCCCCTAAAAAGGTCAAGAGCGAAGTTACCTTCTATTTTACCAACTCTATTTCACGCTCTATGTCAACCCGTCTATTGAATGTTGGCTGATCTGAAAATATTGTTTTGTTATTCATCCACTTCCTTAGCTTATGGAGAAAGCTTACCTACCTACCCATTCTTTGTGGTTCTGCGTGGTTTGGCAGATTTTAAATGGAACGACGTTTTATCCATATGTGAAGCAAGGCCCATTAGAAGAGAGTCCATTCAGCTGCTCCAGATCAGGTGAGATTCAAAGATGAAATTTGAGCATAGTCAGTCGTAAAGGAAGGAAGACCACTGATGTGTACAAAAACAACAGGGGGTCCAAACATAGACCCCTGAGGTATGCCACAGCTTACATTGTGTGTCGTCGACAGCGTCATTATAAAGAGTGTTGAAAAATTATGGTAAGAAAGGATTATCCATAAGGTATATTGTCTTATATCTTCAGAAAGGCTTGCCTGATTAAATTGAAAGTAATGTGTTAATCAAGTGCAACAACAACGTGTAGAATGTCGTTTGAAGTCTCCATACTAACCAAAATTACCGGATAGAACTCGAAATTTTTTGAAATATGAAATCAAACGAATTCTGGGAATGTTGGATATCTATGGGATGGCAGTTCTCATGTCATTAAAATCCTCTTTTTTGCAGATCGACGTTTCAAGTATTGTAAAGTCATTTCTTTATGCGCACAAACCTTACCACCTTACAAAAATAATGAAGGTCACTTCATGTTATGAAAAAACTGCGAGACTTTGCAAAAAACACCATCCATCTTCCAAATGCTAATTGAGCCTCCACAGCTTGGCTAATTTTAGTCACAACACGTAAAAACATTTCTAACGCGCATTTTTACAATTGATTTACCTTCGCGCCAAGACCAATTAACGAACAATTATTCAGCTTTATTGTCTAATGTCTGTCCCAGTTTCTTTGGCGCCTTTTGGGTTTCAGCGACCAAATATAATTCAATTATTGTTGACGTGCAGCTGTAAAATTACGAAAGCGTCTCGGCCGACGACTGCTGGTCAATAAATTGATAGCATATTGGGCGTAATCACAGAATAAATAGCGCTATGCGATAGGCTATATACAGTGTGTCCCAATTTGATACTGGACACCTCAGAAATATATGAAGGGCAAGGAAAACAAATGGTCTCTATTTTTTTTATTGGTAGTACCAAGGGAGAGTATCTCATAGGCGGTGGTATTTGGATGGGTTATTATTTCATGACCTGCTATGATTTTTTAAAATAGCAAATTTTCAAGAAACCCCATTAGGGATTTTTTTACGACAAAATGTTATTAAAAAAACTTGTTCAGAATGAAAACCTAGTAGAATTGCAAAATTTAAAAAGTCTAGGCATACTTTGATTTTTAGCTTTTTCGCCTTTTTCTCCCACTTTTTTCATAGAAATGTGTCCTTTCTGGAGCTTTCACGTCAAAATATTATTAAGGAAACTTGATCATCGTGAAAAAATAAAATTTTGACGTGAAAGCTCCAGAAAATACACTTTTCTAAGAAAAAAGTGGGAGATAAATCTAAAAATCAAAGTAGGCCTAGCCTTTTGAAGTTTTGTGAATCTACTTAGTTTTTCATTCCGAACAAGTTTTCTTAATAACATTTTTCCGTAAAAAAATCCCTAATGGGGTTTCTTGAAAATTTGCTATTTTAAAAAATCATAGCAGACCATGAAATAATTACCCCATACAAATACCACCGCCTATGAGATAATAGAGACCATTTGTTTTCCTTGCCAATCATATATTTCTGAGGTGTCCAGTATCAAATCGGGACACACTGTATATTCTGTGGCGTAATTTACAAACACGAGCGGAAGGCTCGCTAAGTGTATACAGGCCACAGGGTGATTCAGTTTTAAATCGATCAACTTCGAAAGTAAATGGAAGTCTATTAAACTTCCTGTAGTGGGGGCGCCAATTACATTTTATAATAGTTTTAGTGTAACGTTTAAATTACTATAAAAAGGTGCCAAAAATACCATTATTTTTTGTCAAGGTTTGTCCTAGCAATTTTTTTCTCAAGTTGGATACAATTTTTTTTTCAGAAGCTGCCAACTCAGATTAGTAGAGTAAAGCTAGATCACATTTACAGGGTGTCCAACTTTAAAATTGTAAAAATCCGTAAAATCTTCATTTTTGGAGATAATCGCCTAAACTTTTTTTTGTTTAAAAGGCCTTCACAAACCGCTTCTTTTGAACTTCCTGCCATTTTCAAAATGCAAATCCAGGGCCGGCTGCGATTTTTTTATACCCCCGATTTTAACGAAAATCATTTAGCGATTTTTTTATTAAAAATCTGACCCCACAGCGTTAATCACAACATATCAGAACCCTTATGTACCAAATTTGAATAAAAAATATACAGGGAGTTCCATTCTGCAGGGTGTCCAAGTTGAGCAAAATAGGAATTTTAGAGGCATCTGCCAAGTGTGCCATGGAATCCCTTCAAAACAGTTGAACTCAAGGTACTGGTGTGCAAAGGTCCAATACAAAATATACAGAGTGTTCTTATCTGTGCCATCTCAAATTACTGAATTTTTGGAACTTTATACGGGTCAAAATTTGAGTATATCAAAACCGCTCCACATACTATAAACGAACTAAATCTAAAAAGTACAGAAGCCTGCCAGTCAGTAAGTCCATATCAGCAGTGACTATAGAATCAATATTCACTGATATCAGTTAATGTGGCTGATGTGCCACAACAGAAAACGCACAGAAAATGTATCATCTTAGACAGTGAGTTTGTTGAGAAAGGTCCAATAATTTAAATTGTTTTTATTTGTTGGTTGGCATTTTGTAAAGAAATGAATTTCTTTTGTGTTTATTAATATTTTTTCAATGATTCCAGAGCACTCCTGACCAGTATAAAATTTAATAAAAATTCAGAATTTTGAGATGGCTCGGAGAAAAATACCCTGTATATTTTTGTAGTAAATGTGTTCACACCAACATTTTGAGTGGTTGTGTTGAACTCGCCAGATGTCTTTAAAATTCCTACTTTGCTCTACTTTGACACCCTACAGAATGGAACTCCCTGTAAGTATACTTTTTGTTCAAATTTGGTATATGGCGGTTTTGGAGTGTTCTGATTAACGCTGTGTGGTCAGATTTTAAATAAAAAAAATCGCTAAATGGTTTTTGTGAAAATCCGGGGTATAAAAAAATCGCAGCCGGCTCTGGATTTGCATTTTGAAAATGTCAGGAAGGTCAAAAGAAGCGGTTTTTGAAGGCCTTTCAAACAAAAAAAGTTTAGGTGATTATCTCCAAAAATTAAGATTTTACGGATTTGTACAATTTTAAAGTTGGACATATGTGAAACTTTAATTTAATTCCCTGGGGATGATTTATAGACCAATCGACCTCTCAGAAATGACCAGAAATTAATTAAAAACAATTAAATATTGTGCACAAAATGTCCATTTCAGATATGAGTGACTTCATGAAACAATCTTCAGAAACATCAAATTCTTACCAAAGCTTACTTACTTACTTATTGTGGCAATATCAAACGAAATGCTAAAACATCAGAAATAGAAATTCGTTCTGCTATGCTTCTTGAAATTTTCATCTTTATACCCCCATATAAGCATCAAAAAGAAAATAATGATTATGACATGCTTACTTCTTCAGACGATGTATCCCAAATATTATTACTCACAATAATCTGTTTCCTATAATTTTCTGATGGTCCACATTTTTGCTTGTTTCAGCCGTATCAGTTTCGGTGGCAGTCTGGACCTTGGTCGCCATTTCCCTGGAACGATACTTCGCGATCTGTAGGCCGCTGAAGTCGCGCCGCTGGCAGACCCAGTTCCATGCCTACAAGATGATAGCCTTCGTGTGGTTGGCCAGCCTGTTCTGGAGCGGGCCCATTCTCATAGTTTCCTCTCTACAGGCCATGAAGCGAGGTAGGTTGCGTTGCGTTGGCATTTTCTCATTTCCGGGCTAACTTGAAACACTTGTGGTGGACGGTCAGTTTTGGGTGTCGGGGAGGAAACATTTGGAATAGTCCACTTGAGAAATTCGAACATTCGCTATAACTTTGATACCTGGAACACATTTTTGTAGTTAAAAAATAAAGAAATTAATCTCACTTCTGGATTAATCGGAAATCAGGATTCTATTTAAAAACAACCAAGCAATCAAACAATGCTAGAGGGCTTTTCAATTGTGCACCCGTTGTGGTTATCTCTCACAATTTTCGAGATACTAATACATTTATATTTTGTCCCAGGCAGTAATACACCGTAGTCGGGTTATACTAGCAAACATTGCTTTAGACATTGCTTCTTCTGTTATTAATTTTCTATTTACCCATCAAAATCGCAGTAGGTATAGGTATAGGTGTCAAAAGTGTATATCTAAGTATTTTGGTGTTTTTAAGTTCCTTTCGTTCTCCCAGTTCCAAGGATATTATATAGTTCATATGGTTATATAGCAGCGAATTTTAATTTTTTGGTAATTTCTTTTTAATTTAAATTTTCATCTCTGCTGCATGGAATGCTCAATATATATTAACGAAGATAACTATGTAAAAATATCATTGGAATGGGATAACAAAATCGGTTAGAAAAACTTAAAACATACAGGGTGCCTTAAAGTATACAGGGTGATAAATTTCTGTTACTTGTCGTAACTATATTCTTCAAATTTCAATGCTGTATTACTCAAATTATGTAACTAAATGAAAATCATGGTGTAGTTTTTAAATAATATATCTGTTGAAAGGGCCCTTGATTTACATTTACATAATACTCATTACTAATATCTCGTGGTGAAATGTATCTTAATTTTTTGTGGAAAGTGTATTTTTATATAACGATTATTACATTACATTTGCCTTCATATTCGAATTAGGAAAATTCTACTTGCAAGTTTAGCTCTTGAACCACCAATTTATTTTAAAAATTATCGAGATAATCGAGCGTAACGTCTTATATGGGATACCCTGTACATACATGCTTATAAGTTGAAATAAAAATGCTACTGTTTTTTGAAAGAATATTTTATTAAATAATTAATTGCTCTAATTTTGTAGAACGACCATTGAAAAGTACCTACTTGGCACAAGTTGCGGAGAAACTCAAGAGTTAAACTACTAAGTACATCTACTTAGCATCTAGTGACCTAAAACTTGCCATCAGGAATATTTAATATTTCGTTAAATGTTGCAACACTGCTTGTCATTGTCATTACCGATATGATTGATGATAATTTTCGATGTGCCTGTGAAAGTTATTCAAATCGACCTTCCTAAGCCCTGCTCTAATTAGACAGATGTTAATGTGTTCAGTTAGGGATCCCTTAAGGAATAAAGTTTGAGCGTCGATGGAGGAAGGTAAAGATTAGTTTCCTAATGCGAAATACCGACTGACTCAATACTCTTCGGAAGAAGATGGAGCCACCGTCGAATACTTCTCGGCGCGGTGGGGGAAACGAGGCTTCCCAGTCCGACACGGTTGTTCGGTAGATGGCGCACTTGCACCACCCTCGGATTACGTCTCGGCGTTGAGGTGGAAGAGAGGCTTCTGTCCGGTAGATGGCGCACTGCGCACTTGTAATGCGGCTTCCCAAGACGAACTTTTGTTCGGCAGATGGCGCGCTTCGCGGCTTGCCAAATCTGTTGATTTGACCTTGGTTGTTTGCGTTTTTTGTGCTGGTACGAATGAGTCATCGCCATCGATCGACGGCTGAAAGATATATTTTAGATTTTATATTCCAGCGTTCGATTCGGGTCGCCCGGCCGCGGCCCCGCCCCCCTCTTTGCCTATGGAGGCGGTTTTTTTAAAGTAGCGAGTAACGTTATTAATTGTTAATAACAAATTTCTCGAGTCTTTTTAAAATAATCTCTTTATAATGGAGTTATAACCACAGAAAATATACGCTATATTTTCTGTGGTTATAACGTTGATTGATTCCTTCCTCCATCGACGGTTATAATATTCATATACAACAAGGTGACCAACTCCTGGCTGACGAAAACCGGGACAGTAGTTAGGTACCTAGCCAGGGGCGGATGGGACCACCGGGACACCGGGCAAATGTCCGGTGGGCCGGTCATTCGAAGGGCCCCGGAGGGCCGCCGCAGGCTCGAAGGCTCATCGGCCATCGCATCTTAAATTTTAAGACAGTCTTAACTACTTGACAAAACAAAAGGCAATCATTGTTACAATAATTGTTGTAAGTAGGTAGTTAATTTAAGATAGGACGGTGCAACTGGCCATAATTAATTATTTTTGTTTTGTTATTTTTGTTCTATTATTTCTTTACGTGTTTTACGGCAATGTAGAAGGGGCACACCATTATTTTATTTTTATTGAACTCGAAATTTCGACTTTTAAAGTCGCAGTCCGACTTTGAAGTCGAAATGCCGATTTTGAACACAAAATTTTGACTTTGAACTTCGGCTTTGAAAGTTGGAAGTTCATAAAGTCAAAACTTCGAGTTCAATGTCGGAATTTCGAGTTCAAAGTCGGATTTCGAATTTCAAAGTCGAAATTTCGAGTTAAAAGTGGGAATTTCGACTTTATAAAGTCGGAATTTTGACTTCAAAGTTGGCCTTCGACTTTAAAAGTCGGAATTTCGAATTCAATAAAAATAAAATAACGGTGTGGTCCTTCTACGCTTCTGAATGTTTTGTTATTTTTATATCTTTATATTTAGAGAAAAAAGTTTTATTTGTTTTACGAGAGTTATGATTTTATTTATGATTTGATAAAACATGTATATTTTGTTTTATTAAAAAAATACATTATCTACATTGTTTGTTTTTTTAATTGTTATTATGATAATAATTAAGAAAAGAAAAATCTAAAGCCAAATGAGATGTTTAGGGGCCGCTTGGGAGACAAATGCCCGGGCTGGTTAGGTAAAGTCCATCCGCCCCTGTACCTAGCTATTTTTTACCTATAATATGCAACTGTCAAGTTTTGTAGTTTAATCAACTTATGATTTTGTTAGAATTATTGATCTAGTTCATGCTATTAACCAATAAATACCACCCAAGGGAAACAAAAAAGAATTTGTGATCAAGTAATATAACAAAAATAAAATTTAACTCAAAGCCACAGGTACATAAATTAAAAAAAAAAACAAATACTGGCTGTTTACAATATACAGGGTGGCCCAGGATAAGTGAGCCAATATGTGTAAAAGAAAAAAAAATCGCGTTTAAATTTGATTGTTTGTGGTTCTGATTTGCTTGACTTATGACTGGAAACTAATTTTTAGCATATTTTCGTTTTCGAAAAATCAAGATGGCGTCGACAGCGACCATTTATTTATTTTCATTGTAGGTGAAGTGCCTTTTCCTTTAAAGATAACAAAAAAATTCATTAAGAAAAGTTGTTCCCAATTAAAATTACTCCAGGGTACCAAATTTTGGAAAGATCGGCCTACTTTGTTTTCCCACTTTTTTTTCTAAGGCGCTAAAGAAAAAATGAAAAAATTAAGTAGGCTGATTGTCTCAAAATTTGGTACACGGCAATAAGTTTTAATTCTAAACAACTTTTTCTCATAAAATTTTTCGATACCTTGTATTTAGAAGCCACTTCTAGCCCATCTTTCCAAAATTTGGTACCAGGTGGTAACTTTTAATTGGGTTTTAACAAATTACATAGGGTCTTCGGCTCTCTTGAGGGCATGAACATTTTTGTCGATTTTAAGTTTTTTCAGCACAGCGCGAAAAATTGGGCATGGAGGCCCATTTCTTTTTTAACGTCACCTGGCTGGCCAAAATTGCCATATTTTATTTTCTTATCTATTTTCTGTGCGGCCTAAAATAACCGAGAAAATCGCTTAATAAGAAATAAACAAAAAATGCATAGCCTCAAGAGAGCCGAACACCCTGTGTAATTTTCTGAAACTATCTGAGTACCCAGTTGCATAAAGCTTCTTAGTGCCATCAATTTTCAATATGATAGTTTTCCTCTATCTCTTAAAATAAATATGCTAGGGCTATTAAATTGTTTTGCTCAATTTGAGGTATTTTTTATATTGCGCGTCAAGTTGGCTATGGCTGCCGATTTCTTTTGCAGCACCACTTAGCTGTCCAGAATTGCCACATTTTTGTTTCTTCACGATTTTTTATTGTAGGGCGCAAAATAAGTGAGAAAATCGCGGTGGTATAGTTCTAAAATAATCATCCTGTATATAAAAAATAAGTTGATCAGTTATATAAAATTTATAAAAAATATTACAAAAAGTAAAGTATGAAACAAACATTTAAAAAAAACTATAAGTTTTAAGTACAGGGTGGACCAACGTTTGGCGCCCTGCCGGAGGGGTCTCCCATGGGGGCCCTGGTTATGATGTATGTAGGATATGATGTATTCATATCTAAATAGATGTAAATTCTTTGCCTTGACTGTCACCAAATCCAAAGGTAACTCAATTTAGAAAGAGAGAAGAATATTTCTAAAATTTTAGTTGAAATGTGCATACGGGCAAATTTTTGAAGTCTGTTTTAATTTTTTCGTTAAAGTTTTGTTATATTATTTATGCTGTAAACCGTTGATTGAATCTTCCATCGACGTCTAAACCAAATTTTCTGTATGAATGACAACTATATATGTAAATTTAGCTAGACATAATATTTTTTATACTTAGGTATGTCAGTGTTAATACTTATGCTTATGAAATATTGTGTATAATAAACGATATCGATCGACGATAATCGAATAACAAAACATGAAGATAATATTATAAGTATATTCCGTTGTTTGAGAACCGACGATATAAACTTTGATATATACCTATTATAAACAAGGATTAAAGATATCAAAGCGTTGATGTAGAACTTTGGAGAACAGATACGTCATTGTTCCCTTCCTCCATCGGCTGCGAATATGAAAAAATACTAAGAGATACTTTTTGTTAAACATTTTTCTGAAGTAATAAATTCTAATAACACCCTGTATCTCCGCAACTGTGAGCCTCAGAAGCTTCATTTCAACCTTAAGTTTGACGGCTCATCCGATCATGTGACACGCCAAGTTTGAAGAAACTATCTCGTATAATTCTAGAGATACTAAAAAATATGTGTATTTTTCTCTAAACTTCTATGCTCTGTATAAAAAAAAACTAAGGCCCGTAGAAGAAAAAAATATATGAAGAAGTGCCCTTATTTTGACTCCAAGAATACGTGGTTTCATTTTTGACCATCAGTTCAGTTACACCCTGTATACAGTGTCTTAAGACTATTTTACGGTATAACTTTCCAATACCGCCCTGTTTTCGAGATAATAATAATAATGACAGAAAGTTGGACACAAATGGGAATTTTCTTTATTTGAAGTTTCTCAAAACAAATTATTATTGATAAAAGTTAGTGCTTGTGCTTAAACTCAAAATCGACCTGTAAAAATTTTAAAATTTCTATTCGTATACAGGGAAGGTTGAAAAATATGAAAATTCCTCAAGAGTAAAGTACTCTTATTTTTAGAACTACAGCCGTATAGCACTAAGAAAAGTTGTTTGGAATCCCAAGAAAATGTCAAATATGAATTCACAGCCACCTATCCAAAAGAAGAAGAAAAATCACACTTTCGCATTTTTTATTCACTGTATAATAGATAATATTAATATTAGCTATGCATTTTGAGGCACATCTTCAAGCATGACAGTACGATACCAACGATTTTTATTTACGTTCAACTAGCATCTTAAAAACAAATAATAACTGAAACTTCTGCAAAGTTTGTCGTTTTTTTGCGTCCAGGTAAAATACTACTACAATTTCAAACATAACTTAGCAACTAATTTGTGGAACACAAAAATATTTTAATAGAGCAATAATTTAAGTTATTTAATAAATGACAATTCAACAATAAAAATATCACAACAAAAAAATTATTACGAGAATAAACATTTCAGTGACTACTCTACATGTGACCCTTCCTTCGCTTCCTTTCGCCTTCAACCAGCGACTATCCCACTAGGCAATATAACAAATTTTTGAGGTAATTATGGAACGTAGTATATGCACCGCCCAATTTTCTTGAAATTTTGGCTACCCACCTATTTTCGAGGTCCCTGACCAAGAATCTAACCTCAGTTTTTTGAGGCCGGACGTAGTTTCCGAGAAAATGAATTTTCAAATTTCCTTTTGACACCCGACACCCCATTTTTCACGGCGACATTTGTGGTTATAATCCAGATAAATTTTACCGTGAAAAAGTGGGGCGTCAAAAGGAAATTTGAAAATTCATTTTCTCGGAAACTATGTCCGACCTCAAAACACTGAGGTCAGATTCGTGTTCAGGGACCTCGAAAATAGGGGGGTAGCCAAAATTTCAAGAAAATCGGGCGGTGCATACACTATGCTACATAATTACCATTTTTGAATACGCTTCTTCAATGTTTGAATACGATTTTGCAGACTTCTAAGCTTCACAACTCACAACGCTTTCGGCTACGGCTTTTTCAACCTGTCCAAGTTCAATTTTTTGTTTTTTTTTTATTGGGGACCTTCCCTACGACTCGTGCTCGATTTGGACAAATAAATTGGGCAACCTGGTAACTTACAAGGTATTGCACCTAAAAAGTAAGTATATTTTGTAAAAATATAATGAAATTAACTAGCCATGAAAATTTAAAACCTTTAGCTAAACGTGGAATTTTTAAAGGTGCACGCAGGGTTGCCACCTTTTCAATTTTAAAATACGGGACGTGACGGGCGTTCGGGGGGGGGGGGGGGGAGGGGGGCTACAAAATGTTTTACTGAAAAAGGCCAACGAAAAGGAATAAAAGAAAACCACTATTTTTTGTTTTTGTTTTTTCTTGAAGATAACACAAAAACAAAACAAAACAAATTATGAAACTAAACTAAATAGATTCTTTAAAAATAAAAAAAAACAGAACATTTTTTGTTTTTTTTTCTTGAAGGGATAAACTTCCAAAAACAAATTATCATGGCTGGCTAATCACGACTAACCAAAAATAAATAAATCCTTTAAAAATAAAAAGAAATCACAGAACATTTTTTGTGATATATCACATAACACACAAGAAATTGACATTTACGAAAATTGTAGTGTGGCGCCAATGAAAGCATGAAGGACTATAATTTAGTAAATTTTGTGTTCACATGTGAGTCGCGGCTTGGACTCTAGATGGTGGTGATTGTGTGAATGCCGTTCGCATGTAACATTTTTAATTTTTCACCTTAAATTTTGAAAATACGGGATTTATAGCGTCCCGTATGAATGTTTGCCGGGACACGGGACATTTTACTTAAGGAAGTGGCTATTTATACGTCCGACGGATACAGACGTCAGTATACGTCTTGCGCTCTCATTGGTCGATTGAGTCACGTGACACATAACCTTACTTCTACCGTTCGATGGATTATGAATCGGCTTGTTTACTAAGTCGATTGGATGATGTCCAAGATTATTCAGACCTTATCTTGTCTCATTTTGTATTGCGTATGCCCTACTTTTTCTGCGATGGGCGCTGCGGAATGAAAAATGAAGTGGTTATTTTATTATTTACAATGATGTAATCCACCCGACATTCGGCACCGCGCCGAATGTCGGGGGGTAGCCACAATTTCAAGAAAATCGGGGGTGGGTTACAACGCCGAACATCGCATCGGGCGAAAATACAAGGTACCTACCTAGCCAAAATTTCAAGAAAATCGGGGGTGGGTTACACCATTGGAAATTATTACCACTTCTTTTTTCATACGGCAGCGTCTATCCCCCAAAAAGGAGCAGTGCATACGCCCCTTATTGCAAAGATGCTTGAGAAAAATGCACTTCCGACGTATCTAAATATTAGTTTACTTCGGCTTCGGACGTGTACGGAGTTAAATGCACGTCCAAAGAAGTCATGTGACTCAGCCCGCCAATGAGAGCGCAAGACGTATACTGACGTTTGTATCCGTCGGACGTATAAATAGCCACTTCCTTTACTTAAATACGGGACTGTCCCTTGAAATACGGGACGGGTGGCAACCCTGGTGCACGTAAAGGTTCACCAGTCGATTCTACAACACACCGTTGATTGAGGACCATCGACGAACACACGTAGTCTCCCTTTCAATGTCTTGTGTTAAAAGTGTTGTTCACAGACCTACAATAACCCAAAGCTTTATGAAAAATATATAAAAATGTAACATGTAACTTACCTTAGAATGTTTCTTGACTACAAAGTCAGCCCTTTTTATGGCCTGCACCCATTTTGCGCTCAAAACCGGATCCTTAGGAAAGGCAAAAATGGACACTTTTGGCTTTGGCTCGGTTAGGTTAGGCAATTTGGGCGTCGATTAATTCGTTCCTTCATCGACGAATTTGGGACACAACACTTCTCGGGCATGGCTGAGAAAACACAAGAAAACACCCATTTTGATATTATACATACAATGAGAGACTTGCCTTGATGGCAAGTCTCTGTATACAACAAAACACACTTTCACTTCCTAACCTCCGTATTTAGGTATCCTTTATCTGATGGCTCAAACATGAAATGTTTTTGATAGGCACACACTAATTATCGGACTAGAACACCACTGGTCCTCTGCACACTACTGTATCCACCAAATACACGTAATAACAATCACAGATTACCCAGTAACGATAATATAAGTGGAAATAAAAATAAGTAAACGATGAAAACGAGGAACAGATACAGATCAAAAACAAAAACAGCTGGACGTCGTCGCGTCGGACGACAGTAGTTGTATGGCCTTGTCCATAGGTGGCGGTGCGCTGACCGCGTAGTTTTCTGCGCTCTTCCGTCGTTGATGGAGTCACCTTTTGCCCGAACCGTTGATTGAAGATTCCTTTCTCCATCGACCGACTCGAATGGTGGTTTCGGAATTTGGCGCCACCGTACGGACGCGTGTCGGTGAAATGTAAGAGAACGAGACAGAAACATTTAGTAACAAGTGGGAATGTGACAGACAGACCATAAGGATCATATTCGCATGCCACCCTAAGGGAGGATATCTTCCCCTTCTTCAATCAACGGTTTGAGGAAATGGTGTTTCCCAAATGACTCCAGCTTATAATTTAATCCTAACCTAAACCCGAACCTTCATTGTACTAATGAATACTTCAAAATGTATGCAGTTCTTTTGGTGTAGTTACAAATGACAAATAAATATAAAGTTAACATCTAAACATATGTGTTTAATTGTTAGCGAATTAGAGGGTCAGTTTATAATAGCTTGAAAATCAATTTTGCTGTGCATTTAATATATGTATGGCAAACTTTTCAATAGAATTTAGTAGTGTTAGGATTTATGCTCTTAATAATTATTGCAATAAAATACTTTACCAATTCAGCTATAATCGACTGCTATTTTGTCGCATTAAAATTACAATAGTATCGAAAAGAGACCCATCATAGATCATGAATCACGCACGATATTCCAAATCGAATTGCTCCTAAATGATAATATGAAACACGCAGAGCTCATCAAAACCTCCAGATAGGCGGGGAAAGGCAATTGTCCCGAATTTTTCGGGATACAAGCCCGTTTCTCACGTCTCTCATAATTCATGAATCTGTGGAACAGACTATATCAATGGCTACACCCGAATGGAAACAAAAAAGAACAAAGTGTCGAAATGGGGAACATAAAATTTTATTAAACGCGTGATCCATGTTCTGGGGATATGAAAACGTCGTTTATGGAAATATCTCCGAGAAGATATTTCTTTTTTTGCCAGAATGTGGATTCGCACAATGTTAGTCCAGTCTAAGTCGATGAAAGACTCCTGACCTGGAAATATAATTCAGGTTGGAAGTTGGAATGGAAGTGTGTCCAAGCATGTATTTCATATTTCTAGATAACGTTACAGCTGGCAAAGTTTAAATGCAGGCCTTTTTTGTTGTGTTTTGAAATAGGCATTAAGAAAAAATGCTGGCTAGAATTTTTTTAATGCCAAAGCTTCAAACTCTATCAAAAAAGTTGATGTTTATCAACTCCCCCACGTTTTTTTGCAGTATCTATTTTTTATGATATATTTGGCGGGTGTTGGGGAAAAGTAGTAAGTATAACTCAAAAACATAAATGTGTGTTGCTGCCATTTAGGCAAATAAATATTTTTTCTTGGCATCTAAATGGCATGTTCTAAGATCTCCAAAGTCCTTTCTGTGCTTATTTTTTTACATTCCCTGCTTTTAAGTATAAAATGCAGTTGTTTCAGTTTTGCCTAAATTTCCTATTTTATAAATAAGACTATTCACGTAACTAATTTTTCATCAATTTTGGGCTTTTTCCAGCATCCGATATTCATTTTGACTGAGTTTTTTTTGTAAATGGTCTTTTAAATTTCAAATTAATTCATAACTAAGCCAGTTGGTTATGTACTTCGAAAGTATTCTTTCAGAGATTGCTAAAGTTTTTTTTTAGTTTAAAGAAGCCCCTATAATCCATAAAGCATTATTAATTTAACCATATAGGAAGATGTTCTTAAAACGTTTTAAATTTGTTAGCGAAGAGAGACTTTTTGCGTGTCTAGACGGTTTCTCTGTCATATCGCTTCGGAAGCCGTTTTCGTGCAAAATCAAATGTGATATCAATTTTTTAGAGCTTTTTAGAAGTGTGTATTCTGAGAAAACTCGATTTTCAAGTGAGCCACAGCGTAAACATTATAGCGTTTAAAATATGTATATTGGTTTCCGAAATAATAAATGAAAATATGTTTAAGTAGATTCTCTCGACGATTTCTTTAGAAACCAATTTTAACACGACTTGCAAGGAATTTTATTACAAAATTCAGCATTTTCTGGCTGTTATTACACTGTAAATCTATTTACAAAAAATGCCTTTTCATTTTTCTATACACGCACAAAATAGCCTGAAAGAAATTGCTTTTTACCAATTTAAATTACATGAAAAATTTTGTCACACTACGTGTTGTTGCTATTTTTTGATTTTTTTAAATTTTCCATATATTTTAGTTTTTACCAAATTTCCACTTCATATAGGTACCTATATTTGATAAAAAAATATTTTATGGACTCTTCTTAAGATACTTCAGAAAGGAAATCGTGGTGCTAAATAAAGATTTCCCATAAAAAAATCCCTAATAGCATTTTCAAAAAAATCACATAAAAAATCACAGCAAATATAACCTTTCTATAACATTATTGTTTTTGTAATACTTATTAATTATTGCTTTGTATTTTGTTGTTTAATTCAAATGTGACTGCATAGTGACTATTTTGCTCATCTCAAAGTTTAAATACAAATTTAATAATATTCGGTAGGTAATATTATTCATATTACTCATATTATCTATGGCTAAGTTTTACCTTACTTCAGTTTCCAATTTGCCTGGGAAGCTTATAGCGCATATCATCCATTCTCGCGAAGGTTTTAAAATACCAAAATCCAATTAGAGAAGTCGTTGGGGGTTTCTAAAGAAATATTATCTTAAAAAAAGGTACAATGGGCACGGGTTAGACGGACTTTTAAAAATTACGCCGCAGCCCGCCTGACTCTGATACTCTACTGAATAAAAAAATAAATAACTCCTTTCAAGAAATTAAATATAATACCTCTCGTAGAAATAAATCGGACCAGTTAATTTGTTGGATTTATTTACTATGAGAATATTGTGCCACTTGCCAGTCGACATTTTTCAGTGTGTGCTTTTTCATAAGATAAGAATATCAAATCAAAACTAAATCATGGGCTGATTCGTATGGTAAAATTTATGATCTTTCTTTTATTTCTATTGGTTGTAGTGCAGTCTAACGAACTGTCACGATCAGCTCTGTGACAACAAATGTTTATATTATATTGTTTCTAACGCTAATGTTTAAAATTTATTAAATCAGTTATTGTTTTAAAAGTCCTTCTTTTCTTGTGTTGTTAATAGAGAGAGAGAGAGAGAGAGAGAGTGGAGAAAGTCGAGATAGTAACGTTAGTTTTTTTCGGATTTCAAAGGGCCTATTTAGCGTTAAATTAATATAAATACGATGGTTCAAGTTAAGTAATTTGTATCATTCAAAAGAAAGAACATAATATATTCAATACTTTCATGTAGTAAAATAGAGGTTAACTCCAAAATTAGAAAAAATAAATAACGCCAAACTATTCAAATTCCTCATTCCATATGAGTCACCCTGTACATATAAGAGACAATTTCTGTTCGAATTCGAGCTTGATCGGGTTTACAATAATTAACTCAGACAAATAATAAACATAGACTAACCTAAAGGCTGCATTGTAATCAGCCAACATAAAAAATGCCTACTCAAAACAAAAACAACAAATTTGACACTTAAGCCTGCATCATTTCATATCCAGAGGTTACGTTTCCTATGCCACAATTCCAACACTTTACTCTTCACATCGTTCTTAAAACTACACTTATTCACTAATTACTATAACTTAAGTAGGTATATGTCTTTTGTCCATTAACCCCAAAATCTCCACAAAAAAACAACAACACAAAAGCAAACATTCGCAACACATCAACACAAACCGGCGAAATCTCAACGAACTCTGGATCAGCTGTTGGGGAATAATAAAGCAAATGCGCATCGATCACAAAGAGCTCGCGCAACGTTGCCACGTTAGCCAGAATAAGCAATTTATTAAGGATATTATTTATATACCAAGTGGGATCAGTAAATTCACAAAGTCAGTACAATTTATTGTTAAATGATAACTGTCAAAATTTTTACTATAATGTAGATTGGAGATATCAACTAATTGTTCAAAATTGATGTTTTTTAACGTTGATTATACATTTATTTCGTAAGTACAAGATAAATTTATGAAGTTTGTCAATGGTGCAATCATTGCATTATTTTGTTTTAGATATCTATTACTAACTCAGACAAATAATGTTACTAAACATTTTTTATCTTGGCAGGGTCTGTATTGTATTGACAAAATTAGTCTAGGTCTATGTTTATTATTTGTCTGAGATAATTAACTAGTGCTCTGCTTCCAGGTCACAAGTGCAGAGAGGACTGGCCCAGCAAGCAGAGCGAGCAGATCTTCAACCTCTTCCTGGATATCATCCTTCTGCTGACGCCGATGGCCATAATGAGTATAGCGTACTCCATGATAGTGAACAAACTCTGGAAGGGACTGCAAAGGGAAATACAGCAGAATTCTTCCTGCCAGAAACTGAGTAAGTGCAAAGCACTTCCGAACTCGGCCGACGATAAATGGAATTCCAAAGGCTTTTATGCGATTATTTGCGCGTACAGGACAGGGGATAGGTTTTTGTGGCCCCGGGCGAAACCACAATCGGCTCATGTAGGTTACTAACGGTGTAACCTACTTTAAAGTGTGATCTTTTTCTTTATACAGGGTGCTCCAACCTTTATGGATAAAACTTCAAGAATCTATAGACAACGACAAGAAAGTGGATTTTTCATATAAACATGTATCGGAATCCTAACAATTCTCTTTATACAAGGCGTCAACTTTATTTTATTTTTTTCAAATTTCTTTACAGTTTCTCCTAAAGGAAGACAGTTAAGGCGAACATATTTGGTACAATTTAGCCAAACATTAAGTGCCATAAATTAAAAAAAATTGCCTGTCTACTTCCACCAGTGCCGGAGAGAAGGGTCAACCATAATATTTTTTTTATTAAAAAAATTGTACACCACTGGAAAAGTAATCTTTTTTACCTTTACTAAATTTCACAATCAATTCTAAGAGAAAACTATTCTCGACTTTTTTCGAAAAATGTGTTTTTTGACAAATTAATTTTTGTCTGTTTTAAATTCTTTAGCAAAAGAAAATCAAAGTAGGTATAGGTTTTTGAAATTTTGAACACCAACTCAGTTTTAATTCTGAACAACTTTCCTTACTAACATTTTGTCGTAAAACCTAAAAAAGGGATATCTAGATTCGAAAAATTATTAGGTAGGTATATCTTGGGAATTAAAAAATAATAATTTTTGCACCAGTAAAGTACCCTTTGTGAACAACAAAAAACAAATGACTTAGTCCTTTAATGCCGATTTCTGGGCTCTTAAAGCGGATTTGAAAAAAATTTAATTGAATTATTTTTCATTTCATACCTTTAAAAAAAACTTTATCTGAATTTTATTTATTGGAATAAATAAAACATATGGTACAGAATAGTAGGATACATATACCTTGCATTGCATAATTGACTACTGACATTTTAGAAAAAATAATGTTATTCGTGTTTTGTTTAAAATCTGATGCAATTAAAAAAACAATAACTATAAATTCAGTCTGCATCAAAATCCATAACTCTTACATAGATATTACTTATTCAATTTGTCCTATAAGTAATTAAAACATAATATATCTATATATGAATTTTTTTCTACTCCCACAATTGTATATCTGACGTTTTCTTTATAACTTACATAACGGATAAGCATGAAGTTTTCACCGTTTATCCAAATATCCGTTTAGCAACTATTATACGTAGAAAAAATATATGTACTATACTAAAGTTTTTCAATTATAGTGTGTCGTATACTTTGTGTGCACAACCTTGGTTATTATTTAAAAAAAATTAACAAAAAAATTAAAACCGACTTCACAAATTTGCCCTTATTCACGTTTCAACTATAAAATTTTAGAAATATTTTTCTCTTTCTAAATTGAGTTATCTTTGGATTTGGTGACAGTCAAGGCAAGGAATTTAAATCTATTTATTAGATATGAATACATAATATCCAACATACAACATACATCATAACTTACTGTCACCGACTCAAAGATAACTCAATTTAGAAAAAGAAAAATATTTCTAAAATTTTAGTTTTAATTTTTTTATGTTATCGTAAGAATATAAGGAATAATTATTATTAAATTTACTGGTCGATCTACCAGAAGTATTTCTCTAATTTTATTAGCATTGTTGTTTTGTTGGCAATCCTGAAAAAGTTGCTCCACAAGTTCAATAGGTAACTGTTCTTCTTAAGAACTTGTCTGGTATGTTTAATATCCTCCTCAAATTGTGTGGTATTAGAACAAATCGTCTTAGTTTTTAATTTTTAATTGCTCCTTTTTAACACTTACTGATTGGAATTAATTACTAGCATGTGTGTTGATTTTCTAAACACACTAGTTTCTATAGTATGGAAACATAAAGAAAGGTAATTGACTAGTATTTCTAGGGTAAACTAAATAGAAGATTCTTGAGAGTTTATAAAATTAATCTTCCACTAAACATTAGATGGTGAACATATCTAGCCAACTCATTTTGTTCAAAATCTTTTATGAAAAAATTGCTTATTAATAGCCATTCCAAATTCCTGCTGGTAAAATTCATTTCCCAGTTGAAAATAAGTTACACATAGTGTTGTTAGTAATAATATTGCATTCTATTCAAATTTGTTCTTTCTACTGATCATTTTCTGCGTAAAAATATTCAATGATTTGTCAACAGGTACATTTGTGAAAAGACTAACCACATCAAAATTAGCCAAGATATAATGATTCGGAAATTGATGTTTCCTATTTTTTTTTTCTAAAAAATGATTACTGTTTCTGATAAATGAATTTGAGTTTCCTTTAACGGATTAACAATTTCAAATAAATATTGAACTTACAATAGGGAGGAGGAATGTTTTGTGTATTTTGGGTAAACCATATAAATGTGGAGGTTTTGAATGATGCGGAACTAAAAGTGTCCTTCGTCTTGTTGTAGGGTAGGGTCTTTGTTTATCCTCGTGTAAGTTCCTTCATTTAATAAACCATTTAATTTATTACCATACGCAGTTGCATTTCCCTTATCTTCTGGTAATGTTCTAATTACTCTAGCTGACTTAAGTGATCTAATCGATGCTTTTTCTTCCTGTGAAATATTTGATTTGGTTTAAAATCTTTTTCTAAAATTATTTTTGACCTGACTCTAAATTCTTGACCTAGTTCATCAGGTAATGTCTGAGCTGTTTCCTCTAGCGACGCTATACTGTGTCAAGCTTAGAAATTTTGTTGTCATCAACAGAAAAATTTAACCCTTTTGTGAAAACTAACTTATCTGAAATTCTCTGTTAGATAAATTAATTACTGTTCTCTTGACGAAATCATTGTCTATTTGATTCAATTCCTCACTATGCCTATACATCTCCTAAGCTGTCTTTCCATCAGTCTGGTTCAGTTTCTGTGACGAAAACCCCAATTAAAAATTAAATGGATCTGTTTGCGTCACGAAGGAATTTCTGATAATATTAGTCCAAGTAGATATTTTATAACGAACGCTCGCATATTACGAACCGAATTCGTTATAATCGTTGTACCCAAATAAAATTCTGTTGATATGGACAACCGGATATACTTTAACCCATTAACGCCTGAATTATGTATTTTCTCAAATTTTGATATTTTTTCTTAAATAACTGTAAAAAATGACTCCCTGAAACGAAAATATTTTATTCCAAAAATATCTGAGTAGTACTTTTTGAAATATAGGCTGTTGCCATATGGTAACGCTAGGAGCTTGTGAAGTCAAAGTGTCTAATTTTATAAGAAATCAAAAAGGTTTTGGCAGTTATTTGGAAAGCAATGAAACAGTGTAATATCGTCAAGTATATATTATTTTCAATAATATGCAATAGCAGATTATGCTATCGACAATGGAATGGCTGGAAATAGTCAATACACAAGGCTACATTACACTTCGAGCACATTGTTCTAATTATGGACTTGCATGTACTGCGCGCGCACCTTCTTTTTTTATGGCCTTCTGTATGCTGAACAAAGTGGTCAATTCTATCAAATCTAATATTATCTGAAATACGGCTATTATCTGAGGACTCTATTGATCCTGCATGTCTTCCAGCACCTTTAGGACGAACTTGATACGCAAGTTGTTAGTTAGGGTGCACTGTGTTGGACTTCTATTTTCTCGAATGGTCCCAATGGCGGAATAGCCTCGAAATTGCAAAAAAGAAAATAGTGCTGGATTAGAAAATAAATTATCCATATAGAAAGTATACCCCAACTGTCTTTTTCCTAGCGGATGTTCATCTAACATTAACAGAAGTGGGCTAGCGGCTTTACCAAGTAGAACATCATAGTCCGAATTCATTTTAGGACTCTTTCCCTGATAAAAATCAAAGTTTATTAGGTAGCCATCTTTAGTGTTTATAAACACTAAATCTGGAGCCTATAGGCTCCAGATTTTGTAGCCAAACCTGATTGGATTGCCCCGAATAAACTGTTTGCAACTGTGCTTCCCATAATACTTTACCATACTTTCATCGTATGCTAGGTTCAATTCCGGAACAAAATTGTGGCTACATCGATCTTTTAGCATTTCAATCATTGGTCTAAGTTTCATCATTGTAAATCATATCTAGTGCTTGAGAAACTGAGAATCCTCTCCTGGAATTGAAAAATAAATATTTACTGAATGTAAGCGCTTAGCGTTGCCATATGGCAACAGTCATGTTTACGAATATGTAAGTCAGCTAGTTTTTAGTAAAATGTCTTTATATTTTGTCAATGAATACTCTAACGTATTCTATACATAAATATAAATGCAAAGTAACAAAAATATGTGACACATAAAAATAAACATACTTACTCAAACCGAGGCTCCATTTTTTCGATGATTTATTTGAATGGTATATTCTAGCACTGCTCACACTCACACTAACAATCAAATGTAAACTGAATTTGCCAGTACGAATGTATTCCAAACAGTAATACGTCGGTAATAAGATTCCTACCGTAAACGAAATTAAATCGCTGACAAGTTAGGACGCGTCGAAAAGATCACCTGTTGGACGTTGCCATATGGTAACGCAAGGCGCTAATGGGTTAAATAACATTTCAGTTCTGCCCTTAAGACCTGAAATTTCCACAACCTTACATTTGCCCGCAATTTCTGCCCCGTTTCATAATTGTGCTGGAGCACCTTGTTGGCCGCATTAATAAATAAATTGGCGTGATACAACCGGCAGAAGCGCGTCCTCCACCTTTTTAATTAGGTATTATTTTCTCGGCCTTCCGAGGCGAGCCCCGGGCGAGCCTTCCATTTAAAAAGATCAGCCCCCGCCTTGAAAATGGATCTGCGGTTCGCACGACAACAACAGAAGATAGATTAGGCACGCCCAGGCTAAATAATCTATTCGCCGCCTCGGATGCCGATCTCACATCCTCAATTTCGTGGAGGAGAGCAGGAGGAGGCGTGCAGATACGCCGAGATTTAGGGGGGTCTGTATAAGATTCAGTTTCTCACATCAATTTGCGCATTGTGTAGCAAAAGCTGTCTTAAGGGTTGCGGGTGCTAAGCCGGGACACGAGGTTCTATATATGGAAAATCAACGCACTCATCAAAAACAGACTTATTGCTTTCAAAACTGCAATAGTAATAATTGACATAATAGTACATAATAAAGGGTGATTCACTTTTAAATACTGAAAATTTAAGAATCGATAGAACATGAAAAAATAAAACAAAATGAATATTTAGTGTCCCCATTATAATTTTAAAAGAAATGGCTTGTGGCATATGGGACAAAATGCTTTGGTAATTGGCAACACCAAACTAGTTTCCAATATCTAATGGAAATTATGTATGGGTCCTTCGGAGGTGTGCAGACCACGTATGCTTCTTCTGGTTTTTTCCACCGCGCCGCGCCGTTTGCCGAGTTCTTTTTATATGTCGATCGACCGGTCGATATACAGTGTGGCCATTTTAGTGTGCAACATATGGGAATTTTTTTTATTAATTGCACAACCAAAATACAAATATTGCCGAAAGTTGGTGCATGTTCGATAATGATATTAGGTGCTCTTAGAATGGTTGCAAGTCAAACAGCATACAGGGTAGGTAAAAAAATATAAAAATTGTTCAAGAGTAAAGTACCCTTATTTCAAAGAATTCAGTAAAATGTTATTAAGAAAAGTTGTTTAGAATTAAAAGTTATGCCTAAATACCAAAACATGGCCTCCTAAGAAAAAATTTTTTTTTGAAAAACATAAAATAGATTTTTTTAATATTCCCCCTAAACACTTTCATAAATTAATCAAAATCAAATTAATTTCTCATAACTTTGTTCAAATTCAAGCATATTTGTAAAATTAACTTAGATTTTTAGTTTTTTAGGGAATCACAAACTTCATGTTTGTTGCAACTTTAAAATTTCGCAAAAATTCTTATGAACAAGGTAAAACATTAGTAATGATAATGTGTTTATTAAAAACTCTCATTTAAGATGCAAAATTTTTATTTTAAATGTTTAATAATAAACTGGAAATTCATCGACGAACATTTTTTTTCTTATGAGGCTATGTTTTAGTATTTAGGCATAGCTTTTAATTCTAAACAACTTTTCTTAATAACCTTTTCCTGATTTTTTCGAAATAAGGGTACTTCACTCTTGTGCAATTTTTATATTTTTGATCTACCCTGTATGCTGTTTAACTTGCAACCTGTCTAAGGGCACCTAATATGATTATCGAACATGCACCAACTTTCGGCAATACCTATTTGTATTTTGGTTGTGCAGTTAATAAAAAAAATTCCCATATGTTGCACACTAAAATGGCCACACTGTATACACACTCACATTGCTTTGGTTTTGGCAGTACCAGCTAGATGGCGTTGGATGGTTAATGCTCACCGCATTATACTAGTTCCTATTTCACTTAGCCAACTTGTTTGGGTCTTTTCGGCTGAGGTGCGCTACGTCTGCCTGATGAGGGCCAACAAGCCCGAAGCAGGTACCTGTCGTGGTCTGCACACCTCCGAAGGACCCATACATAATTTCCATTAGATATTGGAAACTAGTTTGGTGTTGCCAATTACCAAAGCATTTTGTCCCATATTTTATGCCACAAGCCATTTCCTTTAAAAATGAAAAAATAATGTGAGTTTCCTATATAAAGCTTAGTTCGTTTGGGCCTTAGTTTTCAAGATACAGGGTGGTCAAATTTTGAAAATAAAATGGTTTTAATTTTTTTTTCTACGTAAATATTAGAGATATCAAAACTAAATTTGGTAATAAAGGATGTTTTAGTGGCATATCATGTAAAGGATATCAATTGAAAAAAAAAAATGCACTCCAGCCGGGGCTCGAACCCGGGACTCCTACTGTGGCCGTATGCACTTTAACCAACTAAGCTACGGGTTCCATCGGCTAGGTGTTATTTATTCCAATTGATAGTATTTGAATAGTAATTGCCCCCCTCCCCCGCACAAGCATGCGTGATTGCTTCTGGGGTACTCCTAGTTTGGAGTATTGTGAGGGTGAGAATTATTATTATTATTATATATAGTTAGTAGCGGTGAGATGTAGAAGACTACGGCGTCTTCTACAGCTACTAGAAGGGGTTAGAGGGTGTAGGGTAACCATTCATGATTGTTGGTTATGTGAACTTCCTATTTGTTGATCAACCCACAATATTCGACATATAGCGACTTAATGTAAGTACCGAACGTGGAAATTCTAACATACAATGTCAAAGCCAGAATATGAAACACAGAAAGATTTTTAGTACCTGTAATTATAAATAATAAAGGATGTTTTAGTGGCATGTCAGGTAAAGGATATCAATTGAAAAAAATGCACTCCAGCCGGGACTCGAACCCGGGACTCCTGCTGTGCACAAGATATGCGCATATATACTACTATAAACGTACAAAATATCACGTTTTAAAATTTACCAGTGGCGGAGATATGGGTAATTGGTATTAATAATTCGACAAAAAAATACTACGGCCCTGCACAAAATAAAAAAGAAACATATTCTTGAATAGGCCATTCAATTATAAGCAAAAAATGTCTCGTGGTATTTTTTCGTAGATCTGGTCATTTCGGCGTAATTGTGATTTGGAGCAAACTGGTAAAAATAATTAATTCATATCAAATATTTTTAATTAAAGCGAAACTACATTAAGATCTGAAGCTAAATATTAGGGCGAGGCTATGGTTTCAATTAGATGGGGCACCACCCGACTATGGGCGACAAGTGAGGAATTGTTTAAACGAGAATTTTCCGCATCGCTGGATTGGTCGCTTTCCGCCTCGACAACCAGAACCTGATGGAATTGGACCAATTTCTTGGTCATCCAGATCCCCAGATTTGAATCATCTTGATTATTTTCTTTGGGGATATTTAAAAGAAAAAATATATGACACGGTATCCCACATCAAGGATGAACTAAGGCTCGAAATTGAAGAAAGTGTGGAAACTCTCAAAACAAACCTCTACCATACGTTCTGCGGTAGCTAATCTCTTATATCGATGCCAAAAATGTTTAGAAATTAGGGGAAGGCACTTCGAACACGTATTATAATGTTAAAAATTGTTAAGTTAATGTAGTTTTGCATTAATTAACAATGTTTGATTTGAATTAATTACTTTTACCAGTTTGCCCCTATGTGTAATAAATCGCAAACATTACAATAATTACGCAGAAACGAACAAATTTACGTAAAAATGCCAAGAGACATTTATTGCTTAGAATTGAATGGTCTATTCAAAAATACGTTTCTTTTTATTTTGTGCAGGGCCGTACTATTTTTTTGTCGAATTATTGATACCAATTACCCACATCTCCGCCACTGGTAAATTTTTAAACCAGATATTTTGTACCTTTATATTCATGTATCTCGTGTACTAAATTTAGTTTTGATATCTCTAATATTTACGAAGAAAAAAATTAAAACCATTTTTTTTTCAATTTTGATCACCCTCTATCTTGAAAACTAAGGCCCAAACGGACAAAGTTTATATAGGAAACTCGCATTATTTTTTCATGTTTTATCAATTCTTAAATTTTCGGTATTTAAAAGTGAATCACCCTGTATAATAATATTTGAATCTTATATTGGCAGTTTGAATGTATTAGATACTAATTAGAACAATGTAAAAATGCGAAGAGATATTCAGGTTGTGAAATTACGTTCCATAGGTAAGTAAATAATTTCTTGCAATATAATATTGTTTTTCATTGACATTCTCTGTTTTTTGCTGATTTTTAGGTTTCTAAGAGAAAAAAAAACTGGTATTTTTTTACATCTTGCACTTCTCCTCTATCTCCACAGATTACGATTAAATCTGCGTTTTCAGGGTACTTGTAACCAACCGCCTGTTTGGGTTTGTTCCAACAGCAGTCTCGAACCGGTTTTCGGCGATTTAATTGGTTGAAAAAAAAAAGTTTTGAAATTTCTTGTTGGAACAAACAAAAATTTTCAGCTCTTTTATGATTTTTGACGGATGTCAGGGTCACCGACAGAAAATACATGTACCAAAAAGTTAGGTTAGATTTAAAAGTTTGGCCTGTTTGTTTAATTAACCTGTTACCGTTGACTGACGTATTAATACGTCAGTCAACGCTGTTACCTAGGTGTGTTTAATTTCAAGAAATAGAATAAAAACAAATAAATAAGTTACTGTGCATTTCTGCAATTGTGAGAAAAACTCGTTTAAATAGTTATGCATTGCAACAATAATGGCTTTAAGGAAGTTTTTTAGTTTTTATTTTGCTACATCTTTAGGAAAGATTGAAGATTATTATTGTGATCCTATGAAATTTAGCTCGATCTAATAGTAACTTTTTGCAACGCCTAGGTTGCCTCGGTCACACATAGTTATTTTTTTGGTTCTAGTAAGTTCTGTATTAAAGTTATTTTAACAAAAAAAACACTAAAAGAATCAGGGACATCCCAAAAGGTATCAAATAGGTACATCCTACATCCCCAGAAAATTGTTCTTTTAAAGCAGCATTAAAAAGCCTCAAAATTGTCATTGAAAGTTCAGAAATCAGCAGTAAAGAAAAACACTTTTGTATGATTTTTTTTCTATCAGTTGGTCTTGGCGAGATGAATACTTAACATCGTCTGTATTTTTTAAGCGAGTGGGTACCTACTTACTTAATTAGAATTTGACTCCACTGAAAAAAAGACCTGAATGAAAGGTCTTCGTCGCTAAATTTATACGAGAATATTATAATCTTGTCACATTCATTCGCATAAAGCAGACCCCTTGCGAATTCGCATATTAATTATATTTAGGTATCGCCAGGCAACAAATTCAACCCTTGAAATTATTCACCCCCAATTTGCGCGGTAGTATGGGGTTTGCCTCTTTCCTAAAGGATAGGAATTCGTGGAGAGGTAAAATAATCCCCGTATAAGTTCAGATTATGAGCCTAGGATGAGCCACTACCTCATAATTGGTTTAGATGAGACAATGGGATGGTTCAATCCGGGAATCTCACAATGGTAATGGTGGAAGCAAAATTTGGGTTGATCTTTTATTACCTAGAAGTTGCGTCGTTATATTGTTGATAAATTCGCCCAACAAAGCTACATTCAGTTCTATGTATACAGGATGATTTTTTGCGCCCCACAAAAAAACGTGAGAAACAAAAACGTGACAATTTTGGACAGATATAGGAACGCTGAAAAGGAAATTGGCCAACTTGTAGCGCATTGTAAGAAAAACCTCAAATTTGGTAAAACTATTAGGCAATAATAATAATAGCACTAGATGTTTATTTGCTGGAACGAAACTTTTATATTTTAGCTGTGTTCGAGGAACAATCCCAAACAGTTCCGAACTATACATATACCTAGTAACCGCCAATATGATTGGCTCGAAGAAATTCTAAACGTATAAAATTCGGAGTAGGCTTAGGCTTTTGAAATGGTTTACACCTTCGCAGTTTTTCATCATGAACAAGTTTTCTTAATAACATTTTGGCCTGAAAGCTACGAAAAGGGCACTTTCTAAAAAAGTGGAAAAAGGTAAAAAAAAACAAAGTAGGCCTAGACTTTTGAAATGTTGCAAACCTACTCAGTTTTGCATTCTGAACAAGTTTCCTTAATAAGATTTTGTCAAAACCTACAAAAAGAGCACTTTACTGATGTAAAAAATACTTTTTCAAAATTTCCAAGGCATAGTTGATTTTTCGAAAGTAAAATGATGTCACAAATTAGTTTCAAGCAGCGCTGAACCCCAAACAATCCAGGGACACATTGTAGATGTCCATATTACAAACAAAATTCATTGCTGTCAACCCTCGTATTGACCTGACGAAAAAAATGCTCTATTTGAACCGCTTTCACGAACATTATATTTTACCGAAGGCGGTATAAGTATTTTTTACAAGTAATTCAAATCAATGTAAATCAAATCCAATATTAGCATTAAGTACCCAACAAATTAGAAACTTAGTTACACAATAGCTATTTACGTAACCAGTTAGGACGTGTTATGTATATGTACACGTACAGTGTGGTCATTTAAGTGTGCATCATATGGGATTTTTTTTTATTAATTGTACAACAAAAATACAAATATCACCGAAAGTTGGTGCATGTTCAAAAATCATATTAGGCGCACTTAGAATGGTTGCAAGTCAAACAGCATACAGGGTAGGTAAAAAAATATAAAAATTGTACAAGAGTAAAGTACCCTTATTTCACAAAATGATTGCGTTACTCGACGTCCACTTACCGCCACTCCCGATTCTCGCCAGGCTCACTTCTCAACAAACCTAAACTCTGTTCAAAATGTTATTAAGAAAAGTTGCCTAGAATTAAAAGTTATGTCTAAATTCACAAACATGGACTCTTAAGAAAAAGAAATGTATTTTTTTGCAAAACAATAATATCCTAAAAAAAATTTGTTTTAATATTCACAATAAACAATTTCATAAATCAATCAAAATTATATCAATTTCGCATAACTTTGTTCAAATTCAAGCATATTTGTAAAATTAACTTAGATTTTTAATTTTTTAGTGAATCACAAACTTCATGTTTGTTGCAACGATATTAAACAAAACATTAAAATTTCGCAAAAATTCTTCCGAACTAGGTAAAATATTAGTTCTGATAATGTGTATATTAAAAAACTCTCATTAAAAGTGTAAAATTTTTATTTTAAATGTTTATTAAGAAACTGTGGAAATTAATTGACGAAAATTTTTTTTCTTAGGAGGCTATGTTTTGTTATTTAGGCATAGCTTTTAATTGTAAACAACTTTTCTTAATAACCTTTTGCTGAATTTTTTAAGATAAGGGTACTTTACTCTTGTGCAATTTTTATATTTTTTGACCTACCCTGTATGCTGTTTAAATTGCAACGATTCTAAGTGCACCAATATGATTATTGAATATGCACCAACTTTTGGCAATGTCTGTATTTTAGTTGTGCAATTAATAAAAAAAAGTCCCCTATGTTGCGCACTTAAATGACCACACTGTATAGTTTTTCTAATTTTGAAGAATTATTGTAATTAAGACTTCTAAATAAGATAACACTTAACTTGTGTTCTTTGTAATCAGTGTCGTAATGAACTGTAAACCATGGTTAGGTAAACTATTACGTAACTATAGGGCGTTTTATCACTTGCTTCGGTTTTAAAATATGTCATTTTATATGTTAAAATTAGGAATAAATAAAAGTAAACTATTAGAAACAAAATGCAACTTTAAAAAAATTGATGTACCTATACTTCTCAAATAAAGAAAGTTACACTGTAATTTTCCAAACTGCATTTTAAATTTTGATTCTCTGGTGTGAATTTGCTGCAAAAATGACCTATGGCTGCCAAACTGTCTCTAAACTCTGGAAAATTTTTGAAAGGCTAAAACGTTTTCATTTCCGGCACGTTTTAAAAAATACTTTCATTGCCGAGTTTTTGGGGGTCAAAATCTACCAGTTAAAATGTCTGCACTATTCAAATAAACACTCTGTAATTCCACTACAAAAATTGATAAGCGACAATAAATAATTATTATTGCTTGATCAAAAAATAGTTCACAAGCAATTAGTGCCGATCCTTACAAAAATCAAGAACAAGTCTATTTACAGTAAAATCTGCTTTCGAAACATCTCGGACCTAAAACCGAAAGTGAGTTTGAAGGGTCAGCAAGCCATTATCGTTTTTATCAAAAGTAAAAACGGGGCCACCGCAGGATTTTCGGCTCGGCCGTTTGTAGACCTTCGGCTTAAGAGACCCTCTATGGGTTGACATTCTGACCGAAATCAAAGGGTCTGTCGCGCGAAGTAAATGAAACGGTTTTCGTCTCGAGCGATATACGGCCGCTTATCTGCGAGCTCCGACGTGAAAAACCCTAATTCCTGGGGTGTAATAAAACGGGAAATCGGAGGGAAGTCGAGAAGTAATCAAACGCAAGCTGCGGAAGAAATACGGTACGCACCGGGGGCCAATACCGAAGTTTCCGCGTTCTCTTTCGTTAATTATTACATTGAAATTCCCGACGTGTTTCGAAGAAAATAACCAGCCCGGAGCTGGAATGACGCATATATAGTATAAATGAACCCACTTGGAACACAGTGATATACGGGGCGCGATCTATGTCATAGCATTTACCATGCTCTGCTACTGGTAAAAATACCAGACTTATCAGCGGAAATTACCAGTATAAAATTCAAAGGTTTTTATGCGGTTGACGTCGACCTAGTCAAGGAGGCAGCCAGTAAGAAAGTGAGCGTAGCGATTTGATTGGTATAAAAGTATGTAGGTATGTATGTATTATTTTATAACTTTTCTTCACATTCTTTTCATTATTATGTACGGAATATTACTTACTACAAAACGCAAAGGTGTTCAATTTGAAATAAAATACGAAAAATCAAATTAGGTGGTTCATTTTAAAATTTTATTTATCTATTTAATGAGAGCAGCGCATAAAATATACAACAAAGATTTAATTTAATTTATTTTTGAGTTTACCTTATTTTTGTCTACAATGTTATTATTTTAATATATTTGTGTTTATTTTGGATGTATTCTTAATACACTACCTTCAAACGTTAGAAAAATCACAGGGTACAGGGAGGCCACCTGAAATTTTGAACACGAGGCTATTCTTCCGTAGTTCCTGTAAAGACAAAAGGGTAGGTACCAATCTCGTGTTCAAATTTTAACACCCTGTAGGTATTTTAAAATACAGACGTATAAATGAAAAATGGCACAAGAAGGTGACATAATTTTATTCCTATAACACTCTGTACGGAGCAATAGTGGTAGTTAAAGAGACAGCAGAAACAATTATTCAGTCTTCTAAACAGTGTCGTAAAATATAAGCAGTTATTTTCTTAGGCGAAAGTTATTGTTTTGCTTTATTACGGTAGACGTTTAGAGGGTCTACGTTGATTACGGTTCTATATTAAGAAACTTGCGTGCAAGAATTCGTTTTTGTTTCTTGCCATGAAAAGTTGTATTAAATGTAAAATATATAGAAATTATATCTAGTTCTTTAGAATTTGTAATGTTTATAAATATACAATACAATATATCGTATAAATGTCAGGGGTAAAATACAAAATCAGTTGCAAAACCCCTAGTCTAGACTCACAATTTCAGATATTTTATAAAAGCTGGCGATTTGTAAAACAAAAGATACAAGTGACTTCAAGTTGTATAATTGCGTAGTAATATCTGCTTTATCAAGTATTTCTCGAACTGCCCTTAACGCTGACTTTGCCTCGTTAAAAGTACGTGTAATATATTAAATTTTTCCTGGTACCAATACAACAATTTAATATTTTATTTCTTGGAATAATCTCTACTTTAAACATACTATGACTATAATAATTTTCGTAACCAGCATTGTTCAATCACTAATCAGTGACGAAATATAAGGCAAGGCGCACATTGAGACACAGGCGACGTAGCCGACGCAAGCCACGGCAGGGCACGCAGCCCAAGAAAATCCATGTGAGGAGCAGTGTGAGCGCATACTGGGGAACAATTTTGTTTTCTTTATATGACAAAATTATAGAGATCATACATACAGAGCTGGAAATACCAAGTTTGGTGTCCTGAAGTTACAGTACAAAGAATCGATCCAATTTGGTGTAGAGGGAGTGGTCAAGTAGTTGCCACGGCAACTAAGATGTATTTCGCTGGTGGGGGTCATGATGAGACGCCCTATCTCTCGTCTTCTAACGAGAAGTATTACCCAGGTGGGATCATGGCCATATATTGCCACATGTCACCACCAGTGTATGTCTTCCATTATTCCGATTATTATTAGTGTGCAAGAACATATTTGTTAATAAGATTCTTTTTTTTTTGAAAAATTATGATTGCCTTATGTTATTACGCCGTATAGTTAATTTAATTGTTTGCCCGCGGAGAAGGAAAATGTTAAAATCGATAACTTTCAGTTGGAGAAATATTTCACGTAAAATATGTATTCAAGAGAGCTTAGAGGCACGTATTGCATAAAATCCGAGATTTCAGATCAGTATCCACGTAGCGGGTATAAATCATATAGGAGCTTTTTGAGGTTAAACCGCAGTTACATTTCCAAGGCGAACATTGATCTCTTTAAACTCTGCTCTGGTTATCACGGCCACCTATAATAATAATACCTATAATAGGTAATCCTCTGTATTAAATTTACAAACTAGAGTAATACAATTTCACAAACCTAGTTTTTTTTTTATTAGATTAGCGGCAAGGAAACTATAAAATTTGGGTTCAACTTGTTTTTAAAAAATGTACTGGGGGTAATTTTTGACATGACTGTAATTTGAAAATAAAAGCTTCAACAATTTTTGTTTGCAGTAACTAAAGTTGAAATTTTGTGGAAACGAGTGCACTGGATATAAAAACTGGCCATTGTTCTGCGAAAGTACCCACTACCGTTATACTGTACGTACACGCAATTTCACTGATTCCTTTGTCTCGTTATTTCACGTTTACGCATTGTTGCATAGACAAAGGGCAACAATCTCTCTGGTTGCATTTTAATAATAAGATGTAGCTAATGTTATATCTACCGATTTTGAAGCGCTTCTCGTCGGGGCTTGCATACCGACTTGAAAGCAGGTACGGCTTAGGCAAAAAAATCTCTAAAAATCTGCACGCAGACCTCCTTTTTGATTTGCCGACTAATTGATTTCTTAAGGACTTTTTCTCACCCCTGCATCAAATTAGTAATTTCGCTGCGAAGAATTAATAATTAAAGATTTCGCAAAAGACCCTCGGTAGGAAGTGAAAGAGTCTTACGCGTTAAATTCTTCCTCTGCAGCTTGCGTTTGATTATGTCTTTAATTTCTCATTTTATAATAAGCAGAACCTAGAGAATTCCACTTCGGAATTCGAAGGTAACCATACCGTGAAAGTTAACTTTAACATAACAAAATTTGTTGATCTGTTGATTAAAGAAGCTGTGTTTGTGGAGCTGAGACTGTAAGTTTTACCCCCGTTGTTGTATTCTCCTACTCCACTTCAAGATATGGACTATATCCTTAAGTTATAACAAAATTTGTTTACTGTACCATTCGATTTAATCCCCATCCAATGCTTTTAAAGGACCTTTACCGTAAATCCTGCGATTTCCTCTTTTTGAGCTTTGATAGGTTATATATGTTTGCTACTAATACAAGTCTATTCATGGATCCCGAAGAGGCCGATCTGTCCCCTTTAAATAAGGATGAAATTGAATGCATATAGTTTTTTACTTTCACATGTATATTTGTTGTGTTTTACTACCTACAGAATATACTTAGGTAATTTCAGCTAACTTGAACGGATATGATTTCGTATCGATCTCTCTAATAACAAAAAGTCTCTCTAATAACAAAAAGTAAGCTTTCTCCGGCGCCTTTTGACGTGTTGGAGAATCAAGCAACCCTCGAATTTATTTTATTCCATAGTGTCAGTGTGATCTGTCAAATTATTTTCACCGTTTAAATATCCGTTTATAGTAAATGTATACCCTGAAAAGGTCTTACCGTTTACTGACGTATTGATAAGACTTCTCAAGGCTATAGCTTCCTGTCCTATAAAATAGATGGCACTGATGACTAACAATTTTTTCTGCATTGCAATTTTTTGTCTTCGAAAATCTCAAAAAAGTGACAGCAGTGAGCAGTCTTTTTATTACTTCAGTTATTGAAATTCGTAGTACAATTTTCAACGATTGTACACTGTAGTACAGTGTAGAATGTCAAAGGGTGTTACCAATAAGAACCGAGTTATATGGAATTTTTTTAAATTAATTAAATTCATTCAAGTGAAATCTCACTATGTCGATACTTTCTGCTCGAAAAGTGATGCCGAATAAGATGCCCAAAAGCAAACATATATGGTTTTCTTTATCCGTCACATATTACCTATATACTTTGTTTTTCAAAAAATTCCGAAAAAGTCCTTTATTTCTGCCATGGAAAATAGTAATAAATAACAATGGTTTTTATTTTATCTTTTACCTTGTTTGGTCTCATTCCCATTTACGCAAACAAAATTTAAATTGTGTTTTCGGAATCAGCAGGGAAAATACGTGTACAAATTTAGTGACAGTGTAGAGCAACCAAAACCATTTAATTGAGTCAATTAATTGAAAAAACAAAACACGTCTTAGTACCGCGACTGCTTTATTGTTATTATCATTCTGATTAGTTAAAAACCGTTAAAATAGTTTTAAAAAACAAAGAACATATAAACAATACTTTTATTTGTTTCTAGCACTTCTCCAATGGTTCTGTAATGGCTTTGTTAACAAAATTCGAACGTGAAAAAAATGCAAATTATTTTGAATTCTCCTTTAAAATTCAACAGATTGATGATGCGCCATGTATTTCAACACATATACCTATATGTGCATTGTGCATCCACTCGCTAGACTATTTTCAAAGGCATTTAGTTTGGAAAGTGCGCAATTTCCGTTCATATGAAATGATAAATCGCAAATCAGAAACTGCGAGGCACAACTCCCTTGACTTGCATAATAAATTACGATATTGTCAAGATAGTTGCGGCTATAGAAAATAAAATATTCAGGGACGGACGGGCCTCTTTACCCACATCACTTCTACATCTTTTGACGTTTCACTTTGGCTGGGTCTGATCTCAGTGGCCGGCACTCGTTGAACGATGGAAAAGTCAGATTTACCGCGAAAATGTGTTTGTTTCTTGTCATGTAGAATAAAGTGATATACTTTGCTATTTAAGCATATAGAAATACGGGACCATGAGAGACAATTACACAAATGCTTTGCTTCTAAACTATAATAACATCTAGGTGTATTATTAATTCCACAGTTTAAAATAATTAGGTATACAAATCAGTAAATTCATCTAACGAATTCAAAATAATTAGTTTTTTGCTAACTGATGAGAACACGTTAAGTATACAATTTGACAAAATCAAAGAAAATAACAACCAAGGTATGATTTCCATGCACTATAGGCTTTAGCCTTAGACGCAGAGTTGTATTCGATGGCCGTTTGTAAACAATGGAGTTAAGTTTACAAAGAAAATCAAAACCCCTTTTCTGTCATGGAATAAGATTCTGAAATTCAATGTGTTCAATAGCATTTTTCTCAAATCAAATGTGTACCTCGACCCCTTCCGCATCTGCCCCACTAGCGATAGCAGGAGCTTCAAACGTTCAATGTAAACTCGCCCTAAGCGTTTAATATTTCTCTCAAGATATACAGATTGTGCCAGAAATGAAGGCCAATCCATTATGCCTAGATTCTTGACGTCAAAATATACCGATTTAACCACACTTACCTATATTCAAAAATGCCTCCCTTAAAATAAACAGAAGGTTAGAATTGAATCTTGAATCGGGTTTTGGTTATTATTTTATAGTTATTTATGGAATTTAGTTGCCGAGGCCTCTGGCCAAGGCAAATAAACCACATGAGTCATAAAAAGAACTTCAGTGCCGAGGTACATGTATATTTTTTTAAAATCGAAAAAAATGTTTTATTAGGCAAAAATATAATCATAAAGGATCACCCGTCCATGAACCGACTGCGCGCGGCGTTGCTTGACTTTGACGATCGCTCTACCCAGGTCAAGTATGACGAGGCACGGCGCTTCCCAACAGAAACTCCAAACCGCTGCCTGTTGTGCAGCCTCCCTGAAAAATAGATTGATATTCAAACCTACTAAAATATTTATACTGAAAGATTGCGCTGCTATAGGTAACAATTTCGCAATGTGTACTAAAAGTGAAATGGGCCTTTATTGGCCAGGCTTTGAATATTATTGAGAAAATCGTACAATAATGAGTTACTTCAGTGTCGATTTCTGAGCTTTTAATGACGATTTTAAGACACTTCACTGGCGATTTTAAGGAAAATTTTTTATAAGCATGGGTTTAGAAATCTCTTCGTATAGATCGATTTTGTGGCTCATGTTAACTCCCATTTGTTTCTAAAACAGTATGGTTATTATGACAAATTTACAAGATATAAAAAAATACTCAAAAACTGTCAACTCAATATCACTAAATATGGCAAAAATGTAAGTATCCAAAAACCGATATTTAAGATCCAACTTTTATGGGAAGCATTTTTAAATATACAGTGACCGCCAGAAATTGTTGCACCAAAAAATTAACATTTTTTAGTTTTTATTTTGCGGGAGCCGTAACTACTGCTCAAACAAATTTATTTTTATGGTACTCATGTTTATAAATAAAAAAATCTTTTTGAAAAGGAAACGGCATATTAAATAAAGTGGTTTTATTTTCTACATTTACGGGGTAAATAATAAAAAATGCCGAAAAGCTGCCTTATGGAACAAAAACATGAAACTCCATTTTTTGGTTTTTTCTTTTAATTTTTTAGCTTTTATTTTTTAACTCGTAATACATGTTTTCTCTAAAATTAAAAATAAAGGTGCTTTACTCTTGAGCCTTTTTCATATTTTCGAACCTCTTCAGTAGATATACGAAATGAGATATTCAAATTTGCGTTTTGAGTTTGCGGGAATGAACAATCTTTTATCAAGAATAAAATTTTCTAATAAATGTATAATAAAAAAATCTCATATGGTGTGTACTTTCTGCCGCACGCTGTAGATAAGTCCAGTTAAATCCCCATATTCTGACGTCATGAATCGTCAAGACGTCAGTTGGCCTTTCTTTCTGCGACATCCTGTATCCTGTATCTATATCATGTTCACTTTCTTTATTGTCCTTTCAACCTCTAGACAAAACGTTAATGTTCGACATATTTCATCACATGTGCAAACTCCGTAAAATTTTTCGTCGGTTCTTTTCTGGATTTCCGCCTAGTCGGTCAAAGCATCCCTTTCAAGCACACCAATTATTGTCTTCGCTCTGTCCAGAATTGACATGAACCCACGGCTGTTTTTTTCCTTCAAGATATATCTCGAATTGCCCGTCATAACGAGCAATTTAGTTTTTGTTCGACCATGTATAACGTTGAATTTTACGTATCCAAAGCGTTATACGTTAGTAATTTGACTGCCTGTGTTGTGGGATGTACAAAAAATGGTGGGTGAGCAGTACAGGGGTTATTCTGTAGCTGTCGTGTGTTTGTGGTTCAACGACTGACAGGGCTTTGAGCTTGTCGGGGCGGATGCTGCCGCTTAAAGCTGCTTGCGGTGCCAGCCAACAGTGCGTAGCTTTCTTTTAAAACCAGAAAATGTAATTGAATAATAATTGAGAAATAGTTATTCAACGAATCACCCTGTACAGGGTTATTCATATAACATTCTACCGCCGTAACTTTTTTCCTTTTATATTTGGAAAAAATGTACTTAAATATGAAAATTGTATAAAATTTTCTTGCGATCTCAGTTGTGTATTCAGAATACCCTGTATATTTCTCGATTTTCGAAATCTACGCATTTTTTGGGTTCATATATATATGTTATATGTTTGCTCTATATAGTAGTTTGCACAAAATTGTCTTTTGATTGTCGGACAAAAATCAAAATTGCCAAGGAAAATTCAAAAGAACTATTACGAGAATCAGAGCTTGACTTTGACATTTTGTATCAGGTGTAAATGGTTGTGTTATACTAAAATCTCTCTTTAACCGTACACTAGATTGTGACAGGTAAATATTTCATATCTCTACAATTCCCTAAATTTACGTTTTATGCACACACATCTTAAATTTGAATAGATACAAATTAACATTAAACTCTGTTCTTTGAAGCGCAGAAAAGGGCTATAGTTATTGTGTGGTAGAAGTTAGGTTATAATCACTTGGATTTCCAAATTAAGAAATGTCATTTCTGTGTACAGGGTGTCCCATTTTAGGTGTTTTTGGGTGTTTTTCTCAAAATCTCGGTTATTATTAAAGCTAGAGGGTTGCGGTTTTCACGTCACTGTACTACTTTTTTGAGAGGAATTTGGTGGACCAATCAGATCTTAGATAAGTTTTATAGTTTCCGCGCATTGGCGCAGGACTGGAAATTTTCGAATGGAATAATTAGTTTTTTGGTAGCGTTAATAGTTTTTGAGATATGAACTATGGTTTCCATTTAAAAAAATATATAACTTCTTTGCACCAAATGGGAAATATTTTTATTATTAGATTTTTTGAAAATCTGATTTCGGGCAACGTTGGTACACTATTGGACCTGAAGAGAGTCGCGACGTTACAGCCCGCATGACAAATATGACATTTAAAATAAACATTAGAATAAAAATGGGGTTTTATCTTGGAAATCGGAAAGGGTTATAAAGAAAATATATTCTTATTATATTATTGTGCGTCTATATGTCAATTTTTAGAAGGATATTCGTTTTTTTCTTAATTGATATTCCAGGAATTGAAACTGAAACCATAAAATTCAATACAAAACTTTACCTTATCATTTTGCTTCACTCAGTTTCAAAATATAGATGTGTTTTGTGTAAAAATATTACGACACTGGCCCAGGGCATGAACTTAGCTTCAAATTAAAGAGTCTGCATCTTATTTTTCCCCTGTTTTTTATTTTTATTTTTATGGTTTAGTAAGAAAGCAACCATTAAAAAAAAGTGTCCTAAGTTATTTTGCGGGAAAAATACCGTGCACCAATTTGATGATTTTTTTAGGTCTACCACCGCGATTTTCTCGCTTATTTTGCGCCCTACAAAAAAAGCGTAAGAAACAAAAATGTTGCAATTTTGGACAGCTAAGTGGTGCTGCAAAATAAATCGGCATCCATGGCCGACTTGTCGCGCAATATTAAAAAACCTCAAACTATTAATAGCCGTGGAATGTTTATTTTAAGAGACAGAAAACTTTTATATTGAAAATTGATGGCACTGAGAAGCTTTATTCATCCAGGTAGTCAGATAGTTTCAGTAAATTACACAGGGTCTTCGGCTCTCTTGAGGCTATGAAATTTTTTTTGTTTATTTCCTATTAAGCGATTTTCTCGCTTATTTTAGGCCGCACAGAAAATACGTTCTTACGTAAACAAAATATGGCAATTTTGGTCAGCGAGGCGACTTTAAAAAAGGAATGGGCCTCCATGCCCAACTTTTCGCGGTGTACTAAAAAAACTATATCAACCTATCCCGAAATTATGTTTTCACTAGTAATCGCCCTAGTGCTTGAATTATTGCCTTAAAATTTTCGAGTACACGAATTTTCCTAAATAATTCGTGTCCGAGAAAAATTTCCGGATATTAATTCAAGAACGTGGGGGATTCGGTAAGAAAGTTCCATACTTACACGAAAATGAAACGAAATTATTACCAAAATTTTTGTTGAGTATATGTTACAATAAAACGAGCCTCCGATTGGTCAAAAAAGGTAGGTATGGAATTTTCAAAAAAATCGTATAATACAAATTTTTCCCATTTGGTGCAAACTTTATGAATAGCACTGTATATTATTTATTACATAAGTACATATGAAAAAAAAATTAAATATTATTATACTTTTTAATATAACACGTTTTTAAAAAACGGACTAAAAAACGTGGGGCGCATGAAATAGATAATTATAACTATTGATGCATGCGCACTTAAGTCACTAACAATTGTACCTATTGCACTGCAAATAGTGTTTTCCAATGGCAGCTACTTTTCTCCACGGGCGTAGCCAAGGGGGGGTTTCGGGGGTTCAAACCACCCCCCCGAAATAAGCAAAATATTACCTAATATTATACCGAAAAAATACGAGGAGTGAAGAGTTAAATTATTATTACGTTTGAATATATTATGTAGTAATAGTAGCGCCTAGCGCCATCTTTTGACGAGAGGCAGACGCAGTTGCAGCCGAATTATTTTGTATTGTAGGGACACTTTGCGTTGTTTCTGGATTATTCGCCACGCCCCTAGGTCGAAATGAGCGGAACTTTGTGGAAGTTCGTGGAAGTTTCTGGACGGCTACTGGGCTGCTATATAAGCGGCGCCGCGGCGCGTGACCGCGCTTATGGCAGTATTGTTCCATGCGAACTCGAAGCGAATAAAAGTGAAAAGTGGTGAACGAATAGTGAAGAGACTTAAGTGTACCGTGTAAGTGAGTAATTTTAGTGCACTGTTATTCGATGACCTTGTTAAGGATAGATCATTATTACTGTCGAAAAATGGAGGGGAAGAAAAGGAAGGGTGATAAACCTAAAGGTATGGACTACTGGAAAAAGTGGTGTAGTCAAGGTCAAGGGGTTTCTAATAAAGAAACAAATTTGGATTTAGCTATCAAAGCTTCAGCTACCTTGCATGCTGATAAGAAGACTGCCTACCCTGAAATCTAGTTTGGAATGCCTAGATATGTGCGATAAAAACCTTTATCCTGATATTTACACATTACTACAAATCTTGGCTACCATTCCTGTATCCACTGCTACCCCAGAAAGGTCTTTCTCGAGCCTAAGGAGACTGAAAAACTATTTACGAAACACTACAAGTGAAAACAGACTTAATGGTTTGGCTCTAATGAACATTCACTATGGAACAGAAATTCATGCAGATGAAGTAGTGGATATATTAAAAAAAAAAAAGCCGAAGATTTCTTCTTTAATGGTTTTAGATTTAGCGCAGAGGAACGAAATTAATTTATCCATTTCATTTAAAGTTAAGAACTTTATAAATATGTCGTAGTTTTTCGGATGAATATATAGATATTAAATTTCATGTAAGTATATCTTTGTTGTTTTATTTACTTCTCAAACTAAACCCCCCCCCCCCCAAACTAAATCCTGGCTACGCCCGTGCTTTTCTCCACCCCTTATTATTATCTATTGCACGCGCCCCATCCTTATGAGTCTAGGAGAAATTATTTTATACTTTTTAGTCCGATTTTATAATATTTTATACTTTTTAGTTAGTTTTAAAAGCGTGTTAAAAAAACATTCTCGCGGGGACTGCTGGGCAGCGGGCAGTGGGCCAGATCGGCGCAGGTGGTAGGGCAAGGGGCGCTCATGCTAAGACGGCGGGGGGGGGGGGGGGCGGCCCCCACATAGCTACGCCACTGCCCGAAGATACTTATTTCAGATTTTGGAAATCTCATAAAAGTTCTTTTATTCCAGTGTTACAGAGGTCCTGCAGTTCGCCGACAATCAACGACGTTTTCGGCCAGAACGACGAGGCATTGTCGTACTCAGAAAACGGGGTAACTTCTCACCGAACGCCGCAGAGGACCAACCAGCGTTGCGGCGTCACCGTCTTGAAAACCGGGAAGAAGAAGGAGAAAAAGGAAAAGAAAACTAAACCGGGAACCAACGAGGCAGTAAAGCTCTGGCTAATGAAGGGTTTTGTGCAGGTATATTTCATAATTTCAAATTTATTCGCCCTTAATATATCTACGCGCGCACAATGCCCCTTTTTTAATTTCGTTATTTTATGGTGTTTTCACCAAGAAAATAATAAATAGGTAATTCAAATAAAATTCCTGGGTATTCTACCAAAATGTATTTAAAACAACGAGCCAAAAGCTATCCTTTTTTTTTTAAATATTTTACAAAGTACGTTTCGGCTTTTAAGCCATCTTCAGGTACATGTTATTTTTTTTAAGTTTATACAGTGTGTCCCAGCGGACACGTAACAGGCTCTGTAACGGCCAGGAAAATTTTTTCTTGGAAAAACGCAAAAATAGGTCAATTTTGTTTGGCAGGGGGACATCTTTTGGCATAAAATTGATAGATCTATCTGCAACCCCCTGAGCAGGGGTTGAACCCCTTCAAAAAATTTAAGTGGGAAGGGGGTTCATGTCGCACACCTTTGGAAACGTCTCTCAATTCTCTATACACCTGCATCAGATTTTCGAAAATCGAACGACTTTTCAAAAAGATACACCGAGTAAAATACAAAACATTCATTTTCAATTATTGCCTGGTATTGTTGCCCATTCACTTCCATGCAATAATAAAGATTTTATTCAAAACGCTGCCGAACATTGTGCAACATTTCAGGGGTGATTTGTCGACATTCGTTTATAATACGGAGACGCAGATCTTCTATTGGATAACAATACCAGTCAATAATTGAAAATGGATGTTTTGCTTGTTTATTGTTAATTTTGCAAGTGGTCTCATGGTAAAACCACAGTGCAAGTGCAAGTAAACAATATTTTTAACATATAAGCAAAGAAATGGTTACTTATCATGAAAAATAGTACCTATACTTACAAAAAAGAAGAAAACTACCTATGGTATTCTAAAAAACAATTTTTCTCAGCTGTCAAGCATAGACCAACTTTACATTCTGTGCACGCCCATCTGGTTCTGTGCGGTTTCTTGGCACTGCTGCACAAGCGCAGCGTACAGTGGTTTCTTGGCGAAACCATATACAGATTCCCTTACTGCTTATTACTCCCTTGGAACAAAAAAACTCAATATTTTTGTTGATTTTCATCACAAATTAACTATTTCTTGAAAAAACCTCTCAAAACACGTTCACTTGACAGATATAACCTCCTACTGAAGTCAAAGTCTCGTTTGGACCGGAACTTTGGCCTCCATCTAACAGGTGGCAGCACAGACGTTGGCCATTCAATGTGGTTTCACTATGGAACCGCTGTACACGTAGTAAAAAATTTGTTAATACGTGGTCTATTTTTGAAACCAGAATGCTTCAAAGGGTTAAGAAATTAGATTGTTATAAATATGTGAGACGCCTTCTGTGTCAGTTCTAAAGTTTACATAATTTTGTTGTTTTTTTATGTGGATCATTTCAAAAACATTTCTCTTCATTTGGTAATTTTCCTTACAAAGAACAACAGGGTTATTAAAATCAAAATTGTGGAAATTATCTAATGCATGTTTACAAAGGGCAGTTGAATTAAAATTTTTATTTCTTACATCATATTGGTGTCTATAAATTCTTTTGTGAAGATATTGTTTTGTTTGACCGATGTAAGAAGCTTGACAATCTAAGCAGTTTATCTTATAAATAAGATTTGTTAGGAAATTAGTATTAATATTTGGTTTTAAATTAGAGAAAAACATTTTAGAATTATTTTGGGTTTTATGTGCAACACAAAACATTAAATTCTTTGAAGATTTTTGCGATTGGTTCAGACACACCTTTTACATATGGCATAGAGAAATATTTTTTGTTAGTCTTGTCATCGGAAGTTATGTTTCTATTATAAATTTTATGGACACGTTTTTTAATTATAGGGTTGACGAAAGATCTAGGATAATTATTTTTTGATAGTATGTGTTCGACTTTATTTAAATTTTTAGGTCTTGTTGTGCATGTGATAAGACAATGGCACGGTCTATGAGACAGTTTATAACACTTTTTTTATAAGAGCTAGGTACGTCACATTCGAAATTCAAGTATCTTTCGGACCAAATATTTTTATTATACCAATTTGTAATAAGGTTACCCTTATTATTATATTTAATAGTGATATCTAAAAAGTTTAAACATTTATTAGTTTCATTTTCAACTGTTTTTTAATTCAACTTATTTAAAACTTGTGTTTCTAGTTCTTCCATTACAAGGTTTGCAACAGTTGAAGAAAGGGGTGATTCCATTGCAGTACCAAAAATTTGGGAGTAAAAATCGTTATTGAATTGAAAAAAAGTTGAATTTAGACAAGTTGAAACACCTTCCAAAAATTCATTTATTGGGAGTGATGTAAAAGGTTGAATCTTTTTCCAATGTTTCTTTATACAGACAATGACTAGTTCAATAGGAGTATTCGTAAATAGGGAAGTAACATCAAATGAAACGAGACAGTGGTTTTTTGGAATAATTTGTTTTTTAATAAAATTATGAAAATCCCATGAGTCCTTTATATGGTAATTGTTATTGCCAAGAATGTTAGATAAAATATTCGAAAAATATTTGGACATATTATATGTTGGTGCATTGATATTTGAAACGATGGGTCGTAATGGGAAGTCTTTTTTATGTAACTTTGGAAGGCCATAAATAAAGGGAAGTTGTCCATTGTAGCAAGTTAAGTGATTTTTACTTTTTAAGTAAGTTTTTAAGTTTTTAAAAAAATATGTGATCATTGTGAAATTGACGAAGATGATTAGGTATATAAAAAAACCGTATTTAGAACATAACTTTCATATAGTCGTTATGCTTCAAAAATGTAAGTAATTTTGATGTTTTTCCGACATTTTATGTTTTTCTTTTCAGTATTATACGTTTATATTAACTTTTTTAAAAAAATTTAGACTAACAATTTTAACATGTACCTGAAGATGGCTTAAAAGCCGAAACCTACGTTGTAAAATATTAAAAAAAAGATAGCTTTTGGCTCGTTGTTTTAAATACATTTTGGTAGAATACCCAGGAATTTTATTTGAATTACTCTATAACTACCAGGAAGAAAACAAAAATAAATAGGAAATGAAATAATTTATCATCATCCAGTAGGTATTGTCACGACTAACTTATTCTCTGTGGTTCAATTAAGTCAGTTGTTTTGCCACAGAAAATATGAAGGAATAAAACGTTCCTTTTCCAATCATGATAAATTCCGTTTAATTACATTTTGCAATCTTCCCCACTCTCCAAAATGTTCCAGAAATCTTAAAATCTGCGGTTCTGTGTCATGTACAAAGCCCTTTTATTTTATCAAGGCCTGTCGTGAGGAATTAATACATTTTAGGTATAATATACAAGTCCTTTGAAGTGAACTTTGCTGAAATGTGCTTAACCTTAAGTACTCTTTGAAGTTTGTTGCGTTTGAATGTATGGGATTGCTGCAGTTTCTTAATAACTCCCAATTTGTAGTTAGTGGAGTAAAGCTAGATGAAATGGGTGTCTTACAAGACTAAAAAGGAGTTGAAATCGGTTAAAGGAATTTATTTGAGAAAAAAAATGCACCAACGGGTTATTGAGGTTGCGGATAAAGAAGCTGATGATATTACATACAGCGTTTTAAATATTGGAAGGCTATATTTCTAGGTTTGTACCTCTAAAATTGCAAAAATATTACTAGCGAATTTTTATCAAAAATCTTACACCGCCATCTTATTTAGCATCCTTAAAAACGGTTACGTACCAATATTTATCAAAATATACTCAGCGATAAGGTTTTTACAACAGGGTCAATTTTATAGATTTGAAAATTTTACCAAAATGTAGTAATGTGTAGTAAAATAAAACAAATGAAATTTGTGGCATTGCACGTTATGTCTCAATTCTTTGTTAAACTTCATTGTCCTGAAAATAATTACTTTGTGATACTAACCATTAATTAAGCAAGTTCTAGTAGATGAGTCAGATGTAATGTAATATTTAATAAGAATTAATATTATAACATACATATACGAAAACAATTTAAATATTTTTTTAAATTAAATATTTTTTAATTGTATAATGTTTAAGGTTACAAGGAGGTTTGGTAGGTTAAAAACAAGAGTCAAAATGTAACATTACTCCACAAAATATACTTATACCTACCTACTTTTCACGAGTATTACTATGACATTTCCAGACCGGTAAATGTTTCACCTGCCGGAGGCAAAAACCACCCTCCGTAATTTTCTCATAAATGCGTCTGGTTTTTTCACGCTTCTTTATTTGGGAAAGTTTCTTTGGGAGAAGTTACGGAATTAAATTTATTTAGTGTCTGATGCGAGGCCTGGAAATATTTCTATTTTCGCGGAGCAGATATATTTCCCTCGGAGAAAAAAATTCGAAATGTTTTTGTCTGGGTGTAATGGAACTCCTTTTTAACATAATTGTGGAGGTTTTCGCTGAAGCTTTGGAATGTTGAAAATTAAAAAGATCCAAGTACATTATCATTATTACTATGAAAAATTCACTAACAGGGTATATGAAAACAATCTAATTCATTAACAATGACCTTTGAAGTTAGTATAGTGGAATTGCTGGTCAACATTGCCATTAATCATGCAAAAGAATAGATTTATTACGTTCATTAGTCAACTCCTCCCAAAAACTGAAACTTATTTCTAGTTTTTTTTACATAAACCTGCGCTAGAGCCAATGACTAGAATTTTGGCTATGCTCTATTTTCATGAAAACACAATTAATAAAATCTACCTAGATGGTATTTTTCTATTAAATTAAATTAATTTTATCTCGCCTATATACGGCTCGTTTTGTACTCACATGCGGTTATATATCTAGTTACCACACTTATTATATAATAAATTATTATCTACAAACGGTAAATAAGGGTTTCACATACTATCAATAATAGTATGGTACTAAGTACCATATTAATAATAGGAAATTGCCCATAGTCATCGTGTTACGATAACTATGAAATTGCCACACACCGTGCTATAATGACAGGTAATTTCTTTTTTATTATACTTCTTTGAAAACACCTTATTTTCATCTGTTTTAGCAATAATGAAAGATGGGGTTTTTCGGGCTAGCGCACGGAAACAGCGCATGGAAAAACTTTCCGTGCGCTGAATGAAAATACCGAATATATGGCTTTAAAATAGAAATATACAGCAAAGTAAACTAAATTTAAGAAACTCTATATGCTCTCTGGTATTTAACATGTACCTATTTTGTATTTTAATTCATAAGTGTTTCAATATTTAGATACATTTTTGTAATATTTTTGACGTTTTATTCACCTTATCTGACAATAACTAAGCACCTTTGAAATAATTTGAGAGTAACCATGGAAACGCATCATACATACCAAACACTACATTGTCTGCATTGTTTATTTTTTGGTCAATTAAATTTATTATAATATGCCGATAAAATGTTTTAAGTTTCCGTTTTCAAAGAAGTATAATAAAAAATATCGTTCATTACACGTCCAGAAATAGATTTTTCCAGACTCCTAATGAAATATACTATTTCATGACAGGTAGGTATTCATTTGGTATTGACAATAGTAAAACATTCGTGCCAATTTAAAGTTAAGTTATTATTGAAATTGAATATTAAGATTGTTGGTGATAAGTTATTTAACAGGTGATAGAAAACCAAAAGTTATTTAACAGTTGATAGAAAACCAAAAAATAACTGCGCTTCCTTTTATAAATTATATCTTTTTAAGGCCTTATAAAAAAGTTGCAGGATGTTAAAGTTGGAAAAAATATGTGAACTTTATTGAATATTTACCAAAGTAGTTGAGATATTTAAGTCATATTTGGTGCACGTTATAACGGCACGGGTTAGCATAAAACCTGTTAACATCAAACACCTTTAACAACCAGTGGCGGAGAAGTGGGTATTTATAATACAATTAATGTTTTTAGAAAAAAAAATTAATCACGTTGTATAGCAATAAAATGTATTCAGTTTCTTATGTAAATTTTAATTGTAAGCAAAAACGTTCTCTTAGCATGTTTTTATCGTGTCATGATTGCATGGCAAATTTGTTTTTTTTTGTATTAGTTCGGGGTATTTCTGAAAAATTATCTAAAAAAATTTTCTCCATAAGTACGACTAATGTGGTTACTACTTTAAATAAAGTAACTTTTTCCAATAAACTTACTATTTAAGGGTATACTTTTGAACATACAGGGTCTAAAACATTTAAGGAGAACGTTTTTGTTTATAATTAAAATATACATAAAAAAATGATTAGGTACATTTTATTGCTATACAAGGTGATTTTTTTTCCAAAAACGGTTGTACTAATTACTCACTTCCTCGCCACTGCATATTCAAGTTGTTTGATATTAACAGGTTTTATGCTAACCCGTGCTGTTATAACGTGCACCAAATATGACTTAAACATCTCAACTAGTTTGGTAAATATTTAATAAAGACCACTAATTTTTTCCAATTTCAACACCCTGTAACTTTTTTATAATGCCTTAAAAAGATATAGTTTATATCACCTGTTGAAGTGTCCCAGAATAAAACTGAATCACCTCTTATAAAATACGTGTGGTAACTAGGTTTGCAATAAAATAATAAATAGAAACCTTTTTAAAAACAAGCTTCTATTTAAGCCATGTACCTACTAAAAAGAATTAGATAAGTTTTTAAAAAACGTACTTACTCTCTTTACACCTGTAAATGATTTAATATTATATTTGTTTTCAAAAAACAGCAAAAATAGGTACACACTTCGGCGAGTACTTGCTTATCAACCAACTGGATATTTAATGAATTTAATTGGTAACCTTGATACCCATATCACGAAGGTTGTGAAGAAATAGGTAATCCGCCATCTTGGGATGGCTGCCATATTGAATTTAGTATGACATCACCCACTTTTATCTTTTATGCTCGTCAAACCATTGTAATATTGGAGCGGCGGCCATTTTAAATAAATTACATTATTGAGTATACTAGATTGTACTGTGACCATTACCAAAAGTGTGTGCCAAATTCCAGTTCATTCGGTTCGGTGGAACTGGTTTAAAATTTAGTTGTAAGATTTGACCCACACATACCAACAATAACTACACTCTATTCAAACTAAGTGCAAGTGGCGCGTAAACATTTACACGATGGAAGCACGTGAACAATTCTGAGGGCAGGACCGCATTAAGGACGATCTCTATGAATTTTATAATATAAAATATTAAAATAATATGCCCCAGTATTAAGAACTTTAAAAACAACTTTTTATGGCGCTCCTATATAGTCATTCAGTTACTTGCAAATTTCTACTATTAACACAAATCGTATTGCTCCAACAATTAATAAACAGCGAAAGAATTATATCGGAAAAAAAATAAAGGTCCACTTCCAACTCAATACACCTCTGTAAGAAACACCGACTCGCTGCACTCGCCCGCCGGGCCAGACTTTATTGCCGGCTAGCCAATAGCAAGCCTATCACGTGCGTATCACGCTCTAGCCATGCAACAACAACAACTTGTGCTTATGTTTTACTTGCGTTTAGTTTGAATAGAGTTTAGAAGCATGATTGTGTTCACTTTAGCCATACATATCTAATAGTTATTACATTGCAAGATGCGTATGTGCACTTTTTTGGAGAATAAATAAGTAATTGGCCATACTTTGATTTGCCTGATTTTTTAACTGTTAAAAAACGTGCCTAATTATGTGAAAGTTTGGGAATATTTCAGAACTACGATAACCATAGACAGACGGGCGTCCTCCCCAAAAAGGAATACCGTCTGCCAAATCAATTAGAATCCTCTTGTTTGAAGTCTCCTCATCTAAATTACCGAACCCCCTTTTAAATTAACAAGGACTGAGCTTGCGAATCCCCCCGTCACAAACTAAGTTACTCTTAATTCCATCCCCTGACGGCCGTCTCCTGTCGTTAAAAGTATCGGAATTTCCACCCGCGCCTCTCGCGCACTCTGCCAGATGAATAAACTTTTGTTTTCGTTTCTCGTTGCGCAGGTGAGGGTGCCGACCAGCGTCGACCAGCGGGGCACCGTGTTCAAGAACCAGACGAAAAACCCCCTGCTGTCTGGGTGTAATAAATCAACTTCGGAGCAGTACACGTCGAACTCGGCGAAAAACACCGAGCAGCAACGCGGCGAGGGGACGTACACGTTCACCAGGCAGGCCATTAGGTCCAACTTCATGGACAAAAGCATAGAGGCTAAGAAAAAGGTATGGAGGCCGTCGCGACCAGCGTCCCTTCGGGTTTATGCGCCAATCATGTAACGGAGACTGACTCTAAATCTTTTCTGTCTGGCGGGGAGGATTTCTTTACTCCCACGCACGCATTTTTATTAATAAATGTTCCCCCTCTGCGTTTCCACACCTACTTGTTTGGGACTTTCTGAAGAGTATTTTCAGGTTACGTGCCGAAAATTGTAGAAGGTTATGTTTAACGATTAGAATTATTGTTATTGTTAATAAAGAAGCTTGTTCGTGATCAAAAATTGAACAGGTGTGTAAATTTACAAAACCTAGGTAGGTATGTCTACTTTCATTTTTTGCGTTTAAATTTTTTTAGCAGAAAATGAAAACAAAGTAGACTTTGTAATTGCTTTAGAAATGTTGCACACCTACTCAGTTTTTCGTTCTGTACAAGTCTTGTTTTTTCAAAATTTCCAAGTCATACGTAATTTTTCGTTTCAAAATAAGCAAAGCTGAACTCCAGAAGCTCTTATTTCAATAATTTGTTTTTGTCAAACATATGCAGAACTATTCTAAAAACGCTCTTTAATTGTACACTAGGTTCTGATAGGTAAATATTTCATGTCCCTAGAATTCCCTAAGTGGCGGCCATATTTATATCACAGACCAATATAGCTTCGCTAAGCTGACGGAGGACAGGGCCGTTATCAACGGAATTTACGTTTTACGCACACGAATCCTAAATTTGAATAGATAGAAATTAACATTAAACTCTGTTCTTCGAAGCACAGAAAAAGGCTATAGTTATAGTTTCTGTGTTTGGAGTTAGGTTAGAGCCACAGAATATCAAGGTTAGGCCTCTATCACAAGTTCTGACATTTCTGCCAGACACGCCAAATACGCCCCTGGAGGCGCCCACCACAATGCTTCCAACCTTGTATTACCAAATTAAGAAATGCTATTTCTAGTGTACAGTTAAAGAGCGTTTTTAGATTATTTAAAATTTGGTTTTGCCTACTTCCGGTAGATAACTGTCAAATTTGAAATTTAACAAAAAAAAACTTCAAGCCACTACTTGTCGAAATATAGAAAAAAATTCTCCCATATTTATCAGTGCCAATTTTGATGAACTTTTAACAATATTCATTTTATCAATTTTTAAAAAATTATATTTTTTAAAAAAATATATAAACCCCGAAAAAAGCTTGTTTGGCTTTTACAAGTTTTAACCGAAACCTTTTTCCTAACCTCAGAAATATAGAAAATAAGAAGGGTGTAGAAATATATGTGATCACACCGTACATATTTTTTATGAAACATTTTTTTGTAGATGCAGATGAAAGGGGAAAAAGAATAAAATTAATTGCAAAGTATTCGTTCCATGAATTAAATATTTCGTATAAAAAGTTTGTGACATAATTGGATTTTTCCACCACTTGAAATAAAAGTTCTGAAATATAGATAGGCCATGGAAACAATTAACATGATACATGAACTGTAAGTGCGTCAATGTTGGTATACGAATAGGAAATGACTTTTTCTATGAAGATAGTTCAACAACTAAGGTGCGTTTTTAAAGTCAACTGAACTATTTTTTCATTTTGTATCCTTGTATAAGCACAAACTGCCAAAAAAGTCAAATTATGATTTGTTACACTGTATTTTTTGTTTTATGACTTGTTAGTAAATTGGCAAGAAAACACGTAAAGCCTTAGAGTGCTGGCGTGGGTGTTGCCAAGGATTTTCAATGTAAAACTTCGCTTTCCATATCTGCTATTTTAAGATAATCTCCAGAAGAATTTTAATGACTATAAGAGTTTTAAGAAAACTTTACGCACACCGTGTGAATTAAACGAATTCTTAATTCGAGGCCAGGTTACTAGGAAGGTGCTTTTAAAGTCTCCTTTGAAATGCAACCGCATCAGTCTTTTGCTGTCGCCTTGCAACCTACAGGTGCATTCAAGTGTTACGTTAAGGCTATTCCGCTATAGTTAGTAGGTTTCACCAAATTTGTTTTGTTGGAAGAAATGTCAAGGTATAAAGTCCCTAATTCTTTTTAAATCGATAATTTTACGAAAATTGCACTGGATTTAAAACGAAACGTAATTTTATTTCATGCCATTAGGCATGTCAAACGAAATTTGTCCTTTCAGGATACATTCTTTCCTGGAAAAAACCTTTGTCTACTTCCGTCCATTTTAAAACCTTTGATCCATTTTTTAGAAGAACGCGATTCGATTGCTGTATCTTATTTTTCCGAGAACAAAAAAAATCGCGTCCTGAAATTAGTTTCTGCAAAATACCGGGTAGATTTATATTTTGATGGAAATTTTTACATAAATATTTCCCAATTCAAAGGAGTCCAATAATTTCAAAATGCAAATGTGTTTCTGTATATTGTCCCCTACCCAGAATTCCTTATTCTCCCTTCTGCCGTAAAAGTTCCGCACTCTTATATAGAAACCGTAGAGGGGGTGGGAAGAAAAAAATTCAATTAAGCTTGTTTGGCCCGGATATATTACTCCCTTTTTGTATGTCGGCTTGTCGCAGAATTCATAAAGGTTTATCCGTCTACCTATCCTTATTCGGCTGGGATCTCTCGGCTTTGAGACTCCAGATTTTCACAGGAGTATTTTTTGACCGTAATTTTTAAAGTATATTGCGTCGTGGTAGCATTGGAACATTGCTAATGTAGTTGCTAGCTATTTTTGATACATCACTAAAATAAAACAATTCCTTGATCAAAAATAAAAAAAAGATGGTTATACTTATACCCAAAGACAATCCCATGGGATTGTCTTTGTTATACCTTAGTCGTATAGATAGGGAATTAATGTTAATGAAAAGCCAACCCAATTAGCTTTCAAAGTAGGTATAGGTATTAATACTAGTGCGGAAAAAATATATTTGCTATTTATTAGAAATAAATCGACATTGTGAAAGTCATAACAATTTTTTGAACGCACTTGAATTTGAATCATCACAAATTTTTTCATATCTTTTCTGAGTATTAGCATTGACAAAACTACACATAGACTGTCAGAACCATTGTGGAAATTTCCGCGCGCTACACAAAATATTTTGCATAACTAAATTAAAATACCTATACCTTAACTTAGTGTCAAGTCCTAAGAATTTTAAGGCACTACAATTTATCTGTCTTAATTTGTTTTGCTCCAAAATTAAAGTTTGAAAGTTGGCTTAGCAGGATTTTTTGCCGCCGATTTCAACAATGCTTTTGAATCTATGGCTCCTTTAATGTATGTGCATTTTCGTTCAGTTTATGCATAGCCCTTTTATATTAGCCTGCACTGAATTTGATCAAAATCGGCCAATTATTATAGTCGAGAAACGAAAATTTAGGACCACATTATTTAAGGGTCCATACCTCCGGACTGCGCACGAAAAGAAAACACACGGGTCCCATAATTTCATGAATACTACATTGCCTTATATAGGATGACAATAAGATATGGTCAAATGGGTTCTCCCTTTTTGGGCCCTATTTTAGTTTCAGCCCCATAGTATTTTTTTTATTTTGGCACAAAATAAAAATCCCATTTGTTGCCTATACACTAAACCGGTCACTGTATATCTAATTAATTATTTTATGATATTTAAATGTTTGACATTGTTAATTAAAAAATATACAGTACCTGCATGAAAAGCCCAGCAATCAAAATTCGTTTGTGAAATTAACTCTGCTACGCAACTGATAGATTTATGTTACTGGGCTGGAAAATTGTGTTCGAGTTCAGAGTTGGTTAATCACTACAAACTGTTAGTTGCATCGTTCATTACGTTGTCCCAACATCGCACGAAATCCCAAACTTTTAACGCCAAACCGGGAGAGAAAATTTTAATTGTATAGAAAGGAAATGAATAATATAGGTGTATCTATGTCTCACAGCTCTTTTATTTCAAAATAGCAAGATGGTCTTGCCCCTTTCGCCATTACCATCTGATATTAATATGCATCACTTCGAATCTAACTACATTCTTAAAAAGAATCACTATTAAGTATTATTATCGCTATGTCGATGAAATCATTATTTTGTTCGATGGCACTTTGGATCAACTTGACTCTCTTTTAAACGATATCAACTCTATCTTCACACCTAATCTTCCTTACTTCTTTTTATTCTTATGTCCTGAAGATGTAATAATATAATATTACGAAACCGGTCGCTATTTTGAATTAAAAGAGCTGTGAGACATAAAAAATAAGCTACTTTAAAATAAAAGAGCTGTAAGACATAGTCCTATTATTCATTTCCTTCGTATATACAGTGTGGTCATTTAAGTGTGCAACATAATGGGACTTTTTTTTATAAATTGCACAACCAAAATACAAATATTGCCGAAAGTTGATTCATGTTCAATAATCATATTTGGTGCACTTATAATGGTTGCAAGTTAAACAGCATACAGGATCAAAAAATATAAAAATTGTAGGTACAAGAGTAAAGTAAAAAAATTCTGCAAAAGGTTATTAAGAAAAGTAGTTTAGAACTAAAAGCTATGCCTAAATACCAAAACATAGCTTCCTAAGAAAAAATTTTTTTTTCGTCAATTAATTTTCAGTTTCTTAATAAACATTTAAATTAAAAATTTTGTATTAATAAAAAAATCCCATAATGTGAGAAAATTAAGTTTCATATTTTTTAACTTGTTCTGGGTTTAACTGCATTATAATACTAATACAGGGTGTCTCGTTAATAATGGGACATAGAACAACTGCATGTATTTTGGACCAAAACATTACGATTGAGCTTATACAGGGTGTTTCTTAATGACATGCTAATACTTAAGGGGGTTATTCTTGGGCCCATTTTAAGAAAAAACTTCATATGAACATATGTCGTAAACGTCCTAACTTTTGAGATACAGGGCGTTAAAGTTCATTTTTTAAAATTGAATTTTGGCTACATCTCCCTAAATAATCAAGCTGCTGAACTGAAATTTATAAGCTGAAAATGGATGTACCAAAAATTATTCGCTTTCAAAATGGAAAGGATTGAATTTGACAAAATTTTGACACTCTATTTCAATGGTGTTTTGTACAATGTACAGTTGATCTGTAACATTTGAAAGCAGTAGGTTAAAATTTTATGTTTCGAATATTGAAGTCAACAGGTGTTTTGGAGAACGTTTTGGCAATTTCAAAGCAAACGGTTGATTTAATCGTTATGAAACAAGAGTACCTTTTTCTTGTAGATTAAAAAGATGCACTAAAATGATGGACCTGCAGGACCAAAAAGATAACCTCAAAAAAGTTACGAGTAAAAGCGTGATCAAAAAACAGCGCAAGTGGCGCTCTCTGTGAGACACGGTGAAATTGACATTTTCAGCTTATTCTCCATCCCCAAAAACATAGCAGTGCCAAATTTCAGTTCAGCAGCTTGATTATTTCGGGAGATGTAGCCAAAATTCAATTTAAAAAAATGAACTTTAACGCCCTGTGTCTCAAAAGTTAGGACGTTTACGACATACGTTCATATGAAGTTTTTTTCTTAAAATGGGCCCAAGAATAACACCCTTAAGTATTAGCATGTCATTAAGGAACGCCCTGTATATGAATTAAAGGTGTTGAAGTTTTTTGAAATTGAATTATGGATATATCATCAAGCTGCTAAACTGGAAATTTGGCACTGCCGTGTTTTTAGGGATGGAGAATAATCTGAAAATGTCAATAATTTCTCACACATAACAGGTTATCTTTTTGGTCTTGCAGGTCCATGATTTTGGTGCATCTTTTCATTTGCAGGAAAAGTGTATACTTGCTTCACATCGATAAAATCAACAGTTTGCGTTGAATTTGGCAAAATGTGCCTCAAAATACCTGTTGACACCAACATTTGAAATGTTCAAATCGTTGCGATTCCATCTTAATTCTTATACCTCTTAATCTGCTGCTCTGTTCTCTTTCCGAGAGTTTTAAATTGTTTGTCTGCTAGCACCTCCTTGATTCTATTTGCATTTGCACAAGAAATCCGATTAGATTAAACCTAGTCGAAACCGCTTTGTCGTCGCACTGCGTTATAAACTTCCCCGGGAATTTTGAAAGTCAGGGAAAAAACTTGACCTCCTGTAACTTTTGTTTTTATTCGATTCTTTTTTCACATTTTCGTTGATTGATTAAACCCACCCTGATTTATTTGCCTTTGCCAACACAAACGTTTGCACTCGTCGAATTTGCGGGGTTTCGAGTGGGACAATTTATCAGAAACAGGGGTATTTGGGCTGTCATCGAAAGTAGGAAAGATTTATGGGGAAGAATTTTAATATTCCCCGGCCGGCTCTTGCCGTGCGTTAAACCATACTAATTTATGCGTACAGATAGGCGGAATTGTTTAATTTGCGTTAATTATTATACTGCATTACTATAATAAATACAGGGTGTAACTAAACTGATGGTCAAAAATGAAACCACGTATTCTTGGAGTCAAAATTAGGGTCACTTCTTCATATTTTTTTCTCCTACGGGCCATAGTTTTTTTTATACAGAGCGTAGAAATTTAGAGAAAAATACACATATTTCTTAGTATCTCTAGAAGTATACGAGATATTTTCTTCAAACTTGGCGTGTCACATGAGCGGATGAGTTGTCAAATTTAAGGTTAATATGAAGCTTGTGAGGCCCCCAGTTGCGGAGGTACAGGGTGTTATTAAAATTAATTAGTTCAGAAAAATATGAATACCCTGTATAATCGCATTTTTTAAATTTGTTTTGAATGGCAAATTCAATGGTTAACAAAAAGTATCTCTTAGTATTTTTTCATATTCTCAGCCGTTTTTTAATTATTTTCAAAGAACGGCAATGCTGCAATAAAAAAGTCATTTTAAGAATAAATCTAACAATCTGTGGATGTTTGACGGCTCATCTGCTTATGTGACACGCCAAGTTTGAAGAAAATATCTCGTCTACTTCTAGAAATACTAAGAAATATGTGTATTTTTCTCCAAATTTTACGCTCTGTATAAAAAAAAACTATGGCCCGTAGGAGAAAAAAATATATGAAGAAGTGCCCTTATTTTGACTCCAAGAATACGTGGTTTCATTTTTGACCATCAGTTTAGTTACACCCTGTATAGAAAATGAATAATAATTGTATTTGTGGAAATTTAATAAAAATTTTAAGGGAGTGCCGCTAGCAGACACTCGATGACAGATGAGCGCTTCACTATAAAGTATGGCACCATTGGGCTTTCATTTATTTTTAACGACAATTAATCAATTATTTTACGACAATTTTTACAAACTCCTGATATGTATGTATATGATTCATAATTCATAACATATGGGCTTAACTACAAAATTCAACAAAATGAGACATTTGTGCCAGGGACTCTTTAAAATAAGGGGACCCAGCATTATACTTTCCAAAGTGAGGCCTATTCTTTTATCATTCTAATGGTATCAGTGATGCCAAGTATGCCATTTTATTGGAGAATCTATGAATATAACAGGTTGTGTCTGCAATTACAGAATATGGCAACTGTCAAATGAAACAAATTTATTGTGTATCTGAAAGTTAGAAACTTAAAAATTGTGAATTGGGATGGGAAATATTTTGCCTCCTTTAGAATCTATGGCACTGGCATGTCACATAAAACCTGATGGCAGTTGGACACTGACATATAACATAACCTTGTATCAGCCCTCTTGTGGTCTCCTTGGAGTATACAAAAAACAAACTTCCCCTCAAGGCTTCACTTTTCCTATGTGATAGACTGTGAAATGCTGGGTCCCCTTATTTTAAAGAGTCCCTGATTTGTGCCTATAATAGGTTATACTGGGCTGCATATCCTGACAAAAGAACATACTTCATATTGTCATAGAATCATAGAAGAAAAACGCTAAAATATATAGGCGTATCAACCTTCAACGTCACGTACAGGCGTATGGTGATGCTATGGAACGCCGTTTTAATATTTAATTACATTGAATTTCAATTATCTAAGTGACATAGGAATTAAATGACATTAAAATTCAGCCAATGTTTATTATCGAGCAGACCTTACACAAGGGAGGGGAGAGGAAGCGTAACGTATATTTACGGACCATAGCAGATAGTGTGCCCAAATATCAATGCGACCATAATTTGGTGCCAGACGTCGCGTGTGACAGCAGGTTTAGTTTTTTTGATTTTGTTCTATTACGGACTGAAGACATTGTTATTTTTGTGGCATCATAATGGTGTTTTGTTCAGCTTTTGGTTGTAAGAGTCGAAGTGAACAGAAAGTATCAGAAATAACCTTTCATAGGTAAATATTTATAGTTAGAAAAATAGCTTCAGGGGAAGAAGACATTGTATTAGGTATTTGTATACCGCCTCAAACAACTAAAATTTTGTTGCTTTGTCGAAATTTGGCCCCTTTATAAACCAACAGGAATGCTTCATAGTCATTTTTCAATATTTATTAGTCCCACGCGATACGCCACTGGTGGTGCCAATCTGGGCACACAGCAAACATTTTAATTACATGTAATTTTCATTATCTGATATTGAAAATTGGCAGAATTTTTATTCAAATCCAAGGTCGACACATTAAAAATATATACATCGAAGGAACGCTGTTTTAATATCTATTAACATTGAATTTGAAAATTCTGCGTGTAGCAGAAAAATATTCAAATAATAATAATAATAATTATCACCCTCACAATACTCCAAACTAGGAATACCCCAGAAGCAACCACATGCTTGTGCGGATAAATAGGTACTGTATTTTAATTAGACTCAATGTATCACATGTATCAACAATTATTCAACTTCTATGTTGCATTGGCTCCAATGTAAACAAATGTTAAAACGGTGTTCCATATTATGATACGCTTCGATTTTCGGTGATACGTCTTTACATTACTAATAGCCTTGTTTATGGAATCCCTAGTTCGCCAATATATGACCGGATACGAGAGAAGTTCTGGATACAAGCAACAGATGATGCCAAAAATTAAAGTGGCCCAGTCATTGTCTACTAATTTTCTTCTATTGTGATGTTAAAGAAATGTAAGCACAGGTGAAAAAATAGCTTAATTCTAATCTGAAATTAAAAACGAAGTAAAGTTCTCCGAAAAATTCATATTTGTCAAGATACATTCAAGTGGCCCTCCGTCAATATAGAGACATATAATAGGACCGAAGACATTTTCTCTGTCTTTCAGGTGATACGGATGCTGTTCGTAATAGTAGCAGAGTTCTTCATATGCTGGGCCCCATTGCACATACTCAACACTTGGTACCTGTTCTACCCCAACGACGTATACAAATACGTGGGCTCTACCGGGGTGTCCCTAGTTCAACTTTTAGCTTATATCAGCTCGTGCTGCAACCCCATCACCTACTGCTTCATGAACAGGAGGTTCAAGCAGGCATTTATTGCTGCCTTCAATTGCTGGTAAGTAAAAACAAACAATGGTCAGTTTGTACAGATGCATTTTCTTTACATTTTCCGTTTGCTTTGAGGAATTACAAATTATCTATATAACGCTGCTTCCTCATGCGCACTTCAGATAGTATCAAATGTATTGTCACAAAATGTATCCCGAACTCGTATACTTAAACAGAACTAATTATAAATAACTAGTGTCGCTAAGGTAATAGTTGTAGTCCTTCGGCCTGCTTTGCTCTCCGAATTAACACCTTGTCGGGTTGAACCCTCGTTTAAAAGTTTACGACTTTGGTATACCTAGCGTTAGGCAAATAGACAAAGCGCTTTCCCCAAAATTGCCGCAGACTAGTCCGATGCCATCAAATTTAAAATTCAAATCGCCGTGTTGTGTCACAGCTCAATTAATTAAATAACTAATTTAAAGTTTTGGGTCGGCAGAGGCACTCCCATTGAAGTTAAAAATTTTCCGCAGTACTGGAGGAGTTTTGTATTTGAAAGGATTGTTTTGTGTGTTTTTTATTTAATTCCACATTGCTAACTTGAATTCAAGTTATAGGTAGACCATATTGAGTAAGATTTCCTCGGAAGAGGAATAGCAGCTGGCAAATTAGATTTCATTGGTGCCAAACATGCAGTTGTTCCTCTTTATACATAATATTTTACTTAATGACTATAGAAGAATAATTAATGAACAGAACTCTTGAAGCTTGCAACGAACTACGTGGGAAGAGGGCTGTAATAAGAGCAGCAGTAAATTCTGTTGGATTGCGTTGCAGGAAATGCATTGAAAGCCAAGGAATACATTTCGAACAGCTACTCTAGACTCTAATACTGTTGTAAATTTTGATTTTTTTTAATGCTTGATTATTTATTCCTATTTGTTTAATTTTGTTACAAATAAGAAATCCCAAATATGCTGTTTGCATTGTTTACGACGTGGAAACTAGATAGGGAATTTTTACGAAATTTGTGTTTACCTTTATATCTGAAAAAATCCATAAAACCTTTATTTTTAGAGCTATTCCCCTGTACCTCTTCTTTTGACAATTTTATCGGTCCCAAAACATAAGCCCAGGGCCGGCTCTGATTTTTTTTTAACTAAGTAGGTACCTATGATTTTTACTGTTATTGTCTTAAAGTAATTCCATGGCACATTTGATTCGCCAGATGAATTTAAAACTCCTATTTTCCTCAAATTTGACACCTTGCAAAACGGAACTTCCAGTATATTTTTTACCCAAATTTGCTTCATAAAGGTTTTCGGAGACCTCGATCATCTCAAATTTTAAATTAAAAAATCGCTTGTGATTCTTGTGAAAATCGAGGTATAAAAAATAGTAGACGGCCCTGGATTTGCATTTTCAGTACGACAGGAACGTCAAAAGAAGCGATTTTAAAAACATTTCAAGCGAAAAAAGTTGAGGTAAATATCTCCAAAAATAAAGCTTTTATGGATTTGGATGCAATGTCATCAAAAAATTTAGATTTTCCATAAAACGGTAACAAATACGTCTTTATTTAGAATTAAATTCTACATTTGACCATATTTAGAAAAAGGAGCTTTTGAAGAACTATATGTATAGGAAAAAAGGTCCCAGAATTACTTTCTCTATCACGTGTTAAAGTTTGCGGAGAAAAATCTGGACCACCCTGTATACAAGTATAGGTTGTTGTGTTAAACTATGGAGGGTACAGGTCTACCCTCCATATGTTATACTAACAAAATAATTAATTAGTGTTGCTCCTTTTATCGTGTTTAACATTTTTTCAAGAAATATCAAAAAACCGCTCTATATTTCTTAAAATTTCGGGTGATGAAAATAGATTTTTTATACGATCGTTATAAAAACTTTACTTTTTTTAACCTTTTTAAATTCCTAAAGTATATCTTTTTTTAACAAGTTAAAAAAGCTTACTTTTTTTCACTCTGAGCAGTTTAGAGTGAAAAAGAGTTAACTTTTTTTCACTCTAAACTTCCTTACTACGTTTACATGGAGTTTAGAATCGAATTCAGTGTAATGCAGTTTGGTGTTTTCATAAATGGTAAATGTGGCGTTAAATCCCGAAAATAAGAAAATTTATTTTGAGATTCAAATCAATCTCAAAATCTCTTCATGCGGTTTTCAATAATTCTAGAAACATATTCAAATCGATTTCAATACTGTGTGTAAACGTAGTGAGACCGCGATCTAAATATTATAATCCTCGTAATTGAAAACCATAGTGCATTTATATGCCCTTTAGTATATAACACAAAAATCCCATCCCAAATATTTCAATGTTTAAGCACGATCGTATAAAAAATAATGTACGAAACTCATGCATAAAGTGTCTTTTTTTCATGAATGGGACCTTTCCCATTCATGAAAAAAGTACTACTTTATGCACTTGTTGCATAAATAACTATTCTCTTTACCAGTACATAGGTACTTCAGTGTGTACACATCCTGGCTACTATTTTAGCGATTCGAAAGTTTTATGATTGTGATTTTTTGTTTGTATTAAAATTTCACAGGGCGACGTGATGATATAATCTTCCCAATTTAAGGGATTTTGAATTATTCTCCAGGGCTATTTCGATACTCCTAATTTCGTCTAAATACCGAGGAGGGAATTCAAAGCACTTTGGCATAGTTTCGCCACGAATAGACCATTAGGAAATTACTATATGGCCTGTTGGATGCTTTCGATGTTGTGTATATACTGTCCAAAACTATATACATATATTACACATACGTATAATCTGGCGCATATCGCATATCTAAAATGCGAACAATGCTGCGATTGGCCTATTGATTTTGTAGTCTTTAGAATGTGAAAAAATGTCAAAATTTGAATTAGAGTTATTCTGTAAAGTAGGTAGTGTTTTGCAAGTTGTGAAGCTCGCTGAATGATTGTCCAGAATTTTCCATTTTCCTTTATCTTATATTTTGCAGTGCGGGACAGCAACATTAAAGCTACAAGTTTTTAACTATACCTTCCGTAACTTTTTGATCGGTGGTTATGACTGCATGATTGAACACAGAAAATAGTAATGAAGGTCTTTGTAGTGTAAAATGAAACCGGCTCTTGGGTTCTTTCTTCTGCACGGATAATCTATTATGCAAGGAGGCGGATGCGGAAATTCCGATTCAGTGAAGTACGATTTTAAAGGTCCTTTATTTCGTAGTAGCGGATTTAAATTGCTCCTTATTGTAACGTTCGGCTAGTCCAAATTATTTAGGAAACTTTTCGAGCCCCCTTATACCATCTAACACAAAAGGTGCTTCTAGTTTAGAAATGTTAACAGGCCAGAGTATTATGCTGTTGTTGAATGTTGAAAAATGTTTAGTGTTCGAGATGTAGCACTTTTTTTACTAAATAAATATGTTGTATATAGCTTCAACAAAATTATTGGTGCAGTCTCTTGTTAAATTTTCGCATTTTGGGCGAACTCTTTTAGTAATTTAGTTTCGTTAACTATTGGGTTGAAAATAATGAAAACGCGTGATTTTCGACGATCGTCAAAAATAGAGTTTGGGAAAATCGCTTCAAATGGTCTTATTCATTAAATTTTTAAAAAGTATTTCTTGAATCAATGAATAAAGAACCTCAAGAAGGACCGTGTTTGGGCTAATCGAATCAGAAATCTTCGTTTTTCGTAAAATCAGTACCCACAATATAGGCCAAAAATTATAAGGCACGTTTATGTCTTTAATTTTAAATTTCCAATTATGAAGAAATACGCACACAAACTCCTATGCCACTTTGGAGCATGGCCTCAAAAGTTAATTTAAATTACAGAATTACTTACTGATGGATTATTATTATCCTCTAACATTTTTAGTTTTGCCGTCTCACGTATTTTATAATAAAATAAAAAAATAAATAGTTTTGACTCCTTCCTGGAGGTTCTTTGTTCATTGACTTGAACCCTTTTGAACAAGTTGTTTCTTTTTCAATACTACATATAGTAGTATTGTAAAATTGTAGAGCTTAATAATAATTTTGAAGATTAGAGATTTTTTTTTAAAAATCTGGGCATCTCTCAAAATGGGCCTGTAATTACTATTTTGTAGAAAAATTAAAAAGCTGACAAATTAAAGTATAAAACGATAGCCGCGTTCCTTTTGCCCATACACTGAGAACTTTAGCTCAGTTGTTAGCCGAGCCATTCAGTTCGTTTTTTACTGTCAAAAGCTCCTCTTGTGAAATGGTCATTTTCCCCACCACCAAACTGAGCCAATATGCTCGATAGTTAGTGTCCTCGCGAGGATGTGCTTGAAGGGTGAAGGGGGAGGTAAAAATCTCACTTTAGCTCACATTCTCATTTGTAAAAGGAACTGCCACCAACTAAGATAAAGTAAGAATTCTTAAGAAAAGTGGCAAAAGGAACGCGGCTGATATTACAATTTGATTATTATTAATTATGGAAAATTTGAATTTAAGAGAAATAGTATATTATACACTTCGGTTGAGAAGGCCATTATAAATAATGGCTCACTTCTCAACCGAAGTGTATATAGAATTTTTTTACTACTAATATTGAAATATTGCCATATTTTACATATTTGAATAGATTTAGCCTGGGAGTTCAGTTGTCAAGCTGACAAAATGAATTTTTTTTTCTACTCCTATGCTAGTAACATACCTATTAAGTGACAGTTTAGGTTATAAGTAAGTCTATTGTTACGAACACTGACACGTAATGACAGACACGTAATAAAAAAATTACGTATCTGTTCTTAATTAAAACGCAATTATCACGGGTGCCTTCTTAGCGTCGCATCCGCGTCACCATAGCAACTAACCAACATACTAATTGTTAAATAGAAAAAATAGTCCATCTTCTTACAGTGGAGTAATGTGATAAAAATTAATAAAGCAAAATTTCGACTGTAAGGTTTGCTTTATTAATTTTTATACTAATTGTTGCCTGTCAGATAATCAGAAGTATAGTTTATCTATTATAATAGTTTTCCTTTCGTCGAAGAAAAATTATAATACAAAACTCGAGTTGTAAGCTTATTACATACTCGTGGAATTACAGCACTCGCCGCTGCGCGGCTCGTGCGCAACTTTTCCATTCATACATAATAAGCTTTTTACGACTCTTGCTATGTAATATACTATTAACTGTCATATAGAAAATGTTTCCATATTTAAATATGTATTTTTTTATTATCATTATTTACCTAGGTAGAGAAATATTACTTCTCATTAGAGGAATGAGGTAAATAATGGCGATTTCTCAGGTTAGTAGTAAAATAGTTATTTATGTACCAAGGCACTGAAGTTCAACTTTTTATGACTCATGTGGAGTTTAGTTGCTGAGGCCTCTGGCCGAGGCAAATAAACCACATGAGTCATAAAAAGAACTTCAGTGCCGAGGTACATATTATATTTTTCTTGAAATCGGAAAAAAAATGTTTTATTAGGCAAGAAAATAATAATAAGGGATCACCCGTCCACGAACCGACTACGCGCGGCGTTGCTTGACCTTACCGATCGCTCTACCTAGGACAAGTATAATGATGTACGGCACCTTCTGACAGAAAAACCAAACTGCTGCTTCTTGTGCAGCCTACACAACAAATCTATTGATTTTCAAATTCACTAAAATATGTATACTGAAGGATTGCGCTTCTATAGGAAACAATTTCGCAATGTGTACGAAAAGTTAAATGAGCCTTTATCGGCCGGGTTTTGAATATTTGGTCACTTTTGACGGGCGATTTCTCGGCGTCTGACGTTTGATGTTTACATCTCGCCAAGGCCTACTTATTGAAAAAATCGTACAATAATGGGCTACATTATTGTACGATTTCTGTGCTTTTAATGACGATATTGGGACATTTTAATGCCGATTTCAAGAAAAAAATATTATTGAAATATGTGGTAGTCAAACCTGACATATTAAATTCTAGTAGTATACTGTGCATCAAGTTAAGCAATAAGACATAATATGTATGCGAGTACACAAGTTGTGGCACGAGGAGAAGCCGAGTGTCTTCAAGTGCATGAGCATGCGATATGCATTGCTTAAACAGTTGTACACTATACTTTGTGCACCACCTGCAACTTAAGTTTCAATTATATAATATTTAAATTCGTTATTACCTACTTGAAATTTTTTGGTAAAATTTGTCACACGCCCATACCGAGGGGTGTTGAACCCAGTGGCGTGCACAGATCTTTTCTAAAAAATTGTCAATGTGATTTATTAAAATGTTGCTCCTAGAAACGGGCATAGTAGGCCTTGTATGAATGAATGAGGTAATTTTTCTTAATAAACGCAGCTTATCAAACTCTACAGTCAAAAATCTTTTGAACGCTTTTAAATTATGAAATTCATGAAACATAGAAAATTTTAATTTCGTAAAATAGTTATTTGTGTACCAAAGCCCTGAAATTCAGCTTTTTATAACGAATGCGGAATTTAGTTGCCGAGGCCTACAAGGCCCGGGCAAATACACCCCATGAGTGCCGATTTGAAAAAATGTTTCTTACTTCCAGGATCTGTTGCTGTAAAGATATAGCAGGGGACCAGAGCAGGGCGAACGCTGCTCTACTCAAAATGGTTGCCAACAATTCGGACGTGTCCTGCAACGACTCTACGATCTTCGTGGGCCGCGCCAGCGGCCTTGCCCGCTCCGGTGAGTATTTATTCGTAGCGTATATCTTCTGCGGTATTTATTAATACCTACAATGATAACGGTCGCTCTTCGAATGAACACTAGGATTACGTTCGAATATCCTTTGCGAAAAAACCCAAAGTGAGAAAACTAGACGACTCTCTTTGCCAGTGTCTTTCTCGGTTCGTTCCATAACCGGATTTGCAGTTCCCGCTGCAGCTCAATTTCACAGATAAACTGCTCCACTCGCAGCCGGGCAGGAAAATGAATGGGCCAAATGGGAAATCTAAAATCCATTATCGAACGAACCGCAAATGGTTGGTATACAATCTTCCGGGTGGCTATATTATTACCCATTGGTTATGCAAAGTGATAGTTACGGACATATTAATTTTAATTAAAACTGCATCAAAAAACGATGAAGGAAAAAACTCACGAAACCAACCTTGAAAACAAATTATACAAAGAGAAGAATTTTCTTCGGCTTACATTATACAGTCAAAAAAAGTCAAATCAATCACATCTAATTTTGGAGATAACCGCTTTTTTCTTGTTGTTTTTTTGTTTTGTATGAAAGACCCTCAGAAACCGCTTCTTTTGACCTCCCTACCATTTTCAAAATGCAAATCCAGGCCGGCTACGATTTTTTTATACCCCCGATTTTCAGAAAAACAATTCAACGGTTTTTTTATTTAAAATTTGACACCACAGCGTTAATCAGGGCACCCCAAAACCCCCATATACGAATATGAATAACAATGTTGAGCAAAATAGAAATTTTATAGGCATTTTGCAAGTCAAGTGTGCCATGGAATCCTCTTAAAATAGGTGAGTCAACAGAACCATTCAATGTGTTGGTGTGCAAAAATCCAATACAAAAATATAGGGTTCCTCTCTCTGTGCCATCTCAAAATACTGCATTTTTTTGGGGCCAAAAATCGAGTATATCAAAACCGCCCCAGACGTTATAAACTAAGTCTAAAAAATACAGAAGTCTGCCAGTGATGTGAGTTAATGTGGTTGGTATGCCACAGCAGGAAACGCACAAGAAATGTCAACATCTTAGACATTGACTTTGTTTTTTATTTGTTGGATAGCATTTGTAAAGAAAAATACTTTTGTGTTTATTAATATTTTAACAGCATTTTGAGACAGCCCAGAGAAAGTTACCCTGTAGGTATATTTTTGTATTGAATTTTTGCACACCAACACTTTGATTGGTCTTGTTGACCATATCACTATTTTGGGGGGATTGGGACTTGTCTTGCCAGATGCCTTCAAAATTTTGCTCAACTTTGACAACCTACAGAATGGAACCAACATAAATATTTTTTTCAAATTTGTTATATGGGGGTTTTGAGGTGTCACAATTTAAATAAAAGATCTTACAATTAACAAGAAAACTTATCGTCTATAGGCTAGAAAAAGTAAATTTTCGAGAATAATAATTTCTTATTGTACCTGTATAGGTACAATAATAAGGCTTTATAATAGATATTTTCCAAATTTTATTAACATAACTTACTTATATTGTCGGAAATTTCTTATGGACCAAACAGATCCCTTTAATTTTTTTAATTAGGTTTTCGCCACAGAAGCTGAACCAAACTGAAGTGACATTATCTTTGAGCAAGGAGGAAGATTTATTCTCCAAAAGCTCAGAAGGTTATTGAAGTTATTTTTTTTAGTTAAACGTTCAAAGTTTCGTCCATTTATTGTTAAGTTTTTATGAATTTCCCTAGCAACTTAAAAAAGTTTTCATTTAATCAGTTTGGTTCAGGTACCGTGGCGAAAAACCCAAATAAAAAAATCTAAATTATTTTAAAAATATAAAAAAAAATACTTTTATAGGCATCCGATAAATCCCAGACGACGCGTTGCGGTATCCACCCTTATTCCAAAAACCTATACGCGTAAGGGCCCATCTTCATCATATTAGCAGACATGGTAAAAAAAGAGAAAAGTTTTTAGTTTGGAGTTGACTTTGAAAGCCATTTGCGCGAAAACGATTCGAGCTATACGCATCTCCCCAGAGATCTTAGATATGGTGAAGTCGGGCTTATAGAATACTCCCTCCATAGACGCAAAATATTTGCTCAGCGCATTCGTTTAGGTTTACGCTTAATCTTTTCCGCCTCAAGAACAATCTACGGTCATTAAACGCGACAAAGAACGCAGCGCACCATTGTCATTGCACGATAAAACGATGTATAAAAGTTCTGATGTAAAAGATTACAAACTTAAATTGTTAACTGAGTTCGCACTTCGCATACTACAACTTTGTTGAAATGTAAATTCTATTTTAAACAAAATGCTAGTGCGGGCACAGATTCTAAAACGGAATGACAAACCTTTCCACCGCGCTGAAAGCCTTCTTAGAATATTTTATTTCGATATTTTTTCAAGCAGTAGATAGAGCGCGGCTTGCATGCCTTTGAAACTACGGGAGATCGCAGGTCATTTTCCAGAGTTTTCCCGGGATGGTATTCGCCAAAATAACACGTTAGCATTATCGCAGAGGCCAAGCACGACCGCGCCGGCATCTAAGTTTCCGATCTAGCAGGCACCTTTTTATAAAAACGATCGTTGTTTATTATTGTGCGTATTGTTTCCCGGCTGTTCTTTGTATAACTCGTGGATGGAGGCAAGGCGTTCGGCGACTATAAAAGAGGGCCTAGCGAGAGACTTAATGAATAATTTATAAAGGAGGAGACGAGAGTGAAGTCGCAGGAATTCGAATTGAAACACCCGACAAATACAGGATGTAGGAGAAAATATGATCAAATAAGACGTGTTTTATTTTAAACCTGTGAAGTGGATAGGTACCCTAAAAATATGCATGTAAAGGTTCATTCTCATTATTGCATTAATATATGAAATTCAATAATACCAGCATTGCTTCACAGATTATTGTAGATAATTAAAGCATACCCAGTCCTGACATGTATTTGACAATTTTGCTGTGTTGACAATAATGTATGGTTGAGTATTTCCGTATTTTCTTTCATAATGGTTGGATTAATTAGTTTTTCTTGAAATCGGCATTAAAATGTCCCAAAATCGTCATTAAAAGCACAGAAATCGTACAATAATGTAGCCCATTATTGTACGATTTTTTCAATAAGTAGGCCTTGGCGAGATGTAAACATCAAACGTCAGACGCGGAGAAATCGCCCGTCAAAAGTGACCAAATATTCAAAACCCGGCCGATAAAGGCTCATTTAACTTTTCGTACACATTGCGAAATTGTTTCCTATAGAAGCGCAATCCTTCAGTATACATATTTTAGTAAATTTGAAAAACAATAAATTTGTTGTGTAGGCTGCACAAGAAGCAGCAGTTTGGTTTTTCTGTCAGAAGGTGCCATACATCATTATGCTTGTGCTAGGTAGAGCGATCGGTAAAGTCAAGCAACGCCGCGCGTATTCGGTTCGTGGACGGGTGATCCCTTATTATTATTTTCTTGCCTAATAAAACATTTTTTTTTCCGATTTCAAGAAAAATATAATATGTACCTCGGCACTGAAGTTCTTTTTATGACTCATGTGGTTTATTTGCCTCGGCCAGAGGCCTCAGCAACTAAACTCCACATGAGTCATAAAAAGTTGAACTTCAGTGCCTTGGTACATAAATAACTATTTCTTGAAATCGGCATTAAAATGTCCCAAAATCGTCATTAAAAGCACAGAAATCGTACAATAATGTAGCCCATTATTGTACGATTTTTTCAATAAGTAGGCCTTGGCGCGATGTAAACATCAAACGTCAGACGCGGAGAAATCGCCCGTCAAAAGTGACCAAATATTCAAAACCCGGCCGATAACTTTTCGTACACATTGCGAAATTGTTTCCCATAGAAGCGCAATCCTTCAGTATACATATTTTAGTAAATTTGAATATCAATAGATTTGTTGTGTAAGCTGCACAAGAAGCAGCAGTTTGGTTTTTCTGTCAGAAGGTGCCGTACGTCATTATACTTGTCCTCGAGGCCAACGATAAAGACAGGCCACGGCGCTAACGCATAATCGCGTAGTCACGTGACCAACTTAGTTCTATATAATGAAAGGCATTTTTGGAGATAAGTAGAAAAAACAAATTTCGTGACAATTTGGCAAGTTTTCTTTCATCTATTACATTATTGGTTTTGTGCATCCAAAATTTCTCTAATTGTTTTTTCAAAATTTTCAACCTACCTCAGCTGTTTTAGGCTGAGAGTTAAACGGCACTGCACCCACAATATTTTGGCACATTCTTAAAAAATTGTTGGGACATCACCTTCCTTTAGCTTAGGTGATATTCTCTATAGGTATTTTCCTCCCACAACACATTTGTCCACTTTAATTATTGTTTCATTTTCTTGAAAATGTGTTAGCCACACATACTTAAGGGTTTTTTGGAAATTAAATCTCAGTTGGGATTTGGCGAATCCATTTTTGGCGGAAATTTTCATCCCGAGGCAAAACAAATGTTTGTTATGGCGACACTTTCTTCCTGGCTTTTGTAATATGTATAATTATAATATAAACAGACCCAATATTTGGTATTTAGGTTATTTTTTATGAAATAAAAATGAAAACTAACCTCAGAAGGTATACTGTAAATATTGACGAGGTCTCAGTTGATCGGCAGCGTGAAAGACTGAATAGAAACCATATCAGGGCGTGGGTCGACAACGAAAATCCTCGAGTACGTTACAAAACTGATTTATTTCGCAAAAGGTGAATGGTGAATACAATAAATACACAAACCCGAACGTGGTCAACGGGAACGGCTTCCAGCCACCCGGACCGTCTGAACTCGCGGATCTCCCGTAAGCAGTTCACCCCTCTGTGTCTCAGGATCCACTGTCCAATACTAATACTGTCCCATGTCCATAATAGTCCATTCCGGATTCCCTATTCTGTGGTTCGGGGGAGAATTCCCCTTATACAGCGCTCACGCGTCGCGTCGCGTCGGTGCGAGCGGCACCAATACTCTTGGACGGCACAACTCCCACCCAGACACCCAGAGGCCATAATAACACCTGGGCGGTTCCCCTCCGCCAGGACACACGCGCACTAGACACAAACTTGTTTCTAAAATATAAACGAAGACGTTTAAAAACACTATAAACATTGAAAACTTCTCAAAACCCAAGCTGCCGCTTTCAGTTATGTGACAAATGACATGTAACATCTGACTAAGATGGTCACGTGATTTTTGTGCGCCAGGGCCTGTCTTTATAGTAGGCCTTGACTTGTCCTAGGTAGAGCGATCGGTAAAGTCAAGCAACGCCGCGCGTAGTCGGTTCGTGGACGGGTGATCTCTTATTATTATTTTCTTGCCTAATAAAACTTTTTTTTTTTCCGATTTCAAAAAAAATATAATATGTACCTCGGCACTGAAGTTCTTTTTATGACTCATGTGGTTTATTTGCCTCGGCCAGAGGCCTCAGCAACTAAACTCCACATGAGTCATAAAAAGTTGAACTTCAGTGCCTTGGTACATAAATAACTATTATATTTACCTGCTAATTTGCACGTCCTTAAATATACAGGGTGAGTCAGAATGTATAGTAAATACTTTAGAGGGGTGTTCGGCAGGTGGTTTTAAGGGGGTCTTTCATATAAAATTTTTCGATTTGTTCTCCCCTTGCCAAGTTATTCGGGTCTACTGGGTGACCCAAAAGTATTTTTTTACTTATATATCAATAACGGCGCTACTTAAAAATTTGAAATTTGACATGTGTTATCTACTTACTGGAAGACGCCTTAGGGTAGTTTATTCATTTACACACTGCCCTAAAATAGGGTAAAAACTAACAACCCCTATTAATTGATTTGCTCTAATTTTTTTGTGGGTCATTTTTACGCATAATAAAAATATAATTTGTGTAGCCCTTTTATTTAAGAAACTTTTTTTCCTCCAAATTTTTCCCGAAAACACAATATTTTTCCTACAAAAAAATTATTTCACGCCAAATACCATTCCCCTGACTGTCCCAGAAAATCAAGTAAAAATTCAGAATAGGCGGGCTTCAAACAATTCAGTTATTTTTATTGAACATTAAAACAACGAAAATATCAGGTAACAACAATTCAGATTCAGGATAAAAAAGATGTTACAGTAGATGGGTCACCCCGTAGACCCGAATAACTTGGCAAGGAAAACCCAAATCGAAAAATTTTATATGAAGGATCCTCTTAAAACCACCTGCCGAACATCCCTTTAAAGTATTTACTATACATTCTGGCTCACCCTGTTTATATAACAGGGATTATCATAAAGTAGATACCTACAGGCTGTTCCAAATTAAGACTGCACTATTGGTAACCTTTTTATTATTGAAGATAGATCATGGGTTGATTTCAGAAATAATTGTAAATTTTTGCACCGACTACGATGGTGAAAACCGAAAAAATAATGATTGCACATTGCGTTTAATATTGCCAAAAATGTACTTTATTAAATGGAACTATCTTATTACACACATCGAAAGATAATTTAATTCTGCACAAAAAAGTTTTATAACTTTTTCTTATAAATCAAAAAACTACGCAGATATTTTGATATTTTACTGTACAGACAAGCCTGCGATTTTGTTAATAAACAACAAAAATTGTCCAATACAATGGAACAAGAAATTAAAGGCTAATGTTCACTCGATATAATCACGAAATGTTCAAAATATCTGCATGGTTTTGTAAAGATTTTTTGTGCAAAATTAAATCAAGTTTCGATCTGTGAAATAATATATACAGGGAGTTACATACGTTTCTTTCGAATAAATCGTTTAAATGATTAAATAACATTCAATTTAAACTGTACTTAGACATGCGCAAACGGTATGCTACCCTTTTTCAGCAATTTCATAACAAGAACTTACACACTTCTCATTGGCACTCTGTTTAGAAACGTGGAAAAATTAATTATTAAAATATAAATTCACGTGACAATAATAGCCCTGCCTTTGGGCCCAGGCTAACGGTAATCCTATGGTTTTCCGAGGAATTTTCTATTTTGAACTTCATTATAAAACACATGGAAGCTAAAATCATATCAAAATGCATATTTTTCGAATAAATGAAAACTCAGTTTTTCATATGAAGAACCCAGGATGACTCTCTGATTCATACCTTACTAATGTGAGCACTTTAAAGCCATTTGAAAGGCATACTGAATAAAATCACGTCCAAAAATCTGTCACTATCTCCCGGTCTATATACACAAAAAAAAACGAATATTTTGGTGTTCGTTTTTGAACTATATTAGCGTCCTTTATTGCCTAAAATGAGATAATGGAGACCTTGCATATTTCTTTGCAACAAAATGATACAACTTTCTTTGTAGGTAGATATGCTACATCGAACACTTCTGTTTTAATTTGCCACCAACAAAATACGACTCAATAGTCTTAGGAATTGAGAGGACTTATTTACCTTTCTGTATCCGTTTTCTCACTCCGCTCCTGCAAAGCTTGAGAGTGTCATCCTCAAAGAACTTCATTTCCGTGTTTTTGGTACCTTATCCTTCGACTTCAATCACTCCTTTATAGGAGGATTTTTGCTCCCACCTCCGAAACATATGGATGAAAACTGGCTTACCGTGTTGAATTATTTATCTATCCCTCTCTCAATCAGTGACGTAGGTGGAGTGATATTGCAAGTTTAAATCGATTAGTAAGTCGTTCCTCCCGAGTGCGAATGTAGCTTATATGTCTAATACGAGCAACAAAAGTTAATAGATGGGGTACATTCCTGCGATTATCCACCTACGCTGTTTAGCAATAGCGAAGAATAATTCGGGAAATCCGTAAGCTGCGTTTCTGGCGTTTCGGGCCTTTTCAAAGTTTGGAACATTGTTTACATTGCACTAAACCTCTTATAAAAGGGAACGGGAAGGTTTTATAAGGGCTGTATGCCTCGGTGTATCGCTTACTGACTACACCGTATCGCCTGCTCTTGAAGGCATTCGACTAAGGAAAATACAACAGAGCTGAATATATTCAAGTTAAGGTTGAGGTGCAGATTTGAATAGAATTGCGACTAAAACAAAGCTTGTACCTTATAAAAAAAAACGGTTTTGCGTTTTGACCAATCTCGTCGTAATTTTATTATTTTTTTATTTTAACTTCATGAAAAACTTTATCTTAAAAATATGGAAACGATAAATTCCCTGTGCGACAACCCTTCACTCCCTTATAAAGAAACCATAAAATGAAACTTGAATTCGCGTGGGACCCAAAAAGCAATATATCACAGAGTGTTTTAAATTTAACCCTTCTCCTTTCTTTTGCTATAGGTATGTATACCTACCAGGTTTTAGGAATCAATGCCCTTAAACTTTTTGTTTATTAAAGTTTGATCTTTGATCAAACTATATGCAGAAACTTTTAGAAAATGCAGTGTACAATCAATTGATTGACCATTACCATTTTGAAAATAACAAAATTTTAATAAGTTACCAATCAGGTTATTGATCTAAGCACGACTTTTGTGAGACTTCCCTCCAAATTACTTCAAGTAAATTAAAAAAAAAATACATTGATGCGAGCCAGTACATTATTGCAGTTTTATTAGACATTTTGAAACAATTGACAGAGATATAGGTAGGTACTACTAAAAGAAATTAAAATATATACTACTTATCAAATTGTAAACAAATGGTAAAACTGGAAGGCCATTATTCCAGTGAAATTGATAATGATTTTGGGGTGCCACAGGGAAGTGTACTGGGTCCACTTCTATCCATGTATAATAAATATATCAATGGCCTCGATTTGTCTGTCGATTGTCGATTTCTGAGCTTTTATGCGGATGATACTTAGATAAATTAGAACTTAATCTAAATAAAACAAAGGCAATGATTTTAACAACAAAATGAAAATACAGTCAAATTGATTTAAATAACATAAAAACTAACAATTATTAATAATAGAAAAGTAGAAATAGTAAGAGAAACTAAGTATCTAGGATTCATTATGGATAATACATTGTCATTCGATACCCATTTCAACGATATCTAATATGCAAGAAAATAATCTTAAAAAATTATTTCTTTTCTAGAATTACCAATTACTTGCCTATGCAAACAGCAATCATTATATATAATACCATCATTAGACCACACATTGACTATTGTGCAACAGTATTGTACCTTCTTGGCCTAAATAAAATCTCACAATTGCAAAAACTGCAAAACAGAGAAATGAAAATAACTCTCCGATGTAACAGATTAATTTCAATAACATCGATGCTGTCCACATTGCAATGGCTTAATTTATCTGACTCTCTGTTTTTGTCGGTGATGATATTTTGGTATAATTTAATAATGGGTTGCCGCCTGGGAGCTATATGCTGAATTCGCTAGGTTTAACAATGAAGTTCACAACTACCAGACTAGGTCAGGAAATTAAATACATATGTGCAAATGGCGAATCATAAAAAACCAATGAAATTTTATTCTATAAAGGAGCGGTTGACTTCAACAGGTTACTAAAAAATAGTGCATCTTCTCATGTGTTCAAATGACCATTGCTTGACTATATTAGGAATATGAAGGCGTTTTAGGAGTTTATGGCGTTGAGTGGTATCTATATGTGTTCTGTGGGGTTGGTTTGTTAGAAGGTTTGGGGCTGCTGCAGTTGTTTTAAATATATTTTAGTTATTTGTAATAATTGTAAATTTTTGGCTTTTGTACTAAATAAACATATTTCTTCTTCTTAAAGCTATGGACGACATTAACTTGTACCTAGAGTTCAAATTATGGGATCATTTGACTTTTAATGTTTTGTGAAATCCAAGTATTTTTGCCTTTAACATTTATATAGAACTACATAAAGCTCTTATAATATAAATTAAAGGGCATAGATAGTCAGAAGCATTGTTGAAACCGTCTGCAAAAAAATCTGGCACACCTAACCCTCAAACTTTAATTTTGGGACGAAAACAAATTGAAACAGATAAATTTTATTGTCTAACAATTTCTTAGGACTGAATGGTTGACTCCTCACGGCTAAAACTTCATATCATGGAAAACGATGGCGCGAATGGCAAACAATTTACCTATTTTAGATTATAGTGGAATTTTAATGTAGTTATGGTCGTGACAATCTATGTGTCGCTTTGTGTATGCTTTTTCATATGTTATCATTCGATCGTAACAATTTTTATATTTTTAGGCAAATAGACAAAAATAATGAAACTCTATAAATCCCTGTATTAAAATCCACAAATTTATTTCAATTTTAGCTCAAATTTTTGGTATGTAAATAGGATTATTCGTAAAATGCAGCAATACTAATTGGTTACATTTTTATACGTGAAGTGTTCTTTCCAGCTAGCTAGCTAGGTTGAAAACAATGTAGGGAATCTATGAGCAGTATGACAATTATACCTACAGTATTCCTAACCGATATAAGAATTAGTTTTAAGAAAATATCTATATAAATTTAGAAGTTATAAAACTTATATGATTAGCAACTACAGGATGGTGAAAGTATATAGTACGAGAAACAATTTGTTATTGTAATTTTTTAACATGAAATTTGGCACAGTATTATGCTGATTCAATTAGAATATTGCCTACACAAGTCATTTTTGACAGTGCATCTAATACACACGTAGACTCGAGTTTACCGGACGCCTAACAGCGCTCGCGGCCGTGTTACTGACTGCCACATCGCACGACAGGCCAGTGGCGTAGTATGAAACGCGTTCTTAGCCAATATCACAAAAATGTTAAAAGTGAAAAGGTAGTTAATTTTGACTTACATGTAATTTGAAATATTGGTATTTATTTGCAGATATTTTCCCAGATGTAAAGCTAGTGTCAAGTGCTGAAATATATTGATTTGTGCGATTTCGAATCAATTAAGAAATTTTTAATGAAAACGACGTTCAAAAAGAATTATATTGGTCCTATTTACAAACAAAACTATGCACTTTATCATACTAAAAGGTAGAGGGAATTTGAAGAATTTATATTGAGAAAAATAAAGTTTTAGGGCATCTTTCAAAGGTAGCTTGTTAAATATTTACCTGTGAAACGACATCCCGGGCTCTTGCTTTTCACTTCTGCTCTTGCAACCAAACGCTGAACAATTCACCATCGTAAGAGTATATTTTCCCCTTAATCACTGTTACTTTTAATTCACAAATTCACGAAATTAACTCACAACGTACTCGCTTTGTCTGCCACATATAAAATGGCCGCCGTTCAAAACGACGCAACAAAATCTATACACGGCAGGGTAGGCACGCGCGGTGTCCTCTCTCTTTCCTTGTCTAAGTTTAAAATCCATAAAGATGGTGTGAATAGCCTAAAAGGTAAACTTGTAAAACAAAAAAAAAACAAGAATAAGCGAGAAATTGAAAAACTGCACATTGAATTGTCAGGAGCTCGAAAACTGAAATGTCGATAATTTTAAAAAGGATCGTTGATCAGAGCGCAACGTTGCCAAATTTAAATGCGATGTGCTGACAATTTTATACCTCGCCCTTTACCGTTGGAGCCTTTTTCCCAAGGTTATTTCTCTGAGTGCTCACCACAAAGTTCTAGGCAGAAATAAGGATTATGCTAATTTTAAATACTTCTGAAATAAGAGCGCATTCAACCCTGTGACTTTTAATCACTCTGTCAGACGCCCAAATCTCGTATATAAAACTAAAGCCGGGTCTCCAAAAAGTATTTGCCGAGTTTTTAAGGGCGCTATGTAATCCTGGCAAATTGCTATTAGGTTGCAACCACGTTCGTCCGTTGTTCTAAACCGGTAAAGTCCAGATTGTACCTAACCCGATTTTACGGCAGTTTCAGTCTCTGAAACTGAGTCAAAAGATAAGCTCGTATTCTATTTTGTTTTCATAGGAAACAATGTAGTTCCGCTTTTATGTCCATTTCTAAAGGAGATAAATTACAAATTGTATTACTTATACCCCTTTTAGGGATTATAGTTAGGGTCCGGAGGTTGGCTGATATAGTGGATACGTGATACGTATAAATCTTGTTTATTGTGTTTTATGTTCCATAAATGAAACCAGACAGAGTTTCATTTACGATGCTCGTAGAAGGGATTCTTGCTCAAACGTACATATTTTAAACACGGCAAAATGTATTTTAAAACATCGCGAAAATGTTTTGTGGCAGTATTTTCAAAAATCTGCATAGCTTAGGTACATTTTCATCAATGATTTACCATTTAAAAGAACTTCGCATAAAAATTAATAAGGCGAAATTCAAAACTATTTTATTCCTTTCATGATTATTAACAAAAAATTTTAAAATGCGTATAGGGTCTCCCTGTTAAGACGATTACCTCATTAATTTTTAAGATATTAAATTGGTTGTTCAATAACTAAACTTATGATTTTTTTTAATGAATTGAATACCGCATAGAAAAACATTTGAATTCCAAAGAAAAAGTTAACGCAAAATAAAGATGGCGATTTTATTGAATTTTTTTCATTAGACTGTTAAAGTGGATAAAAATACTGCACTGCACACTTGAATATCACTGCCGGTTTAGCAGAAGTGACGTTAATTTTGTCCAAGTTGAGACAAAAAAAATATTTTTTAACAAAAACCGGACGTGATCACGTCCGGTCAAGATGTTTTTACTCAATTCATGCAAGAAAATCGCCACCTTCGTTTCGTTATCAATTTATTTTAAAAACTACCAAGCTAATTAGCTCGTAACGTCTAATTGAGTTTAGAGGGACAAAAAACGTGACATTCAAGTGTGCAATGCAGATTTTTTTATTCACTTTAAAAGCCCAATAAAAAAAACGGTTAATTTGCGATAACTTATTTGTCTGAAATTTAATTGTTTTTTGCTTGGCGGCATTCAATTCCTTGCACATGTTTAGTTTTTGTGCCACCAATTTATAAAATAACCTTGGTCTTCAGTAAGTGCCTACTTACCTGATGTAGAAAATATATTGTCAGTATCTCCGATCAAACATATTTGATCGGAGGTCAGTATAGATAGTCAGACATAGACTACGTTTATCTCGTGACAACTCGATCGGATTGAAATGGATCCGACTGAGTTATGTCAAATCTTTTATAATTCTACATTTACATCATCAGTATATTGAATCCTACGGTTTTCAATCCTCTCTAGGGACATTAACTTATTATACCTACTTATTCCACAGTAGGTTGGTGCACATTTTGGCCAACTTCTGTTTGGAAATAGCGGCTTGACTTGAAATTTTAAATATGATTGAATTTCAATCTGTAGGGTTTACGCCGTCTATTTGAGTCCGCTCCAGTGAATTCAAACCTCTCTCAATCGGATCGAACGCGTCGAGATAAACGTAGTCATAGATTAAAAGAGCCATGGATAGTCAGAAGTATTGTCCCGCTACACCAACTTTCAAACTTTAATTTTGGAGCGAACATAAATTAAAACAGATAAACTGTAATGTCCTGCTATTCGTAGGACTCGATACTAAGTAGAGGTATAGGTATTTTAATTTAGTTATTAGTTTTTATATAAAATTGTATGCAAAATGTTTCGTGTAGCGTGCAGAAATGTCAACAATAGTGCTGACAGTCTATGTGTAGCTTTATCTATGATGCACGTGTGTACCTAGATATTTTGTTCTAAAATCAACCGCCGAATTTCCTAAGTTGATGTTTTTCATGCTAATGATAATAACAATTACAATAATTATTATTATCAGAAGTCTGGCGGCTTTGACAAATGTTAAAATGTCCTTAGAGCAATAAATTGTGATGTGATACCAACAACAAAGTGGTAACTAGATAATATCCCGTTCTCACATCCTATTAAAACCATTTTTATTTGGAAAACACTGTATAAATATTGTCCGTTGCCTTGTCCAGCGAAATGTGTATAATTCCCTGAGCAAATAAAATAAAAGCAAACATACCCAACAAAAAAACAAATACCAACGGCATTATATAAATGAAAATCTCACAACTTTTGCACAGTAATGATTTATTTTTCTGGTTCATTTTCGTCAAATTCAAAGTCAAATTGAAAAATAGACTGCTCTAGATACAATGCAAAATAAAGTATACGTCTTGCTTATTTTTATTTCCCTGGAAAATATAGATATGTCCACAAAATGTGTTTAAATGACCATAAAAAGATCGTACCTAAATAGCCTAAAAAATTAAATCTGATGTGAAATACAAGAAAATCCAAACAATATTTTCTGTAGAAAAAGTGGCGAGAAGTAGGTACTCGTACCTACCGGCATACTATCTGAAATAAGTTAATTTGCTATCTTGCTACAACAGACGCCGTAAACTGCTGATTATAACGACTGTGTAGCATATCAGGTGCGACAGTGACGTGTCCTCGTTGTAGCCGTTTTTATAGCTGCCACAAATTTACTGTTTACAATAGGTTATTATTTATAAATAGGTTATTAACACGTAGGTACGCCTGTGGAGACAGCAAATGTGTAAAAGTCTGGAAATTTCCGCTGCACTCTGAAAATAGGAAATCGGGGAGAATATTATTGGCAACTTTATTGTCCCTTCGCAGTCAGCACGGAAGTGGTCGACATTTCGATACAGGTTTATTTATGGAATAGAGTCATTTATTTTGATTTTTATATTAGCCCCAGAATATACTTTTTATATAAGATTATGCCGCACGTGGACTTTTGGTAAACAAAATAAATAAGAACGTGCGGCAAAAAGAAATCCTGAGAAAAATAACTGGCCTGGAGCTAGGATGCAGTTAATCCACGTGGTGATGCAATATTGTATTTAACATTTTCCATTAATTGTTTACGTTAAAATTTTATATTAAAGTTTCTACAATTACCTAACTTACCTACTGTTCTTTACGTAACATTATACATATACAGGGTGAGTCACATCTAAAGGCAGAGCCGAAAACACAAGGTAGAATTCGCTAAAATAAGCACATATGCTTAATAAACATTAGCTCAAAAATGGTTGGTTCACCATATACAGAGTGTTGAAACTTTTTCAAATATTTTTTAATTTTTTTCTAGCCCGTTTAGGAATTATTTTATACATATTATGGGTTGTCATTTTGTGCAATAATTTGGCCCTGTTCAGATGAGCAGCGGCGTAGATACAAATAATTTTATTTTAAATGCCAGCATAATCACCTTGACACTAGTTTAAAAAATCCGAAATTACGAAGAAACTGTACCAGAAATAAAAAAAAATACCAAGAGGCACTTTTTGTTCCAAATTAAATGGGCTATCCAAAAAAGGCAAAATTTTTGGTTTTGCACAGGGCCTTACTACTTTTTTTCTACAATTATTTACAGTAACTATTTGTACCTACGCCACTGGCGATCTGAACGGGGTCAAATTATTCCACAAAATGGAAACCGTCCAGTGTATAATGTGTACCAAATTTGGTTGGAATTCCTAAATGGGATCGAAAGAAATTAAAAAAATATGTTATTTTTGGAAAATTTTCAACACGCTGTATATGGAGAACCAAGCTTTTTTGGGCTAATGTTTATTAAGCATATGTGCTTATTTTAGCGAGTTCTACCTTGTGTTTTCGGCTCTGCCTTTAGATGTGACTCACCCTGTATAAGCCTTCTTATGCTTAAGCCTTCTTGAACTTCTAACTACTTACTTCTAGTAAAAGTTGATGACATACCTAATTATTAACAATTACGAATTCACACCAAGCACTTTAATAATGTATAAACTAGCGTAGGCCTTACATCATTGGCGTAACCAGAATGTAAAGTTGGGGGGGGGGGGGTAATTATTTCAAAAAAAATCTTCGGTAATATTTACAGCAAAACAATTGTTTTAAAATAATTTTTTTTTAGAAATAAATACCACGCGAGAGATGTTTGGGGGGGGGGGGGGCTTTGGGGGCTTTAGCCCCCCCTGGTTACGCCACATTGCCGATTTGATGCGAATAAAATGACCTTAACACTTATGTACTTCGTCTAACGTGTCTTACAAAACTTATAACCGTGTCTTATAAAACTTATAACCGTATTTATAAAGACTTCTCACGGCTATAGCTTTATGTCCTGGAAAACAGGTGGCTCTGATGGCTAACAATGTATTCTGCATTGTATTTTATCTCCGGAAAGCGCATGGTGAGCTAAAAATGTGTCAGACGTGATAATATATCAGTCAAAGTTATAACCAGGGACCCTTTTATTTTAAAGGGTCCCTGGTTATAACCTTTAAGTATACGAGGTTTCTATTTCTCTCAGATTTGACAAACAGAATAAAGGAATTTATATTAAACAGGAAGAAGCGATGTCAAAACCAACAACCTACTTTAACTTTCACATTTTTTCTCATATTTAAAATTTTGCCATGAGAAGTTGTTTAGAATTAAAACTAATGTAAAATTTTATTTCAATTATTCAAATATTATTACAATTTTCAAAAATATATTCAATTGTATTTCAATTATTGGCTTATATTTCGACTTCTGAATATTTGCGTAGAACACTATAACCTAGCCTTGTCTACTTCAGTTATTACTAAAGGGCGGAATATATGCAAATTGCATATATATGCATTTTTTGCATATTTTATTCAATTTCGCAAAACATTGCATATTTCTGGAAAAACTATATTTTTGTGCATATTTTCATGTTTTTGCTATACTTATTTAGAGATATAAGATATAACCAAGATTATGAGAGCCCAGGACAACTCGCAGTGTGTAGTGCAAAGTCAAGAAATCCCGAAAATGTGCGGATGTAGCTAACCAACTTGTTTTTATTAAAGTTAATTTTAGTTTTATACCAGATAATAATTCTTTCATTAGAAAGTAGAAATTTAGGTTTATACGAATCGGTTGATTTTGTTCAAACATTTTCCGCTAAATGTAGAAAGGTTCCCGGTGATGTAGGTATTAAAGTTAGAAAAAAATTAGATGCTCTACTGTAGAAAAGAATGAAGGGTTCAAATCTTTAATGGCAGTAAAGAGTATTTTTGATGGTAAATCATCCAACGAAGTTGCACCTTGGCTTTGTACCTTACTACCCAAATTAAAATATTGTCCTATCCTATTACATCGGCAGATCTTGAGAGAAGCTTTTCTATATATAAACATATTTTTACCGACAGGAGGCAAAGATTTTTATTGGAAAATTTTGAAAAGTACTTAATCATAAATTTCTACTATACAATTTCAAATTAAAATGTTTTTATAATTCTGCTTTAATATAGGTATTTTACGAGGTATTTTATGTATTTGTTTTCCTTTCATTTTTCTTAAAATAAACCCTTTCTCTAAAATCAGTTTTGGTGTTTTTTTAACGTATTTGTACACGTAATATAAATGCATATTATTGCATATTTGGCTAAATAAATGCATATTATTGCATATTTTAAATAAAAATGATGCATATATATGCGCATATTTCGAATGAAATTAAATGCATATATTCCGCCCTTTAGTTATTACATACAAAACAGCTGCAAAATGTTGTAAATAGAACAGCAGATTTATAAGCACGTCTCATAAGATCATTATCAAAATCATTACCTATATTTATTTGCGTTAGCTCTAGAGCCTTTATTTTTCCAGTTAGGAAAAGCCTTTTTTACGAAAGTTATAGGGTCTTTTCTTATCCGCTATCAGAAGAAACAAAAGAGCATCGCATTATCGCATATAGAGTTAAGAAAAAATAGAAACATGAGTTTTGAACCCTACTTGTTTTCCAGATTCCAACTATATAATATGTCATACATTTCCTGCAGTGGAAATGGATAATTTAGATGTTTTTAATTAGAGTCAAGATTGCCGTGGAAGAACAATTATTTAGTCTGAATGAGAACATTCATATCAATAACATTAATTTTTATTAGATTACGGCATTTAATTCTTTTAAAAATAAGATACCCAACAAGAGATATAATATGCATAAGTTATCACTAAATTGGTTCTTTGTAAAGAAACGCAAGTTCATATTTTTTCTTGACTTTGCGGTGCACTTTTGTTCCTTCTAATGGCAGATTGTGGCGGTTGAAAGTAAACCCTACAACTTTGGTGCAAAATATACGGGAACACCGGCAACACCGCGTATAAAACGTGTCGTCTCCCCTCCCCCAGTTTCCCCATCGTGATCCAGTCCCCTTTGCTCCAGAAGTGCTCGTCCTGGACGCGGAGGATCGTGTTTAGCAGCGCCTCGGACCACCAGTGCGTCTCCTCATCCACCAGCACGTCGAAGTTGGCCGTCATCGAGACCGACCCGGAGGACGAGTCGTTCCGCTACCGTATCACGTGGCTGCGGCAGCAGGGGCCGCAGCCGGGGACGTCCGCCGCCGCCGGCGCCGCCGCCTCGGGCGCTGCCCCCCACTCGGGATAGCTCGGCCGGACGCGCCGCGGTTTTGTGATAGTGCCGCGCCGTGCCGCGAGGCGGCGGTGTAGCCGGCGTACGGAGGCGAAGCCGCGGCGTATGGAGGCAAAGCCACGGCGTCCGGAGGCGCGGCTCTACAGTCCGGAGCCGCAGCCGGCCGTCCGGAGGCGCAGCTGGCCGTGAAAAGGCGGGGCGTTTGTGGGACATTCTGTGATAGCGTGGACAACGCAGCTTGCGGGACTTTATAAGCTGGCGACAATGATTTGTAGGTATCGTCATAGAAAACTGCCGCTATGTTAGTAGTAGTTAGGTAAATCAGGGTGCGTGGGATATAGAGTTTGTTATGGTAAGTTATACAGTGTGTCCGCAGGGCGAAAAACTTTCATCATAATTTATTATTAAAGACTTGGATTCTTCATATGGAAAAGTAAGTCATCATTTGTTCGCAAACTATGCGTGTTCTCAAACGGCTATTGGTCACGTGAACTCTTGGATTTTAATAAAGTATGGGGGCATGTCAATATTTTCTTCAGTACCTACCTAGTCTTGTAACAAAGAAGTTGTTCAGAAAGACAGTGTTTACGTGATCATAATAGTGCCTTGGGCCCACGCTAACGGTATGCCTATATGGAATTTTCTATTTTGAACTTCATTTTAAAACATGACTAAAATGACACCAAAACACGAAGTTGATGAATGAAGACTCACTTTTCCATATAAAGAACCGAGAATGACTGACGACTCTCTGATTTATACCTTATTATAGTGAGAATATATTATTTTTAGCTTTGACAAGTACCTGGCTTTTAGATTCGGATATACAGGGTGATCACAAAGTACGTAAACGTTATATTAATTCCTTAATTTTGTAGATACAAAAATTATAGTACAGGATATCCAAGCAGAAACAAGTAGAAAGAAGAATCACCTGTAGAAGAAATGTAATTAAAAATGTGTTTTTCCGAAAACTAAATTCCAAAAGAATTTTCAATTTTCAAAAAAACGTTTTTTAAAGAATGCTAAAATTTAATTCCTTGGATCCGAAAACATAGAAAACGAAATAGGTAGCTCTTTCTGTTTTCAAAGTCATCCCAGGGAATTGATATTAAAATCTATTCTGGTTTTTGTTCTTGAAATTTGCAATTTTAAAATTTATTCTTTCCTATTTATTTCACATTATTTAATTCTTATTCCTAATGTTATTAATAGGTACTATTTATACAGAGTGTCTCACTTAAGAGTCAAACAACCTTATAACGTCTTTAATTTTTAACCGACCAGAACGAAAATTTTACCAAAGGTAGATGGCATTGTTGCCTACTTATTTCAAAAAAATTAGTTGTCTACATCAAAGTCAAAACCACCTGCGATGCCACAATCGAAGCTAAAAATCCAAAAGCCCTATTAGCCTTTTTTTTCAAAAAAATATACTAAAAAAAGTTGTTCATAATCGATCCAGAATCCTAAATCCAAAATTTTTCCAAATCAAAAAATATTAAATATACAGGGTTAACTATCACTTAGTACAAAAATTTTTATGGCAGATAAAGAAAAATTAGACTTGCTAAAATAAATTTTCAAAAATTTTCTAACATTTGTCTTAAGCCTAAAAAAATTTTTTTTCAAATTGTATTAAACCCCTCAAAAAACGCCGCCTATGGACGCCCGCGCGACATGTCTAAAAATTTCGCATATGTCAATAGCGCGGCGTTGCCACGTCTATCAATTTATCCGAGGATTCACCACAAAATTTCGATTTCCTTTTAAAAACGATTACTTTCTGAGGAACATGTAGAATGCCTATGAAACACCTACCTTACTGACATTTCCAGGATTGTTTGCACCATTTTCTGTTTTCTTGCTTTTTTACATTAAAAGTCACACAACACAACATTCACATTTTTTAAATCTGTTGGGGATCTCTTGGTTTCCCTCTGCTATTCCTTTTGTTTGAAGCGAGGTACTCAGCCTGACGACCACGACGAGGTAGATCCCCTCCGCCAGGAAAACCCCGAAGGGTAACCGAAAAATCACAACTGCACTAGCACACATTGCACAAATGCACATGCAAAGCACTACAGTAGCTGTTCAAAGAGGCCGCCGTTAACTTCGATGCACAAATTCACTCGGTTAACTAAAGAAGTCCGGATACGTGCAAAAAGTCCATGATTATTCCGGATTTGAACAGCTGCACCTTCAATTCGTTCACGTAACTGCTGCTCGTTGTCGATTTCCTGCTCGTACACAATCGCCTTCATGAATCCCCAAATACAAAAATCCATTGGATTCAAGTCTGGTGATCGCGGCGGCCATGCAATGGGCCCTCCTCTTCCGATCCAACGGTTGGGGCATTGGTCGTCTAAAAGTGCACGAACAGGTCTCGCAAAATGGGCTGGTGCACCATCGTGCATAAACCACATGTCATGCAGTACTTGTAGTGGCAAATTATCAAACAAAACATTTGTCAGAAAATACAAGTATCGTTCAGCGTTTAAATTTTCCGGTAGAATGTATGGTCCAATTAATCGATCTCCATAAACTCCAGCCCAAACATTGATGGAAAACCGACGTTGGAAATTAAACCGCCGAACAGCATGTGGGTTCTCATCGGACCAAATATGGCTGTTGTGTCTAAAAAAAAAAACAAAAATTTAGAAATATTCACAATTTTGGCGAAGGCGTTAGGATTGACATAGCCAATTTTATAATAAATAAAAAAGATAATATGGAGGAGAGAAAGCTATAAGTAAGTAAAAATTTACATACGTGTTTAAAACCCCAGCACGTGTGAAGCAGCATTCGTCTGTCCAAAGAATGTTGAAAACAAAGTTTGGGTCTTGGGCGATTCGATCACGTAGCCAAGTGCAGTAGGTCATTCTCACCGGAAAATCATTTGCTTCTAATGCTTGGACCTTTTGTATGTGATAAGGGTGAAGGCCGTTTTCCCTTAGAATCCTCCATGCCTGTAAATAATTGTATTGTTACATTTTAAATTTTATGTAGGTATTAGGTGCAAGCAAAGACAATCCCATCACATGGGATAGTCTTTGGTAGAAGTCAGTTTTATTGGTTTTATTTTACTTGCCTTGTTCTGAGATATTCCCAATCTCCTTGCAATAGCTGTAGTGCTTATGGAAGGTTGCTCTTCCACCAAATCAAGCACTGACTCAACATCGTCCATGTTCATTTGCCCTCCAGGCCCACCCCTTCGAGCTTGCAAAACACCAGTGTTTCGCATACGTTGTACAATGTTCACGAAAGTACGTGGGTTAGGCATATTTGCCCTGTTAGGAAAACGAATACGGTATTCTGCTGCAGCTCGATGTGCACTTTCATCGCATCTCCCGTACATTATAACCATGTCCGTCAACTCGGCGTTCGAATACTCCGGCATTTTCACAAAGACGCTGAACGATTTGCCGCGAAAATCAAGACCAAACTGGGAAATAACGCCATGTTACATTCGCAAATGCCCTCCGTCGGCTACTAGCCAAACTTGAAAAGGTTTGTTCCAACAGGGTCAATAACCGTGCTCAAGTACGTTCAGCGCATGCGCACTACCCCACTGGCTGTTCCAACTGAATTATGTACCTACCGACACGGGACGATACACGCACTGTTCCAGCCGATTTATGGATCATTTGTGTATCGTCCTTGTACGATAAAAACGGTGCCTGGTCTAAAGCAATAACCGCGTGTACTGACATGCGCAGTGTATGGTCGTGTGACAGAGATAAACATTAACATCATATTTTTGTTTTTACGTAGATAGGTTTAAATCGATGGCTGGGATCGTGTTTTTTATTTCTTGTTGGTTTTTGGCTTGTTGGGTAGGGCGGGGAATCGTTGAACAATAATTTTTTAGAGTGAAGAGTGAGGTTAGCCCACCGAACATTCGGTTAGCCACATATTAAACACGCAGGTTAGGTGCGGTCGCAAAACGTGATTTGGTCGATTTGATTCACAATCCGTTCCATCTGAAATTTTCTTTGGGATCGCACATGAACGGTGCAAAACTAGCGCATGCGTTCTTTAAGGGTTATCATCTAGTTCATGTACAGTTCTGTGACGGTACGTAAATTCGAGTTGGAACAAATGATCCCAAAGAAAATTTCAGATGGAACGGAAAAATTGTTCAACGATTCCCCGCCCTACCCAACAAGCCAAAAACCAACAAGAAATAAAAAACACGATCCCAGCCATCGATTTAAACCTATCTACGTAAAAACAAAAATATGATGTTAATGTTTATCTCTGTCACACGACCATACACTGCGCATGTCAGTACACGCGGTTATTGCTTTAGACCAGGCACCGTTTTTATCGTACAAGGACGATACACAAATGATCCATAAATCGGCTGGAACAGTGCGTGTATCGTCCCGTGTCGGTAGGTACATAATTCAGTTGGAACAGCCAGTGGGGTAGTGCGCATGCGCTGAACGTACTTGAGCACGGTTATTGACCCTGTTGGAACAAACCTTGTATGTACAGTTAGTTGCCTAGCTAGGAAGTTATGAAATGACGAACGGGGCAACGCGGAGCAGTCGAAAAAACGTTTCATAGACTCGACCGGGCCGATACGTCGCTTAATTCATACCGCCGAGGCTTCAGAACAATAAATCCTTTATCTATGCTTCAGAAGAGGTTAGATGGTGGACAAGAATTCATCAGAGGAGCTCCGGGGGTATTAAGGGAGACGGCTTGTGGTGTCGCGGTAATGAGCTTTCCGCGAGAGTAGGAACCGGTCCGGATACGAGCTAAGGTAAGGGGAATCTAATAGCGCTGCATCTGTACAGATTCAAATCGATTGTTATTTATGTATTTTTTAAATTTGTTTGAGTAAAAAGGTATTTTCACCGTTCCTAAATCAACGGCAACACCGCGGAAAATCACTTCAGCTGTCAGTACCTTCAGAAGCCAAATTGGATGACGTCATTAAAGGCGGGGATTTACAGGGAAAATAGGGGTCTTTACCCGTTTTTTTAAAGATCGTAAAAAAAATCTAAAAATATTTTTCTATGTTTTCTTAAGCCACCCTGCGCACGTGGTAAAAATTTTTGTACTAAGTCATAGTTAACCCTGTATAAAATTAAGTAAACATTAAAAAAAATTGTTTCGTAGCTAAATTATTTTATTTTAAAATGATTACTTTTTGAAAAGAGCTTGTCTTCAAAACTTTCATGGCACACTGTTCTAAACGCAGGAAATTCTTAAATTGCTATTTTTTTATTTAATATTTTTTGATTTTGACGAAATTTTGGATATAGGGTTCTGGATCGATTCTGATCTTTTTGAAAAAAGTGCCTAATATGATTTTCGGATTTTTAGCCTTGATTGCAGTATCGCAGTTGGGTTTGACTTTGGAGTAGGCAACAATGCCATCTAGCTTTGGTAAAAATTTCGTTCTGGTAGGTTAAAAATTAAAGAAGTTATAAGGCTGTTCCATTCTTAAGTGACTCACTGTATATTTGCAACTAATAAAAAACACAACATTTATTATTATTCCATGTATTTTTAGACACACTGCGTAACATACAAGGATTGTATAATTTTTTGTTTTGTTTAAATTTTTTGTACAGTCCCTAATCCTTTGATGATGAGGTGGTATACAGTACATAATCTAATCTCTTGGAAACCTGTTAATATTACCTAAGTTAGTGGATTCATTATAATATGTTTTTATGTAAAAACGAAATACACCTTCTCATGTTTTCCCATTTTACTATTTTCTGTTATATCTAATTTCAAAAAGAAGAGAAATGTATAAAATGAAAAATGTTTTTGCCCTAAAACTTGAAACAATTATATTGCACATACATAAATAAGTGAATAAAATAACAATTTTTCCCCACGAAATAAATGCTGTTGTTAATATTTAGACTTTTTACTTGATAAGACTGAAAATAAATCGAACGTTTTAATGAACTTTGCGTACCAGTTTGTGTGTGTCCATAGCATGATAAAAATACCTAATATCTCTTATCAGGTTCATTTGAGGTCGAATTCTTTTTGACGTTTAATCAATTTTTACTACCTATTGAACATTCAATACATAAGGTCCATTAATATTAATGCAAGAATATAGAACCGTGTGTCCTGCCATGAGTGACAGGTTAATTAAAAATACAACGATAATTTTATACGTTTATATTGTGATAATTCTCGATAAGTAGGTATTGGAATATGTTGTAACATGTTTTCTCGTTGTAATTTCAAATAACAAATTGTTTTTATATTGTGACGTTTCCCGTGTGAGTGTTATAATAATTGTTAAATAAAATCGAAATAAATGTCTACTCTTACGAATTATCCAAATTGTTTTATTTCTACGCTAATTTAAATAAATTCTTATAAACAAAAGTAATATCATCTAATGTTGTCATGCAGGTTCAGTCTTCAAAGTGAGATTGTTCTTGGAAGTTGGTTTCGTATCGTCCCAGCAGCCTCTGGTTTTTGGGGTCAAATGGACTCTTAATATATAACGTGGCAGGATACTTCTTGTTTCTTACTTCTAAGTGGTATTCGCCACTCTTCAAGAATTCTGAATCTACTGGTTTTCCTTTTGGATGCTCCACGTACCTATAATAATATTTGTGTAACAATTGGGATTGTTGTTTTACTAGCTGGACATACCCAATTCCAATAGGGCAATCCAAACTAAACGCATAGTCTCCCCTTCTAAGGAAACCTACTATAGAGTCATCCCTCCAAATTGTTTCGAATCCACTCAAATTAATTTTGTCATCAAGAGTAAAGAATACTCTTTGCTTCCTGAGTCCTTCTTGTTTTACTTTTTCTACAACAGACTTTCCTTGGTATTGACCATCTCTCCTGCATAGTTTCAACAAGCCTGCTTCCACTGGATTATCATCGATCCTTAGATCATGATTTAGAAGATGATAACCTAAAAATATAGTCAATTCGCTATTTGAGTTAACAAAAACATGTGATGATTACCCTTTTCTGCACCAAGTGAATCTAGCGCCCTAAATCCGGAATGTTTTAAATCGAATCCTCTACCTGCCTCGATCACTTTATTGTAGACCGCTACGCAAAATGCCACGGGAATGTGTAATTCATATCCTAACTCTCCTACGTAGCTTATCCTCATTGCTCTGCAAACATGTCCTCCAATCTTGATTATATGCGACATACCCATGGGGAACTTATCATCCGTGATTGGGGATTCTGTGATAGACTGAAGAAGTTCACCACTAAAATGAACATCAGTTCATGAACTGCGTTTGGTTTAAGATCTGCGTTTCTTACCTCTTCGGTCCCTGAATGGACAAAATCCCCAACCTATCGGTAATCTCAGAAATCAACGACTTGAAGTTCTTTATATACATCTGCTTCCTCAAATGTGAAATCGTTTGGTATCCGCTCTCTCCACCAGCAACGATGTAGTATCCCTTGCCTTTTAGAATTGGACCAACAAGAGTGCCTCCACCTTCTTCTAAAACAGTCACCGTGACATCCGCTTCCACTCCTCCACGCGAGTTGAGAGAGCAAGTGTACCCAACTGTTCCAGTTTCCTTTCCTAAATCAGCTGTAAACAACCAGTCACATGCCTCTTCCGCATCGGGACCTGTTAAGTACATCTTGGTGTAGGAGGAGAGGTTGAAGAGAGCTACGTTGTTGCGACAAGATAGTGCTTCTTCTTTGATCTACGGGAAAGATGTATAGAACATAAACACGAACAATGTTATTTTGTATGTACATTTTCAAAGTGTTTGCAGAAGTCAAAGGTTAAGTCTCCTTGAAGTTCTTTAATATATCTTTGATCGTCGTTTTTAACATGATCATAATACCCTCCCCAGTCATATCCTCGTACTGGGGCAGTTCTGTCTTCACTAATAAAGTATGCCGGTCTCTCCCAGTTCAATACTTGTTCCATCACAGCTCCACTAGCAACCATATGCTACGAAAAATATATTGCGATTCTGTTGTTTTTAAGAAACTTGCTTACCTCGTGGAAAGGGTCAATTCTATGATTTCTGCCAGCCAACGGCTGATCTTTGGGATAAACAATATTATAAGAAGAAGCATAGGCTTCATGGGCGGTTTCAGTAGCCCATGCCCTGTCAGTTCGCTGAACAGGTGTAAATCTTCTTATATCATACGCATGCATGTCCAGTTCGGGTCTTCCATGCACAACCCAATAGGCAAGTTGGTCTCCAGCTCCGCCACTTAGTTGTATGCCCAACGAATTGAAGCCAGCCCCATGGTATAAGCCTACTACTTTCGGATCTTCACCCATCAGTGGCTTATGATCTGGAGTAAACGACTCTGCACCGCATATATTCGATTTTAGTCCAGCCTTTTCCAGGGTTGGACAAAGCTGTATAGCACCATTCCAAATTGCTTCGAATCTGCTCAAATCTAGGTCGAATAGTTTGAACTCTTCGGTAGGCACCTGGAAAATATCGTCTTGTTAACTCGACCTTGTTAATGGTGAACATTTGGATACACACGTCTTTCAAAATTTCTGGATTTGGTTCGTAACCACCAAACAAGATGGAGTCGCCTTGTGGTCGCAAATAAACACCCCCGTCGTGGTCTCTTATACAAGGCGATGATTTTGCTCCTGACACGCTATTGGTGATGGCATAAGCGTGCTTCAATGAGGTAAGTGGGATGTCTAAACCGACCATTTGGGTTATTGTTCTTGCCCATGCTCCAGAAGCGTTGACAACCAATCCAGTTTTGATTGTTCCTAAAATTGTAGGTTAGAGAAGGCAACAAGAAAGTAATGTTGAGGTTTTTACCTTGATCTGTTTCTACGCCAACAATTTTTTTTAAACCTTGCTTGGTCGTTTCGGTGTTCAAGTTGGTGACACATACTTGTTCGTATACTTCTCCTCCATTTTTCTTAGCTCCTTTAATGAGAGCATTAACGTAAGTTGTTGGATCAACGTAACCATCTTCAGGGGCGTACAGTGCTCCATAGAATGCTTTTGGGTCGAGCAATTCGCAGAATTTCTTAGCTTCTCTTGGTGATATCAGTTGACTGTCGACGTGAAAGAAGTGCCCAAGAGTGTGAAGGCGCTTGTACTCTTCCAGACGTTCCTGAAAAATGAACATTTATGAAATTTATAGAAGAAATAGTTTTAATGAAGTTACCTACAGCAGTTCTAGCTATAAAAATGCCGCCAATGTTAAACCATCCAGGATCTTCACCCGTATCTCGCTCTAGATTTCTTAAAAGGTTTCTTGTCTTTTGTAGCAATATTGTGTCCGTGTCATTAGGCCTAGAAAAAGTTAAAAGTTAAAAGTTAAAATTTGATAAGACTTACTTATTTATAATCATAAATGTAATATATATGATCTAATGGACCTACCTTAAACTCCAAACTAAACCTCCTGTATGCCAAGTTGTTCCACTGGTAAGTTTGTTTCTCTCCAAAAGTATTGCTTTAACACCTCTCTTCGTCAAGTGGTAAAAAGTGCTACTGCCTATTATACCTCCACCTATTGAACAATTTGAAAAAAAAAATTATATTTATGAAAGTCACTTCTTGTGCATTATTAGTAGATTATGGTGAAACCAGAGGACATTAACCACAACATGACAGAGTTGAACAATCTGAACATAAATAGGTAATAACTGAACTTTGAACTATCTATTGACACAGAATTTAGTTATTCTGTGCTATTGATAAAGTAAAATTCGTTAATATCTAAAAAATATTATTATATCTTGTTTGATGCAAAAATTAACCTTTACCTACCTATGATGACTACATCGGCTTGCTTGGGTAAGCTACCCTCGGAACTATACTTTCTTTCAAATTTTCTAATATTGGCTAAACTCGATACTGCTGCTGGCTTGACACTGACAATTTTTATGGTGCCCGCGCGCAACATTTTTTCGATATTACAAATTAAATAACAATGCTTGAACGATTTAAATCCGCTCCCTGAACACAATTACGTAGAAAACATCATTGTTCGAAGCAGAGATGCTCGTCGTATATCAAGAGCACACCACTTACTGACCTCTAGTTTATTGTTTGTTAAAAGCTAATCAGCCTGATATTAAATGCTAGTATAAGCGTATAAGCGTACGTCGGTAAACTGGTCTACGGCTGTTTCTAATCTGCATACAGCACGAGTTTCGACGTCCATTAATATTTAATTTTTACAAAAATAAATCGGTTAGCATTGATCTTGAATTCGGAAAGAGTGATTTGATGTTGGGCAGTGACAGATTAAGAAATAAATAGTTTTTAATTGATTGAAATAATTGTATCCTACATATGAGTGAAATTGTATGCTATCGAAAAACACCAATGATGGCCAGGAGCACTTTATAAAATGTGGTTTAGCGGTATTGCTCCTTAATAGCTTTATTACTACGGTTTTCTACAGCTTTCCGTAGTATTTGAGCGAATGCTATCTTAGTTCTATCGAGAAAAGTCGGCCCTAGCCGCAAATGGCAACGAAGACAAAATAATAGTAATTGTCCCCCCCCCCCCGCACAACCAGTAAGTTGCACTCTTAGTTTGGAGTATTGTGAGGTTAATAATTATTCATATATTATTTTAACTATATAAAATTACAACAAACTGTATACTATAACTACAAGAACCCCAAAATATATATACATATAGGGTGTCCTAAAAAGCGGATGCTCATTTCTTGTCACCTTGTACCCTGCCTCAATAAACAAACTAATAGTTTGGCTTCATATTAGAATTTCCCGGAAAATTCAATATAAGATTATTATTTGAACTATAAATTAATTTGCCTTTAAAATTACTGAGAAAATTCCAGTCATGCTTTGTTGTAACAATGGAACATTTTTACTGTACCGATTAGTGAATAATTTACAAAATAAAAAAACACCAAAGTAAAAATACCATGTCGTTCTTCTCAAATAAAAGACAATTTGCACTCGTGTTATTACCTCTACAATTGCCAGTGATACCTTAGCAAGTACCTACCTTTCAATATAAGAGTCAATATTGAAAAACGTGAAATTTTGAAAAATTGGTAAGTTTAGGAAACCCCCTGTACACTTAGTTGCATTAAAATTTGACGTTTAGTAGTCAAATATTTTTACTGCTGACGCCAAGGTTAATAAACTAACCTTGTATGACACAAATAATCATTGACATATTTCCTATACAAACGTCCGCTGCATCTGTCACTTTCAGTAGCAAATTTCTACATCAAAAATTCAAAACTTGTCCCTGAACTGCAACAGAATGAGTTTCAACGGAAACAACGTAAGTCTCAAAAACCCTTTTGCCCTCGAAACATATTTCCTTGAAAAATCTCTATAATTCGCGGGCGTACCGAACAATTTTAGACTTCGAGGCGCTCGAATACATCAGCGGGAGCGCCTAATCCATCACACCGAACGGTGCATATGTCACTGGAGAGGTCTGGCGTACCTCAAAATATTGCCGGGAATATAGAACCCATAGGCCCTTTTGCTCAGGTGAGAAATTCGTTCCTTGACGACCTTAACTAAGATTTACGCCTTTAGTATTACAGTCCGATGGCGCGAGTGCCACAGAGACAGACTACTGCCGGCCCGTACGCGTATCCTAGCCAGCACGATACGTTTGGCGCACAGATTGATTACAACCTGACTTGGATGCCCAAAGATATTAACCTTTCTGAGCTGTTAGACCAAGTAAGACACAACATGTCCTTCATCCGTAATTTTTTATTAAAAATGTTTTATAGAGCGCACAACCAACGTCAAGATTTCGAAGGTTCGAACAAAAGATCAGCCCAATATCAACGCACTTTTTCGAACAATCTCAAGATCCAAACGCAGCCCCTCTCTTACCTGGTGAACACGAAAAAGCAGAAGCCGAAGAAAGAAATAGAGATAAATTGAAGAAAGAACGAGAAGAGATGTTAAACGATTGGTTTGATAAGACAATCGAGTACGAGTTAGAAATGAGGAAGGAGAAGTCCTTAAATGACACATCTAGTTCGATTCAGAAGAATGAAGAACTCGAGAAATTCTAATTTGCCTAAACAATAATTTTGAGAAAGTCGACACAGTAGTTGTCGAGTGAAAAACGTATCCTACTAAAAATAATTTTTCAAATGTTTTATGAACCGCAATATACCACAGATGTTGCTTACTAAAGAAACTGGTGGATATCTTTTATTCTGGGAATACAGACTTAAGTACCTGTTGTGTTGAGAGTCTTCAAATTCGATTGTATAAAATGGTATAGGATAACAGATCAGGCAGCAAAAAAAATCACGTTTACATCTTAGTTTCTAAATGCACATGTTGCGACATGTAGGTACTCTGTTTTGTGACAACACAGATATGATGTCATTGACCTTTTTTGTAAATGGCAACCCCAATAATGTATAGCCCCTTTTGAAAGAGAGGCGGGCGGTATATCCTTAACCTTAATAATAATTTTTTGTCCGAGTATCATATTATTTTGTTATTAACAAAAAACTGTAAAATAAAATAAATGAAAAATAGGTGAATTGGGCAAAAATGAACACTTTTTGTCTCTTGATATTTTTTCGAAAAATGCACCCTTTTCGAGCTACGGGCGATTTAAAGTGCAAAAATGGCTAAACTTTAAAAATTCATATCTCAGCTTCTACCAAAGCTTTCGGAACGTTCTAAAATAATCCTCGATACCTGTACTTTCATGCGGTATTTTTTTAAAGACCCTTTTTGTTTTACTCGTTAAATTTACAGTTGAATTTGCATTAAATTATCCAGTTTTGTTCGATGGGTTGAAGTATGTTATAAAGTTGAGTGAAATATTTTTCAGTGAACGGTTATAATGAGTTCACAAAGAAAAACTTATCTTTATACAATAAAAAATGATTAAGAATATAGATTCAATTAATAATTGCATAAGATATTAACATTTTATTAAATAATTTCGAATATTACTACATAATGTTTGCATTGCAAGCAAACAAATTTGATTATTATCATCAGGTACATTCTACGCATTTTTTCATTGTATAGAACAAGTGCAAAACTCGCAACTTTTGAATCCTTGGGAGAAGCACGAACAAATTTCCTCTTTAGTACATACATGGTGTCCTACTCAGACTTTAGTCTGAGGTGTTTTACCACTACACGAACAAATAAATGTTTGCAAAAATTCTGTTGCTGTACCTCCATCGAAATAATTAACACGTAATATACTATTGTGCAATATCCAGCCATACAAACTTAAATCAAAGGAGACTATTTTCTTGATTTTAATAAATTGAATGAAAATTACATGGGGACATTACTTAAAATTATGCAAATTACTTAAATTGAACAAATTTCTCCTTGATACGGTCACAGAAGATAATATATTCAGAACAGAAGACTCCTTAATGAGAGCTGTCAAATGTACTTCAACTTTTAAGCTCTATGTAATTATCATTTGTCAATTTATTGACGTAAATTCAATTTAAGTAGTAAAATACCTACTCGGTTTGTTCTCTCCCTGTCTACGTCTACAATAATGTTAAAAAATATCTAAACTAGGTCACTAGGTATAACTAAAGTACTTCAACTAAGAAATTGTATCGTTTTGACAGAAGACAGCATTTCACAATTTGTCACAAAATTTCTGTCGAAGATATCACAATTTTAGGAAAACTATATTTCGAACCTATTTAGAGCAAATTCCTGCAAAATGAGTTGCCCGCCAACATGTGGACCAGGCAACGTAAGTTCATACTGTAAAATTTACATTCTAAAATAAAGTATCTTTGCATCTATATGCAAAAACCGTTTTTCTCCGATGTTAAAGTTGACATTTTTTATTTACTACAGAATTTTAAAAATATAGGCTTCAAGATGGCAAATCGCAGCAGGGGCATCGCCTAATGCATCGCAAAGAACTATGCATTTATCTATGAATAGATCTGGAGGAGGAACTGGCATGCAACAAAACCTTTCCAGAAGCCTGCCTCCAATGGGCGCCATGCCAATGGGTCATATGCCAATGGGCCCTATGCCAATGGGCACTATGCCAATGGGGCCTATGCCCCCCATGCCTATGGGCCCTATGACTATGAGCCCTGTTCCCCAAGTAAAGCTCGATTTATTATGCTTAGTTAAATGACAATTATTGTTTCTTTAGCAGTTTAGCCCAATGCCCATGCCCAGAACTCCTCAAATGCAGTCAACTCCAGGACAGTGCGCATACCCTTGCCAACACGAAACTTTTGGTTCACAAATTGATCACAACTTAAGTTGGATGCCACAGGATGTCAACCTCTCATCTTTTCAAGTAAAATATGAATGCCAGTACTTTTAACAAGGTTGCATTTAGAACATAATTTTTAGAGTGCAGATGCTTCATCAAGATATAGACAATTTGAACAGAACGTTAACCCGTTTGCTGGCCAATATCTTGACCAATCGCAAGATGCTAATGTCACCGGTTTCTCGTTTGGTCAGCAGGAAAATCTCGAGGGAGAAGGAGGAGATAAAGAAAAAAAGAAAGAACACGAAGAAACTCTCATGGAGTGGTTTGATAGAACTGTGGAAAACGAAATGAAGAAGAGAAAGGAAAAGTCTTTAGACACTGGAACCTTCAGTCCTATTCAGCAGGAAGAAGGAACTGAAAGGGACTTAGGTTTGGCAAAAAATATATTAGGAAAGTTGGGAGAAGCTAGTGCTAGCGAAATTGAAATAATTACTCAAATGAGGATGCAACCAGATACAGGTAAGATGCTCTTCTCAATTCTCACCTGTGTTGTAATATTATCTTTAATTATTCAAGAGTTGACTGACGCAGTTGATAAGTTGGCAAAGGCAGAGGCGATGTGTCATTTTGCTGGTGCAGTGAAAGCAGCAGAAAAGGCAGCAGAAAATGCACCTCCAGGTCTAGCAGAAGAGGCAGCAGTTGCAAGTGCCAGACTCTTCCATACAGAAATGAAGGCAACAAGCAACGTAAACGAAACATTAGCGGGTGTGAGGCCCTTAGAAGTAGTTGGATATGTTGGAGTTACCAATCCAAAATTTCCTGTGAAACCGAAGAAGAAAGAGTGCCACATGAAGTGCTGATTGTGTATAAAATTTTATTTATAATAAAACTTCTTAAAATATTAAAATGTAGTATGTTTCTTAGTTCAGCTGACAGAGCAGTGCCATACTTCTTTTTATCCAGTGCGATGGGTGTTGCTCTGTTTCTAGTAAAATAGGTAAAACATAGTTTGTTGAGTGGCCAGTGGTAGAGAGAACACCTCTTCTTGCAGATGTCTTGTATACAGGACTGAGGTATCGGCTTCCTAAGATAAAAGAAAATATGTTTCTAATATAAAAATAAGTGACAGCTACCTGGGTTATAATCAGCCTCTTTGATTGGTTTTATCCAAATAAGTGGCATTTCGTCGTGCAAAATTTTTGGATGTAGTTCTTCAAGCTTTCCGTTTTCTCTATCCCATCTTGCTCCATCGGTAAACAGTCCATAAATGTACGCCCCTAAATAAATATATAAATATATTTTTTTATTTCATCTCATTTTCATACCATCGGTTGGTGGTTTATCCTTGCTATCAGTTTTCAAAATTTCAAAATCAAAAGTCAACTTATCAATAGGAATGGTATACTTTCTGGCATAATTTTGCTTTGCACCAGTTAGAAAGGCTTGGGTGAAGAAAAATCCCGATACCCAATAGGTGTTTGGTTTGCCTTTGTTAAACCAACGATTTAAGAATTCTATTCTGTTTAAGAAATCGGCGATGTAATTTGGCAAGTTCTTCAAACTTGGATAAGAGACTGCAGCCCAGCTTGCAGGCAATCTACTCATGTACAGCGAATTTGAAAACGCTTCAACGGCTGGAGACATTGCAACTAGACCTTGAATTGCTTTCTGCATTGTTATCATTGACGATTGAATAACTCTGAGCAGTTTGTTGAATCTTTCCATTTCTTGAACAAGCACTGTATTCATCGATTCTGAATATTCAACTGGAAACTTTTTGTAGGCGCTATCCAGGTCAAACTTCTTGGGCAATCTCGATAAAATGTCCGTACATAACATCATTACATATTTATCAGTTTCACCTGAGGGCAAATGAGACGATAAAGATAGGAGCATACTTAACTAGGTACTTACCTCCTGCTCCTGCTGATACTTCACCGTATGCTTCCAGTACAGAATGCAACAACAAATTTGAATTTTGCATATCTCTTGTGATGCCAGCATTAGTATGCAGTCCAAATATTTCTGGTGGATGAATACCCGGCAAAGATTGAATATGTGCCACATAAATATTATATTCCGTTTTTTCAGGCAGTTTGTAACAATTATTTAAGGTACTAAATGCATATTTCTTATCAGTTACTATTTGTGTATTCAAAAAGTCTGCAAGAATCGTTACGATCAGTCTTCTATCCCAGTCATCAGTCACTCTTCCTCCATAGTTGCATTCTCCAATTAAATAAGTGAGAGCCTCATATGGATCATCGTTTTCGTTTATAAACATTTGCAGTTGTTGAACTGAAATGTCGAAGTCAGAATCATTAAATCCATACGGTATATTCCAGCCTAAAGGACCAAATGTTCTTCTCTCTTGAACAACAGCATGGAAAAAAGCTAGACCATATAACAATCTTGCAAACATTTCTTCGTGATCTGGACAACCTTGGTAAAATTCAGCATTTTTTACTGGATCGTTAATGTAAGACTTAAGTAAATTGTTTTGAAGACCTGTTGGGGCTTCGTTAGTCATCTTCACACCTTTTTGAAGCAAAGAAACTGGAAATTTATCTGATGGATAGCTCGTTAACCAAAGTCTGAAGTTATCGTGGGTGTTGCTATAATCTAAATTTTCGAATAATTTTTCCAAGCTAGGCATCCAGGACGTAGCCAAATGGCAATTTTGCAAACAAATCCAAAGACCGCCCTCTTGCCCTTCCTCAATCAGTGCTTGCGCCATAGGTCCCTGACCTTGTCCAAGTGAAATAGACCTGAATCTTTCGGTCATCTTTTTTTCTGCAGCAAATTTCACAAGGGCCGCCATAGGATCTTGCCCTGGTGATAATATAAAAATCAAGGGACACAAACTGTATGACTCGTCATAAGAGACTGAAATATTGAACTGCGGTGGTTTGATGAAACGTTCATCCATTTCACTCTTGACGAAGTTTGTGACGGAAGTCATCAGTTTGTCCAAACGTAGAACTCTTATTACAATTAGTCTTCTAAATGAGTTCAGTCTTGTATCCCAAGGACTTGGCATGACGAAATCATCCTCGAAGTTGTCATAAATATTTTTCCAAGCTAACTGCTTTGCTGAAAAGCTGTCCTTAAAACCCCTGAATGCCGGAAGTTCATCGAGTCTACAAATTTCGTCCCAGGATTCTTTAGGTAGCCACCCGCTGCAAGGATTTTCTAAAGGGTTTTCAACATTTACACCGCCTGTTAATAAAAACATAAACTCTCTCTCGTCTAGCTTCTCTTGCGAAATCATTATTTTTGAACACAACAAAAACGAAAACAACAATTTGTCTTTTTCGAAAAGAGACCTGGTAATGTTATTGTACAAGTCGAACGTAAATGCATTAATCAAACTTTGGCACCGCTTTTCAATGCTTCTGAACTTCTCGGCTCGTTGAATAGACCCCACGTACAAGTTGATAAACCAGTCGAGTGAATACTGATACATCGGATCAACGTTTGCCAAGTCAGATATGCAGTAGTAGAGGACGGCCGAATGCTCAGATACGCCTTGGTATTTCACCCTAAACTCCTCGATAGATTTCTCGATTTCGAGAGACTTGGCTTGCTTCTCTTGGATTTCAGTTGCGAGCAACTTCGACTCGTCTAATATCTGAATTGCACCTTCGTCTTCTAAGATGTCGCCTTTCGTTTCTGACAAGGTTTTAAGAATGTTTTCTTCAGTTTGCTTTAGGGCACCCTTGTTAGCAGCTTTCTGGATGATCAACTCTTCTTTAAGTTGCTGTAGTTCCGGCTTCTCCACAGCCACAACAATACCTGCAAAAACGAATATGCAGCATTCGTTTCTACAAAACGAGTATATTACCTAATAATTGGTCCTTTAAACCATCAAGCGTTAATGCAAAATTTATTATAGTGACTTTGTTAAACACTTCAGGAAGGTAGTGCGGATTTCTCAACTTCGAAGTCATATACAGTCTACAAAAAAAATATTAAACACAATATCTACAAAAAACATAATACTTGCTTAAAATTTGCATTGTACTCAATGACATTTTCTCCAACACTGATGACCAACATCCCCGCTTGTTTAAAAGTTTTCTTAAACAACAAAGGATCTAATGCAGCTTCAATGTCTTCTGCAATACTTTCAACCAAAACAGGGTAGCCCAACTGAACACAAGTTTCTATTTTTTTCATGTAATCCGAATATGAAAATTTGACGACTTCCAAATTATTTCTCTTTTCCATTTTCTTTATCCAGTTGCTAGCCTGAGCTTGTGGATCAATGAAGAGCGACCATCGCCTCGAATTGTCCATGATTATTCCATTTTCAGTTGAAAAACTGTCTCGCGGCAAACCGCTAATGTACCAGTTTTGTATTGTTACATCAGAACCAAGCACAGTTTCCATGTAGAATTCTTTAGCGCAGGGTATCTTGAGTTTCTTTACATATCTGTGCCAGTCTGACACGATCTTTTGTCTGAATAAATTGTTAAATGGAGACAAATACGAAATTATTCCACAAGAAAGAAGTATGTCGCCAGCAAGGCCATCATACTGTAGCTGTAGGCCTTCGGCGGCTGCCGTCCATCTTGCCTTTTCACCACCTAAAGGGACAATAATTGTCAATTTCTAGTAAAATTATGATAAAGGTTTTACCTAGCCCTCCTATTAGTTTTTGAGCTCTTATAAGCTTGTTGTTACATAAATCAACGCTATCCTGTAGCTCTTTTTGCTTCTTCATTGCTTCGTCTAGCTTGATATTCAACTCTGCCAGCTGAGCTTCTAAAAGTTGCACTTGATTGCGTTTTTCTGTTAACATGGCCATAGTTACAGCAAATTCTGCTTCAGCTTTAGCTAGTTTAGCTTTCTTCGGTGCTACGATTTTGTAAACTTTGTCATACATATCCATAGCTAAAAACAAATGTTTCAGTAATCTTATTTAAGATCTTTTCATTACTTACCTATAATCCATTTGCATAGACCCTCTGCCGCACTACTAGCCTTCGCTACTATGTTAGGTTTAAAATCTTTGTGTGGGAGATACTCTTTCCTAAGTTTCGCCATATAGTCGGGTTTAATGTTATCTTTATCAAAGTCTTTTAAGCCTTGTAAGAAATTCATGTCTCCAAGTACCTTTTTGCTAGGACCCCAGTAATCTAGGACTATTCTACCAGTAGAAGGATCCGGAACTCTATCAGGTTTAACACCTTTGATTATACACACAGCTGCCATAACCAACTTTATTGCATCTGGTGGATTCTTCATGGATTTCACCAAAGTTATGTCCGCTGGTTTTAGGGTATCAAGGGCAGCTATTGCCTCATTTAGAATTGGTATAGCTTCAGCCAAATCAGCTTCGCATTCGAGTTTTAAGGCTTGCGCGGCTGCAGCTTGTCTGTTTGCTACCTTTTCGTCCTCTTTCACGACAGCTGATACTTTTTCTACCTTTATTGTTTCAGATTCTATTTGTTTTGTCATTTTGGTGGCCTTCTCGCTCATGTCTTTAAGTTTGGGTTGAAGCTCTGCCAGGTTGCGTTGCATTTCACCAATACTGGCGGCTGCGTGGTATAATTTTTCCAAGCCAGTTAGATACCTGTTTTTTGCAAGCATTATTTCACTTTGTTTTTTGTTCGTTAGTTCAGTAAACGACTTGATTAGTTCTAGGTAGGAAGCTGATGTTATATAGGTCTTTCGGTTAAGTTTTTCAAAAAACTCTGTCGAATACTTAAGGGCTTCAGTATGGAAGTATTGGCAAGCAATCTGGAAAAACAATTTTTACAAATCTGTCTTTAAGAATTTTTTTAAATTTTACTTACAACAGACACTGCTTTAATCTCATCCGACAAATTAATGTCTTCCATCCAGGCGTGTGCTACTTCTTCTAAAGCAGATTCTGGCCAAAATTCAAACCAATCGATCGTGCAACAATTTATAAGAGATGGAAATAGTCGCAACCTATTTCTAAATGTAGATCCGACAGGACTGAAGCACAAAATAATGTGTAGTTTATCTTTGCAACGTTTAGTAAAGAAAAAGAACACCTCTAGGGGGCTAATTTCAAGGTTTCTGTTACCACCTTGTGCTGCCAGCCGTACCATGTCAAGAATTTCTTGTTTTTCGTCGATTTGGTAAATATTTGGTACCTCTCCCGAGTTTAGTAAACAATCGACGTCCTGCAAGAAATTTTCTTCTTTTATTTGACCTTCCGAAATTAGGAATACACTGGGTTTTCCCCTTCCACCAGCTTCTTTAAGGATCTTCTTGATATCATCTCTCCAATCGTTAACACTATAGTTATTTGTAATTTCTGGTTGAAACAACGCATATTGATAAATTTCACTTGCAAGCCTCGTCAGGGATTGCCGTCCAGATCCACTGATGCCCACTAAAAGTGCGCTACCGCAATTCATAGAGAGCACTCTACAGATTTTGGACAAGTGTTCTAGAGCATAGTCGAAAAGAACTATGTCCATTTTAGTTTTGTGAGTAGCGTTGTATTCGTCCAAACAATTTTGACTCATATTCCTTAATTGCTCTACGTCTAATACTTCTTCGTATCTCTTATCCTCGTCAGAGTCTTGATCGAAATAAGTGCCAAACATAAGATTTGTCATCGAGTTTTGGGTTACCTGGTTATCTTGGTCTCTTGGATATCCCTCGAAGACCATTTCAAAATTTTCCCTAAAGAACTCTCGCACCGCGTTTCTGACCTTACCATACAGCCAGTCTTTGTCTTGCTGTTCGATGAGCCTGTCGTAGAATACGCGGAAAATTTCGTGGACCCAGATTTTGGAGAAGGTTTTCCTGTCTTCTACTGATTCCTTTCGTAACATCGCACAGCCTAAAGTGCATTTAAATTGGTTACAAAAAGGAAATGAGTAGTGTAGGAATAGATTTGGGAGAGAGATATACTGTATTTATATACCTACCTTGTATTAACCTAGAGAAGTCTCGTAAATTAAAGACGTAATGGCTTTTCTTCGGCGTGGGCCTTAAATATTCTATGGCAACTTGAAACACGTTTAAACTGGCGTTAACTATTTGATTAACGACGGAAATAATTTCCGATGGAAAGCCATTATTTTTCCAACCTAAATGCAGAATGTTGGAATAAATTTTGGCCATGCTTTCGTTGCTAAACTCGTTTATAGAGAAAATGTTGAAATGCCGCAAGAATCTGGGGTAAACGTCTTGCCTGCTACCCCCCACCAGACCCATCGCTCCAAGGAAGAGTACATCATGCAGATAAATAGGGGCGGTATTCCTTAAATCATACCAGTTTTTATGGTCAAAGTATTGCCTATAAAATAAGAAAAAAACGACATAAAAACTTTTATACGCGTTTACTTCATAACATACCTTAAGAGTTCTATAGGGGGCTGTGCCCCATAAACTTCCTTGAAGGGCATATTCACGTCGTCTATAAAAAGGACGGTAGTTTTTCCTCTCGGAGGGCCGTAGTGTCCCCTTTTCCTTTTGTTTAGCTTAGAAATAACTAAATCTTGCGTCTGATTCGCTGTGATTTGCACAGTGAACGTAATGAAAGCGGGTTCATATTTTTCTTTCTCCAACTGATTCATCAGTAAGTCCGTAATGTAGAAACTTTTCCCGGTACCAGTCGGTCCCATCAGTAGTAATGGAACTTTGTGCCTTATGTGCATGTTCACCAAATCCATATATCTGGCTGTATCTACTGTGGGGATTAAAGCCTGCAGGACGTTTTTGCATTCATCCACTCTTTCTAGTCTGACAAGCTCGGGCCAATACTTCCAGTTCCCTTTGGCTTTGTAGTTGTATGCGTAATCGCAGAGAATGCCTTCTGGTGGAATCGTTACTTCTATTTTTTCAATGGATTCTGGGTAAGGATATTCTTCTATGTTGCCTCTCCAGAGGTTTTTGTAATACTCGTCGAAAGCTACTCTCGAGTCGTAATCTAAAATTGCGCCCAATCCCCATACCTAAATTAAAAAATAACTTAAAACCCAAGTAAGATCCCTTGATGTTTGCATACCCCAGCTTGCAACATTGTGGCTTGTATCCAGACATACATATTCTTGAAATCCTCCTCTTTCCTTGTGCTTTGCTCGCAAGCATCGTCCAAGGACATTTGTATGTACGACATAAATGTGCGGACTAAAGATATATCCCCTGGATTACAGTACTAAAATAATGCAAATTTACGACTACCTAAAAGCTTTACATGATGTCCATTTCAACCTGTGCGCATCTCTTATTAATAAACCTCAAACAAGCTGGCACAATCCAAACAAAGATATCCGTAATATACACTGCATATTCTCCTCCACCCCAGATGGGATTACAAGTTGGTAACCAACAATCAAAAAATGGTTTCCACCCAAGAGTCGATGGCTCCATATAAATCATTCCACATCTGGAAACCTTAAAACACATTGGCTTATTTGTTTTCTACAAAACAGGTGAACAGTACTGTTGCCGGCGATGCCTGCTCCAGATCCATAGCTTCGAAGATAAGCGACATAGAATTGGTCATTGACATAACTTCTCCAGACATCAGACAAAGCTTTTTGTTGTCATCTAGTACACTGTTCATGTTTTCTATCCATACTGCGTCTACTGGACCGTCGAAGATTATCCATTTTCTGTTTGGACTTGTATCTGTGGCAAAATTTCTAAACCCAGTAGCTACGACACCATCAGACCACTCATATGAAATTGGATCAAATTGGCCATAGAGTTGTCCCATGGTTATTGCCTTAGGGTTCAATATGAGATATTCTACCTACAAAGATAGCATCTTAATTGCAATTTTAACCCAATATTCCCTTATTAACTTACCTGCTGTTCTCCTTGTCCTTGTTTATTCAATAAAGACAATGTATCAGCTAAAACCTTCAAGGTAGATGTTTTCCCAGCAAAAGGATATCCAACCATCATAAAACCATGCCTGACAATCATCATTTCGTAAGTTTGAATTATTTTGGTAAGAAAACATTCTTTTGGTTGCAGTTTTCTTTTCTTGGCACATTCCACCATGCCTGTAGTTAAAATTTTGTAGTCTGCCTGAGGTAAAACTACACCAGGAAACAAGTCGGATATAATGCCGTCGAACAACGGTAGATCGTGGTTCAAGAATTTTGGTAGATTAACATCCAAAATTGCTCTGAGAAGCAATATATCTTCATTTTCGTCTGGGAATTTTCTTTTGTTGTTACCAGCAGCTGACAGTACAGATTTGACTGCTCGCATACCATAATCATAGTGATTTTGCGAAGAAAGCTGCTCCGAACACAGTCTGTAAACTGTCACGATTTTTACGGAAAGATTTCTGGCGTCTCGAAATCCAAAAGAATACAGAGAAATTTCTCCAATCATCGCATAGTCGGGTACCATCATGGCAACAGTTCTAAACAGCACTTTCAAATTGTCTGGGAGCTCAGTTCTTCCTGCATACCCTGGGTTCATTGTTATACATACGTAACAGGCTGGATTTAGTGATATTTCAGTTCCTTCAAAGTTAAATTTTTTTAGGTGACCCCTCACAGCCAAAACTATGGACAAAATTTGTTGCGCTACTACAGATAACACTTCAATGTCTATTCTGTTGAACTCATCGAAGCATACCCAAGCGCCACAAGATGCTAGACCTTTGAAGAACTTGCCCATAGCTTTGTAATCCAAACCGTCTGAACAATTAAATACAACGCATTGAACTGCGAGAGCTTTCGCCAAGTCTTTTGTGGTTTCGGTTTTTCCTGTCCCAGCAGGACCTTCAGGTGCACCATTTAAATGTAGGTGGTATGCACCAATAAGAGTTCTGTAACATCTATCCGTCAGAGGTGTTATGACTAAGCGATCAGAATTCCCTAGGTATTCATATGCGTATCTGACAGTAGCATTAATAAGTCTCACCAAAGCTTCATCGTCTTCAAGATAATATCTCATTTGCGACAACCATTTAAATTCTTTTTCGTTGCGCACGTTTTTATTTTTCATTTCTTCAACGACGTCTTTCGCGTGAACGTCAATAACGATAAGCGCTTTGATTGTAATTCTTGTAAGATTGGTCAAAGTAGGATCTCTTATTAACGCAACGATATCCTGAAGTTGATCTTTCAGGTTAGTGTTGAAATCTTTCAAGGTATACCCCTCTTCGAGAGGATTCAAAGCTCGGTGCACATTTAAGGTCCAATGCATTTGAGACACTGCAAGAACAACTTGACCTTGCCATTTTTGTACCCACTGGTTCCTGGGTGTCAATAAATAATTTTTGAAACTCCTTAATATTTGATCTCGAACTGATACAACCATTTGTTCTTCAACTTGTATTAGCCATTTCTCAACGCTACCTCCAGCTTCTTTTGTACTTACAATCGCCTTGAAGTTTACCTTTTCGTTTTCTTGACTAAACATCGCAGATATTTGAAGTTTCTCGTCGAAAAGCAGCGTGTTAATAGCTTCAAAGCACTTCTTTAAATGCGGTTGAACTCTGAGTGGATCTTTAGTCTCTGAAAGTATTTCCAGCATTTCGTCGTTGGATAAAAAGAAGAATCTGGGGAAGTACAGACGCTTTTTTTCAAGATAGCTTGTAACTCCTTCGTTGATCTTTTCTAAGAGTTCATTACAATGAATCATAGCTTCTAGTAAACCTTCTGCGCCTCCAACTTCGAATACCCTAGGATCTCTTTGAACAACATCCATATATCTTTTGACAGTGTCGTTTACTTCTCTGAAAAGTGTTCCCTCTTCAGGCATTTGAGCGACAATATCTTTAGACGAAAAAATAGGAAGCAGATACAACCACTGCGACTGTACTTTTCCCCACTCATCTATAGTGTTGTTGATTCTAACGAGTTTGTCGTAAAAAGCTCTCACTTCAGTTTCGTAGGGCTTAACAAATATTGAACCTCTCATAGTTAAGGCTTTCAAGATGTGATCGTCTAAAACAATCTGAACAGGCCGTTTGCGAAGTTAAGTAGATAATTACTGGAAACTTACTTGGATATCGTCTAGCTGTGTAAGTATTACAACCCCACTATCTTTGAACGACCCAGTTTTAAAGAGAATCTCGTCCCATTCCCGTTTCATTTTCATGAGATTATTGTACAATTCTCGTTCTTTCGTCGCACCTGAGCTGTGAATATAAAGGTGGTTACTTAAAAGAAACGATACGAAAAGTAAAATGCAACCTGATGACGTCGTATTTGTCTAAGTCTGCTTCTAGTCCCATTTCGCAAAGTTTTCGCAGAGATGTGCCGGCGGTGGGGGTCAGATCGAAGCCTGCGATGGCGGACATTTCTTTGTAGTGCCGTTTTACCTATCAACATAATATCATTTTGTTAAGGAGGGGTTGGCATTTTTTAAAATTCACTTTACCAGGGCATCGTTACACATTATCCTCATCATTGTCATGGCTGGACGGAAATTTTTTAATTCTTGAATGGCCAGCGCTGTCAGTTTTAGGGGGGAGGGCCAACTAAACAAATCTGGATCGTCAACAACCCCGAAGAATCTCAACACACAGTCACCACTCTGTTGTTGCCTGAAAAATTATTGACATTAGGATATAACAGTGAAGACGTGCTCTACGTCGCAGGGAACTTCAGGGCTTAACCTTAATTTTATCCTGTATGTTTTTTGTATCTTCAAGAGCTCTTTTAAATACTCCTCAACCTTCTGTTCAGTCTCTTCAGAATTCAAAAATTCGAACTGCCCATCGTACCAAACATTGATGTGTCGCCTGATGTTCAGACAGACTTTTAAGAGGTGAAAAAACGGATACACGAAATTTTCAACCTCTTCGACATTTTTAAAGAGCGATATGTTGAATCCCAAACAATTCTGTTCCTTGTTAATCCAGCCAATTTTTTGTCTTAGTTCCCTCAAGACGACCATATGAGTTTTCATCTTCATTACATATTCCCTGCATCGTTCAAAATCATCCATATCATCCACAACACCTAAATATGAAAAAATAAGCATCTAGGGTTAAACCATCTAAATAAGTGTTACCCAACATTGGTATTAATTCTTCTATAGTAGCGTTTACATATTTTATTGTCGCTTGCAATCTTTCTTCATATTCAAATTTGATAGCTTCGTACATACTCGAGTTCTGTTCTAAGATAGGAACAATTCGATTGGTCCAATTTACTGTAACAGAGTTCAGTTCTATATGTTCTTTAGTGATAGTTCCAAATTCTATGAGTTTTGTAAGATTTTTCATCATGTCTTCTATTCTAAATGTGAGCTCATGCAAATGCACTGTTTTCACCAAAATCATATATTTCCCTTGCTGGATAAGTTCTTCTGTTGTCGAAGGTTTAGTGAGCGCGTTATGTTTTATAACTTCAAATGCCTCACAAATATTTTCATCTTCCCATATGTGAATGCTGCACAGTTTTTCAAATATGTTCTCGATAACTTTGGACAAAGATTCCTTCATGGCCGTAACATATTCAGAAAGAATAAGCTGTCCAATGGCGAAATATTCGCTGCTTAACATGCTACTGGCCTTATGAATGTAAGCTTGATAATGGCTTATCTGTTGGCAGCCATTTTTAAACGTGGCGTACATGTCTGGTTCTTCGGAAGTCGCGTCTCCTAACTCTACGATATCTCCGTAAATCTCACTGAATTCCGTTTCTAGTCTTTGTACATATTTTTTAATGGGTACGTATAAATTCATTATGTTCCCAGATAAATCTTCGACAGATTTTGCAACGAACTCGTCTGTTATGTTAATATAGAGGAATTTTTCGTCGCAGTTACTTTTTTTGAAATATTCCAGAACGTTGAATTTTTTGGCACCGTCAACTAACTTAGAGATAAACAGCCTGTAAATTAGAATAACATCTGAATCTGTTGGTTGTAGAACTAAATTGTCGCTATAGTATATTGACAGTTTTATGTAAGGTACCTTGTCTTCATTTGCTGTAATATCAACTAAATGTCGAATTGACTTTTCAAGTGCTTGTCCTATATAAACAGAAAGCAGTCCGTTGCAAGCCTTCAAAATGTGGGAATACATCCTTGGGTTAACTTTCGTTTTATCGTCTTCTACAACTTCGATTACTTTGTTATACAGTTTCTTTATCATATTTTCAGCTTGTTCTAAGTAGCTATTGAAGATACTGTCTAGCTCTTTCATGTCGTGTGGTCTGGTTCTTAAGTGACTTAGATCAAAAAATGTATCGGGTAGTAGAGTCACGCATATCTGAAAAACTTTATTCACTAGTTTTTGATGAAGTAAAAATTTTTTCTCTAGCTCTATTCTAGTTTGTAAATACACCGCATATCGTTCGGTTTTACCCAAAAACTTGTATGGAGCAGGTGTACACCTTGCTTCTGCAGGGTCTAATGGTTTTGTTTTAAGATTCACACCAGCGCCGTGGGTAACTTTAATAAAATGATCTTTAGCTTCGTCCATGATAGTATCAACGATATGTGGATATTTGTTTTCCAGGTTTGCTTTTGTATTTATTTTGTTTCTAATAGCAAGACCTTGAAACTTGGACATTCTTGTTGAAGGACACCCGTCTGCGGATATTCTCAACACCTCGTGTGAATTGTTAGGTGTGGGTACTACAGGATATAGAGGTACCAGTCTCTTCTTGTATTCTCTTAGCTTGGTTTGTCTGGTGTAATCGCTTTGGAATTCCTTTAGCTGCTCTCTTCTCTTCTTTCCTATCTTGCATTTGTCCATTAGTTCGTCTGAAAGCTGTGTGGCTATAAGATCTTCTAGAGTGAACGTTTGTTCCGGTTTCTTTCGTTCTTGCTTGCATTGTCGCAGTATTCTTTGTGCTTCCTTTTTTATTTTACTTGTGTCCATTACAGGCTTAAGAACCCACACTGACGCTTATGTCATTGTTATTGTCAAATATACACCATTTTATATTATTGCTGTCATTTTTAGGACTCGACGTTTGGAACAAGGGGATGGTAAAATCAGGGAAGACTGCTGAAAAAGGAACCAATGTAAAATCTGATGGTGGAAAAATAGTGGCTTCTGGTAATTTTTAATGTCTGATGCTTTTTATTGATTTAAAATGACATAAAATTGTAGAGCCGCCTTCCATATCTGAAGGCAAATCTCTTGAAAGAGTAAGAAATGAAGTGCAAACTATTATTGATATCATGGGACCTGGCACACCAAATTTCGACACTTCTAGCACTAGTGCCGAACATGCCGATAATGAAGAATCTGTTTTCACGGATACAAAAACAACAACTTTTGAAGAAGAGCTACGAATTTTAAAACATAAATGCAAGGTACCTAATATACCAATCTATTTCAACTGAGCTGTTAGTGGCGGATGTATTATTTTAGATGGGCTGTCCGGCTCCCTGCAATAAAAGAATCTTCATAGAAGAACCGTCCAGAGATTCGGACAAAACGGAACCACCAACAGATGTATCGCTCAGATGTGATACAGTATCGAGAGGTGATACAACCAACTTGGCATTAGGACTAGAAGAAACTCCTACAATTTCGGACGACTATACCATCACTTATAATTACCATTCTCACCAATGCATGTGTCCACCACCATTGAGACCCGCGAATGTCTGCGTGAATTCTGAATGCATGTGCCCGCAGGTTGCTAGATATTTTCACAATGGTCCAATTCCAATGCCGTATCCACCAAACTATGAACCTGGTAAGAAAAAAGAGCTTCATCTAAAGGAATGATTGTGTACTTTGTCCCAATTTTAGTAGAGGTTAATATTCCACTTAAAGGAAAGGACAGGAATCCACTTGTTGGCTGGTTAAAGAAAATGGCTTCCAGTTATGGCCTGACAGATAAAAAAAATCGTAATAATCCTGACTATTATAAGATGGACGTGAAGGGACGTGGGAGAGACGATGGAAGTCCGCCAAAGGCAAGTTCATAGCATTTTTATTATGTACAGGGTGGTCCAATTTGTAGGTTCACTGTTATCTTCGTCATTTTTCAGTATGTAGAATTTTCTTTGGAATTTGAATATGAAGTAAAAGTTAATACCCATACTGGGTATAGTTAAAAAGTTATCTCAAAATATACACATTTCTATTAATATTATACAGGGTGTAACTTAAGTACGTTAAAATATTTCAGGGTGTTGATCCTCAGCGCATTCCAAGAAAAAATGTTCATATAAACATGTGTCCAAAAATTCTTCGTTTTCGATATACGGGGTGTTAAAATTCTCCAAAAAAACCGTCTTTTCCCCATAACTTTTTTATTTGTAGAGCTTTTTTAACCAAAATTTCGTCTTTGATTGAGTACAAGATCGTAATCTATTCCCTAAGCTTTTTAAATACACGATATTTTTTTGAAAGTACGATGAAATAAATTAGAAAAATCAAATTTGCCACGAAAGGACGATAGATACAAAAAGAAGTCCAGAGACACTTGTTGTTCATAATTGAATGATCCATCCAAAACTGCTAAGCTCTTTAATTACGTACAGGGCCGTATTAACTTTTTCCTTAAATTTGTCGAACGACTTACATATATCTCCGCCACTGGTTCAATCTAGAGCTTGAAAATAACAAATTTAAAAGGGTCCTACCCAAGTATGATGTGCTCCAAATTTGGTTAAAAAAGCTCTACAAATAAAAAAGTTAAGGGGAAAAGACGATTTTTTTTGGAGAATTTTAACACCCCGTATATCGAAAACGAAGAATTTTTGGACACATGTTTATATGAACTTTCTTTCTTAGAATTGGCTGAGGATCAACACCCTGAAATATTTTAACGTACTTAAGTTACTTAAGTTACACCCTGTATAGTGCATATTCATAAAGTTAGCACCAAAATGCGAATTTTTTTTATTATCAGACTTTCTGAAAATCTGATTTCGGACTATTAGTGCATGAGCCAAGAGGCTTTTTCCATTGTGTATCAAAACGGGCTGAATTTTTATGAATAGCTTCGTTTTGACAAGTCCTACAACTTTTCTCTCTTCAAGAATTTTCGATAATAGTTGCTATGATAAAGTCTTGTTATTTCGACATTTTTTGGGTGGGGGACAAGGTCGGCCAGACTATTTTTTTTTTATAGGACAAACATACAACATTTTAAAATCACCAGATCGACATCTTTCACGCCTGCGCGCTGCGACTATTATCGAGAATTCTTGAAGAGAGAAAAGTTGTAGGACCCATCAAAACGAAACTTTTACAAAAATTCAGCCCGTTACGAATGGAAAAAGCCTCTCGGCTCAAGCACTATATGTTTGGTGAATGTTTTGGATACACTATGGCTCCTCGAGAAGGTCGTATTGCCACAGCCCCCATGCTTGTTGAATTTGACATTTAAAATTAAAAATAGGGAAATATCTTGTTGGCTTTGAAAAGATCGGAAAAGTTTTTAAGAAAATGTCTTCTTGTATTATTGTGCTTCTATGTCCCTTTTCAAGAAGATATCAAAATATTCGTTTCTCCTCATTTCATTATCTTTAGATCGGTACTCGATAATTTTCCGGAAATAATAACCGAAGATACTTGTAGTTGCTCTCTTACTAAATCATAACAATACAAATAAATTTCAACAGGTTGGTCAAATTTTTAGGGGAAAAACTTTAGGAATCTATAGAAAACTTCAAAATATATAGACTTTTTTTATAAAAACGTTTATCAAAATTCTAACGGTTTTCGTTATACAATGCGTCAACGTTATTTTTTTAAGTTTTCTTTATTTTTCCTAATGGAAGACAGTTAAGGCAGAACGTAGTTGGTCCACTTTAGACACACATTAAATACTAAAAATTAGAGTAACTATCTACTTCCACCAGTGCCGGAGAGGGGGTCAACCATCATATTTTTTAATAAGAAAAATTGTCTTCACTAAATTTCTCAATCAATTCCAAGAAAAAACTATTATCGACTTTTTTTCGAAAAACGTACCGTTTTCGAAATATCTATTTATGTACCAAGGCACTGAAGTTCAACTTTTTATGACTCATGTGGAATTTAGTTGCCGAGGCATATAAACCACATGAGTCATAAAAAGAACTTCGGTGCCGAGGTACATATTATATATGTTTTTTTAAATTGGAAAAAAAAGTTTTATTAGGCAATAAAATAATCATACGGAATCACCCGTCCATGAACCAACTGCGCGCGGCGTTGCTTGACTTTGAAGATCGCTCTACCTAGGTCAAGTATGACAAGACAAGGGGCCTTCGAACAGAAAAACCAAACTGCCGCTTGTTGTGCAGCCTCCATAACAAATCTATTGATATTTAAATCTACTAAAATATGTATACTGAAGGATTGAGCTGCTATAGGCAACAATTTCGCAATGTGTACGAAAACTTAAATGGGTCTTTATTGGCCGGGTTTTGAATATTTGGTCACTTTTGACGGGCGATGGCTCCGCGTCTGACGTTTGATGTTTACATCTCGCTAAGGCCTACTTATTGAAAAAATTGTACAATAATGGGCTACTTCTGAGCTTCTAATGACGATTTTGGGACACTTCACTGCCGATTTCATAATTTAATTTAATTTAATAATATCTTGTCGTAAAACCTAAAAAATCATGTGTCTTGGAAATTTCGAAGAAACTCATTTTGCGCACCAATATAAAGTGCCCTTTATGTAACTTTTACTGCAAAATGCTATTAAAGAAAGGAAAGGAAGAAAATCTACTTGGATCTACACGTTTGCCACATATGCTGGCATTAACAAATCAGTGCTGTCAGCCCAAATGTGCCTAAAGCTTTCTATTTCACGTCCGTATTTCTTAGTGTTAGAAATCTAGCTCTTTTGCAGAAACAAACAATCAAATGTTATATTCAATGGGAAATCGCCCGCTGCATTTCCAGAAGCTGGTCTTCGAGCTGGTGTCCAACTGCGACCAGCACCCGAAAGACGAGAAGAACTGCATCAACAAAAAACTGTTGGCGTCCAAGGCCAGCGGCCCTAAGTACAACGGCCGCCCCGTTTCTACCAAGCCGACGGTCAACGTGAACGTCGAGAAGGAGGTGGGGGACGCGACCGCCCCCGGCGACATGTCCGAAAGGGGCAAGACCCGGGTGGACGTCTACTATTTCGATCACGGGAATTCGACGTTAGTGAAAAGTCGGTCCGACGGTCTGACACGGGTGTAGTAAAACTTTATTTCGCTTTTGAAGGTATTTCAGGACGACGGACAGGGCGCCGATAGTGGCGGCCGAAATCGTCGCGGAGAAGACAGAGGCGTACACGACGAAGTTCTGGGCGGAGATTTTCGGCACCGTGCACATCGGGTGTTCGTTCGTGACTTCATTTATCCTGCAGCTGTTTAGGTAACCTTCACACAAATTCATATTAACTAAAATAAACTTCCTGATATCTACTTACCGTGAGAACTGGCAACGGCGAAAGTGGCAACGCCGCGTCCAACTCGCGACGGCGCGGCGCCGGCGGCGCGCAGGCAAGAGCCAGCCGGCGGCTCTGCTACTCCTTGCCACCTTCCATTTGGACAGCATTGTAGAGAGAGAGGGGCCGAAAGCGGTCCGGCGAATGTGAAAGTGAGATCGACAATAATTTGGTCATTGAGTTAAATGCGCATAAACAGCAATTCACCTGCACCAGGCTCCGATCATATTATGTTTTGTTGTATATCGTATATTTGGCTTTCGCGGACGGACAAAACATGCTGCTTACTTTGCGCAGCGAGTTGATTGTGCTAAGTTAAGCAGTTTTTTTTTATATAGTAAGGGAAGAATGTAAAGGCGAAGTCGGCAATAAATCATCAAAGAGAGAGCGCCATATCTATTGCTTTACTTGCACTCGCACAATTACACTCATGTCTCCTCCTCCAATTTGTATTCGACGTACGTCTTAAAGTTCGCTAAGCACCTTTCATGAAAGGAAGAGAGATAGAAAACCTAGTACTTGTCTTGTATTACTAGTTGATTGTTTAAGGCAGGCAGGGTCGGCCTAGAATAAATTATTGCTATACTACCTGATGTGAACGGACGGATTAAAAATTTGTACTTGGGTACCTGTTGTAATTTCATTTGTAATCTTTGAAGATTAATTCGGTAATTTAGACTGGCAATTAAAAGATAATGATCCTGAAATTCAAAGTAGGTCTTAGGTATTTAAATACCTAATTATTGTAATGGTTAGCAAAAAAATATATATTTACATTTTTAGTCACAAATTAAATATCAACATAAAATAAACTTTACATAGTTAGAAGTCAGTATATACATAATAAATAAATAATAATAATAAACATTTAATTCGTTATGAATTTTAGTCAGAATATAAGACACTACAATTTTCTTATTAAACAATGTTTTGCATTGGGCCCATATTAATTCTATTGCATTAAATATACAATGATATGGGGGAAGCCTCAACACTTGATGTCCCATTTTATTAATTATATTGTCAGACTCATAAGGCAACTTGGATTTATAATTTTTAACGATCTGGAACAACTCACATTTAAGGGAATTTTCAGGAAAATATTTTTTTTTATTTCGAAGCCAGTTAATTATTTCTTCTTTTTTTGTGGCTGTTTTGGGCACATTTTCACACACCCTGGAATGGTATTTCGCATTGTCCATTATAATTAAAGAAGGGTTTTCAAGTTTCGGCAATAGTTTCTCCTCCAACCATTTTTCAAACATTTCGGCGTTCATATTATCGTGGTAGTCTGCACTTTTATTTTTAGTTGAAAATATAAGCTCAGCGCCATCAATAAATCCGTCCTTATTACCGGCATGAACAATCATAGACCTTTTGCCATCATTCGCTTTTTTGTTGTACAGGGTGTTCCCGTATATTTTTTATTTTAATTACTTAAATGAAAGTTGTAGGGTACCAAGGTGTATTGTCCCAAAAAAAATGGTTGTGCGGGTGTGCAGAAACAAACAAGTTGTTTTGTTTTGTATGTATTTTATTCGGCGGTGAAGAAATTTGGTCAAAAAGGGAACCAATGAAGTTGTGCACATTTGGGATAAAATGAAGACACACTAAAAATCGAAAGGTAAACACGAATAACATTTTAATTTTAGTATGCTGGGTAATATAAATATAAAAACGCAGCTAAATTCAGCATATTGTCCCGATACACTACTTAAACATAATGAACAGAAAAATCGGTACGTTTTAAATCGAATAGGTAATTAACTGTGTTCGTTTTTGTGGGGCTGTCGAATTGGCACTAATATTTCTTTCATTGTAGTCATCATTTTACGCTGTCATATAAGTGTTAGATATCGATATCAGTTTCATATGTCTTCTAAAATTTGTGCATGGATAGGTCCTTAACCCTGATCTTTTCCTCGATGGTGATGGTGTTTTTTGCTTTATTTTATATATATTATATCTTATATATTTTTAATTTATTTTCTTTTTTTTTCTAAGATTTCCTTCAACAAGGAGTATTTTGTAGATCAACACTATAAAAGTCCACTTCATAAAAAAAATTCTCCACAATATTATTCTGTGGTTTGCGCGACATCAGAAAAGATCTGTCGACTTTTCTCTAAACTTAATTCGTTTGGTCACAAACGGGCACTGAATTAAATTCTGTATCTTCGCTGTTGCTTGGGAATAAAATAGGCTTTAGTAGGCGAATTATAAAAAATAAAGTAGTATAGAAGATACGTGAAAGCACAATCTGTTTGCGCAAAACATCTAACACCTTAATATTCAGGGAACTACGTTATACTTTGTTTTTGACAATTTTAAATTCTAAAAGACAACAAATGTTTCGACGCTTATATTGCCCTTCTTGTAACATGAACCAGGCTCCATGCTCTTTAAAAACACACAACACTGTTACCTTATAAAACTTTCGGCAGAATAAAAGATCTTTGAAACACATCGGAACTATAACGATGCTATAAAACTTTCCCGTCTTGTATCTACTTATATAAAATGAAAGTTTTGGTAATTTCTAGCGATTCTTCGGTGCGGTCTGACAGGAATGTTGTACCTACAATGTTGTATTATTTAGATATTCATATTACAATTTAGTCAACCGACAATTTTGAAGGTTAAAATCGAACAGAATTTAATGTGTAATTCCTTATGCTTTTATTATTTTATTTACTTAATCAAGGTCATTTATAAATTCCACTTCATAGTTCTCTGTTATTAGTTCTGACGGAATGGAGACTAAGAGAAGAGGGAACTCAAAACTTTGTTGCCAACTTTTCTATTATAATGGATCTCAAACTGCAGAAAGAGGACCGCTCGTAGACTGCATAATTAAAAAAAGTAACTGACAGAAGTGACAGATTGTCATGAGTAATGGAAAAAGCAGAGAAGAACAAAATTATTCATAGTCATTTATTTCTATTAAAGTTATAATATAAGTAAGAGAGAGTAAGTAACGTTCCTCATTGCTGAAAATTATGTAAATTTTTCAAAAGTTTGACGAAGAAAGTTTGTCTCGAGATTTTGTGGAATTTTCTCTCGGGCTCCAAATTCCTCTAAAAAAATAATTATAAATGCTCGAATTTCCAAAACATATTAACATGACCCTAAAATGGACCTTTACGACGTAGTTGGACCTGGCCTGGACCGACACTATATGAGGCGTTAAGAACCAGAATGAACCATCCCCATTTCAAGTTGTATATGGAGTTATTGCAAGTTCTAAGTTATCACTTTTTTATTTTTTTTTCCGACAGATAAATCATATTATAGTGTCCGGATTTTAATTAAACATTTACAGTTAGGTTTATCAGTATAGAATAAGCAAAAAATAATAATAATAATAATAATTCTCGCCTTCACAATACTCCAAACTAGGAGTACCCCAGAAGCAACCACATGCTTGTGCGGAGGAGGGGGGCAATTACTATTATTTTGTCTTCGTTGCCATTTGCGGCTAGGGCCGACTTTTTTCCCGATAGAACTAGGATAGCATTGGCTCAAGTACTACGGAAAACCCTAAAAAACCGTAGTAATCCCAGTTAGTGTAGACAATTAGTAAATCACACGGATAAAGCTATTTAGGAGCAATACCGTGAACCCACATTTGTCCAGCGCTCTTGGCCATAGCGGTGTTTTTCTTTAAAGACATGTGCATGCGCCTGCCTCGAACCAAGGTCGATCGAAGGCAGAAAAACAAAAAACGTAGATATTTTCAACATTTTCTTAAATTTAGTGTGGGTTAGTCCGTTTTGGTTCTTAGGATATATTTTATTTATTTTTTGATGATTTTTATGAAAAAATACAAATAATTTATTCAAAATCAATTTCTCTAACGGGTACGTCGTTCTGAAGAGCGTATTAGAACAATTAAGATCTTCATAAAAGCTGTGATAGATGGGTGGAATGAATTCTTTCAACTGCAGCAGATTCTTCTTTTTCTCTGTAGTAGTACTATATTGAATAGTTGACAGCTGTACTCATTTTAATAGACCGAACACACCGCAACGAATTTGAATTTCCACCAATGTCACAGCGGACTAAGCTGCATAGTGCATTATGACATGAAGGTTGAACTGCAATGTATTTAAATTTCCATCAATGCCAAAGTGGACTAAGCTGCATAGTTCGTTATGGCATGAAGATTTTGTTATTCTAATCCATGTGGACCATCCTCTGTGGTGCTGCCATCTGTAGTAGAGTAGCTAAGGCTCATTTGGTCCGCTTTCGCATGAAAGATTGGATGTTTTACTACATAAAACAGTGCTTAGTTGGATGTCAAGAATTTTGTGGGATGGTCCGCTATCGTTCTCAACGCCTCATATTAATACAGTGTTGGTCCATGTTCCAGGTTGGACCCTTTGCGTCCTTTACAGTAATGCCATGATACAAAATTTCATCAAAATCATGCTGGGCGTTGCAAACCTATAGGTAACACATCACATAATGCATTTTAAAATTAAAACTTTTGGGCCGGATTACGTCCAAACGAAGCAACTTTGCATTAAGGTAAGTTTATAGCAAAATCGATTTTCAAATCGAAACATCGTAGGAAATGCTTGAGTGTAATGATATGAAAAGAAACAGAATGTGTTATTTGTTTCCAACGAAAGCCAGTAGCAAGCTTCGCACACACACCCACACACTAATAACTCCTCTCCCGAACACAATCAACATAATTTGTGGCCTAAATCCCCGTCAACAATGAGCGGTTTGTCACGCGACTTGGCAATACCCCGGCTGCGATCCAAACGTTTTTTTTTTTATTGTGGCCGCAGCTGCTAGATAGCCGGGATTCAGCTATTAAACCGGCGACGAAACATCCGTCCCCGATTTTTATACCTCGTCGATATTCGCTTCAATTGTTTACGTTTACTTTTGCACTTTTCAACGTGGGCGCCAGCTTCGTGGCATTAAGTTGAGAATAAATTGGGTGGAATTTGGCAGTTTAGAATACTCGTTTCAATTTAGCTGGAAAAATTGCATCCTATTTGTTAAATTATCATTCCAATGTTTCAGTACCAATCACCGTCACTTATTGTTTCCAATATGGGCGAGTGATCAACAGCCATTATTATGCGAGTAGAATACTTCACTTTGTTTACGACAAATAATTTTAGCTCCGCTTTTTGTCGTAAGTACAACATCGTACTGCAAGTCGAAGGTATTTGAATCTAATATTGAAAATTATTATTAAGGAAACATGTGTATAATGAACATTTAATATATTTAAGTTGCATGTAATTATCATTATCTACATTTTACCAAAAATACGTAGGTATATCACCTGCTTTTAACTGAAATTACTGGTGGCCATAATTGAAGCATGAAGAGACAAATGGATGGAAAGAAAGTAGGTATCAAAGATCTAATACAACGGTGCATCCTAACCATAAACATTTTATTATCATTTTTACAACAGAATTCCCATTCTACGTAGTTCAATTTAAGACTTGTAAACGACCCTACTACATATAATTTGAAATTGCCAATTTGCGCTTTTTGTAAAAGGAACCGCAGTGTACTGGCTCATAATAGCAACATAGCGAGAGTTGTAAACAGCTTATTACGTACGAGTGGAAAAGTTGCGCACGAGCCGCGCAGCGGCGAGTGCTGTAATTCCACGAGTATGTAATAAGCTTACAACTCGAGTTTTGTAATATAATTTTTCTTCGACGAAAGAAAAACTATTATAATAGATAAACTATACTTCTGATTATCTGACAGGCAACAATTAGTATGTTGGTTAGTTGGTATGGTGACGCAGATGCCGAGCTAACAAGGCACCCGTGATAATTGCGTTTTAATTAAGAACAGATACGTATTTTTTTTATTACGTATCAGTCATTACGTTTCAGTCATTACGTATCAATGTTCGTAACAATGAAGTTACTTATAACCTGAACCGTCACTTAATAGGTATGTTACTAGCATCCTTGTTTACCTTGTTTACCCCCAAAATCTGCCTGGTCATATTTACAATATTGTTTGCTAAATTTGTCTGACTATTTTACCGATCTTTGCTATATCTCCAAAAGTATTTTCAACCATTAGTTTGCAGATTGTTCATTGGCATAAGTTTTAAAATAATTTCGAGTTAGACGCTTATGGATCTAGCTTATTTTAATCTACGTCACATCATGGATGATTTTTACTTCAAACTGGACCAACACTATTGTCAGTCCAGCTTCAAATTATGTTAGATGCCATTTCTAAGTTTCTCGGGTCGACTCTGTTCTCTACTTATAGTTATACAGGGATCAGGGACTCTATCTCTAGCTATACAAATACGAACAGTACAGTAACAAATAATGACTACGTTTATCTCGTGACAACTCGATCGGATTGAAATGGATCCGATCGAGTTATGTCAAATCTTTTATAATTTTACGGTTTTCAATCCTCTCTAGGGACATTAACTTATTATACTTATTCCACTGTTGGTTGGTGCACATTCTGGCCAACTTCTGTTTGGAAATAACGGCTTGACTTGAAATTTTAAATATGATTGAATTTCAATCTGTATAGTTTACGCCGTCTATTTGAGTCCGCTCCAGTGAATTGAAACCTCTCTCAATCGGATCGAACGCGTCGAGATAAACGTATTGATTGATGATTGATTTATGACAGACTATCATTATAGCAGATGCTCCAACCTATATCGGGTCCTTTTATTGGGAATCAATCATCGTCCAGAAATGTAACTCATGTTAAACCAACATGATTTTCCAAAAAAACTACAAACATGTGCTCGATCATTTTGCGCCGAGGAATATCATCACTGGTATTAGGCAAAACTTAACATATTCGACTTTTTGAAAAAAAAGGCACCGTTCGATATCAAATATACCTATTCGCTTTTATTCAAAATCTGTAAGGAATTGGGTTAAACAAATTATGTTAGTCATCTAATCGAGGCGAAAAGCAAACACCATAACGTGAAGCCGTTTTTTAGAAGACCGTGCCCGAAAATTTTGTGTTTAATTCTGCTCCCCCTCTTCACCAACAATTCTTCCAATTATTTCCCAGATTCCTGCTGTACAGCATCATCCGCCCGCTGACCATCGGCCTCATCCAGTTGGCTAGCGACTACTTCTTCAAACCATTCTTGGCGACCGTGTTCAACGGGGTGGTGCAGCCGCCCTTGATCTTCCTCTACAACGTGGCGACGTCGATAAGGGACCTCTGCGACCCCATCGCCGAGGCGCTCGGCTACTTCCTGGGCGAGATAGCGCAGCTATTCAGAGCCTGCAGGCTGGTGGAGGTGAATAGAGACTGCCACGCTGAGAAAAGTTGTCGCGGAGAAAAGTGTAGGAATTGCAGCAATAGAAGGAATGCGGCATGTTGAGGGACATTTTGTACATTATATAGGTACAGAAGTGTTCATGAGTTATGTCTCTAGAATTCCAGCGTTTGTATTTTCCTTGGTGACGGGCTAGCGCTGGGTCTTAGAGCCTGCCATTAATGAGGGTTCTAATTGTTTTAGCTGCAGTCCGGTAAAAACAGAAGCTAAAAGGTTCTGGAGGCAAGATAAATGAAGGCGCCTGTACATAATGTAGGTCGAAAAGTTAATTTTCTCTGCTCTTTTATCTCCGACAGAAAATTGACGTTCGGATAGAGAGTAAAATGGCCAAAGCAGGAACATTCTTAAAATGCTTAAAAATCGCTGCGTGATGAGATATGAGTGACCAACACTGGCTGTCAAATATGACACATGCGTATGAGCAACAACAAAAATAACAAGGTCGTTTGTCAGATTTGACAGTAGCTCATATTTTTCCCATTTCCTCTTATAACCATGTACTTATTTACATTTATATTTATATAAGACAAACTGCGTTTACACCCTTATATACTTTTACTTATATTTGAAACATATATTTTATAAAGAATACGATTTTTTATTTTAGACATATTTCTTCTAACCAAATTTCGTGTTCCATCTTAGGAGCTATATTGCGACTATTAGAAAAAATTATATAGTCACTGATTATATATATTGTTGAAAAGCCCTTTTTGAGCAGTTGAGGATTGTGATAATATTGCCTATAATATACGGGGTGCATTAAAAAAAAACACAAGTATGGTTTGCCACATTTAAGTGGCACACGCTGTATTATTCTTCACGTAATGGTTAAAAAGTACATTTTCTATCTACAACTTATTTAATTAATATGTTTTTCTAGGTAAAAAAAATAAAAAGTTAAGGGGTAAAAAATAACTCTGAAAAATTGTACCTACATGTAACAAAGTGTTATAAGATAAGGTATAATCAGCACTTTAACAGCTTACTAGGCATACGCATTTAGCTAGCGAAGCTATACAGGGTGTTAATAAAGTAAGTCACAAAATTTCAAGGAAAGATTCCAAGGTCGATTTTAAGAAATACAGGGTGTTGAAATTTCCAGAAGAATATCAAAAAAATAAATGACTTTTCTTTAAATGAATAAATCTAAGCAAAACGTGGTAGTCGCTAGGCTATTTCTTAGCATGTAAGAAATCTAATAGTCTAAGTTGTTATAACTGATTCCAATATATCTAATTATGTTTTTTCACACTGGTAAAATAACTTTATAAATTCGACCAAAAAAATCAAGTTTGCCTTGAAAACCCAATAGATAGTGAAAAGAGGACTTTTGTAGAAAATTTTTATGATTTATCCAAAAATGTAAAAAAACTTGTTACATTACGCAGGGCCGGACTATTTTTTCCAAATTAAGTAACGTCGATCGATTTGTTAATTTGCAGAAAAGTTATTAAAAATTTTCAATATATTTCTGGAAAGTTCAACACCCTGTTTCTCAAAAAGGAGGCCCTTATGAACTCTGTTCTTAAAATAGACCCAGGAATATTTCCTTGACATTCTGTGACTTTATTAACACCTTGTAATAGGTCTGTGCTTGTGCTACTAGCTGAATTTATGACTGTCCATGCAAATCTATTTTCTTATCTTTCATTTTTATATTAATATTGGAATTTGGCTACATAATACGAGTAATAAGTATTTTATCACTGAGAATATAAACTTATTTTTTGTTGTTGTTTACCTCCTTGAATTTGTCGAAATACTAATAATTGCAAAATTATAACGTTTCTTGCATTGCCTAAAAATTATTATGAAAGTATTATTTGTGATAATTTGATTGTTGTAATAAACAATTAAGTAATATTGTTTCAAACGTTTTGTTATTACTACCCAGGACAACTATTTACTATTTCGAACTTTGAACTTTGTCCTCAAATATACCTATTTCTATGTTATGTGGTGCCATCTATAGTATTGCGTGGCAGACTTAATTTCGTAACGAATAAAATCGAAAGACTTCAGCGCCCTCTTAACCTGAGTAGGTGAATTATCTTTGCAGAGAAAATCGATAAAACAGCAGGAGTTATTCCTGAAACTTCAAACCAGAAAACTGCATTATTTTTCGTGTCTGCTGTTTCCTGTTTAAAATACACAATTATTAAATAATTAAAATCGTTGCAGCATTGAATGAGAATTCAGCGGTCTTTCTCTTTTAATGTTCATTTCCACGAGCAACCTTAGTGAAGCACCTAGAAACGTGAGAGCGCTGCAAAATTCCAAGTGTTTTGGCCTTGTGGTTACATTTTATATTTATTTCAAGTATATTGGGTGAGTATTTGCCACTTACCTTTTAGATATTAGTAACACGAGGAATAACAAAGGGGCGTAAAAATTTGTGTGCGTTTGTGCTGGATGTGGCTACTTAGCACATAACACAGTAGTTTTTTTTAACAAGTCCCTGTGGCGCAGAGGATAGCGCGTTGGACTTCTAATCCAAAGGTCGTGGGTTCGATCCCCGCCAGGGATGCATTTGCACTTTTTTATTCGATGACATTACATCGATTCTTATATGCAGGGTAACCCAGATTGGATCATAGCCGAACCCATTAGACAACAGAAGAGAGAGGACACCGCGCTGGCCTACCCGTGTATAGATTTTGTTACGTCGTTTTGAACGGCTGCCATTTTATATGTGGCAAACAAAGCGAGTACGTTGTAAGTGAAGTGAAGGAGAAAATATACTTTTACGATGGTGTATTGTTCAGCGTTTGGTTGCAAAGGCAGAAATTAAAAGCAAGAGCCCGGGATTTCGTTTCACAGGTAAATATTTAACAAGAAAGATTCCCTTAAACTTTATTATTCTCAATATAACTTCTCCAAATTCCTTCTACCTTTTAGTACGATAAAGTGCATTGTTTTGTTTGTAAAAAGGACCACTATAATTATTTTTTAACATCGTTTTTATTGAAAATTTCAGTTTCATAAAATATGGGTTGGTTTCCATGGGATGCATTATTTAGGTATTTTTTTAACTTTAGCACCGCACAATACGCTGCTTATTGATCGCTGGCGCTTAGACTGGGGTTTTCGCTTGTCAGCTTAGATTGCACGAACTGTAGAAATATATTTCAGCTCTTGACACTAGATTTACATTACACTACCTTTTCATTTTTAACATTTTTGTGATATTGGCTAAGAACGCGTTTCATGCTACGCCACTGGCCTGTCGTGCGGTGTGGCAGTCGGTAACATGGCCGCGGGCGCGTCCTCTCTCTTTCCTCGTCTAAGGCCGAACCAAACTCGTTGGACTACGGATGTTTTTGGAGGGTTTCTTCTATTATTAGACAAAAAGTAGCTAATAAGGTGTCCGCATCCTAATATTATCTCGATTCGTCTGGGAGATATAGGGCGTTTCTCGTTGTGTCGAGTTTCTTAAACGTCCCATAACTTATAAATTTTCGATTCCGGTAAAAACATTTTTAGTTTATTCTAATATTTGCTTTGGTTGTTGGTTTCAAAGAAAAAAAATTCTCAAATGTCAGAAATTTAAACCACAAAGAACCTTTTATACGAAAGCAGATTTTCAAATTTTTATAAGTTTAGTGCATTTTGAGTTTTAGTAGAAGCAGGCACTTTAATGAAGAATAAAGAAATTGAAAATATTTTTTCCATTTGTGGCAATATTTGTGGCGGACACTGTATCTCAAACAAAAGCTACTTTTTTAGAAAACGATCAAATATTGTAGGTATTGTTTTAGCAAAATCTGTGTTGTATAAATCTTTGGTTTTAGTATTATTATTATCATTGAGTAAAGAATATTAGTATATTATACACCTAGGTTGAGAAGTGAGCCATTATTTACCGAGCATTTTTATATCCTGAGGCGCGTAGCGCCGAAGGATATAATATGCGAGGTAAATAATGGCCTTCTCAACCGAAGTGTATATAGAATTTTTTTTACTACTAACATTGAAATATTGCCATATTTTAGTCATTTCTCGCTTTTTTCAAATACTTCAAAATATCAAGTAGCTTGGGAGTTCAGTTGTCAAGCTGATAAAATGACACTAATTTTTAAATGTCACATAGAAAATTTTTCATTATTTACGTAGGTATTTTTTTATTATCATTATTTACCTAGGTAGAGAAATATTACTTCTCATTAGAGGAATGAGGTAAATAATGGCGATTTCTCAGGTTAGTAGTAAAAAAAATATATTATATTCTATCCTTTACTCATTAGGTAATAATTGTTTAAAACTAGTATTAAGTCAAATTTTAAGCAGAGTCATGATGAATGTTTGTGTGTGTCAAGGTTACAGAAAATTGGTTCCTATCTTACCTGATACCGGCCAGATAAATAAATGTAAAATATTGCAACGCTTTGTTTAGACACATCTATTCACGAGCTGATCGCTCGATGTCGTCCGAAAACATCGAGAACATAGACGAAGTCCTGAAGGACTACCTGGATGGAGACATTGTGGAACAAACAACCACGAACCTAACAGAACCCGGTGAAAACTATTGCAGCGTCATTCTTAAGGTCGACCTAAAATTAAAGAATGAAAGTGGAGAAAAAGAGGAACATTTAGTGGCCAAAACTACGTCGCCGGATAGTGAATTTTTATTGACCTTGTTTGGAAAGGAATTGGATTTTTACGGACCGGCATATCAAGAAATTGAAAAGTTTGCGAAGAAGGAAGGCTGCGAAGATGACTTGAAGATATTTCCTCGATACCTTGGAGGAAGAAAAAGTTTGGAGGATCCGCATAACCTTGGTGCAGGGGCAGTTCTAGTGTTAGAGAATCTTAAGGTTCAAGGTAAATTGGCAAACCTTATTTTTTTCTTTTTCACGCAAAACTTTTGTTTTCAGGTTATGATACCGTTGACAGAAAGACCGGTTTCAACTTGGAACAATCGAAAGCAGTTCTCGAAGCTTTGTCAACCTTCCATTCTTTGGGCATTGCGATGAGGAGTAAAGAAAGGAAAAACTTCGACGGAAATGTCCTTCCGAATATTCCAAATTTGGCACCACCCCCACCAGACAACCCCGACGATCCCTCTCACTTAAAGGTTTTCAGAACATCAGTAAAATATCTTAGAGAAGCTGGCAAAGATCCTGAGGTACTTCAAAGAATGGAAAAGCTTTTGGAAGGGCAGTCAGTTTGGGGCACAAGAAGAAGTAGAGAGCCCTGGGTATCTTTCAGCCACAACGATTTCTGGGTTAACAATATGATGCTAAAACGAGACGAAAATGGGAAGATATCTGTAAAGATAGTAGACTTCCAAGCGATAAGTTGCAATTCTCCAGCTGCAGATTTGATATTTTTCCTGCTTACTAGTCTACACGAAAATATTATTAGAAACAGTTTTAACAACCTTATCAAATACTACTATGATTGCCTTATAAACAATCTGAAAAGGTTGCACGTCCCCAACTTGGAACAGTTTTCCTATAAAGGACTTTTCGATGAAATAAAAGAAGAAGTTATTGCAGGGGAGCTTGGTCACGCTTTAATATTTTTTGTGATTGTTTTACAAAATAAAGAAAATGTTGAAGTGCCCACCAGTGATAATTCACATATTGGCCTAATGTTTGGAAGAGATTTTTCCAAAGAGCATAAATCTAGGCTACTTTCTACTTTCGATGCGCTAGTTAATAATGGATGGATGTAGATAAATGCTATCTACCTACGTTGTTGTTGTAATTTAATTTATGTAATATTTTATGCCGCTAAGAGCATTCAATAAAATTTAATCAATGGTAAGAGTTATCCCAGGCAACATCAATTTAATCTTCATTCGGGCTATTATGAAAACTGGTACCGAACAATTAAAACCCAGACAAATAGAATAATTAAAGCAAAACGATTTTTTTATATCGTAATAATTGCATAGGTACCAAGGTAGTTGTTATCTAGTTATCCAAAAAGAATTATAAGAATATAAAGAATTATAAAAATATGTATATTTAGTGTAAGAACAACATGTTTATAATTTTATAGAATTCTGTACTTAGAAGAAACAACTTTGTAATGATAAAGTGCAGTGATAAACAATTTTTTATAATAGTGCTTATTGTAGATTTATATCGGGTTTCCATAATATGTATAAATTTTCGAGTTGTAAAGTTGTACAGAGTGCTGCATCAAAAACAGCCATAGCTGCTATAAGATTGCTATTTGTCATCTGATTTTAAAAATTCAAAACATATTAAATTGATTAAAAACTACACACAATACCCATATGTTTTAAATTTTGACCTAAGGAGAGGGTATTGGAGTGTTCTGTTTGTTTTCATCGGTAATAATTTAAAAAAATACACTTATATACATACACCTATGTATAGAGGTTTACAGGGGCCGCCTCTTAACGAAAGCTTTCAGGTCTGTAACTTTTAGCATTGTTAGCATTTAAAAAGTACACCCTGACAAAGTTTTTCATTGGCTTCCTTTGATATTTTATCCGTTTTTAGCAGGGACTCTTTAAAATAAGAGAGTCCCTGGTTTTAGCAAATTTTCTAAATTGCATGTAACGGTCAAAATATGTTTTTCGGTAAAATATTTAGACAAAAATTCCTGTGTTATTATATGTAAATATTTATTTTAATAGGTATTTCAATTATTTATGTTTATTCCTGGTGATCTTCTAGTACAGCTTCTGTGGTCACCTCTTCTATTTTAAACAATCATTATTTGTGCACGATGTAAATATCTGATAATTGAAAAAACTCGTATACAAAGTATCAGGTAATATTGGAGTATCTAATCTATTTTAAAATAAAATATTCCAGTGGGTACGTTCTCTATAATTCAAGTCCAATTACTGAGAAACTAATCAAGATTAATTTACTGCTCTGGTATTTACATTTTACAATTTAGTTGTACTTGTAGGTATGCATCAGCATCATGTGTGATAATAAGATTCGTGATCTAGATAAAGTAATTTTACCAAAATACTTAAACGATGGCAAGAAGATCATCAATTATGAAGTGGAGAGGCTTACAGCACCCGGGGAAAATTATGGATCACTAATGTTGAAAGTAGACATCACTATATCCAACCAAAATGGAGAAACGGAAATTTTGCATACAGTAGCTAAAATGGTACCCGACAATGAGTTGGTGCAAAAATTATTCAATACTCAAATATCGTTTAAGAAGGAACTAGAATTTTATAATACAGTAGTTCCTGTTTTGAAAGAATTTCAAAAAGGGGAAGGCGTCGAGAATATTATGAACTTTTTTCCAGAATTTTACGGAGGCAGAATAAGCTTAGATCCAAAATCCGATATAGTCGATTCGAATGCTATTGTACTTTTAGAAAATTTGAAAGTGAAAGGTTATGCTTGTGGTGATCGAGTTGTGGGGTTTAATTTTGAAACAGCTTGTTTCCTTCTGGAGGTAAATCTACAAATTTTATGAAATAAGTCTTCACAAAATCTATTTGCAGGATATGGCAATACTTCACGCAGTGCCAGTAGCGCTAAAATTGAAGAATCCAAAAGTTTTTGAAGACAAAATAATGCCCTATTTACAAAATGCTTCACCTATTTCCTCAATCCCAAAAGAGCTAATGGATAGCATGGTAAGGAAATAAAATAGATCTAACTTATGTCGTGATATTATTCCTTAGTTATTTAGATCAAAGATGTTCTACAAGTAGCTTGCGAAAATGAAGACTCTTTCCCTTATATTGAATCTTTAAGTTCCAAATTGACAGAAGTTTATGCCCTCACTACAAGCAATAAATTCGTTCGAGAATTATATGCAACGCTTACCCATTGTGATTATTGGGTCAACAACACAATGATCAAATTTAACAATGGCAAGGTCGTGCGAAATAAAATGGTAGCTAAAATTACCTAATGTCTATCCAAGTTACAGAGGCAGCGGATCAAAACATTGGCCATCACGTGACTTCTTCTCTTATTGGTCTGGCCGTCATAAAATGTCAAGTGTTTACGCGGCGAGCAGAATGCAGGGCCGGCTCTTCCCTCAGTCGAGTTTCCTGCATATTTTAGATCGGATCGCGAGCAGTATATTCTGTAAATTTATTTTGCTACTTAATTTAAGGAAATTTATAAAGATCCACGAAAGGTAAAAACACAATTTTTAGAACTTCTAAACGAATTAGTTCAGAATTAGGTACAAGCCACTTGGAATCTCATATTAGTCAGACCCTGGTAATCGATCGCAATGCGGTCACGTGACTTTGTTTATATCTACTGCCGCTGTAACTTGGATAGACTTTAATAACTTGATTTTTATCATCTATCAATTTTTTTAACTTTAGGTAGATTTTCAATTAACAGAATACAATTCCCCGGCAAGAGATGTTCTGTTTTTTGTGTTTGACAGCGTCCAAAATGACGTCGTTAAAGTAAGATACGACGATTTGTTGAAGGTATACCACGAGAAATTCATCAAAACGCTGACACTGTTTGGCGTGAACGCGCTACCATTTTCGTATGAAAGTTTCCTGGAAGAAATCGAATCGTCTATTAAGGAGGATGTTTTCCTGCAGATCTTTTGCATGCTGAGGCCCATTTTTGCACTGAAAGAGACCGGGAAGGATGTCGAGAATTTCAACGAGGACGATTTTAAGGCGGAAATCGAAGCCCCAGAGGCGCATAAAGAGAAAATTCGGTTTATTATCGAAGAATTTGCCAAGAGGAAATGGCTGTTGCCATCCGATTGATATTATTTAGTCAGTTTGATAGGAAATTCTGCAGAGTTCACAATCTATGATATTCTTATGGAGCACAAAGTTAACTAGATACGAAATAAATCACATGCCCCTTTGTAGACGCCAAATAAATGATAATAATATTCTCTAAATTATTTTTTAGTACAATAGAATAATTACACTTGTTGTAAATACTTATGATACAGACCGCAAATAAAGGACTAAATTAAATAATAGGAAATAGTCGGCAACAAAGACTTTTTTTTAAAATAGAATTATTTATATTTTAAATTTTCGAATACTTTTGTTTTCTGAATATTTATCGTTAAAATATTGTTCTCTAAACACAAGTTGTTGCATGGCTAGAGCGTGATACGCACGTGATCGGCTTGCTATAAAATCTGACCCGGCGGGCGAGTGCAGCGAGTCGATGTTTCTTACAGAGGTGTGTTGAGTTGCAAGTGGAAATTTATTTTTTTCCGATATAATTCTTTCGCTGTTTATTAATAATTGTTGGAGCTACGATTTGTATTAATAGTAGAAATTTGCAGGTAAGTGAATGACTAGGTGTGCCATAAAAGTTTGTTTTTAAAGTTCTTCATACTGGGGCATATTATTTTAATATTTTATATTACAAAATTCATAGAGATCGTCCTTAATGCGGCCCTGCCTCGTATTAGCCCTCAGAATTGTTCACGTGCTTCCATCGTGTAAATGTTTACGCGCCACTTGCATTTAGTTTGAATAGAGTGTAAGTGCTCTCGTTAAGAAGTTACTAGCACAGAAAATATACGCTACGCGGATAGCATATATTTTCTGTGGTTACTAGCAAATTAAGTTGTCCAGAGAGGTCTAAAGGTCTTGTCCAACGGCATTTCCACGAGAAAACGGAACTTACACCAAGTAGGAGGATGTTGGTTCCGGTTCCTATTTTTGTTTGTTCTCAGTCGACTCCTAAACCATTGCGCCATCATAAATTTTATTTATTTGTATAAGGAAAGTGTTTTTATTTGGAGGTGGAGGCAATATGGTGATGAAGATAGTTCGACAATATTTTTAGCTCGACAAATCAGCTCCTAATGTCAAACCTATAGATTTTTCCCCTACATCCCGGCGCATTCACCCATTTGTAGCGGTGGCATTATATTGTACTCTGGAAGATTCTCTGACATTGTAACAAGAAATTGGATTAGCTTTTGATTAAACTTGGTAAAAATTCAAATATATGTGGCAATAAAAGGGAACAACAGCACGTGGTGTCCCCAAGCGGTCACCCGTCCACGTACTAACCACGCCCAACGCTGCTTGACTTCAGGGCGCGGACGGGAGCTTAATTGCATTTTTTACAAGTCAAATAGAGGGTAGGTTTACTGGCTTGCTGTACAATAATTAAACAACATTTGTCTATATCCTTTTGCAGTTAGTTTACCTTAGGACTTTACGCGGGGAAAGCGTTAGAAAAACTCCATTGGCATTTTATACTCGACGACTTTGTGCATTAGAAATTAGATTTGCATACGATTCCCTTTCTAAAATGTCACAAGATGAGTTTATTAAAAGATTTACCAAATATGATGAGAAAATTTGGTAAAAATTCAAATCTGTAGCAAGCTACGAAAAAAAAAACCAAAAAGGAGGCAACAGCACGTGGTGTTCCCAAGCGGTCACCCATCCAAGTACTAACCACGCCCGACGCTGCTTGACTTCAGGGCGCGGACGGGAGCTTAATTGCATTTTTTACAAGTCAAATAGAGGGTAGGTTTACTGGCTTGCTGTACAATAATTAAACAACATTTGTCTATATCCTTTTGCAGTTAGTTTACCTTAGGACTTTACGCGGGGAAAGCGTTAGAAAAACTCCATTGTCATTTTATACTCGACGACTTTGTGCATTAGAAATTAGATTTGCATACGATTCCCTTTCTAAAATGTCACAAGATGAGTTTATTAAAAGATTTACCAAATATGATGAGAAAATTTGGTAAAAATTCAAATCTGTAGCAAGCTACGAAAAAAAAAACCAAAAAGGAGGCAACAGCACGTGGTGTTCCCAAGCGGTCACCCATCCAAGTACTAACCACGCCCGACGCTGCTTGACTTCAGGGCGCGGACGGGAGCTTAATTGCATTTTTTACAAGTCAAATAGAGGGTAGGTTTACTGGCTTGCTGTACAATAATTAAACAACATTTGTCTATATCCTTTTGCAGTTAGTTTACCTTAGGACTTTACGCGGGGAAAGCGTTAGAAAAACTCCATTGGCATTTTATACTCGACGACTTTGTGCATTAGAAATTAGATTTGCATACGATTCCCTTTCTAAAATGTCACAAGATGAGTTTATTAAAAGATTTACCAAATATGATGAGAAAATTTGGTAAAAATTCAAATCTGTAGCAAGCTACGAAAAAAAAAACCAAAAAGGAGGCAACAGCACGTGGTGTTCCCAAGCGGTCACCCATCCAAGTACTAACCACGCCCGACGCTGCTTGACTTCAGGGCGCGGACGGGAGCTTAATTGCATTTTTTACAAGTCAAATAGAGGGTAGGTTTACTGGCTTGCTGTACAATAATTAAACAACATTTGTCTATATCCTTTTGCAGTTAGTTTACCTTAGGACTTTACGCGGGGAAAGCGTTAGAAAAACTCCATTGTCATTTTATACTCGACGACTTTGTGCATTAGAAATTAGATTTGCATACGATTCCCTTTCTAAAATGTCACAAGATGAGTTTATTAAAAGATTTACCAAATATGATGAGAAAATTTGGTAAAAATTCAAATCTGTAGCAAGCTACGAAAAAAAAAAACCAAAAAGGAGGCAACAGCACGTGGTGTTCCCAAGCGGTCACCCATCCAAGTACTAACCACGCCCGACGCTGCTTGACTTCAGGGCGCGGACGGGAGCTTAATTGCATTTTTTACAAGTCAAATAGAGGGTAGGTTTACTGGCTTGCTGTACAATAATTAAACAACATTTGTCTATATCCTTTTGCAGTTAGTTTACCTTAGGACTTTACGCGGGGAAAGCGTTAGAAAAACTCCATTGTCATTTTATACTCGACGACTTTGTGCATTAGAAATTAGATTTGCATACGATTCCCTTTCTAAAATGTCACAAGATGAGTTTATTAAAAGATTTACCAAATATGATGAGAAAATTTGGTAAAAATTCAAATCTGTAGCAAGCTACGAAAAAAAAAACCAAAAAGGAGGCAACAGCACGTGGTGTTCCCAAGCGGTCACCCATCCAAGTACTAACCACGCCCAACGCTGCTTGACTTCAGGGCGCGGACGGGAGCTTAATTGCATTTTTTACAAGTCAAATAGAGGGTAGGTTTACTGGCTTGCTGTACAATAATTAAACAACATTTGTCTATATCCTTTTGCAGTTAGTTTACCTTAGGACTTTACGCGGGGAAAGCGTTAGAAAAACTCCATTGTCATTTTATACTCGACGACTTTGTGCATTAGAAATTAGATTTGCATACGATTCCCTTTCTAAAATGTCACAAGATGAGTTTATTAAAAGATTTACCAAATATGATGAGAAAATTTGGTAAAAATTCAAATCTGTAGCAAGCTACGAAAAAAAAAACCAAAAAGGAGGCAACAGCACGTGGTGTTCCCAAGCGGTCACCCATCCAAGTACTAACCACGCCCGACGCTGCTTGACTTCAGGGCGCGGACGGGAGCTTAATTGCATTTTTTACAAGTCAAATAGAGGGTAGGTTTACTGGCTTGCTGTACAATAATTAAACAACATTTGTCTATATCCTTTTGCAGTTAGTTTACCTTAGGACTTTACGCGGGGAAAGCGTTAGAAAAACTCCATTGGCATTTTATACTCGACGACTTTGTGCATTAGAAATTAGATTTGCATACGATTCCCTTTCTAAAATGTCACAAGATGAGTTTATTAAAAGATTTACCAAATATGATGAGAAAATTTGGTAAAAATTCAAATCTGTAGCAAGCTACGAAAAAAAAAAACCAAAAAGGAGGCAACAGCACGTGGTGTTCCCAAGCGGTCACCCATCCAAGTACTAACCACGCCCAACGCTGCTTGACTTCAGGGCGCGGACGGGAGCTTAATTGCATTTTTTACAAGTCAAATAGAGGGTAGGTTTACTGGCTTGCTGTACAATAATTAAACAACATTTGTCTATATCCTTTTGCAGTTAGTTTACCTTAGGACTTTACGCGGGGAAAGCGTTAGAAAAACTCCATTGTCATTTTATACTCGACGACTTTGTGCATTAGAAATTAGATTTGCATACGATTCCCTTTCTAAAATGTCACAAGATGAGTTTATTAAAAGATTTACCAAATATGATGAGAAAATTTGGTAAAAATTCAAATCTGTAGCAAGCTACGAAAAAAAAAACCAAAAAGGAGGCAACAGCACGTGGTGTTCCCAAGCGGTCACCCATCCAAGTACTAACCACGCCCGACGCTGCTTGACTTCAGGGCGCGGACGGGAGCTTAATTGCATTTTTTACAAGTCAAATAGAGGGTAGGTTTACTGGCTTGCTGTACAATAATTAAACAACATTTGTCTATATCCTTTTGCAGTTAGTTTACCTTAGGACTTTACGCGGGGAAAGCGTTAGAAAAACTCCATTGGCATTTTATACTCGACGACTTTGTGCATTAGAAATTAGATTTGCATACGATTCCCTTTCTAAAATGTCACAAGATGAGTTTATTAAAAGATTTACCAAATATGATGAGAAAATTTGGTAAAAATTCAAATCTGTAGCAAGCTACGAAAAAAAAAAACCAAAAAGGAGGCAACAGCACGTGGTGTTCCCAAGCGGTCACCCATCCAAGTACTAACCACGCCCGACGCTGCTTGACTTCAGGGCGCGGACGGGAGCTTAATTGCATTTTTTACAAGTCAAATAGAGGGTAGGTTTACTGGCTTGCTGTACAATAATTAAACAACATTTGTCTATATCCTTTTGCAGTTAGTTTACCTTAGGACTTTACGCGGGGAAAGCGTTAGAAAAACTCCATTGGCATTTTATACTCGACGACTTTGTGCATTAGAAATTAGATTTGCATACGATTCCCTTTCTAAAATGTCACAAGATGAGTTTATTAAAAGATTTACCAAATATGATGAGAAAATTTGGTAAAAATTCAAATCTGTAGCAAGCTACGAAAAAAAAAACCAAAAAGGAGGCAACAGCACGTGGTGTTCCCAAGCGGTCACCCATCCAAGTACTAACCACGCCCGACGCTGCTTGACTTCAGGGCGCGGACGGGAGCTTAATTGCATTTTTTACAAGTCAAATAGAGGGTAGGTTTACTGGCTTGCTGTACAATAATTAAACAACATTTGTCTATATCCTTTTGCAGTTAGTTTACCTTAGGACTTTACGCGGGGAAAGCGTTAGAAAAACTCCATTGGCATTTTATACTCGACGACTTTGTGCATTAGAAATTAGATTTGCATACGATTCCCTTTCTAAAATGTCACAAGATGAGTTTATTAAAAGATTTACCAAATATGATGAGAAAATTTGGTAAAAATTCAAATCTGTAGCAAGCTACGAAAAAAAAAACCAAAAAGGAGGCAACAGCACGTGGTGTTCCCAAGCGGTCACCCATCCAAGTACTAACCACGCCCGACGCTGCTTGACTTCAGGGCGCGGACGGGAGCTTAATTGCATTTTTTACAAGTCAAATAGAGGGTAGGTTTACTGGCTTGCTGTACAATAATTAAACAACATTTGTCTATATCCTTTTGCAGTTAGTTTACCTTAGGACTTTACGCGGGGAAAGCGTTAGAAAAACTCCATTGGCATTTTATACTCGACGACTTTGTGCATTAGAAATTAGATTTGCATACGATTCCCTTTCTAAAATGTCACAAGATGAGTTTATTAAAAGATTTACCAAATATGATGAGAAAATTTGGTAAAAATTCAAATCTGTAGCAAGCTACGAAAAAAAAAACCAAAAAGGAGGCAACAGCACGTGGTGTTCCCAAGCGGTCACCCATCCAAGTACTAACCACGCCCGACGCTGCTTGACTTCAGGGCGCGGACGGGAGCTTAATTGCATTTTTTACAAGTCAAATAGAGGGTAGGTTTACTGGCTTGCTGTACAATAATTAAACAACATTTGTCTATATCCTTTTGCAGTTAGTTTACCTTAGGACTTTACGCGGGGAAAGCGTTAGAAAAACTCCATTGGCATTTTATACTCGACGACTTTGTGCATTAGAAATTAGATTTGCATACGATTCCCTTTCTAAAATGTCACAAGATGAGTTTATTAAAAGATTTACCAAATATGATGAGAAAATTTGGTAAAAATTCAAATCTGTAGCAAGCTACGAAAAAAAAAACCAAAAAGGAGGCAACAGCACGTGGTGTTCCCAAGCGGTCACCCATCCAAGTACTAACCACGCCCGACGCTGCTTGACTTCAGGGCGCGGACGGGAGCTTAATTGCATTTTTTACAAGTCAAATAGAGGGTAGGTTTACTGGCTTGCTGTACAATAATTAAACAACATTTGTCTATATCCTTTTGCAGTTAGTTTACCTTAGGACTTTACGCGGGGAAAGCGTTAGAAAAACTCCATTGGCATTTTATACTCGACGACTTTGTGCATTAGAAATTAGATTTGCATACGATTCCCTTTCTAAAATGTCACAAGATGAGTTTATTAAAAGATTTACCAAATATGATGAGAAAATTTGGTAAAAATTCAAATCTGTAGCAAGCTACGAAAAAAAAAACCAAAAAGGAGGCAACAGCACGTGGTGTTCCCAAGCGGTCACCCATCCAAGTACTAACCACGCCCGACGCTGCTTGACTTCAGGGCGCGGACGGGAGCTTAATTGCATTTTTTACAAGTCAAATAGAGGGTAGGTTTACTGGCTTGCTGTACAATAATTAAACAACATTTGTCTATATCCTTTTGCAGTTAGTTTACCTTAGGACTTTACGCGGGGAAAGCGTTAGAAAAACTCCATTGGCATTTTATACTCGACGACTTTGTGCATTAGAAATTAGATTTGCATACGATTCCCTTTCTAAAATGTCACAAGATGAGTTTATTAAAAGATTTACCAAATATGATGAGAAAATTTGGTAAAAATTCAAATCTGTAGCAAGCTACGAAAAAAAAAACCAAAAAGGAGGCAACAGCACGTGGTGTTCCCAAGCGGTCACCCATCCAAGTACTAACCACGCCCGACGCTGCTTGACTTCAGGGCGCGGACGGGAGCTTAATTGCATTTTTTACAAGTCAAATAGAGGGTAGGTTTACTGGCTTGCTGTACAATAATTAAACAACATTTGTCTATATCCTTTTGCAGTTAGTTTACCTTAGGACTTTACGCGGGGAAAGCGTTAGAAAAACTCCATTGGCATTTTATACTCGACGACTTTGTGCATTAGAAATTAGATTTGCATACGATTCCCTTTCTAAAATGTCACAAGATGAGTTTATTAAAAGATTTACCAAATATGATGAGAAAATTTGGTAAAAATTCAAATCTGTAGCAAGCTACGAAAAAAAAAACCAAAAAGGAGGCAACAGCACGTGGTGTTCCCAAGCGGTCACCCATCCAAGTACTAACCACGCCCGACGCTGCTTGACTTCAGGGCGCGGACGGGAGCTTAATTGCATTTTTTACAAGTCAAATAGAGGGTAGGTTTACTGGCTTGCTGTACAATAATTAAACAACATTTGTCTATATCCTTTTGCAGTTAGTTTACCTTAGGACTTTACGCGGGGAAAGCGTTAGAAAAACTCCATTGGCATTTTATACTCGACGACTTTGTGCATTAGAAATTAGATTTGCATACGATTCCCTTTCTAAAATGTCACAAGATGAGTTTATTAAAAGATTTACCAAATATGATGAGAAAATTTGGTAAAAATTCAAATCTGTAGCAAGCTACGAAAAAAAAAAACCAAAAAGGAGGCAACAGCACGTGGTGTTCCCAAGCGGTCACCCATCCAAGTACTAACCACGCCCGACGCTGCTTGACTTCAGGGCGCGGACGGGAGCTTAATTGCATTTTTTACAAGTCAAATAGAGGGTAGGTTTACTGGCTTGCTGTACAATAATTAAACAACATTTGTCTATATCCTTTTGCAGTTAGTTTACCTTAGGACTTTACGCGGGGAAAGCGTTAGAAAAACTCCATTGGCATTTTATACTCGACGACTTTGTGCATTAGAAATTAGATTTGCATACGATTCCCTTTCTAAAATGTCACAAGATGAGTTTATTAAAAGATTTACCAAATATGATGAGAAAATTTGGTAAAAATTCAAATCTGTAGCAAGCTACGAAAAAAAAAAAACCAAAAAGGAGGCAACAGCACGTGGTGTTCCCAAGCGGTCACCCATCCAAGTACTAACCACGCCCGACGCTGCTTGACTTCAGGGCGCGGACGGGAGCTTAATTGCATTTTTTACAAGTCAAATAGAGGGTAGGTTTACTGGCTTGCTGTACAATAATTAAACAACATTTGTCTATATCCTTTTGCAGTTAGTTTACCTTAGGACTTTACGCGGGGAAAGCGTTAGAAAAACTCCATTGGCATTTTATACTCGACGACTTTGTGCATTAGAAATTAGATTTGCATACGATTCCCTTTCTAAAATGTCACAAGATGAGTTTATTAAAAGATTTACCAAATATGATGAGAAAATTTGGTAAAAATTCAAATCTGTAGCAAGCTACGAAAAAAAAAACCAAAAAGGAGGCAACAGCACGTGGTGTTCCCAAGCGGTCACCCATCCAAGTACTAACCACGCCCGACGCTGCTTGACTTCAGGGCGCGGACGGGAGCTTAATTGCATTTTTTACAAGTCAAATAGAGGGTAGGTTTACTGGCTTGCTGTACAATAATTAAACAACATTTGTCTATATCCTTTTGCAGTTAGTTTACCTTAGGACTTTACGCGGGGAAAGCGTTAGAAAAACTCCATTGGCATTTTATACTCGACGACTTTGTGCATTAGAAATTAGATTTGCATACGATTCCCTTTCTAAAATGTCACAAGATGAGTTTATTAAAAGATTTACCAAATATGATGAGAAAATTTGGTAAAAATTCAAATCTGTAGCAAGCTACGAAAAAAAAAACCAAAAAGGAGGCAACAGCACGTGGTGTTCCCAAGCGGTCACCCATCCAAGTACTAACCACGCCCGACGCTGCTTGACTTCAGGGCGCGGACGGGAGCTTAATTGCATTTTTTACAAGTCAAATAGAGGGTAGGTTTACTGGCTTGCTGTACAATAATTAAACAACATTTGTCTATATCCTTTTGCAGTTAGTTTACCTTAGGACTTTACGCGGGGAAAGCGTTAGAAAAACTCCATTGGCATTTTATACTCGACGACTTTGTGCATTAGAAATTAGATTTGCATACGATTCCCTTTCTAAAATGTCACAAGATGAGTTTATTAAAAGATTTAAAGCCTATTCATTTAATTTATACCCTGACGTCATCGATACCAGCATAACAGCGTTGCCAAACTTTATGACAAATTGCAAATACGAAGACTTCAGCTGCCGCAATATTTGACTTTTAAACCATTTACAGGTTAGTTAATGTACACTGTGTTTTCTTAATATGAAACCTTAATAGGCCATGTGAATAAAAATGAGGAAAAGCTTAATACCACAGCTATTCTGTGTTAATAGGTACTTAAAAATTAAAAAAAAAATGAAAAAAATTCACTATTTCCGAATAATTAATTTAAAAAATTTTTTGGACCATCTGATGCGCCTTTATGTAAAAATAAAGCAGTGGAAATTTACAAAGAAAATATTTCCCTTAATTCAAAATCTTGGAAAATCCATGTTTCTTCCAAGTAAACAAACTCTCGTGTTTCTTCTCTTTTTGCTTGCATATGATTTCTTAAAAATTTAATACGTTTTATAGCAATATTATAGGCACCTCCATAAAGTCCACGTCGAGGATCATCTTTGCGGTACTTAAATCCAATGTTCCTCAATATTTTCCATAAAGATGTTCTACCACCATGAAAAATATCTCTTTCTTCTAATTTCGCTTTTGGGGCGTTCACTGTAAAGTGCTTTTCTAAAAGAATAATTATAAAATTAGACGCATATTGGGGCAAATTGGCAAAATTCTTTAACATACTGTCCTATATACATTTCATATACCACATTTCGGATTGCTGTCTGTTCGAAATCATCAATGTTGACTAGGTACAGGTTTTTTCTTTCTTTCCTTGCAGTTCGAGTAGCTGGTCCTTTTGAAATAATTGTTTTGACCGTGTCAAAACTAATTCCTAGAGCTGCTGCAACCCTCTTAAACAGAAACAAAAATATGATTTTTTAGAAATTATCGAAATTTATATCAGTGAAATAAAATAAAAAGTACTTACATCTTTTACAGCACAAAGCGGAAGCAGCGGACCTCCGTTTTCCCTTTCCCTCTCAAAATATTCGCTCAAAGCACGCACCATACCCTGCGCGCGTTTATCAAGATTTTGAGAACCTATCTTGCGCGGCATTTTTAAAATTAAATGACAAACTGTGTCAAAATTTTAACGAAAAATTTGAATATTATTATTGCAACCCAGCCCTATTATGCCAACATGACAGATGAAAATTAACTATTATTTGTGTGGCATTTTTGTAGTGTCACTAGAATTTATATTGGCAGCAAAAAACACCAAACGATGACGTCAGGGTATAAATTAAATGAATAGGCTTTACCAAATATGATGAGAAAATTTGGTAAAAATTCAAATCTGTAGCAAGCTACGAAAAAAAAAACCAAAAAGGAGGCAACAGCACGTGGTGTTCCCAAGCGGTCACCCATCCAAGTACTAACCACGCCCAACGCTGCTTGACTTCAGCGATCAGACGGGAGCTGGTACATTACAGCGTGGTATGGCCGTTGCCGAGAGAAATATTACTCTGCGAGTTTGATAAACAGAAGTGGGAATTACTGGTAGGCATTTCTAGAAAATTGTCGCTAAAAACACTACTTATTAGTATTTCTATAGGTTCACGTTTGAGGTTTTTAGGTTTTGTCGTCGATGGAAGAATCCTCAATCAACGGTTTTGTGTGTCTCTAAGATCTTTCTAGAAATGTTTAAAATATTTTCCTCTTATAATTTCTCTTTTCTAGTGAATTTATGTGTATCGAAAATGTAGTCTCCCGGCAACCCCCAATTTTTAGTAATAATGTTACCTCAACCTTCAACTTATTATTGACAATTTCCGAATGTCAAAATCGCACAGTATAAAATTTATCGGCAACGGCCATACCACCATACCACGCTATAATGTACCAGCTCCCGTCTGATCGGTGAAGTCAAGCAGCGTTGGGCGTGGTTAGTACTTGGATGGGTGACCGCTTGGGAACACCACGTGCTGTTGCCTCCTTTTTGCTTTTTTTTCATAAATTGCTACAGATTTGAATTTTTACCAAATTTTCTCTTCATACCTACGCTATTTGATAAATCTTTTAATAAACTCTTCTTGAAACTTGAAACACTTGAGAAACGAAATCATAGCCAAATCCAATATCGGAAATATCTCAGTAGTGCTACTGAATTTTCATCTTCGAGTGAACTTATTGCCAGTGATTATATTTAGTTTGCTTTTAATCTGAAAAAAAAAATTATTTTTTTAAAGCAGATGTTTGTGATTAGAATTAACTAACAAAACTAAGTACATATTCAAACTCAAAGGAGCTTCCTTTTTTTGTAAATCGATCCGCAGACACGCTGTATAAAAATGAGTTCATGGACTATTTAACTTCATTGATCCTGTTGCCTCTCTTTTTCCTTTTTTTCATAAATTGCTACAGATTTATTGAATTTTTACCAAAGTTTCTCTTCATACCTATTTGATAAATTTTTTAATACTCTTCTTGGAACACATGAGAAAGGAAATCATAGCCAAATACAATATCTCAGTATAGTAGTATTGAATTTTCATCTTCGAGTGTACTTAGTGCCAGTGATTATATTTAGTTTGCTTTTATTCTGAAAAATTGAAGTAGTTTTTATCATTTTTTAAAGCAGATGTTTGTGATTCAAATTAACTAACAAAACCAAGTATTTAAATTCAAACTCAAACAAAGGATCTTCCTTTTTGTAAACCGATCCGCGGATGGGTAAAATGAGTTCATGGACTGCATTGCTCATTGCTTTTATGTAACGATACATAAGTCCTATAGAGAAAGACATATTAAGGCCAGCCAAGTAGGTATTTCCTGGGACATTAGACAACGGTGTACGATAAATTTAAGTTACGAAACTTGTCACCTGAGACCGGCCCCTGCATTACCTAAAAATCAATGCAGACCACTGGTTCAGACACGTGAATCCATCCTTTGGGAATAACATTTTTCCGGATTTCTTCGCTAAGCGTATTGCCATCCAGGCAACGCTTGATCAATCCTGAATTTATTGAGCGAAAGGCTACTCTTTCGGGTAAATCTGGAACTTACGTTTTGCGATAAGCTATTATAGGTACGTTGTGCAGGTGGGTCGGCGAGTTATTTTTGCAAGCACGCCAGCTATTTTGAGGATTAATAGTCTAGAGTCTAGAGGCCAGGGAGATTTGCATGGAAGTTAAACAGTAAACGTCTTTTTATGAAATTTGCATGGAAGTTAAACAGTAAACGTCTTTTATGAAATTGAATTTAAAAAACAATATAACTCTTATCGCACGGGATTTAGGGATAAAATTATACAGTGACCTGCAGAAAGTTGTACACAAATGGAAAATTTTTTTATTATTAATTTCTCAGAAAATTTTATTCTTGATAAAAGTTGGCGCATCATTTTAAACTCAAAACGCACATATTAAAATTTAAATATCTCTTTTTGGATACGAGGTAGATTCAAAAATGTCAAAATAACTCAAGAGTAAAGTACCCTTATTTTTTAAAATACGGTAAAAAGTTACTTACAAAAGTTGTTTGGAATCAAACTTGGATGTCAGATTTAAAGTTACAGCCACCTAGTCAAAAAAGAAGAAATTTTCCTTTTTTGTATTTTTTTCGACCACCCTGTGTATTACAAAATACCCCAAGCGCAACTCATCATCGGATAACACATGAATTTGCTACTAAACTTTAATTTTGTTCGATTAGCACCTAGAAATTTAAATTAATCGAAATAAGAGTTTAAAAATATTGAATTTTTGTGTCCAAGTTTCTGCCGGTCCCTAAAGTTACCCCATAAGTACACTCAGCGACTCAGCGTTGTATAAAATGACTGATTTTACATTTCCCATACGACATATACAGGGTGTTACAAGAAAGTAGTTAAATCCATTAACCACAGATTCTTTAGGCTATCTACTTCAAAATGCAGTGTGTCAAAATTGCTAATATATAAAAAACGAATTTTATTAACATTTTTTTAGTTGTTTATCTGATGGTATGGGCAGCGTCCAGAGAGTATTCTCTAGACTTTGGTATGGGTCCGAAAAAAAAAAAATTCGAAAATTTCCGTTACTATCGGGTAAAACATATGGCAACGCGGCTTGTATTCCCTCCACAGTTAGGCAAACAACGAAAGAGCATTTTGCGGGCAGGAGCATTTGCTCCCTCGTAAACCGCATAGAGTGCTGGAGCATCCGTCATTAGTGGCTAATTTGAACTATAAAATGCGCATGCGCATGCATTTTGGGCCATATGTCAACTAGATATATAAATGCGCATGTGTAATGGGCGGCATTGTATATATTCATCTTTGGTTAATGATTTTACGGGCATCCTGTTAAAAAAAAACACAGTCCAGCAGTGCCCCAATTTTAATTTAAAAAAAGTGGAAAATTTTAGTTTGACGCGGATTATCTTACTATTTAATAGGTTTTATTGAGATATTAAAAGCATATATAGATTATTCTTTGTAATAATTTGTTTTCATTGTTATAAAAACTAAATACTTAATTATTTGACCTGTTATTACCCCGTATGGGTTACTGGTGAGGTTAATAAGAACCTGAAATTTAAATTTAAGTTTTGAAAAAAAAAAGAAATATATTTTTTACTGTATTAGTCCACTTTACCTGTTTTAATTTGTTCTGGTTCAAAAATGAAAGTTTGTGTGCTAGGATTTTTTGCGGACGTTTTCAACAATGACGCCCCTTTGTGTCAATGGATTGATCTACTTATCTGTAACACCCCGTAGATTAGAGCCGAATAAAAATGGGCCTACAGGAAATTTCTACCGGGGCCCTATGACGTGCGGTAAAAGGCAAAAGGAACTCACGGGAAATTCGATTATTGTCTGACCTCAGGGGTCGGCCCGGTCGCTCCCACTCTATAATCACGAAAATCCATTTTCTTTAATTTTGCTCCGCCGGGAAGTGACAAATTTTATTTGCTCGGCATTTTCGACGCCCCGGCCCCCGGCACTGCCACCTGGAAAAGTTATTTACATTGAAAGCTCGCCGGAGCAGGCGACGCTTTTTTTTCACCCCGGCGAAAAACAAAATTCAGGCGGCGCGGCGTCGGAACGGCAGGAAATTAGAGGATTTGCCAAATCAGAGTTTAGAGACGTAAATTTAGAGTTAATTCTGTTAATTTTAAAGGATATTCGTGTTCGTGCTTTTAACTGGGACCAAATTTAAAACTCCATATTAAAAACCTTCGGAAATAAGTGTATTATGCTATACACGGGAAGCCAAATTAAGTGTGTAGGTACCACTAGTAACTCAGTTATTATTAATATACAAAATTGGTTAACTAACGAGATTTTTTATGTGAATGGAAAAAAACCGACGAAAAAAGAACACTTCTTAAATGTAACCCCTTTTTATGAAAGATATTGTTTAATTTTTCCGAACATTTCGGTTTGGAATTGGCCGCAAAATTTCCCTAAAGACGAGACTGTTCAATTTTCATCCATCGGTCGACAACTAATTTTTTTATACACAACTAACGAAACATCCGTTTTCTTTGTTAAATAATCAATATACACATAGTTATGTTTACAATACAATAATAATTGTAACAATGTATATATGGAGTAAGGGATAATTTAAATTTTTGAATCGGCATTAAAGAGATGTTATAAAATGCTTAACTTCAGTACCTTGGTACAATAATGACTATTTCTCAACAGGAAAAGTTTTTTTGATAAATATTTCGACATGTCAACTTTTTTTTAAAAAGAGCATTTGTGTCGTCATCACTGTTTTCATACAATTCTTTAAAATTCCTAACTGCGCTGGGCGGAAAATAACAAAACCTATATGGGGGGTGGCAATTTTCGTGTGAACCTAATTTAAATAAAGTTGAGACGTAAAGGAATCTTGCTAACATTCTTATTATATTTGTTAAAGTAATTGTTTACCGACTCTTTTAGCGGGAATATTTTTTTAAGTCAAAGCACAGGAGCGAACTGCACTGATTTCGTTTCGTATCGCTAAAAAATTGCGTGTTCCTACTTTTTATCATTTAGGTACCTAATATTCAAAGCACTCAACTGAAAATGTTTTCCATTATTGTCAAAGTCAATATATAAATTTTTCCTGTTCCCTTCTCCGTAAGTAGACTTTACATACTCGCAGGCATGCTGCCAAGTGTAAGCATAGCCGAACGAGTAGTGTAAGCTAAATATGTTTGAGGTGCCCTGTCAGATTGGTTGCTAGGTGCAAAACTGGTTGCTAGGAACAAAAAGATATTGCATAGCGATCTTTACGTAAACAGGACCTGGGCGCTATGTTCTTTATAATTCGTTTTAAAATTGAAAGCTTGCTAGTTTATGTTGGTTGCAGTGAAAAGAATCGTAAGGAATATAGCGGTCCGTGGTTGTGGCTTTTCTATAAATATCGAATTCTAGCCTATTATTTGTTTTTATTATTAAGGTGTCTAAAAATGGTAATTGTCCGTTGTTTTCTAATTCGTAAGTGAACTTAATAGTAGAGAAACGACCATTCAACATTTTAAGAAAATCATCAATATTGGCACGTTTCAGCAAAAATGTCATTTAAACTTTCATATCTGTACCATATTCTTGGAAAATAATCTGATTCATGTTGTATAACCTGTCAATCAGGGTAGTTTTTTAACCGACTTCAAAAAAGGTTATCAATTCGGTTGTATTTTTTTATTTTTATATTTGTTACCTCAGAACTCCGTCATTTATAAACCGATTTGGACAATTCGTTTTTTATTTGAAAGGGTATACCTACAGAATGGTCCCATCTAAATTTGAAGAAAAAATTCCACCCCTAAGAGTGGACAAATAGGTGATGAAATTTAATATTGGACCGATTTCGACGATTCTCTTTTTATTAGAAAGGGATTACTTTAGGAGTGGCCCCATTTAAATTTGAAGAAAAAATTCCACCCGTAAGGGTATGGAAAATAGGGGATGAATTTAATATTGGACCGATTTCGATGACTCTTTCTTTATTGGTTTTAGGTGTGGTCCCATTTAAATTTATTTGGATGATTTGGACGATTCTTATTTTATTAGAAAGGGGTTACCTTAGGGGTGGTCACATTTAAATTTGAAGACAAAAATTTCAATCCTAAGGGTGGACAAGTTGGGGATGGAATTTAATATTGGACCCATTTCGATAATTCTTAATAATTCATTAAAATATAAGAAATAAAAAGAAATAACAAAAAAAATTAAAACCAACTTCAAAAATTTGCCCGTATGCACAGTGCACTAAAAATTAAAAAAAATATAACAAAAAATAACACCGACTTCACAAATTTGCCCGTATGCAACTAAAATTTTAGAAATATTTTTCTCTTTCTAAATATTATAAATATTATCTTTGGAGTCGGTGACAGTAAGTTATGATGTATGTAGGATATGATGTATTCATATCTAAATAGATTTAAATTCCTTGCCTTGACTGTCACCAAATTCAAAGATAACTCAATTTAGAAAGAGAAAAATATTTCTAAAATTTTAGTTGAAATGTGCATACGGGCAAATTTGTGAAATCGGTGTTATTTTGTGTTATTTTTTTTTTTTCAAATTTTTAGTGGAGTGTGCATACGGGCAAATTTTTGAAGTCGGTTTTAATTTTTTTGTTATTTTTATTGTTGTACCAATAAAGTTTTCAAATATTCAGCAGTAAGGAGTATAAAAAGATTTTGTAATAATACTTCTAAATAAATTATTTTATTTAAGATATTAATTGCTAAGAATCCTTTCCCGCATTTATAATCAAACGCGTATTTTCGTTACATATGATACGGTTTCGAAGCAGAGCCGGACCCCCCCTGCTTATTTGTTGTTATAATAAACACCATTAGCAAGTAATCCATCAACTGAAATAAACTACGGAAATTCTTGTCATTGTGAAAAAGTTCAGGTAATGGATCAAAGTGAAAATAACGCGAGGTAACTCGAGGTATTTTTAAAATTCACTTAGCGAAACTGCGGAATCGTTTTTCAGGGAGAGGCTTCACCACTCTTTACCCACGCTGGTTGTGCAGAATTGCCCCGAAGTGCGAATTAGGCCCAAACCGAGAAAGAAATACACCTGGAGGCAGAGAGGCGAGTAAGTTGCTTATTTGTCGATTTGGGACTTTTGCTTTTAATGGGTTTAACGTTTGTAGCGATGCTCTGACTTATATTTTGTCAGCGTTCTACGCCAAGATTTTGATTTTGCTCGGAATTGCTTTTCCGATTACAGATGCCATCGCCACAAGCGACTTTGATACGTTTGATGTACGTAAGATTTTCAGAACATTACGGTAGCCAAAAGATACTACTTTTGTTTTAAAAGATCACCAGTCTTGAGTCCATTATTTTCAGGGATTTTATGTGTACTTGTATGGTGGCAGTATATCCTTCTTAGTCTACATGTATTTCATCCAGGTGAAAAGTAACTCTCTTGCGGAAAGCTTAAAGCGTAATAAAAGTGAGTATCTATATGATTTAACACTATTTTTCTCTATAAAAAAATGCTTCTTTTAAGCTGCAATGGTTACAGTCAAACATTGTCGGATTTTTTTGTGGCGCAAACAAATCCATTTAGTTTTTAATTGGGTTTCCTGTTATTGAAGATTTATTCTCCGAAAGCTCAGAAAACAAAGGTGTTGAAATTATTTTTTGAGTTAAAGTTCTAACTTTCGTTCTTTTAATGTTAGGCATTTATGAGTTTTCCTGGCAACTTGAAAAAGTTGTTTTTTAATCAGTTTGCTTCAATTTTCTGTGGCGAAAAACCCAATTAAAACATTAATGGATGTGTATCATAGTCGTTGGAACTCGAAAAGCACGGTTTTGTTTAAGGTTATAAATTTTCGACATAGGTACAGGGTGACAAATGATGTTTGCTATTCATAAAGTTTGCACCAAATGGGAAAAATTTGTATTAATCTATTTTTCGATAATCTGATTTTGGGATATGTTGGTGCGTGTTTTGTTTACACTTTTGCGCCTAAAGAGGGTCGTGACGTCACAGCCCATGCCTGTCAAATTTGACATTTAAAATAAAAATTGGGGAAAATCACGTTTGCCTTGAAAATATCGGAAAAAGTTATTTAAAAAATGTGTTTGTATTGCACCATTGTACCCCTATGCAAATGTTTAGAAGGATATCACAAGGTTCGTTTTTTCTTAATTATTTCTCTTCAAATTGGTACTCCATATTTTTTTCCCGCAAATAACCGAAGAAACTTATTTAGTGGTTGCTCTCTTTTTAAATCATAACAATACAAATTAATTTCAATGAAAAGTTAAGGAGAAAAATGAGATTTTTTAAAATAGCTATTGTGTAAGAACGCAATCTTGGTGCAAAGACTCTTTAATTTTAAGATAAGTTTATTCCCTGGGCCAGTGTTGTAATATTTTTACATAAAATACATCCATATTTTGAAATCCAGTGAAACAAAATTATAAGGTACAGTTTTGTATCGAATTTTATGGATTCGGTTTCAATTCCAGGAATATCAAGTAAGAAAGACGAATATTCTGATGTCCTCCTGAAAATTTGCATAAGGTCACAATAATGCAATACAAACACATTTTCTTAATAACTTTTTCCGATATTTTCAAGGCAAACCTGATTTTTCCAATTTTTTTTATTTCAAATGTCAAATTTGACAGGCATGGGCGGTGACATCACGTCCCTCTTTAGGCGCAAAAGTGTAAACAAAATATGCCCCAACATATCCCAAAATCAGATTTTCAAAAAATAGAATATTACAAATTTTTCCAATTTGGTGCAAACTTTATGAATATCACTGTATATACTTTACAATTTAACATTACCATCAGTTTGAGCTTGTACAAGGATAGAAAAATGACGTATGCAAAATCCAAAAGAATAGTATATTGTTTAACAAGTTAAGCAATGAGACTTATTGCTTAACAAGTTGTATACACTTTATTTTGTGCACGACCTGCAATTTAAGTTTCAAATGATAACATTTGAAAACATTATTGGAAAAGTATCGACGCCAATATTATATTCGATATCAAAACTATTAAACTAAGGTAAAATCCATTCTAATTATTGTAATTCGTATACCTACTCATCAGTCTTCGCCAAAATTGAGATTATGTTTTTATTGTCAACACATGGATAATAAAATCTTAACTGGCGATTTACCCTTTAAATATCAAAAATATCGTTGTTGAGTTTTGTTTACATTAACAACTGCAATTAATAAAATATCTTAACAGTCAACTTTTAGCGCGCTGCCAATTTAGGAAATATAGTATGTAGATACTTTATTACTCCTTTAAATTTAGATGATGTGATTTTATGTTTCAGGATCATTTACTGATTCAGACGCCTTAAATACTGGAAATGGATCAAACCGTTCCTACATTCGCTATGGGAGTTTCTACTTTAGGATGGGGGTTACAGGTAAGAATTAAAACTTTCTTACAGGCCCAAAACTGAAAACTATTGTTTTAGGATTTGGTATTGGTTCGGTAATTTACTCCGTCTTGGAATTTAGTCAGTACTGGGAATTGGGTTCGGCGGAATATTGCGACAACACCTACAGGATCGTAAAGCCTTTATTTAGGATTGTTTTTGCCTTGATGCAGATTCTCTTTATATTTGCCTATAAAAATGTAATACCAATTAAATTGTTAGGTTTTTCGGGTTTGTAATAATCTTATTTTAGGCTTTGGACGAACCACAAAACAAGATTTTAGCAAAATTTGGACTCATGCACATGGTAGCAACAAATTTGTGTGAATGGTTGTTTGTCTTAGTTAATGAAACTCAACATGACATTTACAAATCTGCAAAGAGGAGACAGTTTAATGCCGCAAGGGATAACGTATCACTTTCTGTAGTAAGATCAGTAAGGACATCAATTACCACATGATGATACTTTTTTTTAAGGTAGATTCACAGTTTTTGAACTCGACTACTTTTCAAATTACCAAGAATTTTTATGAACACAAATTGAAATGCCTGAACACGAACATTTTGGAACCTCTGCTAGAGAAACTGGAACCATATTTGATACCTTGCACGGTAGAGTACAGCTTGTTGTGTGCTTGTATCTTAATTTTGATGTGGAAAGATTGCAGTGACGAAAAACATGGTACAAAGCAAAAACTATATAAATTCCCCTGATAAATATTCCTTATGTTTTAGACATCTCCCGAAAAATATCCAAAGAACAAGGAATCGAACCTCAAAGCGGCTGCAACGTAATCTACAGCAGAAGCCAAAGCTACTTCTCGGTGGACTGTGCTCAAGCCCACAAAGGTTTATTCGCTGGGATATTAGTTCTAGCTTTGACCATCATAAGTTTGATCATGTTCTTCGAATTGGTCACATACAAGAAATACAGAGATGTGGCGATTTTACAAGTGAACGTGTGGGAAGCCGTGCTTTTTTGGACCTCAACTGTCGCATGTGTCTTGTGCATTGCCTCACTGAGAGACGTTGGTATGAGAAAGCTGAAACGGGACCTAGAACTTGAACATTTGTTGCTGTTGGTCACTCAGTGCGGTGTGTTCATGTACTTCCTGTTCCAAATTATTGGCGGTATTATGATGGGGACAAGCAAAGGAACAGGGGGAATGATGAGGTAAAACACTTTTATCATTGAAAACTGAATACCTACATTGATGCCCTTTTTATAGGATCCTCACTCCATTCTCTGCCCTGGTCGAAAGTTCTTGCCAAACCGTCTTGGTTCTGGATGCCTGGCGGCGAAGATGTGCGAGTGAGGAGCAAATCAGGAAGAAACCCGGGAGGCAATTCATAACGTTCCTTCTGGTGGCGAACATAGCACTCTGGGTGGTGAACAGGTTGAAAAACAACAGGTCCGTTTCACATCCAAACCAGATGGATTTCTACGGGGTGTTAGCTTGGAATGTCATCACTCACGTGACGATGCCGTTGGTAGTTTCTTATAGGTTTCAGTCGACGGTTTGTTTTTATGAAATTTGGAAGCATGTTTATAAGATGAGGCCTAGAGATAAGCTCGTGGAGATGAGAGATCTGAAAGAAACCGACATGTGCCAATAAAAAGTTCTATGTATTTACCTAGGTTTTGTTATTATCATCAAACTCTAAATAATAGTGCTACTGAAATAGTCAATTTTTATATTTAAACCTACACATACTTAATGTAATTTCAAATAAGATAAGCGTTAATAAGAAAACTTTTTTCTGATATGCATAGAAGATTATTTGCGTGCGTTATCGTGTAAACCGCATAAACATTTTACAATCTATTTTGCATTTAACACTAGTATGATAAACTGTGGTTCCAATATTATCGTTTGACTTACAAATCTTCACATCTAAGAAAGAACACTGGTCATCTTTCTAAGCATAATAATTGTTCTAATAATAAATACATTTTTCATTCGGTAACAAATTGTACAATCAGTGGGCCTTTACAGAAAAGCATATCGGAAAGATTTTAATGTCCTTATTTGTGTTTCTAAATCTGTAAATCCTTAAAAATCCTTCAAATTCAGATTTCTCTAACTCTATTTTAAATCTAGCTTTTCTTAGTGTAGTAAATAATGATTTTAAATCAGCGATATGTTCCGTAAGGTACGTTGAAAATACTATAATGTCGTCCATATAAAGTAAACATATTTCCTTGTAACTTCCTAAGTACGTTGTCTACAACTCTCTGGAGAGTTGCAGGGGCATTTTTTAACATATTCATAGTGCCCATTTTCTACAGTGAAAGCGGTTTTTTTCTATTGAATTTTCGTGCATTTTGTAATAATAACTTCGGACATAACGTGAGCGTTACGTGGCAGAGCATCGGGCTAAGCGATGCAGACGGGATTTTGTCAAAGCCATCAGGTACAGTGGCAACTCGTTCGTATAATTCAGCTGTTTGCTTGTACATTACCTCGGGTGCCATCAAAGTGAAGATATGATTGATGTTCACGGGAAATCCAATTAAGGAAATCCGGTTTTGACTATCAATAGGCGAGCAGAGCATTTCCTCACCTGCGGCGCCCGCGACTGCTTTGCTCCAACTCACCGGGGCATGCCTAAACCCTATAGCCGATCATTTGTTAAAGCCTCAGAGAAATAACCAAGGATAGAGGGAGTAAGAACAAAAAGTAAACAAAGCCAACATCTTTTTGAATGATGCCGCTTACTCCATTGTTTACAGCATTTCATTTCAAAATAGAAGGGTTTAATAATGAGATTCAATGAAGGCACACCTCCCAAAACGCTAAATTAACAAATGTAGTTATTAATTTCTTGTTTGTAACAATTTTAAACTAAAACTAAATTGCAGTGTAATTATAGTATCTAATTATCACTTTAATAAAATCGTCACAGATACCTCAAACCGCCCGACATGGCAACGCTGCTTTTGCTGACGCGGACGCCGATTTGTTTTTTGTATGCCCAACATGTCAAGTTTTCCGATTGTTTACGTATGGATTTTTCCCGTTTTTAATTGTTTTTCTGTTAATTTAAAGGCTATTTATTAGTATTTAGGATATATAAACTGATTTTGTATACAATGGGACGCAGAAAGTGTGTGGTATGTGGCTAAATTAATATTTCTCAGGACATAACCTAGCTCAGGTAAACGTTGTACACACGGGCCTAATGTTTGTTTACTTCGGTAAATTTGCATAAGATGTTGGTTGACTACAAATGTATGTATTTTGAGGCTGTTGCTCCCTCTATCCTTGGTTATTTCTCTGAGGTTAAAGCCTATATTATCATAGAAGATTCTGCGCAAAAATGTAGATTTTTTAAACGACATTATTTGTTATTAAAATGTGACAAATAGGATAGAGCTAAGATGTAAAAGGCAAACAATCTTCGATTTGAAATTTCAGCTCCTGAGGTTTAGCCTTGCTTATTTTGAAACTAAATTGCGACATAATTTTTGTTTCGAAAAATCACGTATGCCTTTGAAATAAAAACCAATTTTTTCTCGCCAGTAAAGTGCCCATATTGTAGGCTATACGACAAAATGTTATTGGGGAAACTTAGGTTGAAAAACTAAGTAGATATTTCAAAGTAACTTCAAAAGCATAGACGTTCTTTGATTTTTCCTTTTTTTTAGAAAACTGCCTTTTCTGTAGCTTTTACGTCAAAATGTTATTATGAAAACTGTGTGAAGAATTCAAAAAGACTAGGCCTACTGTGCAATTTTTCAGACCTACCCAATTTTCCATGATGAACAAATTTCCTTAATAATATTTTAATGTGAAGGCCACTTTTCTAAAAAAAGTGGGAATAAAGGCAAAAAAGTCAATGTAAGTCTAGACTTTTCAAGCTTTGCAAACGTACTCAATTTTTTATTGCAAACAAGTTTCCTTAACAACATTTTATTGTAAAACTTACGAAAATATCACTTTATTGGTGTAAAAAATTAGTTTTTTCAAAATTTCCAAGGCATAGTAAAATGTAAGTAAGTAAAATGATGTCACAAATTAGTTTGAAAACAAGTAAGGCCGAATCCCAGAAGTTCAAATTTCAACTGGAAATTTTCTTGTCAATTACAACAGTGATTTTACCTAACCTGAGACATACTGTAGATAGTAAAGCGGCTGGATCTAAATAAATTTTAACTTGTTGCTTTTGCTTGTTTTTTTATAATGTTTTGTGTATTTACTTCCTTTTATACTAGGTAAAGTTTGATATTGCTAGTAAGACATCAATAAGTTTGTTTAAAAGCCCTCTTGAAACTACAAATTAGGTAAATAAATTGAAGAGCCAAGGGGGAAAACGATGAAAGTCCATATGAGGAAAAAAAAAGTATTCAGTGCAAAATGTAGCTTTTAACCTATGCTTTGTTGTGACAAACTCGTAAGGCGAAATAATGCTGGCAATCCAAAGTTTTAACGGATATAAAATTAGGCGTGCTAGGAAAAAACGTTGAATGTCCATCCGTCAGCAGAAAAAACGATGAGAGTCCAATATGTCGTGCCGGGCGCCGTCTGATTGAATTATTATATTTCAATTTTATTGGCAGTTGATCTTTGAGTCTAATCGAGAACAGGTGCGTTTGGTCGTGGAGAATAATACTGTGTGTGGTGTTTCGACAAAAAAAAACGAAAAAAAAAAGGACGAATATCTGATGCCACAAAGAAGCTTTGATTGCAATCTAATGTAACTGGCAGGGACTCTTAACTTTCATATAATACATTATGTTTTTTTCTTACATTAAATATTTTTTTCTTAAATCTGAAGCTTTTATAGAAACAATACAATCTATTGAAAATAATGGGAACAATAAATGAGAGTCACTGGACCAAGAGGAAAAACCAACGATATAAAGCAAATCGTTTGGGGAAAACGATGCGAGTCATACTGGACTATCATCTTTCTTTCGCCTTTTTTGCGCATTAGCTAGAGTTTTCTCAAAAATAATAGAGAAGGTATAATTCGTCATCATCGAAATTTTTAATTTTAGTATAAAAACTACGGAACTAGCCAATAGTATACATTCTTTGTGTGAACATCTTTTCAGTTAAATTTACAGTGGTTTCAAACTTAAAATTATGAATTTCTCGATTGTATAAAAAAGGGACTTTCATCTTTTTTCCCCCTGGCTCTTCAATTGTAAACTTATTTCTTAGTAGGTAATTTGATTCTATTTCGCATTCCTTCGCTTTTCTATACAATTTTGTGTAAATTATAATACGTGGACATAGTATTATATGATCAATATCAATAATAAAATGATTTTTTTTTGGGTATTCGACCAAAGTTTATAAAAAGTGATTAAAATTAATTTTCTTTGAGCAGACAGTATATACGTGCTTCGACTACATGCTAGTCATCCTCAGGTACATGGGAGATTATTATTAGTTCCCTTATTTAAATATTATTTATTGGTAGGTTATATCGATTTTGGAAAATATTATTTATTGGTAGGTTATATCGATTTTGGAAACTAATTTATCATCTCGAAAGGAACACAAAGGTTGTCGCTTTGTACAATAAAGATTTTTTCTAAAATGATTTTGGTCGATATTTTTGGGTAGTGTTTGTGGAGAACTTTTGTGGTTGTAAGTTTCATAATTTTTATATTTCACATAGTAGACGTTGGAAGTGGAATTCCACTTATACATGTTGCAATATACAAACGTCGAAAACCATGAAAAATATAATAAGTAGGTACAACATAAACAATTTTTTGGCGGACACTGTGTTAAGGTTGGAAAATTCAAACGTCATTTGGCGATTTGTGGTGGCAGTTGTGCCAATTAAATAGTATACTTTCAATAAGGCTCATAAGTTAGTTTTTGGAGGTGTCTAACGTCTAACATATTACGACAAATAGTTTTCAATCAATCGTTCATTTTTATTGTCGTGAAATCGAACTGATTTGTTAGACAGGGTCTTAAGTGCAATTCTGCGTTAAAAGGTTGGAAAAAGTCGAAAAATCAGACCGGCGTGACCTCATTTCCGGTACGGGACGAGGCGGAAGTGAGGTCGTTGGAAGCTCTCACTTCGGATCGACCCGAAGTTCAGTGGCGCAGTTCTCAATTCCTTCATTTACAGAGAGTCTACTTTTAAACGTATACAAATCCATTAAATCTTTATTTTTAGAGATAATCGCATGAACTTTTTTTGAAAAGGCCTTAAAACGTCTCCTCTTTTGTACTTCGTTCAATTTTTATGGAATATATCAGATGCATCTGTGAATGTAGGTTTTTTAATGTGTTCACTTTGCACAGAGGCATTCTGTATTACCAGTAAATAATGTCGTTATCATACGATTTAAAGACAAAAATATACCTACCCTGATAAATGACCATAATGTGTTATTGTTGGTCAATTATTATCCAGGAAAGCAGGAACAGGCACCTATAGAGAATCCAGGATTACCTCTATCATTTTTTTTAAGAAACAGACACCTAGCCATTTCCAACAAAATAAGGAAATGCCTACGCCGCTGGTTTAAACTGATCCTTTCGCCTCTCGATTTACCAGTGTAAATGCCTCATTCTAATTCAGAATCTCCCGTACCTACTTCATAATTACTGGAGAGGTAATAAAATCTATTTACCGATTTTCTTATGGGCGTTCGTCCTAGCCCTCCGTAATTCAATTATTCGAAGCAGTTAAATAAATATTAAGCCCTTTATTTTCCTTAAACCCAAACCCTCTCAAAGGATCAGGGGTTGACTTCTTTTAAATTAAGGCGTTCGGAAAACGGAGAACAGGTTTATAGGAAGGAACTCTTTCGAGGATTAAATTTTAGAAAAATGTTTTATGAATTTGATGGGATGGATATATAGGAAATTGAACGACATTTTTTGAAATTTTCGAGAAACTCAATAATAATGATGACATTCTGTTTCCTGAGAAATGTTTCAATGTTTGTCATTGCGACTTGCGATTACACTTGGTGTTATTATACACCACCTCAGACCAAATAATAAACACAGACTAACCTGCATTGTAATCAGACAACATAAAAAAAATGCCTACTCAAAACAACAACAACAAATTTGACACTTAAGCCTGCATAATATGATAACTAGAAGTTACGTTTCCTATGCCACAAATCCAACCCTTAACTCTTCCCATTGCTCTTAAAGCTACACTAATTCCCTAATTACTAACTTAACTATATGTCTTTTGTTCAATAACCCCTAAATCTCATAAAAAAAACAAGAATAACGCAAAAGTAAACACTCGAAACACTTCAACACAATCCAGCGACATCTCAACGAACTCTGGATCAGCTGTTGGGGCATAATAAAGCAAATGCGCATCGATGACAAAGTGCTCGTGCAACGTTGCCACGTTAGACAGAATCAGCAATTTATTAAGGATATTATTTATAGACCAAGTAGGATCAGCAAATTCACAAAATCAGTAAAATTGATTGTTAAATGATAACAGTCCAAATTTGTACTATATACAGTGTGTCCCACTTAAGGACTGACCACCCCTGTAAAATTTTTATTTATGGCTCGATTTCCATAATCTTTTTTTTTGTTGGATAGAGCTTTAAAAATGGCATTAAATGTATAATTCAGGTACCTCGTGCCTTAAATTCATGGCCCACTGAGACGGTGTTTTAGTGCTGAAATTTCGAAAAGTACTATTAGGGATTTTTTTAGAGGAAAATCAATGCCGGATTCTTGTTCAGCGTTGTTCGAAACCCAAACGTACCAATTTACATTACCATAGCTCTACAGGGTGTTTCAAAATTTTTAGTGTCCCACTTCATTAGTGACCACCCCTGTAAAATTTTTATTTTTAGCACGATTTCATAAACTTTTTTTTTGTTGGATAGAGCTTCAATAATGGCATTAAATGCATAATTCAGGTGCCTCGTGCGTTACATTCATGGCCCACTGAGACGAAGTTTTAGTGCTGAAATTTCGAGAAGTACCTTCTATTAGGGACTTTTTTAGAGAAAAATTAATGCTAGATTTTTATTCAACGTTGTTGGAAACCCAAACGTACCAATTTGCATTAGAAAATGGAGGACTAATTGAAATGACTGAAATTTGAGTTTATGTTATGTTGTTTATTCATGTATTTGATGATATTAAATTAAATAAAAAAAAATTTCGCTAATAAATTTTTGAAAGAATATGAGTTCTTCATGAATATTTTAGTGACCAACTTACCAGAAATTAAGAAAATTAATTACAAATTAGTACGTTTTTGTTTGGAACCTCTCACTGCATATAAGAATCCGGCCTTACTTTTCCTTTTAATGTTTTGGAACACCCTGTGGAGCTATGGTAATGCAAATTGGTACGTTTGGGTTTCCAACAAAGCTGAACAAGAAACCGGCTTTAATTTTCTGTAAAAAATCCCTAATAGTACTTCTCGAAATTTCAGCACTAAAACACCGTCTCAGTGGGCCATGAATTTAACGTATGAGGCACCTGAATTATACATTTAATGCCATTTTTAAAGCTCTACCCAACAAAAAGTTTATGAAAATCGAGCTATAAATAAAAATTTTTCGAGGGTGGTCAGCCATAAAAATTTTGAAACTCCCTGTAGAGCTACGGCAAAGCAAATTGGTACGTTTGGGTTTCGAACAATGCTGAATAAGAATCTGGCATTAATTTTCCTCTAAAAAATCCGTAACAGTACTTCCCGAAATTTCAACACTAAAACACCGTCTCAGTGGGCCATGAATTTAACACACGAGGCACCTGAATTGTGCATTTAATGCCATTTTTAAAGCTCTACCCAACAAAAAAAAGTTTACGAAAATCGAGCTATAAATAAAAATTTTACGAGGGTGGTCAGCCCTTAAGTGTGGCAATAAAAATTTTGGAACTCCCTGTAGAGCTACGGCAAAGCAAATTGGTACGTTTGGGTTTCGAACAATGCTGAATAAGAATCTGGCATTAATTTTCCTCTAAAAAAATCCCTAATAGTACTTCTCGAAATTTCAGCACTAAAACACCGTCTCAGTAGGCCATGACTTTAACGCACGAGGCACCTGGATTATGTGTTTGATGCAATTTTTGAAGCCCTATCCAACAAAAAAAGTTTATGAAAATCGAGCTATAAATAAAAATTTTACAGGGGTGGTCAGTCCTTAAGTGGGACACACTGTATGTAGATTGTAGATATCAACTAATTGTTCCAAATTGATGTTTTTAAATGTTGGTTATACATTTATTTCGTAAGTACAAGATAAATTTATGAAGAAGTTTGACAATGGTGCAATCATTGCATTGTTTTGTTTTAGATTTCTATTACTAACTCTGACAGGGTCTTTATTGTGTTGAATTACCTATTACCTATTAGTCCATGTTTATTATTGGTCTGAGTACAACACGCGCATAATAATATCTCAAGTCGAGAAAGTTTCCGCCAGTCTAAGTTGTGCGCCATAAAAATGAGACACTCCGTACGTATAGGGAGATTGGCACTTTCCTTTCATACGATTTTCTACGTTTCTCAAAGCTAACAAGCAAAAAACGCGCCTTGATTTATCCGCACAACATGATGCGGGATCAAAAATATCATTACAGCTTTCGATCTGAATGTATGGCATTACTGAAAGGCACTTTTGGCAGTGGCGAAGGCGCAGCGCAAATCTAATATCGGCCTCGCTGGCAAACTAAATTCAGGATTCAATACTTCCGTTCGGAGGCCCCGCATTTTGCTAAACAAATATGGCTTCATTTGTTCACTCAATGCACCGGAAAATGTAGCCCACCTTGAAATAAGACTCGCTCGAAAATCGAATAGTGTCTACATACTTTTTCCTATATAACACAATTTACACGAATCTACGCTTTAAACTACATCATTGGGAATAGCGGGTTCTTGAACTGGGACTTGATTTTGTACGCCGTTTTCCAGATTTCGAAGAGGCAGATGGTCGAGTGGAAACGGTAGAAGATGGCCAGCGGCATGGATATGTGGGTGATTATTGTCCAGGCCCATTCGCCTAGAAAGGAAAAAACACATTTACTGAAACACCGTAGTAGACAGTAATTATTTTACAAATTTATACCATAAGCAATATACAGGGTGATTCATTGGGAATGGGAAATCCCGAAACTGGAGGTAGGGGAGACCAAAATATGGCGATTGAGCCCAACATTGCTTAAACAAATGTTGTTTGTTTGAAAGATACAGTGCGTTCAAGTTCTTATTTTTAAATTGAATTATGGCTATATCTACCAAAATAATCAAGCTGCTTACCTGAAATTTGGCACTGCTATGTTTTTGGGGATGGAGAATAAGCTGAAAATTTCTACGTATCTCACAGAGGGCGCCACTTGCGCGGTTTTTGGGTCGTGCTTTTACTCGTCACTTTTTAGAGGTTATCTTTTTTGTCCTGCAGGTCCATCATTTTAGTGCACCTTTTCATTCTGCAACAAAAAGGTACTGTTCCATAACGCCCAAATCAACCGTTTGCGTTTAAATTGCCAAAACGTGCCCCAAAACACCTGTCGACTTCAATATTCGAAAAATAAAATATTCACCTATTGCTTTCAAATATTGCACAGCGACTGTACCATTTAAAGCGAGAAAAAAACCCATATGAACAATGTCCCAAAAAATGTTCACTTTCAAAATGGAACAGATTGAAACTCGACAAACTTTGGACACCCTATTTCAAGAAAACAAATGTGTTTCGACCAATGTTCATTTGGCATTTTTTTCTTCATTTTCAATGTACAGTTGATCTGTAACATTTGAAAGTAGTAGGTGAAAATTTTATTTTTCGAATATTGAAGTCAACAGGTGTTTTGGGGCACGTTTTGGCAATTTAAACGCAAACGGTTGATTTGGGCGTTATGGAACAAGAGTACCTTTTTGTTGCAGAACGAAAAGGTGCACTAAAATTATGGACCTGCAGGACCAAAAAGATAACCTCGAAAAAGTTACGAGTAAAAGCACGATCCAAAAACCGCGCAAGTGGCGCCCTCTGAGAGATACGTAGAAATTGACATTTTCTGCTTATTTTCCATCCCCAAAAACATAGCAGTGCCAAATTTCAGGTCAGCAGCTTGATTATTTTGGTAGACATAGCCATAATTCAATTTAAAAATAAGAACTTCAACGCACTGTATCTCTCAAACAAACAACATTTGTTTAAGCAATGTTGGACTCAATCGCAATATTTTGGTCTCCCCTACCCCCAGTTTCGGGATTTCCCATTCCCAATGAATCACCCTGTATTTTTATATCCACAGTGTATTCAAAGTGGTCTGTTGTTACTGTTAAAGTTAACTGCAATTTTAAATATTATGGTGGCAACATTAAAAATTGATTTGCCGGCTGGTATATGAACTGTTTATGTAGAAGCGGAGGAAATAGTCCATATCTTGAGGTGGAGTAGGAGAATATGACACGAAGGGTATATGGCTTACAATCTCAGGTCCATAAACACAGTTTATTAACAGGAAAAACTGTACGTTACGTTTCTACTCATCTTTTTACTTTTTTTTTTACAAACACCTTGGTTCACACGGCTTCACTCCTGGATGCCACCATTTTTTATACAGTGTGAGTTTTTTTCGATGCCCACTATGGGGATCTCGGAAACTAGCAGAGCTAGAACAAAGGTTAAATAGAGAAAGAATTGCAGTTTTGAATGCTCAATCTAATGCCCCCTTTGGATTTTTAAAAAAGTTCATGGCTCACTAGATATTTTGAAAAGAGTGATTTTTTGCTATTTCTTTAGATCTGTAGCTCCTTTATTTCTAATTATACAGAAAAACTGTAGAGACAAAAATTGTAGATAATTTTGGGCTTAATAAGATAATCTTATCCAGTTATTTATGTCGTTTGTGATTTTTGAGATATGACATAAACTTGAGTTTTTTTAAATGTAAATCATAGTTGGCTGTGGCCTTATCAAATCGGCCATTTTTTGAGCTTTCCAAAGATATAATACTCGGCAAAGTTATAAAAAATAAAAGAGCTATGGCTAATTTTCTGATTTTTTTAAATTTTCACATAGTCAGCCATGGAATATTTTCATAATTACGTTCCATTTTATAATTAGACATACTTCAAACTTTCTAATATTTTGTTTTTAGCTGGTAACAAAATGTAACAAATTGAAACAAAAATTAAAAAACTGAAATTCAAATTATTATTATTTTAAAAGGCCACCTTTTAAAATTAAAAAGATGTTCAAACAATCCACCATTATTATTTATGCAAATATTGCATCTTTTTTTAAACTGAATTTGTCGCCTTTCTTAGAGAGCGCCTGTCAATACTGGCAATTGCTTCTAAAACAGCTGCTCTTAATTCAACAATAATTGTTTCATACTTTATTTTGTACTGTTCCCCACAAAAAGAAATCCAAAACAGACAAATCAGGGGATCGGGGCTGCCAGGAAATAGGTATATTCTCCCTATTTGGATAGAGCTGATCTAGGTAATTTCTTACGGGCAAATAATTATGTGGTGGAGCTCCGTCATGATAATGTTTGTTATATTTTGTTACATTTTGTTACCAGCTAAAATAAAATATTTGAAATTTTGAAGTATGTCTTATTATAAGTATGTCTTATTATAAAATAGAACGTAGTTAAGAAAATATTCCATGCCTGACTATGTGAAAATTAAAAAAAAATCAGAAAATTAGCCATAGCTATTTTATTTATTATAATAACTATGCCGAGTAGTATGTTTTTGGAAACCTCAAATAATGGCCGATTTGATAAGGCCACAGCCAACTATGATTTACATTTAAAAAAACAAAAGTTTATGTCATTTCTCAAAAATCACAAACAACATAAAAAATTGGATAAGATTATCTTATTAAGCCCAAAATTACCTACAATTTTTGTCTCTGCAGTTTTTCTGTATAATCAGAAATAACGGAGCTACAGAGATCTGATGAAATAGCAAAAAATTACTCTTTTCAAATTATCTAGTGAGCAATGAACTTTTTTAAAAATCCAAAAGGGGCATTATATTGAGCATTCAAAACTGCAATTCTTTCCCCATTTAACCTTTGTTCTAGCTCTGCTAGTTTCCGGAATCAACATAGTGGGCATCGAAAAAAACTCACCCTGTATATAAAAGAATTACTTAATTGATAAATTCAAAGCCTCCTTTTGAGGTGAGCTTTTTCCATTAGCACAGCTTACTCCACTTCAAGATATGGAATATTTTCTCCTCTTTTAAGTGGATCACCCTGTATAGATTAGGAGTACCAAAATGGTATATCGTTGTACAGGGTATTGGGAATAAATGTGCAGAGAGACTCAATTTCAGTCACATCGTGAGGCTGAGTCTCGGTCACATCGTCGAGCCCTGAGGATGTCCCGTGTAATCGTGGACGAAAACTTAGCTGAAAAAGCTCCATTGACGTAGGATGTATCAGAAAGAACCAAAGGAGCATCATATTCTGCAGGCGGACATATCTCATCAATAATAGCAATGAATATCTTGAAATTAAAGTGTTGCAACTTTTTTGCTGAATACAATGCTTCCTTTGCCAACATTTTTAGTCATAATATATCAAGATAAATAAATACCAAAGAAATTCAGATGCGTCGGGCGAAACTCAGCTCTGTTTTTCTCCAAAGTGTTGATTGTCCACATGGCCATATTTGCTATGATCAAAAAAGTAATCAGTTCTCTACCAGGCTTCCTCTTCGCCTGGTCTAAATTTCTGCATCTTCTCCACCAACCATCCAGTACAAACATTGTCTACAACAAATTCATAGCAAACATGGACATTATCTTCTTGAAACTTTTCTCTTGAAGTACACATAACGTCTGACGTTTAAAGGTCCTTTTGATAACTTTAACTTATTGTAATGGGAGTCTTAAAAAAGTATACTAAACCAATAAAAATTCACCTGCAAGCACGTCTGAATAAAAGAAAGTATCTCCGCTGCCAGTCCAACAGATGAATTCGATGGTAACGTGAAGTAGCAGCCAATGATCGAAAACATCGAATAAATAAACATTCCGGTTTGCGCCACGACCAGCAGCGTGTTATCCAATCCTATTCCCATATTTCCCTCGTGTCCTATAAAAGATACATTCCTGTATTTGCGGAATCACCGAACTAAATATAATGGAAATAGGGTGATTTGCACAATCGACGTGCATATGAATTTCAGAGATGTCATACACCAGAACTGATAGAAAAATCTCTCACTGTAAGTCCCTTTCCGTCAGTAGAGAGTAGTAAAGGATCCAGGACGCATTGACAAACTAGAAGACTACTTTTAGTAGTGGTGTTTTTCTGATTGAAACAGCAGTCATGTTTTAGGTTTGTATGGTTTAAGACCATACCAGTAACCATTATGAGACCTGAAAGATTTTTCCAGCGATGACAACTCAGCAATTAATTTGTTAAGAACATTACAACCAAAACATAATTTTACCCATTTTCCTGTCATACTTTAAGCCTCTCATCTGCACCATCGCCGCGATGACAGCTAAAGTGGAAATGAGATAAAGCATCAGCTCCATAACGTTGACCTGAAACTCGGCCACGCTTTGCTTGGTTAAATCGTTCTTGCCGTCGTGGTGAGCGTCCAAGACGAAGAACATTATGAGAGATATTATCGTCAGAACTATAACCATAATGCCTGCAAATGCGGGTTATCGATTAATGATGGAACAATAAATTCTGATTTACGAGATTTACCAGCGAATAAGCCTTTATGGGCGTTCGAACAGTCGATTGTGAAGTGGTGGTTGGAGGTTTCGGTTGTGCCAGTCAATGGATCTAAACGGATACATACACTTTAGTTAATGATTTCTTAATATATATATTTTACTTACTAAATATGTATTGAGTAACATATTTGTCGTCCTTTTGGTTGTGCCCTTGTTTGGGGTTATTTCCTTCTTCTGTCAGTGTGGGATCTACCTTAATATGTTTCCACATCTCGAATAATATGACAGCGCAAATCAGGCTGAAATGAACTATGCAAAAATCAGAATTTAAATTTTCATTTAGGTACTTTTACCTGTATTCGATAGTACAGGGGAACAAAAAGGGGCTTGCGTTTGTTACCAAGGTACCCATGACGTGCCCTTCTTGACAGTAACGCTTGAATTTTGTGGTGTTTTCAGAACGAGGCTCTAAAAGACGATAGAATAAATTAACAGAAATTAAGACAATTTCTGTTTGTCAGTACCTTCTAAATGGATAATTTCGTGCTTTGTTTCTTCCACTAAAACATACAACCATTCGCAGAGATTAGCCGCTATCATGTGCATCAGTCCGAATCTAGCAATGATTTTATGCTTGTTTAACTCGACGCTCTGAAAAAATATTCACCACCAATATTTATAATTCCTGGCAAAGCTTAAAGTATCTCGGAAAGTTACACGCAATTTCTGATATCATCTCCCAAGTTTTTGACAAAGTTAGCAAATTATACTTTGCAAATTAGTTGAAAATTATATCTTACCCTGCTGTTTAAGAACATAAACTGGACTTGTACGAGAGTTAATAACATTCTCGTTGCTGGAGTGATGGCTTGCAAAACATTCGAGTCGCATAACGGGTCGTTTTTTAATTCGAAATATCTTCCGAATTCCAGGCCAGAGTATACCATGCTGCCTATGCCGAATGCTAAAAGCAAAAAGTAATATTTACACAATTAGTTGGGATCGTAAACGTTGATATTGAAACAATAAAATGTGTAACAAAAGAGTTTTTTAGGGAGTGTTACAATTTGGTTTTTCTCCGCTAGGTACAGTGTGATAGAATGCAAATATGTCGTCTCCCATTAACCATAGATTTTTTTTAAAGTATTACAAAAAAGTATTGTTATTATCATTTTTAGAGGTATTAATTAATGGAAATTATTAAAATTTAACTTTTTTACAACTTTTTCATCACTTTCATGAAATATGTAAGTATTGACTAAGAACAAGTCCCTACAATTGAAATAACTTTTTTTCTTATTCTAGAACAATAAAAATTGATACAGATAGTTTCTAAGTCACATCGTAAACAAGAGCCTGCAGTCAATTTAAAAAAAAAAACTCATCAAGAGCTCTTATGTTACAAGGGTGGTGAGTCCTTAACTTGCGCAAAAAAAAGGCAAACCAACTTTCAAACTTCAATTTTGGAACGAAAAAAAATTAAAACAGAAAAAAATTTAGTGTACCGTTAGGACTAGATATTAACTTTGACACCTTGCAGAATGAAACTCCCTGTATATTTTTTGTATATGGGGGCTTCGGGGTATCCTGATTAACGCTGTGTTGCCAGATTTCCAATAAAAAAACGCTAAATGTTTTACGTAAGTAATATCATAAGGGGATCTAATTTTTCCGAAAAAATCGAAACACGTTGCTAAGTAATATTTTAACAAGAAGCATGAGTGCTGATGACAACAAAAATCCGAGTCGAAGAAAAAAGTATTACTTAGAGCATTGTGTTTTTTTGGATTTTTTTCACAGGAAAAATTAGATGCCCGAATGGTATTTGACAAGACTATTTCATGGGTAACAGATTATTCTGCATACACATAGCTTACAAAACATACCTACTACCACAGAATAAATAGCTTTGCCGTTAGTCTGTGCTACTACCCATCGTACAACAGCTGTCAAGTTTTGCTGCGGGTAAACTCGAAAAAAACTGCTGACAGGTGCTGTCATACAGTTTTTCCATCTAGAAACTATTTGTAATTCAAAATTGCGCGTTTGTGATTGGTGGAAATTAAGACGAGGGAAATAGTCGTATGTAATATCACAAGTGCCGGAAATTTTATCGAAAATTCCATACCTACCTTTTTTGACCAATTAAAGGCTCGTTTCTTGCTTCGTTGTCATGGCCACTGAAAAAATTTCCGGAAATATTCTCACTTGCTCTAGGCAGCAGGAGGTGATTACAGCGGAAATTTTTTGACAGATGATGTCATTATTATAATGTGACATTGTTACATATACTCAACAAAAATTTTGATAATTTAGTTTAATTTACGTCTAGGTATTGAATTTTCTTACCGAATCCCCCACGTTCTTGAATTAATATCCGGAAATTTTTTTCTAACACGAATTTATTAAGAAAATTCATGTGCTCCAAAAATTTCCGGCAATAATTCAAGCACTAGGGCGATTACTAGTGATAATTTTTTCGAAAGCGATATTTTGCCTAGAAAGATCACGAGTATAAATTGGTCTTTTATTTTATCTCTGAAACTAAAAGCCCAATTTGTACGAGACAATTTTTTGGCACGAGTGGTATTTGTCGAGATTATTTCACGAATACGATTTAATAATTTCTGTATTAATTTTTTCTATGTTTACATTCCCAAAACGACTCATTTTGAACGAGTTTATTGACAGCTTCGACTGTAGCGCTCGAGTAAACAAACATGACGCTTGGGTAGGTATCCAAGGCAAATGCGATTATACCTATACACCCTGTCAGCGTTGGTTTATTTTCTGAATGTAAAAGTTATATAAATTCATTGATACAATGCTTAGAATAATACCGCAACATAATTTATAAGCTGCATAATTTAGAACAGTGTGAAACACACAAACTTTAAGAAGTAGGTACGTGTTTGTATCCAACAGATTCGCTGTTGTTAAGCAACGAAGTGATAATTGCACAAGTGATATTACCGCTTTGCTTTTGCACAAGTGCAATTATCGCTAGCAGAGGCATATGATTGGTTGGATTTTTATGGAGGAGCTACCTTACTGGATGCAAGCAGTATATGAGGGAAATAATCACGAAAATCTTGCGGGTATCAAAGAAGTAGGATTCGTATATGTTTAAAAGTAGACACCCTGTATAATGTATAATAGTGAAATCGGTAGGAAGGTTAGGTAAATTTTAAAAATGCGAAAATAAATAGGGTGTCCTGATTAAAAAACCATAATCTGGGTATGCCTCGGTTGTACCTATATACAATATTTTATTGTTTCAAACTCTTAGTGTACAATGTCTAACCCCACTACAAAGTAGTTTACTGTGGCTTGTATTCCGCTTTAAGGAGGGAAAGTAACATTCACCGGTTATCGTTAATTTTAATGGGAATAATTTCTGAAATAGTTCCGGTGGCAATAATAGCTGGCAAAACGGCGCTCGCTCTAAACTGCGCTAATTGTAATCCTGCAATAATGAATGTTTTGATTGCCGTTGTGGGGCCAACCCGCAGCCCCCGAACGCCAATTCTGAAACAGTAATTGAGCGGGGCTAACGCCGTTCCACCTATCGATTGACTGCATCGACAGAAATCATCCAGTTGTGATCATATTTTAAACTGGGGACAAAATATAAGATGCGAAATATACAATGCGTCTACTTTTATAACCACGGAATACATATATTATAACCGTAAAAGGTTAACTTGACGAATAAGGCCACGGCAGATCTAAGTGCTGCTGACAAGTGATCCTACTATGGGTCAAGTATATACGGTGTTTATAACTAGGTATACAAATCAACAAAATCTTTATTTTTGAAGACATTCGCCTGAACTTTTTTTGTTTGGAAGGTTTATAAAACGCTTTTTTACCTTCCTGTACCGTTGTCCAAATGCAAATTCTTGACCCGCTACGATTTTTTTATACCCCGATTTTCACTAAAATCATTTAGCGATTTTTTTATTTATATCTAACGGGGACATCCCATAGGGGATTTGATAAATTGAAAAATACGCAGGGAGTTCCATTTCACAGTGTACCAAATTTGAGGAAAATAACGATTTCAAAGGTATTTAAAATTTTAGATACAAGGATAAATATAAATTTCGTTTTTATGACCCACTCTACATTGTTGACGTAACAAAAGGTCATTAGCAAAGAATTAATTAAGGCGATTTTTATTTTGAAAATTTCTTACGTTTTATGTTTTAGGTATAAGTTGTTTCAGAATAAAATGCAGGCCTATACTTTGTTGTGAATCAAAGATTTTGTTTCATTGTGGAACATTGTCATATTTATTTAAATAATTCACACTCCACAGCCAATGATACATATCTGAACAGATCAATTCTACAGGCTGTAACTAAAATATAACGTAGACAAGCTTCAAGGGTAAAATGTATTATTTAGACATAACATCAATCACATGTGTCAGAATTTCAAAAAAATATTTTTGAAACTGCTCCTTACAATCATTTGAAATTTGGAAGATATCTATGCCAAAAATGCGGTATGATACAAACTTGAAGTATCGCCCTATATTTAGGAAAAATAGCCATTCCAATTAGGTATGTATTTTTTTGTCAACCCCCTTAATATGTGTATCAAATTAAAGGGCTTGAAAAGTAGAAAACGATAAAGTTAGTGACATCACACTAAATTCAATATGGCCGCGCTCCAAGATAGCGAATTACCTATTTGATACCCAACATGGGTATCAAATGAAAGGGCTCGACGGGTAGAAAACAATGAGCTGAATGACTTCATACGAAATCCAATATGGCGGCCGCCCCAAGATGGCGGACTAAATTTCTTTACTACCCTCCTGACAGGGGAATCAAATAGGTACTAAAAAGCACAAAATAAAATTGAAAATAAAAAAATACCTTTTTAAAAACAAGCTTTTATTTAAGCCATGTACTAAAACGAATAAAATTAGTTTAGGTTTTCGTTAAGATAATTCAATTCCAAATTGAGACAAGTTTTTGCAAATTGAAAAGCTTGTCGGGCGAATTGTAAAGAAAAAAATGCATATTTTGGCAAATAGGTAGGTACTTGCTTATCAACCAATCACTGTCCAATGAAATTAATTGGTATCTATTTTTATTTCCATCAACATTTCGCGCGACAAGCTTTTCAATTTGCAAAAACTTGCCGCAATTTGGAATTGAATTATCTTAACGAAAACCTAAACTTATTGTATTCGTTTTAGGTACATGGCTTAAATAAAAGCTTTTTTATTTTAATTTTTTTTTAAATAGCGTGTGAGGTTATAATACGCCGCTATAAATAGATATTTTTTCCTAATCAAATCCCAATTAATTTGCCACTGGAATTGTATATTTTTTGTCGGTATTTTTTTTTATTATTGACAATTTTTTTTAGTTATCTTAAAGTCAATACTTTGAGACTACAAGGGGCCTTGCATATAATTAAAACTGGACCAAAAATTCATGGATCCTCACCTAAGAGTAGATCTGCTAGACCAAACATTTTATTCAAAAAAAATCGTGATTTTATGACATCAGAAACGGATAATATATCTATGTACAAGAAAATTGTTTAAATTTTATTATTGTTGTAACACTTAGTTACATGTCGAGATACTTTGAAAATCTTTGGAAGGTTTTATTTACCTATTGCGCCTAGCCTCAAATAAAAGCTCCCATATCTTGGAGAAGCATCGGTAGGTTTTTTCTTTAATATATCTGGCTTGTCGTTGTTATCTATAAAGAAAAAATAATTTGCCACCAAGTAAATTAACCTCGGTACTCGTTCTATAACACTTACGGTACGAATTAATAATTTCAACCACCGCTCTTTCTCTCATGAACGTTGCATACATGTAAGCCACAAAGGAGATGCTTCCAATATACAAATATAGGTAAAATCCTTGGTAGAAAAATGGCTGAACATCGTTGGATATTATTTCCGTTATAGGAAAAGCCATACCGAGTACCACCAATAGCTTGGCGTATAATGCTGACAAAATTATCGTCAAAGAATCGCTAAAATAAAACGAAATCGAGACCAAATTAGAAATTATAGTTACTGATCGTCCAACTTCGATCTAAAAGAACTTACTCTCCGAGTTTTCTATTTTGTCTCATTTCTCTTGCCTCCTTGCTTTCATTTTCCTTGCCATGGATAGAGCTGGCGCTCTGTCCATTAAGCATGCCCAATAGAAACCTCCTTTGATTCATGACTGCATGAGCTGCTGACAGGGCGATGGCCTGAGACGGTCTCCTTAAAGCTGCTATAATTGAAGACGGTCTTCTCGAAGATACGGCACTCGATGAACCACGCCTTGAATCTGGTTCCTTTGTGCATAGGAAGTTTGGATTCTGAATTTTGTTATGTTCGCTACAGAAAATAAAAGAAATTTTTGCTTAAAGATTGAGAATTATGTAATGTTGAACTTAGAACCATGGTTGTTAGTAACTGTTTTGAACAATGATGTTACCCTTCTTCAGAAGATGAAGACCCATAATAGTTATCATTGTTTGAAGTAAATCCGACTTTTCTTGGGTTAACATCGCGGGATCTGTAAAACGAAGAAAGTTAAAAGTTCATATTATGAGTTTTGTTTTTTGGAGAGATTTGCGTTAGCCAGATTGCATGCAGTAGTAAGAATAACGAATAAAAGAATAAACGTAGTATGTTATAGGACCATAATATTTTATTTTTAGTATCATGCAATTCGGTAATAAAACCAAATTAAAATTTATACGCCATTAAGCTGTACCTGCTTGCAATGGTCGCTACAGAAAAGTGTTCCGAATTAAAAATTCTGCGTTTATATATTTCCGGCTTAAAGGAGTTTTAATATTTAGAAGAAAATTGGCTTTCTCATAATGAAATAAGCGCAAAAAGACGAAAGAATAATCCAAACAAAATTTACACAGTTTTCGCAAGTTATTTACAAAAAAGTTAAAACCCTATTAAGCTTTACCTTTTCCTTCGCGTTTTCCTTAAGGCCAACGCCACGATATAGAGAATATAATATAAGAATTCGTGGATTAGCGTTTTTGATTTTTTTCATCACCAATCAAGAAAAATATCAATGACCTTGTTCTATTTTAGGCTTATACAGGGTTATTGGTTTATTGTTCTTTTATAAAATAAAGCATTAAATTATTTCATTTCAAATAAAAATTACATTTTAGATTCCTATTTGGCCAGATCTTACGAAAATTGAAAGGTACGTGAAACAGTTTGATGATACTTCAACTATTATTTTCGCATCAATTTAGTACTGGAAAATGAATATGTAAATTAATTTCTATCCTAAATGCTTGACAACTTTGCAACAAATATTAACAGGATTTTAAAGCGTTAATATCATTTTCTTTTGAAAAACACATAATCTTATCGATATTTAGCATACAGGGTGTTTCTAAATTATGGTGCCAACGTAAAATGGCAGGTAGAAAATGTCATTTTGAACTAAAAGTTTCCTATAAACATGGGTCGGAAAATGCATAATAAAAAAGTTACAGGGTGATAAAAGTACAGCAGTTTGAAAAACCTATTTTTCGCAAAAACTTCTACAGAAGTTATGCAATTGAAATGAAACTCTGTGCAGTCTTTCAGTCGCAGAATTGCAAAAATTGCGTGTAAAGATAATTTATTCCCATCGCCCAGAGGCGGAGGGGCTGGATAGCTCAATGAGTTTTATACTCCTCACTTTTTTGAGGTTATCTTTTTGGTCTTGCAGGTTGATCATTTTAGTGCACCTTTTCATTTTGCAACAAAAGTGTAATCTTGTTCCATTACAATAAAATCAACCGTTTGCGTTTAAATTCGCAAAATGTGCCCCAAATAACCTGTTAACTCCAAAGTTCAAAAAATAAAATTTTCAAGTAGTGCTTTCAAATTTTACAGAATAAAAAAAATCCCTATAAACAATGTACCAAAAATTGTTCGCTTTCGAAATGGAACGGATTGAGCTCGACAAAATTTTGACACCCTATTTGAAGAAAAGCAGTGATGTTTTATTCAATGCCTATTAGACATTTTCTTTCTTGGTTTTGAACGTACATACAATTCATCTCGGTGTTTTGGGGCACATGTTGCCGATTTCAACGCAAACGGTTGATTTTATGGTTATGGAACCAGAGTACCCATTTATTGCAAAATGAAAAGATGCACTAAAATGATAAATCTGCAAGACCAAAAAGACAACCTCAAAAAAGTTATGAGTATAAAACCCATTGAGCTACCCCGCCCCTCCGCCTCTGGGCGATGCAAATAAATTGTTTTTACACGAAATTGTTGCACTTCAGCGACTAAAGGACTGCACCAAGTTTCATTTAAATTGCATAACTTCTGTAGAATTTTTTGCGAAAAATATGTTTTTCAAACTGTACTTTCATCACCCTCTAACTTTCTCATTATGCATTTTCGGGCCCATGCTTATAGGAAATTTTTTGTTCAAAATGACATTTTCTACCTGTCGTATTATGTTGGCACCATAATTTAGAAACACCCCGTGTAAAATATATTTTATGCAGTTACAAATTTTTAAAATTTTCAGAACATTAAAAATTATTTAAAAAATGCTAAAAATAAAATCTTTTAAGAGAGCGTTGAAAGCCAGTACAATTATGTAAAATTAAAAACGAAATAATTTGTCAAGTAAAACTTTTTGAAATTGTAACAAATGAACTCATTTCTAGCGATTTTATTTTTAAATGTCGTTTTTGACATAATATCGAAAGTCACGTGACCACGTTTGAGCCAGTCACTTTCATCTCTTTTAAAGCAAAAGGTAATTCCCAAGTTGAATTTCAAAATAAATAATTAATTAAAAATTTTCTTACTCTGGAGCGAACTTTTTGGAGGACACTGTATAGAGCTGAATAAGCTAAATTTGAAAATGGTGGTTTCCACAGGAAATGTATGTTTACGTCATCTTAATTTTAGAAACGCAAAATCTGAAATTTAAGTAAGTGAATATTCGAGTGTTACTTTATGCTTACGTAACACTCTACGAAACACAACTTTGGACATGTGATAAATGTATGTACTACATCCAGTGATCACTGTCTACTTAAAGGCATTTAATAGTTCTTTAGTTCATTGGTTTCTGAATTCGATAAAAAATGAAAATTGAACGCGAAACACTTTGTAAAATATTCTACCTGTATAACGTTGATTTGCCTTTTCTGACGTAGGGGGAGTGAATAGGCTATATAGGATGGAAAAGTGCTCACCTTAAGGAAGCTATCTGCCGCTTCTTTGCTTAGCAAGACAATTTCAAATTAGCATAAAAGTGCCTTCTTACCTGTTTTCTTCCTGCACGGTGTCCATTAAGCTTTTTTAATTATGCCGCGATCCCCTGGGAGCAGTTTAGCCGCTTTAATAAAACTTTTCGGAAAAAACTTAGGAATTTACTGGGAAAAGTTAAAAAACTAATACGTCGCCGTTGCGGCTGCAATTTTAGAGAACACGCGCGTATATATAAAATAGTTTTCCGGATTAAAAACTCCCGGCCACAGATAAAATTTTAATAATAATAATTCTTGTTTTGTGTCTCGAAGGAAAACTTTCAAGCGGAGCGGGGGCCACTGTTTGGATTATTCGTTAATTTATTTGTTATGGAAATTAGAAAGGTGGCTTCAAATCGCTGGATCAACAGCAACGAACGCCGGTCAACTGGACCACGGCACACGATACCCAGCATTTTTTATGCGCGTGTCCTATGCGTAATAATAATTGACATATCATGGAAAAATATTCGTTAAATGTTAGGTATACGGGGCACAATAATTCAATCCATTTATCCAGACAACCAAGTAAGATTACTTTCTTGGTAATATGTTTATTCTTATAGAGATTTTCGAATGTAAACTAAATAAAAAATTCGAAATTGTTTTATTTCAACATTGGTTTTAAGAAACAAGGATTGATTTTTTGTACCTGTAATTACAAATAGAAATAGATTTATTTATATATTCTTGGCTTGATATTATTGTAGGTTAAAATTTTCCACGTTCGAGACTTGCATTAATTAACCAACAATGATAATGAATCATTACCCTCCAGCCCCTTCCAGTAGTTGTAATAATAATCAATTATTGGAATAAATAGCTCCAGCCGACAGGGCCGTATCTAGAGAAAATTTTGGGGAGGGGATTCAGGATCGGCTCAAGCTTTTGTGGGGCTGGGTGCCGAATGAAAGTGCGGGGCCCTGGCAAGGAATTATTTAATTCATTAAGAACAAATTTTTGAATGGTATATTTTTTGCATGTCACTTTTTAAAAAAAGTTGGCCGGGGCGATGAGTTTAGATCACTTTAGTGACGTATATAGAAATCAATTCGGGTGGGAAGGGACAATTTTTGTGAATTTCTTTCAAACAAGTGCATTTAAAATAATTCTGTAAAATGCGCCGCAGGCGAAATTTTTTAGAAATGTAAAGAAAAATTACTTAAAACTAGTCTTAGGAAATCCCAATATCTTCAGATTTTCAAGTTGCAGTGAATATTTTCAAATTCTGAAATGGTTTCGGCCCCGCCCTTTTAAATACGCTACTGACTGGATAACCCTGTAAAGGGGCTCGAAGGCGCGGGGCCTAGAGCCGGCCCTGGAGGGGTTAAAGTAGTGGCTGTTGAAGTTGAAATAGCTTTAAGGTTTAAAAAAAACTACTATTTTGAAATGGTTTTTAATAAAAAACTGAAACAGGTTTAAATTGAACAAGTTTAACATTAAAACTTTAAAAATATTAAATATTAATTATAATAATAGCTAAAGATTCCTTCTCGCATTTATACCTATCCCTCTTCTACTTATTTGATTTTTCATTATTACGGATATATTCCTACACAATTCTTCGCCTGGCCTGACGACACCTTCAGAATTGCCATAGTAGCAGTGTTTAGGTAGGTTTTTCGGCTATGCCAGACGGTATGGTAACAGATTTCTTCGCGCCACTTGCCTAACTGAACCTTTCATAAAAATAATAAATAAATCTTCAAATAAAAATTAGTACTAGTCTATTCATAAAATAGACTCTGGGAATCCCCTATTCTCCTAATCCATGGCGCACGCAGCCATGCACCACCATTCACCGTTTACTATTGTCCAGTGTTGCTAGTTAGGTATGTTTTATTTTATTTGAAAACATATTCTGATGATAAAACTCGGTACTGTACTGATCCAAAAATTATGTTTTGTAGGCAGTTTTCGGGCGAGTTTTCATTTCGGGGGGGGGGGGGGGGGTTGAACCCCCAAAACCCCCCTTCAGATATGGCCCTGCTAGCCGATGGAACTCGTATGTTCTAGTAGCTTGTGAAGTACGGCAGTAGCTCCGCGGGTTTGTCATGTTTTATTCCATAGGAATCTTCATGATGAAAGTTAACAATCATTTTTTCCCTCGATACGATTATTAATAACATCTAATAATTTTCACTCTCACAATACGAGCAACCATAATACTATGCTTGTGCGGTGGAGTCGATATACATAACAGAATGAATACAGTTCACACACAGTGTCTTCATTTGAAAACTAGTCACTTTTCGGTAATAAAGATATATTTTTTTAAGCTTTACTTCTTTATTCCAAACAATATATTTTTATACATTAATTTGAAATTTATTAACTTCTATTATTATAGGAATAAATTAAAAAATAGCTACATTTTTCCTCAACATCTTCGCTTTATTTAATTTTGTGAATTAATTTAAATGCTGCTATTCGATGTCAATGCAAATTATTTACCTCTTTATATATTACTAAATATTTTCCGACGAAAATAAGTCTGTAAAATCTTGCTTCTTTGGACATATTATTGTCTATAGAACACAACAGATTGTTGGTAGGATAGACTGTTGTCAGTATCAGCGTGTGTGAGGATGTGTATGTGTATTGGAAAAATTAAACAATTCGTGCTAAAACATGACGTGTAAAAATGTGTTATGTTGTAATTAACTTATCTTAGTGTTCGTTGTTTGTTTATATTCGTTTAAGTACACAAACGCATTAGTTAGGAAATACCAAAATACTTTTATTAGTAGTTGATTTATGCTAATAATTAATAATATTGGGATACTAAGCAACGGGAATTAAATTGGAAATGTAGTTATAACTAAATGGAAGCATTATGTATTATTTATGGAAATGTAGAGCAGATGACCAGATTTAGAAATGGTAATAAAAAATTAACAGTAGTGACACTGCCAGCATGTGATGATTTAACAGGTACAGCGTTTCGATCGGTACAATAAAATTATTGTTTCTAATAAATCTAAATAGATTTTTCACTACAGGCAATTTTTAACTTTAGAGAATTTTAAAAACTTTGACAGATTGATTGTCCAGAATCCACTAAAAGGGCACTAAATATCAGTGCGTTTTGTTTCAAATCAGATTTCAGGAGCAGAATTGAAACCGAAGCACCCTTTTCACGAAAAAACAATTTCAGGAAAAAGGCAAACGTATATTTTTGGCACTAATTGCTTCATTTGTGTTTTGCAGGTTTATTCGAATGGTATTTAATTCTTCTTTATTAACACTGGCTTTTAAAAGCTCGAAATCACGATCATTTTTTTTGTGTTTTTTTTGCCGAGCTCGCCCAATTGCTTTTACTTTATTGACTAATATTTTCAGTCCGGTCGATTTGCCAAAATACACATGAGGAGTTATAATATTGTTTTATATAGCGTACGTTTTAGTTATTTGGTTCCATTTGTGCGATCACTTAACACATTACGAACTTGACGGGCAATATATACTAGAGTGCATTCCATAATATCCTAAAAAGATAGGCCCGAGTCCCGAGTACACAGGCCAGCATTTATTGTTATATGTTCGGGAGGTATAGTGTAGTCGCAATGAAAGTCGGTGTGTAGGATCCTTATTTATTGTATAAACAAGGGTAGGATGTTTTTAGCCAACAATTTTCAGGACGCGTATTGCGTATGGTATTGCGCAGTCGTGGAATGTTCAAGTTCAAGCAACAAAAGATGCAAAACAATTTGTGCGATTTCTTAGGTGTCTAAAAGACAACTTAGAAGAATATACCTATGCAATTGCCATGATATGTTTAATATTCAAACAGCAGATTATTTAGGCATTATTACCTATTCCATTTATAATTACCTGTTACCTGTATTTTAAAGTTATATAATTGTTAATTTTATTCCATGGACGTAGTACCACAGAAAATATATTATAATAAAATGAGATTTACTTTTAGCATTTTTACTATTTAATGCACATCAAACAAAAATATTTTTACTTCAAATATTTTTAAAACGTCTCCCATCTCTCATCTTTCCGCTGATAATTTTTTTTGCATCCAAGCTTAAATTTATGTTATATTGATCCACATGTAAAATTTTCGTAGTACATAGTATATTTTTTATTAGTTTAATTCAAATGTGTTTTTTATAACGTAATAGATATTTTATTATTTAATAGTAAATTCTAATATTGCGCATAAATCCCACATTTATATAGTCCTCGAGCCCATACCTACAATTTTTTTTATTACCTCATTGAGACTTTGCATATGTGTTGTTTATGTCCACTTGGACAATAATTGTTGACGTAAGAAAATTTTCAGTGGAGAGGCGTTTTTTTTGGGACCCTTTCAAACTTTTAAGGCCGGTTACCACTTGTGATATTGGCTAAGACCTCGTTTCATGCTACGCCACTGGCCTGTCGTGCGATGTGGCAGTCGGTAACACGGCCGCGAGCGCTGTTAATTAGGCATCCTGTCTCTTTCCTTGTCTAAGATCCCAATACTGTCAAAAAATATCATCCAAAACACTCTACTTGACTTTTTGGAATAATTTGATGAATATTTTTCTTAGGTTATTAAACTTTTTAGGTGTCTACCTATTTGAACATACCCAATGACGTCAAAAGGTTCTGACGTCATTGAACATACCAGATCACCTCGCCGATACGAATTGGCGGGACAGCGAAAAAGGCTCAGTTCAATTTCCCACTTTCTTTTGGCCAGAATTCACAGTAATGACAGGCACTCAAACATATTAGACAGTTATTCGTATATGTGATGTGCTATTTACTAATTTTTAGCAACAATAACTAGAAAATAGCAGAGGAAAGTCGCCTAATATGGGCATAGTCCCTAATAAAAGGAACTTTAATTTCTCAGAATCTAACGTGCTGCCATCTATTTGGTGGGGACTATACTAAGCTTCTAAAAGTGACATGTAGCTAGTAAACATCTCACAATGCAGAGAGCTACAGTTCCAATTCAACATGACCAACAAAATTAGTGACCGTATTGAAAATTTTCAGCTTCTAGAAAATCGTGTGAATTTGGCTACAAAAAAGGTAGGAAAGTTAAATTATTGCTTGTTGTTCAAAACGTGTATTATGGTCTAGTTTTGGCTTAGACTGGTTCTTTTATATATATTTGCTTATTTTTTTAAACCTACTGTTTTATTTTTACTACTGCCCTAGGCCTAATATGGGGTACTCTGGGCATCCTAATTTGGGGTACCCCATTAATAAGCTGCATTTAGTTTAATCTGGCTTTCCTTTTTAATTTCAGATGCCAAACAATCCGAAAAATATGATAGCTGCTATATCAGCTTGTAGGGAAAAAATAATGGGATACTTTCAACATGGAGTGCCTCAGACAACGTTGGAAAGATGTAAAAATGAATGGAGAAGCAGAAGACATTGTTTATGGTAGTCTTGGGCGGAAACCTGTTTTTCCATTGACAGGGAAAATTCAATCGTCAATCATGCTATGGAAACGGAGAAAAAAATATTTACTTTTGTACGAATTGAAAATTTAAATAGTTTTATAATTGTTTTAAAGAATTATTTTTTGATAATTTTCGTTTTGTTTTTAAAATAACACCCAAATAAAGACATATTTACCCAACCCACCGTGTTTCTTTCGTAGGTATTTTATTTAAACACCAATTTTAATCATTTCTTAGGTACCCCATATTAGGAAAAAGAAGTACCCCATATTAGGGGTAGAGTTTCCTAATATGGGGTAGTTGCCTAAAAAAGTTTAAAAGCAAAAAACTAACAAGTTAGAACTTTAATTAGTTTCAAGTAGGCAGTCAGGTTGCGTAAGGGATGAAGTCCAATTTTGAAAAAAGTTACGTTGATTCTTTTAAAAACACTTAACTTTTAGGGGGATTACAAAAATCTACCCCACATTAGGTGACTTTCCTCTACAGTTTTTCGTCGTTTGGCACCATTCGACTTGTATGTCATTAATTCATAATAATTCAATGCAATCATCGGTAAACATGCGAACATAGGTACATAAAATGCCGCAATCATGTTCCAGGTATTTTTTTAATTCTGAAAATATTAGCGTGTGTATGACAATCATATCTGGCGTAATTAGCCTTCGTCCCGCGGAATTAAAAAGAAAGGAAAAACGAGGGAAAGGAACCCGCTCGGCGGCGGCGCGAATTTTACAAAACGGGAAAACCAATTAATAGATGACAATGCGGGCGCATCGTCTGCACCCAATAACGAAAAAGCGGCATTGTGTTAGACCAGCGGGATAGATGAATAATCCCCTAATTGCGTTCCATTAAAAATTCCCCTTTTCAAAATACTGCTTCCGGCGCGGAACATTAAGGCCAAGTGGAAAATATATTATTCGCCCCGTGCCTCGTGTACCTGATGATTCCACAGCCAGAAGGAGATTCAGATTGAGAGAAAAAAAATTAATAGTAAAAAAATATTTTTAAAAACAAGCTTTTATTTAAATGCTCTGAAAAGAGCGAGATTTTCGTGTGTAAATTTCTTTTATGGAAAAATACAATTTCTACTTATAATTATTACTTTCGTCAAGATATATAATATATGGTCGCGAGATTCTCGTGTGTAAATTTCTTTTATAGAAAAATACATTTTCTACTTAAAATTACTTTCAAGATATATATATTGTCGCGACAAGCTTTTATATTATATTTATACAGTTGTATACTGTAACAAAATTATGGGTTTGCCTTGGTTTGATTTATTATAAAGTTTATTTTCTTCTTTTCAGAGCATTTAAATAAAAGCTTGTTTTTAAAAATATTTTTTTACTATTAATTTTATTTTCAACTTTTTAGTTCTACTCTTCAAGCCCTTTCATTTGATACCCATATTAAGGGGGTTGACAAAAAAATACATTATCCGCCATCTTAGAGGGGCGGCCATATTGAATTTAGTGTGATGTCACTAACTTTATCGTTTTCTACTCTTCAACCTCTTTCATTTGATACCCATATTAAGGGGGTTGACAAAAAAATACATCATCCGCCATCTTGGAGCGACGGCCATATTGAATTTAGTGTGATGTCACTAACTCTATCGTTTTCTACTCTTCAAGCCCTTTCTATTGATAGCCATATTAAGTTGGTTGACAAAAAATACATCATCCGCCATCTTGTGGCGACGGCCATTTTGAAAGTATTACAATATTGAGTATTGTATATTGTATTGTCACCGGAACTAAAGGTGTATGCAAAATTTCATCTCAATCGGATGTCAGGAAGTGGTTCTAATTCAGCTTGCAATATTTGACCAAACACCATACATTGCAAGTTAAATAAAAGCTTCTAAAAACAGGGAAAAAATCTGAACCTATTGCGGTTCAATTAGAAACTAGGCGTTTAAGTACGCGACGCAAGAAAAAATGCCCGTTGAGCTTTGGAAATAGGGTACCTACTGCTACAATACCTTGGCCTTATTTAATTTTTTATTTTTACTCATCAGTTTTCATATAATTTAATTTTTGAAAAGAGATCTTTAGAAACAACTCTGACGTCACTGATTTGTAAGCACCACCAGACAGTGGCGGATTTAGACTGTTGGGGGCCCTGGGCGTAATTTTTCTGAGGGGCCCTGTATAGTCATGTGGCGCCCGTGAAAAAAAATATTCGACGAGCAAGGCAATCTATAAGGGGGGGGGGTAGAGTAAACCATCAATTCTATTTTGCACTTTTTTAATAAAGTTTAAAATAACAACGAAAATAAAATGTTCCTTTAATCTCAAAATAGAAACGTAAACCAATTATTCAGTGTCTGTATAGTGCAAACTTTATGGGTGGCACTTACCTATAATTTGTATTATTAAAATTTTTCTTTTTTGCTTTGTCGGATGCAAATTTGTCAATAATCTCTACGGTGTTTAGATTATCCATCTCCGCACTTTCAATTTGTAAAATGCTTAGCGCACTTAGTATATTCTCGGTCATTTTATTGCGAAGGTATTTTTCACCCTCTTCAAAACGGAAAATGATCTCTCTCCAGTTTCCAGTTGCGTGTGCAATCTGAATGGTTAAACATATTTTTAATAGAGTTTGAACGTTAGGACATGTGGATTTCAAACCTTCATTTATACATTTGTACATTTCTATTGGTGATTCTATATTCCGCCACTGCCACCAGATTGTGGCAAACGTTGAAGTATTATTGTGACGAAGTAGGCAAGTTGATCATGGAACCAATGAACTACTGTCCGTACTAAAATGTTAAAAATTAAAAGGTAGTTAATTTTGACTTACATGTAATTTGAAATATTGCAAATATTCATTTGCAGATAATTTCCCAAATGTAAAGCTAGTGTCAAGTGCTGAAATATATTTATATTTGTGGCGATTTCGAATCAATCAAAATAATAGTTATTTATGTACCTACCAAGGCACTGAAGTTCAACTTTTTATGACTCATGTGGAATTTAGTTGCCGAGGCCTCTGGCTGAAGCAAATAAACCACATGAATCATAAAAAGAACTTCAGTGCCGTGGTACATATTATATTTTTTTTGAAATCGGAAAAAAAAAGTTTTATTAGGCAAGAAAATAATCATACGGAATCACCCGTCCATGAACCAACTGCGCGCGGCTTTGCTTGACTTTGACGATCGCTCTGCCTAGTTAGTTAGTTGTCAAGTAAGATAAGACACGGCGTCTTCGAACAGACAAACCAAATTGCTGCCTGTTGTGCAGCCTCCACAGCAAATCTCTTGACATTCAAACCTATACTAAAATATTTATACTGAAAGATTGCGCTGGTATAGGTAACAATTTCGCAATGTGTACGAAAAGTTAAATTGGCCGGGTTTTGAATATTTGGTCACTTTTGACGCGCGATGGATCCGCGTCTGACGTTTGATGTTTACATCTCACCAAGGCCTACTTATTGAAAAAATCGTACAATATTGGGCTACATCACTGTTACTTTTAATTCACAAATTCACGAAATTAACTCACAACTTACTCGCTTTGGCTGCCACATACACAAAATGGCCGCCGTTAAAAATGACGTAAGAAAATCTATACCATCCAGAGTGTGTCCCACTTACGGGTAAGCCAACCCTCTAAAATATTTATTTGTGATAATTCATGCGTTACTTGATTACGTACCTAATCTGGAGTAAAGAATGTCTATTATCTTACATTTAAGTGGAACACACTGTATATATATTCTTTTCAATGACGGCAAAAATAAAATATTACTTATGGGTACAGGGTGAATAGAAATGGAATAGAGAAAAATTCATAAATTACACTTATGTAAAATTTTCCGGGAATTTGAATATGAAATCATAGTTACCTACTATACCGGGTGTAGATAAAGAGATATCTAAGAATATATCTACACTTTTCTATAAAAATTTTAAGCTGAATTTTAATATTGAACGTTTAATCAGTATAGAGAAAATTATCGGTTCCCATTTCGAACTTCCGGTTCGACCGGAAGTAAACATCACTTGGTTAGTTTTAGTGGCACCTTCAATATTTAAAAATAATCGATAATTTTTTTTTTATTCTTTTATTCAATTTTTGCAAGAGTTTTTTTGCTTCGGAGTATGAATTACCCACTGAATTTCACTTATTTATTGACACCGTGTATATCGTTGGGAGAACAAGTAGAGTAAAAAAAACATAAAATATACAGGGTGTTAAACATACCAAGTATATTACTTCTGGTCAAACAGGAAGTCATAGAAATATTATCCTACAAATTTTACTTTATCGGTTAACGGGTTAAAGTTAACCTAAAAATAAAATGTTATTACGTGTTGCTGCTAGAGGGAAACGATGGAAAGAGAGAAACAAATGCAGGCCCTGATTCAGGAAGTGGGCAAAATAAAAACCATGACAGAACGAGAGAACCGAGTTATCCAACCTCTAAAATCAAGAAAGTCTAGTAAGGGGCGAAACCACTTACTTACCGAACGGTCTCGTCTCCCGCCCCCTTTCCAAAAATCCCCCCCCTTCCCGGTTGCCAGAGCGGTAGGCGCGCCAACGGGAAACGCTTTAATTCGCCCGAAATTGGATCCCGGCGACAGTCGAAATTTCGACTGATCCAATTTGGCGGCAAATTGTTCATAACGCGGCCTCATATCCGGGGGTGCCGAAAGCCCGCAAGCGCCGCAGGGGTCCGGCGGGGCCCCATGGGGTCCCAACCTGGGCCACCACCGAATCTGGTAGGTAATGATTTTCGGGGTAAATGCCCACCTTTTTTAAAATAGGGCATGGACTGGTCAATATGCGCTATGCACATAAACCTAGATAGGCACAACACAAGTCTGGACGAATGCGATATCTTTGAGCGCGCGAGTTGGAGCCAGCTTTAAGAAGTGGGCTTCTTTCCAAGAGCCCCTAAGTAGAAAATGGGAAAAAATAACGCCCGCAAACGATAACGTATGCTTCGGAAAATTTAACTAGACACTCCGAAGGAATGCCCGGGATCACGATACACCCAGTATATCGTGCTTGAGTGCATCTTCGTGGGGATCCGGCGCACTTTGGGCTGCCGTCTGTCCCTACTTCGACCGCTACTGACGACAATGTTGTCAATTATACGACACCGCATTTAAATTCACACATGTGAATAAAGACGATTCCGGTCTGGTATCGTAAACAGCGCAGCGCGAAGTAGGCAGCAGTATAACCCTCATTGGCGGGAAATTTCTGCGCACCTGGTCGCGCAGCCACCATTTGGGAATAGATTCTGTGAAATAGAGGCATGCAGAGTCCGGACTTTTGGACAGTTCGTTAGTGACTCTGTTGTGTGGCGTGGAGTGTCCGTTTTGGTGCATTGGATAATATATCTACCGTCCTTATATTGTTGTGATCCTGGCGAAGAATGTAAACACACATTAACTTATTACATGGCGTCATCTATAAGCAGAAATATTTTGTATATTTTCTCTAAAGCTCTCAATATGAGCAGTACTTACCTATTCTACAGTCAGAAAAAATGTGGTGTAAATCGTTTGAAATGATCTAAAACCAGTTTTGTAATATATAGGGTCTTTCTGGCAAAGTAAAGTAAGCGATTCTTCACCTAATTTTAAGAGGAAAATGTGATGTAAACTAGATTCATATTCAAACCAAACCTACTAAAATATTTATACTGAAAGATTGCGCTGGTAACAATTTCGCAATGTGTAGGTACGAAAAGTGTCGAAAAGTTAAATGGGCAATTATTGGACGGGTTTTTAATATTCGTACAAAATAGTACATTAATGGGCTACTTCAGTGCCGATTTCTGAGCTTTTAATGACGATTTTGAGACACTTCACTGCCGATTTCAAGAAAAAGTTTTTTAATACAATGTATTTCGAAAACGAAACAATATTTGAAAAACTTTTTTACTACATTTTCATCTTAAAATTAAGTGAGAATTCTCCTCCTTTATTTTGTCAGAAAGGTTAGGAAACACCCTGTATGACCTAAACCATTGAATAAGGAATTCAATGCCTAAACCTCAAACCGATACGATTATCAATCTCGACAGCGATTCGGGATATTAACTTTTCGAATAAAAATTCAACTTCTCTCGATAGGTATAAGATATTATAAACAAATTAAATGACTGTATACAAAACATCTCTAAAAAGTTGTTTGAAATACATATTTCTAAGACTACCTGCCCGATAAGACTATAACTTTATTTTCAAAGAGGCAGAGAGCAATATTTCGCTGTTATTAGTTATATAACTTTAAAAACAGAAATAATTCCTTCATTTCATGATATATACTTATGCTTTCTTGTTGCTTCAACTAATACTTTTATTTATTCTTACCCAACTAATTTTACTAATTTAACAAAATGGCCTATTATGCTTGACAAATTTTACATACTGAACTGTATACTTACTATACCAAATCATATAAATTACAAAATGCCCTGATATGCCGAGTTGATTTTCCTGATACATCTCTGATTTCTATTCCCCCAATATATGACATCAAGGTCATTAAATTTGCTCCCGTTTTCCTATCTGCTAACTATTATTATTTGTTGTATATCTTTGGTTACTTTGCTTTTGAACTATTTCAATAATTTTCGTATAGTGCGATATTGTACCTACACATTTTTTGAAATATTCACAAGCAATTTTTGAAATGTTTCACAATACGCATATCCTAAAAAAGATCTATATCGCTGCTGAACTATCAAAACGGAAAGCTCACTTTGTTCCATATATCCTTGACACCAAAACTCTACAAAAAGAATTTTAATAACAATAAAAAAATTATGTACAGGATTCGTCATATGTGTTGCTCCATCTGTTGCTTTCATACTCACCTTGATTTTCATCTGGAAATAGTCGTCTCGGAAGAAACGTCTACCTACTTAAAAAGAAATAAAACGGCGAAGTAGCAGCTGGTGAAATGTCCCAAGCATTGCAGGTTTCGTCGACAACGAACCAGTTTAAAATCGGTTACGATGCCGCGAAGCCCGAAACTTGAGGGACAATATAACTCTCTTCTAGCTCCTCGTCCCACAGGCATTGCTCATTAACTAATGGTAAAAAAAAGTACAAAGAGAAAATATCTAAAAATACAGGGACCGGCAGAAAGTTGGACACAAAAATTAAATATTTTCAAACTCTGATTTCGATTAATTTAAATTTCTAGCTGCTACTCGAACAAAATTAAAGTTTATTAGCATATTCATGTGTTATCCGATGATAAGTTGCGCTTGCGGTATTTTGTTTTTTTGTAATACACAGGGTGGTCGAAAAAAAAATACAAAAAAGTTAAATTTCTTTTTTTTTTACTAGGTTGATGTGACTATAAATCTGACATCCACCTTTGATTCCAAACAACTTTTGTAAGTAATTTTTACCGTATTTTAAAAAATAAGGGTACTTTACTCTTGAGTTATTTTGTCATTTTTTAATCTACCTCGTATCCAGAAAGATATATTTAAAATTTGATGTGTGCGTTTTGAGTTTGAAATGATGCACCAACTTTTATCAAGAATAAAATTTTCTGAGAAATTAATAATAAAAAAGTTTTCCATTTGTGTCCAACTTTTTGCCGGTCATTGTATAACACTAAGTATATTAAAAATATGAAGAACCATCCACAAACATTGTAATGTAAGTTAGGTACATTCTGCTTGACAACAACCCAATGCTCTGAGGTTGTTTGGATACAACCCCCTATTTATTCCTTTACTCAATGATACAACCCAAGAACGGTAGACGCACAGGATTGCTCGATTTCGTAAGCGTAATGTTCGCCAGTCGGCAGATGGGTGTGACGTCAGCGCTAGACTAACGGTGTTATTTGTACATCAGCGGTGCGGGTTTTGACTGTGTTTTCTTTATTTTATGTAACCTGTTTTTAGTTTTCAATCTATTATTGAATATTTATACTAAATTAGTACCATCTTGCTTAGTATTAAAAACGTAAGAACTAATATATTTTGTCAAATTATCTCTCTAATATCGAATGTTTTGTGCCATTATAGGTACTTATATTTTATCATTTTAAATACACTTTACCCTATACTTTATTTTTATTATTTATTTAGAATACATTATGACAGGAACGAGGTGTGCTGTTTATGGTTGTAATACAACTTACGCTTTAAAAAAAGCAGGCGAAAATATTATGTTCCATACCTTCCCCAAGTCAAAAGATATGGTTTCACAAACGATTAGGAGAGCATGGGTGGTAAGATGTAAAAGAATGGACAGTTTCAACCCTAACAACAGTCATATTTGTTCTCGTCATTTTACGGAAAATGACTATGAAAGAGATTTACAGAGTGAACTGCTAGGTAAAAGAGTTTAACCTTTCCATCTTCATCCAAAGCTTCTCTAACTACAGATTAAATCTGGCAAGAAGAGTAGTTGAAAATGCATTTGGCATTTTAGCCAAACGATTTAGAGTTTTTTTACTAAAATTAATTTGAATGTGGAAAAAGTGCAAACCATAACATTGGCATGTTGCACATTACCACAGAATAGCCTTACGGTGGCTATTCTGTGACATTACATAATTTTTGAGACCCGAATGTCCTACTTCCATCCTAGAAGAGCTTGATAAAGACTGTATATTTCAATTTGGACTTTCTTGCCAAACATGCTCACCAAGACATGCTTGCGTTGCTGCCCAAGAGGAGTTTTGTGATTATTTCGTGAATGAGGGAGCTGTGCCTTGGCAGCGGAATACATAAATAAAACATATTGTAACATTTCACACACTTTTTATCTAAGTATATTATCTTTAAAACTATGTACTCTCCTCTTTCTCGTCTAATGCCTCAAGCAAAACTAGTACCAAAATATAACCTTTCTTGTGTTCAAATTTTCAATGTTAGTACTCCTGAAGTTCACGCAAAACTTGACGGAAAATAGGACATGCTCTAATTCGTGAAGTAACTTCATGAAGAAATTCATGAAGAAATTGCCAGTGTAATACACGACTTTTTGTAATAATTTGCCCTTGAAGTGACTTCATGAATTAATTCATGAAGAAATTGTCAATGTAAAACAGGCATCACAGAGTGTGTACCAGTACAGGTGCAATAAAACCAAGTGTCAAGTCCTATAAGCGCCTTTTATCGAACCTTTTGTGAAACATAATTTTCATAGTGTTTATTAAGAGTATTATACTCGTAATAAATTAAAACTAAAATTTGGCATACCTACATTATTTTTAATATTAATTTATAAAATAATATCGCAAAAGATTAGTATCATACTTACCGTCTTTCAAACGTTCAAAATACTTTGTATAATAATAATATTTTATATTTGCCTCAGCCAACTCCTTTGCCTCGGCAACTAAATTCCACATGAGTCATAAAAAGTTGAAGTTCAGTGCCTTGGTACATAAATAACTATTTTCGAAATTTTCTTCAGTATGCAATTATTCCATATATTGGCAATTTTATAAATTAATCCCTTAGTCTTGATACATTCTAAGTAAAAAATAAAAGTTCTCTGTACTCCTAATAGTGTATAAAAATCAAAGGATAGGCAAAAGTAGCTCAAAAACACAGAACATCCACAGAAAACCCACCCTTTCTATATTTTAAACGGTAGCTCCCGGCGCGCTTAGCAGATAGCAGTCTAGCGGTGACGTCACGCCGGCGGAGAGATTTGCCCGATCGAGCAATCCTGTGCGTCTACCGTTCTTGGATACAACCGAGAATCGTTCAAGATCTGTGATCACCGCCAACAGTGTTGCCAGATCACCAGTTGGAGTCCTCAAAATTTACATCGCAATCATTTGAGAGTTCGCGAATTTAATGTGGTGACATGTAGAGGAAATTACCCTAATATGAGACAGTTCCCAATATGACACCCCTCACTAACTCCTAAAGTAAGAGAAATCGGTAAGAGTCTGCATCTAGCTGGCAATGTCTCAAACAATCACTAATGGTATAAGTCGCCACATGTAGTGCAGCGTCTAGCTCATCTAAATTTTTAGGTTAAGAACGGCATTGTTTACGTCAACCGTACGTGCACAAACTTTTATAGTGCTTCGGTTACCGTGTAATTCTGAATAACGTGGTAAGTGTTTAATATATTTTTGTAGCTTGTTGTATTGAATAAAAGTTATTTTATAATTAGAGTAGTTATATAACGCATTTAATAACATTTGTTAACGATGGCAAAAAATTATATGATATGTACATCGGATTCCTAATATAGGAGACACCCCATAGTGTTCCTAATATGAGATATCTTCTTTAAAGAGACTCGCTTCATCCAATTTAGATTACTAATAATTTGAATAGAATGTCACGTGTTATATAATTAAAGAGTGGTATACTGTGTTAAGTTGATATTTATTTAATGTTTTTGAAATAAAAATTATTTTGTGGTAAGCAGTATTTTTGTTAAACCTTAATTGGAGACTGTCTCATATTAGGAACCTGTTAAGTGTATCAAGTGTTATGTAACTAAAGTGTTGGATACTAGGTTAATTTGATATTCTTTTAAAGTTTTTGAAATAAAAAATATTTTGTGGCAAGTAGTGTTTCTGTTAAACCTTGGTATGAGACTGTCTCATATTAGTTTAGTAGTTTTAAAAATTGAAAATTTGACCTCATTTACGCAACCACTGTTAATATTTAGCAATCCTACATAAACTGCAGTGAAAATAGGGACTATAATATTAAACGAATTCGACGTAAGTTTGCGCATTATAACATATTATAGGACAAAATACAGAACAAAATTTAATATGGTCTCATATTAGGGTACTTTCCTCTACAGTGCACACTGTACAGGGTGTTCCCGTATATTTTGACCCACCACTAGAGCCTATATTTTTCGAGTTAGAAAAAAAATTCTTAAATGAAAGTTGTAGGGTTTTTTCTGAACCCCTAGGATCTGTCTAAGCATTCGCATGATATTCCAAATTGCAGATAAATTCGATCTTTATTATTTAATCAAGGTTGCCATGGAAAAACATTTCAACTTAGGCAAGGGCATTCCTGTCAATCCATTATTTTTGGGACAATACACCTTGGTACCCCGCAACTTTCATTTTAGTAATTTTTTTCTAACTCGAAAAATAGAGGCTCTAGGGGTGGGTCAAAATATACGGGAACACCCTGTACCACGGGCGTAGCCAGGATTTAGTTTTTTGGGGGGGGGGGTTAGTTTGAGAAGTAAATAAAACAACAAAAATATAATTACATGAAATTTAATATCTATATATTCATCCGAAAAACTACGACATATTTATAAAGTTCTTAACTATAAATGAAATGGATAAATTAATTTCGTTCCTCTGCGCTAAATCTAAAACCATTAAAGAAGAAATCTTCGGCTTTTTCTTTTAAATATATCCACTACTTCATCTGCATGAATTTCTGTTCCATAGTGAATGTTCATTAGAGCCAAACCATTAAGTCTGTTTTCACTTGTAGTGTTTCGTAAATAGTTTTTCAGTCTCCTTAGGCTCGAGAAAGACCTTTCTGGGGTAGCAGTGGATACAGGAATGGTAGCCAAGATTTGTAGTAATGTGTAAATATTAGGATAAAGGTTTTTATCGCACATATCTAAGCATTCCAAACTAGATTTCGGGGTAGGCAGTCTTCTTATCAGCATGCAAGGTAGCTGAAGCTTTGATAGCTAAATCCAAATTTGTTTCTTTATTAGAAACCCCTTGACCTTGACTACCCCACTTTTTCCAGTAGTCCATACCTTTAAGTTTATCACCCTTCCTTTTTTTCCCCTCAATTTTTCGACAGTAATAATGATTCACGTATCTATCCTTAACAAGGTCATCGAATAACAGCGCACTAAAATTACTCACTTACACGGTCCACTTAATTCTCTTCACTATTCGTTCACCACGTTTCACTTTTATTCGCTTCGAGTTCGCATGGAACAATACTGCCGTAAGCGCGGTCACGCGCCGCGGCGCCGCTCATATAGCAGCCCAGTAGCCGTCCAGAAACTTCCACGAAGTTCCGCTCATTTCGACCGAGGGGCGTGGCGAATAATCGAGAAACAACGCAAAGTGTCCCTACAATACAAAATAGTTCGGCTGCAACTGCGTCTGCCTCTCGTCAAAAGATGGCGCTAGGCGCTACTATTACTACATAATATATTCAAACGTAATAATAATTTAACTCTTCACTCCTCGTATTTTTTCGGTATAATATTAGGTAATACCCCCCCCCTTGGCTACGCCCGTGCCCTGTACACACACTTACAGGTCGAGGTACGCCCCCATTTATGTATTAGAACGGGTTCTTGTTAACAAGCGCCTACCGGCCCTGCCGGACCATAGGCCTTGTTATGGCTCCTGATGCTGAGTAGTAAGTAATAGGTGTACATACTTTATCGTCTACAGGTCGCATTTTTCGATTTTTCGAGTCCAAATTTGGCGTACGGTCGACCGAGCTGATGGGCAAGAAGCCTTTTGATGGGCGTTCGAATCGGAAGAGCCGTTCGGCCTCCGGAATTTTTGTTTTCCATTTTTTTCGTTTTTTTCGGCTAGGGATTCGAACTGAAAGCGCCGGTCGAGTTCAATTTTCGCGTGGGGCCGCGGAGGAATATGGGCCTCCCGCCTACGAAAGAGCCCCCCCGATCGAAAAAGCCGTTCGGCCGTTTGGGCCCCTTTTGGGTCGCTTTATTTTCGCGATTTGGCGAGGTCCGTGTTAAATATTGTACGGTGTACGGAACCCTTCGTGTACGAGTTCGACTCGCACTTGGCCGATTTTTAACTTTATATCTACTCACTTGTGTGGGTATTGTGTTATAGATAGTTGCAGTATTTGCCATTGCAGGAGCATGCCGCAGAGACGAGTTACAGAAATTACCATTAAATAATATTAACCACATGGATTCTATCATAACTGTAAAAATTGCCGATAGCAAGGTAAACAAATCTCGATCATTTGAAATAAGCGGAAAAATTAGAAGTTTTAATTTTGTTGAAATGTATTGCAAATATGCACCCCTTCGTCCCCAGCCTACCAGTCACACTAGATTTTTTACAAGATATTAGCATAGCTTATGATATTAGGTATAACGGAAAATGCTCCGTTCAACCTGTTCGTGTAAATACTTTTAGTAAAATTCCAAGTGATATTGCAAAGTATTTAAAGATTGAAAACCCAATGCAATACATAGGACACTGTTTTCGCAGATCTTCTGCAACATTGATTGTGGAATCTAGGGCAGACCTGTGAACATTAGTCATTAAAACGCCATGGAGGATGGAAATCTTCAACTGTAGCTGAGGGCTATATTTTGGGGAGTCAATTTAAAAAAAAACTGAAATAGGTGCTCAAATTCTGGAAGATGAACCAAGTACGAGTACCGGAAACTTCACAATTCTAAAAAGAGTTTTAAGTGAAGAACCTGAGACCTTCACAGGCAATGAAGAAAACAAAATTTAAAAAATTACTGGAAATGAAGTTTGTCCATTAGTTACCTCGACTGCGTCTCGAGTTGACAACTTCATGCCTCGTGCAACAAATATGCACTTTTTGCACTATATAGTTACCTAAACAAATAACTATTTTTCTAAGTGTAATAGAATTGTGTTTTTCGCATTGCAAAAAGAGAAACTTTTTCAGGGTACCTAATATATTAGGTTCTCAAATAAAGCCCGATTATATCGTTAGTTTTTTTAAATAAAAAGACTAGCTTAAAACCAGGATGATGCAGTTTTGTCTCGAGAATCCGAATATAGCTTCAGAATTGATATACAGGGTGTTCTCGAAAAGTTAAGAACAAAAATACAGGGTGTCTATTTAAGAAGGGCCACTCGAGGAAATCTTGACAAATATTCAATTTTCTGAGAACTTAATTTGAAAAAAAAAAAACGTTTTTTATGAGCTAACTTTGCGTAAAAACACACTTGAGATCCATGGTCTACTACTTTCCGAGATATTTTTCAAAATCCCGAAAATCGCCGAAATTTCTTCGGCATGTAACTTTTTTGTTTCAAGGGTTACCGAAGAAATTTCTTAATGAAATTTGTGGGCAAAACTGATTGCTTTAAACCTAGTTTATCAGAATTTGAAAAAACTATGGTTTGATATGTGCTGTCATGCATACCTACTAGAAAATTTTATAAAATGTGAAAAATGGGCAAGATGCCGATACCTCGCAAGAAATTTTCAAGATTCCCAAAGTGGTATGTTGGGAAAAAATACATAAAACATGAAGGTACAGGATTCGAGGCCACGGCTCGCTACAATAAAATGGGCACATTTTTCGGTGGGTATATACTAAGATAGCACCCAATAAACCGTTTTTTTTTAAATATCTGATAAAGTAGGCTTAAAGCAATTAGTTTTGCCGGCAAATATCATTGGGGAAAATTTTTCGGTAACTCTTGAAACAAAAAAGTTACAAACTGAAGAAATTCTGGCAGTTTTCGGGTTTTTCAAAAATATCTCTGAAAGTAGGCCATGGATCTCAAATGTTACACAAAGTTACCCTATCAAAAAAGCAATCATTTATTTCAAATGAAGTCCTCGGAAAAATAAATTGTAATATATATATTGGGGGAGTTGTTGGGCGAAAATTGTTATTTGTCAAACAGGCTTCAATAAATGGAGTATTATGCGTAGGCGCTTGTAAGTCTGCCGTGGTTTCAGCACGGCCACAACTGGGCACTCCTCAAGTTGGTGGCGCTCCGAGGTCTGTGCTTGTTGTAATATAATTACAACCCGTAAACTTTGTTAAATCGCTCTCTTTGAGGGCACACGCCCATACACGCTCGGTCCCAATCCAGCCAAAGTGCCCCGTAAAGTGGGGTCCACCTCTCTCGCACGCACAACATCAACAGATAATTGACTTTGCATTGTTTATAACTGATTCAATGGCGGCCGGTGCTTCCGCAATTAATTCAATAAACTCGCCAGGTCGGGGGCCAATTACCGGGAGGCGATATGCCCCGTTTATGAAATTATTTGTCAAAGTGCTCAATTATTGTGGGGTAATTTAAATATGGATGCACGCGCGGCGCCGTTTGTAACGGGACGGAAAATTCGGAAAATATTAATATTGCGTTATAAAATAATGGGGTGCGGAACAGAATTTTTGTATAACAGTAGTATATTGGGGCGTAAAACCGTTCATTAAATTTGATAGATAGGTATGTTAGATCTCCAAATGCGCGCGTAGCGTATAAGCAGGTATATTATTTTATTCACAATTACACGGCTTTGGTAAAAATATCCACAAAAACATTTTTTATTGAAAATGTATCTTCAGTATGTTCCCTTGTAAGTACCTATTTAACGTGTCAAAGCCTTGTTTTAAATCATTTTATCGCGACGTTAATGTCGTTAATACGCAAAAAGATACAAGATGTATTAACTTGAAAGGATCTGTCGTATTCCTCTCTAAATTAGGGAAGTTGTGGACAAAGTGACAGCAATTTTTTCAACAAAAAAGGGTTAGGACATACCTACATAATATGCGTGCCATCTATTGACGACCAGAACTATTAAAAGCTATGTATAAATAGTAAAAAAAATGCACTTTTCTGGCTAGTTTAATTTCCCGACTTTGTTTTAGTGCTGGCATTCGCCCACAGCCTATATTTTTTGCGTGAGAAATAGTTATTTATGTATACCAAGGCACTGAAGTTCAACTTTTTATGATACATCTGGAATTTAGTTGCCGAGATCTCTGGCCGAGGCATATAAACCAAATGAGTCATAAAAAGAACTTCAATGCCGAGGTACCTACATATTATATTTTTTGAAATCAGAAAAATTATGTTTTATTAGTCAAAAAAATAATCATAAGGGATCACCCGTCCATGAACCAACTGCGCGCGGCGTTGCTTGACTTTGACGATCGCTCTACCTAGGTCAAGCATAAGACGAGGCACGGCGCTTCCCAACAGAAACTCCAAACCGCTGCCTGAATAGATTGATATTCAAAGTTACTAAAATATTCGTACTGAATGATTTCGCGGCTATAGGTAACAATATTGCAATGTGTACGAAAAGTTAAATGGGCCCTTATTGGCCGGGTTTTGAATATTTGGTCACTTTTGACGGGCGATGGCTCCGCGTCTGACGTTTGATGTTTACATCTCGCCAAGGCCTACTTATTAGAAAAATTATACAATAATGGGCTACTTCAGTGCCGATTTCTGAGCTTTTAATGACGATTTTGAGCCACTTCACTGCGGAAAAATGTTTTAAAAATGTTTTAAATAAAAGCTGTAAGACTTTTTCTTAACTGTCAAAATCTGTCGCCAAATGAAACAAAGATGATTTTATTTATTACAGAATGATTTTTATTAACTTAACAAATCAATAAAAATTTATTAGTTGAAAGTTTAAAAAAAATCAAACATTTATCATTATCGAAATTCTTGCCTAAAATTTGTATGGCCATTTATTTAAATAAATGTAATTTTTGAAAGTTATGTCAAATGACGCCACAACGTTCAACGGCCTCATTTCGAATCTTTTTGGAAGCAGAATAGTTTCATCTTGGGCCAAAAATAAATAAAGTTCCCTTATGGTTGAAACTTTTTGCTTAAAATTCTCATATCTAGTAGCCATGAAAAAAAAAACATTTCTAAGGAAGTGCTACGTGTAGAATTTGTCACCAGGTTAACAAAACTAAATGACTTTTTGTTTTTAAAATATTCATTATAATAACACCCTGTGTATTTTTGTCCCCATAAATAGGCATTCCTTTCCGTTTTACAACGATGCAGTTTAGTATTTATTCAAATTATTCATCATCATCAAATACATTTTGTTGAATCGCAATTGGATTATCCATGAAAGACAAAATAAAGCAATTCTTCCGGCATATTTGATGAGTGTTTTCTAACCTATGTAAGTAAGTGGCATGCTTTTTGGCCAGCACTGTAAAGACGACAGTATTATTAAGAACTCATCTTTTTTGTAAAGTCTTTTTGGCCATATGAAAACATAAAGCTGCCTTCAAAAAAGTATTTAATATTCTCTCTAGTTCACGATTAACGTTTCTATGAATATTGTAGGTACTTTATAACAACTTAAACGCATTGGTAATAGAAACTTTAATTTATTTTTGAAAATAAAATTTTGTCTCGTCTTGACTTATTAAATTTCAGTGCGAACTTTTATATAGGGCGTTTATGAAATAGACCGCCGAATTTCAACGGCGAATTTTGTATCCGAAGATAAAATAATGATATAATGTGTTCATGCACAAAAGGCTTGTTTTAAAGATGCAGGATTTTGAAGTTTAAAGAAGTACCTATCTTCCATGTTTTAGCGCGGTTGCCGCAATAGTTCTAATAAACCGTAGCTAGCTTTGGATTTATTAAGGAAAGTGCCAAATCATTTAAAGCAGTGCTGATTTGAGCACGAATATCCACTAGCAGTAAACATTTATTCACTTAAACCGGAGCACGAATATACCTACCATACGAATTAGCGGGATACCTAAGAAGGCTCCAGTGGAAATAGTTTTATTCGGCACATCGATCGAATTTACATTATATGGATAATAAGGTTCACGTTTTTCAAACGCACCAAAAACAGGTCGACTTGATGTCTAAATTGCATCGGCAAATAAGTGGACCCCACATACACCGCAACAGCAACCGATAACTGACTTTGTATTGTTTATTGGGCGCGTGTGTGCTCGCAACTAAATTCAATAAATTGGCCAAAGTTTGGGCCAATTACCACGAGGCGGTTCGCCCCGTTTATGAAGTTATTTGTCAAAGTGTTCGCCTATCAAAATAATTAAACATTACGGCCCGTTGCTAGCGAGCCGCGGTCACACAATATATCAGGGTTCGTTACAATAAATGTGCAATTATTACGGTGGTAATTTAAACATACCTACGCGGGCGTCAGAGCGAAAAGCCTCGGAAAAGTCTGTGTATGCAAATGTGGGCCAAACGGTGTAACAAAATAGGAGAGGCGGTATAAAGCGTACATTTTGGTATGTAGTAACTATTAGTTACTATCTTTAACATATTGTCGAATTTTTAAAGGATTTTGATAAACAATATTAGGGTACTAATCTATACATTCCTGTGGTACTTGTATTAGGTAGTTCAATTTAAAGTTTCATTTGGAAGGTGTGTTACTCCGCTTCACCGATTATTCAAGCAAGGGAAGGGCTCATTCATTTTTTGGATTGTAGAAATAAATATCTGTTACTTTTTTTAGAAATAATGTTTAGTGGCGGCTCGTGAGTTAATGCACAGGAGGAGCTATGTATTAAAAATAAAAAAGAACACACTCGTGGTAATTTAAAAAAAGGCGAGTAGCGAGGTGGATACCTACTTCCGGCATGGGCCTTTTATTTTTTGTTTCTAGTAGTAATTACGTATTTTTGCATAATTAATATAAACAATAATTCCCGTTTTTTCTTGCGTTTTTTTTTTAAAGTTAATAATGCAAACATTTCCATCATGTTCATAATTTCATTTTGCACCGTTTTTGATGTAGGTATACCTAAATACCAACCCCTGAATATCTACTAGAAATGTTTAAATGTTTTTTCATATCTAATAGAATCTAACTCGCATGTAAAATCAATTAATTCCAGAAAAGTATCACGATTTCGAGAGTTTTCTTGTCTTATTTTTCTGTTTATTATTTTTTTAAAAATATATCTATTTTTATCCACAGCTTTGTTAATAATGTTTTGCCGATACGTAGTATTTAACTGAGCGGCAATACTAACCTTGCCTAAAAATGATAGTTCATGTGCCGAACAGAAAGCTCATTTTTCATTTTTTTCATATACAGTGCCGGCCAAAAGTTGGAACAATAAGGGATTTTTTTTTAATTTTTGGCATAAGATAGAACTACTCTGGGGCGATCATCTCTCCTCTAGCATACCTATTAAAAATGACATTTAATTAAATAAATGGCCAAAATAGGTTTTGTTTGTTATTTTCTGGAAAAAAATTATTTGAAAAAATTCCTTAAAATCCTATTTTACCTCAATATGCAAATTTTCAAGTACAAATTCCGACAATAATAAATTTTTGATTTTTTGAAAAAATCTGAAAACATAAATTTATATTTTTTCTAAATCCAAAATCTAAATTTTATTTTTTTCGGTGTGCCATAAATTGACTTTAGAATTATTGATTGTCTCTCATCCTAACGTGATATTTTTTAGTTATGGACCCCTTTTGGGTGGTAGGCGGCTAGTTTCAAGAAATTTTGCTATTTCTGAACAACCGTTACCAATTTTTTTCTGTTATTTGTTACAGAATTGTTTTTGTTAACTTTACAAGTCAATCTATGACACATGACACCGATAAAAACTACAATTTATTATTTTTTAAATTTTTTAAAAAAATCAAAAAATTATCATTTTCGGAATTTTTGCCTGTATTTTTTTATTATCATTATTTACCTAGGGTGAGAAACATTACTTCTCATTAGAGGAATGAAGTAAATAATGGTGATTTCTCAGGTTTGTAGTAAAAAAAACCTTCATGGTTCTAACTTTTGCGCGGGCACTGTATATGTTCTAAATTTTTAGGCTGTCTTATCCACTCATTCTTTATAAAACAGTAAACAGGGAAAATAATATTTCACATTTCATAAAATTATACTATTGGCATGTTTAGTAAAAACAGCTGGAAAACATACTACATTTCAATGTCCTGTATGTACATTTTATAAAAGTCATGTGAATTTAAGTATTTTATTCGTCTTTTTCAAACAACAAACAACAATTGTTTAGTCATCAAGTATGTGTAACTATTTATAAGTTCGGTTTTTAAGGAGTTCTAAACATTTTCGAAATATTTTTATTATAGAGATGGTATAAGATTTTTTATTTTGTATAAAATAATTTAAGGAAATATCTACCAGAAATGCTGATAGAAAACATTATCATCAAATTCGTCCATTATGCGACATCCTTTGTCATAAGTCATGACAAATTCATTACGCATCTTTGTCTGTGAATTGTGCAGACAATTTGTACCTTATGCGACTTCGATTTACTTAAGAATTCGACGCAAATCAGAGAAAAAAATTTAATAGCCCGACCGCAAAAGTTACCTAGTTTTCGCCTCGTCAAAAGTGAACTGCTTTGTAATTTTCATCCAAAATTAACTCGCCAAACTAATTTCACTAGCGTTCGAAAGTTAAATCACCTCGTATCAATTTCGCGGTTGCTTTTTGTCGCCCTTTGCTCCAAGCTTTAAAATTCCCTCCCGCCTCGACTTTGCATAGGAGATAGCTGGGTGGCGGCGTGCAAACACAACACTTATCGACCGGCGAAGATATATAACTCAGGGGATCTTTGAGGGTCGACAGCGCCTTTTGGGGGTTTTCCAAGTTCGCGGGTAACAATAAAATCCTGACCATTGTTGTCGGTAATAACTAGAACAGGACAGAATTTTATCTTGTACAAATAATCTTGCGTCAATCTTGGTACAATCCATTGTCTATTGTAATTCCTATACCTACTCATCATGTACTTATTTAAATGTGGCTAAACTTGAAACAATATTTTTATTGGTTTTGGTTTTTGGTTTTTTTCCACCGCGCCGCGCCGCTTTGCCGAGTTTTTTTTATATGTCTATCGACCGGTCGATATACACACTCACATTGCTTTGGTTTTGGCAGTACCAGCTAGATGGCGTTAGATGGTAAATGCTCACCGCATTATACTAGTACCTGTCGTGGTCTGCACACCTCCGAAAGACCCATACACAATTTCCATTAGATATTGGAAACTAGTTTGGTGTTGCCAATTACCAAAGCATTTTGTCCCATATGCCACAAGCCATTTCTTTTAAAAATATATTTTTATTGTCAACACATAAATACTAAAATTTGAACTTGTGATTTTCCCTTTAAATATTATCGAGAATTCAACGCCTGCCAATATGAACCAATGAAATGACATAATTTTATAAATATTAACCAATCAGATGATGATTTCAGCGATAATACCTTTAGTGGTATTTTCGTATGTAATATCACAAGTGCCGGAAATTTTATCGATAATTTTTTCGAAAGCGCTATTTTGCCTAGAAAGATCACAACTATAAATTGGTCTTTTATTTTCTGAAAATAAAAGCCCAATTTGTACGAGTGGTTTTGCTAATGAGCAAAATAGCACTTGAGAATAAAATTATTTAGAAAAATTTCCGGCACGAGTGGTATTTGTCGAGATTATTTCACGAATGCGATTTAATAATTTCTGTATTAATTTTTTCTATGTTTACATTGCCAAAACGACTCATTTTGAACGAGTTTATTGACAGCTTCGACTGTATGATTCGAGTAGAGTAAACAAACATGACGCTTGGATATCCAAGGCAAATGTGATGAGAGTTGGTTTATTTTCTGAATGTGACCGAGGTCTAATAAGAACAATTTAGCAGTGTAAAAGTTATATAAATTCATTGATACAATGCTTAATAATACCGCAACAAAATTTATAAGCTGCATAATTTAGAACAGTGTAAAACACCAATTTTAAGAAGTACGTGTTTGTATCGAACAGATTCGCGGTTGCTAAGCAACGAAGTGGTAATTGCACTAGTGGTACCTATTACCGCCATAAAAATTTCGTTTTTTTCAAAATATCTGGTAAGCCTTGTCTTTTGTAAAAAATCCACAAGGTGCATTAATCTGGGCCTACAAAACTGCATTTCTTTCCCCATTTAACATTCCTTCTATCTCCGCTAGTTTCCGAGATCCCCATACTGATCATAAAAAAAAACTCTCTCTGTTATAGGTTGTTCAAACTAATACAGTTTTCTTTCGGTATTCCTAAGAATACGCATATATGTTTCTTTAAATTATTTTCTTGCGATATTCCAAAATTGTCGCACCCTCCAAAATCAAAGGAACAATTAAAAGAAACCTAATACGCCTCCCTTACCACTCTAAAATTTCAGGGAATGTATTTACGTAAGAAAAAAAACATTTCTCGGAAAAAACCCGTTCTCTCTGACACAACCGCAACTATGTAGCACACCAACATTTTCTAGATAACGATGATACTACTAATAATAATTATATTATTGTTCGTGCAAACACAGCGGCAGTTATCGACGCGTAAAGGTATAACTGGGGGATTTTTGAAGCTTGACAACGTCTTTTGAGGATGTTCCCAGTTCAGTTAACAATAAAATCCCGTCCATTGTGACCGTTAATTAGAACAGGACCGGATTCGGCCCTGTGGGAATTACTCTTGCGGGGATTTACCTCCAAATAATGCGGCATTATAGGTTCGGTGCTAAGCGATATTAATTTATAGGGCCCGCATACAAACTGGTTTTTAATCAATTTATTACGGATTGCAAGCGCGCGGGCCAGTTTTGAATATTACTATAAATTTGTTATAGATATGGGGGGGGGGTTATTTGATCCGATTTGGATATTTGTTTACAAAGCCAGGTTGTAACGGATATTTTAAATTTCTGCATGTTCGGACCTTTTTAATATGTGATTTGCTCCGTATAGGGGTGTACCTCCTCGATATGCCGATTATTCAATATTAATTACATAATCAAAAAGAGTTTGTGGAGTGTAAACAATATTACACAGATTTTAAATAAAAGGGGTTTTATTTGATATGGAACTGTTGTCTATTCCTCTGCTCAAAATGATTGCGGACAAATCTGCAGTTTTTTGGAACACAATTTCCAAAAATAGCGTGTTTTCCTGTTCTTTTTCGCACCGTGTTTACATTTATGCCACCTAACATTTCTGGTCGCCTTCCGTACCACTATTTTATAATCTGAACCTATACGTTATTAATTTGTATGGTTGGGCTGTGTGCGAGTGTCTACCACAAGGCGGTTTTTCTTGGGTCGACGACATTTACAGTATTGACGTTACTAAAATTCCAGATAATGTTAAAGAAGAGTTGTTCTCTACTGACGTAAATAGACAATAATATAGGTACTTATTTGAATAATGCATCAGAACCGAAAGTATGTGCAGAGGTTTATGTGGATATAAATATTTTCTCCAAAATGCAAATCATTTTGAATGGTGTGTTATTAACGTACTCCTAAAATATTTTAACGGGAGATTCATGAGCAAAGATATTTTGTGGCTTTATTTTTATGGAATGTCCCGATACTTTTACCTTCCCCCAGCACCCCTGTTTGGCGAGCTTGCGTCACCACGTCAAAACGCCCCAATTCCCCTTCACGTTCTATTTTAATTCAGGTTATTTTCACTGCTGCCACTTGCAACTTATTTTCGCGGTTTCCAGACGGTCGAAAACTTCATTAAAAACTCCAGTTTTTGCTAACTCGCTCTTTTAAAGGCCGAATTAATAATCTACGGGGCACAAACAAAGTAAGCGATATTTACGATCACAGTAATTTTCTCGGGTGAGTTATAACGACGAAATGAAAATCTCCGTAGCCGGAAAAACTCAATAAATGCGATGGTAACGGATTTTACGGCGGGCTTTACTCTGCCAATCATAAAGGCGGATCACCCATCATCGGGGAAGTTAAATACCCACTGGGATTTGTCGAATGTGTGTCGTTTTATTGTCACAGATACGGCGCTACATTTGTTTACTAAGAAATAGTATGTTACTTCGGAAATTTTATTTTACCATTCACATTATTTCGTTGGTTTTTTATTTATTGGTTTTTTATTTATTTATTTTTAAACATGATTCAACACTTTAATACTGTTACAGAATTCTCTTCCAAAATATAATATCTAGAATTCTCGCTTCATAAACTGGTTGAACAGATTATTACAAAATAATGTTTACTCCTCTGCAATTCATCATAATGTCATGCCATCAGAAACAAATTTGTTACCTATAAAAACTCTGTTAATATGACTGCGAAATACTGCCCGCAAAGACAATTCGTTACAGTAAAAGAAAATAATACGGGACATTCCCAACGTCCAAGCTATAATAAATCGCCATTTTTTTGACTACTAGTGCCATTCCACGTGACGTCATGCTCGGGTATTTAATATAGTGTCGATCCAGCCCTGACCCTACGTGTACGACCTTCAACTCCATGATTGCATTTGGCAGACCAGTAATTATTGTGTAATTGAAATTGTTGTCTAAACAAGATATTACGCGTTATATTACATGCACCAACCTAATTTACTCCTAATCCTTTACCTATCCGTGCAAAATCAATCAAGTGTTTGTGACTTTGGAAAATACCACTAAAACGCAGATATTTTTCCTACGTCGTCACTAGCAAACGATGTCGTGAAAGCAGAAAAAAAGAAAATCCATGCATGCCATCTGTAATTAACTCCTCCGGCCATTTCCTATATAGGTCCTTTGAAATCGGAAACTTCGGAACTTTGAGTACCTAACTCCAGATTCGAGTATTCGGAAAAGAGTTTTGCTGTTGTTTTTGTTTTCTTTTATAAGTAGACAAACTGTAACGAGCTCGCAAAGATAAATTACGTTCAAATAGATTTTTGACGTACTTTCCAACTTTTTTTAGGCATTACATTAGGGAATGATTATGAATGATTATGAATAAAACTATCAAAAAGTAGATAACATTTCACGTCCCCAATAGATTTTTACAAAAAAAGTTGTCGCCTTCATGGGACTAACAGTTTCGGCATCTGGTAATACCATACCAGCATCCTAGGTCTAATGGATGTGCCGGTGTTTCATATTTGAATCGTTCGAGAAGGTAGACTACGACAGCTGTTGACCCTTATCAGGTTCATCAAGGCAGCCATAACCTCCTCGAAATATATGTAGGAGTTAAGTGCAGCTTGCACTTGGAGGTGAGAAAATCAACTAGTGTTGCCATCTAGTGGTGCCATCTAGTATCGAGCTGATAGTACCAGATCCGAAATATTACAAAACATAGCAAAGACCAACAAGAGCAAGTTAGGGTGGTGTTGAATTCAACTAAGAGACTCATCATTGGCCATTCACCATTGTGTCTTACTTAAGTAACCATTCGGTAATTATTATATTTCCGATTAAGGGTAGTTAGTACCTAACAATAACAAACGTTTTTCCTTGTATCCACAATAAAGGATCGATCTGTATCCTTGTATCTTCCCGCGACTGGAGGTTTTCCAATATCAACTTAACCTATATATTTTATTGAGGTGGGTATTTGGGGATTTCCTTTCTGGGAAGAAAATAAACGAACTAAAGTTGGGTGTATCACTCGTCGAAATCCGGAAACAAAACAATTGACGTTTAAAGTAAAGTCTGTTCCAGTCTTGCAATTTGTGTGCAAATAGCAACTGGCATTTCCCAAGGGAGTTTAATAACTCCATAATGATTCTACGGAGTGCGGCTTACCCAGACTTCTTCGGCGATTATGGAAAAATGTGTCTTCAAGATTCAAGACAGCTTCTTATATACGTGAAGTCGCATAATAAGCACAACATAATAGTTTTGTAATGCATTTAATAAGGTTTAAGATTTTTGTCGTATTTAATACACAATAAAATGTTTACTATAAAAGAAATATGTCAGTGACAGAAAAAAGATCCCATATCTGGTTTGAATGGAAGTGTGTACCTATACTACTCTAAACGGAACATCCTGAATAATTTTATTTAAATTAAATAAATAAATCAAAACATTTTAATCATCTAATATTAATAGACGGAAAATGTCAAAAAAATCAGTGAAAAACGTTGTTTTTAGGCCCTATGCTTTTATGGCATGATAAAAACATTTGTATACGTTTATGTAACAAGTTAAAAAATAATGGAAATTTTAAAAACAGAAATAATTAAATCCGGGTATAACGAGCAAAAAGCACTGCACACTTTTATGAAACTAATTAATTGTTTGTTATATTTTCAAAAATATACACATTTATTTTAGAAAAATTTACACTATCTTCCTATTACAGTCTCAGTTTGATCCAATTTGTAAGTGAACATGCAAACAAAAGTACAGGGTGTCCACATGAATTGTCCCATCAGCCCTATTTTTATTTTTTTTGTGAAGAATACAAGTTTTAGATAAAAGTTATAGTGCATTTTATGCAGTTTTCTGGGATACTAAGAAATTTTATATAGGGTATCTCCCTTCTTCGCTGTACATACATCAATTTTAAAACCACTGTTTATTAATAAATGTGAAAAATTAAAACTATTGGTGTTCAGGCACGATAAGGGTTAGTGCAAGCAAGGTTATATTTGTTAACATTTTAAACCGGTTAGGAATAATACATTACACAATTTTATACAGGGCGAGTCTTTGACCCGTATAAAAATGTCAACCAAGGGTGAAGTTGAACACCTGGAGCCCGCATACGAAGTTATTTTTTCTAACTTAAAAATATAATTTCCGATTTTCCATGAAATTTTCGAAGTTCTGCAGATGCTGTTCCATCGACCATTGTAATTTAAAGTCTGCAATCACACTTCATAAAAATCGTAATGTTATTTTAAAATGTTGAGAAAATATTAATTAAATTGCAATTTTTAAAAACAATATATCTCGTTCGTTTCCGAGTGTTTTAAAAAACAACTTCATGGTCATGCTACAGGGGTTCAACTTTACAACTGGTTAAAATTTTTGTACTGGTCAAAGACTCACCCTATGTTTACCGTGGAAATCACAAAAATTATAATTCATACAAGTTCAAATATTTATTAAGCATAATACTTTCTACCATAATAGACCCTTATAAGAAAAACACCATAAAATACACAAATACACATACAGGGGATTCACTTTTAAATCTTTATTAAAAATATTAAATCTTTATTAAAAATACCTTGTACATTTTTGTATTGAATCTTTGTACCATTCAACTATTTTGAGGGGATTCCATGGCACGCTTGACTCGCCAGATGCCTTTTCCTTTTCCTACTTTGTTCAAATTTGACATCCCGCAGAATGGAACACCCTGTATATTTTTTGTTCAAATTTGGTATATAGGGTTTTGGGGTATCCTGATTTACGTTGTGGTATCAAATTTTAAATTAAAAAAACGCTAAAATTGTCCTGAAAATCGGGGGTATAAAAAATCGTAGCCGGCTCTGGATTTGCATTTCGAAAATAGTAGAAAGGTCAAAAAAGCGTTTTTTTAAGTCCTTTCAAACAATAAAAGAAGTTCAGACGAATATCTCCAAAAATAAAGATTTTATTTATTTGTAGGTTTATGTTTAAAAGTAGACCCTGTCCTGTATATATGTCTAATTGGCAGTGAAAACGTTTTTAAAGTAACCGTTTAAATAAATCATTAAAAATTATGGCTAATTTTTATATAGTAATTGGGGCACCCTGTACCTATCTACATGTCTCCATCTTAAGCAAAGTCTAACAAGCCACCCCTCTGTTGCAATTTTTAGCTTGACGTTTTATGTAGAAGGACATAACAACTCTACAACTGTAGATACATCTTTCTTAAAACAGGACGATACAATATGCTCCACAGCGATATATTATATTATGCAACAAGTATTGTAAACATCATTTTCGTCATGAGTCTTATTAGACACGAATGTAGCCATAGGGAGTGTTTAATAGAACAGGTGTCAGAGGAGGCTGTAAAACCTGTTGCATACTGTACCTACTTTTTTACGCATGTATATCAAATCAACAGAGGATTTATAATAATTTACTAAATGTTTATATATGTCAGCACAAAACATCTTTTCATATTTGTCACTTCTTATCAGAAAACATATTGTAAATGGCCGAGGTTGTACAATAAAACATTAAAATTAGGTTTTATGTTCTGCGGTTGGTCAACGCCGAAACATAACACTGTCTATAGACAGAAAACAAAAGATAAAGTTGAACCTGGCAACTAGCAAAAATGTACTACATTTGTACTAGCAACAGCAACACTGCTGAAAAGCTGGCATCTGCGGCAAACTTCGGCCCGTGATTAAAAATCCGTTGCAGACTTCAGCTCTTTTAACCACGACTTCCGAGCACACCAAATGGAATCTTAGGCACGCTCGTAGATAAAGCATATTGTCGTTGCGAAGTATAGTTGCAATACATTTCGATAAAAAAAACAGAGGTCGCGAAAATCCACTCTCAAAAATACCCCACCACACAACATCAACCGCAGACTCACCGCATCAACCTCGGTCCGTTCAACCGCCAGCCGGCATGCGTCGGCCTCGTGGCGCCCTGGACGGGGCGCCGCGACGCCCCCAACCGGCGCCCCCGTCGGCCGCCCCAGCACTGATCGACGCCGGCTGGGGGATGCACCGGCTCTGGGGCGCAGTGGGGAAGAAGGGGGGGGTGAGCGTCGGCGGGAGTGGGGGGGGAGACGTCCCCCCCCCCTCCAGCCCCCTCCCCCGGAGACCCGGAATTAAGTGCTCCCGGCGGCCGGCGCGCGGCGCGCCAAATTCTGAGAACAGGGTAAATATTGCGTTTGGGGGTTTTTTAATAATGCGGGATGAACGAGGAGATTTCGGGATTTCCTAATTCGGGAGGAGGGCAGCGATAATTTAAGGTGTACAGGGTGGTCAGACAAGAATGCAAAGTGCTGTATCTCGGAAACTATTCGCCGTAGAGACTTGCGGCAAAAAATTTTTAGAATAAAGGGAAAAGAGAAAAACCTGGAAATTATCTTCAGATTTCCAAGATAGTCACCAGGGGGCGTAACAGCCATCTTAAACTTTTAAAGTGATTTTTCACTGAAATCCACCTAGTAATGTTACCAAAATAATATATGATTTTTAAAGGTAAGCTTTATTCCAGTAATTTTTGTTTAACACTTTTTGACATATCTATTAGAATAAAGTGGTGCGGGGAGTGATTCAATGTTTTTTTAAATAAACAGCTGTAACTCCCAAATGACTGAATGGATTTTAATATGTCTAAGTCTCAGTGATGCCGCTAGAGCGCGTTTTTTGATATAATAACAGAAAATTGCAAAATTCTCGAAAACATTAAATGCAATAATATTACTTTTTTTCATAAAAATTTAGTGAAATGATACCTAAATAGGCTAGTGAAAACCGTATCTCGATATCCTATTCCTAGCTGAAAATATCAAAGAAAGAAAATATAGTTTTATGATAAAATTTTGAAAGGACGCTGTTACACCGGTATTTATTCTTATTTGTCTTTTTTTAAGATTTAATGATAAACTTTCATAATTTTATCATTTTTTAATTATAATATGCAACTGTCAACATTGGAGCTGCTGTAATGTCCACGCATCAGCGGCTCCAACAATGCATTGACTGTGATGGAAGACAGTTCGAGCATTTAAGGAAGCATTAGTTTTATTAAAAAAAAACATTTTCAGTTAGGAATGGGATTTTAATATTTGTTGACAAGTTGATTTTAGGCATTTGTTTTTCCTCCATGGCCTACCCTTCGTATTTTGCCTACCTTGCACTTGCATATTAAATGCATTGATTATTATGCCCCTACATATTTTTTTAAAATTTTTTGAACTAAGTATACTTTTATAATTAAAAAATGATAATATTCTGAAAGTTTATCATTAAATCTTAAGAAAAGACAAATAAGAATAAATACCGATGTAACAGCGTCTTTTTAAAATTTTATGATAAAACTAAATTTTCTTTCTTTGATATTTTCAGCTAGGAATAGGATATCGAGATACGGTTTTCACTAGCCTATTTAGGTATCATTTCACTACATTTTTATATAAAAAAGTAATATTATTGCTTTTAATTTTTTCGAGAATTTTGCAATTTTCTGTTATTATATCAAAAAATGGGCTCTAGCGGCATCACTGAGACTTAGACATATCACGTGTAAGATGGGTTTGATGGACCAATAAATGCTTTTTCCAACGAGACCAAGCTTGTTAAAATCCGTTCAGTAATTTAGGAGTTACAGCTGTTTATTTAAAAAAAAAAACATTGAATCACTCCCTACCACTTTATTTTAATAGATATGTCAAAAAGTGTTAAACAAAAATTACTGGAATAAAGCTTACCTTTAAAAAGCATATACTATTTTGGTAACATTACTAGGTGGATTTCAGTAAAAAATCACTTTAGTGTTGAAGATGACGGTTACGCCCCCTGGTGACTATCTTGGAAATCTGAAAATAATTTCCAGGTTTTTCTCTTGGCCACTTTATTCTAAAAATTTTTTACCGCAAGTCTCTACGACGAATGGTTTCCGAGATACAGCACTTTGCATTCTTATCTGACCACCGTGTACTGGGCGATTCGATTTTATTTCCACAAGCTGTGCCCAAAACTTCCTTATTTTTCATTCCGTTTTTTAAAAGCTTTTATTTAACTTGCAATGTATGTATGTATGTATGTATGTATGTATGTATGTAATTTGTTCGGGTGGAATCTTGCAACTCAATTTTGAAGCAGATATCTTCAACCGATCGAGCTGAAATTTTGTACACACGTTTAATTTGGATGACAATGCATGATTATATGTGTGACGTCATTCTAAATCCAACATGGCGGAACACTCAAGATGGCGGACTAGTTAAATTTCAACCGATCGAGCTGAAATTTTGTACACACGTTTAATTTGGATGACAATGCATGATTATATGTGTGACGTCATTCTAAATCCAACATGGCGGAACACCCAAGATGGTCATTAGAAGGTCTCCTCATTGAAGAGCTAGACTGTTCTAAACTAACCGGCAAACGACCTTGCAACAATGATGCGTTAACTGAGATGAATAGACTCAGACACCTGGCCAAACTAAAAATTACAAAATAAATTAAAAGTAAAAAAATATTTTTAAAAAAAGCTTTTATTTAAATGCGCTAAAAAGAATAAAATAATCTTTTCTTTTAAAACTTTTACTATCAACTTATAACGTCATTCCACAATTTATATGATATAAAAGCTTGTCGCGAGATTTAAGTTTTCAAACTAAGTAAATACCACTACTTAAATCTCGCGACAAGCTTTTATATCATATAAATTGTGGAATGACGTTATAAGTTGATAGTAAAAGTTTTAAAAGAAAAGATTATTTTATTCTTTTTAGCGCATTTAAATAAAAGCTTTTTTTAAAAATATTTTTTTACTTTTAATTTATTTACGGTCATATTGATAACTGGACGGGTTTTCCCAGACAATCTTTAAAATAAAGGGACCCAGCATGTCACAGTCTATCGCGTGGGAAAAGTGATGCCTTGTGAGGAAGTTACTTATGGTTAACTCGTTATATGAAATAATGAATTGAGTTATAATTATTACCTAAAAATCTTAGAAAGTTAAATATCCTTATTGTAGTTGTAATAACAAGAAATGTGTGACTCAGCAACATATGCATTGGAATAATTTTAAAGTTTTCTAATTTTCAAATATTCAGATGTGTCAGTTAAAGGTAATGCACCTTTTTTTAAGTCCCTTTGGCCTGAAGGTTTATTAATAAAATCGCTGGCACGAAAATAAGAGGAGCAAATTAACGCCCTCTTGGATAAAGAGACCTCTTGTAATCCCGATAATTCCAGCCAGATTTTTTTCTGTATCAAATTTAGGAATCCTACATTTCCCATTACTTGGGCATCACATAAAGGATGTTCAAAATAAAAATCGTATTTCGTAAATTTTAAAATATTAAGTAGATAGCTTCAGTGAGGTCTTCATTTTATTAACTACGGCATTCTACACATTTTTTTAAAGAGTTTATGTACGAGTTTATTTTAAGTTTATGAGATACCTAGCCTTGGGAGAGAAATAAAATTACAAAAATTTTGTAAGGACTAATGAATACCGACTAATGAATGAGAACTACTAGACCTAATCTTGTCAGTCCTTACCAAAAACTGTGAAAGTTCTTTGGGTACATACCTATATTCAACAAGGAAATAAAGTTCATGTTTACACATTAGGTACAAATTGATTGAGGAACCTGGTAACAAGGTGCAATAACGACATATTTGTAAATAAGTATTTAAAGTTTATTTTACGGCCTGACTAAACGTATTTTCCTGGCTAGAAACACGGCGCTAAAATTTGTTGTAACCAATATTCTACAACTACATTGGTTCATACCTGTGGAAAACTAAGTGGAAATTCGTGGAAATAATAGCTGGAAATCAATTTAAACTAAAAAATAAATTTGTTTCAGTTGGCAGTTTGCATATTCTGCACTTGTTAACACGACATTCTCAAGTCTAATTTTTAGAAATCATGGAAACCATTATTAATTTTTACTTACAATCAAGGTACCTGTTATATTCATAGATTGTCTAATAAAATGGAATACTTGGCATCACTGTTTCCATTAGACTGTAGAAAGAATAGGCCTCACTTTATATTATAGTCCAATTTGGCAAAATAGGGATGATTGCTATCGGGGAGAGGGGGTAAGCTTTAAAAATATTAAATTTGATTCGAAAAATGTCCATTCCAAAACAAAATCGACGAGTGTAGGTAAGCGTAATTTCAAAAACCGCGCATGCGCTTAATTAGAATGTTCGACTGATAGCTGGTATAGGGTGGCCCATCCAAGCAGAAAAAGTGTGCTACGTGGAGACAGGTTAACATAAAATCGTCATTCAAAAAATGAGGTTGTAGTAAAAATTAAGGGGAATACGAGGTGCATATGGGGTCGGTAAAAAAGTTATCGCGAAAAAACATTTTTTGCAAAATAAAAAAAATATATTTTTTTACCTACACATCCATTAGAGAACCTTTCAGTAGTATTCCCGAATATTCAGTTTTTAATATAACTTCCGGTTACAGCGGAAATGAAAGTGGTTTTCTCTATTTTACAACTTACACATTTCTCTTAACCATCACAGGATTACTTTTTTAATTCTGAATCCAACGATATATAATTTGACCTATTTATCTCCAACCGTTTCCGAGATATTTATCAGAGAAGCTCCATGAAACTAGATACATGGTCTCATGGTCGGTGTCTGATGTTCGATCTGAGTAGGCCAAACAATAAAACCAAATTTATGACAAATCAAGTCAGCCATGATAATAAAACTGACAAGCGAGTAGGCTGAATGTTAAAGTGGCTATATCCATTCAACTGCATTCAACTTAATTAAAAATCTCGTGGAAATTATGAAACATTTATTATTTTTACTACTGTCATATTTATTATAACAACAACAATATGATTAGTTATTAAGAATTAGTTAGAAGTTCATTTACATTAAATGTTCGAAATGGTTTCCATTATTATTTAAACATAACCTAAGTCTTTTTAAGAAATTTTTTCGGACATTTTCAAAGATTAAGGGACGATTGTTTAAACTATCAATTTCTAATTTTACTCGTCTTTTAATCTCCTCAACATTTTCGGGGCGGTTCTTATAAACTTTATTTTTTAAATGCCCCCACAAGAAAAAATCCAAGGGGGTTAAATCTGGACTACGTGGCGGCCACCTTATCGTTCCATGTTTACCAATCCAATTTTCAAACGAATTGTTCAAAAATTCCGTTATGGGCCCACAGCCATGGAAGGAAGCGCCATCTTGCTGCCATATTAATTGTCTTTTTTGGAGTTGGTTAAGAAAAATTAATGGCAACTGGTCAAAGTATTGTTCCAATTCGTTCTGGATTAAATGTAGGTATTTCCTACCTGTCATACTTCCTGAATAAAATAGAGGACCCATTATAAAATTTCCTACAATTCCGCACCAAACACCCTCGGAATTTCTGCCGGATTTCACAACTTCACGAAATGCCCGTGGATTGTCAACAGACGAAAATATACTATTTTTCCGGTTGTATATTTCCGCCGTTGTAAATGTAGCTTCATCGGACCAAATAATTTGTTTAAAAAATCCAGCTCCACCTCTTGCAAAATAAAAGTATAACATTGTTTGACAATATTCCAGTCTTCTTGCAGCATCTCCAGGGAATATCCTTTGAACAGGTACTATTTTGAAGGCTTTAAATTCGCTTAATTTCATTACCCTTTGTATTGTAGGATTTTTGTAGGTTATTTCTTCTGAAATAATTTAAAATTCGTTCTCTTTCGTCCTCACTAATTCTAAACCCTTTTTTTCGCTTGCTAATCACACTTAATGTCGATCTGAATCTTCGATACAGCTTACATATAAATGAAGCACTCGGAACATTTCTATTTGGATATTTACGAGAATACTCTCTAAAATATCACAGCATTCTTCTTTCAAAAACATTTTTTAAACTGCAACTACTAACAGCTTCAGCAACAAAATTTTAGACTAATCTGACACGTAAATAGAAATATTGAAATGACAGCCTACTCGATTGTCAGTTTTATTATCATGGCTGACTTGATTTGTCATAAATTTGGTTTTATTGTTTGGCCTACTCAGATCGAACATCAGACACCGACCATGAGACCATGTATCTAGTTTGATGGAGCTTCTCTGATAAATATCTCGGAAACGGTTGGAGATAAATAGGTCAAATTATATATCGTTGGATTCAGAATTAAAAAAGGAATCCTGTGATGGTTAAGAGAAATGTGTAAGTTGTAAAATAGAGAAAACCACTTTCATTTCCGCTATAACCGGAAGTTATATTAAAAAACTGAATATTCGGGAATACTACTTAAAGGTTCTCTAATGGATGTGTAGGTAAAAAAATATTTTTTTTATTTTGCAAAAAATGTTTTTTCGCGATAACTTTTTTACCGACCCCCGTATACAAAATTAGGGTACACCCTCGAATTCCCCTTAATTTTTACTACAATCTCATTTTTTGAGTGACGATTTTATGTTAACGTGTCTCCACGTAGCACACTTTTTCCGCTTGGATGGGCCACCCTGTACCTTTTTTGCGACATCTTTTGAAAATAAGTTATAAATTAAACGGAATTAGAATTACTTATTGTCACTCTAGTAAAAATCAACAATCAAAACCATTTAGGTTACAGTGGATCTTCTTCTCATTATAAAATTTAACTGTAAGAAATGAAGGAGGCAGTAGGTATTTGACAAGATAATCTCTCTGCATTCTGATTTCTCCGTGGTACCATCAACAATGTCACACAATGGGGAAAAATTCTTTTATAATAAAATGTACTTACATTTTACTAAGTAATCCTCGTTTCTTTACTCTTTGTCAAGTCGTGAAATTACCGTATTCTCGGTTCTTGGAAAAAATGGAATTATACAGATTCTGAGAACATGGGTAAATATTTTGTTTCTGGGAAGAAAGTTGACGGGGGAGGTGGGCTTTTTGAATAATACGGGATAATTGGATATTTAAATTCGGGTTGAAGCCTGTGAAAATGGGTTGTGGTAAATACTATCGTTTTCTATCGAATTTTTTAAGCGAGTAAGATCACGTAGTTATATCTGATCGTTTTGCTTAATTAATCCAATTGTATTATTAAGTATATACCGTGTGTTCCCAGATAGGTGTAACTATATACTATACTCTTGTAATAAATTTTATTTTTGATTTTACGGAAATGTCACTCTTTATAACAAGTTTTGTGTGTTCACGGATTCTTATGTTAAATTTCCAATTTTAACACAACGAGTCCAAATTGTAATCTCTTATTATTTCAAGAGATGCGAAGAAATGTTATTTTAGAAATTTGTTTTCAAGCAGCCCAAACAATAAATACAAAAAAAATTGATTAGTTTGTTTAAAATGTCCTATGTCGTAAGATGCGTCCCGGGAAAACAAATAAATGAATCGAGTGTTTAATTAATGAGAAAACGTAGAGTAACATTGTTTTATTATCAATTTTGCCAATGCCACGAGCCATTTCTTTTAAAATTTATTAACAATGTTATGACAATAATAATCATTGGAAAGTGAATAAAAACAATACATTTAATAAAGTGTTTTTTTTAGTGTTCGGTAATTGGATTGCTTATATGAGATCACAAAAAACACAGTAAAAATGACACTTTAAAAACTCAATTAATTTCGAGTCTGAGTTTAAATTGAAACTCGTCAGAACCTCTTCATGGAATACGATTTTTCGTAATTAAAACAAACATTTAGGTTTCCTAAGACTGATATGTGTAGGACAGAAAAATGCGTATTTTTCTATTATCTTTTGAATGTCGTAGATCACATGATAAAATATGCAATAGTTTGCGAAATATCGCAAAAAGTCGATTTTTGTGGAATACAACTATTTTGTTAATTTCTTTACCTTTTATTGAAAATAACTAAAAATCTAAGTTATATTTAAAATAGACTTGGACATTCAGAGGAGAACAAAAAATTGCGGCTAAAGCAGAATTTGAAAAGTTTTAAATACCATATAAAGTGTCTGCCAGAAAGTTGGATACAAAGGGGAATTTTCTTTATTTGAAGTTTCTCAAAAAAAAATATTCTTGATAAAAGTTGGTGCTTGTGCTTAAACTCAAAATCCACCCGCAAAAATTTTGAAATTTCGATTCGTATACAGGGTAGGTTGAAAAATATGAAAATTCCTCAAGAGCAAAGTACCCCTATTTTAAAAACTACATCAGAGTGGCACTAAGAAAAGTTGTTTGGAATCTCAAGACAATGTCAAATATGAATTCACAGCCACCTACTCAAAAGAAAAAAAAATCACACTTTTTGCATTTTTTATTCATCACGTTGTATAATTTTTATTGTTGAATTCTCATTTATTAAATAACTCTTAAATTGTTGCTCTATTAAAATATTTTTATGTTCCACAGATTAGATGCTGTGTTACGTTTGAAATTGTAGGAGTATTTTACCTGGATACAAAAAAAGACAAACTTTGCAGAACTTTCCCTTATTAAGTGTTTTTAAGATGCTAGTTAAATGTAAACAAAAATCATTGGTGTCGTACTGTCATGCTCGAAGATGTGCCTCAAAATACATAACATTATGTATTATACAGCGTGATGAGTAAAAAATGCGCAAGTGTGAATTTTTTTTTTATTTTGAGTAGGTGGCTGTAAATTCTTATTTGACATTGTCTTGAGATTACAAACAACTTTTCTTAGTGCCACTCTGATGTAGTTCAAAAAATAAGGGTACTTTACTCTCAAGGAATTTTCATATTTTTCAACCTACCCTGTATACGAATCGAAATTTCAAAATTTTTGCGGGTGGATTTCGAGTTTAAGCACAAGCACCAACTTTTATCAAGAATAATTTTTTTTGAGAAACTTCAAATAAAGAAAATTCCCATTTGTATCCAACTTTCTGGCAGACACTGTATAAATTATAAGTACCCAAAAAGTTGGAAAGATATGGAAAACTTTTTTATTTGTCAGAAAATTTTATTCTTCCTAAAAGTTGGAAATAGATCCAATAAAAGTTGTGTGGGACAGATATTTTAGTTGCCAATGTCTTTTTTTTTAATTTCCTCGACAGTAAACTTTAATTTTTGAAGATATAAAAAAGTTATAAGGAAAAGTTGTTTGAAATTAATAATTATGTGCAATTATGAAATTATTTTTTTTTCTGATGTTTTTTCAATTAAAACGAGATGACGCAGAATATTTGAAGACCTCGGTGCAAAAACCGGACAAGTCCATAGTTTATAACTTTTGGGAAAATTAAAAAGAAACTCCCGGACTTGTCTGGTTCTTGCACCCAAGAATGCGAGCGGCCAAGTCCTAAAGCTATATATCAACGTTATTCTGCTTTGGACTTTGCTGATTCTTACACCAATCGATCGGCGATATTTTAATACATAAATGTAGTGGAAAAAGTCAATTTTACCCATATTTACAAGTTTTGGGAAAATGAAAAAAACTCCCGGACTTGTCTGGTTCTTGCACCCAAGAATGCGAGCGGTCAAGTCCTAAAGCTATATATCAATGTTATTCTGCTTTGGACTTGGCTGATCCTTGCACCAATCGATCGGCGATATTTTAATACACAAATGTAGTGGAAAAAGTCAATTTTACCCAAAAGTGGACTTGTCCGGTTTTTGCACCGAGGTATATTTTTTCTTGGAGTGTTTAGTTACAACCTTTTTAACTCAGAATCATGTTTACATCCAGGCTGCTTTCAATAGTTTTCAAATACTTTTATAAAGAACAAAATTTTTATAGATTATTTATTAGTATTTAAGATATAGTGACCGATTTTGTATACAATGGGACGCAGAAAGTGTGTGATGTGTGGCCAAATTGATATTTCTCAGGATATAACCTATCACAAGTAAACGTTGTACACAGTTGCCTAATGTTTGTTTACTTCGGTAAATTTGCATAAGAAGTTGGTTGACTACAAACGTGTGTATTTTGACGCTGTTGCTCCCTCTATCCTTGGTTATTTCTCTGAGGTGTCGGCTATGACCACTTTATCGAAGTTTATCTATTCCAGACTTCCGCTAGTCGTAAAAAAATTAATGCTTATCTCGCTACGCCCTCCGCCGGCCGAAGTAAATTTAAAGAATCCCGCTCTACATTCCAAGTATTGTTTGTTTCCTTTTGTCGAAGATGATAAAGACCCGAGGCAATTAAGTACAAATAAACTGACGGAACGGCACGGAAAGCCGATAGAAAAATTACCCAAACGGTCCATAAAGCTTAGGCCGCATCTGCCTCGCAAAGCAATTTCCTTATAAAGACGCAACTTGCCTATTTTAACGGGATAAAAACGACCACTTGCGCCAGTGACGCGTAGGTAACGTTTTTGCTTCCTGATACTACTAATCGCAATGTGTTAAATTATCATAATTTGTTTGCTTGTTGATGCGACCGATTCTTCATGTTCAAAATTCCTTTAAGCATTACTACCTTCTATATTCTATATCCAGTATCAGCAAGAGTTTTTTTTTGCGAAGTGGTTGTTGCTTCTAGCTTCTTTATAAATGTATGACATAAAATAAACCAGTGTTAGAAAGGTGAACAAATCACCCTTGAGTTGCACATCCAAGCCTCATTTGTAGTTTGTTTACTCGGACGCCTCAGACGAAGTTATAACTTTCGTGAATATTAAAAACGGTAAACTCATTCAAAGTGAATTGTTTTGGAGATATGAGTAATAATAATATTATACAAGAAATTAATAACCAAATCGTATTGCTGAAATATTTGCAAGAAAGACCACACCATTCCATAAACATTGCTTATTATCAGCTGCATATGGACTCTCTAGGTGTGAACATTTGTCAAAGAAAATTTTGGCAGGTATTTTTTCTTTATGAAACAGATGCGCGTGTGGAGGTATCTAGTTGGATCTAAAATCAACCAATGATCATCAACAGAAACATCATATTATGTCTTGTCAACTCGTAGAGTAACCCAGATATGCAACACGCATATTTTGCATATTTAGCATATTATATGCATTTTTTCAAATATTTGCATCTATCCTTAAAATAAGGCATATTGTCCATAATTGAAAGAATTTAGTATAATTTAAATCATTGGCAGGCGTTTCATTCATTTTGAGAACAGAGGTCGGTGTCTATAGGTAGGAAACTGGTTTTCCCAAAATAATATAGGTAAATTATAATTTTATAGGCACTAATCCTGGTGATCTGAAAACGGATAAAGTAGGTATTTATACCTATTCAATAAAGTACAATTATTGAAAAGGACAGAATAAATGATAAATAGGTAAATATATTGGCAAAATTTTAAAATCTTTTATCCGAGTTGATACATGTAACATGCCTTGCTCATGCTTTAAATAGGGTTGCTGAGGAAATTAGGAAACATTTTCCGCTTGTAAATAGTTTAATTTCCAACATGAAAAAGTCTTCCTTAAAGCGCCTATAAGGGTTCAGTTCTACAAAAAAAAAAAACTGCCAAACACTCCTCTTCCACCTCAACCTGCTATTACAAGATGGGCCACTTGGTTGGAAGCTGAATTTTTTTATTGCGAGAATTTTTGCCAACTGAAAGGTCTAATTTCAGAATTTTCGAACGAATCTTCTCAGTCCCTTACAGATGTTAAACAACTATTCGAAAATAAGGAAATAAAGAAACAAGTTTCCTTTCTAAAAGCAAATTATAGCTTTCTTTCTAAAACAATAACACAAATGGAACTGAATAGAACTGGTAAAACAATCTGAGGTAGCTTTTCAAAATGTCACAGGTAATATTGGGGACAAAATATTTCAAAAATTTAGAAATGTGACGGAAAAAAATAGTGGGTTTCAGTTTCTTAGAAAAGTAGCAAATATTTTAAAGGGAGATTTTACCGAATCCATCGATGTGGATCCTGTGATAGTGAGCAATTTTAAAAGCGCACCTCTTTCATCGGTTGATGTGGAAAGGAGTTTCTACATTTATAAATTTTTATATTCTGATAGAAGAAAAAATTTTTTAATTGAGAATTTTGAGCAACATTTAGTGGTTTATTGTTTTTACAACTAAATTTCATTCTGATTTTATAATTTATAATAAATGCATGTTTAGATTTAGTTCAATCGCCCTGTATGTAGAAAATTTAAAATAAAATATTGTTACTTTTACTATGTATAAATGCATTTAGAAATTTGTATATACATTATAATGTTTAGTTGTAAATGAAACAATAAATGTATACAAGAAAAAGTGATAATGTAAAGTATGTCTTAATTTGCATATTTTCAACATTTTCCTGCTTATTTTGACTAAATTATTTGCATATTTATGCGCATATTTTTAGGGTTTCGACTTGCATATTTGGGTTACTCGACTCATAAGTTTCTCCAAATTGGTAGAACTGATTTTGTATATTTAATCAGTCGTTGTTCTTACATCTGCTTATTTTCTCTCATTCCAGTTGTTGTATTTACTAAGTGAATATACTAACATACAATATAGTTTACTATAAAACGAATCTAGAATTCCACGTTGTCCCCTTTTGCCCGACAACGCACCAGGACATTAAAAGAAACTACCCCATCGGCATCCCCGACAAATTCGAACGGCGCGGCCGTTAGCCGGCGCCCGGAACATTGTACCCGAATTTACGCCACTGGACTTTAGCAGCTCACCCCAGAGTAAATACCCAGTAAACGTTTATGCGCTGTTTCGAATTGAGACATTTCCTAAGGGCGCGGGAGGTGCAATCTTCGAAATTGGAACGTGACTACGGCTCCAGATAAATAAAATCTGCTAGCTCCGCTCTCAGCGCGGCGCGATTGGGTTGGTGTGGTTGAAAGTTTGTGTCTAGGTTGGTTACAGGATTACAATTATTGAGAATCCGATTTCTAAGAGAACTTTTGGCTACGTACAAGAACCTGTTATGTATCCGAGAGCAAGAAAGAGTTTGAAAGATCTTTCTTCTTCACTAGTAAAAGTTGCAGGATATCATGTGCCAAATCAACATGTATACCTACATATTTAATAAAAGGTGGTTGCTAAGCGATTTTATAAAGAAATTTCTTATGAACATGTAACCTAAAATGCTTAGTTCTCGACGAACAGGGTGTTAAAAGTGGAACTTTAAAAATGTAATGCAAAATTAGAGTTAATGGATGTTAATGTCATGGCACCGGGAAATACCATTTTTAACATACATTGCATTTAAAATTTTTATACATGGATTACGCCGAAGCAATAGGGGCCATAATTTCTCTTAGACGCTGTATGTTCTTATATTATGTCAAAACAAGACAATTTTTAATAAGATCATTTATTGAAAAATACCATTTTTTAAATAGGGCAATGTATTGCAGTTTAATTTCCAAATAAAATTATATTCGACGTATTCGAACGATTTTCCAACAAAATATTTTGTTCTAAAAGTGACTTTTTAAAAATTTCTCATGATGATTCCTCTGTTCCCTAATATTCTATGTGCTATGGTGTTCTAGTGTCTTTACAACAAATAGCATTTTTCTCTATACCACCTTATACCTAATACAGTGTTCAATGTGCAGGATGAAAGTTTTAAAGCGAAAAAGTCAAAACAGGTAATACTAATATTTAAGATTCGATTATATATTTCCATGAAATAATTAATTCCTAATTAGCATGGTCTTGCTTCCTGCACCAAGATTTCTCTGATTAGTTCAACCATTAAGAGCTGCGTACAGAGTAATTGGGCTGCGGTAAATTCCTACAGAACTGAAGTTTTGCGGGAGTACAAAAAATCGAATTAAAGTCATTAAATTATAGGGTGCGTGGAAGAAAAAATAATTTACTTTTTAATATATTTTTATGGATCTTTTCCGTTCTAGTCTGGTGGTCAGCGGACGTTGTTTGGTTTGGAAAAGCACTGATTTTTGTTGATTAAGAACAGTACCCAAGAAAAAAACTAACTGCAGATTTGCTAAAAAAATATCTCCAAGTATTTCAATTTTTTCGTCGACTCCATGTTTTTATTGACTAAAAAAAATTTCCAAGCCCTTTAAGTCTAAAACAGTGGAAAGCATACAAAAATTCATTACAACTAAAAACGTACTATCTATTTTTAAAACTAAAAGCTGTTTCAATTAGATTTGAAAACGGTAATTTATATTTTAGTTACCATTTTGTTGTGGCATCACTGCTCTCATATAATTTATTGCTCTATGAACATTTTTGACATTTTTTGACAAATCCACCAAACTTTTTTAACTGATAATTACTGCAATTATTAATAATATTAGAAGAAAAACTGCGCTAAAAATGAAGTTAAAAATATACAGTAATAAAGAAATTTATATCCATTGAATTTAATTGGGTTTTTCGCCACCAAACTGGTTAAAAGACAACTTTTTCAAATTGCCTGCAAAATTAATAAATTCTTAACAGTAAATGAACTAAACTTTGAACTTGTAACTCAAAAAATATCTTCAACAAATTTATTTTCGGAGAATAAATCTTCCTCCTTTCTCAAAGATCATGTCACGTTAAAGTGAAATGACAGATTAATCGTGAAGAAATGTATAGTTTTATAATGTTGTATTACTTATTATGAAATACCTATGGTTGTTGAGAAGATTGGACAGGAGCTGGAAACCGAGTGAAGTTAACCTTGATAGAAGTACCGAATGTGGTTTTATATACCTATCCCATGTAATAATTATGTAAATAGGGATAAATATATCATTACCCCATTAAAATTTCAAAAGCATCTTCATGAACTAAGAAGCATCTAATGTAGTTCGGCGATTCATTTTAGAGCAAAATATCTACACAAGTCCATCTACTGGCAATATACAGGTTTTTTTTTTATTTATGAAGCCAACGTAATGTGACAGGTAGAAAATGTGATTCCAAACAAAAAAATTAATGTATACTTTGAAAAATATATAAATAACTTCTACACGGAAATTGATCTTTCTACTTATGCAGTTTTTAAATAATTTAATTATCTATAATAATAATAATAATTCTCACCCTCACAATACTCCATACTGGGAGTACCCCACTGGGAGAAACCACATGCTTGTGCGGGGGAGGGGGGCAATTACTATTATTTTGTCTTCGTTGCCATTTGCGGGGGGGCCGACTTTTTTCCGATAGAACTAGGATAGCATTCGCTCAAGTACTACGGAAAACCCTAGAAAACCGTAGTAATCCCAGCGAGTGTAGGACAATTAGTAAACCACACGGATAAAGCCTATTTAGGAGCAATACCGTGAACCCACATTTGTCCAGCGCTCTTGGCCATAGCGGTGTTTTTCTTTAAAGACTATGTGCAGGCACCTGCCTCGAACCAAGGTCGATCGAAGGCAGAAAAACATGCAGTCTAAAAAGTCAGCGCCGGTACGAGCGACGCCACCGTTAATTTGAGTATTTTTAATAAAGTGTCCACTTCCTAGCGGTTATCCCCTACCACATTTTTAAAAAGGACTAAAAAATATAAAATAATATAAAAACGGACTAAAAAGTATAAAATAATTTCTCCTAGCGCCATAAAGATTCTAAAAACATGAGACGCGTGCAATAGATAATCACTAACAATTATTATTGCAAATAATGTTTTCTCAACGGCAGCTACACTTGTCTACGCTTCTTACTATTACCTATTTTGCATGCGTCTCACGCAATTATTTTACCTATACTTTTTGATCCGTTTTTTATATTAATTTATACTTTTTAGTCCTATTAAAAAATATATACAGTGCCCGCCAAAAAGTCTGCACCATATGGGAACAATTTTTAATAAATAACTTACGGAAAATTTGTTTGCGGCATCAGGTTTTGCTGGCTCTAGAACCAAAATTGGCATAATCAAATGTTGTGACGTAGTCTCTTTTATATGTCAAATTTGACATTAATGAAAAAAATGTCCGAAAAATGGGCTTATTTAACCGAATATCGAAAAAAGTCATAAGAAAAATATGTTTCTTTCGCAATTTTATACCCCTGTGCAAAATTTCAAGAGCCTACTACGATTTTCATATTTTGCCCTTGTTGGATATTATTGGACATATTTTAAATTTTCTAGATATTTCTGATCAGATCAGCATGACAGAAATATTTGTGCGTTTTTACAACCATTTACTATAGAAAGAAGTTTGTAAATCGAATTTATGTGTTTATCTGTAAAAATGAGATCAGTTTTGCATCAAGCGTGCTTCTTCAACAAGCCCTTATTTTATTTTTTTTTGCGAAAAAAATGAAGGATATTTAGACCGTAAACTATGTATTGTGCAGTATGTATTCGGTCAATGAGTGTTTTAAATTGCATAGGATCGACTTTTATGGATTAACAAATACGGAAAAGGGCAACAAAGGGCAAAATATAAAAATCGTAGTAGGCTCTTGAAATTTTGCATAGTGGTATAAAATTGAGAAGGAAACATATTTTTCTTATGACTTTTTTCTAAATTCTGTTAAATAAGAACATTTTTCGGACATTATTTTCTTTAATGTCAAATTTGACATATAAAAAAGACTACGTCCCAACATTTGATTATGTCAATTTTGGTTCTAGAGCAAGCAAAACCTGATGCCGCAAACAAATTTTCCGTAAGTTATTTACTAAAAATTTTTCCCATATGGTGCAGACTTTTTGGCGGGCACTGTATAATATATATTTAAATTTTGTTATTTTCTGCTTTTTAGTCTTGTGTTTGAAATTTTGCAATCGATTACATCTTTATGAAATTCTGCAGAGTCATGTGTCAAATTTCGAAGACGAATATGAGATTTGACACCATTATATAGGTACAATTTGACACCATATACAATTCGCCAAGCTCAATTGACTGGTGCAAGAACGATGCAAGTAGGTGCATCCCTGGTTGCCTAGACCTCGAGTTTTGAACTTACCTCCTGAAGCAGATTGGTGCAAGAACGACGCAAGTAGGTGCATCCCTGGTTGCCTAGACCTCGAGTTTTGAACTTACCTCCTGAAGCAGATTGCTGCAAGAACGACGCAAGTAGGTGCATCCCTGGTTGCCTAGACCTCGAGTTTTGAACTTACCTCCTGAAGCAGATTGGTGCAAGAACGACGCAAGTAGGTGCATCCCTGGTTGCCTAGACCTCGAGTTTTGAACTTACCTCCTGAAGCAGATTGCTGCAAGAACGACGCAAGTAGGTGCATCCCTGGTTGCCTAGACCTCGAGTTTTGAACTTACCTCCTGAAGCAGATTGCTGCAAGAACGACGCAAGTAGGTGCATCCCTGGTTGCCTAGACCTCGAGTTTTGAACTTACCTCCTGAAGCAGATTGGTGCAAGAACGACGCAAGTAGGTGCATCCCTGGTTGCCTAGACCTCGAGTTTTGAACTTACCTCCTGAAGCAGATTGCTGCAAGAACGACGCAAGTAGGTGCATCCCTGGTTGCCTAGACCTCGAGTTTTGAACTTACCTCCTGAAGCAGATTGCTGCAAGAACGACGCAAGTAGGTGCATCCCTGGTTGCCTAGACCTCGAGTTTTGAACTTACCTCCTGAAGCAGATTGGTGCAAGAACGACGCAAGTAGGTGCATCCCTGGTTGCCTAGACCTCGAGTTTTGAACTTACCTCCTGAAGCAGATTGGTGCAAGAACGACGCAAGTAGGTGCATCCCTGGTTGCCTAGACCTCGAGTTTTGAACTTACCTCCTGAAGCAGATTGGTGCAAGAACGACGCAAGTGCGGACTTACCTCATTCTTGCACCAAGCACTCGTTACCGGGCAAAGTGACAGTGAACCTAACAGACATGTTTGACCATAGAAGTGACTCAGGAGATGATTCTTAACTATGTTGCTGGACTCGGAAAGTACTTTAAAAAGGAGGTTGTCGACAATAATAACCAAAAATTTGACATCTAAAACAAAAAATATTATACCGACAACGACAACTTACTATTTAATTAATCATATTCAATAAAACATCAAAAAGCATTAGTTTTGACTTTTATTTCTTTTAACCCTCGCAGCCACGGTACAGAAAAAGATGATAGAAACTAAATTTTGGCTCATTTTCTCTCTGTTTTGTAGGCAATTTTTCCGTTTTTGGTGCAAGAACGAGGTAAGTCCAATCCAATGACGTCAAAACCTATAGACGTGGTGCCCCATTGTTAAAATGCCCTTTATTTGACTCCAAGATTAAATATATCCATACTACTCTAGAAACATGCTACAAACAAAGAGAGAAATTCAACCATCAACCAACTATCCACCCGGTGATTCCCGGTTATAGTTCCTCCAGAATCCCACTTAGATATCGCCTGTTTTTTCTTGTTTGGGGGCGCCGGAAGCATCGGAACCTCACCTGAAGACTCGGGGGGTGGTCTACCTATGCCAGCCTCCGAGCCCAGAGTCGAAATAAGTTCTCTACGGCTCGACAAAAAGGGGCAATTTCTGACAATCTCGCGACATTTTCGGAATAATTTAATGGAGCGCTTAGATTGGGATTAGTTCTGGGCGTCAAGCGTTTATCAAAACAAACCTGTCTATAGGTTCTGACGTCATTGGTCCAATCTAAACGTGTCAATATTTCACGTATTTTAAAATTTTAAAATTTTTTGAATGTGTATCCCCTAACACATCTAAGAAGAATGTTCTGAAACGAATTTTGAAACGCTAGGAAGTTCTTTTCGATTATCTCGAAAACATAAAAAATGGACTTAGGTACTTCGTTCTTGCAGCAGGGTCTTCAATTATTAATAATTGTTCTCAGTTGCTTATCTGTGCACGAATTTCCACTAGTCAAATATTTTTATTTAATATTCATATTTTTTCATAATAAGAAATAATATAATAATAATATGTATATTATAGCGAGTTAATATCGCATTGCCATCCATATGAGCGATGTTTAAAGTTTCAAGTTTATAGCTCATCGGAAAATCACTTTAAAATCGATTGCAAAATTTGACGAACAAACAAAGCGCGTTAATAAGAAGGTGGTAAAACGGCGGCGAATTCTTTCGTCTCATGCACCTTATCGTGCGCAGTACAAGCGGCGTCTGTCGATATACAAGGCGTTACGTCGCACGACCCGCGTCTTGCCGATGTCCCAGGTAAGCCGAGTCGGATCGGCGGGCGTCCGCCGTCCCGGGCGGTCCCCTCATTACGGCCGGATCCCCCGGATCTCGGCTCCAGCTCCGATATAGAGTGCTCCGGACAGATATCGTTTATCATCGGCGGATGCGGCCATTGTTGACGATCCGCGGCGGCGCGGCCGCACAATCGCCGGATCTCCCTTGCCGCCTACGAGAGGGAATAATTTCGCCGAATGACCGATAGGATTGTACAACTTAGTTTGAGCGGCAAAAATCTAGAAAGGGGCCACCAGGGATTCTTTAAAATAGGGGAACCAGCATGTCACAGTCTATCCCATAGGAAAAGTGAAGCCTTGAGGGGAAGTTTGTTTTCTGTTGACTCCAAGGAGACCACAAGGGGGCTGATACAAGGTTATGTTATATGTCAGTGACCAACTGCCATCAAATTTTATGCGACATGCCAGTGCCGTAGATTCAAACGGAGGCAAAATATTTCCCATCATAATTCACAACTTTTAACTTTTCTAACTTCCAGATACTCAGATGTGTCAATTAAAGGTAATGCGGCCGCTTGTATTGGTCCCAATAATTGCAACCAGATTTTTCCTCTATCACCTTTAGTAATCCTACAATTCCCATTACGTGGGCATTACGTATAAGTACATAGGTAGTTCAAAACAAATCGTATTTCGAAAATTTTAAATTATTAAGCAGGTAGCTTCACTCAGGTTTTTTTTAAAGAGTTTTTATCTACGACTATCAGTTTATTTTAAGTTTGTGAGGTACCTTGGGAGAGAAATAAAATTAAAAAAAAAATTATAATGAACACCAAAAAAAACCACTAGACCTAATCTTATTAGTCCATCCCGAAATCTGTGAAAGTTCTTTGGGTAGATACATCCAACAATGGAGGAAAATTCAAGTATCCATATTACAAATGCACCCTCCAATTGTGAGGAGTCCTAAAACTGAAACGATTATTTAAAAAACGTGATATTCTGTTTGAACCGTGTATTTTATTTGATGAGATTAACATGTGAATTCGACGTAGTGACACTTTCAAACTGTGCCTTTTACGGCTGTCCCACTAATCCGTATGGACGCTGTGCTTGGGTCCTAACACGACCTCCAGTATAAAGAATTACTGCCGAAAGAATACGGAAAAAATACGAATGCCACCAAAATTTTAACGTGTACTACTTATACAGGGTGTCATTACAAAATTCCAGTTTAAATATCGCTTTGAAAGTTATCAAAACTCGATAATTCCTTTAGTTGTGAAGATATTTCCCTTCCCATGTTCTTAATTACTTACTAAAAAAATTGCCGAAAATAATGAATTTCAAGCCCGGGATCTCAAGAATTTGGAGAGTTAGGGAAAAAAGTTTCAATCAAAAATTGTTTGTAGTCAAGGTAACTTCCTATTTTTGTAATTTTGGCATATACAGGATGGCTAGAAATTAGGGAAAAAGTTTCTTCAGAGTAAGCACATTTTTAGTACTTCACCAATTCTATAACTATACCTATGTTTTGACGCTACACTGGTTGTCACCTAAAAATATATTGTAGTAGATACCCACATATTATATAAGGTGTTTACTTTTCGATCCAGGCATGCAAAAACATTGTAATTGACAAAAGTCAGGAGAGAGGTTTGAAAATTTTGGCTATTAAAAATGCCCATACATTTTTAACTAAAGGACATTTTTTGTGCTTTTTTTAATAGAAAGCTTTTATATGAGTGGGCATTAACTTTTATAGTTATTTTTCGAACAAGCCAGTGTTTTACTTTTTTTGTACTTACAATTTCAAAAATTTCATCGATTGGTAAAAACATTGCACAGACCTTAACAATGTTTTTCCATGGTACAATTTTAAATATCAAAAAAATATATATTTAATCAATTTCCGTGCAAAAACATTTGGACCATCAGATAGTGACAGATTTATTAGTTGCCCCATTTTCGCATACAAACCTCGAAAAGGGTTGAAAAGTACATCGATGTTGAGTGGAATAAAGGGAAATTTACGAGTGGCCCCTGGGTATAACATATGGAAAATCGAAAAAAAATCTGATAAATTTTCGGGCTAGTGACGATATACGTTTTCATACTATCTATCGATGGTCTTGTGTGGAAGCGGTCAAAATCTCGATTTTTCTTTGCAAGATTACGCCCTTATTTCAACCCCTTAGCCACCTGGAACACTCAAGCCTTTAGTTTTCCGAAGCCAGGTTCTATTAGTTAATCATTTAATGAACACAGTTTGCATGAAAATATCGAATTGTGAAAAATGAAAAATCGAATTTTCCATAATACGTTATCCCCAGGGGACACTCGTAATATCCTTTCATTCTACTCAACAGCCATGTACTTTTCAACCATCTTCGAGGCTTGTATGCGAAAATGGAGCACCTAAATCTGTCACTATCTGACGGTCTAATTGTAACACCTTAGAATGTGCGGCTTTATTAAAACAGATAATATCCGGTTGATGTAACATACCTACACAATGCAAAAATAAAAAAATAGCTGCAGTAAATTGCAAAACAGGTAAAAATTGACATAATGACTTCTTTTGGTCTATAATAAGTCTTATCATTCCAATTGTAAACGAATAGTGTATCAATAAAACTTCATGTAAAAGCATTGTAAATGCCAATAATTAGAAAATACTTGTGATTTTTCCAGGCAAAAAAATATTGTAAGTAGCGTGTTACAATGTTTTCACAGTCGAACTAATGGAAACCAAAAATTGTGCCTTTAGAACGTAAATTATAAAAATTATTGGAATTGTAATTAACTTTACTATGTTTTTACCTCTGAAAACGTCCATTTTGTCAGATACAATATTCAATGGGATGACACATCAAAAATTTTGTGGAATTGGAATTGATTCAAAACAGTTGAACGGCCAACAAGACCACTCAAAGTGTTGGTGTGCAAAGGTCCAATAAAAAATATACAGGGTGTTTTCTCCGGGCCATCCCAACTGATGAGGTTGTAACTGCCATTTTGGTAATTAACCAACTGCCCCAAAGTTATGGCGTTTGTTGTTATCTCCATCAGCATACCTGCACTTTCTTGATTAAATTGTTAAACACACTGTCCTACATTTTCTGGTACGTACACGACATCCGCCTGTCGCTCTCTCCGAAAGCTTCGAATTTAGCTTCTGTCGGAATTTATCCTTGGCTCAGCCCGGCGGCCGTACGCAGCTTCTAATGGGCTTACTAATCAAATGAAATCTTGTTGCGGGCGGGGCACGGGCTGGCGAGCGACTTACGAATTAATTCCTCGAAACAAAATTGAAAATTTATACCGGGACGACGGGCGTTTTTGGATTAGGACTAGGAAGACCGCTACGTGATGGCTTAGGAACGCCAGATTGAGTGTCCGATTTCCAGGCGACTCTGTCACGAAAGTGGGCTGGAGGGGAAAAGTAAATTGGATAAAGGATTGGGTTATTGTATACTTGTCCTATTAAGAGTACGTCTAGCTTTGAATTCAAGAGTATTTATAAACATTTTGATGTTGCAAAGAGAATAATTGCCTAATAGATTGTCGCATGACGGACCTCTTCTACTGTACCAGTTTGTATGAAAATCTGCACACAAAACACATCTTTGTTGGACTAAATAATTCATTTTAAGTGACAAAGAATCTAAGAAACTCAGGTTTTCACATAAAAAATATGAAAATAAGCAATAATTGACAAAAATAAATAATAATAAATAATACTAAACGATTTACAGTCAACAAAATCAACTTTCCAACAATAGAGTTAATTGACAAATCATGGCCAACTACAGAAAAATTAAATTGTTTGCTTCGTTTGCATTTTATGCATGCGAATATTTAAACCGGTAATTTTAATATAAGAAAACCTGTACTTTACAAAAAATAGCAATATTTTTTTCTGGCACTACATCGTTCACTACTTACATCATCGGTAAATATGTATGTAAAATGTAAAGTAGACCAAATTGAACCACCTATATTTTTTTAACTTCTTAAACCGTTAGCGAAATCTATATAAAGTGGGTAAAACTGCGTGTGTAGTCGACCTACCTGCAGTTATTTAGATCATAATACCGAGCACGTAGTGGTTTTCCCACGAGTTTGATCTTTGAGCAAGGTTACAATGTAAAATTATATCCATGTATCTAAGAAAGTACTGATCTTCTATTAAAGGCAGGAATATTTGTGCAAGTACCACTAAAAAGGCCATTGTTCGAATCATAGTTAACACAACTTACCAGTACTTGAAATTTACGTCTACTTAGAAATATGGGGTTAGATATTGTATTTATAAATTTATAAGCAGTTTCCCATTTGAACCACAAACGACAGATGCCTAAATTAAACCGGGTTTCAACTCAGTGTGATAAAGAAGAAGTTCATGACAGGCGCTTTGGGTCACATTTTGCAGATTTCAACACAACCTGTAGATTTTATCATTATGAAACAAGAATGCCCTTTTGTTGTAGAATGTACGAAAGCGTAGAAGGGCCATATACTACTTTTTTTTAGAATTCACACTTTTTTTTCCGAAATTTCGTAAAAAGTTTGTGAATTCACACTTTTTTTACAAAATTTCGTAAAAAGTTTGTGAATTTCAATTTTTTACACTTTTTTTACGAAATTTTGTAAAAAAACTGTGAATTCACACTTTTTTTACGAAATTTCTTAAAAAGTTTGTGAATTTCAACTTTTCACACTGTTTTACGAAATTTCGTAAAAAATTGTAAATTTGCAAGTGGCCGTTACATTCTTTATTCATTGTCACGGTAGCTTCGCTTTTCTTGTCAATTTCATAGGCGTCGGTTAATTATTTTTCGAGAACTTTAGGTGTGGTCAAAAACTTTTAAATGTGAGATGATTCTTTACAGATTCTTTAATTATGTTTTAATCCTGATCGATTTAATTTTGTATTTATGTAAGGCATCTTTACGTTAGAGACGTATTATATTTTTGAACTCGTGTATTTTTAATAGAAATAAGTTGCTAGCTGACCTGTGTATGAGAAGATATTTGTGGCGCCTTTGAAGGGTTCAAAATATAAAGAATGAATACGAAAAGTTGACAAGAGGGAGGAAAGTGCTTTTTTATTACCGAGGAAGCTGATTGACCTTCTAACAATTTATTATTGAAACGTGCTGAACGATATGAAAATATAAAAATTTTATGTTACACTTGATGAGTTTATTGCTTTCTAAAATATCTTCCAAGCTGACAGAGGTAATTATTAAAAAATATATTCAAAGTGCTCTCTGTAACTACGAATTAAAGCTTATTTTGTTTGTCTTTATGATTTCTGGGTGTAAGTATTTCTTTTAACGTTGTCAAGGTTGACATTTTTTTTTTCGTGGTGAATAATTTTACTGCTAGGCTCCTGATCATGCGGTAGAGAGACGAGTAAAACTGATTTTAAAGGTCGCAAGTTTATTAGCTAAACTCTGAGTATAGAATTATCAAACTCTATATACTCTCTATACTATATACTCTATAAGCCCTGGGAATAGGGCTTATATAAGGTTATAATGCGATTTTAGTGCGAGTTTTGGAGCTGATAGAATATTTTTGGTCAGTGACAGTATCTGACAAGTTTATTTGTGAAGGCTAAAAAATAATAATAAACACTTGCAAATTTACAAAAGTTTTACGAAAATTCGTAAAAAAACTGTGAATTCATAAACTTTTTACGAAATTTCGTAAAAAAAGTGTGAATTCACACATTTTTTACGAAATTTTGTAAAAAAAGTGTGAAAAGTTAAAATTCACAAACTTTTTACGAAATTTTGTAAAAAAAGTGTGAATTCATAAACTTTTTACGAAATTTCGCAAAAAAAGTGTGAATTGTAAAAAAAAAGTAGTATGTGGCCCTTCTACGCTTTCGTAAGAATGAAAGGATACACTAAATATATCAGCCAAACCAAAAGGATAACCCTAAAAAAAAGGAATGAGTAAAAGCAAGACCCAAAAACGGCGTAAGTATGGCGCCTTCTGTGAGATACGTAGAAATTGAAAACTTCAGCTAATTCTCCATCTCAAGAACCACAGTAGTAGCGGATTTAAATTCAGCGACTTGATTATGTTGGTAGATATAGCCACAATTCAATTTAAAAAAAAGAACTTCAACAAATCTCTTATCTATCTCTTCAACAAATAAATAACATTTGTATAAGGCACATTGGCTTCAATCGTCATATACAGGGTGTAACTGAACTGATGGTCAAAAATGAAACCACGTATTCTTGGAGTCAAAATAAGGACACTTCTACATATATTTTTTCTCCTACAGGCCATAGTTTTTTTTATACAGAGCGTAAAAATTTAGGGAAAAATACAGATATTGCTTAGTATCTCTAGAAGTATACGAGATATTTTCTTCAAACTTGGCGTGTCACATGAGCGGATGAGCTGTCCAATTAGAGCTTAATATGAAGCTTCTGAGGTCCCCAGTTGCGGAGATACAGGGTGTTATTAAAATTAATTAGTTCAGAAAAATATTTATGAATACCCTGTATAATCGCATTTTTAAAGTTTGTTTTGAATGGTAAATTCAGTGGTTAACAAAAAGTATCTCTTAGTATTTTTTCATATTCTCAGCCGTTTCTTAATTATTTTCAAAGAACTGCAATGCTGCAATAAAGAAGTCATTAAGAATAAATCTAACAATCTGTGGGAGTCAATAATTAAACTTGGCATTATTTGAATCATTTGGCTGCCAACTTTGCACTAGTATCAATATTTTGAAAAATGATATTTTCATTCGAAGAATTGACTGATATGTACTTTTGCTATGGACTTGCCAATGGCAATAATAAACATGCGGAATGGCATAGTTGTCATTTCGAACATTTAATAATTTAATTTTCTAGTAGCATTACGTTTCTTTTATTGTCGATTTTGCTTTTGTATTTTGTTAAATAAAGTTTAATTGACATCCACAGATTGCTAGATTTATTCTTAAAGTGACTATTGTTCATTGCAGCCTTGCCGTTCTTTAAAAATAATTAAGAAACGACTGCGAATATGAAAAAATACTAAGAGATACTTTTTGTTAACCATTCTATTCACCACTCAAAACAAATTAAAAAAATGCGATTATACAGGTTATTTATATTTTTCTGAACTAATTAATTTTAATAACACCCTGTATCTCCGCAACCGGGAGCCTCAGAAGCTTCATGTTAACCTTAAGTTTGACGGCTCATCTGCTCATGTGACACGCCAAGTTTGAAGAAAATATCTCGTATACTTCTAGTGATACTAAGAAATACGTGTATTTTTCTCCAAACTTCTACGCTCTGTATAAAAAAACTATGGCCCGCAGAAGAAAAAAATATATGAAGAAGTGCCCTTATTTTGACTCCAAGAATACGTGGTTTATTTTTTGACCATCGGTTCAGTTCACCCTGTATTTTGATCTCCAGTTTCGGGATTTCCATCGCAATTCTTATCTTCAATAATAATTGTTCTCGGAAACGATATTTCCGGTCATTCCAAAATGTGAGGGTCTCCTCCTTCCTTCTCCTACTGCTCCCAACCCCATTAAATTTTAAACACGGACTCGAATTCGCCTCCAATGTCGGTGCTCTCAGGTGGGCTAATTGGGGTGTGCGTGTAGTCACGTGCCTTCGTCCCGTGCCAGTCCAGAACGTCATCAAGCGAACAGCGGCAGGCTCGAGCTGCATTTTTAATTGTTAGATTGGAGGATTTAGCTTTCCGTTTAGCCGTTTACAACGATTTATTAATATTTTTTCGCAGGTTTGATTTCCACATCTTTCGTGCCCGTCTAGTACGCGGTCTACCGCAATAACTCTGGTCTAGTAAGCGGTCTACCGCTACTACTGCGGTCTACCGGAAGAAATTACACATTATATTAAGGGTAATTGATTGTGAAAAAAAGCAACAAAATATTGATTTTCATTTATTTTCTGTTGTAAATACCTATTTTATTATGTGTGATATACAGTTCTAACATCATTTAAGAATGTGATAAATAAATCGTTTACATTTTTATGCAATATTTTCCAACCTACATAATCTAAATGTGATTGTAAATGAGCTAAAGGCAGTGGCGTCTCACCACGATCTTTCAATCGCTTGTGTGTGAGCTCCTGTCACGGGATCGACGTAATTCTGCTGATGGTTAACGGTGTTGTGTACATATCCTAACTGACTTAAGTGCCTGTAAGCCGGCCATTCATCTGAATGAATGACAGATCCTTGTTAAATTTATCTTTGTATCAGTGGAATCAATGTATTGGCATCTCTCCTTTCAACGACGAAATATCTAGCCTCTGCCTTGTTCCTTATGCCAAACACCCACGGTCCGTCTATGCGTCTTCCATATGGTTTCTGTTGTTGTCAACACTTGCGTCGGAATCTTCGGAATTTGCAGCATGGTCTCCCTGAAGCAGTCTTCCTCTTCCATATTTTCGGCGTCCAGCAAAACGAGCTTCGTCTATTTGTATAGGATCATCCAGTGTACCGTTGAGTTATCCACGGGATCTGTATGACACAACCTGTGTACAAACCTCACGGCACATCTTGAACCAATCAACTACTGTGGAACGTGCCCGACCAGTTATTGTGATTGTTGGGTCTATGGGCATATCCAAAATGAATAAAAACATTAACCCCAATATTTGACACAAGGATAACTTCGAGTTGGCTCTTCCATTGAGGTCGGTGTAATGGAAAAATCTATTCCCTTGCTTCTTGTCGTTTGACATCCTTTTTGGAGGCAACGAAAAACTGGTCGAAATTATCCTCTCCGGTCTCTTTTCCTTCTATTCTGCATTTGCGCACCACATCTATGGCATTCTTCAATGTCAACTTCATTGTCCAGCAAATCGTGTTGTCTCAAGAACGTTACGGCTGATTCTTCTGACGAAGCATTGTTGTAACAAACATCACGTAGCAACATCTTCAACTTGTACTAGCAATGCAAACTGAATATTGTTCTAGATTTTAGCTTCTTTTTATAAGGAACTTACCTCCCTTGCATATTAAATTGCAACAGGTAGCCGCAATAAATAGATAATTAATTTGAAAATAATAGGGGATTGAATTTCTAGATAGACCGCATACTAAACCGGAGATTAAATCAGGTAGATCGCAAAGGGTAGGTAGACCGCATACTAGACCGGCACCAACATTTTTTTATGAGTATCAATTCTAAATTATATAACAGCATAATATATCCTCGGCGCGTAGCGAACCCAAAAACGATTTCTCCTGCAATTGAAAAAGGCAGGGGTCGCCGGCGGCGCTACCCCCAATTGCCCCCAAGCCCCCTAAGTCCGCATTCCATTAAATTTCGCCCCCGCGGGTAAGTTAATTGGGGGTGTGCGTGTCGCAGTCACGCGCCGACCGACCGCTGCGCCCAATCCGGAATGTCATCAAGGTACACCGGAGGGAGAGAAATATCGGACTCGGGCTGCATATTTAATTGCGGAGTTGGAGAATTTTAGAACGGTTTTAGGTTAGGGAAACGTTGCCGTACATGCAATTATACGGTTTATCCGTAAAGGTTGGGTCGGTCCGAGAGCTTAAAAGTTGGTTGTAAGTTAAAATGATTTTAGTGGAATCTGGCCTATACAGGGTGATTCGCTTTTAAGCGACCAAACGGTAGCAGATCATAGATCTTTAAAAAAATAACCGCACTTTTTCGTATAAACTAGGTATATATTTTTAAGGCCTTATAAAAAAGTAGCAGGGTGTTAAACTTTTAAAAAATATATGTGGACACTATAGAATATTTACAAAACTATAAAATGTTTAAGTCATATTATTTGGTATACGTTATAACGGAATAGGTTAGCATAAAATCTGTTATCACACAATCACACATCTTGAACAACCAGTGGCGGAGAAGTGGGTAATTAGTACAATTAATTTTAGAAAAAGAAAGATTCAAATTGCATAGTAATATACCGTACTTTCACCGTTTTAGTAGACATAGGTGTCCAGCTAGGTTTGTCAGTCGTTGGCGGGGGGGGGGGGGAGTACACAGTAGTCCCGCACCGCTTATCAGTCGAGTTTTGCGAGCAAAAAACACGCCCCGCCCCCCGCCAACGACTGACGAACCTAGCCGGCGGCGCGCCGCAATGTCTACTAAAACGGTGAAAGTAAAATGTATTGATTTTTTGTATTATTTCAGGGTATTACCGAAATAATACAAAAAATGCTCAATAAGTAAGACTCAAAGTAGAAACAATGTGTTTCCAACTTTAAATACAGCAACATTTTCCAATAAACTTATCCATTCAAGGTTTTACTTTTCAAGATACTGAGCATAACATTAGTTTTATCTTCCTTACATGTTTTAGACCCTATATCACAGAAAATCATAGTATATTTTCTGTGCCTATATCTTCAAAAGAATAGCCTTGAATCAGTTACCTTATTTGAAAAAGTTACTTTATTTATTTAAAGTAGAGAACACTTTTTTTCTAATTTGAGTCTTACTTATGGAGGATTTTTTTTTATTATTTCATAAATATCCTGAAATAATACCAAAAATCAAATTTTCCATAAAACCATGACATGACGGTTAGAATGGGGCAATCTGGCTGGAGCAGGTAGGGGACGTCAAAATATTACGATTAAGCTTAACAACTATCGGTCAAATCTCAGTACTTACTGAGATACAGGGCGCTGTAGCTCTTTTTTTGAAATTGATTTATGGCAATATCTCCCAAAATAATCAAGCTGCTGAACTTAAATTTGGCACTGGTGTGTTTTTGGGGAATTTCGCCGTATCTCACAGAGGGCGCCACTTGCGGTGTTTTTGGTTTTCATCATTTTAGTGCATCTTTTCATTCTGCAAGAAAAAGGTACTCTTGTTTTATAACGATCAAATCAACCGTTTGCGTTGAAATCGGCAAAACGTGCCCCAAAACACCCGTTGACTTCAATATGCGAAACATAACATTTTCATCTACCGTTTTCAAGTTTTACAGATCAACTACTGTATCATTTAAAGTGAAAAAAAATCCCTATGAACAATGTACCAAAAAGTATTCGCTTTCAACACGGAAATAATTATTGAATTTGACAAAATTTTGACACTCTATTTCAAGAACATTTTTTGACTAATGCCCATTTGGCGTTTTACCTACGAAGTACCTGAATATCTTTCCACCTATACTTCGTCCAACGTACCTATACTAAAATCAAGTAACTCTTACGCCACGCGTAAATAAAAGCACGTGATCGATGACGTTCTGCGAAATAAGGGGATTGGTCAATAGGCCATAAAATATCAGCGCGTCTGGCAACAGGGATGTACTCGATCGCAAAAACGTATTTATGCGATTTTATCTTGTTGTTTTCAGCTATTTAGACACTGCCATAAATAATTTTATCCATGTTATAATAATTTTTGTGCGAAATTTTTTAACGTAAACAATTGTAAAAGAAAATTAAATAAAGGTCGTGCCTCAGTGCGGCTCTGGCGAAAATCTCAAAGCACACGTTCTTGTTTACATCAGGCGTAAGAGTTATTTGATATTAATATAGACTTTTCCGTATACCAACAACAAACTGACATCTCCGCCAAAGTCTTTTTTCTTTCCGATCGAGGGCCAGGGGCCTCGCCCGACGCAGTGGCGTCGCGTCGGGGGGGGGCAGGGGGGGCACGGGCCCCCCCAGTTTTGTTTAGGTGGGAATTTTATAATACAACCTAAGGTAAAAATGGAAATAATTCACAGCAATCACTTAATTAATTACATGAACGGTGATGGTGCCTAGTTTTGGCCTCACGGGCTGCGGTAGGCACCGCATGGCCGCGCGTGCATAGATTTGTCTTAACCTGACTCACCTCGCATTTGATAGAATGTTTTGCCCAAAAAATCAGTCAAAGAATAATGTTTTATTGAGTAAATATGATGTGCCTGTCCTGTAAAAGATGTGATATTTTTACAAGATTTTATTTAACTTGTCCTGTTAGTATATATGTAGGTATGTATCACGAACGATGATCCCCGCGTCACAATGGTCGACAATGTAATTTCCATTGTCGACCATTGTGACGCAGGAAGATTGCAGATTACCTATTTCTGCACAACCTACCTAACATGGGTATGAAATGAAAGGGTTTGACGAGAACAAAAAAAAAAGGTAAGTGTCGTCACACTAAATCCAATATAGCGGATGTCCCAAGATAGTGGACTTTCCTGATATGGGAATCAAATAAGTACTAAAAAACACAAAATAAAATAAAAGCTAAAAAACTTTGTAAAAACAAGCTTTTATTTAAACCATGAACTAAAACGAATAAAATAATATAAAATAAGTCTAGGTTTTCCTTAAGATAATTCAATGCCAAATTGCGTTTTTGTAAATCAAAAAGCATGTCGCGCGAGATGTTCATAAAAGTAAGTACCAATTAATTTTATTGGACAGTGATTGGTTGATAAGCAAGTACCTATTTGACAAAGTATGTATTTTCTTTACAATTCACGCGAAAAGCTTTTAGATTTATAAAAACTTGACGCAATTTGGCATTGAATTATCTTAACGAAAACCTAGACTTATTTTATTTTATTCATTTTAGTGCATGGCTTCAATAAAAGCTTGTTTTTAAATTTTTTTTTACATTTCCTTTTTTTAGTTGTTATTTATTTTTTGTTTGTATTAATGATAGGACAGTACATAAAAGTTGTTTTATTTTGGAAGTGTTTTTTGACAGTGACAGTACATTTTTTTTATTTCGGTAAGTATTTTTTTGTTTTTTTCATCCTATTATTTGTCTTGTTGGTTTATTAAAAATATGAAAATAAAAGAGTAGGTAATTGTTTTCTTTTCTCATTTTTGTTTCAGGTAAACTAAAATTGTGATAAAAAATATTGAAATGTTGTTCATTGTCTTGAAAAAAAAATTAACCCATTAGTGCATAATGTCCCCTTAAAGGGACGGCAATTTCTTAGTGAACCAGGCTCACACTATTCAGCCAACTTAACCTAGAATTTGTGAGAGGCATATTTTGACGTTGTCACATCCACTGTATGTTGAAAATCAAGTGCAATTTGTGTTTTGATTGTGAAAGATACAGTACAAATCTGTCATGGATTCAAGTTTGTATTCGACTAGGCGCGGGTAAGTGATATTGAGTTTTTTATTATAAACTTTGTAGATTTATTTACAAATTTTAGTTTTCTGTACACTATAATGTACAGATAAATGGATAACTTATTGTTCGGTGGTAGTTGATGAACCGCAGTATTGTTTTTGTAGCCCAAAAATTCACTGTCCCTTACAAGGGACGTCATGCAGTAAATACCACTGACATTTTACAACCTATTTCAGGTTGGCTTTGCATGAACCATTAGCAATTATAAAAGAGGATAACACGGAAAGTGCTGACATATTTATGGTGCCTCCCGATGAAGATGGTGACCTAACAGATGCCGACAGCGATAAATCCGATGATGAACACGAAGCTGATCCGAATCATTTTGGTGCAGCAACCCTCAGAGCCGAGTGTGAAGCTATAATTCGCACAAAAACTCCTTCAGAATTTGACTCGGATGACTAAATTCCCCTGTCATATTACATAAGAACTAAAAGTCCAGAACCTATGTCTCCAGAACTTTGATGATGTGATTATTGTCCAGTGGAAGGACAACAAGGTTGTAATCGTAGCATCAAACTTTGACACAGAATCATCTTTATCGACAAGATCTGTCATGCGGTATTCTCGGGACACTAAATGCAAAATAAAAGTTCCTCAACCAGGTGCAACATATAATTACAACCTGGGAATGAGAGGACTTGATAAGTTGGTAGCAAATTATAGAACTCGGATGAGACAATGCAAGTGGTGGCCAATTTTTGCTTACCTTTTTGACATGAGTGTTGTCAATGCTTGGTTGTTAATGAGGAAAATCCACCCTGACAATCCCGTCTGTGCCAGTTTTCTACCATTTACAAGAAATATTGCCATTTTATTTTATTACATTTATACGGCGTCAAATCCGACAAAGGAAAAGTTATTTCCACGACATCCAGATGTGAGATTTGATAGAGTAGATCATTTGGTTGATTATTCCCAGACTGATAGAATATGTGCCTTATGTGGGAAAAGGAAAAAGCCAAATTTTGTTTGTACTAAATGCAACATAGGGTTACATCCTAAAGAATGCTTTAGGTCCTATCATACTCGATAGTTACATTGCGCATGAGGTCCCTCAAAAGGGACGTCCCTTATTTTTTTAAATTTCAGTATGTTCTCTAGTTTATATTTTTTTGTGTGTTTTAAGTACCTTTCAATAAATAAATAAGCAAAATTAAAGTTAATTTTTCTTAAATTATAACCTCATGCACTAATGGGTTAAGGTGCCCCCCCTGCTTCTGAAGTCACGCGACGCCACTGGCCCGACGTCACCGCATGAAAGGGCGCGAGAGGCGAGGCAGAGCAACCCGCCGCCTCTCTCGGCCCGCTGGCCACCAGCGCCTCCTCCGCGAAATCGCGTTACCGCGCCGCCTGTGATCTGCCGGACGGAAAATCACGCCGGCACGTCCATCGGCTGTCGGGATCTAGCGGGTTTTTCGGACGGGTTGCTTAATGAGGGACGGGGGCGCACGGTTTCCGGGTTGGTGGCTGGTTAAAAGCGGCCGCTTGTGGTTATACGGTTTTATTATTTGTGCTCGTTTTGCCGTACGGGTGGCGTTTAGTGAATGCATTGCACAGAATTTTCCAATGAACACGGCAATGATTTTACCGACCAAGAAGAATTTTTTTGTGTGGCATAGTAAGGTAAAGGATTTTCTGTTGAGAAAAAAAAACAGGGACTCTGTAAAGTAAGGACACCCAACATGTCACAGTCTATCGCATAGGAAAAGTGAAGCTTTGAGTAGAAGTTTGTTTCTGTCGACACCAAGAGGGCTTATACAAGGTTTTCTATATGTCAGTGTCCAACTGCAATCAGGTTTTATGCAGCATGTCAGTGCCATAGATTCTAAAGGGGGCAAAATATAATTCACATCAACTTTCAAATTTGAATTACCTTAAATTGCAGGGCAAAAATGAGTTGGGATATTTTATGGTTATTTCGTTTTGAAATAATAAATTGAATTATAAAAATCTCAGAAAGTATATTAATTTAAGTAGGTACCCTCATTATAGTTATAATAACAAGAAATGTTGATAATCTTTGAACTAATTTACCTTTTTCTTGTGGACTCAGCAACTTATGCATTGGGATCATTTATAATTTTTACAATTTCCAGATACTCAGATGTGTCAGTTAAAGGTAATGCACCTTTTTTAAGTGCTTTTATAGCCTGAAGGTTTGTTAATAAAATCGCTCTCACGAAAATGATGGGAGCAAATTAATGCACCGCAAATTAATGCCTCCGGTAGTCCCAATAATTCCTACCAGATTTTTCCTGTATCACCCTTTAGGAATCCTATAATTCTCATTACGGGGGCATTACATATAGATAGTTCAAAACAAAAATCGTATTTAAAGTCTATCCAAGTTACAGCGGCAGTAGATATAAACAAAGTCACATGACCGCATTGCGATCGATTACCAGGGTCTGACTAATATGAGATTCCCAGTGGCTTGTAATTCTGAACTAATTCTTTTAGAAGTTCTAAAAATTGTGTCTCTTTTAGAAGTTCTAAAAATTGTGTTTTTACCTTTCGTGGATCTTTATAAATTTCCTTAAATTAAGTAGCAAAATAAATTTACAGAATATACTGCTCGCGATCCGATCTAAAATATGCAGGAAACTCGACTGAGGGAAGAGCCGGCTCTGCATTTTGCTCGGCGCGTAAACACTTGACATTTTATGACGGCCAGACCAATAAGAGAATAGGTCACGTGGTGGCCAATATTTTGATCCACTGCCTCTGTAACTTGGATAGACTTTAGTAAATTTTAAATTATTAAGAAGGTAGCTTCAGTCAGGTATTCAGTTTATTACCTACAGCGTTCTCCGCAGTTTTTTTAAGTTTATCTACAAGTTTATTTTAAGTTTCTAAGGTACCCTTGGGCGAGAAATAAAATTACAAAAATTGTATAAGCACTAATGAACACCGAGAAAAACTACATGATTAGAACTCCTAGACCTAATCTTGTTAGTCCATCCCGATAACTGTGAAACTTATTTGGGTTGGTTAGATACATTCAACAAGGTAAGAAAGTTCAAGTATACATATTACAAATAGATTGAGAAACCTGGTAACAAGGTACAGTAGCGACAAATTGAAAGTAAGTCTTTAAAGTTTATTTTACAGCCTGATTAAACGTGCTTTCCTGGCGAGAAACACGCCACTGAAAATTGTTGTAACCTTCAACATGGGTCCTTACCTGTGGAAAGTAAAGTGAGGGGGCTTATAATTCAGCTTTTTTGCAAAATCTGCACTGACTTACCGTACGTACTGCTTAAATTCGTGGAAATAATTGCTGGAAATCAATTTCAACTATAAAATAAATTTGATTCATTTGACAGTTGGCATATTCTGCACTTGTTGGCACAACATTGTGAAGTCTAATTTTTAGAAATCATAGAAAACATTAATATTTTTTAATAACAATCGAGATACCTGTTATATTAATAGATTCTCCAATAAAACGGCATACTTGGCAACCATTAGAATGTGCGGAAAGAATAGGGTTCACTTTGGAAACTATAATGCTGGATCCCCTTTAAAGAGTCCCTGGAAAAAACTGATTTATAATTTCAGGAATAACATTCCATATTTCTTGTTGATGGGCTAGTTCGGTCATATACAGGGTGTTACAAGAAACCGGCATCAGAAGCGCAAACACAAATTCGGTTTAAGTTATTGCTACTCTTTAAGAGATGGCGCTGTCCAAAACTGTAGCTTCCACCTTGTAGCTAATACCTTGTTGCCGGATTGTGCAACTGTTGCGTAACTTAGGTATATTTTCTGTGAATGAACTTTGAAAATTAAATTTTGGTCAACTCACGAACAATATTCTACGCAAACTGTTCATATTATCAACGCCCCTTCAAATATGCATACGTATACATCACGCCGCATCGCCCGCCGCTCATGATCACCCTACCGTGTAATTGTTTCTCACTCGACGGGGGGGCCCTTTGAGGGGGCCCTTCGGCAAAAATGACGCCATTACCTGCCGTGCACGTGTTTGTGTACTTTTGCCGGAAATTTCAGGCAATAATTTCCAATATAAGGCGGCAATTATGACAATTTCGAGCGCGGGTTCTGCTTTTGAACTGCCGACAATCGGGCGCATTTGTATGTATGGCGCGCGACCTTGCGCAATTACCTCCCATCCTGGATTTTCAGATAAAACGGCGTCAAATACCGGAAGGACCCCAGAATCCACCTTTAAAAGCGGACTGGCGATTGCCACTCGCTTTTAATTTTTAGTTTTTACTGTAGGTACATGAATCAATATTATTTTAAAGATATCAACTGTAGGTATATCATATTATATTATAGTTTTAATTAAAAAATTAGGTAACTGGGATATCTATACCTTTTCAACTTCAAATTGGGAATAGACATAGACAATAGGCAACTTCAAATTGGGAATAGTCAATATCAAATTGAGAATATTCAATATTATTTTGAAAATCAACAACTTCATATTAAGCAATATTTTAATTACTTATATCTAAGTAAACACACAATATGTACCTACTTATTGAATTTAAAATATCATATTTTTGCCATATTATAGAGGGTGTTCGAAAAATAGACGGAGATATTTTAGAGGGTGATTCCCTGTTAAGAAATATGAAAAAAAGTTTCTATAAACATGGGTCCGGAAATGCAGAGTTTTCAAGATACAGGATGTTAAATATATTGCATGTCACTGGACAAAATTGGTTTATCAATTTTTGCAAAAAAAATCACAAGTGCCTTGGAAAACAAATAATCAAAAGCATTTCTAGGAAAGAGTGTTATTGCAACTTTTCCAATATCATAACAACGTACACTACAACCAATTTTGTCCAGTGACATGCAATAAAACGGTTTTTATTTTTTTCTCGAAAACGAAGTGAGATAGGAAAACAATACAAGAGGGAAAGAAGTTGTATTTTTAGATGCTTAATCAAACAAAAAATATTAAAGTTACAAAAAGGTAGTGGCGTACATTTTTTTGATAATAATATTCGCTAAGGTGCCCCCCCGGGACGCCACTGGACTTAATAAATTTAATCTAGTTAGGGCGAAATTAGCCTCTTAATACAACAAATAACATTGCCAAATTTCAACAGAATCGAGTAAATAATTTTTAAGACATTAATAATTTCATGTTTTATTTTTTTTTTATTTAACATCCTGTATCTTGAAAACTCTGCATTTCCGGACCCATGTTTATAGAAACTTTTTTTCATATTTCTTAACAGGGAATCACCCTCTAAAATATCTCCGTCTATTTTTCGAACACCCTGTATTTAATCCCTGTCTATCATTTAATATTTCTGGTATATGTATCACTGTATATTTCCTATAAATCTGGAACAACACGCTACAGTTGATTTATTATTTATGTTTATTTTGCACTACTTATACTTTCTAATTTATAATAAGCTAAATTTATATAGAAAGTTAAATATAAGTAAATATTGACCAAAAAATTGATGATAAAATTTTCCTTGTCTTTAAAGCCTGATTGTAGGTAATAATCATTGGCGTAGCTAAGGGGGGGCTGGGGGGGGGGGGGCTAAGCCCCCCCTGGTATCAAAATAGCCCCCCCTGACAAATTCTAGCGTTTATTTTTTTTTATTTTTTTGACATTATAGGTTTACATTAAAAACCTTACTAAGCTGATTTAATCTTATGCGTGTTCGTGTTATTGCGTATAGTAATAGACACTGACTAAAACACTAATGACAAAATAAAACAAACTAAACAGTGGCAACACTGAACACTGGCAACACTGCCGTCACGCACTTACCCCGCACCCGACCCCGTCAGTCCGCCACACGCCACACTCACAGAATTAGCATCACTCAGGGGACCCAGCACATAGGAAAAGTGAAGCCTTGAGGGGAAGTTTGTTTTCTGTAGACTCCAAGGAGACCACAAGGGGGCTGGTACAAGGTTATGTTATATGTCAGTGGACCAACTGCCATCAGGTTTTCTGTGATAAGATAGTGCCATAGATTCTAAAGGAGGCAAAAAATTTCCCATCATAATTCACAATTTTTAACTTTTCTAACTTCCAGATACTCAGATGTGACAATTAAAGAATTTCAACTATACAATAAATTTGTTTCATTTAATAGTTGCCATATTCTGTATTTGTAGACACAACATTGTCAACTCTAATTTTTAGAAATCATGGAAACCATTATTAATTTTTACTAAGAATCAAAGTACCTGTTATATTCATATATTCTCCAATAAAATGGCATACTTGGCATCACTGATACCATTAGAATGAGGAAAGAATAGGCCTCACTTTGGAAAGTATAATATGCTGGTTCCCCTTACTTTAAAGAGTCCCTGGCATCACTGCGAACCTGGACGGCTGGACGTGACTGCTTACTGAGATTGATATGTAATACTGCGAAGAGCGAAGACGCCAATGTACATCTATATTTTTACTTATGCAGTATCAGTATACAGGGTGAGTTTTTTCGATGCCCACTATGGGGATCTCGGAAACTAGCAGAGCTAGAACAAAGGTTAAATGGGGAAAGAATTGCAGTTTTGAATGCTCAATCTAATGCCCTTTTTGTATTTTAAAAAAAGTTCATGGCTCGCTAGATATTTTGAAAAGAGTGATTTTTTGCTATTTCATCAGATCTCTGTAGCTCCGTTATTTCTGATTATACAAAAAACTGTAGAGACAAAAATTGTAGATAATTTTGGGCTTAATCTAATGCAATTTTTTTATGTTGTTTGTGATTTTTTAAATATGACATGCATATTTTTTAAATGTAAATCATAGTTGACTGTGGCCTTATAAAATTTGCCATTTTTTGAGCTTTCCAAAGATAATATAATACTCGGCATAGTTATTATAAAAATAAAAGAGCTATGGCTAATTTTCTGTTTTTTTTTTAATTTTCATATAGTCAGCCATGGAATATTTTCATAATTACGTTCTATTTTATAATTAGACATACTTCAAACTTCAAACTTTCTAATATTTTGTTTTTAGCTGGTAACAAAATGTAACAAAATAAAACAAAATTAAAAAACTTAAATTCAAATTATTATTATTTTAAAAGGTCACCTTTTAAAATAAAAAAGGTGTTCAAATAATCCACCATTATTATTTATGCAAATATTGCATCTTTTTAAAATTGAATTTGTCGCCTTTCTTAGAGAGCGCCTGTCAATACTGGCAATGGCTTCTAAAACAGCTGCTCTTAATTCAACAATTGTCTCGTACTTTATTTTGTACCGTTCCCCACAAAAAGAAATCCAAAACAGACAATCGTGGGATCGGAGCTGCCAGGAAATAGGTCTATTTCTCCCTATCCAACTATTTGGATAGAGCTGATCTAGGTAATTTCTTACGGGCAAATAATTATGTGGTGGAGCTCCATCATGATAATTTTTTGTTTATTTTGTTACATTTTGTTACCAGCTAAAAATCAAATATTTGAAAGTTTGAAGTAGGTATGCCTTATTATACAATAGAACGTAATTATGAAAATATTCCATGGTTGACTTTGGAAAGCTCAAAAAATGGCCGATTTGATAAGGCCACAGCCAACTATGATTTACATTAAAAAAAACACAAGTTTATGTCATATCTCAAAAATTACAAACAACATAAAAAATTGGATTACATTATCTTATTAAGCCCAAAATTATCTACAATTTTGGTCTCGACAGTTTTTCTGTATAATTAGAAATAACGGAGCTACAGAGATCTGATGAAATAGCAAAAAATCACTCTTTTTAAAGTATCTAGTGAGCCATGAACTTTTTTAAAAATCCAAAAGGGGCATTAGATCTAGCATTCAAAACTGCAATTCTTTCCTCATTTAGCCTTTGTTCTAGCTCTGCTAGTTTCCGAGATCCCCATAGTGGGCATCGAAAAAACTCACCCTGTTTGTAGTAAAGTTGCGTGTATTTAAATTAATAACGTTGTGCCAATTAATAAGTAAATAAGCTCTATTATAGTTTGGGTAAGTAGTTTAATTTTCTTCATTTAGTTCAGTAAGTTGCAAATAAGTACCTACCTACCTAATTAATTTACAATTGACTATTCATCATCCAAGGAATAACCCACGATTCACAGAAAACGGGGTATGCCCGCGCGCAGGTGCTGTGACGTAAACGGTGACGCTTATTCGACAAAATCATGGCTTACTTTTATTTTTAAACGGAAATTTGGGTCTTTTTATAGGGAGTTAGGTAAACACATATAATGTTACTGAATCTCATCTCCTTCAGGGGCTTAAGCCCCCCCGGAGAAAAAAGGCTAGCTACGCCTATGTAATAATAAACAAATTAGGACCAAATAATGTTTTCTAAAAATTACGCGTTTATGTAGTTTATAAATGGGTTAAAAATTAGTATAGTTTTAGATAACAAAAATTTCTTATAAGTTTTTTTTTCACTTTAAATAATTTTCCTAAGGAAAAAAATGGTAATATTTTAACTTCATAGAAAATTTTCACCCAAACATTAGTAATCTTGACTACGCTTGTTTTTTGGGGAGAACCTTGGTACGTATATGTACCAAGTTGGTACATACTCGTGTTAACTTCGAAGTGATGGCATTGTGCCACTATTTCATTCATTAATAAGTATATTATGCGTTACCGGGTTTGAAAAAAAACTCTATCAAAGGGCAGCTCCTCGTTTTCCGGCATCCGTCTGGGTTTTCAATCCGGTATTTTCTCGTGTCACCGCTCCTTATTCACCGAATATATAAGACCCGAAATTTGAACAACCGCCCGCGGCGCACAATGGCACAACTCGCATATTTCCTTTCCGATTACCTTCTTGAATGGAATAAAGGCACATTCAGTGGCAGAAACTCATTTGCGGGGGTGGCGGGGGTGCCGGCGGGATACCGAGACTACTGTTAATCTCGGAAATGTTTGTATCGCGAACACATCGGACAGGTCCCGTTTTGAGGCGATTCAATTGACAGAATGGCGGTTGGAAAATGAAATTCTGGTGGGACATGCCTGGAAAATTAGCATCAACGAAAAATAGGTCGGTGATTACATAATAAATTAAATTCCTATCGTTCGGGTATTTTAGTTTAATTAATATAATTCATTTTTGGACACAATTTTGGTTACAGCGGGTTGACAATGAATTTATATTTTGCACATTATTGGGATTATATTAGTGAGTAATTTAAAATACATTTTGCTACCCAAAATACGTATTAATTTTAAAACGTGATAAAAAAATAAACAGAAAATATATCTACATGTTACTACAAACCCAACCGAACTTTTCCATAAGTTAAATAAGAAATTATCATTTAACTAGGTGTACAGGGTGATTCACTTTTAAATACCGAAAATTTAAGAATCGATAGAACATGAAAAATTATCGATTCTTAAATTTTCGGTATTTAAAAGAGAACCACCCTGTACAATATGTTAAATTTAACATTTTTTTGATGTTCCATCTGGTTCACTCACAAAAATTATGTAAAATGTGAGATACCGTTGTGTGTTAAAGTTTACATTTTGTAATATGTTCATGTTTCTAACAAAAACTATAAAATATATTTTTAACTATTATTATGTTAATGTTTAACATAGCCGGATACCAAATAAATGTTAAATTAACATTACCAACTTGTATCTAAGTATACCTTTTCAACCTCAAATTGGGAATAATCAATTTCAAATTGGGAATAATAAAAAACTTGAAATTGAAAATGATCAACTTCAAATTTGGATTAATCCATTTCAAATTGGGAACAGACAACTTCAAATTGGGAATAGTCAATATCAAATTGAGAATAAATAATTTCAAATTGGGAATATTCAATATTAAATTGAAAATTAATAACTTCATGATATAAAAACAAAGAACAACTCAATTTGTTAACTAAAGTTTATAATATTAAGCAAAATTTCGACTGCTGGTAAGGTTCAAAAAGATTTGGCCAGAAATCTTAGAAATAAGGCAAATACCAAATCATTTATTGGAAACTAGGTATATAGAATATATTATGTCATAAAAGTATTGCAAAAAAACATTAAAATAGCTATTTATTATATCTAAGGTGTAAATGACAAAAAAATTCGAGTTGAAATTTGAGCTTCTGGGTGGAAAACAGCTAGAAAAATCAATTAATATACATGGTGTTTTTAGAGCCGATTTTCAAAAATCGCCAGGAGTAAACTACCTTTATTTTTAAAAATATAAAAAGCACTTAGAAAATTTGCTTAGATTTAAAAGATGTGCCCGATTGTCGCTTTTCGGGCAAATCGGTGGATTTCGATTTAAATAGGTAAAAAAAAATATAAAAAACCAAAGATTTGCCTGAAAAGTGACAATAATAATAATAATAATTCTCATCCTCACAATACTCCAAACTAGGAGTATCCCAGAAGCAACCACATGCTCGTGCGGGGGAGGCCGGACACGTCTTTTAACCATGTACAATAAATAAAAATAAAATAAATAAATGTTTTTCATATTTTTGAAAACAAAAGATAGTTTCACACTTGACAATAAAAAAAATCGAAGTCGGCTAAATTGTTTGAAAAGCGACAATCAAACACATCTTTTAGATCTAAACAACTTTTCTAAGTAAATTTTTTGATATTTTTAAAAAGAAAGGTAGGGATACTTTAATCTTGGCGATTTTTGAAAATAATTCGCTCTAAAAATACCCTGTATATTAGTCATCCATAAAACCAATAACAAGAAGTTTTAAAAGCATCTAGCATTTTTACCCTTTGATTTAACCATTCAAAAAAATGTTAAACTCTATAACAGTTGTTTTTCTCAAAATCTCCCAGAATGAGATACTGTAGTCTTGGTTGCAGGTGTCTATATAGTAAAATTATTTTAAGTCCTTACTGGGACTGTCAATTGGTAATTTCGCCATCCTATGTTAGGCATCAATGCAGCAAAAAATGCAACCGGGTCATTACGTCCAGGTCAGTAATGAGCCCATTTGCACATTGAATAACTACTAATAACACGAACAAGAACAACACAGATAACGGTAAAACTCACGAAACGTACAAAACCCGCGAACATTTTCACTGCCCAAAGTTTGAACCCTTTTGAACGATCCTGAAAACCTTCACTGTCACTTTCACAACACCGAAATAAAATTTGCCTGAGTACGCACCATAGACGCAGCCGCAAGTAGCTGATTATACCAACATACCAAAATGAAAGTGTTTCCACGACGTTTGAAATTATTATTAAAATGAGTTGTAGTCATAGTTATTTTTATTTGTAGCGGTATAATCGTGACTGCAATAGGGTTTTTATATTATTATGTTCTTTTTTTCGTATCACTTGGGTAACTTTTCACATCATAATATATCAATGAGTGACGTCATTAACTGGTTGAGACACAACATATACCAATGTTATACCCATCGTTAACAGAAAATTCCTAGGGATTTTGTGGAGAATGTCATCTGACAAAATCGGGACTTCGTACAGTAATCGGGGTATAGAAGAGGGAAACGTTATACCATAGAAGAACCTACTACGGCTTCGACTATGCCGTTACCCGCCACAGTCGGCTCTCCGCCAGCCATACCTCGACACGTCCGCACAATGGCCGGGCGATTACATTGTGGCCTGCGCGGCGCCGCCACCGCCGCGCCAACGCCGGCCCGATAACATTGTGGCTGTCGGCGTGTCAGCGGCTGCCGGCAACGCCGGGCGCGGACGATCTTATCGCCCCGCTGTCGTAAGACAAAGCGGGCGCGAATTGTCCCGCGGGACAACCAGCCGGTTCGGCGGGGGGAGGGACGGAAAGACGGGGACTGGAAGGGCCGAGGTTCGGCTTGTGAATGAGAAGGAACAGAATGGTGTAGGGGAAGAACAAAAATCTGCGTGGATTTACGCGGAATAATCAAATCGTTGCTAGTTTTTTTGTGTCTAGAGGGTGGTTTGTGAGAGGCGCTTTCAAAGAAACCATATTTGAAGTATATGTTTGCATTTTTTGTCAAATTACCCCAAGTTAGATGCAGAAAGACGGAGATTGGAGGCGCTAAGGTTCGGCTTATGAATGCGGGACGGAAGAGAATCGTGTGGGCGAAGAGGAAAAAGGAAACATGTACCTACATGGTTTACTTTATTATAAATTTAATTAAATTATAGAAGGTGTTCTATAATGCTTCAATTTTGTGCAACACAGAGAACATACCTTCTTAATAAACTTCTCTTGTAGTTCTCTGCCTCGTTCATCTCTCTGATATCCTGAGATATATTTTTTCTTTAAAATGGTCGATATTATTTGACCTTTCCGCATATACTGAACCAATTATGTGATTCCCAAAAATACCACACCAAACATTTATCGAAGTTCGACCTTGTCGTGGATTTGAAATAAACTGTCATGTATTTTCTGATGACCAATAATGAGTGTTTCTTCTATTAAAAACGCCACACGTAAAAGTGTCTTCATCAGTCCACAATATAGAATCTGTAATTATTGTAATAACCGTATAGGATTAATAGTAATAGAATAGTAGTGTCTAGTATAGTAGTTAGTTAATAGTATAGTACAAAATAGTGTAGTATAGTAGTATAGCAGTACAAAATAGTAGTATAGTCTTTATAGGCATCGATAAACTGATCATTTCCCGCTTGCCTCTCCAACAATAAACGGCAATATTCTCGCCTTCTATAATAAATTATCATTTTCATATAGTTTTTGAACTGGGCGATAACAATATGGTCTAAATTTATGCATTTTCAACATACTCTGTGGACTGAGCTCCATGATATTTGCAAATATCTCGATGCATCTTTAATAGAATGTCTCGGATTTTCCACGAAGTATAATAAGACTGTTTTCTGCATATTCTCAGTTGAAACATGTCGTGGTTTATTTATCTTTTCTTTTTTTAATGTGTATTTCAAATATATGTCTGATAATAATTTGTGCGTATTCGCGCCTTGCATGCATCGCATAATAATAATTAACACCTAACACCCTAATATGAGACAGTTCCCAATACGAGACCCCACACTATCTCCTAAAGTAAGAGCCTCCATCTAGCTGGCAATGTCTCAAACAATCACTAATGGTATAAGTCGCCACATGTAGTGCAGTGTCTAGCTCCTCTAAATTTTTAGGTTAAGAACCGCACTGTTTACTTCAACAGTTCGTGCACAAACTTTTAAAGGGCTTGGGTTACCGTGTAATTCTGAATAAAGTTTAAGTGTTTAATATATTTTTGTAGCTTATTGTATTGAATAAAAGTTATTTTATGAGTAGTTATATAACCAATTTAATATCATTTGTTAACGATGGCAAAAAATTATATGGTATGTACATCGGATTCCTAATATGAGATAACCCGCAGTGCTCCTAATATGATATATCTCATATAAGGAGACTCGCTTCATCCAATTTAGATTACTAATAATTTGAATAGAGTGTCAAGTCAAGTGTTATATAATTAAAGAGTTGTATATTATGCTGTGTTAAGTTGATATTCATTTAATGTTTTTAAAATAAAAATTATTTTGTGGTAAGTAGTAGATATTTTTGTTAAACCTTAATATGAGACTGTCTCATATTAGAAACCTGTTAAGTGTGTCAAGTGCAGGGACTCTTTAGAATAAGGGGACCCAGCAATGCCCAGCATTATACTTTCCAAAGTGATGCCTATTCTTTCCTCATTCTAATAGTATCAGTGATGCCGAGTATGCCATTTTATTGGAGAATCTATGAATATAACAGATACAAAATGAATATTTAGTGTCCCCATTATAATTTTAAAAGAAATGGCTCGTGGCACATGGGACAAAATGCTTTGGCGTTGGATGGTAAATGCTCACCGCATCATACTATTTCCTATTCCACTTAGCCAAAGTAATCTGGGTTTTTCGTTGAGGTGCGTTACGTCTGCCTGATGAGGGCCAACAAGCCCGAAACAGGTACCTGTCGTTGTCTGCACACCTCCGAAAGACCCATACATAATTTCCATTAGATATTGGAAACTAGTTTGGTGTTGCCAACTACCAAAGCATTTTGTCCCATATGCCACGAGCCATTTCTTTTAAAAATATAACAGGTGCTTTGATTGTTAGTAAAAATTAATAATGGTTTCCATGATTTCTAAAAATTAGACTTGACAATGTTGTGTCTACAATTACAGAATAGGGCAACTGTCAAACGAAACAAATTTATTGTTTAGTTGAAATTCTTTAATTGTCACATCTGAGTATCTGGAAGTTAGAAACCTTAAAAATTGTGAATTATGATGGGAAATTTTTGCCTAATTTAGAATATGTATCACATAAAACCTGATAACAGTTGGACACTGACATATAACATAACCTTGTACCAGCCCACTTATGTGGTCTCCTTGGAGTTTACAGGAAACAAACTTCCCGTCAAGGCTTCACTTTTCCTATGTGATAGACTGTGACATGCTGGGTCCCCTTATTTGAAAGAGTGAGGTCAAGTGTTATGTAACTATATTGTTGAATACTAGGTTAATTTGATATTCTTTTAAAGTTTTTGAAATAAAAATTATTTTGTGGCAAGTAGTGCTTTTGTTTTTAAAAATTGAAGATTTGACTTTTTTTTCATAATTCTCATTTACGCAACAACTGTTAATATTTGGCAATCCTACATAAACTGCAATGAAAATAGAGACTATATTAAACGTATTTGACGTATAACTTTGCGCATTATAATTATAGGACAAAATACAGAACAAAATGTAATGTGGTCTCATATTAGGCCAATTTTGATTTTGTCCGACATTCAATAATTCAAAAGACGATTTTGTGCAAACTATTAAAGCTAAAACATGTAGCATACATATACACCGAAGAGACCTATTGTTTTATAGTTAATTTTCATTTCCTAAGCGCCCAACCTTTTCCGACTCCCCAATCTTTACAACGATCCGGCATTATTGACCGTTTAATCTGTCAACCAACGCCCCCTGCCCCCCGCAGGCCTAAGGCCTAAGCTGAACTCGTTGCGCCGCTTGTGCAATTAGCTCGCACCCCCGGTGACACGGTTTAATGACGTTGTCGGACCGCGTCCCGGAAATCCGAGACAAACACGGGCGACACGGCGGCCCGCAAAGCGGGGGTGTGTTCGTTTGCGTCCTGCGGGACTAGCAGGGCGCCCGGAACATGGTCCAGGGTGTTGCCGTGCTACGGCAGAAGTGCCCGAACAGGGGCCATCAAAACAGCCATAGACGATACAGGGCACTAGTGTCTAGTGCCTAAAAAAATGGAGCATAATATACAGTTTGTTCAGCGAATGTTCGGCCCTACGTCACAACTCCCGTCCTTGTCCGACTCGTGAATATACGACTGATATCCATGGTATATTCATGAGTAAGACAAGGATGGGAGTTGTGACGTAGGGCCGAACATTCGCTGAACAAACTGTATATATAATATTCTGTTTAGCGTTGATCTTCCCTGTTTACTGTTGATCTGTACTGTGTTACTTAATAATATATTAGCCAAGAATACTATACCTATATTATAAAGCTCGTTAAACTTGAGACCTTGCTGACACGGAAATTAAAGGTTACGTAAATTCGTTTTCATAACAATTCAACAATTCTAGGTTTCTCCCTCTTTCTCATCCACATAAAATACATTTCGTGAAACGTTATATTTTTCTTTTTTCTATCATTTTCCTATAGGCAAATTGTGTCAAATTTAGGGTTTCATCAAGTCGAGAAATCTTGACTTGAACGTAATTTCTTGACTTGACTTGAAATTCAAGATCAAGAAATTAAATATGTCTTGACTCGACGGTTTCTTGAAAGCAAAAGTCTTGACTTGAAATCAAGATTTCTTGAAATTTCTTGAAATTGCTTGAAAAGAAGCAGCGCGCGAAGTTTGCCCTCAAATCCCGACGTATCCAAGCAGTAGGTATTATTTTTTTTGTTATATTTTGTAAGTTAATTTTTATTTTTATGTTTTGTGTTATAAAAAGAATATTGTTTTGCTTGTTGTCTTTTTAAGTTCATTATTATTTTTTTGTTTTGGGTTATAACATGAATATGTTTTGTTTGCTGTATTTGTAAGTTCATTTTATTTTTTTTGTTTTGTGTTATACGTCCCGATACGTCCAAGCAGTAGGTATTATTATTTTTTTTTTGTTATATTTTGTAAGTTAATTTTTATTTTTATGTTTTGTGTTATAAAAATAATATTGTTTTGCTTGTTGTATTTTTAAGTTCATTATTATTTTTTTGTTTTGGGTTATAACATGAATATGTTTTGTTTGATGTATTTGTAAGTTCATTTTAGTTTGTTTGTTTTGTGTTATAAAAAGAATATTATTTTGTTTATCAAAATTATAGATTTCTATTTATGGTTAATAAATTTTGTATGCTTTATAGACGTTTTTTTTATTCATATTAAAATCTAAAGTATGCACCTAAGTAAATTATCATAGGAATTTACCTATAGCAATTATTATTTTATAGTCACTAATAAATAGAGACCGGATTTTAAGCATTATGTTTATTGCTGAATTTTATAAGCAACCATGATATATTTAATTTCTACACGAATTAATCAAAACTATAAGTATATTGCGACAGTTTTTTTGTGCTTTTTTCCCAATTTTTTGCGTTTTTTTTCTCTAGTCTCTAGTAAAGACAGGATTTTAAGCATCACGACTTACCCAAAACTAAGTATATTGGGATAGCTGTTTTTGTGCTTTTTTTTTTCGCTTTTTTTGAGGTTTTATCCTTTCACGTATGTTTACATAATTTTTAAACATTTATTTTTGCTTAATTTGCTTATTTGATGACTTTTTTGGCAAATGTGCTTTTTAAGCACTTTTTTCATTTTTTTGCGCTTTTTTATCCGGTCTCTAGTAATAAAACCTAATTTCAAGAAATTGAAGAATTTCTTGGTTTCTTGATAAGAAATCTTGATCTTGAAATAGAAAATCTTGACTTGCTTGGAAACAGTTTCAGATTTCTTGATTTGAAAATTTCTTGAATTCAAGTCAAGATCAAGAAATTTCTTGAAAATTGTGAAACTCTAGTCAAAATTTAGTTTCTTAATTAAGTTTTTAAGTTTTACAATGATAGCGACCTCAGAGAAATAACCAAGGATAGAGGGAGCAACAGCCTGATAATACATACATTTGTAGTCAACCAACATCTTATGCAAATTTACCGAAGTAAACAAACATTAGGCCCGTGTGTACAACGTTTACCTGAGATAGGTTATGTCCTGAGAAATATGAATTTAGCCACATACCACACACTTTCTGCGTCCCATTGTATACAAAATCAGTCACTATATCCTAAATACTAATAAATAGCCTTTAAATTAACAGAAAAACAATTAAAAACGGGAAAAATTGATACGTAAACAATCGGAAAACTTGACATGCTGGGCATACACAAATCAAATATCGCTGAGTTAACGGACGCGGCGCCCGCGGCAGCAAAAGCAGCGTTGCCATGTCGGGCGGTTTGAGGTATCTGTGACGATTTTATTAAAGTGATAATTAGATACTATAATTACACTGCAATTTAGTTTTAGTTTAAAATTGTTACAAACAAGAAATTAATAACTACATTTGTTAATTTAGCGTTATGGGAGGTGTGCCTTCATTGAATCTCATTATTAAACCCTTCTATTTTGAAATGAAATGCTGTAAACAATGGAGTACGCGGCATCACTCAAAAAGATGTTGGCTTTGTTTACTTTTTGTTCTTACTCCCTCTATCCTTGGTTATTTCTCTGAGATAGCGACCGAATACACATCACATATAGCGTGTTTCACTTTTAAGGCTGTAACTACTTTATGACTTCTTAATTTTGAACCTATCGGAAAGAGACGTTTATTATAATTAATGTTTATACCAGCATATTATAATTTATTAGAATTGTAGTAATTTTTTTTTCAAAGAAAATCGGTTAAAAATTTGCGATAGTACCTAAGTGTGGAATTGACAGTTGTTGTAAAAAAGACAATTTAATATGAAATCCACAGATTCAAATTAATTTATTATTATTAAATTATTATTATTATTAAATATTCTACAGGGTGGCATAGAACATAGAACAAATTACAATGCATAGTTACCACGCGGTAGACGACCAAAAAAAAGTTCCTGTACACTAATGTTTGATCCCTTTTTGTTTTCGAGTTACAGGCTGTTGAAGTTTTTTTAATCGAAAAGGCTTTAATGAAATATTTAATTAAACAGCATTTAAAAAGTTTAAGTTATTTAGCTACAGAAGGTGTTCAATTTGGCGACTTTGTTGTGAGTACACATTTATAAATATGTTTGGATTATTACGAAATCAGCGGACTCCACAATTCTGTTCCATAATTAATTGCTCTTCATTATTTATTTCTACGGCATACACTCCATTTTTCATTTTAAACAAACTTATCATACAAAAAATACTCACATGCATTTTGCAATGTAAATAACAATGTATATTACTCCAAAATTGGCAAAAGCAAACAATTTTTTTATTAAAAATTAAAGTAACTACTGGTCGTAGAAAAATTAAAGTATGCAAATCATATTTAATGGATATTAAGACACTCGTATTCCTTATCCCCTACGGCTCGTGTCGCAATTCGTGTCTTACTAGCTATGGGCGAATTCCTAAATTCATCAGTAAGTCCATCGATGAACCTATTTTAGTGTTTTGTGGTCTGGGCATGTCATTTTACACAATTGTTATAGAAAGGAAGATAAGCCAACACAATCAGAAATGAAATTGGAATTTGCCCTATCATTAAATGCTGCATAATATTACACTATTTTCTATACTTTCTCTAGCAGCAGGATGTTTTTCACTGTTTCAATAGTATAACACCCATATAATTTCTTAATTTTTAACCAATCTAGACGAAATTTAGAAATTAGTTATATCCATTAAAATAGTGAAAAAAATGCATGTTTAGTTTAAATAAACCTACATGTCTCTTCAAAATGTCAAATGAGTACCTAATTTCGTTTCCACTAGATCCCAAATTCGAAAAAATTAAAACTCATTCATTTCAAATAATATTTAGGTATAGCGCAGATATTCACCGCCCCGAAATTGATACCGTATACGGCGCCACATTTTTAAAATCTCCTTAAAGTACAGCATCGGGTCAGTGCTAGGAAGCCACCCGGCACTGATACACCCTTTCATTTGCCCCATAAAGGCTTCGTACATCCGGATTTCCCGACATCATCCCCCTTTTCACCCCCGAGTCTGGAGTTCAAAAAATCGATCACGCCGTATTAAATATTAGAGGGAACCATCGGGAAGTAATTTTCTCTTAATCTGCCGAAGGTAATTTATAGGAGGGGAAGTCTATTACAGCAGGAATTTTTAGGTACACGAAATATTTCGTTGTGTCCTTCACGAAGAAATACGACCTATAATATAGTGATTGTACCGTAAATAAAAAAATTGGTTAACATTCCTCAAGCAAATTTCCAGGACTTAAACGAAAAGTGACTACTGTGAGTAAAGTCCGTTTATGTTAAAGAGTCAGTAGAGAACAACACTGAACTGCGGTCCTGTTGGTCATGATTTTATATTAGGCCCCTATAGGTACCTAACTGTCAAATATGTAGACGCTATCAAGACCCGTAACTTGTTTTACGGGCCTTGCCCTTTATCTACCGATCTATAAGTTCGTTCGTTGGATATCGTAATACTTGATGTTTTGCAATTTTTTGTTCTCCGTCAATGTCCAGTAGGAATATCTCCCTATTAAAAAGTCATTCGGTTGTAATTCTAAAAGTCAAAACCTCGCCTCACATTCAACCGGGCTCAAACTTGTGCGGTCGAATAGTTGGCTGGAACTTTTGCCGCGAATGGCGATAGCAGAAACAAAAACGATTTTCACGCGGAACAATACCACACCCCGAACAATGAGGGACGTTGTTCATCGGCACAACGCAAGGGAAATTAACAAGATAGAATAATGCCCGCCCCCAACAAAGAATGTCTACACGAAGAATTCCCCCAGTTATCTTGCCTTAGGTTGGTATAATATACCTACCTATACCTATTGTATAATTTAGAGGATTCGGTAATACCATTGAATAAGGAATACCTCATCAATGGTACCTAATACTTATGTCATGACAGATTAATCAAATATTATGCCACTCTAGGCAATCACAATAGTATCTATGCTTCGACTATGATATGAGGTTCGTTCTAACTGAACAAAAAACTCGTATCGTTCAAGGATAGTTCACATATTGTTCCAACAGAATATTATGACCGTTTGGAAATAGTTTCTTGACAGTCAAAACAGTTCACTCTTTGGATTATGAACCGAATGTACTGACCTGCGCAGTTGATTGTTTACTTAACCTATAAAAGAGAGGTTAGAGTATTTCACAGGTCATCCGACCATCAGAGAATATTTGCGAATGTTCCGTGTTCTGTGTGTATCTGAAAATATAAACCATATTGAAGAGAACAGCAACCTAAGCTACAACAACTATAAATTATGAGCTTCCTAGCTCATTTCAGTTACAGAACGGCACAGAAATTGCACATGCGCATTAAGTCGTCCATCGTTCGATTTAAGAACGGTTTATTGACAGTCAAAACCCGCGAACGATTGGAACGGGGCCCACGGAAACTTACTTCCGTGGGCCCCGATTGGAAATGTTAAATCTGGAGCTAACATTATTCATAAGTCTCCTTTCAGATTGTGACTTTGCCAACAAGTGTGTTATCGGTTGCCTATTCCTATTTCACTATGGGCCTTAGGTAAAAATTAAAACTTAATGTGATCTACATTTTGACACTAATTTTTTTCAGATTCGTCTTTTCCATGACATACTACGATCAAAATTATCTATACCCCCAAAAACTGCAAAAGTACATTAGGCATTTTTTAGGAAAAAAATGAATAGCACAACATACAACATACGGTCATAACTTATACAGGGCGTTCACAAAATAGCTTCAAACATAGCAAAAATACGGTTTTTCGGAGTACTCTGGACAAACACCGAGAGATATTTTAAAGTTATTTTTTGCAGTTTGATTAAGCATAAGCCATCAATTCCCACGATTTCATTCGCATTAAAAATACAAAAATCGAAAAAAAAACGATTTTTCTCTTGGTGTTTTTTTACATTTTTTTCTACAATTTTAACTTACGAATATTAAAAAACATAAACACTATTAAATTTTAGAAAGTATTTTCAATAATGAGCACCCTGGATACCAATCGATTTTTAAATTTTTTCAAATAAAAAAGGGTGCTTTTTATTGAAAATACTTTCTAAAATTTAATATTGTTTATGTTTTTTAATAGGCATAAGTTTAAAATGTAGAAAAAATGTAAAAACAACACTAAGAGAAAAAACGATTATTTTTGATTTTTGTATTTTTATTGCGTATAAGGCATGAAATCGTGGGAATTGATGGTTTATGTGAGCCCTAATTAAACTGCAAAAAAATAATTTTAAAATATTTCTGGGTGTTTGTACAGGGTACTTCGAAAAACCGTATTTTTGCCATGTTTGAAGCTATTTTCTGAACGCCCTGTATAAGCTATGACCGTGAAACATGGTATGTGTGGTTTGCGGGTATGGCCAATACGACTGTGCTATTAATTTTTTTTCTTAAAGAAATGCCTAATGTACTTTTGCAGTTTTTGGGGTATAATTTTGATCGTAGTAGGTCATGGAATAGACGAATCTGAAAAAAATAGTGTCAAAATGTAGATCTTTCGGAGCACTATATTTTAAAAAAAGTTTTTGAAAATCTGTATATATCTATAATATGTCTATATATCTATCCAAATGCAACGGTTTTCTACTTCGACTTGTACCTTCTCTAGGCAAACCCAGGCCTGACTACGTCCTACGTAAACAACAGATTTATACGCGCTCCCTTTAGCTGGTCTTTGGGGATTTTCAAATCCCCCCATAGTGCCCCATCCATACATTCGTCATATTCGACACATTTTAACCCGGAAAATTTATTTGAGCCGCAGGAACACACATCATTCTTGCGGACCAGGAGAAACGTCTTACGTATTTGTGTACGCAAGGATTTTTGTAATTCTTGGAATGGCGATGTTTACCTTACTATTTTAAGTCGGTTGTTGTTGGCGAATTGGCAAAATTTTGAACTTAAATTATCAAAAAATTAGAACTAAAGTTAGGTACAGACGCATTTTACATCGCAGATGCGGTTTGCGTCATTTAACTACTTTTTGTCATTACTTCGGAATATAGGGGAAAGCCCCCAATAGCGTCCAATTTGGGACACCCTGTACAGTCAAAGTTATTGGCGAATTTTCTCATTTGCGTTTCATAAATGAATTTTGATGCGAGTGGGGTGGCCTCTGAAATATGTATCCGAAAATCGTTTTTGCCCATCACGAAATTCAGGAAAGTTATAAACTGTTGTGAAACGTTTTACTATGAGGAAACTGGAATTGAATTTTAAATAAACTGCCTATTTTGCATCTTCTTATTGCACGTCGAACCTACGAACACAGCTCTCACCTTTTCTTACAACTTCCCTAGGCTGGCTGTTTATAGAAAGATAAGACATATTTATATATGTAGTAAGTAGACATTTTAAAACAGAAAAATAGTATCGATAAACGGAAGAACCTACGACATATATACAGTATGACCCACTTCAAACAACATTAGGATTTTTGTATTTAGTTATTACTATTATTATTATTAGACATAATTACTATTTCTAATAGAGTAAGTTACAGTTTTAACTGTTTTTAATCCACATGGAACCTGATTTAAGTTAGTAGGCAGGTAAAATATTTAGTTAAATAGCGATTTTCATTGGTTTCTAGAAATATTACTGTTCGATATTTTTTTAAGAAAATTTGGTACAAGCTCGTTTTAAAGGATGCCCAATGAAGTGGCGTAGTCGGAATTTTTATAAAAAATATGCCTAATATGATTTGTCCAGTTTTGAATCAAAAAATATGTCGTAGTAGGCTTTGTTTTTTTTTTAAATGAAATGTGTCGTTTGGCCCTAAAGTAACGTTTTTGATGACGTTAGCAAAAAAAAATCAAAACCGAATGATAAATACAAATTTTATGGGAGTGAAACGACTCTTGTAAAAGACAAAAAAATCGAGTTGAAATTTGAGCTTTTGGGGATCAGCCCTGATTGGTTTGAAAGTAATTTTTGACATAATTTTAGTTTCGAAAAATCAAGTATTCCTTGAATGTATCGAAAAACTGTTTTTTTGTTCTAGTAAACTGCCTTTCCTATAGCAAAAGTTATTAAAAAAAGTTGTTCAGAATGAAAAACTGTGTAATCGTAGATACAAAATTTAAAAATTCTAGGCCTACTTTGATTTTTTGCTCTTTTTTACTAGGAAAATGGGGAAAAATCCCTTACCTTTTGGTAAAAGGTAATTGGTAAAAGGTAATACATAATTTTACTACGAAAATTGTTAACAATGCAAAAATTAATAATACAGTGAAATTTAAAGGCAAAAGCGCACTTTTCCTGTCACCGGATAGATGAATCGACTCTTTTAAAGGACAAAAAAATTTCGAGTTGAAATTTTAGCTTTTGGGGATTAGCCCTGCTTGGTTTCAAAGTAATTTGTGACATAATTTTAGTTTGCAAAAATCAAGTACCTGTGTCTTGGATATTTCGAAAAAGTAATTTTTTTCACTAGTAAAGTGCCTTCCCTATAGGTAGAAGTTACTGCAAAATGTTATTAAGAAAAGTTGTTCGACATGAAAAACTGAGTATGTGTACGAAATTTGAAAATCATAGGCCTACTTTGATTTTTTACTTTTTTACTAAAAAAAGTGGAGAAAGTGCCCTTTTGCTTTTAAATTTTGCTATCTTCTTTATTTTTGCATTCTTAACAATTTTCCTAGTATTTTGTATTATCTTTGACCAAAAGGGCACTTTTCCCCACTTTTCTATTAAAAAAAGAGCAAAAAATCAAAGTAGGCTTAGCATTTTCAAATTGTGGAAAATTACTCAGTTTTTCATTCTGAACAACTTTTCTTAATAACATTTTGCTGTAACTCCTACAAGAAAGGCACGTTACTATAGTGTAAAAAACAGTTTTTTAGAAATACCCAAGGCATACTTGATTTTTCAAAACTAAAATTAGGTCACAAATTACTTTCAAACGCAGCAGGGCTGATCCCCAAAAGCTCAAATTTCAACTCTATTTTTTTTTGTCTTTCACAAGAGACGTTTCACCTATATATGGGGACACACTGTATATAAAACATGTACAAATAGATTTTTATGAGTTTCTGAGTAGCTGTAGAATATTGAAACATTAATATATGCAGTTTCATAAATTCATGATATTTATAACTTGTTTTTATAACCATATAAAGTTTCATCAGCACTTATCAAAATTGTTTTTATTTCGGTCACCATCAAAGTGATGGCTGATCCTCATGCAATTACGTAACATATGAAGTGCAAAAGTAGTTTTCTAATGTTTACTTTTTCGTTGTAGCCCGGAAAATGTAGTATTAAAATCATAGGTACGCTCTTTGACAAAAAAGGCTTAATTTTGCCCAGAGAATACATTTTTCATCTTTATAAGTGCTTGTCAAATTGCATGAGCCATATGGGAATGTTTTTATTAAGTAACTTATTTAAGAGGAATATAACTCGGCTTCACTAACTACCGTAAATTTGAAAAAAGAGACTTTCCAAAATTTCCTGCGACTTGGGTTTTTTAATTTTCGGAAGACATTTTCCATAAACACTTGAGACAAGATAGTCCAAGTGATTAGAAATACACATTTCATGGGGTTCCATGGGATTCCGTGGTATTCCATGGGGTTCCATAGAGTTTCATGGGGTTTCATGTGGTTTCATGGGGTTTCATGGGGTTCCAGGGGGGTCCATGGGGTTTCATGGTTTTCACGCGGTTCCATGTGGTACATTTTTGTTTTCTTCCGATGAATTACGGTTTTTCCTGGAAAATTCGAAGTAGGAAATCGCAGTAGAACTTAGTTTTACAGCCCTGGGAAAATGTCTTCTGAAAATTCAAAACCCACTGGAAAATGTCTTCTAAAAAGGCCAATTCGGCGGCGGTTTGTCAGGTTTTTACCCATTTTTGGGCCCATAAGGATTAACATGGGAAAATTGAACTTGAACTCTTAGAGCTTACCTATACTATTATAAGTACATAAAAAAGTGCTTAGAAATGAAAAAAATCATTAATAAAAAAGTTACGAGACATTGAAAAAATGCGACATAAGAGACAACGTATCTCCTAAACTACCCAAGATATTGAAATGCGGTTGGCGGCATTAAACTTTCTTGAAAATCGAGCATTAGACACCTTAGGCCTAAGTACTTTTGGTCTGTCTCGTCGGGAAATAGGAGAAACTCCATAAAATCCGCCAATTAGGTCCACCCTGTACATTGAGTCACGGATTCATCTCCTTGATGACAATAACTTTAGATTTAGCTCATTATCGTGGTGTATACATGGTCACAGCATCGACAGCAATATTTTATATTTTGTATAAAGGCCTTCTGAAGGGCCATATACCGAACTGAAAGTGCTCTCCGTTTCTTCAGGTTGGGTGCGGACGGACGGCAAGTAAATTCAACTTGTTCCCACCGCCATCGGCTACAATGGAAGTGGATGGCCACTCGGCGTCAACCGGATTTTGCAATAAACGTCCGAACCAATCAAGATCACCGGATTAAACGACCAAAACTACGAGGTGGCCACTCGAGGGCGCTCGATGGCTTTCAGCGCGGCGGTGATTGCTGTTTGGTCCCGTCGTAACTTCACCCGGCCAAATTGGGCGATTATTTATTAAGGTTTCGGACATAGACAACGTGATGAGATGTTATTGGAAACGCGGCTGATAAAAATAAATCAGAAGAAATGTCAAAAGCAACTCAGCCGATTGAGAGCATCGAGAGCACACTGTTCATTCAATAATAATTTAATTTGACCGCAACTGTTTATGACATGTCGAGACATTATTTGTGTTTGTTGGGTTGCATAATCTTAGTATTAACTGGATAACGATCGCCTTAGGCAATTGGCACAAGTAGGAAATGAAGTAATCGCTTATCTTTGACTATAAATGAAGCTTAACTAAAGAATTTATACTGAAGTAATAAAAATAAAACGGATAGACAAGAAATTAAAGTATTAATGTGTTTGGAGTGCATTCGAGACCAATTAAAAAATGCTTTAGATTAGCAAAGGTATTTAGGTACTCCTGTAGATTTCACTATCAGTCATATGTTCCTTTGTGAAATAAATAAATGTCGGTAAGATGTACTATTCTATGATCCCTTTGCATACAGTGGTTATTTCCTACTTTTAATCTTTTGGATGTATGATTTATGGCTACAATGTAGATATATAGGAATCCGTTAAACCAACATTGCAATAAACTGTTTCATTGAGAAATTATTGATAAAATTTGAGCGGAAATTGTAAGCTACGGAACATCAGATTTATTGTAACTCAAACTTTTTTAATTATTATATGCATTTTTCTTCTATGTAAATTTTTCATCTTGAATACATTTTTTTGGCAAGTATATAGAACTTGTTATGAAGAACGTTCTTCCGAAAAATTATTGACGACAAAAAAGGGTGGGAATAAACAGGTAATTCTACCTATATACAGTTTGAAGTTTTTTGTTCCAGAGAGCAAATATAAAAATCATTATTTTTAAACGTATACACATGCTTATACAGTGACCGGCATAATATACACAACATAATGGATTTTTTTATTTTACGCCGAAATAAAAAAAAACTGACTAAGGGGCTGCATTAGGAAACCAAAATAGGGCCCTAAAAACTATACAAGGGGTAGTAATAAACTTAAAGGAGGCACAAGAGTAAAGTACCCTTATTTTGCGTCGTAGAGAAAAATGGTAAGTATAAGAGAAAGTTGTTTGCGGTGAAAAAATATACAAAATACAAAATTATCATTAGTTGCAGTTTTTCATTTGCCCGTAAAGGAAATTTTACACCACCATGTTCTAACAATTATTCAACCCATTTGCACTAAATACTATACTGGAGTTCCACCCTTAATATACAGGGTGGCCCAATCGAAATGGAAAAACCCTCGTAATTTTTTTATTTTTCATCCGATTTTAGCCGGTTTTTTTTCTCTGAAGCTTTGGTGCACAATTTCAGGTCTTAATCTCAATTTTCAAGGCCTACTACGATTTTTGTTTCTAGTATTTTCTAGATTTATCTAGTTCCTTTATTTCGGGACAGTTTTGATATACCTAACCGATTTTTGACAAAAAAAAATCGGTATATTGAGATGGCACAGAGAAAACACCCTGTATGTTTTGTAATGTATCTGTACACACCAACACTTTGAGTGGTCCTGTTGACCATTCAACTGTTTTAAGAAATTAAATTTATTGTTCCTTTTATTTGAACTGAGACACTTTGGTAACTTTATTGGGATTTTGTATGGCTTTTGGGAATTTATTTTGAACCATATAATTTCGCTGTTGATTTCAGAAAATTTGTTCTTTTATTTTATGCCATAAGCTTGAGTAATTTTGATTCACATTTTATGCCAATTTTGTACTGGGAGATTAATCAATGTTTTACAGTATGATCAATTACATTTTATGCTATTTGGAACCCTTTTGCTTTTATTCTGAAGTTTGCGATATGATTGCCATAGTTTATATATTTGTGCCATTTTGACATATTGTTTTGCGCTCTACTTTATTCTCGGTTATTGTAGTAGACCTTGAAAATTGAGATTAAGACCTGAAATTTTGTGTGACTTACCTTCGGGAAAAAACACTGCTAAAATCGGATGAAATATAAAAAAATTATACGGGAGCGCTTCCATCTCAAATGGGCCACCCTGTATATAACTCCGTATAGTCGTAGCAAAGTCTAGAAGTAGACTTTAGTAGTAGGAGGTAGGCTTGGAGTCTTTGAATTTTGCTTTCGGTTGGCAGATACACTCGGCTACCAGTGTACTCTCAATACTCTAGAAATACTAAAGTCCGCTCACTTCTTTGGTCTCTCGGAAAAACCGACAATTTTTTGCGACCGGTCGTAAATCAGCGTCAACTCGAACGCTTCCCATTTACAAGGGCGGCTAAACGAAATCGCCGTGAAGTTAGCTATACGGTGGCAGTTCATATTGACTTTCCATTATTTACCAGTCTACTAATATTAGTATACCTATTTGTAGACTTTGGCACAACATTATTTGTGTAGGTAAGTGTACCGTTAGTTTTTGGTAGGTACAGTTAAATTAAAATACAAGGTAGCTATTACCAGAATTTACATAATTAGTAGGTATATTGGTTGGACATGAATAAAAATGCAATTTTTTATGTTTTACGTTCATTTTTAATAAAGCCTAACAAAACATAGAGCAGACAAAAACATAAATAGGTAACAAGTAAATATTTAACGACAAAGAGTTAAACTAATTATATCTGTATACTTTTTCATCCTGTAGTAAATATTTTGAAATTTGAATTGACATAAACAATACAGACCAAAATATTACGCATACGTACCTACACAAGCATGCGTCTTACCATAAGCTTCTGGCAATAATCTCAATGGGACCGCCGAGGGAACAGCAGTTTTTACTAAACGTTTTCCGGACGAAGTTAATGACTGATCATCAAAATGTGCCTTGCAAATTCTTATAGGTTTATTATGTCTCTTCAGGTGGAATATTCGCAAATTTATGTTCTCCGATGAACCCTAAGGCCAGGGGCGGACCGTAAGTTTTGGTGGCCTTGGGCTAACACTTTCACACTTCACCAAAACGAAAGATCAGTTGATTCAAGCGAAGCGTTTCTCAAGCATAAAGAAGTCAATAATAACCTCAAATTGATATAGGTATATGATTGACGGGGTATAGATGGCAGCAGGGTCCACAATTTTTTGTGCGTAACGTAAACTTATCAGTGCCTGACACCTTAAGGATTGATTTATCAAATTTTAATCTATAAAAATCAATTTGGCGCGTTTATTGATGATTCTTAATATGGAGTAAGTAGGAGAGACATCACTGGAAATAAGTACCAACAGCCCAAATCAAATCTGCAATATATTTTTTGTAAACAAAATTTTAAAAATTATATTTTTTTATCCAGTAACTGCATGACAGCGATTTTTTACTAGACCCTTAGCCTGAATCTGATAAGCGCAAAACCTGACACCCTATAAAAATTGTCACACCAATTTTTAAAAAGGAAAACACAAGTATTTATTGTATGTAGAAATGTTTATTAATTCGTACATTCTCATTTCTGGAACATATACTAACTTATTCTTAAGTAGAAAGCTTTGGATTTTCAATTTTGTAAATTATTATTTGTTCGTTATGTGACAGTTGTTATTAAAATAATGTTCGCTTTTATTTACCTATTTTTTTTATTTTTCTATGATACCTAATATTGATTCTCGTAAATGTATTCCCATGTTATTTAGCTCCAACTGTTTTTTTTCCTCATTTAATATTTTCTATCTGTTTTCTATTTATTGTTCTTCTCTTACTCTCCCTCTTTTTTTCCCTATATTTCTCTTTTTTTTTTCTTCTAAAAATACTGTTTATTCTCTACCCCTGATAGACCGCATAAATTCTCTAGGGTCGTTTCTTAACTACACATCTTTGAACTTATTTTGAATGATTTAATTTAATTTGACATTGTAAACTTGTAAAGATCGTAGTAGTAGTTATTGGTCCTGTTCAGCGCTTTCGACAAGAAGAAGACATATCTCAGAATCGTTGAGTGACAAATCTATACATGTTCTGATGCTCTTGAAGACGAAGACAGAACTGCGAAGCGTTGACTGATCACCCAACGTCCGAAGTCTGCCATAGCGTTGAGTGAGGGACAATGGCCATAGTCAGTGCCAATTGTATAGCCAATGGCTGACAGGGGTGTTAGGTATTGGAAATATTTAATCCATTGACGCGAAATTTGTACACAATTAAGGTTTTTTGTTAGATACTTTAGAGATCATTTTTGCATGACTTATGATTTTACCATGGACTGACACCTACGTCAGGCATTGGCTTAGCACAAACATAAGCCATAGTAGCTGACACCCCAACCAAAATCTTCAAAAACTTAAAATAGTTCTAATCTAAATTATTATCTTACTTTGTTTGCTTAGAAGTATAAGCCACAAAAAATAATTCCGTTGAAAAATCTATACTAAAAACACGTAATTACACACTATTTTTTACAACGCTGCACTAAACAATTTTGATAAAGAAACTACAATGAATATAACTTCGCTATAAATTAAAAAGTTAGTAAAAATATAGAGAGATCAAGATGACTATCTTAGATCTTAGGAACATACATAACTCATAACTGTGATACTGTGATCTCTACCAACATAAACATTTCAATAGAATGGATTTATATCTGCTTATTACCTTATTTTTTAATTAAATAAAGCATGTGTCAGGTAAGCAATGTGGCAGGCATTGGTACGTTTACGCTAATTTTTTTTTAATTTTCACAGCGGTGAGGCCGGGGCTGGCGGGGCCCCTTGTGTGAAAGGGGCCCTGGCCTGCAGCCCATAAAGCCCATGCCTAAATCCGCCCTTGCCTAAGGCATTCTTCCATCGCTGGCACTTTCAAATTTTCAATATTTTAATAATATATCTATATTATTCTTCAATTAATACCTAAGTATTCAAATGTCACATAAAAATGTCTTAATTTTTGTAGGTAGATACCTCAAACTCAATCTTACCTTTCAGGGTCTTTAGGAAAAAAAAAGGTAATTTCCGAACTGCAGTAAAAAGCGTTACTAGGCATCACTACAACACAGTCACGGTCGGTTGGTAATATTTTGCGCGCACCCGGTAGAATGCGAACGAACCGCTCTCAGCTACTCTGTGTACAGCTTATGTTCAAAGATCATAATCACGAATATCATGATCTTTGTTATTTTCTTATATTATAAGATATCGATCGGCTCGATCGCGGTACTCCGATGACGGCGGGAGGAGGGGAGCGGGAGAGGGCTAGGCCTGAGACAAAATATCGATAAAATCGAAAGTATCGATACTATCGATTTTATCGATACTCGATATTCAATTTCGATAAATCGAAATATCGATATTATCGATTTTCTCGATCTTTTCGATTTTCTCGATCTTTTCGATTTTATCGATCTTTTCGATTTTGTCGATCTTTTCGATTTTATCGATCTTTTCGATTTTATCGATATTTTCGAATTTATCGATCTTTTCGATTTTATCGATCTTTTCGATTTTATCGATCTTTTCGATTTTATCGATATTTTTGATTTTATCGATCTTTCCAATTATATCTATCTTTTGAAATTGTTTGCAAAAATAAAGGAAATTGCTGCACCCATTGCGTCCAGACCGCGCCCGCAGCAAGCAGATCGGCCTTTGTTTGTCTAGCTTCTTAAATAAAATTGATTATATCGATTTTATCAATAAGATCAATTTTATCGATAAGATCGATTTTATCGATAAGATCGATTTTATCAATATGATCGATAAGATCGATTTTATCGATAAGATCGATTATATCGATAAGATCGATTTTATCGATAAGATCGATTATATCGATAAGATCGATTATATCGATAAGATCGATTTTATCGATAAGATCGATTTTATCGATAAGATCGATTTTATCGATAAGATCGATTTTATCGATATTTTTTCAGTATCGATTTCCGATACTGAAATTCGGAGATCGAACAGCCCTAGAGAGGGCAAGAGGGAAAGGTTTGTTTACACAAGGCCGAGTGCCCGGACTTACTAGTATATCTCTGGACGCTGATATTATTCTGCGTCGGTAACAATCTGTGGGTAAACCCTGTTTTTCGAAACGAGTTGCCCCAAATCTGCTCTTATTTACTCGCACGTGAACCACCTATGCGCAACCCACCGTGCGTTAATTAATACCTACCGAAATTTCAGGGCGGCCGACGCACGTGCTCACGCGTTCGCCGCCGACGATCAAAGGAGGCGACCCCCTAACCGGATTTGGCGCCAAAGGGTGCGTTCCCCTGGCTCGAACGAGCGCACTTCGGACCCGAACGGGCGCGGATCAGTCCGGGGCGGACACTGGCGCAGATCGCCGGATCAAATCCGGCGTGCGCGACGCACCGCGCCCTTGCCACTGAGGCATATCTCCCGTCGCCGTGGAGGGCCGCCGGTCAATTCGACCAGGCGCTTCCGGTTCGATATTACCTCAGACTAATGAATGAAGGGGACACCGCATTATAGCGTCGTTATACAGTAAGCTAAACCCTCTCACTTTATGAAAGAGATAAATGTATTTACAAACACTACCTATGGAACGAAATATTCTTTTTGTTCACTTCAGAGGAAAGACACTTGCACTTTATGCACCTTTTTACCATTTTTTAAAATTTTAAACTTGGAACTGCACGAAAAAATCGATTTTAGCGTTTGTTCTCTGGTAAAACTAAGCAAATACCGAAGCACACACCAAAACAAACAAAATGGAAAACAAACAAGTTGAGCAAGCGCTAACTTTGGTCCCTGTCAAACTGCCGCAACGTTGCCGATTAGTGCGAAGAATAATGGGTGTTCTCTACTATATCCATTTTGTCAATAATAAAACAGCTACATAATCTTTCTTGAACACGAAAAGGTTGTTTTACTTTACTGTTCCGCCTGAATTTTATAAGTGGGGGCAATTTTACGTTCAATGCATCTACTAAAGAAATTGCCGGTTTTATTTATGATATTCCTAGTTATTGTTACTCTTAAATGTGACAACATGTTTGGGGCAGGTCAGTAAGACCAATATTTGTAAACATGGTTGTAATAAACAACTATGTATGTCAACAATTCACTTAAATTTGTAAACAACTTCGTCCCCTTTATTCATTAGTCTGAATATACGTGGTGGTTCAGGTTCAGTTCGAAATGCAAAAGCGCCTAGGATCGGTAGCATGTCGGAAAATAGTGTCGGTTTGTACTATCAACTTTTTCAGGTGCCCTTATAAGAAAGTCGCAGAGTGCCAAAGTTATGAATCACCTAGTATAGTAATAAAATGTATCGTTGCTTTTCAGCCACTTTTTCGTATAAACTGTTGCCTGTTGTGTAGCCTCCATAAAAAGTAGATTGATATTCAAACCTACTAAAATATTTAAAGTGAAAGATTGCGCTGCTGTATACAGCGTATGGTCATTTAAGTGTGCAACATATGGGATTTTTTTTTATTAATTGCACAACGAAAATACAAATATTCCCGAAAGTTGGTGCATGTTCGATAATCATATTACGCGCACTTAGAATGGTTGCAAGTCAAACAGCATACAGGGTAGGTAAAAAATTATAAAAATTGTACAAGAGTAAAGTACCTACCCTTATTTTAGAAAATTCAGCAAAATGTTATTAAGAACAATTGTCTAGAATTAAAAGTTATGCCTAAATACCAAAACATGGCCTCCTAAGAAAAAGAAATATATTTTTTTGAAAAACAATAATTTCCTAAAAAAAGTGTTTTAATATTCACCCTAAACAATTTTATAAATCAATCAAAATTATATCAATTTCGCATAACTTTGTTCAAATTCAAGCATATTTGTAAAATTAACTTAGATTTTTAATTTTTTATTAGGGAATAACAACGATATGCAACGATATTAAACAAAACTTTAAAATTTCGCAAAAATTCTTCTGAACAAGGTAAGACATTAGTAATGATAATGTGTATATTAAAAAACTCTCATTTAAGGTGCAAAATTTTTATTTTAAATGTTTATTAAAGGCCGCTTTACAGCTGGCAATTTTTGTTGCAGGCAATATAAATTGCCGCAATCTTTGTTGCATGCAATTTTCATTGCCAAAACGAAATTGTTTTACAGCCAGCAATTTATGAGTGCAACTTGTCTTGCAAGGAAATGTTGCCAACATATCTAATTTTAGGAAACAAATTTATTCTGACAGCAGAGCAGAATGTGTGTGCATTTAAAACAACAAAGAAAAAAGTTTATTAATCAAATCAAAACACACACGCTGGCCCACAGGTTCATATAAAGTTTACCACCATTTGTCAATTCCACGCTCCTAGGGATTTTATGAAATTATTGGTAATTGATTTATACCCAAAAAAATTCCTAGAATTGCGTTGCAATTGCAACAAAAATGGCGCATGCGGCATTTTTGTTCCCGCAAGAAAAATTGCAAACAGCTGATCAAGAATGACATCGTGCGCATGCGCGCAATAAAAATTGTGGCAATTTTTATTGCCGGCAATAAAAATTGCCAGCTGTAAAGTGGCCTTTGGAGACTGGAAATTAATCGACGAAAAAAATTTTTTCTTAGGAGGCAATGTTTTGGTATTTAGGCATTGCTTTTAATTCCAAACAACTATTATTAATAACCTTTTGCTGAATTTTTAGAAATAGGGGTACTTTACTCTTGTGCAATTTTTATATTTTGACCTACCCTGTATGCATCAACATTCAGCAATGTCTGTATTTTAGTTGGGCAATTAATGAAAAAAAGTCCCATATGTTGCACACTTAAATGACCACACTGTATAGGTAACAATTTCGCAATGTGTAGGTACGAAAAGTTAAATGACCCTTTATTGGCCGGGTTTTGGATATTTGGTCACTTTTGACGGGCGATGGCTCCGCATCTGACGTTTGATGTTTACATCTCGTCAAGGCCTACTTATTGTCTTTTTGTCATACGCTCCCAAAAATAGCTATATTACGGACAAGTCCGTAAAATGCTTCTTTTTCGGCCTAGTCCCTAAACGAATGAATGAACAAACTAGTTGCTATAAAAATTATGGGAAATTTGCAAATTTAAGCGTTCTGAAGAATTGTAAAAAGCGTATAACAAAATTTTGGGAGCGTATGACAAAAAATAATGTTTGTCACACGTACCTAAATGAAGTTTTTCAGGACTTATCTGCTATTCCGGAATCGGCTGACGCCTCGTCCGGAAACAGCAATGATTCGTCCTGAGAAACTTCGTTTTAGGTATCTACTCTTGTAACAAAAATAACTATTTTCAAAATAAAATAATGTTAAAGCTTCCAAATTCTGGCATGTTTAATAGTACTGTCGAATACTGTCAAGCATTTAGTACAAAAATTTATTTACCTTATATTTTCCAGTACTTAGATACCTAATAAAATGATGCCAAAAGCAATAATTAAACTAAAATACCATCAAACTCAAAAGATACTATTTAACCAGGGATTCTTTAAAATAAGGGGACCCGGCATGTCACAGTCTATCACATAGGAAAAGTGAAGCCTTGAGGGTAAGTTTGTTTTCTGTATACTCCAAGGAGACCACATAAGTGGGCTGGTACAAGGTTATGTTATATGTCAGTGTCCAACTGCCATCAGGTTTTATGTGACATGCCAGTGCCATAGATTCTAAAGGAGGCAAAAAATTTCCCATCATAATTCACAATTTTTAAGTTTTTTAACTTCCAGATAGTCAATTAAAGGTAATGCGGCTGCCTGCAGTAGTCCCAATAATTGCAACCAGATTTTTCTTGTCTCACCTTTAGTAATCCTACAATTCCCATTACGTGGGCATTACGTATAAGTAAGTAGTTCAAAACAAAAATGGAATTTCGTAAATTTTAAATTATTAAGCAGGTACCTATAGCTTCAGTCAGGTCTTTTTTAAACAGTTTTTATCTACAACTATAAGTTTATTTTACGTTTGTGAGGTACCTTGGGAGAGAAATAAAATTACAAAAATTTTATAATGAGCACCGAGAAAAACTACATGATTAGAACTAAGTACAAGACCTAATCTTATTAGTCCATCCCGAAATCTGTGAAAGTTGTTTGTGTAGATACATTCAACAAGGGAAGAAATTTCAAGTACGTACCTATTATACCTACATATTACAAATGGTTTAAGGAACCTGGTAACAAGGTGCAATAGCGACAGCAAAATCGGCACTGACTTACCATCCTTATATTACTTAAATTCCTGGAAATAATTGCAGGAAACCAAATTCAAATATGAAATAAATTTGATTCATTTGACAGTTGCCATATTCTGTTTTTGTTGACAGAACATTGTCAAGTCTAATTTTTAGAAATCATGGAAATCATTATTAATTTTTACTAACAATCAAAGTACCTGTTATATTCATAGATTCTCCAATAAAATGGCATACTTGGCATCATTGAGACCATTAGAATGAGGAAAGAAACGGCCTCACTTTGGAAAGTATAATGTTGGGTCCCCTTACTTTAAAGGGTCCCTGTATTTAACTATTTAACTTTTCAAAATTGTAACAAATAAGCTTATTTTGAAATATGCTAAAAATGCCATATTTGGGAAGTAGCAAAAGTAACGTGACGGTCATTTTTCATCTTTGTTAAAACAAAAGTCAACAAATTTCCTTCATAATGCGAAGATTTTGAGAGACATCGTGATATATTTTTGCCATATAGAAGTAGCCCTTCGTGAAGTCATTAAACTTTGAAATTTACAACCGGGTCGGTAGCTGACAAAATTCGCGGCATTTGGCGACTTTAAAATAACTGAAAAATTAGGTATGTTATTATTATTATTATTTTTTGTTATTATTTTTATTATTATTTGTTATGTTAATTGGAACTTTGAAGTCTCTCGGTTCGACTCTGTTCTCTAGTTATACAGGGACCGCGTAAGTACCTACCTAGACTTTGTTAATTTTCAAACTCAATTCCACCAAAAACTGAGTCGAATTGACGGCTTTCCGTCAATTTCGGTTCCCCTCCTGCCTCCCCCATTTTGTTTCCTTCCGGCTGTTAATTTCCCTACCGTAAACATACTCACGATCACACACATGAGCGTAGATAAAAACCAGGGGGGCGAACCGCCGAGCTACAATAAATTACCGATTCATGTATTCCACATAACTGATTCGCACGCGGTATTTATCGAACTGTGTCACTTAACTGGAGTAAAAAATGTGTCCCTAATTTACCTGGGTGTGTGGACAGGTGTATTTGGAGAGAGAATGTTAAAAAATTACGTAACCCCCCTAGAAAAATAATTGTGACGACCGCTATGTTTGACCGGGTAATACTAGACCGTTTCAAAGAGTTTCCGCATTTTTGTTCTATACAATATAGACACAGGCCATTATCTAAAAAAGTTACCAAATATAATTTAAAAACAGAAATAACATTTTGTGAAATTGGTTAGAAGATATCATATTATAGGTACACCTGCCTATCTAATATTTATAAGTGTTGTGGTTATTTCATGGTTTTATAAGTGAAGTAATAAGTACTAAAAACATAATTCTATATTATCGCCTTTCTCTTAGATAATTATTTAATTAAACGCATATTATAAAATATAATTATATAAATAGGGACATTCTAAATGTCAGAAACTGACATATCTAAAACCACAGATTACCCCTCTATATCAATCTATAACCTATAATAATAAGTCGCAATTTTTTCGTCGAGTAGCGCCACCCCAGTCCGCAAACAACAATGAAATATGACGTCATGCTCGGGTCTCTAATATAGTGTCAACAGTCAATGACGTTAAAACCTATAGACAGGTTTGTTTTGATAAACGCTTGACTCCCAGAACTAATCACAATCTAAGCGCCCCATTAAATTATTCCGAAAATGTCGCGAGATTGTCAGAAATTGCCCCTTTTTGTCGAGCCGTAGCCAACTTATTTCGACTCTGGGCTCGGAGGCTGGCGTCGTTAGACCATCCCCCGAGTCTTCAGGTAAGGTTCCGATGCTTCCGGCGCCCCCAAACAAGAAAAAATATGCGATATCTAAGTGTGATTCTGGAGAAACTATAACCGGGAATCACCGGGTGTATAGATGGTTGATGGTTGACTTTCTGTCTTTGTTTGTAGCATGTTTTTAGAGTAGTATGGATATATTTAATCTTTTAGTCAAAATAAAGGGTATTTTAACAATGGGGCACCACGTCTATAGGTTTTGACGTCATTGGTAACAGTGCACAGAAAAATTTTCCCTATCTCCGATTCTTTCCGTGCACGGTAAAACTAAATTTAAAAAGTCTATAATATGCTATCTGGTATTTAAAATGTACCTACCTATTTCGTGTTTTAATTCGTAAGTGAATATCTGTACCTAATTATTAATCCATCTCGTTGACATAGACTAATTTAAATATATATTACCTTTGAATAAATAATTTGAGAGTAATCACGGAAACGGATCATACATACCTACCAAACACTGTATTGTCAGCGTTTTTTATTTTCGAAAATAAAAATGTTCCAAGTTTCTTTCGTTTTTATGTATTCGTTTTCAAAGAAATGTAAATGTAATAAAAAATATCGTTCATTACGCGCACGTCCAGAAATAGATTATTTGTGCGTGCTTGCATAACTTCCTGTGTTCGGCTTCGTCTCACACATTTCCAGACTAGTAATGAAATATACTATTTCAAAAAGTACATCGTTTAAGAAGTGCCAAGAGCCGACATTTTTGAAAAGCGTGATTCGAATTGTCAAGACCTAAATAGGAACATTTCAAATTGGCGGACGCCGCGCGCCGACCTTGTTATGAAAACAAACCATACTCCGCCGTTAGTTCGATTCCATTTCGTTTAGCGGCGTTTATTTAGAAAATTGAAATTCCCGCGTCGGGCAATCACCATCCAATATTCACACGGGCCCGTACCCATTCGGGACGGTCACCTTTATCCGGGATTAGCAGAGCGGCGCGACAAAAAAAACTCGCGCATCTAGCGGTCCACACATGACGGCCGAAATACAATCGCGCGCGGCCACTGGACCGTCAAAACCAATTTTTTTTGTTCCCCATCGAAGCTGGCGGCCGCTTCCGTCGGTGGCCGAGCCCAGTCCGGCCGACGCATGATTGGTTCAATTAACCGAGTTTTGTTTATTTAAATGCCGCCGCGATCGCATCTTTGCAGTAGGCGCGGCCGGCGGTGCCTGACGGCCGCATGCGAAGGTTTTGTACGATAGTTTTTTTTTCAGAGGGTTGATTTGGCACCTTATGGACACTCGAAAATGGAAGAGCTATTTTGCAATGAAACTGTGATAGGTGCTCGCTGGGAAGACATTTTCTAAATAAATGCCACAAGATCTATGTTTTTAAACAGTATAAGCGTATAACTACACCAAAAACCAAGTATACGCCGAATATCAACAGCTTACTGCGGACATACTAACTTTAGTTCAATAGGGAAGTTTCCTCTAATTGAATTTCCCCAAAAATCAAACTACCAATAAATTTCCAGCCATCAATTTCCGCAAGAATTATTTGTTTTTATTTGTGTCTAATTTAGTTTTAAATAAGTAATTGTCACTTTAATTTAAGAAGTGTTTTAATTCGAATTCCTAATTACTGTAATAACTTCACAATAAGCCCCTTTTGCAGTAAAAGCAATATGTATTTTCCTATAAAATAAAATATATCTACAGGCAAATTGTATACCACTCTGAAAACTGCACTAAATGATTAATGTTTTAAAATAACTGGCCAAGTTAGCTTGGTACATTTATTTTAATAAAGAAGAGCCCAAGTTAGCTAAGAAAAAAATGAAAACTCCTGAATGGGGATTTTTTCTCTCCAAAAGTTATAATAGCACCCTCATAGTTTTATTTTGAACTATGATCGATATCGGGGCTATTCCAGGTTAGGCAGCAAAAATTAGAATATTACAATTTGGATTATTTTATCGAAAAACATATGTAGATACCTACACCCAAGGTGTTAATTTCCACGAAATTATCAAGAGTTCCAATATCTCGAAAATAACGATTTTTTACTTTGGTTATAATTTGATTTTGATTTTGTATTTTCGGGATAGTCGGGAGCATGAGCTGGCCTCCAAGGGATGACGTTGACTTTTGGGACACCCTTTATAACTTTCCTCAAAAGTGGTGCATAAATTAATAAGTTGAAAATAAAATGTAGATTTTTTTATAAATCTCATCGTTTAGCCGAGGTACCAAAAACAAGAAAAACTATAATATTGTGATGTAGGTAATTTTTTAATTATTCAAATTGGCTGGAAAATAGAAAATATATTTTTCAAGCAAAGTTGTAGAATAGTATAATACAGTATCAATAATTATTGGAGACAAAGGGAATACTTATTACTTACACCCTTGTTTATGAATACAAGCAACATATAGGTATGGCTCTAAAAATTAAAGTGGCCCAGTCATTGCCTACTAATTTTCTTCTAATAAAATCTCCCCAAAAACAGCTGGACAACTCTATTTTCTTGCAAGATCTGTCCCCTGTATCTCCTGTATTTCTGTCATGTCCTTATGTCAGTGTCAGTCATTGACTAACTAAGGTCTATCCAAGTTACAGAGGCAGTAGATCAAAACATTGACCACCACGTGACCTATTCTTATTGGTCTGGCCGTCATAAAATGTCAAGTGTTTACGCGGCAGTCGAGTTTCCTGCATATTTTAGATCGGATCGCGAGCAGTATATTCTGTAAATTTATTTTGCTACTTAATTTAAGGAAATTTCTAAAGATCCACGAAAGGTAGAAATACAAATTTTAGAACTTCTAAAAGAATTAGTTCAGAATTACAAGCCACATGGAATCTCATATTAGTCCGACCTTGGTAATCGATCGCAAGGCGGTCATGTGACTTTGTTTATATCTACTGCCGCTCTAACTTGGATAGACTTTAGAGTTGCTTACACTTAAGTAATTTAAAAAAAATAAAAAATATATATTTTTAAAAAACAAGCTTTTATACAGTGACCGGCAGAAAGTTGGATACAAAAATGTGATATTTTTAAACTCTGATCTCTGATTTCGATTAATTTGAATTTCTAGCTAGTGGTTCTAATTCAGCTTCCAATATTCGACCCACACATAGATACACACATACACAGTATGTATACACCTCGGAGAAATAAGTTATTTCTCTGAGGTATGTACTAACAGGGCAAGTTAAATAAAAGCTTGTAAAAACCGTCAACTTCGCCATTCGTTTTCATTGACTTTAAAACTATTTTGATTTTGAGTAACCATTTTCTAGAAGAAATAATGACCCAATGTTTTTTAGAAATACTCTTATATTAATTAAACACAATGTTCATATAAAAATTCAAATTTTTCATACCATCTAAAAATATCATAGCTACTACACTACACAAAATATTTCTTTATAAAGCCATTACTTAAGTCATAAGGTAGGTACACAGTATAATATCACTTTAAGTAGAAAATAAGCCAGTCAGTATCAATGTCCAGGAGGTTCGTAAGCATGTTTCCAAATATCTCCTATACAAACAGATGAATGAAACCTGTAGAACATCATAAAAGGCAAGCACATGTGTCCTAGTACCGCCCAGAGAACCTTTGAATAGAAATCATATCTAAAATAATAAATTACCTAAATAACATAATCAATATTATTATCACCCCGATTATCTTACATGTAGTTATTTAAACTATGAGATTTAACCTCGAACGTTTGCATGATCCACATGGCGACGTTGCATATCACTAAGAAGGTCACCAATTCCCTTCCAGGTTTTTCGTTTCTTAAACTTTTTGTGTTACTTGATCGCCGTAATCCGTCGACTATAAATACTGTTTGAATTAAAACCTGGAAAACCTACAAAAACTAAAATAGGTGGGGTTGTGTCTTTGGTAAGGTTCAGGGATATTTTTACCTCTAAACAAATATTCACTGCCCCAATGATATTTCCATGTAATATTGCTGGGATGATACTAAAAATTCCGTGCAGAAAAAACGCCGGTAAACAAGCAAATAAAAGCAAATTATCCAGCTGATTATGATGCAGAGGGTTTATATCTAATTTTGTAATTTGTTTGTAAGCTAACATGACGCAAATTGTCATACAGCACAATATCACTAAAGACGTCACGTGGTTGATCAGAAATCCTGCTTCTTCTTCTCGACTAAAATGATACAGAAAAATGTTTTTCTTTTAGGGCTAATATACTCTTTCTGCCATTCTTACTTTTCATATATCACAATGAAGAACAAAATTATACTGACAACAACGAAAACCAAAACGATAAACCCACCAAATATGCCCTTATTTGAAGCATGGCAATCTGCATGAACCACCATGTTGCTTTCTTTTTCTGCGGGTTTTGGAGTTAGACATTCTATTCGAGCCGAAGAAGTGTGCTGCGATTTACAAATTCCGATATTCTTCCACACAATGTACAGAACGCCAACTGAAAATAAACGTCGTAAAAATCAATGGGTTGTATTAGGTGATTACGTATAGGTAGGTATTTAAAAAGATATCTTACCTACTAAAATGCTATATTCGACGCTAAATGGGTAAAGATAAGGCGAGTAATTTTTATAGATTGTCGATAAGTCGTCATCGTTGCAAATCTTGGTGAACCTTCTAACTGTTGCGTTGATGAATTGGTTCAAGATTTGAGCACCTAAAAGATGACGGTCAAAAATGATATGCACGTAGATATTTTAAGAAGTTACCTTCTTTCTGACTGATGGAGGTCAATGGCAAGGCAATAGGCCCATCCCCACTCTCATTGTAATCAGAATCTGGAAGGACATCTTCTGGTTCTGTGTATGATTCAGTATAAGATTCGGTGTAAGGTTCAGAATATTCATCTTCGTAATCGTACGACCTGTCGCTTATAGAAATATATTCCAAAGTTTCTCGAATGATTGTCCACACCCAAAAACACAAGCTAGACGACAAACAGTGCATTATTCCGAATCTGGCTAATGCACCATGACGGTTAATAATAATCTAAAAATACGTTTTTTTTTAATGAACGTTGCTGCAACCTAATTGAAAATTTACTTACATTAGAATACTTGAATATAAAAAAGAGCAATAAGAACGAATAGAAAGGATATATTATGTCTAAAATGAGCGTGGCGACAGTGCCGCAGTCTGTCCAACTTTCGTAATCTTCGGTAAGAAATATCAGTCTGTAACCAATTACCAAACCGCTGTGGATAAGGTGACCAAAGCAAAATCCTGAAAACATGCATAATGGAAACAACAATATTCACAATATGTTATTTCTAGAGTAACCCAAATATGCAAGTCGAAGCCCTAAAAATATGCGCATAAATAGGTATGCAAATAATTTAGTCAAAATATGCAGGAAAATGTTGAAAATATGCAAATTAAGAAATACTTTAAAAATATAAATTTATTGTTTCATTTACAAATAAACATATACAGGGTGTCCCAATAAGGACTCCCGTCGCCGATATCTCGGATACAAAATGGGATATTTTCATTCTGCAAACTTCGTTCGTTAGGACGTGAAGAGAGCTTTATTTGCAACTGATAAGCGTTCATTTTAATATTGGCGTATAGATGGCGCTGCGGTGCAAAGAAACTTTTCGATCCTAGGAACGTTGGAACGTAGCGCATCTGGATGACTGGGTTATTTGGAGAAACTTTTATTCTATGGACGATTTTCCTATTGTTACTAGTTTCTGAGATAACTGCTCTACAATGTCATTTACAAAAAATGAGCTAACTCGCTTAAAATAAACTTTCGAGGAAAAAGTTATTAAAATTATCTTTGTAGTTCACTGTGACGAACAATGTACCGGCACTTGTCAAATTATTACACATCCGGTTTGACCGGAAATACAGGAAGTGACCCATTTTTCAATATAAAACGAATATACTGTATAATTTATCCCTCAAATTGAAAAAGGGTAATTTCCATATAATAAAAATAACACCATGCATGTACCATGTACATACCTACATCTAAACGAGGACAATTTGGCTGAATTTCTTTTTATTGACCGAAGGTGTCTGTGTCCATTGTTTCAAAATGACATTTAACTTCAAAGACCCACATAATTTTCTATCGTTGTCAATATTTTTCGTGTCTAATTAGTTTATTAATTTTTGTAATAATGGTTAATCATAGTAATAAAAATAAAAACAGCCAATATGTACCTAGTACATGGTGTTATTGTTATTAGCTATACTTATTCCCAATTTTGATGGAAAATTGTACAATATGTTCATTTTGAACTGAAAAATGGGTCACTTGTCACTTCCGGTACTTCCGGTCAAATCGGATGTGTAATAATTTGACACGTGCCGCTATTTTAAAAGCTTTTATTTAACTTGCAATGTATGTATGTATGTATGTATGTAATTTATTCGGGTGGAATCTTGCAACTCAATTTTGAAGCAGATATCTTCAACCGATCGAGCTGAAATTTTGTACACACGTTTAATTTGGATGACAATGCATGATTATATGTGTGACGTCATTCTAAATCCAACATGGCGGATCACCCAAGATGGCGGACTAGTTAAATTTCAACCGATCGAGCTGAAATTTTGTACACACGTTTAATTTGGATGACAATGCATGATTATATGTGTGACGTCATTCTAAATCCAACATGGCGGAACACTCAAGATGGCGGACTAGTTAAATTTCAACCGATCGAGCTGAAATTTTGTACACACGTTTAATTTGGATGACAATGCATGATTATATGTGTGACGTCATTCTAAATCCAACATGGCGGAACACCCAAGATGGTCATTAGAAGGTCTCCTCATTGAAGAGCTAGACTGTTCTAAACTAACCGGCAAACGACCTTGCAACAATGATGCGTTAACTGAGATGAATAGACTCAGACACCTGGCCAAACTAAAAATTACAAAATAAATTAAAAGTAAAAAAATATTTTTAAAAAAAGCTTTTATTTAAATGCGCTAAAAAGAATAAAATAATCTTTTCTTTTAAAACTTTTACTATCAACTTATAACGTCATTCCACAATTTATATGATATAAAAGCTTGTCGCGAGATTTAAGTTTTCAAACTAAGTAAATACCACTACTTAAATCTCGCGACAAGCTTTTATATCATATAAATTGTGGAATGACGTTATAAGTTGATAGTAAAAGTTTTAAAAGAAAAGATTATTTTATTCTTTTTAGCGCATTTAAATAAAAGCTTTTTTTAAAAATATTTTTTTACTTTTAATTTATTCTTCGTCCTAGTGAAGTACAAAGATATTTTTAATAATTTTCTCCTCTAAAATTAATTTTAAGCGAGTTAGCTCACTTTTGGTAAATGACATTGTAGAGCGGTTATCTCAGAACCTAGTAACAATATGAAAATCATCCATAGAACAAAAGTTTCACCAAATTACCCAGTCTTTCAGATGCGCTACATTCCAACGTTCCTAGGATCGAAAAGTTTCTTTGCACTGCAATGCCATCTATACGCCGAAATGAACGCTTAGCAGTTGCAAATGAAGCTTTCTTCACGTCCTAGCGAACGGCGAAAATATCTCATTTTGTTTCCGAGATATCATCGACGGGAGGCCTTATTGGCACACCCTGTATAATCTACGTACAAATTTCTAAATGCATTTATACATAGTATAAACGTAACGATATTTTATTTTAAATTTTTAAATATTTATGAATTTATTATAAATTATAAAAATCCATTTAAAATTTAGTTGTAAAAACAATAAAACACTAAATGTTGCTCAAAATTCTCAATTAAAAAATTTTGTCTTCAATCGCAATATAAAAATTTATAAATGGGGAAACTCCTTTCCACATCAACCGCTTTTAAAATTGCTCACTATCACAGGATCCAAATCGATGGATTCGGTAACATCTCTCTTTAAAATATTTGCTACTTGGCTAATAAACTGAAAGCCACTATTTTTTTCCATCACATTTCTAAATTTTTGAAATATTTTGTCCCCAATTTTACCTGTGATATTTGAGAAGCAACCTCAGATTGTTTTACCAGTTCTACACTTCGGGTTAATGGCAAATTAGATTCCTCCATTTGTGTTATTGTTTTAGAAAGAAAGCTAAAATTTGCTTTTAGAAAGGAAAACTGTTTCTTTATTTCCTCGTTTTCGAATAGTTGTTTAACATCTCTAAGGGACTGGGAAGATTCGTTCGAAAATTCTGAAATTAGATCTTTCAGTTGGCAAAAATTCTCGCAATAAAAAAATGCAGCTTCCAACCAAGTGCCCCATCTTGTAATAACAGGTTGAAGTGGCGGGAAAGTGTTTGGTAGTTTTTCTTTGCAGAACTGAACCCTTAGGTATAGGCGCTTTAAGGAAGACTTTTTTCATGTTGGAAATTAAACTATTTACAAGTGGAAAATGTTTCCTAATTTCCTCAGCAACCCTATTTAAAGCATGAGCAAGGCATGTTACATGTATCAACTTCGGATAAACGCTTTTCAAAGTTTGCCCTGTTCTTTTCAATAATAATTGTACTTTATTAAATAGGTATAAATACCTACTTTATTGGTTTTCAGATCACCAGGATTAGTGCCCATAAAATTATGATTTACCAATATTATTTTGGGAAAACCAGGTACCTACCTATACCTAGACACCGACCCCAGTTCCCAAAATGAATGAAAGGCCTGCCGCAAAGATTTAAATTACCCTAAATTCTTTCAATTATGCACAATATGCCATATTTTAAGGATATATGCAAATATTTAACAAATGCATATAATAATATGCTAAATATGCAAAATATGCGTCTTGCATATTTGGGTTACTCTAGTTATTTCTATGATGATACGATTCTGTACGCTGACAACAAAGAAGAGAGTATTACCTGCAGCTCCGAGTTTCAGATAAAAATTAGCCGAATGCCTGTCTTTATTCAGGCAGTAATGATGCTTCAAAGTTTTCTTGCCCGTTGTCTCCGGAACTATTATATTCAACTGGTAGCTTCCATCCGTTGTTTCCTTCATTTCAATGTCGGGCGAGTCGTTTTCGAGGTGGTTGTCGTGTTTCCTTTTCTTCCTCATAAAAATCGAAATGTCTATGGTTAAATATAAAATGAAGAGGAACGCGACCGCCATCAGAAATAAGCTGAAATTCTAAAGGGAAAATTAATTAATTAAAAATCGCAAAAGTAAAGGGAAGACGTACTTCTGCTAAGGTCAAAGGTTCTTCACCACCGTTCCCTGCCTCTATTATATCTGTCACGTACACTGCTAACCCCAATGTTATGTTAAATAGCGCGTAGAAGCCACTGAGGACGTTTGTCAAAAGATCCCTGAAAGAAACATTAAAAAATAATAATAATGAGATTAGGTACAAAGACGCGTGCAGGTCATCGCAACAGCACAAACTTCTCATATTATAGAAGATATAGAATAATAAATCAAGAATCTCTAATAGAGTGCCGGTTTAAGGTAGTTCGCCGCCCGGTGCTGCCACAGACATAACGCCCCATCCGGATGTTTTAATGCATGGGAATGGGATGGCCCATCCCATCCCCATGCATTAAAATATTTCTTATTTTTTTGAACCGTCTCGAAATAAGAAAGAAACTTTGTATGCATATTTATATAAAATAAAAAACGAAAATTTATAAACAAAACAAAAAATCTTTATTCGATGATTTAAATAAGAAATATTAGATTATATTAGAAATTAAAAACTAATTAAAATCACTAAATAAAAAAACAAAACAGTATTCTTTGGTTTAAATAAACAACAGATACGAAGAAAAACTAAATAAAAATACTATCTAAAAAATAAAACATTATTCTTTGGTTTAAAATAGAAACACCAATCACAATTATTAATAACTAAAAAAAATAAAAAAATAGGAACGTAAGTTGCTTTCTAGCTTTCATTGAAGCAAACTGTTCTATGACACTATTTACATCTATTTCATTTAGCAGGTCTTGGTTAATGGATAAAATTGCCAAGGAATTCAATCTTTCTTGGACAATTGAATTTCTTCAGTTCTAGCACTAGTACACAAGTCGCACACAACAAAACAAGTAGATTTTAGTAAATCTGTTGTTTTTGTTGCGCGCATACATGCAATGCAACCTTGCAACCTGCAATTCAAGTCTCAATTTGTTGTAGCGGCGGGCGCGCATCGTAGGGTGCAGTGTCGCACCAGACTTTTTATTATTTTTTAAGAAATAAATGTTTATTTTTAAATTTTTCTCAGAGAGCGGTAGCGCGCGTACCGCCCTCGAAAAGTTTACCGCCCGGTGCTATTGCACCCAAAAAAACCCTGTTAAACCGGCACTGGTACCTATAGATTCTTTGTAGATCATTTGCAAAATAGTAGGTATAATGGGTAATCTTTTAAGAAATAGAACAAAATAGTTTATATTTTCAGGCATATATTTTTATATTTTTTAGTACACTTAGTCTTGTTTGGAAGCCATAATATGATGAAGCTTGTACCATAGTAAATGTATTGTGTAAGTTTGAGATTTTGCCAATATCAAATCATTTATAATGGTTCGAAATTTGAACATATAAAGCTTCAAAAATAAAAATTTCTCAGCATCCCGTTAACGTGGGACCAAAGGGCTATTATTCCCACGTGATCTTGTATTTTAATACCTAATTTTTTTAAGTTTCTGAACAGGCTGCCAATGAGGAGTATAAAAGTTCTTGTTATGAAATTGCGGAAGAAAAGGTGGCATACCGTTTGCGCATGTCCAAGTACACTTTACATCGAATAAATCGTTTAAATGATTGAATAACATTCAATTTAAGCTATACTTGGACATGCCATCATTTTTTCATCAGTTTCAAGACCTTGCATTTCTTATTGGCAGCCTGTTCAGAAACGTGGAAAAATTAATTATTAAGACCCCCTGTAGGGTCCACGCTAACGGTTTGCCTATGGTTTTCCGAGGATTTTTCTATTTGAACTTCATTATAAAATGCATGGCAGCCTGACTAAAATCATATCAAAACCCAAATAAATGAAAACTCAGTTTTCACATGAAGAACCCAGGATGACTCTCTGATTCATACCTTATTATTGCGAGAATATACACAACATAATGCCCTTTGAAAGGCATATTAAGCAAAATCACGTCCAAAAATCTACTACTATCTCCCGGTCTATAATCTATGTAGGTGCTTGAGATGTTGTGTTGGTGTCCATATTACAGGACTTCAGAGATTAGATAATTAAAAAAAAAACGAGATATTTAAATTTGTGTTCTCGAGTGTAAAAAAAACCAGATGAACTAATCCATTATTCAACGTTTAAATAAAACGTTCTCTATCCATTCGCTCCAAAATACCGAGCGTTCCGCCATACAAAAGCAGCCGCGATTCGCAAAATAGATTACCATAATTGCATCTGTATTGAAAACGACAATTACGATTTCTGTGTCGCATTGTTGTGCATTGAATGGTAACATTATCACGGTAATTATGTCGAAATTATCGAGAGGGCCCCATACAGAATGGGGTGATAGCAAACGTTGTAAATCCGAATATTGCCACTACCATGTGAAGAGCCTGTGATCGGTGTTTACGCGTTCACAATCGGAAACCTAGTTCTTGTCAAAACTATACTTACCAAAATGCTTTCTTCTTCTCCTCAGGTGGCGTTGGCTTACAACTATCGGTTGAGTCGGTGATCGCTGTTAGCTGATCCACAGAATTCATTCTGGAGTAATTTCCATTCCTCCCAATATCCCCAAAATCCGTGTACGCATAATTTACGAATGCCCCATTCTCAAACGTTTGAGAAATAGAGGAGGGACTCTGATTTCCCTGATATATTGGTGTGCTTTGTGACCTCTGGGGCCGTTCTTTGACATGGTTGGCGCCTACGAGCAGAGAAAGTTCAGTTTCGATGTGTAAATTTAAATTTATTAAGTAGATATACTTTTCCAAGTTGTAATGTTCGAAAACATTTGGGCGAAAATCTATATTAGTCACTTAATGAACATCTTCGCTTGACAAGGCTTGCTGAATGAACATATTTCAACAGTGATTTAAATAATTGTTAACACCTGTTTTCTATAATTATTATTACGCAAAAAGCTTCTTTACCAACAACTTGTGTTCTTGGTTGAATGCACGCTTTGTGCTCCTTACCTAAGATGCTATCCAAAGATGATGTTGTTAGGTAATTGATGCTCTCCTGATTGCTGTTCTGACTACCGTTCGGCAGAACAAGTTGCAGAACCATGTTCCGATTGTTCTCCTAAAATCGAAAGTCACAATAGGTACAGTTTAATTTATTTGGCAACAAAACTCGCGGGCAAAAATCTGCGTTTAAAAACCAGACCAATGGACTGGAAATTTTACGTAAGAGTTCATGAAGTTTTTGCAATCTCATTTCATAATCTAAATAAGCTGCATTGGGAAAATGCCACGCATGTGGTAAATGCAACAAGTGCATTGTGGTATACTGAATTATGGTGACCATAAATCGAAATGTTGTGACTTATGCTATTGCAAACACTCTATGAGTAGGCGTGGAGAAGTCTATGATCCTTGTAGATTAAGGTGGATTTAGTCTGCAAATATTGACGGGAGACCTACATAAATGCCACAGATTAAACTTACGCTGTAGTCGGAATATTTCCATTATTTTAATAAAAGATTATAATGTGCAGAATTAAAAATCAATCAATTATGTAGATATCATGTGTTCACCTCGTGCAGCCGAATTGTCCTAGAAATAATTTGTAAGTATATTTTTGTCGAATAAGAATAATTTGCGAGACTAGTCTGGGAAAGAAGGTCATTTTTCTATTTTAGAATAGAAATTCATGTTTTTAAATAACACTTTAAATGAAATAATACAGCTATCATTTTTTAATAGGTACCTACTTGTTTCATTAGTTAATTTGTTTCTATTTGTAACAACAAAAGTCTTTTGTTAAATATTTTCATGATTTTCCTCACGCTGGCTGGTAGAACAACTTTTGTTCCTAACTCTTGCAAAAAGTGTCTAGTCCTCACTAGACTTCATGACATCCACAAGTTGTATGAAGTGTGAATAGAAAGTAAGTATCACAATCACATTTTCGAAAAACAATAATTAGATATTGCGGAAAGGGTGAGTCTTCTGAACAGAAAATATTTAGATATTAGTATACGTTGTGTAAATCTCTAACTAACCTACCATCCCAGGCACTTATTATAAATAAATAATACAAGTAATTGTAAGACCGATGCTGATAATTAAAAAAAAATGCATCGTGTGGGATTTGAACCTACCATGAAATAAATGACACGTTCATAGGCACGCGCTTGATTTTTTTTTCTGTCAAAAAAGAGTCGAGACATTTTATGTGAGCCACTTATATAAGTCACCCTGTATATATTATCGGCCTCGGAATTATTTCTATTTACGCATATTTTTCGATCGAAAATGCCTGTGCTATATAGAAAATATGAGGCAACCAAAGTAAACAATTGGACACAAATAATTTTTATTAATTTTATTCATTATAAAAAATAGTCACTAAAAATAATAAAAAAATAACAGCCGAACGCAGAAAGATTTGACTTGCTGTTGGAGAAACTGCTGGAGAATCTAAGCGTTTTCGACGACTTTTTTCAACTACCTTGACTTAAATATATTTTCTAGATATCTAATTGTTTTTATTATTTTTTTCATAATAATGATAAATAAGCCAATTAAATCAAATTTAAGAAAAAATTCCGATCAATAAAAATATAAATTCAATGTGAGTCTGATCGATGATTCAAAAATTTTCTAACTATTTAATATTACCTTTCAATTCAATATCTATTAATGATTGGAAAAATTACTGTACTTAATCTTTTTATATCCAGTGCCTTGTTCACCAGAAATAAGCAATACATGTCGCCATCTATCTTTGAACAAAATGTTGACAGAACAATGAATTTCACCAATAGATGGCGACAAGCTACTTTAGAGCATGCGAAATGTCAAATTTGACAGCAATTGTTCATTTTTATACATACAATATTTTACTCAATGTAATGTTTTACTCAATGCCTTAGGTCAAATAAAACGTTGTATGCTCCTGACAGTTCCAATCGATTTCAAACGGTTTGAATTTCTGCTTACTTCCCATTGCTGTCAAGGTCATTGACAGATTTAGAGGTTATCTTTAAAGGGATAAAATGAGTATCTACATTTTTTTGAGCCCCTAAATTAAATCTATAGCCAAACTTTTTGCCAACCTTGCAAAAATTTACGATTTTCTATTTACTTTTAGTCAAGTTTTAAAGGTAAAATTATGGTTAACTTTTAAATTAAAATAAAAGTTAAAACGACTTTTTGTAGTCCTTATTTTCCTCGGGAAGAAATTTTCTTTGCATTTCTTTGCAAACACCATATATCTAATGACACAAATATGTTAAATTTTAAATATCTTTTTAATTTATAATAAATTTTTCCATAAGGGAAAATTATGTATGTGCATGTAAAATATAAACCCTCTTAACTTTCCTATTCTTTTATGTAAAAAAAATAGTAAAGACAAAAGCTAAGATTTTACAGAAAAATGAAATCCATAAGGGAAAATTATGTATGTGCATGTAAAATATAAACCCTCTTAACTTTCCTATTTTTTTTATGTAAAAAAAATAGTAAAGACAAAAGCTAAGATTTTACAGAAAAATGAAATCGCCTTTCTGAGATAACCGCCAAACGTATTTTTTAAATTAAACACTCTGTATGTCTTTGACCCGTTTGAAATCTAGGTTTCTTCCCGATTCCAACGATATACAGGAAGATTATACATAGGTACCACCGGGATTTTCAAATTGAACAAAACCACTAACGGTCATAGCATGTTTATTCTAAGAGATAGAAGAAGAATTTTATTCGGTTCTCTTGAAATTGTTTTAGCTTATTAAGGCGATTTTCTGACTTATTTTGCGCCCCACAAAAAAATGTAATAAACAAAAACATGAAAATTTTGGACAGGTAGTTGTCAAATATTCTTCGTTTGATTTCTTAGTTTTTTTTTTGTGGGAGCAAAATAAGCAATAATAATAAATAATCCTTAAAAATCATTTTGTATTTAGTCCAGCCGTTTGAAAAATATGCGATTTTTGAAATGTCAAATTTAGAACTATTATTTCTTCATTTCCGATTCTTTTTATCTTAGCCAAAGACTCACCCTTTCCTTACTTCTATTTTCCTTGTAAAAATAACTAATTTTTACGAATGGAAAATTAATTCAAATTGAAAGATAATAAAAAAAAACATTTGGATAAGACTTCAGTCGACGTGAGTCAACTGCTGATACGTAGAGCACCTCACTTGCCCAATGTTCATTTTTTCTTGAATTTTCCCATACTCCTTATCGGCTCCCCGTTCCTGCACGTCACCTCCTTGATCAAACACTCCACACTATACCGTCTTCATTTTCTTTCCCATCGACTTACACCCTCGTCCCGAAATAGGTTCTCCGTAACGCGGCCGATCGCGGACTGGAATTCGGGTTTCTTAACTATTTAGAAAACGTAGCCATTGTCCGCTTCACGGTTTGCCAAGCATTTCATATTAACTGTTGGTATTGCTACACGAAAGTAAAAGTACGAAGCCTCCGAAACACCTTGAGCCGATAAAAGGCTAATAAATCTTTTTGCAATTTTTAGTGGGTTTCGTTATTTCATCCAGGACAAGAAAGTATGTGATTCCAGGAATTCAACAGTGTCCATGAAAGATACGAGGCATCTAACCAAATTTAAGTTAACACGATTATTTTGACCTATAAGTTGGTATAAAATTTCCCAATGTTAAAATTCTGCTACAAAAAACTGACTGACCCCATATTCATTTTCTCAGATATTTCAAAAAGTGTCTAGTGTGATATTTCTATAAGTTTATTACTTAAGGAGCTCTTGGTTTCCCTCAACGGATGCATTAAACTGTCTTTCAAACAATTCTTTTTACCTAATGGATAATTTCTAATAAATATCCATTACGCTGGGTCGATTTCAATGCACGCCAGTGTACGTAATTGGCCCCCCAAAAGGACAACTTTGAAATATTTGAAAGTGCCTAATTAAAAAATTACGCAAAGCAAACATTAATTTGTTTAATTTACAATATTTAGCATTTTTTGTTCTGAAAGAATTTAAGTTATGGACAATTAAATTTCGATTCCGTTAAAAGCTTTGAATGTTTTATACAATTCACTTTATAATTAATTTTGCCCAAACGATGAATTATTTTACTGGTTTCTAACAAAAAAATAACAACAAAGGTTGTTTACATTTTATAAATCAAAATAATTCTAATTATTTATACTTATAGGTACGGCATGGTCAACTTTTTAATCTTAAATAAGTTTGTCCAAAAAAATGTGTTATGCTGTTTCTAGGTAAACATTCTGATTATCTGTATTCATTATTTTAATATATTATATATTTTTTACTCATTGCACTTTAATAATGTTTCTAAATATTTTATGACTTAAAATAACCCGATAAGATTTATTCTCTATTTTTACATGTATGTAGTGGATACCACGAATCTTGATAACTGCGTCACTATGGCCATCAATACAATTTCCATTGTCGACCATAGTGAAGCAAGGATCATTATTCATGATAACAAGTATAAATATTATGACTGTTTTTCTTAGATATTTATACAGGGTGTTCACTTTCAAAATGCCCACCATTGGTATTTTTGAAACGGTAAGAGCTACAAGGTTGGTTAAATTAGACAAAAGTTGCGCATTTTGATGTGTTTCAAGAATCTGTAAAGAAATTTGACATAGCTCACGTGGTTACTAAAATAACCTGAAAAAACTGAAAACTTCCACTTTTTTATTTTGTCCGTAACTTTTTTAATATCAAACGGAATTGAATGAAATTTGGTGGAATTACGTAATTAGGTACGGGCTTTTGAATGCACTATTTAGAAAAATTCTCTGTGTACTGGATCTTTAGGTGTTCATAACCAAATTTCGATTTTCTTATGGCGGCCATATTGGATTTTACCACCATTGGATAGAGCAAAAAATTACGAATACAACCATGTATCACAACACCTAATTAAACCCACTTAAATGTCAAATTTCTAATATTTTAAATATTTTGAAGCCAGGCAGTAGGCCATGATTCCGAAAACAATATCCAATGGTGGGCATTTTGAAAGTGAACACCCTGTATATAAAACGACAGAATTGAAAATTGGTTATGTTATGGGCCTAAATATAGTCAATTTTGAAAATTGTTTGTAAAAACAAGCCGTTAACAACCATATTTTGATGTTTAGAAGCTTAATTTCAATTTTTCGGAAGAATCTTGACCAAAACGACAAGAGCAACATAACAGAACCAAGTAAATTAATGGGCTTTACTGCATATCCTTTTTTTATATGTACTTAAACAGTATCTTGGTCATCAATTTATTTTTGCGAAATATGCATCTTTTTAAAAGCGTATCTTTCGCCGTGTGTGTTTTATTTTTAAACTAACTTACTCGAGTTCCACATTTTTTGCAATCCTTTTTAAGATCACCAGTAGAACAGAACTTTTCACTTCTTCGAATAACTATAGATGGTTTTCCGAAGCTTAATTCAAAAGGTTTTCTAATAATACCTTCACTAGAAGACTCTGAAATTTTCTCATCACGTAATGTTTGTTTAGCATGTTCCTGACTTAATTTTGATACCTGCAAATAAATAAATACCATGTTTAAAAAAATTGACAAGATAAAAGTGCAACAATAATAATTATATTTACATCATTTAGGTTTTCAATAAAACTTTCCATTTTACTGGCTCCAGCACAACATGGTTCTTCTGTATGTAAGCCTACATTTTCAATTTTAGAAATAATTTCACCTCTCATGTTAGCCACTGGACGGCACTATTATTTATAATTTTGTATCAACACAATAATATTGGCGTTGGTTATCATTAAATCACATAGGCAATAAATAATAATAGATAAACATCTAAGACGTTACCTTGATAAAAAAATAATCCTAATTTATCTGACGACATAATGTATGTCGTGTATATGCTTTTTCTAAGTGCATACCAAACCACCTCCAGCATTACTAGGTCTGTACAGTCATAGGTTGTTAAAAAATTGATATACGTGTTTTGTTTACTAAAATAAAATTAGAAGACACCTATAGGACATTTTTAAAACTCAGATTAGTTGATTCATGTACAGCTATTTATATTATAATATGTAAATTTTCATATAAAATAAAAATAAGTAGGTATAATAGAATCAATTATTAGAAGTAACGGTTTCCTCAGTTGCTTCGGTTGTGATTTCAGCAGGGATAGCTATTTGACTGACAGAAACCAAGTAATCATCCGACAGCTTCTCCCTCTCTAAAAGCGTTTTTTTATCCAGCATTCCTATTTCCACCAAATACCCTGGCGGTCTCACTTCCGGCTTCTCCAACAAAAACTCGCAGAAAGCCCTCGTAGACCTACGAAGCCAGCTTTAGAAATGTTTCCACCCAAACAGAAATCTCTACTTCAAATGTGTTATTCCCTGCCAGACGGTGGCCATACTTTGCAAATTGTACGGAACCTTTTCGCAGACCAACCATTTCTTCACGTTGCTCTCATCTGGAGGTTTGATTTGCAACTCTACCGGTAAGCTTCCGCTGAACGCCACCAGATGGGGCTTCCTTCTAGTTGCCCTAGCGTCCTTCTGGATTTCCCTTTGCAACATAGCCCTCTTCGCCATCTGAAATATTTACGGTATTGATTTTGCGCCCCTCAGCGACAGGCCGTCTAGGGTTCAGAGCCGGGGCAACTAATCAATAGCTCTGGTTGGGAGGTTCGCCGATAGAGGGATTACAGAAAAGGGAAATGGAGTTCTTTGTTCAGTAGGAGAACTGCGTAGGTAGATGTCGACTTACGTGCGGCAAACCTCTTGCTTCTGCAACCTTTTGTGGAATAGAAGGCATTTCCTTCATGCCAATTTTCAATGCTTTTGCAGTGTCCGCTTGAAAACCAATTTCAAACATTTCGACTACAGTTTGTACACTCAGAGTTGTGTCCTCGTCTCCTCCAAGACTCCTCAGCCAGTCCACAAATTCTGAAGCAATCTAATAGATCGGGAATTAGTGACAATTATTTTTTTATTGTGATATAGTCAATTGTATGCCTTTCAGAGGATTCGTATATTCTCATGATAATAAGTTATGAATTAGAGAGTCATCCTGGATTCTTCATAAATAGGTATGTTCTTATTTTAAAACTATTGAAGAAAAGATGGCATACGGTTTCGAACATTGAATCATAGCCGAAGTATCGCTCGGCTATGATTGAATGTTATTCCATAACGTACACGATTTGTCGAATATAAATTATTGTACTTGGGCATACGTAAAGGATATACCACCTTTTCTGCAACAGTTTTATAACAATTTATATATCAAATTATCATTGACAGCCGGAAATTTCTTCAATTTTTATTTTTATTTCGAAATTCATTTTAAAGCACATGGCAGTCTGAATAAAATCGTACCAAAACGCATAGTTTGCAAATAAATGAAAACTGACTTTTCCATGTAAAGAAATGAAAGCCGTACTGACTAAAATCGCAACTAAGAATCTGCCACTTACTCCCGATATAAGTATACCGCGAAAGAAAAGTAAGAGATTTTTTTTTGATTCGAATAAGACCCCTGCAATGTTTGCTTTACTTTTTTTGTAACTGCCTCAGCTTTTTGGTTCAGGTTCATTTCTTCCGTAGATAAAGGGGGCAGGGTTCTCCAGACTGCGGCCCGTGTTGGTTTTCGTTTAAAGAAGTCCATATAAATTTTAGCTTTGCTTGTTATCCCAGCTTCAGGTGTGCTGAAATATCTTATTAACATATAGAATTTCTAGCTTATGAACTTATTACAATATTTGATGCAGTACGTTGGGTGCAGGAGCTGCGTCTATATCTACTTTCATTTCTTCGAGCTCTTCCAAATCAATGGTAGATCTGGAAGATGAAAATGAAAGTGTATCCCGAAGAAGGTGTTGTGACTCAAAGGTTTTACTTTTGGGTTAACGGTGAAATACTGTCGAAACTCATTTCTTTTTTCCGTTCGGTCCCATCTTGGAATAGCATAGCCCCAGCATCTTCTGGTTTTCCTCTCTCGTCGTACAACTCTCTCCTAAACTTCACATCTCTCGTGCTGAGGATACTCAGTATCCTATTCAAAAGATACCTGGGAAACACCATGCTCAGTATTTCCTTGCGTTTGTCCGGGTCCTGAAAAAAGAGGCCGTCAACGCGGAAGGCGCAATATCCGAGTTTTGTGCCCATCTGCGAGATTATTTCGTCGGTAGTTTATTCCAATCGGCGGCTGGCAAAATTCCTGAACGTAATTCGAACTTACAATGGAGGCGTCCGCTTCCAATATTCCGAATAATTCGTACCACCAGTTCCTAATTTCTGGGGCGTTGCGCTCGTATTTGTTGCGGCATACCTTCCGGCCGCAGCGCCTGTTCAGGCTGTCGGGGTCTGGTTGCAACATGGTGTTGCTTACGCAAAGTTTGATCCTGCAACAAGATCAATTATTATCGGTATTCAAGTTGGAATTCTGTGGGATGTTTGCAATAACTCAAAGACGAACTTGAGTACGTACGTACGTTTTCTGTTACGGCGTTTTTTAGACCTACCCACCCAGTGGCGGATCTACGGGGGGGGGGGGGCTACAGGGGCTATAGCCCCCCCCCTTGCACAAACCTAGTGCGGAATAAGTATAATGAGTTAATGTCCCTAGAGAGCATTGAAAACCGTAGGATTCAATACTGACGATGTAAACGTAGAATTATAAAAGATTTGACATAACTCAATCGGATCCATTTCAATCCGCTCGAGTTGTCACGAGATAAACGTAGTCTATGTCTTATTAGAGATGGTGTGGAACTGCGTTTTCTTGGAACAGGTACAACCATGTAAACTATGCTAGCCTTGGGTCTGCACTGCGTTGTTCCTTGTTCTTGTTCATTGTTGGCATGGCCCATAGACTAGTTTAGCATTGAGCCTATAGGGGGCGTATTTCTTATATTCAATGGCGTATAGTCGTTATTCGTTTCGGACCGGTTGTAAATGCGCTGACAGAAACATGCCATTTTGAGGTTATGTGGGCGTGAAGGTCGCAAAGTAACTATTATTATTGAATATTGAATCATTGATAAATAATATTGCTTCGGTATCTAAAGAGGGTACGCTAAATAGTTTTTATAGTACAAATTTAAAAATTTGGTGAACGCAATGGGATTGGAACAGGGCCCGGCACAGAACACGGGTCCAGTCATCGTCTTCACCGGTCGACAATTCAAGTTCACAGTTCTATTCTAGAGGAACGGAACTGAACGAAAACTAAGAATATTAATGTATTATTAGTATTGTATTTTAATGAATAAAATGAATAAAAAATGTGTTTCCTATTTTATTACAAAATTTCGGAAATAGAAGCCCCTCCCTTGACTCCAGCCTAGATCCGCCACTGTACCCACCCCATAAAATTTTTGTGTACGCACTTACTAAGCCCATTAAAAATCTAAACCTACCGCGACCTGAAGTTTGGCTCAAAAAGTCGAGGTATTGTTAGCGCTTTTTTTAGACGGTCTCAAACCCAAGTGCACAATATTTGCGATTAGAAAGTTCATCTGTTTCTTTTCGATGAAGATGAAACTATTAATTTCCTATTAAAAGACTGAAAAAATCTTATTCGGTTGTAGGAACCAATAATAGTTATTATCTTAAAAAATTAGTACACTTGGTTGCGAGACCTTGTTGACCAAGAAATACCCTTTTCCAAAAAATTGTTAAGTTGAATTTTAACATGGAATATTAGTAACAAAAAATTGTCGCTTCTCATTTCTGGCATCCGGTTTGACCGACTCCCATGTATATTGGGTTATTTAGGTTCCTTTTTTTCTCAGGATTTCAACCATATAGTTTACATTGTTTTCTCTAACAATATATTTTTAGCATTCCATGCAAATGATGTGATCTTACCATATCTTGACGAAATTTATAAAAGAATGCAAATGCTTATTGGTTATTTATAGGGATAAGGATAAAAAACCTAAAATAAAACCCCAAAATATTACTTACGATGCAGCCCCCTCTTAACACCACGTGTATAATTTGGATGATCGTAAAAACCTACAATCTACAGTGTGGTCATTTAAGTGTGCAACATATGGGACTTTTTTATTAATTGCACAACTAAAATACAGACATTTCCGAAAGTTGATGCATGTTCAGTAATTATATTAGGTGCACTTAGAATGGTTGCAAGTTGAACAGCATACAGGGTAGGTTAAAAAGTATAAAAATTGCCCTTATTAGTACCCAAAAAATTCACCAAAAGGTTATTAAGAAAAGTTGTTCAGAATTAAGAGCTACGCCTAAATACCAAAACATAGCCTCCTAAGAAAAAAAATTTTTCGTCAATTCATTTCCACAGTTTCTTAATAAACATTTAATATAAAAATTTTGCACCTTAAATGAGACATTTTTAATATACAAATTTTTCACCAACTTTCGGGAACATTTGTATTTCGTTGTGCAATTTAAAAAAATCCCATATGTTGCACACTTAAATGACCACATTGTTTACCTACAACCTTTATATGATTTTTTCGAGAGTTCAAAATAAAGAAGTTAAAGAGCAGGTTGCATCTTAGGTGATTGTGTATCTACCTAATAGGTACACATTCGCCTATTCACCCAAATGGCTATAGTGATGGTGTACTATTTTTGAAGAATCAAGCCTGAAAACCCCGATACTGCCGATGCCGATAAAAGATAAGTACCTATTTCTCATTTCTTCAGATTAACTTTCAATAATAAGGTTGAACCCTGAAAATGACATGCGGCAACATCGCTCACCCCACATGTTCCTTGGAATCAGGTGCGTCGAGTTACTCGCAAAATAATTATTTAGGTATGTACCAAAGCACTGAAGTTCAACTTTTTATGACTCATATGGAATTTAGTTGCCGAGGCTTCTGGCTGAGGCAAATAATAAACCACATTAATCATAAAAAGAACTTCAGTGCCGAGGTACATATTACATATTTAAAAAAGATGTTTTATTAGACAAAAAAAAAATAATCATAAGGGATCGCCCGTTGATGAACCGACTGCGCGCGGCGTTGCTTGACTTTGACGGTCGCTCTACCTAGGACAAGTATGACGAAGCACGGCGTTTCTCAACAGAAACTTCAAACTGTTGCCTGTTGTGCGGCTTCCATGGAAAATAGATTGATATTCAAACCTACTAAAATATTTATACTGAAAGATTGCGCTGCTATAGGTAACAATTTTGCAATGTGTACGAAAAGTTAAATAGGATTTATTGGCCGGGTTTTGAATATTTGACGGGCGATGGCTCCGCGTCTGACCTTTGATGTTTACATCTCGTCAAGGCCTACTTATTGAAATAATCGTACAATAATGGGCTACTTTAGTGCCGATTTCTGATGATTTAATGCCGATTTCAAGAAACAAAATTTTTTCACATTTTTCTTTTAATGGGCCTCCCCCATTGTGTGGTTAAAATTTTTACATCATACTTAGTTACTTATATTATCATACTAGTTATACTTAAATTAATACATTTACAAGATGTGGCACTTTCACCCGACATTGAATATGCCAGTGTATTTTTAAAATTATTAGGTTTTTCAGTAAGCACCTGAAGCACTACATTATATTACCCATATTTGGCCAAAGAATCGGCAAAATTATGATGTATCGCTTGCAAAAACATATAAGCGTAGATACCTAAATTTTCTGGTAATTTTGAAATAACTTAAAATTAGGGTAGCCGGGGTGAATGGCGGCCCCCTAAGCACTTTTGTTGATTGTGGCTGCTACATGCAATAAAATGTATCGGTATAGATAAAAATAAATAGAGCATACATTGGTGGAACAAACAAATATAATTTTTAAGAAAAAAAAACGAACATAAAGTTTTTGTTACAATTTAAAAAAAACTCTTCACTGGCCGAAATTAACCGCATCTTGGGGGTAATTGCGGACACATTAAAAATCACTCGCAGTGGTCACAAATGTAGTCCTTTTGTTCTTGATTAGTGCATGCCTTGTGGGCCCATTGTCCACAGATTATACATCTCAACCAAATTTCATTTTTTCCGTACTCTCCGCACACAAGGCACACATCTTCAGTTATTTCATTTTCGCTTTCATCAGAACTGAATTCTTCAGAGGTTTCATTGTCCCGTTCTGTTAATTTCTTCTGCGATTTACATATTCTATTAAGCCGTGGTGTAAGAGTTACTCTTTTCATTTCAATATCATCAGGAAAAACATTTTTTGGTAGTTCACCTTCTGCGACTAAAACACGTTTTACCAACTTTGCTTTTCCATAATTTCTTACTTTTGGAGTTTTCTGTTTTTTTAGTTTCTTGCGTTCTCTCTCTTCTAGTTGTTCTTTAAGAGGAGTCGACGTGAATATTTCGGAATGTTGCTTTTTCCTATTTGTAGTGGTCATTTTTGGCAAAACAACCTTACTGGATGAGGACACATTTAGGATATCTTGAAAGGAAACATGTTTTTTTTAGCTGCATTATCGTCAGTTTCAACTCTCATGAAATCATTTTGGGTAGGTTCTGTAGAGTCGATTTCGAGGTCAATTTGATCAGAGGCTTGGGTAGGTTCTGTAGAGTCATTTTGGTCAGAGGCTCGGGTAGGTCCCATAGAGTCATTTTGATCAGAGGTTCTGGAGTCATTCCGGTTAGGTGTGAAGTCATGCTCATGAGATGTAGTGGCAACCTGTTGTCTAGATGATTCTCGAAGAGCCATTATATTTTCAGCAGGCAAAAAGTCCTCCTCTGAGAAAATATCAGGATTTATCGGAAATATGCCCGTAGCCTCGAATCCTTTGATTGCTTTCTCCAGTGTAGCCACCCTACTGTAGGCCTTGTTGAATAATTCGGCAAGATTTTGCGTAGCGATTTTTTCTCCGGGGTGGGTCTTCAAAAACTTGTCACATTCAAAGTTGTACGCTGTTTTCAATGGTTTATAAAATGTGACATCTAATGGCTGGGTACGGTGAGAACTGTGAGGTGGTATTGTCAGGATTACTATTCCGTTTTGCTTACAGAACTCATATGCTTTCAGGGAGCAATGGCTAATGTGGTTGTCAATTATCAATAGGACAGGGTCATTTTTTGTCGATTTTACAAATCGTTGAAAATGGTTGAGGCAGTCGCCAAATAAAACTTCATTTATCCAACCATTAGAAGAACATGCATATGCACCCCCAGGAGGTCCATTCCTCTTCAACTGTGGGTCCATCCTTTGTCGTGCATATATGAACAGCGGAGGGACATAAATTCCCGAGGCACTGAAACAGCACATGACAGTAGTAGTTTTTCCTCTTTCTGCACTTGTGGCAAAGCCCACTCTTCTTTGTCCCTCCTGAGCTAGAATTTTGTGTGATACTTGAACATTAGTAATGCCCGTCTCATCTGCATTGAAAATACGGGCTGGGATAAATTTGTGCTTTTCCATAAGACTGTTTAGTTTAGAAAAAAATATGGTCACTTCTTCTTTGTTGAAAGCTGTCAATCTATTTATACTGGTAGCTTGGGGTTTTCTTATTGAAATTTCGGGATTTCTTCTTAGAAATCGCTCTATCCAATCTCTTCCAGCAGCTTTGTTCGCCTGTACGAAGGGATGCTGTATATTGTTTTTTTCTGCATAGTTGAATGCGCATTGCCTTATCTCATGAGTAGTTATGCCATAAAATATTTTGGACAGCCTAATTATTTCTTCAACAAGCTCTTTCTCCTCGTCTGATGAAAATACTGGTTTCCGTCCTAATACTGCTCCTGAAGTATTTCCGTTCTTCAGGCGATCCTGGAGAGTGGATCGTGGAATTCCAAATCTTACACTAACTCCTCTTACACTTTTCCCTTCCTGAATGGCATTTACGGCTGCAGTCATATTTTCAGAAGACCAGGAGGCTTTCTTCGAAGTTCGGATATATTTTTTCGGCATCTGAAATTGAAAGGTTGATTAAATAGTACGGTTTATATTATATGATGGTAATACCGGCCATGGCCGCCATTGCTCCCGAATGCGTGGCCGGTATTACCCCATTTCAAAGCATTTCAAAAACGACCGTTAGTATTATAAATGCAAAAGGGTTAGGTTGGAATTTGTCTAATTTTTCTAATACACACACTCCTAACTACAGTTTGAATAAATAATATTAATGTAGTTTCATACAAGGGGTCTTGTACATACCTTCAAAATTATTATTCCCTTATAAAAACTAGGATGTTGTCAGATTTTTATAAATAATTTGCGAACCACTTGTCGTACGACTTCGGCAACTCGAACATATATGATGCGAGCGAGCCTAGCGACATCTAGATTCAGGTGGCAGATCCATACGTTTAGCAATGTAGAAATCATTTGATGTCCGGAATTACCCGCATGGCCGGAATTCACCCCGGCTACCCTACCCTTAGCGGCGGTTGACCCTATATATAGAGAAACCAGCAAAGTATAGAAAGAATTATACAGGGTGTCCCCAGTTGGGGTTGCCTGTGCAACAGAAAGACCCAATATGTGATTTTCAGGAATCTAAAATACCATCAAACATAATCAACCTCCTTGACCTAAGCAAAGGTTTCTAACGTGTTTTCTTATATTTCCTATCGGGCCACATTTCTCCTCTCGACATTTTTAACTTGTGCAGTACATTAAACTTAAAAACTGCAATAAACCGGAACGAGTTGCCCGCACCCAACATATAATTACAGTTTGAACAAGGCAGGGCGATATTAGCCACATCTGCGGAGGACGTTCCGAACTTTTATATACCCTCGTGAACTTACCGAAAAGTTGGGGGAGATATTATCTGTTCAATTTGTCGCTGATAGTATCGCTATATGATTTAATATTGCTTTAGTTTCGAACAACTCCACATATCTGGGGGGTTTCCTTCTGGATGCGCATGACGGCGGCGGCATGTGACAACCGGAGTTATTGTTGACTGGTTTGGCTTGGTCGAATAAACGGGCAGGATTATATCCTTGGCAACGGGAGTTTTGTCGATAAGAGAAAGTTTATTGCCTGAGAATATGACATTATAATAGTCCTGGAGCCCGTGTACAAAAGTGCAACGATTAACGATTATCGGATAGTTTCTTTATATTTTCATTCGATTGTACCCACATTGTGCAGCTACGTTTGGGGTGTCAGCTGGCTAGGTGGCGGAGGGGGTAGTTGCTATAAACTAAATATAATTCGGCTTGTCTACTTCAACCAGTGCCGGAGAGGCGGGGGATAACCATAGGATATTTCAATAAAAAAATTGTACGCCACTGCAAAAGTAATATTTTTCTGCCTTAACTAAATTTTCCAATCAATTCTAAGAAACAAAGTATTCTTTTTGAAAAATTAATTATTTTGTGTATTAAATTTTTTAGCAGAAGAAAATCAAAGTAGGTGTACGCTTTTGAAATTTTGCACATCTACTCAGTTTTTAATTCTGAATAACTTTCCTTTACATTTTGTCATAAAACCTACAAAAGGGCACTTTACTGGTGCAAAAAATTTGCTTTTTCAAAATTTCCAAGACACCTGATTTTTCGAATCTAGAAATCCTTTTTGTAGGTTTTATGGCAAAATGTTGTCCAGGAAAGTTGTTCAAAATTAAAAATTGAGTAGGTGTGCAAAATTTCAAAACCTAGACCTACTTTGATTTTCTTCTGCTAAAAAACTTAAAACGCTCGAAAGTTAATTCTTCAAAAACGGTACATTTTTCGATAGAAAGTCAAGAATACTTGTTTTATTAGAATTGGTTGTGAAATTTAGTGGAAGCAAAAAAAATTACTTTTCCAGTGGCGTATCATTTTTTTATTAAAAAATATGATGGTTGACCCCCGCGTCTCCGTCACTGGTGGAAGTAGAGAGGTCAAATTATTTTTATTTATAGAACTTAATGTGTGTCTAAACTATGCCGTAACTGTCGTCCTTTAGGAGAAATAAAAGAAAAGTTTAAAAAAATTGAATATATAATGTATAATGAAAACCGCTAGGACTTCAATACATGTTTATATGAAAAATATCCCCTTTTTGTAATTACATAATATAATTTTCCGTTCATAAAAGTTTCGTGCTGGCACTGCTGTGTTTTTGGGGGTGGAGAATAAGCTGAAAATGTCAATTTCTACGTCTCTCACAGAGGGCAACACTTGCGCTGTTTTTGGATGGAGCAGGTCCATCATTTTAGTGCATCTTTTAATTCTGAAACAAAAAGGCTCTCTTGTTTCATAACGATAAAATCGATTATTTGCGTTGAAATTGACAAAATGTGCACCAAAACACCTGTTAACTCCAACATTCGAAACATAAATTTTTCAGCTACCGCTTTCAAATGTTACAGTTTAAGTGTACATTCAAAATGAAGAAAAAATGCCAAAGGGCATTGTAAACCACCATTCGTTTTCTTCAAATTTTTCCGACTTTGAATCCGTTCCATTTTGAAAGCGAAACATTTTTGGTAAATGTTCATAGGGATTTTTTTTCACTTTAGATGGTACAGTTGATCTGTATCATTTCGAATGTTGGAGTTAACAGGTTTTTGAGCCACATTTTGCCAATTGCAACGCAATTGATTTTATCGTTATGAAACAAGAGTATCTTTTTGTTACAGAATGAACATATGCAAGACCAAAAATAAAACCTCTACAAAGTTACGAGTAAAAGCACGATCCAAAAACAGCGCAACATATATCTATAAGACATATTATTGGCCTCAATCGTAATATTTTTGCTTGAAATATATGCATTTGCTATATATACCATTATTAACGGGACACCATGTGTATTTAAAAATTTTTATTGAAATTTTATTATTTTCTGCTTTTTATTTTAGCCTAGTGTTTACATTTTAAACACACTATATGTGGCAAATTTCAGGTTTATTCCAATTTCTCTTCATCTGAATTGTTATACCTATCTGTTTAATAATTGTTATTTATCTGAAAAATAAAATAAAGAAGGAACCAAAATTATTATCATAAGATTTTGATTTAAACATTAAAAGAAATAAATTCAAGATCCTTCTTAGTTTCCTACTTACAATGCTGGAGTTTCTAGTTGTCGAATTCTTGCAAACTGTTAAATAACTTGCTTGCTTGTCTGTCTGTTTGTTTGTTGGTCATCCTTTCTTCTTAACGCTAACACGTTATTTTTATTTGTTAACAGCCTATGGTAGGTATGTGCTTATCTGGTCCATTAGACAGATATTTTTATTTAATATTTATAATATTCTCAATTTTACCTTTATCCTCCTACAACCTATATGCAGTATTATAAGGCTTGCTTCCGCGATCTCTCGAAAAATCTATGTTTATATTTCTTGGAAAATGACGTGAACACATCATAAAGGGAGGCTTCCTTTTTCGCGGAGATTCAATTTCGATAGACACTTTTAAGTTGTAGAGAGTCGATCCCCGGTAGGTGCTGAACAAAAAGCGTAGTCGACCCTCTAAACCGATCCAGGGCAATAACGCAGAAAAAAGGGCGATGCACCGTTCCCTGGAAATATCCGACGGAGATGGCGAATTTAGGAAAACCATCGATGCAAGGTTGGGTGGAGATACTATAGTCAAATTATTTTAAGAAGTCCTTACTGGGAGTGTCAATTGGTAATTTCGATATCCTAAGTTGGCATCAATGAAGCAAAAAATGCAACCGGGTCATAAGTTCAGGTCAGTAACGGGCCCATTTGCACTAACAACACGAAAAGTAACAAGAACAAGAACAACACAGATAACGGTAAAACTCACGAAACGTAGAAAACCCTCGAATATTTTCACTGCCGAATGTTTGAACCAGTTTGAACGATCTGGAAAACCTTCACTGTCACTTTGACACACCGAAGCTAAATTTACCTGAGTCCGCACATTGACGCTGCCAAAATCAGCTGATTATACCAAAATACCAAAATGAAAAGTGTTTCCATGACGTTTGTAATTATTATTAAAATGAGTTGTAGTCATAGTTATTTTTATTTATAGCGGTATAATCTTGATTGCAATAGGGTTTTTATTTTATTATGTTCTTTTTTTTGTATCACTTGTGTAACTTACCCATCATAAATCAATGAGTGACGTCAGTAACTAGCTGAGACACATATACCAATGTTATACCAATGGTTAACAGAAAACTCCTAGGGATTTTGTGGAGAATGTCATCTGACAAAATCGGGACTTCTTACAGTAATCGGGGTATATGTGCTTTTGTACTAAAGTCTATCCAAGTTACAGCGGCAGTAGATATAAACAAAGTCACATGACCGCATTGCGATCGATTACCAGGGTCTGACTAATATGAGATTCCCAGTGGCTTGTAATTCTGAACTAATTCTTTTAGAAGTTCTAAAAATTGTGTTTTTACCTTTCGTGGATCTTTGCAAATTTCCTTAAATTAAGTAGCAAAATAAATTTACAGAATATACTGCTCGCGATCCGATCTAAAATATGCAGGAAACTCGACTGAGGGAAGAGCCGTCCCTGCATTCTGCTCGCCGCGTAAACACTTGACATTTTATGACGGCCAGACCAATAAGAGAATAGGTCACTTGGTGGCCAATGTTTTGATCCGCTGCCTCTGTAACTTGGATAGACTTTAGGTGAGTCTTGATATTATTATTCTGTATGCGGGATAATAGGGCTACTACAGGCGAACACCCGCTTAAAAAAAATGCGCCGCTGATATCCCATGAGAGATTTTCAAGGAGCCATCGCTTCACCTTGCGAGCACTCACTCTTAAACTGTGTCTAAAATTCGGGAAATTTTTTGAAAGGGCATACCTCAGATACCTATAGCAACCTACACCGCGCAAAAGAGACGTCCGACCGGGGGAATAATTTGGCGGCCATTTTTTACCCTAAATGAGGCCGCAATTTGAAATAATTTATACGGGTGGGTTCCATAAATAATGTAATGTCTTTGTGTCGTTTTGTGTAAAATATAAAATATAAATTGTTTTGGTTCAAAATATAACACAGGTCCAAGATTTCTGTTGGTTTTGGTTTTGTAGGTTGAGAAATTATACAACTTAATGAAAACAACATATTTTAATCATAATAAAGAGAACTAATTCAATTATTATTGTACATTATACCTTATACAATAGCTACATTATAAATAATTACCTAAAAAAAACATGAAAATATTTTTTATTAAGTAGGTACCTACCTAACATTTTCATACAATATTACTTGGAATAATTATTTCTTTGAAAACTCTATAATATGCTCTTTGATATTTAACATGTACCTATTTTGTATTTTAATTCGTAAGTGTTTCAATATTTAGATACACTTCTGTAATATATTTGACGTTTTATTCACCTTATCTGACAATAACTAATTTACAACAAAGCACCTTTGAAATAATTTGAGAGTAACCATGGAAACGCATCATACATACCAAACACTATATTGTGTGCATTGTTTATTTTTTGTCAATTAAATTTATTATAATATGCCGATAAAATGTTTTAAGTTTCCGTTTTCAAAGAAGTGTAATAAAAAATATCGTTCATTACACGTCCAGAAATAAATTTTTCCAGACTCGTAATGAAATATACTATTCCAGGAACATATCTATACCTATTTCTGAATTTTTAGGCGGCTAGTTTTATTCCTTAGAACGTTTTCTTTTTGTTTTCTTCCACTTTAATCTTTGCTTCAAAAATGCAAGTGGTGTGATTTCTAATTACGCTCTTCTTTGATAAGCTTCAGTAATTTTGCTGGCAGAGATCCGCAGAAACCTGCCGCCTGCTGCTGCGTTTGCATTTCTTCGGTTAATTCTTTGCTCCAGAAATGCGGCTCTCTTCGTCGTTTCGAGAATTACAATGTCTCCATTTTCCTCATCTCTATGAGTTACCTACTTCTTGAACCGGAAAAATCAGCAAGAAATCAGAAAATATCAATGAAAAAACAATATTATTTGACAAAAAATTATACCTATTTACTTACAATGGAATGTAATTTCTCAATCTGGATGTAAAAGTCTCTTCGCATTTTTACGATGACCAAGTTATTTTTTTTATCTATAGTAAATATGAAAACGAAAAGCTATTAACCGTACAAAATATAAAGAAGAAATCGCGATTAAAAACTAAAAACACGTCTCTCAAGAAAGTATGTCACGCTGACTTTTATGATTCAAACTTTCCATAGAGGGTTAAAAATGGCGGCGAATTTCATCTCTTTTCGTTCCCTGCGCCTTGCCGTGCGCAATAGGGCCAAAAGCGCTATATGTTAATATTCAGGTATGTGGTATATCTTCTTATTTTCTGCACATTAAAACAATTAGGTACTTTCATGGGCGTGCATTTGGGGTCGTAACCTATCGCCAGTTAAAATGTAAGTACTAATCAAAGTTACATCCTGTATAACCACTTTGGTTTTCAGTTGGTTTCTGCCAATTTTTTAGTTTCGTTGTATCCATTCAACATTGCCTCGGTAACGCTCATGTCCGTCCTAGCACCTGTCCTGATTCTCTATAAACTTCGAAGCATACGGACATCCAGAATCATATTAAAATACCTCCGAAGTATACCCCTATGTGTATTTGGTGGCGGCATATCTGTTTATGTCTTTGCCATAGACGTAGGAGAAATGATACAACCTTAACATTTTTATCCAACATTGGTAGATAAGCACCTATTTTCATTCGACTTTTTTCAAATTTTAATAATTTATACATATAAGAAACTAGAACAATTATTTAAATCATTTCGTTATTATGCCATTAATACCTAAACGTATAGTAACAAGAAACTTATTGTAAATAATATAAAAGTTTCTTTACGATAGGAACGCCACTGCTTATCGATTTTCACATCTCTAGTCGACCAAGCTTTATAATTATTTTTATTCTACCATCAGGTCAGGTGTGTTATTTTCGGATTACCCTAGAGAATGTGGCTTGATTTTTCAGTATAACAAGTTTTGTTTTAATTGCATTCATGGTGTGTTTTCTGCTTTCTACCAAGAGGAAAACTGTATAGATTAAGTTGAAACAGATTTGCATAGAGCGGAGAGTAGTTATGTTCAGTTTTTATGTATTTTTTTTCCGAACATATTTCAAGCTATATGTAGATATCAAAGAGTGTATGGTTTTTATAAGTTGACTGTCGAAGAAGTTTTCTAGCTAAAAGCTGAACTAAGCATTATAACATTAATGCAAATAATTTTTGTAACCTTACTTCCTCTCGAAATTTCTAAGACTTCTTATTGTAAGCAGTGTCAGTCGGTAAGTAATAAGTAAGTATTGTAATAATGACATAATATTTTGACTTAGAAAATTATTATCCACCTATAAGTACCCACCTATTGCTTCTTAGTTTAATTATATTTGTGATTATACAGGGTGGACCCAGATCGACTATACGATAGGTGTAAAAGACAAAAAATTTTCGAGTTGAAACTTCACCTTTAGGGGATCAGCCTTGCTTGATTAGAAACTAATTTGCACCATATTATTATACATATTTTAAAAATCAAGCAGGCCTTGACAGGACCAATTTATTCGTTTCCAGTTCAGGTAAACTACATTTTCCTTAAGAGATATCGAAACATTTTATTGGAAAAAGTTGTCGAGAATGAAAATTTAAGTCCTCGTACTACGGAAGCGTAGAAGGGCCACGTAGTATTTTTTTTTAAATTCAGACTTTTTTTTTCAAAATTTTGACTTTATTCTCAAAATTTTGAGATTTTTCACAAAATTTTGACCTTTTTCTCAGAATTTTAAAATTCGGAGTTTTTCTCTGAATTTTAAAATTAAGACCTTTTTCCTCGAAATGTTGACTTTATTCTCAAAATTTTGAGAAAAAAGTCTGAATTTTAAAATTCAGAGAAAAACTCTGAATTTTAAGATTCTGTGAGAAAAAAGTAAAAATTTTAAGAAAAATCTCAAAATTTTAAGAACAAAGTTAAAATGTTGAGAAAAAGTCTGAATTTTAAAATTCGGAGAAAAAAGTCTTAATTTAAAAAAAATTACTACGTGGCCCTTCTACGCTTCCGTACCGTACCAAATTTTAAAACAATCGGCAGACTTTAATTTTTTTTTAATTTCAACTTTATTTTTTGGAAAAAAATTAAAGTATGCCGATTGTTTTAAAATTTAGTACAGGGTGTTAAATTTGCATTCTGAAAATTTTTCTCTGATAAAATTTTTCGATAAATGTACTTGATTTGCGCTAAAACCGCAAAAATTGAAAAAATAAAAAAAAACAAAATGTGCCGATTGTTTTATAATTTGGTACGGTGATTTGGAATTGCATTCTGAATAACTTTTTTTAATAAAATTTTTCTATATCCCTTGAGGAAAAGGTAGTATACCTGAACTAATAATGAATAAATTGCCCCTGTCAAGGCCTGCTTGATTTTTAAAATATAAAAATACGGTGCAAATCCCTCAAAGCTCAAGTTTCAACTCGAAAATTTGTTGTCTTTTACTCTGTATAATCTGTTATGATTTGGTTATTGTCAATAATAATAACAATTATATCACCTTTACAATACTTTAAACTAGGAGTATCCCAAGAAGCAACTGAATGCTTCTGCAGAGGCAGGGGGCAATAACTAGGATAGCATTCGCTCAAGTACTACGGAAAATCCTAGAAAACCGTAGTAATCCCAGTTAGTGAAGGACAATTACTAAATCACACAGATAAAGTTAATACCGTGAATCTACACTTTGTTCATCGCTCTTGGCCACCACCGGGGTTTTTCTATAGACATGTGCACGCTGTCTGCTTCGACCTCGATTCGAACCAAGGTCAATCGAAGTCAGAAAAACATCCAGTCTAAACAGTTAGCAATGCTCCGAACATGGCCACTACGGTATAGCACAGGTATTTATTATTCAAACACATGAACCTAATTCTTCATGAGGCAATGTGTTTTTTCTTATTTTTTTCCATAAAACCTCAACCCTTCGTGATATTACCAGCGAAAAACTTCGCCGAGAAAATCGAGCTTGTTCTTCTTTTGTCACGAGATATCGCGCAAACGGCTAAAGTCCCACATTTGTCCAGAAAACACTCATACATACCCCTGATTTCCTTTGTAGACTTTGATGGCATTTTTGGAGTCCATTATACTTTAATGCCTTCTGCCGTGTATATACGGGGGTAATGACGCGGAAAGTTATATGTCTTTTGTCGAAGAATTTATTACACAGATAACGCTTTTATGTTGTGTGCCGAAATAACGCTGGCACTCCTAATAAAAGAATTCTCAGTTTCTCCAGGTGAGCCTTGTATCTAGGTAGGGATTTAAATGGAACGGGGAGGAAATAAATTTCATGTTCTGATTCAATTGTTATGCCGGTTTTCCACCAAACGGACTAGTCGAGTTTCTGTTTTGTTCGGTTTTTTTGGAACACGGAACACTGAAAACAGAATTTGAACAAATGCGAGACACTGCTTCCACCAAAAGCAGACAAAATATTGCCGGCGTTTCGTTTTTGCTTCAGCCCCTTTCCACCAAACAAACAGTTTTCAAAACGTTGTAATGACGCGAGTTTCTGTTGTGTTTATTGTGTGTTTGTTTTGTCCGTTTGGTGGAAAACCGGCATTAAGAATAGAAAATAGCAAAATAGAATTTTTATTTAATTAGTGAAAAGGCACATTTGTTGTATGTACCTAACCTACACACAAATCTCGACCGGCGATGGGAAAATTCTTACTTTGTGCCCCCCCCCACATTTTAATAAAAACCTTTGATGTCGGAGCCAAGGGCCGCGCTCGTTAATGGCAGAGGCCCGCCCCTTTGTTTGGGTCCGCGTTGGCGTAGGTCAGCGCCTGCTGCCTTTTGCCGGCGTAACGGACCTGTTTTTGGTTACGGGAAATGGGGCTCCTTCTAAGAAAGGAGCGGATACCTATTAGGGAATCAAATCAAGAAAAAGTCTGGGATTTCGTGATCCCGGGATTTTGAAATGCATTTTTTTTCTAATAGTTACAGTAATGTAGATAAAATATAAAATACACTAAAAAAATCCTTTGTAACAAAGACAAAACTAAACATTTTTCATAAACGGCATAAAATATTTGTAATCTTCATACAAAAGGAAAAAAGGAACTGAACTGATAAAAATATGATTCTAGATTTTTTAAGAAATAGCTCAAAATAACCCTATTCGGAGAATTACAGATGCGCCTTTGGTGAATTATAGGCAGCAAACAGCAAATACTAAATAATCAACTAAAGAAGAGTTTTTGTACATATAGATTGAAATCAAGTGATCTAAAGATGTACCTCTACACTACCTACTTCTTTTGCAGTTTTGCAGATCTCAACAACATAAAAAAGCGAGTGCAAAAAAAGAAGTAGAAAACTTTAAATAACATATACAATTGAGTTAAAGAACGTTTATATATCCCACTAAAATCTCAAAACCATCTTCATGAACAGATATACATCTAATGAAGTTTTTCGGTTAATTTTAGAACCAAATATCCATACAAATGTATCTATCTACTGACAAGATATTGTACCAGATTTCAACAATAACACATCAAGCGCGTTTCCTTGGTTGCAACCTTTATTGTAGCGTTCGCAAAATATTACTTCTCGTCTCTGCACAGGTCAAGAATATATACTCAAATGGAAGACTGGAGACTACTCTAGAATATTCCTGGCCAATGACAGTTCACAAATCATAAAGTTCTAGTAATTTCTAGAAAACCTATAGAAGCTTTACAACTTTACAGGGAAAACAATGAAACCTAAAAGAAAATGGAGCCCTGGGGGGCTCAGGCCAACAAAAATGTAACGGAAAATGCCTCCAAACTAATCATACAAATTATAAAACTGTAAGTCGAATACTGAAACAAAATTTATTTGCCAAATCTTTGAGTACCTAGGTTATAAAACATAACAAACATGTTTATTAAATGCTGATATCACAACTTTAGAGGCATTTTTCGTTACAATATTTTCTACATTACTACTTTCTACTTAATGAATACTAAAATTCTTGTAAAGCATGGTTGAAATAAAAAATCCTTCATACGGAAAAAATTCTAGCCACCGTTTTCTTCAAAAATTATTCAGACTTGGTGTTTCCATATATATTTGCTAATATTTATTGTAGCTGATAAAATCATTAACTATTAAGATAATAAATTTTATTATATCTCTTCATTTTTCATTACAATTAAGTAGATACTCTTCTTTCGCGTTTTTAGAACCCGTTTTAACAAAAATTCGAAATTTCATATTTGAAAAACGAAAAAAAAACACTGCAGTTCCTAGCAAAAAAACTTTTCCTACAAGTTCTCAAGTCCTATTCAAGCCAAGTTTAGTTTCAAGCTACGTTTTAAAAATGGTAAGTACCCTATTGTCTCTTGACACTTTTTCCTATCAATCACAGCTACGTCTGATAATATTGAATTATAATAAGTTTGGATTGTGGTCAATATTTTCTTTGTTGATTTGTTAAATTTCCTATAAGAAATTTTTTTATTATAAAGTTATTATCTACAGATTTGATTTTTATATTTATGTTATTCCTTGGCCCCAACACTAACAGAAAAATGAAAACGTACTTTTTCTTATTAAGTTTGAATCTCGGAAAATGTCTTAAGTATCTTTAGTTTCACTAAAAATTTATAAATTTAAATTAAACAATGTCAAGGAAAAAACGCACAAAACTATATATTGTATTTTAAAGAAAGAATAAGAATAATATCAGTGAACAATAACATGGAAATTACAAAAAGATAAAGCCAGATAACCGTTGCGATTGGCACAAACGAAGAAAGAATCTGACGTTTTGCCCTCAAAACATGTTTTGCCTATTACTGGCGTTATGTGGTTTGATGATTTATTTGTTGTTTCACTTACTCAAGTTTGGCTGCTAATTTGTTCCTCTAAACTACTTCCATACTACTACCACAGATTACCCTAGGGTAAGCTGTGCTACTACTACTATATCAGTTGGATGCCATAAAGTTATTGGCAAAGGCAAAGATGTACAAACCCTAGATATTCAGAAACGTCGTTTCTACAAATAAATTGATAATTGCGAAATGCGCCATCTAGTATCAAGTAGATAAATCATCTGGTTCTAATTCCCGCCAATACGCTTCTCACTTCGGCTTCTCTTCGACTCTCTCTTCTGTCCAGATGCGTGAAGCAACTTCGGGGTATATAGCTAACAAATGGACAACGAAGTGTCGAACCCCCTTAATATATAAAATTGATGTGCTTTGATTGAAAATGACGTTGATATTTTCATGGGGATCCTTTAATACCGAAATCAAATCATAAGTGCTAAGTAAACCGCATACTTTATAGGGCTATATATTGTCGGACATCACGCTTTATGAACCACTGAGGAGCGCAGATAGCCAATAAAATGTTATAAAAGGCCACAGGAAATTTCAGTCACGAACCCTACTGCCGCTCGCACAGAAATAAATTGTTGTCTAACGAGGGTTTTCGTAGCTATGTAACATTGTAAATAATATGTTGTTTATTGGGGAAGGTAGGTATCAGATATAATTTATTGTCTTAACCATTTTATTTCGGCCTAGAACTTTGTAGGCTTGGGAATGAAGCTCCAAATCGTTTCGCTATTACGTTTAATGACTCTCTCAAGCTGAGGTTAGTATCAATAATTTTTATTTATTTAATAAGTATCAAATATGAGTGTTATCACGAGACCGGGAGGGCATCGTATAATTTTTAGTGCCCACCATGAAAACTGGATGATAACAGAACTGCTGCTTCTGATATAATTGTTTTAAGCGTCTCCAAAACTAATCTAAGAAAAACGAAATATCTACCGTAATTTTTCACGTTTCCTTACCAATTTCAGGGAGCATTACTCAAGGGGAAAATATTCGGACGCTGATTAAATTAAAAACTTAATGCTGCAACCGAAATTTAAGTTATCCAATTTCGTAACCGCGGATTTCCACCTGGGACTTGCTTTCGACAACTCGACACGCTTTATCACTGATGACAACTTTTTAAAATAATCTTAAACTACACAAGCTACCAGTTCTTAAAAAAATTGTATTAGCTTGGCTTGTATCACAGACTAACGAGAACGAGTAATACAGACAATAATGTATTAGAATCATTTTTTTAAATACTGGCGATTTTTCTGCAAATTGAAATAAAAAATCCCTTATTTTTCCTGTTGCAAAGCTATTTATATTCTTGGCTTACTTATGTGTGTATTTATGTATGTACCTATGTATGTATGTATGTATGTATGGGTGTATGTATGTATGTATGTATGTATGTATGTATGTATGTATGTATGTATGTATGTATGTATGTATGTATGTATGTATGTATGTATGTATGTATGTATGTATGTATGTATGCATGCATGCATGTATGTATGTATGTATGTATGTATGGGTGTATGTATGTATGTATGTATGTATGTATGTATGTATGTATGTATGTATGTATGTATGTATGTATGTATATATGTATGTATGTATGTATGCATGCATGTATGTATGTATGTATGTATGTATGTAACTTTGTAAACGAATCTGGGCAAATCGATATTCGCCCACTTGTAATTGTCGTAGGTGTCTAAAATTTTGAAAACTTATTCAATTTCGGTGCGACAATACAATACTATAGTACCTACTATTGAGCTTTTACGATGATCGCATTTGTTACCAATACGAATAAAATAAGTTTAGGATTTCAAAATTTGCTTTCAAATAGCTTGTTGCTCGAATTCTAAAGAAAATAATACTTCGGCATAGGTATTTGCGCTACAAGCTCTTTGAAAACAAATTTTGGAAACCTGACCATTTAAAAACGAAAATTTCAAAAAATATGTCAATCATTTTTGATATCGTTCAAACAAATATTGAAATAAATTTTGATATTAAATATATATGTCCAGGTAAATAGCAATATTATGTATTAATTCAATTCAATTCAATTCAACAACAAAAAATTCTACGGTTTCGTATAAAATGAAAACTCAATACTTTCTTTAATGAAAAATTGATTTTGAACAAAAACTGTCCCTTGACGTTTTTTGATATCTGTTCGGGTTTCGCATCTAATTTCATTTTTCGATTAAGTAATTGAACATTCGTATAAAAAAAAAACTTGAAGTCAAATCAAATTATTTTTTAAAAAATGTGGTGTAAACCAGGAATGTTAAAGTCCTGCTACAAAGAACTGACTCGCCCTGTATATTTTCAATATTTATTATTATATTATCAAAATGGGACGATTAATTTAGTTAAATTGACGTGGCCATTAAAAAGACAAACTAATAAACGATATCACACCGCAAATGCATATTTATCAAGGGTTCGATACCAAAATTTATTTCATAATGGCGGCAGAAAATTAACTGTTTAGAAGCCCCGGCGGTGAGAGACAGGAGATTGTGAGGCAATTTGTTGCCAGTTAAATTTCTTGTTAAGAAGATTACTAGCGCTTTAATTATAGGCTGATAAATTTCGTTTTTATACTCGAATTTTAATTTAGTGAAGCCCACCAGGCTCCTAGATTCTAGGAGAATATTGTATTTTGCGTATTTGAGACACTATCGATATGAAAATTCCACATGAGATGAGAGTCTATGTCAATTCCTAAGTATTTGACATGGCTTTTCGACTTTAAAAAAGCGATTTTATGATTGATGCAAGTTTCTATAAACTTAGGTCTGTCGAATTGCCATCGAATGCTAGCATCTGCCTTTAATGAGGATACAGGGTGTATCCACCCACTGACGCCGCCGTTAACGGTTCCCACAGAACAGTTCCAATTTACGACTATTTCGCATCAGCCCAAAATATTCCCGCACGATAACTCGGCCTAAATGAAGGAAGTTCGTTTCGCGAGAGACACGATACGTGCCAGAACGCCCCTCTAACCGTAACTTACCTCGTTCGCCTCGCGGGGGCGTCTCAGGTAATGCCACCCCCACCCCCCTCCCCCGATCGACCTACGGGCGGCGGGCCACTCGTAAATTTGACTTAATGAAAATTCCCGTCTCTAACAAATTGTTATAATATGTGCCATTAAAGTTGCGAATGCCCCGTTACTCAGTCCCGGTTACTGCCGGAGAAGTCGAGATAGATGAACACCTGTATTTGGGAAGAGTTCGAGAGAGAGCAGGGGCGCACCATTCCGGAATTTGAATAAAAATTCTGCCATCAGGCTGATAGAAATGCAAACAACACAACACACTGGTCATGGAGAAGCGAAACAACTAGAAGAAGTTCTGAAAAGAATTTTGTAGGTACCTGTCTTTGCGGCAGAAGAGGAACTATAATAATTGTTTGTCGTACCTATCTCGTCCTCATCGCAGTTCACATTCCCTTCATAATCCCGAATCAAACAGTGGGAAAACCCCATCAGCTACTCCCTTATACCCAGTTTTCCATAACTATGAAAATTTCAGTGGGACCAACCATTTTCCCCCCTCCCATGTCCCAGTGGAGCGACTCTGCCTCCTTGCGCAGCCTTCTGAGACGCTCCCGCATACTTATGTGACACTTGGAGATATCAGCAACCGGAAAATATTTAATTAAGATTCTGCTAATGGCGCCCGAAACGAGTAAGCCGCCTGTCCAGGGAACTGAAAAGCTGCGCGCTTCTGGCGACGTCTATTAGTTTTCTGTTGTCATACCTCGGCTACTTCAAGCCGGATTGATATGGAAATGAGTGGGTTTTGCTTAGAGGAAAATTCGCATTCGAAGAGTATTTGTCGCTAAACGGTTATATAGAACCACAACCTTCTCAACCTTACAAGCCCTTTGCAGGCATGTGGCAACGCCGCAGCGGGACAGTTCAACGGGTCTATGCAGTAAAGACCAGTCTGCATTTTGGCTTAGTTTATCTTTTCTAATAAATGTACAACCCTCTTTTTAATTATAATTAGGTACATTTGTGAACTTTGTTTCAATAATTGGGTACCTAAGTAAGTAGGTACATTTGTTTAACAGACAATAAAAGCAGTAACAAGTAACAAAATATACACACAAGTACAAGTATTTATAATAAGTACGATTCCTGGTGTGGGTAAATACATTTTCGACAAATAATATGGTAAATTTTGGCAAATAGAGGGGACTAAATTTTGTTGTAAGTCGAATTTTTGTGAGAATTTTTCGCAAAGTGCGCGATCAGGCAAATGATCTATCTTCCCTTATGGTTAAATTTTCATAAAAATGCAAATAATCGAACAGAGAACAGCATGTTGTGAAGGAGAGTAATCTCTTCTGATTGAAATGGCAGTTTAGGGTCAATTTACATTCAACCATAGAAGAATTTAGTCGTAGTAAATTCTTCTATGATTCAACTAAATCATCTTTTGACTTTAACATTAGGTAAAGAAACTTTTGCAACAACATTGAATTGTTAAAAAGCTCCTTTAATTTTAAAGGGTACTTTAGTTTGTCTATGCAATTGGCCCTTAATAATTTTATTGTTAAATTTTCGTCCTTTGGAAAGCCCAAAATGAATACAAGTTGACCGCTTGTCGTCAAGCAAAGAAAAGTTCAAGTTATTATTACGATTTGATTTACAGCCAGGTATAAAACTAAGTTCTAGCTTCCCTCGACGGTTCTAGGCATCTTGAGGCTTGAAATAGTAAAGGAACGATTCTTCACTTCGAACTTTTATAGAAATGTTTCACTTTTGCACAAACCAAATAAATTTATAAAAAGCTGTCGCCAGCACTTCGGGCTGTCTGTTTCCACCCAGAGACACACTGCCTCATCGTAGCAATCTGGCGACGATAGCACTACCAGCACCACACAAATTAATTCTGGTAAATTTCTTGTAAAATCAACTGTCAGGCAGTGTCAGGGCACGCGACGTGGACCCGCATCCCTTGTTGCCAGTTTTCTCTACTTCAGGGCTTCTCCTACAGTCGGCTGTGACAGAGCCCTCGAATAACAACAATGCGGTCAGTTGGCATGTTATAACAGAAGCGCAGGTAGAAGACGGTGAGATACAATCGCCAGAGACCATGATTGCAGGAATCATAAAGGTCTACGGTCTTGAATCATCTAAAGCGAAAACTTCAGCCGTAAACAAATCTACCGAGGTTCCGTCTTGGTAAACACTATATGCAGTTGCCGCACCGCAATTGCATAAATTCGACAAAAGCAATCCTGGAGACTGGCTTCCCTTCCCAACTATCATTACGCCGGGGATGTGCGTGGCCGCCGGAACTGGCACCACTAAATTCCCCCAGATGGGCGTCTTGCGAAATAAATCGGCGTAATCAAGGAGGCCACGGGGACGTGCCGAGAGGCCGCCGAGCGTTACCCCGACTTGCAGCCGGATATGATTTTAATGGGGGAGGGGGGGGCGGCCATATCTGTCTTCAGGGGTGGGGGAATGCTTGGGGGGATATTCGTGAGATGACTAACACGAAATAAACGAGATAGACAAGTTATGATAAAGCAGAGGGTGTAAGCGTCGTTTAGGAACTAAATTAATTGTACAGGGTGTTCCTGAGATAAGTGCCAAAATGATTTTACTCATGAACGGCGGAAACATTTTTCTAATATATTTTTTCGAAAACTCAATTTTTAACCAGGTTCTTCCGGATAAAAAAAAGCATTTACTGTCTTCTTAAAAACCAAGAAAAAGTTTTTGGTCATAATTTTCTACACTTTCTGAATGCTACAAATTGTACCTACTCTAAACAAGATTAGAAGATTAGACAGACCTAATAGTCGGAGAGCCAGCGTACATCTTCCAGTGATGATTTAGTTAAGGCCTATTTTTTGCAAGGATGTTGGGGGGGCCATAACCAAGTGTCATCCGCAAGGATTAACCCTGATTCCAGTCATAAGGGGGTGGCAGAACGCCCATTACTGGTAAAAAAAATTGCATCTTTTTATTATTTAGTTAAGGCTGAAATGTTTTCCAGTGCATCTCTGATGGCCCGCAATTATCGATATAATATTTGCAGAACGATTGGCCAGTCATAAGGGGGTGGCAGATCACCCCCAAGATGTCGTGTGAGCAATGAACTTTTTATAATTTAGTTAAGCTTAATTTTTTTAATATGTTGTTATGACAACTATTTCAAGTGTAAATGCCAATTTGCAGAACAAAATGGCGGTATTAACACTCTGGCAGAACGATTCGAATGTTCCGTACGCGCGCCGTACCATCAGTCGCAAAATAACTTGCAATTATAAGGGGTACGAAAAAGTGGTCTGAATGTTTTTTGTAGGAAATTTAATTCTCTACATAATAGACCTCTCAAAATTTTTTCCAACTTCGCTTACTTTCTGAGATATAGTGAAGATAAAAAATAATTTACAAATATTTTTTACATTCAGGCGCGAATATCAATTTTTTTGTGTCACTTGTGGTATCTGATTTTTATAAGGACACTAATTTGAGAACTATATAATTAGTGACTATTGAGCACCCCAAATATGATATATAATATTTTAATTGTATAGTATTATAATAAGTGGAAAACCGATAACCACGAAAACAGTTACAAAAAACGTTTTAAACAAAATCGAAATTATTGAAATTATACAATGTAAATAAATGAAAAATATATACAATAATGTTTGTTGAATCATTAACATACACGAAATAAATACAAATATTTCAAAAAACATCGTAATATCAACTCATAATTATTTTTGCATAAATTCTTTTTTTAAATATCTCAGAAACTAAACGAGATACACTAAGATATCAAAAAACCTTTTTTATTGTAAATTCAATTCCTACACAATTGGCTCTTACTCCAGTGCTCGTATTTTGTATAGTTCTGAAGATATTCGCGCCTGAATGTAAAAAATATATTTTTTTTAAATTAAATTTCAGAAAACATTCAGACCACTTTTTCGTATCTACCCCTTATAATTGCAAGTTATTTTGCGACTGATGGTACGCAATGAAGGCGAGCGTAAGGAACATTTGAATCGTTCTGCCACAGTGTACCTCCATTTTGTTCTGCAAATTGGCATTTACACTTGAAATAGTTGTCATAACAACATATTAAAAAATTAAACTTAACTAAATAATAAAAAATTCATTGCTCACACGACATCTTGGGGGTGATCTGCCACCCCCTTATGACTGGCCAATCGTTCTGCAAATATTATATCGATAATTGCGGGCCATCAGAGGTGCACTGAAAAACATTTCAGCCTTAACTAAATAATAAAAAGATGCATTTTTCTTCACCAGTAAGGGGCGTTCTGCCACCCCCTTATGACTGGAGTCAGGGTTAATCCTCGCGGATGACACTTGGTTATGCCCCCCCCCCCCCAACATCCTTGCAAAAAATAGGCCTTAACTAAATCATCACTGGAACATGTACATACGCTGGCTCTTAGACTATACTTAATACATCCTGAGGTAAATATACCTATACATATAAACTAAAAAATACCCTCGCATATCGCATCGAGAAGGCGGACATGCCGGCAAAAATACCAATGTATCATTTTTCGTAATATTTTTAAAGGATATTCCGGTTTTAGTACAAATTCGTGAGGAGAATGCCGCTAAAATGCACAGGTAGCAGAATCGGGGAGGCAAAACCCATTATTCCGCTCTCTAAACACTGGGATTTCAATGCGAGGAAGACAGAGCACAGCTTGCAGCTTAAAATGATAAAAATATGGGAGGGGAGGAGCGTTGCTGGAATAACCTAACACTTTCTGTCTCTTATAACGGAGAGAAGGCATTATTGCGAAAACAAAAACTGACGGGAGAAATAAATCTTTAAAAGTGAATAATTTATATTTTGATTCTTGTTTTACACACTATAATTTTTACAGGTTGGTTCTTTGATTAATACAAACATTTTAACTGGCGGTAAGTTTAGACTTCTATGAGGTTTCTTTTTGCGTTTTTTAAATTACCAAAATTGACAAAATTGCTATTATACCTACAGTACCATTGCTTCATGTGCGCCTGCCGTGCGATTATTGCCGACGGGCCAGCGGCATTTAAATATACCTACATCAACAAAAGGTCGCGATCACGTCCGTACGTCTATTTATATGTATTTTATGAGAACTCGCAGCTGTTATTGCAAAAATTCGAGATTATATTCGTGTAATACAAAGTATATATATCCTGAATCAAATTAGCCTTGGCTTGATCGCGTATCCATGGAAAACAATTGACAGTTGATAATTTATTTTTCTTACCTGTCATAATTGAAATACCTTCTCTTGACATTTAATATCAATGATGGTAACACGCAATGAAAAAGTTAATATGTTATTAGTCTATGGAGAAACTGAAAAAAAAAAGCTAGAAGAGCCGTTAGAATTTATAGGGAGAAATATCGTGCCTGATCACAAAAGGTTTATTCGATTAGAAAAAAACTTTGAAGAATAGTTCGTAACAATGATGCAACAGTCCAAATGTTACAATATTTTGAAGATTACCCGAGCAACTCAATTACACAAGTTAGTAGATAATTAAATTTGAAGAAGTCGTCCATACAACGAATTATGACAGAAAACAAATATCATGACTTTAAATTATATTACCTAGAAGATTTGGGAGAGGCATACAAAGAAAAAAGCCTTGATTATATTGCTGAAATCATCGTGGCGACCGAGATTGTTGGCAAGCTTTTTTTCAGACATATACTTTGGACAGACGAAAGTCGTTTTGTTAGTAATCTCTTACCTAACCGTAACAAAGAACATTATTTTTTTTGGACTCGGTTTTACCTTTTCGGCCTTATCCATTTACCCAGTGTCGGGGACCATGCCAGCGTTACGTGGTTACATGTCCCCCTTTATTAATTGTCTGGTTTATTTATTTTATTTTTAGTATATATATATATATATATATATATATATATATATATATATATATATAAGAAAAGGTGATAATGGGCAAACACTCAAAGTTAACAAAAAGAAAAAACTAGTAACCGCATACACGTGTTTCATGCTATTTGGCAATCATCAGTACGGTGTAACATTAACCAAATCAAAAGATAGGCATGATTTGGGAAGCAACAAATGAAGTCCAGGCAGGAGCCAACAGCACATTTGCAGCTTCAGTCAGCACATCCCCTATTTTGGGGCTTGTACTAACATCGCCACGGAGGCTGCTAAAGCGACCTGCGTGGAAATCTTCATAACCCAAGATACAATGACAATAAGGATGTAAGATTAGCGAGTGTAAATGTAACAATTACAAGAAAAGGTGATAATGGGCAAACACTCAAAGTTAACAAAAAGAAAAAACTAGTAACCGCATACACGTGTTTCATGCTATTTGGCAATCATCAGTACGGTGTAACATTAACCAAATCAAAAGATAGGCATGATTTGGGAAGCAACAAATGAAGTCCAGGCAGGAGCCAACAGCACATTTGCAGCTTCAGTCAGCACATCCCCTATTTTGGGGCTTGTACTAACATCGCCACGGAGGCTGCTAAAGCGACCTGCGTGGAAATCTTCATAACCCAAGATACAATGACAATAAGGATGTAAGATTAGCGAGTGTAAATGTAACAATTACAAGAAAAGGTGATAATGGGCAAACACTCAAAGTTAACAAAAAGAAAAAACTAGTAACCGCATACACGTGTTTCATGCTATTTGGCAATCATCAGTACGGTGTAACATTAGTACAAGCCCCAAAATAGGGGATGTGCTGACTGAAGCTGCAAATGTGCTGTTGGCTCCTGCCTGGACTTCATTTGTTGCTTCCCAAATCATGCCTATCTTTTGATTTGGTTAATGTTACACCGTACTGATGATTGCCAAATAGCATGAAACACGTGTATGCGGTTACTAGTTTTTTCTTTTTGTTAACTTTGAGTGTTTGCCCATTATCACCTTTTCTTGTAATTGTTACATTTACACTCGCTAATCTTACATCCTTATTGTCATTGTATCTTGGGTTATGAAGATTTCCACGCAGGTCGCTTTAGCAGCCTCCGTGGCGATGTTAGTACAAGCCCCAAAATAGGGGATGTGCTGACTGAAGCTGCAAATGTGCTGTTGGCTCCTGCCTGGACTTCATTTGTTGCTTCCCAAATCATGCCTATCTTTTGATTTGGTTAATGTTACACCGTACTGATGATTGCCAAATAGCATGAAACACGTGTATGCGGTTACTAGTTTTTTCTTTTTGTTAACTTTGAGTGTTTGCCCATTATCACCTTTTCTTGTAATTGTTACATTTACACTCGCTAATCTTACATCCTTATATATATATATATATATATATATATATATATATATATATATATATATATATATATATATATATATATATATTGTCTGGTATTTCTTATCCTAATCTTAACCTAAGGACATATACAAACATAAATACAAACACAACACCCATGGCACATATCGTGGTGGGGCTCGAACCCACAACGTACGGAGTCAAAGCGTGGGTCCAATCGAAAGACCCACTCGTACACCGCCGCCCCAACGAACATTATTGGTCCACTGAAAATCCTCATATTGTCAATCGGAATCAGGGACACTTCGGCATTTAGTTGGGCCATATTTTAACGAATGAGTTTTAACTGGAATAACATACCTCCAATTTTTGCAACAACAGCTGCCAGTTCTCATGGAGCCACTGCAGTTAAGAAGAACCAAATGGTTTTAACACGACGGAGCTCCACCACACAAGGCCAACGTTGTAAAAGAATTTCTAAACGATGGGTTTGGAAACAAATGGATTGAAATAAATGGTCCCATAAAATGGCCAGGAAAGTCGCCACCATTAGATTTCCATTTATGGGGATTTCTGGAAAACATTGTCTACAAAACTCCATCTTAGAATATTGATCATTTAATAGAAAAAAATAGAAGATGCCTGTCGGCAAATAACACCAGATGTGTTAAGAAAGGTCACTAAGAAAGAAGTTAAACGCCGCCTAGACTTATGTTTATTAAAAGAAGGTAGCCACATTGAAAATTATTTATAAGTAAGAACCTACCTAGCATTTATTCTTATATTGTTGGTTTTGTTTTTCGCTAAAATTGTTAGGTTTTTAAATATAATACTTAATAAGTATTTATAATAGTTTTTTTTTAAATTGGCGTTCATACGGTTATATTTTTATAAGCAATAATAAAATTTTAATACTTTTTCCATAATACATCTGTCCGAGCATCTGTCAATTGTTCCTGTCAAAATATACCTTCATAAGTCATGGCTATCTAAAAAAATACCATGGCATCTTTTTCATATTTTTACAAATAACACATATAAATTTCCATTCCAAATGTAAAGAGAAACAGGTATGATGGTCAAGAAACCCACAAGTCAAATTTTTACTGGTTTCTGTTTGCCTATAACCCTGGGGAGTCGAGTTTCGGACACCCTGTACAATAGCTTCAAATTCTATCAGTGCGCAATGCAATGTCAAATTGCGCGTTTGTCTGGCAATGCCGCCCATTGTTAAACTGTCAGCCAACGTTGTGGGTAGGTAGTGCACAAAAAACATTGTTGTGTGTTTTCATTCTCCTCTTGCGCACTCGAGTTTTCAGGTGGATTTTTGGCAGCACAAACTGGCATCAGAGGGACGTCCGCCGCTCGCCTGCCCCTGGACTTCGGGGAATGTAAAATATTAGGTAATAACCCACTTGAACAGGAATCGTTTCATTATTCCCAAATTAAAATTTACGACACCGACTGGTATTAAATCTTATCTCCCACCGTTTAATATGCCGGATTCCTGCTGGATTCTTGCGTTATACGAAAACTATTTTAAAACGAATGTCGACATAGGCCAGACGTTGTCTGGACCTGGAAATTTCGGAAGTTATGTTGGGAAGGTGACAGGTCCTCACAAATTATTAAAATAGCTGGTTACTCTTAAGAAAATACCGGTTTACTCTTAAGGATATATATACAGTGTGTTTCACTTCAAGTCGAGACAATTCATTATTTTTTTACGGGTTGACCGATTTTCAAAACTTTTTTTTAAAAATATAATTCTCCGAGAGATCTTCATTTTGACACTATTTTTTTTCAGATTCGTCTTTTCCATGACCTACTACTCCCAAAAACTGCAAAAGTACATTAGGCATTCCTTTAGGAAAAAAATGAATAGCACAGTCATATTGGCCATACCTGCAAACCACACATACCATATTTCACGGTCATAGCTTATACAGGGAGTTCAGAAATTAGCTTCAAACATGGCAAAAATACGGTTTTTCGTAGTACCCTGTACAAACACCGAAAGATATTTTAAAATTATTTCTTTGCAGTTTGATTAGGGCTCACATAAGCCATCAATTCTCACGATTTCATGGCCCTGCCTTATACAGGGCGTTCGCAATAAAAATACAAAATTCGAAAATAATCCTTTTTTCTCTTGATGTATTTTTTTTAAATTTTTTCTAGTACATTTTTAACTTATACCTATTAAAAAACATAAACAATATTAAATTTTAGAAAGTATTTCTGTTTCATGTAAACATCTTCATCGATTTTTCGATATAATCGCATGCTGTAGAGACATCCAATTGAGTCAATTCAATATTTTCACCAGTCGCTATATGCTTAATATTGCTCTTATTATCATTCCAGATTTGACTATAGGGCTAAACATTTGGCCGTAGTCTTCTACTTTTCTTTGTGAACAACCTTTGATTACCAATCTCGCCTATAGTATTTTTCTATTGATCCATCCGGAATTATCATATACCTAATGCTTTCTTGCCTTCTGGAAGTTTCTGTAAAAGTTATGTTTGTTTTCTTCATGTAAATTCATTTCTTTGTCCATTAGCTTCGATAACCGGTGTTTACAGCTTCTTCATAGTTATTATAGGTTCACTAATTTTTAAAACATTTGCAGTATAGCCTCCAAAACAAATCTTTCAAATTTTGCTGGTTTTGCAATTTTCTACGGTCTCTCAGCTTCATTATTTTCATCTCTTCATGGTCTTTCTCCTGCTAATATTATGACCTTCTGTACCGCCTTTTCCAACTTTTTCATTGTATTCTTCTTCTGGATAACCATCATCTTGCAACCTTCCCTCGCTTTTACATTATTCTTTCATGACAACCATCTAGGTTGTGGTCACCTTACTTTACTTTTCTCAAAGACAAACACAGATAAAGCACAAAAATATGATAATACACACATAAACAAAACTTACATCTATAACACAGCCGACTCTAGGAAAAGTCCTGAAGTTTAGAAAGCTGGCAGCATGGCTTGCGGGTCTGCGCGGCGTGGCCTGTCACTACCTGTTAGTTTATTTTACAAGAAATTTACCAGAATTAATTTGTGTAGTGCGGGTAGTGGTATCTTCGCCAGATTGCTACGACGAGGCAGTGTGTCTCTGGGTGGAAACAGAGTGCCCGAAGTGCTGGCGACAGCTTTTTTTATAAATTTGTTTTGTTTGTAAAAAAGCATTGAATAAGGAATTCGTATCCGAATACCTTAATCAATGAAAAAAGTGAAACATTTCTAAGTGAAGAATCGTGCCTTTACAATTTCAAGCCTCAAGATGCCTAGAACCGCCGAGGAATGCTATAACTTAGTTATATACCTGGCTGTAAGTCAAATCGTAATAATAACTTGAAGTAGCTAGGTTTTCTTTGCTTGACGGCAGGCGGTAGGTAGACTTGTAGCACAGAATAGCCACCGTAGCTATTCTGTGCTTGTAGGTATTCGATTTGGGCTTTCCAAAGGACGAAAATTTAATAATGAAATGATTACGGGCCAATTGCATAGACAAACTAAAGTACCCTTTAAAATTAAAGGAGCTTTCTAACAATCCAAACATTGTTTAATATTGTTGCAAAAGTTTTTTATCTAATTTTAAAGTCAAAATATATTTTAGTTGAATGTAGGTATTGTGAAATTGACCCTAACTGCCATTTCAATGACAAGAGATATTATCCTCCTTCACAACATGCAGTTCTCTGTTCGATTGTTGTTTGTATTTTTATGAAAATTTAACCATAAGGGAAGATATAGATAATAATCATTTGTCTGACAGCGCACTTTGCAAAAAATACTCACAAAAATTCGACTTACAACAAAATGTAGTTCCCTCTATTTGCCCAGATTTACCATATTATTTGTCGAAAATGTACCTATCCACACCAGGAATCGTACTTATTATTACTTATATTAAGTATATTAAGTGTATATTTTATTACTTGTTACTGCTCTTATTGTCTGTTAAACAAACCTACCTATTTACTTAGGTACTCAATTATTGAAACAAAGGTCACAAATGTATTTAATTATAATTAAAAAGAGGGTTGAACATTTATTAGAAAATATAAACTAAGCCAAAGTGCAGACTGCTCTAGACTGCATAGACCCGTTGAAACATCCCGCTGCGGCGTTGCCACATATTTGCACAGGGCTTGTAAAGTTTGTGAAGGTCGTGATCCATAATAAGGGACAACACGAATGACGGATCTGTAGAATGACGCCGTCATTATGACATCGATACAATAAGTCGATCCATTATGACAAAATTTGCCAAAACATGGCGGAACCAAAAAAAATCGGACCACGGCCGGCACCGTCGCAATAACAATGCCCACCAGCTGAAAGCGATGAGTCATCCAAGGGAGGTGAGCCTAAGGCGCCAAATTCAAATTTCAAGGTGTCAACTTGGTAAATTTGGTAAAAAAAAAAACACTTTAAAATGATTGTTTACATATATAGCTCATGGTTTTACAACACGGATAATAATCTACGAGAGTGAAAGTCACATTTTCAAGGGGTTTTGGTGCATTTAGATATCAACTGGTAAAATTTTCGTAAATGCCAATTATTTCTTATTTGCCTGCCTAGATACAACTAAATCCGAATAAATAAAACATGAAACTTACTGCTTTCAAGGTGGTTACGTTTAATCACGTAAAATTGTATAACACTCTCCAACAGTCCAAACCAAAATCCTGGAAAACTGGTAATCTTAAAAAAACTCCAACGTCCCATATTACCAAAAAACACAGTCACAACAAACGTTCTTTAAAACAGGAAAATAGCCAGACAAGTAAACGTAAACAACTTCAAAAAGCAACCTCCCGACCTCCCTGTGATGACGTAGTGACGTTTTGCGTCGCCAGCTGGCAGGCCTTTATCATTGCGACGGTGCCGCCACGGCTGTCGCCACTGTCTTGTATAAAATGCACTGTATCACGTATTTATGTGTTTCCGGAAAACGCATGATGAACCCAAAAAATGTCAGACGTGGCCAGCCGTCATTCAACGAAATAACTCTTTTATTTCTGTACCAGATTAGAGACATTTCGAGATCGTTTGCCTTTATATCCGAATCGATCGGAACACGGCTATTAGGCAAACGGATTGCCCGTTTTTTCGCGCGAAATTTCCGCAGATATCTCAAGGAAATGGGGAATTATGAGTGCCGATAATGACATCGGCTAATATTGGCTGCGCGCCGTCGCCCCCGAAATTGACGGGTAAATACATTAGAACGCTCGGCCCCGGGGGCGGAGACACCCGACTGCCACCGGAAATTGCGACATTTGAATTCAACGTTCGAGGGTGATTTCCGGAGGCGGAGTGGTGACGTGTGCGGGCGCCACGTCACAATGCATACTTTATGGCGGGGAGGGCTGAGACACCCATCGATTAAAGGTCTAATAACGAAGACTATGATAACGACACAACCTTCTCAAGCTTACAAGCCCTGTGCAAACATGTGGCAACGCCGCAGCGGGACGGTTCAACGGGTCTATGCAGTATAGAGCAGTCTGCACTTTCGCTTAGTTTATCTTTTCTAATAGATGTTCAACCATCTTTTTAACTATAATTATATACATTTTTTGTGAACTTTCTTTCAATAATTGGGTACCCTGTTGTCATACCTCGGATACTTCAAGCCGGATTGATATGGAAATGAGTGGGTTTTGCTTAGAGGAAAATTCGCATTCGAAGAGTATTTGTCGCTAAACGGTTATATAGAACCACAACCTTCTCAATCTTACAAGCCCTGTGCAGGCATGTGGCAATGCCGCAGCGGGACGGTTCAACGGGTCTATGCAGTAAAGAGCAGTCTGCATTTTGGCTTAGTTTATCTTTTCTAATAAATGTTCAACCCTCTTTTTAATTATAATTAGATATATTTGTAAACTTTGTTTTAATAATTGGGTACCTAAGTAAGTAGGTACATTTGTTTAACAGACAATAAAAGCAGTAACAAGTAACAAAATATACACACAAGTACAAGTATTTATAATAAGTACGATTCCTGGTGTGGATAAATACATTTTCGACAAATAATATGGTAAATTTTGGGCAAATAGAGGGGACTAAATTTTGCTGTATGTCGAATTTTTGTGAGAATTTTTCCCAAAGTGCGCGATCAGGCAAATGATCTATCTTTCCTCATGGTTAAATTTTTATATTCATACAAACAACACGAGAACAAAGAACTGCATGTTGTGAAGGAGAATAATATCTCTTTCGATTGAAATGGTAGTTAGGGTCAATTTCACTCAACTAAATTATTAAAGAAACTTTTGCGAAAATACTAAGCAAAGTTGGATTGTTAGAAAGCTCCTTTAATTTCAAAGGGTACTTTAGTTTGCCTATGCAATTGGCCCTTAATCATTATATTCTTAAAGTTTCGTCCTTTGGAAAGCCCAAAACGAATACAAGTTGACCGCGTGCCGTCAAGCAAAGAAAACCTAGCTACTTCAAGTTATTATTACGATTTGACTTACAGCCGCAGGTATATAACTAAGTTCTAGCTTCCCTCGACGGTTCTAGGCATCTTGAGGCGTGAAATTGTAAAGGAACGATTCTTCACTTCGAACTTTTTATCGAAATGTTTCACTTTTGCACAAACAAAACAAATTTATAAAAAAGCTGTCGCCAGCACTTCGGGCTGTCTGTTTCCACCCAGAGGCACACTGCCTCGTCGTAGCAATCTGGCGACGATAGCACTACGCACCCGCACTACACATATTAATTCTGGTAAATTTCTTGTAAAATCAACTGTCAGGCAGTCAGGGCACGCGACGTGGACCCGCATCCCTTCTTGCCAGTTTTCTCTACTTCAAGGCTTCTCCTCGAGTCGGCTGTGATAACGAGGATAGATATTTATTACAATTGGCATTATGGTGTATTTTGATGCGTTTTAAAGCTATTTTGCAATTAATTGAACGCCAGGCTTTTTTACTAGCGCGCTAGGACCACAACATTGCAGGTTAGAAGGGCTAAAATTAATTTAGTTTTGAAAGTAGGTATGTGAAACAGTAAAACAGGTTTTTAGGCGTGCGAACAACATTTTTCCACTGAGGGTGAGGATATCGATGAAAGGAGTACCTTAGGATTATGTACCTTGTGGAATCGACCGGGCAAACTTTAATCGGCTAAGTTGCGGAAGCACTCTCGCTTGGTCAAAGTTAGGTTTCTATTTGATAGTTCTTATTTGTAAGTAAATGGATTATTATCTTTTTAGAAATAAGTGGGCCAATCTGCTGGCAGTATACGGTACATAGTACTGCATCTAAAAACATATAATTCATCTCCTTACAAATAAGAACTAGCAAATAAAAACATTACTGTGACCAAGCGAGGATGCTTCGCAACCTAGCCGATTAAGTTTGCCTGGTCGATTCCACGAAGTACGTAATCCTGAAGGTACTTCTTTCATCAATATTCTCACCCTCAGTGGGAAAATGTTGTTCGCACGCCTAAAAACGTTTCACTGTTTCACATACCTACTTTCAATACTAAATTAATTTTAGCCCTTCTAACCTGTAATGTTGTGGACTTAGTGCTCTTGTAAAGAAACCTGGCGTTTAATTAATTGCAAAATAGCTTTAAAACGCACCCAAATTCACTAAAATATCCCGGAAAATTCAAAGGGACGTAGGTAAACGGCATACGTAAACATCGTGCGAGTTATGTCATTTTATTTACATATGTGTCAAATTTTACATGTTTCATTTACATTTTTTGAAAATAAATTTAGGCCAGGGTAGAGTTCCTCCAGGAACCCCAGGTCAGGATAGATAATCTTTTAGAACAAAAAAATCTAGAACAGCATGACATCCATTGGAAAGGAAGAAAATATAGCAAAAATAACAGAAAAAATAATTTAAGGGCGATTTGAGGTACAGGGGTTGTAGGGGGTGATCTTTTAGGGGTGGAAAATATGGTTTATCACGATTTCCGGCAAAACTGCAACTCCTATCAAAAAAAGTTAAATGGCAAAGTTGTAGGTAATAAAAAGATCTACAACTTTTGTATTTACACTTTTTTCACATAACTTCAAAATATCCGCGAAAAATCGAAATAACCGATTTTTTGGTTTTTAATTTTTATCTCCCACAAAAAAAAAAAATCCACGAAATTTGGTGGAAACTTACCTTCTTATGTCCCGAATACGCTGTAATTTTTTCGAATCAAAATATTTATTTTTACCCCTTTTTTTGATTTTAAACCGAAAAAGTAACCTCATTTTCAATCGAAAATGCCCAGGTCAAAAAAGCTGCTTTTTAAAAAAAGTCGGTTCGTTTTTTGTTCGTTGATACCTCTACTATCTGATTGTGTAGAAAATATATACATCACTATGGAAAATTTTCTCAGAAAATGCAAAAAAACGAAAAAACTCGATTTTGAAAAAAAATTTTAATCATTGTTTAAAATTTTGCGCTATTTATTGAAATTTACACTTTAATTAGGTACTTGAAAAATTTTAAATTCTATGATTCTATCGATATACAATGTGTCCCGGATAAGAATGAACAGCATGGGGATCTTGCAAACGGTTAAATGGGAAACAAGTTGCGCAATTTTGAGTTCAATAAAATGGTACAAACAGATTTCTAATATCTCTTTTCGTTTTTGAGTTATCTTGAAAAAAGTGAAATTTTGCATTTTCGATTTTATTTTTTTCTGAAGTTGTTATATCACAGATAGGGAAAAAAGAAAAACACTTTCTTATGGCACTTTTTAACATTTCGTTTTTTTGAGAAACCATCTTCTACTTTATTTTTTTAAATACGGACCTGGATTTTTTTGCAGATTTTGAAAACACTTTTTATTCCAAATACCATGATGTATGACAAGAAACATTTTTAAAATATTTTGAGACAATTATATAATATTTCGTGTCATTCATCATGGTATTTGGAATGAAAAGTGTTTTTAAAATCTGCAAAAAAATCCAGGTCCGTATTTAAAAAAAAAATAAAGTTGAAGATGGTTCCTAAAAAAACGAAATGTTGTAGAACAAATCTAAAAACCCACCTTAAAGACCGTTAAAAGGTGCCATAAGAAAGTGTTTTTTTCCTATCTGTGATAACAACTTCAGAAAAAAATAAAATCGAAAATGAAAAATTTCACTTTTTTCGAAATAACTCAAAAACTATATGTGATAACAACTTCAGAAAAAAATAAAATCGAAAATGAAAAATTTCACTTTTTTCAAAACAACTCAAAAACGAAAAGAGATATTAGAAATCTGTTTGTGCCATTTTATTGACCTAAAAATTGCGCAACTTTTTCCCCATTTAACCGTTGCAAGATCCCCATGCTGTTCATTCTTATCCGGGACACATTGTATATCGATTTGCAATTTCTTGGTTTATCAATATAACATAGAATCTTAAATTTTTCGAGTACCTAATTAGAGTGTAAATTTCAATAAATAGCGCAAAATTTTAAACAACGATTAAAAATTTTTTTTCGAAATCAAGTTTTTTTGTTTTTTCGCATTCTCTGAGAAAATTTTCCATAGTGATGTATATTTTTTTACACCATCAGAAATTAGAGCTTTCAATGAACAAAAAGCGAACCGACTTTTTTTTAAAAAGCAGCTTTTTTGACGTGGGCATTTTCGATTGAAAATGAGGTTAATTTTTCGGTTTAAAATCAAAAAACGGGATAAAAATAAATATTTTGATTCAAAAAATTACAGCGCATTCGGGACATAAGAAGGTAAGTTTCCACTAAATTTTGTGGATTTTTTTTTGTGGGAGATAAAAATTAAAACCCAAAAAATCGGTTATTTCGATTTTTCGCGGATGTTTTGAGGTTATGTGAAAAAAGTGTAAATACAAAAGTTATAGTTCTTTTTAGAACCTACAACTTTGCCATTTAACTTTTTTCGGTAAAAGTTGCATTTTTGCCGGAAATCGTGATAAACCGTTTTCCACCCCTAAAAGATCACCCCCTACAAGCCCCGTACCTCAAATCGCCCTTAAATTACTTTTCCTGTTATTTTTGCTATATTTTCGTCCTTTTCCAATGGGTTTCATCCTGTTCTAATTTTTTTTTTCACTTTTTGCCATTTTCAAAATCTTAGGCCCTGGCCTAGAAAAACGTTGTGTTGTATCTACATGGTGGTCCTTAAACAACCTCCTCATCCAAAATAAGTGCACTTGCGCATCTTCCAATGTAAATAACGGTTAGTCGACTGGGCAGTAAACGCGACACTTGAAAGCCTGTTGACGGTCTAAAAAGCGAAGCTCGGCGGAAAAAATTATCATATTCCGTTTTCTCATAACCGCCTGTCCCCTTTCATCGCAATTTCTTCACAAACATATTTACCTCAACACAAATTCCCTAATATCCGCCTAATGATTGGCAATTTTCCGTCGACATTTTTTAACGGCGCACCGATACGGCGTCTGGAGAATGGGCCGGAGGGCAATCAGCCGGGGTAGCTAATGAATGCTTCGACAAATTATTAAGGGATCCGGACAAATCGCCGGCGATCAGCGTAGGCCGTGGGCCGCCTTAAAACCGACACAAAAGGGCGCCATCAGGGGAGATAATGCGCCCTGAGGGTGGCCCACCCTAAGGTTGCCTTGTGGAAACGTTACCGGTAACGACGGCGCCGTTATTTGACAATTCGACATTTTCCACCTGCTGTTAAATTTTTCTACATCATATCTGAATCACCCTGTATATGTATAACAATATAATAAACTATACAGGGTGTTAGTAAATAAGTGCGACAACTTTAAGGGGTGATTCTACATGCAAAAATAATGACAGTTTGCCATATAAACGTAGGTCCGCAAATGCTTCGTTTCCGATATACAGGGAGTCAAAGTTTAAAAAAAAATGCTAATTTATTTATTGCGCTGAAACGGATTAAGGTATTCAAATGAAATTTGGTGGGTTTTAAGAGGCATTTTTAAGCGCATTTTTTGACACCCGATTAAAAATTTTATGTTAATCAGTGGCGTGCATAGGGGTAATGGCCTCGATATTTTTAAGAAAATAAATTATACGCCACTGAGATAATTTAAAATAAAAATTATTTTTAAAATACTCGTTTAATTAGTGACAAAAAAGCTCTCCTACCTTTTTTTCACAGGGGCCGCCATTTTTATGCAAAAAAATAAAACAACATAACGCGTACTTTTAATTTCTATTACAACAATATTAAAAACCTATCCTATACAGCAACAATAAATCAAAACAACAAATGAAAATAAAAATATCTCGAATAAAACATTTTTAGTTAGTTGCGCATAGCTATAACAATAAATAAATTATCTTTTTTTTTAACTTTGACTCCCTGTACATCGGAAACGAAGCATTTGCGGACCTACGTTTATATAGCAAACTGTCATTATTTTTTCATGTAGAATCATCCCTTAAAGTTTGTCGCACTTATTTACTAACACCCTGTATATGAAACAGCTCATTTAAACCCTCTAAATGAGGGATAGTTTCTAGAACTATAATATATTATTAATACTAATACCTCAGAATTCCAAGACGTTACAATTTATGTGCTTTAATTTGTTTTCGTTCTCTCGTTTCAAAATTAAAGTTTGAAAGTTGGAGTACCGGAATTTTTTGTGAACGATTTCAACCTCAGAGAAATAACCATAAGGATAGAATTAAATGAAGACACACCTCCCGTAACATTAAATTAACATTAACAATAAATATAGCTATTAATCCCTTTTATCTGACAATTTTAACCTAAAACTAAATTGCACTGTAATTATAGTATGCTAAAATTATAAATCGTCAACAGATTCAATCTCTCTGCATTGTTTGTGTTGTTTACCCTAGTGTGTCATTTTCTATGATTGTTTACTTGTGTATTTTTCGTCTTTTCAAGTGTTTTTATACTTATAACTATTTATTATTATTTAGGATAGTGTGTGGTGAGAAAGTGTGTGGTGTGTGGTCAAATTGATATTTCTCAGGGCATAATCTATCACAGGTAAACTTTGTACACATGTTTAATCCATTACAGCATCCAGTTCAGACTTCAAGTCAGAAATGAGTTACATTATTCAAAAAATTTTAAATTTGTGTTTGCGGAGTCCTACAACTTCCTTGACATGAAACGTCTGTATACGAGTTGTTTTGAATTTGATGGGAGAAATCATTATGAATAGTGGAGTGTAAAACATAGACTTATAAATATTAGAGGAAGAGACCCAAATTTGAGATAAACGCCTAATTTGAGATAGCTACTTATGGATGATTTTTTTTAGGTCTACCACCGCGATTTTTTCCCTCATTTTGCGGCCTACAAAAAAACGTAAGAAACAAAAATGTGGCAATTTTGGACAGCTAAGTGGTTCTGCAAAAGAAATCGGCACCCATGGCCAACTTGTCGCGCAATATTAAAAAAACCTCAAAGTGAGCAAAACTATTAATGGCCGTGGAATGTTTATTTTATGAGACAGAGGAAAACTTTTATATTGAAAATTGATGGCACTGAGAGGCTTTATCCACCCAGGTACTCAGATAGTTTCAGCAAATTACACAGGGTCTTCGGCCCTCTTGAGACCATGAAAATTTTTGTCGATTTTAGTTTTTTTAGTACACCGCGAAAAGTTGGGTATGGAGGCCCATTCATTTTTAATGTCGCCTCGCTGACCAAAATTGCCATATTTTGTTTTCTTACATATTTTCTGTGCGGCCCAAAATAAACGAGAAAATCGCTTAATAAGAAATAAACAAAAAAAATTCATAGCCTCAAGAGAGCCGAAGACCCTGTGTAATTTGCTGAAACTATCTGAGCACCTGGGTGGATAAAGCTTCTCAGTGCCATCAATTTTCAATATAAAAGTTTTCCTGTCTCTTAAAATAAACATTCCACGGCCATTAAAAGTTTTGCTCAATTTGAAGATTTTTTAATATTGCGCGACAAGTTGGCCATGGATGCCGATTTCTTTTGCAGCACCACTTAGCTGTCCATAATTGCCACATTTTTGTTTCTTAAGTTTTTTTTGTAGGCCGCAAAATGAGCGAAAAAATCGCGGTGGTAGAGATAAAAAAATCATCCTGTATTAACGGGCCATCTAACAGAAATAGCCTAGACTAATTAAAATAAACTGCGCTGTAGTGTTTAAGTGATAGCTGAGTGCTTCAGTTCGTTTGTTTCTGCACAAAAGTACGTTTGGTGTGATTTGACTGATAAAAAACTTGTGTAAATAAACCGGCATTTACAGTCAAGGTAAGTTGTAAAAAATTGTATGTGTCGTAGTAGTTAGTATATTGAAATCTGGCATTATTTTTTCATAACTAACCTAAAATACTGTTGTCAAATTTTTATACTGAAAATTCCTAATTTGAGATACCAAATGGGTTCTGTAATTGGGACTATCTCAAATTAGGCGTCCAAACAATATTTTCATTTTTTTTTTATTACAGATGCCAAAGAAACACAAGAAATGGGGCTCTTATGCTATGGTAGAAGCTGTAAAGGCAGTGCGTAATTGGGATGTCAGTTTGTCTCAAATTAGTCAGCCGGTCTCAAATTAGGCAACCTTTTATTTTATGGGGGCAATTAACAAAAAAAGTTTAAGTTCAATAATTTGTCTAGGTTGCTATTTTAATGTATTTTCTTTGCATCACTGCTTTGTCAACACACTAAGCAAGTATTCTAATATCATAATAATAAAAATTTGTTTAACGGCGAATTTTATTTCGAATTTACAAAAAAAAGTGGCCCAAATTTGGGTCTCTTCCCCTATATTTAAACGCACTTTTCGTCACTATTTTGTTACACAAAATTAATATGTATGCGGTATCTTTTGACAAATCTGGCCTTTCCTTACTTAAATTCCAGGCCTATACCTACTCAAAGTAACCGTAAACTCGTTGCCTAGGAGTGCCATTTAGAGATTACAAATGTATGACATAGAGTGCTGAAAATTAGGTCACTCCATTTTATGTCTATTTAAGGTGATTTGCTAATGTGCAATTTAGGCAAATGCGACAACTATAATAGCAGGGTCTAAAATTACTTTGATTCTACTTTTTTTTTTATTAAAGAGACATTTTTTATATCTTATTTTATACAAAGTAAATTAGGACGATCAAACTAATGCATGTTTCTGCGTTTAAACTAGCGTGGACTAGATCCATATAATGTGTTTATTTACCTGAGTTTTTGCCAGAGAAGATGTAAAAAAAATCACTAGTCCCATTTTCATTGTCAGCTCAAATTAAGCAGCGCATAAAAAAAATTGCTTGTGAGCGGTAAAGACATTCATGAGAAGCCAACACTCTCCGGCTCTCTATGCGACACCTACGATCTCTTTGTTGCGCTCACAGGGCAGGCCAGGGACGGTCTCTCCTGAAACATCCGAACATCTGTTCCAATCTCTCGCGCGCTCGCGATATGATTTACTGCCTACTTGATTACAATTTGATGATTGTTCCCGGGCCCGGCCGCCTATTCTTCTCTCTTAAACGTTTTACAGCGCCCCCCCCCCCGAAATTTCTCTCCGGGCAGCCGGGAACTCCCCGGAGTTGGGAGCGGAGAAGTCGCATTAAAACTCCGGTTAATTTCGCGGGCCGCCCAATCCGTTCTTGGCTGACATTTATGGCGCCATTCCGGACTTTGATAACAGTCGAATAATGAAAATCATCTCCGAATGTAGTTGATGCTGCAGTGGAACCAGGTGAACAAAAAAAAATCAAAACGAAGCAAAAACTGGTTACGACCCGTATAATACTATGGTTTTGACAAACACCAATTGGGTTACAAAGAGGAAAACTTATTTTATCTTTAAGTATTTGAAAAAATGATAGGAACAATAGGGACTCTTTAAAATAAGGGCACCCAGCATGTCACAATCTATCACAAAGAGAAGCCTTGAAGGGAAGTTTGTTTTCTGTCGACTCCAAGGAGACCACAAGGGGGCTGGTACAAGGTTATGTTATATGTTAGTGTCCAACTGCCATCAGGTTTTATGTGACATGCCAGTGCCATAGATTCTAAAGATGGCAAAATATTTCCCATCATAATTCACAATTTTTAAGTTTTCTAACTTCCAGATTCTCAGATTTGTCAATTAAAGGTAATGCGGCCTGTAGTAGTCCCAATAATTGCAACCAGATTTTTCCTGTATCACCTTTAGTAATCCTACAATTCCCATTACCCTTGTTTATGGAATCCCTAGTTAGCCAATGTGTGACAGAGTCATAAGGATACGAAAGCAATATTGGATATAAGCAACAGATGGCGCCAAAAATTAAAGTGGCCCAGTCATTGTCTTCTAATTTTCTACTATTAAAATCTACAAAAAAAACAGCTGGCTAACTTTATTTTTTGCTAAATCTGTCCCCTGTATCTACTATATTTCTGTCATGTCCATATGTCAGTGTCAGACATTGGGTAACTAGAGTATCCATAAACAAGGGTTGCTGGAAGTCAATTTCAACTATAAAATCAATTTGTTTAATTTGACAATTTCCATATTCTGCACTTGTAGACACAACATTGTCAAGTCTAATTTTTAGAAATCATGGAAACCATTATTAATTTTTACCAACGATCAAAGTACCTGTTATATTCATAGATTCTTCAATAAAATATCATACTTGGCATCACTGATTAGAGATTTTTTTTATTTTGCAAACAATGTTTTTCGCGATAATTTTTTTTTACCGACTCCCCTATACAAAATCAGAGTACACCGTCGAATTCCCCTTAATTTTCGCTACCATATCATTTTTTGAATGACGATTTTATGTTAACCTATCTCCTCGTAACGCACTTTTTCCGCTTGGATGGGCCACACTGTACATTAATAATTTTTCCGATTAGAATAAAAATGTATTACCGGCGAATTCAGAATTTCAGGGTACATCTACTTTGATATTTTTGGTCAATTTAGTCTTCAGTTAATGACAATTCCTAGAAATTTAAATTCCTGCCTTGGAAAATGCTATTGTCGTATGTAATATCACACGTGCTGGAAATTTAATCGATAATTTTTTCGAAAGCACTATTTTGCCTAGGAAGATCACGAGTATAAATTGGTCTTTTATTTTCTGCTAAAATCTCTGAAAATAAAATCCCAATTTGTACGAGTGGTTTTGCTAATGGGCAAAATAGGGCTTGAGAATAAAATTATCTAGAAAAATTTGTGAAACACACAAACTTTAAGAAGTAGGTACGTGTTTGTATCCAACAGATTCGCGGTTGCTAAGCAACGAAGTGATAATTTGCACAAGTGCAATTACCGCGATTATTTCCCTCATACTGCTTGCATCCAATAAGGTAGCTCCTTCCATAAAAATCCAACCAATGATATGCCTCTGCTAGCGATAATTTGCACTAGTGCAATTACCGGTAATTGCACTAGTGCAAATTATCACCTCGTTGCTTAGCAACCGCGAATCTGTTGGATACAAACACGTACCTACTTCTTAAAGTTTGTGTGTTCCACACTGTTCTAAATTATGCAGCTTATAAATTATGTTGCGGTACTATTAAGCATTGTATCAATGAATTTATATAACTTTTACATTGCTAAATTCTTGTTATTTAGACCTCCGCCTCCGTTTAAATTTATGACACATTAAGAAAATAAACCAACGCCGGCGGGGTTTACGTATAACCGCATTTGCCTTGGATACCCAAGCGTCATATGTTTGTTTACTCGAACGGTACAGTCGAAGCTGTCAATAAACTCGTTCAAAATGAGTCGTTTTGGAAATGTAAACATAGAAAAAATTAATACAGAAATTATTAAATTGTATTCGTGAAATTATCTCGATAAATACCACTCGTGCCGGAAATTTTTCTAGATAATTTTACTCTCAAGCCCTATTTTGCCCATTTGCAAAACCACTCGTACAAATTGGGCTTTTATTTTCAGAGATAAAATCCCGAGAGCGAAGCTCGAGAGCGAAGCTCGAGGGATTTTATCAGAAAATAAAAGCCCAATTTATACTCGTGATCTTTCTAGGCAAAATAGCGCTTTCGAAAAAATTATCGATAAAATTTCCGGCACTAGTGATATTACATACGATAATTTGCACAAGTGCAATTATCGCTAGCAGAGGCATATGATTGGTTGGATTTTTATGGAAGGAGCTACCTTATTGGATGCAAGCAGTATGAGGGAAATAATCACTTTAAAACTATTATGTTTAATGCAAAAGTGAAGTACCGTTTACAATATAAATTTATTCATGTTAAATTTTCCAGTACTAAATTGACCCCAAAATAATCCATCGTTGCCAGCATATTTAATTGTAAGTACCACCATATGTGTGTTTGTTTGACTCTGGTATAAGTACAGAAAAATTGTCTAAATAAATATATTGTGTCTACCTGTTCAAACATATCATTTTTAATTAAAAAAAATATATATATAGGCACTAACATGACAAATATTTTTCAACACATACAAATTTCCGCTACTCATTTTATGCCTAAGTACGCTGATTCAAAAAGCGCGTTATGGGCCATTGACGACCGCCGCGTCAATCCATCACATTTTGTCCCTTTAAAAAATGGCTGCGGACCTAGAGGGCATATTTCATTGCTTAATCGGAAGTAATCTGCACTACATTCGTTTTGAAATATGGATTTTGCGCTGGCAGCCAAATTCCCAAATCGCGGACGGTAAACAGAGATCCACGGCGCGCGCGTGCAACGCGGGGCGGGTCACCTAATTGGGCATTTCTAGTCAATCTGCGTTAGAAATGGCTTTTTTTTTTTCATATGGCCGTCCCGCATCGATGCGATTTTGATTGAAAAATACGGGAAAATGGACGATTGAATTCGAAAATTATTTGCACGGAATCGAAAACTTTTGACTAGCGGAATCCTATGCACAGATGAGCACAATAAATGGCGTATCGACGTATAGTGTGTTTATTTGAATACTTTCCAAAGTGAGGCCTATTCTTTCCTCATTCTAATGGTATCCGTGATGACAATGTATGCCATTTTATTGGAGAATCTATGAATATAACAAATACTTTGATTGTTAGTAAAATTTAATAATGATTTCCATGATTTCTAAAAATTAGACTAGACAATGCTATGTATAAAAGTGTAGAATGTGGCAACTATCAAACGAAAGAAATTTATTTTATAGTTGAAATTGATTTCCAGCTATTATTTCCACGAATTTAAGTAATAAGTATGGTAAGTCAGTAGTGCCGATTTTGCTTATTTAAGAATTTGTCGCTATTGCACCTTGTTACCAGGTTCCTCAATCCATTTGTAATATGTATACTTGAACTTTCTTCCCTTGTTGAATGTATCTACCCAAAGAACTTTCACAGGTTTCGGGATGGACTAATAAGATTAGGTAATGATGTAGTTTTTCTCGGTGGTCATTATAAAATTTTTGTAATTTTATTTCTCTCCCAAGGTACCTCACAAACTTTAAATAAACTTGTGGTCGTAGATAAAAACTCTTTAAAAAAAGACCTGACTGAAGCTACCTGCTTTATAATTTAAAATTTTCGAAATACGATTTTTGTTTACTTATACGTAATGCCCACGTAATAGGAATTGTAGGATTACTAAAGGTGATACAGGAAAAATCTGGTTGCAATTATTGGGACTACTACAGGCGCCAGCATTACCTTTAATTGACACATCTGAGTATCTGGAAGTTAGAAAAGTTAAAAATTATGTCTTGTATGCGAAAATATGGCGCCTAAATCTGTAATTATCAGACGGTCTATATATGTTCAGGGGTAATATAGCAAGTGGTGTACCTATTATCGATAATATCTTTCATTAATTTTACAAATTTTATTCCCAAAGCTGAAAATACCACGACTACGCAGCAGGAGTGGTATTTTCTTGGCATTGGGATTATCATGAGTTAATAAATTAACAGAAGGTATTATCTGGGATTAGGTATATCACGAGTTGTATTTAGGAAGACAATTTAACCATAATTTAACAACCAAACTTCTTAGGAATGAATTAACTACAAAAATTGTAAATATTTCGCCTTTTCAAAAATGTAGTTTAAAAAATAAAAAAAGTAGCCACAATCGGGATTTGAACCAGGGACATTTCGCACCCAAAGCGAGAATTATGTCCCTAGACTATTGAGCTACTATGTAAATTTTACGTAACTAGCCGCATTTAAATTTAAGGTGGGTTTATGCAAGGCAATTTAACGTAATTTAACATTAACGTAACGTAAGAGAGAAGTTAAAATATAAGTTATTCAATGGGAATGTTTATGCAGCTTAATTTAACGTAACGTTTGCGCATGCGTAATTTCATTGCCAACAGTAAGAAACAAACTCACAACTAGTGAGAACAGGGACCCCCTGGATGTTGAAATAGAGGATTAATAGAAAATTCGATTTCGACATTTCCCTTGTTTTTGCGTAGAATTGAATTATTAAATAATACTTGCATAAACATTATCCTAATTTTGTACGTTACGTTAATATTAAATTACGTTAAATTGTCTTGCATAAGCCCGCCTTTAATTATCATACTTAAAAAATGAAGTCCATTTGACAGCTGTCATTTAGGATGAGCCTTCGGTTCTGAATATATTTTTTGTTCTAATAGATATTTAACGATGAATGTGTTAACTGCAAGTGTATCTTCTAATATTGGTTCAGCGTAACTACAGCGTAGATAACTAAGTTAGCTATAGTGGTATTATTGCTGAAATCATCACCTGATTGGTTAATATTTCGAAAATTATGTCATTTCATTGGTTCACATTGGCAGGCGTTAAATTCTCTGTGATATTTATATTATTCCTAACTGATGGTCCTAACTTTAGGATATAAAGGGTGTTTTTTTTAGAGGCGGAGAACTTTAAGTTGGCAACACTGTTTCCTGCGACAGCCGATTTGACAGTTCTTGTTTTTTTTTAATCAGTTTGGTTTGGCAATTTATCATGAATAGACTGACGCCGGAGCAACGTTTACAAATTGTTCAAAATTATTCTGAAAAAAATGGTTCAATTCGAGAAATACATTGGGCATTACGTGAGTTTTATGGTGCTCATAATCGTCCTTCCAAGCGATTAAATCGAGAAACTATGGATCGTTTTCGCAATACGTTTACTCTAAACCTAAACGATAATACGCATCCCGTAAGACGTCACACAGTGCGCACAAAACAAGCGATTGCAAGCGGTACTGAGACATGATCACTAACTTTTTCATGCCTCAATTGGAAGGCAGTAATGTTGCAGACATGTGGTTTCAGCAGGACGGGGCCACATGCCACACAGCGAGCGATAAAATTAATTTACTGACAGAAATTTTTGACCTACGAAATTGGCCTCCTTAACTGACCACCTCGTTCGTGCGATTTGACGCCATTAGATTATTTTCTTTGGAGATATGTAAAGTCACATGTCTACGCCGATAAACCAGAAACAACTCAGCACTGGAAAGCCAATATTCGACGCGTTATTGCCGAAATACAGCCTGATTTACAGCTAAGAGCGTGTGAAAATTGGACCTCCAGATTATCATCCAGAATCATATTCAAACATTAATGCCAAAGAATTATCTTTCAAATAAAGATAATTTCATGGATATTAAAAACATTTTTGTATGGTTTATTTCAATTTAAAGTTCTCCGCCTCTGAAAAAAACACCCTTTACCTACTCAACTTTTCCTCAGTTTGAGGACATGTCGGCATAAACGGCAACACCGAATAGTGGTATTAGATGGTATGGGGGAAAGCTTGTGCGCACGCACGCCGTCTCCGTCACCGTACCGCCGCGCCGAAGCCGACGCGCTAGTCGAAGATCGTCCGTCCGATTATTATGGGATTTAACAGCTGATTGATATCGATCCGCGTCCGCCTGTAATTTTTGGGAGCGCCAGCTTCAACAAGCAATTTATTATTATACAGAATGCCTTACGTGTGGCTATTCTGTGGTATAACAATTCTGTTTCCAAAACGTGGACGCGTATGCAAACGTCGCGTCTTGCTAACCGATATTGTTCCGTTGCTTCGTCGGAAGTGAACCTGCTTCTGTACATTTTTCCAGATCCGTTCGCCATTTTTTGGACCAGCAGTGATGTCCAAACCTGTTGCAATTGCCGCTACGAATTTGCAGTGAAATAACAAGTGATTTTTTCATATTTCCGTTAAGAAATGCAGTGTTAAACGTTCGCGGCCTTCGTATGAAAACAGTGCTAGATAGGTTCCTACTAGGTACCCCAATTACGCGCGAGGATAAAAGAAGCAGCTTCAAGGGTTCGCGAAAATTCGGGTTTTATTAGACGCATACGGTATGGATCTAATTGTACAATCCACCTAGTCGAGTCCCCGTTGGAATAAATCAGCTGAGGGAAACCGAGACGTCCCTAATATTTGGCATCGCGCCGCTTTAAGTGTGCAGTGAAAAAAAAACAAGTGTTTTGTTCGTATTTCCGTAAAAAGAGACTACGAAGTGTTATACCTTCGCGACCATCGTATAAAAACAGTGCCACTAGTTAGGTAGGTACTTAGTGCTTTATGTGATTTTGTGAAGATTTTTGGAAAGTATCTAAACACAAGAAAATAGTAAAAATAATCGATGCATCTCAAAGGTAGGCTTTTTCATGCTATTCGTCGAGCTATTCGCTAAAAGAACCTTTAAGGAGTTGTCCAAAAATTATTTATTTATTTATTTAATCTCCACATACACCAAATGATACATGGTTGCGTCAATATTCTTCAAATACTGCGAAAAATCCTCGGAAAAAGCGATTCGACTGGCAACCAGTTACCTAGTGCTTCTTGTGATTTTCGAGAGGATTTTTGGATAACATAAGAAAGGAGTACGACACCCGCAAGGAAAATCATCCAGGCATCCGAAAGGTAGTTTTTTTGCATGCTATTCGCTAAAAGAACCATTAAAGATTTGTTCAAAAATTAGTTGAAAGACTATTCCTGAAATACTGTGAAAGAGCTATACGTCTGACAACGCTGCACGGCGGAATTGGGGGGGATCCGGCGGAACCGGCCTCAGTTCCAGCTGGTCCCGGCAAGGTCAAGGACCCATGGCCGTAGCGTCTGAAAAAGGGGTTTTAATAGCGTTTTAAAAAAAATTATTTCTGACGTTAATATGCACTTTAGAAAAATTTTAATTGCATAGGCGTAACAAGTGCATTTTTCCCGACCTGCCCTCCGTTTGGCTAAAGGTCCCTATCACAGCCAAATTTTGGTTAATCGATACGCATAGGTAGAATGTCATAAATTGTGATAATATCAGATTTCACGAATTGCCAGGAGTTCGAAAATTGAAACGTCGCAATGCGTAGTTTGAAGAAGGTTCATTATTGGAAAACTCTTTTATGGGATTAGCAGGATGATGTGTTTTAAAACCAACAACGTCCACGTTCTTCTTGTGTCAAATAGAGAGCGCAGCGTTGCCAAATGTAAATTCTATGTACCTACTGACTATTATAAATCATGCTTTCCTCTGGAGTCTCTTTAATTCATATCAGCGCATCAGTGCTGTCTTAGCTTGAAGACTGCGGTCTTAATATTCGACAAACCAGTGGGGGTGTTGTTCTCCTTTTACATCTCCGAGGAGATGCACTAGATTTAGTGCATAGGCACTCATTAAAGTTGACCTACAACCCCGGGCCGTTATGTTTTAGTGCAATTTTAGAGGTAATTAGTGACTACCGCTACCTGTTGGTTTATTTATTAGTTTCAAGAAAATGAATACTTAATTTTCGGAAAGTGCTAATTATGCTATAGTCCCTAAATCTTGCTGAAATTCACCGAAGAGAATTTTTATTGCCAAGTGTGGGAAGAATGGACTAATCAATATCGGCTAAGCATATAAATATAAATTTATTTACAAACTGGAAAATTAAAAACTTGCGACTCATTAGACCAAAATTTTATATGTTATGCATTATATTATTACAAAGTAAAAATATGCCCGTGTAAAGCATAAAAAATTGCTGGTAAACTTTTCTCTTGTAAATTTATACATCAAATTTCGTTAAAATGGATTATTTTAATCAACTTACGTCTGGTAAATCTATGTTTTCAACAGAAAATTCCTTGTGATGTAAAAAAATACACGAGCGAGTGTTGAAAATACACGAGGTGTGTTTCTAAAAACACATATCTTAAAGTGTAATTTCTGTGCTAATCATGGATGCTACTTTAACACCTGTCGTGTCTTTTTAATGCCGTTCGTGTTGTGAACAGGGTCAAAATAACGGAATACTTGGAATTTCTCCTCCCTTATAGTCAGCTTCTTGTTGGATTTCTGAGAATCGTATTCTGTCTATAGTTCTAACCAAATTTAAATCAAAAATCTTATTAAATATCCGTTGTTTGACACCGCTGGGACTTGTTAGAATGTGCTGACTATACCCGTTGAGTGGAGAATATAATCCTTCCCTCAACGCTATACCTAAAGATAAGCAATTATCTAGCCAAAAGCAATTATCTAGCCAAATAACTAAAAGATTATTCACCATTCTCCAATTTTTACAGATCGAGTGATTTGCCGCCACTACCAAGTAAATCAAGTAAATATCAACACAAACACGTCAAATGTATTCAAGCATGGGGTTGCTTCCAGGGTAGTCCTAGTTTGGAGTATTGTGAGGGTGCGAATTATTAATATTATATTATTATAATATAACTGCCTGTATATTTTTAAAAATTTGTTAAATAAATAAATTTATAAACTGACTTTTTATAATAACCCTACCTCCTACCATACTATTGACTAGCCCAAAAGCACCTGCTTACACCATGGTAAGTTTATTACTTTTCCAAGATTTGATTTTGAATTGTATAGGTACAAGGTGTTTAATAAATATATAAGGCAACATTTTAAGTGGTTGTTCGATGGGTTGTTTTAAAAATATTTTGTGGTTTGATGATTTTCTGAAAGCCGCTTTTGTTTCGAAGATACAGGGCTATTCCTGAAAGTAACAATATTTTGAATGTTAGCTATCAACTTTAAACAGTTGATTCCATATATTATTGCAATACATTTATTAGAATAATAATTTTAAAAATAAGTAAATTTTCTTTGTCGAAAAACCTTTATCGTTGTGTATCTCCGAAACAAAGCTGCTGTCCTAAAATTGTCAATGGAACAAAATATACTTACCTACACTAATCCAGAAAATAACCCCTGGGTGACATTCAGATCATTGGAAAAAACGAAGTGTAGTTTTTCCTTCCCCGCTTTAAACGTCTTCGATATATTCCATAATTCCATCGCCAATTTGCGGGAGATGCCGTCTGAATCGTTGCCCGCTTCCAATCTGGCCCGTCCGGTCGCGGCCGTTGATTAAAAACGGGACCAAAGGGGAAGTGGCGGAGCGCGCAGTTTTCATAACGTCGGCCGATGCCGTCGTTTTGCAATTTACCGCGTTAGGTGAGTCTTTGTGGGAAACACAACAGGGGACGATGGGGCCGTCCGCAAAGACAAAGTAATATGTGCCATCGAAGAGACCCTCTCTTCCTTCCGTTTGTTTTGACTTTGATGATTTCGTTTTTGGTCTCGGAAATTTCTGTAGGTAGGTATGTGTGTTTTGGCAAAAGTTCAAATCGTTTGAAATCAGATTGAAACCGCATGAGCGGTTTCCTTTTTGGATCGTCAAAATGAAGCTGCACATGCTACTGGCAGTTTGAAGCTAATTTCAAAGGGTTCGGGCTTAATAAGATAATCTAATCCAATTTTTTATGTTTATGATTTTTGAGATATGACATAAACTTGTGTTTTTTTTTAATGTAAATCACGGTTGGCCGTGGCCTTATCAATTCGGCCATTTTTTGAGCTTTCCAAAGATATAATACTCGGCATAGTTGTTATAAAAATAAAATATTTTATTTAAATTTTCACATAGTCAGCCATGGAATACTTTCATAATTACGTTCTATTTTATAATTAGACATACTTCAAACTGTCAAATATTTTGTTTTTAGCTGGTAACAAAATGTAACAAAATTAAACAAAAATTGAAAACTCAAATTCACATTATTGTTATTTTAAAAGGTGTTCAAACAATCCACCATTGTTATTTATGCAAATATTGCATCTTTTTAAAACTGAATTTGTCGTCTTTCTTAGAGAGTGCCTGTCAATACTGGCAATTGCTTCTAAAACAGCTGCTCTTAATTCATCAATTGTCTCATACTATATTTTGTACTTTTCCCCACAAAAAAATCCAAAATAGACAAATCGGGGGATTGGGGCGGCCAGGAAATAGGTATATTTCTCCCTATCCAAACTATTTGGATAAAGCTGATTCAGGTAATTTCTTACGGGCAAATGATTATGTGGTGGAGCTCCATCATGATAATTTTTGTTTTATTTTGTTACATTTACCAGCTAAAAATAAAATATTTGGAAGTTTGAAGTATGTCTTATTATAAAATAGAACGTAATTATGAAAATATTACATTGCTGACTATATGTGAAAATTTAAAAAAATCAGAAAATTAGCCATAGCTCTTTTATTTTTTATAATAACTATGCGAGTATTATAACTCTGGAAAGCTCAGAAAATGGCCGATTTGATAAGGCCACAGCCAACTATGATTAACATTTAAAAAAACACAAGTTTATGTTATATCTCAAAAATCATAAACAAGATAAAAGATAAAAAAATTGGATTAGATTATCTTATTAAGCCCAAAAATATCTACAATTTTTGTCTCTACAGTTCTGTATAATCAAAAATAATGGAGCTACAGAGATCTGATGAAATATAGCAAAAAATCACTCTTTTCAAAATATCCAGTGAGCCATGAACTTATTTAAAAATCCAAAAGGGGCATTACATTGAGCATTCAAAACCGCAATTCTTTCCCCATTTAACCTTTGTTCTAGCTCTGCTAGTTTCCGAGATCCCCTTAGTGGTCATAGAAAAACTCTCCCTGTATACAGGGTGTTCCAGCGAAAACGTAACAGGCTCTATAACGGCCGGGAAAATTTTTTCCTGGAAAAACGCAAAAATAGGTCAATTTTGTTTGGCAGGGGGACATCTTTTTGACATAAAATTGATAGATCTATCTTAAACCTCCCGAGCAGGGGTTGAACCCCTTCAAAAAATTTAAATGGGAAGGGGGTTCATGTCGCACACCTTTGGAAACGTCTTTCAATTCTCTATACACCTGCATCAGATTTTCGAAAATCGATCGACTTTTCAAAAAGATACACCGAGTAAAACGCAAAACATTCAATTTCAATTATTGCCTGCTATTGTTAAACAATTAAACCGAAAGTGGTGGTCGGGGGCCGTAAGTTATAGAAAGCATGTTCAGCAACATTATTTTGGCGAAAATTTGATATACGGGGAGGAAATTGAAACTTTATTGTAATAAATGCTCAAAATGTTGCCCATTCACTTCCACGCATAATAAAAATTTTGTTCAAAACGCTGCCGAACATTGTGCAACATTTCAGGGGTGATTTGTCGACATTCGTTTATAATACGGAGACGCAGATCTTCTATTGTTTAACAATATACCAGGCAATAATTGAAAATGAATGTTTTGCATTTTACACGCTGTATCTTTTTGAAATGTCGATCGATTTTCGAAAATCTGATGCAGGTGAGAGACGTTTCCAAAGGTGTGCAACATGAACCCCCTTTCCCATTTACATTTTTGAAGGGGTTCAACCCCTGCTCAGGGGGTTGCAGATAGATCTATCAATTTTATGCCAAAAGATGTTTTTATTTTTGTTTTATTGCCTATCCGATTTTCCCCTTTTATTTGGAAAAGAGAAAATCGGAGCTACGGCGGGGCGGCTGCTCAGGCGCCAGCATCTTTAGAGCGGTGTGCTCCGCTATGCCCGGGATAGCATTCGTCAGAGATAAATAAATTCCAGTGTTCAGTGGTGAGTTAAGGGTAGGATGGAAGTAAAGCAACTCAACAAGTTTACCAATATTTTAACAATAATACGTATTGAATAGTATTTGATTTACAATAATATATCACGGCCGGCCCAGAGAGATCCCCGAATCTGAAACAAAAGAAACGTGCGGGTTAAGCTTCTATCTAAGCGCTCTACGGCTAGTCAACGCGGTTACACTTGCATACGGAAAGCAGGCTCAAAATTACTCGAATCGAAAACTTGTTTACAAAAGGAAAGGAAAACCTGTACGCTTAGCTCAAGCTAGGTGAAACGCATGTTGGTTCGGGAAAACTCGCACCACCAACAAGTTTCAGGGCCTAACTTAAGCAGTAGCTATCTAACCAGTTGTGGCAAAGTTCAATCGTAGGGGAAAATAAATAAGACAGTTGTCGGTTTCGGGAATACTCGCTCCACCAACTAATACTCACGCGGAAACAGGTCGGAAGGAAGAGAGCCCCCTCGGCAGCCGCTGCCTTTTTATATCCCGCGGCGGCGCCACCATCGTCGAGGTTGCCGGTCGCCCGTTGGTCGGGGTTCGTGGCGAAGAATCAGGTGATCCTCCCCACTCCGCTGGTACTCGAAACGGCTGCCGCGGCTAGATTGTCAGTTAGGGGTGGTTGCAACCCCTACAGGACTCGGACGGTGGTCTCTCTGGATCGGGCGTGTCCGATATACTCGGATTCCCAAAAATAACGGCGGTTCTAGCTGTAAGTTGAGTTAGAACATAGACGTAACTAGGTCGAATTATTTAATCCATTAAGAAGAAATTTTTGAAAGTCGGTACGCTACTTACAAAGGTATATTTTTTACATGTCATTCTGTAAAATGGTAGGCCGGGGCTACGAGTTTGGATCACTTCTGTGACGTATATAGGAATTAATTTGAAGAAAAAATACATACAATTAATCTTGGGAAATCCCAATATCTTTAAATTTACAAGCTGGAGTGAATATTTTAAAATTCCGAAATGGGTTCGGTCCCGCCCTTCTAAATACGTTACTGATTGGATCACCCTGTACCACCCTTGAGGTGCCACACCCAAAAACGTAATGTATAGGTCTATCTACTGGTAATTTTGAATCATCTTTAATTCATTTAAGAAAAAATATTATGAAAAAGTAGAGGTTTCCGAGTAGAAACCAGAGAAAAAATGTTGGGAATGTCTGCTATTTTGTGATGCAAGATTATTTACATAGTACATATTATAAAGAAACAACAATACACTGGATGAATAACAAAATAAAAGTCTGGAGTCTGGCACAGCAAAAGTACATTCTCCGACGCCCGTCTCGTCTCTCTTTCTCTCGGCAGCAGGCACGGTGTGTTCGCTCTCGCTTGCGCGTTTAAATTTCAGTCGGATTTTGTGGGGGCACAAGGCGCAAGATTCCGCAAGAGCAAGCGATTCGTCGAAACTGGTGAATTTAAAAAGTTGCGTGCGGTGTTCGACGTGTTGCGTTGTCAGAATGTTAGGTACATCTATTCTGTTTACGAAAAGCATATCTTCGCACATCCTTTACATTTTAGGGAGGGCTAATAGAAATCTAGGGGGGGGGGCTAAGCCCTCCCTAGCCCCCCCCCCCCCCCCTAGTTACGTCTATGGTTAGTAACCCGGTTCTACCCCTCTTCGGTATCCCTCATCCCTTATGGTAACATAAGAATTTATTTACAAGCGGCGGAAAGCCGGAAACTAATAAAAACCAGAATTTAATTAAAAGCAATTCGAAATATCGACCGCCGGTCTCCTATGTAAAAAAAAGAATCATTCATGGATATGTAAAAAAACTACGGCGGTCGGTCGGCTGCTACACATAGCGCGGCGAAGAAATAAATGAAATGAAATGAAAATTTATTATTAGCGGAAAATTAATGGTAACTTCGTTACATACGTTTCCGCTGGAACACCCTGTATATCCAACGCAGATAGACCTGTAGAATCCGAAAACACGCCCAAATTTGAGATAGCTCTCAATTTTTCAATTCATTCATTTTATAAAACGTTTTTAAAACATTCGAGATTGTCTGGAGTGTAATTTTAAAGAAATTACTGGCGTATCAAAGATACCTACAATTCGTTAAGGACGCATTAACACACGTTTCATTACCGATCCTAGCGGGCCATTACTAGAACCGTTTCCGCAAATTCGATTCCAATCTTCCCCGTCCGGCTGTTGATTAAAAACGGAACCAAAAAGGAGCGTCACGGGGCCCGCGCGGTTTTCATAACACCGACGTTCTTTTTATAATTTGCCGCGCCGAGCCGCTTTGAGGCAGGAGATGAGGTCGACCACAAAGACAAAGTAATATGTGCCTTAAACGTGGCCCTTTGTTTCGTCTTTGTTTCTTTATTCTTGAGGATTTCGCTGCCGGGACGTAATAATTTGTTTTTGTTTTTATTTTAAGCGAATATTGACTTTGCGCGAGCTATCGCCGCTGGCGGAGTTTGATCTCGAAAATGGTATTATGTCGAGAGGTTTTCAGTCTTTGCAGATATTCGTAAAAAAATAGAAGTGATGGAGACGGTTTACTACGACTGACATCTCACCTTATTATGTTCGTCAAGTCAAGGCAACCATAACCCTCCTCCAATAATTCAAACAGAAATGGTATGAACGGAAGCCACACATGGCGATAAAGAATCCACCAGTGCTGACATCTATATAGTTGATCACAACAAACAAACGCAAAGAAAGAATAACAGCAGAACTAACATATAGTACATAGTTTTTGTTCTACATTAAATTTTAAACAAATAGAAGCTTAACCGAGAAAAACGATCAGTATGTTCACTATGCATGAATAAGAGGGAAAACTTTTTTATTCTACGTTTTACGGAAAAAAATAACATTTGATAAAAAGTTTTGCGTGTATTTAAAACGAGATTGCCATGGAGATACTTAATATTTTATGTCCTGAAAAATAAAAAATATGAAAATTCCATAAGAGAAAACTACCTTTAACTTTCTAAAAAGTGTCACCAGGAATAGTTGTCAGTAAAATGTAAAATTAAAAAGGTTTTCTTCTTATCCATTCTAACCGTGGACATAGTATACACTGTGTCCCGGATAAGAATGAACAGCATGGGGATATTGCAAACGGTGAGAGATAGAGCAACGGTTAAATGGGGGAAAAGTTGCGCAATTTTGAGGTCAATAAAATGGCACAAACAGATTTCTAATATTTTTTTCGTTTTTTATTTTTTTTAAAGTAAAATTTTTGCGTTTTCGATTTTATTTTTTTCTGAAGTTGTTATCACAGATAGAAAAAAAGAAAAACACTTTCTCATGGCACTTTTTAACGGGATTTAAAATGGCGTTTTTAGATTTGTTCTACAACGTTTCGTTTTTGAGAAACCATCTTCAACTTTATTTTTTTAAATACGGACCTGGATTTTTTTTGCAGATTTTGAAAGCACTTTTCATTGCAAATACCATGATGTATGACACCAAATATTTTTAAAATGTTTTGAAACAATTATACTGAAAATTCCTTTTTTTCCATTCATTTTTTTCTAATGCGGCCCTGTATTTAATAATAAGAAGTCTAAATATTAATCAGTATTGTCAAAAATTTAACCTACAACTTATCTTTCAATTGGAGAACTAAAAAAAGGACGGCAAAGACTAATAACAGTCACATACGATAATAAAAAATTAATAAAAATCCTCCACCTAGAAGTCTTTGAAACAACGAAACCAACCCCTTGTCATTTGTCATAACTCCTATTGTATCATTTATTTAACAATTTGTATCATTAGAAATGGAGGGTGCTTTTCCAAATGACGAAAAATTTAACATGTCAGCATGTTATATCTTGTGTCACAGAAATAGTGTAGAGGCCGAACGAATATATTGTTGCAATTAATAAATGGTAAAAGTTATTGGTTTCGTTGACTTAAAGCTTTCTTCTCACAATTATAAAAAGCGAAGAATTTACTCCAAAACACAATGCAACACTGTTTGCTGTACAACAACAGGGAAAACACTTACCAGACAGGGCCGTATTTAATAATATTAAGTTTTCGAAGTCAAAATAAACTGTAAGATCAATTATTGTCAATACTGATTAATATTTAGACTAAATGCAGGGCCGCAATAGAAAAAAATGAATGGAAAAAAGGAATTTGCAGTATAATTGTCTCAAAACATTTTAAAAATATTTCGTGTCATACCTTATGGTATTTGCGATGAAAATTGCTTTAAAAATCTGCAAAAAAAAATCCAGGTCCGTATTTAAAAAAATAAAGTTGAAGATGGTTTCTCAAAAACGAAACGTTGTAGAACAAATCTAAAAACGCCATCTTAAAGCCCGTTAAAAAGTGCCATAAGAAAGTGTTTTTCTTTTTTTTTTCTATCTGTGATAACAACTTCAGAAAAAATAAAATCGAAAACGCAAAATTTTACTTTTTTCAAAATAACTGTTTGTGCCATTTTATTGACCTCAAAAATGCGCAACTTTTTCCCCATTTAACCGTTGCAGTATCTCTCACCGTTTGCAATATCCCCATGCTGTTCATTCTTATCCGGGACATAGTGTATAATCGATACATGGACAAACGCAAGTTAATCCAATTTGAAATAATAAAACCAGACGCCACCTCAACGACATGGATAACGTCAATATTCGCTTCCAATAAAAACCAAATTATCGTGACTGAAAACGAAATCCTCAAGGATGAGGAACACAAAGGGACAACAGGGGAGAGTGGTTCCCTTTGTCTTTGTGGACAACCTCATCTTTCGCGTTTTGTTTTTCCTCAAAGCATAGGTATATAAGTATTTGTCCAAGCAGCATTTTTAGTCACCGTTACGTTCCGGCGACTTTTGTTTGCAACTTTAAAGTTGTAATTACTACGTTCCTATTACGTCCCTGCGACCAAAATGGGGAACATTTTGAGGGTGATAGATACGTAACGGCGACCACCTAGCAACTTACACCGCTACGACGCGCTTACGTTCCGGCAACGTGGTGGAGACGTAGCAGCGTGGTCACCGCTACTTTGTTGGATTTGTTTGCTTCTACATTCTACATTCGCGTCCTCGCTTTGTCTTTGTCTAAATAATTAAAAAAGTATTCTAGCCCAGCATCTTCCGTCATTTTTCAATAACCGTGGAAAATGGAAGTACCTCATATTTATTTTTAACTCATATCTATGAACAATGGTAGGTATAAGAAAGGTATTAATTTGCTGATTTATTTCGCGTTGCTAGATTCAAGAAACTAAAACGATTGAAAATTTTCTGTCAAATATGACGTTGATAGATTGAAAAGTAACAACGCGCCCTCTCAAAATGCATGTTTTAACACTTTTTTATCGGGAGGATAAATTACGAAAATGTGCGAAATTACCTAAAAATGCTAAAAAATCCTTTTTTAACATTTCTATAAGTTATACGAGTTCATTTTTGCTCAATTTTATCTTTTTTGGGACAATTTTGAAGAAATAACTATTTCAGTACCAAAGGAAATTGACATTTGATATTAATGGCGTCTATCATGTTATAAGAAAATATGGCGTAATTTTCAGTAATTACTTCTAAGTATTATTTACCTTAAAATGGGTGTTTGAAGGCTTTGCCACTTAACTGGTAGTAACGGCAACTAGACTTTTTTCACTTTAAGGTAATTCCTACCTTTAAGACGAAAATTAGTTTCAAATATGTTAAACTCTAAAGTCCCAATTACTACAAGAAAACTTCAAAGTTCCAGAAGCCTCGTTTAAGTTCCGAATGCTACTACTGGGTCTCATTTGGAACTTTAACCTATAATTTTTATATCAGAGTGTTATTTTCAGCCGGTATGTTTTGTGCTATTTTTCGAAATGTTGATATTTAAAATTTTAGCCACTCAAGAGAATCGTTTTGCAATTTTGTATTGAAGGCAAGTGCTCCTGTTTCGATTCGTTTCATCCCATTGCTGCTTTAATTTTCTATAAAATGTGAATGTGTGTCTATAATTATTCTTCTTTCTAATGGCTGACATTTTCATCACTCCGCAAAAACGACTCAATCCTTCAAACGATTGTAAGGAACTAAATGTAGTTTCCATTTTGGTCCCAATAGAAGTGACAGTTACTTTAAAGTATTTTTTTGTAGTAATTGAAACTTTCTAGTAATTTTAAAATGGAGTGGGAAGTAAAACTTACCATACAGTAGTTTTCTCGAGTAGCGGGAAAGTTAATTTCACCTTAAATATGACTATATAGTTGCGTAACTTTGGAGGTATTTCTAAAGTCGCTAAGATGTAGAAGTTACTTTCACCGTTACCATAAAGTAATGAAAACTTTAAAGTGATAAACAAGTAACACGACAAAGTAATTGTGACCATTGAATATAACTTTAGAGTTAGCGTGACTTTAACGTAATTTTGCATAGTAACAATTCCGTTCCAGATACTTCAAAAACTACTTAGAAGTACTGAAACCATAAAGTTCCAACTTGTAGTAATAATTACTACGTAATTACTCATACTTTCTCAATATAAGTAATAAAAACTAATAAGTCGATTTTTAAGTAATAATTACGCAATAACTACTTATTCAAAGTTCCCATCTCAGTTACCGCAACTTTAATGCTGCTTGGGGATGATTATTATTATCCGTATGTCATTTGAAGGCTTTTAATACTGCATACCAACACTGCTGCCCGTATACAGGGTCTTCCGTATTGATGTGCAAATATGTTAAGAAAGTGTTCTACAGGCGGTTCTAAGGGTAAAATTGTTGTGAAAATGGGAAATGTTTCGATTTAAGGCTCCCCTGCAAAGTTATTCCAAGAAATTTGGTTTTGATTTTTTTTATTAATTAATTAATAAAAACGTCGAAGTTGAGAGATTCTATATGGTTGGAGGAGAAAAAAGTGCTGGAATGCTTTGTCCTATTTAAAAATCCTGGTAGTACTGAACGTTGTTGGCGAGAAATACAAAATTTGAAATATCAAAAGTTGGCGCGGAATTAAAATTTTCCATATTAAACAACATGAAATTTCGCTTTCAAGTCTTCTAGATATTTTCATTTTACAAAGCTTTGCTTGCACAAGTATGTAATAGTCAAATCATGCAAGTGAATTTTAAACCCTTTCCACCCGATCGAGCTGAAATTTTGAACACACTTTTGGTGCTGGTGACAATACAAGTTATACTCAATTTTGTAATATGACATGGATATGAAATAAAAGGATTTGACGGGTACAAAACGATAAAGTGAGTGACGTAGTACTAAATCTAATATGGCGGGTGCCCCAAGATGGCGGATTACCTATTTCTTCACAACCTCCTTGACATGGGTAGTACAAGAAAAGGGATGACGAGTAGGACACAATAAGGTGAGTGATGTCATACTAAATCCAACATGGCAGCCGCCCCAAGATGGCTGGCTAAATTTCTTTACCACCTTCGCGACATGGGAATCAAATACTAAAAGGCACAAAATAAAATAAAAAAGGAACATTTTAAAAACAAGTTTTTATTTAAACCATGTAGGTATCTATGTACTAAAACGAATAAAATAAGTTAAGCGTTTTAGTACATAGATACCTACATGGTTTAAATAAAAACTTGTTTTTAAAGTGTTCCTTAAACCATGTAGGTATCTATGTACTAAAACGAATAAAATAAGTTAAGCGTTTTAGTACATAGATACCTACATGGTTTAAATAAAAACTTGTTTTTAAAGTGTTCCTTAAACCATGTAGGTATCTATGTACTAAAACGAATAAAATAAGTTAAGCGTTTTAGTACATAGATACCTACATGGTTTAAATAAAAACTTGTTTTTAAAGTGTTCCTTAAACCATGTAGGTATCTATGTACTAAAACGAATAAAATAAGTTAAGCGTTTTAGTACATAGATACCTACATGGTTTAAATAAAAACTTGTTTTTAAATTGTTCCTTTTTTATTTAATTGAATTACTTTAGAGAAAACCTAAACTTATTTTATTCGTTTTAGTACATGATTTAAATGAAGAGGTTTTAAAAAAATTGTTTTTAAGTATTTTCTTTTTATGTTCCAAAAAATTTACAACTTATTGTCTGCCAACTTTCCCTTTTTATTTCTAATAAATCGTCAAAGTGGATAATTGAATTTTTCCAGAGGTTTAACCCCATTAGCCCGCCCGCCCTTAGCGAGTCATACTTTTCGACAGGTCGCCAGTTTCTCGGGGGTCCCGGAAAGCCGGAGCGGACCCTTTGTCTTTTTTCCGGCGGCCTGCCTTCCGGCCGGCTATGTTTGCGCCCACGAGTAACTTGAAAGGCGAAAAATCAACAATGGGAATTCAAATTGGGCGGGAATAAAACGAAACCAATTAACGCGGATTTTCATTAAAAATTTCCGCTTTAATTGGATCTAAGAAACTGTAATTAAAAGTTAAGAATGAGGGATTCGTTAGCAATTCGGCCGTTTGTTTAATTTTTAGCGCGTTCCCCTGCCTTGCGCCCCCATAAAAAATGGGCCGGGCTTTGGGACTTCTCCGAAGAATCTCACCGGATAAAAAGTAAATTGCATACCGAAATAATTATATTTCTACGGCCGTCATCTCCTATCTCCTGCTAAGCCTTGTCCATTAGATGTCAGGTTTTTTCAACTTTTCTGCCTCCTTTATAAATTACCTACTTTTCCACGAACTTAATTATTCAATGACATGATTATTTCATTACAAAAATAACATTTCACAAAAATGGAACATTTTTAAATATTGGGTTGCTCTCTTAAAATGCATCTGCGAATAAAATTGTTGTTTTTGGGTTCCCTTATTTAACAACATTCATTTACATACATATTGTATCTAATAGTAATATCATAAAACAGGGACCAAAGTTTATTAAAATTATAAAGACCGCGAAACACCCAGACTGTTGCTTGTATATATGGGCACGTCCAAACAGTAATTTTATTATTTATTATTATTATATTCATAAATGTTCATTACCTATTTCAGATTTCAGCATACCTTTATACCTTTATATCTGAGAAAAGTAGGCAAATTTACATCAGGTAACATATTGAAAACTAGTTTATTTTATTTACAAATACATTTTATCTACAGCTGCATGTAACATTATTCCGGGGTTATGACATGTGGCCATAAAATGCAGGTGGACAAACCAGGTCTGTGATTTGAATTATTTCAATATAACTGCAGAATAAGATAGTCATGCTTCAAGCTTATAAATTGTAGTAGGCATGTTTAAATGCGTATTATATAATAAAATCTGACGAAAAGCAATTGTATTTTTATTATATTCTTATCCTTTGAAGTATTTAAGCAATGACAATTCTTCAGTATAGGATAATATGAAAACAGTTTCATTACTCTGTCGACGTTTCGAATTTAATTAAATTCTTCCTCTGGACTACAATGAGACATTTTGGTTGTCAACACTTCTTGTAACGCAATAAATAGAAATAAAAAACAGAAAACGACTCTTGCCAACCACCATTTTACTACAAACCATTTATTTTAATTTCGATTTGGAAAATGTACTCGTATTACAAGAGTTCGAAATCAATTAGGTACAGAAAGTCACTTTTGAGTGAGATGATTTGGATAAAGGAAAATAACACGGTCAATAAAAAACGGACATTGAGACTCTAAGTGAGATATAAATATTACAATATTATATATGTATAATATATTTTTAAGTATACAGTGTGGTTATTTAAGTGTGCAACATATGGTTTTTTTTATTAATCGAACAAAGAAAATACCAATATTCCCGAAAGTTGGTGCATGTTCGATAATCATATTAGGTGCACTTAGAATGGTTGCAAGTCAAACAGCATACAGGGTAGGTCAAAAAATATAAAAATTTTACAAGAGTAAAGTACTCTTATTTCAGAAAATTTGGCAAAATGTTATTAAGAAAAGTTGTCTAGAATTAAAAGTTATGCCTAAATATCAAAACATGGCCTCCTAAAAAAAAAGAAATATATTTTTTGAAAAACATTAATAATTTCCTAAAAAATTTTGTTTTAATATTCACCCTAAACAATTTCATAAATCAATCAAAATTATTTCGATTTCGCATGACTGCTCAAATTTAAGCATGTTTGTAAAATTAACTTAGATTTTTAATTTTTTAGGGAATCACAAAAATTTTGTTTGTTGCAACGATATTAAAGAAAACTTTAATATTTCGCAAAAATTCTTCTGAACAAGTTAATACATTAGTAATGATAATGCGTATATTAAAAAACTCTCCTTTAAGGTGCAAAAATTTTATTTTAAATGTTTATTAAGAAACTGTGGAAATTAATTGACGAAAAAAATTTTTTTCATAGGATGCTATGTTTTGTATTTAGGCATAGTTTTTAATTCTAAACAACTTTTCTTAATAACCTTTTGCTGAATTTTTTGAAATAAAGGTACTTTACTCTTGTGGAATTTTTATATTTTTTGACCTACCCTGTATGCTGTTTAACTTGCAACCATTCTAAGTGAATCTAATATGATTATTGAACATGCATCAACTTTCGGCAGTGTCTGTATTTTGGTTGTGCAATTAATTAAAAAAAAGTCCCATAATATGTTGCACACTTAAATGACCACAATGTATATATATGACAATAAACAATAAACCTAATGGTTGTTAGAACAATATTTTACTACCAGGTAAGATGCTCTCCTAGTCCCTTTTTTAACAATAGATTTGTAATGTTAGATTTTAAATTACTTGATAGGTAGTTGGATACTTTTGTAGGTAGTTATTTTTTATCAGTATTTTATTACTTTTAATTTCCTAATAAGATAATTTTTGTACCTATAACCAAAATGTCTCATTTTATGTATCGTTTTACCAAACAGAATGCCTCGTGATACTAATGTCTTGTTGAAAATTAAAATGGAAATGGAGAAGAACTTTCATACCTACGCATATTTTCATTTTCCATCATTCCTTACGAGAGATTCGTATGTGAGGGACTACACCAGCATGACTTCCAAGATGTATGGTGGTACAACTGTATCTAACGTCAAGGTTGTGTCTATTAGTCTGGTGTGTTTCGGAGGAAATTGGAGAGTATTTTCTGTGGTACGGCGCGAACGAAGGCTTCTCCGTTCAGCTACTATACAAACAGACCGTCTTAATTTCAACGGTTCAGCGTAGTGTAGTGGTAGAACGTTCGCCTAGCAAGCGAGAGGTCCCGGGTTCGACCCCCGGCGCTGACAGAAAATCCTTTTTAATTTGTCTGAAATGATGTCCGATTTTCTTTCTTTAATGTCTTGTTGCTTAATTATATATTTATGTTTATGTTCTTTAAGGCGAGTTTTTCCCTTGAACGCGAAAACTGTCAATCCCAGCGTCCTTATAGGTGCGCACTTCATCTGACATACGGCGGGAGCATTCGTCCCTGGTTCGGTTTTTGGCAGGTTCGTTGCTCCCCACACCCGAAGTCACACAATGGCTGGTATTGTTCTGTAGAGAAAGCCCGAGGAATCGGCCTGAGTCGGTGTGCAGATTAAGGCCCTCTTCCTGCATACAGACGAGGCATTTGGCAAACCGACCGTGGCCGCGTCGGTTTCAATTACACGCAAGCGGCTTAATCAAAAAACATCAAAGCCCCCCCGCGGTGTTATAGGTACACACTTTCCGGCCAAAAGTTTGGATCGGAGGTGAACTCGACGTAGCAGCGTCTTAGAAAACGATAATGTAAGGTAATAGAATATTAGAACATTGGGAGATTTCGTTCGGAAGCCCACGTTTAACTAAAGATAATACGAATCGTTCAAAAGATGTCCATAGACATTGTTTGGCTTGTGACGTAGTCTAACAATGGCCTTGAAAGCTGCTTCCATATCGAGCATTCACAATAGTTATTATTTCCATTGTTTTTCCGAGATTATTGGCCTTTTAGCGTTGACTCATAAGACTTCTCACGGCTATAGATTCATGTCCTGGAAAACAGATGTGCCTGATAGCTAAAAATGTATTTTGATTGCATTTTGCCTCGAAAGTATAGATATTAGCATTTCTGTAACGAAAAAATGTACACGATGGACCCAGATCGACTATACGATAGGTGCAAAAGACAAAAAAATTTGGAGTTGAAACTTGACCTTTGGGGGATCAGCCTTGCTTGATTAGAAACTAATTTGCACCATATTGTTATATTTTAAAAATCAAGCAGGCCTTGACAGGGGCAATTTATTCATTTTCAGTTCAGATATACTACCTTATCCTCAAGAGATATCGAAAAATTTTATTAGAAAAAGTTGTTCAGAATGTAAATCCAAGTACCCGTACCAAATTTTAAAACAATCGGCAAACAAAAAAAGTATGCCGATTGTTTTGAAATTTAGTACAGGGTCTTAAATTTGCATTCTGAAAATTTTTTTCTGATAAAATTTTTCGATAAATGTCCGTGACTTGCGTTAAAACCGTAAAAATTGAAAAATTAAAAGTGATAATCCTTATAAAGTGCTTGCTATGTATAAAGTTGGTCAAACATATAGTTTGACGTATCAAAGTGTTAATTCCCCTATAGTTTGGTTGCTCTAGCTTATAACCAAATCCAGTTTGATGTATTCCACTTAACAATGTCATGGAAACAAATGTATTTTTAATTTCATTTGTGTCATAATAGAAAATGACATTCTAAAAAAAATTGCATATTAATATGAAATATGATAATAATATAATTATAATAAAAATAATGTTTTAAAAATGTTTTTATACATATTTTTTGCCATAAACTGGCGATATTGGTTTATTCTCGACCTAAACAGTTTCGTTGCTATGATCAATTTTGTGTTTTTAAATGGCATAATATGATATTCTTTGCATTTTTGTAACTGTATAAAATTATGACCATGTAAGTTCCAACATTACGCGTTAATTTGGTTATTGTCTACCATCCAACTAGTGGCGGAGATACAGAGTTCCTAGGTATCTTGAAAATGAAACATTTGTGTATTGATATAGTATATTTCATTACGAGTCTGGGAAATAAAGATTTTTCCGTGCGCGCGTGAATTCCCGTGTGAGGCGCAGCCGAACACACAAAGTCATGCAAGCACGGAAAAATCTATTTCTGGACGTGTTACTCTCAAATTATTTCAAGGGTGCTTTGTTGTAAATTAGTTATTGTCAGATAAGGTGAATAAAACTATTACAGAAATGTATCTAAATATTGAAACACTTACGAATTAAAATACAAAATAGGTACATGTTAAATATCAGAGAGCATATAGAGTTTCTTAAATTTAGTTTACTTTGCTGTATATTTCTATTTTAAAGCCATACCTATATTCGGTAGTTTTATTCAGCGCACGGAAAGTTTTTCCATGCGCTGTTTCCGTGCGCTAGCCCGAAAAACCCCATTTTTTCATTATTGCTAAAACAGATGAAAAGAAGGTGTTTTCAAAGAAGTATAATAAAAATACATTTTCAAATATCATTTTCTATCCATCAGTCTAAAAGTCTCGCCGCCGAAAACTGACTCACTCTATATACTTAGACTAAAAACTTCCAATTCTATACCGCCAGAGGATCTGCTATTCAGATACGCAAGGCATAGGCGTTGAATACGAATCAAGTCGGCTTTCGCGACGTTCGAATTTGGCGGGGAGGCTCCCAATACCTACTCATAGCCCCTCGTCTTTTCACGTCAATTGAAGTCAACCCCTTCTCTTGCCTCCTGCGAGAGGTAAATTACTGATCTTATACAAGCGGTTAAGCCCTATAACGAGAGCTTTCTCGGGAGTGAACTGTCTTACATTTTTTGTGGTAGTAGTCCAGCTACAAAATTTCTAACTGCCTGGCCAGCGCACTTTTCGAACTTCCAAAAATGACGACCTGCTCCGAGAAAAATATATTCTTACGCCGTAAATTGAGCCCTACAACACGATTCCGGCGTCCATTTTTTTTTTTTAATTTCTAAGTTCCCGACCAACCAACTTTTTGAATTTTCGAAAAATGTTAGCCAGCTCCGGAAAAAAAAATTCCCTATCCGAAGTCAATTGAGCCTTACAACGCGGAACCGGCTTCCAATTTTTTTAAAAAATTCTAAGTTCCCGACCAGCGCATTTTTTTTTAAATTTTCTAAAATGATAAAACAGCTCCGAAAAAAACTCCCTATCCGACGTAAATTGAACCTTACAACACGGAACAGGCTTCCAAATTTTTTTAAAAAATTCTAAGTTACCGACCAGCCCACTTTTTGAATTTTTAAAAATGTTAACCAGCTCCAGAAAAAAATAAATTCCCTATACGACGTCAATTGAGCGGAACTGGCTTGAAATTTCAATAAGTACGCTGGCCGCCTACTTAGAAATTAAAAAAAAAATGGATGACGTTTCCTTGTTGCAAAGATCGATTTGAGTCAAATAGGGAACTTTTTTCCTGAGATGTTTAATATTTTTGAAAATTCAATAAGTGCGCTGGTCGCCTACTTAGAAATTTAAAAAAAGTTGGATGACGTTTCCTTGTTGCAGGGATCGATTTGCGTCAAATAGGGAGTTTACTTTTTTTCGGAGCTGTTTAATATTTTTGAAAATAAAATTATTGCGCTGGTCGGACACTTAAGAATTATTTTAAAAAAATTGGATTACGGTTCCTTGTTGCAAGGATCGATTTGTGTCAAATAGGGAGTTTACTTTTTTGGAGCTGTTTAATATTTTTGAAAATTAAATAAGTGCGCTGGTCGGACACTTAGGATTTTTTTTTAAATTGGATTACGGTTTTGTGTTGTAATTCTCAATTGGCGTTGGGTAGGGAATTTCAATGTCCAAAATTGTTCAAAACCTCAAAAATCGAGAGGTCGAATTTTCAAAAAAATTATTTACTCAAAACCGATGAGCCCTACGCCTTCGGGACCATTCTAAATGTGTTTGGCTGATCGATTTACTTAGGAAAAGTTCCATTTCACGGTAGAATTACGCTTAATCCGGATGCAGCGGCAAAGTTGTAAAAAAACCGGACGAGTTTTCACTTTCGATTTGACTTTGAAGGCCATCTGCGCAGAAACGGTTAGAGCTACGACATTCTGCGTGGCGCCAATCGACGCAGCGCCTCGAGGTGTATAAGATACTGTCTAATCGTACCCCTGGAAAATTCCTTGCGCGCGTGGAGAATATTTCCCCGAGATTTTCGGGGGGTCAACCCCTTTATAAACTGAAATTTGACGATTTCGCTAAAAAAATAAAATTAGCCGGAAACAGGCTTATCCGAAGCAGTTTGGCCCGTAGAAACCGAAAATCCGGTCTAAATTGAACTTGGAGGTTTCTAAATGCCCGGCCAGCGCACTTTTTAGAAAAACACCTAAAATTTCCAAATTTTCAACTTTTGAAACGAGCTCAGAATGAGTCCAAAACCAACCTATCCGACGTAAATTGACCCGTAGAACACGGATCCAGCCTCCAAATTCCTCTAAAAAAATTCTAAGTGCCCGGCCAGCGCACTTTTTTGAATTTCCAAAAATGTTAATCTGCCCCGAAAATAGATTTTTCCGACTTAGTTCGACAACCAGATGACGGAAATGAAGGTTAAATTCGGTTTCGTCCAGTCGTTTCGGAGATAAATTGTCCAACACCTCCAAAATCGATTTTACGAAAAAATAATTTGCTCGAAACCGGTGAGTCCTACGCCTTCGGGACCATGGTAAATTGATTCGGCTGTTCGAGTTACTTAGGAAAAGTTCCATTTCACGGTAGAGTTACGCTTAATCCGGACGCAGCAACAAAGTTGTAGAAAATCCAGAAATTTTTCTATGCATACCCCGCGAATTAAAAAAATAATAGTAATTAGTCTATCCGTTGTAAATTGACTCGTAGAACACGAATCGGTTTAGCCCTACAACACGATTCCGGCCTTCAAATTTTTCTAAAAAATTTCCAAGTGCCTGGCCAGCGCACTTTTTAATTTCCAAAAATGTTGACCTGCTCCGAAAAAGAAAATAAATTTCCTACCCTAAGTACAACACGATTCCGGCCTCCAAATTTTTCTACTAAATTTCTAAGTACCTGGAGAGCGCACTTTTTGAATTTCCAAAAATGTTGACCTGCTCCGAAAAAAATTCCTATCTGACAATATTGCTGGACTAACTGTATTCTTGTCTGAATAAATTTGTAAGAACAATTACATTGTTATTAATTGGTTAATAAGTCGACCTGAATTTTAAAGTAAATGAGGCACATAATCTTTCATATAATAGGTGTATACTTTCAAATATTGCTTGGTCATTACGAAATTTTTTAAGTAAGGTATATTAGCCAAATAACGCCATGTCCCTAATAACGCCAGACGCCATCTTTTAGTAAACCTCTAATGCAATATGAAAACTTTGCCGTATAGTTTTGTAGGTTTCTACCAAGGAAGCAATGAGCTATAAAAAGCCTCTTTCTGGATGCAACAGGTGTCGCAACATGCATTGCGATTGTTTACACGCAACAATGTTACTGGTGGTAGAGTTTTTGTTGCAAGATTTTTGTTGTTTCTTCATTGTGAAAATTGCATTTGTTGATACCCACGTTCCCCCTAGTTCATAGTTTGAATCAAAACATAAGTAGTTTTTGTAAAATCAGTACCGTAAATTTTAGGTTAAGTGCGCCTAATAACGCCAGGTAGAAAAGGCGCAAAGCAGAGATTTGTTTTCTTCTTCTTCTTCTTCTGTAAAAACCAATTCGGAAAAAAAAGCTTCGGTTCAAGCGAGTTGCTATTGCTTTGTTGGTATTGCTGGTATTGCTTTGTTATATGCGTCTGTGCGTCATTTGTAACCCTTACGTTCACGAGGAGTGTATAGGATTATCCAAAGATGATAACATTTCATTTGTTTGTTATGATTGTGAGTTTCAACTAAATTTTAATAAATATCTACTTACGTTAATAATTATTGTTTTTTTATTTTTATATAGACAATTTTGTATTAAAAAAAAATCACAGTTGGCGTTATTTGGGACAGGGTGTTCTTAAAAGCGCCAATTGCAGCATACATCAAAAAAAAAATTTTTGTTAATTTGTAACATCAGAAAAAAAACAGTGTACCGTGTTTTTTGTTCTAACATATATCCAAGATTCATAAAATTTTGAAAAATATTTAGGGAGCTGTAGAAAATCGAACGTTAATATGGCGTTATTTGGGACAAATACCTTAGTTTATGTGGATTTGATCCAAATTTGAGCCCAATACTTGGGTTAACATGCCAATCTTGTTTTAAACATAAGCACACTTTTTCTATCAATTGTATCTCCTTCTGGTAGAAGCAAATGAGGTTTTACTCTAGCGATGGGCATATTGTATACGATGCTATTTTTATGTTAGGAATCTCTGTAGTTTTGGAGATACCCCCACATTGCCACTTCTAAATCACATTAACGTTGAGTCAACAAAGGCCCGACAAGAAGGGAATTTCTCCGTGATTTTGGCCCATGCCATTTCCGCTACCTGGCGCAGCCACGAACCTTCCAACAAAGAAAAAAAAACCAAAAGGATGGCCGCACCGTCCATTCCTGAACCTCCCCATATAAGAACCCGCAATCCCCGTATCGCCCCCGCGCGCCTCTCCCTCTAATTCCGTTTATCGGCGCTTGTAAAAGGCGGCGCCGCCGCCGCCGGCGCGCGTAAACCCCATCGTCGGTCGCGGCGGGCCATTACGGGCGGCAGATACCGGCCGCATTACGCGCCAGTTCCCACCGTATTAAACCGCCACGGCGATAACAAAAATTAACAGCCGCGCGGTATATCACCGGCTTATAAGGAGGAGCGGCTCGCGAGTCGGTTTTTTCCGGGGCCCGACGAATGCCGGCTGCGAGATACCGGGCGCATTTAAACATTCTGGTATAGGATTCGGCACCTAGGCAAATTTCATTGGTTCATTTGATTCCGGATCGCCAATGAATGCGGAGTGCCAAAATCTATGCTTGAATGTTGAACGGTGCTGAGCATCAGGTCGGAATGGTGCAGTAATCAACCATCATGGAGTGCCGAATCCAAGGTCAAAATGTTGAACGGTGTTGAAACACAGGTCGGAATGTTGCAGTAAATCGGCCAGCGCGGAACAGGGAGAGTCGGGTAATATCGGACACATTTCGAAAAATTGAAATAATTTGTATCAAAAAAATTATTTATTAACATATTTTTGCTTAAAATAAACTATACTCTTTGCAGAATAGAATACATAATAAAATTAAACAAAAAACCTCAAACAAAAATTTCTCTCATTAAAAACAAAAGTGGGCCTCTATTTGTAATTTTCTGAAAACGTCGGGTAGTATCGGACATAAATTAATTCCCCTTACAAATGTCGCATTTATCATAAACCTAATGTTTTTCTGCCCCAGAACAATTTTTATGGGCCCAACAATGGCACTGGATGCTGGATGCATTGTATCCAATTTGCAACGAAGTCTTCACCACGGATGATACAGTGCGTTGCTTCTTGTTGCTGTTCACACCATTCATTATCTTTGCTATATTTTTTGTCCTTTACATTTTTATTTTTTCCAATGTAATATTCTAGTTGGTCAATTTTTCTTTTTCCTTTTGTTGTTCTTGGGCATTTTTTAAAGTATTAATCTGAAAATAAGAATGTTCAGTTAAAATTTCAGTGTGTCCAATATCACCTGAAATATGAGTGTCCGATACTACACGAACAGCACTGTTGGAAAAAAGTGGCCAACTTATTTTTTACGACCCTCCGATAATTTCCATAAAACTATTTTTATATTCAAAAATAACCAACAAATGTTATATAATATGAACATTTTAAAAGAACTTACCGTTTATATAAAATACAGACTGGTAAATTTTATCTCCGCGAAATTTGCTTTGGGCAAAAAAATAAAAAATAAAGAACACGACATGTACTGTTCAAAGCTCGGCCTCATACTGAATATATGTGTCTAGGGCATTTTAATAAAGTATTTTCTGACAAATTCTGAACGCCATCTATTAGGGAAATTGAGAAGATGCTGTTATCCGATACTACCCACTGTCCGATATTACCCGACTCTCCCCTAAATCAACAAGTGGAAACACAAATAACAAACAGTTTATGTACTTTTTGCCAAAAATAAGCATTTATTTAAACAAAACATTTTAGAAATCTTACACAATTATTGGTAGCCTAATGCCCTATGCCACGTGACTTGGCATTAGGTTGATTGCACTTGACTGCTAGAGCTAAATTTCTTTTTTTACGATTATTTGCAGTTTCACCGTGTGCTGGGCGACCAGTTACAAAAAATTTCCTAATCTACCATGCGCACAGTTGCAGAAACCAGCACTCACATATCTAAAATGTATTTTCTAATCCACTTGCATCTATTCGTACCCAAGACAAGTCTCTTGATGAGTTTGCTGGAAATTAAACCTTGAAAAACAAACGAAAGTTCGGTCCTAGCTCGGAGAAATAGAGGTGGGGAGAATAAGGGTCAACTTGCGCAAAGTTCATAATTTAACATTGGATGGAAAGGCTCTAACTCTGTCTCTCTCATTATACACAATTTAAGCTGCGCCAAACGCAAGGCAACATTCCGACCTGTGTTTCAGCACCGTTCAACATTTTGACTTCGGATTCGGCACTCTACGCTGGCTGATTTTACTGCACCATTCCGACCTGATGCTCAGCACCGTTCAACATTCGGGAACGGATTTCGGAACTCATTGGCGATCCGAATTCACATGGACTTTGAATTTAGAATTTGCCTAGGTGCCGAATCCTATACCGGAATGTTTAAATGCATACCGGACGGCAGTGGGGCAGGCTACAGCAGTCCTGGTATATCCAAAGTCTAGAAATACTAAAGTCGGCTCACTTCTTTGTTCTCTCGGAAAAACCGACAATTTTCTGCGAGCGGTCGTAAATCAGCGTCACCTATGGCACGCTTCGCATTTATGAGGGCGACTAAACGAAATCGCCGTCAAGCTAGTTATACGGGGGCAGTTTCATATTGACTTTCCATTATTTACAAAAGTGTACAAATATTAGTACACCTATTTGTAGACTTTGGTACAACATTATTTGTGTAGGTAAGAGTACCGTTAGTTTTTGGTAGGTACAGTTAATTTAAAATACAAGGTAGCTATTACCAGAATCTACATAATTAGTAGGTATATCTGTAGACTTTGGTTTTAGGTTTTAGGTTCATTTTTAATAAAGCCTAACAAAACATAGAGCAGACAAAAACATAAATAACAAATAAATATTTAACGACAACGACAAAGAGTTAAACTAATCATATCTACTTTTTCATCCTGTAGAAAATATTTTGATATTTAAATTGGCATAAACAATACAGAACAAAATATTACGCATACATACCTACACAAGCATGCGTCTTACCATAAGCTTCTGGCAATAATCTTTATAGGGCAGCCGAGGGGACAGCAGTTTTTACTAAAAGTTTTCCGGACGAAGTGAATGACTGATCATCAAAATGTGCCTTACAAATTCTTATAGGTTTATATGCCTCTTCAGGTGGAATATTCGCAAAATTATGTTCTCCTAAGGCATTCTTCCATTTCTGGCACCTTCAAATTTTCAGTATTTTAATATTATATCTATATTATTCTTCAATTAACACCTACATATTCAAATATCACATAAAAATGTCTCAATTTTTGTAGGTAGGTACCTTAAACTCAATCTTACCTTTCAGGGTCTTTAGGAAATGAAAAAAAGGTATATAGTCTTTTGAACTGCTTTTACAGCCATTCGCACTGCAGTAAAAAGGGTTACTAGGCATCACTACAACTACAACACAGTCACGGTCGGTCGGTAATATTTTGCGCGCACCCGGTATAATGCGAACGAACCGCTCTCAGCTACACTGTGTACAGCTTATTTTCTTATATTACAAGATATCGATCGGCTCGATGAGGGGGGAAGCGGGAGAGAGCAAGAGGGAAACGTTTGCTTACACAAGGCCGAGTGCCCGGACTTATTAGTATATCTCTGGACGCTGGTATAACTAAGAAAAGGTCGACATTAGTGTAATTATTCGCCGATGTTGGGCATACGGGAAACTTTTTTAATTAATCGTTTATTTTAAATTCAACTTTGGGGTTACCTTTTGCTTTAAAACGTGTGGATAATGACTCGCGCGAACGTGGTCACGTGACTTTGGCCTTCTGATTTCCAATGTCAATCCTTTTCTTATTTTGTAAATATCAATGTGCCTAATGCCCAACAACGTTGAGCGTCGACAAACGCACTACCTGAGTAGTATAGCTATGCCGGTTCAAGGCCAATTTCCCCATGTATTTCTTATGGGGGCTAAAACGTGGTCAAAACGTGACCAAACTTACCCCCTCCACTCCCAAACCACGCCCCCCAGCCAATCGCGCCGACCGTTGACCTTCGCCCCTGCCGCGACCTTCGCGCGCTCGACTTTCTCCGAGGTGCCAAAGTGCCCGTCATTATCCCTCCGACCGTTGACCCAGCCGCGACGCTGTGACATGTCACGACTCGCAACTAATAAAAACCCTAAATCGTAATTAAGCCATGACGTCCCCCTGTCGACCTTTAGCCGCGGCCATGCATGGATTTTTGCTACCACCTCTGCCTGCGTATTTTTGCGTCCGCGACGCCGAGACATGTCGAGACTCGCAACTAATAAAAACCTAACACCTATAGAAAAATACCAGCTTGCAATATGTACGTGATGTAATTCCTCGGAAAAAAGTACTTTCTCTTTGTCGGAATAAGCGCCTATGAAACGAGCACGCTGATCTCATCGGTACTGGCGATAAAAAATTTGTAGGAAAAGTGTAATAAAGAATAGATATGAGATACATATGAGTGTATACATTTTCTTGACTACATTACCTAAGGATGTATCAAAAATCTATCTTCCTATATTTAGAGACTGCTTCTCAAAGGAAAGTGGATATTAAATTTGGGGCATAAATTAACCATTTTTAGTTGAGTTTATAACCATCTAGGTAAGTAAATTTCTTTAATTCCGAGAAAGCCAGGCCCTGTTTTAAATTACTTGACTAAAATATAATAGGTGCAAAGTTCACCAGTTTTTAAAAATATCCCGTCACACGATTATCAAGTTGAAAGACTAGCTGCAAAATCGGATTTTGTACAACGCGTTTCCTGTTTAAAATTTCACCCAGAAAAAAAAAGGTACTAATTCTCACTTATGCCATGTTCACCGTATGATTTTTATACTATTCCGACTTCGAAAACCCAAAGGTATAAGTGTAGCGTGTGGAAAAAGGGTTTAAAACCCTTAAAAACGGTCTATATATGGAATAAAATGAGGGCATGCAACATGTTCTTCAATAATGAAAATTAAAACAATGTTCATTTTTGACTGTCCATTATCCTACCAAGAAAAAGCTTATAGCGTCTAAGCGACTATAAAAACGACTCTAAAAACGTCTAAACGACTCTAAAAAACGACTAGACGACTCGTAAAAACGACTAGACGATTCGAAAAACGACTAGACGATTCGGAAAAAACGACTAAACGACTCTGAAAACGACTAAACGATTCTGTAAAACGACTAGACGATTCTGAAAAACGACTAGACGACTTGAAAAAGCGACATACCATTGAATACCATCGAGTACCATGGAATACCATCGAATACCATGAAATACCATCAAAGACCATGGAATACTATCGAAAACCATGGAATACCATAAATGGTCTTGGATATCCCTGTGAAAAAATTTGCCTCGGGGAGAGCATAAAAGGAAATTATCCGTGATCGATGCTCTGTGATCGAAAGATCGTCTTTGATAATACAATCACTCTCAGTTAAAGACATGTTTTTGTCACTTGAGATTGAACCTAGGAGTTATGGTATCCAACACACCAATGACGGATTAGTCATGGGACAAATACCAGTAACTGTTGAAGATAACGTATTATGTATTGGAGATCAAAATTACCCTTACACCAGGTCTGTCTCAACTGCTTTTGAGGAACAAACCACAAGGTATTAATGAGAGTGACCTAAAAATATACAAACAATTGTTGATTACTAATTTTCGATAGGTTCAACAAATCAGGTTTTAAAAGTATTTGTGTTTAGGTGCCTATGGTTTCATCTGGTATATGTTCCATACAGGATTCGAACCTTAGCCCACATTCCAAAGCCAAACACTCGGCATTTAAGTAAAATTCTAGGAAATGCTTGGCAGTGTGGTAATAATCTCGACGCGCTGTTGTAGCAGGGCTCCGCTGGCTCTGTAGACTCAGCAGGTCCCTTTAATGATGTGTACCGCAGGCTCCGATTAAATTAAAAAAATTACTATTAACACTAAAATACCAGGACAATAACCATCATTCCAACGCCAAAACACCCAACAGTAGTATTTCTGCGAATGCATCGCAGCCGGGCGCAAGGTGGATGACTCACATCCGCTAGCCGGAACTTGTCAGGACAGGTTGACGACCTAAAAACAATTCTCTCTACTTAGATAAAAATAGAATGTCCAATAAGATTTTTTTCACACACTTTTATATATAAGCACAGATAACGTAACCATATAAGTATATATTAGAATATTATAAAATATTTAAGCCCCATATAGTTCGAATTTGAATGGGATATTATGTTACATGGGTAATATATCTCAACACTTCGTACACAAACAAAACTCGCTCGTTCTTTACAGTTTTATTACTGTGAATTCGGTACCTACTAAAGCGGCAGACTTGGGATGCCTCAGTAGCAAATACAATATGAAGCGCAGCTCTGATGTATACTAAAAATGTTATTATCAAACTTGAGACGCACACATATTTAAAAATATAAATACCGCCGGATGAATGCAAGGCCAATTTACGGAATATAGCAAAACAATTAGATTATGGACATGGATATTAATTTCTTTAGGTAAAGGTAATAAACATTTGATACTATCGACAGGAGTCTACGCAAAATAATTGTATCAGTATTCAGCAAATAAAAAAGTTATGGGTACCCGTCACCGATGAAAAAGTATACAAAACTGATAAAATGTTCGTGGGATCTTGTATATTAAAATATTTAATCGCGTATCTAAGTTGTTATTTTATTGCTCGACAAAAACAAAACGTGCAAAGTGGCTACTGCTCGAGGTTTGACCTTTGTCCTTAGGGACACGTGTGACCCAGTTGATGTAGAATCTAAAAAAAACCCTGTAAATCATACTTCCATAGCATAGAATCTAAAATCCCCCGGTACAGTACGGATGAAAATTTCAAACCAGGCATAATCAACATGTACGTTCAAAGTAAAAAAAACTTGTCGGTCAACTGTTTAACCCCGAAATTTTGTTGATTTCTAGGAATAAAAAGAAATACTGCAATTGTAAGTCCAAAGCTATTTACGCTATCAAATTCGTTTAAAATGCGAATGATAATTTGCCGCATTAAAACCAGGCGTGAAAAATTCAACATACGTCCCTAAGAAGTTCAACCAATTTTACCCTGGAAATACAACATTTTTAATGAATAAAATATCGAACATACAACAACCCCCTTCTAAATATAGTATAAATCATGGTTTTTTTTTTGATAATGTAGAAAGCTAAACTGAAAATTGTTGCTAGAAGTTCTAAAAACCGGGGTGCCAAAAATCAACTATTATTAGAAAATACGCTGATGTCATAATATAGCCGTCGATGTCACCGTTAGCGTGTCCTATGAAAAATGCGTTCTGCTTAATAAGGTGTAAAAAAATCCATGACGGGGCTTAGATGAATAAATAAAGTTTGATGTATGTGAAAGTATAGACTAAATTTTCGTATAGCCCGCGTGATCGCTCGAGGTGGCGGTATCCTCTGGACTAGAAAATATCATATCGGCTCAATCTCCAAACATTTTCATTTTGAATTATACGTTTTCATTGATGATAGATCTAGCAAGAAAATTGGACTGGACTCGATATGAGAGACATTAATCTAACTTTCACTAAACTGCACGTACTACTTAGAGGGTTGTAAGCCGTTTTAATAAAAAGCACCAGACTTGCTTAAAATTCATGGCTAAACGTTAACATAATGTCATACAAACATGCGGCAAGCAAAAAATTTAGAATAGATATATGAGCTCAAACATGTTGATCAAAGAATATATTTATTTCTGGCGATTTAGTTTACCAGTTATCATTTAAAAACAAAACCTAGTCCCAATATTCAGTGAAAATAATAATTGAAAACTTTGTACCTTATAAACCACCACTAAATAGCGAGTCGGAAATAAGTAAAAAAATATATATAAATATATTATTTTGATATTATAGCCGAAACTGAATTTATTGGGGTGAAGATGTAAGGAAATATTTTTAGCTAGGAAAAAGTAATGCAATTATCATAGGTACTGGTTGCAGAACCCGTTGTCAGTTTTGCAAGGATTTTTGATACAAATATAATTGCTAACGTTTAATTTGTTTACCCCATTTACGAAAATGATAACAAAATTGGATCAGACAAGATGTTTTTTCGAAGTATAGTTTTTAAACACAGGGTGCCACCACCGGTTTTACGATATAGGTTTAAAAATGCGACGCAAATACATAAAAAAATACCCTAGAGATAAGAAAACAAAATACAACTCACCAAAAGATTCTTGGTGATGTATAAAAAGAAATCAGGTTACATCTAATGCCCCAGACAGTAGAATAAACATCCCCGAGCGATGAGATATAACCAAACATCATTTTTCCAACGGCACAGTCATTTTCACGGGAAAAACAACCAGTAACCGTTCAAATTCCATAGATAGATACTGCCGTAATCCAAAATTTCACTGAACTACGCGTATCTATTATACTGAAGTAGGTACTGATACACTTCCATCTTTCCAAAGAAAAACAAACACGAAACTCAGACTTTTCATATATTACAACGCCTCGATAGAGTCTTTGTGGCCACGACCGAGAATCTACTGAAGCAAGTGCGACGCATAGGACGTGAAAAGTGCCGAGTTGGTTTTATTAAACAATGAAACTTATACCTACGTATATATATAAAATAAATGAGAAATATGCCAGAGATTTGAAACCTAATTGTGTTGCAAGTTTGAGGTCCAAAAAAATATTGGTTTTAATTTTTTAAGGTGAGAAACACATCTAACAGCCAGTTTGGAAATATACAAGGCAAAAAAAGTAGTGATGTGGCTGTCCCATTTTATGTTTTATACAGGTTGGATTATTTTAGAATAGTTGTTCAATAGACCGAGACAACATCATAAACGCTTCCCGTTAGAACAGAATCTGATGAAAAGAAAAATTCCATCTGGGTCAAGCTACTAGATAACCAAAATAAAAAATACTGAACGTTATAAAATTTAAAAAATCATATTTTCAACGGATTTTTATCCTCTGAAAATGGCGTAAAATTCAGTTTCACTGGGTCAAGCTAGGTGGTAACTATATAACAGTAGTAATACAAAGAGAGTTCTAACCCACGACCTTGAAAAAAGCGTGCAAAGTGGCTACGTCATGCCCGAGGTCACGTGACGTCACCGGATGACCCCAGTTGACCCCTAGATCCTGATAGATTAACCTTTGACCTTTGGGCCACGTGTGACCCCCAGTTGACCCCCCCCCCCCACTCCAACGGCGGGTGTCAGCCCCCACTCCAACGACGGGGCAACCCCCACTCCAACGGCTTGGTGGGGTGAGGTCTATATATTCGTGCGCAAGAGCAGTTTTCCCGTTATATACACTTACAATTTCCTACAGTCTGATTTGCCGAGTTCAAAATGCAGTCGTTCCTGAATCACCTGAACAAGAATTTGATCTTCAAGAAATTCGAAAGCGTTCAAAATATGGAGGTGGGTGAAAATTTTCAAATCACGAGCGTGGACAAAGTCAACACGCAATACGGAGAGAAGGTCTACGTCGAGTTCGAAGAATTTAAGACGGTGCTGCCGCAACGATACACGGCCGAGTTTACGCCCCAACGGATCGAAGAAATTAATAGGGATATCGGTAACGGAAGGAGGTATTACATGAAGAGTCTTGGACCCGTCGGCCGATCTACAAATATCGAATTTATTGTAGAACCATGACGAAGCTGGAGTACAGAAGAAAACTGCAACAATATTTGAAGAATTTAGAAGCATTGAAATATGAACTTATGTTATATGAAATTAAAATGAAGATAAAACATATTGACTTACACAATTAATTTTTAATAAACGTTTAAAAATCTTTTGTTGTGTTTTTTTATAAGAATCTTTGTGTTGAAGGGAAAACACCTGAAGCATCATATTATAATAAAACTCTCACTCTAAGCAATAATATCACTCTATTCCACTGTTATGTGTATACAGGGTGATTCTTAACTTATACACATAAATTTGGAAAATTGTAGGTTATGTCAAGTAATGGCTAATAATGAAAAAAAAAGTCTAATAAAATTGTTATCGATAAGGTCTGCGTTTGTGATCTTATGAACCATAATTTTTAATTTATTTGTGCAAATAAACCCCGAATTGTTCAAGTACACAAAAATATAACTCAGCTGTTGCGTCGCATCGGGTTACTCGCTGCGAACGCGTGACCGCATAGTAAATATATAGTAAGAGAAAACACGTGGAATAGTTCACGACAGACGCCTGCTTTGTTTGGTCGAGCACTCAGCGATTTTGCTGAAACCGCATATAGAACAATAGGCTACAAATTTCACCCAATTATCTTCTAAATAAAAAAATCTGAAAAAATTGCAGATAGAATAATAAACGGAAAATTTGGGAAAATCAGCATGTAACGCAAACGATTTAGGCCGGAATCTTCAACTAGACACGTGGAAATCCGAGGTAGACTCCTTGGTATCAGGAAATGTGATACATTATGGTAAATAAGAAACCACGTGGAACCGTATATGATGCGATGTACAACGTAAACAATTAGTACGTCAGGGGCTCGGATTTTCTGCTGATGCAGGTGTATCGTGATTTCCAAATATATCTTCTGATCGGCTGATCGGAAAAAATCCTCATATAGCGCAATCGATTTTGGGGCCACCCCTTGGGGGGGGGTGGACTTAGTCTACCCCGGGGTGGGTGGGGGGTGGCGGGTGGGCAACTACGTGCCAGGAGGAACGGAGGCCGAAGGCCTCCGTCCGACTGGCATGTAGTTGCCCGAACAAAATCCACCCTTCCCCCTTGCACGCGTTTCGCGCATGCGCAGTTCCGCACTTTTGATACCTATGAAAATTCGAAAAATTTTGAAAATTTTTTATTCAAAAAATGTAATTTTAAAAAGGTCCTGATCCTATAATCCCGATAACATTTTGGGAAATTTTCATTTTTTGACGGTGAAATGTACAAGACAAGACTCAGACGAATGTTTTATATACAAGTGCAGATAGAATTTTTTCGAGTGACTGATAAAAAGAGTTATTATAATAGTTAGTCGGAAGGCCCCAGATAACATAGGAAATTTTGTTTGAACAAAATCTGTAAAAAAAATCCAAGACGTGAAAATGTAGGTAGAATTTTCGAATAAGTTTTGTATACCGGTAAAAATATATGTAAAGGTAAAAATAACGTCAGTTTCACTTGGAAAAAAATGATGAAAAAATTTCAGTAAAAAAAATACGATGTAGAGGTTGTACCAAAAAAAAATTGGAAATAATTATTTATTCCAGTAAAATATACACAAGACCGAAAAAGGTAATTGCGCGGCTGTCCCATTTTATACACCCTAGCTGTTTCAGTTCATCTCGTTTGGAAAAATTTTAGGGGTTATTACTTTTTTAAATACCGGTTTCCTCAACCTTATTTGAAAGTAAATATTTTTTAGTTCCCCACAGAAGGAAATAATGACGATATTTTATACCGGTGGATTCAAAAAATATATAAGGTTAGGAAAAAACCTTGGTAGGCAAACGCGGCTCTGCTGACCAGACAAAAAAAAACCTTAGTCGACAAATAATGGCCTATAAGAAGGGTGCGTGATTCCACGTATCAGTTCGAGTGCTCCAAGATGCAAGTAAGTATATACCAGCTGTCCCATTTTTAAACAGCTAGATATTTGGAAACCTTTCGTAAAAAAATTCCCAAGGATTACATGAGCAAAAGAAAGAAAAAAATGTAAATATACCAGCTGTCCCATTTATAAACCGCTTGATATCTTGGAAACGAAAACTTATATAAAGGAAGTAAAAGCTATATCTTAATAGGCGGAGGACCGACTGTCATTCAGACAGGTGAAAATTTTTTGTGATTTTTTGTAGAAGTTTTTTGCCAAAATTTTTTTTTGTCAATTTTTTTTTGCCAAAATTTTTGTTTGCCAAATTTTTTTTTGCCAAATTTTTTTTTTGTCAAAATTTTTTTTGTCAAAATTTTTTTTTGCCAAATTTTTTTTTTGTCAAAATTTTTTTTGCCAAAATTTTTTTTGTCAAAATTTCTTTTTGTAAAATTTTTTTTGACATTTTTTTTGCCAAATTTTTTTTTTGTCGAATTTTTTTTTGCCAATTTTTTTTTTGCCAAATTCTTTTTCGACAAAATTTTTTTTGATACAAATATAATTGCTAACGTTTAATTTGTTTACCCCATTTACGAAAATGATAACAAAATTGGATCAGACAAGATGTTTTTTCGAAGTATAGTTTTTAAACACAGGGTGCCACCACCGGTTTTACGATATAGGTTTCAAAATGCGACGCAAGTACATAAAAAAAATACCCTAGAGATAAGAAAACAAAATACAACTCACCGAAAGATTCTTGATGATGTATAAAAAGAAATCAGGTTACATCTAATGCCCCAGACAGTAAAATAAACATCCCCGAGCTATCAGATATAACCAAACATCATTTTTCTAACGGCACAGTCATTTTCACGGGAAAAACAACCAGTAACCGTTCAAATTCCATAGATAGGTACTGCCGTAATCCAAAATTTCACTGAACTACGCGTATCTATTATACTGAAGTAGGTACTGATACACTTCCATCTTTCCAAAGAAAAACAAACACGAAACTCAGACTTTTCATATATTTATTACAACGCCTCGATAGAGTCTTTATTTGTGGCCACGACCGAGAATCTACTGAAGCAAGTGCGACGCATAGGACGTGAAAAGTGCCGAGTTGGTTTTATTAAACAATGAAACTTATACCTACGTATATATAAAATAAATGAGAAATATGCCAGAGATGTGAAATCTAATTGTGTTGCAAGTTTGAGGGTCCAAAAAAAATATTGGCTTTAATTTTTTAAGGTGAGAAACACATCTAACAGCCAGTTTGGAAATATACAATGCAAAAAAAGTAGTGATGTGGCTGTCCCATTTTATGTTTTATACAGGTTGGGTTATTTTAGAATAGTTGTTCAATAGACCGAGACAACATCATAAACGCTTCCCGTTAGAACAGAATGTGATGAAAAGAAAAATTCCATCTGGGTCAAGCTACTACATAACCAAAATAAAAAATACTGAACGTTATAAAATTTAAAAAATCATATTTTCTACGGATTTTTATCCTCTGAAAATTGTTCTTGTGTAAAATTCAGTTTCTCTGGGTCAAGCTAGGTGGTAACTATATAACCAAAATAAAAAATACTGAACGTTATAAAATTTAAAAAATCATATTTTCAAGGGATTTTTGTCCTCTGAAAATTGGTTTTGTATAAATTGAGTTTCAATAAGTTACTAATTGAGATAATAGGAAAAAAATCTTAAGAATCTCTTATAGAATTCTGAGACAACGACCCTGAGAGTAAATATCATACAAAAATCTTTGTGCGTTGACTTTCAACTCAATTTAATAATTAGGTTTAATAATGACAATTTTCTCGATTATCTAGAATCAAAAATATTGCGAGTGGCAATTTTCTAGATATCATGTGAAGCCTTATTATTGCGTCGTAAGTTAGAGGATCCAAAAATATTGGCTTAAATTGTTTAGTAAATGCGATTAAAATATGTTTAGTTTATCAACAGTTAATTGTAACAGCTTATAATCTTAGAAGCTAAACTCTTTAAAAAAATTTTTAGACAAAAAGTTGTAGTTTAATAATGGTCAGTTGGATTCCTTTTGAATCATGTTTGCATATTACCTACAAGGAGTTACAACCTCAAAACATAGAAATCGCTCATTTTAAACCGATTTAATAAAAATTTCACCAAAACAATACTTTCACTCATATGATACACTTCTGATTAATAAAAAAGGCACCATAGGTAGTAATAATAAGATATTCAACGGAATTTTTATCGACTGTTTGCCCATTTTGCTAGCTTTTGGGGGTATTCCTTGATATTTTAGACTGATAAAAATGAATAATAAAAATTAAAAATAAAAATTTCACCAAAACAATACTTTCACTCATATAATACACTTCTGATTAATAAAAAAGGCACCATAGGTAGTAGTAATAAGTTATTCAACGGAATTTTTATCGACTGTTTGCCCATTTTGCTAGCTTTTGGGGGTATTCCTTGATATTTTAGACGGATAAAAATGAATAACTAAAATACAAAACGCACTGTTGACTTTACTTACGTGAATAGTAAGCCTATAATACGTATCGAAAACAGAGAAATATTCAGGTCAAGAAAAAAATGGCCTAATTTACAATAAAAAATATAGCAGACAACATAGCGATGACACCGATTGACCCGTTTTGCTGGTAAAAAGTAAACAAAGGTACCTATTGCGATTCTAATCAGGCATTTCCAACGGAGATGCCTTCAATACGCCCACGTGGGAGAGCCGCCGGTGTTTCGTCACATGCAAATCGCCGCTCGAGATGGAAGCATCTCGGCCTTTCGACGCATTGCGCGCCACTTCGTTTGTTGAAATCTGGCCGCCGCGCCGCCGTCAACTTGCCCGGAGATGCCTCGCTACGTGGTGCGTCGCATACTCGCCGTCGCGTGGTGTATGGGCGCCAGCTTTTGGCCAATTTCAAGGGAATCGTTTTTCATATTTTCGACGGATTTTCGTCCTTTTTGCAGACGTTACACTGCTAAATTGATCCGTTTTGCTGGCAAAAAATATTTCTATCGCCATGACTGAGTCACGACGCTTGACCTTATGCAATTCGCTGCTGGCGCAACTTCCAAACGCTTCCCCAAATATCTTAACATCTCAAATGGGTCAAGGTTTCGGCTAGTTTAAAATTTATAAAAGTGGTGGGGGTAACGTCTTAAAAAGTGTATGGAAAAATATAAAAGTGGTGGGGGTAATGTCTTAAAAGTGTGTGACCGATGATTTTTCATTCAAACGTCTGTGCAACATGGAGATCAGATTCTTTTTTGATCGACAAGCAGTAAACAAAATAAGACAAGAAGTCGTGAGAGATGGTATTGCAAGAAGTATGTTCGATCAGTGGTGCCTAGATAAAAAAATATCGTGCTATATATTATACGTTGATGCTAAACCGGTTTCATTTGTCCTAATGTCAAAAATTGATTTCGACCCTTTAAACAAACACTCCAACCCGAAAAATCTCAATTTTGTTTTTACCCATGAAGAATATCGTCGAAGAGGATATGCGTCAAGACTAGTGAATCATATTAAGAAAATTAATCAATTTACGTCTTTCTGTTCTAATACCAATTCAGAAAAACTTTTTGAAAACTGTTCATGTATTAATTACGGAGAAATAAATTATAACACCATGTATAGATCCCCTAATAAAATGTTTGTGTCAATTTTTCTTCTTTTTTTTTCACAAAGCACCTCAAAATCGGGTCCATTATTGCCGAAATCCTCCAACATTGATGATTCAGCAAGAAATTAGACTACACCCTGATGTACGCCTCTGAAATCCGGGTGTCATCAAACATCTGTGCTCCCACGATCCAGGTACGAGCGCGGCTGAGATATTTTGCATCGGAACCCTAGACGCAGCGGCGCTCCGTGGCGCCCGGCGTTTTGCTGTGCAAGTCTCGATAAAAAATTTGGCCGACGAGCGTGGCCGAGAAATTGAAGAACCACGTCGCATTTAACTGACAATCATCATGCGTTCGTTTCCTACTTCGAGGTAGAATACAGAACGCAATAAAAAAAAATCGAAAATGTTTCACACCTTCAACAAAAATTTTTAATCGCAAATTAGACGTACAGTTTCATATGGATATTAGTTATAAATAGGTTGAATTGTTCTTTTATATATATTTTTAAATTGTAACAAAACTATATGCATTCATTTTCCCACCACCTTTGAGGTAGAATGCAGGGCGCAGGAGGTCTAATCCATGTTTGATCAAACATATTAGAGAGATACAAAGAATAGTGTAATTTAAAAATATGGGATATTACCTTATAAGCTTATATTATGAAAGTATGGAATCACAAACAACCGTTTCGAGCTGCAGGGAGAGTCGCAAACTTGATGATACAAAATTCATTTTTTCATACAAATCCTAAACAATATAGACTAGAAAAGATTAGAGTAAAAACTAGATAATGCAAGTTGGGGCCTTCCTTCTTTCGCCACTGGGGTTGAAACCCAATCTTGAGAGAAACAAAACCATATGAAGGGTACACGGGAAAAACAGGCCAAGTCATTTTTTGTTGAAATTGGGATTACAGTGCCATCTTGTGGTAAATTGTGTGCTCTTTCAAACCAACGTAATAGTCAGGGGAAAAACAGGCTAGGTCACAATATACGTATTACTTTAAAATACCCATACACGGGAAGAATAGGCTAAGTCAGCGCGGAACAGGGGAACAACAAGCTAAGTCATAATAAAAATCGCATAAAATCGTCAGCTGTTTTGTTTAAGGTTAGCAGTTAATTATCGTGATCGTGTTTGCGCTGGCGTCTTTGTACAATCATTACATCACAATAAAATCATTCTTCTGAAAAGTGAAGTTTGCGATAATTTGTCTAACAATAATCAAGACCAAAACGAGCTATTTTTCATTATATTTAAACAAAATTGCCAAATCCCACTGGTTTATAAACTTCACTATGAAATGTGCTATTTATTCACGATTAGTAACATATTGTGGCGTCGGGTAGATGAATTGAGATTAAAATGGTGGAAGAAGATAACAGAAAGAAGTTGGGTTAACAAAAGCTGACTCCTATACAAAAGTATGCAATACCTATCATAATGACAAGTCAAGACTTGGTGGGGTGTATTCAAAACAGGCTCTGGAAAAACGGCGGCCTTTTTACTACCCCATCATCCACTAGATCGTTTCTGACCAAACACCGCTCTTAAAAACTGAGAAATATCTGAAACGTTGTTTTTCACAGATATATGTGATACAAACACCGTACAATATATTGGAGAGGAAACAAAATTAATATTATAAAATGTACTATTTAGGCATTGGAAAAGAAACAGAACCAAGCCGTAGATAAATATTTAATTATAGCAGCGTAGGTAATAGAAGATTTTAACGATGATTACCACAGTGACTTCCTTCCAAATTTCGATAAGTGGAACCGTTTATCAATGACTCCACCGTGACTTTCTACCCCTGCGATTTTCGCTACCTAAAGCAAGCACTCTAACAATTTTTCTAGAGAACACATAGCCTAAAAGTCTGCCTAATATCCTTACAGAGGTATCTTTTAATTAAAAATATTATACTATTTTAGAAGAGTGCCTTTTCTGTAGCTTACACGTTAAAATGTTGTTAATGAAACTTGTTCAAGATGAAGAATTAGGTAGGTGTAAAAAAAAAATTTCAAAACCTTAGGCCCATTTTGACCCATTTTGACCTTCTAGCCGAGACGCCGCGATCAACCTCATTCGTACCCCAACCCCAACATGTAAATTTTCAACATACACCCCAAAAGTTCAGCTTTTACCTTGGAAATATTTTTCGACTAAAAGAAAACACCGATACGAAATTTGAGTGCGCCCGGCCTTGGCGTTCTTGTCCTTTCTGGAATTGGTTTTGTGAGCGATGGGAGATACCTCTGTTGTTCGATTTTTAAGCGGAAAGTAGGTTGAACTTTTTTTTTTTGGGAGATATGTTTTTGCGTCTACATTTTTAATTAACTGTGCAACGATATGATTGGACAACCCATGCGCGATTTGTTTCTTTAAACATTATCACATTCAATTTCGCAAAGACTCTGCGATGTATTAACAATCTAATTCCCCCTAGTCCATCAGCCCAGTCCGGCCCTAAAGAACGTGTATAACGCCATACAGTCTAGCTAATTTTTTTTGGATTACATTGCATTATATCGTTCATCCCCGTGGCCTCTTGTTTACCACATATTAAATTTAATGACCACGCATAACGCCACACAGTCTCGCTCAGATCAATAAACAAGTTTTTTAAAAATTCTATAGTGGGCAAATCGTTTTTCTCCTACTATATTTTTTGACTGACATCGAATTTTTTCCCTTTAAAGAGGTTTGTTGAATGGCCATTAGCCAGTTCACAGCCTCCTCTCTTATAAGTTTCTTGATTCACAATAGTAGTTCCAGTGGTGTTTTTTGTGTATTTTGGATACTTACAATGCAGCACCCTAAGAAGTTGTCTCTCTCGACAAAGAAACCTACTATCCTTAGCAATATGCTAATAATGCCTGTAAGTATAAATCTTGGTTTTCTGGTAATCTTCAACAATTTTTTTCATACAAAATTATTTTTTAAACTTTATTTTTGAAAAATACTTTTTTTCTAAATTAAACTTATTATTTTTTTTCTTTTCAGCCAACCATCGACTCTGCACAGTCATACAACATGCCCGATTTGAATAGTGCGTCCTTCGTGTCGCCCTCCCAAGTGCCTTGTTACGACGAGATAATGGCATTCTGTCCGAATTCCATTATTTCACCGGTTCATCGGCAAGAGGACGTCGAGCAGTGTGGTGTGGAAAACACGAATAACCCACAATTGAAAGGAAATGGTGGTAAAGACATGCGTCAGTTGGGCATGGACAGCGAGGACTCCTTTAGTGACGTGCACATTAGTGTTAGTCAGCAGATGGACAGCGAGGATGAATTCGAGGAGCTGACTAGTCCTGGGAGTACTTCACTCGGTTCCTATATATTACAGGTCTCAAAAGGGCTGAAACAAAAGGACGCCGAAAATCTAAAATCCTTGAGAGAGGAGCAACATCGACTGGCGACTATTAGGAGAGAGAAAGAACGACTGAGAAAAAGGGAGCAGGTATCTATAGCCAAAATTGAGAAAATGGAGAGGGATAAACGGCTGTCTGCTGGTATTTTAAAAAGATTTAATGTGGTAAAAAAGTAGTTTTTTCTCACATTAAATATTTTTAAAAAAATTTTGAGTCTTTATTTTCCAACGTTGTTTATAGATACCTATCCTTCTTTTAGTTTTAAATTTAATACGTATTCTTAGCTTTTAAGTATATTTTCTTTTATATTTTTATACACAATAAATATGTTTTATGTATATTTTTGGTTTTTTTCTATCCTCCCTTATAAGTGCAAAAACATGTTGAAACTAAAATGTAATAATAATATAATCCTAGAGACAAGTATTTCCTGATTTTGTTCTCCTGAGAAACATGTTACAAACTGAAAATATGTTAAAGTGCACCATAAAAAGATAAAGATAAAATGTGTAAGTATATATTTTTATTAAATAAACCAAAATTCCATTTCTGAATTTCTGACAACAGTACCGATTAAAATAATAAGTCGCTGTTCGAGTCCTATACACAAAGAGTGAATTGCCCATTTTCTTTAAGACTGTCTCGTTCTGTTGTGTTTGTATAAGTAGGTATTGTTCTCTCAACTTTTTTTCATTCATAAACAGCTCAACTTATATGAAATTTCCACTTTTTCTCTGCATCCAGCATATAATACAAATTTTCCAACCCACATTAACTTTCTAAAACTGCATAAAATTCAATGAGGTTATTCATGAAAACAGTCGATTCTTATTACGGCATTTTTATCCAGTCACCAGTCACAGTTCGATGTATGAATTTTATTTACAATTCATTGCATGAAGAAAGCATGCATATTATGTTACACCTTTTCCCGCGAATGTCTCTACCCACACACATTGTTTATCGCATAAGGCCAAGCGTCGTGACTCAGTCATGGCGATAGAAATATTTTTTGCCAGCAAAACGGATCAATTTAGCAGTGTAACGTCTGCAAAAAGGACGAAAATCCGTCGAAAATATGAAAAACGATTCCCTTGAAATTGGCCAAAAGCTGGCGCCCATACACCACGCGACGGCGAGTATGCGACGCACCACGTAGCGAGGCATCTCCGGGCAAGTTGACGGCGGCGCGGCGGCCAGATTTCAACAAACGAAGTGGCGCGCAATGCGTCGAAAGGCCGAGATGCTTCCATCTCGAGCGGCGATTTGCATGTGACGAAACACCGGCGGCTCTCCCACGTGGGCGTATTGAAGGCATCTCCGTTGGAAATGCCTGATTAGAATCGCAATAGGTACCTTTGTTTACTTTTTACCAGCAAAACGGGTCAATCGGTGTCATCGCTATGTTGTCTGCTATATTTTTTATTGTAAATTAGGCCATTTTTTTCTTGACCTGAATATTTCTCTGTTTTCGATACGTATTATAGGCTTACTATTCACGTAAGTAAAGTCAACAGTGCGTTTTGTATTTTAGTTATTCATTTTTATCCGTCTAAAATATCAAGGAATACCCCCAAAAGCTAGCAAAATGGGCAAACAGTCGATAAAAATTCCGTTGAATAACTTATTACTACTACCTATGGTGCCTTTTTTATTAATCAGAAGTGTATTATATGAGTGAAAGTATTGTTTTGGTGAAATTTTTATTTTTAATTTTTATTATTCATTTTTATCAGTCTAAAATATCAAGGAATACCCCCAAAAGCTAGCAAAATGGGCAAACAGTCGATAAAAATTCCGTTGAATATCTTATTATTACTACCTATGGTGCCTTTTTTATTAATCAGAAGTGTATCATATGAGTGAAAGTATTGTTTTGGTGAAATTTTTATTAAATCGGTTTAAAATGAGCGATTTCTATGTTTTGAGGTTGTAACTCCTTGTAGGTAATATGCAAACATGATTCAAAAGGAATCCAACTGACCATTATTAAACTACAACTTTTTGTCTAAAAAATTTTTTAAAGAGTTTAGCTTCTAAGATTATAAGCTGTTACAATTAACTGTTGATAAACTAAACATATTTTAATCGCATTTACTAAACAATTTAAGCCAATATTTTTGGATCCTCTAACTTACGACGCAATAATAAGGCTTCACATGATATCTAGAAAATTGCCACTCGCAATATTTTTGATTCTAGATAATCGAGAAAATTGTCATTATTAAACCTAATTATTAAATTGAGTTGAAAGTCAACGCACAAAGATTTTTGTATGATATTTACTCTCAGGGTCGTTGTCTCAGAATTCTATAAGAGATTCTTAAGATTTTTTTCCTATTATCTCAATTAGTAACTTATTGAAACTCAATTTACACAAAACCAATTGTCAGAGGACAAAAATCCCTTGAAAATATGATTTTTTAAATTTTATAACGTTCAGTATTTTTTATTTTGGTTATATAGTTACCACCTAGCTTGACCCAGAGAAACTGAATTTTACACAAGAACAATTTTCAGAGGATAAAAATCCGTTGAAAATATGATTTTTTAAATTTTATAACGTTCAGTATTTTTTATTTTGGTTATGTAGTAGCTTGACCCAGATGGAATTTTTCTTTTCATCACATTCTGTTCTAACGGGAAGCGTTTATGATGTTGTCTCGGTCTATTGAACAACTATTCTAAAATAACCCAACCTGTATAAAACATAAAATGGGACAGCCACATCACTACTTTTTTTGCCTTGTATATTTCCAAACTGGCTGTTAGATGTGTTTCTCACCTTAAAAAATTAAAGCCAATATTTTTTTTTGGACCCTCAAACTTGCAACACAATTAGGTTTCACATCTCTGGCATATTTCTCATTTATTTTATATATACGTAGGTATAAGTTTCATTGTTTAATAAAACCAACTCGGCACTTTTCACGTCCTATGCGTCGCACTTGCTTCAGTAGATTCTCGGTCGTGGCCACAGATAAAGACTCTATCGAGGCGTTGTAATAAATATATGAAAAGTCTGAGTTTCGTGTTTGTTTTTCTTTGGAAAGATGGAAGTGTATCAGTACCTACTTCAGTATAATAGATACGCGTAGTTCAGTGAAATTTTGGATTACGGCAGTACCTATCTATGGAATTTGAAGGGTTACTGGTTGTTTTTCCCGTGAAAATGACTGTGCCGTTAGAAAAATGATGTTTGGTTATATCTGATAGCTCGGGGATGTTTATTTTACTGTCTGGGGCATTAGATGTAACCTGATTTCTTTTTATACATCATCAAGAATCTTTCGGTGAGTTGTATTTTGTTTTTTTATCTCTAGGGTATTTTTTTTATGTACTTGCGTCGCATTTTGAAACCTATATCGTAAAACCGGTGGTGGCACCCTGTGTTTAAAAACTATACTTCGAAAAAACATCTTGTCTGATCCAATTTTGTTATCATTTTCGTAAATGGGGTAAACAAATTAAACGTTAGCAATTTTATTTGTATCAAAAAAAATTTTGTCGAAAAAGAATTTGGCAAAAAAAAAATTGGCAAAAAAAAATTCGACAAAAAAAAATTTGGCAAAAAAAATTTCAAAAAAAATTTTACAAAAAAAAATTTTGACAAAAAAAATTTTGACAAAAAAAAAATTTGGCAAAAAAAAATTTTGACAAAAAAAATTTTGACAAAAAAAAAATTTGGCAAAAAAAAATTTGGCAAAAAAAAATTTGGCAAACAAAAATTTTGGCAAAAAAAATTGTCAAAAAAAAAAATTGACAAAAAAAAATTTTGACGAAAAAAAAATTGACAAAAAAAAATTTTGGCAAAAAACTTCTACAAAAAATCACAAAAAATTTTCACCTGTCTGAATGACAGTCGGTCCTCCGCCTATTAAGATATAGCTTTTACTTCCTTTATATAAGTTTTCGTTTCCAAGATATCAAGCGGTTTATAAATGGGACAGCTGGTATATTTACATTTTTTTCTTTCTTTTGCTCATGTAATCCTTGGGAATTTTTTTACGAAAGGTTTCCAAATATCTAGCTGTTTAAAAATGGGACAGCTGGTATATACTTACTTGCATCTTGGAGCACTCGAACTGATACGTGGAATCACGCACCCTTCTTATAGGCCATTATTTGTCGACTAAGGTTTTTTTTTGTCTGGTCAGCAGAGCCGCGTTTGCCTACCAAGGTTTTTTCCTAACCTTATATATTTTTTGAATCCACCGGTATAAAATATCGTCATTATTTCCTTCTGTGGGGAACTAAAAAATATTTACTTTCAAATAAGGTTGAGGAAACCGGTATTTAAAAAAGTAATAACCCCTAAAATTTTTCCAAACGAGATGAACTGAAACAGCTAGGGTGTATAAAATGGGACAGCCGCGCAATTACCTTTTTCGGTCTTGTGTATATTTTACTGGAATAAATAATTATTTCCAATTTTTTTTTGGTACAACCTCTACATCGTATTTTTTTTACTGAAATTTTTTCATCATTTTTTTCCAAGTGAAACTGACGTTATTTTTACCTTTACATATATTTTTACCGGTATACAAAACTTATTCGAAAATTCTACCTACATTTTCACGTCTTGGATTTTTTTTACAGATTTTGTTCAAACAAAATTTCCTATGTTATCTGGGGCCTTCCGACTAACTATTATAATAACTCTTTTTATCAGTCACTCGAAAAAATTCTATCTGCACTTGTATATAAAACATTCGTCTGAGTCTTGTCTTGTACATTTCACCGTCAAAAAATGAAAATTTCCCAAAATGTTATCGGGATTATAGGATCAGGACCTTTTTAAAATTACATTTTTTGAATAAAAAATTTTCAAAATTTTTCGAATTTTCATAGGTATCAAAAGTGCGGAACTGCGCATGCGCGAAACGCGTGCAAGGGGGAAGGGTGGATTTTGTTCGGGCAACTACATGCCAGTCGGACGGAGGCCTTCGGCCTCCGTTCCTCCTGGCACGTAGTTGCCCACCCGCCACCCCCCACCCACCCCGGGGTAGACTAAGTCCACCCCCCCCAAGGGGTGGCCCCAAAATCGATTGCGCTATATGAGGATTTTTTCCGATCAGCCGATCAGAAGATATATTTGGAAATCACGATACACCTGCATCAGCAGAAAATCCGAGCCCCTGACGTACTAATTGTTTACGTTGTACATCGCATCATATACGGTTCCACGTGGTTTCTTATTTACCATAATGTATCACATTTCCTGATACCAAGGAGTCTACCTCGGATTTCCACGTGTCTAGTTGAAGATTCCGGCCTAAATCGTTTGCGTTACATGCTGATTTTCCCAAATTTTCCGTTTATTATTCTATCTGCAATTTTTTCAGATTTTTTTATTTAGAAGATAATTGGGTGAAATTTGTAGCCTATTGTTCTATATGCGGTTTCAGCAAAATCGCTGAGTGCTCGACCAAACAAAGCAGGCGTCTGTCGTGAACTATTCCACGTGTTTTCTCTTACTATATATTTACTATGCGGTCACGCGTTCGCAGCGAGTAACCCGATGCGACGCAACAGCTGAGTTATATTTTTGTGTACTTGAACAATTCGGGGTTTATTTGCACAAATAAATTAAAAATTATGGTTCATAAGATCACAAACGCAGACCTTATCGATAACAATTTTATTAGACTTTTTTTTTTCATTATTAGCCATTACTTGACATAACCTACAATTTTCCAAATTTATGTGTATAAGTTAAGAATCACCCTGTATACACATAACAGTGGAATAGAGTGATATTATTGCTTAGAGTGAGAGTTTTATTATAATATGATGCTTCAGGTGTTTTCCCTTCAACACAAAGATTCTTATAAAAAAACACAACAAAAGATTTTTAAACGTTTATTAAAAATTAATTGTGTAAGTCAATATGTTTTATCTTCATTTTAATTTCATATAACATAAGTTCATATTTCAATGCTTCTAAATTCTTCAAATATTGTTGCAGTTTTCTTCTGTACTCCAGCTTCGTCATGGTTCTACAATAAATTCGATATTTGTAGATCGGCCGACGGGTCCAAGACTCTTCATGTAATACCTCCTTCCGTTACCGATATCCCTATTAATTTCTTCGATCCGTTGGGGCGTAAACTCGGCCGTGTATCGTTGCGGCAGCACCGTCTTAAATTCTTCGAACTCTACGTAGACCTTCTCTCCGTATTGCGTGTTCACTTTGTCCACGCTCGTGATTTGAAAATTTTCATCCACGTCCATATTTTGAACGCTTTCGAATTTCTTGACGATCAAATTCTTGTTCAGGTGATTCAGGAACGACTGCATTTTGAACTCGGCAAATCAGACTGTGGGAAATTGTAAGTGTATATAACGGGAAAACTGCTCTTGCGCACGAATATATAGAGCTCACCCCACCAAGCCGTTGGAGTGGGGGTTGCCCCGTCGTTGGAGTGGGGGGGGGGGGGTCAACTGGGGGTCACACGTAGCCCAAAGGTCAAAGGTTAACCTATCAGGATCTAGGGGTCAACTGGGGTCATCCGGTGACGTCACGTGACCTCGGGCATGACGTAGCCACTTTGCACGCTTTTTTCAAGGTCGTGGGTTAGAACTCTCTTTGTATTAATACTTATAACCAAAATAAAAAAAATACTGAACGTTATAAAATTAAAAAAATCATATTTTCATGGGATTTTTGTCCTCTGAAAATGACGCAAATTCAGTTTCAATAAGTTACTAATTGGGGTAATAGAGGAAAAATCTTAAATAGGAATTCTGAGACAACGAGGCTGAGAGTAAATAATAACATACAAAAATCTTGTGCGTTGACTTTGAACTGAATTTAATAATTAGGTTTAATAACGACAATTTTCTCGATTATCTAGAATCAAAAATATTGCAAGTGACAATTCACTATTTTCTCGACATTATGTAAAGCCTTATTATTGCGTCGTAAATTAAAAGATCCAAAAATATTGGCATCAATTGTTTAGTAAATGTGGTTAAAATATGTCTACTTTATCAACAGTTATTTGTAACAGCTTATTATCTTGGAAGCGTAAACTCTTTGAATTTTTTAGACAAAAAGTTGTAGTTTAATAATGGTCAGTAGGATTCCTTTTTGAATCATGTTTGCGTATTACCTACAAGGATTTACAACCTCCAAACATAGAAATCGCTCATTTTAACCCGATTTAATAAAAATTTCACCAAAAACAATACTTTCAGTCATATAATACACTTCTGATTAATAAAAAAGGCACTATAGTAATAATGAGATTTTCAATGGAATTTTTATAGACTGTTTGCCCATTTTGAGAGTCTGTTTGCTAGCTTTTGGGGGTATTCCTTGATATTTTAGACGGATAAAAATGAATAACATTGGGTTTCCTAACTAAAATACAAAACGCACTGTTGACTTTACTTCCGTGGATAGTAAGCCTATAATACGTATCGAAAACAGAGAAATATTCAGGTCAAGAAAAAAGTAGCCTAATTTACAAGTTTGGGAATCAAAAACTACCTTTTGTCTTTTAATTTTGATGAGAAAATACGTCTAATTCGTAAGTCAAATAAATGGGACATCATGAAAGATATACTAATAATTGAACAAATGCTATCTCAGTTCTATAGGCACAAAGGTACTATGGGTAGTAATAGTTTTGGGATCAAAAGACAAGCTTTTAAATTTGTTAAGAAAATACGTCTAATGAAATTGAAAGTAGTAACTAGATTTTGGTTAACATTTCGTTAACGCGTTGATGAATGTTTGATGCAAGTGAAAAGTAGATCGAATTTTCCAAAAAACGGTGACTGACCAAACAAGTTATTATAAAAAGTTGCTCAGGAGACCGATGTAACCTAGAAAACGCCTTTCCTTCGAATATAAAGTGACATAAATAGTTACAAAATGAGACTTAGACGGATATTCGATGCAAGTGAAAAGTAGGCAGAATTTTTGAAAATCGGGACAGACCAAAAATTATTACGTTGATCGGGAGGTTGAGATAACCTATGAAACGCCTTTCATTCGAATAGAATCTGACAAAAAAAATCCAAGAAAATTTTAGACGACTGTTTGCAAGTGAAAAGTATACAGATTTTTTTCGAAAACCGGCGACTGACAAAAAAAATATACTTATTAGAAAATTTTGCTCGGGAGACCGAGGTAACCTAGAAAACGCCTCTCGTCCGAATATAATCTGAAATAAAATTCCATGATGGGGACTTAGGCGAATGTTTGATGCAAGTGAATAGTATAGACCGAATTCCCGAAAAAAACGCCATTCGTTTGAATATAATAAAAAAATCGAATAAGGAACGGGACTTATTAGACGAATATTTGATGCAAGTGGAAAAGTATAGATAGATTTTTTCGAGTGACTGATAAAAATAGTTAGTCGGAAGGCCCCCAGATAATATTGATATTTTGTTTGAACAAAATCTGAAAAAAAAAACTAGACGTGACTTAGACGAATGTTTGCAAGTGAAAAAAAACAAAAAAATTATTAGAAAAGTTGACCGGAAGGTTTAACCTAGGAAACGCCTTTCATTCGAATAGAATATGACAAAAAAAAAATCCGAGACGTGACTTAGACGAATGTTTGCAAGTGAAAAAGAAACAAAAAATTATTAGAAAAGTTGATTGGGAGGCCGAGGTAACCTAGGAAACACCTTTCATTCGAATAGAATGTAACAAAAAAAAATCCAAGACGTGACTTAGACGAATGTTTGCAAGTGAAAAGCATACAGATTTTTTTTTTCGAAAAACGGCGGCTGACTAAAAATTATTAGAAAAGTTGTTCGGGGCCGTGGTACCTAGGAAACGCCTTTCATTCAAACAAAATGCGACAAAAAAAAAATTTAGACATAGATGAATAAGAATGCAAGGACGATTGGAGTGATCTATAACCCTAAACAGAAGGGAGAAAATGCCCCTCAATAAGTCGAAATTTGTGTGTTTTCCATATGATTCATTGAGATTTTTACAAATTATTGGAAACTTAATGACGTGAGAAAAATAAAACGTCCATTGTCTGCTCACATTTTAGGAAATTTATCACAATTTATTCTAATTAATAATACCCTTTGTTTATGGAATCCCTAGTTAGCCAATGTGTCATGAGTAAGTATATGACAGGTCAAATACGTATATAATGTAAAGTAAAAATATAGTTAACAAGGCGTTAACGAGCATTGACAACATGTTAACGAACGAGGTGCTAACAACGCGATAACTTAACTTTGACAACTCGTTAACGAAGCGTTGACGAGTGTGGACCCTCCAAATCTTAGGAGATACATTCGCAACCTTACACCGGATCACGCGTCACAAAGATGCTACCTTAAATTAATGCGTTGACAACTCGTTAATCCCAGGAGATACAATCGCAACTTACACCAGATCAAACTCAACTGTGGAATCCTGTGACGTCACGGAGATGCTACCTTACATTTCTTTTAGGTAGATAACCTAACCTAACATTATTGTCGTGGTGTCCAAGAGGTTAGCGACTGGTGAACCGAATAATTTTTAGTCAGCCGCCGTTTTTCGAAAAAAAAAATCTGTATGCTTTTCACTTGCAAACATTCGTCTAAGTCACGTCTTGGATTTTTTTTTTGTTACATTCTATTCGAATGAAAGGTGTTTCCTAGGTTACCTCGGCCTCCCAATCAACTTTTCTAATAATTTTTTGTTTCTTTTTCACTTGCAAACATTCGTCTAAGTCACGTCTCGGATTTTTTTTTTGTCATATTCTATTCGAATGAAAGGCGTTTCCTAGGTTAAACCTTCCGGTCAACTTTTCTAATAATTTTTTTGTTTTTTTTCACTTGCAAACATTCGTCTAAGTCACGTCTAGTTTTTTTTTTCAGATTTTGTTCAAACAAAATATCAATATTATCTGGGGGCCTTCCGACTAACTATTTTTATCAGTCACTCGAAAAAATCTATCTATACTTTTCCACTTGCATCAAATATTCGTCTAATAAGTCCCGTTCCTTATTCGATTTTTTTATTATATTCAAACGAATGGCGTTTTTTTCGGGAATTCGGTCTATACTATTCACTTGCATCAAACATTCGCCTAAGTCCCCATCATGGAATTTTATTTCAGATTATATTCGGACGAGAGGCGTTTTCTAGGTTACCTCGGTCTCCCGAGCAAAATTTTCTAATAAGTATATTTTTTTTGTCAGTCGCCGGTTTTCGAAAAAAATCTGTATACTTTTCACTTGCAAACAGTCGTCTAAAATTTTCTTGGATTTTTTTTGTCAGATTCTATTCGAATGAAAGGCGTTTCATAGGTTATCTCAACCTCCCGATCAACTTAATAATTTTTGGTCCGTCCCGATTTTCAAAAATTCTGCCTACTTTTCACTTGCATCGAATATCCGTCTAAGTCTCATTTTGTAACTATTTATGTCACTTTCTATTCGAAGGAAAGGCGTTTTCTAGGTTACATCGGTCTCCTGAGCAACTTTTTATAATAACTTGTTTGGTCAGTCACCGTTTTTTGGAAAATTCGATCTACTTTTCACTTGCATCAAACATTCATCAACGCGTTAACGAAATGTTAACCAAAATCTAGTTACTACTTTCAATTTCATTAGACGTATTTTCTTAACAAATTTAAAAGCTTGTCTTTTGATCCCAAAACTATTACTACCCATAGTACCTTTGTGCCTATAGAACTGAGATAGCATTTGTTCAATTATTAGTATATCTTTCATGATGTCCCATTTATTTGACTTACGAATTAGACGTATTTTCTCATCAAAATTAAAAGACAAAAGGTAGTTTTTGATTCCCAAACTTGTAAATTAGGCTACTTTTTTCTTGACCTGAATATTTCTCTGTTTTCGATACGTATTATAGGCTTACTATCCACGGAAGTAAAGTCAACAGTGCGTTTTGTATTTTAGTTAGGAAACCCAATGTTATTCATTTTTATCCGTCTAAAATATCAAGGAATACCCCCAAAAGCTAGCAAACAGACTCTCAAAATGGGCAAACAGTCTATAAAAATTCCATTGAAAATCTCATTATTACTATAGTGCCTTTTTTATTAATCAGAAGTGTATTATATGACTGAAAGTATTGTTTTTGGTGAAATTTTTATTAAATCGGGTTAAAATGAGCGATTTCTATGTTTGGAGGTTGTAAATCCTTGTAGGTAATACGCAAACATGATTCAAAAAGGAATCCTACTGACCATTATTAAACTACAACTTTTTGTCTAAAAAATTCAAAGAGTTTACGCTTCCAAGATAATAAGCTGTTACAAATAACTGTTGATAAAGTAGACATATTTTAACCACATTTACTAAACAATTGATGCCAATATTTTTGGATCTTTTAATTTACGACGCAATAATAAGGCTTTACATAATGTCGAGAAAATAGTGAATTGTCACTTGCAATATTTTTGATTCTAGATAATCGAGAAAATTGTCGTTATTAAACCTAATTATTAAATTCAGTTCAAAGTCAACGCACAAGATTTTTGTATGTTATTATTTACTCTCAGCCTCGTTGTCTCAGAATTCCTATTTAAGATTTTTCCTCTATTACCCCAATTAGTAACTTATTGAAACTGAATTTGCGTCATTTTCAGAGGACAAAAATCCCATGAAAATATGATTTTTTTAATTTTATAACGTTCAGTATTTTTTTTATTTTGGTTATATAGTTACCACCTAGCTTGACCCAGTGAAACTGAATTTTACGCCATTTTCAGAGGATAAAAATCCGTTGAAAATATGATTTTTTAAATTTTATAACGTTCAGTATTTTTTATTTTGGTTATCTAGTAGCTTGACCCAGATGGAATTTTTCTTTTCATCAGATTCTGTTCTAACGGGAAGCGTTTATGATGTTGTCTCGGTCTATTGAACAACTATTCTAAAATAATCCAACCTGTATAAAACATAAAATGGGACAGCCACATCACTACTTTTTTTGCCTTGTATATTTCCAAACTGGCTGTTAGATGTGTTTCTCACCTTAAAAAATTAAAACCAATATTTTTTTGGACCTCAAACTTGCAACACAATTAGGTTTCAAATCTCTGGCATATTTCTCATTTATTTTATATATATACGTAGGTATAAGTTTCATTGTTTAATAAAACCAACTCGGCACTTTTCACGTCCTATGCGTCGCACTTGCTTCAGTAGATTCTCGGTCGTGGCCACAAAGACTCTATCGAGGCGTTGTAATATATGAAAAGTCTGAGTTTCGTGTTTGTTTTTCTTTGGAAAGATGGAAGTGTATCAGTACCTACTTCAGTATAATAGATACGCGTAGTTCAGTGAAATTTTGGATTACGGCAGTATCTATCTATGGAATTTGAACGGTTACTGGTTGTTTTTCCCGTGAAAATGACTGTGCCGTTGGAAAAATGATGTTTGGTTATATCTCATCGCTCGGGGATGTTTATTCTACTGTCTGGGGCATTAGATGTAACCTGATTTCTTTTTATACATCACCAAGAATCTTTTGGTGAGTTGTATTTTGTTTTCTTATCTCTAGGGTATTTTTTTATGTATTTGCGTCGCATTTTTAAACCTATATCGTAAAACCGGTGGTGGCACCCTGTGTTTAAAAACTATACTTCGAAAAAACATCTTGTCTGATCCAATTTTGTTATCATTTTCGTAAATGGGGTAAACAAATTAAACGTTAGCAATTATATTTGTATCAAAAATCCTTGCAAAACTGACAACGGGTTCTGCAACCAGTACCTATGATAATTGCATTACTTTTTCCTAGCTAAAAATATTTCCTTACATCTTCACCCCAATAAATTCAGTTTCGGCTATAATATCAAAATAATATATTTATATATATTTTTTTACTTATTTCCGACTCGCTATTTAGTGGTGGTTTATAAGGTACAAAGTTTTCAATTATTATTTTCACTGAATATTGGGACCAGGTTTTGTTTTTAAATGATAACTGGTAAACTAAATCGCCAGAAATAAATATATTCTTTGATCAACATGTTTGAGCTCATATATCTATTCTTAATATTTTGCGTGCCGCATGTTTGTATGACATTATGTTAACGTTTAGCCATGAATTTTAAGCAAGTCTGGTGCTTTTTATTAAAACGGCTTACAACCCTCTAAGTAGTACGTGCAGTTTAGTGAAAGTTAGATTAATGTCTCTCATATCGAGTCCAGTCCAATTTTCTTGCTAGATCTATCATCAATGAAAACGTATAATTCAAAATGAAAATGTTTGGAGATTGAGCCGATATGATATTTTCTAGTCCAGAGGATACCGCCACCTCGAGCGATCACGCGGGCTATACGAAAATTTAGTCTATACTTTCACATACATCAAACTTTATTTATTCATCTAAGCCCCGTCATGGATTTTTTTACACCTTATTAAGCAGAACGCATTTTTCATAGGACACGCTAACGGTGACATCGACGGCTATATTATGACATCAGCGTATTTTCTAATAATAGTTGATTTTTGGCACCCCGGTTTTTAGAACCTCTAGCAACAATTTTCAGTTTAGCTTTCTACATTATCAAAAAAAAACCATGATTTATACTATATTTAGAAGGGGGTTGTTGTATGTTCGATATTTTATTCATTAAAAATGTTGTATTTCCAGGGTAAAATTGGTTGAACTTCTTAGGGACGTATGTTGAATTTTTCACGCCTGGTTTTAATGCGGCAAATTATCATTCGCATTTTAAACGAATTTGATAGCGTAAATAGCTTTGGACTTACAATTGCAGTATTTCTTTTTATTCCTAGAAATCAACAAAATTTCGGGGTTAAACAGTTGACCGACAAGTTTTTTTTACTTTGAACGTACATGTTGATTATGCCTGGTTTGAAATTTTCATCCGTACTGTACCGGGGGATTTTAGATTCTATGCTATGGAAGTATGATTTACAGGGTTTTTTTTAGATTCTACATCAACTGGGTCACACGTGTCCCTAAGGACAAAGGTCAAACCTCGAGCAGTAGCCACTTTGCACGTTTTGTTTTTGTCGAGCAATCACGTGGGGTGGGCATTTTTTTAAACATTTTATGAGTGTAGTTTCAATCGTGATCGAGCGATTACAAGAGCTAAAAATCCAAATTTGTGGGATGGGCAATGAATAAAATAACAACTTAGATACGCGATTAAATATTTTAATATACAAGATCCCACGAACATTTTATCAGTTTTGTATACTTTTTCATCGGTGACGGGTACCCATAACTTTTTTATTTGCTGAATACTGATACAATTATTTTGCGTAGACTCCTGTCGATAGTATCAAATGTTTATTACCTTTACCTAAAGAAATTAATATCCATGTCCATAATCTAATTGTTTTGCTATATTCCGTAAATTGGCCTTGCATTCATCCGGCGGTATTTATATTTTTAAATATGTGTGCGTCTCAAGTTTGATAATAACATTTTTAGTATACATCAGAGCTGCGCTTCATATTGTATTTGCTACTGAGGCATCCCAAGTCTGCCGCTTTAGTAGGTACCGAATTCACAGTAATAAAACTGTAAAGAACGAGCGAGTTTTGTTTGTGTACGAAGTGTTGAGATATATTACCCATGTAACATAATATCCCATTCAAATTCGAACTATATGGGGCTTAAATATTTTATAATATTCTAATATATACTTATATGGTTACGTTATCTGTGCTTATATATAAAAGTGTGTGAAAAAAATCTTATTGGACATTCTATTTTTATCTAAGTAGAGAGAATTGTTTTTAGGTCGTCAACCTGTCCTGACAAGTTCCGGCTAGCGGATGTGAGTCATCCACCTTGCGCCCGGCTGCGATGCATTCGCAGAAATACTACTGTTGGGTGTTTTGGCGTTGGAATGATGGTTATTGTCCTGGTATTTTAGTGTTAATAGTAATTTTTTTAATTTAATCGGAGCCTGCGGTACACATCATTAAAGGGACCTGCTGAGTCTACAGAGCCAGCGGAGCCCTGCTACAACAGCGCGTCGAGATTATTACCACACTGCCAAGCATTTCCTAGAATTTTACTTAAATGCCGAGTGTTTGGCTTTGGAATGTGGGCTAAGGTTCGAATCCTGTATGGAACATATACCAGATGAAACCATAGGCACCTAAACACAAATACTTTTAAAACCTGATTTGTTGAACCTATCGAAAATTAGTAATCAACAATTGTTTGTATATTTTTAGGTCACTCTCATTAATACCTTGTGGTTTGTTCCTCAAAAGCAGTTGAGACAGACCTGGTGTAAGGGTAATTTTGATCTCCAATACATAATACGTTATCTTCAACAGTTACTGGTATTTGTCCCATGACTAATCCGTCATTGGTGTGTTGGATACCATAACTCCTAGGTTCAATCTCAAGTGACAAAAACATGTCTTTAACTGAGAGTGATTGTATTATCAAAGACGATCTTTCGATCACAGAGCATCGATCACGGATAATTTCCTTTTATGCTCTCCCCGAGGAAAATTTTTTCACAGGGATATCCAAGACCATTTATGGTATTCCATGGTTTTCGATAGTATTCCATGGTCTTTGATGGTATTTCATGGTATTCGATGGTATTCCATGGTACTCGATGGTATTCAATGGTATGTCGCTTTTTCAAGTCGTCTAGTCGTTTTTCAGAATCGTCTAGTCGTTTTACAGAATCGTTTAGTCGTTTTCAGAGTCGTTTAGTCGTTTTTTCCGAATCGTCTAGTCTTTTCGAATCGTCTAGTCGTTTTTACGAGTCGTCTAGTCGTTTTTTAGAGTCGTTTAGACGTTTTTAGAGTCGTTTTTATAGTCGCTTAGACGCTATAAGCTTTTTCTTGGTAGGATAATGGACAGTCAAAAATGAACATTGTTTTAATTTTCATTATTGAAGAACATGTTGCATGCCCTCATTTTATTCCATATATAGACCGTTTTTAAGGGTTTTAAACCCTTTTTCCACACGCTACACTTATACCTTTGGGTTTTCGAAGTCGGAATAGTATAAAAATCATACGGTGAACATGGCATAAGTGAGAATTAGTACCTTTTTTTTTCTGGGTGAAATTTTAAACAGGAAACGCGTTGTACAAAATCCGATTTTGCAGCTAGTCTTTCAACTTGATAATCGTGTGACGGGATATTTTTAAAAACTGGTGAACTTTGCACCTATTATATTTTAGTCAAGTAATTTAAAACAGGGCCTGGCTTTCTCGGAATTAAAGAAATTTACTTACCTAGATGGTTATAAACTCAACTAAAAATGGTTAATTTATGCCCCAAATTTAATATCCACTTTCCTTTGAGAAGCAGTCTCTAAATATAGGAAGATAGATTTTTGATACATCCTTAGGTAATGTAGTCAAGAAAATGTATACACTCATATGTATCTCATATCTATTCTTTATTACACTTTTCCTACAAATTTTTTATCGCCAGTACCGATGAGATCAGCGTGCTCGTTTCATAGGCGCTTATTCCGACAAAGAGAAAGTACTTTTTTCCGAGGAATTACATCACGTACATATTGCAAGCTGGTATTTTTCTATAGGTGTTAGGCTTTTATTAGTTGCGAGTCTCGACATGTCTCGGCGTCGCGGACGCAAAAATACGCAGGCAGAGGTGGTAGCAAAAATCCATGCATGGCCGCGGCTAAAGGTCGACAGGGGGACGTCATGGCTTAATTACGATTTAGGGTTTTTATTAGTTGCGAGTCGTGACATGTCACAGCGTCGCGGCTGGGTCAACGGTCGGAGGGATAATGACGGGCACTTTGGCACCTCGGAGAAAGTCGAGCGCGCGAAGGTCGCGGCAGGGGCGAAGGTCAACGGTCGGCGCGATTGGCTGGGGGGCGTGGTTTGGGAGTGGAGGGGGTAAGTTTGGTCACGTTTTGACCACGTTTTAGCCCCCATAAGAAATACATGGGGAAATTGGCCTTGAACCGGCATAGCTATACTACTTACCTGTATTTCCATATAAGATTGTACCGGTAGTAATTTTCTGTAGCAAGCCGATTCTACTTACATGGTTTATTTGCCTCGGCCAGAGGCCTCAGCACCTAAGTTCCACATGAGTCATAAAAAAATGAACTTCAATGCCTTGCTACATAAATAACTAGGTATTACCTATATATCACTAGCTTTATTATTCCATTATCTTTTTATTGCTGAATTTCAAAAAGAATATGTTTTTAAATAATATTATAGCACTTTAAAACTGTCATGTTTGGTGCAAATTTCATATACCGTGATGCATTTAGGGTATAAATTTATTTACATTAAATTTTCCTGTTGTCGATGCCCAAATAATAATAAATTAAAATATCACCAAACTATTTTACGTACCTATCTAACCAAAATTCAGGACTTTTTACACGACTATTTCGCTCGTCTTAATTTCCACCAATCACAAAGGAGCAATTTTTAATTACAAATGGAAAAACTGTATGACAGCAGTTTTTTCGAGTTTACCCGCGGCAAAACTTGACAGCTGTTGTATAATAGGTCCTATATTTTGTAAGCTATGTGTATGCAGAATAATCTGTTACTCATGAAATAGTCTTGTCAAATATACCATTCAGGCATCTAATTTTGAAAAAATCCAAAAAAACGCAATGCTAAGTAATATTTTTTCGGCCATATTGAGGTTAGTTTTTACCCCCATCGCACTTAAGGCGCTGTAGTTAGACAATTTGGCGGGAGAGGAGGACGAATAAAGCAATATTAGTTCACACTTTATCCAAGTACTGTGGATATTTTGTAAACTAGCCAAAAACTCCGGTTAATTTGTGTAATTTTCTTGTGGTTTGTACTTTAGCGATAAATCTTATATAGTTTGTAAACTAGCTGGATAGTATACAAACCAACAAATATTCCTGGCTATTTTAGTGAAAAGATGATTTTCCATCAAAATAACCAGACATTTGGATAGTTGGTATACTATCCGGCTAGTCTATAAACTAGCCAAGTAAACACTTTAACCGTAACCATATGTTATATGCTCTGGAATGCGTGCTTTCCTAGTTTATCTCGAAGCCTACTACGGTCTTAGAGAATACAAGGGAAAGTGTAATTATTAATCTAGAGGGGTGTCGGCAAATTTAGCTCAACATAGTACCTACATATTTAGTTGTAAAGCAGGACCTTACGTTAGACATAGAGGCATTTCAGCTCCAGCTAGTTTATTGCGTACCATATTGCCCACACTACTTTTGTCTCAAGTCGACGAAAACCACGATCGGTGCATTAAAGTAAAAGTAAAATGCAAGGTGCCTGCATGTACGCTACAAAAGCTCCCGAATTGAGTCGGCCGGGTGTACAGCAGCTTTGAAAAACAAAAGAACGTCGCCGGTGGTGACGTCACAAGAGCGGTAAGCGGTGTGAGCCCACTTTTAACTAGAAAAAGCCAAAGTTTCTTACTTCAGAAATATTTAAAATTCTTATGAAAGGATACGGATGTATCATGTCACTTATTTTAAATAATCGATTTCGCATGGACAACGGAACCACAAAGTTATATGAACATGAGTAGAGTACCTATGCTAAAATCAAGTAACTTTTACGCTTGGCGTCAATAAAACCACGTGTTAGAAGTCGTTCCGCGAAATAAGGCGATTGGTCAATAGGACATAAAATATCAGCGCGTCTGGCAACAGAGATGTACTCGATCGCAAAAGCGTATTTATGCGGTTTTATCTTGTTGTTTTCAGCTATTTAGACACGGCCACAAATAATTTTATGGATGTTTTGACTCATTTTAATTAAGCCAATAATTTTGTTCCGAAATATTTTGACGTAAACAACTGTAAAAGTAAAATTAAATAAAGGTCGTGCCTCAGTGCGGCTCTGGCGGAAATCTCAACGCACGCATTCTTATTTATTTGCATCAGGCGTGAGAGTTATTCGATTTTAGTATAAGTATCTTGTTATTAATTATAATAATTTATTGATTGTAGTTCTAGTTGTATTTTGATCTTCAAGAAGAAACGATGAGTATTGCGTAATATTTACGAAAAAAACAGTGTTTGCTAATAGTATTTATTTATTTATTTATCTTTTAAATAACATTATACAATGTAAGGTAGCAAAAAGTTATAAACATATATATCACAGGTGCATAATAGGTGGTAGGTATCTACATAATATACCAACTGAATCTCTAGAATATAATAATATTATTCTAATAAGAACTCTGTGTAATGTCCAGGAACAACCTGAACACCAGGTTGCATGATGCTTTTTAGTGCAATCAATTCAATATAAAAAAAATTCTATCTAAAATAAACATGCTATGGCTATTAATAATTTTGAGTTGCCCAATTTGAGTTTCTTTTTACATTGCGTGACAAATTGGCCAAATATGCTGATTTCGTTGTCGTTGCCTGGTTTTGGTTTCATAGGTTTTTCTGTGGGGCGCAAAATAAGCGGGAAAATTGTGGTGGTAGTCCTAAAAGAATAATCCTATATACTATTTTTCTAAACCCACAACTGGTTTTAAAGGCGATAGGTTTGAATTTCACGAGACTCACTGTCAATAACAGGGGTAGACATTTGTAACAATTATCGATGACGTCATATCCGAAACAACATGCCCAATTTGAAATAAAAATCAACATATCCTAGGATTTACTTTGTGTAACAAATAATGAATACAGAAAATAGTCTACTTTTTAGAAGTTTTTCTGTTATATGTTTAAAAGTGTAATTTTACGTTCACTATTTTACCGTCCGGTTGAGCATTTGCTACTTTGTTACCTCTGCTGCGTCAAACTAACAAATTCGGACCTAAGCGCCAAGCGGATATCTAATTACATCAAACAAACAAAAGAGAGAACCCCTGAATGCTACCCGAAATTAGAGAGAACGTGCTGGCGCCCCAAAGGCAGCCAAAGTTCTCAGCCTGCACCCTTATGCGCAACCACAAAGTATATGGGTTTAATATTTATGTAAGACACTACATTGCCGTTTTCTTAAAACTCTTCTTTTTCAATATGTATGTCAATGATTTTGAAAAAAGTATATTGTAACAATTTTGAAAGATTGGGTGCAGGCCTCTAAACTGTTGGGGTTAGACCAAAGGAAAACAAAAGTAATTACATTTTCTGTAAGCCACTGATACCGTATTAACTCCTAATTGTTGGAAGGTGTCTTTCCGGATTTACCCCTTGCATGTTTTTGTGCAATGTCGGAAAACAAGTTGATTAAGATTCTTGATGTTATGTTTCTACCCTAATATTTTACGAGTAATCATTTATTTTACAACTATCAACGGAAACAGTAGCTTGGGACAATATTTATGGCAATAAAAATGAAGCTATAGTAGACTTATTTATGCGTTGTCCAATGGTGACGTTTTAAACTTTGTTATTTTCCAAGTAATGTAAGCTCCCCAGAATGGACGAGATTAATGAGTTTTTGACTCATAAAGATAAAGTTGAACCCCAGAAAAAACTTTCTGACCGCTTACCCATGCGTCATTTTAGGTAGGTACCTACAGAGTGCCCATATTTGCCTGAAAATGTCAATTTTCTCTGTACTTTTCAAAATAAATAACTAAACTTGTGTAGAATTTTTCCATTCCATTCCATTCTATTTTTACCATTTTCAAAAGAAATATGAAGTTGGATTTTAACACGGAATATTATATAGTAACGACTATAGGAGGAGTAACAAAATATGGTCGGTTTTCATTTCCGACTTCCGGTTTGACCGGAAGTGAGCTTCACTTGGTCACAATTTTGAGACACCCTGTATATTTTGAGTTTTTCCTTTTCTTCTCCCAATTCCAAGCACATATAGTTTTACATAGTTATCTCTAACAATATATTTTTAGCATTTCATGCAAATATGTGAATTTTTTTATATCTAAATTTTTATACCTCAAATATACAGGGTGGCTCAAAAGGGTCACCAAGTGATGCTCACTTCCGGTCAAAGCGGAAGTGGGAAATGAGAACCGTGTTACTTTACATTTTTTTAAAAGAGTATTTTTTGAAATACCTTTGTAACAGCACTCTGTATATTGAGTTTGACGTCATATTCGAATGCCTTGGAAAATTTTACCCAATTTGAGTTCTTCAACTATCAATTTACCTAAAAAATTACCGAGAAAATCCACATTTTCAAGCAAATAGGGACACCCTGTATATACCTTTCCGCCTCAAAATTTTTATATCGCAGAGGTTCACATTTAACCTAGGTTAGTAGTATTTTCAAAGAAAGAATCGGTCTCATTCAAACCCCAATCGATATCGAGCGCGCAGGCAATAAGCCAGCCAACTGCCTCCCCCTTTTGAAACTTTGATGTCGTTCAACATGTCGTCTTAAACTGGTGGGCTCTTATACGCCGCTCAGCTCATACGCCATATTACTGAATCGGATGCCAGAAGAAAGACGTAACTCGATATAAATTGCATATCCAGGTAATGCGCCACATACAGCCACATCCATATAAGTCATTTCGCAAAGTTTCGAGCCGTTTGCGGATGCGTCGTCTCAGCCTGACGGCTTGTAAATAATGTGGGCGACGTCTGATCGCGTGGGCACCACGCAGAGCGGCTTGTTTACTTTTCTGGCTCGACAGCCACCATCGGCGGGACCAGTTATTTGTTTGAGGAAATGAGTTAGTTGGTTTTAAGTATAACAGTTGTCAATTAAGCGTTTCTAGGTGTGATTGAGATTCATACTATAGCGTTATCAAAAACAAAAGGCGCAGAAAAGAAAACTTTATCTTACAACGAGTAAATGTGGAACTGAACAGGTCTGTAGTAGCCGTTACGGTGCATGAACAACAAAAGTGGATATCAGGAAGTTTCGGATAAAATTGCAAGAATATAACATCTAATAAAAACGTTGATCTATATTCGTACGAATGCCATTTTTATCCGCCTTGCCCGAGGCGGGAGGCATAAAGATATGCTAACTGTAAAATTTCATGGTTAGCTCGTCTCCCAAGGTAGGTATATCACTGTAATTTAAAAAGTTAAATCCGAAATAAATGGCACTGTCGCAGGGGTAAACTTTTTCGCCATTTTTTTTTTTGCTTATACATGCAAATGCATAATATTTTATTGTAATAGAAGTGTTTTTTAATACAAATGCAAAAAATCATAGACTTTCCTATTTACCACATCTTCTAATTTTAATGTTCACGTTCTGTTATTAAAAAGTAGAGTTTTATCCGCAGAGCTTTCTCGATAGAATTTCAATAAAGTGTTATCTTGGGCGCCGACACGAATCGTAGGATTGGAGACAAAATTCGAGCTTAAGCTGGACATTCCTCTTATCGCTGTCGGGGCACACTTATTCTAAATTCCGGTCGATCGCTACCGATGTCCGTTCTTGCACAATATAAAAGTTTGAAACCGGTCAAAGAAAGATTTTAAAAATGTAACAGATCTTTCAGATTTTTTTTTATGTCGTTTTGAAAACCCGAAATTTGTTCAGAAACAGTCGTTTTTGAGAGCCACATTGTGCAGCCAATCATTATCAAAATTGTGACTTTTTAGCAAACCACTGATTGCAAAAACTTTTGACCATTGAGTATTCCGAATGTTTTGAGATATTGTGCGTAAATCCTGTCTACCACACTATGCGTGCTAATGCCAGAATCATTTGTACACTTACAGAAGTCCCTGTACACTTAAAGAAGTCCATGGACAACAGGAACAACGTACGTGTTGGAATGTGAATTTAATTTGAAGGCTATTTATGGCGTTTTTTGTAAAAAAATCAAATTAGAACAATTTCAAATATAAACTATAATATAACTACTTCCGAGTTATAATAAATAATAAATGCCTATAAACCTCGACTAAAAATTACAAAAATTATCGGAACTAATTTACTATAGAGCTCCCCAATACAGCGGACGTTCATGCACTAAATGGAGACAGAATGAAATTTGAATTGCGGCTTAACGGAAAAAGGAACAGAAGGAGGATCCGGGGAAGTGCTCCCATATTTTTAGGAGAATTTACGTAATGCCCTTTTCCTATGCGATATCACACAGCTCTTTACTCCCGCGTTCCAAGAAAAACTACTGTTCATGTTTAATTAATAGGTGTCTCATGTAGATGCTCTTCTGTGTACAAGAGATTTCTTCCCTTTTAAGTTCGAGGTGGTAGGTATTTAGGGGAACTGGAATTTACATTTGCTTTTATTGGACATAATATGGTTATAGTGAACAGTAATATAATTAATGATTTATTTTGGAATTTTACTTTGACGTTGATTTGTACCTATGCTTTAAAAAAACGAAAAATGACTCGTCACGACACGTGATTTTTCGCTTCGTACAAAATATTTTTTGTCATACGCTCCCAAAAATAGCTATTTTACGGACTCGTTTTCTTTTTCGGCCTAGTCCCTAAATGAATGAATGACATGACAAAATTACCAAATAAACAAACTTGTTGCTACAATATCAATTTATATGCCAACTTTTTAGAACATTATGAAATTTGCAAATTTAAGCGTCCTGATGAATTGTAAAAAGCGTATAACAAAATTTTGGGAGCGTATGACAAAAAATAGTGTTTGTCACACGTAGGGGAATGCGGGGCAATATGGGGTTCTTAATTTCATAGCCCCATATTTCTGGGATATATAAATGAAATAATTATATATTTATATTTACAGGTAGTTAGATATGTTTAGTAACATTAGCAACATTTTGTATAACGGAATCAGTAACTGAGTTTTAACTTTTTTGGACTTTTATGAAAATTGCGCTTTGCTCCGTTTTGCCCCGTATACAGGGTATAATGGGGTACCAAGAGGGGTAAAATGGGGTAGTAGAATAATGCTTTAAAACAGTGAGTTTTTGGTGAATTAAAGAGACGTTTTGTCTAAAATGTTTTATTAAGCAAACAGTAATCTTTAAATTAAAAAAAAACATGAAAATGTTAGTTTTTCGTTTATATCGTTTCGCCATCTAAACAAATTAAACAATATTCAGGTTGATTCAGTTTTATTCTGGGATACTTCAACGGGGGTGATGTAAAATCAAAAATATTATTATTTTGTGGCACAACTTTTTATCTGCAGCCGTTTCGTTTTTGAGATACAGTTTGAATTCTCAAAATTTTTAACATTTTATTTTTATTTTTCCAACCGTTAAAGGTATTTAAACGAAATTTGGTACATGCATTGATCAAGTGTCACAAAATGTGATAATACCAAGTTCCCAAAATATAGCCAGTGGTGGAGATACACTACATTTTTTTTATCAAGAAAAATACTGACACGGCCCTGTAGAGCTTTTTTTTCTTCGAAGCAAAAACCGTCTCTTGGCATTTTTTGTATCTGCCATAGTTTCACGGTACCTAAATTTACATTTTTGTTCAGTACTGGCCAAAGAGAAATCTAAAATGACATTTTTTTCAAAATAAATAAATTATTTTTTGCATTCCATAAAAGCAATAAAAGATAAATTAATTTTCCCGTAGAACTTCGGCAGATATACAAAAAAAGTCAAGAGAGAGTTTTTGCTTAGAATAATGAATAATATTCAAGGGTATTGTATACCCATATCTCCGCCACTGGCTACATTGGGAACTTGGTATTACCGTATTTTGTGACACTGGATTAATGCATGTTGTGTACAAAATTTCGTTTAATTATCTTTAACGGTTGGAAAAATAAAAAATAAAACGTTAAAATTCTTGACAATTTAAACATCCATCCTGTATTTCGAAAACGAGGCGGCTGTGTATAAAAAGTTATTCACAAAATAGTAATATTTTATGATTTTCTATCAACTGTTGAAGTGTCCAAGAATAAAACTAAATTGCCTTGTAGGTATTTCAATAGGACATCCGGGTACGGTACCCCATTTTGCCCCATCTCTAATACCCCATTTTGCCCCGACGCACGTTTTACAATAAAATATAAATAAAATTTACAACGACAATTATTTTTCGATAAAATGATTTAGATTAATCATACTTAATAATAAGTTTAATTAAGAAATAAAACTCACATCGAAAATCGTATAAAAACTGTATTTATCTTGGAAAAACGTAAACACAAGTTTTAAAACACGGGAGCTGTTGTACTCCCAACAATAGCTATGTACTCACTGAATTGACTTGACCGGGGGCGTGGTCTTGCATCTAAAAGAGGTGGAAGGGGGACATGTAGATTTGAAATTTGGCTGCTTCAGCTATGCTGTATCTAGTAAAAATACTCGTACCCCGTTATACCCCGGTACCCCATATTGCCCCGCATTCCCCTACCTAAATGAAGTTTTTCAGGACGAATCGCAGATGAGTCCTGAAAAACTTCATTTTAGGTACTTGTATCAGAAATAACTATTATATCCTAACTTTTTATTAAAGGATAGATAGATATCAATAAAAATATGTGCTTTTCAAAAGAAAATGGTACTAACGTTTTAAAATTCTGTTATGTTTGATGCAAATGAATACAAATTGATTTACATTAAATTTTACACACTAAATTGATGCCACAATAATAATAAATTAAAATATTATCAAACTCTTGTCAAAATTTAACCAAAAATAAGTACTTTTTATGGACCAAATTTTCCTTTTACGCTATCTACTTTATTTTAACCGCAAAAGAGAAGCACCCATTATTATGTTACATATTTTTTGCTACCAAGTCTTACTTTACATAAGTCAGCAGTGCGTCAAATGCAGTTTTACCCAGAAAACTAAATTGTCTGCCTATTAAGTAGGTGATAAGTACAGTTGGCGGAAAAATGTTGTAACTAATCTCAACATTTACACGCGCTCGCTATGCTCTGGCGTAGATTAATACACTAATTATTGTCCATTACATAACTAGAAAAAAAAAAAAAGAAAAACATGAATGAAACACGCCACTTTCTGACAATATCACGACTCATGACCGGAAAATAAATTCCTTAGGGGTCGGTTAAAAAGTATTCAAATGGCAGTATTATTCTATTATTCTTGTTCTTTCTTTCCGAAAGGAGCTGGTTTACAAATTAGGTTAAAACCCGCAAGTCTGACAGATGTGAGGATATCGTGCCGACTCGCCCGGCTCAAATTAGTCCGGTATTTGCCGACGAACGTAATTATCTACTGCAACAATTGTCCGGATTTGATATTTTCTCACAGTTATAAAGTTAGTCTACTGTTTATATCTCTCCAGATCGCTTTAGAGCGCTTTTTTGCGGATTAGGCTGCTCGCACGACCTAATTTAGCTTGCAGCTGCTAAACGCGGCACGGTCTTATCTCTATATATCCGTTGTCGAGCTAACACCTGCTAGTTTTAGTGGAGAGAATACGGTGGGATGGATGCCCAACAAATCGAGACTAAATTCCTAGCTGTGCTTGGATTCAAAATCAGAATTACTGGAGAGAAAACTCCATTGTAATCTCCGTATATACACTGTGAGTCACATCTAAAGGCAGAGCCGAAAGCACAAGGTAGAATTCGCTAAAATAAGCACATATGCTTAATAAACATTAGCTCAAAAACGCTTGGCTCTCCATATACAGAGTGTTGAAACTTTTCCAAATATTTTTTAATTTTTTTCTAGCCCGTTTAGGAATTATTTTATACATATTATGGGTTGTCATTTTGTGCAATAATTTGGCCCTGTTCAGATGAGCAGCGGCGTAGATACAAATAATTTTATTTTAAATGCCAGCATAATCACCTTGACACTAGTTTAAAAAATCCGAAATTACCAAGAAACTGTACCAGAAATAAAAAAAATACCAAGAGGCACTTTTTATTCCAAATTAAATGGGCTATCCAAAAAAGGCAAAATTTTTGGTTTTGCACAGGGCCGTACTACTTTTTTTCTACAATTATTTACAGTAACTATTTGTACCTACGCCGCTGGTGATCGGAACGGGGTCAAATTATTCCACAAAATGGCAACCGTCCAGTGTATAATGTGTACCAAATTTGGTTGGAATTCCTAAATGGGATCGAAAGAAATTAAAAAAATATGTTATTTTTGGAAAATTTTCAACACGCTGTATATGAAGAACCAAGCTTTTTTGGGCTAATGTTTATTAAGCATATGTGCTTTTTTTGGCGAGTTCTACCTTGCGTTTTCGGCTCTGCCTTTAGATGTGACTCACCCTGTATAACGACAGTAGCTTCACTTGGCCGCGGTACTTGCCGCTATCTGCCCGATATCGGCCTTTTATCCGACATAAATGGAGACGCTTTTTTGGAAAAAAAGGGTGTTACGAAAATGGCTTTTTCAGCCGTACTTCGACCCATACAGAGCTGGGCAAAGCACTTTGTAAATGTGCTTGAAGCCCTAAGCCCTAAGTCCTTGCTTAATGTGGTTCAATCTTCAAACACAAATTACAATTAACTTTTTGAAAGAACTTGAAATTACCAATTACTCTTATAAAGTAATTGAACTCCAAGCACAAAGCCCTGCTAAAAAGGACTTAAGTATAATAAGAGTGCTTAAAGAACAGTGAAAGGGCTTAAAGCACAATGAGAGAGCTTAAAGCACATTGAAAGGGCTTAAAGCACATTGAAAGGGCTTAAAGAATATTGAAAGGGCTTAAAGGACAATGGAAATGGAAGGACTTTAAAGCACTTCAAAGAGCCAAAGCACTTAAGTAACTTGTTTTCTTATTTATAATGAAAGCGGGATATGATATGTGATATGGTTATGATGTGTATGGGTTATGGGTATATCGTTATATACCTAGTTATGTTATATTCTGTATACTTTAAAATTAAAAGTAAGATTGAAAAAGCAGATTGAAGTAACCTCAGTTACACAGTTCCTCAACTTGGTCTTAACGTTAAAATATAAATAGACTCATATACAGTGTGTTTCCCTTTGAGTTGAGACAATTCCGTATTTTTCGAAAGATTGGCCGATCTTCAAATTTTTTTCTTCAACCTATAGTACTCGAAGAGCTCCACATTTCAGGGTATAATTTGTTGAAATGGGCTTATTCCATAGCCTACTATTATTAAAAGAAAACCCCCAAAAATCACAAAACCATATTAGGCATTTTAGCTCAGTACCCTTTGTACAAAATTTCAATACTCTAAGCTATACACAAAGTGGCGCCAAAGTTAGAAAAAATTGGATATTTTTTCAGAATTCGATTAAGCTTTTCCTAAGGAATTATTTTGCATAGTATAGCCGGTCTAGCTTATACAAGGTGTTCGTGAAAAAAATTAAAATTTTACGAAAAAATCATTTATTGAAAAAATTATTTAAAGAAAAAATCCGGGATTTTGCTCCTATAATTTTTTAAAAGGACTCGTAAATATTTGGGAGGGCTTGAAGCACTTAAAAAGTGCTCGAAGCTCTTTTTTGTGCTTGCAAGCCCTTGTAGAAATTAAAAAGTAATTTAAGCACATATTCAAAGGGCTTAAATTCCTTTTTTTTCAATTACAAATTACCAAGCACTTTTATGAAGTAATTCGATTACCACGTCCCGATTACAGAAATAAGAAAGAGCTTCGAGCACAGGGCTTATTCAAGCCCTCAAAGAGCTTGAAGCACTTTTGCAAGCACAAAGCGCTCAAGCCCTGCCCAGCTCTGGACCCATACCTAGATGTCGGAAATGAAGGTGAAATTCGATTCCATCAAGCAATTTTCCGGGATTCCGCATTTAAAGTTCAAAACTGTCCAACAATAAAAACAACTCACAAAATAGATATTTTATAGTCAAGTTTGTGGTAAAGCTATTTTATAAGTAATAACAACAGTCTGACAATTATTATTATAAGTCGACAAAATATACCTATATGTAGGTATAACATTTTCACGGTAACATTTTGTTTAATAATATAGCTAATAATCGGAAATTTCTGTCACAAAATACAAAGATTAATAACGAGGTTAACAATTTCTGTGGCCATCTTAATTGAGTTTATGATACTTGGTGATATTTGCTTAGAAAGTAGTTGGGATGAATGAAAACATTTTTCCTTTGTTTTCGTGATTGTGGTATGTACCTATACTATATTCGACATTTTTATCACGCTGTAGAAACGACATGTATAATTTGAACGATATACATAAAATTTAAATAGAGGTCGTCAAAAACACAATTCATCAAAACAAAGAGGGCCAGTTTGGGCATGGGTTGGAGAATGTCTCCCTTGAGAGCCTTTAGCATGGATAACCAAAAAATTCTTATATTATAATCTGAAACCCGCTTGAGAAAGAATGTAAATATATTGTCAGGACGCGCGGAACATCTTTTTTAAACTGTTTGGAAAACATGCTAGTTTCTTTAAATTGCTTGCTTATTGTTTAATTTTCCATGACAAATTTCAGTCAAATTCTTGATGCATAGAACCTTATATAAATTCTTAAACAAAGTTATGTTGGTCTTCAAGATTGTTTAAAGGAAGTAAATTGTGTCGAACGCAAATTTATCAGAAAGTCCGAGACAATAGTTTTAATTTTCGGTAGCTTCAACCGCAGAGGGCTTTGTGACCGCAGTGTTAATGAAAGGGCTGTCTCAAAACACCCTTGGATTACTTTATTTGGTCAATAGTCAATGCGCCAAATTTTTAAAATCTACACGAAAATCGCCTGATACTATATAGAATTGTTCACAAATTTTGAATAAGAGAACATTGCATTGCTAAATAATATGGCATTATGTGAATTTATACAAAGTGTTCCAAATTGTACGTTTTTGGAGGATATCTCCTAGTTCCTGAGATAAAAAGTAGCTAAAGAAAGTTTTTTTGAAAACACATTTTTAAATGGCATTATACACCTCAGATAACATTTCAGACAAACTTTTTAAAGTTATGTTTAAAGTGACAAAATATGTAGGTAATTAATGTTGACGGTACCTGCAATAGAGAAAGAACAGACTTTACAGAAAATATTAATAAAATCTCTAGTTCAACCTTCATTGCAAACTATGCAATAATTTAGCACTGGATTTAAAAAATAACGAGTTTAAAACCTTGACAATGATGTGCAATTGAAATTTTTGAATTATTGATCATTAATCATCCTTTTAAGAAGCTCGTTTTTTGGCATATGTGGACTTATGTCCCCTTCTTCTCCTATACGGTTAGTCCGACCAGTTGTTGAGTTATAACAATATCTATGAGATATGTTTATTTTTATTATTTTTGGAGATAATCGCTTGAACTTTTTTGTTTGAAAGGCCTTCAAAATCCGCTTCTTTTGACCTTCCTATCATTTTCAAAATGCAAATCCAGGGCCGGCTGCGATTTATTTATACCCCCGATTTTCACAAAACCGACTTTAAACTCAATAATGTAAAACCTTTTTTTACATTTTGGGTGATATTTTGTAAAATAAAAATAAATTACTTTTGTGTATACAGTGTCCTCCAAAAAGTTCGCACCATAGGGGGGGAAATTTTAATTAACGTTTTATTTTGAAATTTAATTTTGGAGTTACCTTTTACTTTAAAAAAGATGAAAAATGACCCACTCAAACGTGGTCATGTGACTTTTGTTATCTGTCAAAAATGACATTTAAAAAAAAATATATCGCCAAAAATAGGTTTAGTTGTTTAAATATCAAAAAGTTTTACTTGAAAAAGTTGTTTAGTTTTCAGTTCTACGTAAGTGTACCAAATTTGAACGTTCTACTAAAATATTTAGTTTTTTGCCAATTTTTAATACTTTTATGAAATTTCTGAAAATTTTAAAAACTCGAAACTTCGTAAAAACTTTTTTATATCACCAGCTTTATCATTCTATTAATTTTTTATTACTAATTATCGATAATAGGAATTTTTCAAAAGAAAATGATATGTACGCTTTAAAATTCTGTTATGTTTGTTGCAAAGTTGATGTACCGTCTCGCTTTTGGGGTATAAATTTAGTTACATTAAGTTACCCAGTTCTAAATTGATGCCAAAATAATAATAAATTAAAATATCATCAAACTATTTTACGTATCTAAGCAAAATTCTTGACTTTTATTTAACAAATAATTATTACCTTTAAGTTTAATTTCGCATTAATCGATATTAATGAGTAGTCCATGGAGAGAATAGAAACAATTATTTTTATTTGACAGTTGTTTTTATTTGACAGTTATCAAACTGTCAAATAAAAACAATTGCTTCTATTCTCTCCGCATGGCCTACTCATCAATATCGATTAATGTGAAATTAAACTTAAACTTAAAGGTAATAATAATTATTTGTTACATAAAAGTCAAAAATTTCGCTAAGATAGAGTTTCCCTTTAAAAGTGTCCAATTTGGCCCACCCTGTACGTCGTACGTTTTCTTCATAGCATCTACAAACATTATGCAATTGCTTAATACATGTTTTTCTTTGAATGATATGTATATCAATGAAGTAAAAAAATCTATAAAAACCATAAATATTTATTACAAAATTTTCATTAGACAACAACAAAAATATTTACAAAACAATTTATTCCATTTTTGGAAGTTTATATCCATTAGGATCATAACTTTTCAATATTCATTTCAATACCCTGACGAAGGCCAAAAATATAGCCGAAATACCCGTTATTTTACTTCATTGATATGTCTATCATTCAAAGAAAACAAAAACATGTATTAAACAATAAGTACAAAATGTTTGTAGATGCTATGAAGAAGGCTTTAGATTGAGTCGAAACTTGCAAAGCCTTTATCATACAGAAAGACGAGAACTTAAAAAAGTTGTCGGTTATACGTTATATGTTATATACGTTATACGTTGTTATATAAGTTATATGTTTATGTTTGCGTTCTACGTTATATGTTATATAGGTATAAAGTTATTTTATAAGTAATACTACTTTTACGACAACCTCTCTAAAACCTAGTCGAAAAGCCTCGCGTCCCCTTCGCAAATCGCATCGCGCCGCGCCGTCGAAACGCAAACTCCGCCGGTTTATTCTTGGCTCATCGCGAGTTTTCTAATCTATCGCCGGTGACAGTCGCAGCGCAACTTCGCGGGATGGGGCGTTGCGGCCCCCCGCCCCCTCCACTATTCATCACGCTCCCTCGGGAACTGGAAAGGGTTCGTTTCGCCCTCGGAAGGGAGGCGCACCTCTTGAACGGGATATCTTTGGTTTGATTTTGGCGAATACTTCGCAGTAATTGAGTCGGTGGCAACTGCTAAAACTATGCGAGCAGATGTTTTTCTGCTCGGGCAACTTGCAGCACTCGCCTGAGGCTCGTGCCGCAAACTGTCATACTCGCGGGAAATGAGTGTCATTCCTTGCTTGTTATACAGTATAAAATACACTATGCCACGTAATTTTTACGGTCGAAAGACGGGTTTATTTATTTATTTTTAAGTTAATAAACTCAAGAGGTACTTCCCGATTTTGGCCTACCCAGCTAACTCACTCCACGGCAGAGTGGCGTGGGTTAACTTACAAACAAAATAAGGGACTTATAAAATGGCGCCACCCGTTTTCTCTAACATGGCCTTAGAAACAGGAGAGTACTTTTGATGTTCAATTCAAAACGGGAAATGCAGTTATCAACAAAATAAAAAAAAAGGTCTATAAGTTTAACAATATGAAGTAATAATTTATTTAAACAAGCAGGAATAGTAATTGCACAGCCAACAAATTATGATAAAAAAAAAAGGTAAATATCACAGCCTCCCAAAGATAGAAATAATTATTATCGATCTTAAATCAAGCATTAAATGGGAAAACTCTTATACGAATGTTAAAAATATTAATATATGGAAAAAAGGGGTAGGTACGTGGTATAATATTATACTCCGCTTACAGGTTTTTGGTATCAAAACCAGAGTTACGTAATTAAATTGAGATCGTTACAGTGCGGCTCAAAAAAAAAAACGTTAAAGAGATAATAATAATTGGAATGGACTTGCCAATTGATAGATTCTCCACCAGGCGAATCAGGCTCCACCGAAAGGTGTTGCGTAATTGTCCAGTTACCAGGAGTAGCGGGTAAGGTGATGACTCTCGCAAATCGCCGTCGCAGATGGTGAGTTACTCCCACGGAGTACTCCGCAACGTACTAATTATTTAAGGTAAAAGTACGACCACGTGGTGGTTGGGACACACTGTACAAGTGGTTTGGTTTTTGTTGTACAATAAAAAAAAAAGGCCGTGGGTGGTGATGGCCTTTGATGGTTGATGATTAGGAACTCGAACCCCCTTTGTTTGTTTGCAAACTACCTTCTAAAAGAACCGACAAAATCGTCGCTGGATCACAAAATCAGAATTTGAAGGGTTTGCTAGGGGTTTCTTTAAAAATCGGCAAAAATGCCATAAGCTTAAAAATGGCTCCTCAGCCAGCAAGCGTAGAACGAAGAGTGACAGAGTCAGGAACAAGTCCATGTATAAAAAAAACCACCTCAAGCCAAAAACGCGGGATCACGATTTAGGGACTTTTAATGCGGAACCGGAACCATGAGTGGTACCGTGAACATGGTTTTGACTTCTGAAAGTGACAGTGAAGGCTGTCATATGTCAATCAAAGTTATTGACATATAAGTTACAGCTTATTTATTTATATTTTCCATCGGTTCCGGGAAATCCTACAAGAAAATCGTGATCCATAGCATGCTTGCACAAAAGATATGTGATGATTTTAGAAAAGAAGTATGCTTTGCCAAGGTAAGCACCCAGAGGTATCCTTTTGCCTTTCTATAATTACTTAGGTATGCACAGGAGATGGCTTTTGTATGAATGTTGTGTGAATTTAAGTTAAGTTGATATTACAAAAGGAGACTGCGTATATATTTAGATAGTAATAGCTTGATATAGATATTCATCATATATATATTTTTCTAATAAAATTATGATTTGTTTTTAAGTTGGCCGATGTTCGACGAGGTTCCAAGGCAGCGATAGAAAACAAGCACAGTAGGCAACCCAAACTACACTAAAACATGATTTGGATATGCAGCGCAAAGCGTCCCCAAACCGCGCCAGTGAATATTGTGAATACAACAGATGGTAAGCAAGGGCAAAATAGCAGATTTTGGAGGTATTGTTTTATTGTTTTCTCTTTCTTTCCAGATACGGATTTACTAAGGATCGGATGGTACAATAATTATTGTAAGAATAATCTAGAATTGTAGATAATTGATTTTAAATAAATAGCCATCTGTTTATTCACTAGAAAAAGAAGATACTCTGTTTTGAAATTTTTAAATACGTTACAACAATTTTATACTCGCATACTTTAACAGATTTATTGACCTGTAGCTACTATCTGTAGATACGAAGTATAATGAGGTTCGTTACAGCACTCGCACTCACAGCAATATACAACAGTTCGAAGTTACTGTTTAGTACATTCCCAAAATTTATACATTCCAGGGACTCTTTAAAATAAGGGGACCCAGCATGTCACAGTCACCCAGCATGTCACAGTCACCCAGCATGCCACAGTCACCCAGCATGTCACAGTCACCCAGCATGTCACAGTCACAGTTTTCTGTCGACTCCAAGAGGAGACCACAAGGGGGCTGATACAAGGTGATGTTATATGTCAGTGTCCAACTGCCATCAGGTTTTATGTGACATGCCATTGCCATAGATACTAAAGGAGGCAAAATATTTCCCATCATAATTCACAATTTTTAACTTTTCTAACTTCCAGATACTCAGATGTGTCAATTAAAGGTAATGCGGCCGCCTGTAGTAGTCCCAATAATTGCAACAATCTTTATCATCTTCAGTAATCCTACAATTCCCATTACGTAGGCATTACGTATAAGTATAGGTAGTTCAAAACAAAAATCGTATTTCGTAAATTTTAAATTATTAAGCAGGTAGCTTCAGTCAGGTCTTTTTTTAAAGAGGTTTTATCTACGACTACAAGTTGATTTTAAGTTTGTGAGGTACCTTGGTAGGGAAATAAAATTACAAAAATTTTATAATGAACACCGAGAAAAACTACATCATTAGAACAAGGTACTAGATCTAATCTTATTAGTCCATCCTGAAATCTGTGAAAGTTCTTTGGATAGATACATTCAACAAGGGAAGAAAGTTCAAGTATACATATTGCAAATGGAATGAGGAACCTGGTAACAAGGTGCAATAGCGACAAATTCTCATATAAGCAAAATCGGCACTGACTTACCATCCTTATATTACTTAAATTCCTGGAAATAATTGCAGGAAACCAAATTCAACTATAAAATAAATTTCTTTAATTTGACTGTTGCCACATTCTGCACATGTATACACAAAATTGTCAAGTCTAATTTTTCTCCAATAAAATGGCGTACTTGGCATCACTGATACCATTAGAATGAGGAAAGAATAGGCCTCACTTTGAAAAGTATAATGCTGGGTCCCCTTACTTTAAAGAGTCCCTGCATGATACATTCCATCGCAACTACTATTATTTCGTCTACATTGTCATTTGCGGCTAGGACCGACTTTTTCTGATATAACTAGGACAGCATACCCAAGCAGCATTTTTAGTCGCCGTTACGTTCCGGCGACTTTTGTTTGCAACTTTAAAGTTGTGACTACTACTGATAGGAACGTAATTACTACGTTCCAATTACGTCCCTGCGACCAAAATGGGGAACATTTTGAGGTACATTCGCGTCGCTTTGTCTTTGTCTAAATAATTAAAAAATATTCTAGCCCAGCATCTTCCGTCATTTTTCAATAACCGTGGAAAATGGAAGTACCTAATATTTATTTTTAACTTATGTCTATGAATAATGGTAGGTATAAGAAAGGTATTAATTTGCTGATTTATTTCTCGTTGCTAGATTCAAGAAACTAAAACGATTGCAAATTTTCTGACAAATATGACGTTGATAGATTGAAAAGTAACAACGCGCCCTCTCAAAATGCACGTTTTAATATTTTTTTATCGGGAGGATAAATTACGAAAATGTGCGAAATTACCTAAAAATGCTGAAAAATGCTTTTTTAATATTTCTATAAGTTATACTAGTTCATTTTTGCTCAATTTTCTCTTTTTTGGGACAATTTTGAAGAAATAACTATTTCAGTACCAAAGGAAATTGACATTTGATATTAATGGCGTCTATCATTTTATAAGAAAATATGGCGTAACTTTCAGTAATTACTTCTAAGTATTATTTACCTTAAAATGGGTGTTTGAAGGCTTTGCCACTTAACTGGCAGTAACGGCAACTAGACTTTTTTCACTTTAAGGTAATTCCTACCTTTAAGACGAAAATTAGTTTTAGATATTTTAAACTCTAAAGTCCCAATTACTACAAGAGAACTTCAAAGTTCCAGAAGCCTCGTCTAAGTTCCGAATGCTACTACTAGGTTCCATTTGGAACTTTAACCTATAATTTTTTCAGCCGGTGTGTGTTTCGTGCTATAATTCGAAATGTTGATATTTAAAATTGTAGCCATTCATCAAGAGAAGCGTTTTGTAATTTTGTATTGAAGACAAGTGCTCGTGTTTCGATTCGTTTCATCCAACTGCTGCTTTAATTTTCTATAAAATGTGAATGTGTGTCTATAATTTTTTTTCTTTCTAATGGCTGACATTTTCATCACTTCGCAAAAACGACCCAATCCTTCAAACGATTGTAAGGAACTAAATGTAGTTTCCATTTTTGTCCCTATAGAAGTGACAGTTACTTTAAAGTATTTTTTTGTAGTAATTGGAACTTTCTAGTAATTTTAAAATGGAGTGAGAAGTAAAACTTACCATACAGTAGTTTTCTCGAGTAGCGAGAAAGTTAATTTCACTTTAAATATGACTATATAGTTCCGTAACTTTGGAGGTATTTCTAAAGTCGCTAAGATGTAGAAGTTACTTTCACCGTTACCATAAAGTAATGAAAACTTTAAAGTGATAAACAAGTAACACAACAAAGTAATTGTGACCATTGAATATAACTTTAGAGTTAGCGTGACTTTAACGTAATTTTGCATAGTAACAATTCCGTTCCAGATACTTCAAAAACCACTTAGAAGTACTGAAACCATAAAGTTCCAACTTGTAGTAATAATTACTAATTACTTTCTAAATATAAGTAATAAAAACTAATAAGTCGATTTTTAAGTAATAATTACGTAATAACTACTTATTCAAAGTTCCCATCTCAGTTACCGCAACTTTAATGCTGCTTGGGTAATGATATCATTCTATCGAAAACTACGGAGAACAATAGAAAATCACAGTGAGTGTAGAACAATAATTATTACTAAATCATACAGATAAAGCATGTAGATATGCGCTCTCGCCTCGAATGGAACCAATATTGAACGAAGACAGAAAAACTTGCAGTGCAAATAGTTCGCGACGCTACAACGTCTACAGTAGTCCAACTGCGATCGGTCATTTACGAAGTTTTAGGTCTGCATTAATTTCGTTATTTTGTCGCATGCGTTCGTCCAAACTGAAACTTCCCTGTGGGTTATTGTTATTGAGATTCTCTGGTGTGCTCCGAGAGTAGATCATATATAGGAACAACCCTTCGCCAGACAGTCATGGATTATACCTATCTTCGCGATTTTGGAGATTTTTCCAGTTGCTGATTTAAAAAAATAACATGGAGGTGAACTTACTGTATGTTAGGTACATTCGTCGGGAGTAGTATTTTTTTTATATATATTTCATATTATGCTTCAATTGTAAAAAGACACTCGGCATTTTTTAATCACGAGGTTTGCATTTAGCATGGACCCAAATGGAAATTCCGCTCCCTCTGTGCTTCCCGATTCATGTTTCTGTGTATACGGCTTGGAATGGCGCGCGGTTTAATCAATGGCGATTTTTTGGCGGCGATGAAAGCACGTAGGACTTCATTCGGCCGCGTTTCCCGACTAATCATAACCAATAAATCCGGCGGAAAACGCACATTTTCCAGTTATCGGGCACGGGTAACTCTATCGGGTCCCCGGGTCGTTAGAGGCACGACTGCATGGAAAATCGACCACGGAGGGTCGAATGCAGACTGAATGGATATAGAGAGTAACTGATCAAAGGCAGCAAGTTGTTTGAAATATATTTTATATTTAATAGTTTTCATGACACATATTTTGTTGCCCCCACGCCCCCCACTAGAGTGTAAGTCGAAACATAACAGAAAAGCACAAAACATGGGGACGCATTTGGTTATCAAATTTCTATTTACTATTTCAAAATAAGAATATCTATGATAAACTAAGTAAGAAAGGATTAAAACCATTAAAACTATCACACAACTGTTGGTACATTGTGCTGTAAGTAAAGCCAATCTAATAGACGACGAGTGCTAGTGCTAGAATAATTTGCCACAATACAGTTTTGTTATAATTAATTTAACCATCATTGTAGCTCCAATATATAGAAGTTAGCAATGGTGCCACTTTGAACACACAATTCTGAAAGTAAAAAAAGTCTCTAGTGGTCTTAAAGTGAACGTTCTGTGGGTGAGTACCGTCGGCACCGTCGCAATAACAAGGCCCGCCAGCTGAAAGCGATGAGTCATCCAAGGGAGGTGAGCCTAAGGCGCCAAATTCAAATTTCAAGGTGTCAACTTGGTAAATTTGGTAAAAAACCCTTTAACATGATTGTTTACATATATAGCTCATGGTTTTACAACACGGATAATAATCTACGAGAGTGAATGTCACATTTTCAAGGGGTTTTGGTGCATTCAAATATCTACCGGTAAAATTTTTGTAAATGCCAATTATTTCTTATTTGCCTGTCTAGATACAACTAAATTCGAATAAATAAAACCATAAAACTTACAAGGTGGTTACGTTTAATCACGTAAAATTGTTAGGTATAACACTCTCCAACAGTCCAAACCAAAACCCTGGAAAAATGTGTAGGAACAAAATATCTTTTGATGGCCTTAACCAACTTTTTCCTTAAAATGGGGTCTTTGGTGAGGAAAAGCGGACACTTTAGGACCGCCTTGATAGTTTCCCTTGCAGTTGGGAACGGAACACGTCCACGGCATGATTTAAATCAGTCCGAAACTATAGACACAACCTAAAACCTATGAAATAAAATTGAACTTTAATCGCTTTATTCTGAACCACTGCTGTTTTACCATCTTATTAATAAAACTCCACGTCCTATATTACTAAAAAACATAGTCCAACACACAACAAACGGTCTTTAAAACAGGAAAATCGCCAGACAAGTAAACGTAAACAACTTCAAAAAGCAACCTCCCGACCTCCCTGTTATGACGTAGTGACGTTTCGCGTCGCCAGCTGGCAGGCCTTTAACATTGCGACGGTGCCGGTAGCGTATCTGTATTAAAAAATCTGAGTTTTTTTAAAACTTCCTCACTCATCCTCTCTTCACCCGCCGCCTCCAACCTCTTGCGTCCCCACATACGCCAGCCAGGAAATTGAAGATTATTTACAATGTGCCGAACTTGATTATTCGCCGTTCTATCGAGCGATCTTCAATCCCAGCGCCTGAAAGCCGGAGCCCTCCCTCACTCCCTGCGACGACGACTGCCGGATGTTTTTCCAACGGCCTGATCCCGAAAATGACGTGTACGCGCGGGGACCCTGCTTTGTGGTTAAAAAATCAAACGCACGATTTTGACGAGCCGATAAAAAGGGAACTTCATAATGGCCACTGGCCAGTGAAGGAAACGAAGGCACCCAAGGCAAGAATGCAAAAGTACGAATTAATATATAAACAGTTCATGGAATGGAGAAGAAAAAAACGCACACAATCATATTCCGAACGTGTTATTATTGTATACTAATAATATATATATAACAATAATAATTCTTACCCTCGCAATACTCCAAACTAGGAGTACCCCGGAAGCAACTGAATGATTGTGCGGGGAAAAGGGACAATTAGATACTGTTGTTTCGTCTTCGTTGTTATATTTCCGGCAAGGGCCGACTTTTGCCGATAGAACTAGGATAATTAGGGAGGTGTGCAGGGGGATGAACTCAAACACTGATTACCAAATTACCCCGTGTATTAATTCTCCCCAAACTATGTACAAGAAAATAAAACTACAAATTAATAAAATATATTCTTCGGTCCGCTTCGGCCCAGCAGTTTCTGAAAGAGTACAGACGAGATTAGTAATTTAGAAACACTAGGTATACCAATCTAGCAAAATAGTCGTGTGCAAGAGGTAGGATACAAGTGGGGCACGCGAGCGAAACGGCACCGGTGGCAGCTACAGAGTTTGAATGGGGCAGAGTCGGTTAGTCTCTCCGGGATATAATAGGTCCGGAATGCTCTCCCGGCACTACTCTAGTCCACGGTTCGGTTTTCCGGCTTCGGATGGCCCTAGCATGCGCTCCTGGCATTATCCCACTACGGCAACAGTGAATTTATTCTAATTATTACTCGGGCCCACGGTTCGGTTTTCGGTTCCGAATAGCCACAGTATGAACTCCTTGCACTAAGTCAACTGCGAACGGAATCACCAACAGGTGGAACACACCAGACGGAGTAGCCGATCGATCTCTTATTACCAGAGGACCAGGACCCGGCGGTTAGATACCTACTGGCAGCGCCATCTATCGGCGGTTCGGGCGGACACATTTGAACTAGGGGCCGCCGGTTAGCTGTACAGTGGCTTTATACTGAAGCCACTGTAGTTAGCTGTAACCCGCGGTGCGCTCTATCGGCGGTTCGGGCGGTAACGTTTGAACTCGGCCTTCGCGGTAAGATGTAACGTTTGCCGGCATGGTCTTAGCGGTGAGATGTAAGCAGAAAACTTGACAAAATTTGGTAACTTTGTTACAGCATTCGCTCAAGTACTACGGAAAACCATAGAAAACCCTAGTAATCCCAGTAAGTGTAGGACAATTAGCAAATCACACAGATAAAGTTATTAAGGAGCAATACCGTGAATCCACAATCCGCGATGTTTTTCTATAGACATGTGCATGCATCTGCCTCCATCTCGATTCGAACCAAGGTCGATCGGAGGCAAAAAAACATGCAGCCTAAATAGTTCTGATCGTGGGTTGATTATTTATTGTAAAGATGATGGAAGTAAGTATTTAACGGAGAAACAAAATTAGAATTCAAAGTTAAAATCGTCTTCTAATAAGCAGTGTATAAAACTCTATTTCAAAAAACACAATATATATTAAAATTGATTCACCTGTAATAAAACGTTATAAACATACGTGAGCAACCTTTAATTTCTCTGTTAGTTTTTCAAAACCTTCCAAGGAGGTGTTAAAATTCGGTCACACAACATTTTTCGGGATCCGTTTTTCGATTTACTCATCCGCACCCGCCCCTCAGTTTCAATAGCAGTGTATGGGCATACTCGGGTGTATTCATTACTAAAATATTATCCTGAATGTATCTGTATCTGACACTTCAATCAGCAGGATGTATGATGACCGTTGCCTAATTGCCTGTGTGTAATTGGTGTGCCAACAAAAAAATATTAACAACCACCTGGATGGCATGTATTAATTGAGTGGAGGAGAGGGATGAGGGTCCGGACCCTTATATTAACATCCGCACTTATGCACGCAAAAAATATATTGTGTATTCGGACATCGCAGACAGACGAGATATGCGATTTTAAATGTACCTATTGAAAATTTAAGGGGCGATATACAATGATGATAGACGGATGTCTGACAATGACAGAAACAAACCGAAGTTTACCGAAGCGGCTATTTATCAAGGAACATGACCGACGAGCCTTAGCGACTAAAATAATAAAGTAAATATAAATAACTCTAGTAGGTGTGATCTAACAGGCAGTTAAATGCACTAACTTTTAATTTAATTAAAAAGTTATTTGAAGTAGGTATGTGGAGAAATTTGTAATTATAAATTTATTCGATGTCAAACTTTATAGTTTGCCTGGGTAATATTGTTTTTTCTACGACCATGGAATGTACAGGGTTATTCATATAACAATCTACCACCTTAACTTTTTTGTTTTTAATTTTGGAAAAAACGTAAATATGAAAATTGTATATGCATCGAGATATTTGCAAATATCATGGAGCTCAGTCCAGAGAGTGTTGTAAATTCATAAATAAGTTTAGACCATATTGTTCTCGCCCAGTTCAAAAACTGTACGAAAATGAGAATTATAGAAGAGGAGAATATTGCCGTTTACTATTGCAAAGGCAAGCAGAAAATGATCAGTTTATATGTAGGTGTGTATTTTTATCACTTGTAAATTATCACTATAATACTATTAACTAACTACTACTCAGTGGCGGTTCGTGGGTTAATGCACAATGATTGGAAATGTCGGTTGTTTCATCACACTGTATCTGTATGTTTTACTTATTTGCTCTCGAATTTCTTGGCGACAAACTTCCATCATGCTTTTCAAAATTTCATTTTGTACCGTTTTTGATGTACCCTTGAATACTGTAGAACTTTCTAAAATGTTCTTTCATAATATAATCTAACTCGATTAATTTTCGAAAAATCCCACGATTTTGAGAGTCTTTTTTTTTTCGACGTGCCCTCACAACGCTTAATTCTAGTTTGCCACAAAATTTTATGCAGTTTATTATTCTTTTTAAAATATATCTATTTTTATCAACGGTTTCGTTATGTTAATAATGTTTTGCCGGTACGTGGAATCTAACTGAGCGGCAATACTAACCTTGCCTAAAAATGCTAGTTCTGTAGAACAATTAATGTGCCGAATAGAAAGCTCGTGTTTTTTTATTTTTTTATTTAAATGTTTTAAATCTTTGAATCCTATTCTAGTCCATGTCTTATCCATTCCCATTCCTTCTTTATAAAACAGTAAGCAGGGAAAACAAAACAGTGCATTTTGCATACAATTTTTCGCATCCAGATATACACTTGTTCTTGTGGTACGTAGGTACTTCTAGAAAAGTGTCGCGTATAATTGCCGTTTGCATTTTTATCCGGTTGAGTTAATTGTAAATCTGGAGTTGGCCTGCCAATAGTTTTTATTTCAACTTTTTCAGACAATGAAAGTCTTAAAAAGTTTCCTTCCAAAATGTCCTGTACTCTATTCTTCATTTTGTTTATACGATAGAATACAAGAACGAGAACACGAGGTCGCGAGGTACGCACGCGGAGTCTGGAGGCGGCCAACGCTGACGCATTCTCTAGGGCAGCCCGCGATCGACTGGAAGGGCGAGGGAATTTATCGCCGCCAAATAGCTAGCACGGCGGCATCAACTCTAGCGCCACTAACGGCGTAGCGGCCGAAACAGAACTACGCCCGGGCGGTGTACAATGGCGGCTAGTCAGGAGGTTAGCCGCCCGCCTGTACAGGGTACAGGGCAGTCGGCAGTACAGGCGTTGCGCTAATTTATAAAGAATAGTGAATATAATAGCATAAATAGCGGGGAAGGAACAAGGAACAGGAACAAAGAAGCCAAATAAAGAATATAGCAGTCGTGGAACTAAATTTTTTCCCCATTTTCTACTGGGAGGCTGTAGCCCCATAGCCCCTATGGACGAGCTGCCACTGCTACTACTAGACATTACTATTCTGTTACTACCCCTACGGTTATTACTATTACAGATTCTACATTGGGGACTGATAAAGCCAGTTTTACCACATTTGGCGTTTTTAATAGAAGAAACACTCACTATCAGTGGCGGCTTCTCTAAGCAGGCAGGGCAGGCAGTGCCTGCTCGGCAACATAAATAAAAACACCATTATTTTTAATTAATATATTAATGTTAAGTGACCCAGAAATGTGTTACAATGTTAATTAAATATGTGGGAAAAAGGGTCAGAGAATGACTTCGAAAAGTTTTTAATTTATTGCCAACGTTTCGACTTATTTAAAGTCGTCTTCAGGGCTCTAAAAAACAATGTAAATATTAAAATAAATAAATCCACTTGCTATAAGTTATTATAAGGGAAAAAAGATAAACTTAATAAAACTTACCAAATTATACTTTTCTGTCTTTATAAAAAAAATGTTGCCATATAAGTCGATACAAAGGATAAGGTTATTAAAATTTTAGTTGTGGTATGTTGGTCAAGATATCAATAAAATTGTATAAATGGGTAGAAATTTAAAAAATGTCAGATGACAGTATTTAAATGACATAAATACAGACATATAAAAAATTACAGTGATTCTACATAAAAAGTTTATAAGAATAAAGGTAATATTTCAAGATAAGGTATTTAGAGTTTTATAAAAATTAAGTTGTTATGTTTACGGCAAATGCGTGTTCTTAGCGTTTACTTTCGTAGGTCTTGTGAAATTTGTTTAAGAATAAGTATCTGATTATTAAAAGTGAATCAAGAGCAACAATTTGAAAACCAACTTTTCTGGGCATAGAGGTCGTTAAGCAACAACAAAATTATTAAATGAAAAGTATTATAGCTAATGGTGAAATAATTATTAATATAATATTAAAATAAGCTGTATTAAGATGTTCTATATCAGTTCTTGTATTTATACCTACTATCATATTTTTTTATGCAAATCATTAATTTCATGTAAAAGTCTGTTTTTCAAATTGGTTTGAGTTCCTACATAGTTTGATTAAAATTAAATTTATGATTTAGTTCTCTAGAATGTTCAACAAATGCAGTTAATTTAATTAACATTATTTTTAATATTTATTATCCCTATAAAATATTTAAGGGTGCCTGCTTACTTTTTGCGAATTATATTACAACTAAACGCTCTAGCCTGCCACTTTTAATCTGGTTGTGTATTGTATGGGTGATTGCCTGACTGATCATGTGGTGACGTGAGTCAAGGCAGGCAGATCTGATTTTGCCTTCGGGGAATATGAAGTTCGTTACAAAGAAATTTATATTTTGCGTTAAAATTTCGCTAAGAGCATTTTTGGAGCTTATATTTAGCTCTCTTATGATTATACTGGCGAAAGCATATATTTGTTTTGCATTTTAATTGAGAAAATTTTGAAAAATTTTAATATATAAAATTCTAATACAAATAAAATAAGAAAGTGTTCATAAAGTACTTAAATTTCAATATATATTTAACATATTTATGAGTTCAAGATTATTGTAAAGAATTGAAATTGGGATAAATAGTAAAGAAGAGTTCGACTTTTTCGATAGCAAATCCCAATTCAAGTTGCCGCGGGCAGCATAGGCGTGCGCAGACTTTTGTATTAGGGGGGGCACAACATAAAGATAAATAAAAGGTACCATTTTTTTTTGAGAATCAGTAATTAATGACATTAGTGTCCTATTATAGTAATATGGTTGTCAATAAAATAATTTTGCCATTTTTAAGGTCTCCTCTAGATCTGCTATTTTCCAAGATCGCACATATCTCCTCACATTCGTAATTCACCTAACCTAATGCGACACTGACATATCCTAACAAATTAAATCCAACAACCAATTACTTACTACTTTGAACTTCAACGTCAACTTGTCTGCTGCCACTTGTAGTACTACTACTTGCCGAAGTTGATGTGGTTGTGGTTTGCTTTGATTTAACGTTAAAAAAGTTTCTAATATCCATTGCAACCTGCTCGTACGAAACACAGAAAATCACAAAAACAAATATCTAAGCTAGCACCTAACCTAGCCAACGGATTAAGTGAGTGAGACACTTGGATTCTCATCCCCACCGACGAACGCCGAGTCGAGAGTCGGGCGCCATCTTTTGCCGATGATTTAAACTTACGGCGTAACAGAAATCTGCCGCAAGCACAAAATCTTGCTGTAGAAATCAGTGGCGTTGCAAGTAGCAAGTGCATTAATTGGTGATAAATGGTTTAAAAGTTTTACATAGGTAGATATAGCATTATAGCCTAGACCTCATGGGTATTAGGGGGGGCCAAGGCCCCCCCTGCCCTCCCCTCTGTGCACGCCTATGGCGGGCAGGCATGCCTGCTCCCCCACAATACCGGGAGCTTGGCCTGCTTGGTGGCTGGCGGCTGGCTTCTACGCGAGGGCGTGGGATTGGAAACAGATCATTGAGCGTTATTAATATTTCCACGAATTATGCGTAATTTTAGGACGAAGTTTTAAATCATTTTGCTTCAAGCAGAAATAGGCATATTTATAGAATGTTACTTTCAAAACTGCAGGTATTTAGGCCACGGGCGTAGCCAGGATTTAGTTTTGGGGGGGGGGGTTAGTTTGAGAAGTAAATAAAACAACAAAAATATACTTACATGAAATTTAATATATATATATTCATCCGAAAAACAACGACATATTTAACTTTAAATGAAATGGATAAATTAATTTCGTTCCTCTGCGCTAAATCTAAAACCATTAAAGAAGAAATCTTCGGCTTTTTCTTTTAAATATATCCACTACTTCATCTGCATGAATTTCTGTTCCATAGTGAATGTTCATTAGAGCCAAACCATTAAGTCTGTTTTCACTTGTAGTGTTTCGTAAATAGTTTTTCAGTCTCCTTAGGCTCGAGAAAGACCTTTCTGGGGTAGCAGTGGATACAGGAATGGTAGCCAAGATTTATAGTAATGTGTAAATATTAGGATAAAGGTTTTTATCGCACATATCTAGGCATTCCAAACTAGATTTCGGGGTAGGCAGTCTTCTTATCAGCATGCAAGGTAGCTGAAGCTTTGATAGCTAAATCCAAATTTGTTTCTTTATTAGAAGCCCCTTGACCTTGACTACACCACTTTTTCCAGTAGTCCATACCTTTAAGTTTATCACCCTTCCTTTTTTCCCCTCCATTTTTCGACAGTAATAATGATTCACGTATCTATCCTTAACAAGGTCATCGAATAACAGCGCACTAAAATTACTCACTTACACGGTACACTTAATTCTCTTCACTATTCGTTCACCACTTTTAACTTTTATTCGCTTCGAGTTCGCAGCCCAGTAGCCGTCCAGAAACTTCCACGAACTTCCACAAAGTTCCGCTCATTTCGACCGAGGGGCGTGGCGAATAATCGAGAAACAACGCAAAGTGTCCCTACAATACAAAATAGTTCGGCTGCAACTGCGTCTGCCTCTCGTCAAAAGATGGCGCTAGGCGCTACTATTACTACATATATTCAAACGTAATAATAATTTAACTCTTCACTCCTCGTATTTTTTCGGTATAATATTAGGTAATATTTTGCTTATTTCGGGGGGGGGGGGGTTTGAACCCCCGAAAGCCCCCCCCTTGGCTACGCCCGTGATTTAGGTAGTACCTACTATAATACCTATTACCTATGTTCCACACTGGTTTACCTATGTGTCAGAGGATTTTATTTCAGATTTCCTCAAACATAGTAACTCAGATCCTTATAAAAAGTTTTGCTTTTTGCTTGCAAAATAGTGAGATTTGAATAGAAAAAAATTAAAAAATGTGAAATTTCTTTATGGAACACAACCATTTTTGTTTTAGTCTGTTATTACAGCAAACCTCAAAATACTCAAAATTTTGTTTTAAGAATTACAGGGGGCTGTCCAAGTAATAAATACTTATAATAAATTTGGTAGTTACCGACAATTCAAACTAAAAAAGTGCCAGTTGACACAACTGTCCCTAATATCTCAAAAAAACAGCAGTTTCTTCATATCAATACACTTAACTACCTACCTAAATACCACTATTTAACGACGGTTTTGCGAAAAAAATTATAAGTTTTTAAATTTTGCTCCCTTCCGGTGTGCCTGTCAGTTAAACTGGTCACCAGCCGCCACTGCTCACTATTGGTCATAAGAAAATACATGACAGTTTATTTCAATTCAATATTTTTTGAAGGTGGTTTAACTTGTCTAGGGGATAAATTTCTGATCTATTGAATGAAGTTCATGAGCCGAATATTGTTTGGCAACAAGACGGTGATCCAGAACATAAATCAAATTCTGTCAAGAGGCATTTAGATGACACTTTTGTAGAGTGGATTGGTTCAAATAGAACTATTTTATGGCCTGCCAGAAGCCCAGATATTGACCAAGTTAAAAAATTATCTCAGGAGATCAAAGAGATGAACGAGCAGTATTGGCTTTGTTGAGTTTTCAATATATTATTGTATGTAATCGTGGGAATACAACAATAATTAATGTAAACTGTTCATTCCCCAATTTTTATAATGTCAATTTTGATTTTGTTCTAGATTCAATAATAATTTTGTTCAAACTAGGTCAGCATCTATAAAATATTAATAAAACTGTCATGGAGGACATCGAAAATAGCCACAAACGGCAGAATGACGCACTTGTGCAGCAAGATAAGCCTTTGTAGGGGCATTGGTATTTGTATTGTCCCCACGACAATGGCGATAACAAATACCTCGAAAGCAAGCCGCGATTGTTTAGCCGCATTTTCATTCGTATTCAGTTATGCATACCCGGCTTTGTATCTTCAGGTATTGTAATAATTACGCGCAAATGCAGTAAAGAAAATTTCTCTGGCAATGTACCAATACCTCCTGTAGACTCTAGGACCATATATAAGTAGTTCGCGAGTCTATAATATCTATATCAATGACCTCCATAACAGCCTTGAAGTAAATATTAAATTATTGTGTTTCCTGAATATTAAATGCTTCTATTCTCTGTAAACAAGACGGAAAAGCGTTTTCTTATCTTCTTTTAATAGTTATAGTTACCAATAGATGGAGCTACCAAGATAAAGTGTATATTTTCTGTAATGAAAGGTATTCGATGTGTAACAAGGATATACTATTTAAGTCGTTTGCAAAAATATAGTGCCTCTAATTAAGCATTAACTTATTTCAGTATTATAAAGGTAATAAGGCTAGCGAGATTCCAAAGATGTTGGTGCTAAGACTTTAAATTGTCGTTTTCGTCTGTGCCTCTGGGAGTCCCAAAAAGGTTACCTGAATGGAGAAAACAGAATCTATATAATCTCCCTTGCCGATCGAACCGAGCACTGGGTCGGAAAATTATGAAAATTGAAAAGCGACCATATCCCTTCTCTCTTTTCATCGTTGTTTTACCTTCTCCCAGTACAGTCTTTTTCTAGAAAATGGTTTCAAGCTGTAGATACGATTCTGAAAACTTATTAGATAGCACCTAATATACCTACTGCTAGACGAGTCGTCTTATCGATAATATCTGTGTTATTCACGAGAAAGTGATTTTTCAAAAAAATCTTGTAAATGGTATTTTCATTTATAATGTGAATACGATTATTTTATTAAGTTCTTTTAGTTTCTTGAGTTTACTGTTCTAAATAATCATGGAACTGACAGCTTAGACTGGGGCGTCCGAGTAAACAAACAACATGACGTTTGGAGGCCCAAGGTAAACGCGATTTTTTCACCTTTTTAAACTGGATATAGCTATAACAATATAAACAGCTTAGTAACATGAAACTTATATAAATTCATTTATAGAGGGTGAGTTTTTTCGATGCCCACTAGGGGGATCTCGGAAACTAGCAGAGCTAGAACAAAGGTTAAATGGGGAAAGAATTGCAGTTTTGAATGCTCAATCTAATGCATCTTTTGGATTTTTAAAAGTTCATGGCTCACTAGATATTTTGAAAAGAGTGATTTTTTGCTATTTCATCATGTGTCTGTAGCTCCGTTATTTCTGATTATACAGAAAAACTATAGAGACAAAAATTGTAGATAATTTTGGGTTTAATAAGATAATCTAATCAAATTTTTTATGTTGTTTGTGATTTTTGAGATATGACATAAACTTGTGTTTTTTTAATGTAAATCATAGTTGGCTGTGGCCTTATCAAATCGGCAATTTTTTGGCTTTCCAAAAATAAAATACTGGGCATAGTTATAATAAAAAATAAAATAGCTATAGCTAATTTTCTGTTTTTTTTTTTAATTTTCGCACAGTCAGCCATGGAATATTTTCATAATTACTTTCTATTTTATAATTAGACATACTTCAAACTGTCTAACATTTTGTTTTTAGCTGGTAAAAAAATTTAGCAAAGTAAAACAAAAATTAAAAAAACTCAAATTCAAATTATTATTATTTTAAAAGGTCACCATTTAAAATAAAAAAGGTGTTCAAACAATCCACCATTATTATTTATGTAAATATTGCATCTTTTTAAAACTGAATTTGTCGCCTTTTTTAGAAAGCGCCTGTCAATACTGGCAATTGCTTCTAAAACAGCTGCTCTTAATTCAACAATAGGGTATTTAACCGTTTTTCAAATTTTATTTTGGTGAAAGCCTGTATTGATGCAGACTACACTAGTAAAATTCTAAACTAAAAATTTTACCTCTTTTGGGAGAAAATTGAGTTCAAAATTATTTCCGTTTTTAACGGTTTTCTTAATTTTGACGTCATAATAATTTTGAGCTATGTGAATAGGACCGCGAAGCCTTGAGGCTTTATTCGTTTATTGTACGTTGCCAACTCGTGTGATTTTTCCTTGCTGGTCGAATATTTTGTTATTAGAATAGCTGTGTTCTAGTATGGAAACTCAAATTGTCAACATAAAGTTGATTATACAGTTCAAATTCTCTGACTGTTTTTAACTCTGGTTATTGGTTCGGACTAGTTTGAGATTGCTTCCTAGAACAAGCCTATTAATTGCAATAAATAAGAACAGCAGTTAACTTTATAAAAAAAACACTATATTCCGTAAAGATATAATATACTTTCTCAATGTTTGTTGAAGAATAGTCGGTCTTTGGAGTACAGGATTTACTTCTGAATACAAGTCCGAAAGGGGATCTGGCAACGGTGCAGCAAACTAGTATAACGATAACGGTGCCGTCCTAACCTAATCTTGATATTTTGTGGGTATCGAAACATAGCCTAGCTTTCTAGCTTTGCGGTTTTCGCGTTTCGCGAGATTGTTTCGCTTTGGCATCTCGCTTTAAAAATTGTGAGAGCATAAATAGGTATGTCAATTTCCGGAAGATTGTCTGAACTTGCTTTAACAAAACCCACATTAGCAAATTAAACACTCTATCTACTCTCATACCTATATAAATGCATCAGGTAGGTAGGTATTTCTTGGAATTTAAATGATTACCTATTTATATTCTTTAGGTACCTACCTACAATCAAATTGAGAAAGAGTGCTTACTAAATTATACTTTGCTCTCAAACACTTTTATCTGGGGATTGAACTACCTACTACCAATATCAATTTTATGGTACCTATTCATTTTTCTTTGTAATTGAAACTGTAGGGTTTAGGATTGTACCATGTACAGAAGTTAAGATTTGCATTTGTAATTTATTAGATTTTATTACACCAGCTCTCTCAATTTCAAACACAAGCACAATTTTTAATTATATTATAAGAAAGGAGCAATGATAAAAATTTACATTGCCTACTTGCTTACCTTATTTTAATCGTTGATTTGTGAACACTTAGGTCAGGTATAAAAATGAATTAATACCTCATTTAGTCCTTTACTATTATGACGACGCGATAAACAATAGTTTTAATAAAATATAAAATTCAAAATCGTTTGGAACCCCTCAATAACTTTGATAAAATTACAAATTTTGAAATGTAAACAAAACTCCAGCTGATATTATTTGACTAGTGACATATCAAATCACAAAATAATAAGATTAGGTATCCAGTCCAAGTCCTTACCACATGATAAAAAAAGAATGAAAATGTTCGGCTCGTTATTATGACGTCATTCGGGAAATAAAAAATGGTTAAAGCTATCTTAGGACTTGATGAATCAAGTTATGTGCAATTTATTTGAAAATTTGATTAGAGGAAACTACCCTATTGTCTCATACTTTATTTTGTCCTGTTCCCCACAAAAAGAAATCCAAAACAGACAAATCGGGGGATCGGGGCTGCCAGGAAATAGGTCTCTTCTCCCTATCCAACTATGTGGATAGAGCTGATCTAGGTAATTTCTTACGGGCAAATAATTATGTGGTGGAGCTCCATCATGATAATTTTTGTTTTATTTTGTTACATTTTGTTACCAGCTAAAAATAAAATATTTGAAAGTTTGAAGTATGTCTTATTATAAAATAGAACGTAATTATGAAAATATTCCATGGCTGACTACGTGAAAATTAAAAAAAAAAAAACAGAAAATTAGCCATAGCTATTTTACTTTTTAAAATAACTATGCCGAGTCATTGAGTAAAAGAATATAATAAAATATAATATTTTTTTACTCAATGGCCGAGTATTATATTTTTGCAAAGCTCAAAAAATGGCCGATTTGTTAAGGCCACAGCCAACTATTATTTACATTTCAAAAAACACAAGTTTATATCATATCTCGAAAATCACAAACAACATAAAAAATTGGATAAGATTATCTTATTAAGCCCAAAATTATCTACAATTTTTGTCTCTACATTTCTTCTGTATAATCAGAAATAACGGAGCTACAGACACCTGATGAAATAGCAAAAAATCACTCTTTTCAAAATATCTAGTGAGCCATGAACTTTTTTAAAAATCCAAAAGCTGCAATTCTTTCCCCGCATGTAACCTTTGTTCTAGCTCTGCTAGTTTCCGAGATCCCCATAGTAGGCATTGAAAAAAATTCACCCTGTATACATACTTACAAAGTCTGGTAATACGTTAACATATTTTTTAAATGTAGAACAGGGCAAAACACATGGCATTTATAAATAAATAGAACATATCATGTACCTTCATTTGTTAATAAAATACCTCTAAAATATAGCTGATATTACATGGCAATATTTTATTATATTGCATTTGAATAAACGAAAAGAAAAACCAGTGATAACAGAAAACTATATGTAATAATGTCATCTTTCTGGAAGTCTAAATGTGTGATAATAATTGAAAAATTGCAAAATTCGAACTTTAATAACTTTTTGACGGTACCTGGGACTGTAGGCTCTCACCACCGCTCGTCGTTTTCCCAGCAATTTAACCACAGCCTTCTGCGACTTATTTCGCCATAATATGGGACATAAGCTCGTCATTTCTGTATGTCTTTCGTCTGGGCCGTCTCGCCGCCTTTGACACTGGCGTCCCCTAGTCACTATAGATTTGCAGATAAATTGCCAATTTTAAAATGGTAATGTCATGCGTTCTTGAGGACCTTATAAGGGGAAGTTATGGTAGTTGACCTTTTCAAAATATTGCTGTGGTTAAAGTAGAAATGTATTTTTCAATTGGAATTACCTTTTCCGTGTCAAATTCCTTACCTGCGTCGTTGGTATAATTAATGTATGTTCTTGGTGAAAATTAGCAAAGTTCTAATTTGTAAAATTCGAAGATCCCTCAGCGAAGGAGCATCTCCTACAAATCCCACTCCGGGAGGTCATAAAATATTCAGCACACTTAAAAGGGGTGCCGCTTTCTCAACGTTATAATTCGGATTTTCAGCCTTTGTACATACGTCTATGCTGGGTTCACCTTGCCGTAGTCATAAGTGTCTAAATATCAATTAGGACCCATTACCGCTTCTAAAACACGAAACTTATTTTATGTCGTGCAGACGGAGATTTACCAAAACTTCCGCACCAAAATAAGTTCTTTGGAAATTGGGGCATTAGACAAAGATAGTTTTGGCGAATTCGCTCCCTTGCTAATATTATGCACTTAGTTCCTTGTCGTGATTTGATTCGAAAGTTTAAATGAGCGTAGTATGTATACTTATGAATAAGTTAGGGATGTTCGAGAAAACAAATGCTATAACACAATGACGCGGGTTCACTCTGGCATAATTAAAATTCGGCAAAATGAACGTAAAATAATAATACACTCCCGAACATCTACTATCTCCTAAGTGAAAATGGCAATTTTTTCTGAAAGATCCCTTATTAACAATTTTAATGTTACAATCTGCACTGTACACCAAAATTTCAAACAAATAGCTCATATCTACATAACATTTTTAAATAACCACTACAAATACTTATTATCTAAACACATATTTTACAGATAAACAGATTCTTTTAACCAAAATAATGTGACTTTCCTTATGGTATTTTTCATATAATAGACATCTCTATTTCAAATCTCAGTGTGTTAAATTTAAATTAAAAAATAATAATTTTAATCATAACTCTCGTTTTTTTTTACAATATACAGTGTGAACCACATGTTTGCGGATCACTATGTAAAAAGTTTTTGATTGTGCGATTTGACCTGTTTTTGTTTTTAATTTTAGAGCTTAATAAACTGCATTTTTTTTTATCGCAGTGGCGTTTTTTTTTAATCTGTGCATTCCATTGAATTTAGCACCTATCAAAAATGGCCTGCGCCGAAAATGTTTCAAGTTATACCGATTTTGTAGAAAAATTAAAAATGCAGTTAGGTACTTATTTATTTTCAAAAATTCATAGTTACCATGAAAAAAAATTAAACTCTAACAAAAAAATGAAATTTGCATCGCAAAAATTAACTAGGTACTAAAATATAAAAAAAAATTCCAGCAATAACGATTTTGTGGAAATATAAAAATGCAGTTAGATACGGAAGCGTAGAAGGGCCACGTAGTAAATTTTTTAAAATTCAGACTTTTTTCAAAATTTTGACTTTTTTCTGGGAATTTTAAAATTCGGACTTTTTTCTCCGAATTTTAAAATTCAGACTTTTTCTCAAAATTTTGACTTTATTCTTAAAATTTTGAGAAAAATTCTGAATTTTAAAATTCAGAGATAAAAGTCAAAATTTTGAGAAAAATCTCAAATTTTTTTGAATAAAGTTAAAATTTTGAGAAAAAAGTCTGAATTTTAAAATTCGGAGAAAAAAGTCCGAATTTAAAAAAAATTTACTACGTGGCCCTTCTACGCTTCCGTAGTTAGATACCTTAGTTATTTTTTTAAATTCATAGTTAGCCATGAAAAAAAAATGTCAAAAATTTTTCACATTTTTTTACTTTTATACAATTTTCAATTAGGATTTGGTTAACGAGATATTGTAACTTATTTGGGTATTTATTGATTTTTTTTTGTTAATTTTAGGCTTGGTCTCTTTAAAACGAATTTCGTATTTTTTAAAAATAGGGAGCTATGTGTTTTCTATAAACGTAATCTTGTAGTTTCCCCATCTATAATATTTGGTTTTGGAAACATTGTCCCCCCTCCTCCCTACTACGCACGCCGATGAATTTAAAAAGTGCGAATTTCTCAAATTAGATTAGAAAACACAGTTGAGCTCAATATTTCAATTATAGTTTCGAGATAGGTACCAATCCTATAATAAAGAAAAAATTACAATAAATAGCCATATAAGTTGTAATATCTTAAATCAAAATATAACAGAAGTAAAAAAGATAAAAGGAATACTGGATCTAAAAAATGATTCATTTAAACCATGGGCGTACGCGGAAAAAGCATTAAAAAAGTTACAACATTTTATCCCAAAGAATCTGTACCCAACACATTGACCTACTTTTTTCTAACACCCTGTACGCGTAGGTGGTCGTGCGTTTCGGATATTATACATTTTAACTTTGATATTTTCTAGCTCGTAAGTTTTCAGTGCCAAAGGCACATCGTTGCTTACATCGGAAACACGAAATTCCCAAACTAGCAAAGCCAAAACACCGCCCAACAAAAAAATCCGCCGTAAACTCTCAAAGCAACGGGAACCCGGACGCGATACGCAATCACCGACGGTCCGGGCGCCGCTAACAAAGTTAAAAACACAAAGCTGCATTTGCCGGGCGGGCTCAGATTAGTTGACCCCATATTCCGTGCACTTTGACGTCACACTGGCGCCAGGTTCGGACGTAATTGGTTCTGTCGGTAAAAATGAGCTTTTCGCGGAACCGGTCGCCCAGCTTAGAGGCCCTGTATGACACGAAAAGTGACAGTTATTCTGTTAAAACGAATAACTGTCACTTTTTGTGTCATACAGGGCCTCTAGCCCAGCTGACGTTTATCTTTGCAAGAGATTATCATTTAAAAATCAGTACCTAACTCTATCGCTTGGGCCACAAGTCAGAACACGCAGATTTCTCAATAGGCAACACTGTATTTATCATAGTGCATGCACTTATATGATAAAGTTGTTTCGGAGAGATCTTTATCTGGCCTCAGATTATAGCAAAAGCGCCCTTCGTCGTTGCGACAACGCCGGCAACGCCGCGTTATAGTTTCTTAGTGGCATTATCAGTTCGGTCTTTTAGGTACCTTCCACTATCTTTTTGCAACACAAAAGACATCCTTGTCGATTAATATCCGCTTTTAATAGAGCTTTTATAGAAACAGGCGGTGAGAGGTAGGTAGCGTTTGCCGACATGGACTTAGCGGTGAGATGTAAGCGGACAAATTTGGCAAAAATTCGGTAACACCTGAAAAACAGTGTGCAACTAAAAGATCACACTCGAACTCCTGGTACGAATTTAGCTATAGGGTGTTTTCCTAAACGATAGGGGAGGTTTCCTAAACATTTTTTAAAGCAAAATGACCCTAATAAAAGTTGTATTTTGAGATACACAGTTTTGCAAAATAAAATGAATAGAGTTCCCATTTTTATAAAAAATATTTTTTTACTGACGAATGTAGTTTTACGTGACGTCTCCATAGCGAACATGTATACGCATTGGAAAATCGTCATGCTGTTAAGAGTGTTCATTTTTAAAGAAAATTTTCATAGCTAATTTATACGATACCACTCTCCTTTAGAATAGACATGTCACATGTGGGTTATGCTAGATGGTGCTCCGCTCCACATTTTTTTCTTAATGTTAGATGTTATTTAAACAGACAATTCCCAAATAAATGGATTTGAAGAGGCAACGATGCGCCCATACAGTGGCCACCAAGATCCCCGGATTTAAATCCATGCTACTTTTATTTATGGGGCACAAGTGTATAGTATACTCCAGTTGGTACAATAGTAACGGTAACGGGTTGAAATGGCAGGTAATGAAACAAAAAATACTCCCGAAGTATTAGAAAGTGTCAATTTCAATTTTTTAATTCGAATCCGTTTATGTGAAGCACGGGCGTAGCCAGGATTTAGTTTTGGGGGGGGGGTTTAGTTTGAGAAGTAAATAAAACAACAAAAATATACTTACATGAAATTTAATATCTATATATTCATCCGAAAAACTACGATATATTTATAAAGTTCTTAACTTTAAATGAAATGGATAAATTAATTTCGTTCCTCTGCGCTAAATCTAAAACCATTAAAGAAGAAATCTTCGGCTTTTTCTTTTAAATATATCCACTACTTCATCTGCATGAATTTCTGTTCCATAGTGAATGTTCATTAACCATTAAGTCTGTTTTCACTTGTAGTGTTTCGTAAATAGTTTTTCAGTCTCCTTAGGCTCGAGAAAGACCTTTCTGGGGTAGCAGTGGATACAGGAATGGTAGCCAAGATTTGTAGTAATGTGTAAATATTAGGATAAAGGTTTTTATCGCACATATCTAGGCATTCCAAACTAGATTTCGGGGTAGGCAGTCTTCTTATCAGCATGCAAGGTAGCTGAAGCTTTGATAGCTAAATCCAAATTTGGTTCTTTATTAGAAACCCCTTGACCTTGACTACACCACTTTTTCCAGTAGTCCATACCTTTAGGTTTATCACCCTTTCTTTTTTTCCCCTCCATTTTTCGACAGTAATAATGATTCACGTATCTATCCTTAACAAGGTCATCGAATAACAGTGCACTAAAATTACTCACTTACACGGTACACTTAATTCTCTTCACTATTCGTTCACCACTTTTCACTTTTATTCGCTTCGAGTTCGCATGGAACAATACTGGCGTAAGCGCGGTCACGCGCCGCGGCGCCGCTTATATAGCAGCCCAGTAGCCGTCCAGAAACTTCCACGAACTTCCACAAAGTTCCGCTCATTTCGACCTAGGGGCGTGGCGAATAATCGAGAAACAACGCAAAGTGTCCCTACAATACAAAATACTTCGGCTGCAACTGCGTCTGCCTCTCGTCAAAAGATGGCGCTAGGCGCTACTATCACTACATATATTCAAACGTAATAATAATTTAACTCGTCACTCCTCGTATTTTTTCGGTATAATATTAGGTAATATTTTGCTTTTTTCGGGGGGGGGGGTTGAACCCCCGAAACCCCCTCCACTTGGCTACGCCCGTGATGTGAAGAACAAAATGGTGGAATATTTGAGAATTTGCTTTAATTCTGTAATAGATCTTTAAGTTCTCATCATCAGTTTAAATTGCCCTACATTTTCTTAATAAATCTTGTGAACACATTTGACGAATTTTCTTTTGCATTTAGGGAAATTGTAACAGATGATTACGCACCGCGCCAATAGGCACAACCTACTCCACTAATTAATGGTAGGTACACAGTAGGTTTGAATTTTGTCATTTTTAGTAACAACGGTGCAATAAGTCATGTATAGAGAATTACCGGACACCCTGTATGGATAGCAGGCCCAATTAGATCGGAAAATGATGCGTTATCCGAAATTCCCCCATAAATTTTAGCAAACCAAATGAGGATGTAATGGCCGTCAAAATATTTTATTATGGAATAAACGTTAAAAATTTACATAAGCCGCTGTCATAACATTGTGATTTCGTGACAGTTTAGCGTCGAATAGTTTTGTTAAATAGCAATTATTTTCGCCAGTTTATACAATTTTAAAATACAGTGTGACCCATTTGTTTTGGGGTCAGTCTGTAAATCGTGCGATTTGGCTGATTTTTTTTTTAAATTGTAGAGCTCGATGAACTGCACATTTTGAACAAAAATTAGCGTTTTTTTTTGAAAAAATCTGTGTGCGCCAATGGATTAAGCACCCCTCGAAATGGGTATGTACAAAATTTCATCAAAATATTTCAAGTAATAACGATTTTGTAGAAAAATTAAAAATGCAGCCAAGGTACGTCTTTATTTTCAAAAATTCAAAGTTGGCCATGGAAAATAATTGAATTGTAATAATACAACCTTATGCTTATAAACACAAAACATAAAAACAATTAAAATTATAAAATTTTTGTAACTTCTACTTCTACCAAGCCTCCTTGCGTACATTCAAAATTACATTTCGTATTTGCTGTGGAGTAATTTCCTCACAACTACGGTTTATCCTAGCTTGCAATTCTTGTAAATTATGGGGTCTTGACTTATAAACATTTTGCTTAAGTGTACCCCAAAGAAAAAAATCTAAAGGAGTTAAGTCCGGAGATCTCGGTGGCCACTCACAGAAAGGACTATTTCGCCCTATCCAACAGTTTTCAAAATTATTATCTAGCCAGTTTCTGATTAAACGAGCATTATGAATAGGACTGCCATCTAACTGTAACTTTAAATTTAAACGGTATCTTAATGGTAACTCATCTAAAGCATTTCTAAATTCAATTTCTAGAAAATTCAAGAAGCCAGCCGCATTCAAATTCCCTTCAAAGAAAAATGGGCCAATTATTCTGTCGCGTAGTATTCCACACCAAACGTTAATTTTTTGTGAATATTGTCTCCTTGCATTTATTATAAACTCTGGATTTTCAGCTGACCAGTGACGGTAGTTTTGACTTGATACTACACCATTTGTAGTAAACGTGGCTTCGTCGGTGAATAAAATTTCATTTAAAAAGTTGCCATTATGGAGATATTCACCTTGCAGCCAATAGCAAAATTCTAATCTTCTCTCCTCATCTCCTGGTTCCAGGGTGTGCAAAAATTTTGGCTTAAACGGTTTTATTTTGTTTTGTCTCAAACATCTCCTTATACTCTCTCTGGGTATATGAAGGTCTAAACTAGCCGTTCGAACACTATTTCGAGGATTGTCACTAAAGTATTGCAGAATTTGATTGTTATTTTCAACAAGTCCACGGCGTCCATTTTGCCTAGTTTTTAATAAATTTTTAGAAATCGATCCAGTTTCATCAAAAATATTGTTTATACGTTGTACAGTACTTCGACTCACTGATCTACCTGGGTGTCTATTGTTAAATTCGGCCGCAGCTTCTGCTGCCGAGCGCTCGTTGTCGCCCACGAGTCGAACAATTTCTATTTTGTCTCTTATGCTTAAATATTCCATAATTATGATAATTAATTGTATTGAGCACAAACAATTTCTGAACTCAATTTAGACAGTTTGACACTTAATAAAAGTAAACAATTCAATTATTTTCCATGGCCAACTTGAAAATAAAGACGTACCTTGGCTGCATTTTTAATTTTTCTACAAAATCGTTATTACTTGAAATATTTTGATGAAATTTTGTACATACCCATTTCGAGGGGTGCTCAATCCATTGGCGCACACAGATTTTTTCAAAAAAAAACGCTAATATGGTTTCTTAAAATTTTGCTCATAAAAACGGTCATAGTAGGCTTTGGATTTTATGCGAACCAGGCAATTTTTGTTCAAAATGTGCAGTTCATCGAGCTCTACAATTTAAAAAAAAATCAGCCAAATCGCACGATTGATACACTTTTTACAGACTGACCCCAAAACAAATGGGTCACACTGTATGTGCATATTGTTAACAGTGCCCAAAATTCGCATAGTCGAATAAGATTAATTTAATGCGTACATGAAATACAAAATTACCGCGTTCATTTTGCATGTGTTTTTCAAACGAATATTCAACAAACTAAGTAGGTAGAATCTGTTCCACTAAAATTCAACAATTCCTGCGGCGTATTATTGTTTGACGTTTATTTTGCCGAATTTCAGTTATGCCAAAGTTGAGAGTGCAGCCGCGATTTCATGAGCATTTGTTTTTCAGGACATCCCTAATTTATTCATAGGTATACATACATACATACTGCTCTCATTTAAACTTTGGAATCGAATCGCGTCAAGTGACTAAGTGCATGCATTCCCAATTCGCAAAACCAATTTTTCTCATAGCTCCAATTTTCGAATAATTTATTTTCACGGGAGGTATAGTTTTGGTAAATCTCCGTCTGGCCCGACACAAAATAAGTTTCACGTCACTAGGGCTGAAAATCCGAATACAACGTTGAGAAAACGGCACCCCTTTTAAGTGTGCTGAATATTTTATGGCCACCTGGAGTAGGATCTATCGGATGTTGGAGGAGCTGTTCTTTCGCTGAGGGATCTTCGAATTTTGCAAATTAGAACTTCGCTAGTTATCATTTCCAAGAACATACATTACTTACCTACCTATGTCTTGGCTACTTCCATGATGTAAAGAATTAAATGGAAAATAGTCCTATGCTTTATACGTTTTTCCATTTTTATCTTTATAACTTTTTAAATGTTGGACCCAGAACGATAAATACGAAAGTTGTATTAAATTTCGTTTTTAGTTGGGAAATGTATACCACATTGTATATACGCTTTTTGCAACAGGTGCGGGAATCCCATTGTGCATGGGTCCGCTATACAAATTTGAGTGAAGTGGAAGGAGGCCATGAAAAACAAACGGCACTATACACGGCCGCTGGTGAATGACAGTTCAGCGTTATTAATTTATGTATGTTTACCTTAGACCTTTACCTTAGACAGGGAAAGAGAGAGGACACCGCGTTTGCCTACTCTGCCGTGTAAAGATTTTGTTACGTCGTTTTGAACGGCGCCCATTTTATATGTGGCAGACAAAGCGAGTACGTTGTGAGTTAATTTCACGAATTTGTGAATTAAAAGTACCTAACAGTGATTAAGTGGAAAATATACACTTACTATGGTGAATTGTTCAACGTTTGGTTGCAAAAGCAGAAGTTTCACAAGTAAACATTTAACAAGCTACCTTTGAAAGATGCCCTAAAACTTATTTTTTCTCAATATAACTTCTTCAAATTCCTTCTACCTATTAGTATGATAAAGTGTACTGTTTTGTTTGTAAATAGGACAATATAATTATTTTTTAACATCGTTTTTATTGAAAATTTCTTAATTGATTATGATAGTTCATCAAATATGGGCTGGTTTCCATGGGCGTGCATTATTGATTTTATTTTGATTAATTTGAAATTGCCACAAATAAATATATTCCAGCACTTGACACTTAGCTTTACATTTGGGAAATTATCAGCAAATAAATACCAATATTTCAAATTACATCTAGGTCAAAATTAACTACCTTTTCATTTTTAAGATATTTGAGATATTGGCTAAGAACGCGTTTCATGCTACGTCACTGACCTATCGTGCGATATGGCAGTCGGTAACACGGCCACGAACGCTATTAGGCGTCCTCTCTCTTTCCTTGTCTAAGATGTTTAGGTACATACATTTTTTAAAGCGGAAAAATCAATTAATTACTAGTAACTTATAAGAAAAATGGAAAGTTTCAGCAGCAATAAAATATAATTGACACTTATTTTACAATTTATTTATATATAATAATATATTTCTTATATATAATATATCTGTAAAACGCACAAGGCCTACTTTTCCAACAATACGTTTTTAATGTTTCTTAGTTCGCCATTTACATTCTTTATTAAACGTATTTTTCTGGATATTTTTTCTTTCGGGCTGTCTACTACATAATAAATAACAGTGTTTAATTTTCTAGAGGAATGCAAACAACTGCTCTTATGCTATACATGGCAATCCTTTCATCCTAAAAATTCTACTTTTAATTGTTTTTCTGATCAGTGCGTCGAGATGGTAAGGAAATTTCCTAAAATTTTCATGTTTACCATTTTTATCTAAAGTCTATCCAAGTTACAGCGCAGTAGATATAAACAAAGTCACATGACCGCCTTGCGATCGATTACCAGGGTCGGACTAATATGAGATTTCAAGTGGCTTGTAATTCTGAACTATAATTCTTTTAGAAGTTCTAAAACATGTTTCTACCTTTCGTGGATCTTTATAAATTTCCTTAAATTAAGTAGCAAAATAAATTTACAGAATATACTGCTCGAGATCCGATCTAAAATATGCAGGAATCTCGACTAAGGGAAGAGCCGTCCCTGCATTCTGCTCGCCGCGTAAACACTTGACATTTTATGACGGCCAGACCAATAATAGAATAGATCACGTGGTGGCCAATGTTTTGATCCACTGCCTCTGTAGCTTGGATAGACTTTAGGTCTAAATTTTATAAAATTAAGGGGCGAGCAATCTTTCAAATAATACCCTTGCACATTTCATACAAATGGCTGCTATATACATAAGCAAATTCTTTTTGTTTCTAAGCGCAGAATTATGTACGATGGAGCTGTAAGCAGTATCATATGTAGGTATATTATAAGTACGTGGTGCTGACAAGTATTTGTTGTAAAGAGTAGGTTTCAATGGAGAGAATTTTCCTTACTTTATTGTTTGCTTTAGCCATTGTTTCTAAAATATGTTTTTAAGAGGAATGTTTTAATTTCGTATTGTATATAATGTTGATTGACTGCAATGTCACAAGCATATGAAAAGATTGTCTAATATATCGTTTTTGGACTGAGAGAAAAGTCTATCGCTTAAAGTACGTCAAAGTCGGTATAATGAGAAGTCGGTATGGCGGGAATTCATGGTCGAGTTAGGTTAGAGTCGTGTGGCGCACTCTTCAAAAAGTCGCATTTTCCGCACAAAGCGAATTAAGTCCAGCCAGCGTCGGAATCCAATTCAAGTGTATGAAATGTGGGGCTACGTCCTAATTCCGGACGCAAAACTAATCTGTGCCCACCCGGCTTTTGTATTTTTAACTTTGTTGGCGACGCCCGGACCGTCGGTGATTGCGTATCGTGACTGAGTCCGCGTCGCTTTGAAAGTTTACGAGTTTTTCTAAAAGGATTATTTCAGACATACGGGCCAGAATTTTGTATTTTCCAAGTGTAGGTGATCCGCAGTTTTTAGTCAGAAATAGGGAAGTTTCCTTTAGTTGGGTTTCGAAATGAAATGTTAAGTAGTTGATGTAGTATCACTAAATTATTGTTGTGTCTAAGCCCTCTGCTCTTCTGGTGATATCTGTGTATAAAATATTTCACCGAAATATCATTGTCATGCTTAGAGAAATTATGTATATACAGGGTGTCCCGAAATTAGCCTGCCATAATTTACCAGCGCGTTCTGCGACCCAAAAAAATGAAAAAAGTTTCTATAAACATGACCTCAAAAATGCCCCCTAAGGGGGCTATAGCCTCCGAAAGGGGCAGTTTCGCAAACGGGTATTTCTAAATATCTCCAGAACGAGCAAAGATAAAATTTTGAAATTTGGTATGTAATATACCTGTGAGATTTGACATTTACCGAGGTAGAGATAGTTTGACATTCTTCATCATAGGCGTCCCAAATGGGGGGGTGAAGGGGTTAAAAATACTCTAAAATTTTTGTGTGTGCCTTTTTCACCATTTATTCCAAAATTATGAAATTTCAGTGTCTTATACAAAAAAAGGTGCTCTTGTGAAACTTCGCTAGCATGCACCATTTTCGAGTAAAACCGTTTTGAATTTTTTTTGCAATTTGCCACAAAAATGCAAATTAGAAATTACCCTCCGATGATTTACCAGCGCGTTCCGCGACCCAAAAAAATGTAAAAAGTTCCTTTAAACATGACCTCAAAAATGCCCCCTAAAGGGGCTATAGATCCCGAAAGGGGCAGTTTCGCAAACGGATATTTTTAAATACCTATCTCCAGAACGAGCAAAGATAAAATTTTTAAATTTGGTATGTGATATACCTGTGAGATTTGACATTTACCGAGGTAGAGATAGTTTGACATTCTTCATCATAGGCGTCCCAAATGGGAGGTCAAATGGCTAAAATTCGCAAAAAAAATTTTGTTTGTGCTTTTTTCACGATTTATTGCAAACTTATGAAATCTCAGGATATTCTACGAAAAAGGTGCTTTTGTTAAACTTTTATATCATGTATCGTTCTCGAGTAAATCTATTTGAAATTTTCTTTGCAGTGATGGAATGCATTTTATAAAATATTGAAAAAAGGAATCATAGCATTTGGAAGGTCTACTACTTTATGTTCGTGGCAGTAACTACCTAGGCAAAATTTTTAATAAGAAGTTCCACTTTTCTAAAACAAACAAAACAGGACGTACCTATTAAAATAATTTAATCATCACATTTTCAAAAACGAAGCAATAAAAATACATTCTGACAAGAACAATTTAAATTCGAGACCGTCCACTTATGACAGCAGCTGTTCAAAATGATTTCCATTTTGTCCGATACAAATTCTCGCACGACGCCTTATAGCGCTTGATGCTCGCAAAATGTGAAACTGGTCTCTTCTTATTTCATTGCCAGCCAACTGAATTCTCTGCCGTAGTTCTTCCAATGTATCAACTTCAGTTGCATAAACTAAATTGTTTAAATGACCCCATAAATAATAATCAAGGGGATTAAGGTCCGGCGATCGCGGTGGCCAAGGTATGGGACCGCCCCTGCCAATCCACCTACCAGGAAAATTCTCATTCAACCAGGCCCTAACATTTCGTCCGAAATGAGCAGGCGCCCCGTCGTGCTGGTAGTACATATTAACCCTTGCATTTATAAGGACATCTTCCAAAAATTGGCCCAGATTATTTTGGAGAAAATTGAGGTATTCATTAGCGTTAAGACGGTAGGGTAATTCTATGGGACCAATTAATTGATCTCCTATAATACCTGCCCATAAATTTATCGAGAAACGATGCTGAAAGTTAGTGCGTCGTACAACTCGAGGATTTTCATCTGCCCAAAAATGCGTATTATGCATATTAAAAGCTCCATTCCTGGTGAAGGTGGCTTCATCACTCCACAGAAGGTTTGGCAGAATATTTTCGTTATGTAAAATCCATTGGCACAACTGTACTCTGGGCAAACAATCTTCTGGTGTTAGGTCTTGCACCCGTCGATAATGATAGGGATGAATTGCTTGAAGTCTCACCATCCTTCCTACCTGAAATCAATTAATATTTGATTTTTTTCTCATTCTGCATACCTTATAATTCTCATTACTATTGACAGAGGTACGTTTGTGATTCTAGACACCGTTCGTATGCTGATTTGCGGATCATTTTCGAAATGGTTTAAAACATTTTCGAAGTTGTGATCTCCTTGAGGTCTTCCTTGGCCACGCAAGCGTTCAAAATTGCCATGGTCGCCTAAATTCCGGTGGATATCGGCAAATAATTGGCGCCCGGGCATTCTTCTGTTTGGAAATCGTCTCCGATATTCCCGCTCAGCCGCACGTACACTACCATTACAAAAACCATAAATGAAATGCATATCTGCAAGTTCTCGATCCGTAAATTCCGGCATTTTAATAGCCAAAACCTATTTTGAACGATAAACTATCGATTAAAGTTTGAATAACGCATCTGTCACCAATTTGTTTTTTTTTCCATGGCCACTATGATTCCCTATGGCACTATGAAAAAAGCACACACACAAAATTTTGTAAATTTTTAGCCCTTTGACTCCCATTTGGGACGCCTATGATGAAGAATGTGAAACTATCTCTACCTTGGTAGGTGTCAAATCTCACAGGTATATCACATACCAAATTTCAAAATTTTATCTTTGCTCGTTCTGGAGATATTTAGAAATACCCGTTTGCGAAACTGCCCCTTTCGGGGGCTGTATGTCATGTTTATAGAAACTTTTTATATTTTTGGGGTCGCGGAACGCGCTGGTAAATCATCGCAGGCTAATTTCTAATTTGCATTTTTGTGGCAAATTGCAAAAAAAATTAAAAACGGTTTTACTCGAAAATGTTGCATTTTATCGAAGTTTCATAAGAGCACCTTTTTTTTGTATAAGACACTGAAATTTCATAATTTTGTAATAAATGGTGAAAAAAGGCGCACACAAAAAATTTAGGGTATTTTTAACCCCTTGACCCCCCCATTTGGGACGCCTATGTTGAAGAATGTCAAACTGTCTCTATCTCGATAAATGTCAAATCTCGCAGGTATATCACATACCAAATTTCCAAATTTTATCTTCGCTCGTTCTGGAGATATTTAGAAATACCCGTTTGCGAAACTGCCCCTTTCGGGGGCTATAGCCCCCTTAGGGTGCATTTTTGAGGTCATATTTATAGAAACTTTTTTCATTTTTTTGGGTCGCAGAACGTGCTGGTAAATTATGGCAGGCTAATTTCGGGACACCCTGTATACCCCGATTACTGTAGGAAGTCCTGATTTTGTCAGATGACATTCTCCACAAAATCCCTAGGAATTTTCTGTTAACCATGGGTATAACATTGGTATATGCGTCGCAACCAGTTAATAACGTCACTCATTGATTTATGATGTGAAAAGATACCCAAGTGATACGAAAAAACAACATAATAAAATAAAAACCCCATTGCAGTCACGATTATACCTCTACAAATAGAAATAATTATGACTACAACTCATTTTAATAATAATTTCAAATGTCATGGAAACACTTTAATTTTGGTATAATGAGTTACTTGCGACAGCGTCTATGGTGCGTACTCCGGCAAATTTAATTTCAGTGTTGTGAAAGTGACAGTGAAGGTTTTCCGGATCGTTCAAAAGGGTTCAAACTTTGGGCAGTGAAAATATTCGCGGGTTTTGTATGTTTCGTGAGTTTTGTGTTGTTCTTGTTTGTGTTATTAGTAGTAATTCTTTGTGCAAATGGGCTCGTTACTGACCTGCACTTATGACCCGGTTGCATTTTCTGCTGCATTGATGCCAACTTAGTATGGCGAAATTACCAATTGCCAGTCCCAGTTAGGACTTCTTAAAATAATTTTACTATAGCAGACATACTTTAAGTTCTTACTTTTAGCTATACTAGTCTTAAGTGTTTGTAACAAAAATAATCAAATAATCCAAATCTGAAATTGTCAGTAGCTATACAGGGTGGTCCAACTTTTAGGGACAAAACTTTAGCAATCTATAGTTTATAACGGTTTTCGTTATACAGGAATTTCTTTTTCAAGTTTTCTTTTATTTTTTCTGAAGGAAAACTGCTAAAGCAAACATATTTGGTACACTTTAGAAACACATTAAATGCTGTAAATTAAAAATAATTTGGCCTGTCTACTTTTACCAGTGCCGGAGAGGCTGGGGTCAACCATAATATTTTTTAATAAAAAAATGATACGCCACTAGAATAGTAATATTTTTTTGCCTTCACTAAATATCCCAATCGAGTATAAGAAAAAAACTATTCTCGACTTTTTTTTTTCGAAAAATATACCGTTTTTGAGAAAGTCATTTTTGTGTGCATTTTTACCAGAAGAAAATCAAAATAGGTCTAGGCTTTTGAAATTTTGTACACCTAATTTTTAATTTTTAATTATTATAACTTTCCATAATAACATTTTGACGTAAAATAGACACAAAGGATACTTTACTGGTGGGAAAAGTTAGTTTTTTCAAAATTTCCAAGACACATGATTTTTCTAATCTAGAAACTCTTTCTTGTGGGTTTGACAATGTTATTAAGGAAAGTTGTTCATAACTGAAAATTGAGTAAGTTTGCCAAATTTAAAAGACCCAGACCTACTTTGATTTTCTTCTGCTAAAAAATTTAAAATGCACAAAAATGATTTTATCAAAAAAACGGTTATTTTTTGAAAAAGTCAAGAATAGTTTCTTTCTTAAAATTGATTCGAAAATTTAGTGAAGGCAAAAAAAGGTTATCTAATTTTGCAGTGGCGTACCATTTTTTAATTTAATTTTTAAATATTATGGTTGACCCCCGCCTTTCCCGCACTGGTGAAAGTAGAAAAACTGAATTATTTTTAGTTTGTAGTATTTAATTCGTGTCTAAATTGTACAAATATGTTTGCCCTAGCTGTATGAAAAATAATAGAAAACTCTACAAAAAAAAATCAACTTTGTCGCCAGGTATAAGGAAAACCCTTTCGATACATGATTACATGAAAAAATCTACTTATTTTAACGTTTTCTTCAGAGTCCTGAAATTTTACCCCTAAAAGTTGGACCACCCTCTATATTATTTATTAAAAGGTATAAAAATACACAATCCGACAACGCGCAATAGAAAAGTTGGGACTTGTTTTAAAGACATTAGGGCCGCCTTCCACTTCAGCTTTTTGCGGAAACTTTTTTTTTTCTGTAAACCAATCATATTTCTTCTGGGAGATATTTTGAGCAATCTTAGTCGTTATAGCCTAACATTACCTTTATATTCTGTGCGGTTATATAGTCTCACGTTGTTAGAAGAAGAGATTACCAATCAAGCTTACACAGAACTAATAACGAGAAAAGCTGTTGTGGCGTAAATATTTTAAAAGGTGCTAAAATTTTGTTTTATTTAAAATTGACAACACGCCGAATTTAAGTTTGGCAACGCCGCGATCTATGTCTGACACATCCCGCCAAATTAAATGTTGGGAGGAATGATCCGGCCAGGTTGTATAGTGCACAATCCTGTTAGTCTCATAAAATATGGGGTCCAACAAGAACATAACGTCTCTTAAACTAGGCGTTGCGACGACCGACGGTTTCAAGGCGCGACGTTGCCATTTTCCCGTTTATTCTTTATTCACTGGCCGACCAGAGATTTGCGCTTTCGACTATCCGAGCTCCTCGCCCAGATGAGCGGCAATAAGATCCTCCCAAAAAGGGCAACGGAAAAGCGGCGCCGGCCGGCGTCTTCGCCGCGAGAGCGCCGCCGTGAGGGCCTGCGCCGCGACGCCGCCGGCGTGCGGCCGACGGCCGCCACGTGATCGTCAGTCTCGCTGAAGCGTCGGGACGCGTGGGGCCAGAGTATCGCCCGTCGCCGAGATGCGACGTCGTGGAGGAAGGAGTCCCAGAAACGAGTGGTAAGTGGGGACGTTTTTTTAATTTGTGCGGTGTGCGGACTTTTTTGAAAAAAAGAACAGCTTTTACGAAAAATATTTTTTTTAAATCGGCATAAAAGAGCCTGAAAATCGCCATTAAAAGCTAATCGACAGTGAAGCAAGTCATTATCAATGACGTCAGAACCTATAGAGAGGTTTGTTTTGATAAACGCTTGACGCCCAGAACTAATCACAATCTAAGCGCCCCATTAAATTATTCCGAAAATGTCGCGAGATTGTCAGAAATTGCCCTTTTTTGTCTAGCCGTAGCGAACTTATTTCTACTCCGGGCTCGGAGGCTGGCGTCGTTAGACCATCCCCCGAGTCTTCAGGTGAGGTTCCGATGCTTCCGGCGCCCCCAAACAAGAAAATACATGCGATATCTAAGTGTGATTCTGGGGAAACTATAACCGGGAATCACCGGGTGTATAGTTGGTTGATGGTTGACTTTCTGTCTTTGCTTTTAGCATGTTTTTAGAGTAGTATGGATATATTTAATCTTGGAGTCAAAATAAAGGGCATTTTAACAATGGGACATCACGTCTATAGGTTTTGACGTCATTGGTCATTATTGTACGATTTTTCAATAAGTACCTAAAATGCATTTTCGAGATGTAAACAAACCAAACGTCAGACGTGTTCACCGCCAGTAAAACGTGGCCAGATATTCAAAAACCGGTCAATAAAGTATCATTTAACGTTTCAGCCTCATTAAGGAATATAACAACGAAAACTTTCAGTATAAATATTTTGGTCTATTTGAATAATAATATTATTTCTCTTGAAGGACACAAACTTTTGTGACGATAATATGTCTTCTGTGAAAATGTGTCTTCTTGCTACTACGCAAAAAGACCAAAGAAAAAAAGACTAGATAATATTGTGTCATGTTTCCAAATTATACTGTAATATTTTGTAAAAGGACTATATCACATTCATTACAATATATTTTTGGGTCCTACAAAACTATTTTAATTAATTTCGTCAATCCTTTTTAGAAAAGAAAATATTAGAAAATTTTTAAATATGGGACAATATTTTTTTAATGAAAGTAGTAAAATATGTGTTAGACAGGGCTAACGCCTCATCCGGAAACAGCAATGATTCTTCCTGAAATCTTCATTTTAGGTACTTGTAACAAAAATAACTATTTTAAACGCATTTTTAAAATTAAAATTTGATTATAAGTTTATTTAATTTCTAGATATTTTCTAAAATTTATTAATTTATTAATAATTAGTTAATTAGATAGTTCCAAACCAATTCTAAAAGAAGAAGTAGGAAATAGACGAAAAATTAAAGAATCTGCATTTATTCTAGGAAATACGGGCAACTGTGTTGCTGAATGTTCAGTGGAATTCAGTAAAATATTATTGCCACTTATTCAAAGAGAAGTTAGTATAGATAATTAGATAAAACACAGGGTACAATATCAGGCAGGTGGCTAGGCTATTGTTTCTGTTGTCATGACATTTTAACCTGAAATTTATTAATCTGTCACTTCACTTTGACGTGACATGATCTTTGAGAAAGGAGGAAGATTTATCCTCCGAAAGCTCAGAAAACAAATTTGTTGAAGTTATTTTTTGAGTTACACGTTTAAAGTTTCGTTCGTTCAGTGTTAATAATTTATGAATTTTCGAGGCAACTTGAAAAAGTTGTCTTTCAATCAGTTTGGTGGCGAAAAACCCAATTAAAAATTAAATGGATTTATTTAATTTCTATTATAATTTACTTAAATAACCTGATTTATTCCTGCAGTAGTAGATAGTAGATACAAAATAATTCTAAAGTAATAATTTTACGAATTAAGTTTCAAATTTGACTTGACTTTAAAAACACTTCTCTATAATATTGAGCCCATTCAAGTCATACCTTGTTTTTTCTATGGCTAACATGTCATGATAAAATTGAAATATTTTGCTACTACTGCAAGAGAGAATAGCAACCAACTTTCTGTTGCGCATAATAAAGAATGTAGTAGATAATATTTCGCTGTAAAATGAAAAAAGTGGAATTTAAATAGGCATTTAAATAGGCCTGCTTTTACACACCCTATGTAGGGTTTTGAAAGACGGTTCTAAAACTTGACTGATTTTAAGCAAATTTTGTTCAAAACTTTTTTTATATCACACAAAAGAAGAAAATTACCACACGGAACAAGCACAAACTGCAGTCAGTCAAATAATTGCACATTATTAAAAAATAGTATATTATACACTTAGGTTGAGAAGTGAGCCATTATTTACCGAGCATTTTTATATCCTGAGGCGCGTAGCGCCGAAGGATATAGTATGCGAGGTAAATAATGGCCGTCTCAACCGAAGTGTATATAGAATTTTTTTTACTACTAACATTGAAGTGTTGCCATATTTTACATATTTCATTAGATTTTGATATTTTAGTCATTTCTCGCTTTTTTCAAATACTTCGAAATATCAAGTAGCCTGGGAGTTCAGTTGTCAAGCTGATAAAATGAAACTAATTTTTAAATGTCATATAGAAAATTTTTCATTATTTACCTAGGTATTTTTTTATTATCATTATTTACCTAGGAAGAGAAATATTACTTCTCATTACAGGAATGAGGTAAATAATGGTGATTTTTCAGGTTAGTAGTAAAAAAAATGTTTTTCTTATAATGCAAACTTTTTTTACGATCTATATTTTAATTTTATTTCTTACAATATTTTTTTCCACGAGATGAAAGAATAATAATGAAAACTGCATTCAATTTTTTTAGAATACGTAAAAAAGTTCGTGATTCAATAGTATTAGTTAAGTGTAATAAATAACTAGGCGACCACAAAATAATTACAACTAATTCCTGTTTACGCGATATTAAACATGGAACGTTCGCTTCTGTGATACTGTTCATGTTGCAGCCTATTTCACCAAGAACTGCCTCTTCGCGTGATATCTCCTAATTAAACCGTAATACATGTGTAACTCTTAGTATGTAAATCCAAGCGCAATTGGCTTTACATCTGTTCGCCACCGACCGCCGTAGAAATGCCATACTTCCACGGAATTCTATTACGAATAGACATGTAGATATCGTAAAGATTCTTTTGTTCTTTTACACTCGCCTTTCCTTTGTAGAACGACGAGACAACTTCCATTGATGCCATGTCTACCGACGAGGAACTTTATCTAAATGGCGCCGGTAGAACCAGGACCATCTACCAGCAAGTCTCCACCGGCGAAAAACATGTTCTCTTCTATCCAACCAGTCCAGCTCCTAGTTTGAGCTCAGAGGAACGACGTAGCTGGTGTCAAGCCTCATCTTCTTCCAATGTAAGCATTTTTTGATGTAAGGAAAGTCAATCATTGATCTTAGATCCTTAAGTGATCTATATCTCAGGTTATTCCTTGTTCTACTGTAAGTATATTAAAGCTTCCATAGATGGCGAACGAATATTGTTGACATTATTAAAAAAATTCGAGCTAGAATAAAACTGGGAAATAAACGCAATCCTGCGCCATGCAAAAACTCTACAGGATCTAGTTCTAGATATTTACATCGATCAATTATGGGAGAGAGATTGGGAATGCAAATAGGAAAACTCGTTAGCTAACTGCTGATTTAATTTTTAAGCCTGGAGTGCAAGGGACTGCTGCGTTGGTACGTTAATTGAAAAGTCGTGTATACACCGTTCAAGCCCCTGTGAAGTTCATTAAATAAAAAATTACAGAAATATAAATCTTTATCAAACCTTGTTTAAGCGGGGACACCAAGTGATGCAGTCAAAGCAATATTTTCAACTGTAATAAAGTAAAATAGCTAAGTGCTCGGATAGGCGAATATGTATATGCAGGTAAGTGTATATATGCAGGATAGAAACAAGTGACTATTTACCCGAGAAGCCGAGGAGGAGGCAACACTCTCAGACAATTAAGAGGTGTAGCTGCTCTAAATGCAGTTTACTCGAATGGAACTGTTTGAGCAGAGAGCTTCCATGCCTCTGAAGCATCCTGAATTAAATTGTATTAATTCCTATACTACAACATAGAACATTTGTAGAAGCAAATACAAATGGCAGTTTTTTCATAGTTAGAACATGTATACATTAAGTACACACACTAGCATTCAGTTGCTTCCGGGGTACTCCTAATTTGGAGTGAGGGTGATAATTATAATAATAATAACAATTATTATTATTATTATTATTTTAATTATAACAGACCGAAAACAGATACGACACAACCTATACAGACCCCACCCTGAAATTTTAAGTATCTAATACAGGGAACTCCATAATTAAATATATCTAAAGAAGAATGGGCTAGACTGATCAGTGGTCATACCTATATAAAACAACATGGAGGTAGATAATAGGAGTGTGGTAGGTTTCCGTGAAAAATTTATTTTTCACAGTTTGCCAAGAAAAGGGAATGGAATGGACCTTCAAATTTTTAAATGGAAATGCTTACCTATGGCTAGTTGCTACTGAGAATCAAACAAAACTAATATACTGTAGACAAAGAATCATATACAGCGTGTCTATTAATGGAGGGCTATCTCGACAAATATATAAATGCATATAGAACTTCAGAGAACTTTATTTGAAAGAAAAATTACCTTTTTAATATTCTATTTTTATGTAAAAACTCGTTTGAGATCCATGACCTACTTTCCGAGATATTTCTGAAAAACTAGAAAAATGTCGAAATTTGTGCTTTATTAGAATTTGGAAAAATGCCACGGTTTAGTTGGTGCTGTCTTAGAACTCCCCCAAAAAATGTGCTTGCTTTATTGTAGCGGACCATACATTGCAAATCTTGGAAATTTCTCGCGAAGTACATATATCTGTATCTCGCTCAAGTCTAAATTTTTCTAGTATACTGGCAATAAATTTTGAGAGTGATTTTTTTAAGTGCTAAGGGGACAACCACTACACCGTGGTATTTTTTACAAATTCTGATAAAGTAAGTTGTAATCAAGTTCTCCGAAAAATGTATAATGTATTTAATATGTATTAATTGTACCTACATAAAGTAAGGATTAAATTCATTTTCTCGAAAAGGAAAAGTTTTTCCGAGAAATCCTGGCACACGTTAATTTTTGCCTTATAAAAAGCGCATTTTTATTTGTTTTTGCACTTAATATTATGTCATCATCGCTATTCCGGATAATTTATATTATAAATTAAAAATGTACTGCTCTACAGTATTGGCAACAAATGAGAAAAAAATTATTGTTGAGATATTAAAAAAAGTATCCTATGGAATCTTTTCTGCATGTCCAATAGCCTAAGAATCACTTTTGACATATGTCAAATCACCACCAATATGGCGGCAATTAAAAAAATACTATTAGAAGAGTGAGTGAGGTTAAATGACGGGCTATCACAAAAAGATACATATTTGAAAGAGTGCAAATGTTGAGGTAGTTACAAAAAAAAATGAAAATTAATTTTTTTTTAAAAATATTTCCCTTATTTAGCAAATTCAATTAAATAATACAGAAGGCTATTCCTACTACTGTTTTTTCCGCGAAAATATGGATTTTTTCAGATTTTACACAAATAACTAGACTAGAATTTGAATACAGGTGTGAAAACTAGAAAAAAATCCACATTTTTTGCGACCAATATATTAGGAATAATCTTTTCTGGTTGTATTTAATTGGAAAAAAATAATAAATACTTTCTGAACAAGGAAGAGGTCTAAAATTACAATCTAAACAACTTTTTCAAATAACTTTTTGTGGTATAGTCAAATTATTATAAGAAGTCCTTACTGGGACTGTCAATCGGTAATTTCGCCATCCTATGTTAGGCATCAATGCAGCAAAAAATGCAACCGGGTCATTACGTCCAGGTCAGTAAAGAGCCTATTTGCACAATGAATAACTACTAATAACACAAACAAAAACAGCACAGATAACGGTAAAACTCACGAAACGTACAAAACCCGCGAATATTTTCACTGCCCAAAGTTTGAACCCCCGGAAAACCTTCACTGTCACTTTCACAACACCGAAATAAAATTTGCCTGAGTACGCACCATAGACGCAGCCGCAAGTAGCTGATTATACCAAAATACCAAAATGAAAGTGTTTCCATGACGTTTGAAATTATTATTAAAATGAGTTGAAGTCATAGTTATATTTTTATTTGTAGAGGTATAATCGTGATTACAATAAGGTTTTTATTTTATTATGTTCTTTTTTTCGTATCACTTGGGTAACTTTTCACGTCATAAATCAATGAGTGACGTCATTAACTGGTTGAGACACAACATATACCAATCTTATACCCATATGGTTAACAGAAAATTTCAAGGGATTTTGTGGAGAATGTCATCTGAAAAAATCGGGACTTCTTACAGTAATCGGGGTATACTTCAAGATTTAATCTCACTTTTCTTAACTTAATGGTAGTTTTTTTTTATTTCTGCCATATAGGTGATGACTTGACGTATATGTCAAAATCGATTCTTATGTTCTTGGGCATGCAGAGAAGATTCCCCAAAATTCTTTTCTAATATCTCAATAATAAAAAAATTACCATTCGTTGCGAACTCACTGTATAAAAAAATTACTAGTAATCACGGCCGTTGCTGCTGTCTGCGCTCATCGGAAACCACCGCAAGTGACCTCATTTCTCATAGTCGACTCGTACCTACATCTCCTGATTACTTCCTGAATTATCTACCCGGAGCGTTTCTTTGCGTCGTTCTTATACCCGGCGACCGAAATGCCGCCATTAAATCATGCAAGCCAATATGGCGGGCGCAATGCCCAATTACCCGAGAGGACCGGCTGCGGTCACGTAAGACGGAGAAATCTCCGGTGTCGGCTGACAGTAATGGCGGGTCATCCCGCCCGTATGACGTCCGCGATCCTACATAGATTTGTTTGTGCTGGACCAACACTATATTAAAGACCTGTGCATAGCGCTGTTTCAAGCGATCGCCACTGGCGCCACACGACAAAATAAATTTACACGGTGGTTTCATGTTAAAACACCATTGTTGTAGAATCTTTTATAAAATAATAACATGAAAATGTGTCTGTTACAACGAGTTTAATATCCAAAATAAAATATTTGTTTGATATGTCCCTCTAATTTGACAAGTTCACATGGCATATTTCCGTACATTTTCTTAAGAAAAGCTAGTCTAAAAAGCAAGCAAGAGTATTTGGTACCTTTTGGTTTGAAATGAAGTCCATGGCTAGTTGTAGTGTAAGTAAGCATAAAACGCATTAGATTTTTCAGTTTCTTCTTTATATGGAGGACTATTATTGGTTGCTTTGGAGCTATAAACAAAATTTTCTATTTCGTTCTTGCATACTTTACAAAATAGTCTTCCAAAATAATATCTAGAATTTTCGCTTCTTCAGCTGGTTGATCAGATCATCCCATAATTCCAAAATAGTGTTTATTCTTCTGCAATTCACCTAACGGTCTGTGCAGTGTGCATACCACTTTCTTCATGTGCATGGAAATTTCATGTTATCACAAACAAGTCTACCTATAAAAGCTGTGTTAATAGGATAAAACTGCCAAATAATGGACGCAAAGACAATTCGTTACCGTAAAAAGAAGGTAAATAGTAATAAAGCTGGTTATTTAAAATTTGGGACATTTTAGACGTCAGTAACTGATATACCAATAACCACAGAATACCCCCCCTATAACCTATAACAAGTCGCCATTTTTTTCGTCGAGTGGCGCCACCCCAGTCCGTAAACAACAAAGACAAGGCCTACTATAAAGACAGGCCCTGGCGCACAAAAATCACGTGACCATCTTAGTCAGACAGTCAGACGTTACATGTCATTTGTCACATAACTGAAAGCGGCAGCTTGGGTTTTGAGAAGTTTTCAATGTTTAAAGTATTTTTAAACGTATTAGTTTATATTTTAAAAACAAGTTTGTGTCTAGTGCGCGTGTGTCCTGGTGGAGAAGAACCGCCCAGGTGTTATTATGGTTATGGCCTCTGGGTGGGAGTCGTGGCGTCCAAGAGTATTGGTGCCGCTCGCACCGACGCGTAAGCGCTGTAAAGGGGAATTCTCCCCCGAACCACAGAATATAGGGAGCCCGGAATTCCGTAATGGTCTATTATGGACATGGACCGTATTGGACAGTGGAGCCTGATTCACAGGGGGGTGAACTGCTTACGGGAGATCCGCGAGTTCAGACGGTCCGGGTGGCTGGAAGCCGTTCCCTTTGACCACGTTCGGGTTTGTGTATTTATTGTATTCACCATTCACCTTGTGCGAAATAAATCAGTGTTGTAACCGTTGATTTTCGTTGTCGACCCACGCCCCGATACGGTTTATCTATTCGGTCTTTCACGCTGCCGAACAACTGAGACCTCGTCAATATTTGCAGTATACCTACCTACTGAGGTTAGTTTTCATTTTTATTTCGTAAAAAATAACCTAAATACCAAATATTGGGTCTGTTTATATTATATTTATACATATTACAAAAGCCAGGAAGAAAGTGTCGCCATAACAAACATTTGTTTTGCCACGGGATGAAAATTTCCGCCAAAAATGGATTCGTCAAATTCCAACTGAGATTTAATTTCTAAAAAACCCTTAAGTATGTGTGACTAACACATTTTCAAGAAAGTGAAACAATAATTAAAGTGGACAAATGTGTTGTGGGAGGAAAATACCTATAGAGAATATCACCTAAGCTAAAGGAAGGTGAAGTCCCAGCAATTTTTGAGAAATGTCAAAATATTGTGAGTGCAGTGCCGTTCAACTCTCAGCCCAAAACAGCTGAGGCAGGTTGAAAATTTTGAAAAAAACAATTAGAGAAAGCTTGGTGGATGCACAAAACCAATAATGTAATAGATGAAAGAAAACTTGCCAAATTGTTACGAAATTTGTTTTTTCTACTTATCTCCAAAATTCCCTTCATTATTTACGACTAAGTTGGTCACGTGACTACGCGATTATGCGTTAGCGCCGTGGCCTGTCTTTATCGTTGGCCTCGCAACAAAGAAATATGACGTCATGCTCGGGTCATTACCAACACAATTTACCTTGCATTCTCCTTTTTTAAATACTTTGTACGGCGTTGGACTTTTTTCCTAAAAGTTAGTCAATTTTTCTTACAAAATATTTCTTTTAATTTTTGCAACAAACGAATCAGTTTAGACAGATGATTTGATTTTACCAGGAAGATTAAATGCATCTTATAAAAAAACTGAATACGGAAATCAAAACAGTGACTTATTTAGAAAACATCATTATTTATAATATTCTATATTCGTTTCCACAAGCCACTATAGAATAAGGACATTGTCAGTACGCAGGGTCGTATCTGAGGGGGGGTTTTGGGGTTCAACCACCATTTTATATGCTTTTACACCACCACTAGAACGAGCTCCCCGAGCATCAGTGAGTGTAATAATTTATTAAACTGCATAGTTTTCCAGTAGAGCACGGAAACCCGCCCGAAAACTGCCAACAAAACATAATTTTTAGATCAGTGCAGTATCGAGTTTTATCATCAGAAAATGTTTTCTAATAAAATAAAACATAACTGGAAACACTAGACAACAGTATAAACGGCGAACGGTGGTGCATGGCTGCGTGCGCCATGGATTAGGAGAATAGGGGATTCCCAGAGTCTCTTTTCTGAATAGATTAGTAGTAATTTGTATTTAAAGATTTATTTATTATTTTTATGAAAGGTTCAGTTAGGCAAGGGGCACCCTAGGCATTATTTACCTAGGGTGAGAAATATAACTTCTCATTAGAGGAATGAGGTAAATAATGGTGATTTCTCAAGTCAGTAGTAAAAAAATAAGTTTTTCAATAACCTCTCGAACATAATCCAGACACTCTGTATACAGGTCAAACCCGAGAAAAAGTCAATTTAATTAGAACAACAAACCCAGGGTCTGATTTGAAACGCGAAAACATTAAAAGGAGCTCTTAGCTGGTCTTGCAAATAATGCTCTGTAGTGCTAGCAGAGAAGTTAATTCAATTTCATTCTGGTAACTTCAGAGGTATGGAGGCGCTCTGCTCAAACAGTTTCATTCTAGTAACTGATGCCTTTAGAGTAGCTACACCTCTTAATTGTCCCGAAGTGTTTCCTCCTTCTCGGCTTCTCTGGTAAATAGTCATTTGTTTCGATATTACATGTACGAATATATGTATACACTTACCTGCATATCCACCTACCCTGGCACTTAGCTATTTTAGGTTAAAGTTGCAAATATTCCCTTGACAGCACTGTCTACTAGAGTCGGCTGTGGCACTGTGAAAGCTTTTAAACGTGCGTTGACAAGGTATAAAATAGGTGTGGTCACTGATTTCCGTAAGTCTGTCTATAGAAACATGTATCAATCGTAAAACCGCTTTAGATAAAATTCTTCACGAATTAAATGCAAAACGGCAAGGGCGAGTGATACGTCATCGCCTCACACAACAAGCTGCATAAATCCTCTATCATCAGCAGTTTTACGGCACCTATTGCGGAAACACAGAAAATATCATCTATTTATGCTGCGATAGTGTTTCTACTATGGTAATATACACAAAGGACAGCAGCTCAAGAGACGCTCGCGCTTCCCAATGAAGGCAGTGGCGTCAAACTAATTGGACAGAGTTCTGCAAACTCGAAAGAATACAGGTAAGAATATACAAGTACTTCTCGATATTTTGTTGTACAGAAAATATTTTTTTTTATTTCACCGAATTAATTTGAATTCTATATACGGCCTTTTTATTTCGTAGTACTTTTCCTATTGTAAAAACAATCCTCTAAATGATCAAAGTAAATATCTAGAGTTAGAGGCAGTATACATTATTAATGAAGGTACGCAAAAAAAAATACTATAATACCAACATAAAACGGCTTTATTTCTCAAAAATTAGAAAAGTTGCTCGACTTTCAATTTTATATACGGCTGTGTCAGATTTCAGACCTCTAAAAAATACTGTTATTTTTGCTAAACACATATTTCATTCAAATTAATTTTAGTAAACCTATACATAAAATAATTCAATATTATTTTACTACGGTTACCGTCTATGTGTATGCATATTCATTGTTAAATATCATTTTAACCCCACTATCCACTTGTAGATTCTATAGACAGTGATGGAAGTAAATGTATTTGACTTTCATTGGCCTCATACTCTCCTGGAGATTTGTCGACGATAATTAACCGGCTGTGAAAATTTTATATAAGTTCGCAAGCACATTTGGTATTCCTGTTTTTTTATACAGGGTGTCCCGTAAGTCATGGATCAAATGGCTCTGGTTGACAGGGGAGGCCATATACGATTAAAAAAATACAATCTTTAGATACACAATTTATTTGACAACAAATTTGGTTACTTGTTTCGTATCGGCTACCATTTTGCAGTAATTATGCGCTTTTTTAATTTTTAACGTTACGTTGAATCTACTTGGTAACGCGGAATTAAAACTGACGGTGAAAATTGAAACTCGGATACGTCATTGGTGCAGGGGCTATTTTGAACATCTTATAAAATAATGAATTTGTTTACATTTTCAACATAACGTTTAAAATTAACAAAAAGATCGCAATTAGTGCAAAATGGTAGCCGATACGACACAAGTATCCAAATTTGTTGCAAAGTAATTTGTGTATCTAAAAAATTCTATTTTTTTTAATCGTACACCGAGTATTACATTACTTTTTATAAAAAAAATTTTTTCGGGTGACCCCTACCTCCGCCACTGGTCAACCGGTGAACTTGATACTAGCAGGAGTTTTGGCTCTTTATGACTTCATGTCTTAAAACAAATTTGGTTCAAATATCTTTTGTAGTTTCGGACATAAAGCAAAACATTTTTTTCGTGAAAATTTCAACACCCCGTATCTTGAAAACGGTTAACAATTGGATAACAACATATTGGGTCTTTCTACATGACAATCTGCTATCGCAAGAAATTTTTCTACAACTTTTTTCTGAATTCAAAAACAAAAAAGGTAAGAGTTAGAATGTTATGAGCATAACGTATAGCTATCAAATACAGCTGGCACCGACGCGATGTGCCTAGATCTGCAATTTTTGGTTCCAAAAATTAACACCTACGATGGAGTTACTAAACAGATACACGATTGTATAGAACTAATATCCTACATTATTCTGCATATTCTACTCGTAACTACGGTCTACAGCTACAGAAATTGGTAGCGTCCCGGCTTCATTACATATCTCATGGAAAATTACGGCAAAACGGGACGCGAAAATAAACCCCGAATTAATATTGTAATAAATTTCAATGCATCCATTGTTCATTCCGCCGCCGGTCGCTATATACGTGCCTTTAGAGGGAGCCCAGTTTCTGCCGCGTTTGAGGAGTTGGGTAAAATCGCTTATGTACTACGTATTCACGTCCGGATAATATTACTGGAGCATTGTTAAAGCCGAAACTGTGGTGGTGCTGGTACCACCCCCACATCCAAAACGTTAACCGTCATCATTATGGACCTAACAATGATCTGTGTATCCTGCTAAGATTGGGGGAGTTTAGTTAATGATCACCCTTGTACGAGCCCTAACAACTATATGTTGGAACAAGCAGTTACTTTGCGGATAAAATGCCAGTTTACCAAAATTATTTTATTCAATTTTTTTTAAATTGTAATTATGAAATTAGAAACATTTTTTATGATGTATGGAACTATTTTTACGGTTTAATTATACCTTTCTTGTCGATTACTATTTAATTAATTGTTTGATATTCGAAAAATGCTGACAACTAAATATTGGAACAAATGGTTTTTAAAAAAATACAACAAAAATTAATAAGGCGTAACGTCGCCCTTGGCTCGAATAACAGCCTGAACTCTCTTAGGCATTGTATCAACCTAGGCCTTCACAGAGTTCAGGGGTGAAACTATCCCATATTTCTTGCAATTTAGCACGTAGTTGTGGTAAAGTACGCTGGGGATTATTTCTTAGGCGTTGTTTCATTTTGTGCCAAAGTGTATCAATCAATTAATGCAATAGCATTAAGATCCGGGCTGCTAGAGGGATGTGACAAAACCTTAATGTCATGTTCTCCCATCGATTTTTTGGTAGATTTAGCCGTATGGCATGAGGCTCCGTCCTGTTGAAAAATAAAATGTCCGGATGGATATAACTTTGCGGCGCTTGGTAAAAGGGAATGTTCAAGGATATCTTGGTATTTGGCTGCGTTTACTATGCCTTCAATAAAGTGTAGAGTTCCCAACCCTGTGGAAACTTTACAGTCCTTTTGAGGCAATCCTTATGGAATGCTTCTGTTTTTTCCCGAATCACACGCTTTCTGTAATCTCCTACACAGACATCAAATTTGCTTTCGTCGCTATAGATAACTTTGTCCCAGTCATGTTTGGTCCACGAAAGCTTTGATTTGGCCCAAATGTAACTATTCCTTTTTTGAGTTTCCGTCAACAATGGTTTTTCTTTTGGCCTATGGTTACAAAATAGAAAATTCATACCGCAAAGAAATACCTATCAAACATACCTTATAAAAACTAAGACCGCTTTTGTGGATATATTTGCGACAGCATTCTCTGGAAACATGCATCCCAGTTTCTCTATTCCACCTTGCAGTTACTTCTCGTAGTGTATTTCTTCTTCCCGACTTACATATTCTAATTAAATGCCTTACACTTCTTTGAGAAACAGCTTGTGGACGGCCTGAACTTTTACCGCGAACATCAATATTGGCAGTTTCACCATATTTTTTAATTATGTTAAAAACAGTAGTTGTTGCTATAGTCAATTCACTGGAAATTTCACGCATTGTTTTTCCTTTATGGTACTGATGAATAATAATTTCTCGCACTTTTGGATCAGTAGGTTTTCCACGCACCATTATGGTGTTTTACTCGTAATAAAACTGACAATACCTACTAACTTTAATTATTAATACTCAAATGACGTGTGAAAATCTTTGTTGACAACACACTTATGTTTCATTCCAAAGCCTCCTTCCCGTCAGGCTGATAAAACTCAAGAAACATGAGGAAGAGCAAAACATGTTCCAATATTTAGTTGTCATCTTTTTCAAATATCAAACAATCAATTAAGCAGTAATCAACAAAAATATATAATTAAACCGTAAAAATAGTTCCATACATCATAACAAAAAGTTGCTAATTTCATATTTACAATTTAAAAAAAATTGATTAAAAAATTTCGGTAAACTGGCATTTTATTCGCAAAGTAACTGCTTGTTCCAACATATAGTTGTTAGGGCTCGTAACTAATCTAGCCGAGTCTCGCTAGCTATAAGAAAAGGGATGGGGACAAAATTAGAAAGCCACTATTTCCCTGGGTGTGGGCTCGATCTAGCAACCATCTACACGTAAAACTAATGCCACAAAGTCCTATACCATTTTTTCCAAAGCTCAAAATTGACGGAGATACAGGGCGCGAACAAAAACCATTTTTTTGTTAATGTTTTCAATAATATTTTATCAAGTCGGCCAATTTTTGTCAAATTTTGCATACATGTCACTAGTGTTCCTTTCTATTTACCATAATAATTTGAAGCAAATCGTCAATGCCTAAGGGCCCAAACTGTCCTTCACTGTAAGAAAATGACTTAGAATTTTTTTGTTTGAATTTTTTTATAAATTTTGATAGCAGATTATTAAAAAGCATCAAAATCTCTTTAAAAAAAGGCCCTCTTATTGCATCACGTTGAAATGAACCGTTTCCGAGAAAAACCACTTTAACACAAATAATAATTAGAAATTCTTATTTAATTTATTTTATTCAAAGCAAGCTTTGAAAATAAATGATTTAGTTTCCATGGAAACAACATGCCAACAAGAACATGATGTTATGTTATAAATTTACAAAAAAAAATGTTTATTTCGCGTCTGTTTCTCCGTCAATTTTGAGCTTTCTAAAAAATGCTATAGGACTTTGTGGCATTAATTTTTCGTGTAGAATCGCCCTCCGAAATCCTGACGCATAATTTCCGGACACCCTGTATAATGTTTTTCGCGTTTCATTTTATTCCCAATGAAGTATTGTTTGTACAGCATGTCCGGCGAATTTTTGAGATAAATTCATCATCCCAAAACAAGTCCGATGCAGTTTTTTCTAAGCAATCTAATGCCGTTAAGAAAAAAGCAATCGAACATCACATAAAAATGTTATACTTATAATAATAAAAGAAAAAACAGATTGTTAATTTTTAACTCTAAAAAATATATTAATTTTGCGATTTTACCCTGATCTTTATTAAATTGTAAAGATAGACAAACTGCATTTTGAGCAAAAATGTCCTCTTTAATACAAAATCCAAGACCTACTATGCCACTTTCTACGAAAAAAATTTTAATAAATCACATTAGCGATTTAAAAAGCTGTGCACGTCACTGTAATCGGCACCCCTCACAAACGGGCCTGTACCAAATTAAAAAAAATTAATTTAATAGTTTCTAGGAATGTCCATTACAGGAAGTTATTAATGTAACTAATATTAAATAATTAATAATACATTTTTAAAAAAATTTGTAATTTTTGTGATGTAATTTTAATTCCTTTGTTTTCATTTGTGGAGGTTTACTAAAATTCATTTGAATGAAAAATGTGTCTGAAATCTGGTATAGTGGTATAAAATTAAAAGGAGAACAACTTTTGTATACAACGTTTTTCAAAATTTTGGGAAATGATGCCATTTTCAGCAATTTTTTTCAAAAAATGTCAAATTTGACATATAACGACACTTACGTGGTTGCTTTTGACTACGTCATTTTTTGACATCATTTTTTAAGCAAATAAAATTGGTTACATCAAAAATTTTTTAAATCGAATAATAAGCAAATTTCTCTAAGTACTCAAAAAGGTTTAATGAAACAGTGTTACACTGTATAAGACACTTTGTGGTTATCTCTTACCATTTTCGGGATATTTAGATTTTTTTCTCTAGGTAGTAATACACCCATTGTTTTTCGACGTTACTTTCCCTATTATTCATATTTATTCATCAAAATCGTAGTGGGTACTTGTCAAAAGTGTCATAACGACCGTTTTAATTCAAAATTAGATTTTTGTCTCTAGGTAGTAATACACCGCGGTCAAGTTATCCTAGTAACCATTGCTTTTCCACCTTACTTTCCAGGAATCTTTAAAATAAGGGGACACAGCATTTCACAGTCTATCACATAGGAAAAGTGAAGCCTTGAGGGGAAGTTTGTTTTCTGTAGACTCCAAGGAGACCACATAAGTGGGCTGATACAAGGGTTATGTTATATGTCAGTGTTCAACTGCCATCAGGTTTTATGTGATAGATAATGCCACAGATTCTAAAGGAGGCAAACAATTTTCCATCATAATTCACAATTTTTAAGTTTTCTAACTTCCAGATACTCAGATGTGACAATAATTAAAGAATTTGAACTATACAATAAATTTCTTTCATTTCACAGTTGCCATATTCTGTAATTGTAGACACAACATTGTCAAGTCTAATTTTTAGAAATCATAGAAACCATTATTAATTTTTACTAACAATCAAAGTACCTGTTATATTCATAGATTCTCCAATAAAATGGCATACTGATACTATTAGAATGAGGAAAGAATAGGCCTCACTTTGGAAAGTATAATGCTGGGTCCCTTTATTTTAAAGAGTCCCTGTTACTTTCTCTATTATTCATATTTGTTTATCAAAATTGTAGGAGTACTTGTCAAAAGTGTCAACGACCGTTTTAATTCAAAATACAAAAGACAGAGCAGAGATCATCATCATACAAGTTGATGCATACACAGTGAGCATTACTTATACATGTTTTTTGTTATATTGGTGATAGTATTCCCATCAGAATCGCTCAAAATACCCATAGACATACCGACAGGATAGGTAGGTACACTTATTTTTGTTTATAGGTAGATATACCTTATACAGACTCACAAAGCTCTGCAATATTGAAAATATTTCTTTTGATTTATTACACTTCCCCCCATGAACTTTATACTGCTATATAATATTCCATGCACAACCTTTCATTGATTTTTCGAAAACAAAAGGTATGCCCGGCCGAAATGGCAGCTATTTTTGGAAAAAACTGCACAAACCGCATTGGCTTTTGCACCGCCGACGATCTCTTATTTCGAGTGAAAACTATTGAAAGGTCGCGAAGTCTGAAACACAGTTTCCACATTAAAACGTTTAGTTTGCCCCATTTGATAATTCCCGGTGGGAAAATTGCGTATTAATGGATCGGATTTAACTGTTCATTGTGCGGTTCTTGCGCTGTATCCCCATTCGGCGTTCGCGTTTCGCGCGTCGAACTTCGGTCGGGAAAAAAGTACGTGGGGGGGATAAATAATTTAGGCTAAATTATGGGATAAGTTCCGTGCACACTACCGTACGGTTTTGCACCGGGATAATAAAAAAATATGGCGGATATGAGCGCCGCCGAGGTCCCTCAGAGTTTCGCCGGCAGGATTAAGGTTGTCTAATGAATTTATGGTATTGAGTGATTTAGCATTTTTCCGTGCCCAAGGTGTTTGCACTAAAGAGGAATTTGAATCAAAATGATAAACGAATACATTGTTTTGCTTTCGGTGGTAATAAATAAATATAAAAATAAAATACTAAAAATAATACAAATACTTTTTGAACTTTCTTCCCCTCGTAATCATTATCAATATTACTTTCCACTTCGGTCATTACGATGAGTTTCTTTGTTAGCTTCTAGGCCAACTTTTGGCAGAAAACAATTGTTGGTCATTTTTCGTGAAGTCAGTACCTAAAATACAGGCAAAAAAATATAAGGCACGTTTATGACTTTAAGTATAGGAATCCATCATAATATAGCAATTCTAATTTTAAATTTCCAATTATGAAGAAGTAGGTACTTACACAAACGCCTATGTCACTTTGGTGTATGACCTGAAAGGTTAATTTAAATTGCAAAATTACTTATACCGATGGATTATTATCCTCAAACACTAAATCATTTAGTGTTAAGAATTTATGAATTTTCGAGGCAACTTGAAAAAGTTGTCTTTCAATCAGTTTGGTGGTGAAAAACCCAATAAAAAATTAAATGGATCTGTTTGCGCCACAAATAAATTTTAGAAAATATCTCAAACATTTTAGTTTCAGCGGTCAGGGAAGTGCCACAAGCCGCACAGCTAAGCATAATAACTCGAAAAGTATCTAAATACGGCATACTGACTCCTATCACCGTGTCATATATCAAAATGTTACGTCAAAACTTGGTTACTACTTAGGGCGATTTACTGTAAATATTGTAGGTATGGAAAATAGAGTGTGACATATAAAATTAAATCGTACATTTTGCTTTATAAGGAATGCCAATTGTTTGTTTTTACAAATACCTAATTTACTTTTTAACCCATGAAATAGACCAGATATTGTCACATTCGATACTTCAGAAATGATATAATATTTCAATTCAGACAGTTGTTGTTGCAAATAAATTTCATATCAAATTTTTTCTATCTATCTTCACTGATGAAAAAGTTACGGCGGTTTAAGAGTTTCTAATTATTGTTCCAATAGTTTTCACAGATGACCCTGAAATGCACATTTTTTGTGACAAAAGAAGGCCGATATTTCCACTTAAAATGCACACCCTGTATACAGTGTGGCCCGTTTGGAATGGAGACACCTCTGTAAAAATTTTTTCTTCATCTGATTTTAGCCGTTTTTTTTTTCTAAAAATAGGTCACAAAAAACTCTTTTTTACGTTAGTGCAAAATTTCAGGTCTTAATCTCAATTTTCAAGGCCTACTACGAATGTTTTTTTTAGTAAAATAAAAGACGAAATCATTTAGCGATTTTTTTATTTAAAATCTGACACCACAGCGTTAATCAGGGCACCCCAGAACACCCATATACCAGATTTGAACAAAAAATATACCATTCTGCAAGGTGTCAAAGTTGAGCAAAATAGGAATTTTAAAGGCATCTGGCGAGTCAAGTGAGCCATGGAATTACTTCGAATCAGTTGAATGATGAAGAGAACCACTCACATTGTTGATGGGAAAATATTCAATAAAAATATACAAAGTGATCTTCTCTGTGCCAATTCAAAATGCTGAATTTTTTAAACTTTAGTATGCGTCGAAAATCGAGTATGTCAAAACCACTCCAAACCCACAACGAACTAAGTCGAAAAAATACAGAAGCCTGCCAGTCAGTAAGTCCATCTGAGTTAAGGTAGCTGGTGTGCCATAACAGGAAACACACCAAAGATATATCGTCTTAGACGGCAACTTTGTTAAAAAAGGTCCAGAAATTTAAATTGTTATTATTTGTTGGTTGGCATTTTGCAGAAAAATAAATTACTTTTATGTTTATTAATATTTTGTCAGTGATTCCAGAGCACTCTTGACCAGTATAAAGTTTCATAAAAATTCAGTATTTTGAGATGGCCCAGAGAAAAAGACCCTGTACATTTTTGTATTGAATCTTTGCACACCAACACTTTGAGTAGTCCTGTTGACCATTCAACTGTTTTGACGGGATTCCACGACACACTTGACTCGCCAGATGCCTTTAAAATTCCTATTTTGCTCAACTTTGACACCTTACAGAATAGAACTCCCTGTATATTTTTTGTTCAAATTTGGTATGTGGAGGTTTTGGGGTGTCCTGATTAACGCTGTGGTGTCAAATTTTAAATAAAAAAATCGCTAAATGATTTTCATCTTTTTTTACTAGAAAAAAAATCGTAGGAGGCCTTGAAAATTGAGATTAAGACGTGAAATTTTGCACTAACGTAAAAAACACACTATATACTTTCAATTTTGGTATTCCCCTATTTTGTTCCATTCACATTTTTTTCGTGAGGCATCAGAGTAGCTCGTTCTATTTATTTATACTGGAAATATCTTTTTTTTTATCAAATACAGCTCTTGGAAAAATCTAGAAACAAACTCATTTCCACAAAATTCGAACCTCGAATATGACGAGAGCTTCCGAGGGGACCTTGAGCCGCAAAACTTGTTATTGTTCATCGAGTGAATGTTTACAACTGTCTGCAAACAAAGTAAGTGCTGTGCAAACTCAACGCGGGTCCATTTAATAATATTTAGATCTATCCTGTCACGTTTATTCTGAAGAGGGTTATCAACCCGGGGCATAATTTTCTTCCCCTACCTGTCTCGTGTTATTTCAACGGGAAATACAGTTTTCCTTTATGGGAAAGTAGATACTTTCCCGCAGAAAAAACAAGATTGGAGGTGATCCGGAAAAAATCGGTAGAGGTATTGAGAAATAGGATACAGCTCGTGGTTTAACCGAATATAACGAAAAAAGGTAAAGATGCAGCTACAATTTTTCTAATGGAAAGTTTAGGAGTTAAAAGTTTCTTCAGCCCTAGTTAAAAATATATTCTTTCCCTGGCTAAGATTGACGAAGATCTCGAGAGAGCCATCAGAACAGTGCGAACGAGGTAATGTGTAAAGTAGCATCGTTCATTAATGGTTTAATAAATATTAATAGAGGCGCCATTACCCCAAGAAATTTTGTGCGAAATTTACATCCTAAATAGTAGGAAATTATAGCGGAGTGCTCCTCTTCATCCATGCGTAGAAGGAATTTTGATAATGTAAGCGGGATAAATTACTTTCGGAAGTTATACTGCCTGGCAGTAAAACCCTCAAATCATAACGTCGAAATCATGTTTTAAGAATTAGGTCATCGAGGGGGCGGCGTACTGGCAACCGTAATTTCCTTGTAATTTCCCTAACAGTCGTTTCATGGTTGCGAATTAACAACTACGATTGAATCACTTCGATTACTTCCAATTGAATTCTAGAAGTATCAACAAAATTAAGTCGCCTATTTTTTTGTATAAAAGTTAGATTTGTCATTAATTATCATAAATCATAAATAAATTAGGCCTACTTTGATTTGTTGACGTTATTTACACTTTTTTAAAATTTCCTTAATAACATTTTGAACTCGAAAATTTTTTGTCGCTTATACAAAAGTCGTCCAAACAATCCGGGGACACACTGTATATATTTATTCTGCTGAATCGGCGGCAGGACTTTGATCTAGCTACTGCTTTTCTTATTAATCAATCCTCGTATTTTTATTATGTCCCTCGTATTTATTAAAGTTGTTGATGTTCTCTTTGCTTTTGTTTGGCTTGCTAGAAATTAGTTTTAATAATTCGGTCACAGATGTCATTTTGTTCACAATATACAGTGTGTCCCGTAAGTCATGGTCCAAACGGAAATGGGTGATAGGGGACGTCATTTAAAACAAGAAAAACCCCATATGTTGTTATCCAATTCTTAACCGTTTTCCTGATACAGGGCGTTGAAATTTTGGAGAATAATTGGTTTTTTTACAATATCTTCGTAACCGTTTGAGATATTTGCAACAACTCTGGTACACAATCGTGTCCTGTTAGTTGTCATAGTTTGGGAAATTTCCGTGTCCCAAAGCAAACCAGTGGCGGAGATAGAGGGGAGGAGGGTCCATTAATTTAAGAAAAAACTTAGTACGGTCCTGTGCACAATTTAATTTGAATGCATTTTTAGATAGGCGACTTCATTTCCTACAAAAATTATTTCTTCCTTTTTTTACGTACCTGTCGCCATTTCATTGCAATTTTTATTTTTTTGATTTAAGTTAAAATTGTCATGAAAAATCGCCGAAAATTTTTGATAGACAAGGAAAGGCAGATGAATAAAAAAACGACCCACTCATCAGAATGAAGTTATTTTTATTGATAAACTTGTTTGGTTAGGCCAATATTTTTAGAACTTACAGGGTGTTTAACTAATTAATATGCTTTTAAGAGATTTTTGTCGCATTTTTCCTCAAAATCTTATCAAAACTAATGAGACGTTATAATTATTTGTTAAATATTTTTTATAAAAGATGCTCAAAATGTCCTCCTTCCATCCCTCATCGACGAAGGAAACTATTATTTAATTGGCCCTAAGGTTTGTTCATTCTGTTTTATTTCCTCCACCGCTATTCCTACCCTCTCCCGAAGCATTTTTTCAGTGTTGCATTCTGTTCCATAAACTTTTTCTTTTAGATATCCCTATAAAAAGAAATCTATGTGATTAAGATCTAGCGAACGTGGTGGCCGCACTGTACACTCCCCCCTCGACCCAGCCTAGTTTGTTGGAAGATGTACTACTAGTTGTACGCAGAAATATGTGTGTCTCGAACATAATGGTGCGCCACCACACTAAGTATTAGGTATCAATGTGTGCGGTAGTTCCTTAACAATACATACCCTGCAAGATGGCTGGGTCGAGGGTGGAGTGTACAGGGGCCACCACGTTCGCTAGATCTTAATCACATAGATTTATTTTTATAGGGTTATCTAAAAGAAAAAGTTTATGGAACATAATGCAACACAACAAAACATAATGAACGAACCTTAGGGCCTTCGTCGATGTAGACTATGCATAAGGATGGACATTTTGAGCATCTTTTATAAAAAAATATTTAACAAATAATTATGACATCTCAATTTTGATAAGATTTTGCGGAAAAATGTGACAAAAATCTCTTATAAAACATATTAATTAGGTAAACACCCTGTAACTTCCAAAAATATTGGCCTAACCAAACAAATTTATCAATAAAAATTACTTTATTCGTCGTTTTTTCATTCTTCTGCCTTTCCCTGTCTATCAAAAATTTTCGGAGATTTCTCATGAAAACTTTAACTTAAATCAAAAAAATAAAAATTGCAATGAAATGGCGACAGGTAGGTAAAAAAAGGAAGGAACAATTTTTGTAGGAAATGAAGTCGCCTATCTAAAAATGCATTCAAATTAAATTGTGCACAGGGCCGTACTAAGTTTTTTCTTAAATTAATGGGCCCTCCTCCCCTCTATCTCCGCCACTGGTTTGCTTTGGGACACGGAAATTTCCCAAACTATGCCAACTAACAGGACACTATTGTGTACCAGAGTTGTTGCAAATATCTCAAACGGTTCCGAAGATCGAAGATATTGTAAAAAAACAATTATTCTCCAAAACTTCAACGCCCTGTATCACGAAAACGGTAAAGAATTGGATAACAATATATGGGGTTTTTCTTGTTTCAAATTACGTCCCCTATCACCCATTTCCGTTTGGACCACGACTTTCGGGACACCCTGTATATTTACATATGGAGCAAATATTTTGGTTGATTTTTCAGCAATACCATACACTCGACCATACATAAAGCTACACATAGACTGTCAGAACCATTGTTGACATTTTCGCACGCTACACCAAATATTGTCCATAAAATTGTATATAAAAACTAATAACTAAATTAAAATACCTATCCCTCAACTTAGTATCGAGTCCTAAGAATTGTATCTGTTTTAATTTGTTTTCGCTCCAAAATTAAAGTTTGAAAGTTGGTGTAGAGGATTTTTTTGCGGACGGTTTCAACAATGCTTTTGACTATCTATGGCTCCTTTAATTTAAGGCAATACCTCAAAATAATTAAAAAAAAATACAAAATAGCCATAAAATCATGACCACAGCACAAACTGCCAAGAGGGACTTTTGTTTTAAATTAAAAAACGCCATTACATAAAGTAGCAAGTTGTGTACCAAACTATTTGATTAAAATATCTTTGGTATATTATACACATACAATAATATAATATCTAATATTTTTATATCCTCCCAATTAATGGATATACCTATTGAATAGTTATTGCAAGATGCGTAAGCCGGCCGAGGATGTTGTCTAAGGTCCTTGATCCTTGGTTATCCTGATCCTTAAAAGTACCTCCGAGGCCAAAAAAAGTAGGCATATTGTGTCTATTATTTTTTGACAATTTCATATATTTTACTTTAAATAAACTATGAGAAATGACAGTCAGTGACGGAATATAAGAAGCGGAATGCAGCTATAATAAATAATAATAAAAAAATTGTGCTTTGTGTGGGGTTTGAACAACCCACTATAGGACTATAGGTATACGGTTTAGGTAGTAGAAGTACTTTAATATTGCGCCAAATAACTGTTTGTCGATTGTATCCAATGGAGATACTTTTTGTACCTACCTAGCAACGAAAGTAACAGGGCACCTCGAACATTTCACTTACGCTTTCGTGTGTGCTGGCGAGTACGTAGAGCGACTTACGAAGGTGGGAGCAGGAAAACGAATTTTGATAATTTCAGAAATTGTACTGCTTTATTGCTATTTGTACCTACCACGGGCGTCGCCAGGATTTAGTTTTGGGGGGGGGGGTTAGTTTGAGAAGTAAATAAAACAACAAAAATATACTTACATGAAATTTAATATCTATATATTCATCCGAAAAACTACGACATATTTATAAAGTTCTTAACTTTAAATGAAATGGATAAATTAATTTCGTTCCTCTGCGCTAAATCTAAAACCATTAAAGAAGAAATCTTCGGCTTTTTCTTTTAAATATATCCACTACTTCATCTGCATGAATTTCTGTTCCATAGCGAATGTTCATTAGAGCCAAACCATTAAGTCTGTTTTCACTTGTAGTGTTTCGTAAATAGTTTTTCAGTCTCCTTAGGCTCGAGAAAGACCTTTCTGGGGTAGCAGTGAATACAGGACTGGTAGCCAAGATTTGTAGTAATGTGTAAATATTAGGATAAAGGTTTTTATCGCACATATCTAGGCATTCCAAACTAGATTTCGGGCTAGGCAGTCTTCTTATCAGCATGCAAGGTAGCTGAAGCTTTGATAGCTAAATCCAAATTTGTTTCTTTACTAGAAACCCCTTGACCTTGACTACACCACTTTTTCCAGTAGTCCATACCTTTAAGTTTATCACCCTTCCTTTTTTTCCCCTCCATTTTTCGACAGTAATAATGATTCACGTATCTATCCTTAACAAGGTCATCGAATAACAGCGCACTAAAATTACTCACTTACACGGTACAGTTAATTCCCTTCACTATTCGTTCACCACTTTTCACTTTTATTCGCTTCGAGTTCGCATGGAACAATACTGCCGCAAGCGCGGTCACGCGCCGCGGCGCCGCTTATATAGCAGCCCAGTAGCCGTCTAGAAACTTCCACGAACTTCCACAAAGTTCCGCTCATTTCGACCGAGGGGCGTGGCGAATAATCGAGAAACAACGCAAAGTGTCCCTACAATACAAAATAGTTCGGCTGCAACTGCGTCTGCCTCTCGTCAAAAGATGGCGCTAGGCGCTACTATTACTACATATATTCAAACGTAATAATAATTTAACAATTCACTCCTCGTATTTTTAGGTAATATTTTGCTTACTTCGGGGGGGGTTTGAACCCCCGAAACCCCCCCTTGGCTACGCCCGTGGTACCTACGAACACTCTCTGAAGAATATCGCTTTCCTAGACTCCTAGAACTCGGTCTCGAAGTTGCCGACTGGTGCGTGCCGCCGACTGATTGGCCGGCCGAACCCCCACGCCGGAGCCCGAATCCAGTAATTGCCGAAAATTGGCGTGCACGATCCTCTGGGCGGTCGGGTACGTGTTGCGCACTTAAGGAAATTCGGAATGTGCGCCAAACCTGCCGATTCCGAAGAAGTTAGGAGGCGCGCACGCGATACGACTGTCAGTCACGAGACGGCGGCTCCGACGGTCACGTGACCGCGCCTCCCCCCCCCCCCCCCCACCCCATCCCATTCCGGCATACCGACCGAGTCCGGCTGGTAGTACAGTAAAATTGGGCCAAAACCCAAACATCCAAAAAAAAAGTTCTTTCTAGCGCGAAATAATTCCATACCCTCCTAAGAGTTAGTACTAAAAAGTTACACCACCACCAGCGTCGGGTTTCGGGGGGAGGGGGTGAAAAGGGCAGGAAATTCGAATTTTTCACAGTTTTGCGTGAATATCTAGGAAACTATGAGGTTTAGCGCAAACGTCATCCTATACGCAAATGATATACATTAAATTCCGAACAAGAACTGTTTTATACAGAATTATGGTAAAGTGAACGGTTTCCATGATATGGAGAGGTAAAGATTTCTTTGTTTTTATTTCACGTAGTTTTTGTTGGAAAAACTTAAAATGATCACAGTATAAATTAGTAACTGAATAATATGTAGAATATATATAGATATATCTATGAGAACCAAATTTAGTGGGAAATAAGCCATTTTTTTAAGTGTGAAGACTCTTTTTATTGGTGAAAGCTTTCGCAGTTGTTTAACTACTTCTTCAGTCACTCTAAAATTACATTAAAATAGTTTTTGTGATATAAATTTCAAAATTACTTACAATTAAGTGAGTTCCTAATATAATGTAGAGATATTAATGTTTGAATTTTGCATTGGACAGGGCAAAAGTACAAAATTTTTAAATTTAGTTTTGACAAAAATCTAGTTCAATATGACACTTAAAAATAGTTTATTTTTAAAGGTATATAAATGTCACTAGTTACTATTATTATACCTTTATCTAGGTATATTTGAATTATTATTGTTGTTAGTAATATTTGGTTTGTTTCCTAAGAAAAGTAAATTTGAAAAAATTATATTAAGGTCCTGAATATCTGTTTTTTTGTTAAGAGTATTTTCAACTTGGTTAATGTAACACATTTCAAGAAAAGAACGTTTAAAATAATTTCTTTCAGTTGCCAAAACTTTAGTATTATCAAAATCCATTTTATGTCCTGTTGAATTAACATGTTGAGATAAAGCACATGATTCGGGCCTTAGACGAATATCACTTTTATGCGAAATATTTCTAGATTTAATGCTTCTGCATGTTTGACCAATGTAAGTTTTATTACAATTAGTGCAATTAATCTGATAAACTACATTATACCTATCTTGAGTATTTACCTTGTCCTTAAGATTCGTAAAGAGATTTCCTACAATTTTTATTGTTTTATTAGCAATTATGACATTGGTTTCTTTTTTTAATAAATTTGAAATTTTTGGTGTTAGGTCTTTAATATAAGGAAAAGATCTGTATATTTTAAGATTTAAATTAATATTATTACCCGAAATTGACCTTAATATAATTTTTTCAAATTTACTTTTCTTAGAAAACAAACCAAATTTTACTAACAACAATAATAATTCAAATATACCTAGATAAAGGTATAATAATAGTAACTAGTGACATTTATATACCTTTAAAAATAAACTATTTTTAAGTGTCATATTGAACAAGATTTTTGTCAAAACTAAATTTAAAAATTTTGTACTTTTGCCCTGTCCAATGCAAAATTCAAACATTAATATCTCTACATTATATTAGGAACTCACTTAATTGTAAGTAATTTTGAAATTTATATCACAAAAACTATTTTAATGTAATTTTAGAGTGACTGAAGAAGTAGTTAAACAACTGCGAAAGCTTTCACCAATAAAAAGAGTCTTCACACTTAAAAAAATGGCTTATTTCCCACTAAATTTGGTTCTTGTTGTTTAACTAGTCAAGCCACGACTACCCCTCCTCTTGATATATCTATGCATATATAGATACATATTACACCCATACATTGTTATTTTTTGTCACAACATAACCTCATAAGTATATGACTGTAAATATATCCAATACAAGTTAGTAGCCTTAGTTAATTTGTACTCACTTTTTGCCCTCATTCATTATATTATATTATATTGAAAAAAATGGGAGGGAAATCAAAATGATACAAAAGGTTATAAGTTTTAGGTGAATCATTAATTGCGTTATCAGTCAGCACCAAATAGTTCACTCGGGCTGGTGAGAGGAAACAAATCTTCGTGTTCTTCGTCCACTTGAGAATCATCATTTAAATCGTCGTCGACGATTACAATATCTCTATTGAGACATGCAAGTCCTAAGCAATTGCTGCACATACTTGAACAATTGAGACCACTTCTTCGACACTCGCAGTTTTGGACGCATCCATCTCTGCAGAAGCATACGATGAGGATTGTTTAATATATATTTTCTTGTTTTTTACATGAGCTTCCTATTCATGACTTATCCCTTTATCCCTCCATATCATGGAAACCGTTCACTTTACCATAATTCTGTATATAACAATTCTTGTTCGGAATTTAATGTATATCATTTGCGTATAGGATGACGTTTGCGCGAAACCTCATAGTTTACTAGATATTGACGCAAAACTGTGAAAAATAAGAATTTCCTGCCCTTTTCACCCCCTCCCCCCGAAAGCCGACGCTGGTGGTGGTGTAATTTTTAGTACCAACTCTTAGGAGGGTATGGAACTATTTCGCGGTAGAAAGGACTTTTTTTATGTTTGGGTTTGGCCTAATTTTGTGTTAGTTTTACTGTACTATGGAGCCGCGGCCTAACCCAACCGCACCGCCTGATATATCTCTGAAGCAAAGCAAGATTACCACTTGAGGTTTTAAAAAGTTCTAGTCGACATTCTATATACCTTATATTTTGACTCAATCTCCGGACCGTCCCAGGCCTGATGTTATTGCTTCGAGATGACACAATATTTGGGCGACGGCAATCTTTGTTCGATCACTTTTTCTCTCGTCGGCAATAAATAAAGCTACGTGCCGTTTTCTTGCCGACGGATGATTTTAATATTCAATATGACAGACGCGACGCGTGCCTGTTATGTCCCCCCCATCCATGTTTGAATATGATAATTTTCTGGGGGTGGCTCAAGCGGTTTTTGCCGAGCAAATCGTGCGAACGATTTTCTGCATGATATGATCTTATCCGTTACATTATAAGCTATGCTTAAATACTTACTTTGTTTTTACTTCAAACATAGATAAAAATTTCTGAATGAATATATTTGTCAACTCTCTTTCTTTTGTCATCGATTACGTCCCTCATACTTAGGTAGTGGTATCCTGGCTCTTTTCTTAATGAAACAATCAATCATTCTTGTTCTTGCTAGCGATAAGTGCACTTGGTATTTATTGATATGCTAATAATAATATTTTGCACTGTTCTAAATTTTGCAGCTGAATATTATGTTGCATTATCATCAGACATTGCATATAATTTTTACACTGCTAAATTGATTAAATTTATGCCATACATTCAGAAAATAAACCAGTGTCAAAAAGTTGAAAAAATCGCGCACGTTTTTGGACATCTATAAACGTAATGTTATTTGTTTTCTCAATTTATCTATAAAAATGTTCCGGCACTAGTGATTTTGCATATACGATAAAGTTGCGGACCAACTGTGAAATAGAATCATTATATTTCCAAAAATCTACGCGTCAAGTTCAGTAGTCTTGGATGCTTCCTCAGATCTTGTTTAGTTTAAAAAATAAAGGTAAATAATTTAATATTCTAAAAGTTCACATTAACTTTCTGTCGCTGAAGAAATATGGCATTAAGAAGTTTTAAATCAAGTTACTAACAAAAATGTTGGAAACTTTACTAAGTAAATTATTTTTTTTACTACTAACCTGAGAAATCACCATTATTTACCTCATTCCTCTAATGAGAAGTAATATTTCTCACCCTAGGTAAATAATGACAATAAAAAAATACGTAGGTAAATAATGAAAAATTTTCTATGACATTTAAAGATTAGTGTAATTTTTATCAGCTTGACTGAACTCCCAGGCTACTTGATATTTCGAAGTATTTGAAAAAAGCGAGAAATGACTAAAATAAACTAAAATATGGCAATATTTCAATGTTAGTAGTAAAAAAAATTCTATATACACTTCGGTTGAGAAGGCCATTATTTACCTCGCATATTATATCTTTCGGCGCTACGCGCCTCAGGATATAAAAAAGCTCGGTGTATAATGGCTCACTTCTCAACCTAAGTGTATAATATACTATTTTTTACTACTAACCTGAGAAATCACCATTATTTACCTTATTCCTCTAAAGAGAAGTAATATTTCTCTCCCTAGGTAAATAATGATAATAAAAAAATACCTAGGTAAATAATGAAAAATTGTCTATATGACATTTAAAAATTAGTTTCATTTTATCAGCTTGACAACTGAACTCAAATCTAATCAAATATGTAAAATATGGCAATATTTCAACGTTAGTAGTACAAAAAATCTATATACACTTCAGTTGAGAAGGCCGTTATTTACCTCGCATTATATCCTTGGGCGCTACGCGCCTCAGGATATAAAAATGCTCGGTAAATAATGGCTCACTTCTCAACCTAAGTGTATTAATTTTCTATGTCTAAGAAACAACAACTGGAAACTAGTGAACACACGTATTGCATTAGCTTATAAAATATTATGTTCCCTGTCAAAAATTGAATGGTTCTTGTCCATAAACAAAATGTTTGCATTTTGTCTCAATTTAGTCTTCTTTTGATTCTATTTAAGATCCCAGAAGCGTCTTTTTTTCTCCGTTCGTTTGCTATGGAGTTTAAATGACCCTGTGTGTTGTGGAGCGATACCTATAGATTTCCAGATTAATATATAGACCGGGATATTATAGTGACAGATGTTTGGATGTTTGGAGTTTGGACTCAGTATGCCTTTGAAAGGGCATTATTTTGCTTGTATTATCACAATAATAAGGTATGAATCAGAGAGTCATCATGATCATAATTATGAAAAACTGAGTTTTAATTTATTCGAAAAATATGCGTTTTAGTCAGGCTGCCATGCGTTTATAATGATGTTCAAAATAGAAAATTTCTCGGAAAACCATAGGCATACCGTTAGCTTGGGTCCAAACATTATTATTGTCACGTGAACTTGGATTTTAATAATTAATTATCCACGTTTTTGAATAGGCTGCCAATGAGAAGTAGGTATATATATGCAAGTTCTTGTTATGAAACTGCCGAAAAAGGGATGGCATACCGTTTGCGCACGTCCAAGTACAGTTTAAATGGAATGTAATTCAATTATTTAAACGATTTATTCTATGTAAAGTGTACTTGGACATGCGCAAACGTTATGCCATCTTTTATTCAGCAGTTTTATGACAAGCACTTACATAATTATCGTTAACGCTATGCCTATGGTTTTCCGAGGAATGTTCTATTTTGAATTTCATTATAAAACACGTCATGGCAGCATAACTAAAATCATATCAAAACGCATCTTTTTCGAATAAATGAAAACTTACTTTTTCATATGAAGAACCCGGGATGACTCTCTGATTCTTACGTTATTATTGTGAGAATATACACAACATAATGCCCTTTGAAACGCATACTGAGTAAAATCACGTAAAAAGATTTATCACTATCTCCGTGTCTATAAACAGGAACAAAAATATAATTTGGGTATGTACCTTCCTCCCATACTAAATAATTAGTAGATATATATAGTAGTATTTCATTAGTATAATATTTTGGATCAAAATGTGTTATTCGTTCAGAATAATTGCAATTTTTTATTAGAAAAAATTAAAAATTGTCACAGGCGAACGTGCGGATAATAATTATTTAGATATTGAAAATATTATAATACCTAATCATTGAAATAATCTTTGGTCCCTACATTTTTAATAATATACCTACGGTTCGCTGTTCAAATATTTCTACTCTCACCTATTTCCTATAACCGAGAAACGCTTCATCTCGTTGAATTATTAAAATTATGTTTCTCTATGTAATAAACACCGGGTGTCTAGTGACAAACAAACGCCAGACGCCCTCCTATTTACAAACACATCCCAACTAACTTCCAGGCGTCTGGGCGAAACGGGCGCGGCGTCTCGGAGGGAAACGGCCGCGTCGGCGGCGTCATGCGGCGTCTCGGCGCCGGTGACAGCACGTCCCCGTGGCCCGAGACGGCGTCCGTGCAATTTGCCCCCGCCCGACGGGACAGTTGCATTCGTAATTTTGGTCGAAATTGTTAACCTGTCTTGGAAATTCGAAAAAAAAAATTCCAAATACTTATAACTACTTATAGATGTGTAGGAATGTACTTGTAGATGCGATTGAAAAAACGTATCCAAAAGCAAAGAGGATATTACGCAAAATTTAGGAAAATGCCAGTGGTGGCTCGTCCATAGAGGCCATACGGCCCAACCTTCTATACAGGGTGTTCACTTTCAAAATGCCCACCATTGGTATTTTTGAAACGGTAAGAGCTACAAGGTAGGTTAAAATGGACAAAAGTTGCGCATTTTGATGTGTTTCAGGAATCTGTAAAGAAATTTGACATAGCTCACGTGGTTACTAAAATAACCTGAAAAAACTGAAAACTTCCACTTTTTTATTTTGTCCGTAACTTTTTTAATATCAAACGGAATTGAATGAAATTTGGTGGAATTACGTAATTAGGTACGGGCTTTCGAATGCACTGTTCAGAAAAATTCTCTGCCTACTGGATCTTTAGGTGTTCATAACCAAATTTCGATTTTCTTATGGCGGCCATATTGGATTTCACCACCATTGGATAGAGCAAAAAATTACGAATAGAACCATGTATCACAACACCTAATTAAACCCACTTAAATGTCAAATTTCTAATATTTTAAATAATTTGAAGCAAGGCAGTATGCCATGATTCCGAAAACAATATCAATAACTGTCACCTAATAAACAGAAACGTCAAATTTGATGTCAAAAGTTTCTTTATTTAACGTTATTTTAATAGGAACAAGAAACTAAATACTAAAAATAGATAGATGGCCCCAGGGGTCAGTATCTAACCGGCTGGCCTTAGTCCCCCGGCAATAAATAAGCAACTTTTGTACGGGTTGAATTTTAAAGTCATGGTATCTGTGCTTTTTTAAAATCTTGTTTACTGCCCCTAACGACAAACCACATTCCCTAGCAATTTTCCTTTGCGATGTCTATGGATTTAAATGAATTTGAGCCAAAACATTGATTTCACTTACAGCTCCTCTAGATCTTAAAAATCATTTCTTCTTTTGTTTTGTAACGTCGCATCCGCTTCCATACGCCTACACAACCTTCGGAAAATAGTTCTGTTAGGCTGCCTTCGTTCGGGGTATAATTCTTGATACTGGCTAGAATTACGGTAGTTTCGAATATAAACATTGTACATATCCAATCTTTCATTTATAGGATATTGTTGGGGCATGATTCAATAAGCTTTAGTCACTTAAGACGGTTAGCACACATTTTAAGTAGTTGACAAAGGTTATGGGAACTAACTGACGTTTCAGTTTATTAGGTGACAGTTATTGATATTCTTTTCGGTATCATGGCCTACTGCCTGGCTTTTTTTTGACATTTAAGTGGGTTTAATTAGGTGTTGTGATACATGGTTGTATTCGTAATTTTTTTGCTCTATCCAACGGTGGTAAAATCCAATATGGCCGCCATAAGAAAATCGAAACACCTAAAGATCCAGTAGGCAGAGAATTTTTCTGAATAGTGCATTCGAAAGCCCGTACCTAATTACGTAATTCCACCAAATTTCATTCAATTCCGTTTCATATTAAAAAAGTTACGGACAAAAGAAAAAAGTGGAAGTTTTCAGTTTTTTCAGGTTATTTTAGTAACCACGTGAGCTATGTCAGATTCTTGAAACACATCAAAATGCGCAACTTTTGTCTAATTTAACCAACCTTGTAGCTCTTACCGTTTCAAAAATACCAATGGTGGGCATTTTGAAAGTGAACACACTGTATACCCCGATTACTGTAAGAAGTCCCGATTTTGTCAGATGACATTCTCCACAAAATCCCTAGGAATTTTCTGTTAACCATGGGCATAACATTGGTATATTGTGTCTCAACCAGTTAATGACGTCACTCATTGATTTATGATGTGAAAAGTTACCCTAGTGATACGAAAAAAGAACATACTAAAATAAAAACCCTATTGCAATCACGATTATACCGCTACAAATAAAAATAACTATGACTACAACTCATTTTAATAATAATTTCAAACGTCATGGAAACACTTTCATTTTGGTGTTTTGGTATAATCAGCTACTTGCGGCTGCGTCTATGGTGCGTACTTAGGTAAATTTAGATCGGTGTGTCAAAGTGACAGTGAAGGTTTTCCGGATCGTTCAAAAGGGTTCAAACTTTGGGCAGTGAAAATATTCGCGGGTTTTGTACGTTTCGTGAGTTTTACCGTTATCTGTGTTGTTCTTGTTCGTGTTACTAGTAGTTATACATTGTGAAAATGGGCTCGTTACTGACCTGGACTTATGACCCGGTTACATTTTTTGCTGCATTGATGCAAACTTAGGATGCCGAAATTGACAGTCCCAGTAAATAATAAATAAATATATATGTATATATCGACTTTATTGATGCAATCAATAGACAAATTACATGCCGAAGTCTAGCCTAAGGCTACTCTACTTAACCACGTATTGTCTGCAAAGTTAACTAAAACTAATATATTAATGTACACAAATGTATACCCTTAAACTAAGGACTTCTTAAAATAATTTGACTATATCCCTACTTCGATCGGTATAGACGACAAGGTACAATTATTAGATAATGTTGCAAATCTCAATTTTATGCGACACTGTTCTAGAGATATATACGACAAAAACAAGTGGATATGTGGATGCGACAAATTAAATGCACTGTTTTATTTTCCCTGCTTACTGCTTTGAAATTGTTATACGAGTGTAATATCAGCAACGAAAAAGTTATAGACTATTACATTATTTTGGAAAAAACGGACGACTAGACTTTACATTATATAAAATATAAAAAATATTAATAACTGTTAGTGCGTTAGCGTTAGACAGTGCCAAATAAAAAAAAATTAAAAACAATAATTCTTAGATACTTCAAAGCTTCGAATCAAAGGTGAGATTTTAACTAAAGTTATTACGTATCTACTTACTATTTATTTTTATATTATAAACATTTAGAAGAAGTAAGTACATATTTCGTTGTAGATTCTTTTAGTAGAAATTATTGAAAAAAAAGTAAGTAGGTAATTGGTAGGTAATTACTACTAAAAACAAAAATAAAAAAGCTGATGCAGGAAGTAGGTACTCACCTCGGTATAGTATAAATGAACTCACTTGGAACAGCATAGAAACGTTTGGGCGGCGTTTGCTTTGTAAAACAAGACCGAGTCGTAGGCGCGGCGCGCGGCCCTTAATAATATACATTTAAATGTTCTAAAAAATAATAAAATAAACTATGAAATACACACAAAACAACACCACACAAAAATCTAAACACAAAACCAAAATCCGTAAAATAAAGGGCAATCCTTATCTCCGTGCACGGCACTGGTTATACTGGCCTAACTGGCCGGCGTCGATACCTGCTCCATGGATCTCCGAAACGTCGACTAATCAAATCGCTACGCTTGTTTTCTTATCGACCGCATAAAACCTTTGAATTTTATACGGGCGATTTCTTCTGATAAGTCTGGTCTTTTTACCAGTAGCAGGGCGTGGTAAATGCTATGAAATAGATCGCGCCCCGTATATCACTGTATGTTCCAAAAGTGAGTTCATTTATACTATACTAACGTATTTTCTTAATTGACCACGAGTGTGTTCATTTTTCTTTTCAAAACGTAGGTAGCCCCCCTGTGCATTAACCTCACAGCCGTCACTGAATAAGGCTATGCAGGAAAAAAAGAAATGTTTAAAAGTGATCATATATCCGGTGCTCGAACGAAAAACCGAACTTATATTAACCTGACCCTAACATGTTTTTGTTCACCGTAGTTTGACCCGTAGATATCGGAAATCAAGTTTAAATTCGATTTCGTCCAGTCGTTTTCAAGAATTCTGCATTTAAAACCAAAATGTGTAGGTGTTTAAAGTTAAAAATTAAACAACTTTACTAGAACACCATATTTTTATTGCGTAGGATCACATAGAATCACTCGATTTAAAACTTTCTGTCAAAAACAACTTCTGCCCACCTACCCACCCCCCCCCCCTTCCAAATAAAAAAATGAAAACCCCGGGTCCGATTGATTGTTTCCCCCGAGATTTCCCGTAGCGCCCCCCCGGTCATATTTTGTGCCCAGGTGGCGGGCGCCGTTGTAATTTTACGATTTCCCCTGCTTCGCCGGTCGGTGATTCGTCCCACCGATGTTTACATTAGGCGTCCGCAATCCGGCAACAGCTGGCGAGCAAGAATGCGCCGCTGCGGCGAGTCGGAGGTGGCCGCTGCGCGTCTATCGCCCGATACGCTCCAAAAGTTAAGTTAGAAACGTCCTAGACGAGTTTGGTTGAGAGTATTTGAAACGATAGGAAATGTTTTCGGCTAGCGGAAATCAGCGCACAGATGAGCTTGCGCGCAAGTTTCAGCAACTAGGTAAGTATACTAAAATCGAGCAATCCGTACGCCTGGCGTAAATAAAACCACGTGTTTAATGACGTTCCGCGACTCGGCAACAGGAACGTACTCGATCGCAAAAGTGTACTTATGCGGTTTTATCTTGTTGTTTTCAGCTATTTAGACACTGCCACAAATAATTTTATCCATGTTTTGAACCATTTTAATTAAGCCAATAATTCGTTTCCGAAATATTTTGATGTAAACAATTGTAAAACTAAAATTAAATAAAGGTGGTGCCTAGTGCGGCCCTGGCCAATATCTCAAGTCACGTGCTCTTGTTTACGCCAGGCGTAAGAGTTGCTCGATTTTAGTATAGGTACCTATCTCAAAAACTATCCATCATAATATGGCAATTCTAATATTAAATTGCCAATTATGAAGAAGTAGGTAATTACACAAACGCCTATGCCACTTTGGTGCATGACCTCAAAAGTTAATTTAAATTTCAAAATTACTTACTGATGGATTATTATCCTCAAACATTTAGTTTTGAAGGCCAGGGAAGAACCGCAAGCCGCACAGCTAAGCATAAAAAGGTATCCAAGTACCACATACTCTCACCTATCACCGTGTCAGTAATCAAAATAAGCTTTGACTCCTTCCTGGGATTGTTTATTCAATGCAAAAACTATTAACATTTGGAAAATTATCTATATCACAAAAATTGTACCAAATTGACTGCTCTTTACGTTAGCTCAGTTTCCAACATTACTAGGATAGAAAAGTTTATTTGCATCGTCAACTATTGCAACAGTTTAATATTGAAAATATTCTAAAATATATCTTTTTATTCAAAAGATATGAGTTCCTATTGGAACGGCTTTTGCTTTTATATATTTTAAATAATATTAAGCCGATTCTAACGAATATAATATGAATATTTACAAAATTTTTGATCAGATTAAATTCAAAATAATTTGCAACCAATGAAAAAATAACCTTCTTAAAAAACGTAACAAAGCAATTTTTGATCAGGTATTTCCTTGAAATTATAAAAAATGGGCTAAAAATTCATTTAATGATTGCAATGGTGAACTATAGTCATCTAGTTCCCTAGAAGGGCCCCTTGTCCAAGATAAATATCCAAAATCATGTAAATTTGAAAATACCTTAGATATTTAAGGTATTAGTAATCTTCTTTACCGACATCATAATGTATCCATGGGTTTGTATCAAAACTGCGTGAGGCAACTTCAGGGTACCTAACTGGTTAGTGATTTGTGGGCTGACAGTATATGTCAGCATAACACCTTAATGTATGATTACCTGCTATCTGCTGGATGAGGCTGGATTCTAAGATTAAAAGTGCTTGCTTCAAGTGTCCCTGTTGTTAGACATACAAAGGCCTGGAGGGTAGGTATACCTACCCATTAATATCTTTTATAAATAAATAATGTAAGTACTTAAATCCCACATTATTTCCGTAGGTATATACAGTGTGACCTATTCTGATGTTGGACACCCTCAAAAAATCTGTAATTTTTGTCCGATTTTATCCGGTTTTTTTTTCTAAAAATAGATCACAAAAAACTCTACTTTGGCGCTAACTTTCAGATCTTAATCTCAATTTTCAAGGCCTACTATGAATTTTTTCTAGTAAAAAAAATACGAAACCCTTTAGCGATTTTTTTATTTAAAATCTGACAACACAGCGTTAATCAGGACACCCTGAAACCCCCACATACCAAATTTTAATAAAAAATATACAGGGGGTTCCTTCCTGCGGGTTGTCAAAGTTGAGCAAAATAGAAATTTTAAAGGTATTTGGCAAGTCAAGTGTACCATGGAATCCCCTCAAAACGGTTGAATGGTCAACAGGACCACTCAAAGTGTTGGTGCGCAAAGATCTGATTCAAAAATATACAGATTGTCTTTCTCTGTGGCATATGAAAATACCGAATTTTTTTGAACTTTAAATCGAGTATATCAAAACCGCCCCAGCCACTATAAACGAACTAAGTCTTAAAATACAGAAGCCTACTAGTCAGTAAGTCCATATGAGTTAAGGTGGCTGGTATGCCACAACAGCAAACGCACAGAAATGTATCATCTTAGACAGTGACTTTATTGAGTATGGTCCGATAATTTAAATGGTTTTTTATTTGTTGGTTGGTATTTTGTAAAGAAATAAATTACTTTTGTGTTTGTTAATGTTTTTTCAATAATTCCAAAACACTCAAGGCCAGTATAAAGTTTCATAAAAATTCAGCATTTTGAGATGGTCCAAAGAACAATACCCTGTATATTTTTGTATTGAATCTTTGTACACCAACGCTGTGAGTGGTCCTGTTGACCATCCAACTGTTTGGAAGTAATTCCATGGCACACTTGACTCGCTAGATGCCTGTAAAATTCCTATTTTGCTCAACTTTGACACCCTGCACAATGGAACTCACTGTATATTTTTTGTTCAAATTTTGTATATGGGGGTTTTGGGGTATTCTGATTAACGCTGTGGGGTCAGATTTTAAATAAAAAAATCGTTAAAGGGTTTTCGTCTTTTTTTTAATACAAAAAATTCATAGTAGGCCTTGAAAATTGAGATTAAGATCTGAAACTTTGCACCAAAATAGAGTTTTTTTGTGATCTATTTTTAGAAAAAAAAAACGGCTAAAATCGGACGAAAATTACAGATTTTATGAGGGTGTCCAACATCAGAATGGGTCACACTGTATATTTTGTTTATTTGAAAACATATTTTCCATTTAGTGCTTGTAAAAGTGACCTTTTGAAGTTAAATAAAATAATCTGCAGAAACTGGTGGAGTGGAGGTTTGAAAAAGCTTATTTCAATATTTCTATTTTGATGACAATAGATGTGTTGCACTGATGTTATATAAACAATTTAGATCTATTTTCACCAGAAAGTATACAAGGGTAGATAGAAAGTATACAAGGGTAGATAGATTGATATATTTTTAATATTATATTAGGTAGTAAATATTCTCGCTTACAAGTTATGTAAATATAGACTAAGTATCATGGCAAATGTCTATCTATTTATTTATCCTCGTCATTATGTTCTTCCTCGATAAATTTTTGGTATTTAAAATGATTCCTTTCCTCTTTTTCGGAATTTGGGATGCTAGTTTTAGTGAAAAAATATGGGACAGTACGTCAGGTTTTAATCGAAGGCGAATACGTAGACCTTGTAAGAATTTTCCATAATTTATTGTGTCATCTTCAAGCTGGGTAAGAAAATACATTAATATAAAATTATAGCTTGGTATTTAAATAGGTACTTACATTAAAACGTAATTATTTCGGATTCACTATTCATTATTTGCTTGATACAGCAAACAGCACAAAAAACAGAACACGAATCACGGAATCACTAACATCTTCAGCAGAGGAATCTGGGAATTATCTGGTATCTAAATACATCAACCAGATTTTATACCTATAATAGATTTTTCTATGTTTCGTACCTACATTAATTATTTACATAGGTTTATTATTTTGGTAAGCAGATAAATAAGTTCATTTTTAGGTAATAGTAAAAGACTTGTTATTCTCAAAATAAAAATTATTTAAGTTTGAACTGTTTGAAGTATACCAAGAATAGGTAGTTTGGTTAGATTTGCAAAAAATCGACAATTCAAAAATAATAGGTAACTAGGAAGATTGTGTGAAATTAGCTACAGAGGACTTTCAGCACAGTGACTGTATCTAGCGTCATCTTTTGACAGCAATAAAAGGAGCAATATCTTAAAATTTTGTATTATTTTTCATTTAAAAACTAAGAGGAACTGGCAAAAATGAAATATTCCAGAGGAGTCTACTAAACTTCTATTATCCGCCTGCATGCAGTTTTCTATATGAACAGACTAGCCCATTGAATTGAGAATTGCATAGGTACTTATTAAACATTTTATAAGACGGAGTAAAAAAATCATAAACAAAAGAAAAATAAACTTATAGGTTTTTTATTACTTTATTTGCACCAAAGAAGTGCTAGCAAAAAATAACAACATGCAAAGATATGTATCATGATGTATTTCCAATTTTCTCTTAACAACTATGTGTAAAACCATGGAAATTTTCTAGGCAAAATCACGATTTTCATAAAATTAAAGTTTCGACACTGACGTTATGTTTCAACCCAAGACTTTCGACGAAATGATTTGTGCCAAAACGGTTAGAGTAGTGACCTAACTTACGAAATCGATTTATAGAAAATTCCCGTAGAAATCGAAAATGCCATCAAAATTTAATTCGGAAATTTACAAATGCCCGACTAGTGCACTTTTTTGAAAAACAGCTTAAATGGCTATTTTTTAAACGATTACAAGATATGACTCTAAAACCAACATCTCCGATGTAAATTAACCCATAGAATTCGAAATCAGCCTCCAAATTCAGCTACAAATTTCCTAAATGACCGACCAGCGCATTTTTTGAAAGCCGAAACTAACTTTTCGACATACTTCTACCCGTATATGTCTTAAATTCCATCCCGTCCAACCGGTTTAGAGGATTCCGCATTTAAATTTCGAAATTATCAAAGACCTCCAAATTTGACGAGTCGAATTATCAAAAAATCCCTTTTCACCCTGAAAATTAATTCATTTGGTCCTGACCTCAAAATACACCGTTCAATTAAGCTCTAGGGCACGTGTAAACGTGTAGCATTTCAATCAATTAGTGCATTTTTCTAAAATTCGAAATTCGGTTTTATTTCTGGCTCACCCTAAACATATGAAATAAATCTGATGTCACCATTTCGTACAAACAGAGAATGCGGGTATTTACCCCCGTAATTGCATAACGTAAAGTTAGAACGTTCACATTTTAGAAAAATATTCTGGGAAAACTAAGCCCTCATTATGTAAATAATTCTTCCAAAATGCCGTTTAAATTAAAATAACTGAAGGTTTCGCCCTTTTTAGCTTAATATACGACATGCCATTTTTACGCAAACTCCCCAAGTTCCCGCGGAGACACAATTTCTCTCACTTTAAACGCAGAAAACTCCCTAATAAATACAGAGCAGTTATTAAATTGGCAGCATCCGTTACAATTAAATCTGAGGAGTGGGGTGTCTTTAAAAATTCAGGACCGCCGCTCGGGCAGGCAGAAGAATAACATTTAGTCCCACTTAGCCACTTTAATTTATAAAGGAATCCTGAGCCGCGCCAGCGGCGCCGTTGCCTGATTTATTCTCGAGGATGAGGGTGCGGTTCGACGGTAAGAAGCGAATCCGGTAATAGGATCCAACGCGTGATAATCTAATTGTTTCTTTGGCCGAGAACAAACATTTCAGATGTGGATATGGGATGGGGAAAAGGAAACTGGAAAGTTACATTTCGTAGGTACCTACCATCCTAACCTGACCGTTAATAATTCACGCTACAGGGTCCCTTCATCAAGGAGAGTGGGGTAATACAACGTCACAGTGATGGGGCTCGATTTTGAATAAAGGTAAGGACACTGACGTGATGAGCGAGGGAAAAATATTGGCTGTCGCAGTTTTACACTTAAGGCCAAGTTGACGGTATTAAACAAATGACATAATAAGTAACATGTAGATGCTCTTAATGTTAGAAGAGGGAAAACAATAAAGAGGAAGACGAGAAATGATGAAAATGCGCCAATTGTCTTAGATTATTTTGAAAACAACCCAGAAAAATCAATTACTGATGCAAAGGGAGATTTGGGGATTTCTTATTCAACAATCTAAAGTAGCAGTTGCTGCCCATTAATGTAGAAAAAATATTAAATTTAATAGCGGAGATGGCTATTATTCTAGTAGGGGTTTGTAAGTAATGGCATCACAAATATACAGGGTGTTCCTTAATGACATGCTAATACTTAAGGGGGTTATTCTTGGGCCCATTTTAAGAAAAAAACTTCATATCAACGTATGTCGTAAACATCCTAACTTTTGAGATACAGGGCGTTAAAGTTCATTTTTTTAACCACAGAGGGCGCCACTTGCGCTGTTTTGGATCGTGCTTTTACTCGTAACTTTTTTGAGGTTATCTTTTTGGTTTTGCAGGTCTATCATTTTAGTGCATCTTTTCATTCTGCAAGAAAAAGGTACTCTTGTTTCATAACGATTAAATTAACCGTTTGCGTTGAAATTACCAAAACATGCCCCAAAACACCTGTTGATTCCAATATTCGAAACATAAAATTTTCACCTACTGCTTTCAAATGTTACAGATCAACTGTACATTCAAAATGATGAAGAAAATGTCAAATGGGCATTGGTCAAAACACCATTGGTTTTCTTGAAATAGAGTGTCAAAATTTTGTCAAATTCAATCCTTTCCATTTTGAAAGCGAATAATTTTTGGTACATTGTTCATAGGAATTTTTTTTCTCAGTTTAAATGGTACAGTTGATCTGTAACACTTGAAGGTGATAGGTGAAAATTTTATGTTTCGAATATTGATGTCAACAGGTGTTTTGGAGAACTTTTTGGCAATTTCAAAGCAAACGGTTGATTTAATCGTTATGAAACAGGAGTACCTTTTTCTTGCAGAATGAAAAGATGCACTAAAATGATGGACCTGCAGGACCAAAAAGATAACCTCAAAAAAGTTACAAGTAAAAGCGTGATCAAAAAACAGCGCAAGTGGCGCCCTCTGTGAGATACGGTGAAATGGACATTTTCAGCTTATTCTCCATCCCCAAAAACATAGCAGTGCCAAGTTTCAGTTCAGCAGCTTAATTATTTCGGGAGATGTAGCCAAAATTCAATTTAAAAAAATGACCTTTAACGCCCTGTATCTCAAAAGTTAGGACGTTTACGACATACGTTCATATGAAGTTTTTTTCTTAAAATGGGCCCAAGAATAACCCCCTTAAGTATTAGCATGTCATTAAGGAACATCCTGTATATAAAATATCTATCTATTTTGGTGCGGAATAATTAGGTAATGAAACTTTGATTGGTCTGCATTTTTTGAAGGCACTCTTACCAGTAAAATATATATTTAAATTTTTTAATTTCTTGTAAAATATTTATTTTCCCTTTGCAATTAAAGTGCTTAATGCAAGAAGAGTAGGAAATCTTTAAACCATAATTTCGGAAATAGTACAGTACTATAAGATACAATCCTAAAACATAATAAAGCAAATACTTTTACTTTCATTCAATTGATTCTTTATACGTTTTCTACAGGTGGCATCTTAAGTCTCTCGACTTTTAGCCACTAGACTATTTTTTATGAGGGAAATAAAATAATGAGGTCTATAAAACACCTCCAAAGAATGTCAATCGCATATAAAACTAAAAATTAAGGACGCTTATAAAAAAATATATATTTAATGCTAAAATAAAAATAATAATACGTATTAGGAAATTTAATACTATTTGGCATAGCAATACTATATTTTACAAAGTAAAACATTTTTATAATATCGGCTGTATTATAAGAGCAAATAATATACTGGTGTTTGGTTTAACAACTTGTATGCGTTTTAAATCTAGAAACTAAGATGATATCACATACAAAATTCATGTTTTAATTTGACTATTTGTTATATTCATTATTAATAAAGCGTATAATAGTTTCAAAAATATTTTTCCACCATGGAATATTACTTATTATAAAATTTAATAAATATATATTTGTTTATAATGTCTAAATATTCAGGAAAAAATACATGCATATTAGTAGTGAAAATATTGAATTGATACTTTAAATATATTTTATAGTAATTGGTAATATTTATATGAGAACAAATTTTCAGGCTGTCCCGCCGTGGTCGATGGAAATCTTCCAGACGTTTTTGCTGATCGTACCCGTAAGCATCTTCAGTGATGACTCGTCCTATGTCGGATCGCAACTTATTATCAGTAAGATCGCCACTAGATATTACTTACGTATCTGATGATCAGTTATAATCCCTCAATGGACGAGTCACCACTAAAGATGCTCTCCAGTTACGACTAGCGAATCTAAAACATTTCCATCGACTACAGATCAACATCCCGGAAATTCATTCTCACATGTAAAACATCCGCGAAAGCCTAAAAATAAGAGAAATGAAAATTACATAGAGGAATAATTTGATAAAAAAATATTTATGTATTTAATTACATTTGGATCGAAGGGAATCCAAAATAAAATTCACATTTAACAAACGCCCATTTATTTTAACGTATTTAAAGAAATTTATATAATTCTATTTCTTATTTTATATTCTCTCCAATCTACTAAGTGTTGGATATTGGATATAATAAGCCTCACTGGCCCATTATATCCAAGTAAACATAACAGAAACAGTCCAATTCACCACATCTTATTGATTCCATAGAGCACAATGAATGAATTAACAATAATGCCGATAACATCATGAAAAAACTAATTTTCAAATATTACCACTTACTATTCGAAAGTTGGGAGTATTTCGATACTTTACACGCACCTGCTCTATAACTGATCATAGCTGTTTACGCAACGAAAGTGCGAACACCAAATGATGCAGCTCAAATTAAGACACCAGGCCCAAGGACGCCCCTCTACAATTTATATTTTTATTTAAAAATTTGGATTTTGTAAATTTAATTACTTGCGTTCAATACACTGGAATAATAATTAATGCTCTATTCATTGGTGAAATATCTGCATTCTAGAAATTTATATTTAAAATGTGTATATTAGAATAAAATATATCAAAATTTAATTAAACGAATTTAATAAATAGTAAAAAGCAAATGATTAAATATAAAACTTTGTATATATTACTCTTTTGTAATATAAAAATATGTTAGATGATATTGACGGGTGTTATAAAATTAAAACTAAATTGCTTTACATTTTAACATATTTTCGTTAAAATACGCATTTTTGTATAATATATCTAACAAATATATATCTGACAAATTTTGTTTTAGCGAATGATGGAGAACTGAAAATTTGTTAATAAATATTGAATAATAAGTAGACTATAGTACATAGTTGTTAGTTGTTACAATATTAAATTGTTTATAGAAAAATAAAAAAACAATTACAGTAACTTGTCGCCCACTTCATGAGCGAGTCAAGTCAATTAATTATCAACTTTCAATTTACATTTCTGCAAAGTTATGAAAAATTAACCGTTTTTTACAAAATCGCACTAGAATATTCAAAAAATCACCATTTCTTGATATTGTTAGGAAGATAACTTTATGTAAAAAGCCACAGTCCAGTTTTCAGGCGAAAAACTTATATACTAGGTCATCCTTCAAATAAAAGTAAATGTGTATTTTATATCCATTTAAGTAGGTACATTACTATTTCGGTTGACCAATTTTTTCTAAAAAAAGGTATAATTTCTCCTAATTCCTCAAATTTGTCACCATATTACAATGATTTTTTCGGAGACCATATTTTTTTATTTTAAAACTGGTGAAGTTTCTGCCTTTTTGCTTAGAATAGTGGTTCCTTAATATAGATTCAAAATTAAGAAAAAAAAACAAGTCAAAAAATTTTGTGTAATCATAAAGTGCTCCGCCATGGGACCCCCAAAGGAGATATTTAAAAATCGATACCTTCTCCAATAAAAAAAACAAGTGAGAATTGCCTTGTGATATGTGATAATATGATACATTTTAACAACTATCAACTATTATTATTATTACCATACCTTTATTTTTGTCTTACATCAGTGCTATTTTTTACTAAATGTTCAGTTTTTTTTTTTCACTTTTTTAATTATCTCCGATTCAATTCGGCATAAAAGCATGCCATCCCCGCCCCGCCCCGCCGCCCATGACCTCCGGAATGCTAAACCCAATCCGGACAATAGCCGCCTAATTGAATTCGTAACCGAACCGTTCGTTATTTCGTGGCGTCGGAGCGCATTTTTGTGGCCGGGGGAGCCGCCGCCCTCCCCCCATCTCCTCTCCGCTTAATAATTCATCCGTAATTAAAGTCTGATTTATTCCGGGGGATTGGGTCCCGGATTTTTAAGCGACCCGGAACCGCGGCGCGGCGTCTAAGAAAAATCGCCCGGGGAAAATTCCCAACGCGGAAGGACTAGCGGCGGTCAAAAGTTGCTATAAAAAACATCATGCCATTCCTATTTACTTTTTAATTTTCTGGGTTCAAACAAAATATTTTAGATATCGATGATGTTTTCTACGGCTGCATCATACTTTTCAGAAACTCGTGGCGTATAATATTTTTAATTTTAATATTTTAATTCGAACCTCTTTTTCCGATTCCACCAATATAGGTACAGTATGTCTTTGTTAGTTGTAAACCTTTAGGTTTAGTTTTGTATACGTTGTAGTTTCTTGCAATAAATAAACAAATAAAATAGTAATAAGCACAAAAGCAAACCAGATTTATTGATGAACCTATTACAATAAACTACTATAAAGATAGTAACTAGTTACACTATAAAAAGTGTTCGATGACAAGACAGATTATATCGCTTAACTAAGCTTCTCTTGAAATGTATGTATTACTTTCTTTAATTATCTTCTGTTGTAATTGGTTGATATCGTTTGTTTTTTCACGGTATCCGCAGAGTACCCATAGGAAGAAGTCCATTATTGGTGTTAAGTCTGGGCTCCCAGGAGGCCATTGAATTGTTCCTTGGGCGCCTACCCATACCGCAGAAGTGTTATCTAAGTAACCTTTGACTACACGAGTTCTGTGTGCTGGTCCACCATCTTGCTGCCAAATTATGTTGGGGAGCATTACAAACCTAAAAACTCTTTATTTTGCATGTCCCTATCCAACATTATTTGGCAATAGACGCGTCGTTTATAATATGCCATCATCATATACTTTTTGGACCGGGATCTTCAAGAAGTTTCCAAATGTCTTGAGGCATCTCCAATTGTGTTGGATTATCTTGGAAATATAGCAATATTCCTTCTTGAGCTTCTTTCAGTAAAAATTCCAAGGAGGTTTATTTCTCTCTTCCTTATTTTTCACCGTGCCAGTATTTCTAAATTTGTTATAAATACAGGTTGTTTCTAAATTATGGTGCCAACATAATATGACAGGTAGAAAATGTCGTTTTGGACAAAAAGTTTCCTATAAACATGGGTCCGAAAAGTTACAGGGTGATAAAGGTACAGTTTGAAAAACATATTTTTCGCAAAAACTTCTGTAGAAATTATGCAATTGAAATGAAACTTGGTGCAGTCATTTAGTCACTGAAGTGCAAGAATTTCATGTAAAAACAATTTATTCCCATTGAAGGTTCTTCATTTTAAGCAACAAAAGGGTACTCTTGTTCTATAAGGATAAAATAAACAGTTTGCGTTGAAATCGGCAAAAATGTGCCCCAAAACACCTGTTAACTACAAAGTTCGAAGAATTATCGCCTACCGCATTTAAATGTTAATTTAATTGTACGTTTAAAATTAAGAAAAAAATGTCTAATAGGCATCGAGTAAAACATCACTGTTTTGCTTGAAATAAGGTGTCAAAATTTTGTCCAGTTCAATCCGTTCCATTTTGAAAGCTAACAATAATTTTTGGTACATTGTCCATATAGAATTTTTTGTCACTTTAAAGGGTACAATAATTATTATTCTGTAAAATTTGAAAGCGGTAGTTGAAAATTGTGTAGCAACTTTGGAGTCAACAGGTGTTTTGTGGCACATTTTGCCAATTTCAACGGAAACGGTTGATTTTATCGTAATAAAATAAGAGAACCCTTTTGTTGCAAAATGAAAAGATACACTAAAATATTAAACCTGAAAGACCAAAAAGATAACATAAAAAAGTTGTGAGTATAAAACCCCGCCCCTCCGCCTCTGGGCGACGGGAATAAATTGTTTTTACATAAAATTGTTGCACTTCAGTGACTAAAGGACTCCACCAACTTACATTTAAATTGCATAAATTCTGTAGAAGTTTTTGCGAAAAATATGTTTTTCAAACTGTGCCTTTATCACCCTGTAATTTTTTTATTATGCATTTTCAGACCCATGTTTATAAAAATCTTTTTGTTCAAAATGACATTTTCTACCTGTCGTTGGCAGCATAATTTAGAAACACCCTGTATATTTGATGTAATTTTTTTGAGGTATGCGTCTGTTTGGATATCTGCGCGTATATTCGGGTCTAGCCCTCATAGCATTATTTTCGCAGGATATAAAATATTCTATAATGTCGATAAGCTCTTTAAACCATTGAGTAAAGGAATAATTTATTCCTTTACTCAATGTTTAAACTCAACTTTCCTACAATTTTCATATTTACCATTTTTTTTCTATCATGAAAAATAAAAGAGTTAAGGGAGGGTAAAATATTATGTGCATATAACCCTGTAACCTGAAAGGATATTTAGCTAATAAAACAGTATATAAACCACGCCTGTATACAGTATGTCCCAATTTGATACTAGACACCTCAGAAATATATGAAGGGCCAGGAAAACAAATGGTCTCTATTTTTTTATTGGTAGTCTCAAGGGAGAGTATATCTTTTAAGCGGTGGTATTTGGATGGGGTAATTATTTCATGGCCTGCTAGGATTTTTCAAAATAGCAAATTTTCAAGAAACCCTATTAGGGATTTTTTTACGACAAAATGTTATTAAGAAAACTTGTTCAGAATAAAAAAACTGAGTGAATAAGCAAAATTTCAAAAGTCTAGGCCTACTTTGATTTTTAGCTTTTTCGTCTTTTTCTTCCACTTTTTTCTTAGAAATGTGTCCGTTCTGGAGCTTTTACGTTAAAATATTATTAAGAAAACTTTATTATCGTGAAAAAATAAAATTTTAACGTGAAAGCTTTAGAAAGAACACGTTTTTAAGAAAAAAGTGGGAGATAAATCTAAAAAACAAAGTAGGCCTAGACTTTTGAAATTTTGCAAATCCACTCAGTTTTTCATTCTGAACAAGTTTCCTTAATAACATTTCGTCATAAAAAAATCCCTAATGGGATTTCTTGAAAATTTGCTATTTTAAAAAATCATAGCAGGCCATGAAATAATTACCCCATCCAAATACCACCGCCTACGAGATACTCTCCTTTGGGACTACCAATAAAAAAATAGAGATCATTTGTTTTCCTTGCCCTTCATATATTTCTGAGGTGTCCAGTATCAAATTGGGACACACTGTATACATAAAACAATAGATTTTTGTTCGCTAGTTCTTAGGAAACCCTGGTTTTAGTGTTAAATTGCAGCCGAACAATCTAAGGTGACAAATAATGGACTTGTCGACAAGCTGCTCCGAGGCCTCCTAATAAAATTTTAAAAAGTTATTATTTACGTGCTCCCCATCCCCCGGTGATTTATAGGGCTCGTGCCGGGCGAATTTCCGGCCGTAAATCGCGCCTCGGACGTTAATGAGACGTTATTTTAACGTTATATGTGCGACGGCAGCGGGAACGTTAATCAGCGGAGACGCTAGGGCAGTCGTCACGGAGCTGTACGTGGCCAGTTCCTTCCGGGACAATTTCGAGCCAGTAACGAGCATAAGATAGTTTCTACTTTCCCGGGGAGGAGACGGGGACAAGTGGGATGCGAGGGGAATTCTTTAACATCGCCTAAATATAATGGCGGAGGAAAGTCACACACCGGATGGCCTTCTACATTAATGATGAAAATTAATAAGTGTAAAATGTATGTATGTTGCTTGTAATTGTTTCTATTTGTCTTGTTTTTACACATATCCAAAAACACTGCTGTTGAGTGATTTGTCTCTATATTTTTGTAATTTTTATACTCTTATTCAATGTGACAATGTCAACTATTTGTCTAAAAATTTTGCCAATTTCTGTCTTTATAGGTAATTTAGTTGCAAGAAAATGTAAGTGATTGGACAAAGTTTCAAATTTATGGGATGATCTGATTGGTCCAAAACACAACCCATGACTCAAGGTGCTAAACACAGTGCCATCTAGCGAGTAGGTTCCGAATTTCGAAGGAGTCATCGGGTTCCGCGGTCTTAATATATAATATAAAAATTGTATTTAAATGCTCTAAAAAATAACCAAAGAAGCTTCAAACCAAAGCAAACCAGTAGGTAATTTTGTTACACACAAAACAACACCACACAAAAATCTATATACACAAAACCAAAATCCGTAAAATAAAGCGCAATCCTTATTTCCGTGCAAGGCACTGATGTAAGTAAGTAAGTAATCTATTTATTTAGCAGCAGGCTAATATAATATACATTCACAATAGTAAAATACAGTTAATATGTAAAAGTAGTAGTAGTATAACATAAAAATCACAATATCACGTCATACAAGTATTAAAAATAATCAAACAAGTATTTGGAGAGTCTACCTTTGAACAATGATAATGTAGATGATTCTTTTACCGATTTAGGAAGGTTATTATACTGAGTCATACCAGAATCAAATATTATTTTTTTGGTTTTCACCAAGTTAGTGGCTGATATGTGTACATGAGCTATCTGTCTCGTGTTATACGTGTGCACGTTATGACGGAAATTGATTTCACCTAATAGGTATTCTGGTAACAGTCCATTAATCAGCTTATGTATAAATATCATAGTTTTATAGATTATATGTATTTTTACCGGCAACCAATGTAGACTATTGCGCATCCTAAGTATACTTTCAAATCTATTGGCACCCAGGAGGAATCTCATGCATCGGTTTTGTAGCAGTTGTAATTTTTGTATATCAGTATTACTACACAAACAATATAGTTGAACAGTAATCGAAATGCGGCTTTATGATTGTGTTGTAAATCAAGTATTTACTGTTACTACTGAGATCGCGACTTACTCTATATATATATATATATATATATATATATATATATATATATATATATATATATATATATATATATATATATATATATATATATATATAGTACTTATCGGATCTTTGGGTCCCAGCGTAAACTGGGCGGAGCAACCGTTTCCTGCAGATGCGGTAAGGAATCATTGGGACCCATTCGGCATATTTTAGTTTAGCGGCTCCGTTGCTCCGTTTTCAACCAAAACCTTACCTACAGATTTCGCCCCGGTAATGACTGTTTTAATCTCTTAATATAAAGAGTGTTTCGTATCTCCGTACTCATTATATTTTTACAACAGCAGAGAATAAGTGTTTTGTTCTCTGACAACGGGGTCAATTTTTTTAAGGCAAACCTTTAGGACATAATGTTGACCATTCCAGTAAAGAATTTCGACCCTACTTAAGGGATTTGGTAAAATAGTGGGTGAAGTTTCTTTGATTTTGAAGTTAAATGATATTTGTTACTGATTATAAATTAATACATTATACTAACTGCTTTATTTTTAGTTTTGCCTCTTCATTTTACCTGGTATTAATAATTATTATTGTAGCTTTAAAGCCATATATTTTTTCAACATTTTAATCTACGAATCTACGTATGTCTGTCGAAGTACTTTACAAGAGAAACTTCTATTTTGTTTCACAGGGTGGGTAAAAAATACGAAAATGTAATTTTGAGTATACAAAAAATATGCAATAATATTTGGAGGACCTGAACTAAACTGAACTAAACCGATTAAAAAAGAACTTTTTCAAGTTGCCTGGAAAATTCATAAATGCTTAATATTAAATTAACGAAACTTTGAACGTATAACTCAAAAGCTAACTTCAACCACTTTGTTTTCTGTGGTTTCGGAAAATCAATTTTCCTCCTTTCTCTAAGAGAATGTAACGTCAAAGTGAAATGAGATTATTATTTATTTATTTTTTATTTTTTTATTTTAATTTATTCTCCGAGAGCTCAGAAAACAAAGTTGTTGAAGTTATTTTTTGAGTTATACGTTCAAAGTTTCGTTTATTTACTATTAAGCATTTATGAATTTTCCTGGCAACTTGAAAAAGTAGTTTTTTAATCAGTTTAGAATCCGCTCAGGACATATATACATTTTGTAAAGTGGGAATTCTGCATATGAAATGGCTCTTTAAGATATTTTTCATAGCGCAGACATTTTCAATTTCGAAAAAACACAAGAACTTGGTTTTTTTTAAATTGAAGTTTGAACATGAGCACCTGCAACTGCATCTGTGCTGTAGTCGAATATTATTCATGCGTTTTTTGAATTGCAATTAAAATTCTTAGCGCCGTTCGAATTACACTAATAATATTTAATATTATTACCACTATACCTATTCCAGTAATAGTATTTAATAGTATTACTAGAATAGGTATAGTGGTTGTAATAAGAAACTGTCAGGTCCAATTTCCGGCTTCCGGTTTGATCGGAAGTTATCGGTTTGTTAAATATCCAGGACTATTTACCGCTTTCTAGGTTACTTTTGTTCTGCTGATTCCAACACTTCACAGTACTTCACACATTGCACATTATTTGAGCTTTTGACAACAGTTAAAGTCTTCTATCATAATATATCACATTTTTTGGATGAACAATTTTTGTCCAAGCGAAGCACTGGCATATCATCACATTATGTCTGAAACTGATTTCCGAGTTGAAAAGATTCCAAGAGTCACTTTCCAAAAATCACTCAGAACCTGCATTTTGGGAATATTGCTGGAGTACCACCAATGTTTTAATATTGATGAACACCTCTACAAATTTTAATAATTATCGAATTGTACACTCAAAGAAGTAAACATTTTTTTCATAAGCCTTCTATTAAGAAATGCAATATCCTTAAAAATCGATCAAAAGCAGCATCTGTTGGAAAGATTAAGATAGTTTATTTTAATAATTGAACATATTATCGTTATCGTCAATTAAATGTAAATGTTAATTAACTGTAAATTAAATGTAAATGTAAATGTTAATTAACTGTAAATTAAATGTAAATTAAATGTAAATTAAATGTAAATTAAATGTAAATTAAATGTAAATTAAATGTAAATTAAATGTAAATTAAATGTAAATTAAATGTAAATTAAATGTAAATTAAATGTAAATTAAATGTAAATTAAATGTAAATCCCTACGGACATCAAAGAGAGCCGCCGCCGTCGACTTTTTGCTTCGTATATACCCGGCATATACCATGCAGTAGCTCGCCAGTAACTGGCTGCGATACACCTGCGCGGCGCTGCCTTTGATGTCGGCCGCCCGCACGAGTGACCCAACTGCTATTTTATTCTGTAAACTTTTCTATGGGTCAGGTAGGAGGGAACCTACTAATCTTAACAAATTTTCAAGCAATTTTAAAAAATTCATTAGTTATAGGACAAAATATCGGCACAAATTTTATACGTACAGTATTAATTTTTTATCTCTAACTACAAACCGTGTACGACTTAGGTATATTATAGATAAATTTTAAGAAGATGAAACCATTATTGTTTAGGTAGTCAGGGTGGCGGATTACCTATTTGATACCCAACATGGATATCAACTGAAAGGGCTCGACGGGTAGAAAACAAGTATGAAGTCATTCACCTGAATGACTTCATACTAAATCCAATATGGCGGCCGCCCGAAGACGGCAGACAAAATTTCTTTACCACCCTCCTGACATGGGAATCAAATAGGTACTAAAAAGCACAAAATAAAATAAAAAAGCTTTTTAAAAACAAGCTTTTATTTAAGTCATGTACTAAAGCAAATAAAATAAGTTTAGGTTTTCGTTAAGATAATTCAATTCCAAATTGCGATAAGTTTTTTCAAATCAAAAAGCTTGTCGTGCGAAATGTTAGGTAGGTAGGTACCTACCAATTAATTTTATCGTACACTGATTGGTTGATAAGCAAGTACACACCAAAGTATGTATTTTCTTTACAGTTTGCGCGACAAGCTTTTTGATTTGCAAAAACTTGTCGCAATTTGGAATTGAATTATCTTAACGAAAACCTAAACTTGTTTTATTTGTTTTAGTACATGAGAAAAGCTCGTTTTTAAAAAGTTATTTTTTATACGACAGTTCCGCGCGGCGTGCTGTTTTTATACGGGGGGAATTTTTTTTTATGATCAGTATGGGGATTTCGGGAACTAGCGGAGGTAGAAGGAAGGTTAAATGGGGAAAGAATTGCAGTTTTGTGAGCCCAATTAAACGCGCCTTGTGGATTTTTGAAAAAAGGCATATCTTACTATATATTTTGGAAAAAACGACATTTTGGCGATTTATTTTAATTGTAAATACCAAAATTTGATGGATTCATGTCCCAAATGCGGTTGTCATGTTCTACTTTCCGTGCCAGCTGTCATTTTCGAGATATGACACAAACTTGTGTTTTTTTAAATGGAAGCCATAGTTGGTCATGATTTCAAAAAATTATACATTTTTAGAGCTTTCCAACGATATAAAACTTGATATGGTTATTCAGAAAAATGTTGTAAATAACTTAGGTTTCCATTTAAAAGAACACAAGTTTGTGGTCATATCTCGAAAATGGCAGTTATCGCGGAAATTGGAACATGTTAACCACATTGGGGATACAATTCCCTCCACCTTTGGTATTTACACTTTTTATCTCAAATTAGAAACAACGAAGCTAGATATGGATTAGAATAAAACACCAAAATTTGTTTTTTTTTCTAAATATCTAGTAAACCATGACTTTTTAAAAAATCCACAAGGTGCATTAAATTGGGCCCACAAAACTGCAAGTCTTTCCAATTTAACGCGCCTTGTGGATTTTTGAAAAAGGCATGGCTTACAAGATATTTAGAAAAATAACTAAATTTTGGTGATTCATTCTAATCTATTTAGCTTCGTTGTTTCTGATTTAAAATGATAAATCACCACTTTTTATCTAAAATTAGTAATTTTAGATAAAAAGTGTAAATACTAAGATCGAAAAATATCGAACATTTCAGCACTTTTTCGCACGATATCGAACAATTTCTCAAAATCGAAGTTCATTCGATGCCAATAGAATACTAAAACTCCAGAAACTCAGACCCCTTAAGCCCTAATATCAAAAATGCAAACAAACAATATTTTAACTTTTTAAAATATTGTTTTGCCTTAACTTTCCGTATGTCAATTCTGAAGCTAGATTCGGATTCTTCGGGGGGAAATGCATCACCCTGGTTTTTACTTGAATTTTTTATCTCAACACTTAAGAGAATAATCGGACTTAAAACTTTATTTCAGATATACTTACCAAATTTAGTTCGCTCAAAATTCATTAATCTTTAAATAGCTAGTTACGAAATGTCTGTCTTTTAGGCTTACGCTGTGAAAATTATTATAAAAGTTATAGATAACTTTTTCGGACGATATCAAACAATTTCCAAAAATCATATTCATTCGATAGTGATACCAATAAAATACTAAAAATCCAAAAATATCGACCGTCCTGGAAAATATTTGGACTATATCCAACAATTTTGCAAAATCGATATTCATTCGATGCCGACAAAATACTAAAAATCCAGAAACTTCTATCAACCCTGTCCATTAAAATATAGGGAATATTGTTTTGAAATAAACTTTGGAATATTTTCCATTCGTAAACATGAAAAATACGTTTTATCTGGCTACAACAGGATATCATTAACGATGACCCACGAGTATTCAGGGGCTTCCAACCAATCAAATAATAACATTATCAGACTTCTCTGATAGGTGCCGAATGCACCTTATCGATCGCCACTCACTCAAATACAATAATTAATAAAATATACCCAATCCAAATCCAAGGCTTCAGATACAAAAAAGCCAGTTTTGAATATTAAATAATTAAAAGTGTAGACTGTAGACAAAGTTACAATTTATTTGATTATCGACAATGTGTACGTACGCTAGTGATCAGTATTCCGAGAGAGAGGGAGGGAGAGGAAAAATAATAAATCACCAGCTTTTTATCCATGGCATGGATGCACGCCATCTATCGGAGTCTTCAGGAAAATCAAAATCCGGCATACTTTGGGTGTTTTTTTTATAAATTTTGCTGACTAGCCGCAACAAATTTTTCTTATTTGCGTTGTATTTTTCATATCAATACATTCAAAACACTTTCTTGTGAACTACATTTTCAATTTATGTACAAAAGCAGGAAAAACAGATTTGTCCGTTAAAAATTTGGCGAATTCGCCAAGGTTGCTCAGCCCTTTGTGCCCCGCGGAGAATTTTAAAAATGTTTATTGATACACCCACAATTTTTCGTCCGCAGTCCGCATACACTATTAAGCTCACCTGTATACTGTATATTGAATATACATACAATGTTTGTGTATACGTTGGAACAAATTCTATAAAACAGATAACAACCAAATATCTGATACCTCGAGATCTTCATTTTGATAAAAAATGACTTGTTCTTAAATTAAGATTGAGATAGAAAAATTTAACATTTTCTTGTAAGAGGTGTTTAAAAAATTTCAAAAACGTAAAATGGTACAAGAGTAAACTTCCGTTATTTGTAAAGATATGAAAAAAAAGTTATTAGGAAAAGTTATTCGAAATTAAAGGAGACTTCCTAGTATAAATTTTCAAAAGAATCGGCCTACTTTGTTAGGGACGCCGTTTCTTCAATATCTTTAAATGAGATTAGAAGAACTTTATCTGAATTACTTCGCCATTTGAAAATATGTGCTGAATATAGTGGCAGTATGTTTGAGTAAATAATATATTCAAAACTAGTGGATTTTTAAATTTGGAATAATTTAATTTTTACTAGACAATTTTAATAATTTCAAATAAATCAAAGTAGGCCATATTTTTTCGAAAATTTGTATTAAAGACTGCCTTTTACTTTTGAACAACTTTTCCTAGTAACTTATTTCCACATCTTCACAAGTATATAAGTACACTACTCTTGTACCATTTTGCTTCTTTTCAATTTTTTGAACACCCCGCACAAGAAATTTTAAATTTTTCTATCCCAATCTTACTTTTAAGAACCAGCAAAACTTTTTATCTAGAGTAACTTTTTTCGATAAAATTAAAAATGAGAAAGTTTTTCCTATTCAACACATTTTCTGTGGATATTTGTAGAACTTTCAGTTATGGATCTTCTTAAGGTTAGAAGTAAAATTGAAAAGAATTATTATTCTTGCTTCCATAAATAAATTCTTTACATTCATTACAAGAAAAAGTGAAAGTAAATTCGTCTGTATAATGCCAATTTTGTAAGAGACCTTGCAAAGCTATAACAATGTACCAAATTATTCGTCGCGTCTCCGTCCTTCTATGATCTTTGGTAGGTAACATGTGAGCCACGCACGCGGTTTAAGGAAAAAACGCCAGCCGGCCCCCGATAAACCCGATGTAACCAGTTCATTTTTATGTGCGCTCGCAAGCAGACCATCGCATCGATCTATCGTATTATTTATTGTTAAATTTTCGGAGTAAAAATGCCGCGCGACATCAAAAGAAAGAAGTATGAAGAGTTAGTGAATCTTAAGAAGAAATTTTCGAGATTAGAAAAACTTCTTTGTCCTGAAAGCAGCGAATAGCAAACAGAAGGTCAGTTATATTTTTTGTTGTAGATTTTTAGGTGTCCTTCCTATGGGTACAGGGTGTAGTACGTTTTGACTACCGAGCCCGCAAGCGTTTGCTTGCACTTAAGTACCAATAATGAAATTGTCTATAGCAGGGGTGTAGTACGTTTTGACTACCGAGCCCGCAAGCGTTTGCTTGCACTTAAGTACCAATAATGGATTTGTCTAGCAGGGGTGTAGTACGTTTAGACTACAGAGCCCGCAAGCATTTGCTTGCACTTAAGTACCAATAATGAATTTGTCTAGCAGGGGTGTAGTACGTTTTGACTACCAAGCCCGCAAGCGTTTGCTTGCACTTAAGTACCAATAATGAATTTGTCTAGCAGGGGTGTAGTGCGTCTTGACTACAATAGCCCACAGACATTTGTCTGTCACTGCATTCAGATTCCATCGTGCACTTTCGGTAACTATAAAATCATTTCGTTTTCTATTTTACACATAAAAATAGGAGGAATACTTATTTTGTATTATTTCCCCAATAGATTCAAGTTTTTCCTCGTCCGAGGATTCGAGAGACGAACAACAAGGAAGTGGTTCCTCCGTGCGTAGTTGGACAATATACCTGCTGCGTGAGGGTTTTCCCGCTGAAGGACTTAGTGAGTAAATTATCTAATCCCTTCATTTCACCAAAGCTTAACTAAGAAGTAAAGACGATATTGACAAATCGCGTTCTTAGGTGTTATTTTTAACTCAGATTCAGAAAAACGATAAATTTCTGTGCAACCTACAAGAACAGCTTGGCGCCGGCATAACGGCAATTGGTCAAATTTTAAATTTAAAACTCGTAGGTTCCAACACACCGGTGACATTAGATGATCAGAAATTGCCAGTACTCATCATGTCTTGTCTTTTAAACGAAAATTTGAGATTCAACCTTTTTGCTTCATATTTTGCACTCTTATTAGTTGACCAGAAGACATTTAATACCTGGTATTTTATTATTTGTTGTTTTACTTTATATTATGTTGTCTCCATTGAACCTATGACATGTATGTTTTTGTTACTGATGTGTAATATGTTGCACAGTATTTGTCAGTCGTACCAGAGACCGCACAAGTCCTGAAGAAGACTAAAAAATATAGGTAGTCGAAACGTTGACATAGTGTAATTGGGTTGATTTATTTTGTCCTAATCCGACTATCCGTATACAACTAATTCAACCTTTGATCAATGATCAAAGCAAGGGGGCAGCCCAACAGAGTCCTATAAATAACTTTCTTTTTGGATCTGAGTTTTTAGAGAAATTGAAATCTTGTCAAAATACTCGCAAAACAGCGGAAGAAAAAAAAAGCAATTCCGCAACTCCAAGCGTCCCATTAAAAAAAAGGTGGAAAGGGAGGAACAAATCTCCTGCGCCACGAGACCAGTCATCCAGGAAGAAGACCAGGGAAGCAAAGAGGGGCCGAGCGCCGGCAGGCTAAAATATTTTAAGGATAGGTGGAAACGTCTGCCGGGGCACTCTAGGTGTTATGCAATGGATAGAAGGTATTAAAATACCGTTTATAAAAAAAGCCACAGCAAAGTTGCGCATTAAAAATCCAAGCTGTTCCCAGAATACCGCCCTCACAAGTTACCTATGTTGTATCAAAAAGAAATTCCAATATTACTAGAAAAAGGTGCGATCTCAAAATGTCACTATGATAAAAATGAATTTTTATCGGCATTTTTTCTTATTCGAAAGCTTGACGGTAATTTCAGACTTATTTTAAATCAAAAAATTTTAAATAATATTATTCCTGTAAGTCGCTTTAAACTAGAGGATTACCGGACAGCCATTCGACTCATATCACAAAATTCCTTTTTAGCCAAATTAGATCTAAAGGACTCTTATTTCTTGTTACCTATCCACCGCAAATATAGAAAATATCTTAGATTCAAATTTCAAAGCACCCTATATGAATTCCACTGTTTACCATTTGGTCTTTCATTTTTACAAGTTACTAAAACCAATTGTAAAATATTTAAGAAACTTTGGAGTAAAACTAGTTATTTACTTGAACGATATTTTGCTTATTGGCAAAACTTACCAAGAATGTCTCTATTCTTGTCGAATTACTGAGCAATTATTACAATCCTTATAGGTTTCCTAATAAATTATAAAAAGAGTGTTTGTTTCCCTACACAGAAAAATTAAACCACTTAAAAACCTTTTGAAAAAAATTTCAAAATACAAAAATTTGTCGTATCGGGAAATTTGCACCTCTCATTGGAAAACTTGTATCCATTGCTCCGGTATTTAAGTTTGAAACCCTTTGAAATAGTAAAGTAAAAATATTTAAAGTTAAATGAAATGAATTTTAATAGACAAATTATGGAAATCCCCATCTCCTTAAAAAATAAATTTAATTGGTGGTTACAAAACCTATCGTGTTCCGGTAAAAATTCGAAATTTATTCAGACTCTTCTAAGACGGGATGGGATGCCCATACGAAGAGCTTGGAAACACGAGGGTTTTGGAGTTTTGAAGATAGGGCTAGGCATATAAATAGCTTAGAACTTATGGCAGCATTTAATGTTCTAAAATCTTTAGCTAAACAAAAACTGGCTGTAATATTCTGCCACGTATAGACAATATAACAGCAGTGGCCTGTTTTAACAAAATAAGAAATATCAATTACAAAAGTTTAAATAAAATTGCCTCGGCTATTTGGCGCTGGTGCGAATTAAGAAATGTTTATGTCTTCACTTCCTATATAAACACTTCGGATAATATCAGAGCCGATTTTTTGTCAAGGTCAAAATTTCTTATTACAGAATTTGAACTCAACCAGAAATATTTTCGGCGTATTAGTAACATGTTTGAAAAGCCTAATATCGATCTTTTCAAGTCACATACTAATAAAAAATGCAAAGTTTACACGTCTTGGCTTCCTGATCCAGATTTTGTTTCAGTTGATGCATTTACAGTAAATTGGAATAATTATTATTTTTACGCTTTTCCCACCTTTTTTCATTAATAGGTAGGGTGTTACAAAAAATTAAACCAGATCCAGCTACCGGATTCTAATTGTACCAAATTGGCCATCCCAAATATGGTACCCCGTATTTTTGGAGCTTTTAACACAATATCCGATAATATTAGGTGCAGATAAAAACTTAGTTTATTGACCTTGTATGGAACTTCACCCTCTGTCAGAGACCCTTTCCCTGGCGGCAGGGAAGCTGTCTGGAGGCAATCAAGGAACGTTCCAGAATCAGCTATTCCAATAGTTCTTGCATCAGTCACAGAAAAGACATTAAAACAATATACAAGTGTTTATAAAAAATAGTGGAACTATTGTACTATCAAAGACTACGACCCATATTATTTTTCTTTGGACGCCGTTTTAAATTTTTTGTTAGAAGCACTAAACCAGGGCGAAATGGCGTTTTTGCGTTCTTTAGATGTTTACTAAATTTTTCATGGAAAGTTAAATGGAAAAGTCGATTTTTTATATTACTCTCTTATTAGGTACTCTTAAAATTAAGTTATGAGAGAAAATAATTTTTAAAAATATTATTTTTAAAATTTCAAAACGAAATTCAAAAATGCAATACAACAATCTAGTATTAATAGACCTAAAATTAGCATGGATCTAGAAAAAGACTGCATATGAACTTGTAGAAAACATGATAGGTATCGTTACTTCAATTCTTAACTTTATTCCAGGAACAGGATAGATCAAAATTTAAAAAATTACCAGATTTCAAGCGCTACATCCAGTATAAGAATAATGGTGGTAATTTTGAGCATTATTTGCTGAATTAATTTTATTGTTTTCTATGGCCTACTTCCTATTGTTAGTTATTGTGTATTGTGTTAATTCTCAATCGCAAAAGTGACTTCATAAACTTGTATCTTTGATTACTTTCCGACTACAAACTTTTATTACTGGGTGCAGCGCTTGGAATCTGGTAATTTTTAAAATAACGATTACAAACTGTGCGGACGAGAAATTGGTCCCGAAATGGACTCAAAGACTCTTTAATAATGTCAAATATTTATATATTTCAAATGATAAGTGTTGACATTGTGCAGTACGCCGCTCCTGGAAGCTGTTGCTAGGCGAACAGCTGTTCTGGTCAAGGCGTTGACCCTCCCTTCTTCTTTGCCAGGAGCAAGACAGACTTGCATGGGGAAGGTATGTACACACGCGCGGACATTGCAGTGATCATCATGGCGGGCGTCGCGAGTGTATATTCCAAGTTTTTGTTATTTGTACCTACTATAGTGGCAATTAAAATTTGAAATAGAAAAAGTATGGCAATTATTTCACGTAAAGCTCCGACATCAAGAATCAGGGAAACTTCAATAATGTAAAAAAAAGGTTACGGATAGAAAGGATACAAAAATATTTGTATTATCAAACAAATGAGACAAAGGAAATAAAAAGTGTAAATATAAAGTTTAAGCTGCACATACTTTCATTTGTTGGAAAATGCATGATAAGAACTCCTTTCGTTACTCTCCAAACATGTTGCATGCATTTCTCTTTGATGCAAAATGTATCCTATAAGGACGGACAATCTCTGTCTGCCTCCAGAAGCATATTGTGTTTGTGGTCCGGCGACAACTACTCTTGAATGGATTATAATCGCCTTGAAATTTTGTACACACATATTCCGAAACCCGAAAAGGACAGTTCGGATTGTTTTTTGTGACATTTTTTTTATATAATGTAGGTATAGGCAGATGAACAGTAAGAAGTTTTTTCATTTAAAGTAATAAGTGTGACTTTTTACCAATACTATTTTATTATGTTTGTTACCTTAGAACTCCGTCATTTATAAACCGATTTGGACAATTCTTTTTTCATTTGAAAGGGTATACCTACAGAATAGTCCCCTAAAATTGGACAAATAGGGGATGAAATTTCATATTTATTGAACCGATTTCGATGATTCTTTTTTTTATTACAAAGGGATTACTTTAGGAGTGACCCCATAAAAATTTGAAGAAAAAATTCCACCCCTAAGGGTGGACAAACAGGGGAGGAAATTTCATATTGAACCGATTTCGATGATTCTTTTTTTATTAGAAAGGGAGTACCTACCTACCTTCGAGGTGGTCCCATTTAAATTTAAAGAAAAAAATCCACCGCTAAGGGTAGATAAATAGGGGATGAAAGTTCATATTGGACCGATTTGGATGATTCTTATTTTATTGGAAAGGGGTTACCTTAGGGGTGGCCACATTTAAATTGGAATTTAATATTGAACCGATTTCGATAATTCTTAATTCACTAAAAAATAAGAAATAAAAAAATTTTAACAAAAATATTAAAACCGACTTCAAAAATTTGCCCGTATGCACACTCCACTAAAAATTAAAAAAAATTTAACAAAAAATAACACCGACTTCACAAATTTGCCCGTATGAACATTTCAACTAAAATTTTAGAAATATTTTTCTCTTTCTAAATTGAGTTATCTTTAGAGTCGGTGAAGTTATGATGTACCTACTTGTATGTAGGATATGATGTATTTATATCTAAATAGACTAAATTCCTTGCCTTGCCTTGACTGTCACCAAATCCAAAGATAACTCAATTTAGAAAGAGAAAAATATTTAATAGATAAAATAACGAGTTTTGCAGCCAGAAAGGTATATATTAACTTCTTTTTATAATACCAAGCTTTCGGTCTACTTCGTGACCTTCATCAGGGCTAGAAATTTTTTTAAATTATTAGAAAATATTGAGAAAAGGTTGAAATTTTACTCACAATTATGTTGAAGTTTTACCAATATTAAAACCAGATAGATTTTAGGTTTAAAAGGGCCAGAAAAAGGTTTTTACATAATTTCGTGTGAAAATTTATACCGTCAATTTAGTTTGTAATTGTTTTTTTTGTTAATAAGGTAATTTAGTTTCAAAAAACAAAAGATAAATTTATAAGAAAAAATGTTTTTTAGGTTATCATCAAAAAATGTCAGAAAACTTGGTGTGATACAAGGTTAGAAATAACCTTAGTGTGATATAAGGTTATGTTACAACATTCTGGAAATCCAAATTTTTATATAATTATTATAAGATGTAAGAGTTACAATGAAATATTAATAGATGTATTGTTATTAGAATTATTTAAAGATAAAATAAAACTGTACCTATATGGAACTTAAATCTTTGATGTCTGTTTTTTTATTTATAATTACATTAAATTTATATTAGTAAAACTACACAGCCGTAAACTAGCTATTTATTGAGAAAAATATTTCTAAAATTTTAGTTGAAATGTGCATACGGGCAAATTTGTGAAGTCGGTGTTATTTATGTTTTGTTTTTTTAATTTTTAGTGGAGTATGCATACGGGCAAATTTGATATAAAATTTTACATTTTAGGATTAGGTAAATTTGCGAGAAGTGGTAATTCCATTGGTAGGAGTTTTATGAGGGTGTAAAAAGGGGTTAAAGTGAAGGCCACGAATTCTCAGCTTTTGGGAACTGATATATCTCCCTAGGTTGATTTTTCCATGAAAAGAAAATTCATATACAGTGTGGTCATTTATGTGTGCAACATATGAGACTTTTTTATTAATTGCAAAATTACACAACCAAAATACAGATATTGCCGAAAATTGATGCATGTTCAATAATCATATTAGGTGCACTTAGAATGGTTGCAAGTTAAACAGCATACAGGGTAGGTAAAAATATAAGAATTGCACAAGAGTAAAGTATCCTTATTTAAAGAAATTCAGCAAAAGGTTATTAAGAAAAGTTGCTTAGCTATGCCTAAATACCAAAACATAGTCTCCTAAGAAGAAAAAAATTTCGTCAATTAATTTCCACAGTTTCTTAATAAACATTTAAAATAAAAATTTTGCACATTAAATGAGAGATTTTTAATGTACCTACATGTTTTCATTACTACGGTTTTAACTTGTTCAGAAGAATTTTTGGGAAATTTTAAAGTTTTGTTTAATATCCTTGCAACAAACATGAAGTTTGTGGATTCCCTAAAAAATTAAAAATATAAGTTAATTTTACAAATATGATTGAATTTGGACAAAGTTGTGCGGAATTCATTTAATTTTAATTGATTTATGAAATTGTTTAGGGTGAATATTAAAACAGACTTTTTTGCGGAAATTATTGTTTTTCAAAAAATACTTTTTTTTTAGGAGGCCATGTTTTGGTATTTAGGCATAACTATTAATTCTAGACAACATTTTTTATTAACATTTTGCTGAATTTTCTAAAATAAGGGTACTTTACTCTTGTACAATTTTTATATTTTTTGACCTACCCTGTATGCTGTTTGACTTGCAACCGTTCTAACTGCGCCTAATATGATTATCGAACATGCACCAACTTTCGGGAATAAATGTATTTTCGTTGTGCAAATTAATAAAAAAATTCCCATATGTTGCACACTTAAATGACCACACTATATAGAAATTATAACATATTTCTCATTTTTATATAACTTTGTGGGTTCAAAAAACTGCTCATACCATTTGTATATTTCTATGCAGTATGAAACGTTATTAGGTACCGTAAAACGGGATGAATTTTTCAACTTTACGATGCTGTAGCATCTATAGTCATTTCCTTTTTCCATTTTTTTTTTCGTGCAAAATTTCGTTTTGTAATGAGGGCTACTTACCTCCATAATATTGGATTTAAAAAAAATCCCTTCATCAGCTTTAAAAAACCTAACCTGGCCCTATGCACCTGGAAATGTGGTGAATAGGAACAAGCATTTTTACGAAAAAAACAAGTACCTCTATCGATTTAACCACATCTGGAACCCACAAATTCTTAGTAATTCCGAGTATTCACAACTTGAGTACAAAAAATTAAAAAATCGACTTGAGTGCCCTGTGTAGGTAAACGCTACTGGGTTTCTTGCAAATATTGGATTACTAGTGGTTCAAGAGTCACATAGTGAATCATTTCACACAATATCATCCGCATATCTTATACAGAGTGTTCACAATAAGTACGGGAATATCGAAAAAAATCGGCCCAGTGGTTTTGTTACTATCTACATGCGCCACGAAGTTTTAAAAATAAGTCGATATTTTATTCTTCATCGCTAAACATTATGTTTACAAGTTCTATCGGTTAAATAATTTCATTGGCAACATAATGAATATACCAACCCTAAGATCTTCGTTGCAATTTTCCAAGGTAGCGTTTACTAAGATTGCCAGGGACTCACAGACATAAACGAAGCGTCTACAGTTTGACAGTTGATAATTTTTGGCAAAGTCGACTTATTTTTAAAACTTCGTGGTGCATGTATTTAATTTAATTGATTTACTAGGTGACTCATAATCCATTGGCAATCTAATATTTGCAAGAGCATTTACACAGGGCACTCTCAAAAACTCGATTTTTAATTTTTTCTACTTAAGTTAATATTGAAACTTTCGACAAAAAAGAAATAGATAAAGCTCTTTTAGTGTATTGAAATAGCATCAATTTCCCATGAAATAAAATCTCCATCTGAACTTTTATTGGGTAGAAAAATAAGGGTACCTATTTTTACCTTTGACAATCGTTATTGGAACCTCAAAATATAGGCTATAAAAACAAAAATATAAGATACAGAAAACGCAAAATACCCACGATGTTAATGCAAAAGAATTAAAAGAAATTATGCAAGGAGAAAAGTATATCTAAAATTCAATAAAATTTTGATACCTGGTAATATGTAAAAAATTACATTCACATTCCCTATACTATATTGATAAAGAAAATTAATCAGGGGCAACTAAAAGAAGAACATTCTGACTTATATTGTTCTGACGATAATGGTAGTAATTTTATTGATAAAAATGATGTAACAAATAACATAAAAACATAAAAAGCGAACACAAGATGAACATACCAAAATGAACCAAAAAGATAATAATTTATTTAACTGTGAGAACCAAAAGTGACAGGAAAATATCTAAACCACATAGGCTAGAATATTAGTTAGGTATAAGGTTTTAGTTTTTAATTAATTTAAAGTTAGATTATAAGAATATAAACATATTATGGTTGCAGAACTACTAATTTGTGCATTTAAAATAAAATCCAGTTTTTGCCAAACAGCCGACATGTATCTATTACCCTTATTTAATTACTGAATTAACTTAACCCGTTCCTCGTTTCTCAAGATATCACAATACGTTAATCAACACTTGTATAATACTCCACCAACGGCAATAACTTTGTCTAGAATGTGGGACACATTATTTTTTTATAATATTGTGTCCGAATGGGATTAACTATACCTATTAAAATTTTATTTTTATTTTTTGGACAAGATTTGCTTATCTAGAAACTTTTAAAAATACTTTCGGAATTTTAGAATTATTCAAAACATTATAAAAATAAAACTTCTGAAAATTCGAGACTTAATTTTATAAAGAATTATGTATTTTAGAACAAATGAGTAAAAATATAAGTGACGGCTTATCATTGTGTTGACGTGGAAAAAATGAACGATCAAATAGTATAGGTATCACTGACTAATAAACAGTTTGAATGGTTATTAATAAATGAATAAATTTTTATTTCATTCGTATACAGGGTGTCCCGAAATTAGCCTGGCATAATTTACCAGCGTGTTCTCAAAAAAGTTACGAGTAAAAGCACGATCCAAAAACAGCGCAAGTGCGAAACTGGCATTTTCAGCTTATTCTCCATCGCGAAAAACACAGCAGTGGCAAATTTCAGTTCAGCAGCTTGATAATTTTGGTAGATATTGCCATAATACAATTAAAAAAAAAAAGAACTAGAAACTAGTACCTCAGTAACTATTGAGATTTGACCCATGCTTAATCGTAATATTTTGACGTCCTCTACGTGCTCCCGCCAGATTGCCCCTTACAAAGTTTTACACACGAACATCAAACTAGATTTTAAAAACAATTTGAACACGAGATACTAGGAAATTAATAATAATCATTAATAAATATATTATCAATGAGTAAAAGATATATTCTATAAAAATATATATCATTTAGTCAATGATATTATATTGTCCTATAATACAGGCCACTTTTAACTTATTCAATTTTTGTCTATTGATGGTGTATGTGACTTCATCATTCGTCATAGGCAGAAATCTTGCAAAAATCATTATCTGTAATTATAATTTCTGTAAAACTTAATTTTTTTATTTTAAAATCTTCAGAGCTACAAAATACAACAAAAAGGCAATTATTTCTATAATAATCTAAAAATGTTCATAGAAATGGTCATTACAAATATAGTTAAATATTTAAAAATTTTAAAAAGACATTGGTGTATTCTTACCTGTGAAAACAGGTAATGACTATTCTTCTGAACATTTTTAGATTATTATATAAATAATTGTCTATGTTGGCTGCAGCTCCGAGGAAGGTTTTAAAATAAATACCGAAACGTTAGCGTGAGGAAAAAGTCTTTTTGTTTGCTTGGTGTCCTAAAAAAGCCGACAATATCACAAATCGAATATTGAATAATATTGAGTTTTAAAAAATGAACTTAAATTTAACTGTCATTTAAGAGAAATTACTGTATCTACAGGGTGTTTATTTAAGGAGGGCTACTAGAGAATATCTTGGAAGGAATTTTTTGAGCCAGCTAACTTTGTGTCAAAACTCAAAGCACATTCGAGAATCAGGCCTACTTTGGCGATATTTTTAAAAAACTTAAAACTGCCTTAACATCTTCGGCTTGCAAGTTTTTAATTTCAATAGTTTGTGGGCATAACCAATTGCCTTAAGTCTACTTTATTAGAATTTGGAAAAACGCCACGATTTGGTGGTTGCTATCTTAGCACCCAACCAGAAAATGTGCTCACTTTATTGTAGCGGGCCGTGGTCTCAAATGTAATTTCATGGTTTTAGTATTTTTTCACAACATACTACATTGCAAATCTTGGAAATTTTTAGCGAGATATCGGTATCTCGCATATTTTAAAATGTTCTAGTACCTATGCCCCCTATAAATTGAATATTTTTTTTAGTGGTAAGAGAGCACACCTAAAGCAAAATTTTTCCAAATTCTGATAAAGTAGGTTTAAAGAACAGTTTTGCCAAAGAAAATTTCGGAAACTCTTGAAACAAAAATGTTAGAAGCCGAAGATAAGTTTCGTAAATTTCCTGGTTTTTGAAAAATTTATATTTGTGTCATTCCCGTATTTTGAAAAGGGTTTTACTGACTTCTTTGGTACCTTGCCGTCTGTCAATTTCATACAGTTTAATAATTTCATGAAATGAAATTGCCGTAACGTTTTCCGGCAGTTTATTTACTTCTGAGACTTTTTTGAGCGTCCTTGTGAAAAAGGCGAAATTTGGACCAGACACAACGGAGTTATAAATTTTTTTTCCCTAAAGGGATGCAGGGGGTAGTTTGGTCAGGTAAATTTTTTCAACCACAGATTGATGCGTCTGGAATAATTTTGAACGTCCTGGCTGAAAATGGCGAAGATCCGACCGAAAACAACTTCAGGGGTGGTAAGGGGTAGCTTTTTCGGCAGTTTTTTACTTCTGAGACTTTTTCGAACGTTCTTGTGAAAACGGCAAAAATCGGACCAGAAACAATGAAGATATCAATTTGTTTCCTTAAAGGGATGCAGGGGGTAGTTTTGTCCAGCAAATTTTTTCAACTGCGGATTGGTGCGTCTGGTATAATTTTGAACGTCCTTGCTAAAAATGGGGAAGATCCGACCAAAAACAAATTCGGGGGTGAGAAGGGGTAGTTTTTTCCGGCAGTTTTTTACTTCTTAGACTTTTTTGAACGTCCTTGTGAAAACGGCGAAAATCGGACCAGAAACAATGTAATTATCAATTTTTTCCTTAAAGGGATGCAGGGGGTATTTTTGTCTGGTAAATTTTTTCAACCGCGGATTGGTGCGTCTGGAATAGTTTTAAACGTCCTTGCTAAAAATTAGCGAGGATTCGACCAAAAACAACTTCGGGGGTGGGAAGGGGTAGTTTTTATCCGTTTTTTTTTATTATTTCTGAGGCTTTTTGAACGCCCTTGTGAAAATTGCGACAATTGGACCAGAAACAGTGAAGGTATGAAGTTATTTCGCTAAAAAGGGATGCAGGCAGTAGTTTTTGGCGGGCTATTTTTTCCAATCGCGAATTGGTGCATTTGGAATAATTCTAATAATATGGAATGGTGGCTGCCGTATTATTACTATGCCGGCTATTGCTATTCCTTCTGTCCTTATGTTCTTGCACTGACAACGTTGCAGCGGTTTTTATAGGAGAGGTGCTTTCAAGGCCACTGAATTATTGTCGGCAGGCCGGCCGATTATATATTTATTCGAATATCACACATTAGGCCAGGGAAAATAGAATTTGACCTAGACAAAAATATTAATTGCAATTTTGTTTTCCCATATCAAAGTTATAAGTAAATACGTTGGTAGAAACCAAAAATTAAATATTTTGAAAAAACGGAACCTTTAGTTACCACAAAAAACTATTTTTCGTTAAAAATTTCGAGCAAAATTGTAAACTGGATTTTTTAAGACTCTTTAGGTAAAAAACTTCCCTTGCTAACATATATTAAGAAATTAAACATATTAAGAATATGGAAGTAACTTAGATCGACAAATAGAGATAAAAATTGAATAATTTTCTATTTTGGCAAAAGCAAAAATATTAACTTCGTTTTTATTGCAGATGATCATTCCCTTTTACAAATAGAATGTAACTTATACAAATTAAACATTTATCTGAGCCGCATGTACGTCAGCTGTCACTTCTCATTGGTATAGAATATAATAAATAAATATAACTATATTGAATCATATATAGCGAAATTAAACATTTATTTACGGCGCATATAGGTCAACTATCACTTGTCATTTCTTTAGGAAAAGCAAAAATATTAACTGTTTTTTTTTTGTTTAACTTTTTACAATATAACTATATTAAAAGACATATAGCGAAATTAAACAATTATTTAGGGCGCATGTAGGTCAACGATTAATATTTATTTTTAAAGAAAAAAATACTTCCATTACCAATTTTTGTTTAATTTCAACAAATTTAACAAGAGTTAGTATCCACTTACAAAGTTTAACAAAAATCAGCCAGTTAATAATTTTGCTATCAAAGACAGCTTCAAATTTCTTTAAAATGCGATTTCCGGCGAAAGAATATGTTTAATTTCAGAACAAACTGTTAGCACTTGAGTTTTGAGGTAATTATAAATAATAAACACGCAGTTAATATTTTTGCCCAACAAAATATTACGCAAAATGTCATTTTTACATCATTCGGATACTTGCGCAAACGTAATCTGTTTAATTTATCAATCTCAACTTTATATACCTACCTTATTTACTAATAAATGCAGCTTAAAATTCGCAGTTAATATTTATGCCGTCTTTATTATGTATAAAAAACAATTTTGGCGTTCATTTATTACCAATATTTTGTGATGGCATTATAAAAATGCGGTTATGAATTTTGTCTAGGTTTCGTTACTTTTTTACCGTAATTTCCCTGGCCTACATGCTGTAGCGAAGCTATATACCTAGGTCCGTGATGGTATTTGTATTGTCACCAGAAATAAAGAGGTATGCAAAATTTCAGCTCAATTGGATGTCAAGAAGTGGTTCTAATTCAGCTGGCACCGAATTTGCCGATATTAGATATTCAGCACACCCTGCAATTGAAAACTGTCCCTTATAGGGACACAGTGTATTATAAAAATCGCGAGTTATTTCCAATGACCCGGTATGCAACCTCGCTAACATGCTGCTAGGCTAAATCCTCAGAGCCTGCGAGAACCGGCCTGTTAGTGCGCGCGAGCTCTCAGCGGTAAGCGATAACCCATAACAACGTTCATTCATACTTGCATTGAATGAACTGAGAGCCACGCCCACCAACCAATCAGAAACAACCGTAAAATCGCCGTGGACCCAAAGATTCTGCTGCGTACATGAGCATTTAGTGGATCATTGAGACCTGGTCTCAAAGATCCTCTAATGGACGGAAAGATCCGACGCCGTGCCAAATTTGGGCCCCAAAGGTCATGTAGTAAGTATATATATATATACCCAGATATTTCATGGAATACACTCTTTCTAACCCATTCCCATCTAACGTTACAGGCTGAACAGGACTTTGGCAGGAATAGTTTCTGTTTCCGATTATCATATATTTGGATTTGGTTGCATTTACTATTAATCTATTATTCGCCAACCAGTCTTGCACCTTCTTCATTATAACATTAACCTTACCAATAGCTACATCTACATCAGTATCCTTCAAATAGATTATTGTGTCATCAGCAAATAGATGGATCTCAAAATCAAAATCAGAATCTTCTTTAATTTGAAATATGTCATTAATAAATAGTAAGAAAAGTATTGGACCTAACACACTGCCCTGGGGCACGCCCCTGTCCACTATGATTCTATTAGATTTACTAAATTCAATTTTTGTTCTTTGGTGCCTTTCACAAAGATATGATTTAAACCACTGTTGAGCACCCTGTACAATACCATAATACTCTAACAATTTTATCAACAATATTTCCCTATCAACTACTTCAAACGCACGCTTTAGATCCAAGAACACAGCTACAACACATTGGCCCTGATCAATCGTATATTTAAAGTCACATATTACTTTTTGCAATGCTGTTTCACATGAGTGATCTTTGCGAAATCCCGATTGGTTAATATTTATCAATTTATTGTTATTAATATGTTCAATTAGCTACTTATGTGCAACCAATTCAAGAATTTTTTCAAGCGCAGGCAGCATATTTAATGGTCGAAATTCATCTATTCGATTTGTATTCGCAATTTTAGGAACAGGTATAACTGTCGATGTTTTTAAAGCTGAAGGGAACATATTATCTTTCATATGCAAAACAGGGCAACCAACAATTTGAAATGTGTTTTTAATTAATTTGAAATCAATCTCATCATCGGAGGATTTATTTTTTTGAGAAAAAATTATGCGACGTAATTCCGATAGCGTTATCTCTCTAAACTTATTAAATGTTTCAGAAGGATTAGTCGCAGTTTTGACATACATCAAATTATTATCAATTACAAATTTCTGTCGTGTTAAGTTTCTCACAATACCGTTTATACTAGACACAAAAAAACAAGTTAAATTCATTTTCAAAATTACCAGTGATTTCACAATCTCCAGACATCAAACTGTGTATTTTATTATTTTGTTTTTCACTAATAACTTGTTTAGAGTTTCCCACATTTTTTGAGAATTATTTTTAACTTTATCAATTTTAGTTTCATAAAATAATTTCTTTTCTTCTCTAATTATTTTGACAACCTCATTTCGCTTAGCTTTGTACACAGACCAGTCACATTCGCTTCTGGTAATCCTAAACTTCTGATATGACTTTTCTCTCTCTAATATAACCGACCTAACCCTGGCATTGTACCATTCCTTACAACTATTTACATTTATATTTTTTACTGGATTATATTGGCCTAATTGGCCCACGTCGACACCTGCTCCGTGGATCTCCGAAACGCCGACCAATCAAATCGCTACGCTCGCTTTCTTACTGGCTGCCTCCTTGACTAGCTCGAAGTCGACCGCATGAAACCTTTGAATTTTATACGGGTAATTTCTGCTGATAAGTCTGGTATTTTTACCATTAGCAGAGCATGGTAAATGCTATGAAATAGATCGCGCCACGTATAACACTGTGTTCCAAGTGAGTTCATTTATAATTTACCAGGGTAGCTCGAGAACAGGCTCCTCGGCAATAAAATATGAGACAAAACACTTTTTTAACCATATTAAACCGAACCTGGTATTAATAGTAAAAAGATATGAAAGAGACAGAGAAGATAAATATTGTAGTAAAAACAAGTGACTGCATGCTCGCCTATAATATCACCAATACTTGCATGGGTTATAGTGTTCGACGGCTGGCCACTTGTGCAGCGAAATGCGGTGAATAGCCGTACCATAATTTCACAGATCTTATCTTAGGATATACTTGCGTTATGTCCTATATTCTTTTTGTGACGCCAATTAGAGCTTTTTATGCTGTTTCAAGTGATTTTAGCAATACTATACGCAAGTTGTCTCTATACATAAGTAGGGGGACCGATTTCCATACCGAGAACTTGTGTTTTGGGTCAGATTGAATTTGTTTAGTTGAATTTGTCATTGGTTGTTTCGATTGTGATTTCTTTTCTATATTCTCTGTGTGCTATAGACTGAATAGCTTGCAATTTAAGAGTGTACAGAACGGAGTGCTTATTGATGTGTTTTTGAGTCGCGTGTAATTGCGTTGGAGCTTTCTGAGGGATCTGAATCCCAAAGAGGAACCGTACTTGTCTGAAATGACGGACTAAGAATTTTCCTTTCCTGGCACTGCATACCTTTATTGTGGAAAATTGCTCTACAAATTATGGTTGGTTGTTCAACTATTGTCGTTGGTTATTATAAGGAAATACCTCTGTTATCGTGATAAAAACGATGAAATTCACGGCCAGAAAATGTAAACACGTGATACGTGAAAAAAACGAATGTCATCGAGACGAGTTGTTCTGCAATTGGCCGCCAGGAGGAGCTTGAAATCTAACTAATAGAATGTTTGTGCTAATCTGTAGTGAATATCCAGTAGTTAAAAATACCTAATTATTGACAGCTCACAAATTAGGTTTATTATATCCTCTATCGCTACAGAATAAATTGAATTGAACCCCACTCTGTCAACAATTGGCTCCCCTTAATTTCCGTTCTTGGGAGCCAGTAAACAAATTCATGAGGAATACACCAACAAATCGCGGAAGGCCGTTAGATAAGAGCCAGCTGCGGGCCCGTAAAGCTTATTAAATTAATGTTACCGTTATCTTAACAAATTTGTGCGGATGTAAAGCAGTTTTCATGGCGTGCACAAATTTGTTTACATAAATATCCATAAATTACCCGGGCGGAGTTGAATAAAATATCAGCCGGCCTGGGCGGGGTGGCGGATAAAAAATCTTACCTTCTTCTTCTGGCCCGTGCAGCCGCAAAAATGCCGGCGATACGTGTGCCCGTTTAAGATTGATAAGCGACGAGTTTTCCGCTGAATTTTTTAGCGGCTAGCATCTCTTAGGAATTTATTTATGCGCCGATGCCTGGCCATTTCTTGTCCAGAAATTTTCAAGGCGGGGTTACTTAAATCATGGGGTTTCCACATATTATTACCATCATGTTTTTTCTGGACTGAATTTCATAAGGAAAGTAAGGTCTGCTTTATAAAAAATCCCACATTCGATATAGCAAATAGACTAAATAGGCCAGGGAAAATAGAATTTGACCTAGAAAAAAATATTAACTGCAATTTTGTGTTACCATATCAAAGTTATAAGTAAATACGTTGGTAGAAACCAAAAATTAAACATTTTGAAAAAACGGAACCTTGAGTTACCTCAAAAAACACCTATTTTTCGTTAGAAATTTCGAGCAAAAATGTTAACTGGATTTTTTTTAGACTCTTTAGGCAAAAAAACTTCCCTTGCTAACATACAGTGTGTCCACGGATTGATGTCGGAATAGGTGTAAATGACAAAAAAATTTCGAGTTCAAATTTGACCATTTGGGGATCAGCCCTGCTTGGATAGAAACTAATTTTTGCCATATTAGTAGTTTCGAAAAATCAAGTAGGCCTTGACAGGAACGATTTATTTATTTTCTGTGTAGGTTAAGTGCCTTTTCTGAACAAGATATCGAAAAATGTTATTAGAAAAAGTTGCTTAGAATTCAAAATTATGTCCCTGTGCAGATTTTCAAAATAATTGGCCTACTTTGATTTTAATCCATTTCATTTAGGTAGTTGAACTTTTATTTTTTTGTCATTTACACCTATTCCGACATCAATCCGTGGACACACTGTATATTAAGAAATTAAACATTTTAAGAATATGGAGGTAATTTAGATCGACAAAGAGGGATAAAAATATTGCAGATGATCATAACCTTTTACAAATATAATGTAACTTGTACAAAATTAAACATTTGTCTGAGCCGCATGTACGTCAGCTGTCACTTCTCATTGGCATAGACTAGGCAAAAATATTAACTGTTTTTTTTTTGTTTATGGCGCATGTAGGTCAACTGTCATTTGTCATTTCAAAATACTTCCGTTACCAATTTTTGTTTAATTTCAAAAAATTTAACAAGACTTAGTATCCACTTACAAAGTTTAACAAAAATCAGCCAGTTAATAATTTTGCTCTCAAAGACAGCTTCAAATTTCTTTAAAATGCGATTTCCGACGAAACAATATGTTTAATTTCAGAACAAACTGTTAATACTTGATTTTTAAATAATAAAAACGCAGTTAATATTTTTGCCCAAAAACATATTACGCAAAATGTCATTTTTACATCATTCGGATACTTGCGCAAACGTAATCTGTTTAATTTATCAATCTCAACTTTATATACCTGTCTTACTAATAAATGCAGCTTAAAATTCCCAGTTAATATTTATGCCGTCTTTAGTACAACAAGAAAATGTATTTTTCTAAAAAACGCCCACACGCCCATGTTTATTTTGTATAAAAAACAATTCTAGCGTTCATATATTACCATATTTTGTGATGGCATTATAAAAATGCGGTTATGAATTTTGTCTAGGTTTCGTTATTTTTTACCGTAATTTCCCTGGCCTAAAAATAGATAAATTCAACTAGCCACTAGAACGTACATTCTGTGCCAAATTAAGTGTTCACTGTTGATAACTTTACTATGAAACCAAAAAACAATATTGAAATATCGCCAAAACGTAATGTCTTTAAATAGAACACCCAGTATATTGTTCCATAAATTTAAATCTTGATTAATTCTGCACATACAATTCTAATGTTATTTTTTTATTATACGAACAGCTAACGAAATGGGAATGAATTCAAATTTTTCTCAGTAGAGGCTAATGAAATTGTTAAAAAGTAGGTAGGCTATTAATAAAACGTTTCTGACATAACTAGATACCAAAGTGACTATGTACATTCTTCGCGATTTACAAGAGAAAATAAAATTTTTTGTACTATTTCGGCAATATTTTTAATATTGAGTTTAACTTCAATTCCAGAGATGTTAAGAATTTAAACACAGAATGATAGATGGAGTAATATATCCTGCAGAGCTATTTGTGTGTGTTCTCCAATAAATTTCCGGTCACTGTTCCAATATTGATTCTTTTGGAGTGTATTCCTAAAAACTAGGCATACTTCAATTTGCGTCTATATTTCATCGGAGATTACAGCATTCCCCTGTCCTCTGTCCATTTTTGAGCGCTAAAAAATAACGGGCTCGCGAGAATGGGACACAAGTAGAACATCGTTTATCGTGCTATGCATATTTATAAGTGGAAAATCAATGGAACGGTTTTGTAGCGGACAATAAAGGATTTTCATTATTGCCTTGCCGGATCATTTTTACGAGATAGCGCAGATTTAGGAGCAACGTCCGGTTTTTAAAAACGGATAAATCTTTTTTGAGGCCACTTTTCTGTTCGTGTTGCAGCCAGGCCAGCGGACAATTGAAATTGGTCGTTACGTAAAAGCCTGAATGCTAAATGGGGCCAGCTGGAAGCCGCAGCACGGAATTTAAGATTGTTTTGCTGCAGACGCCCGTGGACTTTTATTAATGACTTAAAAATTGAGAGGGAGATTTACGAATTTACTCTATTAGAGTTACCATCATATCATCCTTATTTCCTAAGAGAAACCTTGAATAATTCATTATCTAGGTATTTATTGTCCCATTTGCCTACAAGTTATAGGTATTGATTCATAAAACTAGCTAACGGCAGTATTGGTCCTACTTTTTCCATACCTACATGAATTTTTTGCAATCTTGGTGATGGTCTACAAGGATGCATAATTTGTACATCGATTTATTATTTTTTTTTAATTCCATTTTGGTGCCATAGTAACGGAGAACGATTCAAAATCAGCGTCCTGTTAGGACCTCCTTGGAGCGCATTCCTCAGTAACCCACACTCCAGCCGATTGCTCGGTTTTCTGAGGCGTGCCTTATTTTTTGCATTGAGTTTACATTTGATACAAATATGCAAGTAGCAAACTTAGGAAATTTCTGTACTGAATGTAGTGAAAATCTAATTCTTTATAAACATATTAAAAACTATATGCTCGCTAGATGTATAAACGATGAACAAAAAGTTTTTCAGCTCATACAGGAGTCCCGGGTACTTATTGTAAATAGTTTGAGTTATATTCTGCATGAGTTTCCTTTAATTTGATAAATTATTGAAATTATTGTTTTTTTTAACAAACTACATTCCGAACATTTTTACCACAAATAACCAAGGATATAGAGGGAGCAACAGCATCAAAATAGACACGTTTCTAGTCATCCAACGTGTTATGCAAATTTATCGAAGTGAACAAACATTATTATTAGCCCATGTGTACAATTGTACAACGTTTACCTGTGATAGGTTATATCCAGAGAAATATCAATTTGGGCACACACCACACACTTTCTGCGTCGAAATCAGTCACTATATCCTAAATACTAATAAATAGCCTATAAATTAACAGAAACACAATTGAAAACACGAAGAATGCTTACGTAAACAATCGGAAAACTTGACTTGCTGGGGCATACACAAAACAAATACCACAGCTTACCCTAACCTCAAATACTGTCGAGTAACGAACGGGGCGCCCGCGGCGGCAACGGCAGCGTTGACGATTTTATTAAAGTGATGATTAGCTACTATAATTACAGCGCAATTTAATTTTAGTTTAATTGTTACATACAAGAAATTAATAAGTACATTTGTTAATTATTTAGCGTTATAGGACGTGTGCCTTCATTTAATCCCATTATTAAACCCTACTATTTTGAAATGAAATGCTGTAAACAATGGACTACGTGCGGCATCACTCAAAAAGATGTTGGCTCTGTTTAATTTTTGTTCTTACTCCCTCTATCCTTGGTTATTTCTATGAGAAGTCACCCTTACTTAAAAAAATGGATCGGAAACTATTTTGAAAACGGTTATTTATACCTTAAATTCTTAATAACTGCTTTAGCGGCAAATGGATTTAGTACTTACAGGTTATTCTGAACATAATTGCACCATGAAATATACAAAATACTTAGGTATGGTATAAATGAAGTTACTTGGAACTAGAGTTCCTGGATTGGGAGAGTTAGGACAATAATGTCACTTTTGAAACAGAAAAAATAATTTTTCAAAAGTAGCATCAATTTTGTGGATGAAAAATAATTTGGGATAGATTCCATGGGCGGATGGGCGTAACAAACTTTTGACCAGAGGACTCTATACCTATACACATATATGTATTAAAGTTGGTCCGACTAATTAGTAATAAAATTGAAAATTAAAATGCAAATTTGCTAAAATTAATTTATTAAATTTATATACATATTATATAATCTAGAACACATCCATCCGAATAATGTCTTCTAATGTGGGTAACCTCTGCTTTAATTTCTGTTCCGTTCCAATAATTTTATCAGCTATTGAAAATTGCATGGTCTGCATAAATCTCTACTACTACTTTTTGGATACAATCCAAAATACATAGTTTATTGGCGATTGCGGTTGTGCACTAGGATTTTGAGTTAATTTTTTATTTAAAATAGGAGATAAAATACATCTTATTATATTATGCAGATACTTAATTAGATTTATCCATTTATTCTATAGGACATCTTCTTTGCTCTTTTCTCTAGTGTTTTCTGTAACAATAATTCTGCAGAACATTTTGTGGTACTGAAGTCATTTGAAATAAGTCCCAGAGCTTTTGCACTTCTTGCTAGCATGCGCGCAAAGTTGAAATGGGAGTGTCATTTTTTAGTCACACATTTTCTTGCTTCTATTTTTGTCAACTCAAAACCTAAACTAGTCGTCAATGTTATTCATATTTACGCCTAATAAGTTTTCTTATCGAGGGCAACCAGACATACACTGTTTCAGTTTCCTATTAAAAAAAACACTCCGCCCATGAGTTCCCATCATTTTTCTTTAATTTGACATAAATCATAACCTAAATACAAAAAACCTCTAATTTGACATTCAGTTTCTATGGATATCTAAAATTTTTACGGGGGCAAATGATAGAAAATAATTTTTCTACTCCTATGCTAGTAACATACCTATTAAGTGACGGTTTAGGTTATAACTAAGTTCATTGTTACGAACACTGACACGTATCGACTGACATGTAATGACTGACACGTAATAAAAAAAAATACGTATCTGTTCTTAATTAGAACCATTGAATTGACAAGTAGATGGAAGGAGTGTAGAGAGAGAAACTGGCAGCCAAACTTGAGTAAGTGAAATAGTAAATAAATCAGCTGATTCCGGCAAAAACCACATAACACAAAAGAGGTGTTTGTCCTAACTTTCTATTTTTGTGTCCTGTGCTTCAAACGAGTTCCGCTGTCAAACGTCATTTTCCTTCTGTCCCAAGTACAATACGAGTAATTATTGTATTATTTATATTTGATTTGAGTTCGTGTCGTGGTGGCAGTTTCGTATAAAACGGCGTTGAGTTTTCTTAGTTGTATTATTTTTAGATCGGAGAGAAAATTTACAAAAAAGATGGTCAACTCCTGTTGTCTATTTGGATGTACCAAACGGGGCGGAAAGAATAAAAGTAGTGGGTTTCTTTTCATTCCTAAGTCCAAAAAATCTTTGCTAATAACTTTGCAGTTTTCCAAGAGATAAGGTGATATTAGAGACAAGTGGATTGCAGCAATAAAAAGGAAAAATTTTGTACTGTCTACAAGTATTTACTTGCATTTGTAGTCAACATTTTATCGAGAGCGATTTCATAGAGAATTTTGGGCAGCGCAAACTTAAAAAGTATGTAATTACTACAGTTTTTTATTTTCCAAGTCATGATAGAAACTATCAAGGGAAAAACTGGCAAAATATTATGCTAATGAACCTAGCTCTTCGTAGTCAAAGATGGAATTAATCTTGAGGTTCTGGTCCCTTTAATAAGGTAGGTAATTATTTGTAATTCTTTTTATTAGATGCCTAAACATATAAAATAAATTTAATTAATAATAAATAAGTAATTAAAAGTTGAAAATGTATACCTTATCCTAGATATTTTGTCGCCTTTATTTTAAAATAAACTTTTATTTTGTAATTTGTATTTTCTTTGTCTCAATTTACTTCCAGGTACATAAAATTGCCATGTAGGTAATTTTTTTTAATCAATTCACTACTTTTTTCTGTGCAATATTTACATAATTGTGGTTATATAGAAAAATTCTCATTCCTACAAACAAGCCCCGAATTTCGGAATACAGATCATACAATAAAGATAATTACGGAACATGCCCATTAAATTCGGCCATTAATATGCAACATCCCTGTATAGCTCCTTTGCCTGAATCACCTGACACGTTCATTAGGCTTCCTTGTCTTACTTATTGCCATTTGAAACCTATCTCTCTCTAGAGTTGGCTGCCCCAAACAACAATGAAAGTGGTACCTGTGCGACTTCCATTGTACTTATCAATTCGATGATTAGAACGCAATTATCACGGGTGCCTTGTTACCGCGGCATCCGCGTCACCATAGCAACTAACCAACATACTAATTGTTGCCTGTCAGATAATCAGAAGTATAGTTTATCTATTATAATAGTTTTTCTTTCGTCGAAGAAAAATTATGGTACAAAACTCGAGTTGTAAGCTTATTACATACTCGTGGAATTACAGCACTCGCCGCTGCGCGGCTCGTGCGCAACTTTTCCACTCATACGTAATAAGCTGTTTACAACTCTCGCTATGTAATATACTATTAGCTATCTCTTTAATGCCCAAAATCGCGAATAATGACACTAATGACTTTACTGTCCCAACTCTCTCTATCCAGGAACCCTACTTGGAACAGCATAAAAACCTTTGAATTTTTTACGGGTGATTTCTGCTGATAGGTCTGGTATTTTTACCAGTGGTTAATGCTATTAAATAGATCGCGCCCTATATATCACTGTATTCCAAGTGAGTTCATTTTTTATATTTTACCATAAGGTAGCTCGAGAACAGGCGCCCTCGGCAATAAAATACGAGACAAAACAGTTTTTTAACCATATTAGGTATCACCAACACTTGCATGGGTTACACTGTTCGACGGCTGGCCACTTGTGCAGCGAAATGCGGTGGATAGGCGTGCCATAATTTCACAGATCTTAGGATATACTTGCGCTTTCGATATGGCCTTTTAGAGACATTTTGACAATATTATATAGTGCATTATCCTTTACGTTGGACTTGACGACAACCTTAAAAAACTAATATTATGTTGCTTGTAGGATATGTATATTTTTGAAAACTGCTTGACTTTTGTGTCATCTATTCTTTTTGTGGCGCAAATTAGAGGTTTTTTTATGCTGTTTCAAGTGACTTTAGAAATACTATACTTTTGGTCCCCCGCTGACTGGTCTATCGAGCCTAACCCTAACCTATCCCAGGGCGAGTCGAGTCCCCGGAAGCTGCAGAACGCCGGGAAAAATATTTATTACATCAGCACCAGGCCGACGGGGCATAAATAATAGATCTGATTCCGGTGGGGATTTATGCGCGACGCTGGCTGGGACGCACACTGCCGGACTACAGGGCCCATATATTCGGCCCAGAACACACCTGTCCCAACCTGCAGTCCAAGACAGCCCGGCCGGAGGGGAAACGGTATATTATCCGTGGACGCCAGTGGCGTATTCAAGGGGGGGCAATTGCCCCCCCCCCCCAGAGCTGTCGAGATAAACGAGATTTGTAATGAAAATTAATAATACCAAAAATTATATACTCCTGGCCTAATCTGAAAATGCAGTGAACATCAAACATCTATAATTTGTTGTTTGTTTCATCTTGTCTTCTCGAAATTAAAACCTGTGCAGTAGATTTGAGAACTCACTGCCTTATATTATGCACACACTCCGTCGGTCGCAGCGCGTAACCGTAAATTAGGCAAAACAACCTACTAAACATATTTTGCATAATGACAGTGTGCCAGAAAGAACATTTTCAAAACTGAAAATTTTAAAAATTTATATTAGAAACAATAGGTATTAGCGAAAACCGACTAAATGGGTTAACACTCTTTATGTGTACCCTAAAACACCCATATCTCCAGAGAGGAGATATTTGACGAGCTCAAGACCAAAAAAAGAATACTTGATTTTGTGATATAGATTTTACTGGTTCGAAGAAGAATTATTTTTATGTTATACAGGGTGTCCGGTAATAACTCAAAAAATGAAAAAGAAAAATGGAAAATATGTCGAAAAGTTCATATGAACATATATAGGTCCGCAGATGTTTGGTTTTCGAGATGCAGGGTGTTGAAATAGAAATTTTATTTTCGATTTTTTTAAATACCTTTTTGAGACGACAAAATTTTCTTACAAAAAGAACAACAACAAGTTAATTAAACTGTCAAAAAAAGTGATTGTTTATTTAAATTTTATTTTGGATTTAATTGCATACGAGTGTCGATATGCATCTGCATCGATGCAGAAATTTGAAAATTTCTCGAAAACGGTCACCTTTGGCGTTATTTACCAAGTATACCTTTTTTGCTTAGAAAACGTGTGGGAAGAGGGTACATTCACAAAATGTCGTAAAAGTTTACTGTCAAAAAAGTTAGGGCAAATTAAATTAAATAATGATAGCGTACGCAACGCCCTCTACGGATTGCACCAAAAATAATACCTACCAAATTATGACTTCCCTCTTCCCCAAAAAACCACGGCTACCAAATTTTCCGAAAAATTTTTGTCGTTTTAAAAAGTTACTTAAAAAAATCGAAAATAAAATTTGTTCATTATGAACTTTTCGTCATATTTTCCATTTTTCTTTTTAATTTTTCAAGTTGGTGCATTTATGTCCGACGTGCACCCTGTATTTATTTATTTTAGAAAATATGTTTTTAATCATTAAAATTATCGACATCAGAGTTTTGTTATATATAACTGATTGCCCCCCCCCCCCCCCAGACGTTAATCCTGGATACGCCACTGGTGGACGCGGTCGTCGGTTTCTAGAGCCGCGGATATGCCTCGTGTCGTGGCATAGGTATATTATTTATTAGCCACTGATTGAGTCCTTCTTTATTAAATCAGCTTATCATGGCATGGCACGGGTGCGAAGTATATAAGGCACTCTACTTGGATATATCGCTTTTTATATACCTTCTAACCTGTACGACACATTCAACGTTTTTTCAATGTTAAAAGCGGTCTAGCTTTTGGGTAAAAGTGTTTGAATAAGGCTTCTTATATCTATTCAAAATTAAGCAGTTGGGGTCAAGTTTTGACCCATTTGAAAGTTCTACTTATAGTTTTATTGTGTTTATATTAATCTGCATTACCTGGAGGCATTTGTCCTCACAAATTTTAAGTCATATTTTTTAAATTTAACGGTAGCTATAGGCAGGTAAATTCGTATGTCCTAAAATTTTAATTCTTCCACTTAAACTTCATTTACAGATTTTTCTATGTACAGGGTCTCCAACTTTAAAACAGTACAAATCCGTAAAAACTTCATTTTTGGAGATAATCGCCTAAACCTTTTTTGTTTCAAAGGCCTTCAAAAACCGCTTCTTTTGAACTTCCTGCCATTTTCAAAATGCAAATCCAGGGCCGGCTGCGATTTTTTTATAGGTAGGGGAGAGCGGTGACGGTTGTAACAGAAATTAGATTTGATTTTTTGTAGCCGTAGTGTTAAGTCTTAGACGGATGATTCAGCTTTCAGGAATGCTGTGTAATGTTAGAAGTCGCTTGGTATTTTTGAAGTTTTGAAAATATATATGATTTTTTTTCTACCATCGACACCTAACGGGTGTCAGTTGTAACACTTGTAGGTGTCGATTGTAACAGACATAAATATAAGCAAGAAATCCCTAAATGAAACTCCTAAATCACGAATAATGTTTATTTAAATAATTATTATTAGTCCGAACACTATACAGGGTGAGTTTTTTTCGATGACCACTATGAGAATCTCGGAAACTCGCAGAGCTAGAACAAAGGTTATAAATGGGGAAAGAATTGGAGTTTTGAATGCTCAATCTAATGCCCTTTTTGGATTTAATAAGATAATCTAATCAAATTTTTTATGTTGTTTGGGATTTTTGAGATATGACATAAACTTGTGTTTTTTTAATGTAAATCATAGTTGGCTGTAGCCTTATCAAATCGGCCATTTTTTGAGCTTTCCAAAGATATAATACTTGACATAGTTATTATAAAAAATAAAAGTATGTATGTCTTATTATAAAACAAAACGTAATTATGAAAATATTCCTTGGCTAACTATGTGAAAATTAAAAAAAAAATCAGAAAATTAGCCATAGCTCTTTTATTTTCTATAATAACTATGCCGAGTATTATATCTTTGGAAAGCTCAAAAAATGGCCGATTTGATAAGGCCACAGCCAACTATGATTTACATTAAAAAAAAGCACAAGTTTATGCCATATCTCAAAAATCACAAACAACATAAAAAATTGGATAAGATTATCTTATTAATCCCAAAATTATCTATAATTTTTGTCTATAAAGTTTTTCTGTATAATCATAAATAACGGAGCTACAGAGATCTGATGAAACAGCAAAAACTCACTCTTTTCAAAATATCTAGTGAGCCAGGAACTTTTTCAAAAATCCAAAAAGGGCATTAGATTGAGCATTCAAAACTGCAATTCTTTCCCCATTTAACCTTTGCAATGGCTCTGCTAGTTTCCGAGATCCCCAAGTGGTCATCGAAAAAAACTCACCCTGTATATTGTCATTTATAACTTTATTTGCAGCTTCTTCATAAACTTCTTGAGGAACATTACACCGATTAGTTTTTCTCTGCCTTGGTTTCATGTTTACAAATAGCCTAAAACAAAAATATTTGTAAACATTGGTGTAACATTTTGTGTTAGTGTCGGTTGTAACATGTTACAACCGCTACTTCTCTTTATGTTACAACCGACACCAACCGACAGACTTCCTGAGTGTGCATCAAAAAACTATGTAACCTTCAACTTTAAGCATTCTAAATACTTGATTCCCTACTCAAAATGTCGCTGATTTTTTTGGTATAATTTGATTACACATAAAATAAATGCCATAGGAACTAATTACCAAAGAAGATAAAAATTGAAACTTACTTAATGCGTCCAAAACTATGTTTTTACCCGTCACGTACGTTCACTGTCGAGTATCGTAAACAGCTGATCACTAATATGGCGGCTGGCTCAACGCGCATGACCCATCCATGTTGTTTGCGCGTAGCTACATAGATGGCGATGATAGGGCGAATGTTACAATCGACACCCGTTATAACCGTCACCGCTCTCCCCTACCCCCGATTTTCACGAAAACCATTTAGCGATGTTTTTATTTAAAATCTGACCCCACAGCGTTAATCAGAACACCCCGAAACCCTCAAATACCAAAGGGTGTCAAAGTTAAGCAAAATAGGAATTTTAAAGGCATCTGCCAAGCCAAGTGTGCCATGGAATCCCCTCAAAACAGATGAATGGTCGACAGGACCACTCAAGGTGTTGGTGTGCAAAGGTCCAATACAAAATATACAGAGTGTTCTTATCTGTGCCATGTCAAATTACTGAATTTTTGGAACTTTATAAGGGTCAAAAATCGAGTATATCAAAACCGCTCCACATACTATAAAAGATCTAAATCTAAAAAATACAGAAGCCTGCCAGTATGCAAGTCCATATCAGTTAAAGTGGCTGATGTGCCACAACAGGAAACGCACAGAAAATGTATCATCTTAGACAGTGACTTTGTTGAGAAAGGTCCAATAATTTAAATTGCATGTTTTTATTTGTTGGTTGGCATTTTGTAAAGAAATTAATTACTTTTGTGTTATTAATATTTTTCAATGATTCCACAGCACTCCTGACCAGTATAAAGTTTAATAAAAATTCAGAATTTTGAGATGGATTTTGGATTTTTGGTCCTGTTGACCATGCAATTGTTTTGAAGGGATTCCATGGCACACTTGACTCGCCAGATGTCTTTAAAATTCCTATTTTGCTCGACTTTGACACCCTACAGAATGGAACTCCCTGTATACTTTTTGTTCAAATTTGGTATATGGGGTTTTGGGGTCTTCTGATTAACGCTGTGTGGTCAGATTTTTAATAAAAAAAATGCTAAATGGTTTTCGTAAAAATCGGGGGTATAAAAAATCGCAGCCGAACCTGGATTTGCATTTTGAAAATGGCAGGAAGGTCAAAAGAAGCGGTTTTTGAAGGCCCTTCAAACAAAAAAAAGTTTAGGTGATTATCTCCAAAAATGAAGATTTTACGGATTTTGTACAGTTATAAAGTTGGACACCCTGTATAAAGCGAAGACGAAGAATTTAAATCAGATTACTGTCGGTTTATGCTTGAATCGAATATTTATCTCTGTAAAGACAGTATTAAATCCTCTTTTTGCATTTTAAGAAAGGAAACTTGTTGACTATTTGACACTCGACAATTAAGTTGGATAATAGTGGTTTTTAAATTTTTAATTGTTTCTTTATATTTTAAGTAGATTAAAATTTTGCAAAAAAATTATTTTTCAATATACAGGGTGTTTCTAAATGGCACCAAAATAGTTTACAGGGCGATTCTCCCACTAAAATTAAGAGGGGTGTTTCATATAAATTTTTCTTCAAAATCCCTCCCCCTCCAAATTGCACCCGTCCAAATATGAGGGCAAAACATTGTTTTTTATTTATTTTCTCCACTATGGAAAGAGGTAGAAAGATGAAATTTGGTGGACCAGTTGCACTGAAAGACCCCCCTTAATTTCAACGGGAGAATCGCCCTGTAAAATATTTTGGTGCAATTTAGAAACATCCTGTATGTTACAATAATCAAAAATGGAATTGTCCCGCCGAATAATTAGCCATATTCGGATTTTAAAAGCATTGTTCGGCCTTGCCTAATATTCGGCCAATTATTCGACATGAGATATTCAGTGCATCCCTAAACAGAAGTACACCCCGGGAGGAAAATATACAGTAGATATAAAACGTCTTTGAAATTTTTAAGAACAATAGCATTATAAGTCGCAGATATACAATATATCAAAGTCATGTTGGTATTGAGTCCTTTGTTAGAGCCATAGGGTAATAAATGCCACGATATTTCTTAAAAGATGATATTTTTATTAGGTTATGAAAAAATTATACCTTCACACGTCTTGTTATCACGATGATATAATTAAGTTACTAATAAATTAATGATACACTGGATTCAATCAGTTGAGAAATATTAAAATATGTCGAAACATTCATACTGCTCTCCTGTAAAAATATATAAAAGTGACTTAATATTCCAGGCATCTATTAATTTTACATTTATAAATAATGCATTGCAGGATAAGCGATGTTTCAATTTGTTTTAGGTTATTTTTTGCTGATCAAAAATTTACAGTGGGCAGAAAAATTATGTGATTTCCAACGAAATGTTTAAAAAGCTGCTTTGCTCTTTTCGAAAGTTTTAAAATTTAAGTATAATAATTGAACAAACTATTTATTATGTAAAATTTTCTCCTGTAAGTATATAGACATTGCCACAGACAAAAAAACTGCACGAGAGACTAGAGGCAATGTAGGCAAATTTTACATTTCTCGCCAAAATGTCGAAGAGAAGCTCACATAATTATTTCTTTCTACAATCATAACTTAACCAAGGTGCAGCTGACTTCCTTTTCGACCCTCCCTAGTCCCCAATTGAAATTCTGATCCATTTTCCAACCGAAACGAGTTTAGTCCGGCCGGCCGCCCGAAAATGGCACGTTTCTAACTTCAAACTTTCCCGGGGCAAAACAAAATATTCGCACGATACGTCCGGCAAAATGTAATAATGCAGCTCGGGCCTAATGGGTCCCTAAAAACAACATCTCTCTGTTAATGTTATGCAGTTAGGTCCGCGGTTTAGGTGCCCCTAGGGCCGCTGGTTAAATACGTCTTTCGAATTTGCGGTGATGGACAGTCTGATGGTGGATATTTTGGGGTATATTAAATGGTTTATAGTGTGAGGAGACAAGTATTTTCACTTTATATAGAGGAAGGTTTGACGATCAAATTAACACTTCTGACTCGAAAAGCATAAGGAAGAAAAGATATAGGTGCAATTCCCTTTCTCTGAACCGAGCATGCCTTTAGCTGGTCCTATCAACTACCAACCTTAGCTTCCCTCTTAATCTCTTTATAAATCTCATCATTACAAATAAATAACCTTTGGAAAGTTTTTAAAAATAGTTTTTAAGATATTATTTTATTAGTTTTTTACAGATTTTTGTGCTTTGACCATAGTTCATACCCAAAGAAAGCTATATAATTACATAAAAATGATATATTATATATTATATCATATTTTTTTAGAACTGCTAAAGTTAAGTGTGCCACCTAGGAGAACCACCTACACAGCGGCCAGTTTTCAACAGTGGCCATTTCTTTTTAATTTCTTTAAAACGAATAAGTTAGTGCTGCCTTCTACATAGTAGACAGCTAACTAATCTACTAAAGACTGGGCCTGTTCACCATTTCATTCAGTTTAATTGTGTGCCCTACAAAAAATATATGGCCTTTTTTGGACACCCAGAATTACGTATAATAAATTACAGCATGTCAACTATGTTTCTCACTAACCACATTGTCTAAGATAATATTGTTTGCATTTGGAACCGAACTGAAAAAACGTAGTTTCTCTAACAGTGGCCAGGTGTGTTGTACCCTACTACTTATTTTAAAATCGAAGTGTGGCCACTGTTAAATGCAGTTTTCTGTTTCAGAATAATTCTGGAGAAATCGAGGCGCAAAAGGTATGATACTGGAAAACCCTTCCGAGAGTAATAAAAATTGCTATTTACCGCGTATTTGAAGGTGGTTGGAGAATTAAAAGAGCCGCTCTGGAATTCAGTATTCCAAGAACCACATTACTCGATATGTGTCAAAATCTCGTCTTCGACTCTGATTTTTGTTGCCACCAGCACTCATGCTTCTTGTTAAAATATTAGTTAGCAACGTGCTTTTCGATTTTTTTCGGAAAAATTAGATGCCCTTATGATATTACTTACGAAAATACCCACGTCAAAAAAGCTACTTTTTAAAAAAAGTCGGTTCGCTTTTTGTTCGTTGAAACCTCTACTTTTCGATGGTGTAAAAAGATATACATCACTATGCAAAATTTTCTCAGAAAATGCAAAAAAAGAAAAAACTCGATTTCGAAAAATTGTGTTTAATCATTGTTTAAAATTTTGCGCTATTTATTGAAATTTACACTTTAATTAACTTGAACAATTTCAGATTCCATGTTATATTGATAAACCAAGAAATTGCAAATCGATATACAATGTGTCCCTTATAAGAATGAACAGCATCTTCAACTTTATTTTTTTAAATACGGACCTGAATTTTTTTTTGCAGCTTTTAAAAACACTTTTCATTCGAAATACCATGATGTATGACACGAAATATTTTTAAAATGTTTTGAGGCAATTATACTGATAATTCCTCTTTTCCATTCATTTTTTGCTATGGCGGCCCTACTTTTCTCTTCAACTTTTTTCGATAGGAGTTGTAGTTTTGCCGGAAATCGTGATAAACCGTTTTCCACCCCTAAAAGTTTACCCCCTTCCACTCCCGTACCTCAAATCGCCCTTAAATTATTTTTCCTGTTATTTTTGCTATATTTTCTTCCTTTTCCAATGGGTGTCTGTTCTAGATTTTTTTGTTCTCAAAAATTATCTACCCTGGCCAGGTAGGTATTACCCGTTGATTTCAAAAGTTATAATTTGTCATAAGTTTCATAATATTATAAGGATGTTTCAGACCTAAATACAATAATTTTAACCACATGTGGAGAAAATTGAGCTTAATACGAATCCGCAATTAAAAAAAATTAAAAGTCAGTAATAAAGCCAGAAAAAAAAAGACAATAACGACGCCACTGGCGAGGAAACGACCGGGAAGTAGACGGTCCAGAAGCTACATTATAGGGCGACGTGCAATGTTGCCGATTTTAGCCGGCATTCCCCGAACTAAGAGCCGTGACTTGTGGGACGGCAGATCCTCGGCTCGGAAACGCAGCAAAAAACTAAAATAAAGAAGGGCCTGCATAGCAACAGAACACGCCACTGCGAAGGCTCGAGGCGGTGCAGGGAGGGGGAGACAGCCGGCCAGCCGGCCGGCGAGACGGAAGTGTGGATCAGTGGGTCAAGCGTGGTTGGGTGACAGACGTCGCGTCCGCGAATTGCCGGACCGGACGGCTCGAAAAAGGCTTACTCAACTGGATTATCTTTTGGACTGTAGGTAACGTTGTGAACGCGACCAGGAAGCTCGGGTACCGTCCTCTGGAGCAATTTTGTGATAATATGGCAAGTGCGAATGTGAGTGGCGAGGAGGATAGTTTTAAAACCACCTTTCATTTGCTATCAGCGATTATTATCCTGAAGGATAACAAAAGGATAGAAAAAGGTGGGCACATTTAGATAAAAATGTTCGTTGCCTGGCGCCGCGATCTGGCAACGTCGAAGGAAGACCTGAAACCAGTTTGCGTCTCCCTCACGCCTTGGGTACGCGTCTACCCGATAATAAAACTGAGCGGCTCGTTAGGGGAAATATTAAAATTGTTTAATTATTTCTAAAATATTTCCGAAAAACAATTTTTTTTTCGATTTTTCGTATTTATACACCTTTCTGAGTATGTGGTTAAAATTATTGTATTTAGGTCTGAAACACCCGTATTTTTTTGTATTTAAAGATTTGTAAGTCGAGAGTCTGAGATTCTTTTCTTCAATATATTCATAACTCCTCATAACTATGAGTTTATTTACGTCTTTTTTTATAGCATTTAAAGTTCCCCAAATAATACAGAATAATAAATAAAGAACATTTTTAAAAACCTCTATGTAGATTTTATATCTTATATCTTAAAATGGAAAATGGGGTGGTCACAGTAGGTACCTTACTTACCATCTCCAATAGTGGCTACATTTTTATAGTTTTAAAAAATATACCTACGTATTTTTTCTTAAGAGGGGGTTGCCGCCACCGAAAGTGACGTTAGATTTCGTTATTTTAAGTTGTATAGCATAAAATCTAATAACATTTTACCAGGCAAAAATTTAGTACAAACAACTCTGTCTTCATTTTAATCATAAGATCTTAAAAGCATAAGCACTGGAATTATTATTTTTCCCAAGGTTTTCATTACCTATAAAACAAAACACTGCTTTTAAGATCTTATGATTAAAATGAAGACAGAGATGTTTGTAGTAAAATTTTGCCAGGTAAAATGTTATTAGATTTTATGCTATACAACTTAAAAAAATACGAAATCTAACGTCACTTTCGCTGTCGGCAACCCACTCTCAATTTTTTATAGAAAAAAAAACCTGTAAAATGTTGGTTTAAAGTTAAGTATCTGCAAACAAATATACTAACAGTAAAATGTTAAATAGCAAAATTACAGTAAAAAATGTAATGTGGCCACTGTAGGTGGTTCTCCCCTATAACTTGTGTTTCTCCATTTACCCTCAGTCTGAATGTTTACCCTGTATTATTTTCTACCCTACAAGTTGAACGAAAATAATGGGCCTTCTGTATATTTCGTCTGGGACTAAAACCATTTCAACTTCAACTCGAATCAACAAACTGTGGTCCTCCCCGTAACTATGCAAAAAGACGAACGCTTCAATCCGAGGCCCTTTCGTGGCCGCCCTTATTGCGCGACCGAAATACAGAAAGGGCCCTCTGCGGCACGGGCCGCGCGCCCTAATACGAAAGGCACGCCGGCGTCTGGTCCGCTGCACCCATACCTCAGCAGTCGCGTAATAAAGGCGGATGCGCCGGCAAAAAGACGTACGTAATTGATTCCGCGCGCACCGCAAAGATGAAAGGAACACGCGGTATAATGCGCTACGTGAGCTGCGAGGCGGGCGCCGCATGTGGGAATAGGGGTGTCGAAATTTTGTCGAATTCAATCCGTTCCATTTTGAATACGAACAATTGTTAGTACGTTGTTCATATGGAGTCTTCCTCACAATATACAACAATAATTAATCTGGGAAAGTTCAAAATAATAAAGTTCATAACGAAAGATCATAGATAACTTTTTTATTTAAAACTTTTATCGATGTTTTTTTATTTGTTAAAAATAAGCAAGCAACCGTCCCTATTGTGAGTTCTATAACGGGGATCCAAGTGTGATCTTTTGGTTGGGTATTGGGTACCTAGCAAATAGTCCCTGAATAACCTTAGAAAATTACTTAAAAATAATATCTTTACTTGATTACAAGAAGGAGGGCTCTCATGAACGATTCTGCATCAGGGTGCCAAGACCTCTAACTAGGCTACTGATTCTGTAAGTTGTAAAGAAAATCAAATATACCTTTAAGTGGAAGTATAGAAAAATAAGGTTATAGGTACCTATCAAAATAAATACTAATACTGTAATAATAATAATAATAATAATAATTTCTCACTCTTACAATACTCGAAACTAGTACCCCAGAAGCAAGAATGATTGAGCGGGGGAGGGGGCAATTACTATTATTTTGTCTTTGTTGCCATTTGCGGCTAGGGCCGGCTTTTTCCGATAGAACTAGGATAGCATTCGCTCAAGTACTACGAAAAACCCTAGAAAACCGTTGTAAACCCAGTGAGTGTAGGACAATTAGTAAATCACACAGATAAAGCTATTAAGGAACACTACCTACCGTGAATCCACAATCTGTCCAGCGTTCTTGGCCATCAGCGGTGTTTTTCTATAAAGACATATATGCGTGTGCAGTCTGCCTCGACGTCACTTCGAACCAATGTCGACCGAAGGCAGAAAACCATGTGTGGGTCGAATCTTACAAGCTGAGTTAGAACCACTTCTTGACATCCGATTGAGCTGAAATTTTGCATACACCTTTAGTTCTGGTGACAATACCAGAACTAAAGGTGGGGAATTCTCCCCCCGGAATGGACAGTGGAGCCTAACACACAGACGGGTGAACTGCTTACGGGAAATCCGCGAGTTCAGACGGTCCGGGTGGCTGGAAGCCGTTCCCGTTGACCACGTTCGGGTTTGTGTATTTTGTATTCACCATTCACCTTGTGCGAAATAAATCAGTGTTGTAACGTACTCGAGGATTTTCGTTGTCGACCCACGCCCTAATACGGTGCCTATTCGGCCTTTCACGCTGCCGATCAACTGGGACCTCGTCAATATTTACGGTATACCTACTGAGGTGAGTTTCATTTTTATTTCGTAAAAAATAACCTAAATACCAAATATTGGGTCTGTTTATATTATATTTATACCTACATATTACAAAAGCCAGGAAGAAAGTGTCACCATAACAACATTTGCTTTCCCTCGGGATGAAAATTTGGGCCAAAAATGGAGTCGTCAAATGCCAACTGACGTGCCAATACAATATGCAATACTCAATATTGTAATACTTTTAAAATGGCGGTAGCCACGAGATGACGGATGATGCATTTTTTGTCAACCTCCTTAATATGGATATGAAATGAAAGGGCTTGAAGCGTAGAAAACGATAAAGTTAGTGACATCACACTAAATTCAATATGGCCACCGCTCCAAGATGGCGGATTAATTTTCTTGCTTTCTGATGGCTGCTGAACTCAGGGGTGGCTCCCAGCGAGGGAACTCTTCAAAAGTGAACAGGCTCTGATGATGGTGCCGGAAGGTGGTTACAGGAACTCGTTCATAAAAAGTTTAGGCTCATTTTTTTTGTCTAAAGGAACTCTGTAATAAAAAAATTAAAAAGTTGAAAATAAAACCATTAATAAAATAATATCTTATTTAAACCCATAAACCCATAAACTTGTATATGAAATAAAAGCTTGTCGCAAGATTTTCGTTGTAAATTTATTTTATAGAGACAAGCCTTTATATCGTATGCAATAATTTTATAATGTAACAAAATTATAGGTTCGGTTTGATTTATTTCAAAGTTTATTTTCTTCTTTTTAGAGTATTTAAATAAAAGCTTGTTTAAAAAAATATGCCTTTAAATACGGGCGCTAATAATTACGTATTACATATAAATATGTTCAATGTTGATGTTTCTTTTTTTAGGAATTATTTTCATTTTATGCACACGAGATAAAAAATCCTTAGTTGATGGAAATTGCACGGTTTTGTTGAACGCATTATTTAATTTAAAACCAATCCAAAGTTTTTGGTATACCTACTTATCCTGAGACAATGCTACTGGAAGAATTCGCGTTTTCTTGAATCATTCTTCCACAAAAAAAATACCAATATCTAAACATTTTACATAGTCTTAGGTGCATAAACCATTTTGGTACTATATATATTGTTAGGCGATTTTCTTTGTACAGAGGTCATCAAAATTACGCCGTTGGATACAGTCTAGACATTAGACCTAGGTACACCAAATTCATGAAATGCGCCTACCACATCAATAACATCAGTGTACAAAGAGCTTAAAAATCTACCGAATGCCGAATACGCGAGATGAGATGAATAGCACTCACCTAAATAATTCAAGAGTTTAGAATGTAGGTCTGCAAAATATGCATCGGTATTTCAATATTCAGCGGAGACGACGCTTAGAGCGGCATAAGTTTCCCTCGTCGAATGCCCGTGCCGCCGTTATAGTTTCGTTGCAGTATTCATAAAGACGGGGGCAATAGATTCAAAATTAACGTTCGGGTATAATGCCGCCACATAAGTTACCGTTAGGCCAATAACAATAATTTATACATCATAAAGCTCCGCGCGGAGGAAATTGCCTTCGGCTTGAGGGCCACGGGAAAACACGTTTTAATTCCGGAACATAACCTTAACGTATACATCATTTCCGGAGTAAAACTCCGCTTGTCTTTCGTTCGTCAGGATTACCCGCTGTTCGAGTCGGCAGAAAGGAGGAGGAAAATAAAATTTTAACGGCACGCGATTTCGGTTGTTAATTATTGCGGGATTGCGCAGTTGTTGCCTCTTTAAGTCGACAAAATTATTCGTTTATTTCCGGCTGGAGTATAAGTACATACCTAGTAGACAAAACAAAATATAAGAGGATAATAAAGTATATTACAAATAAATAATATGATCATTAGTTTTCAAAAGTTCTAGAGCCCCATTTTAAAGACTGTAGCTCCTTTTAGCATTTTTGGACCATACTGCATTGGTATGAAGTTTTTTCCTTACATTGTCGAGTGTGGTACTCACTTAAGAGCGTTCTACATCAGCTAATCAAGTCTGGCTCGATTTCCCTCGTCCCTTACGTCAGTATCGGTCCCCCCTCGTGTACCCTTATTTTATGCAACCATAAATAATGCAATGTAAATATGTGTATGCGGGGAAACAAAAGATATCCAGGTCACCGCGCAGTGGTCACCGCTAACGTGTACCATTATTTTATAATATTATAACAATACTCATTATTAGGCCTTCAAAGTGACGAAATAATTTGTTTCTGGGATATTTTTTAATATATTCTCTTCACAAGAATAATAATGTTTATTACTTTGGATCTACCATTTTATGATTAAATAAACATAAGTACATTTTTGCAAGTTGCAAGGTTAAAAGGTTATATTTTTTATCAATACTTACAGTGGTCTTTTATTTCTGTAAGCTCTGCTTGTGCCTAATGAAACTCATATTATCTACTAACGTACAGAATATACCTACTAGATTCAGGTAATTTACAGTAAGGATTTTTTCATTGGTTCATGTTTATTCACAGTACTAACAAAAGTGCTATCACCTCCACAACAACTTGTTGATCTCCCGTTTATCTCGTGAAAATGTTTAACTTCTTGATCTTCCGCCAGTAGGTAGATACACAGTTGCTTACGTCATACCAAATGCATCCAAGGCCTACTATAAAGACAGGCCCTGGCGCACAAAAATCACGTGACCATCTTAGTCCGACGTTACCAAGGTACATGTCATTTGTCACATAACTGAAAGCGGCAGCTTGGGTGTTGAAAAGTTTTCAATGTTTAAAGTGTTTTTAAACGTCTTAGTTTATATTTTAGAAACAAGTTTGTGTCTAGTGCGCGTGTGTCCTGGCGGAGGGGAACCGCCCAGGTGTTATTATGGCCTCTGGGTGGGAGCCGTGCCGTCCAGGAGTATTGGTGCAGCTCGCACCGACGCGACGCGACGCGTGAGCGCTGTGAGGGGAATTCTCCCCCGAACCACACAATAGGGAACCCGGAATGGACTATTATGGACATGGGCCAGTATTGGACAGTGGAGCCTGAGACACAGAGGGGTGAACTGCTTACGGGAGATCCGCGAGTTCAGACGGTCCGGGTGGCTGGAAGCCGTTCCCGTTGACCACGTTCGGGTTTGTGTATTTATTGTATTCACCTTGCGCGAAATAAATCAGTGTTGTAACGTACTCGAGGATTTTCGTTGTCAACCCGTACGCCCTGATACGATTCCTATTCGGTCTTTCACGCTGCCGATCAACTGGGACCTCGTCAATATTTACAGTATACCTACTGAGGTTAGTTTTCATTTTTATTTCGCAAAAAATAACCTAAATACCAAATATTGGGTCTGTTTATATTATATTTATACATAATACAAAAGCCAGGAAGAAAGTGTCGCCATAACAAACATTTGTTTTGCCTCGGAATGAAAATTTCCGCCAAAAATGGATTCGTCAAATCCCAACTGAGATTTAATTTCTAAAAAACCCTTAAGTATGTGTGGCTAACACATTTTCAAGAAAGTGAAACAATTAAAGTGGACAAATGTGTTGTGGGAGGAAAATACCTATGGAGAATATCACCTAAGCTAAAGGAAGGTGATGTGTCCTAACAATTTTTGAGAATGTGCCAAAATATTGTGAGTGCAGTGCCGTTTAACTCTCAGCCTAAAACAGCCGAGGCAGGTTGAACATTTTGAAAAAACAATTATAGAAAGCTTGGACGCACAAAACCAATAATGTAATAGATGAAAGAAAACTTGCCAAATTGTTACGAAATTTGTTTTTTCTACTTATCTCCAAAAATGCCTTTCATTATATAGGACTAAGTTGGTCACGTGACTACGCGATTATGCGTTAGCGCCGTGGCCTGTCTTTATCGTTGGCCTCGAAATGCATCCGAGGCCAACGATAAAGACAGGCCAGCACCTCGGAATACATTTGTCCACTTTAATTGTTTCACTTTCTTGAAAATGTGTTAGCCACACTTACTTAAGGCTTTTGTAGAAATTAAATCTCAGTTGGAATTTTACGAATCCAAAACAAATGTTGTTATGGTGACATTTTCTTCCTGGCTTTTGTAATATGTATAAATACCTATAATATAAATAGACCCAATATTTGGTATTCAGGTTATTTTTTACAAAATAAAAATTAAAACTCACCTCAGTATACTGTAAATATTGACGAGGTCCCAGTTGATCGGCAGCGTGAAAGGCCGAATAGGAAGCGTATCAGGGCATGGGTCGACAACGAAAATCCTCGAGTACGTTACAACACTGATTTATTTTATTTATTTATTATTTATTTATTTCGCACCCGTCTGTGTCTCAGGCTCCACTGTCCATTCCGGGGGGAGAATTCCCCTTATAGCGCTCACGCGCCGGCGCGAGCGGCACCAATACTCCTGGACGGCACGGCTCCCACCCAGAGGCCATAATAACACCTGGGCGGTTCCCCTCCGCCAGGACACACGCGCACTAGTCACAAACTTGTTTCTAAAATATAAATCAAGACGTTTAAAAACACTTTGAATATTTAAAACTTCTCAAAACCCAAGCTGCCGCTTTCAGTTATGTGACAAATGACATGTAACGTCGGACTCAGATGGTCACGTGATTTTTCTGCGCCATGGCCTGTCTTTATCGTAGGCCTCGAAATGCGTCAGAGGACCTCTTTTCCTGTCTTCCAAACATTAATAAATGACAAATTTAGGTTATTATTTTAGCAAGGTTGAGGCGTCTAATTGTTTGCTCTCTGAATCTTAATGAAAATAAAATACGGACAATTTTAATCAACGAAAATATCCCCAAACCGAAAGTTCGAGGGGACGAGCGCGAAAATATCTGAAATTAAATCGGCTCCTTACCTCTCGCCCACCCCTCCGCGATGATTTAGAGGTGAAACTTTTAAAATATATCACCTTCCGCCCTTAAATTACAGAAAACAGCTACAAAACATCCCTCTCGCCCTGCGGGCCTGCGCCAAATCTTATTGCTGTCTTTTACTTGAAAAGTAGCGCCAGGCAACGCTCTTCCCAGATTACTCCGCTTTACGTAATTATATCTGGAGCCGCGACGAAAAACTACTCGGAACAATTTTCAGACAACTAAAAACCGCAGTAAACTCCCCGACAATCTCGTTAAATTCTTCGCAAAGTATCTACTGCAATTTAAAGAAGAGAGAAACTCTTATCTGGCTATACATGGTAATTCATGAAAATGTTGGGCATTTATGCTGCGATAATATGCGGTAATATGCACAAAGGTCAGCAGCTCTATAGAATGTAATGTTTTTTGTTGTTTACAGTATTAATTTGGGAGCTATTTACAGCCTTTTTATGGCGTTTAAACTGAATTTTTTGGCACATCCCTTTCAATTAAATGTGAAACAACATGAAATTATTTAAGAAATAATAAAATTAATTTATGTAATGTATATAAATCCCGCTGCAACCCTTCTAATCGGAAGTTCAGGCAGGCAAATATGTTTAGAGTTTAATCGTTTAATTTCGGAGAGAACAACTTTTATAATATCTACCTACTTTCTTTATTGTAATTCATAAGGGACTTTATACTTAATTATGCTCTAATCTGCAGCCGTTCAATAATACTCAACTTTAAGAAGTTCAATTCAGCAGCCCAGCGTGTAAAGAGCAAACCACAGCCGAACTTCGCTTTAATTACTAAACTTTCATATATAATCCTTTCTCATTCAATAGATAATCAATAGAACCATCCTGAAAATCCCTTCGATGTAGAACCTTTTTTGATAAATTTCTGTTTAAATTCCACAAGAAGAAACAAATCCTCACTTTCGTCGTTCATCTTGCGATATACACAAAACTTGGTATTGTATATTTAAATGTTGAAAATCCTATGGGAGTTCAGACCGTAAATTTCCAGGAGCAGACGCCAAAGTTTAAATTCCCCTTTTTATTTTGGAGTTGCACTGGGATAGAAAAGTTAAAATTAGAAGCACGTAGAGCCTGGAACGATTTTTCCATCCCATTGAGGATCATAGAAACAGTTTCCCTCCCTCTTATATCAACCGATCAAATGACACAATTTGAAATAAAATCTTAGGGTTTTTTCCGCAAATAATTTGCAGGTCACTTGGCGGTGGCACTTAGATCTCGGAGACTCAAAGCAGTGCCGCGCAGAAAGTGCTCTGTTCCCGTCATCTTCATCATTATCTCTCGAAGACTGGAAGCTATACATGAACTGCGTCTTGCGGTCGGACTGTACGTATTCGGCAAGTGAACCTTCTATGGATATACCGTACTTTCACCGTTTTAGTAGACATTGCCATGGCTGGGCGGCCCGCCGCCGTGTATTCGGCTAGGTTCGTCAGTCGTTGGCGGGGGGCGGGGCGTGTTTTTTGCTCGCAAAACTCGACTGATAAGCGGTGCGACTACTGATACGCTGATAAGCGGGACTACTGTGTACTCCCCCCGCCAACGACTGACAAACCTAGCTGAACTCACGGCGACTCGCGGCCTATTCCCCTATGTCTACCAAAACGGTGAAACTACGGTATAGGTACGTATTCGCTGGTATCAGGGTCACCTCGAGTCATGTATACCGTTCCCTAAATTTTATTCCCGCGCGGCACAGCTTGGGCGCAGATTGCGTTTCCGCGATTTCGGGAATTACAATATAATCGAATTAACTTTTAGAGCACTAATTCAACTCTCCGGATGGCAGCTTTATTCCGACTAATTCTACGGCGAATTTCCCCAAAGAACATTCTGCTAAAAATATCCAACGAATTTTGTCGTCATTTTTCCAAATTACGTAAGTAGGGCGGATTTATCAAAACGGATGAAAAGCTGATGCAAAATGTCTACGTTCCATTTTCCATTAGTGCAATTTTGACACCTTTATTTATATCCTACATTATACATACAGCGTGTCTCAGGTTTTTAAAAGGCAATAGATCTCGTAAAAATAAAGAGGAACGGTCATGTCAACTACGTTTTAAAGCTTCGCTTTTGAGATACAGGGTGTTAAAGTTAATAAAAAAACTTATTTTTTCACAAATCTCAAAAACTACTTGGCCGATTTTAATAAAACTAAAAAAAGCTTGAGCACGCCACTGCTTTTTGATAATTTTCTTATTAATTTAAGATTAATTAATCAAAAATATTTTTTTGTTCTCTTGCATTTTTGGCTACTTTACTAACTAATAGTTATTTATGTCCCAAGGCACTGAAGTTCAACTTTTTATGACTCATGTGGAATTTAGTTGCCGAGGCCTCTGGCTGATTCAAATAAACCACATGAGTCATAAAGAGAACTTCAGTGCCGAGGTACATTTTTTTTGAAATCGGAAAAAAAATGTTTTATTAGGCAAGAAAATAATCATAAGGAATCACCCGTCCATGAACCAACTACGCGCGGCGTTGCTTGACTTTGACGATCTCTCTACCTAGGTCAAGTATGACAAAGACACAGCGGCTTTGAACAGAAAAAGCGAACTGCTGCTTGTTGTGCAGCAGTGCCGATTTCTCAGTTATTAATGACGATTTTGGGACACTTCACTGCCGATTTCAAGAAAAATAAATTAATATAGTTATTTTGTGTTCACGAATTTCCTTTACTTATCTATATTATAAAACTACAAATCTCTTATAGTGAAACAAATTCTCAGCGGAATTTCTTCGGTAAAGTAAGCACAAAATGTGTATATAACAAACAAGAAGCGAAAATCAGTATATTATTTCGAATATTGCCAGTACCTGAAAGCCTAATGTTCATGTATTCCATATTTTATTAAAATTAAAGGTGTTTATTAATTTGTTTCCCAAATAACATTAAATTATTACCTGGTGTGGAAACGACTCTCTAACGCTTTTACGGGGGTTCAGCTTTGGGCCAAATTTGAAATCATTTGGTGCAATTTCGCAGCCAATTTACGAATATTACAACGGTACCTTATTTATTTTTTACCCGTACGCATTCCCACGTGAAATATTTGCCGTAAATAACACTGTATTACTGACAATATTTTTTCAGTTCTACCCGCTGTTTTATTAGGTGTGGCGATCTGAAATATTATGCCTATAAATCGAGTTATCTCATTTTTAAATAACGGGTGCAGTTTATCGCGTTACATTATTTAAAATGTATATAAAATAAATTTGCCGTTAATCCCAATTAAACAATATTTGTCACATGTTATTTTGTTGTTGCAAGTTTTGTAATGATGTAATTTTTTTGCAATTGTATTAATTTCTGTCATTTTTGTTCCGGTCACGTGACTTGCGGTAACTCTTACCTATTTGTCGGAATATCGAAAAAACATTTTATAAAAAAATGTTTCCCTTCTAATTTTTTATCCGTATATCAATTTTCACGAACATACCATAATATTTATTTTTTGTTAATTTTGTTTTAATTAGTTTCTTATCCTATATTTTTATTTTTCACATATTCTACATGCACTTACAAAAGGTCATTTATTTCTATGAAATTAATAATTTAAACATTTCCTCTTAGCTAAATATCACTTCAGGTTCAGGTATGTACATACATATTTTATATTAGGAAACATACTTGAATCTTACAAATTCTGTCGTGCTTGATGCAAAATTCATTTAATTTCTGTAATTTAATAACATAATCTGATTTATTCGTAAATACCAACAAAGAACATCAATTTTTTGTTTATTTTTAACTCTGTGTATCTTTCTTATAAAGCTTCCAAATAAAAAAGTCTACCTCTAGGATATTTTTCGGTATTCTACTGAGGAGTTTGTGCATTTAAAACTGAATTATCCTGTAGAATAAAGAACCCCAGGAAGGAGCAAATTTGGGGCTGCATATGGCGGGATGCAGTTTCCGTTTTTACAGTGGCGCGCACCGAGTTGTTTCGACAAACTAATCTAATAGTCAGAAATCCTCATTTTTCGTGAAATCAGTGCCTACAATAGGCAAAAAATTGTAAGGCCCGTTTATGTCTTTAAGTTTAGGAATCCTTGATAACATAGCAATTTTAATTTTAAATTTCCAATTATGAAGAATACCTACACAAACGCCTATGCCACTTTGGTGCATGGCCTCAAAAGTTATTATAATTTAAATTACAAAATTACCTACCGATGGATTATTATCCTCAAACATTTTAATTTTGGCGGTCAAGGCAGTGCCGCAAGCCGCATAGCTAAGCATAAAAATAAAATTGAAAATAAAAAAACCTTTTTAAAAACAAGCTTTTATTTAAGCCATGTACTAAAACGAATAAAATAAGTTTAGGTTTTCATGAAGATAATTCAATTCCAAATTGCGACAAGTTTTTGCAAATTGAAAAGCTTGTCGCGCGAAATGTTGATGAAAGTAGGTACCAATTAATTTTATTGGTTGATAAGCAAGTACCTATTTGCCAAAGTATGCATTTTTTTCTTTTCAATTCGCGCGACAAGCTTTTCAATTTGCAAAAACTTGTCGCAATTTGCAATTGAATTATCTTAACGAAAACCTAAACTTATTTCATTCGTTTTAGTACATGGCTTAAATACAAGCTTGTTTTTAATTTTTTTTTTTATTTTCAATTTTATTTTGTGCTTTTTAGTAGGTACCTATTTGATTCCCATGTCAGGTCAGGAGGGTGGTAAAGAAATTTATTCCGGCATCTTGGGGCGGCGGCCATATTGAATTTAGTGTGATGTCACATGTCACTAACTTTATCGTTTTCTACTTTTCAAGCCCTTTCATTTGAGACCCATATTAAGGGGGTTGACAAAAAATACATCATCCGCCATCTTGGAGCGGCGGCCATTTTGAAAGTATTACAATATTGAGTATTGCATATTGTATTGTCACCGGAACTAAAGGTGTATGCAAAATTTCAGCTCAAACGGATGTCAGGAAGCGGTTCTAATTCTAAAGTTAAATAAAAGCTTGTAATAATAACTCGAAAAATGATCTAAATAGCACATACTGACACCTATAACGAGAGATGCGAAGGAGGGAACGTTCCCGTTCGTGCTCGGAGAACGTTCGCGAACGTTCGCGAACGTTCCCTACCCATGTTTCCTCGTAGTTATATATTAATATGGCGGGCGGCACGCTTATTGTAGGTGGGTAATCTATGCATTCTGTTATGGGTTGTTGTGAATTATGCTCGCCGCTACGACTACGAGTGCTATACGATCACAGAAAATAGTATATTTTCTGTGCAATACGATCGTCGAACCTTGTACTTGAATTGTAAGATATAATAAATTCTATATATCTTCTATACCATTGAGTACGATCGTCGAACTTCGTACTTGAATAGTAGGATATAATAAATTCTATCTTCTTGAGTACGATCGTCGAGCATTTTTTTTTTGTAAGATCCGTTCGTCCGTATTGTCAAAGGCAAGACGGAGACACAAGCACACTGCGAACTAAGTAAAAGGGCAAGCTTGCAGATCCCGCCATCATCAATCTTTGAGCATTTTCAGCATTTTGAGCACTTTGTGAATATTCTTGATCATTTTAGGAACGTGCTCGAGAATTTTCAGGAAAATTAGAATTTTCAGAAAAAAAACATTTCATTGCTTTTTTCTTAACCTCTGAAAGGAGCTGATCATTTTGCTATAATGAAACACCTATCTATGTCGTTTATTTTCGTTTATTCTCGTCCGTGCTCGTTCGTTCTTGCTGAAAATGCTCGCAATATAAATGCTCGAGCATTTTTCATTTCTACCTATAACCGTGTCAGATATCAAAACATTGTGTCAAAACTAGGTTACTACTCAGGGCATTTTCCGTCTCACGTATTTTATAATACACATAGAGCTTTGACTCCTTTCTGGGATTCTTTATTCAAAAATGAACACCTACATACCTACCTGATTAATTATTAAGATGTGCATCAAAATTTTTTTAAGTTTTATATTAGTAAAGTATACCAGATAAATCTTCAAGTTCTCTGCATATAACCTCTGCCAAATGATTGCGAAAAATGCCAGTCAGGCAATATAAATATGGCAATAACGCAAGGGGCGGACAGGACGGTAACGATACTTTTTGTGGGGGCATTACTCAGCCCGAAGCACCGCCCAATAATATTGTGTATTCGGCCGACGTTAAGCGGCCCTATTTGTTATTTAAAGGATTCGCCCCCGGAATTTTTTACGCGATATATCAGTTTCCGCCCCCCCCCCCCCCGCGGGCGACAAAAACAACCGCCCCGCCCCCGCATACATTTATCCACGGGCGTAGCCAGGATTTAGTTTTGGGGGGGGTTTAGTTTGAGAAGTAAATAAAACAACAAAAATATACTTACATGAAATTTAATATCTATATATTCATCCGAAAAACTACGACATATTTATAAAGTTCTTAACTTTAAATGAAATGGATAAATTAATTTCGTTCCTCTGCGCTAAATCTAAAACCATTAAAGAAGAAATCTTCGGCTTTTTCTTTTAAATATATCCACTACTTCATCTGCATGAATTTCTGTCCCATAGTGAATGTTCATTAGAGCCAAACCATTAAGTCTGTTTTCACTTGTAGTGTTTCGTAAATAGTTTTTCAGTCTCCTTAGGCTCGAGAAAGACCTTTCTGGGGTAGCAGTGGATACAGGAATGGTAGCCAAGATTTGTAGTAATGTGTAAATATTAGGATAAAGGTTTTTATCGCACATATCTAGGCATTCCAAACTAGATTTCGGGGTAGGCAGTCTTCTTATCAGCATGCAAGGTAGCTGAAGCTTTGATAGCTAAATCCAAATTTGTTTCTTTATTAGAAACCCCTTGACCTTGACTACACCACTTTTTCCAGTAGTCCATACCTTTAGGTTTATCACCCTTCCTTTTTTCCCCCTCCATTTTTCGACAGTAATAATGATTCACGTATCTATCCTTAACAAGGTCATCGAATAACAGCGCACTAAAATTACTCACTTACACGGTACACTTAATTCTCTTCACTATTCGTTCACCACTTTTCACTTTTATTCGCTTCGAGTTCGCATGGAACAATACTGCCGTAAGCGCGGTCACGCGCCGCGGCGCCGCTTATATAGCAGCCCAGTAGCCGTCCAGAAACTTCCACGAACTTCCACAAAGTTCCGCTCATTTCGACCTAGGGGCGTGGCGAATAATCGAGAAACAACGCAAAGTGTCCCTACAATACAAAATAGTTCGGCTGCAACTGCGTCTGCCTCTCGTCAAAAGATGGCGCTAGGCGCTACTATTACTACATATATTCAAACGTAATAATTATTTAACTCTTCACTCCTCGTATTTTTTCGGTATAATATTAGGTAATATTTTGCTTATTTCGGGGGGGGGGGGTTTGAACCCCCGAAACCCCCCCCCCCCCCTTGGCTACGCCCGTGCATTTATCCGACGGCAAAAAGCCGCGCCATATAAATTGAACGGGGGCCCCCCGATAAAAAAAAACAGAAGTATAAATAGGAGGATCAGCGCCGGGCGGAAGGGCGGTCTATAGAGTGAATAATAAGGCCCAGACAGAAGTTGGAACTTCGCTAAGGAGCGGGGAATTTTTTTGCGGACCGCCGGGGACGCTTATAATGGTTGGCGGAGACGGCGTCATGCCTCATCGTCTAGGGCAAACAAGGCCCCCAAAAATCGATGGGGTCGGAGGGGGATTTTCGCAACAGTTTTTAGGCGGCGAAAATATTCACGGACACATCTTTCAATCGGAGAATAAACAGACGGAGAGGCGTGCGACGGAAATTGAATCGAGGATGTGGGCCAAATAGGAAAGAGTAGAAGCTATTTCAAGGGGGGTTAGTAGTGTCAAAATAGATTTTATCCGCCAGGCCAAAGGATGTGTGAATGTGAGGTATAGGTACTTTTGTTTGTTTGTTACTTAGATTGTGAATTTTATTTTATAATTCAATTTCTTTAATTATTTTTATTCCAGTATAGATATTCCAATTTTATTATTCTATTTAAGTAAATTTTGATGTTGCCAGTTATTTTTGCTTAAAATGATGTTAAATGTTGTGCTCAAAAGCAATCACGTTATTGTCTTCATATATGTCAAATATTAAATTTTGAGAAATTTTTGTCTGAAAATGGCATTATTTCTCGAAATTTAGAAGTGCCGCTCTACTAGATTTCAATCCTCTAAAAATACTTTTATTTTTTTATTTTTTTCTAAACACATCTTCATTCATAGATATGAACTATGGTTTCCATTAAAAAAATATATAACTGGTTCATATCTCAAAAACTATTAACGCTACCAAAAAACTAATTATTCCATTCGATTCTACTCCAAAAATCTATAAAAATAGTTGATTAAATTTGTCGATATATATAAGTTGTAGCCAGGAGAGAGGTTTCCAAAAAATAGAAAATTTCAGTCCTGCCCAATGCGCGGAAACTATAAAACTTATCTAAAATCTGATTGGTCCACCAAATTCCTTTCAAAAAAGTAGTACAGTGACGTGAAAACCGCAACCCTCTAGCTTTAATAATAACCGAGATTTTTGAGAAAAACACCCAAAATGGGACACCCTGTATAGTTCCTTTTGATTCAATTAACCTTTGAAAATAAAAAAATATTACGCATTAAAAAAGGTTCCAATTTAATTCGGCCCACAGTGTATAGTCCGTTAAAGTTGAGCTCCGCTTATTAGGGTCGCAAAAAAAATTACAAACAGGATGATTTTTTCAGGGTTGCTTGAGGACTGCCTCCTGAGTCTCCAACCAAAGATCACACTCGAACTCCTGGTAAAAATTGCGCTATAGTGTGGTTTCCTAAACAATAGGGGTGGTTTCCTAAACATTTTTTAAAGCAAAATGACTTTTTTTCGTATCTCTAATACATAACGAGTTACAGCGCATTATTTATAAGACAAAAATTCCGCTCGCTGGAGGGGCCAAAAAATGACTTTAATAAAAGTTTTACAGGTTGGACTTCTGGTCTACTTTTTCTTATGATTTTTTTTGTGTCCCTTAATGATTTACAGGGCATTTTATTTTTTTTTTCAAAACATTATGAAATAAAAATTAAAATAGTTTTGCAATAAATTCTGGCAAGGCCATAGTATTCCAAACAGAATCAATGAAGCGGCAAAGAAAGCAATGTCATATTGTAGGTAGGTATGCTGTCAGGAGAAGTTAAATGTTCTGATTTTAACGGAACGTGAAGTGATGAACAGTGCATAAAATCTCTTTACGACCCCACAATTTTTTACGCAGTATAGTGCCATAAAGTCTTACTTTACGCACGGCCAGCAGTGCATAAAATGCCATTTTACGCACTATTGTGGAAAATAACCGTTTACAGGCTACCGTATTTTGTATAAGGACCAAAAGTAATTATTTTAAATTTTACTATTACATCCAGTTTAAGCCCAGTAAATAAATATTTTTAGAAATTGTTATTTTTCTATAGATTAAAATGTCATTAAGTAGCCCTTTTCAACGATATGTAACGGTATGCTTATCTTTTGCCATTTTTGAGATATTCGCATATTTTTTTCTGGCTGGCATTGAATAAGGAAGCATCTCTTACAATTAAATGCACAAGTTCATATTATAGCTGTTGTGTGCATTTAATCTATTAAAGAGCAAATATGAAGGCATGACGTACTGGATACGAATATGTTCAATTATTATGTCAACCGACGGCCAAACATAGTCGAATATCTCGAAAACGGCAAGAGATAACCCCACCATATTAAATATCATTAAAAAGGTAATTTTAAGGGCTATTTAATAACACTTTAATACACAGAAAAATAACAATTTCGAAAAATATTTATTTACTTCCCTGCATGTCAATTCTGAAGCTAGATTCAGATTCCCCGGAAAAAACTGTATCACTCCGATTTTTAGTTGGTCTCTTTATCTCAAAACTTAGGAAGCAACCGACCTTTATTTGAGACACCCTAATAAACACTTCATCAACAAATTTAATGTCTGTAAACTGGCAGCCACGTAAGCATTTTTCAATCAAAAGGGCGTTAAAAATAGCTTTGAAATTCAACCTGTATCCTGTATAATGTCTTCCAAACTACAAACGAGAATTTCACTTCTTTTCAATCAAAACACGTAACGATACCATTTAACAACCGGCTCTATAATGCATGACAAAGCGGCATAAATAAGCTACGTAACTAACCGAATCATTATCCCTATATAATGAGAAATTGTAATTTATTTTTAATTTCTTTGATTTTATTCTCGTTTCCCTTTCTCATATTACTTATTCCAATCAGTTAACGGAATAACTAGAATTCAAAGGTATACTGCTTCGATACGATTTTTTATAATTATACTAATAGGCGCTGCAATTACAACGTTTAATCTGGGCTGGGGTGTGGAAAAAGGTCGTTTTTATGGAAACCCCCTTGCAGATTCGGTAGATAAGAGCCTAATGGTTTTGTTTTTGCGCCTTCATGTCGGCCCCGAATTAGGGACTTACTTAAATCCGTCAACGGACCTGGAAAAAAGTCGAGAAATGTTGGAAACATTCCTTTTGAAGGTGAGGGAATGATTAATGAACATTCTAACAAAGTAAAATATCAAATTCGATGCCGACGAAAAAAAGGAAACACGACTAAGTGTTCTTAATACTTTAATGGAAGCTCTTTAATGAACAAAAATCAATACAGAACTTACAACAATATTTCTAAGTCGAATGTACTTTCTGGCGCGGCGTAAAAAGAAATTAATCGCGCGAGCAGTTGGAAAATATACAAAGGTCTCATTTTTCACGTTGGCCGTTTTGGACTAAGCGTGGTTTTAACTTGTCAAACTTTCCATATTGAACTTTGAATGCTTTGCAGCGCCCCGAAATATTTCTCGCGTTCTAACAATTTTCTCTTGCTTATAACTTACCCCGCTCTATAAACTAAGAAAGTAGCGAGCAAAGACGTCCAAAGTCGATGGGAAGAATGATCAAAAAAACATTTTTCGCCCTGAAAATCACGTCCTTTCCATATTTTATAGGTACCTAATTATGTATATGTATATTATTATGGTAACGTGAATTTTTAATTGCATTTTTTGAAGGGGGAGGCACTCAGAAATCTATTGCTTCTAATTTTTTAATATCCCGATTTAAAAAAAATATACAGTGTCCTCCAAAAAGTTCGCACCATAGGGGAAAAATTTTTAATTAACATTTTATTTTCAAATTTAATTTTGGGGTTATCTTTTGCTTTAAAAAAGATGAAAAATGGCCCACTCAAACGTGGTCATGTGACTTTCGTTATCTGTCAAAAATGACATTTAAAAAAATATATCGCCAAAAATGGGTTTATTTGTTAAAATATCAAAAAGTTTTACTTGAAAAAGTTGTTTGTTTTTCAATTTTACGTAAGTATGCCAAATTTTAACGCTCTACTAAAATATTTAGTTTTTTGTCAATTTTTAATATTTATGAAATTTCTGAAAATTTTAAAAACGTAAAACTTTTTTATATCAATAGCTTTATCATTCTATTAATTTTTATTACTAATTTCCGATAAGAATAGGTATTTTTCAAAAGAAAATTATATTTACGCTTTAAAATTCTGTTGTTTGTTGCAAAGTTGATATACCGTCTAGCATTTGGGGTACAAATTTAGTTACCTACATTACGTTTCCCAGTTCTAAATTGATGCCAAAATAATAATAAATTAAAATATCATCAAACTATTTTACGTAGCTAAGCAAAATTCTTGACTTTTATGGAACAACTAATTATTACAGTTTGATAACTGTCAAATAAAACCAACTGTCAAATAAAAACAATTGCTTCTATTCTCTCCATGGCCTACTCATCAATATCGATTAATGCGAAATTAAACTTAAAGGTAATAATTATTTGTTCCATAAAAGTCAAGAATTTTGCTTAGATACGTAAAATAGTTTGATGATATTTTAATTTATTATTATTTTAGCATCAATTTAGAACTGGGAAACGTAATGTAACTAAATTTATACCCCAAATGCTAGACGGTATATACATCAACTTTGCAACAAACATAACAGAATTTTAAAGCGTAAATATTATTTTCTTTTGAAAAATACCTATTCTTATCGGTAATTATTAGTAATAAGAAATTAATAGAATGATAAGGCTAGTGATATAAAATAGTTTTTACGAAGTTTCGAGTTTTTAAAATTTTCAAAAATATCATAAATATCTATTAAAAATTGGCAAAAAACTAAATATTTTAGTAAAGCGTTCAAATTTGGTACACTTGCGTAAAATTGAAAAAGAAACAACTTTTTCAAGTAAAACTTTTTGATATATTAACAAATAAACCCATTTTTGGCGATATATTTTTTTAAATGTCATTTTTGACACATAACGAAAGTCACATGACCACGTTTGAGTGGGTCATTTTTCATCTTTTTGAAAGCAAAAGGTATCTCCAAAATTAAATTTCACAATTAAACGTTAATTAAAAATTTCCTCCCTATGGTGCGAACTTTTTGGAGGACACTGTATAACACTGAATTTCCTTTATATAACCAATGTGGTTTATATGCCTCGGCCTTGCAGGCCTCGAATCCTACATTCGTTAAGAAACTTGAACTTCGGTGCCTGGGCACACAAATGAATTTATATAATATTTATAGTTATTCTCTTCTCCGGCAAAAACAAAATCTGGGCCCGCGGTTTCAGTAAAATGCCATTAATTTAAAAGCATATTTATATTGTGTTCTTAAATTGCAGTTGGAACGGCAGTACGGGAGCCGCGCTGGGAGAATATAGCTTGCCGAGCAATAACGCTAAGAACGCCGGTATTTTTCATTTACCTGCCATGCCGGCCGCCTAGTTTTAGTTTTTCTTCTTATATCCGATATAGCAGATAGCATTTTTCCGGATCTGTTCTCTGGCACATACGTTGGCTTAAGATTGTAAATCGTGTACCGTACAATCGAGGTTAGATTTTCCACATAATAATAGGTACAAATCGAACAGTTGCATTAATTTGTGCAGTTACTAGAATACGTTCGGCGTTCGGGCACAGTTGTTGCATACGTGGCAGTCCCCCCACCACTTAGATTCATGCGCGGCAACCCCCATCCAAATTTACAAAGTGCTGCGGTACAAATCTTTTTTTTCCGCTCAAAGGCAGTGCAAGGTATACTAAGTAAAATTTATAAGCTGTGTATTGTTTTCTAAAATTTATTTGTGGCGTAAACAGATCCATTGAACTGTAACTGGGTTTTTCACCACCAAACTGGTTAAAAGACAACTTTTTCAAGTTGCCTGGAAAATTAATAAATTCTTAACAGTAAATTAACTAAACTTTGAACTTTTAACTCAAAAAATATCTTCAACAAATTTGTTTCCTGAGCTTTCGAACAATAAATCTTCCTCCTTTCTCAAAGATCATGTCACGTCAAAGTGAAATGACAGATTAATAAATTTCAGGTTAAAATGTCATGCGACAACAGAAACAATAGCCTAGTCACCTGCCTGATATTGTACCCTGTGTTCTATCTAATTATCTATACTAACTTCTCTTTGAATCAGTGGCAATAATATTTTACTGAATTTCACTGAACAATCAGCAACACAGTTGTCTGTATTTCCTAGAATAAATGCTGATTCTTTAATTTTTCGTCTATTTCCTACTTCTTCTTTGAGAATTGGTTTGGACCTATCCCACAAAATCCTATGATGGTTATTAAAAGAGTGTTCACATATTTTCTACTTCGAAATTTGGTTTTGTGGTTTGGTGGCGAAAAACCCAATTAAAATTCAATGGATCTGTGTATTGTTGATAGATATATCTAAAAAATGTGAAATTACATCAAAATAATCATTTTTAAAAATTATCAGACAAATTAAATTAAATTTTCTTTCCTACATAGCATCTAAAATCTAAACATAAGCTAATTATTAATATTATAAATTTGGGCATATTTTATTTCCTTGGCGGGAGTTGGACGTTGGCGTTTTAGCCGTCAGTTATCGCCACAGTCATGATACCGCGATCCCGTGGACAGTGCGTGATAAGCATGGATCTTTAATAGGATATAAGGGGACCCAGCATGCCACAGTCTATACATAGGAAAAGTTAAGCCTTGAGGGGAAGTTTGTTTTCTGTAGGTATACTCCAAGGAGACCACATAAGTGGGCTGGTACAAGGTTATGTTATATGTCAGTGTCCAACTGCCATCAGATTTTATGTGACATGCCAGTGCCATAGATTCTAAAGAAGGCAAAATATTTCCCATCATAATTCACAATTTTTAAGTTTTCTAACTTCCAGATAGTCAATTAAAGGTAATGCGGCCGGCTGCAGTAGTCCCAATAATTGCAACCAGATTTTTCTTGTCTCACCTTTAGTAATCCTACAATTCCCATTACGTGGGCATTACGTATGAGCATTGAGTAAAGGAATAATTATTCCTTTACTCAATGGTATAAGTAAATATAAATATTATTTCGTAAATTTTAAATTATTAGGCAGGTAGCTTCAGTCAGGTTTTTTTTAAACAGTTTTTATCTACAACTATAAGTTTATTTTACGTTTGTGAGGTACCTTGGGGGAGAAATAAAATTACAAAAATTTTATAATGAGCACCGAGAAAAACTACATGATTAGAACTAAGTACAAGACCTAATCTTATTAGTCCATCCCGAAATCTGTGAAAGTTCTTTGGGTAGATACATTCAACAAGGGAAGAAAGTTCAAGTACGTACCTATTATACCTACATAATATTACAAATGGTTTGAGGAACCTGGTAACAAGGTGCAATAGCGGCAAATTCTCAAATAAGCAAAATCGGCACTGACTTACCATACTTATATTACTTAAATTCCTGGAAATAATTGCAGGAAACCAAATTAAAATATAAAACAAATTGGACTGATTTGACAATTGCCATATTCTGTGTTTGTTGACAGAACATTGTCAAGTATAATTTTTAGAAATCATGGAAACCATTGTTAATTTTTACTAACAGTCAAAGTACCTGTTATATTCATAGATTCTATAATAAAATGGCATACTTGGCATCATTGAGACCATTAGAATGAGGAAAGAAACGGCCTCACTTTGGAAACTATAATGCTGGGTCCCCTTACTTTAAAGGGTCCCTGGCATGGATAGTTAAAGTTCCAGTTGTGGTAGTGGTGACGCTTCCATAAGTGGAGATATACTGCAGATGTAAATTCTGTAATATTATAAAAAAAAACATTTTCGGTTTAAATACAAACATTAAAATTAAAGCGTTAGGAAGACCAACAGCGGTTTTGATACTAACTGAAACTTGCACCAAAAACAAGGAATAAGGTGAGTACTACAAATAAGTAGACAAAAAAATTTAAGAATCTCATTCTTTATAACATATTTTCCTTACCTTAAAATCCTCGAAAAGGCCGTAATTTATTCGATTTAATATACAGCGTGCTCATAAATTTAAAAAGAATTAAAAAGTATGAAGAGTAAAATAGGTACCGAAAATCTTAACGCTATGTGCAATATCGATTAGAAAAGTTGTATGGAATTAAATTTTGTGCTAAAATTAATGCGCTTTGAACACTTTCATTGTTTTTACCGAGGTTTTCACACTCTCTATATTAATTCGAATAGATAATTACCTTTTCGGGGCAAGGAATTTTTTATATATATTTTTTTATTTTTTCCCGAAAATTGAAATTTTATGTCTACCTGAACTGGGGATACTCTTTGGTATTTAGTTAAAGAAATATTTTACGGAAAGATGGATGCATTGGAAAATATGCGAAAAATTGTTTCCATTGGAAAAATATGCAAAAAATATATAAAAACAGGCTATTTATTTGCCTATGCTCTAGAAGAAACTGTTATAAACTGACGCCTATTATGGTGGCCCCGCCCCCTGCCAACTCAGGAACTATTACGCAAGTTCCCCCACTATTTGACAGCACTAGGCGCTCATCTAGCCCTTCGTCTTTAATGCTTGCACACAACTTTAAATGTTAGCCTGAAACTATTAATAAGTGTTTTCTTAGAGAAACGCAGGTAAACAAGTCTCAATATCTAGGGCCGCGGTATCGTGCTCCACGGTAAGCCCCATCCGATGTCGTAAGTTGGTGTTAAAATTTCCCGGGACGTCGCTAATGCAACAATAATCCCGAGTAAATATGGTAATATTCAAAACGTGAGGTGATTAAGATACAACAACTACGGGGTGGGTCGTCCCCAAGTTTTAATCTGGCGTTTTAACTTACCCGGAGAGGCCGGGGCTTATACGGCGCCGGCCGGGAATATAACGCCTCAGACGGGCGGCCGTTTTTTCGGGCGAAATTGATTAGGAAAATGTTTGACTTTGCCGGCGAAAGTTACGCGGCTTGCCGTTAAAAGCATTGGAAATGGTTGTGGGGAAAATGGATAAATCGGCGTTAACTTTCTGGAAATTTAAAGGCCACGTTCATAAGTTGTTAAAAGTTGCGATGAGCCGCAAATATCTCGGATTAAAGGCGGAATGCGCACGCCCTAGTGAAAATGTCGACGAAAAAAACGCAAAGTTATCGGAATCCCTTAGATCCTATTATTTGCATTATTTGTTCTGCGGCAATATACAGGTCACAGTCTAACACCCGATAGTACAGAACGTTGCCAGTGAAACACATCGTTTTATCTTAAAATTGCACTTTATAGCTTATATTGTGATGTTGTAAAGGCCATTGTGACAACACGAGATAAATTCCAAAATTACACATACTTACTGTTGATTTAACTTTCAGTAAATCAAAAGTAAAATATTAATTTCTGTTTTGGGTTTGACTTTGAAGGTCATTTGCACCAAAACGATTACAACGAAATTCTACGCCTCGAGACGAACAAGATATAGAGGAAAGTCGCCTAATTTCGGATGGTTTCCTAATTTCGGATAGTGGTTTATCTAAGATGCCCTCTGTTGTTTTAAATTGAAACCTCACCCTATACAATGCAAAAAGTCAAATTAAGCCCACTATGCAATATTGTGGTGGTACAATCTCTCTCCAATAGAATAGAATAATCGTTCCAGAATTTTGTGTTTGCGTCCTAGGTAAGTTAATATATTAATTAAGCCGGTATTCTAGTCACAATTAAACAGATTTCAAAAATAAGAGTACTGCATTACTCTAACTGAAAAAGTGAAAAAGTGCCTAATTTCGGATAGCCTGAAGTTCCTAATTTCGGATACCAGAAACCCAAAATTCTGGCTTAATATAGGTAATATGCTGGTTGCGAGTAAATTGTTTATTTTCAGAAAAGTGACAGATCCATTAAACTATGGCTATTATAATGAGGTCAGAGGAAAACAAATGGGATACCTACCTATCCTAATGTCTCCAATTTTGTTTCGGTCCCGAAACATTGGAAATTACATCAAATAAGCTAATAAAGAAGCTAGAAAAAACGTATGTGTGCGCCTTTTGTTTAAATATATAGGTAGTTTTTACACTTGTAGAAAGTAGTCTCTTAATTTCGGATACAGGAACCTTTTTTCAGTTGCACCAAAATGTACCGAATTTATATACCGTCGTTTTCTTGAAAAAAAAAGACAAATGAAGTAAAATTCTTTTGACAATAAATTTTGTTTCATTATAACACGTTGCATATGCTTATATGAAAAAATAAATAAAAAAACACTTCTCTATAATAAATATTAGTAAATTTAAAGTAGTATCCGAAATTCGGCGACTTTCCCTTACGGTGAAATCAGTCCCTTGTAAAATTCCCTGCATGCCTGGCGAATATTTTCCCGATATTTTAGGCGAGTCAACCCCGCTTGTTAAATTTGACGATTTCGCAAAATAAATCGAATCGGCCTGAAAAAGGCCTATCCCACGCAGTTTGACCGGTGGCGGTAGAGTAGGGAAATAGCTTCGAAATTGAACTTGGGAATCTCTAAATGCCTGGTCAGTTAACTTTTTTGAAACACTCATATAAAGGTCAATTTTTAGGAAGGTTAGAATGACTCAAATATGGGGTTTTTCCACGTAGTTCAACGCGTATAATATGTTGAAAATAAAGCTTGAATTCAGTTTTGTCCAGTCTAAATTCCAACTTCTATGTAACAGCAAAAATATATTTAACTAATTACTATCTCTTGATCTTGATGATGGCTTCATAATATATGTGCACCTCCTCATTTTTTCTGTCCATAAAAAATGCATTATATAAAGAGAACAGAAAGATATTCTCCAAAAAAGAGATGTGATCATGACTTGTGTTTTGTTGATTTTTTATAGTAAATAGAGAATAAACTGGCAAGTGTGACGCATCATACTAAAAGAGACAGTTTGCTTTATAAAAAAATGACCAAATATTTGTAAAAAATAATTGTTTTTAATATTCCATATACTTATCAAACTTAATTAATATCATGTTTCCATTCGGACAGTTCATAATTTCCATAGGTGGCCATGAACCACAATTTTTTCGATAGCAAAAGACAGCCGTCCATAACAGCTATGAATGCCACCTATAGACATCGTCGATTTTTAGCAAAACTTAGCAGATATAATTTGAGTGGGCCACTTAAAATTGACACACTGTATATACATAAAGGCTACAGCCAATTGCCCTGCGGTGAGAAAAGTATGCCCATATGGGCAGAACTAGCGCCGAAGGAAGCATATACAGGGTGTTCCAGGCTCTATAACGGCCGGGAAAATTTTTTCTTGGAAAAACGCAAAAATAGGTCAATTTTGTTTGGCAGGGGGACATCTTTTGGCATAAAATTGATAGATCTATCTGCAAGGGGTTCATGTCGCACACCTTTGGAAACGTCTCTCAATTCTCTATACACCTGCATCAGATTTTCAAAAATCGATCGACTTTTCAAAAAGATACAGCGTGAAAGTGCAAAACATTAATTTTCAATTATTGCCTGGTATTGTTAAACAATAGAAGATCTGCGTCTCCGTATTATAAACGAATGTCGACAAATCACCCCTGAAATGTTGCACAATGTTCGGCAGCGTTTGAACAAAATCTTTATTATTGCATGGAAGTGAATGGGCAACATTTTGAGCATTTATTACAATAAAGTTTCAATTTCCTCCCGTTTATCAAAATAATGTTGCTGAACATGCTTTCTATAACTTACAGCCCCCGACCACCACTTTCGGCTTAATTGTTTAACAATACCGGGCAATAATTGAAAATGAATGTTTTGCATTTTACTCTGTGTATCTTTTTGAAAAGTCGATCGATTTTCGAAAATCTGATGCAGGTGTATAGAGAATTGAGAGACGTTTCCAAAGGTGTGCGACATGAACCCCCTTCCCATTTAAATTTTTTGAAGGGGATCAACCCCTGCTCAGGGGGTTGCAGATAGATCTATCAATTTTATGCCAAAAGATGCCCCCCTGCCAAACAAAATTGACCTATTTTTGCGTTTTTCCAAGAAAAAATTTTCCTGGCCGTTACAGAGCCTGTTACGTTTCCGCTGGAACACCCTGTATATACATGTGGAAAGATTACCTACTTTTTGTCAAAGTAAATAAATTGTTATTTTACTTATACTTTCATGTATGGAAGTAATAATTGATAGAAAAATGTAATATGATATTGTGCTTGGCTATGTATTGTACACCCCAATGACGAGATTCTACGTCATTGGTACACTCTGACCCTGACTCATGATCTCGAAAATACTACCAAATTTTCAAAACTATAAATTTGAGGCGCACGCCTGAGGATAATCATTCCTTCTCTCAATGTTGCGTGGTTCTAATAATAATTGCGAATAGGCAAGCGCGCTGCATCGCGTTTTCACCGCCAGCCAATAGCAACAAAGCGTACCTACCCCCCGCTTCCTCACAGTCTTTCGGTGCGAGTACTTTACACTTTACCGCACGTGGCAGCGTGTTCCGTCCTTGCCTCGGACACCGGCCGTTGTTTTTTCGCGGCATCTAGTAAAACTACACGTCGAATCGAACACATTGAATCCCCTCGGAAGTTCCCGCTTTTTTATTGCGCCTGTCCGACTTCCGGCGACGTTTCCCGCCAGCCCGGCGGCATTTGAATAGATACCGGCGCGCACGCGGCCGGGAAGCGGTAAATTCCGCCAGGCGCTATCATTAAACAATTACCGCCGTCAGGGGGTAATTCATTCCGACGTTTGGGGGGGGGGGGCGGCGCGGATTTACGGGGCCCGGGCACGTTCCGCGCCTCCGGCCGACGGCCGATTCGACTTGACGCGCGCGAAAGTTATCGGCGGCGCGGGGAACGGATTCCTTGATTTCCGGCTATATCGCACGGCACGGAGGAGTTTCTCGGCGCCGTCGAGCCCTCGGCAGGTAGCTGGCGGTTGTTTAGTCTTAGGGTGCGGTCCGAAATTAACCAAAATTATGGTGTGGTGTTACATAGTGTTTCGTGCACTGGGAACTTGAAACGCTGCACCCGGAAGAGGCCCAGAAGTAAAGAGGTGTCTGATTTCTTCTGGTAACCAAGCCGGCAAGTCTGGTTACCAGTAGGTTAAGAATATCTACCAGGAGATTTTCTGATTTTTTTTCTGTCCACCAAGCCGGCTTTTGCTACGAATGGAAACCTACTTTTGCGTGTTACAAAGTTGCAGGCGCGGCTCGCAAGGTATTGTAGAGGTGGGTTAAATCGTGGATAGTGCTACAGGCACTGGCCCGCACTAAAGAATTGACAAGTAGTGTACCTAGTATCGAAATGCCTTTCGTTAATTTTACGAATTATAATCCCAAAGCTGACAGTAACAAGACTCTGCAGCAGGAGTGGTATTTTCTTAGCATTGGGATTATAATGAGTACCTAATAATATATTAACGAAAGATATTAGGGTATCTATTCTTAGGCAAACCACGAGTTGTAATTAAAAAGAGAATTTAACAACAAACTGCAAATAGTTTAATAATTATTCAGTGTCAATCCGACTTCTTAGGAATAAATTAACTACAACAATTATAAATATTTCCCCTCTTCGAAAATGTAATTTAAAAATAAAAATAAAAAAAGCAACCACAACCGGGATTTGAACCCAGGACCCCTCGCACGCAAAGAGAAAATCATGCCCCTGCCCATTGAGGTCAAATGAATGTTTTACTTAGATAACTAGCCGTATATAAATTTAATTACCATGCTTAAAAGTTAGTCAATTTGACAGCTGTCATTTAGGTTGAGCTTTCGCTTCTGAATATGTTTTTTGTGTTAATAGATATTTAACGCTCAATGTATTAACTGAAAACATATTTTCTAGTCATATATTAAATTTGATAATGTGAATAAGTTATCGGGTTATCAGTTTTAGCTGCCACAATATTGGTTTGGCGTAACTAGGACGAGGACGTAACTAAGAGAGTAGGATTTCGGCGATTATTTCCCTCATACTGCTTGCATCCAATAAGGCAGCTCCTTCCATAAAAATCCAACCAATGATATGCCTCTGCTAGCAATAATTTGCACTAGTGCAATTACCGGTAATTGCACTTGTGCAAATTACCACTTCGTTGCTTAGCAACCGCGAATCTGTTGGATACAAACACGTACCTACTTCTTAAAGTTTGTGTGTTTCGCACTGTTCTAAATTATGCAGCTTATAAATTATGTTGTATTATTAAGCATTATATCAATGAATTTATATAACTTTTACATTGCTAAATTCTTGTTATTTAGACCTCCGCCTCCATTTAAATTTATGACACATTCAGAAAATAAACCAACGTCGACATGTAGGTATAATCGCATTTGCCTTGGATACCCAAGCGGATACTCGAACGCTAGAGTAAGATCGGGTAATATGGAATACCATTTATATTTCTTTAGAAAAGACATATTTATTAACAAAATAATTTATTCATTTTTGAGTATATTATGCTCATGTCTATTGCTTATATATTGCAATAAGTAGTTTTGATCAGTAATGTCGTAAAATAGGTAAAATTTTCAACTTAAGAAAATGGCACATTTTTCAAGTAAATCAAAAGCGGGGGGTAATATGGAATAGTGGTATCGGATCTAAAAAAATCAAAAATATTCCCAAAACTACTGCACATTTATTTTATTTTCTAAAAATATATTAGATAATCTATTGAAAAATCACAAATATATTATTTTTTAGTAACTAATATTTAAGTCGGGTTAAATGGAATATAGGCTTGGCCATATTCCATATTACCCTCCCGATGCACCTTAGGAAAAACCAGTTGTCAACAATTAAGGGAAAGCATATTGTTGCTGCTTTAACATTAGTTACATCAACTCATGTCACTTGCCACTTACCTTGTTGTTAAAAGTTATTATTTTGATGAAAATACCCGTGTTTCACATTCAGATCCGACACTGTTCGAAAACTTTGATAACCTCAAAAACAAAATAACTGATGTCGCGCAGTATAGAAGCGCGCAGGGCCAAAGTCTTTGATATGAGTGGAACAACAGTGTACTAAGAAATGTAAATTTGGATACTTAACATTAGATGGCGCGATGGTTTCTAAAATTTGGGTGTATTCCATATTACCCGACTATTCCATATTCCCCGATTTTACTCTACAGTCGAAGCTGTCAATAAACTCGTTCAAAATGAGTCGTTTTGGAAATGTAAACATAGAAAAAATTAATACAGAAATTATTAAATCGTATTCGTGAAATAATCTCGACAAATACCACTATTGCCGGAAATTTTTCTAGATAATTTTATTTTCAAGCCCTATTTTGCCCATTAGCAAAACAACTCGTACAAATTGGGCTTTTATTTTCAGAGATAAAAGACCAATTTATACTCGTGATCTTTCTAGGCAAAGAGTGCTTTCGAAAAAATTATCGATAAAATACCACTAGTGGTATTATTGTATGTAATATCAGTGGTGGAAATTTTATCAATAATTTTTTCGAAAGTGCTATTTTGACTAGAAAGATCACGAGTATAAATTGGTCTTTGATGTTTTGATAAAATCCCGAGAGCGAAGCTCGAGGGATTTATATCTCTGAAAATAAAAGCCCAATTTGTGCGAGTGGTTTTTCTAATGGGCAAAATAGCGCTTGAGAATAAAATAATTTAGAAAAATTTCCGGCACGAGTAGTATTTGTCGAGATTATTTCACGAATACGATTTAATAATTTCTGTATTAATTTCTATATTTGCATTTCCAAAACGACTCATTTTGAAAGAGTTTATTGACAGCTTCCACGATACACTTACTTACCCACCGTATGTCATTGCGCATCTTGTGACGTCAGTCGCGAATCAGAATTTAAATTGCTCCATATGTTTTACACAGCAATAGATACTTTTTTATGGGTTTTTGCTTATTTTAAACGCTTCCTTTTAAATAAATGTTGTTAAAAATTATGTAGATTATATTACTAGATAAATGAATGAATATTCTATTGATAAAAAACACACTTAATTTGATAATTATAACTTTTCAAATAATTTGTTTTCTTTGCGTTTTAGCTAATCGTATGCGTGCAAATAAAATTAATGTATATTTTGTTAAATTAACAGGATTTTTCTTTTAAAAGACCGTATATTGGTAGACAATAAAAAAATATCATATATAGATATGTAAATAATATACATCTATTGTTAGTAAGGTAATCCTGAACTAAGTTTTGGCTTCTATCGACACAAAATCTCCATCGAAAAAAGTATTTTACAGACTACTTGTTATAAGCAAAGATATTGATAAATAAAATTCAAAGCCTTGCCAAAAATATAACTTTTTCCTTCCAGTGTTTATGTCGGTTTATGTAAATTAAAGCCTTATTTACCAATTAATGCACACAAGCCTCGACACAACACAGCCTGCACAACTAATGCTTAGTTTATAGTTAAACAACAAACAAAACAACATAATAAATAGTGAGTAAAATAGGGATCAAATAATGATTCCCTTTTACCATAACAAGGCTAATTTTTTATTGCACATTCTATTTTAATTGCTGTATATAAACCAGGCATAAACTCTGTTGAGTCCCCTATTTTTAATGCTCTGATATATAAATAATCTGTTTTCTTACCAGATTATTGTCCTTGGGAAATCTATAATACTTAATTTCCGTTCCCTTACTGTTTCTATTATTATTTGGACATACGCTGACTGCACATCCCGGCATTTTTGGCCTATTTCAAAGCAACTGTCGAGCTGGACTGACGATCAGTCAGTTGTTTACCTTTTTACACATTAAACTATAAACTATAAAAAAATCGTAAAACACAACCGCATACCATGCATTATTTAGAATTCGTGATTCGCAACTGACGTAGATGCGCAAAGTTGCCTTGTTTTCGGATTCGTTAGGGACATACCGTGGGTAAGTGTATCGTGACAGCTTCGACTGTATCATTCGAGTAAACAAACATGATGCTTGGATATCCAAGGCAAATGCGATTATACCTACACCCTGTCAGAGTTGGTTTATTTTCTGAATGTGTGTCATAAATTTAAACGGAGACCGAGGTCTAATAAGAACAATTTAGCAGTGTAAAAGTTATATAAATTCATTGATACAATGCTTAATAATACCGCAACAAAATTTATAAGCTGCATAATTTAGTAGATTCGTGATATCCACTGTAATAATGAGTATTATTATTATGAGTATGGTCGGCCGTCGACGAAGACGACGAAAAAGATGTATATTAAAATTTTCAAATTCGTCGATGTATCTACCTAGTTCGCTAACTTCATTTTCTTTAACCTTTGTAGCGTGCATATTTGCCGGCACGTTTGAAGTAAACGAATTTCGCATGAAACATGGAGCGGGGTCGGTTTTGTGAACCGCCCGGCGGTCACCGTGACTTGCATATATTTTTGTAAAACGAGCCGGTCAATTTTTCCTTTCGAAATAATTTTCCAGATACAAGGGTTGCATGCGGCCGCTATCGGCTGTGCGGGCGATCGCTATCGGCATCGGCGGTTCGCCCGCGGTGGACGCACGAAAGCTCCTAGTTTTAGTTCGTTAATAACGCTTGAGTGGGGCTAAACACAGAAAAATTGTTATTAAATTTATTAAAATTGAGTTGCGGATAATGGCATCGCAGTAAGACCGATATATGTATCATAACCCGAAGTGTCCGTCTGTCGCTCTATAATCTTCGGAAAGGTTTTACGACGACACTGAGTCTCCGTGTGATCGTCGACTATACAAAATATCATTTTTGAAAGATGATTTTAGAATTTGCAACCCCTCTAGAGATAGCTTTGAAGGGCTTTATTTCAGAGGTGAGAGTCTTAAGCAGAGAATCCTGTATCTGGATAGTACTGGAGTCAACGTAGACGAAAAAACTCAAAAAATCAATTTTTCACCGAAATTTCTAAAAATCGTCTACAATTATTTGTAGAATCATTATTTTTCAATGAAACTGTATATTTTTATGTTTTTTGGGATACTGATTATGAATATGAAGTAAAAAAAATTAAAAACAAAATGATGCCTAGTAAAAATGAAGTTGAATGCAAGAATAATCGAATTTTCTTCAAGATTTCGTGAAATTTATTGCAGGTATTCATGATAATGAAACTGAAAACCTATCTTGAGATTTGAGATGCTGATTGGAAGTGAAAATCTAGCTATTTACGAAAAACTCAAACAGATTTTTATTTCATGGCATGCTTGACCACGAAAATCTTTGAAAACAAATACCCACCTTCTTCTTTCAAATAACATATTAATAATTATTCTTTTGGCGATAACTCCGAAACGCATGAAGATATCGAAATACCAAAGTATTTTTTGTTTTAAATGTAATCTACTTTTCGATTATAACAGAATAAATATGTCATTGAATTTAAAATTTCGGAGAAAATTGTAATAAAAGGGAAATTTTTCGAATTGCGCCCTCTGTCGGTAACCACAAAATTCGAAATGATCTTACTGGACAATCATTTGATAGAAGAAGGAAATCTCTCTTCGACAAGCCCAAATTCAACCAATTCGGTTAAATCAAACCGGAGTTAGCAGCATTTTTTCAAGACAAGGTTGCATCTGCCCGTCTCACCTCTATTTGAAGAGCAAAAAATCCTTAACGAAAATTGTTCAGAATTTGCTGAAGAGTGCGATAAAATTATTTTTTATATTTATTAGTTATTTTTTTGAGAAAACTCATTTTTCAAATTTACTAGCGGCCGACCTACAAACTTAAAAATAATTTCGTGACCATATTACTTAAGAAGATTTTTTCGGAACACCATGTATAATAGCTTGGATTTTCGGGGGGATATATATATATATATTATATAGGCTGTGCCATTCGTCCCCACGTCAATACAAGCTGTGCTCCAAGGGAACAGAATGACATCTGCCGACTACCTGCCGACTACCACGCCGTCCACGCCTCACAAACACAGGCACATACATACACACATACAAACGCACGTTCTCAGTGGATCGAAAATAGGGACTATAGTAGTATGCAAACATGTATGAGGTATTTACGAGAAAGAAAGCGGAAATTATCATATTTATTAGAGAATTCGTATTATTGTATGAAAGCTGAGAAGACATGAAGAGTTTTTTTTTTCCAAAAGCTGATTATCACTAGCGGAAATTATGTAGAAGAAATCTTTTGACTAGGAAATCGGAGGTTTAAAACGTGTACTTTCTTTTAGGATTGGTCTCATCCCAGTAAGAAACATCCTTCAGCTTGATTCTTGGATTTAAAAATAATAAAAATTGAGTTCTGCGTTTCGGGAAATTAATAATTTTAACGCGGTTTACTGTAAAAATACACAAGAAAAAAGAGAAATACATTAAAATGACTTATGCCATCAAAAAGCACACATTTTAAGCTTCAAAAAAGTCACTTATTGAGTTTTAATATCTAATTTTATGCGGATATTATGAGCGTTTGAAATAAATATTGAATATCCGATAGCCAGAATTTATGAAAAATCTCTATGTTCAAAGTGAAAAAAGAAACAAACGAGGTTTGATATCGTAATATTATAATGCTCTTTCAAAAGTACATACATTTAGTAGAAACATTCTATAATATTGCTCAAACATATTACAAATTGTGAATATGCATGAAATTTTGATCAAGACCAATTTTACAATAATATGACAGGCGTATCCCTTCATGGAAATTAACGCTACAAGATTTTTTTAATTGCTTTACGGTGTCACTTTATAATAAACTTTGTTGCATATGAATTAGTTGTGTGTGTAAAAAGTTATTACTGTTTAACTGTCTCGCGCTCCACGCGCCGCTCTCAATTTCGGCTGCCTCTTAAATACGAGGAAGCATGAAAACGTAGGATCTTAAAAACTTATCATTCATTACTTAGTTATATTACAAAAAATATGTAAATACATTTTTTTGAGAAATTGCCTGCTCTTTCGAATGCTCTTACTTAAATTCTATAAAAACGCTTATTAAATAATTTATTATCAAAAAACCTATATTTTAGACAGTTATTGTTAAATAAAAAACATCGCACACTATTTTGCGCTGCGGACTCTTCGGATTTTGTTTTAAGACATCAAAACGAACACATTCCAACAGAATCTAAAACTCCCGGAATTTTTTCGAAGTTATTTTCCTGGTTGACTCCACTATAGGTATGTATTGTGTTTCTTTGCACATCCAAAGAGAAAATTTCATAACGGTCGGAATTAACTCGTTTAAAAACCGGGACATTGGCGTACACATACACCGAGGAGTGTAAAAAGCCACTCACTGCCCGGCCTTCCGCCTTCATCGCATATCATCCAGGGGCGATATTGCCAGAGAAATATCGCGCCAGGCCACTCGGCCCGGACGGTTTTACATGCCCTGAATGGGGGCATGATTCCACTTTATTATTCAGAGGTCCGCCCAAGGGACTGGTGCTCCACGAAAGGGCAATGGACGGTTTTTAAATGCGTTTAAATGGGGGACATGTCTGGTTTGCCTTCTGAGCGAATCGTCGTTAAAAACGAGAGCGCTTTTTTAAAGAAAATTTAGTGGATTATTTTTTGTTTTACGGGACTACTATACAGGGTGATTCGCCTAAAATAATGTCTCAACAATGAAGTGGCATATTTTTAGTTCCGTAAGAAGATACCTACTAGTAGAGCTTAGCGAATTTTTCTATTGCAAAATGTAAATTTTCGCCCTAAGTTCAAAATACACACTTAGGTAAACTCCTAAGGTAGGTGTAGTGCAAAAAGAACACACACAGTACATATTTTCTATAGGTACTCATCAAAGTACGAAAATTTGTAGGTCTCGGGATATAATCCGCAGAAGAGAAATTCCTAAATTGAATCAACCTACATAAAATCAATCAGACTATTAACAAAATTTAGTTATAGAAGAAAATAATATAGGCGGGCTATCGTTTTTTATAACTGTACATCTACCTAGTGTTTGTTTGAAGTCTAGTCTCGGTCGTAGTATAGTATTTGTATCGGTAGGAGTAGGCAGAGTTTATATTACAGGTGCTTTATAGTCCAGTTATATTAGGCCGGAGTCCAAAATTTGCATCCAAAATTTGCATTCGCCTTTATTTTAACTTTGGAAGCAATGTCTCAAAAGTCCCCATCAATATTGCGCTTGCTTGTTACTTAAGATCAAGGGCCATACAACTCTTATTTTCTCAAATATCTCGCGTTTCGTGACTCATATGACTTTTTGCGTTATTACAAAAAATAAAAAACAGGAAATTATCTACAAAAAAGGTTATATCAGTACTTTCCATACAAACAATGGTTCATTAAATAACACACAGATAAATTATTATGCTGCAAGGCGCGCAACACATTATGTCCCGACAAAAAAGTTTCGGACAATTTGCCTGTCAAAAATTAAATCAAGTAACTCACTGTGTGGACACTACCCGCACTACTCTCCACTTTCCGCCCTACTCTCTGGTCCGCCGTCCGCGTTATGTGTGGCCGTGCACTAAAAGTGAAGCTGTATGCAAAATTCCCTTGGATGGACCCTTATGTGACTGTACAGGGTGTCCCATTTTGGGTGTTTTTCTCAAAAATCTCGGTTATGATTAAAGCTAGAGGGTTGCGGTTTTCACGTCACTGTACTACTTTTTTGAGGGGAATTTGGTGGACCAATCAGATCTTAGATAAGTTTTATAGTTTCCGCGCATGGGCGCAGGACTGAAATTTTCGATTTTTTGGAAACCTCTCTCCTGGCTACAACTTATATGTTGTATATATCGACAAATTTAATCAACTACTTTTATAGACTTTTTGGCGTAGAATCTAATGGAATAATTCGTTTTTTGGTAGCGTTAATAGTTTTTGAGATATGAACCAAAGTTATATTTTTTTTAAATGGAAACCATAGTTCATATCTCAAAAACTATTAACGCTAACAAAAAACTAATTATTCCATTCGATTCTACGCCAAAAAATCTATAAAAGTAGTTGATTAAATTTGTCGATATATATAAGTTGTAGCCACGGGAGAGGTTTCCAAAAAATCGAAAATTTCAGTCCTGCGCCAATGCGCGGAAACTGTAAAACTTATCTAAAATCTGATTGGGCCACCAAATTCCTCTCAAAAAAGTAGTATAGTGACATGGAAACCGTAACCCTCTAGCTTTAATAATAACCGAGATTTTTGAGAAAAACACCCAAGATGGGACACCCTATACTATAATATACGTTAAGCAAGAATTTCCCTACATGTATACCTAATACCCCGTAGGCCAAACGCGCCTAGAGACCGACGCCTGATACCCCCCCGCAACTGCGACAGGCCACTAGGCCAGAGACCTCTCCGTAGTGTCGTCCGACGTCCAGGTGGCCATGTATATTCCACATCTAATTTGATTGCAAGATTGGGGCCCCGGCTGCGGCCTCGGCCACCGGGGCCCCATTGTGTTTGTCCCGGGTGACACGTGTAAACCAAGATCGCTGTTTAGATTGGGGTCAAGTCAACACGCCTATGAAATGACAATTCGAAGCTCCAGTCCAGCCGTAAGAGACAAACCAAGGAGGTTTATTATTATTTGTTCAAACCGTCTCGCATTTGATAGAATAGAATCAAGAAGGAGAATTCAAAACCAGCCTTCAATTTGTGGTGATAGTTTGACCTTCAAACTATCCACTTTATAGAAATGTTCATACGTAGGTATGCAGACAATGCCATAATATGAGGTACAGGGTACATGGATATTTTTTTAAGGAATGCATTAGCATTATGTTCTATTATCAAATCACAATTTATAAAGGTTAGTGTATATGGAATCAGCTGACAAACCACAAATCGCTTACCAATTAAGTTGCTTACGGATATCGGTAAAGAAGATCACTAATGCCTTAAATGCTTTAAGATATTTCCAAATTTCTAAGATTTTGAGTATTTATCTCTAGTTCGCAATTGCAATCGTCAAATCCATTTTAAAATTTTAAATGTACGGGCCTATTTGAATACCTCTGAAAATTTAGGTAAGTGTTCTAGTAACTTGCCATCAAAATATTTTGTTTCAGAAGAAAGTTTGCAAAATTCGCTTTTAAAAATGTCATACTACGGTTCCCCTGTTCCCCAATAATATTTTCTGTTGTCACACGAAATAATGCCTTTAATTGAACATTATTCAGAGTTTAATTATTTAAAAAATGTCTCTACAGTTAAAACAATTGAATGTGAATGCAAAAATACTAAGAAAAATCGACAAATGACATTATTTACGCATGATATAATATCGTTCTTAACTTATATTTACACGGTGTCTTATTACCACCGCCAGAAACGATACTTCTAGTGCTTGCCAAACAGCTAACCGTGCACAGCCAACATGAAAAACTCTTGACCAAAAAGAAGGAGATTCAGTAGCGCACCTATTCTCATTTAGTATTTAATTGCGTTTAATCATTTCTTTTTATGATTGATACCTATATGTTTCTTTAGACTTTGGTTACAAATAGAAATTAGTGAACATGCCTATTACTTGTACACTTGATATACAGATGGATTTCGCATACAGTTAAAAATCGAACAGTAGAATATGAATTTTTTGAATGTTAAAATTTTTGTGTTAACAAATTGCATCTGCCAGTATCGAAATTAACTTAGTCACTGTATGTTGATCCACTTTCGTGAACCAAACTAAAAAAATGAGAATTTAGGTACATGTTAAAAAAAGTAACTAAATATCTACAATGTTACTTTGATTATCTTAATATTTTCTAAAATTTATTTGTGGCGTAAACAGATCCATTGAATTTTAATTGGGTTTTTCGTCACCAAACTGGTTAAAAGACAACTTTTTCAAGTTGCCTGAAAAATTAATAAATTCTTAACAATAAATGAACTAAACTTTGAACTTGTAACTAAAAAAATATCTTCAACAAATTTGTTTCCTGAGCTTTCGGAGAATATATCTTCCTCCTTTCTCAAAGATCATGTCACGTCAAAGTGAAATGACAGATTCTAATACTTTGATTATCTGTTATGTTAATTTTAACATTTATGCCATTTAACATATTTATATTAGTTTGAATAATTTTATTTGAAAAAGGTTTCACATATACAAGAAATGGAGTTACCATACAAGTTGTCCTTATATGTATAAATAAAATATAAAATTATTATAAAACCAACAGTAAAATCAGGGATAAAAGGAGTATAAAATGTATAAAAACGTTAAAAGATTTCTTCAAATGTTTTGTAAATAACTTATTTGCAGCAATGGACAACGATGTTAAAAAACAAAAAAGGGATCTTGGGATTTATTGAAAAAGTCATATGTTGCATATCTATAGGTAAATGATTCTTTTAAGGTTATGATAATAAAATTAATGTCCAAATTTTTTTAAGCTTGGTTATTTGAAAGAAGTACAGCTGACAAACCACAACTCGCTTACCAATTAAGTTGCTTACGGATATCGGTAAAGAAGATCACTAATGCCTTAAATGCTTTAAGATATTTCCAAACTTCTAGGATTTTGGGTATTTATCTCTAGTATCTCTAGTTCGCAATTGCAATCGTCAAATTCATTTCAAAATTTTAAATGTACGGGCCTATTTGAAAACCTCAGAAAATTTAAGTAAGTGTTCTAGTAACTTGCCATCAAAATATTTTGTTTCAGAAGAGAGTTTGCAAAATTCGCTTTTAAAAATGTCATATTATGTTTATTCCCCTGTTCCCCAATAATATTCTCTGTGGTCACGCAAAATAAGGCTTTTAATTGAACATTATATAGAGTTTAATTATTTAAAAAATGTCTCTACAGTCAAAACGATTGAATGTGAATGCAAAAATACTAAGAAAAATCGACTCATGATATTTTACGAAACCGCATGATATAATATTGTTCGTAACTTATATTTGCACGGCGTCTTATTACCAGAGCCGGAAACGATACTTCTAGTGCTTGCAGTGGCGCAACGAGGGGGGGGGGGCTGCCGGGCTGCAGGGGGCGGGGGGGCTGCCGGGCTGCAGCCCCCCCCCCCCCGAGCTCGTACCAACCAAGTGAAAAAGCGCTAAAGAATGCTAGATAAAAACAAGACCGAATGATTTGTATTTTGTTTAACCTGTGTTTTTTAAGTTTATGTTATGACTTATCAAATTTACGATATTGAGGATATCGGTGGTACGCATTAGTAGTTGACATTTAATGAAAGATTAATTGTCTGGCCGGCAGTCGGCACCAAACCTGCGCAAATAAGCAAACACCTCATTTTAATTCCTGCTTTTAAAAATCAATAATCATGAATCCACAAGGAAATAAATTTCTATAGGAAGATACCTACCTATCTATATATTCTACATTTGGCCCTTCCAGAGGACATGTTAATTTACATGATGTGGCAATAAATTTATAGGCACTCACTTATATAATATATTTTTACTTCCACATCACTCAAGGAATTGTCTCTCGGGCTTTTGTGTAAAAGAAAAAAAAGAGTAACTACTTCTTACAGTTACTGCATAGTTAAATTATTATTATTTAGGTTCCACAGTTAACAAAGAAAAAACTACAATCAGTTGCCTAATATTTTTTTCTAATATTAGGTTACTTAAACTTTTTTGCTTCATTAAAAATGTTTGACCTTGAAAATTTGAAAATTTTCGCCTGCGGCGCAATTCTTAACAGTGAAACCAGCCCCCCCTGACAATAATTTCTGGTTGCGCCACTGAGTGCTTGCCAAACATCTAACCGTGCACAGCCAACATGAAAAACTCTCAACCAAAAATAAGGATATCATATGTACAAGGAGATTTAGTAGCGTACCTATTCTGATTTAGTTACATATTTAAATTGCGTTAAATCATTTGTTTTTATGATTGATACCTACACCTACATGTTTCTTTAGACTTTGGTTACAAATAGAAATTAGTGAACATGCCTATTGCTTGCACGCTTGATATACAGATGGATTTCGGATACAGTGAAATATCGAACAGTAGAACATTAATTTATTTGAATGTTAAAATTTTTGTTTTAAAAAATTACGTCTGCCAGTATCTTGTAAGTCACTGTATGTTAATCGACTTTCGTGAGCCAAAGTGTTAAACTAAAAAAAATAGAATTTAGGTACGTGTTAAAAAAAAGTAACTAAATATCTACAATGTGTTACTTTGATTATCTGTTATGTTAATTTTAACATTTATGTCATTTAACATATTTAGTATAGTTTGAATAATTTTATTTGGTTTAATTGAATAATGCAGCACATAGATAGGTAGATGTTATGTTAACAAACCATATGATTTTTTTCATTTAACGAAAAATGTTTCGGTTACAAGTTGTCCTTATAAGTATAAATAAAATATAACTATTATAAAACTAACAGTAAAATCAGGGATAAAAGGAGTATAAAATGTATAAAAACGTTAAAAGATTTCTTCAAATGTTTTTTAAATAACTTATTTGCAACAATGGACAACGATGTTAAAAAGCAAAAAAGGGATCTTGAGATTTATTGAAAAAGTCATATGTTGCATACCTATAGGTAAATGATTCTTTTAAGGTCATGACAATAAAATCAATGTCCAAATTTTTTTGGTTATTTGAAAAAAGTACATTAAAAATATTTTAGGTTGCAAACCCGTTATTTTCAATTCTACAATATCTATTATTCAACACAGCCGTAATACAAGACATTAAAATGTATTGTTACAGTAAGACAATTAAGTAATACTTATTAGTTATATTATATATTGGTGGAGATAATTCTTTATAAATTCATAATAAAAAATTCCCTTATATGGGAAAAATATTGCCATTGCTTGTAGTATATTTTCCTCAATTGCATGGATCATTTTTGCTTTTTTATTTATCGCTGTAGTAGATAATAATTACAATACATAATTTGGAATAGAAACATATTATTAGATATATATGGTATTTTCAAAAGGACTGCAAATGCTCCATTTTCAATGTACCTATGTAAAATAGGTTGAAATCTGCAATAAATAAAAAATATTCTATTCCAAACTATCTACATAAGATATTTTAGCCAAATTTTGCACATACTACAATGAACGCCCATTTTCCCAAATATTTTTTATTGTTTTTTTTACCTCGTCGCATTTGTTGATTAGTTGATAATTTTTAAATTTCATTATTTTCTGGGCACCTAGAAGCTAGGTGCCAGGGACTCTTTAAAATAAGGGGACCCAGCACGTCACAGTCTATCACATAGGAAAAGTGAAGCCATGAGGGAAAGTTTGTTTTCTGTCGACTCCAAGGAGACCACAAGGGGGCTGGTACAAGGTTATGATATATGTCAGTGTCCAACTGCCATCAGGTTTTATGTGACATTCCAGTGCCATACATTCTAAAGGAGGCAAAATATTTCTCATCATAATTCACAATTTTTAAGTTTTCTAACTTCCAGATACTCAGATGTGTCAATTAAAGGTAATGCGGCCGCCTGTTGTAGTAGTCCCAATAATTGCAACCAGATTTTTCCTGTATCACCTTTAGTAATCCTACAATTCCCATTACGTGGGCATTAGGTACCTAGGTAGTTCAAAACAAAACTCCTATTTCGTAAATTTTAAATTATTAAGCAGGTAGCTTCAGTCAGGTCTTTTTATCTACGACTACAAGTTTATTTTAAGTTTGTGAGGTACCTTGGAAGAGAAATAAAATTACAAACATTTTATAATGAACACCGAGAAAAACTACATGATTAGAACTACTAGACCTAATCTTATTAGTCCATCCCGAAATCTGTGAAAGTTCTTTGGGTAGATACATTCAACAAGGGAAGAAAGTTCAAGTATACATATTACAAATGGATTGAGGAACTTGGTGCAATAGCGACAAATTCTTAAATAAGCAAAATCGGCACTGGCTTACCATACTTATTACTTAAATTCGTGGAAATAATTGCTGGAAATCAATTTCAACTATAAAATAAATTTGTTTCGTTTGACAGTTGCCATATTCTGCACTTGTAGACACAACATTGTCAAGTTTAATTTTTAGAAATCACGGAAACCATTATTAATTTTTACTAACAATCAAAGTACCTGTTATATTCATAGATTCTCCAATAATACTTGGCATCACTGAGACCATTAGAATGAGGAAAGAATAGGCCTCACTTTGGAAAGTATAATGCTGGGTCCCCTTACTTTAAAGAGTACCTACTTATCGATTCTGAATAATCTTTATGAAATGAGAGAGCATGTAACGTTGAACATTCGCCTATTCTGTCGCTAGTCCCTAGCCTGTTTATTTATGTCCCCGTTATTATTTTGTGTATTTTAAAGGCAAATAATGTCAGATTTATGGCCACCTTACGGCCGCCGTACAATTTAAAGTTTTATTTCGGCCATCTCGCGGGTAGCAGAAGTTGTGCCGGCGGAAATGTGAAAAATGACGGGCATAAAAACTTTGCGGATCGCAAAATTAGAGTCAGGAAATGTATAAGGCGATTTTCTGCGGAATGGCCCGCCATCTTTCACATTTCAAATATGCGTATTCCGGCTTGACATGCCGGATATCTCCTCTATTAATACAGCGGGAATTTTTTAGAAAGCACGTACGTCACTGTCGTCCGCTCGATTGTCCTACGTTTGTCGTCGGAAAAACTCCCGGGGAATATTTCCACATTTGAAATGGGCTTTATGTTGCCGCCAAATATAATATATACAGGGTGAGTTTTTTTCGATGCCCACTATGGGGATCTCGGAAACTAGCAGAGCTAGAACAAAGGTTAAATGGGGAAAGAATTGCAGTTTTGAATGCTCAATCTAATGCCCCTTTTGGATTTTTAAAAAAGTTCACGGCTCACTAGATATTTTGAAAATGTGATTTTTTGCTATTTCTTCAGATCTCTGTAGCTCCGTTATTTCTGATTATACAGAAAAACTGTAGAGACAAAAATTGTAGATAATTTTGGGCTTAATAAGATAATCTGATCCAATTTTTTATGTTGTTTGTGATTTTTGAGATATGACATAAACTTGTGTTTTTTCTAAATGTAAATCATAGTTGGCTGTGGCCTTATCAAATCGGCCATTTTTTAGCTTTCCAAAGATATAATTGAAGGCGTAGTTATTACAAAAATTAAAAGAGCTATGGCTCATTTTCTGGGCCGGCCCTTCCCTCAGTCGAGTTTTCTGCATATTTTAGATCGGATCGCGAGCAGTATATTCTGTAAATTTATTTTGCTACTTAATTTAAGGAAATTTATAAAGATCCACGAAAGGCAGAAACACACATTTTAGAACTTCTAAAAGAATTAGTTGAGAATTACATGCCACTTGGAATCTCATATTAGTCCGACCCTGGTAATCGATCGCAAGGCGGTCATGTGACTCTGTTTATATCTACTGTCTACTGCCGCTGTATCTTGGATAGACTATAGATCAGCTCTATCCAAATAGTTGGATAGGGAGAAATAGACCTATTTCCTGGCAGTCCCGATCCCCCGATTTGTCTGTTTTGGATTTCTTTTTGTGGGGAACAGTACAAAATAAAGTATGAGACAATTGTTAAATTAAGAGTAGCTGTTTTATAACCAATTGCCAGTATTGACAGGCGCTCTCTAAGAAAGGCGACAAATTCAGCTTTAAAAAGATGCAATATTTGCATAAATAATAATGGTGGATTGTTTGAACACCTTTTTTATTTTAAAAGGCGACCTTTTAAAATAATAATAATTTGAATTTGAGTTTGTAATTTTTGTTTTATTTTCTTACATTTTGTTACCAGCTAAAAACAAATTATTAGAAAGTTTTAACTATGTCTAATTATAAAATAGAACGTAATTATGAAAATATTCCATGGCTGACAGTGAAAATTTTAAAAAATCAGAAAATTAGCCATAGCTCTTTTATTTTTTATAATAACTATGTCTAGTATTATATCTTTGAAAAGCTCAAAAAACGGCCGATTTGATAATGCCACAGCCAACTATGATTTACATTTAAAAAAACAAAAGTTTATGTCATATCTCAACAATCACAAACAACATAAAAAATTTGATAAGATTATCTTATTAAGCCCAAAATTATCTACAATTTTTGTCTCTGCAGTTTTTCTGTATAATCAGAAATAAGGGAGCTACAGAAATCTGATGAAATAGCAAAAAATCACTCTTTTCAATATATCTAGTGAGCCATGAAATTTTTTAAAAATCCAATAGGGCATTAGATTGAGCATTCAAAACTGCAATTCTTTCCCCATTTAACCTTTGTTCTAGCTCTGCTAGTTTCCGAGATCCCCATAGTGGATATCGAAAAAAAACTCACCCTGTATAATTTATAATTTAGTTTTTCCTCCATTATATCTTATTATATAATATGTTAACATGTTCTCTAATCATAACATACTAAATAAAATAAAATAAGTAGCTGATTCCAAAAATCGATTAAAAATGATATGATCCCATTTGAAAAAAAAGTTCGTTGCCATAGCAACCACATTATGAGAGGTAAAACAAAATCGACTTGTTAGGATTATGCAGAATAGGTCACACTGTAAGTTTTATTTAAACCATTTTTTTGTAAATATATATTTTAAGAAGATATAAGCATTATTCCATACATATGGGGCCCCTGTATATAAGAAAGTGACAAGTTGCGGATTACGACGTGCGGCCATAAAATGCAGGTGGACAAGTCAGGTCTGGGCTTACAATTATATGCAGTGTGTCCCAATTTGATACTGGACACCTCAAAAATATATGTCTCTATTTTTTTATTGGTAGTACCAAGGGAGAGTATCTCATAGGCGGTGGTATTTGGATGGGGTAATTATTTCATGGCCTGTTATGATTTTTTAAAATAGCAAATTTTTAGGAAATCCCATTAGGGATTTTTTACAACCTGGTTCAGAATGAAAAACTGAGTAGATTCGCAAAATTTCAAAAGGCAAGGCCTACTTTGAGTTTTAGATTTATCTCCCACTTTTATCTTAGAAAAGTGTCCTTTCTGAAGCTTTCACGTACAAATTTTATTTTTTTACAATGATCAAGTTTCCTTAATAATATTTTGACGTGAAAGCTCCAGAAAGGACACATTTCTAAGAAAAAAAGTGGGAGAAAAAGGCAAAAATTTTGCAATTCTACTCAGTTTTTCATTCTGAACAAAGTTTTCTTAATAACATTTTGTCAGAAAAAAAATCCCTAATAGGGTTTCTTGAAAATTAGCTATTTTAAAAAATCATAGCAGCCATGAAATAATTACCCCATCGAAATTCCACCGACTATGAGATACTCTCCCTTGGGACTACCAATAAAAAAAATAGAGACCATTTGTTTTCCTTGCCCTTCATATATTTCTGAGGTGTCCAGAATCAAATTGGGACAAACTGTAATTATTTTTTCAACAGAACTGCAGAATAAGATAACCATGCATTAGTATGTATAAATACAAAATAAAGTCATACCCCGATGAATCACATTGAAATGTTTTTTATTGCAATTGCTATACAGTGTGTCCCAATTTGATACTGGACACCTCGGAAATATATGAAGGTCAGGGAAAACAAATGGTCTGTATTTTTTTATTGGTAGCCCCTAGGGAGAGTATCTTATAGGGGGTAGTATTTGGTCGGGGTAATTATTTAACGGCCTGCTTATAGGATTTATTAAAATCGAGAATTTTTAACATACCCTATTAGATTTTTTATACTGCAAAATCATATGAAAACTAGTACAAAAGTCTTGCCTACTTTGATTTTTAGCGTTTTCTCCCACTTTTGTATTAAAAAAACTAATGTGTCAGAAACTTTAACCACGTTTATGACTCATCAAAAGCAACAAGTTTTTTCCAATATTGACCTCCAATGTAGAAAATCTCTCCGCTATGTATACATCGCTAATATAATAACATTAAAATGCGCCCTGCTGCTGTACCTACATTCAATTATACACGACATTAAATTGCGTTACGTTATACCGTATTTTATTAATTTGCCGATAAATTAACTATCATTGTCGACGCTAATAGATTATGGGCAAATTTTCATATTCAATTGGGGTCAATCTGAATTTACAGAACATAAATTATTAGTCTGATGGTTTGGCCGTCGAACGCGAAAAGATAGGACGACTTTGTTAAGGAAACGTCGGCAGTAAATCGGTTCCCGTTAAAGATAGGCCAAACCCATGCTCGTCGCCTTCAAGTATACACTATAACCCGTATATATCTGCCAAAACGTATTAGATAATATTTAACCCGAATTCACTGGGGGAGGGTCGAACGACACCATGGGTAAGGTCCAAGTATTACAACATTCCCTAGGGTTATGAGTTCCTTCTCGTCCCTCCGTTTACCAGGTTTGTACGTTTCTGATCTTTACTAAAGCCATTTCAGCAATTTCTAAGGTTTTTAAAGTGGCAAAACTGCAGATTTTTTTTTTTATTATTTTTATTTTAATTGATTCTCGGGCGTATTCAAGCCCACCACGCGTCAGTTTATTTTTATTTATTTCTGTTTATTGCATGAGTCCTTTAAATAGTGTCAAAATATATATTGATATATAGAATAGACCACTAGTTAATCTCAAAGAAAAAATCGTCACAATAGTTCCACTTCTCGTAATGGAAACAACATATTATTTTTATTAAGAAAAAAGAAATACCTAATACACATACCGCAATTTAAGACACCACTATTATTTTTCTTATGTTTAACTTTTTTTTAAATGGAACACCTTGTATATTTTTGGATTATTGAATTTTACGCATTTTTCTGATTCCAAAGAAGTATATATGTTATATGTTCGCTTCAACCGTTCGTTCGGAACTGAGCCTTTCTTGTGAGGGATTACTCCTTGGGTCATAGGTTGCCATGAAAGACAAATGCCAAATTATAGTAATAATTATTATTGACAGTTTGCAAGTATATTCACGCTTTGGAAAACAAAATGGGCTATTTTAAGAGAAAAATTAAGAAGGGAAATTGAGAGAAATCAGAAATTTTAAATAGTAACAAAGTCAATAAACTTCATCAGATTTATTGTTTGAAATTTAATTTTTATTGAAAACGACAATAACATTTAGAAAAAGGATATACGTATTAGAAATGCTCCACATGGCCTCCATCTGTGTTCAGTATTAATATGTGGATTTCTTCCCGAATTATATACCTTTCAGTGTTTCTACATTTCCCGTTTTGTCAAAATAAATTTTATTTTTTAAATAACCCCACAATAAATACATTATAAATTTATATCCTTTTTCTAAATGTTATTGTAGTTTTCAATAAAAATTAGAATTCAAACAATAAATCTGACGATGTTTATTAGCTATGTATGTTACAATTTAAAATTTCTCATTTCTCTCAATTTCCCTTCTTCGTTTTTCCCTGAAACCTTAAAATAGCCCATTTTGTTTTCCAAAGCGCGAATATACTTGCAAACTGTCAATAATTATTACTATAATTTGGCATTTGCCTTTCATGGCAACCTATGACCCAAGGAGTAATCTCTCACAAAAAAGGCTCAGTTCCAAACGAACGGTTGGAGCGAACATATAACATATATACTTCAGAAAAATGCATAGAATTCAATAATCTAAAAATAGAAGCATAGAATTCAATAATCTAAAAATATACAAGGTGTTCCATTTAAAAAGACATAAATTATGTCTGCCACGGCTTTCTAGAACACACTGTATAAGGTCTAATAGCGTCCCAAAAAACTTTGTATTAGTATCTAAAACTTTTATAACAAAAACTCTTTTCTAACCTCAAAAACTAACAACTTAAGGTGGTGTCAATTTATAGTGAGCCACCCTGTACACAAAAATGTTGCAATTACATTATGAAGATGTTTCACTTATTTTTTTCAACATCACCTGATTTCCTCATGCGACAATGCCCCTGACGATCTACAGGGTTATTCAAAAACAAATGCCACCCGTAGCACAGCGGTATTCTACTCCAAAAATAAAGTAACCCGTGTTTTTCTTTTTTGTTCAAAGCTCTATATTAAGGGCCCCAAGGGCCCTTAAAAGCGGCCCTAAAATTTCGTTTTTCTGCTATATCTTTTAAACGGCTTGACCGATTTTAATGATCTTTTGCACACGGTCATAGATAATTATGTCACATAATTATGTTATAGTGCAGAATCCGCAACCGCCAGAGGGCACCACTTGTGCCAACCAGTTTCATTTATTATGCTCAGAACTTTTTTGCCCACAGTTAACTTGTAAATTAATTTGAACCACCTTGTAAAAAATCCAATCTCTACAAAAAATTATTCTAGTATTTTTTCCATAAATTTTGCCATTTCGGAGATAACGCCCAAAATTCAGCTATCATGCACGTATACCTTGTACCCACGCATATTAAACATTATAGTGGCATAATGATCTAGTTACCTTTAGAAACAATCACACTTAAGAGGACTTATTAAGTATTTGACATTTAGTACCAAGCAAATGCTAAGAATTTGAAAGTTTTTGAGCATTTGCTGTAGTTATTTCAATATTAGGTATTTGTATCGTTATTTTATTAGGGAAACTTAACCAAATGTATTGAATTACAACAAAACTGTATTTGAATTTTAGAAAACATGGTCAAAAGCTAAATGTGATTGTGTCATTGTTTGTTTCCAAAAATAACTAGATCATTATGCCACTAATGTTTAATATGAGTGGGTTCGTGGTACGTGCATGATAGCTGAATTTTGGGCGTTATCTCCGAAACGGTAAAATTTATGAAAAAAAACACAGTAGAAACATTTTTTGTAGAGAATGGAATTTTTTACAAAGTGGTTCAAATTAATTTACAAGTTAACTGTGGGCAAAAAAGTTCTGAGCATAATAAATGAAACTGGTTGGCACAAGTGGCGCCTTCTGGCGGTTGGGGATACAGCACTATAACATAATTATGTGACATAATTATCTATGAAGTGTGCAAAAGGTCATTAAAATCGATCAAGCCGTGTTAAAGATATAGCGAAAAAACGAAATTTTAGGGCCCCTTTTAAGGGCCCGTGGGGCCCTTAATATAGAGCTTTGAACAAAAATAAAAAAACACGGTTCACTTTATTTTTGGAGTAGAATATCGCTGTGTTAAAGGTGGCATTTGTTTTTGAATAACCCTGTATATCTCCTTTAATATTTGTTCTAAAGTAAAGAAACTGTATAAGTATCTGCCAAGAGTGTCAAAATATGATGGTCTCCGTTACAAAACCGATTTTATGTCTCGGTGGTCGAATGAAACCACCCACGACGAACACCCCGCATGTTACTTCAACTGTTTTCTTTTTTTTCCTGATAACAATCATTGTTGGCGCCGCGGAAGCCTCGTTTCAAAACGGCGGAAGCCGGGCCGCGGCCGGCCGAAGTTAAAACAGAATTATTCGACGGAAACGGCAACTTTTAAAGTAATTATTTCCCGTGGCGGTGTTGCGCGCCTCGCCGCGGAATTTTTGAGGCGCGCTACGTGCGCGCCGCCGCTCACGCCATAATCACGATTAATTACTGAGAAATATAATTAACAGTGCAAAGCCGACAATAGCTATAGTCTATACGTCACGTAGTTGTAACAAGTTTTGTCGTATATATAGGCGCGGGATGTAGTTTGCCAAGTTTTCGACTGACGCGCGCTACGCTTAATGTCATCCGAAGCCCCGGCCGTGGATTTGGGGTCTCAAATACGGTCCGAAAGTGCGTGTAGTCTTGCTGTAGAAAATTCACTAACATTTTTATCGGTAGGAATAATTTGGTAAACGAAATTACACCGCCGTGTACCTATAGAATGTTCGCTAAGCGTATCCACGTATAATGTTAATTTTAAATGACTGTATCAACCTGTTAAAACATAAAAGATAATTATATAAATTTATTGTACTCCTTTCGAAATTAAAGAAGTTTCTGCGAAAGACGCGCTATTTTTAGTTTTATAGATTTTTTTATTCGAGTCCAAATATTTAATAATAAAAGACTCTGACATTTTGTAGAAAAATTCATTATAAAGTGGGTTGCTCATATAAACATAGATAAAATTCTTCGTTGTAGTTCTCTTTTTGAAATTTAATTATGGCAGTATCTCCCAAAATAATCAAACTGCTGAACGGAAATTTGGCACTGCAGTGTTTTTGGGGATGGAGAATAAGTTAAAAAAATTAATAGTAAAAAATATTTAAAAAAAAAGCTTTTATTTAAATGAATCGAAAAGAAGAAAATAAACTTTATAATAAATCAAACCAAGGCAAACCCAAAATATATATTATATGGTCGCGAAATTCTCGTGTGTAAATTTCTTTTATAGAAAAATACAATTTCTACTTAAAATTACTTTCAAGATATATATATTCTCGCGACAAGCTTTTATATCATATACAGTTGTATAATGTAACAAAATTATGGGTTTGCCTTGGTTTGATTTATTATAAAGTTTATTTTCTTCCTTTCGGAGCATTTAAATAAAAGCTGGTTTTTAAAAATATTTTTTACTATTAATTTTATTTTCAACTTTTTAGTTCTACTCTTCGAGCCCTTCCATTTTAATGCCTATATTAAGGGAAACGAAAATGTAATCCGCCGTGTTGGAGCGGCGGCCATATTGAATTTAGTGTGATGTCACTAAGTCTATCGTTTTCTACTCTTCGTTTTCTACTCTTTCATTTGATATCTATATTAAGGGGGTTGACAAAGAAATACGTTATCCGCGATCTTAGAAAGGCGGCCATATTGAATTTAGTGTGATGTCACCAACTTTATCGTTTTCTAGTCTTCAAGCCCTTTCATTTGATACCCATACTAAGGGGGTTGACAAAAAAATACATTATCCGCCATCTTTGAGCGGCGGCCATATTGAATTTAGTGTGATGTCACTAACTCTATCGTTTTCTATTCTTCAAGCCCTTTTATTTGATACCCATATTAAGGGGGTTGACAAAAAATACATCATCCGCCATCTTGTGGCGACGGCCATTTTGAAAGTATTACAATATTGAGTATTGTATATTGTATCTAAAGGTGTATCCAAAATTTCAGCTCGATCGGATGTCAGGAAGTGGTTCTAATTCAGCTTGCAAGATTTGACCTAAACATACATACATTGCAAGTTAAATAAAAGCTTGTAAAATGTAAATTTCTACGTATCTAACGTAAATCTGATTATTTATAAACGTAAAATATTATGCCCGTATATAAAAGTAAACCTTGTATTGGATAATTCATAAGTCAAAAGTAATAGGCACACTAGATGTAAAAAAAAGTTTCATATCTGGCATTGGACTTAGGATTGCTTATTGTAAAGAGTTTGATGTGAGTATCGTTTATTTTCATCAATTATTTAAATTTTTACAACAACCTAAAAATCCCTAACTATTAATTTCCGTGTGAAGACTGCAGTCTTTTAAAATTTGTAAGTTAATTATTGCATCTATTGTAACAATCCAACTAGCGCTATTTTGTAGCTATGTTCATTGAAAACAAATTGAATATTTTTACCATAGGAAGTCATCCTAATGAGTTATTTAAGAAAATGTAGTGAAAAATATGTCCAAAACGGCTTTTTTAACATAAATTGTTAATAATTTTTTTAGCGGCACACGGATATAGTTCGCATTTAAATAATATGTTGTTATACAAATTATTCTAAACAGATTCCAACTGTTACGCAGTGGCGGCTCGTCTATAGGGGCTCTGGGGCTACAACCCGCCAGTAGAAAGTAAAAAAGACATATTCGGCGACTGCTATATTGTATATTTTAAATTAAATGCACTGTTTTGCGTTATTAACTTAATAAAAAGCGGGAAATATTGTCTTATAGAGTATGTCATTTTTAAAACGTAACCCCCTATGCATATTAACCCACAAAGTCGCCACTGTTGTAATGAAGAAAACGCACTTTCGATATACCTAAACACTGCACTGTATTGCTTGCTCAAGTGAAATGCTCATCTCAGCACCAATTTCCGCTAGTCGAAACTTCTTCTACGTCACTATTCATCTGTTTACGAGCCTCCGCTAGCAGCAACTTATTCCCTTCTTCCCACCGTGTCCTAATCCCCCACTGACTCACCGCCTACCCCCCCTCCCTGCGGCCCGGTGGCTAAGCACACCGAGATTACGCGGCTAAGTAGAGTAAGTAATTCGATTGGGCGAGACGCGGCGGCGGGGCCGGCGGTTTGTCGGCTAATTATTCGGACGCCTGGGGCCAGGGTGGCCGCCCTCATCAGCCTAATGGCGACGGTTTCCCCCCTGGCCGCAGGCGACGGCCCGACGGTGGTCCCTTTTTCGGTTCGGCGTTTGGGGTCGAGAAAATGGGAAAGACAATCCGGACGTATAGGAAGATTTCAGTTTCCGATCGATGGGAATGAGTTGTTTAAAATCGTAGACAGACGGAAAGAAGTATACGAATTTATGGCAAGTATCTAACGTAAATCTAATTATTTATAAACGTAAAATATTATGCACGTGTATAAAAGTAACAAAAAAAAATTAAATATAAACCAAATCGTATTTTGGATTCGATTCCTAACATCTCAAACTATATTTATGCATAAATCCGATAGTATGCGAACCTTGTATTGGATAATTCATAAGTCAAAAGTAAAAGGCACGCTAGATGTAAAAAAAGTTTCATATCTGGCATTGGACTTAGGAGTGCTTATTGTAAAGAGTTTGATGTGAGTTTCGTTTATTTTCATCAATTATTTAAATTTTTACAACAACCAGCTCATAATTTTCGTGTGAAGACTGCAGTCTTATAAAATTTGTAAGTTAATTATTGCATCTATAACAATCCAACTAGCGCTATTTTGTAGCTATGTTCATTGAAAACAAATTGAACATTTTTACCATAGGAAGTCATCCTAGTGAGTTATTTAAGAAAATGTAGTGACAAATATGTTCAAAACGGCTTTTTTAACATAAATTGTTAATAATTTTTTTAGCGGCACACGGATTTAGTTCGCGTTTACATAATATATTGTTATACACATTATTCTAAACAGATTCCAACTGTTACGCAGTGGCGGCTCGTCTATAGGGGCTCTGGGGCTACAACCCGCCAGTAGAAAGTAAAAAAGACATATTCGGCGACTGTTATATTGTATATTTTAAATTAAATGCACTGTTTTGCGTTATTAACTTATTAAAAAGCGGGAATTATTGTTTTAGAGGGACTGTCATTTTCAAAACGTAACCATATGCATATTAACCCGCAAGTCGCCACTGTTGTAATGAAGAAAACGCACTTTCGATATACCTAAACACTGCACTGTATTGCTTGCTCAAGTGAAATGCTCATCTCAGCACCAATTTCCGCTAGTCGAAACTTCTTCTACGTCACTATTCATCTGTTTACGAGCCTCCGCTAGCAGCAACTTATTCCCTTCTTCCCACCGTGTCCTAATCCCCCACTGACTCACCGCCTACCCCTCCCCCCCTGCGGCCCGGTGGCTAAGCACACCGAGATTACGCGGCTAAGTAGAGTAAGTAATTCGATTGGGCGAGAGGCGGCGGCGGGGCCGGCGGTTTGTCGGCTAATTATCCGGTCGCCCGGGGCAGGGTGGCCGCCCTCATTAGCCTAATGGCGACGCCCTCCCCTCCTGGCCGCAGGCGACGGCCCGACGGTGGTCCCTTTTTCGGTTCGGCGTTGCGGGGTCGAGAAAATGCGGAAAGACAATCCGGAGGTATAGGAAGAATTCAGTTTCCGATCGATTGGAATGAGTTGTTTAAAATCGTAGACAGACGGAAAGAAGTTTACGAATTTATGGTACAATGTACAGGGTGTCCCAAACTCGACGCTCCAGGGTTATTATAGGCAAACAAAAACAGCCAGTAAAAATTTGACAGGTTGGTTTCTCGTAGGACCACTCAAGCTTTTATAAATTTGGGAAGTATTGGTTATGACGTCGTTAAATATATAAAATATATTTTTCCTACCTGTTTCTCTTTATATTTCGAAAGAGCGCGTTTTTCTGATAAACTCTCGTAAATATTTTTTTTTATATCTTGTTTCATTAAAAAGTTATTACGTATTATTTGTAAAAAATATAAAAAAAGATGCCATGGTATTTTATTAATGAAAATCGATTTAGCCATGACTTATGGAGGTAGAAACAATTGACAGATGTGTATTATGGAAAAAATATTGCAATTTTATTATTAGTTATAAAATTTTAAGTGTATGAACGCCTCTTTAAGAAAAACTGTTGTTATAAACACTTATCATATGTATTATATTTAAAAACCTAACAATTTTAGCACAAAACAAAAACCAACAATATAAAAATATAGGTAGGTTCTTACTTAAATAAGTTTCAATGAACCTACCTTCTTTTAAAAAAACACAGGTCTAGACGGCGTCTAACTTTTGTCTTAAAGACCTTTCTTAATACATCTGGTGTTAATGCCGACAGGCATCTTCTATTTCTTCTATTAAATGATCAATATTCCGAGATGGAGTTTTGTAAACAATATTTTTGAGAAATCCCTATAAATATAAATCTAATGGTGTTAAATCTGGCGAATTTCCTGACCATTTTATGGGATCATTTATTCCAATACATTTGTTTACTAACTCATCATTTTGAAATTATTTTACAATGTTGGCTTTGTGTGCTGGAGCTCCGTCGTGTTGAGACCCTATGATTCTTCTTAACTGCAATGGCACATTTTCCATGAGAACTGGCAGCTGTTGTTAGTTAGTTTGACAGCTAGCTGTTATTTAGATTGAACTTTCGGTTCTGAATATGTTTTTTGTGCTAATAGATATTTAAAGATCAATGTGTTAACTGAAAACATATATTCTAGTCCTATATTAAATTTGGTAATGTGAAGAAGTTATCGGGTTATCAGTTTTAGCTGCCACAATAATGGTTTAGCGCAACTAGAACGTAACTAAGAGAGTAGGATTTCAGCGATTATTTCCCTCATACTGCTTGCATCCATAAAAATCCAACCAATGATATGCCTCTGCTAGCGATAATTTGCACTAGTGCAATTGCCGGTAATTGCACTTGTGCAAATTATCACTTCGTTGCTTAGCAACCCCGAATCTGTTGGATACAAACACGTACCTACTTCTTAAAGTTTGTGTGTTTCGCACTGTTCTAAATTATGCAGCTTATAAATTATATTGCGGTACTATTAAGCATTATATCAATGAATTTATATAACTTTTACATTGCTAAATTCTTGTTATTTAGACCTCCGCCTCCGTTTAAATTTATGACACATTCAGAAAATAAACCAACGCCGACAGGGTGTAGGTATAATAATATTTTCTGATAAAATCCCGAGAGCGAAGCTCGAGGGAATTTATACTCGTGATCTTTCTAGGCAAAATAGCGCTTTCGAAAAAATTATCGATAAAATTTCCGGCACTGGTGATATTACATACGAAAATACCACTAATGGTATCATCGCTGAAATCATCACCTGATTGGTTAATATTTCAAAAATCATATCATTGTATTGGTTTATATTGGCAGGCGTTGAATTCTCGATGAAATCCTACTCTCTTAGTTACGCCCTAGTTACGCTAAACCAGTAGATATTGTGGCAGCTAAAACTAGTTCGTAACCCGATAACTTCTTCACAGTAACCAAATTTAATACTAGAATTCATCATATTCTGCCTGTGGAATTTTCCAATCAAGATTATGCATATCGTTTTACACAATTGCGGTGTTCGGATTATACAGTGAAGACGATGTGTTGAAAGAAATCTTTACAGGGCGAGCAAAAAAATCGCTCGGACCCCTCAAAATTAATTTTTAAATGGGCAAATTTAGGAAAAAAAATTGTATACTGCATTTACGTTCTTTGTCAATATAAAAGTTTATCTAGGTTCTTCAGAAATATGTTTGTATAATAAATAAATGAATAGCGGAAATTCGAAATATTAACAGATGAACTTTTGCAGCATATATATTCCCTTTATATTTTATACGTTATTTGTTCAAGGTTTTTAAATGTGTGAATTCTCTTTATCTGGCATAGAAACCAGTGTAAAGCTGGTCAGATTCCAGCCTGCAGGGTCGCCTCACGTCGGAATGTCATTAAGCTAATTAGCCCACAGACCACGGCTGCCAGCACGATTTTTCGAATTAAATTACCCTACTACTTAGCTTCGTAATCACGTGTGCTTGTGAATCACAAGCCATAAGAGAGGCTGGTAGAAATCCAGTGGCTCATGAAAACTGTGGATCACATTCAGGAAAAAATGCTTTTCTTCTAGCTGAAACTCGTGGTCAGATGGACAGGATGAATTTGCTACTAGTTGACTTTCTACATTTAGATTACAAATGAATTTTAGGTATTAACTTTGTTCGCCAAATTTGTTTAAAATATAATACTCATTATTGTGTGTTTGTGTGTGTCTATGTATGTTTGATGGCTTCGCTTATCTAGAATTTTTAATATATTTTGTAATTCTCGGAAATAATTAATGTTTTAACATTTGTCAACAATATTTTAAACACTTCCATGGCATTAAAAATCTATAATTGTTCCACGCATTATTAATGATTGTCAGGAAATTCCACAGCATATAAAACTGCATTTCGTAGACAAATGATTTCACGTCACATAACAAAATTATTTCGGATTTACAAAGATTGCTTATACATACCATGTCATCTGTAGCCATATTGCCAAAGGTTTCTCACAAACCGTATAATGAAATAGGCATCAAGGCCCTCAGCCTGAAAGACGACACATTTTCTTTTTCATATCCTTTTGATGCATCATTCTTCACTCCTCCAAACAATTTGTCTGCGTCAAATTTGGATGTCTTCTACCCGGATTATATCACCTCAAAATAATAAGTTTAAATCTAGGACGTATGTGGGGAAAAGTAAATAATAATGATGATAATAATAGCAAACCTCAGCCTCACAATACTTCAAATTACGAAGCAACTAATTGCTTATGCGGTAATAATATAATATTTTATAAAGTAGCTTGAAGCTATCGTTTTTATCAGATAAGTACCTACCAAAAACGCTTGGAAATTTATTTTTTACTTTGGTCTAAGGTTTTGGGGTTTTCTTTTTAGCCTCCATTTAAAACAGGTCTGACATTACTGATTTTGAAATAGGGTACCTACATTTAGAAACTTGGTCAATTTAAATTTAAGGTATATGATCTCTTATAAAGTTTTCCCTGCAAACTATGAAAAATTATTTTATGGCGCGTATTAAAATTGAAAGAAATTTTCCTCGCATGTTGCTATCGTAGGATTTGATGGAAGTTATATTTTAATTTGAAACGAAGAAGGGGACCACTTTTGTATTACTCAAAAACCAAATAAGATTTTGGGCTATATCTTGGACTGGAGATTGCCTGTTACACCTAGTTAACAATTTTGGACCGATAAAGTTCTGAAGAACATACCGGGCGATTCACTTACGCAAATCCTAAGTTTACTCGCTAATTTTAAATGGAACGCCCTATATTTTATTACATGTTTGGAAAGCCCTTAAAGAGTAGATACTTTTTGATATAGGGTATTATGGATCTAACTTTAAAGGTTAGGGAATTACTTCCATTTAATTCTAAGAAAGGGCTTCAAAAGGGCCGATTACATGATTAGGGTGTCAAAATGTCACTTTTTAAGCTGTAAAAATAAAAAGACATATTCTTTTTAATTTTTGGTGTAGTACAAATAGTTGAAAGTACCTGTAAAGCCCTCGATAATAAAAAACCTACTGCACATGAAGAATAGTATATTTCATTACGAGTCTCGCTGCGCCTCACACGGGAAGTCATGCAAGCACGGAAAAATCTATTTCTGGACGTGCGTATATAATGAACGATATTTTTTATTATACTTCTTTGAAAACGGAAACTCAAAACATTTTATCGGCATATTATAATAAATTTAATTGACAAAAAATAAACGATGCAGACAATATAGTGTTTGGTATGTATGATGCGTTTCCATGGTTACTCTCAAATTGTTTCAAAGGTGCTTTGTTGTAAATTAGTTATTGTCAGATAAGGTGAATAAAACGTCAAAAATATTACAGAAATGTATATCTAAGTATTGAAACACTTACGAATTAAAATACAAAATAGGCATATGTTAAATATCAGAGAGCATATATAGAGTTTCTTAAATTTAGTTTACTTTGCTGTATATTTCTATTTTAAAGCCATAGGTATATTCGGTATTTTTATTCAGCGCACGGAAAGTTTTTCCATGCGCTGTTTCCGTGCGCTAGCCCGAAAAACCCCATCTTTCATTATTGCTAAAACAGATGAAAATAAGGTGTTTTCAAAGAAGTATAATAGAAATAAAGTTACAGCATAAGAAATTATGACATCGGCTTATGTTATTTATTTATGGCGTTACAGGTAGGACTTCAACTACATATTATTTCCAATACGCCATTGAATATAAGAAATACGCCCCTATAGGCTCAATGCTAAACTAGCTAACCTTTAAAGTTACACCCATAATACCCTATACCAAAAAGTATATACTCTTTAAGGGCTTTCCAAAAATGTAATAAAATATAGGGAGTTTCGTTTAAAATTAGCGAGTATAAACTTAGGATTTGCGTAAGTGAATCGCCCGATATGTTCTTCAGAACTGTATGTCAATATCGATCCAAAATTGTTAACTAGGCGCAACAGGCAATCTCCAGTCCAAGTCATAGCCCAAAATTTTATTTGGTTTTTGAGTAATATATTTCCAAATTGGTCCCTTTTTCGTTTAAAATTAAAATAACTCCCTAACCTTTAGTACCCTGTACAAAAAAAACATACTCTTTAAGGGCTTTCTAAAAATCTAACAAAATACGGGGTGTTCTATTTAAAAAAAACATAACTTTGGGTCGCCTCTACTTATTGGATAATAATAATAATAATAATTCTCACCCTCACAATACTCCAAACCAGGAGTACCCCAGAAGCAACCACATGCTTGTGCGGGGGAGGGGGGCAATTACTATTATTGTCTTCGTTGCCATTTGCGGCTAGGGCCGACTTTTTTCCCGATAGAACTAGGATAGCATTCGCTCAAGTACTACGGAAAACCCTAGAAAACCGTAGTAATCCCAGTGGGTGTAGGACAATTAGTAAATCACACGGATAAAGCCTATTTAGGAGTAATACCGTGAACCCATATTTGCCCAGCGCTCTTGGCCATAGCGGTGTTTTCTTTAAAGACATATGCATGCGCCTGCCTCCAACCAAGGTCGATCGAAGGCGGAAAAACATGCAGTCTAAAAAGTCAGCGCCGGTACGAGCGACGCCACCGCGGCCTGTATATTGTAAAATATTTTCGGAATGTGCTACTCATGTTTCTCTACAAGTTTTGTCTATACTTTTTTTAGCATTAACAATGTAGAAGATATAGACCATCGCGGCCTACGTAACTCACCCTGCATATTTGTCCAGAACACTTTCTCTTTTGCTGCAATTTTACTCCGACATTTTTTGGGTCATAGCCACGTTTTTCAAACGTTGCCATCACGAACCTTTTCTTGTTGTAAATGGCGTTTGTAATAAAACGTCCTCCATATTTGTTATTATTTATGGATAGAAAGCAATAACTACTTCCCCGGTAATCTCGTAAATTAATTTATCCCTTATCGGAAAAGTTGCGGAAAGTCGGGCGAGCGGGAATTTTTCCTAGCCGCGAGACAACAATAAGCCCGCGGATTTACCGGGGCGGCTTAGCCCCAATTCGAGGCGCTCCATAATGAGAGTTGCCGCCAGCCGCCTTTTACTCCTCTCGAAATTATTCGGCTTTATTTTTACTGCCGGCGGCCCGATCCGGGGGGCACTGTAAAATATGGCCGGGGATATAATCTCATCATAATGATGGGGCCCTCTGTCTTCGGGGGCCCTTAAAGCGCGCTTAAAGGGCCGCTTCTGCTCGATAGTCCGGCCCACGGCGCACTAAATCTAAATATCCTTTATAGCCCGGCGTCGAATTAAATAGAAAGAAGCGGGCGAACCCCAGACAAATTGCTCAATATGTTTGCGGCCCGACCGTCTTGGGCACGTCCTGTTTCGTTGCGTAAAAATGTTATAGATTCATATCAATATGCAAACAAATATAAACTATAAACAAAAAATTGCCAGGTCTCTGAAAGTGGCGGTTACATTATCTTCTAGCATTATATAAAAAAAACTTATCGCAAGGATTCCTGAAGACTACAATGACCAACAAGAAATTTACCAAGTCTACAACGTAACTGGAAAGGCCCGACCAGAGACTCTTTAAAGTAAGGGCACCCAGCATTATACTTTCCAAAGTGAGGCCTATTCTTTCCTCGTTCTAATGGTCTCAGTGATGCCAAGTATGCCATTTTATTGGAGAATCTATGAATATAACAGGTACTTTGGTTGTTAGTAAAAATTAATAATGGTTTCCATGATTTCTAAAAAATAGACTTAATAATTTTGTGTAGAATGTGGCAACTGCCAAATGAAAGAAATTTATTTTATAGTTGAAATCGATTTAAAGCAATTATTTCCACGAATTTAAGTAATAAGTATGGTAAGTCAGAAGTGCCGATTTTGCTTATTTAAGAATTTGTCGCTATTGCACCTTGTTACCAGGTTCCTCAATCGATTAGTAATATGTATACTTGAACTTTCTTCCCTTGTTGAATGTATCTAATCAAAGAACTTTCACAGATTTCGGGATGGACTAATAAGATTAGGTGTAGTAGTTCTAATGATGGTAGTTTTTCATTATAATTTTTTTGTAATTTTATTTCTCTCCCAAGGTACCTCACAAACTTAAAATAAACTTGTAGTCGTAGATAAAAACTCTTTAAAAAAAGACCTGACTGAAGCTACCTGCTTAATAATTTAAAATTTTCGGAACACGATTTGTTTTGAACCTACCTACTTATACGTAATGCCCACGTAATGGGAATTGTAGGATTACTAAAGGTGATATAGGAAAAATCTGGTTGCAATTATTGGGATTACTACAGGCGGCCGCATTACCTTTAATTGACACATCTGAGTATCTGGAAGTTAGAAAAGTTAAAAATTGTTAATTATGATGGGAAATATTTTTCCTCCTTTAGAATCTATGGCACTGGCATGTCACATAAAACCTGATGGCAGTTGGACACTGACATATAACATAACCTTGTATTAGCCCCCTTGTGATCTCCTTGGAGTCAACAGAAAACAAACTTCCCCTCAAGACTTCACTTTTCCTATGTGACATGCTGGGTCCCCTTATTTTAAAGAGTCAGTCCCTGGGCCCGACCATGCTAACATTGTCAGTGGCAACAGACAGAGATAGAGATATATTACAAGGTAACTGTCGTTGTCGAACTCACAAGAATAAATTTAGTATTGTTGAGATGTTAAGATAATTAACAAAATACAATATTAAATAAATTAATAGTTTCAGGTCTCTGTTGGTTTTTATTTTAAACCACCGTATTTAGAGAATCATTGTGTATACCTATTTGATCATGTGTTTATCATAAAATTATTAGATTTAAGTTTGAGTTAGGTATTTTATAGGTTGAGTTGTTATGGTACTTTTTAAAATAATTGTGGTTGTCAATTTTATTTATATTTTATTGTAAAACCTGTTGAAATAGCTACAGGGCAATTTAGTTTTATTCTTGGACTCTTCAGCATGTGATAGAAAATCATAAAATTTTACTATTTCGTGGATAACTTTTTATCCATAGCCGCCTCGTTTCCGAAATACATAGGATGTTTAAATTGACAAAAATTTTAACGTTTTTTTTTATTTTTCCAACCGTTAAAGATATTTAAACGAAATTTGGTACATAGCATCCATTGATTCAGTGTCACAAAATGCGGTAATACCAAGTTCCCAATATAGCCAGTGGCGGAGACATGGGCATACAATACCCTTGAATAACTTTCTTTATTCTAAGCGGAAACTGTCTCTTGACATTTTTTTTGTATCTGCCACAGTTCTACGGGAAAATTAATTTATCTTTTATTGCTTTTTTGAAATGCAAAAAATAAATAATTTAATTTTTAAAAAATAACATTTTAGATTTATCTTTGGCCAGTACTGACTAAAATGTCATATTAATTCAACAAAACAATAATACCATTCATGGCCAATTATTGTTTTGTTATCTTTTTTTAACCGACTATTTTCCTCGTCTTAATTTCCACCAATCACAAACGCGCGATTTTGAATTACAAATGGTTTATAGATGGAAAAACTGTATGGCAGCACAAGTCAGCAGTTTTTTCGAGTTTACCCGCGGCAAAACTTGCCAGCTGTTGTATAATAGGTAGTATGTTTTGTAAGCTATGTGTATGCAGAATAATCTGTTACTCATTAAATAGTCTTATCAAATACCATTCGGGCATCTAATTTTTCCTCCTGTGAAAACAATAAGAAAAACACAATGCTAAGTAATATTTTTTTAACAAAATGCATTCGTGCTGGTGCAAAAATCCTCGTCTTCGACTCAGATTTTTGTTGCCACCAGCACTCATGCTTCTTGCTAAAATATTACTTAGCAACGTGTTATATATTTTTTGCTAATTTTACAAAAAGAAATAATTGCAATAGAGCAGCTAGTATGCAAACTGTTACTAACTAAAAATGTCTAATAATAAACCTTTACTAGCGGAAATCCTTGAACAGATAAGCAATAAAATTTGTATTTCCTGATAGCATCGCCAAACGAGTAAAAACACTGATAATAGCTCCAGCACATAATTACAACTATGCTTTAAAACCTTAATATGCATGCCGCTGGCAACTATCCTAAGTCGATCTGCAATAAACTAGACCGAGTAACCCCAACGACGAAGTCCATACATGTAGCATTAATTGGTTTATAATAAAGTGTTCGCGTGCCCTTTCGGCGTGCATTTTGCATCCTACATGTTTATTTATGGCGCCGATAAGGGCACCTGTCAAAATGTAATTAATATACCGGCCAATTGGGGAAGTTGATTGTGCCCGACGGTACACAATATTGCTAGTGTATACATCGAACGCAGATTAGTAACGTGTTAGAGCCGTGAGCTAGTCTGCCCTATGAATCGTACGTGGAATTGGTATCAATATCACATATTTGATGCGCATTTAAGAAGGGGTCGCTAAGCGTTTTCCGTGCCATCTCTAGTTGTATAACTGAACTAAGTTTCTCTAACCCGGACCAATAGTGTCAGCATAGGCTACCAGAAATGTCAAGTGGTGTCAAAGTAAATACAGCGCAAAAACGCACGTGAAAACACGTTAAGACAGGATCTTCCAAAAAACTACAAATGTGTGCGCGATCAAAGCTTAACACATTATTTGATTTTTTGGAAAGCACCATTTGAGGCGTATAAACAAAGTATTTAATTTTGCGCCCACTCTTAATAGCACATTATGCAAAAAGTTTTTTAAACGATATTTTAGACATGATAGTCTTCGGGCCCATGCCTACAATTTTTTATTACCTCACCATTGAGACTTTTTGGACAAGGCTACTACTTGATTTTAAATATTTTTATTAAACGATCCTGATTACTTTAATTGTATCTTATTACCTTTGATTAATAATTTTGTAAATTTTTGGTCGTATATTCGGTTGTATCAAGAAATTTTCCGGCCTAGAGTAGATTACAAATTTACTGGAGGCATTAACGTCAATAACAAGACAAATGTTAACCAGCTTCACAGTTATTGGACCACCCCAATCAAGTCCCTAAATCACATTGCCGCCATGAATTATTAAATCTGAAGTTAATCAGCACACACACACCTATACACACCACATCAACTTTGAGTTTACTGTCTCGATTTGAATGTGGAAATGCGAAAACCAGAAAATGATGAAACCTTCTGTCACTATACGTAGATTTAAACAACAACTTTTTATTTCCTAACAACTGTTTACGAAAATTTTCAAAATGTCTAAAAAATAAGATTCTCTAACACAAAATCATATCATGAACATAATATAATAAACAGAAGATCTATTAGCTTCTGTTGTGCCACAACTTTTTCCACAATTTTTTTGTCAAGATAAACATTTTTAAGTTTTCATCCATTTTTGCTTCCCGCCAATTCAAGACGCTATATTAAAAATCTCTGGCTCGGAACCGTGAGAACGAAGCTATGGTATTCGTTAATGGTGTTAATATAAACAAAGTCGGCCCTCGCAGGAGGCCCCGAATTTCATGGAAAAAATAACAATAACACGTGCCGCAGAGCCACACAGCCAAGGTAACCTTTCGCGAACACGGTGGGGGAAAAATCGGGTATGTTCTACGTGCAAGGACAATCACAACGCATCCGTTTGAACAACTCAGCTGCAGCAAAAGCTCCTGCCTAAAAGCTTCAAGAAGCAAAAACCTAACTCGCCTAGACACTACTAACTGAGAATTATACTTGCCAAAAGTAAGAAATTTTTAGTTATGTTTGATTTGCCTCCTTATTTGAATTTCGAAATTATCTTGGACAATTTTCTTGAAACTGAATTTATTTTGCCTTTTTATTATTAAAACAGAATTATTTTTTTAACTTTTATTGAAAATATTTTATTATTTATTTTAAACCAAATTATTTTACAGTTGATTTCAGAAATTACCTCTTTTATTTTCATTATATACAAAGAATTTGGTAAACTATATTTGTAATTATATCAATTTAAGTAAAGAGTGTATTATCTAGTCTATGTTATTTGAGTTTTTATTCATTTTGTACTATTATTCTAAATTTTGCCATATTTTGTGCCATAGTTTATTTTGTTGAATTTTTGATGTATTGATTTGTACAATATTTTATTCTTGATTATTTTTAGCAGTGTACTTTTTGAATCATTTTGACTGTGTTAGATAGAAAAGCTTCATATTTCTGATATATTTTGTGCAGCGTTGCAAGTAACCTTATTTTTTTATTTATTCATTATTGATCATTACTTACATATTTTTAAAGTTCCTCTAAACTGCATTTCTCACAATGTATTGTCCTGTTTTCGTATTTTAATCTTAATACACTTGTTAAACTATCCCTGTGTTTCCATTAATAACCCTTATACCCTTAAACCATAGACGATAATACAAATATTACGGTTTTGTTTTGCTCCTACATTAGCAGGTCGGGGACAAGAAGACGAGGTAATTTGTTTACAGTGGCATTTCTTAAGTTCAGTCTTTCCTATTTTGTAATGCATAATAAATAGTTTTTTGACAGACTTGGTATATCGTATTAATATGCTCTGAGATACCTACTTACAAAATTTTACTTTACAAAATAGCCTAGGTAAATCGTATAAAAAAACTGGAAACCTTGAATGTGCCAACAATAACATCCTTTTAAAACCATGAAACAAAACAAGTTGCCTTTGGTAATGTATCTATACCTATAGCAGAACCATTGTCCAACGAGTCCTAAGAATTGTAAGACATTATAATTTATCTGTTCTAATTTGTTTTCGCTCCAAAATTAAAGTTTGAAAGTTGGTGTAGCCGAATTTTTTTCGGAGGTTTCAACAATGCTTCTGAATATCTGTGACTCTTTTAATCTATGCTTAGACTCACACCAAAAGTAAGTAACTTATGAATAACCCTGTACATACTCGTCGACTAATAGTCATCTCACTTCAGTGTTTTTTATCCATCAGGAACTTGAAGTAGCTTTATTAACAGTTCCCTTATTTGGGAAGCCCTAGGTGCTAAAACTCCCTTTTTTGTTAGTACCTAGTATGTAAATGAAAAAGTCAAAATATGTGTACACACATTGTGTGAATTTTGTTTTTATATTGAATAAAGTAGATTTTAAAAAATATCATCATGTAGATACCATTGGATGTTTTGTTGCAAGGTCAATTAAATATGTAGTCTAAATTTTTCAAAATGTTTAAAAAATAAAGTTCTCGTTAACAAAACAAAACAGTAAACAACAAATAAAAACAGAACTACATTATTATGTGGTTAGAGTACCGGTGCCATCCGCCGGTCGCGTAGTAAAAATGACGGACCGTCCGACGGTCCCGTAGCAACTTCCGCAACGGTTCTCGATTACGCCTCGTCACGCCACGGCGTTTGTCAACAACCGGCAAAACGTCCTAACTGCCATTCCCATTGGCTAGCGGCGTCCGCCACGCCATGCCACCTACGCGAGACTTAAGCGGTCAAGACCGATCCTTCGACCCGGCGCGTCACGCTGTCACTCAGGTGATCCGACTGTCCGACCGATTAACCGACTTAATGACTTAATTATTCACGACGGGGACGGGGTTGATCTGGGTGGCGAGTACGGGGGTGAGGCGGTTGGCGTGATTGGCGTTGGTGTAATATGTAATACATTGGTGTTAGAGTTTATTGGAATTATCACAAAATATAAGGGGTAGGAATTATGCGAAAGATAGAATCAATACATTTTCGGTAGTCGGTAATACCTACTTAGGGTAGGATTTTTACACATGACACTGATTAGTACCAACCTAAATGTGTTTCTGGTGTTTTTTTTTAATTATTAGATTTCTCAAAAACCGAAAGCATCGAAAACACTGCATAATATTGATCATATTTAGCTAAAAACTATGTACCTAGACAGATCTTGTATTGCTTCCAACAACAATGCAGTGAAATTTTCTGGTGATTTTATATTTTAGAAAAAGAAAGACATACGATTCCGCCAATGTTTTATCAAATAATAGGTATGCACAATAATGTACACAGTTAAAAATCGACCAGTAATATATATATTAATTTATTTGAATGTTATAGCAAAGTCTAGAGAATAACTCTAGACTTTGGTTATAGTATTGAAAAATAACTTATTCCATATAAGATGTTAATTCATTTTCGTGACCCAATGTGTTAAACTAAAAAAATCTAAGTAGTATGTATTTTACTCTGATTATATATTATGCTATGTTAATTTTAACATTTACCTATGTCATTTAACATATATTATTTAGACGTGATTTGAATAATTTTCATTTGTATTAATTAAATAGTTTCATGTAGGTAGATTTAACATTCTAAATAACTCGTTAAGAATAACACGACACACTTAGAAATTATTTTCGGGAGTGTCTTCGGCTTCTAATGTTTGTCTTATAAGCCCTTAATAGGCCAGGGAAATTACGGTAAAAAATAACGAAACCTAGACAAAATTCATAACCGCATTTTTATAATGCCATCACAAAATATTGGTAATGAATGAATGCCAGAATTGTTTTTTATACAAAATAAACATACGCGTGTGGGCGTTTTTTAGAAAAATACATTTTCTTGTTGTACTAAAGACGGCATAAATATTAACTGCGAATTTTAAGCTGCATTTATTAGCAAGTAAGGTATATAAAGTTGATATTGATAAATTAAACAGATTACGTTTGCGCAAGTATCCGAATGACGTAAAAATAACATTTTGCGTAATATTTTTTTGGGCAAAAATATTAACTGCGTTTTTATTATTTATAATTACCTTAAAAATCAAGTATTAACAGTTTGTTCTGAAATTAAACATATTGTTTCGCCGGAAATCGCATTTTAAAGAAATTTGAAGCTGTCTTTGAGAGCAAAATTATTAACTGGCTGATTTTTGTTAAACTTTGTAAGTGGATACCTACTAAGTCTTGTTAAATTTTTTGAAATTAAACAAAAATTGGTAACGGAAGTATTTTAAAATGACAAATTACAGTTGACCTACCCACATGCGCCGTAAATAAATGTTTAATTTCCCTATATGTGATTTAATATAATAGTTATATTGTAAAAAGTTAAACAAAAAAAAACAGTTAATATTTTTGCTTTCCTAAAGAATTGTCAAGTGACAGTTGACCTATACGCGCCGTAAATAAATGTTTAATTTCGCTATATTATATGATTCAATATACTTATATTGTAAAAAGTTAAACAAAAAAAACAGTAAATATTTTTGCCTATAGTCTATACCAATGAGAAGTGACAGCTGACGTACATGCGGCTCAGATAAATGTTTAATTTTGTATAAGTTACATTATATTTGTAAAAGGGAATGATCATCTGCAATAAAAACGTAGTTAATATTTTTGCCTTTTGCCGAAATAGAAAATTATCCGATTTTTATCCCTCTTTGTCGATCTAAGTTACTTCCATATTCTTAAAATGTTTAATTTCTTAATATATGTTAGCAAGGGAAGTTTTTTTACCTAAAGAGTCTAAAAAAATCCAGTTAACATTTTTGCTCGAAATTTCTAACGAAAAATAGGTGTTTTTTGAGGTAACTCAAGGTTCCGTTTTTTCAAAATGTTTAATTTTTGGTTTCCACCAACGTATTTACTTCTAACTTTGATATGGTAAAACAAAATTACAGTTAATATTTTTTTCTAGGTCAAATTCTATTTTCCCTGGCCTATTATACTATTTATATTTTGTTAAATAAAATATGTTAAACGAAGTCAATAATTTGCAAATTTAACTAACTTATTAGTGTTGGAATGAATAAAATAAAATATAAAAGTAACTTTTTATTAGGTACTTGTTAATTTGAGTATCAACCAATTCAAAATAACAATATTCAATATTACAAATTGGTAATATTAATTTTAGCATTTAATAGTTACAAATGTACAGGATGTTCAGATTTGATCGGGAATACCCCTGTAGAATTGTGATGGCTGGACGATTTTGATGATTTATTGTAGGTGTTTAGGAAGTGTCCTTTCTCACTTGTGGACATACCGTCATGATGGCATCACTATTCCACTGCCTGCTATGATTTTTTTGATGCGATTTTTTTAAAAGCTATGAGGGACTTTTTTACCGGAAATCTGGCAACGTTAGCTTTATTTTTTGTTTTTGCAGTACAATTTATCTTAAAAATTGCCGAGATAGTCACTCGTAACGTCTTAGAGAAAGAAAAAAGCACTTCCGGCTAAAGCAGAAGTATATACCTAATATTCAAGTGTGTGGTGCAGATTTTTTATCCACTGTGGCAAAAGGTTAAACATTATTATATTTTTGTCGCCTGATAGGTGACCAGATACACGCGTTGGATGTTTACTGGGTTGCCTACACAGAGTTCAATGTGGTTCTTGAAACTGGCTTAGTTGTTTTCCAAGTTCTTTATGAATATAAAGCCGTTTTTTGCAAGATTAATCTAGAACAGAAATGCGGCCATTTTAGACATTTTCTCCCCCAATTCTCACGTGTGCGGTTGTGAGGCTAGCAGCCCTAGGAGATTGGCCAAAAGTCATTAGTCTCATGAACCAAATCTGGTGCTAGGTAACATCTATAAAGTAAGTAGCTTTTATGAATAAGGCTTAAACGTGTATTTTATAAGAAATGGCTTGTGGCATATGGAACAAAAATTGGTAGTACCAGCTAGATGGCGTTGGATGGTTAATGCTCACCGCATTATACTAGTTCCTATTTCACTTAGCCAACGTGTTTGGGTCTTTTCGGTTGAGGTGCGCTACGTCTGCCTGATGAGGGTCAACAAGCCCGAAACAGGTACCTGTCGTGGTCTGCACACCTCCGAAGGACCCATACATAATTTCCATTAGATATTGGAAACTAGTTTGGTGTTGCCAATTACCAAAGCATTTAGTCCCATATGCCACAAGCCATTTCTTTTAAAATTATAATGGGGACACTAAATATTCATTTTGTGTATTTTATAGTCTTTTCTCCGTACAACGAGTACCAATAAACCCTCTGTCCGCCTACATCAACTGAGTTTCAATTTCACCTTGCATCGTATTTGAAACCCCAAAACCCCCTGAGATAAACTTTCAGTCACACCACTTAACAGTGCAACAGAATGTCGACCTTGATTTTTTCAAAAAAATCGGTTATATTGATTACGTACTTTTTTGTTTGAAATTCAATTGTTTTTCCAGGCATTCAAATTATTGGAAAAAACTACACATAGCCTCAAGGGAGCCGAAGACCCCGTGTAATTTTTGGACACCATCTGAACATCCGGTTGCATAAACCTTCTCAGTGCCATCAATTTTCAATACAAACATTTTCTTCTATCGTTTACAATAAACATGTTACGGCTACTAATAGTTTTGCCTATTTTTTTCTTTATATTTGGGCGGCAACTACCTACTGGCAGGAAAATCGCGGTGGTAGTCCTAAAAAATCACCCTGTACCTGTGTCAAGAAAAAACTAATATAATTTAAATTTGCCATTCTCAAAGAAGAAGTAGGAAATAGACGAGAAATTAAAGAATCAGCATATATTCTAGGAAGTACAGGCAACTGCGTGTTGCTGAATGTTCAGTGGAATGCAGTAAAATATTATTGCCACTTATTCAAAGTGAAGATATTGTAAATAATTAGATAGAACACATGGTACAATATCAGACAGGTGGCTAGGCTATTGTTTCTGTTGTCATGACATTTTAACCTGAAATTTATTAATCTGTCATTTCACTTTGACGAGACATGATCTTTGAGAAAGGAGGAAGATTTTTTTTGGGAATTTGTCACGCGCACTGAAAAATCTTTATTTCCAGACTCATAATGAAATATACTATGTTGAATATATTTTTACAAGTTACAAGTTCAAAGTTTAGTTCATATTTATATTAATTTTCCAGGCAACTTGAAAAAGTTGCATTTTAATCAGTTTGGTGGCGAAAAACCCAATTAAAATTCAATGGATCTCGGATTTGCCATTCTTTATTTTAGACTCTTCCCAAGCCACCTCTGTAGCCGTACAAATAATATAATAATAAGATGGAAGCCGATGGGGTGGCAATCGAGGTGGAATTTCTGATTAGCCACTTGCCGCGCCGATTATGCCTCGCTATCCATCATTTGCTTATACATGCACAATCGGAGACTACGGAAACTAATGTGATCTGTCTAACTGATGCGTATAAACCACCTTGATTATTGCCGGCTTATCAGGACCGTAATTCGCGTTTGGTGCCACCGATAGTTACCCGTTTTAGGCTCTGATTTACGATTTTATTCGATGCCTAACATAAACAGACACCTACGTGGTTACATCTTTGATCACTATAACTATAGAGTGTATACAGATCTGGTTAGGTTAGTCCAGAAGTGTACGACTTGCGAACGATATGTAAACAATTATTAGTGTATGAAAAAAATTAAATTTTTGAAAATATTATATAAATATATACAGGGTGAGTTTTTTTCGATGCCCACTATGGGGATCTCGGAAACTAACAGAGCTAGAACAAAGGTTAAATGGGGAAAGAATTGCAGTTTTGAATGCTCAATCTAATGCCCCTTTTTGGATTTTCAAAAAAGTTCATGGCTCACTAGATATTTTGAAAAGAGTGATTTTTTTGCTATTTCATCAGATCTCTGTAGCTCCGTTATTTCTGATTATACAGAAAAACTGGAGAGACAAAAATTGTAGATAATTTTGGGCTTAATAAGATAATCTTATCCATTTTTTTTTTGTTGTTTGTGATTTCTGAGATATGACATAAACTTTTGTATTTTTTTAATGTAAGTCATAGTTGGCTGTGTTGGCAATATGGCTAATTATATGATTTTTTTTAACTTTTCACATAGTCAGCCATGGAATATTTTCATAATTATGTTCTATTTTATAATAAGACATACTTCAAACTTTCAAAAATTTTATTTTTAGCTGGTAACAAAATGTAACAAAATAAAACAAACATTATTATGATGGAGCTCCACCACATAATTATTTGGCGGTAAGAAATTACCTAGATCAGCTCTATCCAAATAGTTGGATAGGGAGAAATAGACCTATTTCCTGGCAGCCACGATCCCCCGATTTGTCTATTTAGGATTTCTTTTTGTGGGGAACAGTACAAAATAAAGTATCAGACAATAATTGTTGAATTAAGAGTAGCTGTTTTAGAAGCAATTGCCAGTATTGACAGGCGCTCTCTAGTAAGAAAGGCGACAAATTCGGTTTTAAAAAGCTGCAATATTTGCATAAATAATAATGGTGGATTGTTTAAACACCTTTTTTATTTTAAAAGGTGACCTTTTATAATAAATTTGAGTTTTTTAATTTTTGTTTTATTTTGTTACATTTTGTTACCAGCTAAAAACAAAATATTAGAACGTTTGAAGTATGTATAATTATAAAATAGAACGTAATTATGAAAATATGAAATGGCTGACTATGTGAAAATTAAAAAAATCTGAAAATTAGCCATAGCTCCTTTATTTTTTATAATAACTATTCCGAATATTATATCTTTGGAAAGCTCAAAAAATGGCCGATTTTATAAGGCCACAGCCAACTATGATTTACATTTAAAAAAAAAACAATTTTATGTTATATCTCAAAAATCACAAACAACATAAAAAAATTGGATTAGATTATCTCATTAGCTCAAAATTATCTACAATTTTTGTCTCTACAGTTTTTCTGTATAATCAGAAATAACGGAGCTACAGAGATCAAATGAAATAGCAAAAAATCACTCTTTTCAAAATATCTAGTGAGCCATGAGCTTTTTTAAAAATCCAAAAGGGGCATTGGATTGAGCATTCAAAACTGCAATTCTGTCCCCATTTAACCTTTGTTCTAGCTCTGCTAGTTTCCGAGATCCACATAGTGTGGAAAAAAAACTCACCCTGTATATGTACCTAGATAAATATTACCATGATTTATCTAAATGAATACTGCGTCCAATAATTTTTATGTCTTCTGGGAAAACTTCTTGTAAGCTTAAGTGTATAGAAATTTCAAAATCTATTATTACGTTTCTCGGATTTGACATACCACCTAGTAGTTTACATTTTTCTATTAACAACTGAAATAGCTTCTTTTATGTATGTTCTTTTTCTCGTATTTTAGTAAACAGAATACTAAAATTATTAGAAATTTTAAATAGTAACATAGTTCAGATTCAGATAACGTCAGATTCAGATAACGTCAGATTTATTGTTTGAAATTAAATTTTTATTGGAAACGACAATAACATTTAGAAATTTATAGATATTTATAGATATTTGCTACTAACTTTCCGTTTATTGAGTCAGCGACAAAATTGCTGTGTTGAGTGTTTAATATGTGAATTTCTTCCCGACTTCTAACTTTCAGTGTGTCTACATTTTCCGGTCTTTCATAATAAATTTTTAAATAAACCCATACATATATAAATATATCCTTTTTTTAAATGTTATTGTCGTTTTCAATAAAAATTAAACTTCAATCAATAAATCTGACTACTAATTAAAATTTCTCATTTCTCTCAATTTCCCTTCTTAATATTTCTCTGAAATCTTGAAATAGCCAATTTTGTTTTTCAAAGCGTGAATATACTTGCAAACTGTCAATATTTTTTTACTGTAATTTGGCATTTGTCTTCCATGGCAACCTAAGACCCAAGGAGTAATCCGTCACAAAAAAGGCTCAGTTCTGGACGAACGATTGGAGCGAACATATAACATTATATACTTCGTTGGAATCGGAAAAATGCGTAGAACTCAATAATCCAAAAATATACAAGGTGTTCCATTTAAAAAAACATAAGTTATGTTTGCCACGGCTTTCTAGAACACACTGTATAAGGTCCAATAGCGTCACAAATAAAACGTTGTATTAGTATCTAAAACTTTGTAAAAAAAAAAAAGTTAAGGGTGTTGTCAATTTATAATGAGCCACCCTGTACACGTACTGGCGTAAAATGCATGTCACAAACCCGATAGCATTGTGTTCCCATTTCTTTTTTCAGACCAAGTTTACAAAGCTCTAAAAATAGCAGAGTTTGTTTTATCACAATAAAATCGAGATATAATTTTACTTACCGTTTCGTCTTTGGGAAAAATATGCATTTCCATCTTCGACTGTCGCGTCGTCCTTCTTCACAACCAAGTAGGTACACAACAAACCAAAACAATTTTAAAAAACCAAACCAAATAATATATGAAAATAACGATAAATATATAAATAAACAAAACAAACACTAAAAAACGCAGAAAATATGAAACAAATGCACGAAAGACTATAAATCAAACGAATCGAGAATCACAAGCAAAACAAGTCAAACGCAAAGCCAAAAAAAATTAAAATTTTTAATAATAATTAACAGAAATACGCCATAAGCGCCCTCAAGAGTGCAAGTACAAACTACTGGCGTTTCAGTCAACGCTACTGGGAAGGCTTTGCTAAGTACAAGGGGGAGTTTCCATGCCCTGACTAGGAGTATTATAGTATAGCAATGGTTGTCATGCTACTTTTTGATTCAATCAACAGATGGCAGCAAGAAATAAGTGACCATTATTATGAAACTTAGAAAAATAGATGTGGCACCAGACAGACTGTAGCTGTGACAACAATTACTATACTGTAAAGTAAGCAAAAGTGAAAAGTAAGGTAACTTTGTTTTTCTAGGATGGGATTATGACTAGCTCTCTATAGTTTGTAAAGGCTTCCTGTAACGCGTAATTATTAGCTTGATTAAGCTTCAAAGTCTGGGATGTTCTGCAGGTACATTGGTGGGTCAGTTTGAACGCAATAACGTCATTGTCAAGACAAAGGTCAGTCGACCTTGTATCCCCCAGAATCCCCTAGTCAGCCCACTGAATACCTACATATACCATGTCGCTCTAAATTATTAAGTTAGGGGTTAATCGGGGTGTACAAGCACACCTGAGCGGTACGCGGTAGGGAATATAGAACGTTGTGGTATACAGATTTGCTCCTGGGCATCTTCCTCTCCAAATTACAAACTGTATACATATTCGATTTAATTTGAACTAAAATATGTCATAATTGTATCATGGTAATGTTTGAACTTCCGAGTTGCATTGCCAATAGTCTTAGAAAATTAGTCAGGACATTTTTCGATGTGTATTTGGTGTCTAAATTGGGCATTTCTTAGATAACTGAATTTTATATCCAGCATTTACAATAATACCTAATAACAAGTTCTCTAATAGACGCACATCGTATTTTTTTCCTGTTGTGCAAGCACTTTGAGTTGCATTCGTAGTGTAGTCGATTGGCCTTACAGCACAATGTATCAAAAATTTGCGCACTTATTTCTGAGATACCCTGTACCTACATGTATCACATTTCATGGTACCTATGTGTAAAAAAATTAAATAAAAAATTCCTGGGGTTCGATGCGAAAGCAGGGTGCTAATTATATTACATGAAAAACCGGGCCTCCAAAAATTAATTAACCGGCAGCGCTGCCTGGGTCTTCGAGGTCCTCCCCTTCCTCCGGCAAACATGGAGAGATACGCGGCAACAAAATTTTACTACACTGAATTCTCACTATACCAACATTGTACCTCATAATCACACATCAAGTCCGCATTATATATATTTTTTATTATTCGATTTAAGTAAATTTTAATATTACCAGTTATTTTTGTTTAAAAAATGATGTTAAATGGAGCAATCGCGTCATTTTCTTTCTCTATCAAATATGACATTTTTTACTTTTTTCTAAAATGGCATTACCTACTTCTCAAAATTTTGAAAAACGTTGTATTAAAATGTTGTTGGCCTTTCAATTTTATACTCGTTAATACTTTTTTTTTAAACGCCTTATTTAAATAAATTTTAGTAAACCTACAACAACATCAATCAATTTTACTACGTATGCTGTGTGTATTTATGCATTTTTATTATTAAGTGGCGTTTTAAACACTATGCACTTGTAGATGTGTAGATGGCCCTCTTCCTTCTTATTTTCCTGTGTTAGCGTCAAAACTACGTACCTAAGCTTTGCATCAAATTTAACAAATTTTAAGTAGGACATTTTTATTATTCATAAAAAAGTGGGTTTAAAAGACATTTAACAGTGAAAATGACAGTGAATGTAGTAAAATCGTAAAATTCATTTGAATGAAATACGTGTTTTAAAAAAAAATACCTATATAACAGTATAGCGGCATAAAATTGAAAGAATAAGAACTTTTCTCTGTGAGTTCATAAAATAATGCCATTTTCAGCCCTAAAATGAAGTAAAAATAAAGAACAAAAATATTAAATAAAAATACAAAATTAAGTTGATAACAAATTTTACATTTTAGAAATATAACCTAATAAAATAATTAATTCCATTATTTGCTTAATTTCTCTGTGTTGCCTTATAATATTAGACTTTAATTAAAATATAAAGCAATCAGAATTAAAACTAGTGAGCTTCAAAATTTACCTTGAAAATGAAAATTTACTTGCCAATAAAATAGAAAGATTATCAGAAGAGGGGCAATACCTATATACTGATTTAAAGTTTGTTAACTCAAGCGTATTCACTTGGGATTTTTATTTTTGATTTTATATTTGTTCAAGTTATTCATTATTATTTTTTAGGCTGGACTTTTGACTTATTGAAAACTGAAACTTCGCTGAATTGGTTTCTCATTTAATCCAACTCACTCACAACTAAATTCATCATTCGTTATAAAAAGTTGAACTTCACTGCCCTGTGCCTTGGTACACAAATAACTATTTTTGTGTAATTTTAGTACACAAATGCAAAGATCAAATGGAACAAAAGTGGGTGTTTATACACTTTGAACTTTCCAATTTTCGTCGGGATACCCTATGGTTTACATGAATCTTTTTTTATACCCAGCGTTTATTTTCTGTTTTTTACAGTTACAGTTAATTTTTTTAGTTAACAACCAGTGTGATCTTCTGGTTGGACATTCGGGAGGCAGTTCCCAAGCAACCCTGAAAAAACCATCCAGTTTGGATTTGTTTTTGCAAACTGACATCGGATAAAATTGAATACCCAAAATATCTGGGGGGCTATACAATAGCCACTGTCTACGTTTATGTTTCTTCTCAAATTTGCGATACTTTGTTTTATCTGGTGGCAGATTCTGATGATTCACGAATAAAAATCTACAAGTGTTCGTTTCATATCTCCAAAAATACCTTAAGGCCCTATGTAAGGACTCCAAGTAACTGAACGGAGAATACCTTCAAAGTTTTTTCTGGCTCAAATAAATAGAATAATTATCTCGGATTATACACAAGACAGGTTAGTCGCTAAGCACCTTTTCAAAAAAAAAACTCAAAACGACATAATTTTCTCCGAATGGATTACAAGATATGGCAACTTATTTGGCCATTTATTGGGATTTATTTATTTTTGGCACCAGTATTTTTTGTTTTTTTTTTATATCGAGCTTAATTTGCTGAACCTAATTAGATAAATTCACAGTTTCCAACACGCGAATTTTTTAAAGGAGCAAATTCTAAATTAACAAAAAAAAATAAAATAAGTTGCAATATTATTGAACGCAATAATTAACGCTGATTCCAAAGATTGATTCACTTGAGCCATAGGCGTATGCAGAAAAAGTTGGGTGAGAAGAAGGTTACATCACCCCCATTATGTTCCGTTTCGTCATCGAATTTTTATCCAAAATTCTGCAAAAATATATTTTTATAAGAAAGAAAACAACAAATTTATAAGTGAATATTTAGCATAAATCATCTCGTATTAAATAACTTGCAGGCCGAAACTTATTAAACCTACACCTACCCTTTACACGGCCGTTTCGCCACTGCACTCATAAATGCCATCCATCTGGACTTTTCAATGGCGATGGTTTCGAATGTAGTCCCCCATTCAAATGTCACCGTCCGCACTCCGCCAACAAAGAGAGACCCCGCGAAAGCCGATTCAGAATCATTATTTTCTTCGGCTGCGAATACGGCCGCATTGATATTTCTGTGATATTTAACACCGCGCTCTTTGAAAACGGAAAGTGACACGTATGCCGCCGGAGCGGTGGAACTCTATCCTTTACGCGCCATTAAAAAGTGCCTATAGTGCGGCCGTGGACGCATAACGTGGCGATAAATGCGAGATGTTTGCTGAAAAGGTAACAGTGATACGGCACGACAGGTTAAGAGGGAAATATCGAAATGTCACGCAACGTCTCGAATGATTGACAACAGAATATCTAATTTATTTCAAAAATTTTTAAATGGTTAATAATAAACTGTCTTTAAGAAAGTGCAATATCATTGTCATGCATAAACTCCCCAATTATTATTAACCATTTAAAATTAACAACCAGTCGATCTAAATGTGGCAATTCTTGAATATACTTGAATAAAAATAAATTATAAGGAAATAATGGTTTCTTTTAGTCAAATCGGTAACAAATAAACTTCGAAATATACAAAACAGTATTATTTTACTAGATAAAGTAACAAAAAATAAGAACAGTAGTATCCAATGCAAAGTTTTGGCCCTAGATAATAAGGCACTCTACTACTTAACTAATGCTACCACTGAGTTACGTCACCTTTTCTACTTATAACAGCTTGAACACGTCTAGACATGGTATTGGCTAACTCGTGGCAATCATTTGGGGCAAAACTATCCCATATATTTTGTAGTCTCGCTCTTAATTCTGGTATGGTCCTCGCAGGTGATAATCGTAATTTTTTCTTCATGATATGCCATAAAGATTCAATTGGGGACAAATCTGGGCTACTGGATACCCATGGTAAAAGCAGAATATTGTTTTCCAACAGCCAGTTTCTAACCCGTTTTGCTGTATGGCACGCAGCGCCATCTTGTTGAAAAATAAATTCAAGTCCAGTTCTTCGGCATTCCTCTAAAGTAGGTTTTAGGTATGTTTCCAGAATATAAATGTATCTTTCGGCATTCACGATACCTTCTACAAAGTGCAGGCTGCATACTCCTTTAGCAGACATGGATCCCCAAACCATTACTGAGTGCAGGAAATTTTTTTTTCTTTTCACACAGCCTGAATGATTCTTTCTTATTACTCTACTCCGGCTATCACCTACACACACTTCAAATCTGGATTCGTCACTCCAGTGAACTGAATCCCATTGTTCCTGAGACCAGTGTCTGTATTGTTTTACCAATAACAACCTAGTTTTTTTTCTGTGCGCCAGTGAGTAATGGTTTTTCTTTTGACTAAAAGAGTACTCATAAAAATGATTTAAAACTGCAGATACAAATAAACTTTAAACCTACCTTGTAAACTTTAAAACCCAATTCCATAGCAACCCTGTGGCATGTTGTTCTAGAAAACTTCTTCCCAGTTGCAGTATTCCATAATATAATTATTTCTCCATAATTGGATCGGTGGTTTTTAACAAGTATTCTTCTTAAAGCTCTTTTATTGATATTAGCAACTCTACGCTTTCTTCCAGTTTTTTGCTTTTGGGCGATAGAGGTTGTTATTTTATATAACTGTATGATCTTTCGAACGGTATATCGAGATAAATTGACAATATTACCAATTTCTGATGCCGATTTTCCCGATTGTGACAAAGAAATTATTATCTTCCGTACATCCTCACTAACCGACTTTCCTCGCGTCTTTTTAATAATTTTTTTAAGAGTAATATTAACTTGACACTGGGTGTATGAGACTACTGAATGACTTACAAATGTTAAATGAAATTAGTTGTCACAATGAGTTTGTTTATTTCAAAGCCATATTGATATTAAATTGTTAATACATTGGCTCTGCATGTACTCTAAAATACATTCTAAATAATGTTTCTTTGCTTACAATGGAATTATTTAGAAAATGTGTAAAATAATATAAAACTCGCCAAATGTAAGTAGTAAATAATGTTTTAGTAAATTTACGAATCCTGGTTTAGGATTAAAATACCGAATTATAGTTTTTAGCGAGCTGGGCCAACTAATATGGGACGGGGCTCGTAATGTCTAATTCATTTCTATTCGCTGCCCACCTGGCCGTATTTGAAATTGACCTCACGGGTTATTATATGGCAATCTACAAGGATAAATGCATTGTAAGTGATACAACAGCATACGCTCCCGCCCTGAATCTGAAAAGAGACAAGTAGAGTCGCCGTCGTCGACGGCCGACCATTTAAAATGCATGCATTAGTTTAGTAGAGCATCGCCTCAGCCTTAGTTCCATAAAAACGTGGTTTGTTGGTTCGGTTCAAGTTATTTACGTTCTTTAATTGTGTTTCGGTGCATATGGATTTTCGAAATTTTCTTTTTTTAGCTATCTATTCAGATCTTATTCCGTTTGTGGACTGCGTGCAATCGTGTAGTGTTTGTAGTCAAAAATTTACCAATGACATCCGCTTCTGTATAGTGACTGTGCAAGAAATACTAAAATAAGCAGCACATTGACTTATGAAAAACGTATAGAAACCCAAACCTCTTCTAGATCGAAAACAAACCACAAATGACAGAGGGAAAGAAATTAATAGGTATTTTAAGCCAACTATGTACAGGGTGGGCCAAATTGGATACTTTTAAAGGGAAACTCCTATTTTTGACGGAGATAGACGAAAACTGATATCGGTGTCTGAGGCTCCTTTTTATGATAAACTTAATGGCGAAAACCGCAAATCGATATCTGTCACCATTTTTGAGTTACAGGGCGTTTTTAGAAAATGTGCGTTTTCGAAAAGTGGCCGTAACTTTTTTCGGGTTGAAAATTTTGTATTTCTGTAAAAACATTCTTAAAGCACTTTTTTACGTAGAATTCAATGCTGCTACTACATTTATTTTCTAGTCAATGGTTTAAGAGTTACGGATAAAAAATATTATTTTTTAAATGGAAATAGTCCAAAAATATTTAACACTTAATGATTTACTTAAGTAGTTATCAATTACTAATAGCTTTTATTATTTCATGTGTATAATTGGAAGCACGCCCTTTCAACAAGTAGGCTTTGGACGGTGAGGCAATGAAACAACCGTGGAAAAATGTTTACTGTTACTTACCTGTCAAATTTTCAGTTAGGCTGTTTAGGCAGGGTAAAGGTTTTTCTATTTTTGTGTAATTTATAAACCTTATAACATACCTACAATTAAATTTGAAAGTTAGTCTGTTTCATACAATCCGGGGAAAAAATGTAGTAGCAGCATTGAATTCTACGTAAAAAAGTGCTTTAAGAATGTTTTTACAGAAACACACAATTTTCAACCCGAAAAAAGTTACGGCCACTTTTCGAAAACGCACATTTTCGAAAAACGCCTTGTAACTCAAGAACGGTGACAGATATCGATTTGCGCTTTTCGCCATAAAGTTTATCATAAAAAATGAGTCTCAGACACCAATATAAGTTTTCGTCCATCTCCGTCAAAAATAGGAGTTTACAAAGTGTCCAATTTGGCCCACCCTGTACATTTCTGACTGAATTTGTGGATGCAATGTATAAAAACGCTTTTTATTGTTTTCCCTGTACTTTGTTTTGTACTGATGATCCGTTATGGACTAAAACTGGCATACATATACATATGAATAATGATATGAATTTCGGTAGCCTTGGACGCGATGATATACCTAAGAACTCAATTAAGAGGTGCTTATCGTAAATCTATAAAAGATTATAATGATGAAGTAACGCAAAATAGGTACATTTTTTATTCACTGGATAAATTTCTGCGGTGCATTTGATCTTCAAACACCAGTAATTTCTCCTAACTACATAAAATGTGAGTGAATTATCACAGCCAGCTCTGTTAGGAAAGCCCTGAAGTTGAGAAAGCTGGCAACATGGCTTGCGGGTCTGCGCGGCGTGGCCTGTCACTCTCTGACAGTTGATTTTGCAAGAAATTTACCAGAATTAATTTGTGTAGTGCGGGTAGTGCTATCGTCGCCAGATTGCTACGACGAGGCAGTGCGTCTCTGGGTGGAAACAGACAGCCCGAAGTGCTGGCGACAGCTTTTTTATAAATTTGTTTTATTTGTGAAAAAATCAAACATTTCTCTAAAAGTTCGAAATGAAGAATCGTTCCTTTAAAATTTCAAGCCTCAAGATGAATAGAACCGTCGAGGGAAGCTAGAACTTAGTTATATAATCTGGGTATAAGTTAAATCGTAATAATAACTTGAAATAGCTAGGTTTTCTTTGCTTGAAGGCAAGCGGTCAACTTGTATTCGTTTTGGGCTTTCCAAAGAAAATTTAAGAATAAACTGATTAAGAGCCAATTACATAAACAAACTCAAGTATCATTTAAAATTAAAGAAGCTCTCTAACAATCCAACCATTGTTTAGTATTGTTTCAAAAGTTTATTTACCTAATGTTAAAGTCAAAAGATAATTTGGTTGAATGTATTATGAAATTGACCCTAACTGCCATTTAAATCAAAAGAGATTACTCTCCTTCACAACATGCTGTTGTCTGTTCGCTTGTTTGTATTTTTATGAAAATTTAACCATAAGGGAAGATAGATAATCATCATTTGCCTGATGGCGCAGTTTGCGAAACATTCTCACAAAAATTCAACTTACGACAAAATGTAGTTCCCTCTATTTGCCCAAATTTACCATATTATTTGCCTATAAACACCAGAAATCGTACTTATTATAAATACTTATACTGCTGTATACTTTGTTACTTGTTACCGCTTTTATTGTCTGTTAAACAATGATAACTAGGTATACTAAAATCGAGCAACTCTTACGCCTGGCGTAAACAAGAGCACGTGCGTTGAAATATCCGCCATAGCCGCACGGAGGTACAACCTTTATTTAATTTTAGTCTTACAATTGTGTACATCAAAATATTTCAGACAAAAATTATTGCCTTAATTAAAATGGTTCAAAACGTCGATAAAATTATTTGTGGCAGTCTTTAAACAGCTGAAAACAACAAGATAAAACAGAATATCTACACTTTTGCGATCGAGCACGTCCCTGTTGCCGAGTCGGGTGAAATTTTATAGCCTACCGACCAATCGCAGATCGTCATTGAACACGTGGTTTTATTTACGCGAGGCGTACGGATTGCTCGATTTTACTATACCTACTTACTTAGGTAGGTACCCAATTATTGAAAGAAAGTTCACAAATGTATCTAATTATAATTAAAAAGAGGGTTGAACATTTATTAGAAAAGATAAACTAAGCCAAAGTGCAGACTGGTCTATACTGTATAGACCCGATGAACCGTCCCGCTGCGGCGTTGCCACATGTTTACGCAGGGCTTGTAAGCTTGAGAAGGTTGTGGAATTATCCTTGGAATTTGGAATTATCTCAATATTACTCTCAACTCATACTTTTGGGAAATGAATGCCTTTTGTGCTAGTTATACAATACTTATACTACCTGCATATCAAAGTTTTTTCCTTCACCAACGTAATGTCAAAGATATAGCAACCTTTTGAATCCATGGATTCAAAACCTTTTGAATCCATCCATCCAGGGTTTGCCTACGTCCATCTGATGATTCCCAAAGAGGATGAAACCGGTAATGGGCTGGCCGGGATCATTGTGCCTGCAGCATGGCAGGACATGTCCCAACAAAGATTGCTATATCTTTGACATTACGTTGGTGAAGGAAAAAACTTTGATATGCAATGTTTATTCCCAACGAAAATCGAGAACCAATGGTGTAGTCCAATGCCGGCAGGGGTATTAGCCCTCGGAGTAGTTGTTTCTGTTGGTTCTACCTTTTGACTTATACTACCTATCTATTAATATTGTCCATAAGAAATAAGTGTAGACATTTTTTTAATACTTGTTTTGAATTTTATTCCTATTGTACATATTCAAAATAAATGATTCCTTCCCTCACCTTCCCACAGGATGCTTATTATTTTATTACCCGCAAATTCGTCAAAAACAAACATCAGATTTTACCGAATTATTAAATAGCCTATTGCGTTAACATCCATCATAGACGGGGCAGTTTTGCGACCCCCGATGTCCACTTTTGGACAATTCCGCCGGTCTCCGGCGGAAAATTACCGTCACAAGCCACGACGACTAAACAACGCAACAACGCAACTTCCCGGCGGCGGCGTACGGACCTCGGACAACCGCACTTTATTTCGCTCTAATTTGTCAGGCAAGATGTGCCGGGCTGAACGAAGTTTAATGCCGGAGTTGGGCCCCCCGGCCGGCTCCAACAGGTGTTGGTGGTTTACGGAAGAGTTACGCCGACGGGTTAATTTAAGAGGTCCGCCAAGTGCGCTACGCGATGGCCACTTGTCGCAACGGCGAATTTACGGCAATCATAAATTTGCAACACTGCATTCGACACATAATGCGCGCGCAATGAGACGTTTCGAGAGATAGACTTTCATTTTTATGAAAATGATTTATGAAAATGAGAGGTGTATTTTCGTGCAAAATATATATTTCTTAATAAGGCATGGTAGAGCGCTTTCGGCTTACGCCATCATCAGTACCACTTGTCAGGTGTACAAGAAATTTTTGAGATGCCATATACTATATAAAACCATAGAGAGACCAAACTTGTCACATGTTAAAATACTTAAAACACCTATACATATCACAGCTCATAAGCTATATAATAGGACATATTTAATTTTAACGAATGATAGCCATTTTGTTGGACAGCTGATGGGCCGGAAGGCCTCGAGGCAACGTGGAAGATGACTTTCGACTTGCCACCACGCATTTAATACTGCTGGGCTTTGTACCAATAGACGTGGACGTGACTGATAACGAACCTGCAAAATTACCGGCAAGTGACTGGAATTTTCATCGGTACAGCGTGGTATCACAACAAAAAAAAATTATTACGGGAAATAAATTAAAAAAATCACAGCGCGTCAGGCTTTATATTTTTTTTAAATCGTGAAAAAAAGAAGTATTATTAGGCAAAATAATTTAAAAAAGGTCACCCATTCATGATTCCTCTGGTCTCTCTCTTTCTTGCAGCCTACATAGAAAATATTCTTGTTGTTCAAGACCAAAATAATGATAATGAAATATTGCAAAATTCCGCAATGACACTAGAAAATTAAATGATACTTTGGTGTTCACATTTCGCTAAGGCCAACTAATAGAAAACATCGTACAACATACGTACTTACTTTACTGTTGATTTTTGAGCTTTTAATAACGATTTTGAAGCTCTTTAATGCCCACTTAAACCAATGTGTGCAAAATTTCAACTATATATTTTAAAATGCACAAGAGTAATTAATAAATTTTGTATTACAAAATAGTTATTTATGTACCAAGGCACTGAAGTTCAACTTTTTATGACTCATGTGGAATTTAGTTGCTGATGCCTCTGGCCGAGGCAAATAAACCACATGAGTCATAAAAAGAACTTCAGTGCCGAGGTACATATTATATTTTTTTTGAAATCGGAAAAAAAAATGTTTTATTAGGCAAGAAAATAATAGCAAGGGATCACCCGTCCACGAACCGACTACGCGCGGCGTTGCTTGACTACCGACCGCTCTACCTAGGACAAGTAGAATGACGTACGGCACCTTCGAACAGAAAAACCAAACTGCTGCTTCTTGTGCAGCCTACACAACAAATCTATTGATATTCAAATTCACTAAAATATGTAAACTGAAGGATTGCGCTTCTATAGGAAACAATTTCGCAATGTGTACGAAAAGTTAAATGGGCCTTTATCGGCCGGGTTTTGAATATTTGGTCACTTTTGACCGGCGATTTCTCCGCGTCTGACGTTTGATGTTTACATCTCGCCAAGGCCTACTTATTGAAAAATCGTACAATAATGGGCTACATTATTGTACGATTTCTGTGCTTTTAATGACTATTTTGGGACATTTTAATGCCGATTTCAAGAAAATAACTTTATGTACCTATTTTTGTAGTAGGGGCGCTTAAATCAAAAATGGCATAGGCTAAAAGTCACATTATTTTAACCCAAGGGATTTGTAATAAATAGATTGACTTAGTTTTTTTGTAACAACATGTATACAGGGCGATCCAAATTAAGTGTGCACCACGTTATTATTAGAGATACAAAATCGGTTAAATTAGCAAACTGGTAGATCCTTTCAAAATGAACATCGCGTTTTTGAATTTTCTAAGAAACTTTTCGCTACAATAAAATAACGGAGCTATAGGAAGAACCTACACAACTCGAAAGCTAATTCGAAATTAGCCTAGTAGGCTATGGAAACAAACTAAACTAAACTAAATATCAACAACTGGAGAACATTATAATCAAACGACAACAGTGAAAACATTATTATTTTTCAAAAACCTCAGTGTTAAAAAATCTACTAGTTTGCTAATTTAACTGATTTTGTATATTCAATAATAACGGAAGTACCAATGGTGCGCATTTAATTTATATCACCTTGTATACAGGATTTATCTTTTATTAAAGGCAAGAACAACTTTACATTTTGGCTTTGTGATTTAGCAAATTTTCATAAGAATTGCTAAATAGATTGTATAACTAAACTCTATTCAAACTAAACGCAAGTGAAACATAAACACAAGTTGTTGCATGAGTAGAGCGTGATACCCACGTGATCGGCTTGCTATTGGCTAGCCGGCCATAAAATCTGACCCGGCGGGCGAGTGCAGCGAGTCGGTGTTTCTTACAGAGGTGTACCGAGTTGCAAGTGGACCTTTATTTTTTTCCGATATAATTCTTTCGCTGTTTATTAATTGTTGAAGCTACGATTTGTAAATAGTAGAAATTTGCAGGTAAGTGAATGACTAGGTGTGCCATAAAAGTTTGTTTTTAAAGTTCTTAATACTGGGGCATATTATTATATTTTATATTCATAGAGATCGTCCTTAATGCGGCCCTGCCTCGTATTAGCCCTCAGAATTGTTCACATGCTTCCATCGTGTAAATGTTTACGCGCCACTTGCATTTAGTTTGAATAGAGTGAAGATATATGTAGGTATAGACATTTGCATATAGTATTAATATTACCTACCTACCTTTTATTATGTTGCAGGTTATAGTATATTACATAGCGAGAGTTGTAAACAGCTTATTATGTATGAGTGGAAAACAGCGGCGAGTGCTGTAATTCCACGAGTATGTAATAAACTCGAGTTTCGTATTATAATTTTTCTTCGACGAAAGAAAAACTATTATAATAGATAAACTATACTTCTGATTATCTGACAGGCAACAATTAGTATGTTGGTTAGTTGCTATGGTGACGCGGATGCCGCGCTAACAAGGCACCCGTGATAATTGCGTTTTAATTAAGAACAGATACGTAATTTTTTTATTACGTGTCAGTCATTACGTGTCAGTGTTCGTAACAATGGACTTACTTATAACCTAAACCGTCACTTAATAGGTATGTTACTAGCATAGGAGTAGAAAAAGAATATTACTCTGCAGCTTAAGATCACAGATGTAAACACAACATTACATAGGCTTACAATAAAACTGATTTAATTTATTTGCCTAGCAAATTTTTAACACATTTCCAACTGTTACATAAATATGTTCGGGAACTTCATTTGTAGATAATTTCCATCGTGATAGGTGCCCAATTTGAAAACGTTGTCAAGAAAAATAATCTCTTCTGCGCAGAATTCTTGCAGATGTCATTTTGAACACGCTACTTTTTAAAACCTTTTGCAAATAAAATTAGAACGTTCAATATTTTTTTGGCAAATAAGTACTTACTGAATACTAACACAACACTCTTAATTCCACATCTTCGTTAATCAATCCCCTTTTTACAGAAATTACCTGTGGTATAACGGTTTTCACGAGAACGTAATAGTAATCTATGATCAAAGCACTACTTTAGCGGACGAGAACGACAGTATTTTAACAAGGCTGAAGATAGAGTCAAAATATCACACGAGTTGGTTGAAAGTATGCTTCTGGACTTTCTTATTTGCTAGTGTTTGCCGTAGAGCGATCCTTGATGAAATGTCTTGCGTGCAAAACAATAATTCCTGCAAAACTTTTACAGAGCGATGGAAGAAATACTGAAGTGAGTAAGTGACATTTATTTTTCGGTTACGATCATCCCTTAATTTAAACACACCGCGAAAGAGGCTAAGCCGCCAGACGAAAGACGGCGCCGAGGCCGTCGACTCCGGCTCTCCGGCTCTATTAGCCCGTCTCCAAGATAGAGGGAAAAACGTCGGGCGCGTCAACTCCGAGCGCGCCCTTGACAAATGGCCGTACGATTTGCAAATAAAGCCCGGCATTTAAGGCCCGTAATAAAGTCGGCCCCGGCCCGATTGATCCAAAAAGGTTTCCTTTTGCCATTTAAAGCGGAACTCTTTTGATTAATGGATGCCGGGGTATAGGCGGGAGCGCAGCCGGCCGACCTGGCTCCTTCCCGCGGGCGGCCCGCGGGAAAGAAACGAATAAATTGGGACACTTCGCGGATAAAGGCGCCGAGGTTTTCGGTTGGGTTTATCTCCAGACAATTGTATAATTTTGTTAAAATATATTGGACAGTTTTTGTCGGAGACTATATTACTTGACTCGACAGTTCTTCTTATCCCTGACAACAATCAACAACAATTGTTGCGACTCACAACTTACTCACATGCCAAGACGTGAACAAACAAATGGCAACACTGCAGCGCGGGGCGATTCAACGCATATATACATATACAGTCTAAGGGGGCTAACAGCGATCGGCATTTTTGACGAACTTTTCCTTAGTTTATTTCTTCTAATAAAATGTTCAACACCTCTACTTAAAATGTAATCAGATTCCTACATTGAAAATTTGCCAATTTATTATGCGATACTTTCAACTTTGTGCACTGGGCACAAAGGACAGCAGCCTGTCAATGCCGTCAAGCTAATGAAAAAGCGTTCCGCGAATTTAAAAAAAATTAACAAAAAAATTAAAACCGACTTCAAAAATTTGCCCGTATGCACACTCCACTAAAAAAATGAACAAAATGTAACACCGACTTCACAAATTTGCCCGTATGCACATTTCAACTAAAATTTTAGAAATATTTTTCTCTTTCTAAATTCTCTTTGGATTTGGTGACAGTCAAGGCAAGGAATTTAAATAATGTATTTAGATATGAGTACATCATATCCTACATACAGGGTGTTCCCGTATATTTTGACCCACCCCTAGAGCCTATAATTTTCGAGTTAGAAAAAAATTACTTAAATGAAAGTTGTAGGGTTTTTTCTGAGCCGTTAGGATCTGTTACTAGATAAAACAAATGAGCGTCGCAAATTTATGAAAAAATATAAACTTACTTTTTTTTAATGGAACGCCCTGTATATTTGTGGATTTTTAAATTGCACGCATTTTTCTAATTCCAACAATATAAATATGTTATATGTTTGCTCTAAGCATTCGCGTGATATTCCAAATTGCAGATAAATGAGATCTTTATATTTAATCAAGGTTGCCATGGAAAAACATTTCAACTTAGGCAAGGGCATTTCTGTAAATCCATTATTTTTGGGACAATACACCTTGGTACCCTACAACTTTCATTTAAGTAATTTTTTTCTAACTCGAAAAATAGAGGCTCTAGGGCTGGGTCAAAATATACGGGAACACCCTGTACATCATAACTTACTGTCACCGACGCCAAAGATAACTCAATTTAGAAAGAGAAAAATATTTTTAAAATTTTAGTTCAAATGTGCATACGTACAAATTTGTGAAGTCGGTGTTATTTTTTGTTATTTTTTTTTTTTTTAATTTTTAGTGCAGTGTGCATACGGGCAAATTTTTGAAGTCGGTTTTAATTTTTCTCTTCAAATTTAAATGGGACCACACCTAAGGTACCACCTTTCCAATAAAGAAAGAATCATCGAAATCCGTCCAATATGAAATTTCATCCCCTATTTTCCACCCTTACGGGTGGAATTTTTTCTTCAAATTTAAATGGGGCCACTCCTAAAATAATCTCTTTGTAATAAAAAGAGAATCATCGAAATCGGTCCAATATGAAATTTTATCCCCTATTTGTCCACCCTTATTGGTGGATTTTTTTCTTCAAATTTAATGGTAGGTATATACAGTGTGTCCCAAATTCGATGATCACCATTGGGATCTCGGTAACTACAAGAGATAGAGAGTCGGTTAAATGGGGAAAGTTTTAGACAATTTTATGGTCAATCTGATGCCGCTGAGAAATCAAGGCTAACTGGGATCGTTTTCGAGTTATTACCAAAAAACCGAATTTTATCATTTTCGTTTTTCTTAAATATCTTAGAAACCGATGGTTTCTCAAAGACAGGACTTTGACATTATTAAGGCACTTTTGTCCAGCCTTTTAAGCGGTAATGTCAGTTTCTTTAAGAAAATTTTCATTTTCGAGATATGACTCACAACTTTTGATTTTCTTATGGGCGCTATCTTGGATTTTTACAAATTCGAAATTTACATGAAATTCTCTTTCCAATGATGTGTCACACTAATGATTTTTTCGTTAGTTGTAACACTTAAAAGCGTTTTTTTTGCCTTCAACAAATTTGTTTCCTGAGCTTTTGGAGAATATATCTTCCTCCTTTCTCTAAGATCATGTCACGTCAAAGTTAAATGACAGATTAATAAATTTCAGGTTAAAATGTCATGACAACAGAAACAATAGCCTAGCCACCTGTCTGATATTGTACCCTGTGTTCGTGTTCTACCTAATTATTTATACTAGCTTCTCTTTGAATAAGTGGAAATAATATTTTACTGAATTCCACTGAACATTCAGCAACACAGTTGTCTGTATTTCCTAGAATAAATGCTGATTCTTTAATTTTTCGTCTATTTCCTACTTCTTCCTTGAGAATTGGTTTGGAACTATCCCACAAAATCCTATGATTGTTATTAAAAGAGTGTTCACATATTTTCGACTTCGAAATTTCATTTTGCCTGATATAATTTTTATGTTCTTTTAAACGAACGTTAAATGGCCTGCAAGTCTCCACAACATAGAACATTCCACATTCGCAAGGAATTTTATAAATGCAATTTTTTGAACTTTGTACCTCATTAAATGGTTTCGTTTTAACTAGCATCGGTCTTAGTGTATTTTTGGTTTTAAATACTGTTCTGACATTAAAACGATTGCCTATGCGTTTTAGCTTATCTGATAGTCCAGGAATATAAGGAATAATTAAATTTACTGGTCGGTCCACCAGATTTATTTATTTATTTGGCGTGACATGATCTTTGAGAAAGGAGGAAGATATAGATATTCTCCGAAAGCTCTGGAAACACATTTGTTGAAGATATTTTTTGAATTACAAGTTCAAAGTTTAGTTCACTTACTGTTAAGAATTTATTAATTTTACAGAAAACTTGAAAAAGTTGTCTTTTAACCAGTTTCGTGGCGAAAAACCCAATTAAAATTCAATGGATCTGTTTACGCCACAAATAAATTTTAGAAAATATATTGTTTGATTCTTACAGAAATTTATGTTTGCAAGCCGCCACTGCGAACCCTTGTTATACGCTACTGCATGACGTGGACTTCGGTATTGATGATCCAATTGAGACAATTAATTGATGCGGGTACACATCGGAAATGCACCTACCGCGGACGGCGAATAAAAACGAAACCTAAAATAAAATTCACAGTTTTCCGTCAAACTGCACTTCAATCCTGGCCGCCGAACTCGATTATCCCATCTCGATTTCCGCGCCCGCCCGGCAAAAAAAAACCCTTTTAAACATGTATTGCGCGTGGCAGCTGGGAAATCAATCACCTGCCCTTTGAAGGGCCGGGCTTAATCTAACCAAATCTGACGTTTCATCTATAAATACTGGCGATTAGGTGCGCGCGCGCGCCCCGTCCGCACACGCGTTGGCCCCACGCCACCCAGACGCCGACAGAAGTTCTTCACCGGGGCATGCAGATTAATATGGAAATAGTTGCGGCATTTTTAGTACTGAAAATACTTCTGGGCGCATTTATTATGGGACCTGTCGACCTGTCTTCGTAAAATCGACCCGACATGCGACATGGTCCCGGTTCGTCGAGTCGGTCGAGTTTTGTTTGGGTTACAAGTTACAAGGCATAAATAAACAGATTACGCTTAGGTGACGATATGTATGGTGTGTACGGATTTATACCGTTGACCTTTCTGAAATAAATCAACAACCTGATAATACCCCATTGTACAGGGTGAGTCGAAGTTAAACCGCCATACTCAAAATTTTTTTTTGTCGTTGAAAAATCTGTTCAAAGCCTACTAAACGTTGACGAACATTATTGAGATATTATTTATTTATTTTTATTTTAAAATAAGTAGACATTCTAAACTAAATGAAAATACAAAACAATGAATAATTATATGCGGGCCTCGATCGTAAATAAATATATACGTAGTATCTTGGTTTGTAACGAATTCCACACAGTCCCCAAAGTCAAAAAACGCCACCCTGTTTGTCGACCCGACGTCTCCTGTCAGAGTCGTCACTCTTTGTTTGTGTGCCGAGTTGTTCACACGTCATTCAACGGTTTTTCTTCGAGCATTGGACATTATCGTGCGGTACAATGCCAAAGCATCAGAAAAAACGTCATCGAAGCCGGAGTAGTGACGATGACCATGCGACTAAACGGCTAAAGAAACGAATCGCCGATATGGAACGGCGAATGGCAGAGATGGAACGGGCAGGCAGGCGTTCTCCGAGCCCGAAGACTCCGCCACGGCCGCCACTGCGACCAACTCGTCCCACAGATATCATTTCGGAGATGGGCGATAGCCGCGACCGACATCACCGGGTTGGGGAGAGGACTGCCGCAGGCATTAGTTGCATTTCGGAGGACGTTATAGAACTAGGTAAGTTAAAACCCCCGACGCCGATATACAGGTACCCACAATAGGATAACGTGCTTATGAAAGCACGCTCAATGAATGTTTATGATGACATCACTCCGATTCCTCAGACATTCGCCCTTATGACAGGGCGATGGTGTTTATGACAACACCCTAAATAAATGTTTATGACAACATTATTTAGATTATTCAGGTACAACGGATTGGATTAATCTCCTATAAACAGCCGCTGTTAATGATAACACGTGGCATATATAGTTGGGCACATTTCCAGGTGATAGTAAAGTATGATCTCCTTTCCAGATGATCAGGAGGATTACCTAGAAGATGTAGAAAAGGAAAATATGGACCCTGAGGAAGTTTCTGAATTAAGCGACGATATTTTACATATTCTGGGCAAAGATTCTTCTGAACGGAAAGACAAACAACCGAATTTCCAAAAAGACATAGCTTCTCGTTGGACGGCCATATTAAAAAGCGGTCTTCAAGCAGATAATCGCAAGGAAGTTTTAGAGAAGTATTCCCCACCCGATAACTGTCTTTTGCTAAAAGCCCCCACCCTGAATCTCGAGGTAAAAGCTGCTCTCACAGAATCTGTCATATGTAGAGATGGTCGCTTGGAAAAATTACAAGAGCGAATTGGTGCCAGCTTAGTGTGCATCGGGCCAGTAATGACTATGCTTTTAAAAGAAGAGGGGGGGAAACAGAATATATATAGAGTTACTTAACGATGCTGGGCGTCTGTTAGCGGATTTACAGCATACAGAAACACTGGCCCGAAGGGATTTAATTGCAATTAATTTGAACAAAGACTTCAAGGATACATTGACAAATGTAGTTGCAGATGGTTTCCTTTTCGGTGAAAATCTAGAAGATAGATTGAAGGCAACAAAAAATCTCGAACGCTCTAGCAAAGACCTAAAACCAATAAAACAACTTCCGAAGACTGCCGCCCCTCAGAGGCATTTAAACTATCGGGGTCTGTCTCGTCCTCAACAGGGGGTTCGCCGGGGCAGACAGCAAAGCGTTCAAACTCCCTACCGTCACCAGCAAAGTCTTCAGACTCCCTACAACCGTCAGTACCGCCAAGAAGAAATTCACAAGAACAGAAGACCCATGCAGAACTACAACCGAACGAACATCAGGAATCGGCAGCAATAGATAAGGTCCGTAAGCCAGCGGGCAGATTATCTCACTTTGCTCACATGTGGCTTCAATACACCAAGGATACAACAATTTTATCTTGTTTAAAAGGGCTTAAGCTACCTTTTTTAAAATACCCTATACAAAAAATTATTCCTAAAGAACCTAAGTGGACTAAACAGGAGAGTAAGATTATAGAGGATTCATTAAACAAACTTCTCAAAATGGCCGCAGTTAGTCTAGTAAAACCAACCAAAAATCAATATATCTCTAACATATTCTTGCGGCAAAAACACGATGGTTCATATAGACTCATTCTGAATCTTAAATCACTAAACAGAAAATTTTTACGATTTAAATTTCAGGGGAAATATTACGAATATAACTGTATGCCGTTTGGTTTAAACTGTGCCCCTTTTGTGTTTACTAAGCTCATGAAACCTATCTTATCATATTTGAGGAGAAAAGGTTACATTTCCGTTGTTTATTTAGATGACTTCCTTCTCATAGGTAGCGATTTTTCTGACTGTCTAAGAAATGTGTCAGAGACAATTAAGACGTTAGAATCTGTAGGTTTCATAATAAATTATACCAAAAGTAAACTTACTCGGGAAAAAAGTGTTCTCTATTTAGGTTTTCTATACAATTCAAAAGAAATGACTATTTCACTCTCTCCTGAGAAGAAATCAAAAATACAAAAACTTATAAAAAAGGTCTCAAATAGCAAGATGTGTACAATAAGAGAGTTTGAAAAATTTATTGGAAACTTAACATCAATTTGTCCGGCAGTAAAATATGCTTGGGGTTACACAAAATTGTTCGAACGCGTGAAATTTTTAGCACTAAGGAAATCAGCCAATAATTATAATTGTGAAACGCAAATTTCTTCATGCCTCAATGAAGATTTCAACTGGTGGTTGAAAACACTTCCCGAAGCAAAAAATACCATTCGAACAGACACCTACGCTTTCGAAATTTTTTCAGATGCATCAGGGACTGGTTGGGGTGGTTTTGCGGAAGGAAAAAGAATGCACGGGTTTTGGTCAGACCAGGAAAAAAACCACCACATAAATTATTTAGAATTACTGGCAGCTTTCCAGAGTCTAAAATATTTTGCAACTGAGTTATCACATTGTAACATCCTCTTACGTATAGACAATACAACGGCCGTTGCCTATGTGAATAAAATGGGTAGCATCCAATTTCCCAAATTAAACTCCTTAGCGCGGACAATTTGGAAATGGTGTGAAATGAAACATATATTTATTTATGCAACTTACATTAGATCTTCGGATAATAAGGAGGCAGATGCCGAATCACGGATGTTAACTAAAGAAACAGAGTGGTCACTAAATGAAGGTGCTTTTCAAAAAATATCTATAACTTTTGGGAAAATTGATATAGACTTATTTGCTTCTGCGACCAACTATAAGTGTATACCTTATGTATCATGGCTGGGAGATCCAAATTGCTTTTCAGTAGATGCCTTCACGCTAAATTGGGGAAAATATTATTTTTACGCCTTTCCCCCCTTTAATTTAATATCTCGGGTCTTAAACAAAATTATCAACGATAGAGCTGAAGGCATAGTTGTAGTACCCTTGTGGGATTCTCAGCCGTGGTACCCAGTATTTTGTTCCTTATTATCCGAAGAGCCTATCTTATTTGACCCGGCCGAAAATTTGCTCTCTTTTAATAGAACGCCTCATCCACTCTGGAGGACAATTACCCTGGTGGCCGGACACTTATCTTCCAAGCGCTCCGACGTGGCAATGTGCCTAGTGAATCGCTAGACATTTGCTTGGCTTCAGTGACGGCGTCTACTATAAAACAATATAATGCTGGCCTTCGGCTCTGGTGGCAGTTTTGTAAGAACAAAAACATAAGTGTGTTTTCTGCGTCAGTACCCACTGTTATTGAGTTTCTAACTTGCCAGTTTAATAATAACGCATCTTCTGGTACACTAAATTCATATAGATCCGCCATTTGCCAGATTCTTGGACCAGCTATAGGCCAAGATTTTAGAATTAAGAAATTTTTTAAAGGCGTATATAGTTTACGGCCAAGTCTGCCAAAATATGTAAATACTTGGGACCCAGGATTGGTCTTAGATTTTGTTCGGAAAATGCCTAATAATACCCTAACATTAGAAAACTTAACTTACAAAACAGTCGGACTTTTAGCACTATCGACAGGACAACGGGTGCAAACATTGGCGTCTATAGAAATAAAAAATATTGTTACACTTGATGATAAAATCGAAATAAGAATCACTAAAAGATTGAAGACCTCTGGTAGAAATAAGCCGCAACCTACCTTAATTTTGCCAGTTTACCTCACGGATGAGAATATTTGTCCCGTACGGACACTACAGTATTATTTGGAAAAAACAAAGAATATTGGAAATTTATTTCTCACATTCAAAAAGCCCCACCATGAAGCAACAACACAAACCATCAGCCGATGGATTAAAACTCTCTTAAAGAATAGTGGTGTCGACAGTAACAAATTTACTGCTCACAGTACACGCCATGCGTCGACATCGGCAGCTAGTAGGAAAGGAGTCAGTTACGATGCTATTCGGTTAGCCGCGGGGTGGACCGAAAAATCTACCACTTTTGCTAATTTCTGTCAGAGGCCGGTCGTATCACAAGGGTGTTTTGCCAAATCTGTTCTAAGCAATTAGGTAAGGAATTACATGTTCCTTTAATTAATTACCTACCTAATAATATATAAGGTAGGAAATATAATATGTTTATGTTCAACTTTAGTAAATAAGCCTGATTATCTGTGTTGATAATACAGGAGGTTGGTTGTTTTTATATATCCGTTTAAGCAGTTTTGATCAATAAATTCACTCTGAAGAAAACGTTGTTGTAACACTCTTTAAATAACTACGTATATATTTATTTACGATCGAGGCCCGCATATAATTAAAAGATCAAACGAACTTACCTTAAGTGAAGTTCGATCTTGATTATATGCGGGCCTCGTGAAGTAAATAAATCCCTCTCCCATCCCTTCTTACGACACCCCATAATAATTGGTTCCAACAACGTAGCTTTGAAGAAGAGTGACGACTCTGACAGGAGACATCGGGTCGACAAACAGGGTGGCGTTTTTTGACTTTGGGGACTGTGTGGAATTCGTTACAAACCAAGATACTACGTATATATTTATTTACTTCACGAGGCCCGCATATAATCAAGATCGAACTTCACTTAAGGTAAGTTCGTTTGATCTTTTAATAATATTTTATTAAATATATTAAATTATACAGGTACGATATAGAATTTAATAAAATACATACTTAAATTTACACATTTAGATTAAAACACAGCACAATGTAGGAGTTTTACAAATTTACTTGTCGGTATGAAGACATAATTAAATTTGAAAACCCAATTGTTCCTTACTCCATTAGTTCTGTGTCACTATCACTATTATCCTCATCTAAACCTAAACTTATTTTCAGTGGTTGAACATTTGAACATATAAGAATTTTCCACCTTAATTACATGTTGTATACAGTTTTTCCAAATGTCCGCAGAGATGTTACTTACTACGTTTTTTATTAATTCTACTACAGATATATTTAATGTGGGAGAAATATTATTTCTTCTAATATTTGATTTTAATTGGTGCCATATTAACTCAATGGGGTTAAAAATACAGTAGTAAGGGGGAAGACGCAACACTAAATGTCCATTTTCAGCTGCAAGTTTGTCACAGACGTATTCCCTATCAATTTTGAAAGCTTTTAAGACTTCAAAAAGATCCTGTTTTTTGTATGTTTCTTCAAAATAAATGTCATTTTTTATCATGAAATGTTGAATCTCCGCTTTAGTACCGCTACAATTGGGGATTGTTTTTAGTTGCCTGCTATGATAACGCGCATTGTCCATTACAATAACGCTATTTTTTGTATATTTTTCAAAAGACGATGTTCAAACCAATCTTCAAACAGTTTTGCGTCAGTGTCTTGGTGGTAATCTAAGGAAGAGACTGCTATGTTTTTAGCTGAAAGCAAAAGACAGTTCGGAACAAACCCATTTTCTGAACCTGCATGAATTATCGTAATTCTTTTGCCTTTATTTGAAGGGGCCCTGGTTTGACAGTTTTGTGATAAATCAACCCATCATTTTTTGCAGTGTCATGGGTATCAAACCATGTTTCGTCAATGTAGATAATTGGGCGATTTTCTGCTCTATATTGTGTAATAGCTGTTAGATATTGATGACGCCATTCTCGTAAACGTTGAAATTTAGGGAAACCAAGCTGGGTACAGATTGTTCCTCATACATTTGGTAAATCTTTCTTCTTAATAAATCCATATCATACTCGTCAATACTTCTTATTGTGCCGGAGTCACTGCGCTTTTTTGGGAATAATAGGTTTTAATACTATGTCCCTTACCGAAGTTAGAGGAGTATTTGTTAAGGCAGACATCTCCGCCAAAGCATCTCTGGAATTAGGGCCTCTTGCCAGCAACGATTGATACACATTTTTAATTATTTCTTTAGCATCAAGAGATAAATGCTTTCTTCTAAACATGACACTAGATGACCCTCTATCAGCACAAAGCACAACCACCAGAACGCCACACAATAACACTAAGACAAGACTAATACAACGCTGATACAATTAGCTATATTTATAAGTATAAAAAAATACCTGCTTAAAATTGTATTTATATTATGTATTTATATTATGAATTACGGTTGCAGGTATATATCTACTGTACGAAATTCGAGGCATTTTATGGTCAAAGGGATAATGACCATTTTATGGTAGGCAAAAGATCAACGGTATAAATGCGTACGTACAATACATGTCGGCGGCGTCGTCACGTTATAGTTTTAAGATAGCCGAGTTCTCGATATTGATGTTTTAAAACCTTGGCTCCTAGGTGTTTTGTCACAGATGAATCAGACTCATCTGTTGCTCGGTGTTCTTTGTTTCAAATCCAGTAGAATATTTTACTTAATAACTATTGACTCATGCCGAAAAATAAAAGTAAAAACGTTTAGGAGCATCTGATTATTCATAATTAAAAAATAAATAAATTAAAAATTTAAAAATTTTAAATCACCTATACAATTTTTTGAAATATATTATTAAAAAGAAACGTTTTGACGATCTAAAGTTTTGGATAAAATATACTGGGAGCAAAAAAAAATTACATTTAAGAAAAAAAATGTTGGAAGCCGAAGCTAGAAAAATGTCACGATGGGAATACCACTTTGTAAAACTCAATTGAACTCCCACTCACAAATTTTTGGCCGGTCGGATCACCCTAACCCAAATTAATTAACTTACATCGTTCAGTTAGGTCAGGCGTCATGCGAGGCTCTGCATACCCTGATCAACAGGGGCGGACAGCGGACGCAGGGGAAGGGGTAATGCCTACACATTAATCTTTTAATATTCACCGAGAATGAGTATAAACAATAATAATAATAACTTTTAGTGTGCTTAAGGTGCAAGGCCAATAATCACTTTTTTCCAAAAAAAAAATTATTTGGGTCACTTTCTTTTCAAAATTCTACCCCTGAATGTGCGTTGACTGACCTATAATATAGATTATAGTCCCTCTCGGGGCGCATTGTGAGTCAAATAAGTGTCATGTTAGTTGTGACAGTCGTGAGCAATAATAATTATTGTTTGTTTCACATCCTTCGGTACTATACCAGTACCTAAGCATGTTGACGATTCACAAGCTTAGACAAGCAAAGAGGGAGGACGCCTAACAGCGCTCGCGGCCGTGTTACCGACTGCCACATCGCACAACAGGCCAGTGGCGTAGCATGAAACGCGTTCTTAGTCAATATCACAAAAATGTAAAAAAAAAATAATTTTTACTAACTTACATGTAATTTGAAATATTGGTATTTATTTGCAGATAATTTCCCAAATGTAAAGCTAGTGTCAAGTGCTGAATAAATAAATAATGCACGCACGGGCGTAGCCAAGGGGGGGTTTCGGGGGTTCAAACCCCCCCCCCCCCCCCGAAATAAGCAAAATATTACCTAATATTATACCGAAAAAATACGAGGAGTGAAGAGTTAAATTATTATTACGTTTGAATATATGTAGTAATAGTAGCGCCTAGCGCCATCTTTTGACGAGAGGCAGACGCAGTTGCAGCCGAACTATTTTGTATTGTAGGGACACTTTGCGTTGTTTCTCGAGTATTCGCCACGCCCCTCGGTCGAAATGAGCGGAACTTTGTGAAAGTTCGTGGAAGTTTCTGGACGGCTACTGGGCTGCTATATAAGCGGCGCCGCGGCGCGTGACCGTGCTTACGGCAGTATTGTTCCATGCGAACTCGAAGCGAATAAAAGTGAAAAGTGGTGAACGAATAGTGAAGAGAATTAAGTGTACCGTGTAAGTGAGTAATTTTAGTGCACTGTTATTCGATGACCTTGTTAAGGATAGATACGTGAATCATTATTACTGTCGAAAAATGGAGGGGAAGAAAAGGAAGGGTGATAAACCTAAAGGTATGGATACTGGAAAAAGTGGTGTAGTCAAGGTCAAGGGGTTTCTAATAAAGAAACAAATTTGGATTTAGCTATCAAAGCTTCAGCTACCTTGCATGCTGATAAGAAGACTGCCTACCCCGAAATCTAGTTTGGAATGCCTAGATATGTGCGATAAAAACCTTTATTATAATATTTACACATTACTACAAATCTTGGCTACCATTCCTGTATCCACTGCTACCCCAGAAAGGTCTTTCTCGAGCCTAAGGAGACTGAAAAACTATTTACGAAACACTACAAGTGAAAACAGACTTAATGGTTAATGAACATTCACTATGGAACAGAAATTCATGCAGATGAAGTAGTGGATATACTTAAAAGAAAAAGCCGAAGATTTCTTCTTCAATGGTTTTAGATTTAGCGCAGAGGAACGAAATTAATTTATCCATTTCATTTAAAGTTAAGAACTTTATAAATATGTCGTAGTTTTTCGGATGAATATATAGATATTAAATTTCATGTAAGTATATTTTTGTTGTTTTATTTACTTCTCAAACTAAACCCCCCCCCCCCAAAACTAAATCCTGGCTACGCCCGTGAATGCACGCCCATGGAAACCAGCCCATATTTTATGAAAGTATCATGATCAATTAAAAAAGTTTCAATAAAAACGATGTTAAAAAATAATTATACTGGTCCTATTTACAAACAAAACAATGAACTTTATCGTACTAAGAGGTGAAACGAATTTGAAGAAGATGATATGGGCTGTGACGTCTGTAAATACTGACAAAGAAATATAACAAATAATAATTTAGAATTCAGCTTGCATTTCTAGTTATATTGTAGTTAAAATTGAGGTTAAAATTATAACTATGTCATCCACACATCCGCAATTCACAAGCACAAACGAAAATCAAAATATAAATAAGAAAATACCTAACACTACTTTTTATTCGTTTTCAGCGGAGCTAGTATTGGTCATTCAGAATGTAGAATACTAGTTTTGCACATTTTTTTCGGGCATTACCCGAATTCCAGTAAGTATTGAGCGTAACATATATAATATGGCTTATGATTGCTTACGTCTTGTCTTACTTATTGACAAATTGTAACCTATCTCGCTTTATAGAGTTGGCTGCCTAAAAAAACGGTCTGAATGCGACTTCCACATTACATACCTACGAATTCAATGAATTGATACTAAATTGATAAAGATAGGTACTTTTTATTATCGCACTCGAGGAAACCCTTATATGTTTATGTGGTGCCCGTCCCTGGTAGATGGACAACCCTTTAGTGATTTACGTACACGGGGGGGGGGGGGCAGTAATTAGAACTCGGCCGGTTACACACTGTGAAATTGTGTAACAATATTATGGCGGATGGCAAGGGGGCAGGCGGCGGGGACAGTCGCGCAGTCCCCGACGAGCGGGCAGCCACTCCATTAGCTGCGGCCTGCGGCCGTAATTGAACTGGCCCTGCATAGATAGCCACGCGAAAGTTCGGACAGATAACAGCTCGGATGAAAAGGTAGGCGATAGGAAATTCTGCAATATAGGGTACTTGACAATGTTTTTAACGGGGAACTTGAACAATTTTTTTATTTATTTAATATATTTGCCTATCTATAGAAAGAGCACATACCAAATATCAGCCCTCAAATCGCAATATTTAATTTGCAATAAATAACTAAAGTTGTGACCGCAAGCTATTCATTTGAAACGGCACGAAAAGCGCGGGAATGGCATCACACCACGGGCGTAGCCAGGATTTAGTTTTGGGGGGGGGGGTTTAGTTTGAGAAGTAAATAAAACAACAAAAATATACTTACATGAAATTTAATATCTATATATTCATCAGAAAAACTACGACATATTTATAAAGTTCTTAACTTTAAATGAAATGGATAAATTAATTTCGTTCCTCTGCGCTAAATGTAAAACCATTAAAGAAGAAATCTTCGGCTTTTTCTTTTAAATATATCCACTACTTCATCTGCATGAATTTCTGTTCCATAGTGAATGTTCATTAGAGCCAAACCATTAAGTCTGTTTCCACTTGTAGTGTTTCGTAAATAGTTTTTCAGTCTCCTTAGGCTCGAGAAAGACCTTTCTGGGGTAGCAGTGGATACAGGAATGGTAGCCAAGATTTAAAGTAATGTGTAAATATTAGGATAAAGGTTTTTATCGCACATATCTAGGCATTCCAAACTAGATTTCGGGGTAGGCAGTCTTCTTGTCAGCATGCAAGGTAGCTGAAGCTTTTATAGCTAAATCCAAATTTGTTTCTTTATTAGAAACCCCTTGACCTTGACTACACCACTTTTTCCAGTAGTCCATACCTTTAAGTTTATCACCCTTCCTTTTTTTCCCCTCCATTTTTCGACAGTAATAACGATTCACGTATCTATCCTTAACAAGGTCATCGAATAACAACGCACTAAAATTACTCACTTACACGGTACACTTAATTCCCTTCACTATTCGTTCACCACTTTTCACTTTTATTCGCTTCGAGTTCGCATGGAACAATACTGCCGTAAGCGCGGTCACGCGCCGCGGCGCCGCTTATATAGCAGCCCAGTAGCCGTCCAGAAACTTCCACGAACTTCCACAAAGTTCCGCTCATTTCGACCGAGGGGCGTGGCGAATAATCGAGAAACAACGCAAAGTGTCCCTACAATACAAAATAGTTCGGCTGCAACTGCGTCTGCCTCTCGTCAAAAGATGGCGCTAGGCGCTACTATTACTACATATATTCAAACGTAATAATAATTTAACTCTTCACTCCTCGTATTTTTTCGGTATAATATTAGGTAATATTTTGCTTATTTCGGGGGGGGGTTTGAACCCCCGAAACCCCCCCCTTGGCTACGCCCGTGCATCACACCGCTCGATCGATCGGAAGACAGTGACAGCAGTGACAGCTACACAGAATTAAAGAAGGGAGAATGAACGTTAAAATAAACAGTTCGGCGACTCATTTTCAGAGGGATCTGGTGTAGGTCAAAAATAAGATCCGCCTAAAAGTCCAAATTTAACAAGCACTTCTTTAACTGAATGATGAGGCTACGGGACTAGTAATTCGTAGGTGCCGCGTTCAATCCCACAATAAGTAATTTTTTATTATCACTGCATTCTACCCCTTATATTTATCATTGATTATCATTTTTAGTAATAATTTGACAATGGTTATTATGGAGATTATTACTCACAATCAACTCCATAGTGTATTTAAATCAAAGTACCTACCTACCTAATATAAAATTGTCGGTAGCAGGAAAAATGTAATAAATTGCTCGATGCGTAAGCTCTTTTTGGCCTCGGAGAGAGTTTTAAGACCCGAGGCAACACGGGCGTTAAACAACCACCTCGGACAAAAAAAAGTGCGCTTACGCATCTTGCAATGTAAATATCTATTTAATACAGCACACTCTTTTTAAACGTTGTCAACAGTATCAAGACTGAGATAGGTAATAAGAGGGATAGACAAGGATAGGACGTTCTAGTTGCTCCTTCTAAAAAAAGCGTGCGTGGTGCTGTATATAGTTTTTATACATGTGTCGCCCATATTAGTTTATACATGATAGTGATGCCTCTGGTGGACGTCACCACCAACGAGCTACTTGACGTCACAACCAAGGGAATGATTTGAATTATGCAGTTTTTAATTGCTTACATTTATTACATAAAAATAAAAAATGAATTTTTTTGTGAACTGTGGTAATAAATTGCATTTGAAAGTAATATTTTCAAATTTAATTTTTGTGCAAGTTCCCCATTGCTCTAAAATCGTAGCTACTGAGTTTACAGCAGATGCACCAACATAACTCGCAATAAATTTAACAACGGCTTTTAACCCTCATTTATTTATGATAATTAAAGACGAAGTTACACAATTGAAATCTACAGTTTCGTCGTTTCATTATCTACAACGCCAAACGTGGCAACCTCTGTACTTATCAAGAGAAACGGCATTACAATGTTGCCGGTGCCGATTTGCAATAATTCTTCGAACAAAGGCAAACTGTACTTTTATATTCAAATAGCTTCAGCATGCCCATGAATATCTATTATTTAATGTGTCGCAACCTTTGAGCTTTAACTAATGCAATAACACAAAAAATTTTGTCACAAACATATTTTTTTATTACGAATGTGTTCCTTGTATTCCTCTATAGCAAAAAGTGTCTTCTTTCCGGTATAATTCTGTTTAACTTTTTAACTCTATTTCGTGACAATTTTCTACATCTACATTTTTCAAAAACTAGTGTTTCTATACCGTTTCCTCTGTTAAAAATAGAGATGGTGGCGCGAAACTTGGAGCACCCTATATATGTAGGCATGTATGTATGTACATGCTAGTGATCTACGTTATTAAACTTGATTTGAAGAATTTTTTATTTTCGCATAGGCACAAACTGCTGTCAAAATGAAATTTCGAATAGTTCTGAAAACAAGATTTGCCACGATGCAGACCGTATACTAATATATTAACGAACCTCCACACTTCAACGGCATAAATTAATCGGTCAGACGGCGGAAATTTTTAACCGGCTAACCGGACGCGCGCCGGCGGCTCCGGCCGCTCCGGGGATCTGTCACGCCCGGACTGCTCCGGCGGCCCCGAGTTTTCCGATAGTTGCTAATAGAGCCGGGGAGTTTAACAAACTCCCCGGCGCATTGTTACGGTCAGTTCGCAGTATCTTATCGCCCGACCACTTGTAGTTTAGTTCGGCGGCTCTGAAGTTGGCCTTGGCGCCCCCGGCCCGCCCGCTTAGCTCAGCCCCCCCCCCCCCCCCCCCGCTGATAACCGGACGAGTGCCAAACTTTGTCGATATTTTGCAATTTCGGTAAATAAGCGTCGTATGAAATATAACTAGACCAAAAAATAGCCTCATTTGTTGCATCCCAAATCATGCCAATCTCACCCTCCCCCCCGCCCCTCCCCCCAATCTACGCCACTGGCGAGAGCAGGATTTCAAACTTATTACTCTTAGCGTGTAATACTGCACGTCAAATATCAGCGAGATACCTCAGCGACTTTTGCCACAGTTATAAAAATATTATTGTTTTACTAAATCAGTACCCTGTATCATGGGAACCATAGCTTGAAGAAGTGTAATTATTTATTACAAAAGAAAACACTATACAGGGTGCCACAACTAACAATTTTCTGTTTTATAAAAGCTGTAAGAACGTTTATAGAGCATAACCTTATCCTTATAAAACATCTGAAGTCCGATAAACGTTATTTCTACAGCGTTCTTAGAGCCCTTATAGAGCTAAAATGGCCACAAATTTATACAACTTTTTCGCTCTATAACCAGTTCTATAAAAGCTGCAAACACATTTATATAACCATTTTACAGACGTTTACAGAAGCTTTACACAGCAGAAATAAATGTTGTACCAAACAACCTCTGTAAATTTTAAAGAAAGCTCTTTGACTCGTTAAGCGTTTTTGAAAAAACGGTTTTGCTGTGCTTTACTACATTAAAAAGACTATAAAACAACTCTTTAGACTATTCAATACCATACATGCACCTCTTAAAGTGCTTCTTGGTGAAATAAGGACGACGCAATAAGAATGGCGGAGTATTGTGCCAAAGTAGGTACAACGAATAGTAAACTTTACTTATGACTTAGTGCAAATTAAGATTTATTGTGAAATGTATACTATTTACATGGTAAAATTTTTAAGCGCCTCTTCTAAACATCGATTTCGATGATTTTTTTTATTAAAAATTTAATTAAATGTTTTTCTTTTAATTAAAAATGTCTGTTATTATTGTTTCGAATGGAGAATTTTAAATACAAAATAAACATCGTCAACTAATGCAGTATTATTTTTTGGTTTTAAAATGCATCTTTTACATTTTACGAAAATGAGACGCTGATCCCACGTAAGCTAATAACACCAAACATGGCGTAAATTCTTATAAAACATTTTAGTCACACACACAGCACTTATAATATGATCATTCAGTTGGGCTTGCGATGCTTATAAGACAAGAAACTATCTTAATGTGTAGAATTTCATTTTCTACGTATGTATCTATAATTTATCTATGCTATTATAGAAAACATATTTTTATTTTAGCATGTTTAGACGTCCACGTAACTCTATTTTCTCTGTTTCATTGAACGTTGAAGACTTTTGGTGAAAATTACAATTATCGGCAGTATATGCAACACAACTGAAAGAGTTGTCGGTATTTGATTTTAAATCTTCTTTGGTGGAAGTGATTTTATCATTAGCATTACTGGCAATGCTATTATATTTATTATCGGAATAAATATTTTTCTGAATTAAATGATAATTATTCTTTAGTTTTCTGCGAAATGCACCCATTCTTTTTATTTTCTCTTGAAAACGACATCGTAGGTTAAGTGTTGAGAACACACCTAAACCATTCTGTAATAATTGCAATGCACGCTTTTTGGTATTTATGCTTTCCTAAATGATGTTAATTTAAATACTTGGTAATTACTTCTATAAAATAGTTTTTTAAAAGAATCTTTGGGAGTAAAAATATATTGGAAGAAACTGAACTGTGATTTGCCAAACTTTTACAACGCTGATTTATTATAGAGCCTAATTAAGTTCTTATAAAACAGTTATAAACTAACCGAACCATTTAGTTGTACGCACTAAACAGACTTGTGGCAGTCGTATACGTAGTACTATAAACGTTTATAGAACAATTAAAAAACTATTCTATATACGTTCTATAATTTAGCTGAAAGAACATTCTAAGAACTATATTACAGAGCAAATTAGTTGCACACAGCAAAATCGTAATACTCGAGACGATAGCACAGCAAATTAACTATTTTTAAGCACTTATAAAACGTTAATAAAACTTTTCCCTTCGGTAAGAAAAATTAATACAGCTACTTTGCTAGTTGGGACGACTTATATAAGTGGCTCACTAAAAATATCTCGTCTATTTTTCACAGAAAAAATCGGTGGCGGGTGCGATCGATAGCTCTTCCGAGCGACCTTCTTTTGTCACGATGAAAGTGTGACACTTCAAATTAAGTGGGACATTTTGTTTAACAAAAGACACATACGAGTAATTAAATATTTTTACAGAAAATTCCATACCTACCTTTTTTGACCAATGAGAGACTCGTTTTTTGCTTCGTTGTCATGGCAACTCAAAACAGCCGAAATTTTTTGACATATGTCATTATTATAATGTGACATTGTAACATATAATCAACAAAAATTGTGATAATAATTTCGTTTAATTTACGTGTAGGTATGAAATTTTCTTACCGAATCCCACACGTTCTTGAATTAATATCCGGAAATTTTTCTCTAACACGAATTTTTTAAGAAAATTCCATACCTACTTTTTTTTACCAATCAGAGGCTCGCGTTTTTGCTTCGTTGTCATGGCAATTCAAAAAATTTCCGGAAATATTCTCACTTGCTCTAGGCAGCAGGAGGTGATTACAACATTATTATAATGTGACATTGTAACAATTAGACACCCGATAAAAATTTTGATAATAATTTGGTTTAATTTACGTGTAGGTATGGAATTTTCTTACCGAATCCCCCACGTTCTTGAATTAATATCCGGAAATTTTTCTCTAACCCGATTTTTTAAGAAAATTCGTGTACTCGAAAAATTTCCGGCAATAATTCAAGCACTAGGGCGATTACTAGTAATAATTTAATTTTCGAGCTAGAGAGAGTAAAAATTTTACGGTAATCCACACATCAAAACTAATGTCATAAGTAAATTCTGTCAGTTCTTGCAAACAATTTGTATGTTAAACTTTTTGCCATATTTCGAAAAATAAAAAAGTTACAGCAATTTAATAATTTTGAATTTTTCCGGTTTTTAAAAACAAAAAATAAATAAAACCAGTTTTTAGTAGGCGTACCTACATATAAAAAAATATCCCATAACTCAAGAATCATTGCAAATGGAACGCGTAATTCCTGTGATGCCCCAAGCTCTCTACATAATTGTACCAAATTAGCCTCGGATCACGAACGAGCCATATTTGATTTACCAAACAGCAAATTACAGCAGCTGCTTATCAATACCGAATTACGAATTCAAATGATAATCTTGCGCGGTTTCGGCTGCGGTTCCAATGAAACCTTAACAAGTTCACGCCCACCCCGATTGCCGATTGAATTTACCCAATTATCTCACCATTATTATCACGCGGTCTTGTGTAGCAATCGATCAAATGATCCCTGTTTAATATTATGTTATGACCAGTCAATAATTATAAAATTACATTATGTCACTCGCAAGGAGCAAGCCTCAATAATTATTGATATTTTTAGGCATTAGCCATAATTTTTTGGGCTTAATGGACTCCAAAAAAAATCATAACAGTGCATATTGCGATGCTTGACGCGTACGAGCTTACAATGTATGACCACTTCATCGGATTGTTTCTATATTAAAGACAGTAATTGCGTCCTGAAAGGAAGTAGGTATATCTGGACAGTCCCTCGAGTTGATAAAGCCCCGGAAAAGACTATAATCACGTTATACACCCATCCACTATATTATTTTCTTTTTACGTCCCATCTTGCGGCTTTACTATCTCGGTCGCCGGCCCTTTAGAAGATTTACTATATAGATTAAGTAGGTTATACTACTTAGTCTTGACCATTTTAATCCGGCCAGTTGGAAGCTAATGAAATTGAGCGATTTCACGGGGATTTATTTCGTCCGCAGATGGATTTTTCGAAAGATACGGCCATCGAAAAATATACGGGCTTTCGTGCCGTATCGGCGACATGTGCCCGCTGATTAGTTTGTCCGGGGGAAGAGGGCCGTGTGACTCGTTTCTGAAATTCGGCCGACAGGGTTCGTCAACTGAACACGACACCGCGTCCATCGTCCATCCACAGAAATTTTTGACACACGATTACAAATTTGCGTAAAAACACCGTAAAAAATAGCTTAGCATTTACGTCTAAATAAAAAGTGGTATTTTTTATCACCAGGAGCGAAGGATGACCATATTGAAGCCTATTGGCAGATGGTGCCCATAAATAAGAGGAATATTTGATGTCTAATAAATTTAGACAGTATACTTGGCATATTGATACAGATTTTTTTTGTGTTGACTGAAGAAGAATAATTGGGAGCCGGTTAAACAGTTGAGCCAAAGAATTTTTTTATTTATCCTGATAGTCATCCTCAATTTTAACAACAATTATCTGCTTTTAATCGAAATTGTAGAAGCACTCTACACCTTATAAATATACATTTTTTAGTCTTTAAAATAACTGTAAATAGTTAACAATGAGTGACTTTGCCAATCAACGCGCAATTTTACATTGCATTGCGCACTAGTGGAATTAGAAGCTTTTGTACAGTGTTGATAACAACGCTAACTTTAAAGACGGGTTATATAAATGTGGGAATCTATCAAACGATATTTTCGATATTTAAAAGGTACCTAAATAGCGAGTTTGATTTTAGAATCTAGTATTGACAATAAAAATATAGGTATCCTCAATTTTAGCGACATTTGACTAAATATGGTGTGTAACTATACCGAGTGAAAAATTTTTTCAATCATATTTTTTTTGTTTATCAACCGATTTTAAAAAACCATGCGTCGTGGTTTTCAGAAAAGAATAAGCTATTGACAGAAAGCTTCAAAATGGCCGATTTTTTAAAATCCAACATGGCGGCAATGCTTAAGCTTAGCTCTTTGTTTGGGCCAATTATTTTTGAAGAAAAAATATCGGCATTGCACCCATGCAAAAAGTGAGCAAAGTAGTCCTTCCTTAGTTCTTTTTCCAATATTTTAAAAAACGAGGCACCGTTACTTGCGGAAAAGAATAGGCTATTGACAGAAAACTTCACAATGGCCGACTTTTTAAAATCCAAAAATGTCGGCATGCTGCAACCAATGCAAGAAGTGAGTAAAGTGGTCCTTCCTCTATATTTTGAGACCACTGCGAGAAAAATCGGTCCATCGGGGGCGGAGCGATACGGAATAAAAGAAAGCATCGTTTTCATAATTTTTATGCTACGATTTTATTTGCAGTTTGAATTTATTATTTTTGCTATTGTTGTTGATTGGTGTCGTCTTAGGTGGCTTAATTTTTACTCTGTATTAATAATAAATTCTGCAAACAAAATCGTAGACTATACATCTAAATGTTAACTTGTCGTAACTTTATAACTTTATTTCTTACCATATTAGCGAAAACAAAAAAATAAAGTCAATTTACTCTAGACCTAATTTCAAAATTTACAATTTTTGAACACCCCCTATAACATATATATTTTCTCAACGAGAATCTTCATTTTTAGAAGGAAATAAAAACTTTTTCCGAAAATCAATCAGAAATATTGACATTTTTGATAACATTTTTGAAAGAAAAAGTCAATATTTCCTTGCACTTAGTCGTTGCCAGGCAACGGAAAGTAACTGTTAGGAAATATTTATTTTTGTACTGTAAGGAAATATTATTTCCTTACAGTTATTTATAAACTAAAAACAAGTTGATTGTAATAATTTATGTTCTTTGAGTAATTTTCGATTTTCGGAAAAATAGTATGTATACCTCGTAGGAAAAGCCACATTCCCCGACTCCGTATTGCTTACGCCTCGACAGGCAATCTTTACGGTCGTCCGGGAATGTTCAGCTTTTCCTACTAGGTACACAATGTACTATTATGACAGTGACTTTTTGGGAGAAGCTAAACATTTCGGCCATTTCACCTCTTTTAAACCCCCTCCTAGGACGTACTGTATACGAAAGGAGCGTTAAAAATATCAATATTGTTCCACTTTCAAATGGGTGTATGGGGCATCAAAGTTAAAGCACCAAACTACTAAATCGTAGGTCACTGGTTCAAGTCCCACACAAAACCGAACTTTTTTATTGTTTCTGTATTTTGCCTCTCTTATATTTATCACTGATTATCATTTTTAATAATTGAACAATAGTGTTACTGACAATCTACTATATAGTTTATTTAAATTTTAATTCAAAGTAAAATATGAAATTGTCTCTAGCAGGAAAAATTTAATACATTTTAGGTACCAACGACCAACGATATATAGGAATAGATCATTACCAACGGAAATATGTTTTCTTTCATGATTAAAAAAAAATTAACAAAAAAATTAAAAGCGACTTCAAAAATTTGCCCGTATGCACACCACTAAAAATTAAAAAAAAAAATAACAAAAAATAACACCGTTCACAAAGGACCCCGCACACTTTCTCCCGTTAATTTTGCTAATTTTTTTATATGTTATTCTACACATCATTCAGATCAAGTCCCCATGGGCAGAAAGTCCTAGGACCAAAAGGTTCAGAAATACAGGGTGCATGGTCACGAAATATTGGAGACCCCCCTTAACTTTCTTATTTTTGACCATAAAAAAAAGTGTCTTATATAAAAGTTGCAGAAAATTTTCTCTACTTTCCAACGCCGCTTTCAGAAAGAAAATCAAACGTCGCGTTTTCAAGGTAGAGACATGACTTTTTTTTAATTGAACACCCTGTATGTTATGGAATTTTTAGATTCTACACTTCATTCCGATCCAAAGGATATATATATTTAATATGTTCTATATAACTTTTGTCATAGGAAATTGCTGTTGCGTGTGTACCGTTTAAAAAAAACAAATTTAGGTCTCTACCTTGAAAACGCGATGTTCGATTTTCTTTCTGAAAACGGCGTTGGAAAGTAGAGAAAATTTTCTACAACTTTCATATAAAACACTTTTTTTTCTGGTCAAAAATAAGAAAGTTAGAGGGGTCTCCAATATTTCGTGAACACCCTGTATCTCTGAACCTTGGCCTTGGGGTCTTAGGACTTTCTGCCCATGGGGACTTGACCTGAATGATGTGTAGAATAACATATAAAAAAAATTAGCAAAATTAACTGGAGCCGGATTTTACTAAGAAAGTGTGCGGGGTCCTTTGCCCGTATGCGCATTTCAACAAGAATTTTAGAAATATTTTTCTCTTTCTAAATTGAGTTATCTTTGGAGTCGGTGACAGTCAAGGCAAGGAATTTAAATCTATTTAGATATGAATACATCATATGCTACATACATCATAAGTTACTGTCACCGACTCCAAAGATAACTCAATTTAGAAAGAGAAAAATATTTCTAAAATTTTAGTTGAAATGTGCATACGGGCAAATTTGTGAAGTCGGTGTTATTTTTTGTCAGTTTTTTTTTTATTTTTAGTGGAGTGTGCATACGGGCAAATTTTTTAAGTCGGTTTTAATTTTTTTGTTAAATTTTTTTTTATTTCTTATTTTTTAGTGCATTATTATTTTTTTAATCTACTACGGTGTCATTATGACACATTTAGCATTGCCATTTGGATATTATTATGGCGTTCATAATAACACTCTTATTATGAAGGCCATATAATGACACCGTTGTAGAAATGGTATTTAAGAAAAATCAAAAATATGCGAATAAAATCTATTCGGACCATCGTAGAGTAAATTTTGAATTATACTAGTTCGATACGAACATTATAATGAAACTTGTGTAGCTAAACCACTCGGCTAACGCCTCGTGGTGTAACGTTACACACATTTCATTATAATTTTCCTTTTCTTAATTTTTGTCTGGTTTCTCTGGTTTTCTTATTTATGTTATGATGTTATGATGTAACTGCAAATAAATTTATATTATTATTATTATTTTATTATTATTATCGACTTGTCAAAAGGCATTCGCACTCCCTCTACTTGGAACATTCACTCAGATCCTGGATATCCAGGATATCAGGATATTATTATTATTATATCGACTTAGCCAAAAGGCATTCGCACTCCCTCTACGGGGAACATTCACTCAGATCCCGGGCATCCCGGATACCAAAAGGATCTGGCTCGGACGAGACCCTTGCCATGTTATCGGGCCCTAGGTGACATTGATGTTCTTGGACGATCCTGCATTCCCCATGAATTTCCTGACGGTTCGGGCTGTCGCAAGTAGTACCGCTTTCTGCATGGACCTGTAAAGACTATCAGTTAGATTCAGCTCCTTGATGTTTCTCAGCAAACTTTTTGGTATAACACCAGTTGTTGACATGATGATTGGAATCGTCTGGACGTTCTCCATTTCCCATTGCCTTCTAATTCGTTCTTCTAAGTCTCTGTACTTCGCGATCTTCTCGACTTGCTTCACACGCAGGTTGTTGTTGTTCGGGATGGCCACATCAATCAGAGTTGTCTTCCTAGAAATTTTATCAACTATTATAAGGTCCGGTCTGTTATGGGCAACTCGTTGATCAGTCAGAACTGTACGATCCCAGTACATCTTGTAGTTGCTGTTCTCAAGAACAGGCTCAGGTGTGTAGTTGTAATATGGGACCCTTTCTGTCTGCACAAGCAGCAGCTTTTCCGCCAGTTCCCGGTGCAAGATCTTGGCAACCGAATCGTGTCGTTCCTTATATTCCGTTGATGCGAACATCTGACATCCTCCTGTTATGTGCTGGATTGTTTCTGAAGTTGGGCACCCGTATCTGCATCTGTCATCCACTACCGATGCATCTCCTACAATGAATTTTAGGTAGTTGCGAGTTGGTATGACCTGATCTTGTATGGCCAGTAGGAAGCCTTCCGTCTCGGGGAACATTCGTCCCGAGGTCAGCCAATAGTTCGACGCTAACTTGTCGACATGTTCCTGGTTAACCTCATTAGGATGTCTCCCGTGCAGCGGCTTCCCCAACCACCTCTGTAGTTTATCGTTGTCGGTTCGGTGGTGATTTTGACGCTCGTGTTCCGTCAGACGTAGCGGTGTTGAGACGTCTGCTCCGCATATAGCCCTATGTAGTGTGGAGCTGTTGGCCTGCCTGTAGAAATAATTACGCAGATTTAATATTTGTTGGTCCAATTGCTTGCTGAGATCTGCCAATCCTCTTCCTCCTAGTTGACGTGGCAGAGTTGTTCTTTCTACGGCGCTACGGGGATGATGTTTATGAGCTTTTGTCAGTAGTGTCCTAACTTTTCGTTGCAGGTTGTTGATGTCCGTGTTGGTCCAATTCACTATTCCGAACGAATAGCTGAGTACAGAGCACGCATACGTGTTCAGGGCCTTAAACAAATTCCTGCTGTTAAGATCAGTTCGCACTACTTGTCTTACTCTCTTGATGAATTCATTCGTTAAATCAGTCTTCATTGTTCGATGGTCTATCCTTTGAGCTTGTTTCATCCCGAGATACTTGTATGTATCTCCCTTGCTCATTGCTTCGATCTCCTGGCCGTCCTGCATCTCGTGTGCGCTTTGTTCGAGCTTTCCCCGGATGATATTAAGGGTGCGGCACTTGTCCAGTCCAAACAGCATTCCGATGTCCCTGGAGAACTCCTCTACAATTTTAAGCATTTGCGTTAGTTGGTTTTTGGTTGCGGCGATCAGTTTTAAATCATCCATATATAATAGGTGATTCAACTTGATCGCTTCTGCGTTGTTGCTTTTGATAGCGAAGCCATATTTTGTAGAGTTCAACCGATGTGATAGAGGGTTCATCGCCATGCAGAACCACAGTGGACTGAGTGAATCTCCTTGGAAAATCCCTCTTCGGATGTTGATTGTGTCGGTCTCGATGTTACTGTCTGCGGTTCTGAGTTGTATCTTAGTGCGCCAGGTTGTCATAACGTGTTCTAAAAAGGAAACTGTATGATGATCTATTTTATACAGCTTTAAGATACCTGTGAGCCAGTCGTGAGGTACGGAATCAAATGCTTTTTTGTAGTCCACATAAGCCATGTGGAAGTTTCGTTGCTTGGAATGAGCCTGGTTGCAGATGACAGAGTCTATGATGAGTTGCTCTTTGCATCCCATTGCGCCCTTCGAGCAGCCCTTCTGCTGCATTGCAATGATGTTGTTCCGCTCGCAGTGAGCATATATTCGCTGCGTAAGGCAAGATGTGATTATCTTGTACAGCGTAGGCAAGCAGGTTATTGGGCGGTACTTGGCAGGGTTATCCGTATTCCGCTGGTCTTTTGGTAACAGGTAAGTTGCACCCTGTGTAAGAAACAATGGCATTTTCAGAGGATCGAGCAAGACTTCATTAATTAAGGTAGTTATTTGTTCATGCGTGCACCACAACTTCTTAATCCAATAATTTTGGAGATGATCTGGACCTGGTGCCTTCCAGTTGTGGGAATTCTTGATGACATCGGAGACCTCAGCGGTTGTGAATTGCTCGTGTTGCATCTGGCTATAGTTCCGGCCCATCTCGCGTTCTTCGCTGATCCAGCTTGCACTGACATTGTATGGACCTGGTGTGGCAAGTTGATTTCTCCAGAAACCGTCGACCTGTTCTCTGCTAGGGTAACTCGCATTTGTGGCATCGGCGCTAGAATTAAAAGCACGGTAGAAACCCTTTTCTGATCGTTCAAAGAGTTTATTGTCTCGTTTCCTGTTGTTACTAGCCTTGTATCTCCTCAGACGCCCTGCGAAAACAGAAAGTTTTTGTTTTAATGTGTCAAGACATTGTTGAGCAGTGATGTTCGCGGGGTCATGCCGAGAATGCATTTGGGTGCGGCTCATTACTGCCTGCACCGCCCTCTGGATCCTTCTAGTTCTAACTCCTCTGATATATTCCGTCACTTGTCCTATGTCTTTACGGAGACTCTCGATCTTCCGATTTAGTCGCATTTCCCATTGAGCCATTCGTGGTTCTGGTCTTGCACGATTCAACTCTTGGGCCGTTCGGATCTTGGCACCCATTACAGTGATGACTGCCGTTGCGGCACAGTAGATTAACATGTGCATACGTTCTAATGTTGGTGTCACTGAAACATAGCTTGGTAAAATTCTTGTGTTCATAAGATCGAGCACGATCGCAAGTTTCCTGGAAGAATTTAATCTTGGTAGCGGTGGCCTGCTAAGTGGGTCTGTGCCTTCGTATCGCAATACTGCCTGTCTCATATGTGTGTCCAAGCCTTCAAAATGTTCTTCGTTAACCCGTTCCAGACTCTCGGTTGTTGGTTCTACCGTTTCGGCTTCTAGTTGTTGTCCAGGCTCTTGAAGTTCCCCATTGTTGTTGTTGTCATCTATGTCTATGTGTTCGCCGTGGATCTCTAGCTCAACTTCCCATTTGATAGCGTTAAGTCGCGTTTCTGGAATTCGGTTATTTCTTAGAATAGTTCGATACTGATCTGACACTCTTTGTTCAGACACTTGCATGTGTGGAAACTCCCTGCAGAACTCGGCATGCAGTTGTTGTCGGTAGCCGATAATCTCTTGTCCTAAGTTTGTCACCCTGTAGAAAATACGCATAATCGATTCATTCATGGACACAGTCCATTTCATGCGTCGTCGTTGTAATCCCGCCTCTGTGAACGCTGGCTGAATATTATTATTATTAATATTATTATTATTATGGGGTCATTCCTAAAGTAATCCCTTTGTAGTAATAATAATAAAAAGAGAATCATCGAAATCGGTTCAATATGAAATTTCATCCCCTATTTGTCCACCCTTAGGGGTGGAATTTTTTCTTCAAATTTAAATGGGACCATTTTGTAGGTATACCCTTTCAAATAAAAAAGAATTGTCCAAATCGGTTTATAAATAACGGAGTGCCGAGGTAACAAACATAAAAAACATACAACCGAATTGATAACCTCCTCCTTTTTGAAGTCGATTAAAAAGATGTTATTATTGGCACATTCAAGGTTTCTAATTTTTTGTTAAGATTTAGGTTATTTTGGAAATATTATATCTCAAAACATATATACGACATACAAGTCTATCAAAAAACTCTTTATTATGCATTACAAAATAGGAAAGACTGATTTAAGAAATGCCAATGTAAACAAATTACCTCGTCTTCTTCCCCCCGACCCGCTAATGTAGAAGCAAAACAAAACCGTGTTATTTGTATTACCGTGAGTCATTTTATATACCTACGTTATAAATAAAGAAAATAACCAACCTTTTTAAAAATAATAATAATAACAGTATTCTCTTTCATTAAACAAATGACCTAAATAATATCAAACGAAGTAAGTAGAAATAAGATCCTCCAAGTCTAGAGAATCACAATATAATAAATAAATATACAATAGTTGTGACTAGTTTCTGCTCTACTGAGCTATCATCAGACTAGTAATTCTAAAAAGAAGAGAAGCTAACATACAAATTTACAATGAAAATAGTTATCTTACCAAAGTTTTTAGAAATTATATAATATTGTTAAAAAAAATTTTTTTATAGATATTAGAATAATGACATTGATAGAAGTTCAGAGGTAGGTGCCTGTATACATATAGTGTTTAATAATCAAGAAAATTTAGAAAATTATTAAATTCAAATTGTATGTTCTTAATAAGGCAATTAAATTCAGGATTGTTAACATATTTAAAAATTTCTAAGATTTCGAATAATTCTAATTTTTTACCTTTGTTGTATACCTATATGTAAAGCTTCAAAATTTTTACTAATATCAAAATTATGATTAGTTTCTAATATGTGATTTGAAAATAAAGAAGTAGTTAAAGTAACGTCTGTGTTTTTATTCTTATCAATTAATTTTACATGGTCATTGACTCTAATTTCGAAAGTTCTTCCAGTTTGACCAATATATACACTATTACAATTATCACAAGATAATTTATAAACACCAGATTTATTTAATACATTAAATTTATCTTTAGTGTTAAGAAGTATATTGTTTATGCTGTAATTAGTTTTGAAACTTATAGTAATGTTATATTTTTTGAAAATTCTTGAAATTGAAGTTGAAATATTGCCATAAAATTGTAGGAATCTATAAATTTTTAAAACCTTTGGTAAGATAACTATTTTCATTGTAAATTCGTATGTTAGCTTCTCTTCTTTTTAGAATTACTAGTCTGATAATGATTGCTCAGTAGAGCAGAAACTAGTCACAACTATTGTATATTTATTTATTATATTGTGGTTCTCTAGACTTGGAGGATCTTATTTCTACTAATTTAACATGAACCACTTAGAGTGTCTACATTTGGATTTGGATAATATCCAACGAGTTTTATATTATGAATGTTGGATTAATAATTAACACATCTTGTTGTATTTTTTTGCACATTTACAAAAAATGCTTTCTCCAGCTTCGGCCACCATAAGGTTATTGTCAAGTGAAAAAATCCCCGCGGCCAATGGGCCAACTTTCGAAAGCGGCAACAAAGTTGGCGGTGCAATCGCGGCCTCCAGCGAGCTTTATTAAAAATTGAAGGGGTCGCCCGCAGGAAATGGCGGCCCCATCAAGAGCTCCGAACCGGATATCTGGGGAGTATATACGACGCCAGCGATACACCGGGCTCCCGTAACGAGATCTCCCTGCCACCAGAAGAGCTGCTTAGCGGGAGCCGGGGACTATTTATTGGACATGCGCAGAATGTTTCCCAATCTAGAGGGGTGATTTTGTGGCATAACAGGTAAACGATGATCAGTTGGAAATATGCACTCCAGCCGTTATTCGAACCCGGGACGCTTAATCAACTTAGTGTTTCACAAGACAAGATTTCTTGTCTTGTAAGGCCCATGCTTGTGTTGTCTTGCAAAGCAAGACAAGAAACTAAATTCATTCTTGTCTTGCACGACTCTTGCTGGAAAAATCTTGTCTTGCAAGCAACATTTCTTGCAATTTCTTGTTCTTGCATTTTTGTTTAGTGACGTCATCGCAAGAATCTTGTTTGCAAGAGTCTTGCTACCAAGACTCTTGTTAGCGAGACTTTTGCATTATTTATTACGTGTAAAGCTTGTCGAGACAAGTTGACGCAGCACTGCAGAGCCGCGGCGCGGCAGGGCGCGGGGTCCACGGTGATAGAGAACAAGGAAGGGGAAAATATAAACTCGACGGTGGCGCCTTTGATGTTTGGCAGCCGGTGGTCGCCATGTTCTCTGTTTAGAAGACAGGGCCGTATTTAGAATTTAGTGAAGGGATAATATCGTCTTCATTGGATTAATTAAATATACCTACCCAGTTCTAAAACAGTTTCGTTCTTTTGATTTTCATAAGAACTTAAAAAGGTGCTATTACGCACTATATTACGCGTATTTGTCGCAATTACTTTAGAAGGGTGCCTAACTTCTTGATAAAAAAACTAAGCAATTAGTATCCATAGTAGGTACATTTAATTAATGACCCAGATTTTTTTTGTTATTATTTGTATTTATTTTTTCCATTTTAATAATAATAATAATAATTTTGTTTAAATGTTTTCATGATTTTCAATTCGAAATGCCTCTAAGTCTAAGACTTTCCTTTCATTAAAGTTATTTTAATGTCTGTGGATTTCGATATTTGTGTGGAAGTAGACAAAAAACTCGAAACCCACCCTGCTAAAACAACCCGATCTGCATTATGCCACAATAATAATAATAATAATAATAATAATAATAATAATAACTACAGAGGTGGTTGGGGAAGCCGCTGCACGGGAGACATCCTAATGAGGTTAACCAGGAACATGTCGACAAGTTAGCGTCGAACTATTGGCTGACCTCGGGACGAATGTTCCCCGAGACGGAAGGCTTCCTACTGGCCATACAAGATCAGGTTATACCAACTCGCAACTACCTAAAATTCATTGTAGGAGATGCATCGGTAGTGGATGACAGATGCAGATACGGGTGCCCAACTTCAGAAACAATCCAGCACATAACAGGAGGATGTCAGATGTTCGCATCAACGGAATATAAGGAACGACACGATTCGGTTGCCAAGATCTTGCACCGGGAACTGGCGGAAAAGCTGCTGCTTGTGCAGACAGAAAGGGTCCCATATTACAACTACACACCTGAGCCTGTTCTTGAGAACAGCAACTACAAGATGTACTGGGATCGTACAGTTCTGACTGATCAACGAGTTGCCCATAACAGACCGGACCTTATAATAGTTGATAAAATTTCTAGGAAGACAACTCTGATTGATGTGGCCATCCCGAACAACAACAACCTGCGTGTGAAGCAAGTCGAGAAGATCGCGAAGTACAGAGACTTAGAAGAACGAATTAGAAGGCAATGGGAAATGGAGAACGTCCAGACGATTCCAATCATCATGTCAACAACTGGTGTTATACCAAAAAGTTTGCTGAGAAACATCAAGGAGCTGAATCTAACTGATAGTCTTTACAGGTCCATGCAGAAAGCGGTACTACTTGCGACAGCCCGAACCGTCAGGAAATTCATGGGGAATGCAGGATCGTCCAAGAACATCAATGTCACCTAGGGCCCGATAACATGGCAAGGGTCTCGTCCGAGCCAGATCCTTTTGGTATCCGGGATGCCCGGGATCTGAGTGAATGTTCCCCGTAGAGGGAGTGCGAATGCCTTTTGGCTAAGTCGATATAATAATAATAATATAAAAAGAATAAATAAAAAGAATAGTGAATTGGACCAACACGGACATCAACAACCTGCAGCGAAAAGTTAGGACACTACTGACAAAAGCTCATAAACATCATCCCCGTAGCGCCGTAGAAAGAACTACTCTGCCACGTCAACTAGGAGGAAGAGGATTGGCAGACCTCAGCAAGCAATTGGACCAACAAATAATAAATCTGCGTAATTATTTCCAGAGACAGGCCAACAGCTCCACACTACATAAAGCTATATGCGGAGCAGACGTCTCAACACCGCTACGTCTGACGGAACACGAGCATCAAAATCACCACCGAACCTACAACGATACACTACAGAGGTGGTTGGAGAAGCCGCTGCACGGGAGGCATCCTAATGAGGTCAACCAGGAACATGTCGACAAGTTAGCGTCGAACTACTGGCTGAGCTCGGGAAGAATGTTCCCCGAGACGGAAGGCTTCTTACTGGCCATACAAGATCAGGTTATACCAACTCGCAACTACCTAAAATTCATTGTAGGAGATGCATCGGTAGTGGATGACAGATGCAGATACGGGTGCCCAACTTCAGAAACAATCCAGCACATAACAGGAGGATGTCAGATGTTCGCATCAACGGAATATAAGGAACGACACGATTCGGTTGCCAAGATCTTGCACCAGGAACTGGGGGAAAAACTGCTGCTTGTGCAGGCAGAGAGGGTCCCATATTACAGCTACACACCGGAGCCTGTTCTTGAGAACAGCAACTACAAGATGTACTGGGATCGTACAGTTCTGACAGATCAACGAGTTGCCCATAACAGACCGGACCTTATAATAGTTGATAAAATTTCTAGGAAGACAACTCTGATTGATGTGGCCATCCCGAACAACAACAACCTGCGTGTGAAGCAAGTCGAGAAGATCGCGAAGTACAGAGACTTAGAAGAACGAATTAGAAGGCAATGGGAAATGGAAAACGTCAAGACGATTCCAATTATCGTGTCAACAACTGGTGTTATACCAAAAAGTTTGCTGAGAAACATAAAAGAGCTGCGTCTAACTGATAGTCTTTACAGGTCCATGCAGAAAGCGGTACTACTTGCGACAGCCCGAACCGTCAGGAAATTCATGGGGAATGCAGGAACGTCCGACAACATCAATGTCACCTAAGGCCCGATAACATGGCAAGGGTCTCGTCCGAGCCAGATCCTTATGGTATCCGGGATACCCGGGATCTGAGTGAATGTTCCCCGTAGTGGGAGTGCGAATGCCTTTTGGCTAAGTCGATATAAAAAATAATTCACAACCGCTGAGGTCTCCGATGCAATTCACAACCGCTGAGGTCTCCGATGTCATCAAGAATTCCCACAACTGGAAGGCACCAGGTCCAGATCATCTCCAAAACTATTGGATTAAGAAGTTGTGATGCACGCATGAACAGATAACTACCTTAATTAATGAAGTCTTGCTCGATCCTCTGAAAATGCCATTGTTTCTTACACAGGGTGCAACCTACCTGTTACCAAAAGACCAGCGGAATACGGATAACCCTGCCAAGTACCGCCCAATAACCTGCTTGCCTACGCTGTACAAGATAATCACATCTTGCGTTACGCAGCGAATATATGCTCACTGCGAGCGGAACAACATCATTGCAATGCAGCAGAAGGGCTGCTCGAAGGGCGCAATGGGATGCAAAGAGCAACTCATCATAGACTCTGTCATCTGCAACCAGGCTCATTCCAAGCAACGAAACCTCCACATGGCTTATGTGGACTACAAAAAAGCATTTGATTCCGTACCTCACGACTGGCTAACAGGTATCTTAAAGCTGTATAAAATAGATCATCATACAGTTTCCTTTTTAGAACACGTTATGACAACCTGGCGCACTAAGATACAACTCAGAACCGCAGACAGTAACATCGAGACCGACACAATCAACATCCGAAGAGGGATTTTCCAAGGAGATTCACTCAGTCCACTGTGGTTCTGCATGGCCATGAACCCTCTATCACATCGGTTGAACTCTACAAAATACGGCTTCGCTATCAAAAGCAACAACGCAGAAGCGATCAAGTTGAATCACCTATTATATGTGGATGATTTAAAACTGATCGCCGCAACCAAAAACCAACTAACGCAAATGCTTAAAATTGTAGAGGAGTTCTCCAGGGACATCGGAATGCTGTTTGGACTGGACAAGTGCCGCACCCTTAATATCATCCGGGGAAAGCTCGACCAAAGCACACACGAGATGCAGGACGGCCAGGAGATCGAAGCAATGAGCAAGGGAGATACATACAAGTATCTCGGGATGAAACAAGCTCAAAGGATAGACCATCGAACAATGAAGACTGATTTAACGAATGAATTCATCAAGAGAGTAAGACAAGTAGTGCGAACTGATCTTAACAGCAGGAATTTGTTTAAGGCCCTGAACACGTATGCGTGCTCTGTACTCAGCTATTCGTTCGGAATAGTGAATTGGACCAACACGGACATCAACAACCTGCAACGAAAAGTTAGGACACTACTGACAAAAGCTCATAAACATCATCCCCGTAGCGCCGTAGAAAGAACAACTCTGCCACGTCAACTAGGAGGAAGAGGATTGGCAGATCTCAGCAAGCAATTGGACCAACAAATATTAAATCTGCGTAATTATTTCTACAGGCGGCCAACAGCTCCACACTACATAGGGCTATATGCGGAGCAGACGTCTCAACACCGCTACGTCTGACGGAACACGAGCGTCAAAATCACCACCGAACCGACAACGATAAACTACAGAGGTGGTTGGGGAAGCCGCTGCACGGGAGGCATCCTAATGAGGTTAACCAGGAACATGTCGACAAGTTAGCGTCGAACTATTGGCTGACCTCGGGACGAATGTTCCCCGAGACGGAAGGCTTCCTACTGGCCATACAAGATCAGGTTATACCAACTCGCAACTACCTAAAATTCGTTGTAGGAGATGCATCGGTAGTGGATGACAGATGCAGATACGGGTGCCCAACTTCAGAAACAATCCAGCACATAACATGAGGATGTCAGATGTTCGCATCAACGGAATATAAGGAACGACACGATTCGGTTGCCATGATCTTGCACCAGGAACTGGCGGAAAAGCTGCTGCTTGTGCAGGCAGAGAGGGTCCCATATTACAACTACACACCTGAGCCTGTTCTTGAGAACAGCAACTACAAGATGTACTGGGATCGTACAGTTCTGACAGATCAACGAGTTGCCCATAACAGACCGGACCTTATAATAGTTGATAAAATTTCTAGGCAGACAACTCTGATTGATGTGGCCATCCCGAACAACAACAACCTGCGTGTGAAGCAAGTCGAGAAGATCGCGAAGTACAGAGATTTAGAAGAACGAATTAGAAGGCAATGGGAAATGGAGAACGTCCAGACGATTCCAATCATCATGTCAACAACTGGTGTTATACCAAAAAGTTTGCTGAGAAACATCAAGGAGCTGGGTCTAACTGATAGTATTTACAGGTCCATGCAGAAAGCGGTACTACTTGCGACAGCCCGAACCGTCAGGAAATTCATGGGGAATGCAGGATAATCCAACAACATCAATGTCACCTAAGGCCCGATAACATGGCAAGGGTCTCGTCCGAGCCAGATCCTTTTGGTATCCGGGATACCCGGGATCTGAGTGAATGTTCCCCGTAGAGGGAGTGCGAATGCCTTTTGGCTAAGTCGAGATAATAATAATAATAAGAATAATAATCCGAACGGCCCGAACGGCCCGAACGGCCCAAGAGTTGAATCGTGCAAGACCAGAACCACGAATGGCTCAATGGGAAATGCGACTAAATCGGAAGATCGAGAGTCTCCGTAAAGACATAGGACAAGTGACGGAATATATCAGAGGAGTTAGAACTAGAAGGATCCAGAGGGCGGTGCAGGCAATAATGAGCCGCACCCAAATGCATTCTCGGCATGACCCCGCGAACATCACTGCTCAACAATGTCTTGACACATTAAAACAAAAACTTTCTGTTTTCGCAGGGCGTCTGAGGAGATACAAGGCTAGTAACAACAGGAAACGAGACAACAAACTCTTTGAACGATCAGAAAAGGGTTTCTACCGTGCGTTTAATTCTAGCGCCGATGCCACAAATGCGAGTTACCCTAGCAGAGAACAGGTCGACGGTTGCTGGAGAAATCAACTTGCCACACCAGGTCCATACAATGTCAGTGCAAGTTGGATCAGCGAAGAACGCGAGATGGGCCGGAACTATAGCCAGATGCAACACGAGCAATTCACAACCGCTGAGGTCTCCGATGTCATCAAGAATTCCCACAACTGGAAGGCACCAGGTCCAGATCATCTCCAAAATTATTGGATTAAGAAGTTGTGGTGCACGCATGAACAGATAACTACCTTAATTAATGAAGTCTTGCTCGATCCTCTGAAAATGCCATTGTTTCTTACACAGGGTGCAACCTACCTGTTACCAAAAGACCAGCGGAATACGGATAACCCTGCCAAGTACCGCCCAATAACCTGCTTGCCTACGCTGTACAAGATAATCACATCTTGCCTTACGCAGCGAATATATGCTCACTGCGAGCGGAACAACATCATTGCAATGCAGCAGAAGGGCTGCTCGAAGGGCGCAATGGGATGCAAAGAGCAACTCATCATAGACTCTGTCATCTGCAACCAGGCTCATTCCAAGCAACGAAACCTCCACATGGCTTATGTGGACTACAAAAAAGCATTTGATTCCGTACCTCACGACTGGCTCACAGGTATCTTAAAGCTGTATAAAATAGATCATCATACAGTTTCCTTTTTAGAACACGTTATGACAACCTGGCGCACTAAGATACAACTCAGAACCGCAGACAGTAACATCGAGACCGACACAATCAACATCCGAAGAGGGATTTTCCAAGGAGATTCACTCAGTCCACTGTGGTTCTGCATGGCGATGAACCCTCTATCACATCGGTTGAACTCTACAAAATATGGCTTCGCTATCAAAAGCAACAACGCAGAAGCGATCAAGTTGAATCACCTATTATATATGGATGATTTAAAACTGATCGCAGCAACCAAAAACCAACTAACGCAAATGCTTAAAATTGTAGAGGAGTTCTCCAGGGACATCGGAATGCTGTTTGGACTGGACAAGTGCCGCACGGCCAGGAGATCGAAGCAATGAGCAAGGGAGATACATACAAGTATCTCGGGATGAAACAAGCTCAAAGGATAGACCATCGAACAATGAAGACTGATTTAACGAATGAATTCATCAAGAGAGTAAGACAAGTAGTGCGAACTGATCTTAACAGCAGGAATTTGTTTAAGACCCTGAACACGTATGCGTGCTCTGTACTCAGCTATTCGTTCGGAATAGTGAATTGGACCAACACGGACATCAACAACCTGCAGCGAAAAGTTAGGACACTACTGACAAAAGCTCATAAACATCATCCCCGTAGCGCCGTAGAAAGAACAACTCTGCCACGTCAACTAGGAGGAAGAGGATTGGCAGATCTCAGCAAGCAATTGGACCAACAAATATTAAAGCTGCGTAATTGTTTCTACAGGCAGGCCAACAGCTCCACACTACATAGGGCTATATGCGGAGCAGACGTCTCAACACCGCTACGTCTGACGGAACACGAGCGTCAAAATCACCACCGAACCGACAACGATAAACTACAGAGGTGGTTGGGGAACCCGCTGCACGGGAGGCATCCTAACGAGGTTAACCAGGAACATGTCGACAAGTTAGCGTCGAACTATTGGCTGACCTCGGGATGAATGTTCCCCGAGACGGAAGGCTTCCTACTGGCCATACAAGATCAGGTTATACCAACTCGCAACTACCTAAAATTCATTGTAGGAGATGCATCGGTAGTGGATGACAGATGCAGATACGGGTGCCCAACTTCAGAAACAATCCAGCACATAACAGGAGGATGTCAGATGTTCGCATCAACGGAATATAAGGAACGACACGATTCGGTTGCCAAGATCTTGCACCAGGAACTGGCGGAAAAGCTGCTGCTTGTGCAGGCAGAGAGGGTCCCATATTACAACTACACACCTGAGCCTGTTCTTGAGAACAGCAACTACAAGATGTACTGAGATCGTACAGTTCTGACAGATCAACGAGTTGCCCATAACAGACCGGACCTTATAATAGTTGATAAAATTTCTAGGCAGACAACTCTGATTGATGTGGCCATCCCGAACAACAACAACCTGCGTGTGAAACAAGTCGAGAAGATCGCGAAGTACAGAGATTTAGAAGAACGAATTAGAAGGCAATGGGAAATGGAGAACGTCCAGACGATTCCAATCATCATGTCAACAACTGGTGTTATACCAAAAAGTTTGCTGAGGAACATCAAGGAGCTGGGTCTAACTGATAGTCTTTACAGGTCCATGCAGAAAGCGGTACTACTTGCGACAGCCCGAACCGTCAGGAAATTCATGGGGAGTGCAGGAACGTCCAACAACATCAATGTCACCTAAGGCCCGATAACATGGCAAGGGTCTCGTCCGAGCCAGATCCTTTTGGTATCCGGGATACCCGGGATCTGAGTGAATGTTCCCCGTAGAGGGAGTGCGAATGCCTTTTGGCTAAGTCGAGATAATAATAATAATAATAATTTACCATAATTATAATAATTTACCATAATTTACCATTACCATTATAAAATACAATATTTACATAAGTAAAATACCTGCAAATAGTAAATAAACAATGAGACTAAAGTCTCAACGAGACTTGTGCGTCTGATCTTTTGTTTATATATCTATATAAGTAAGTATAACTATATATATATACGTCTCATCGTCATTTCTGCATCATTTTATCACACCATCATTTTTGCGTCTACCAGAAAGAGTAGAGTATATCCATTTCTGATTTTATTTTCTGGAATAGATTGGGTCCATGAACATCTGTACCGCAAGAGATTTTAATATACATTAACATTTAAACTTTTTGTTTTCCTGTACATTTGATCGACAATTTTGCATCTGCCATATGATGTCGATAATTGTGCGTCCATCTGTATATACAAGTATTTCTGCGTCCCTATATGTATATTATTTATACCGGCAGCCGTTTTCTGCATCCACCATGTTGCCAAATTTCGACTGTTCTATTTTCATAATTTATTAGATGGGCAAATATAAAAATAAGGTTTGCTCGCTCGCGGCGGACGCACAGTTGCAAGAAGAAACTATAGGAAACTAACAAGCACAATAGCACAATACAGTGTATCCACGTTACGAAATTCCCACCGTTGTATTTTCTTTATTTGTGAACCGATATTCAAAACCTTTTTTTTGTTAGATATAGGTCTTCCTAGTCTTTTTTTTTGGGAACAAATATCAGATTTTTGGAAATGAATGGGCTAAAACCTTTTTTATTATTAGTTTTTGTCCTCCTCAAAAATATTCTAAATGAAAGGGTGAGGAACTCCTTAACGTGGACACACTGTATATGGCGCAAGTGTACTTTTTTATTTCTTACCAGCAATACACAGATAGTATACCTATACAGGGTAAGTCATAAATAGTACGACATAGACCAGCTGCATATATTTTGGGCCAAATTATTATCCGATTGAGGCTAATATGCCTTACAGAAATGTTGTTTGTTTAAGGGAATTTGGAAAAATGTACCCCCAAAACACCTGTTGACTCCAACATTTGAAAAATAAAATTTGTACCGACCACTTTCAAATGTTACAAATCAACTGTACCATTTAAAGTGAGAAAAAAGTCACGATTAACAATGTACCAAAAATGTATCGTTTTCAAAATGAAATGGATTCAAACTCGGCAAAATTTGGACACTCTATTTCACGAAAAAGAATGGTGTTTTGACCAATGCCTTTCTTTATTCACTTTGAATGTACAGTAAAGTTGATCTGTAAGATTTGAAAGCGGTAGCTGAAAATTGTTTGTTTTGAATGTTGGAGTTAACAGGTGTTTTGGGGCACATTTTGCCAATTTCAACGCAAACAGTTGATTTTATCGTTATGAAACAAGAGTACCTTTTTGTTGCAGAATGAAAAGATGCACTAAATGATGAACCCGCGACACCAAAAAGATAACTTCAAAAAAGTTAGGAGCAAAAGCGCGGTTTTAAAACAGAGCAAGTGGCGCCCATATTAAGATACGTAGAAACTGACATTTCAGCTTATTCTCCATCCACAAAAACATATAAGTGCTAAATTTCAGTTCAGCAGCTGCCTATTTTGGAAGATGTAGCCAAAATGCAATTTCAAAAAACAAATTTCAACGCCCTGTATCTCTTAAACAAACGACATTTCTATAAGGTATATTGGCCTCAATCGTAATATTTTGGTCCAAAATATATGCAGTTGCTCCATGTGCCATTATTTATGACATGACTCATCCCGTATACCTACTTATTTCATTCTTGCCACATTTATTAGATACATGAACAAGACACATTTGTAAAAGCGGTGTGTACTGCGTTCAGAAGTGCAGAAAGTGGATTTTAGTACCTACTGGAAATGTATTGAAATCTCGAATAAATCGTAAAAGTAAAAATTAGGTAGGTAGGTACTAGCTAACTAGGTACATAGTTACATACATACAGGTAACTTGTTTGATCTTCAGGACGATTTTATTATAACGGTCAGTTTTAAAGTGGCATGTAAGTTTATAAAATAATGAATTAACTACATTTTCACGAGATTTTTGGTCTCGTGACCTCAAAATCTGATTGTAAATCTCGTGGAGTTACAGCACTCGCCGCTGCGCGGCTCGTGTGCAACTTTTCCACTCTCCTTATACAACTTTACAACTCTCGTTATGTAATATATTATTTGACTGTTTCTCACCATTCTGGACTGTTTGTATTGCAATAACAGACCTATTAAAATTATACAGGGTCATTGCTTATGGCAATTCGATACATTCCTTTGAAGATCTGATAGGGGAAGGGGTAAGAAGTAAATTTAACCCTATATGCATTATGCAAAACCCAATTTAATTAAATATGTTTGACTTTTTATTTAAAATTTTCCTACGATCTAAATGTTTCCGGACTTTTTCCATTTCAAACATAAAACCGTCACAGTGTTTGGTAAGTAATCCAGTTAAAAAGTTTTAAAAAAGTTCCGTAGATTTTTTTGTCTACTAAGAAAAATTTAAATATCTCAAAAACTATTGAGTTTTGCATAATGCATATTAGGATTAAATTTACTCCTTACCTCACATCTCCAAAGGGATGTATCGAATTACCAATAACCCTGTATAATTGTTGAAATAAGTAACGTTACTGTATATGAAAAGCTAACAGGTGCTACAGTTTTTAAATTTATAGATATATTATGATAGATAAGCAAGGTACAATGATAGAGAAACAAGGTACATAATTCTTTACTCAGTTAAGAAGAAAAATGTTATGTTTTTATTGGGGATGCAGTCAACAGGCAACATAAGAAAACTCTTTTACTTTTTTTATAATAGTCAAGCTTTCGGAATAATTTATTACATCTTCAGGACAACTACAAATGGTAGGTATAAAGGAATATTATAAAAACTAAAAGACTAGTTACTAAATTGAGGTTGTATAAATTCGCAAAATGTGAAACAGTGAAGCCTTTAAAATAATGTATAAAACTACTATACAGGGTGTTCCGCATAAGAACCGACACAGAGCAGGGGCATACAGGGGAGCCCAAAATAAGGTGATTTAACTTTAAGGCAACTTACCTCTGTACTAAGTTGTACACTTGAGAAGTTATAGGCCTTGAAAGTGGGCTTTGTAATTTCGAAAAAACAATATATCAGTTATTTTTGAACTTCGAAAAACAAAATTTGGCACACACTGTTGCAAGGGCATTAATCGACAGACAACATAGTTCAATTGTACCATTTAAAGGGTTGATACAGAGTGATGCACCTTAAAAATGTGACAGAACTTTTTTGTCCATTGGCGGACTGACAAAATTGGTAGGTACTTTGTGTTATGAATAATTTAATTCTAGTACTTTTTTTACTCTTGTTATTTTTCGAAAGACTTTATCACTTACGCCAAAAACGTGAATAACTGAAAACACGTGTTGCATATTATGTGATATTTAAAATCTTTGAAAATTCAAAAGTTGCCTATGAAATTAAACGTCAAACTTGAAAAGAAATTGAATGGAAAAAAAATTCAAATAAATGGATTGGAAGAGGAAATAATTGCCCAAAGAAAGAAGTCACATTTATTTGGATTCTTTTTACATTAAATGGTTTTTGCGAATTTATACAACCTAAATTTAGTAAGTAGTCTTTTAATTTATATAATACTCCTTTGTTTAAATATTACCATTTGTAGTAGCCCTGATAAATTACTCCGAAAGCTTGACTACATAAAAAAAGAGTTTTCTTATATTACCTCTTGACTGCATGCATCCCCACTAAAAACATAACATTTTTCGTATTAAGTGAGTGAGTCCAGACTCATATACCTTGCTTCTCTATCAAAGCAGTCCGGAATGGTGAGAAACATTCACAAACAATCAATCGCCCAACAAAACTGTTCGAAGGAAAAATGCACTTAGCATGTAAAAAACAGTTTCTGGCCGTCAGAAACTTTTTCGACTTCGAATGTCGGGCGAAAACAGCGGCCGGGCCGGACGTAAACACGGCATAAATCTTTCAAAATTTCGGTTTTTCTGCGGGTTTGGCGCAGTAATAATTCCTACATCCCCCTTTAACCAAACAAAACCGGATAGAACGCGGTTTACCCGGCTAAAGACAGAAATACCTATAATGTCGGTTATATTTCTTACTTTACCCACGTTTCTTGGGTATTTCGCAGTTTACTCGGGTAAACCTAAGTTTACCCGTAACATATATATTTTATATCTCCAGTGGTCTGAGGCAAATTGTTGTTATCTACAACTATTCAACTGTTTCTTTTTATTCAAATATCCAAAAATAACTTTTAGGGTAATTTTCATATTTCACCCCCGTACAGAACTACTTTTGACGCCTTGTGGTATTTTATAGCAGTAATGGTGATGTGGGGAATCATCTAAAATTAATTTTAACTTTTAATATGAAAGTACAAACGAAAATCACAATTTGAAGATTCATGGACTCTACTAGAAGAACATAAATCGATGCATCAGTTTTGTCCCCGTGGACGCACAAACAACAAACCCGGGAGGCGAATATATCATAATAATAAAACTATACGTGAAAAAACCATGCACGACGTTGCCAACTTTCTTGGATGCAGAAAACGCATGTAATAAAGACATGTAATAAATATACACGAACGCGTATATTACCGGTGGCTTCAGCAGCGCCCTCGTGGCGGATTCCACGAACTAAAATTTACACGTTTTTTCATCTCAAGGACAATTCGACGTCCACCTGAAAATTCGTATATAGACACTTCTCACAGTTCTGAGCACTTTGGCGACTTTTCCATTTCTGCGTCCGTATACGGACGTCGAATTACACAGGACGCAGAATTACATGCGCAAACCATAATGCATGGACGCAGAAATGACGTACAGACGTATATATACACATCAAAAATAGAGTAAATACTTAGGTATCTGTGCCATTGCTAATGCAATATATTATATATGATAGATATTTTGCTGTAGACATATTAGAAACTGTGTTGAAGCCGAGTTGTGTCAAATCCAGGAAAAGTCGTCAATATAGAGCGTCACGATTATTTTACTAGTTAATTTACATCAAGTAGTCAAAGTGTTTATGTTTTTTTGAAGCGGTATATATATATATATATATATTTTTATGTGCTTAGGTATATTTTTTTTATTATTATTTTTTTTATTGTTCTATTTTCAACCATCGGTGTACTTCATGTCGTGTTTGTGTCATATACCATTTTTTTAATTTAGATTTAAAGTATTGAAACGAGTTTGATTGTTTTATTTCAGCTGGTAAAAAATTGTAAATTCTTGGGGCTAAGAAGTAGTAGCTTCTCTGTGTAATAGCTTTATCCACCTTAGGTACCCTAAAATAAGAAGCGAAACAATGCATTAGGAAATTAGGAAGTCCTCCTTTGGTTGTTTATGTATTTTAGCAAAAATATAGTTAAATCAAACTTATAAAAAATAAATTAATCCACTGCAGTTAACTGCAAAAATAAAAAAATATTAATTTCCAGGAATATTTTAAATAATATATATATTTCCTAGATACTAGTATATAGAGACAGTTATTCTTGAATAACCGTTTATATTTAAGCTCATTTTGCAAAAATCAGTATTATTCAATATCGTCGTCACTTACATTTTATTATTTATAGTATTAAAATTTTGCAGAAATTATAATTAGAAATAATGATTTTTGCAAGATTTCTTGCTTTTAGCAAGATTTCTTGCAAATTTGCAAGACTCTTGCAGAATAATTTCTTGTCTTGTCTTGCAAAGCAAGACAAGAAATTTAAAAGAGTCTTGTCTTGTTCTTGCAGCAAGAACAAGACAAGAACAAGAAATTTGCAAGAGTCTTGTGAAACACTAAATCAACTAATCTACCCGACTATATATTTAATACTTTTTTACTATTTGTTCTTCTACCCACAGTATTTGACATACCTATAGCGACTTAATGCAATTATTAGAGAACGCGGAAATTCTAACCTGCCAGAACTTCTCTCTTGATTTATATTTACAGGTATACTAAAATCTCTCTTTAAATAGACACCAGAAATGGCTTTTTTAAAAATTTAGGTACCCTAAGTTGGAGGCATTGAGACCAGGGGCACATTAAGCCAGTTGGCATATACACATATGATGTCAGATATTTAAACTTGATTTTCTATCTGTCACATTTAAATCAAAATGAAAAAGAATTCTTTGTTATGATGACCACATACCTACTTAATATGTAAGTCACAGAAAATGTAAAGGATACTGATATTAAAACAAAATAATGCCAATATCCTAACCAAATATCAACTCGAGTACTCTGTCGTCACCTGTCATTCTAGGGCCTTCAGAAACTCTAGGGATAAGCAACATAAATCTAGTGTCCAGTTAAAGAGCGATCTTAATATACAAAATTCCATCCATATCTCCAGTTTTTTTACTTCAAAATAAAACTTTATTTGTAGTAATTGTGGCTGGTAATACAAATACAGCATGATTCTTAACCTATAAGCATAACGCATTGGGGAATTGCAGCAACATTTTCAAAATTAAGTACCTTTCATACAATACATAGTTTATAGGTAACGTAAATTGTTAATTATATTTTGGGAAGTTTGATTACCGTTGGTCAAAAAAGTTGGTCAAAAAAGTTCATACTACACTTTATGCTAACGTGTAACAGCATCAATTTTCAAATGTATAAAGAATGCATTTGTCAACCATCAGATAATTCTATGTTTATGGTCAGAACATAGCTATAACATTATTCATTCAATAAAAGTATATACAGTTTCTTCAGCGAATGTTCGGCCCTACGTCACAACTCCCGTCGTTGTCTTACTCATGACTATACGACGCATGTCGGTCGTATATTCACGAGCCAGACAAGGACGGGAGTTGTGACGAACATTTGCTGAACAAACTGTAGCTAAGTTGGGAATCAGGAACCTATGGCACCTAGAAAATACTTTTTTTGCTTAACTCCACACACCAAAACTTTGTTTTTTGCACTCTCGACGCGCGTTTCGCTAACCATGTTAGCATCATCCGGAAATGATTAAGTCTAATCTACTTATTCCTAACCTATTCTATTTATACTATGAACTACCTACTATATTATCCTTAAGTTTATATCTATCAGTTTATTAACATGTATAAGGGGTTGTAGGGGATTGGTCCCTTATCATTATTTAAAATAAATTTACTTTTTGAAATTTCCAGACTTTCATAAGCGTCTAATAATCTCCTATCAGGTAGACACTTAAGTAATTTTAAATTTTCTCTTGTTATTCTATGATTATTTTCAAAAGCATGCTATAGAATTTTCCAATCGACCATATTTTAAATGCCCCATAATATGTTCCTTAAATCTAGTTTTTATGTAACGTCTAGTTTGTCCAACATACTTTTGATTACAATCTGAACCTTCAGACGGTCGTGACGTCACAGCCCATGCCTGTCAAATTTGACATGTAAAATTAAAAATTGGTAAAAATCGGGTTTGCCTTTAGGAAACAGTTATTAACAAAATGTGTTCGTATTTTTTATTGTGCCTCTAGGCCAGCAATATATCAGGATGTTTGTTTTTTCTTAATTATTTTCCCATTTGGTGCAAACTTTATGAATAACACCGCATATATACATTTTTTGTTTGCGGTTTTAAATTTAAAATTAAACATAATTTTAATTTAATATAATTTAATTAATGTAGGTACCTTTTCTGTTGATTACTACTAAATTTTAACAAATTTTAAAGCACATATAATCCTGTTAATCTCGGTTTTCTCACTTTTTCTATTTCCTGCTCATTCTGTGTGCTTAGATCGTACTCAATTCAAGCCCTTCAGTTTATAATACCCCTACTATTATGTTATACCTAACTAATGTTTACAATCCACCAAACGCCAAACGTCTAAATTGGTGCGGAGGCTTCTTCGAATCAATTACGTGTTCGCAATAAGGTTTTCGTCGGGTGGAGGGTGCAGGAACGCACTCGGGATAATTGAAATTGAGCCGCATCGATTTGTTCGCGTCTCAGTAAACAGGCAGCGCGCAATGGACAATTGTCTCGCCGTGTTTGTGTGCCCAAACAACGCAACTACTGTCCTTTACTGGAGCGCTAGGATGCGGGCCAGCACCCACAGAACGTCGATTACTTTGGCTGTGCAGTGAAGAATGACGGACGGATATTCTGTTGCTGTTTCACACAGGAAGCGGTCGCTTGTATAGTTAATAATTATGAGACCTTACACAAATGAACTTTGTCCGTATTGTCATGCCCACATAGAACGACCTGAGATTGTGTATCAGTGATACAATGTAGGTGGCCACTGGCCAGTAGACATGAGTAAACAATTGTGATCATAATAGTCAGACTCTTTTCTTGTTTATAGAACAACTAATAAAACACTGAAAACCTGCAAAACGCTTTGGTAGTGTTGCCGGTAACAATATCATCCAGTAATTTAAAAATTATGATAATTGTGTGCGAAAATTCGCGAAAAGTCCTCAATTGAATGCTGGTGCTTATGATACACAAAGATATATTTTTGTAGGAAAAAAAACAAAAGCAAAAAAGTTCAAGCCTTTAACAAATCGCAGGCCGCAGCTCCCCTCCATATATGTGGCCACAGCGCACGCTGCCGAGGGCCGAGAGACAGAGACAACAACGAGCGCGACGAGTGGGACTGAGAGAGCTATATTGCGGACATTGTCCAAAGGCGAGCGTATAGCTATGCTTCATTAGACCCATTTCCTGTCTCTTTTGCATACAAACTGTAGGGATTTCTTTCATCGACAAATTACGAAATGACCCGGCTCCTAAATTATATTACAAATTTCGCTTTGCCGAGTAAAGCAACGTTTCCTGTAGTATTTGTAGTAATAAAAACAGGTAATATATAAAATTTATTAAATATGTATTTTAACAATTTGGTTCCAAATAATTGATTTTTTGGGAGGTCATTGACAATTTTGACCTTTAATAAAAGCCGCCATTGCTAATAATACCAAGTTCGGTTTAATATATGGTTAAAAAGTGTTTTGTCTATTGCCGAGGGGCCTGATCTCGAGCTACCCTGGTAAAATATAAATGAACTCACTTGTTTTACAAAGCAAACGCCGCACAGGCGTTTTTATGCTGTTCCAAGATTATATTTTGATATCCATTCTGCGAATGCATGGGGTCTCAAATAATGACGACATATACAGGGTGATTCAGTTTTAATCTGCAACACTTCAACAGGTGATAGAAAAACAAAAAATAACCGCACTTTCTTCTATAAACTATATCATTTTAAGGCCTTATAAAAAAAGTTACAGGGTGTAAAAGTTGCAAGAAATATGTGGAATTTATTGAATATTTTACAAACTAGTTGAGATATTTAAGTTATATTTGGTACACGCTATAATAACATGGGTTAGCATAAAACATGTTAATATCTTGAATAACCAGTGGCGTGGAAGTGGGAAATTAGTATGATTGTTTTTAGAAAAAAAAATGAACCACCTTGTATAGCAATAAAATGTATTCAAATTCTTATGTAAATTTTTATTGTAAACAAAAACGTTGTCTTAGCATTTTTTCATATGTGTCATGGTTTCATAGCAAATTTGATTTTTTCGCATTATTTCGGGGTACTTCTGAAAAATTAACTTAAAACTTTTCTCCATAAGTAGCACTCAAAGTAGAAAAAATGTATTTTTTACTTTAAATATAGTAACTTTTCCCAATAAACTTACCCATTCAAGGTTTTACTTTTCAAGATACGGAGCGTAACATTAATTGTATCTTCCTTAAATGTTTTAGACCCTGTATCTTCAAAAGTATAGCCTTAAATAGGTGAGTTTATTGGAAAAAGTTACTTTATTTCAGGTAGCAAACACATTATTTCTACTTTAAGTGTTACTTATGGAGCAATTTTTTTAGATAATTTTTCAGAAGTACCCCGAAATATTACGAAAAAATCAAATTTGCTATGAAACCATGACACATACGAAAAAATGCTAAGAGAACGTTTTTGTTTACAATAAAAATCTACATAAGAATTTGAATACATTTTATTGCTATACAAGGTGGTTCTATTTTTTTCTAAAATAAATTATACTAATTACCCATTTCTACGCCACTGGTTGTTCAAGATGTTTGATATTAACAGGGTTTATGCTAACCCATGCCGTTATAACGTGTACTAAATATGACTTAAATATCTCAACTAGTTTGTAAAATATTCAATAAATTCCACATATTTCTTGCAACTTTAACACCCTGTAACTTTTTTATAAGGCCTTAAAATGATATAGTTTATAGAAGAAAGTGCGGTTATTTTTTGGTTTTCTATCACCTGTTGAAATGTTGCAGATTAAAACTGAATCACCCTGTATATACATTAGGCGTAGTCTCCGACATATTCTGTATTATTCAAAGGGATTTGACTGCACTCAACTGATTAAATTTAATTTTCCTGCGAGTTACGTGTCCGCAACGTGCGACGAGATAAAAGTAATACTGGAAATGCATGAGAACGCGTAGCGGGAGTTTATTTTTCTGGACGAGAAGCATATCATCTAGAATATCCAGATGTCAGATTTTATGTGAAATAATGGGGTGGACAAGGCAGAATCAAGCTTCACAATTAGGCCTGATTTCGTTCCTTTTTTATGATGAATGGTCCCTTCCTAACCAGTGGCGTAGATTTTTACAAAATGTAGATATTTTTGATAATCGGAAACATAAAGAAGCTAACTTAGCTTTCTGAAAAAAAATAACAGGGATATAGAGTGGACAAGAGGATTTTTTCTTATTTGTCATTAACATTAATTTCATATGCAGGGTTTCCAGAAAAGTTCAAAATTTACTAATAATTATTGTTACATAGGTATTTAAGATGGATATGAAGCAAGTATTATTATTTACTGATTTTATTCAAATTTTGCTAAATATAGTTCATTTGATAAAAAAAATCATACTTTACTTAGTAGTCTCATTGTTTGGAAGTAAAAGCATCTTAGCAATTTTTAAAGCCTTGTGAAGCCCGTCCATTTCTTTATAAACAAAATGCAGACCATGCTGTGAATCCTCGACAACAACCAAACATAAACTAATAACTTGTTTTGGTCCAAAAATAATATGAACAGTACTATAGTTAAGTTGTATCTCCCAGAGCAGAGGAGGTTTCTCCATTGGTTCATTTGTGCATTGAACACCCAATTAAATTTCATAAAACACAGTATTTTAAAATCACATAAATAACAATAAAAATATAAATTCAATTTTAATATTTTTATTATTTTCGTACGTGTTAATCTCTATTTTTTAATGCGCCACTGAAATTTTTTTACTACGCTCTTGCCGCCTGCCGGTGCTCCGGCTGGTCGGTCGATGTCTGTGCGATATCCAGATTGAACGTGAGAGGTTTCCATGAATGCCTGTGGTTAGAAAGAGAGGTTATAAAATACGTCAAATATTAATACTGCAGCTTGTTTGTGCAATTTCTTTACGTTAGCTTTGAAGTTATACTCTCTAAATAACTTTCATAATTTCATTTGGCAAAAATAGAAACCAAATACAGACCTAAAATGTTTTCGGATAATTGAGCTTTTTTCGCATTTATTTGTAAAATTCTCTGTCAGATACGGCCCCCGCCTTTGGCTCTTGCCACCTCGAAGTTCAACCGGCTTTATTCTCCATAATCCCGGATTATGCCGCGCGGAAATGCCGTTCCGGCGCTGGAAACGCTGAAAACGTAAGTGAAAACTGTGAAATCCGCGTCGGGCCCCGATTTTTTAGGGCCCAGCCGCACAATACCCTCATTACGGATTTAATGTTGTTACGTCGGACAATTCGGTCTCTATAATGGGGTCCGTAATGATTTTTTTTAATGCATAAAGGGGCATTTTTGGGTGGGATTTCCTTCCGTCGGAATTTCCACAAGCTTCGCCATCAAGGGTTATTCTACTCGAACTGGGGCAAGGCCTTGATGAGATGGGAGGAACGAATGATTTAATTTACGGGAGCAATATTTTTGCATTATTTTGCAATCCAGTTGTAGGATATAATTTTTGCCTTTTCAAAATTGCCCCAAAAAATTTGTTGACAAGGTATGAAAAAATGGTTATACAGGGTGTATCTTTGATAGGTACAGAAATTTTAACCACGTAATCGGGGACGTTCATAAAACCGAAAAATGAAAAAAAAAAATTTTTAATCGATGTTTAGAAAATGGGGCAAATCAATCTTTATCCGTACTCAATGCACGCCGCTGGATCGTCACTAGAAGCGCTAAGAGGGGAGGTCTAACCTCTCCCTAGGAGATGGAGGGGAATAACGTTAGATTAGGAAGGGGAATACCGCGACGTTGCCGCATGTCAGAGTGGAATAAATCTGCTTGCAGAATTAGGTACCTAGGTACCTTTGAAAATTACTGCTGGTAGGTATCCACGTTTTTTTATGATGTCGGTTGCTGTGACGAACTGTTTATTGCTTTCTTCACAGGCGCACACAATAATTTAACAAACACGTCAGTTTTTATCACTTTACTGTTATTTTAAGTCCCTAGGCAGCAGAAATGTATCCGAGCGCCGCTCGGAGAAGTCATTGCTAGAAAACTCATTGCTGATTTCACACTCATAATTTTTTGACAAGTCTTTTGTGGAGTAGGTATCTACCTACCTACCTATTTTACAACTGATTTTCAGGCCGCAATTTTTTATACTAATAATTAGCCATCTCTTGGGACACCTTGGGATAATAAATTTCTGATCGGCAATCAACTGAATAAAGTATTTGTTTTAAAATACAAATTATCTGTAAAAATTGCAAATTTCCACAACCACCCATAGAGTAGAGCGTAGAGCAGCGGCGCGTTACTTTTTTTTAGCGAGTGTTCGCCTGTAGCCCTATCATCTCGAAAAAAGTGGGGGAAGACTGTAATTTGACGAGAATTTAACGCGCGGCTTCGATTTGTTCATAGTTTTTAATATTTTTCAACCCTTGCCCGATAGTGCGCCACCTTTAAACCACCTCAGGGTTGTGGTCCTATGTATTATCTACTTTTAAAAAATTATTCGTTTCCGAAAAAAGTGGGGGAAGACTGTCATTTGATGTGAATTTAACGCACGGCCCCGATTTGTTCATCGTTTTTAATATTTTTCTACCCTTGCCTGATGGTGCGCCACTTTTAAACCCCCTCAGGGTTGTTGTCCTGTCTATTGTCTACTTTTAATAGTATATTACACACCGAGGTGTCTCGAGATAAAGTAAACTTTCCACACGGGCGGGAGGGCGGGAAGTAAAAGTCAAAAAATTGACACTTTCAAACTTCTAAAAAGTCAGAAATGTCGATATTACATACATGGTTGTAAATAAAAAATTATTCGGTTCCGAAAATAGTTGGGGAAGACTGTCAAATTGGCGTGCTTATCATTTCCGCATTTTTTAACCCTTTGCCGTTTCGGAACTCTCTCAAGTTAATTCCTTACCATTCCTCTTACTTTTCGTAAAAACTTGGTGGCGAAATGTCGCGTAATGTCCCCAAAAACCGAAAAACAGCGACTCCTCCTGGTGAATTTAAGCTTCTGCGTGCCCTTGACTACTGCCCGACATTCCTTCGCCGAGATTCGCCAGGCGCGGGCATATGACGTTGGCGTCGGGCGCTGGCGTCCGACGCCAACTTCACACAAAAACGACGCCGCGCCGAATCGCGCAATAATTACAATTACGAATGAATTCACTGGCACTGATTCACTCGATTTTGCTCCATTTCCACGCCGCCCGGCCCGGCCGACCTACTAAATTACAGCTGGGCGAGGAGCGCAAGCGCGGGGCGCCACTTGACATCGACACTACAGGTGATCCCCACTACTCATAACTAGTGCGCGATATTAGCCAATCGCGGCTCGCGGCTCGCGGCCCCTACTTCTCTCGGGGCGGCGCTACTATGTTGCCAAGTGTGCTGAAAATTTACCTGATTTAGTAATTTAATTCCGTATAAATTTAATTGTGTAGTGGATTTTTACATGGATTTACCCGTTTTTGTGCGTAATAATTATACGAGATAGTAGATTAACTTATAACGAAAGAAACCCGTATAAATCCGCGAAAATCAAAAATCGGATTTAAGGGACTTTAAGTCAGTTTGGGGACATGTCGGCATAAACGGCAACACCGAATAGTGGTATTGAATGGTATGGGGGAAAGCTTGTGCGCCGTCACCGTACCGCCGCGCCGTAGCCGACGCGCTAGTCGAAGATCGTCCGTCCGATTATTATGGGATTTAACAGCTGATTGATATCGATCCGCGTCCGCCTGTAATTTTTGGGAGCGCCAGCTTCAACAAGCAATTTATTATTATACAGAATGCCTTACGTGTGGCTATTCTGTGGTATAACAATTCTGTTTCCAAAACGTGGACGCGTATGCAAACGTCGCGTCTCGCTAACCGATATTGTTCCGTTACTTTGCTTTGTTTTACGAACTGTCGTCGGAACTGAACCTGCTTCTGTACATTTTTCCAGATCCGTTCGCCATTTTTTTGGACCAGCAGTGATGTCCAAACCTGTTGCAATTGCCGCTACGAATTTGCAGTGAAATAACAAGTGATTTTTTCATATTTCCGTTAAGAAATGCAGTGTTAAACTTTCGCGGCCTTCGTATGAAAACAGTGCTAGATAGGTTCCTACTAGGTACCCCAATTACGCGCGAGGATAAAAGAAGCAGCTTCAAGGGTTCGCGAAAATTCGGGTTTTATTAGACGCATACGGTATGGATCTAATTGTACAATCCACCTAGTCGAGTCCCCGTTGGAATAAATCAGCTGAGGGAAACCGAGACGTCCCTAATATTTGGCATCGCGCCGCTTTAAGTGTGCAGTGAAAAAAAAACAAGTGTTTTGTTCGTATTTCCGGAAAAAGAGACTATGAAGTGTTATACCTTCGCGACCATCGTATAAAAACAGTGCCACTAGTTAGGTAGGTACTTAGTGCTTTATGTGATTTTGTGAAGATTTTTGGATAGTATCTAAACACAAGAAAATAGTAAAAATAATCGATGCATCTCAAAGGTAGGCTTTTTCATGCTATTCGTCGAGCTATTCGCTAAAAGAACCTTTAAGGAGTTGTCCAAAAATTATTTATTTATTTATTTAATCTCCACATACACCAAATGATACATGGTTGCGTCTATATTCTTCAAATACTGCGAAAAAGCCTCGGAAAAAGCGATTCGACTGGCAACCAGTTACCTAGTGCTTCTTGTGATTTTCGAGAGGATTTTTGGATAACATAAGAAAGGAGTACGACACCCGCAAGGAAAATCATCCAGGCATCCGAAAGGTAGTTTTTTTGCATGCTATTCGCTAAAAGAACCATTAAAGATTTGTTCAAAAACTAGTTGAAAGACTATTCCTGAAATACTGTGAAAGAGCTATACGTCTGACAACGCTGCACGGCGGAATTGGGGGGGATCCGCCGGAACCGGCCTCAGTTCCAGCTGGTCCCGGCAAGGTCAAGGACCCATGGCCGTAGCGTCGGAAAAAGGGGTTTTAATAGCGTTTTAAAAAAAATTATTTCTGACGTTAATATGCACTTTAGAAAAATTTTAATTGTATAGGCGTAACAAGTGCATTTTTCCCGACCTGCCCTTAAAATTTCTGTACTTATCAAAGTTACACCCTGTATTAAGGTAACTTTTTTGCTTGAACTACACAAGTTACACATAAAACTTCACAAAGAAGCATTCGACGAGTCTGTGAAGGTGGGAAAATTTCTGGTTATAAATATACCTACAATATATTTTCCAACTGTCGCAATTTTTGGATCGGCCAGTAAATTATTACATGTGCTCATCTAGGCCTGGAAGTCTACTAGTCAAGGAATTTTCCTTTTTCGGAGATTTTTTTATGTTCTCTATACAGGGTGAGTTTTTTCGATGCCCACTATGGGGATCTCGGAAACTAGCAGAGTTAGGACAAAGGTTAAATGGGGAAATAATTGCAGTTTTGATTGCTCAATCACCTTTTGGATTTTTAAAAAAGTTCACGGCTCACTAGATATTTTGAAAAGAGTGATTCTTTGCTATTTCATCAGATCTCTGTAGCTCCGTTATTTCTGATTAAACAGAAAAACTGTGGAGACAAAAATTGTAGATAATTTTGGGCTTAATAAGATAATCTGATCCAATTTTTTATGTTGTTTGTGATTTTTGAGGTATGATATAAACTTCTGTTTTTTTTTTTTTAATGTAAATCATAGTTGGCTGTGGCCTTATCAAATCGGCCATTTTTTGAGCTGTCCAAAAATATAATACTCGGCATAGTTATTATAAAAAAATCAATTTTTGTCTCTACAGTTTTTCTGTATAATCAGAAATAACGGAGCTACAGAGATCTGATGATCTGCTAGTTTCCGAGATCCCCATAGTGGGCATCGAAAAAAACTCACCCTGTATAAAGAACGTATTATATGCAAAGTATACTATTGTGTTAAACGTATCGTTCTGTTACAATGAATAAAGAACCCCAGGAAGGAGCACAGGGATAGCTGGGATAGCAAAAAAGTATCGAAACACCACATACTGACACCTACACCAATTTATCTTAAAATTTACGGAGATAATCGCTTGTAAGGTCTTATCTGAGCCACCCTGAATAGCTAACGTAAATAATTAAAAATAAAAAATTTAAGACAAAAGTTTTGTAATAAATGTAAAAATATACACCCCAAATTTGCACCCCAGAATAAATAATAGTAAACAGGAAACGTGGCAATTTTAGACAGCAATATAAAAAAAACTCCAATTTCTTAGACTAGGAAAGAGAGAGGACGTCTAACAGCGCTCGCGGCCGTGTTACCGAATGCCACATCGCACGACAGGCCAGTGGCGTAGCATGAAACGTGTTCTTAGCCAATATTACAAAAATGTTAAAAATGAAAAGGTAGGTAGTTAATTTTGACTTAATATAATGTGAAATATTGTTATTTATTTGGAGATAATTTCCCAAATGTAAAGCTAGTGTCAATTGCTGAAATATAGTTATTTCTGGCGATTTCTAATCAACCAAACCAAAATCATAATCAATTAAGTTAATATAACTATTATAAAATTATTATGTTGGACAAACAAAACAGACTTTACCATACTAAAAGGTAGAAGGAATTTGAATAAATTATATTGAGAAAAAATAAAGTTTTAGGGCTTCTTTCAAAGGTAGCTTGTTAAATATTTACCTGTGAAACTAAATCCCGGGCTCTTGCTTTTCACTTCTGCTTTTGCAATCAAACGCGTAACAATTCACCATCGTAAGAATATATTTTCTCCTTAATCATTGTTACTTTTAATTCACAAATTCACGAATTTAACTCACAACGTAGTCGATTTGTCTGCCTCATATAAAATGGCCACCGTTCAAAAAAAAAGCACGGTGTCCTCCATCTCTCTCCTTGTCCAATTGAGTAAAACTATTAATAGCCTTGGTGTGTTTATTACAAGAGATTAAAGAAAACTTTTATAGTGAAAATTGACATCACTGATAATCTTTATACAACCTGGGGCTCATATATGTAGTTTCAGTACACAAAAAAACAAAAAAATACGGTAATTCTGGCTACCTATGTTAAAAAATAAATTAACATTTTCTATTGTTAAAATAGATATGCTTCGGCTATATTTATATACAAAATTGAGGCACAAAATATTGTGTTTTCGTGTTTCCACAAAACTCCTCTTTTTCAGTATCAAAACAAGGCACCCGCTTCCACCGTGCGGCGATATTAGGCGTTAGATGACAAAGGGCTTGCCAAAATAATGTCGGCCATAACATAAAATCAGATAATCGCATGATCCCAAAGTAATTCCATTCGGCCTTTATGTTTTAAGGCCGGGGCCGTAGCATAGATAACCCGAAAGGCGTAGATAACGCAGTCGGGTTTGTACATAAGTACCACAATTTGTCCCAACACAACTGGGAAATTAGGTTGCCGGCTAATGTAGTTTTGTTGTGTGTGTAACTGTGACAACGCGAAAACATGCTTTTTCGGTGTTTTCGATAATGCTGTAGGGTGAGTCCTGCTCTCTCGTGGCTATGCAATTTATTTCTTTCTTTTTTATTAAAGCCTCTTTCTCGCTTATTTTTAATATGGCAATTTTGGACAGCTAGGCTACATTAAATAAAATAAAAGATAAAAAAAACCTTTTTTTAAAACAAGCTTTTATTTAAGCCATGTACTGAAACGAATAAAGCAAGTATGGTTTTCGTTAGGATAATTCAATGCCAAATTGCGACACGTTTTTCTAAATCAAAAAGCTTGTCGCGCAATATGTTCATAAAACTAGGTAGATACCAATTAATGGGGAACATGCACAAAATTAAATTTGAAAAATATTACTTTCAAACGTACTTTATTGCCATTAAATGAACCACAGTTCACAAAAAAACTCATTTTTTACTTGTTTGTAATAAATATAAGCAATTAAGAACTGCATAGTTCAAATCATTTTTGTAACGCACCCTCCTTGGTTGTGACGTCAAGTAGCTCGTTGGTGGTGGCGCCTCTGGTGGGCGGCGGCACCATGTATAAACTAATATGGGCGGCACATCTATAAATACTACAGCACCACGCAAGCTTTGTTTAGAAAGAGCAACGAGAACGTCCTATCCTTGTCTATCCATCTTATTATAGTCTATCTCAGTCTTGATATTGTTGATAACGTTTGAAAAGAGTGTGCTGAATTAAATAATTATTTACATTGCGAGATGCGTAAGCGCACTTTTTGGCCGAGGAGGTTGTTTAACACCCGTGTTGCCTCGGGTCTTAAAACTCTCTCCGAGCTCAAAAAGAGCTCACGCATCCAGCAATGGATTATATTTTCCCAGCTACCGACACTTTCATATTAGGTAGGTAAGTAATTTGAATTTAAATACCCTATGGAGTGGATTGTGAGTAATAATCTTCATAATAATCCAATTATTACTAAAAATGATAATCAGTGATAAATATAAGAGGTAGAATGCACTGATAATAAAAAAAATTCTTGATCGATTGAACCCGGGACCTCACCATTCAGTTAAAGAAGTGCTTGTTAAATTTAAACTTTTAGGCGGTTCTTATTTTTGACCTACATCAGAGTCCTCTGGAAATCGGTCGCCGAACTGTTTATGTTAACGTTCAATTTCCATTCTCCCTTATATAATTCAGTGTAGCTGTCAATCCTGTCACTGCCTTCCGATCGATCGAGCCGTGTGACGTCACATCCATTCCCGCCAAGGCCTACTATAAAGACAGGCCCTGGCGCACAAAAATCACGTGACCATCTTAGGCCGACGTTACATGTCATTTGTCACATAACTGAAAGCGGCAGCTTGGGTTTTGAGAAGTTTTAAATGTTTAAATCGTTTTTAAACGTGTTAGTTTATATTTTAGAAACAAGTTTGTGTCTAGTGCGCGTGTGTCCTGGCGGAGGGGAACCGCCCAGGTGTTATTATGGCCTCTGGGTGGGAGTCGTGCCGTCCAAGTGTATTGGTACCGCTCGCACCGACGCGTGAGCGCTGTAAAGGGAAAGGGGAATTCTCCCCCGAACTACAGAATAGGGAGCCCGGAATTCCGAAATGGACTATTATGGATATGGACCGTATTGGACAGTGGAGCCTGAGACACAGATAGGGGTGAACTGCTTACGGGAGATCCGCGAGTTCAGACGGTCCGGGTGGCTGGAAGCCGTTCCCGTTGACCACGTTCCGGTTTGTGTATTTATTGTATTCACCATTCACCTTGTGCGAAATAAATCAGTGTTGTAACCGTTGATTTTCGTTGTCGACCCACGCCCCGATACGGTTTCTATTCGGTCTTTCACGCTGCCGAACAATTGAGACCTCGTCAATAAGTATTTACAGTATACCTACTGAGATTAGTTTTCATTTTTATTTCGTAAAAAATAACCTAAATACCAAATATTGGGTCTGTTTATATTATATTTATAAGTACATATTACAAAAACCAGGAAGAAAGTGTCGCTATAACAAACATTTGTTTTGCCTCGGGATGATAATTTCCGCCAAAAATGGATTCGTCAAATTCCAACTGAGATTTAATTTCTAAAAAACCTTTAAGTATGTGTGGCTAACACATTTTCAAGAAAGTGAAACAATTAAAGTGGACAAATGTGTTGTGGGAGGAAAATACCTATAGAGAATATCACCTAAGCTAAAGGAAGGTGATGTGCCAACAATTTTTGAGAAGTGCCAAAATATTGTGAGTGCAGTGCCGTTTAACTCTCAGCCCAAAACAGCTGAGGCAGGTTGAAAATTTTGAAAAAACAATTAGAGAAAGCTTGGATGCACAAAACCAATAATGTAATAGATGAAAGAAAACTTGCCAAATTGTTACGAAATTTGTTTTTTCTACTTATCTCCAAAAATGCCTTTCATTATATAGCACTAAGTTGGTCACGTGACTACGTGATTATGCGTTAGCGCCGTGGCCTGTCTTTATCGTTGGCCTCGCATTCCTGCGCTTTTCGTATCGTTTCAAATTAATAGCTTGCGGTCACAACTTTAATTATTTATTGCAAATTAAATATTGCGATATGGGGGCTGATATTTGGTATGTGCTCTTTCTATAGATAGAAATAAAATAAGAAATTAAAAAAATCAAGTTCCCCGTGGCACCTATTGGTTGGTTGATAAGCAAGTACCTATTCTTGCCAAAGTATGTATTTTGTTTAAAATTCGCGCGACAAGCTTTTTGATTTACAAAAACTTGTTGCAATTTGGCATTAAATTATCTTAACGAAAACCTAAACTTATTTTATTCGTTTTAGTACATGACTTAAATAAAAGCTTATTTTTAAAAATGTTTTTTAACTTTTATTTTATTTTGTGGTTTTTAGTTTTGACACTACCATGTCACGAGTGTGGTAAAGAAATTTAGTCCGCCATCTTTGGCGCATCCGCCATGTTGAATTAATATGACGTCACTTTCCTTATTATTTTGTACTTGTCAAACCCTTTCATTTCATACCCATGTCAAGTAGGTATATTGGATTTAGTGTGATGTCACTGACTATGTCGTTTTCTACTCTACAAACCCTTTCATTTTATACCCATATTAAGGGGGTTGAAAAGAAAATGTAATGCGCCATTTTGGACCGGCGAGCATATTGAATTTAGTGTGATGTCACTAACTTTATCGTGTTCTAGTCTTCAAGTTCTTTCATTTGATACCCCTATTAATGGGGATGAAAAAAAATGTAATCCGCCATCTTGGAGCGACGCTAATATTGAATTTAGTGTGGTGTCAATAACTTTATTGTTTTCTACTCTTCAAGGCCTTTCATTTGAGGCCCATATTAAGGGCGTTGACAAAAAATACATCATCCGCCATCTTGGAGCGGCAGCCATTTTGAAAGTATTACAATATTGAGTATTGCATATTATATTGTCACCAGAACTAAAGGTGTATGCAAAATCGGATGTCAAGAAATTGCTCTAATTATTTAGCTTCAAGATTTGACCTAAACAAACTAACATACATACATACATACATACATTGCAAGTTAAAGCTTGCAAAAAGAATGGTCAACTTTTCGTCTAATATTACAAACATTTCCATGGCCTCAAGAGAACCGAAAACTCCATGTAATTTTCTAAAACTATATGAGCCTTCGGTTGCATAGCTTCTCAAGGCCATCGATTTTCTTCTCTTAAAATAAACAGGCTTCGGCTATATTAATAAATCTGCCCAATTTAAGTTTTTCCTTACATTGCGCGATAAGTTGACCACGTTTACGTTTCTTAAGTTTTTCTGTGGGGCGCAAAATAAGGGAGAAAATCGCGTTGATAGTTCTAAAGAAATCATTATGTATTTAAACGAGTAGATAGGTCCAAACCAATTCTCAAAGAAGAAGTAGGAAATAGACGAAAAATTAACGAATCGGCATTTATTCTAGGAAATACAGATGATAACTGTGTTGCTGAATGTTCAGTGGAATTCAGTAAAATATTATTGCCACATTGCCACTTATTCAAAGAGAAGTTGAAGTTAGTATAGATAATTAGATAGAACACAGGGTACAATAACAGACACGTGGCTAGGTTATTGTTTCTGTTGTCATGACATTTTAACGTGAAATTTATTAATCTGTCGTTTCACTTTGACGTGACATGATCTTTGAGAAAGGAGGAAGATTTATTCTCCGAAAGCTCAGAAAACAAATTTGTTGAACTAGTTATTCTTTGAGTTACACGTTCAAAGTTTCGTTCGTTTACTGTTAAGAATTTATTAATTTTCCAGACAACATGAAAAAGTTGTCTTTTAATCAGTTTGGTGGCGAAAAACAAAAAAACAAATAAATTTCAGAATATATGAGTAGATACAGGATGATTTTTTTAGGTCTATCACCGCCATTTTCTCGCTTATTTTACGTCCTACAAAAAAATCGTAAGAAACAAAAATGTTGCAATTTTGGACAGCTAAGTGGTGCTGCAAAAGAAATCGGCATCCATGGCCAACTTGTCGCGCAATATTGAAAAAACCTCAAATTGAGCAAAACTATTAATAGCCGTGGAATGTTTATTTTAAGAGACAGAGGAAAACTTTTATATTGAAAATTGATGGCACTGAGAAGCTTTATCCATCCACGCAGTCAGATAGTTTTAGCAAATTACACAGGATCTTCGGCTCTCTTGAGGCTACGAAAATTTTTTTGTTTATTGCTTATTAAGCGATTTTCTCGCTTATTTTAGGCCGCACAGAAAATACGTAAGAAAACAAAATATGGCAATTTTGGTCAGCGAGGCGACTTTAAAAAAGGAATGGGCCTCCATGCCCAACTTTTCGCACTGTACTAAGAAAACTTGGAATCGACAAAAATTATCATGGTCTCAAGAGACCCGAAAACCCTGTTTAATTTTCTGAAACTATCTGACTACGTGGATGGATAAAGCTTCTGAGTGCCATCAATTTTCAATATAAATGTTTTCCAAGTTGGCCATGGATGCCGATTTCTTTTGCAGCACCACCTAGCTGTTCAAAATCGCAACATTTTTGTTTCTTACGCTTTTTTTGTAGGGCGCAAAATAAGAGAGAAAATCGCGGTGGTAGACCTAAAAAAATCATCCTGTATTTATACGAAATTTTGGCTGCATCATCCCCGGCCCGCCAACGTCTTCCCGTGCCGACGCTCATCCCCCAAATTACCCCCATAGATACACTCGCCGGGCGCGGGGGCGCGGGGGGCAGGGGCGACCGCGCCACTTCCCGGGGTTGAGTTTTATCGAGTTGGCGTGGCGCCTCGCGGTTAGGCGGCCAGATAAGGGCCGGCCGCAGGGCGGGCTGGATGAAAGGGCGGCCGGAGATGGCCGGGAAGCGCAGATATCTCGTCCGGGGGGGTCCGGGCCGACTTAAATTCCGGGGTTTATGGCACGGAGCCGAATAAGTTTTTTGCCGGGCGGTCGGGACGTGGAGGTGTGGCGATACGGCGACAATAAGTATGAATCGGCGTATCAGGGGCACTCGGATTTTGAGAACACCCAGGCAGTTTATAGGAAGGTTTGGTGGCGGTGGCGGTACATGGTCGGAAGATATAGTAGCAGTAGCGATACTTTGATCTCATCGTGTCAAAGATTTGCCGCTATCGGCACGATGTACAGTTTGTTCAGCGAATGTTCGGCCCTGTACGTCACAACTCCCGTCCTTTTCTGGCTCGCTACCCTCTTATATATCTCAATGAAATAAAATAACGAGTATTTCAGCCAAAATCATGTTATTTATTCTTTACAATGAAAGCATGAAGTATGAAGCCATATTTTTGGCCTTCGTCAGGTCTAAAATAGTGTTGGTTAAAATATATTATTGAGTAAGAGTTATTTATATACTTACTATTGAAATGAATATTGAAAAGTTATGATCCTAATGGATATAAACTTCCAAAAATAGAATAAATTGTTTTGTAAATATTTTTTTATTATACTTCTTTGAAAACACCTTATTTTCATCTGTTTTAGCAATAATGAAAGATGAGGTTTTTCGGGCTAGCGCACGGAAACAGCGCATGGAAAAACTTTCCGTGCGCTGAATAAAAATACCGAATATATGGCTTTAAAATAGAAATATACAGCAAAGTAAACTAAATTTAAGAAACTCTATATGCTCTTTGATATTTAACAAAGTACCTATTTTGTATTTTAATTCGTAAGTGTTTCAATATTTAGATACATTTCTGTAATATTTTTGACGTTTTATTCATCTTATCTGACAATAACTAATTTACAACAAAGCACCTTTAAAATAATTTGAGAGTAACCATGGAAACGCCTCATACATACCAAACACTATATTGTCTGCATTGTTTATTTTTTGTCAATTAAATTTATTGTAATATGCCGATAAAATGTTTTAAGTTTCCGTTTTCGAAGAAGTATAATAAAAAATATCGTTCATTACACGTCCAAAAATAGATTTTTCCGTGCTTTCATGACTTCCCGTGTTCGGCTGCGCCTCACACGGGAATTGGTCACGCGCGCACGGAAAAATCTTTATTTCCAGACTCGTCATGAAATATACTATTGTTGTGGTCTACTGAAAATGTTGTAATATTTATGGTAGTTATAGAAATTTGAAAGAAAAGAAAATTTTCATATTATGAATTAAGTTATGGAACAACAAATGATAGCAGACAGTAATATTGTTTTAAGGTTTTAAAAATTTTCAGGTTACCAAAAAGTTTGACAATAAACAAAAGAAATGTAAAGTTTAGGTTATTTGTCAAAAGGGTTAGAAAATATTTGACAAAAAAATGTTAGTTTGAAAACCGAAAACTTGATCAATATATAGGGTAGTGTACAATAAATTTACATAGAAACATTGTTGTTTGAAATTAATAAAGAAAATTATCCAATGAACAAAAGAACTGATATAGGAGGTCTAAGTTGCATTTATTCTTATATTTTACTTTTATATGAAAAACAATCAAAATAACCCACTATAACCCTATATATTTTACAAATATTTTCTAACCCTTTTGACAAATAATCTAAAATTTACATTTCTTTTGTTTATTGTCAAACTTTTTGGTAACCTAAAAAAATTTTTATAACCTTAAAACAATACTACTGTCTGCTGTCATTTGTTTTTCATAACTTACTTCATAATATGAAAATTTTCTATTATTTCAAATTTGTATAACAACCATAAATATTTATTACAAAATTTTCAGTAGACAACAACAAAAATATTTACAAAATAATTTATTCCATTTTTTGAAGTTTATATCCATTAGGATCATAACTTTTCAATATTCATTTCAATAGTAAGTATATAAATAAATCTTACTCAATAATATATTCTAACCAACACTATTGTAGCCCTGACGAAGGCCAAAAATATGGCCGAAAGCTTGGTTCATTGTAAAGAATAAATAACACATGATTTTGGCTGAAATGCCCGTTATTTTACTTCTACTTCATTAATATATATATATATATATATATATATATATATATATATATATATATATATATATATATATAAGGATGTAAGATTAGCGAGTGTAAATGTAACAATTACAAGAAAAGGTGATAATGGGCAAACACTCAAAGTTAACAAAAAGAAAAAACTAGTAACTGGTATATATATATATATATATATTATATATATATATATATATAAATATATTATATCTCTAATTTTTGTAAATTTTGCAGAATAATAACGTTGCAAAATTGGTCCCGTCGATCTGTTTTGTATTGTGTTTTATTGATCACCTCTTTCCGACAACATACCACCACCGACAAACAATTATTTGTTCGCGTCCGCCTGCTCACCTGACCCGGGCTCGGCCGTTCTTAATTTCCCAGGGCCGTATTTTTCGATCGCTAATGAGCTATGGGTAATCAATTAAGTGCCCCCAAAAATTAGTTAAACAAATGACCTGGCATTGTGCTCGCCAATTCCACCGCAACCGTGGGGCCCATTGTTCGGAATTTAAAAAGGGGGTGCGGTCCGAAAACACGGCGACATTAACCCCTTGGGGAGATTTATCTTCTATCCGACACCGGACAATGAAGTATCTATGGCATCGGGGGTGAAACAGGGTTTCAGGGTAAAAAGCGGATTGTTTTTAATGCAGCCACCGACACCTATATCTATAGACGGGCGGCAAATTAAGAGTTCAAAAGGTTCAAAATTAATTTTATTTAATTTTGGACAGTGTATCATTCCCCCCCCCCCCCCAGCGGAATTATTTGATGCCACACCCCGCAAACTTAAAAAAATTACAAATATATGCCAAAATGTTAATAGTCTTTATTTTTTATTGTTAATTCCTTTAATTATTATGATTTTATGGGAAATTAAGGATTTCTGTAGGAGTTTTTCTCCATGTTTTTTTGCTGATTTTACTTAAATATTTATTTACATCCTTTATTCTGGGTTTAAGAGACTACAGAGATTGAACGAAAAAAACGAACTTCGAGTTTTTGGCGGCCATTTTATACGTGTCAAACAAAGCGAGTAGGTACGTTATGAGTTAATTTCATGAATTAAAAGTAACAGTAATTAAGGGAAAATATACTCTTAAATTGGTGCCCAAGTAACATTTTAAATTCTAAATGCTCTTCGGTAGGTTTTATGGGGGTTTTATTGGATCTTTGATAAGCAAAAGTGTCTTATCAGTGTCTTAATAAATAACATTAACTCTTGAAGACGAAAAGGATTTATGAACGTGTCTTATAGTTTTCTCAAAGACTAGGGCATAAGACTATTTTATCTTTATGGGATTTTGCACTTAGGTATGTTTTATTAATGGTATGCTTCGAGGTCTTCATAAGAATTTTTACTCTTAAAACGCTCTTAAATTCAGTGAGGTTTTAATAAACCGCAAGGAAGTGTTAAAAGTCTTATAATTTAGTCTTAAAGCATTCTTCAAGAAAAATTCTTAAGATTACTAGAACTGAGTAATTTTGTTCTTATTAATTATAAAACAACAAATAAAACAATCTTGAGCTTACCTTGAATGAGACAAAAGCAAGTATATATTAAGACAAGACACCCTTAAATCAGTAGTAATATGAATGTATTTATTATGTAATTCAAATGAACCATAAAACTTTTTAATCTGTATTTATTATTGCATCATTCTTCTATGTAGCTACAAACAGATGACTCCATTTTGTTTGTTGATTTAGTAGAGGTTTGTGCGCGCATTTTAAAAGGCATTATACTATAAGGCGTAGGGCAGAAGCACAATAAGATGCCGCACACTAGGTGGGAAGTGGGAAATAATACTTATAAATTTCTAGGTTATGTATTCCTCACAAATATCTGGCGCAAGTGGTGCGCCTGACGACGCATGCTAGAAGACTAAGATAAGATATATTAGTCTTATAATACTCTAGGACAAGACTAGCAGCTCCTGATGAGATATAAATTGTCTTCCTTAAGACTATTTTCTCTTTGTAAAATCAAATATGCTTTAAGATTGTATTTAGGTATTACACCAATAGAAAGAACAAATTTTTTGAAAAACACCTAAAAAGGTAATTTTTTTAGAAATTTCAGAATGTATCAGAACCAACCTATCCTACGTAAATCGACCCGTAGAAAACGGATCAGAGGATCGAAATTCTTCAGTTGGTCGATTTACGTAGGAAAACTTCCATTTCAAGATAGAATTACGTTTAACGCGGACGCAAAAACAAAGTCGTAGAAAATCCTGTCAATTGTCTACCCCTTAACAAATCCAAAATTATCAAAAATCGATTTCTCGGCATCTGAATACGTCTCAGTCGGTGTATTTCGATGTGCTGATTCTGAAGACCTATGGGTTTAAGGGACTATCTCCAGCCGATCCGGAGATATAACAAAAAAAACGAACTTCGAATTTTTGGTTTCGATTTTACTTTGAATGCTATTAGATCTACAACCTTCTACCTTGCGACAACTGCTGCAGCGCCTCGAGATGAATAGGGTGTACACAACTATTCCTATAATATATTTTTTTAATTTTCTGTTATTTTTGAAATCTATTCATTAAGGCAATTAAAATGATATAAAACTTTGTTTTATAGCTTTTTCAGATTTTACTGATATTCGATATTCTCGAAATAAAATAAGAAATTCAGGACAATCTTAAAGCTCCTAAACATTTTGTGAATTTATTATGTAATTCTCTTGGATAAAATAAATAAATAAATTTATTATTGCGCAAAACATCTATTAAATAAATAAAAGCGATCATTCATAAATAAGCATTGCAAATGGACTTTAATGTAGCAAAGATAAACCGATTACAGCTTGAAACTTTCATAGGGCAACTTGTTAGCTACTCCTATATTAAGGGCCCATATTCTCAATATCAGAAACTTTAAAAGTGAGCGCTCCGGAGAGCGAAACAATAAACTTCTCAGCTTCCTGACAATGCCCGATCCTTGCTCCCTACTTTTCCCTGTGCCCCAGGTCGCATAAATAATACAAGATGCGGAGTTGGGAAACTTTTTGGAAAAGTCGAGGTATAGGGCCGGCTCTCTCTTGTAATTCCATTGTCAATAAAGTTATTATGAAGTTTATAACTCGGGCGAGACGGCGAAGTCCGCGCGAGCAATTAAAAATTTACTGCGGCCGATATCGCTTTTCGATGTCTGCGATGTGGATATTAACGTACTTCGCCAAGTTTGGAGGGTGCCTATAAAAAATGGGACCAACTTTCTCGGCGCAGCTGTTGCTGAAGTCTTTAGTTCGGAAAATATTAGCTTCCTCCAATTTTTTTTAGTGTGTTGCCTGCTCCCAAGAAACGCCTCAACTATTATCAGTGACGATTATGGATGCAATATATATACAAATACGAGAAAAATAGTCGTTTTTTGCGTCATCACAAAAATCACGTGACCATCGTAGTCCGACGTTACATGTCATTTGTTACATAACTGAAAGCGGCAGCTTGGGTTTTGAGAAGTTTTGAGAAGCGGAGGGGAACCGCCCAGGTGTTATTATGGCCTCTGGGTGGAAGCCGTGCCGTCCAGGAGTATTGGTGCCGCTCGCGCCGACGCGTGAGTGCTGTAAGGGAAATTCTACCCCCGGAATGGACAGTGGAGCCTGAGACACAGACGGGTGAACTGCTTACGGGAGATTCGCGAGTTCAGACCGTCTGGGTGGCTAGAAGCCGTTCCCATTGACCACGTTCGGGTTTGTGTATTTTGTATTCACCATTCACCTTGTGCGAAATAAATCAGTGTTGTAACGTACTCGAGGATTTTCGTTGTCGACCCACGCCCTTATACGGTTCCTATTCGGCCTTTTACGCTGCCGATCAACTGGGACCTCGTCAATATTTACAGTATTATTGAGGTGAATTTTAATTTTTATTTCGTAAAAAATAACCTAAATACCAAATATTGGGCCTGTTTATATTATATTTATACATATTACAAAAGCCAGGAAGAACATGTCACCATAAAAACATTTGCTTTGCCTCGGGATGAAAATTTGCGCCAAAAATGGATTCGTCAAATCCCAACTGAGATATAATTTCTAAAAAAAACCTTAAGTATGTGTGGCTAACACATTTTCAAGAAAGTGAAACAATTAAAATGGACAAATGTGTTGTGGGAGGAAAATACCTATAAAGAATATCACCTAAGCTAAAGAAAGGTGCTGTCCCAAAAATTTTTGAGAATGTGCCAAAATATTTGAGTGCAGTGCCGTTTAACTCTCAGTACAAAACAGCTGAGGCAGGTTGAAAATTTTGAAAAAAACAATTAGAGAGCCTGGATGCACAAAACCAATAATGTAATAGATTTAAAGAAAACTCGCCGTATTGTTACGAAATTTGTTTTTTCTACATATCTCCAAAAATGCCTTTTATTATATAGGACTAAGTCTAAGACTACACGATTATGCGTTAGCGCCATGGCCTGTCTCTATCGTTGGCCTCGTTGGAGGACTTATGACTAACCAATTTGAATTTCTATAATATCAAAATATGACCTTATATAATAATAATTATTTTAAACATGTGCGATTGTAGATAGGCTGAGTTCGTCCCGCAGTTGGAAACAATCCATTAGTTTCAAAACATTTGAATAAATAATCCCACGACTTTTCGAGAGACTCACTTCCATCTGGCTTTAATTTCGATGTGAATCTGTGAGAGGGAGCGAGACGCGAGACGTAGCCTTTGGTGATAACTGTAAGGGTCCCGAGGACTTCTTGGGGGACTGGTTAGGCAAAGGAAATTAAAACAGATGGAAAACAAACGGCGAGACAGAAATAAGGAGGAATTAAAAGGCAACAGCTTTCAGCGGAACATTCGTGGTAGAAAATTAGCGACGACTCGACGAGAAGTTTGGGAAGTTGCCGTGCCCACGCAGTGTCAACTTCGTAGCGGATTGTTGGCATTTATTGTGTTTGGAGGACCTCCCAGAAAACTTTTGAGACAATATCTGTTTGAAAGCGCAATAAATCAACGTAAAGCAGATATTCAGATGCAAGTATGTTCCAGTGGAAATGTGGCACCTAATAAGTAAAAGGCGGAATATATGCATTTAATTTCAATCGAAATATGCCCATATACATATATGCATCATTTTTATTTAAAATATGCAATAATATGCATTTATTTTACATGTAAAAATACCTTAAAAAACACCAAAACTGATTTTAGAGAAAAGGTTTATTTTAAGAAAAATTAAAGGAAAACAAATACATAAAACACCTCGTAAAATACCTATAATAAAGCAGAATTATAAAAACATTTTAATTTGAAATTGTATATAGTAAGAATTTATGATTAAATACTTTCAAAGTTTTCCAATAAAAATATTTGCCTTCTGTCGGTAAAAATATGTTTATATGTGTATATAGAAAAGCTTCTCTCAACATCTACCGATTTCATAGGACAATATTTTAATTTGGGTAGTAAAGTATAAGGCCAAGGTGCAACTTCGTTGGATGATTTACCATCAAAAATACCTACTGCCATTAAAGATTTGAACTCTTCATTCTTTTCTGCAATAGCATCTACTTTGGGCTCTCATAATCTTGGTTATATCTTATATCTATAAATAAATATAGGAAAAACATGCAAATATGCACAAACATATAGTTTTTCCATAAATATGCAATGTTTTGCGAAATTAAATAAAATATGCAAAAAATGCGTATTTATGCAATTTGCATATATTCCGCCCTTTACTATTAAGAAAGAGTTAATTTACTTACCAATTTCAAGACTTCTTATTCTTGATATCGATTTGTTTGGTTATTGTTTTAATAGCATGGGCGTCAGCATGGGGGTGCAGGGACTCCGCAAAAATAAAAATGCTATAGTATTCTGAATAAAATAAAGCTGTTTTGCTTTGCAGTTATACTTGTTTATACAAAGTATTGATTTCCAAACAGTGCGCCCAAGTTTTTCAAAATTATTAGACTTTTATATCTGTAATTTTTGAACCTGTCGATATTTTTAACAAAATTTTGAAGAAAAATGTTAAGACGAAGTAAACTCACACTTTGCTAAGCTACCAGAGCATACGGATTACATAAACTTGATTTATATCATATTCTTAATTGTTGATATTCTTGGCTTTACATTGTAGGCTACAGTTTTCACGTTCGATACTTGCACTAAGTCCTATGTATCGAATGTTGTAGATAGAAGAACAAATAGGAAGTTCAAACAACAATAATGAACGGTTAACCTCCACCCTCTAACCCCTTCTAGTAGTTGTAGAAGACCCCGCAGTCTCCTACATCTCACCGCTACTCACTACATAGTCAGTTGAAATAAATAGCACCTAGCCGAGGCACCCGTATGCTCTGGTAGCTTATAGTCTGATTTGTTGAGATTTGACAGAATTATTGGCTAAAAACGGAAATTTGACAATCCACTGTACGCGTAGTAATTTTTACACAAATGCCCGCCACTAATACTAATAAGTTTTTTATCTACTACACACGACCAAATTACCTAGTTTTTGTTGACGTGTGGATCAGTTTACAAAAAAGGCACAAATGAAAAATCTGAAGCAAAACAAAAAAGTTCATACGAATTCAAATTTAAAATATGTAACAAAAAGTCACTGTCACGAAATCATGATTGCGCTAAAGCTACAGCACGAATTGCAATAATTTCTAACCTTTCCGTGATAGAATAAACCATTTCAAAAACACGTTTACACTTTCAATAGCAGGCTGAAACTAACGATTTCGTGGTTACAACAAAAAAAAACGGGATTTTTTTTGACAGTGACTTTTTGTTATTTTAAAAAGATATAAGGTTTGAATTCGTATGAACTTTTTTTGTTTTGCTTCAGCTTTTTCATTTATGACTTTTTTGTAAACTGTAAACACGTCAATCAAAACTAGGTAATTTGGCCGTGTGTAGTAGATAAAAAAAACTTATTAGTGGAGGACGCATTTGTGTAGAAATTACTATGCATACGGTGGATTGTCAACATTTCGTTTTTAGCCAATAATTCTATCAAATCTGAACAGATGTCAAAAAACGATACATCACTGTATTCGCAATAAAAAGGGCTTTAAAATGATGTGCCACAAGGTGGGTAGTTCCATTTGAAATTTTAAACTTGGGGTTGCCAGGGTTTAGGGGGATGAACGTATCGAGTTGGCTTGACTGTCAAAAAAGCTCAACCAAAAAACAAAAATTGACGGGTCTCGTCGAATTTCCAAATATTTTTCGGTTTTCTAATTTTTGGTGGGGTTAAGTTTTCGTTGGGAAACCCTGTAGGTACTATAATAAGAACTAGACCTAAATATTATTTACAATATTAATTCAATTTTGACATAACATAAACTTCACAACTTCTTCTCAATCCGATAAAAGTTGGGCGGTAACTCTTTCCGAATTCGGCAAGGGGTGATATTTCGGGGAAAGTCATTCGCATTTAATTCCTCCTTATTTCTATCTGGGCGATTGTTTTCCATCTGTTTTAATTTGCTCCGACTCTCTCCCCGCCCCCTCCAAGAAGTTCTGAGCCCCTTTTCCTGGTTAACCCCGAAAACTTTTGACTTTTGGTTTTCACGCCTGCCTTGATTTACATCGAAATTAAACCGATGGGGACATGGGACGTTCGGTGAAGTCTCTAGAAAGTATTTCTGATTCGGATACGAGAAAAACTAAATTCGTCTACAAAGTTATTCGTCGCGTTTTATGTTTATAGGACTTGATTTGGAGTAATACACAGACATTCGAAACTGTTTCCGGTTTTTAACCGAAAGTGAAAAATGACAAATGACATTAACTTTCTTATTCTCAGCATTTCCTTTCCGATGACATACCTATCAGACAATGCCAAAACAAGACACTTAAGCAATTATGTCAAAACCTATAGACGTGGTGCCCCATTGTTAAAATGCCCTTTATTTTGACTCCAAGATTAAATACGAGTATATCCATACTACTCTAAAAACATGCTACAAACAAAGACAGAAAGTCAACCATCAACCAACTATACACCCGGTGGTTCCCGGTTATAGTTCCTCCAGAATCACACTTAGATATCGCATGTTTTTTCTTGTTTGGGGGCGCCGGAAGCATCGGAACCTCACCTGAAGACTCGGGGGATGGTCTAACGACGCCAGCCTCTGAGCCAAGAGTCGAAATAAGCTCGCTACGGCTCGACAAAAAGGGGCAATTTCTGACAATCTGGCGACATTTTCGGAATAATTTAATGGAGCGCTTAGATTGTGATTAGTTCTGGGCGTCAAGCGATTATCAAAACAAACCTGTCTATAGGTTCTGATGTCATTGCACCCAAGGAATATTAGCGTTGACTGACGTACTTATAAAGACTTCTCACGGCTATAGCTTTATGTCCTGGAAAACAGATGGCTCTGATGGCTAACAATGTATTCTGCAGTGTATTTTATCTTCGGAAAGCGCATGGTGAGCCAAAAATGTGTCAGACGTGACAGCCGTGAGCAGTCTTCAATAATAATATCAGCCAACGATATTAGTCTAAATGGTATAGGTTACAAGTCGATATAGGTGTTATTTAGTGGTCATCTTAGTAAATTTCTTGAAGACCAAAATTCTAATATGTAATATAAGGAAATTTTGAATAGAACTAAAATATTGAATCAAAATTGGGGTATTGCATTCGAAATAAGAAAGTTAATGTCACTTCCGGTTAAACTACACACTTTCAAAAGTATGGTTACACTAAAATGTAGGTAACATAATTAGCACCCTGCTTCCGCATCGAACCACAGGAATTTTTATTTAATTTTTTTACACATAGCTCAATACCATGAAATTTGATACATATACAGGATATCTCAGAAATAAGTGCCCATCTTTTTGATACATTGTGCTGTAAGGCCAATCTACTACACTACGAATGCTAATGCCAGAACTCAAAGTGCTTGTATAGGGTGGCTCATTATAAATTGACACCCCCTTAACTTGTTAGTTTTTTTAGGTTATATAAAAAGTTTTTTACAAAAGTTTTAGATACTAATACGAAGTTTTTTGTGACGCTATTGTACCTTATACAGTGTGTTTTAGAAAGCCGTGGCAGTCATAACTTATGTTTTTTTTTTTAATGGAACACTTTGGGAGTACAACAAATTCTTGATGTGTCAACCGGTATGTATACAGTGTGTCCCAAATTCAACCCTCATCATTGAGATCTCCATAACTACAAGAGAGAGATAGGGTAAATATAGGGAAAGTTTTAGATATTTTATGGCCAATCTGATGTCGCTGAGAAATCTAGGCTAATTGCAATCATTTTCGTGTTACTTCCATAAAACTGAATTTTCCCATTTTCGTTTTTGTTAAATATCTTAGAAACCGATGGTTATGCAAAGACAGTGCTTTTACATTATTAAGGCACTTTCATCCAGCCTTTTTAACGTAATTTCAGTTAGTTTTCGAGATATGGCACACAATTTTTAATTTTCTTATGGACGCCGTCTTGGATTTGTAAAAATTTTAAACCTACATAAAATTGTCTTTTCAATGATGTGTCACACTAATGATTTTTATTAGTTGTAACACTTAAAAGCGTTGTTTTTACCTACACTCTATTCAAACTAAATGCAAGTGACGCGTAAACATTTATACGGTGGAAGCACGTGAACAATTCTGAGGGCTAATACGAGGCAGGGCCGCATTAAGGACGATCTCTATGAGTTTTATAATATAAAATATTAAAATAATATGCCCCAGTATTAAGAACTTTAAAAACAAACTTTTATGGCACTTACCTGCAAATTTCTACTATTAACACAAATCGTAGCTCCAACAATTAATAAACAGCTAAAGAATTATAATAAATTATAAAAAATAAAGGTCCACTTGCAATTCAAAACACCTCTGTAAGAAATACCGACTCGCTGCTCTCGCTCGCCGGAACAGATTTTATTGCCGACTAGCCAATAGCAAGCCGATCACGTGCGTATCACGCTTTAGCCATGCAACAACTTGTGTTTATGTTTCACTTGCGTTTAGTTTGAATAGAGTTTAACATGATGTATTTGTTTTGAAAACTTGAACTGTTGGTTTCAGAAAATGCAGCTTCGTTCCTCTTGTACCCCACATTTTTCCAACATGCCCAAACCGTCGATCAGGGCCGTACCCGGCCCGCTAAGTGAATTAGCGTTTGTTTCACGTGCCAGCGGCCCCTCACAACAAAACCCGGCGCGATTTACGCGCGAACGCGCCGCGCGGCCGACGGGATGTTCACGTGCAATTTGAGCCGATCACGGCCGAACCGGCCGCTCGGCCGGCATCGCGTTCCCGCGCCGCTAATTATCCGGCGGGTTTTTCTCCCGCCCCCCCGGATCCGGTTAAGTGGCCGGAAAATACTCGGGAGAAGGTGGGGGCGAAAGGTTCGTCGGGACGTGTGGGTTCAACAATGCCGTCGCGCAATAAGTCTCGCTAATATCAATTTCCCACGACTATATTGAAAATTACACTCCCAAACCGATAAACAATAGGGTGGTTTCCTTCTACCAAATTTTCCAAACACCGGTGTTAGAAAGGACCATGGCTAATAAATATGTCTACATATAAGCGTTGTTGTATAATTAATTCTTTCTAAAGCCAATAATTTGAAAATAAAATTTGAATTCCCGAATGAGAGCCGAACGTTAAAATACGTCATTATGTAGAGTCGAATATTACCGAAAGCAAAGTGAAAAGTGTTCAATAATCCTGATCTTCAATAATCCATCAGTTGGTGATCGATTATGTTTTGTGGTTTATAGAGAACAAGGTTATCGCTTATGTTTTGTGGTTTGGGGAGATTTTAAATTTTTAGGTTAAATTTTTCGGAAAATCGAAACATTGCTCATTTTTCAAGAAAAATGTAAAGATTATAAAGTATTCTATAAGATTATATAAAGTGGATGAGGGTAAGTAAAATTTGAAGTTATCACAACATTAATCGAAGTGAATGTTTTTATTACTTTTCAAATTAAATGACAAATGGATAGCAATGCGTCAACCGAGCCGAATCCCTGGTGCAGTTGAATTTGCATACAAAATAACCTATTATTGCTCTGAACTGTAACTCTAGTTAACAAATTCATTAGAATCGCTTTTTTTCGTTTCGCTGGTGACGAACCTGGAGATGAAGACTCCATAATAACTTTCTTCTTGTTCTTAAATGCACCTGGACTGGGAACTCATTATTAAATATTTGATATTTTGAAAATTTACAAAAATCACGCAAGGTTGTCTCTGATCAAGCCATCTAAAATCTAACCCAACTTTTTTTGGAGACATTTAGATGTGTTTTGTGGTGACATTGACATGCGTCAAAAATCATAAAACAACTGAAAATAATACAGGCGGTTTGTAAGGGAAGTACACCAAAAACAGGGAGTTACAAAGGCGTAGCTCGAAAACTAGGACTTTCCGACAAAAAATTTTTGCAGATTCATATTCAGCACCCCAAAATACGTAGATACGTATGCAAAAAATCGCAAAAATCAGAGATAGGTAGTGAAAGTAAAAAATTACCCTTTTCTTTATTTTTTTGTAACTAAGTGTAGGTTCAATCTGTAAAACAAATATTTATGCAAAGGATGACAAAATTTCTATAAAAAAAACTAATATGTCTTACATGAAAATGATCTTCCCAAAAATAATATATGCCTTTGGAAGAAGGTTAATGACAGCGACCTGCATCAAACATCAAACCATAATTTTCTCTTATCGGGTCCAGGTGGTACTTAATCGAACAAAAATCTTGTTGCTGTTGTTACTATTATTATTATTGCAATAGCTCACGAAGCACTTTTTAAACATAATGCGGTTGTTTTTTCAGAAACTTTGCAAACAAATCACTCATAAACGTTGTAAACATAAAACCATTATAATAAACAATCGACTTACTAAAAAAATAAACAGAAGAAAGCTAGGTTAGAATTTCCCCATTCCATAAAATAAAAAAAGTAAGGTCCGCCGCGATTGTTGATTTGTAGCTAACTTAACCTCTGACCAGGAAAGCCTAATTTACATGCGATCGAAAATTCGATCCTATTGATTTACATAGCACAAATACATTATGACGTAATAATTTTCGGGAAAAACCGTTAGGTATATTTTGTAAATGATGGAAAAATAATTTTCTAGTAAATAAAACATTTTAATTTTGTTTTAATTGCTTTACACTAATCTGAACCGCAAAAGGAAACAAATAATGACAACTTTGAAAAATCGTCAACTTCCCTATTGCATCTATTGCCCGTTAGGAACCAAAAGTGTGTGGTTATATGTACTCATAACCACACACCTTTTAGACAATCACGAAGATTTATTTTCTGGATTTTTTTAGGGAAACACTTTTCTGTTTCAAAGCTGTTCGAAAATTAATTCATAAATTTGAATACAAGTTCAAGTTCTCCACGATTTCTTCGCGAATCGCGAATCGCTCGACCCACGCTCCTACTAACATGGACACAAAGGTCGGTATCGGCATTGCTCCTAGGTCCTATACCGACATTGCGTATATAATACATCATAAGCGTCCTACCTACCTACCACATGATGCGCTACTAGTATCTAGACATTGGTTACATGAGTAACCAATAACCGTTATGCTCTATTCTCTTATAGAAGAACCCAGGAAAACGAAAAGCTGCAAAACTGACTATTACTTCATCAATAATTGAGCAATGAAATATTGCAACAGCGCTAATCTCAGTCGTTTGCTTTCAACCACGAGCGTGGAGTTACTCTGGTGCTAAGGTTGATTTGTCACCTTATATCCACATTTTGCAGAGCTTTGTTAACTGTTTCCGCTACAAATCACCCCAAATCCGAAACAAAAAAAGAAACGTGGCAAACTACCGAACGCCCGCATCCTCTCCACCGGCGACATTTTCGCCTAATTATTTATCTGGAGGGCGGTAGCGGGGGCATTTGCATAGATACCCGCCCGCCCCGATCATTAGAAACCCGCCGCCGATAATGCCCGGTAATTAATAGGGCGACCGTCGGCCGATGAATCACCGGCCGATAGCGGGCCGCCGCCGGCCGGCATATCGGTATGACTGACGGGCCGATACGGGCGGCGCCTCGGGCCGTTTGTCAACCGGAGACAAGGATCCATCAGGACGGCGCCGGATAAGAGGCGAGCGTTTTGTCTGTGGCCTGGCGGGAAAGAAGCCGCCGTAGGCACCGTATACTGGCATTGCTAGAGGTGTCGTCTGGCGAACAGTTGTGTCAGAATATACCCATAATAAGAAATCGAATAAGCATGAGAGAGATAGGTATGAAGGTGGCGTTGCCACTACTTCCTAACGCAATAGAAGCGGTTCGACCCATCGCGGTGGACGGGCACTAACCGCAAATAAGTTCTCTCTACTAATAGATTAGGTGGGGAATCCCGCAATTTGACCGTGCTTCACCCCACCACCTCCCACTACGAGACCGTCAGACAGAGACCGATTTTCCTTACTGATTTTCTCATTTATGCCTTGGAGAGGGTTGAAAGGTAAATCGATGCTGAGTCGGAAAATAGTAATTTTAAGTTTAGCCCCCGGGGAAAACATATTAGGGAAAATTCGATTTTTCAAAACAGAAAAAAATGTACTAATTCTCACTTATGCAATGTTCACCGTAAGATTTCTTATACTATTCCGACCTCGAAAACCCAAAGGCATAAGTGTAGCGTGTGGAAAAAGGGTTGAATTAAGGGTTTGGCAGATCACACACAGATCAGTTGATCACACACAGATCAGTTGACGAAAAAAAAATTTTTTACGACTTATTTTCCGACCCAAAAGTGCATTTTTCCCCACGCGTCACTTCTGCCAATCAATTTTTGGGCTAGTGAGGAAGTTTTCACTATTTTGAACGGCATAACTGACGGAGTCAGTAAACCAAGTCATTTTTTGTGTGATCTGCCAAACCCTTACCTAATTCAACCCTTTTTCCACACGCTACACTTATGCCTTTGGGTTTTCGAGGTCGGAATAGTATAAGAAATCATACGGTGAAGATGGCATAAGTGAGAATTAGTAGCTACTTTTTTTTCTGTTTTGAAAAATCGAATTTTCCATATGTTTTCCCCTGGGGCCAAACTTAAAATTACTATTTTCCGACTCAGCATCGATTTACCTTTCAACCCTCTGCAAGGCATAAATGAGAAAATCAGTAAGGAAAATCTGTCACTGTCTGACGGTCTATACTTAATTCCCTCATTATAACATTTTATTATAATCACATCCCGTTTGCTATTCGCTATTGTTTTTCGGGCTAGTGCGACGATGTACATTTTCATACTTTTGATGGACTTGTGTGGAAAAATCGGTCAAATTATCGATTTTTCCTTACAAGATTACGCCCCTATTTCAACCCTTTAGCCACCTGCAAAACTCAAGCCTATTTGGTTTTCCCAAGCCAGGTTCTATTAATTAATCATTTAGTGAACACGGGTTGCTTGAAAATATGGGCAACAGAAAAAATCAAATTCGAGGCTTGTATGCGAAAATGGAGCACCTAAATCTGTCACTATCTGACGGTCTATAAAAGGCAAAATTGTTTGCTCAAAAGGTTTTTCTTATATTTCAAAATAGTCCAATAAATATGTGCTTGGCTTATTTGCTTGGGGACTGCCTCCTGAGTGTTCAACCAAAAGATCACACTCGAACTCCTAGTACAAATTGAGCTATAGGATGGTTTCCTAAACATTTTTTTAGAGCAAAATGACCTTGTAGGGGTTCCAAACATGAACATAAAAATTTTGTGTATCTCTAAAAAAAATTTGTATCTCTAATACGTAACGAGTTACAGCGCATTACTTATATTACAAAAATTGCGCACGCTGCAGGGATGAACTCGTAAACATTTTTTACAAAAAAATTACCTTAAAAAATTTTTTGATCATGAACTTCTGGTCAACTTTTTTATCGGGAAAAGTTGTTTATACTTTATCTAAAAAAATGTTTAGGAAACCACCCATATTGTTTAGGAAACCACCCTGTATAGCGCAATTTGTACCAGTTTGTTGAACCCTAAAAAGGCAGTCCCAGCAAGCAACCCTGAAAAAATCATCCTGTTTGGATTTTTTTTTCAAACAGACATCTAATTTGTCTACAAATAAAAATCCTATTTCTGTAGAATTCGTTTGAATTCGCGAAACGGTCTCATTAGCTTGACGTCACTTGAGACACTCGCGTCTCTGGACTTGCTGTCCTTTGTGCACATTACCACAATACCACAGTAAAAACTTAACTATCCTGTGTTCCCACAATAGGTGCCGTAAAACTGCGGATGATATATATAACACGCCAAATTCGCTCTTTATACAGGATGATTTTTTAGGTCTACCACCGCGATTTTCTCGCCCATTTTGCGGCCTACAAAAAAAAAGCAACAAACAAGAATGTGGCAATTTTGGACAGCTAAGTGGTGCTGCAAAAGAAATCGGCACCCATGGCCAACTTGTCGCGCAATATTAAAAAAACCTCAAATTGAGCAAAACTATTAATGGCCGCGGAATGTTTATTTTAAGAGACAGAGGAAAACTTTTATATTGAAAATTGATGGCACTAAGAAGCTTTATCCACCCAGGCGTTTAGATAGTTTCAGCAAATTACACAGGGTCTTCGGCTCTCTTGAGACCATGAAAATTTTTGTCGATTTTAGGTTTTATTAGTACACCGCGAAAAGTGGGGTATGGAGGCCCATTCCTTTTTTAATGTCGCCTCGCTGACCAAAATTGCCATATTTTGTTTTCTTACATATTTTCTGTGCGGCCCAAAATAAGCGAGAAAATCGCTTAATAAGAAATAAACAAAAAAATGCATAGCCTCAAGAGAGCCGAAGACCCTGTGTAATTTTCTGAAACTATCCGAGCACCCTTTTTCATAAAGCTACTTAGTGCCATCAATTTTCAATATAAAAGTTTTTCTCTGTCTCTTAAAATAAACATTCCACGGCCATTAATAGTTTTGCTCAATTTGAGGGTTTTTTAATATTGCGCGACAAGTTGGCCATGGATGCCGATTTCTTTAGCAGCACCACTTAGCTGTCCAAAATTGCCACATTTTCGTTTCTTACGTTTTTTTTGTAGGCCGCAAAATAAGCGAGAAAATCGCGATGGTAGACCTAAAAAAATCATCCTGTATTTTGTGTTAAGAATTTTATTTAAAGCGGTTTTATGATTGATACATGTCATGTTTCTATAGACTTAGATCGATGGATTTTGGTTACAATTGGAAATGAGCCTTTTTCACTAGGTTGAAGTAGGTAATTTCTATGATTAAATAGATAGAACATATTCAGTACTTTCATGAAGAAGAGACCGATTTTTCATTAAGGTACTATATAATTTTTATTTATTAATATTTTTTTAATTTTTTTAATTTACATTTTTCCATGATTACTTTAATACTAATGCATAGGTCAATATCGCAACTTCCAACACTGCCTAAATTCTTTGCTTTTAAATTGACAAAAAGATAATTGCGCGAAATCTACAAGAACACCAAAACACATTCTATTGTTCCGAGTTACCAGATTAATAATATCCAATTGATAATAAATTATAGTTCCTTAAAAAATTATCTTTCGCTGCATACAGCCAATTTAAATTCACCTAGTCCTCGGAATGGCCATAACTTATAGGGCAATTGACTTATACCACCCATAAAAGTGATCTATGTAATCAATTATACTCGTTTTAATTTTATTCTGCAATGTAAATTTAATCTTGGAAAATGAACTTTACTGGAACATTGAATGTCCTCGTGTACGTGCTGCGTGTTCTCTTATTCTAGCAGAAATTTACCTACAAGAAAATATATGTTTTTGAGCAACAACCCAAATTTTTAATTTATTTTCCGGCTTTCAATTTTCCCAGCGAAAATTCGCCGCGACAACGATGACTCGACAGGAGGCTTGACCCTCGTGCCTTGTACTTGAGCCGATGCCGGGAAATTGGTGGAGCACGCAAAAAAGCGAGATATCAATCAAAGGGGGCTAAGCCGTGTGTAAGGTTAGACACAGGAACTTGTTATTCTGAAGGCAAGAAAATACCGAACCGATATAATATTACAGACAAGTACTTATACTCCAACATAACGACTAAAGTATTGTGCTTGTGTCGCAACACATTTTGTAGACTTTTGAAGAATGTTTAATTTATAATTTTCAGTAGATCTTTAAACCCTTAAGCATGTTTATAAGACTTTTTATATTTAGAATTTGTCCTCCAGAATGATAATAAATAATCCCGTAATGCAAATTATTTTCAGCCGAACAACTGCCGAAGTATATATCAATTATGACGAAACGATTTTCCGCATAAAGGAAATATTTAAATTTTCCAACTGCGGCTTCCCCCCAGCAAATTTCGGCTCAATTAAAATGAAAATCTCGGTCTGAGGGCTCATTACAGCTGATTCTCGATTGCGACGCTTCCCAAATTGGATTGCGCAAATGTCACATTTTTATATAGGAGGACCTCGCTTCCTTCACTTCGAATTACTTACAAGTCGGGATAATTGTCTATTCGGGTCGGAGATAAAAAAAAACTGCCGAAAACGGACAATACGTATGCAGATGGTGGGGCGCAGATCGATGTCTAAAATTACGTAAAATTAGAAGGGACTTACTCGAAAATAACCACGGGATTTCTCTGTTAGCCGCAGAGATGGGAGGGTTAAAAAAGACAGTAAAAGTAAGTGATACAATTTAAGCCGGGAGTTCGCTTGAAGTTAAGAGAGCATACAAATTGAAATTAAAGAAACTTGAAAAGCTTGCCTTTGAAAAGAAAATAGCTCGGGAAAATTACAAACCATTGGCAGCTAAGTGCTGAAGTATTTTTGTTATGTCTTTTAGGTATATTTTCTACTCCATTATAATAGCAGATACCTATAATGTGAGGGTATTATTATTATCATTCTATAGAAGCATAGTGAGAATAGAAAGAGAGAGGACACAGCGCGTGCCTACCCTGCCGTCGTTTTGAACGGTGGCCATTTTATATGTGGCAGACAAAGCGAGTATGTTGCGAGAAAAATTTCGTAAATTTGTGAATTAAAAGTAACAGTGATTAAGGGGAAACTATGCCCTTACGATGGTGAATGCTTCAGCGTTTTGTTGCAAAAGCAGAAATGAAAAGCAAGAGCCCGGGATTTCGTTTCACAGGTAAATATTTTACAACCGACCTTTGAAAGATGCCCTAAAACGTTATTTTTTCTCAATATAATTTCTTCAAATTCCTTCTACTTTTTAGTATGATTGTATTTAGTGATTTAGTGCATTGTTTTGTTTGTAAATATAACCAATATAATTATTTTTTAACATCGTTTTTATTGATTTCTTAATTGATTATGATAGTTTCATAAAATATGGGCTGGTTTCCATGGGCGTGCATTAATATTTATTTTATTTTGATTGATTCGAAATCGCCGCAAATAAATATATTTCAGCACTTGAGACATAGCTTTACATTTGAGAAATTATCTGCAAATAAATACCAATATTTCAAATTACATGTGAGTCAAAATTAACTACCTTTTCATTTTTAACATTTTTGTGATATTGGCTAAGAACGCGTTTCATGCTACGCCTCTGGCCTGTCGTGCGATGTGGCTGCTCTCTTTTTCCTTGTCTAAAATTATTTACCTATATAATCACTGATAGAAGGTAATACGAATTTATACAAGGTGATTCAATCATGATGTAAAAAATGTTTGTACGTTTATCGCTGCCAACCACTGATTTCGCCAAAACGCTTGCAGAAATAATTTCTTTGAGTTGTCGCTGGTATAGCACAATATCACATAAACACTTTTTTACTTCTATTGGGGGAAAGGATTTGTCGCAATGCAAATTAATAAGTGAAATTATGTTTATGCCATTGATTAAAATATTCGAAATCTTATTCAATGCCTATATATAATAAATAATAATAATAATAATGTTTATTTACATTAAATTGAGTCTAAATGGTTACAATCAGTTTTTTACAGTAAATATTCCAAGTAAATAAACAAAGTAAATCCACGGAAGCAGTAAAAAATAACCGCTTGTTTGTGGCTTAAAATTATTTTCTTTTTTTATAATAAGTCAGCTTTAGGTAAATGGCAATTTCGGGTTAGAGTGATCACTCCAAGCAAAGACAAAATCCTATTAAAAACGATAATGTAGTTATAATGCTTTGTTCTATTTTTTTTGTATTACGGCAATTCAACTTAATTTATTATTTCATGAAAAATCTCTCTTTTCACGCTATGGATCCATTCCTTAACTTTGAACTTAAACAGTTTTGGTTTGTTAATTATTCTGATATTTCCTTTATTTATAATCTAACTAGGTAGTTTTTGGTTATTATCTGAAACCACAATTTTTGAAACCTGCAAAAATAGCCCGTGCCCTTCCACTATCGGGCCTTCGGGCTCTCTCCTCGTGGTGCTCCCAGCGCTGTCCAATACAACCGCCCATATCTAATTACAAACAAATTCAATCAGGTTAGTGCACCAAACGCACCTATAACCCAATGAACCAAACGGCCGCTCCCCGAACGTCCAGGCTGGTCATCGGGACCGCACGTCCCCGCACAATGCATCACAAAGTCGCCCAAGCAGCATTAAAGTTGCGGTAACTGAGATGGGAACTTTGAATCAGTAGTTATTACCTAATTATTACTTAAAAATCGACTTATTAGTTTTATTACTTATATTGAGAAAGTATGAGTAATTACGTAGTAATTATTACTACAAGTTGGAACTTTATGGTTTCAGTACTTCTAAGTAGTTTTTGAAGTATCTGGAACGGAATTGTTACTATGCAAAATTACGTTAAAGTCACGTTAACTCTAAAGTTATATTCAATGGTCACAATTAATTTGTTGTGTTACTTGTTTATCACTTTAAAGTTTTCATTACTTTATGGTAACGGTGAAAGTAACTTCTACATCTTAGCGACTTTAGAAATACCTCCAAAGTTACGGAACTATATAGTCATATTTAAAGTGAAATTAACGTTCCCGCTACTCGAGAAAACTACTGTATGGTAAGTTTTACTTCTCACTCCATTTTAAAATTACTAGAAAGTTCCAATTACTACAAAAAAATACACTAAAGTAACTTTCACTTCTATAGGTACCAAAATGGAAACTACATTTAGTTACTTTGAAGGATTGGGTCGTTTTTGCGAAGTGATGAAAATGTCAGCCATTAGAAAGAAGAAAAATTATAGACACACATTCACATTTATAGAATAATTCAAAATTACAAAACGCTTCTCTTGAGTGGCTACAATTTTAAATATCAACATTTCGAATTATAGCACGAAACACACACCGACCGAAAACAACACTCACATTTAAAAATTATAGGTTAAAGTTCCAAATGGAACCTAGTAGTAGCATTCGGAACTTAAACGAGGCTTCTGAAACTTTGAAGTTCTCTTGTAGTAATTGGGACTTTAGAGTTTAAAATATCTAAAACTAATTTTCGTCTTAAAGGTAGGAATTACCTTAAAGTGAAAAAAGTCTAGTTGCCGTTACTACCAGTTAAGTGGCAAAGCCTTCAAACACCCATTTTAAGGTAAATAATACTTAGAAGTAATTACTGAAAATTACGCCATATTTTCTTATAAAATGATAGACGCCATTAATATCAAATGTCAATTTCCTTTGGTACTGAAATAGTTATTTCTTCAAAATTGTCCCAAAAAAGAGAAAATTGAGCAAAAATGAACTCGTATAACTTTTAGGTAATTTCGTACATTTTCGTAATTTATCGTTCCGATAAAAAAGTGTTAAAACATGCGTTTTGAGAGGGCGCGTTGTTACTTTTCAATCTATCGACGTCATATTTGACAGAAAATTTTCAATCGTTTTAGTTTCTTGAATCTTGCACGAGAAATAAATCAGCAAATTAATACTTTTCTTGTACCTACCATTATTCATAGATATAAGTTAAAAATAAATATTAGGTACTTCCATTTTCCACGGTTATTGAAAAATGACGGAAGATGCTGGGCTAGAATACTTTTTAATTATCTAGACAAAGACAAAGCGAGGAGGCAAATGTATAAAGAAGCAAACAAATCCAACAAAGTAGCGGTGACCACGCTGCTACGTCTCCACCACGTTGCCGGAACGTAAGCGCGTCGTGGCGGTGTAAGTTGCTAGGTGGTCGCCGTTACGTATCTATCACCCTCAAAATGTTCCCCATTTTGGTCGCAGGGACGTAATAGGAACGTAGTAATTACGTTCCTATCAGTAGTAATCACAACTTTAAAGTTGCAAACAAAAGTCGCCGGAACGTAACGGCGACTAAAAATGCTGCTTGGGCGGGCCCCGCTTCGCGGTCGAACGGCACGCGAAATATACAGTCGTCCCGATCGCATTTATCAAGGGGGCGCTGGATTAAGTCGCGTCCCGGTACAGGCCGAAGGGAGGATCTCACATATATACCGTCGAAATATGCGAGACGGTTCGGGAGGAGATGGGAAGCGAGATGAAATTTATTTATAGGGTGGAATGTGGAAGATCAATTTTTATTTATTTTTTTCTAGAAAAATGTCTAAGGATGGTTCTTACTCGGAAAGCTAAGGAGAAGATTGAGACCATACGGGAGGGGGACACCGTCATTCTTTCAGGATACTTCAAAAATTCTGCTCTGAAAGTAACTAGACACTATGACGCGATTCATATTTTGCTCAAATTTGAGGTCCTGTAGAATAGCCCTCCCTGTATATTTTGCTGAAATTTGAGATCCTGTAGAATAGCACTCCCTGTATAATTTTTGTCCAAATTTGGTATATGGGGGTCTTGGTATGTCCTGATTAACGCTGTGGTGTCAGATTTTAAATCAAGCATCGCTAAATTGTTTTTGTGCAAATCGAGATCAGAGCTGGGAAAGATCGCGCCAAACAAGATCTAGATCATAGATCAGATCGTTTTTCAAAAATAGATCTAAGATCGTTTAAAAATAGATCTTTTCATGCAAAAACGATCTTAGATCAAAGATCGTCTAAAAATGATCTATTTAAAAAAAGATCAATCTATCTAAGATCTTTTGAACGATCTAAGATCTTTTATACGATCTAAGATATTCTAAACAATCTAAGATCTTCTAAACTATCTAAGATCTTCTAAACAATCTAAGATCTTCTAAACGATCTAAGATCTTCTAAACGATCTTAGATCTTCTAAACGATCTAAGATCCTCTAAATGATCTAAGATCTTTGAACAAAATTCATGATATTATAGAGTTAATGGATATAGATGTCTAGACATACTTTTCCTAATTTTGACACAGTATAAAGTGACATCTTTCAAAAACCTGAGCAAGTGATGATACGTCCAGTTTTACGTAACTAGTTGTGTAAAGTAAAATTTTACGTAACTAGTTACATAAAGTTACTACTCTAACTGATCTGGTTACGTAATCAATCAGTTGATGTTGATATACCTATGGAGAATTAGACTTTTCTTGTAAAAACTTGTTCACCGATTATTTATGCAATTTATAATTTTATAACTAAGTTATAAAATTCGGAATTTTGAGAAATAGATAATTGAAAATGAAATACAAATTAACATAAAGCATTCATTTAAATTCGACCTCAAAATAGGTTCTTGTAGTTGTAGGTAAAATGTACGTCAGTTTGTTTATATTATTTGTCATTTTTCGCGAATTCTGACAATTTGCACTTTAGCTGAGACCTAGAGATCTCCTGAGGTAAACTGCTCGTTAGTAACGTAAGTAACTGAATTCGTAATACATATATTTTAGAAATAATATGTAGATTAATGTATAAATAAATAAATCACAGAACCGTTTCAAAAATGAACGAAAACAAATGAGGAAAAGATCTTAGATCGTTATAACGATCTTAGATCCTCTTAAAGATCTTAGATCGTTAAAAGCTCTTAGATCTTTTAAACGATCTTGGATCTTTTAAACGAGCTTAAATCTTTAAAATGATCTAAGATCGACAAATTAAGGTCAAAGATCAGATCTTTTTAAAAAAGATCGTTCTTTAGTGAAACAAAAAAGATCTAGATCTAAGATCAAAATCGCGAGTGGATATACCAATAATTTATTATATTTGTCAATAAATAAATAAATAGACAATAAATCTAACATAGTATAGGTAAAGCATTTGAGTGCTATTAGGGTTTCTGGATTGGGAGAGTTGGGACAATAAAGTTATTAGTGTCATTATTTGCAGATTTTGGGCATTATCACACAATAAATAGCTTTGCAACAGACGCCTCCTTACGGACATGTGTCAAAAATAAGCTAGTCTCCATTTCAATTTACAGAAAGACAGACAGTATTTTAAGCATAAATTTGGTTCTAATACAATCTCTTTGCTATGCAGATTAACGTAAAATCAAATAAAATGCACATTATTAATGTCTTTAGAAGATATTTCGCTAAAAAGCGAGTCTTCTTTTGACACTTGTGATCTTAGATCTTTAAAACGATCTTTTTTAAATAGATCTGCCCAGCTCTGATCGAGATATAAAAAAAACGTAACCTGCCCTGGATTTGCATTTTGAAAATTGTAAAAACGCCAAAAGATTCGTTTTTTGAAGGCCTTTCAAACAAGAAAAGTTCAGGCGAGTGTTCACCTTGTAGCCCTGTCATCCTGCGTAAAGAAAAATAACATTGAGATTCAGCTAGCACAGAAGAACTCACTATTACAAATACTCACATTTAGCACTTCACTTTCAAAAATAATACTTTCATGACACATCACAGAAGCTTTTCGAATTGCAGTTCTTTATTCTCGATTCTTCATGACACATGATATATACAGGGGGCGTTCCACCAGTTGTCCTAAACAAGTCTCTAAGTACAATAGCAACTTTGTCATATTTTTTATTGATTTCGTTTAATTTATTTTTTAAAAACAAACTCTTTTTGACCGTCTCATCTCTGGTATTAACCGAAAAATCTTGCGTTTATTTTCAAGTAGATCTCTTCTAATTTTGTGTAATTCTAGACCTTTCCCTACTTGTCACATTTTGCATACGTATTGCCCGGTTTCGTCAAATTTCTTATCTCCGACCCGAAGTAATTCAAAGTAAAAGAAAGAGGATCCTCCTATAAGAATGTGACATTCGCTATGTCCAATTTGGGAAGCGCCCCAATCGAGAATTGGTCCTAATGAGCCTCGTCCCCGGATTTTCGTTTTAATTGAGGCGAAGTTTGCTGAGAGGAAGCCGCAGTTGGCGAATTTAAATATTTCCGTTATGAGGAAAATCGCTTCTTCGTAATAGATTTACTTCGGCGACTAGGCACTTTGCATTTAGCGATAATTTATTATTTATTGAGTCGGGCAACTTCTCTAATGTGTTCTCTTATACGAGTTAGGAAATCTTTAGAGCTATCGTAATGATGCATCCTTCAGAACAGGAAATTAATTTACTGATACCAAGGATTGTTGAAAGTTCGTTATGTAACTGTACTAGGAATAATATTTCATTAAAGGAAGAATGGACATTAAACATAAGATCTTTTCAGTGCAGTGTATTTAATTTCAAAGCGTCAAACTTTTTGAATTCCATATGCATAGTTACGTATTTTAAAACGTAAAGAATAGAATTTAATTCACAACTTTGGCCTGCGGGCGTTTGTTTATATAAGAGAAAAAAAGAAAAAGCGGCGGAGGCCTTTAATAAATCAAAAAACTGTAGGTAAGTAATTAAAAAGCGCCGCCAGTCAGCGCTCGCGTATTTTTTCCCTTTTCGTTCCATTCATTTTCGCCAACAACTGTTTTTAAATAATTTTTAAAAAATACACAGCGGATGAATAGTGGGATATAGCCGGCGCGAGGTATAATCATCAGTTTACATTCTTGTGTGCGTCCAACTGGCAAAGCACTAAATTATTGTTCGGCTCTGGATTCCCGCTATCTGGCTGAAAAATTGCGGTATATACCGCGCAAACAGGCCTCTATTTTTCCAAGCTATTGAAGCCGGACGAAAGGTCTTTTTATGCAAATAAGGGATCTATTCAAATTTGGTTTATGACGTAATGCGGCTAGTGTTATCAACACAAGCTTTCACAACTGCGCCCAACGAGTTTGTTGAGATTTTTCAGGGTTGCCAGTCAAGACCGCACAAAACAAACACGATGTAAACTGAGTAGGACACGTGTTCAAGGGTTTTGATTAATGTGGCTTAAATTCGTTTATTTTTTTTCATTATATAGTAATGTTTTGTGTCAATAACACAATAGTCATAGTATTGTCGTTACATTTGATTATTCGGCAGCAAACATTATTAATAATAGCCGTCCTCCTTTTACAGTTTTAAGTGATCTCAAATCGATTCCGAATCACTTTGAGATCACATCAGCTGACATCGAGTGTTCCTTTTACAAATGTTCAGTTGATTATGAAGTGATCAGTTTACGCAGCAAATCGATTTTTATGTAGTTTGTGTTGGTTTTCAGTGTTTCTGGGGTTACGGTGGTGAAAAATATTGCAAAATTCATTCAAGGGTTAGATTATAGATAACGTGGTCGTACACTGTTCCATTTACCAATAAAAAATCATATCACTATCAGATCACTTCATGTTCATTTCACTTCAAATTCACTTGTGCAAAAAAAATCAAAGGGGGACAACTTAGGGTGAGTCACATCTAAAGGCAGAGCCGAAAACACAAGGTAGAATTCGCTAAAATAAGCACATATGCTTAATAAACATTAGCTCAAAAAAGCTTGGTTCTCCATATACAGAGTGTTAAAACTTATCCAAATATTTTTTATTTTTTTCTAGCTCGTTTAGTAATTATTTTATACATATTATGGGTTGTCATTTTGTGCAATAATTTGGCCCTGTTCAGATGAGCAGCGGCGTAGATACAAATAATTTTATTTTAAATGCCAGCATAATCACCTTGACACTAGTTTAAAAAATCCGAAATTACGAAGAAACTGTACCAGAAATAAAAAAAATACCAAGAGGCACTTTTTGTTCCAAATTAAATGGGCTATCCAAAAAAGGCAAAATTTTTGGTTTTGCACAGGGCCGTACTACTTTTTTTCTACAATTATTTACAGTAACTATTTGTACCTACGCCGCTGGTGATCGGAACGGGGTAAAATTATTCCACAAAATGGCAACCGTCCAGTGTATAATGTGTACCAAATTTGGTTGGAATTCCTAAATGGGATCGAAAGAAATTAAAAAAATATGTTATTTTTGGAAAATTTTCAACACGCTGTATATGGAGAACCAAGCTTTTTTGGGCTAATGTTTATTAAGCATATGTGCTTATTTTAGCGAGTTCTACCTTGTGTTTTCGGCTCTGCCTTTAGATGTGACTCACCCTGTATAATAGAGGAAGAGACCCAAATTTGAGATAGGTGCCTAATTTGAGATAGCTCCTTATATTAACGGATATGTAGCGCCATCTGACAGAAATAGTCTAGACTAATAATTAAACTAAACTGCGCTGTAGTGTTAAAGTGGAAGTTGAGCATTTCAGTTCGCTTGTTTCTGTACAAAAGCACATTTGGTGTGATTTGACTGAAAAACATTTTTGATAGCGTAAATTAACCGGCATTTACAGGTAAGGTGTAAAAAAATTGTATGTGTCGTAGTAGTTAGTATAGGAGGAATTGCTTAATGATGTCTCATTGGAATCTGGCACTATATTTTTTCACAACTAATCTAAAATACTGTTGTCCATTTTTTATACTGAAAATTCCTAATTTGAGATACCAAATGGGTTCTGTAATTGAGACTATCTCAAATTAGGCACCCAGACAATATATTCATTTTTTTATTACAGATACCAAAAAACACAAGAAATGGGACTCCCATGCTATGGTTATAGAAGCTGTAAAGGCAGTGCGTAATTGGAACGTCAGTCTGGCTCAAATAGGTCAACCTGTCTCAAATTAGGCAACCTTTTATTTTATGGGGCAATTGACAAAAAAAAGTTTAAGTACAATAATTTGTCTATGTTGCTATTTTAATGTAGTTTCTTTGCATGACTGTTTTGTCAATACACTAATCAAGTATTCTAATACAATATTAATAAAAATTTGTTTAACGGTGAATTTTATTTCGAATTTACAAAAAAGTGTCTCAAATTTGGATCTCTTCCTCTATATCACGAGAGACGCAAAACTTGTATCTTTCCGCATTGCACGACACCGTAGGCTGATTGGAGCCATTTCCTCTGCTAAAGGTACCTACTTTTGGCTAGCAAGGCATTTTGTGCATAAAATCCTGCATTTTCCAAAACAGTTTGTAATGTGCGCTGTCCGATAATCCAGCATTCGCTCCCATTGCGTTTTTTAGTTTTGTAAATCGATGGGGAAAACAATTTTGAAAGCTAGCGTAAAGGCAGGAAGAGCGCGCGGCAGTTACAGTATCAAGTTACACGCCAGCATAAATGGGAAGACATCCAGGAACACATATAACCCGGATATGATGAAAATCCGGCCAAATGTGTGCAGACACTAACCCAATAACCTGGTCGATCGGATTCCATGGGCACTGCGGAAAGGTCTTTACTGAAAGTTTGCAAATAGATATAAAAAATCGAAGGGCAAACACACAGAAAGGTACAGAAAAGGGATGGTGATCAAAGCATATTGGCTGTTGATAAACATAATAAACATGGAACTTTGTGTCGAGGAACAAAAGTGAATGTTTCAAAGCCGGAAAAAATCAAAGAAACTCAATTTTGTATCGTTGTATCTACGCAGCGTGGGCAGTTGGTTTATTTAGTATAGGTAGAAACGAGTCTATAAGCGTTTCCATACTGAACTGAGACTTAAAACTATATAGTCTACTTGAAAAAACGAGTACGGAAGTAAGAAATCTATAGCTTCAGAAATAGTTCATCGATATGCCTGCCGTATTCATTTTGCTTTCCCGACGTTGCTTTTTTGGAGTTGACTATTTTATATTGAGGAAGCTACCGTAGCTACCAGAAGCAGATACGTGGCAATAGTTTTTACAGCTCTTCAAACTACAATGAAAAGCAAGGAACTAATAGCAATTGTGTTTGATGGTGAGTCCTCTGGGGTATTGTAAGAGATAAAGCAACTGTTGATATGGGAAGGGTGAAACATTGGCTGGATCATAGTAAATTAACTTTAAATATTACATCAAGAAGGTGAGTTGTGTTAAATATTTAGGTATAATTATGGACCCATATCTTAGATGGGATAACCATAGAAGGAAACTAAAGAAAAAGCTTCATAAATTCATATACTAATTCTACCAATTACGAATGATTATGATCAAGAAATGTTTAATAATGGTATTTAAAGCTTTAGTGGAGTCTCCTATAAGATATGGAGTAGTAATAGGGGTGGATTGCATCACAGCGCTCTCAGAGTTTTGAATGTTATCCAAAATAACATAATTCGTGTATAATATACTTCAAGAATAAAACATGTTCCACGCAACTCTTGTATAATGAAGATGTACCAAAAATATCCGTTTTATATATTTTCCAACAATATGTGTCTTTTTTCATAAGAAAAAAGACGGTCACAAATATCACCAATATTGTCATGGAACAAGATCCAGATTAGATGGCAGACTATTGCTCCCTTTCTTTAAAAAGGAATCATCTCAGAAATTTGTCAATTATCTGGCACCCAAACTATATAATGAGCTGCCATTGAGGATTTGTTTTTGGAACTAGAAATTTATATATGATCTTCCCACTGCACATACAGGTTTTGCAAACCTAGGTGCAGTCATAATTAGTAGTAGATAAATATGACCCACCCTCTGTATTATGTTTTTGTGATTTATCTTTATCTTGCTATCTTGCTATGAAATAAATACTACAAGCTATTGAGCAAATCTCGGTATGGAGAAAAACGAAACACAAAATAGGCCAGTATACCTACTTAAAATTGATTTGATGATTGCAATTGCAAACCAGAGTCACCTAGATATCCATAAGTCCATTACTCAAGGAGAATACCCAAAATATTAGAAATTATAATTAATTAAATTACCTATAAATAGTTTATACAGTTTATTAATAATAGCGCTATTAACAATTCAACTCCATCTATTGGGAGTCACTTTATTTGAAAACTTGGTTACATGTTACTTATGTCTAAAAAGCTTTGCATGTTCTAGAATTCAACATCGTGGACGCCCATGGTGCGATAGAGTTGAACCAAAGTAAATATTGGCTCTGGGACGGTCGGTAGCGGAGACAATAAATGTAACATTACTATGTTGACGCGGTTTTCCCCCTTTTTTATGTCCACTGCACGAGCCTCGGTAAAAGCCTCGGTTTCCAGATAAATGAAATGCAGTTTCCATGCGCTCCGCCATGTTTATCCGATGATGCTAAACTGTTTAGATTTTTGTAAATACTGGAAATGTCCTTGGAGTATCGGTGGATTGTACTAGTTCCTCTGCAAAAACTGACCTGGCGAGGAGTGAGCAATAAAGGTAAGTATTTTGGGAAGGTTAGGCCATTTTCTGATTTTGGAAGAAGAGGATAAAACTGGCCACATAATTTAAAGCTTCATCACTTTCTCCTTTCCCCTCTATAACGTCTTAACTAGAATAACCCACATATGCACCCCTAAAAATGTGCGCATAAATATGCAAATAATTTAGTCAAAATATGCAGGAAAATGTTGAAAATATGCAAATTAAGAAATACTTTCAAAAATATAAATTTATTGTTTATTTACAAATAAACAACAATAACAATATTTTATTTAAAATTTTCTACATACAAGGCGATTGAACTAAATCTAAATATGCATTTATTATAAATTATAAAAATCAGGTGGAAATTTAGTTGCGAAAACAATAAACCACTCAATGTTGCTCAAAATTCTCAATTAAAAAATTTTGTCTTCTATCAGAATATAAAAAAATTATAAATGGAGAAACTCCTTTAGAGAGGTGCGCTTTTAAAATTGCTCACTATCACAGGATCCAAATCGATGGATTCCATAAAATCTCCCTTTAAAATATTTGCTACTTGGCTAAGAAACTGAAACCCACTATTTTTTTCCATCACATTTCTAAATTTTTGAAATATTTTGTCCCCAATTTTTTTACCTGTGACATTTTGAAAAGCAACCTCAGATTGTTTTACCAGTTCTACACTTCGGGTTAATGGCAAATTAGATTCCTCCATTTGTGTTATTGTTTTAGAAAGAAAGCTATAATTTGCTTTTAGAAAGGAAAGTTGTTTCTTTATTTCCTTGTTTTCGAATACTTGTTTAACATCTGTAAGGGACTGGGAAGATTCGTTCGAAAATTCTGAAGTGTTTGTTATTTTTTCTTTGTAGAATTGAACTCTTATAGGAGCTTTAAGGAAGACTCTTTTCATGTTGGAAATTAAACTATTTACAAGCGGAAAATGTTTCCTAATTTCCTCAGCGACCCTATTTAAATAATTGTACTTTATTAAATAGGTATAAATACCTACTTTATTCGTTTTCTAATCACCAGGATTAGTGCCCATAAAATTATAATTTACCTATATTATTTTGGGAAAACCAGGTACCTATCTAGACCCCGACCCCTGTTCCCAAAAATGAATGAAACGCCTGCCAAAGATTTAAATTATCCTAAATTCTTTCAATTATGCACAATATGCCATATTTTAAGGATATATATGCAAATATTTAAAAAAATGCATATAATATGCTAAATATGCAAAATATGCGTGTTGCATATTTGGGTTACTCTAGTCATAACCATCGAAGATGTAACACAGAGAAGGTTCACTCCGAATATGGTGTCGTTACCCCTTACCTCAGGTTAATTTCGGGACACCCTGTGTACGGTGCCACAACCTTTAATATAAAAAATCAGATTCCAATTTGTCTTCCATAACTGTGCCGGTTTAACCCTTGCGTACGTATTCCCGTTAAACAATGTATGTCACGAAGCAAAGACCCACGGCACGGTTCGATGTTAATATTAACATATGGCCCGGTGATTAGCCGACAAACGAAGCCCCATGTGTCGCTGTCACCATCGGATTAATATTCATAGAGACGAAATGATGCTACCTGCGTGTTTTGCCCGTAAATTACCCGCGCTAAATCTCATTTTACTAATTGATGGCCAATTAGCCGCCCAACGTGGGGCCCAGATTGCATTTTTGAATAGGCTGTCACCGCCCGGACCGGACTGTGCCCCGTTTCCGCGCAAGACAAGGGACACAAAAGAATCGTCCAAAAATTAAAACCAGCCGTACTCAGCATACTCGACTTTTATGCATGAAATCTTAAAACGGAACACGGTGACGTGTCGCGAAACATTAAATCAGAGCAATCAACGCCAACTATAATTACGGCTATGATATTGCCTTTCGTTGAGCTATTAGGCCATTTCGTAGTTTGGCCACCTGTCAATTCGACCAGATGCTAGCACGCATAAAAGAAGAAGAGACAAAAGTGTACCCTTTTCTTTAAACTTTAGACCAAAAATAATATATTTTCTTATATTATTGTAAGCAACCAACATACAATAAGAAATTAAAACTTTCCTTGTAACGGAGCAACAGTTGATTAATATCCGGAAAGCGGACAAGGGGGTAGGCAAAACATATTTTTATATATTTTATATAATTATATTAATCAATAACGTGCCAAGTTTATTTCATTGGGCTTAATTCGTACAAGGATTAGACACTTATCAGCACTCTATCAACTCAGGTAATATAGATTCTGAGGTGGGATCCATAATAAATAGTATCAAATATTGTATAACTAGCACGGAATGGCATTCAAAATCTATGACTTGTTGGAATAGTATATTACATAGCCAGAGTTGTAAACAGCTTATTACGTATGAGTGGAAAAGTTGCGCATGAGCCGCGCAGCGGCGAGTGCTGTAATTCCACGAGTATGTAATAAGCTTACAACTCGAGTTTTGTATTATAATTTTTCTTCGACGAAAGAAAAACTATTATAATAGATAAACTATACTTCTGATTATCTGTCAGGCAACAATTAGTATGTTGGTTCGTTGCTATGGTGACGCGGATGCCGCGCTAACAAGGCACCCGTGATAATTGCGTTTTAATTAAAAACAGATACGTAATTTTTTTTTATTACGTGTCAGTCATTACGTGTCAGTGTTCGTAACAATGAACTTACTTATAACCTAAACCGTCACTTAATAGGTATGTTACTAGCATAGGAGTAGAAGAAGGTATATTAATCCTAAAAACCTCTAAAAAAATTTGCAAGTCAAATATTCTCAGAGAAGGAATTTTCCACCATCAAATGTGTGGATTGAATTATTATTTGTAAAGAGGATGGATGTATTTATCCAAGAACTCGAATTAGGGTGCAAGTCCTCTTTCAATTTTGGAAGTTTTTCTATAGGCAATGTAGGTACAAACTTCTATTTAAAAATAAAACAAAATGTGTAAAACTTGATTCAACTCTTACATGTCCCATGACCCATATTGAATGACACAGGTACATTTCAACTAAATAATTACACAATTATAAAACGTAATCAAAATTGTAACATTCAAGGTAGAATCGTTATATTCTTCTCCATTGTAATATTGTGTTTTAAATTAATGCTCCAATAAATTCAGTGTAGAGTACTTGGCAATATAACCCGCTTCTATCGTTGCTACTGTCGCAGTTGACTTATGTATTATTGAGTTCCCACAGTAAAATGGCACCTGCGAAAAATTTGCTCGCATGCGAATTAGTTACAACCATGCCTTCATACTTACAGTCTTAATTATACACATGAGAGTTTATTTTTTCTATAAAAAAAAGACCATACCTCCGGTAATTTGGATATTTTGTATTCCCATTGAAATCCCAACCCCATCGTAGATATAGATAAGACTCGTCCCAACATTATTGACTGATTGTGATTAATGGTTTTGTAATTCGATTTCGGTTGTTACCTGAAGCGATGCACTGAATAGTGACAGATTACCGAAATAGGGCCATTGCTTGAAAGCATTATATTGTATTTTTGGGGAGCACTCGATGTGTCGGGGATAGTGGAAGAGCGGCAAACAAACAAATTTTTCTCGTGTATAAATTGAGGCCAAACGTAAATCGAATAAGCTGTGTTTACCTAAACGGGGGGGGGTGCAAAATTTATGCAGTAGAATTTAACCGGGTCATCTGAGTTTAACCCCCTCGCGTCGTTGAAGAAATTCTTTGGTTCGTGCTACTTTGCTTAAATTTTGCTGAGAGCCTAACGTTTTTTAACATACCTACAGCATTGTCTTCACTGCCTACCACTGTACTAATCCTCGTAGTTCTATATCCATAATGAGAAATCAAGTAAGTAGAAAAGAGATAGGTATAAATGCGACATTGCTACTACTTGATAGCAATAAAACCAGCAACCAGCAATGATAGCACTAAAACCAACAACCAGCAATGACACCTTTAGCACTGCCAGATCCAGACTATGGACAATTCAATGCCACTATCCATTTTATTATTTAAAAAATGCCTTATATGGTTTTGTCCTTTTTGTTGGTTCTTTTTAATAACAGTTGGCCAAAAACAAATTGTGACCCAGTTCTTAGAGTACCGACTATAGTTTGAAAAAAGGTTTTTGAAAATCGGCCTACGTTTCGACTTCTGCATAATTAGAAACTATGTGAATATTAAAATGTTCGTTTGAATTTTGTTTAATAATTAATTACTGCATATTAGACATTTTTGAATCCGATATTCTTTGGAAAATAGGAGAACCGCACCCTGTACATGAGTACGCATTAAAGATTTGTTCCAAACTATTTCTTGAAATAATTATTCATTGATTACATATTTGAATAAAGTTTAATACTTTTATTTAAACTGAAACATCGTTCATAATATGTTTCCTATTCAGGGGGGGGGGGCAAAGGGGGCAATTGCCCCCCCCCCCCCCCCCCCCCCAGAGCTGTCGAAATAAATGAGATTTGTAATATCAAAATAATTAATAATACAAAAATTATATACTCCTGGCCTAATCTGAAAATGCAGTGAACATCAAACATCTACAATTTGTTATTTGTTTCATCTTGTCTTCTCGAAATTAAAACCTGTGCAGTAGATTTGAGAACGCGCCGCCGCGCCGTATAGCGTAGCTAGATATTCTGTGCAGCGTGTAGGTAACCGTAAAGTAGGCAAAACCAAGCTACTAAACATATTTTGCACAATTACAGTGTGCACCGCCACGCCAGAAAGAACATTTTCAAAACTGAAAATTTTAAAAATTTATATTAGAAACAATATTAGCGAAAACCGACTGAATTGGTTAACACTCCTTTTATTATGTGTACCCTGAAATACCCATATCTCCAGAGGAGATATTTGACGAGCTCAAGACCAAAAAAAGAATAGGTATCTACTTGATTTTGTGATATAGATTATACTGGTTCGAAGATGAATTATTTTTGTGTTATACAGGGCGTGCGGTAATAACTTAAAAAATTAAAAACAAAAATGGAAAATATGACGAAAAGTACATATGAACATAGGTCCGCAGATGTTTGGTTTAATGATAGCGTACTCTACGGATTGCACCAAAATAATACCAAATTATAACTTCTCTTCAAAAAAAAAACGGATACCAAATTTTGCAAGAAAATTTTGTCGTCTCAAAAAGTTACTTAAAAAAATCAATGCTCCAATGAATTCAGTTCAGTTGGCCAAAAAAAAAATTGTGACCCAGTTCTTAGAGTACCGACTATAGGTTGAAAATAGGTTTTTGAAAATCGGCCTACGTTTCAACTTCTGCATAATTAGAAACTATGAGAATATTAAAATGTTCTTTTGAATTTTGTTTAATAATTAATTACTGCATATTAGACATTTTTGAATCCGATATTCTTTGGGAAATAGGAGAACCGCACTCTGTACATCAGTACCTACGCATTGAAGATTTGTTCCAAACTATTTCTTGAAATAATTATTCATTGATTACATATTTGACTAAAGTTTAATACTTTTATTTAAACTGAAACATCGTGCATATGTTTCCTATTCAGGGGGGGGGGGCAAAAGGGGCAATTCCCCCCCCCCCCTCCAGAGCTGTCGAGATAAATGAGATTTGTAATATCAAAATTAAACAAAAATTATATACTCCTGGCCTAATCTGAAAATGCAGTGAACATCAAACGTCTATAATTTGTTATTTGTTTTATCTTGTCTTCTCGAAATTAAAACCTGTGCAGTAGATTTGGCAGTAAATTAAACATATTTTGCACAATTACAGTGTGCACCGCCACGCCAGAAAGAACATTTTCCAAACTGAATAAAAATGTATAGTAGAAACAATATTAGCGAAAACCGACTGAGTGGGTTAACACTCCTTTTATGTGTACCCTGAAATACCCATATCTCCAGAGAAGATATTTGATGAGCTCAAGACCAAAAAAAGAATACTTCATTTTGTGATATAGATTTTGCTGGTTCGAAGAAGAATTATTTTTGTGTTATACAGGGCGTCCGGTAATAACTTAAAAAATTAAAAATAAAAATGGAAAATATGACGAAAATTTCATATCAACATAGGTCCGCAGATGTTTGGTTTTCGAGACGCAGGGTGTTAAAATTGAAATTTTATTTTCGATTTTTTAAGTAACTTTTAGAGACGACAAAATTTTCTTGCAATAAAAAAACAACAACAACAAGTTAATTAAACTTAATTGGAAACGGTCACCTTTGGCGTTATTCGCCAAGTATACATTCACAAAATGTGGTAAAAGTTTACTGTGATAAAAGTTAGGGCATATTAACTTAAATACCTAATGATAGCGTACGCAGTGCCCTCTACGGATTGCGCCCCAAAAATAATACCAAATTATAACTTCTCTTAAATTTTGCAAGAAAATTTTGTCGTCTCGAAAAGTTACTTAAAAAAATCGAAAATAAAATTTCAATTTCAACACCCTGCCTCTCGGAAACCGAACATCTGCGGACCCATGTTTACATGAACTTCTCGTGATTTTTCTTTTTGATTTTTCAAGTTGTTGTTTATTTCCGGAGACCCTGTATTGTTATCTATAACTGATTGCCCCCCCCCCCCAGACGTTAATCCTGGACACGCCACTGTATGTTTCACTGTTATTCATGTCGAAACAAAAATATTTTGTTTCTTTATGACATGAAAGAGAGGAACTAATACAGATGAGTTGACCGGTATTTTCTGCCACGTGCATTGAAACTTCTCATACTATAAATAAATAATTAACTTGACAGGTATCAGGAAACCTGCAGACCGGTATGAAAATATATTTTCACAGAGCCCATTTATTTTTCTAAAAATAATCTTAATTTTCAACGTTCAACCCGTGCCTCGGTTCAAAGCAAATATGCTGCCAGGGGCGTTTGGCCTATTCATAGTTCCTGCAAACAACAAAGCTCTTTCGACTGCATTTCTTTTCTAAAGATTTTGTTATCCAATGAACCGGCGGATATAATAAAATTTATATGGACGGCTTATTGGGGTACAAATAATATTGTTCCCCGTTATTATCGGACTAACCACTGCCCCTAAAGCAACATTGCGTTAGGGAAAATTAGTGGAGGAGGTGGGCCAAGCGGCGCGGCCTTAAGGTAAATATCGTCGATTTGGAGAGATGGTATAATCTTCAGAACTCTATCATCTAATAATACAATCAGACCTTTCGTTTGATTGTTTTTCTTAATTCACGTTATTGATAAAACCATTATTATTTCTTTTTGAAAAATGTGGTGCACTTTGAATGGTTGAAGTGGATTAGTAAATAAACACAGAATTTAACGCATCGATGACCCAAATGAAAAATAATTGTCGTGGAGATGGGATTTTTTATACACAATGGACACTTGATGAGTTCCAGGGCCGTAGACAAGGGGGAGTGAGGAGTTTAACCTCCCCCCTCCCATTGAGGAAAAAAGAAGGGAAATATATTATGTAAAAATGATTGATTTTATAATTTTCTATGCTCTAAACTATTATTTGCTATTCAAATTTCTAAAAAGTTTCGTCTGCGGCGCATCTTATTAAATGAGATCCTACACTTTTTTCAATAGGTACCTACTCGCTTTAAAAAACCTTTTGGGCCCACAGGAAATAAATTTAGGTATCTACCTATACATCTAAGACTATTAGTGTAATCAGTTAAAAATACTTTTCTCCTTTCTATAAACGAAAAAAGAAACACTTCTTATGCTCACTCCACTGCCCGCATAATTAACAAAGAAAAAAATTACCAGTAGTTGACTTAAGTAATATTTTTTGTTCATATTAGATCACTTTTTTCCATTCATTTAAACTGTTTGGCTTTGAAATTTTTAAAAATGTTCACCTACGGCGCAAATTTGTGATCTCCCCTATCGACCAAATCTAACTACGATCCTGATGAGTTTAATGAGTTTTCTGACTTCTCATCGGAAATGTACTTTCCAACTTTGTTTAGCCACCAATTGGTTACCAAGGTTAAAATCCCGCACTATCTCTTTATATTTTCATATTTTTTGCTAGAAAAAATGTATTCCTATGTAATTTTTCCCATATCGGAAAATAATTGAACGTTAAATAAAAAAGTTACGGGGTTAGGAATGTTTTAATTATTAAAACACCTGTATATTTTTGCTTTTTCGAAATCTATGCTTCTTTCCGATTACAACGATATAAATATAGCATATGTTTGCTCTAACCATTTGGATGATTATGCGATTAAATTTTATGCGATTAAATTTTGTAAGTACCTATAGCCATGGCAAGAACTTAAAAAAGTATGTTACTAGATTTACAGATCTAAATGGATTTTGTTTTTAAAATTTTTATTATAGGTAATAACAGCCTGTATATTTTGTCCCCATAAATAATCAAATCTTAGATCTTCCTTCCGTCGAGAAATGAGCCATTTTAAAATATTGATAAAAAAAAGACCATAAGATATAGTTATTACTAATATTCCGTGTTAAATCCAACTTCATATTTTTTCTAAAAGGGATTTTTTGAAACACCCTATGTATTAAGTTTGATGATTCGAATTCCTCGTAAAATGCTACACGCAAGTTTAGTTTTTAACCATCAATTTATCTTCAAAATTACCGAGAAAATTGAGTTTATCACGTTAATTGTGACAAAATAAAACCTAAAACTGTAATAACTCGGTAGAGATCCAAAACATCATCAGATTTATTGTTTGTTTTATATTTAAACTAAACACGGAGACCAAAAAAACACAAGCACTAAAAACGAATACTTATTGATATAGTCAAATTATTTTAAGAAGTCCTTACTGGGACTGTCAATTGGTAATTTCGCCATCCTAAGTTGGCATTAATGCAGCAACCGGGTCATAAGTCCAGGTCAGTAACGAGCTCATTTGCACAATGAATAACTACTAATAACACGAAAAAGAACAACACAGATAACGGAAAAACTCACGAAACGTAGAAAACCCACGAATATTTTCAATGCCCAAAGTTTGAACCCTTTTGAACGATCCGGAAAACCTTCACGGTCACTTCACAACACCGAAATAAAATTTGCCTGAGTACGCACCAGTCGCACCACAGACGCAGCCGCGAGTAGCTGATTATACCAAAATACCAAATTGAAAGTGTTTCCATGACGTTTGAAATTATTATTAAAATTAGTTGTAGTCGTAGTTATTTTTATTTGTAGAGGCATAAACCTGATTGCAATAGGGTTATTATTTTATTATGTTCTTTTTTTCGTATCACTTGGGTAACTTTTCACATCATAAATCAATGAGAGACGTCATTAACTGGTTGAGACACATATACCAATGCTATACCCATGGTTAACAGAAAATTCCTAGGGATTTTGTGGAGAATGTCATCTGACAAAATCGGGACTTCTTACAGTAATCGGGGTATAACGCACTTTAAAAAAGATAAAGCCAGAGAACCGTTGCGATTGACACAAACGAAGGAAGAATCTAACGTTTAACCCACAAAACATGTTTTGCCTATTTGTGTGTTATGTGGTTACCTGACGGGTTGCATTGGAAATTTAGAAAATATCAGTGCGAACGAATATTTATTTAATATTATCTGTTGATGTCGTGACCCTCTCAACTGGTATTTCGTGGTAGAATTGCGGAACCTCCGAAACCAGACTAATGTAATTACTGTTTCCTCAACTGGCTCTTGGAGGAGTTTTTTGCTGTACTTCCATCGCGCGCAATGAATTACGACATAAGTGCGATATTTAAGTCTTTAGTGGTGAGATATTCGGGATTTATTATTTTAATCTGGAGGAAGTTATAACGGCAGTCGCGGACTCTTGTTTTCCGGGGCCGAATTTCGGCGGAAGTTGTTTAATAAAAAAACTTAAAAGATTAAAACTTCGGCGGGAGCTACCACGGCGAAAACATTATTAAAATTTTAGGAATAGGGAGATACTTTCAGCGGAGTTTTTAATAATTCTCGGTGGAGAACTATTACGCCAGCTACCTGGCGGGATCCTGTCACATCTGTATAATATCCATAATTTCATAGTGGAGATATGAGCCGCGGGCTCGCGCTGGTGTGGTTGGTTTTTACGAGTTATTGCGCTAAGAAGTGGCTTAATAGAAAAATCGATGTGCAGCGAGCAAGGCGTATAAAACTCAACGGCGCGAGGATATTTGAAACTCGAGGATACTTTGCTAGATTCTATATGAACAACTTTCTTATTGTATAATGTGCTTAGGTATATTAAATTGTGAGAAGTCAAACGATTTTTATATTCTATATTCTCGAACATCCCAAGATTAAAGATATCTTTATAGAAACAGATCTTTAACACACATTTAACAACATTGCTCATATTGCGAGCATTATCAAAGTCTAGAGAAATTAGTATATCTCTGGAAGCTGGCATTATTATGTGCATGCACGTTTTATAAAATTTGTTTAGAGAGGAATATTCGATTTAACTATAAACCTACCTATATAAGCCGACACAAATCTTATTTATATTCCTCCCCTTTTTTCGAATTGTTATGTTTTAATGGGACGCATGTTATTTGAAGTTCTGCTTGCACAATTTCTTTGATGAAGTATGGATTTTTACAGTGTTGATCTACAAAATACTTTTTGCTGCCAGAAACCTAAGAAAGGAAATGAAAATAAATAAAAAAAAGTTACTGCATTGCCACAGGGTTTGTAAAAAACACCATCACCATCAGGGTAAGAACGTATCCATGCACAAATTTTAGAAGACATTTCAGACTAATAATATCGATATCTACATAACACTTTTATCAGACAGCGTAAAATGATGACTACAACCGAGTGCCGAAGACAAATCAAATGAAACAAACATAAATTATTGAAATATTGTTTAACGTTTCAGTATAAATTCAGTTAATGTTAAATTTGTCGATTAAATAAATCATAAAAATACCACGAGAGTATGATCTGAGACCTTGTTATTTATTCGTCATTTGCCATACAACACATTACCTAACAGTAAAAAAAGTCAAACTGGAAACACAATTTGTCCTCCTTGCTCCTTAAGGCAAATGCAGCACCTTTCCTTAAATTATTTATGGCTCGTCTAATATCCTTTTAATATCCTTTTTTTTTTGGGCTTATCATGTAAACAAACAATTTTTCGAATTTCTATTTCTATCTAATTTTCATTACCATTAATTAAACATTTATTAAATATAAATTCTTAACTTATGAACTAAATTTCTTCAAATCCTTCACATTCACTCCTCATAAAATATATTTTTACCCGCCTATGACATTTTGTTCTCAAGTTTAAATCTCGCGCACTTTTTCGATTGACACCCAGTTCCTTCAACGGGATGTCGAACAGGTTATGTCTCAAATTTCACTTCCACCTTCCACGATGCATTTGGTACTTCGGCTGGTCTTTTATTTAAATAATTTGGGTAGCTTGGCTGCCCACAGTTGTACAATTTGTTAGTATTTTAAAGTTTTTAAAATGTGACTTGGTGTGACCTTCTATATATGGTTTTTACTGTTGTATAATGCTTTATGCTCCAATTTTCCTGTACACACTTGACAAGTGAGTATGACATGACGTTAAATCAATTTAGTTTTTCCACAGTTAACTTTTTCCAACCCCCTATTTTATGTCATACTTTCTTTTTAGGTGGTACTGAGGATGGCTTAACAGCCGAAAGCGCTTTACCATGATTTTTAATTAAATTATTTGCACGGAAATACACTTATTTTCCCTTTTCATCTATATATACGTGCACACAGCCCCGCACTCCTTTGTAATATCCTTTCGTCGTCATTTATATTTGAGGAATAATAAATTTGAATCATGTCACGCCTTTCTTCATGTGAAATTGACATTTTTTCAGTAAAATAACCACTTAAAATTGTACTAAACTATCAAACGTTATGGGGTTTATGTTTCCAAGGCACTCTATGCAAAAACGATTAATTTGATATTATGGAAAGAAAAACAAAGTAAAGCATAATCTGTCATTTTAACCAGAAAATATGCTCTTTTCAAAAATGCAAAAATCCAATATGGCGCCCATAAGAAAAATGAAAGTTGATCGTCCAGGGAGGCGACAAAAAAATGCGAGGTCATATTTAGATTCCTTGTAAAAAAGTGCCTTAATAATGTTTCACTTAGAAATGTCCAACCCCATTCGTTTTCGTTTAAAAACATAAAAACGAAGATGACAATTTTCAGTTTTTTCGCATCATTTTCAAAACGAGAAGGGCCAGCCAAAATTTTTTTATCATGGTACTCGGCATCAATTTCCGCAACTTTGCCCAATTTAACCGACCTCGTATCTCTTAAGATAACCAAGATCCCCATACATAGACTCGAAATACGGTCACCCTGTATATTTTTGTTTAAAAAATTTGTATTTTGTAAAATTAATTACACGCATTTAATAGGAATGTTATTAAATGTAAAAAATTTAAAATAAAAAAACTTTTTAAAAACAAGCTTTTATTTAAGCCATGTACTAGAATGAATAAAAATAAGTTTAGGTTTTCGTTAAGATAATTCAATAATTCCAAATTGCGACCAGTTTTTGCAAATTGAAAAGCTTATCGCGCGAAATGTTGATGAAAGTAGGTACCAATTAATTGTTTTGAACAGTGATTGGTTGATAAGCACGTACCTCGGTACGTACCTATTTGCCAAAGTATGCATTTTTTCTTTATAATTCGCGCGACAAGCTTTTCAATTTGCAAAAACTGGTCGCAATTTGGAATTGAATTATCTTATTGAAAACCTAAACATATTTTTATTCATTTTAGTACATGGCTTAAATAAAAGCTTGTTTCAAAAAGTTTTTTTAAATTTTATTTTGTGCTATTTAGGATCTATTTGATCCCCATGTCAGGAGGGTGGTAAAGAAATTTAGTCCGCCACCTTGGGGCGGCCACCATATTGGATTTCGTATGAAGTCATTCACCTTATTGTTTTCTACCCGTCGAGCCACTAACTTTTTCGTTTTCTACTCTTCAAGCTCTTTCATTTGATACCCATATTAAGGGGTTCGACAAAAAAATACATCATCCGCCATCTTGGAGCGGCGGCCATATTGAATTTAGTGTGATGTCACTTACTTTATCGTTTCCTACTTTTGAAGCCCTTTCATTTGATACCCATATTAAGATGGTTGATGGAGCGGCAGCCATTTTGAAAGTATTACCATATTGAGTATTGCATATTGTATTGTCACCGAAACTAAAGGTGTATGCAAAATTTCAGCTCAATCGGATGTCAGGAAGTGGTTCTAATTCAGCTTGCAAGATTTGACCTAAACATATATACATTAGTTAAATAAAAGCTTGTAAAATGTAATGTAATTAAAATATCTGCATTCTAGAAATTTATATTTAAATTGTATATATCACAATAGAGTATATAAGAATTTAATTAAACAAATTGAATAAATAGTAAAAAGCAAATGATTAAATATAAAACTATGTATAGGTATTACTATTTTCTAATATAAAAATATGTTGCTGATATTGACGGGGTTATAAAATTAAAAATAAATTGTTTTAAATTTTTGTAGGTATATTAATTAAATTTTGTAAGTAGGTATATTATTTGACAAAGTTTGCTCCGTGTACGAATTTCCCTACCTACACAAAATATGTTTTGAAATTAAAAACGGCAGTTTTTCGAAAATGGATGGAAGAGGCAAAAATGCGGCAGAAAATGGATGAAAAAGGCAAAAATGGAAAAAAATAAGCGTAATATCATGTATGCATAGAAAAAGTTTGTCTAAACTTAAAAAGTAGAAAATCCTATCCCTTGAGGCAGGCTGCCTCGCCCGCCGGCGCCGGACGAGGCAGGTCGACCTCTCGCCGTCGCGCCGAAAGCCGATATGCAAATGCGAAGCCGGCTCCGGCAGTACACAAAGCCGCTCATAAACGGCGACGAACGACAGCCGGCGATCGTACGTTTCGGAGATAATCTGCACGCGGAGGGCCGTACGGACGGAAATGTCGGAGGGCCCCACAACGGGGCTGAAAATAATGCGAAAACAGAGTAAGTGCCCGCCGATATAACACGCGGCGCGAATATAAAAGGACCTTTGCTTTCAACGGCGACGGGATGTCTAAACACCGGGATATGTCACCTTTGACATTAAAAACAGAAACACTTTTACAAAAATATGGAGCATCCGCCGTATTGGACTTCGAGGCCTACTATAAAGACAGGCCATGGCGCACAAAAATTACGTGACCATCTTAGTCCGTCGTTACATGTCATTTGTCACGTAACTGAGAGCGGCAGCTTGGGTTTTGAGAAGTTTTAAATGTTTAAAGTGTTTTTAAACGTCTTAGTTTATATTTTAGAAACAAGTTTGTGTCCAGTGCGCGTGTGTCCTGGCGGAGGGGAACCGCTCAGGTGTTATTATGGCCTCTGGGTAGGAGCCGTGCGTCCAGGAGTATTGGTGCCGCTCGCGCCGACGCGAGAGCGCTGTAAGGGGAATCTCCCCCCGGAATGGACAGAGGAGCCTGAGACACAGATGGGTGAACTGCTTACGGGAGATCCTCGAGTTCAGGCGGTTCGGGTGCTGGAAGCCGTTCCCGTTGACCACGTTCTGGTTTGTGTATCTTGTGTTCACCATTCACCTTGTGCGAAATAAATCAGTGTTGTAACGTACTCGAGGATTTTCGTTTTCGACCCACGCCCTGATACGGTTCCTATTCGGCCTTTCACGCTGCCGATCAACTAGAACCTCGTCAATATTTACAGAATACTGAGGTGAGTTTTCATTTTTATTTCGTAAAAAATATTGGGTCTGTTTATATTATATTTATACATATTACAAAAGCCAGGAAAAAAATGTCACCATAACAACATTTGCTTTGCCTCGGGATGAAAATTTGCGCCAAAAATGGATCCGTCAAATTCCAACTGAGATTTAATTTCTAAAGTATCTATGTGTGGCTAACACATTTTCAAGAAAGTGAAACAATTAAAGTCGGCAATAAATGTGTTGTGGGAAGAAAATACCTATAGAGAATATCACCTAAGCTAAAGGAAGGTTACTTTAGAGCAGAAATAATAGTCTATATCACCTATAAATCCGATTTATTTGTTCTTGATAAGGTTACCGGTTTCGCAAACTAACTAGTTTGCATCTTCAGACCAACTGAAAGAGGGTAGGTAAGAGTAAGTACAGTCTCTGGGCAAAAAATTAAATTAAAATACAAATAACAACAATACAAACAAAGTATAAAATATTTCTAGTAACAAAATATATTTAGGGCAAAACACATAAATACTTACAAAGATAATAAGCATGTAGCTTAGAGATTTGTCAAATTATAAAAATAGAGGGTGTACATCCAATCTATTCTCCCTTTCATCCAAAGAAATAAGAAGAATAGGGAGAATAGATTGGATGTACCCCCTCCATTTTTATAATTTGACAAATCTCTAAGCTACATGCTTATTATCTTTGTAAGTATTTATGTGTTTCATCCAAAGAAATAAGAAGAAAAGGGAGAATAGATTGGATGTACACCCTCTATTTTTATAATTTGACAAATCTCTAAGCTACATGCTTATTATCTTTGTAAGTATTTATGTGTTTTGCCCTAACTATATTTTGTTACTAGAAATATTTTATACTTTGTTTGTATTGTTGTTATTTGTATTTTAATTTGATTTTTTTGCCCAGAGACTGTACCTACTTACCCTTACCTACCCTCTTTCAGTTGGTCTGAAGATGCAAACTAGTTAGTTTGCGAAACCGGTAACCTTATCAAGAACAAATAAATTGGATTTATAGGTGATTTATAGACTATTATTTCTGCTCTAAAGTAATTTAAACTACCTATAATGGACGCTTTCCTACACAATCTAAAGGAAGGTGCTGTCCCAACAATTTTTGAGAATGTGCCAAAATATTTGAGTGCAGTTCCGTTTAACTCTCAGCCCAATACAGCTGAGTCAGGTTGAAAATTTTGATAAAACAATTACAGAAAGCCTGGATGCACAAAACCAATAATGTAATACCTAGATGAAAGAAAACTCGCCAAATTGTTACGAAATTTATTTCTTCTACTTATCTCCAAAAATATCTTTTATTATATAGGACTAAGTTGGTTGCTCGATTGGACTTATTATGACGACGCATGATACAAATAATTTAAAGGTATGATAAATCGGTGTCACAATTTCGTCTCAAATGCTAATGACGGCCATTGTGATAAATATTTTTAAATAATTTTTGTGTCAAAATGTGAGTAATTAACTACAATGATTATTGATCAAAAGTTTAAAATTATGCATGTTGCTCGCTACTGATCGAAAAAAGCCATTTTATATATGGGTCAAAATGTTGAATCATCACGTACGTGCTGTACATGCTGTACAATTGAGTCTTAACACCTTCCTCTCTTTCTTTCCTTTCAAGATACATCGATTTAAATTTAAAAAATGTTTTATTTTTTAACATCAGATTTCATAATTATAACCAGTGACTTAGATATGGGTAATTGATACCTTAATATTATTAATGATGATAATATTCCTTTACAAGATTATTAGTTCCTTATCAAGGCTCCTATATTTTCGTGTTTCGTATAAGGAAGCAGTTCTTTCGCTTTCCCTCCCCACACCTTCTCAGAAAACCATCCCTGAAGGTTACATCATCCCCCCGGCCCAAATCGAAAACTCCCGCCCGGGTTGAAATCGCCGTTTTATTCAAGGGTTGCCGCAAGTACGCCGGAGTGGCCGCAGAAACACGGGGTGAACGGTGCACCGGCGTACAATAAAAAGTGTCTTTTAAGCGCCACCTGTTGCTCTCCGGCCCGCCGACCTCCCGCGGAGTAGTGTACTCTTTTCGAGTGCCCCTCTCCCCCTCCATTTAATTAACTCTGTATCTCCGGGAGTGGCCAAATTATGAAGCTAGAGGCGTTCCGCCCGCCGGTGCGGTAGATTATAATAATTACCGGTTAAATGTCTGTCCTTCCGTTCTTGATAAGTTTGAAGTAGGTTTAAGCGACGTAGTTAAGTGCGTCTTTGAGGCAGAGCGACGCCGTGCCTCAATGTGCTACATTAATAGTTTAGGGCCCTTTTACGGCTTTATTGTGAGTAATACATAGATGGTTTGAAGTAGCGCACACACTTACAAATTTGAAGTGCCTTGCACAGTCTACCATGTTAGTAGTTGAGCATAGGCGTATTAATCGAAGTCTAAATAATTATTGTCACTGACATGTTACAGCAAACGTCAACACCTGAAATAGTTTTTTCGTTGCTAACTTCTAGGTGGAAAAAAGCTTAATACGAATGTCAAATTTTAAAAACTCTGTACAATTAACCAAAGAATAATAAAAAAAATAGGTTAAAAAGTATATTAGAACCCTTAATTAACGGCGCTTATGGTTGCGACCTCACTGGTTCACGTTGCCAGTTGCACTACATAATATCGCATGTAAATTTAGTTATTTTTTACTTTTTCCCAGAAATCTCTTAGAAAATCTCGGTAATTTTTTCTAGAGTTTTTAAATTTTGGGGGAACCAGTTTCCGATATGTAACGATAAATACCTAAATCATGGTCTAATTTAATTTATTACCTTTTTGATTTTGTAATGTTAGTCAATTTCAGGGACTCTTTAAAATAACGGGACCCAGCATGTCACAGTCTATCACACAGGAAAAGTGAAGCCTTGAATGGAAGTTAGTTTTCTATTGACTCCAAGGAGACGACAAGGGGGCTGATACAAGGTTATGTTATATGTCAGTGTCCAACTATGCCATCAGGTTTTATGTGACATGCCAGTGCCATAGATTCTAAAGGAGGCAAAATATTTCCCATCATAATTCACAATTTTTAACTTTTCTAACTTCCAGATAGTCGGATGTGTCAATTAAAGGTAATGCGGCCGCCTGTAGTAGTCCCAATAATTGCAACCAGATTTTTCCTGTATGACCTTTAGTAACCCTACAATTCCCATTACGTGGGCATTACGTATAAGTAGGTAGTTCAAAACAAAAATCGTATTTCGAAAATTTTAAATTATTAAGCAGGTAGCTTCAGTCAGGTCTTTTTTTAAAGAGTTTTTATCTACGACTACAAGTTTATTTTAAGTTTTTGAGGTACCTTGGGAGAGAAATAAAATTACAAAAATTTTATAATGAACACCGAGAAAAACTACATCATTAGAACAAGATACTAGATCTAATCTTATTAGTCCATCCTAAAATCTGTGAAAGTTCTTTGGATAGGTACATTCAACAAGGGAAGAAAGTTCAAGTATACATATTACAAATGGATTGAGGAACCTGGTAACAAGGTGCAATAGCGACAAATTCTTAAATAAGCAAAATCGGCACTACTGACTTACCATACTTATAACTTTAATTCGTGGAAATAATTACTGGAAATCACTTTCAACTATAAAATAAATTTATTTCATTTGACAGTTGCCATATTCTGCACTTGTAGATATAACTTTGTCAAGTCTAATTTTTAGAAATCATGGAAACCATTATTGATTTTTACCATTTTAACAATCAAAGTACCTGTGATATTCATAGATTCTCCAATAAAATGGCATACTTGGCGTCACTGATACCATTAGAATGAGGAAAGAATAGGTCTCAGTTTGGAAGGTATAATACTGGTTAAACAGTAATTAATGGGGTGTGCATGGACCTCATGGTTTGCCTAAACACATACAAGTTGTTTAGGGCGGCTGCAGTAGCAAACAAAATACAAAACTAATAACAAACTGTGCAAATATAAGAATTATACATGAAATTACCCCCATTCCCTACTACAATGAGACAGATTTAACAATACCGCTTGGGGTAGTATAACATATTATGTATGAAGTCTATATGCCCCGTTCTGGCTGAGTTGTGAAACCAAGAAACAGAGATATGAATATGGCAACAGCGCTCATCTCACTCGTTTGCTTTCAACCATTAGCGTTACTCGGGTGCTAAGGTTGATTTTCGCCACACCACTTTACATCAAGACTCAATCACCCATACTAGAGTTTGACTATTTTTTTTTTGTATATTTTTATGACGAAACTAAGAATGTGTCGGTGTCACAATTCACAAAAAGCTAAATCAAAACGAAGTGCTCTAACCTTAAGTTGCTTTTGGGATCTATTTAGAGGTTTAAAGTGGCCATAAAAATTTTATAGACCTCGGTAGACTGCCGTGAGTAGGTGTAAACTATTTCTAACAATACGCTTTTAGCTCTGCCGCATGATTCGAAAAACGTGGAAAACAGAATGTCCGCCAGCGTATCAAGTTATTGGTCTGGATTATAATCGCCAGAAAATTCGATTATATTTATGTTTTACTGTGGTATCATAATTATCGGGAATACATTGGCACAGGTTTACAAATAGGTTTAAAATTTACTAAGCGTAGCGGTATTAACGATGCAAAGGTTGCATGTTGTGGTGCGCGGTTAATTTAATATCAATTGAAACAAATTGCAACATAAAACTTTGAAACTATTTGCGCGTTTTAATGTTGCTTTACTCTTTAAAAATTCGAATTTTTAAAAACTGGAGTTAAATCCGATCACAGAATATTTACGAAAATCTATAAAAACAAACGAACAAACAAACAAAATAAATAACATTTGGATCATCGTAGCCATTTGTCCAGTGCTTCGTTTAAATAAACAAGAGCATTTTTTATGTGGGTAACCGAAATACCAATACTATACAATCCAATTTTAAACTTCAATTTAATGGTGAGTAATGGTATTGTAATGTCGGCGTAATGCTACACCTATGTTCACACAATTTTAGACCAGCGACAAAGGTCATAATGTCGAATGAATAAAACTTGGTCCAGTTATAAGTTGAACACTTCAATTTCAATCTGTATGGCATTCAACGTAGATATTTATTTTCGGAGTAAATCTCTATTATTAAAGAACGGACAAATTATAGGCGGATCGATATATGGCTCAACCAGACGCTAAAGGGTTTTGACGGAAGAGACTTAATGACGCATGCGACTTAATTTCCCACAACCCACAACCGCAGTGTATGAAAAGAGAAAGTAGGGAAATTCCTGTTTTTCTTCCAAACCAACTTCTATAAATCTATGAACAATGAACACTTGGATTTTTCTAACTTGTTCCTTCCTTAAGTAGGATTCAATTATTTTTAAGAAAAAAGATTATTATTGCCAACTTAACATTCCAAAAGTATAAATAATATACAGTGGGTCCACGTTATTAAGGATTTACAACCCTTGTAAAATCTTTATTTGTCGACCGATTTTAATATATATTTTTTTCAATATGCGCATTCAATGAGTTGGTAATTTTGTTCATGGGCTGTAATAAGATTTTTGTTTAGGGTGACTTAAAAACTATCTGTACCAATTCTCAATGTTCTAAAATAAAAAATATATATTATTATAGGAATTTGTTGTTGTTTCTTGAGTTATCATAAATAAAAGTGCACAGTCACTTAGCCATAATTACAGTCCAAAAGTTACCCATATTGTTGAAAACACCTACCCAACAAAAAACAAGTTTATCAAAATCTGTCAACACTGTATAATAATTGAAAAAGTTATAATTTGACCTTCGCTTTATTAGAACGTAATTTGCGTGGTATATGGTACGTTTTTATTTTTCAAAAATCAATTAAACCCCCACAGAAGCCGATAACTGTTTTTTTTGTTTAGTGCATTTTCTGTACAATATAATATATCGAAAGATTTTCGTTTAAAATTATGCCTGGTGATGTAAATTTGTAAAAATAGGTTTACAATAATTTTTGTGTTACATGTTTATAAGTTACTTTATCTATACAACCACATTAAAACACTATTATCTTGGATCTGGCCATGAAGCGTACCTATCGTACCCAGCTGACAAATTACTCAGAATATTGATATATTTCTGTATTGTAAGACGTGCTATTTTTTTTACTTTATTTGAAGGGTTCTTTCTCATAATACTAGTATAAAGAATATTAACAAAAAAATTAAAACCGACTTCAAAAATTTGCCGGCATACACACTCCACTAAAAATGTTAAAAAAATTAACAAAAAATAACACCGACTTTACAAATTTGCCCGTATGCACATTTCAACTAAAATTTTAGAAATATATTTCTCTTTCTAAATTGAGTTATCCTTGGATTTGGTGACAGTCAAGGCAAGGAATTTAAATCTATTTAGATATGAGTACATCATATCCTACATACATCATAACTTACTGTCACCGACTCCAAAGATAACTCAATTTAGAAAGAAAAAAATATTTCTAAAATTTTAGTTGAAATGTTATTTTTTTTTACATTTTTGGTGGAGTGTGCATATGGGCAAATTTTTGAAGTCGGTTTTAATTTTTTTGTTAAAATTATTATTTCTTATTTTTTAGTGAATTATTAAGAATTATCGAAATCGGTCCACTATTAAATTCTATCCCCTATTTGTCCACCCCCAGGATTGAAATTTTTATGTGACGACCCCTAAGGTAGCCCCTTTCTAATAAAAAAAAGAATCATCCAAATCGGTCCAATATGAACTTTCATCCCCTATTTATCTACCCTTAGGGGTGGAATTTGTTCTTTAAATTTAAATGGGACCACACCTAAGGTACCCCCTTTCTAATAAAGAAAGAATCATCGAAATCGGTCTAATATGAAATTCCATCCCCTATTTTGCACCCTTACGGGTGGAATTTTTTCTTCAAATTTAAATGGGACCAGGTATAGGTATAAAAAAATACAACCGAATTGATAACCTCCTCTTTTTTTTGACGTCGGTTAAAAATGACAATGTAACACTACATCATAAATTACTAATACATCATAAATTACTATGAAATAAAATTGAATATTCATATTTATTTCTATTACATCGAGGAACCCATAATTTTTAAAATATTTAGAATGTTTCATAATTTTTTTTATTTGTTATTTCTAACAATCTCCGAATACGTTGGTGAATTTAAATTTCACTCTCGCAATTTGAATGGTACTCATCTCTGCGAGCTTCATTCTGAAACTTCGATAGTTTCCATACTGTAGCGCGCATAGCGCGGTGCGTGTTATGCGGGGAACGGGCACCCGGACCGCTCCGGTCGAAATCAGCAAAATTCCGGGCGACGCACGAATCGCCTCCGGGAATTACGGCGGCGGTGGCGGCGTCGCATGCCTGGCAAGGCGACTGGTATTATTGGCCTTCCCATGGTTTGAGCCTCGGGTGTCGGTGCAGAGGCGTAGAACGTAATATACTTAGACCACGGGCGTAGCCAAGGGGGGGGTTTCGGGGGTTCAAACCCCCCCCGAAATAAGCAAAATATTATCTAATATTATACCGAAAAAATACGAGGAGTGAAGAGTTAAATTATTATTACGTTTGAATATATGTAGTAATAGTAGCTCCTAGCGCCATCTTTTGACGAGAGGCAGACGCAGTTGCAGCCGAACTATTTTGTATTGTAGGGACACTTTGCGTTGTTTCTCGATTATTCGCCACGCCCCTAGGTCGAAATGAGCGGAACTTTGTGGAAGTTCGTGGAAGTTTCTGGACGGCTACTGGGCTGCTATATAAGCGGCGCCGCGGCGCGTGACCGCGCTTACGGCAGTATTGTTCCATGCGAACTCGAAGCGAATAAAAGTGAAAAGTGGTGAACGAATAGTGAAGAGAATTAAGTGTACCGTGTAAGTGAGTAATTTCAGTGCGCTGTTATTCGTTGACCTTGTTAAGGATAGATACGTGAATCATTATTACTGTCGAAAAATGGAGGGGAAAAAAGGAACGGTGATAAACTTAAAGGTATGGACTACTGGAAAAAGTGGTGTAGTCAAGGTCAAGGGGTTTCTAATAAAGAAACAAATTTGGATTTAGCTATCAAAGCTTCAGCTACCTTGCATGCTGATAAGAAGACTGCCTACCCCGAAATCTAGTTTGGAATGCCTAGATATGTGCGATAAAAACCTTTATCCTAATATTTACACACTACTACAAATCTTGGCTACCATTCCTGTATCCACTGCTACCCCAGAAAGGTCTTTCTCGAGCCTAAGGAGACTGAAAAACTATTTACGAAACACTACAAGTGAAAACAGACTTAATGGTTTGGCTCTAATGAACATTCACTATGGAACAGAAATTCATGCAGATGAAGTAGTGGGTATATTTAAAAGAAAAAGCCGAAGATTTCTTCTTTAATGGTTTTAGATTTAGCGCAGAGGAACGAAATTAATTTATCCATTTCATTTAAAGTTAAGAACTTTATAAATATGTCGTAGTTTTTCGGATGAATATATAGATATTAAATTTCATGTAAGTATATTTTTGTTGTTTTATTTACTTCTCAAACTAAACCCCCCACCCAAAACTAAATCCTGGCTACGCCCGTGACTTAGACATAACTAGAACAACAATACCTGTTATACCGATATAACTAATTTCGAGAACGCTCAAACAGCTACTTCTTTATAAAAATGCCAACACCCTGTATGTTTTTAAGCCTGAGCTTCGCTGCACGCAATTTAACTGGAAACTTCGCAGAAATGCTTGCAATGCATCCTCGTGGGAACACTGCACACTATTGGCTACCTTAAAATTCCGTACTTCGATCCCTATTGGCGACAACTGAAATACACCGCATTTAAATTCATATATTATGAATCTATACTTATAATATACCTAGATACTAAGAATAGAAAATAATAAAATTCCTGGGATTCGACCAACGTTTATTATGATAAAATTATTTTTGGTATTTGTTTTTGTTCTTGAAGTCTAAATTATTATTATTATTTTTTATATAATTATTTTTAATTTCGACACGTGTTTCGGCCTTTTTTTAAGCCATCATCAGGTACATATAATTGGACAGTTCTTATTATATATAATTGTTGCTTAATAAGAACTGTCCAATTATATGTACCTGATGATGGCTTAAAAAAAGGCCGAAACACGTGTCGAAATTAAAAATAATTATATAAAAAATAATAATAATAATTTAGACTTCAAGAACAAAAACAAATACCAAAAATAATTGTATCATAATAAACGTTGGTCGAATCCCAGGAATTTTATTATTTTTTATCGAATAACGACCAGGAAAAACAAAACAACTAAGAATACAGACGTGTTTGATACATTTGGCAACAGCGCCCGGCTCTTCGTCTGTTGTATACAGTGTGGTCATTTAAGTGTGCAACATATGGGATTTTTTTATCAATTGCACAACGAAAATACAAATATTCCCGAAAGTTGGTGCATGTTCGACATTTATATTAGGGACACTTAGAATGGTTGCAAGTCAAACAGCATACAGGGTAGGTAAAAAAATATAATAATTGTACAAGAGTAATGTACCCTTACCTTAGAAAATTCAACAAAAGGTTATTAAGGAAAGTTGTTTAGAATTAAAAGCTATACCGAAATAACAAAACATAGCCTCCTAAGAAAAAAATTTTTTTTAGTCAATTAATTTCCAGTTTCTTAATAAACATTTAAAATAAAAATTTTGCACCTTAAATGAGAGTTTTTTAATATACACATTATCCTTACTAATGTTTTACCTTGTTCAGAAGAATTTTTGCGAAATTTGAAAGTTTTGTTTAATATCAACCGAAGAAGTAGTCCATGTCTTGCAGTGGAGTAGGAGGATATGATGAAAGGGTAAAACTTACAGTCTCTGTTCCACAAACACAGTTCTTTTTAATTTTCAACTGTACATATGTTTCGACTCACCTAGGGAGTCATCATCAGCAGTGTGAAGTTAAAGGATATTAAACTAGAAAAAATATTTTAAATCAGATATGAAACTTGTGTAAATGAGTACCTAATAAGGTTATACAATAAAATTAAATATTAAAAGGGGGCTTACCTTCCTAGACATAATCAAGTTTAATATATGATTGCGGAAAAATTGATGTTTGAAAACATCTGAGATAAAACAACTACGTAACAAATCAAAAAACTTCAAAACCTAACGGCAATATAAAAATGGCGGAATCTGAAAGAGAACAAGAAAATTGATAAAAAGGTTAAAGGTTCAAGGGAGCTCAGTAAAATAACATGCATCTTACCCTCAAGGCTATTAATGCAGAACTTTATACCTTGATTTCTTGGGGGTTCCGAAGAACCAGTAATTCATATTAAAAAATTTTTAGATGTGAATTAAGTCAAGTCACCATTGCGATTGAATACAGAATATGTCCGACGTCCCCGGTTGTCGACTGTAGATGTCAAATTGAAGTCGTCGAAAAAGAGGTACTGGTTGGGCATGCGCGAAGTCTGATGAAATAATTCAAATAAAATTCAGAATGTAGCTAAACCAGCGGATTCACCAAATTTTTTTTTTAGAGGTGAAAATTGTTAATTTGAGAACAAAAACCTAAGGGATCTATTAAAATTCAGATTAGAAAACTCTAACTGGTCATTCACAAGATGATTGTTTAATGTCGTTGCAACAAACATGAAGTTTGTGATTCCCTAAAAAATTAAAAATCTAAGTTAATTTTACAAATATGCTTGAATTTGAAGAAAGTTACGTGGAAATGATTTAATTTTGATTGATTTATGTAATTTTTTAGGGTGAATATTAAAACAAACTTTTTTTGAGGAAATTATTGTTTTTCAAAAATATTTTTTCTTTTCTTAGGAGGCCATGTTTTGGTATTTGGGCATAACTTTTTATTCTGGACAACTTTTCTTAATAACATTTTGCTGATTTTTCTAAAATAACGATACTTTACTCTTGTACAATTTTTATATTTTTTGACCTACCCTGTATGCTGTTTGACTTGCAACCATTCTAAGTGCGCCTAATATGATTATCGAACATGCACCAACTTTCGGGAATATTTGTATTTTCTTTGTGCAATTAATAAAAAAAAATCCCATATGTTGCACACTTAAATGACCACAGTGTATAATTATAATAATAATTTTTTTGTATTTTCAACTCTTTGCAATCACCTTCCTACTCCAACATATTGACAAAACTAAAGGGGGTTTTCTTCAGGATGAAAATGAACGTATTTTGTAGAAAAAATCGCTAATAATTATAATTTCGTTATTGTTGGTGTCATGCACGGCCATGAGGTACATCGAAGTTTTTTCTTGTTTGTCAGTTATTGGTTGATATGTATTCAAATTTTGTGTACAAAAGTTTTTTTAATAGTGATATTGTCAACATTTGCGGCAGTTTTTTGTGTTAGTGTGTTTACGGTGTTTTTCTAGTCTCGCAAATAAATTGCCGGATATATTAAACTAAGTTATTAATTTTCACCCTGCCCACTTATTGAATTAGGTGGCTACGAAATATTTGTCGTCGATTTTATCACACACACACCCACAGACAAAACTTCAAATAGACTGTCGGAACCATTGTTGAAATTTCCGCACGCTACACCAAACATTTTGCATAAAATTTTGTATAAAAAGTAATTGTAAGACATTACAATTTATTTCTTTTAATTTATGTTCGCTCCAAAATTAAAGTTTGAATGTTGGTGTAGCGGAATTTTCTGCGGACGGTTTCAACAGTGTTTTTGACTATCTATGGCTTCTTTAATCTTTGACACACCTGACACACCACACACCAATAATATGTTAATTTACTTTCCTAATTTAGGTATTATAAAAAATATGTTAAAAATAATATTTTGTTCGTTTTCAAATGAAACAGGAACATCGTGCAGCAATGGTGGGCGCATCTTTATAGTATATTTCCTAACAAGTGCGGAATGTGCCATTTTTCCGCACGCGATTGTAGTTGGCTGAACGACGCGTAGCGGAGTTCAGCCAAGAAATCGAGTGTGGAAAATACACTTTCCGCAAGAGTTAGGAACACTATTTTTTCTATAAGCTATAAAAGTACTTTTCCGCACTAGTGCGGAAAAGTGACATTTTCTAAACAAAAATGCGTGCGGAAAAGTGTACTTTTCCACACGCTTGTAGAAAAAATTATTATATATATTTTTGGAGAGCCGCGCTTTCTTATTTACGACATTGTTTTATTAACCAACATTAAAAAAAAGGTTTTAGGTAAAGGATCCCTCTACAAATGGAAAAACAATTCCAAGAAAATGTAAAACACAAAGTCGTTTAGTGTTAATGAAACAATGACCAGCTTTGCGCATAGTTTCTTTCCTTTGTTCATTTTCTGTAAAATCAAGTTACAAACTTAAATAAAAATTAATTAGGAAATTCATAGAGCAACCAAAATAGAAAAGAGATGTAAACATAAAACATAAACATGAAAATAGAAAAGAGATATGGGAGCCATTGCCCATCAAAAGTGACCAAATATTCAAAACCCGGCCAATAAAAGCCCATTTAACTTTTCGTACACAATGCGAAATTGTTACCTACAGCAGCGCAATCTTTCAATATAAATATTTTAGTAGGCTTGAATATCAATCTATTTTTCATGGAGGCTGCACAACAGGCAGCAGTTTGGAATCGCCGTGTCTCGTCATGACTTGATCTATGTAGAGCGATCGTCAAAGTTAAGCAACGCCGCGCGCAATATTTATAACGCTCATACAAAATACAGCGAACAATTAAATAATCGACACAGTGCCCTAGATTTATAAATTTAAAATATTTATAAATATACTACGTACAAATTTTATAACACGCGTAACGAATTTGAAGAATATAAAAACCGATCTATTAAAAATTTATAAAACGTGGAGAGCGATACCATTACGAAACCTTGAATTAAATATAAGACCGTGTTTTGCTACATTTATAAAAAAAAACCTTTTTTTGGAAACACTAATTGAAGAAGTGTAATTATTTTTAATTCTAAAACAAGCAGTACCAATATCCCAAACAATATTGTCCATCATTTCTGGTACAAAACTTCGTATTGTTATTTAATATACAAGAACTTCCACAGGGTGAGATTTAAGTTACATGAGACCAAAGATCATAATATTCAATATCATGATCTTTGATGAGACATACCTACGTTCACTTCCAAGCTACCAATTTGTCCCCCGCCAATGTATTTATCGTGTTTATCAGTGTAAATCTTTCTGTCGTCTTTTGCGGGCAAATTTCGTTTCTTTCTTCTCTCCGGGCCCCGAAAAAATACGGACCCGTGAATAATTTACTACGGGGCCATATAGAGGCACTTCAACGTCTACTTAACTAATTTACCCGATAAATAATTAATTACGGCGTATAAAACCGGCAAAGTTGCCCAAAGCTGAAGTCGATTAAGGGCTCGCCTTGCGCTCCTCAAACGAAATATCGGGGCTATGCAGCGCTCAGGGGAAAATAACTTTCGACGCGGAATTTGGATATACAGTGTGTCCCGTTTTTCATGTTAACACCCCTGAAAATCTAAGTGGGCTGAAGGAATTGAACGGGGCAATTTTTTTTATAGAACAATTCCAAGAAAATGTAAAACACAAAGTCGTTTAGTGTTAATGAAACAATGACCAGCTTTGCGCATAGTTTCTTTCCTTTGTTCATTTTCTGTAAAATCAAGTTACAAACTTAAATAAAAATTAATTAGGAAATTCATAGAGCAAACAAAATAGGAAAGAGATGTAAACATAAAACATAAACATGAAAATAGAAAAGAGATGTGGGAGCCATTGCCCATCAAAAGTGACCAAATATTCAAAACCCGGCCAATAAAAGCCCATTTAACTTTTCGTACACAATGCGAAATTGTTACCTACAGCAGCGCAATCTTTCAATATAAATATTTTAGTAGGCTTGAATATCAATCTATTTTTCATGGAGGCTGCACAACAGGCAGCAGTTTGGAATCGCCGTGTCTCGTCATGACTTGATCTATGTAGAGCGATCGTCAAAGTTAAGCAACGCCGCGCGCAATATTTATAACGCTCATACAAAATACAGCGAACAATTAAATAATCGACACAGTGCCCTAGATTTATAAATTTAAAATATTTATAAATATACTACGTACAAATTTTATAACACGCGTAACGAATTTGAAGAATATAAAAACCGATCTATTAAAAATTTATAAAACGTGGAGAGCGATACCATTACGAAACCTTGAATTAAATATAAGACCGTGTTTTGCTACATTTATAAAAAAAAACCTTTTTTTGGAAACACTAATTGAAGAAGTGTAATTATTTTTAATTCTAAAACAAGCAGTACCAATATCCCAAACAATATTGTCCATCATTTCTGGTACAAAACTTCGTATTGTTATTTAATGTCGTTATGAAATGTCGTCATTTGCGAAGTATTGGTTTGACATTGCCGCGAAAGCCTGGCCTACTGCGTTTTTCAAAAAACCATATTAGGCATTTTTTATTTAAAATCTGACACCACAGCGTTAATCAGGACACACCAAAACCCCCATATACCAAATTTGAACAAAAAATATACATGGAGTTCCATTCTGCAGGGTGTCAAAGTTGAGCAAAATAATAATAATAAAGGCATCTGACAAGTCAAGTGTTCCATGGAATCCCCTCAAAACAGTTGAATGGTCAACAGGACCACTCAAGGTATTGGTGTGCAAAGGTCCAATACAAAATATACAGAGTGTTCTTATCTGTGCCATCTCAAATTACTGAATTTTTGGAACTTTATACGGGTAAAAAATTGAGTATATCAAAACCGCTCCAGATACTATAAACGAACTAAATCTAAAAAATACAGAAGCCTGCTAGTCAGTAAGTCCATATTAGTTAATGTGGCTGATGGGCCACAACAGGAAACGCACAGAAAATGTATCATCTTAGACAGTGGCTTTGTTGAGAAAGGTCCAATAATTTAAATTGTTTTTATTTGGTGGTTGGCATTTTGTAAAGAAATGAATTACTTATATTACTAATTAATATTTTTTCAATGATTCCAGAGCACTCCTGACCAGTATAAAGTTTAATAAAAATTCAGAATTTTGAGATGGCTCAGAGAAAAATACCCTGTATGTTTTTGTAGTAAATAGTTTCACACCAACATTTTGAGTGGTCCTGTTGACCATGCAATTGTTTTGAATGGATTCCATGGCATACTTGACTCGCCAGATGCCTTTAAAATTCCTATTTTGCTCAACTTTGACACCCTGCAGAATGGAACTCCCTGTATATTTTTTGTTCAAATTTGGTATATGGGGGTTTCGGTGTGTCCTGATTAACGCTGTGGTGTCAGATTTTAATTAAAAAAATGCCTAATATGGTTTTTTGAAAAACGCACCCCTTTAAAAAATCGCAGTAGGCCAGGCTTTCGCGGCAATGCCAAACCAATACTTCGCAAATGATGACCTTTCAGGGACATGTCTATAAAAAAATTGCCCCGTTCAATTCCTTCAGCCTACTTAGATTCTCAGGGGTGTTAACATGAAAAACGGGACACACTGTATATTCTGGGAAGTAAAAATTGTGAAAGACCCCCTTAAAATCGCCTGTAGAACTCTTCCAAATATTTTAACTTTTAAAAATTTTATTTTTTAGAAACTATACATCAAAATTTTCCTCACATTATTAGTACGTTTGAGTGTTGCTATTGACGCTAAGCAAGCGCTAAGGAATGCACATGTAGGTATTAAAATAATAAAGAGCAATCTTTTGTATAATAGGTATCATTGCGGTTATGAAAAATGTCCAAAGCTCTCCGAAATTTCCAGATTCTGTTTTGATGTGCCTACATACTATAGCTATTTTATATAATAGTGTTTAGTTGGGTGCGCGGTGTTTTTATATTGATTCTTATTTTCTTCTCAGTTGCTAATTTAACTCCCAATATACTCATGCATGTTTTCATTTTTTTCTTGGTTTTGTTTATTTCTCTTTAAAATGGCGTGCAATGCGCCATTTTGTTCGCATTTCCACGACCATACATTTCCATCAAAACAGCCTTTACTATTTTTTTGCAATTTATTTGTTAGAACAAATAAAATATTTTTAATTTTTTAATTCTCCAACTCTTGAATTTGTAGGTTAGAATATTATAGTGTCTAAAATGTCAAATAATTTCAACAGTTTATTTGCCGTTCAACGAACACCCGTTGAGGAAAGGAACAATAAGAGCTGTAGATATTACGGTCCCGGTCAATTGCTTTGGGACGACCTAATCGACGAGAAACCGCTTCAGATCGTCCTAAAGCAACTGACCGGGATCCATCTGCGTTGAGATTCTGGAGTCTCTATGATACGTGGAAATAGCGCCTCTTTATTATGCCTTCACTCAACGATTAAAAAACTCTATAGACGCACTGAACTCGGCCGCAGTGCGTGCGAATGTACGACAATTCCTCGAACGACAATTCGTCGCGCTACAATTCTGAGCCGACAATTCCTCGCGGCGTCAGTTCATCGCTACGACAATTCATCGCTACGACAATTCATCGCTCCGACAATTTATCGTGTTTTTTTTTAATAAAGAAAAGATGCATGTTTTCAAGACTGTATTTAAAAAATATCTTTGCGACGTGATTGTGGAGTGTAGTTTTAACAATTTCTTCTTGTCGAGTATGAATACGTCCGGGACACCGCCATTTGTGATATTGGGAGCACTTCCAAATCACTTTTTCACCACTCTACAATAAAAATTAATTTAAATTTAATGGTAGGCACAAAGTATACCTAGATCTTATTGTCCCCAGTAGATTTATTGCCTTTCAAGACATAGCTATTTTGGTCCCTGGGTTTATTTATTGTCTTTATTGAGGAAATTGAAAATAGTAGGTACCTAGTGTATGATCAGATTCAACTCATTTTAAGTAATAAAATCGATTATTCAACAAGGGATGGGGACCAAATTGATGCTTTCTAGGGGTACCAAAATTTGCATAAATCGAGCGTATACCTGCTGGGGACCAAATTGACTGTGCAATAAAAGCATACCTGAAACAAAAGTAGGTATAACAAAAGTTGTTTACATAGATCTTATTGTTTATTAAAAATGTGTAGTACTTACCTACATGCGATAAAAGTGGTTTGAATTTAATTTAGTATACCTGAAACAAAAGTATGACAAAAGTTGTTTACACATTTTTGCCACTGGATATTGGGAAAGTATTTGGTATCGCAAAATTGCCGTCAGATAAATATTCGGCGATGAACTGACGCGCAATGAATTGTCGCAGCGAAGAATTGTCGTACGATGAATTGTCGGCGATGAATTGTCGCGCGATGAACTGACGCGCGATGAATTGACGGTACACCGTGCGTGCGGCATCTTAAATAGCAGGTTGTTTAAAAAACTTTAGTTTTGTTGTCACCTTTATCTTAGATTTATCAAAATCTGTTTTTATAACAATCTCCAAGTTGCACCAACTTGCACATGGAAACCTTACAATAATTAATTCCATATCCGTATTCCACTCTGGAAACTTTTCTTATTAAAAAAAAACAGGAGAGTCCAATTCTAGGCTAATGTGCAAACTTCCCGCCGCAAAAAAATCTTATAGTTTTAAAATTATGACATTACCATTACAGCGGCAGGACAATTGTTGTTTCCTCATTTGCATTATGCATTGCCGGGACCCCGGGGCGCGTTGGCAACTTGCTCGCCACACGTTTTCCATTCCATCTGGACCATCTGGTCGCAGACGTTATCCCGTAATGCGCTTGTTGGGGCGGAGGGCAACGGTCAATTACGCTAGAACGTTGCGTCGGATGAGAAGGAACATTATGTTGGATATTTTCCTAGATGTTATTGAAGGAAATGACGTTCTCGCTTAGAGCAAGTAAACTGTCTTTATTTTATTATTAAAGTAACAATAACAGCCCAAGGCCGGTCCTTGCAAAAGTTTGTTTTTCTTTAAATTTTTTATGGTATGGATAAAAAAGCACGCTGTTTGTACCAAAGGTAGGAAGCGCGAGGCCCTCCTATTGAGATCACGCCTCCGGTACAAAAGTAGGACCCAAAATAAATCAACAGCAGATTTTGTGTGTATATTTTCGAAATAAATATGTGAAACTGTACACCTGTACAGGGTTAAGTTTTGTATTTTTCGATCTAGGAAAAAAATTGTAAATACTACAGTTGTAGGAAATTCTTATAACAGTCACTGAATTAGTTAATTAATAGGAGCAAGAACTACTGTCAAATATACTAAACAATTGTAATTATTATTTCACTAAATATGAAAACGTTTGGAACAAATATATGACATATAGGTACAGTGTCCTACAAATTTATGATTTATTTTGAAATGTAACTTTGAAGTTACCTTTTTTGTTTACTTGGAACATTTGTCTCTTTTTAGTATTTTTACATAAATGTGGCACATTTGTACGCTCTATTTAAAAGATTTACTTTTTTGTCATTTTGTATATTTATGACGTTTTTGATGAAAAGTTGTTTATGTACCGTCAAGTATTTAGGATATAAATTTATTTAGGTACATTAAATTTCCCAGTATACTAACAAAAATTCAGGATATTTTCGGGGCAATTTACCTTTCACATTAATTTTAGTATTTTAGCCGATATTTAGTAGGAAAAAATTTAATGTAAATACCTATATTTATATTCTAAACATAATTATTGTAAAGGGTTAATATCATTTCCTTTTGAAAAAGACATATTCTTATCGATAGCTAGTGATATAAACTAGTTTTTAAGAAGTTGCAAGTTACATAGATAATAAATAATAAAAAATTGCAAAAAAAGTAAGTCTTTTAATATAGAGTTTAAATTTGGTGCACTTGTGTAAAATTTCAAAAAAAAAATTCAAGTATTTTTTTAATTTGAACAAATAAGAAGTTTCTGCTTAAAAAAATTTGGCGATGTCAAGTTTTGGATCAAATATGTATCTTACGCAAGATAAGCTGAGCCGCGCGGTCTGCAGTATGAAATGAGACTGGGCCGTGGTCGCGGCCACAGAAAAACATCACTTAAAAAATTTGCATTTTTGCCCTTGTTAATGTGTTTTTCATCTTAAAGAAATTGTAAGCCGTTGTAATGAATATATTATTAATAAATCTGCTGTTTGGAAAATTCACTTCCAACATTATTTTAATTTTGAAAAATATGAAAATTGTAATTTTTTGAGCTCCCAGTATATTTCAACCAAAACTTTACATATTCAAAACGTTTCTTTTTAATAATACATTTCAAATATTTTGTACGTGATTTTTAATTATTAAATTTTTAATTTTAAAATTTTTAATCATGAATAAATACACCTAAACGTTTTAATTTTTAATTTTTGCAAGAATCGATTTTTATTAATAAGTAGTATAATAATACATATTCAATAAAAGACTTACCTATTTTATTTTACACGTCACTACTTGGGGTGTCACTTATGAATAAAAAACATATAGACCACAATGAAAAGGAGATTTATTATTCTGGATTTGAAACACCAAACACCTAGGAGCCAAGGTTTTAAAACATCAATATCGAGAACTCGGCTATTTTCAAACTATAACATGACGACGACGCCGACATGTACGTATGTATCATCACCTAAGCATAATCTGTTTATTTATTCCTTGTAACCCAAACTAAACTCGGCCAACTCGACGAACTGGGACCATGTCGCATGTCGGTTCGATTTTACTAAGACAGGTCGTATACATATAAATGTGCCAGAAGTATTTTCAATATTAAAACACCATTGTTGCAAAATCTTTTATAAAATAAATAAGACATGCAAATGTATGTGTTATAACGAATTTAAGATGAAATAAAATGCCTGTGTGTTATGTCCCTTTAATTTTACAAGTTTACAAGGCATATTTCCATACATTTTCTTCTCGTCTCAAAAGCAGGTAAGAATATTTTGGTATATTTTGGTTCGAAATGAAATCCATGCCTAGTTGTGATGTAAGTAAATATAGACCGCAATAGATTTTTCAGTTTCTTCTCTGTATAGTGGACCATTGGTTCGCTTTAGGGCTTTAAGCAAATCTTTTTATTTTCATTCTTATGTATACGTTACAAAATACTCCTCCAAAAGATACCTATACCTACTAAAATCGAGCAACTCTTACGCCTGGCGTAAACAAGAGCACGTGCGTTGAGATATTCGCCAGGGCCGTACGGAGGCAGGACCATTATTTAATTTTAGTTTTACAATTGCTTACATCAAAATATTTCGGAAAAGACTTATTGGCTTAATTAAAATGGTTCCAAACATCGATAAAATTATTTGTGGCAGTGTCTAAATAGCTGAAAACAACAAGATAAAACCGCATAAATACACTTTTGCGATCGAGTACGTCCCTGTTGCCGAGTCGGGTGAAATTTTATAGCCTATACCGACCAATCGCGGAACGTCATTGAACACGTGGTTTTATTTACGCCAGGCGTACGGATTGCTCGATTTTAGTATAATACCTACCTAGTATTCTCGCTTCTTCGACTGATTGGACATATCATCCAGTAGTTCCAAAATAATGTTTATTCTACTGTATGGAAATTTCATGTTATTACAAACAAATCTACCTATTAAAACTCTGTTGATAATGCAAAACTGCGAAATATTGACCGCAAAGACAATTCCTTACCCTATAAAGAACGTAAATCGTAATAATAAAGCTGGATATTTAAAATATGGAACGTTCTATCTAAACATCAGAAACTTACATACCAATAAACACACAATACCCCCCCTATAACCTATAATGAGAAGCCATTTTTTCGTACACTAGCTCCACTCCAGTTCGCAAACAACACTGACATTGTGACGCCATGCTCGGGTCTCTAATTTAGTGTTGGTCCAGGTATCAGGAAAAAAAATAATACAAATAATAATAATTCTCACCCTCACAATACTCCAAACCAGGAGTACCCTCAAGCAACCACATGCTTGTGCGGGGGAGGGGAACAATTACTATTATTTTGTCTTCGTTGCCATTTGCGGCTAGGGCCAACTTTGTTCCCGATAGAACTAGGATAGCATTCGCTCAAGTACTACGGAAAACCCTAGAAAACCGTAGTAATCCCAGTGAGTGTAGGACCACGGGCGTAGCCAGGATTTAGTTTTGGGGGGGGGTTTAGTTTGAGAAGTAAATAAAACAACAAAAATATACTTACATGAAATTTAATATCTATATATTCATCCGAAAAACTACGACATATTTATAAAGTTCTTAACTTTAAATGAAATGGATAAATTAATTTCGTTCCTCTGCGCTAAATCTAAAACCATTAAAGAAGAAATCTTCGGCTTTTTCTTTTAAATATATCCACTACTTCATCTGCATGAATTTCTTTTCCATAGTGAATGTTCATTAGAGCCAAACCATTAAGTCAGTTTTCACTTGTAGTGTTTCGTAAATAGTTTTTCAGTCTCCTTAGGCTCGAGAAAGACCTTTCTGGGGTAGCAGTGGATACAGGAATGGTAGCCAAGATTTGTAGTAATGTGTAAATATTAGGATAAAGGTTTTTATCGCACATATCTAGGCATTCCAAACTAGATTTCGGGGTAGGCAGTCTTCTTATCAGCATGCAAGGTAGCTGAAGCTTTGATAGCTAAATCCAAATTTGTTTCTTTATTAGAAACCCCTTGACCTTGACTACACCACTTTTTCCAGTAGTCCATACCTTTAAGTTTATCACCCTTTCTTTTTTTCCCCTCCATTTTTCGACAGTAATAATGATTCACGTATCTATCCTTAACCAGGTCATCGAATAACAGCGCACTAAAATTACTCACTTACACGGTACACTTCATTCTCTTCACTATTCGTTCACCACTTTTCACTTTTATTCGCTTCGAGTTTGCATGGAACAATACTGCCGTAAGCGCGGTCACGCGCCGCGGCGCCGCTTATATAGCAGCCCAGTAGCCGTCCAGAGACTTCCACGAACTTCCACAAAGTTCCGCTCATTTCGACCGAGGGGCGTGGCGAATAATCGAGAAACAACGCAAAGTGCCCCTACAATACAAAATAGTTCGGCTGCAACTGCGTCTGCCTCTCGTCAAAAGATGGCGCTAGGCGCTACTATTACTACATATATTCAAACGTAATAATAATTTAACTCTTCACTCCTCGTATTTTTTCGGTATAATATTAGGTAATATTTTGCTTATTTCGGGGGGGGGGTTTGAACCCCCGAAACCCCCCCCCCTTGGCTACGCCCGTGTGTAGGACCATGAGTAAATCACACGGATAAAGCTATTTAGGAGCAATACCGTGAACCCACATTTGCCCAGCGCTCTTGGCCATAGCGGTGTTTTTCTTTAAAGACATATGCATGCGCCTGCCTCGAACCAAGGTCGATCGAAGGCAGAAAAACATGCAGTCTAAAAAGTCAGGGCCGGTACGAGCGACGCCACCACGTATTTACAATTTTGTATAAGATAGAAAAAGTAGAAAACTCAAGGGGTGCCCAATCTTTCGTGAATTATCCCCGTACAAGATCGCATCAAGTCCGGGATGGCGGTGGCAGGGGGTGCACCCCGTATGGATTATATTTTATCCGCACCGCCGCCGCCGGCATCCATCCGCCTCCCCCGCCATACCCTCGATCATAATCCGGACGGCGGGCCCACACCCGGATCGGCTCCGGGACGGGCCTTTGTGACGGCTCCGGGAGCGGAAGTATGTCCGCGCGCACGTAAGATGCAAATGCGCGAAGACAATGGCCGGCCGCCGCTTCCGGTGTTTGCCTCCGGCCGCGGCCGTAATCGAATCAAGGACTTTGCCATAACACTCGCGTCGGGCCGCGGCTCCGGATCCGGCCGTAAGCCGGAGGGGCGCGGACGCCGGTCGATCGGACTAGGCGTCGAATGGGAGCGGGAGTAGTCCTTCGATGATTTTAGTTTTAGGCAGGGACTCTTTAAAATAAGGGGACCCGGCATGTCACAGTCTATCACATAATCACATAGGAAAAGTGAAGCCTTGAGAGGAAGTTTGTTTTCTGTTGACTCCAAGGAGACCACAAGGGGACTGATACAAGGTTATGTTATATGTCAGTGTCCAACTGCCATCAGGTTTTATGTGACATGCCAGTGCCATATATTCTAAAGGAGGCAAAATATTTCCCATCATAATTCACAATTTTTAACTTTTCTTACTTCCAGATACTCAGATGTGTCAATTAAAGGTAAAGCGGCCGCCTGTAGTAGTCCCAATAATAATTGCAACCAGATTTTTCCTGTATCACCTTTAGTAATCCTACAATTCCCATTACGTGGGCATTATGTATAAGTAGGTAGTTCAAAACAAAAATCATATTTCGTAAATTTTAAATTATTAAGCAGGTAGCTTCAGTCAGGTCTTTTTTTAAAGAGTTTTTTATCCACTACTACAAGTTTATTTTAAGTTTGTGAGTTACCTTGGGAGAGAAATAAAATTACAATTTTTTTTAATGAACACCGAGAAAAACTACCATGATTAGAAGTACTAGACCTAATCTTATTAGTCCATCCCGAAATCTATGAAAGTTCTTTGGGTAGATACATTCAAAAAGGGAAGAAAGTTCAAGTATACATATTACAAATGGATTGAGGAACCTGGTAACAAGGTGCAATAGCGACAAATTCTTAAATAAGCAAAATCGGCACTATATATACTGACTTACCATACTTATTACTTAAATTCGTGGAAATAATTGCTGGAAATCAATTTCAACTAACAATCAAAGTACCTGTTATATTCATAGATTCTCCAATAAAATGGCATACTTGGCATCACTGAGGCCATTAGAATGAGGAAAGAATAGACCTTATGGGTAGTAAATAGAGCGTGCGAGAGATGAAAGAAACATACCTATATTTTTGCATTCAATTCAATTATATAGGTTGTAATTTTGATTAGTACATAAATTTTCACTGGCGGTAGGTTAAGACCCCAAAAACACTCCTATGAAAGTATTTTTTTAATTTGTAGAAAATAAAAAGTTATGGGTTCAAACTTTGGGCAGTGAAAATATTCGCGGGTTTTGTACGTTTAGTGAGTTTTACCGTTATGTGTGTTGTTCTTGTTCGTGTTATTAGTAGATAGTAATTCATTGTGCAAATGGGCTCGTTACTGACCTGGACTTATGACCCGGTTGCATTTTTTGCTGCATTTATGCCAACTTAGGATGACGAAATTACCAATTGACAGTCCCAGGATTTCTTAAAATAATTCGACTATACAACAGTGTTGCAATACCGTCAGATAATTTATAACGGAAATATTGTCATTTCCATTACAACATAATAGCAATCATTGAAAATAAAAATATTAACTTCTAAATTCAAACGATTTAATTTCGGCGTATACAATACAAATATTTTCCACAAGTTTTTAATACATAGGTTCAAGTTTCACATTTTATAAACTTTTCGTTTAATTCAGGTATGTTTCGCCGTCCCCAACCCAGACCGCTTTCCTTATCGAAGTTTTTCTACCCTTTTTATTCTATGTCTAGGGCCTCGTTTATGTTTATTTCTCACAGTTGCTCTAGCTTTGACATGCAAATAATCCTTGGTCAAAATTCTCGATAGCTGTGTTCAAATATTGTTCGGAACTGATCCAGTTTGTCCGGTACAATGCATTATTTCTATTATTTTCCTAAATTTTCCCTTAAATTTATTAATCAAGCTTCACTTTTGTCTCAAGAACTCATTAACCATTTTTCTATTCGGTTTATGCTGTAATTTAATATTTTATATCACTTGAACTTGATGCTACTCTGTAGTGCAGAACTAAAAATATCGATTTTTCTGTCCGAACTACAGGTGATATAGGTACTTTTGTTATTATTTTTGCATATTTTTCTTGTTTGCATTATTCTCTTTTGTTAAAGGTATTTATGCCGAATTTTTCCATTGTTTAAACTCCAATTTAAACTCAATTGAACACTCGTTCAATCACTCTTAAATATATACCTGTTTATTGGTTGCTTACCATATTTGATTACCAAAATTCATTGTTGGGCTTATTTGCACCATTGTATCCTTAAACAGACAACATTATATGTAAATATTTTTGTTTATCGAACTATGAAAGCTTAACTATTACTTGCTTTTGTTTATCGAGCTAGGAAAGCTTATCTATTTTTATTTATTGAGCTACGAATGCCTCAGTTTAATATAAATATACGTTTAAATATTGTACAGCAAAGTTATATAATGATGATATTATGAGATTTTGTCGGCTAATGTTTGCCAGCATTTATTTTGTTGCTTTTGAAGTTTATCGCTACTTATAAATTTTGCCTTTATCTTACCTTATTACCTTATCATTATTATTGCTATTTTTGTACATATTTTGGTTATTTTGTAAACATTTACTTTTATAAACAAATTCAGTCTTTGTTGACATTTAAAGGTTTTCTTATTTAATGAGTAAAAATAGACTTATATAGATACCTATCATTTTGTTGATAAGATTTGAAAGTGAATATTAAATTTTCTTGCTAATTTTTCACTTGTCTTGTTTATAAATAACAAGTATGTAAATATTAAGATTTGAAAGTGAATATTAAATTTTCTTGCTAATTTTTCACTTGTCTTGTTTATAAATAACAAGTATGTAAATATATCTAGTTGGGTTTAAGAAAATCTATCTTTTATTTTGGGTAGAATCTCATTTCTGAAAATAACTTTGATTTTCATTTTTTGTACATTTTGAATTTTTATCTTATTACAAATTAGCACATATAGCCGGGAGATAGTGACAGATTTTTGGACGTGATTTTACTCAGTATGCCTTTCAAGGGGATTATGTGGCACATATTCTCACAATAATAAGGTATGAATCAGAGAGTCATCCGGGGTTCTTCATGTGAAAAACTGAGTTTTCAATTATTCGAAAAATATGCGTTTTGATATGATTTTAGACACGCTGCCATGTGTTTTATAATGAAGTTCAAAATAGAAAATCCCTCGGAAAAACATAGGCATACCGTTAGGGTGGGTCCAAAGGGCTATTATTGCCACGTAATCTTGTATTTTAATAATTAATTTTTCCACGTTTCTGAACAGGCTGCCAATGAGAAGTATGCAAGTTCTTGTTATGAAAATGCTGAAAAAAGGATGGCATACCTTTCGCGCATGTCCAAGTACACTTTACATCGAATAACTCTTTTAAATGATTAAATAACATTCAAAGAACCCAGGATGACTCTCTGATTCATACCTTATTATTGTGAGAATATGTGCCACATAATGCCCCTTGAAAGGTATACTGAGTAAAATCACGTCCAACCACTATCTCCCGGTCTAATAAAATAGTGCGAACTCAAGTGTGATACAATTTTGGAATTTATCTTTTTTTCTTCTCTTACCCTTTAATTACCTGAACCACCCCTTTTATGCTACTCCAACAAATCCCGAGCAGTCCGGCTATATAACGTCACAAATCAAGGTTAATGCATCAAAATTTAATTAAGCCACTTACATCTGATTTTTTAAAATAAATTAATTAAAATCTAATCCTTTTTATTTGTATTACAAATTCCTGGAAAATCTGTAAAAATTTTCAAATTCCTTATCTGGGCTCATCAACTTTTCATTTACCGATTTTCCGATAAACGTCGCACCACCCTGTATATTTGCAATGAATCCAACCCTGCGCGTTCTCAATATTTGATGAAAGCCGTTGGTAAGCCATCGCATAAACACGAAGAGGACCTGTCCGAAAAACGTCAGGTACGTGAAAGGCCCGTTTTTCGGATATTATCCCAAGGAAATAAGTTATTCAGTCGAGGAATTGTGGGTCCGAAGGAAATTATTTATAGCCGAACGGAGGGGTTTTTACAGTATTAGCGAATGAAGGAAGAGGGACAATATGGTTGTCAGATCTGACAGAAAGGTCGTCGTTGTTAAGAATTTCTTGAAATCATAAACGTGACGAGTTTTCAATGGCAGAGGAAAAAATCAATTGTATATACAGGTTGTTCCAAACTTCATATACAGCGTGTCCACCTCTGATGTCCGAAAGTTTTTTATTCGTGGGTTTACGACAAAAAGTCACTCTTTATAAAAACTCCTGCTTGTTCCAAAACGCCCAAAACTATTAAAATATTTTTGATTTTTTATACAGGGTGTTCAGCATTTTGAAAAATTTTGAAACATTTTGTTAGTCGCCAAGAGTAAAGTAGGTACCTACCGTTGTTTTTGACAATATCGAAAAATATTATCAAGGGTGTCATTTAGAATCCAAAGGAGTTACAAATTTGAGGTTCCAGCAATTTATGTTGATTTTTTTAACAAGGCGGGCAGGTAATTTGTTTGTGCTTCTTTATTTGATATTTGCAGAATTTATAAATAATCAATTTTTTCAATGCTATTACGTCAATTACTAACAATATGGAAAATTTACTTAAACAAGGAATAATGTTATTAAAATTTACAAAAATAAATTTCGCTAAAATTTATTGCCTCCAACTTCTGCACAAATTTCAACTCTTCTAATAAATTCTCTATACACATTTTGTATTTCGTGTAGAGGAATATTTGCAAAAATGGTAAACATTATTTGGTTGTCATAGCCACAGCCACCCGTGATTTTAAACTGCTCTATTATACACGCACGAATCAGGTGCCTTGTTAAAAAAATCAACATAAATTGGTGAAACCTCAAATTTGTAACCCCCCGTGGATTCTAAATGACGATCCTTTACTCTTGGTGACTAACAATTTTTTCTAAATTTTTCAAAATACTGAACACCCTGTATAAAAAATCAAAAATATTTTAACAGTTTTAGGCGTATTGGAACAAGCAGGAGTTTTTATAAAAAATGACTTTTTGTCGTAAACTTACGAATAAAAAACTTTTCCCTCTTCCGGACATCAGAGCGGGACAAGCTGTATATGTGACCTAAAATGGGTGTCGACATCTAGAACAACTAAGCATTAGTTGATGATTTCCTTTTACCAGATAATATAGCTCACAAAAATACCTTAGCATTTTTTCATTTACCACTTTTTAGAAATATCAAAACTATAATAGAGGAACAGGGTGTTAAAGTTTCAAATTATAAACTAAAAGTTACATTAAATTTAATATAATTTTTGTTAAGTATTTTAATTTTTATTATATGAAACACTCTGTACCTCCGTTAGTTTTGATATTTCGGAAAAGTGGTAAAGGGAAAAATTGCATAATTTTGTGAACTTTATTTAGTGGTAAAAGGAAAGCATCAACTTAAAAATCATCCTGCATAAAGTTTTCTTCATAAAAGCCCCTCAGTTTTTATTTTATGCCGATCCCCACAAGCAACAATCCAATCGCATTGTTACAAGTATTGCAAATTAAAATGCAATGTTCATATTTTTTTTGGTAGGTCAAAAATGTGGAAGTTTTAATAATTATTTTTATCTTATGTTTATTTATCGCAGATGGTATTATTTATGTTAATGTTATATTAAGTAGCAAATAGGAATTTTGTTGTTGCAAAATGCTTAGATATTATATACTTAGATATATACAGGGTGTATCTTTGATAGGTACAGAAATTTTAACCACGTAATCGGGGACGTTCATAAAACCGAAAAATGAAAAAAAAATTTTTTTTAATCGATGTTTAGAAAATGGGGCAAATCAATCTTTATCCGTGCTCAATGCACGCCGCTGGATCGTCACTAGAAGCGCTTAGAGGGGAGGTCTAACCTCTCCCTAGGAGATGGAGGGGAATAACGTTAGATTAGGAAGGGGAATACCGCGACGTTGCCGCATGTCAGAGTGGAATAAATCTGCTTGCAGAATTAGGTACCTAGGTACCTTTGAAAATTACTGCTGGTAGGTATCCACGTTTTTTTATGATGTCGGTTGCTGTGACGAACTGTTTATTGCTTTCTTCACAGGCGCACACAATAATTTAACAAACACGTCAGTTTTTATCACTTTACTGTTATTTTAAGTCCCTAGGCAGCAGAAATGTATCCGAGCGCCGCTCGGAGAAGTCATTGCTAGAAAACTCATTGCTGATTTCACACTCATAATTTTTTGACAAGTCTTTTGTGGAGTAGGTATCTACCTACCTACCTATTTTACAACTGATTTTCAGACCGCAATTTTTTTATACTAATAATTAGCCATCTCTTGGGACACCTTGGGATAATAAATTTCTGATCGGCAATCAACTGAATAAAGTATTTGTTTTAAAATACAAATTATCTGTAAAAATTGCAAATTTCCACAACCACCCATAGGGTAGAGCGTAGAGCAGCGGCGCGTTACTTTTTTTTAGCGAGTGTTCGCCTGTAGCCCTATCATCTCGAAAAAAGTGGGGGAAGACTGTAATTTGACGTGAATTTAACGCGCGGTTCGATTTGTTCATAGTTTTTAATATTTTTCAACCCTTGCCCGATAGTGCGCCACCTTTAAACCCCCTCAGGGTTGTGGTCCTATGTATTATCTACTTTTAAAAAATTATTCGTTTCCGAAAAAAGTGGGGGAAGACTGTCATTTGATGTGAATTTAACGCGCGGCCCCGATTTGTTCATCGTTTTTAATATTTTTCTACCCTTGCCTGATGGTGCGCCACTTTTAAACCCCCTCAGGGTTGTTGTCCTGTCTATTGTCTACTTTTAATAGTATATTACACACCGAGGTGTCTCGAGATAAAGTAAACTTTCCACCCGGGCGGGAGGGCGGGAAGTAAAAGTCAAAAAATTTACACTTTCAAACTTCTAAAAAGTCAGAAATGTCGATATTACATACATGGTTGTAAATAAAAAATTATTCGGTTCCGAAAATAGTTGGGGAAGACTGTCAAATTGGCGTGCTTATCATTTCCGCATTTTTTAACCCTTTGCCGTTTCGGAACTCTCTCAAGTTAATTCCTTACCATTCCTCTTACTTTTCGTAAAAACTTGGTGGCGAAATGTCGCGTAATGTCCCCAAAAACCGAAAAACAGCGACTCCTCCTGGTGAATTTAAGCTTCTGCGTGCCCTTGACTACTGCCCGACATTCCTTCGCCGAGATTCGCCAGGCGCGGGCATATGACGTTGGCGTCGGGCGCTGGCGTCCGACGCCAACTTCAACAAAAACGACGCCGCGCCGAATCGCGCAATAATTACAATTACGAATGAATTCACTGGCACTGATTCACTCGATTTTGCTCCATTTCCACGCCGCCCGGCCCGGCCGACCTACTAAATTACAGCTGGGCGAGGAGCGCAAGCGCGGGGCGCCACTTGACATCGACACTACAGGTGATCCCCACTACTCATAACTAGTGCGCGATATTAGCCAATCGCGGCTCGCGGCCCCTACTTCTCTCGGGGCGGCGCTACTATGTTGCCAAGTGTGCTGAAAATTTACCTGATTTAGTAATTTAATTCCGTATAAATTTAATTGTGTAGTGGATTTTTACATGGATTTACCCGTTTTTGTGCGTAATAATTATACGAGATAGTAAATTAACTTATAACGAATGAAACCCCGTATAAATCCGCGAAAATCAAAAATCGGATTTAAGGGACTTTAAGTCAGTTTGGGGACATGTCGGCATAAACGGCAACACCGAATAGTGGTATTGAATGGTATGGGGGAAAGCTTGTGCGCACGTACGCCGTCTCCGTCACCGTACCGCCGCGCCGTAGCCGACGCGCTAGTCGAAGATCGTCCGTCCGATTTTGGGATTTAACAGCTGATTGATATCGATCCGCGTCCGCCTGTAATTTTTGGGAGCGCCAGCTTCAACAAGCAATTTATTATTATACAGAATGCCTTACGTGTGGCTATTCTGTGGTATAACAATTCTGTTTCCAAAACGTGGACGCGTATGCAAACGTCGCGTCTCGCTAACCGATATTGTTCCGTTACTTTGCTTTGTTTTACGAACTGTCGTCGGAACTGAACCTGCTTCTGTACATTTTTCCAGATCCGTTCGCCATTTTTTTGGACCAGCAGTGATGTCCAAACCTGTTGCAATTGCCGCTACGAATTTGCAGTGAAATAACAAGTGATTTTTTCATATTTCCGTTAAGAAATGCAGTGTTAAACGTTCGCGGCCTTCGTATGAAAACAGTGCTAGATAGGTTCCTACTAGGTACCCCAATTACGCGCGAGGATAAAAGAAGCAGCTTCAAGGGTTCGCGAAAATTCGGGTTTTATTAGACGCATACGGTATGGATCTAATTGTACAATCCACCTAGTCGAGTCCCCGTTGGAATAAATCAGCTGAGGGAAACCGAGACGTCCCTAATATTTGGCATCGCGCCGCTTTAAGTGTGCAGTGAAAAAAAAACAAGTGTTTTGTTCGTATTTCCGTAAAGTTAAGTTAGGTAGGTACTTAGTGCTTTATGTGATTTTGTGAAGATTTTTGGATAGTATCTAAACACAAGAAAATAGTAAAAATAATCGATGCATCTCAAAGGTAGGCTTTTTCATGTTATTCGTCGAGCTATTCGCTAAAAGAACCTTTAAGGAGTTGTCCAAAAATTATTTATTTATTTATTTAATCTCCACATACACCAAATGATACATGGTTGCGTCAATATTCTTCAAATACTGCGAAAAAGCCTCGGAAAAAGCGATTCGACTGGCAACCAGTTACCTAGTGCTTCTTGTGATTTTCGAGAGGATTTTTGGATAACATAAGAAAGGAGTACGACACCCGCAAGGAAAATCATCCAGGCATCCGAAAGGTAGTTTTTTTGCATGCTATTCGCTAAAAGAACCATTAAAGATTTGTTCAAAAACTAGTTGAAAGACTATTCCTGAAATACTGTGAAAGAGCTATACGTCTGACAACGCTGCACGGCGGAATTGGGGGGGATCCGCCGGAACCGGCCTCAGTTCCAGCTGGTCCCGGCAAGGTCAAGGACCCATGGCCGTAGCGTCGGAAAAAGGGGTTTTAATAGCGTTTTAAAAAAAATTATTTCTGACGTTAATATGCACTTTAGAAAAATTTTAATTGCATAGGCGTAACAAGTGCATTTTTCCCGACCTGCCCTTAAAATTTCTGTACTTATCAAAGTTACACCCTGTATATATATAGTTGTAAAGATGTTAATGTTAAAGATGTTAATGTTTGAATTTTGCATTGGACAGGGCAAAAGTACAAAATTTTTAAATTTAGTTTTGACAAAAATCTAGTTCAATATGACACTTTACATTATATTAGGAACTCACTTAATTAGTGACTGAAGAAGCAGTTAAACAACTGCGAAAGCTTTCACCAATAAAAAGAGTCTTCACACTTAAAAATTGGCTTATTTCCCACTAAATTTGGTTCTTGTTGTTTAACTAGTCAAGCCACGACTACCCCTCCTCTTATATCTATATATATATATATATATAACAAAAAGAAAAAACTAGTAACCGCATACACGTGTTTCATGCTATTTGGCAATCATCAGTACGGTGTAACATTAACCAAATCAAAAGATAGGCATGATTTGGGAAGCAACAAATGAAGTCCAGGCAGGAGCCAACAGCACATTTGCAGCTTCAGTCAGCACATCCCCTATTTTGGGGCTTGTACTAACATCGCCACGGAGGCTGCTAAAGCGACCTGCGTGGAAATCTTCATAACCCAAGATACAATGACAATAAGGATGTAAGATTAGCGAGTGTAAATGTAACAATTACAAGAAAAGGTGATAATGGGCAAACACTCAAAGTTAACAAAAAGAAAAAACTAGTAACCGCATACATATCATTATCATTATCACCTTTTCTTGTAATTGTTACATTTACACTCGCTAATCTTACATCCTTATATATATATATATATATATATATATATATAATATATATATATGACTGAAGCTGCAAATGTGCTGTTGGCTCCTGCCTGGACTTCATTTGTTGCTTCCCAAATCATGCCTATCTTTTGATTTGGTTAATGTTGCACCGTACTGATGATTGCCAAATAGCATGAAACACGTGTATGCGGTTACTAGTTTTTTCTTTTTGTTAACTTTGAGTGTTTGCCCATTATCACCTTTTCTTGTAATTATATATATATATATATATTTAATTTGAACGAACAAAATTTAATAGAAGAGAACTACAAAGTTCTCGACTTAGATATATGTGCAGCTCTAACAAAATAAATTGACCATCCGCCTTACCACATTACATCGTGTGTTTGTTCTCCGCGTTTATTTACTTTGCTCTGCACTCCGGCGTATTTTTATTCGAAAAGAAGATCCGCCTGCAGCCGTCAGTGTGTCTCTATTTGATTGGCCGCTTTCTGGGAGGCGATCGGGTTAGCTAGAAAACGCTTTTTTGCGAGACCCACCGAATCAATTGCCAGGAAACCTTTCGTGACTGCGGAATCCCCCTCTGCTTCATCCAATATTAATTTGTCCGCGAAGATTTGGGTGGGGAATGAGAGATTTTGCTTGGGGGTGTTAGAGAATAAATGGAAGATAGAAACAGCGAATCAGGTGCCGCTATTAAATGGCTATGGCGCTATCATCCGCAGTTCTACGACACCTATTGGGGGAACACGGAAAATGTAGTCCATTTTTTTGCGTTAGTTAAGATTTTACTTTAGTAATAATAATATGAACAGAATGGGGGTTATAAACTTTTCTGTTATTAATAAAATGTTCGAAAAATTGTAAAATAAATTGCTAGACTAAAATAAATGTTTTGAACACGTTAGTGTATTTACACTAGCCGGCCCGTTTCTTTGATAAAATCACCGTGACACCTGTATACAAAATCTAATTACTAACAGTCATCCAGCTACTTGTAAACAACATTCTTTATAAACTCCCCATCTATTTTTAATCGGACTTTAACGGAAAACGGCTGCTCAATCTCAATATCGAAATCACCTAAGGCGACCGTGTAGCCGATCTCTCGGATTCTAAATGTGTCGCGGTTTGGTTCTAATTTTAATTCGTGATTTTCTTCGGTTCGCAGCCAGATCCGAACCGTTACTCGGTTATTAAACAAATAAACACGCGATTATTCCAAGAGGTTCGGTTTTAGTGCTATAAGAGATTTATTTGTTGCAACTGGAACATCTGGGTTTGGGAATTCGTGCTATTTTTACACAAATTCAGTGGAATAAGTGCAGTTAGGAAAACGTGGAGGTAGTACAGTAGTGTAGTGAATTATTATAAGAAAGTTTGGATTGATGGAAAATTTACGCAGTCCATAAAATAGGCCAGTTTTTTGGTAAGTTCATAACGTGAACTAAATAGTAAACATGTATAGAGGAAATTCACAGATTAAACTCTCTTTTCTTTTATACCCAGTGTTATTTCTATGGCAATTGTAGAATTCTGATACCAACTTCAATAGATCGCTCAAAAAAATGAAAAAGTTGCAGTTCTGATGGGTTTTAAGTATAATGACGTACCTTTCTACCCTGTATAAGCACCACTGGATTTCTAAATGTATATATGAAATTCATAAATTAGCAACCCTACCCATTTTTGTGTAGATTTCCAAGATTAATATTATGGTTTTAATTTAAATCATATGAAATGTAGGATACGTTCGTATTAAAATATATTTCAGTTCTATGCGACGTGTCTCTGCTTGAAAATTTGCTCGGATAAACCGCATAACATAAAGCCAAACGGATAGGCATTTAAATTTATAGCTAAACTCGTTTAATTTTATGAATTTATTAATTTGGTGAAATTCAGAGTTCGTGTGGCGTATAAATATGACCTTATAGGATTTTTAGCATTAAATACGAAATAACTGAGACCAAATTTCGCGGTAGTATAAAAGGGTATTCACGAAAGATATAGCCAGCCCTAAGTTTTGTATTTTTCGATCTAAGAACGTCCATAGAAAAAAATTGTGAATACTAAAGTTCTAGGATATTCTTAACAGTCACTGAATTAATTAATTAATATAAGCAAGAACTACTATCAAATAGTCGAAACTACGTCCATGGTGATCTCTATTTGAATCTACTAAATAAAACTCCATAATAATTATTTCACAGTAGCTTTAATCTGAAAAAAGTTGGAACAGATATATGCCATATATTTATAGTTTTCATTATTATATTATATATTACATAAATATATTATTGAAATCAGGAAGAAACGCGGATCTGAAAAGACGGATAGATTACAGGGTGTTCCATTAAAAAAAAAGTTTGGTTTGTCTCGTTTTTCTCCGATATAAGTGAGCACGTATCACAGAAAAATTTTCTACAACTGTCGTATTTCGAATTTTTTCTAATCTTTCGTGGATACCCTTGTACAAAATTGTGTTGCTATCGACTGGAATTTGGAAGGTGAAAATTATTTTCTTAAAATTAAAGACCTCTTAGTTTCCGTTCGTATTCTATCTCAGCCAGATTTTTCTAAGCCTTTCGTAGTAGAGTGTGATGCCTCAAATACAGGTCTTGCAGGAGTGTTGATACAAAGAATAGATGAGGAAGAACGAGTCATATCATATGCTAGTAGATCTCTTTTTTTAATTGAAAGGTAATGTCTTGCGGTGATCTTTAGTGTAGAAAAGTTTCGTCCATGGATTGATGCTGTACATTTGCTGTACATTTGCTGTACATTTGCTGTACATAATAATTCTCACCCTCACAATACTCCAAACTAGGAGTACCCCAGAAGCAACTAAATGCTTGTGCGAATATATGGACTATTAAGGCCCCTTAGTAAAAATAGAAGATTTATTTGCAGATTACAATATGTTTGCGAGTAAAATATATTGTTCCCATATTAGGTGCACATTGGATTTAAAATAAATTATTTGCAAATTAGTGATTCCATTGATAACCATTTTTTATGATTGCAACATATTTAATCCAGTTTTCTGTTTCAGATTCGAAATTCACAAATCGTCAATAATAATTCGGAGGATCCAATTAGGTAAGTTTAAACTTCAATAGTTGTTATTATAATAGTAATAAATTACTATTAAAACTTTCAAAATCTTGAAATACAAGCGACAGGCCAGAAAAAGTAGGTATGAATTTCAACTTATTTCTCTAGATAAACGTTACTCCCGTTTTTTTCTGGATTAAGATTAATCCTTCATTTTTCTCGGGATTAATATAAGCCCTCTATTTATTTATTTTTATTTTTTAAAATTTTTTATAAAATCTACACGCTCTATAGAAAATATTATCTGCTTCTGCACCTTTTTCTGTCAGTTTTAGTTCTTTACTATTTTCATTTTCCCCCGAACTGCAGACGATCCCGACTGGCGGCGCCGTCGGGCGAGCCACAAAAATACGGGATTAAGTGATTAAATTCCAACAATATTTGCGGCGGTGCTCCATCAGGAAACTGTATCAACATCTCGCAAATAATTGGATTCAGGAGGCGCTCTGCGGGCCGCCAGCCGGGGACACATTTTAAAAGAGCAAAGACCGCGAGCCGGCGGTGGGATTAAGTAAACGTGCCTTTAAATTCCGATTTCGCATTTCCGAGTCAATATTTGGCCGGCAAAAATACGGCCGGATCGCGCAAAGGCCGTTCGACGGGGTCCGGGCGTGGGGGAGAAACTTGCTCCGGCGGATTCCGGGGTGAATTAATTTCGAAGTTTAGCGGAAAAAAGCACGACGAAGAAACTAGGAGAAAAACCGGTTTGAAGGGAACAACAAATAAACGACATTAAATCGAAATGGTGGGTTTTTCGTAGTCAGTTTCGATTTGCATGTCATTTGCGCCCAAACGGTTAGAGCTACGACGTTATACCTTGCGACAATCGACGCAGCGCCTTGATATGTCAGATCTGGCTTTTGGAAAATTCCATGCGTGGGTGGCGTGGGTTTGCAACCCCTTTGGAAGCTGAAAAAAATAAAACTGTCTGAAAACAGAGTTATCCGACGCAGTTTGACACGCGGGAAGCGGAAATCCGGTATAAAATTGAAAGAGTACTTTTTTTAAAACATCTATAACGATAACTTTTTAAATTAACTCAGAATTACTCAATAAACCAGGCCTATCTGACGTGAGTTGGCCCGTAGAACCCGGATCCTCCAAAAATGCAATAATATACAGGGCGTTCTTGTGAAAAAACATAAGCTTGGTTTGTCCAGCTTTTACGGAACACCCTGTGTCAATTTCAGTAAGTTCATGGAAAAGCTCACGAAAAACCTTAAAGCTTTTATCTCTACAATTTTTTCTTTAACTTGAAAAATAAATAAGTTAGGGGGGGGTGTTCCTCTTGGATGGATCACCCTGTACAATACTGCAATCACTGCTTTTAGGGTCTAAAATTGTTAAAATATTCCAAGTCGATGGGTCAAAATTTCAAACAGCCGTTGCATCTAAAATAACACCATCGCTGTGTAGGTCGGTGTCGGTATCATATCTCTAGCTTAATCTGGGGAAGTTTTGGTCCAATAAATTTTCAGCTAAAAGAAAGTAATTCTTGAGTTTTAATATCTATACCTAGTTCACAGGTTTATCAAAAAACCGGTGCTTTACATGGCTTCTGAAACGTGAACTAAACAATTATAAAAAGTTACTACAGTGACTCCTGCAAAAAACGTTCAGGTGGAATTTAAAGAAACTCGACGAAATCCTGGACGATGCGCCTCTGGTGCTGTGAAATATTCATGTTCGTGTCTGATACCACGGCGGGGGGATGTACCAGCGGTTATGTCGGTAAACGCATGGTAATGGTTGGGACGATGTCGTGCCAACGATGCCTGCCCAGGCCGGAATCCAACATCTTATGAGGTGCATCCATCGGGCTTACGAAAAGATTACTACTTAATAGCACTTTACGATACGTGTTGTTTAAATACATTACCTATACTTATACTGGCTAGCTAACAACCTAACAAAGTTTCAAAGGAAGCAAAAATACAACAAATATATTTTCTCGAAAAATATTTACTTGCATGCAACATTAAGTACCTAGGTAATATACAGGGTGGGTTTTTTTCGATGCCCACTATGGGGATCTCGGAAACTAGCAGAGCTAGAACAAAGGTTAAATGGGGAAAGAATTGCAGTTTTGAATGCTCAATCTAATGCCCCTTTTGGATTTTTAAAAAAGTTCATGGCTCGTTAGATATTTTGAAAAGAGTGATTTTTTGCTATTTCATCATATCTCTGTAGCTCCGTTATTTCTGATTATACAGAAAAACTGTAGAGACAAAAATTGTATATAATTTTGGGCTTAATAATATAATCTTATCCATTTTTTATGTTGTTTGTTATTTTTGAGATATGACATAAACTTGTGTTTTTTTTTTAATGTAAATCATAGTTGGCTGTGGCCTTATCAAATCGGCCATTTTTTTATCTTTCCAAAGATATAATACTCGGCATAGTTATTATAAAAAAATAAAAGAGCTATGGCTAATTTTCTGTTTTTTTTTTTAATTTTCACATAGTCAGCCATGGAACATTTTCATAATTACGTTCTCTTTTATAATTAGACATACTTCAAACTTTGTAATTTTTTGTTAAAAATAAAACAAAAATTAAAAAACTCAAACTCAAATTATTATTATTTTAAAGGTCACCTTTTAAAATAAAAAAGGTGTTCAACCAATCCACCATTATTATTTATGCAGATATTGCATCTTTTTAAAACTGAATTTGTCGCCTTTCTTAGAGAGCGCCTGTCAATACTGGCAATTGCTTCTAAAACAGCTGCTTTTAATTCGGCAATTGTCTCATACCTACTCTATTTTATACTGTTCCCCACAAAAAGAAATCCAAAACAGACAAATCGGAGGATCGGGGCTGCCAGGAAATAGGTATATTTCTCCCTATCCAACTATTTGGATAGAGCTGCTCTAGGTAATTTCTTACGGGCAAATGATTATGTGGTAGAGCTCTATCATGATATTTTTTGTTTTATTTTGTTACATTTTGTTACCAGCTAAAAATAAAATATTTGAAAGTTTGAAGTATGTCTTATTATAAAATAGAACATAATTATTATGAAAATATTCCATGACTGACTGTGAAAATTTAAAAAAATTAGAAAATTAGCCATAGCTCTTTTATTTTTTATAATAACTATGTATTATATCTTTGGAAAGCTCAAAAAAATGGCTGATTTGATAAGGCCACAGCCAACTACGATTTACATTTAAAAAAACACAACTTTATGTCTCAAAAATCACAAACCACAAACAAAATTGGATCAGATTATATTATTAAGTCTAAAATTATCTACAATTTTTGTCTTTACAGTTTTTCTGTATAATCAGAAATAACGGAGCTACAGAGATCTGATAAAATAGCAAAAAGTCACTCTTTTCAAAATATCTAGTGAGCCATGAACTTTTTAAAAAATCCAAAAGGGGCATTAGATTGAGCATTCAAAACTGCAATTCTTTCCCCATTTTACCGTTGTTCTAGCTCTGCTAGTTTCCGAGATCCCCCTAGTGGGCATCGAAAAAAACTCACCCTGTATAATATTCTGTGTTATTTTATGCAACCTTCCAACTAAGCCACATATGCCGCACAAAAATGAGCTGCCAACGGGCGCCGCGCTCTTCGTTCTACGCGCCAGCGCAAAGCCAATTTTCCGCCCGGAAAAAATCCGGTCCCCGCTGCGCGGCAAATATCCTTCCGGGGTCCTCATAACAGAATTACCGGCGTCCGCTTAAATAAAACAGGAGGGCGACGGAGGGGGCGGCGAAAAACAAAAGAGGGAGCCGCGTGTGTGCCGAAAGCAAATCGCGGCGGCACGCGGGCTCGGGCGAGCGCAGCCGCCCGCTTCTACTACGGTCGCGGTAGGCGAGCGGCCTGCTATGATCTGTCGGGTGGACTGTTTGGCGCGTTTGATACGAATTCAAATAAAGAAAACTGTAAATTGAAATTGACATCTTTATTATTTGTTAAATATTTGCGATGATATCTTGTATGTGACTGACGATTTGTAAGATTCTAGTAATATTTTCTTGAACAATGACAATGTATCAGAGCAGCTATACAAGAAGATTAAATCGGAGAATTATTAACCAGTCGAAAAGAGGTGTTCAAGTAACATAAGTTTGATAATAATTATTGTATCTAGGAAAATAAAGAAAAATAGGAAGTGTGAATACTATGTTCCAATGTCACTCTGTGGAATTAGATATTTGCAAACATCAGGTGCTTTTTTTCTTTAAATACTTTTCAGCCATAACTTTTAATTAAACTGAGCAATATCTGTTATATTTGACACAATGTAGTCAGTAGAAAGAGGTCTCAGATAAATTTTTGGAACAAAGATACGTTTATCGTTAATAAAATGTAAAGTGGTTTTTAAGTCGAGCGCAGCAACTTTTATCTAAAGAAATTTTTTATATATACATAGTGTTAAAAAAAGTAGGTCAATCCGCATTGAGCACAGATTCTTTGGGCGAGACTTTTAATATGCCATTTGTCATTTAGACTCCTCTACCTCAAAACAGAGGGTGCAGAAGTTGGTTTAAAAAAAGACGAACTTTATTAATAACTCCAGTGTTTTTTAAACTAAACCCTTAATAAAAATTTTACAAAAGTGAAAAACTTATGGAAAACTATATACAGTGTCCCGCAGAAAGTATGCACCATAGGGATTTTCTAATTTTACATTTGTCAGAAAATTTTATTATTGATAAAAGATTTAGAGAGGATTTATCATTTATAAAGGTGAGTGACATAAAAATTTATTTGCTTGAACAGTAGTAGTTATGGCTACTGGCAAACCCTCATTTTGGGATACCTTTTTCCACAACCACATACTAAGTTAAGACTATGTCTAGGAAGCTTTGTTTTCTTACCAAAATATGTTACTACTGAATATGACCCCCTACCCCTAGGTGGGTTGAAACCTTTGAATAAAGAACCCCAGGAAGGAGTAAATATGGCGGGATGCCTTTTCCGTTTTTACAGTGGCGCCCTCCTCATTTTCGTAAAATCAGTAGGTACCTACAATACAGGCAAAACATTACAAGGCACGTTTATGTCTTTAAGTTTAGCAATCCCTGATAATACAGCAATTATAATTTAAATTTCCAATTATGACGAAGTAACTACCAACATAAACGCCTATGCCACTTTAGTGCATGGCCTCAAAAGTTAATTTAAATTGCAAAATTACTTGCCGACGGATTATTATCCTCAAACATTTTAGTTTTGGCGGTCAGGGCAGTGCCACAAGCAGCACAGATAACCATAATAACTCGAAAATACCACATACTGACACCTGTCACCGTGTCAGATATCAAAATATTGTGTCAAAACTTAGTTACTCCTGATTTCCGTCTCACGTATTTTATAATACACATAGAGCTTTGACTCCTTTCTGAGATTCTTTATTCAAAGGTTGAAACAAATGTACAGTTTTTCCTGCTCCTGCTAAGAAACTGTGTTTGTGGAGCTGAACGGGCGTAGCCAAGGGGGGGGTTTCGGGGGTTAAACCCCCCCCCCCCCCCGAAATAAGCAAAATATTACCTAATATTATACCGAAAAAATACGAGGAGTGAAGAGTTAAATTATTATTACGTTTGAATATATTATGTAGTAATAGTAGTGCCTAGCGCCATCTTTTGACGAGAGGCAGACGCAGTTGCAGCCGAACTATTTTGTATTGTAGGGACACTTTGCGTTGTTTCTCGATTATTCGCCACGCCCCTAGGTCGAAATGAGCGGAACTTTGTGGAAGTTCGTGGAAGTTTCTGGACGGCTACTGGGCTGCTATATAAGCGGCGCCGCGGCGCGTGACCGCGCTTACGGCAGTATTGTTCCATGCGAACTCGAAGCGAATAAAAGTGAAAAGTGGTGAACGAATAGTGAAGAAAATTAAGTGTACCGTGTAAGTGAGTAATTTTAGTGCACTGTTGTTCGATGACCTTGTTAAGGATAGATACGTGAATCATTATTACTGTCGAAAAATGGAGGGGAAAAAAAGGAACGGTGATAAACTTAAAGGTATGGACTACTGGAAAAAGTGGTGTAGTCAAGGTCAAGGGGTTTCTAATAAAGAAACAAATTTGGATTTAGCTATCAAAGCTTCAGCTACCTTGCATGCTGATAAGAAGACTGCCTACCCCGAAATCTAGTTTGGAATGCCTAGATATGTGCGATAAAAACCTTTATCCTAATATTTACACATTACTACAAATCTTGGCTACCATTCCTGTATCCACTGCTACCCCAGAAAGGTCTTTCTCGAGCCTAAGGAGACTGAAAAACTATTTACGAAACACTACAAGTGAAAACAGACTTAATGGTTTGGCTCTAATGAAAATTCACTATGGAACAGAAATTCATGCAGATGAAGTAGTGGATATATTTAAAAGAAAAAGCCGAAGATTTCTTCTTTAATGGTTTTAGATTTAGCGCAGAGGAACGAAATTAATTTATCCATTTCATTTAAAGTTAAGAACTTTATAAATATGTCGTAGTTTTTCGGATGAATATATAGATATTAAATTTCATGTAAGTATATTTTTGTTGTTTTATTTACTTCTCAAACTAAACCCCCCCCCCCCCCCAAAACTAAATCCTGGCTACGCCCGTGGCTGAAACTGTAAGTCATATCATTCGTATCATATTATCTTATTCCACTTCAAGATATAGACCATTTTCTCCGCTTAAAAATCTATATTTTTCAGACATCCCCGATTTCTCAACGTTGACAGTATCAAATCTGCTATGTAAACCATCAAAAAAAAAACCTTAAAGGTCCCGACGTCGCATACATATAAATATCGCCAAAGAAATCCGGTAGTAATTTAAATCGCGCCATCGCGCGTTGGGTTTACGTCGTTAGGGGCGGGCGCGGTGCTTTGTCGGCGTCGGAGGCGCCGTCAGCGCCAGAAATGAAATTATCGGGGCGTCGCGACGCCGACGGGATCCTTCGCGTCGAGCCGGCGACGACGAGACCCGCGTGCCGCGGGACGAACGAGCCAGGTGATTTTTTTTTGTGACGGGAATTGTTGCAAGCGTGTCTATTCGACTTCAGCCTGGGCCGCATCACATGAGGTCACAAATGCAATGCAACGTTGTCATATCAACAGTCCTGGGATTTAGGTTTCGTGAAAAGTGGGCTTTGCGGGATGCTTCGTCTTTTATGTTTGTCGAATTTAGAAACAATTTTTAATTCCAGAGGAAAGGATCTAATAGCGTAGGTGTAATGAAAACAAGTAATTCTGAAAAAAATCTGTTTATTTATTATCCAAATTCTTCCAGTAAAATATATAATCTCATTTATTTTTAATGTAATTGTCACCTAAGGCCAAATATCCTATGTTTAAAGGATCTAAAAGATTATTCTATTCCGTAAAATTATAATAACATGCTCAAAACTATAGTCAAAATGCCACCTAGCATATAGTTGGAAGTAAAATTACCACAGAAAATCTATTCGTACCAGTCATTCAAATTTATTCCTAACTAGATTTTCTGTGGTACTATCCTTGTCTATCTACCTACTATTAGTAGGTATATTAGTATATTGTTGTACCTATATTACATAGTATATTATATATATTAAACGTTATTAATAATTTCAAAAGCAAAACAATAAACACATTTTTTTCGTTTCCTAAAAATGATGTCCCATTCAAAAATACATGCTCTTAATGCAACACGACATTGTTATGCATGGGACAAAAATTGAATTAGGTGCAATCTTGTCTTATTCAGTTTTTACATACACATATCGAATACAAACAAAATAGTAAGTAATTTCTAAAAACTCTTTACGAAAATGTATATAAGATAAACTTTGCTTAATTATTACAAAATCTTTCCAAATTCTTTTTAAAAACGAGTAAAGGAAATATGGAATGAATACGAGTGGTAGACGAGTTTCTTTCCGGTTGAGGAAGCTTCTTTAAAATCCGATCTCATGCCACATCACAAATTAAATATCTTCCTCTGCAAGATACAAAAAATTTTCGCAGTTACCATGGCGCCTCAAAAATTTAATTCGGAATTCCAAATTTTCAAGTAATGCAATAAACAACAGCTCGCGTTCCATATTTGTTCGGCAGATACCCGTTCCCTTTTTCCAAGCTTTTATTTAACTTGCAATGTATGTTACTAGCTAATTAGCCTGTTTAGGTCAAATCTTGCAAGTTGAATTAGAACCACTTCTTGACATCCGAATGAGCTCAAATTTTTCATGCGCCTTTGTTCTGGCGACAATACAATATGCAATACTCCATATTGTAATATTTTCAAAATGGCCGCCGCTCCAACATGACGGATGATATATTTTCTGTCAACTCCCTTAATATGGGTATCAAATGAAAGGGCTTGAAAAGTAGAAAGCGATAACTTTAGTGACATCACACTAAATTCAATATGGCCGCCGCTCCAAGATGGCGGATTACATTTTCTTTTCAATCCCCCTTAATATGGGTATCAAATGAAAGGGCTTGAAGAGTAGAAAGCGATAAAGCTGGTGACAGTGATATCACGCTAAATTCAATATGGGCGCCGCTCCAAGATGTCGGATTATATTTTGTCGAACTCAAAAAATAATAAATAAATTAATAGTAAAAAATATTTCTAAAAACAAGCTTTTATTTAGATGCCCTGAAGAGAAGAAAATAAACTTTGAAATAAATCAAAAAAAAGCAAACCCATAATGTTGATACATTATATCATTATACAACCATTATTGTATATGATATAAATAATCGTCGCGAGATTTTCATGTGTAAATTTATTTTATAGAAAAATACAATTGCTTTCAAGATATTCAAGATATTCAAGATATTCTCAAGCTTTTATATTATATGCAATTATTGTATAATGTAACTAACACAATTATTGTGAGTTTGTTTGGTTTGATTTATTTCAAAATTTTTTTTTTCAGAGCACTTAAATAAAAGCTTGTTTTTAAATATATTTTTTACTATTAATTTATTTGGGTGTGGGTGTGCCCACTCGTCCAGAAAACTCTCAAAAACGCGCGCGTTGCCTCGGTCATTAAAATTTCCTCCGAGGCCAAAAAAGAGCTTACGCATCGTGCAATGTAGGTATTACATTTTTCCTGCTACCGACAATTTCAGGTTATAGGTACTTCGAATAAAGCTCTAAATACATATGGAGTAGATTGTGATCTTCAAAATAACCTTTGTTCAAATAATAAAAATGATAATCAGTGGTAAATATAAGATGCAGAATGCAGCGATCAGCGATAATAAAAAATAAATAAAAAATGTTGAGCTTTGTATGGAATTTAAACCCTGGATCTACGAATTATTAATCGGGTACTCTCATCCTATACCGGTAGCGAGGTGTCAAATTTTGTTCCGTTATGCGGAACAAAATTTTTCTTTATGATATTAAAATTGACGCGAGATTCGCGTTGCTACATATTATATTTTATTAATGGCTTTAAGGTCCTTACCGCGTAAGGGTTGCTAAGCAATACTTTTGTACCTAGCAACCACTTTCGCAGCTAGCAACCAAAATAACAGGGCACCTCGAACATTTGACTTTCGCTTTCGGGCCTGTTGGCGAGTATGTAAAGTGTACTTACGGGAGAGGGAGCAGGAAAAATATTAGTCAGAGGGGGAAAAGCATAATACCGTTGACTGACGTATTAATAAAGACTGTTCACGGCTGTCATGTTTGACAGCTCTCTAGCTCACCATGCGCTTCCCGGAGACAAAATACAATGCAAAATACATTGTTGACCATAGGCGCCATCTTCTTTCCGGGACATGAAGCTATAGCCGTGAGAAGTCTTATTAATACCTCAGTCAACGATAATACCAAACCGTTTTCAAAAAGGGTGCGTCCAAAAATTTAGTGCCTATTTCTGCGCCCCCTCTTAAGTAGGTAACATTTGTGATGAGACGAAGACGCGAATCGCTCATCGTTACCCGCAAACCAGGTACAAATTGCACTAGCTTTTAACAAGGACCGAACCGCTCTACGCCGAGTCCTTTAGAGACGTTTCGCTGGAAATTGCGTCCCCGTTTTATACAAAGCTAATCCCGCCGGTCTTTACCGGCACATGTAGCCCGCAATCTTATAATCGTATGAATGCAGATTGCACAGCACAAATTAGGGCACAGTCGCGGCGTGGGCAGCTGCCATCAAGCCCTATTTTAATTATTATTACGAGGGCGAAGTTTTGCCCTGAATCCAAATGCGTGTGTGCGGAATTAAAGCGGAATAAAGCCCACCGGAGAACCCGACGACGGCCCGCGAAAAGGCCCAAATGGCTTTTGCGCGCAATATGCCAGATCGAAAACTGAAAGAAAAAACACAACATACAGCATGTGTCGGTTTCTTATAGCAGGTCTTTAACACTTTAACATTGGATGGAAAATGACGTTTGAGAACGAAAACATTCTATCAATATATAGGTATAAAACGCTTCATTTTCAATGTACAGGGTGTTAAAATTTAAAAATATGTATCGAATAGTTTTTTATCTTCCAAACAAATGAAGATATTGAAATGAATTTTAATATGATGATATGACATGATGTCGTACTTCTTTTGTGCAGAGATTTAGACCATACATTTATGTTGTTTGGTTTAGATCAGGGACTCTTTAAAGGACACAGCATTATACTTTCCAAAGTGAGGCCTATTCTTTCCTCATTCTAATGGTATCAGTGATGCCAAGTATGCCATTTTATTGGAGAATCTATGAATATAACAAGTACTTTGATTGTTAGTAAAAATTAATAATGATTTCCATGATTTCTAAAAATTATACTTGACAATGTTGTGTATACAAGTGCAGAATGTGGCAACTGTCAAATGCAGGAAATTTATTTTATAGTTGAAATTGATTTCCAGCAATTATTTCCACGAATTTAAATAATAAGTATGGTAAGTCAGTAGTGCCGATTTTGTTTATTTAAGAATTTGTCACTATTGCACCTTGTTACCAGGTTCCTCAATCCATTTGTAATATGTATACTTGAACTTTCTTCCCTTGTTGAATGTATCTACCCAAAGAACTTTCACAGATTTCGGGATGGACTAATAAGATTTGGTCTAGTAGTTCTAATGATGGTAGTTTTTCTCGGTGTTCATTATGAAATTTTTGTAATTTTATTTCTCTCCCAAGGTACCTCACAAACTTAAAATAAACTTGTAGTCGTAGATAAAAACTCTTTAAAAAAAGACCTGACTGAAGCTACCTGCTTAATAATTTAAAATTTTCGAAATACGATTTTTGTTTTGAACTACCTACTTGTACGTAATGCCCACGTAATGGGAATTGTAGGTGATACAGGAAAAATCTGGTTGAAATTATTGGGACTACTACAGGTGGCCGCATTACCTTTAATTGACACATCTGAGTATCTGGAAGTTAGAAAAGTTAAAAATTGTGAATTATGATGGGAAATATTTTGCCTTTTTTAGAATCTATGGCACTGGCATGTCAAATAAAACTTGATGGCAGTTGGACACTGACATATAACATAACCTTATGTACCAGCCCCCTTGTGGTCTCCTTGGAGTCAACAGAAAACAAACTTCCCCTCAAGGCTTCACTTTTCCTATGTGATAGACTGTGACATGCTGGGTCTCCTTATTTTAACGAGTCCCTGGTTCAGATGCTTATTATAGATTGTACTGAATCTCAACAATCACAGTCCAAACTCGTTGTCTTGGTTACCACCTCAGAGAAATAACCAAGGATAGAGGGAGCAACAGCCTCAAAATACATACATTTGTAGTCAACCAACATCTTATGCAAATTTACCGAAATAAACAAACATTAGGCCCGTGTGTACAACCTTTACCTGAGATAGGTTATGTCCTGAGAAATATCAATTTAGCCACATACCACACACTTTCTGCGTCCCATTGTATACAAAATCAGTCACTATATCCTAAATACTAATAAATAGCCTTTAAATTCACAGAAAAACAATTAAAAACGGGAAAAATCCATACGTAAACAATCGGAAAACTTGACATGCTGGGCATACACAAAACAAATATCGCTGAGTTAACGGACGCGGCGCCCGCGGCAGCAAAAGCAGCGTTGCCATGTCGGGCGGTTTGAGGTATCTGTGACGATTTTATTAAAGTGATAACTAGATACTATAATTACACTGCAATTTAGTTTTAGTTTAAAATTGTTACAAACAAGAAATTAATAACTACATTGGTTAATTTAGCGTTATGGGAGGAGTGCCTTCATGGAATCTCAATATTAAACCCTTCTGTTTTGAAATGAAATGCTGTAAACAATAGAGTACGCGGCATCACTCAAAAAGATGTTGGCTTTGTTTACTTTTTGTTCTTACTCCCTCTATCCTTGGTTATTTCTCTGAGGTTACCACCTTTATTGTTTAACCTTCACAAATCACAAATAAACTTGTCAGATACTGTCACTGACCAAGAATATTCTATCAACTCAAAAAAATTGCACTAAAATCGCGTTATAACCTTCAACTCCCTTCAGGCCCAATTACCAGGCTTATAATATATTCAAATGGAATTCTACTACTCTAGAATATTCCCGGCCAATGACAGATGCACAAATCCAAGTTCTATCAACTTTCTAGGAGTAAAAAGCTAAACTTTTTAGTTAGGAGGTAGCCAGAAATTTTTCAACTATTCAAGGTCAAACAGTTTAAATTAACGAAAAGAAATTCCAAGTAAAACACATTCTTGTTAACTGGTGTTTTTTTTTCATTATGACTCATAACATTTGTAGCCAAGAAGTCCTACTCAGTCTTCTTTTATAGAACAACTGTGACCAATAGAAATTTCGAAATTTGTTTTAGTGCGAGGCCATAAAAATCATTGCTTTTTAAACCAGCTATACAAAAGAAAGCAGAGGTGTTTGATTACTAAAATGCGCCGTAGGCGAAAATTTTTAGAAATATAAAGCACGCAGAAAGTTTAAAAGAGGTATAAGAAATTACAAAATCATAACAGTATAATGTATTTTTCGTCTTTTCTCAATGTAGGGGGCTTGAACCCCCAAACCATATACATCCCTGGGCTTATGTATGGAAAAAGCCAAGTCTCGTGGAATCGGTAGTTAGCTACTTGACAATAATAAGTATATTTTTCAATAAATGTATCTATGTTACACATTATTACATAACAATTTTCCAATTTATATTCAATCAATGAATCACTGTTGTATATTCTGCGTTTAGGTATTTTCACTTAGAATTTTTTATTTTCGTCCAAAAATCCAGGGGGGAGTAAAATCTTCAACATACAGATAAATAAGATGATGAATAAGAGAACGTTTCAGATGTTATGTTTGCAGACTACGATCAAAATGAAGGTGTCGCGTCGTGAGCGACATAGCAACAAAATGTAATTTATTTTTACTTATTAGACGAGCTTATACCGCCTCCTAAAATTAAGCGCCGAGTTTTATTAGCACCCTAGCACCCCCCTAAAACCCATCGATATGGTGTTTTTCTTTGCTCAAAAAATTACGAATAGCTGCCTTATTTCTCAAAATTTCAGATAAAGGTAAAGGTTATTTAATTTTTAATTTTGTGCCTTTGCACCAATTTTAACACGTCTTCTAATCTGTTTTATTTTCGCAATTTTTGAACATTTTTTCCGACTAAACTTAATTTTGACTAAGATCATTGAGTAAATGATTCCTTTATTCAATGCGAAGATACATTTTATAAATCTCATCCTCAAGCGTTTTTGTTGCTAACTCTCGTTTTTTCATTAATTTTACTTGCAAAAAACAAAAAGGTAAAAGTTCATCAAAGCTTTTTTTCTTTCAAATTTAAAAAATGTTAGAACTTAGTTCAACCTGTTCAAACATAGAAGAGATACAAACTTTGTGCAATTATTTATTTTCACGTTGTACTGATTACTGATCTTTTGAGCAAAAAGGTCCTGTTTGATACTGACCTAACTACACGCGGTCAGAAAAAATAAATCTCAAATTAAAAAATTCCCCTTTTGAAGTCGCGGTCGAAAAAAAAAACGAGCGACCGGGTTGGAGAGCGGGCTGTGTGGAGGCCCCGGCGGCTTCGCTTCCTTCCTTCCGGCCTTGCCGGGCTGCCCACGTAATTAGTTCCTGTGTCGGTCCGTTGAAAGTTTAATGCGACGCGCTGCCTCCGCCTTGCGCTCAGACACACGCGCCTATTTGCGCCCCGGTCTGGCCCCGCGTCGCAGGTCAAGGTTCTTTAGACAGCTGCACGAAGCCGAGTCATAAAAAAATAAGTCGCATTTTTAAAAATGCGAAACATCCCGGGAAAGAGTCACAGCTCTATGCGTATTATAAAATACGTGGGACGGAAATCGCCCTGAGTATAACCAAGTTTTGACACAATATTTTGATATCTGACACGTTGATAGGTGTCAGTATGTTGTATTTCAGTGGCGTATTCAAGGGGGGGCAAAGGGGCCCCCCAGAGCTGTCGAGATAGACAAGATTTTTAATATCAAAATTAATAATACCAAAAATTATATACTCCTGGCCTAATCTGAAAATGCAGTGAACATCAAACATCTACAATTTGTTATTTGTTTCATCTTGTCTTCTCGAAATTAAAACCTGTGCAGTAATATTTGAGAACGCGCCGCCGCGCCGTATATTATGCACACACTCCGTCGGTCGCAGCGCCTAACCGTAAATTAGGCAAAAGAACCTACTAAACATATTTTGCACAATTAGAGTGTGCCAGAAAGAACATTTTCAAAACTGAAAATTTTATAAATTTATATTAGAAACAATATTAGCGGAAACCAAGGGCCCTTTAAAGTAAGAGGACCCAGCATTATACTTTCCAAAGTGAGGCCGTTTCTTTCCTCATTCTAACGGTCTCAATGATGCCAAGTATGCCATTTTATTGGAGAATCTATGAATATAACAAGTACTTTGATTGTTAGCAAAAATTAATAATGGTTTCCATGATTTCTAAAAATTAGACTTGACACTGTTCTGTCAACAAACACAGAATATGGCAAGTGCCAAATGAATCAGATTTATTTTATATTTGAATTTGGTTTCCTGCAATTATTTCCAGGAATTTATGTAATATAAGTATGGTAAGTCAGTGCCGATTTTGCTTGAACTTGAACTTTCTTCTCTTGTTGAATGTATCTACCCAAAGAACTTTCACAGATTTCGGGATGGACTAATAAGATTAGGTCTTGTACTTAGTTCTAATCATGTAGTTTGTCTCGGTGCTCATTATAAAATTTTTGTAATTTTATTTCTCTCCCAAGGTACCTACCTCACAAACGTAAAATAAACTTGTAGTAGTAGATAAAAATTCTTTAAAAAAAGACCTGACTGAAGCTACCTGCTTAATAATTTAAAATTGACGAAATACGTTTTTTATTTTGAACTACTTACTTATACGTAATGCCCACGTAATGAGAATTGTAGGATTACTAAAGGTGAGACATGAAAAATCTGGTTGCAATTATTGGGACTACTACAGGCGGCCGCATTACCTTTAATTGACTATCTGGAAGTTAGAAAACTTAAAAATTGTGAACTATGATGGGAAATATTTTTCCTCCTTTGGAATCTATGGCACTATCTATCACATAAAACCTGATGGCACATAACCTTGTACCAGCCCACTTATGTGGTCTCCTTGGAGTCTACAGAAAACAAACTTCCCCTCAAGGCTTCACTTTTCCTATGCCATAGACTGTGACATGTTGGATCTCCTTATTTTAAAGAGTCCCTGGCGGAAACCGACTGAATAGGTTCACACTCCTTTATGTGTACCCTGAAACACCCATATCTCCAGAGGAGATATTTGACGAGCTCAAGATCAAAAAAAGAATACTTGATTTTGTGATATAGATTTTGCTTGTTCGAAGAGGAATTATTTTTATGTTATAGAGGGTGTCCGGTAATATCTTAAAAAATTAAAAAGAAAAATGGAAAATATAACGAAAAGTTCATATGAACATAGATATGCAGATGTTTGGTTTTCGAGATGCAGGGTGTTGAAATTGAAATTTTATTTCCGATTTTTTTTAAGTAACTTTTTGAGACCACAAATTTGTCTTGCAAAAAAACAACAAGTAATTTAAACTGTCAAAAATAAATGTGCTTCTTTATATAAATTTTATTTTGAATTTAATTGCATACGAGTGTCGATATGCACCTGCATCGATGCATAAATTTGAAAATTTCTCGAAAACGGTCACCTTTGGCGTTATTCACCAAGTATACCTTTTTTGCTTAGAAAACGTGTGGGAAGAGGATACATTCACAAAATGTCGTAAAGGTTTACTGTCAAAAAAGTTAGGGCAGATTAAAATAAATAATGATAGCGTACGCAGCGCCCTCCACGGATTGCACCAAAAATAATACCAAATTATGACTTCTCTTCCCAAAAAAACCCCGGCTATCAAATTTTGCAAGAAAATTTTAAAAAATTACTTAAAAAATCGAAAATAAAATTTCAATTTCAACACCCTGCATCTCAAAAACCAAACATCGGCGGACCCATGTTCATATGAACTTTTCTTCATATTTTCCATTTTTCTTTTTAATTTTTCAAGATGGTGCATTTATTTCCGGACACCCTGTATTTATTTACTTTAGAAAATATGTTTTTGTTCTGTTTTTATTCATTACAATTATCGACAGAGTTTTGTTATTAATAACTGATTGCCCCCCTTCCCAGACGTTAATCCTGGATACGCCACTGTTGTATTTAGATACCTTTTCGAGTTATTATGCTTAGCTGTGCAGCTTATGGCACTTCCCTGGCCGCCAAAACTAAAATGTTTGAGGATAATAATCCATTGGTAAGTAATTTTGCAATTTAAATTAACTGTTGAGGCCATGCACCAAAGTGGCATAGGCGTTTGTGTAGGTATGTACCTACTTCTTCATAATTGGAAATTTAAAGTTAGAATTGCTGTATTGTCAAGGATTCCTAATTTTAAAGACATACCTAAACGTGCTTTATAATTTTCTGTCTGTGTTGTAGATACTGATTTCAAGAAAATGAGAATTTTTGCCTCGATTAGTTTGAAACAACGCCACTGTAAAAACGGAAATAGCATTCCGCCATGTGCAGAGACTGTCCCGATCGAGCATTAAGCCCAAATTTGCTCCTTCCTGGGATTCTTTATTGTTTATTCGACATGCACGATGAACGCCGAGAATTCTTCACCAGGCTTATGATTTAAAAATATTTTGGAAGAAGGTCTTAGTTTTTGCTATTTTGCCCCTAATGACTTTACAATAAACCAGAAACCGGAACTAAAAAAATCAATGTTTATTGTTTCTAACTATAGAGTGTGTTCCAAAAATTTGCCCACCACATGACTATATAGCTATAAGTCGGTATCTAATATTAATCTAAATTAATATAATTTTTCGAATTTGTACGTTCCATTAAAAAATTTAGTTTTTGCCTTGTTTTAATATCATTTCTCCTTTACTCAATGATATTAAGAAATTTCTAAATCACTTTAAATACTTGTATGATTATACTATACTATAATCGCTGATTTAGGTTGGATACAGAGAAATTATTTAAAAAAAAAACCATCGTAGCCATATACGAAGGTAATTTTAGGTAATTTTTCCCTCTCGATTTTGTTGAAGCAAGTAGAAAGGAATTAGTTGCCTTTCAACACTGCTTTTGACTGTAGATATACGTCAAATATGGTCTTGCTGATGGCAAACATGCCATCCGAACTTCGCGGCACAAAAACAAAGTTTCTTCTCGCAAATTTCCGTTGGAGAACAAAGTGCAAAGTTTACGTTTAAACTTTCCCTTAAGCCTCGGTTGCATACTAACTTGTCGAACAAGTAGTTCAGTATCCGACATACGTAGGTATAACTCTGCCGCCTGCATCTCTAATTTAATATCCAGCAGCTGGTTATAATTCACAAAACGTGACAGGAACGGGACTTCTGCAATTAGGCTCATTCATAAACGGTTTCGAATTGTTGAGGAATCTACAGTCCACCAAACAAACACTTTGCATATTGTTTTTTTTTTCTATTTTCTACAACACAGGAAATAGTACTTACTATCCATTAAGAAGTAAATATCTTAAGCTATAGCTACAGTATGATAGAGCACATTTTGTCTAATTTGGCCGATGTTGTATCTCTCGCGTAGAGAGGACTGCTCCTAATTAAAGTACCCCAGAAGCAACCGAATGATTGTGCGGGGGAAAGGGTCTATTACTATTATTTTGTGTTCATTGCCATTAGCGGATATACAGGGTGAGTTTTTTTCAAAGACCACTATGACTATGGGAATCTCGGAAACTATAATAGCAGAGCTAGAACAAAGGTTAAATGGGGAAATAATTGCAGTTTTAAATGCTCAAAATTTGGATTTTTAAAAAAGTTCATGGTTCAAAAGAGTGATTTTTTTCCTATTTCCTTAGATCTCTGTAGGTCTATAATATTCGGCATAGCTATTATAAAAAATAAAAGAGCTATGGCTAATTTAAGGAATATTTGACAAGACATAGGTACTTCAAACTTTCAAATATTTTATTTTTAGCTGGTAACAAAATAAAACGAAAATTATCATGATGGAGCACCACCACATAATAATTTTCCCGTAAGAAATTACCTAGATCAGCTCTATCCAAATAGTTGGATAGGGAGAAATAGACCTATTTCCTGGCCGCCCCGATCCCCCCATTTGTCTGTTTTAGATTTCTTTTTGTGGGGAACACTACAAAATAAAGTATGAGATAATTGATGAATTAAGAGAAGCTGTTTTAGAAGCAATTGCCAGTATTGACAGGCGCTCTCTAAGAAAGGCGACAAATTCAGTTTTAAAAAGATGCAATATTTGCATAATAAATAATCAGGGCCGTGCATAGGGGGGTGCGGCCGGTACAAATTACCGAGGCCCGGGGCCCGTAAGGGCCCGGCGCTTTGTGCCTTCTCTATTTGAAAATCGCGCATTGATTTGTTTAGTATTTTATGGCAATATCCTAAAGAAGATTTTTCTGTTGAAAATATTAAGCACCGGGCAACATGTCTAGTTAAAAAATACAACACTGATTTGAATACCGAACTTTCTGAAGAACTTTTGCATCTGAGAGCGATACCACACTACTCTAATTTGTTTTCAAGTAGAGATATTGTTAAGCCCTTTGACTTATTAAATAAAATATTAGAACTAAAACTTGAAATGCTCTTTCCCAATGTCATAATTGCTCTCATGATTTTTTGCACTATTTCAGTGACACAAGGAGAAAGGTCATTTAGTACCTTAGCTCGAATAAATAATGTTCTTAGGTCTACTATGTACCAAGGGCGGTTAACAAGTCTAGGTAACTCTCGCATGAGAATCTTCTTTAGCTCGACAAACTAATATTAACCAAATCATAGACAACTTTGCCAATATGAAGGCTCTAAAAGTCGCTCTACTTATTTGTTATGTTTTTTTTTATTTATTTTGTTTTATTGTTGTTGAGAGGCAGAAAAATCTTGTTTGTCATTTCAAATTTAAAATTTAAGTTCCTTTTATATTTCTTAAGTCGTTTATGTGTTCCTTATATCTGTAGTAGAGAATAAAGACTGTTTTATTATATATTTTGTAGGTATACGTATACATATTTCCATATGGTTCCTTTGTTTTTGTAACCCATTTTTGCCTGACGTATTTTTTGATTGAAAATGTGCACTTTGTATGTACAATGTACATATTTGACACTATAAAAATGTTGAATCCTACATCGCTTTGTATGTAAAATAATGTAATATGCACTTTGGCGGTAGAGGGGCCGTCGGGATGGTAGTACCTGGGCCCGTGCGAGCTCTGCACGGCCCTGTAAATAATAATTGTGGATTATTTGAACACCTTTTAAAATAATAATAATTTGAATTTGAGTTTTTTAATTTTTGCTTTATTTTGTTACCAGCTAAAAACAAAATATTAGAAAGTTTGAAGTATGTCTAATTATAAAATAGAACGTAATTATGAAAATGTTCCATGGCTGACTGTGAAAATTTAAAAAAAAATCAGAAAATTAGCCATAGCTCTTTTATTTTTTATAATAACTATGCCGAGTATTATATCTTTGGAAAGCTCAAGAAATGCCCGATTTGATAAGGCCACAGCCAACTGTGATTTACATTAAAAAAAAACAAAGTTTATGTCATATCTCAAAAATCACAAACAACATAAAAAATTTAATAAGATTATCTTATTAAGCCTAAAATTATCTACAATTTTTGTCTCTACAGTTTTTCTGTATAATCAGAAATAACGGAGCTACAGAGATCTGATGAAATAGCAAAATCACTCTTTTCAAAATATCTAGTGAGCCATGAACTTTTTTAAAAATCCAAAAGGGGCATTAGATTGAGCATTCAAAACCGCAATTATTTCCCCATTTAACCTTTGTTCTAGCTCTGCTAGTTTCCGAGATCCCCATAGTGGTCATAGAAACAAACTCACCCTCGATAGAACTAGGATTGCATTGGCTCGAGTACTACGGAAAACCGTAGTAATCCAAGTGAGGGTAGGACAATGAGTAAATCACACAGATAAAGCTATTAAGGAGCAATATCGTGAATCCACAATTTGTCCATCGCTCTTCTATAAAGACATCTGCATGCATTTGCCTCGAACCAAGTTCGATCGAAGCCAGAAAAACATGCAGTTTAAATAGTTCGGCGACGCTACGGCCAAGTACATTTCTATAGTTCTCTGCATTCAAAAATGTATTACTTATTTTTGGGTTTGTTTTTTTTTTAGTGAATTCCGTAAATGCTCATTGTTCTCCTTTCTACGTTTAACACCCGCCCGAATCTCCGGAATACGTTTCGATAAGACACAACAAACGTAAATGCGACAACGTTAGCAAGAACATAATCTCCATTAAGGCCGTATCTCCCTCATTACTCCAGCCGACTATGTTAACCGTTACCGGGGATGATACAACGCCGATAGGGACCGTCCCTCCCACCCCCGCCCTTCAGTTTCCAGGTTCGGGGGCCCGCCGCCGCCGTTGCCGTTATAAATTACGGGTGGCGTTGTCTCCGACGCCCACGGGCGTCCCGACGCCACCGGCGCGGCCCCCTCCCCGCGGAGATGGGAAATTTAGCGCCCCCGTCCGGCGATACTTCAAAGTCTGAACTGGCCCCGAGGATCGACAGCGACCGCAACGGTCGGGAATCTGGACAGGACATGCAGATCATCGGTTTTGGTCTTTATAGCGACGCTTCGTACGGACTTTTATTACCATGGTCAATTTGTGGAGTCTATAATACGGGGAAAAACTAGAATTACCTTTTGGTTTCGTACCTATTTAAATACAGTTATTGACACTCACGATTGCGTAAAAACGTAGTAGTAAATTACACAGATAAAGCTATTAAGGAGCAATACCGTAAATCCACGATTTGTCCATCGCTCTTCTATAAAGACATCTGCATGCATTTGCTTCGACCTCGGTTCGAACCAAGGTCGATCGAAGGCAGAAAAACATGCAGTCCAAATAGTTCGGCGACGCTACGAACATCGGCATCGCCGTCAATTACATTTCTATACTTCTCTGCATGGCAAATGTATTCCATACTTCTTATTTTTGGGTTTGGTTTTTTTTAGTGAATGCCGTAAATGCTCGTTGTTCTCCTTTCTACGTTTAACACCCGCCCGAATCTCCGGAATATGTTTCGATAAGACACAACAAACGTAAATGCGACAACGTTAGCAAGAACATAATCTCCATTAAGGCCGTATCTCCCTCATTACTCCAGCCGACTATGTTAACCGTTACCGGGGATGATACAACGCCGATAGGGACCGTCCCTCCCACCCCCGCCCTTCAGTTTCCAGGTTCGGGGGCCCGCCGCCGCCGTTGCCGTTATAAATTACGGGTGGCGTTGTCTCCGACGCCCACGGGCGTCCCGACGCCACCGGCGCCGGCCCCTCCCCGCGGAGATGGGAAATTTAGCGCCCCCGTCCGGCGATACTTCAAAGTCTGAACTGGCCCCGAGGATCGACAGCGACCGCAACGGTCGGGAATCTGGACAGGACATGCAGATTATCGGTTTTGGTCTTTATAGCGACGCTTCGTACGGACTTTTATTACCATGGTCAATTTGTGGAGTCTATAATACGGGGAAAAACTAGAATTACCTTTTGGTTTCGTACCTATTTAAATACAGTTATTGACACTCACGATTGCGTAAAAACGTAGTAGTAAATTACACAGATAAAGCTATTAAGGAGCAATACCGTAAATCCACGATTTGTCCATCGCTCTTCTATAAAGACATCTGCATGCATTTGCTTCGACCTTGGTTCGAACCAAGGTCGATCGAAGGCAGAAAAACATGCAGTCCAAATAGTTCGGCGACGCTACGAACATCGGCATCGCCGTCAATTACATTTCTATACTTCTCTGCATGGCAAATGTATTCCATACTTCTTATTTTTGGGTTTGGTTTTTTTTAGTGAATTCCGTAAATGCTCGTTGTTCTCCTTTCTACGTTTAACACCCGCCCGAATCTCCGGAATACGTTTCGATAAGACACAACAAACGTAAATGCGACAACGTTAGCAAGAACATAATCTCCATTAAGGCCGTATCTCCCTCATTACTCCAGCCGACTATGTTAACCGTTACCGGGGATGATACAACGCCGATAGGGACCGTCCCTCCCACCCCCGCCCTTCAGTTTCCAGGTTCGGGGGCCCGCCGCCGCCGTTGCCGTTATAAATTACGGGTGGCGTTGTCTCCGACGCCCACGGGCGTCCCGACGCCACCGGCGCGGCCCCCTCCCCGCGGAGATGGGAAATTTAGCGCCCCCGTCCGGCGATACTTCAAAGTCTGAACTGGCCCCGAGGATCGACAGCGACCGCAACGGTCGGGAATCTGGACAGGACATGCAGATCATCGGTTTTGGTCTTTATAGCGACGCTTCGTACGGACTTTTATTACCATGGTCAATTTGTGGAGTCTATAATACGGGGAAAAACTAGAATTACCTTTTGGTTTCGTACCTATTTAAAAACAGTTATTGACACTCACGATTGCGTAAAAACGTAGTAGTCGGTTGTCATTTTTGTCACTTTCGTATTTTACTGTTTATGGGCGCGGTAGAGAATACATTCAAAGACATTTAAATAAAAAATGTTTCGGGTAAATTTAAAAAATGAAAATGATAGGCAAGGGTTCAAATTTGTTTATTTAAAAGTCTTTGAATGTAGAAAAATGTATTCCCTATACCGCGCTCGTATATAAACAGTAAAATACGAAAATGACAAAAAAGAAAACCTGCTACTATTTTTTTAAACAATCGTTAGTGTCAATAACTGTTTTTAAATACGGTACTATAATATGACAATTTTTTTGCATTACAAACACAATTTTTTCTATTCTGCTCTTGCTTCGCCCAAAAACTATTTTTAGTATCTTGGAAATTTTAAAGGGCGCTGGTAGCAGCTTACTATATAATTTATTTTTGTTTATAATTTTTTTAAATATTATGAATGCAATCATAATTTCAACTTATTTATTCTACCCATGTTTCTCCATTTCAGCACACATCTCAACTTTAAGAAGAGTATGCCATGGAAACAAAAATAAAAGTGATCTGTCTTTGTGTCAGAATAATTTATTGTTGGAGGAACATGGGTAGAATAAATAAATTTAAATTATGATTACATTTATAATATTTAAAAAAATTATAAATGAAAAAATTATTTAGTTCTGCAATTTGATACGTCATATTTTTTAATTCTGATGTTTCAATATTTCGCACAAAAAAGGCACTTTACCTGATGCGATTTTTATTTTTAAGCTGCTACCAGCGCCCTCTATACCTACAGGATACTAAAAATAGTTTTTGGGTGAAAAAAGAGCAGAATACAAAAAATTGTGTTTGTAATGCAAAAAAAAAATGTCATACACCTATAATACCGCTTTGCCGTGGACACATTGTATATAAAAAAATTATGAAATATATAAAAATAAAAATATTTGACTAGTGGAAACTTATGAACAGATAAGCACATGCTATAGGCATGTAAATAGAAAACCTCCAGCACCACAAGTTGGTAACTAAGAAGTATCATCTGGAATTAATTTGTTTAATTTGAAATAAAAATCTTATGACATTAATTTTGATTCCTTCTTTATTTTATTTTCAGGAAAATAACAATTAAACAGATTATGTTAATGGTAGGCACAGGTATACCTAACATCTATTTCAAATATAATCATGTGAAGAAAAACTAAAATAAATCTGGAATTTTTGACATGTCTCATCATCAAGATGTTTAAAATCGATTGCAAAATTTCAAACACAATACTAAAAAGCAGAAAATAATCAATTTTTAATAAATATTTTTTAATATACCACGTTAGTAGTAGTAAGTATAAAATAATTTTTCCTATCCTCATAAAAATTTGAAAAACGTGGGGCGCATACAATAGATAATTGATATATGCACTTAAGTCACTAACAAATGTGTTGCACTTTGCACTTCAAATGTTGTCTCAACGACAGCTACTCCTACACACTCCTTACTATTATCACGCGTTCCACGCTTTTCGAATTTTTATGGGAATAGGGAAAATTATTTTATACTTTTTAGTCCTTTCTTTATATTATTTTATTATTCTTTTAGTCCTTTTTGAAAATGTGCTAGGTATATTAAAGAAATATATACAGTGCCCGCCAAAAAGTTGGAGCAAATTTTCAGACAAAAATTCTGACAATGACAAATTTTTGATTTTTTAAAAAAAAAAATTTGTGTACCATATTTAACTTTAGAATTGGTTGTCTATCATTCAAACGTGATATTTTTTAGTTATGATGCCTTTTTGGGTCGTAATCGGCTAGTTTCAAAAAAATCTGGACTAACAAGATGCAATTTTTATATTTTTTCAAAAAATCAAAAATTTATCATTGTCAGAATTTTTGTCTGAAAATTGGCACATATGCAAGCAACTTTTTCAAATAACTTTTTTTGATAACATCACAAATAAAGCGTATTTTAGCTATTTATTTATAATAAATGTCATTTTTGACTGGTATGTCAAATGACGTCACGACATTTAATGACCTCATTTCGAATCTTTTTGTAAGCAGAGATGACCGCTGCAGAGTAGTTTCAGCTTAGCCCAAAAATAAAAAAAAATCCCTTATGGTTCCAACTTTTTGGCGGGCACTGTATTTAAATTGCATTTTTTATATTGCGGGCAATAGGAGTACTTTCTACTACTGCAAAATACTCATATGTAAAAGTATTGTATATGTCATTGACAGGTATTGGTTTGGCTTTGCCGCTAAATCCTGGCTTACTGCGATTTTTTAAAGAGGTGCGTTTTTCAAAAAACATATTAGGCATTTTTTTTATTTACTATATTACACCAGATCGTTAATCAAGACTCCCGAAAAGCTCAATATACCAAACTTGAACAAAAAATATACAGGGAGTTCCATTCTGGGGGGTGAAAGATGAGCATCATAGGAATTTAAAGACATCTGACGAGTCAAGTGTGCCTTGTAATCCCCTCAAAACAGTTGAATGGACAACAGCACCACTCAAAGTGTATGTAAAGATTCAATTCAAACTTTACAGGGTATTTTTCTCGGGGCCATCTCAAAATTCTGAATTTTTATGAAACTGTACTGATCAAGAATACTCGGGAATTACTGAAAATATATTAATAAACACAAAAGTACTTCTTTTACAAAATGCCAACCAACAAAAAAAAACGATTATTTAAATTATTGGACCTTTCTTAACAAAGTCACTGTATAAAATGATACATTTGCTGTGCGTTTCCTGTTGTGGCACACCAGCCACCTTAATTCATACGGACTTACTGGCTGGCAGGCTTCTGTATTTTTTGGACTTAGTTCATTTATAATGTCTGGGGTGGTTTTAATATAGGTACTCGATTTTTGACCCATATGAAGTTTCAAAAATTCAGCATTTTGAGTTGTAGACCGTCAGATAGTGACAGATTTAGGTGCCCCATTTTCGCATACAAGCCTCGAAGAGGGATGAAAAGTACATCGATGTTGAGTAGAATGAAGGGAAATTTACTAGGGATCCATGTGGAAAATTATATTTTCCTTAACATAAATAAAAGGTGTCTGTTGCCCATGTTTTCACGCAAGCCGTGTTCTCTAAATGATTAGTTAATAGAACCTAGCTTCGGAAAACCAAAGACTTGAGTCTTGCAGGTGGCTAAAGGGTTGAAATAAGGACGTAGTCTGGTATGGAAAAATCGAGATTTTGACCGATTTCTCCACACAAGCCCATCGAGAGTACGGAAATGCGCATCGTCACTAGCCCCAAAAACATAAAAACATTATACATAATTACATCGATGTAATTTTCAATTCTCTTGTATGCGAAAATGGGGCACCTAAATCTGTCACTATCTGTCGGTCTATTGGCACAGAGAAGAACATCTTGTATATATAACACTCCTTTAAAAAATCTCAGTAGGCCAAGATTTCATTGCAATGCCAAACCAATAGGTACTTGATGACCCTTCAGGTACATATCTATAAAAAAATTGCCCCGTTCAATTACCCCAGCTTACTTAGGTTTTCAGGGGTGTTAACATAAACATGAAAAACCGGACACACTGCAGGGGCGAGCTGACCCGGCAGCAGAGGCCTGTGGCCGCCCCTCTACGTTACTTGCTTTCGCCCTCAAAAAGAATATCGTCAACAATGCAACAACACCATATTGATATGAACCTGTAACCCGTCGGCGGCGTCGGTCGGCCGTCGGCAGTCGGCACTACCTCTAGTCTGGTCTTTGCTCTGTGGAAACGTGGCAACTGCGCGGCGCGGCGTGACGTTGGTAGGCCCAATGACGTCAGAACCTATAGACAGGTTTGTTTTGATAAACGCTTGACGCCCAGAACTAATCACAATCTAAGCGCTCCATTAAATTATTCCGAAAATGTCGCGAGATTGTCAGAAATTGCCCCTTTTTGTCGAGCCGTAGCGCACTTATTTCGACTCTGGGCCCGGAGGCTGGCGTCGTTAGACCATCCCCCGAGTCTTCAGGTGAGGTTCCGATGCTTCCGGCGCCCCCAAACAAGAGAAAACATGGGATATCTAAGTGTGATTCTGGAGGAACCATAACCGGGACTCACCGGGTGTATAGTTGGTTGATGGTTGACTTTCTGTCTTTGTTTGTAGCATGTTTTTAGAGTAGTATGGATATATTTAATCTTGGAGTCAAAATAAAGGGCATTTTAACAATGGAGCACCACGTCTATAGGTTTTGACGTCATTGGGTAGGCCTCAAATTTCGTAGAGGATATCGACGCTTCAGACCTGCATAGTGAGCTAAAAAATTTAAATATCTTTCTTCCATCAGAATATATTGCAAGTGCAAGAACTATTTTAGAGTACTTGTTCAAAAATTCTCTCACGAATAGTTTTCCGCCGAATACTTTTGTGCTTGCCAGTTACCGTAGCATCCGCGGAGAGATCATTTTCCAAATTAAAAATTATAAAAAAAAACTATCTAAGGTCTTCTATGAGCCAGGAGAGATTAACCGATTTAGCAACAATTTCCATTGAAAGTATCCTACTTGATACAATAAATATCAGTGATATAATGTCAGAGTTTGCCAGTGTTAAAGCCAGAAAATAAGTACCATTCGTTTAACTTGTATCTTGTGCCTTGTACCTAAGGGATAACCCCAATATTTTAGATATATTTAGAAGAAAATGTTTTATTTATTTTTACAAGTACCTGTATTTTTTTCCGATGCAAAATACATTTATTTTCAGTTGTATTATTACTTTGTAAACCTAATTCTTTTTACATTTTTAGTTTATATCTCTTAGAAAATTATTTATTTAATTTTAAACATTTTTTATTTTAAAGAAACATTTAGCTTGTTCCTTTCAGTCTGGAAATTCTACCAGACCCAAAACATATTACTCATTATAATAAAACTGATTGCCTGTGGTATTTTATTGTTATAATTATATATTTTTGGAATACCTATTATTATTTTTGTTATAATTACCTAATAATTTTTGCAATTACCTCGTAGGTGATTACAAGAGACGGAAAAGCCTAGTTTTTATAACCTGAAAAATTTTTTTATTATATTCTGCAGACGGGCGGCCAAACATCTAGGAACGCCACTGACACACTGTATTATAATATACAGGGTGAATCAGTTTTTTGTAGCAGGACTTTAACAGGTCATAGATCTTCAAAAAATAACCGCACTTTCTTCTATAAACTATATCATTTTAAGGCCTTATAAAAAAGTTACAGGGTGTTAAAATTGTAAGAAATATGTGGACTTTATTGAATATTTACCACACTAGTTGAGATATTTAAGTCATATTTGGTATACGCTATAACGGCATGGGTTAGCATAAAACATGTTAATATTGAACATCTTGCACAACCAGTGGCGGAGAAGTGGGTAATTGGTAAAATTATTTTTAGAAAAAAAATGAATCACCTTGTATTGTAATAAAAGGTAATGAATTTTTTTATGTAGATTTTAATTGCAGGCAAAAATGTCCTCTTGGTATTTGTTCGCATGTGTTCTAATTTAACGGCAAATTTCATTGTTTTGTATTAATTCGGGGTATTTCTGAAAATTATCTAAAAAAATTGCTCCATAAGTAACACTTAAAGTAGAAATAATGTGTTTCCTACTTTAAATAAAGTAACTTTTTCCAATAAACTTACCTATATAAGGCTATACTTTTGAAGTTACAGGGTCTAAAACATTTAAGGAAGATACAATTAAGGTTACGCTCTGTATCTTGAATAGTAAAACCTTGAATGAGTTAGTTTATCGGAAAAAGTTACTTTATTTAAAATAAGAAACATGTTTTTGTACTTTAAGTGTACTTATGTAGCAAATTCTTCAGATAATTTTTCAGAAATACCCCGAAATAATAAAAAAAAATGAAATTTGCCTTTAAACTATAACACATGCGAACAAATACCAAGAGGACATTTTTGTCTGCAATTAAAATCAACATAAAAAATTCAATACCTTTTGTTAAAATACAAGGTGATTCTTTTTTTCTAAAAATAATTTTACCAATTACCCACTTCTCCGCCACTGGTTGCGCAAGATGTTCGATATTAACAGGTTTTATGCTAACCCATGCCGTTTTAACGTATACCAAATACGACTTAAATATCTCAACTAGTTTGGTAAATATTCAATAAAGTCCGCATATTTTTTCCAACTTTAACACCCTGTAACTTTTTTCCAAGGCCTTAAAAAGATATATTTTATACGAAAAAGTGCCGTTATTTTTTGAAAATCTATCACCTGTTAAAGTCCTGCTACAAAAAACTGATTCACCCTGTATATTATAATACAGTGTGTCAGTGGCGTTCCTAGATGTTTGGCCGCCCGTCTGCAGAATATAATAAAAAATTTCTTTCAGGTTATAAAAACTAGGCTTTTCCGTCTCTTGTAATCACCTACGAGGTAATTGCAAAAATTATTAGGTAATTATAACAAAAATAATAATAGGTATTCTCAAAAATATATATTTATAACAATAAAATACCACAGGCAATCAGTTTTATTATAATGAGTAATATGTTTTGGGTCCGGTAGAATTTCCAGACTGAAAGGAACAAGCTAAATGTTTCTTTAAAATAAAAAATTTTTGCACCTGGCTTAATTATAAAATGTCAAGGTCTGATGCAGAGCTTGAAGTTGAAAATGTGGTACCACCAACTTGTATTCATTATCCGCGCGCTCTGCTTCCAACAATTCAACCGTTGTCATGAGTTTGTTTACGTTCACCGACTCTTCAAAAGAAATAGACTACAGTTATTCCATAATAAAAAAAATGTAATTACGTCCGGAAATCCGGCACGACAGTCGTGTCGGCGTCTCCCGGCCATGACTCATCCTGCCAGGGCCGTCCCGCCGCGCATCCCCGGGGCCGCGGCGGCTTAGCCCCCCTGACCGGTTAAGAAATATTTCGCCCCTTCGGGGGGCCCCGGGTACCCCTCCCCCGGGAAATCCCGCCTCGTCGAACGGAAATATCCCCCGGCCCCCGGCCCCAAATTGAACTGTTAGCGAAAATTCCCCGCCGCTCGCCGTGAATTATGCACGCGCCGAAATCCCGCCCGTTTTTCAAACCTACGCCCGTTTACGCGTGTAGTTTGTGTAAGGTGAGGTGGGGATGGAGGATCGGACGCGGCCCACTTTTAAACTTTTTCGTATATTTTTTTATACATGCATCGGGCGCAATTTAACTAGACGCTGCTCAGAAATGCAGGCGCGTGGGGATACGGCGCACCACAGTGGCGGCGATAAGGATTCGAGCCTCCCCCCCCCCCAAATTTTGCCAGGTCATGCAAACCTAGGTATGTACAGGGTGTCCAATTTTGGGTGTTTTTATCAAAAATCTCGGTTATTATTAAAGCTAGAGGGTTGCGGTTTTCACGTCACTGAACTACTTTTTTGAGAGAAATTTGGTGGACCAATCAGATTTTAGATAATTTTCGATTTTTTGGAAACCTCTCTCCTGGCTACTACTTATATATATCGACAAATTTAATCAACTATTTTTATAGTTCTTTTGGCCTAGAATCGAATGGAATAATTAGTTTTTTGGTAGAGTTAATAGTTTTTCAGATATGAACTATGGTTTTCATTTAAAAAATATATAACTTTGGTTCATATCTCAAAAACTATTAACGCTACCAAAAAACTAATTATTCCATTCGATTCTACGCCAAAAAATCTATAAAAATAGTTGATTAAATTTGTCGATATATATGAGTTGTAGCCAGGAGAGAGGTTTCCAAAAAATCGAAAATTTCAGTCCTGCGCCAATGCGCGGAAACTATAAAACTTATCTAAAATCTGATTGGTTCACCAAATTCCTCTCAAAAAAGTAGTGACGTGAAAACCAATAATAACCGAGATCTTTGAGAAAAACACCCAAAAACACCCAAAATGGGACACCCTGTACATGTGATAATAAAATCTGGAAATACCGAAATTTTGTCTAAGATGCTAAATTAAACGGGAGAAGTATATAGATTTTAAGAAAAGCTCGGATGTATAGATTTTATTTTAAGATTTTCTACCTACCTGGGAAATATTCTGTATTATATGGCCTAGCTTAACAAAAACTGGACATGTCTCATATTTATTTTTATAAATGGGACATAATTTAATATTACATAATAATATATTTTTCTTGATATTTATATTACAAAATATTTTCCAAAGAAAATAAATAAGTATAATAAAAGAGAGAGCGGTTTTTTTAATTGGCAATATTCCGCCAAGCTTTATTTTGCCATTCCGAGTAATATAAATACCTACCCTTATGTACTAATTGCCTTAAATATAAAATCTTACCATTGCTAAATCTGTCTAGTGCTAGTAAAAAAATATCACGTAGGTAACGTCGCAGAATTAATATATTGGTTGAATAAAAATTCAAAATTCCGGTATTTGTTCTAATAATACGCCAATTTTTAATCTAAAACGAAGCTACCAACGCAGGGTCGGGCGGCATACTAAACCTCCTAATCTCAAAACGGCCCGTAACTTGGACGAAAAAATAAATCGAAAATTTGCTTTTAAAAAAATTGCTCTTTTACCAGTATTGTAATTTCAGAAAAATCTATCTAAATAAAGATGTGAGAGAATTAGCGCTATCTGCTACAAACAGACAACCGGCCGGCAAAAGCCGTAAAAATTGGTCAAAATATGCAGGGAATATAAAAAACATGACACATAAAAAGCCCAAATCTTAAATCGCAGTAACAGAGTGTACAAAAGTACTCAACAATAGAAGTGAGTATTTTTCGTAATAATTACCTCTATACCAGTTTAATAGATAATCTAAAGAAACATCAAATAAACGCACAAAATTTGACAAAAAAATCGCATTTTGTTGTGTTTTTCGGGTGTTTAAATAATTTATTCACAATCTGCTAATTGTTTCCTGAAATAAAAATCTTCTAAGTCATTTGGTTGCCACCGATTTTCAGCCTAATGGCGTTAATATTTTGTAAAAATTAATATTAGTGGATAGATCACTTTTTAGGGGCCCCTTCCGGAGCTGCCCCACGCACGGCGATCTCTGCGGGCGCCTTATCGCCGCCAGTGGCGCACCAATGGTCAAATCCTTACCTATGCTTCGATCGCCATTGACTAAAAAGTTGTCAATTATACGGTATCACATTTAAATTTGTACGTGTATCTACAGATATTTTCGATATATTGGCAACAGCGCCCGTCTCCTTGTCGTCTTTGCCTTTGCCTGTTAACACAGAATAAATAGCGCTACGCCGTAGCATAGCCGAACTACCTAAACACTGAAACTTCAGAACTGTTGTTGGAACAAAGCTATAGTGTTAATTTGCTCAGCTCTGGAATTATGCATCATTTCTAAAAATTATCTACCAAGTTACCAAATAGTATTCATACTTAGGTAAAATAAATTCATCCATAAAATCCCCCTGGAAAATTATCCTGACTAAACCACTGCGTGTACTGAAAATACTAATATACGCCACACGAAACATTTTTTAAAAACCCCTACTAAAAGCAATTTTTTTAAACATTTTTTTCCTTATTTCTGCCAGGAACATATTTATGTTTAAAAAACCTTTGAGCTCCGTTTCCATTTACACTGAAATTAATGCATACGTGTTTCATTTCCATTTGCTCCGGCGTGATGCTGGTGGATGCTGTATTCTGTGTTCCCGAAAATAAGTTCTAAATGTTGCCTACTCTGTAATGGATTTAAAGAGGTAACGAAATATTGCTAAAACAAATCGGTCGTTGTAGGTAAGCAAGCCCCAAATTTTAGGCGTTCATTAGGACTTTGCACAAAATAAATAATAAATCCTGGGCCACTACATTTTTGTTTTTGTTTCTCATTATGTATTATTATAATCATTGCTAATGACATTTATTTTCAAAATTGAACTTTATTCATAGTAATAATTATTGTTTGATTACGTGTAACATCAATGTGCTAATACACCAAATTTTTTTAATTCAGTTAAGTAGAATTTTGTGCGTAGGTACTCGCATTAGTTCCCTTCTCGCCGCTATATCAAAAACCAAGCCTTGATCAAAAGTCAAAAGCGAAGCCCGCTGGTCATTATAAAATAAACATAATTTCACTTAGGTATTATTATAGTTTACATTGCGCCAAATCCTGTCTCACAGTAAAAAAGTGTATAGTGTATTTCTTCTAAATCAATGGTTGGCAGTGGTAAGCGCCCAAACAAATAAAAAATTTACAGATTTTGCAATCCTTGCAACCATCGGAGACATTGGAAATTATAACACCATATACCTATAAAATATAATTAACACAATTTAGGAATCGATAGTAAATATAAACATAATTTGTAATTAAACCAACTTATTATAATGTATTTCCCTATATACTGTTCACGATTCAAGTCACGACGTTTGTCGGCCAAGCGATTCGTCACCGCGATACCGCTGTCTTTTGGCCTTGAACGAAAACTGCTAATTCGACTCTCGTATATATGAACATAAACATTTGCAATGTTAAAAACACCTTTTCTATTATTGTGGGGGATCATTTTCATGTGACAAACACTTCTTCTATTGGCTTTTTGCAATGCTTAAGCTCAGCTTTTAATTTTTCTCAAGTTATAACTTCCACGTTCATGTGATTAGGTACTAATTTTGTTCGTAAACAAACGCATATAGAGGGTGGCCCACCACGAACTGCATCGATCTATACATATATGGAAAACTTTTAGTTTTCCATAAGTATGTTATTATTATTTTATTTTTATCTCGACTTAGCCAAAAGGCATTCGCACTCCCTCTACGGGGAACATTCACTCAGATCCCGGGCATCCCGGATACCAAAAGGATCTGGCTCGGACGAGACCCTTGCCATGTTATCGGGCCTTAGGTGACATTGATGTTGTTGGACGAACCTGCGTTCCCCATGAATTTCCTGACGGTTCGGGCTGTCGCAAGTAGTACCGCTTTCTGCATGGACCTGTAAAGACTATCAGTTAGATTCAGCTCCTTGATGTTTCTCAGCAAACTTTTTGGTATAACACCAGTTGTTGACATGATGATTGGAATCGTCTGGACGTTCTCCATTTCCCATTGCCTTCTAATTCGTTCTTCTAAGTCTCTGTACTTCGCGATCTTCTCGACTTGCTTCACACGCAGGTTGTTGTTGTTCGGGATATTATTATTATTATTATCTCGACTTAGCCAAAAGGCATTCGCACTCCCTCTACGGGGAACATTCACTCAGATCCCGGGCATCCCGGATACCAAAAGGATCTGGCTCGGACGAGACCCTTGCCATGTTATCGGGCCTTAGGTGACATTGATGTTGTTGGACGATCCTGCATTCCCCATGAATTTCCTGACGGTTCGGGCTGTCGCAAGTAGTACCGCTTTCTGCATGGACCTGTAAAGACTATCAGTTAGATTATCAGTTATTATTATTATTATTATTATTATTATTATTATCTCGACTTAGCCAAAAGGCATTCGCACTCCCTCTACGGGGAACATTCACTCAGATCCCGGGTATCCCGGATACCAAAAGGATCTGGCTCGGACGAGACCCTTGCCATGTTATCGGGCCTTAGGTGACATTGATGTTGTTGGATGATCCTGCATTCCCCATGAATTTCCTGACGGTTCGGGCTGTCGCAAGTAGTACCGCTTTCTGCATGGACCTGTAAAGACTATCAGTTAGACCCAGCTCCTTGATGTTTCTCAGCAAACTTTTTGGTATAACACCAGTTGTTGACATGATGATTGGAATCGTCTGGACGTTCTCCATTTCCCATTGCCTTCTAATTCGTTCTTCTAAATCTCTGTACTTCGCGATCTTCTCGACTTGCTTCACACGCAGGTTGTTGTTGTTCGGGATGGCCACATCAATCAGAGTTGTCTGCCTAGAAATTTTATCAACTATTATAAGGTCCGGTCTGTTATGGGCAACTCGTTGATCAGTCAGAACTGTACGATCCCAGTACATCTTGTAGTTGCTGTTCTCAAGAACAGGCTCAGGTGTGTAGTTGTAATATGGGACCCTTTCTGTCTGCACAAGCAGCAGCTTTTCCGCCAGTTTCCGGTGCAAGATCTTGGCAACCGAATCGTGTCGTTCCTTATATTCCATTGATGCGAACATCTGACATCCTCCTGTTATGTGCTGGATTGTTTCTGAAGTTGGGCACCCGTATCTGCATCTGTCATCCACTACCGATGCATCTCCTACAATGAATTTTAGGTAGTTGCGAGTTGGTATAACCTGATCTTGTATGGCCAGTAGGAAGCCTTCCGTCTCGGGGAACATTCGTCCCGAGGTCAGCCAATAGTTCGACGCTAACTTGTCGACATGTTCCTGGTTAACCTCATTAGGATGTCTCCCGTGCAGCGGCTTCCCCAACCACCTCTGTAGTTTATCGTTGTCGGTTCGGTGGTGATTTTGACGCTCGTGTTCCGTCAGACGTAGCGGTGTTGAGACGTCTGCTCCGCATATAGCCCTATGTAGTGTGGAGCTGTTGGCCTGCCTGTAGAAATAATTACGCAGATTTAATATTTGTTGGTCCAATTGCTTGCTGAGATCTGCCAATCCTCTTCCTCCTAGTTGACGTGGCAGAGTTGTTCTTTCTACGGCGCTACGGGGATGATGTTTATGAGCTTTTGTCAGTAGTGTCCTAACTTTTCGTTGCAGGTTGTTGATGTCCGTGTTGGTCCAATTCACTATTCCGAACGAATAGCTGAGTACAGAGCACGCATACGTGTTCAGGGCCTTAAACAAATTCCTGCTGTTAAGATCAGTTCGCACTACTTGTCTTACTCTCTTGATGAATTCATTCGTTAAATCAGTCTTCATTGTTCGATGGTCTATCCTTTGAGCTTGTTTCATCCCGAGATACTTGTATGTATCTCCCTTGCTCATTGCTTCGATCTCCTGGCCGTCCTGCATCTCGTGTGCGCTTTGTTCGAGCTTTCCCCGGATGATATTAAGGGTGCGGCACTTGTCCAGTCCAAACAGCATTCCGATGTCCCTGGAGATCTCCTCTACAATTTTAAGCATTTGCGTTAGTTGGTTTTTGGTTGCGGCGATCAGTTTTAAATCATCCATATATAATAGGTGATTCAACTTGATCGCTTCTGCGTTGTTGCTTTTGATAGTGAAGCCATATTTTGTAGAGTTCAACCGATGTGATAGAGGGTTCATCGCCATGCAGAACCACAGTGGACTGAGTGAATCTCCTTGGAAAATCCCTCTTCGGATGTTGATTGTGTCGGTCTCGATGTTACTGTCTGCGGTTCTGAGTTGTATCTTAGTGCGCCAGGTTGTCATAACGTGTTCTAAAAAGGAAACTGTATGATGATCTATTTTATACAGCTTTAAGATACCTGTGAGCCAGTCGTGAGGTACGGAATCAAATGCTTTTTTGTAGTCCACATAAGCCATGTGGAGGTTTCGTTGCTTGGAATGAGCCTGGTTGCAGATGACAGAGTCTATGATGAGTTGCTCTTTGCATCCCATTGCGCCCTTCGAGCAGCCCTTCTGCTGCATTGCAATGATGTTGTTCCGCTCGCAGTGAGCATATATTCGCTGCGTAAGGCAAGATGTGATTATCTTGTAAAGCGTAGGCAAGCAGGTTATTGGGCGGTACTTGGCAGGGTTATCCGTATTCCGCTGGTCTTTTGGTAACAGGTAAGTTGCACCCTGTGTAAGAAACAATGGCATTTTCAGAGGATCGAGCAAGACTTCATTAATTAAGGTAGTTATTTGTTCATGCGTGCACCACAACTTCTTAATCCAATAATTTTGGAGATGATCTGGACCTGGTGCCTTCCAGTTGTGGGAATTTTTGATGACATCGGAGACCTCAGCGGTTGTGAATTGCTCGTGTTGCATCTGGCTATAGTTCCGGCCCATCTCGCGTTCTTCGCTGATCCAGCTTGCACTGACATTGTATGGACCTGGTGTGGCAAGTTGATTTCTCCAGAAACCGTCGACCTGTTCTCTGCTAGGGTAACTCGCATTTGTGGCATCGGCGCTAGAATTAAAAGCACGGTAGAAACCCTTTTCTGATCGTTCAAAGAGTTTATTGTCTCGTTTCCTGTTGTTACTAGCCTTGTATCTCCTCAGACGCCCATTATTATTATTATTATTATTATTATCTCGACTTAGCCAAAAGGCATTCGCACTCCCTCTACGGGGAACTTTCACTCAGATCCCGAGTATCCCGGATACCAAAGGATCTGGCTCGGACGAGACCCTTGCCATGTTATCGGGCCCTAGGTGACACCGATGTTGTTGGATGATCCTGCATTCCCCATGAATTTCCTGACGGTTCGGGCTGTCGCAAGTAGTACCGCTTTCTGCATGGACCTGTAAAGACTATCAGTTAGACCCAGCTCCTTGATGTTTCTCAGCAAACTTTTTGGTATAACACCAGTTGTTGACATGATGATTGGAATCGTCTGGACGTTCTCCATTTCCCATTGCCTTCTAATTCGTTCTTCTAAATCTCTGTACTTCGCGATCTTCTCGACTTGCTTCACACGCAGGTTGTTGTTGTTCGGGATGGCCACATCAATCAGAGTTGTCTGCCTAGAAATTTTATCAACTATTATAAGGTCCGGTCTGTTATGGGCAACTCGTTGATCTGTCAGAACTGTACGATCCCAGTACATCTTGTAGTTGCTGTTCTCAAGAACAGGCTCAGGTGTGTAGTTGTAATATGGGACCCTCTCTGCCTGCACAAGCAGCAGCTTTTCCGCCAGTTCCTGGTGCAAGATCTTGGCAACCGAATCGTGTCGTTCCTTATATTCCGTTGATGCGAACATCTGACATCCTCCTGTTATGTGCTGGATTGTTTCTGAAGTTGGGCACCCGTATCTGCATTATTATTATTATCTCGACTTAGCCAAAAGGCATTCGCACTCCCTCTACGGGGAACATTCACTCATATCCCGGGCATCCCGGATACCAAAAGGATCTGGCTCGGACGAGACCCTTGCCATGTAATCGGGCCTTAGGTGACATTGGTGTTGTTGGACGATCCTGCATTCCCCATGAATTTCCTGACGGTTCGGGCTGTCGCAAGTAGTACCGCTTTCTGCATGGACCTGTAAAGACTATCAGTTAGATTCAGCTCCTTGATGTTTCTCAGCAAACTTTTTGGTATAACACCAGTTGTTGACATGATGATTGGAATCGTCTGGACGTTCTCCATTTCCCATTGCCTTCTAATTCGTTCTTCTAAGTCTCTGTACTTCGCGATCTTCTCGACTTGCTTCACACGCAGGTTGTTGTTGTTCGGGATGGCCACATCAATCAGAGTTGTCTTCCTAGAAATTTTATCAACTATTATAAGGTCCGGTCTGTTATGGGCAACTCGTTGATCAGTCAGAACTGTACGATCCCAGTACATCTTGTAGTTTCTGTTCTCAAGAACAGGCTCAGGTGTGTAGTTGTAATATGGGACCCTCTCTGTCTGCACAAGCAGCAGCTTTTCCGCCAGTTCCTGGTGCAAGATCTTGGCAACCGAATCGTGTCGTTCCTTATATTCCGTTGATGCAAACATCTGACATCCTCCTGTTATGTGCTGGATTGTTTCTGAAGTTGGGCACCCGTATCTGCATCTGTCATCCACTACCGATGCATCTCCTACAATGAATTTTAGGTAGTTGCGAGTTGGTATAACCTGATCTTGTATGGCCAGTAAGAAGCCTTCTGTCTCTGGGAACATTCGTCCCGAGGTCAGCCAATAGTACGACGCTAACTTGTCGACATGTTCCTGGTTAACCTCATTAGGATGCCTCCCGTGCAGCGGCTTCTCTAACCACCTCTGTAGTTTATCGTTGTCGGTTCGGTGGTGATTGTGATGCTCGTGTTCCGTCAGACGTAGCGGTGTTGAGACGTCTGCTCCGCATATAGCTTTATGTAGTGTGGAGCTGTTGGCCTGTCTGTGGAAATAATTACGCAGATTTAGTATTTGTTGGTCCAATTGCTTGCTGAGGTCTGCCAATCCTCTTCCTCCTTGTTGACGTGGCAGGGTTGTTCTTTCTACGGCGCTACGGGGATGATGTTTATGAGCTTTTGTCAGTAGTGTCCTAACTTTTCGTTGCAAGTTGTTGATGTCCGTGTTGGTCCAATTCACTATTCCGAAGGAATAGCTTAGTACAGAGCACGCATACGTGTTTAGGGCCTTAAACAAATTCCTGCTGTTAAGATCAGTTCGCACTACTTGTCTTACTCTCTTGATGAATTCATTAGTTAAATCGGTCTTCATTGTTCGATGATCTATCCTTTGAGCTTGCTTCATCCCGAGGTACTTGTATGTATCTCCCACGCTCATTGCTTCGATCTCCTGTCCGTCCTGCATCTCGTGTGCGCCTTGTTCGAGCTTTCCCCGGACGATATTAAGGGTGCGGCACTTGTCCAGTCCAAACTGCATTCCGATGTCCCTGGAGAACTCCTCTACAATTTTAAGCATTTGCGTTAGTTGGTTCTTGGTTGCGGCCATCAGTTTTAAATCATCCATATATAACAGGTGATTCAACCTGAACGCTTCTGATCTGTTGCTTTTGATAGCGAAGCCATATTTCGTAGAGTTCAACCGGTGTGATAGAGGGTTCATCGCCATGCAGAACCACAGTGGACTGAGTGAATCTCCTTGGAAAATCCCTCTTCGGATGTTGATTGTGTCGGTCTCGATGTTACTGCTTGCGGTTCTGAGTTATATCTTAGTGCGCCAGGTTGTCATAACGTGTTCTAAAAAGGAAACTGTATGATGATCTATTTTGTACAGCTTTAAGATACCTGTGAGCCAGTCGTGAGGTACGGAATCAAATGCTTTTTTGTAGTCCACATAAGCCATGTAGAGGTTTCGTTGCCTGGAATGAGCCTGGTTGCAGATGACAGAGTCTATGATGAGTTGCTCTTTGCATCCCATTGCGCCCTTCGCGCAGCCCTTCTGCTGCATTGCCATGATGTTGTTCCGCTCACAGTGAGCATATATTCGCTGCGTAAGGCAAGATGTGATTATCTTGTACAGCGTAGGCAAGCAGGTTATTGGGCGGTACTTGGCAGGATTATCCGTATTCCGCTGGTCTTTTGGTAACAAGTAGGTTGCACCCTGTGTAAGAAACAATGGCATTTTCAGAGGATCGAGCAAGACTTCATTAATTAAGGCAGTTATTTGTTCATGCGTGCACCACAACTTCTTAATCCAGTAATTTTGGAGATGATCTGGACCTGGTGCCTTCCAGTTGTGGGAATTCTTTATGACATTGGAGACCTCATCGGTTGTGAATTGCTCATGTTGCATCTGGCTATAGTTCCGGCCCATCTCGCGTTCTTCACTGATCCAGCTTGCACTGACATTGTATGGACCTGGTGTGGCAAGTTGATTTCTCCAGAAACCGTCGACCTGTTCCCTGGTAGGGTAAGTCGCATTTGTGGCATCGGCGCTAGAATTCAAAGTACGGTAGAAAACTTTTTCTGATCGTTCAAAAAGTTTGTTGTCTCGTTTCCTGTTGTTACTAGCCTTGTATCTCCTCAGACGCCCTGCGAAAACAGAAAGTTTTTGTTTTAATGTGTCAAGACATTGTTGAGCAGTAATGTTCGCGGGGTCACGCTGAGAATGCATTTGGGTGCGGCTCATTATTGCCTGCACCGCCCTCTGGATCTTTCTAGTTCTAACTCCTCTGATATATTCCGTTACTTGTCCTATGTCTTTACGGAGACTCTCGATCTTCCGGTTTAGTCGCATCTCCCATTGAGCCATTCGTGGTTCTGGTCTTGCACGATTTAACTCTTGAGCCGTCCGGATCTTGGCTCCCATTGCAGTGATGATGGCCGTTGCGGCACAGTAGATTAACATGTGCATATGTTCTAATGTTGGTGTTACTGAAACATAGTTGGGTAAAATTCTGGTGTTCATAATATCGAGCATGATTGCAAGCTTCCTGGAAGAGTTCAATCTTGGTAGCGGTGGTCTGCTCAGTGGGTCTGTGCCTTCGTATCGCAATACCGCCCTTTTCAGCTGTGTGTCTAGGCTTTCAAAGTGTTCTCCGTTAACTGATTCCCGATTCTCAGTTGTTCGTCCCGTCGTCTCGGCGTTTTGTTGTGGTCCAGGCACTTGAATTTCCCGATTATCAGTTGTTCGCTCTGCCGTTCCGGCTTCTTGTTGTGGTCCAGGCAGTTGAATTTCCCCATTGTTGTTGTCTATGTCTATGTGTTCGCCATGGATCTCTAGCTCAACTTCCCGTTTTATAGCGTTAAGTCGCGTTTCTGGAATTCGGTTATTTCTTAGAATAGTTCGATACTGATCTGACACTCTTTGTTCAGACACTTGCATGTGTGGAAACTCCCTGCAGAACTCGGCATGCAGTTGTTGTCGGTAGCCGATCATCTCTTGTCCTAAGTTTGTCACCCTGTAAAAAATACGCATTATCGATTCATTCATGGACCCAGTCCATTTCATGCGTCGTCGTTGTAATCCCGCCTGAGTGAACGCTGGCTGAAGTTCCCGCGCAGCACCTTCGGTGGGTGGAACCCTAGTTCTCGTTTGGCTCCCATGTTGTAGATGTTCGTGTTGTTGGGCTGTAGCTGTTTGTGCAACAGGGGCCCTTATTATTATTATTATTATTATTATTATTATTATTATTATTATTGTTGACAATAATTTATAAACCAAGTGACATTTCCTCAGCCGCGATTGTCTTTTTAACGTCCACGGCTAATATGATTTTCCCAGCGTTAAGCAAACCCCGCATTTTATGGACGAAAAGTGGGTTTTTCGTAAATTAATCGAAAATTACTGCATTTAGTGCCATTTAGGTATATAGGAAACCTTACACAAAGTTATCATCATTTTTAGTGGTAAATAAGATCGCATTAAAAAAATGGGGGTTTCCATTTGAAAATTTCAAGATTTAAGCACATTTTGAATGTAATTTTTATTCATATTTTGTGAACACCCTGTATAAGAACGGATTTATTTCTCAGCAGATATCACTAGGTCAGGGCTTCTGTTACACGATGCCAAAAAATTGTTTTGAAATTTCGCGGTTTCCTCGTATAAATTGCTAATTGACTTTAGGTCTGCACCTGTAATTTTTTTCGGAAAAATGCAAATATCTCAAAAACGGTTGGATTTAGACATAGGACATGTTGCATGTTTTTGTTCCAAAATGATGCCTGGAATCCAAAAATTCAATAATATACAGGGTGTTCTATGTTCTATTTGAGATAAGAAAGTTGATATCGACTTCCGGTATAACCGGAAGTGCCAGATTCACCAAAATATTTTAGTTGAGCAGCGCCCGTCGTCATTGTGGGGTGCCAAATTTTCAGAATTTTCCTACTTTTAGTTTTCCATATATAGATTGATGCAGTTCGTGGTGGGCTACCCTGTATTCCGTGTCGAATTCAAGATAAAAATATAATTGTGTTATTTGATTGGTATAGAGGCAATAGAGTAAAAGAATAATGTACCTGAGATTCCTGAAAAGCATCGCAGTTCTATTATTATTTGGCAAAGTTAATGTCACTAATAATAATAATTATAAGTTGTTTATATTTACAAAAAAATGTTGATTGCAAACCTATGGGCAACAGTGCTAATACCTACTTATTAATGCGTATATTTACTAACATATTGAAAAATGGTCGAAATGGATTTTTTTCAGTAGATATTTGTCCTGGCTTCCCCGTGGAATAACAAAAAAAACCTCCCCACCTTGCACTCAACTCATTCCGTTCTTTTGTCTTAATAAAGGATATTCTTTCACTCAACGATACCCGCCAGGGGTCAAATTGGTAAAACGGATCGCCGGCCGTGCGTCAGGGGAGTGCCGGGAAAAAACTGGCCGCAAGTCCGTGTTCAACAACTCCGAAATGTTGGATGGCCACTTAGGGCAGCACTGCGATAAAACAATTTGTTGTAAATAAACGAGCGCTGCCGCCGGCGGAAACAAAGGGGCCGCGACCGAAAATCAGACGGAAATCCTTGGGGGAGTTACGGGGAAAATTGGAAATCCGAGGTGGAAAACATCTGAGTTCTTGAAGATGGCACAGCTCGCCCCGATGGGTTTGCTCGGAAAGTCTAGGAAAAATTAGTCAAAAATTACAATAAGAAATCTATGAAGAGCGGAGTAAAATTCAGCATTATATTTTTCTAGATCAACTAACTAATGGGGAACTTGCACAAAAATTAAATTTGAAAACTATTACTTTCAAACTTAATTTATTGCCATTAAATGAACCACAGTTCAGAAAAAAAAACTCATTTTTTATTTTTATGTAATAAATATAAGCAGTTAAAAACTGCATAATTCAAATCATTCTAGTAATGCGCCCTCCTTGGTTGTGACGTCAAGTAGCTCGTTGGTGGTGGCGCCTCTGGTGGGCGGCGGCACCATGTATAAACTAATATGGGCGGCACATCTATAAATACTACAGCACCACGCAAGCTTTCTTTAGAAAGAGCAACGAGGACGTCCCATTCTTGTCTATCGGTCTTATTATAGTCTATCTCAGTCTTCATATTGTTGATAATGTTTGAAAAGGGTGTGCTGTATTAAATAGTTATTTACATTGCGAGATGCGTAAGCACCATAGTCATCGTGTAAGCACACTTTTTCGGCCGAAGAGGTTGTTTATTAACGCCCGTGTTGCCTCGGGTCTTAAAACTCTCTCCGAGGCCAAAAAGAGCTTACGCATCGACCGATGTATTGTATTACATTTTTCCTGCTACCCACAATTTTATATTTGTAGGTAAGTACTTTGAATTTAAATACATTATGGAGTAGATTGTGAGAAATAATCTTCATAATAACCATTGTCCACTTATCACTAAAAATGATAATCAGTGATAAATATAAGAGGTATAATGCAGTGATAATTAAAAAGACTTCTTGTGCGATTGAACCCGGGGCCTACGAATTACTAGTCCCGTAGCCTCGGCAGTCAGTTAAAGAAGTCCTTGTTAAATTTAAACTTTTAGGCGGATCTTATTTTTGACCTACACCACATCCCTCTGAAAATGGGTAGCCGAACTGTTTATTTTCTAATTCTGTGTAGCTGTCACTCCTGTCACTGCCTTCCGATCGATCGAGCGGTGTGACGTCACAACCATTCCCGCGCTTTTCGTTATTGCAAATAAAATATTGCGATTTGAGGGCTGATATTTGGTATGTGCTCTTTCTATAGATAAGCAAATATATTAAAAAATAAAAAAAAATTGTTCAAGTTCCCCATTAAGGGAAGATATATCACAGACACTACTATTTCGATTGGGCGATTATTCCATGGCTACCTAAGATTTTTTAAATGACCAGTTGCCATAAAATGCCATATGTAAGGCATTCTTTTAAGAACAAAATGGATTGGACAAATTGACCATAGCTCAAAACCTTTTGTACAAAATATCAATACTGTTAAAAAGCGTTCAAAATATGGGAGCAAAATTTAAAAAAAATGATTTTCCGAAGTACCGTGTTTAAACCACGGGGCATACAATCTGATGATATTTTTATGCAAATCAATTAAGCTTTGCCTTTGTACGTAGTACCTATATCTAATCTACAGCTCATATAGAAGGTGTTCGTAAAAAAATAAAATTTTACGAAGAAAACAATATCGTTTTTGTTTTCATGGCATTCATGGCACACATTTAATCGATATAAGTATGTTCCAACGTCAACGTAATGAATAAAGCAAAATTAGGATGGAGAATGATGCATCCAACTGTAAGGAAATGTTAAAATGAAGTACCTATGTTTTTCAATGGTCACATACAGAATGCAGTGGAAACTCGAATGTTTTCTCTAAATATATTTTTTAAATACTTACATATTTTTTCCGTCAAATTTTGCTTATTTACAAACACCCTGTATGTGCTAGACTGGCTATACTACCTACAATAATACCTTAGGCAAAGCTTAATAAAGCAAAATTAGGATGGAGAATGATGCATCCATCTGTAAGGAAATGTTAAAATGAAGTACGTGTGTTTTTCAATGGTCACATACAGAATGCAGTGGAAACTCGAATGTTTTCTCTAACTAAATATATTTTTTAAATACTTACATATTTTTTCCGTCAAATTTTGCCTTTTTACAAACACCCTCTATGTGCTAGACTGGCTATATTACCTACAATAATACCTTAGGCAAAGCTTAATCGATTTACAAAAAAGATCAAGAAACTGTGCCCTTTGGTACCTATGCTCAGTATATCTGTGCGTATAATATACTACTGTTTACTTTTCACATAGAAATCATGAGAGAACATCCCAAGCGCTGTTGGCTTCTGTTTCCTGTGTTGCTTTTCCTCCAAGATTTATATCCAGTTACAACACTTCGGAAGGTGCTATATGCGCTCCGCACGTGTTTTGTTTTTATTTCGGGCCAGGCCAACTTTTCTATTATACCGCAGATCTGACAAGCATTTTCCGATTTCCCGGGGAAGTGGTGAGAAATACCGAAATTATTCCGTCATCGGGACCAAAGTAACAAATAGTCGCCGGGGAGATGGTATCGCCGCCATTTTACATAAACACAATTCCCTAAGACTCAGTAGCGTAGCCGGTGCCTGCGGCCCGGAAATAATGCCGATACGGATCTGCCGTAAACGGGGCCGTCGGGCTTGAAAGGACACTCAAAGGAACGCCGGCCTATGCAGGGGAATGTAGTCACTTAAAGTGGCAGTCGTTTTGAGAACTCAAAAAATCGAACCTTTGTTCGCGCAAGCGCAATTTCAAATGCAGCTAATGCTACTCTCTAAGGGATGGCGCTGCAATCAGGTTTGGATACCGACGGCGATGTGTTGGTACCTTGTTGTCAGATTGTGCAGTTGTCGTCGGAATAATGAAGAACTCTACGACTCTGTAATCACGCGCCATCTCGTGACGTGAAGCCGAACAAAATTCCACAGACAGTTTGCGATGTAACCTGATCCGTACTATGGTCAGACTTTTGTTGCCGTAAGCAAAGATGTATACAAACTGGATACTATGGTGCCCACCTTTGTTTTAGATGTTAGTTGGTCGAGCGGTATGTTTAAAGGTGGTCCATAAGTTAATTTATTTTTGGTGTGGGCCTAAGGATTATAGGAAACAACAGGGGAATTTTAATACATATATTGAAAAAGTAGATGGTACGCCTATGGCGTATAAAATATACAGGTTACGAATTACACAGTAAAATGAATTGAGGATGCACAAACGTGAATAATTGAATTAATTAAAAATGGTGCTAAGTAAATATAACAGAAAAGAATCAACAATAAAGAATTTAGCGCAAAATAATTATCTTTAAATTTTAGTAATTGGTTTCAAGCCTAAGTGGCGGACAATACTAGCTTATAGCATAAACTGATAACAAAACCTGCGGAAATAGTACTTGAATTTAGCTCAAATTATTCCAAGAAATAATACCAAAATTATTGGCACACAAGTAGCCTGATCACACAAACGATAATAAAAATTAATTAACTAGAAATAGAAAGGCAACTCAGTCGACAAAACCCAACAAAACAAAATTCAATCGCTTACTCTGTGGTCAGTTCAACGGATAGCATACTGCACTAAGGCTCTGGTGCTGGATCTATGACAGGCAAGGAGGCAGACTCTAGTTGACTTCTCGGGCAGTACTTCGCCCTGAGACTCGAGGTCTTCTACTGCTTCTTCTCATGGCTGGCGCTTCGCTGGTTTTTCGTTTAACTTAATGATCCTGGTTTCCGGTGGTTTGAATCATAACCCTATGATTCCTCGCAGAAGAATTTCAAGGCTTTAGCTAACATTGCCTCGTATTATTTGGTAAAATAAAATAAAATTTTTGGTTGGTATCTACCTCATTGGTACGCCGACGCGAATTTTTCTCCATCAGAAGGCATAAATGGAAAATTGCTCTAAAAAGTGTAAATTTCATTACATAACATTTCGTAAAAGGCAAGTTAAAGTTCTCTCACGTATGTTCAAAACATTTTGTATTACTGGAAAGTCAATTTTTACACATTTTGTTCAATTTTTAAATAGAGTTTTGTATACACTGCTTTCAAAATTGGAAGACTACTTGCACACTAAATGGGTTTCTTCGTTAAATACTTCCTTCCTATCTATAAATATAATCCAATTCACACATCTGACGGTGTCAGATTCATTCTCCGAGAATGTTCGACTTGCTAAATTTTTTAGAGACCGCTGTAAATTGATTTCTTCACTTACTACACAACAGAAACACGAACATTTCGTTTAGGTAAATCTAAAACAAGTGTATACACAGGCACATTTGTTTCTATTCCTGCGTTTGTAGACTTATTCATATTTAGAGAATGTTCACAAAAAATTTCTTGTTCAATTTATTTTTCCACCATTTTTTTTAAATTTCGTTAGACCCTTGTTCGACACTAAATGTAATGTGGAACTAGATAGACATAATATGATTGATAAAGTAAAAGGGGATGTAAGTTGAAAATGTTGATGATTACGTGTGTGATTTTAATAGTATAGTAAGAAGGAAGACTAGCATCTAGGTATAACTATAATATAAATCTGAACTTTCCTGTTATATTTCCTCTCACAAAACCCGGACCTTCTGGTATATTATTAAATTTATAATAATTGTGAGGTCGTGGAAAATTTCGTGCACAGATGAGCTTGGTTGATTGATTTTGACTTCCGTAATAATATGAGAAAATTATTGCTAATTTTTTTATCATTTCACCAAATTTCACAGTGATCGCCATCTTGTATTTTGCCAAAAGCCTATAATATAGAGCTAAAAAGCCGTTGAAAACTACAGATATTCAACTTTCTCATGTTATACCTATCTGTTACAAACAAGAATTGACGATGTGGCAACAAGAAAAATTCCCGGTACAAAAATTAACCTAGTTTATCTTGTATGCCTCGAGAGGCGGATATATGGGAAATTCCCGACACCGCCACTGAATTTCTCGAGCCGGTGGAACCTAGAAGAAAACTTATATCACTCGGGATGCGCGCGACGGAAAAATAATAACGCAATCTACTTTGTACGCGAAGCGCCATGTGCATTATTAAAACTGTAATAAGATGTAAATATGACAGGACCGCTGTTCTGCCCCCATGTTGTTTTTCAAATTCTCCTCGGTTATTTTTCAACACCTCCGCGGGACTTTTGCCAACGTGACTCTGAGAAACGAGGGGGAGTTCTTTAGTTTGTTCACGTCACAGTCCTCGGCACTTTTTGTGCCTGATTCTCGTATTTTTCATTTTTCCTGTTATAAGACGCCATTTATAGAAAGGGGGACATTTACCTAGAAAATAAACATATATCGTTCTTTCGCACAACATATTTTTGTTAAATAGCTATTATTACTAATAGGCTATTATTACTAAGTAAAGATACCTACCTACTTATTTCTTGTGGAACTCTTTGCTCAGATAAACAAACATTTAGTATTGCAATGATGTTACAAAAAAAGATCTTAAACTTAAACTTTTATGCCCTGTACTTTTATTATCCAAGAATCTCATAGGTTATAAAAAGATAAATCCGAAAAATTAACTTTACAATATTGTCATATCCTTTGAGAGGGTATATGAGACATTTACATTTTTAGTGAATTTCAAGAACCACCAGTAAATTCAGAAGGCGAGATAATCGAGTGTTTATTTTCTTGTGTCGACGGGGTACTTATTTATTTTTATTTTTACATTCTTGTGTTTTTTTTTTCTAATACATACATTTATTTTATTCAAATAATTACCTTTCATTATAACGGCGAGCTTGATTTATTTAACCATTAGTAGCGACTCCATAATATCAAATGCAATTATTTCAATCGACAAAGTTATATCGGAATAGAAACATTTTTAGCAATGAATTGACACGAATGCAATGTCACGAATGTTAATTATTTCCCCTTTTCTCCTTCCACTAAAATGAAGTAAAAATTTTACTGTAAAATCTTTATCCATCAACTATTTTCAAAGAGGCTGAATAACACCGAGATGTCAGATTTTTTAAAGTCATGCTTTTACTCCTTGCATCACAAAAAAAGGATTGCCACGAAAACAAAAATTTTAAAGTGGTGGTATTAAGCACTAAAGATAGAACACTAACATTTTCTATAAAGTGGCCATAAAAAATGTTCCCTTATGATATTGCAAAATATTAAACAGACGAGAAAATTCTAGAAATTTCGTACCTATTCCATATAACCTGCTTAGATTTTTGAGAAAATTCTTCTCAGAGAATTATGTTTTTACGCTCTATGTATTTTTACTACCAAAGAATCGCGAAGCTGCTTGTAAAAAGAAAAATTCCCGCCATAAAATTAACTTTGCGGGATTACCATATCCCTGGCGAGTACGATATGAAAAACGTCTATTTTTTATGGAATATTCTTGGAACCTACGAGAAAAGCTTATATCACTTGGGGCGAGCACGACGGAATAATAATAACGCAATCTACTTTGTTCGCGAAGCGCCATGTGCTTTATTAAAACCTGCAATAAGATGTAAATACGAAAGAACTGCTAATGCAGCGGAGTTCTGACATAGAAAAACCCTGAAAACCCTATTTTATCAGAGAGTAAAAGACTTTGGGCAACTGATAATACAAACGTATTAGTGTTTTTTTTCTTAAAAAACCATTGCAGGTTTTTTTAGAAATCAAACGGAGAACCTCCTTAAAGTAATAGGTATTTGTCATTTAGTGCTAGGCAAGTTTGGTTTGATTTTATACATTTTACGATGCATGGTAATCATTTTGAAGGTGAAACACATGTTGGATGCTGGAATTTCACAAAGGGATGTTGCAGAAGTGTTATTAATCGTTTATGGATAAGATACCGAAAAACAGAAGACGTCAGAGAACGGTATTCAGGCTGTACAAGTGTAACTACCCCAATTCAGAATAGACTTCTAAGATTGCTAGCCTTGCGAGAGCGCAGTAACACTGCATCGCGCTGCACAATGCTCACAATGTACGGGTTAGTGACCAAACTGTCCGAAACCATGAAGATCACATTAATGCCCGCATTATCACGAGTAAATCCCACAACCAGGTTACAGTGGGTATAAAAATATTTAAATTGGCAGCAGCAGGAATAAACTCCAATTTTATTTTCTGATAAGTACCGATTTAGAAGATTCGAAAGGAGGCATCGCGTGTGGAGGCATCCTGGGAATGCAGAACGCCTTGCATCTGTTCGAGCGGTTCACACCTTTCAAGGAGTTACGATCATGATATGGGGCGGTATCAACATCGGCGGAAGAACTATAATCTCCTTTGGTTGGAGCGGTATCAGAATGCCAATGATTATCAAAACATTATTCTTCGCCCTATTATTGTTCCATATGCAGAGAGAATTGGACCAAGATTTCTCCCTTAGTTTCTTTTAGTGTGTGTATAAATAGACAAATTTTTAATATTAATAAAAAAAATTAATGAAAAAATTGGCATGAGTAACTCTTAAACCATTGACTAGAAAAAATGTAGTAGCAGCATTGGATTCTACGAAAAAAAGTGATTTAGAAATGTTCTCGCAGAAAAACAAAATTTTCAACCAGAAAAAAGTTCCGGCTACTTTTCGAAAACGCACATTTTCGAAAACGCCCTGTAACTCAAGAACGGTGACAGATATCGATTTTCGGTTTTACATACCGATATCAGTTTTCGTCTATCTCCTTTACAATAGGAGTTTCCTTTTAAAAGGGTAAACATTTTTTGTTTTTGTTTTTTTTCTAGAGAAATAAATTATTTTATTTTTCACAAGAATATATATATTCTAAAAATTTCTCTTACCCCGGCCCCTCAGGAAATTTTTTTACCACGCCGCCCCCCCCCCCTTTTAGATTTGCCTGGATCCGCCTCTGTTTTGTTTTGATTTGGTATTGTAAATATGTTGAAGATTGAATTGTCTTTGATACAATGCATTAGCTATTATTGGTCTAAACTCTATTCAAACTAAATGCAAGTGGCGCGTAAACATTTACACGATGGAAGCACCTGAACAATTCTGAGGGCTAATACGATTCAGGGCCGCATTAAGGACAATCTCTAAGAATTTTATAATATAAAATAATAAAATAATATGCCCCAGTATTAAGAACCTTAAAAACAAACTTTTATGGCACACCTAGTCATTCACTTACCTGCAAATTTCTACTATTAACACAAATCGTAGCTCCGACAATTAATAAACAGCGAAAGAATAATATCAGGTCCACTTGCAACTCAATACACCTCTGTAAGAAACATCGACTCGCAGCACTCGCCCGCCGAGTCAGATTTTATTGCCGGCTAGCCAATAGCAAGCCGATCACGTGCGTATCACGCTCTAGCCAAGCAACAACTTGTGTTTATGTTTTACTTGCGTTTAGTTTGTTAGTTTGAATAGAGTATAGTTAGGTACACTTTGATCGAGGGACTTATGCACATTCTCAGGTTACCCATAGTATACATCAACAACAAAGTATGTATCCGATCCTAACCACACCAAAAACACCCCTCGACCGCCAACCAAGCGCGCGCATCGCCATTCGCGTCACCAATAAAACCCTTATACGGCAGCCGTTTTATAACGTCGTTACCTTTGCCCGGGCTCGGCGGATAACCCGATAAACCGGGTGGATTTATCGCAGGTTAAGTGAAATATGAGCCTGGAAATGGGCCGGGAGGTCCGTGAGACACTTGACACCTACTAATAGGCCATTGCGACGTCGCCGCGGGGCGCCCCTCCTTAAGGGGGTGCCACATTAGTCTGGCGCGCTCCCCAGGAAATGAGCCGGGGGTGGACGTGCGAAGCTGGGGGGGGAGGCTGCGGGGAGTCGGCGTAAGGGCAGCTGGGAAAGGTGTTAGGACATCCGGAATAATCTCTTTCTACGGGCGTGCGGAAAGTTGTACTTTTCCGCACTATAGTTCTGCAAAGAAATCAACACATGTTGGCAAGGCATTAGGTACGCTATAATGAACTTTGTATAGGTTTTTATAAATCGTTAGCATGGCTAGTTATAGGGTTGTGACGGTTGCAAAGGTGAAGACGTAAATTCAGTGGAAGATATTATAAAAACAAAAAATTAAAATTAACAAGCAATGATATATTAAGTGGCTGTATCGAATATTGGAACATCATAAAACCGCTTGGGCGGCGTTTGCTTTGTAAAACGAGACCGAGTCATAGACCGCGCGGCTCCTAATTTTATTACACAAATTTTTAAGGCATTACACAATAATAAACTTTGTGTAGATTTTTATAAATCGTTAACATGGCTAGTTATAGGGTTGTGACGGTTGCAAAGGTGGAGACGTAAATTCAGTGGAAGATATTATAAAAACAACTGTTTAACTTTCGATTTGAATACAAAAATTAAAATTAACAAGCAATGATGTATTAAGTGGCTGTATCGAATATTGGAACATCATAAAACCGCTTGGGCGGCGTTTGCTTTGTAAAACGAGACCGAGTCATAGACCGCGCGGCTCCTAATTTTATTACACAAATTTTTAAGGCATTACACAATAATAAACTTTGTGTAGATTTTTATAAATCGTTAACATGGCTAGTTATAGGGTTGTGACGGTTGCAAAGGTGGAGACGTAAATTCAGTGGAAGATATTATAAAAACAACTGTTTAACTTTCGATTTGAATACAAAAATTAAAATTAACAAGCAATGATGTATTAAGTGGCTGTATCGAATATTGGAACATCATAAAACCGCTTGGGCGGCGTTTGCTTTGTAAAACGAGACCGAGTCATAGACCGCGCGGCTCCTAATTTTATTACACAAATTTTTAAGGCATTACACAATAATAAACTTTGTGTAGATTTTTATAAATCGTTAACATGGCTAGTTATAGGGTTGTGACGGTTGCAAAGGTGGAAACGTAAATTCAGTGGAAGATATTATAAAAACAACTGTTTAACTTTCGATTTGAATACAAAAATTAAAATTAACAAGCAATGATGTATTAAGTGGCTGTATCGAATATTGGAACATCATAAAACCGCTTGGGCGGCGTTTGCTTTGTAAAACGAGACCGAGTCATAGACCGCGCGGCTCCTAATTTTATTACACAAATTTTTAAGGCATTACACAATAATAAACTTTGTGTAGATTTTTATAAATCGTTAACATGGCTAGTTATAGGGTTGTGACGGTTGCAAAGGTGGAGACGTAAATTCAGTGGAAGATATTATAAAAACAACTGTTTAACTTTCGATTTGAATACAAAAATTAAAATTAACAAGCAATGATGTATTAAGTGGCTATATCGAATATTATGGCTAGATGAACAAATAGGAAGTTCACACAACCTACATCTCACCGCTACTAACTACTCAGGTAGAGTATAAATGAACTCACTTGGAACAGCATAAAAACGATTGGGCGGCGTTTGCTTTGTAATACAAGACCGAGTCATAGGCGGCGCGCGGCCTTTAATAATATTATACAAATTTTATTTAAATGCTCTAAAAAAGAATCAAATAAACTTTGAAATAATTCAAACAAAAGCAAACCAATAATTTTGTTACACACAAAACAACACCACACAAAAATCCATACACAAAACCAAAATCCGTAAAATAAAGCGCAATCCTTATTTCCGTGCACGGCACTGGTTATACTGGCCTAACTGGCCCACGTCGACACCTGCTATGAAATATATGTCTTATAACTTTTAAAAAGTGATGCATAACACGAATAACCTAAGTATCAAATTCAAAGTAATATGAAATATTATTGATATTTCCATCTTGCTTCCTTCGAAACACGCGTTTAACATTGTTTTGTACTTCGATTTTTTAAAACATCAATACTACAAGTCAGTTTCTGTATTCTTGATATGCTGGGTTTGCAATAATTATTGTTGAATTATTAAAATGTAGCATTTTTAAGAATTGGCAGAAATAAAAAAACCTGCGATTTTTTGTCCTGACAAAATTTGATATTTTGTCCTAAATGCATTTTTGGATACCTACCCTACCCCTTTAACCAATTCACTATAGGTATAAGCAAAATCGTCCTATCTCATTTTATTCACCGCCAATTATGTGTATTTGTTTTGTCCTATCTACAAAATCATACTAAATACTAAGATATTTTGTCCCAACTAAATATTCCATACCTACTTTTGTCGTAACTGCACACATAGGACATTTATTTGTGTACACATAAGCAATCTTAAATGCGATTACAAAGCAAAAAGGTCCTATCTGGCAGATTGGACTAATCAGTTTAGGAATACTTATTTGGTGTGTGAATAGTCCGCAATAGGACAAAATCGCTTATGTTGGTAACACTAAACGTCCATAAAAAGTCACCAGAAATACGCTAGGAAATGCACGTAAATTAGAACAAGTTCTAAATGCATGCATTTTGTTGCAGCAACTCAGTTGCACGCATGGAAATGCACAAGTGAGAACAGAGGTGAGAACCCTACTTTTATGGGAGAAAATATTATTTTTTTATACAGGGTGTCAGCAAATTACACCGACAACACTTACCTAACAGATGATAGGAAATGTGATGTTAAGAACTTTTTTTAAATAAACATTTCTCCGCTAATGCTTTGTTTTTAACATACCTACAGCGTGTTAAAATTAACTTATTAAAATGATTTTTTAAAATTATACGTGGAACTACTAAAGATATCGACTTCAAATTTGGTAGGGATCATAATGCCGTAAAGTGTTATTAAAACAAAGTAATGCAGGAATTTTTAAAGCGCCAGTGGCTTGCGTAAGGGTAATGCTAGTTTCTTTTTTTCAAAATAACGTTTACACCTATGGACTTTTTAAGTAAACGGAAATAGTTCTGCAATCCACAATCAATTGTTCTAAACAGAAAATGTCTCAAATTTACTGAAAAGGGACTCCCTCTAAAATTGAAATTTTAACTGAAAAACATTAACAATAAGTAATACAGTGTGGATACAAATTGTGGAATATTGCAAAAAAATCCATAGAAAGCTTTGGAACTATGATCAATTAGTGGCCATGAACAAATGACTTTTTCAGCTGTCATACAAAGTTATTAGGTTATTAATCATTTTGTATGATATAATTTATAAAAATCGTTTCAATAAGTTAATTTTAACATGCTGTACCTATATTAAAAGCAAAGCATCAGCAGATAAATGTTTACATTTAAAAAAAGTTCTTAAAATCGCATTTCCTATCATCTGTCACGCGTTCACGCTGTAGTTTGCGGACACCCTGCATACAAAAAATCAGTTTTATCTGATATTTTGTGTGTATATGTAGATTTGGAATTTTATTTGAATTTAAAAAAAATTAAATTGAAGGCCTTGTTTCAGAATAATGATGGCCGCCGGTAGTTTTTTATCTGAATTTATATACATACTTATTTATATTTGAATAAATAATAATTATAATATAAACATGTAAAGCGCGTCTTTGTCCTATCTGTACCTGATACGAATTCATTTAAAGTTTACTAAAGAAAATTGTCCTATCTTTCAAAAGTCTAATATCTTCTTAAGTTAATTAGCTAATAAAAATGTTGATAGATTAACATGCTCTACCCAAAATTTTGGTTAATTTAAACAAAATCCAAGAGGTGGCATATAAAAAAAAGTTGAATGTAAATATCTCTAAAACTATTTTTATTCAGTTAGGACGCTTCAGCTTAGCACGGCAATATTGTGCAGTACATTTCACGTTAATAAAAACAGCATACCTACATAATATTAACATAGGCTCAGTACAATTAGATGCGTAAAATTTGAAGGAGATAGCAAAAAAAATAACAAAAAAAAACGTACAAAACAAACTCATGTTCTTTTGAAAACATGCTTATCTGTGCGGGACTTGACCGCACGCCAAATATTCTAATTTTTTTCTATTATGTACTTACTGAACTTGGAAATTAACTTACAAACTGAATTTGTTCAATCACTGTTACCTCGATTAAACAGTTTACTTCCCGGAATCATCTAGAAAACGTTTTCCACTCCATTTTTTCCTCGTACACTATCGCTCTTAGCAGCTTGACCGGCAACAAACGAGCTTAACTCGGGCTTCCTCTGGGAAATCTTTCGATCACAAAAGAGCAGGCTTCCCGAGAAACCGACCACCCGCCTCAGGGCCCAAATTACTACCAATAAACGGGCAACTAAAAAGTCCTTGCGATTAAATGTTCCATGTTGAATTTGTTGATAAGGTTTCTGATTGCTGTGTAGGAGAAATGTTTGCTTCTGGTTGTTTCACTCAAGGTATTGTTTGTCTGCAGCCAACCGTTTTGATTCCATGCGTGAGGTAGAAAACCGATGTTCTTTTTGTTTTTCAGAATGAAAAAGAGTGAATGCGATGCCGACCAAACGACGTGCGACTCTCAAGAAAACGCGAGCACAGCGGCGCAGAGCAGGAGCACACCTGAGCAGATTCACTCGAAGCACCACAGCTTTAGAATAGGAATATACGGATGGAGGAAAAAATGTCTCTATATTCTCATTCTGGTCCTACTTGTTATGGTGATAGTCAACTTAGCGTTGACTTTGTGGGTGCTGAAAGTCATGGAATTTTCATCAGTAAGTATCTCTGCACATTTTACAAGTACCTACTACGTTTCATTTTGAAGAGACAAGTTTGGAATGATGCTAATTAATAATTTGTAGTCCGTTTTTCTTTTCCTAAATAATTTCCCCAATAGTACTATTTGAAATTTTAACCTATGAAAGTGGCCATGATTACAACACAAAAGTAAAGTTACGCGCATTTTGAATGTCCACATAACAAAAAAATAGATTATTAAAATTGTTATAAGGGTGCTAAGTTACTTCAATAATAGAGTACTTGCAATATTTTTAATTGCTCTAAAATTGAACTCAGTTTCTCACGTAATAAATGAAACAAAGGCTTTTAATCCTTATTTATTTATGATAATTAAAGACGAAGTTGCCCAATTTTGTTCAGACTGATTTATTATTATATTTATTATAGTTTGTTATCTATTGATATTTATTATTATAGAGAGTGTCTCACATAAGAATGAAACAACCCTATAACTTCTTTAATTTTTAACCCACCAGAACGAAATTTTTACCAAAGGTAGATGGCATTGTTGCCTACTTATTTTCCAAAAAATAGTTGCCTACTCCAAAGTCAAAGCCACCTGCGATGCCACAAACGAGGCTAAAAATCCGAAAGTCATATTAGGCTTTTTTTCAAAAAAATTACTGGAAAAAGTTGCTCGGAATTGATTTAGAACCATAAATACAACATTTTGTCAAAATCAAAAAATATTAAATAAATACAATTAAAGTAAAAATTTAAAATTTAAATTTTTAAAATTTTTGTAGCTTTTGTTTTAAAATAATTACTTTATGAAAACAACTTGCCTTCAAAATTTGAATGGCACACTTTTCTAAACGCAGAAAATTATTAAATTGCTGTTTTTGGAATTTTTTTTTTTAATTAATATTTTTTGATTTTGACAAAATTTTGGATTTTGGGTTCTGAATCGATTCTGAACAACTTTTTCTAGTAAACTTTTTTGATAAAAAATGCCTAATATGACTTTCGGATTTTTAGCCTCGATTAGTTGCCTACTCCAAAGTCGAAGCCAAAATCGAGACCGTAATTTGCCGAAATTAGATGCTTTCTTGGTAGCACAATTTTTTTCTAATAATCCGATGTTCGCGTCTGCCGAAATTCATGGGATAAAACTGCAAAGATTTATACTTATGTTGTAGTAATAGTAAAGTATTATGAGTTATTAATACACGAAGAACCTGGGGCTAGGGAAGGCGTGTTTATAAAGGCGCTATAGTGCTTAGGAGTACTGAGCCCGAATTCCGTACTTAGGCCCAAACTAGCCAAAAAAATTTGCAGAAAAACGCGACTAAATATATTTACGAAAAAACACTTCTTGACTAAATTTTGTTTCACATGCAGGGCATCCTAAGTTTGGGAGTTAGGAAGTTAGGACCTGAATTGCAAGGAAGCAAAATTGATTTAATTTTTAATATCGGATATCAGCACTTCAAAAAGGTTTAATTCAAAAATTATTAATTTTGCGGACCTAAATTTTTTTAGCGCACTCTGTACAACAAAATCGAAATTATACTTCTATTTCATGGGCTTTTTTAGAAAATGTAAACGCTTTTTATCTAAATAGTAAATATTGGTAGTCACAAAATACTCTAATTCTATCAACATCTATCGACTGAAACTGAATCACACTGTGGATGTAGATAATTTTGAATTTGAAGTCCTTTTTTATGGGAGTACACGGTGAAACAGTAGTAGTAGTAACATATCCTTGTTGTAAAAATGGAAAGAATGGAATGTTTTAGGAGACTAATGAAACATTACCGGGGAAAGCATGTAATTTTGAGGAAGGAACAGACCTCCCAAAAACCCTTAGGAAAATAATATGATGACGGCGGCGGCGAGAAAAGTAAGATTTAGTGATAAACTTGCGCACTCAACGCGGGTCCGTCTTAAATTAATGAAGATTTGTGGTATTGCTTTAATTAAACCCGTTTAATTATCACAGCTGACAATATGGGGCGGCAGTAAAAATTATTTATTTAAAATTTTCACCCACGGAGGGCCCGCCGCTCGGCCGTTGCGCAATAAAGAATAAAGAAAACCCCATCTGGTTTTTTGCAAAGAAAGCTTTACACTTAATTAAGCGAGTTGTTTTCGAGGGAGTTAAAAAGTTATTTTAACTCGTGTTGCGGCTCGCTTGGAAATTCTTTTCTGATTTGTATTTTCCCTCTTTTAGGTATTCTTAAAAAAGTTTTAAGGCGTGGGTGGATGGAAAGTGTATCACAGATGAAGATATCGGTGATTTAATTTGCAATCTTCCCTACTAATTTTTCAGCAAATATGTTACTTTTCTGAATTTCCTCATGGATTGGAGATTTAGTTGAGAACAAATTTTTCTTAATCAAATAAAACTACAGTGATCGTTGGTGATTTCAATATAGATTTTTCAAAAAATAGTTTTTATGAAACAAAATTAGATCAATGTTTTTCGAGATTGGGGCTTCATCAACATAAAATAAATATAGTTCGAAAATAATTTATTTATTACTGAAAAAATTGTAGTGTAAAGTACACGAAGTAGATACCAAGAATTTCGGATCATAACATAATTACGGCAGATTTGGGAAAGAAGTCAAAATTTGAAGTTTGTAAGAAAATTTCCAGAAATGTAAACCAAATGGATATTCTGGGTTTTCAAATGAGTTTGTGTTATTGCAGTTGTGATTTGAATAATGTAATTTAATTAGCTGAAAGTTACGACAAAATAATTACTAGTTCTTTAGATATATATTTGCTCCAAAAAGAACTTTCTAAATAATTTCAAAATGGGCTAAAAATAGATGGTGGGATAATGAAATTCGAGAAGCAAGAAATTTTAGAGATATATTATAAAAAAGCAAAGATATCTTGAATGGATGAAGTTTGGAATTTATATAGAATACAAAGAAATACTGTAATTTATAAAAATTAGGAAATATAATATAAATAAAATAAAGCCCTTAAAGACATTGTCCGCGGAGATAAACTTGAAAATGGTAATTGTATAAAATTTTATGACAAAATTTTCAGGGATGAAAAAGAGATTTCAGAATTTTTTAATAAATTCTATGTTCAAAACATAAATAAAATGGTTAATTTAATTCCTGGACATTATACCATTGCACAGTCCTTAGATTTAATTCCACAAAATGAGACTACATTTTTGGAGTTTAGAAAAATAGATTTTCGCGAATTGAAATATATTGTTAAAAACTTGAATATAAATAAAAGTTAAAGTGGAGATATAAATTTTAAAATTTTTAAACTAGCATTCCAGGTAACTGCAGACAAAATTTTAAAAATAATAAACCAATCGATAACCACTGGCATTTTTCCGGAAATAAGAAAGGTATATAAATCAATTAGGTGTGACGACTTTCGTCCTATAAATTTGTTGTTATCTTATGAGAAAGTATTAGAGAATGTAGTGAAGGATCAACTGTTGGAATTTATAGAGAATGAAAACATTTTTACAGAATATCAAGCCGGATTTAGAGAAGAATATTCGTGTGAAATTGCAACACAACGTGTTTTGGGTATATGGAAGACTGCGTTAGATGAGAAATAGATTGTTGTAGTATTATTTTTGAAACCGTTTCGAAACCGTTAGGTAATAGAGAAATTTTACTAGCAAAGCTTAAGAAAATGGGTTTTGGAGAAACTGTTTACAAATGGTTGGAAAAATTTTTAGATGGGAGATTTCAAGTATCAAAATTTAACAAAGAAATTTAAAGTGCTGCAGAAATCAATTAAGGAGTACCTCAAGGTTCGGTATTAGGACCTTTGTTATTTCTTTTATATATTAATGACTTAGTAAGATCAGTAATATGTTGCAAAATTCAATTATTCGCGGATGATACATTAATTTAGTATGTTGAAAATTCAGAGGAAGAAATAATTGAAAATTTAAGTAAAATATATCTCTTTGGTTTGATGTAGGTAAACAAGCTAAAATTGAATTCAATAAAAAAAAAAAAGTTACGGCCACTTTTCGAAAACGCACATTTTCGAAAAACGCCCTGTAACTCAAGAACGGTGACAGATATCGATTTGCGGTTTTCGCCATTAAGTTTATCATAAAAAATGAGCCTCAGACACCGATATAAGTTTTCGTCTATCTCCGTCAAAAATAGGAGTTTCCCTTTAAAAGTGTCCAATTTGGCCCACCCTGTACATTTTTAGAAGAGGAATACAACAAATAAATAGTTTTAACTTTTAACGTTATTCTAATATTAGTAATTTTCACTGCTAATTCGTAAAATACCGCACAAACAATAACACCATCATTAAATAAATAACTCCCCGCTCCCCCCCCCCCCTCGAATTTTCAATGGGGCCGCGCGCCCCCCAGCCCTCGGGGAAGCTCTAATGGCGATTTTTATGTCGTGAATTATTCCGGGTCCTCCTCAAAGGAAATAAAACATTTTCGAGGTCCACCTCAAAGTCAGCTGGTAATTATAACCCGGGGTCCTGAGATAACGGTGGGCCGCCGAACAAAATAAAAAGATACGGGGAAAGAAAAGACCTTTCGAAAACGGGAGAGAAGTCTTTTAATTAAGGCGCAACAGTTGTTGCGGATTTTTTAATTGGCGCCATGCGGGACAATGAAGACGACCCAAATACCTTCAGAGACGAGGTCGGACAAAAGCTGCAGAGAATTTTAAAGCCGAGGGTCCTTTCATATTAGAATAATACGCACAAGAAGTGAATGGCAACATCCCGTGAAAAATTTTTGAAGTAAAGCTAAGCAAAGTGGTTGCTGGGTACAAAAAGTATTGCCTTACGCAGCAAGGACCTTAAAACCATGGCCTCCTACGATTTACGACTCCCTTCGGCTCTGTTCCCGAAGGGAGCCTTAAATCGTAGGAGGCCATGCTTAAAACCATTAATAAAATTTTTAATAGGTTTCACAACGATCGTTTTACAAACTGGTTTTGATCAGAAATAACACACGAATTATAGATACCAAAGAAAAATTAATAGTATCAATGTTCTCCTGGCATCAAATAAGAGCCGACTAACGGACCACATCTGGCAGGTACCTCTATAACCCCAGGGCGAGGCCACACGACTAGTAACTCATAGGTCTCGTGTTCAAATCTCACACAAAGCCCAACTTTTTTATTTATTTTTTATTATCGCTGCATTCTGCCTTAAGAAAAGTTATTGTGAAGATTATTACTCACAATCTACTTCATAGTGTATTTAAAGTTTAATTCGAAGTACCTATAATCTGAAATTGTCGGTAACAGGAAAAACGCAATAATTGCACGATGCGTAAGCTCTTTTTTGGACCCTGAAGTACTTTTAAAGACCGAGTCAACGCCGAGGTAGCTATGCTACCTACCTAAGGAGACTGAACCGAAGCGTGATTTAATTTCTTAAGTTATTCATAAGTTGAAACCTTGTATTTAGACAAGGGTTGAAATAATTGAACTTACTATTAATTTAGGAAGTGAAATGTTGAAATTTAGTTTTTTTTTATAATTTTCGCACAAAGGCGTTTTTACACACCCCCAAATTTGTGAATTTTTTAGCCTGTTCGTTTTTCAGTCATCTTCCCCAACAGTTTCAAAATATAGGTACGTTAAATTTGACCTCAAATTAAGTCTGCATAAAAAAGGCATAAATAATTATTTTGTTGTTCCCTGTTGCTCTACTTCTACTACTTGTTTTTTGTGGAATCTGGATCAGATTTATGGTAGTTTTAAAAAAGAAAATTGGTACCTATATATACACCTTGCATTTGAATATTAAACTTTCTTGATTGAAGTTAAAAAGCACTTATAAGTTTCTCGGTAAAATTGCATCGCAAAGTTTTCCAAGGGCAAATTGATGTCTATTTAAAATATCAACACACTTTGCGCGAACTAAGAGTTGCCATTGTCGACGCGAATTTCCAATCCATGGTATTTTATAAACATTTAAATCTGAAGTACTTAGTCGATATACTTGATTAGGAAAAAGTACCTGAGCGTTTTAAATTACTTGAAGCTCTGAATGGGATTTTTAAATTCGGTCAAAAAAAGTATGGTATTAAATTAAATCAAATCAGTAATTTAACAAAAAAAGTAACCAGTATAAAACAAAAATTCCGTTTCCCCTATATATTTTTGGTTTTTTTATCGTACAGTTCCGTATCATAATTACCGGACGACTTTGAGGGGAGCTCGAAAATAATTTATTTCCTTTAAGGAAAGGGCCCTGAACAGTTTTCTACCTGAAAATCGCTATTAGGGCGTCCCCAATGCGCGGTTACATTGGAAATTCAAACAGAAGAAGCACAAAACACATTTAATAACGACGTTATTGTTGGATTGAGGAATGTTCCCGAGTCAAAAATAATAAAAGATTTCCAAGAATGCTTTGTAGATCCAGTATGTACGACATACTTATACAGGGTGAGTCACATCTAAAGGCAGAGCCGAAAACACAAGGTAGAACTCACTAAAATAAGCACATATGCTTAATAAACATTAGCCCAAAAAAGCTTAGTTCTCCATATACAGCGTGTTGAAAATTTTCCAAAAATAACATATTTTTTTAATTTCTTTCGATCCCGTTTAGGAATTCCAACCAAATTTGGTACACATTATACACTGGACGGTTGCCATTTTGTGGAATAATTTGACCCCGTTCCGATCACCAGCGGCGTAGGTACAAATAGTTACTGTAAATAATTGTAGAAAAAAAGTAGTACGGCCCTGTGCAAAACCAAAAATTTTGCCTTTTTTGGATAGCCCATTTAATTTGGAACAAAAAGTGCCTCTTGGTATTTTTTTTATTTCTGGTACAGTTTCTTCGTAATTTCGGATTTTTTAAACTAGTGTCAAGGTGATTATGCTAGCATTTAAAATAAAATTATTTGTTTCTACGCCGCTGCTCATCTGAACAGGGCCAAATTAACGCACAAAATGACAACCCATAATATGTATTAAATAATTCCTAAACGGGCTAGAAAAAAATTAAAAAATATTTGGAAAAGTTTCAACACTCTGTATATGGACAACCAAGCGTTTTTGAGCTAATGTTTATTAAGCATATGTACTTATTTTAGCGAATTCTACCTTGTGTTTTCGGCTCTGCCTTTAGATGTGACTCACCCTGTATATTATGTGTACAAGTAGAGGAAAGTACCCTGATATGAGACCACATTACATTTTGTTCTGTATTCTCTATTTTCACTGCAGTTTATGTATGATTGCCAAATAATAGTTGTTGCGTAAAGGAGAATTATGAAAAAAAAGTCAAATCTTCAATTTTTAAAATTGGACAATATCATACCCAGGTTTAAGACTCAATGTACAGCACGTGCGTGGTGATTCAACATTTTGACCCATAAAATGGCTTTTTTCGATCTGTAGCGAGTAATAACACGCATAATTTTAAACTTTTGATCAATACAAATTTTAATCTAAGTAATTACTCACATTTTGAGACAAAAATTATTTTAAAATATTTATCACAATGGCCGTTATTAGCATTTGCGCAAAAAGCCTAATGACGGCCATTGTGATAAAGATTTTTAAATAATTTTTGTCTCAAAATGTGAGTAAAAACTTAGATTAAAATTTGTATTGACCAAAAGTTTAAAATTATGCGTGTTACTCGCTACAGATCGAAAAAATCCATTTTATGGGTCAAAATGTTGAATCACCACATACGTGCTGTACATTGAGCCTTAACAAAAGCACTATACTGGCCACAAAATAATTTTTATTTCAAAAACTTTAAAAGAATATCAAATTTACCTAGTATATAAACAATTTAGTTACATAACACTTGACACACTTAACAGGTTCCTAATATGAGACAGTCTCATATTGAGGTTTAAGAAAAATACTACTTACCACAAAATAATTTTTATTTCAAAAACATTAAATGGATATCAACTTAACACAGTATACAACTATTTAATTATATAACACTTGACATTCTATTCAAACTATTAGTAATCTAAATTATCCTAATCATATTAGGAACACTGGGGTGTCTCATATTAGGAATCCGATGTACAAATCATAGAATTTTTTGCCATCATTAACAAATGTTATTAAATGCGTTATATAACTATTCCAATTATAAAATAACTTTTATTCAATACAACAAGCTACAAAAAAATATATTAAACACTTACCACGTTATTCAGAATTACTCGGTAACCCAAGCCCTTTAAAAGTTTGTTCACGCACGGTTGAAGTAATAAACAATGCCGTTCTTAACCTAAAAATTTAGATGAGCTAGACACTGGACTACATGTGGCGACTTATTATTATACCATTAGTGATTATTTGAGACATTGCCAGCTAGATGGAGACTCTTACTTTAGGAGTTAGTGTGGGGTCTCATATTGGGAATTGTCTCATATTAGGGTCCTTTCCTCTAACCACAGTTGACTGATTTGTTTTTGGTTGACCTTGTAAAAAATTTATTAACAAAAATGGGTCACTCTGTATATAACGACCTGCCTCTGTACAAATACAAACAAACATTACAGAGACTAGTGTTAATATTATTAGCATATTGTACCTACTTAATATACAGTGTCCTCCAAAAAGTACGCACCATAGAGGGAAAAATTTTAATTAACGTTTTATTTTGAAATTTAATTTTGGGGTTACCTTTTGCTTTAAAAAAGATGAAAAATGACGCACTCAAACGTGGTCATGTGACTTTCGTTATCTGTGAAAAATGACATTTAAAAAAATATATCGCCAAAAATGGGTTTAGTTGTTAAAATATCAAAAAGTTTTACTTGAAAAAGTTGTTTCTTTTTCAATTCTACGTAAGTGTACCAAATTTGAACGCTCTACTAAAATATTTAGTTTTTTGCCAATTTTTAATATTTATGAAATTTCTGAAAATTTTAAAAACTCGAAAATTCGTAAGAACTATTTTATATCACTAGCTTTATCATTCTATTAATTTTTTTTATTACTAATTACCGATAAGAATAGGTATTTTTCAAAAGAAAATGAATTCTGTTGTTTGTTGCATATAGTTGATGTACCGTCTAGCATTTGGGGTATAAATTTAGTTACATTACGTTTCCCAGTTCTAAATTGATGCCAAAATAATAATAAATTAAAATATCATCAAACTATTTTACATATCTAAGCAAATTTCTTGACTTTTATGGAATAAATAATTATTTCTTGAAATCGGCATTAAAATGTCCCAAAATCGTCATTAAAAGCACAGAAATCGTACAATAATGTAACCCATTATTGTACGATTTTTTCAATAAGTAGGCCTTGGCGAGATGTAAACATCAAACGTCAGACGCGGAGAAATCGCCCGTCAAAAGTGACCAAATATTCAAAACCCGGCCAATAAAGGCTCATTTAACTGTTCGTACACATTGCGAAATTGTTTCCTATAGAAGCGCAATCCTTCAGTATACATATTTTAGTAAATTTGAAAATCAATAGATTTGTTGTGTAGGCTGCACAAGAAGCAGCAGTTTGGTTTTCCTGTCAGAAGGTGCCGTACGTCATTATACTTGCCTAGGTAGAGCGATCGGTGAAGTCAAGCAACGCCGCGCGTAGTCGGTTCGTGGACGGGTGATCCCTTATTATTATTTTCTTGCCTAATAAAACTTTTTTTTTCCGATTTCAAAAAAAATATAATATGTACCTCGGCACTGAAGTTCTTTTTATGACTCATGTGGTTTATTTGCCTCGGCCAGAGGCCTCAGCAACTAAATTCCACATGAGTCATAATAAGTTGAACTTCAGTGCCTTGGTACATAAATAACTATTATTACCTTTTAATTTCACATTAATCGATATTGATGAGTAGGCCATGGAGATGGAGAGAATAGAAGCAATTGTTTTCATTTGACAGTTTGATAACTGTCAAATAAAAACAACTATATATAATAGTTTTTACGAAGTTTCGAGTTTTTAAAATTTTCAGAAATTTCATAAATATTATAAATTGGCAAAAAACTAAATATTTTAGTAGAGCGTTCAAATTTGGTACACTTACGTAAAATTGAAAAACAAACAACTTTTTCAAGTAAAACTTTTTGATATTTTAACAACTAAACCCATTTTTGGCGATATATTTTTTTAAATATAATTTTTGACTGATAATGAAAGTCACATGACCACGTTTGACTGGGTCATTTTTCATCTTTTTTAAAGTAAAAGGTAACCCCAAAATTAAATTTCAAAATAAAACGTTAATTATTAAAAATTTCCCCCCTATGTTGCGAACTTTTTGGAGGACACTGTATAAGTATTATATTTTTTGCAGGATGGTATGGGACAGCTCAAAATAGTTTCGGGTGGCCTTAGATTAGAGGGCCGAGCATTCGTTCTGGACAGCCTCATAGCGAGCAGCATAAAGTCTAGAACAGGCCAGCCTATAGTTATAGAGTCCAGTAGGAATGTTACGTTTAAGTCTAGAAACCCTAAGGGATATTTAAATAGTTGGATACATTTAGGTAAGTGAAATGTACTGAATAATTCATAGAAACCCTATTTACACTAGAAGAATAATGAAGTGGAGCGCCATTTTAAAATTGTGACTACGAGACTGCTCTCGTATTTTTGCCTCGCGCGCTTGCGCAATAAAAAACATACAATATAGTTTTTTTTTTAAATTTTGGACAAATACGTTTTTAGCCAGGAGAAGCAACTAGCTGGAAAAACTAAAGAATATGAAAATAGGTGTATTTTTAAAATACTACATATCTATGGCACGATTTTAAAAATTATAGCTGCTATAAATTAATAGTATATTACATAGCGAGAGTTGTAAACAGCTTATTACGTATGAGTGGAAAAGTTGCGCACGAGCCGCGCAGCGGCGAGTGCTGTAATTCCACGAGTATGTAATAAGCTTACAACTCGAGTTTTGTATTATAATTTTTCTTCGACGAAAGAAAAACAATAATTATAATAGATAAACTATACTTCTGATTATCTGACAGGCAACAATTAGTATGTTGGTTAGTTGCTATGGTGACGCGGATGCCGCGCTAACAAGGCACCCGTGATAATTGCGTTTTAATTAAGTACAGATACGTAATTTTTTTTATTACGTGTCAGTCATTACGTGTCAGTCATTACGTGACAGAGTTTGTAACAATGGACTTACTTATAACCTAAACCGTCACTTAATAGGTATAAGTTACTAGCATAGGAGTAGAAAAAAATATATATAGTTTAAACTAGTGTCATTAGTATCTAGGCATATTTTAAAAATACACTATCAAATAAATAAACTTTCAAATACACTGCTATTTCCCAGCTATGTAGTTCTAAATAAAATTCTATTGATACAGGCAACGAAACGTACTTTCGATGGCGTTTTATTTCCAGCCTTAATAACTGCGATTGGCAAATTTCGAAGAAAAATGTTCAATTTTTCTTTTAGGAAATGAGCAGTTCGAGTGTGTAGCAAGTAATTTCAAAATATTCGACGACCGAGGGATGTTGCTGTTCTCCGCAGATCGCAACGAAGTAGTCATAGGAGCAGATACGCTTAAGGTCGCGGGAGAGGGTGGTACCAGCTTCAAGGGATCTATACAAACGACCTTGGTTAGAGCTCAGAGCGGCCACGAACTGAGGTATAATATTTTCTGGCTAGCGGACACTCGTGTACCGATGTGCTTTTGCTGTTTTTGTAGGTTAGAGTCTCCAACCAGAACTTTGTCGATAAAAGCTCCGAAAGGAATTACACTAGAGTCCAGAGGAGGCAACATAAAAACTATAGCTTTAAATGACATCACTCTTAAAAGTGAGGTCGGTCAAATTCGTCTAGACTCGTCTTCTGTAGTGATGCCGCTTCTTCCTACTGCCAAGATATCTTCCAGGTAAAAAAAATTGCTAAAAAGCACTAAAAGAACTTTGCAATTTTTTTTTTGTTTCAGATCATCTTCGTCGAGAGGATTTGATGTATTCCAATTGTGTGTCTGCGAGAGTGGGAAATTATTTCTAGCCTCACCCCATTCAGTATGTGCTTCAGGGAATGACGATCTAGTGTGCCGATAATACCAGCAAAATTCTGTTTACCGACTGATTCACAAAACATACCTATGGATCTGAGCTTTAAAATCTCATACCGGTTTTGTTTTATTTATTATTTTGCAAATAATGTTATGTGTTTTTTTTAAGGACTACGTCTATTATTTGTACATACGCATATTAGATATACACTTATCGCTAATGTATATGTGTATATATTTTGTATATTATTATATTATAAATTGTAAAGTTTATAACAAAAAAAAACGAATATGATGTTCAGGTGATTCATTATATTTTGAGAAATGCCTATAAATAGTTAATTTTTGGAAGTAAAGATTAGGTACTTAAATATTAAAAGTTGGTGGACATAAGAATTTTCCTATAGAGAATATTGGTGTAAAGAATTTTCGCAGGGTGTTTCTAAATTATGGTGCCAACACTGCCAACGTAGATAATATCAACATGGGTCTGAAAATTCATTATAAAAAATTAGAAGGTGATAAAAGTACACAGTTTGAAAAACATATTTTCGCAATAACTTCAAGAGAAGTTATGCAATTTAGATGGAACTTGATGCAATCCTTTAGTCGCTGAAGTGCAATAATTTCGTGTAAAAACAATTTATAATAATAGAATAACTTTTTTGAGGTTATCTTTTTGGTCTTGCAGGTTCATAATTTTAGTGCGTCTTTTCATTTTGCCAAAATGGTACTCTTGTTCCATAACGATAAAATAAACCGTTTGCGTTCAAATCGGCAAACACTGTGTCCAAAACACCTGTTAAGTAAAAAAATCGAAAAAAAAATGTTAATTGTATAACATTTAACGTGACAAAAAATTATTTATGAACGATGTACCAAAAATTTTTTGCTTGCAAAATGGAACGGATTGAAATCTACAAAATTTTGAAACCCTATTTCACAGAAAACCAATGATGTTTTGGCCATTTGGCATTTTGTTTTTAATTTTGAACGTACAATATTCATCTCTAACATTTAAATGCGGTAGGTGAAAATTTTATTTTACGAATTTTGGAGCACATTTTGCCAGTTTCAACGCAAATACTAGTAGGTATACACTTTTATTGCAAAATGAAAAGATGCTCTGAAATGTGAACCCCAAGACCAAAAAGATAAGCTTAAAAAATAATTAGTATAAAACCCAATATTACCTTGACACCATAATTTAGAAACACCCTGTATTATGTTCTCTTTGGTTTTTGTATTTTTTGAATAGTTTCAAAAAGTAACAGTATGTACATTGCACATTTCTAACAAATTAAAAAATAAATATTATATGTATTGACACATCAACATTTATTTAATTTTATTTTATTTTGTAGATTTCGTTAGAGCATTATATGTTTTACTTAATTTAATTTATATTTCCAAAAATAAACGAGGTACAATGTTGGGAGAGGACAATATTATGGAACCCCTGTACATTTATTTTTATTAGGGATAAAATCGCCTAAAAATGTATTGAGCCTATGAAATGTTTAGCAATAAATACTACCGTTTCGAATATAGACTTTTATTTACCTAAAACAATAAAATATAATTTATCATTCCCATTATTATTTATGATATTACGCGCTATCAGGTATACTACAGCATGTTCCACTTAAGACCTATCCCTTTCCATAATTTTTATTTATAAGCCGATTTTCAAAATATATAAATTTTTTTGTTAAATAAATCTTCCAAAAAGGTATCCGATGCACATTATTTTAGACCTTGGTTTCAAATAATTTTCAAAAATAACAATAAAATTTCCAACAAAATCCAGACACTATGATGAAATTAAGGCAATAAATTTTGTTCTGCCAACAAGATATTTTCACGGAACAAATTTTAAACAAAATAAGTCTTGACTTTTCGATCTTCGATCTAAACTTCAAGTCGCGGTAGGCCATGACTTATAAATTTAAAAGATTTAGTATGTGCCTCCGAAACCATTTTCGAGAAGGTCTGTGAAAATCGGCCCCACGGCAATCGTAAAATAAACTGGACTGCTTTTCCAATACAGCCATTTGTCCCACCTATATACATATATATATGTCCCACGAAAAGGTCGGCCATATTGGACTCACACGTCATTGGCTGTCAAATGTCAAATTCACGAGGGCCGTGATTGGCCGTGGTCAAATGTCATTTTGTGTTGTCACCACAAACTTCGCTGCTTCCCTAGAATGCACACTAAATCCCCTAGAATAAGCCCAATATGGCGGCTATCCAGGCGGACGCCAGCGCCCTCTGCCGGGTGCCTAAAATTTAGTGGAGTGACTAGGTCCCAATTGCGTTTCAGTATATTTTATGAGGGCAGTGATCTGCCCATATAAATAGGTAAGAAGAAGAATAGGTACATAACATACCTACCTAAATCAATCTTCACAAAATCGCTCATCTTAAATCTTTATAAATCTTCTGCGAATTCAAGTCAGGGAATTAGGTATTTTAGAATGCCATCAAGTGTCGAAGTAAACGGAAGTCTCCAAACATCACGTATGTTTAAAAGAAAATCGGCACCAGCTCATCGTTTTCTTGTTTTATGTGTGATGCGGCTATTGGAGACCAGACCTCACAGATGGAGACTCCAAGACTCAACACCCAACCACAGAGATCGTATATATACCACAGAGTGCTGAAGAGTGGTTTTTATGAATAGGGTGCACGGAAAATCAATGACCAAAAAAGAATATGTATAATTGGGGTCCATTACACATGCGCATTTAATATCTAGTTGACTTGTGGCCCAGATGAGTGCATGCGCATTTTCTAGATCAAGGGAGAGACACACGATTTCTGGATAGAGACGAAATGAGCGAATGCAAGCTATTAGTAGAGAAAAAGTTTCCTCCTTTCTCTCGAAAATGTTTCCCTCCTATTCTCGAAACAGCGCGCAAACTCCGCAGGTCCCAGCGAGTCGTACAAAATTAGCAATAATGTAGAAAGCTCGAGATCCAGCACTCCATATGTATCCTTGATACACAAAGAATGTGATTTGGTTCTCTCTTTAAAAAATGGTTTCTAGAGCCGATTTTTTTTACCAACGGTTTAGTTCGCATTAGTACCGACAGATGGCCGCCAGTGCACCACTGTTTTGCTGGTTGCCTGAAGTTAAAGCATTGTCAAAAGTATGTCAATGGCCACTTTGTTAAATTGTTTTTCCGACACCTGTCGTGTCCTTACATTTTACTTGTCTCTTGTCATCATCGTAATCGTATGATCGCATTTCCACGCGATAAGATTAATAAAAAAAGTAGTACAGACGTCAGTGACAATTCTAGTTAAATCGAGCCACAAGGTAAAGACCCCGTTTTCTACGATTCTGCAATACAGCAACCTTGTCTTCTGTTTATTTTGTGAGAAGTGGCGAATTCATTTGTCACATGGTAAAGATGTCAGTGGATTAGATTATTATTTGTTCATTTCCTAAATAAGGATTTTTCTATTAACGAGAAATTAATCAAAAATGGGCGACGCGAGTAAAGAGAACGGGGCGCCAGCCCCAGTCGCCCAAAACGCCCCAGAGGAAGTCCAAAATGTAAGTCCAAAAATAATCAATAATGACCTTTAGTCCAAGGCCCTATTCTTTTTTTAGCAAAACGCGGAGCAGAGGCCACCAACGAAACTCGAATCTTTCCTTTCTGTAACGAAATCTCTAGTAATACGGGCATTAATCATATATTTCATATCGACGTTCTTCCGAGGACAGAAACCACCTGCAGATCCGAAAAGCAACAACGCCCAGGTTGCTTCGGTTGCCGCTAGAAATATATTCAACGATGGCCAGGAGCTGTCGCTACACGTTTATTTATCTCCTAAAGATTTTCTCACTAACTATAGTGAAGAAAATTTATTTTGGTACCTAGATGGTATTGTTTATGGAGACTGGGAAGCTGGTCCCAATCGAGACGGCACTTTTTATGTTGAAAAAGACGTTGAGGTCACTGAAGGCATAAAGAACAACGGATCTTTGTATTTGCACGCATTTATGACCAAATCAGGGTACAGTCCAGATCCCGATGCTAAGAATTATGCTAGAAATCAAATCACTGCTGCAGTCAAACAACTTAACAGGTAAGAAACTGTTTAATTTAGGGTGTGGTCCAAAATGAGCCAGCCGGTAGCTAGAGTTACCAACTCAGTTACCGATCCTCACCCAATGTTATCTGGTAATATCATACCAATCCAAAGTTATCTGGTAATATACCAATCGAAAGTTCACCAAGCCAGCAGAGCAACAAGTGCAAGTTACACTGTTATAATTGCTACTATTTCTGCTTGACTTGCTCGAGGAGCTCTGGCTGCCCTGATGACCCTAATAAGGGCAATCACCAGTCAGAGTCTACCCCCTCAAACAATTCAACTCTAAAAAACTGTCCCATAAAATCACTATCAATAGAAAATATATGCTATGCGGAGCAAAAGAAAGTAAAGACCAGATTTAGATTTCATAGAATCTATTCTCTCGTATGTTTTATTGTTGAAAAATTGCATTTTTTATTTGATTCCAGGTTCAAAATGATGCAATCGGCAGGCACCAAGAATCTCCTTACGGGCGAAACGGAAAAAGACGAGCTACACGATGGCAAAATCGTCTCGTACTGGCACCCGAACCTAACCTTAAACTTGGTGACGGACCAAAAACAGTGGACGTACGGTGCAGTGCCGGCACCCGTAGACACCCTCATTAAATTCACATCTGACGGACGATTTTACAAACCCGTTTTATTCGCCAACGATTTTTGGAATATGGCTAAAGACTACAAACCCTTAAACGAAAGTTTGACGCTTCATTTGACGTTTCAACCGTTGAGTTTGTTCAAGTGGGAGTTGTATGTGGCGCAGGAAATGCGGAACAGCATGTTCAATTTTTGGGGCGAGGACCAACATCAAGCCGAGGATCAGGACACTTTGAAGCAGACTTTGTTGGATACAAATCCATATTTGCTCGGTATTACAGTTGCGGTGTCCTTGTTGCACTCCGTTTTTGAATTGCTCGCGTTTAAAAACGACATTCAGTTTTGGAACAATAGGAATTCTTTGGAGGGCTTATCGGTGAGATCGGTGTTCTTTAGCGTGTTTCAATCGTTAATTGTACTTTTGTACGTGCTGGATAACGAGACAAATACTTTGATTCGGATTTCCTGCTTCGTGGGTCTTTGTATTGAATTGTGGAAAATAAAAAAAGTTGTGGATATTAAATTCGTAAATGGGAGATTGGTTTTCGAAGATAAAAGCTCGTATGTTGAATCTAGTACTAGGGAGTATGACAAATTAGCCTTCAAATATCTATCCTGGGTGTGTTTTCCACTTTTGGCGGGGTATAGTATTTATGCCTTACTCTATCTAGAACATAAAGGGTGGTATTCCTTTGTATTAGACATTTTTTACGGATATTTGTTAACTTTCGGATTCATAATGATGACACCACAATTATTTATTAACTACAAACTCAAATCGGTGGCTCATCTACCTTGGAGAATGTTGACATACAAATTTTTAAACACGTTCATTGACGATATGTTTGCGTTTGTTATAAAAATGCCCACTATGTACAGGATAGGTTGCTTCCGAGACGATATAGTCTTTCTGATATTTGTCTATCAGAAGTGGATATATCCGGTTGACAAGAAAAGAAGGAATGAGTTTGGGTTCTCGGGAGAACAAGAGGAAAACCAAAAAAGTATTAAAGAAGGCGGAAACCAAATAGAAGCTAAAGAAACTAAGAAGAGCCAGTAAATAAATTATTTTGTTAATTTCCACTGTATACTATAGTATATGTATGTATATGATTTATAATTTTAAAAACGGCCCAATAAACTGGGGATAAACTTTAACAAAATTCTTGTTTTCATAAAACTTTAATTTGCAACAAATAGTACTAACAAAACCTTTTATGTTTCATGCTTCTTTCCAAATGGATTTATCTTTTGTAGCCATGTCGATGACCCACTCCTAAATAAAGAAGTAATAACAAATAGTAATTAAACATACCAAAATTCTTACTTTAAGTCAACAGATTTTGCAGCCTTTTCAAGTTCATCTTGTGCTTTTAATTTTTCAATTAACTCCATTCTATAAATGTGCTTTAACGGTACAGGCTTTTGTTGTTCGTCAATCTCACGTCGCAAAATTCCACATGCTTCCGAAAATGAATATCCATACCACTTTATTTCTTCGGGAGTATACTAAAATATACCATTACACGACGAAACCTAAATAAGATTTTTGTAACTTACCGCAGATAAATATCTTTTGTATGTATTTAAAATGTCTTTTTGTTTACTTGGATTATTTTCATAGCTAGGACAACCATTTTGAAGCTCTTCTAGCATTATCCTTTTAATTCTTAGTGGTAATAATGAAACCAGATCACAAGCGGGAGTCTGTAAAACAAAAGTTAGTGTTTTTGTTTTCAATAATGGCTTTCTATGATCGTCCAGGCATTAGTGCAGCAACTCAAATCACATAAGGCCATGTTAGACAACTAGATGGAGTGAAAGAAACAGAACAAACTCTGTGAAATTAGCTGTCACGTGTCGCCACTTGTTGAACTAAGCTTTTTCTAAAAATGGGAGTTAATTTAAAGTGACAAATTAAATGTGTCATTTTTTAGGGCTTTGGTGCTCGATATTACAAAGTAAATAAATTTAATAAGTTTAGGTTAAATCTCAGATGCTAGGTTTCAGAGATGGTTTGGTCAATTTTACCGTTGACCGACATATTTATAGACTTCTCACGGCTATAGCTTCATATCCTGGAAAACAGATGGCGCTGATGGCTAACAATGTACTTTGCATTGTATTTGGTCTCTGGTGAGCCAAAAAAGTGTGGGACGTGACAGCCACGAGCAGTCTATTAATACGTCGGTCAACATTTTACCTTTAAAATGTAATGGTCAAATCCATAATTTGAATTAATCGAATTCAGTGTTCTATCTGTAACTACAACCGACATGTACTTATTCAAAATCTCGCTGTAAACTACCGAACGTTTCAGAACGGGAAACCAAAATCTAGGAACCCTCCGATCATAAAAGTGACGTTTTTCAAAGCCTTGAATTACTGCTTCTCCTCCCCACATTTGTTCGTTGAATTCTTTGGGAAACTTGAGGGGAATGGGTACATTTTGTATGGGGAATCTAAAATAATTACTGTCATTGGTTGTCTAAAAAAGGAAAAAAGTTGTTGGTTTACACTTTGCCTGTAAGTTCGTCTCTTCTCCATTTTCCCTGTTCGGGAATGTAATGTACGGCAGTGGGTTCAGTCAGCCTCCACTCTTTGTAAAACTTTTTATACGCTTCGGGAAGAAGGGCACCAAGACCTTTATCGAATAGACCAGGTTTTACAAATACTCCCAGTTGCTTTACAGACTATAAAAGATATTAATAAAATAATAGATTCTTTAGCAAATTAGTCATTAGTTATTCCTTACTTTTGCCATTACTTTAAAAAACTACAAAAATTTCACAACTTTTTGATTAGCAATCAATCCTCTTCCCAGGGGATAGCAAAGATAGGTTAGGGTTAGTGAGTATTGTGAGTAACAATTGAGGTATACCTCAATGTGAGTAACACAAAATATATAGGTTAGGTTAGGGTTCCTTTACTAAGGCCGGTCCACATGCAACGATGTATCGTACGATTTGCATGCGCAAGTGAATCGTTGCGTGTGGACAGCAGACTTGGACAAAATTTAGAACTGTAAAGTTGGACGTCGGAGTTGAAAGTCAGGAGTGTTGTTGCAATCAATTGTCATCATCAAATTCCCATTGGTTTTGTATCGTGGTTTTGCATAAAAGTGGTGACTCGGAGGCAGAGAAAAGGAGTAGGGTAGGGAAAATAAGTTATTAGCTGCGCGAACTGACTAATAAAAGTGGCGGCCATATTAAACCAACTTCATCCATGGGCGTATCATTGTTAACAGACTTGGCACTGCAGACTGCTTTAGAGGTCTTCGTCCTCGTTCGCCACGATGCACAGTAAAGGCATCAGCAACAAAATGTTTTGAACAAACAAATTTATTTGGACATATATTCAATAATTAAAATTATACAGATACGCGCCTAGGGTGTCCAAAATTTCGGCGATTGTTTTTACTAAACTTACCGAAAAAATGATACTCCCGGAAGTCTCCTAGACTTATAATTCTTACAGCTTGGTACTGCACACATTTTCCAAAAACACTGACCATTTGAAAATACAACTACCGCTGAGAACAAACTGCAAACGTCAAAGTGAGGACAATATGGGGGCCATTATAAATTTGCCTGGAGATAGGATGCGCAGTAGATCAAAGCGCGTTGTCCCTACTCCATTTCTTTGCTCTGAGGTTAAGATAAAGCAAAAACCATGTGGGATGTTGCCAGAATAAATTAGAATTAAGCCGAATTCGAGCGGATGACCGATTTTAACCAGGTTAAAAAAGTTAGGTTAGATTTTAAGAAATTGAACATTAAAATAATTTTTCGATGATAATAGAAAAATCTGGTGTGTTCACAGTGCCTTAAAACCATATAATCAAATAAATAAATTTGTAAAATTTACTCAAAATTTAAATTTTATAACCTGGTTCAATCTGGTCATCCGCTCGAATTCGGCTTTAGTCTGTGACACAGACTCTGTGCTCATAGGGCTGCAAGTAAATTTTTGAGACAGTAATCAAAGCAGTATGAAAATTTGACATTAAGAACGACATTGTCATTTGAAGTTCAAAATAATTCAAGAAGATTATAAAATATGCACATAAACTTGCAAGCATCCGTTGCAGCTCACCAAAGAGTGTTTTTAAATAATTTTTGTAAAAAAATATGAGAAATTACTTGGATTAAAATTTGTATTGACCAAAAATTTAAAATTATGCGTGTTGCTCCCTACAGATCGAAAAAAGCCATTTTATGGGTCAAAATGTTGAATCACCACGCACGTGCTGTACATTATTGAGTCTTAAAATAAACCATATTAACAATTATTATGTGTTTTGGTTCAAAAAAACACAAAAACTGACTTTGAATGGTATTTCAACTACATTTTAACGGTTTTTATCACCCGAAATCCGAAACGTCAAAATGTGTGAGTCAGAGATATCTCTGGTGTGAGTTAGCGCCATAGATTTCATATACAGGGTGTTTCATCTTAAGTACGAACAACCCCGTAAAATTTGTATTCTCCATCCGATTTTAGCCGCGTTTTTTTCTAAAAATAGGCCACAAAAAACTCTACGTTGGTGCAAAATGTCAGGTCTTAATGTCAATTTTCAAGGCCTACTACAATTTTTTTTCTACTAAAAAATGACGAAAACCATTTAGCGAATTTTTTTATTTAAAATCTGACACCACAGCGTTAATCAGAATAACCTAAAACCCCCCTATACCAAATTTGAACAAAAAATATACAGGAAGTTCCATTCTGGAGGGTGTCAAAATTGAGCAAAATAGGAATTTTAGAGGCATCTGGAGAGTCAAGTTGCCATGGAATCCCGTCAAAACAGATGAATGATCAACAGGACTACTCAAAGTGTTGGTGTGCAAAGATTCAATACAAAAATGTATACAGGGTCTTTTTCTCTAGGCGATGTCAAAATACTGAATTATTATTAAACTATAGGAGTGCTCTGGAATCATTGAATAAATATTAATAAATACAAAAGCAATTTATTTCTTTACATCATCCAACCAACAAATAAAAACAATTCAAATTAAGTCACTGTCTAAGATGATACATTTTCTGTGCGTTTCCTGTTGTGGCACACCACACACCAGCCACCTTAACTCATATGGACTTACTGACTGGCAGGCTTCTGTATATTTTAGACTATTTTTAGAAAAAACGTGGCTAAAATCGGATGGAGAATACAAATTTTACGGGGGTGTTCGCACTTAAGATGAAACACCCTGTATATATGTCTTGGTGTTGGCCGAACCACGGACCGACAACAATAACAACCTATAAATTGTGTTTTTTAACACTCGTTCGTCACGAGAGGATAAATCCCTCTTTAAGTGTTTCACGTTTTCATTGGTCGACTCAAGGTTACCTTAATATTAAGCCTCTGGTCTTGTATTCAATAGCCCCTTGTCTTGTGACATAAATTATGCAAATGAATTAAGAAATAACGTCAAATGCCCATGAATTTTTATTGTATGCAGCTCAAACTGATCACCATCTTATTTTGCACCTTTTGCAACATCGAAACTTCGCGAATACCCGCGGAAAAATCGAAATTTTGAAAGATTTGTGCCGTGTTTACGTCCAGCCCGGCCGCTGTTTTCGCCCGAAATACGGCGAGCGGCGCGCCGGCACAAATCTTTCAAAATTTCGGTTTTTCCGCGGGTATTCGCGAAGTTAGGGTTTGAGCTAAATTCATCTCCACTATAGAGGTCAGATTCGTGTTCAGGGACCTCGAAAATGTGGGGATAGCCAAAATTTCAAGAAAATCGCGCGGTGCATACGGTATGTTCAATAATTACCATATGTTCTTCAGATAAGTGATTAACTAAGCCATTATTATGCTGGAAGGAAATGTTGCAATATGATTTCTAAACAACCTCACAAGCCTACAATCCTTGTTTATTGAATCCCTAGTTAGCCAATGTGTGACAGAGTCAAGAGGATACAAGGGCAATATTGGATACAAACAACAGATGGCGCTAAAAATTAAAATGGTCCAGTCATTACCTACTAATTTTCTTCTATTAAAATCTACCAACAAAACAGCTGCACAACTTTAGTTTTTGAAAAATCTGTCCCCTCTGTATCTATTGTATTTCTTTCATGTCCTTATGTCAGTGTCAAACATTGGCTAACTAGATTATCCATAAACAAGGCTACAATGTTCAAATTCATGTAACCTTGAGTCGACCAATGAAAACGTGGAACCCTAAGGGGGATTTATCCTCTCGTCGTTCGTCTCGTTCTCTGGTTCGACTTCTTGCTTCTTATTGTATTTTGTGAGTGAAGTTGACACAAATCTGTGGTTGGTTGACACCAAGGTTAGTGGAGACTGTGGAGAGCATAGACAAATAAATAAATATGGTGGAGAGTTGACACAGCGTCTGTTGGCCGACCGAAATTTTACCAAAATAATTATCTGCGTCAAAACATGTCCTTGAAATCCCCGTATTTTTCATGCACCATACACTTTTGAAGCATATTATATTAGGTATTTGTGGCATATTAATTTTGTGGAATATTATTATATTTCGTGTACACTGTAGAGGATTCAGGAAGTGCTTAGTGCTTGTGTCTATAATTTGTTGAGACGAAAAATGATACCTATAATTATACATAACATTGTTTAGGAAATAGTGTTGATTAGGTATGTACCTACTTTTTTAAGTTTTATTGTTTTTTTATTGAATTTATAAGGTGCAAGCCCGTATTTTACATGTTTCTTTGGAGAAAAACAAAATTGGAATTGAACTTAACCTCTTGTGTTCCACAAAATGGTTTACTTTATTGTGTTTGTTGGTGATTTCCTACAATATTTAAATCAGCATAATTATCTTGCTTTAGGATTTATATTCCTAGTTTGAAAACGGCCTAATTGAAATTAACATTACAATAGATCGCAAAATACAAATTTAATAATAGGATATTTTATTTGGAACTTCCCAAAAGAAAATTATTACGTCACTGGAATTAGTGACCTTATGGGATATTAAAATTCGATGTTCTTTTTATCTTCCTAATATTTTCATTCCGGGTTTTTATTATTTTTAATGTATTTTCCCATAATAAATGAAAAGGCATTTTCATTTTTTACAAAATAGGTACTTATACGTTTTTTGCGATCCCAAAACAAATCTAAAATCGTTAATTGATTCTACATAAATTTCCATCTTTCTGTTATTATAAGCCAACTGCACTCCATATCAATATGGGTTGGGACCACATATTGTCAATAAACAACTCCATTATCAACAAAACACCTCTATGAAAACATTGTAATCACTTCGAAAACATCGAGAAGAAAAACACTCATGTTGTTAACTCAGTGACTAACGGTGAACCATCCTGGAAACAAACAACATTGTTTTGTTATCCCCTTGCAGCTTCTGTGAAACATGAATGATTCAATGCAGATGGGGGCAATGGGGTCTGCCTTGAAGCCTCAGGTCATCAAGGAGGGTTGGCTCTTCAAAAGAGGCGAGCACATCAAGAACTGGCGGTCGAGATACTTTATTTTGCTTGATAACGGGGCGTTGATCGGCTATAAGGTTAAGCCGGACGAGTCGACGGAGCCGTTGAATAATTTCACCGTTAAAGGGTGCCAGATTATGTCGACAGACAGGCCTAGACCCAACACATTTATTATAAGGGGCTTACAGTGGACGTCTGTCATCGAGAGGATGTTTCATGTAGAAAGCGAGCAAGACAGGTGGGTTAATGCGAATGTGAAGCATATATTTATTTACTATTTAGGTACAGGGTGTCCCATTTTGGGTGTTTTTCTCAAAAATCTCGATTATTATTAAAGCTAGAGGGTTACGGTTTTCACGTCACTGTACTACTTTTTTGAGAGGAATTTGGTGGACCAATCAGATTTTAGATAAGTTTTATAGTTTCCGCGCATTGGCGCAGGACCGAAATTTTCGATTTTTTGGAAACCTCTCTCCTGGCTACAACTTATATATATCGACATATTTAATCAACTATTTTTATAGATTTTTTGGCGTAGAATCGAATGGGATAATTAGTTTTTTGGAGCGTTAATAATTTTTGAGATATGAACTCTAACTACTCAGTTTTTAATTCTGAACAACTTTCCTTAATAACATTTTGTCATAAAACCTACAAAAGTATTGGATATTTATGGTATTAGTATGTATTAGTTATTAACGCTGTTTATATTTATAGAAAATTTAACAATTTTTGAGAACAAAGACGTTTTTCTAGAATTCATACATTTTTTTCCCAGCTAGTAGACATATTTCATTAACTAGGCAGAAAAGTTGTAGTTCCAGTCGTCAATAGCCAACTTCAAATAGACCTTGAATGTAATGCCGAATTTCATTCAGTCTCTTACATTTGTTTCTTCTTGATTATCAGGGAAGAGTGGGTAAAAGCAATCAAGATGGTATCAGAAAGTCTGTCTGGTGAAATGTGCGAAGATGTCGAAATGAACTCTATGGACGATTTCGGTGAGAAATTTTGCCAGCAAGGGACGTCAATATCTAAATCGACTGGTCGACGAAAAGTTACCCTAGAAAGTTTCGAGTTCTTAAAAGTTCTGGGCAAAGGGACATTCGGGAAAGTAATTTTGTGTAGGGAGAAGGCTTCGGGAAGACTGTTCGCCATTAAAATTTTGAAAAAGGAGGTCATTATTAAGAAAGATGAAGTTGCTCACACACAAACTGAAAACAGAGTTCTAAAATCCACCCATCACCCTTTCTTGACTGTAAGTAGAAACTTTCACAAAATTTCCAATGTGTTTACTTAATTAACGTTTTTTTAGTCCCTAAAATATTCTTTCCAAACAAACGATCGCCTATGCTTCGTGATGGAATACGTGAATGGCGGTGAGCTATTTTTCCACCTGTCGCGGGAAAAAGTATTCTCCGAGGAAAGAACGAGGTTCTACGGTGCCGAAATAATCTCCGCTCTTGCCTACTTACACCAAAACGGTATAATCTACAGAGACCTAAAACTCGAAAACCTTTTGCTTGACAAAGATGGTCACATAAAAATTGCCGATTTTGGTTTGTGCAAAGAAGATATCACTTATGGGCGAACAACGAAAACTTTTTGCGGAACGCCAGAATATTTAGCGCCGGAAGTGCTAGAAGATAATGATTATGGTAGAGCAGTAGACTGGTGGGGTATAGGAGTGGTTATGTATGAAATGGTAAGATTTTTTTTTAATAATATTCCCAATTGTAATGTATTTTTCTAGATGTGTGGAAGATTGCCGTTCTACAATAGAGACCATGACGTGTTGTTCACGTTAATTTTGGTGGCAGAAGTAAAATTCCCAAAAAATTTGTCAAATGAAGCGAAGAGTTTACTTTCAGGGTTATTGGTTAAAAAACCAGAGGAGAGATTGGGTGGTGGACCAGATGATGCAAAGCAGATAATGGCACATCCATTTTTCAGTAGTATCAACTGGAGAGATCTTGAACTAAAAAAGGTAAGTGACTTCCAATAGCAAATATTCAACAAACAACATATCTTAACAGTTTTCAAGGTATTTGCCTAAACTTTTATCTAAGTAAGGGATTATAGGGCGCTAAAAACAAATAGGGCCTCCGATTTGATACACCAGGGTGTCAAAACCCAAACTATAGGTAAATTTGTGAAACTTCAGGAATCACTTTTTGGTATCGGATAAAAAAAAATCTGAACCATGAAATAACATTTGGCATTTCTTCTTTTGTGATGTGTTGTTGTTTTGTATCATATAGAGGCTAAATTGATTAACAAATTTATTTTTTAAATTTTAATTTTCGTGACATCAGTTAATGAAATTTTGTCAAAAAGGTCAAAGTCAAAATGTCGTGTCTTAATTTTTGGCTGTTTTAAGTTTTATAATGAAGCATTGATACTTAAATATATAATAAATTTGATTTTTAGGAAATAAAAAAATTGCTATTTTTTCAATTTCAAAGGTTTGCCACCTGGCCCATAACTTTTTAATTGATTTTATTCATCTGAGTTACATTACAAATGAAAAAAAATGCCTTTAATAGTAAGGTTTTGAAGTCTTGAATTTTTATTTTCTCATTGCTAATTTTTCGTGTCCAATTTTATTAGAGTAAGTTAGAAACTGCAAATCCATCACCTACAAATTTTCAGAGGTTAATGTAACAAGTGGTGTGTATAATACCTTTTGTTAATTTTGCGAATTATAATCCCAATGTTGAAAATACCATGAGTGCGCATTATGATTATAATGAGTTAATAAATTGACAAAGGTATAATCTAATTATTAGGTATACCAAGGGTTGTATCATTGAGTAAAGGATATATATTCTATAAAATATATCCTTTACTCAATGGTTGTATTTAGGAGAGAATTTAACTGCAAATAATTTAATTATTCAGTGTTTATGCGTAATTTGACAACCAAACTTATGCAATAAATCAACTACTAAAATTATAAATATTTTGCCTTTTTGAAAATGTGATTTATAAAATAAAAAAAAGTTTCCAAGCACCCAAAGCGAGAATCATGCCACTAGACCATTGTGCTTCTATGTAAAATTTAACTTAACTAGCCGCATTTAAATTTAATTGCCATGTTTAAAAATTGAAATCTATTCGATAGCTGTCATATAGAATGAGCCTTCGGTTTTTCTCAATTAATAGATATTTAGCGATCAATGTGTTCGCTGAAATTGTATCTAGCCCTATATTAAATTTGGTTCTGTGAAGTTATCGGGGTTATCAGTTTTAGCTACCAAAATATTGGTTTAGGGTAACTAGAGTAGGGTTTCAACGATAATACCACTACCTTAGTGGTAATATTGCTGAACCTGATTGGTTAATATTGGTTCATAGTGGCAGGTGTTGAATTCTCATAAAATCAGGCTACTTTGGTCTTTTCAAATCTTTAGCATTTTCGTTTTTTCTAGTATAATTTCTTGATTTGCATTTTCAAAAATACGATAATTAAGGTACCTATGTGCCGATTATACTAAAATATTCCCGGAAGAATTTTGTAAATAATTGCAATTTTTTTTAGATTTTTGCATCTTAGAAAAAACATTGTTATTTCCAGAAATGAACTAAAATTAAAACTCTAAAAATGAAGAAAGATCAAGATAATTTTCTAATAAAAATTAAAATTATTGATATATCTTTCAGGAAAATATAAAAATGAAAGAATTACAGAACTTGCAGAATTCGAAAATTTGGTTAAAGAGAATTTTTAATGAGCTTCAATTTGAAACCAAAATCAATAAAATCAAGCGAAAATAAAAATCTGTAGTTCTTTTTAAGAAAAGAAGCTGCAAAAATAGGTACTTCTTTTTGATTATTGCCTTGTCTGTATTACTTTTCGTGACTTTTGCAATAACATCTCTAGATCACGCCCCCGTTCAAACCCCAAGTCGCCAGCGACACCGACACCCGCTACTTCGACTCGGAATTCACGGGCGAGAGCGTCGAACTAACCCCTCCCGACCACACGGGCCCCCTCGGCTCCATCCAGGAGGAGCCCTACTTTCCCCAGTTCAGTTTTCAGGACTTCTCGTCCACTTTGGGCAGTTCAACGCACATTGGCGGCAGCATGGCGAGCGTCGGCCCCATGCAGTGATGGCGGCAAGCCGCGAGACAATTTCGTACTTACGCGTAATTTGGGAATAGTTCGTTTTGTGATAGGTGTATATAGTGCTGCGGCAACATTGAAACGACGATGACAATGTAAATATATTGGTTAGATGCAACGGGGGGGGCACTTAAATACTGTGTCAACTTGATTGCAGTGCAGGATCGTCAAAGTAGTCTTCGTACTTTATGGTCTTGTTTAATTTATTTATACATAACAACTAACATAAATTAGGCTCAATTGCACTGGAACAATAATATAATATGTTTTTGTAACTTGTTTGAGTGAAAATGACCTGCAGATTTAAGTGCGCCACAGTTACAAAGTATATCTTGGTAGGCTATTGAAAACAATGTTGTTTGACACTGCCAGCTGACTTGATCAAAGACACATGCATTTGTTTCCATAGCCACCTCGAGTGTTTGGTGGATATTGTAAATGCCTTTACATTATGCTGTTTGAAGAACTTACTAAATTGTATTTATTATTTTTTCTATGAATTCTCGGTTTAGTATTTGTGATTTTTCGTTGGATATATACACATGTATACGCTTTATCGATAACAATATTCTATTTGTATAATATTGATATGTGTCTTAAAAGCTAAAGGGAGCTTTAAGATGCTTAGTGGATAATTTTTAGGTTTCTTTGTATGGAATTTGTATATTTTTCCCAGTGGAATATATGTGAACAATGTAGTTTTAAGCAGTATTTAATAATAAAGTTTAACCACTCAGGTTTTGTCTTTTTTATTTGCGAACTGGGCGATTATGGGTTTCTTGTTAAAAAAGGTACCATTTAATAACTCCAGTGATTTTTCAGCTATATCTTCACCTATAAAGGGGCAAAAATATTATTATCATTATCGAAAACTCTAAAATCAAACTTACTCGCAAAATCAATAAATGCCTGTCCTTTCATTTTCCCCGACATAACTTTAATACTTTTTATCGCATCGTCATTAATATCATTCAACATCAGTCTTAAATTTTCTTTACATACATTTTTTGATAAATTTTTCAAAAATAATTTGTGGTGTTTTCGGCCAGGTTCATAATTTTCAAATTTGGGGATTTGCCTGATTTCTTCGATGGTCAATTTTTTATTTGGTAGTTTTTCCTCTGAACTGCGAGCATCGAATTTTACAATTTCACCATTTCTTATAGTATAGTAATTTGGTTTTTTGCAAGTATACTCTTTTTCTATTTTAGGTTTTATTTGTTCTGGCATTTCTCTACAATCCCAGAGTGAATTTCTAACAAATGCACCGTTTTTCAATTTGGTTTTTGGTTCTTCAAGAATATTTTGCTCTTTTTCCAACATTTTTATTTTGTTATTTAAATTTCTAGCCTTTTTCTGAATCTTTTTATGAGTTTTGAAAGAGAGTATTTCAATTTCATCTGTTAATTGTTTTTCTATATTTGGTAACTCGTCCATAGGATGTGGCAATTTTTTTTCATTAGTTTGTTTTTTTAAGGCAAATTCTAATAATATAGTTTCAATGCTATTTGGTTTTACAGAATTTAAATATTCTTGTTGATGCCTTGAGGTAATAAGACCTTCATTGCTAAAATAAAAATATATGTAATTCATAAATGATTAGGTACCTATCTAACTATCTATATAAGTAGAAAAAATAGTCCATCTTCTTACAGTGGAGTAATGTGATAAAAATTAATAAAGCCAACCTTACAGTCGAAACTCCACAAACAGTTTATATTCTCAAAAACTGTACATGTTTCAAACCAGCAAGGGTTCATCTTCAGCAGCGAAATAATTCATTGTGAGTTATACAAAGCTAAAAATAGGTATAAATATGAAAAGTCAACATATACAAAAAAAAGTTTTTAACCTTACCTTCCAAGCACATTTTCTTATGAATTTTTGATAATATAATTTTTTTAAAATGTGCTTGGAAGGTAAGGTTAAAAACTTTTTTTGTATAGTATGTTGACTTTTCATATTTATACCTATTTTTAGCTTTGTATAACTCACAATGAATTATTTCGCTGCTGAAGATGAACCCTTGGTGGTTTGAAACATGTACAGTTTCTTTTTGAGAATATAAACTGTTTGTGGGGTTTCGACTGTAAGGTTGGCTTTATTAATTTTTATCTATATAAGTGGCTGACTCAAAATATCTCAGCTATTTTTTAAATTTGATCTGTCCACACTTGCCTGTTTGTTCTTTACTACAAAAATTTAAGAAAAAGTATCGGTAATACGTACATTTATTATAATACAGTGATCGGCAGAATGTACGCAACATAATGTAATTTTTTTTGGCGCCAAAATAAATAACGACGCGCGTCGAATGTCGGGCGAAAATGGCGTTTACTTCGGACGTATATGGACTTAAATGTGCGTCCAAAGAAGTCACGTGACTCAACTCGCCAATGAGAGCACAAGACGTATACCGACTTATGTACCTATATGTCGGACGTATAAATAGCCACTTTGAAAAAAAATCCCATGTATGTTGCTTAGATTATGCCTGTCACTGTATAATATTTGCCACATACTATATTTTGTTGCCATTTTTAATATAATTGCTATAATTCCATAATCTGTTAAGTGTTACGTTAAATTGAAAATATTAAATAGGTATGTATTTTTAATTTATTTTCATAATAGAAAAGATTATCTAAGAGTTTCACATTTCATAATTATTGTTATTAAAATAACAATGATAATAATTGTGGATTAGCTATTCAACATTTGATTAAATGCATGTAAACCACTTTATTTTCAAATTTTGAAAGCCTACCTTGTAACTTTAATTTAACATCATAATCGATTATTTCCATAGGTAACTAGATCTTATAGCAATCATTGAGTAAAGGCCCTATTATTCCTATTCCTTTACTCAATGACCAATCGCAAATAAATATTACCAATCATTTTTCTAAATTTTTCTTATAGTAAATAATAGTACCAATGACAAGTGTAACATCATTACATTTTTTCCTGATAATTTAATTTTTTATCCAGGTATATTATTATAAGTTGTCTATCATTAAAAAAGTTACAGCAGTTTAAAAATTTTGGCTTTTTTAGATTTTTGGCCTTACTTTTCTTGTTACTTGAGTCATTTATATAAACCATTCTGAATATTGAAAGAATTTTGCAATTAATAATTTACCTTGAAATTTGTTTTCCGTTTTCCAACATTTTAAGGACAGCCCTAATTCGTTCGTTTAAAACATCAATATTTGCGTTTTTAAATTTGCTTTTTAATCGTTTGTCGCCTTCTTGATATGCTTTAAACAATTTAATATCATCATCAGATAATCCCTTAGATTTCAGAACATTCAAGTTGTCTAAATCGAGCAAATTGTTTTCAAATTCTGGTAAAGTATATATTTTTCCATCAAACGTTGAAAAAGGATTCAATTCTTCGCTGCCATGGAAGTCTTTAGCATAGGTTAGTTCTCTGAAGAAATACCAAAAATAAAATAATAATCTCATTTTTAATAATAAAAAATACAAGAAAATCTTACTTTTGTAGACTAGTAGAAGTGCTCAGTTGTTTCTCCGATAACTTTTTAATAAGGTCGTCCCCTGCGGTATGCAATTTTTTCGGGGGTGGTTCACCCTCTTCGAGGTATTTTTTGTTTTTATTCAACATTTTTTATACATAATTATTAGCAAAAAGATTTATTATCCAGAAAAAGAGAAAAATTGATAGGTTAGCAAGGTTATTATAACCTTGAGCTTTCTTAGGTTAGGTCACAAAATATATGGTTAGGTCATAGAGATCATAATATGATCTCCGTGGGTTAGGTGATTTTGACCGCTATTTGATTGACGCCTCTACTTCTTCTAAGATCTCTATGGTAGAGGCCAAGGAAGAGACGCAGTGAACTCTATAGTTAGAGTTCAGTGTAGAGACCTTAAAATATATAGGTTAGGTTAGGTGGAGTCATAGAGATCATATTATCAGAGCATATAAAATAACCAGCAGAAATCGTCCCCATGACGGGAAAATTCTGCACACCTGTTCGCGCAGCCGCCATTGGGGAATAGATTGTGTCAAAGGGATGCAGTGTCGGGGCGATTGGGCAGTTCTTTTTTGGCTGTATAAGGGATATTACAGTGCCGTGGAGTGTGCTTTTTCTAAATTGTGCTTTGTGCTAGTATTTTTAAATAAAGAATCCCAGGAAGGGGTCAGGGCTGCTTGTGCTTACCACACACTATATACTTTTACTAACACTACTCTGTTTTTCTGAATTGATTTTCCCGACTACACCTCTGACTTCTATTCCCCCATTATGGCTCATGGTCATTGAATTTGCCGATGATTTCTCAAGAGTAAGTTATACTATTCTCTAGACTTTGGTTATACTGCTGGTATTGTTTTATATGCTCTGATATTATATTTGATGATGCCTATGGGTAGAGGTGGAAAACCATAGAGATCATATATATATATATATATATATATATATATATATATATATATATATATATATATATATATATATATATATATGATCTCTATGTGGAAAACTAACAATAGTATCGACTCCGCATGCGCGAGACGTTCTCAACTAGAACTTTCTTCCAATATGACATTACAATAGGTATGTTTTTATTTATTTTTTATCTTTTATTTTATAGCTATTTACATAGATCGATATTTGTTCATTATAATGTGTTTTTTTAGATTTACTTTTTGTCAATCCATTTCAAATGCCAGTTTTTGTTATACGAATGAAGGATTTTTCCAGTTTTTATTGTCATTTTTTATAATTAAAAAATGCCACCAACGTTGATAGTACCATCGATAGTTGTTCCAGAAAATATCAAAACTATCGATAGGAAAAACTATCGTTAGTTTCCACCTCTAATGTATAGCTGTTTATAGGGTGTGTGCTTATTGAATCTAGAAATATCTAAGAAAAAACAAAAGTTAGGTAAATGGTTCATCACGGTTTGCAATTAGCTGCCTTTTATTAATAGGTACAATACGTTTTTTATTTCATGCTACTCCCAAGTAAATATCAGATCCTACTAATTCTGTCTGGCTCAATGATCTCTGTGGGCATAACCTCAGACTATTGTCTGAGCTGGACCAACACTATATCTGCATAGCGCTGTTTCAAGCGATCGCCACTGGCGCTACAGGACGAAACAAATTTACACGGTGGTTTTAGTTAAAACACCATTGTTGCAGAATCTTTTATAAAATAAAAACATGCAAATATGTCTGTTACAACGAAGGTAATATTCAAAATAAAATAAAATATTTTTTTGTTATGTCCCTCTAATTTGACAAGTTCACATGGCATATTTCCATACATTTTCTAAGAAAAGCGAGTCTAAAAAGCAAGCAAGAGTATTTGGTACCTTTTGGTTTCAAACGCAGTCCAAGGCTAGTTGTAGTATGTGAAAGCATAAAACACATTAGATTTGTCAGTTTCTTCTTTATATGGAGGAGTATTGGTTCGCTTTGAAGCTATAAACAAAATTTTCTATTTTGATTCGTGCATACGTTAAAAAATACTCTTCCAAAATAATATCTTTAATTTTCGCTTCTTCAGCTGGTTGATCAGATCATACCATAATTCTAAAATAGTGTTTGTTCTTCTGAAATTCACCTAATGGTCTGTGCATACCATTTTCTTCATGTGCGCGAAAATTTCATGTTATCACAAACAAATCTACCTATAAAATAGGATAAAACTGCCAAATACTGGATGCAAAGACAATTTTGGATTTTTTAAACGTCAGAAACTGACATCCCAATACCCCCAGAATGCCCTCCTATAACCAATAATTTTTTTCGTCGTGTAGCGCCACCCCAATCCGGAAACAACAATGAAATATGACGGCATGCTCGGGTCTTTAATATAGTGTTGGTCCAGGTCTGAGGGCACAACACAAGCAGAGCATATAAAACAACCAGCTGTCTTTCTCCCCATGGCGGGAAAATTCTGCGCACCTGTTCGCGCAGCTGCCATGTGGGCATAGATTCTGTCAAATTGATGCAGTGTCGGGGCGATTGGTCAGTTCTTTTTTGGCTGTATGAGAGATATTACAGTGCCGTGGAGTGTGCTTTTTTGTAAATTGTGCTTTTTGCTAGTATCTTTAAATAACGAATCCCAGGAAGGAGTAAAAGCTGCTTGTGCTTACCACACACTATATACTTTACTAAAACTACTCCGTATTTCTGAATTGATTTTCCCGACTACACGTGTGACTTCTATTCCACCAATATGGCTCAAGGTCATTCAATTTGCGGATGATATCTCAAGAGTAAGTTTACTGCTGGTTGTTTTATATGCTCTTACCAGAGCATATAAAACAACTCTCTCTTACCAGAGCATATAAAACAACCAGCAGTATAACAAAAAGCACAATTTACAAAAAAGCACACTCCACGGCACTGTAATATCTCTCATACAGCCAAAAAAGAACTTTCCAATCGCCCCGACACTGCATCCATTTTACAGAATCTATGCCCACATGGCGGCTGCGCGAACAGGTGCGCAGAATTTTCCCGCCATGGGGAGAAATACTGCTGGTTGTTTTACATGCGCTGCTTACACAAGCATTGGAGGTGGAGGAGAACTTCACGATAACTGTCTGTCATTCATATGTCAGACGTCAGGTCAGTCAGGTGTCACCAAATGTCATCCGCTAACCTGCATTTTCATTAAATGTCACCGAATAGCAGTTTTCGGTCCTAATCAGCCCCAAATCAGGGCGGAAATGTACCAGAACGCGTGCGGCACGGCCGCCGCCGCGGCGGGGGGCTGCGTTGAAACGGACCGTGACTGTCACAGTTTGATTTCGAAGGAGCCCCCTGCCCCCGCCAGCGAGCACGACTATAGCGGGTTCGATATAGTTAAAGCCACACAAGTGCGAACTTTTTAAAGCTATTCTTTGCGTAAAAGGCTTTACAATGTTTTTTTTTAGTATGGCGCCTTTGGCAGGGTCAAAGAACTGGTAGAAGCTGGGTATAATGTCAACCAGCGGGATAGCGAGACTGTTACGTTACTACATTGGGCCGCTATTAACAATAGAAAGGAAATTATGCATTTTTTTATCGATCAAGGGGCCGAAGTGGATGCTATCGGTGGCGAATTAAACGCAACGCCCCTCCACTGGGCTACACGGCAAGGGCATCTAGATGCAATAGTGATTTTGATGAATGCAGGGGCAGATCCAACGTTACGAGATGCAGAGGGGTGTTCCTGCATTCATCTGGCGGCTCAGTTTGGGCACACGGCTTTGGTAAGATCGTTTTAAATTAGCTACGCGTAAAAATTAATAAAGGATCTTCAGGTGGCTTATTTCGTTGCAAGGGGCGTCAGTCCAGACTTAGCCGATAGGTCCGGGATGACCCCCTTGATGTGGGCAGTATGGAAAATTTGTAGTTTGGATCCGACGAGGTTGTTGTTAACTTTAGGGGCGAAGCCCAATCTGACTGATCAGCAAGGCAACACGGCTTTGCATTGGGCAATATTAGCTAGGAATACAACAGCAATAACCACTTTAATTTTGCAGGTATGATATAGACAACTAACAAGTAAATACAATAAAGCTTTAAGCTGCAAGGACAATGGAATATTTAAGACACTCGACACTGTACATGGGGTGTAAATAAATACATAACTGAGAAAAAATTCAAAGGGTAGAATGTAAAAAGAAAAAATTCTATAACCGCCCAGAAGATGCTTAATAAAAGAGATACAGGAAAAGTTTAAATTTTATTTTTGTTCCCTTCAAGTAACTTTCAAAAATTGAAATATTTGCTGGGATGAGGAATTCAAATGTGAGACTAATTTTTCTTTTTGATATACAGGGAATTACACGGATAAGTTAGATAAAACTTTTTTTATAGCTATAAATGTTTGTTGTCTTTTTGCAAATATTGCAATCTTTGCAAGAGCTATTAAAAAAAACAAAATAAAATTTAAACTTTAACGTCCTGTATCTTTATTATTAAGCATTCTAGGAGATATGTTATACATTTTTTCTTCATTTTAGATTATACCCTCTGAAATTTTTCTACGCTTATTACATATAAACGAAACTGTTTTTCTCACATTAGGGACACTCCAGTTTAAATATACCCAACCACAGGGGCGACAGCCCGTTATCCATGCTACAGTCTCAGTTAGGATCGATTTGGATCGGAACGAAAGTGGCTGATCATATAAAAGATCAAGCAAATGCTTCCAGTTCTAGAAACTTCTTATATCGCATAGCTAAAGACAAAGTAAGTCGCTTAGATATGGTTAATCATTTTTTTATTGCAAATTTTTTAGCGAATGAGGTGGTGGTGTATGGTCGGAACCCCGTTCTTGGCCTTCTACATAGCAGGCGTGATTTTAAGCACAAACCTCATAGTTTTAATTAAGATATTCTTGCTGGTTTGTTTGTATATTGTAATTCATTATGTAGGTAAGAACTGACCACCTTCTTTTAAGTTTAGAGTTTAAAATGCCCCTTTTCTTAGGTCAAATTTTGTACGATGACAGATTAATGGCACTTCTACCTCTAAGCATATATTTATCAACGAAATTGTGGATGTACTTCACATGGTTCATATATATTATCCCCTGCGTGAATTTTCTTACCACGGTTATTTTTGTTTCGAGTTCAGGCTTGCTGTGGTATTGTTTCTTAAAAAGTTGGCTGGGTGATGCGGGAGTGGTGTCGAATAATCAACAACTTCAATTTCGGGTATGCTTGCAAAAATATTTTGATTTTTTTAACGAACCCTTTTTAGACTATTATTGAATTAGCCGAACGAGGTCCAGGGGGATTTGAACCATCGACATTTTGTTCTGCATGCTTAGTTCGGCGGCCTTTGAGATCCAAACATTGCGCTGTTTGCAATCATTGTGTTGCCAGGTTTGATCATCACTGTCCATGGGTGGCAAATTGCATTGGTATGTGCCTAATAAATTATAATTTTTTTCGCTACGAAAACATTTTTAGGAGTGAAAAACCACAAATATTTCATTGGTTTCCTAGCATGCCTGGTACTTATGTGTGTGCAACTATTATATGGATCGTTGCAATACTGGCAAAATGACCCATCCTGCAATATAACAACAAATGAAGGACTTATAAAAACTGTTGTTTCTATTAGTCAATGTGACACTTGGGTGGCTTGGGTCGCCGTAAATGCACTTTTCCACACTATTTGGGTCTTTATGCTGCTAGTATGTCAGCTGTATCAAATCGCCTGCCTTGGAATGACCACAAACGAGCGAATGAACAAAGGAAGGTCGGCATTTTGACCGAAAATATGGCATACAACTGTCAAACTTGAACTTTTCTTCCAGGTATAGTCATTTTATAGCAAACGGTGGCAAGAGTCCGTTTTCGAAGGGCATGCTGAAAAATTTATTAGAATTTTTTGAATGTTCTTGCTTCGGTGTGTTTAAACCAGAAGCGAAGGATTGGCTGACGAGTTTTGCCTTGGAAAGGAATAATATCGAACACCAGCCATTGCTGCACAGCAAAGAAAATTTTCAGTATGTATGAGGAAAAGTGTACGTACCATTGAGACGATTAAGTTATTGAAGCTTGTGTACTTCTGGGCTTTTTTTAATAGTTAGGGGATAAGTTTAAAATCATGCTGTTATGTATTTTCAACTTGATAACCGATTTTTCATTGCCAATCTAAGATAAAAAATAATCAAATACCTAATTAGTGTCCATTAACTGTTAAAACGGCCTAGTCGCTCTCTACGCACCAAAAAAAAAAGAACATTCCATATCATTTTGCATAACACAACACTGAATGTAAATTTTTATACACCTAAAACTATAATATCCGTCCTCTATTTGACATATTTTGGAGGCGCCGAAAAATATAGCATTCATATTGAAATGATATCAAGTAGGCTCAGGAAATATGAAAATGCTGTTTTATCAAGCAAGCTGCAATCTATTTATATTTTACAATCATCTCGCGGAGGATGTTGACAGTTCATAGGACATTTGCCAAACCGCCTAGATTGCCTGGACTGACAGGAAAAACCAGGGACGTATTAGGGCGAATTGAGTAAGCTGAATTTTTGGAAGTTTACAAAAAGTCGAATGGAAACGAAACCAATCTGTTTTGGTATTTTGTTTCTATCTAGATGCCTAGTGGAACAACTTTAGAAGTAGCAATACATTTGTGAGTTTTGTGGTGTAAACAAAAAAATGTGACAAAAAATGAAATACGACCCTGGCACCCCTGATTTGCCGGTTGGTATGAACTAAATTACCAATGTATCAGTCCTGTGGTCGCCTTATTCAACAAGACGAATATACTCAAATTATTTTAAGAAGTCCTTACTGGGACTGTCAATTGGTAATTTCGATATCCTAAGTTGGCGTCAATGCAGCAAAAAATGCAACCGGGTCATAAGTTCAGGTCAGTAACGAGCCCATTTGCACTAATAACACGAAAAGTTACAAGAACAAGAACAACTCACGAAACGTAGAAAACCCGCGAATATTTTCATTGCCGAATGTTTGAACCAGTTTGAACGACCTGGAAAACCTTCACTGTCACTTTGACACACTGAAGCTAAATTTGCCTGAGTCCGCCCATAGACGCTGCCAAAAGCAGCTGATTATACCAAAATGAAAGTGTTTCCATGACGCTTGAAATTATTATTAAAATTAGTTGTAGACCTAGTTATTTTTATTTATAGCGGTATAATCGAAATTGCAATAGGGTTTTTATTTTATTATGTTCTTTTTTCGTATCACTTGCGTAACTTTTCACATCATAAAACAATGAGTGACGGCATTAACTGGTTGAGACGCATATACCAGTGTTATACCCATGGTTGACAGAAAATTCCTAGGGATTTTGTGGAGAATGTCATCTGACAAAATCGAGACTTCTTACAGTAATCGGGGTATATAATATATTATAATTTTTAAACGTTTTTTTAACATTCTATACAATATATTTTTTGTAAATCCTTTACCAGAAAATGTAAATATTGTGTTCACAGTTAACTTCAAATCGATTATAATACCATTGAATGAAAGATAATTAAAAAGAATAAGAGCTGTCAAAGATGACCAGTTAATTAATTATTGAAAGGAAAAAATTTGTCTTCCGCCCAGAGACTTCAAATTTGAATAAAGGATTAGCTATTGGTTTTTAAAGACATTTTTGGCCTCTCGAATATGTGGTAGAGATGAGATTGTCTTTCAATAATAATTATTTTATCGACTGATTGATTTCCATAAAATCACAGAATATATAGCCTACGGCAATTATTCTGTGATAAAATGTACCTATTTTATTATTTTTGTTTGTGTGTATTTTATCTTGTTTTCGTGATGTATGCCTGGTTGTATTGTAAAAATATAATTTGTACAGCTTTGCTTTTAAGCAAAAAAATATATATACATATTATAAGGCGAAGATTATTTAAAACAAATATCAATGTATTTTTTTGCAACAAATTTGTAAGAGTTAAGCTTATAAAAATATCAATAGTGAAGTATTTCTCTTTCTACGTATACAGTGTAACTCAAAAAGTTGGAAACATATATGGAAAACTTGTTTATTTTTTATTTGTTAATAAATGTGCAAATGCGAAATTCGAAACGGATAACTAAAATTTTATTTTTTTATTTGAGAATTTTTTTAAAGGCTTTGTTACACCGTTTTTACTACAGAATCATGTTTAAATCCAGGCTGCTTTCAGTAGTTTTCAAATATTCCTAGATTATTAAAAAAACAAATAAATTTGTTTATTGAGGGATGTTGCCCAGTGCCATTTTATTTTAAGTTTGACAAAACTATTTTGTTTGTTAATACCACAATATTAATATAACTTGTTTTGAGTCGTGCCAGGACAATATTTATTAAATATTTTCTAAAATTTATTTGTGGCGCAAATAGATCCATTTAATTATTTTTAATTGGGGTTTTCGCCACCAAACTGATCGAAAGACAACTTTTTCAAGTTGCCTGGAAAATTAATAAATTTTTAACAGTGAAAGAAAAAAACCCGGCTAAACTCGGATGAAGAATACAAATTTTACGGGGGTGTTCGCACTTAAGATGAAACACCCTGTATATGTATGTAGGTGGGACAAATGATTGTATTGGAATCCAGTTATTTTATGAGGGCCATGATCCTACACAATTTGTTGGGGTTTTTATTCAAGGACAAACACCAACTAATATCAAGAACAAAATTTCCTGACAAATAAAAAATAAAAAAGTTTCCCATACGTTTCCAACTTTTTGGGACACACTGTATTATTGTTGTGGTGTTGAAGGAAAAATAGTTCATAGGGTTTTCGAATTAATCTACAAAAAATTTAAATTTTGCTTATTTTGTAAGACTTTGTATAGATAAACTAAAATGTATATACAGACAATAGTATTAAGGAATTTCTGTAAAAAATCTTTGAGTATTTGTGCTTATTATAAATACTTGAAATCTAGTCAATAAACGTACTTATTAAGGAAAATAAAGACTTTTGGAACATCTTTTATTTGTAAGAAACTAATCACACTATTGGTTATACTACGCTGAAAAAAATCAAACCCTCCATTCAGTTACCCTGCTTTCCTCTTCCAATTCATTCCAATTGGGCGACTTCCTCTCGACGTTCAACCAATTAAAATCATCCACACTCTTCCAGTTGTTTGTTTCGGTATCTAAACTGGCCTTTTTGAAATCTTCTGCCAGCCCGTCATATTTTAAATTATACGGTGCAAAATACATTTGCTTGCAATCTTCCATGATTGCCCTGCTAGTGACGTGCAGGTAAATTTTGATGTTCTTGGAGCTGTGCAGGCGCAACTGTTGACACGCAATCACCAGCGTGCAATTTTCACAATTTTCCGCAAAAATCGACGTAGAAACTGGCCCGGTAAAAACTACGCAATTCGTCAGATAATTCAAGTGTAAAGTTGACGGGGTTCCCTTAAAAACAACCTTGCAGTCTTCTAGATTTTCTACAGACACATCTTTCTTAAATATTTCTTGCCCGGACATAACTAATGTTTCGTTTTTCTTGTTGAAAAAACCACAAGTGTACTGCAGAGTAGCGTTAAACTTCTTAAAATCGACCTCGTCCACTGCTTTGGCTTTACCATTCAAGTTTGAATCGTGTGACTTCGATTTTAACTTGTTTTTGAAGCCGAATTTCTTCTTGGGTAAGAATTGGTCTTCAAATTCACGTGCCTTGTCTGTTAAATCTTGAATGGCGGTTTGACATCGTTTTATATCGTAACTTCGTAAAAACAAGTTTGATGCTGCTACGTACTTTTGTAGGGTTAATATTTCTTTCGAAATTATATTAAAATGGTTAGGCAGCTCACTTGGAGAAAAATTTGAACTACTATCTATAAGGTGGTTAATGTGATTTTTATTTTCTGTGAATATAGTTTCAAAGTATTCTAATTTTTCATTATCTGCTGCTATTAAGTCTTTGTCGTCTTTCTTTTTCTTGATATTTTGCTGCCTTTCCAAATCTCTAGTTTTTAATAAGCTAATTTTATCGGTTCTATCGTGAATTATCTCCATTATTAAATATATATATATATGTGTGTACTTGTTTTGCAAGTGATATATAAATTATTTCTTATTTATTTCTCTCTGAATTTCTTCTCTAGTCATAAGATACATAGGTTTCTCACTCTCTGAAGCTACTTGAAGCACTTTAACGAAATTAGCCCTTTTTTTGTAAATTTCTGTGTCTTGCTTCTCTGCGCCAGGCAGGTCCTTAAAACATTTTTAATTTTACCACCTTACCATCATCAAAAATGACAAACTTCAAATTGTGACTGACTTACCTTTTGAATATTTTTTATGTATTCCGAACTAGGGGTCAACAGCTTGAGAAGTCCATAGCTGAGTCCAGTCAAACTAACCAACCAAAATGCAGATTTCACGTAGCGGAAATCCATCAATTCTCCAATCTCCAAATGCCCTGATCGATTTGGCGGGTCTGGTTTTTTGAATCGCCCAGTTCACCGACAAGGTAATAGATGTTCAGAATTTTTGGGTAGTTATCTCGGAAATATTTTCTTGTATCTAGAAATATAATTTTCGTATCCTGCTTCTTCGACCTACACTAAATACTGTACCTCGACTATTATTAAGTTTATGCCAAACTCCGTATGAAACTCCGAAACAGAGTGCTTCGCCGATTACTAGTGCAAGAAAGCCTATCCTGAAATACTTTTTGAAATTGGATTTTGGCGTTTTTACAAGCATATTCTGAGGTAGTCAGCCATGTGGCCGGAAAAGCCAAACTATTTTTGTCTTCCAAAAAAGGAAAATATTTCACTCCTAGTCCTTGACTCGCAATCACAACATCTAACCACAACCACACCTGTGACTGCTGTGACCATGACCATAGATAGATAGAAAAGAGTGGCTTTGTTCAATATGTCTGAAATAGTCCTGCTTATAAGATCTCTATGGCCCCATCACTGCATCCATTTGACAGAATCTATTCCCAAATGGCGGCTGCGCGCACAGGTGCGCAGAATTTTCCCGCCATGGGGAGATTTTCTGCTGTTTTTTTTATATACTGATAATAATATGACATGTTGTCAAGAGTATTGTCAAAAGACAAATTTTATCAAGACCTAACCTAACCTAACCTATATATTTTGTGATCAAGACCAGAAAATTGTAAGGGTAGAGTCAATCGAGCGATTGACATTCTCCACAAAATCCCTAGGAATTTTCTGTTAACCATGGGTATAGCATTGGTATATGTGTCTCAACCAGTTAATGACGTCTCTCATTGATTTATGATGTGAAAAGTTACCCAAGTGATACGAAAAAAAGAACATAATAAAATAATAACCCTATTGCAATCAGGCTTATGCCTCTACAAATAAAAATAACTACGACTACAACTCATTTTAATAATAATTTCAAACGTCATGGAAACACTTTCAATTTGGTATTTTGGTATAATCAGCTACTCGCGGCTGCGTCTGTGGTGCGACTGGTGCGTACTCAGGCAAATTTTATTTCGGTGTTGTGAAGTGACCGTGAAGGTTTTCCGGATCGTTCAAAAGGGTTCAAACTTTGGGCATTGAAAATATTCGTGGGTTTTCTACGTTTCGTGAGTTTTTCCGTTATCTGTGTTGTTCTTGTTCGTGTTATTAGTAGTTATTCATTGTGCAAATGAGCTCGTTACTGACCTGGACTTATGACCCGGTTGCTGCATTAATGCCAACTTAGGATGGCGAAATTACCAATTGACAGTCCCACAGAAAATATACGCCGTATAAGCAGGATATACGCCGTATATTTTCTGTGGACAGTCCCAGTAAGGACTTCTTAAAATAATTTGACTATATTCGATAAAGAAATAAAAGGTCTTTGTCTATGACCAGAGTTCTGTCATTATTGATTGACGCTTGCCATTGGGCAAGAGCTCAGGCAAGAGATATGCTCTGGCAAGAGGTTGTCAAGAGTTAAATAACCTTGCCTTGTAAGAATGTGGTGGTGAGAATCAAGACGTCAAGATTTGTACAACCACAGATAAAAAATTAAAAAATAATATCTAAAACAAGGCAGGAATAAACACTACGACCACCCCACCCCAGACCAGGGAGAAAGTAATATTCTCTCTGACCATTGCTGACGACCAGCTTACGACTGCACTTATAATACAATGTTATAATCAAAATATTTAAATGAATGAACATTCCTTAAATTTAAAACCAGCAAATTATTACGTTTCATAATTCAGAATTCCCAAAAAATATACTATAGTAGGTCCTAACTTTGAACTTCGAAATGAAGCGGTCCTCAAATCCACATGTTTACTTGGATTTTAAATTTGACAAGGCAAAAGGTATAATCCTCGGTATAATCCAAAATTAAAATTATTCGTAATAAGTAGGTATTTAGGTTGTGCTCTTTTTGTTTTTATCACTTTTAGCTGGACGGGTAATCATCGAACTCTTTTCTGACATTGTACCGAAGACTGCAGAAAATTTTAGAGCTCTATGCACTGGCGAGAAAGGACTAGGCAAATCTGGTAAACCATTACATTACAAGGGTTCGAAAATTCACAGAGGTAGGTAGATGCACACTAAATCAGATGGATAATTTTATTAAAGATAAAAACTAACAAAAATTATGTTTCAACTGGAATCTCTGGATGTATAGCGTGCAATTCTTTTGCACGTTCTTTCCTGATTCTCTCCAATAATGTTGGTTTGTCTCCGTCATCGTGATATTTTGTATTTTTTACTTCTTTTTCGATATTTTCTACATTATCTGAAGCTGCACTGCCTGTAGGAGTTGCATATATAGAGTCATTTTCTGTCTTTATAACATTGAGATTGTTATTTTCATTATTTTGATTATTATTCCTATTGCTGACGGTTCCTGTAGTGTTCTTGTCGTCATTATTGCTTTTTTTAGTATCTTCATTTTTTGTGTTATTTTGTATTGGTCTAGAAACATTAGGTACATCTCTTTCTGGCTGTTCTCGTTTGTTATATTTGTCTTCGTATCTCCTATTTTCTCTTGTGCCATAATTTATATTTTTGTCGCTATTGTAAGGTGTTTTATTTACTGATTTGCGTCTTCTCTCAGGGGATCTCTCATCTCGTCTTTCATCTACATCTTGATATCTTTGTCTAGGACTTTTCGACCTATATTTTGGACTCTTGCTTCTTTCGTGTGCACTTCGACGCTGTCTACTCGATTCTTTTTTTGGTATATAATCATAGTCTCCGTAGTTTTTTGAAGCACAATGACATTGTTTTTCCGAGCTTCTCTGCTTGTGGAAACAGCAGCATCTATTTTGTTGGCTTTCACGCGGACAACAGAAAAGATCTTGTACGCAACACTTGCAAGCTTCTTGATTGTTCATTTCATTGCATTTACAACAAACGGGGCGTTTTGGTGAACAACATCGACTCGGTTTGCATTTGCTGCAATCGCAGAGTTTTGGTTTTGAGCAGGGACATTTCTTTTTACCACAGCTACAGTTGTTTGAATTCGATTGTGAACAAGAACAGGGATCTTGAGTTTCGCAGCAACATTTTGTACTTTTCTGGCAACAGCAGCTTTCAGTAGGCGGTTTGCAGCATGGTTTGCAAGGACAAATGCAAGGTTTGTTTGTTTTGCAACAGCATGGCTTTTGTTCGTCGCAACAGCAATCATTTTGCTCTAAAAGCAATTGTTTACAATTTTGGGGGCAGCAACAGCACAAATCGGTTTCGTCACATTCACCTAATGGTGGACAATTCACCCAGTTCAGTATCTTTTTACATTTGTGCTCGATTTTCGATGGAGTGTCGTTAAACTCAACTTGCCAGCCCTTAGGCTTCCGACATCTATTTTCCGGAGTCTGGACAACATAAGCTAATCCAAATTTACCTTTAACTTTTGGCTTGCAGCAACAACAATTAGGCCTGTCTTCCGAGTTGCAGCAGCACATTGGTTCAGGCGAATTGTTACAAGAGCAATTCATTTTTATAAAATAAACATTACAGAAATTTTGACATTTGTGAGAGATGTTACACTCTCATCAAATGTACCATGATATTATAATATGTCTTTTATTTTTCTAGTTGTCCCGCAATGCATGATTCAGGGTGGGGATATAACTAAAGGTGATGGTACAGGGGGTGAAAGCATTTATGGTGAAAAGTTCAAAGACGAAAACTTTAAAGTTTCAGTAAGTTTTGGCTTGCAATGTCTTGGAATGTTCTAAAATGTTACATTTATTAGCACGAGGAAATCGGTATAGTGGGAATGTCGAATTACGGTCCAAATACATGCCAGTCGCAATTTTACATTACAACAGTACCTTGCTTTCACTTAGACGAGCAAAATGTCGGCATAGGCAGAGTTGTTAAAGGTTTAAATACCATTATAGAGATGTCAGGGTTGCCGAGAAACGAACATCACGAACCCTTACAGGTAAAGTATACTTGCATTGAGTAAAGGATATATAAGGGAAGGAGAATAACCAATTAATTTTTATTTGAAATGCCTTCAAAAACACCGCTTCTTTTGACCTTCCTACTATTTTCAAAATGCAAATCCAGGGCCAAATAAACATTTTTTTATACCCTCAATTTTTCCGAAAACCATTTATCGATTTTTTTTATTTAAAATGACACCAAAGCGTTAATCGGGATCGCCAAAACCCCCACACACCAAATTTGTACAAAAAAATATACATTGCGCAGGTTGTCAAATTTTACCAAAATAGAAATTTTAAAGGCATCTGGTAAGTCAAAGCGTGTTCCATGGAATCCCCTCAAAACACTTAAATGGTCAACAGGACCACTCAAAGTGTCGGAGTGCAAAGATCTAATACAAAATAATACAGGGTGTTTTTCTCTGTGCCATCTCAAAGTACTGAATTTTTTGAAACTTTATACATGTCAAAAATCAAGTAGGTATATCAAAACCACAACCCAAGACACTATAAACGAACTAAGTCTAAAAAATACAGAAGCCAGTCAGTCAGTAAGTCCATATGAGTTAAGATGTCTGGTGTGCCACAACAGGAAACACACCGAAAATGTACCATATTAGACAGTGATTTTGTTGAGAAAAGTCCAATAATTTAAATTATTTTTTATTTGTTGATTGGCATTTTGTAAAAAAGTAAATAAAGTCCCGAAACATTTGGCAATTTGAGATGGCCCAGGGAAAAATACCCTGTGTATTTTTATATTTGTATTAAATCTTTGTACAGCAACATTTTAAGTGGTCCTGTTGATCATTCAACTATTTTGAGAAGATTCCACACTTGACTCGCCGGATGTCTTTAAAATTCCTATTTTGCTCAACTTTGACACTCCAACACTCAGCAGAATGAGACTACCTGTATATTTTTTGTTAAAATTTTGTGTTGTTGACCATTCAATACTGTTTTGAGAAGATTCCATGGCACACTTGACTCGCCGGATGCCTTTAAAATTCCCATTTTGCTCAACTTGCGACACTCCGCAGAATGGAGGTTATGAGGTGTCCTTATTAATGCTGTGGTGTCAGATTTGAAATAGAAAATCTAAATGGTTATAGAAAAAATCGGGGATATGAAGAAAATTGTATTGATTTGTATTTTGAAAATGGTAGACAGGTCAAAAGAAGGGGTGTATAATATATAAGTAATAAAAAAAATTACAAGATTAAATTTGACGTTTGGAGATTCAAACCTGCTATGTTAGAAAGTATAGTTTAAGTCACCTTGACAGGAGCTTACTTTTGGTTTCACTAAAATTCCTTTTCTGTAAATGATATCGAGAAATTTCATTAAGAAAAGTTACTCAGATTGATAGATATTGAAAATGTTTTATAAGATATTGTGAAACTGTATTCAGGATTTCATTATTATGTTCCTAAATTATTACATTTCAAAACAATCGGCCTAGTTTCATTTTTATCCGTGTATTAGAACGAAAACCAAATTTTTTAACAAAATGTATTGAAGGACATTATAATATATGATTGTGGAGAAATAAAGCCTGGACAACCTTGGAATATCGAGGAAAATGACGGTACTGAAGATGTTTATCCACCATGGCCAAATGACTGGAATTTACCAAGCGAAACAAATGATCTAATAGAGAGCGCAATAGCAAAAATAAAAGATTCTGGAAATCTTTATTTTAAAAAGAGCAACTATGTGGATTCGGAGAGAAAATATCTCAAAACATTAAGATATATCGATTGGTACCTGAGTAGTAATCCAAATAAAATTTGGAAGATGATCGAGATAAAAAACACAGTTATGCTAAATTTAGCTGCAGTAAGAATTAAGTTGGACAAAAACAAGGAGGCTGTGGAATTGCTGACACAGGTAAAAGTATCTCGACAAAAGACAAATTTGCATGAAATAACTTTTTAGATCATTGCAAATGACGAAAATAATGGAAAAGCTTATTACAGAAGGGCGAGGGCAAGATTAGCTTTGAAAGATTACGACAAAGCCTTGAGTGACTTAGATACTGCCATTGCATTGCATCCTAATGACAAAAATGTGCTCCAACTTTTAAGTGTGACTAAAAAGAAAAAGTTGGATTACTTGAAGATTGAAAAACGAGCATTTTCCAAATTGTTTGACCAACACTGATATAAGTACCTAATCTAGTACGTACATTGTCTTTTATATTAGCATCTTTTATTCAAAAGTTTTTTTCTGAAACTACAGTACTTGATAAACTTATAGTAAGCTGTGAATTATTTTTATGTGAAAGGAAACTTTTTTTAAGCGCTAAGAGAGCATCCCCTAAACCGCGGCATTTTGCCAAATTATGATAAAGCAGGCTTAAAGTAATCAATTTTGAAAGGAAACAGTGACTGCCAAATATTGGTGTATATTATTTAAATTACATAATTATACATAGACATTTACTAAAAAGAATATATTATATGTTTCTTTACTTATCGTTTTCATAGTCGGCTGGGTTTTTCCTCATGAGTAGCTCATGTTTCTTTTCCGTTTGGTCATAGACCACGTAGCCAATAGCAAGAGCTGAAATAATTTATTATTATTATTTTCATGCACCCTTTAATACTTATTTTTCGCCGAATAACCTTAAAATTAACTTTTTTATTTGGTAATATTATTTTTATAATTGCCCTTTATCTTCTCACAAAGATGGTGTATTGGCTTTTTTAAAAAATAAAGGGCATTCATTTGCTTGTGCCTATGCGATTATTTCTCTTAGTCTCAAATTTCCCAATTATTATGATAACCAAAGCATTTAGGCAATTTTTTTTATAGTAACTATTATTCAGTTTTAGTTTTTAGTAATAAAGTACAAACAAAAATAGAAAGTGGTTTTAGGGATATTGAGGAAAAACTGTCTTTTTTGTAATTTTCGATACCCTTTATCTCAGAAAGAAAGTGGATCAGACCTATGTTCATATAAAAAAATTTCTTAAAATCGTCCAAGGATTATCACCCTGTAGGAGAAGCATTCAATTAATTAAAACAGAGCTTGTCTACTTGACTTAACATTTTAATGCAAGGATTCTTTTACATAGGTATGTGTTCTTTTATTACGCTGAATAGTCGCTGAAAATACATTTTTGCAATACTTACGGGGCACAACATATAAAAACTCTGAAGCAATTCTCCTGACGGTATTTGGGAAACCAGTTGAGATGATGCCACCAAAAGCCTTTAATTCGAATGGTGACAATCTGTAGTACACAATATTTCTGAGTTTGAAAAGTTGGCCAAATCCATGCCCCATGGCGACAGGTGTAGTAATAGGTGCCTTTGCTAATAAAGATTACATAATATCAAGTTGGTGTGGAAAAACAACTTTGAGGGAGTGTGTTTATATGATGAGATTTCAATAATTCTAAAACAAGATTCGTAATGTTAATTCCTTACTTACTTTTAAATATAAAAAAATGCAATTGAAAATTGCCCTAAAAAATATTATAGGGGAGCTGCAAATTGCTAGGAAACCGCCGCAAAGGACAAAGCCAATACTACCTCAATGGACAAAGGTTACAGAACCACAAAACAGGTTAGCACAGAACCGATTAGGCATTTGTTACTAGGGTTAGGAACCCTAGTTCCAACTCAGTTCGTAACCGGTTATGAGCGATCTAATTGGTTGTAAATAGCGGAATTACCAAACTAATAACTTTGGGAATGGGGAAGTTGAATATTACTTTCAAACGTAATTTATTGCCATTAAATGAACCGCAGTCCACAAAAAAACGCATTTTTTATGTAATAAATATAAAAATAAATAAATATAATAATTTGGTGGTGGCGCCTCTGGTGGGCGGCAGCACCATGTATAAACGAATATGGGCGGCACATGTATGAAAACTACAGCACGACGCACGCTTTGTTTAGAAAGAGCAACGAGAACGTCCTATCCTTGTCTATCCGTCTTAATATAGTTAGAGCATATAAAACAACCAGCAGTATAACTTACTCTTGAGAAATCATCCGCAAATTCAATGATCTTGAGCCATATTGGGGGAATAGAAGTCAGAGGTGTAGTCGTGAAAAAAATTCAGAAATACAGTAAAGTATTAGTAAAGTATATAGTGTGTGGTAAGCATAAGCAGCTTTAACTCCTTCCTGGGATTCTTTATTTAAAGATACTACCACAAAGCACAATTTACAAAAATGCACACTCCACGGTACCGTAATATCTCTCGTACAGCCAAAAAAGAACTGCCTAATCGCCCCGACACTGCATCCGTTTTACAGAATCTATTCCCAAATGGCGGCTGCGCGAACAGGTGCGCAGAATTTTCCCGACATGGGGAAAAAGACTGTGCTGGTTGTTTTATATGCGCTGATAAACAAAGCTATAGTGTATCTCACTCTTGATATTATTGCATGAAACATGCTATTATAGCATGAAACACGTGTATGCGGTTACTAGTCTTTCTTTTGTTTTCTAACTTTGAGTGCTATGCCCATTATCACTTTTTCTTGTTTTTACATCTACACTCACAATCTTACGATCACAGATCCTGTGCTTACGATCTTTGTTTCATTGTATTTTGGGCGAAAAAATTTCCACGTAGGTCGCTTTAGCAGCCTCCTTGGCTGTTGTTAGTATCAAGCCCCGAAACTGGGGATGTGCTGACTAAAGCTGCAAATGTGCTATTGGCTCCTGCCTGGACTTCATTTGTTGCTTCCCAAATCTTTCCTATCATTCGATTTGGTCGATGTTACACCGTACTGATGATTGCCAAATAGCATGAAACACGTGTATGCGGTTACTAGTCTTTCTTTTGTTTTCTAACTTTGAGTGCTATGCCCATTATCACTTTTTCTTGTATATACAGGGTGTCTACTGACGGAGGGCCACTTGGAAATATCTCGACAAATATACATTTTTCGGAGAACTTTATTTGAAAAAAAAAAAATACCTTTTTGATGGCCCAACTTTGTGTAAAAAGAAAGTCGAGATCCATAGCCTACTTTCCGAGAAATTTTTGAAAAACCCGAAATTTGCGGATACTTCTTTGGCATGTAACTTTTTTATTTCAAGAGCTATCGAAAAAGTTTCTGAATAGAATCTGTTGGCAAAATTGATTACTTTAAGCCCGCTTTATCATAATTTGGCAAAATGCCGCGGTTTAGGGGGTGCTCTCTTAGCGCTTAAAAAAAGTTAGTCAATTATAGCAGGCCATATGGCGTCAAAAAACTACCTATTTTATGCACTTTCGATCGATATATCACAAGCGCTACATATCCCTTGCGTTAGCCTGATTTACAATTTTTTTAGAAAAAAAAATAAAATTTATATGTCTTGGAAAAATGCTTTCAAATTTCGGTTAAATAAACTACAGCTATCAGTTTAATTAATTTCACAACACATTACATTGCAAATCTTTTGTCGAAATGAAATTTGTTGCGAGAAATCTGCATCTCCCACATTTTTTAAATTTTCTAGTATGCCTTGAAAAACAATAGCAACCAGCTTCTGTCAGTCAATCAATTGGATCTTTCAAACATTATTGTTTGATAGAAGTTGAAAGAATTGATTCAAGAAATAGGTACTTGTATAAAATTAGCATGGCATTTTCAAACGAAGACAAATTCAATTTATTTGTAATGTAGGAAAGCAACTTTAATTCAACGCTAGCGTTAAGAGGGTATCAACATAGATATCCAAACGCCCCTAGTCAAAATATAACCATATTTAAAAAGTTATCAAGTAACTTAAAAAATTATGGCGCGTTTTCACACACATCTCCGATTTGATGATTTTTTAAGTTACTTGATAACTTTTTAAATATGGTTATATTTGGACTAGGGGCGTTTGGATATCTATGTTGATATTGTGTTAACGCTAGCGTTAAATTAAAGTTGCTTTCCACGTACATTACAAATAAATTGAATGTGTCTTCGTTTGAAAATGCCATGCTAATTTTATACAAGTACCTACCTATTTCTTAAATCAATTCTTTCAACTTCTATCAAACAATAATGTTTGAAAGATCCAATTGATTCACTGACAGAAGCTGGTTGCTATTGTTTTTCAAGGCATACTAGAAAATTTCAAAAATGTGGGAGATGCAGATTTCTCGCAACAAATTTCATTTCGACAAAAGATTTGCAATGTAATGTGTTGAGAAATTAATTAAATCGATAGCTGTAGTTTATTTAACCGAACTTTGAAAGCATTTTTCCAAGACATCTAAATTTTAATTTTTTTTTTCTAAAAAAATTGTAAATCAGGCTAACGCAAGGGATATGTAGCGTTTGTGATATATCGATCGAAAGTGCATCAAATAGGTAGTTTTTTGACGCCATGGCCTGCTATAATTGAGTAACTTTTTTTAAGCGCTAAGAGAGCATCCCCTAAACCGCGGCATTTTGCCAAATTATGATAAAGCAGGCTTAAAGTAATCAATTTTGCCTACAGATTCTATTCAGAAACTTTTTCGATAACTCTTGAAATAAAAAAGTTACATACCAAAGAAGTTTCGGCAATTTTCGGGTTTTTCAAAAATTTCTCGGAAAGTAGGCCATGGATCTCGAATTTGTTTTTACACAAAGTTGGGCAATCAAAAAGGCAATTTTTTTTCAAATAAAGTTCTCCGAAAAATGCATATTTGTCGAGATATTTCCAAGTGGCCCTCCGTCAGTAGACACCCTGTATATAATATATATACATCCTTTATCTATGGTTAACCACAAAAAAATAAAAATAATTTAGGCACACAGCGTCAATTATTGTGGGCCCTGCTGCCATCTATACCCCGTCAATCGTAGGTTCCTATATCAGGTATGAGGTTATTATTTGCTTCTTTATGCTTGAGAAATGCTTCGCTTCAATCAACTGATCTTTCGTTTTGATGGAGTGTGAAGTGGTAATTTATACATTTTTTGAAGAAGAAAAAGCAGGTTTTTGACTACCGAAACAAACGGGGGGCCCCATAATAGTGCTGGCCCAGGGCCCCCAAAATTTACGGTCCGCCCCTGTGCCTCGGGTCTTAAAACTCTCTCCGGGGCCAAAATGAGCTTACGCATCCTGCTACCCACAAAGTAATAATCTTCATAATAACCATTGTCCAATTATTAATAAAAATGATAATCAGTAATAAATATAAGAGGTAGAATGCAGTGATAATAAAAAATAACTTATTGTGGGATTGAACCCGGGCCTACGAATTACTATACAGGGTGGTTCACTTTTATGTGGTAGGACTTTAACATTAGATAGAAAAAGATAATCTAAAATGAAAATTTTCTATCAACATATATCGGGGAAAGCTTAGTTTCCGAGATACAGGGCGTTGAAGTGTTGGAAAAAATATGAAGTATTTTTTACACTGTCCGAACCAGTGGAGATATTTAAACCAAATTTGATGTGTAGTACCACCTTTTTGACTACGATATTTAGTGATAATATGAAGGTCCTGAAATAACCAGTGGTGGAGTTATGGGTTTTCACTATCACTAAATTTAAAAAGTAATTAGTACGGACCTGTCTCACATCAACGTAATTTTTTTTTTCGTAAAGTTCTTTCAATTCTCTACAAAAAGTGTATCTTGACATTTTTTTGTATCTGCCACGGTTGTGTAGTAAATAAATTATTTCGTTTCCATCTCAGCCTTTTTTGCATAAAAATGTGTTTTCTAAGATTATTGATAAATATCGCAAATAACAGAAATTAATTATGGAACACTTATCGGATTCAGCTATTTTATTTTTAATTTTATGGAAACAATTTTAAAAATAAACTGGCACTTGGTTTGAGGTACATTACTTTATTATCATTTTAACATTTTTATCAAATCTGTATTATTTCTTAATAATTTTTATAATTCTAAATTTGTAGAATTCTAAATTATACCACGACGAGTAAAACATGATTCTTCCGCCTATAAAATGTTATTTAAAAATTGTCTTATTTCCTTTGACTACAAAATCCATCGGCAAAATACTAATGTCCTTTCTGCATCGCCGTACTGGTGAAGATAAGTGTGCCATGGAAAAGAAAATCTTATTGACAGTTAATAATACAATAATCTGTCATCCAGTAGATGAACGTAGCAGCGCCGCAGTTTGTCTTTGTTAATAATTAAAATGCCGTTCCAATTTACAAATGAAGACCAGGCTGACATCCATTTCTGCTATGGAGTTGCAAATGGGAACTCTGCGGAAGCAGCCAGAGAATACCGGAGGCGATTTCCAAATAGGCGCCATTCGCGTCCCTCGGTGTTTGTTAACATGCACCGGCAATTCAGAACTCGCGGTCTGAGAACTAGAATCGTCGAACGAGGAAATGAAAACAATATCCAACAAGTCAGACGCAACAATGAGATTCTTCGTGAATTCGATAGGAATCCTACAACAAGTAGCAGAAGAGTGTCAGTGGCCCTACGTGTTTCAAAGTCTGCAATTTTGCGAGCTTTAAAAAGAGATCACAGGCATGCGTATCATCTACAACCCGTACAAGGTTTAAGGCCCGGCGATGCAGAAAGAAGATTAGTGTTTTGCCGATGGATTTTGGAGTCAATTGAAGGAAATAGACAATTTTTAAATAACATTTTATGGACGGACGAGTCGTGTTTTACTCGTCGTGGAGTAGTAAACTTTCATAATCAGCATATTTGGGCACAAGAAAACCCACATGCAATCCGGCCAAGAAATTTTCAGGTCGAATTTAGTGTCAATGTTTGGATTGGACTGTACAACCATCATCTGTTTGGACCCTTTTTTTTGCCACAGCGAGTGAATGGTGACAATTTTTTGGAGTTTTTAGTAGCTGAGCATAATAATATGCGGGAAGATATTCCTTTAAACTTAAGATTGTTGCCTTGGTTCCAACTTGACGGCTGTCCTGCACATTTTCACCGAAATGTGAGGAACTGGTTAAATAATAACTTTCCAAATAGGTGGATCGGACGAGGGGGACCGGTCGCTTGGCCACCACGTTCTCCGGACATAACACCTCTGGACTTCTTCGTATGGGGATTTTTAAAAGAACAAGTCTATGCGACTCCTGTAGAAACAAGGGAACAACTTATTGATCGTATCAGAAATGCGTGCGATGAATTGAGAAATGGCAATTTAATCGATGCTGTTCAATCCGTTAGGCGTCGAAGTGAATTATGTGTGCAACAGAATGGATCACATTTTGAACAATTGTTGAATGTTGTACAAATTTAGAATTATAAAAATTATTAAGAAATAATACAGATTTGATAAAAATGTTAAAATGATAATAAAGTAATGTACCTCAAACCAAGTGCCAGTTTATTTTTAAAATTGTTTCCATAAAATTAAAAATAAAATAGCTGAATCCGATAAGTGTTCCATAATTAATTTCTGTTATTTGCGATATTTATCAATAATCTTAGAAAACACATTTTTATGCAAAAAAGGCTGAGATGGAAACGAAATAATTTATTTACTACACAACCGTGGCAGATACAAAAAAATGTCAAGATACACTTTTTGTAGAGAATTGAAAGAACTTTACGAAAAAAAAAATTACGTTGATGTGAGACAGGTCCGTACTAATTACTTTTTAAATTTAGTGATAGTGAAAACCCATAACTCCACCACTGGTTATTTCAGGACCTTCATATTATCACTAAATATCGTAGTCAAAAAGGTGGTACTACACATCAAATTTGGTTTAAATATCTCCACTGGTTCGGACAGTGTAAAAAATACTTCATATTTTTTCCAACACTTCAACGCCCTGTATCTCGGAAACTAAGCTTTCCCCGATATATGTTGATATAAAATTTTCATTTTAGATTATCTTTTTCTATCTAATGTTAAAGTCCTACCACATAAAAGTGAACCACCCTGTATAGTTACTTGGCCTCACCATTCAGTTAAAAAAGGGCTTGTTAAATTTGGACTTTTAGGCGGTTCTTATTTTCGAACGCCTGTCCCTGCGTTGCGTTGGTTTGGTACCTTCGTTCTAACATATATAAATCCTTTATCTATGGTTCTAACTTAAAAATTGGCGTATTATTAGGACAAATAGCGGAATTTTGCATTATTATGCAACCATTAGGTAGGTACATTAATTCTGCGACGTCACGTGATGTTTTTTTACTAGCACCAGACAGATTTTAGCAATGATGAGATTTTATAATATTTAAGCGTCGATGGAGGAATCAATCAACGATTTAAGGCAATTAGTAGATAAGGGTAGGTATTTTGTATTATTCGGAAAGGCAAATAAAGCTTATGGCGGAATATTGCTAATTTAAAAAAAGGTTCTCTCTTTTTAATAAGTATATTTCAGCACTTGACACTAGCTTTACATTTGGGAAATTATCTCCAAATAAATACCAATATATCAAATTACATGTAAGCGTCGATGGAGGAATCCCTTAATCAACGATGTAAGTCAAAATTAACTACCTTTCCATTTTTAACATTTTTGTGATATTGGCTAAGAACGCGTTTCATGCTACGACACTGGCCTGTTGTGCCATGTGGAAGTCGGTAACCGTCGATGGACGGTAACACAGCCGCGAGCGTCCTCTCTCTTTCCATGTCTAAGGGTGAAAACCTAACATATATATTTTGTGATATATATAACCTAACCTATATATTTTGTGATATAACCTATAATTAACCTATATATTTTTTGCCTATAATTCTGTTTCATTTATTTGTATGTGGTGTGGTGTGCAATCTGTGCAATTTTATGAAATATTCAATATGTCTACAGTAAATTCAAGCGGAAAAGACTCTTTTACCTGCATTTCCTGTAGAGTACTTTTTAAAGATCCAGAAATCCAAAGGCAACATTATAAGACAGACTGGCATCGATACAACCTGAAAAGGAAGGTGGCAGAATTGCCGCCTGTAACCAGTGAAGAATTTATTCGTAGAGTGCAAAACCAGAAGAATACCGAAGAGATTGCCAAGCAGGATAAATCTGTATATTGTCAGGTTTGTAGGAAATCATTTGGAAACCACAATGCATACGACAACCACTTAAATTCGAAAAAACATAGAGATAACGAGAAAAGTTACACTCCAAGAGTATCGGAAAGCGAAGGAAGCATACCATTAAATGCAAATAATAAGAAGGTAAATGAAGGAATGGAAGTAGAATCAGAAATTGAAGAAGTTGACTCTGATGAGTGGGATGATGAAGTTGAAAATCCAATAGACAATAATGAATGCTTATTTTGTGAACATCGCAGCAGAAATTTTTTCAAAAATTTGGAACATATGACTACAGACCATTCATTTTTTATCCCTGATATTGAGTATTGCACAGATGTGACGGGCTTGTTAAAATATTTTGGTGAAAAAATATCAGAGGGTATATGTTTGCAGCTTCCTATCGTTGTTTACTTTATTAATAGCTTTGTTTAGGTTTTATGTGTTTATGGTGTAATGAAAAAGGTAAAACATTCCACTCCGCCGAAGCCGCCAAGCAACACATGGTTGACAAAGGTCACTGTAAAGTTATCCACGAAGGTTCGGCATTGGCTGAATACGCTGATTTTTATGATTATTCATCATCGTATCCAGATGCAGGTAAAGAGGATGTAAATCCAGATGAAGAAGTGGAAATTCCCGAACTGGAAGCTTCAGAATACCAACTCGTCTTACCGTCAGGCGTAACTGTCGGTCATAGGAGCCTTATGAGATACTATAAACAAAGTATTGATCCCAATAGAGCGGTCGTCTTAAAAAATAAGAACGACAGGAAGTTGCATAAGGTTCTGGCAAGTTATAGAGCACTAGGTTGGTCAGCGACTCAACAGGAGGCTGCTGCAAAGTAAGTAATGATTTTAGGTTAGATCTCACGTTAGATGTTCAACAAGGAACCAACGTACCACAAAAATCAAATCAAAATGACAAATTTAAAATATGGCGTGCCTATTTATACGTCCGACGTATATAAGTCGGTATACATCTAGTGCTGGCATTGGCGAGTTGAGTCACGTGACTTCTTTGGATGTACATTTAACTCCATACACGTTCGAAGTAAACTTATAAGATAAGATACGTCTGAAGCCGTCGGAAGTGCATTTTTCTCAAACATCTTTGCAATAAGGAGCATATGCCCTCTTTTTTGGGGGATAAGCGCTGCCGTATGAAAAAAGGGGGCATTCGTACCATATTGTAACAGTCGGCAGCGATGCGCGCTGCCTTACGAAAAAAGAAGTGGTAATCATTTCCTTTCCAATGGTGTAACCCACCCCCGATTTTCTTGAAATGGCGCCAAAAGAAATAAGGTTATGTGTCACGTGACTCAATCCACCAATGAGAGCGCAAGGTTTGCGGATATAAAGGTCTTAATTGTGGGTTTATTCTTTGTTGCATATAATGTATATGTTGATTATTTTCTTTTTGAACTGCAAAAGAATTTAAGATAAATCAGTCTATGGCTAGAGCCGGTGCTGCACCATCTCTACAGAGTGATTCTGATAAGGATTATATTTTATACGTTTTTTCGAAAAAGTAGGCGTCTCTTTATAAAAAGTTTTGCTTTGAAAAAAAAAGGAACCGAAAAAATTAAAAAAAAAAACGTAACTTGCTTGGTAACTCCAAATAACTTCTATTGAGAATTAGGTACAAGTGGTGCCCAAAAACTATAGTTCAAATCACACCTGTATTTCATATTACGTAAAAATAGCATTAAAAACTGCCTTTTATGAGGGGTTCCAGAAATGCTCTGCAGAAGGCCTGATATTGCTTATTTTCTGTCTTGATTAGCCCGAAATAAAGAATATGCTTCATTTTTAGGAAAGCAAGAGATATCCACTATTTGAAGCGACTACAATCAAAATATTACACCAAACTGGGAGTTAAAAATAATAAGTTGCAAACACATTTTAGGGCTCAAGTAAACTTCTAAAAATATTGTAAAAATGATTTGTTAATAAAACTTGTTGAATTTAAACTCTTATTAATTTGAATTTGTTAATGAATCAAAGTTGCTGTGAAGCAAAATTTTTTATTCTGTCATTTGTCTATCATTTCAAAATTTTCAAATATTCTTTTTACAAAATTTTCAGTGTAGGATGCGTAGAGAAGACATATTGGCTAGTATGTATGAGTACAGTTGCTGTTAGTTCAATTTGTAACACTTTTATTAATTTTTTTTTAGTTGTAAAAGTTGGTGCTTGTATGTTTTTGTTATTGGGAGCCATAAGAGTTGTAAGGGGATAATTTAAAACATCCAAAATGAGGGACGATGGCACTTTTTTGTACCGTAAGTAATACCTAATATACGTTTTCTGAATTAATTTTAAAATAAAAATATTTCAGTAATAAAAGTTGGAATTGTGTGTGCACTAGTCATTACCGGAGTAAAATACATCGCCCGAATCTAGAAAAATCATTTAAATATTGTAAAAAGTATATATTTAAATGTAAAATGGATATAAGTAACAAATCTTAATAATAAAAACAAATTTAGACAAAAACATGTCGTAAATCTCAGTATTTCATTTCTTATATACAAAAATATGTATAGTATCGAACAACTAACACGAACGCAATATAACAAAGTAAGTAATTAAAACGTTTTGTACATGTCTCGAGACACAGCCTAACATATTTCTTTCAACCCTGCACACTTAACATTTTATTCTACTGTTACAAGCAAATCTTCTGCTTCGAGCTTCATACCCATGTTAATATCTACCGTCTTCACTATCCCAGAAACGGGACTTTGAACTACCGTTTCCATCTTCATTGCCGACAAAATGACCAGTGGCGTACCTTTGTCCACCTTATCCCCAACGTTTACTCTGATATCGATTACTGTTCCTGGCATCGGAGCCCCGACTTGCCGCTTGTCGGCCTTGTCGGCCTTAGGATGGAAGTGGATTTCTTTGCTGGCATCCTTGTCTCTTATCAGAACTGACCGCAAGGTGCCGTTAAGTTCGAAGAACACTTCTCTCTCCCCGTTTTCAGTCAGATCTTCTGCCATCGCCAAAGTCTTTATGCCCAACGTTTTACCCTTCTCGATTGTCGCCTCGAATTCTTCCCCGACTTTAGGTCCGGTCAAGAAAATCCTCGTTTCCAGTTTATCGACCGGCCCGAATTGAGCATTGAACGTTAGATATTCGTCGGTCACTTGCGGATATAAAGCGGCTGAAACGACATCTCTTTCGGTCGAATACGGGTGTGTTTCCTTAAGTTCCGCGGCTAGTTTATCGAAATCTAGCGGCGGCAAGCTCGCCCCGGGCCTCCCTTCGATTCTCGGCATGTCTCTGAGTACCTTGGATCGCAAGGGTTCGGGGAATCCTCCGTAGGGTTGACCGATGTGGCCCTGAAGATACTCCACTACGGATTTGGGGAATGATAGCTCTTCGGCTTTATCTAAAACGTCTTGGGGTGAGAGTTTATTTTGAACCATGAATTGTGCGAGATCGCCCACGACTTTAGATGAGGGCGTTACTTTAATGATGTCGCCCAAGAGTTGGTTAGCTTCTGCGTAGGCTTTTTTAACGTCTTCAAAGAAGTCGCCAAGACCTACACAAAAAAATGTACAAGTAAAATATTTGTTGAATTTTCTGTAGTATATTACCCAAAGAATAAGCCTGGAACTGCAAGTTGGTGTATTGTCCTCCAGGGATTTCATTATTGTATACGTCAGCATTGCCACTCTTCATCGTGGTAGTGCACTCAAATGGAGCATATAGAGTTCTAGTTTGTTCCCAGTATGCCGAGTATTCGGATATTTTTGGAAGTTCCAGCCCTAAAATAAATGTCAAAAAACAATCCTGTAAGTTCCAACACAAATGTGGGTGTTTCTGGGAAACGTTTTGACAGCACCGAATGATGGAACTACTATCGTCAGTAAACGTACAAGCTAGTAAGTTTACAATTTTAATGAACTAATTGTGACGAACCTGTATCGAGGGGGGTACCCTGCAAACTGGCAACCACGGCGCCCATGCTCGGTTGACTGGTCAATCCGGACATCGAATCAACTGCGACATCAACCACGTCGGCGCCCGCCTGTGCACAAGCCAACATCGAAGCTACCCCGGCCCCGCTCGTATCGTGGGTATGAATGTGGATCGGGAGGTCTGGGTATTTGTCGCGAAGTGCCCCAATCAACATCCTAGAATATTTTTTGACAACTAATGAAGTAACTTTCAAGTTCAGGCGTTAGAGAAGAAGTGAAATATTGTTGCGAAACCACTCCGCAGCGGAATATAGGCATTGGGCATTCCAATGAGGGTGATGAGGTACAAGATCTCAGGAATTAATATCTTTGGGAAAAATCCTGTCGAGGAAAGTGCCGTTTAGTATGTATGTTGAAACTTTTACAAGGAAAATGCCAATTTACCTAAATTTTTGAAAAAGTTACCTTTTTTTACAAAGCTAGCTTTGATCTTTGAATAATAGTCATTTACATTGTGTACGAATATATCTTGAGTAAAGACTTACGTTGCTGCTTTGGGTTTAAGTAGACCCGCCATGTCTTTAATCGAAAGTACGTGTGTGCCAGCTTTCACAAGTTCATCGGCAATGTCCAGGTAATACTTCAAGTCGTATTTCTTTTTGTTCGGGTTGCTTACATCGCCCGAATAAGAAATGGCAGCTTCAACTATCCCTCCAGCTTTGCCGGCAGCTTCCATCCCGACGATCAAATTAGGAAGGTAGTTTAGAGAGTCGAACACCCTGAATATATCCATACCGGTTTTTACCTAGAATGTTTGGAAATCCTTGAAGATTGATTCAGTTTTAAATGAATCGGTAGTATATCGAAAAATATGAACTAAATTCGTTTGGTCACAATAGTACAATGGCAAGGAAACAAAAAACAAAATATGTAAAATTCTGCTCTTTCAGTTTCAGAGTCTATGTATTTGCAGTTATTATTAGTAAAAGTAATTATTATAAATTTTTCAATTTAAATACACTGTATAAGGCAAACCGTAGCCCACAGGAGAAAAAAATATTATGAAGAAGTGTAATTATTTTTAACTCTACAAACAGGGTTTAATAAAACGAATTACCAAATTTCGTATGGAAAAATGAAAAATTAAACTAACCATTTAGATATTTCAAATACCATGTATCTCGAAAATGAAGCAGCTGTTATACGGGGTGTTTCTAAATTATGGTGCCAACATCAAATGACAGGTAGAATATTATGTCATTTTGAACAAAAAGTTTACTATAAACAATATGGGTCTGAAAATGCACAATAAAAAAGGTAAGAAACATGTTTTTCGCAATAACCTCTACGTTATGCAATTTAAATGAATTCAGTCCGGTAGTCGCTGAAATGCAACAATTTCGTGTAAAAACACTTTATTTCCATCGTCCAGAGGCAGAGGAAAAACAGATAAAAAAATATTTCACAAAAAAATGTCCCTACTCTTATTCAATGTCATCAAAACTATTTCTCTTTAAAATTTGCACATGAGGAGAAGGATGTCGGAAATAAAAAATGTCATGAAATTCAATAAATAAAAATAAATTCAAATAATATTATTCAGGGTGTTTAAATTCCCAAAAATTTTAACGTTTATTTTTTCTCAACATTAAAGTTATTCAAATTAAATTTGGTACTACTTTCCACTCTGCTAGAGATGTGTCTATCGCGAATCACTGTGATTCGATCACATTAAAGTATCGATTGACCGAATCTCAACATATCAAAACGATCCAATCATGAAGCAGTCGGTTATTACCTACACTCCACAGTCCACACATCGAACGGCCAACGATCGAACGAACTAAGACCGAATGAAATGATTCTATATTTTTTTTAAATCGGTCACCGATCGATTCGGTCGTAGTAAAATGAACGAATTGCCCATCTCTACTACAACCGCTAAGTTCGGGTCATACCCGGGGAGAACACGAGCGCCATCCTTATTTAATGCTTACGACAGTTTTTGAGCCGAACACCCATATAAGATGGTCCTCCTTACCTCTACCCTCCATAGTACACAGCATTGCATTGATCAAGTGTCACAAAATATGATAATACCAGTTCCTTCCAAGTTTGGCGTTCTAGACAATAAAATGACGAAACTAGATTTCAGTCTGAAGAAAATTGTGCAACTTCATCCTTAATAATTATCATAAATAAATAAGGGTTAAAAGCCTGTTATATTGGTGCATCTACTGTAAACTGAGTAGGGTTTTAGAATGGTTAAAAATATTGTCAAGTAGCCTATTATAACCTTTATCGCCCTATAACTTTTTTAGCATGCATTTTCGAAACCACGTTTATAGGAAGCGTTTTATTCAGGGTTTTATTCAAATGGTAAAATTAGTTTTATTTTATGGTTTTCTATTACCTGACAATGACATGAGTACACGGTACTTACGGCTAATTCGCAGAATTTATAAACAACATTATCAGGGTAATTTGTGTAGCCGACAGCGTTGGCACCCCTCAGCAACATTTGAAATGGAACATTGGGGATCAACTGGCGCATCGCTTCCAACCTCTCCCACGGACACTCGTGCAAAAATCGCAGGGCCACGTCAAAGGTGGCGCCTCCCCAATTTTCGAGGGCGTACAATTGGCTGAAATTGTGAGTTACGAAAGGCGAGATTTTAAGTAAGTCGTGCGTCCGGACACGTGTTGCTAAAAGAGATTGGTGGGCATCCCTGAAAGTTGTGTCCATAAGTAGGAGGCCTTTGTGGTCACGGACCGCCTTAGCGAAAGCTTCGGGGCCTTGTTCTTTGTAGATTTGACGGAATCCTTTCGGAGGTTGAACGGCTATATGAAAAAAATTAGTTAGAGGAATTTGTTGTTGTCAATTGAACAAACTATATTATAAACTCTGTCTTTTTGTACCCAGCATTACTGAATGTTTGTAAAGGAAGTTGGAATTTGATACAAATATTGTCGGCGGAAAAATGTTGTAACCATTGGTTGTAACTAATAATTCGTATATTAAAAAGCCATTACTTGTTGTTTAAAATCACTATCAACATTTTCATTCACAGTGACAGTCATGAGAAAGTAAGATCACTGGATAAAAAAAAAACGAGTATTATAGACATGGTATAGTGTGTTCAATTGGCAAATTATTTTTGTACCTATTGTATTAAAATATTATAAAATCGAAAACTTACAAATATACGTATAAGGATAGACTATAAGGAAATACTAACTTGGGTTTTGCTCTGGGGTGTAAGCCAAGTACTCTGTTAAAACAAAGAATAAAAAGCATGCTGTAATAACCAAAAAAAATACGTGAAAAATAAAACTGATTTTAGTGGCTATACACTGCAATGGTGTGCATAGTGTTCGAAAATGAACAGACACTACATGCTGTAATTAGATGCTGACAATAAAATTGATAAATGGACTCGTATAGTTTTTAAACATTGTAAGCTAACGTATAGGGATTGTCTTTGTTCAATGTAAACCTCGCCTTCGGAGCCCACTTCGCATTACTGTAAATATCTAATGGAGATAAAATGTATAGTCACGAAACCAATGAAATGAATGAAATAAACAGATTTTTGAAAGAGCATCATAACATGGAGCGTATATTTCAAAAATCTGTTTGTCACCACAACCAAATGTAAAAACCATTAATTCAAATGCTAGAAACTTAGTAAACTTCCCACATAGTAATAAAACTATCTAGCAATCGCCGCAGTAAAAGAGAAATATCACCATACCAAAAACAACATTGTACCTACCTCTGGACACCTCCGGAATGTGTGGTTTTATTTCGGCCGGTTTAAGTGACGTTGCCAGCGGCGTTTGGGGCCCGTTCACCAACACCGTCGCCAAGTAAAAGAGCAACTTTTGCGCTCTGTTTTTGGTCGGATAAAATTGGAACAACTGTGGATTTTCGTCTATGAAATAAGTGTCCACCGAACCGTTTAGGAACTTTTGGTTTTCTAACACGTTTAGTAGGAACGGGATGTTAGTTTTCACGCCTCTGACGCGGAACTCTCTCAGTGCCCTACACACAGATAAAACGTAAGATAAATACAAGGAAATAGGGTTTAGGGTGAGCAGAAAATAATAGAACTTCTATTTGTTCTTAAATAGTTTCAAACTTCTGAGCTTCAAGTAACTTCGTCTGAGCTTATTTCCATCTTACAGAGCTCACTAATATGACAAAATTCAACGAGATCGGAATGAGCAAAAATCCGGTAACAAATGAACAAAATAGAAAAAATATCATTTTTTTTCGGTAGTTTCCCCAAAAAGTTCGCATCATAGGGGCAAACTTTTTTATTAATGATTTATTTTGTAAGCCGGACTCAAGGTTGACATTGCTTGTGAAATAATTTGCAATGTTTTGTTTTCCAAGTTAACGATTATATTATTATAAACGTATTTTTCAGAAAATTATGGAAGTTTCTACTAATCTATAATTTGCGTGCAAGAAGGAATCTCAATTTGAATATAGGTACCTATCTATTACGTTCTGTTCATGGACAGCTCTACTATCAAGTTCGCCTTCAAGGCAATAAAATTGCCCGGCGATGTTTGTTTTTAATGTTTGCAACCTGGCCCCATGACAATCAATTATGATGAGGTAAGATTAAGGACAATGGTTCGGTATTTGCCATTTTTTGTTCATTTTTTAAGGAAACTGCTAAAACTATGCAACACTTAACAAGTGTAAAAATGCTCCCACAAAATAATCGACAAAATCTATCTCCAGGGAAAGAAAGAATGAACCTAAGTGAAATATAGATCAGAAGAAATACTACACGAGATACGATATAGGTACCTACATTATACAGGTTGGCTTGCATTAAGTTTCAGAAAAAAAATAATTTTTTTATTACCACTGCTATCCTCATAAAATTGCACAAAACGAACAAACAGTAATCTACTAAAGTTTGTAGGTTAAGTCTGGGCTCATTACAACCCTGGTTAACTGACAGGGCTCATAGCTGCCGTTGTTACCAATTTTGGTTCTTGAAAATTGACAGTCGGAAAACTTATCGTAGGACATACTTCATTTTATACATCAAATTCGGGATTTTTTCAGAACAAATTACCGTTTATTTTAACTTTTTATACATGTGCATTATACAAGTTTGTCATAAATGTTTGTGCGTTGATATTTGCTGGTGTGTGGTCAAAAAAAATTGAAAGCAAGTGTGTTGCACAAGTTTTCTGGTTGAGCCGGAATCATCAACGCGCAAGCTCAACTTGCAGACAAAATTGTAGGTGTGTGGTCAAGTATTACGGTTCACTCTCATACATTTTGAGGACAGTGTCTCGCGTGAGTTCTCACTCCCAGTTTCTCAATGTTCGATTTAAAACACTTTTCGAGAGCCTCTATGACAGATTTTATTGAACTTTGCAAAATTTATCCTTGTAACAAGTTTTTTGTTAATCGGCACTAAAGAGCCTTAAAATCGCCATTAAAAGCTTAGAAATCAGCACTAAAGTAGATTATTGTATGATTTTTTTCTATAAGTTGGCCTTGGCGAGGTTTAAGGTTTAACAGAGGTTGGACAACAGATTTTGGCAGATCTAGTAACATTGTTTTTATTATATTCTTATCTTGGCGGGTGCCAGTTTGTCAACAAAACTGTCGACAAATTATTGAGCGTGCTCATTTTCTTTTGTAAAAAGGAATGTTAACAGTTAAAAGTGACATCTTGTGTAATAAGAAACTGCAAGAATCCTGTGCAGGATGAATTTTTCATAACACCCTTTCCAAAAAGCGCAGAAGAACGAGCACGATGGTGCAAATGAAATACCCTAACATGAGAGTTGGAAATGATACGAAAATTTGCGAGGTAAGTAAATTTAATTACATAAGTATCTCTAGTTCCTTTTTATTTTTTGTTTGATCTGTGATTTTAATCTGCAGAATAATTTTCTTAATCTGCATCAGCAACATAACATAAGATACCTAAATTAATACGTATTAAATATTAGTACCTACCTATTTATTTTCAATAAAAGTCCATAAGGTTCTACAAACCCCCTATTAGAATTCTTATGAAAATTTCCCAATGTTAAAGAGATAAAATTAAAATTTTTGTCCTTCAAGGAGGTAAAACCTGTTAGGTATATTTACTGGACCGGGATAGGCATTTTTCGTTTCATGGAATAATAAAAATGTAACTATATGTGTTAGAGAGAGGCAGTTTTGAAAGAGCTTTATTTTACACCAAGACCAACAAAATCGGACAAAAAAGAAGTTAACACGGGTGGGAATATAAAGGACCTTTTTTGTGTAGTCAGTTAAATGTGTGAGCTTATATTCCATTACAAATTTCTTGCTGATAAAAAAATAGCATTTGATGGCAGCGTTTTATTATGTTTAGGTAGCTTAAATTTATAGTTCTTTAACTTTCACAGGTTCACTTCTCCGACATGGATTTTGAGTGTCAGGTTGTGCTGAAGAAAGGATCATCTCCTGCAACGTTTGATGAACGTGACTTTAGCAAGAAAGAACCATTATTAAATATGTATAAATTTCTGAGAACTTGTACTAGTTTGATTTTTCCTATTTACTTACAATATATCTTTGAAAACAAAAATACTGTTGTCTTCTTTATTGAAATGTAGATGATCTCTCTTGCATTAAAAAGTTATTAACTTTTATTTTACAAAAAAAAGAATGAGAGACTAATATATCGATATTAAATACCTAGGTACTTATTTTTTTATTCAGCCTAATTCCTATTATTATTGGTTGATTCATATTACCAAAACAAACTTTCCAACTTTTTGTTCCGTACAAATTTCAGTATTAATTGTCTTAAAATTATGATGGTAGGTATAAGAAGAGAGTTTGAAGAAACGAAACCATACAGTAAAACCATTTAAAAGACCTTTTTTATTTTTAAATGAACGGAATAATAATTATTATTGAAACTATGATTCCTATTGAAGAAATATTCGAAAGTTTGATTAGTTGGTATGCTAGAGCCTTGTTTAATTTTATGTACATATCTATCTACATATACCACCCTGCTACAAAAATTTAATAAATGTTTTTATCCTGATATCCTAAAATTTCTGTTGTCTTGGAACAAATTATATGTTTCTTCACTTTTCCATTCAAACTTCAATAATTATTATTAGTGAAGCTTTGCAAATAACATACTACTACCTAACCTATTTATTGGCTTTATCTATATTTTTATACATTTTAACCTGTGCCCTCAGCTACCTACGCTTATGGCAGTTAACTGTCGTTAGCTTAACCTTAAAATCCAATTTTGATACATGGTGCTGCTAGGGGAATGTTAGAAAGAGCGAAAAAATATATGTCTGTTGCACAAAATGAATTTCTTAGGGAAAATAAGACCCTCGCCAGAGAGAGAGAGAGAGATCCGATCGTTGTCCAACCTCTGTTAAAACGAATAACTGTCACTTTTCGTATCATACAGGGCCTCTAGTTTATAGGATAAAGTAACCTTGGCCAACAACTGAATTCCACATTTGTTATAAAAAGTTTAACTTCAGTGCCTTGGTACACAATTAAATATTTCAAGTAAAAACTTTTTCAAGAACAAGTTAAATTTCAAAATAACTCTAATTAAAAATATTCCCACTATGATGCAAACTTTTCGGAGAACACTGCATAATACCTGTTCATTTTGGCGCACGCCGATTGGAGATCCTTCGAATGAGCGATAACTTTGACTAGTAACGAATCGTAATACGGTGAAATTATGGCGCCAGCAAAAGCGGAGGCCCCATCGAGCCGAATCCCCATACCCTCGCCAGATCTGTACACTTCGATCCTCCCCGTGTCGGGTTGGAAGTTCCTGGCCGGGTCCTCGGTCGTCACGCGGCATTGTATGGCGAAACCCTTAAAACAACCAATCAGGACTTGCATCACGATAGTACACAGGGCGGGTTTAAGTAAATATAAAATAAAAAAAACCTTTTATTACTTACACTTGCCGTGATTTTATCTTGTTCGATTCCCAACTCGGGCAAAGTCATTCCTTCGGCGATCCTAATCTGCGACTGCACCAAATCGATTCCGGTGATTTCTTCCGTGACCGTGTGCTCTACCTGCAGCCTGGCGTTCACTTCGATAAAGTAAAAGTTCCCTTGGGAATCGCACAGAAATTCTACCGTTCCGGCGTTTTCGTATCCTACGTGTTTCGCAAGCTTGACGGCCAAAGTCGTCATTTGGTCACGCACCTTCGGATCCAAGTGCGGGGCCGGCGCCACTTCGACGACCTTCTGATGACGACGTTGGACGGAACAATCGCGTTCGTAGAGGTGAACGACGTTGCCAGCCTTGTCGCCTAAAAAAAAGTAAGGTTAACAATGAGGTAGGTTTGAAATGCGAGTTTTTACCGAGCAGTTGCACTTCAATATGTCTAGGTCTTTCGATGAATTTTTCGATAAACATGGCACCATTCCCGAAAGCGCTCAGCGCTTCCGAAGAAGCCCTCTGGAAGTTTTCCTCCACTTCGTTCATGTTGCGGACGACTCTCATGCCTCTGCCTCCTCCTCCGTAAGCTGCCTAAATGGAAAAATTTTCAGTATATTAAAAAAGTGTTCTAAGAGTGTGTCAGTTGCCAAAACCTAGACCGACACTATATTAAAGACCCGAGCATGACGTCATATTTCATTGTTGTCTACGGCCTGAGGTGGCGCCACTCGACGAAAAAAATGGCGACTTATTATAGGTTATAGGGGTATATTCTGTAGATATTTGTATGTCAGTTTCTGACGTTTAAAATGTCCCAAATTTTAAATATCCAGCTTTATTACGATTTGCCTTCTTTTTACTGTAACGAATTGTCTTTGCGTCCAGTATTTAGTAGTATTATCCTATTAATGCAGATTTTATAGGTAGATTTGTTCGTGATAACATGAAATTTCCATGCACATGAAGAAAATGGTATGCACACTGCACAGACCATTAGATGAATTGCGGAAGAAGGAATAAACACTATTTTGGCATTATGGGATGATCTGATCAACCAGCTGAAGAAGCAAAAATTCTAGATATTATTTTGGAAGAGTATTTTTTAATGTATGCAAGAATGAAAATAGAAATTTTTTTTATAGCTCCAAAGCGAACCAATAGTCCTACATATAAAGAAGAAACTGAAAAATCTAATGCGTTTTATGCTTACTTACACTACAACTAGCCATAGACTTCGTTTCAAACCAAAAGGTACCAAATACTCTTGCTTGCTTTTTAGACGCAAGGCTTGTTCATGAAACTTTTCTTTTGCGTTAGGAACTAAGAATAGCATTAGTATTAAAGTTGAAAGTACAGTTTTATATAAGACTGTTCATGAAATTAATTTTGCTGTAACGTTAAGCTTAAACACTACTGATATGACCTTGAAGTTGAATATTTTCAACTTTAACTGTAACCACTGAATATTCTGTGCCGTAACCTTAGGGTTAATGCCACTTTTTTTACAAAATGCGCGTGCGCACGCTGTCAAAACAATTTTTCCTGTGCTGTTTTTCGGATTCTGCTATTGAAACTAGAAAGTTTATAATTAGCTATTTTATTAAATTGTAATAAAACTGCAGCAATATATTTTTGAACCATTTGATTATAAATTTAAAAAGGTTAATTTTCCTTTCATGAACAATACACTTTTACTGCCAAAGTTGTAGCTAAAAACTAACGCTAACTTAACGCTAATGCTGGTATATAACAAACAAATATTGTATTTTATTTTGAATATTAAATTCGTTGTAACAGACATATTTACAGGTTTTTATTTTAGAAAGACTCTGCAACAATGGTGTTTTAACATTAAAACAACGTGTAAATTTGTTTCGTCGTGTGGCGCCAGTGGCGATCACTTGAAACAGCCAAAACACGTAAAATATTTCGTGACATCTCAAATTCCGATTTTTTTAAATCATAATTTTCACATAAATGTTGCTAAAATATATGTAATATTACAGTAATATTTTAGTAATTTTGTAAATTTTTTACTAAATATTCACAAAAAAAAACTGCTTTGACAACTACCAGATTATAACGCTCTGAAACTTTACATGTATGTACTTGCGCTAGAAAGAAATTCAGTATATTTTCTAAAATTTATTTGTGGCGCAAACAGATCCATTTAATTTTTAATTGGGTTTTTTGCCACCAAACTGATCGAAAGACAACTTTTTTAAGTTGCCTGGAAAATTCATAAATTCTTAACAGTGAATGAACGAAACTTTAAACGTGTAACTCAAAAAATTACTTCAACAAATTTGTTTTCTGAGCTTTCGGAGAATACTTCCTCCTTTCTCAAAGATCATGCCACGTCAAAGTATATTTCTTTTCAGAGCTATTATACAGGGTGTTTCTAAATTGCACCAAAATATTTTACAGGGTAATTCTCACATTAAAATTAAGGAGGGTCTTTCATATAAATTTTTCCTTTTTCGTGACAAAATTCTGGCGAAAAATAATTTAGGGGTTGGTTTTTTCATACACATCCACTCATACTTTAGGGTTGAAAAAAATGTCACAAAATGTTATTCCATGAGTGCAACTGGTCCACCAAATTTCAACTTTCTACTTCGTTCCATAGTGGAGAAAATAAATAAATAAGTTATTTACATTGCAAGATGCGTAAGTACACTTTTTTTGGCCGAGAAGATTGTTTAAGGACTGAGGCAATGCGGGTGTTAATATATATTCTAATCCTTTACTCAATGCTTTTATATTGAAAATTGATGGCACTGAGCAGGTTTGTGCAACCTGGTGTTCAGATAGTTTCAGAAAATTACACAGGATCGCCATGAAAATTTTTATTGTTTTTTTTAATTGATTTTTCAGACGCATGTATTTTAAGGTCTTTTATGTACTTACTTTGAATATAACCGGTAATCCGTGTTTGGCACAAAATTCCCTAGCTTCTTCCTTCGTAGTTATGGGTCCATCAGTACCAGGAACAATCGGAACACCTAAAAATTAAGCTGTTATCACTCAACTTGTTATACAGGGCATTTAATTAAGAATGAGTAATCCTGAAGCTGAATATATATTCGTGAACAAAATATGACAATGGGCCTTTTTCTAATTTTATGTTTGGAATAAAGTTTAAAAATATATTTTCGTCCGATTTCTTTGAGACCAAAAGGCTCTGAAAGTACCGAACGTGTTCTTTCTTTTTAATCATGCAAATTACTTGAACCTACTTAGAAAGGCCCATTGAGCATGCTACATCTGTAGCATCTGTATTTTAAGCCAGCAATATCTATTGCTGGCTTAAAATATGTTATTTGGGTTGGGTGTTCAAATCCATTATGTGTATTTTTGCTTTGCCACCAAGCAGTAGCGGGTAATGTTAAAAGTTAAAATTAGTTGCAAATGAGTATTTGTCCTGCCAAAAAAAGGTAAAGCTCCCATCTTTCAATGTACCATAAAAAATTATCGAGAAATTTCGAAATTCCAGTTTCGAAATTTCCAATTCCCATCTACCGATTTTCCCTCGTACCGGCAGCTATGGCGGCCTCCCTAGCAGCAACTTTGTCACCCATTTGGTGTACGACTTGGGGAGTAGGCCCGATAAATCGGATGCCCGCATCGATGACGGCTTGAGCAAAGTCAGCCCGTTCCGAGAGGAAACCGTATCCAGGATGAACGGCATCGATTCCATTGTCTTTGCATATCCTGATGATCTCCGGAATGTTAAGGTAGGCTTGCACTGGGGGAAGGCCTTCTCCAACCTGGGGTAATTTTGAAATAAGTTTTGGGAGAGTTAAAAAACACAAAAAACAGTTTGCCAGTATGTATTATTTGTACCAAATACTTTACTTCGGGAACAATTCAGTTTATTATATTATAGACTGCATTGGTTTAGTTTAGTTAGGGCTCTAACACAACTTTTTTTATTCCTAATCGCAGAATTTTACTATCTCTTATCAGTAACATAATAATTCCAAATTGTTCATTGTGAAAGACTAACTTTTGAAACTTGTAGTATGTGGTGAATGGGTTTTCAATAATAAAACTATTTTAATATTAAAAAATAGGAACACAATGGTATTCATAAAAATTAATATTCAAGATAACACTTTTTATATAGCCTACTAATTAGGTATTTGCTAATGAAAATGTTCCAACATATTTTTCAAATATCTCGAAATCTTAATATTTTGGAAAATATCACTAATAAATCAACAAAGTTTGATTAAAATGACCAATTTCTTAGAGGATATTTATGTTTTTAATTTAACAGTTATTTTTATTATTGTGAACAGATCTCTTTTAAGTTTTATAGTACCCTCATAGGCCCATAAAAGGAAAAGGTACCTGAGAATTTGAAAACAAACAAGTTATTACAAATTCAAGGAGAATTTTGAGAAGTATAATGCTTATTTTGCTCATTCTTAAGAGAAAGGGCACTGAGAATCAAAGAAAGTATTTATATGTATGTGTAATAATGCGTAGGTAGGTACCTTAAGTTATTAGTTTATCAGATAAAAGGTTTAGATACCTACATAAAACACACAATATATTTTAATGTATTAATTTAACAATAGTGACGACCAATACTAATGAAACATAAAATAAATTATTTTTTTCTTGTTAAAACCTAGTGGAAATACTAGAGTTTTTCTAGTCTAGACACAAATAAAACTCCCTTATCCGTTATGTGACTAACAGATTTTTTTACCTCTTGATCATACTATTTACAGTAAAAACTATCTTTAACAAGTAGGTATTTGGTCTCACTGATATCCTAAAAAGTTGATAAATACAAATAAGTACCACTTATACAAAACGTAGAAAGCATCACCAGACATTATAACCTCTGTAAGTCCGTCTGACCTTACGTCTTCCTTGGTCTATATAGAGATACCAAAATGTTTACAAATTTATATGTATAAAAATGAGTTTATATGTATTTATTAATCACCGACCAAATATTGTTTTAGAAATTACGGTATATTCTGTACTATTATTCAATTGTTTGTACTTATAGGCAATTTCAAAGCAGAAAAATTGAAAGATCTACTTACCAAATATGATTCATCAGCTTTCAGCCTATGTATATGAGCTCTATCTTCTTTTGAATATACAGCCACCGATTTGATTCCTAATTCGTTACATGCCCTAAAAACTCTAACAGCAATTTCTCCTCTATTTGCTACTAAAACGCTCCTAATGGGCTTATACTCTATTTTCGAAGAGTAGTTTACTTTCGCCAACCATTTTATTGAATATTTTGATTTTAGGACATTGCTTTTAGTTACTAGCCTGAGCAACATGTCTTTCGAGGTCTATTGTGCTTGTGTTTGTGAGATGTTCGGAAGTCTTTTGTTTTTCGGTGTTTGTTAGTATCTGAAAATATTTACAAATTAAATGAGGGTCAACATTGTGTTTGTCAAGACGAGAACAGGACATGCATTATTTTTGGGAAAACAAAAATGCGAAAACTTATAAATAAAGTAGTCCACATGCTGCAAAAATCACGTTTTCTACAACTCTGCCAAATTAACGTTCTATTTTTAAAACAAAAAAACGTTGCTTCAAAATCTGTATGATTAAATACCTTTAAATTAACGTCCATCACAGATTGATTAACAATTCAAAAACATGAACTATGGACTCTGAATTTAATAATTGTACTTTAAACCGGGTTTACTATGTGAGAATATGGAAACAATATTGTAAACATTTTAGACCTTTAGAACGTGGAATTGTTGATAATCAAAAAAATTACGAAATTTTTGGTGAAAGGTCCCATTTTTTAAATGCATTCAATATTGCATGTGTCCTGTGTTTGGATTCAAGGATAACTGGTTTTCTGATTCAGTCACGTGAATTCCTAAGAATATTTTTATTAAGCAGAAATTACTACCAAATAGACAGAATTCATATTCATTCATATTCAGGACATAATGATAATACCTAAAAAAAACTAATAAATATTTTTAATTTTTGAAATAGATGTAACAGGAAAGTTTTTAAGGAAAGATTCTAATTTTGGAAACTTTTTTTAACATATATGTTAATTTTATTTTTAGAACAGATATTGAAAATTGTAAAATATTAGTATATGTACACCTTAGTGTTTACTTGTCAAAAATATAAGTTTTCTTTAAACCCTAAATTTAAATTTGTGAAAATTACGACTTCATACATTTCAACACAAATGCAATAGGGTAGGTACTTTACACAAAAAGTAAGCGAATATTGTATATTTGATATGTTCAGATAATCAAAAGAAAAGAAAGGTAATCAAAAGAAAGTAACAAAAACCTAACAACAGGAAAGATCAATACAGTTCATTTGTACATTTTTTTATAGCTTCATCGGGGGTATTTTTCCATTCACGGAAATGTTAAAATAAAACAAGACTGCATTCAGTGAGTTCATGTCTCAACTCAAGTATGATAATAAAAATTATCCCCAGCCCAATCAAAAGACTTCCTAAGAGGTCAATCAAAATTTTGATTGATTTTTAATAGAGGACACATTTAACACAAAATCGCGGTCACCTTGAAAGCCTTGATTTAAAAGTTAACTTCTTATGTTTCATGTTGAAACCTACTTACTAAAATATCTTGATATACCTAAAATACCTATACTTTTAACATTGTTTTTCTAACAAACAATTTAAGTATTAATAAAGTAAATATATAGGGACTTACAGAGTTTGTGAAAGATATACCTAAAAGTCCACATATAAATAAATTTTATCTTATCTTGGATGCTTGGAACAAATTTTAAAATAATAAAGGTAATCATCATAGGCATCAGAAACAGCCAATGTTTACTCATAGAAAGTTTGTACTTCTACTTATAGTATAGGTAGGTAATAATAATAATAGTATAGGTACGTATATGCATAGATAGATATATATAAAATAGTGTATGGTGGAGCTTATTATATGTGTTAAAAACTGTGTTGATAACAAATCGGGCAATATGTTAAATAAAACTATACTTCGTATGACCGAACCATGATGAATGCTAGAATATAGAATATGAATTAATGTGGTACTGGAACTTCCACCATATTTTTAAGTGTATTTACATATTTTATGAATAAATATATATAATCCGATATAATATAATAGTTTTACCAATATTTGGACTTTGATTTCATTTTGTTATCAAAATTATATAGGAACTTTGAAATCTTCATTTAAAAATTGTTTCCACACAACAATCTACAACCAGTTTTTATGAATCAGAACATACTACATTATTATATGAAAATTTAATTATGCGATCTGTGGAGGAAAAAATAAATATTCAAATTTATTTAAGGAAATATATATATTATAATAAGGCTAATTTCACACCTCTGCCGTTCAGGACTTTTATATAATTACATTTGTGAGTTATAAAAAAGACAATAACATATTCATAGTCCTACAAAGGTCTAAATAAGGTGTAATAGGACGGTCAATACCTATTTTAAAAACAAACCGGTAAATGCGAAACCTTATAAGTACACCTATTTTGTAAAAATTTATCAAACCGCTTGTGTTCGTGTATATCATGCCATTAGTGTCAAGGTGATTTTATGTGCGCAACTGCCAAATACCCCAGCAAATCAATGGAAAAATCCCCCAAAAAGCATTTTAATTTTACAAATAAGGAAGCAAAGCCAGGGACTCACGTCGAAATTCTATACAGTCCCGTCCTGGATTATTACACCACCATCGTTACCGAAGCACCTCACCGAACTGCACCGAACTGGAGCCCGAACCCCATTTTAGTTTTATTTTTAAATAATGCAAGCCGCGAACTGCGCAGGCGCCGGTTTTATAGAAAAATGTATGGATATTATGATTTGGTGGATGGAATGGATGATAGGAATATTTGTTGGTCAAGCATGCGCGACATCCTTTTGATTATTAATTTTATTTGCATAAGCAAAGCAATACTGACAATATAAACAGTTTAATGATAATGATAATAATATAGGTATTCCTTATTAGGTAATATTTTTGTTGGAGCTTGGATGTTGTTTGTAATTTTGTGTAGCCGCGCGCGTGTATCCTGTGTATCTCTGGTGCTTTGGGCGTTTTATTCTCGTGAGAAACACGTGGTTTCCTATTTAATTTCTCTTGAACGCCCTTGAACCCCAATTGTAAAAATAGACAACCGGATTATTTATTTTAGAATCGAATAAAATTTATCCAAGATTCTGCACAAGATTTATATTATACAGTGACCGGCAGAAAGTTGGACACAAATGGAAAACTTTTTTATTATTAATTTTTCAGAAAATTTTATTCTTGATAAAAGTTGGTGCATCATTTCAAACTCAAAACGCACATATCAAAATTTAAATATATCTTTTTGTATACGAGGTAGATTCAAAAATGTCAAAGTAACTCAAGAGTAAAGTACCCTTATTTTTTAACAAAAGTTACTTAAAAAAGTTGTTTGTAATCAAAGGTGGATGTCAGTTTTAAAGTCACAGCCACCAAATAAAAAAAAAGAAATTTAACTTTTTTGTATTTTTTTTCGACCACCCTGTGTATTACAAAAAAACAAAATACCCCACGCGCAACTTATCACCGGATAACACATGAATTTGCTACTAAACTTTAATTTTGTTCGATTAGCAGCTAGAAATTTAAATTAATCGAAATTAGAGTTTAAAAATATTAAATTTTTGTGTCCAACTTTCTGCCGGTCCCTGTATTATTTTGTTCCACCAGAAATAGTAGGGCGGAAAGGAAACTAACCTGTTTGAAGATTACAAAGAAAACTTATATCCTTAAACAAAACGGGAAAATTTCTGACCAAAGAGCAGGGTGGTAATTAACCTAACCTAAATTGTTCTGTGGTATTAGACAGGGTAGTAAGCTGGCAACATCGACGATGAACAGGTGGTTGTATTTTCCCGCCTTTTATAACCTTCAACTAATTTATATAAATATAAAAATTAAAAATGAATGTTGTTTATATTTACAATGCAAAATTAATCCAAGAATGTAACAAATTACCTGCATTTTTAGAAAGGGTAAGTAACCAAATGCTGTTGTTTTTTTTTTTCAAAAAATTTATACCTTCAATGAATTATAAGGCATCAATGGTACAAGATTTAATAAACTGCTACAAATTATTGAACCTAGACAAAATAACAGCCGTGCAGAGCATAGATGCCACCGAGGAAGATCTTAAATCATTCCATTCTAGTAGTTACGTTGACTTTATGAAAAAAGTAAATGATGAATCGGATTCAGAAAATTTTGAAGACGAAGGGGAAGAATTTGGTCTTGGCTACGATTGTCCGATCATAGAAAATTTATTCGATTTTGCAAAAGTAATGGCAGGAGGTTCTATATCGGCTGCTAAATTATTAGCGCTTAAAAAATGTAAAATAGCCATAAATTGGTGTGGAGGGTGGCATCATGCTCAAAGGTAATGTTAATATTATTATTTAATAAAAGGCTTAAACTTTGTGTTCTTATACAGAGATGGTGCTGAAGGTTTCTGTTATGTAAACGACATAGTTCTTGCTATACAAACCTTGTCAAGAGCATTTCATAAAATACTGTACCTTGATTTAGACATACACCATGGCGACGGGGTGGAAAATGCTTTCAGCTGTAGTCAAAGGATACTTACTGTGTCGTTCCACAAAATTGGTCCTGGTTTTTTCCCAGGAACAGGAAAATTGGACGAAAGAACTGCGAAATATGCGTTGAATGTTCCTTTTTTCGACGGTGTCAGCGACAAGATATATTTGGATGTATTTAATAAAGTTTTTCCTTTGTAAGTGTATATGGGGAAGGATTTTTAATTTGTTAGTAAAATTTTAGGGTTGTAGATAAATTTAAGCCTGAAGCATTGGTCGTCCAATGTGGGGCAGACGGTTTAAATGGCGATCGAATAGGAGAGTGCAATCTGACATTAAAATGTTATGGGGAATGTGTTCGGAAAGTTCTCGACTGCCAGTTGCCTACTTTGTTTTTAGGAGGAGGTATAAAATCGTTGATAACTCCGTTTTTAGTTTCGCGAGAAGAAAATCTCAATAAGACACGAATCTCAAAGAGAAAACACTGTCAAAATACCGACTGAAACTTCATGGTTCCGTCAGTGTCAGTCTGCACGTTCTCAATAATCCAGAAATATCAAAGTGGAAATAGTGTTGAGATACTGTTTCCAGTTTGTTTATGGGTTATCAAGATTTTTCACTCGCAAAACAAAAATCTCATGGAAATATTTGCAACTCAAAATACCTACTTCTTTATAGGTGGTTATAATTTTGCCAATACTGCACGTCTTTGGACTTACCTAACTTCCATTATTATTGACGAAGAAATAGACAATGACATTCCCGATATGTCAGAGGTATGGAAATTTTTAAAACATTATTTTTTATTAAAAATATAGTTAGGTATGTTTTTTTCAGTACTTTACCCAATATGGCCCAAGCTATGAACTTCACACAGATCCAGGATTGCAAAAAGACTCAAATTCAGAAAGCTACATCGCACGTACTGTAAATAAAATTAAAGAATATTGTGATCACATTGACTGATGATATTATACCTAGGATAATAAAGCGCTACCATTTAGTTCATTATTTTATTTCACCAATAAGGAAACATATCATAGGTAAACAATAATATCAATAACTGCAAAAGCAAAAAGTTTTCCAAGCAAGTCACTAGATTAAAGTATTAGTTCTACTTCAAAATAGGCGTAGATGAGACACAATTTGAAGGTTATGATTTCTTTTCGCATCTTTGCTCCAAGCACTATAGATTATTATGGTTCCAATGGCAGTAACTTTTGTAAGATTAAGTACATGGTGTTTTTTATGAGTAAAAAAAAACAATATTATACCTAGGATAATAAAACGCTACCATTTAGTTCATTCTTTTATTTCACCAATAAGGAAACATATTATCATAGGTAAACAATAATATCAATAACTGCAAAAGCAAAAAGTTTTCCAAGCAAGTCACTAGATTATAGTATTAGTTCTACTTCAAAATAGGCGTAGATGAGACACAATTTAAAGGTTATGATTTCTTTTCGCATCTTTGCTCCAAGCACTATAGATTATTATGGTTCCAATGGCAGTAACTTTTGCAAGATTAAGTACATGGTGTTTTTTATGAGTAAAAAAAAACCAATATTATTGATACAATTATTGAACCTCATGTTGGAACCTTTGGATTTATAAGAATGAAAAAAAAAAAAACAAAAATTGGTAGATTATACCCTAAGGATTATACCCTAGATATTTTGACTTTTAATTTACATTTAATGTGGTAAAAAACACCCTGTAGCATCTAGTATGTGAAAGGAACTTTACCAGTAAGCTTTTGTTGATCTTTTTTTATAGACTGACTATTGCATTATGTTGAATACAGAAAATTTTGTCAGTCTTAATATTTTTATATTATTACTTTTTTATTTTTGAGGCAATGCAACACTACAAAATTTTATCACAAAGATTAAATTTTAGATCTTGCAACTATGCTATTAAAGAATTTTTGTTTGTGTAAAACTTAAAACAAAATAAATTTGGCAAAACTTTATAAAAATTTGTCGGTTACCAAGAAACAATATATGTATTTGAGATTAAAAAAAATTATGCCAATAATTAACAACCTACTCAGGCTAGTATTACAAATATAAATATTGCAAATTGAAATTATCTCCTAGTTAGCACAGTTTCAAGGCCTCCATAAAATTAAACTTTTGACAATTTACTTGATTGTAAACTGCACAGTAATATCTTTTGATTATAACAGTCAAGAGCACTAATAGAGTGAATAATTATTGGGACATAAGTAGTATTTTAACCTATTAAACATATAATAAAAAACACAAACCCCCAGTGAAGTAAACAGAAATACGAATTTTAATTTAATTTTCTGTTGTATTTATGGTTTTCCTTTCCGCGAATCGTTCTGTAAAAAAATTAGACAGTTACTTTTGGAGTGATGTCATGAAGCGTTTCATTCGTGCAAATTTTACAATAGTGAAACTTAAACTACAACATAAAAACACTTGAAATATTAATGGTACATTTTTTTTTTTCAAGTGTATGCCGAAAAGTTATGTAAGGATACCATACCAACCTTCATACCAACTAAAAATAAGGATGGATGACTATATATACATTGCAGCCAATTGCAAAACAAGTGAAAAAATAGTGCACAATGTAGCTTTATCAACTCCATAATTTTTCGGCAAAACGAAAAAATGGCGCATGCTCGAAGGAATGGGAGTTTTCAAATTAAAACAAAAAAATTCAATAAAACAGGTTTATTAATGAAACATTTTAACAAACTTTATATATCAATTTTAACACGATGTCTACAAAAAATATATACTCACCGACAAATTTGTCGCATATTTTGATATTTTCTTATATTTTTCTTTTCTAGAAAAATTGTAATTGTTAACTGATACAAAAAATTATCATTTTGTTTCCCACGGACTACTTGACATCATTAATATTAGTTGGTTTAATTTTTTTTTTAAAGAAAATTATAGCAAAATTGTAAAATATGCGGCAATTTTGACCATAAGTATATAATTAATTACAACTTGTAAAATAAATAAAATCACCCAAAATTCGTAAAATACTACATAGCTTCATTTGTTTTATAAATAAATAAAACACGAAGGGAGACGGAATTGCACCAACTGATATTTGATTACGATTAATTGACCTATTCATGTTTTCAGATCGATAGATATAAAAAGTGGGAAGACATTTATTCGATACATTTGCGAGTCTTTCCGATTACATCTGTTCTATACAACTCATTCCCTACAAAGAATGCAGTGTATAAAATAAGAAAATAAAACTGTGCAAATATAAAGCGTGAGTTAATTTTTTTCGTTCGTTTCCATAGCATAAAGTATAAAAAATTAAATATACTAAACAAATGTAAAATACTCTGTTATCTACAATAATATTACATTTTAAGCTATTGCGTATGGATTAGGCTTATTCCAGATCACTACCATATGCAAAAATGCTTCTTTGTCCAAAAATTTAAGATGGAATGTTGCTAACAGTGTTATTCCACCAATTAGGCGAACATACTACGACACAAAAGAAGTGGATGCATCTATATTCTATTCCATTACCGGTTAGAAGAAATCGAAGACTTTTTTCCACGTCGGATGTGAAGTAGCACATGAAATCAAAGCCGATGAAGTTGGGAGGATAATTTAAAAAAAGCTTAAAATGTAATCAGCTAAGAACTAGGCTTGCTAACCGGCGAATGTATACCCAGAGCGTTAAACAGTTTCGTTTTCAAGCCGCTCTTTTCGGTTTCGGGGGTCCTAGCCGTGCTCGTCTGTCAAAAACACAACATGTCAAAATCATCATATTCGGCGGCCTGTCAAAGTTTTTGTTAGGAACATTGCTCTTACAGTGGCGTCATGAGCTGATTAACTTTTCGCCCAACCCAAAACTACGTAAAGATGACGTCACTGCGTATGTTAGTGTTTGTTTAAATTAAAAAAAAATTATAGTTAAAAATGTTAGTTCAAACGATTCAAAATGGTTTAAAATGGAGTTGATAAATACTGTGAGTGTTGTGTGAGTGTACAACTACGAAAAAATAAATTTCAAAAAGCGGTTCACATCGGGAAATCGTTTGTGTTGCCAGCACGATTTCCCGATGCGTTGAAATAAGCGGAAACCAATCTACCCAACAGTTATCCAGACAAAATGAAGCGGGGGGGAGGGGGGGAAAGAAGTAGGTCGACTCACCTCATCACCATCATAGGACATCTCTAGCGATTCGCGAGATCCTCGCCTAGATTTATCTTTAATACTGCCAGACTTGCGGCGATCGTCACCCAGTAGGTGGTTCGCCACTTTTGAGTGTTTTACGATGTCTAGGGCCTGCTGAATAACATGGAGTAAGCGTAGTATATAAAGCGGGGTTGGTACTACAAAGCTACTACCCACTTTCGGACAGAACAGTTTAGAGTACAGAGCGAAGGAGGATTCCTTGTTCCGATTTTTAATTGTTCAAATCTTAAATGATACTTTCAGTACTTTTTTGCAATTAAATATATTCAAAACTGAAGGCTCATCCTAAATGACAGCTATCAATTAGACTTCAACTTTTAGGAAAGTTAAATTTAAAGTAAATTATATATGGAAGCTTAATGGTCTAGTCAGATCCGGGTGTGGCCACTTTTTTATTTTTTAAATCAGATTTTCAAAAAGGCAAAATATTTATAATTTTTGTAGTTAATTTATTCAATAAGTATCGTTGTCAAATTAAGCCTCGGCACTGAATAATTAAATTATTTGCAGTTGTTACATTCTCTTCCTAAATACAACTCGTGTTATGCCCAATAATCAGATAATACCTTTTGTTAATTTATTTACTCATAATCCCAATGCTAAGAAAATACCGCTACTGCTGCAGTCTGCAATTTTCAGCTTTGGGACTATAATTAGTAAAATTAACTAAAGGTATTATCGATAAAATAGGCACCCCACTTGTTATATTACCTCTGAAAATACATCAAGACTAAATCACTTTATTTTTGGAGGTACAGAAAAGAGTTATAGGAAGAAGTCACTCTACATTAGAAATTCTATTCAATTTCCAAATTTCAGGTTAATATCGTAAGTCAAAATCAAAATTCCAGTGATATACGGATTTTGGATGTACATTTTCAGTTGTCTGCTTAACTTTTTTTTTTAATTGCAAAAAGGTACTGAAAGTTACAAAAGAATTTTAGCACACTACAGAAAGTAGCTGCGAAGCTTAAGGTACTTCCTACTAAAACTACATAAAATAAATGTAAAGAACTTACTTGTTGCACATGCTGTAGCAGTAGCGATAAAAAAACCAACACCATTAGTAAGCATATTCAAAAATAAATAGTTTTTTTTTAGAAACAAGCCAGAAATTACACATCTCTTACCTTTTTCTAGCTTGTTTCGTCAAGCTACTTGTGAGTAACAAAAAATACAGAACGAAAAAAGGAATATTATAGACCAAGAGCCAATAAAAATATATGACCTCATTTCTGATATTTCATCTATACGCGTTTGTTTCAAAAATTCAATATTTTTCAATAACTCTAAACACATTTTGCCTCAGAACTTTTTTAGCAGTTTTTCATGTTTCTAAATACAAAATACTTTTAGCATGTTTAAATATAATCAAACCCCTTGTACAGGGTGTCAAAAATTGGATGGTATCTCCATTCTTTTGGGAGATACAGGGCGTTTTTCGTTTTGTCGTGTTTCTTAAACGTGCCATAACTTTTCTGTTTGTGAAAATTTTTGATTTTGGTGAAAACATTTTTTGTTTATTTTTATGTAAAATTCATCAGGGTAGAGATATTTTCTTTGGTTACCGGTTGAAAAAATCCTCAAATTAGAACTACATATTATTATTATTATATTATTACATATTTTTTCTTTAAAACCGCTACCCAAACAAAATATCTCTCCACGTCAATGAATTCTGCCTAAAAAATAAACAAAAAAATGTTTTTACCGAAATCAATAATATTTACAAACAAAAAAGTTATTGCAAATTTTAAAAAACTTGACAAAACGAAAAACGCCCTGTGTCTCACAAACGAATCAAGATATCAGAATACAGTTTGCGGCATTCAACTTTTCTCGAAAATCAGGTACAGTACACCTTAGCTACTTTTTGGGAGATCGTGTAAATGTAAGCAATAGATAAAGACGTTGGAAGTACATACCTCTTTAAACATGTTGGCACTATTCTTATGACTTGTTTCAACATTCATAAATAATAATGAAAATATCGAATAAACATAGAGTACAGTCTTTGGGACTTTTTTTAACTACTCTAGCATACAGTATGTTCCCGGATGGTTTTTTTGTTTCCTTCAAATTGAAGATTTGCGTTGAAAAAATATGAAGTTGTTAAAACTATGTGTATGTAATCGACCTACCTGTAGTTATTTACCTTACAATACTGAACATGCAGTGGTTTTCCCGCGCATTTCAGTTTTGAGCAAGGTTAGGTACAGTGTAAAATTTGAGCACAGATTCTTGCAAGTAACACCAAAAAAGCCCATTATTAAAGGATATTTAACACCACTTTTACGGCAGTATTTTAAATGTATGTATCAAGATATGTGAGGTTAGAGCCTGTATTTCTAAGTAGTTTCTCAATTTGAACCACAAAGTTTGACCAAGAAGTTTATCTATTTATTTGGCATGTGTAGAATAATATTCTAGTTTTCGGTATTTGCAAAACTACTTATAAAATGTTTACGTTTATTTTTAGAATTCATTTTTTAAGTTACTGATTCTAACTATGCAAATTTGTAGCCGTTTTTATTTTTGAATAAATATTGATGTTGTTCTGGAAGTACTAATTGGGCTCGCTTAGAGATTCCATGGGTAATTACCGGTATTTACTTTCGTTGTTCACACCGCTCCGGCTATAATGCATGACGTCATGAAGTAGCTCTTCGTGAACTAGAAATGAAATTTTTTTGGCGCAAACCTTGTTTTATTTCCAAGTTCATAAACTAATCCTAGTTTTTATGGCAATCACGTTTATAAATGATAAATCCTCTCTGAAATTGAATTGGCATATCAAATAAAGTGGTTTTATTTTCTATACAGTGTAAATCATAAAAATGCTGAAAAAGTGTTTTTTGAAATAGAAACTTGAAACTGCATTTTTGGGCTTACCTTTCAATTCTAAACAACTTTTCTCAATACATTTTTTCTAAAATTAAAAATAAGGGTACTTTACTCTTGAGCATTTTTCATATTTTCAAGCCTCCCCCGTATACGAAACGAAATATTCAAATTTTGAAAACTGCATTTTGAGTTTGCGGGAGTGCACAAACTTTTATCAAGAATAAAATTTTCTGATAAATATAAAATTAAAAAAATCCCATATGGTGTGTATTTTCTGCCGGTCACTGTATAATAAATTGACGAAAAACTTCCTGGGTTATCTATCAATACATATATTACGTCAAGAAATTTTTGCACAACAATAAAAATTTCACTAAAGAATTTCAAATTTTTACCGTTTTTAAACATGTAGTTTGTCTGATTTTGATGTAGAAATAACCCATGTTGAATTTGACATGATAAATTGGTATAATACTGTCAAATCTGATCTGTACCCAAAGACAGCATTGTTGTGCCAAAACGTGCGTTGTGACCATTGAAATGACAAGTAGATGGAAGGAGTGTAGAGAGAGAAACTGGCAGCCAAACTTGAGTAAGTGAAATAGAAAATAAATCAGCTGATTCCGGCAAAAACCACATAACACAAAAGAGGTGTTTGTCCTAACTTTCCATTTTTGTGTCCTGTGCTTCAAACGAGTTCCGTTGTCAAACGTCATTTTAATTTTCCTTCTGTCCCAAGTCCCAATACGAATAGGAGTAATTATTGTATTATTTATATTTGATTTGAGTTCGTGTCGTGGTGGCAGTTTCGTATAAAACTGCGTTGAGTTTTCTTAGTTGGTATTTGGTTTAATACTATATTTTTAGATCGGAGAGAAAATTTAATTTAGCTATGCGGCTATATTCTTTCTGTTTAAGTTGTAAATTACAAAAAAGAGGGTCAACTCCTGTTGTGTATTTGGATGTACCAAACGGGGCGGAAAGATTAAGAATAGTGGGGTTCTTTCATTCGTAAGTCTTAAAAATCTTTGCTAATAACTTTGCAGTTTTCCAAGAGATAAGGTGATATTAGAGACAAATGGATTGCAGCAATAAAAAGGAAAAATTTTGTACTGTCTACAAGTATTTACTTGCATTTGTAGTCAACAATTTATTGAGAGCAATTTCATAGAGAATTTTGGGCAGCGCAAACTTAAAAAGTATGTAATTACTACAGTTTTTTATTTTCCAAGTCATGATAGAAACTATCAAGGGAAAAACTGGCAAAATATTGTGCTTATGAACCTAGCTCTTCGTAGTCAAAGATGGAATTATTCTTGAGGTTCTGGTCCCTTTAATAAGGTAATTATTTGTAATTCTTTTTGTTAGATGCCTAAACAATATAAAATATATATAAAAATATGTAAAAGCTACCTGTCTTACATGCTTTTCCTATTAAATTGAATTTAAAAATTAATAAATCAAATATTATAAGTAATTAAAGTTGAAAATGTATACCTTATCCTAGATATTTTGTCGTTTTGTTATTTTAAAATAAACTTTTATTTTTTGATTTGTATTTTATTTGTCTCAATTTACTTCCAGGTACATAAAATTGCCATGTAGGTAATTTTTTTTAATCAATTCACTACTTTTTTCTGTGCAATATTTACATAATTGTGGTTATATAGAAAAATTCTCATTCCTACAAACAAGCCCCGAATTTCGAAGTACAGATCATACAATAAAGAGAATTACGGAACATGCCCATTAAATTCGCCCATTAATATGCAACATCCCTATATACCTCCTTTGCCTGAATCAGCTGACACGTTCATTAGGTGTCCTTGTCTTACTTATTGCCATTTGAAACCTATCTCTCTCTAGAGTTGGCTGCCCCAAACAACAATGAAAGTGGTACCTGTGCGACTTCCATTGTACTTATCAATTCGATGGTTGTGACGTAATATATGTATCGATAGATAACTCTGGAAGTTTTTCTTCAATTTGTAATACAATTTAGTTTGGCCCTTGATCTATCGTCTTTCTTGGCTCGTCCGCTAGCGACATCTACAAAACAATCTTTTCTACCTCTTTGCGGCTCCTCAGGGCGCAATCCTCGAGCGTCTCTGCCGCCTCGTACTTGCCCTGGCGCCTGTACAGGGCGCCCAGGTTCTTCAGGGTGGTGGTGACGGTCGGGGAATCGACCTTCGCCGCCTTATGCCAACCGCCGTACTCCCCGTACGGGGCGTTCTCCCGGTTCTTCGCCTTGTTCTCCTCCCGCTCCTCGGCGACTTGCCAGATGGGTTTGTTGTCGCCTGCGGGGAAGACATCGACATTGGCGTATCACCAAAAGGGAAAATTCCGGTAGTACTTGTGGTCGTGTTCGTCAGATGGGTACGAGAATCAGTTTGAACTTCTTTTTGGAATCAGTTTCATGGATTTTTAAACAAAATATTTATTAAAGAAGACCTGTTTTCAATAAGCAAAGCTTTCAACCAACATTTCTTGGTCTTTCTCAACACTAGAAAATAAAATTGTGCCTAGTTTACTTTGTCCAATTGCTATTAAAGGTTTATTTGTATTCCGTGATTTGATGTACAATTTGAATTAAAATAGCTTGTGGTTTTATTTTTAACATCATTTAAAAATATGCAGGGTGTCCAACTTTAAAACTGTACAAATCCGTAAATCTTCATTTTTGGAGATAATCACATAAACTTTTTTTTGTTTGAAAGGCCCTCAAAAACCGCTTCTTTTGACCTTCCTGTCATTTTCAAAATGCAAATCCAGGGCCGGCTGCGATTTTTTTATACCCCCGATTTTCACGAAAACCATTTAGCGATTTTTTTATTTAAACTCTGACTACACAGCGTTAATCAGAACACCCCAAAACCCCCATATACCAAACTTGAACAAAAAGTATGCAGGGAGTTCCATTCTGTAGGGTGTCAAAGTTGAGCAAAATAGGAATTTTAAAGACATCTGGCGAGTCAAGTGTGCCATGGAATCCCTTCAAAACAGTTGCATGGTCAACAGGACCACTCAAAATGTTGGTGTGAAAAGATTTACTACAAAAATATACAGAGTATTTTCTCTGAGCCATCTCAAAATTCTGAATTTTTATTAAACTTTATACTGGTCAGGAGTGCTCTGGAATCATTGAAAAAATATGAGTAAACCCAAAAGTAATTCATTTCTTTACAAAATGCCAACCAACAAATAAAAACAATTTAAACTATTGGACCTTTCTCAACAAAGTCACTGTTTAAGATGATACATTTTCTGTGCGTTTTCCTGTTGTGGCACATCAGCCGCATTAACTGATATGGACTTACTGACTACCAGGCTTCTGTATTTTTTAGATTTAGTTCGTTTATAGTATCTGGAGTGGTTTTTATATAGTCGATTTTTGACCCGTATAAAGTTCAAAAAATTCAGTAATTTGAGATGGCACAGATAAGAACACTGTATATTTTGTATTGGACCTTTGCACACCACTATCTTGAGTGGTCCTGTTGACCATTCAACTGTTTTGAGGGGATTCCATGGAACACTTGACTTGGCAGATGCCTTTAAAATACCTATTTTGCTCAACTTTGACACCCTGCAGAATGGAACTCCCTGTATATTTTTTATTCAAATTCGGTACATAAGGGTTCTGGGATGTTCTGATTAACGCTGTGGGGTCAGATTTTAAATAAAAAAATCGCTAAATGGTTTTCGTGAAAATTGGGGGTATAAAAAAATCGCAGCCGGCCCTGGATTTGCATTTCGAAAATGGCAAGAAGTTCAAAAGAAGCGGTTTTTGAAGGCCTTTCAAACAAAAAAAAGTTTAGACGATTATCTCCAAAAATGAAGATTTTACGGATTTGTACAATTTTAAAGTTGGACACCCTGTATAGTAGATAAGTACAAACATGTGTTTTTAAATGGAAACCATAGTTATTTCCGTTATTTCATTCGAATCATATCGAGTATTATATCGTTGGAAAGCTCTAAAAATGCCTGATTTTTTTGAGACCATGACCAACTATGGTTTCCATTTAAAAAACACAAGTTTGTGTCATATCTCGAAAATGGCAGCTGTCACGGAAAGTACGACAAGATAGCCGCATTGGTGATACAATTACCTCCAACTTTTGTATTTACACTTTTTGTCTAAAATCAGAAACAACGAAGCTAGACGGATTAGAATAAATCGTCAAAGTTTCATTTTTTCAAAATATGTAGTAAGCCATGAGTTTTTTCAAAAAACCACAAGGTGCATTAAATTGGGACTACAAAACTGCAATTTTTTCCCCATTTAATTTATATCTGCTAGTTTCCGAGATCCCCATACTGATCATAAAAAAAACTCACCCTGTATAAATTCATTATCAGGAGTAATATAACAAGTGGTGATCCTATTATCGACAATACCTTTCATTAATATTAGAAATTATAAGCCCAAAGCTGAAAATACCACGACTGTGCAGCAATGATTATAACGAGATTATCTGATTATTAGGCATACCTACCACGAGTTTTATTTAGGAAGAGAATTTAACAACTGCAAATAATTTAATTACCAAGTGTTTAGGCGTAATTTGACAACCAAATTTATTAAATAAATTAACTACAAAAATTATAAATATTTTGCCTTTTCGAAAAAGTGATTAAAAAAAAAGTAGCCACAACCGAGATTTAAATCCAGGACCTCTCGCACCCGAAGCGAGACTCATACCACTAGACCATTGTGCTTCCTTATAAAAATTACTTAACTAGCTGCATTTAAATTTAAGAGGGGGTTGCCGACAGCGAAAGTGACGTTAGATTTAGTATTTTTTTTTAAGTTGTATAGCAGAAAATCTAATAACATTTTACCTGGAAAAAATTTAGTACAAACATCTCTGGATTATTTTGAATCATAAGATCTTATAAGCATCGTTTTGATTTATAGGTTATGAAAACCTTGGGAAAAATAATAATTCCAGTGCATATGCTTTTAAGATCTTATGATCAAAATGAAAACAGAGATGCATGTACTAAATTTTTGCCAGGTAAAATGTTATTAGATTTTATGCTATACAACTTAAAAAAATACGAAATCTAACGTCACTTTCACTGTCGGCAACCCCCTCTTAATTACCAAGCTTAAAAGTTGAAGTCTATTTGATAGCTGTGATTTAGGATGAGCCTTCAGTTTCGAATATACATATTTCTTATGTTAATAGATATTTAACGATTAATGTGTTAATACAAATTGTATCTTCTAGTCCACAATATTGGTTTAGCGTAACTAGGGCGTAACTAAGAGAGTAGAATTTCAGCAATAATACCACTGCCTAGTGGGGGTATTGTCACTGAAATCATCACCTGATTGGTTAATATTTCTCAAATTATGTTATTTCATTGGTTCCAATCGGCAGGCATTGAATTCTCAAAGACGATTTTTTCAGTTTTTCTTTACATCCAGTGCACTCAAAGTTTTTTTAAAATAGATGTAAAAAATGACAGTGGCTATGACCTTTAAGAATTTGTTTCCTGTTCTACTTAATTAGTTTTGTCAGAGAAAATGCCAACAATTTTTACAGAAAATGTTTATACTTTATTATCGTTTCATATTAACTGTTTCCTCTAATGTAAAATTAAACCAGTTTTCTCTTAGCCAAATTCAACATTTCAGTAATTTTTGATGACAGATTTCCAAAAATTTAGGTAGGTATGCACCACAGAGAAGACCAGGATACAGAGAGTTCATCTTGTCAAATATGTCAAATGGAGCCCAATTTTAAATGGTAATTAATCCATTGTAGGTTACTGTGGATCTTGTTTCTCAGTTTTAAATTAATCTATAATACATGAAGAACACAGTCTACTTTATAGTTTATCCGAACGATCTTATCAGGTGTGTGAAAAATTAAGTAAAAGTTGGGCTCCATTTGACATATTTGACCAGATGGACTATCCATTTAGTATTTTCTTTGGTGGTATGCACTCTATTTAAAAAGTACAAGGTATAAATTGTGTAATATACAATTTCTGTTCCTGAAATTCGACGCTTTCGTATCTTATCATAAATATAGAAATAAATCCATTAATCCAGATAAACAGCTCATTTTTAATGGCGTAGTCTCGAATATTACATAAAAATGTGTTCCGTTATGAAGGCGACCTTCAAATGATGGTATTGCTAATGAAGAGTTTGGTAAAAGAAAAAATACTCAAGGCAAGCACTACTAAAAATGTTCGAAATCACAATATTTCAAACTATACATATAAGTAAATAAAATAAATGATGAGTTATTTTTTAATCTAGCTATATGGTTTATTTGAACTAATAAGGGAGAAGCCAATAGCAAAAATAAATTCAGAGTAGAACTATTTTTAGAATTTTTTTAATAGTTAACCACTTGCAGTGTTTTCAGAAGAACTGTGAACTAGTTTTCTGAAAAAGTAACTACTTACTTTAACATTAAGTGAATTATTAATTAAAGTGGTTTAATATTATTTGAATTACTGAATGACAGACAGAGTGGTTAAATGAACTATTTTTCCAAGTAGTTAAAAAAAGTAAAACATAGCCAGATATTGACCAAAATATACACAAGGATGTGATCATAGACCCTGAAACTCTCGAACACCATGTCCTGTGGTGGGTGGATTGCGGAGAGTTATACAGCGTGTTAGAAGTGAAATAAAACTCAAGCATGCAAATTGATATGTATATTGCACCAAAAAAAAAACTTTACAAAACTAAAATTAAACACTAAAACACTCTGTATAACAAAGATTAACAATAGTCAATATACGATGCGGAATGTTAAGTACTGAGATAGAAAAAACACAGCCAGTTAAATCCCCAAGAAACAGACACCAAGAATGTTTATATTAAGATTATTAAGTAACAGTCAAACTAGATACCTTAGGAAAAAAGAAAAAGAAACAATGTAACCCTCGTTTTAGCTGTGGTTTTTCGATAAAGGACTGTAAGATGACGCTAAATCTCTAATGGCAAGATTTTTTAAAGACTGTTACAAAAACAAAAAATAAGCGAATCCGTTAAACAACAAACAACGAATACTTTGGTTAAAAAAACAGAACTTTCCTTATGCCATTTTTTATTTATTTACTTCAAAATAAGGGTATTAAAGTTGAATTATAAAAAACGATTTTTACTAATAACTATTCAGTTGAACTTCGTCATGGATTTTTAATTATGCAATAATTTTATTGAACACATTCAAACAATAAGGGATTTGTTTTTTCTTTCTTTTTTTCTCTTTAAAAGAGATAGTACCCTTGAAAATACCAGAAATTAATGTTGCCATATGATACAAAGGTCATGACATTTCTGAATATAAAAAGGACACAAAGAAGAGCAACACATAACCTCAAAATTATGTGACTTATTTATAAATTAACTGATTGTGTACAAATTTTCTGTCAAAATTCTCCATATTAAAGTCATCTAAATTTATTTTTCCAACCCCCATACTCTCCAAAACTTTACAAATAGTGGTCTTGCCGAATAGTTAGGTTGTGACAGTTTATTTGACATTTGCTAGACTGTATTGCCTAGAATGGCAGGAAAACCAGGGCCGTATTAGGGCACATTGCATAAGATGGATTTTTGGCCCGATACTGGACAACACTGAAATATATGAAGGGCAAGGAAAACAAATTGTTTCTAGGGGTAATTATTTCATGGCCTGCTATGATTTTTTAAACAGCTAATTTTTAAGGAACCCTATTAGATTTTTTTACAAAAAAATCTGACTTCATAGCATGACACAGCACCCTTCAAAACCCTCGTATACCAAATTTGGCAAAAAATATCTCAAAGGTGTTTTTTTTTTACAAACATTTTGTTCCTACAGTAACAAAGACCCCAAATAGCAACAATCACATCAAGCGTGCCTTGGATTATGATTAAAACCAATGAGTTCAGACTTAAAATAATAAATTTATTTGTTTAAAATATGCCACAAAGAAAATGCCAATGAGAATTTAACTCCACCAGAACCAGAAATCGCGAAACACGTCACAATTTATTACCCTTAAAATCAGCAAAAACACACGAACAATTTTATGTTCAGTTTATGGATTGGAGCGAAAAATACGATAAACAGAAATTCACAAGTTCATGAACACATTTTTTTTTAATATTTCCATCTGTTCCATTTATTCTTTGATTCTTTTTTATTAAAATTGCAAAATTTTTTTAAGAAATCCTTCCTAAATTTCAGCTGATTCACTAAAAAAAAATCGTTATTTAAAATTAAATTCTGAAGTACCTAAATGAAAAACAGTCAAAGAAAAGTTCGATTAATTTGAACTCTAGAACGCATTTTGCAAATCACTGTATATATTATACTCCCGAGGCAAGTAAATGAAAGCACATCACCCTAATTTAAAAAATATAAGGGTGTTTGGTAGACGTTGAGATCATCCATTTATAATACAATGATAAAAGCTACAATCGAACCATTAATCATTACTAACCAATCGTCCCATCTTCCCACAGTCCTCCGATCTTATCCAAATCTTCGAAAAAATACTGATATCCACTGTCAAACACACAAAAAAAAAGCACCAAAACCACCGCGGCATGCTCGCTACTCTATAATATGTACAACGGCTATTTCGGGGGGCTGGCCACTCCCGTTTGCTCACCATCGATCGTGCCGAACTCCCGCTCGTGCGCCCTGTTCAGTATCTGCTTGTACAGCGCCTCCGCCTCCTTGTACTTGCCCTGCTTCAGGTAGCAGGACGCCAGGTTGTTCATGGTCTTCGACACGTTGGGGTCGTCGGCGCCCAGCCGCCTCTCGTAGATCTCCAGGGCGCGCTGGTAGTACTTCTCCACCTCCTCGTACTTGCCCTGGAAGGAAATGCCGGAATCAACCTCTGGCCTATACTCTATTCAAACTAAACGCAAGTGAAACATAAACACAAGTTGTTGCATGGCTAGAGCGTGATACGCACGTGATCGGCTTGCTATTGGCCAGCCGGCAATAAAATCTGACCCGGCGGGCGAGTGCAGCGAGTCGGTGTTTCTTACAGAGATGTATTGAGTTGCAAGTGGACCTTTATTTTTTCGGATATAATTCATTCGCTGTTTATTAATTGCTGGAGCTACGATTTGCATTAATAGTTGAAATGTGCAGGTAAGTGAATGACTAGGTGTGCCATAAAAGTTTGTTTTTAAAGTTCTTAATACTGGGGCATATTGTTTTAATATTTTATATTATAAAATTCATATAGTCCTTAATGAGGCCCTGCCTCGTATTAGCCCTCAGAATTGTTCACGTGCTTCCATCTTGTAAATGTTTACGCGCCACTTGCATTTAGTTTGAATAGAGTGTAGGTTAAGGTTGAAAATAAAATGCCATCAAAAGTATGTTCGGTTGCCTGAATCAAGAGAATGTTATTTACAAGTAGCTAGAAAAGCTAGCGCATTTGAAAGGTTTATTTATTTGTAAGGGCATTTTTAAAATATGCATAGATACTAATGACACTATTTTAAAAGTCATTGCTGCTAAATTAACTATGTATTTTTTAGCTAGCTAAAAAAACTAAAACTTTTAAAATAGTGTCATTAATATCTATGAGTATTTTAAAAATACCCTTATTTTTGTAAACCTTTCAAATTCACTAGCTTTTCCATGTAGTCATAACTATACTAAAATCGAGCAATCCTTACGCTTGGCGTAAATAAAACCACGTATTCAATGACGTTCCGCGATTGGTCGGTAGGCTATAAAATTTCACCCGACTCGGCAACAGTGACGTGCTCGATCGCAAAAGTGTAGATATTCGGTTTTATCTTGTTGTTTTCATCTATTTAGACACTGCCACAAATAATTTTATCGATGTTTTGATGAACCATTTTAATTAAGCCAATAATTTTGTCCCGAAATATTTTGATGTAAACAATAAATTGTAAAACTAAAATTAAATAAAGGTCGTGCCTCAGTGCGGCCACTTGCGAATATCTCTTGTTTACGCCAGGCTTAAGAGTTGCTCGATTTTAGTATAGGTTAAGGTCGAAAATAAAACGCCATCAAAAGTATGTTCGGTTGCCCGTATCAATAGAATGTTATTTACAATGGGGAAGTTGCGCAAAAATTAAATTTGAAAAATATTACTTCCAAACGTATTTTTTTGCCATTAAATGAACGATAGATAGTTCACAAAAAACTCATTTTTTATTTTTATGTAATACATGTAAGCAATTAAAAACTGCATAATTCAAATCATTCTTGAAATGCGCCCGCCTTGGTTGTGAAGTCAAGTAGCTTGTTGGTGGTGGCGCCTCTAGTAGGCGGCAGCACCATGTATAAACTAATATGGGCGGCAGATGTATAAAAACAACAGCACCACGCAAGCTTTTTTTTGAAGGAGCAACTAGAACGTCCTGTCCTTGTCTATCCCTCTTATTATCTATCTCAGTCTTGATAGTGTTGATAACGTTTGAAAAGAGTGACATTGAGAGATGCGTAGGTAAGCGTACTTTATTGGCCGAGGAGGTTGTTTAACGCCCATGTTGCCTCGGGTCTTAAAACTCTTTCCGAGGCCAAAAAGAGCTTACGCATCAAGCAATGTATTACATTTTTCCTGCTACCGACAATTTCATATTAGGTAGGTAAGTACTTTGAATTTAAATAGGTACACTATGGAGTAAACTGTGAAATGAAATGCAGTGATAATAAAAAATAACTTCTTGTGGGATTGAACCAGGGACCTACGAATTACTAGTGCCATGGCCTCACCATTCAGTCAAAGAAGTGCTTGTTAAATTTGGACTTTTAGGCGGTTCTTATTTTTGACCTACATCAGATCCCTCTGGAAATGGGTCGCCGAACTGTTTATTTTAACGTTCAATTTCCATTCTCCCTTCTCTAATTCTGTGTAGCTGTCACTCCTGTCACTGCCTTCCGATCGATCGAGCGGTGTGACGTAACGACCATTCCCGTGTTTTTCGTGTCGTTTCAAATGAATAGCTGGCGGTCACAACTTTAATTATTTATTGCAAATTAAATATTGCGATTTGAGGGCTGATATTTGGTATGTGCTCTTTCTATAGATAGGCAAATATATTATTATAAAAAAAAATCGTTAAAGTTCCCCATTAGCTGGAAATGCTAGCGCATTTGAAAGGTTTATTTATTTGTAAGCGTATTTTTAAAATATGCATAGATAGAACTAATGACACTATTTTAAAAGTCATTGCTGCTAAATTAACTATGTATTTTTTTAGCTAGCTAAGAAAACTAAAACTTTTAAAATAGTGTCATTAATATCTATGAGTATTTTAAAAATAACCTTACTTTTGTAAACCTTTCCAATTCACTAGCCTTTCCATGTAGTTGTAACTAAAATTCTATTGATAGAGGCAACCGAACATACTTTTAATGACGTTTTGTTTCCAGGCTCAAGGGGCGTTCTCATGATACGATTTTAGTTGATCGACTTTGGTGGACCGTCTAAAGGATTCTACCAAAAAAAAAAGTGCTGTGGAAATGTTTCTACTGAAACAGAAAATATTCAACCGGAAAAAAGTTACAGCACTTTTGAAAATGCACATTTTCGAGAAAAACCCTGTAACTCTGGAACGATGATATACAGGGGGTCCCAAAATTAACCTGCCATAATTTACCAGCACATTCTGCTACACAAAAAAAAAGAAAAAGTTTAAAGTCTATAAACATGGCCTCAAAAATGCCCCTAAGGGGGATATAGCCCCCGAGATGGACACTTTGGCAAATGGTTTTTTCTTTTTCCAAATATTTCCAGAACGAACAAAGATAAAAGTCCGAAATTTATGATGCACACTTGTGAGATTTGACATTTACCCCGCAAACCCTTTTTTTAATAGAAACTCCTACAGAGAAAATTAAAAATTCAGTGTCCCCGGAAATCTCTGTGCGCAAAATTTTATATGAAAAAATCAGTTTGCTAAGATTTTGTGAACTTCAAAAGTAATTAACAGTTATATTATTGTTCCAAGTGAAAACATTACGTCACAGTTACGACATCCACGTGCATAATACAATAATTATTATTGAAATGATTCACCACAAGCAAATTCCGGACTCAAATAATCGTAAATCTCCCCACAAAGTACAAAAATATCTTTGTATTTATAAATATCCGAAGTATCACATTCACCAAAAGTCTAAGTTGACAATATTGATAGTTTACCAGCAGGCAATGACAGTGAAATCAATAGAAACCGTGAATAGCACCAATTTAAAACGTCTTCAAATGGTTTTATTAACTCAATAGATGTGTCCACTGAAAACTTGGCCTTGAAAAAAGAAAGACGAAAGTTCTGCCTTAGAGCTATTCTTGTATTTTGCTGTTTTGTGGTACCATAGAACCATGAAGAAATATTTTTATCCAACCTAACTGTGGAATTTTCTGCGATCAGCAGCATATCCATTTTCTGGTAGAGATCCAATCGGGTGTCCTCAGTTTTGGAAAGTAGTTTCGATGTTCTAAAGCCAATTGTTACCACAAAACATCATCAATATTTTGTTATGACCACGATAGACTTACTCACGGTATGTCATTGCGCATCTTGTGACGTCAGTTGCGAATCAGAATTTAAATTGTTCCATATGTTTTACACAGCAATAGATACTTTTTTATGGGTTTTTGCTAATTTTTTTTTAAATAAATGTTGTTAAAAATATGTAGAATTTATTATTAGATAAATGAATGAATATTCTGTTGATAAAAAACACATTTAATTTGATACGCTGACTGCACATACGCTGACTGCACATCCCGGCATTTTTGGCCTATTTCAAAGCACTGTCGAGCTGGACTGACGATCAGTCAGTTGTTTACACTTTTTTTCTTGACACATTAAACTGTAAACTATAAAAAATCGTAAAACACAACCGCAGCCGCTGCATTATTTAGAATTCGTGATTCGTAACTGACGTAGATGCGCAGAGTTCTCTTGTTTTCGGATTCGTTAGTGACATACCGTGGGTATAAGTCTATCGTGGTTATGACCACAACGATCATGCACACATTTTTACCAAATCATTGACAGGGAAAAAGTAGGACTGATATTGCCATTGTTGGCGAGTTTTATGAAATTGGGGACAATAAATAGGTATATATAGTTATTCAGTGCAAACATAAATATTATTTTGGCTACACTGATAAAGAAGGAAAGTGCCAGGACTGAACTTTCATCTCTTTTTTTTGTTTTGTCAGGACTAGAGATGGAAGCTATCAATAGATTTTCCTATCAATAGTGTTTCCTATCAATAGTTTCTAGTCCTAATAATAATATAAAGTATATAAGATGGCTGGGTAACCCATAAAAGCAATTTAACTAATAATACTGATATAAATTGTAAAATAAAATGTACAAACTTTCTTTAAACGAAAACAAAAAATTAAAATGGGAATTTATTAATACTTACCTGTGAAATGTGGCTTTGAAAAGAAATAACACGCTCCTACTCCCATTTAACAATAAGTGCCCAGATGGTACCTACTACTAACAATATTATCGATAGTCTAGAAAAACTATCGATATTTTCGATAGTCAAAAACTATCGATAGCACTATCATTAGTTTTCCACTTCTAGTCAGGACAGTGCAGAATTTTGTTTTGCAGACATTAGTTATTTTCATTTCCTCACTTGTAATTTTACATTCATAAAAAATAATTAGTCTAAAAATTATACTTTTATATCTTTCTTCAAAAGTAGCATTTACAGAAAAAATTAAAAGAAAAAATTACTAGCAATGACACTAAAAAAAAGATAATCATATAATATAAAAATTTAGTATAAGATTCTACCCAATATTACAGTTAACTATGCTATGAGAAGACCTACACATTTGTTTATTCATTTGAAGAACTTAAGGCTGGAAATAAAACGTCATCAAAAGTATGTTCGGTGCCTGTATCAATAGAATTTTAATTACAACGAGCTGGAAAAACTAGTGAATTTGAAAGATTCACAAAAAATATGGGTTTTATTAAAATACTCATAGATACTAATGACACTATTTTATTAAATAGTGTCATTAGTATCTATGCATATTTTAGAAATACTCCTTCAAATAAATAAACATTTCAAATCCACTAGCTTTTTCACCTAGTTGTAAATAAAATTCTATTGATACAGGCAACCGAACATACATTTGAAGACGTTCTATTTCCAACCTTAAAAAAATATGGATGATATTCTTCCAAACCTAAGTGTAAATGTTAATAATACATCAATTAACTCACCTGATTTTGGCAAAGCAAGGCCAAGTTATTCAACTGCTTGGCAACGTCCGGGTGCTCCTTCCCTAATACTTTCTCCCTTATATCCAGCGCCCGTTTGCACAGAGGCTCGGCCTCCTTGTATTTCCCCCGCTTCCCGTACAAGACCGCCAAATTATTCAGCGTCGCCGCCACCGCCGGATGGTTCTCGCCCAAGGTCTTCTCCCTGATGGCCAGGGCGTCGTTTAGCAGGTTCGCCGCTTCCTTGTATTTGTTTTGGTCCCTGAAAAAATGTATGGTGTTCATTTTGTGACCTCGATCTTTTCCCGGTTTCCAACCTGTACACCAGGGCCAGAATATTCAGCATCGTCGCAACATCCGGGTGATCGTGTCCGCTGGTTTTCTCTAAATCCTCTAGTGCCTGCTTGCACAAGGGAACCGCAACCTCGTACCTTCCCTGCGAGGCGTACTGAATCACTAGGTTATGTAACGTTCGGAGACGGGCGGGAATTTCGTAGCCGGCATTAACCTGCTGGGACAGGTTTAGGTGGTTTTGTGGCGTGGGGGACATATCTAAAAAAAATACCAAACGTGTTGGAATAAGTAGCGGTTTCCGAGAGGCGAACTTACTGTTTCTGTCGTCATTGTCGTCATCGGGGAATAGGTCGACGACGGGGTCGGGTTTTTCGCTTCTGGTGGATTCGGAGCCGGTATCGTCGGCCCCACCGTCTTGGTCGTATTTGCTGACGGAGCTCATGAACTCCAAGTGGCGTTTTTCCTCCTAAGCGCAAAAAAGTCGGGTGAGGCGTTAAGGTAGACTGTACTTAAAATTTTAAGCTGGACAATAAGTAGAATAGTCCTCCTTACGGCAGAATGCGTGCGACATAAGGGGGAAGAACTCGCAAATATTATAGAATTAGTCACAGTTCAGGGGCGTAGCTCAATTTTGTGTAACTCACTGACTTAATTTTCATATAATTGTATTCTTAACGGTGATGCCTTAGACTATGGAGGAAGGCAAACCTTTATAACATTGGCAATTATTTCTCGTGCTTGAGAATGCAACGTTCTTCCCTGTTTACTCATTTTGCACACGTTAACTCCCGAACATACGAAACGCCACTGAGCTCTCTGAGCCGGCGGAAAAAACTTGCCAGCGGCCTAAAAAATGAGGTCTGTGTAGTAGCCCAAATACGCAGTTAACTTTACGTACTATAGAAACAGGCACAAAACGAGTTGGCTAACTGATTTTGTTAGCCGACTCCTTGGAAGAAGTGCTGTGTTGCCGTATTTCAAAGGCGATAATAGACGCGACGATGTTGAAAAAAATATAATAGGTGTTTTATCACACTGCGTTAAAAATAAATGATAAACAAGAATGGGTAAGTGGTCCCGTGATGCGAGCTTTATTTTTTCGGTAGAACAGTTCAGAAATTCAGCTTCAATATGATAAAACTTGTATTCGCCAATAAATAACTACTACTCATATAGGAAATTTCGCAACGCTGCCCGCATTCTTTAGAAACGTTTTCTTTCGTGCTTTGGACTATATGTCTCTGGATTGGTGTCAGAGTAGGTGTAGACAAAAATTGTTTTCGTTGCATTATGATATTCTGGAAATAATTAATCGCCGCTTGGTCTCAAACTGAAATATTGTGAGAATGGTTCGGTCCGGCAGAAAGTACGCACCATATTGGATTTTTTTAATTTTAATCTATCAGAAAATTTTATTTTTGATGAAAGTTTGTGCATTCCTGCAAACTCAAAACGCAGTTTTCAAAATTTGAATATCTCATTTCATATATAGGGAAGTTCGAAAAATAATAATGGCTCGAGAGTAAAGTACCCTCATTTTAGAGAAAATATGTATTATGAAAAGTTGTTTAAAATTAAAAAGTAAGTCCAACCATGAAGCTTCAAGTTTCGATTCCATAAAACACCTTCTGGGCATTTTTTATGATTTATCCCATATGCCAGTTCCGTTTCAGAGGATTTATCATTATTTATAAACGTGAGTGCTATAAAAATCAATTTGTTTGAACAGTAGCCATGGCTCCTGCAAAATAAAAACGAAAAGTACTATTTTTTCGTTGGTGCAAACTTTCTGCCCATCACTAGAAATCCAAATGTCTGAAAATTGTACACGGCAGAAGTAGCTCTATTTCTAATTTTGGAGATAAATACAAAATAAAAAAGTTGTTTCGAATTAAATGAGGACCTCAAATCTGAAATTTCAATTAAATATGTATACAGGATGATTTTTTTAGGTCTACCACCGCGATTTTCTCGCTCATTTTGCGGCCTACAAAAAAAAAACGTAAGAAACAAAAATGTGGCAATTTTGGACAGCTAAGTGGTGCTGCAAAAGAAATCGGCATCCATGGCCAACTTGTCGCGCAATATTAAAAAAACCTAAAATTAAGCAAAACTATTAATGGCCGTGGAATGTTTATTTTAAGAGATAGAGAAAAACTTTTATATTGAAAATTGATGGCACTGAGAAGCTTTATCCACCCAGGTGCTCAGATAGTTTCAGCAAATTACAGAGGGTCTTCGGCTCTCTTGAGACCATGAAAATTTTTGTCGATTTTAGGTTTTTCTAGTACTCGCTGACCAAAATTGCCATATTTTGTTTTCTTACATATTTTCTGTGTGGCCCAAAATAAGCGAGAAAATCGCTTAATAAGAAATAAACAAAAAAAAAATCATAGCCTCAAGAGAGCCGAAGACCCTGTGTAATTTTCTGAAACTATCTGAGTACCCTTTTGTGTAAAGCTTTTTAGTGCCATCAATTTTCAATATAAAAGTTTTTCTCTATCTCTTAAAATAAACATTCCACGGCCATTAATAGTTTTGCTCAATTTTAGGTTTTTTTAATATTGCGCGACAAGTTGGCCATGGATCCCGATTTCTTTTGCAGCACCACTTAGCTGCCCAAAATTGCCACATTTTTGTTTCTTTCGTTATTTTTGAAGGCTGCAAAATGAGCGAGAAAATCGCGGTGGTAGACCTAAAAAAATCATCCTGTATATAAAGCCATAATAATTTTAAATTTAAATTTTTTCTAGTTCAAAAATATCGGGAAACCCTTTTATAATAATTATAAATTATCATCATCATCTTTTGCGTCATTCTTATTGAATTTTCGCATTACTTTGCCAACACTGTATGCACATTTGGGCTTTGATCAAGGTTTGTTTTACTCATTAGTCATTAGTAATTTTGGAATATACACTCAGGTGCAAAAAAACCGGGACACCTATACTAAAATCGAGCCACTCTTACGCCTGGCGTAAACAAGAGCACGTGCGTTGAAATATCCGCCATAGCCGCACGGAGATACGACCTTTATTTAATTTTAGTCTTCAAAATATTTCAGACAAGAATTATTGGCTTAATTAAAATAGTTCAAAACATCGATAAAATTATTTGTGACAGTGTCTAAATAGCTGAAAACAACAAGATAAAACCGAATATCTACACTTTTGCGATCGAGCACGTCCCTGTTGCCGAGTCGGGTGAAATTTTATAGCCTACCGACCAATCGCGGATCGTCATTGAACACGTGGTTTTATTTACGCCAGGCGTACGGATTGCTCGATTTTACTAATTATTTTCGTATCCTCCTTTTAAATGAACAACAATATATTTTCCTTTATTTATGTTATTGTTTATTAAAACAAGGGTAGAAAATCAGCTGAAATCAACAAATCATCAAATCAACTGAAAAAAAAATACAACCGATTTTGAAAAATATTAGGTGGCCCGGTTTTTTGCACCTGAGTGTATAAAATCGGCGCCTATGACCTATGGCTCGATTTCCTAACCAAAACCACAGAAAATATAGTTCCAGAACAGAAAGCTCCTAACAATAAATACCTGTTCGATTATATTTTCCAAAAAGATAATTTTCCCAATTAATTCGTATATTATACATCTAATAATGGCCCTCAATATCAATGCATAATAGAAAATATTAGCTTAAAAATTGTTCTGTTCTGAATATATTTCCTGTGCCGAAAGACATCAGAATTAATAGCAAGGTTGCTGATGTTTTTTTAGAAAAAATCAAATTAATCAGATTTTTGATTTAAATCGGATTTAAATTAAAAAAATCGGATTTTTTTATTTATATATAGAATTTTTTGTTTACAGTGGTTTTCTTTTTATTATTTTATTAGGAAATTATATTTGATTTTTTTAAACGTATAAATAGATAATGAAAACGTTTTACTTATGTTTTTTATTTAAGGATTTCAGCAGAAAGACAAGTTTTGCAGACTTCTCGGTACCTAGCTTATTTCCTAATTTCCTATGAACCAAATTAAAAGATGAAATGATACGCTCTACTCCTGCTGAAGATGCTACTGCAGTATGCAGTTGCTTATGTATGCTCATTTCCTCTTCAGTTACACAGCCAGTGGCGTGTTTTTTTACATAATGTAACTACATTTAAATTTTGATTTTAATCAAACGATTAAAATCGCGATTTAAATCATTGATTTAAATCAATTGATTTTAATCAAAGCAACCCTGATTAATAGGGAAGTTTACAAATTTAGTGCTAATGAATTCCCTTTATCTTCAATAATATTATTGTAATACATGTTATTTTTTTATTGTGGAGCTTTGTTAGAGAAAAATCCACTTTCTGTTTGCTTGTTGTTCTGGTATCATAGTTACAATTTATTAATTTCCGTATACTCTTGTGCCATGAAACCAGGAGCCATTTACTTTGCCTAAAACTGTTCAACGCTAAAACACAGATCAAACGCATAATGGAAGCCTAAACCAAAGTCTAGAGAATACTATTCTCTAGACTTTGCCTAAACCATCCAAGCAAGGGGCACTGGCATCAAGAGAGCAGTAGAAGTATTGATAATATGATAATCTACGATATACGTTCAGAAAATATTTACTCTGGTTCTGGTTACACTGTTACACTTTCAATGTTTATAAAAACTATTATTGTGTTTTATTTGTATTGTTTTTAAATCCTTATTAGGGAAGCATTTCATAGGAAAGTTAGTTTTATAATTATGTAAATATTGTTGTCATACAAAGTTATCGAATCCGATGACTTTGTTGTCATATTATCTACAGTTTTACTAGCGATTGCGATGCGATCGTTTCTTACTATTTTCGAAAACTCTCGATGCTTGCTGTATTTTTTTTCGTAATTTTTATTATAAATACGGTGTCATTTTATTCCTATTATTTTCATAGCTTCGCGGTTTTCGGCACGCTTCTCACCTCGAGTTGGGCGACGGCCTGTTCGCTGGCCTGCAACCGTTGCTGGGTCGCCGCGAGCTCGTCGCGCAGCCACGCGTTCTCCTGGCATAGGCGGCGCACCTGGGTCCGCAGCTTCTGCTTTTCCGCCTCCACCTGCTGCAGGTGGTGGGCCAGGGCCGTGATAACCTGGAAAAGGCGCCGCGTATCAAATGGAAAATATCGTAGAAATAAGAGGCAATTCCGAAATGTATTCTCGAGATGCGGGGTTGCCACCTGCGGCTGCCAGCGTCTAGGCCATCGAATAAGTAGATCCGGGATTTAGGAAAAGTTTGCACATTTTTCTCTAGGTAGCTATGTTTTCTGGCTAATGTTACTTTGGGTCAGCAGGTCTTATTTCCAAATGATCAAATTTCAGTTCCAAAATTTTGTGTCTTTACACCTCTTTGTTCACTTATAAGGTGACACGCTGAACCTAACGGTCCTCCTAAAAAATTGTGAGGTCTGTTCTTTACCTTCAGAAAATAAAAAATAAAAAATGGCTGTTCTATTACGGCAATGTTTTGTTTCTGTAGAATTTTTGTTTATTTGCAGTAAGCTAAAAGCGAGGTTGCCATGATTACAACGTACTAATGATGTAAACAGTACTAAATAAGGTTAATATTATGTTGTATTATAGGTACAAAGCTGTCCCAAGAGAAATTCAAATAATTATCTATGATAGACTATCACATAACAATTTACACTTTACACCCCTTATTGACTATTTTTGCTTATTCTAAAATTTTTGCCCAATCCGACAACGATGCTTCAAAGTTGACGTGCGATGGTTTGTATTTTGTTTTGGACAAGCGACTAGAGTCTGGCTATGGACTTTTCAACCGGCCAATCATAGGCCGCGTCGCGTCAATATGAGAATACTTAAATCTGATTGTAAAATAACTGCTGAGAAATGAGCAAAGTGATATTCATTGTGAAAGTGAAGTAGGCATCGGGCGTAATACGTCATTTCGCGGAAAGTCTAGTCATTACAGGCATTGCTGGCAAAAGCTGTAATAAAATAACTATTACCTTGTTTGACTCAAATTTTGCGTCATTTCAAGGATTGCCCTTGCCCTTGTTAGTAATCGGTCGGACCATTGAACGTTACAGCGTCTGACTGCCGTTTGTTCAGTCATTTGTTGAAAATTTGTAGAATTTGACTGAACAAATGCCAGTCAGACGCTGTAACGGCCGATTACTCTGTTTGACTAACAAGGGCAATAAGGGCAGTCCTTGAAATGATGCAAAATTTGAGTCAAACAAGGTAATAGTTATTTTATTACAGCTTTTGCCGGCAATACGTGTAATGACTAGACATTCCGCGAAATGACGTATTACGCCCGATGCCTACGACATATATATGTATAAGTCAAAACCGTACAAAAACGTCAACAACCGCGAACCGCTGACTTTCGAAATTTCTTTCGACGACGGCCGCCTGTGATTGGCCGGTTGAAAAGTCCATAGCCAGACTCTAGACACTTGTGTATTTTGGTAGCGTTGTTTTTTGGTAGCGCTTTGGGTGTATACTGAACGTTTGTGAACGTTTTATGCAATATACAATGGGGAAATAAGTGCATAGTTTGCAAATCAAGCAATTTACCAAATGATGTAACATTTCACCTGTAAGTACCTACAGGATGTGCCATTTTCGATACTTTTGTAGGATAATATCTCGGTTATGTTTAGAGATAGGGATTTGAGGTTTTCGGGACACTGGTCTACTTTTCATAAAAAGAAACGCCTGGTAAACACAATTTTCATGGCCTCCTTAGTTTTAAGGTACAATGTAATTTTTAAAAATTGCCGTTTTCAGGCATCCCCCCTTATATCCGTTATGCGCTAACTTGTTGAAATGGTAAAAAGTATACCTTTATAGATTTTTTTCTCGCAGAATTCAGTGGCGTACATGCATTTTTTTCTAGAAGTAAGAATTTCAAAATATAAATATAACCTGCAAAAGTATCGAAAATAGGACACCCTGTATATAGTCGTAGATTTGGGACTTGGGGTTTTAGAATTCATATTTTTCTGTGGATATTTTAGCATTAATTATTTATTGGTTTAACTGCACTACGAAAAAAACATGAATTCGCATGAATGATATAGTTGTTATCATATTGATTGTTATAAACAAAATCAAAACTGAAAACAGCAATAATTTATTTTCAATAAATTTCCTATTTTGGCACGCCACCGTTTTGTGTTTACAGTAGTTGTAAATATAAATATTTTGGATATTATTTCAGGAGACACACAAAACATAAATATTATGTATACCTATGCTATTTCCATATTTATTAATTTTTTTGAGTCTACACCTATATGCTTCATTATAAAGCAAGGTTATATCACAGCTATAATTTTTTTTTGTATTGATTTTTCAGATCGAACAAAGGGCGCTAACTATAGGCTAGGCCATCATCCGCACCAATACCCAGAAAATGCGAACAGTATTTCGTCAAAGGACTTCGGAAAATCCAATATCCCTACCTTGTTTAGCACAGGAAATTAAGCCTTAAAACTTGGGAATTTCGGCCAGCTGTTCCCTTTGAAGAAAAATGAGAACAGCACATGTGCAAGAAGGACCCTTGAATTCAAGAATATGTTTATCTATTTATCTTGTTCAAGCAAGTGAGATTTCAACGTTTGAAGCTTCAGAACTCAGAACTATTATTTGTGCTAGGCTACTGGGGCTTCAAAATTTATTTTTACATAACAAAGCCATATTTATCTCTTTGGCGTTTTTCAATATCTCGACTGCTCTAGACTCTAGAAGACATTGATCTTTTCCCCAAGAAATATAAATTCTGTTTTTTTATATCCAGTAGCACCAAAACTAATTTCAGCAAAATATTACTGAATATGTACTGACAACTGACATTATATGTATAGGCACAGTGGCTCTGGTTTTTCGTGTTAACACCCCTAAAAACCTAAGTAGGCTGCAGGAATTGAACGGGACAATTTTTTTTATAAATAAGTCTCGGAAGGGTCATCATTTGCGAAGCATTGGCGTATTGGTTTGGCGTTGCCACGAAAGCCCATAGCCTTATTTGTAGAGCTTTTTTTTTTAACAAAGTAGTATACTTAGGTACAACCTTTTTAAATGTTTATTTTCAAGCTCGAGATTGAATCAGTGTCGGAGATATGGGTAAATGGTTCGACAAATTAAAAAAATAATACGGCCCTGCACCCTGCACCAAAGTAGAGTTGGTGGCAGTTTCGGATGGAGAATTTAATTTTGAACAAAAAGTATATCTTGACTTGATTTTGTATCTGCCGCCGTTTCGTGACAAATTAGATTTTTCTAATTTATTTAATCGTACTTGCCAAAAATGTTAGCAAAAAGCTTAGGAAAAAGATGACGACGTTATTCTCAATAAAATTAAAGACAAAATTGTGGAGACTTCAAGATATCACAATTAATTTTGACTCAAAATAAGAATAAAAAAGTTATGGGGAAAAACATTTTTTTTTAGAATTCTACGACGCGTGTTTATATGAACTTTTTTCTTCGGCTTGGCTTGAGGATCACCATCCTGAAATATGTTGACGTCCTTAAGTTACACCCCATATAGTAATAAATAAACAAGGATAAAATCTTTTATGATACCTATTTGCGGGAATCTGTTATCTGTTGATTTTACGCCTGTTCTCCACACCGCTGAACTGAACATTTCCAATTTCCCATTTTCGATCTCGGAGGATTTACGGTACAATGGGTAATTTAAGCGTTCCAAGCGACTGTTTGGTCTACGCCTAATTGATGTTATAACATTTTATTCGAAATCGAACACCTACTCCGCCGGTTTGTTTATTTAAACGGCCGTAAACGGTACAGAGTAAAGCATATACAGGGCGATTAACTTTTTATGTTTAAGACTCTAACAGCGGCGAGATCTCAATAAAATAGAACTTTTTTGCGGTATACACTTTTTTATAAAAAGCCTCCTTTTCCAGAATACAAGACGCTAAAGTTTTTTTAAAAATATTAGATTTTTTTCTTTATTTCTGAAACGGTTGCGATGGTTTAACGACATTTGGTAGACAGGTTATATGCATGAGATTTGTTCATGTCGACTTTCTAACTACATAAATTAAACGCAATCATTGTTTTCGGATTCAGCAATTACTTTCCTATAAAAAAATATTCTTGACATTTTCTCGTATCTGCTAACGTTTCAGGACACATTTGTTTTCTTATTTATTTCACAAGTTCTTTATTCTAAGAATAGAAATTTCCAAATACCTATACAGGTTTATAATAGCAGCGACAACAAAACTTTAACCCCCTTGTTTGCAAACGAAGACTTTGTAAAAGTGTAAATTTTTTCGAAATCTTGCAAACCTTATTAGTTCTACACATAAAAAGTTAATCACTGTGTGGTCACCATTACGTAAAGGCTCGTAATATATCTGGGAGATTAAGATTAGATAGGAAACAGTAAATAATTTGTTTTAAACAAAATGTCGCTCATCCATAAGCTAAAAAGTATGTCGTCTGCCTATACTAGTAGTTGTTGAACCGTGAGATATTCATAAAATGGGTAGGTAAGATTGCCCAGGATATTTCAGAAACTAAAAAAGGCAAGTAAAACGTCAAAAAACATAATTGTTAGATCTTTGTGTTTGTTAGTTTTTTGTGTTGTTACTACTTATTGTTAACGTCATTTTTATCCAACAAAAAGTTTGTTTTTTTTCTTCACTAAATCTAAATTATTCTAGGATATTTGGTTCATTATGATATATTTCTCGAGAACGCTCCATTTTCTTGGGTTCCGACAAGCGTACCTTTTATTATTTAATATAAAAACTATATTAAAATATGGTGAGAAAGTCAACCTTAATCTTAAAAAGCTCGATACCCATGGATAACAGTCCAACTAAAGCCCTGTATAAGGTCACCTAAAAACTACTGAAAGCAGTAAAGTTTGCCGTCCTCCGCAACCAAGGTGTACCAAATTTCAATGCGGAACGTTGTTTACTTCGAAAGAAACCACAACAAAAAAACTTATTTTTGATCATCGACATCACGAAAACCAAACACTACAGTATTTCCATATTCAAGGTAAAACAGTTTAAAATGTCGAGGAACAAAATATTACTGCAAACTGGTGGTAGTTTTTTCTTTGTTAACTAATGGGTCCACAATTATTTTGAGCCAAGTACGTGCTCCTTTTTCTTTTATTTGAGAACCAGCAATAGAAATTTGTTTTTGTGTGAGCCTAAAAATCAATGTTTTGCAACAATAGGCGAAATTTTTAATTTTATATTCAATGAATGAATTAATGTTGTAGGCATATTTTGCGTTTAGGACATTTTCAATATGAACAGTTAGAAATTTTTATTCTCGTCTCAAAATCCGGGGGGATGCCCCCCTTGCCCTATGTAACGACGCCCATGACCTATGGTTTATAGTCTATAAGAAATCTGAAAATCCTTTGGCGTCCTACCTGCCGTAGCATTATTGCGAAGTTTTTCTGAAACGCCCTCTATAGAAAAATAATATTTATATCAAATTCGACGTGTTTTCAAATGCAAATATGCGGAATGCCATGCCGGCCTTGCGACAGTGGCATAACACTAAAATTATCGCGGATAAATTTAGATTTGCAACTTCAAGTTCAATGTTCCTGGCTCGAGACTATATAGGACCTCTCTTATTACAGAATCAACATACAAAAAATATCGATCACCAACAAACCAAGTGTATACATATAAAAATACCTCTGCAACAAAGAGATAAAAGCGATTTTCTGGGGTAAATAAGGCCCGAAGTTTTAAGCCATACATTTTTTGAGGCTTTATGTTGAATTTTAATATCGGAAATGTTTATGTTCGTATATATGAGAGTCGAGTTAGCAGTTTTCATTCAAGGCCACAAAAGACAGCGGTGTCGCGGTGACGCATTGCTTCGAACGTCGTGACGTGAATCGTGAACAGTAGTCAGACCCATTATAATAAGTTGGTTTAATTAAAAATTATGTTTATTCTTACTACCTACCAACTCGTAAACTGTCTTAATTATACATGTAGTGTTATCATTTCCAATATCTCCGAGGTTGTAAGCATTACGAAATCTGTGACTTTTTGGAAGTTGGAAACTTGAAAATAGTGGATCCGCATTTCCTTCCTATGTCCATTCTATCAAAATACTATGGAGTGAGTAGTGAGTATACCTTGGTTTGGATATTTAACAATCAAGTTTAGAGGAAGGAAGCACCGAACTCGGCACTTAGCGAGACGCTTCGCATTTGCCGATAGCCGGAAGTTTCGAATTTTCCATCAGAAATTGACGTGGCGAACTGGCCAATGATGATAGACGAGCGGTTAGCCAATTTCCCACGTTCTCGTAATCCGGGCCGTGTTCGCCTTGAAACTTGGAACCGGGCTTTTTATTGCCTGCGCGTTTGCCAAACTAGCCCGATCGATATCGATATGTAAAAATCCCCCTTCGAAAGCCGAAATTTCATCGGAGGCAATAATAAAAAAATTACAAAATAAATTAAAAGTAAAAAAATATTTTTAAAAAAAGCTTTTATTTAAATGCGCTAAAAAGAATAAAATAATCTTTTCTTTTAAAACTTTTACTATCAACTTATAACGTCATTCCACAATTTATATGATATAAAAGCTTGTCGCGAGATTTAAGTAGTGGTATTTACTTAGTTTGAAAACTTAAATCTCGCGACAAGCTTTTATATCATATAAATTGTGGAATGACGTTATAAGTTGATAGTAAAAGTTTTAAAAGAAAAGATTATTTTATTCTTTTTAGCGCATTTAAATAAAAGCTTTTTTTAAAAATATTTTTTTACTTTTAATTTATTTTGTAATTTTTAGTTTGGCCAGGTGTCTGAGTCTATTCATCTCAGTTAACGCATCATTGTTGCAAGGTCGTTTGCCGGTTAGTTTAGAACAGTCTAGCTCTTCAATGAGGAGACCTTCTAATGACCATCTTGGGTGTTCCGCCATGTTGGATTTAGAATGACGTCACACATATAATCATGCATTGTCATCCAAATTAAACGTGTGTACAAAATTTCAGCTCGATCGGTTGAAATTTAACTAGTCCGCCATCTTGAGTGTTCCGCCATGTTGGATTTAGAATGACGTCACACATATAATCATGCATTGTCATCCAAATTAAACGTGTGTACAAAATTTCAGCTCGATCGGTTGAAATTTAACTAGTCCGCCATCTTGAGTGTTCCGCCATGTTGGATTTAGAATGACGTCACACATATAATCATGCATTGTCATCCAAATTAAACGTGTGTACAAAATTTCAGCTCGATCGGTTGAAATTTAACTAGTCCGCCATCTTGGGTGATCCGCCATGTTGGATTTAGAATGACGTCACACATATAATCATGCATTGTCATCCAAATTAAACGTGTGTACAAAATTTCAGCTCGATCGGTTGAAATTTAACTAGTCCGCCATCTTGAGTGTTCCGCCATGTTGGATTTAGAATGACGTCACACATATAATCATGCATTGTCATCCAAATTAAACGTGTGTACAAAATTTCAGCTCGATCGGTTGAAATTTAACTAGTCCGCCATCTTGGGTGATCCGCCATGTTGGATTTAGAATGACGTCACACATATAATCATGCATTGTCATCCAAATTAAACGTGTGTACAAAATTTCAGCTCGATCGGTTGAAATTTAACTAGTCCGCCATCTTGGGTGATCCGCCATGTTGGATTTAGAATGACGTCACACATATAATCATGCATTGTCATCCAAATTAAACGTGTGTACAAAATTTCAGCTCGATCGGTTGAAGATATCTGCTTCAAAATTGAGTTGCAAGATTCCACCCGAACAAATTACATACATACATACATACATACATACATACATTGCAAGTTAAATAAAAGCTTTTAAAAACCCGAGTGGGGGCGTCATTAGAATGGTGTGGGTCATCTCGTCTCCGCTAAGGCGATCGATGAAAGTTCTCTCCTGTAGTGGGATGTGGCGAAAGAAGCTGTCCTTGCCAAGGCTTAATTTTACTCTCGTCCCCATTTCAAAGACAATTAAAAGCATAAAGATGATAAATTCAATGTTTCTGTCATTTCTTTATACCTATACATATGTAGTGTGTAGTGAGAAACCGTGATTTTCACAAATAATTTTTCAACACCGGCGTATATCTTTCGATGAGCTGATTCGAGTTTTCGGTTTTGATTTTACCTTGAAGCTACTGTTTGACAAAAAAGGGCAATCTCAATCTCGCGACATTTTCGGAATAATTTGTAGGTAGAGAACGACATATAAAAATGATCCGATGTCTCCCGGGGAAAAAGTTTATATCTCTTGAAATCATCTCCTTATAAATCCAAAAAGGGGTTAAATCGTTGACTGAAGGTTTAAATCTTCACCCAACGGTTAAATCTCTTAATCAAACCTTTATCTTGCTTCATATTGCCAAATGTATCGCCCAAAGACCCTATATTTTTGGTTTCGATTTTTTTTTTAGAAAAATGTGAATATCTCGGAAATTGCTAGTTTCCCAAAAAAGGTATACTTTTAAAAAATTCATGTAAATTGAGTTATTTTTAGGAGGAAAAAAAAACAAAAAATCGGGTTTCCGCTATTCTCTCGGAAAATTAGATGTTGCTATGTTAAAATTCCATAATGAAAATTTTAGATTTTTTTAATATTATCTACAAGTTTTTTGTAGGACATTTTACGCCGAAAATCGCAAAAATGTTTCAATCCCATTTCACCATTTCGACCATTTCACCATTTCGACTTATGCCTAATTTTTGTTTTTTTTTCTCTTTATTAATAATTTTATTTTATTTTTTGTTTTTAAAATGCGCCGTCCTAAGTTAAAGGTACACCCCTTTCGTGAAGTCAAAATGTACACAATATATATTTTATAGATATATTATGGTAACGTCGTGACGTAAATTGTAAATATTACACATAGGTATTTTAGAAGAGTTCAGAGGAGGCTCGCCTTCCCTGTCGAGCCGCTAACTTATCAACAGAACAATTTTACGAAATAATTTTCATCTTTCACGGCTCCCAATCATACTGAAAATTCTTGCTCCAAAAACATTGACCTTTCATTGTGTTAAGTAGATCATTGTAATAATATGTAAAAAAAATCGCCTGCTAAAACATGTGGGTTTGGCCTTTGTCTCTGTCTTTGTCTATTGCTGATTCCACCAAACCTCCTACACGCATGTACTGAAGAAAAACGTTGTCACAATCTGAATCAACAGTTATGAAATAGTAGTATTTGTCCAAGCTTTAACATTGCATCACAAGACAATAGACCACAATTAATTGGCTCCTTAGAAAAATATGTCAAATGGAGAGCCTTGAATTCAGAGGAATAGGTGACTCCCCTAATACAAATAACACGGTTTTATTTTGCTTCTACATTAGCGGGTCGGGGGGAAGAAGACGAGGTAATTTGTTTACATTGGCATTTCTTAAATTCAGTCTTTCCTATTTTGCAATGCATAAATACATAGTTTTTTGATAAACTTTTATATCTTATATACCTACCTTTGCTTTGAGATACTTCTACAAAATAACCTAAATCGTATCGAAAAACTGGAAACCTTGAATGTGCCAACAATAATATCTTTATAAAATCATGAAACAAAACAAGTTGACTTTGGTAATGTATCTATTCCTATATTTATCGTTGAGAGGCATCAATTATTGCAATCTTTTATCTTGTGTGCTTGCAATTAAGACTTAGACTCGTCCTATCAGGCGTAGGTGCGCGCCGCGTTGTCATTTCCTTTCTTGAATTAAGCCTCGGCTCCGCTCTCAAAATAAAAACGAAGGCCGCTCGTCTCACACAAAATTAGAATCGAAAATTAATGCTATTCCGCTTTCGCGGCCCGAAACGCGGCAATTACCGAAAGGTAATAAACGCGCACGCGAGCGGTTCGCCGCTCTAGCCTTTCTATATCTGGGAACAAAATCAAATTTATGCAGGAGGAATAATGCCAGACGTCGCGTGGCTCCGCTCGGTCTCGGACCCTGGCTCATTATTTGAAAAATGGAAAACTGAATCGATATCCCGGCATTATATCGTAAATAATGGAGAGTTTCTAGGAAAATGTGTTCCGATTATCCGAGTTTGTGAAGCCACAGTACAACCGCGGCATTAAAAAATCCTAATAATATACGAGGTGTCTATTGATGGAGGCCACTCGAAAATATCTCAACAAATATGCATTTTTCGGAGATTTTTATTTGAAAGAAAAAATTAATGCTATTGGAAATCGGCAGTCAAGTTCTCAAAATCGTCATTAAAAGCTCCTAAATCGGCACTGAGGTAGCCCATTTTGGCGAGATGTAAACATCAAACGTCAGACGCGGAGCCATCGCCCGTCATAAGTGATCAAATATTCAAAACCCGGCCAATAAAGGCCCATTATTTAAATTTTCGTACACATTGCGAAATTGTTACCAATAGCAGCGCAATCTTTCCGTATAAATATTTTATTTATTTTATTTGAATATCAATCTATTTTTCACGGATGCTGCACAACCGGCAGCAGTTTGGAGTCTCTGTTGGGAAGCACCGTGCCTCGTCATACTTGACCTAGGTAGAGCGATCGTCAAAGTCAAGCAACGCCGCGGGCAGTCGGTTCATGGACGGGTGATACCTTATAATTATTTTTGTTCGCCTAATAAAACATTTTTTTTCGAATTTCAAAAGAAAATAAAATATTTAAATATAACATGTTATTTATCGTCGCAATCAGAAAAATTAGCTCTTTTAAAATATCCAAAAATATACAGGATGTTTATTATTTGCACAAGTCTAGCTTTCTAAAGCCCGACACTTACCTTGCAACTTTTATATAAAACTTTTTTTCTATCTGCAAAAATTACGCAAATAATAGGGGGGGGGGGGTCGGAGTTTTCGCGTGAAGACCCTGTACCTCGGCACTGAAGTTCTTTTCATGACTCATGACTCATGTGGTTTATTTGCTTTGGTACATAAATATAAAAACTATTTTGATAGGGTAGGTGTGTAAAAGCACATTTGAGATCCATGGTTGACATTCCGAGATTTTTTTTTAATCCGTAAACCCGAAAAAATTTCCTAATTTGCGGGCAAAAAAGTTTTCTAGTTTTCCGGCTATAAATTGAGTAAACAGCAAACACTAAAAACCAAGACATTTTTTCCAAATTCTGATAAAATAGGCTTAAATCAATCAGTTTTGCTCACAAATGTATTTTGTCGGTAAGTCTTGAAACAAAAAGTTTCAGCAATTTCCAGACTTTTCAAAAAAATTCGGAATGTAGGCCATGATTCTCGAATGTGTTTTTACACAAAGTTAGCCCATCAAAAAGCAATTTTTTCTTTCAAATAAAGTTCTCCGAAAAATGCATAGGTATTTATCAAAATCTTAGACAAGGAAAGATAGAGGACACCGCGCTTGCCTACCCTGCAGTGTATATAGTATATAGATTTTGTTACGTCGTTTGTGAGTTAATTTCGTGAATTTCTGAACTAAAAGTAACAGTATACTCTTACGATGGTGAATTGTTCAGCGTTTGGTTGCAAAAGCAGAAGTGAAAAGCAAGAGCCCGGGATTTCGTTTCACAGGTAAATATTTAACAAGCTACCTTTGAAAGAAGCCATAAAACTTTATTTCTTCTCAATATAACTTCTTCAAATTCCTTCTACCTTTTAGTATGATAAAGTGCATTGTTTTGTTTGTAAATAGTGTGCGATGTGGCAGTCGGTAACACGGCTGCGAACGCTATTAGGCGTCCTCTCTCTTTCCTTGTCTAAGATCAAAATATTCTCATGTGGCCATCCTTCAACAGGCAACATATAAAAATATTAGTCAATACTCAAAATTTCTGATAATGATTACCGATCTAATAATAATAGGTACCTATATGTTTCAGCAGAACTTCGAACCCTTTGTAATCAGTTTGAAACTGTCAGGAGCGTGCGCCGTTTCGTTTTTGGAACATCAAAATGAAACTGCGCATGCTCCTGTCAGTATCAAAGTAATAAATGATGTTTAGTGGCATATCAGGTAAAGGATATCAATTGAAAAAAATGCACTCAAGGCGGGACTCGAACCCGAGACTCCTACTGTAGCCGTAGGCACTTAACCAACTAAGCTACCGGAGATACGGGTTTCATCGGCTAGGTGTTATTTATTCCAATTGATATACAGGGTGTAAATGAATAAGTGCGAAAAAATTCAAGTAGTGAATCTTTGAGTGATTCTAAGACGAAAAGTTCACATAAAGATAGGTCCTTTTCAAGATACAGGGTGTCAAACTCTTCTTAAAAAATCGCTTTTTCGTTAATATCTTAATAATCCTTCAGCCGATTTGGTTGAAATTTGGCGTTATTTATGGTAGAAATAGGCTAATTTAGCCCCTACTAGATTAAAATTATTAAGTACAGTGGCGTCCCGAGCACACCTTAACCAATAATTTTGTAAAAAAAATGTGCGCCACTGACTTTTTTCTAAACTTTTATTTTTTTTTCGCATTCAGCAACTAAAAATACAACTTTTTTGTCTCTTGAATTATTCTCGTATGACGCTTCGTTTTTGAGAAAAAAATAAAAATCACTTTATTGCATGTCTTCGGGACAACATATTTATAATAAAAAATTAAAAAAACCAATTAACGAAAGTTAGGGTAAAGCCGATATTTTTTTCATATTAAGAGTTTATTTTAGTCTTAAAAATGGCTATAAACGGTAGTGCTAGCTATAAAGATTTTTTGTTTTATTATAATAATTATTAAAAAATGTTTGACACCCTGTATTTTGAAAACGAAGCATTAGCGGACCTATGTTTATATAGACTTTTGGTCTTAGAATCACCCAAAGATTCACCCCTTGAATTTTCTCGCACTTATTCATTTACACCCTGTATAGTTAGTAGCGGTGAGATGTAGGAGACTTCGGCGTCTTCTACAGCTACTAGGAGGGGTTAAAGGGTGTAGGGTAACCATTCATGATTGTTGGTTATGTGAACTTCCTATTTGTTCATCAACCCACAAAATTCGACATATAGCGACCTAATGTAAGTATCGAACGTGGAAATTCTAACCTACAATGTCAAGCCAAGAAAATGAAACACAGAAAGATTTTTAATATATCAATTGGAACAAATAACACCTATAATAGCCGATGGAACCCGTATCTCCGGTAGCTTAGTTGGTTAAGTGCCTACGGCCACAGTAGGAGTCCCGGCTGGAGTGCATTTTTTTTTCAATTGATATCCTTTTACTGATATGCCACTAAACATCATTTATTATTTATAATTGCAGGTACTAAAAATCTTTCTGAGTATCAAAGTAGTTTGAAATTCTGCCAAAACAAATATAAATTACTCAACTCAAAGAACTGAAAAGGACCAAAAACGTAACGTACCTACTAACGGATAGTCAGCAGTCAAAGTGTTGGAGAAGTTGGAGTACTAGGATAAAAAATAATTAATGAAACATTTCTGGCTGACAGCTGAACTCCCGATACTAACCAGTGGTTAAATAACTTTCTTTAGTATAGACAAGGATAGTAACTTAAAATGTTGGATTTTATCAAAGTCATCGATTTTATTTTATTTTAAAACTGGTATGAACTGAAAAAAAAGTATGCCGGGGCTAAACCTCTAAAGTCTATCCAAGTTACAGCGGCAGTAGATATAAACAAAGTCACATGACCGCATTGCGATCGATTAGCAGGGTCTGACATTTTATGACGGCCAGACCAATAAGAGAATAGGTCACGTGGTGGCCAGTGTTTTGATCCACTGCCTCTGTAACTTGGATAGACTTTATAGTACAGTAAAACTAACACAAAATTAGGCCAAACCCAGACATCCAAAAAAAGTCCTTTCTAGCGCGGGGTGAAAAGGGCAGGAAATTCTAATTTTTCACAGTTTTGCGTGAATATCTAGTAAACTATGAGGTTTAGCGCAAACGTCATCCTATACGCAAATTATATACATTAAATTCCAAACAAGAATTGTTGTATACAGAATTATGGTAAAGTGAACGGTTTCGATAATATGGAGGGCTAAAGATTTCTTTGTTTTTATTTCACGTAGTTTTTGTCGAAAAAAACTTAAAATGATTACAGTATATATTAGTAACTGAATAATGTATGTAGAATATATATAGATATATCTATGCATATATAGATACATATTAGACCCATAGAAGTATATGACTGTAAATATTATGTCCAATACAAGTTAGTAGCCTTAGTTAATTTGTGCTCACTTTTTGCCCTCATTCATTATAGCGTTCTGATTTCCATTCGTTCTTTTATGACAAATTATTCCCAAATCTAATATGTCCTTAGCTTGTAAAAATGAGAAAGTCATGAATAGGAAGCTCATGTGAAAAACAAGAAAATATATATTAAACAATCCTCATCGTATGCTTCTGCAGAGATGGATGCGTCCAAAACTGCGAGTGTCGAAGAAGTGGTCTCAATTGTTCAAGTATGTGCAGCAATTGCTTAGGACTTGCATGTCTCAATAGAGATACTGTAATCATCGACGACGATTTAAATGATGATTCTCAAGTGGACGAAGAACACGAAGATTTGTTTCTTCTCACCAGCCCGAGTGAACTATTTGGTGCTGACTGCTGACTGATAACGCAATTAATGATTCACCTAAAACTTATAACTTTTTGTATCATTTTGATTGCCCTCCCATTTTTCATATAGATTGTTTAATATATTTTCTTGTTTTTCGCATGAGCTTCCTATTCATGACTTTCTCATTTTTACAAGCTAAGGACAAATTAGATATGGGAATGATTTGACATAAAAGAACGAATGGAAATCAGAACGCTATAATGAATGAGGGCAAAAAGTGAGTACAAATTAACTAAGGCTACTAACTTGTATTGGACATATTTACAGTCATATACCTACTTATGAGGTTATGTTGTGACAAAAAATAACAATCTATGGGTGTAACATGTATCTATATATGCATAGATATATCTATATATATTCTACATACATTATTCAGTTACTAATTTATACTGTAATCATTTTAAGTTTTTTCAACAAAAACTACGTGAAATAAAAACAAAGAAATCTTTACCCTTCCATATCATGGAAACCGTTCACTTTACCATAATTCTGTATATTACAATTCTTGTTTGGAATTTAATGTATATCATTTGCGTATAGGATGACGTTTGCGCTAAACCTCATAGTTTACTAGATATTCACGCAAAACTGTGAAAAATCAGAATTTCCTGCCCTTTTCACTCCCTCCCCCCGAAACCCGACGCTGGTGGTGGTGTAACTTTTTAGTACTAACTCTTAGGAGGGTATGGAATTATTTCGCGCTAGAAAGAACTTTTTTTTTTATGTTTGGGTTTTGGCCCAATTTTACTGTACTATTAGGTATTATACGCCCGCGTGTCGTCACTTCCTTACCTGAGCTTCGCCGAGGCCCAGCTCGATCATGTCGGCGCTCTGCTGCACCAGGCCGGCGCGCTCCGGGTCGATCGGGGGCGCGTCGGTCCCGCCGCCGCCGCCGCCGCCCCCGCCGCCCCCGCCGCCCCCGTGCTGCATCCCGTGCAGCATGCCGGCGTGCTCGGCGCGCAGGGCCTCCAGGCCCTGCGCCACCGTCCGCACGGCGGCGACGATCTCCTCCTGCGTCATGGCGGTCATCTTGCCCAGCGACTCGATCTTCTTGCTGGAAGAGAGGGAGAAAAGCGGGCGTTGGAGATATCGTTAAAGCGGTTTTTTCTTTGTTTCTCCTTATGTTCTCTTGCTTGAGAATTTGAGTGAGAGCTGCGCACAGATTAGAGCCAAGCCACGTCGACAAAATCATTTTTTTACACGTCTGGCATGGTGGATTAACACCATAACGGAAACGTGAAAGGGCATTTTTTTCATATGCAGGCGGGTGACCCTTGAAATGGAAACACCCCGTAAAATTTTTGTTATTCATCAGTAATTCTTCTCTACACTCTATTCAAACTAAATGCAAGTGGCGCGTAAACATTTACACGATGGAAGCACGTGAACAATTATGAGGGCTAATACGAGGCAGGGACGATCTCTATGAATTTTATAATATAAAATATTAAAATAATATGCCCCAGTATTAAGAACTTTAAAATAGTATATTATACACCTAGGTAGAGAAATATTACTTCTCATTAGAGGAATGAGGTAAATAATGGTGATTTCTCAGGTTAGTAGTAAGGAAACAAACTTTTATGGCACACCTAGTCGTAGCTCCAACAATTAATAAACAGCGAAAGAATTAGGTATATCGGAAAAAATAAAGGTCTACTTGCAACTCAATACACCTCTGTAAGAAACACCGACTCGTTGCACTCGCCCGCCGGGCCAGACTTTATTGCCGACTAGCCAATAGCAAGCCGATCAAGTGCGTATCACGCTCTAGCCATGCAACAACTTGTGTTTAGTTTGAATAGAGGTATAGTAAAAATTACGAAAATTATTTAAGAGGGGGTTGCCGACAGCGAAAGTGACATTAGATTTCTTATTTTTTTAAGTTGTATAGCATAAAATCTAATAACATTTTACCTGGCAAAAATTTAGTACAAACATCTCCGTCTGCATTTTAATCATAAGATCTCAAAAGCAGGGTTTTGTTTTATAGGTTATGAAAACCTTGGGAAAAATAATAATTCCAATGCATATGCTTTTGAGATCTTATGATTAAAATGAAGATGTTTGTACTAAATTTTTGCTAGGTAAAATGTTATTAGATTTTATGCTATAAAACTTAAAAAAATACGAAATCTAACGTCACTTTCGCTGTTGGCAACCTCCTCTTAAGGATTTTTTTACCTCAAAACTGGCTACGTCATTGGATTATTATTGTTGATATTGTAACATATGAAAAAAGTGTCCCTTCGAATTCCATGCTTCCGTATATTTTAGAAGATAAATAGCGACCCGACATTATAGCAGCAAAAAGCGATGTTATTTTTTTTATTCGATTTTTGGGTTATTTACCTTTCAATTAAAAAAATTATTCAGATATTGCAGGAAGTAGTTGTACCCACCCCACTTTATATGTATAAAGGAACAATTAAAAATTTAAAAACAACTATTATCCTACTTAAATGTCAGGTGCATCTTCAGCCATCCGTAAATCCATTATTCGGCCTTACCAAAGTTTACAGAATAATTCTGTAAATTTTGGCCTTACTATAAGCATTATCCTTTTTTCCTTGCCTAAGGGTGATTTTTAAATTGATGTGTGGGTTTAGTGTTCAGTCATCATCCCAGAGGCTCTTAAAAAGCGTTTTGATAAGAATTACTTTAAATTTGAACTTTGAATAGTTGGTATTCGGCAGAATAGTTGTTAACAGAATATTAGGCAATAGGCAGAGTATTCGGTATTCGACCAAGATCGCTATAGGCCGAATATAGTCCCCATAATTTTGTTTCTTATGTTTAAAATTTCCTTTCCGTTGACATACCTATATACAGTGCCCGCCAAAAAGTCTGCACCATATGGGAAAAATTTTTAGTAAATAACTTACGGAAAATTTGTTTGCTGCATCAGGTTTTGCTTGCTCTAGAACCAAAATTGACACAATCAAATGTTGTGACGTAATCTCTTTTATATGTCAAATTTGACATTAATGAAAAAAATGTCCGAAAATGGGCTTATTTTACCGAATTTCGAAAAAAGTCATAAGAAAAGGGCAAAATATGAAAATCGTAGTAGGCTCTTAAAATTTTGCACAGGGGTATAAAATTGCGAAAGAAGCATATTTTTCTTATGACTTTTTTCGAAATTCGGTTAAATAAGCCCATTTTCGGACATTTTTTTCATTAATGTCAAATTTGACATATAAAAGAGATTACGTCACAACATTTGATTGTGTCAATTTTGGTTCTAGAGCAAGCAAAACCTGATGCAGCAAACAAATTTTCCGTAAGTTATTTACTAAAAAATTTTTCATTAATGTCAAATTTGACATATAAAAAGACTACGTCAAAACATTTGATTATGTTAATTTTGGTTCTAGAGCAAGCAAAACCTGATGCCGCAAACAAATTTTCCGTAAGTTATTTACTAAAAAATTTTCCCATATGGTGCAGACTTTTTGGCGGGCACTGTATATCATACATTATTATTTCTTTAACAAATAGCCTCCTAGATAATTTTTCATCAGCTCCCTAAAATTGCTACAAAAATGTTTGAATGGTTTATTTTGGCCTGCTTGATAATAGAAATAAGTTAGTTAGTTTCGGAAACAAGTAGGTGTGAAGTAGGGCTATTTCATTAAATTTTTGATTTCATAAAAAATAAAGTAGGATTTCACAATTTTTTCAAACTGAAACCTCTCTTTTATTATCACCACTGAATTCGCCATTAAATTGTTGTGTTTATAATTTAAAATAGCAGTAAAAATTTTAAAAAATATTATTCTTCCTAAACTTAATAATTCCTGACTAGACAAAAATTCAAATATTAAAACTAGTGAATCCCTGAAGATTTTAAATTTTTATTTCAAAAACTGTAAAAAAGTGGGGTGCAACTTACTTCTTGTGTCATCCTGTATACACAACATGTTAGGCGATTTTAAAGACAAATAAAAAAATCACTTACAAAATTTAAAAAATTGACATTATTATTCATCCGTTTAATTTGAAATTGTGAGAACCTATTATTAAGATTAAAGTCTAGTGTTTTTGAATTTTTTTCAGCTCAAAGATAACGAAAATATAAATGTGACCACTCTATATACCTACATTATACTTTAATAGGATAAATAAACCAACGAGTCATAGTCGAAATAAGTATACTAAAATTAGAGTTGGTTTCATCATGAGCAATACGAGCATTATGTTATAACAGAAATAATAAACATTTGCTTTTGACACCAAATGAACTATACCTATACTTATAGGGTAGGTCTAGTTTTAGTTAGTCAAGAATGAAAATAAGCAAGTTGCGTGCACTTAGACATTTATCGTCTTATTTATTATTTAGAATTATTATTAAGAAAATATGCGAAGGCACAAAGCATGAAGGAGCGAACACAAGAGCAAATAAAAAAAATAAAACGAAACTTACATCCTATATGCATTGATGGTCTTAGACATTTTCAAATCCAGTCCCCAGTTACCATTACACTTTTTAGCAGTAGTTTTAGTTCATAGAAACTACAGTTTTGATTAGATTGTGGAAACGTTATCACAAATGGTTTTTTAAAACGATGCAAAAATAGTGTAGATATACAACAATTCCGGTAAAAAGCTATAGCGTTGTCAAAATATCAACTTTTTATAGTTTTAAAACTATAATTATTTTAAGGCGGTAGAAACGACGGTTCACGTTAAAATGTACAAAATTTATTACCTGTAACAAAAGAAAATTAAAATTTTATTAAAGTTGTGTCTTAGGTGATTTAATTAATTTTTAGATCGAAAACTAATTGAGGAATTTTAAAATAAACAATAGTGATATCGATTAAATTCCGTTTAATAAGAGTGAATGTATTGATTTATACAAGATCGGATAAGAACGATCGCATCGGATGGAAGCAATTATTTTTGTTAACGATAAAATAAACAAAATTAATCCCTATCACATTAAATATTTAGTTACTAGTCTCCTTTCACTTTAATGTGCACTTTGGAAACAAAAGCTCTCAATCTAAATCCCGATTTCTATTTACAAGTCTTTGGTAAGAAAACCTATAGCACCTATAGTGAGGAATTTCTAATTTGCTGTCTCTGTATATTTTGTTCCAAAAATGAATCCCTAGTTCTTCGGACTGGAAGACACAAAATTAAATACCATACTAGGTACCACTGGTAGGTAGGTACTATAATACTATAACATTATAAAAACAAAAGGTATAAAGAAATCTATACTAAATCGAGGAAACACCCGTTGTTTTCTCTCAGAAAATCCCACTTCCCGATATCGTAACGAATTAATTTTAAAATCGATTGGTCTGAAATTACAAAAACCTTGTTACAACTCGAACGTATCCAAAAGCACCTCTAATTATTATGTCCGGGTTTCAGAAATTTCGTTTATTTTCCTGTTCGGTTCTACATTTTTTTTTTCACGCACTAGAGATTATTTTCAGGGTGGGTCTAGTCTACGGTAACGCGATTTTGACTGTTGTTTTGTGGCGCCGCGACGCCTAAACCAGCGGTGGTTCATTGCGTCGCGACGCCGCGCATGCGCAACAACCTGCGCCTTGCGGTGTAGGTATCGGATATTTTTTCGGCATTCGTTCCCCTGGCACTTCTATTGCAAAGAACTTTCCAAATTTGCACAACGGAATTAAAAGGAATTACGCTAAGCTAAACGAACAATGTTAGTTTTGCTTGCATATGTATAATTATTACAGGTAGGTATTATAATAAATACATAAAGGAAAGTTTATTTTAACAATAAAATTACAAAGAACAAATTAAAGAGTTGGCCAATATCCCAAAACTCTTCCAGATTATAAATAATGTAATAAGACAAGGAATTCTAATTGAATAACTTGAAACCAAGGACTTTTTTCTCTCGACAAATGGCATACCTACCTAGGTAGGTACCTAATAAAAATAAAAGTTGAATCATGGCTAAATTTGTTATTAGGCAATTTATTAGAAATGGCAGGCCATAAATTAGGTAATGCCTCACAAAAAATTAATAATACACAAAAGGTTCATTCCCTGCGTTTTGATAAAAATAAAAAGAAAAAAAAGCAATCAAAACACCGAGCACATATCAGATAGGTACCTACTATTCTATTCTACGACAATATCGTTAAATTCACCAAAACACCGGCAACAGGATCTGCATTAATTTACAGTTTACAGGTAGAAAAGATTAGGAAATAGAATGGTTATGAGTAATAATGCTCTACGCCTGATGCACAGAGAAAAATTACCGAGAAATACCTGCCGTGTTGCTCGTTGAACAACAAACAACCGTTAGGTATCGATTATTAACATTTGCAACGATCAAATCTACTTCCTACACACCAAAATCACTTACCTTTGCCCGTGGGAGACACCAAAAACTTATATTTTCAACGCAGCCACGTAAATTATACCAAAATTCGCACTGTTATGGCTGCTGGCTGCTTCGCGATATCCACCTCGACTGACAGCAAAATGACAACAAAATCACACGTTCTGACAGAAAATTATAAACTGAGTTGTGTGGTGCCCTCTCGTTGAAAGTAGTCGTACCAATCTCCGCTCAGTGTCCGTATGGTAGGGTTCTGACATCGACCAAAGGACACCAAAGTTAGGTAGGGGGCTAGGTGTGTCGACGCCAACTTCATTCTTATGAGATATTATATTTGGATCTGCAGGGTTGCCAGGTTTAACATTTTATAACGATTAATTTTTTTTTTCAAAATTCCCGTTTCAAGTTTTATATGGATTTTTTTAACTCCATTTGATTGTAAAGATTGCACGTCACGTTTTATCAGTTGATTGCAAAAATGCTAGTTAACTGAGGCAATAAATGGGAAAATTATATATTTTTTTATTTTTGTATAATACCACAGAGGCAATATAGGTATGGCAACGATGGACTGACATCCTATAGTCGTGTACAGTTTCTTTCTATTCTACACCTACAAAAATTATGCTTCATTTCGTATCATACTGCATATGGCGGTAGTGTCCAACAACGTGGAGATTTTTTTATTGTTTTTAATTTCTGTGTATAATTGAGTTGTTCAAATTACCAACCAGTAATTTGTCAGTCGTTACTGCGATTTGTGTTTTCTTTTGATTGATTTCTGGGTAGCTTTTCGCTCAATAAGAAGGTAGACTCGGCGAGGAGATATCGTAGGTATGTACAAAAATAATCTGCGTTGCATGACGAGATATCGGATTGAAGAATCCGATCGTAAGCGCTTTTTTCAAGTCGACTGGTGGAAACGAAATGATAGTTTTGCTTTTTTTCAGGTTGCTACGGTAACCTGGTGGCCATCTGCTAGTGTGAATTTTCGTAGAAGCAAACGTGCGGAACATTTATTTTTGTTCGGCTAAGGTTTTCGTCCAACAGGGCGCTATCATTTTATATGACTTTAGTAAGACACAAAGGTGAGTGGCAATTTACTGGGATCAATTTCATTCTCATTCCGTTTCCGACTATAACGTCCAATTTTACATAGGTAATGATGCAAAATTTCACATTTCCTTAGCAGTCGGGCAGGACCGGATTCGGCATATTTCCTTGTTTGTTTATGCAACAGGGTCGGAGTAGAAAAATGTTGTGTTAATCATAAAAATACCTCGAAAAATACATTAACATAGGATAAGTTTATTTCATTTGGTATACATACAGTGTGGATACAAATTGTGGAATATTCCTTACATTTCTTAAAATGTTCCTCATATCAAAAACGACATGTTTTAATAAAAGTGTGTGTTAGGTAGGGGAAATTATTATTATTATGTATTATTATTACTAAACAGGCAATAATTGCCCCTAACACTTTTATTAAAACATGTTTTTGATATGAGGAAAAGTATTTTAAGTTTAAAAAATAATAAGCAATATATTCTACAATTTGTATATCCACACTGTATTTACCTAATTCAGTTAATAACACATCATTATCATATTAAATGCACCACAATTGAATATTGAACATGCATTTTATACATACATGAAAAGATGAAAATATGTTGCAAGGTCTAATAAATATACAGGGACCGGCAGAAAGTTGGACACAAAAATTTTATATTTTTAAACTGTGATTTCGATTAATTTAACTTTCTAGCTGCTAATAGTGCTAATCGAGCAAAATTAAAGTTTAGTAGCAAATTCATGTGTTATCCGATGATAAGTTGCGCTTGCGGTAAGTATTTTGTTTTTTTGTAATACACGGTGGTCGAAAAAAATACAAACAAAATAATTTTTTTTTACTAGGTGGCTGTGACTTTAAATCTGACATCCACCTTTGATTCCAAAAAACTTTTGTAAGTAACTATTTACCGTATTTTAAAAAATAAGGGTACTTTAACTCTTGAGTTATTTTGACATTTTTGAATCTACCTCGTATCCAAAAAGAGATATTTAAATTTTGAAATGTGCGTTTTGAGTTTGAAATGATGCACCAATTTTTATCAAGAATAAAATTTTCTGAGAAATTAATAATAAAAAAGTTTTCCATTTGTGTCCAACTTTCTGCCGGTCACTGTATAATCCTTTCAACTGATGTTTCAAATAATATACTTACCTAAACGAAAGAGAAACAAAAAAATCCTGTATGAGGATACAAAAACTTATCGAAACCCCTGCAATAAAATTAGAGATTGGCAAAATTCGTGGCAAAATTCAAAATTGGAAACCTTTATTTTTGGGAAATTTTTCGAAGATAATAATTTCATGAAATATTCAAAATAAATTTTTGCACTGGTAGGTATTTTTTGTAAGAAATATGGTAATTGTTTCGCGTGGTGTGTCTGCTCCGGTTTTTTTGAAATTTTGGCTACCCCTCTATTTTCGGGGTCTCTGAAGACGAATCTGATATATTATTATTATATTATATATTTTACGTAAAAATGACCCACAAAAAAGTTCGAGCAAAAAATTAATAGGGCCGGGTTGTTAGTTTTTACCCTTTTTAGGGCAGTGGGTATAAATAAACTACCCTAAGGCGTCTTCCAGTGAGTGGATAACACATACCAAATTTCAAATTTTTAAGTAGCGCGGTTATTGGGGTATAAATAAAAAAAAATACTTTTGGGTCACCCTGTAGACCCGAATAACTTGGCAAGGAAAGCCCAAATCGAAAAATTTTATGTGACAGACTCCCCTTAAAACCACCTGCCGAATGAATACCCCTTTAAAGTATTTACTATCCATTCTGACTCACCCTGTATATACTAATTGATTGATATACTAATTTATCTTTGAGCGAAAATGTACAAGATTTGCTAGACTATATAATAAAGAAACAAAACAATTAATAATTATTATACTTATTAACCTCGTTTCCAAATTCCAAAGTCATATGCCTAATATTTATTCATTCATAAAAAAATATATCACAAAAAGCTTAGGGATGACAAAACAATTAGGTAAGTTTGTAGGTTTATTTCGGGATAATAGGTATATTTTTCTTGGTTTCTTCTCAGGGTGCGATGTATAGTGTTTATAATCTTTGGATGAAATCCAGAATTCAAGCACACCTCCCTCTAAAGGCTTATGAATAAAAATAAGGCTATGTTCAACATATCGGTTAAAAAACATTAGTTGTGTTAAGGGGAATTTTCAAGGAAATTGCTACTTTTACTTTTCGTTGGTATTTCACAAAATATCCTTTTGAAATCTATCGACTGGTAAAATTTTCCGCATTGCATGCGAATCACCCTGTGTATCGGCTGATCTCTCGACACTCTCGGCTGGGCCATTTACCCCTAAAATCAATTTTCTTCTCGATTCGCTGGAAAAAGACATTTCTCCTACTAACCTAGCGACGAGAAGAAAGTTGCCGTTCTCCCTCTTGTCCATGCGTTCAATACTGCGTACCGGGGTGGATCGATAACTTGATGTGCAGTGCGCGTGCGCCGCCGCAAAATTGTATTGATTCACCGGTTACAATGCGACGTTGCCGCACGGTATAATTTGTGGGATTATCGGAGAAATGCAGTGACCTTAGAAAATGCAGGTAATGCTGTAACGATTTATTAGAGATGTGCGTTGTTTTCTTTTTGTAGATTACATAAAGGATTTATTGTAATTGGTGGGATTTTATTATTTTTCTTTAGAATCTATGCGCTAACAAAAAAAACACAGTTAAGTATAAAATTTTAAAGTGTTTTTAATAACACGTTTGCGTGCCTTGCCGTTATCATGTTGGATCTAATTTCGTGTAAAGTATTATGTAAATAATAACTGTATCGGATATCATATCAGATTGTATCAGTTTACATTACCTATTCTTTCGTTGATTTACAAAATAGAACGTGCAATGTTCGGTATCCGCCTAAAGATAAAAATTAAATAGATTTTTTTAAATTCAAAAGTTTTATAGATAACACAAATATCGGATTTAGTCAAATTACTTACCTATGAAGATGTTCTCAATAGCATTTTTTACCTGGGGACTCGCTGCCAAGATGGGACCCTTTAAGAGGGGGGGGGGGGTCACCAATACCAATAGCAGTTACCCTTTGATAAGTTAGATGTTTTAGATTTCCTTATTTACTAATTTTTTCATATTAGATTTTTGCGAATTTTTGTTATCTAATTTTTTTTTATAAAATTGGGTATTTTTTAAATTCTTTGTTTAAATAAACCAATCGCAAAGTATACTTTTTCTTTTTATAACACTTTTATAATAGATTAGGATATATCCTATCCACTGCTGGTTTTTTATAAGTGGACAAAGAAAGTTGTATTTTACCATATTTTACCATATTTGTGTTCAATGTAAGGTACCTACATATTTTCTCGATTTTTTAAAAGGTTTTTGCGTTTTTCAATAATAAGTATCAATATTTTTCGATTTATTTAGGCTAGAGGCCCTGCATGTATAAGAGTCTGGTAGTACAATGTCATTTACTGATTTGTGTCATTATTTGCCGATTTCGGGACCTTCGGAATAATTATTTCTATCTGCTGGTAAAATGTTTGTATTATATCCGAGAGAATTCATGTCAAGTTATGGTACACGTTATTTTCAGGTGTGGTTTTAGTTGTCAGGTTTTTTCATCCCGTTTGTAGCTTCTCTGAGATTATAATAGTTCTTGTTTTTATCATAGGCAAAGACAATCCCATAGTCAAGGCTACACATAGACTGTCAGAACCATTGTTGAAATTTCCGCAAGCTACACCAAATATTTTGCATACAATTTTATATAAAAACTAATAACTAAATTAAAATACCTATATCTTAGCTTAGTATCGAGTCCTAAGAATTGTAAGACATTACGATTTGCCTGTTTTAATTCTTTTTCGCTGTTTGAAAATTATTGGTGTAGCAGGATTTTCTGCGGACAGTTCCGACAATGCTTCCGACTATCTACGGCTCCTTTAATCTATGCTCATCTTATGTTATGCAAAATACAGGGGATATGACGTTGTAGAAAAAAAATAATAAAGATCGTAAATTTAACTTGGAAATATAATTAAATGGCGCATTAGTATAATTTTTACTGTCATTGTCAGCTGATGCATTAGTAGCGTACCGACCCACTTAAGTTCAACTTTTTATTACGAATCGTTGCATTTAGTTGACGGAGATCTCCATAGGCCCAGGCAAATAAATCACATGGATTATAAAAGGAACTTCATTGCCCAGGGGCACATTGCATTATGTTTTTTATAGACTGACCTACAGGCGTCCTTTGGCCACTTTCTTGCAGTCTACATTATGGAATATGATGATTGTTATATAATAGTATATATTATTTCCTAACAAGTGCGGAAAGTGCCACTTTTCCGCACGCGATTGCAGTTGGCTGAACGACGCGTAGCGGAGTTCAGCCAAGAAATCGAGTGTGGAAAAGACACTTTCCCCAAGAGTGATTTTATTCCTTTACTCGATATTTGTATATAATTTTCATTTGTATGCAGTGTGAATGTAGGTCGTCACTAATAGTGATAACATTAGCGGGATTTAGAGGAAGAACCTAGTTATATCAGTTTTGTAGGTGCGTGGGTGTAGGATGTAGATATAGATGACTTGGGCATTTATGAGGTCATCGCCTTTTCACATAACAGTATAGATATTAATATTGATTCTTCTGGGACAAAAGAAAATAAGTATTGATAACCAAAGATGAAAGGATTTTGTCTAGTAATTGGAAGTTAGGCCTACTGGCTTCATTTAGGTACCTACCTCCAGTGCGGTAGGCACCATAGAGCACACTTGTGCGAGCTTTCTCGGCAATCCCTTCTCCCGCGTAACCTTTCCCGATTCGCACCCCCCACGCGTCCCCGGGGACCATCTCCCCACGTACCCGGGAAGGCGCGCCGGCAACGCCGCCGCCGGGCGCCGCGACGCCCGCCGCCGGCAGTCCATCCGCAGCGGGCCACCCTGTCGCCGAGTTCGCCGGCCAACATACCGCCGCCCCGGGAAGCGGTGGAGGAGCGCAGGGGACGACCGCCGGCCACCAGCCGCCGCCCCATGCCCACGAGCTGCGGATGCCGCCGTCGCTCGTCAGGTGAAGAGGGAGAACCGGGGTCCAGGTCACAGACATATTATTCGGGGTCCAGGTCACAGACATTATTATTGTTTGTGGTTTGTGGTCCAGGTGGTGCGGGGCTTCGGCGAAGAGAATAACGAGATATCGCGTTAAATTCGCAGACACCGTTGCGGTGTCGCGGTGTGAACATGCCAGCTGGCATTTTTAAAAACTATTTTTCTTACCTAGTTACGACGAATACCTAGGTACTCTTTTCTTTAAGGTTCTCGCACCGCTCGCTACTGGCACGAATAGGTCCTTTTGAAACTACGCAAATAAAACATAAATGAAGAAATATGTTCACTTCACCAGAGATAGTCAAAGGGATAATGGAGTCCATGATGATGTAACCTTCATCAGATGTATGTTGGTTCAATGCAAAAGAGGTATTCACTGAAGATAATGCTGAGAGGCGTGTAATGGAAGAAAACTGAAAGCACCACTAGAATCGCCACTATTGAAGTGGTGTTATGTAAAATATGGGGTAGATTAGATGATAGAAGTTATTGATTCATTAAAGAATTACTAGAAGCCTGGCTAGAAACTGTGTAAAGTAGGTAGTTTTTTTAGTAAATTAGATTACAAGCATATGGTGGTAGTGGCAGGTATAAACCAGAGAATGTTTCATTCGTAAAAGTGTTTGTCTCAATTAATTGGTTTATGTTGTTTGGAAATTATTAACTCCCGGTTTAGTATTAATAGAAAACTTACTCTTCTGCAACCGTTTTTGTGATAAAAAAATACGGAAGTTTTATTTATGACTACTGAATAGTCACCGAGTACTAGATTAGTTTGAGCTGCGTACAGTCAAAAATCATCCCGATTATAACCACAAACATCACCGTGAAACGTGAGGATATTTGAAAATTCATTTTCCCCGCAAATACGTCCGAGCACCATAACCAATGTTAGATTCGTGTTCAGGGACATCGAAAATAGAAGGGTAGCCAAACTTTAAAAAAAAAATCGGGGGAGATATACACCGTCCGGATGTTTTTCCAAAGGAGAACATCGAATATAAAAGTTTGGGGGTTAGGTGTGTTTTTATTACAATATCACCCTATACAGGGTGATTCACGTAAGTGGTTAATTAGAAGTTTACGGGGAAGGAGTGCGAATTTTAATTTGAAATTTTGGTTACTTATATAACAGGTTGTAAACTTTCTTTCTAAAATATTTTCAACTTTCAACCTTGCTTAAATGTTCAAGTAGTGGTTTCAACCGAAGATAGTAATATGGGTGATATTACATATTTCATTGTAAAATAGTAAGAGAGGCGAGTGGTAATGGAAGATAACTGAAAACACTACTACAATCGCGGCTATTTTGGTCTTTTGTTGTTGGTAGTTATTTATTTAATTTTTAATTGGGGTTTTGGCCACCAAACTGATCGAAAGACAACTTTTTCAAGTTGCCTGGAAAATTCATAAATTCTTAACAGTTAATGAACGAAACTTTAAACGTGTAACTGAAAAAATAACTTCAACAAATTTGTTTCCTGAGCTTTCGGAGAATAAATCTTCCTCCTTTCTCAAAGATCGAAAAACTAAAGAATCTGCATTTATTCTAGGAAATACGGACAACTGTGTTGCTGAATCTTCAGTGGAATTCAGTAAAATATTATTGCCACTTATTCAAAGAGAAGTTAGTATAGATAATTAGATAGAACACAGGGTACAATATCAGACAGGTGGCTAGGCTATTGTTTCTGTTTCATGGCATTTTAACCTGAAATTTATTAATCTGTCACTTCACTCACTTTGACGTGGCATATATAAATCCTTTATCTATGGACGTGGCATGATCTTTGAGAAAGGAGGAAGATATATATTCTCCGAAAGCTCAGGAAACAAATTTGTTGAAGATATTTTTTGAGTTACACGTTTAAAGTTTCGTTCATTCACTGTTAAGAATTTATGAATTTTCCAGGCAACTTGAAAAATTTGTCGTTCGATCAGTTTGGTGGCGAAAAACCCAATTAAAAATTAAATGGATCTGTTTGCGCCACAAATAAATTTTAGAAAATAAATAGAAGTTATTTTATTCGTTAAATTATAAATATTATTGAAAATAGATGATTTTCTAGTAAATTAGATTATAATTTTTTAAGACAAGCAAAATTATTATAAATTATCTATTCAGTATTAAATTAATGGGGATTTAGACTTAATTGTCCCTTTTTCTTCAACTCTACATAAATCCTAGGGGGGGTGTATTCTCGAGCTGATGTTTTTGCAGAAGTTATGATTATATTGGTCAGTAAAATTTCAAGTATTTAGAGCATTTAATGCTGTAAATACTTGAAAGAAACAACTGCAAAACTCCCCGAATGCAGATGACCTGATTATGTTTAAGACCTATTTAAAAAATCACTAAATATGTAAGAAAATACATAAAAAGTCTGCCGGTATTTCCTACATTTTAGTAATAGTGTGAAAATATCGCACGATTGTACCTAATCAATGATAATATTCTTGTGTAGAAGTTGTAGGTTCGAGATATATTCCAAATATCAGCAAATAATATTGTAATTATATTATTATAATATTATAATTTATCGAAAATAATACATTATGGAGATAGTAAAATAATATTGGCGTTGTTGAATGAAAATATATTTGATAAATATTAAATTGAAAAAAGAAACAATGAAAAATTTTACCATTAGCCAAAATGCCACAATAAACACTACTATTAGATTGAGGATTGGGGCTTTGTTCAGAAATAGAATAACCCCAAGGATAACAAAAATATAAAAGAAGGTATTGTTATTTTGCTAGAAATTATTACAACAAATAATAACATATTTTGAAGTTCTTCGCACCCCATTGGATTATTTATTATAATTAATATTTTTGTGTAAACATGTGTCTTATATTTCCCGTAAAATCGCTGGTTTGTTTTATATAAATATGTTGCAGTGCCATGCTATTATAACAATATTATAAATATTTTAATTGCCTCATTTAACGATATCTCCAGTTATTTATGTAAATTCCAGAAATATTGTTTTTATTTTTTCCGCCACGGCTCCCGCATTTTATGAAGATACAGTGTTGGATTTCCCGGAAAATATTTTCGATATATTTATGTATAGTGTGACCTGTGACCCACTTAAAACCGGAACACCACCATAAAATTTGTAATTGTCATCCGATTCGGATCTGTTTTTTTAAACGATAGTGCATGAAAAACTGTACTTTAGGACAAAACGGCACAATTTATTAAAAAAAAAACAAGGCTTACTTCGACATATTTTTGTTGAAAAAATTAGAAAAATCTTTTTTTATATAAAAATTCTGACTAGGCGATTTAACTATTTACCCATTCCCTTAAATCAAGTTGCATGTGGATTAAAAACTATTAAAATTGTAACTTATTAAAACTTTTTCCAATGTCTTGGTATCTACAAGTTCTGTTTTAGAGTGAAATTTACTTGACAACAAAGTTACATGCTGTGCTTTGCCCTTTACGCCCTGCTTTTATCACAAATCATTTGCCATTTTAATGGCACGGAAATTTAAACCGCCAAATAGCTGAAAATTGTATGCGGTATGCAGCTAGAATTTTCAAAAAGGTTGGAGTTCAGGTTCATATGCTTGCTAGTCGCAGCTGGGCAATTTTTCATTGGCCAGGAAGGTATTTCTTAGATAATTATCTCCGAATTAATTGATTCAGATTCTGAGGCATATATTGGTCGGTAGAAAGAAAATCTTTGGGGATAATTCAGTACCTACTATAAGGTTTCTAGGTATTTTTGTGTGCAACCTTTAGTATGGATTCACGCAGCATGCGCTAAAGTTAAATGAAGCCTCGGAGAAAATAAGTAGGTATTGTCAGGCGGTAGATTTGGACAATACGAAAAAAATGCAAATTTCCAGTTTTATTTTTTCCACCCAAATCCACTTGGTCACTGAACTATTATGCGAAGGCCCCTGGTATACTTTCCAACAATAGCGCACCTTCGCGGACCTTGCGCGTCAGTAAACTTTAAACGCTTGAAATGTAAAACCTGACAAAATTTCGCCGTACTCTCCGATTTAGCGCTCGTTATCTATGTCGTGGTTCCGCCGCAATTCGTATATTATGACCTTCAGAGGAAATTCCGACATTGAAAAATCGAACCACCGGGCCAGCGCACACGGACATCAGTATTAAATGAGCGGATCTAGAGTTTCCCGTGGCGCCCCAAATGATAGAACCAAAGCCGAATAAATGAGTTGCCAATGGTCCATCGAGATATGAAAAAAATACCGACAAATAGTGGGTAAAACAGAGGTGTAATGAAAATACTCGTGCGGTAAGAAAAAGCTAACGTCTTCACTGGTAAAATATAATATTGATTTCTTGAGAACCAAGCTAGATATAATGTAGAAACACTTTTCTAAAAAAAATTCTTCACTGTGTCTAACAAGAATTAACAATCAAATTTGTTTCTGCCAATACTGACAGAAGAGAGCCAGCAGAATAATATGCGCATTTTTTATATTGCACCCATTTATTTAAATGGTATAAAATACTTTTTATTATTAGTGACTAATTCTTACTGACAAAACGGAATTTCTTGTAAGTTTCAATTTTTGATAAAATATTACTGATTTTTTCATTGAAATGACTAGGTACCTGATTGTGGAGTGCAGTTTCAAAAAATGTATGGTGAGTTATGCAAGTCAATTTTAATTCGAATTTAAAATGTTCAAAATAAATACTCACTATATAGGCATAATATCACCTATATATTATATGGATGTGTTTTACATCAACATGGTGACTTGATTTGATTATGAACTCGACATTTGAAGAGCCAATAAAATCAAATGTCCCTATCAGAAGCATTATAACTAGACCCCATGTTTGGATGTTTGCTATGATTTGTTTACAATAATTTTGAAATTACAAGTTGTATTATTAGAAAAGAACGGAATTTCTATTTACAATTTTGCAATTTTCATTGTTTTTGTGTCCTCTAAAGAGCTGCACTAAACATTTTTAAATTATTGATGTCGAAGATCAAAGATAATTTCTTTAATTTTAAATGATTTTAGATAGAAGATACATTTTGGCATTGATTTAAATCAAAGATACTGTGTATGTTCAATAAACAGTTTATCCTAAAATAGTGCAATAAATAATTTATGAACTTATAATGATTTAAATCGTCTATAAGTTCCATAAAAAAGATTTAAATATCTCAAAATGATTTAAAAGCATTATATTATTATTATGAAAACAAATAATTCAGGTATAATGATTTAAATCATTCCAAACGATTTAAATGACACAAAAACAGAAGATTAAGTCGTTTAAAGATTTAAGTTTCTCAAATCGATTTAAGATCGTTCTGGAGGATTTAAAATTCTTGTAAATCTTTTGAAAAGATTTATATTTATCTTCCAAATCAACCAAGAAAAGTATTTAAATCATAAATAAAAAATCACCACTTAAGAAAAATATTTAAAATACCTAATATGATTTAAGTCTAAGAATCGATTTAAATAACAAAATTATTTGAACACTTCGTATCCCTCATCGATATCATAGAAAAGAAATGATCTTTTAGTGGCTTTCCCAAAATTGGCTTCATTCTTTTATGAAAATTCCAGACCTTTTATCATTGCGTGACCCCTAAGGGTGAATTAAGGCATCTTAAAACGCCTGTGTAAATAAGAAGTAATAAGTGATGTTTAGTGGCATATCAGGTAAAGGATGTCAATTAAAAAAAATGCACTCCAGCCGGGACTCGAACCCGGGACTCCTATTGTGGCCGTAGGCACTTTAACCAACTAAGCTACCGGAGATACGGGTTCCATCGGCTAGGTGTTATTTATTACAATTGATATATTATAGTTAGTAGCGGTGAGATGTAGGAGACTTCGGCGTCTTCTACAACTACTAGAAGGGGTTAGAGGGTGTAGGATAACCATTCATGATTGTTGATTATGTGAACTTCCTATTTTATTATTTATAATTATTACAGGTGCTAAAAATCTTTCTGTGTTTCATATTCTGGCCTTGACATTGTAGGTTAGAATTTCCACGTTCGATACTTACATTAAGTCGCTATTTGTCGAATTTTGTGGGTTGATGAACAAATAGGAAGTTCACATAATCAATAATCATGAATGGTTATCCTACACCCTCTAACCCCTTCTAGTAGCTGTAGAAGACGCCGAAGTCTCCTACATCTCACCACTACTAACTATATATCAATTGGAATAAATAACACCTAGCCGATGGAACCCGTATCTCCGGTAGCTTAGTTGGCTAAAGTGCCTACGGCCACAGTAGGAGTCCCAGGTTCGAGTCCCGGCTTGAGTGCATTTTTTTCAATTGATATCCTTTACCTGATATGCCACTAAACATCACTTATTATTTATAATTATTACAGGTACTAAAAATCTTTCTATAAATAAGAAGGTTCATTTCTATAATGAAAACGACTTAATTCATGCAGTACCTTGGAATCGAATAGTTTTTTGCCACGGGCGAAAATGCCTTTTGGGCATTATTTTGTGGCTCGATTCCAAATGATTCAAACTAATTATACGCCAGAAAAAAATTGTTGGTCCTCAAGAGTCAGTATCTTGCACAACATTGATAGCATATACTGCTTCAAGTGTGCCATGGAATATTACACAAAAAATATGCTGTGATGTGTTGGATTCGAGTTAATTTATCTTGCATAAACTCTCTTTTACACTTTTGAAATGTCATCAAAAATCTATTTTGCCGTTGTTGATTTTGTACGTTTTCCTATTGCAGAGACATTATCAACCAAAAGCATAGTTGGGAGTTTAGGGCCCGTGCCAGCGAGGTGTATGACTTCGCAGCGTCGAAAGCCCACCTCTTATAGGTACATTTCGAACAAAGCCGACCTCACGTGACCCGTTTATAACCCGAGCCGGTTTGCAGGACAACAAAATTCTCCTCCAATAGGCACCGGAAACTGCAGCCCTTCAGAGAAACGTGACTTATTCCAGACCTGTCGCATCCAACATTCACACAACCACCACCACCACCACAACCACCATCATCGGGCTTACCGGGTGAGCGACAACAACGTCGCGGCCACACCATCCCTCCACCCGTAACATTTTTCTTCCTTTAAAACAATCGGTAAGTGGTATATTTGTCGGTGTAGTTATGTTATGTATATGGAGGGTAGAGGTAAGGAGGACCATCTCTGTGTTGTAAAATTGTCCCTCAAAACCATTAAATTAAGATGGCGCTTCTGTTGCCTCCGGGTACCAAATCTACACTCTGAACTTTGCTACTTTCCACTCTGCTAGAGATGTGTCAATCGTGAATCACTGTGATTAGATCACTTTAAAGTATTGATTGACCGAATCTCAACATATCAAAACGATCCAATCATGAAGCAGTCGGTTATTACCGACACTCCACGGTCCACACATTGAACGGCCGACGATCGAACGAACTAAGACCGAATGAAATGATTCAATATTTTTTGAAATCGGTCACCGATCGATTTGGTCATAGTAAAACGAACGAATTACCCATCTCTACTACAACCGCTAAGTTCGGGTCATACCCGGGGAGAACACGAGCGCCATCCTCATTTAATGCTTTTAAACGACAGCTTTGAGCCGAACACCCATATAAGATGGTGCTCCTTACCTCTACCCTACATAGTTATGTAGTTGTAGACTATGGCTCATATCGTAGACAAGGTACTTCTAAGTCATCTGCAACTTTGGATGATTTTTATGTACTGGAAGAAATTTCCGGTAATAATTCGATCGCTAAGGAGATTGTAAGTAAAAATGTTACACATATACAGGGTGTAACTGAACTGGTGGTCAAAAGTGAAACCACATATTCTTGGAGTCAAAATAAGGGCACTTCTTCATATATTTTTTTCTCCTACGGGCCATAGGTTTTTTCTATACAGAGCGTTGAAGTTTGGAGAAAAATACACATATTTCTTAGTATCTCTAGAAGTATACGAGACATTTTCTTCAAACTTGGAGTGTCACAGGAGCAGATGAGCCGTTAAACTTAAGGTTGACACGAAGCTTCTGAGGCTCCCAGTTGCGGAGATACAGGGTGTTATTAAAATTAATTAGTTCAGAAAAATATGAATACCCTGTATAATCGCATTTTTTTAATTTGTTTTGAGTGGTGAATAGAATGGTTAACAAAAAGTATCTCTTAGCATTTTTTCATATTCGCAGCCGTTTCTTAATTATTTTTAAAGAACGGCAATGCTGCAATGAACAATAGTCAATTTAAGAAGAAATCTAACAATCTGTGGGTGTCAATTAAACTTTATTTAACAAAATACAAAAGCAAAAACGATAATAGAAGTAACTTGATGCTATTAGAAAATTAAATTATTAAATGTTCGAAATGACCTTTCAATACATGCAACTATGCGTTTCCGCATGTTTATTATTGCCATTGACAAGTTCATAGCAAAAGTGCGTATCAGTCAATTCTTCAAATGAAAATATCATTTTTCAAAATATTGATTCTAAAGTGCAAAGTTGGCAGCCAAATGATTCAAATAATGCCAAGTTTAATTGACATCCACAAATTCTTAGATTTATTCTTAAAATTACTTGTTTATTGCAGCATTGCCGTTCTTTGAAAATAATTAAGAAATGGCTGAGAATATGAAAAAATACTAAGAGATACTTTTTGTTGACCATTGAATTTACCACTCAAAACAAATTTAAAAAATGCGATTATACAGGGTATTCATATTTTTCTGAACTAATTAATTTTAATAACGCCCTGTATCTCCGCAACTGGGGGAATAAGAAACTTCATATTAACCATAAATTTTACAGCTCATCCGCTCATGTGACACGCCAAGTTTGAAGAAAATATCTCGTATACTTCTAGAGATACTAAGAAATATGTGTATTTTTCTCTGAATTTCTACGCTCCGCATAAAAAAAACTATAGCCCGTAGAGGAAAAAAATATATGAAGAAGTGCCCTTATTTTGACTCCAAGAATATGTAGTTTCATTTTTGACCATCAGTTCAGTTACACCCTGTATTTTATAGCCAATCAAGTATTTTTATTTTAAAACTTTGCCATAGCAACGAGAAAAATTTATTTAGGTAAAATTGTACCGGAACTCCTTCTGATATTTTTGAGAAGGGCTTCAGTGCATATGAAATTATGACAGTATGTTTGGAAAATGTTGTTAAATAAAATATTTGTAAAACGATAGATTGAGAATACAGGGTATCCGAAATTTATGGCGAGCAAATTTGGGCTTTACGCTGGACCGGTCCAGTCTCTGCATATGGCGGCATGCCGTTTCCGGTTTACAAAAGTACTTACCGATGGAATGTTATCCCCCAAACATTTTGTTCTGGTAGTCACGGAATAGCCGCAGGCTGCACAGCTAACCATAATAGATCTCCAAAAAGTACTTATCGAAGAACTACACAAATATCTAATAGCACAAACCACCGTGACAACTGTCAAATATAAAAATATTTTGTCAAAATTCAGTCTCTATACAGGGCGATTTCCATCTCACGTATTTTATAATGCCCATAGAGCTTTGGCTCCTTCCTGGGGTTCTTTATTCATTGGTAGTTACAGTACCTTTTCTTTGGTGCTTTTAAATTTACTGGACTATTTAGTGTTTGAGATATTGACAAGAAACAACAACAAAGGTGGCCACTTTGTAATGAATACATTCTTAGTGTCCTTTGTAAGGCTTCAAGCATTGACTGACGTATTAATAAAGACTGCTCACGGATGTCACGCCTGACACTTTTTTGGCTCACCATGCGCTTTCCAGAGACAAAATACAATGCAAAATATATTGTTAGCTATCAGCGCCATCCGTTTTCCAGGCAATGAAGCTATAATAGCCGTGAGAAGTCTTATAAATACGTCAGTCAACGCTTCTAGACTGGGGTTATTCAACGGTGTTATAATATAGGCGCCATATTTGATTTCGACATTATTGAAAACATTTTTTCTCTTTTCAACTATGTACGCTATTTTCTCTTTTTAATTGTTTTTCTGAGGAAGCTATGGATTTTTGACATTTGTGCTCGCTTGGTTGTTCTTGATTAATATGGCCTGAATATTACCTCACTATTTTGTCTGAGCGATATGAGTCACCGCTTGCGGCACCGAACTACAGCGCCTCAACTCTAACCTCAAAACGGCGGCTTCCCGCAGCTTAAAACACCACCAAGATGAGCGTGAACGTGAACCGAAACGTCAGCGATGTGTTCTACCGCTACAAGATGCCGCGGCTCATGGCCAAAGTCGAGGGCAAGGGCAACGGCATCAAGACCGTCATCGTCAACATGGTGGAGGTCGCCAAGGCGCTCGGCCGCCCACCCACCTACCCCACCAAGTACTTCGGGTGCGAGCTGGGCGCCCAGACCCAATTCGACTTCAAGAACGAGCGTTTCATCGTCAACGGCTCCCACGACGCCGCCAAACTCCAGGACATCTTGGACGGCTTCATCAAAAAGTAATGAGCCGGCGCCGTCTATCGATCGATGCACGAACTATTCCTTTGCAGATTCGTCTTGTGTCCGGAATGCGAGAATCCCGAGACGGAGCTGCTGGTCTCCACCAAGAAGAACACGGTGACGCAGGGGTGCAAGGCGTGCGGCTACCACGGCCTACTGATCTCCAACCATAAGTTGATGACGTTCATCCTGAAGAACCCGCCGAATCTCAACCCGGCGGTGCAGGGCTCCTCGCTCACCGAGGGCAAGAGATCGAAGCGCAGCAAGAAGACAAACGGCGAGACCAACGGGGACGGGCAGGACGACACGGGCACCGACACGCCGGCCGATGTTTCGCTCGCCGACAGATCGGTGGATAATGTAAGTGACCGTCGAAAATCGACGGTTTTTGAAATTTAAAGTTTAACTTTCTGACATTGTTTTAAATTACTGGTCGTTGCTCTGTTGTGGTAATTCACATAGGAAAAGTGAAGCCTTGTTTTCTGTGTATCTCCAAGGAGACCACGTAAGTGGGCTGGTACAAGGTTATGTTATATGTCAGTGTCCAGCTGCCATCATGTTTTATGTGACATGCCAGTGCCATAGATTCCAAAGGAGGCAAAATATTTCCCATCATAGTTCACAATTTTTAAGTTTTCCAACTTCCAGATAGTCAATTAAAGGTAATGTGGCCGCCCAATAATTGCAACCAGCTTTTTCATGTCTCACCTTTAGTAATCCTACAATTCCCATTACGTGGGCATTAGTATAAGTAAGTAGTTCAAAACAAAAATGGTATTTCCTAAATTTTAAATTATTAAGCAGGTAGCTTTAGTCAGGTCTTTTTTTAAACAGTTTTTATCTACAAGTATAAGTTTATTTTACGTTTGTGAGGTACCTTGGAAGATAAATAAAATTACAAAAATGAGCACCCAGAAAAACTACATGATTAGAACTAAGTACAAGACCTAATCTTATTAGTCCATCCCGAAATCTGTGAAAGTTCTTTGGGTAGATACACTCAACAAGGGAAGAAAGTTCAAGTACACATATTATTACAAATGGATTCAGGAACCTGGTAACAAGGTGCAATAGCGACAAATTCTCAAATAAGCAAAATCGGCACTGACTTACCATACTTATATTACTTAAATTCCTGGAAATAATTGCAGGAAACCAAATTCAAATATAAAATAAATTTGATTCGTTTGGCACTTGCCATATTCTGTGTTTGTTGACAGAACATTGTCAAGCCTAATTTTTAGAAATCATTATTAATTTTTACTAACAATCAAAGTACCTGTTATATTCATAGATTCTCCTATAAAATGACATACTTGACATCATTGAGACCATTAGAATTGGGAAGGAAACGGCCTCACTTTGGAAAGTATAATGCTGGGTCCCCTTACTTTAAAGTTACTTTAAAGGGTCCCTGGGTAATTCAGTAGGTTATTAGAAATTTCTGTCTGTGCCATTTTAGAAGTAGATTGTCCATATCAGTAATTTTCTATGGTGATAATTAGGAAACATAATTTTTGCTTTAAACTATTACAACTATGAGGTCAAGTATTTTTACGTCCAGTTCATATGAATTTTTACTTCTAGAGATGGACAAGAACATGTGAAAGCTTTCCAAATATGTATACCAGATATTTTTTACTTTGCAGAAGCGTTATTAAAAAAGAGTAAATATATGATAAATGGAAATTAGGTTATGTTCAACATAAGTATAGGCCGCAGAAATCATATATACCGGGTGAGTCACATCTAAAGGCAGAGCCGAAAACACAAGGTAGAATTCGCTAAAATAAGCACATATGCTTAATAAACATTAGCTCAAAAACGCTTGGTTCTCCATATACAGCGTGTTGAAACTTTTCCAACAATAATATATTTTTTAAATTTCTTTCGGCCCGTTTAGGAATTCCGACCAAATTTGGTACATATTATGGGTTGTATAATAATTTGGCCCTGTTCAGATGACCGGCGTAGATACAAACAATTTTAAATGCCAGCATAATCGCCTTGGCAGTAGTTTAAAAAATCCGAAATTAAGAAGAAACTGTACCAGATATAAAAAAATACCAAGAGGCGCTTTTTGTTCCAAATTGAATGGGCTATCCAAAAAAAGCAACATTTTTGGTTTTGCACAGGACCGTACTATTTTTTTTTACAATTATTTACAGTAACTATTTTTATCTACGCCGCTGGTTATCTGACCGGGGTCAAATTATTGCACAAAATGGCAACCTTCCAATGCATAATGTGTACCAAATTTGGTTGGAATTCCTAAATGGGCTTGAAAAAAATTAAAAAAATATATTATTTTTAGAAAAATTTCAACACTCTGTATATGTATATGGAGAACAAAACATGTTTATTAAGCATATGTGCTTATTTTAGAGAGTTCTACATTGTGTTTTCGGCTCTGCCTTTAGATGTGACTCACCTTGTATAGGTAGAGTGCTGAACAAGTCCCTTTTTATGGAAAATTGTGGATTTGCGCATGGGCCTATGGAACATGCGTATTAGACCTTCAGACCGCACAATTCAAAACAGTGGTTGTTTTTCTGAATTACTATCTCCCTACAAACTTGTATATTGATAATAAATTCAGCTCACCTCAACGTTTAGACTGGTCAAGACTTCGATAACTACAACTAGGTTTCTTTATACTTGTAAAACTAGTTTCGTCCAAACTACTAGAATTTGCTTCACTGATGCTAGAACTTCACTTGTTTTCATCTACCTTTATAACTTTAACACTAAAACAAATAAGCTACTAATAGTTTCTTACATGATAATCATGTTAATATACTTAATTAAATAATGGTTTAGGTGGTTTTAATAGAAGAGTTAATACCGCATTTTCAATTAGCTGTGTTTTGACTCGTTTCATTTTTAAACACTCTGGTGTAAAATGAGCAGAACATATTCGAGGTTTAATTAGATAAAACACTCAAACAACTATAACGCGAAGAAACTATTAATAATGAGCTGAAAATCTAAAAAATTATGCCATAAAGCGTCTATGATGCAAACAACAATAGGTTATACTTAGTTTGTCGCTGTCAAAGAGTGTCAAGTTTCACAAAACACTACCTCAAATTGCAAATGCGCATTTTTTACTATTTTATGATTTTAAATTCGTCAAAGATTTTCCGCGCATCCTATGTATAAAAAACATCATCCAACACTCTACCTATATATATGATCTCTATGGTATAGGACCAAGCAAAAAACGTGTGTGACAGTTCCTCCCCTTAATCTGATTTATTAAGTCAGGAAAAGTATTTTTTTAAGTGAATCAAGGCAATCCTACATTAGCATCGGACTGTCGAGTAGCTATTGAAATAAAAATCCCGTTTCGTCGTCCTTTAAGGAGGAAGACGACGACGCCACCGAATGGGCGGTGGACGTGTCCGAGGAGGCGGTCCGCGCCCGCATGCAGGACCTCACCGACGGCGCCAAGAACATGACCATCAACGACGACCTCGAGAAGCCGGAGAAGGAGCGCATGGACCTCATCTACAACTTTGTCAAGCGCAAGAAGGACTCCGGCCTGCTGGAGAACGTCGCCGATCACAAGGAGGTGGTCGGCGAGGCCGAACGCCTCGAGCTGAAGCAGAAGGCGCCGCTGGTGCTCGCCGAGCTGCTCTTCGACCGCAACATCCTGGCGCAGGCCAAGAAGTACCGCAAGCTGTTGCTGCGCTTCACGCACGACGACAAGAAGGCGCAGCGCTACCTCATCGGCGGCATCGAGCAGGTCATCGCCATGCATAAGGACACGCTCATGGCCAAGGTTCCCGGGCTGTTCAAGCTGTTCTACGATCTCGACATTCTGGGCGAGAATTCATTGCTCGACTGGGCGGAAAAGGTGAGGTTTTTTTTTTTCGAGTTTTTAGCGTCACAATGTCCTACTATTCATGATCAGTTTGCATATAATATGCCAGAATGGGAATTGGGAAATCTATGTTCTAACATTTCTATGAGTATGAGAATTATGACACGAACTGTAGGGGAGTGTCATAGCAAGGGGTAATGTAACAAGTGGTGTGCATATTATCGATTATTTCCCTCATAGTGCTTGCATCCAATAAGGTAGCTCCTTCCATAAAAATCCAACCAATCATATGCCTCTGCTAGCGATAATTGCACTTGTGCAAAAGCAAAGCGGTAATACCACTTTGTTGCTTAGCAACCGCGAATCTGTTCGATACAAACACGTACTTAAAATTGGTGTGTTCTGAATTATGCAGCTTATAAATTATGTTGCGATATTATTAAGCATTGTATCAATGCATTTATATAACTTTTACATTGCTAAATTCTTGTTATTAGACCTCCGTCTCCGTTTAAATTTATGACATATTCAGAAAATAAACCAACGTAGGTATAATCGCATTTGCCTTGGATATCCAAGCGTCATATTTGTTTACTCGAACGCTACCGTCGAAGCTGTCAATAAACTCTTTCAAAATGCGTCGTTTTGGATGTAAACATAGAAAAAATCAATACAGAAATTATTAAATCGTATTCGTGAAATAATCTAGACAAATACCACTCGTACCGGAAATTTTTCTAAATAATTTTATTCTCAAGCGCTATTTTGCCTATTAGCAAAACCACTCGTACAAATTGGGCTTTTATTTTCAGAGATAAAATCCCGAGAGCGAAGCTCGAAAATAAAAGACCAATAATTTATACTCGTGATCTTTCTAGGCAAAATAGCGCTTTCGAAAAAATTATCGATACAATTTCCGGCACTTGTGATATTACATACGATAATACCTGGAGTGGAATTTTCTTAGCATTGGGATTATAAAATAAGTGAAAAGTATTATCATTATCTAATTATTAGGCATACCACGAATTGTATTTTGGAAGAGAATTTAATAACTGCAAATAATTTAATTATTTAGTGTTTAGGCGTAATTTGACAAAATTATTAATATTTTGCTTTTTCGCAAATGTGATTGAAAAAATAAAAAAGAGTTGTCACAACTGGGATTTGAACCTGGGACCTCTCACACCCAATGCGAGAATCGTGCCACTAAACCATTGTTCTTCCATATAAAATTTACTTAAGAGGGGGTTGCCGACAGCGAATGTGACGTTAGATTTCGTATTTTTTCAAGTTGTATAGCATAAAATCTAATAACATTTTACCTGGCAAAAATTTAGTACGAACATCTCTGCCTTCATTTTAATCATAAGATCTTAAAAGCATATGCACTGGAATTATTATTTTCCCCAAGGTTTTCATAACCTATAAAACAAAACTCTGCTTGTAAGATCTTATGATTAAAATGAAGACAGAGATGTTTGTACTAAATTTTTGCCAGGTAAAATGTTATTAGATTTTATGTTATACAACTTAAAAAAATACGAAATCTAACGTCACTTTCGCTGTCGGCAACCCCCCCTTAACTAGTCACATTTAAATTTAATTGCCATGCTTAAAAGTTGAAGTCTATTTGATAGCTGTCATTTAGGATGGGCCTTAACGATCAATGTGTTGACTGAAATTGTATCATCTTCTAGTCCTCTATTAAATTTGTCATTGTGAAGTTATCGGGTTACCGATCAATTTTAGCTACCACAATATTGGTTTAGTGTAACTAGAGCGTAACTAAAAGAGCGATAAAACCACTGCCTAGTGGTTAATATTTCACAAATTATGTCATTTCATTGGTTCATATTGGCAGGCGTTGAATGCCCATAGTAATACGAGTGTCTTAATTGCCGCTAAATGAGAGTTGCATACACTATTTTTTGTATGACCATTCATAATAATGAAAACGAGTACCTTAGCTTTCAAAATTTATTAAACTTGTAATGAAATATTGCAAAATGGAACAATGGGTCCATAAACTTGTGTATTTCAATTTTCCAGGTGACTCACAAAATAAACTATTGAGGCGTTTTCTGACAACCTGCTTATTTTTGTTTCCAATCCATAAGATGAAAAAAATCCGCGTTAAATTCTCAATTTCACACTCACTGTCACATTTTCACAGATTTTCGTTGCAAAAAGCAAACATTGTAGGACAGTAAACAGTAATGATGAACTGTTAAAATTATAATTTTAAATCGGTCATTGTCATGACAATCTATGCATTTCTATTGGTTATGTTATTTTATAAGTTATAAACTTTTATCATAAAAAAATCTGAATAATGAAACCTCATTTGCTGCTTGCAATATGTCAGAACTGCTTGCAGTAGTTAGTGCAGTAGGGTTATTTTGTCAAGTGATCGCTGGTTACAAAAGTGTAGAAAGAGGAGTCCACTGAAAACTTGGCCTTGAAAAAAAAAAGACAAAAGTTCCGCCTTAGGGCTATCCTTGTTTATCAGTGCCGCCAAAGTAATATTTATGTTGGCATTGAATAATTCACTATTTAGTGTCACTATTTCCTATTTTGTGGTTCGATGTTCTAAAGACGATTGTTACCACAAAACATCATACATATTTAGTTGTGAATATAGCTGCACCAATGACGTCAAAACCTATAGACGTGGTGCCCCATTGTTAAAATGCCCTTTATTTTGACTCCAAGATTAAATATATCCATACTACTCTAAAAACATGCTACAAACAAAGACAGAAAGTCCAACCATCAACCAACTATACACCCGGTGATTCCCGGTTATAGTTCCTCCAGAATCACACTTAGATATCGCATGTTTTTTGTTGTTTGGGGGCGCCTGAAGACTCGGGGGATGGTCTAACGATGCCAGCCTCCGAACCCAGAGTCGAAATAAGTTCGCTACGGCTCGACAAAAAGGGTCAATTTCTGACAATCTCGCGGCATTTTCGGAATAATTTAATGGAGTGCTTAGATTGTGATTAGTTCTGGCCGTCAAGCATTTATCAAAACAAACCTGTCTATACCTAGGTTCTGACGTCATTGAGCCGCACACATTTTTATAAAATTATCACAGTAAATTGTTGACAGGGACAAACTAGTATTGGTATTGCCATCATTTGCGAGTTCTATGAAATTAGAAATTAGTAACCATAAATAGATAGTTATTCTATGCAAACACTGATAAAGAAGGATAGCGCTATGGCGGAGATTTCCTCTCCCTTTTTTTCAAGACCAAATTTTCAGTGGACTCTTGTATTAGTTTTGTCGTCCACCGGTATGGTGCAACTTTTATTACAGTAATTTAAAATAATTTCAAACTTGTTTGTTATTATTGTTACAGACATATTTGTATGTCGGTACTCCCCTACGGCTCGTATCATAATACACGTACTCTCGCCTTAATAGCTAGGATTAAATGCTCGTTGCGTAACATACTATTAAATTGTTAATGTTCTATCCTAATTTTTTTTTGTCGCAGGTATCCAAGAAGTACGTTTCAAAAGATCTAAGCCAGGAGATACACGACAGGGCGGCTCCGTTTATAAAGTGGCTGAGAGAGGCCGACGAAGAATCGGAAAGCGAGGAGAGCGACGACGATGTCGAGATCGAGTATAACGACAGGGCTCAGGTCACCATCAAGCCGGCCGTCAAGCCCGCCCCCGTCAAGAAGGACGAAGACGGAGAGGACGACGTGGACATCGACGCAATCTAAGCGCCGAGTTCTATCGATCGCCGCCGAGGAGAATCGACTGCCGTCGATTTTGCCACGCGGATTATTTAGCCCATGCCCGTTTCTTATTAGCTTGTATCTTCCGCCGGATTAACAATTTCCATGGTTACATTAGGATCGAACTCTCCCTTTAAGGTGGAACATCTCCGGGAACGGTTCCTTTGCGTTTTGGTTGTATTTTCGTTTTAAGCCATTCTGTTTTATTTACTATTTGTCGGTATTAAAGAAAGAGTTTAGCTGAAAATATTACCTAGCGTTTTCCTACTTAGAGTGTTGCAAAAAAGTAGGTCAATACATTTGACCTACTTTCTTGTAACAGGTTATATATTTATAGTGTTTGTTTGTTGCATAAGTTTATAGGGCAAATAGATATTGATATTTACAAGTATCTTTTATCTTAAAGGGTTTATTGAGATGCAGGATATAAATGAATAGTTTTTAATATTTTTCTCCCGCCAGGGGGTCAATTGTTCATTTGTATGTCGACACTCGCGTACGCCTATAAATGAGCTATAGATTCTGTGGAATTTGCGGTTTATTTTTGTTTTAATGTGAGCAAATAAAATTTAAAAATATTAGGGCTAGTTTTATTCTAATGTTGTGCGACTTGCCGCACTTCGAACTCGTCCCCGGTTCCTGAGCTACTGAAAACCGGGATAAACCATAAGAACCGTGTGTCTCCAAACACTTCCTCCAAGTTCTTCTTCCAGCCCAAATCAAAGTTTATGGTGTCATCGTAAAAATATGGTGGATATGAATTCTCTATCGTCGTTTCGTTTCTTAAAATCAACGTTAAATGATATGTGTAGAAAAACACTGAGAGTATTCCGACAAATATGCCAACTGAAAACCTAAAGAGAAAAGATTATAGTTATTAAAAAAGCACTTATTCATGTCTATATATATAGCTGTCTCGCCGAATAATGAGGATGTTGACAGTTCGTTTGGCGTTTGCCAAACTCCCTAGATTGCCTGCAATGACAGGAAAAATTAGGGTGTATTGGGTAAGCTGAATTTTCGCAAGCTTACAAAAAGTCAAAATCAAAGATCATTATGATCTTTAACGAAACTGATTTATTTTTTATTGTTTCTGTTTAGATGTCCAGACAAACAACTTTGGGAGAAGTGTCAATACATTTCTGCGCTTTTTGATGTAAAAAAAAATTGTGACAAAAAATGATATATGGCTCCGGCAGCCCTGATTTGTCGGTTTGGGTGGAACTAAATTACCAATGTGTCAATATTCTGTGTTATTTGGCAAGACGAGTATACAAAATATTCTACTAAGGGCATAAAAAAAAGTTAGGGGATGTATTTTTTTTTAGTTCGTTCTATGACACATATAATCAGTAAAGGTGCTACAGAAAAATGAAAACTGGTTAAATTGGACATAAAAAATGCAATAATAACTAAATTCCTCCATGTAATAAAACCTTACCCAATAACCAAATGAATCTTCTGCTTCATAATTTTATGTCCTTCCCATGCACTAAGAAAATCTTCGAAAATACACCCAATAAAATAAATGATATACAACGAAAGATACATGATGAACACCACAAAAGACTTGTAATTGTGAAACCCGATGCAGTTGTTAACCCATGGACAATGGTGATCCATTTTTAGAACGCATATATCGCACTGTGAGCAGTGGTGTGCTCTATCTGGTTTTATTTGTTTACAGTCCATACAATATCTAGAATATCCAAATTTAACAAGTATTACTATAACTACATTATATCCAAACCTTATTCGTTTCTGCGATGTGCAAGTGTACAACACTAGGTTTCGAGTGTTAACAATTTCTTGCAAGTATAAGTCTGCTCGTTCTTCACTTCTATAACTGATAAAATGATCATGTTCACTGTCTGATAATTTAAAATGTTCAGGAACTTCCGCGACACCAGTTAACATTATATCGAAAAAACTCCACACTACAGGAACAAAAAACACATGACACACACAGAGGAATAGGGCTCTCTTCCATGTAACATTTACAATATTAATTGAAAATTCTATTACATATACATAATAAGACCATATTATCACGAGAAGAACGATTAGAGGAAGAAAATAATTCAACCCCATCGAAATGTATGCTGCACGTAACAGTAAAAGTTTGTCTAAATTATTTTTAAAAGGTAAAATCTTCCCCATTTTAAATTTGAAAGAACCTCCATCCATTCCATTATAACGTCAATCCAAAAAACAAACAAAAACAAAAACGCAGCCTTGTCAATTGTCATCTCAGAAAATAATGTTATTTATTTTTCTGAGATTGTCATATACACTTGTACGTCTTTTAATGGCCTTTATCCAACATGGATAAGTTAGCCAGCATCGTCTCTAAAAAAAAAATCCTCGGAAGCACCTTCACCTCAAGAACGTTAAACCAGACTTTAACGTTCTTGCCTTCACCTCATCAAACCCAGTCTCTTCTTCTTCCCACAAAATATATAGGTTAGCTTCTTCCTATGACCCAGATCCTCAAAATATACCAGATCTAACCTACATCAGACTGGACAGGTAAAAAGTCAGGATGAAAAAAAGAGTCACCAGAAATTTACACAAAATTCTGGTTTATTGTTCCAAAATTAACCAAGTAGATTCGGTACTTACTACACCTTTTCCATAAGTAATTCAGAATACGTCAACTATAATTCAGAAAGCATCATTTGAAATTCAGAAAGCATCAATTCAAATTCAGAATAGATCAGATGTAATTCAGAAATATCAGATGTAATTCAGAAAACATCAAATGTAATTCAGATTTGTCAATTGTAATTCAGAAAGCGTCAGATGTAATTCAGAAACGGTCACATGTAATTCAGATTCGTCAATTCAATTTCGGAAAAGATCAAATGTAATTCAGAAAGCATCAGTTGTAATTCAGAAAGTGTCATTTGTAATTCAGAATCCCCACTTGTAATTTATTTCACAAAACACGTCATAGAGGGAGTTCTAAAAAAAATTCAACTTAGTATGTAGATAGATCTTATTATACATGGTGTCTACTTTTAAACCTATATATACAAATCTATAAAATCTTTATATTTTGTACTTTATACGGATCAAAAAACGAGTACCTACAATATATCAAAGCCGCTCCAGGCACTATAAACCAACTGTAAACATAGAAAATATGTATCACCTTAGACAGTGATTTTCTTGAGGAAGGACCAATAAATTTAATTGTTTTGTTGGTTGGCATTTTTTTTAAATAATAAATCACTTTGGTGTTTATTAATTTTTTCAATAATTCCAGAGCACTCTTAACCGGTATAAAGTTTCAAAAAATTCAGCATTTTGAAATTTCCCGGAGAAAAATACTCAGTTTTTTGTATTGAATCTTTGCACACCATAACTTTGAGTGGCCTATTGACCATTCAACTATTTTGAGGGTCTTCCGTGGCACACTTGACTCGCCAGATGCCATTGAAATTCATATTTTGCTCCATTATTTTGGCATCCTGCAGAATTAAACTCCCTTTATATATTTTGTTCAAATTTGGTATACGGGGGTTTTGGGGTGTCTTGATTTTAAATAAAAAAATCGATAAATGGTAGAAAGGTCAAAAGAAGAGGTTTTTGAAGGCCTTTCAAACAAAAAAAGTCCAGGAGGTTATCTCCAAAAATAAAATGTTATGGATTTGTATAGGTATAATAAGATCTATCAACTAATTTGAAATTTTTTAGAACTCCCTCTATGAAGTGTGTTGTAAAATAAATTAAAAGTGGGAGTTCTGAATTACAAATGACACTTTCTGAATTACAATTGATGCTTTCTGAATTACATTTGATTTTTTCCGAAATTGAATATTGACGAATCTGAATTACATGTGATCGTTTCTGAATTACATCTGACACTTTCTGAATTACATCTGACGCTTTCTGAATTACAATTGACAAATCTGAATTACATTTGATCTTTTCTGAATTTCATTTAACGAATCTGAATTACATTTGACGCTTTCTGAATTACAATTGACAAATCTGAATTACATTTGACGTTTTCTGAATTACAACTGATATTTCTGAATTACATCTGACCTATTCTGAAATTCATTTGACTAATCTGAATTTCAATTGATGCTTTCTGAATTACATGTGGAAAAGGTGTAGTCTTACTACTTACCTAAACCTGGTTAAAATTTTTAGTCAAGGACTCACGCTGTATGGGTTTTTTGATCAGGACTTTGACATTTTGTAGAAAGAGAAAGAGTAAGGTGGGTTGCTGATATAAGCATAGGACCTACTTTTGTTTCATAATGATAAAACAACCGTTTGCGTTGAAATTTGCCAAAACTTGCCCCACAACACCTGTTTGACTCCATCATACGAAACAAACGATTGCTTCTCCTTGACAAAGATCATCCACCGAATTCGCTTTGACCTACTGCGCATCCTATTTCCAGACAAACTTAATGGCCGCCATATTGTCATCACTTTGACGTTTGCAGTTTGTTCTCAGCGGTAGTTGTATTTTCAGCAGAGAAATAGTCAGTGTTTTTGGGAAATGTCGTGTGCAGTACCAAGCTGTAAGAATTATAAGTCTAGGAGACCTCCGGGAGTATCATTTCTTCGGTAAGTTTAGTGAAAACAATCGCCGAAATTTTGGGCACCATAGGCGCGCATCTAGTATAATTTTAATGATTGAATATGTGGTTAAAAATTCTTAACTTGGGGACTGATTGGACTTTGAGTCCAAATAAATTTATTTGTTCAAAACATTTTGCTGCTGATGCCTTTACTGTGCATCGTGGCGAACGAGGACGAACACCTCTAAAGCAGTCTGCAGTGCCAAGTCTGTTAACAATAATACACCCATGGATGAAGTTGGTTTAATATGGCCGCCACTTTTATTAGGCAGTTCGCGCAGCTTATAGCGTATTCTCCATACTCCATTTCTCTGAATATAACCCTTCCTCCATCGCCGATATAACCCACAATACATTTTTATTTATTTTTCATTGTACATTCTGTGCAGCTTACAGCTTGTTCTTGTGTTGGTAGCACAAACAATTGAGACGCTGAGAACCATAGCGGACCATCCCACAAAATTCTTGATATCTAAATAAGTACGGTCTTATGTAGTAAAACAGAAAATCTTTCATGCCAAAGCGGACCAAATGAGCCTTAGCTACTCTACTACAGATGGCAGCACCAAAGAGGATGGTCCACATGGATTAGACTAGCAAAAACTTCATGCCATAATGAACTATGCAGCTTAGTCCACTTTGGCATTGGTGGAAATTTATATACGTTGCAGTGCGTTCGGTCTATTGAAACGACTACAGCTGTCAACCATTCAACATAGTATTAGAGTATTACTACAGCGAAAAGAAGGATCTGCTGCACTTGAAAGAATTCATTCCACCCATCTATCACAGCTTTTATGTTCTTCAGAATGATTTACCTACCCATTAGAGACAATGATTTTGAATAATTATTTGTATTTTTTGGGTTGAATAAAACCAAACAATATTTTTGTTTTGTATTATTTGATCAATTGCACATCATAAAAAATAAATAAACTATATCCTAAGAAATAAAATGGACTAGCCCACACTAAATTTAAAAAAAGTGTATATCCTATGGAGTAGGGAGAACGCGCTTGACCTACTGCGCATCCTATTTCCAGGCAATTGTAATGTCCGGCATATTGTCCCCAGTTTGACATTTGCAGTTTGTTCTCAGCGGTAGTTGTTGTATTTTCAGCAGAGAAATGGTCAGTGTTTTTGGAAAATGTCGTGAGCTGTAAGAATTATAAGTCTAGGAGACCTCCGGGAGTATCATTTTTTCGGTAAGTTTAGTAAAAACAATCGCCGAAATTTTGGGCACCATAGGCACGCATCTGTATAATTTTAATGATTGAATATGTGGTTAAAAATTCTTAACTTGGGGACTGATTGGACTTTGAGTCCAAATAAATTTGTTTGTTCAAAACATTTTGTTGCTGATGCCTTTACTGTGCATCGTGGCGAACGAGGACGAAGACCTCTAAAGCAGTCTGCAGTGCCAAGTCTGTTAACAATGATACGCCCATGGATGAAGTTGGTTTAATATGGCCGCCACTTTTATTGGGCAGTTCGCGCATCTTATAACGTATTCCCCCTACTCCATTTCTCTGCTATGAACCAATTATAACTAATCAGAAACCTGTTCAGAACTGCTGCTGGAACCTGGAACAAACCCAATATGTCACGTTGTTTAATTTGTGGTTATGTTTACATTTTTGCAAATCAAAGTAAAGTGTAAAGTCAAAGTAGTTTTTGAATATTTTCAGAAGTGGTGTGTTCAAATGGTTTGCTGAAGACTATCAACAAATCTGGTAAGCATATCCATATTATTTATAATAGGATGACATTCATTAATAATTTTGTTTTCTCGAAAAGAACGCTCTAAAATGTTACGCCTACAAAAACTCGTCAGTATAAAACCAAAAGCACAAAATAGATTTTACGCCCGTGATGTCATGCCTTCTTTTCGTAAAAAAGTGTTTTTGCCAAACCCTCTAAAACAAAGAATTAAAATAAAAGACCCACCTAGATTTCCTTATGCAGAAATTAAGTTTGGTCCGCGAACCAACAAAATGAACATACAAATGCTATCGAAAACCGTCTATGACCAGGTATTCTTAGAAGGGTACAGAGACAATACAAATCCAGAAATTCTAGAACAGTGTTTTAAAGAATTAATAAAACACGGAATGAAACTCAACGAAAACAACTTTCAGGAAGATGTTAACTTGAAAATACCACCTCTTAAAGGAAAACACATCGAAGAACACTTTTTCAACATTGGTGAAGGACAAGTTAAACCTTATCGTGATCTAGTTTTAGAACTCTTAAAAGAAATACCTCTTGTTCCCATTATTTGGGAGTTGCAGGAAGGCTGGACTAGATATGCTCCTGGGCAGGAACCTCAAAAAGTCGATTTCCCCACAGAACAAGCCATCGTTTTTGATGTAGAAGTTTGTATGATGGCTGGAAAAGCTCCGACACTAGCTACCGCAGTCTCAAATAAAGCATGGTATGCCTGGGTTAGCCCTACACTTATTCAAGGAGCTGCCAAACCTATTTCTGTTCACCAATATGTTTTAAATTCATTAATTCCTATCGAAAGTATAAAACGAGAGCATGGCATAAGTTTGAATGAACATCAGCTAAAGCCGAAAGTTGTTATAGGACATAATGTTTCATATGATAGAGCGAGGATAAAGGAGCAGTATTGGTTGAATAGAACGGGCACTAGGTTCGTCGATACGATGAGTTTGCATGTTTGCGTAAGTGGTGTTACAAGTTTTCAGAGAGCTGTGTTAAAATCGGAAAAATTCGAGCAAGAAGATGACGAATGGAGAAATTGTAGTTCGTTAAATAATCTTGTTGATGTTTACAAGTTGTACTGTGATAAAGTTATAAAGAAAGACACTAGGGACATATTTGTTGAAGGAACTATGTCCCAAATAAAAGAAGACTTCCAAAACGTCATGAGTTATTGTTGTCAAGATGTGATGGCTACTTACGAAATACTTCAGAAGTTATTTCCATTATTCTTGGAAAGATTTTCACACCCTGTAACCTTAGCAGGTAAGCCAAGATAACAAAAACTATGGCTTTTTTACTAACACATGCTGCAACTATTTTAGGCATGTTGGAACTGAGCACGGCCTACTTGCCTATAAACGAAAACTGGAATCGCTATATTTTGGAATCTGAAAATGCTTATGAAGACTTAGAAAGTGAAGGAAAAGTTTTACTTGCACGTAGAGCCGATCAAGCATGCCAGTTGTTACATAAAGAGAAGTATAAGGAAGACATTTGGATGTGGGATCAAGACTGGGATGTCAAAAATATCAAATTTAAAAGTAAGAGTTCTGTAAAAAAAGCCAAACAAGAAAACATTATAGTGAAGGAGAATTCAAAGAAAAAGAAGGATGAAGAAGATGAAATCGATCCACTCGAAGAAAAATTCAGATATTTGTGGGCCACAAAGGAGCTGCTGTCTAATGTTAAGACCCTATTGCCTGGCTATCCAAATTGGTTTGCTAAATAAGTAGGTATAATTTTCTGTCGGTGTTATTAAAATGTTTCTTTGACAGGTATAGAAAGTTGTGTTCAAAACCAGACTCTTCTATCGACTGGGTGCCTGGAGCCCACTTAATAAGTACCTCAATGAAAATAACCCCAAAACTTTTATACCTAACTTGGGAAGGCTACCCACTGCACCATTTAAAAGAATTGGGATGGGGTTTTTTAGTGCCATATTCCGATGATTTAGAGTTGGCCAGAAATGTCCCGTTAAAACAATTGCTAGAAAAATGTCCGTTATTGATAATGAAAGGAGACACAGTTAAAGGAGACGAAGCATTTCGGAATATAGACAAAAATGTTGATGATTATTTGGCAAGGAAAGAATATTATTCGAGACTGAAAAAGGACCAAACAGGAGGCTTGTATAAAGGTTTCAAATTGTTTATTTAATGTGTCAGTTATTTTGATAACTACAAGCGATTTGCCCGGTAATTTTCATTTATAATTTGGCGATTGAATTAGTGGGTATAATAATTTTAATTAATTTTTAATAATAATTTTAACAAGGGAGATTCGGCAATAAAATTGTATACCCTAATAATATGACATTTCTGTCATCCAAGATGAGACAAAATCGAAAGGTAGGTGATTTTTGTGTTGCCAACAAGAATGTTTTGTTATTGTCTCTGTGCATCAGTTTGTACATTGTATACAAGTGTAGAACTTTATTCATCAAAACATCATGTTTTTCTTCAGTACATCAATCTTAAATTTTTGGGAGACTTCAACAGGTGATAGAAAATGGTAAAATAAGTCTATTTTGGGGTAGGTAGATATAGCTTTTTCATTCTCCCACTGTTACTCCATTTTGAAATGCGAAAAATAAAAGTGTTTCATTTGAAAAATGATACCATTACATAAATAATATAAAAGTATATAAAAAAGTATAATGTTTGAGAAAAAAACTTGCTTATTAGAAATTCACAATCGACAAACAAATCAGTCAATGAAGAGAAGTGGACCCATTACACACTTCCCTGTGGCACCCCATTATCGATTTCACTGCAATAATGATCTTACAGTTTTACTATTTGTTTACGATTTGATAATTACTCACCAATCCAATTCAATATATTGACCTCAATACCATAGATTTTAAATTTTTTCAGTAGTATATCTGTCAATTGTTTCAAAAGCCCTACTTAAGTCTAAGAAAACTGCAATAATGTACCGGCTCATATCAATGTAATTTTTAAATTTACTCAAAGTGGAAGAGTGGTTAGATCTATAACCGGATTGGTAACTTATATCAAGATTTTGTCATTTTCAAAATGATTAGTTAGAAGTGTATTTATTGGCCGGAACTGGGATGCTACAATAGTGTTTGGCACTTTTCTAATTGGATGAACTGTACCTACTGGTTTTTAATGTTTTTGGTAACTTACCATACTTCATGAAATGCAATATAACATATTATCACAGAAAATATACTACGAATATTTTCTGTGATATTATGACCAGTCCCTATAATGTTTTTTTAGTAGTTTTGCATTTAAAAGTGGGTGAATACTAAATTTATTAGCGAATTTCCTTACTTTAATATGTAGAAAGTGTTATATTTTTATGGATTTAAAGTTTTTTTTTAATATTCCATTATTCCACGAAATAATGTTTGCTAACAAAAATGTTTTATTGTGGAAAACTATTGGTACCTAAATAACCTTAATATCCTTTTAATGTGTTCAAAAACTTTGTTTTTGGTATAAAATTGTTCGTCTTTGCAAGAGCATTCACATAATTCGATAAAACCTTATGTAACCAGGTGGTTACCGATAATTAACGGGTTAAAGGACAATTACATTATATAATTAACCGGTTAAGATCCATCACTACATTTTGTATATAAAACAAAATTTTGTAGAGGGTCTTTTTAGTATTTTTTTTATAACAAAAATCATATTGCAACACTGGCTCAGAAAATGAACTTGGCTTAAAATTAAAGAGTCTTTGCACCAATATTAAGTACATTGTTAAACAACAACTGCTTATTTATTTGCATTATTATGATTTAGTGAGAGAGCAACCAGTAAATAAGTGTCTTAGGTTATTTGCGGGAAAACATACCACGACTACTACTAATCGAAGCCCATGATAAAACAAAAATCGCATTTATAATAATAATGAATTTTGTAGCAAATTTGGATTCTCGGGAGTTCACTAAAGCAGCAGTTTTTAAAGCATTTGTCATGAAAATTACCGAAAAAATGCTTGTATCATGACCCTGAATTTCAATATTTTAAAACAACAAATTTAAGGTTCCGGAATCTGGTGCAACACCACCATTGAAGAATGCTGTTGGTTCTTTAAGCTGCCCCACAAAAACGGGTCGGCTTACAACGTCGGCAACCCCCTGGCCAAAGATTTCTTGAACAAATTCTCGGAAAACGTACTGGCGGGCGACACCGAAGTAGCCGAACAAGTTTTGACGATCGCCCGAAAACTGTCGTACTGGCGTAATAGCAAAGACAGGATATTAGAGCAAATGGTCGTGTGGCTGGACGAGAAAGACCTTCCGAAGCATTTACGGGAGAAGGGGAGATTCGGGACCATCCTCCCACAGGTCGTGGTTTGTGGTACGTTGACGCGACGGGCGGTCGAGCCCACTTGGATGACGGCTTCCAATGCTCACGTAGAAAGAATCGGCAGCGAGTTGAGGGCGATGGTGCAAGCGCCGCCTGGTTACAATATCGTAGGGGCCGACGTGGATTCTCAGGAACTTTGGATTGCTAGCGTTTTAGGTAAACAATGAACAGTGGTGGATTCTAGTTTGATCTAGGAGGCTTGTGTGACACTTTGATAATTGGCAGTTTTAAGGCCGGTCCACACGCAACGATGTATCGTACGATTTGCATGCGCAAGTAAATCGTTACAGATAAATCGTTACAAATTCAGTGCGTCCACATTATAACAACTTATCGTAGTAAAGCTGCAATTTTCGCTTGATACAATAATCATGGAGGAAGTATGTTTGAAGTATTTTGACGTTTTGTTTAAATCTTAAAAAGAAAAGAGAAATCAGGAAACGTTTAAATAGAACTAGATGGTCTAGTCTAGAGCATGGTTATTAAAACGAAGTGTATTTTCTCATTGAATTCTATTATAAAATTATGCGAAATGGTCGACATATTTTTTAACAAATTTAAAATAAATCAGTTATTGTTTTAGTTTTAACTAATTTTATTATTTTTGGACTAAAAATAGGTAGGAGTCAGCTACCGTTGCACCTAAAAACTGTACAAATCTCGGACAAGCGTACACACGTTACGATTTGCATGCGCAAATCTCCCAAATCTATGCTTTTCGGCTCAGACTTTCAACTCCGACGTCCAACTTTGCACAGTTCTAAATTTTGTGCAAATCTGCTGTCCACACGCAACGATTTATCTGTAATGATTTACTTGCGGGTGCAAATCGTACGATACATCGTTGCGTGTGGACCGGCCTTTAAAGGTACTTACCTATATACAGGGTGATTCAGTTCCGGTGCTCAACATGGGGATCTCGGAGACCGTAACAGATACAAATGGAGGCAAAGTTGCACCTTTGGGCACCTAACAATATGCCGTTAAGAAAGTTAAAATATTTTGATGGGTTGCTGAGATATTTAAGAAAAACCGAATTTTTGAAAATTAGATTTTATTTTTTCTGGCGCAATTTGCGATAATATTGAAAAATAAATTATACCTTTCCATTGCTACCTTTTCTGTACTACGTCATGGTATTTTTAGATTTTCGGGGCGACGTTTCATTTTTGAGATAAAGGGTTCATCTTAATTTTTTTAAATACGGACCTGGATTTTTTATTCCATATTTCGAAATGAATCATTGTCCTGAGTATAATGATGTATGACACACACAATTTTTTTTCGGTTTGGTAGCTAAAATGCACATTTACTAAGAAAAAAAATTAATACGGTTCTGGACTATGCATTTCTTTCTTTTATTTTTCAAAGCTATTCCAATTATAACCGGTGATCAATATTTTAATACCTACTGGAGTAGTGGAATACATTTTTTCTAAAGTAGATATAAAAAAGAATTTTAAAATATGACAAACATGGAGTTTAATTAATCCAGTAGGTATTAAAATAATGATCACCTGTTATAATTATAATAGCTTTGAAAAAAAGAGAAAAAATGCATAATCCAGGACCGTATTAATTTTTTTCGTAGTAAATGTTCATTTTAGCGGCCAAAACGAGAAAAAAAATGTATGTGTCATACATCGCTGTACTCAGGACAAAGTTTCATTTCGAAATATGGAATAAAAGATCCAGGTCCGTATTTAAAAAATGAAGATGATCCCCTTATCTCAAAAACAAAAAGTCGCCCCGAAAACCTAAAAATACCATGACATAGTACAGAAAAAGTTGCAATGGAAAGGTAAGTATAATTTATTTTTCAATATTAGGTATCGCAAATTGCGCCAGAAAAAAATAAAATCTAATTTTCAAAAATTCGTTTTTTCTTAAATATCTCAGCAACCCATGAAAATATTTTAACTTTCTCAACGGCATATTGTTAGGCGCCCAAAGGCGCAAGTTTGCCTCCATTTGACCCACTTCGTATCTGGTACGATTTCCGAGATCCCCATGTTGAGCACCGGAACCGAATCACCTTGTATATATTTTTGGACTGATACCATTTTTATATCAATTGTTAGAGGTGAAATGTTCATTTTCAACAGTTTAGTAGACGATTCTACAAATTTACTAATTGCATTTATTTATATTTTAATTTTTATTTTAAATGCAAGCACTAAATTACTCTGTTAATGGATACCTAAAACCTAAAATACGCCACATTCTCACTATCGCAAATTTTTAACCAGTTTTCTGTGAAAAAGCATTAATTTTAGAAATTCACTAAATACCTGAACCGTAACTATGATCTGTTTTTGCATTGTTTTTAATATTGAAAATATCGAAATTTATAATATAAAAAACGAATTTTTTAATTCCAAAGAATATTTTCATGAACATTGCCCATATTTTTGTTAGGTTTATTTTAACCGATCTACTAAAATCTGTTGTACATCATATTACCTTCTAGAGTTCTAGATGATCAAAGTTGTTGTCGCAAATTTGGAAGGCCTATAGACAAATGAAAAATTGCCAATAATTTCCGTGTCGCTTACAGTCCCCCCCCTAGTTCGACCTAACCTAAAATTCTTCTAGGCGACGCGCACCACGCAAAAATGCACGGGGCCACCCCGCTCGGCTGGATGACCCTAAGCGGCGACAAGTCGAGCGGCACCGACATGCACAGCGTGACCGCCAAAGCTGTCGGCATCTCGCGGGATCACGCCAAAGTAATTAATTACGCCCGGATATACGGCGCCGGGCAGAACTTTGCAGAGCGACTCCTGCGCCAGTTCAACCCCTCCATGAGCGAGTCGGAGGCGAGGTCCAAAGCCCTGAAAATGTTCAACTTGACCAAAGGCAAAAAGATTTATTTCATCCGCAAAGAAAACCTGCACGACATCCCCGACAAACCGTACGGCAAGTGGGAGGCCCATCAGCTGGCCAAAGCTTTCGGCCTCTCGACGGGCCAAATGTTCCACGAATCGAAGTGGATCGGCGGCACCGAATCCGCCATGTTCAATCGTCTGGAAGAAATCGCGAACAGTCCGAATCCGAGAACGCCGTTTTTGGGCGCTAGATTAAGTCGGGCGCTCGAACCCAAAAGCACGAGCGGCGACAAGTTCTTGCCGACTAGAGTCAACTGGGTCGTCCAGTCGGGCGCGGTGGATTTTCTGCATTTGATGCTTGTTTGTATGAGATGGATAATGGGCGACGACGTGAGATTCTGCCTGAGTTTTCACGACGAAGTGAGGTATCTGGTGCCGGAAAAGTACAAATACAAAGCGGCGCTAGCGTTACACGTAACGAATCTACTAACGAGGAGCTTTTGTTCGCACAAGCTGGGTTTGCATGATTTGCCGCAGTCGGTGGCGTTTTTTTCGAGCGTGGAAGTGGATACGGTATTAAGGAAGGAGAGTAACAACGACTGTGTGACTCCGAGCAACCCTCATGGGTTGAGTAGGGGTTACGGGATTGAAAGTGGAGAATCTCTGGATATTTATCAAGCGATAGAGAAAGCTGGAGGGCAGTACGTTTTTTGGTATAAGGATGTATCAGAAAAAAACGACAATAAAAGGTGAATCGTGGTGAATAGTTACAGCTACCAAATTCAAATTATACCACAAAGTAGATATCTAGATACATTTATAAGAAACGAATCTAAATACTCCCAATAGTTTATTATGCAACGAGTATTTAATGATAGCTATTAAGACATGAATATGACAATCAGAGTGTCTTGATAGCCATTAAATGCCAGTTGTTATTTCCAAATTTAGCTCTTCAAAATATGACTTTTTTAATTTACATTAGTTTCATTTCATTATTTTGTATCAAATATCTGAGAGCTAGAAAACTACAACTAATAAACTAGTTACTTTTAAAAGAATTTAGTTCTCAGAAAGAAGGCTATGGGCTATGGATCTGAAACTAATCTACAGTACCAAAAAAATTAATAATGGTGTGTATTTATTGAATCTTAGTTTGTGTACATAATAACATATTCTTTATTCGCTCTGCGGTGTTGTTTCAATTCCTTTATTTGGTATTGTGATACTTATAAATTCTTCGGGGATTTTAAAACTTTGCAGCAGCCCGCTTGCAAACGGCATATTAACAATTGTTCCGGAACATTTCCGTGTCAAAATGACGGCATCTTTAGATTTTTCGCTTAAGTAAATAGCTGTGTTCTTGGATTTTTTAATGTCTACTTTAGGGACTTCCGAGAAGAAGTGAAGTCTGCAATTTTCGCATTCTGACACATGGACTTGAGTGGAGACAGATCGAATTAAAATCGTTATTACCTTGCAATTTTGCATTTGGATATCGTGGACTTTGTTTTCAATGACAACAGTGCAATCTTCGCAACCAGTTACGCTTATTTGATCGTCGAGTTCAGCTGTAGTGATGATCAAGCTTTGTTTTCGTTTATTTTCTAGTTTCCACTTATTTTGTACTTTTTCGATGACGTTAGCTTCTTCAGTTGGTTTTGGATTGTCTTTTTTTACATCTGGATGATTTAAAATTCTCATAATATTCTCACCTTTATTGATTTCTTCAACTAAAGCTCTATGCTCGAACATTATGTTAGTCGAAGTGATGTCCCCTAATAAAATAGAAGGTGGTACATTTTCCTCCCCTATCCATTTCGTTCCTTTTCTATAATTTGCCATTATTAAATTTTTTAAGTTTTCGAACACTTCGTCCCAACTTGCTAGCCATTTTTCATGCATATCGTCTAATTCTTCTACATGATTAACAATTCTCTTCTTATAAGGCTTCAAAATTATTTCCAATTCTTCTAGAAAATGTTTTGTCTTAGCCTCTTTAATCCACTCAAAAATCGTGATGCACTTGCTTATGTATGTCAAATGGTAAACGTCTAGGGACTTATCGTGTTCTCTTGCAAAGTTTCTTACAGCCGCTATATTATTTTCTATTGGTTCGATAAAATATAACTCTTCGTGTGGTATCAATGGCTTACGATACCTTTCCATGGCTTCTACAAATTTCGCAAACGATTTGAAAGTGTCTTCGACCAACACGCTTTGTTCGAATATTTCTCCGCCGAGGATTTTAGATGTTTCCATGTACGCCGCGAATGGGCCATTTTGAATGTCTTTTATGGCTTCTAGACTCATGATTTTGAATGAGGTGAAATGCGCGAATGAAGGTGAATGACAAATAATATTGACAGATTCTAAGGAAAGTGTTACCTGGTCATTTGTTTGGCACATGGCATTCTGAGATTTTCTTTCAAATTCTTTAGCATCTAATCTTAGTTTTCCTAAATTGTGTTATAATATGTTCATATTTTAAATATTTGAAGAAATTTTAAACTTTAATTCTTATGGGCTAACATTTCCAGTCCTATACATTATGTCCACAGTTAGAATGGACAAGAGGAAAAACTTTTTTTTTACCACTTTATGGGAACAAATTATTCTTGATATGATAATAGACCAGGAGATAGTGACAGATTTTTGGACGTGATTTTACTCGGTATGCCTTTCAAAGGGTGTGGTGTATATTCTCACAATAATAAGGTATGAATTAGAGAATCATCATGGGTTCTTAATATGGAAAAGTGAGTTTTCATTTATTCGAAAAATATGCGTTTTGATATGATTTTAGTCAGTCTGCCATGTGTTTTATAATTAAGTTCAAAATAGAAAATTCCTCGGAAAACCACAGGCATACTGGATGGCATACTGTTTGCGCATGTCCAAGTACAGTTTAAATTGAATGTTATTTAATCGTTTCAACGATTTATTGGATGTAAAGTGTACTTGGACATTCTTCAGCAGTTTTATGACAAGAACTTACATACTTATCATTGGCAGCCTGTCCAAAAACATGGAATGTGACAATAGTAGCCCTTCGAGTCTATGTTAACGGTATGCCTATGGTTTTCCGAGGAATTTTCTATTTTGAACTTCATTATAAAAACATGGCAGCCTGACTAAAATCATATCAAAACACATATTTTTCGAATAAATGAAAACTCAGTTTTTCATATGAAGAACCCGGGATGACTCTCTGATTCATATCTTATTATTGTGAGAATATACGCAACATAATGCCCTTTGAAAGGCATTCTGAGTAAAATTATGTCCAAAAATCTGTCACTATCTCCCTGTCTATAGAAAGTTCTGCTTGTGTTTAAAACAAGATTGACATACAGTAATCAGTAGTATATTATCATCAAAGAATATTATGATCTTTGTTATCATTTAATAGTGTTTAAAAAATTTAAAAATCTATAATTAACGGAAGAGTAAAATTTTAAGGATGCGAAAGTGATAAGAAAAGTGGTTCAGAATTAAAAGTTATAGTGGATATCACAAACGATGATCCTTGCGCCACAATGGTCAACAATGGAAATTAAATTGTCGACCATTATGACACAGGGATCATCGCTAGTGACATGTATTATATGTCAGAATTAAAATTTGTAATTTCGGCTTGTTTGTATTCGAAAATCATATAAATATTTTTCTCTCGTTTTAGTGATGTCTAGAGCAACGAAACGCAAGCACGTCCTCCTCGAAGTCCTTCAAGATGACTTTTCGCTACCCACCGAAAACCAGCAAATCGTCAGAGTCGTCAACGGCAGGGGCAACAATCTCTTCGAGGTCGAGACTATCGACAACAGCTCCTTTCTTGTTTCGATGCCCACTAAGTTCCGGAAGAACGTCTGGGTGAAGCGGGGCGACTTTATTTTGGTCGAACCGATAGAAGAGGGCGATAAAGTTAAAGCCGAGATAGTGAGAATTTTGACAGCCGAACACGTGAAAGAGTTCCGGAAAAATAATGTGTGGCCAAAAGAGTTCGACAATAAGCCGAGGGACGACAGTGGGGATGACGATTTGTTTGTAAATACTAACAGAGTGAGGGTGGATGATAGTGGCAGCAGCAGTGAGGAGTCTAGTGATAGTGAGGTGTCTGAAAGTGAAGTACAGTGAGAAATTTGAAAGGAAGATTTATATGAGGTTTTATACTTTAGCAAAGGTTATTTTCTGTATGAATTTCTGAAAGAAAACAATATAAGTATTGTACAACTTTTATTTATTCTATATAAAAATTACTAAACAGATTCTGCTCGTCTTTTTCTAATTATCGTTCTTTCCACTATTCCAGTTATATTACCATCAACGTTTTCTAATGCTTTGCTCTTTCTTATGGCACACTGAAAAAATCGCTCATTAAGGATTGTATTTTTGTATGTAGTTGTAAAAAATGAGTTGGATATAAATAAAAATAATGTTTCACCCAACGATTACAGTTTTCTCACAAATTAAATTGAGAGAATACTGACATTTAACCACAAACAAAATGTCAGAAAATTATCTGCTAGTGTGCAATCTTCACTTGTAGTACAGTAAAACTAACACAAAATTAGGCCAAACCCAAACATAAAAAAAGTCCTTTCTAGTGCAAAATGGTTCCATACCCTCCTAAGAGTTACTACTAAAAAGTTACACCACCACCAGCGTCGGGTTTCGGGGGGAGGGGGTGAAAAGGGCAGGAAATTCTTATTTTTCACAGTTTTGCGTGAATATCTATAGTAAAATCGAGCAATCCGTATGCCTGGCGTAAATAAAACCACGTGTTCAATGACGATCCGCGATTGGTCGGTAGGCTATAAAATTTCACCCGACTCGGCAACAGGGACGTGCTCGATCGCAAAAGTGTAGATATTCGGTTTTATCTGGTTGTTTTCAGCTATTTAGACACACATTTTAATTAAGCCAGTAATTCTTGTCTGAAATATTTTGATGTACACAATTAATTGTAAGACTAAAATTAAATAAAGGTCGTACCTCCGTGCGGCTATGGCAGATATTTCAACGCACGTGCTCTTGTTTACGCAAGGCGTAAGAGCTGCCCGATTTTAGTATAGTAAACTATGAGGTTTAGTGCAAATGTCATCCTATATGCAAATGATATACATTAAATTCCGAACAAGAATTGTTATATACAGAATTATGGTAAAGTGAACGGTTTCCATGATATGGACAGGTAAAAATTTCTTTGTTTTTATTTCACTGTAGTTTTTGTTGAAAAAACTTAAAATGATTACAGTATTAATTAGTAACTGAATAATGTATGTAGAATATATATAGATATATCTATGCATATATAGATACATATTACACCCATAGATTGTTATTTCTGTCACAACATAACCTCAAAAGTATATGACTGTAAATATGTCCAATACAAGTTAGTAGCCTTAGTTAATTTGTACTCCCTTTTTGCCCTCATTCATTATAGCGTTCTGATTTCCATTCGTTATTTTATGTCAAATCATTCCCATATCTAATTTGTCCTTAGCTTGTAAAAATGAGAAAGTCATGAATAGGAAGCTCATGTGAAAAACAAGAAAATATATTAAACAATCTATATTGAAAAAATGGGAGGGAAATCAAAATGATACAAAAGGTTATAAGTTTTAGGTGAATCATTAATTGCGTTATCAGTCAGCACCAAATAGTTCACTCGGGCTGCTGAGAAGAAACAAATCTTCGTGTTCTTCGTCCACTTGAGAATCATCATTTAAATCGTCGTCGATGATTACAGTATCTCTATTGAGACATGCAAGTCCTAAGCAATTGCTGCACATACTTGAACAATTGAGACCACTTCTTCGACACTCACAGTTTTGGACGCATCCATCTCTGCAGAAGCATACGATGAGGATTGTTTAATATATATTCTTGTTTTCACATGAGCTTCCTATTCATGACTTTCTCATTTTTACAAGCTAAGGACAAATTAGATATGGGAATGATTTGACATTTGACATAAAAGAATGAATGGAAATCAGAACGCTATAATAAATGAGGGCAAAATGTGAGTACAAACCTTGTTTATGAGACGTACAAATTAACTAAGGCTACTAACTTGTATTGGACATATTTACAGTCATATACTTATGAGGTTATGTTGTGACAAAAAATAACAATCTATGGGTGTAATATTTATCTACCTATATATGCATAGATATATCTATATATATTCTACATACATTATTCAGTTACTAATTTATACCGTAATCATTTTAAGTTTTTTCAACAAATACTACGTGAAATAAAAACAAAGAAATTTTTACCCCTCCATATCATGGAAACCGTTCACTTTACCATAATTCTGTATATAACAATTCTTGTTCGTAATTTAATGTATATCATTTGCGTATAGGATGGCGTTTGCGCTAAACCTCATAGTTTACTAGATATTCACGCAAAACTGTGAAAAATAAGAATTTCCTGCCCTTTTCCCCCCTCCCCCCGAAACCCAATGCTGGTGGTGGTGTAACTTTTTAGTACTAACTCTTAGAAGGGTATGGAACTATTTCACGCTAGACAGGACTTTTTTTTATGTTTGGGTTTTAGCCCAATTTTACTGTACTATTGTGGCTTTAGGCAACTAAACCACGGTATGAAGAAAGGTAAAATTGTGAAAATTCTCAAAAATTAATCTATGAATGACCCAAAAACTTACCTCAATTTCCTGTAATAGTTTCACTTCTCTAGGCCCAGCAATAAAATTCGAAACTTTACAAGAATGAGGACTGCCTATTCGGCCTACTCTACCAATTCGGTGTATATAATCGGCCGCATAAAGTGGAAAATCATAATTTAAAACATGATTAACTTGAATTGTGTTGAGTCCCCTGGATCCTACATCAGTTGCTGATAACACTCTTGTATCGCCTCTAAAATATTTCACTTTGAATGAAACTTCTAAACAAAATTGTTACACGTACCTGACAAACTGATTCCATTGTTCAATTCTTATAGCATAATTCATATCTCCATTTATATTAGCACAACTTACATTATTTTCTCTCAGAAACATCGCGAGCCAATTGCAAGTTTCATTTCTATTTGTAAATACTAACATAGGATCTTTATTAGCCTTGACTATATCAAGCAAATGCGAGGGTTTTGTTGATTTAGTTATCCTCAAAAATTTTTGCGTTATATTCAAAAGTGGTTTGTGTATCCTCGGTGAAACTACATGTCTTAAACTATCTTCTATTGGTGTTAATATATCAGGTAACTTTGCAGGTATAGTAGCGGAAACTAGAATAGTTTGAGCCTGTGGGGCCCTTCGAAGTATTGTGCCCATACGATCCATAAACGAGTTGTCCAAAAGGGTATCAGCTTCATCCAAAACTAACCATTTGGTCTAAAATTCAATATCTATATGTTTTTTTAAAAAGTAAATATTTAGTTTAACAATTTAATATATAAATTTACCTCATGCAGTTTGTATATTCCAACTGTCGATAATTTTCCCAAAGCACCAGGAGTGCATACTAAGATGTCGATTTCTTCAAATTCGGGATTGGTCATTGCTTTTTTCGTTCTTCCTGTTAAAGAATATTTGCAATAAAAATACAAGTAATTGTTAAGTGTTTGATATTACCTCCTACCACCACCTTAACTTTTATATCAGTTTCTAAGCATAGGGCCTTCGCCACACCTTCAACTTGATACGCTAGTTCCCGATTAGGTAAAATAATAACCGCTTTAGGTGTATTAAAATTCGTACATTTACTCCCATTTAAAATTTCCTGTACGATTGGAATTAAGTAACATATTGTTTTGCCACAACCTGTTTCGGCAGCCAATAATGTATGTTTGCCCGACTGTAAAATCGGTATTGCATTGTGTTGGTACTGTGTCGCTTTGAATATTTGCTCCCTATTTAGTGCACTTATTATGTCAGGGTGAACGCCCAATTCCTTAAACGAGTAAGTTTCTTCCGGAAATTCTTCAGCTACTGGATGAATCGTAAAGAAATCCCCTTTTGATTTGTTATGATTCCAGCCTTTTGAGGCGAGGGGCACCTCGTCTAAACTACTGTAGTAATCATTCGTGTAGTGGTTCAACTCTTTACGTTTACAACTTATTAGGAGTTGCCCCCTTTTCTTGTTAATTTGAACAGCTGCGGATTTAAACTTCCTAACTTGGTTCCTATTTACCCGTAGAACAGATATTAGAATGTTGGCTGAACGAATAGCAGACATGTTATTAATGAGTATGTTAATTATAATTTTTTTTTTTGCAACAGATTTGTAGGTTAGAACTGTGTGACATTAGTCCTAACCTTAAAATAACTCGATCACTCCATGTGAAGTTAGCTTCAATACAAGTTTTCGCAGAAGAATTCATGGTTACGTTAGTCAAATTGTCATTCTGTCAAGAGTTCGTTCAGAAAATACGGGTCACTTTGCTACGTCATCGTTAGTTCAATATGGCTGTTTGCTTTGCATGGTTTGTGATGAGAGTTGTGCTCAAGTGCTTATATTGATGGTGTAATATTTTTTAAAAATAATTACAATACATATAGTTCTATAAACAATCGAAATCGAGTTATTGCATTGACTCATTTCGTGTTTATAAGCCCTAGCGATTATACATACTGGGTTCTGGTAGAGCAGATAGGGATATCTCTGATAGGACGGTGGATGATGAGGCTTGGCTCTCATAACTTCTCAACGTTTTCTGCTTCTTCTCTAGTGTCATTTTAAAATCGTTTTCGGTAAACCCAAGCGACCCAAGCTGCTCCAAACCCCAAATTTTTCAGAAATACATCTTGCAAGAAGTTTAATTTAGGAAGTTTTCTTGTAAATAGAGCGAACGTAGTGTATGGTTTTCGAATTTTTGGATAGTTTAAATTGTTTACTAATTTGTTATATGTGGACCCCAACCCCAACAAAAGGAGCTACCTCAAAATGGTAATGTGAATTTTTGCAATTTTTGTTACAGTTTATTGTTATATGGTGTATGTTTTAGGATCTATCACAGGAGGAATTTTTGAGGTTTCTCAATTGCCGGGTTGTATTGAATAAGGATCAATTTGTGAAAGAAACTGTTCTCGACGCTAACAACAAACCAGTTACGATCGTCAAACAACATGGTAAATTTCAATCGCATAAAGTTAAATTAGATGAAACTGCGATCAATAATAAAATTGTTCGTATACCTTTACCCCGAATAAAATTAGCAGGTAATTTTACTCTAAGCATTCCAATTTCCTAAACTAACTATTAGACTGAACAAGCCTATTATTGACAAATAAGCAGCGAATAACTGCCAGTGGGCAATTTATATATGTCGCATAGATGTTGGGCCAGCGAGTAAAATAAAAGTATAAATATCAAAAGTATTTAAGTGGAGGGAACCATATTATTTTGAAAGATAAAATCGATTTGAGTTTGTTTCGTTTTTGCTATTTTTTCAACACCACAAGGGTTATGAAACGTTTTGAGTTTTCATACTTTGACACTTGACGTTCCACAAAAAAATATAGGAAGTGGCTATTTATACGTCCGACGTATATGAAAGTCGGTATACGTCTTGCGCTCTCATTGGCGAGTTGAGTCTCGTGACTTCTATGGACATACATTTAGCTCCATACATGTCCGAAGTAAACTGATTAAACGTCGGAAGTGCATTTTTTTCAAGCATCGTTGCAATAAGGAGCGTGTATGCCCTTCTTTTTCGGCGATCTCTGCGGTTTGAAGAAATAAGTGGTAATTATTTCCAATATAGTGTAACCCACCCCCGATTTTCTTGAAATTTTGGCTAGGTACCCCTTATTTTCGCCCGACGTTCGGTGCTGTAAAAAAGCCGGATTTATAACCGTGAAGTTTCCGTTTGACGCTGATGCAGCTGCTGTTTCCATTAACTTTTTCCGTTCCGTTTAGAATTTTCTTCTGTACGCCTGTGTTATCAACGTCAGAAAAATAAAGCATAGAACATAGAACAACAATCGTCATCGAAGCGAACTCGTTCCATTTCAATATTCTGATTTAGCAACTCTAAATAAATTTTGTTAACTAACTATGTATCGTTATTGTAGATAATTAATATTAAAAATATTACACAAAATCAATACAGATGATAAACTGGGAAACCATGTGACCTCCCACGTGACCCTTAAGAAGGCACTTCATTGGCCGGGGAGGCAACGGCAAACGGAAAAAGATAAATGTTGGTTATCCCAACGGACCTCCAGCTCCAGGAGGTCCGTTGTTATCTTTCAAACGTCAAACGGCAAAGTTTATAAATCGAGCTTAACCATTCGGCGGACGCCGAATGTCGGACGAAAATAGGGCCAAAATTTCAAGAAAATCGGGTGGGTTACACCATTGGAAATAATTACCGCTACTTTTTTCATACCGCAGCGCCCATCGCAGAAAAAGGAGGGCATTGAGAAAAATGCACTTCCTACGTATCTAAAATCTAAATCAGTTTACTTCGGAAGTGTATGGAGCTAAATATACGTCCAAATAAGTCACGTGACTCAACTCGCCAATCAAAGCGCAAGACGTATACCGACTTTCATATACGTCGGACGTAGAAATAGCCACTTGCAAAAATATATTTAGCATTTTTTTACAGACTCCCAGCAAAATTTAAAATTGAGAGTACGTGGGTACTTCTGTTTAAAACGGCACCTTACTGACTGTGGCCGTAGTCCGAATCATGTTTATGGCGCTAACAGCGTACTCGCAGGCGATCCGAATTACATTTACAGTGCTTACGAATTGTCACTTGAACCATATGACGTTCTTGGTGATGTCACAACTTGGTGCTAACGGTTTCGACGGTCTCCAGTGTGAGCACCATGAGGTTGTAACAATATAACCTTAATTTTATTAGGTTTTGGAAACGTTTCATATTCATTCTGTCTTGTCCCGTCAAAAATGGCACAAAAAGTTCAAAATTTTGCTTTAGGAGACGAACGAAATAATTACATACTCTATGCTTGTTCCCAAGCCGGTTAGAAAGAGGATCTACAGGAAAGTAAAAGAATAAAGAGGAGTCTCGCGTAAACTGAACTACATTTTTATTGAAGTATAATTGCCAATGACGGCTACAGAATTACGTATTCGCTGACATGGGTCCCCTACTCCTTCGAGCGCCTCGTAACTGCTGACGCTGACTCCATGGGGTTTTTCAGGGTTGTTTATTGAGACAATATGTTTTGCGAAGTATTCCATATGGATTATTACGAAGTAAATGTAATTTAATCACCTAATAGTAGTATATAGTCTTCATTATCACTTACTTGAAGAAGATGAAGAATCAAGAATCAGTTCTGGATCACTGCTATCGCTTTCACAAAGGGAAATTGCTTCTTCAAGAAACACCCCTTTTCTTCTTATTAAATAAATGTTTTGTTCATCTCTGATGAAAATTCTAATTTTGACATCACAGATTACAAAAGATTGACCCATGGTTGACACAATAAAACACAACCTCAACTTCGCAATTTTGTAAGGGCACTTACGACCGGTCCGAATCGAACGATTTATATAACTAGAGATGGAAAATTCTAAAGAACGCAAATTTTAGAAAAAGCAGTAGTTTAGTCCATGGCTTGATTAGTTAAATAACAAAAGCTTGTATGTAGCGGGGATAAATCCGATTAACAAAAATGTTATTATAACTGGCTCGCTTTTTTTTTAATTGGCTTTATCCCCACTAAATTAGCTATTCTTTATTTTTAGTAGGTATACCTATTATAATAAATTAAAATAATAGTAATTGACATTTATCTAAATCTCAAAATATGTTCATAATTCGTAATTATGAATATGCTCGCTGTCCCAGTTATTCCTATCATATTAATATTAATAGTACCTATATTATACACCTAGGTTGAGAAGTGAGCCATTATTTTCCGAGCATTTTTATAATATGCGAGGTAAATAATGGCCTTCTCAACCGAAGTGTATATAGAATTTTTTTTACTACTAACATTGAAATATTGCCATATTTTAGTCATTTCTCGCTTTTTTCAAATACTTCAAAATATCAAGTAGCCTGAGAGTTCAGTTGTCAAGCTGATAAAATGACACTAATTTTTAAATGTCACAGAAAATTTTTCATTATTTACCTAGGTATTTTTTTATTATCATAATTTACCTAGGTAGAGAAATATTACTTCTCATTAGAGGAATGAGGTAAATAATGGTGATTTCTCAGGTTAGTAGTAAAAAAATTATATATTTAATTGAAATATTATGAAGTAATTGATTTTACGATTTTACATTGTTTTTTGCTTTAGATGTGAATACAAAACAAGCCAAAAACATCTTTGAGCCACAAAAAACGAAAGGTGTAAAAAGGAGTAGAAATGTCTCAAGTTACGGGAGAAAAATTAAACATAAGAAGCTCCTGGATTGTTTCGTGTCAGATAAAGTAACTGCTTCTAGTGTTTCATCAGACGATTCCGAAATAATTTCCGTTTCAAGACCGACTCCAACGAGGCGAAAAAACACCGACAAAATTAGCGAATCCACCCCCAAGCAATCTGTGGAAAAACAGAAGAATGGGGCTATTATAAAAAGCGATATTTTACCTACAATCATAAGTGTCACGACAAGAGCTACGCCACAGAAAGACTCGACCGCTCCTCGTAAGATTAACAAAAAACCAAAGGCGATCAATGAACTGGAAGCAGGAACCATGTCTGAACCATCATATTATTTGCAATTTCCCAAAACAACGTATCCCGTGGACGGAAGGTTAAACTACAAATTTGAAGAGTTGATTCTTGATATAAAAAATATGGAGTTACCATCACCAGAGTGGAAAATCAAAGTTGTTATTAGGAAGAACAAAATCGCTTCAATTATTTTCACAAATAAATGTCAACCAGAAAGGAGTGTTGCATTTTCTGCTAAAAGTCCATACTTCTATATTACAATAGACAATAGAGCTGCTTTGCTGTTAGGATCTCCCCAAACTGTGGATGCTATAAATGATATAGAAGTTTTGTTAAACATTGTACATAATATAGATGCTCACAATTCAATGATAATGTACAAAAAGTAATTATATTAAGTTTATGTAGGTATATCACTTTGTATGCCATTTATTGGTTTATTAATAGAAATAAATTTACTAAATTTGAATCCAAAATATTTATTCAAAATTAATTACATTTGTCTTATTCGTAAAAATCAACAATAATATGGTATTATTAGATTCTCGAAGAACAAATAGGTACTATTATAGTATTTACATTTATGTGGTATTTGTCCTAAAATTTAAATTATAATTTACAAAAACTCTTCACACCAGTCATTTAAGCATGTCCAACAATCTGTAGCTTGTTTAGAGTTTGCTTGACAAGTATCTTTCATCCATTCTTTAAACAATTCTTGGTTCTTCTTCAAAACGAGAAACTGTCCCAACACCACATAGGCCTAAAATCAAGAACCTTATTAATTAGGTACTAAAAGAGAAACAAAGTATTCAGTGGAAGAATCCACATAAATCAAACTGGTCTTCCATTACTCCATACAATAATGAAAATAATAAAATGCACACACACTAAAAACATAACTAACCCTATCGAAGCCTGCTTTTCCCAGCCTTTCTCCAAGAACTTCACCGACGCCAGCAAGTTCTGTAACTTTTTTATCGCCCATAGGCTCCGCCACAAAGTTTCTATGTTTTTGCGATGTACTCGACATTTTTAGGCTTAATTATCTAAATTATTCTATGTAAAAAAAATAAAAATATCAACCACCAAGCTTTTTAGGCTTTGTGCAAGCAAATGAGCAGGGATGAGATGAGCTCTTTTTTCTGTATTGTGTATTGGTGATGACTCATCAAAATCATAAAAGCACTGAAAATCCAGGTCTCATTTTTATACAAACCTCCGCGTAGGATACTTTTATGCACCGACGCGCTTGCGCATTTCCATTGTAATCAATGGGTTTGTTCCAACAACAGTTCTGAACCTAAGTTCTGGAACTATTCTCCTGCATTCTGATCATATAGATCATATATGATTCTGATTCGCCAGAGCCAGAACAATTGTAAGAACAAAGCTATTATTTTTCTGTTTTTGTGTTTTTTTATTTCTGATGTCACAATGTGGGTTAGTAGACCTTGGGTTAGATTGGAGTAGGGTTCCTTTATTAGAAGGGTTGTTTCAACAATTGTCATCATGAAATTTCAATTGGTTTTGCATAAAAGTAATAACTCTGAGGTAAAGAAAAAACCATGTGGGATATTGCCTCATTGGCTTGCAAGTACATTTTTGAGAGTGATCAAAGCAGAAATTTGACGCAAAGAAAGACATTCTCATTTAAATTTTAAAATAATTCATGAAAATTATATAATTCCTGGTGCACAGCCACCAAGAACTATTTTGGATTATATATAAAAAGCAAACATCCCATATTCCATATTGTAGCAATTTACGCAGATCAGTCCTCAATGCATTGCATATACGAGTATTTTTTCAATTTTTTCAATTCTTATAAATCACTGAAATTGTGCGGTGCTGCTTATATGTATTCTGAAATATCAATGATAGGTACTTACCAAATTACGAAATAAAACTTAATTTTAAGTGGTACCTGGCTTAATTTAGCATTTATTTTTTGTGTTACGGGCACAGGCAAATAAATCATGGTTTGAAATACTAAATGGTTGTTCAATTTGAAAAGTTTTTAATCATATTTTTTAGACTTTTTGGTGAAGGCGCGAGTATTAATTTTAATATCTAAAACTTGAATACCCACCATTTCCTTCCCACACCTCCAGCCATGTTTAGTTTTTGAAGTATCATGTTGCCATCTGATGAGTTTGACCCCATTTCTGGGGTTTGACCAAGAATGGTGTGCGTCTACCGTTCTTGGGGTTTGACTATCTTTATTCTATAACCTAAAAATATATTTTGTGACCTAAAATATGCTCTTGATGTATGTTGTCAAAGACATATTCCAAAATGTTTTTCTCCAAAGGACAGAAGATCTTACTCTATCCTTTGGGGGGGGGGAATGTTTGGAATATATCTGTGGCAACGTACAGGGTGATCCAAACTCGACGCCCCAGGCCTACAGCAGGAACACGAAAACTCAAAATAAAATTTCAAAAAGGGGTTTGGGAAAATGGCCGCTGTGACGTCATCGATATTATTTTCCCAGAAACATACCAGTTTTTCTCTATATATTGAAAGTCCTTATCATTCTCAACAACTTTTATAGAAATAAATTTTCTGTATCTTTTGTCTTTTCAAATCAACAGGGTTAAATATGCAAAAAAAATATGGAATTTTTTTCTAATCATTTTTTGAAATCTAGGTAGCTATGGAAACAATTGATAGTCAGAAATTATTTAAGAGTATGTTAGGGTGCCTTGCGCACCCTTAAATTTATTCAACTGGAATATTTATTAAATTTCTGAATTGTGCTTGTTACTAACTTGTTTGTTATTATTGTTTGTTACAAATTTTTTTTAATCAAGAGAATATTTTAGGTTATATAAAGATAGTCAGCTTATCAGCTGGCAACATATGATACTTCAAAATCAGAACATGGCTGGAGGTGTGGGAAGGGAATGGTGGGTATTCAAGTTTTAGATATTAAAATTAATACCCGCGCCTCACCAAAACTCTAAAATATCGATTAAAACATTTCAAATTAAACAACTATTTACCCACTATTTTAAACCATGATTCATTTGCCTAGTGCCCGTAAACAGATAAAATAAATGCTAAAATAAACTAGGTAAGTAATCACAAGATTTATTTCATAGTATGGCAAGTAATCTTTGGTAAGTTCTTTAGAATACATAAAAATTGCATTTAGCAGCACCGCACAATTTCAATAATTTATACAAGCTCTACTTTCATTTAGAAAATATATCTGAGCAATGGCAAAGCCAAAAGTTTTCTAATATAGCCTCCGCTCTGGATTTAATTTAATTTGTCCAATTTCTATAATGTTTTCACTATTGAAGACTGGGCTGCCTAAATTGCTGCAGAGGATTTTTTTATATATCATTCAAAATAGTTAGGTAGTTCTTGAGTTAATTTTTTAATCTAAAAATAATCATATTACGTATAGTAGCTATGTTATACCATTCCCACAGATGTTACTTTATTGATTTAGTCTCCATTAATAAAAATGATTTTTTCAAGTTTTAGCGGTTGGCCAGAGAAGGCCCACAAGATCCGGGAACAGTGTGGGATATTCTATTTGTATCTGCACTTTCAAAAATGCCCAGGGCAAAAAAAACATTAGGACCTAGAAACAAATAAGTTTTGTAGGGTGGGGAATTTTATGTGGAGGGCCCTGTACACTCTACATGAAAGTTTATAGCACTCCGTACTACTTATACCTATACTACCTACCAGTATAAGGCCATAAATATATATTCTTGGAGAATATCTCTGCAATGCCACGTGTTGTCCTTTTATAGGGTCCCTAGGGATACCGAATCCCGGATTTGCTGAGCTTCTGGGTCCCATCTGCTGGAGCTGGCTGTTTATTTCATTTTCTCGTTAAACGCTTCTCCAACAGAAGCGCTCTACACCGGTGTATGGTGTAATAGGCGTCCGGGCGTGGGGGCCCCCCGGATATACGGTGAGAAATAACCGATAACAAAAATATCGAAATCAGTTTAAAAAAGCTATTACAAAAAGAACAAATAATATTATCTTGAAATCCTAGCTAGAAATAATAAGTTACCTTTTTATGACGTTATCATATGCATTAAGAATAATTTTAGTAATGTGTACCACCCAGTAAATTTTTATTATTAGGCAAGGTACCTACGTAGATACCTATAATAATTCGTAATAGGGATGTTCACAAAATAAATAAATTTCTGTTTAAAAAGATTGTATACAGGGTGATTCAGTTTTATTCTGCCACACTTCAACAGGTGATAGAAAACCAAAAAATAACCGCACTTTCCTTTATAAACTATATCATTTTAAGGCCTTATTAAAAAGTTACAGGGTGTTAAAGTTTTAAGAAATATGTGCGGACTTTATTGAATATTTACTAAACTGGTTGAGATATTTAAATCATATTTGGTACACGTTATAACGGCATAACGTTTTTGTTTACAATTAAAATTTACATAAGAAATTGAATACATTTTATTGCTATACACAAGGTGGTTCTATTTTTTTTCTAAAAAAAAATTATACTAATTACCCACTTCTACGTTGTTCATGGTGTTTGATATAATAAGGTTTTATGCTAACCCATACCGTTATAATGGGTACCAAATATGACTTAAATATCTCAACTAGTTTGTAAAATATTCAATAAATTCCACATATTTCTTGCAAATTTAACACCCTGTACCTTTTTTATAAGGCCTTAAAATGATATATGAAGGGCAAGGAAAACAAATGGTCTCTATTTTTTTATTGGTAGTCCCAAGGGAGGGCATTTCATAGGCGGTTTTATTTGGATGGGGTGATTATTTCATGGCCTGCTATGATTTTTTAAAATAGCAAATTTTCAAGAAACCCCATTAGTGATTCTTTTACGACAACATGTTATTAAGAAAACTTGTTCAGAATGAAAAACTGAGTGGATTGATTGATCTCTCCCTATTTTTTCTTAAAAAAGTGTCCTTTTTGGAGTTTTCACGTCAAATTTTTATTTTTCACGATAATCAAGTTTCCTTAATAATATTTTGACGTAAATAAGCTCCAGAAAGGACACATTTCTAAGAAAAAAGTGGAAGAAAAAGACGAAAAAGCTAAAAATCAAAGTAAGCCTATGACTTTTGAAATTTTGCAAATCTACTCAGTTTTTTATTCTGAACAAGTTTTCTTAATAACATTTTGTCGTAAAAAAATCCCTAACAGGGTTTCTTGAAAACTTTCTATTTTAAAAACTCCTAGCAGGCCATGAAATAATTACCCCATCCAAATACCACCGCCTACGAGATACTCTCCCTTGGGACTACCAATAAAAAAATAGAGACCATTTGTTTTCCTTGCCCTTCATATATTTCTGAGGTGTCCAGTATCAAATTAACATACACTGTATAGCCTCAAAATTAAAACTGTTAAATACAAAAAATGAAACAATACATTTGTTATTTTGTAGAACAAATAGCGAGAAATACCTGCATTCGTTTGAATTCGGAATTGCTGCTGTCCTTTGTACACATTACCACAGTAGAAACTTAAATATCACAGCATAGGTATTCTATTTATTTTCTATACATTTTTTTGTGTTTCCATAATAGACGCGGTAAAACCGCGAGTACAAAAAAAGTGTTGAAATGAAAATGCAATTTTCCGAAGAAGAAACTTCCGCAAAATGAAACGTTAGGTATGCATTGACATTTCAGAAATTTTGCGCCTACATTTTTTAAATTTAAGTACCAATTCTGAATATTTCAATCAAATCTAAACTAAAGAATTACACCGAAAAATAGGTATCGCATAAAAATATCAAAATCTAAGATTTTTGATGGAATTTTCCACTTAATGATACTAATTGTCCGACAATTTTTCGATTTATTGAATTTTTTTTGCGGACGCCTACGTACTACGTACCGATGTTATATCGAAGGAGATTTTCATTCCGTACAATCGAAAATAAGAGTAAGAGGGAAAAGGTATAATGATAGGAATATTTGCAGTTAATTAAAAAAGTGGGGCTTAAAATAGTATACACTTATATACCTACAGGATGATTTTTTTAGGACTACCACCGCGATTTTCTCGCTTATTTTGCGCCCTACAAAAAAAGCGTAAGAAACAAAAATGTGTCAATTTTGGACAGCTAAGTGGTGCTGCAAAAGAAATCGGCATCCACGGCCAACTTGTCGCGCAATATTAAAAAACTTCAAATTGAGCAAAACTAGAATGTTTATTTTAAGAGACAGAGGAAAGCTTTTATATTGAAAATTTATGGCACTGAGATTTATCCATCCAGGTGCTCAGATGGTTTCAGCAAATTACACAGTCTTCGGCTCTCTTGAGACCATAAATTTTTTTGTCGATTTTAAGTTTTTTTAGTACACCGCGAAAAGTTGGGCATGGAGGCCCATTCCTTTTTTAACGTCGCCTCGCTGACCATATTTTGTTTTCTTACGTATTTTCTGTGTGGCCCAAAATAAGCGAGAAAATCGCTTAATAAGAAATAAACAAAAAAAAATGCCTCAAGAGAACCGAAGACTCTGTGTAATTTTCTGAAACTATCTGAGTATCTACCCATTTGCATAAAGCTTCTTAGTGCCATCAATTTTTCTTATAAAAGTTTTTTTCTGTCTCTTAAAATAATCATTCCACTGCTATTAAAAATTTTGCTCAATTTGAGGTTTTTTTAATATTGCGCGACAAGTTGGCCATGGATGCCGATTTCTTTTGCAGCACCACGTAGCTGTCCAAAATTGACACATTTTTGTTTCTTACGCTTTTTTGTAGGGCGCAAAATAAGCGAGAAAATCACGGTGGTAGTCCTAAAAAATCATCCTGTATAATAGATTCGAATTTGAAAGCATCTCTAATAACATACACGACACTGAATTTTCAAATATTATTTTTTTATCATAAAGCATGTTTACAAAATTTCCAAGTACGCTATTAGACAAATTTTCTGCAAAAAACACAAAATAATATTTTTATTAATAAATTTGTTTATTGACAACAAATAAAAAAATAAATCACGCAAAAAAGGTTGAAGGTACGATTTCGGAAATATGTACAAGGCGATCACGTGTAAAACGACGAAGTATTTTATATAGGCCAACGGTGTAATAAATACATCGTGATATATAGGCATAAATACAGTATAGATATATTCTGATAGAGGCTAGTTTTTTGGAAACCTTTCGTGCATGGTATCGTGTTTGAGAACTGACTAGATAGATCTTACATCAAAAACTACTAATACCACAGAATTGTATCTATTCTGTGGTAATATTATAATTTTATAGTAGGTATTCGCTTATAAATTGAGTTGAATTCCTTCCTCAACGGTTTAAGCGTCTAGAACGTGATTCAAATAAGCGATGTAGCAGATGGCCAGCCTGAGGATTTCGATTTTAGACAGCTTCTTGTCTGGTGGCAATGTCGGCAGCAGCTTCCTGAGCTCTGCGAAGGCAACGTTGAAAGCTTCAACCCTTATTCTTTCCCTCGTGGCGTGCGCCGTTCTGTATTTTTGAGTCGCCCTTCTCCTCCGTCTTCGTTCTTCACGGGTCATCGTTGACATCTCTGAAGTTTTCTCTCTGTAAAATACAAAAGAGCTTTTTAAGGAAGTAAGAAAGTTTTATTTTGAACGCACTTTTAAAAACCATAAGGGTTTAAAGCTTTGAATAAAGAATCAAAGAATCACATAGGAAGGAGTCAAAGCTCTATGTGTATTATAAAATACGCCAGTAGTAAGTATCTAAGTTTTGACACAATATTGTGATATCTGACACGGTGATAGGTGTCAATATTATGATACTTAGTTGTGCGGCTTGTGGCACTTCCCAGACCGCCAAAACTAAAATGTTTGAGGATAATAATCCATCGGTAAGTAATTTCGTAATTTAAATTATCTTTTGAGGCAATGCACCAAAGTCGCATAGGCGTTTGTGTACGTACCTACTTCTTCATAATTGGAAGTTAAAAAATAGAATTGCTGTATTTTAAAGGATTCCTAAACTAAAAGACACAAACGTGCCTTATAATTTTTCGCCTGTATTGTAGGTACCTACTGATTTTACGAGAAAAATGAGGATTTCTGCCTCGATTAGTTTGTTTAAACAAATTAAAGGTGCGCGCTACTGTAAAAACGGAAACGGCATCCCGCCATAATAATATGCAGAGACTATCCCGGTCGAAAGTTAAGCCCAATTTGCTCCTTTCTAGGGTTCTTTATTCAAAGGTTTAAGCAAAGGTGGCATATGGCATATAAAATCCACAACTCAAAAATTCCGAACAGAAAAATTGGTCTCACCGGTGCATTTTCCCTATTGTATTTGTTGCAGTTTCAGAAGTTCCTATTATTATCTGTACCTACCGCAATTTCTAATATTTGATCATGCAAATATCGTAAAATGAGAAATGTCGAGTGCGTTTTATAGCAAGCGCCAGTAGTAAATCTTTTTTATAGTCGACTCTCTAAAATATTGGTTGCCTCTTTTTACTGCCAAAATATATTCTGATGCGGTCGTCTGTCACCCTATATTATGATCCATATACACATTTTTATATGTTAAAAATACGTTGCAGAAAAAAGTATTTTTTTAAATATTTACCAAAAAGCTCTTACCTTTTATTTTTTGATACGACAATATTATAGGCAGTTATACTTTGGAGGACTTCACGGTTTTCAGTGTTCATCATAGCATTGTGTCCTGCCAATAAGACAAAGTCTCCAAAATATTGGAAACCTGCTGTTGCGAGGCCAGAAAGCTAAAATAACATTAGCTGTGATAGATACAAGTTAAAACAATAATAATTATTGAATTGAAAAATTGGTAACTACGTTGTCAGAACCTATGGACCAACACTGTAAAATGCATTTTTTACTACTAACCTGAGAAATCGCACCATTATTTACCTCATTCCTCTAATTAGAAGTAATATTTCTCTCCCTAGGTAAATAATGATAATAAAAAAATACCTAGGTAAATAATGAAAAATTTGCTATATGACATTTAAAAATTAGTTTCACTTTATTAGCTTGACAACTGAACTCCCAGACTTTCGAAGTATTTGAAAAAAGCGAGAAATGACTAAAATATCAAAATCTAATCAAATATGTAAAATATGGCAATATTTCAATGTTAGTAGTAAAAAAAATTCTATATACAGTGTGGATAGAAATTGTGGAATATTGCTTATATTTCTTAAAATATTCCTCATATCAAAAACATGTTTTAATAAAAGTGTTAGGGGAAATTATTTCCCGTTTAGTGATATCAAGCAATCTTTCGTAGCACAAAAAATGTGGTTCCATGGTAACCGATTTATTTATTTTTTAAATGGCACCATATACTTTTTTTTTCTGAATACGGTACAATAAAATTTTAATGGAGTCGCATAAGAAAAAAATACAAAAAATTTAGTTTTCTATTATGCTATTGACAATGTTTATCAAAATAATTATTAACACCAAGTTAGCCATGCCAAAATCAGAACAATGCGAAACTGTCACTAGCTGTGTAATTGTGTACATTGTTACACTAAACGTACTTTTTACTCAATTTTCTGTGTACTTAAGTACGTTAAGTATGTTAACCTGTATTCTTTCCGTTTCACTTAATTCAAGGGCCATTAAAACTTACTAAGTACTTAAGTACACAGAAAATTGAGTAAAAAAGTACGTTTACTGTAACAATGCAGACAATTACAAGCAACTGACAGCTAGTGACAGTTTCCCATTGTTCTGATTTTGGCATGACTAACTCGATGTTAATAACTATTTTGATAACCATTGTCAATAGCATAATAGAAAACTTAATTTTTTTGTATTTTTTTCTTATGCGACCCCATTAAAATTGTATTGTATCGAATTCAGAAAGTTCCAATGTATCAATTTTCACCAAAAAAAAAAAACGTATATGGTGCTATTTAAAAAAATCAAGTCTGTTACCATGGCAACCACATTTTTTGCGCTACGAAAGATTGCTTGATATCACTAAACGGGAATTAATTTCCCCTAACACTTTTATTAAAACAAGTTCTTCATATGAGGAATATTTTAAGAAATAAAAGCAATATTCCACAATTTATATCCACACTGTATACACTTCGGTTGAGAAGGCCATTATTTACCTCGCATATTATATCCTTCAGGATATAATGATGCTCGCGGTAAATAAATGGCTCACTTCTAAACCTAAGTGTATAATATACTATTTTTTATCATGTTCTTTACGGAAGCTATTTTTAGTTTAAATATGTATTAGAAACGTTATTTCAAGTATTCAAACTCAAATTTTCGTTTTCAAATTTGAAATTTTAAAATTAAGCTTGATGCCTCTGTAACTTACGAATTCAAAATTCTATACGATTCGTTATTTAAATAAAAAATGTGGTTGTTGATTTATGACCCATACAGTTTTAGCATACCTTACCAATTTCCACACCCAACAATATTTACAGATCCGATAATAATACCACTTGCCACCCCGTCACGTGCACCCAAAAAAAGCAACCCCTAATCAAATACCATCTATAAGCGCAAATTTCACGCCTTGTTCCCACCATTGGCTGCACAATGTCTTAATCTCGTTACTCCCGTGTTTACGTGATTGATAATGCGCTAATTCGATCATTTCGGGGGGGTGATAAGTAAGGCCACGTGACCCCCGGAGTCCTCCGGGAGGCGGCAATCGCCCCCGGGAGACGTGGCGTGTTTTTGCGAAAAAAATACGGAATTCACCCCTTACTGCGATATTCGCGGGGGTAAATAGTCATGCAGATGTCACGTTTATGAAAATATTGCATATTGGAACTGAAATATTGATAATGGAGAGCAACCCTTATTGTGTTTGTGGTAATTTTTTGTATCGGGGACAACGCCAAAAACAGGGGGTAAAATATAAATTTGAAAAAGAGATGCCCTAATTTATGAAAATATTCCATGGCTGACTATGTGAAAATTAAAAAAAAAATCAGAAAATTAGCCATAGCTATTTTATTTTTTATAATAACTAGGTATGCCGAGTATTATATTTTTGGAAAGCTCAAAAAATGGCCGATTTGATAAGGCCACAGCCAACTATGATTTTCATTAAAAAAACAAGTTTATGTCATATCTCAAAAATCACAAACAACATAAAAAATTGGATTAGATTATCTTATTAAAGCCAAAATTATCTACAATTTGTCTCTACAGTTTTTCTGTATAATCAGAAATAACGGAGCTACAGAGATCTTATGAAATAGCAAAAAGTCACACTTTTCAAAATATCTAGTGAGCCATGAACTTTTTTAAAAATCCAAAGGGGGCATTAGATTGAGCGTTAAAAACTGCAATTCTTTCCCCATTTAACCTTTGTTCCAGCTCTGCTAGTTTCCGAGATCCCCATAGTGGGCATCGAAAAAAAACTCGCCCAGATACTTAAAACAAAGAACAATGAAACAAACTCAAAATAAAAAATGATAAAAAAATATAAAAATAAAATATATACTTTTTCTTTGATGAAAACAGAAACAAAACAAAAAAATAACAAGGAAAAAAATAAATCAGTCTTTAAAAAACCTAACTAATCTTAAAAAAACATTTATAAACTAAAAAAATCAGTCAAAATATATCCACACATAAACCAGTTTTTATAGAAGTAAATCTAAAATCCTTTTGTTACTGTTATTGGCAAATCTGTTTAGCACCGCTTTAGGGCAAGGTTTTATATCCCTGTGAATATGTAAAAGCGCCATCCCTACAAGCCTCTCCTGTCCCATAGTGGACCTCAACCAAGATTTGAGTCTTTTTAAAGATGAAAAACTTCTTTCGGCCGAGGCTACACTTACAGGCAGTGTACACAGAATTTTCAAAAGTTCATATATTTTTGGATATATATTAGGATCAGGATCACACAAAGGTAATGTTTCAGAAGCCGAATTTGGCAGACTTTCTTTGCTTTACATTAGTTTTTTTACAGAGTTCATTATAAAAATTAATAATAGAATAATATTTTTATTTTCTATTATAGACGTGTTGTGGTAATAGCCCAGTGGTTAAGGTTCTTTATTTTGTTCTTGTTGTTTGTTTTTGTTGTTTGTTTTTGTTGTTTGTATCTACGCCCTTGAGCACAAACTAAGTATTTTGGTGTTCCGACGCGCTTCGACCCGTATAGATGTGGGAAACGAAGTTTACATTAAATTCCGCTTAGCCATTTATAGGAATTCCGCAATTAAACTTCAAAATTGTACAAGCTACTTCCAAAGTCGATGGGTGAAATGATCGAAAAACCCTATTTTCGCCCTCAAAATTAAGTCCATACGGCGTTCCACCTTCCGGTGAAGTCCCAGGGCACGTGTAAACATGTCACAATTCAGTCAATTAGCACAGCTTACCGTAAGCTGTGCAATTAGTGTATAAAGAAGGCACCCCACGCACACTGTAAGTATAATGTAGGTTTATCTCAGACCAAATATATTTATATAATATTTTTACCTAACGTAAATTTTGTGATTATATTTTGAGAAGTTTCTTACACTGTAGATACCTACTATAGAACTCGAAAAGTAGGTGTATGTAAAATGGGGGAATGGTTTTATAGAAATTGTGAAATTGTTGATAAAAAACCATTTTTTGTTAATTTTTCGAGAAAAATAATGTCCAGAAGTGAGTTAAAAGTTAAAATTTAAAAAAATTATATTATACATATATCTGGAGTCATAGCACTATCTATTTTATTGTTGTAATCGTCATATTTTGCTAGGCCTCATTTCATCTACTAAAAATTTCTCTGATTCTTGTGTAACTTGTCATTTTTATTTCCAGGTTTACAACGTATTTACCAAAAATTAAAATAGGTAGATATTATATACTTTGGTATACAGGGTGTAACTAAACTGATGGTCAAAAATGAAACCACGTATTCTTGGAGTAAAAATAAGGGCACTTCTTCATATATTTTTTTCTCCTGCGGGCTATAGTTTTTTTTATACAGAGCGTAGAAATTTAGAGAAAAATACACATATTTCTTAGTATCTCTAGAAGTATACGAGATATTTTCTTAAAACTTGGCGTGTCACATGAGCGGATGAGTTGTCAAATTTAAGGTTAATATGAAGCTTGTGAGGCCCCCAGTTGCGGAGATACAGGGTGTTATTAAAATTAATTAGTTCAGAAAAATATGAATACCCTGTATAATCGCATTTTTTAAATTTGTTTTGAATGGTAAATTCAATGATTAACAAAAAGTATCTCTTAGTATTTTTTCATATTCTCAGCCGTTTTTTAATTATTTTCAAAGAACGGCAATGCTGCCATAAAAAAGTGATTTTAAGAATAAATCTAACAATCTGTGGATGTTAATTAAACTTGGCATTATTTGAATCATTTGGCTGCCAATTTTGCACATTAGTATCAATATTTTGAAAAATTATATTTTCATTTGAAGAATTGACTGATATGCACTTTTGCTATGGACTTGCGAATGGCAATAATAAACATGCGGAAACGCATAGTTGCGTGTATTGAAAGAGACGGCGGTCATTTCGAACATTTAATAATTTAATTTTCTAATAGCAATACGTTTCTTTTATTATTGTTTTTGCTTTTGTATTTTGTTAAATAAAGTTTAATTGACATCCACAGATTGCTAGATTTATTCTTAAAGTGACTATTGTTCATTGCAGTGTTGCCGTTCTTTAAAAATAATTAAGAAACGGCTGCTTATTTGAAAAAATACTAAGAGATACTTTTTGTTAACCATTCTATTCACCACTCAAAACAAATTAAAAAAATGCGATTATACAGGGTATTCATATTTTTCTGAACTAATTAATTTTACTAACACCCTGTATCCCCGCAACTGGGAGCCTCAGAAGCTTCATGTCAACCTTAAGTTTGACGGCTCATCTGCTCATGTGACACGCCAAGTTTGAAGAAAATATCTCGTATACTTCTAGAAATACTAAGAAATATGTGTATTTTTCTCCAATCTTCTACGCTCTGTATAAAAAAAACTATGGCCCGTAGGAGAAAAAAATATATATAAAGAAGTGCCCTTATTTTGACTCCAAGAATACGTGGATTCATTTTTGACCATCAGTTTAGTTTGTATAGATTACAAAAAACATGAATTCATATTTTTCTCGTTCTCTTTTATTTTTCGTTCTTAATTCGTTCGAAGGCCAAACGATTCGACTTTATGATTCAAAAGCAAAATGCGGGCATGTTCCCAAAATCCAGGCTTAATAGTTTATAAACCTGACGAAAAAATATTCAAAAACCGAGTAGATACCATTAAGCTAAAAATTTGAGATCTGCTTTATTGTACCATATCTCGGGAAATAAAAAAAATGTGATATCAATACGATATAAAAGTTCAATACTAGCAGGGGCGCCGGGTTTTCAGAACTCCATGGGAGGGGGGACAAAAAATATATAGGCGATTTTTTTATAAAAACAAATATAAAAGTAAATACTTAATAATAAATAAAAAAGTTCATACAAAAATAAAACAAAACTTTCTGTTTAGCAAAATAATAAAAATGGAAAATAAATTGTAAAAAAATCACAAATAAACTAAAAAACATAAAAAAAGTAAGCACTAATGACAGGAACCTATATACTTACCTACATACATATCCATATCACATTCAAAACACTTTCAAGGGAAAATGTATTTTTTCTTTGTAGTGATTTATTTTTAAACGTGTTTAATAAAATGTCTATATATCCAGTCTATAGCAGATTCATCTTTATGTACATACATTAAGAACTTATTTCATCGGAGACTTCAGTGAGTAGAACCACAGAATATCTAGCTACGCACAGCTATATTTTCTGTGGTAGAACCATAGAATATCTAGCTACGCATATATTTTCTGTGGTAGAACCAAAGAACACACAAAAACACAAAAATATAAACCATTATTTTCGGAAGTCGCATGCTTCACAATACTTACACGAGATGGCAAACCGGTAATTAGGCTTTGAAATTATTTCATTCAACGCATTCCAGGCATCAGTTACCTATGCTTTTTTAATTTTCAATATTTTTCCGCCAACTGTACAATCTCATTGAAAAAAATAAATGGTATTTCAGCCGCATTTTAAAAAATTGGATTCAATAACTGTTTAGCGCTTTTCAACAAAAAAAATGCATGCTTGGATCATAAAGCCTCATCATTTGTCCTTCCAACCAGACTACAACTAAAAAATGTCTGTCGTATAGAATTTTAAAAGATATAAGGAAAAGTAGGAATGCCGCATTTTTCTGTATTATAATAACTACAGTCAATTAATTAAAGAAATTATATAATATACTTACCGTCGTTTGCGAATCTCACTAATTTCACAAAAAAAAATCGGCGCCACAAAAATTCTACCAGCAAACTTTTTACTCGGAGAGATGCTTATCAACTGAGACCATCCTGCAGCATCCCCTGCGGATCACACCAGGACCAACCCCTTAACCAATAGCATCGCGGCATCTCCCAAGCCACCCCTACAATCAATAATTTTCATTGTGGCATCCAGATTTATTGCATAAGAGGGCGGAGCCTTTAGGAACTTCGCAAGTCTCATTCTCATGATACCTAATCATTTTTTGGGGCTTTTTTTCAGCAAGAAAATCGATATTTTTCCAGTAAAAACGGATGGATACGATATAATATGGAACCGTGTGTGTATTTGTTTGGTTTCCAAGGAAATCAAACAAATGACTAAGGGCCTTCACCTGGTGATCAATTCAGTTTGGGTCAGTGTACATTTCAAACTATATCGATTTCTGAATTTCGTCGGCTAAAAATAGAATTTGATTGTTTCAATTATAATCGACTAATTAGTGCCTAGTTTGACCCAAGTGCAGGTAGAGGTAATATGTGTAGTTTTTATAGTGCAAATCAGGTAAGCCCCTCTCTTGTAGTTTAATAGTTGTTTTGCAAAATCAAGTGTGAAATAATGCGTGCACGCCAATGATATATGCAATGCAGAGCCTATGGAAATGGGGTCGCGAACAAACTTTTTTATATAGTTCAATTAAGAAACAGTCGGCGTAGTAATATTATTTGATCGATATTTTTATTTACACAAGTGAAAGCTCAGCTTCGGTTGATGTCTTCGTTATAAAATTGAATCTAACTTTTTCGGATTTTATCATCAATTCATTTCAATATTTTTGTTTTCGAACAAATATAAACTGTTACATAAACAGAAACTTTCTTGGGTGACGATATTAATTCTGACTTATCACTTATCTCTGTTATTCAATCGGTTGAAGGTGAATAAATTAAAATTAAATTTAGATGAAACAAAAGTTATTTTTGAAAAGATATTGGAGGATAAACTGAAATTTGATTTATATATTACATCAAAAATTGCATCTAAAATATCGTATTTTAAGTGAATTAATTCAGATTTGTCGTTTTATTGTATTTGTTTATTATTGTGTGCAGTGGCGTAACCAGGGGGGACTTTTGAGGCTTTAGCCCCCCCCCAAAGATCTGTCGCGTGGTATTTATTTATGAATAAAATTCATTTTAAAACAATAGTTTTGCCGCAAATATTACCGAAGAATTTTTTTGAAATAATTAGCCCCCCCCAACTTTCCATTCTGGTTACGCCACTGATTGTGTGTTCAGTAAGCTACAAATTCTGTAAGATAAAGCAATGCGAATACCTAATATTAAATTTAGATCGTTATACACCAATAAATTATATGTTAACATTTATTTAGCTATCTATAACCTTCATTTTTATTACAAACTTTTATTTAACTTGCCCTGTTAGTGTGGGTCGAATCTCGCAAGTTGAATTAGAACCACTTCTTAACATCCGATTGAATTGAAATTCTTGATGCACCTTTAGTTCCGGTGACAATACAATATATTTTCAAAATGACCGTCGCCACGCCACAAGATGGCGGATGATGTATTTTTTGTCAACTTCCTTAATATGGGTATCAAATGAAAGGGCTTGAAGAGTACAAAACGATAAAGTTATTAGTGAAATCATCAAACATTAAATTCAATATGGCCGCCGCTCCAAGATGGCGGATTACAACCCCATTAATATGAAGAGTAGAAAATGATATCTAATGTTAGTGACATCACACTAAATTCAATATGGCGGCCGCCCGAAGATGGCGGATTACCTATTTTTGCACAACCTACATGACATGGGTATCAAATGAAAGGGCTTGACGAGTACCAAATAATAAGGTAAGTGACGTCATACTAAATCCAATATGGCGGATGCCCCAAGATGGCGGACTAAATTTCTTTACCACCCTCCTGATATGGGAATCAAATAGGTACTAAAAAGCAAAAATAAAAAATAAAAGATAAAAACCTTTTTAAAAGGAAGCTTTTATTTAAGCCATGTACTAAAATCAATGAATAAAATAAAATAAGTCTAGGTTTTCGTATAAGATAATTCAATGCCGAATTGGGACAAGTTTTTGTAAATGAAAAAGCTTATCGTGCGAAATGTTCATAAATTAGGTACTCACCTACCAATTAATTTTATTGGACAGTAATTGATTGATAAGCAATGTACCTATACTTGCCAAAGTACCAAAGTATGTATTTTCTTTACAATTCGCGCGACAAGTTTTTTGATTTACAAAAACCTGTCCCAAACCTGTTTGCAAATTCTCTCGTGGAACCAAAATAAGACTATAAAGAGACAAAATTGAAAATGTTTGACAAACGACACTTGGCATTCCTTTCTTTATTAGATATACATATCAGATTTTGTTTAGTTTAAAAAAATATAGGTACTAATATATTCAAAAATTTCAATTTTAACACCCTTTACTAAGGAAACATAATAAATATCAGATACAGGGCTAGTGATTAATGTATATAACTTTAAAGAGGTGTTCGGCAGGTGGTTTTAAAGGGGGGTCTTTCATATAAAATTTTTCGATTTGGACATTCCTTGCCAAGTTCTTCGGGTCTACAGGGTGACCCAAAATTATTATTTTTTATTTATATCTCAATAATGGCGCTAGTTAAAAATTTGAATTTTGGTATGTTATCTAATTACTGGAAGACGCCTTAGGATAGTTTATTCATTTACACACTGCCCTAAAAAATGGGTAAAAACTAACAATCTCTAATTTTTACGTATAACTAAAATATGATTTGTCTAGCCTTTTTATTTAAGAAACTTTTTTCCCTCTACATTTTTTCTCGAAAGCACATTTTTCCTACAAAAAAATAATTTCATGCCAAATACCATTCCTACATTATTATTACATTACTACAGAAAATCAAGTAAAAATTCATAGTAGGCGGGCGTCAAACAATTTAATTATTTTTATTGAACATTAAAGCACCAAAAATATCAGGTAACAACATTTCAGCTTCAGGATAAAAAAATATGTTACAGCAGATGCTCCATGACATCATTTTGAGCATCTACTGTAACTTTTTTTTTATCCCGAAGCTGAATTGTTGTTACCTGATATTTTTGTTGTTTTAATGTTCAATAAAAATAATTAAATTGTTTGACGCCCGCCTACTATGAATTTTGAATTTTTACTTGATTTTCTGGAACAATCAGGGGAATGGTATTTGGCATGAAATTATTTTTTTGAAGGAGAAATATTGTGTTTTCGAGAAAAAATGTAAATGGAAAAAATATTCCTAAATAAAAGGGCTACACAAATCATATTCGAGCAAAAAATTTAATAGGGGTTGTTAGTTTTTCCCTTTTTAAGGGCAGTGTGTAAATGAATAAACTACCCTAAAGGCGTCTTCCAGTAAGTAGATAACACATACCAAATTTCAAATTTTTAAGTAGCGCCGTTATTAAGATATAAATAAAAAATAATAATCTTGGGTCACCCTGTAGACTCGAATATCTCGAAAAATTTTATATGCGAAAGACCCCCCTTAAAACCACCTGCCAGTATTTACTATATATTCTGACTCGCCCTGTATACATGTGTCTAGCATAGATTTAGAAAAGTTGTTTATACCATTGTGTAAAACATTATATGTAAAGAGGAACAATTGCTATCAAATTTGACAGTTCGCTCGTGCTGAAGAAGCTTGTCGCCATGTTACTTATGAACTTTAAACTTTAATAATATTTTTACTACAGGATACAACACGGTGTTTCACCTTTCCTTATCTTATATAACGCATTGTTCTGGGTTGTGTCTTTACTAGACTTTTCCATAGGAGAATTTTCAATTTCTGATCACCCTTTTAAAGGAAGTTAGTCATTTGATATCTTAGATAAAGGTTTTCACATTCACATTTTTTTAAACTCAAATATAAAAAAAAATAATAATGGTTATTTTCTTTTTTTAAGATACTTGTACCAAAAATATATCGCACAATTTAAAACCGCAATTTTGATATACATTTCTAAAATAATGCGGACAACTACCACCCCTTTAGTTTCTTTTTAATTGTTACCTAAGTATTTTAAAAGTCCAGTATTAATCGCTACTACCACAAACAAGGATGATTCTGAAGAACTACAAGTTAAAATTAAGATTAATCCTAGACGAATATTGGTTTAAAATAGACTAGCATCAATCCCCACACGCACGCTCCTGATTAACATAATTCCACCGATTCAATCATAAATAATCTATCCTTATTTCTGAAACTTTGTCGATAAAATTCCAACGGGGGCGATATCGTCCCCGTCCCATTTTCTATTTGGTATACTTCCTCCTTCCGCGGTATACCTACGCGAGACCGGCGCTCGCCGATTTTTTAATCAATCAAATATCAACTTTGAAGTCGGCGCGTCGGCAGTCGGCCGGGTCGCCTAAAAAGGGGTAGTTCTGAATGTTGGGACGTTGTGACGCGTGTGCGGTGTAGGGAGAACAACGCGAGGGTTAGTATTTTGCCCCATTGTGGTCTGGCCAGTTGATTGGTGGTCGGTTTTGTTTTTCCCGTGTGAGTGGCAGGTCGGGAAAAGCACAATACCGCCCGCGCATGTGGCGCGCCTTGATTTTAATTTGGAAATTTGCGGGCACCTATTTTTAATTTTTAATTCTCATTTTTAATAAGTAGATACCTACGAGACAGAAATTTGACTTTTGGAAAATTCTAGAAGTTTTAGAAGCTTTAGTGAAACCACTGAGTAAAGGATTATTATTATTTGCTCAATGGTGAAACAGAAATTATTTTGCTCATTTGCAACAAATCCTTTTTTGGCATATTCTTTGATGTTCTGGGCATAATTTGTTTTAGATTTCATCGCTCCCTGCTAGATTCATACAATTATCAACTTTTTCAAAGCTTGGCACCACACGGATAACATCAAAATTACATGTTTTTTTTTTGAGGGATGTCGAACAATCCTACGCTGTTATTTTTTCTATTAAAAAAGGTCTAATATAATTTTTAGAAAAACGAGCCGCTTTCGCAGAAGACCAGGCTTTCGTAGCAATGTCAAACCAATACTTCGCACATATCTATAACAAATAAATTGCCCCGTTTCACGGGCGTAGCCAGGATTTAGTTTTGGGGGGGGGGGGGGTTTAGTTTGAGAAGTAAATAAAACAACAAAAATATACTTACATGAAATTTAATATCTATATATTCATCCGAAAAACTACGACATATTTATAAAGTTCTTAACTTTAAATGAAATGGATAAATTAATTTCGTTCCTCTGCGCTAAATCTAAAACCATTAAAGAAGAAATCTTCGGCTTTTTCTTTTAAATATATCCACTACTTCATATGCATGAATTTCTGTTCCATAGTGAATGTTCATTAGAGCCAAACCATTAAGTCTGTTTTCACTTGTAGTGTTTCGTAAATAGTTTTTCAGTCTCCTTAGGCTCGAGAAAGACCTTTCTGGGGTAGCAGTGGATACAGGAATGGTAGCCAAGATTTGTAGTAATGTGTAAATATTAGGATAAAGGTTTTTATCGCACATATCTAGGCATTCCAAACTAGATTTCGGGGTAGGCAGTTTTGTTATCAGCATGCAAGGTAGCTGAAGCTTTGATAGCTAAATCCAAATTTGTTTCTTTATTAGAAACCTCTTGACCTTGACTACACCACTTTTTCCAGTAGTCCATACCTTTAGGTTTATCACCCTTCCTTTTTTCCCCTCCATTTTTCGACAGTAATAATGATTCACGTATCTATCCTTAACAAGGTCATCGAATAACAGTGCACTAAAATTACTCACTTACACGGTACACTTAATTCTCTTCACTATTCGTTCACCACTTTTCACTTTTATTCGCTTCGAGTTCGCATGGAACAATACTGCCGTAAGCGCGGTCACGCGCCGCGGCGCCGCTTATATAGCAGCCCAGTAGCCGTCCAGAAACTTCCACGAACTTCCACAAAGTTCCGCTCATTTCGACCTAGGGGCGTGGCGAATAATCGAGAAACAACGCAAAGTGTCCCTACAATAAAAAATAGTTCGGCTGCAACTGCGTCTGCCTCTCGTCAAAAGATGGCGCTAGGCGCTACTATTACTACATAATATATTCAAACGTAATAATAATTTAACTCTTCACTCCTCGTATTTTTTCGGTATAATATTAGGTAATATTTTGCTTATTTCGGGGGGGGGGGGGGGGGGTTTGAACCCCCGAACCCCCCCCCCTTGGCTACGCCCGTGCCCCGTTTAATTCTCGCAGCCTACTAAAATTTTTTGGGGTGTTAACAGGAAAAACCAGACATACTGACCATATTGTAGATAGTCGGAGACATTGATACATTCAATTAATGTCTTATTATAATTCTTAGCCCTCGATAGTAATTTGAGGAATCCTAGATATTGACAGCTATCTATAGTTTTTATACAGGATGAGTCAGTGCGAATTTTGATTTTTAAATTTTTCTTTACCAATCAACAATAATTATTATTAACCGAAAAAGTGACATTCGTTATGAAACGGTGACAGATATTAACAAAAATTAAAATTTTGCATTTCAGAGTGTATTGAATACCCTGTAATTTTATACAGGACCGAATCATCATTTTTTTTTCAATTAATATCTCTGAACTCCGTGCCTCCACCACTGGTTTAAATTATATGTATATTAAAATTAACACATAATGTTGTCATCTACCTTCATTATGTTTATTAGTTTGGAATTACTTGTATACAAACCCCCCTACTGTATCTTGAAAATGAAGCTTTTGTAGACCTATATGATATGCAATTTTCTTTTTAAAATGTCATTTTCTATTCAATTCCAGTGTTAAATTCTTACTACAAAAAACTGACATGCCCCCTGTAAACTTTTAGGCGAAACATTTAGTGTATTTCGAGGAAATTCCAAAAATGCTTTTGACAGTCTAGTCTAGATATAGTTTTGGTGTTGTATGGCTAGTGGAAATTAGAAATGTCCGGATTTATAATATGAATAATAATTACCTAGTTTAGACATTTTTCTGCTAATTTTTACAGGCAGTGCACGCGCCTGGATCCCTTATTGAGGAACCGCTCCCGTTGTGTCTATTCGTATTGTCTAGAATACTCTAGAACAAAAGATCATCTTTGCTAGAACCTTTGAAGTGCATGTAAAATAAAAATTTCTACTTTAATTCAACGTCACAATCCATCATTTATTTCCATGGGTAACTATATAGACTCAAAATATAACCAATAATTTGTCTTAATTTTTATACTAAATACAGAACAAACTGGCAAGTGTGACATATCCAAGTCTGAAATAGGTCAACTTTTGACGTCATTGTTGACGTCACAAAATGATGCCAGGGGATGTGAAATTGTTACACCAATATTACCAAATTTACACTAATATTACCAATAATACACTAATATTACAACATTACACTAATAATACACCAATATTAGGTACACTAATATACCAGGGTCATAAATCCTTTGGTGATAATGACTTATTGGCGAATTTAGAAAACAAGTAAATGTAAAAAGAATGGGGGGGGGGGGTTCAGCCCCTTAGCCCCCCCCCCCCCCCCGACGAGCCGTCCCTGAAGGTATGCCATGAAATAGCTTATTCGAAACATTTATAATTTCAAGATCACACTAATTCTATAATAAGAGTACGGGATCAAGTCAGAAAAATCATTCAAGAATATTGAAAATATGCTGGGCTTTATAATGAATCCTATTTCGAAAAAAATCATACTTATCGAGTTTGGACACGAAATATGAAAAAATAACACATATGACAGGTACATTCTTTCTGATAAAAGAAACGGTAAAAGTTTCCAATGGTGTATTTCTGCCCCGATTTTTTTGAAATTTTGGCTACCCCCCTATTTTCGAGCGCGCGCCGACTGTCGAGCGAAAACAGCGGCCGGGCCGGACGTAAACACGGCAAAAATCTTTCAAAATTTCGGTTTTTCCGCGGGTTTTCGCGAAGTTTCGATGTGGCAAAGGGTGCAAAATAGGGTGGTGATCAATTTGAGCTGCATACAGTAAAAATTCCATCCGGATTATAACCACAAATATCGCCGTGAAAAGTGAGGTGTCAAAGGAAATTTGAAAATTCATTTTCTAAGAAAACTACGTTCGAGCACCACAAATCGAGGTCAGATTCGTGTTCAGGGACCTCGAAAATAGGGGAGTAACCAAAATTTCAAAAAAATCGGGGCAGGCGCATACACCATTGGAAACTTTTACCAAAGAAACATATAGGTACTATTAATTTGATAATTATTATTTATTGCGCTTGTTGATTGTTGAAAATTTATGTCCCCATCCACGTCAAAATGCCGCGCTACTGTTTAATTAATCATCCACAAATCTTGCATGCGACTGTTCAATAAACTTCCTGAAATATCTGCAATTCCTCTATAAAACCTGAATGTATAGTTACGGCAGGCAAATTATGCAATTCATTGGGGTTAGGCAGAATGTCAACCTGAGTTATTATTACCAACTAAAAATACATATAAATTCAATCTCAATTTGTGTCATCCACAAATCTGGACAGTTTTTGTTTTCGTACTAAATCTCGTCTATTTTGTGATTTTGTGCTACAAAATCAAAAGGATTTTGCGACGTATGCCTACTTAGGCAGTAACCAAAGTGGGTGGTACACAGCCCTCGTAAGTTTATTTTACGAGGGCCGTGGGGTGGTATCATAGAGATTCTTCTATAGCGCTTTGTACCTAAGTAGTTACCCTCAACAAAATTTGCCTGCATTGATTTAGATTTTCGAACTAGCATATATGTCCTGCAGTCCTGCAACTCTGACGATTGAATATATTTATCCTATAACTAATCCACAATAAATTTGTCTAAACAAACACAAAAAAAATCGTAATGCCCAATGATGAATGACCTGGATTACATGAACGCAAACAAATAGTAAAAACGACACGGTTGTTTCGGCCACCCGCCCTCTTCGATGGAGGGTGGCTTACAAGCCGTTTTTTATTCGTCGAGGGATGATAGAGGAGCACGTGCCAAATTCAATTGTGCGAGGGTGTCCTCATACACGTTTAGAGCGATCGCCAGAGCTGGCTGACCGGGTGGGAGAGTGTGGTGAATCGACTTTCCGGTGATAATGAGATTTTGGAAATTAGCGGGGCAGTAAATCGAGCACAGCTAGAGAATTTCCCACTTCCACTTGACACGCACTCCATTTTTATATTAGAATTCTAGGAAAGCATTGAGTAAATTATTCCATTACTCGATATAACGAGTCTTTTCGTGTTCCATCTCCGTTAATTTATTCTGTATTATAATAATAATATGAAATCAAGAACTTAATATAGGTAGTTGTTCAAAGTGTATAATCAGAGGGTAAATAATGACCATATATATATTCATAATCATAGACAAAGCTACACATAGACTGACAGAATCATTGTCGAAATTTCCGCTCGATACACCAAATACTCATGATACAACTTTATCATTATATCATGCCAAATACTGGGTTGGTGTAGTGTACGGACGGTTAAAGGACAAATAATGCCATTGCTTATTTCTTAAAAATAAAGTAAATTAAAAGATAAAGAAGCTGTATCAACCAGGGCATTAGAAATGAGTAGCATTAAAAAGAAAATTTTAGAACCTAAAACTCAAAGAACGACTGCTTTTATTTGTGGATTTTGACACTTTTTTATTTATTTATTTTCATTGATACAATAACAAATTATTCAAAAGAATCAAAAATGATATTACAATCTTCAACATCCTTCCCTTTGGATGATTTTCTTAAGCCCTTTTGTTTTACATAAAACTTCTGATTAAACAAAGATTTCGTGAAAATGTCCGCAATTTGCTCCATTGTGTTTGTTTGAGACCATAAAAGCTTGTTTGAAGTGTACAAACTCTATTAGTATCATTTTTTCATAACCACAACCTTTACCTTTTGGTTGTTTCATGAACCTCTTCATTGTGTTTTCGATACACGCGCATGCTGTAGAGACATCCGCAATTGAGTCAATTCAATATTTTCACCAGCAGCTATGTTTAATATTGCTCGTATCATTCCAGATTTCACTAAAGAGCTAAACATCCCCAAAACACAGTAGTTCAAAATTTCAGTTCAGCAGCTTGCTTATTTTGGGATATATATTGCCATATAATTGAATTTCAAAAAGAGAACTAGAACTAAGAACTTTAGGGCCTATGTCTGTAATGAGCAACCCTCTTTTCACTAGTAATCGCCCTAGTGCTTGAATTATATTGCCGGAAATTTTTCGAGTACACGAATTTTCTTAAAAAATTCGTGTTAGAGAAAAATTTCCGGATATTAATTCATGAACGTGGGGGATTCGGTAAGAAAGTTCCATACCTATGTCTATAATGAGCAACCCTCTTTTCACTAGTAATCGCCCTAGTGCTTGAATTACATTGCCGGAAATTTTTCGAGTAGGTACACGAATTTTCTTAAAAAATTCGTGTTAGAGAAAAATTTCCGGATATTAATTCAAGAACGTGGGGGATTCGGTAAGAAAATTCCATACCTACACGTAAATTAAACGAAATTATTATCAAAATTTTTGATGAGTATTACCTATCAGTAGTATGTTACAATCTCACATTATAATAATGCTGCTGCCTAGAGCAAGTGAGAATATTTCCGGAATTTTTTTTTAATTGCCATGGCAACGAAGCAAATAACGAGCCTCTGATTGGTCAAAAAAGGTAAGTATGGAATTTTCTACAAAATGTCAAAGTCCTGATCAAAAAAAACTTGGAACACCCTGTATAAATAATCTCTAATATCTTAACTTTTTGGTGAATATCAATTTGAAAATCTCCGATCAAATATCTTTGATCGGAGTTGAAAATCTTTTTCGCCTAATACAATTATTTAAATCTATTTTGAACGTAGGTATCTCCTCCACCAGAAAATTTTAATGGTTGCCCACCCCCCTATATAATTGGGCGTCGATCACGCCGCCCCTATAACAGGTTCCTCCATCGTTAAATTGTCCAGTGGTATTTAAAAGGATTATCCGTGAAATGATTTGTAGCCCTCTACGATCCCTTAGGGACGAAAACAGGTGTCCTTTTACACCCTACGCACCCTAAAAATGCCCCTTTGCCTCCCCAAATAATAGCAGACATTGGAGTATTTTATTTAAATTGGCTAATCGATATAGTCAGTTTTCATATTCACCTCGTATAAAAGAAACAGGGATTTTTGGATTATTTTCTTGTTTTGCGATTAGGAGGAAGAAGAGGGGACTACATACTTAACCTCAACATTTGACAAGGACATAACCTCAAAGCTAACCTAACCTATATATTTTGTGCCTCAAAGTACAAACGTGAAAAGCGAGCAAAATGGGTACAAAAACTACAGGATTAACGGAAGACGAGTTATTTTGCGACGTTGAGGAAGAAGACAACAAATTTGGGAAGCTGTCACTTGAAGAAAATCCAGAAACAGCAAATCTTCAAGCCGAAAGTGAGGAATCAGACGACTACGATTACGAAGATGATTATTATGATGAAAACGAATACGACAGAAGTTATTCAGGCCCGAATCACCACACAAATCAACAGAACACTTCGAACAAAGTGTCAACCTTCCAAACGAATGACAATCTTTTCAGAAAGTACTCCAACAAAATCTGCATCGACAGGTACGATGTTCGTTCTCTACCAGACCATGCTGTCAACACTCTCATGGCCAACGAAAAAAAAATGGAGAGCGACCGTATCCGAACTAAAGACAAACATGATCGTGCAACTGCCGAACAAGTAATGGACCCTAGAACACGCATGATTTTATTTAAATTACTCAACCGTAGCCTTATATCGGAAATAAACGGTTGTATATCAACTGGGAAAGAAGCAAACGTATACCACGCATCGTCGAAAGCTGGCAAACAATTCGCTATAAAAATCTTCAAAACTTCTATTTTAGAATTTAAAGATCGTGACAAATACGTTACAGGAGAGTACAGGTTTCGTCACGGATATTGCAAACACAATCCCCGTAAAATGGTGAGAACATGGGCAGAAAAAGAAATGCGAAACTTGTCTAGAATGTATACAAATGGTTTAAATGTTCCCGAACCGATTTTGCTGCGATCGCATGTGCTTGTTATGGGTTTTATTGGTAAAGATGGTTGGCCAGCTTCGAAATTAAAAGACGTAGAACTCTCTCAGTCGAAAGCACGGGAAGTTTATCGAGAAATCGTCATAGCAATGTGGAAAATATATAACAAATGTAAGCTTGTTCATGCGGATCTTTCAGAGTTCAATATGTTGTACCACAGTGGAGAAATATACATAATAGATGTGTCTCAGTCTGTAGAACATGACCATCCACATGCGTTGGAGTTTTTAAGGAAGGACTGTACGAATATAACGGAATATTTCAGAAAGAAGGAAGTTGCAACGATGGGTTTAAAGGAATTGTTTGATTTTATTACGGATCCGACAGTAAATGAAAATAATATGGAAGAATATTTGGATGCCTTGGCTCAGAAAGCAGCAGAAAGGACAGAAATATCTTCTTCGGAACAGGTAGAGATTTTTTTGATACGATTACGGACGTTAGGTACTCGGGTAATTGGTCCTTTACATATTTTAAGTAGAGTTGAAATTAGCCTTTATGACCACCTTAAGCATTATTTGTATTTCAACTCACATAAAAGTAACATCACAGAATAAATAGCTTTGCAACAGAAGCCTCCTTACGGACATGTGTCAAAAATAAGCGAGTATCCATTTCAATTTACAGAAAGACAGACAGTATTTTAAGCATAAATTTGGTTCTAATACAATCTGTTATTTAGATTAACGTAAAATCAAATAAACTACATATTATTAATGTCTTCAGAAGATATTGCACTAAAAAGCGAGTCTCCTTTTGACACATGTCACTAAGGAATTGTCTGTATTATTCGTTAGTCTGTGGTAACATTAAAATATGTATAAAAAGTGCACAACTGTCAAGTTGACAAGTCACCTCTGAAATTAGCTGTCGCCACCTGCACAAGATAGATAAGAACGATTACTTTGAAATATTTCTGAGTTTTCACCTAACTGGTCCTAGACATTACAGTAAGTAAATGAACACTACTTTGGCTCGAACTTTAGTTATATTGGATAATAGGTGGCAGCAGTGAATTTCAGAGATGGTTTTCTGCCAACTTGGCAACCCTAGCTCTTAATTTTAAAACTTAAAATCCCTGTTTCTGTTTCTAGGTCGAAGAAGACGTATTCAGACAAGCTTACATTCCCCAAAGATTAACAGAAGTCATCGATATCGAAAGAGATATAAACCAAGCAAAATCAGGAATTGTCGACAATCTCATTTACAAAACTCTCATTGGATTGAAACCTGACCTGAGCGGGACAGTTCAACAACCAGAAATATTAAAGAAAGAAGATGAAAACAGTGAAGAGGACACTGAATCTGGTGACAATAGTTCCGAAGAAAATGACAGCAAATTCGTTGATGCTTCAAGACCAATACACGAAACTTTGGATGAGAAGAAAGCAAGGAAGAAGGCGGTAAAGGAAGAAAAGGCAAAAAAGAGGGAAAGCAAAGTGAAAAAGCATGTGAAGAAGAGGTTGAAAAAATCCAAATCGAAGAAATAAAATTTATTACAGAAAATGTATACCTACATATTTATAATATATTAATGTATTGAGGTCTTGTGTGTTATTTTCCTTATCGATCTTTAATAATATTTAGAAATCCAATCAACTGGCAGGAAAAAAATGAAAATTTTGGGAATACTTCGATAAAAGTAATGTTTTCTGCCTTAGTTTGAACGAGCTTTTAAACCAAAAGTGCTTAGAAACTGGGAGGTCGCAAAAGTCTACCCAAAATCTCCGAAAAGGCGGACAGGAAGAACTAGGATTATTTCAAATGATAGAGGACATCTATTGCCGGAAATAAGACCCAAGAAAAGTCCCTGGGGTAATTTTGCCAGCACCTGGAGATTGCCTAAGAAAATCAACAGAAAAACTGGTGAGATTAGATTCGAGTATAGCCTTTATTTTAAATTTAATGTTATTTAAATAGGGTGGTTCATTTTTTAATCAAAACCCGGCTATATAATGCAAACAAAATAAGTATTGGTCAGAAAATTCGCGTTTTCGAGAAACAGGGTGTTAAAATATTAGGTTAGGTTAGATGCCGATGATGGTTTTAATTTTTTGCTCCAAAATGTTTATTTTGCTACGACCAGCTTACTTAATTTTAAGAAAAAATGTTTCAGTAAAGGTAGCCACCTAAATTAAAAATAGCAAAATACATTTTACTCGACAACGATGAACTCTGCTACAAAGGTAAAAAATAATAATTTTTGGTCGGAGCCTATAACCGTTGACTGAAGATCCTCACCCAACGCTATAACCATATGACGTTTCTTAATTAAAAAATGGATCACCCTGTATACTAGCAGATGTTAATTATTGTATATTCTTATTTCTAAACAAGAACTTCCACCTGTATTCCTTGGTATTGCCTAGAATAAAAAATCAGTTTTGACTTCATTAAATATAGTAAGAAAATACAAAATGCTTGACACTATCTAACATTCACCCTGTATATTATTATTATACCACATTACATGGAAATTAATTAGTATGAGTGTCTTTTTTCCAGCCAACCAAATAAGTGGAGCCAATAAAATCGATAAATTTAGACCAGAAACTAGCAGCGAGATAGTTGAGACGAATCTACCTCAAAAACAGGAGATTTTAGATGAAGTAAGTGTACTTAGAAACATCTGAGAGTATTATATGTAATCTGTCAGTAGTCAAAACGGGTACCTATTTCGCAAATATTTACTTTAACTTAGTTTAGTTTAATGTTTAAAAATAATTATTGTTAATATCCAAAGTGATTTTTGTAACCAGCTATGTCAACAATAATTCAGATTTTTACATGCCAAAATTACTGGCACTATTTGCCTACTTAATAATTTCGAAAACTATTTTGATTATTCTCCTTGTGGCTGCTTAAATTGGATAATTCTCTATAAATTTTGCAGAACTCAAACAAGGAAATAGTCCTACCTGAAGTAGCCCCCTATGTACCTGGAGACTTCACGGATGAAAAACACCAACATGACAGCCACGACGAGCTAGCCGAAAAACGATTCGAAGATCCTACACCTGACTCACCCCATGGTTACCCCCGATACCGTGATGACTTCTCTAGAAAATCCCCCGAACCTCAAAAAGACCTTTCCCAACAAGTGACCGAACTTGTCAAATTGAATGAGGAAATGAAAAACACCAAATACGTGCAAGTATCTAGACAGAAAAGCAACGGAAGCAAAAACTTATTGTCCCCTATTACTGCTGCGATTTCTAATTTTAATCTTGCCAAAAAGTTGCATCGAGAAAATTTGGAGCACGATCCATTGCCTGATACTATAACAGATGCTATGTATCGAAAATTACAAATGCAAAGGAAAGCTGGGGAACCCGGATTGTCATTAGAAGACAAAACTTTTGCTTGCGGCATCGGCTGGAAAGGTTACCCAGGCTACGGCCCCACCAGGTGTACCAAAATGAAGGTTTACAGACCTAAAACTTGCGATCACCCGAAGAAAACCGAACCCACAAACAACCGTCCCAGTAGCGTCAGCAGTTTTGACAAAAAGTGGAGGTTTATTCGACAAACTAAAGTTTCTCCAATCGACTTGGCAATTTGTTGGGACCTAATGCCCGAAAATCCTGAAGACGAACCAAAGCCACCTACGCATATAGACGGTTCAAATGGTTCACTTGCGCCTGCCGTTTTTTCATTGGTCCACACCCCGAAAGAAGAACAAGAAGACGTTAAAAATTGCGATGGGGTGCACAGTTGCGGGCCCATTTTCGATCACGGCGCAAGAGCAAATCAAGAAAAAGATTTTATATTCGACAGACCAAGAACTACGAAGAGTACGAGAAGTACCAGTTTGAAATCCGATGAAAGTAAGAAGCGATCGAAAAGCGCCCAAAATCTACACGAAGAAAAGGAGAGAAGGGAGTCGGCTGCGAGTAAAACGAGTAGCGAGAAGTTAAAGAGGGCTAAAACACATCAAAGTACGCCGAATTTAAGCCAGACAAGCGAACACAGCTCGAAATGCAAGCAGCACAGTTGCAGGAAACTGAACAACCGTATATGCGTGGCGTGCGAGTTGAAAAACGTGCCGAACGGCGACAAACGACATAAAACCGAGTACAAAATGGCGTTCAAGGCGGGAGTACCCCAGAAATATGTAAGTACCATGACCAAAGCGGCTGTAAACGTCCCCAGGCAAAAGGACCCGTACAGCCCGAAAAACTACACGATCTGTAGTCTAGCACCACCTTTTTGTTTGCAGAAGGATAAGCGGGAAGACTACCCGGAACACTGGAGGTTGGCGACCGTGTATCAACACTCGTATAAGCCGTTGCAGGCTAGAAAAAGGCCGCTACTGCAAACGGTGTATAAGTGAAGAAAAAATATGGCTTATTAGGTGCTTTGTATAACCGCTGGGAGTTTAGTGATCGTTAGTGCTTTTTAGGCATTTTGTCGTGTTAGTTCTATATAGCATCACTAGAAAATTTAATAACAAAAAATTGGTACCTATGGAAAGTACAAAAAAAAAACATAAAGAAGAGAAAAGCTTTAACTTCCATTTCCAAACATTTTCATATTCAATGTAAGTATTCTCTAAATGGGTATTTGACGAGTGGCATAATGAACAGTGTATTGCTAAAAAAATTCCAATGATTATTTGAATTATTAAGCATAATCTGAGATTATATTTGCTACATCCGAGTTGCATACACTATTTTTTCTATAACCAGTCATAATAATCAAAAATAAGTGCTTTAATTTTCAAGATTATAAACTTATAATAAAATATTTCAAAACAGAATAGTGTGTCCGTCAACTTGTGGATTTTATTCAGACGATTTCTGAAAACATATGAATCTGATCTTATTTTTGCCTCTCAATACTTCTTATGTTTTTAATGTAATCTATTTCTTATATTAATTGAATGTTACTCTGTTTGTTAAGCGATCCCGAACTGGTCACAAATATATACATTTTTAATTTTTGGGGTCTTGCAAACAATCTTGGGACACACTCACACTATGTAGATATTATTAGTCTGGCTTCAGCTTTATTTATTTATATTATAGTTTTTATCGCTATAGCCTTGTTATTTTCTTGTCCTTGTTGATTAGAATGGTATATTGTATAACTAGCATGGAATGGTATTTCATCTTCCACAAGTATGAGAGTTTGCAGCACAAGCCGCAGGCAAGTGCTGCAAGTCATATGAGTGGGAAATGAACATTCCGTGCGAGTTGTTCACTATACTTTTTCTATGACTGTTATTATATGTGTTCGAGTTCAAATTGTATACAATGCGTATGCAATGTGGTACATTTCCAAACTAAAAACGAACATACAGTGATGCCATTTGTTTACAGTTGTAGAAAAATTATATTGTTTCCAATGACGTCAGAACCTATAGACAGGTTTGTTTTGATAAACGCTTGACGCCCAGAACTAATCACAATCTAAGCGCTCCATTAAGTTATTCCGAAAATGTCGCGAGATCGTCAGAAAATGCCCCTTTTTGTCGAGCCGTAGCGAACTTATTTCGACTCTGGGCTCGGGGGCTGGCGTCGTTAGACCATCCCCCGAGTCTTCAGGTAAGGTTCTGATGCTTCCGGCGCCCCCAAACAAGAAAAAACATGCGATAGCTAAGTGTGATTCTGGAGGAACTATAACTGGGAATCACCGGGTGTATAGATGGTTGACTTTCTGTCTTTGCAGCATGTTTTTAGAGTAGTATGGATATATTTCATCTTGGAGTCAAAATAAAGGGCATTATTTTAACAATGGGGTACCACGTCTATAGGTTTTGACGTCATTGATTGTGTCATATGTGTCATTTTAGCTAGCTAAGTAAAATATTTAAGTGCAATATTAAATTATAAAATGGCTGCATTTAGCATTGCTTTGTTGTAATAAATGATAATTGTTTTATTTTTATTTTATACATGTGAGATATTTTACAAACAAGTTCAAGTGTTATTAAATTTTTATTGTATTTACTCCATTTTTATATACTTACAAATAAAATAAAAATAATATGTACAAAAATTTTGCGGCATTTTTATTTTTTCACGGCATCAGCTTGGTATATTCCACAAAAAATGAGCTTTTCTTAACGGTATCCCAAACTTTTGCGCAATATATCAACCAAGTTTTTTCCGTCAATTGCACATGTGTTAATGGATTTTTTGTAGCTGCTAACAGATTTGCTCTCAGTCTTCTCACTAGGTCTTCTAATGGTGGGTGGCCATAATAAATTTCTTCTGAAATATCAAAATATGATTGTTGTAAAACACATTTAAAATTGAGACTTACTAGTATCATTTACTTCAGGAATTAAAAAAAGATTAATAGGATTCCCACAATTTTCGGCATTCAATGTATTTATTATTCTCCCAAAACCGATGCCCAAATTTGAATACAGTTGCAACTTTGTCTTTGAAAAAAGGGATTTGTATGTCTGAAAGCAAACTAAATTAACAAAGAATTCATATTAGCACAAAAATCATACTTTTTGTACCACTTTAAATTTTGCTGGTGAAAAATCTTCCATAACAGCCCTGTTGTGAAGCAAAACCAAATGAGGGAAATGTTCAATATATTCATCTTCAGGGTTAGAAATAGTCGGTTTTAACATCTCCGCAGTATGTATGAATCTTACAACGTTACTATCAAAAAACCAGTCTTGAACTACTATCAAAACATGACACACAGACATTAAAAAAGCTGTTAATTGCAGCCCTTGAATTTCTCCGCTATTTTCTAATGGCATGAATTCGTTAAACAAGTTCGTTCTCTTATTTTCACTTTCTATTAGATCATCTAATACTGCTACTGAAGAAATTGGTTGACAATCTAATAAAATTGTTCTATTAGAAGTTATGAACATATCAACCCCATGTGTCGTATTAACATTTGATTCGACATCTTCCGTAGTCTGAACTTTAAATATTTCATTCTCATCGATTGAAATATTGTCAAGTTTCTCTGTTAAAATTTTAATATTAAAATCAGATTCTTCACTCTTAGTTGTTTTGAACAAGTTTTTCTTAAGTTCATCGGTAACTTTTTTATGTGCTAATAGATTCATTATACTTGATTTACCTACCCCTTGACTTCCCACAATACCTATTACTAAGAAATCACTATTTTCCTTCATGTATTCTTGTAAATATTCGGTACATATTGTCCCTTCATCTATTAGTTTTTGTGATTTTGTCATGTATTTTATTGTAGGAGTTGCTAGAATAAAATAAATCTTGTGAGCTTGGAACTGGGATTAAAATTCTTGTATAAGATTATCAGGGGTAGTATAATAAGTGGTGTGCCTATTATCGATAATATCTTTCGTTAATTTTACAAATTACAATTCCAAAGCTGAAAATACCACAACTGTGCAGTAGTAGTGTGTGAAGAAGTTATCGGGTTTTAGCTACCACAATATTGGTTTAGCTATAAAACTAAGAGAGTAGGATTTCAGCGAAAATACCACTACCTATTAGTGTAGGCAAGTTAGACCTTTTAGAAGAAAACATTTATAAAGTTTTGAAATTTTGGTTGTGAACTCCCAGTAGGAACCCGAATAAAGTTCCGAAGAGTTCCCATTCTTCCGGGGTTAGCTTCATCCCCTTTTGCCCAAAAAACCACCCCCAAACGTGACCATGTCGGCATTTTTTGCGTTTTGCACTTAAACCGTAACTCTGACGAGAAAAAGTTATAGGACTTTTTAGATTCTTCATTAAATTCTCCACAAAAATGGCCATATAATTTTTTGACCTTGGAAAATAAGCATAGATTTCAGCGCGAACCAAAAATGAGCCTTGCGCCGTCTTTTGCGCCGATTATCTCGAAAGTAGTAGCGTGAGCAAAAATTTATAGAAGCAAAATTGTACAGCAGTTCTTTCTCTACAAGATCCATATTGGATAAAATATTGTTGAGAAAGTATTAGTGGACATATGATGATTTTTTTATACCTGTGTATTCTGCACTTTGAGCCTGTTTCCACACCACCCATGAGGTAACGCTCTCGGTGCGTTTTTTTAGAGTGGTTTCCCCTATAGGCCTATTCCACTAATGAAATATAAATATTTAATCAATTGCCAAAATGGTCCTGCTCGATGGAATTTAAACAACTCTGCCCATGACAATGAGAACACATTGTAGGGCAGTGCAGGCCAACCTTTACACATGTACAAGGCTTCTACAGCCCTTTTTACAGCCGCAAGATATGAGCTGCAGAATTGAGGCTGGAGCTGTTGCTTGAGTCGTGAGCACTGGTTGTTAGTTTTTCTGCAGCCCCATTCAGTTGCTCTCAAATTTCTTCCTTTCCACAAATGAATTTGGTGAAAAACGCGATAGGAATGTTGTCTTACTGCATCAGATGTAGGCGGTAGTCTGGACAAAATGACTATGCGTTACTCGACTGGCCAACTAGCTTATTAAATGAAATAAAGCGATAATGGTTCAAAGATGTCTCTTGTCGGGGTGCCTTATATAGAGCAAGCGTAAATTTCTCCCCAGCTCTTGAAATCAAGGATTATTGAATACGACGACCACTTCTTGTAAATCCTTTCTTGTATTTATTAAGCTTACGGTCTGTGATTTTCCTTTGTCAAAGAAAGCAGACGTGGTGTCGCAGCCACGCATGAGCAAATAAAATATTATCATTGCAATATTTTAAAACTGTGGAGTTTTGTAAGTCCTGTCGAGTAACGCAGTTACTTTGTCCAGGCTACCACCTACATCTGATGCAGTAAGACAACATTCCTATCGCGTTTTTCATCAAATTCATTTGTGGAAAGGAAGAAATTTGAGAGCAACTGAATGTGGCTGGAGAAAAACTAACAACATTCTAATGCCAGTGCTCGCGACTCAAGCAACAGCTGCAGCTCATATCTTGCGGCTGTAAAAAGGGCTGTGGAAGCATTGTACATGTGTAAAGGTTGGCCTGCACTGCCCTACAATGTGTTCTCATTGTCATGGGCAGAGTTGTTTAAATTCCATCGAGCAGGACCATTTTGGCAATTAATTAAATATTTATATTTCATTAGAGGAATAGGCCTATAGGGTAAACCACCTTAAAAAAACGCACCGAGAGCGTTACCTCATGGGTGGTGTGGAAACACGCTCAAAGTGCAGAATACACAGGTATAAAAAAATCATCATATGTCCACTAATACTTTCTCAACAATATTTTATCCAATATGGATCTTGTAGAGAAAGAACTGCTCTACAATTTTGCTTCTATACATTTTTTTGCTTACGCTACCACTTTTCAGGATAATCGGAGCAAAAGACTGCGCAAGGCTAATTTTTGGTTCGCGCTGAAAACTATGCTTATATTCCAAGGTCATTTATTAGCGTTGGGTGGGAGATACGCAAAAAAATAATATGACCATTTTGTGGAGAATTTAATGGAGAATCTAAAAAGTTCTATAACTTTTTCTCGTCAGAGTTACGGTTTCGGTGCAAGACGCAAAAAACCCCGTCATGGTCACGTTTGGGGGTGGTTTTTTGGGCAAAAGGGGATGAAGCTCCCGCTGGGGAGGTGGGAACTCTTCGGATCTGTATTCGGGTTCCTACTGGGAGTTCACAACCAAATTTCAAAACTTTGTAATTTTTTTCTTCTAAACGTCGTTTTTTTATCTAACTTGCTTACACTATATAGTCTATGAAAGTTACAGCGGCAGTAGATATAAACAAAGTCACATGACCGCATTGCGATCGATTACCAGGGTCTGACTAATATGAGATTCCCAGTGGCTTGTAATTCTGAACTAATTCTTTTAGAAGTTCTAAAAATTGTGTTTTTACCTTTCGTGGATCTTTATAAAGTTCCTTAAACTAAGTAGCAAAATAAATTTACAGAATATACTGCTCGCGATCCGATCTAAAATATGTAGGAAACTCGACTGCGGGAAGAGCTGGCCCTGCATTCTGCGCGCCGCGTAAACACTTGACATTTTATGACGGCCAGAACAATAAGAGAATAGGTCACGTGGTGGCCAATGTTTTGATCCACTGCCTCTGTAACTTGGATAGACTTTAGTGGTATTATCGCTGATAAAGTAATCACCTGATTGATTAATATTTCACAAATAATTATGTAATTTCATTGCATATTTGCTGGCTTTGAATTCTCAATAAAATATAAATCATCGAGATTGTACATTTCTTCTAGTAGTATAGCTATGCCGGTTCTAGCACACTTTCCCCATGTATTTCTTATGGGAGCAAAATCCCGCACTTTTTTCACCAAACTTACCCCCTCCACTCCCAAACCACGCCCCCCCCCAGCCAATCGCACCGACTCTGAACCCTGGGTGCCGAAGATGTCCGAGTTCGCTGACCTTCGCCCCTGCCGCGACCTTAGACCGCTCGACAGCGAGGGATGCCGAAGGTGCCCAGCTTTCACCGACCGTTGACCCAGCCGCGACGCCGTGACATGTCACGACTCGCAATAATTAAAATACCCTGTTATAGAAAATCATAATTAAGTCATGACGTCCTCTGTCGACCTTTAGCCGCGGCCATGCAAGTCTCGGATTTTTGTTGAGTGCACTAGATTTCCAGGCAGAGGCATAGTCCGGTACGCAGTCGAATAATTTTATCAAAAAAAAGATGACATGCAAAGTCGTTTTCTCCGCTTTGTGATTTATCGTTACACCGACCTGAAGTGTTTCTAATTCGCAAGTTTCAAAAAAGACAAATCTACAGAACAAATGCTATAAAAAGCAAACGTTATTCGCAAAGGTCGAAAACATTTTACTTGTGCAGCTGTCCCGAATTGAGAAAAGAGTCCCCAGTTTTAATTTTCAGTTGACTAAAATAAAAAATATTGAGATAACCAGTTTTTTACTTTTAAAAATACCCTGACGTCACAAAATTATCAAGTTGAAAGACCACTAGCTGCAAACTCCGATTTTGTGCAACGCGTTTCTGTTAAAAACTGTGTTTCGCCTTAAAGCTTCTAAGCGACTTGAAAAAACGACTAGATGACTCGAAAAACGACTAGACGACTCGGAAAAACGACTAGACGACTTGAAAAAACGACTAGACGACTCGAAAAACGACTCTGAAAACGACTAAACGACTCGGAAAATGACTAAACGACTCTGAAAAACGACTAGACGGCTCGAAAAACGACTAAACGACTCGGAAACTGACTAAACGACTCTGAAAAACGACTAGACGACTCGAAAAACGACTCTGAAAACGACTAAACGACTCGGAAAACGACTAAACGACTCTGAAAAAACGACTAGACGACTCGAAAAACGACTAAACGGATAAATCACAAAGCGGAGAAAACGACTTTGCCTGTCATCTTTTTTGATAAAATTATTCGACTGCGTACCGGACTGTGCCTCTGCCTGGAAATCTAGTGCACTCAACAAAAATCCGAGACTTGCATGACCGCGGCTAAAGGTCGACAGAGGACGTCATGGCTTAATTATGATTTTCTATAACAGGGTTTTTTAATTATTGCGAGTCGTGACATGTCACGGCGTCGCGGCTGGGTCAACGGTCGGTGAAAGCCGGGCACCTTTGGCACCCCTCGCTGTCGAGCGGTCTAAGGTCGCGGCAGGGGCGAAGGTCAGCGAACTCGGACATCTTCGGCACCCAGGGTTCAGAGTCGGTGCGATTGGCTGGGGGGGGCGTGGTTTGGGAGTGGAGGGGGTAAGTTTGGTCAAAAAAGTGCAGGATTTTGCACCCATAAGAAATACATGGGCAAAGTGTGCTAGAACCGGCATAGCTATACTACTTCTTCTAATGATGTGAATCAAGTTTCAGACTCATTCAATAAAATACCATACACTTACCCTCGCTTTCTTTTAGCGAAGTGGCACTTTCCGAATCCTTTTGTAATCGCTTTGCTAACGGTGCTTCTTCTGCGGCATGATCTCGTACTTTTAAAAGAATCGTGGGTTGTTTTATTTTAAACTGCTCAGTGGTGGTAGATTCTTTGTTTACAGCATCTCTGGGCGTTGATTTGTTGTTAAAGAAGCTTCGCCCCGAGCCTCCAAAAGTTGCATTTTCCTAGAATTTATTAAATGGCTAGATTTCAGTTACCTATAAGTAAATAAAATTAATTACTTACTCTGCTGGAGTAAGACTTGTTTTTAGGCGGAGTGTTAACGAATTTTTTCCTATCAAAATCGGACATATTTAGGTTACTTCTTGAACCTACAAAAATTTCAAAAAATACGAATCAAAATCGGACATAAATATCTTGAACTTTAACCTCACATACAAATCAAAATCTTCTTCCTTCCCATCTTTTTCTGGTCTCTGCCCTTCCGAGCAATTTAGCCACTCGGGGCCTTCGCATCCTCTAGTACTCTAGTTGGGTCGGGTCACTGAACTATTTTGAATATAGTTCGGTGGGTCGGGTATATCCAAAGTCTATAATAGACTATGGGGTATGTCAGCTTTTTTTGCTGTTCTCGCCCAAGGTCTTTCTAGAGACCTTGGAATTTGACAACAACAGTCACCTGTCCCTGTCAGTTGTTACTGACAACTGCTTCTCCTAATAGTGCGTTAGGTCTGGACCGGACCAATACTATATTAAAGACCTGACACAACGCTGTTTCAAGCGATCGACACTGGCGCCACACGACGAAACAAATTTACAGGGCGGTTTAAGGTTTAATGCTTAAAACACCATTGTGGCAGAATCTTTTATAAAATAAAAACATGCAAATATGTCTGTTTTTACAACGAATTTAACATTCAAAATAAAATATTTGTTTGTTATGTCAATCTAATTTGACATGTTTACATGGCATATTTCCATACATTTCCTTAAGAAAAGCGAGTCTAAAAAAGCAAGCAAGAGTATTTGGTACCTTTTGGCCTGAAATTAAGTCCAGGTCTAGTAAGCATAGAACGCATTACATTTTTCAGTTTGTTCTTATTTATATGGTGGACCATTGGTTCGCTTTGGAGCTATAAACAAAATTTTCTATTTTCATTCTTGCATACACGTTACAAAATACTCTTCCAAAATAATATCTAGAATTTTCGCTTCTTCAGCTGGTTGGTCAGATCATCCCATAATTCCAAAATAGTGTTTATTCACCTAATTGTCTGTGCATACCTAGATACCTACCATTCCATATGTTATTGTTATCACAAACAAATCTACCTATAAAAGCTGTGATAATAGGATAAAATAACTGCCAAATACTGAAGGCAAAGACAATTCGTTACCGTAGAAACAAGGTAAATCTCGTAATAAAGCTGGATATTTAAAATTTAGGAGATTTTAAACGTCAGAAACTGACATACCAATTACCACAGATTACCCCCCTATAACCCTAATATCATATGTCGCCGTCGCCATTTCTTCGTCGAGTAGCGCCACCCCAGTCCCTAAACAACAATGAAATACGACATGCTCGGGTCTTTAATATAGTGTGTCGGTCCAGGTTAGGTAAATCAAGGAAAAATAAGGTCATTAAGTAAGTTGAGTGTACACAGTACGAAAAAACCAGGGGAAAAATTTAAAAAAGTAAGGTATCAAGTTGGGCGGGAACAGGAAAAAAAATACATACTCGACACAATTCCCCTATTCTATGTACCTGACCTCAGAGTTGGTTATTTCTTTGAGTACCCGACTCAACGTACAGGAGGCGAAGGCCCCGAGTGACTAATTTGCTCGCAAGGGCGGAAGCCAGAAAAAGATAGGAAGAAGAAGAATTCACGCAACCCTAGGGTTTGACGTTTGACTTTCGCTGATCGACAGCTACAGTGACAGCTTCATTTTGTGTTTATTTTCCGTTTCCCTTCCTTACATGATCATGTTCCCGATAAAGTCCGTGTTGCGGTAACGAGGTGTTTTTAGCGTTTTAAGTTAAAGTTTTGCAAAATTTTAAGTACGATGCCCACGAACAAGCGCATAGCGGTATTCATGTCGGAGAAAAAGCTGCAGAAAGTCAATTGGCAAGAGTTCGAGGCGGCCTGCAACAGCCGGGGTCTCGACGTCTTCAAAGTGCGTATTCGCACAAAAAAAACTTGAATTTATCGTAATTTTTATTGCAATGTGGTTTTTTAGCTGGACTTGAGTGCCAGTCTAGAGTCACAGGAGCCATTCTGCCTGCTGCTGCACAAGCTCACAGATATCATTGCTTCCGCTAATTTAGGGGACATTAAGGTAAGGCAATTAAACTAATTAAATGTTATGGGGGCAATAAAATAGGTTTTATTATAGTGTTTCAATATAATTAGCGAAGTGGAAAAGTACATCAGTCAGAACCCCACGCTAGTGGTCATGGATCCAATTTCGAACGTCAGAAAATTGCTGGATAGATACACGTGTTACAGTATTATCCACTCTACGAACCTGCACAGTTATGGCGTTTTCACACCGAACTTTTGCGTGTTACGAACAAATGATATAGACATACTGAAGGAACAACTCCACAATGCCAAAGTTACCTACCCGTTTATTTGTAAACCGATGTTGGGACACGGGTCCCGGCAAGCCCACGAGATGTCAATAATATTCAACGAGAAGTGCTTGCTAGACTGCCGTATACCGTGCGTGGCGCAGAGCTTCATAAACCACGATGCCGTGCTGTTTAAGATTTTCATAGTCGGTGAGAAGCACTGCTACGTGGAAAGGCCGTCGCTGAAAAACTTTCAGGCCAGCGAGCGGGACAGTATACACTTCGATAGCAGTGATGTGTCAAAGGCTGATTCGAAAAGTAGGCTCTCCGTGTTAGATCCGGAGGATGTTGTAAAGGACAAACCTGATCCAGATCAGAGGATTATAGAAATTATAGCGAGGACTTTAAGAGGCGCGTTTGGGATGGACTTGTTGGGTGTGGACGTTGTCATTGAGAAGAACACTAGGAAATATGCAATTATCGATGTCAATGCCTATCCAGGTACTTATTCTTTTCTATAAAAATTAAAATAGTTATGAACTTAAGCACAGAATAAATAGCGCTATGCGCACTTAAGTAATAAGTGCAAGTAGTTGAAACTATCAAATTAAGTGCTAAAAAAGGTTCAACAACCATACTATTGTAATAGGTATTCACATTAGGGAAAGTAGGATATTGGTACCTATATCTTTGCAAAATAATTTATTAGATTCAATTTTGTGAGAGTGTAATAAAATGAATTTTAGATTAGATACTAGATAAAATTATTTAAGTACTGTTACAAATTTATGATACTCATAAAGTATAAATTTTGATAACATGTGGAAAATTATAATATCTACATTTGACTTTTGGTTTCTGAATATACCTAATAGGAAGTTAAAATTATTGTTGAAATAAACCTGCCATCTGTGAAAATTGCGATACTTTTGGGGCAAAATTCTCAACCAATAAGTATTCTTGTAATTTGTCACTAAAAGAGAAATTGCTTAATCTTGTTACAAACATGTTTAAATTTTTTCCAGATATGTATTGGTGTTATCACTACAATGTTATTTGATAATAATATGTATATTTTAGATTAGGTTCATTTAAGTCGGGAAATCCTCTTGGTTTTGTCATTGTTATTTGTTTGTAGGTTACGACGGATTTCCAAATTTCTACGAAGCCCTGGTAGAGTGCATCTCCGAAAAAATTACCTCAGACTAGTCTGTAAGATTATATTTTTTATTAAGCTATTACCTACAAGTATAAAACAAAGGAAAAACTGCCAAAACCAAAAAATATTTTGTAAATGCTCAAAGCAGATGAAGTCATATAATTTTTATAGTGTGAACCTAATTTATAATTTTTATAGTTGTTTTTAATAACTGGAGGTGGAAAATACAATAGCAGAGATTTTTGTTATTTTTTTCTAATTAAGTATGGCTTGTTGAGTATTTTTTTATCAATTTTCTTATCATTGTGACGGATAAAAGCTGATGTGATAATAGTCTCAAAGACGTTCTTAATCTTCTAAAAATATTTGTAATAAAGTCATATTAACTATTGCAAGTACATTGTTTTATTGATGCAACATAAATTTCCGTCTATAATAGGTATTTTAGTTTGTTTAAATCTCAGATAATAAAGTCAGATTATATAAACTGAATAAAATTAACGCACCAACATAAGAAATCCCCACAAAATTGCATTTTTTTAAAATAAATTAATGGAAACTAAATGAAAAGCAAAAAATTGCATTATTTAATTAGTTTACAGTAGTAAATGACCAAAGCCTAATATTTATATTCTTGGTAGACACGCTAAATAATTTGAAATTTTGTATGTCTGTGCGTTAATTTTGTCCAGGAGTATATAAGATTTTCAAGAAAGTAATATTTTAAAGCCAAATGCAGAACTAGATTTTTCTAGAAAGATACATTGTGTCTGGTTTTTCATGTTAATACCCCCAAAAACCCAAAGTAGGCTGTGGCCAATTTTTTTATGTCCTTGAAAGTTCATAATTTGCAAAGTATTAGTTTGGCATATTGCCACAAAAGCCTGGCCGTCTGCAATTTTTGAAAAGTGTGCATTTTTCGAAAATCGTATTAGGCATTTTTTATTGAATATCAGACACCACACCACGAAGTTAATCAGGACACACAAAAATACCCATATACCAAATTTGAACCAAAAATATACAGGACGTTCCATTCTGCAGGGTGTCATTTGAGGAAAATAGGAATTTTAAAGGTGTGTGGCAAGTCAAGTGTTCCATGGAAATACTTCGAAACAGTTGAATGATCATCAAGACTACTCACAGTGTTAATGTGCATAGATCCAATAAAAAAATATAGGATATCTTTCTCTGTGCCATCTCAACACTTTATATGGGCCAAACATTGGTCACAATTGGTCCAATTGTTTTTTATTCATTGATTGGCATTTTGCAAAAAAAAATAAATTATTCTTGTGTTTATTGAATTTGTAATAATTCCAGAGCTTTCTGTGTGGTCCTTATAAAATTTCATACAAATTCAAGATTTTGAGATGGTCCACCTGTATATTTTTGTATTGAATCTTTACACACCAATACTTTGAGCAGTCCTACTGACTATTCAATTGTTTTGAGAGGATTCCATGGCACATTCGACTCGGTAGATGCCTATTTTGCCTAATTTTGACTCCCTGTATTTTTTGTTCGAATTTGGCATGTGAAAATTTTGGGATGTCCTGATTAATGCTGTGGTGCTAGATTTTAAATAAAAAATGCCTAATAGGGTTTTTCGGAAAACGCACCCCTTTAAAAAATCACAGAGGGTCAGGCTTTTCTGGCAATATCAAACCAATAGGTACTTCACAAACGGTGAACTTACAGGGGTAAATCTGTAAAAAAATTGACCCGTTCAATTTCCACAGCCGATGATGCGTCATCATGATGCAGATGTAGAGAGTATATTTTCTTTACTTTAAGCGAATAGGTTGCCTCAGATACCTAATATATGGGCCTGATCATTGTTATTTAAAGAAGTTGTGGTTAATTTTTAATTTTTTAAGGTACAACCCGTCCCCCGAACATATTTACTACTTTTTCGCAAAAGTCTTTAGATAAATTCGATAAGTGCCGTTCTAAAAATCGAAGGAAGTGGTAAATTTCTTAATTGGGTCTTGTACTTTCCTCCAGTACCGAAGGAAACCTCGAAAATCCGATATTTAACCAAATTTTCCGACTCCCGATTTTCAAGTTTCGAGAAACGGGACGGCTGTAGAATTAGCGAAATTGACGGGAAATCCTGACGAACCGCTCTTAGAAATTGCGTGTTTATTCTAACTTTTTTGACTTTTCGGTGGCACCGGAAGCATCTGCACCTCACCTGAGGACTTGAGGAAAGCTTTAAAAATTCCGACCCCAGAGCCCAGAGCCGAAATAACTTAACTAGCTGTAGCTCGGCGAAAAAGGGCAATTTCTGACAGTTTTCGGACTTTGGCTTTTAGCACAGAATAAATAGCTCATATTATTCATGTTTTTAGAAGATATTTCGCTAAAAAGCGAGTCTCCTTTTGACACATGTCACTAAGGAATTGTCTGTATTACTCGTTAGTCTGTGCTTTTAGGTAACGGAAAATGCCGACCAATCACGTAAAAAAGATGCATCCCACCTGCGTTGGTCTTTTTTTTTCGCCGAAAATCCTCAATAACTCGAAAATAAGAAATAATTTACCTGAAAAAGTTTCGTTAAATATGTTGACTCGTTCTCCGGCCATCTCGCCGTACCGTCAGATCTCCTCAGAAACGCGTTTGAAAAATTTTTTTTCCTGGGTATCAAACGGTATATGGTACTGGCTGTATAGCGGGACTTCGCACACAACGCGCGTCCCCGAGGTCCAGACTTGCCCCCGTCTTTCGCAGCGGAGGATTTTCGGGGCCCCGAAAATACGCTTCTTTCCTATTTTGTTCTATAATCATATGAGAGTAGATTTGCCTAAAAATTAACCACAACTTCTTTAAATAACAATGATCGGGCCCATATTAATTGAGGCAACCTTCTCGCTTCAAGTAAAGAAATACACCTGTCGACATTTTGCATAACATCTTAATTCTTATGAGAGTTGAAATCATGCGGCCGGTTCTCATACTATGAAAGGAGTAGGTATAATTCCTGAAAAAAAATGGATATAATATTGACAGCGCTATATATGGAATGAATTTCTCATTTGGTAGATAATTCCGACCCATAAGATCCATATACGAGACGAGGCTGATATAGGTATAGTATTTATAAAGTCACCTGGAACAGCATAAAAACCTGTGAATTTTACGGGTGATTTCGGCTGATAAGTCTGGTATTTTAACCAGTAGCAGAGCGTGGTAAAAGCTATGAAATAGATCGCCATATTAAACCGCACCTGGTATTATAAGTAAAAGAAGATGAAGGAGACAGAGACGATAGATATTGTAGTAAAAACAACTGACTGCATATGCTCGCCTAATATAATATATCACCAATTCTTGCAAGGGCTACACTGTTCGACGGCCGGCCACTTGTACCGAAATGCGGTGGATAGGCGTACGATAATTTCCCAGATTTTAGGATATACTTGCGTAAATAGTTGTTGTAATCGATATGGCTTTTTAGAGACCTTTTGACAATATTGTATGGTGCCTATGGTGCATTAACCTTTACGTTGTGTTTGTCGATAACCTTAAAAAACCCTTAAAAGTGAAATATTATGTTGCTTTTATAATATGTATATCTTTAAAAAACTGCGTGACGCTTATGTCCTATATATTGAGTTTTTTTTATGCAATTAGAGTTTTTTTTATGCTGTTTCAAGTGACATTAAAAATACTATACGTCCTTGATTAGTTGGAGTGGGCAGCTATTGGAGGATACGAGAGATGAACAAAGATTCTAAAGGTAAAAGTTACTGAACATTAATGAACCAGGAATTTCGCATAATGTAAACTGACAGAAAATGCGCATGTAAGCGTTGCCTGTGGATTAGGCCCACCACCAAAAAAAACATGGGCCGGTCAACTCTACCTCATGGGTGATGTGGAAATGAGTTGATAGATAATCATTGGTTTTTACTCTACTTTAATAAATGAAACTATTTTTTGTAGCTAATTATGCCCTGTTCCAATCTCATTAAAAAAATTTGTTATTTCGTGGGTTCTGCTAAGGATTCGCGGATGTTCCACAAAAAATAAGCTACGTCTTATAATGACGGTTTTGGAGCTCCTTTGTTTCGATTATAAAAAAAGAGTTTTTGTAATATAAAAATAATTATTCGCACACCGAATATCCAAAACACCCAATCGCGACCCAGCGCCATATGCTTATTTGTCGAGGTCTCCTCTCCATTATTTATAATTCGGCAACCTCATCAAAACATTAAAGGCAAAGAAAAACCCGTCCGGGCCGTAGTTTCACAGCCGCCGGCCGGCTGGCGCGCCCGGAGAATCGCGGAAAGCCGTGTGTGAGCGTGTGTGTGTGTGCGCCGGATGAATCACGGGCGGCGCGTAGGGCCCCCATCGTCGTAGTAGGCGCGTCGGAACAGCTGACTGTCGGCCGCCGCGCTTTTTCCGCGTCGGGTCGCAGTTGGCGGTGCGCGCGCGGCCGCGACTCGCGACTTTTTGCGGCGGATTTTGCTGATTTTTGGAACGGCGTCCGGTGGTGTCTTATGTCATTTGTGGATAATATCGTTCATTTTGGATAGTTTCCTATGGAAGGTTGGTGACATTACTATTCTAAAATAAAAACCGCTATTATTACTTATTTATTACTTTTTAAAACCCATTACCTAATTATTAATAATGGTAAATTCCCAAGTAAAATCCAATGTTGCACACAAATTCTAAAACAACAGAATATTTGAAACAGACATATTATAATATTATATCTACTATATATAGATTGTTTATTTTTTTGAACACTCATTGTAACTGTTTTTAATCGATTTGATACTTCAAAATAATTCCAAAATTGAATTCCTTAACACCGAAAATATAGAAAATAGCATATTTTATCAATTTTGCTATTTTCAAATTCACCCATCTTAATAACCCTTCACCCAAATTCGAGTTTTGGATTTCGATAGGCCGCATTTACGCGAAAACGGTCACAGGCAAAAAACCTTCTATCTCGCTGCAATCGACGCGTAGCGCCTCGGGATGTACAGGGTGTCCCATTTGGGTGTTTTTGGGTGTTTTTCTCAAAAATCTCGGTTATTATTAAAGCTAGAGGGTTGCGGTTTTCACGTCACTGTACTACTTTTTTTAGAGGAATTTGGTGGACCAATCAGATTTTAGATAAGTTTTATAGTTTCCGCGCATTGGCGCAGGACTGAAATTTTCGATTTTTTGGAAACCTCTCTCCTGGCTACAACTTAGAACTTATATACATCGACAAATTTAATCAACTATTTTTATAAATTTTTTTGCGTAGAATCGAATGGAATAATTAGTTTTTTGGTAGCGTTAATAGTTTTTGAGATATGAACCAAAGTTGTATTTTTTTTAAATGGAAACCATAGTTCCTATCTCAAAAACTATTAACGCTACCAAAAAAATAATTATTCCATTCGATTCTACGCCAAAAAATCTATAAAAATAGTTGATTAAATTTGTCGATATAGAAGTATAAGTTGTAGCCAGGAGAGAGGTTTCCAAAAAATCGAAAATTTCAGTCCTGCGCCAATGCGCGGAAACTATAAAACTTGTCTAAAATCTGATTGGTCCACCAAAGTGTGACGTGAAAACCGCAACCCTCTAGCTTTAATAATAACCGAGATTTTTGAGAAAAACACCCAAAAACACCCACAATTGGACACCCTGTACAGAATACTGTGAACAATTACCTACCAAATATTTTCCTGACCTACAATATTTTCGGGGGTTTGGATACTAAGATATACAATATGTGGCTTTTGTAAATTATTAGTCGGAATAAAAAAAAACGACACAGTTTGACCCGCAGGAACCGGAAATCCGTTTTTTTGTTAACTTGAACTTGGAAGTTTCTAAATGCCTGGTCAGCTCACCCAAAAATGTCTATTTTCTAGGAGGACCAGAACGACTTAATATCCGACGTAATTTGATCCGTTTTCTGTTGTTTAATGAACTAAATTTTTTAAATTTGGAAAAGGTTTTTTTAAATGTCGGAAATTACGCTTAATTTGAATTTCGTCCAGTCGCTTTCTAAGATTTCAATTGTCGAAAAGCTAGGGGTGAAATTTTCAAAAAATTACTTGCGCCAAACCGGTGGGCTCTATGTGATCAGGCGAAATCGATTCAGCGGGTCGATTCACGTAGGAAAAGTTCCATTTACCGGTAGAATTCCGTTTAACTCTGACGGCATAATTACAGCGAAAATCGCGATCATTTTTTTTGTCAAACAAAATCTATTGTTTGGCGTCTTATTAGTCGACGCGTTTCGACTTCGACGCGCTGATTCCGAAAACCTAATAATAAGCGTTTAAGGGACAAGGGACTACATATCTCCGATCTTGACATACAACGAAAAATCCTCTGAAAAAAACGTTCTCGGTTTCGATTTGATTTTGAAGGTCATTTGCGCCAAAACGGTTAGAGGTACGGCCTTCTGGGTTGCGGCAATCGACGCAGCGCCTCGAGATGCGCAAAATAATGTAGCGAACATTAGGTATTCCGAGATTTTCAATGGACCAACCCCTTTGCTTAATAAAATTTGACGATTTTGCAAAAATCCAGGCAGTTTGACTTGTGGAAACCGAAAATTCGGTCAAAATTTAAATGACCAACCAGCCCACTTTTTTTGAGCATTAGTGAATTAGTTAAAAATAGTTTCTTACCTACAGAGAAGGCCCATATACGTCCCCTGTGCCGAGCTGCCACTATAAAATTTCTTACATTGTTGAAGTAAAAAGCACTCAGTTTTCACAGTTGCAATCCTCTTTTCCTTGCACATATTTCCTCATGAAATTCGTTACTGTTAGTACCTAATTTCCTAAGAGAATAGAAATGTCATATTATAGTCTTTATGTGCAAAACGCGAAAGCTGGGTTAATGCAGCCCATTTTAGTAATTAGCATAAACATAAACACAGTAATGAGCAATATGTTAAATTAATTATTGTTTTTCTAAATAAAAACACACCAGACACGCAGTAGGTATTTCTCATACAAAAATATAAGTGCCTATTCTCATTTTATAAAAATATATTCTTGACTACCATGCTCCAAATGTTACTAATGTTGTCTTTCCATTGGTCTCTACTCTCTGTTATTGATTTTAAACATTTATAGGATTTCCCTTTGCTCTAACACCTAAGGCTTCACTCTTAAATGAAACTCGTGAGACCTGCTGGGACAAAGCCCAACTTAGGCAAATTTAAAAAGGATCGAAGCACACACTCCATACTTGAGGAGTAATTCTACCGAGCAAATATTTACCCTGCTGTCTGGGACCCGAACAAAACGAGGATAACGACTCCTTGATGGAGGCAACAATTATTTCTTATTCAGCAATTGCGTGCCTGGCAAGTGTTAGATAACAATTCCTGGCCAAGGTTGCAACAATCAAAAACCAAACACTTTTGCGGAAGAGGCTCCGAAAGGAACAAAGTGGCGAGGAAAAAAACTCGTTTCCAAACGATTATTACCCGAAATGCCTTGCAAAATTAGCGCTAACTGGGTTTAACGTCTTGTTTGCTTGACTTAATTAATTTAAGGATTTTGAGGTGCCGTGTTAAAAACCAGAGACAAAGATTTATTCACGGGACCTTGAAACCTGCTGGCCCCACAATTTGAAACTATTACGCATTCGCGCATAAACAAACAAAAAATTTATCATTAAATACCTTCACCCAGAATTTGCCAACATCTGTGATTAAACAACAAAATAACTAAGATTTTTGTGTACCTAATTAAAAGCCAGTTAAGCACCGGTGTGGAAAAACTAAATTAAATAAATTAATAAAATATTAATCGCATGTTCTTGCAAGCAGCATTAAGAAAACCTCCAAAAATGTGCAACATTTTGAATTAGTGTTTCACAAGGCAAGATTTCTTTTCTTGTAAGGCCCATTCTTGTCTTGTCTTGCAAGGCAAGACAAGAAATTAAATTCATTCTTGTCTTGCACGACTCTTGCTGGAAAAAATCTTGTCTTGCAAGCAAGATTTCTTGCAATTGCTTGTTCTTGCATTTTTTTGTTTAGTGACGTCATTGCAAGACTCTTGTTTGCAAGAGTTTTGCTACCAAGACTCTTGTTAGCAAGACTCTTGTATTATTTATTACGTGTAAAGCTGGCTTGTCGAGACAAGTTGACGCAGCACTGCAGGCAGAACCGCGGCGCGGCAGGGCGCGGGGTCCACAGTGCCAAAGTTTACAGAATAAAATAAAATATAGAATATAAAATTTTATTCTGTAAAAAAAATTATTCTGTAAACTTTGACAGTGCCAGAGAACAAGAAAGGGGAGAATATATACTTGACGACGGCGCCTTTGATGTTTGGCAGCCGGTGGTCGCCATGTTCTCTGTTTAGAACACAGGGCCGTATTTAGAATTTAGTGAAGGGATAGGTGTGTACTCAGATATTTTAAATCATTCATTGATAAACACAAAACAAATCATACATATTGAAATGATGATTGGAACAGGCAAAAATGTTAATTGGATTTTGAAGGAATATTTTTAATTTAAGATAGTTAGATAACTGAAATATTTAGTACGTATGGAAAGGCGATTTTTCTTATCTTATTGCAAAAATTTAATATTTTATTGATCTTAAAATTTGATGACTGCCTGAGCAAATGAAAAACAATATGTATTAGAATATTGTCTTCATCGGATTAATTAAATATACATACCCAGTTCTAAAACAGGTATCGTTCTTTAGATTATCATAAAAACTTAAAAAGGTGCTATTACGCACTATATTACGCGTGTTTGTCGCTATTACTTTAGATGGGTACATTTAATTATTGACGCAGATATTTTTTGTTATTATTTGTATTTATTTTTTCCATTTTAATAATAATAATGATTTTGCTTTAATGTTTTCATGATTTTCAATTCGAAATGCCTCTAAGAGTTTCCTTTCAGTTAAAGTTATTTTAATGTTTGTGGATTTCGATATTTGTGTGGAAGTGGACAAAAAACTTCAAACCCTGCCTGCTAAAATAACCCGATCTACATTATGCCACAATAATACGAAGCGAAACAATGCATTAGGAAATTAGGAAGTCCAATAGACTCCTTAAGTCTAACCTTTAATTATTTTAGCAAAAATATAGTTAAATTAAACTTATAAAAAATAAATTAATTTCCAGGAATATTGTAAATAAAATATAATATATTTACTAGATACTAGTATCAAAGTCTAGAGAATACTATACTTTGCTAGTATATAGAGACAGTTATTCTTGAATAACCGTTTATATTTATGCTTATTTTGCAAAAATCAGTATTATTCAATATCGTCGTCACTTACATTTTATTATTTATCCCATTAAAGTTTTGCAGTAATTATTATTACAGATAATGATTTTTGCAAGATTTCTTGCTTTTAGCAAGATTTCTTGCAAATTTGCAAGACTCTTGCAGTATAATTTCTTGTCTTGTCTTGCAAAGCCAGACAAGAAATTTAAAAGAGTCTTGTCTTGTTCTTGCAGCAATAACAAGACAAGAACAAGAAATTTGCAAGAGTCTTGTGAAACACTAATTTTGAATCGTCATAGTGGACTCCCAACAGATTTTATAAAATACTAGGCTGTGACTTTCTTTCGATCTGGATTTACCTACTGACTTCCACAATGCTTATGTGGTCTGGTGCACTGAAGGAGTAATGATAGAGTTAGATTGTCCGAAATCAATAAGAAGCTTCGGCAAAACCTGGAAAGCTTCCAATTTTACAGAAAATAGCGGTTCCATCTTGAGATAGCCATTATATTGACACGCTCATTGAGTAAAGGAATAAGGGATATCTAGTCTTTAATTCAGTAGAGCTGAAACAATTTTGGAAAAGTCGAATGCCATTCGAAACTACAATAGCAATCAAGTTAAATGGTCTTTCTCGGAAACATGGGCGTCGTTTCAATTATTTTTCTCAATTTAAATGAACACACACCGATTTATAAAAAATATAATGAAGTGTTTAGTGAACCTTCTTTTAAAGACAAAAGGACGCTTCAAATAAGAAAATAGGATAATATCATTGAATTACTTATGTAGTATGGAAGTCGCACAAGAGACCAATTTACTGAGTTTTAGGCAGCGAACTCTATGAGACTATAATAGGTTTCAACTTGGAAATAAATGAGACAAAGACGTACTCGAACTTGTCATCACATGACGGACGACAAATGATTGTTGTGTGGATGCCGCATAATGGATGAATTTGACTTAAAAGTTTTCCAACAGTATTTGAATATAAAAATATTTAGGAACTACAGTTTTATAGTTAGTTTATTATTATTACATATTATATTATTTAATATTATACAGGGTGTCCAACTTTAAAACTGTTAAAATCCGTAAAATCTTCATTTTTGGAGATAATCGCCTAAACTTTTCTTTGTTTGAAAGGCCTTGAAAAACCACTTCTTTTGACCTTCCTATCATTTTCAAAATGCAAATCCAGGGCCGGCTGCAATTTTTTTTATACTACCGATTTTCACGAAAACCATTTAGCGATTTTAAAGTCTGACTCCACAGCGTTAATCAGAACACCCTAAACCCCACATATAATAAATTTGAACAAAAAATATACAGGGAGTTACATTCTGCAGGGTGTCAGAGTAGAGCAAAATAGGAATTTTAAAGGCATCTGCCGAGTCAAGTGTGCCATGGAATCCCCTCAGAACAGTTGAATGGTCAATAGGACCACTCAAGGTTTTGGTGTGCAAAGGTCCAATACAAAATATACTGAGTGTTCTTATCTGTGCCATCTCAAATTACTGAATTTTTGGAACCTTATTCGGATCAAAAATCGAGTATATCAAAACCGCTCCATATCAGTAAAGGTGGCTGGTGTGCCACAACAGGAAACACAAAGAAAATGTATCATCTTAGACTGTGAATTCGTTGAGAAAGGTCCAATAATTTAAATTGTTTTTATTTGTTAGTTGGCACTTTGTAAAGAAATACATTACTTCTATGTTTATCAATATTTTTTCAATGATTCCAGAGCACTCTTGATCCATATAAGTTTCATAAAATTTCAGAATTTTGAGATGGCTCAGAGAAAAATACCATGTAGATTTTTGTAGTAAATATTTTCACACCAACATTAGTGGTCCTGTTGACCATTCAACTGTTTTGAAGGGATTTCATGGCACACTTCACTCGCCAGATGCCTTTAAAATTCCTATTTTTCTCAACTTTGACACCCTGCAGAATGGAAATTCCTGCATATTTTTTTATTCAAATTTGGTATAGGTATAGGGGTTTTGGGGTGTTCTGATTAATGCTGTGGAATCAGTTTTTAAATAAAAAAAAAACGCTAAATGGTTTTCGTGAAAATCGGGGATATAAAAAAATCGCAGCCGGAACTAGATTTGCTTTTTGAAAATGGTAGGAAGCTTAAAAGAAGCGGGTTTTGAAGGCCTTTCGAACAAAAAAAAGTTTAGGCGATTATCTCCAAAAATGATGATTTTACGGATTTCTACAGTTTTAAAGTTGGACACCCTGTATATCTTTTTATATTATATGATTATCTTGTATTTGAACTAAACAGTAACACAAAAAAATGCCCAAAACTAATATTGTATTTAAAAGAACGAATACCTACTAATATAATAATGCACATAAAATGGAAATTAAAAAAGATGAAGTCCGAGAACTGTTGAGACTGACGCAAAGGAAGGAGGAATCTGACGTTGTAAATTCCATGGATAAATATAAATAAAAATATACGTAAGTATATAGAAAATATAAATATTTTTGGGGATGCAGTCAAATGTGGGCAATGTGGGCTAATAAATAAGACATCAGGAAAAGCTAATGTAAAAAATAAGTTTTATTGTATTGTTAAATACACTACCTGCCTACTGAGGTTAAAATAACTTGGTATATAACCATACGTATGGAAAAATATCTATTAGAGTGTTTTTAAAAAGAAACGTTAAATGTTATGAAAGATTTAATTAAATTTAATAATACATAATAATTTAGCTTGACTTACCTAACAAAAAGTGTCTTCTTTATTAGTCCACGTTTGACTGCACCCACTTACATCATTTTGTTTAAAATTACTATGGCAGGAAACTATCTAAAATGTTGACAATTTAAGAGTTTTTTCTTTGAATAGCTTTGGACCAATAAAGCCCAGTATCAACAAGATAATTAAATATATTCAATTTTAAATAAAAGTGTTCTGTTGGGATATCTAATACCAATTTTCCGCCGACCCCCATGGATTGTTTTGAAGCATCCCCACTGATATAAATTGAAGAACACAGCCCTGGAAAATTAGAGTCCCGCCGCTTCCGCCAGAATTTGAAGTTTCCCTTGATTTCCATTTGAGAGTTGACTAGATGGAGACGGAGATTCGGTCAAAGTGACCGTTTGTGAGAGTGCAAAAATACTTTGTTCTTGGATAAGACCCACACGAAAACAATGAGAATAAAATTTTCATCTTTAATAATTATTCCTCTCATAAATACCTCATTGCCCATAGCGTTTCAAAGATAATATTATGAATCAAACTTGTATTTTTTCCATTGAGATCCCAAAGTCCATTTAAATAAATTTAGTGTAAAATTTAAATATTCATAAAACTGCAAGAGATTAGTTTTGTAATATTTTAACGAGTAAAAAGAATAAAAAATATACAGGATATTACATATAAAAGAATAGAACTAAAAGTAAAAAAGTCATAGGGGGTAAATCTTAGTTGGGACTCCATGTATACTATAGTAGACAGTAGAATCTACACGCACCAAGTTATTTAAATCAAATTTGTAATCTATAACCACAACGTTGGTTGTTGTGAGAATTCTGCGACTTGTCTCAGATAGTTCCCGGTGTGAAACGACTGCGTTTATCTTACGTTTTCCCACAATTTTAATATTTCACCTCATATTTCCGGACTAATTTGAATTACTTATGACAGCAGGTTACAAGCTAAGTAAGAACGGGATATTTTACTTTTAATTACTGCGTGATACATGCGCATTATGCGCATTATGGAAAACTACAGTTTTATATCGGATATTAATTTCTGCTTACACTGCTCTCACCGTCCCGTTACGATGAATTACCTTCAATTATCGACTAGATTTGTACAAACAACAACCAAGAAAGTGTTTGAAGAATTGGCACAATTTTAAACGAATGAAGATATTTATTTAAACCAAATATGGTACACAAATACTGTAAAATTGTGATTTATATGTTTTTTTTTTTGTGTGTAGAAAGAGTATTTGTGCACTTGTGGGATATATCGTCATGATGGCAGCACTATTTCCACGGCCTATTATGATTTTTTCGATGCGATTTTTTATGCTGTTGGGGATTTTTTTATCGGAAATCTGGCAACGTAGCTTTATTCTGTGCCCCTGAAACCCCAATCTCTCAAGTTTTATTAAATTGCATTGCCGACTAACATTTCTACAGACAGGATCTTAAAGTTTTTAGGTAGCGAAAGAAACGTGAGAGTCATTTTTCATATTTTTTACTATTAAAAATATCAAAATAAATCATTAATAAAAAATTAGGACGCTTTTCAATTTTTTGAATTACTTCAGTTTTTTTTTAAAACTTATGTTGCTTTAGTCTATAACCCTCAAACTGTCATTGATAATAGTGTATTGTATAAACATGGTCATGCTATAAAACTATGAAACTGTTTTAATATTTATTTTGCCACGGCGTTGTTGTTAAATTCAAATGGCTAATTTCTAACGGTACAGTGTTGCGAAAACATTCCAATTAATGTTTATTTTCCTTTTTAAGGCTCCGAAACTCGTCGAAGTGAAACAGTAAACGAGAAATCTCCTCGTTCCCATTTAAATATAAATGAAGAGTTAAAATAGAATGCACCCTGGCATGTGCTTAAATTCGTACCTGGAAGCCCAAAGTCTGGCAGCTACTTGAAATAACAGTTTCGTTTCCAACTGTGCGATTGCTCGGGAAGTTCTGTGCCGAGACATAGACGGAAAAAGTTGGAGTTACTGGGTTCCATGATTTAATTTGGGTGAGGTGGGGGGGCCAGCGTCAAACTTATTGGGAGCAAGTGTTAAAAATTAGGCCAGAAGGCACAGCCACAGCCGACTCTAGGAAAGCCCGGAAGTTGAGAAAGCTGGCAACATGGCTTGCGGGTCTGCGCGGCGTGGCCTGTCACTCCCTGTCAGCTGATTTTACAAGAAATTTACCAGAATTAATTTGTGTAGTGAGGGTAGTGCTATCGTCGCCAGATTGCTACGACGAGGCAATGTGTATCTGGATGGAAACAGAGAGCCCGAAGTGCTGGCGAAAGCTTTTTTATAACTTTGTTTTGTTTGTGAAAAAATGAAACATTTCTCTAAAAGTTCGAAGTGAATAATCGTTTCCTTACAATATCAAGCCTCAAGAAGCCAAGAACCGTTGACTGACGTATTAATAAAGACTGCTCACGGCTGTCATGTTTGACAGTTCTTTGGCTCACCATGCGCTTCCCGGAGACAAAATACAATGCAAAATACATTGTTGACAATCGGCGCCATCTACTTTCCAGGACATGAAACTATAGCTGAGAGAAGTCTTATTAATACGTCAGTCAACGCTAGAACCGTCAAGGGAAGCTAGAACCGTCAAGGGAAGCTAGAACCGTAACAGATACGAAGTCGGTCAAATGGAGGCAAACTTGCGCCTTTGGGCGCCTAACAATATGAACAATATGCCGTTGAGAAAGTTAAAATATTTTCATGTTTTGCTGAGATATTTAAGAAAAACCGAATTTTTGAAATTTAGATTTTATTTTTTCCTGGCGCCATTTGCGTTAATATTGAAAAATAAATTATACTTTTTCATTGCAACTTTTTCTGGTCTACGTCATAGTATTTTTAGATTTTCGGGGCGACGTTTCGTTTTTGAGATCGAGGGATCCTCTTCATTTTTTTAAATACGGACCTGGATTTTTTATTGCATATTTCGAAATGAATCGTTGTCCTGAGACACATACATATTTGTTCTTGTTTTAGCTGCTAAAATGCACATTTACTAAGAAAAAAATTAGTACGGTCCTGGACTATGCATTTTTCTATCTTTTTTTTTTCAAAGCTATTCCGATTATATCAGGTGATCATTATTTTAATACCTACTGGATTAAGTATACTACATTTTTGTCATATTTTGAATTTTTTTTTATACTTTAGGTAAATAACAATAATTACTAACAATAGTGAGATACATTTTACCTAAAATATAAAAAAAGAATTTCAAAATATGACAAACATGGAGAATAATTAATCCAGTAGGTATTAAAATAATGATCACCTGATATAATCGGAATAGCTTTGAAAAAAAAGAGAGAAAAATGCATAGTCCAGGACCGTACTAATTTTTTTCTTAGTAAATGTGCATTTTAGCAGCTAAAACAAGAAAAATATGTATGTCATACATCGTTGTACTCAGGACAACGATTCATTTCGAAATATGCAATAAAAAATCCAGGTCCATATTTAAAAAAATGAAGAGGATCACTAGATCTCAAAAACGAAACGTCGCCCCGAAAATCTAAAAATACTATGACGTAGTCCAGAAAAAGTTGCAATGAAAAAGTATAATTTATTTTTCAATACTAACGCAAATGGCGCCAGAAAAAAATAAAATCTAAATTTCAAAAATTCGGTTTTTCTTAAATATCTCAGCAACCCATGAAAATATTTTAACTTTCTCAACGGCATATTGTTAGGCGCCCAAAGGCGCAAGTTTGCCTCCATTTGACCGACTTCGTATCTGTTACGGTTTCCGAGATCCCCATGTTGAGCACCGGAACTGAATCACCCTGTATAGGTAACTGTACCTGGCTGTAAGTCAAATCGTAATAATAACTTAAAGTAGCTGGGTTTTCTTTGCTTGACGGTAGTCGGTCAATTTGTATTCGTTTTGGGCTTTCCAAAGAAGGAAAATTTAAGAATAAAATGATTAAGGGCCAATTGCATAGAGAAACTATAAAGTACCTACCCTTTAAAATTAAAGGAGCTTTCTAACAATCCAACCTCTGTTTAGTAAGTATTCGTTGTAAAAGTTCTTTTACCCAATGTTAAAGTCAAAAGATAATTTAGTTGAATGTATTATGAAATTGACCAGCTTGTTGTTTGTATTTTTACGAAAATTTAACCATAAGGGAAGATAGATACCTAATCATCATTTGCTTGATGGCGCACTTTGTGAAAAATTCTCACAAAAAGTCGACTTAACAACAAAATGTAGTCTCTTCTATTAGCCCAAATTTACCATATTATTTGTCGAAAATGTACCTATCCTCACCAGGAATCGTATTTATTATAAATACTTATACTTCTGTGTATATTTTGTTACTTGTTACTGCTTTTATTGTCTGTTAAACAAACGTACCTACTTACTTAGGTACCCAATTATTGAAACAAAATTCACAAATGTATATAATTATAATTAAAAAGAGGGTTCAACATTTATTAGAAAAGATAAACTAAGCCAAAGTGCAGACTGCTATATACTGCATAGACCCGTTGAACCGACCCGCTGCGGCGTTGCCACATGTTCGCACAGGGCTTGTAAGGTTGAGAAGGTTGTGGCACAGCTGTTATTTATTATCTTGTTAAGAGAGAAAGAGAGGGAGAGAGAGAATTTTTGATGACGTCAGGGAATACGGGGAAAGGTCAACCACAACATCTGACAGCACTCCTGTGACGTCCGCATCATTCTTTCTCTACACTTTACGGGACTTGAACAAAAACCATATCATAGAATAACCATAGCTTTTTCCTATATCCGCTGGCCAAACGATCATGATAAGAAATGCGTGAAAACAGTCCAATAAGGTCTTTCACCTCCAGTTCTAGAGTAACAGATATCATTTATACAATTCTTATATTTGTCAATGTATTTTTTAGAATTTCGTTCGCAATACTATAAGCAAGAGATAGGTGCCTACTACCCACTTGACCAGGTTATGAAAGGAGCGAAAAGAGCCTGCACGCATATTTTGGCGGGTAATTATCATACTCATTTGGAAATCAGCTGCCTAAATTCTAGGCTTATTAGAAAGTCGCTTGAGAAATGTTTAAATACACATTTTCGATATTAGTGCTTGTTGCTAAAGTGCTGTCCGTCACAGATGAACAAACGACTTGAAACACCAAGACAGTTATACAGAGTGTCATAAATCCGATATCCGATATCATTTGTATACGTGTATATGTGCCTTTATGTATTCTGATTTATATGAAAAGAACGCGGCAATTTGATACGCCCTGGATTTTGTTTCATATTCTGATACGACTGTGAGAGAAATTGTACTGGAATATACAAAAGGTGTCAACGTTATAAACCCGTGTCGAATATCGATAGGAAATTCATATAATGCAAATAAAAATCGCTGACATCGCCAATGGAATCGGGGATTCTGGCTTCTATGTATATATATTATTATATGTTATGTAGGTATATTTTTTATAGATTAGATATGTCCTTGTCTTGAGTTAACAAAAGGATAAACTTCTTATTTTTGACTTTTTTCGAAAAAAATATTATCCATTGACTGTCATAAAGGTGCTTTTAACCATGTTGGAAGTACCACTTGTCCATTTTCCGACAAACATATATTTTGTGTTCTTTGGATTATTCTGGTGATGCAAAACCGAATGAATTTTATGAAAAGTAGTGAAAACGGTTAATTTATATTTCCTCTATAATATATAGGTGAATATATAAAACTAAATGTCGTTGGATTTGGGATGACTAGAAGAATATAAAAAACAAAAACTAAGTGTACCATATATTGAAAGAATCAATGAAATGATATTTACTTCAGGCAAAATTGTAAATCATATATATACACCCTTAAAGCAGTCCCTAGGTATTTTATACAGGGTGAGTCTGAAATAACTGGCATCCTTTTTTTGGGTAATAGAGATGGTAGTACAGTAAAACAAACACAAAATTAGGCCAAACCCAAACATCAAAAAAAAAAGTTCTTTTTGGCGCGAAATAGTTCCATACCCTTCTAAAAGTTAGTACTAAAAAGTTACACCACCACCAGCGTCGGGTTTCGGGGGGAGGGGGTGAAAAGGGCAGGAAATTCTTATTTTTCACAGTTTTGTGTGAATATCTAGTAAACTATGAGGTTTAGCGCAAACGTCATCCTATACGCAAATGATATACATTAAATTCCGAACAAGAATTGTTATATACAGAATTATGGTAAAGTGAACGGTTTCCATGATATGGAGGGGTAAAGATTTCTTTGTTTTTATTTCACGTAGTTTTTGTTGAAAAAACTTCAAATGATTACAGTATAAATTAGTAACTGAATAATGTATGTAGAATATATATAGATATATCTATGCATATATAGATACATATTACACCCATAGATTGTTATTTTTTGTCACAACATAACCTCATAAGTATATGACTTTAAATATGTCCAATATAAGTTAGTAGCCTTAGTTAATTTGTACTCATTTTTTGCCCTCATTCATTATAGCGTTCTGATTTCCATTCGTTCTTTTATGTCAAATCATTCCCATATCTAATTTGTCCTTAGCTTGTAAAAATGAGAAAGTCATGAATAGGAAGCTCTTGTGAAAAACAAGAAAATATATATTAAACAATCCTCATCGTATGCTTCTGCAGAGATGGATGCGTCCAAAACTGCGAGTGTCGAAGAAGTGGTCTCAATTGTTCAAGTACGTGCAGCAATTGCTTAGGACTTGCATGTCTCAACAGAGATACTGTAATCATCGACGACGATTTAAATGATGATTCTCATTTTGATTTCCCTCCCATTTTTTCAATATAGATTTTTTAATATATTTTCTTGTTTTTCACATGAGCTTCCTATTCATGACTTTCTCATTTTTACAAAGTAAGGACAAATTACAATCTACGGGTGTAATTTGTATCTATATATGCATAGATATATCTATATATATTCTACATACATTATTCAGTTACTAATTTATACTGTAATCATTTTAAGTTTCTTCAACAAAAACTACGTGAAATAAAAACAAAGAAATCTTTACTTTTCCATATCATGGAAACCGTTCACTATCTGTATATTATAACTATTCTTGTTCGGAATTTAATGTATATCATTTGCGTATAGAATGACGTTTGCGCTAAACCTCATAGTTTACTAGATATTCAAGCAAAACTGTGAAAAATAAGAATTTCCTTCCCTTTTCACCCCCTCCCCCCGAAACCCGACGTTGGTGGTGGTGTAACTTTTTAGTACTAACTCTTAGGAGGGTATGGAATTATTTCGAGCTAGAAAGAACTTTTTTTTTATGTTTGGGTTTTGGCCCAATTTTACTGTACCTACTATGGTCATTCTGAACCACTTTTCTTAATAATTTTTTTTTCCTAGCGCCGAGATTTTTCTCTAATTCATCCCCTCAAAATCCCCCTTATATGAAAACACGGCACTGGCGCCCTGCCAACAACCCAGTAGAAAATGGTAAATCATCAACTAGTATAGTATTTTGAGACCGAGTTTACGCTATTCATCAGTGCCGTGTCTTCATAGAGGGGGCATTTTAGGTGGGTAAATTAGAGAAAAATTTCGGCGATAGAAAAGAAATATTAAGAAAAGTTGTTCAGAATGACCATCTCTCTTACCCAAAAAAAGGATGCCAGTTATTTCAGACTCAGACTCACCTTGTATAGGATAAGGAACTATATTCCACTGAAATACTTGAAAAATATTTACTTTTCCTTAATATACTCAAAATTACAATATTTAATTTCAATTTGGGGATCAGCAAGTTTGGATGCAAGGAAACCTTCGAAAAAGTTGCAAATTAAAATTATTAAATGCATCCATAACTACCTTTTTTGGAACCAACAATAAATTTGTATAAATAAGGTTCCAAAAGAAATCAAATGCATAAGAAATACCACTAGATTTAAAATGAAGCTAAAAACATTATTCCTTTATATATAAAGGGGAAACAGGAAAAAAAGGGAAAAACAAAAAACATGTTGCAGTAATGTTGTTTTTTAGTAAACAATTTATATAATTCTCTGCAAGAATCTACTGATAGTTGAGAGTTTAAATAAATAAATAAATAAATAAAATAAATAAATAAAATAAATAAATAAATCGGCCGACATACTGTAGGCAAATTAATATGTAAGTATCTCAAAATCTTGGACGATAGTACATACCTACTGAACTTGAAATCTTTTATACTTTACAAAATTTAATTAATTTCTCATATATTTTCATTCAAGGTTTAAATTGGAAAAATAAACGGATTTGTATAAAAAAGTATATTCAAAAATAAAATACAAATTCACCAAAACCTATTTCCTCCTTCTCTTCCCTTTAGCATTTCTAGTCTTCTCGACTTTTCTTCTATTCCTGTTCGCGCCGGACTTGGCGTCAGCAGCCGATTGGTCCGCTTTCTTTGCAGCTTCCTTCGTCTTGGTAAGCTCGCCCTTAGCTGTATGCATTTCCTTGTTCAATTCGTCCAGCCGCGCCTTAGCTGCGTCCACCAGCTGTTCCTTCTCGTTCAGTTGCTCTTCTTCACCTTCTAGGGCCAGCTGTGAGTTCTGGGAGTTAGCTGAAAATGGCCAATTGAAAGGGAGGCGAATAGAAGAGGGAATGCATAATAACCTTGCGCTAGTTGGACGCTGGTTTGAATGAGTTTTAGTTCCGCCTGGGATTGTTGTGCCGCTTTCGACGCTGATTGTAAGGTGTTTTGAAGATGTTGAAGGCTTTGGGTTTCTTCGTTGATCACCACTTCTCCTTCCTTTATTTCTTCTTGGAGCTTCTGGATGATTTCTTCCTTCCCTAGAGGTTAAAAATATAAGTTTGGTTAGCAAGCTTTAGTTATATGTTAAAAACGGTTACTGTACCTGCAAGAGCAGCTTCGGCAGCTTTGGCAGCTTCCTGCGCCTTCTCAGCTAGCTGCTCTTTAACTTGATGCGCCGCTTGTTGCCCAGCTTGCTGCTGCGCACCTTGGGCTGCCTTAGCTGCGTCCGCCGCCTTTTGAGCAATGTCGGAAGCTTGTTGAGAAAGGGAACCCGCCGCTTTTGCCTTGCAGTTTGGATTGAGGTGGTTAGATCCTCTAGATCCGGCGGAGTCGCCGGCCTCGTCGTTTACGCACGCCAGGTCGTCCGTTGGTCTTGATTCTTCATCTGAAGAGATGGAGGGGGTATGGGCGACGAGTAGAATGATTATGAAGGGCACCAAATGCATAGGTTGCGTAGTCGATCGTTTAGAAGAGGTTGTGACGTGTCGTGATTGATTCTGACGTGTAAAATATTGGTGGGAGAAGTGTCAATATTTGTCAGACTTCATAGTCCCTGTATAACTCTGTTCTCTGGGCATATATCGGCTCCTAGATGCCACGGAGCAAAGACTCACCCTGTATATTATCTGAAGATTTTTTAGGCGAAAAGTTTGAGCTCACTGGAGTGCTCAATCGTTCTGGGGCGATATGTACATTACACTCGAGTTGTACAGTATATTTTTTTCTACGTGTAAGACATTTGGATAAACGGTGAAAATAATTTAACAGATCACATAGGCGTTTTGGAATAAAATAAATTTAAGGGTTGCTGGATTTTTGTCTTCGTTTGTGTAATTTAACCGTGCCGGCATTGTTTACAATAATTTTAAACTAAATGACATTTCTTCATTCTCTGACAATCGTATAATCAGCCATGGCCAACTAGATTCATCAAAATTAAGAAAACGCCCCCTTGATGAAGAAGTGGAAAATTAGTTTTTTGTAAATAAATCGAAAATGCTAACATTTAGGTATAGGGAACCAAACACAAACTTGCCCTAATTTTTTGTGCTGAATAAGGCTAAAACAAAAAATGGGGGTTTCTATTTGAAAATTTCGAGTTTTTGGCATTTTTTGGATTAATATTTGAATATTTTTTGTGAGCACCCTGTACAAGATCGGAAACTTTCTTTATGGTATTTCTCTGCACCAAGCCTTTGACTGCAAAATGCTAAGAGCGCGTTAAGAAGTATGTAGCCGTTATGAAGAAACTGTCAATTAAGTACGGGTCTGCATCTGTCATTTTTTCTCTAAAATGGCAAATATCTCAAAAACGGTTTAATTTAGGTATAGGACATAATACATGAAATGTACCTAGAATTTTCCGTAGAATCCAAAAATGCAATAAAATATAAGGTGTTCCGACTTCCGGTATAACCGAAAGTGCCGCCATTTTTAAAATACTTTAAATGAATAGTACTCAGTGACATTAGCCAGGGGCCAAATTTTCAAAAAAATTCTGTTTGCTTTCTTAGATATCGATCGATGCAGTTCGTGGTGAGACAACCTGTACATTTTTTATGAGTTTGAAGCGCTGCTGACGCGGCCCGTTGCAATATTTTTAAGGCTGACTACATCCACATCGTTGTTTAGTTGTTTTGCTACTAAATAAACCAAGTTTTAGATTTTCTAAAACAGTTGCGACATATTTGTTTTTTTTTTTACAACTTTGAAGCCGCCCCTGCGCCAAACGCTAACGAAACTGGCTGACTGGCGGCAAGGCTATTCTTATACACCCTAAATACTACACTGTATCAAAAAACCAGCCTTCCTAAAACTGTTGCATTTTTTTGTCACTCACCTCTCGGACTATTAGATCTCATATCCTGCCTAGAATGGATATGAAATTATATCCGTTAAATTAACACGAATCGACTATACTTATCCATTCTGTAGACTGTGAAGAAAACGACAAATATCCACGTGGGAGTAGAAATATAAAATGTGCCAAAATTATTAGATATCGCTGCGGTCTTCCTCAATTATTATTGCAACTATCGAAGTTAGGTTGAGAAAAAAAATGCTGTTATAAAAGAAGAATCTCACAAGTTGTTTGCGTAATGTGTTCCGAAAATTTTTACGGCAATTATTTTAATTTGACCTATAGAGAAGGCTGTTCGGACTTTCTAATGTAAACAACTTAATAACGAGAAGTGTATTACAGGTGTACTATAAAAATATCCCGTTGACCATTTCGGCACGGATGCTGGTCGCGGATAAAAGTTTATTCTGTTAAATGAAAATAACAAATAAACCCGAAAATGTAAATACTGTCCAAACAAAATACAAACCAAAAAATTATCATTGATTTCCATGAAACGTGTCAACTAATGAAAACAGTACGGTGAAAATATCTACCTGTCCAAAACAATAACGTTTATGGGCTGTTTTTAATTCACTCGAGGAAATTAGATTTCAATTTGGAGCTAAAGGCAATTTTCTTTCGCATTTCTACGTAATGGCGGTAACCAGCAACGCAGTTTGCTGTTTTAATACCATAATAAAAATGTAACAAACTGTTATCGGGCTTTATGGACTGGACGACTCGTCATCATTGTGTGATATTTTCCTTGGAAAATAAGTGGAAAATGTGGCTGGCTATCACGAATACCGATAATGATTTCGGTTTGGGAAGCGCTGAAATACATTGTGGCATACCTAATAAATATATAAATATTTGAGAGAAATGAGCATTTTTAAAGTAGGGGAACGTATCCCATATCAAAATCAATATCAAATTTGTATTATAATTATTTGGTATAAATGCTGGAAATTAAAAAAATGTGGAATTTAAAAATTTAAACAAAGCGACTTGTTTTACTTTCCTTCTAATAGCGAACAAATAAAAAAATTTAAAAAACGGTTTAAAATATAGGGAATGTTTTAAGATATGAAATAACCAACGAAAGGCTATACTGGGTGTCCCGAAAAATATTCCTCGAAGGCTGGCTATGTACCTACTCAGTGGCCAAAAATAAATAAAAAATCACATAAAGTTAAAATGTTTATAAAATAAAAAAAATCACTGTTGGGAATATACCTTGTGTCCGTGGATGGAGTCCCCAAGAGGACAACTGGACCAAAAATTACATTTTTCGACAAAAAGTCATTCTTGATAAAAGTTTCTGCTTCCCGAGAAAATATGGTCTAAGGAGAGATTTTTTTTTATACAGGGTGCCCAAAAAATACAAAAACATGAAATACCATCAAGAATAAACTACCTTTATTTTTAAAAATATCAATAACTTTTACTTAGAAAAGTTGTTTAGAATTAAAAGATGTGTGCGATTGTCACTTTTCAAACAAATCAAGCAACTTCGATTTTCTTTATTGCTAAGTGTGGAACTCCTTTGTTTTTAAAAATATCAAAAACATTTATTTAGAAAAGTTGTTTAGAATTAAAAGACGTGTCCGATTGTAACTTTTCAAGCAAATCGGCCGACTTTGATTTAAATAGGTAAAAAAAAAAACAAAAAATCAAAGTCATCCGAATTGCTTGAAAATATACAATCTGACACGTCTTTTAATTCTAAACAACTTTTCTAAGTAAAAGTTTGTGATATTTAAAAAAAAGGTAGTTTTGATGGTATTTCATGTTTTTGTATTTTTTGGACACCCTGTATAAAAAATCCAAACTTCTCTCTGTAGACCATATTTTTTCGAGGATCAGAAACTTTTATCAAGAATGACTTTTTGTCGAAAAATGAAATTTTTGGTCCATTTGTCCTCTTGGGGACTCCATCCACGGACACGCACTGTATATCTAACTGAAATTAAGTGGGCCATGAGATAAACGCCATCATAATTTCTAATAGCTGTCCAATTGATGTTTAATATATATTAAACAACATTACATTTTTATTTATTAATTTATTATCGTATGTTTTAAAATGCAATTAATTTTATTATTCACCGTATAGTTTACCGTTTTAGTGATGTCGCTTCGGTAGGAAATTTTAAGTTAGCTTTTTTCCTTGTAAAAATACATATGTGTAAACTTTAGTGTAATTATTTAAAGATTGTTTACAAAAAATAACAAAAAAAGGATTTTTATTTATTTTTTAATTTTCGGATCCTTCTTGAAATCCCACTTATGTAAATTTTGTTCTTCATTATCTAGTGTTGAATTTTTGTAAAGTTGGTAAAGAACGTTGGTTAAATTTTCAATATCGAGTATTTTTCAATCTTATACAAACAAATGAAGATACCTACCTATTTAACCTAAATTTAGTGCAAAATAGATATAGATTGGTACCTGCCTAGACTGTCATACCTAACATTTGTTAATATAAACTCCCCGAAATTAGTGAATGAGAAAAATGTTATTTCACCCTCTTAGCGAATCTTGGGCAATTGCCCACCCAGATTTGCAGCGTGCCCACCCAGGTGGCCACCCGAAAAATAGGCCTTATTATTTTATAAAACTGAAAATAACCCCGGAAGCTACATACCACAAAAAATATATTTAGGTATGTCTAAAAAAATACATCTATAATGTTTGTATTATTATAAAGAGGAGGGGTTAGGGGTTCAAACTCCCCTCATTGAGAAAAAGAAATAAAAAATACATCTTAGTGATGCGATTCCTGTGCCTTACTTAATCTACCTATTTGTTCTAAAAATTTCAATTTATTTTATTTATTTTTTATTTTGTGACCTCGAGAAAGTCTAGCTACGGCCATGAGTATGATGACTATCTCGTCCTCCCAAACCAACTCTCCCCCCCAAACTTCCAATTGGTGCTGATACCCACCTCAAAATAAGTAGCAACTCAACCCTAAAAAAACTCGGCCTTAGAGGCCTCGGCAACGAAATTTTAAACGAAAGTTTAAACCAGGATCTTTTAAATGTATGTAAAGAGACCCTTTAGTTTAAAAAGTGACTTTTACTTACCAATATATGTATACAGGGTGTAAATGAATAAGTGCGAAAAAAATTCAAGGGGTGAATCTTTGAGTGATTCTAAGACCAAAAGCCTATATAAACATAGGTCCGCTAATGCTTAGTTTTCAAAATATAGGGTTTCAAACATTTTTTAATAATTATTATAATAAAACAAAAATTTTTTATAGCTAGCATTACCGTTTATAGCAATTTTTAAGACTAGAATAAACTATTAATATGGAAAAAATATCGGGTATACCCTAGTTTTTGTTAATTGGTAAAACCGTAAAACGGGGTTACTTTGCACCTGTCAGGATAACTTTGCACCATTGTTGTAAATGTTGTTTATAGACACTTATTTCCTCTAATTTGGATTTTTTCACTTTATAACATTTTCTACTAATAGATGGAGCCGCAATAAGTAATAGCAACAGGTTAGACTCCCCCTCCCGACATTAGTTGTTGATCAGCTGTTACCGGTATTTTAACCTCAAAATTTCGTTGTTTTATAGTTCCCCAAAATTGTATTGCCAAGGAATTTCTAGCTGATAAGAAGCGGTAAAAATACATTTAATTGCATGTGTCCACTATTGTTGATACATATAATAAAAAAACCAAAGTTATTAGAATTTGGAATCGAAGAAAAATTATTTCTTTATTATAATATCGGTTTTCTAGAAAATTGGGGATACTTTGCACCACTTTCAGTGGTGTCTACTCACCACTTGCAGTGGTGTCTACTCACCACTTGCAGTGGTGTCTACTCTTCAAGCCCTTTCATTTAATACCAATATTAAGGAGGTTGAAAAGATAATGTAACCCGCCATCTTGGAGCGGCGGCCATATTGAATTTAGTATGATGTCACTACCTTTATCCTTTTCTTCTCTTCAAGCTCATTCATTCGATACCCATATTAAGGGGAGTAAAAAGAAAATGTAATCCGCCATCTTGGAGCGTCAGCCATATTGAATTTAATGTGATGTCACTAACTTCGTAGTTTTCTACTCTTCAGGCCCTCTCATTTGATACCCATATTAAGGGGGTTGTTACCCCAATAAAAAATAGCAGGTTTAAATGCCTATTATTGGCCAAATGAAGTAAGAAAAAATCCTATATGTATCTATTGTGGTGCAAAGTAAATATTTACGTCGGGTTTCTTTGCATTCGTGTCAGTTTACAGGCTAAAAATAATTCAAATTCCAAATGGTGCAAAGTATCCCTATTGTAGGGTATACTTTGCACCATAATTAAAATGAGTGCCACCTTTTAGTGACGCGTTAAACCTAGTTCTAAACGTAGGTACACTGGTTTTATAACCTATAAAATTGTCTACTGTATTTAAAATATTTTAATTTTTGCATTTCAAAAATTAGGAAAAAAAAGTGGTGCAAAATAACCCCGTTTTAGGGTAGTTTTAATTTTTTATTATGTTGTCCCGGAGATATGTATAAAGTGTTCTTTATTTTTTTTCCTCAAAAACAAAGCGAGATACGAGAATAATTCAAGAGACAAAAAAGTTGTATTTTTAGATGCTGAATGCGAAAAAAAAGTTTTAAAAAAGTCAGTGGCGCACATTTTTTTTACAAAATTATTGGTTAAGGTGCCCTCGGGACGCCACTGTACTTAATAATTTTAATCTAGTAGGGTAACAATTAGCCTCTTTCTACCATAAATAACACTGCCAAATTTCAACCAAATCGGCTAAAGGATTATTAAGATATTTACGAAAAAGCGATTTTTTAAGAAGAGTTTGACACTCTGTATCTTGAAAAGGAAGCATTACCGGACCTATATGTTTATATAAACTTTTCGTCTTAGAATCACTCAAAGATTCACCACTTGAATTTTTCGCACTTATTCATTTACACCCTGTATATCTACTCGTAAAGCTTCAGTTTAGGAAACGATTTGTCTATGTTGAACTAGGTAATTGCTTCCCAATTATTCATCTGAAAGTAGGTATTTCAATGTTTTTTTTATAATGTTGTTGTTAATTTGTATTACCAAGAGACATTTGCATTTTTACCGAATAACAACGCATTTAATTGGCAGGTGCACACGGTCTTGGACGCAACGTATCCGTTCCATGGCATTGCGGGAAACCGCGCTCCGAAATCCGAATCGAACCACACGAAGTGAGATTAAATTGCACTGCCCCGAGGTGATTGCGCACCGGACTTTTCCCGTCCCGGCACAATTGCGCACCTTTTTTACAGACGGCGATCATTTAGGTTGTCACCGGGCCCATTAAAGTGAAGATCAAATTGCCGTGCAATTAAATCAATTTGCAATTCATGAATGGGCACAGTTCAGGCATAATTAGGGAGTTTCGGATGAGTAAAACGGACGGGAAATTGGCCGCCTTCAAAGGGTTCATCTCACTTTCAAATAGCGCCGATTTCGGACAGCGCGGCCTGCAACGCCATTTGGGGGGCAGGCAGAAAGTTTGCACGGTGTGCATCTGCGCCACTGCAGATTGCAATTGCGAAATAAAAAACGAAAATCCATCAGCCATCAGTTCAAACGATATGGTCAACATATTCAATCCAACAACACTTGTGCGAATTTCTGGTCCACGCTTGATTTCTGATAGCAAAATTACCATATTATACATATTTTCGGAAATTTATTTGTGGCGTAAACAGATCCATTTAATTTTTAATTGGGTTTTTCGCCACCAAACTGATTAAAAGACACCTTTTTCAAGTTGCCTGGAAAATTAATAAATTCTTAACAGTAAATAAACGAAACGTTGAATATTTACTCAAAAACTTCAACAAATTCGTTTCCTGAGCTTTCGAAGAAAAAATCTTCCTCATTTCTCAAAGATCATGTCATTTCAAAGTGAAATGACAGATTAATAAATGTCAAGTTAAAATGTCATGACAACAGAAACAATAGCCTAGCCACCTGTCTGATATTGTACCCTGTGTTTTATCTGATTATCTATACTAACTTCTCTTTGTTAACTGGCAATAATATTTCACTGAACATTCAGCAACCCAGTTGTCTGAATTTCCTACAATAAATGGTGATTCTTTAATTTGTCGTCTATTTCCTTCTTCTTTGAGAATTGGTTTGGACCTATCCCACAAAATCCTATGATTGTTACTAAAAGAGTGTTCACTTTTTTAACTTTTATGTTCTTTTAAACGAACATTAAATGGCCTACAAGTCTCTCCAACATAAAACTTTCCACATTCACAAGGAATTTTATAAATGCAATTTTTTGAACTTTGTACCTCATTAAATGGGTTCATTTTAACTAGCATCGATCTTAATGTATTTTTATTTCTTATATTTCTATAGTGTATTTTTATTTCTCTGATTCTATATAAACACTGTAATTTTGTTGGAAATCCTGAAAAAGTTGCTGAACAAATTCAATAGGATATACTATTCTTCTAAAGAACATGTTTTATATGTTTAATTTCCTCCTCAAATTTTGTGTTATTAGAACAAATCGTTTTAGCCCTGTCATACAAACTTTTAATTACTCCTTTTTTAACGCTAATAGTGTGTAGTGTAATTTGAGTTAAAATGGAGAAATCTATTAGTATGTGTTGGTTTTCTATAGACACTAGTTTCTATACCCAATTAAAAATTAAATGTACTATATTATAAGTTTTGATTAGTTGCTTTACGAAAAAAAATCTTCAAAAAACTTTTGCTTTCAAAATAAATATGATACGAGCTTTTGTTCTGATCTATGAGAAGTTCTAGTTAACTTCAAGAAACCGAATGCTGCTATGAAAAATAGAATTGAACGACTAACAAAAAACCATTTACCAATTTCCGATTTATCATCTTTTATCCACACTTTTGTATGTGACGATACCATTTATGTGCTAGTGCAACTTGCAGCCAGTAATTCTAATATATTCCATACTTTAATCACTGCGTTAGGAATTGATATCTCAAAATCTACTACTTTTTTCTACAAGCGTGCGGAAAAGTACACGCACGCATTTTAGTTTAGATAATGTCACTTTTCCGCACTACTTTTCCGCACTAGTGCGGAAAAGTGACAGTTTATAAACTAAAATGCGTGCGGAAAAGTAAATGCGTGAGGAAAAGTGTCTTACTTTTCCGCACGCTTGTAGAAAAAATAGTGTTCCTAACTCTTGCGGAAAGTGTCTTTTCCACACTCGATTTCTTGGCTGAATTCCGCTACGCGTCGGTCAGCCAACTGCAATCGCGTGCGGAAAAGTGGCACTTTCCGCACTTGTTAAGAAATATACTATTTCCTTGAGGTGAAAATACTAAATTAATTTTACTACATAATTCTACTATTTTAGACAAGTATAATCTATAGGTTTCTTCGCGTTTTTGAATTTGAATTGAACAAAAGTTTGGAAATAATCAATAAAGAGACTAGTGAAACCTGAGGTGCATGTCTAAACTAATTTTCTGTCTCCCGGTGTACGAGATGATCCCAGGAATGCCAGACGTCGTTTAATATGGTATTTATCTGACAGGAAACAGAATTAGCCACCTTCATTGTATTCTTAAAATCGTAATTTAAATTAATTGAGCACTCGGATTACTCTGTATTGTCCATTGTTTGCGGTACGTCCCACTTTTATGAGCGACGTAAATCGTATTGTCATCGGCTGTGTGGGCATTTTTATCGACACCGGCATAATGCAATAAACAGTTACTGGTTTGATATGTTGATTAAGTTAGGTACCTACAAGCCGAGACGACGGAGGTTGCGAGAATCAATTTTTCCAGACGCCTCTTTGTAAAGTGGGTGATTGGTGGCTAGACTGCAGTCACAAACAAATAAGTATTTTGTTTACGTATTTATGATTTCGTTTTTATTACATGCCGCGCATATTTCGTGTCCCATTGTTCGCTTGGAAATAATATAGGTAGGATAATATGCGTTGCCGAATGGTACAATCCTCTAGGAAAATCAATATCTTACGAATTTCAATAATTATTAATATCTTAAAGTTAAAGGCGCAAGTAAATATTACAATAATATTATATGACGTAAAATGTCCAGTGGAATAACTGGCTAATTCAAGAGGCCCAGAAGCTACAACCACAGACCTGTATAGCTTTGCTAGCTATATAGGTCTGTGCTACAACTAACCTAAGCTAAGTACTACTGTTCCCAATATTCTCAAAGTTCAACCAAAAACGTAAAATTAAAGATGTTTGGTAACTATCGGGGGAAACAGAATGCCTTTTGACTTTTTGGATGATCAAAATGATACAAAAAAATCTCCATTTGGCGTGCTGTTATTGTTATGAGTGAATTAAAAGTGGGAACTCCCTAAAAAGTATTTGCAATAAATTTGTTGGAAGAGAACGTTTTGATATAACTTTTTTACATACTATAGGTACATGGTGTACAACTTTTTTATTTTTTTACTCGGAAAAATGTTAAATAGAAAAGTTGTAGGTTTTCAAGAGAGCTATTTGAATGCATTTTCAGAAAAAACAGTTGAATTTTTTTTAAATAGAACACCCTATAAGTATATTTTTTTATTTTTGAAATCTATGTATTTTTGCGATTCTAACGATATATGTATAGATGTTATATATTTGGAAGATATTTGACTTCGAAACTTTCAATTTTGTGTATTACTTGATGTTTATTGTTTTGAAAATGAAACCTTTGCGGATATATTTATAGTCCATATAGAAGAAAATCACAAATAATGATGAAAATTCGGCTGCATTTCCGCTTATTCCAAATGTTATATTCAACCTGTTGATTTAATAAACAAATTAGTTCAATTAAATCAATAATTATTGAATGCAAATTTGGGTCAGTTCTATAACATATATGTCACAAATTACAAAACCGGCAACAAGAATCGTTATATGACAGTTAAGGACACATTGTTTTGTTTTATGGTCAACTGAGAATGCTACCGAAAAATAAATTAAAATAATTATTAATATTTATAAAACTGTCAGAGGAATATACCAAGTGCTATATATTGTTGAAAAGCCACTTTTGATCCTATAATATGCTTCTAGATAAAAAATAAAAAAGTTAAACGCGGGTAAAAAATAATTCTGAATAAACCCTGTACTTAACAAATTATGCACTTTATTTGAATTAATCGATTTTTATTCTACTTGCAGATGTAGTCCAGATAGCAGCCTTCCTAGTTTGTTGCAAAGATGCCAGTACCGCCTGTAAGTTTTGCAAAAATTGTACAGGGTCGTACTAGGGTACGCAGAGCGCGCTGATGCCCATTCCAATTTCTTTTCTGGTGGAGGAATAAAAGTTCCAGGTGCCACATTTTCATCTACACCCTCTATATCTGAGCGTCACATTTTACATTTCATAATTATTAAACCAAGTCCAAAAAAACCATAAATACTTGTAATAAGCTATCATACTAATAGCATTCTACTATATACGTTGCTAATAATTGAACTTAGCGTACGTTCCTGACGTACTGACTATTGCAAATGGACTATAAGAAATCAACTTTGCAAACTTTACAAAAAGTTAGCCCTGAATATAAAAACAACAGTTTAGTAATAATTTTTTAAATAATTATCGATTACCGCACTCATAAGTTAATAATTTTTACATCTTGAAAAAATATGTGTAGGTACCTACCTTGTGAAATGAAAAAGGTATGGGTTGTGTTACTCGGTGTTACTGAAATCCGATGCTGTGGAACACAAGCCCGGTGTTCACATGGCAGTTCTGTTATACTTTAGGAAATATAACGTAAAAAGCGGACATTCTTTCGACTTGAGCACTCATGCCTTTTAAGCCGTGATACCCAATCCAGCTTGTCTGTTTTTTAAATGAATTCATTCATACAGGGTACTTTATCCACCGTGTGCAAGAATTTGGGATATATTTCGACAATATATTCATAAAGTTTGCCAGGGACCAGGGACTCTTTAAAATAAGGGGACCCAGCATGTCACATAGGAAAAGTGAAGTCTTGAGGGGAAGTTTGTTTTCTGTCGACTCCAAGGAGACCACAAAGGGGCTGATACAAGGTTATGTTACATGTCAGTGTCCAACTGGCATCAGGTTTTATATGACATAGATTCTAAAGGAGGCACAATATTTCCCATCATAATTAACAATTTTTAACTTTTCTAACTTCCAGATACTCAGATCTGTCAATTAAAGGTAATGCGGCCGCCTGTAGTAATCCCGTTACGTGGGCATTACGTACCTATAAGTAGGTAGTTCAAAACAAAAATCGTATTTCAAAAATATTAAATTATTAAGCAGGTAGCTTCAGTCAGGTCTTTTTTTAAAGAGTTTTGATCTACGACTACAAGTTTATTTTAAGTTTGTGAGGTGCCTTGTGAGAGAATAAAATTACAAAAAGTTTGCAATGAATACCGAGAAAAACTACATCAGTAGAACTACTACTAGAGCTAATCTTATTAGTCCATCCCGAAATCTGTGAAAGTTCTTTGGGTAGATACATTCAACAAGGGAAGAAAGTTCAAGTATACATATTACAAATGGATTGAGGAACCTGGTAACAAGCTGCAACAGCGACAAATTCTTAAATAAGCAAAATCGGCACTACTGACTTACCATACTTATTACTTAAATTCGTGGAAATAATTGCTGGAAATCAATTTCAACTATAAAATAAATTTCTTTCATTTGACAGTTGCCACATTCTGCACTTGTATACACAACATTGTCAAGTCTAATTTTTAGAAATCATGGAAATCATTACTAGTTTTTACTAACAATCAAAGTACCTGTTTTATTCATAGATTCTCCAATAAAATGGCATACTTGGCATCACCGATACCATATTAGAATGAGGAAAGAATAGGCCTCACTTTGGAGAGTATAATGCTGGGTCCCCTTACTTTAAAGAGTCCCTGACCCAAACCAACAAAAGTCAACTGCAGTGGCGCAACCAGAAATTATCGTCAGGGGGGGCTGATGAACAAAGCTCATTTTTCATGGTCAAGAATTGCGCCGCAGGCGAAAATTTTCAAATTTTCAAGGTCAAACAATTTTAATGAACTAAAAAAATTGAGTAACCTAATATTAGCAAAAAATATTAGGCAACTGATTGTAGTTTTTTCTTTGTTAACTGTGGAACCATAATAATAATAATAATATTAATTTAACTATGCAGTAACTGTTAGAAGTAGCTACTCTTTTTTTACATTTACAAAAAACAAGAGAGAGAATTCCTTGAGTGATGTGGAAGTAAAAATATAAATAATTAGTATAAATTTATTGCCACATTCTATAAATTAACATGTCCTCTCAAAGGGCCAAATGTAGAATAGTTATATAAATAGGTAGGTATCTTCTTATAGAAATTTATTCCTTGTGGATTCATTCATACTGATTATTGATTTTTAAATGCAGGAATTAAAATGATGTGTTAGCTTATTAAAATGCACCGCATGCGAAATTTTTGAGAAATTTTAAGGACAAAGAATTAAATTGAGGCGTAGAAAATTGTAAAGTTACATCACCATGATATGTTTCCTCTTCTTTTTTTCTCAGTGGGAAGGGTTTGAACACTCAACCCCCCCCCCTTATCTACGGCCCTGTCGTATATGAAGGACAGTAGAAAACAGAAGGCCAGGCGCATACAATTCAGGGCAGATTAGTTTTAAGTTCGGCGCAGGTTTGGTTAGGTTTCAGGGCCCGCGGCGCGAAGCGTTTGTGCGTGTGAATTGTGTTTCTGTTCTGTGCCGACTGCCGGCCAGACAACTAATCTTTCGTTAAATGTCAACTACTAATGTGTACCACCGATATCCGATATCCTCAATATCGTAAATTTGATAAATCATAACATAAACTTAAAAATACAGGTTAAACAAAAGACAAATCATTCGGTCTTGTTTTTATGTAGCATTGTTCAGCGCTTTTTCGCTTGGTTGGTACGAGCTCGGGGGGGGGGGGGGGCTGCAGCCCGGCAGCCCCCCCCCCTCGTTGCGCCACTGGTCAACTGTTAGGTAGGTCTGTCGAGAAGTCGATCCGGCGAGAATTCAGAGTGCTGGGATATCGGTCGCGAAGCGAACTCACTCATACTTCAAGCTAACACTGAGTAAAATTTTGAAAAAGTCTATTTTCGCCTGCCTGTCGATACGGGTAATACCTTTAGCCAAAGATATATACAACCTATATCTTTGCTTTAGCCGTTTATTCTCACAGATCATTATTCGTTGGGCGCTATCGCGATGCCAGAAATTAATCCGTCGAAAATTTTGCACCTGCCGTTGGTATGAAAAAACGCGACCGCCGCCGTAGCCACGACACAAAGATAACGTTCGCATAATGAGTCGCTTCATACAGACCGTTAAAATTCGCAACGCACCTACCTTTTAATCCGATTTAACGAGCCCGTACACACGGCGAGAAAAAGGCCTCCCCGGACCTTTTTGCGGTTTGCCCCGAAGCTAACATCTACCCCTGGCCCTTATTTTAGGGCATGCGTCGAATGCTACCAAAGTCCTGGATGGCCATCGAAAATTTGCCGCAGTCATAATGAGCATTGAAATGAAAACGACGGTAAGTAGTCTCTGGGAATATATAATGTAGTGTAAAAGCATTTACAAGCAAAAGCGATAATGGGCAAACACTTACACGTGTTTTATGCTATTTGGCAATGGATTAGTACGATTAAATTTTAAAAATTAATTTGATGATTGCAATGGTGAACTATGTATAGTCATCCCTAAAAGCCCCTTGTAAAAAAAATAAATAAAAAAAATATAAATTTAAAAATACTTTAGGATATTTAAGGTAGTAGGAATCTTCTTTACCGACATCATAATGTATCCATGGGTCCGTACCAAAACCGCGTGCGGCAACTTTAAGGTATCTAATTGGTTAGTGATTTGTGGGCTGACAGTATATATGACAGGTGACAGCTTAAAGTATGGTTACCTGCTATCTGCTGGATTCTAAGAATAAAACTGCTCCATGCTTGCTTCAAGTGTCCCTGATGTTAAATACAACGGCCTGGAGGGTAGGTACCTATACATATAACCCATTAATAGATTTTATAAATAAATAATGTAGGTACTTAAATCCCACAGTATTTCCGTATACATAATTTGTTTATTTAAAAACATATTTTCCATTTAGTGCTTGTGAAAAGTGACCTATTGAAGTTTAATAATAAGCTGCAGAAAGTATGGAGTGGAGTTTTGAAAAGGCTTATTCCAACAATCTTCCTATTATGGTGGCAATAGATGGCGCTGATATTATCTATTAAAAAAAAGAAAAAAAAAGATATAATCTATTTAATAAAAGAACAGTGAAAGTACAAGGGAGGGTAAATTGATATATTTTTAATATTATACTAGGAAGTAAATATTCTTGCTTACAAGCGTTGACTGAAATGAATATTTCAGTCAACGTTACAAGTTATGACACTTGCCATGATACTATAAGTTTCATGGATATTTGATCTATCTATTCTCCTATTCCTGTGCTTCCTGCTAATGCTTCTTTTCCTCTTTTTCGGAATTTGGGATGCCACTTTTGGTGAAAAAATATGGGGCAGAACGTCAGGTTATAATATATTCGAAGGCGAATAGGTGGACCTTGTAATTAAGAATTTTCCCCAATTTATTCTGTCTTCTTTAAGCTGGGTAGGAAAAAATACATTGAAATAAAATTATATCTTGGTATTTAAATAAGTACTTACATTAAAAGGTAATTATTTCGCATTCACTATTCATTATTTGCAGCACAAAGAACAGAACACGAATCACTAACATCTTCAGCAGAGGAATCTGGGAAGTATCTGGTATCTAAATAATTATATCAACCATATTTTATACCTATAACAGACTTTTTTGTTTCTTAGGTAACTTACACTATAAATATTTCATAGGTTTATTATTTTGGTAAGCAGATAAATAAGGTCATTTTTGGTTTTAATAAATAAGATATGTATATCAATATAATAATAAATTACTTCTTATAACGTTAAAACTAAAATCTCAAAATAAAAATTATTTCAGTTTGAACTGTTTGAAGTTTGAAGTATACCAAGGATAGGTAGTTAGGTTAGATTTGTAAAAAAATCGACAATTCACAAATAATAACAAGGAAGATTACTTAGCTACAGAGGACTCTCAGCACATCGATTGCATCTAACGCCATCTTTTGAGGGCAAAAGGAGCAATACCTTAAAATTTTGGATTATTTTTTATTTAAAAACTAAGAGGAGCTGGCAAAAATGAAATATTCCAGAGGAGTCTACCAAATTTCTATTATCCGCCTGCGTGCAGTTTTCTATTTGACCAGACTAGTCCATTATCAGGAACGTGTAACGTTTATCCAAATCAAAAAGAAAGGCATGATTTGGGAAGCAACAAATGAAATCGAGGCCCCTGGATTTAGGGGTCATTATCGCTTTTTCTCGTAAATACATTTACACTCGCTTTCATAAAATGCTGACAAATATTGTTCATTTGAAAAAAAAATACTGAAATTTAATCTCACAGCCTGGAGGTAGGTAAAAGCTTCTTCGCATTTCTTAGATCCTTATGAAGCACATTATAATTAGTTTATTATTAATAAAAAAAGCATGTTAATATCCATGTATGTGGGCTTTATCTATCAATCAAAGCAACCAGCATTTTGAAAATTGAAGTATGCAGTAATTCATTATTGTACGATTTTTGACAGTCCCAATTTATTTTTCATAATTATTCTCGCACGTCCTTTACGATTCGTTTACAAAATAGGCTGCCTTGCTTACAACGGTATCATGCAACAAAAAAAGGAGTTCAGAAAAATATGTTCACGTAGTTAGATTTATACGGACAATATTTTCTTTGATTCTCGTGAATTAACAGTGGCCGACGCGAATGCGCCACGGTGTTAGTATAACTGTCGCAGTAAGTGACCATATAACTTAATGATCGCAGGGACTAGTTCCAGGTTATGACTGGCATCCATGAAAACCGCTAAATAGACTCGTTTCGCCTTATTCTCGATTGCCACGGTTTATTTCGATGCGGAATGATCTGGGCTCGGGATCGAAAGTGCGACGAAACAGCAGATTCGATGGACTTTACCCAGTTTTTGAATAGAAAGAAATTCGCGGACTGAAATCGGCATCAAGTTACCGTTGCATAAACGGTCTGAAAAACTTTACAATGCGTCGACTCGGTTCATCGGAAAGCCAACATCTAATGCTTATGTTTTATTTGACAGAACACGACATATTAGTATTGTCATATGACTTTTTTCCTATACCAGGTGTTTCCTAACACCCTGTATTTTGGAAATGAAGCAATTCTGAACATATGTTTATAGGAATTATTTTGACCCAAGGAATACCCTATTCCCTTGAATTCTTGCAGCATGTTTAGGAAGCACCCTGTATAAAGAATACCCGCAAATGTTTCATTTTCGAAATAAAGTGCAACATTGAAAGTTTCACAAAATTTTAGTTGGACACTACAATTTCAGTTCGGTACTGCCTTCTATTATTTCAGGCTTAACATTTATCAACGAAATTACTATTCTATCATTATACCTACTGGGTCGTCGAGTTTATTTGTTCAAGTTATTCCTCACTCAACGGTTCAAGCCATTTGTATGATTTGCCGCACTCCCAATACAATTTCTTTTCTATAAAGCTCTCGATGCTATTACGTAGGTATATAAGTACAGACAACAATGCATGTATTTTCCGTTCTGCAGCAAAATAGCCCGTTAAGAAACTGTTCCAATATCTACGTGACTTTAATTTCTTAAGTAATTAGATAGCCTTATCGGAAAACAATCTCTAGAATATCTAGAATGGCTAATGGCTCTCTCGTTTCGTCGAGACCCGAGCTGAGAATTTTTCCAGTTCAATTCGATTTTGTAAGAGGAATAATACCAACATATAAAAAAGAACCGGAAAAGATAAATACGATATACAGGTTATTTGTCAAGACCCTATTCGTTAGATTGCACCTACTTTGCGCGAAAGATCTTGGGATAGCAGAGAATTTGTGAGATGCTTCTTTATATTTTATTTCGGAGTCCCTTAATGTTGTGTGGGATAAAGGAGGCACCAGAAATCAATTTACAGTATATGCCATGGAAAGAGCTTTGAAAAGTATTTTTGGCTGCTTTCTCCCTTCATCCGAAATGTTAAATACTAAGGTTGTTTATACCTAAATACACAAACTTTGGAGCCATTATATTTTCATTAAAATGTATGGGGGGGTGTTCAATTTTTTTTATGAATTACTTGCTAAATCATACAGTAAGGACCTGACGCTATTTTCCCCAATCAAAACTTAGGTATTAGATATTTTAATTATATTCTAATATAACTTAATTATATTTTAAGTAAAAAGGAATAGAGTAAATATATTATAATGGTATCTTTATTTAGTAATTATTTGTCATACATTTTACCACACTTGAAGTTCAAATGTGGGGAGGATTTACGTGAACTTTTTCATTATTATTATCTTAGTGGTCAAGGATATTTGTCTCTAAACAGTGAAGGATTTCGGGATCCAATTTGCACTTTCTTTATAGAGATCGCTTAGATACGATAAAGCATTGAGGTAAGCTTGCCCATTACACTGGCCATAAGCTAAAGAACATTGCAACCCCGATTTCCTGCATCCGTAGCGTGAGCCACAACCGAGACCACAACCATTTTTGCAGTTGCAAAATATTGTGTTCAGTAGTTCATCTGGAGCTGGTTGTAATTTTGTTATTGTCCGTTCTAGGAGTTTATTTTGGAGCGCCCAACCCCATTCCTGGATTTCTAAATGATTCCCTAACCAAGTTAGTAATTAATTAACTTTATCCGAAGTATTACTTAGATATTTACCGGGACTCACGGTTGACCTTGCATTATAAAAAAATGTTTGGAACAAAATTTGTAGAGAATTTTAACCCTATAATTTTTATAATAGATTTAAATATCACTGAAACCATAAGAAGCCAGATATTTGCAAAAAAAAACGATTTTTGTGACTTTGAATATACAGGGTGTAAATGAATAAGTGCGAAAAAATTCAAGGGGTGAATCTTTGAGTGATTCTAAGACCAAAAGTCTATATAAACATAGGTCCGCTAATGCTTCGTTTTCAAAATACAGGGTGTCAAACATTTTTTAATAATTATTATAATAAAACAAAAAAATTTTATAGTTAGCATTACCGTTTATAGCAATTTTTAAGACTAGAATAAACTATTAATATGGAAAAATATCGGGTATAACCTAATTTATGTTAATTGGTAGTTTTAATTTTTTATTATGTTGTCCCGGAGACATGCAATAAAGTGATTTTTATTCTTTTTCTCAAAAACGAAGCGAGATACGAGAATAATTCAAGAGACAAAAAAGTTGTATTTTTAGTTGCTGAATGCGAAAAAAAAATAAAAGTTTTAAAAAAGTCAGTGGCGCACATTTCTTTTACAAAATTATTGGTTAAGGTGCCCTCGGGACGCCACTACACTTAATAATTTTAATTTAGTATGGGCTAAATTAGCCTCTTTCTACCATAAATAACCCTGCCAAATTTCAACAAAATCGGCTAAAGAGATATTAAGATATTTACGAAAAAGCGATTTTTTAAGAAGAGTTTGACACCCTGTATCTTGAAAAGGAAGCATTAGCGGACCTATGTTTATATAAACTTTTCGTCTTAGAGTCACTCAAAGATTCACCACTTGAATTTTTTAGCACTTATTCATTTACACCCTGTATATTAAAACGCGGACACGAGATTTTATGAGACTAATGAGACAACTTTTAGAATGTCAAAATAAAGGTTTGTACAAGTTTACAGCTTATTATCTCTCATCCGAGGTTGACCCTCTTCTCTGGCCTAAGTACTATGTACTATTAATGAAATTCTTAACGAATGCGGATCCTTATTTAAAAGTATAATGGAGAATTTCAGTAAAATCTAAAAAACAGCTTACCTACATTCTACATTAATAAAATTATAAAATAATTTTCCTATGTTTAGAATAAACATTTATTGTTATGGAATTTATAGTTTGTCTATCACAAGGCCAGCTCATTTACGTTAAATAAAAAAATTTAAAAATTAATGATTTCAAAAACTACAATGGATATTTGTATAGACAAAAATGTACTTACTTACCTACCTAAGTTTTATCCGCTTACAATTTTAACCGAGTGGATTTCAAAAATGCAAAGTGTGTTCTGATAAAAAAAATCTGGTTGCGACGTTTTTTCTGATTACGCTGTATAATGTTCTCTAACATTAAACTATTTTATCAATAATTATTTTTTGCACCGACTAAAGTGCTATATTTAGTCCCTTGGGAAAAATAGGGACTACAATATTTTAGTCTAAGAATTTTTTGTCTTCTCTAAAATAAAAAATTAAGGAAAACTGATACCTACCTACCTAGTCAAGTAAAATTGAATGAATCTAAAATTTAGAACTACTCTATACCAATTCTGTACTTCAAATTTCTTCCTGTGTAGTGATATGGAGATGGCGGATGGTTTTGAGACCCCCTAAATAATTTCCTGGTTAGCCATCTCTTCTCTTATACTACCTCAATATATCTTGCAGCAAGCCCTCTTGGCTGCGGGTATTGAGTGTTTGAGCGATTGAGGTTTCGAAATAGGGACGCGGGGGGACCGGCGGCGGCATCCGCCAGGGCCGGACTGGTATTTGTTTAGGCCCTCGTTATTCCTTGTTCGGCTGCACAGATGCCGTGTCAACATTGTTAGCAGCATCCGGGGATTCTTTTGCGATTCCAACAAAAGGGCCATCGCCTCTTCCTTAGTGTGTGTGTGTTTCAGATGTCATACGTGACAAAGAACGGTGATGTTTGAATAAGAAGGACGTAAGGCGATATTTAAAATGTGTTTTTAGAAGGTGTTATTTAGAATTTGGTACAATTATGTGTTTTTCCGTTTTTTCCATTTTTCGGGAAATTAAAAGGTTACAAGCTAGGCAATTTCTTTTAGGTAATGTCAGCCGAGATTCCAACTTATTATAGGGCTCCTACTGGGGCTATGTATGATGATATGATGTCTGCCTGATGTTTACTGGTTGTTAATTACGCCAAATTAAAAAAATCGTATACCTACTTAATAATATTCTCTTCGTATTTAAATGGCGCTCTTCACTGCCGATTTTTTTTAATTACCTGAATTATTTAAGGTCACACTGTAATTCAAAAACTTTTCGAAAAAGACACACATTCAAGGCTATGTACTGTACGTGACGTGCACTATAACAGCTTTTCTGAAATTGCCTTTAGTTTCAAATTTCAATAACGTACAAAGTGTGTTTAATATAGCTAAACCAAGTGTGACACTCCATTGTATACCTGCCATAAACTTCCCAAATTAGTTTCTGCCCTATCTCCCCAAACATGGGGTTATTTTGTATTTTAATGGGTCCACTCTCTAACTCCAGGGCAATTTATTAGGTAGTCGCTCTCTGGTGTTTATCAATTTATTATGGGTCGCTACGACAAATGGGGTGGGTAGGTATACTTTAATGTGGAATTAGTTTGATTGTCTACTATATGTAACTATCTCCCGAATAATGTTAAAGATAATTTCCAACTGCGTTTTGAATAACATGAAGATTATGTTGAGTTTTATTCATTAGAAAAGTTTTAAAATGAACAAGATTGGGGTCATTTTTAATTTTAAATAATTTATAAACTGAAGTCAGTTCACATGAGAGAATATTGCTAAAAATTAGATGTTAAATTAGATTAATAATTAGAAATTGGGCCTCTATCCCATTTATGCCCCTTTTCCAAGCGATATACGCCTAATTGGCATACGGGAAATTAAATGAGGCAGATATTTTGGGTAAATGTTAAAGTTACTTGAATCCCCAAATCCTTATAATAGTTATTACTAAAGGGCGGAATATATGCAAATTGCATATATAGGTACCTATGCATTTTTTGCATATTTTATTCAATTTCGCAAAACATTGCATATTTCTGGAAAAACTATTTTTTTGCATATTTGCATGTTTTTCCTATACTTATTTATAGATATAAGATATAACCAAGATTATGAGAGCCTATAGAGACAACTAGCAGTGTGTAGTGCAAAGTAAAGAAATCTTGAAAAATGCGTATGTATCTAACCAACTTGTTTTTATTAAAGTTAATTTTAGTTTTATACCAGATATAATTCTTTCATTAGTAGAAAGTAGAAATTTAGGTTTAAGCGAATGGATTGATTTTGTTCAATCATTTTCCGCTAACTGTAGAAAGGTTCCCGGTGATGTAGGTATTAAAGTTAGAAAAAAATTAGATGCTACGGTGCTACTGTAGAAAAGAATGAAGGGTTAAAATCTTTAATGGCAGTAAAGAGTATTTTTGATGGTAAATCATCCAACGAAGTTGCACCTTGGCCTTATACCTAGCTTACTACCCAAATTAAAATATTGTCCTATTATATCTGCAGATGTTGATAGAAGCTTTTCTATATATAAACATATTTTTACTGACAGAAAACTTTGAAAAGTATTTAATCATAAGATTCCTACTATACAATATTAAATTAAAATGTTTTTATAATTCTGCTTTAATATAATTATTTTACGAGGTATTTTATGTATTTGTTTTCCTTTCATTTTTCTTGAAATAAACCTTTTCTGTAAAATAAGGTTTTGCTATTTTTTATGGTATTTGTACATGTAAAATAAATGCATATTATTGCATATTTGGCCAATTAATGCATATTATTGCATATTTTAAACAAAAATGATGCATATATATGCGCATATTTCGATTGAAATCAAATGCATATATTCCGCCCTTTAGTTATTACGAATACAGGAAGCATTTTCGGCATATTTTTAATTTTTTTTCATAAGTATTAAAAAAATTCTTTTTTGTCCATGGACATTCATTATGAATATAACATACATACATATAACACAATTTCCAAATTTTTATTTATAAAAATGCTTTTATAGCAATAGCAACTGTTTCGTAATATATCATATACAGTGTGTCCACCGATTGAGTTTGCATATGGTGTAAATAACAAAAAAATGTCGAGTTGAAATTTGAGCTTCTGGGGATCAGCCCTGCTTGGTTTGAAACTAATTTGTGACATAATTTTACTTTCGAAAAATCAAATATGCCTTGGCACGAAAGTGCCCCTTTTTTCGCAAACCTCCTCAGTTTTTCATTCTGAACAGGTTTTTTGTCGTAAAACCTACAAAAGGGACACTTTACTCATGTGGAAAATCAGTTTTTTCATAATTTCCAAGGCATAGGTGATTTTTCGAAAGTAAAATTATGTAACAAACTAGTTTCAAACCAAGCAGGGCTGATCCCCAGAAGCTCAAATTTCAATTCAATTTTTTTTTCTTATTTACACCCAATGCGAACTTGGACACACTGTATATAATCAGACTGTGACTGGATTATTTATATTGGTATAAATCCAAAAAAGTAACGAGATAATAATTAGCGTCCCCAAATATACAATTTTCGGCAACTGACAGAGTGAACCAGTTATCCAATATCTAACGGATTCTTAAATTTTCAGTTTCTGACAGAGTTAACTAGATAGCGTTGGTAGTTATAATTCTTACCGGCACTGCTGGTTAAAAATTAACTTAAGCCATGAATCGTTCCTGGGTATTTTGTACTGGGCTAGAGCCGGCTGAAGAAGCGAGAAACAGCATGACATCATATTCTATTGTTATTTGCGGACTGGGGTGGCGCTATATACTCGACGAAAAAAATGGCGACTTATTATAGGTTATATGGGGGATATTTTGTCCATATAATATGAACATCATATTTCACTCTTATTGTAGGTACAAACTACTCTTTTCATTTTGCCTTAACTTGCTTAACATTGCATTAAGATTTTGCAATAAGGAACTCTGAAATGTAGTATCGAACAGGGCCGGAGTGATGTTTGTTTAGGCCCTTGTTATTTTTGTTCTGTTGCAAAGAAGCTGGACGCTGTGTCAACATTGTTAGCAGAGGATTCAGGGGACCCTTATACGATTTTAACAAAAGCTATGTCGTGAGTTCGCAGTTCTCTTTCATGACTTTGGAAAAAGGAACTGTATAATTTAGGAAATAGCGGATGCAGCGATAAATTTATAGTTGAGCTTCTTCTTATTTATAGGTTATAAAACATTGGAAACATGTTCATTGAAAGCTGATAAAGCATCTTTAGAGGCTCTTTTTGTTACACTATTACACAATTATATTTTAAGATATTATTGCATTGAAAACTTTTCGTCTTCGTTCTAGTTAACTTTTAATTTAATTATATTTATACGCTAAACGCTCTAACTCAAACACAAAGAGTTAGAAATCGGACTCCTCAGATGCGACAAAGACAAATTTGCATTGCGCTTACTCACAGAAGAATCAAACGACTGTTTCCGTTTTCTCGGAGCTTTCGCCAAATAAAAATAAAACTTAGGGGCCAATCTAGGCTCGTCCTTCGAGTAAAACAGGCCGGGGGTTTGTCTTATTTATAGCTACTTTGCCCCCCTTAAACTGGTTATTTCACCGTCGCAGCCGAATAAAATATTTCAAACGGAAAATTGGAAAGCGGAATGCTGAAGGAGTATACAGTGCCTCTCTTATGTGCTTAATGGGACGCAAGGGAAAAATGTTGTTGACGTCATTGAGACCCATATAAACAGTTTGTTGATCTTTTCCATTCTATATTCTAAATTAATATCAGTTTTACCAAAGTTGGTATAAGCTGGAGGCACTTTACATTTTTTCGGTTTTAAGTCTCCAAATCGCCTTAACGGCACCGAAGGCGAAAATGTACCTGCTGTTTTATATTAAAAGCGCTGAAGGTATGATAACATTTTTTTGAATATTTTATGGCATTTTTTATGTATTCGGGTTGTTTGGGAATTTAGGGGCTTTACGACCGCCCTAATGGAATATGAAAATTCCGGCATTAATTTATTGAAATTCCTGGCCCACAATATGCAATCAGCCCGCTCATAAAAGTGGAGGCAACCTGTGCATAAAATAACTTTTGGAAAACATGGACAGCAAGTTGTATAATACCACGTTGGCTAAGCGTTTTCGGTGCCATATCTCTATATGTATAATTGAACTACGTTTCCATAACCTGCACCATTGAATAAGGATTCCCTTAATCAATGCCTGAACCAATGGTGTCAGTAAGAGCTACCAGAAATAATGTCAGGTGGCGGCAATATAAACATGAGATAAATATTTGAATTTATCGATTGCTAATGGTACAATTAAAGCTTGTTATTAGGATCAAACTATTTTATTTCTCTTAATTCCAGATGATTATATCAGTGTTTGCAGATGGAGTGAGGACGAAGGTGCCAGTCACGCCTGAAACTACTATTTCCGACGTCATTGAGTGCTGTAGGGACCCTGGAGATGAGGCGTGCCAACTGATATGCCCTGAAAATGGAGGTAAGTGTAAATTTTTGGGAACGCTAAGGACAAAAAACAATGCAACTTGTCCAGTGGCGGAAATATTTTAAAAATGTCAAGAGAATATAGACTTTACATGCCACTGAACGTATTATAATATCTTCTCACACAACATCTGGTTGCGTTGTCTAAAACGATATCGTGCATTGAAAAACCAGTAGGCCAAATGAAATCAACGATGTAGATTGAAAAAGCGCCAATCCCCATGGCCAAAAATCTTTACTCCCTGTATATGGAAGCGATTTATTAGACAGGTTGACCGCTGACCTCCGGTCGGTGTGACCGCTGATCTGCGCTCGTTAACAATTTAAAATCGCAATTGTCAATTGTCTTTATCGGCGCGATAACTGGCAATTTCCCCGAATTTAATGTCCTCACAATTTGGATCTCGTTCGCCATGCGGCGGCGGCCAAATTATGGATTGTAATTGTAATTTTGAAGTATGATGCCACGGCGGACCCACGGGGTCCCTCCACGGGTTTAATGACTCCACACAGTAGCGTAACGATTTGTAATGGAAATCGTGCATTTTTGCGAAAATTTTATAAAATAAAGCCAACTCTTATTTCTATACGGTTGGCGGGAAATTTAAAATTTAGTATTAAAGCGGCAAAGTGCAAAAAAAAAAACGAAATTCAACATGGAGGTTGCTAGGCTCCCTTCTCAAGCAAGAGTTTCCTAAAGTACGCCGCAGGCGAAATTTTCTAGAAGCACATCATTCACATCATTCAAATGAGGCAACAATCTCTTAAAAATGCAAAAAATGCCACAAAAAACATGTATTCCTTTTTTCTATTATAGGTATCTATACGTACCTAAACGTTTTGAAGGAATAATGTTTCTAATAAAATAAATATGCCTATTTGGTCGGCTCATAAATAAAAAATGATTTTTTTAAGACCCCGAAACCTCCCCCGATGGATACGCCACTGGCTGCACATTTCGGCGGGCATTCCGCTTTCCCACGGGGCACCACGACACGCGAAAAGTAATTCACGGAACAAAAGGCGGCGCAGATTTAAATGTTGTAATTTTCAAGGCGAGACCCATTCGCAAACTCCACGACCACCCATCGCATTTTTTCGCAGGCTATTTAAGTGTTTTTTTTTTGCAAGGATATTGGCTTTTTGTTGATGAAAACTTTACCTTGACTCCACCAGAAGTGACAGAAAGTGCAAATATAGCATAGGGTAAATACATTTTCTAAATTGCTCTCCGTTATTATAGCGACCTTTTTGCAACTAGAGCAGTCGCATCTTTGTACTGGATATTGTTTTCGGCGTTTGTCTGCTTAGATACTCTCAGACAATGGAACAGATTTTTCAGATTAAGCGGCTTGGTGGTTGGAAATCCACTGCTGTGGCTGTGGCAGAAGGTTACATTCAGAACTCCCTAGAAAATAAAGTTGAAATTGCACAAACAATCTTATGTAAACCGGCTACAAACTCTACCAGAGCCGAAGTACCTTCTGTCCTAAATGATTTAAACCATTGATTATTCCTTTACTCAATGTTTAAACCTAAATTTAAATTCAGAATGTCATGCAACTAATAATTCAACTGTACCTTCTATCAATTTTAGTAACTGTAATATTTCTAACATAAATGTAAATAGTAATAAACCGAAATCGGTTGATGAAAATTGATATGAATAATTAAATTTGTAGTTACTAAATGCAATTATTAAATAAACAGTGAAAACCATACTTTCTCTATTTTGCACAGTCGACGAAAAATATTGTAACTCACTCGTGTCTTGAACGGCTATTAATGATCTCGAAAATTGACGCGTTCGCTACGCTCACGCGTTAAAATATCTCGATCACAGAAAATATACGCTACGCGTAGCGTATATTTTCTGTGATCTCGATCGTTAATAGTCCTTATTAATACGCTTGTTGGTTAAACAACTATTAATAATAATTATTAGAAGTTAAATAATTAATTCCTAAATATCCCTGCAATTCATACAGTTTATTAACAGTATTGCCTGCATTTCATAATTTGAAGGTCAAACTGTCACCACAAAAGGAAGGTTTACTTTGAATTATTCCGTTGACTGATATATTATTAAAGACTGCTCACGGCTGTCACGTCTGACACATTTTTGGCTCACCATGCGCTTTCCGGAGATAAAATACAATGCAGAACACATTGTTAGCCATCAGAGTCATCTGTTTTCCAGGACATAAAGCTATAGCCGTGAGAAGTCTTTATAAATACGTCAGTCAACGATTATTCTCTTATCTTTCTAATTTTGTCGAGGGTTTCAACCTCAGTCAACAAGTTGAAAATAACAAATACAAATTCTGTTTTTTCTGGCTCACCCCTCACCCTATAGTTTCCAGAAGCAGAGGTTTTCATCTTTATCTTTGTCTTCTTGATTCAGTTCTCCAAACTAAAGGAAGGCACTAGAACTAATAAGCAATTTTCCACGTGAATCAAACAAAAAGGAAACACATATTTGTCTGTGGTTTGTTAGTATACTAATCAATTATTGTTTATTGTTTGTTTCGTTTCCAATTGTCTGTTTCGTTTTTGTTACAAAATTATAACAAAATCGTGTTTAACTTTTATCAGTTTGGTACATATTCATGATGATCGGGTACAGTGTCTTCCAAAATGTCTATAATCGCGCCAATATGTCAAATGCGTAATTCTAAGAAAATATTTCTACTTTTTCTTTTGAAAATTATTGCAACAGATAATCCAGATGGGATTGTCTTTGCTTATTGACATGTTTTATGGCTTTTCTACTTTGCAAACAAATTAATAAAGCACATTTTATCCAAACAGAGGAAGATACTGCACTATTTTTTGTTCAACCTGCATTTTTTGAAGAAAAACACTTGCAGGACAATTTTGAACTATTTTTGAATTTTCTGAGTGACATGAGTGCACTCGTAGAAAATATCCATAAATAATATAGACCGGGAGATAGTGACAGATTTTTGGACGTGATTTTACTCAGTATGCCCTTCAAAGGGCATCATGTTGCGTATATTCTCACAATTCACAATAATAAGGTATGAATCAGAGAGTCATTCTGGGTTCTTCATATGAAAAACTGAAAAATATGCGTCTTGATATGATTTTAATCAGGTTGCCATATGTTTGATAATGAAGTTCAAAATAGAAAATTTTTCGGAAACCATAGGCATACCGTTAGCGTGGTCCCAAAGGGCTATTATTGTCAGGTGAACTTGTATTTTAATAATTAATTTTTCCACGTTCCTAACAATGAGAAGTATGCAAGTTCTAGTTATGAAACTGCTGAAAAAATGATGGCGAACCTTTTGAGCACGTCCAAGTTATAGTTTAATCATTTAAACGATGTATTCGATGTAAAGTGTACTTGGACATGCGCAAACGGTATGCCATCTTTTCTTCAGCAGTTTTGTGACAAGAACATACATACTTATCATTGGCAGCCTGTTCAGAAACGTGGAAAAATTAAGTTCACGTGAAATTAGTAGCCCTTTGAGTCCACGTTAACGGTATGCCTATGGTTTTGCGAGAAATTTTCTATTTTGAATTTCATTATAAAACACATGGCAGCCTAACTAAAATCATATCAAAACGCATATTTTTAGAATAAATGAAAACTCACTTTTCCATATGAAGAACCCAGGATGACTCTATGATTCATACTTTATTACTGTGAGAATATACGCAACATAATGCCTTTTGAAAGGCATACTGAGTAAAATCACGTCCTAAAATCTGCCACTATCTCCCAGTCTAATGGTAATTTTAATTTTAGGAAATACTACATAATAGCGTTAATTCCGAATACTTCAGTCAACGATAATAGATAAATTTACAATTTATTTAATTTGTATTTTGAAGTAAGCTTGTATTTGACATCTTGATGCAATTATAAACAATTATTTCTGTACCGTTATGATGCAGAGATCGGCAATTTTTGAAAAAATAAATAATAAAAATAAAAGAGTGTTCTACTACATAAACTGAGTGAAATATTTTTTCTACTCGCTTGTTATGAAGTATGTAGGCTTTCATGTAGACACCGAACATAGAATTGTTATACAATTTTCAAGGTAATAGTATCCGCAATATTTTCTATAAGTAGGTAGAAGACATTGTGTATTCTTCCGCGAAAAACCTTGGTTCGATTCACGGGCCCCAAGGCCGCGTTTCCTACGTCTATTTATCAAATAAAAGTCAAACAAAACGAAATTAGTTCCGTACCATCCGGTGGAAAATAGTCGTGTGGCGGTAGGAAGAAAAATTCGATTTTATTATGGTAATGTGAAGGTTGGAAACTCGAACAATGCTTGTACGAACGCCCCGGGATGGCCTAGAAAGCCATATGTGAGATGTTTCGAAAGAAGGGCGTGAAACGTAAGGAAAATAAATGAATTACATAATGATTTTTCTCCACGACCATTCGTGAATGTAAGTATTCTAAAATCATTTTTAATAATAGAACTTAAAAATTCTCACTCTAGAGCGAGATGATTTATTCTTAAATACTTGCTTCTCGAGTGTTTTGCATGTATTTCCAGGATCTTAATATAATTTTTGTAATCTATTGCACATAAATAAACAATATAATAATAGGGATACTAATATTTCGTACCAATAATAATAAATCATTGCATTATTTTATATATTTTCATTCCATAACAAGACAATGAATGAATATGGGCTAATCCTCCGATCAAATATTCGAACCGCTAATCGAACTAAACACAGCATATGGTGCCATGGATTTCAAGACTGTCAACCACGCTGTCAACAATAGCGGCGTGGGGGTGAGCGTCATAATAAGTATTTTCGCACGTGTTTCAAGTTAAATAAAATGAGAGTGAAAAATCCAGTGATTTTGATATGGAATTTGATAATACTCCACCTGAAATTACAAATTGTGCAAATAATATAAGGGAGAACCTGCTGCCGCAAAAATCGAAACATGAATATGAAAATGGTCGTGGAGAAAATACAGTCTGTTACTCGGTTAGAATAAAAAATTCTTCCACTCGTATCGAATTTTTTCATTCTAACCTCATTACAGAATCTACTATTTTAGGAGACAGACAAATAAGTCATTTAATAATTTAAGAAGGGGTTCTCTTAGAGTTGCCACGAGACAAGACGAGACTAGATAAGGCCTTGTCTCGTCTCGTCTCGAAATTTCGAGATAATCTGTTTCGAGACGAGACGAGACAATGGTCGAGACGAGACGAGACAGACGTTGTCTCGTCTCGTCTCGTTTTGTCTCGTTTATCTCGAGTTGTTTTAAATATACAGGGAGTTCCAATATGGAGGGTGTCAAAGTTGAGCAAAATAGGAATTTTAAAGACATCTGCCAAGTCAAGTGTGCCATGGAATCCCCTCAAAACAGTTGGATGGTCCACAGGACCACTCGAGGTATTGGTGTGAAAAGGTCCAATACAAAACATACAGAGTGTCCTTATCTGTGCCATCTCAAATTACTGAATTTTTGGAACTTTATACGGGTCAAAAATCGAGTATATCAAAAGCGCTCCACATACTACAAACGAACTAAATCTAAAAAATACAGAAGCCTGCCAGTCAGTAATTCCATATCAGTTAATGTGGCTTGTGGCTGATGTGCCACAACTGGAAACGCACAGAAAATGTATCATCTTAGACAGTGACTTTGTTGAGAAAGGTCTAATAATTTAAATTGTTTTTATTTGTTGGTTGGCATTTTGTAAAGAAATGAATTACTTTTGTGTTTATTAATATTTTTTCAATGATTCCAAAGCACTTCTGACCAGTATAAAGTTTAATAAAAATTCATAATTTTGAGATGGCTCAGAGAAAAATACCCTGTATATTTTTGTAGTAAATCTTTTCACACCAACATTTTGAGTGGTTCTGTTGACCATGCAACTGTTTTGAAGGGATTCCATGGCACACTTGACTCGCCAGATGTCTTTAAAATTCCTATTTTGCTCAACTTTGATACCCTACGGAATGGAACTCCCTGTATACTTTTTGTTCAAATTTGGTATATGGGGTTTTTTGGGGTGTTCTGATTAACGCTGTGTGGTCAGATTTTAAATAAAAAAATCGCTAAATGGTTTTCGTGAAAATCAGGGGTATAAAAAATCGCAGCCGGCCCTGGATTTGCATTTTGAAAATGGCAGGAAGGTCAAAAGAAGTGGTTTTTGAAGGCCTTTCAAACAAAAGAAAGTTTAGGTGATTATCTCCAAAAATGAAGATTTTACGGATTTGTATATACAGTTTTAAAGTTGGGCACCCAGTAGGTGAAATATTAATATTTCTAACTAACACCGGCGAATGTCGACATTCAGCATGCACTCATATATGGTGTATGTTGAAAATAAACATTTTTTATTAAATGAAAACTTTTATGAACATTTCATGGGACAAGCTTTTTGATTTAAAAAAGTTGTCGCTATATTTGGCATTAAATTAACGAAAACCTAAACTTATCTTTCATTTAATTTTTAATTGGGTTTTTGGCCACCAAACTGATTAAAAGACAACTTTTTCAAGTTGCCAGAAAAATTCAGAAATTCTTTATTTTCTATTATTATTTATGTATTATTTATCGCGTCTCGGTATTCGGTTGGTGTATTTTTCAGTACTGATCACTGTCGTTTTCGACATCCACCGAAGCTTATGTATGTTTGTTGACATATACGGTAACATATTCATTGCAAAAAAATAAGTGCTTTCATTATTTGTCACATTAGAGAAGTTGCAACTCTGCAAAAAAGTTTGTAAATAAATATTAAAATGTTGAGGACGAAGTTGTGTATATTGGATTATGGATCTAGGTATACAGATCATTGGTATTGCCAGATCACACCATGCGATGTTGTATAATAAGTCATTACAATTTTTCGAGATGTCTCGTCTCGTCTCGTCTCGAGCTTGTCTCGAAGGATTTTATCTCGTCTTGTCTCGTCTCGAAATTCGAGACAAAATGCTCTCGAGACGAGACAAAACGGCTTCGAGACGAGACGAGACGAGACGTCTCGTGTCTCGTGTCTCGCGGCAACTCTAGGTTCTCTAAACGTTTTCTGCGCCATCTCTAGATATATGTATAACTTAACTACGTTTCCCTAAACTAGACATTGGTATTTATCATGGCCAACTTGATAAGAACTGGAACCGAATGTAGTGATTTTTAGAAAAAAATTTTTTTTTTATAAATTTTATACTATATCCGGAAAGAAATGGTCTTTCCAAAAATGCAGAGAAAATCATATTATGCAATTTAAAAATCAAAGATGGTTACCATAGCAACGAAATTGTTTATGTCAAGTAAAAATGAATGTCGCCAGTTTACGGTAAACATATGTCCTTTATTAATAGTTGTACCATAAGGCACTCACATTCAACATTACCTCGGCCAGGAGCATCGGCAACTAAATTCCACACGAGTCATAAAAATAACTTCAGTGCCGAGGTAGGTATATATTATATATTTTTTTTAAATCAGAAAAAAATGTTTTATAAACAAAAAAAAATCATAAGGGATCGCCCGTCCATGAACCGACTACGCGCGGCGTTGCTTGACTTTAACGATCGCTCTACCTAGGTCAAGTATGACGAGACACGGCACTTTATGACAGAAAATCCAAACTGCTGTCTGTTATACAGCCTCCATGTAAAATAGATTAATATTCAAACCTACTAAGATATTTATACTGAAAGATTGCGCTGCTATAGGTAACAATTTCGCAATGTATACCTACGAAAAGTTAAATGGGATTTATTGGCCAGGTTTTGAATATTTAGTCACTTTTGACGGGCGATGGTTCTGCGTCTGACGTTTGATGTTTACATCTCGCCAAGGCTTACTTATTGAAAAAATCGTACAATAATGGGCTACTTCAGTGCCGATTTCTGAGCTTTTAATGACGATTTTAAGACACTTCACTGCCGATTAAAAAAATGTTTTTTAATAACGAATATTTCAGGAAATATAAGCACCTTTCCATATATACTTTTTACTTCCCATTACTCTTGTTGCCAATAATGATGTTACAAGCTACAGGCTATATGCATTTAAAGTGGCAAAAAAATGAATAATGTAACTGCCACCTGCAGTAAGACATTTCACAATATCTACATCTAATTTGATACAAAAATTGAGCACCGGATTTAAAAAACAGAGTTTAAAATTCGAAACAATAAAAAAATAATGGTTCCTTTCGTTTGAGCCTAAGTGCCATTTATCTGTGAAATCATTTTGTGAAAAAAATTCAATTTCAAAATTGTAAATAATATTTTTTGTTTTATAGATTCTTAATTTTGCGAATGATCCTATACAAAACAACGTTAAAAATAAAAACAAGCAATATAGGTAGGTGCCTACATGCATGCAGCATGATTATCGACTGTGTTTCCTGGTGCAAATTCAATCCGTTTAATTACAAAATTCAAAAACCGAACGTGCTGGCGCTTTCAGTAGCATTAATTTTATAGTATTAATTACGAAAACAAAAGCGTTATTTATAGTAGTCGAAATTAATTATTTTTCTTTCACGATTGTTGGCCGGTTTCACTTTATTTACACTTTTACACTCCTAATTACGTTTTTCCATAAAAGTAATAAGCTTTATTGTTTTACAGTTCGTATCATTAACAACATTATAATATTTTCGTAGATTTATTATATACTAAGCATATGTCTTAATGAAGCGAAATATACAGGGTGTCCCAGAATATGTGGGCAATCTCTCTGTTTTATACAGGGGATATTAAAATAACATGACAAGTTCCTATAAAAATAATATAAATAAATATAAAGGGCGCCCCTGATTTTTTTTAAATAACTTTTAAAATACTTTGTGTAATTTAATTATTTTTTTAATACGATGGACAATAGATAAGGCTCCTTAACTAGGGGCCCATGAAAACAATTTTGGCTTATTTGGTTTGCCAGGGACGTCATTTGTCATTTGTGTCATTTTTTTACACCTTTTACAATAAAGGCACAGGAATAATATTTTTAGATAGCTTGAACCTTAAATTAAAAAAATATACTCCTGGTTGATATCGATTAAATGAACTGTTTTCGAAAAAAAAATATTTTTGTTTTTATTGCATTCGTAAAGACACCTAAACCGATGAAATTTACATTCTTTATGTGCGTATTAAAAATTGCCACTTTTATTTAAATTTGTTTTTTTGTTGCTATGGTTGTTTTTTTAACATGCACCGATTTAACAATCTTCAATTCGTAAAGCTAGGGAATGCATAACATTAGAAGTAGCTCATGTCGAGCCGACAAACAAAATTCTGTAATAAAAATCGGATTACAGAAAAATAGTTTTTTCTGGTAAACAGTTCATTTTATCGATATCAACCAAGAGTGTATTTTTTTAGTTTATGGTTCAAACTATCTAAAAATATTATTTTTGTGCCTTTATCATAAAGGGGGTAAAAAAAATTGACATTATTGTGCTATACAGCTAGTCCGTCCCTGGCAAATCAAATAAGCCAAAATTGTTTCCATGAGCCCTTTTTAAGGAGTCCTATCTATTGCCCAAAGTATTAAAAAATAATTAAATTACACAATGTATTTTAAAAGTTATATAAAAAAAAGATTTTTAGGGGTTTGTATCTCCGTATCCCTTATAGGAACTTGTCATGTTATTTTAACGTCCCCTGTATAAATAAAGGAGATTAAAAAAAATATTTTTGTTTTTATTGCATTCGTAAAGACACCTAAACCGATGAAATTTACATTCTTTATGAGCGTATTAAAAATTGCCACTTTTATTTAAATTTGTTTTTTTGTTGCTATGGTTGTTTTTTTAACATGCACCGATTTAACAATCTTCAATTCGTAAAGCTAGGGAATGCATAACATTAGAAGTAGCTCATGTCGAGCCGACAAACAAAATTCTGTAATAAAAATCGGATTACAGAAAAATAGTTTTTTCTCGTAAACAGTTCATTTTATCGATATCAACTAAGAGTGTCTTTTTTTAGTTTATGGTTCAAACTATCTAAAAATATTATTTTTGTGCCTTTATCATAAAGGGGGTAAAAAAAATTGACATTATTGTGCTATACAGCTAGTCCGTCCCTGGCAAATCAAATAAGCCAAAATTGTTTCCATGGGCCCTTTTTAAGGAGTCCTATCTATTGCCCAAAGTATTAAAAAATAATTAAATTACACAATGTATTTTAAAAGTTATATATATAAAAAAAGATTTTTAGGGGTTTGTATCTCCGTATCCCTTATAGGAACTTGTCATGTTATTTTAACGTCCCCTGTATAAATAAAGGAGATTACCAAAATATTCTGGGACACTCTGTGTAATTACTGTCGATTTGACGTTCTTGAGCAAAATTTCAGTTTAATATTCTTGCTCTAGTTTCTGTACACCAAAATATTATTGTGTTCCCTTAAGCAATTTATTATTATTGTAGATGGAATTTTGGAAAGATTTAAGGCTTTAATTTTGGTTCTGAATTAAGGGACACAAAAGCAATTATCCCTAAGTCGTCCTACTTCCTATTCCAACCCAAAAGGCAATCACAATATCACAATGTAGGTATGGCAAATTATACGCGCACAGGAACTCATCCAACAGAGACAACCTATCAGATATAGGTACACCAAATCATGTCCCCACAAATTCTAATGAATACCAATGGCCATATTTATTTACCACAGGCTGAGGAAATAGAGGGACGTAACACCATGTGCCTTTGGCGACATAATTTAAAATACGTCCCTGGTGTTAGCGTTTTTAATAATGGCAAGGGCTCGGTAAATCATCTATATTTATTGCCTTATTTGGGAGAAGGGATTCGCTTGGCGAGGAGGAAAAAATAAAAAAGAGCCGAAATAGGGGATTATGTTCCATGCGCACAGAGAATGAAAAATGTACCAACATGAAATTGAATAATCAAATTTTTAAACGGCTGTCAACTACGGAAAAAGAATTAAAAATGTCCCCGTTCCAAACTGGAGAGGCTATGCCGATGGAAGCTCTTTCGCTTGATTAATTTTGATGGGGGATGTCGATGTCGATGGGAATAAAAAAATTCGTTTTGCATGTGCGTATCAGGTAGATGCAGCTTTTTGCGAGGGTAATTCAAAATAATTTTATATGGCATAGTTTTTTTTTATTATTTGGTTTAGGTAAATTTCGATGTTGCCAATGACAAATGACGTGCTGAAAAGCAATCACGTCATTTTCCTTATCTGCCAAATATGACATTTCATAATTTTTTTAGTTATAGATAACTTATAAAATTATAATTAAATGAGCTTAATAAAGCGAGATATACAGGGTGATTCAGTTTTAATTTGCAACACTTCAACAAGTGATAGAAAACCAAAAAATAACCGCACTTTCTTCTATAAACTATATCATTTTAAGGCCTTATAAAAAAGTTACAGGGTGTTAAAGTTGCAAGAAATATGTGGAATTTATTGAATATTTTACAAACTAGTTGAGATATTTAAGTCATATTTGGTACACGTTATAACGGCATGGGTTAGCATAAAACCTGTTAATATAAAACATCTTGAACAACCAGTGGCGTAGAAATGGGTAATTAGTATAATTTATTTTAGAATAAAAATAGAACCACCTTGTATAGCAATAAAATGTATTCAAATTCTTATGTAAATTTTTATTGTAAACAAAAACGTTCTCTTAGCATTTTTTCGTAATATTTCGGGGTACTTCTGAAAAATTATCTAAAAAAATTGCTCCATAAGTAACACTTAAGGTAGAAATAATGTGTTTGCTACCTGAAATAAAGTAACTTTTTCCAATAAACTCACTTATTTAAGGCTATACTTTTGAAGATACAGGGTCTAAAACATTTAAGGAAGATACAATTAATGTTACGCTCTGTATCTTGAAAAGTAGAACCTTGAATGGGTAAGTTTATTGGGAAAAGTTACTGTATTTATAGTAAAAAACACATTTTTTTCTACTTTGAGTGTTACTTATGGAGAAAAGTTTTAAGTTAATTTTTCAAAGTACCCCGAAATAATACGAAAAATTAAAAATTTGCTATGAAACCTTGACACATATGAAAAAATGCTAAGAGAACGTTTTTGTTTACAATAAAAATTTACATAAGAATTTGAATACATTTTATCGCTATACAAGGTGGTTCTATTTTTTTTCTAAAATAAATTATACTAATTACCCATTTCTACGCCATTGGTTGTTCAAGATGGTTGATATTAACAGGTTTTATGCTAACACATGCCGTTATAACGTGTACCAAATATGACTAAAATATCTCAACTAGTTTGTAAAATATTCAATAAATTCCACATATTTCTTGCAACTTTAACACCCTGTAACTTTTTTATAAGGCCTTAAAATGATATAGTTTATAGAAGAAAGTGCGATTATTTTTTGGTTTTCTATCACCTGTTGAAGTGTTGCAGATTAAAACTGAATCACCCATAATTACTTTCTCTTTGATGTTTCTGCGGCAAAATTTCAGTTTAGTAATTATAAATATCGTATAAATTTTATCAATGAATTTTCCATTACATTGCACTTTAATATACTTAGACAAGAGCCAGCTGAAGTTTAAAGGTAACTAAATTATGCCCTTGGGAAATAACCATTTCCTCATCAATTCATTCAAGAAATTTTAGCTATGGCAAAACTTTATTGGTACCTTGAGGTCTAGGAACAAGCTAAGTTTGAAGGGTAATTCCTAAAGGTAAGAATTTGCATGAGTCTCAAGTTTTTTTTAAGTCTACATAATTGTGTATATAATTAAAAATAGCTACTTTGTCTTTGTGTTGGCCGAGGACTGTTGTATAAAAAGAAACTAAAGCGTCAATGAGGTCCCACGAGAGTCAAAATTTAGTGATATCATTGAGTAAAGGAATAAACTCAATGGTGATATCTAGTCATATTTTCAAAACTGATAAAATATTAAGATTCTGATAGTTCTTGCAAACACTGTTCGTGTTAAACTTTTTTGTGTATTTACCTCAACAAATAAAAAAGTTTGTGTGTTGTGAATTGTTTTTATTTTTCGCCATAATTGTTATCGATGACAAGAGAAGGCCGTCCCTAAGAACTTAGACAAAGCTACACATACAGTGTGTTCCATCTTAAGTGTGAGCACCCTCACACAATTTTTGTTTTTGAGATATTGAAGTATTTTTCCTTAAGTCGATAATCGATACTAACCCTTAATTAATCAAGTTCTACAGTAGATGTTCTACCAAACATTTTTCAATTCAAGAATTCTTAACGTTAGGTAATTTATATAGACAACGACAAAGCTGAGGGTGGATCTTTCATATTTTTTAAATGCCATCAAATTTAAAAAAAAATAGAAAAAGAAACGTAACTTTTCCTTTGATGAAGTCACCAAATGGAAAATGCGAATTGTCCCCTGTAAAACTCAAATTAAAAATACGATTCAGTGACAAAGCGAAATAAATAATTATTGCTCGGCCGTTTCGACTCGATATCCCACGAGAACATTTCGGTTTAGCGTTCGCTGCTCGCGGATTTAATAGACCAATTAAAAATTTAGTTTCGTCGCGGCATGTCCAATTAATATTTTAATAGGCGACGCAGGAAGAGTGCGCTACGCGACGACCACCAATCGCGGCTTCTAAATCCCAGCAGTCCCAACACCGCCATTCGATACACGATAATGTCGCTATGAAGGCGTAGAAGGGCCACGAATTTTTTTCTAATTGACAGATGTATAACTGTCGAATTGTATGTCACCGCAAAAAGAAGGAACATTTTAGATTCTGGGGAGTAGATCATCTGTACAGCACAACGTTGCCGTAGCAAAGGTGGGCTTGGCGAGACAGCGCTGTAAATGAAAGCGGGCCTCCTGGGATTTAGGTGTCGCGAAAAGTGAGGCTCTTGTGTTGCTGCGGGCAGGAAGCCGATTAACATGTATCCGCGAACCACGAAGGGAGATTAATGCGGGCATTGTTTCCCCGTTTTACCCAAATTAATTGAAGGGATTTGAAATGCAGAAGGGCGAAAAGTCACGAAACGTCTGGGCCTTGGAGGTACTTAATTGGTTTCCGGTCGATGAAATCTTTCTTTTTATGTTCCGCTGCATGTTACAACACCGCTTGCGATTTTCAACCTATATTATCTTCCTTGACGAGGGAAAATTGCTGTGAACGTAGAGGAGCGTCGTCAAATTGAGGGTGACATTATTACATTTTTGAAGTTGTGCAAGGGTATGCTCGGACATCTAGACCCTGTAGGGCTTTTATCCGCCCTTTATCAGAATATTTTCGCGACGACATTCTTGGTGGATCGAAAGAATTTTGTACTTCTATTAAAAACGCAGGAAATATGGCCTATAATGTATTTTGCGATAAGGTAACAGCTCCAGTAATTGTCCATGTCCCACTAATTGACCACTTTTACTTATATTTATTTAAAATAAGGAAAAGGCTATAAGTATTCACTTAATTTCTGACATCTAGCGACGTCTATGGTTTGCTTATAAAATTAAACTAAGCTGGAGGGGGTAGGCGGCCCAACAGGCCATCTTATACTTCAGTTCAGTTCCAGTTTTCACCAAAGGCGGGTCAGACGCCATATTTGTTGTGCTACGCGATAGTCACCATCCAGGTAGATTTTGTTTTTTCATAACGACTCCACTACTACAACATAGTTTAAAATAGTGCAAGATAATAATAATTCTATTGCTATTTGCGATTTTCATGTTTTTTAATAATATTTTTTCCTTTAAAGTAGAAAAAAATAGCTGTCAATCACTGGTACTTCTTTTGTAAGGTAGTGTTCTAATTATTGACCATACGGTCAATAATTGGGACATTCCAGTCACTATTTCTATTAAATAATTAGTGGGTATATTTTTTTTAATGTTCTTATAATTTTGTAGTATGTTAAAAAAACGTTTCCTTTAAAAAGTGACCAATAATTGACCTACAATAAATTGTTATTTACTATATCTGTGAATAATTTAATTTAATGGTCAATTATTGGTGCGAGTACACTAACAATTACTAGAACAATATTCAGTCAATTACTAGACCAAGAATCCTCTCTTTGGTATACTCTTTTTTTTGTTAAATAAAAATATATAACATGTATTTTTCTAGTAAAAAATTTACTGACAATATGTAGTAAAGCAAAATCTAAGATTTGACCATACAGTTTGTGTTTTTTTCTCCTCAAAAAAGCTTTAAAACAATTTCGGTCAATAATTAGAACCACATTGGGTTAATTACTGATACGCGCTACTTTTTAACAGATATGGCTCCAACAAAAAAAGGCAACATATATCTCGAAAGATGTACAAAATGCCATCGAAGATGTAAATAATGGAATGAGCTATTATAGAGCGTCACAAATATATGGCATCCCAAAAACATCTCTTATATATAAAAAAAATGGTAAAATACCAATCCAAAGAAAAATGGGTCCAGCAACTTACCTTACTCCAACAGAAGAAGAAATTTTACTTAAATGGATCTTTCATGTCTCAGAGAAGGGTTTTCCAGTTAATAAAGAAATATTGCTGGATAGTGTAGAGCTACTGATAAAAGATTTAAAGAGAAAAACACCTTTCCTTAATGGTCGTCCTGGCCGAAAATGGTACGAATCATTTTTAAGAAGACACCCCGAACTTACACAACGTGTATCTCAAAATTTAACTTCTTCGAGATCTAAAGTGACAGAAGAACGGATTCGAAAATGGTTTATCGAAATTAATGATTATTTTAAAGCCAATGGTTTTGAAGCAATATTATTGGAACCAGACCGCGTGTTTAATTGCGATGAAACTGCGATATTTTTGAGCCCTAAAGATAATAAAGTGCTGGTTCGTAAAGGTGAAAAAACTGTTTACAATTTTATAAACAATGACGAAAAAGAATGTATTACAACACTTTTCATGTGTAGTGCTTCTGGAATACTTGCACCCCCTATGGTTTTATACAAATATAAGAGAATTCCGCATAAAGTTGCGTCAAATTTTCCAAGCTCATGGGGCATAGGACATTCGGATAGTGGCTGGATGACAGGGGAGACCTTTTATGAATATATAACAAACATCTTCTGGCCGTGGTTAGTTAAAAAATATATAACTTTCCCTGTTGTGCTCTTTCTGGATGGGCATGTTTCCCACCTTACGCTTGCCCTTAGCGAATTTTGTAGTGAACACGAAATAATTTTGATTGCATTACTGCCGAATTCCACCCACATCCTGCAACCTCTTGACGTTGCTTTCTTTCGTCCATTTAAGTTACATTGGAAAAACACAGTTTACAAGTGGAGAATTGCAAATCAAGGAAGTAAGCTTACACGTGAAAATTTTGCGACGGTTTTAAATAGCACACTGGACACGTTATCCACAGAAAATACTATAAAAGGTGGATTCCGCAGCTGCGGCCTGTTCCCCTTTGAAGCAGACAATATTGATTTCAAAAAATATTTTAAAAGCAACGACACGGAGAGAGCAGATGAAACCATTTACAATCTCTCCAAAGATAGTTATAGTAGTTACAGGAATTTCTTAGATTTTTTTGAAAAAGAAATAGGAAACAAAATTGACGACTTCCTTAAAAGTGAAGCAAGTTGGAATGGCAGAATAGAAGATACAAGTCTTTTTTACTTTTGGCAAAATATGCGCGACAAGGCTGGTGTAAAGGAGGTTTTGAAGGAGACCTCTGTTCTGTCTCCAACCTTAGAACCTGTTGTCGAAACGGGAAACGACACTGACGCTCTAATAAATGAAATTTTAAATGAAAATTCCAGCTTTTTGTCAAACTTGCCGGACTACTCATGCGATATGATAATTGGTGTAACAAAAGAGGACTTGGTAAATATGGATAATGCAGGTAATGTTTGTAATGATTTGAGCTCTAATTTGATTTTAATAAATGTTCCTCCAGACACGAACATTGAAAGCTCCATTGATAAAGTCAACATTCTACAAGATATAACCATTAAAAAACCTCCTTTAGATAAAAGTCCTTTAATAAACAAAATTCAGAAGATGTCCGAAGAAACACCTGAAATTAAGATAAGTAACATTTCTACTTTGCCCACACCGTTCAAAAAATGTCTATTTTGGAGCCCTGGAAAAAAGACAACAGCACTAAAAAAGCAAACCAGAGAAAAGGTACCAGCCGTAGCAACTTCTGAAGAGTGGCAGTTATACCACAAGAGAAAAGAAAATGAAAAGAAAAAAAAGGAAGATGAAAAGGAGGAAAGAAAATTGCAAAGAGAGTTAAAAGCAAAGGAAAAAAAACTGAAAGTAAGAAAACTGCAAAAAAAAAGAACAGAAAGAACCGTCAGAACAGGAAAGTAAAGAGAATAAAGAAGAAATAAAAAGCCAAAAATTTGTGATTATTAAATATGAAAACAATTTTTACCCCGGTGCTATCCTAGATTCAAAAGATAATGGGAAGGAATTTAAAATAAAAGCAATGGAGAGAAGCGGCTTAAATTGGAAATGGCCTGCAAAAGAAGACATTCTTTGGTATAAGAACGAAGAAATAATTGAATATATTACTACTCCCCGGCAAGTAACCAAAAGAGGGTCCTATTATGTCCAAGAAATGTCTAAATATCTACCCGTAGAAATTTTGTGATAATGTAAACTTATTACCTGTGATTTTAAGACTTAGAATGATATTTTATTTTTACTTCAGTTTTAATAGGTTGTGTTATTTTTTTAGAAATAAACGAAAAGAAAATTTGTGTTTCTTATAATGTTTATTTATTTAAATAAATTACCAATTTGACATTTATTTTAAATAGTACACGAATAATTACCCAATAATAACTAATAATTAATGCAATAACTACCAATACTACTAAAATATAAGATTGCTTAATTTAACAATACTTACCTTTTTTTCTGGTTACCTTAATACTTACCATCGCATTGCTTTTAATCTTCCTCTGCATTTACAATATACATAATGAGAAATTTTAATACAATAAAACTAAACATAATTGTTACCTAAGCTTAATAAGCTCGATTTATATTAATATGTCAATTACTGGTTCAGATGTAAGTCAATAATTAGGACATTCAATTTTTCAGATGGTCAATAACTAGAGCATTTGGTACTTTTCTTTAAAAATATTTTTTTCCAAAGTTATCGTTTTGGTTAGGGAAAATTTAACATCACTAATGCAAAATAGTATAGCTTAAGAACTTAAGGATTTTTTTAAAATTTTGTACTTTGTAAATTAAAGAAGTTGTAGATATACAAAGTGGACGTAACCCCTTAACTAGTCAATTACTGGAGCGGTTACGTTAGTTACGGGTTCTACTGTGGTAATATGCACAAAGGAGAGCAGCTCGTGCAACACACGCGCGCTCGTCCCGACTGAGGCGGTGACGTCAAGCTAATGAGAGAATTCTCGCAATTTTTCCTACGGAAAATATCGTTTGTTTCTTTGTATGTGGGAGATTTAATTTGGAATACGAATTTTAACAAATATAGGACGTAATTAAAGCTTTTCGCTAATTAAAATATTCCTTTACATAAATAAAGAAAACAAGTGAGTGTTTTGTTTTAATCGTTTCTTGCAAAATTCATTCATGAGATTTAAAATGGCGGAAAGCCCTATAAAGACAAAAGCTCCAAGACCAAGCCAAGTTCCAGAGATAATTGGCTTCAAATTAATTATTGTATTTCATAAGAACAGTTAAATTTGGTTTGTGGAAATTGAAAGAGGACTACAGTCCACTTGCTTTTACTCGAGATTTGAAAATTTGCAAGACTAAAATGAACCGCAAAATTATAGAGCTATAATAAAAAAAACCTACAAGAAAAATAATTTGGAAACAAGCATCCCACAAGCAAAAGGAATAATAATACCTCTGGGTCAATTATATATACCACTTTTACTAAATTATGTTTTACAATTTTATACTTTATTCAACGACACTGTGAATACAGGGTGTTTCTTAAGTAGGTGTAGAAAATGCAAGGGGTTAATCTTTGGGCCAAAATATTACAAGCTTATCAACTATTATACTGATCAACTGTAAACTGAGGAAATAGTCCATGTCTCAACACAGTTTGTGGAGCTGAGACTGTAAGTCATTTCTAGTGTAGAATTAAAGAGCTTTTTTAGATTACTTGTAATGCGCCGGCAGTTGCTACCGGCGACCACAACTACAACATAGTATAGTAAAATTATTTTAAGAAGTCCTGACTGGGACTGTCAATTGGTAATTTCGCCATCCTAAGTTGGCATCAATGCAGCACCAACCGGGTCTTAAGTCCAGGACAGTAACGAGCCCATTTGCACAATGAATTACTACTAATAACACGAACAAGAACAACACAGATAACGGTAAAACTCACGAAACGTACAAAACCCGCGAATATTTTCACTGCCCAAAGTTTGAACCCTTTTGAACGATCCGGAAAACCTTCACTGTCACTTTCACAACACCGAAATAAAATTTGCCTGAGTACGCACCATAGACGCTGTCGCAAGTAGGTGATTATACCAAAATACCAAAATGAAGGTGTTTTCATGACGTTTGAAATTATTATTAAAATGAGTTGTAGTCATAGTTATTTTTATTTGTAGCCGTATAATCGTGATTGCAATAGGGTTTTTATTTTATTATGTTCTTTTTTTCGTATCACTTGGGTATCTTTTCACATCATAAATCAATGAGTGACGTCATTAACTAGTTGAGACACATACCAATGTTATACCCATGATTAACAGAAAATTCCTAGGGATTTTGTGGAGAATGTCATCTGACAAAATCGGGACTTCTTACAGTAATCTGGGTATATGTACTGTTGTGACATTTTGATGTCACAACAATAAGTATAGGAGAACCAGTAATGAACACAATACTTTTGGGTAAATAATATCGCTAAATTAGGCTTCAGATAAGCAGGTAACCAAATCTGTGATGACTCCTGTTTATATTAATTATTACATATTTTTTATTTATTTTCCCAGAGACAATTTCTGAAAAATAAATGATACCTGTAGCAATATTTTGAGCCATATTTGCCATTTATTAGCAGTTCACTTCAAATATGTGTAGGCCATTTCGGCCTGTAAAACACATGGAAACAAGCCGTTTAAATATTTCAGTCCGTTTCGAATATTTCAGCAATCGAGTTTCAGAGTTGATTAAACTCGTATAAGTACAATCGGAAGTGGGCAATTCGACTGAGACAAACTCGCCCTATTTGGGGGTAGATAGCGATCAATAATGAAGACGTGAATTTTGTGCGGTTTAAAAATCTATTACGCTTTGGTCTATCGATGTCTCCTACCAAATTATTTAGTATCTCGTGTTCGGGAACAATCCATGGGCGTGCAAGAAAATGTAGTTACCAGATCACAAGTGAAATGTACCTATGAAATGTATTGAAAACGCTGTATACGCCTCTGCGTATGGATAGATGAATAAATTAATACGCTAAGGTAATTGCAACGATTACTATACTATCAATAGAACTTATGTTTTTTGTAGGTCTTGCTGAAGCTTGCTATGTAATGACAAACGGAATACCATGGCGATATTATAATAAGGAACATAATATACATTTTAAATTTTTTTTAAATTAAACCATTTTGTATTTTGCATTTAGTGGATTGATCTACAGAGTGTTTAAAAAAACAGTGTCTTCTAGGGCTGACAGAACACCGTAAAGACGAAATGTTCTATAAAGATGAGCCAAAAACCCACACCTAAAAAGGTACAGGATGTCAAAATTAAAACTTTATTATTTATTTTTTGTAAACCACAATTTTGAAACCTGTATACATAGGTATAGGTATCTTATAAACATATGACAGAAATACAATAGATACAGTATGGAGAGATTTTGTTAAAAAAAGCTATATGAAATGATTGGGCCACTGATATGCACTATTGCCTTCATATCCTTACGACAATATCACACATTGCTTAACTATGCTTATCCCAAATCTAATACTGCCAATGGCAATATTTTAAGCAGAAAATTATGTCAAACTTTAGCTATATTAAACTTGGTAATGTTCCCGTTTTTAAATTTAGTAAATTATGAAATTTAGGTGCAAGATTGGAGAAGAAGAATTTGGAAAACATGATATTGTTGTTAAGCCCCATTATACCTATCCTATATTTTATGAGATCAACAGGATTCTGTGCTCTAAAATCAGAAACGTCATTCCTCCCAGCATTTAAATTTGTCTGGATGAGTTAGATACCAAGCGCAGCGTTGCCAAATGTAACTTAGATGTGCTGACAATTTTATATTGTGATATTCGCTGTGCTGTTTTTAGACGTCTCGAGTGCGTTTACAATATCATGGCATTCCTTTCATTCTTTATGCACCCACGACAGCAATTACCCCCACGCACGACGGCCTGGTCGTTGCCATAGCTGTCCCGACGTTAAAATTCGATCGAGCATACCCACTGCCAGGCAGCCGTTATTAAATTCCGCCTTTACAGTGGTTTTGTCGTCGCCCCGAGCCTTCGCCTTTTCCCTTATTCCGTCCCGGGACTTCTACTATTTTTGCGGGAAATTCGAAAATGATGGTCGCAACCTCCAACTTCACCAGTGTCTCCGAAACGGGGAGAGTCAAGAAACGAGAGAGCTCGAGGTGGAAATACATCGTCAATCGTAAGTTTTGTAAATTACATTAATATAACAAAATATGCTTATCGCCCTCAGAGTTTCAACTAGTAAATTTCTGAAAATGCTTTTAAAAAAGCAGTAAGCCTTGAAAATACTGACGTAGTACGTACGACGTAGTATTTATACAGGGTGAGTCAGAATGTATAGTAAATACTTTAAAGGGGTGTTTGGCAGGTGGTTTTAAGGGGGTCATTCATATAAAATTTTTCGATTTGGGCTTTCCTTGCCAAGTTATTCGGGTCTACAGGGTGACCCAAAAGTATTTTTTTATTTATATCTCAATAACGGCGCTACTTAAAAATTTGAAATTTGGTATGTGTACTTACTGGAAGACGCCTTAAGGTAGTTTATTCATTTACACAGTGCCCTAAAAAAGGGTAAAAACTAACAACCCCTATTAATTTTTTTTGCTCAAACTTTTTTGAGGGTATCTTTTTGGTCTTGCAGGTCCATCATTTCAGTGTATCGTTTCATTTTGCAACAAAAGTGTACTCTTGTTTCATAACGATAAAATCAACCGTTTGCGTTGAAATTGGCAAAACATGCCCCAAAACACCTGTTAACTTCAACATTCGAAACATAAAATTTTTACCTACCGCTTTCAAACGTTACAGGGGCATACATACTTTTGTTGCAGAATGAAAATATGTACTAAAATGATATACCTGCAAGGTCAAAAAGACCAAAATAGTTAGGAACAAAAGCATGATAAAAAAACAGTGCAAGCTTTCTCTTCAGCTTATTCGACATCGCCAATAACACAATAATGCGACTTTTTAGTTCAGCAGCAATTTAGATCATCAACATCCTTAAATCACTCTTCATACTTAATAACATATCCACACCCGAATTTTTTTAAATTTTTTAAAATTTTTTCGAAAAATTTATTTTTTAGAATAACTCTTGACCCATTATACAAATTTTGATAATTACATTATAACCGGCTTAATTTTTAGAATATATTAGCTTTTTGAAACACACTTTTGTTTCAATTCCTTCTCCTAATCCCTACTTACATGCCTAGATTTAGGATCCAACTTCCAACACACAAGAAATGAATTCCAACTTGAAACTTTTGCACATCTTTTCATCTGTAAATCTCGAGCCAATAAATAAAATTTTCTGCAATATATTACACCCCGATTTCTCCAAACTGCTCCAGAAATCTGTATAAAAGCCGCCGACAGGCGTTGTGTAACAAATCGGAAGCCTCAGCTCGAGTGCAACTCGATAGGCTTCCGATTGATTGATTCCTACCTTCAGCGGTGGTAGGCTGGGGATCGGAGATCCATGTCCTGCTTAATAGGCGATATTAATCAAGTTTTTCGGGAGATCCTGGATGCTGGATCCTGACGCGTTGGGGAGTAATGGGCCGTTCGATGGGAGTTGGGTAGCGATTTGTTTATGAGGTGTGTGGGATTTAGGGCTACGCCTGGAATCAATTAGCTTAATTGGAGAAGAAACCGCACTTAATTTACTTATTGACTATACGCAGGTAACGTAGCTGTGTAAATCACACTTAATTTCAGAAAAATGATCATACATTTTGTCACTTAATTAACCACTGCTCATGACTTATTTACATGCACGACTTACTTGAGGAAAGCAAACAACATTTAATTTACCCCTGGCAGAATATCTAAGAGGACTTGATATTAATTTCGCCTCCCACAGATTGCGTGGTTTGAAAGCCTCATCGCTTCAGAATTCAATCAAATGGAAACATATATGTATATTTGCTGTACACACGAAACTGTTGATATGTACGGCTTTTCGCCAGATTTTAATATAGTATATTTGGAATTTGGCTGGAATTATATCACTGCATGTTCGATTTGCAAGGTAGTGTTTGTAGAAAACGACAGGCGAAGAAAAGTTTACCATAGACTGTTTATTTTAAGTACAATCCCGCAGTAATATTTTGAAGGTAATAACTAGGTACAGGTACTATTGAAAAGCATGCATAAGTCATCATATATAACTTCACTCCGCGCAGTTACTGCGACGCCGCATCCTGTAATTAAACCAATCACCGTCATAATTACCAAAAGTCACGTCTGCAGTCCATTGCGCTATCCACTGCGACCATTATGAGCTTTATCGCCGTAATTCAGAACTTTGACGAGGGCAATATCGACCCAGGACACAGTCTCGTCAGTTTCCAATTTGAAACAAGGTTGTTATCGAAGGTGTGAAGAAATGAGTGCCTCAATGGGTCCATTTAATTAAATACGCCACTGCCATGCCCTCTATCAAAGCCATGGTTACACAAAGATGCGATGGATTCAGCAAACGAAGTCGAATGAATACTTTCGGTCGTTTTTCTTTGGAATGTAAAGGTTCTTTGGAGCGCCTAAATGTTTATATTTATCAGGTTATCGGATTCGTTCATCGTAAGAAGAAATAATTATGTAAAAACAAAAACATCATTGTGGAAGAGCAAAGTTAATAGCGGAAATTCTTTCAAATATAAGCACAAGCAGGATAAGCTTATTATTCCTGCTGTGTAATTATTTAGTTCAGCCTTTTTTTAAATATAAATCCTTCTTACTGCCTTACTATTTTTAGAAACCGTTTAAAAATCCGGTTTAAAAATACTTCAGCTCATCCCTTGCCTGGGCCACTTTAATTCCGCTCATCTGCGATCGAATTTCCACTGTCTATTTTTTCCTCAACTCGTTCGCTCTTCGCATTCACCGAGTTCCATACAAACAGCAAATGGAGCCGAACAAAAAAGGGATGTCGAATTCACCAGTTTTCCGCATCACGTCGTCACATCAAAAGAAATTCGTTTAACGGTTATCAGTTAGCTAATTTTTGAATTCAACATTCGGTGTTCACTCGGGGTCTGTTGGCAAAACCTAGTTTCTACATCAGTACGATGTGAAAATGTATTTAATACATTTTTTCATCATCGTATTCATATTGGACGCAAAGAAACGCGAATGTATGAAATTCGTTAAATTATAAACACTGAGGAATGAACGCGTTCATTCGACTTCGTTAGCTAAATGCGAACTCATCTTTATAATAAACATAGCTTTAGCAGGCCACGAGGCAGGAGCGCCTCTAATTATATGTTCGTATTTGGCATTGAGCTCCTTTCTTCACACCTTCGGTAACAAAGTCTTTTTAAACTGGGAAAATGATAAGGCTTTGGACCCTGATCGACACTTTTTCACCCGTTAAAATTCTGGATTACACGGTAAAACCCATAATAGTCTCAGTGGTTAGGACAATGGACTGCAGACGTGACCTTTGCGACGATGACTGATTTAATTAAAGTACACAACATCGCGGTAACTGCGGAAAAAATTGTGAGAAGAAGCAAGGTGAGCGATTCTATACATATAATACCTTCAAATTGTTACTGCCAAAATGTGCTTAAAATTAACCATTTAATGCATCTTAAAATTAGTGTCTTTGTCGTCTCCTCCAACCGCTACCTTGTAAATCAAGCTTTCAGTCATATAATACAAGTAGAAGTCCAACTCTGCTCTGTAGGAATATCTACATTCCAACAATGTCAAGTGTACAGCAAATATACAGCGGATATGTTTCCGAGTTTGATTGAATTCTGATGCTGTGAAGCTTTAGAACCGCGAAACCTGTATACGACATTAATCAAGTTCTCATCGAGATTCTAAATATGCGGAGGAGGAATGCTTTCGACAAGAAATTACTGAATAAATAAGTCGGTAAGGATCTAATCAAAATCTTACCTATATCTTGTTTGCGGAGAAAATTATTTTTATATTTTTGTTATTTTTAGCAATCTTTATGAATACAAAAATCTACTGTAGGTAGAGTCTTCACGCGGAAACCCAGACCCTCTATTAATTCTCTAATTTTTGTTGATCCCGAAAAAAGTTTGTCGCATATAGAAAAATATATTGCAGCTTCCAACTACAGGTTTGATATTTCTAAGGATTTGTAAATAGTTAATGCTTTGTTTTAATAGGAAACATGGCTATATGCTGATGTTAAACAATTATTATATTTCAAAGTTAGTGAATATGATTCGCCTTTCAGGAACTGCATCGAATTTTTTTGACGTATGCCATGGATGAAAAGTAAAAAAAATAATGTAGGAAGGAATTTTCTTTTTTTTTACTAAAATATTGACAATATTTCTGAATTACTAAAATAGTAGTTATGTTTTTGTATACTTGCTAAAAGTAAGAAATTAAGAGTAAGAGAAATAATTAATTTAGGTGACGATAATACTGATTTTTAAACAATGAGCATAAATATAGACGGTTATTTAAAATTATTACTGTATCTATATACTAGTATATTATCTAGTAAATATATTTTATTTGCAATACTCCTAGTAAGTAATACTAATCCATGTTTCCAGGCTTTACACGTATTCAAAAACAAATTGAGAATTAACGTATTACGCCGCTTTCACGGCAGGATATGCGTACTTCCCGACTCCCTACAAACAAAATCATTCTAATTTTAATTCTTATAAATCCAACAAATCAATAGGAATATACAGAATCTTCACGAGAAAACACCGACCCCCCTAATATTTCCCTAAATTTTGCAGATAAAAAAAAAGTTTTATATAAAAGTTGCAAGATAAGTATCGGGCTTTAGAAAGGTAGACTTGTGGCTTATACAGGATGTTTCGTAAAAGTGGGACAAAATATATTTTTTGTTTTTAATAATAACCATTCTGTATATTTTTGGATAATTTGAAAGAGCTAATTTTTCTGATTGTGACGATATATAACATGTTGATATTTGCGTTTCCCTTTAGCAAGTTATGTGGACCTAAATTTACAAAAAAATCTTTTAAGAGGTCGCAGTTAGCCACGAAATTAAGTCGGATTTTTGATAGTTATGCTAGATTATTTCTTACTTACTTTAATAAATCAGAATAATATCAAAATGGAAATAAATATTCAATATATCCATCATATTTACTTATTCGTCTATCCAGGATGTAGGTATACTTAAAAAAAATGGCGGGAAGAAATTCTAAAAATTTATAGCCATTTTGTTATTATTTTGATTTATTAAAGTAAGTAAGAAATAATCTAGCATAACTATCAAAAATCCGACTTAATTTCGTGGCTAACTGCGACCTCTTAAAAGATTTTTTTGTAAATTTAGGTTCACATAACTTGCTAAAGGGAAACGCAAATATCAACACATTATATTTCGTTGCAATCAGAAAAATTGTCTCTTTTAAAATATCCAAAAATATACAAGATGTTTATTATTAGAAAGAAAAAATATATTTTGTCCCTCTTTTAGGAGGTATACCTAAACCACAAGTCTACCTTTCTAAAGCCCGATACTTACCATGCAACTTTTATATAAAACTTTTTTTTCTGTCTGCAGAAATTAGGGAAATAATAGGTGGGTCGGAATTTTCGCGGAAGACCCTGTACTCTTGAATCAATCCACTACAGTGGATTGATCTATTTTTTATAAGTTTGCTTTAACTGTATTTTTGCTAAAATACTTAAATGACTACCTATAGAATAGCTGCTTCTCGGGTCTATTATACTTCCTAATGCTGTTTCGTTCCATATTAGTGTGGCATTGTGTGGATCGGGTCATTTTGGGAGAGTGGGTTTCGCGGTTTTTGTCCACTCATATCGAAAGCCACAGACATCAAAATAACTTTAACAAAATCCGTCTTCGACTTAAGAGATGTTTCGAATTGAAAATCATAAAAACAATGAAACAAAATTCATACCTAATACCTAATAATAAAAAAAAACTATGTCAGTAATTAAAAAATAAATCATCAACCCAAAATGCGGCTCTGCAGCGCTGCGCCAACTTGTCTCGACAAGCTTCTCAAGTAATAAATAATGCAAGAGTTTTGCCAACAAGAGTTTTAGCAGCAAGATTTTTGCTGAGATGACGTCACTAAACAAAAAATGCAAGAACAAGAAGTTACAAGAAGTCTTGCTTTCAAGACAATATTTTTTCCAACAAGAATCGGGCAAGACAATAATTAATTTAGTTTCTTGTCTTGCTTTGCAAGGTAAGACAAGAATAGGCCTACCGAGTAAAGAAATCTTGCCTCGTGAAACACAACCTCAAATATGGTAAATTTTATTTTTTGCATGGAATCTTAAAAAGAAATTATTAAAGACAAAAATATAAAACTATATATCGTCAAACCGGAAGTCGCACATTGGAACTGACAATTTTCTGTTGCTCTCTTTTTGACATGACTTTTTAGCAATACCCTGTACATTGAAATTGACTTCATATTCGAATTTCTCGGCAAATTCCTTCAACTGAGATTTAAATCATAAATTATCTGGCGACATCTTGTACCTGGACCAACACTATATTAAAGACCTGTGCATAGTGCTGTTTCAAGCGATCGTACTGGCGCCACACGACGAAACAAATTTACCCGGTGGTTTATTGTTAAAACGCCATTGTTGCAGAATCTTTTATACAATAAAAACATGCAAATGTGTCTGTTACAACGAATTTAATATCCAAAATAAAATAAAATATTTGTTTGTTATGTCCCTCTAATTTGACAAGTTCACATGGCATATTTCCATACATTTTCTTAAGAAAAGAAAGTCTAAAAAGCAAGCAAGAGTATTTGGTACCTTTTGGTTTGAAATGAACTCCATGGCTAGTTGTATAGTGTAAGTAAGCATAAAACGCATTAGATTTTTCAGTTTCTTCTTTATATGGAGGACTACTGGTTCGCTTTGGAGCTATAAACAAAATTTTCTATTTTAATACTCTTCCAAAATAATATCTAGAATTTTCGCTTCTTCAGCTGGTTGATCAGATCATCCCATAATTCCAAAATAGTGTCTATTCTTCTGCAATTCACCTAATGGTCTGTGTAGTGTGCATACCATTTTCTTCATGTGCATGGGAATTTCATGTTATCACAAATAAATCTACCTATAAAAGCTGTGTTAATAGGATAAAACTGCCAAATACTGGACGCAAAGACAATTCGTTACCGTAAAAATCGTAATAAAGCTGAATATTTAAAATTTTGGACATTTTAAATGTCAGTAACTGACATACCAATAACCACAGAATACCCCCCTATATAACCTATAATACGTCGCCATTTTTTTCGTCGAGTGGCGCCACCCCAGTCCGTAGACAACAATAAAATATGACGTCATGCTCGGGTCTTTAATATAGTGTCGGTCCAGCTTGTACATATCCCGCATAACGTCTCCCGTCAGGATCAAATCTGTGGTCAGGATATCTCAGCATCACATCTCATAATTAAACCATTTTCCGTCCAAATTATCAAAAGTTACGTCTGGCGTCTATTGTTCCGCCATGCGCTGCCAATACGCGCGTTTATCAACCCAATCCCGGCGACCCCAAGAAGGAGTTTGACGGGGGAGGTCCGCCCCCGCACACAGCGTTATCAATTTCCCAGTTTGAGACAAAGTTATTACCGGAGGTGTGTGGAAAGGAGGCGGGCTCGATGCCTCTATGCGAGAGTTTAATTAGAGGCGCTCGTATCTCGGGTCCCGTCGAGGGTACGTTTACCAAAGAAGCCGTCGGTAACGGAAATGGGAGAGATGGAGGGTGTGGAAGAAAAAACGGCTGGTGGAAATCCGATCGCAGATGAGCACCGCGCCGATTTATATATATATATATATATATATATATATATATATATATATAGATATATATATATATATATATATATATATATATATATATATATATATATATATATATATATATATAATTACAAGAAAAGGTGATAATGGGCAAACACTCAAAGTTAACAAAAAGAAAAAAAACTAGTAACCGCATACACGTGTTTCATGTTTTGTTAACTTTGAGTGTTTGCCCATTATCACCTTTTCTTGTAATTATTACATTTACACTCGCTAATCTTACATCCTTATATATATATAAATTGGGGGAACACCGAAAACATCTTCAGAGGAAAAAGAGATAGTTTAAAATCGATTTTACATTTGGCAACGCAGCGCTCTGTTTTAATTTTCGAACACCTGACAATTCGACGCTGCTGTATTTCAGTAAATTATTATACCGCGGATACTTACTAGAATGCTATATATGTGCTTCACTAAATCTCGATCGGTTCGATGATAAAACCAGGGAAGGCTTTGGCACCGAACTCGGGCTATATAAGGCGGCTTAATAGGCGATATTAATCATGTTCTCCGCAAGATTCCAACATGTAGAGGAACGAGATGTTCTAGGCGGTGTGGCGATTTGTTTATAAGATGCGTGCAGTTGAGTGTGAAATTGGGAATTTGAGATAATTGGCTTGATTGGTTGGGTGTTGGGTGTGACAAGTAGATATACGTTGAGTTAATTTGCATACTCCAGTAATGTTTACATTTTCGATTCAGTTCCACCACCCACATATATATATTATACAGTGTGTGTCCGTGGATGGAGTCCCCAAGAGGACAAATGGACCAAAAATTTCATTTTTCGACAAAAAGTCATTCTTGATAAAAGTTTCTGCTTCTCGAAAAAGTATGTTCTACAGAGGGAATTTTGGATTTTTTTATACAGGGTGGCCAAAAAATACAAAAACATGAAATACCATTAAGAATAAACTACCTTTATTTTTAAAAATATCAAATCTTTTACTTAGAAAAGTTGTTTAAATTAAAAGATGTGTCCGATTGTCACTTTTCAAACAAATCAGCCAACTTCGATTTTTTTTATTGCCAAGTGTGAAACTCCTTTGTTTTTAAAAATATCAAAAACATTTATTTAGAAAAGTTGTTTAGAATTAAAAGACGTGTCCGATTGTACCTTTTCAAGCAAATCGGTCGACTTTGATTTAAATAGGTAAAAAAAAAACAAAAAAAAATCAAAGTCAGCCGAATTGCTTGAAAATTTACAATCGGACACGTCTTTTAATTCTAAACAACTTTTGTGAGTAAAAGTTTTTGATATTTTTGAAAATAAAGGTAGTTTATTCTTGATGGTATTTCATGTTTTTGTATTTTTTGGGCACCCTGTATAAAAAAATCCAAAATTCTCTCCGCAGACCATATTTTTTAGAGAAGCAGAAACTTTTATCAAGAATAACTTTTTGTCGAAAAATGAAATTTTTGGTCCGTTTGTCCTCTTGGGGTCCACGGACACACTGTATGTGGGGCAACTCAAATCTTATAGAAGATTTGATATCCACTAATAAGACGTCAAGCTATATTTCTGAAAGATACATAAAACATTTTGTTATTTACTTATATTGTCAGTTGCCAATTTCTTTTCATCACTTGCAAATTTTTAAATCGCTGTATTTTTTTATTTCTAGAGCTACCTACACAAAAATGAAATGTTTAACATAAGAATTGTTTACAAGAACTGTCAGAATCAGTTTTGAAATATTCGATATGACTGAATTTAGGCTCTTTTGGGATCAAAAACTAAATCACCTGGAAAAAAAATTAATGACGCATTTTTTATAAAGCGAAATATCCCATTTAATTTGGTGTGTCACACTTGCCAGTTTATTTTGTATTTACTACAAAAATTTGAGAAAAATTATTGGTAAAATCTGTGATTGGTATAAGGTCTAGTTGCCCATGGAAATAAATAATCGGTTGTGATGTTAAATTAAAGTAGACATAGTAGGCTCCAAAATTTTGAAATAAAGTGGTTTACATGCACTTAATCGAATGTCGAATATAGCTAATCCAATATTGTTATTTAAAAATAATTATAAAAAAATACTAAATTCGTAGACAATCTTTTATTTTATTAAAATAAATTAAAAATACTTAATATTTATAATACCACAACAATTATCGTAAAAATGACAATAACAAAATATTGTACTATTACAATAAATGCTCCGTGAACACTCAGTATTTACACCTACTTTTCACAACAAAGAACACCACATTTCATCTTTTCAGCTTTAGCATTTCAGTTGATGTTTATTTAAAATATTTTCAGTTTTTAATATTTTTTAAGCTGTTGAGTAAACTTTTACGTTTAGGTAACTTTATATGAAAAGTTCCATTGGGGATATCATTATTAAGGTCATAATGTTTCCAGGTAACTAGATACACAAAAACAACCAATGTTTTTTTCTTAAATTTTTGTTGTAAATACAGAACAAACCGGCAGGGTGACACATCAAATTGAATGGAACATTTTGCTTTACAAAACACACATAATTAAAGATTTTTTACAAATAATTTAATTTTCGAGAAAGAGGGTCGAAATTTTACAGTAATCCACACAACAAACCCAATGACATAAATTCTGTCTGTTCTTGCAAACAATTTTCATGTTAAACTTTTTTCCGTATGTCAAAAATAAAAAGGTACAGGATTTACAAACTTTATTTTTTTTAGATTTTTGGCCGTAGTTTTTGTTGGTGGCCATGGACAGCAATTTTCATTATGATAAAACCGCACCCGCCACCGATTTTTTGTGTCAAAAAACAGTCGAGATATTTTGAGAAAGCCACTTCTTATATATAAGCCACCCTGTATAGTTAAAGAAAAGATTTAAATGTATTGCTTTTTATTGAAAATACGGTACTTATTATTTATAACATTTATTTGTGATATTTTAAAAACGTTTTTGAAGTCGTGGTTGAAAACTCCTAAAACCATGTCATTAAAATTCCTGTGCGATTTTATATGTATACAATTGTAGAAAAAGTATAGCGCCTAGGCAACACGTTTTACAAACTGTTCTAGACATTTGTTCTATTAAACACTTGTGACTAAAATGACGATTATAAAACTTGTTGCATAAAATTCGATAAACATACCATATTCTTTATCTAGAGATTCTCTTGATTTTTCTTGTAATGATTTCTACGTAGCGTGATAACAGTGTTTGACTGGCGACTTCATTTCAACAAATCAATAAAAATAAATTTTCTTGTTGGTTTGTCATGGTTTTCAGTTAGTCTTGCTCGCCCAGTAGAAGGTCGCTTTTCGGTCTTGTTTCGTAAATATCTATTTAAATGTTGAATTCTGATTAGATATATCCAATCCAAACCGATCGATCGAGCAAATCCACTGGGGATTTTCCACTACACACCGAACTTCACAAACCTCATAAACAAATCGCTACACAACTCGCAACGAAGACCTAATTTCTCCTCTGCGTCGCGTTAGGAGCTCGCGGAGAAGTTGATTAATGTCATCTATTAAGCCATCCATAGATCGGGTCTGATCTCAAGGCCTCCCTTGGGTTTTATGGCCGCCTGTCGGAATGAATCGGGCGGAAACACATTCAGAGTACATGCGTTGATATGAAGAGACTCCGATTAATATACAAGATTTGTCGATGACGGGGTGTTGACGTTTTGATTGGCAATATGTGACTTCTAAACATTCTAGTGAATAAGTAAATTACAGAAAAAATTGACTAATTTAGTGCCGATTTCTGAGCTTTTAATGATGCTTTTGAGAGTCTTCAGTGCCGATTTAAAAAAAGTTTATCTGTGCGCCAAGTTCCACCAGCAACTTTTGTATCGTTTTATCATATACCTAGGTTTTATTTTTACGTTTCTCTGTTTCAGGTCTACCCTTAGGCGAATCGGATCATCCATTCGACATATTGCAGCGATGGGGCTCGGGACGATTGCTGTTGAAGTATACAGCCCTTCCGACAGAAGGTAAATTTACGGAGGTTACGTACAAAGGAAGAACGGACGAAGCGAAAAAATAAAGCCGTGCTCTTATTAAAATTTAAACTCAAAGAATAGAACAAAAGTTGTAAGATATGTGGTGTACACTCGTGACAATATTAAAGTGAACCCTGCGGTTCAGGTAATTGCCCTGATGGGGCGGGCAACGGGGTAAAAATGATAAATTCTATGAGACACCATTAGCGGGCCATGGCATTTTACTATTTAAAATATATTCGTAATAATACAAATATAGTAATTAAGATGGTAATCAAACATGGTTAAAATATAATGAGACTTCAGCAAAAACGAGAAGCATCATAAAGATTTTAACTACTGATACCCTAGAAACATGCATTAAGAGTACCTATAGCCAGTTTATCTTGTGTTTTTTACGTATGACTACTACTTATTCATCTCTATGAAGGATCTCATTATTCGCCCGTTTGTTAACTTTATTTTGAAATATCCTCTATTCCCAAAACGGTAATAAAACTAGTATCTAGTAATAAGGGGTAAACAACTAATTTACTATCTTTGTTTATCCGCAGGGGCGCTACTGGCCCATAAAAACTTGTTCATTTACCGGACTATTCCGCTACAAAGAAAAAGTGCATTTTCAGCTTTAATTAAACCCATATATCTCCTCGGTTTTAGCTTAAATCTTTCCAAAAGGGGGAAACTGGGGCTTTTGTTATGCGCTTTCGGAGCATTATCATATTTACATTTTTAGGCAGATCGCGGAACGCTGGAAATTAATCTTAGCGTTTTAAGCGAGAGGAATTTTTAAATTAAGCTTTACCTTTGGCTTAATCGCCGCGGGCTGTACGTTTTTCACAGATTTATTTCGGGTTTCATAATTTTGTGTGGGCGAAGCAAATTTAGACCATTTAGCGGAGAGGAATTCGGCGTTCATTTACGTTCGTGTCTGCGCAATTAACAAAACAATCAGGACCGCGAAATTATGAATTAAGAAAGAAGTTTTACCGGTTGAAAATTATTCGAATAATCCGGGTTCATTTAAAAACAAAAATAAGTTATTCGTTATTCCGTTCGATAACCAAGCATGGTATAAATGAAGTCACTTAGAACAGCATAAAATCGCTTGGGCGGCGTTTGCTTTGTAAAATAAGACCGAGTCTTAGGAGGCGGGCGCCCCTATTATACACATTTTATTTAAATGTTCTAAAAAATAATAAAATAAACCTAAGCAAACCAATAATTTTGTTACACACAAAACAACACCACGCAAAAATCTATACACAAAACCAAAATCCGTAAAATAAAGCGCAATCCTTATTTCCGTGCACGGCACTGGTTATACTGGCCTAACTGGCCCACGTTGACACCTTATCTCCTTATTAGCTGCCTCCTTGATTAGTTCGACGTCGTTCGCATAAAAACCAGGGACTATTCCTGTGAGGCCTATTCTTTCCTCATTCTAATAGTATCAGTGATGCCAAGTATGCCATTTTATTGGAGAATCTATGAATATAACAGGTACTTTGATTGTTAGTAAAAATTAATAATGGTTTCCATGATTTCTAAAAATTAAACTTGACAATGTTGTGTCTACAATTACAGAATACCTATGGCAACTGTCAAATGAAACAAATTTATTGTATAGTTGAAATTCTTTAATTGTCACATCTCAGTATCTAGAAGTTAGAAAATTTAAAAATTGTGAATTATGATGGGAAATTTTTTACCTCCTTCAGAATCTATGGCACTATCTATCACATAAAACCTGATGGCAGTTGGACACTGACATATAACATAACCTTGTACCAGTCCACTTATGTGGTCTCCTTGGAGTCTACAGAAAACAAACTTCCCCTCAAGGCTTCACTCTTCCTATGAAATGCTGGGTCCCCATATTTTAAAGAGTCCCTGATAAAAACCTTTAAATTTTATATGGGTGATTTCTGCTGATAAGTCTGGTATTTTTACCAATAGCAGAGCGGTAAATGCTATGAAATAGATCATGCTCGGAATAATGACTATGTACTTTTACCAGGGTAGCTCGAGAACAGGCGCCTCGGTAATAAAATACGAGACAAAACACTTTTTTAACCATATTAAACCAAACCTGGTATTAGTAGTAAAAAGATATGAAGGAAACAGAGAAGATAGATATTGTAGTAAAAACAAGTGACTGCATGCTCGTTTAATATAATATCACCAATACTTGCACGGGTTACACTGTTCGAAGGCTGGCCACTTGTGCATCGAAATGCGGTGGATAGCCGTGCCATAATTTCACAGATCTTAGAATATACTTGCGTAAATAGTTATAATCGATATGGCTTTTATACTTGTCGAAATATTTCCAGAGGCCCTCCAGCAGTAGATAATCTCTATATGATATATACACTTTAACAGTACTTTTTCTTGAAATCGGCAGTGAAGTGTCCTAAAATCGTCATTAAAAGCTCAGAAATCGGCATTGAAGTAGCCCATTATTGTACGATTTTTTCAATAAGTAGGCCTTGCCGAGATGTAAACATCAAATGTCAGACGCAGAGCCATCGCCGGTCAAAGGCCCATTTAACTTTTCGTACACATTGCAATCTTTCAGTATAAATATTTTAGTAGATTTGAATATCAATCTATTTTTTATGGAGGCTGCACAACAGCCGGCAGTTTGGAGTTTCTATTGGTAAGCATCGTGCTTCGTAATACTTGACCTAGGTAGAGCGATCGTCAAAGTCAAGCAACGCCGCGCGCAGAAGGTTCATGGACCGGTGATCCCTTATGATTATTTTTTTGCCTAATAAAACATTTTTCTCCGCTTTCAAAAAATATGTAACATGTACCCTGCACTGAAGTTCTTTTTATGACTCATGTGATTTATTTGCCTCGGCCAGAGGCCTCTGCAACTAAATACCTTGGTACATAAACAACTATTAAGAGTGTTTTTTATAGCCTGTCAATCGTCAAAACACCTTCCTTATGCGAATATTTTATTTCATTCTCGCAAAGTGAAGTAAGTAGATATTATCTTAAATTCTAATAATTATTGTAAAGCTTTATTTTCACAATGTTGCTAGTTGCCACGAAAATAGCACTCAATTTTGAATAAAAGCTCAAATTTGTTATAAAAAATTTAGTTTGGTGGAATGGGGGAGGAGCTGATAATAAATGTAACGAATGAAACTATTATTATTAGTCATAGCATGTTTATTTTAAGAGAGAGAAGAAAATTGTTATATTGAAAATTTATGTGAGGAGCTTTATGGAACTAATTGCTTAGATAGTTGCAGAAAATTACACAGGGTCTTCGGATATGTTGAGGCCATAACAATTTTTACCGATTTGAGGTTTCTTTAGTAATACTCAAAAATATGGTTATGGTTGGCCATATCTTTTTTAACATCGGTTAAGCAGTGCAAAATTGCCATATTAAAATAATAATAAACGACGTTTTGCATAATCTATATCACTGTGAATAAAATAGTACACATACTTAAACGAAAGTTCCATTATACAGGGTGCCCCATATGTATGGAATAATGCTTATATCTTCTTAAAAAATATATTTAGAAAAAAATGGTTTCAATAAAACTTACAGTGTGACCTATTCTGCATAATCATATCAAGTCGATTTTGTTTTACCTCTCATAATGTGGTTGCTATGGCAACGAACTTTTTTTTTTCGAATGGGATCATATATTTTTTAATCGATTTTTGGAATCAGCTACTTATTCTGCATACAACAGCATAAAAAAATCTATAGGTTACATAAGGAAAATTTTGAGAAATAAATTATTTTTATTTTTTCCGATTTAATAGTGGACGTTATCAGTAAACTCGATGGAAGCAAAAAATATGCTACATTAAAATTGTTTGATGGTTCTGCCTTAATGAGAATGGAATTCAGTTAAATGTACCATTGTAACTTGCAGGACATAAAATACTTACTGATTAAATTTTTCGACCAATGAGAATTTTTTATAAGAAAAGCAAAAAGAAAAGAAGCAAAACCATCAAACAATTTTAATGTAGCATATTTTTTGCCTCCATCGAGTTTACTGGTAACGTCCACTATTAAATCGGAAAAAATAAAAATAATTTATTTCTCAAAATTTTCCTTATGTAACCTATAGATTTTTTTATGCTGTTGTATGCAGAATAAGTAGCTGATTCCAAAAATCGATTAAAAAAGATATGATCCTATTTGAAAAAAAAAAAATGTTTGTTGCCATAACAACCACATTATGAGAGGTAAAACAAAATCGACTTGATAGGATTATGCAGAATAGGCCACACTGCACGTTTTATTTAAACCATTTTTTTCTAAATATATTTTTTAAGAAGATATAAGCATTATTCCATACATATGGGGCACCCCTCCGATCAAATATCTATTTGATCGGAGGGGCACCCTGTATAGCCTCGAGATATCGCTGACATCGGAATTAGGTACGAGGTGCTATTGTTATACCTGAGCAACTCCCCGAGTTTTCTTATTTTACAAGATGGAGGTGTTGCACAAAACCGTGACAAACCATACTGTTTTTTAATAGAACATACAACACACGGGAAATCATTTTTAGGGGTAATTTGTAACAGAAGAACTTAAACTGTTTGAGGAACTATAATATTGCAGCATATTTGGATATATATTCTTCTTTGCGATTCTATATAAAATAATATGAAAAAAAGGCAAAAATGCTTATTATTAAAAACAAGTTGTTCATAAGTTGAAACTTAAGGCCGTGTTATGTTATTTTCAGCATTGAGTTCATCTCTTCGCATCTCTGCCTTTTATCGCACTGAATGTAGCTTAATTATGAAAGATGAAAGATATACAAAATACTGTGCGTTTAGTAGCGAAAGTTTGAAACATTTAGATTTCTCAAACGTTCAAATAACGAAAGAAACGCCCCTTTCTCAGTCTATTTCTCAACCTTCTTCGGACTCGCCCGGAATTCCCGGGGAGTTTATGAAGTCCCGTTTTTCGCCGTTCGTCTGCCGCCGACAGCCATGAAATATTAAGGAGGCGGCCTTTTTTCGCCTTCCCGCACGCCAGCCACTATTAATTCGTGTTAAATCGACCGCTACCCAATTAATTCCGAAAGGGGGGGAGGGGGACAACCGGGGGAATGGGGGGGGGAGACGTTAGTCACTTGTCTGCGGACAGGGGACGCGCCCGGTATGCCCCAGGGGCCCTTCGTTTATTCTTGGGCGGGTTCGGGTATTTCGGAAGATTCGTTAACCCGGTCGTGTCTGACCGACGAGTTGACTTTGCAGTGGAGTACATACAAGTTTTGTTTGTCTAGTTTGTAACGATGTAATCCAGAAAGAAACTTTATAATGTATGATAGCAGCGGGCGCTTGCATAATCAAGAAAATAAATTGTAAATCGTCGATCCCGGTGGACAAAATAGTGGATATTAGAACGCCATGAATATTCCCCTATTTATCAGTTGCAAGAATTGCATTATTTGCGGACATTATATATATGTTAAAAACAGACTATATCACCAGAAATGGCTGGAGCGCTAATATCAAAAGAATGAAGGGCGCAACGACAAAAAGAATCATCTCCTTGCGGTTTTGACATACCATACATTTTAACTGTACCGCGAACGTGGTACAAGTAAGTCTTAAGTCACAGCCGACTCTAGGAAAGCCCTGACGTTAAGAAAGCTGGCAACATGGCTTGAGGGTCTGCGCGGCGTGGCCTGTCACTCCCTGTCACTTTATTTTGCAAGAAATTTACCAGAATTAATTCGTGTAGTGCGGGTAGTGCTATCGTCGCCAGATTGCTACGACGATGCAGTGTATCTCTGGGTGGAAACAGACAGCCCGAAGTGCTGGCGACAGCCTTTTTATAAATTGGTTTTGTTTGTGAAAAAAATGAAACATTTCTCTAAAAGTTTGAAGTGAAGAATCGTTCCTTTACAACTTCAAGCCTCAAGATGCCTAGAACCGACGAGGGAAGCTAGAACTTAGACAAACTAAAGTACTCTTTGAAATTAAATGAGCTTTCTATCAATCCAACCATTGTGTAGTATTGTTGTAAAAGTTTTTTTACCTAATGTCCTACCTAAGGACATGACAGAAATATAGTAGATACAGGGGACAGATTTTGCACAAAATAAAGCTGGACAGCTATTTTTTGTTAGATTTTAATAGTAGAAAATTAGTGGACAATGACTGGGCCACTTTAATTTTTGGCGCCATCTGTTGCTTGTATCCAATATCTCGTATCCTTATGACTCTGTCACACATTGGCTAACTATAAACAAGGCTATTATGAAATTGACCCTAAACTGCCATTTCAATTAGAAGAGATTACTCTCCTTCACAACATGCTGTTCTCTGTTCGCTTGTTGTTTGTATTTTTATGAAAATTTAACCATAAGGGAAGATAGGTAATTATCATTTGCCTGATGGCGCACTTTGCGAAAAATTCTCACAAAAATTCGGCTTACAATAAAATGTAGTCCCCTCTATTTGCCCAAATTTACCATATTATTTGTCGAAAATGTACCTATCCACAGCAGGAATCGTACTTATTATAAATACTTATAATTTTGTGTATATTTTGTTACTTTTTACTGCTTTTATTGTCTGTGAAACAAACGTACCTACTTACTTAGGTACCCAATTATTGAAACAAAGTTCACAAATGTATCTAATTATAATTAAAAAGAGGGTTCAATATTTATTAGAGAAGATAAACTAAGCCAAAGTGCAGACTGCTCTATACTGCATAGACCCGTTGAACCGTACGGCTGCGGCGTTGCCACATGTTTGCACAGGGCTTGTAAGCTTGAGAAGGTTGTGCTTAAGTCTTCCCTGATGTGTGTGTGGGCCTCCTTGGGGGCTTCAAGCTTTAATTGGGGTCTTGGACACATGATCATCGTTGTGGGTTCCTCCCCCTGTATATTTTGCGGCCCTTCAAGCAAAGAGGTTCGTATGAACATGGGTACAAAAAGGCTTAATAAGAAAGATACAGGGTGTAAAAGTTTATCTAAAAAAGCAGTTTTTTCTGGATATTTTGGAAACGACAAATGTACCAATCTACAGTTTCGTACGGTTCATAAGAGCGTGGAAGGAAATAGACCGTAGGCACTAGAGTTTGCACATTTAAAACATTTTTTTATTATGTTTTTTTACCTATGTTCATATTAAAAACTTTTTGCTCAAAATGAAATTTTCTCCCAACAGTTTTATTTATGACATTCATAAAAACTATTAAAAGTGGTCGTCTATTCAACTTGCACCTTTATCTTGCAACTTGAACAAAAATATTCCAATCAAAATTCGAATTTCGGGTCAATAAAATTCACCGGAAAAAATCGCATCAAAAATCTTATTAGTGTTCTATTTTGTCGCAAATTCGCTTTCGCGCTATAACGTTATACAGCGTTTTAAAAATTAATTAACCAGGTTAGGGGTGTGCTAGTGACAGTTACAAACTTCGTCCGAGTAATAAGCGGGGTTAATCGCCACCTAAACCTCCAGGAATATTAAAACTATAATAGCCTGGGGAATTTTCAGTTTTAGGGCCTTCATTGTATACATTTTAAGTATTTTCATGCTGGTGGGCTCTGGTCCAAACAAAGCACGTGTCCTTTTTTCGCGGGCGTTTTTCTCCAGCGTTTTTTTAACGCCTTTCATTCTGTAAGGGACAATAGAATTTTTTCTGTTAGGTGACAGCATTACATTGTCACAAAATATGAAATGATGGAAAGAGTAGATTTCCCGGGAAGAGAAAATTTATAACATTTAGTATTTTTGAACGAGTTCGTATTATTTTGCAATTTTGTTTGCAATAATGGCTAAATAGAAGCTACCACGAAGCAAATGGGCTTTTTTTCCATCCCCTAAATGTTTGTCTTTCTTTTAAAGTTTTATCATTTTTATTGAGTTATGAAATTTTCTGCTGATTATATGTGTTCATAATAATTACACGTCGCTTTTCTATGTAGACTGTTTCCTTCTGTGGATAACAGATTGTCGATTCAACAATGGATTTAAAACTCTATTTTCTCAAGATTAAATTTGATATAGAGAAAGAGGTTGCAAAAAGGAGCTCACAATTATTGTTGTTTTCTTCCGTATTACCTTAAATTATAAAAACTGTAGCAACTAGGTAATCTCTGTAACAGTTAACAGTAAACTTAAATTTGTAAGAATGAGTTCGCCATCAACTGCTATATGAAAATACGGACTTATTGCGTAGTTATACCTCGGAATTCCCTCCCTCTCGGTTGTTACAGGTTACAACGCTGTACTTTAATCTTTCGACCCTCTTATTTTCACGGCACTTGTGGGATTCCCGTAGTAATTGCTTTCTGTAAACCCTGCCGCACCCTCAGCTAATAAATATGTCTCATTTTCTACTCGAATAAATAATCTGCGGTTGTTGTTATTACCTCGGTTAATCACAAAATTTGGTCGTTAATTTTACAGCGGTTTTGGAAACTGAATTATATACCTAAACTTTATTTATTTTGTTCTACATCCATATTTCATTTTTGTGGAGAGCTTCGCAGTGATAGATAGGTAGTTCGCCGCGAAAGATACAATTTAGGTCGCTGGTGTAGAATTTCAAACCTATACAATGTTGTGTGTAGATTTTACGACGTAAAAAAGGAAATTACCATAAAAAAGGCAATGAGAGCTTTTCATACCGACCCTAAATGACTAAATGATACCTAGCCGATAGTGGTTAAGTTAATTTACATATAAAGTGGTCCATTCGTTAGAGACAGTTTAGGTATAATTTTTTCACCTAATATAGCAGTGATGATGTAGGGGAAGGTTTCTAACCACTGTCAAAAACTGGACATTGTGTGCAATTACCGTCTCCGAGCGCTAACAGCTTGCAAGCAGCTTGTGATATTTGCCCTATTTACGTAGAAAAACTGAGACAACGTCACTAACGGACAGCAAGCACACGCGTGCGCTTTGATGACAGTAAATGCAGCCAATCAAAGTTTAAAAAATCTCAAAGCCTCATCTGACAATCAGAATGGCAGTTATTTAAGTTTTCTTTTGTAAAAGCTCTGCACTACGGTCACCTGGGATGTTTTAATACTATTCCTGATCATAATCTTTAAAGAACATACCTACTTACCTATTATTTTATGAAAATAAACATGAATATCAAAAATACAGGCTACAGAGTCAGCAACAATATTTTTGACATAATTGAATTTTGGTAATTATACAGGACGATTTTCTTAGGACTATATTACAGCGGTTTTCTCGCAATCGGCATCCAGGGCCAACTTGTCGCGCAATATAAAAAGAAACTCAAATTGTGCAAAATTATTAATAGCCGCAGCATGTTTATTTTAAGAGACGGAAGAAAATTTTTATATTGAAAATTAATGGCACCGATAAGTTTTATACAACGCGGGCTCAGATAGTTTCAGAGAGTTATATAGGGTGTTCGGCTCTCTCGAGGCCATTCAATTTTGTTTGGCATTGTGAGCTTTTTTGGCATTGGGCGAAAAGTTGGCCATGGACTCCCATTTATTTTTTAACGTCACCTAGCTATCCAAAATTGCTGCACACCGGAAAATATCTCTAATTAACATATTAATTAAACTTTATTCAAAGTCCATTGACCTAGAAATTATGTTTAAGGAGGGGTGCTAGTTCTAATCTGAACCGAGACTTCTTCCGGGTGCCTTGAAGACTTATTGGAGGAAGGTACTACATACCGAGTTTAATCTAGAGAACTAAGGATTTACACGCGTGTGTTTATAGGAACTGTTCGTCCAAAAAGAACTTGTTCTATACAAATGCCAAAGTTTGTCTACAAAACCTGGCATATCCTGTAGCGTTACGGAACACCCTGTGTGTTGTTTGTTTTCATACCGAGCAATTTATGTAAAGCATGCAGATACGTATTTAACCTGTTTGCCTGATTCCCTGGAACTTCGATTAATTGCTAGTTACCATTGATTTAGGGAATGAACACAATGAACATAGCCTGCTTGGACCATTTACAATACGACTCTCTTTTCGTCCTTACTATCTACTGTTGATTTTTCTGAAGTGGTACTTAAACGAAATTAAAAGTGTGAAGCAAGTTTCCTACAAGGTAAAAGATTAACTTCACCCTCGTCAAATTCAAAAGCGATAGATACAAGTCTAAATTTAATATGGATGTTATTTACGGTTTTATTATTATTACACACTTGAAGATTTCTCGAGTCGGAGATATTTGCAAATATTTGTTGTCTGCAACTTTTCAGGGCACATCTGTACACAAGATAGCTTTGGTGCGGACAAAGCGTTCCCATATATTTCTCCACCCCAATGACTAAAACAGAAGCCTCCAGTTGTAGATAGCACGAAATACGCTGCTACAATTCGTGGTGAAATCCAAAATTTGCATATGTCGGCGGATTCCCGGATAATTCAGTTAGTTATGAAGCTGGAAAACGCAGGGCCCCACGTGTGTAGACGTATATGTAGAGTTGCCATAAAGTGCCATGAATTCGTCAAAGCCAAGGGAAATCACGTTCATTAGTGAGATGCTTTAAATAATGTTTCAATTGCTTTGAGATTAATACGATTTATATAGAGAAGAATTATCTTATCACTTGTCTATTACAATATTTTCCTTATAGGTTGTTCCAGAAACTACGAAGGCGTAGGAAGGCCACGAATTTTGTTCTAATTGACAGTTGAGGTTCCAAAAAAAAAATTTAAAAAGTTATTGCAACCCTGCTTCAAATTTAGACACCTATTTCTGGGACACCTTGTATAATTTGTTTTGGAAACACCGTAGTCAAAAGATCAAATAATGTGGTGAAAATATGAAAAAAAAAGGCCGCTCCCAAACCAGACTGACAAACATGTAAAATATCAATTTCCGGCGCTCTTCCGAAATGTTGTTTGTTTCATTTCGTTGTTTCATATCCTCTCGCTGCTTTTATTTAATTTTCCCCTCTTATCGTCCTTTAGCACATTGCCGGCACAAAATAACGGCCGAGACAGAAGCACGTCTCGCGCCCACTGTGCCATCCTACGCTACACTGTGAAAAATTTTACGATAAAGTCCAATTTTTAGGAAGGTGAACTTTTGCGTTACCTTTTTGTAATTAGATATACCGGGTGTCCCAGAAGATGTGGGCAATCTCCCGGATTTGTACACGCTACGTTAAAATAACATGACAAGTTCCTATAAAAAATTTTCCCAGAGGCCGTCCCTAAGGAGATGCAGGGTGTTGAAGTTCTTTTTTTGAAATTAAATTATGGCAATATCTCCCAAAATAATCAAGCTGCTGAACTGAAATTTGGCACTGCTGTGTTTTAGGCGATGGAGAATAAGCTGTAGGCATCAATTTTTACGTATCTCACAGAGGGCGAAACTTGCACTATTTTTGGATCATGTTATAGCTCGGTTATCTTTTTGGTCTTGCAGGTCCATCACTTTAGTACATATTTTCATTCTGCAACAAAGAGGTACTCTTGTTTCATTACGATAAAATCAACCGTTTGCTTTGAAATTGGTGAAACTTTCCTCAAAACACCTGTTGACTTCAACATTCGAAACATAAAATCTTTACCTACCTACCGCTTTCAAACGTTACAGACCGACTGTACCATTTAAACTGAACCCTATGAACAATGTACCAAAAATTATTCGCCTTCAAAATGGAAAGGATTGAATTTGACAAAATTTGGACAACCTATTTCAAGAAAACCAATGGTATTTTGTCCAATGTCCATTTGGTATTTTTTTCTTCATGTTGAATGTACAGTCGATGTGTAACATTTGAATGCGGTAGGAGAAAATTTTATGTTTTGAATGTTGAAGCTAACAGGTATTTTAGGCCACGTTTCGCCAATTTCAAGGCAAACGGTTGATTTTATCATTATGAAACAAGAGTACCTCTTTGTTGCAGAATGAAAAGATGTACTAAAATGATGGACCTGCAAGACTAAAAAGATAACCTCAAAAAAGTTACGAGCTATAACATGATCCAAAAATAGTGCAAGTTTCGCCCTCTGTGAGATACGTAAAAATTGATGCCTACAGCTTATTCTCCATCGCCTAAAACACAGCAGTGCCAGATTTCAGTTCAGCAGCTTGATTATTTTGGGAGATATTGCCATAATTTAATTTCAAAAAAATAACTTCAACACCCTGTATCTCCGTAGGGGGGCCCTCTGGGAATTTTTTTTATAGGAACTTGTCATGTTATTTTAACGTCCCCTGTATAAATCCGGGAGATTGCCCACATATTCTGGGACACCATGTATACAGGGTGTCCGGTAAGTTCGGGGAAATCTCTCGCCAGCGTGTTGGTGACGTCAAAATATACCTGGTGTTTCATATATTTTTTTCCCCTAAAGTACTCCGTAACAGAACTACAGGGTCCCAAAGGGGTACTCACTGCTTTACATTTTTTGATTTAACTTTTGAACGCCCTTGTATATTTTGATGAAATTTTGGAATTTTGCATAGACGGTAAAAACCAATTACCTCATATTTGAATCATGCTTGGACAATGCCGTGGAAGTCAGGAACGGACTTCACGCAATACCCATGGGCTCAAAATTTTGACTGGTATAAATTTAAAAAGCCGAAAACAAATTTTTTTAAAGCCTTGAACATTTCTCTTCAAAAAAGGTACTCTTTATTCGTTTCGAAAAAGTCAACCGTTTTCATGGAAAAATCGCTTTTTTGAAATCCGTAACTTAAGATGCAATAATGGAAACTACCAGAATTTAGTGTTTTCACCTGACGGATAACAACAATTACGTGTGACAAGATTTGTCAATAATTTTTATTAGCACACTGCAATTTTCAGGAGGCATTAATATCGAGAAAATGAAAAAAAACAATGAAACTGTTTAAAAATAGTTTAATAAAGTTTGGTTATAAAGAAAATGTTTCGTTTAGTCGGGCAAATGTTCAAAGTGAGCTCCTTCTACCCGAATACATTTTCTTATCCTGCGAATTTTTTCTTGCTGCACCCTAAACAGCATTTCAGGATCATTTCGAATTTGATCAGAATAGTGAAATATTCTTTCCAATAACTCTTCCCTGGTATTTACAGGAGTTGAATATACTAGTCCCTTGAGATGACCCCAGAAAAAAAAATCTAACGGATTGAGGTCAGGAGACCTAGGTGGCCACAAAACAGGTCCTCCTCGGCCTATCCAACGATTGTCAAAGTGCTGGGTTAAGTAGAGACGTACCTCCCGGGAATAATGTGGGGGAGCGCCATCGTGCATAAACCACATTTGATTCCTTATTTGTAAGGGCACATTTTCCAGTAAATCATTTAAATTATTTTGTAAAAAATGTAAATACAGAGCTCCATTCAAACGTTCATCCAAAACAAAAGGACCAATCAAATTATTCCCAATTATCCCTGCCCAAACATTAACCAGAAATCTTTGTTGGTGCTTGATCTGAACTATGGCGTGAGGGTTTTCGTCATGCCAAATGTGCAGATTTCGACTGTTGGTAATACCGTCTCTCGTGAAGCCAGCTTCGTCGCTAAATAAAACAATTTCTGTGAAACTCGGATCGCCTATAAATTGTTGCAAAAACCAGTTTGCATAGTTAAGCCGTGGACGATAATCATTCGGAGACATTGCATGCACTTTTTGGACGTGATAAGGATAAAGTAGCTGTTCTCGCAATGTTTCATGAACAACCCCCTTTGTGGTATTTAACTGAGCTGCAAGCTTACGAACGCTATTAGAAGGGTTTTCGGATATTTCATCCAATATGTGCTCTTCTAAGTTTTGATTTCTTGCTCTCCTTTGCGGCCCTTCCCCACCACGACGAGGTAAAAAACTACCTAATGTACATTTTAGGAGACTGATTTAAGACATTCTAAACTCGGTTTGTTTACTACCTGTTTCTCTTAAACGACGATCAACTCTCACAAATGTTTTTCGATTTGGCAAATTGCGATTTGGAAATCTTTGAGCATAAATTCTGCTTGCCTCCAGAGAATTGCAGTGTGCTTGTCCATAAATTAAATGCATGTCTGCATATTCGGCATAAGTATAAAAATGCTCCATTGCTAATAAAAATTATTGACAAATCTTGTCACACGTAATTGTTGTTATCCGTCAGGTGAAAACACTAAATTCTGGTAGTTTCCATTATTGCATCTTAAGTTACGGATTTCAAAAAAGCGATTTTTCCATGAAAACGGTTGACTTTTTCGAAACGAATAAAGAGTACCTTTTTTGAAGAGAAATGTTCAAGGCTTTAAAAAAATTTGTTTTCGGCTTTTTAAATTTATACCAGTCAAAATTTTGAGCCCATGGGTATTGCGTGAAGTCCGTTCCTGACTTCCACGGCATTGTCCAAGCATGATTCAAATATGAGGTAATTGGTTTTTACCGTCTATGCAAAATTCCAAAATTTCATCAAAATATACAAGGGCGTTCAAAAGTTAAATCAAAAAATGTAAAGCAGTGAGTACCCCTTTGGGACCCTGTAGTTCTGTTACGGAGTACTTTAGGGGAAAAAAATATATGAAACACCAGGTATATTTTGACGTCACCAACACGCTGGCGAGAGATTTCCCCAAACTTACCGGACACCCTGTATGTATACAAATCGTCCAGCTTCCCTTTAACTTCGCGATTTTTAATGATTCAAAATATTTTTTACACGAAAATTACATTTAATTTTTAATTGAGTTTTTCGATACAGCAACTTGAAACAAACAGATTAAAGTAGAGCTTTTTCAAGTTGCTAGGAAAAACCAATGCTAAAAAATCTCTGGCGCTGGCGCTTTGTCAATAGTTAATCCAGGTTTAACTTTAAAATATCATAAATGAACGAAACTTATAAAATAACTTCAACAACTTTGTTTTCTGAGCTTTCGTAGAATAAATCTTTCTCATTTCTCAAAAAAAAAGACAAGTCAAAGTGAAATGACAGAATAATAAATGTCAAGTCAAAGTGTCATGATGAAAAATTAGACTTTGTCTATTGTTTAAGGAAAATAGCAAATAATGATTTTTCTAAGTTAATTAGTTAACTGATTGTCTACTAAGTTTTTTTTCTACAATACAAATACCTTATTAAAGTAAGTGGGTATACCTGTTTTGTTGACATTAATTAATGATTTTTCTTTTTTTATATGTTTCTATAACAAAAGATCTGTTCTAGTTTAACAGGCTTTTTCTGCAAGTGTACCTAAACGTATTTCTGTAACTCTAAAGTAAGAACTGACTAAATTTATCGTTAGAACCGAGAACTTATGGACTTCATCAACATTATGTCACAATATAATCTGAAGAATGTTTCTGTGTGTATGCCATAATCCGATTTTGTTATTTTCTCCGGCTTTTGGCGGTTTCCTAAAATTACATGGGAAACAATGCGTTTTCAGAAACTCTCAAAACCTAATATTATTAATTCGGAAATGTAAATTATTATCTCAAACAAGTTTGCGGTTTCAGCCGGTTTTTGAAAAAACTGTTTCTGCAAAATATTCCGGATGGATATAAAACTCGAGACAAAGGTTGAGAAAAGCAATTTTGAGAAAAAAATTAAGAATAAACGACTATATAATAATTTTTCAACTTGGCACGATAACAAGGTCTCAACATTCGAGGTCAAAACGATCTCTGATCTCAAGGAATCGTGAAATGCCAACTATTCGAGGTTTCAAAATTTATAGGCACTAAAGGACTATAATATGAAACGAATATTTTGATATGTGGTATAAGCCTTATTTGTGTATAGTATATTTCTTATCAAGTGCGGAAAGTGCCAGTTTTCCGAACGAGAAAAGACACTTTCCGCAAGAGTTAGGAACACTATTTTTTCTACAAGCGTGCGGAAAAGCAAAGAAACTAAAAGTACACTTTTCCGCACGCATTTTAGTTTAGAAAGTGTCACTTTTCAACACTTGTGCGGAAAAGTAGTGCGGAAAAGTATTTTTACGCACTAGTGCGGAAAAGTGACACTTTCTAAACTAAAATGCGTGCGGTGATCTTTTCCGTGATCTTTTGAAAAAGCTTTAAGTGGTACAAGAGTAAAGTGCACTTATTTGTGAAGATGTGAAAATAAGTTACTAGGAAAAGTTGTTCAAAAGTAAAAGGCAGTCTCTAATACCAATTTTCGAAACAATCGGCCTACTTTTATTTATTCATTCATTCGCCTTGTCGATAACACTGTACCGTTGACTGAGTTTAAATCTTCACCCAACGACTGTACTAAGTAAATTTTTTGCTGTAAAGTAAGCATTTTAACCTGACAATGGCTATGGCTAATAAATTTTAACAGCGAATTGTCAAATCAACTTGTCACTATCAGCGCCTACTAGAACAAGATTGAATTGTTAATTTGGAATAACTTAATATGTATAAAATAAATGTAGCGACTACAAATAAATAAAAGTAGGTCGATTGTTTCGAAAATTGGTATTAGAGACTGCCTTTTACTTTTGAACAACTTTTAGTAACTTATTTTCACATCTTCACAAATAAGTCCACTTTACTCTTAAAGTTTTTTCAATTTTTTGAACACCCCGTACAAGAAATGTTAAATTTCTCTATCCTAATCTTACTTTAAGAACCAGCAAAACTTTTTATCAAGAATAACTTTTTTCGATAAAATGAAAATGGGAAAGTTTTTCCTATTCAACAACTTTTCTGTGGACATACTGTATACCTACCCCACAGTTAGCCAAGGTGCGGGACATTGTAAAAAGGACACGACAGAAATAGAAATACAATTGCCACAGGGGTAGATTTCGCAAAAAATAAAGTTTTCCAGCTAATTATTTTTTGTAGATCTGAATATAAGAAAATTAGTAGGCAATGTCCGGACTAAAAAATAATATCTGAGAAAATCGGATCTCAAGACCGTATAAATATTTTAATGTTGTTAAGAATTTCGACATTCAAAAAATATCGTGAAGGTCTAAATACAGGGTGTCCAATGACGCACTGCCGCCATCGATTTTTCGGAAAATAGAATTTTGAAAATTTTGCAGCATTTACAACCTTATAAAAAGTGACCCTTATTTTTATTGCTAACTAAGATATAATTATAAAAATAGGGGGTTTCCATTTGAAAAAATACTTTTAACGTTTTTTCAATTTAATTTTTAATGTTAGTTTTTTATCACCCTGTATTTATGTATTATTAAAATATCAAGACAGTCTACTAAAGTAGATCCACTTTTACAAGGAAACCAACCCCAATTATATAATAAAGGCTATCATATAGGAGAACTTGATAGGTAGATATGTTTAGGCCTGCAAACGTCATTTTTGATATAAAATTTAAAATATGGCAAAAACGGTTAGACTTAGGTATAGGACATTATACTCCATTCAATATAAGAAATACGCCCCCTATAGGCTCAATGCTAAACTAGTCTATGGGCCATGCCAACAATGAACAAGAAAAAAGAACAACGCAGTGTAGACTGTAGACCCAAGGCTAGCACCGTTCACATGGTGGCGATGGCCCATATATTAGTTCGCATAGTCCCGTCCGGGCGTTGGCATCTTAAATTCAGTCGCGTATAGATGAAATGTGTCTAAAATACATACAGTGTGTCCCGTTTTTCATGTTAACACCCCTGAAAATCTAAGTAGGCTGAAGGAATTGAACGGGGCAATTTTTTTATAGATATGATGATATGTCCACACCACAGCGTTAATCAGGACACACCGAAACCCCCATATACCAAATTTGAACAAAAAATATACAGGGACTTCCATTCTGTAGGGTGTCAAAGTTGAGCAAAATAGGAATTTTAATGACATCTGGCGAGTCAAGTGTGCCATGGAATTCCTTCAAAACAGTTGCATGGCCAACAGGACCACTTGAAATGTTGGTGTGAAAAGATTTACTACAAAAATATACAGGGTATTTTTCTCTGAGCCATCTAAAAATTCTGAATTTTTATTAAACTTTATACTGGTCAGGAGTGCTCTGGAATCATTGGAAAAATATTAATAAACACAAAAATAATTCATTTCTTTACAAAATGCCAACCAAGAAATACAAACAATTTAAATTATTGGACCTTTCTCAACAAAGTCACTGTCTAAGATGATACATTTTCTGTGAGTTTCCTGTTGTGACACATCAGCCACATTAACTGATATGGACTTACTGACTGGCAGGCTTCTGTATTTTTTAGATTTAGTTCGTTGATAGTATGTGGAGCGGATTTAATACACTCGATTTTTGACCCGTATATAAGTTCCAAAAACTCAGTAATTTGAGATGGCACAGATAAGAACACTCTATATATTTTGTATTGGACCTTTGCACACCAATACCTTGAGTGGTCCTGTTGAACATTCAACTGTTTTGAGGGGATTCCATGGCACACTTTACTTGGCAGATGCCTTTAAAATTCCTATTTTGCTCAACTTTGACACCCTGCAGAATGGAACTCTCTGTATATTTGTTGTTCAAATTTGGTATATGGGGGTTTCGGTGTGTCCTGATTAACGCTGTGGTGTCAAATTTTAAATAAAAAAATGCCTAATATGGTTTTTCGAAAACGCACCCATTTAAAAAATCGCAGTAGGCCAGGCTTTCGCGGCAATGCCAAACCAATACTTCGCAAATGATGACCTTTCAGGGACATATCTATAAAAAAATTGCCCCGTTCAATTCCTTCAGCCTACTTAGATTTTCAGGGGTGTTAACATGAAAAACGGGACACACTGTATATGTATAGGGGGTACTATTTAAAATAAGCAAGTTGGCATCAACTCCCGATATAACCGGAAGTGCCACCATCTTGAAAATATTTTATCCGACTTTAGTAAACTGCTAAATTTTCATCATTTTCCAAAATCTATTTTCCGAGAAATCGATCGCGGTAGTTGGTCGTGGGACACAAGCCCTCGACCTGCCAATCTATATCCCGAACAACATTTTCTCCATGCCTCAATTGCAGTCGGCCCGAATTTGGAAATTCCCGCGCCAAATTGAAATTCAACATGCCAGCCCCTCTCATCCCTTTTTTGCCGGCGGGGGAATCAATGGGGGGACCGGTCGTCCAAATTCCATGCCACCCTTGACCTTCGCGGAATAAAAACGTAATTGCTTTCGGGCAGCCGCGATGGCCCGTCTTCGGACGGCCTCATTGTCCACGGATTCGCATAATGAATCCCAGCAAAGCCCCGGGGTGAACTCGACCCCGAAAATACGGTGTACCGGGAACAGGGGCGCGGATATGGGGCCACCTTAAGAATAAAACCTCATAAAATTCGAATGTATTGAGGTATTCGGTTAAAAGAAAGTTTGGGGCTGTGCTTCCAGTAATATCTTGTAAATATTACGACCAACGTTTCGGCCATCTACTTGGCCATCGTCAGCTTGCAATAAGAATATTTATGTTATTAAAAAAACATAATAACATATAATGCGAATTAATTATTTATAATATAATTTTGAACTTATTATGTTAGTTATTAATTTCAATTTTATTTTCATGTAAGAATACAAATAAAATGGCGTTCAAGTTAAAATTAAATAATAATAATAATAATGGGACTTACATTAACAAAGAACAAAGATATAGGTACATATTAAAATATCAATTTTTCAAAAAATAGTAGTTCTTATGGTTTGTCATCTCTATTTGTTAATAATATTACTGTGAAAGTTCATAATGTGCACAATGTCTTTACGTGCACGCAGCCGAAACCCATTCAATTTTTCATAATGTCTTTCGTATAAGAAGTGTTGAGAAACGCAAGCAAGCCATTCTATATTTACAAAAAAGGAGACAATTTTTTTCACTTTTTTTACACACAATTATTATATAAGGTGAAGAAGAGAAAAGGAAGTTTGCATGTTTTTGATTGCATGCTTAGGCACTAGGGGCAGTAGAATTTTCATTTTTATTTCTGATATCATATTTGTGTTTGTATAATATTTTATGAAAATACTGTGTGCGGTTTGGCCAATATTGGATATTCGAACAGTTATTAATCATATATAAGTTTGTTTGATTCGTGGATTCGTTTCTTAATGATCGGTTTCAAAAAAGTTTCTGGATAAATATTATTTACTAGAGTATTTTTTATTTTATTTATGCTATTATACAGGGTGTAACTGAACTGATGGTGAAAAATGAAACCTGGTATTCTTGGAGTCAAAATAAGGGCACTTCTTCATATATTTTTTTCTTCTACGGGCCATAGTTTTTTTTATACAGAGCGAAGAAGTTTGGAGAAAAATACACATATTTCTTAGTATCTCTAGAAGTATACGAGATATTTTCTTCAAACTTGGCGTGTCACATGAGCAGATGAGCCGGCAAACTTAAGGTTGACACGAAGCTTCTGAGGCTCCCAGTTGCGGAGATACAGGGTGTTATTAAAATTAATTAGATCAGAAAAATATGAATACCCTGTTAATCGCATTTTTTAAATTTGTTTTGAATGGAAACTTCAATGGTTAACAAAAAGTATCTCTTGGTATTTTTTCATATTCGCAGCCGTTTCCTAATTATTTTCAAAGAACGGCAACGCTGCAATGAACAACAGTCACTTTAAGAATAAATCTAGCAATCTGTGGATGCCAATTAAACTTTATTTAACAAAATACACAAGCGAAATCGATAATAAAAGAAACGTAATGCTACTAGAAAATTAAATTATTAAATGTTCGAAATGACCGCCGTCGCTCTTTCAATACACGCAACTATGCCATTCCGCATGTTTATTATTGCCATTGGCAAGTCCATAGCAAAAATGCATATCAGTCAATTCTTCGAATGAAAATATCATTTTTCAAAATATTGATACTAGTGCAAAGTTAGCAGCCAAATCATTCAAATAATGCCAAATTTAATTGACTTCCACAGATTGTTAGATTTATTCTTAAAATTATTGCAGCATTGCAGTTCTTTGCAAATAATTATTAAGAAACGGCTGAGAATATGAAGAAATACTAAGAGATACTTTTTGTTAACCATTGAATTTACCATTCAAAACAGACTTATAAAATGCGATTATACAAGTTATTCATATTTTTCTGAACTAATTAATTTTAATAACACCCTGTATCTCCGCAACTGGGGACCTCAGATGCTTCATATTAAGCTTAAATCTGATAGCTCATCCGCTCAAGTGACACGCCAAGTTTGAAGAAAATATCTCGTATACTTCTAGAGATACTAAGAAATATGCGTATTTTATTTATTTTAAGAAGTGCCCTTATTTTGACTCCAAAAATACGTGGTTTCATTTTTGACCATCAATTCAGTTACACCCTGTATATAACCTGACTCACAAATTTTGCCCATATTCTTCCCTATATACAGGTCCTTGAGGTTTTGCCCAAATCGACCAAAAAAAGTCGCTACCGATGGTATCACTACTTCCACATCATTCTTTAACTCCATCATTTAATAGTAAATTCCCCAGACAAAATACAACCAGACACATGATTCTTAATAAATAAATCGCGGAATACATCAACCTGTTTACAGTTTGTACATTTGAAGGAATTGCTAGTGTACGCCTAAATTATTATACTATTCACGAGATAGACGATAAATTATTATGTCACATTTTTATTTTGAATGACAAAAATCCAAAATGACAAGCCAACATTGGCCTACTGTCATTATTTTATCGTAAAGAATTTATTTTTAATAACAGGTTGATCTAGTTTTGAAACGCCTTATATAATAGGCAAGTAGGTATCAATGCCTCGTAACCCTATATGGTATAAGATACCATATTGGAGCTTTATTTTTTGATTAAATTTTTGTTAACTCTATAATCCTGACTAAATGGTTCAGTACACCGCCACAACGTTTGCATTTAATGTATGATACATTTTCCTGTTGAGATCTCCGCCTCTGTCTTATAGCAGTCTTCCTGCGAATCTGGCAAAAACCTTAAACCTTCGAAATGACATTTGTAGGGATATAATACAACTGAGACGAGTAATACGCCTCCCTTCTCCCGAATATCAATATATCACATCAAGTTCGAATCCCACATTCAACAGATTGCATTATAATCTTTATTACATCCGCCTCTTCAAAGAAGTTGCAAGATATAAGCCCATCTCATATATTTCCCATATGTATGCGAGTATTTTTCGTCATTCCTTCACAGAGCGGCTCTAAAGTAAACAAAGTGAAAACTTCGACATTCGGGCAGAAATACTTACTTCGTCGGTTTAGATAGCAATCAAAAGAGTTGCGATCATTCGCGTAGCATCTAAGTTCCGACTTAAGGACGAACTTCGGCAATTCTACACTTTTATCCACCCCGTGGCAGATGGAAAAACTTTCGTCGCAGGCATCGAAAGTCTGGAGGTTTGAAACACCATCTCGGAAGCTGAGGCATTAAATCCTTGATTTGCGTTAGTCCAGATTTAGCCAGACGGTAATATTCGCTATCTGACATCGCAGTTAAATTTAATTCACCCAAACACATTGTATTGTCGCTTATACGGGCTGAATGATGGCGGTCCTCACAATGGGGATTCCAAGTAGATCTAGAGGATGCTGCAATTGTTTTGCTCGCTAGAACGGGCGGAAGCCAGTCGATATTAGCCAGACAATAAGTAGCTATCTTTAGTTTCCATTTCCGCGATGTATCTTAGCTACAGTCGGAGCTATATTGGGTGCTGCTGGACCAGAAAATGGGCCCTGCCAACTGCGAAGATGGTCCGTTTGTTTTCCAGGGGTTATCGACAACATATATGTCAAATTGAAACCAGTGGATTTGTATAGGCAATATACTTCATTTTCAAGGACATCTACTAAAATATTTGACATTGAAATTCTCCTCCAACTGAACTCTGAACTGAACACATGCTTGCATTTTCCAAATCGTGAAATGACTGCAATCGTGAAGTTCCTCTGTGCCAAAATTTCGTACTAGTACATGAAGGGCCAAAGAGTCACCTTGTAGAAAACTGGCACACGCTGCAAGGCAAGCAATATATCTAGTAGGTATTCCCTAAAGCCGGATCCAGACCAAGCAGACAAAAATGCAACACGATTTGGAGACAAGACACGAGACAAAGTTGCGACAAAAAAAGGTATTGTCTACAAGACAAAATTGAGACAAACTGTCCACACCACAAGGACAAAAGTGCAACAAAGTTCAGTCGTTGCGAATACTTTGTTTAACCATGTGGCGTTTCCACCAGAACGATGACGAAGAATTATTGCTAGCAGCCAGTGGCTTTAGTTTTCTCTCCTCGTCATCCAATGTTGTAAGAAGAAAACCAAACGCTTTCTTGTATAACGGTTTTTGTAGTCCTTGTTTTTAGAGTCCCATAATAATGGATGTTCTCTGTAAATTTCTATTAACCCTTTCGCTACCATCGCCGTATATATACGACAGAAGAAGCGTGCCACCGCACCCACTGCCGTATATATACCTTCAGTTCTAGAATGGTCTAGACAACCGATGTTATATATATGCGACAGTATTTTTTTTGCAGTGCCTGCACTCCCACTGCCGTAAATATCCAACACCATTAACGTGCATCCAGACCCAGTGCCTTACATATCCGGCACTGATACAAAACCTCCACACCCAATGCCATATTAATACATCATTTAGCCAGCGCCTCTAGCGGATGAAACCCTCACTCTCGCTGTGCTGCTGGAATTTCGTAAGTCATGTTTCTATCCTATTCTGTTGTCGAGCACTGCATAAGTGTGGAGTTTCTTTGTTAAAAATATATGAATTGTTCAAAAGATACAAACGAAAATAAAAATTTATATTTAAAGAGTATCAGCAGCATTTTTCTGCATTTTTTTTCATGCCTGCCGTATATATACGACAGTGGGTCTGAGGCCATGTAAATTGGCTGGGAATGGTGACACTAAACGTTTGAAGCAGGTCGGTAGAGAAAGGGTTAATTTGCACGTATTTTCCATGTTCCACTTTTTTTTCTCCTGATGACATTTTTTTAAAGACGGAGTATTTCACTACATAAGAACAGAACTAAATTCGTTTGTCTCCTCTTGTCAACATAGGCCGTCCACACTGCGCCGACAACTTGTCGTAAAATACGCGGACAAAACAGAGACTCTTTGATCTTTACCGACTCGAGACGGGACATGCAAAAGTCTCCGAATTTGGGAACAAAACAAAAATGAGACAAAAATGTTTCAGAAATGTCTTGGATTTGTCGCCACTTTGTCGCGAAACATGAATGTTTCTGTCTTGTCGTTGTTTTGTCTGCTTGGTCTGGACTCGGCTTAACATTCGTATTTCACCGTTTATAGATATGTATATATATTCCTCGTTATTTTAAGTGCTTGCTCCAACAATGAAATGAGTTATAAATATTAGAAAAGCAGGAAAAATCCCTCGAGGATGCTGCACGTATTTAGCAAGGGCGCAGAGAGGCTCTCCAGGACCTGAGGGTTACGTGGATTATCTCTCTCGGGGCCCTGAAGGGAGAAGTATTTTACCAGCTGAGTTGGCGCAGTGCGCGGAATTTTTCCCCCGCGGAATCTCCGGTATTCGAAAGGTTTTTGTGGGATTAGGACGTGTGGTCGGCGATGAATATTTCAGGGACATTGAATTTTAAAGCCCCGGAGGAGTTTTCATAAGAAATATTCAGTTTGTTTTTTTACACATTTGTGTGAACCAAGGGTATAGATATTTTAGTCACAATTATGCCATGCTTCAATCTGTAGAATCTTTTTTAAATCAAAAGCTTGTCGTGGGTATTGTAAAGAAAACACATACTATGTACGTATGTATTGCTTATCAACCAATTAATGTCAAACAAAATTAATTAGTGAAGTATTGTGCCGAGAATAAACGTCGTCGGGTTTCCCTTTGAAATGCAAATTACAGTTTTATTGCCTGTTCTTGTTCGTTTTTTGAGGCTACCGTTGGACACAATATTTCACAAGCAGTCCCGGACTATCTATTTAAAAGCAGTAGAGATATATTTTTTTGAAAATGTGAATTAAAGGTCTCCAAAGTGCCATTCTAGTAGGTAATAAGTGAAATAACAAGTTCGCACTCAACACAACTGCAACTAATTGAAACTTAATAATTATATCTGCTGCCGCTCCTGTATACAATAAAGGCATGCGACCCGAACGTTCAAATCATTTACCGACGACGCTTATTCTCGGCACAGTACTTTACGTATGTTCATAAATATTTGGCGCTACAAGCTCTTTGATTTCAAAACGCTACCTATGCTTGATGTCAGTGATTCTGGTATGTTGGATGAAATTCTGATATTTGGTATGTGATATACATGTGAGATTTGACATTCACGCAGGCCGGGATAGTTTCACATTCATCATCATAGGCGTCCCAAATGGGCGTCAAGGAGTTAAAAATACCCTAATTTTTTGTTTGCCTTTTTCATGACTTCTTCTCCCAGGTATATCACATACCAAATCTCAGACTTTCACCTTTCGCCTTTAAGTTAGGTAGCTAAGTAGATTACTTGAAAGTAGTTAGATTAACAAAAAGGAGTTAGATTACTGAAAAGTAGTTAGATTAATAAAAAGTAGTTAACTACTGTTTCGACAAAATTGAGTATTTTACGGAATTAAAAATGTAGTTGAGTATAACTACTAATATGAAAAAAGCAGTTTGAATACAACTACGTTTCCTGAAAAAGTAATTAACTACGTAGTTAATTAGAAAAGCAGTTAACTACTGCTCAGCTCTGATTTGTGGCGACATGGAATCAATCAAAATAAAATAAATAATGCACGCCCATGGAAACCAGCCCATATTTTATGAAACTATCATAATCAATTAAGAAATTTTCAATAAAAATGATGTTAAAAAATTATTATATTGTACCTATTTACAAACAAAACAGTGCACTTTAACATACTAAAAGGTAGAGGGAATTTGAAGAAGTTATATTGAGAAAAATAAAGTTTTAGGGCTTCTTTCAAATCCCGGACTCTTGCTTTTTACTTCTGCTTTTGCAACCAAACGCTGAACAATTTACCATCGTAAGAGTATATTTTCTCCTTAATCACTGTTATTCACAAATTCACGAATTTAACTCACAACGTACTCGCTTTGCCTGCCACATATAAAATGGCCGCCGTTCAAAACGACGTAACAAAATCTAGACACGGCAGGGTAGGCAAGCGCGGTGTCCCCTCTCTTTCCTTGTCTAAATTGAAAATTGAAAACCCATATTATATCTTCAAAAAGAAAGTTTGGGAAACACTTGGATTGTAGAACAATCTGCCAGATGGCATATCACGATTACCATCATTGCAAAATAAAAGTCAGTGTCGCTAACTTTGCTCACTAGCGCCGCTCACGAGAACTAAGAGTGCCCAGGCCCTGGTTTCTCTCACAGGCCACCGTGTCCGCTTGGATAGCTACGTCCTACCTACAATAACTCAGACAGATAATACCAGACCATAACTAATAACGAGTATAATAATAAGAGAAGGAACTGTCGAAACCGCAGGAAAACAACGCCCCGTCTAACTCGAACGTCCCCAATATCCGGCGTCCCTACCAGGGAGGGCTTCAATAAAATTCGGGCTATCAATCAGGGGGCCCATTCCCGATGTCGGTGTGATCGGGTGCTTTTTGGTCACGTAACCAGGCGAACCTGAATTATGGAAGCGTCGGAAACTTGCGGAGTGTCGCCAACTTTTCAGGGATATTTGCCGCCGCTGAATTTATACCGAGCCGTCGCCGGCGCGTTTTCGGGCCCGGCCCGGGCACATGGGTGAAGATTTCGGGGTAGTGTCCCACCAAACATCAAACATAACCATCGAGGCATACGATAAAGACAGGCCATGGCGCACAAAAATCACGTGACCATCTTAGTCCGACGTTACATTGTCATTTGTCACATAACTGAAAGCGGCAGCTTGGGTTTTGAGAAGTTTGAAATGTTTAAAGTGTTTTTAAACGTCTTGGTTTATATTTTAGAAAGTTTGTGTCTAGTGCGCGTGTGTCCTGGTAGAGGGGATTCGCCCAGATGTTATTATGGCCTCTGGGTGGGAGCCGTGCCGTCCAGGAGTATTGGTGCCGCTCGCGCCGACGCGTGAGCGCTGTAAGGGGAATTCTCCCCCCGGAATGGACAGTGGAGCCTGAGACGGGTGAACTGCTTACGGGAGATCCGCCAGTTCAGACCGGCCGGGTGGCTGAAAGCCGTTCCCGTTGAACACGTTCGGGTTTGTGTATTTTGTATTCACCATTCACCTTGTGCGAAATAAATCAGTGTTGTAACGTACTCGAGGATTTTCGTTGTCGACCCACGCCCTGATACGGTTCTTATTCGGCCTTTCACGCTGCCGATCAACTGGGACCTCGTCAATATTTACAGTATAATACTGAGGTGAGTTTTCATTTGTATTTCGTAAAAAATAACCTAAATACCAAATATTGGGCCTGTTTATATTATATTTATACATATTACTAAAGCCAGGAAGAAAATTTCACCATAACAACATTTGCTTTGCCTCGGGATGAAAATACCTAGAGATAATAACATCTAAGCTAAAGGAAGGTGCTGTCCCAACAATTTTTGAGAATGTGCCAAAATATTTGAGTGTAGTGCCGTTTAACTCTCAGCCCAAAACAGCTGAGGCAGGTTGAAAATTTTGAAAAAACAATTAGAGAAAGCCTGGATGCACAAAACCAATAATGTAATATATGAAAGAAAACTCGCCAATTGTTACGAAATTTGTTTTTTCTACTTATCTCTAAAAATGCCTTTTATTATATAAGACTAAGTTGGTCACGTGACTACGCGATTATGCGATAGAGCCATGGCCTCTCTTTAACGTTGGCCTCGCATAACCATAATATTGCGTAATATATCGTATATATTTTAACAAGCGTTTATTTAAATTCGACCTCAAGTTGGCGTTGGAAATTCAAACGTATGTCTTTAATAGGTTTCGATGATTTTCGATCTAACCTTTTGACAACAACTGTCAAAGTCGAAAATTAACGTGCGTATATTTCATTATTTGAAGGTGTATGCATATACAAGAATCAAAAGCATTTATGGTCGAATTATATTTTAGAAAAGGTCGGAAAATTGACGGACAGTGGACGTAGGTATTCTGTGGAAGACTCATATCAGAAATTTCAAGAACAGTATCTTGGGACCACAACAACGTTATATAAAACATGTCCGGTAAGTAATAACTTACCGGACATTTTCCTTGGGGTCCTCCATAGAGGAGGCTCCCAGAACGTCCATGCTAGTTTTGTCCCAGTTAGCTGGAGTATCTGTTGGTACCTGTCATATAGTGTTTTAAAAAATATATTTAGGTACATGTGCATCCCTACCGATTAACTTGCTATCAAGAAATTCGTAGTGTTTATTGGCGTAGAGCAGAGTTTTGCGAATGGTTCATAAATAACTTTGACGGCAACAACCTTGACATGATTTTATTTTCCGACGAAGCCTGGTTTCAACTCACCTGCTATGTTAATTCTCAAAACATGCAAATGTGGAGTTCTGAAAAACCATAAAACTAAAACCTTTCTTCACCCCCAGAAAGCTGGTGTTTGGTGTGCTGTTGACCTAAGAACTGATTAAAGGTATAGAAAGGTTAAACTTAAATCAACTACAGGAGACGATTTCGGAAAAAAATAATGATATGCCTAGATGCTAACACTTATGTTCTTATTGGAAAACCCTTTACATGTCTACAATTTTCTTGCACGTGGTGAAGCACAGATCCAGAGCAATGCAAATGAAAACTCTGCCTTTCCTACGCCACTGTCCCTTGATGGGGCTTAACCCTGAATATTGGTGGTAAAAATGTCCGACATCCATCATAGAACGGCAGAGACCGCAGAGACCATACACTTTCGGATCTTTGGGGTTCCCATTCCATTTTTCCTATTGGAAAAATTTTGCTTAGGCCTTGCTATTACTCTCATATTTTTTACTCTACAAGATATTAAATAACAGAAAAAAATAACTCTTTCATCTGATTCCAGTTAGCTTGCCATCAAAATTAATTATTATGAGGGTTGAGTTGTAGTCGAGATTGTCTCATATACCTACCTATTAATTAGAGAATTAAAAGGCAAAATTTGAGAAGGCAAACAAAGATCAAAGAGTCAAACGAGCGAAATTGTTCTATAACTAATTTTAAAGTGTATTTAGTCATTCGCCGGTAAACAAATTTATAATTAGTTTGGTTTAATTTTGTATGAAGCGAAGCATTTGTGGTGTTTTATATTAAAATTGCGTTGGCTTTTATTAAAGGCTTTGATCAAAATGAGGTCGTGTACTTTCAAACTACGTAGCGTTCTCCCCGGTTGAAATGCAAAATTTTATCAACCGATTTGGAATAATTTAACAAAAAGCTTGGTTTGCTCCAGGTGATTTTGTTCATCGAATTTCAATATTTAATTTCGTTATTTTAAATTCTATTGCGAACGCCAGAATTACTTTTATGTTAAATAACAAAATAGCTTTATCGGTTGAACTTTTTATGGGTTGAATGGGAGAATACGGATGGATGTTCACAAAAAAAAAGAACCAGTCAAATACAAAAAATCAACAAATATTTTGTATGCAGCTTATATCGTGTGCCGCAGTGACGAGTCACTCAGCACCATAACCGTTTTGTAGCCGCGACAAAGTCCCTGTTTCTCTTTTATATTTATTTCGTTAAAAATTTAATTACAATTTGAAATTAGTTCAGTTTCTAGACTCAGTCGAAAAACATACACTAATACTAATAGAACAACAACCGACCGTACAAAACCTGCTGCTCAAGTAAGTAGGTGCTTTAATATTCACCCCTTCCTGTTGCTCTAAAAGGGGACACGCGGTAAACCCTTTTTTACCGCCTAGGGTGTCCCCATTTTAACGATGCATCTTCATGGCCCTCTTGCTCTTGGATCGAGCCAGGCGGGAGAGAGGGGATTTCCACTAATACAATATTAATTGGTCTGGGGGATTTGGGTGCAACCCTCCGGACCACTTTTGGCGGCCCGATAGGGGGACTGGGGGTTTTGATTAACCGGAAGAGGTGGCCAAGGTACTGTCAGGACATAAATGTGGTATGTGGGGAAGTTCGGCTCTTACTAGGAAAGTGGTTTGTGTGTGGGGAGTTTGATATTTCATGAGAATGGGGAGTTTCACTATACTTAATATTCTTCGGATATGAATGAATAAAAGGAAAATGTCTTTTTTTCCCACTATATAATCAAAGCTACAAATAAAAAACTTAGATTTTTGTCAACATTCAAATAGAATTGTGTTTACGTAAAACAAGATATCCACGAAAATCTAAAAGGCAATTGATTTTTATTAACTTCAATTAGAAAAGGTTGTTAAATAATTACATACATAACAAAAAAGTCTGGGCAAAAATTCCATTTACTAGCCAACAGCGCTAGATACCCGGGCTATTACAATAATTCTTTTGATTGTCAAGATGTAGTATGGTCTCGCTGCAATTAAATACCTTATAGTACATAAGAATATGCATAGCGTTACACCGTTGAGTGAGGGAATAATTCCCTCACTCAACAATTACACACTATTAAAACTAAATCCAAGTGGCGCTTAAACATTTACACGATGGAAGCACGTGAACAATTCTGACGGCTAATACGAGGCAGGGCCGCATTAAGGACGATCTCTATGAATTTTATAATATAAAATATTAAAATAATATGCCCCAGTCATTCACTCACCTGCAAATTTCTACTATTAACACAAATCGTAGCTCCAACAATTAATAAACAGCGAAAGAATTATATCGGAAAAAATAAAGGTCCACTTGCAACTCAATACACCTCTGTAAGAAACACTGACTCGCTGCACTCGCCCGCCGGGCCAGACTTTATTGCCGGCTGGCCAATAGCAAGCCGTTCTCGTGCGTATCACGCTTTAGCCATGCAACAACTTGTGTTTATGTTTTACTTGCGTTTAGTTTGAATAGAGTTTAGATTTCGGACCTTACCGTTCGCATAGCACAAGTGGGAAGGAGCTATCGCAACATTAACCTGCTTTAGCTTTATTGGTAATGATAATTACATATCCCGATGTGATATAAGCCCTCAATATAGGCTCCAAAATTTACCTCCATCACTTGGATCCTGCATATCACTGATGATGCCTTACGATTAACCGAGCATTTTCAGTAAATATAGGTTCCTACGTCTAGGTATACCATCTAACCGCAAACTATATAGAAATTGCGATACCGTGTGGTGAAGACACTCATTTTTTGTTTTCATTACTTGAAATGTAATCAAAGGAGAGTAAATAGCAATTATTTTGAGTATACTTCTGGAAACAGAATATCTTGTAAGTATGAATTAACTCCTTATTGTGCATACTCCCTCAGTATTGATATTAATTTTATCTAAACTGAGTGCTTTGTTTAAATCACCAAACTTTGATTATCGTTTCACTCAGAAACATAACTCGACCTGTTCACTCAGAAAATTTGACCCATTAACTCTAGTCGATTTTTTACTGTGCAGTAAGCCCTCTCTGAAAGTCTATTGGATATTAACGAACTCCTATATTTGCTGCGATGCCCGATGAGCGGTTTATTTTATAGAGGATATCTCCAGCACTCTTAAAAATATGCGGTAACCGGCGTTGCATCTGAGTGAGTGGCAACGCTGCATGCCCAGGGTCCGCCCCGATGTCTGCCATCGTATGCTAGCCCCAAGTGCTCTCCTTGTTTATGAGATTCGAACTCATCCCACAGGCCCCCTTTGCTCCTCAGACCGAAAATATCTATCTTAAATGCGTCCCCGCTTTACTTTGGCAAGAAGTAGGTACTTGCTTATCAACCAATTACTCTCCAATAAAATTAATTGGTACCTACTTTCTATGAACATTTCGCCCTTCAAGCTTTTTGATTGCCTTTATTATAGCGTGTTTTCTATTTTCTCCACTTTTATTACTTCCGTGGTGCCTCTCCGACAATGACATTTCTTTCACATAGCCGCCTCGGTTAAGAGCTCGAAATGCCGCGGACAGACCTGTGAAAAGCGTCGGCCGACGCGCTTCCACAGATAAACAAAGCGATTGTAAAGCGGGTGAGTCCTTGCAGCGGACGCATAAAACGTTATCAGTTTTATTGAATGGCGACGCCGCACTAAAGCAAAACAAAACAAATGCCGGACGTTGACGGTCAGTCGCAGTTGGGCGACGTTGCCAATTCGCCGAGTTTAGAGCTACTACTGGCGATTTCACGGCAAATCGCTTGATTAAAAACAAACATCATCTGTCCACTGAGGATTTTTATGGCTAATTCACTGGAATTCTGTCGTTAAACAGGCTATTATTTTATTATGGCACTTAGAAAGGAAACTTAACAACTTAACAACATATTTATGACAGTTACCGCAATAAAAAAAATTGCAGCAAGAACTTGCACGGTTTCAACCGGGCTCTTAGGAAGAAAATAATTACAAATTAATTGCCCTAACTTGTTTGGAAGTTGGAAATATTAAAAAAACATTGTGGCAAAAGTAAGTTTACTTAATTAGTTACACATATTTATTTAGTATTTTATAGCTAGGACTTTTTTGATTGAAATCTGTGACCTCCCTACAATAATGTTCAACTTTGCACATAAAAATTAGATAATTAAAATACCTATTACTTGCTTGAAAAACTAGTTTCTATAGTAAAATTATACTCAGAAATCAAGTCCTCTATCAAAAGCATCTCTGTTTTTGCTTCCTTGGATTATTTTCAATATGTCTTACTATTTTTACAAGCAGTTTTGTTATTCCTTACTGTGAGGGGTGAAAATTATTATTGTTATTTATATATAACTATTTTTGAGAATTGTTTTAACTTTTTGTATTTATCAAAATACGCAAGCATATTTTGAAACCTCAAACCTCGTATATATTTTTGTACTACTTCGGTAGGTATATTTATTTTCTAGATACCTACCTTTACATTTGTTTATTTTGAGTCCCTGCTTGTGTTTAAATTAATATTTGATGAATTTTTTCTTGTCGAAATTTAAATGGACACAAAAATGCAATTTTATTCAGCACTGATTTAGATTAATGCAAATTTATAATCGCTAAATAAGGAAAATTCAACTTTTCCAGTAAATTTTTATGTTGTCCGATAATAAGGCACCTCTGCAGTAGACAGATGGATATACCTACGTAAACACGCAAACAAATTTTTCGGAATAGCCTGCTATGATTTTGGATTTGATACCTTCTCTCAATTCTAACCAACTTTCCTTAACAGAATTTTTTGCAATTTTGTAAAATAGGGGTACTTACTTACTTTACCTACCTGGTAGATACACCAAAAATAAAAAATATACGAAATTTACACTTGTGTCCAAATTGTTATTACTGATAATTAGAAATTATTATTTCCTACCATGTTTTTTTTCGGATTTTTAAGGAAATCCGGTTTCATACCATTGGCATCACTGCTTACAGCCGGTAGGCAATAAATCAGATTTATGTTATCGGCTGCCTCGATGCATTGGGACTGTATGCTGGCGTTGATTGAAATGAGGAAAACGACGATTTCCACAGGGCAAAAATAAACAGATATTTGAATATAACAGGATTTAAAATCACGGGAGCCTAACAAGAGCGAAGTGTTTGGATTCATCCAGAATGATTTTGATCACAGATGTCTCTTTTTAAGACTTCTGTGTATTTTTCTCTGCCTACGACACGTTAGATCCTGGACAACACAATAAAAGACCTCAGCCATTCTTTAGCGACTGTCACTGGCGCCACATTATGCCTAAAAAATATTGGGTGTTTTTTGTTGAAAATAATTTTGAAAACACAAACATGCATATTATGTCTGTTACAATGAATTTAATATTCAAAATAAAAGAAAAGTGTTGTTTGTTATGTCCATTTTAATTTACATAAGTGGAATATTTCCATAAATTTCCTTAAGGACAATCTAAAGAACAAGGGTATATTCTGATTATTAGTTAAATCCAGGAGTAAATGAATATCTTTTGGTTCGGAAATGGGTTCAACCCTACGTAAGTTACGATTCCATTGTTACTTTTTCCACTCAGAGCATAACATTCAAACCCTCCTTTATTTTTAAATCTTATTTATACTAATGTCTGTCCTAATACCGGTAAATTTTAAACCCCTGCGACAATGGTACCATAAAAATACCTAGCGAGGGTGTTAGGACGCTGGGTAGCAGTCAAGTATAAGTTTTAACTCCGGCCAAACGGCATTCTATGGCCCGTATATCTCGTTGATGGCACTTATAAATATACCTTGTCTTGCCGTAAAAGTTCTCGTCCTTGTAATTAACTTACAGCGTCGTCTTTAAAGTGCATGAAAGTGTGTCTTTGGCGACGAAATTATAGGTACTTTCCTTATTTTCAAAGGAAATTATTACCTACAGCCACTTTAAATAGGTTCTTCGGGAACTCTCTGCAGTTGCAATGAAATGAATGTACCTATAAGTCTAACTATAATAATCATATCATAGAAGAATCGTCATATAGGTATAGTACCTATGTTCTTCTGGAGATCATATCAACGCAACACTTCGGAGCTGCGAAAAAGTATTTGTTTCTTCAAATGACAGTTAAAAATAGACCTCGTATATAAAAATAGATCCAATTTTCCTGCACAATATTTCTTCAACTTCTTACGAATTTTACATTCAAGTGCTTAGAAGAAGTTTTTGCGACGTTTGGATTTTATGACAAAAGAAGTAGTTGGATAGACGTCAGTGATTCAAAAAATCTATTTTTTCATCTGTTGATGTTTTGACGACTTTATTTGGTCATCCCCAGGACATTACGATTTATAGATGAACGCAAAATAATTAATTTACATTTATCAGAAAATTTTATTCTTGATAAAAGTTTGTGCATTCCTGCACGTTCAAAACGCAGTTTTCAACATTTCAATTAGAGATAACATGTATTATGAGTTGTTTATAATTAATATTTAAGCCCAAAAATGAAGTTTCAAGTTTTTACTCCGTATAGAATGTAAAACCAATTTATTTAATAGCCAGTTCAGTTTCAAGAGGATTTGTCATTTATAAACATGAGTTCCATAAAAAATAATTTGTTTGAACAGCAATTATGGCACGTGAAAAATAAAACGAAAAAAGACTTACTATTTTTTGGTGCAAACCTTGTTTTATTTAAAAGTTCATCAACAAATCCCAATTTTATGACACTCACGTTTGTAAATGAGAAATCCTCTCTGAAACGGAACTGGAATATTAAAAAAAGTGGTTTTATTTTGTAGACGGGGCAAATCAAACAAATGCTGAAAAGGTGTTTTATGGAATAGAAACTTGAAACTTCATGTTTGGGTTTACCAACAATTCTAAACAAATTTTCATGTTTTCTCCAAAAATAAAAATAAGGGTGAGAATTTTTCGTATTTTCGAACCTCCCCCGTATACGAAATGAGATATTCAAATTTTGAAAATTTCGTTTTGAGTTTGCAAGAATGCGAAAACGTTTATCAAGAATAAAATTTTCTGTTAAACGTAAAATAAAAAAAATCCCATATGGTGCGCACGTAATTAATTAATTGAAAAACGTATCATTACAAAACTGATATAGATAATTTAATTTTCTGGAGTAACCTTTGCATGAAGAAACACCGTTATTGTAAAAACTATATAATCCATGGATATATCTACTTTGTATAAAATAAATGTAGATTAATAGTTGGTTACTTTCTTTTTTTTTTCATGGTGTATTCATTCATGGTATATTATTATTCATGGGTGTATCTGTATCTGGAAAAGTTTTGAGGGAACACAGTTCAAAGACAAGAGGCCAATGGGATTATTTTATATTAACCTCACTGTTACTAAAGTCAGAAGGATGTATAGAGTTATTATGAAAATAAATCTATATTATATAGCCTATCATTTCGCCAAGAAATAAAGAGCAATATGCACCGTAGTAAAGATTGTAAAGTACCACCATATTATGAGTAGTGCACATGCCCTTTATAGTTTTGCACTAAAGAATGTTTTATTACCTAAATTTTAAAATTATTACAGGCATGTGTATTGTGTATACCTAACTACATCATCTCGTTTTCATTTTCGAGAATATAATTTTATAATATTATAAAATTTATTAAAGTAGCTTCCAAATAATATATATGTATAAGTTATTCTTAGAGACAAAATATCTACTAAAATTACTGGTAAATTATAACCAGTTTTATTTATTATAAAAACAAGTAGATATTTTATCATTTCCAAAACTAAATCTCGTGAAGCAAATAAACAAATAAAAATATCTTTATTTATTATTTATAAATACATTGTACAGTGGCATTAAAAACCAACAAACACAAACATTGTAGTGGTGAAGTCTAGCTTAGCGCCATTCTACAGGTTATGCTTTGCCAAAGACGTAGGGACAGTGTCTAATAATTGAATTTTTTAACTCTAAACCAATTGTTTGTGTAGAGCGGTACAACCCAAGCATTTTATTTTACAGCGTGCTCGTATTCCCAAAGCTATCGGTATTAAATCTGAATCACCTCATATACAATAATGATTCGAAACCATTTCCCCTTCAAACCGCCACAAAACGTTACGACCTACCCTATTCCAAGGCGCGGGGGCCGTCTTATTTTCCCCACATCCCTTCTCCAAAACAAAGACAGACGCAGGTCCTCGAGCATAATAGTTTCATCCCGGAATTGATACCCTGCCTCGGTCGGCTTTGCTATTTCCCGATATAAATGACTGAAGAGTGGGCTTGAGGGGGGGACCGGCCTTGATCCACCCCACCCTCCTTGCGGTACGTGCCAGCCGGGGTATTCCCTCGCTACATGCGGAGACACGCGCCTTAATAGGGCACAAATTGAGTAAATTGTCAATTAAATAAGATTTTCCCTGGGCACAGATGGGGCCACTGGCGCAGGGAGGGGGGGGGTGTTTTCCAGGACAGAGACGCTATACTACAAACCCTTGGAGACCGGTTCAGCGTTACCTAATATTTAAAAGGGTTTGGTTAAAGAACAATAAAAACAGTGTTGAAAATTCACAGGGATAGGACATAAATAAATAAATGCAACCTTTTAAAAACCATTGCCGACGTTTCGTCAATATATTTTGACTTTTTCAAGGCTAAAAAGAAAAACACAATGTCGTAAGAACTACAGAAAAAAGACGAAATACAATACAAACCGAACAAGAAAGTAAAAAACTCACCAAGTTAAATCAGTTGAATATTATAGCACTTATGAAAACATTGTTAAAGACCATATAGACAATTGAAAGACACATTGTTACCGTAAATGCACACGTTATAAATAAATAAAGCGAAATTGGAACCACACACTCGAGCAGGAAAGGTAGAATGAGGATAGTTTCTTTAAATTGAATGGGTAAAAAAATATTAATACAATTGGTACGTCCATATACACAGTGTGTCCGCATGTGAGTGGCGATCTCACCTCAAATATTAGTTCGTTATTCTCGCGGTTTTTTTGTATAAATCCAACAAATTACTATATACTAAGCTCAAATTTTGTATATGCGTATCTATATGGTCTTTAACAATGTTTTCATAAGTGCTATAATATTCAACTGATTTAACTTGGTGAGTTTTTTACTTTCTTGTTCGGTTTGTATTGTATTTCGTCTTTTTTCTGTAGTTCTTACGACATTGTGTTTTTCTTTTTAGCCTTGAAAAAGTCAAAATATATTGACGAAACGTCGGCAATTGTTTTTAAAAGGTTGCATTCATTTATTTATGTCCTACCCCTGTGAATTTTCAACATGAACACTGAAGGACGTGAAACAACTAACGATAAAAACAGTGTTTCCTATTTACTATAAATCAAAAGTTATTATGTCAAATTAATCTTAAGCCTCGTCTTCCCTGCAAAGCTGAATGGAATGGAGTGGAGACGCGGTTTTACACACCAAGCGATTTGTGATCGATTTGCAAAAAACTCCACCTATACCTACCATATTATTATATCTATGTGTTTCGAAATAAGTGCGGGTAAACAGATATAAAGAAAACATGGTTAGAGAAATATTGAGGTACTTAAATGAGTCCTCAACAGTATCGTCATCATTTTATGCAAAGTATTACTTTCATGCCAAGTAGGTAGGTACCTTTATTTCTCAACATCATCGATGTAGTGACACTGAACCACCTATACCTACTTCCTTTTGTACATGGAACGCCTTCATCAGAACACCATAACCAAAAGAGATTTACCTAGATCCAATAAGCATAGGGTGTTATACCAAAAGAGTAGGTATGTGAGTTTAGTTATCAAGTTGTCCCTTGAGGAAATCATGATGAACCTTTGTATTTTCTTAATGATTCAGTCCCATACAAATACTATACACATTTTGGATATATCTAATAGAGCTGTTACTTCTCCTAACATAATGTTTATTTCTTGAAACGTAAAGCGCATGATGGCTGATATGAAAGTGACACTGGATGTAAACAAAGATTTTGAGAGCGTTGATTTTAGGAATCCTTCTACTCCTATATGGATCGATCTCTTGCCGTAGGCACTGCGTCAGCAATATTCCTAAGGTGCCTTAATAGGGCCTAAAATTGAGCTCATTGTCAATTAAATCAAATTTTCTCGAGACCAGACTCCAGGGGAATACAGCAGCGTAGTAGAGAAATTTAGAGGCTAAGAGGTTTTAAAACACGAGAAATCTCTGCTAAAAGAAGGCCTCTTAATTCGGATGTTACTACAGATGAGACTTTTAAAGATAGATTCCCAGGAAATTAAGGCTTAATTCAGTTATGTTTGGGAGAATTTTATCAAATTTCCATAATTAGTAACTGTTGCCCGACCAGCCCACTTTCTTGAGAAATACCTATAAAATTGCTACGGTTTAAACGACCTCTCAATGATTCTAAAAGTGGCCTATCCGAAGTAAATTGACCCATAGAATCAAAATGGCCGACCAGGGCATTTATTGAAAAGCGAAAAAAAATTGGTGTCGAAAACTGGCTTTCTTCGATGTACTTCGACCCGTAGATATCGGAAATGAAGATTAAATTCGATTACAGTTAGCCGTTTGTTATGGTTCCATATTTCAATTTCAAAATTGTCTAAGACCTCCAAAGCTGAATAATTATTATGTCGAATGGGTCGACAAAATTAAGTCCTTTATGTCGCCCCGTTGAGTGAGGAATACTTCATCCAACGGTCGCACTGATATTCAGGAAAAAAAGTTAGAGACACAAATAAACAAAGTTGTTTTGTTTAAAGTATTTATCAATTAGGTCGTTTTCAGGGATAAACATAAACATGAACTGTGTTAAATATAAGAAGAGCTTAGAAATTTGTTCCATGTCTCTTTGCTAATTAATCACCGAAGCTTTCAATGGTTTCCCGCCTGAAGTTGATAAATTAAGAGTCCATGTAAGAAACACCGAGGCTAAGAGCTTAATATATTACTCATTTTGGCTATTTTTCTTTTTCTTTTCGTTAAGTATCATACAGTATTTTTACCTCCTAAGACCTCCCAAGAAATGAAGTGGTCTAAGTGAAGTTTCAAATGCACTTGAATGCATATTTTTTATGAACAAATCGTTAATATTTAATAACATTTAATAGCATATTTATATAGTACATATAAAGTAGGTACATTTCCTTCATTCTATCATGAAAACGTGTTCCTTAATGACCAAACTGTAAAAGCATGCTATATACTATAGAAACGACGTCAGCGAAGATTTGAAACTACGTTTTAAAATTTTGTAGTACCAGTGGTGGTGGTTTTGAAAAATAACGTCTTAGAAATTGTGGTGATAAAACTTGTGTGTATCGTTCTTCTTCTGGTGTTCTGGTAGTGTTCTTCACCGGTGGACCGGGCTGTAGGCCCGCATGGCCGGCGGCTGTAGCCGTGAGAAAAGGAAGAAGAGGAGCCGCATTCCAACAGGTGTTTGTGGGTTAAGGAATTTGGTTCGCAGCGTGCCGACTCTGCGAGAGTCTGGGCTTGGCTCGATTTTTTGGGGGTTTTCCCCATTTTTGGAATCGAATAGGGAAAAAATTGGGTCTCCAGATGACACTAAACAAATACCTTAGGTATGCCAAATAGTGTAGGTATAGTTGTAGGTAAAACAACCTATAAACTCAAATGTGAAGCATGCGTGGACTTTTCATCAAGTCTTATTAAGACAAGAAGGAGGGATCACCTAATAGTGATATGAGGCGTTGAGAGCCAGAGTGGCCTATCCCCAAATTTATGAAATTGAAGAAATTAGCATTTAAAATTTGGCTATTTTAAAAAATACCATACAACTGACGACTAGAACATTGATATTATAATTATTAGGCAAAATTATAAATTAAGATGAGAATGATGCAGAGTAAATAAATAAATAAAAAAATATTTTGAAATAATGATTTTGATGTGGGTTAGGCCACTATTGTATTTTATAAAATTACAGTCTTTTGCGAACTTACCCGTGGCCTATCCCAAAGTTATATTTATTTTATACAGGGTGAGTCATTAATAATGGCACGTAGAGCAACCGCATATATTTTGGGCCAAAATATTACGATTGAGGCTAATATGCCTTATAGAAATGTTTGTTTAAGAGATTCAGGGCGTTGAAGTTAATTTTTTTGAACTTGAATTATCGCTAAATCTCCCAACGTAATCAAGCTGCTGAACTGAAAGTTGGTACTGCTATGTTTTTGGGGATGGAGAATAAGCTAAAAAAATCAATTTATACGTATCTCACAGAGGCCCCATTTGCGCTGTTATTGGATGCTGCTTTTACACGTAACTTTTTTGACGTTATCTTTTTGGTTCTGCAGGTCCAACATTTTAGTGCTTCTTTTCATTCTGCAACAAAGAGGTGGTCTTGTTTCATAACGATCAAATCAACCGTGTGCGTTGAAATTGCCAAAACGTGCCCCCAAACAACTCCAACATTCGTAAAATAAAATTTTCACCGACTTCTTTCAAATGTTACAGATCAACTGTACATTGAAAATGAAGAAAAAATGCCAAATGAACATTGGTCGAAACACATTTGTTTTCTTGAAATAGGGTGTCCAATGTCAAGTTTCAGTGCGCTCCATTTTCGAAGTGAAAATTTTTTGGGTTATTGTTCGTATAGGTTTTTTTCTCGCTTTAAATGGAACAGTCGTTATGGAATATTTGAAAGCAGTAGGTGGAAATTTTATTTTTCGAATATTGATGTCGACAGGTGTTTTGGGGCACGTTTTGGCAATTTCAACGCAAACTGTTGATTTGATCATTATTAAACAAGTAGTAGTACCTCTTTGTTGCAGAATGAAAAGATGCACAAAATTGATGGACCTGCAGGACCAAAAAGAAAACCTCAAAAAAGTTACGAGTAATAGCACTATCCAAAACCAGCACAAGTGGCGCCCTCTATGAGATGCGTAGAAATTGACATTTTCAGCTTATTCTCCTCCGTCCCCAAAAACATAGTAGTAGTAGGGCCAAATTTCAGTTCAGCGGCTTGATTATGTTGGGAGATGTAGCCAAAATGCAATTTCAAAAAACAAACTTCATCCATTCTATCGGAAATCAGTAGTATAACATTCTTATAAAACTAAAAATTTAAAAGTAAAAACCAACAGCTGCGACCTAAACCACGTTCGCGCAATAACAACAGGGTTACGAAAACAATAGTGGCCTAACCCACCGTAGGCCACTATAGCATTGCATGAAGTCGGTAAAATGGCAATGTTAAAATAATATTTGTTGCGCCATCTATGGAACCATTAAGAAATTAAAGTTAGGCTACTTTTCTATCAAAAATACTTAATAATGAGTATCTATTGAGGGGTCAGTCACACAGTCATGTAATTTGTGGGTTAGGCCACTCTGGCTCTTAACGCCTCATATTATGTGATACTTTTTAGATATTTGTTTCCAATAGCTAGGTACTATACTTTTAAACTGCTGCCTACGTTTACCAATAAACAATACATTGTAAATCTTCTGTTTTCGCACAATATCGGTCTTTAGTGGGTGCGCCGATAGTAACGAATAACCTATTAGGCATTCAGTCGCCTACACGTCGCGCTACAAATCTAGAAATTAATGATTTACTGCGCTATAAACTCTGGTTCTTTTTTTTACGAGCTGTACAGTCGGATTTCAAAAAAATTCACATTAGCGGCTAACCGGTCGGTTGGCCTGGTATTGTCTTGGTGAAGTCAGCGGTGACGGTCATCAGCAGAATTTTAAGAATTAGAGACATCATACCTCACTTGATGAAAAAAGTTTCGTTCTGGATGATTCAGAAGAAGTTCTTGTTCCCACGGGTTTTGGAACATCGGAAGGAATAAACACAAGGCAGTCGTACCTCAAATTACAAAATTTGATTTGGATTATTGATTTTGGAAATTGACTTATTCCCAGTTTCCTACGCACCATGTTAGTTTTTGCTTTACCTTGACATGTTGCTTCTGATTCCAAACTTCAGTTTTCTCCATCTTCTTTACTCCTCGGACAAGATGAAGGCACTTTCATAGCTGTCAGAGATTAACTGTCGTTCAGTCGGCCATCAAGGTTCTTATTATTCAAGGCCACTGACTGGTCCAAAGTTGATAGTCTTCTTCAATGTGTTTTCTAATTTTACAATTCAAGTATAGATAACTAATTCACCCAGCTTTCTTCTAAGGAACTTTCACCAGGGAAAATGCCAGGTGTCACCACTAGCAATTTATGGTATTTTATATTTTGCATTAAAATTCCATTACATAAGGAAATATTGCCTACGTATGCATTGTTCATGTTCAGAACTGATCCTTTTAAAAATGTGTTGGGTGTGTTGGAATAATAATCGCGTTATTAAAGTATTTGCATTAGATTAACATATTGATCTGTCGATTTTGCGGCCGTTGTCAAAATGTCAGCTTTGAATTAGCAAATCATTAACTCGCAAAGAATTATAAAGACGTCTCAGAAGCATGCAAGAAATAGCTGAACAAATATGGGATTGCCTAAACGCGTGGTTTCAGCCTTAGCCTTGGACTTATACATATGAATGAGGTGAGAGGTGGCAAACGTATTATTAATAGGAATTTTTTGTGGATTCCTAGATATTTTTCTATTAAAGGCTCATCACATTCCGACTGTTTCAAACCTGTTTGGATGGTAAGAACACCAAAATATATTCGACAACAAATAGCAGGAACATATATGGGTTTCGTTCTTTCAACATAGTGTGGAATAAAGCAATAAATCTCCGAAGCATTAATTCCTCTGAAACCTTTTGGTACACATTTTACCTAGATGAAAGTTGAAAGTTCATACCTTGACCTTTAAGATTTGTAAACACTTATTTATTCGAGAAAACATGCAGCGAGGAATTCTTGAGGTCGCTGAATTATGAGCACATGATTTTTTGCTCAAGAGTTAATCACATCAGAAGCCTACTATATAACGTCGTTTATCAAAAAATATAGGCATAAATGGGGACCAGTTTCACACGGAAGCAGCGTTTCAGATAAACTAACGCAGTTAATTACTTGTTCTAGATACTTCCTGTTTATCGCCTCAAAAATCGTTGCTAAATACTGAATAACCAGTATTTTAAGATGTATGGTAGAGCTTCGAGCCTTGAGCAAACGCATTATACATTCGTGTACCGTTGAAATATCCTCTATTCATCAACCTAGTTAATTTACTAATCCATATTCATTCATGATTTATTGTAATATATGGAGCAAGGATGGATGCCATATAGTATTATTATGCTAGTAGAAAGATATCAAATGTCATGTTAAAATGCAAATTATGTTACAGTTGATGATTGCAATTGCGAACTAGTGTCACCTAGATACCCATACGACCATCGCATTTTATAATTCTCCTAATAATTAATAATTCATTCTTTAATATCCCTGTAGTTCATACAGTTTATTAATAGTATTGCCTTTATAGGTATAAACATTTCTATAAAATCGATAATTTGAAGGCCAAACTGTCGCCACAAAAGGATGGCTGATTTTGAGTTCTTCTTCTTCTTCGAATTTTTTCGTGGGGTTCAACCTCATTTCAACATTGTATATTAACTTGCATCTAACGACATATTTTGTTTTGCTCAAAAATACCTATCTATAACGAGACCTAGACCTAACATACGCAACCTTAAAAAGGAACACGAACGAAGCGAGGAAATGATCGCGAGTTTCGACATTGTGCGTGGGACTGACGAACCATAACTTTGAACATTATTCTATGAATTTACATAACGCCAAGATATAACACGCCGTCGGCTCCTATGATCCCATAGTTCCAGAGGGTCCCCGGGCACAAGGCAACCTTAAAACCGTTGAAAAATGTTAGGCGTGAAGTTATGGACGATTATGGCGGCTCATTTTCGGATACAATACCTTTTACGGCCGCGCTGCGAGGAGATTTACTACGACTGGGCGTTGATTGCATTTTTAGAACGTATACTTTACAAATTTGTCGGGACTAATATTAGTCTTGATCCTTTCATAGATGGTAATATTTTGCTTTTGGTTACCACAGGTTTGAGACAATTCGAGGGTAAAAACCCCTGAAGCCGCGTGCTGAAGTTAGTAACGGTTTTTTAATCACGGGCTGAAGTTAGCTGCAATTGTCGGCTTTCCAGCAATGTTGCCAGAACTAGTACATATGTAGGTACATTTTAATATATTTTTGCAAGCTGCAAGGTTCAAGGTTATAATTTGTTTTCGGTCTATACCAGAGAAATGGAGTAGGGAGAATACGCTACAAGCTGCGCGAACTGCCTAATAAAAGTGGCGGCCATATTAAACCCACTTCATCCATGGGTGTATTATTGTTAACAGACTTGGCACTGCAGACTGCTTTAGAGGTGTTCGTCCTCGTTCGCCACGATGCACAGTAAAGGCATCAGCAGCAAAATGTTTTGAACAAATAAATTTATTTGGACTCAAAGTCCAATCAGTCCCCAAGTTAAGAATTTTTAACCACATATTCAATCATTAAAATTATACAGATGCGTGCCTATGGTGCCCAAAATTTCGGCGATTGTTTTTACTAAACTTACCGAAAAAATGATACTCCCGGAGGTCTCCTAGACTTATAATTCTTACAGCTTGGTACTGCACACGACATTTTCCAAAAACACTGACCATTTCTCTGCTGAAAATACAACAACTACCGCTGAGAACAAACTGCAAATGTCAAACTGGGGACAATATGCCGGACATTACATTTGCCTGGAAATAGGATGCGCAGTAGGTCAAGCGCGTTCTCCCTACTCCATTTCTCTGGTCTATACCTAGAGTTGTGTGTTTTGCTTTTGACAAATAACAAAAGTTAGATGATACGTTGTGTAGAGTATGCAACACGTTTTACAAACTCCTCTAGACACCTGGGTTGCCTACATCCCTCCATATTACAACTCTTTGCCAGTTTGATTACAGAATAAAGCTTGGGGTACTGCCGTAAAGCCTTCTGAAATTGCCTGTTTGCAAAATTTTAAGTCAATTGTACGACAAATCGCCTCAAATAACAAAAAGAAAGGCAACTAATAGAAAGCGTATAAAAACCGACTTAGTTAATTTCTGACCGTAATCCGTTTCGCAAACATATCCCGAGCCTAATTCAACTTTAATCGCCTCAAATTGATCATCACAAACCCTCGTGCCATGCGAGTCAGTTTGAATTTTTTTTTAGTTCTTTACCGGTAAAATGCGCCGTGACCACCATCTAGCCGAACCGGCTGTCTGCTGTCTGTGCGGTACACCGTTGCCGCATTTACATCGCCATTTAAATCTCCAACGGTCGCCAGCCAATTCCAGGGCCGGCTACAGTTTCTTTATACTTTATACTGGTGATTTTTTTACCACGACGTCAATCAGGAACCCCCGAAACCTCAACATACCGAATTTGGTACACAGGGCGTTCCATTCTACAGTGTATCAACGTTGAGCAAAATAGGAATTTTAGAAGAGTTTATTGTGCCATATGGAATTACCTCAAGCCAGTTGAATGGTCAATAGTAGCAACTCTAAGTATTAGTTTAGAAAGATCCAATAGAAAATGTACAGGGTGTTTTTCTCTGTGCCATTTCGAGAAGCTGAATTTTTTTAAAAATTGTGTACGGGTTAAGAGAGCTCTGGATTTGTTGAAAAAATATTAATAAATGAAAAAGTATTTTCTTTATACAAAAAAAAAACGATTATTGAAATTATTTAACCTTACGCGACAAATTTACAGTCTAAGATGATACATGCCAATAAATTATATTCTAATCTTTTTTTCGAAAAAAAAAGAATTGCTTTTGCAAATGAATGCAAATTTCTATTTTGCTCAAATTTGACTACATGTAGAATGGAACTGTCCGTATATTTCTTTGTCCACATTTGACACATGAGGGGTTGTGTTTAACACTGTTGTATTTTGTGTCGTATTTTAAATTAAAAAAAAAATCGTTTTTAGTCGAGGTTTTAGTGAAAATCTGGAGTATACCTAAAAGCATTAAAGGATGATCTTGGATTTACATTTTGACATCGGTAAGAAGGGAAAAAGATGAAGTTTTTTGAAGACTCTTAAAAAATAAAGATTCTATGGATTTATACATATAGATGTGTATGTAATTATAAAAGTATGGCTATATCGTGTCCCTAAATTCAAAACCTTGTAATTTGATTTTTTAGTAGCTTTTTGAAGTTTCTTATAAGTAGCAAAACTTCTTATATTGATATCGTAAAATATTAAGGCTTGGGTTAAATAAACCTCAAATAACAATCAAATTACATATTTATTTTATATACTAATAGTATTAAAGCACTTCATATGAAAATTCTTTGATCGAGTATAAACGAAAATATACTTTTTTATAAAATTTAATATTAGTTTAATTAAATTTAAATTTAATTAAATTTAATATTAGTTACTTTTCTATTTCTTGAGAATTCTTTTCTATATTCGTTCTTTAATTTTTATTTAAGGAATGCATCCTGCGTTGTAAGTGGCAAATGAGACAAAGTTTGGTTGAAATAATCAATTAAAATCGTGTAAAAGAAGGTATGTTGTCAAATTGTATCCGAATAGCTACCACAGAAATTTCTGAGTTCGAAGTGGGTACCTATTATTATCATTCAGGGAAATAAATTTATTTTCTTGAAATCGGCAGTAAAGTGTCTCAAAATCGTCATTAAAAGCACAGAAATCGTACAATAATGGGCTACATTATTGTACGATTTTTTCAATAAGTAGGCCTTGGCGAGAAGTAAACATCAAACGTCAGACGCGGAGAAATCGCCCGTCAAAAGTGACCAAATATTCAAAACCCGGCCCATAAAGGCCCATTTAACTTTTCGTACACCTTGCGAAATTTTTTCCTATAGAAGCGCAATCCGTATACATATTTTAGTAGGTTTGAATATCAATATATTTGTTGTGGAGGCTGCACAAGAAGCAGCAGTTTGGTTTTTCTGTACGAAGATGCCGTGCCTCGTCATAGGTAGAGCGATCGTCAAAGTCAAGCAACGCCGCGCGTAGTCGGTTCATGGACGGGTGATCCCTTATTATTATTTTCTTGCCTAATAAAACATTTTTTTTTCCGATTTCAAGAAAAAATATAATATGTACCTCGGCACTGAAGTTCTTTTTATGACTCATGTGGAACTTAGTTGCCGAGGCCTCTGGCCGAGTTGAACTTCAGTGCCTTGGTACATAAATAACTATTATTCTCCAATTTTATTTATTCGCATTATTTCCATTTTTTTCTTAATTACTAGTTATACGCTATTATTTTTTAATTTATTGCCGAAGTTTGCTTAGTCGTCGATTTAGGTTTACAAATTACACGCCTACCTTTGATTACCTACCTACTTTCTACATTGTTGACACTTGCTTACGCCCGAAATATGCGTTTTTACGTAGCTGACTCTTGCGGCAAGGCGCCCGTTTCTGGTTCCCGCCTTCTTTGGCCGTGCGGCGGTTACCCCAGGCCGCGGGAACCGCCGCCAGATCCGGCAACGCCGGCCAGGTACCGCGGGTACCGGCCGCCGCGCGCTGTTGCCGCGGCAGGTAAGCCGGCGGCCGCCCCCCACCCCGTCGGCGCAGGTTGGTCGGCGGGCCGCGGTACCATTAGTTCGAACCAGCCGCACGTACCGACGTACCCGCCGGGCCGCGTCACGACTCCCAACGGTTTTTGCGGGCCCTCTGGCGAGAAGGGCACTGCCGCCCCCTGTGATCTGTGCGCGGACGGTTCTCGTGTTCGGGGTGGTGCCGGGATTCGAGTGAGTCGCACCCGCCTGTGGAATGCAAAACCTGGGCACGACTCTCGTTCGGCACGACGGCGGCGACGCGGCGATCCGAGTTTAGGTATGCCCGCAGCCTTTTTTTGGGTACGGCGGGTTCCTCGGGGGTACCGCCTCGAGAAGCCCTCTTGGGACTGTTAAATCCACCCCAGTAAAACTGGCACCAGTGTATGATAGGTACAGATCTAGTTTGAGAAAATACGTTGGTGATGGTACCATCCGATAGAACTGCTTTCAGTTGTGGAGTACACCATGACTTTAACGTCACAAACCACCACCACTGGTTATATTCGAGGGAAGCCACGTGCCAGTACCATTCCCTGTCAATCATTGCCTACAACAAGGATGTACTGATTCTTCGAGAATCACTGTAAAGACACTGCCACACACTGTTGCTAACGGTGCTATTTTGGGGCAACCGATGTTTTATTATTTTCCCAAAAACAACGATTTTCTGGTCTCTCATGTTGTCATAGTTGTTGTTTGTAAGAGTTTAGCCATATGACCACTACTGTCAAGGTACCATCCTTCAATATAACACAAACTTCGCTTTGAATAAGTAAGTAGGTTACCTTCGGACTAATATTTTCCAGTTTGGCAGTGGGTGATTTTGGAAACCAGTTTTATTTTATTATTACAAATAATGGTGGGCATACCTGCTACATTTTGCAGCAAGATTTGGTTGAATCTGTAACCTAGGTCACGCCAATCTATGTATATCGTCTATTATAGAAAGTTTGTTTTGCAATAAGAGAATGAATTCACGACCAGCAAAGTATTATTATTGCCAAGGAACTGTCTTCGTCTTGAATAGACACGAGCTCTGTCTCTGTCTGTGGTAGGTACTGATGATTAATATGGCAAAAAATGCTGTTGTGGTCCTTTAAATGAAGATCATAGCAGCTGTAAAAATATACAGGGTGATTCATTGTTGTTTATTTGAGAGATACAGAGCGTTGCATTTCTTTTTCAAATTGAATTATGGCTATATCTTTACTGCTGAACTGAAATTTTACACTGCTGTGTTTCTGGGATGGAGAATCAGCTGAAGATGTCAATTTCAACGTCTCACAGAGGGCGTCACTTGCGTTATTTTGGATCGTGCTTTTACTTCAAATTTTGCGAATTGATTGTACATTCAAAATGAAGAAAAAATGCCCATATTGTGCCCAAATTTTGTCGCATTCAAGTCGTTCCATTTTGAAAGCGAACAATTTTTGGTATGCGCTGTTCATAGGGATTTCTTTCTCAATTTAAATGGTACAGTTAGTCTGTACCATTTGAAAGTGATAGGTGAAAATTGTAGATATTATATGTTTTGGAGTTAACAGGTGTTGTGGGATATACTTTTTCGATTTCAACGCAAACGGTTGATTTGATCGTCATGAAACAAGAGTACCTCTTCGTTGCAGCATGAAAAGATGCACTAAACTTGTAACCCAGAAAGACCAAAAAGATAACCCCAAAAACGTAACGAGTAAAAGCACGAACCAACAACAGCCCAGGTGGCGCCCTCTGTGATAAATTGACATCTTTAGCTGATTCTCCATCCCAGAAACACGGGTGATTAGAAACAGTAAATCACATACTAACTGTAACAAATCAAAAACCAGCAGCACAATAATTATTGTACGTACCTAAGTCAGTTGACGATTAGGGTTCCCACAGTCGTAAGATATAAGAAAACCACTTACTACTAAACTAAAATGTTTTTTAAATAAATTTCACAGTAATAATTATTATTGCTGTGAAATTTGAAGACAAAAGATAAAAACCATCCATCTTACAATACCACCCTGTACCTTGTTTGGAGATTGTGGTATTGGTACCTGCAAATACACCTCATTGACAAATTGCTTAATTCCACAAATTCTTTTATGATTTGCCAGCAAGTGCGTCGGTTATTGTGGCGCCAACACAGACAGCCGGTGTCATATTCCCAAGAAAGGTGCGTGTCTTCAGGTAGCAATTTGACACTCCCCCTCTCGGGCCTGATGCATCCAGCACGAAGCCCGGCGCTCAGAATGAAACGCGCAGTAATGTTTAAAGTGACCCCATGTGTGTTGTTATTATTTGGGTTTTGAGGCCAGAGAAATAAATTTACAAGAAAACCTCGGCGCTTGGAACGAGTTTGCATGGGATTTTTTCGGCTTACTGCCTGGCCGTAAACAGAGTGGAATGCGCAAAAATGCGCCGCGGAAAGGAATGATGGATGCACTTTATATGCTGTTATTTAGCGCATTTATTTATCCTTAGAGAATACCGAGATCGTGTGTTCCGTTAGTGAAATTGCTGTTTTCCGCAAGCCCGGCGACCAGGCATCGCAGCGGAACGTTCTGGCCAAAACAAAGGCGGTTTTATTGGCTTCTTTTGTTTTCTATACCAGCAGCAGCACACTTTAGATCCCAACAACTAGTGGTTTTTGCAAGGTTAGGAGGAGGAAGCAGAAATATAACTGTTTTGCGTTTCAACAATTCAATCAAATTGCTCGATAAGAACTACGTTTAAAAAATTGTATTATATTTTTATACAGTATGTCCCAGTTTGCTTGTGAACACTCCAGAAATCTATGAAGAGCTTAGAATTTTTTTTTATTTTTTAGATCCAGCTCGCAGAAGATATCTTACAGACACTACTATTTCGATTGAGTGTATTCCATGGCTACAGCTATGATTTAAAAAAAAATCAGACCCCATGACGTCATTTTGTCGTTACTTCAAACCATGGTAAACAAAATTTCATGACAAAAAACGATCAGTTTTCTTCTTATAAAGGTATCATTACAACAGAAATTGCCGCCCAAGCCAAGCAGTTTATCGCATCAGTCAAGTGTCAAGTGTGCCATGAAACATTGACAAAACAAACGAAGACCGTTTGTAATAAAAATTACAGCGGTAAGCACGGCAAAATAATTGGAAAAGTCAAGGCAGGTAGCCATGAAAAACAGGTAGAAAAAGTTTACTTAGATTTGGTGAAAAAAGAAGTAAAAGATGGATTATGAAAGATTAAGTAGCAGAAAAAGTAGAAATTATTAGATTAACCGGAGAAAACACGAGTAGCTATACAGTGTGTTTCACTTCAAGTCGAGACAATTCATTAATTTTTTACGGGTTGACCGATTTTCAAAAACTTTTTTTTGAATATAGTGCTCCGAAAGATCTACATTTTGACACACATTTTTTTCAGATTCGTCTTTTCTATGACCTACTACGATCAAACTTATATCCCCAAAAACTGCGGAAGTACATTAGGCATTTTTTTAGGAAAAAAATGAATAGCACAGTCGTATTGACCATACCCGAAAACCCCGCATACCAAGTTACACGGTCATAACTTATACAGGGAGTTCACAAAATAGCTTCAAACATAGCAAAAATACGGTTTTTCGGAGTACTCTGTACAAACACCGAGAGATATTTTAAAATTATTTCTTTACAGTTTGATGAGGGCTCACTTAAGCCATCCAATCCCACGATTTCATGGCACTATACCTATTAAAAATACAAAAATCGAAAAAAATCGATTTTCCCTTGGTGTTTTTTTTTACAATATTATATATTTTTAAACAATATTAAATTTTTTCAAATAAAAAAGGGTGCTTTTTATTGAAAATATTTTCTAAAATTTAATATTAATTATGTTTCTTAATAGGCATAAGTTAAAAGTGTAGAAAAAAATGTAAAAAAACACCAAGAGAAAAAACTTTTCGATTTTTGTATTTTTATTGCGAATGCCCTGTATAAGGCAAGGCTATGAAATCTTGGGAATTGATGGCTTATGTGAGCCCTAATCAAACTGCAATGAAATAGTTTTAAAATATCTCTCGGTGTTTGTACAGGGTACTTCGAAAAACCGTATTTTTGCCATGTTTGAAGCTATTTTCTGAATGCCCTGTATAAGCTATGACCGTGAAACATGGTATGTGTGGTTTTCGGGTATGGCCAATACGACTGTGCTATTCATTTTTTTTCCTAAAAAAATGCCTAATGTACTTTTGCACTTTTTGGGGGTTTAATTTTGATCGTAGTAGGTCATGGAAAAGACTAATCTGACTCGTGTGAAAATATAGATCTTTCGAAGCACTATATTTCTAAAAAAAAGTTTTTGAAAATCGGTCAACCCGTAAAAAAATAATGAATTTTCTAATATTTAATTTAGGGTATGCAGACGGTCAAAACAAAATGTATGAAAATACGTATTCACACATATTTTGTCCATGTTTCAAGGCACACAAGACTGTCAGTATCAGTTGTAATGAAACCTTTACCTCTAGACTCTTCATAGGTTGCTCGACTGTTGACAAGCAAACGCGGACACAATGTATCTTAGCGGAGGTTGCCGTTTGCGCCATTATTTACTTAAACTTTCGTGTGTAAGGTCGGCTTCTCCGTTCTGCAACCTTTTACGCAACTATTGTCTTAAAACAATCAAAAACATTCCGAATACGCCACACGAGCCTCGTTTCGTCACATATTAGCAGAGTTCTTTAATGGATTTTGACCTTTTCTAACTCCAATTTCAAGAAGCAACGACCCCAAGAGAGAAAACTGACGCCACATTAGTCTATTCAAATCCTTTTGCGAAACAGCCGCCATACTCCGCTATTATAGATGCAACTCGTGACCCAAGTTTGGAATTACGTTCAATACACTTCCGACCTAATGTTCTAGCGGTCTAACTTTCTCTACCGCATACCTACAGCAATGACAATACGGTAATAGTTTGTTTTAAGGCTGCATATAAAACGTCATCGCAAGTATGTTTGGTTGCCAGTATCAATAAAATGTTATTTACTATTTACATCTGGAAAAGCTAATTCATTTGAAAGCTTTATTTATTTGAAACGATTTGTTTTAAACATGCATAGATACTAATGACCCCATTTTGAAAGTCTATGTTCTAGTAGCTATAACTTCTAAATAATGTCATTGTCATTAGTATCTATGAGTATTTTAAAAATACCCTTATTTTTTGAAAACGTTTCAAATTAACTACTTTTTTCGGCTAGTTGTAAATAAAATTTTATTGATACAGGCAACTAAACACACTTTTGACGATGTTTTAATTCCGTCCTTAAATATTATAAAAAATATTGCCATGCATAAATTACCTTAAGCTTGCTATTCTTATATTTCCTTTCTTGGTGAAAGTAAGTGTGTCAAACGAAGATTCGTTCGGGCAGAGAATAGATTGTGAAAGTTGCTTTAAAGGCCGTCAAAATAATAACCGAGTAGGCAAAACACAATATTTTACGTGTAAACATCTACAGAATAAAATAGTTAATACAGTGACGTAGTAACTGTGCATGAAAATAACTTCCTTATCACGTAAATAACCATAAGCTGTTATAGCACAGCCTTGAGAAAATATGTTTTCCTTCTCGGAGTATTAACTATTGTTCAAATTAAAATGTGCTAAACTTTCTTGATATTCGTCTTTGAGTGTTTAAAATTAAGCGACATTTTGAAAAAGATGACAGTGATAAGATGTAAGCGCAAAGGTCTACTGATTGCAACGTAATTTTATTCCATACAATTTTTATCATTCTACATAGTTCAGTCAACCGGTAGTTTAAAGTGGAAAGTTTTGGTGTAATTGTTCTTAATGGTTTATTTTAGGTTTTTTGGGGTGCTGAACACGAATCTGAAGTTTGTCCAACAAAAAGTTTCCCGGCAAATATCAGAAATCATAAAAAAAACACTAAAAATAATGTTTTTAGTGGTTTTCATTTTATAACTGGCAAAGCAAGCTATACTTACGCAAAAAGTGGAAATGGAGTAAAATAATGAGGAGAAAATTATCTACAATTTATTTCTCCCAACATTTTTTTGTACATCGTATGGTTTCCTTGCAAAAGAGTGATGAAACATCGAGGAATTTCAGTAATTTTTGGAAACTAGCAAAAAACACCATTAATTTATAAATATATTTTTTTATTTCATGTAGGTAAATATTATTCTTCAGGCTAATAAAATACATGAATTTCTGTACAATTTATATATACAGGGTGATTCAAAACTATGCGGCACCCTTTCAGGGGCGTAATTTACTCGTTAAAATAAGGCGAAAAGTTCATATCAACATGGGTCCAAAAATGCTTCGTTACGAAGATACAGGGTGATTAAGCTTTCAAAAAAATATTATTATTATTATTATTTTGTGCCTTAGCGCCTTTCTAGTATCAAAAATTACCTACTCCTGCAATTCCATTTGAAAATCATTTCGTTTACTTAAAATAATAGTTGCTTCAAAGTAAAGTAAAGAGTCCAAAAAGATGAGAAATAGGAAAAACTCAAATTTTCCGCGAAAGGGAGAGAGATATGAAAAAAATGAAAGAGATATTTTTTGTTCCATATTCTATTTTTTATTCAACAAGATAATAAATTTTTGTATTGTCCAGAGCCGTACTATTTTTTTTTTGTTTAATTAATGGTACTGATTACCCATACCTCCGCCACTGGTTACTTTAGAGACCTGATATTAACTTGTGTTATGTCACCCTATGAGGGTATTATTGTGTACCAAGTTTGGTTTAAATATTCTTATTGGTTTGGAAGGTATTAACAAAAATCGATATTTTTTTGAAAGCTTAATCACCCTGTATCCTCGTAACGAAGCGTTTTTGGACCCATGTTGATATGAACTTTTCGTCTTATTTTAACGAGTAAATTACGCCCCTGAAAGGGTGCCGCATAGTTTTGAATCACCCTGTATTTATGTATATGAGCTCCCTTAGACACGGCTTCCATGGTTTCTCCAAGACAGCCTTCCAGTTCTTCTGCACCTGAAACAAAAATAATCATTGACTTAATTCCAAATGTTTGCAATTTATTGAATACATATGAATACCTATTTAGTAACATATTTTGAACACACAAATAAATAGTGGGTGAAGAAATAAAGGTGGGATAGAATTATCCTTGTATACCTTCAAGTGATTCAGAGAACTCTGGATCATCCTCTGATTCTTCCTCAATTTCTGCAACGGGCATGTTATTACAGCTGTTCTCGCAGTTCGGGGGCCTGCTTTTTTGCATCCATATTCGGTCTGACAGGTCTTCAGGCATTTGCAAGAAATAAGTTTTAAAACGGCTTCTGGTGCTGGGGGCTGTAGCATTGGTACTCGCTGCAGACCCCATTTGGTTTTCTTCGTACCCCATTGCTCAGGACCTTTTTTATTTCCAAGCCATTGTTGTACTTGAAAGTATAGTCTCAAAGAATGTTGCTGTGCTGCAACCTTGGTAGGAGGTAGGGACCCCAAATGTGATGTTGTTCTGTATGTTGAAAGGCAAGGAACTATAGGTCAAATAATTCAATTAATGGGAAAGCTGCATTTTATTTATTTATTTATTTATTTATTTATTGTTTTTGCCAAAAACTACCTATTTCCCTGATATTTCTTCTTTTGCGTGGAAACCATATGGTGTACAAAAAAATGTTAAGAGACATAAATTATAGGTAGGTAATTTTCTATTATACTACAGGCCGACTTTTGTTGTAAATAGCTTGCTTTACAATAATTTATAAGCTGAAAATCACTAAAAAACATTATTTTTAATGGTTTTTTAACGATTTTGGTTGGACAACTTCAGATTCGTGTCACCACCACCAATATAAAATAAACCACTTAAAACAATTACACCAGAACTTTACACTTCGTAACCCTCCTTGATTACTATTTGACGTCAAATAATTTGACTGAACTATTCTTTAAGAAGAAAATGTTGTCAAGCACCTATCCTATTATTAGATGACATAATCATTTTGGGAAGGACCGGGCCAGGGTTGTTTCAGAAACTATAAAAGAGCATAGCCCGTAGAAATGTTCTCTCCTTGTGTAATTTCAACTTTGCCAATGCCCAACATACCTACCGAGCCTTCGGCAGCGGCTGCAAAGTAAAGATGAAAGTTTCCCAAAGCAACCAATTAAGTTTTTATGACACAAATTTATGTTCGGCAATCGAGGCGCAGCCGCCTTCCTTATTTACCTAATAAAAAAATCCTTTAACAGAACATAAACCTCCAATGAGTTAATAACGTGCTTAACCCAAAAGTTATGTATAACGAAATTTTTATTTAGCTTTTGGGCCGAAATTCAGGCTCGAGCGCTTATTATTTTGTTTATCCTCTAAGTTTCCAACTCGATTACGCGGAGAGGCCGGTCCTGGATATTGTCTTAATTCGATTGTCGTTAACGCTGTAAAGGCTAAAAGTTGATGTTCGTTTAGGAAAGTAGGACCCCTTGTAATTGTCGGAAGATTTCAGAGGGAGAGATGACGAATCAAAGGAAGCGTAGCGAGATTGTCATTAGGATGGGTATAATTACTTTTTATGTGCCGGTCTTTGCAGTTGGAGAAATTTCCAATTTGTCAACATGTAATAGGATTTTAAACTTTGCGTGTACATTTAGTAGGTACTTTAGGCACTAATTTTTTTTAGCATTTCCGAAACCTACTTTGAGAAATAGTTTCCAAACCTTGAGCTAAGGAAACAGGAAACATGACCTGGTGTTGAAGTGTGGTCTGAAATCCCAACACTTCGAAATCTCGCCAAATCGACTTCTCGACAGGCCTATCTACTCATCATCGGCTACAACGTCATCGTAGCCGTTTTGCTCTCCTCCGTAGCAGTCCGAGGTCAGCTATATGCAATGCAACGTTGCCATATCAAAAGTCTGCCTCGCGAGACGACGGTTTTGTGGAGAGTTCACGTCTTGGGATTTTCGTTCCGCGAAAAGTCGGCCTTGCGGGGCGCTTCAGAACTCTCTCGAAAGAATCGCCACGGTGTAATGCACGACGACGCACCGGCCTGGCGGCAAAAAGTGTTTAAGATGTGTGTAAGTTGCCTTACCCATATAAGCGGGTCTTGATTTTACGACGGCGGCCAGTTCACACGTACATATACCCGGAGTGGCCGTTAAAGAACGCAACTGTCTTATTATTTTTGCCGTTTTTTACGTGCACCTGAAATAGTTGCACCTCCCGTCGCGGAATGCGGGGCAGGAGGAGAAGGCATTTCGGAAGCGAGGCACGTCCGCTCATTCTTCGCTAGCGCTGCATGCTTCTTCCAGCGGGCCGATTTGCTTAGAATACCTGAGGAGTTTGTGGTACTACGTATAGCAAGATCTAAGCTAATACCTACATATTTCCTAGAGGGAAGAACCGCAATGTCCGCAGGAGACTTAATCTAATATGGTAGAAACACAGATGGCCTCAAAATATGATGAGGTAGGAGCAGCGGCGGTCCCAGGGGTAGGGGCTAGAGGGGCTCCAGGTGTTAAAAAAATTAGAAGGTAATATTTTTTACTCGCACAGGTTTGCCTCGAAGATTTTCACATTACCTACATTTCATTTTTTAAAACTTTCGTGACCCCCCCCCCCCCCTTCAACAAAATCTATAGCTTCGGCCCTGATATAAAACGTATTCTTCCTTTATTCAAGCTTTGACAAAATCCTGGGACCCTGGGAGTTCCAATTCATGAAAATAATACAAGGCACAAACCTCCTGCATTAGGCCAAATTTATCTAATAAGACAACAGCCACTGGTAAAACCCTCGGTGAAACCTATTCGGCTTTCATAGTTTTTGTTTTTGATCCTGGAAATGTTAAACAAATGATATACAAGATGACAAATCATGATGTAAAAAATTTTAACGGTAAGTGAAAAAAAGGTGACGCGAATCTGAAATTTAAAAAATTCTAAAATCAACCAAAAAGGAATAAAGGTAATATTTTCTACTCGCACAAGTTTGCCTCGAAGATTTTCACATTACCTACATTTCATTTTTTCAAACTTTCGTGACCCCCCCCCTTCAACAAAATCTATAGCTTCGGCCCTGATATAAAACGTATTCTTCCTTTATCAAGCCTTGACAAAATCCTGGGACCCTGGGAGTTCCAATTCATGAAAATAATACAAGGCACAAACCTCGTGCATTAGGCCAAATTTATCTAATAAGACAACAGCCACTGGTAAAACCCTCGGTGAAACCTATTCGGCTTTCATAGTTTTTGTTTTTGATCCTGGAAATGTTAAACAAATGATATACAAGATGACAAATCATGATGTAAAAAATTTTAACGGTAAGTGAAAAAAAGGTGACGCGAATCTGAAATTTAAAAAATTCTAAAATCAAGCAAAAAGGAATAAAGGTAATATTTTCTACTCGCACAAGTTTGCCTCGAAGATTTTCACATTACCTACATTTCATTTTTTCAAACTTTCGTGACCTCCCCCCTTCAACAAAATCTATAGCTTCGGCCCTGATATAAAACGTATTCTTCCTTTATCAAGCCTTGACAAAATCCTGGGACCCTGGGAGTTCCAATTCATGAAAATAATACAAGGCACAAACCTCGTGCATTAGGCCAAATTTATCTAATAAGACAACAGCCACTGGTAACACCCTCGGTGAAACCTATTCGGCTTTTATTGTTTTTGTTTTTGATCCTGGAAATGTTAAACAAATGATATACAAGATGACAAATCACGATGTAAAAAATTTTAACGGTAAGTGAAAAAAAGGTGACGCGAATCTGAAATTTAAAAAATTCTAAAATCAACCAAAAAGGAATAAAGGTAATATTTTCTACTCGCACAAGTTTGCCTCGAAGATTTTCACATTACCTACATTTCATTTTTTCAAACTTTTGTGACCCCCCCCCCCCTTCAACAAAATCTATAGCTTCGGCCCTGATATAAAACGTATTCTTCCTTTATCAAGCCTTGACAAAATCCTGGGACCCTGGGAGTTCCAATTCATGAAAATAATACAAGGCACAAACCTCCTGCATTAGGCCAAATTTATCTAATAAGACAACAGCCACTGGTAAAACCCTCGGTGAAACCTATTCTGCTTTCATTGTTTTTGTTTTTGATCCTGGAAATGTTACAAGATGACAAATCATGATGTAAAAAATTTTAACGGTAGGTGAAAAAAAGGTGAGGCGAATCTGAAATTTAAAAAATTCTAAAATCAACCAAAAAGGAATAAATTTTTTTTTCTGAAGTGTTAAAAACTTAAAAGCCTTAATAATTAACGGTGCTTATCTTAAAAACTCTCGAAATATTGGTTTACTCAATTTGTCTACTGCAAGGAGTTGTTCAAAAATGGCACCATCAATAGAATAGAATAGAAGTTCATGGCCTCCTAGACTTCTGCGCAAGTCTCGAAACGCTTAACTCCACGTTCTTACCAACACCGACTCAAAAGTCGGTATTGCCCTTAGCAGTCTTAGCTCCTACCAACATCAAAATGAGTGCCACATCAGTCAGTGCCATCTATCAGGCGGTATCCTTCCTATCTGATTTTGACACCTAATACACTGGTACCTAGACAATGTGAGCTGGTCACTGGATAACAGACATGGGCAAACAATCGTAATTATAACCGTCAGGCTCTTTTCTCGTTCATAGTAAGACCAAGAAAAAAAAACTAAAACGTGCAAAAGCTATCCCAGTGTAGACGTCGTTATGATTTCGCAGTGTTGCCGGTAGCAATCTTAAATAAATATAACATTTTCTCAATAAGGTGTTTTAAGTGTTATAACACTGGCCATTTGTAGAATCAAGACTGACATCACCGATAATGCAGATGAGAGAATAAGAAGTAGGTACCTATTTCTTATTTCTTCATAACCTTCAACAATAACATTGAACGATGAAACGTGGCAACAGCACATATCTTAGTCGCTTCCTTTCACGTTTTAAACTTCAGCAAAAACATTTTTTCCCATTTTCCCTTTTAGGAGACTTAGAATATTAGGTATAATCAACTTCAAAAAATTCAGTAGGTACTGAGATAAGAAACCAGTGTTAATTAACTAATATTTCCTAAGACCATCAAAGTTAAAAATTGAAAGCTCATTCGTTAAGGACTCGGTTAAGCGTCGATACGAGAGAGCGCTGCTTCTTTGTATCCACCAAACCACAATCTAAAACCAAAAGAACAACCACACACGGTCTGCAGTATTACTCACCCACAAAACCACAGTAATCCTATAGCGGGGGACCGTTTCCAGTCGTCTAAACAAAAACGCATGGCCGCGAATGCAAACTAATTGAAATTCTAGACACACAAAACTGATACAGTGAATTGTATTCGACGCGGTATCAGATTGCGCGGTTTTTAGCCTTATGCAGGCGGCCACCGGACCAAATTAAGCGGAAAATCCAGACAATATGGCTTCGCAGCTCATGTGGAAGACACTGTCAAGTATAAGGTTGCGGAGGAACAAAAGAGGTTTTTCTAAAACACTATGCGTCATCGCTCAAGCGGAAGATGAAAATTCTGGGGGCCGAGATTGGCTGAGTGGCATGTGGGTGGTAGCTGGACAGGGAGTTCCATCGTCGACCCTTTTGCCACAATTTAATACTTCTTTACTCAAAACCGGGAAATTTAGAGCAACAATCACAAATGTGAAATTTAAAAAGGGATGATTTAAATGAAGAAAGAAATAACAGTCAAAAGCACTGACGAAAAGGTCGACGATGTGATGTGAAAAAATACCCACACAATGTAGTACCTAGGATATCTAAATAATTGTCAGGGTTGGTATACCCGAGTCTCTTTCCAATTGCTCCAGTTCCAGTTTCTAAGTTGGGTAAATCGTAAATGTATGCGCATCATAAGGAAGTGCACATAAACAAGCAATTGGATACATACAAGTCATTAACGTTATCGATTTTGCCATTTCTGTGTACGTTTCTCCAGGGAATACGCCTGCACAGTCTCATCCAAATTGGACAGCAAACGAAGACGAAGAATAAAGAAGAAAACGCTGACCACGCATGACGCATATTTGGAAAGGTTTAATGGTTCGTTTACTTAACTTAATTAATCAACATTGTCTTTCACGCTTCTTATATTTTTTAAGTCATCACACTTTCGTTATTTGTATTTGGTTACATGCTTTCGTCGGTCGATATTACTCTTTCAAGTTATACCGGCTAAGAGAATTTCCTACCTGCCATTGCTTAAGTATGATGGTATCTAACACGTAGATTTTTTAAAACTGGATGCGGCCATTTTCTTGTAATATCCTTCCCAAAATACCAACTAATCTAAGAAATTCCTTGACCATATGGCCGCCCACAACAACAGTGCGTTATTAAATGCCTTACCATATCCATTAACCTTATGTAAATTTGTAAAATTGAGCAAGCGCTCTCTCGCCTACGCCGCCGTAGGTAGCCAAATATTTGATCGGCAATTATTGTGCAACCTTCGTTTTTTGTTTTTCCATTCCGCAGCCATCGACACGCGGGCCGGATACTGGTGGCCGTAAAATCAATTTCGTTTGCCAATAATCAAATAAACGAGAAGCTCATCAGCGGCCCGGTTCGATTTCAAGGCTATAATCCGGCGACACACGGCGATAATTTGGCGAGCGGATTTCGCTTCGAGTGCCACGTAGCGGACACATGGGCGTCCCTTCAGAAACCACACAAGGAAGTGGTTTTGGTTCGGAATAAGTTTGGCCGATGATGGCTAATGAACCAGAGACGCGACGGCTTCGTTCGTCAGCGACTCTGCTTCGACGTAGTGTCACAGAAAATATACCTATAGTTGCACAACAGAAGGTCCCTTATGGTATATTTCAAATGGAGTCCATAATTGACTGGTAATACCAAAAATTGAGATGTGCATATAAATATGTCCAGTTATTGATTGGGAGACTGTCTTTGCAGATTGTACCCTACAAAGGCAAAACCATCTATTCGCAAAATTTTAATTTCGAGAAAAACGAGTTCAAAAGTTTTATATCTTAATTATTGTCCTATAGCTCGTGACTTTTCGGCCGATTAACTTGATTTTTGGATATGAAGTGGATAATTATGTTCTACAGCAAGTGGTTAATCAATATGCCCGAATTTTTTATTATTTTTTGACAAAAGGATTATACATGTTTTTGCCATTGTGCTAAAACCAAAGAACTGGGACAAAATGCTTCTGCAAAATACTTTTGTATGTATTACCAGATATTGTCCAAAAAATGCATTGTTCACATTCCTTCATCTAGAAAATCTGGAGCATTGTCATTTGTTGATAAATTTAAGTAAAAGCCACGACGCGAGTGCTTCATTTTAGGGACAAGTTCCAATAGTCTTCCACTGACGATTAATGATTAATAATGAAAGCTTTAAATATCAGTGCATAACTAGTAGTAGTAGTAACATCCTTTATTTAGCCTTGTATGGCTACTAAATACAATTAAATACAGAGATTATAAAGTAAAAATTCAAATAAATAATTTTCTTCCTGCCTTAACATTTGAATTAAATTATTAGTTAAATTACATCATTTTGAAAACCCAAGTAATATTTTTTTAATAATTTTTTTAAATTACTTTCACTTTCTAATTTATCTGGCAATTTGTTATACTCGATCAACCTTTTTGATAAATAGATTTATAACAAATATTCTTACTAAAATTATGTATATGAAAATCACTAAATGATCTTGTATAATAATTATGATGTTCGAAATTGAAAGTAATATAGGTACCTATGTAAACAAACCGGAATTAAATTATGTATATTAATTTAAATATGAATATAAATACTAGAAATTTTGTTACATTTTTTATATTCAACCAGTGTAATTTCTTGAGCATATAATTTGTTTTATTGCATTTGTTTAAATTTAGAATCACTGTCATAGCTTTATTTTTAAAATTTGTAATTATTTTGAAAAATATGCTCTTTTGCAGTATATAAAATTGTTCAACAACAAAGATTATGGTATTATATATATACAGGGTCAGTTTTTTTCGTTGACCACTATGGGGATCTTGGAAATTAGCAGAGTTAGAACAAAGGTTAAATGGGGAAAAAATGCAGTTTTGAATACTCAATCTAATGCCCCTTCTGGATTTTTAAAAAAGTGCATGGCTCGCTAGATATTTTGAAAAGAGTGATTTTTTGCTATTTCATCAGATCTCTGTAGCTCCGTTATTTCTGACTATATACAGAAAAAATGTAGAGACAAAAATTATTGTAGATAATTTTGGGCTTAATTATAAGATAATCTGATCCAATTTTTATGTTGTTTGTGATTTTTGAGATATGACATAAACTTGTGTTTTTTTAAAGGTAAATCATAGTTGGCTGTGGCCTTATCAAATTGGCCATTTTTTATTTTTTATAATAACTATGCCGAGTATTATATCTTTGGAAAGCTCAAAAAAATGGCCGATTTGATAAGGCCACAGCCAACTATAATTTACATTTAAAAAAACACAAGTTTATGTCATATCTCAAAAATCACAAACAACATAAAAAATTGGATAAGTTATCTTATTAAACCCAAAATTATCTACAATTTTTGTCTATACAGTTTTTCTGTATAATCAGAAATAACGGAGCTACAGAGATCTGATGAAATAGCAAAAAACACTCTTTTCAAAATATCTAGTGAGCCATGAACTTTTTTAAAAATCCAAAAGAGGCATTAGATTGAGCATTCAAAACCGCAATTCTTTCCCCATTGGACCTTTGTTCTAGCTCTGCTAGTTTCCGAGATCCCCATAGTGGTCATTGAAAAAAACTCACCCTGTATATTCTAAATCTGCAATGTGCAAGTCAAATTTTAATTTCATACTCACCCTGTTATCATCTAGGATCATCTACAGAATTCTCCTGCCTCTGTAATTCAGTATTCTATATAGCCACCACACGTTCAAAATAACTACAAACAACGCTCTCTTTAAATTTTTTCTTGGAAACTGAGGTAAAATAGTGTACTATTCGAATATCCTAAGTTTGACAGAGTTAATATTTTTTAAATGTTTACTAATACACTCTTTTGCAGCAGTCGTAATTTAGGAATGGATTATAATATGACTGTGGCAAAAATAGCAAACGAAAGAGCGAGAAATGCTGAGCCAGAAACATGTATTATCAAAAAATGTCATTTTTTGGGAATACATATGGTTCTGCCTTTGTAGGGTACGATTGCCCATTGTAGCTTCCTGCTCTCCGCCCATGACGACCATAATATTGTTGTAGCTACAATTAACTTACTATTTGATTTCTGGGCGCGTACGATTATAATTTCGAGCGCAAACGCATCTGGAATGGAGACAGTCTGAGGCGGTACAAACCTAATTTCCCCAACATCTCGCACACCCACTTCTACCTACCTACACGCGCTGTCGCGTGCCCTACGCTTTATCAAGACATTCGAAGGTGCGGATAGCGGATTTGTAGATGGACTGTTGGACTTTATTGGGTATGACAGTGACTGGGGGTTACGCTATGACCGATGCGCATTCACTCTGATAAAAGCTCTGATCAAGTCTGGTGTAGGTTGTTGTTGCTTGAGTATTCATTACTTCCATGAACTGGAGATATAAGAAGCTCATCCAGGCATTTCTGACGACTAGCCCTGAGGCGTTACAACCTAAAAACCTCTCGCGAATGATCTTTCAACGTAATGCGTTCGATTCGCCAAAGCGTACCACCACTAACGGTACCAGAACATCTGTTAGTCTGTCTGTCGCTAGCGGGCCCATCCGGAACTGGTGCAACGCATTATATCAGAATGCGACACATGCCAACAGGGGCATTGGCAGCCTTACGGTCGGTTTTTTCAGGGAGTTTTCTGTTTAACTTCAAACGGTCCTTTGGAACGGTTCATGCTGGCTGAGAAAAACTACATTGCTTCGCGGAATACTTTTATACATTCGAACGGTATTACACGATATATTGGAAATCAATAGCTGAAAAGGATTTTTTTATTTAGCGTTGTTTTGTATCAGAAATAAGAAAGGATTGTATCAGAAATAAGAAAGAATTAATAAATAATAATTAATTAGGTACCGTAAAACTTTGCACCACTTTTTTTCCCTAATTTTTGAAATGCAAAAGTTAAAATATTTTAAATCCAGTATCGGTATTTTTTTGTGGAAGACAATTGTATAGGTTATAAAACAAGTGTACCTACGTTTAGAACTATATAGGTTTAACGCGTCACTAAAAGGTGGCACTCGTGTTAATTATGGTGCAAAGTATACCCTACAAGAGGGATACTTTGCACCATTTGGAATTTGAATTGTTTTTAGCCTGTAAACTGACACTAATGCAAAGAAACTCGACGTAAATATTTACTTTGCACAATAATAGATACGTAGGATTTTTTCCGCATATTTAATTACTTCATTTGGCCAGTAATAGGCATTTAAAGCTGCTATTTTTTATTATTGTAACAACCCCCTTAATATGGGTATCAAATGAGAGGGCTTGAAGAGTAGAAAACTATGAAGTTAGTGTCATCACACTAAATTCAATATGGCCGCCGCTCCAAGATGGCGGATTACATTTTCTTTTTAATCCCCTTAATATGGGTATCAAATGAATGGGCTTGAAGAGAAGAAAAGGATAAAGGTAGTGACATCACACTAAATTCAATATGACCGCCGCTCCAAGTTGGCGGGTTACATTTTCTTTTCAACCTCCTTAAATTAAATGAAAGGGCTTGAAGAGTAGACACCACTGAAAGGGGTGGGTAGACACCACTGAAGGTGGTGCAAAGTATCCCCAATTTTCTAGAAAACCGTTAATTATTTTTTCTTCGATTCCAAATTATAATAACTTTGTTTTTTTTTATTATACGTATAAACAATAGTGGGTATATGCAATTAAATGTATTCTTACCGCTTCTTATCAGCTAGAAATTCCTTGGCAATACAATTTTGGGGAACTATAAAACAACGAAATTTTGATGTTAAGATAGCGGTAACAGCTGATCAACAACTAATGGCGGGAAGCGGAGTCTAACCTGTTGCTATTACTTATTGCGGCTCCATCTATTAGTAGAAATTGTTATAAAGTGAAAAAATCCACATTAGAGGAAATAAGTGTCTATAAATAACATTTACAACATTGGTGCAAAGTTACCCTGACAGGTGCAAAGTAACCCCGTTTCACGGCAAGTTAATTTTTGTTGTAGGGGTTATAATAATATTTGACATTTTAATTTTTATTTCGATCTCGCCTTGACTCCTTATTTTCCATTGTAATCACAGCTAGAGTACCTACCCCATAGAAGGAAATATACGCTCTATTGTAGTAGGAAAGCGCTTATTGCATCCGGTGAAGCCAAATAAAATGAAAACGAAGGAAAAATAGTCGCATAAAACACTTCTGTTCCGTTTACGTAGTTCACTATTGTCTTTTTCTTGTGTGTGTATGAATTCGTTCGGCTCAATGTCCTGTGTGTTCTTATATGATATGTGTTTGTGGTTGCACATTTTTGCAACGTGCGCCTGAGGCCCCATATTTAAACGGTATTGGTTTCAATATCGCTATTCTGTGTGCGGCACAGCGTAAGTTACCTGGCGACGGAATTGAAAAGAAAATTAGTGTTTTTCTTTGGGCACAAAAATATTTCTAGACAAATTCTGAAAAAGGAATTATTGGTTTGTGAGACCTTCCAATAAAGCATCGCCTGCATCCATGAATAATGTCTTGTCTTCTTCTCCCAATATTCATACTCATGCTTGGCTTTTGCGAAAAGAAACAGTCGATATTTTTATGCAATTGCGCAATAGTGGCAGCTATGATTTCCGCCTATGTTGCACCGATTTATTTACATTTGCCTTGTATTAAAATTGCGCGCATCCGGCGTTTTTACATGTTTTTATACATGCTCAAGCGAGCGGTACAGTATATTTATCTATGTTACCTAACTGGGATGAACGAATCGGTCGGATTCCACGAGGCAACTGTACGCTACATGGCTGGTAGCGGTCCAGAGTGCAAATAATTTTGTAGAAGCAACGGAACAACCCATTTGGGTAACCAGGAGAAGTGTCATTAAGATTCCTCCATCTCTAGCGTGTCACACGCTCCCAGCTCGAACCTTCTAATTGACTTGGCTTTGCCTAGTTTATTCGTGGGAGATTATACAGGATGGGCCAGTTATTTATTTATATATTTTTTATTTTAAAACTAATTTATATCAACAAAATTTTGTTTTAAAAATTTGATCTCACTGACTGTTATTCGAGTACTAACTCATGAAGCCCAAATTTAAAGGCAGAAAAAATGTGAAAAAAGTCCTTCGGGTAAAAAAGGCAGTTAAAATCTGAAAATCATATTTTTATACAATTAACAATTACAAGCCAATTATTAAGCTATCGCTAAATGTTTTTCTTTATTACAAATTTTCAAAGTTGTCATGGCTGTTCCAAAGCACTTTTCGTCAGGAGATTGTTTTTTACAACATTTTTCGATGAAGATTTTAAAACTAGTATTACTTAATTTATAGATAAGAATATTCGATTCAACCACAAACATACACAAGTCTGGTTTAAATTCTTCGTCTTCGCTTTTTTCGAATTGACTGAAGGTGACTGCGTTTGGTTAACTGGTTCTTCTTGTACAATTTTTTTTGTGAAGTGCAGTTTTACAGTGTTTATCTACAAAATACTTTTTGTTGCCAAAAATCTAAGAAAGGAAATGAAATTATATGTTGATAAAGTCCCATCACCATCGAGGGAAAGCTCAGGGTACAAATACACAAGTTTTACAAGATATTTCAAACTAACATCGATATCTAACACTTTTATCTAACATCCTAAAATGATTAAAACTGCATGGGTTCCAAAGTGGAATCAAATGAAACAAATATAAATTATTTTAGACCCTTTGTCCTTTTGCCACACTTGAAATAATATATCTACCTACCTACCTGCCCTCAATTTTATTTCCCTTACCAAGGATTGTAAATGAAGTTTAAGTAGAAAAATTAAAATTTTAGGACATTCGAATTTACATACCTATCACAATTTAAAAATAGGGAATCTACCTACCTGTCCCTAATTTTCCTTTCCTTACCAAGAATTGTAAATGAAGTTTAAGTAGAAGAATTACAATTTTATGATATACAAATTTATCTACTTACCTACCTACCGTTATAATTTTTTATTCCATAAAGGCAGAAAATTGATTTAGTAGGCAAAATGGCAGAAAATGGGCGAAAAAGACAAAAATGAAAAAAAAGGCAAACTGCCTCAAATCCTGCCTTTAATAATGCTCATCTTGAGGAGGAATAGAAATACTACACTTGCAGAGAAAACCTTTTGGGAATAAAATGTATTGCAATAGTTTTGAAATGACATGACAAACATGACCAATATAGTGTCTTTAAATTACCAATATAGGGCACAACCTTAAAACAGCTTTAGCACTTTCTGCATTGACACGTTATATAGCGAAATCCGAGGCGGATGGGAAAGGGCCTTACATAAACATCTCCAAAGCTGCCGATAAAATGAGACATTATGGGAATACAATATTTATTCTTCTCGAAGCCGGTCCTCCGGCAAATCGAGCATGCATATGGAACTCGAGACGGTTTTTCTTTCCTTCGATATGTGGCGAAGATATAAAGCTAAAGGCGAATTTTTTGGACGAATGCACAGGCAAACCAGGATGACAAAAGGTTCAGATATATAGGACATAGCAATATATGCTTCAATTTGATTTTTGCGATTTTGTAAGCCGTCCTTTGCAAAATCATATTTTTGAAAATTGGCGAATAATCGACTGTTCGACAATTCAACTTCAACCTGTATATTACGAAGAAGCAATTCTGAAAAAGTAGCAAAGATCCGACAATTCACTTTATTAATCGTAAGTAATTAACATGTACGTAAATGCCAAACTTTCATTTCGATGAGAACATAACAACTTTTTTGTTGTTGTTGCGGGGAATTTAATTAATGCCATTATTTCTATTTCTTAAGGCATTAAGTATCCGCTTTAATTACCTATCGTACGCAATGCAAAATCTTTAGTTAAATCGGAATGTGGGTCATGTGTGTTTCATTCATGAATTAAACATTTTTTAACTTGGAAAAATTATGTGGGTATATAACAATCCTTCGCTGGCCCACTAACAATCGTTTGTTTTAAAGAACTTATTACGGTGCAACGAATTAAATAACGGTGGCGTAATACTGCCGGCAATTTGATAACGAATTTTATTGTGGAACCCGTAATAATACGTCTTGCCTTGGTTTTCCTGCAGTTAACCGAGATAAATAATCGCAGTTGAAAGAATTCGGAATGGTTAGATAGCGAGGGAACTTTCTAATCTGTACGTAACACCTACAAATCCACAGAGTGAAAACATAAATAAGGATCGTCGCAAAGTTTAAAGTCTCTAAAGCCCGACCCACACCAAAGCTGACAAAACAGAAATAAATCCTAGAGTCCCTGTTCTAAGGACAAACTTGAGATGGAAGTAGAAAACGTTTGTGACTTTTATGTTTTGTTGCACCAACTTTTGTGTGCATATTTTGTTTTGGTTTGTGATAACAGTCTCAGCTTTATTTCTATCTCACAGTTGGTTTCATAATATACAAACTGCTGATCTTTTTATTTAATGCCAAACCCTTCTTGACGGTCATACTTATAGTTTTTTTTTTCAAATATCGAGTATAGTTCAGTTTTTATTAATAGTGACATTAGATATTAGATATCTGAAAAACTTAATAGCTTTTTTGATATACCTACCTAACCGAGAAACCTGTTGGGTTAGTATCGTTGTATGTGCCTCTCGTGACAATGCTACCTTAATGCCGTGACGTCGAGGAATGAATGAAATTTACATGGAAATGTTTCACGATGGCGGACTAAACAATGTTTGGCCGCAGGCGCAAAACAGAATAATAACACTTGTGTTTACGGCCAACACGAAATCTCTAAACGGATCTCAATCCGACGCAAGCACCCACCTTTCCTGTTCGTACTTCTATTCATCTGTATTAACAAGCGAATCGTTGCTATTTTTTTACGATATTAGGATCTGTTTCTATTTTTTTTTAGGGCCAATTCATTGCCGATTAAACTATGATAGCATTTACTCAAGTATTGCCGAAAACCCTGTAGAAACTGAGGAGTGTAGAGAAAATCATGAAAACAATAATTTGTATAACGGTGATTCAGTTTTAAATGCGTGAACTCTTAGGATCAGTAGAATACCGAAAAACATTGATAGGTCGATCGAAGGCATAGAAAACCATCGGTTCAAATAGTTTGCGACGCGCAAAGCTTCGAATCTTCTCTATCCCATATCACATGAATGTTTTTCTTGAATTCAAGGGATCCGTGTTTAAACTCACAAACATTTTTAACTGTAACCAAACTCTATCAGCTTTTCAACGAAGTTTGTTATCCTAAGTTTCAGATATGCCATTGCTCGTAGAAACTTCGATGGTCCCTTGATTCTTGTTTCCTTTAATTTCAAATTCTAAGCAGTAACTACTAAAACTTCTGGATTCAGTTTAACGATAGGAATTCCAGTGGAAAGAAAGGGGCCTTTGCTTGACTAATTTTTAAGTTACAGTTTTTTTCCAGATTAAGAGACAAATTGAAAAATACAGTAAGTATACTTTGCGTATATTAAGTACTTGCTTCCTTGTGATTCTCATGTTACGCCGAGGAACAAAAGGAAAATATCAGTAAGCAGTACCTACCTAAGTGGTGATTTTTGCTCTGCGTCCACACAAGAAGGCGAAATTGATTTGTGTGATGAGGTGGCTCTAACAAGACCAACCAGGTAATTGAACACGCACGTTTCATTCATAAAAATCGTATATCAAAAGCCTCTCACTGACGCTGGCGCAACGTCGGCCGGATTTCCTGATGTTTAGCATTTACAGACAATAGATTTCCTGCCGCGCATATTCGTTTATTTCCGTAAAATATTGGCGAATGTGGCGTTAGCGCTGAATGCGACCATTGTTGTCTCCAGTGCTCTACTCGCGTGTAACTGCCGCACTGAAAGAACGGATTAATGGAGGATTTTTTTCAAAAAGCGGCGCCGGCTATGGGATTTTCAATTTGTCGGGCCATTCTTGTCAAATTGCGACCATTTTTGCGACGGAATTGACCGAAACGTTCCGTGCGTATCGCTATTTACATATTTAATGGAACATTAAGGCCGTATTCGCAGTTAATTGTGCTGAACACTGAAAAGTTCGAAATGTCGCCATCATGCACCATTTACCAGGAAAAAACTGGCGGATATACGAGGGGTTTCGTACTCAGCCAGTGGCGTATGTTGACTTTATAAAGTGCCCTTCTCGGGAATCAAAAAATTAAAAGTTGAAAAATTTAACAGCTACAGATTTTTTCTCTTACTTTCGTCTCTTGTTCTGCGTAAAATGATCACATAAAAATTTACAGTTTTTCGTAACAGTACACTTAGTACAAGAGCCGGCTGCATGATTTCAACTCTCATATAAGCTTATAGAATAAGATGTTATGTAAAATGTAGAGAGTCGCGGTCAATTTTTAGGAAAATCTGCTCTCATTTGATTATAGAACAAAATAGGAAAGAAGACCCATGGAGCAACAATAAAAAAGGGTCCCTTGGTCCTTTAGAAAACCGATAGGCGTATTTTCGAGGCCCCGAAAATCCTCCGCTGTTAAATACGGCGCGAAAGACGGGGGCAAGTCTGGACCTCGGGGATGCGAGTTGTGTGCGAAGTCCCGCTATACAGCCAGTGCCATATAGCGCTTGATGCACAGGAATTTTTTTTTTTCGATTTTCGGGCGATCTGACTGTTCGTGGGACGGGTTGTACCTATTAAAAAATTAAAAATTATTCACAACTTCTTTAAATAACAATGATCGGGCCCATATTATCTGAGGCAACCTACTCGCTTCAAGTAAAGAAATATACTCTCTACATTTTACATAACATCTTATTCTATAAGCTTATGAGAGTAGAAATCATGGCGGCCGGCTCTTGGACTAACTGTTGCCACCTGACATTTTAGTCTTTATTGACAGTATTGGTTAGCTCAGTTATGCCCGTTTTACATTGACAATTTCTTCATGAGTTAATTCATGAAGTCACTTCAAGGACAAATTATTATAAAAAGTCGTGTATTACACTGGCAATTTCTTCATGAATTAATTCATGAATTTCTTCATGAAGTTACTTCACGAATTAGAGCATGTTCTATTTTCCGTCAAGTTTTGCGTGAACTTCAGGAGTACTAATAACATTGAAAATTTGAACATAAGAAAGGTTATATTTTGATACTGGTTTTGTTTGAGGCATTAGACGAGGAAGAGGAGAGTACATAGTTTTAAAGATAATATACTTAGATAAATGTTACAATATGTTTTATTTATGTAATCCGCTGCCAAGGCACAGCTCCCTTATTCACGAAATAATCACAAAACTCCTCTTGGGCAGCAACGCAAGCATGTCTTGGTGAGCATGTTTGGTAAGAAAGTCCAAATTGGAATATATAGTCTTTATCAAGTTCTTCTAGGATGGAAGTAGGACATTCGGCTCTCAAAAATTATGTAATGTGCAACATGCCAATGTTATGGTTTGCACTTTTTCCACATTCAAATTAATTGTAGTCAAAAAACTCTAAATCGTTTGGCTAAAATGACAAATGCATTTTCAACTACTCTTCTATAGCCAGACTTAATCTGTAGTTAAAGATGCTTTAGATGAAGATGGATATGGTTAGAAAATATGTTCTGATAGGGGAAATGCAGCACAAAAAAATATTTTGTTATTTATTCTCTTGTGTTGGTATTCGCTAGAATCTGACATAAGGTGAAAATTCATCAATTTCTTCATCAGTGTAAAATAGAACTTGTCGTGAATTAATTCATGAATTTATTCATAAAATTATTCATGAATTAATTCATGAAGAAATTGTCAATGTAAAACAGGCTTATTACATGCAGAAATGGCGCAGTATATACGCTTTGAGAGCGCTACCTGTTGAAAAACTATACGTCTGTCGCGTAGAAGTTATAAATGACTCTGTACCTATAAGATTTCGCCTCCCAGTCCCTTCTACGCCAATGCGCGATCGCCGAGTTTTGCTCGAAATAAGAGAGACGTAATCTGTGGCACCCTTCACTTTTCGCTCGGGTTCTTTGAACTTTTGATTGACAGATAAGTAGGCGACTTTAAAGAGCAAGCCACGGATTTTTAGCGGGCAATCCTGCGCCAATAATAAACGCGGCGAGGAAAATGGTCCAGTTATTATGGTAGTGAAAGTTCCTAACGGAGGTTGGTAAATATACGGCCGTTGTGGACCCTCGTTAATGTGAAAATTATACAAACTTAGACAGGAAACGTGTTTATTTCTATCATATTCCAGTTTTTTTGCCTTTAGGTGGTTTCCACAACGCCCTCATTGTTGCCGTGACCAATCTGTAAATATTTGTTTCGATTTTAGAGCGCACAAAGAAGGAATAGAAAATAGATTTTGTCTCGATCGTGGGCAAACCACCGTTTCTTCCTATATGCCCAGGGACGGACTTGGTCTGAACTTATCGATAGGACTAAATTTAAATGTTACGTGTTGGCCGCGCCTATAAAATAGCTAGGGCGAGCGACACGTCTCTGCCGGTCCAAACACGCTGTATACAGCCGCCATCATCCGTATAGTTTTAAGGCGCCTTTTATGAGATCACAAGTAATATAGCCTACCTATTTTTATTCTCCAATAGTTAAGTTTCTACTGTGGTAATATGCACAAAGGACGGCAGCTCGAGTGACGCACGCTTTTTCTATTTGAGACACTGACGTCGTGCTGATGAGACAGCTATCCGCGAATTGAAACGAATGCATTACTGAATATTTTGATTTTTTTTCTATTTCACATTTATTTATTTTTAATTTCTTTATTATTTTTATTATTTTTATTTATTTTATTGTCAAGGTAGATAAATATAAAAATTTACCAACTTATTTTAGGTTTAGGTGCTAAAAACTTTCTGGTCCATTCCTGCTCGCGCCTATAACCAAATGTTATTTAGCACCTCAAAACTATTTTTTGTTAAACAGCATTATGAAGAGGGCCCACGTGAAATTCAAGAATCGTAAACTTTTCACTATTTTTACGACGTGGTTAGGTAGAAAAATTCCATTCAATTTTTTAGCGGTTACAGCCATAAAAATAATAACTCCAATGAAAAAATCCAGTTCTCACGGTAAGTTCTTTCCGATACACCTTGCAGTTTGGTATTTTACGCCACGGTCAGCTAGGCAATAACATCTCTGTTTATTATGTAGTCTGGTTATGAATTTCTCTTTTTTGTGTTTAATAACGCATAAAATTAAAATAAATATTATTTTTTGAGATGCCAATAAAAATTTTACGATCACCGTGGTTTCGTGAGGGGATTACACGGATTAAACTTGCAGAATACTTTTTCTTTCATTCTTGATTTAGGTATAACGGAAAGAAATAATAAAAGAAATACATTTATTTAAGAACAGCAACACCTATGTATGCATGCAAGTCGTTCTTTCTATACATTTGGTAATGGTGGCAGCCTATTAAAAATAATTGGCTAATATTTTAGGAGCCTATCTATCCCAAAGGAGTACCTATACCTACAACGAAATTCAGAAGGACCAGCGATGATGATATAGCAAGAATTTTTTTACAACAAAACGAATTTATGACTTCCTCTCGAACCTTTTTGGCTGGAATTCACAATACATCATCAGGTGATGAATTGAAGAGACCTCCGGAGGAAGCAACTAACTGTATCGTTTCTGTTCCCACACACCCGGCCAAGAATAAACATCTTCTTTTTGCCAAATTTGCATTTTTCTGCTGAGATACTTCATTTGCATAAGCTTGTGTTTGCCTACAGTCTGTGACATTTAAACGTATAGCTTGTGGCTACTGTTTGTGTTACAGGCTCGTAAAAATGTAGGAAATAATTACAGGCTTTTGTGTGGCGAATATTTCAAGAGAGGTTTGTCCTTGGTTGATCGTAATCCAGGCATGAGAATGAGAAAAAAATCGGGTGGTTTAATGTCTATAATCAAGACTTAATTATTGCGGCAAAAAGCGACATTCCTGATGACGGAAAAATCTAAACTACTGAAAATAATAATTACGCGCCCAAGCAGAATAACATTTAACATACATTATTATTTTTATATTATTTTTCAATCCTTTCCTCCAAATTGATGATAATGAAGCTTCATAGATGATTTTTAAGTGAACACATAATATGTTACATTATAGGAGCAACAGGTTTTTGCCAATTGTCTTTGCACGTAATCAAAATAAGATTTTTTTAGAATAATAAAAAAGAAATACACATCCATTAATTTAAGAAAGTACTATTGTTTTTTTAAAAATAAACAACTTAAATTTTTTATTCAGTAAACTTTTTGCGAAATAGTACATTAAATAAAGGGTATTTAAGTTTTAAATTAATAAATTTCGAGAAACAATAAAACTTTGAAAAATTATAACTTTGGAGCTTCCTAAGAAAGTAACAGTGTGTTAAGTTCACAAAAAAGGAAGATATTATTTTAATATCTCTGAAAGTAACCAAATATGATACGATTATTACTGGTATAGGTTGACATAAAATGGTGAAATATATCTACCTGAAATTACCGGAAATTAATTTCGGATGTTCTTTTTTATTCCATACACAAAAGTAGGTATTCTTTCATTTGATACCCATATTAAGGGGGTTAAAAAGAAAGTATAATCCGCCATCTTGGAGCCATATTGAATTTAGTGTTATGTCACTACTTGTTAGTTAGTCACTGTTATGTCACTACACACATTTTATATCCATATTAAGGGGGTTGACAAAAAATGCACCAGCCTCCATTTTCGAGCCATTTTGAAAGTATTAGAGTGTTGAGTATTGCATACTGCGTATTGTCACCAGAACTAAAGGTGTATGCAAAATTTCAGCTCAATGGTATGTCAAGAAGTGGTTCTAATTCAACGTGCAAGATTTGACATAAACAAACTAACATACATGCATTGCAAGTTAAATAAAATCTTGTAAAAATGTGAATATTTCATAAACCAGAACAGGTGGCAACGCTGGTATAGTTATTGTATAATTCGCTACATTTGCGAATCTTCGTAAAAATCAAGGCCGCCACCGATGACCTGGGAAAGCGTTTTTATTAGAAATAATTACACCTCCGAGATTGCCGGGCGCGAGGAGGAGATACTGCGATAACGAACTCGCCGTCTCTCCTCCCAAATTAATTTGCAAGTTTGAATTTGATTCCGCCAGGAGTAAACAACACTTGTTTGCCTTTGTTGGGCGCGCCGGGCCGCCGAAGTCGTTTATTCAGGTATTCCGTGGAGTTTTGCAACTCCCGAAAGAACTCGGGGGAAGGTATACGCCTGAAATACATTCCGGCTAATGCCTCCATTACTTAAAGTACGTTGGAATATTTGTGTTCTAGAATATAATATGAGAAAATACGTCGGAAATATTCGGTTTCAGAAAATGTTTACTACTGCAGTGCGATGCGACAAGTTTTATTGGCCGATTTTCTAATGGTGCAATATTTTGTTCACATTTAATTCATCAAAACCTTCCTGTCTATACAAGGTGTCCCGTTAATAATGGTCCATAGAGCAACTGGTCATATTTGGGGCCAAAATATGACGATTGAGGCTAATATGCCTTATAGAAAGAAGTGTTGTTTATTTTTTGAAATTGAATTATGGCTACATCTCCCAAAATAATGAAGCTGCTGAACTGAAATTTGGCACTGGTATGTTTTTGAGGATGGAGAATAAGCTAAAAATATCAATTTTGCTGTATCTCACAGAGGGCGCCACTTGCGCTGTTTTTGGATCGTGTTTTACTCCTAACTTTTTTGAGGTTATCTTTTTGATCTTGCAGGTCCATCATTTTTTTTGCAACAAAAAGGTACTCTTGTTTCATAACGATAAAATCAACCGTTTGCGTTGAAATTGGCAAAATGTGCCCCGAAACACCTGTAGACTCCAACATTCGAAAAATAAAATTTTTACCTGCTACTTTCAAATGTTACAGATTCATTGTACCATTTAAAGTGAGAAAAAAATTGCTATGAACAATGTACCAAAAATGTTTTGTTTTCAAAATAGAACGGATTGAAACTTGGCAAAATTTGGACACTCTATTTCAAGAAAACGAATGGTGTTTTGACCAATGCCCGTCTGGCATTTTTTCTTCATTTTGAATGTACAGTCGATTTGTAACATTTGAAAGCGGTAGGTGAAAATTTTATGTTTCGAATATTGAAGTCAACAGGTGTTTTGGGGCACGTTTTGGAAATTTCAAGGCAAACGGTTGATTTGATCGTTACGAAACAAGGGTACCTTTTTGTTGCAGAATGAAAAGATGCCTTAAAATGATGGATCTGCAACATCAAAAAGATAACCTCTAAAAAGTTAGGATCCAAAAACAGCGCAAGTGGCGCCCTCTGTGAGATACAGCAAAATTGATATTTTTAGCTTGTTCTCCATCCTCAAAAACATAGCAGTGCCAAATTTCAGTTCCAGCAGCTTCATTATTTTGGGAGATGTAGCCATAATTCAATTTCAAAAAATGAACTCCAACGCCCTGTATCTCTTAAACAAACAACATTTCTATAAGGCATATTAGCCTCCATCGTCATATTTTGGCCCCAAATATGTGCAGTTGCTCTATGGACCATTATTAACGGGACACCCTGTATATTCTTCTGTAAAAGTTATTCTAAATAAAACAGAAATGAACCATTTCAAAGTTTGGTGTTTACTCACAGTTCCTAACAAGGTTGCTATTATTGTTTGCTTAATGCTTCAGAATAAATATCACCTGAGAAAGTACACAAACTCTAGATATACCTGATAGAATAACCATGTTTATTGTTGCACGCTTTTTTTCGTGCTGTGAAATTATGGTAAAAGAGGCCACCTCTCGACCATCAGTTTCTGGGAAACATTTATAGGAATGTGCACGTCAACTAAATACCTAACAACTTTTCAATTACCGCGTAGATCACAAAAATTTCATCTCCGAAGATGGAATACCGGAAGAGGCATAGGGAAATTCAAAAACAAATTTAGCATATTGCGCACGGGTAAGATACAAATGTGTGTTTAATGCGTCCGTTGATGCCTCCACACGTTTACACCCCCCCATATTTCTGAATCCGACCTCCAGGGAGAATCAGTTTTATGTTTGGGGGAGAAAACGAGGAATACGAGACCCGTTTGACCTACTTCATTTGAGGCTCGTCAGGTTAACGACGAGCGACGGGAGTTTTTATAACTGATGAAGAAAGAAACGTGTGTCAACACGATGGTGTTACAAAAAAGTAGGTAAATCCATTGACCATAGAATCTTTGGGCTAAAATAATGTGACTGCTCTCATTTCTCTCAATGTGAAATGCTGAAAATTTATTTAATTTCGGTTTAAAGTTGGGCTCTATTTGGCATATTTGACAAGATGCGAGCTCTCTGGTGTATTCTGTCTTCTCTGTGTTATTACAAACAAATGTAAACATTTTAAAAGAAATGGCTAGTAGCATATGGGACAAAATGCTTTGGTAATTGGCAACACCAAACTAGTTTCCAATATCTAATGGAAATTATGTATGGGTCCTTCGGAAGTGTGCAGAACACGACAGATACCTGTTTTGGGCTTGTTGGCCCTCATCAGGCAGACGTAGCGCACCTCACCGAAAAACCCAGATTACGTTGGCTAAGTGGAATAGAAAATAGTATAATGCGGTGAGCATTTACCATCCAACGTAAACATATGTCCTGTGGCGGCCAGTATCAGCTAATCGTGTCAGTTCGTAGAGAGCATCAAAAATGATAACCCTACATGGTGTTTTGAATTTTGCTTAGGCTGAAAGTTACAACAGCACAAAAGATCAGATGCAGTAATAATGCTTGGGTATTTCTCTCGTCGTGTGAACGTTAAATTATCTCTTAATATTTATATGCACCTGATGTATGTATTTTTCTAAAATCAGAATCGCGTAAATTTAAACTCCCATAAATACACGGTAAGCGCTGGAAACATCACAGAAGGTATAATAACTGACTTAAATCTGTTTCGGTAGATTTGCTACCATGGAAATTGCAATTTACAAAGGGAAATTCGCGCCTGCTGTCTACATTCTATGTAATCTCGATTGTGGAATTTGGTCGATGGATCGGAAACGCCAGTAGGGGACGTCAGGGAATGGCTTACGCGCCGAAAAGCGCTTTAAAATACGGTTGCGACCGCTCGATTTGCCATAACAATAACCGTCAGATTGGTAGTTTCGTTTCAATTGTGCAACTGGGCTTATACCGCATCAGAAATTGTGACGTTTCAATTGAAAACAACAATAAATTTTCTGAACATCCTGACTGACTAGAAGATAGAATCTTTAGGTATGACATACATACATACATTCATACATACATACATACATACATACATACATACATAATACCAAACATATCAACGTTATCATTATTCAAATATCGACTGTTGTAGTTTCCGCAACAGCCCAGCTGCAAAAACTTTTTATAGATAGTGTTGCAAAGTCATAGTCTACTTTATAGAAATGCTTGTGTGTGCTTATTTAATGTGAGAAGTCCTGAAGACAGTGAATTTGTTGATAAAAGCCGATATTGTTCCAAAATGTTTCCGAACCCGCACCTCACTCCGAACGCTTGCTAGTACAACTATTTATTATTTATAAATAACACGTGCCTAAAATATGAAGAGAGTGAATCATCGGATCCCGTGAGTTACTTCGATGTTTTTTATCGATAAGCAACCATAAGGGTTCTTGTAATGGGAAAAATACCGGACAAATAGTTGAGTTCCCGAAAAAATATTTGAAAAAGTTAACTGTCCTTAAAGGGTCGAAAATATGACAAAAACGAGACTCGGGGTATAGTAAACGTCAAGCGTGGAGGTGGAGGTGTGTCGCGTGGCACTGAAGGGTGCCCCCTGCTCCAGATAGAATGAAAATTTTAATTAAGGGGGCCTGTGGAGGGGCCCCACTAAAAATGTGTTTTTCGGCAGTGTAATTACGGATCTGTCACCGGCAGGGCTACAACTATTTTAGGAACCCGACCTTAATCACTGGAAATCTCATTCGGAAGTTATTTCAGATATTTTCGGCAAATAACGGGCCAGCGGATATTTAGTTCGGGGGAGATGTTACTACGAAGTTGGGAAATTCTTTCTATAGCGGAATTTCCTGCCTTCTCCACCGATAACAGACACTTTTGGATTTTGTACCGGAATTAACCATTTATTTCTACAGAAGCAATTTTATCGATTGATCAGGGGACTTTTAAAATTATATACAGTGTCCTTCAAAAAGCTCGCATCATGGAGGGGCATTTTCTTTATTATTAGTTTTGAAGTTATCGTTGTTGGATCTTACTAGCTTTGAAAGCTAGCTTAAAGAAGGTAAAAAAATAACCGACTCAAACGAGGCTAATAATTACATTAAAAAATCGCATAAAATATGGGCATACACATTTTTACTTGAAATTATTGCATCTTTTCATTTTTTCTTTTCTTATCAATTTTTGACATTTTTTGAATCTTTATGAAATTTGAAAAGAATAATGAAAATCTTGTAACTTCATAGAAACTATATTTGGTATCACAACCTTTAACATTGTAATAACTTTTTAATACTAAATATGAATAAAAATATACAGTGTGTCCACGGATTGAGTTCACGTAAAGTGTAAATAACAAAAAAATGTCGAGTTGAAATTTGAGCTTCTGAGGATCAGCCCTGCTTGGTTTGAAACTAATTTATGACTTAATTTTACTTTCAAAAAATAACGTAGGTATGCCTTGGAAATTATGAAGAAACTAATTTCCACATCGATAAAGTGCATTTTTTTTATAAGTTTTACGACAAAATGTTATTTAGGAAACTTGTCTAGAATGAAAAAGTATGTTTTCGAAATTTCATTTTTTTTGCATTTTTACCACTTTTTTAAAGAAAAGTGCACTTTGTGTAGCTTTCACCACAAAACGTTATTAAGAGAACTTGTTCACAATGAAAAACTGTATAGGTGTGAACATTTTCAAAAGCCTAGATCGACTATGATTTTTTTTGCTAAAAATTAAAACGCACAAATCTCAAAGTAGACCTAATCTTTAGAATTTTTGCACACCTATCCAGTTTTTCATTGTGAACAAGGCTTCTTAATAACATTTTGATATGAAAACTACACAAAATGCACTTTTCTAAAAAAAATGAGGAAAATGCCAAAAAATCAAACTAGGCCTAGAATTTCGAAATTTCGCAAACCTAATAAGGTACTCAGTTTTTTCTGAACAAGTTTGCTTAATAACATTTTCTCGTAAAACTTACAAAAAAGGCACTTTACTGATGAGGAAAATTAGTTTCTTAAAATAATGTAACAAATTAGTTTCAAACCATAACCAGGGCTGATCTGCAGAAGCTCAAATTTCAACTCTAAAATTTTTTGCTATTTACACCTTATGTGAACTCAGTCCGTGGACACTATGTATTTTCTCAAAAGTAAATTATATGTAGGTAACGCTTTAAAATTCTGTTATGGTATGTTTTATGCAATGTTACATTAAATTGTCCGCAGTATGATTAGTGCCAAAATAATAAAAATTAAAATATCATCAAACTATTTCACGTTATAACCAAAATTCAGGACTTTTTATGCAACAAAAATAATCTTTCCTCTTAATTATTACATATTAGACGTAAAAAGTGGTGAATTTTATACATGAAAAGTTTGCCCATATTTTAATTTACTATATTACTTTGGAGTCAATTTGTAATACTAGAATATAATGCAAATTTTATATCCTAAATGCTTGACTTTATATAAACTTTGCTTCAAGAACTATTTTAAGGTAAAATAATTTCAAAGCGATATCATTTTATTATATATATATTTATATTAATATTCAGAAATAAACAGATAGTAGAATGCTAAATCTAGTGTGTAGTTATTATGACTACAATTTTTAAAATTTTTAAAAAATTGCAGAAATGTCAAAAAACCACATCTATTAAAAATATACTTTTCGAGCAACAAATAATAACAAGTGATTTTTTCTAATGTGATACAGTGAAATCTCTCATAACCGGACACTCACGGTTCTGTTGGATTTGTCCGCTTATTAAAGGTGTCCGCCTAATAGATTGCATAGAAAAACAACAAAATGAAATCAAATACAAAAAAACATGTCCGTTTAAAGGAGGTGTCCTCTTAGTAGAGGTGTCCGCAAGGAGAGGTTTCACTGTATACTGTAAAAATCATTTGAAATGTAGATTATTTACCTTGTCAGTGGCTCTCAATCAGGGGGTCTTCACAATGCAAATTCACTCGACGGCTAAATACTTTATATTGTTGTACAAACTCGGGCATATGAAAAAGACAAAAGCAACAGTTACTGACCTGCTACCTTGATAAAATTATGGTATACTCACCGGGGGTTGTTAGCCCCTTTACTCCCGGTTAACCTCCATGCGTCCGTCATATCGGATATCTTTCTTAGCATTTTACTATCATATAATATCTTCGACGACTAGCTAGTGTCACCTAAAATAAGTAAAGGCTTCCCCGGATACTCAACTGCCGCTAAACAGTAAAGCATCCCAACGAATTAGACAGGGGGTGTGGTACTGGCACCCCACATGTTTATTCGTGTCATCGAGCCCCAAGTGAGGCCTCTAATCTCACCAGTCAGCACTCGAGGAACAAGCTATCGTCCCCAAAATGGACAGAGGCTTTCGCACCCATTGTGCCGGCACCAAATGTGCGGTAACAGATCTGTACGGACTTACTCATAAAAGCCAGGTGTATCAAAAGCACCACTATCATTCATATCAACATCACCTCGAGAAACAGGACTTTTCCCGATCTCAAAATCACAGAAAACCACACTTCAATCAACAACAACTTGACGGCGGGTACCCAAAGTGTTAATGCATGCGACGGCCGATTACTACTGAGCAGGTCAATTTTAGGATTGCTCTCTCACAGTATGAATCCAGTAGCGCGCTTGTACTTTTGCGCACACTATTGTTTTGGAAGTATTTATTGTTTAGATGATATTTAATTGTTACTGATAATTGAAATAGTTTAGATTATGGGTGTTTACACGTAAAAAAATATATTACGAATAAGAATATAATATAGGTATTTAGAATACAAAATAAAAATAAAACCACGGTTTACAATACCTACAGTGTGATCCATTTCAAACGGGAACACCAACATAAAATTTGTATTTATCATCCGATTTTGATCGAGTTTTCTTTTAAGGACAGGTCATCAAAAACTGTACACGAATAGGTAAATGTACCTAAATACAAAACAACTGAAGTAAAAATTAAATTTCAATTTTGTTCTATTAATCCACTATTTATTTAAATAAAATTTTCATACCTCATAATTTTTACATTAGGGTTTTTGTATTCAGGTATACCTGTTCACTTTACTATTATTTGTAATAAAGTACCTAAGTTACGGTTTTAATTGTTTTTAAACCACTTGCAACTTGATTAAAACGAGTAGGCAGGTATAAAACATTTAGTTAATCCCGATTTTCATTAGCTTCTAGAATTTTTATAGTTCCATATTAAAAAAAAAATTGTTACAAACTCGTCATACAGTGTGATTTTTATAAAAATATGCCTAATATGTTTTTTCTAAATTTAACCCAAAAAATATGTCGTAGTAGGCATTGGTTTTTTAAAATAAAATATGTCGTTTTGCGCTAAAGTACAGCTTTCGATTATTATTATTTTGATTATTTTATTATATTCCCTGCGAAAAAACTAATCATAAAGTCTTTGTCGACATGCCTAAACCGGGAAATACGAAGACAACTAACTTTTAACATTTTTGTGTACAGTAAGGTTACTGGATGCCTTCGAACACTGATCTGATCGTATACCTTCGTTAACTTAGCACTCTCTTGAATGCTTCGGTTTTCCAAGAAAGGAACAAGACCTTCGGCTGCTGCAAATCACATTCTAAAGTCGTCCCCGCATGCCTACAATTACCCCGCTGACAAATGCTCGACAAAATGAATAATTCCCTGTCTCAAAGTAGAAAATCGATGCGCATAATCGCGATATCGGGGGCCCCCCACGCGGCCCCAGGAGTGTCGCCGATCATCCTTCATCCATCCTGACATAATGTGGTCGCAGATAAACAGTGTATCGCCAGATACCCATCGGCCGGAGCCGATGAATTTGCAGTGGCAATGACCTTGTGCGCAGGTTCACTTGCCTTCCTGGATATGCAAGACTGATTGGACTGGTCGCCGATTTCGAAATATTTTTACTGAAGGCCTGCACTCGTTTAATCGGGGGCAATTATTAAAAAGCGAGATTTTCCTCGCCAGGTCGCTCCGCTTCACGGTCGTTGAATCATTAGAGTGCGTGATTATTGCATATTTGCGTCTTCATATATTCTCCATCGGAGCAGACGGAGCGGCACATTATAGATTTGTTATCTATGAGTATGTATTTAAAACCCAGACGATCGTTTTTCATTATTATTAGATACTCAATACGCACAGTGTCCAGAGATTCTTCTTTAGTAATTAAATTTTTTTTACATATTTTCGGTGCCACGAACGACTTACATTTCAAGCCTTGAACAGACATGCGACAACACCGCAGGCTTAGTTTATTTTTTAACAAATATTCAACATTATTATGTGAATTATAATTAGATACATTCGGGAATTTCGTTTTAATAATTGGGTATGTCTGATCTCAATCCAGACAACAACAAAAGCGCGAACAAAATATACAAGTAAGTAATATTTCTGATGTGGGAACATTTTTCGACAAATAAAGTGATACCGAGGACATCATCAGGACATTTGTTTAAACAAATTATTTCCGCACATTGATTAGTCTTTTTATTTACATCTTCGGGCTTGAATATTATTGTGGCCTATTGAAGTGTCATTGCAGAGTTATAGTAGTAGATACGCCTTTATGTCTCACCTATTTCAAGAGGTGTGTATGAAATAAAAATTAAGAAATTAAACAAAATAATAGTCATTTATGTACCAAGGCACTGAAGTTCAACTTTTTATGACTCATGTGGAATTTAGTTGCCGACGCCTCTGGCTGAGGCAGATAAACCACATGAGTCATAAAAAGAACTTCAGTGCCGAGGTACATATTATATTTTTTTTGAAATCGGAAGAAAAATGTTTTATAAATAATAAATAAATAACAAAAAAAATAATAAGGGATCACCCGTCCATGAACCGACTACGCGCGGCGTTGCTTGACTTTGACGATCGCTCGACCTAGGTCAAGTAAGACAAGACACGGCACCTTCGTACAGAAAAACCAACCTGCTGCTTCTTGTGCAGCCTCTATAACAAATCTATTGATATTCAAACCTACTAAAATATGTATACTGAAGGATTGCGCTTCTATAGGAAACAATTTCGCAATGTGTACTAAAAGTTAAATGGGCTTTTATCGGCCGGGTTTTGAATATTTGGTCACTTTTGACGGGCGATTTCTCCGCGTCTGACGTTTGATGTTTACATCTCGCCAAGGCCTACTTATTGAAAAAATCGTACAATAATGTAGCCCATTATTGTACCTACGATTTCTGTGCTTTTAATGACGATTTTGGGACACTTCACTGCCGATTTCAAGAAAACACATTTAGTTGTCAGACTATTTTTTGTTCTTAAAAAAACATAAAATAATAATCTTATTGACAGATGGTGGTGGTGTTAGGTTTTGTATATACTTATAATGGCACAAGATGTGAAAACATTAAAAAACGAAGTTTGTATTGTAAAAACGGCTGGAACAAACATATGACATAATATTGCTAGAATCGTGATGAAGCGTAGATTCTGAAAATTCAATAATATACAAGATGTTCCACTAAAAAACATAAATTTTTTGTACGCCTTTATGTTTTGCCGCCAAAGTGTTAAATGGTGGATTCTATATACAATGTTTGTTATTACTAAGTGAAAAATACAGATCAACGCTTATCAATCTGTCATAAGATACGGTTTTACTTATATTATAAGTAGCACTAAAAAACTAATTTTCCACAAAAAATGTAGTCATTCCCTTCTGTTGCCTCACCCTCCATATAGGGAAAATTTGGGCAAATAGAAGTGACTACATTTTTTGTAGTAAGTAGAATTTTTGCCTGTTTTTTTACCCAGGTGACAGTAAGATACATTATTATTGTTTCCACTTTAAGGAAAACCATTTAAAATTGTCGTTGAATTAGTGCATTTATAAATAAACAAACAAAAAAACAGTTCACAATAACCAGTTAATGATTCAAATGTAATAGCGCCTGTTATCGTTCAATGCTATATACTTGCACAAATTGATTAATTAAGAGTTATAAAGGATGATCAATTCTAAATGTAGTCAGGAAACAATAACAGGAAAATATTGCCGGACTCTCATAATAACAGTTTATTTCGTTAAATAAGTGGCTCGGCCCCATTAAATTTATACCTTTAACGACACACGAATTAAGAAATTAGTCGCACCTGTTGTTGCTTCCAGGAAGAGCTGTATAAGTGCATGTGCAGAGTCCGTTAACATGCGGAAAGTAGGAAGAACGTTACCTTTGATGAATGAAAACTTATTCGTTTAATTTAAAAGTAAATTTTCTCTAGGATTTGGTAGAAATCCATGCAGTAGGTAATGAACAAAGTTTGTAAGTAGCGAGTTGTTGGGAGCTAAGATGGATGAAACTGTGTTCACGTGAAATTCGAATGTTAACTTTGATATGCAAGCAGGTTTAGTGAAGTTTCCTAATACAAGTACCTATGTGGTTAAATGAAAATGGTGCGGTTCCAGAAGTACCAACAAACTATTGTAAATAATAAAAAAATCTAAATGTTCCAGCGTTTTGCTCACGCACTTGTCACAGCAAAACCAGAAATTATTACACCCGAAACGTCGAAACATGCATTGCAAAATAATTTGCTACAAATTCAGCGTGCATATGGAAATGTTAATTCATAAGTAATTGGTTTCTGTCGGGATGCGTGAGCATATTTATATTTTACTGGTGCGTTTATTGGATTCGAATTCAAATATTATTCAGGGCTAGAGCGAAATTTCCTTCAGTAATTAATTCTGATTTTATGGATACCGTTGAGAGCGGAGTAATTATAACAGTTCTATTAAAAATTAATGAGCTAAGAAACTCACAGTCCGTATTAATAGTAACGTACGAAACATAAAATTAATAGGCTCGTGCGCGACGGCTAAACAATGGACGTTTTAATTTTGTGTTTTGATAAACAAATTATTTTTTATGGCCGAAACTAAAATGCTATCGGGAACACATAAAAATTATTGTCGTTATACGTAGCCATATTTCGATCAACCAAACCAATCAAGTAGTAAATGTTCGAGGCTTAATTTTTGAGTTAATTAACATATGGGTAATAAAAAATTTTGTTCCAGCTATGTAATTATAACATTTCTAACAAATAGGGCCCAGCCACAGCCGACTCTATATAGGAAAGCCCTGACGTTGAGAAAGCTGGCAACATGGCTTGCGGGTCTACGCGGCGTGGCCTGTCACTCCTTGTCAGTTGATTTTACAAGAAATTTACCAGAATTGATTTGTGTAGTGTGGGTAGTGCTATCGTTGCCAGATTGCTACGACGAGGCAGTGTGTCTCTGGGCGGAAACAGGCAGCCCGAAGTGCTGGCGACAGCTTTTTTTATAAATTTGTTTTGTATGTGAAAAAATGAAACATTTCTCTAAAAGTTCGAAGTGAAGAATCGTTCCTTTACAATTTAAAGTCTCAAGATGCCTAGAACCGTCGAAGGAAGCTAGAACTTAGTTATATACCAGGCTGTAAGTCAAATTGTAATAATAACTTGAAGTACCTAAGTTTTCTTTGCTTGACGGCAAGCAGTCAACTTGTATTCCAAAGGATTTAAATTTAAGAATAAAATTATTAAGGGCCAATTGCATAGACAAACTAAAGTACCTACCCTTTAAAATTAAAGGAGCTTTCTAACAATCCAACCATTGTTTAGTATTGTTGCAAAAGTTTCTTTACCTAATGTTAAAGTCAAAAGACAATTTAGTTGATTGTATTATGAAATTGACACTAAACTGCCATTTCAATCAGAAGACATTACTCTCCTTCACAACATGCTGTTCTCTGTTCGCTTGTTATTTGTATTTTTATGAAAATCTAGGTAATCATTTGCCTGATGGCGCACTTTGCGAAAAATTCGACTTACAACAAAATGTAGTCCCCTCTATTTGCCCAAATTTACCATATTATTTGTCGAAAATGTACCTACCTATCCACACCAGGAATCGTAGGTACTTATTATAAATACTTCTGCTTCTGTGTATATTTGTTACTTGTTGCTTTTATTGTCTGTTAAACAAACGTACCTACTTACCTAGGTACCCAATTATTGAAACAAAGTTGACAAATGTACCTAATTATAATTAAAAAGAGGGCTGAACATTTATTAGAAAAGATAAACTAAGCCAAAGTGCAGACTGGTATATTCTGCATAGACCCATTGAACCATCCCCCTGCAACGTTGCCACATGTTTGTACAGGGCTTGTAAGCTTGAGAAGGTTATGGTCCAGCATATAGCAAGTAAATTTTAAATGCTTCTTATACCATTTAACTTTACATAATATACTATAGCCTATACAGCTGCAGCACGAATTTCCTTCAGTCCACCATTAAAATATTTCCTGGAACGCCCTCCGTAAATTCCTTAATTGTTTTTTTGCGAATTAATTTCGCATTAAGGTTCAAGCAATGCGATCGAAAGCCGTTTCTATAATGGACCTTCTCTCCGTTCTTATGTTAATGGTTTCTGAAATACTCCAAAAGGGCGAATCGTGTACCGCGGTTTCCTAGGAACAACCATTGCGTGATGGTCTCGCCAACAAGTCAATTTGGAAACCCCAGTCCACCTTAAAGCGAGCCTTAAAGTCACTAACGAAGCATAAGATTATTTCTTAGGGTATAATTCAAAGTCTACATTTTTCCACTGAATTTCAACGGTTTCCTCTATAATACACTCATAGCTTATACAACTTTAGGATTTTACCTCTTAACAAACCTTCAATTTAGCCTGGTGGTTTTACCAGGAATTGGATACACATCCATTATTATTTACAGAAGCTTTAAAATTTGTTGCAAACGTATTATTATTTGTATAATGTCTTCATTTGAAGTGTACTTAATAACTCATGCAAGACTTTCTTTGTGTGTGTATGTGCGCATTAGCATATAGGTAAGTGAAAGATGTTTATCCACATGAAAATTATTGTAGAGAGTAGAATGACGTTTCAATGAAGGTTTTTGTTCTTTGTAAACCCTAGTCCCTAGTCTCCCCACTTTTAAAATTGAATTATTTTAATCAGGAGACGATCCCTACCTCAAATTTTTTCTCGCAAAAAAGCGTACCTATGTGTATCATGGTATTATTAGCGACACAGCATTAATCAGCTAATGGACATTTTTAAGTTTCGTGTTAGGGAAGTTACTCATTTGCATGGAAGTTTATCTGGCTAATGGCCTCAAAAGCGGTCCACACCCTTATGGGGATGAATATATTCGATCTCAATCGCAATTCAATTAAATCTTTAAAGAAGAATCTTCTAGGTACTAGATAATCTAAATGAAACTTGTTTTTGATGAGAATACTTGCTTTGATACAATTTTCATTAAAAAGGCATTTGGAAATTAATTAACATTTCTTTAATTTTGCCCATCTTCCTCGATAAGACAAATGGGCCCTCTAGAGCCGTTAAAAGTGTGATACCGCCAGAGTCTATTGTTATTGTGCGATAATTTAATGCAGCTCCTCTTAAGAATGTTCATCACCCAACGGGTTATAAAGTAGGAACAATGGGGCCAGGATAGAAAGGAAGGATCCCGGTTATTTTCGAAAATTTTCATAGTGTTGACGAGCACCTCTTTATAACAGTTCATTCTTTACATAATGGGGTCAGACTGGACGAAAAAACCAACTTTTTGTTCAACCAAAATCGCCATTATTATCCTTAACATTTTACGATGAAGCGAAGAAAAATTTTAGATGACATTTTTAGGTGAAATACTTTCTATAACTTTTTTCCTGATGCCTACTAATTTTTGCGAGAAGCTTCTTTTATTATGTCGCGCTCCAAGTGATTGATGAAGGTCGACGAAGATGACAGCGTTTGTTTAGCCCAATGTTTCTGGTAATTTTTCCTCGAAGTTTTTGCAGTTATGCCACTAATTTGTGACATTTATCAAGAGTAACGATCCGGACTGCCGCTGTGATTCACATTTTGCAATTCGCAGCAACTGTTCGTGACAATACAAATTTTGCAGTTCATTAAAATGCAATGAGTACTGGTAAAACTGCGACCTTCTATGAAAATATAATAATATATCTACATATTACATAAGTCTTCACGAATAAGCACCACATTATTTTACAACAAATTTGTCTATAAAAGTTAAAACAATTCCAATACTTCACATTCGATAGATGCTTTCTTAGGCGATGATCAACACAGACAATTGTGAAATAGTACTTAGGGTTTTAATCCACACACAATTGTAAATTTGTAATTTACTTCTTACTGTCCCCAAAAGGCTTCAGTCAAATTGGTCGCTCTAAATAATAAACTATTGCCTTACTGGGCTGGGTACAAACCACCAAACTACCGATATAAATATTTCGCCGTACAGTCTCGAGTGCAATTTCGTTTATTACAAAAAACCGGACGCTGTGTTCGCCGTGGCTTTCATATATATCTCTCACAAATTTATTACGGCACAGGCTTGCAGTTTCCTGCACATCTATTTCTCGGTTGCTGGAGCTGAGGCTCGTGCACACAGAAGCAGGAAATTTAATTTTCGCCTACAAAGGACAGGGGATTTACATTTCTCGCAATCAAGAGATTCTTAGGTTTTGAGAAATTTTCTGAACCTATAATAAGCATCATCTTATAGTGGGGGCACGGCTTACCATGGAAAATAAGCGAAACAGTTAATAACAGGAGTCAAATTTGTTCTGGACCTAAACAATATGGATAGAGACTCATACCATCATAGTCGCCCATATTTACAAGTTTTAAAGCATTCGCGCTAAGTATGCAAACTTATAAAGAATCATGTTTCTTTCTTTTTTCCAATTTTAACTGTATTTAGAATGATAAGGAAGAGGATCCAACGACTGTGCAATACAGAGATTATCTTCTGCAACCATATGCACTCACCGCAATCCCAGATGTGGAGTTATAAGAAACCGTGAAGCGTTAAATAATGAGAAAGCCAGTGAACATAAAATAGACATATGGAGCTGCTGAATTTCCGCATTGTTATACCTGATTTCCATAAGGGTCTAGAGAAAAAAATAACAGTACATAACAGTACTTTTATACTTTGCTGCTTTGTCACACTTTCACCACCTGCATTTTGTATATAGGCAAGCAGGAGCAAATATCATTGCATTATCTGGAAAGGTTTCTCTGTGTTTTAAGTACGCCCTATATTCCAGTTCAGAATTTAGAATAATGCAGTATTTCCATTACTTCGCTAAAAGAGTTAGCCCCAATTTTGTTTTAAATTTCGCATTCTTTTTGTATGCATATGCTGTTACTTTTATGTATTTATTTGTATTTTAAACTATTGAACTAACTTACTATTATTGAACTAACTTTGAGATTAAATGATGGTCTTGGAGCATATTTTTTTAGTATTTTCTAATATGTAAGTACTTTCTGTTAGTAATTGCAGAACGTTTGAGTGATTATTATTAGAAAAAAGTTGGGCCAAATTTTATTTTGAACTGCGCAGAAGATCCACCACAAAATCATATCCATCCAGCCATCCATCCATCCATCCATCATAAAATCAAGCTGATTCACGTTAAACTTAGAATAAATTGGGCGGTTATGGTACTGGATGGAATATATTTGTAATGTATATTTATTGGTAGGTATCAAAAACATCTGGGTGTTAAAAATAATCTAAGTATACAGGGTGAGTTTTTTTCGATGCCCTCTATGGGGATCTCGCAAACTAGCAATGCTAGAACAAAGGTTAAATGGGGAAAGAATTGCAATTTTGAATGCTCAATCTAATGCCCCTTTTGGATTTTTAAAAAAGTTCATGGCTCATGGATATTTTGAAAAGAATGATTTTTTGCTATTTCATCAGATCTCTGTAGCTCCGTTATTTCTGATTATACAGAAAAACTGTAGAGACAAAAATTGTAGATAATTTTGGGCATAATAAGATAATCTGATCCAATTTTTTATGTTGTTTGTGATTTTTGAGATATGACATAAACTTGTGTTTTTTTAAATGTAAATCATAGTTGGCTCTGGCCTTATAAAATAGGAAATTTTTTGAGCTTTCCAAAGATATAATACTCGACATAGTTGTTATAAAAAATAAAAGAGCCATGGTTAATTTTCTGATTTTTTTTTAAATTTTCACATAGTAAGCCGTGGAATATTTTCATAATTACGTTCTATTTTATAATTAGATATACTTCCAACTTTCTAATATTTTGTTTTTAGCTGGTAACAAAATGTAACAAAAATTAAAAAACTCAAATTCAAATTATTATTATTTTAAAAGGTCACCTTTTAAAATAAAAAGGGTGTTCAAACAATCCACCATTATTATTTATGCAAATATTGCATCTTTTTAAAACTGAATTTGTCACCTTTCTTAGAGAGCGCCTGTCAATACTGGCAATTGCTAAAACACCTGCTTTTAATTCCACAATTGTCTCATACTTTATTTTGTACTGTTCCCCACAAAAATAAATCCAAAATAGACAAATCGGGGGATCGAGGCGGCCAGGAAATAGGTCTATTTCTCCCTATCCAGCTAAAAATAAAATATTTGAAAGTTTGAAGTATGTCTTATTGCAAAATAGAACGTAATTATGAAAATATTCCATGGCTGACTATGTGAAAATTAAAAAAAAAACAGAAAATTAGCCGTAGCTCTTTTATGTCATATATCAAAAATCACAAACAACATAATAAATTGGATTAGATTATCTTATTAGGGCCAAAATTATTTACAATTTTTGTCTGTACAGTTTTTCTGTATAATCAGAAATAACGGGAGCTACAGAGATCTGATGAAATAGCAAAAAATCAGTCTTTTCAAAATATCTAGTGGGGGCATTAGAGTGAGCATTCAAAACTGCAATTCTTTCCCCATTTAACCTTTGTTCTAGCTCTGCTAGTTTCCGAGATCCCCATAGTGGTCATCGAAAAAAACTCACTCTGTATATAAATTAAAATTTGCCTATTTGCTATAACAATATATCATTTTGAAACAATAGTATACATTGGTATTTCCTGTTAAATTATTCCAGCAGGAACTGATTTAGATGATAGTTCTTATAAGGATGACATGTTTACAACCGATTATCCAGTTATCCTTGGCGAAGATAGTATTTATTTCTCGAGTCTTAATGAATGATTGTAATGGGAGTGCTGGTCTTTACTGAATATGTTTAAATACGATGGACTTAAGTAAAGGCTGGTTTTGGTTTTATCGGGAGCAATGTCAAACAGTTTCTATTTAATCTTATATAATAGGGTTAGCTATGCATTTTGTGACGTTCATCTTTTGTTTTTCAGAGGAAACACCCCAAAACAGGGATGGTATGAAGGAGCCAGACCACTTCGGCGAAACTGTAAGTATTTACACGTTTATAAACATTCTTCAGTTGTATCTATAGGTACTTCTATTATAAGTGTGACACATTCGATCAGATCCAATATAATTACTTTCAACCCAAGTTTGCTTTGACAATTTACCAACCTGTGGCCTTACCATGACGTTATTTCTCTGCAAATCACCGGTATAAGTAATGTTTTATGTTAACGTGGGGTTCACATTCGTTGCATCAATTATTATTGTGAAGATTGGTTGACAACAAACTCAAAATGGCATTGGAACATTTATGGAGAAACTCAATAAAAGTTATACTACAGAATGTAAGACGAAATTACATTGAAAATAATGAACAGTCTGCAGAATCCGTTAATTAATAACTTTAAATTCAGGTGTGAATAGCCTATTAGATTGTCTGGAACATGGAACATTAGTTTTGTTGCGATGTTTCTCCTGATTTCCACAACTTCGGAGGAAAAGTTTTTCTGAGGAGTTAAGCTGCGCTGCTGGGGCATTAAATTTATTTTAAATCTGTCACCATCAGTTTTCGGGTTTTTACACATTTTTGCTTTTAAGCACTTAGCCAGGAAATTATTCGGTGACCGGCATTTAACAAATCACGCCTTAATATTCGTATGTTGTGGCAATACATTTTTATTTAATTTATTTATAAGTAAAAGATAAGTATCCAACAGAAGACTATCTCCTGCACAACCAATATTTTAAGAACACCATAAGTGTACCTAATATCTGAATTCAGAATTACAAATTTTCAATCCTGTTGCATTTTAGCCAACTGTTATTGCTTAAAAAAAGGATGTCAGAAGATGTCATAAAAATAACTTGATTTATTTATCTGTCAAATTTGATACTTGTTGGGAAAAAAATGCTGCCAATTGAAGTAGGTATTTCACAAAATTTGGAAAAATGTATTATATCAGACGTCTAGAAAATATTTTCATTTTAAATAATTTATAATTAAAAATTTATAAATGATTAACTGAACTTTTACTGAAAATTTAAGTTATTTTTTGAGTTAAACGGTTTAACTCAAAAAATAACGTCAACAACTTTATTTTCTGAGTTTACGGAGAATAAATCTTCTTTCTTTCTCAAAGATAATGTCAAGTCAAAGTGAAATGACAAAATAATATGTGCCAAGTTAATGTGTCACAACAGAAACAATAGCCTAGCCTCCTGTGTGATATTGCACCCTGTATCTAATAATTATTTATACTAATTTCTCTTCCAATAACTGGCAATAATATTTTACTGAACATTCAGTAACACAGTTATCAGAATTTCCGGGAATAAATGCTGATTCCTTCATTTTTCGCCTGTTTCTTACTTCTTCTTTGATAATTGGTTGGGACCTATTCCACATAATTCTATGATTATCTCTTATTAGAAGAGTGTTCACATATTATGTTGAAATTTGATTTTGCCTGTTCTTTTAATTGACCTACAAGTTTTTCCAACAAAGAACTACATTTACAATAAATTTTATAAATGAATTTTTTTAACTTTGTACCTCATTAAATGGTTTCGTTCGATTTTAATGTATTTTCTGGTCAGATTTGATGTAAAGTTTATATAGTTTCGGTAGTTCTTTCCAAAACCCTCGACTACATTCACAACAAAAGATGGCAAATAAACAACAGCCACTAATTTTTAAAAATATTTTATTTTTTCTTCTATACTATAATGGTGACTGACCCTAACCGTTGTTTGAAGAATATTTCAGTCAACGGCCTAACACAGAAAATGTAAGACGGAAGAAAACGATCTACAAGTTGGTTTTAAACGACATTTAATAATGAAAATGCATAAATATGGAGAGTAAACGCAAATTGAATGAATGATTTTATGTAGGTTGAAGGAAACACTTGTGCGTTTAGAAAAATAAATAAGTATTTTCTAGAGTTTTGGAATCTGGTATAGTGAAATAAAATTGAAAGGCAAAGAATTTTTCTATACAACATTTTAGAGAAAACATAATGTCATTTTCAGCAATATTTGTCAAAAAGTACTAAACGATTGCTTTTGAGCACGTCATTTGACATACCTAATTATTTAAGCAAAAACAATAATAATTGTCAACATAAAAAAATCCATATGATGTGGGCGTTAGTCTAATAAGTATGTATAATTTCGTCGTTTAAATACCCAGAACTCAATACATGTTATCATAGATAAATGTCCCGTTGACTGATAAATTATTAAAGACTGTTCACGGCTGTCACGTCTGACACATTTTTGGCTCACCATGCGCTTTCCGGAGATAAAATACAATGCAGAATACATTGTTAGCCATCAGAGCCATCGGTTTTCCAGGACCTAAAGCTATAGCCGTGAGAAGTCTTTATAAATACGTCAGTCAACGAATATCCCTCTTAGTTGAATTTACTACAGGGGCGTGCAGTCCATGGAAGCAAGGGAAGCAGTGCTTCCCCTAAACCAAAACAATATAAAATGATAAAATGTAATTTTTGAATTTTTAAACAGGAAGCAATTAGTTTAGTTACCTAGGTATATAAAAAACGCTAAAAATTATCTTATATATCATATATCAAACCTACAATATGTTGTGCCTCTAGCAAATGCGGCGTTGACTCCGACTGCCCCATCCTACCGAGCGGCAGTACAATGTAAGCTAGGCTGGCCGCTAGCTTCTCTGTAGCGTTCGAAAGCTGTGTTCGAGAGTCGAGAGGTTATTGAACTTTCCACCTCCACCGCACTGGCTGACGCGAATGAGAACGCGTGTTTTAAGCGTGCGTGGAAACTATCGTTGCAGTAGGTTCTTTATTTAGTTTAGTTGGTTTTGATATCTGGGTTGGTGCGTCGCGCGCGTCTTATCTCGGGCGATATGGAAGACAATACAATACAACTTCGGCTGTCGGGAATTACGTTGAAACTGTTAAAGTTGAACAATTAAGTAAGAGTGTGTGTGAATGTGTAGTGCGTGCCTTAATAATAAAGGGATTTTCAACATTAAACTTTGCGGATAGGCTTCAATTAATTAATAACTGAAGGGCAAAACCCCCTCTGAAAAATTTAACCACAAAAATGAATGAATGACTTTCACAGATATCGCTGTTGTCTATTGAGAATATACTTCTCCCGAACATGTTAGAGCATCGATGTTTTCATGATGACGTCATTGACGAATTCGCAAAAAGTGATCGAAGAATCGAATTACATTACAAATAGGTAAGTTTTTAAACATTGCTTCCCTTACTTAAAATGTCACCGCACGCCCCTGATTTTCTAGGCATTTTTACATGTTTGTTAAAAGTAGAAATAAGTAAGAATAAATAAAATAAATCTCGACGCATGTTTGTCCAAATTAAGTATAAGCAATGTGACTCTTGGCGAAGGGTCGCTGTTTCCATAACACCGAGCGAAAATTCCCCTTTGTGGTGTTACGTATCGTTATTCCTGCGAACCGAAAGAGCATTTTAAATAACAATACCGAAGGTAAAGAGGCTGTTTGCACGGCTCATCCCATCATTAGGCACTCGGTCGCAAATTTGCAAAAATGAATAGCAAATTAGGCGACCCACAAAGAACAACTTTTATACGCGTTTTCCGGGACACTCTCTGCCAAAGAATAATACTCTTCCCGCGGAGTTTATGAATAAATAGCGGAGCCCTGTTGCGGGAGGGGCGGTTAATATAAGCAGAGAACACAAACGATTGTTTGGAAGAAAAGTATGGGCGCTTTGAAATATGTGGGGCTCGAAAATCCTGGGGCAAGAGGCAAGCCACGTTCTTCAGGTCGTCGCTGAAAAATCCCGAGGTATAATTTCTGGCCAAGTAAACACAAGGTCGGGCTTCAGTCGCATTTTGGATATAGTCCAAAAATTACCCAACTTTGTCAACGACGTTTCGACTTCTTACTTCAAGTGTCTAATCTTAAAAATGAAACTAATGAATTAGTTTGTTACAATCTACCTTCTTACAAAAATTGGATTATAAATATTCGGTAAGTTGGCAAAAAATTGAAATTTGCGAACCAAGAAATAATTTCCTGCGACTTTTCGTTCGTTTTGTAGAAAAAATTTCAAAGATTTTAAAGAAATTGTACCTATAGTATATTTGCTAGTTAGTGTACCAAACTTAAAGAATATGCTAGCCAGTGTTGATAGTTTAATAAACTATTATCGTTAACCTAAAAAAATTTGAACGGAAAATCAACAAAAAGGAAGCGGTGACAATTTACAGCAACAAAACAAAACATTCTGCTAACATTTAGGTAACTATTCATTATAGTTTTTTTCATTTCACTGGTCCTACTAAAAAAGCCAAGAGACAGTTTTTGTTCCAAATTAAATTTTGCATTTAAGAGTGTATTGAGTTTTAATTCGTCCTTTTCTGGGGTTTTAGTGTCATACGGAATCATACCATCTTTTTTTTGTTGAATTAATATCTCTGAATTTCGACATATTGCATATAAAATTCATTTCAATATCTCTAATTGATTGAAAGACATACAGTGTGACCCATTTGTTTTGGGGTCAGTCTGTAAAAAGTGTATCAATCGTGCGATTTGGCTGATTTTTTTTTTAAATTGTAGAGCTCGATGAACTGCACATTTTGAACAAAAATTGCCTGGTTCGCATAAAATCCAAAGCCTACTATGACCGTTTTTATGAGCAAAATTTTAAGAAACCATATTAGCGTTTTTTTTTTGAAAAAATCTGTGTGCGCCAATGGATTGAGCACCCCTCGAAATGGGTATGTACAAAATTTCATCAAAATATTTCAAGTAATAACGATTTTGTAGAAAAATTAAAAATGCAGCCAAGGTACGTCTTTATTTTCAAAAATTCAAAGTTGGCCATGGAAAATAATTGAATTGTAATAATACAACCTTATGCTTATAAACACAAAACATAAAAACAATTAAAATTATAAAATTTTCGTTATCGCCCACGAGTCGAACAATTTCTATTTTGTCTCTTATGCTTAAATATTCCATAATTATGATAATTAATTGTATTGAGCACAAACAATTTCTGAACTCAATTTAGACAGTTTGACACTTAATAAAAGTAAACAATTCAATTATTTTCCATGGCCAACTTTGAATTTTTGAAAATAAAGACGTACCTTGGCTGCATTTTTAATTTTTCTACAAAATCGTTATTACTTGAAATATTTTGATGAAATTTTGTACATACCCATTTCGAGGGGTGCTCAATCCATTGGCGCACACAGATTTTTTCAAAAAAAAACGCTAATATGGTTTCTTAAAATTTTGCTCATAAAAACGGTCATAGTAGGCTTTGGATTTTATGCGAACCAGGCAATTTTTGTTCAAAATGTGCAGTTCATCGAGCTCTACAATTTAAAAAAAAAATCAGCCAAATCGCACGATTGATACACTTTTTACAGACTGACCCCAAAACAAATGGGTCACACTGTATTTATAAATATTTCTTAAAATTATAAATAATAATAACAGATAATAATAATAATAATTCTCACCCTCACAATACTCCAAACTAGGAGTAGGTATCCCAGAAGCAACTGATGCTTCTGTGGGGGAGGGAGGCAATTACTACATATTATTTTGTCTTCGTTGCCATTTGTGGCTAGGGTCGACTATTTCCGATAGAACTGGATAGCCCCGTTATATTGAAAATGAAGCATTTGTGGAATTATATTGATATGAAATTTTTGTTTTAATATGTCATTTTCTATCCAATGTTAAAGTCGACGAACTACTGTGATTTGTATGACAATTAGGTATTATTTAAATCCCAGAATGATAAAGATATCACTTAGCTCCATTAAAAAACGATTAAAAAACAATAAAAAAGCCATATGGTTGTCTTTGAAACATAATCTACCAGCAAAGTGTTTGATTGCTTAAAATAATCATTGTGTTGTATCCTCTACCCACTCTAACTAAATTTCCTATTAGAATTTGAGATAAAACTCGTTCCTCTCATCTAAGACATCCGCTCTTTCTTTCGTTAATAGAATATTTTTTCTTCTCATTGAAATATTTTTGTCGTTCTTTCTCGACCCAAACTATGCCACATCAAACTGGCAACTGGCATCACTTACACCAGGGATTTGGCAACAATGTCCGACCTTCTGATCGCAGCGTTCATAGATTAAATCGGTGTAACCCCAATGTGATCACCGAGTTATCTTCAACATGAATTCTTATAAAAAATTGTTACTATCATCGATTTAAAAAAAAGGAAATGTTGGTGCTTTTAATGTCGGCATCTACATGGGAAACTTGGAAATTTTGGCAAGGCGGTGGCCGCGCCTTGACTTTCGGAGCTTACCCCGACGGCAGACTCGGCGCGGAGCGGGAACACCCGCGAATCAGGCATTCCACTGCCCGGTGGCCTTGAACTGGACAATTGACTATCGCTCGCGCCAAGGCCAACTCTGACCGCGCTCCTCGCCGGCCGGTGCCGCGGCCTCAACCCTCTGCGGGGCGCTGCGCGTAATGCCGTGGCCGTAATGGCGTAATTAGGGTTGGGAGGCCCAGAGGTCGAGATCTCGTACAGGGCGAGAGGTAGACACGGAAAATGTCGATGTCGCCGGAATGTGATTAAACATCTAGAAGCATGAGTAAAATTCGTTTGGGCTTCTAATGAACAACAATAGTGTATTTAGGTTACACTACCAATAATAGGCAATCTTGACAAATAAACCAGTGGTCGCCGAAAGCAAAGGGTGCTCTGTTAGCAAAGTAATTCATTTCTAATAAAAAGTTATGTAAAATTAGGCATTTTCAAGTGACCTGCAGTTTCTTTTGTTATACACAACCAGGATGAATGAAGTTATCCTTAGATAGAGTAGTGTTTCCGCTATCCAAGACATTCTTTTATTCACTTTGAGTTGACATAACCTTGAAATGCAACTGTTTTGTTCGAGACTGGACCGTTTTGCCTTCTAGCGGTCCATTCTGCCTCCCCGCTACATTTTAGGTGATCAGTAACTACAAGGGAAAGTCAAAGAGGCATAAATACAAAAGGTTCTTGCTGGGATGGAGCGTACAAAAGCCTCTGAAACATATAACGAGCCCAAAACAACTCTGAAACGTGTTGTGGTGGGATAGTGTGGGAACGGAGCCTAGATATGATGTCAAAAAAGGAGTGGGGGATCAGGGATGGTCCAGAACTCTCTAAACTTAACTACTTCCATTAGGGATAGTTAGAGAGTTCTGGAACACACTCGCCACTCATTCGCACCCCTCCACTTTTGAGGTGTCATGTTTAGGCCACGCCTCAATTTTACCCGTGTTTTATACCCCTCGTCTAACCTACCCTTATGTGTTTTGTATCCTCGTCTAACTTGCCCTTGTAGTTTTGTTCCTCCTGGTAATCTACCCTTGGGTTTGTTTCTACCCTCGTCTAGTCTATCCTTGTGTGTTTTCTACCATCGTCTAACTTACCCTTGTGCGCTTTATACCCCCTTGTAACCTACACTTTTGTGTTTATAGCAGATTCTTCTTGCTCTGGAGTCGAAGACAAACATGATGAAGCAATTTTTTCATGTGAAATGTGTTCAAATTAGGCACTTTTAACCAGGTCCGTTTTACCTTCATATAGGTACCGTTTTGCCTTCGGAAGCAGGCAAAATGGAAGAAGCGAGTTATTTTTTCTTTTATTTTTTTTGTCTGGTGAAGTTAACTTTTAGCCAGTTTGAGGTATCAAAGACTTAATTTGATTTTGCAAATAAAGTTCCTATAGTTTGAAAAACTGACCAACTCTCTTAAAGGTGCCATTTTACTTCCCGTTCCCCTAGCAGTTCTGCGTTCTGGACATTATTACTTATCGTACGCGTCACTCTGTAACATCATTAAATTTGCGGTTATGGATCTCCCAAGGCGTCCCCGACAGATAACAATCTCAGCTTGTTATCTCTAGTTCTACGACCGCGACAGAAATATAAACGCATACCAGGCATTAGCTCAGCATTAGCGAGCGAATTACTGTTACTCTGGAAATTCCGTAGACTTGTGGTGCTGCGACGCAAAGAGTGTTTGTTTACTCTTGGAAGAATATGATGAAAACAGCAACTGCAAGCCTCGCACCTACTATTTTTGGAAAGGAAATAAAGGAAACGTTGAGACAACATTGTTACGCGACGGGACTAAGTGTGTTATTTCGATTTATTAAAATAGGATGTTCAAATTATGTAGCTCCAACAATACTTATTTATACTAAAGTGGGTACAGGCGCGGTCATATCCATTTGCGAAGGGGGGGGGGCATACCTGGATATGTGCTCCTTTAGGCGGTTTTTAAGTGCCTACTATAACAATAAAACTAAAAAATAAAGAGGCGATATCACAAAAAAAATTATATTCCTCACAAAAATAACAAAAATAAAAGATATTTATTTTAAATAAAAATTATATAAACAAAATTTTTTTGCATGTGCGTTTGTTATATACAGTGTATCCACAGATTGAGTTCACATAAGGTGTAAATAACAACTAATTTTCGAGTTAAAATTTGAGCTTCTGGAGATCAGCCCTGCTTGGTTTTAAACTAATTTGTGACATAATTTTACTTTCGAAAAATCACGTATGCCTTGGAAATTATGAAGACACTAATTTTCCACTTCAGTAAAGTGCCTTTTTTGTAGGATTTACCTACGGCAAAATGTTAATAAGGAAACTTCTTCAGAAAGAAAAGCTGAGAGTAGGTTTGTGAAATTTCGAAAGTCTAGGCCTATTATTTGATTTTTTGGCATTTTCACACTTTTTTCAGAAAAGTGCATTTTGTGTAGTTTTTACATGAAAATGTTTATAAGAAAACTTGTTGACAATGAAAAACTGGATAGGTGTGAAAATTGTCAAAAGCCTAAGTCGACTTTGATTTTTTCTGCTAAAAAATTAAAACGCACAAAAATCAAAGTAGACCTATAGGTTGTTGGAAATTTTCACACCTATCCAGTTTTTCATTGATAACAAGTTTTCTTAACTACACAAAATGCATTTTTCTAAAAAAAAGTTGGAAAAATGCCAAAAAATCAAAGTATATAGTATACAGGGTGTAACTAAACTGATGGTCCAAAATGAAACCACGTATCCTTGGAGTCAAAATAAGGGCACTTCTTCATATATTTTTTTCTCCTACGGGCCATCGTTTTTTTTTATACAAAGCGTAGAAGTTTGGAGAAAAATACACATATTTCTTAGTATTTCTAGAAGTAGACGAGATATTTTCTTCAAACTTGGCATGTCACATGAGCAGATGAGCCGTCAAACTTAAGGTTGACATGAAGCTTCTGTGGCTCCTAGTTGCGGAGATATAGGGTGTTAGTAAAATTAATTAGTTCAGAAAAATATGAATACCCTGTATAATCGCATTTTTTTAATTTTTTTTGGGTGGTGAATAGAATGGTTAACAAAAAGTATCTCTTAGTATTTTTTCATATTCGCAGCCGTTTCTAAATTATTTTTAAAGAACGGCAATGCTGCAATGAACAATAGTCACTTTAAGAATAAATCTAGCAATCTGTGGATGTCAATTAAACTTTATTTAACAAAATACAAACGCAAAAACAATAATACAAAGAAACGTATTGCTATTAGAAAATTAAATTATTAAATGTTCGTCTCTTTCAATACACGCAACTATGCGTTTCCGCATGTTTATTATTGCCATTCGCAAGTCCATAGCAAAAGTGCATATCAGTCAATTCTTCAAATGAAAATATAATTTTTGAAAATATTGATACTAAGGTGCAAAGTTGGCAGCCAAATGATTCAAATAATGCCAAGTTTAATTGACATCCACAGATTGTTAGATTTATTCTTAAAATGACTTTTTTATTGCAGCATTGCCGTTCTTTGAAAATAATTAAAAAACGGCTGAGAATATGAAAAAATACTAAGAGATACTTTTTGTTAACCATTGAATTTACCATTCAAAACAAATTTAAAAAATGCGATTATACTGGGTATTCATATTTTTCTGAACTAATTAATTTTAATACCACCCTGTATCTCCGCAACTGGGGGCGTCACAAGCTTCATATTAACCTTAAATTTGACAACTCATCCGCTCATGTGACACGCCAAGTTTGAAGAAAATATCTCGTCTACTTCTAGAAATACTAAAAAATATGTGTATTTTTCTCTAAATTTCTACGCTCTGTATAAAAAAAAACTATGGCCCGTAGGAGAAAAAAATATATAAAGAAGTGCCCTTATTTTGAATCCAAGAATACGTGGTTTCATTTTTGACCATCAGTTTAGTTACACCCTGTATAGGAATAGACTTTCGAATTTCGCAAACCTACAGTTTTTCATTCTGAACAAGTTTCCTTAATAACATTTTGTCTTAAAACCTACAAAAATGGCACTTTACTGATGTGGAAAATTAGTTTCTTCATGATATCCAAGGTGATTTTTCGAATTAGTTTCAAACCAAGCAGCGCTGATCTCCAGAAGCTCAAATTTCAACTCGAATTTTTTTTGTTATTTACACTTTATGTGAGCTCAATCCGTGGACACTGTAGGTTAGATAATATTATCAATAATATTCGTATCTATTTTTTATTTATTATTCTTTTTTCATTTTATTAGGGGGGGGGGGCATGGCCCCCATGCCCCCCCCCCCAAGACCGCGCCTGAGTGGGTATATACCTACGAATCAAATAAAGTCTATAGCATAATTTTATACATAGATATATCCGGATATGCTATATCGACGACAAGGATTTCCAGGATCCTTGCTTTCGACATTTATATGTATATTTTAGTGCACTGCAAATCGCGCGGGAAAAATCTGCGGCAGAAAATTGCGGAGCATGATGTCGGAATGCGATTACATTTCTCAATAAAAACGGAAAACGGAGCCTAGGGAGCGACAGCTCAAGAATAACGAGTAACACTTTTTCCCAGACGATACTTATTGTCGAACGAAACCAGACGGTATGCAAATTCCCAGTTCAGACACAGCGCCGGCGCCAAACCGAACTCAAACGAAACAAATAAAAGTAAATGTGGTAAAAATGTGTTCTCTGGAGCTTTCAGTCAGTTCAGAAACTGGACCTGAGAGACGGTGCTTTATTGCGCAAAAAAACGGACCCGAGAATTCCGAATGGGGGGGGGTTCTGTTCTTGGGCGGTTTGCCCCGAAGAAAAAAGATTATCCGAAGTCGGAGCAACTTATTCGATACCTCGTGTTTTATGCTAAAAAGGAATCGAAGGCCGGTGGAAAAAATCCTGTACACGGCTCTTGAAATGGTAATCGGCCGGGAGAGAGTTCAGCGAATCCCCACGTGATTGATTCATGTAGATGTACAATTTAACTTTTAAATTTGCGCATGCTGCACGGTTATTTTTGGGTGAAAAGCAAATTGCAGGAATGTCATATTCAATTGAAATAATAGAGGCTATTAAAATTGTTAAATTGTTCATATTGCGTCCATTTACACTCTTTAAAAATGCAAAAGCTACACAGGGTGTAACACTAAAAATATGACAAAATTGCTATTTTACCTTCACAACGTTTTTAGTGCCACTGGTTCACGCTCGCACTCGATTTCGTGATTCAGTTTTAGAGAATAATATTTCCGCAGTATTCTTTTGCTGCGTTGCTTAATATTTAAAATTTGCAAAAATATAGGGAAGTTTCTATAACTAATCCCAAGGAATGACCGGAATAATTTAGTCCAGAAACTGGTTTGACTCCACCCGCTGAGGGAAGGAATAATCTGCACTTCGGTCCACCTAAAAGTAATATTCGCGCGGCGGTAAATTTAGGGAGTCAAATAAGCCATCCATATTAATTCCGTTTTGACCTTGTCGCCTGGGTGCTTACTTAGATTTCATCGCGTGGAATAGGCGCAGTATGAATGTAGGGCAAGGCTCTCCCACACGCCATTGTGCCCTGTAATGTATGCACGTTGTTCATTTTTAATGTTTTCATACTGTAAGCAACGCGACAGATATGGACGCCAAATTGGTCATTTGCCACTAGCCGAGCTTTGTGTGTGCACCTAATGATTCCGGAGGTGCACTTCAACGGTAATGAACTTTAAATTTTGCGCGATAGAACTTAGTTTTTCCTGTTAAAAAAATATATATACAGGGTGGACCTAGATAGACTATACGATAGGTGTAAAAGACAAAAGAGTTGAAACTTGACCTTTGGGGGATCAGCCTTGCTTGATTAGAAACTAATTTGCACCATATTTTTTATTTTAAAAATCAAGCAGCCCTTGACGGGCAATTTATTCGTTTTAAGTTCAGGTAAAACTACCTTTTCCTTTTCCTTAAGAGATACTTCGAAAAATTTTATTGGAAAAAGTTGTCGAGAATGCAAATCTAATCTCCGTACCAAATTTTAAAACAATCGGCACAGTTTAATATTTTTTTCAAATTTCAATTTTTTGTTTTAAAATTTAGTACAGGGCCTTCAATTTGCATTCTGAAAAAATTTTTCTGATACATTTTTTTGATAAATGTACTTGATTTGCGCTAAAACGCAAAAATAGAAAAATTTGAAGAAATCAAAACGTGCCGGGGACTTGGTTTTGTATTCTGAACAACTTTTTCCAATAAAATTTTTCGATATCTCTTAAGGAAAGGGTAGTATACCTGAACTGAAAATGAATAAAGTGCCCCTGTCAAGACCTGCTTGATTTTTTAAATATAAAATACTGTGCAAATTAGTTTCTAATCAAGTAAGGCTGATCCCCCAAAGCTCAAGTTTCAACTCGAAATTTTTTGTCTGGGTTCACCCAGTATAATGTGTCCCTCGGCACTGAAGTTTCTTTTTATAACTCGTGGTTTACTTGCCTCGGCCTTGGAGGGCTCGGCAACTAAATCCCACATTCTTTATAAAAAGTTGTAGTTCAGTGCCTTGGCGCACAATTAACTATTAATTAATAAAAACTATTTTTAAGGGCAGAAAGTTTTGCAAGGAAAATGCGAACTAAAACAAATTCGATAAAAACTTATGCTTATAAATGTCTCAACTTTGTTTTGAAAATTGCACGTCTCGATTTCGTCTCATTTATTAAATTTTTTTTTTAAAAATTTTGTTGTTCTCTGCTGAAAATTTTGTAATAAATATTTATGGTTGTCATAGAAATTTGATTTTGGATGAAATACCCGTTATTTTACTTCATTAATATAATATATACCTATACTTACTTGTAAAATTTTTTATTTTTCATTTTTCGGCAAAAAGTATCTCCTTGTATAAAGTTTTACTTGGAAACTGCGAAATGCAATACTAGATTTGCGCAAAATTATACAGGGTGCCAGAAAAGCTCAAAATACTAAAATTATGTCACGAATAAAGTGACATTTTTTCAAAGCTAGTGAGAAATGTTATTCAACAAAGTTGTTTCCAATACAACACAGGGCTCAAATCTCTAATAATAATAAATTCTAATAAACTTCACGAAAATAAGAGTAATAATCAATTACTAAGGTTTATCACAAGGCGCATTGGAAACAAGTAAGACTGTCAATCACTAATCCCATCTGTACGAATAGATTTGACAAGTTAGAGTACATTTATAGTAAATCTATCATATATTATAGTTTAGAACAAATTGTCTATCTTGTGAAATGTACGGTTTAAGTTTTAATGATGGTATTACATATCGTTATGCTATTCAACGTTTTAATTTGAAGTACTCAGGCACGTATCTTTCTGTGAACTGCTTGAAATGTACCATAGACAGGTTCGACCGATATGGGTCTGTTATATGTTTACTAAAAGGAAACGTCAAGAATAAGAAGACTAAGATGAAGAAGCTTCTACTTTACTACTTAAACAATCGTTAGAAACCAACCCCAAGATGTCGCTTCGACAAAGAGCGCTGGAAAGAGGCATAAGAAAAGAGAGATACAAAAACTTCAATCGATTAAAATTGTTGTTTAGAGTTTAGTTTATTGGTAATGCAGAGAAGATTTTTTACAAGAACATTTTTTTCTCTGATGAGTCAAGTTTTACTACTAACACTATGTATGTACTCCGAGATGTACTCATCAGAATTGTCGTTATTGGGCAAAAGAAAACTCACATTTACTCACAATATATATGGTGTGAAATAAAGTATGACAAAATAGTGGGCCCCTTCCTTTTTGATAAAAACGTAAATCAGACATATTTGGCCTTACTGGAAAATTTTCTTTTGCCTGTGTTGGACGAAGTTAATTTAGACTAGCTCATAATGCAATAGGGGTAAGGCAGTGGCTAGACACAACATTCCCACAACAGTGGATTTGACCGTTTGCCCCTATAAGATGGCCTGCGAGATCAGCGGGCTTGACGCCGATTTCTTTTTATGGGGATATTTAAAACAAAAAATTATTCTAATGTATCAAAACTTTGTACAAAGTATTACCTTTTTCCAAAAAAACGAAAAATATATTTTTTAAATTAAGCATTTATTCGGGGACACACGGTATATGTGGCATTCAACCATGCTATGCTTGTAACAAATTTGCCCTAATTATACGACTACTCCTGCTGGCCTGGGTAGCCGCTGAAATACTGCATAAAAATCGCCTGGTAGTCGCAAGTGCGTTTACCGCATAATACGGTAGGTAGTAAAATGTCACGTGAGTCGTGGGTATGGTCGTTTATCATTTTCGTAATTATGGCACCAACAAATTGCTCGGGGGAGTGTTTTGCCTTATAATTTACAACGCCGCCATAAGCCCAAACGCTCTTATTTATGAAACTAATTGAGACTAGACCAAAAGCGGCCACCGATCGCTTATAATATTTCAAAAATGAGAACAAGGTAATAAATGAAGGATTTGAATGTTTGTTACTAAATATAGGTATATCTTTCTCGACGAGTAAACCTTTGGTTCCAATCCAATGTTTGTTTGGCTCGACAGTGCTGTTGACTATTGTTTGTTGTTCGACAGAACAAATAAAAAATATCATGGGATTGAAGAACCCTTTCTGACATTAATGCCCACATAAAAATACTTCTATCGCCATCATTCCTCACTCCACCAATTAGACCATAATCATGTAGGCAGGACTCGCGTGGTTTTTCTGTAATCGCCGCATAGTTTTCCAAAAGCGTCCGTCGCCTCACCAATAATGAATAGCTCTTGTGCGATAGATAGGGATCTCTGTGGGTCATAAAAGTGTACGGACTCCGAATATAGCCGTGGGCAAAAATTGTTTCTGAACAATAATTAATTTCCAACTCAGATTGATCTAAAGGTGACTGAACCTGGCTATTCGCCGCGTGTAAACAACCTTGGCTGATCTACTTCACCTTGGTAAGAACGGTCGTTAGAATTTTTAAGATAAATACGAAAAAAATAATAGACAAATTCTCCTGCCGTGACGAAATGATTGATGCGTGGAGGCTTTCGGTATGAGTCATAAGGGATTTTTTTTGTTGTTGTTTCCGGGAAATGCAAAATGGTTTAAGCTGTGACTCTACGATGGGTGACAAGTAGTGTCAAGACTTTTGCCACGTCTTTACCTCAACCAAAGCAAGAACTTTCTTAGCAAATCTCCACTGAGATTTCTTGTCAACGACTTTTTTGATTTATACAACAAAAAATATATTACTTCAGTGATTAGATTACCGATTGTGGACAAACTTACTCTTTGACTATAATGCTTTCTGTGTCATCAAAAATGAATGTCATGACATCTAACTGTATACATCTTGATAATGATTAGAAAACAATGTACCTAGTTCTAGTGCAATGCACGTACATCTACTTTGAAACGATTAGAGTCGTGTTAACAACTTTTAGATGTAGACGCTGGAAACGACGCGCACTACTTTCTCTCTGCTTTCGAGTTTCCTGTCGCCTATTTTCCGGAAAACCCATTTCCCTCGGAAACTTATCTAGCGCAGTCGATACTCTGGAAAATAACGCTCCAGAGGCAGTCCATTATTCTGGCAAATAATAATTTCGGTATCTTCCAGCCACGACAAAGCCGAAGCCAGTACAATAAAGTGGATCGTCAATTCAAATTTTCCACGAGAATATATATATCTGTTTTATAATTATTGTAATGCTACTCGACGAGAAAACCATTTGTTGTAAATCAATATTATGTTGTTTCTACATCTTGCTCCGCTTTATAGATTAATGCTTAATGTAAACAAAATAATAATTTCCTTCCGGTTTATTGGAGGCGAGAGAGACTCCTGTATAAGATTTAATTTACTCCAGAATCCGCGCTGCTGAATAGCGGCGAAATAGTAATTAGATTGCAGTGGATATTGGCGGAGGTACGGGCCAAAGGCTCAGCTACCAGGGTGTGAGGTTTTAATTACAGTAAAATAAATACTGGAAAGTTTGAAGCAGGCAGAGGGAAATGAGACTTGGTATAACATTGAAACGTTCGCAGATCGCGAAAGTAAATAAGGACTTCGTGACAATACCATCAGGAATACTATAATGATGCTGCTTCAACAGAGACCAGTAATGATTCGAACAACTTTTTTTGAGAATGTTATGGCTGCTTTGTATTTCTTTGGGATAATTTGTTTCAAACAGGCTGTAGTTGAATTCTGCCATATGTCTTTGAAGATTGTGGTCCGGATATGGTGAAATATCGTGACTGAATTTTCAGAGGCACGTTTATATATGTGCGTAGATCTCCCAAATTAATCAAGCTGCTAAACTGATATTTGGCAATGCTGTGTTTTTGAGGCGAAGAATAAGCTGAAGATGTAAATTTTTACGTACCTATTTCTCAGAGGGCGTCACTTGCGCTGTTTTTTGAATCGTGCTTTTACTCTTCACTTTTTTAGATTCTTATTTTGGCCTTGAAGGTTCATCGTTTTAGTGCATTTTTTATTTTTCAACAAAATTGTATAGGTATTTATTTCATAACGATAAAATCAGCAGTTTGCGTTGAAATTGGCAAAATGTGCCCAAAAACACCCGCTAACTCCAAAACTACAACTTTTACCCTATTGCATTCAAATTTTACAGAATTTTACTTAAATGTAGATACTTACCATTTAAATTAAAAAAATCCTGAACAAACAAACAAATGGAACAGTTTCAATTTGACAAAATTTGTACACCTCATTTCAAGAAAACAATAAATGTTGTTTTGCCCAATATTCATTATTTTTATTTTGAATGTACAAGACAAGTCAGGTTCAATATTATTAGCCATGACAGAGTCTGTTTAATATAGTGTTGACCAACACTATAGTGTTGGTCCAGGTTTGGCAGTGTATTTGTTTGTAGACTACAATAGGTAAAGGTGGTAACTTGGTAACGAGTTTGGACTCTTACTCTTGGAAATCCAATACAATACTTTTATCGGAAAATGAAAAGGTGCACTAACTGCCATGCTCTGTATTTCAGTTGAGATTTGACCGGTAGTTGTTAAGCCCAACCATAATATTCTGGCCCAAACTATATGCGGTTGGTCTATGGCTCATTAATATTGAAACATCTCGTTCCCATTCATGTTCATTTTCAAGACCCGATCGTCTTTATCTGATTCATCAGTCTTGATTTAGCTTCCCAATTCAGTCGGCAAACTTGCTTGTATTTATTTTACTATAATTAAAGCCTCGCGCACTGGTTGCTGAGCGTCTGTCCCAAATCTCCATCAGCAAATCCGAAATGCTCCTCCTCCGATCTAATTATTTCGGTGCTATTCAGTCGCCCAGCTTCGGGACTGAATTAAATCGTACAAACGCCGGTCTGAGGCTTCGCCGGAACTAAAACACACATTATTTTGTTTATATCGTCGTATATACGTTGCATTGTTGCGGAAGGAATAACACATGGCATTCCATGGAATTCAGGAAGCAATCCGATGGACATAATAGTGGCGTAACTACAGGGTGTTCAGAGTGTTCAGTGAACACGGGCCCAGAGCTGCTAGGGGCCCACCGCCACGTCCATTCGGCTTTTACCATGCTAGCTCATTGATGTGGTGCTGGCGTAACCGACGAGTCAGAATCTCTAATCGGTTACATAGAGGGCGATTCCAATTTCGCAACAACAAAAATGCAAGGGTACTACAAAAAATTTGTAATAACTTAAGAGTAAATGTATAGGGTGATTCAAACTCGACGCCCCAGGCCTACCGCGGGAACACGAAAACTGGAAAAAAAATTCGAACAGGGGTTCTTAAATGAGACATACTTACTATAAGGTCCAATTATGACCGAAAATTTGCAATTTTGCAATAATAGCAAACAAGTTAGTAACAAGCACAATTCAAAAATTTAAAAAATATTCCAGTTGGATAAATTTAAAGGTGCACAAACGACCCTAACATACTCTTAAATAATTTCTGACAGTTGTTTCCATGGCTATCTAGATTTCGGAAAACCGTTCCTGGTGAATAGATAAAATTCCACGTTTTTTAAATATTTGACCCTGTAGATTTTGAACCATAAAACAAACAGAAAATCTTTTCCTACAAAAGTTGTTGAGAATGATAAGAACATTCAATATACAGGGAAAAATAACGATGACGTCACAGCGGCCATTTTCCCAAACATCAAAAAAGCAATTTTTTTGTCATAATTGGATCTCAGTATGTCATAATTAAAAACCCCTGTTCGATTTTTTTTTTCAGTTTTTCGTGTTTCCGCAGTAGGCCTGTTGCGTCGAGTTTCGCTCACCCTGTACAGCACGTACATGGTGATTCAACTTTTTGACCCATCAATTGGCGTTTTTCGATCTGTAGTGAGCAATGCGTATAATTTTTAACGTTCAATACAAAGTTTAAGTTGGATTATTCGCTATGTACCTACAGGGTGCGGCCCATTTTCGATACTTTTCGACATATCTCATTTATTATTAGAAATATAGGGAGTTGTGGTTTTCAGAACACTGATACACTTTTTCATAAAAAGAAAGGCCCGTATAGGTACAGAATTTTCATGCGACCTCCTTAGTTTTTGAGATAATTTGCCATTTTAGGCACCCCCGTATATCCGTTATACGCTAACTTGTTGAAATGGTAAAAATCGCGTAGAATTCAGTGGCATACACTGGTTTTTTTAAAGATTTCAAAATATAAATATAACTTGCAAAAGTATCAAAAATGGGACATTCTGTTTGTCATTGGTACACCACTTTCAAACATAAAAAAATCACGGGTCCACCTAAAGTTTTGAACACGGGCCTACTCTTCCGTAGTTACGCCACTGGAACATAATAATACCTAATTAACGTAAAGCAGAATGGAGATGAGCTTGACTCAATAAGCTTCACAGATTCAAATGCATGGTGACAGAAATAATAGCATCAAATGTTTGCTAGATCTGCTAGATGAGTAAACGTTTCAAAAAACGTTTAAATTCTGTTCTTATATATTCCCTTCTGGAGGCGCTTGGTTCTTATCATAGTCTTTGTAGAATCTCCTGAAGTTTTCTGGGCCAAACCTTCAACTTAGATTTCACTAAAGTGTGATGGAAATGAAATGAGATAAATATGCTCTACCCACGCACAGGTCCAGTTAATTAGTTTGAGTCGAAAAGGTAATCATAAAGTTATGATGGGTATTATGCAACTGTGCATGGGCAACATTTCATTTCGAGTTGATTAATGAGAAAGCGTTGGATGAACTAAGCGGATTTGGAAGGAAAAACGTAAACATTTATATACCTAAACCTAAAGTTAGTTTAACACTGACGACTCATTAAAACATCAAAAAATCTGAATACCAACGGAGAAAGCCATTGTCATGCGCTGCGTTATATTTTAGCTAACTGCTCTTCTTCTATTATTCCCTTATTACAATACAATATGTCTGGTGAGGCGGAGCGGAATAGGGGTGTACATAAAACATATGGACTTTGTTCACCTGGATACGGAACTCGAGCTCGTATGTATGTATACGTGTCGCCTGAATTAAACAGGGCTACGCATATTAAATGTGCGTGGGGCGAATCAAAAATTTGCTCCGTTAATTCTGCATGTGGAATGAGATCGTCCGCAGAATATCTATCTGGTCCTTTAAAACTATGCTTTGAAATCTAGTTTAGGTCTCGAAAGAGATAGGTACAAAATGATACGAATGCAACCTAAATTGTAACTACATCTTCCTATGTGGCGTACAACGTTAGATACTTTACTCCAAATTTAGATCTGTGCCTCATTTCGTATTATTCTCAGCACTCAGCAATTACCCACGTGCGTATGAACCTACGCTGTGTGACGACGATTGGGGTCGTTTTTTTTTTATCGGTTCCAACCCTACATCGTGCGGCAGGTGTTACCGGTGTGGGGTTTTTACAAAACGCACATATCGCCAGCCCTTTTGTTTTTCCAATGAGTCAACCCTAATAACGGCCTGGAAGAAAAGGCATTCGTGTTCGTGTTTTGTTTTAAATCGTTCGCACACACGAACGTATAATGGCAAAAATTTCCGCGCAGTTCGTTCGAGGTAAAACAGGCAAATCTTGTTGGTTAATTCAACAGATTCAATTGCGTTTTCCATCAGAAAATAAGAGAAATTATTGTGAAAAATATAAGTTCTTAGGTATTCATAATACGCAAACTTAAAGTAGTGGATCTATACCATGGTGTGATGTATTCATCGTCCTAGAAAGATCAAGACAATAGGGTATTTAACCGTTTTTCAAATTTTATTTTGTTGAAAGCCTGTATTGATGCAGACTACACTAGTAAAATTCTAAACTAAAAATTTTACCTCCTTTGGGAGAAAATTGAGTTCAAAATTATTTCCGTTTTTAACGGTTTTCTTAATTTTGTCATAATAATTTTGAGCTATGTGAATAGGACCGCGAAGCCTTGAAGCTTTATTCGTTTATTGTACGTTGCCAACTCGTGTGATTTTTCCTTGCTGGTCGAATATTTTGTTATTAGAATAGCTGTGTTCTAGTATGGAAACTCAAATTGTCAACATAAAGTTGATTATACAGTTCAAATTCTCTGACTGTTTTTAACTCTGGTTATTGGTTCGGACTAGTTTGAGATTGCTTCCTAGAACAAACCTATTAATTGCAATAAATAATAACAGCAGTTAACTTTATAAAAAAAAAACTATATTCCGTAAAGATATAATATACTTTCTCAATGTTTGTTGAAGAATAGTCGGTCTTTGGAGTACAGGATTTACTTCTGAATACAAGTCCGAAAGGGGATCTGGCAACGGTGCAGCAAACTAGTAACGATAACGGTGCCGTCCTAACCTAATCTTGATGTTTTGTGGGTATCGAAACATAACCTAGCTTTGTAGCTTTGCGGTTTTCGCGTTTCGCGAGATTGTTTCGCTTTGGCATCTCGCTTTAAAAATTATGAGAGCATAAATAGGTATGTCAATTTCCGGAAGATTGTCTGAACTAGCTTTAACAAAACCCACATTCAATACAGGAGGAGCCATTACTTTACTCTTTGTCAACTTCTTCGCACTGAAACAGAAAGCAAATTAAACACTCTATCTACTCTCTATATAAATGCATCGGGTAGGTAGGTATTTCTTGGAATTTAAATGTAGGTACCTACCTACAATCAAATTGAGAAAGAGTGCTTACTAAATTATACTTTGCTCTCAAACACTTTTATCTGGGGGATTGAACTACCTACTACCAATATCAATTTTATGGTACCTATTCATTTTTCTTTGTAATTGAAACTATAGGGTTTAGGATTGTACCATGTACATAAGTTAAGATTTGCATTTGTAATTAATTAGATTTTATTACACTATCTCTCTCAATTTCAAACACAAGCACAATTTTTAATTATATTATAAGAAAGGAGCAATGATAAAAATTTACATTGCCTACTTGCTTACCTTATTTTAATCGTTGATTTGTGAACACTTAGGTCAGGTATAAAAATGAATTAATACCTCATTTAGTCCTTTACTATTATGACGACGCGATAAACAATGGTTTTAATAAAATATAAAATTCAAAATCGTTTGGAACCCCTCAATAACTTTGACAAAATTACAAATTTTGAAATGTAAACAAAACTCCAGCTGATATTATTTGACTAGTGACATATCAAATCACAAAATAATAAGATTAGGTCTCCAGTCCAAGTCCGTACCACATGATAAAAAAACGAATGAAAATGTTCGGCTCGTTATTATGACGTCAACACGCGGTCGGGTCCCGAACGCAAATTCAAATAAATTCAAATTTTATTTTGAAAATTCTAACTTCATGGATACTTATTCGGGAAATAAAAAATGGTTAAAGCTATCTTAGGACTTGATGAATTAAGTTATGTGCAATTTATTTGAAAATTTGATTAGAGGAAACTACCCTATTATTGAAAGGTTGACGGTTAGTTCCAAGATTTTGAATCTCTTACTTTAGTAATACCATAGAAGAAATTCTTCTTTTTTAAACGACTCGTTACAACGACGATATCACGTGGGGAATGCGTTGTTGGAATTGGAAAGGCATGCGGGAAGGTATAGAAGGCATAATATCAACGTTTTAATTTGGTGGAACTACAAAACGGCTGTTATACAGGATGTCCCGTAAGTCATGGTCCAAACGGAAATGAGTGATAGGGGACGTCATTTGAAACAAGAAAAACCTCATATGTTGTTATCCAATTCTTTACCGTTTTCGTGATACAGGGCGTTGAAGTTTTTGAGAATAATTGTTTTTTTTACAATATCTTCGTAACCGTTTGAGATATTTGCAACAACTCTGGTACACAATAGTGTCCTGTTAGTTGGCATAGTTTGGGAAATTTCCGTGTCCAATAGCAAACCAGTGGCGGAGATAGAGGGGAGGAGAGTCCAATAATTTTAGAAAAAACTTAGTACGGCCCTATGCACAATTTAATTTGAACGCATTTTTAGATCTGCGACTTCATTTCCTACAAAAATTGTTTCTTTCTTTTTTTACGTACCTGTCGCCATTTCATTGCAATTTTTATTTTTTTGATTTAACACGAAAACTGAAAAAAAAATTCGAACAGGGGTTCTTAAATGAGATATACTTACTATAAGGTCCAATTATGACCGAAAATTTGCAATTTTGCAATAATAGCAAACAAGTTAGTAACAAGCACAATTCAAAAATTTAAAAAATATTCCAGTTGGATAAATTTAAAGGTGCACAAATACATAGTGCGGCAGGTGTTACCGGTATGGGGTTTTTTCAAAACGCACATATCGCCAGCCCTTTTGTTTTTCCAATGAGTCGACCCTAATAACGGGTCGCCATTTCATTGCAATTTTTATTTTTTTGATTTAAGTTAAAGTTTTCATAAAAAATCGCCGAAAATTTTTGATAGACAAGGAAAGGCATAAGAATGAAAAAACGACCCACTCATCAAAATGAAGTAATTTTTATTGATAAACTTGTTTGGTTAGGTCAATATTTTTGGAAATTACAGGGTGTTTAACTAATTAATATGCTTTTAAGAGATTTTTGTCGCATTTTTCCGCAAAATCTTATCAAAACTAATGAGATGTCATAATTATTTGTTAAATATTTTTTATAAAAGATGCTCAAAATGCCCTCCTTCCATCCTTCATCGACGAAGGAAACTATTATTTAATTCGCCCTAAGGTTCGTTCATTCTGTTTTATTTCCTCCACCGCTATTCCTACCCTCTTCCGAAGCATTTTCTCAGTGTTGCATTCTGTTCCATAAACTTTTTCTTTTAGATAACCCTATAAAAAGAAATCTATGTGGTTAAGATCTAGCGAACGTGGTGGCCACACTGTACACTCCCCCCTCGACCCAGCCTTGTTTGTTGGAAGATGTACCACTAGTTGTACGCAGAAATAGGTATGTGTGTCTCCAACATGATGGTGCGCCACCACACCAAGTATTATCAATGTGTGCGGTAGTTCCTTAACAATACATACCCTGCATGATGGCTGGGCCGAGAGGGAAGTGTACAGTGGCCACCACATTCGCTAGATCTTAACCACATAGATTTCTTTTTATAGGGTTATCGAAAAGAAAAAGTTTATGGAACAGAATGCAACACAACAAAACAGAGTGAACGAACCTTAGGGCCTTCGTCGATGTAGACTATGCATAAGGATGGAAGGGGGACATTTTGAGCATCTTTTAAAAAAAATATTTAAGAAATAATTATGACATCTCATTAATTTTGATAAGATTTTGCGGAAAAATGTGACAAAAATCTCTTAAAGGCATATTAATTAGGTAAACACCCTGTAATTTCCAAAAATATTGGCCTAACCAAACAAGTTTATCGATAAAAATTACTTTATTCTGATGAGTGGGTCGTTTTTCATTATTCTGCCTTTCCTTGTCTATCAAAAATTTTCGGCGATTTTTCATGAAAACTTTAACTTACCTAAATCAAAAAAATAAAAATTGCAATGAAATGGCGACAGGTACGTAAAAATGGAAGAAACAATTTTTGTAGGAAATGAAGTCGCCTATCTAAAAATGCATTCAAATTAAATTGTACACAGGGCCGTACTAAGTTTTTTCTTAAATTAATGGACCCTCCTCCCCTCTATCTCCGCCACTGGTTTGCTTTTGGACATGGGAATTTCCCAAATTATGCCAACTAACAGAGTTGTTGCAAATATCTCAAACGGTTACGAAGATATTGTAAAAAAACCAATTATTCTCCAAAACTTCAACGCCCTGTATCACGAAAACAGTAAAGAATTGGATAACAAGATTGTCTGAACTAGCTTTAACAAAACCCACATTCAATACAGGAGGAGCCATTACTTTACTCTTTGTCAACTTCTTCGCACTGAAACAGAAAGCAAATTAAACACTCTATCTACTCTCTATATAAATGCATCGGGTAGGTAGGTATTTCTTGGAATTTAAATGTAGGTACCTACCTACAATCAAATTGAGAAAGAGTGCTTACTAAATTATACTTTGCTCTCAAACACTTTTATCTGGGGGATTGAACTACCTACTACCAATATCAATTTTATGGTACCTATTCATTTTTCTTTGTAATTGAAACTATAGGGTTTAGGATTGTACCATGTACATAAGTTAAGATTTGCATTTGTAATTAATTAGATTTTATTACACTATCTCTCTCAATTTCAAACACAAGCACAATTTTTAATTATATTATAAGAAAGGAGCAATGATAAAAATTTACATTGCCTACTTGCTTACCTTATTTTAATCGTTGATTTGTGAACACTTAGGTCAGGTATAAAAATGAATTAATACCTCATTTAGTCCTTTACTATTATGACGACGCGATAAACAATGGTTTTAATAAAATATAAAATTCAAAATCGTTTGGAACCCCTCAATAACTTTGACAAAATTACAAATTTTGAAATGTAAACAAAACTCCAGCTGATATTATTTGACTAGTGACATATCAAATCACAAAATAATAAGATTAGGTCTCCAGTCCAAGTCCGTACCACATGATAAAAAAACGAATGAAAATGTTCGGCTCGTTATTATGACGTCAACACGCGGTCGGGTCCCGAACGCAAATTCAAATAAATTCAAATTTTATTTTGAAAATTCTAACTTCATGGATACTTATTCGGGAAATAAAAAATGGTTAAAGCTATCTTAGGACTTGATGAATTAAGTTATGTGCAATTTATTTGAAAATTTGATTAGAGGAAACTACCCTATTATTGAAAGGTTGACGGTTAGTTCCAAGATTTTGAATCTCTTACTTTAGTAATACCATAGAAGAAATTCTTCTTTTTTAAACGACTCGTTACAACGACGATATCACGTGGGGAATGCGTTGTTGGAATTGGAAAGGCATGCGGGAAGGTATAGAAGGCATAATATCAACGTTTTAATTTGGTGGAACTACAAAACGGCTGTTATACAGGATGTCCCGTAAGTCATGGTCCAAACGGAAATGAGTGATAGGGGACGTCATTTGAAACAAGAAAAACCTCATATGTTGTTATCCAATTCTTTACCGTTTTCGTGATACAGGGCGTTGAAGTTTTTGAGAATAATTGTTTTTTTTACAATATCTTCGTAACCGTTTGAGATATTTGCAACAACTCTGGTACACAATAGTGTCCTGTTAGTTGGCATAGTTTGGGAAATTTCCGTGTCCAATAGCAAACCAGTGGCGGAGATAGAGGGGAGGAGAGTCCAATAATTTTAGAAAAAACTTAGTACGGCCCTATGCACAATTTAATTTGAACGCATTTTTAGATCTGCGACTTCATTTCCTACAAAAATTGTTTCTTTCTTTTTTTACGTACCTGTCGCCATTTCATTGCAATTTTTATTTTTTTGATTTAACACGAAAACTGAAAAAAAAATTCGAACAGGGGTTCTTAAATGAGATATACTTACTATAAGGTCCAATTATGACCGAAAATTTGCAATTTTGCAATAATAGCAAACAAGTTAGTAACAAGCACAATTCAAAAATTTAAAAAATATTCCAGTTGGATAAATTTAAAGGTGCACAAATACATAGTGCGGCAGGTGTTACCGGTATGGGGTTTTTTCAAAACGCACATATCGCCAGCCCTTTTGTTTTTCCAATGAGTCGACCCTAATAACGGGTCGCCATTTCATTGCAATTTTTATTTTTTTGATTTAAGTTAAAGTTTTCATAAAAAATCGCCGAAAATTTTTGATAGACAAGGAAAGGCATAAGAATGAAAAAACGACCCACTCATCAAAATGAAGTAATTTTTATTGATAAACTTGTTTGGTTAGGTCAATATTTTTGGAAATTACAGGGTGTTTAACTAATTAATATGCTTTTAAGAGATTTTTGTCGCATTTTTCCGCAAAATCTTATCAAAACTAATGAGATGTCATAATTATTTGTTAAATATTTTTTATAAAAGATGCTCAAAATGCCCTCCTTCCATCCTTCATCGACGAAGGAAACTATTATTTAATTCGCCCTAAGGTTCGTTCATTCTGTTTTATTTCCTCCACCGCTATTCCTACCCTCTTCCGAAGCATTTTCTCAGTGTTGCATTCTGTTCCATAAACTTTTTCTTTTAGATAACCCTATAAAAAGAAATCTATGTGGTTAAGATCTAGCGAACGTGGTGGCCACACTGTACACTCCCCCCTCGACCCAGCCTTGTTTGTTGGAAGATGTACCACTAGTTGTACGCAGAAATAGGTATGTGTGTCTCCAACATGATGGTGCGCCACCACACCAAGTATTATCAATGTGTGCGGTAGTTCCTTAACAATACATACCCTGCATGATGGCTGGGCCGAGAGGGAAGTGTACAGTGGCCACCACATTCGCTAGATCTTAACCACATAGATTTCTTTTTATAGGGTTATCGAAAAGAAAAAGTTTATGGAACAGAATGCAACACAACAAAACAGAGTGAACGAACCTTAGGGCCTTCGTCGATGTAGACTATGCATAAGGATGGAAGGGGGACATTTTGAGCATCTTTTAAAAAAAATATTTAAGAAATAATTATGACATCTCATTAATTTTGATAAGATTTTGCGGAAAAATGTGACAAAAATCTCTTAAAGGCATATTAATTAGGTAAACACCCTGTAATTTCCAAAAATATTGGCCTAACCAAACAAGTTTATCGATAAAAATTACTTTATTCTGATGAGTGGGTCGTTTTTCATTATTCTGCCTTTCCTTGTCTATCAAAAATTTTCGGCGATTTTTCATGAAAACTTTAACTTACCTAAATCAAAAAAATAAAAATTGCAATGAAATGGCGACAGGTACGTAAAAATGGAAGAAACAATTTTTGTAGGAAATGAAGTCGCCTATCTAAAAATGCATTCAAATTAAATTGTACACAGGGCCGTACTAAGTTTTTTCTTAAATTAATGGACCCTCCTCCCCTCTATCTCCGCCACTGGTTTGCTTTTGGACATGGGAATTTCCCAAATTATGCCAACTAACAGAGTTGTTGCAAATATCTCAAACGGTTACGAAGATATTGTAAAAAAACCAATTATTCTCCAAAACTTCAACGCCCTGTATCACGAAAACAGTAAAGAATTGGATAACAACGTATGGGGTTTTTCTTGTTTCAAATGATGTCCCCTATCACCCATTTCCGTTTGGACCATGACTTACGGGACACCCTGTATGCATTTTCTTCCAATTCCCACTTTGAGAGTTCATTCCGAATGCACACACAATACGTGAATTTACTTCTTTATACTGGCACGCATTCCAAACGCTTCTGTATTGAAATTTCCCAATACTGTCTGTTGAAAAATGGACCGTTCGTTTTGCGACCTCCGCCCAAACGTATTCCGATGCCCGTCGCGCATTCAAAATACTACGCGAAATTCAATTAAAACTTGGGAGTTCAGCGCTCTTTTAGGATTTCTGGCAACGGACCCCGCCGCACCTAAATTAGATTCCCGGCAAGATGTCGGAGACGTCTTGGGTGCCGCGCAACGCCGGTGGCACATCCTTCCCGTGTAATTTGATAAAGGTCGGAATTTATAGGATGTAGCCGCTTTGAAATATTTCGTACGTGGCCGGACGGACGATCCGAATGGGGACAATGACGGATCTCGGAGGCGTTCGGCCGTAAATTGCAACTTGGGACTTCTGGAGTCTAGAGTTGATGAGGGGTTAAGAGCTAGTCTTGCATAAAACCCGACCGTCTCAGAGATGTGCTAACTGAGCTGGGAATTGGTAATATTTTTCTTTGCTCTACGAAGTAGCATTTATGAAAACGAATACCAACAGGAGGCAGACGTTTGGATGCAATTTCATATGTAAATTTAGAAGCCACCCAATCTGATCAACTGTGTATGAATATTCAGAGAAGCTAATAATAAACATGAAAAAATATTCGACCTGCATGTATTTAGGTACATTAGTTGAGGAAGCTGTAACAATATGTAAATTTAAATATAAGTAGTTTGGCACGTCTAGATCCGTTTTTTTGGCTGCTTTACACAACAAAATTAGTACGTAAAAATTAAGAAGAATGTGATGTTTTTATATAGGTTTAGAGCAGGGACTCTCTAAAGGAAGGGGACCTAGCATTATACTTTCCAAAGTGAAGCCTATTCTGTTCACATTCTAATGGTAACAATGATGCCAAGTATGCCATTTTATTGGAGAATCTATGAATGTAACAGGTACCTTGATTGTGATTAAAAATTAATAATGGTTTCCATCATTTCTAAAAATTAGACTTGACAATGTTGTGTCAACAAGTGCAGAATATGCCAACTGCCAAATGAAACAAATTTATTTTAGAGTTAAAATTGATTTCCAGCAATTATTTCCACGAATTTAAGTAATAAGTATGGTAAGTCAGTGTCGATTTTGCAAAAAGCTGAATTATAAGCACCCTCAGTTAACTTTCCACAGGTAAGGACCGATGTAGCTCTAGAATATATTATGTTGTAACAATCTTCAGTGGCGTGTTTCACGCCAGGAAAGTATGTTTAATCAGGCCGTAAAATAAACTTTAAAGACTTACTTTCAATTTGTCGCTATTGTCCCAATCTATATGTATACTTGAACTTTCTTTTCTTGTTGACTGTATCGACCTATCCAAAAGAAGTTTCACAGTTTTCAGGATGGACTAATAAAATTAGGTCTAGTAGTTCTAATCATGTAATTTTTCTCGGTGTTCATTAGTGCTTATACAAATTTGGTAATTTTATTTCTCTCTCAAGGTCCCTCACAAACTTAAAATAAACTGCTAGATAAACTTAAAAAAACTGTGTAGAATGCTGTATGTAATAAACTGAAGACCTAACTGAAGCTACCTGCTTAATAGTTTTAAATTTACTAAATACGATTTTTGTTTTGAACTACCTATACGTAATGCCCAGGTAATGGAAATTGTAGGATTCCTTATTGGGACTACAGGAGACCTTTTTGTCCAAGAGGGCATTCATTTGCTCGCATCATTTTCGTGACAGCAATTTATTAATAAACCTTCAGGCTAAAGGCACCTAAAAAAGGTGCATTACCTTTAACTGACACATCTGAGTATCTGGAAATTAGAAAACTTAAAGAGGATCCCAATATGCATATTGCGGAGTCCACAAGAAAAAAAGGAAAATCAGTTCAAAGAGTGTTAACATTTCTTATAACTATAATAAGGATACCTACCTACTTAAATTAATATACTTTCCAAGATTTTTAGATAATATTTATAACTCAATTCATTATTTCATAACGAGATAATCATAAAATATCCCAACTCATTTTTGCTCTGTAATTTAAGGAAACTCAAATTTGAAAGTTGAGGTGAATTATGATGGAAAATATATTGCCCCCTTTCGAATCTATGGCACTGGCATGTCAGCTAAAACCCGATGGCAGTTAGACACTGACATATATAATATAGATAACCTTGTATAAGCCCCCTTGTGGTCTCCTTGGAGTCGACAGAAAACAAACTTCCCCTCAAGGCTTCACTTTTCCTATGCAATAGTCTGTGACATGCTGGGTCCCCTTACTTTAAAGACAGTGATTTAGAGTAATGTAATCTAGATGCCCAAAAAGATTTTACGAAAAATAAAACTACCAGGCTGGAAATTTGTCAAGCTTTGATACAAAGTTTATGTAGTTTCGATAGTTTTCTTCATAACTACGTTTATTTTACTATTTCGTGAAGTAAGACTAGTACCTACTAACGACTGACACCATCACCATCTACAAGTGGGTAAAATCTGGACAAAAACAATAGGACAAAAACAATAGGCAACATCAAAATTTATTTAAATAGAACAATGAATAATAAAAAAATTCCCCATGGCTTCGTCTATGTCCCATGTGATACGGACTTTATGTGTGACACCAAATCCTAGATGGGATTGTCTTTAGTGGCACCGAATAAATGACCATAACGGGGATTGGGCAGGGAAGCCTGCGACTTTGTCAGGCCACCGCGTAACGTGAAATATGAAGCCGGCGGTTGCGTCAGGTCGAGAAAATAATGGCTCACACTTCAGCGGATGACCATTAGGCATCGGGGGCCTACTAGATGACGCCTTGGCAACTTGACTCGGCCCACCCCGTTTTCTGGGTGGGCCTTAAACGAACTTCCAGCGGAGAAGATGAAGTAAGCGGGATTACGGCGGGACGCGAACGGTGAAATATTGCGGCGGGACCGATGGAAATCCCCGAATTTTGGGGGGAGAGAGTCGAAAAGGCAATATTAAAATTTCGTATAACGAGGATTTAAGTAAAAGCGATGTCAAGGCTCTGGAACAAGTGTAAATGTAGGGTTTGACGTGCTATTAAATTTGTACAGAATCTACCGCTCTAAAAATCATTGAAAAAGGGTCAATTTGTTAGTAGTGTTTCTCACGAGGAGGCGGCGAAGCCGCCGATGAACTGTCCGGCTCGAACAACTCTGTAAATGCGGAAGTCAGTATCATTCCCATTCCCTTTAAAGATTGCAATTTTCTAAAAATCATTTATGCCAAGGATATCTATCCTGAAATAAAGTCAATTTTTATACAAATTTAACTAATAGCTTCCTTTTCCATAGTTTCTGGTGGATTTTGCTTTCAAACCTTCCAGCTACAAATTTGCTGTTGATTTTCGTGTTGAACCCAGTTTCCCGCTTCTTTCAAATCCATTAAATCCTCTAACTTGGCTGTATTGTACCGATGATTACCAACAAGTCTGAAACACACGTATGCCGTTGCCTTGTTCCTTTACTTATATATAAAGGGCGGAATATATGCATTTACTTTCAGTCGAAATATGCGCATATATATGCATAACTTTTATTTCAAATATGCAATAATATGCATTTATTTGGCCAAATATGCAATAATATGCATTTATTTGGCCAAATATGCAATAATATGCATTTCTATTATATGTACAAATACTTTAAAAAAACACCAAAATTGATTTTAGAGAAAGGGTTTATTTTAAGAAAAATGAAAGGAAAACAAATACATAAAATACCTCGTAAAATACCTATATTAAAGCAGAATTATAAAAACATTTAAATGTAAAATTGTATAGTAGGAATTTATGATTAAATACTTTTCAAAGTTTTCCAATAAAAATCTTTGCCTGTCGGTAAAAATATGTTTATATATAGAAAAGCTTCTCTCAACATCTGCCGATGTAATAGGACAATATTTTAATTTGGGTAGTATAAGGTACAAGGCCAAGGTGCAACTTCGTTGGATGATTTACCATCAAAAATACTCTTTACTGCCATTAAAGATTTGAACCCTTCAATCTTTTCTACAGTAGGGCATCTAATTTTTTTCTAACTTTAATACCTAAATAACCGGGAACCTTTCTACATTTAGCGGAAAATGTTTGAAAAAAATCAACCGATTCGCTTAAACCTAAATTTCTACTTTCTAATGAAAGAATTATATCTGGTATAAAAATAAAATTAACTTTAATAAAAACAAGTTGGTTTGCTACATCCGAATTTTTCAGGGTTTTTTGACCATGCACTACACACTGCGAGTTGCCTCTGGGCTCTCATAATTTTGGTTATATCTTATATCTATAAATAAGTATAGGAAAAACATGCAAATATGCACAAAAATATAGTTTCTCCAGAAATATGTAATGTTTTGCGAAATTGAATAAAATATGCAAAAAATGCATATATATATGCAATTTGCATATATTCCGCCCTTTACTTATATATATGCCCGTGATTTCTTACACTTTTGTAGATATAAATTATTGCTAACTTTTTTGAACAGCACTGCCTCTAAACAAATTTTCTTTAATGTTCAAATTTGCTTGTTATTATTTTATAATAGATTATACAAACTTAGATATTTTTCATTAGCTGTTAGCTTTGGAAGGGTCGAGGCGCTAGCCGCAATACTGTTGTTTCAGGTTTAGGTAAAATGTTGTTGCTTCATCAGCTACGAAAACACGATTGAGTCCCTACTGATTTAATAGCAACAAGCCAAGAAATATTGTCTGGCACAGAATATTACCAGTCGAAATGGGGAATCAAGAGTTGTCCCACCCTTGCAAACTGCAAAGTGGCGGCCAGACATGGATTTATTTCCGGACGATGGCTGTTTTTATCCGCCTCTTGTGAAAAGTGTTTATTTACAACCGCTCGTAACCCGATCCGTGTGGAGTCTGGAGTGGCTCGTGTCACGTGATCGGATTTTCTAAATATACCAAGCTCGGCTCGTCCAGTTATTTCGTATATTTACATACTGAAACTGCTGGATATTCTCTCTTGGCAGTCTCGGCGCGCGAGTATCTTGCATTCCAGACGGATTTCGTTTCTATCGTTCGACTGAAATCGGTATGGGCGGGAGAAAAAACGGGATTTTGTGTGAGAAGTGCAAGTGCGACAGTGATAGTGCGCGTAGCTTGGATGCTAGAGTGGTGAAGTTTCAGAGGAGCTTGAAATTGGAAGGATACAAGCCTTTAACTGTAAGAAAACTTTCATTATTTGTCGCACACCTAATTTAACCAGAAATTTGTACATACTAAATTCCATATTCTGTTTTTGTATACCTAGTGTACTCCAATTTTTTCTCAGGTAGGAATTTCACCAGGTGCATGTATAGGGGAACTCAAAGTTTACTTTCCGTCACTGACATGTTGTTGTTGTTGTTGTTGTTATTTTCTGTTGTTCCCCTAAATCTAGAGTGAGTTCACGTTAAAGACTTACCATTCTTGGAAAATTTTTATTATCAAATATATCAAAAAATATTTATATAAATTTATTATTTTTATTATTCGTTTTTTTCAGAAAAAAAATCTCTGCAGATTCTTCTTCAGGTTCACTTGAAACCTATCTGTACCAATTATCATTATTCTATAAAATAACAAAGAAATGTATTATTTTTTAAAAATTGAAAGAATTTATCTATATACCTATTTATAAAATGACGAAAAATTTGTACCTACCTAAAAAAGTTGAATGGACACATTACATATTTTATTTATAAAATAGTCAGTCTATACAGGTTGTTACAAAAAAGTATGACAATCCTCTGGCCATACACAGATCCTTTGGACTAAAATAAAAATGTGAAAAATTTGATTAAAAAAACGTTTGTTTTAGCTGATTTTATTTGAAATAATTTTCCATAGTTTTTTTTTGTCATAAAAACAAATTTCTTATGCGTAATTTTAGAAGAAAAACTCAACGAACAAACGTAACAAAAGGACGGTGTTGTATAGTTTGAGTTTCCAACTTTTTTGTGCTTACGCCTATAGTCTGAAATAATTTTTTAAATCCTGCGTTAAATTGCTGTATTTTTCGACTCTTGAAAATTTTTTATTTAGGATTTGGTTTGTATTTAAACTTATCTGATTTTTTTTTTGTTTATTTTAGGATAGGCACCTTGTGTTTTTGAAATATCTAAATCAAATTTGGTGTAAGATTTTGTTAAATATAATCTTGTAGGTGTACGCAGTGGCAATATTTCCAAAACCCCCAGATTTATTTTTTCCTGTTTTTCAAATTAAATTGTGTTTATATAAAAGTCAACATTTGAGATTAATATGGAAATTTAAAAGAAATAAAAATTACGGAACAAGTTTCGCTGATTCTAAGGAATTTAAATCATAGGTGTGTGTAGAAAAAAGTTGGGGTCAAAGGTTACATCAACTCCATTTTGTTCCGTTCCTTATTCGAATTTTTGGACTAACAATCCACAAAAAATCTGTAAGAAATAAATCCATACCAAATGCCAACTTAATATCTTAAAAACCACAGGCGTTATTAATATATTATGTCTTTTTAATTATATTAGTTGTATTTTGAAGTAGAGGTGTCTAAATGAAAAATGACATAAGAAAAGTCGTATCTTTTGGGCCAAAGAGGCTTTAGTCAATGGATCGACCTACTTTTTTAACGCCCTGTATACATTTCATTGAAAATTTTACAAAAAAAACTCGGCAGTACCTATTATTAATGATATAAAAAACATTCGTTAAATAATTTTGGAGTTGTGCCCAAAGCAACCTATGTTGAAATTTAAATTCTCAGACTAAATAATGTTTAAACCCCCATGAATCTCATAAGTCGAGCGTTGATTTTTTTGTTTCATACTTAAGTTGCAATTTGTTGATTTGGAAACAACTAACTAGCCGCCAGCTACCCAGATTTCGGACTCGTCTAAAGTTCCGAGGCAGGAAAACACAAAGCCGTTTTAACTGACTTGTTTAACTAGCAATTATACAAAATAAAATGCTCGTCTTCGCCGGCGCAGCTGCAGAATCGCCCGACTACGAAGTTTTATTTATTTTGGGCCCTCCCGGCAATGCACTGGGCTCGTCTGGTATGCAGATTCGTGGAACAATGGAAACTAATTAAGAATTTCACAACTTTCCCAATAAAAAGTTTGAGAGTTATTCATAAATCGCCACGGAGGCGTTGGCCGCCATTTATTATAAACCACTTATCAATTTAATTAGACTTTAATTAGGAAAATAACAATGATTAATTAAAAATAACCGTCCGGTGTCTTTCTTAATGAAATGTTTCTCAAGGAACGCAACTAGATACCTATAAGCAATTCATTGGCTCTCACAGACCCTTGGGATTTTTCTTTCTATAGGTGATTAGTTTAATACCCGTTTATCGAGATAAGAACATTGTATATGCGCACTGCACTTTCTTCTTAGTTGCAATATTATAAAATGCCCACCCTTGAGATTACAGATAAGTCTCTAAAGATAACTCTTTTCCATTTGGCATAAATTCAATCTAGGTATGTCTCAAATTTGTTTCCTTGACAAATTGTAGACAGTTTGAGTGCCAACTCAAACATTCTCCACTTGCGAAATTGACATTATAATACATTTGAACATTCAACATTCGAGATCCAGGTTTTCTGGAGTGGTCCCCGACCGCTCTGTACCTTTATAGTAAATTCATTCAAGGCGCACTTGTAAGGGAGCACACCAAATCTCTGCCCTAATCTGCGGTTAACTACAGTCAGCTTCAGTACATTTCACGAGCGTTGTGGCGCTGAATTCGTGGATTCGCATTCCACGCTAACAATTAACAACAAAATTACTAAAAATTCTTTTTATTTTAGATTCTATGAATTTGTTACCTTCCAATGAGAAGATACGATAAGTAAAATAGGTACGCCACAACTTTTATAAATAATGTCGTTTTAGATACTCATGTGTTTTATTAGGCACCAGCGGAGCATAGCGGAGTTAGTGTATAGTGCACGTTGTAAAACGTGTTGCATGCCTACATTCCTTTTCTACGAGTGTATAGAAAGTCAACACAGGCATTTTAATGATTTATTATTTGTTTATGGCGCCTGTCATCACAAAATATCTCATATTTGTTATTAGCAACTACTCATCACAAAACATCTTGTCACTAACCGATAAAACATTAAAATTAGGGGTTGATCAAACCCTCGTCTGTCTACTAACGAAAGTTATTCAACTACTACTACTACTGGTAAGTATGAGGAGCTGCAAGCTCAGGGATGGGTGGCGCTGTCAACAGGAAATGTTTCATTGATTATTTTATATCCCGGTATTCCAAGGTCTCCAACTACTAGGTACCTACTACTACTAGCTCTGACAACGCTGCTGAAAAGCTCGTGGCTTCATAGGTCGTTAGCCACGACTTGAAAGGAGTGTTTAAAATGATTTAGCGCCATGCAATTTTAGGCACGTTTTATGGAATATCGTTCCCATGGAATTTTGTTCATATTAAAATATGCCGAGGTAATTTCTTAGTAGTCTGTATAAAATTACAGGAGTTGGTCTATCAGGAAGGCGGAAGACATCTCGATTAAGACAATTATATTATGTTTGAACGGAGTAACTCAAGTGTGGTATTTACAGGACTTCAATTTCGCAAAATTAGCAGCAATATTGTTGCGCAATATATCTAATAGCGATAAAGCTGTGTGGCAGGATGCGCTCCGATCGTCAATTATCGGTTATTGTGTTTTATTTGATATCGAAAAAAGCCGTCGGGCTACAATCTGTTTCCGGATCTCGTCTTATTAATAATTTTATGCTCGAACCTAGCCAATAATTCATTTAAGCGTGAAATTGAGATTTTAATGGCGACGTAACGACGTTGTTAACGATATTTCCGTCTATATATATATATATATATATATATATATATATATATATACCCCAGTTTTTTTTTGCGGAGATGCACGCGAATGCTACCGCCTCTGGTGGCGATAAGCAATAATAATTCTCACTCACCCTCAGAACTTTTTTGTAATCTCTAATTTGTCAGATGAAGCAAATAATGTGATTGCTTTTGAGCAAGCCATCGTTTTCAAGTAAAAAGGACTGGCACATCAAAAATATCCAAGTTGACATAGTGATAAGTATGTCACATAAACTTTCAGCACTTACCTGAAATATCGTGCTTCAGTTAAGTGACCGCATTGTATTGGAGAGCCCTCATTTTTCGATGAAACAACGGAATTTTTCCGCACCTTTCAGGAAACCCTTCTACGCCGAGGCCGTTTTAAAAATAGGAAGGTTGATTCCCTTGTTCCCGAGGGAAAACCTATTTATCTAAACCGATTTCGGCCCATCTGCTTCGGCAAAGTTTTCCCGGGCAAGAGGAAATCGTACGGCGATTTCATCAATCATCAAAATATGGCGCACACCTTTTATCCACTTTGTTTTCCCCTTGATCTCCCCTCCCAAACACAATAATGGACTTAAATAATGGATGAATCGCTTCGCTTCTAATCCGATATTACTTCTTAATTCTCCATGACTGTTGGTTTTCGGGGCAGGAGTTCGGGGTTTATAAAGATATCAACCACAAATGAAACAGATAATATGTTTCCTCATCGGGAATCACAAATAATTCAGGTTGTGGTTTGTAGAAATCCTCCCATTAAGCTACTAATAGCTTAAAAAAATATCCTAATAGCCTTGTTTACGGAATCCATAAACAAGACTAATATAGCGAGTGATAGGTACTAACTATTAACCTGAGAAGATAAGCTTGTATGCAGTTCGGTGACATTTGAAGACAGACCCGTGATTGTATTAAAAGTCGGTGTTTTATGTGAAACCACATAATTTTGAATACTGTGTACTGTCTTGTTCAGGTCAAGAGAATAAGCAAAAAAATTGTACATAGTGGCTTTAAGTTTCCAAAAGATAACAACCTTCGTAAACAATGGATTCTAAACTGCAATCGACTTGATAAATTTAATGTTCAAACAGAAACTTGTTTATTAATTATAATTTTGTTCTATTTCCATACTTCAGTAGGTAACTGATTTATTTAATATTTACTGTAGTTTAATCAGATTCGTTAAAATTGGGACTTTAACCAATATAAATGAAGGGCAATTTTATGTTCAGATTATGGAGACAGGCAAACACGATCTCAGAAAACGTCCTACCTAATTGTTTATTTGTTGAGTTCACTAAAAAATTTAAATTCAATTTATTTATTTCGTGAAAAGTGGTGTAAAAATTTTTGGAAATTAAAGTGTAACCATTAATATCTAATCATTAGACACTATAAAAGTACTTTTGTCGATTAATACCTCAGAGAAATAACCAAGGATAGAAGGTAGCAAAAGGATCAAAATGCACACGTTTGCAGTCAACCAAGACTTTGGCCATTCACCGCACACTTTATGGGTCTCGTCGTATTTCACAAAATAATTCACTATATCCTAAATACAAATAAATAGTCTATAATATAACAAAAAAACCTTTAAAACGCGAAACATTCATACGTATACACTCAGAGAAGCTGACACTTACTGTCCGTAAGCAACATAAATGCAGATTGATGGAATGCGGCGGCGTTGCCATGATGGGCATCTTGTGGGGCGTGTTGACCATTTTATTAAAGTGATAATTAGCATAATTACAGGCGATTTAGTTTTAGTTTAAAATTGTCACATGCAAGAAGATTATGTATCGCACGTTCTTGATATTACTTTGTTGCATTCTCCGTAGATAACATTTAAATAAAATTTAAATAATTCTTCGTTTGTGTAATTTAAGAGCGCCGGCATTATTGTTGACAATAATTTATAAACCAAGTGACATTTCCTCAGCCGCGATTGTCTTTTCAACGTCCACGGCAAATATGATTTTCCAAGCGTTAAGCAAACCCCGCATTTTATGGGCGAAAAGTGGGTTTTTCGTAAATTAATCGAAAATTACTGCTTTTAGGTATAGGAAACCTTACACAAAGTTGTCATCATTTTTAGCGGTGAATAAGATCGCATTAAAAAAATGGGGGTTTCCATTTGAAAATTTCGAGATTTAAGCACATTTTGATTGTAATTTTTATTCATATTTTGTGAACGGATTTATTTCTCAGCAGAGATCACTAGGTCAGGGCTTCTGTTACACGATGCCAAAAATTCGTTTTGAAATTTCGCGGTTTCCTCGTATAAATTGCTAATTGACTTTAGGTATGCACCTGTAATTTTTTTCGGAAAAATGCAAATATCTCCAAAATGATGCCTAGAATCCAAAAATGCAATAATATACAGGGCGTTCCATTTGAGATAAGAAAGTTGATATCGACTTCCGGTATAACCGGAAGTGCCAGATTGACCAAAATATTTTAGTTGAGCAGCACCCATCGGCATTGGTGAGGTGTTAAATTTTCAGAATTTTCCTACTTTAGTTTTTCATGTATAGATCGATGCAGTTCGTGGCGGGCCACCCTGTATACCTTTAATCCAAACCAAAATTGAATTCCATAAAATTTCACTTCCGAAAACCGGGAATATAACTAATTTAAGTACACTTTCATCCGCTTTGTTCGTACGTGCGAATGTCCCCACTTTACAAAGCGGGCCCCCTCTCCCGAAAATAATAAAGCCGTCCCTACAGATAAAACCGGCTCCTTAATCTATTTCCATGGCATTGTAGGCTAAACGCCGGCGATTGCCCTTATCAGCACCTGGGCCCGATGTTGCCCCCCCCCCCTAACCCCCATTCCCACCCCGCCCCGGTAATCTGGTAATGGCGCCGAAGGTCGCGAAAGGGAAATTCAGGAAACAATCCCCCCACCCCCCGGCTTCGGAACGCTGATGCCCCCCCCCGACGATGATTAGATAAGGGCATAGGAGGAGCAGGCTGCTGATGACCTTTTCCGGCACCGGAAAGACCTGGAAGAGGGTTGTGTGGTCCTCTCGAAGTTGTCAGTTGCATTCTTCTGAAAAATTCATAGTTGACATGCACCCAACTTGACATGCTACTCTACAATATGTCATATCACAGAAAATATACGCTACGCGGACAGAAGTGCCAGTAGCATTGGGCTCGTAAAATATGTATAGCACACTGAAAGTTGGTTTTGCCTTGGCCTAACAGATGGCGCTCGGATGCAGAATCGTTCTATTTTTAAAACCGTAAAATAACCTCCGATAAAAGTCACCGCTAGAGGCGCCAGCAGTCAGCTGAAGAGCCTAACCGTGTTGCCGGTGGTTTAGGAATAAAGGTTTCATAAACGCGCCTATGCTGGCGGCGGCTTTCAGTCATCAAAATCTATTTCCGGGCAGACGGGCAGAGGCCTTGAACTATACGAAATATAACCTAGTGGGAGCATAGCTATTTTATTATTTGCTTCGTCTTTGTAGAATCCGTACGACGTATACTAAGCTATACAGAGTGCTTCAGAGCCAATATTAATTATCCGATTAAAATATATTAAGATGTTACAAATAATATAGTTTATTCGTATCTTATTTACTAATTATACACTTAGTATACGGTAAATATTTGTTCTACAATGTAGAAAATATGTACAGGATGTCAATGATACCAATTTTATGGGTTTTTACTATTTATAATTTTGGGCCTAACCAAAGTTTACAGAATAAAATCATAAATCAAGAATAATACTTGTTGCATATTAAATTTATCATTCAAATCTCTGTTTCCAAATGTTTTTTCTACCTATAAGTATTGTTGTATTATTGAAATATTCATTTGATATCATGAATATCATGATCCCCGCAAGGACGTTCCTAATCATTCCAAATGCACGAATTCGTGGTTGAAAAAATTTGTTGGGCGAAAGTTACCCCGACTACCACCACGATTTTTAGCTAACGATCCCAGATGCTCAAATTCGTGCTTTAAAAAAATTGTTGGGCGAATAAACTACCCCAGCACCCCTTTAGAAAAAAAAAATGATAACTTTATTGTCGGATCCTCGCTGATTTTAGCAAGGACGTCTTGCAGTCATACTGTAGTACCACATTTTTGGAAAGTACTGCATCCCACCAGTTTGCTTTAACTAATTCCTATATATAAACTATCCCATGCAAGGCTTTCATTATATACAGTGTGTCTGGTTTTTCGTGTTAACACCCCTGAAAATCTAAGTAGGCTGGGGGAATTGAACGGGGCAATTTTTTTTATAAATATGTCCCTGAAAGGTCATCATTTGCGAGGTATTGGTTTGGCATTGCCGCGAAATCCTGGCCTACTGCGATTTTTTAAAGGGGTGCGTTTTTCGAAAAACCCTATTAGGCATTTTTTTATTTAAAATCTGACACCACAGCATTAATCAGGACACCCTAAAACCCCCACATACCAAATTTGAACAAAAAATATACAGGGAGTTACATTCCGCAGGGTGTCAAAGTTGAGCAAAATAGGGATTTTAAACTCATGTGGCGAGTCAAGTGTGCCATGGAATTACTTCGAAACAGTTGGATGATGAACAGGACCACTCACAGTGTCGGTGTGCAAAGATCCAATAAAAAATATACAAGGTGTTCTTCTCGGTCAAACGCCGCCCAAGCGCTTTTATGATGTTGCAAGTGACTTCATTTATATCATACCTATAGTATTAGAGAAAGATTCTTCTTTGAAAACCGCAGCTTTCAGATCTTTAGCAATATATTTAGTTGCGAGTTTCTGTTTTCTGAACGATTGTGTAGTAACCGGAGTAATTCTATTCCTTTGATGTCTCAGCTCAGGTGGTATGCGAAAAAAAATACAGAAAGAATAAACGTAATATCGATACTTCGATAGACAAAGAAAACTTCACTATTAATTTGTTTATATTTTATTTCTAAAATTACAGACCTCCGGAATTTTACTAATTTAAGAGAAGGTTAAAAAGAGAGTGCTCACATAGCAGTAACATAAAAATGTATTTTAAAACAAATACATATTTCACATCGATTTGGGTCAACAAACATTTCGTTACGAAGATGCAATAATTTCTCAAAACAAAATAACTATTATTTTTGTATTTCTTAAATTATCAAGATAGGTATACCTATTTGTTTTTTGCCAGTATCATATTAAATGGTTGTTAAATTCTTTATTAGGCAGATGTTTGTCAGACTATTGGATACGATCCACATCAAATTTCAAATAAATATCGTAAACATCTAAACAAGCATTTTTTGAGAATGTATGGGCAATGATTTTGTTAGAAAAGATTGCAGTTTTAATATTTAAAAATTGTTCATATTATTTATAATGGAAACCTTGCATGGACTAGTTTATAGGAATTAGTTATTTAATTAGTTATAATTAGCAATATTTCTATTGAGTCTAATTTATGGAGCAAATATTTCAGTCGATTATACATACGTTCAGAAAATTTCTAAAATAACTTAACAAACCAAATTTGCTTTAAATCTTTTTATTCGTTAGAAAGAATTAAAAATAATCACTTTTTTTATTGAAAAATTTGAAAAAAAATGCTGAATGGTTTTGCATCACCACTGTATATAACGCAGGTAAAAAAAGAGAAGTTTTTCTTTTTATTCGAAGGTAAAGTACCTACTTCTCAAAACTACCTAATTACTCAGGTGGAAATAAATGAAAACGGACTAAAAAGTCTTTTTGTCTCCGTTATAACGATAATTGCGAGGAATTCCTCGAAAATAGTTGTAAAAAATTAAAGCAATTAACTTGGGTCTGATGGGACAAGCCTGCTAAGGGTGGGATGCTATATTAAACTTTTATTAAAGTAGGTAACTTTAAGGCGTCACTTTGCTCGTCTTTGCCTAGGGGTAAATTAAATTCCTCACTTACCTTCTCTTAAATAATTAATGGAGCATAAATTTTAGCGGCAGGTATACCGCCACTCGAAGAAGATAGTCGCCTTTAATGAATATACTTTTAAAGTTTCTTTAAAAAATCAGAACTGAAAATCACCTAACTACACTTCCTCTATAATAGAGAAACCAGCGAACCACTAATCCTTTTGTTTCGTTAATATGACAGGAAGCAGTAGGTAGTAATGTTAACACGAATTCTTAAAAGCATATACTTGAAGCGAGAGTTTGAGAAAGTGTTGCTGCTTTGCAGTAACGCAATAAGATTAATCATATAGGACGATATCGAGATCTAGGTGGGTGCTATTGTTTTGAGAATTAATAACACATTAATCATTCCGCAATAATTATTATTGCCGGGTTATAAATGGGAAATGAAAATAATGGGGAAACGTGAACCGTACCTACCCCTTTGACGTAAATCGGGTACACTATTTTTGTTTTATAAATCTCAATACAATCATTTTGTGCAGCCATTCGGCAAGTACTTTTTTTAAAAATTAAAGATATATTTTAGTCTAGTAGGTGTGGTAACACCACTCGCCTTAAGGCAAAATAACTCGAATAGCAATTTAAATATCGTTTGCAATAATGTAATTAATAGAGGACACGAAATTTAAAATAACTATAATTATTTTTAAACGTCTTGTCAGTTTAATTCCTAAAGAGAAATTAATCGCTTTCAAATTTCAAGATGGGGTCTATTGTTGTGCTATTCTATTCTCAGTTCAACTTCATTGATCAACCCAGTTCTAAACTCGCGTTAATTTTGATTGTAAAACTCCTCTAGGAATCCGAGTTCAAATTAGTGAAACCGTGCTCGCTTCTAAAGGCTATTATCGTCTAGTCAACGCTACTATGTTTGCCTTTTAGTCAAACATCTGACAGCTCTACAATTTACATTATGTACGCTTTAACAATTTTACATTTTTTGTGTATCTCTCGTGTATCTCTCGGCTTATCTTTATTGTAACGACCACTTCGAAAACTAGAACAAAATTACCCTTAAAAATTTCAATTATTATTTATCGTTACTGCCTACTTAACGTTTTATAGACGTGGGTTCTCAAAACCGAGTTTCCTGATTTTAAAAGAATCCAATAAAAGTTCCGAGAACAGTGACATTAAAGAGTTTTATAGCAGGCTTAGCGGCTATGACGGGAATAAGAATAGAATAAGCCACAGCTTAACCCTAGCACTCGAATTTTAATAAATGTAATTCCATCGGATTTCTAGAATAGTATTCTTGGTTTAATTACAAAATCAATAAAAAAAAAACAGTGGAGTAGAAGGAACATATTATTATTGAGTGACATAATTTTACATGCGTTGCGTGAGAGCGTATATTGTTTAGAACGTCATCTTCAACGACACAGATGCTGCCCTCGAGAGTGAGGACAAAGGTTGCTCCTCGAATTCTGCGGGAAGGAGTGTCTACTATTGTGCGGAAAAGTGATAGTCTAGAGCCAAGTCCCCTTACAATGTTGGGGACATGAGCTTGCGAAGCTTTCCTGCGAAATAGAACACCATATTTATTAAATCAGATATTCAAATCAAATCAAATCAAATTAGTTATTATAATTATAACTAAATCCAATAAAATAGAGAAACATATTCACCAAAGTTGTACACCTAAGCAGCGTGTATTAAACTTGTGTAATTTAGTAATAATTAACAGAAAATATTAGTCACAAATTATAACCTATAAAAATTATAACTTCTAGTTTACAACTTACAATATATTGCAGACTACAATGCATGAATTATTAATTTGAAAAATGTAAAGCAATCAAACAAATAAATAATGAAGCTAAGGCTAAAGTCGGACATGAAAGTATTCACCCATTATGTCGTTCCAGTTTATATATTATTATAATATAGAAAATATATCCATATTATGTTCACTTTATACCTTCCCAACACTTTTTTTAATATCTCAGTCTTAGTATCTTTCTAAATAACAATTGATTTTCTTATATGTAGCGCGTCCTTTTTTGCTCAATATATAAATGTTATTAAAATTCTTTATTTATATATTCTTAGGACCCGATACTACGTTGTGGTATAGATATTTTAATTTAGTTGTTAGTTTTTGTATAAAATTGTAGGTAAAATATTTTTTATTACACTTCTTTGAAAACACCTTATTTTCATCTGTTTTAGCAATAATGAAAGATGGGGTTTTTCGGGCTAGCGCACGGAAACAGTAGCGCATGGAAAAACTTTCCGTGCGCTGAATAAAAATACCGAATATATGGCTTTAAAATAGAAATATACAGAAAAGTAAACTAAATTTAAGAAACTCTATATGCTCTCTGATATTTAACATGTACCTATTTTGTATTTTAATTCGTAAGTGTTTCAATATTTAGATACACTTCTGTAATATATTTGACGTTTTATTTACCTTATCTGACAGTAACTAATTTACAACAAAGCACCTTTGAAATAATTTGAGAGTAACCATGGAAACGCATCATACATACCAAACACTATATTGTCTGCATTGTTTATTTTTTGTCAATTAAATTTATTATAATATGCCGATAAAATGTTTTAAGTTCCCGTTTTCAAAGAAGTATAATAAAAAATATCGTTCATTACACGTCCAGAAATAGATTTTTCTCGTAATGAAATATACTACTATGTGCCTCACGGAACTTTCAGAAATGATTCTGACAGTCTATAATATGTTAATAAAGTTATCTAAAATTCAGTTGTCAGTTATCTACATAACAAAAAGTAGAACAAGTTATGGATGAATTTTAGTTATTCATCAATATAAAAACAATATCAATATCAATAGTTACTTTCTTGAAATCGGTGTCTCAAAATCGTCATTAAAAGCTCAGAAATCGGCACTGAAGTAGCCCATTATTGTACGATTTTTTCAATAAGTATTAGGCCTTGGCGAGATGTAAACATTAAATGTCAGACACGCAGCCATCGCCCGTCAAAAGTGAGCAAATATTCAAACCCTTGCAACATTCCATATCATCAACGTATATATCATTTTTAAAGTTTGTAAAGTAAAAGGAAGATCTCTTGAATCTGGTAAAACTTCCATACCAATTTACGGATTTTGGCGTTAAGGCTACATATTATGTGGGAAGCCCATTTGAGGTTCTTGTCAATAACCACTCCAAGATATTTAACACTGTCTGTGGTAAAAAGATTATTGGAGCAATCATTGCAATTGCGTTTCTCAGTTAATAGAAATTAAGTGTGCAGTCATAAACTCTGGTATTGCGGTTTATGTACATCATAGATACAGTAACACATGATCTTAGTCTTCAATACATTAAGTGTAAGGAGGTTTTGTTTTAGCTATTGGCTATTACAGCTGATTCCTCAGTTGCACTCCAATCATGACCTTCCGCACGGGTAGCACACTATCGTCAGAGTAAGATACTAATGTTCCTTTCATTTTTTTATAAACAGAAGCTCGTTAATGTACAACGAAAACAAGACTGGTCCAAGCACTGTTCCCTGCGGGACACCACAGCTAACTCTCCTGAAACCACTTTTTCCTCTACCAACTTTTACACACTGTTGTCTTCCACGTAGATAATTCTTAAAAAGTTGATTTGGCAGACCTCTTACTCTATAATTTTCTACTCTTTCTAGTAGGATTTCTTGTGATATGGTATCAAATGCTTTTGCTAAATCTAGGTACTTTTGTAGCGAGACATTTTTGGTTACTATCTATGGCTTCATACTTCATATATAGTTTTAGTAACCTTAAATGTTGTATCCTCTGTGCACAACTTTTGCCGAAAACCATACTGAAATTCAACTTGTCAAAATTATTAATTACTGACCCTAACAGTCTATTTTACATACATTCTTGCATTATTTAAATTGTAACTTTTCAATCGATCGATCTGCAGATTCCGATTCATATTTATTACCATCCACTTAACGATTTTATAGATATAGGTTGGTTGCGGAAGTCGCATTTCTCGAGACGTCGTGTCGTAAATTTTTTTTGCCCCCAGCCCCACAAAAAGGCCATTAAAGAATTTTATAGTGGACTTGGCTGTGGGGAAAAAGAAATAAGAATAAATATATTTTTATCCCTATCATTCAGTAGCAACATGAACTTAACTTAATTTAAATTAGAAAGAAAGCATTAAAAACGGTGAGGTAACATTATGAAGGAAAAGCCGCGAATAATATCGATTCTATTTGAATTCGGCACCTCCAAGCTCCTTGTGCCGAAGTCCCATTATGTGGGAGATCATTCAATGCAGCTCTGTTATCAGTAGGCAGTGGAAACCCCATGTCCGCCCGTTGCAACATGTTCAGGGCCGTATCGAACGAGTTGAAACGGGGGCGTAGATTTTGGCCACATTATTAAACATCCGAAACAAATTTTGAATGGTGTCGGCTGTTTATTATTATTTATTCATAGGCCAAGGATCGACGACATAGAAATTTCGTTCGTAGATTTGGAATTATTGCGGTATATTTTAATGTACAATCGAATTGGGTTGTGTTGAAGTATAGTTCGTTGGGTCTTAAATTACAATTTCCATAGAGAGAATAAATAAAGTTTCATTAAATGGAATTGATTGATCCGTAATATCATGCATAAAATGTTCTTCATTAGCTTAATTTTGTTTTCCTGAAAATTCCTCATTAGCTTTGTTTTATTGTTGTCGGATAATTGATCTAGGTCCTTAAGTGGATTCTTGGTTTCCCGACTTTAAAAGAATCAAAAGAAAAGTTTCCCCTTTTCCGTTTTCTGACCGCACAAAGGGAACATTAAAGAATTTTATAGGGAGCTTAGTGGCGTTGAAGAAATAAGAATAAACCTCACTTTATCCGCAGTTTAGGCTGGGCGATTTAATTTAAATAAATGCAATTCTCACTTAAATGTAAATCGGGGGATTTGGGGATTTTGGGGGAGCTTTCTTTGTTTAATTAGAGAGTAATAAAAACCAATGAGGTAGAAAGCGAGGAGGGCATAATTTTCATTCTCAGTATAAATCTATAAACTTTGGTGGCTTTGCAAATTGTTTTGTTATTGTTATTTTATTTGAAATATCAAAGTTGTTATGTAAAAAATGGGCAGTATAAAACAGTACCTTCTTACATAATATAGTTTACTAAGCTTTTAATGATCTCAAATCTTTCTAAAACATTCCATGCGTTTAGTAGACCAAATGCAATGTATATATATATGTACTTCATGACTGCACTGCACAACTTTCTTCACTATTTTTTCTGAAGCCTTCAAACTGTTCATACTACATATTTTACTATACAGGGTGTAACTGAACTGATGGTCAAAAATGAAACCAGGTATTCTTGAAGTCACAATAAGGGCACTTCTTCATATATTTTTTTCTTCTACGGGCCATAGTTTTTTTTATACAGAGCGAAGAAGTTTGGAGAAAATACACATATTTCTTAGTATCTCTAGAAGTATACGAGATATTTTCTTGGCGTGTCACATGAGCAGATGAGCCGTCAAACTTAAGGTTGACATGAAGCTTCTGAGGCTCCCAGTTGCGGAGATACAGGGTGTTATTAAAATTAATTAGATCAGAAAAATTTGAATACCCTGTATAATCCCATTTTTTGAATGGAAACTTCAATGGTTAACAAAAAGTATCTCTTAGTATTTCTTTTCATATTTTTCATATTCGCAGCCGTTTCCTAATTATTTTCAAAGAACGGCAACGCTGCAATGAACAATAGTCACTTTAAGAATAAATCTAGCAATCTGTGGATGTCAATTAAACTTTAACAAAAAACAAAAGCAAAATCGATAATAAAAGAAACGTAATGCTACTAGAAAATTAAATTATTAAATGTTGGAAATGACCGCGGTCTCTTTCAATACACGCAACTATGCCATTCCGCATGTTTATTATTGCCATTGGCAAGTCCATAGAAAAAGTGCATATCAGTCAATTCTTCGAATGAAAATATCATTTTTCAAAATATTGATACTAGTGCAAAGTTAGCAGCCAAATAATTCAAATAATGCCAAGTTTAATTGACTTCCACAGATTGTTAGATTTCACCTTAAAATGACTTGTTTATTGCAGCATTGCAGTTCTTTGCAAATAATTAAGAAACGGCTGAGAATATGAAAAAATACTAAGAGATACTTCCTGTTAACCATTGAATTTAACATTCAAAACAGACTTAAAAAATGCGATTATACAGGGTATTCATATTTTTCTGAAGTAATTAATTTTAATAACACCCTGTATCTCCGCAACTGGGGAACTCAGAAGCTTCATATTAAGCTTAACTCTGACAGCTCATCCGCTCATGTGACACGCCAAGTTTGAAGAAAATATCTCGTATACTTCTAGAAATACTAAGAAATATGCGTATTTTTCTCTAAATTTCTACGCTCTGTATAAAAAAAACTATGGCCCGTAGTAGAAAAAAAATGTATGAAGAAGTACCCTTATTTTGACTCCAAGAATACGTGCTTTCATTTTTGACCATCAGTTCAGTTACACCCTGTATATAGGTACCTAATATCACAGACCTATAGCGAAGCTATATATGTCTGTGCTAATATGATACACTTGCTCTGTTTTTGCCAATTCATACTCTAGTTATATTTATAACCTTTTTGTACTTAAGTCCTACTTACCTAGCATTTTGTAGTAGGTACTGTACTCTGTTCTTTTACATCCAATGCAGTCAAATTTATTTCACCAGGGTATATCTTAAATTAGAATTTTGTGACAAAAATATGTAGTTCTGTGTTGTTCCAGTAAATCGATTTTGCTGGAGCGCAGCGTTCTAACAAATGATTTCATAAATCTAGTACGGTCCGCATGTCGTTGTGACCATTCGACTTGCCCACATGGCCAACTGGACAATATCACAAGCAATTGCAGAGAGTATTTCTCAATCGGATGCGGGGTTAGATTGTCGCAGCCGGTAACATTCATAATAATTTGTTGTGTGGGCGTATAAGCCGTACGCCTCCAAAATTGGAACGTGGAATTTACAATATAGAGTGGATTGGGGATTATTTAGATTATTTGAAAATTTGGGAGTCATATCGTTTTGGGAATGTGGCGTGTGCGTGGAATTCGTGAACGGTTTAATAACTTGGAGACACGTAGAAGAGTATCTGGTACGGGGAAGGGAAATACAAGGGAAACAATGGCTGATTTATTGATTAAACTCGACGATTAATGCCTCGCATACCAATATTAATTAATTTTTTTTGTATTTACACATTCTAAGACTTATATAACGGCAATTTAAAACGTGTTCATAATTATCACAACTACGATTTTTGCGTTATGCCCAACATTGTTCCATGATTTGTTTCAATATTCGTATTGAAAGACGGATTTTGTGGTATTATTTAGAAATTATTAGAATTATAATTATTACTGTCGTAGTTATTACATAACTTGTTGGATAATATAAGCGTTTCTAAGCAAACAAGCTATGAAAGCTCTAACACAGAAACCTAATGTAATTTTGTCTCCAGTAAAGTTGAGCTCGGCTTATAGGGGTCGCAAAAAAAATTCCAAACAGGATGATTTTACCAGGGTTGCTTGTGGACTGACTCCTGAGTGTTCAACCAAAAGGTCACACTCGAACTCTTGGTATGAATTGCGCTATGGGCTGGACTCCTAAACAGTTTTTAAGGCAAAATGACGCTAATAAAAGTTGTAGGGGATCAAAGTATGAACAACTTTTCCTCATATTTTTTTTGTATATCTAATACATAACGAGTTACAGCACATTACTTATAATTTAGTGTATAAAAACACACTACACCGATAATTAGACAAGGCTTGAACCTATACAGGGCCTTTTTTCAAGATTTTACGTGTGGGGACTGGCCTAATCACTGTTGCAAAAGTTTCGTTGATATTAAACATTACACAAAACAAATGGCGCCTTTGAGACCCTTCAGTTTCCTCGGCAATTCCTTTACGGTCGAAGTCTGTTATTACGTGCCTGTTCCGGTGCAATCCCTCACTTATCCCCCAAAGTATACAGGTTCATCTGTTCCCGACCTCCCGGCAATTTTTCATCTTACCCATGTCCACGTTCGCACGGCGACAGCGGCTCCCGCCTTTTTGTCGGTGCCAGATACGACCTTCAGACATCGGGGCGTCTGACAAACGGCCGCGGCCCTGCAGTTTCATTAACTCGCGCCTGTCAAACAAAAACGAGAAGAGGCGCTAATGGGGCCGCCAATAAGCGTTGGTGGATCGGCGTTTTCCTTGGAGTTGTACAAATTGGTGGAGGGTGGCCGGTAAAAAACGTTGGGAGTTTAGGCGCTTCTGTTGTAATCAGCTTGCCCAATGAAGGAGCTTAGAACGCTATCTGATGACAGCTGCGGCATTATTGGAAACAGGGACTCTTTAAAATAAGGGGACCCAGCATGTCACAGTCTATCACATAGGAAAAGTGAAACCTTGAGGGGAAGTTTGTTTTCTGTAGGTATACTCCAAGGAGACCACATAAGTGGGCTGGTACAAGGTTATGTTATATGCCACTGTCTTTCATATATTATATTATTTAATCTGTGCCAGTGTCCAACTGCCATCAGGTTTTATGTGACATGCCAGTGCCATAGATTCTAAAGGAGGCAAAATACACTTCCCCCAAAAATTAACGCACCACCAAAAAATACCCAAAAGTTTAAAGTAAATTTTTGACAAAACCAATAGTCCGATTTGGACGAATTTTTTTTTGAATGATAGGTTGTCTCTTCCAGAACGTTGGTGTACTAACTGTATTTGCATAGAAACCTCTTTTTTATAAATACCGGGTGTCTCAAATTATAGCCTGTTTTTTGGTGGTGCGTTAATTTTTGGGGGAAGTGTATTTCCCATCATAATTCACAATTTTTAAGTTTTCTAACTTCCAGATAGTCAATTCAAGGTAATGCGGCCGCCTGCAGTAGTCCCAATAATTGCAACCAGATTTTTCTTGTCTCACCTTTAGTACAATTCCCATTACCTACGTGGGCATTACGTATAAGTAAGTAGTTCAAAACAAAAATGGTATTTCCGAAATTTTAAATTATAAAGCAGGTAGCTTCAGTCAGGTCTTTTTTTAAACAGTTTTATCTACAACTATAAGTTTATTTTACGTTTGTGAGGTACCTTGGGAGAGAAATAAAATTACAAAAATTTTCTAATGAGCACTGAGAAAAACTAGGTACATGATTATAACTAAGTACAAGACCTAATCTTATTAGTCCATCCCGAAATCTGTGAAAGTTCTTTGGGTAGATACATTCAACAAGGGAAGAAAGTTCAAGTACACACGTTCCTATTATACCTACATATTACAAATAATGGTTTAAGGAACCTGGTAACAAGGTGCAATAGCGACAAATTCTCAAATAAGCAAAATCGGCACTGACTTACCATCCTTATATTACCTAAATTCCTGGAAATAATTGCAGGAAACCAAATTCAAATATAAAATAAATTTGATTCATTTGGCACTTGCCATATTCTGTGTTTGTTGACAGAACATTGTCAAGTCTAATTTTTAGAAATCATGGAAACCATTATTAATTTTTACTAACAATCAAAGTACCTGTTATATTCATTGAGACCATTAGAATGAGAAAAGAAACGACCTCACTTTGGAAAGTACAATGCTGGGTCCCCTTACTTTAAAAGGTCCCTGATTGGAAAATAATTTGAAACTGACAGAGAAAATAAAGAAGGGTTTAATATTGAAAAACTTAAAACTGTTGTTCTGTATCTACGCCACCAGAAAATCAATCGAGTGGCAGTGAAAAAGGGACCTTTCCACAGTATTTATTTATCCCAGGAATAAAACTATTCGCGATGGCGTTACAACATGAACATTTCTCGTGATGCATATTTTTCACTTGATATTTTAAAAGCGTCCGCTTAAATTGGAATTTTAAATAACATCACCGTCGACTATTAAAGACAGATTGGAAGATTAGTGAGCAACGGAAAATAATTTTCTCGATTCAGTAGTTTCTCGAAGATTGTAAGGATTTTAATAATAAACTATGCTATGATCCGCCTATAGATTTTCTTTGAAACTATAAAGTAAGAAGCCCCTTAAAACTTCTTGTTTAATTAAATTTTCTATGCAAGACTTACTTAATGACTTACATACTATATTATACACCCTTGTTTGCGGTGTTACCTAGACTAATAAATAACCCCATTTGCTGCACTAAAATTAGAGTTTAATATATCCTGGGGATTATGTATTAACGCTAACATTTCTCGTGGCAGGCATGCAGCTACATCAAACATTATTGCTATATACTTGGACCAATGCACAATTAACAATAATCAGCGATTTAACGTTTATAGTCGCAACCACATTATACATTATTGATGCCATGTTATTAAATAGCCATATTCATATCGAACCAGGCAGACTGTAGTAAACAAATTATTCGGTTTAATTTGAGTTGACAAAAAGTTAACTGATGTTTATGTTCTGGATTAAAATTGCGGCATTATGAAATTAGGTTTAAAATGGCGGATATATCCTAATACTTTTTTTGTGACATGATTGCTGCCCTGTTCTGGTCTACTCTGGCCTGGCATATTACTTATTCTGGTGTATAAGTATGATCTGCTCTGATTTCTTTGATCTGCTCTGCTCCTGTTGCTGAACTCTATTACAAACTTTAAAAACAATTCGTTTTCGAATAGCCCGAGCGCTGTGATGTATGCTTGGCGCGAAGCGGATATTTGCTATCGATTTGATTGACGGGATTTATCGAAATCCCATTAGTGAGACAAACTGAAAAGTGCATTTTTCGAATTTTCGCCGCTTTAATCCGTTTGCCGAAATTGATAAACACAGTGGGCTTTTGTTTAATCCGACAGGTGCCGGAACTGAATACGCATCGGATACGCCCTTGATCTTAATTTACTGCATCGATAGCTCCCTTTTTGCCTTTATAAACACATTTCACATATAAATATTTTAGTGTGTTTGTCTATTCGCTAGTAAATTTTGTAATGTATGTCGATTTTATATTATGGGTTTATAAAATAATAGTACAGATTTCCGCTAGGGTGTGACAAAATGCAATTTCAATCAATGGCTGTGATATCTGATACATTTTCATTATTCAAGGTTTAAAAATCATCCTCATCACCCTATAAAAAAACCTATCTACGAGTGTCATACGCTGTTGCAAGCGCTAAATACTCACTGAAAATAATGATTTAAGTGTACAAAATTGGAGATTTCTAAAGCAAGCAATTTTTTAGGTATAAAAAAACGTTTAATTTCCCATTAATCTAGTTCTAAATCCACTTAAATTTTTACTCTCATCCAGGGACACCTTGTATATTATCATTAATAAATAAATTCATGTGTTTCCATGCAACATTTTCCATGCAAAAGTTTTAATACACTTTTTGAAACATATTCCCATAGTCGAATGTTTGGTTTGGAAATTACTGCAGATTTTGTTGGAAGCAGTTTTAATTTTTTAAAATTATATTCTGGAAACAAATATACGCATTTTATCTGCAACCCCTTTGTTTCCGCATACTGTCAACACGTGCATCAAGATTAACGTATTTCTACCATGCTGTGAAACATGCACGAATGAAATATCTTTCTGCTGTGGTAATATATTAGTAGTAATAGGCAGGTAGGTATATTATGGAAAAATCGATAGTTACCTACGTCCTCTTTTTTTTATACAACGAGGCTAACTATTAAGGCCAACATCGTGAAATTCGATTACCTTGCAAAGGGAGAACTGAAACTCTCGAAAATTCTAGTAAGCCTGAACGTTTATCCCTAATTTTAGCAAAAAGGAGAAAACGAGACGAACTGTATAAAGCCGTTATCAAAGTTTGGATCTACCTACTTATCTGCTTCGAATCTACTTTTTCCAGGGGGTTTATGGAAGGACGAGATTTTTGCCAGACTAATGGCCACGTCAGGGAACGTAATATATGACTCTGGAATACATGCGGTGGTTTGAATTTAAATTCTACATGCAGCACTAACGCATGTCAGAAAAGTATATATTCTTTGATTGACTACATGGCTTTGGTATCATCTCTATACGATGAACACTTCGATATCACAATAACAATCAGCAATTTTTTGGAGAATTTTGCTTTGATGTTGTTTCACCTGGAAATGACAAATAGTGGAGTCAACCAGGAAAACAACTTCGAACAAATTTGGGGAGTTTTAGATTTTGTTGGAATGTGCTCGTTTTGATGTCTTAAAACAAAAACCGAAGAGTCCGCAGCGCAAAATAGTGTGCGTTTTTTTTATTTAACAATAACTGTCAAAAATATAGGTTAATAACTTATTTAATAAGAGTTTTTATAGAATTTAAGTAAGACCCTTCAAAAGAGCAGGCAATTTCTCAAAAAAAATGTATTTACATATTTTTTGTAAATTAATTAAGTAATGAATGAGAATTTTTTTAAAATAATACGTTTTCATGCTTTCTCGTATTTAAGAGGCAGCCGAAATTGAGAGCGGCTCGTGGAGCGCGAGACAGTTAAACAGTAATAACTTTTTACACACACAACTAATTCATATGCAACAAAGTTTATTGGAAAGTGACACCGTAAAGCAATTAAAAAAATCTTGTAGCATTAATTTCCATGAAGGAATACGTCTGTCATATTATTGTAAAGTTGACCTTGATCAAAATTTCATGCATCCTAAGTGAAAGTACACTTTTTAAACTTCCGATTTCCTAGTCAAAAGATTTTTTCTACATAATTTCCGATCGTGATTATTAGCTTTTGGAAAAACAATCTCTTCATGTGTTCTTAGTTTTCATACAATAATACGAATTCTCTAATAGTTATAATAATTTCCGCTTTCTTTCTCGTTGTATTTTTGTATACTACTATAGTCCACGGTTTCGATCCACTGAGAACATGCGTTTGTATGTGTGTATGACTATGTGCGTATGTTTGTGAGGCTTGTTAGTCGGCAGGTAGTCGGCAGATGTCATTCTGTTCCCTTGGATCACAGCTTGTATTGACGTGGGGACGAATGGCACAGTCTATACATATCCCCCCCCGGAAATCCAAGCTATATACAGGGTGTTTCATTAAGGGTGAAGAGGTACCATATCTCAGGAATTAATAGTCCTGGAGCTTTGGGAAAACATCTTCGTAAAATGGTCACGAAAAATCGCCGGAAATTATTTTTAAGTATGTAGGTCGGCCGCTAGGGGGCGTATTCGCAACAGTGAATTTGAAAAATGAGTTATCTCAAAAAAATAACTAATAAATATCAAAAATAATTTTATTGCACTACTCAGCAAATTCTGAACAAATCTCGTTAAGGATTTTTTGCTCTTGCTCTTCAAATAGAGGTGAGACGGGCGGATCAACCTTGACTTGAAAAAATGCCAAACTCCGGTTTGGTTTAACCGAGTTGGTTGAATTTGGGCTTGTTGAAGAGAGATTTCCTTCTTCTATCAAATGATTGTCCAGTAAGATCTTTTCGAATTTCGTGGTCACCGCTAGAGGGCGCAATTTGAAAATTTTCCCTTTTATTACAATTTTCTCCGAAATTTTAAATTTAATGACATATCTATTCTGTTATAATCGAAAAGTAGATTACATTTACAACAAAAAATACTTTGGTATTTCGATATCTTCATTAGTTTCGGAGTTATTGCCAAAAGAATAATTATTAACATGTTATTTGAAAGAAGAAGGTAGGTATTTGTTTTCAAACATTTCCGTGGTCAAGCATGCCATTAAATAAATAAAAATCTGCGTGAGCTTTTCGTAAATAGCTAGATTTTCACTTTTTATTCCGTTAAATGTATTTCTAATTTTCTTACCTTATACCTGTCGTATTGATTCATTATCATGAATACCTGCAATAAATTTCACGAAATCTTGAATAAGAAAATTCTACTTGCATTCAACTTCATTTTTACTACTCGTCTTTTTGTTTTTCATTTTTTTACTTTATATTCATAATCAGCATCTCAAAAAACATAAAAATATATTTTTTCACTGAAAAATAATGATTTTACAATTAACTGTAAACGATTTTTGAGAGATTTCGGTGAAAAATCGATTTTTTTAGTTTTTTAAAAAAAGCGCACTTTTTCAACCTGCGGACTTTTAAATAAAAGTATGTTTGAAGGTGTTTCAAAAGGTTTTATTCAAGTCCATGACTTCCCTAATGAATTCCTAATTAACACAATTTTTCGTCTACGTTGACTCCACTGAAAGCAATAATGCGAGAATACAAATATTGATAATCTCTGTAAGGTGTTGTTTGCTATTACAGAGTATAAGGAAGCTCACCGAAAGAAGAATTTCTTTTAAAATTACGACGTCTTAGCGTAACCAAACCAAACTACAAAGGGATAGAGAGTTTGTGGATTTCAAAAGCTCGGCAGCGTCTAGTATGACGCATTGAGAGACATTGAGAGTTTAAATTCTGACCACGCTGTACGGACGCGGATCAACCTGATTCCGAAAGCGCAAACTTCTTCCCGAGGTTTATTTCTTTCCTATTTACAATAGGCGGCTGGAACGTCGTGAGCAGACGGTTCGCTCGGTAAGTGTGTGTAATTCCGGCAAAAACCCGATTGAGAGTGAGTGATGTATCGCCAAATTGAAATAAATCAAGATCACCCAGACAGAGACAAATTGGGTGTGAGAGGAAAAAATAATATGGAAAAAAGAGGTCTGCGGGGTTGGGAGGGTGGCGTCCGTAGACACTTCACGTTATTAATGAACACACTGACGCAGAATAAACATGCCCTGTTTAATAATTTCGCCTTAAGTAGATGGTGTAGATGACAGACATTAACCGCATGTGCGCGATTGAACTTTCTCGCGTGCGTCGCCTGCATTTAAGAATTAAGGGAGTGAGAATATCCAGATGAGCTTTAATGCCCTCATCTTCTCTCGAGGGTGATTAGTGCTTATGGGATAAAAACGAATCACACGAAATGTCAGAAGGATTTAAAATTCCAAGAGGCTTAAGGGTCTGAGGCAATTTACAGACCTCGTACTAAGGAAAAATTCTCACCGATGTTAAGTGAAGTGGGTCTCTGCAATGTCTCCCTTTTGAAATGGAGGTTCCCTTCAATTTAGAAACAAAAAAAATCTTCCCTACACAGATAGAAAGAGATACTTGAATCAAATATAATTTATCTAACTCAAACAAATTTGATTCTTGTATATGGCGAACCCTATAGACTAACATTGAATAAAACTTTTGGTTTGTTTCAATTTAAAAGCAACATTTAATTATTTGAGACAAATAGAATATTATTTAGAAGAAATTTTTTTTATTCCCATGGAGATACTAATGATTCGATTTCAATAAATGATATATTTCGAAGGAACAAATCTACAATGTTAAAAAACATTTATTCTCTTTAAAAAATTAAGAAAGTTGCTTCAAACAACAGTGGTGGGTTGAATTACCCATTCAAGGTATTCACTCAAATAAAATTATTATTTATTTAAAATAAAGCAACCTTTATCTTTATCATTATTCAAAACTTTAGTTTTTGTCGAATCAAATAAAAAAAAAGTTAACTTAATAATATCTGTCGTGACCCAAATTTGATTTTTAAAGTACAAAGTGGTTGGGATTCGGGGTCGTAAAAAAAAGGCAGCATAAAATTAAATCATCTCTTCACCAACGTTTCGGCTGATATACAACCATCTTCAGGGTTCTAAAATTTACAAGATACATAGTAAAACGAGAAAATAAAAACATTATCAAAACAACAAAAGTTTGACAATTTAAAATGTAAGTAATAAGTTCAATAAAAACACAAATAGCCAAAAGACAAAAGACTTACCAAGATATTCTTTTACTTGTCACTATTAAACAATAATAATCTACTTCAGTCCTGTCTATTATTATTGTTTAATAGTGACAAGTAAAAGAATATCTTGGTAAGTCTTTTGTCTTTTGGCTATTTGTGTTTTTATTGAACTTATTACTTACATTTTAAATTGTCAAACTTTTGTTGTTTTGATAATGTTTTTATTTTCTCGTTTTACTATGTATCTTGTAAATTTTAGAACCCTGAAGATGGTTGTATATCAGCCGAAACGTTGGCGAAGAGATGATTTAATTTTATGCTGCCTTTTTTTTACGACCCCGAATCCCAACCACTTTGTACTTTAAAAAAAAAAAGTTTACTCATTTCATAAAGATGGAAATTTGATTAGAAAAACACGATAATTTGTAATGCTATAAAAATATTTATTTAAACACAATTAAAAAAACAATATTTGGTATAAAAGGTGGTCTATCTCATATACTTATTTCACGTAGTTCTTTGAAATTTGTTTTTATTATTTTTTATGCGTACCGTATTTTCACCGTTTTAGTAGACATAGGGGAATAGGCCGCGCGGCGCCTACGTCCAGCTAGGTTTGTCAGTCGTTGGCGGAGGGAGTACCTACACAGTAGTCCTGCACCGCTTATCAGTCGAGTTTTGCGAGCAAAAAACACGCCCCGCCCCCCGCCAACGACTGACGAACCTAGCCGAATACACGGCGGCGCGCCGCCCAGCCATGGCTATGTCTACTAAAACGGTGAAAGTACGGTATACTTACAAAAGAAGTTGAAAACACACAATACACAATACACACAGTTCACCACACTACACTCGGCTACTCGGTGGCTATAAATGATAATAAAACTGCGCGCACAAAACCTCTAGAAAGACTACAGGCGTGTAAACTTACACGGACACGGAACAGCAACAGCACTGAACGCCGACACTAGAGTGCGCCCTCTGTCTTCCCATATATTTTCTCTTTCTTTCTATCTTTCATTCTCCGGAGTTTGACAGCTTTGAAATGGTTCGCAGTATTATTTAACTCAAATAAGGTCAAATTTAAACCAAATACCAATGTGGTTGACCCAAACAACCAAAAACTATCTACTATAAATAAAAATTAATATTGTTTGCTCCAAGTAATACCTTATTCCAGGAAAATAATATATGCTTCCACTAAACAATAATGTGTCAAAAAAATCAAATACCTTATCCAAAAAGCAATTACCTATTTTTTAATTGAAAAAAATAAATCTTCATTCAAATAACATAGTTTTTACGGAAATAAATATTATTTCTGGCAAATAATTCGTGATCAAACAACAAATATTTTTCTATGAAGAATTGTATTTCTATCTGTGTATTTTTTCCGAATCTTACCTACATTATGATCGGCATTTTATTTCGAAATTCGTAGTTACAGAAAACATAAAAAGTGGTTCCCTTAATTCTCGCATTTATTCTAAAAAGATATAAGGATCAAAATAGGGTTAAAACTCGATTTGATTTTATGTCTTTTATACCTATACCGATTTGGAGCGTTTCAAAGGGTGTCCCTGAAAAATTAAACGCAGGGGTCGATATTCGTAGTAACTAATTGATCGTTTCCCGAACGCGAGGGTTTCGAACCTTTGTCCCAACCTCCATTTTATACCGTGAAACGACTGAAACGCTGGCTGAAAATCCTACCCGCGACCTGCCTCCGGCGGCAAGGTACACACCTACCGTGTTCCTAAAATTTACGACACTAATTTCGACACTGGCAACAAAGTTGGAGTTGGCCGAAAAGCGAGGGGCCCTGATTACGTATCGATAATTGCGGGAATTACTTGACGTTCAGACGGTGTCTACCCTCGTCATGAGTGGAACATGTGTATTTACAGTCGTCATAAATAATATGCGGTGCATATTGCACTTGCCTTCAGACTTGGGTAGAATACCAAAAACCAGTATTCGAATACGAATACAGAATACTCAAGTTGAACTGGATTCGAATCCTAGAGATTTGAATACCATTCTAACAAAAGTATTCAATTACCGAATAGTATTCGAATCCATGTATTCATATAATGAATATTGTGTTCATTTAATTACCTTATATGAAACACCCTGTATAAGCTAGGCTGGTTATACTGAGTAAAATAATATCTTGGGAAAGTTGGACACAAAAATTTAATATTTTTAAACTCTGATTTCGATTAATTTAAATTTCTAGCTGCTAATCCAACAAAATTAAAGTTTAGTAGCAAATTCATGTGTTATCCGATGATATGTTGCGCTTGCAGTATTTCGTTTTTTTTTGTAATACGCAGGGTGGTCAAAAAAATACAAAAAAGGTAATTTATTTTTTTTTACTAGGTTGCTGTGACTCTAAATCTGACATCCACCTTTGATTCCAAACAACTTTTGTAAGTAACTTTTTACCTTTTTAATTTTTGATATGTGCGTTTTGAGTTTGAAATGATGCACCAACTTTTATCAAGAATAAAATTTTCTGAGAACTTAATAATAAAAAAGTTTTCCATTTGTGTCCAACTTTCTGCCGGTCACTGTACATGACATGTGGTTTATTATACAAGGTACTCCGGAAAACTCTTTTTTTTTTGGAATTTTGCTCCATTTGGTGGATTATCAAAGGTTTTGAACTAGGGCCAATTCGATGACATTATATGCATTTTATTCTTATAAACATGCCTAATATGGTTTGTAATTTTTGGGGGTTTTCTTTTATTAACAGTCAACCACATAATATAGTACTATTTCAAAAAAGTATAATCCAAAATGTATTAGAGTTCTTCGAGAACTGCAGGTTGAAAAGTTGAAAACTTTTTTGAAATGCGGCCCATCTTCCAAACATACTGTATATTTGACTATTTTCATCTATACATACAATAAAAATCAAAACTTTATATAGGTATAAAAACAAAAAATTTAAATATACCTAAGAAATACCGATCATTGTCCACGTTTTTTTTTTTGTAATCTTATTAGTATTCAACATTTGAATACAGGATTCAAATTTTGAATCCTGTATTCTGATTCTGAATACTGAGATTTGAACATCGGTATTCTTTCTAAGAGAATCCTCAAAAAATCAGTATTTAAATTACCGAATAGAGAATACCTGCTTTAAAAAGTAGCTATAAGAATAAGAATACCTGTTTCTCGGGAGTATTTGAATATGAATACGATTACTGGCAAAGTAGCTTGAATAGGATTCCGAATACTGAGGATTCGAATACTACCCAAGTCTGCTTGCCTTGCAATTCAGCTTTCGGCTGTCACGGCAATATGGAAGTTGTCTCAGATTTTACGCTCAGAACTTCGACATTTGACGAAAAATGTAATAAGACAATTATTGACCCGCAAATGATTGGTTATCCTCTAGGGTTATTTTTTCATTTATTATTTCTCTTTACACATTCCATGAAATTCTACTAAATAAGTTTTTGTTATTGATGGACAAATGTAATGGCATAAAATGGCACACTAAAATATCCCTCTTGATACAATTTTTAAACCGTCTTCTTCTGTCAACTTTATACTGGATATACCTACATATGTTCTTGATTAAAGTTTTTGCTTGAGAAACTTTAATTTTGTTCTACCTACACGGTGGGTAAAAAAATACTTATAAATATTTTATTTTCTATTTTTTACCCACCCTGAACAACAAAATTGAAGTTTCTCATGAATCGTATTTTCTGGACAAGCAAAAACTTTTATCAAAAATGATTTTTTTCTAATCTTTCACTTTTTCGTCCATTGATAGTCTTGGAAATTCCATCCGCGGACATACTGTATACATACCTAAACAGTTACGTTATTAATAAACAAATTTTCTTGAAATCGGCAGTGTCCCAAAATCGTCATTAAAAGCTCAGAAATCGGCATTAAAGTAGCCCATTATTGTACGATTTTTTCAATAAGTAGGCTTTGGCGAGATGTAAACATCAAACGTCAGACGCGGATCAATCGCGCGTCAAAAGTGACCAAATATTCAAAACCCGGCCACAAAAGGCCCATTTAACTTTTCGTACACATTGCGAAATTGTTACCTATACCAGCGCAATCTTTCATATAAATATTTTAGTAGGTTTGATTATCCAGAGATTTGCTGTGGAGGCTGCACAAAAGGCAGCAATTTGGTTTGTCTTATCTTACTTGACCTAAGTAGAGTAATCGTCAAAGTCAAGCAACGCCGCGCGCAGTTGGTTCATGGACGGGTGATCCCTTATGATTATTTTCTTGGCTAATAAAACTTTTTTTTTTCGATTTAAAAAAAATAATATGTACCTCGGCACTGAAGTTCTTTTTATGACTCATGCGGTTTATTTGCCTCAGCCAGAGGCCTCGGCAACTAAATTCCACATGAGTCATAAAAAGTAGAACTTCAGTGCCTTGGTACATAAATAACTATTATATCTGTGTAAGATTCGATATAGGTATTGCATTTTTTAAATGCACAATGCACATATTATTATGTATATCTGCCAGGGTGCATCATGGTCAATTTATTTTTGATATACGTCAGTGGGGAACACAATGTTTCGGTTTCTGGCTAGCACTCTTCTTCCAGAAAAGCTAAATCAAAAAGTTTTTTCCTTAAACGAATGAGATACAGAAATATCAGGTGGAGTGACAGACCAAATAAAAGGAATGACACCACATGAATATTTGAATAGTGTTCTGGTCACCGCAAGTTCTGATTCTGAATCGATCCAAACTGTCTTTTTGTAATTTATACAGAACTGCACTAAATAAGTGTTATAGGTATACAGCATGGGTAAAAAGTATGGCAATCTGCTTATACTTACTGACATATTTAATTATAAGAAAATGTTTCGACAAAATGGTTATAATGGCTATAAATTGGCGAATTCGTTGCTATGACAACCAACTTTCTTTCTTAAATGGCATGATATGATTTTCTTAGCATGTTTAGGAAGTCCAAATATTTGTGAATATGTCAGGTACCTACCAAGATATAAAATTTTAATGGGGTTTCATAAAACATTGAGAAAAGTTAACTGTTCTAAAATCATCTTACTCGGCTGGATTTCTCTAATCCAGTTCTTTAAGTTTAGCCATGAATACTTTAATACAAATTAAATTAATAATGAAACTATTTATGCAATAAATGTTGTGCATTAAATGTTGTCCAATATTTAAGAATAATTTATCACTTTTACATTTATAAGTGGGAGGAAATATCCTCGGCAATATCTTTCTTGCCTCTCCAGTAACTTTAACTGTCAGTTTTCCAAATTTAAGAAGTCTTTTTAGAAAAGTTAATTTTTTCTCAATTGTTTCTTAATTATGTTTACGCGCTACATTCATATAAGAATTAGGCTATTTTTGAAATATCGTTCACATATCTGAAGCCTTTCACCAAAGCAAGAACCTGACACTATTAGATTTAGTCCGAAAGTGAGCAGTTAAAAAATGTCGATATTACGTAAGAAAGGTGAAAAAGAAAAAGAGGTTTTAAAGGTGCTGCAAAGATGAGGCCCCTGAGTGTGTACCTAAAAATGTATAGGTCGATAATACTAAGGGAACTCACATAATAACTGTCGCAAACATATTAGAATAAATAGAGAAATAAAATAAGTTAATAAAGAAACAATGCCACTGGGGACCTGGCCAGGCAGTCGGCAGACCGGCAGACCCCTCTGAGGGGTCTTTTAGGCCGATAATTTTATTATGAAAATATTCGGTTACTTGGAGAAAAATATTATCTTGCCTTGTGAGAAATGTTTGGGAACAATCGTTGTCCATTTCATCAATTCACTCAACGGTTGTATCGAGACTCTTTAGGGGGTTAGTTCCGTAAGGCAAAAAAATCGTTAAATTACCTCTGGCCCTTGCCATTCCAATACATCTACCCTTCGTCGGTTTCGGCACCCTTTTCCCGGAAACAATAGACCCTTGTTTATCGTGCGGTGCACTTCCGTTGTTTTTTCCATAGAAATAAAATGGCCCTGCCCGAATCTAAATGCGCGCTTTATCCCTTTCGCCGGGAACGCCAAAGTCAGATAAGGGAGCCTTTACCGAGTCCTTCGGCATTCTTCCTCAGATATCGTTTGTTATAGCTCGGCCGGAGTGATTTTAATTGGCTCTTAGCTCGTAAAAGTTTAGTGAAAAATCATCGAAAGTTCTTAAGTGCCAGACAACATTCTTCGGACGCCGGGGATTTTAGGGGATATGGGAAATATCTAAGAGAGTGGATTAAAAAGCTGATTAGATGTCGTTGAATACCCAACATACATAGAGAAAGAATTTCTTCATTTTCTTCATAATGAACCTGGTTATTGTTGAGGAATATTTTTTCCAATTCAATTGTAACCGAAGTCGATAGATCAAAGTCTATAGAATAGTAGATATTTAAATGCAAAATAGAAAGGGAGAATTTGCTGCCGTTGCTAAGCTAACGGACAGCATTCTGTAAATTGAAACTATAATGCAGGTATATGTAATTCTCGCCATTTTTTTTAAAGAAATTATTGTTTGATTTGTTAATTTCTCAGATTTAATTTGGAGGCTATTTACGGCCTTTATGGCGTTTAAGCAGAAATTTTTATTACCGAAAATTCCAGTCGACCTTAAAGATATGTCCAATTCAGTTTGCCACTGTCTCTATCGCAGATCCCACCGACGATTGTTAAAAACTTTTTGCGTTAAAGATTTTTTTGCTTTTTAATAACGACACCGGCTGTCGGCGCGTTTGCTCTTTCTAGCAGAAACCCGATTCCGTCACGTCAACTTTGACCCTTTTGTTATTTCTCTATTATTTTCCACCGCTGCAGTATTGATTTGCTCCCATTTTCCTTTAGTGCTGTCAACAATAGAACCAAATCAAACTTCACGGTAAACGACGAAAAGACGTAAACCCAATTATACACCATACAGTTTGTTTGCCTTTCTTCCAGTTCTGCTGTTGTTTATATCTCGAGGCTGGAATTTATCTTCGAACATAATTTTTCAAAATAAGAAAATCTGGTTCTGTGGGATACATTGGGCAGTGTGAATAAAAAATAAGTGTTTACTTTAAGAATTAAGTTATAGTATAAGAACATTCTTGTTAGATTCAGCTATAAGTTTAAGTACATTCTAAAAAAATTGTGAATAATATTTTGCTTATACTTATGAGCTTATACTTAAAAATTTAAGTTTAAAGTAACAAAAGTAAACACATCTGTTTTTATATCATTGACATAATTCCAAAAAAACTTTGTAAAAAGCTGCCGTATTTAATATTTTTGTCAACAGATTTTTCATTTTATTTAGTAATAACAACCATTAGCAGACACACGTTTGTAAAATTGTTAAAAATGAGATACGAGTAGGTACGACAGTGAATCTCTTGAATCCGAAGTCGGTGAAGAACAAAGTTGCAATTTGCTCACAAAGTGTTATTTGATAAATGGCAGTTGTCATTAATTAGAAAAAAGAAGGTAATTTCCTTAATTAATAAATGCAAGAATCATACCAAACAATTTATGGCAAAAGTATAACGGTCAAACAATTAAAAAGATTCAAAATATGAAAAACGAATTAAAGAAGAAAACCGATAGAAAGGCAACTGGAAGTAAAAAAATTATTTTGAAAGATTGGAGTTCAAATTGCAGTTGGAAAGGAAGGCGATCATCGAACAACAGTGAGTAAAATTGTGAAATTTGTATTCGCTAAAATAATTAAAAAATCGCAATGTTGAGTGGTTACTCAACATTAATTCTAGAAAATCGATATAGATTATGGTAGTCCTCATTCCGACACTCAGTTCGTTCACAATCATATTTTCGACGTCATGTTCAGAAATTGAGCCATTTTTAAACGGGTTCCTTGAAGTTCTACACAAGACTAATTTTTAAGATGCATATTAGCAGGCTTGAAAAATTCATAGTTATTACTTAAAAATTGTAGTAAATGCTGTACTTTATTCACATCTAAATAAGCCTTTACTACAAAAAAACAGAACATACTTAAAGCAAACAGAGTAAACTTATAAATTTAAGCTAAGACTTATTATTATTCACAAAAATGTTAGCTTTTGCTACAAAAAAGGTAGTTTAAGTTCATACTACAATTTTATTCACACTGCCCATTATGCTGGAAAAAAGTAACTAAATAATATATTTAATGTTGATCAAAGAACCCATTTTCAACTTTGAACCCAACTTATTTTTTCCTTGGGTGCTTTAGAGCGTTGTCAGAATTAGCTTTATTAAATTTATTAAAATGTTTTATAAACTTAAAAATACAGTGTCCCTAAAAAAGTTTGGGAGAGCATTTTTTTGAAATTGAAGTTAAGCGTTAAGTTTTGATTTAAAAAAAGATGAAAAGAAAAATTACCCATTCAAACGTGGTCACCTAACTTTCGCCCTCTATATGAAAATGCCATTTGAAAAATCACTTAAATAAGCTGTTAATATTTCAGAAAGTTTTACTAGAAAAAGTTGTTTGGTTTTCTATTAAAATATTTAGTTTTTCCGGTTTTTAATATTTTTGGAAAATTTCTAATAAATTGAAAAACTTTCTGTAAACTATTTTATATCTGTCACTATCATTTATTATGAAATCTTTAAAAATATATTTTTCAAACAATAATTGTGTAAGGAATATTTGATATATAGAGTGTCCCAGTTGTAAACCATAATTTTGAAATAAACTATAATTTTTTTATGTTGAACCAAAAAGTTCATGTGAACATGGGTCAGGAGATGCTTTATAAAAAAGATACAGGGTGTTAAAGTTTATTTTTTAAACGGTTTTTTATTAATATCTCAAAAACGACAAATAAATCATACTGACTTTAAATTCAATACACAGTATTCGGGTATAAAAATGCAAACTGAAGCTACTAGCGTTTTGTTGTCATAACGGCAGAAGTACGATACGCCCACTTTAAAAAAAAAATCTATACGGGTTTTTGGTAAAAAAAATTATTGACCAGTGATTTTTACATAAAAATTGTGTCTTGTCAATAATTCTCCATAAAAATACTGGATTTTGAGCAAACAAAGCAAGCCCAAGTTGCTGCACAGAAAAAGTGATAACTTCGAGAATGTTTTCAACTCTGCATTTAGAAAACGACACATTTTGGAGCCTATAATATGTATAAGCAATTTAATGTTATTTAATTTTATTGGAATTTCGTTTGTAATATTAAGAAAGTGATTTTTTTTTAAATAAATTTATTAATTTGTCTATGCCCTTCGCCAATAAATACATAGTTCAAAACAATCCGGAAGTTATCACTTTCTCTGTGCAGCAACTTGGGCTTACTGTGTTTGCTCAAAATCCAGTATTTTTATTGAGAATTGACAAGAAACTTTTTTTATGTAGAAATAACTGGGCAATTAAAAAATGCTGTCGGATTTACAAAACAACCGTGGGCGTAGAAATTATTTTTGAAATGTATTCTATCTTCCCGTATGCCACTGGTTATGCGGCAACAAAACGCTGGTAGGTTCACTTTATTGCATTTTATATCCAAATACTGTGTATCGAATGAAATTTAAAAAAAACACGATTAAAAATAAACTTTAACACCCTGTATCTTTTTTATAAAGCATCTCCGGACCAATGTTCACATGAACTCTTTTGTTCAAAATAAAATTTTCTATAGTGTACTTAAAAATTGTGGTTTACAACTGGGACGTCCTGTATATACCTAGGTTCATTTACCTTAAATTGTCCAGTACCTACTAAGTAGAAAATAATAATGATTTTCGTTTTATCATAATAGTTATTTTTGTTATAAATATCTAAAATCAAGTTTTTCAGGACGAATCATTGCTGAATAGCAGATGAGTCCTGAAAAACTTCATTTAGTGTGACAAATACTATTTTTTGTCATACGCTCCCAAAATTTTGTTATACGCTTTTTACAATTCTTCAGAACTCTTAAATTTGCAAATTTTTCATAATTTTTGAAATCATAACGTTCGAAAAAGTTGGCTTAGAAATTGATATCGTAGCAACAAGTTTGTTTATTTGATAATTTTGTCATGTCATTCATTCATTTAGGGACTAGGCCGAAAAAGAAGCATTTTACGGACTAAAATGAGTCCGTAACTAGCTATACAATACTATAAGTAAATTTTTATTACTAAATAATATCATCTACAGTGTTTGACATGAAGGCCTTGTTAGGATTTTTTTTATTATGTATAGGTATTTGATTTAAACAAATTTTGATGCAGCCATTTGTTTTTGCTTATTATAGAAAATGATGCCAAATAGCGTGGTTAAAAGCATCCACTTGCTTTCCTTTATGTGTCAAATTTAACATTTTTGGAAAAAAATATGCTGAAAACGACATTATTCCTCAGATTTTTAGGGTCTGGGTGTCCTGATTAACGAATAAAGTAGTGTCAAATTTTAAATAAAAAAATGCTAAATTGTTTTTCGTGAACATCAAGGGTAGATGTAAAACAATCGTATCTGGCCCTGGATTTGCATTTTGAAAATGGTTAGAAGTTATGTATTTCCCTATTGCACGGGCGTAGCCAAGGGGGGGGGGGGTTTCGGGGGTTCAAACCCCCCCCGAAACAAGGAAAATATTACCTAATATTATACCGAAAAAATACGAGGAGTGAAGAGTTAAATTATTATTACGTTTGAATATATTATGTAGTAATAGTAGCGCCTAGCGCCATCTTTTGACGAGAGGCAGACGCAGTTGCAGCCGAACTATTTTGTATTGTAGGGACACTTCTCGATTATTCGCCACGCCCCTAGGTCGAAATGAGCGGAACTTTGTGGAAGTTCGTGGAAGTTTCTGGACGGCTACTGGGCTGCTATATAAGCGGCGCCGCGGCGCGTGACCGCGCTTACGGCAGTATTGTTCCATGCGAACTCGAAGCGAATAAAAGTGAAAAGTGGTGAACGAATAGTGAAGAGAATTAAGTGTACCGTGTAAGTGAGTAATTTTAGTGCACTGTTATTCGATGACCTTGTTAAGGATAGATACGTGAATCATTATTACTGTCGAAAAATGGAGGGGAAAAAAAAGGAAGGGTGATAAACCTAAAGGTATGGACTACTGGAAAAAGTGGTGTAGTCAAGGTCAAGGGGTTTCTAATAAAGAAACAAATTTGGATTTAGCTATCAAAGCTTCAGCTACCTTGCATGCTGATAAGAAGACTGCCTACCCCGAAATCTAGTTTGGAATGCCTAGATATGTGTGATAAAAACCTTTATCCTAATATTTACACATTACTACAAATCTTGGCTACCATTCCTGTATCCACTGCTACCCCAGAAAGGTCTTTCTCGAGCCTAAGGAGACTGAAAAACTATTCACGAAACACTACAAGTGAAAACATACTTAATGGTTAATGAACATTCACTATGGAATAGAAATTCATGCAGATGAAGTAGTGGATATATTTAAAAGAAAAAGCCGAAGATTTCTTCTTTAATGGTTTTAGATTTAGCGCAGAGGAACGAAATTAATTTATCCATTTCATTTAAAGTTAAGAACTTTATAAATATGTCGTAGTTTTTCGGATGAATATATAGATATTAAATTTCATGTAAGTATATTTTTGTTGTTTTATTTACTTCTCAAACTAAACCCCCCCCAAAACTAAATCCTGGCTACGCCCGTGCCCTATTGTATGTACCTATTTAAAAATATGTCGAAACAAGTTACAGAGGAGAAAATAATAATTATTATCGTAATATTTTCTATACCTACGAGCGGCACCTCGTGGAGCGATCCACTTGCACTTTAAAGTCAAAGAAACCGGTCGCACACAAAGCAACCGGAAGGGCACTTTCTGCCCATCGCCTCTTTGAAAACTACAACTATTCTCGTAATTTGGGCCCCTGGCCCTTCTCCTTACCTACCTACTGCCAGACCAACCATCCCGGCAATTTCGCCTCATTCGCCCCCCTGGGACCGGCGCATGCGCCGCCTGTGACCGTCAGCCGGTGCATAAACTTGCCCGCCTTTGCGGAGGGGCGCGCAGTCTGCCGACTGACGCTGTGGGCGCGGCGTGTCCGGAGGAGTGCGGCCGGAGTTCGCCGGAAAACATCGCGGAGTTGCCGCGGGAGTTTTGTATTTTTTTTCCGGGGATGAAAGAGCGCGCCTTCGCGAGGAGCAGACGGTAGGATTGGGGGGTTGAGGTGGTGGAGCACACTTGTTGGTGGTTTGGTGATATTGTCACCGTGTAGTAAATTTTAGAAAAAATGTAGTAATGTTTTTAGCTATTATAGACAAAAAATAAAAATACAAAACCGTGTAGGTAGTTTTAACAAAAAAAAAAACAAATGAAATAGGCGTAAAAATAAAGTCGAAACGTCAGTACGAATGAGTTGAGTATAGTTTATTGGTCTGAACGCCCTCAACACAGAAAAATACCCTATTACTTTAGGATAAAAATCATACTGAATGCCAAAAGTAAACTAAACAATAATATTATTATTTTAGGCAAGATGAAATTGACCAAATATTTCAAATAAACTCATACACAGTTATAGACACGCATACAGAAGGAGTCACGTATACAAAATATAATTCATATTGTAATATGTCCCACATTTAAATAATTCCTAAATATAGTACAGGGTGTTCCCGTATATTTTGACCCACCCCTAGAGCCTCTATTTTTCGAGTTAGAAAAAAATTACTTAAATGAAAGTTGTAGGGTACCAAGGTGTATTGTCCCAAAAATAATGGATTTACAGGAATGCCCTTGCCTAAGTTGAAATGTTTTTCCATGGCAACCTTGATTAAATATAAAGATCGTATTTATCTGCAATTTGGAATATCATGCGAATGATTAGAGCAAACATATAACATATTTATATTGTTGGAATCGGAAAAATGCGTGCAATTCAAAAATCGACAAATATACAGGGTGTTCCATTAAAAAAAAATAAGTTTATATTTTTCATAAATTTGCGACGCTCGTTTGTTTTATCTAGTAACAGATCCTAGCGGTTCAGAAAAAACCCTACAACTTTCATTAAAGTATTTTTTTTCTAACTAGAAAAATATAGGCTCTAGGGGTGGGTCAAAATATACGGGAACACCCTGTACATAGCTTGTAAAAGGACGAAAAGTTGGGTTTTTCGAAGGACTGCGGATTTCACCGGCCGCAAAAAAGTCGAACCACAAAGAAAGTAGAAAATAAAATCATAAAAAATATGTTTATTTTTTCATTACAATAAATCTTAGTTGCCTATGAACTTCTACTCGGCCATGGAACAGAGAAAACTATATCGAACTCTCAATGTGCTTGTGTTAATCAGGTTATGTATTATAGTTTTAATTGGTTTAATAAAAGAAAAAAAAACAACAAAAATGAAAAAATAAGATTCTCCTGAATTGCATTATGGGGTACATGCCTCGGTAGATACATACATAGAGATAAGAGCCGCAAATTTGGTTAGTTAAATGACGTACCTAAATGATATTAATACACGACGGAAAAGTACTTTTGCAGAGGCTCATGGACCAATCACAATCTTCGATTGATAAATGTCAATATTTGACACATACGAATAAAAAATAATTTGTGAGATTTGAATATGAAAAATATATCAAAAACTGAGTCATGACAAAAAAATGTGGAAAAATAATTTTAAATAAATATAAACCTATATTAATTTAATTGAGTTCTTTGAAAAATTTTTAATCGATTTATCCGAGGATTTAACGATTATCACGATTTATCGATTTCAGCAATTTATATTTTCCAGTTGAAATCCAAATATAGCAATTTAATAATTTCCCGCGTTTAGAAAAGTGTGCCATGGAAGTTTTTAAGACAAGTTGTTTGCTGTATGTCTATTGTCGTCCATTGCCTTCAAAACTTCTATGGCACATTTTTCTAAACACAGGAAATTAGTAAATTGCTATTTTTCGACTTCAATTTCTTTTATTTGATGTTTTTTGATTTTGACAAAAATTTTTATTTATGAGATCTGGATCGATTCTGAACAACTTTTTTTAGTATTTTTTTTAAGAATGTGGCTTTGACTTTAGAGCAGGCAACTAATTTTTTGGAAGTAAGTAGGCAACAATGTCATCTACAGTCCGACACACGAGAGAAGTCCAATGAAAAACTCAGTCTAACCGCCCATGCCCACATTAATAACATACGGATGGCTTAGACTGAGTTTTTCATTGGGCTTCTTTCGTTTGTCAGACTGTACCTTATAAGTAAAAATTTCGTTCAGGTCGGTTAAAAGTTAAAAAAGTTATAAGGTTGTTTCACTGTATATAAGTAATTATTGTAAGCAAAAAAGGTAAAATTTCCAAGTTTTTTCTTATCTCCCGAGAACGAAGCTCCAAAAAAATCTGGGCAGGACAAACTAAAAATAACTGTACCTACATAAAAATGACTATCTATATTAATAGCCTTATATTCTACAAAATTCATTCTCGAAATTCGACTATTTTGAAATTTTGATGAATTTTCTAGAAAAACAATTTTAGGTACCTAAATGTCCAAATAGTTAACTATTGAGGATTTTAGCCTATATTAAATAAATTAAATCCTTTTAAATTTTATGAATCGGTTTATCGATTATCTCAATTTATATTATTCAAATATAAAATAATCATACATAAAAACTAAGTAAACTAGATCGTTACTAGATATATAATTAGTGTGAAAAAGTAAAATCGTCTTTATTATTGTCTTCCGGGAACCAAACTCCAAAAAATGTGGACGGGACAAACTAAAAATACTTAACTGTAAAATTACTCTATTACTAACCTTTTATTCCACAAAATGCATTCTCGAAAGTCGGCCATATTGTAATATTTTCTAGAAAAAAAAATTGCTTAAATGAAGTTCAAATGGTTACTTACCTTGAGACGTCTAGTCTATTTATTTTAAAAAGTCAGTAAGTTTAAACAAAATCATGTGAACATTATAAATATGAATTTCACACTGTTCAGGGCCATGCTCTAACCTAAATGGGCTATTTTAAAGATTATTTTGTTTTTAATTTTGTTTGTGAAACAAAGCTCCTCTAACACTGTTATGAACAACCATAAAACAATAAATTTTATATTATACCAAGTGGGTGTGCATACTGTGCAGTGTGCAGTGCACCTCTAGAAAGGAAATGCTGCAAATTAAAGCGGAACCCCGTATACAAAGAGTTTATTATTTATTTACTCTCCAGTTAAACTGCTTTTAATAGAGCTGGGTTTGTATATTTACATCCGAGTTTACCAGACCCTCAACTGACATTTGCTTTATAGCATTATTCAAACAAGCAAAAATATTTTCATATTTTAAATAACATTAGTTGATGCATTTCCAGAAAAAAAGGTTAAAAGGCTGACTTAACTAAGTACCTACATTCTTTTCTTTTATAGACCTTGATGTCAAAAATCAGTGTTAAATAATAACTCTTTTAGTGTAAGTGAACGAATAAATATAAATAGCACACAAACTGATGATAAATACCAACGTCGTTTTTTTCTATTTACGCGACGCCCTGAAAAATGTCACGGCTACCCATACGTTTTTCTAAGTTAATATTTTCTCCTTTCACGAGGAAATCTAAACAACACGATAACATTGATAAATTCTCGCATATATGCGGCGTTCTTTTTTGCGCAGTAAATCTCCCAAATTTATTTCTTTTTGCCGAAAGAATATCGCGTGAAATTATATTTTCCGCCCCTTGCCTTTTGTAGAGTAACAGGGGATTTGGGACGTTCTCCCATAGAGTTTTTCTCTAAAAGTCTTTTAGTTTTCAAGATACAGGACTCGATACATCATGTTGAGAGATTTTGCTTGCAGCGGTTTTATGATTGATACATGTTTATATAACGTATTATGTTATAAACGCCAAAAAAAGATCTGTTAAAATAATGACAATTTTTTCAATACAAAGATCTTTGAAATATTAAACGTTCGTAGTTTACATGAGACCAGCAGTTCTGTTATACTTACTTTATATATTTTTTATGACCTTGCGTTTCTACCTTCAAATTTGACTTGCTAATGGCGAATCGAAACGCAGAGTGGCGGAGAAAAGCAAAACACCAGCCCTAAATTTTATTACTTGCAAATTACCCAGGGTTTTATTAATTTAGGCACGAAATTGATCTTAATCCTTAGCCTCAGAGCCTTCGAAAGGTCTCTGGTAAATATTTGCAACTTGGAGTTCAAAAAAGTTTGCCGAGTTTTCAGTTTACCCCTAACGAAGTTCTTAGGTAACATTTCCTGATGTGACCAAACTTTTCATCGCCATTTCCTAGTGCTCTTTTACATTTATTTTCAAACTCGCTAACAAGCAACCGCCTTTTGCCGGGAAATGTATTTTGTTTGAAGTTTGTCGCCCTGAGACAACTTTGAAGTAGTTACAGTGTTCCACTGTTGTTTTGCCTCAGTCTCGGTGCCTTCGATTTTGTTTCAGTAATTCAACTCTTAAACGTTCCTGATTTATTTTATAATCTTTGGCAGATAAATATGCTACAGATAGAACATAATTTTTACCACAGTAGGTATACTATAAATTATTGCGGGTAAAATTAAAATTCCAGTACCTAATTTATGTTCTACGGTTGTTAAATTTATGCATAACGTTTTGTTAGCGAAGCGGTTTTTGTTGCAAAATTTTATATTAAAATTCATCTAACCTTTTTCTCTATTCAGGATTTAAACTAGTTAAAATACGGAGTAACAGAAATTATGGTCAGTATTAATACAGCGTGTTATATATAGTTAAAAATATAATTACACTTTTTTCTTATAGGTATAATTTTCCCTGTGCGAGCTACGTTTTTTTTCATTTTTTCATAATACAGGATATTGAAATTTCCCACAAAATGCGTCGTCTTGTACTTAACTGCGGCAAACCCCGTGGAGATATATGTCTCTGATATTTGATGTGAGTGTACCTAATTATTTTAATTCTAGAAAAATATTTACCATGATATATTTGTTACAGCCTGTCTAACCTAAAATTAAGCAAAACACTATAAGCTAAGAAACTATATTGTATGTTTCCCAGGCAGTGTTTCTATAATAGGTTCTATAGTAAAATCGAGCAACTCTTACGCCTGGTGTAAACAAGAGCACGTGAGTTGAAATATTCGCCAGGGCCGCACTGAGGCAAGACCTTTATTTAATTTTAGTTTTACAATGGTTTACATCAAAATATTTGGGAAAATAATTATTGGCTTAATTAAAATGGTTCAAAACATCGATAAAATTATTTGTGGCAGTGTCTAAATAGCTGAAAACAACAAGGTAAAACCACGTAACTACACTTTTGCGATCGAGTACGTCCCTGTTGCCGACTCGGATGAAACTTTATAGCCTACCAACCAATCGCGGATTGTCATTGAACACGTGGTTTTATTTATGCCAGGCGTACGGATTGCTCGATTTTAGTATAACCTAGATTATAACCTCTTTCGGTAGCCGGTCAAACAAGCTAATAACATATTTAACCTGCTGTCATTGGTAGGACATTAAATTATTTAAAATAGAAGGCGAGACAGCAAGCAAACGCAATTATTCTCAGCTGATACCTTATGATTCGTTAATTAATTCGGTTGACTTAATTAGACGGTAATCGATGTTATGATTATTCCATGTTCGGAATGTAGGAGAAGGGGAAATTAATTATCACAGCCACTGCAGCCGAGACGCATGTGCACGAGATTAATAATTGTGTGTCATCTGTCACACACCAATATCTGCTTCCAATGTTTAGCCATTCATGTTTTGTTAGTTTCACAAATTAAATTATATGTATAAGTACCTATAGGTACCTATATATAGGTATATTTAAAAATATATATATATATCTAGATAATTTTAGAATTTGATATTTAATCCAGAAATATCAAAATTGGATGGGTAATTTTTTTTTATTTTTCAACAAATTTTTTCCTTTAATTTAAGTCTCGTTTGAAAGTGAATCATTGCGACTTCAAGGTTAATGTTATCCAATTTAAATAAAAGTTTCTTATGTCCTAAAATATTGACGAAAAAGTTTTCAAGATTCATAGTAAGTACTATAATATTATATTATTACCTATGCTTATTATTTTTTTAGGATAAAATGACAGTAATGCGAATTGATCGATGCCCTGACAAATTTATTGTTTAACCAAAGGAATATGAACTAATGTCTAAAATATCTACACACTTTGAGAATTTCAGTAAAATCTCAGAAGCATCCAACATTGGGAAATTTTAATATGATATTTCCTTGGTTAAAACAAAAATTTTTTACTATTGCTTCAATCGCTTGTCTCTAGCATAAAGAGGATCCACAAATTCAAGTTATATAAATTTTGTTTTCCATGGCCTCCTGTTTTTGTCAGAAGTCGATATTTTTGTTTTATTCCGAAATTTGAATAAGTATGTAGAAAACAGTAGATTTTCCTGCTTGTACGGAGTGTCCCAAATAACTTGGAAGCCCAGATTTTCTCGGTAACTTTAGAGAAAAATTGACGATTAAAAAAATAAACTTGTGTACAATTTTCCGAGAAATTGGAATATGACCTCAAACTAAATATAGGTACCTAAAGGGACTTGTTAAATAGTTTCCAAAAAGTTTTGCAGTTGAATTTGAACACGGAATATTAGTAATGAGTATATGGAGGGTATAGCAAAAAATTTCCCTTCTCATTTTTACTTCCGGTTTGACCGGAAGTGAGTATAACTTGGTCAGATTTTTAGTCACCTTGTATATTTTGAGTGTCTTAGGTTCCTTTTGTTCTCCCAATCCCAACCATGTACAGCTTTATATAATTATCTCTAAAAATAACCAAATAGTGAATTTTAATTTTTTGATAAATTTCGTCAAAAAATAATATGATAAATTCAAATTTGAATGGAATGCTAGAAACATATTGTTAGAGATAACTATACAAAAATATATATGGTTGAAATTTGGAGAAGAAAAAGAACTTAAAAAACCTCAAAATATACAGTGTGACTCAAAAATCTGACCTAGTGATGCTCAATCAGAAATGAAAACCATCAATAATCTGTCTTTAAACTTACGGAGAAAATCGGGTTTATCACGTTAACTGGGACATCTTGTACATGCCAACTATTCATAGAAGGTGTTTATTTTATCCAGAAATTTATTTTTATTGGACATTCCTCATTAAAACAGCTTCCAGATGGCAGAGGCGTCAACTGCAGCATTTGTTATTATTTTAAAATTTTTATTTAATTTTAAGAAATAAAATTAATTTAAAATTTTACCTGCCCCAAATTAAAACAAAAACAAGAATAGAGGTCTTCACATGGTTGTATGTAAGCTAATCTCCTGCAATGATAGAAGATTTCGTACCGTTTAATTTTTATTTGAAACGCCTCGAAAATTAGACAGTTACATGTAGATGAGGATTTCTAAGGAGCGTAGTTTGGTTTTATTTTCCTTTTCAGTTGAATTGCAGTTGATTCATAAACGGTGATTTTTACAGCAAATTTGTGAGACAAAAAATAATTTGTAATTTTCCATCAAACTTAAAAATGTACAAAAATACTTATATAATAATAATACAGTAATCTCCAACGATATATAGAAATAGATGACTTACGCTAATACAAATAGCACGGTTTTATTTTGCTTCTAACTTAGCGGGTCGGGGGGAAGAAGACGAGGCAATTTGTTTACATTGGCATCTTAAAATCAGTTTTTCCTATTTTGTAATGCATAATAAATAGTTTTTTCTATACACTTTTATAGCGTGTCATTGTGTCATTATATTTACAAAATATCCTAAATCGTATAAAAAAACTGGAAACCTTGAATGTGCCAACAATAACATCTTTTTTAAAATCATGAAAATAAACAAGTTGCCTTTGGTAATGTATCCATTCCTATATATCGTTGATAATTCCCTACAGTCGTTTAATTTTTATTTGAAACTTTTTCCAAAATTAAAAAAAGGAGATAACTAATGAAAGTGCGACACCATGTTTATACCTAAAGTTAGAACGATGCCAAAGAAAATATTTAAAAAATCTCATGCTGTAATAAAACCCTTTAATTATGATAAAGCACACTTCAGAAAATGTATTAAACTCCTAATACTTTTCATATCCCTGAAAACCTTCGAATGCGGCATTATATGAACGCATAAATTCCCCCTCATTCCTCCGCTCATAACTTCCCAATTTACGTCGCGAATTCAGTAGCTCCCCTTTCGAGTGTTACTTAAGACCGAATTGGAGATCTCCGTTCTAAATCTCACTTATTATGTCGTCCAGAATCGTAAGCTGCGCCCTCGGGGCTTTGTTCTTTTGCGCGTAATCTCATAAGGAAATTGGAAGCGGGAACCGGCTCACTTCGGACCATTTTTCTTTTTAAATGTACGCAGAACGACGGCGCGAAGATACAGCCGCATCCGAAGTGTTTTAAATGCAGTTTCAATAGCGGGCATTTTCTCAGATGAGCCCCCAGATTGGAACATTCCCAAGGCGGAGTTTCATACCATAAATTCTCTATGAAATACATTAAGGGAATACGGAACAGCTGGGTTTTTCCTTTTGGTGAAAACAGTACGTCTTCTCTATGTTCAAATTTATATAAGTAAGAAGGAATCACTTTATAGATTAGTCTAATGCACATGAGGAAATACGTACGTTTCTGTGGTTTATGTCTACAACCTATCATAATAAGTACTAATCGCCAAAGAAAATCAGTACGAGTAAAAAATCCAAAAACATGACAATTTTTTGTTAGCTAGTCCCTATTATTCTCGTCAGTTTTTACTAGCCAGAGGAAACGTAAATCGTAGATTCAACTTTAACACTTAGTATATATTTTCGAAATTTCATGTTAAAAAGTTCAGCGCTCTATATTGTGTTGGTGCTCTCATAACTGCATGCATAGAAACAAAATTATTGCTGGGTAAATTGCATTTCGAAATTAAACAGGGTCTGTTTAAAACACCATCATTATTTTAAAAATGAATTATTTTAAACGCCATATTTACCGCGACGTCCTGTACAAAAGTTATGTTATTTTACTCTGGCAGATACATATACAGGGTGAGTTTTTTTCGATGACCACTACGGGGATCTCGGAAACCAGCAGAGCTAGAACAAAGGTTAAATGGGGAAAGAATTGCGGTTTTGAATGCTCAATCTAATGCTCCTTTTGGATTTTTAAAAAAGTTCATGGCTCACTAGATATTTTGAAAAGAGTGTTTTTTGCTATTTCATCAGATGTCTGTAGCTCCGTTATTTCTGATTATACAAAAAAACTGTAAAGACAGAAATTGTAGATAATTTTGGGCTCAATAAGATATCTAATCCATTTGTTATGTTGTTTGTGATTTTTGATATATGACATAAACTTGTGTTTTTTTTAAATGTAAATCATAGTTGGCTGTGGCCTTATCAAATCGGCCATTTTTTTATCTTTCCAAAGATATAATACTTGGCATATAGTTATTATAAAAAATAAAAGAGCTATGCCTAATTTTCTGATTTTTTTTTAAATTTTCACTTGTCAGCTATGGAATATTTTCATAATTACGTTCTATTTTATAATAAGACATACTTCAAACTTTCAAATATTTTATTTTTAGCTGGTAACAAAATGCAACAAAATAAAACAAAAATTATCATGATGGAGCTCCACTACATAATTATTTGCCCGTAAGAAATTACCCAGATCAGCTCTATCCAAATAATTGGATAGGGAGAAATAGACCTATATCCTGGCCGCCCCGATCCCCCGATTTGTCTGTTTTGGATTTATTTTTGTGGGGAACAGTACAAAATAGACAATTGATGAATTAAGAGCAGCTGTTTTAGAAGCAATTGCCAGTATTGACAGGCGCTCTCTAAGAAAGGCGACAGATTCAGTTTTAAAAAGATGCAATATTTGCATAAATAATAATGGTGGATTGTTTGAACACCTTTTAAAATAATAATAATAATAATTTGAATTTATTACATTTTGTTACCAGCTAAAAACAAAATATTAGAAAGTTTAAAGTATGTCTAATTATAAAATAGATCGTAATATGACAATATTCCAAGGCTGACTATGTGAAAATTTAAAAAAAAATCAGAAAATTAGCCATAGCTATTTTATTTTTTATAATAACTATGCCGAGTATTTTGGACAGCTCAAAAAATGGCCGATTTGATAAGGCCACAGCCAACTATGATTTACATTTAAAAAAGCACAAGTTTATGTCATAATCACAAACAATATAAAAAAATGGATAAGACTATCTTATTATGCCCAAAATTATCTACCATTTGTGCCTCCACAGTTTTTCTGTATAATCAGAAACAACGGAGTTACAGAGATCGGATGAAATAGCAAAATCACTCTTTTCTAGTGAGCCATGAACTTCTTTAAAAATCCAAAAGGGGCATTAGATTGAGCATTTAAAACCGCAATTCTTTCCCCATTTAACCTTTGTTCTAGTTCTGCTAAGTCTCCGAGATCCCCATAGTGGTCATCGAAAAAAACTCACCCTGTATATTTAAAAAACGATAGTAGATTATTCTGACATGCTATAAACTAGGAATTCGGGTATTCGTCCAAATTTAAATACAGGCGCACTTCCAAGAATAGGAGCGGTTCCGCATACCATTCGAACAGGTAGAAAATCTGAATAGGTCAAAAGACTAATTTTACGGCTGGCTCCGAACGACTCCGGGGTGTTATTATCGCATTCCTGGAGAATTTCGGCTTGGGACGTCTCGCATTCATCACGGATCGGAATTTTCAAAGAGGATTTGGAGGTGCGGGACGCACAAGACTATTTTATTTGTACGTAAATTACCAAAGATTAAAACATAGCTGATGTGCAGGTACCAAAACAACACGTTCATTATAAGTAATATTACAGACTGCCCGCTAACCATTAAGAAATTTGTCTTAAGTTATATTGACTTGTTTTTCTTTTAATTTTTTTAGTCACGTTTGGTTCAAGAAATATCAAGTATGATGGATTATATAGGTACTATTATACCTATTCATAATGGCGAGTAGTAGGTACTATCTATTCTAGGAAAATAAAAAAAATCCTACTATTTCTTTGTTTTAACTTATTTTATAAGGAAACAAGGTAGAAAAATTAAAACAATTATAAGAAATTATTATTTACTAGTACCTCCATATTCTTCTTTTCAATAAAAAATAAATACATTTTACCAACCATATTTCACATTTTCGTGGTATCGGTTAGCGAACACTTTTTCTTTATAACTTTTCACATTCTTCTGACCATTCCATCTATATTATAATGCAACATTTTCGTTACGAAACTTAATTGTATTGACACGCAAAACTTTTCATCGAGAGTAGCGTTTTCCCAATAAGTTAAAAAATATAAAAAGTTTTCCCTCTCGGAATGTTTTCCATAAGCAAATATGACATTCTTTATTTTTGGGGCTCTGTATATCAGGTGGGTATTTTAAGGTCTGAGGCAATAATAACTGAATTTTTTATTATCTACCAATATTAAGTTCAAATTAGTTTTATTGAAAATTCTGTTATAAACGCCCTCTAAGTATCTCCAAAGATCATGATATTCTATGATCTTTGGTATCTCTCTTCGTGCACTTCGGACGCTTTACGAAACATTGGGGCTTGCTGTATGTGCGTTAACAGATAATTTCGCATATATTGTCACCAGTAATTGCCGATTCATTTTCAAGCGAGCCATGATTTATCTGAAACAACATTCTCTGTGTGGCTGGCTCCTGATGGCGACATGGCCAACAATAATTAATTTTATCTGTCGAACCGGTCAATGCTGTGTTCAATTACCTACTTCGGTTGCCTTGGTAGTTGTCTTCTTGAATGTGTACCTCGACTTGATCCTAGTCAGTTCAATTTGATTTCTAGATTAGCAAAAGTGTATTACCGCCTTCCCGAGTAACACCCTATATAGAGAATATTTGAGAGGTCGTTAAAATAGGATATCTACCGCAGTATAAAATTGCACAAATTATTTAAAGATTCAGTCTTAACGGACTCAAATTACAAAGTCATGAACTAGATAAACTGGGCAACAGCAATGTCCCTTTGTCGCGTGATCCGTCGCTCCTGTCAGCTGATTTAAAAAGTGCGTGTGACTCATATCGTTGTGCGAATATTACAACGAGACAGTGTGTACCTGTTTGTTAAAACACTGCCAGGAGTGTTAGCGATAGTGTCTTTTTGCAAATAACCTTGTTTGTGCTTAACTAAAACATTTGTGTTGTGGTTGGCGTCTGTGAACAATGGCAGAAATCTGTCAGGTTCTGTGTAAGCGTTTGAACCAAAAAAGAGTTGAATTTTATTGGTTTCTGCTGTAACTTGCAGTCTGAAATGCCTAGGACCTAAAGTAGCTAAGTTTCTGTGCTTGAAGGCAGGTGGCCAACTTTATTGGATTCATTTTTGGCTTTCCAAAGAATGAAAATATAGAGAGGAAATGATTAACTGTCATTCCAATCAGAAGAGATTGCACTCCTTCACAACATTAAGTTTAAGTAAATTATATTATATTTTCAAAGTTCCTCAAAACATCCGATCACCATTAGCCCAGCTAGAAGACATAGACCCGTTGAACCGCCCCGCTGCGGCGTTGCCGCATGTATGTTCACGGCTTGAAATTGAAGTCGTTTGTGGTCCAGTGTAATGATATTGAAACAACCTAACACAGATTCTGTAATAGTCATTGCTAACACGGAGTAGTCTCCCATGTATAATATAATCAAGTAGACGGAATAGAAATGGCAAACCGGCGATTCCTTTCAAATCTAACATATTCCTTTAAAGTATTACGTGATAGAACGTCTTATTTCCCGTTAGACTCGTTGTACGGAGTGTCCAGGCACTCCAAATGCGCTCCTAAATAGAGACACTGACTGTATTTGTATTTACCTACCAACTATAGGGTCCCCTAGGAATCCATCGCACACATAGGCGTACACTATAGGAGAGAATCAAGGAAAAATTACAAGAAAACAACAAAATAAGATACTTATACAATCGAATTCAGAAAAAGCACTATGTATAGTTCTAGAAGAAGTCAAGGCATCATTAGGACAAAAGTTAAAACCTATGATAACCTCTAGGTGTCGCGAGAATGAGAAGTTAGATGAAGGAAGTGTACAAAAAAGTCAGCAACAAATGTTGTCTTGTGGTATATTTAAAAGTCATCTACTTCAACTACTATACTACAATCTACTTTATAAATAAGCGTTCCGCTCCTGATTTATGTATGGCAGTGCTCACAACCCCATCATTTCGCCGTTTTTGCGACGAGCAGAATTGCAGGACGATCACGGCAAATTTCCTTTATTTATCGTCGAGCTGACCTTGGGGTCGCCACATATATTTCTCCGCTGTCACCGGCAATTCAGGCGACGCTCATTCTTCCAGCATTTGCCCGTTTCCGGATAGGGGGCGATTAAGATAAAGCCACAGGCTGGTTAATGAATTTCGGTTTGGTGGAAACATTACTGTGCCTCTCAAAAAGTCGTCTGCTGAAATTATTTCGGTTACCTTCAGGTTAAGACTAAATTGGACAAACAAAACTGACGTTTGACTCATTTTTGGGAAATTGCTTGAAGCTCTGCCACTGTAAAGTTCATTAGGCGGTAGTTCTGAATCAGTACAAACTCTAAATAGATGCCTCGATAATTCTGCGAAATTGAATAGCTTGATAAATTTGGTACGTGTACGTAACCCATACATTTCCAATTTGTCATGAATATGGATTGATTAATAAGCACAAGATAATTTATTTTTGGTTCGCGGAGTGAAAGGCCAGACTCATGGTTATGGAATATTATTCTAGATATTTTGGAATATATTTGTTCATTATTTAAACGTTATAAAAAGTAATTTATAGGGTTATTATAGTTATTCTATACACGTAAATAATTTTTATACCTACTAGCTATATCTAGCATAATTATTTCATGGTCAGTTTTGATTAAAATGTGGCTTCAATGGAAAATGTCATTCCCAAAATATAATACATTATTTAAAATTCCAAAGTAAATAGTTTAATATGAACTGAAAATGATACATTTTAGAACACCGCAACTATTAAATAATTAGCAAAATAACATGATAACAAAATAAAATTACCATTTAGTAGTGTTGGATAAATTAGATAGGTATAGTCCAAAGCACGAAAGAAAACGTTTCTAAAGAATGCGGGCAGCGTTGCGAGATTTCCTATACGAGTAGGTAGTCGTTATTTATTGACGAATACAAGTTTTAATATATTGAAGCCGAATTTCTGAACTCTGTTATACCGAAAAAATAAAGCTCGCATCACGGGGCCACTTACCCATTTTTGTTTATCATTTATTTTTAACGCGGTGTGATAAAACACCTATTATATATTTTTTAACATCGTCGCGTCTACCATCGCCTTTGAAATACGGCAACACAGCACTTCTGCGAAGGAGTCGGCTGACAAAATCAGTTAGCCAACGCGTTTTGTGCCTGTTTCTATAGTACGTAAAGTTAACTGCGTATTTGGGCTACCATACAGACCTCATTTTTTAGGCCGCTGGCAAGTTTTTTCCGACGGCTCAGAGAGCTCAGTGGCGTTTCGTATGTTCGGGAGTTAACGAGTGCAAAATGAGTAAACAGGGAAGAACGTTGCATTATCAAGAACGAGAAATAATTGCCAATGTTATAAGGGTTTGCCTTCCTCCATAATCTAAGGCATCACCGTTAAGAATAATATTAACAATAAATTAAATAACAATTATTTGAAAATTAAGTCAGTGAGTTACACAAAATTGAGGTACGCCCCTGAACTGTGACTAATTCTATAATATTTGCGAGTTCTTCCCCTTATGTCGCACGCATTCATCATTTTTCGGGATTCATTCATTCAGTACATCGTGAATAACACAAGATTGCAAATTTTCCCTGTCAACCGAACAAAATAAAACTTTTGCTTCGACTTTTTTCTTGATATACTTTTTCCTGGGAACGTTTTTCTCATCCGGAACTCAAACAGATATTAACGGTAACCCCCGCGTCAGTATTTGAACTTGGGACCCTTTAAAAGCTGGAGGCTGAAGCAACAATGTCCATAGAAGCCTCCTGGAAATTTTATGACTTTGTTGACTTTCCATCAATGTCCTCGAATCGAATAACACCAAGTCTTATTCAATTCCCCAAACGCTTGTTAAAGATATTACTTATTAAATTGGTATTGACTGGAACGCCAGTTTGGTAGGTAATGTATAATCAATAGTCTTACGTAGGTCAATTTCATTTAAAATCTCGTTACAGTTTTTTCCCCATTAGATATTGTTCTTTTCAGTACCAATTTTCAACCCCAGGCATCACTGAAATAATATAGGTACTAAGAAATAAAATGCCCTTGTAAATAGGCTTTCTTTATATAGTTTTTCCAGGGTTTAAAATATATTGCCGAATGCTTCATCTTTCTGTATCTTTCTTTCCCACGAATATAACAGCGTTCCACAACAAAACATAAAGCACTAATACCCCACATATTTTACCTGAGAATCTTTTTATGTTCAACAGCGTAATATAATCGATTTCTGTAGGGTGTTTTACAATATGAAAGAAAATTGAATGTAACGTGAACGTACGCGCGGAGGGAAGGCTACAAAAAAAGAAGTCATTCTCAATTCACTGACAAATGAGGACGCAGTGTAGAAAGAGGAATATAAAAGATAAACCCCAACAGGTGTGCTTTACTGTGGCTGTAATTTAACTGTTTAAACAAACGGTCGACAGTTTGTTTGAGGACGCCTTATTAGGATAAAAGAACTATTTACGATGCTAAAAAGTGTTCTGGATGTTTGCTTAGGATTTTTTTCATGTGACGATTCAATTGTTCGTACACGAAATTCGGAAACTGTTCTGCTACAATGGCAATAGTATACACTATATACGCAGTGATTATGTAAAAAAATATACATGAAAAATTAACATTTTGCAACAGAAAACTGAGTTTTTGAATGTGTCTACCTATACCTACAGTATAATTCAGGAGAACTGAAAATGTAAATGAAGGGTCCAAATATTGGGTCTCCCACTATTTGTGCAAAAAATATTTAAGTTCGAAAAGCTGTGACGTGATCATTAAAGTGATCGATATTTTTTCCCAGAAACATTTCAGGAATGTTATATACCCTCGAAAAGTTGTTTTGATTTGTCAATTCTTATTGCTCTATACAGGGTCTACTATGTAAACAGCCAAACATTAAACAGAGTTTGGCAATGCCATTAAAAAAAATGTTTTGAACTTATACAGTGTCCTCCAAAAAGTTCGCATCCTAGGGGACATTTTTTTAATTAACGATTTATTAGTCAAACGTGGTTACGTGACTTTGTTATTTGTCAAAAATTATATGTAAAAAAATGATTTGCTAAAAGTAGATACGCTTAAAAAGTTTTACTTCGTAAATATGAAATGTTATAGATGTTTAAAACAATACCTACTACAAACAAAATCTTTTAATAGAGAGTTCAAGAAACAAGTTTTACAAGCAAAACTTTTCGAAATTTTAACAAATAAGCCCATTGTTAGTGATTTTATTTTTTAAACGTCATTTTTGACAGATATCAAAATCACGTTACCACGTTTGATTGGGTCATTTTCTATATTTTTAAAACAAAAGTTATCGCCTGAATTAAATTTCGTATTAAATCATGAATTAAAAACTTTCCCCCTCCCTATATACGATGAGAACTTCTTGAACGACAGTGTATATAAAATAAACAGGGTGTTTAAAGGTAGGGGCGCATTTGTTCGTATCGAACGGACGGAATGAATAAAAATTATTATTTGCCTTATTTTAAATGAGATAAAGCACGTACAACCGTACCGGACGCATCGTAGAAACGGAAATCCGTCCAGGATAATTCAAAAAAGACAAAATGCGTGTATACGATGCGTGCGGATGACGTCATTCGCAAATTCGATCAAATGCGCGATAAGTAGCGACAGAAATCGGCTCGGAGAAGTCGCAATTCTTTTTTTCTACAGCATTTTTGTAATAAGTACGTGTTTAGTAGAGCTGCAAATTGCAATGGATGACGGATTATTAATAACTTTAGTGCAGCAATACAGGGTGGTCCAAACTTTGTCAGCAATACTTTAAAAACTGCTAGGTCCACCATAATATTTTTCAATAAAAAAGTGGAACGCCACTAGAAAAGTAATATTTTTCTGCCTTAACTAAATTTTCCAATCAATTCTGAAAAAAGTATTCCTGCCTTTTTTCGAAAAATTATACTTTTTTTATTTTGTTTTAAATTTTTTAGCAGAAGAAAATCAAAGTCGGTGTAGGCTTTTGAAATTTTACACACCTACTCAGTTTTTAATTGTGAACAACTTTCCTTAATAACATTTGGTCATAAAACCTACATAAAGGGCACCTTACTGCCCTCACTGGTGTGAAAAATTAGTTTTTTCAAAATTTCCAAGACAGATGACCTTTTCTGTAGATTTTATGACAAAATGTTATTAAGGAAAGTTGATCAAAATTAACAACTGAGTAGGTGTGCAAAATTTGAAAAATCTAGACCTGCTTTGATTTTCTTCTGCTAAAAAAATTAAAACGCTCACAAATGATTTTTTCAAAAGGTACAGTTTTCGGAAGAACGTCGAGAATACTTTTTATTTAGAATTGGTTGTGAAATTTAGTGGAAGCAAAAAAGATTACTTTACCAGTGGCGTACCACTTTTTTTATTAAAAAATAAGATGTTTGTCCCCCGCGTCTCCAGCACTGGTGGAAGTAGACAGATCCAATTATTTTTAATTTATAGCACCTAATGTGTGTCTAAACTGTACCAAATATATCAGCCATAGCTATCGTCCTTTAGGAAAAATAAAAGAAATCTTGAAAAAAAAAATGAACTTTGACGCCCTGTATAACGAAAACCGCTAGGATTTCGATACATGTTTATATGAAAAAATCTCCTTTTTTTGAAATTTTCTAGCAGTTTTTAAAATATTGCTGATAAAGTTTGGACCACCCTGTATAGTGAAATTTATAATTTAAAAAATAAAGATTATAGCAACCAACAGAGACGGTAAAATATTTGGGAAGAAAAGATCAGAAATTTTTTCAGGAGTCATCCGAAAGTATTGGAAAAATTTTGCTTCATCTCTTATCAAATCATCAAATAAAGTATGAAATTCTCCATAGTTTTTTCTTAACTTTATATTATGGACCCAAATTCGTTTTTTCTTTTCTTCTGACTTTATTCTTCATCTTCAACTGCACATGCAATTGCAAATATTTCTTCTTCGGAAGTTTTAATTTTTAGTTCTGAAAAACAAACGCGCGACAGAGAAGTTTGTACTATATCCTGTCTCGTATTGCACTAAATGAAAATGCCGCAAGCAAATCCGAATAATGTGCAATGATGACAAAAAAATTACGATGCGTCCGTTGCGACCGATACGTATTAATGTGCGACTACCTTAACTAAATTGCACGTTTAAATGCACGTCGAAGTTTAATTTTATGCAGGTAGATGCTACTGAAGACCTTTTTCATAAAATTGAATTTCGTTACCCCGTTTTAATTTTACATAAGTAGTAGTCACCCTGTATACGAGATAACAAAATTTTGTTATTTTTATACAAATTTGTCGTTGCTCATTCAAACAGTTTGCCTTTACGTCTGATATAACAGTTAACGAGCATATTTCCAATAAGTAGCGCATCTTGAACGAACCCCAAAATGTTCCAGCTGTCGACCTCGAACCGACTAAATGCGCCCGAGGAAACCGAAACCGTAGGCCACGATGTTGGCGTGCGTCTGCCAACCGACCGACCCCTCCATATTCCGACGCTCCCCCATCCCCCTGGGCGCGCCGCCCCTGAAAATTCCCCAAAACCGGGGCGCCACCCCCAAACCGGGCCGAACGGTCCGGGTCTACCCGCCCGTCGGCCAGAAATCGCCCAGGAAGCACGCCAATCCGATCGCGGCCGCGATCGATAAGAGTTCGAGCACTGGCGCACGGTTACCGTGCACGAGCGATAACCTGCCGAGCACGAGCGATGAGGCGTCGAGCACCAGTTCGAGCGGTGACGCGCGGTTGCCGAGCACGAGCGATAAGAGTGCGGGCACTAACGCGAGACCGAAGAGCACGAGCGATAAGAGTGCGGGGACTAACGCGACACCGAAGAGCACGAGCGATAAGAGTGCGGGCACTGACGCGAGACCAAAGAGCACGAGCGATAAGAGTGCGGGCACTAACGCGAGACCAAAGAGCACGAGCGATAAGCTGTCGAGCACGGGCGATGAGGCGTCGAGCGCGAGCAACATGTCCACGGGAACCATCGATCGGTCGACGAGCACGAGCGAGAATCTGTGGAGCCGCGCTCGGAGCGATAGCAAAAAATCAAAATCGAGAAACGTCGACGTAGCGATCGACTGTAATAGTGAGAAATCATCGAATTTTAAAAGCTTAAGCGTCGAGAATGGCTGTGAGATGAGGTCCAAGAAGATACAAGATGGTAGTGAAAAGGTATTGATTAGTGATAATTAGAAAGCATGCTATGTTTGTGTTTTTGAAATTTAGTCATGGTCTAATGCAAAATGTAATCGTTACTAAAAACTTTTCGCTTCAGAGCTAAAATGTATATGGGATGGTGCTCTGTCAGGGCCAGAGTGTGCTGGCTAGAAGCGCCGCATTCCAAATAATTGACCTCGTTTTATTTTTTCCTCATTTCCCCGCTGCAGACTTGAGTTATTAATTGCAGGACTCCGCAATTAGTTGGGCGAACGCCTCAAGCGGCGCAGAGTCTGGAATAACACCGCTCCTAAAATTCGAATCTGGCATGCCAGTGGTTTGGCAAGACTTCGGGATGATACTGGTTTCAATCACGAAATTGACTGAATTATCCTCGATTAAAACGACTGTAGTTTGCACAGGCAATAATTATTTCCTATGTTACGTCTGTATCGACCTATAAATGCAAATAATGCAGCTAGTTTCGGATTCTATTTAAACTGCCGATGGAGTAATGTTTGTTGAGTTTCCCGCATTGGTAGTTATGTCGGAATACATTTGAATTTAAGTGAAATTATTAAAAGGAAAAGTGCGAAAATAATAAATTAGGTTATTTATCCTGACAAAATATTTCTGAAGCTTGCCTTGTTTGTTTGCTCTAGAAGTTTTCGTAAGCAGGTAGATATTTTTCATTATAAATTTCAGGGGTATTGAATCTCTCCATAAACTTAATATAAACTACTATCTGACGCGAAATTTTCTAATAAAGCTGCTTAAAACGTTGGATTCTTTTAGATTTCAGTCTACTTAAGAAACTATTGGTTCTAGGATATTAAAAACTCTTTTAAGTTTTTGCTGAATTATTCAAAACGGGTTGAAGTTTGAAAGCTTTCTGCAGTACATACATTTTATATAAAATATTGGCAGTACGTTTTTATTTTAAATATTAACCAACTGCCTATATAAAACTACTTTTTAGTATAAGTACAGGGTGATCCAAACTCGACGCCCCAGGCTTACAGCGGGAACACGAAAACTCAAAATAAAATTTCGAAAAGGGGTTCTTAAATGGGACATACTAAGGTCCAATTTTGACCGAAAATTAGCTTTTTTGATGTTTGGGAAAATGGCCGCTGTGACGTCATCGATATTATTTTCCCAGAAACATACCAGTTTTTCTCTATATATTGAAAGTCCTTATCATTCTCAACAACTTTTATAGAAAGGAATTTTCTGTATCTTTTGTCGTTCCAAATCTACAGGGTCAAATATGTAAAAAAACATGGAATTTTTCTAATCATTTTTCGAAATCTAGATAGCTATGGAAACAATCGATAGTCAGAAATTATTTAAGAGTATGTTAGGATGCCTTGCGCACCTTTAAATTTATCAACTGGAATATTTTTTAAATTTCTGAATTGTGCTTGTTACTAATTTGTTTGTTATTATTGTTTGTTACAAAAAAAATTAAAAATATTCAAGTTGAATAAATTTAAAGGTGCGCAAGGCACCCTAACATACTCTTAAATAATTTCTGACTATCAATTGTTTCCATAGCTACCTAAATTTCAAAAATGATTAGAAAAAATTCCGTGTTTTTTTACATATTTAACCCTGTAGATTTGGAACGACAAAAGATACAGAAAATTTCTTTCTATAAAAGTTGTTATAATATCGATGACGTCACAGCGGCCATTTTCCCAAACATCAAAAAAGCTAATTTTCGGTCAAAATTGGACCTTAGTATGTCCCATTTAAGAACCCCTTTTCGAAATTTTATTTTGAGTTTTCGTGTTCGCGTTGTAGGCCTGGGGCGTTGAGTTTGGATCACCCTGTACATGCTTAAATGAGATATGGAAACATATAGAGCTAGAAATATAGGAAAATAATTCGTTGCACCATATTTTTTTTGATTTTAGGAAGGGCGAAAATCTAAAGGAATGGAGTTATTACGATACCTATGCAAAATTTTACAAAATGATTCAGCGATTTCAGATATTGCCGAGCCACGGAGCTTATAAAATTAAATGAAAGATTTAGTGCTGCGAGAGGCATTTTATTTGGAAACTTTTCTTGCAAAAATTCGCATCAACCATTAATCTTTTTCACGATAATTTCCCACGATCAGCAAAGCTTTAGGTATATTATTTAAGCCATCTTGCGGGACCCCTCAACTAAATATCACGTAGGAGGGAGTTTCTTACACAACCGTTCATCTTCGTTGACAATAGTATCCAGGGGTACGACCATTGTGCTACTCCTATTGTGGCCGTCAGCCCTGTTTACGACCTGACAAAATACCTGCATGCGAGTGAATTCCCACACTTCCTTGGTCGGCGAACGGTATTAATATAACGTGGCGTCTTCTTGGAAAGTCGAGAAATAGCGTACTAGTATTATCCCCCTGGTTCAGCAGTCCCGATAGGGATAAAGCGAGGGTGGCGGCGCCTCTATCCCTCAGAATCTCACCCTGAATGGGCGAGACCGTCCGCAAAACGAGTAGAATTGAAACTTTGCATAAAGGCTCATAGAATTTCCGGCGTGAGAAATGTACGTGAGGAAGTTGGCTAATATTTATTTCTGCATTTCCATTATCTGCTTCGGCATTTCGTTTGGTGGGAATGGTTATATTTATTGCTTTGGTTGGACTTTTTGTAGACAGTGCGTTTAGATATCCCTACGACGCTGACCCTATGACACAAAATAAATAAATAAATATCTTGCAATAATTAATAACTAGAGGATGAGTTTTGAAAATTCCCCACCACCAGTATTTTTTACACTGCGCAAGGTTAGTTTATAGGAAGGTTAGGACATTCGACGACTTGGTAGCATTTACACGTGAATTGGCGATTTAGTGACTTCCTAAATAGATAACGCTTCCAGCCATAGGCGCACACAGACGTTTTTGGCATGTACTTTGTTTATGGTGCATATTTATGTTTTTTTAGCTGTTTTCTGTTATTTCTTCATTTTAATGTTTGTGCAATGAAATAACGGAACTTTGTGGAGTATGTTGGTGCATCGCATTTTTGTTTTATGTTTGTGTTTTTACTTTGTTTTCGGTTTTCAATACCCGTGTTGTCCCTTTTGATACGCCATTGGCATCAAGCTGAAGGGCAGCTGGTGAGAGCGGCACCGTCGCGCGATGTTGCCGGTTCAAAGGGACGGCCTTTGGTTTTGTTTAAAGAGTGGGGAATGTCCTAACCTTCCTATAAACTAACCTTGACACTGCGAAACATTTCAGTAAAAGCGCCGCAACACGTCGACTTTTTTGCGTAAACAGAATCATGATAGATGACTCATCCCCCTAATCACCAGCAACCCCAAGTTTAAAATATTAAATACGACCATCTCTTTCTTAACGCACCATTTTAAAGCACGTTTAATAATTTGACATACACCATTCACCGATACTATGTTGTTTTCTAAAATCGGTTGAAGCTTAGGGAAGTTATTTACAAAATAACAATATTTTATTTATTATTTTAGAGCGTTGTAAAGGTCTGTTTAACATAATTAATTCTGATGGGTACCATATTCCTTGGTAAAAGTAAAGTAAAAAGTAATTTGAGCTGATTTTGAAATTTTTCTTTACGAATTAACAGTTAGGTAATCGGGAAAGTGAAATTATAACGTCCTCTATCTGGAAAATGATGTAGACTATATTGATATTAAATTTTATTTTAAAATATCCTTTTCTATCCAATGATAAAAAACTGACCCACTGTGTACACAACTCAGTCTAATTAGGGTTACTGACGAAATTTCAATACGCAGTTACAAAAATTTTCCCACATACCTACTTAAATTTTTTGGGTTTATTGAATCTTTTCATAAACTTAAATTCTAATAAAGCAACTTTCTTTAAATTTATGAAGAAACTTTTGTTTCGAAGGTATATATTAAATACTCCCAGATTTTTTTGTTGGATTAATCAAAACGGGTTGGAGATGGAAAGCTTCCGGCTATAAACACTCTCCAAAAAATTTTCACTAGGTATGTTTTTATTTATAATATTTCTAGACTTTTATGATCTTAAAATAATATATGCTCGTCTATATATAAATTTATTTTTTTACTTCCACGTGTTAATAAAGATTTCAATCTATTTTTTTCGAATCTTGTAACGAGATGATGAGACTGATGGAGCTAAAAACTTAAAATTAATTCGCTGCACTTTATTTTAAGTTTACAAAGGCCGTCAACTAACGTTTCTTTAGATTCTTTACTTTAGGTACTAATATACCATAGAAAAAAATATATCTCTTTCGTTTGATTGTAAATAAATTAAAATTTAATTCAAATAAATCTAAATGTAATGATCCTTTCAAATAGAAACTTTAATCATAATAATAAATTTAAATTATGTTCAGATCAAACAGAAATTGAAAAAGTGGAAAACATCTTGGGCTATTCATATAGATTCTAAATTAAAAAATATCAATTAAGTAGGTTATCTTTCAAAGATTTGACAAAATCTAAATTAAAAATTTTCAAAAGTATAATTTTTCTACACTTTACTTCTTGTTCGACTATTTTATTTTTATTTAATAAATCTCAAATCAGTCTATTACAAAAGTTACAAAACAAAGCCTTGAGGGTGATTCTAAATTGTGACAAACACACAAATATACGACAAATGCATAGAAACTAAATTTAGTTAGCGTAAATAAAAAAATATTTAAAAATAATTAAATTTTTGTCTTCAAAATAAAAAATTACTTTGTTCCGAAAATTTCAGAAAATGATATAGCCAAAGTCAGTATTATAGTACCTATACAAGAAATAAGAGAGATTTGGTTTAAATAAATTTAGTTCAAATTCAATTGTTAAAAGTATAAATGAAATAAATACTTTAATGAGCTGCCAAACGATTAAAAATTTAGCATAATTTAGAAAAAAATTAGGAAGTTACATTGAAGAAAAAGTACCTAGCTTTTTTTTAATAGTATAACTTAAATTCCGTTTTGTGTGTCAGAAAAGAGAAAAAAGGAGAATAAAAAGCTATGTGTATATACTTTACATTATTGTATAATAAGTAGCGATGTGCTAAATAAAGCTTTTTTTATTATTATTATTGTAATTGTATTTATTAAAGTTTTTTGATTTCTAGAAAAAATCATGGTACATTATCTTAAAAAAGGAGACGGGTTCTACCTTCCCGTGCAAAACTAGAACGACAATGAAAACTTGAAAGATAAATATTAGCTAACTTCCTCATATACAGACAGTTAAATTTGCGAGAAATTCCGTGAGCCTTACATTTTGGGGGGAAAGGCCTTGCAACATCCGCTTTATCCCTATCGGAACTACAGAGCCAGAAGAGTAATTTCAGCCGGCTATTCCAGGACATTTCAAGAAGACGGCACGCAATATCTATTAATAATGTTTTCGGACCAAGGAAGTGTGAGAATTTACCCACAGGTATTTCGGGAGATTGTAAACAGGGATCACGTCCACAATGGGAGTAGCATAATGGTTGGACCCTCCGATATTGTTGTCAACGAAGATAAACGGTTGTGTAAGAGACCCCTTCCTGGTTATTTCTGGCAAAAAATGTAAAGGTTTGATGATATCAAGCCTCAAACAAGTATTCTGCTATAATCTGCTTCGTGGTTCTTCATTGTTTATTTAACAAATATTACATACCTTATTTGTTTACATTTAAGTTATCATGTAAATAAACGTTATTATTCTTATATTAATATGATCAGAAAAGTTGGGATGAAATCACATTCTAAATGTTATATGGAAAGTGTACACCAGGAAGCTTTCAGGCTCCAACCAGTTTTGAATAATTCAACAAAAAATTCTGGGAGTTTTTAATATATCCTCGAACCAAAAGTTTCTTATAAATAGATTGGAATTTAAAAGAATCCAACGCCTTAAGTCGCTTTATTAGAAAATTTCGTGACAGATAGTGGCTTATATTAACTTTATGGAAATATCCAAAGTCCCTGAATTTTATAACAGAAAATGCCTACCTAAATGTGATTGAGTTAACAAGAAATTATAGATTTTAGGGCCTTTCTTATTGGGTTAAAGTTAGGTAATTTGTACGATTAAAAATGGAGAACGTATTCAGTAATGTCATATGTATAGTATGCGCCCGATTTTCCGTGAAGGTACTACACATTTTTTATTACATTAAAAAGTTGCAACAATATTTAAATATCCTGCTACATTTTGAATCAATGAGAAGTATGCCCCCGTTTTACCCTGTTATCATAATGTTGATCGATATTTCCAATATCTAAAGTCAGCTGTTTGTCATCCGTTTAAAATTTGAATTTTATTTGACAGAGCTCAAAAACGTGTGAATCGGATATAGGTCATCATAATACTTAATTTTAGCGTCCAAAAATATCGGAAATAGTTATTTTTGTTACAAGTACCTAAAATGAAGTTTTTCAGGACGAATCATTGCTGCTTTCGGACGAGTCCCGAAAAACTTCATTTAGGTACGTGTGACAAACACTATTTTTTGTCATACGCTCTCAAAATTTTGTTATACGATTTTTACAATTCTTCAGAACGCTTAAATTTGCAAATTTTCCATAATTTTTCAAATCATAATGTTCGAAAAAGTTGGCTTAGAAATTGATATCGTATAGCAACAAGTTTGTTTAATTGATAATTTTGTGATGCCATTAATTCATTTAGGGACTAGGCCGAAAAAGAAGCATTGTAAAATAGCTATTTTTGAGAGCGTATGACAAAAAAATATTTTTGGGCTTTATTTTCAACATACGTCAGACACACACCCAAAATATGCACCAACATAGCTCGAATACAGATTCCAAAAAATCTAGTAAAACAAGTCCCCATTTGGTGCAAACTTTATGAATTGCACTGTATGTAGTTGTAATAATACCTCAAAGAAAAGAAAGAACAATTCGAAAATATCTTTCATCTGCTTGTCGGGCTCCGAATTTTAAAATTCAAATTCGATCGCCCATATAAAACTTTCGGCTCCAAAACTTTTTAACAATACCTTTTCGCGTCGGAAAGTTGCCCGCGAACAAACGTCGCATTCGGCAGCAAAACGGGAGTGAATAAGTGGTGAAACACACCGAAACTTTTATGCGGTTTTTAAAAACGGCTAATGGCATTAGCAGTTTCCTAGAAAACCGGTAACTCGGTATATGAATGCGCCAACATGTATCAGGCCCGAACAGAAACACGGTTCAGAGTAATACCTCTTAAAAGACCCAATAATGGAAAACGAATTTTATATGTGGGTGGGTTTTTATTTCTTTTGCACATTACCGCTAAAGACAGCCATTACTGAGATCTACCTAGTTGATCCGCTTTTAAATAAAGAAACATTATTGTGAACCAAAATCTACAAATTCAAACGTGAAGTTCAGTCCTAGCGGAAACATCGGCCTGTACAGTGCACACTTTACAGGGTGTCCCAGTTTATGCGATTATGTCGGTAATTTTTAAGATAAATTAGTGGTTTAAAAACAAATTTCAAACAAAAAAGTTATCACCAAATAACCGATTTTTTTTAATCAAGATGGAGATTTTGTTTCATTTTTTCATTAGACTGTTAAAGTGGATAAAAAATCTGCACCACACACTTGAATATCACTTCTGGTTTAGCCGGAAGTGACTTTTTTGTTCCTCTAATAATCTATTCCGGTAATTTTTAAGATAAATTGATGGTTGAACTTATGTAGTTGCAATTTTTTTAACTATGTATAAATTTTCAGGAACTTACAACGACTTTCTTTTTTGTAATTGGTTTGAAATAATTTTCTTTCAACTTTTTTACACAAAATTTGGCTACATAAGGTCTTTTATTTAAAAAAACCTGATAGCTTAAGACTTTTTAGGGACATATCTATAAACAAATTGCCCCGTTTAATTCCCCCACCATAGTTGGATTTTTGAGGGTGAAAAACCGGATACACTGTATGTTCAAAGATATAAATATTAGGGTTTCATCAAGTCAAGTAGCTTGACATTTTAACAAATTACTTGACTTGACTTGAAAATCAAGCTTTTGACAAATTAAATAGTTGACTTGACTTGATATTGGAAAATTACTACTTGACTTGAACTAGACTTGATTTCAAGTCAAGTCAAGTAGCTTGAATATCAAGTCAAGTAGCTTGAATATCAAGCCAAGCCATGAATCTCTATTCTTGTCAACTCCAGCGTCTTCAGCTCCTATTGAAAGACAGTTTTCCAGGGCTGCTTTGACAGTTACAAAAACGCGAAATCGGTTAAGCGCCAAATCCACTAGATGCCTAATGTGCCTTAAGTCGTGGATGGAAAATGATAACATTAAAAAGTGGACTTGAAATAGTTTATTTTTGTTCTTTCCTAGTTTTTGTTCTTTCCTAGTCCTTTCCTAGTTTTGCAAAAATGTGTACAATGCGAAGGTTTATTATTATTATTTACTTGTAACTGCCCTAACTGATAATAAAATTATAATTGATAAAAATCAAGTAATCAAGTAGCTTCAAGAAAAACTTGATTTTTCAAGTACTTGAAAAATAAATACTTGACTTGACTTGATATTGGAAAATTACTACTTGACTTGAACTTGACTTGATTTCAAGTCAAGTCAAGTCAAGTAGCTTGAATATCAAGTCAAGCCGTGAATCTCTAATAAATATTGAAATAATAGTAATGTAATAATTGCATGAATTTAATGTTTCACAACAAGTTTTTGCCTAATCAATTTTTCCACCGTTTGTAAATCAAAGTTGAAAAATCATAGGTATTTAGGCTACGGAAACTATTTTTGAGTTGCAAAGGAAACAATTTTGTCTAATAAGTTATTTCGATATTTCGACAAATAAGTTGCATTTTTAAAGTCTTTCGTTAAATATATAATTCGATATTTATGCCGCAGGTCACGTATCGTAAAAGCACAACCTGCAGACATGCAAACCGTAGCTTTCACACATAAATATATATTAATTATTGACGAATAGTTTCGTTTCGAGAAACCGAAATTCCTGTTTCACAAGGGGACTAGCTATTGATGTATTCTCTTTACTCTTGGCATCCACTCTAGTTGTTGTCATTGCATTCGCTCCCCACCAAAACAAATTTGCAACACCACTAATGAACACTGGGTGAATGATCACATGTTTGAACTGTCGAATGCTAGATTCTCATTTCCGCCTCAGATTATTCAGATTATCCGACCATATTATGCTGTGTTCTAGGGCCGAGTTGATAGGTTTATTCAGTTCTGTTCTGCAAGGAGAACAATTCAGCTAGTAATTTTGGGATTAGTTTAGGCGGCTTGGTTGAATTGTTTTGGCTCCTTTTGTTTTTCATTTTCTTGTACTTGTTGTATGTATTCGTATATGCCAGAATTGTGTCTAAATAATGCAACTCAGTGTTCCGTTGGTAGTTCTGATAGTTCCTCATGCACAGTTATAAACTCTAGACCGGAGTCCGGAGTCCGGGAGTCCGGGCGAAATTAAACACACATCTGGAAATCGAGTGTCCGCACCGCATCACACGCTTCACAGGCCGCAGCCAGCTTTAATTATCTTCTCGGGTTGTTATTCGGACAAAAGCTTTTCTCTTCTGCCTGTGGATAACCGCGCGAATTTCACGCGAGTTGAATTCCAGAGGTTTTTTGTAGATTTAAAATTGTCGGGGAAAAGTCTCTGGAATGCCAGAAATCTAAATTGCCGCAGATGTCATAGTCGTATATCATTATATAACCTTTTAGAAACTTTCTAGTAGCATAACAAAGTGTAAACATCGATTCTACATTTTTTGGTTTAGTTTAGTTGGGAAAAGGGTCAAAACGCTATTAAAAACACTATTTCTTCGCCAACGTTTCGATTAATGTATAATCTTCATCAGGGCTCAGAAATAATATTGATGATTTTAAATTGTAAGTATATTAACGTTTTAACTGTCTAGTTTTTACTGCCTAGTTTGTTTCTGTTATGTAAATATTTAGTAAAAAATTTATAATATAATATTTGTATATTCAATTATAATAATATTTGAATATACAAATATTATATTATAAATTTTTTACTAAATATTTACATAACAGAAACAAATTAGGCAGTAAAAACTAGACAGTTAAAACGTTAATATACTTACAATTTAAAATCATCAATATTATTTCTGAGCCCTGATGAAGATTATACATTAATCGAAACGTTGGCGAAGAAATAGTGTTTTTAATAGCGTTTTGACCCTTTTCCCAACTAAACTAAACCAAAAAATATTTAATATTTGGGTCACCAACCTTTACTAATTATATCGATTCTACAACTATATTTTAACTATGTACTTCTACTTACCAATAAAAGAGCTTATTGATACTCCTATTAGACATTTTTTCCAATTAATAAACTGAACGATTCAAAAAAATTATTTGGAATGCATGCCATTTATATCAGTACATTGTGAATGCAGGAAGCGAGCAGTTTCAATAAATGTGCGCTATGCCTATATAGCATGTTATTTATTAGTGTTTTTTCTATGGATGTTATTAAAGTTATTAAAAAGCCGATTCTTAAGTAGTATTAAACTAGTCTGTATAACAGAGATTAAAGAAGACAAAAAAATCCTAGCTCACACAAATTTTAATATTGGAACGAGAACATATATATTAAAACAGATAAATAATTGCTGCAATTGTTAGGACTCGATACTTAGTTGGGGTATAGGTATCTTAATTTAGTTATTAATTTTTATATAAAGTTTTGTGCTCGCGGAAATTTCGACGGTTAAAATTAAGTCACTTTTTTAATACTAGTGTCTTAAAAATGACTTTTTGTCACTGGCAATAATGTTAAAAATTGTACTTGTACTAACGTCTGCAGAAACTGAAATATGTGATTGCTTTAATACCTTGTATATAACGTCTTAGAAAAAATTATGTATGATGTATGTGTTAAAAGTGTTTTTATTTTGTTCGAAGTGTTAGGTCTAGAGCCTATGGAATAAAATGCCGTTTTAAAACTCACATAATAAATTACTGTTATATAAAATTTTGTATACGGTTATATTAAAGCTTATTTAGACAATGAAAATACAATCTTATTATTTTGATTTATTATTTATTTATCTACCTTTATTCATTTGCTAACGAAGGGAGTTACGAGTTACCAAAAACAAGGTCAATCCATTGATAACCAAACTACTTCAAAATACAGGGTTTAATGTTTAATTAAAGATATATTAAGTTAAGATTGGACGGAATTTTTTTCTTATAGAAACACATTTATTGTGTAATTTAGAATAAACAAAAATTCCCAATACGTATAAATAGCCAAATAATTTGGAATATCTTTTACGAGGAGTATACGCAGAAATAAGGTGGGATACAACAAACAAATATTATATCTGTATCAAATTTTAACTAAAGGTCTTAAAAAATAAAGGAGTTATTAAAACATTGTGTGACCCCGGATGGTTTGGACGACTCTTGTAAATAACAAAAATTGCCGAGTTCAAATTTGATCTTTTGGGGTTCAGCTCTGCTTGATTTGAAACTAATTTGTGACATAATTTTACTTTCAAAATATTACCTGAAAATTTTGAAAAAAAAAAACATTTTTTCACGACAGTAAAGTGCCCTTTTTGTGGTTTTTACGACAAAATATTTTTAAGGAAACTTATTTGGAATAAAAAACTGAAAAGCTTTGCAAAATTTCAAAAGTCTAGACCTACTTTGATTTTTTTACTTGTTTTCCACATTTTTTAGGAAAGTGCCCTTTCTGTAGCTTTCATGTCAAAATGTTATTAAGGAAACTTGTTCATGATGAAAAATTGGGTAGGATTGCAAAATTTCAAAAGCCTACTTTGATTTTATTATACTAAAAAAAAAACTTAAAAAGTAAAACAATCGAAGTAGGCTTAGGCTTTTGAAATTGTTCACACCTATGCGGTTTTTGAACAAGTTTCCTTAATAACATTTTAACAAGTTTCCTTAATAACATTTTGACGTGAAAGCTACAGAACATAATACTTTCTAAAAAAAAGTGGGAAAAGGTCGAAAATCGAAGTAGGCTAGACATTTGAAATTTTGCAAACTTACTAAGTTTTTCATTCTGAACAAGTTATCTTTATATTATTTTGTCGTAAAACCTAGAAAAAGGCAGTTTGCTGGTGTTAAAAATTTTTTTTTCAAAATTTCCATGGCATACATATGATTTTTCGAAAGTAAAATTATGTTACAAATTAGTTTCAAACCAAAAGATCAAATTTGAACACACTGTCTATTTATTAAATCCAACTTTAATATTTTGTATTTTGAAGTAGAGGAGTCTACATGAAAATTGCATAAGAAAAGCCACATTATTGTATTCCAAAGCACATTTTATTCATATATAGAGTTTTAGCCCGTATAGAATTTATTATCATGTCTATATACCTGCTTTTTTGTAACACCCTTTATATTTGTTAAAAGGACACACAAATAAGATATCATTTCGTTTGCAGGTAAATGAAAATTTTCTGTAAAGTAACTCCAGTAACTTCAGTTTATTTACCTTGAAAAACAAATTCTCATCTTAGGAAACTCAAAATCTTGGATTCGAAAACCTTAACTTAACAGTACACAATAAATCCTAAAAGACAGAAGCACAGAACAAAGAAAAACGATTTACGCCGTTTTCAAAAGATTCCTTGTCGACTTGCGATAGTTATTCTCCACACAAAACACGTACTACGTGAGCTTCACGCTCGCCGGACAGAAAATTGTCATAACCTCTAAATAATACATAAGCCAGAAATCCCCCGGGGGCATCATATGGTCCTCGCTGAAAGTTTCCCGTGCGGTTATTACCCGGAGTCCAGCGCCCGGAGTCCGCATTCCGGGAGTCCGGCCGAAATTAAACACGCATCGGGAAAATTGTTGGCGCCGCGTCACGCCTCGCAGCTTTATTCGCTAGCTTTAATTATCTTCTCCGCGGTTGCTGTTCCAACGGAAGCCCGCTGCGCTGTTTGTTTGAGCTTTTAAGTGGATTTAAAACTGGCCAAATGCGCTTTTTGGATCGCGGGAAGGCGAAAGCGTAACCCAAACTTATACAACGATATTATAACATTAGCAAAAACTGATATACATTATTATGTTCCTACAGAACTTTTGAGTTCCTACAGCAGTGGCGGATCTACGGGGGGGGGGGGGGCTACAGGGGCTATAGCCCCCCCTTGGCCTAATACCGTAAGGTAGGCACTTAAAAAATATGTCTGGCAATTAGAGATGGTGTGGAACTGCGTTTTCTTGGAACAGGTACAACCTGTTCCAGTTCCAGGCAATACCTGTTCTTAAAAAACCTGTTCCAGATCCAATATTATTAACTTCTAGTCTTCTAAGGCCGTGGTCTGAATCGCGCTGTCAGTGCTTACAGTGCTCAGATCGTTTACAACAGGTACGATTTGATTCACTCGCTGACAACTCATTTCGGACCGGATGTAAATGCGCTGACAGCAACATGCCATGCCAACATGAGGTTATGTGGGCGTGAAGGTCGCAAAGTAACTATTATTATTGAATATTGAATCATTAATAAATTTTGCTTCCGTTTCTAAAGAGGGTAAGCTAAATAGTTTTTATAGTACAAATTTAAAAATTTGGTGAACGCAATGGGATTGGGACAGGGCCCGGCACAGAACACGGGTCCAATCACCGCCTTCACCGATCGACAGTTCACGTTCACAGTTGTTCTATTCTATTACTACGAGTAGAGCGGAACTGGAACAGCGGAACGGAACTGAACAAAACTAAGAATATTAATGTATAAATAGTATTGGATTTTGATGAATAAAATGAATGGAAAATGTGTTTCCTATTTTATTACAAAATTTCGGAAATAGAAGCCCCTCCCTTGACTCCAGCCTAGATCCGCCACTGTCCTACAGTATGCAATCTTCATATTTGAAACCACGTCCTTGTATACAGTTTAATGTCTTCTCTATAAGAAAGTTAGCTGTAATATTAGTTAACGAAGTTTTGCTTTGCCAAGATTCAATATTTCAAAGGTTCTTTCCACTTTTAAAATGTCTATCTAGTTAATCTGCATTCTAAGCTCAGGCACAAATTCTATCAGCGTTTATGCAAATTTTCAATACTGTGCACTTTGGCGATGATCTCTGCGACGTTTTCAGGATAAACCCCTTTATCCACATCGGAAATGCAGGTCGCAGGTTTAGATTTGAAGAAAGGGACAACACATTAATCATCGTCTTGGGTCAGGAACTATTGGAATTTATACTTTCAGGTATTTCGTAAAATAATAATGGTAAAAATATAATGGACGAACACTCGGCGGGTATGGTTAACAAGAAGGGTAGGTTGTAAGAAAGTCGTAGCTTATTAGGTACTTAGCTATGAAGTTTGCGGTATTGTGGTTGCGAAATGCCAGAAGTTATTTGTATTTTTTCTTTTATTAATGTTTACCTTCTGGGGTACTCCTAGTTTGGAGTATTGTGAGGGTGAGAATTATTATTATTATATTATTATCTGTTTTTATTAATTCGTCATTAAGGGAATACAAAATTAAGATATTTTGTGGCTTAAAATAAAGGTAGACATAAGTCTTCTATTTTTAGCGTGATTTTTGAAAATAACTATTTTCTGTAACCAATTTCGGTATTATGTTTACGTTTTATAATTTTAACATTAGCTTGAAGGTATTTTCAGTCAGAATTTTGTTAATAGAGAGATTACACATCGTGCAAAGTATTACATTTTTCCTGTTACCTATAATTTTATTCATATTATTCATCTCCCTCTTCTGTCTTGTGATTTTTACATAAGTTATAATGTTTATATTTTAGCGTTTACGACAATTAATAAAAAAAATTAACAAAAAAATTAAAACCGACTTCAAAAATTTGCCCGTATGCACACTTCACTAAAAATTAAAAAAAAAAAACAAAAAATAACACCGACTTCACAAATTTGCCCATATGCATATTTCTACTAATTTTAGAAATATTTTTTCTCTTTCTAAATTGAGTTATCTTTGGATTTGGTGACAGCCAAGGCAAGTGCATACGGGCAAATTTTTGAAGTAGGTTTTATTTTTTTTGTTATTTTTTTTTATTTCTTATTTTTTTGTGAATGGTTAGGAATTATCGAAATCGGTCCAATATTAAATTCCATCCCCTATTTTTCCACCTTAGGACTGAAACTTTTCTCTTCAAATTTAATTTCTCTTCAAATTTAAATGTGACCACCCCCTTTCTAATAAAATAAGAATCATACAAATCGGTCCAATATGAACTTTCATCCCCTATTTATCTACCCTTAGGGGTGGAATTTTTTCTTTAAATTTAAATGGGATCACACCTATGTACCCCTTTCCAATAAAGAAAGAATCATCGAAATCGGTCCAATATGAAATTTCATCCCCTATTTTCCACCCTTACGGGTGGAATTTTTTCTTTAAATTTAAATGGGGCCACTCCTAAAGTAATGCCTTTCTAATAAAAAGATAATCATCGAAATCGGTCCAATATGAAATTTCATCCCCTATTTTTCCACCCTTAGGGGTGGAATTTTTTTCTTCAAATTTAAATGGGGCCACCTCAAGGTACTCCCTTTCTAATAAAAAAAGAATCATCGAAATCGGTTCAATATGAAACTTCATCCCCTATTTGTCCACCCTTAGGGGTGGAATTTTTTCTTCAAATTTAAATAGGACCATTCTGTAGGTATACCCTTTCAAATAAAAAAAGAATTGTCCAAATCGCTTTATAAATGACGGAGTTCTGAGGTAACAAACATAAAAAAAAATAAAAATACAACCGAATTGATAACCTCCTCGTTTTTTGAAGTCAGTTAATGAAGTCGGTTAAAAATATATTGATGAAACGGTGATCTTTCTTTGGGAAATTATTTGCGAATGTTCGAATGTTGCCACTATACGGGTAATCCAAAGTGCTCTCTATTGCTTTTAGAGTTTTATAGAACCTTAGAGCTCCGTTATTTTTCATCGTAGTTTGTTATAACCATTTGATTTAAATTCCAATACCTTTCATAAAAAATATAATAAACAGAGTGTAGCATTTAAAAAAATGTTGTTGCGTAAAAAAATTCAAAAACGCGATTTTTGATTTTTCACTTCTAAAACTCCACCTTGCTTCCAGCTACCAGCGGAGGGCGTCGCCGTACCCTCCTCGTCGTCGGCCACCGGCCCGCCGCCCCACCACCACCAGCAGCACCAGCAGCAGCAGCAGCCGACGCTCGGCGAGCTGCGCGAGATGGCGTGCCGCCAGCAGGCGCAGATCGAGCGGCAGCGCCAGCTGCTGGCCGCGCGCGAGCAGCGGCTGCGCTGGCTGCGCGAGCAGGAGGTGCGCGCGAGGCGCGCGCACCAGGAGGGCGAGCGGCTGCGGCGGCTGCGCGAGCGCGTCGACGCGCAGGAGACGAAGCTGAGGCGGCTGCGCGCGCTCAGGGGCCACGTGGACGGGCAGCGGCAGGCCAACACGGCGCTGAGTGAGTGCAAATTACATAGTAATAATACAATATCGAAAAGGATATCTTCAAGGAAGAATATAATGCATTGAATTAAACGCATCATTATTTTCATATGCCACAATAGTTATTTATGTACCAAGGCACTGAAGTTCAACTTTTTATGACTCATGTGGAGTTTAGTTGCTGAGGCCTCTGGCCGAGGCAAATAAACCACATGAGTCATAAAAAGAACTTCAGTGCCGAGGTACATATTATATATTTTTTTGAAATCGGAAAAAAAAAATGTTTTATTAGGCAAGAAAATAATATTAAGGGGATCACCCGTCCATGAACCGACTACGCGCGGCGTTGCTTGACTTTGACGATCGCTCTACCTAGGACAAGTATGATGAGACACGGCACCTTCCGACAGAAAAACCAAACTGCTGCTTCTTGTGCAGCCTACACAACAAATCTATTGATATTCAAATTTACTAAAATATGTATACTGAAGGATTGCGCTTCTATAGGAAACAATTTCGCAATGTGTACGAAAAGTTAAATGAGCCTTTATCGGCCGGGTTTTGAATACTTGATCACTTTTGACGGGCGATTTCTCCGCGTCTGATGTTTGATGTTTACATCTCGCCAAGGCCTACTTATTGAAAAAATCGTACAATAATGGGCTACATTATTGTACGATATCTGTGCTTTTAATGACGATTTTGGGACATTTTAATGCCGATTTCAAGATAATGTATTTACTTAACTGGAAACGGTATATAATTTCGAAATCACGTTGATGAAAGTCTCTAGCCAAGACTACAACTTTGCTCAAATAGAATATAGTAGATAATTTACTCGACATAGGCTGCAAGGCTTTTATGTTTTCAGTTTGATAGTTTCCTTTTTTAAGGCAATGACATTAGATATGTATTCATTTGAAGAAATATTAACGTTTTAACGTTTTTTTGAATAAAATCTTTTCTTATTGTACTTAGAAACTTATACATTTTGTTTAAACTAGTAGATAATTCACTCGACATACACGGTGTCCAACTTTATTATATACTGTACAAATCAGTAAAATCTTTATTTTTGGAGATAATCGCCTAAACTTTTTTTTATTCAAAAACCGCTCCTTTTGACGTTTCTGCCATTTTCAAAATGCAAATACAGGGCCGGCCGCGATTTTTTTATACCCACGATTTTCACGAAAACCATTTAACGATTTTTTTATTTAAAATCTGACCCACAGCGTTAATCAGGACATCCTCTAGGATGATGTTGAAGGGTTCTAACCCTTTTATACCAAATTTGAATAAAAAATATACAGGGAGTTCCTCTCTGCAGGGTGTCAAAGTTGAGCAAATTAGGAATTTTAAAGGCATCTGCCAAGTCAAGTGTTCCATGGAATCCCCTCAAAACAGGTGAATGGTCAATAGGACCACTCAAGGTGTTGGTGTGCATAGGTCCAATACAAAACATACAGAGTGTTCTTTTCTGTGCCATCTCAAAAATTACTGAATTTTTTGAACTTTGTAGGGGTAAAAAATCGTGTATAACAAAGCCGCTCCACACACTATAAACGAACTATATCTAAAAAATACAGAAGCCTGCCAGTCAGTAAGTCCATATCAGTTAAGGTAGCTGATGTGCCATAATAGGAAACGCACAGAAAATCTATCGTCTAACATCTTAGACAGTGACTTTGTTGAGAAAGGTCCAATAATTTAAATTATTTTTATTTGTTGGTTGGCATTTTGTAAAGAAATAAATTACTTTTGTGTTTATTAATATTTTTCAATGATTCCAGAGCATTCCTGACCAGTATAAAGTTTAATAAAATTTCAGGATTTTGAGATGGCTCGGAGAAAAGTACCCTGTATATTTTTCTAGTAAATCTTTTCACATTAACATTTTGAGTGGTCCTGTTGACCATTCAACTGTTTTGAAGGGATTCCATGTCACATTTGACTCGCCAGATGTCTTTAAATTTTCTATTTTGCTCAACTTTGAGACCCTACAGAATGGAACTCCCTGTATATTTTTTGTTCAGATTTGGTGTATGGGGGTTCTACGGTGTTGTGATTAACGCTATGGGGTCAGATTTTAAATAATAAAATCGCTAAATGGTTTTCGTAAAAACCGGGGGTATAAAAAAATCGCAGCCGGCCCTGTATTTGCATTTTGAAAATGGCGGGAACGTCAAAAGAAGCGGTTTTTGAAGGCCTTTCAAAAAAAAATTAGGCGATTATCTCCAAAAATGAAGATTTTACTGATTTGTACAGTACTAAAGTTGAACACCCTGTAGATATGCTTTTTTGCAACTTGAAAGCATGGCTGCAAGGCTTTTATGTTTTCAGTTTGATAGTTTTCTTTTTTTAAGGCAATAACATTAGATATGTATTCATTTCAAGAAATATTAACGTTTTAACATTTTCTTGAATGAAAATTTTTCTTATTGTATTTAGAAACTTATACATTTTGTTTAAACTAAAAAATTACTTACCTCAGGACGGCTAATTTTTTGTATCAATAGATGGCTTCATGTTTCTTATGCACTAGGACTTTTGAAGAAACTTGCATCTTTGGTGAAACGACTCTTGTAAAAGACAAAAAACAGTCGAGTTACAATTTGAGCTTTTGAGGATCAGCACTACTTGGTTCGAAAGCAATTTTTGGCATAATTTTAGCCTTTAACCTTGGATATTTCGAAAAAACTGTTTTTTTTTCACTATGGGGGTTACAGCAAAATGTTATTAAGAAAAATTGTTCAAAATGAAAAACCGAGTAGGTATGTGCACAAAATTTAAAAATCCTAGGCATACTTTGTTTTTTTGATTTTGTACTAAAAAAAGTGGGGAAAGTGCCCTTCTGCTTTTAAATTGTGCTATTTTATTTATTTTTGCATTCTTAACAATTTTGCCTAGTAATATTTTGTATTATCTTTAACCAAAAGGGCACTCTCCCCACTTTTCTAGTAAAAAATGAGCAAAAAATCAAAGCAGGACTAGGAATTTAAAATTTTGGAAATTACTCAGTTTTTCATTCTAAAAAACTTATCTTGATAAGATTTTGCCGTAACTCCTACAGGAAAGGCACTGTACTAGTGTAAAAAAAATCTTGATAAGATTTTGCCGTAACTCTTACAGGAAAGGTACTGTACTAGTGTAAAAAAACCAGTTTTTTCGAAATATCCAAGGCATACTTGATTTTTCAAAACTAAACTTATGTGACAAATTATTTTCAAATCAAGCGGGCTGATCTCCAAAAGCGCAAATCTCAACTCGATTTTTTTTTGCTTTTACAAGAGACGTTAAACCTATCCGGGGACACACTGTATATCTTTATATAAACTTATAAAGCAAAATACAAATTATTAAATTTGATTATTAAAACACTTTATAAATAACATAAACAATAGATATTTCACTCACTACTACTAAGAATAAAAACGCTAGTAGGTACCTAAATAATAATACATATGAAAATATGCTTACCAAAGAAATTAAATTTAGCAACCTCAGTCTTGAAGTTTTGAGTCCACGACTTTTTTGTCACAGCACAATCACAGCACTATGAGCACGAGTAAAACCTGGCGAAATTTTTCTCAATTTTGTTTAATAATTTTAAATTTTACCCCAATCGGTATTTGCTCTGAGAAATACCATTTTGTTGGTTTGCAAGTACATGGTAAAATAAAATTACCATTTTCACCGTTGAATAAAATAATAGTACATTTGAACTTTAAGAGAAGTAAAATATCTAATTCCTAAAATCGTTAGCATTTGGTTGTAGAATATTTTTTCACCTGTAAGCATAAATTTACTTCACATAAATCATTTTAACCCGTTTTTGCCCAAGTTTTAAGATATATTTTGTCCCTTTATGCCCGAATTATTTTAAATGTTAAAATCTGGATAGTTTCTATAATATTAGATTTATTTAAGCTGAATTATAATAAATTTTGCAAAAAAGGTAAATTTAAACTCAAGATTCAAGAGAAAAATTGCGTTCCAATAATGGAACACTGGGAACGAAAGGCTGCGTCTGCTCACAAGAAAAAATCAAATTTTTAAAACAAAAATGAGTATGTTATTGAATATTTTTATACAAAATTAGGTAGCTTAAGCAATATGAAAATTTTTAAAACATTGTTCATGTAGTTTTACATTACATTTCTCGCACATTTTGGTCGTATTTTTTTGACATATTGCGCAACGCCCTTGTTTCGGCGCTGGAATCATCCAGTGGTTGAGTCCATCATACCGAATATTTCCATGTACCCTTTTTATCAACGGTTTAGAAGATTTTGGTCGTCCTCCAGTAACAGGATGAGCATACTTTTTTAAATAAACGTGAGTGATTTCCCTCCTGAATTTTAAAAAAATCAACTTTTTCACAGTTTGGCTGGCGTCTGTAAATTTGCCATGCGTTATGCATAGCCGAATCCAAAGAAAATGCAAAAAGGGGCCACCACCATTTTTTAGATCTCACATTTATACGGTAATTATTGATGTTTTGGTCCATACGATCAACACCCCCCATATTCTTATTATACTGGCTGATAACGTATGGTTGGCAAACTGGTATTTTTTTCTTTTCTGTAGAAATCCATCTGTTTACTTGATTAATGGGATTTACTGGATCACAAGAGCTAACTGTTAACACAGGACGATTGTCGTTCCAGCAAGTTACTGTGATTCCTGTATTTTTATCCGTCATGTAAGTATATGTACCTCTAGGTGTTTTCTTTATCTCAGATACTGATGGCAGTGGACATTTCTCAATTCTGTTTATTTATGGTCCCAGTATATCCATAACCAATTTTTTGTAATTCATTCACAAGTTTTAAGGATGAAAAGTATCTATCACAATATATTTTGAATGGAATATTCTGGGGTAGCTTAGACAATAGTGTTCGTACCACAGACCCTCCTACACCTAACTCCATGTACTGCCTATTATTTTGTTTACCCTGATAAGGATCAAATTGAATCAAGTAGCCACATGGATCGCAGAGGGACCATACTTTGTAACCGTATCTTATCGGCTTGCCTTTTATAAATTGTTTGGTGCCATGTCTTCCAAAGTATGGTATCATACTTACATCTATACTCATTTTTTCATTTAAAAACGCCTGATCTAAAAAACGCGTATTAAGCATATCAAATAATGGGCGTATTTTTGCAAACTTATCGTCAGGCACTAAGTTTGTATTATCGGCACAATGAACATATTTTTTATTATATCAAATCTATTAGGGCGCATTGCATTTGCAACAAGAAGGTTATAGGTATCAGAGTCTCCTTCCCATAACATACGCCATCTTGGTACTTGGACATGGCCCGAAACAAATAAAATGCCAATAAAACATTTTATTTCTTCAACAGTTATTTCAAAAATGTGGTCACCACTTTGTCTCGCGTACAACAGGAACATTTCTCTCAAAAAATTGAAAATATCCAGATCAAAAAAACTTTCAAAACATGCTACTGCATCGGGATATATATCGGGTGGAATAATCTTTGGTGAGACAAATTGTGGAAAGTTGATATCCAAGTCACATTTTGCCCAATCTCTTCCAACAGTTTTTCGTCTGATTCCTTGAATATCATGTTGAGCATCGACCTGACTTTGATCTTGAGCATGGACCAGACTTAAATCTTGAGCATCTTCATAATCCCCGGTTAAAAAAATTGTGCCATCTACTTTACGGATTTTTGCACTTGCCTCAGCTACCAATTGGCGTCCACTTAGGTGATTGATATTTGCGGTAGGTACTTCTTCGTCATCTGAATCCTCCTCTGAATCCAAGCCATCGTTTGGAGGGGTTATAAAAACATCCGCCTCCCAAAAGTCTTCATTTTCGACCATATCAATAAGTTCTTGCGTACTATAATACCTAAAAACATTTACCAAAATTAATGACCCCATTCGTTACCAGTGTTCCTATTTTGGAACACGTATGTAAAATTGAGTGTGAAGACAAAACCATTCTTTCACATCCCTATTTTATTGCACAAAATGGTGGCAAATAGCTAAATGTACACTACAAATATTATATATTCTCATAGAATACAAAAGAGCTACATAAATACTTACTTCTTGGAAGCCATTTTCTATAACCTTATTCTCACAATATCTAGCAAACCACAAAGCACATAAAAAAATATTCAGACACGACGTAAGCATTTAGTTTGATGAATGTGTCGGTACTGAACTAGTCTTGACAACCGACAGACGATTCTACCTGTGTTCGATGGTAGAGGGGAACTATCAGCTGATGTTCCATTTTCGGAACACTGGGAATAAGTAACTGGTGTCCAATTATGTAACACTGGGCAAAAACGGGTTAAATAAACTCTAGTTTCAGTCTTTAATATTAGCTTTTACAGAGTGCATTGAGGCTTGTATTGGTTCTTTTTAGAATCAGTTCCGAATTGGTATCTAATCTGATTAGTTAAAGCAATTTCAAGAATAATACCTCTGACTAATAATAATTATTATGTCTCGTTTAATCTATATTTATAAGTAATAAATAAAACATAAATAATGATTCGCGATAGTGCTTGCAATGCTATTGAACAATCGGCTTTAAACTTGCTATAATAACAATAATTATCGATAGTCAGCACTTATGCAGATAAGTGTTTGATATTTATTAAATTTTTCTTGCGGATTCTTGTATATTGCGAATTTTGAAGGTATGTTGAACACTGGCCCTTTCTATTTTTCTCCTGTATCAAGCTTTCAAGGCATACTGAATGCGAATGCATCGTAACACACGAACCTACTCAAAGTAAATCTGATAAGCAATATTGAATAGATGTTGCAGATATATAAAAGGCAGATGCCATCGCGTTTTACGTTGACGTGCTTTCTATTATGCGGCTGGGAAAGGTGGTTTTAGAAGAAAAATATATTAAAATAGAATATAAAATAAACAATTACTGCGTATAAATAATTCAAATGACTTTTTGTTACCTAAACGCAAATATATTTGTTATTTGACAGTTGACAGTCAATCAGTTCTAATGGTTTTATAACCTATTATCCATGCTAAATTACAATAAATAGCATATATAAGAAATATGCAAGTACAGTTTGTTCAGCGAATGTTCGGCCCTACGTCACAACTCCCGTCCTTGTCTTACTCGTGAATATACGATGGATATCGGTCATATATTCACGAGTCAGACAAGGACGGGAGTTGTGACGTAGGGCCGAACATTCGCTGAACAAACTGTAGATTATTTGTCAGCTATTATAATATGTTTAGTAGCGGCAGAGGTGCCTTTTATCTGTGACACATTGTATGTACGTACATTTAAGCTTTTCCAAACTAGTTTCGACACTTCCGCACCAGCAACTCTTTGCGGTGGTTTTCGCACTACCCAACCCTCATTTCGTCGTTAAATTATTAAAAGCCGACTCTAGGAAGCGGCGCATTTGTCTGCGGTAATAGAAAAGCAATTTTGGAGAGATTGCGCCCGCGGCGCGCTAGTATCCCAGTTGAAAGCTTCGCAGTTGATTGATGAAGTATTAACCTTTCTGCTAAGTACACCTGGTCTTTTGTCTACGGCCCCTAGAAGGGTTGGCAGGAGGCGTCTTTACGACGTCATCGTTATGTCTAAACAGTAGGCGAGTTGTTGCAAAGTTGTGCGGAGCATTGTTGGGTAATAGAGGCTGTTAAGTGCCCGGTCATGACCGTAATGCATGTATAAAGTGCGGACAATGTTGTAATGGAGAAAGTTCAAAACATAATATACGAGGATGCAGTTGTTTTTCTAACATTTATTTTAGCAGAAGACTATTTTCAGTAGGTGCAGCTAAATCATGTTCGTGTTCTTCTTCTGGCCTGTGTTTTCATTCCACGATCTTACTCTTTAATATTTTAAGAATTATCTCCACATCATTGCGCCAATGCGCGCCCCTGCGGATGACTAGACTCCTTCCGGAATTTGATGAAAATTAAGTGAACGCAAATGTCACGCGACGGCAAGAACAGATACTTTACTTAAAACTTAATTAATCAAATTCCTATCAAAGCGAGCTTAGATCGATGGCAGACTTTAGCTCCTGCACCAGCTGTAACTATAATCGGAAACTATTAGCAAAAAACCTAAAAATCATAAAGTGTTATTATTTTTTATGATAAAATGTGCCATTCAGTGATGGAGGTACTGGGGTGAGCTAACCTATTTTTTAAAAGAAAAAGAAAAAAGTGCTCCTAGAGATAAAAACCTATAGTTTTTCTAAAAAATCGTTTCAAAAAATAAATGGCAAGGGTAAAATGCCATTAAAATGAAGTAATCAAAAATCGAAAATGATTTTAGATTTCTGCAGGGCCTATAATTCGTTCTCAAATTGTTTATAACTGTGAAACTTGTTAGTGTGAAACAGCCTATATTTCCTATGTATTTTACACCGTGTTTGCCTATCTTTAAACTAATTTTAAACAAAAGTTTTGAATTTTTCTTTAAATCCCCAAGAGCAACCTTTAAATTTACCGCAGGAAGCAAATTTTTCAGCAGGGCATCATTTTCCTTCTAAAAAATGCCTTAACTCACTCTTGTTCCTCAGACCTCAGTCACTGAATAAGAATAAAATTTCTTATTATACTTAAATTATCATCATTATCAGCCATTTGATCCATATAGAAATTCTACAGATTTTATTAACATAACTCACTTATTTCACTATCGAGAACATATTTTTTAAAAAAACCAAAGTTTAGAGTCCTGTACAACGAAAACCATTGGGATTTCGATATATGTTTATAGGAAAAAAATTACATTTTCTATCGATCCTGCAAGTTAGGCAGAAAAAAGTTGGATCACCCTGTATATCTATGAAATTTAGTCTTATTATGTTAGTTGGCTTCTTTTACAACTTACTCTAACAAAAAAGTACCTAAACATATTAAGAAGCAGCCAAACGAGACCGAACTTAAAAGTACTAAAATCCTAGGTGCTTATCTGTGCCAGAGGTTCCGCTAGTGATCAGTCTTTATCGAGTTTTGATCAATAAGTTCAGTAATAATAAGTGTTACTCTATTCCAGCTAGCGATTTGGATTCGATACGGGCGTTGTTCAATGAGAAGGAAAAGGAGTTATCGTTGGCAGTGGCCAAAGTTGAAGAGCTGACCAGGCAACTGGAGGAATTGAGGAAAGGAAGAAATAATTCTAGGGATCCACCGCCACCGTCCGCTTTGGAGCTAGATAAGCTTCGAAGGGAGCTTATGGTAAGAGAAAAAGTAATAAAATTTTATATCTTTTGAATTTTTAGAATAAGGTCGTTTATACAAATTAAATATATAAATGGGAAACCTTTTTCTAATTATTTTTTATAAGATATCAGGATGTTTGTTTTTGCTTCATTATTTCTCTTTAAATCGGTAGGTACTCGGTATTTTTGCCCGAAAATAACCTAAGATACTTATTTATGGCTCCTCTCTTACTAAATTATAACAAAGCAAATAAATTTAAACGCAAAAATAAAGAGAAAAATACGATTCTTAAAAATAGATTTTGTCTAACAACGCAATATTTGGTGCAAAGACTTTTTAATTTTAAGCTAAGTTCATTCCCTGGGCCAGTGTTTCAATATTTTTACAAAAAACACATCCATATTTTTGAATTCGGTGAAACAAAATGATAACGTACAGTTTTGTATTAAAATTTTATAGTTTCAATTACAATTCCAGGAATATCAAGAAAGAAAAAACAAATATCCTGATTATATCTTTCTAAACACTGGGATAAGGGCACAGTAATACAATGCAAACACATTTGCGTAATAATTTTTTTCCAATATTTCCACGGAAAACCAACCCGACTTTTCCCTACTTTTAATTTAAATTGACATATTTGACAAGCATGGGCTGTGAGTCACAACTTTCTTTAGGCGCAATAGTGTATCCAAAACATACGCCAACGTAGCCCTGAATCAAATTTTCAAAAAATCTAGTAATAAAAAAATTTTCCCATTTGGCGCAAACTTTATGAATATATACAGAGTGTCCCACGACGAACTGCCGCTATCGATTTCTCGGATAATGGACTTTTGGCAAATTTTGAAAATTTTGCAGCATTTTGGAATAGACAACCTTATACAAAGTCACCTTTATTTTTAATTTTTGCGTAAAATCTAAAAATGAAATAATATACAGGGTTATTGGGAATTCGATACATTCCTTTGGAGATGTGATAGGGGAGGAGGTAAGGAGTTAATTTAATCGTAAATGCATTATGCAAAACTATTTTTTTAAATATTTTTGACAACTTTTTATTTAAAATACTTTTTTCTTTCCAAATATAAGACCATAGTGTTGGGCAAGTAATCGGGTTGAAAAGTATAGAAAAAGTTCTGTAGATTTTTTTGTCTACTAAGAAAAAATCTCTCAAAAATTATTGAGTTTTGCATAATGCATATTAGGAATAAATTTACTCCTAGGGCATCAAAAACTGTACTTTAGGGCAATGCGGTACTTTTTATTTTATAAAACCAAGGCCTACTGCCACATTTTTTTTTGGGTCAAAATTTGACAATTCATATTAGGCATATATTTTAAAAATTCTTACTACGGCCATCCCTTAAAATGGGTTTTTACCAAATTTTGTTAAAAAATATCACACAATAAAAATTCTAAAAAGCAATAAAAATCGCGATTTAACTACCTATTCTACCTGCCTCCTCGGCCTCCCCGCTTAAAGCAAGTTGGATGTGGATTAAAAACAAATTAAAACTGTAACTTACTTTATTACAAATGATAATAATATCAATAGGTGTACTTAAATTCAAAACCCTAATGTAAAAATTATAAGGTATGATAAATTTTTACTTTAGGTTTTTTGTATTTATACCTATTTATAATAAAGAAAGTTACAGTTTCAATCGTTTTCAATCCACATGCAACTTGATTTAAGCGAGTAGGCAAGTAAAAATAGGTACGTAGTTAAATCCCGATTCTCATTAGTTTCAATCGTTTTCAATCCACATGCAACTTGATTTAAGCGAGTAGGCAAGTAAAAATAGGTACGTAGTTAAATCCCGATTCTCATTAGTTTCAATCGTTTTCAATCCACATGCAACTTGATTTAAGCGAGTAGGCAAGTAAAAATAGGTACGTAGTTAAATCCCGATTCTCATTAGTTTCAATCGTTTTCAATCCACATGCAACTTGATTTAAGCGAGTAGGCAAGTAAAAATAGGTACGTAGTTAAATCCCGATTCTCATTAGTTTCAATCGTTTTCAATCCACATGCAACTTGATTTAAGCGAGTAGGCAAGTAAAAATAGGTACGTAGTTAAATCCCGATTCTCATTAGTTTCAATCGTTTTCAATCCACATGCAACTTGATTTAAGCGAGTAGGCAAGTAAAAATAGGTACGTAGTTAAATCCCGATTCTCATTAGTTTCAATCGTTTTCAATCCACATGCAACTTGATTTAAGCGAGTAGGCAAGTAAAAATAGGTACGTAGTTAAATCCCGATTCTCATTAGTTTCAATCGTTTTCAATCCACATGCAACTTGATTTAAGCGAGTAGGCAAGTAAAAATAGGTACGTAGTTAAATCCCGATTCTCATTAGTTTCAATCGTTTTCAATCCACATGCAACTTGATTTAAGCGAGTAGGCAAGTAAAAATAGGTACGTAGTTAAATCCCGATTCTCATTAGTTTCAATCGTTTTCAATCCACATGCAACTTGATTTAAGCGAGTAGGCAAGTAAAAATAGGTACGTAGTTAAATCCCGATTCTCATTAGTTTCAATCGTTTTCAATCCACATGCAACTTGATTTAAGCGAGTAGGCAAGTAAAAATAGGTACGTAGTTAAATCCCGATTCTCATTAGTTTCAATCGTTTTCAATCCACATGCAACTTGATTTAAGCGAGTAGGCAAGTAAAAATAGGTACGTAGTTAAATCCCGATTCTCATTAGTTTCAATCGTTTTCAATCCACATGCAACTTGATTTAAGCGAGTAGGCAAGTAAAAATAGGTACGTAGTTAAATCCCGATTCTCATTAGTTTCAATCGTTTTCAATCCACATGCAACTTGATTTAAGCGAGTAGGCAAGTAAAAATAGGTACGTAGTTAAATCCCGATTCTCATTAGTTTCAATCGTTTTCAATCCACATGCAACTTGATTTAAGCGAGTAGGCAAGTAAAAATAGGTACGTAGTTAAATCCCGATTCTCATTAGTTTCAATCGTTTTCAATCCACATGCAACTTGATTTAAGCGAGTAGGCAAGTAAAAATAGGTACGTAGTTAAATCCCGATTCTCATTAGTTTCAATCGTTTTCAATCCACATGCAACTTGATTTAAGCGAGTAGGCAAGTAAAAATAGGTACGTAGTTAAATCCCGATTCTCATTAGTTTCAATCGTTTTCAATCCACATGCAACTTGATTTAAGCGAGTAGGCAAGTAAAAATAGGTACGTAGTTAAATCCCGATTCTCATTAGTTTCAATCGTTTTCAATCCACATGCAACTTGATTTAAGCGAGTAGGCAAGTAAAAATAGGTACGTAGTTAAATCCCGATTCTCATTAGTTTCAATCGTTTTCAATCCACATGCAACTTGATTTAAGCGAGTAGGCAAGTAAAAATAGGTACGTAGTTAAATCCCGATTCTCATTAGTTTCAATCGTTTTCAATCCACATGCAACTTGATTTAAGCGAGTAGGCAAGTAAAAATAGGTACGTAGTTAAATCCCGATTCTCATTAGTTTCAATCGTTTTCAATCCACATGCAACTTGATTTAAGCGAGTAGGCAAGTAAAAATAGGTACGTAGTTAAATCCCGATTCTCATTAGTTTCAATCGTTTTCAATCCACATGCAACTTGATTTAAGCGAGTAGGCAAGTAAAAATAGGTACGTAGTTAAATCCCGATTCTCATTAGTTTCAATCGTTTTCAATCCACATGCAACTTGATTTAAGCGAGTAGGCAAGTAAAAATAGGTACGTAGTTAAATCCCGATTCTCATTAGTTTCAATCGTTTTCAATCCACATGCAACTTGATTTAAGCGAGTAGGCAAGTAAAAATAGGTACGTAGTTAAATCCCGATTCTCATTAGTTTCAATCGTTTTCAATCCACATGCAACTTGATTTAAGCGAGTAGGCAAGTAAAAATAGGTACGTAGTTAAATCCCGATTCTCATTAGTTTCAATCGTTTTCAATCCACATGCAACTTGATTTAAGCGAGTAGGCAAGTAAAAATAGGTACGTAGTTAAATCCCGATTCTCATTAGTTTCAATCGTTTTCAATCCACATGCAACTTGATTTAAGCGAGTAGGCAAGTAAAAATAGGTACGTAGTTAAATCCCGATTCTCATTAGTTTCAATCGTTTTCAATCCACATGCAACTTGATTTAAGCGAGTAGGCAAGTAAAAATAGGTACGTAGTTAAATCCCGATTCTCATTAGTTTCAATCGTTTTCAATCCACATGCAACTTGATTTAAGCGAGTAGGCAAGTAAAAATAGGTACGTAGTTAAATCCCGATTCTCATTAGTTTCAATCGTTTTCAATCCACATGCAACTTGATTTAAGCGAGTAGGCAAGTAAAAATAGGTACGTAGTTAAATCCCGATTCTCATTAGTTTCAATCGTTTTCAATCCACATGCAACTTGATTTAAGCGAGTAGGCAAGTAAAAATAGGTACGTAGTTAAATCCCGATTCTCATTAGTTTCAATCGTTTTCAATCCACATGCAACTTGATTTAAGCGAGTAGGCAAGTAAAAATAGGTACGTAGTTAAATCCCGATTCTCATTAGTTTCAATCGTTTTCAATCCACATGCAACTTGATTTAAGCGAGTAGGCAAGTAAAAATAGGTACGTAGTTAAATCCCGATTCTCATTAGTTTCAATCGTTTTCAATCCACATGCAACTTGATTTAAGCGAGTAGGCAAGTAAAAATAGGTACGTAGTTAAATCCCGATTCTCATTAGTTTCAATCGTTTTCAATCCACATGCAACTTGATTTAAGCGAGTAGGCAAGTAAAAATAGGTACGTAGTTAAATCCCGATTCTCATTAGTTTCAATCGTTTTCAATCCACATGCAACTTGATTTAAGCGAGTAGGCAAGTAAAAATAGGTACGTAGTTAAATCCCGATTCTCATTAGTTTCAATCGTTTTCAATCCACATGCAACTTGATTTAAGCGAGTAGGCAAGTAAAAATAGGTACGTAGTTAAATCCCGATTCTCATTAGTTTCAATCGTTTTCAATCCACATGCAACTTGATTTAAGCGAGTAGGCAAGTAAAAATAGGTACGTAGTTAAATCCCGATTCTCATTAGTTTCAATCGTTTTCAATCCACATGCAACTTGATTTAAGCGAGTAGGCAAGTAAAAATAGGTACGTAGTTAAATCCCGATTCTCATTAGTTTCAATCGTTTTCAATCCACATGCAACTTGATTTAAGCGAGTAGGCAAGTAAAAATAGGTACGTAGTTAAATCCCGATTCTCATTAGTTTCAATCGTTTTCAATCCACATGCAACTTGATTTAAGCGAGTAGGCAAGTAAAAATAGGTACGTAGTTAAATCCCGATTCTCATTAGTTTCAATCGTTTTCAATCCACATGCAACTTGATTTAAGCGAGTAGGCAAGTAAAAATAGGTACGTAGTTAAATCCCGATTCTCATTAGTTTCAATCGTTTTCAATCCACATGCAACTTGATTTAAGCGAGTAGGCAAGTAAAAATAGGTACGTAGTTAAATCCCGATTCTCATTAGTTTCAATCGTTTTCAATCCACATGCAACTTGATTTAAGCGAGTAGGCAAGTAAAAATAGGTACGTAGTTAAATCCCGATTCTCATTAGTTTCAATCGTTTTCAATCCACATGCAACTTGATTTAAGCGAGTAGGCAAGTAAAAATAGGTACGTAGTTAAATCCCGATTCTCATTAGTTTCAATCGTTTTCAATCCACATGCAACTTGATTTAAGCGAGTAGGCAAGTAAAAATAGGTACGTAGTTAAATCCCGATTCTCATTAGTTTCAATCGTTTTCAATCCACATGCAACTTGATTTAAGCGAGTAGGCAAGTAAAAATAGGAACGTAGTTAAATCCCGATTCTCATTAGTTTCAATCGTTTTCAATCCACATGCAACTTGATTTAAGCGAGTAGGCAAGTAAAAATAGGTACGTAGTTAAATCCCGATTCTCATTAGTTTCAATCGTTTTCAATCCACATGCAACTTGATTTAAGCGAGTAGGCAAGTAAAAATAGGTACGTAGTTAAATCCCGATTCTCATTAGTTTCAATCGTTTTCAATCCACATGCAACTTGATTTAAGCGAGTAGGCAAGTAAAAATAGGTACGTAGTTAAATCCCGATTCTCATTAGTTTCAATCGTTTTCAATCCACATGCAACTTGATTTAAGCGAGTAGGCAAGTAAAAATAGGTACGTAGTTAAATCCCGATTCTCATTAGTTTCAATCGTTTTCAATCCACATGCAACTTGATTTAAGCGAGTAGGCAAGTAAAAATAGGTACGTAGTTAAATCCCGATTCTCATTAGTTTCAATCGTTTTCAATCCACATGCAACTTGATTTAAGCGAGTAGGCAAGTAAAAATAGGTACGTAGTTAAATCCCGATTCTCATTAGTTTCAATCGTTTTCAATCCACATGCAACTTGATTTAAGCGAGTAGGCAAGTAAAAATAGGTACGTAGTTAAATCCCGATTCTCATTAGTTTCTATAATTTTTATTGTTCGTGTCGTGGTTTGAAGTAAGTCAGACTACCTATATATATGTTTTCCGGATTTTTGACTACTTGAATTATTAATGTTTCGAAATGAAGCATAAATTAAAAAAAAAACATTTCATGGACAATTTATTTGGGACATTAATCCGGACCATTATACAAATGGGAATTGCTAAATGTTTCTTGGAGAACAAATAAATGTACGAACAAAAGTTCTATAGAAAGTATGAGGTGCTTTGTAACACTTCGGGGAGGACTAAAAAGCGATAATCGAAAGTATCTCACTTGTGTTTGCGTTTTCTTAGCCTGACAGTATGATTAAATAATTAAAATTATGAAAGTTAATCTGATTCTTATCCTTTATAATCGAAAAAAGTATAGCTAGTTACGTTATTCCAATTCAACTGCAATTCTTGTGAAATTATAGCTTTTAATAATACCGCTGAAACAATACGTACCTACCCAGTTTTTTTACACGTAAATTAATTTCTAGTGCTAATAACAAGCATTATCACCGTGGGTAGCATGTTCGCGGAATGCCCTAGCAGATGCGAAAATGAATTTACCTTTATGCCTAGTCGGGTGCGTAGCGCAGGAACAAATTTGTTTTTTTATGGGAATGGGTCGTTGAGCAACCGCGGGAAAAAGTTCTAGGTTCTAAAAGTTTTCCATCCCAGTTAACTTCACGGGTATCCTGTAAGAAGCGTGGGCATTATAATTCAGGGAATGATTACACGGCAAATTGGGGATGTTAGGAGTCCAGGATAACCGGAGGAAAAGTTTCTAATCGCCTCTGCGCTAACACGCAAGAGCGGCGTTTCTTCCAATTATTTCGTGATCTCTTAAATGTTTTTAACGATGCCTGATGGGAATGAACTATTCTCCTGCAAATAACTTATTTATAACGCGTCTTTATTCTTGAGTTTTGTAGCACAAACTTCGGCGGCCATTTTCTACTCTAGGATAGAAATGAATTTATAACTAATTTTTAGTTCAAATCAAATCAAAATATTTATTGTCTATACAGGGTGAGTCACATCTAAAGGCAGAGCCGAAAACACAAGGTAGAATTCGCTAAAATAAGCATATATGCTTAATAAACATTAGCTCAGAAACGCTTGGTTCTCCATATACAGAGTGTTGAAACTTTTCCAAATATTCTTTAATTTTTTTCTAGCCCGTTTAGGAATTATTTTATACATATTTTGGGTTCTCATTTTGTGCAATAATTTGGCCCTGTTCAGATGAGCAGCGGCGTAGATACAAATAATTTTATTTAAAATGCCAGCATAATCACCTTGACACTAGTTTAAAAAATCCGAAATTACGAAGAAACTGTACCAGAAATAAAAAAATACCAAGAGGCACTTTTTGTTCCAAATTAAATGGGCTATCCAAAAAAGGTAAAATTTTTGGTTTTGCACAGGGCCGTACTACTTTTTTTCTACAATTATTTACAGTAACTACTTGTACCTACGCCGCTGGTGACCGGAACGGGGTCAAATTATTCCACAAAATGGCAACCGTCCAGTGTATAATGTGTACCAAATTTGGTTGGAATTCCTAAATGGGATCGAAAGAAATTAAAAAAATATGTTATTTTTGGAAAATTTTCAACACGCTGTATATGGAGAACCAAGCTTTTTTGGGCTAATGTTTATTAAGCATATGTGCTTATTTTAGCGAGTTCTACCTTGTGTTTTCGGCTCTGACTTTAGATGTGACTCACCCTGTATGATTTGAAATTATTGAAATATGTTGATGTTGATACCATTTTGATTTTTTTTTATAGCTCGTCAGTTTTAAGTTTTGATATTTGACAGCTGTTGTTCATCTTTTCAAATAATATTTTACTTTGTGTTATTATTTTACAGTATTAGTAGGTAGAGAATATTCATAGATTTCATGATAAATATGAAGATGAATGATTTTAAATGAAGAAGAAACCTTCAGTGGTAGATTCGATAAATTTATCTACACACACCTCTCCACATCCTTTTAACGCGAAATATTGTTCCCAATTTATTTGACATGGATTCGTGTTTTCTCTCTCAATAACTAAATCCCCATCCCAAACCAACACAAACGCTTTTGTTTCGTGTAATTCCAGTTTTTATGGGCCCGCATCCAATATCTCTCTACCCCCGTCAAAAATTTGACGTTGTTTTAAAGAACGGTATAAATCACCTAGCAATCTAGCCCACAATACATAAAAACCGAATGCGTGAATTTCAACCCCATACGCTGTGTTTTTGCTGGATCTTTTATACACCCTCTCATTATTCAGTCGCTTTATAACACGAATAGAAAGCGTACTAACGTTGCTCACTGTATTTATATACCTACTAAGCAAGTATTAATTTAGCGATGCGTCGGTGGCTCATGGCGTAAAGCATCCGGCTATTAACCCAAAGGTGGTGGGTTCGAACCGCGACATTGCCGACCGTTTTTTAATTTTTCCATGGCTCTAATTGGCAATGTCTTCCTTCCAGTACCGGAACAAACTGAACGAGCAGCAAAATCAGCGGCTCAATCAGCAGCGGGAGGCGCTGACGGCGAGACAGGAGGAGATGAGCGCCATCGACAGGCGGATATCGGAGCTGCAGGAGAGGCTGCACCGGAAACGGCTGCTCAACCAGCAGCTGGCCAGCCAGATCAGCGCCACGTCGCACAAGGCCGCTTACCACCAGCTAGTTAGGTGAGGGCAGGAATTTTCAGAAAGTTCCGGAGAGTTTTGCGGGGCGGGCTTGGGTCGGCGGTTTTTGAAAATTGGAAACTTTGGGATTTTACTTTAAAGTATAGCAAATATAAGTTCTGTTCTCGTTCAATTTTAATAACTGTCCCAAAACGATTCTCGTACTGTCATTAATAAATTAAAATCCCCTTGACCGTTTTATAGACCAATGACAGTACAAGAACCGTTTTGGGACGGTTCTTAAAATTTAACCCGAACAGAGCAAGTAATATGGTTTCCTAGACCCTAAGGGGGCAACGTAATTGTTTCGAATCATAATCAGTTTATAAAATTATCTAGAAAAACATAAAAATTAACATAACTTTGGAGTTCCTAGGTACAATTTCTTAATGGTTTATGGCCCTAGTCGTGCGTGAGTGTTGCCTAGGAACTGACCACTTGGGGAGATGATAGAAAAGTCGCCACTACATTTTTGACAGAAGTAATAGCTATTTATGTACCAAGGCACTGAAGTTCAACTTTTTATGACTCATATGGAGTTTAGTTGCTGAGGCCTCTGGCCGAGGCAAATAAACCACATGAGTCATAAAAAGAACTTCAGTGCCGAGGTACATATTATTTTTTTTTTTGAAATCGGAAAAAAAAATGTTTTATTAGGCAAGAAAATAATATTAAGGGATCACCCGTCCATGAACCGAATACGCGCGGCGTTGCTTGACTTAGACGATCGCTCTACCTAGGACAAGTATGATGATGAGACACGGCACCTTCTGACAGAAAAACCAAACTGCTGCTTCTTGTGCAGCCTCCACAACAAATCTATTGATATTAAAATTTACTAAAATATGTATATTGAAGAATTGCGCTTCTATAGGAAACAATTTCGCAATGTGTACGAAAAGTTAAACGAGCCTTTATCGGCCGGGTTTTGAATATTTGGTCACTTTTGACGGGCGATTTCTCCGCGTCTGACGTTTGATGTTTACATCTCGCCAAGGCCTACTTATGGAAAAAATCGTACAATAATGGGCTACATTATTGTACGATTTTTGTGCCTTTAATGACGATTTTGGGACATTTTAATGCCGATTTCAAGAAAAATACATTATGCCCGATAGAAGCTATAAATGGCATGGAAATTATGACATATTATCACAATTTCACAAATATTAACCAATTTTAATATCTGAATATCCGGATCAGAGAAACACGGGCGAATAATATTATGTAACCTAATATATTTTCTTTTAGATGACAGAGATTCTTGTTTTTCGTTTGTTCAAAGCTAGATATCGACACGTTTCCTTAAAATTACAAAATATATGAACGCATGAATCAGAAAAACGCCGAAGTTTTTTTACAGACCTTTTAACGTGTATCGACAATACAATATGCTGTGATGTAAAATCAATAATTTTAAAATCGTGTATCAGAAGGTGAATAGTCGGCAGCGCCTAAAGAGGATTTATTGCCGTCATACTTTAAAAATGTAATTCAGTTATCCCGACGTTCAGTACTGCAAACTTCCGTAAGCCCAACGAAATGAATACACATTAAAATAAGTTTGCCTAAGTTATGAGTTTCATCGGGGCGAAAAATCTTTTTCCTTGGCGCTCTGTTTATTTTCCCCTGATTACCGGTCTTTAAGCTACGTTTTAAATTGATCAATCTTAAAAACAAACTATGGCCCTAAAGTCCCCGACGGAAATCGATAAGCTCTTCCAAAACTTCTGGCGTTCTTGCTAAATTTCTTGGTTTCGATTAGGGAATATCTGCAACTTTAAATTAAATTAGTTTCGTTAAATTAAGCGGGAAGAGTCAAAAAGTTCAGAGGAACTATGTAGTTTTTGAGTAAACTTGTCAATTCCATTTCGTCCGGTTTAAATATGGGTCTCGGATTGCCTCTGTCTATATCGATTTAATAGTTGCTGATTTATATCTATAGTTTGGCTATAAATACCGACTAACTGAAGTTCTCGTGTTCCACGCTTATTTGATAGATAGATGTACCTACATAGATACATGCTGGCAGTGCCAGCCTTCGATCGAGAAATTTAAACATAATCATATTTTACTAGACTGAAAAATTTCTATTATATTTTTCAGGTTGACCGGATCTACTGACCAAACAAATCAAGGATTTCCTAGAAAACCAAACCACCAACCTAACGGTTTATCAAGAGGCAACATTGCCGCAGTAGAGCCATATAACCACGTTCCTTTGCAACAGAATCATGTTAGAACAGGAAACCACGCCCAAGAGGTTTGTAGAAAATGCTAAACGAACTTATCTGGAGTCTACTTTAATTGTGTTTAATTGAAAATTTTCCGAAATGCCAGGTGACTTCTAACTTCTGTTAATAAACAACTAGTTATACCTACAACAGGTGCCTCAAAAGCCATTCCGTTTCCTTGACTGCCTAAGAGCGCCTACTTTCAATATAAATTGTCTGGAGTTATGAAATTGCAAAGCAGCATTCAGAAATACTAGTTAAGTTCAGTAAATATGTTTCTCCCTTTGCGCAGTTCACTTATTACTTATTTAGAGGAATGTTATTGAAAGAATAAATTACTTTGCGTACCTATGTCAAAAAAGTCAGCCGCAAAAATAAAACCCTCAAACGGGGTTATTCGCTTCACATAGCCATGTACTACGAATGCCATTTGTAACATTAACAGTCTTTTTCCGACTGGATTAAAAAAGCGACTCGCTCGGGCGTTGGTAAAATTGATCGCGATTCCACAGCGTCACATTAAAAATATCGCCTGTTAATAGCCTCAATTTTTTAACATGGTAATCGATTAGGTACTCCAGAATTTCTATTCATTTAAAGACGATGACGCCTCTCTAATTTCGGAAGAATACAAAAATGCTAATCTCGTTTAATTGGATAGCATTCCATTAGCTTGAAACCTAATCCCGTAGCCGAGCAGAACTGTTTATTTTCCACCAAAATAATGAAAACTTTTGTTTCATTTCCAGGGACGATATCAATTCCGCTTTGAATAAATTTAATTTTCGCGAGAAATCAGTGGCGTAACCACAGTACCACAAAATCACTGGTTGGTATTTAGATCAATTTACTCTTCGATTCTGACTGTATCTCACCGTCAAGTGCTTACTACTATTTTATTTAGCTATATGATTTGGATTTGTTGAATTGTTTGAGGACGCGAGGATAGTTTTGCCTTCTTGAATTAGATATCTTTTAAAATTAACATCACCCTTTGTTCCAGAAGCCAACATATCCAGACCCATATCAACAGAACCCTCAGCATATCAAACACGATTCACCCCTCAACGAGGATGATCTTTCCAACAAAATGGCGAATCTGTTCTCCAAACCAGAAGACACCGACGCGCTCAAAGACTTCTCTGTATCAAAATCCGATCCCAAGTATCAGACCTTGCCATACAACACCAAGTTCACCGTCAACTTGCTGCCCAACAAGTCAAAATTCGACGAAAATAGAGAGGAGCTCAACCACTTGGCGAATCAAGTAACTATATTAATAACTTTTCGTTACTATTTAAAGCTATATATGAAATTAATTTCAGGCGAATGGTAATGTGAATATCCAGGCGGCACATATGACAGTTCACAGCGCCCCACTCAGCATAGTGAATAAAAATATAGCGACGCCATTGAATCAGCAAGACCTGCTGAGTCGGAAAGTTGGAGAAATCAAGGACCAAATGATTGCTACTACCAATAACAACGACGATGGCCTAAAGAATCAAAACGACATAGCATATCACACAGCCATTTCTAACTCAATTCCAGTTACATCATATCAGGTACTTAATTATTACTTTTCCAGATTTGTTTTGTATTGCAATTTTGAATCTTTCAATTGGCGTGACCAACGCTTTACTAACGCTTTATTTCCTCTTCCAGAAACCTATAAGTAGCGTAGCCCCAACCTCAATCCACCACACTGGGATACTATCAAACGTATATCAAACGTCTTCAATAAAAGTCCAACCGGTAGAACCCCAAACGATATCAAACGCTAACACAAAAGCCATAACCTCAGTGTCCTATAGCTCACAATTATCACCGCAAAGTTTGGTTCTGTCTCCACCACAGTCAACGAGCACACCATTAGGAGGAACGCCTGAAGTATCAATTGACAAAACCCCCAAGCCTGCCTTGCCACCCAAACCCGCGATCAAACCCCCACCGAGGCAGACTCAAGCCATAGGGGATGACGGTTTAAAACCACCGCCAATACCGTCAAGTGAACCACCTGATGACAACAAACCATCCCCTGTTTTGGCTAGCAAACCTCCCCCACCACTTGTAAGTCAGAAACCAAGTGTATACAACAAGAGCCTACCTTCACCACCCATTAGTCAAAGTGGTAGTGCGAATGAGATGGTTATCAAAGCCAAACCTTTGACTATCAAGAAGCAACCACTTTGTGAGCAACCCAAGCTGAGAACAGTTGGATCCTACTCCAAAATGAACGGTTTAGGGGCTAGTCGAAAGGAGTTGCCTGCAATACATTTCCCGGAACTTCAAAACTTGGAAAAACCCGATCCAAAGTTTGACAAAGATTCTAAAGATGAGACGGATCGTTCCTCAAGATCCTCCCTCGAAGAGAACGACAGCAAAGACAGCGACGGGGTGATAAGAAGATGCAAGAAGGGCAACTTGAAACAATCTGGGAAATCTAACCTTTCCAGAAGGGTTAGTTTTGATCCCCTAGCGCTCCTGCTGGACGCCAGCTTGGAAGGGGAGTTGGAATTGGTGAAGAAAACAGCGACCCAAGTGCCTAATCCAAGTGCAGCTAACGATGAGGGTATTACGGCTCTTCACAACGCGATTTGCGCGGGACATTTGGAAATTGTGAAGTTCCTTGTTGAGTTCGGGTGTGATGTAAACGCACAGGATAGCGACGGATGGACGCCCCTACACTGTGCAGCGAGTTGCAACAATTTGACAATGGTTAAGTTTTTGGTTGAGCATGGAGCCTGCATATTTGCCACCACCTTGAGTGATCATGAGACGGCGGCGGAGAAATGTGAAGAGGACGAAGAAGGGTTTGATGGATGTTCAGAGTATTTGTATAGTAAGTTTTGCATGGAATGTTTTGAATTGGTTGCTAACAATATGTTATTTTCTAGGTGTACAGGAAAAATTAGGTATATTGAATGGGGGCATGGTGTATGCTGTGTTCGACTACACTGTCCAGCAGCCAGACGAGCTGAGTTTCCAAGCTGGCCAACAGTTCACCATTTTGAGGAAAGGAGATGAAAACGAGAGGGAATGGTGGTGGGCTAGACTTGGTGACAAAGAAGGATATGTTCCTAGAAATCTTCTTGGAGTAGGTTGAAGAATGATTTGAATTTTCCATTTGCTAATAGATGAATTTGTTGCAGCTCTATCCTAGGGTTCAAAGAAGCGAGGAATAAGCAACAAGTTCTTGTAAATAATCTCCCTTAAGTACCTTAGCTTCGAAGCAATGATTTTCAAAATAATTCACCTTTGCTCAATATATTTGTTATATTGTTTTAGTTAAAGGTCCATTTTATTTGTTAAAATTAACATTCTATGTTAATTATTTAGTGGTTTATTAGTCTTTATTGCTTTAATGTAATAAGCTTTTAATATATTTTTGAAAGATCCTTGTAAATATATACATACGGACATAGAACTATTTACAACAATAAATATATTGATTATTGGAAAGCGTTTTATTACCGGATTAAAATAAATTACAGGGATGATATTAATAAATTTTCCTATACCAATAATGCATAATAATATTTTATTCCAAATATGAATTTAAAATTTATATTTTAATACCATGTAGACCAAAGTGCTGAGATTAATAAAAAATAATGTGCGTTTACAAATTATTAATAATTATTATTGTATGAGACCTTTTAATATAGAGCTGCTGAAGACGTTAGTTAACAGTAAATCGAAACACGGTTCTATGGCCAACTATAGGAATAAAAATAACGGAAATCTCATTGGCTACTCGTGACGTATTCGAGGCTGTTACACACCTGCTGCTTTACTATCCCAAGCAAGCATATTATTTGATAGAAACTTAAAACTAAAGTGTTATTATTACTATTTGAATTTTTCAAAATAAAATATCTAATAAAAAATATCCAGGTTGATTCAAAAGGCGATAACTGTTTGAAAACTAACCTAACTAAAATAAGTCCATACCTGGGCAGGCAAAAGCAATGAAAAATAAGCTACATCAAACTTTGAAGTAGCATTATGAAGAAGAACAGCCAAATATATAAGAATTACCTACATAATCTATGAAATATGAGTTGTAGACCGAGAAACTCCAATTGCCTGAGGATTATATATTTATACAAATAAACAGGACTAAACTATTTTTTTTAACTTATACTGATTTAAATAGAGAAAGATTTGAATTATACACTTTAATTTGTTGGCTGTAGGTGTAGGCATTATATGATAATTTTGAAATTGTTTTTAACATTAGTACCTACGCAATATTAATAGTTATTTATGCAACGAGTTCACAGAGTGACTACGTTTATCACGTTAGAGGCGTAAAAACTTTTTCAATGGGAGTGCTAAAAAGTTATAACTCTCGGAAGGGAAACACAACACAACTGGTTATTGTTTTTTACATAACCACAAAAAAAGTTGTTTTGTTATAATATTATGGTCTCTTGTTGTAGTATTCGTTAAAAACTGGCAAAAAATCAATTTAACAGTATAAAACAGAACGTCAATGTAAAAGAGGCCATAGAACATTTAAGTAACACCGCTCGCGCATTTTTTAAAATATTCATATTGAATTTGACTATGCGACCAAATAATTCATGTTAATAATCACATTTCAATATCTTCAAACTTTCACATAAAAAATACTCCTAACTATTTGCTCGTTTAGTTAGCACATATCCATTTCATAGGTGTTTTGTTGCTGTAACGTGTTTTATTCAAACGTTCGACAAAAGTGTTATATGTATGTGATTAAATTGAAATGCTACAAGAATAAACTGCCTGTATTTGTCACGATATGGAAAAGTTATTAGGAAAAGTTGTTCAAAATTAAAAGATACTTAATCCATAATATCAATTTTCGAAAATATCGGCCTACTTTTATTTACTTGTAATCATTAAATTTACCTAATACAAACGAAATTATTTTATTATTCCATATATTTTTCAAAGAAATGTTAATTATTTCTATGCCAGTCTTATTCTAAGAACAAGCAAAACTGTTTGTGGAGAGAGTAAATCACCGAAATAATACAACTGGTATTTTTGATAGATTTCAAAATTCTTCCTTTAGGAAGAATATTTAAAATGTAACAAATAATTTTACTCTATCAGCCAAAATAATTTTTCTCTTTTGTTTTTATTCATTTGCTTATTTTAATTCATTTGCTACAACAAGAATAACTGGCAACTTTTGACAGCCATTGTTCCTCTTCCTTTATTATGGTTTACCCATTGATACAAGTTTTAATTTTGTTTGTAATTATTTCCAATCTAAGGTTAATTATTTGTATTGTAAGAATGGACGCTTCAGATATACAATATAAAATTTAGAGACAATTTGGGTAGTTTTTAAGTTACCGCGCCATTTATCCAGCCATTGCTACGATTTAATAATAATAATGGTAGTAATTTATTATTAATTATTATTTATTAGGTATTAAACAACGATATATAGGAATAGATGACTCAAGCTAAAATACAAATAACACGGATTAATTTTGCTTCTACATTAGCGGGGGGAAGAAGACGAGGTAATTTGTTTACATTGGCATTTCTCAAATTCAGTCTTTCCTATTTTTTAATGCATAATAAATATTTTTTGATAGACTTGTATATCGTATGTATATGCTCTGAGATACTTACATTGGCAAAATAACATATAAATTGTATTCAAAAGCTGGAAACTTCGAATGCGCCAACAATAGCACCTTTTTAAAATCATGAAACAAAACAAGTTGCCTTTGATAATGTATCTATTCCTTATCGTTGATATAAAAATAATATTAGATTTTTCGAGGGGCGCATGTGCTTCCCAACTGACGTCAAGATAATGAGAACGTTCCGCGAATTTAAAGGCATATTTAATTTGGGGACTATTTACTGCCTTTCATGACGTTTAAACATAAATTTATTTTTTGTGAACGTTCCGCTTTTAAACTTTATGGACCGATTTTAGTTTGTAAAGACCACAGTTCACGCAAATAAATGTATAAATTTGATTTTACAAACACAGGGTTAGAATTGATTTAATAGGTCAGGGCTTCAAGACCACCTTGACTACGTGGTTACTGGAACAAAATTTTACATTCCGTTTTTAAAATTTTGAACATTACAATAGTTACCTACTATGCAAAAGCGTATAATGGAAATAAGAGAACAAATTAGCCTTATCCTCATTTTTAATTGGGTCTGGGCTTTCGGAAAATAATTTTTTCTCCTTTCTGACGTCAAAGTGAAAAGAAACTCGGAAAACAAAGTTGTCGAAGTTATTTTTCGAGTTCGTTCAAAGTTTTGATCATTTGCTGTTGTATGAATTATTTGTCTGGCAACCTAAAAAAGTTGTCTTTTAATTAGTTTGATTCAGGTTCCTGTGGCGAAAAAACTCAGAAAACAGTTTTTTATTTTTCTGAGCGAAAGGGCCAATTAAAAATTAAATGGTTCTTCCTTATTTTCCAACATCGTGTTACCTTACGTACTGATACTGAAAATTGCTGCTATCACAGAAAATATACTTCTTAACGGAATGGACTGCAAAAACAAGTAGGTACTACCTAGAGGCCCTGTATGACACGGAAAGTGACAGTTATTCGTTTTAACAGAGGTTGGTCAACGATCGGATCTCTCTCTCTAGCGAGGGTCTTATTTTCCCTATGAAATTCATTTTGTGCAACAGACATATATTTTTTCGCTCTTTCTATCATTCCCCTAGCAGCAGGATGTGTCAAAATTAGATTTTAAGGTTAAGCTAACGACATTTAACTGCCATAAACGTAGGTAGATGAGGGCACAGTTTAAAATGTATAAAAATATAGATAAAACCAATAAATTGGGTAGGTAGTAAGTATGTTATTTGCAAAGCTTCACTAATAATAATTATTGAAGTTTGAATGGAAAAGTAAAGAAACATATAATTTGTTCCAAGCAAACAGCAATTTTAGGATATCAGGATAAAAACATTTATTAAATTTTTGTAGGAATGTGGTATACTTATGTAGATACATAAAATTAAACAAGGCTCTAGCATACCAACTAACTAAACTTTCGAATATTTCTTCAATAGGAATCGTAGCTGCAATAATAATTATTATTCCTTTCATTTAAAAATAAAAATCAAAAAGGTCTTTTAAATGGTTTAAACTGTATGGTTTCGTTTCTTCAAACTCTCTTCTTATACCTACCGTCAAAATTTTAAGACAATTAATACTGAAATTTGTACGGAATAAAAAGTTGGAAAGTTTGTTTTGGTAATATGAATCAACCACTATTGAAAAACATGGTTAATAGAATTAGGCTGAATAAAAAAATGAGTACCTAGGTATTTAATATCGATATTAGTCTTTCTTTCATTTTTTGTAAATAAAAGTTAATAACTTTTTAATGCAAGAGAGATCATCTATATTTCAAAAAAGAAGACGACAGTGTTTTTGTTTTCAAAGATATATTGTAAGTAAATAGGAAAAATCAAACTAGTACAAGTTCTCAGAAATTTATACATATTTAATGGTTCTTTCTTGCTAAAGTCACGTTCATCAAACGTTGCAGGAGAGGATTGTTTCTTCAGCACAACCTGACACTCAAAATCCATGTCGAAGAAGTGAACCTGTGAAAGTTAAAGAACTAAATTTAAGCTACCTAAACATAATAAAACGCTGCCATCAAATGCTATTTTTTTATCAGCAAGAAATTTGTAATGGAATATTAATACAAAATAAGCTCTGACTACACAAAAAGGGTTCTTTATATAAAATTCCCACCCGTGTTAACTTCTTTTTTGTCCGATTTTGTTGGTCTTAGTGGAAAATAAAGCTCCTTCAAAACTGTCTCTCTCTAACAGTTATTATAAATTCTAAAATATCCTTACAAGTAAGATTTTGTAAGTATTTTATTGCTATTCGTGGCGTTTTTTCCTGTAGGAGGTTTCGAAAAAATGTATTAGAACAAGTATTTACGAATTAAATTATATTACAGTCTCATTCCAAATTTCACGATAGGAAGAATTTTCTAATTGCAAACAACTTTTTTCGTATTTTTTAGTTTTCTCCTTTCGAGAAGCAACGAAAATTTTAAAAAATTAACAAAATAGGTCAAAAAATTATGGAGGTGGAAGTTTTGATGTGGAAGATCCTGTATAGTTTTCTGGAATATACGTCTCTTCGTTATGAGAATTTTGTTGTAGAAAAATTTCCTTTACAGTAACAAAATATTATAAACCAATCCAAAGTTATCACGCACAACTTATATAATAAATACATTTTTTATTATTCCATGAAACGAAAAATGCCTATGCTGGTCCAGTAAATACCTATACCCAACAGGTTTTACCTCCTTGAAGGCAAAAACTTTAGAATTATCTCTTTAACATTGGGAAATTTTCATAAGAATTCTAATAAGTGGTTTGTATAACCTTATGGACTTTTATTGAAAACAAATAGGTACTAATATTTAATATTAATTTAGGTACCTTATGTTATGTTGCTGATGCAGATTAAGGAAATTATTCTGCAGATTAAAATCACAGATCAAACAAAAAATAAAAAGGAACTAGATACTTATGTAATTAAATTTACTTACCTCGCAAAGTTTCGTATCATTTCCAACTCTCATGTTAGGGTATTTCATTCGCACTTTCCATCGTGCTCGTTCTTCTGCGCTTTTTTGAAAGGGTGTTAAGAAAAATCCATCCTGCTCAGAATTCTTGCAGTTTCTTATTACGCAAGATGTCATTTTTACCTTTTAACACTCCTTTTTGCAAAAGAAAATTAGCACGCTCAATAATCGTATATTTGTTTCTTATCTATGCTCAATAATTTGTTGACAGTTTGTTGACAAACTGACACCCGCCAATATAAAAATATAATAAAAACAATGTTACTAGATCTGCCAAAATCTGTTGTCCAACCTCTGTTAAAACGAATAACTGTCACTTTTCGTGTCATACAGGGCCTCTAGTACTACCTAGTTTTGGGATAGTGTCTTACCAAGTTGTAATAATGCCACACAATCAAAATACATTCTTTATCAAATGCTCCTTAATGACAGCTATCAAGCTGTCATTAAGGAGCATTCTGCTGTGTATTTTCCGTGCCACTAGACCAATAGATTACCGGGCGCCAGAAAATGTAAAGCGCTTGTTCCTCTCGGCCCAACCTTCGGTAAAAGCGGTCCAAATCGCCTCCACGGAAAAAACCGGACTACTTCCAGCTCAGTCACCCGCCGGCCACTACCCATTGTTGTTGGCGCGCTACGTAAGAACGACCTTGACACCGCGATGGCAACGAAACAATTCCAAAAGGCGAAAGTAAATCGGTGGAGAAGAGGAGCCGCCTGGCGCCCCTCTTCGTCCTTTTTCTTCGCCGAATTCTTCTGTCATTCGCGGCACGCGCGCGTCGCGAGCTGACCCGGATAGGCCGGGGACCTAGCGGTATGGCACTTTTTCGGGCGCGAGGTATGGGACCGGTGGTGGTGTTGTTGGTGGTGTTGTGCGGGGCAGAGGGGAGCATATTGGAGTTGTTGGTTGGGCCGAGGATCGGGAGGAGCCTCGGGGGGGTCGCCGCCCCATCGGGGGGTCCGGGCGGCGGCGGCGGCGGCGGCGGCGGCGGTGCTGATGTGGCTGCCGCGGTGAGTACTTGGACTTTTTCCGTCTCGAAAAATTCCAAGCTGAACCGTAAAAATTCGAAAGCAAAAAATCCAGAGATACGTCTTCTAAATTTTTACAGGAAGCATAACATTTCCACAATAACTGCTACTTAGTCTGTACCATTTTCTATTTCAAGAATGTACCAAATATGTCCAAGCCAGATTTAGTTGCAATTCGTGTTGATAGAATAGGTTATAATTATTATTATGAAATTTTTGTTTTGTTACTAATAAAGTGTATGATAATACCTAAGGAAAATACCAATCTCTAGCTAAATGACTAAAAGGAGGGACTATCTATGACACCAATTGGATACTTTTTGTCAAAGGCTAAAGAGAATTTGTCAATCAGTTCACGAGAACAATATTTTTCGAATCATTAATAAAATCTCAAATGAGAATTGATTCAAGTAGGCACACCTAATTCTTTCTAAACGTTATCTATCTATTCAAGCATAGCAAAATAATTATGATTCCCAAATTGAGAGATTATGAACAGTTATTGCAATATTCGATATATTTTTCCATTTTAATAGGGTATTGGATTAAAAACTTGAATTTTGGATTTGTGAGTTAAGAGATTTTGAAATATATTAGGTATACCACTGAGTTGGTTTTCAAACATAAAAACTAGTCCATATCTTTACAGGGTAAATTTTTGACCCGTATAAAAAAATGTTAATCTCAATAACTAACTTAATAAATAATAATTCATGTACCCATTTTTAATACAATAATAATTAATCCTTCTCTGAAAATTCTCACTTTCTGCACGTCTAGTGGTATCAGGGGCGAGCTGACCCGGCAGCGGAGGTCTGCGTCGCAGACGGGCGGCCAAATCCAGGGGCGGCCACGGGCCGCCCTTCCTTGGCGAAAAAATATTTAACCCATTAACGCCTGAATTATGTATTTTTTCAAATTTCGATATTTTTTCTTAAATAACTGTAAAAAATGACTCCCTGAAACGAAAATATTTTATTCCAAAAATATCTGAGTAGTACTTTTTGAAATATAGGCTGTTGCCATATGGTAACGCTAGGAGCTTGTGAAGTCAAAGTGTCTAATTTTATAAGAAATCAAAAAGGTTTTGGCAGTTATTTGGAAAACAATGAAACAGTGTAATATCGTCAAGTATATATTATTTTCAATAATATGCAATAGCAGATTATGCTATCGACAATGGAATGGCTGGAAATAGTCAATACACAAGGCTACATTACACTTCCAGCACATTGTTCTAATTATGGACTTGCATGTACTGCGCGCGCACCTTCTTTTTTTATGGCCTTCTGTATGCTGAACAAAGTGGTCAATTCTATCAAATCTAATATTATCTGAAATACGGCTATTATCTGAGGACTCTATTGATCCTGCATGTCTTCCAGCACCTTTAGGACGAACTTGATACGCAAGTTGTTAGTTAGGGTGCACTGTGTTGGACTTCTATTTTCTCGAATTGTCCCAATGGCGGAATAGCCGCGAAATTGCAAAAAAGAAAATAGTGCTGGATTAGAAAATAAATTATCCATATAGAAAGTATACCCCAACTGTCTTTTTCCTAGCGAAAGTTCATCTAACATTATCAGCTAGCGGCTTTACCAAATAGAACATCATAGTCCGAATTCATTTTAGGACTCTTTCCCTGATAAAAATCAAAGTTTATTAGGTATCCATCTTTAGTGTTTATAAACACTAAATCTGGAGCCCATAGGCTCCAGATTTTGTAGCCAAACCTGATTGGCTTGCCCCGAATAAACTGTTTGCAACTGTGCTTCCCATAATACTTTACCATACTTTCATCGTATGCTAGGTTCAATTCCGGAACAAAATTGTGGATACATCGATCTTTTAGCATTTCAATCATTGGTCTAAGTTTCATCATTGTAAATAATATCTAGTGCTTGAGAAACTGAGAATCTTCTCCTGGAATTGAAAAATAAATATTTACTGATTGTAAGCGCCTAGCGTTGCCATATGGCAACAGTCATGTTTACGAATATGTAAGTCAGCTAGTTTTTAGTAAAATGTCTTTATATTTTGTCAATGAATACTCTAACGCATTCTATAAATAAATATAAATCCAAAGTAACAAAAATATGTGACACATAAAAATAAACATACTTACTCAAACCGAGGCTCCATTTTTTTCGATGATTTATTTGAATGGTATATTCTAGCACTGCTCACACTCTAACAATCAAATGTAAACTGAATTTGCCAGTACGAATGTATTCCAAACAGTAATACGTCGGTAATAAGATTCCTACCGTAAACGAAATAAAATCGCTGACAAGTTAGGACGCGTCGAAAAGATCACCTGTTGGACGTTGTCATATGGTAACGCAAGGCGCTAATGGGTTAATCGGAAAAAAGGTAGTAAGTCTCTACATTACTTGCATTCGCCCTCAAAACGAATATCGTCAACAATGCAACAACACCATACTGATATGAACCCGTAACTCGTCGGCCGTGGGCAGTCGGCACTACCTCTATTATTCTGGTCTTTGCTCTGTCCAAAGACAATCCCATCTAGGGATTGTCTTTGCTCTGTCGCAACTGGGCGGCGCGGCGTGACGTTGGTATAGGCCGCAAATTTCGTGGGGGATATCGACTCTTCAGATTTGTATAGTGAGCTAAAAAATTAAATATCTTTCTTCCATCAGAATATACTGCAAGTCAAAGAACAATAGAGTACTTGTTCAAAAATTCTCTCACGAATAGTTTTCCGAACACCGCAATAGTCTTCCGAATACTTTTGTACTCTCCAGTTACCGTAGCATCCGTGGAGAGATCATTTTCCAAATTAAAAATTATAAAAAACTATCTAAGGTCTTCTATGAGCCAGGAGAGATTATAAACGATTTAGCAATAATTACCATTGAATATGTATCCTACTTGATACAATAAATAATATCAGTAATATAATATCAGAGTTTGCCAGTGTTAAAGCGGGAAAAGTACTATTCGTTTAACTTGTATCTTGTGGCTTGTACCTAAGGAATAACCCCAATATTTTAAAAATATTCACTTTTTTGTTTCATTTAGAAGAAAATGTTTAATTTATTTTTACAAGTACCTGTATTTTTCTTTTTCGATGCAAAATATATTTATTTTCCGTTGTATTATTACTTTGTAAACCTAATTATTTTTACATTTTTAGTTTCTTTTTCTTAGAAAATTATTTATTTAATTTTAAATATGCATTTGTATTCTGTTTAAAAAGGTTGTTTTTCTAGTGTATGTGATGTTTTATGTTTTACTTGTAGTTTTTGTTTTTATTTTTTATATTTTAAAACATTTTTTATTTTAAAGAAACATTTACCTTGTTTCTTTCAGTTTAGAAATTCTACCAGACCCAAAACATATTACTCATTATAATAAGACTGATTGTCTGTGGTATTTTATTGTTATAAATATATATTTTTGAGAATACCTATTATCATTTTTGTTATACCTACCTAATAATTTTGCAATTACCTCGTAGGTAATTACAAAAGACGGAAAACCCTAGAAATTCAAGTTTTTTAAAGTTTTTATAACCTGAAAGAAATTTTTTATTATATTCTGCAGACGGGCGGCCAAACATCTAGGAGAGTGGTATTATGTTAATTTCGATGGTAGCTAAACAAAACACTTAATTTGATTGTAAATTGTTTAAGTTATTTTAGTTTTAAATTGGCACAAATTTTAACAATTATTATTCTCTTGCAACTGTTAGCATGTAGGTATTTGTTCCTTAGCAACACTTTATAAAAATCGTAATCTTATTTTAAAATATTGAAAACTATTAATAATTTATAGGAAATACCAATTTTTAAACAGCTTATATCTCATTTATTATGGAGTTAAAAACAAAATTATAGAAGTGCTCTACGAGTTCAACTTTACTGCTGGTAAAAGTCTTTTTTATTTTCTCCAAAGTAACTAGCTTATGAAATACGGATAGACTTACTTGTCCATTTCTACTATACAAGCAACTCTTATAAAGGTGTCGTCTGGTATACAATGAGTAAGAATAATATAGCCGTAAAAAGAAATCAAATGAGTACAAGAGAGATAAGTATGAAGGCCACTTTTAAACTAAGTATACCTATCCCTCTTATACTTACTTGATTTCTTATTATGGCTATATTCTTACTCATTGTGCTCCATATACGACACATTTAGAGGTACCAGTCCAGTATAAAGGGTGTTCCAGTTTCTATAGAAAAATCTTGTAGTGTTAATAAAATAATCTAAATAAAATTATTTTTTCATACCTACATAATATGCGCCGAGTAAAATATTTAATATAAGAAGTAAAATATTTAGTATGAGAGAAGCGGCCAATGTGAAATCTGATTTTTCCTCAAAAAACGCATGGGTGGTCAGTGGTCAGAATTTGCTCTAACCATTGACTGACTATATTAATACGTCAGTCAACGCTCTAATATTGTCATAATATTGAAATTACATTGTTGAATCTTAACATCCATGCGTTTTGGTGAAATAATTTGACAGCCACTGATTCTCTTCACATATATTTTACCTAACGATACTTATAATAAGGTACCCAATATAGAAAAGTAATTAGTTTTCGTTGAAATTATGATTTATAATTTCATGATGCTGCAATTGTTGTTTTTATCTTAATATCTCGACGTTAACTTGTTTTAGCAAAAAACGATGCAATTTCTGGCATTTCCTCTGTGTACTTGGTCAGAATTACTATAGTAGTTTATATTTGGGCTCATTACGTTTTATGTTGTGTATACCTTTACATTTGACCCTTCTCGTGATTATAATATAGCTAAATCATGTAGGTATAGATGAAGTTGAAATTTGCCGGAAAATCAATTAATGTGAAAGTAGATATTTTCTTTTTATTTGATGGCCAGTTACTTATTTAAATAATTAAGCTTCTTGCGGATATTGAACTGTAATTTCCTTTTAAATGCCGTCAACACGTTGTGAGCTCTAACATGCATGTATAGTGAGAAATTTAACAAGACATATACGAATCTGCCTACCTTATAAGGTACCCAACTTAAATACTTAATTGGATAAAGTTGTAGGAAAACCTCTCTGGTAAAAAGTAAATTCTTAATTTATTTTGGATTTATTAGCTACATAATATTTAATGATTTTTTACTACTTTCACTGTTCTGATGGAAGCTTTTATAAAATGGTTGATGATAGAGAGATAGTGAAGATACATTGCGACAAAAAATAACTAACTAGATACTGTGTAATAATATGCTTATTTTCAACACTTCTCCTGAAGCAACCTATAATAAAATGTAATCTAGATACTCCATCGAAACATTGTAAATTTTATGACATTTACCTAACACCCTAGCGAATAAACGCATTAAATTAATTGAGTTGAGACTTATAGCCAGCTCGCAGTTACCCAACTCGAAAAGAGGCGCATTTCCAACAATTTCGCGATTCTAAAATTGCACTTGCCTCATATGGAAGCTAGTAGACATAATTTCACATTTCATTATATTGCGATACCAGCAGGAATACCTACATTCGCCGACTAATGTACCAAATTAGTCATTGGGTAATTTAATTTCTTTTTGTGTCCCACATCCAAATTGTTTTTCTCCCTTCGAAAAGTAGGTGTCCGATTTAGCTCGCGTTTCGGGTTACCAATTTAATATTTCACGCAAAGCATTGTTTCTTGTCATAAAAAAGAGAAAAGACGGCGTCAAGATTCCTCTGTTTATACCTACGTACATCCTGGTTGAATTACCAGTAAGAGATTGAGGTTGCCAAGAGCCAAACATTAAAAGAAAGTGATGGAATTGTGGAGGCATTTTTTTGTTGTTCGTCATTGCCCCGAAGTTTGGGGACCTTGAGAGGCCACGCGTTTCATACGAATCAATGTCGTCATTGTTTATGTCACATTTCAATGACAAAATTAATATTTTGTTCATTCAACTTGATATTGATATTAATCATAAGGATACCCCACTACTGATTGCCTATCATTGAAATCCCATGTTAGAATTATTAAATTATTATTGGAATAATCTGTAGGTATCTTCAAACTAATGAAGAAGAAGAACCTAACTATTCGTTTCACTGGAAAATACATATTATATGACAAATAGCTTGACATTAATTTATTATATTATTAGGTACTACTTTTGCGCAAATGGTGAAAGATAATTTACATATAATTTAGCACAATTGTAAAATTACTCTCTTCATGGCCAGCGCACTTCCTTCATTTGCATGTAATAGTAATTGACATTTTTATTTTTAGAAACGAAAACAACCCATTATGTTGCAAATAAAGAATTTATTTTGCAAAATTTAATTTCATAATTTAATATTTTCATTTCTTGTTGCAGCAAAATTTAGTGGAAAGTTTTGGATATCCGTTCGAAGAACACCATGTCGTTAGTGAGGATGGGTATAAACTGGTGATGCACAGAATTCCACATGGAAGAAGAAATCGTACCAAGAAAGAGAAGAAACGGAATTCTAGACCAGTTGTTTTTGTCCAACATGGGTACTTGGGTGCATCAGATACTTTTTTATTCAGAGGACCAGACAAAGATCTACGTAAGTCCAACTTATCCAGACTTCCAAAAATGCGATGAAGTTGTTTTGATCTAATACACGAGATCCGAGTCTATTTTTTATTTTCCCGCGCAGTGGCCATATAAGTTCCTTTAAAGTTTTTGGGTCATAAATTGTTTTTCGTGTTAGAAGTTCAGAATATTAATAATATTATATTATATTATATTTCAAACAGTTTTGTCGAACATGCCCCCACAAAATACTTTATTGCAAGAAAGTAACAGAAACAGTTAAACCTATCTTAAGAAATAATTACCGTAATCATATTAGGAAGCGTTCATTCTCTGAATATAATTGTAATTATAGTATTATTTATGAAAAATTTTTATTTTTCTTATAAATCCTAGTTTTACTTAAGTCCGTGTTGTTTTTCGATTACCTTAATGAATGTTTGCACCCATGGTCATAGATACTTTTTCACATAATGTGTATTTTGAGGATAGTCATTTTTTATAACAGTAGAAAGGTTCTAATAAAAAAAAGGTTTCAATTGAAGATTAAAAAATATAAAAATATTTAAAAAAAGCATTTTGGATGTTTCCTTAAAAGCAAAAATGACAAAAATTTAGTAAGTAGCATCCTTTTAAGTAAATATTTTTGGTCTTGGTCTGAAATTAATGTCTTTTTAGATGAATTTGAAAACCTCGAACCATGTTAGAGAAAGTTGTTTATAATTAATTGACGTTAGGGACTATAGTATATTTCATTACGAGTCTGGAAATAAAGATTTTTTCTACAAGCGTGCGGAAAAGTACACTTTTAATTTAAATTAAATTAAATCAAATTAAAAAAGTACACTTTTCCGCACGCATTTTAGTTTAGAAAGTGTCACTTTTCCGCACTATTTTTCCGCACTAGTGCGGAAAAGTGACACTTTCTAAACTAAAATGTGTGCGGAAAAGTAAATGCTTGCGGAAAAGTGTCATACTTTCGCCGAAGGATATAAAAATGCTCGGTAAATAATGGCTCACTTCTCAACTTAGGTGTATAATATACTATTCTGTGCTTAGGATTTTTCTTGTTTCAGCTTACGTTTTAGCTGATGCAGGATGTGACGTATGGATGAGCAACATGCGAGGAAATATTTACTCAAAAGGGCACGTCACCTTGAACCCTGAAAAAGATACTGATTACTGGAGATTTTCGTAAGTAAGTTCTTGAAATATCATCGAACCATTTTTTAGTTGCTACTTTTCTATTTCAGGTTGCACGAAGTTGCATATTACGACCTGCCGTCTCAAATCGACTACGTTTTGAAGATGACCAAGCAGAAGGCTCTAAATTTTTTCGGATATTCTCTTGGCTCGAGCATCGCCATCATGTTAGGCTCACTTAGGCCTGAGTATAACTCAAAAATAAAGATGCATTTCGCATTGGCGCCATTTTTGTTTTTCGTTCATGATGCAACAGTTGAGCAGAGAGTTTTATTATCAACAGCTCCTCTACTATTTGTAGGTTACATTGTTTTTATCGTCTTTAGAGTGAGCACTAACGAATGGACTTTTTTTAGGACTGGGCTTTATCTGAAAAAATCCTGTGCATGTTACCAAGAAGGCCGTCAGTGTCAAGAATATTTGAGTTCACTTGCAGAGATGGAATACCAACACAAAGGCTATGCCTTAATTCTGTTCTTTCATTTGTGGGTCGCAATTTTGATCAATTTGATTCCGTGAGTAATGATTTGACTTATGCCTAATTCCTTTTGCAAATTGAATTTTTATAGAAATATTTTCCACAAATGGTGAGATATTTCCCAGCAGGAACTGGAATCTACTTAGGAATGCATGGACTTCAACTTCTGGAGAAAGGTTAGTATATGAAGCAATTTCCTAGGTCCATAAATGGAATTCATATGGAGTGGCATTAATTGTTATTTCAGGAAATTTAGAGCCTTTCGATTATCGAGACGAAGCAACAAACATTAAAATGTATAATAGCACCTTATTGCCAGTTTACAACTTTACGTTAGCTACGCATCCAGTATTACTAGTTTATGGGAATCTGGATATTATAGTTACCGAGAAGGTAAAATTTTAAGGCTATAAGTAGACGGTGTATTTCTTTTTCCTTTTGTAGGACATTGGATTGGTGAAGAAATCTTTACCGAACGTCATAGAATCCTACCAAGTGCCATTCAACCATATGGACTTCATGTGGGGGAAAGATACCAAAACTCTGTTATACGATAGGCTAGTGTCATTAATAAAAAAATATAGTTGACAAAAATATTTCTATTTATCATCTCAGAAAAGTTTACATATTATTATAAAAGCGCACGGAAAGCCATCTGTTGGGAAGTAGAGATACCATATGGTCGTTGCCGTTTCATACCCGCGGCTATTCAAGTCTTTCACAAAGTGTTCTGTGCATCCATTTATTGCATTTCCTTGCCATGTCATGTGCCCATTTCATGGGGTTAAGAGTTGCTCTGTTCGTGTATAGGGGGCAGCACTAGGCTCATAAGGATTCCCTAGAAGTAACAGACCAGTTATGGTTTTAATCTTTTATTTTGTAATATGCACTTGGGGATGAGTTGAAGCGAAAACAGGTTGTGAACAAAACACATTTATTTTATATTTATATTGTGTATACAAATGAATGTAAGGTTATTGCTAACATCAAACATACAGTATTTCTTACAGATTTAAGTACATTTCTGTTACGTAATAAAATAATAAGTAAATATTTTTAAATACAACACTTAAAATAGCGCTTCATAAAAAATGAAAAACAACCCTTACTTATTTACAATAAGTTTGATTCAATATTTTTTTTGGACAGACTTGCAATTTATAATACAGTTGCATGGAGGGAATGTTTTTTAACAGCACCGTAGCTGCTCTGATTGAAACTTTTTTCAAGAAAGACTCAACCGGAGCCGTACGGTGCCAAAAAGTGCGCCGAATGGCTTAACAACTTGCTGGCAAATGGAACGTGCAAGCTTTAAGCATATTTCTACAAGTGCTTTAAACTTACATTTTTCAGAAAAGCCAGCTTACGAGGACTGCTCAAAAACTATCAGTTTTCCCGTCAAATTATAAATTTCCCGGTATTTTTCGAGCAGTGCCCGTATTTTGTGATTGACTCTTTAACTGTAAAATCCTTACAAGCTACATAAAAACAATCGTTTATACACTAGATGTATGTAAACGTTATAGTAGTCAAAGCATTATTAATTGTTACTTTAAAACTAATAAATCGAATTAAAATACGTTATCTACATTACCTAATAAAATAATTAACATAAGTACATCTTGTCTTAGTACGGTAGGTAATAATGTAGGTGTATTGCACAAAATAAGAAAATATGAAACACATAGACACGAGATCTATAAATATAAAGTAACCCTTTAGCCACCACCAGGAAAATTCTACAGACCTCGTCATACGATTTTTTAAATGCACGAATAAGTGGGTATTAAATATGCTCGTTAGAAAGAATCCATAAAATGGCGTGATCAGTAACGCTGTTGGAACTCGTGGTGCCACCTATTGAAGTCAATATGAAACACAACTATCGATCCTAAAGCTAGTCCTGCCAACAAGAACCTGCAACAAATCAATATTTAATTTTTCCGGTCAAGTTCCACATCTTCCACTCACTTTTGGTCGTGCGATAATGCCAGCGACCTTACACCGCTATCACATGCAGGGAAAGCGTACAACAAAGCCAAATTAAATGTCCTCCATACCTCCACTATGCCTTTATCACCCCCTGTCATAAGGTATTCACCATCTCTACTCAACAACAAGCACTGGAAAAAATCACATCAGTAATATCTTCGTTTTAAAAGAATATTATATACAAACCTGCAAGTTGTCGTTATGAGACTCATGTCTTAATCGTTTTCCATTGATTGTAAAAGATGCGATGTTGCCCTTTTCATAGTTTACAACTATAACACCTTCACGAGACATTGCTATGTTTTCTGGAGATTTAAATCCGCCTGGTGGTTCCAAAGACCTCAGCAAGTCACCAAATGTTGTGTGAACCAACACGGGACCATCTGCGAAGAAAAAAGGCATTAACTATTAATCGTTGAGTGAAAAAAGACACTCACTATATGATCCTGACACTACCAGTCCAAGCTCAGCTGATATAACAACACTTGAAACAGGTTGCTCGTGTCCGGTCAAAGTTGCTCTTGGCGTTGGCACTTCACCTTCCCCAACGATAGTCTGTGTCCTGGCGTTCCAGTGCCAAAGCAACACAGTGCAATCGACAGAACCAGAAGCTATATAGCAATCGGAAGTAATGTTGCATTCTGATCTGGATAAACAAGTTACAACTCCGTAATGACCAAAAATGATTTGTACAATTTTAGCTGTTTCTGTCGAGAACACCCTGAAGCTGTTGTCCCAGAATCCACAGGCGATCAAAAATTTGCTGTCCACTGTCGTTACGAAACAATTGGCGCGAATTTTGAGGTTCTGGCTAAAGTTGTCGCCAAGGTTCCGCCTCTGCATTTGATTCTGTTGGTTACTGTTGTTGGTTTGGGCTAAATAAAAAAAAATAATGTACACAACAATAGAAAAGTTAAACATTATTGCTTACACAGCACTGGATCCATTGATAGAGGCAAGTTAGCAGCTTGGTTCTGAGGTGTATCGGCATAGCTTGGCGATTGAGCAACTGCAGCGTAAGCGGAGTTCCATTTGTTGACAGCAAATTGTTGATGCATCGATACTGTAACTACAGATGGGTTTGGTAGTTGAGGATAAGTGTTTGCTGAAATGTGCACGATTGGACTGTTCGACAGGAACTTCATTGTCATGCACACGTCGTCTGGTATGCTTGAGAACATCATTGGCGACTGAAGAAGAAATAATTGGCATTAGAAAAGTAGAGCTTTAATACGACATGAATTTTACCAAGTGCATTGCAGAACTTCTAGGAGGATGTGGTTCCATTAGCAACTGTGAAGGTGTTTGTCCAAAGTTTCTAATTTGATTTTCGATAGCCTCTTTCATTACTCTGTCTTGAATCGAGTCTAAATCTACGCTACCTTCATAAGTTAAATAATAAAAGCAATTTGTAGCTCTAATTGCTTCAGGACCTTTTTGTTTGTAACCAAATATTAAATCTATCCACTGGTGTAATTGACATGATACAAATTCGGATTCTAAAGCCATTCTGTTGATTCTCACGAATTCTTCTGGAGAAGTAGCCCAGGGTGGCAGTTCTACGTCTCCAATTGGCCTTCCATCCTCGTTAAGACCTAACCTATATCTGTTGGTATTCACAAACATTTCTGGTAGGAAGTAGAATTCTGGAATAAGCTCTTTTACGTCTGAGGTGTCTCTTTGGCAGTTCTTCCAAGATAGAGCAATCGAAGAAAACAATCTGTTGGGGTAGTCGAACTTTCCTCCTTGTAAAGCTAAGAACATTGTGGTAAATGGTTCCATTCTGATTAGCCAGTTGTACACAAATGCAGCGGTTGAGTAATGGGTTCCATAATGGAATGGCGGAATGCTTTCGTGCTCCCAAGTCGAGTAACGTTCTTCAAAATAAGCTCTTCTGCTCGGATTTAGAGCACCGATAGGTTTTGAAAGGTCCCTGTAGTTGCTGGGTTGGCTCAAATCTAAGTCTTTCGAGTCAAAGTTGGTAAGCACCCATGGAAAGACCGGATACTGGTTGAGGTCGTTATACGTTCGCCCTGCGAGGAAATATAAATTGAGTTTTTTTATATTATAAATAAGGGGGATTTGAACAGAGACGAAGTGCGCAGTCCTGGTGATATATCTCGCTCTAAAAATCCATTTACAGAGTTTATTTGGGGAATACAGGAGGGGAAAGAGTAATCCAGCGCATGTCGGAGCTTAGCGTGACAGAGGTGGCGCCTAATGCAAGTTGACATCCTCCACTCCGTAGCCCCCTTATTTAAAGCCAGGCAAGCCAACAATGAGTTTCCGCCCCAAAAAAATTCTAGAGTTCGCTGCATTTAGAGGACAAGACTTTCCTATATTATTTTCAATGTTTCCGGTTGATTAACAAACGCGAGCTGACGCGGCGCTGAGAGGCGCGATAATTTTTGAAAATCGCCCCCATAATTTCAAGCGGCACAACTAGGATCACAGGAGGCCCATCAACATAAATCTCGACATGATCTTTTAATCTCTTTCGGCCAAAAAACCAAATAAACACTTAATCTGGTCGTATTAAAAACGGCGTGTGTCAACGGCGCGAGTCTAAAATTAGTCCCTGAAGAACGTTCGCGACAGAGACTGATTTAGCAGAAATTTGTAGGTAACTGAAATTGATGTGATCGAGGCTGAACCTTTAAGTGAGAAGATATCTTCACTTCAGTAATGTAAGGATTCCTTATTGTAGTTTAATGCCTACTAATCTACTTAAAATTTAAACTTATTTGGTTGCAAGCACTTAAGTTGTTCCCGGTCCGCCCCTGCCTTGACGTATGTGGTTTTAATTTAGGCCCCGGCGCCCTGCCAGCCTTTAATTTTGCGTGAGACGTTTCCTTAGCGAGCACAAGAACAGTCACGCCGGTACGCGCCGTCTACACCCAGAATTATTTCCTGCTTACCAAGAAGCAGCGAGCATAAGTTTTCGATTTTCGGTTCTAATTGGACGAGGCAGGCGCCCTCTCTTCTACCTTTCATCTGCAATTGGATTTGCTTACGAAAACGAAAACTTGTGTCGGAAATAACGAGTAAATTTTGAGGTATTTTCTAAAATTTATTTTTGGCGTAAACAGAGATCCATTGAATTTTAAATAGGTTTTTCGCCACCAAACTGGTTAAGAGACAACTTTTTCAAGTTGCCTGGAAAATTAATAAATTGTTAACAGTAAATGAACTAAACTTTGAACTTGTAACTCAAAAAATATCTTCAACAAATTTGTTTCCTGAGCTTTCGAAGAATATATCTTCCTCCTTTCTCAAAGATCATGTCACGTCATAAATCCTTTATCTATGGTCACGTCGAAGTGAAATGACAGATTAATAAATTTCAGGTTAAAATGTCATGACAACATAAACAATAGCCTAGCCACCTGTCTGATATTGTACCCTGTGTTCTACCTAATTATTTATACTAACTTCTCTTTGAATAAGTGGCAATAATATTTTACTGAATTAAACTGAACATTCAGCAACACAGTTGTCTGTATTTCCTGGAATAAATAATGCTGATTCTTTAATTTTTCGTCTATTTCCTACTCCTTCTTTGAGAATTGGTTTGGAACTATCCCACAAAATCCTATGATTGTTATTAAAAGAGTGTTCACATATTTTCGACTTCGAAATTTGATTTTGCCTGATATAATTTTTATGTTCTTTTAAACGAACGTTAAATGGCCTACAAGTCTCCCCAACATAGAACTTTCCACATTCGCAAGGAATTTTATAAATGCAATTTTTTGAACCTTGTACCTCACTAAATGGTTTCGTTTTAACTAGCATCGATCTTAAGAGGCTACGATACTTATGAAATCCGCCCGAAATGCCCGACTCAATTCAGGACAAACGTCGCTCGATTAGATATGCCTATCCTTTTCCTTCCTCTGGTCCCCACGACTCCCCACTCCAGCCTGCCCCTTCATAGTGCTACGATTGAGGGGCAGGCCGGCCGTGGGTACTACACTGAGAAAACTCTGTCACTTTGTAAAAAAACCCTGTTTAATTCAATATGAGATATTATTCCTCAAACTCAAGCAGAAGCTTTTTTGTAACTAACAATAATCAATTCAATTACAATTGATATTGAATTCTAATGAATAATTTAAATGTAATATTTTATTTCAATAAATAGCGTGTTCATTCTTTTGTCAGAACAACATAACGTTTCATGGTGTTGAATTGAATAGGGATACATTTAACTGTTCATTATACTGAAATTACAACTATTGTCACTGATTTTTTGCTGGATTTGTAATACTTAATTGTGGGTACTAATATCAATTATAGCCATTCACTTGCAGTGTTCATTATGACTACGAACGATATAGAGTGTAGGGTTGATTCAAAACCTTTAATTTGCGATCACTGTGTGCACTCCTAAGTTAACCCCCAGTTAACCCTGAAAAAATCAGCTTGTTTTAAAGAATTTTTTTTTACCCTTATAAAGCACTTTAGATAGTGGTGATCTTTTACCTATATCTTGTGAAGTATTGAAGTTACGGTGATTTTTTGGGGTTATACTCAGGACGATACCCACAACCAACCCTGAAAATATCTACCTGTTAAGAATCATTTTTTTCTATCTCTATAAAAAAATGACAATTTGCTTGGACTATGATTACTTACATTGATGAATATAAAAGTTGCAATTAAGTTATTTTGTTCATCCAATGAATTATAATGTTTTTTCAGTTGCTTCTGGGGTACTCTTATAGTATAGTTTGGAGTAGTCTGAGGGTGAGAATTATTATTATTCAAATAAAATAAATTTAATTGTTTAAATAAAACATAAGATATTTTAAAACCGAGGTTATGCTTTCATTGTAGTATGCCAATTTTAGTATCGAAGTGACAATACGTCTTCTTAACGGAAATTCAAACTATTTTAAACTTATTGGTTCATCTGCAATTACGTCAAAAGTATAGATTATATTGTTGGGACCACATGGATTTGCTTGTATATTTAAAGTAGGTAATGGAAAAGTGACTATATACACGAACTCACTAAAATCACAACAGTCTTTTTTTCCTGTGTAGACGTGTAGATAATATGAAATAATAACTCGTGCCGGCCGCCGCCGACGGCCGCCGGGGTCACACGAGTCTCGCCGATGCCGACGAAGAAGCGCGAATATATATTTAAAAAACGGCGGTGGCCTGTTTGCTTTATTGCAAAAATGATATTTTTCAGGGCGTTCACTTTTCGTTGGCAACACACTGCATAGCTTTTTGGCGTCGAAGCAATTTTACTATTATTTTTCATATCAGCAAAGGTGCATGCTATGAAGGGTTCGTGTATAAAAAAAACTTCTGTAATTGCTCAATTATAAAATCTAAATTAACGATTCGATTACCGAATTCTTCTTGAACCACATTAGGGTCAGTTGAACATCTATTAATGTTTGATTGGATAATTGTTCTGCATAATAGTGTTGCTACGACTAAAAAAGTGCGTCTAAAGTCTACTTCTTCAAAATGTTTTATATAACTAGTAGGTATTCCATATTTACATTTGTGTAATAATAAATAAATCTAACTAAAAACTTTCTACACTGTAAGAGTTCACTTTAGAGGGATTAGAGTGAATAGGCCATATTATATCACAACGGTTTCGTTAATCTATAAAATTACATCCTCAAGGACTAATTTATAGAGTTACGAAACTGGTCTCCCTTTTTAAATAAAGTAATAGTTGTGAGATAATAGGAGCTATTAATTTCTAATCCCTTGTAAATGTTCCATTCAAAGCCCTGTTTTTCCCAGAAAGTTTGTTTCCCAAACCCTATGCACCTGCAGTACTACTTATACCTAAATCCGAATAAGTGTGCAAAATGCAAAATATGTAGGTACCCCTCTCTCAAATTCTGGAAACCATATTAGGTACCTACGGGAATAAAAGCACTCAAGCCCACAAATTACTCCTATTGGTTTCACTACATGTGACTGTTGTGACATCATTATCAAACATTATAGGTATTCTTGCCCTGACTGCGGTTCAGTTTCAGAACCTTATTCTGACAAATCTGAATTATCGAACATCCTAGAAAATGTATTAAAATGTCATAAATTCGACAGACTGGAACAATAAAATGTACTATTTTTATTTTGCCCGATTTTCAACTCCAATGACTTTCGAACAATCTTCTAACGAAGAAGTTTCTAAAACTGACTGGATGTCAGAATTATTATCGTTCCCTCTGGAAAGTATATAAATTAGCTTTTATCATGCAGCGATTTACATAGGAATTCGTTTTCAAAAAATGCTTCACATGACCCATTTATTTGGCAAAATTATTACTTGTACCTATCACATTTTTAAAGTAAAAATGAAGCGCACAATTTGGTCTAGAATTTAAATTTACTCTTTTTGCACGACCAGGCCATTTTATGCCCTAGGGATTAAACCATTTTACACAAAAGCAAAAAGTAGGTACTTTGTGAATAATAATTATTTATTTTCTAAAATTTATTTGTGGCGCAATGGATTAATAATTATTTATTTATAATTCCTGGAGGAATAATAATAATGAGTATTATTATATGCCAGTCGACATACATAATGTCGCGGTAGAAAATATTTTCTTCGGGTACTCGGAAATATAAATATTTGCTAACATACTAACATTCAAAACAAGCGAAACACAAATAAGGGAGACTGAGACTAATAAAATGAAAAATGAACCATCTGATATCGATTGAAAGTTCTCCTGACGTGGTTTCCGAGCCCGGTGAGGTACGCCGAAGTAGGGGGAAGTAGGGGAACCACGAGTTCCAGCGAACGCCCGCCCGCCCGCCTATCTCCGTACGTCTAATTCCTGCTCGAATGGCCAATTCACGGATCATTTTATTGCCGGGCAATGGGTTCGTAGTTTTCAAATCATAGCCAAACGAACAAACGTATCGACTTGAAAGTAGTCTTAAAATAATGTTATAGAATGCCTCAATCGTCGTTGTGTCCTTCGAATTATTTTTGAGTGGTGGAAATACTCGAAATTCTTAACCGAATATAGTCGAATTTCGGGTATGTTTGGCATTTTTTTTCACAGTGTCGCATTAGTCCTGCACAGTTCGTGATACACAACGACGATTCTTCGTAGTTTTATCTAAGCCACAAAAAAAAATCAAGTGAAAATATTAAGAAATGCAAGTAGGAGATGTAAACTACGAAACCCTTGAAAATGGGGGGTATCGTAGCGCTGTATTTTTGGTTTTAAATACTGTTCTGACATTAAAACGATTGCGTTTTAGCTTATCTGATAGTCCAGGGATATAAGGAATAATTAAATTTACTGGTCGGTCCACCAGATTTATTCCTCTAATTCTATTAGCATTGTTATTTTGTTGGCAATCCTGAAAAACTTGCTCAATAGATTCAGTAGGATAGCTATTCATGTTTTATATGTTTAATTTCCTCCTCAAATTTTGTGTTATCAGAACAAATCTCTTTAGCCCTGTCACACAAACTTCTAATTACTCCTTTTTTTAACACTAATATGATGATTGGAATTAAAATGGAGATATCTATTAGTATGTGTTGGTTTTCTATGGATACTAGTTTCTATACTATCTGATTTCAGTATAGAAACATCTAAGAAAGGTAATTGATTATTACTTTCAATTTCTAAGGTAAACTTAATAGAAGGTTCTTGCGAGTTTATAAAATTTAATAATGAATTTAAATCATCTACTCCATGTTCCCATATAACAAATATGTCATCTACATATCTCCACCAAACCAATTCTCAAACAAGCAATAGAAGAAAAATTAAAGAATCAGCATTTATTCTAGGAAATACAGACAACTGTGTTGTTGAATGTTCAGTGGAATTCAGTAAAATATTATTGCCACTTATTCAAGGAGATGATAGTATAAATAATTAGGTAGAACACAGGGTACAATATCAGGCAGGTGGCTAGGCTATTGTTTTTCTTGTCATGACATTATTATTAATCTGTCATTTCACTTTGACGTGACATGTTCTTTGAGAAAGGAGGAAGATCTATTCTCCGAAAGCTCAGGAAACAAATTTGTTGAAGATATTTTTTGAGTTACAAGTTCAAAGTTTAGTTCATTTACTGTTAAGAATTTATTAATTTTCCAGGCAACTTGAAAAAGTTGTCTTTTAACCAGTTTGGTGGCGAAAAACCCAATTAAAATTCAATAAATTTTGAGGTATTCAGAAGTACCAAACAACCAGGTATTCAAAGTCACCGTGTCACAATAGTTGGGCTTTGCTGGGTAGATTACCCACGTGGTTGTTGTGGAAAAAAGGTACAGAAAAACATATAAGAAAGAAACCTTTCTTACCAGCAATGGTGTTCAAAAACATCAAATACTCAAAGTTCGATATCTCCCTCCTCTGCCACTTCTGGGTCATGTTAGAATTCCTCATCAACTGCCTAGGTGACATCATGCTGGCCCTCCTCGTTTGTGGTATACCGTACTTTATGCCAACACCGACCCTCGGCAAGGCTTTGATTACTTTCTTCACAGTGTTTTGGTCTGGGAACGAGAACATGATGGAAGCTACGAGAAAAAGTCGAGTCAGTGTTTAGGATTATCGGAATGGGAGATCTATACTTCTGCTGGCCAAAAATATTTCTACGGCGTTGTTTTGGAGGAGGTACCTCCTCGAGAAGATCGCCCTGACTTCGGAAAAGTACCATTTTCCGTGAAGGTGGTCGCAGTACTTCAGCACCTGAAACAAAAGAACATAATTTGACGCACAAAGTAGTTTTAGCTATCTGGCAAATTCCGATCTGGTATTTTCGGCGATACGTGGTCCCAATGTAACGAGATGTTTCACACGTGACGTATTTTCCAATCTAAACAAAGAAGCTTCAGAGACCATCTCGATAAATACGCCTTCTCCCCCCCCCCCCCCCGTCCCCCGAGATTCTGCCCCTGCTATTTTTCTCTAATGACGCAGCCGGATTTCGGTAATTTTCCAGGATGATGGGATTACCGTGGCCCCCTTGTACTTCGGGGGCCTCCAGTTCTTTGTGGCCTGACGGGTGTGGACAGGTCGACAATGGGACCCTCGCAATATGGGGTAACCAGACACCTCCGTTTCGTCTCTATTGTGAGCGGGTTAGGTTGCCAGAGGTTTTGATATCGATAGGTAAGTCGTAGAGTTGAGGGCAGTTGGTATGGAAAAATTTGTTGGATATTTCGGGATGAGTTGCAAAAATGGTCCGTTTAAAAGTTTATATATTACACAAAAATAAAGAGTAAAATGGTTATATTTATAGTGCTTCTAAAATAGTTATTTTTGTTACAAGTACCTAAAATGAAGTTTTTCAGGATGAATCATTGCTGTTTCCGGACGAGGCGTTAGCCGAGTCCGGAATAGCAGACGAGTCCTGAAAAACTTCATTTAGGTACGTGTGACAAACACTACTTTTTGTCATACGCTCCCAAAATTTGGGAGCGCATGACAAAAATATTATTTTCGAGGTATTTTCATTAATTCGGTTGAATTTTGTAAAATGCACGTTTTAAATCTTCATCATTTCAGAACTCAGAAAAAGGAAACTGAAGATTTAATGGTCCATCTGTTCACTTATAATAAATCTTCGACAGGTATTCCTTTTATTATTACTTATAAATCCCGAAATGCAGAATTAAAAATGTTCAGCGCCGGTATTGATCGAAATACGATATTTTGTTGATCCTTGCTTGGTATTAGAAAATAATTTTTTTAATATACTTCTTTGAAAACACCTTATTTTCATCTGTTTTAGCCATAATGAAAGATGAGGTTTTTCGGGCTAGCGCCCGGAAACAACGCATTGAAAAACTTTCCGTGCGCTAAATAAAAATACCGAATATATGGCTTTAAAATAGAAATATACAGCAAAGTAAACTATATTTAAGAAACTCTATATGCTCTCTGATATTTAACATATACCTATTTTGTATTTTAATTCGTAAGTGTTTCAATATCAATTCAAAAAGTAAATAAAACAAAACACTTATAAGAAATATTCAACAATCCTCTTCTGTGCAATATAGTAGTCATAGAATTGTCTTCTAACATTGCCGAGCATATTAGGACTGAATAGCCCTAGTATGCTCTTCCAAATTTTCAGAACTATCAATCCCGTAAATGCTGGATTTTATATGTTTTCACGTACAGCCGTGGCACCTTGCAATAAGATGGGTTTCAAACATTTAGACTAAGTATTCTTGGTATTATTCTGCAGTGGGCAAAGCAGCCTTCATGTTGAAATAATATCCTGGTAAATCTCCCCCTTCAATTGGGAAAATAACTGTCAAGACAATAGAAAAACCTCCAAATTGCTGCAGGAGGCACCTGTTTTGTTAGTAAGCAGTTGCATTCTAAAGATTATTACCCAGAAAGCGAATCATATCTTGAACATCATCAAGATCCCTCCATATTTTCCTGAAATGATAGCGAAAATAAAAGAGATAATGATACAGTCAAACAGGTTGACCTAATTGTCTGCACAAATTTTGTTGAACTTAAATTTGTTTAATATGTTGAACCTATATGAGGAATACGATTTCGAGAAAAAAGTTCAAGCAAATACATTTCTGTAATATTTTTGACGTTTTATTCACCTTATCTGACAATAACTAATTTACAACAAAGCACCTTTGAAATAATATGAGAGTAACCATGGAAACGCATCATACATACCAAACACTATATTGTCTGCATTGTTTATTTTTTGTCAATTAAATTTATTATAATATGCCGATAAAATGTTTTAAGTTTCCGTTTTCAAAGAAGTATAATAAAAATATCGTTCATTACACGTCCAGAAATAGATTTTTCCGTGCTTGCACGCGCGCACGGAAAAATCTTTATTTCCAGACTCGTAATGAAATATACTATTTATTGATGACATTTTGTAGTAGTTTGCATACCTAAAATAGAGCAATTTTACTCATGAGACAATTTTAGCGTTGACTGACGTATTTATAAAGACTTCTCACGGCTATAGTTTTATGTCCTAGAAAACAGATGGCATTGTATTTTATCTCCGGAAAGCGCATGGTGAGCCAAAAATATGACAGACGTGACAGCCGTGAGCAGTCTTTAATAATATATCAGTCAACGATTTTAGATTTTCAAATTGTTTGAACATATTGGAACTGTACAGGGTGGGCCAAATTGGACACTTTTAAACGGAAACTCTTTTTTTGACGGAGATAGACGAAAACTGATATCGGTGTCTGGGGCTCGTTTTTTATGATAAACATAATGGCGAAAACCGCAAATCGATATCTGTCACCGTTCTTGAGTTACAGGGCGTTTTCCGAAAATGTGCTATTTCGAAAAGTAGCCGTAAAATTTTTCAAGTTGAAAGTTTTGTGTTTCTGTAGAAACATTTCTAAAGCACATTTTTACGTAGAATCTAATGCTGATACTACATTTTTTCAAGTTAATGGTTTAGGACTTAAAATTATTATTTTTTGCATTTTTTAATGGAGCAAAAATTAATCTTCCAAAAATGTACAAAACTTATTGATTTACTTAAGTAGTTATCAATTAGGTACTAATAGCTTTTATGATTTCGGGTGTAATTGGAAGCGCACCCTTTCAACAAGTTGGCTTTGAACGGTGAGACAATGAAACAACCGGGGAAAAATGTTTTCTGTCAAATTTTCAGCTAAGCTGTTTAGGCAGTGTAAAGATTTTTTTATTTTTGTGTAATTTATAAACTTTATTAAATACCTACAATGGAAATTGAAAGTTATGAAAAATGGGATATGATAGTCTGTTTTATACAATCCGGGGAAAATGCCTATCTCTTTATAACTCGTATCTTTTCGGCCTATCATTTTCAAAATTCCCACTATTAATCAAATTGTGTCGCAATCTTGCAAAAATGTCCTTGAAAGGTTGTCTTCTCTCTGGATACCGCTCGTAGTATATAAATTGCTCGCTGGATCTGTTTATAAATTACACAAAAACAGAAAAATCTTTACACTGCCTAAACATCTCAAATTTGACAGGTAACAGTAAACATTTTCCCACGGTTGTTTCATTGTCTCACCGTGCAAAGCCTACTTGTTGAAAGGGCGCGCTTCCAAGCTTGGCCTCGGAATTATTAAATTGACTGGCCTAAAATCCTAAAAGTTAAGATTTCTCTATAGCGCGTGCTGCTGTATTGAAAAATCAAGCAACCCTGGAATTTATTTTATTTCAAAACTTTGGTGTGCGTTCTGTCAAATTATTTTCACCTTTTATCTCCACTCGCCCTCGTACGATATGTACACTAACATGTATCCACTGGTATGTTACAAATTAGTATTTACTCACAATGACAAATTTGCTCTATTCTTAGAGCAACACAACCTACTCCCTTTATCTATCCGTAAGTAGTTACAAACGCACTATCCTACAAAAATATTGTTTGCCATTTGATCGTGGGGTGTCCGAACTATACCAAGTAGGGTGCTGGGCTCGTTCCGTGCTCTATCGCATTATATTCGCGCCACTCCATCCTAAATCATCCCTTAATCGAGTTCCACGGCCTGCTTAGCTTCCCAAATAATTCACGGACGCGCTCTTCATTTGTCATTGTTTGTTTCGTGTTCGGGGCCACGAAAATGGAATTTTCGGGGTGAACAGCCTCCTAGGGTTTGGTAAAATAATATAAAATAAAATATCAATAATATAGGCATCTAGTGTGACAAAAAGTACACAACCTGTTTGTAAATCATTTAACGAAATCAGGTGTTGACTCGAGTAGCGTCCGCGATTGAGTTTGGACTGTCTCAGTGTCAGTGCACTTAGTGATGGCGTTAGGAGGCAGTGACGAGTGATAGCGTCCTTGTAGTTTAGCTAGCAACGTTTATTGGTTTTTATTTGAAAAGTTAACCTTTTTGCTTTCTGTGGCATTGAATAGAAGGTTAGGTACGTACATTTTTCCTTCAATGTTTAGGTTATGATTCATTCATTCATGGCAACAAAAGTGGCACTCTAAAGCCTGCTGATCATATATTATAAAAACATAGTTTTAGTAAACGATTGACCGTTCATAATACTTCCGTGGCCATCGTTTTTTTCGGTTACAGATTACATTACTATTAATTTATAAAATGATATAACGAACAACCAAAAAGAATCCCATTAATTATAAATGTCAGCCCCTCGACAGTTGTCTCCGCTCGGAAAGAACAAAAACCCAATTTAAATAATTCGAAAGCGTACGGAGTGACATCAACTGGAAATATGTGGGTATTTTTTGTTTCTGCCTTGTGGACGAGACGATAGCCCAAATAATATCAAGGGGGTAAGGGACAAAAGTCAGAAAATGTTGGATGAATTCACAATAATAATGGAAACGGAACAATCTTCAATATTACAGTAAAGAAAGTTAATGAATAAAATTGAAACATAGAAGTTAAACTAAACTATACTCTGGATATAACTAGGTATGTAAGTAGGAATATGTTATCCTCATTACAACTCAAACAGGGTTAGTATTACCCCATAAAAGATATTGTCAGACCTTGGTAACGCCTTTATTACCTACAAGCATGTTTATAAGACCCTTTTGTCCTAAAATGATTATTTCCACAAAATTTCAAAGTTTGTCTTCAAAAACCCGCATCCTGTATATGAAGCCTGAAGGTGTACTTTATCGTATATATTACAGAAACAAGCCAGACAGCAAAGGCTTGTTTTCACAAAATAAAAAACTGTTCACATAAGAAGTGTGGATAAATATAGGTAGATTTACATTCTTAATTAATTGATAATTAGAATGTCCATACCTATACTTACATTATTTGTTCTTATATCAACCTTGATGCATTATGACTTTTGCGCAATTTATTTTTCGTAACACCCATAAATATTTGTTTCATAATTTGATACAATAATTATTATTACTTTCACATCTACCAAGAGGTAGGCACTATTCAGTTAGTTTGAAATATCCAGTTTTATTTTATTAAATACGACTAAAAATTTACGATTATCAGATCGACTTCAATGAAGAGTCATGAAAAACTTCCGTAATCTCCCCACATTAACTATAGCTGGAACAACACTATCTACTGGTCCAGGTTATCAACGGTTGACGGTACAACCTAGTTCCGTTAGAATTTTAGAGATGGCTCAGTAGTTAGGTATAGATTTTGGCAGTGCGCTATTAATAGACATCAAGTTACAATATTGTTATACCTGTTTTTCTAGACGCCCGTATAACTTTTGGCTTGTACCTGCTGACGCTTTAAAACAATAGTATGCGACGGGCAGAGCGGCCGCAGCGTTATCGGGACATTCCTATCGGAACCGGGAAAGCATAAACAAACTGTCAGTGTGACAGTTCGTGTACGAAATAAATTACCGGCCGACAAGGAACATACCGAGAGAGGCCTCTCTTGTGGTACAAAACGAAAAAGGGGAGGCAAAGGACGCGCCGTGGTTGTATTGTGTCATTATAGTGAAGTTGATAATTTCGAACATATTCTGCTTGTTATAGATATTTCTAATTTTACATACAAACAAGAATCATTAGGCTAAAGAATTTTCAAAATCAATGAGTTATCATATGGATTTCTATCGATACTTACTAATACCTACGAGCAAAAACTTTTATTCAGCATGCAAGTTCATATTTTCAAGCCAACATGTAAACTCGTGACCGAAGGACAAAGGGAATAAGTTGTAACCATATATGTAAAACTAAAAAAACAGGGACAATATTTCCTCAAGCTATAACGTTTCGGTTTTTATTTAAAAAGCTTATTTCTTAAACTTAATTTTTTGTCTTTTTTGGTGTCCAAAAACTAGGATAATATATAGGTACCTAACACTGGAGCATTAAAACTAAGGGCATTATCAACAAATCTGTGTCCTCCAAAAAGTTCACATAATAGGGGGAAAATTTTTAATTAATGAATTATTGTTATATAGTTTTGCTATAAATAAAATAATTAAAAAAAAAGCTTTTTGAAAACAACCTTTATTTAAGCTATGTATTAAAACCCATAAAATAAGTTTTTAATAAACGTATACTTACTACCTATCTTTATGGCTGAAAATGATTTTATGTCGAATTATATTTTGTTGTGAAATTGAAATTAATTAATTTATTGATACCTACTTGTTTTATGAATATTTCGGGCGAAAAGCTTTTTGAAAAGAAATAATTGAACATAAAATATTAAATAATTTTCAGCGAGATACGCAGTAAGTACCTACGTTTATTAAAAACTTTTTTAGGTACCTATTCGTTTTAGTACATGGCTTAAATAAAAGCTTGTTTTTAAAACGGTTCTTATTTAATATTCTATTTTGTGCTTTTTACTTAGTATTTCTTAATTCTATACCCTTTCATTTGATACTCATGCCACTAGGGTGGTAAAGAAATTTAGTCCGCCATCTTGGGGCGTCCACCATCTTGGAACATCCACCATATTGAAATTAAAGTGACGTCACGTATTCTGCTTGACAAACCCACCCATGCCAAGAAGATTGCGAAGAAATAGGTAGGTAATCCGCCATCTTGGGGCGGATTTAGTATAACGCCATTCACCTTATCGTTTTATACTCGTTACACCCTTTAATTTTGATATTCACATCACTGGGTTGTAAAGAAGAAGGTAATCCGCCATCTTGGAGTTTCAGGAATTTTGAACAAATTTCAATATTGTATATACTATGTCATCAACAGCAAAAGTGTGCAAAATTAGATAACCTAACGCCTTGTTTGACAAGTGAAAAAGTCGTTTGTTTCGGGGCCTTCTGCTAGATCATAGTTCCAAAGCCTCCTATGGCTTTTTGTATTTTTAAGAGATAAATGTGCGTTGTTCATGTTTTTCAGTTAAAATTTCAATTTTGACAAGTCAGGGAGTAACTTCTCAGTAAATTTGAAAGAGACATTTTTTGTTTATAATTGATTGGGAATTGCAGAACCATTTCCGTTTACTTAGAAAATTCATCTGTGTAAAAGTTCTTTTGAAAAAACGGAAGCTCGAATTACCCTTATGCACGCCACTGGCGCTTTAAAAAATCCTGCATTACTTGTTTTAACAGCACCTTATGAAATGTCATAAGGATTATAACGATAATCCCTACCAAATTTGAAGTCGATATGTAGTTCCAGAAATAATTAAAACTAAATCGTTTCAATAAGTAAATTTTAACACGCTGTATATTAAAAAAAGCGTAAGCGGGAATATTATGTTTATTTAAAGAAAAGTTCTTAAAATCACATATCCTACCATCCGTCAAGCGTTGTCGGTGTAATTTGCGGACACCCTCTATACAGATGATTTTGTTAAATATAGGTATATAACTCTAAAACCATTGAATGACGTATTAATAAGACTTCTCACGGCTATAGTTTCATGTCCTGGAAAGTAGATGGCGCCTATGGTCAACAATGTATTTTGCATTGTACGTATTTTGTCTCCGGGAAGCGCGCATGGTGAGCCAGAGAACTGTCAAACATGACAGCCGTGAGCATAGTCTTTATTAATACGTCAGTCAACGCAGACAACAAGTAGTGATACTAAATACGCACCTTTGTGAAACTTCTAAAATCAGCATCTCAGTTATTGGCATCATTCTGGATTACTAAAAATAATTAGGTAGGTACCTATATTGCTACTCCTTCATGCTGTTTTTTTAGCAATTATTGCAAAGGGGAGTAATGACGTTAGTAGGTAACTTTAAAAGGGAGATTCCAAAAATATTGTACCAGAGATGCCTGTTTTTTTTTCTAATCAAACATTACAAATGGAGAAGTCTCTTCAGTAAATCTATCCCATTTATAAGGAACCACTCTCTAATGGCATTAATGCTTTAAGCCTCGATTAACAGATTCCGATCCGAAGAATAAAAAAGCTCCTTTTTCGGCAACGTTAAAAGCGAATTAATATAACGGATACCCAAATATATTCGTGGCATTATTATTAATAAGTCTACGAAAATGATTAATCGTTGTTTAAGCAGTGCCCTTTCAAAATGGCCGCCGGCCGCGTGTATAAATATACCGTAGGAGGAGCGAGCGGACAGAGATACAAAGATAGTATCGATCTAGGTGTTGCCCGCGAATGGAAACACATTTCGCGGGCGAGATTGCGCCATAAAGGCCGTAGCAGGACTACAGGACGTTTATTCCGCAATATATACAACAGGAGACGGGATTTTAGTCCAATTAAATCTTAAATCGAAATCAATATATGAAATTTTTTCTTTAAAAAACTTCGTCATGTCACCAGACGCGGCTAGATCCCAGCAGGAGGGTAACGCGTTTTGTAATGGATTTGTAAATCGGATCTGAGGGCCAATTAGAGGAATATGACAAATTTATTAGTGGAGTATCTTCGATTACTTTATGGAATCTTCTCTTTCATTGGAAAAATATTTAATTGTCACCACTAAAAACTTGGTAGGTATAGAAAATTATTTTCAAAAGTAGACTCATGATTTGAATAGTGTAATTTTAATATAGGTACCTATTAACTAATTTTATAATGGATTGTGATTGTGTACTTTTATCTATAAAGCGCTGCTCGTGACTGGTGCTGAAACTATTGTAAATATTCTAATAAAATACTGCAAAAAAGAAAAATGCATTGCTTGCCTTCTTCTGTGACGATGCACAAAACACATAAAATTAACAATTAGTGTATAAAAAAAGAAATAGTAAACACAATAGGTACCACAAAAGACTGCAACAAAATTTAAGAGTTGAAATTTGATGTTTGGGAATTCAGGATTGCTTATTTTGTAAAATATATCGAAAATTCCCTGTGAGTAATTTGGAAAGAATTGGCCCATATGTTCATTTTTACACTTGTGTTTAAATGAAAATCAAAGAATGCCATTGTTTTGAAATTTGACATATAAGGGATATATAGGTAGGTACTCTGCATTTTTGAATATAATGTTCTTATAGTTACCTAAAGGTTTAGAATCTTTTAGGGAAAAGGCACTTTACCTAAACTAACGCTAGATCCCAAAAATCAAAAATCAAAGTGTTGGACTATTATTTTCAAATTCGACACGCACTAGCATATAACTTTATATTCTTGTTTTTGATCATATCAAAGCATACTTGATTACTGAAAAATAAAATGTGGCTTAAAACCTACTTTCTAATCCAAGCCTAAATCCCAAAATTTTAACTTAGGTAAGTATAATTTTTTTACCATTCTCACCTATATAGAGAAAATACAGGCACACTGTAGGTATATTAAAGAAGTAAAAGTATAATAATAACATAATATGAAAGTAATCCAAGTTTCCTTATAGAAATATGTAAAATCTTCAAAATAAATAAAAGGGCACTTTATGAACAGAAGAATTTATTTATTTTGAGATATTATTTACATTCAAATTAATATTTAATAAAATTTTATTGAAAAAATTATGTATTTTTAAAAAATAAAAAATAAACTATTTGTGGGAGTAATCGGCTATGATTTTTGTTTTTTTTCTTTTAAACGAGCTTTGTTTTGATAAGAATGGGGGACATATTGAACATGTTTTATAGGTATCTACTTATTGATAGTTTCAACATTACTTGTAGAAATTAAACTAAAACACAGCATTTTCAAAGACAAATATCAATTATAAACTCATATATGGACTTGAAAAGTGAACAAAATTGAAAATTTAATTTTGAAAGTACCATTACTCGTAAACTATTAAGAATAACCCCACATAATGTTGTATCATTGAAAAGGTAATTTTGTCTACTTTTGATAACCATTCACAGAAATAGAGGATTCCATTTAAAATTTTTGAGAAAATTTTTATTTAGCAAAGTCCAATATTATCTAATGAAAAAAGAAAGCTATTTGTTGAAAAAATTCTGTATTTTAAAAAATATATATTTTTTTGGGAGTAATCGTCTATGATTTTTGTTTTAACACCTTCTCCTTTCTGTTAATGCTAAAGAACTTTTTTTTAACATCTTGTGATGAGGTTTATGAGGAATAAAATTTTCTAAGATACTAAAATCAAAATAAATAAAATTCACAATTTTTTGTACACATTTTTTTTCAGGGCGAAAAAGTGTTTTCTACAATTTTCTAAACTTTATCTACTTCGTAAAGAGCAAGAACGATATTAGACGTTTTATTGAAAAATTTTTTTTTGTGATTTATATAAGTTTTTTAAATGGTAATAATATTAGAAAGCACTATTAACACAGTTACTTTTCGTTCGATTTTAAAATAAACACACAAGCATTATTTGCTCGCATATTTTTAGAAGGCGTATTCCCGAAGTTTATTGCCCAAAACACCCACATTTCCTAATCCCTAACGTCCCATTACTTACTTAACTTAATAGTCACAAATTAAAAGGTTATAAGATTCCTGCCTTTCTGGACCAGTTCCAAGCGGTGACAAGGCACTGAAAAGGAAGTAAAAACTAAAAGGACCGAGGCAGATGTTTTGATAAATTGGTTCCAAATGTTTTGCTAATTCGATGCGTTCTTTTTTCAACGGAGTGACAATTCTATCACGAACATAAAGACCACGACAGAACAAGGTAGGTAGATCCTAAATTCGAATAATGAAATGAACTTTCGCACATTAATTGCACTATATTATTCAAATTGGGAAAAGGATGCCCTATGAACAGTGTATCAAAAATTGTTCCCCGTCTCTTGGTCCCTGTATATCTTACAAAAACAACATTTTTCTATAAGGCATACTTATATTGGCCTCAATGGTTATATATTTTGATCCCCCCTATTTCCGGTTTCGGGATTTCCCATTCCCGATGAATCACACTGTATAGTCGCCAGTAAGGGCATTCATGTCATTTAGAAATAAAGCTTTCGCTTCCTAAGTACCAGTGGGAAAAAGCACGTGCTCGAAATAGCCTAACCTGAAAAGGTGCATACATGCATCCAGGTGGCTGTGGCCACACCATAATTCCCGTGACAACTTCTCATAAATCCGATGCGGTTTCAAGGCGGGGATGAGCCCGGTCTATTAAAAACACGGGCGTACGACGTGTAGTTTCGGAAAATGCGCCCGACCAAAAATGGACAAACGATTTCGCCGCAGACAGCATCCAAGACGTATGGATGCTTTGTTCTCGATGCTAATAAGTATAGTGGAACGAGCAGCATTTGCATGTCATACATTTTCGTCCGTTGTATGCAAAACTCCCATTCAAATTGACTTCTGGGCTGAATTATAGGAACAGGTGGATCCAGCTTCATTTATTTTCATTTGTCATGCGCGACTGTCGTTAATAGTAGCGAAATTGGCTATACCTAACCCTGAAAGATCCAAGATTCGAAAATCACGGCCAAGAGACTCGTTTGCCCGTGAACAAAAAGTAGAACGTGGAGTAGGAGTGTGTAGGTACATACATATTAACCCATTAGCGCCTTGCGTTACCATATGGCAACATCCAACAGGTGATCTTTTCGACGCGTCCTAATTTGTCAGCGATTTTATTTCGTTTACGGTAGGAATCTTATTACCGACGTATTACTGTTTGGAATACATTCGTACTGGCAAATTCAGTTTACATTTGATTGTTAGAGTGTGAGCAGTGCTAGAATATACCATTCAAATAAATCATCGAAAAAAATGGAGCCTCGGTTTGAGTAAGTATGTTTATTTTTATGTGTCACATATTTTTGTTACTTTGGATTTATATTTATGTATAGAATGCGTTAGAGTATTCATTGACAAAATATAAAGACATTTTACTAAAAACTAGCTGACTTACATATTCGTAAACATGACTGTTGCCATATGGCAACGCTAGGCGCTTACATTCAGTAAATATTTATTTTTCAATTCCAGGAGAGGATTCTCAGTTTCTCAAGCACTAGATATGATTTACAATGATGAAACTTAGACCAATGATTGAAATGCTAAAAGATCGATGCATCCACAATTTTGTTCCGGAATTGAACCTAGCATACGATGAAAGTATGGTAAAGTATTATGGGAAGCACAGTTGCAAACAGTTTATTCGGGGCAAGCCAATCAGGTTTGGCTACAAAATCTGGAGCCTATAGGCTCCAGATTTAGTGTTTATAAACACTAAAGATGGCTACCTAATAAACTTTGATTCTTATCAGGGAAAGAGTCCTAAAATGAATTCGGACTATGATGTTCTATTTGGTAAAGCCGCTAGCCCACTTCTGATAATGTTAGATGAACTTCCGCTAGGAAAAAGACAGTTGGGGTATACTTTCTATAGGGATAATTTATTTTCTAATCCAGCACTATTTTCTTTTTGCAATTTCGAGGCTATTCCGCCATTGGGACAATTCGAGAAAATAGAAGTCCAACACAGTGCACCCTAACTAACAACTTGCGTATCAAGTTCGTCCTAAAGGTGCTGGAAGACATGCAGGATCAATAGAGTCCTCAGATAATAGCCGTATTTCAGATAATATTAGATTTGATAGAATTGACCACTTTGTTCAGCATACAGAAGGCCATAAAAAAAAGAAGGTGCGCGCGCAGTACATGCAAGTCCATAATTAGAACAATGTGCTGGAAGTGTAATGTAGCCTTGTGTATTGACTATTTCCAGCCATTCCATTGTCGATAGCATAATCTGCTATTGCATATTATTGAAAATAATATATACTTGACGATATTACACTGTTTCATTGCTTTCCAAATAACTGCCAAAACCTTTTTGATTTCTTATAAAATTAGACACTTTGACTTCACAAGCTCCTAGCGTTACCATATGGCAACAGCCTATATTTCAAAAAGTACTACTCAGATATTTTTGGAATAAAATATTTTCGTTTCAGGGAGTCATTTTTTACAGTTATTTAAGAAAAAATATCGAAATTTGAAAAAATACATAATTCAGGCGTTAATGGGTTAATCTAAGCTGCTCTCCCTCCCATAATAATTAAAACCTGATTAAGAGTGCTCCACGCGGAAGCAGTTTGACCCCGAGGGCGAACCTCTCCGACGCAACAATCGATGGTAATCAGTTTAGGGGCCCATGAATCAACATCCATCGCTGCCGCCGTGGACCCGCCGGAGCGTGCGGCACTCTAACGAGGTTACGCATTGCGCCTAATGTCCCATTACTCGACAGTAATTTTGTTTATAGGACCGGGCACCAGGGGCCCACCCCCCTCTTAATTCCATCCGGCGGGCGCTAATTCGATTTGCCCGGATTAGTCGGCACAAAAATTCTGGAAAGGGTCGCCATAGGAAAACTTATCAAAAGCGGAAATATCTTTGGTTTGGCCTATATGGCAATACAAAATTTCTTATTAGTTCAGAGCGATTACATCATAGAATAAGTATACATTTAGATGGGGGACACCTCTATAGTCGACCTATGTTAAGTAGAGAACAACACTGCTGGCTCATATTATGAAGAAATACAAAGTTGTGTAATTTTATCTCGAAAATGGGACAATTAGATTTTTTGGAAATAACTAACCTTGATTTGGGATTTTCCAACAGTAACCTAAACCAAACTGATTAAAGGACAACTTTGTCAAGTTAACAGGAAAATTCATAAACGCTTAACAATAAATGAAGGAAATTTTGAACGTTTAACTCGAAAAATAACTTCAACAACTTTCTTTTCTGAGCTTCCGGAGAATAAATCTTTCTCCCTTCTCAAAGATATAAGCAAAGTCTAGAGAATTCTCTAGACTTTGATATAAGCGTCGACTGACGTATTTATAAGACTTCCCACGGTTATAATTTATGTCCAGGAGAACAGATGGCGCTGATGGCTAACCCAGGGGGGAACCAGGATTTCGCCTTAGGAGGGGTAATATAAAATATTTTTTTTACTACTAAAACCTGAGAAATCACCATTATTTACCTCATTCCTCTAATGAGAAGTAATATTTCTCTACCTAGGTAAATAATGATAATAAAAAAAATACCTAGGTAAATAATGAAAAATTTTCTATGTGACATTTAAAAATTAGTGTCATTTTATCAACTTGACAACTGAACTCCCAGGCTACTTGATATTTTGAAGTATTTGAAAAAAGCGAGAAATGACTAAAAGGCAATATTTCAATGTTAGTAGTAAAAAAAATTTCTATATACACTTCGGTTGAGAAGGCCATTATTTACTTCGCATATTATATCCTTCGGCGCTACGCGCCTCAGGGTATAAAAATGCTCGGTAAATAATGGCTCACTTCTCAACCTAGGTGTATAATATACTATTTTAGCATTAGGGGTTTGGTGCGTTCGTAAAAGCAATTTCAACTGAATATGGTGATATTTTATTACCTACATAAAAAAATACAAAACATTATAGGTATAAAAATATTTTTAAAAATAAATAAAATTCTTTAAAAGAATATAAAACTCTTAAAAATCACATCCATATCTCAATGGATTATAGGAATGGGAATATAGTTATCTATTATAATATGAAATCAATTTTTCTTTTTGTTTTTTTGGAGTATCGCTCAGTAACCCGAGAAACATCTACATTGCTTTCTCTGTGGGTAAATAGCAGTGCCAATCCTACTTATTGCTCTTCGCCCATAGTGGAGCGTAACCAGGTTTTCAGTCTTTTCAATGAAGAAAAGCTCCGTTCTGCTGACGTAACACTAATTGGCAGAACAATTAATATGTGTATAATTTTTTTTATAGTAGGAAATATGTCTTCATCACAGTCTTTATAACTTGTAAGGATATCACAAATATTATTGTCGACTCTACATGTTTTTTGCCATAAATCTAACTCTCCTTGCAATTTAATTTTTATTACTTCGTCAGACTCTTGACTAAATTTACCTAAATATAGAGTTGAGAATTTGGACATTTGATGGGCTTGGGGGGGGGGGGGGGTAATTACCCCCTGTACCCCCCCTTGAATACGCCCTTGTGGCTAACAATGCATTTTGTATTGTATTTTCTGTCCGGAAAGCGCATGGTGAGCCAAAAAAGTGTCAGACATGACAACCGTGAGCAGTCTTTAGTAATACCTCAGTCAACGATATAAGGTGACGTCAAAGTGAAATAATAAATGTCAAGTTAAAATGTCATGACAACAGAAGCAATAGACTAGCCTCCGGTCTGATATTGTACCCTGTGCTCTATCTAATTATTTAACACTATCTTCACTAACTAGCAACTGGCAATAATACTTTACTGAATTCCACTGAACATTCAGTAACACTGTATTTCCTAAAATAAATACTGATTCCTTAATTTTTGCCTATTTCCTACTTCTTATTTGATAATTGGTTGAAACCTATCCCACAAAATTCTATGATTATTATTAAAAGAATGTTCACATATTTTTGACTTTGAAATTTGATTTTGCCTGATATAACTTGACATTTATTATTCTGTAATTTCACCCTGACGTAGCATTATCTTTGAGAAAGAAAAAAGGTTTATTCTCCGGAAGCTCAGGAAAACAAAGTTGTTGAACATATTTAATGAGTTAAACGTTCAAAATTTCCTTCATTTACTGTGAATTTTCCTGGCCATACTTGAAAAGGTTGTCTTTTAATTGCAGTTTGGTTCATGTTCCTGTTGCGAAAAACCCAATAAAAAGTAAATGGATCTGGGTCACAAAGAAATTTCCGACAATAACTGACCTTGTTTCCTTCTGATTGACCAAAATTTTTTTAAAATTTTCCCCATTTAACCGACCCTCTATCTCTTGTAATTACCAAGATCCTAATGGTGAGGGTGGAATTTGAGACACTTTATACATTTAGAACATTTGTACATTTTTTATTGAGTAGTTTTTGTCTAAACAAAGCTGGTCTGGAATTGATTCTTCAGCTGAAAATACTCCATTACAACATTTTCCAAAAATCACCCATTAGAAAATCTAGCATCTTAAACCTTGATTTTTGAAATATTGGTTGAGTACCAGGTTACTAATTGATATATTATATGCATATTCACAAATTTTAATAAACTCACTGATCAGTCAAAGAACAAATAACCATTTTTATAAGTAATATACCTTATATTTTAATATAAATAATTATACCTGCTATTTATGACAAACAAATTTTAAAGTATTTTTAATAAAATCTCTGGTTACAATGGACGGGAACATAATTTTAATAAAATACGACAACTGATAATAGTCTGGCTAATTTGTTTTTGAGGTTCTCATTTGAACACGTTGTACTATTTAGCCTATTTAACCTAGGCATGTAGCCATTCTATTTCCTTGCCAAGTTATGGCACGTTTATCTTACATCATTATATAAAGCAGTCAACGTCAGAAATAATGTGATCTAATATAGTATTTTTTTCGGAGCCTTGCCAAAACATTTACCTAATAAAATAGTATATTATTTCGAATGAGTACCTGTACATTTTTGTATTTTTTTATTGAATATTGCAGCTGCATTTTCTTTTATATATGAAATTTGAAATTTACGTTTGCTAAACACCAAAGTAATGTCAAAGATCATGACTAGAATATTATGATCTTTGGTAACGTGTAGATGCTTCGGTCGTGTTAAGCCACATTGAAAATAAATCTGTGCCTTGTACCTTACCTTCTAAAATATGCAAAATGCTTTTCGCTGACATAAAACTGCAGTAACTAGAAGAGGCAATGAACGTAAACAAAAAGTAATTAGCTGAACTGCCCAGTAGGCTGTGGCATCTGCATAGCAATAACGCATAATTTAAATTGTACCATGCGGAGAAGGAATCGACGATATAAAACTTAATGGGCAGAAGGCACATTCGAATGAGAAGTCGATGCCATCGATAAAGTTCGCAGAGGACACTTAGTTTAAATTAACGAGAAAATCTTGATGGCCGGAAATCAAAATTTTTTTTACTTGTTTCTCCAATTATACAACGGATGGTCATTTCAAAAATTTTTTTTTAAACAAAGCGAACTACTCAACATTCGGAAGTTGTATATCATGTTGGCATCCATATATGTGGATATTTTGTGGTGGGTGGATCACTTACACAAGTTTACAGTTTTGTTAGAAACATCTGAAATAGTTAAGTGCTTTTTGTGGTCTCGGAATAGACTGTTAAGTAGTTGCATCTGGCATTTGTCACACACAATTTTATGAATGAACTTGTTTTGGGTTGGCATATATCGCTTCCTTCCTTACCATCTTAAGAGGTAGGTAGTCTTTACTCATTCATAGAGGTGAGCATTGATCTTGAGAGAAAATATACTGATTTAAACATCGATTTATAAGCAGGGGCTCAAATATGGGTGAGTATATCTACTTTTTAAAGGACGAAATAAATATTTGATAGTGATACCTGCTCAGATGCCGTATATCAACTTTAAAAGGTTTCCAGTAGAAGTCACCCAGAAAAATGTGACGTTCGCATTCAAACTGGCGATTATAATAATGCCCCAAAAAGGACGAGAACCTCTGAAATGTCGCGGTATCTTGGGACAGGTACCAGTTTTAATGAAATTAAATTTAATTGGCGGTCTTTTTGCACTAAAATACACCCGTGTCTGTTTTGGCGAGAATGTTTTTATCTCCTCGACCAACACAAATGCTAATTGGCACCTTAATGGGTCCTGGATATAAAAATTCTCGAGGTACAGTCCAGGATGCACCGTGCAGATGCAATTTTTGGAAGCAACGTTTTCCGTAAAATGTACTAAAATTTGGCTTTGTTAACAAGAATAATTTAAATTTACCTAAAAACACAAAAAAAACTATTCCTTAGAAACTGGTAGGTACTTGTTATTGAAGACTGGTAATTTTTTTAATAAACAAATATGAATTTTTGTACCTGTAAAATTGTAAATAATTTAATTTTTTATTTTAAATTGAAAGCTGGATCTTTATTTATAATTACACGTACAAAAATCCATCCTTATAATATCATTGGATTAACATTGTAGGTAAGAATTTCCACGTTCGGTATTTGCATTAAGTCGCTATATGTATACAGGGTGTTCCTTAATGACATGTCAATATTTAAGGGGGTGATTCTTGGACGCATTTTAAGAAAAAAAACTTCATATGAACGTATCTCGTAAACGTCCTTACTTTTGAGATACATGGTGGTAAAATTTTCTAATGTGGTACCTAGGTATTTATTGGGTATTTGAAAGTTTTTTTACTTTTTTCTGAAGTAAAATCAGTTGCTTATTTCTCAATTAATTAACATTTAATATTAAACGAACTCAATAGCATGAAAAAAGAAAGAAAAAACGATTTGCACACAACAGTCACCGCAACAGACTTTTAGCGACTTGACCCTGAAGTAAAAGGATTTTTTTAAAGTAAAAACTATGCGTCGGACGAAAGAAAATCAAGAAATCGAATTTGTTTAGAAATGAATGGGAAATCCAAAAATAATTTTTATTTTAAGAGAAGTCATTGGCGTACCATTTTTTTCTTCAAAAATGTTCAATCCACATTCCGCACGGATGCCACTGGTAAAAATAATAAAATTGTTTGTACATCAGAAAATGCATCTTGATGCATAGAAGACGTGTACCAAATTTCATAAACATATCTACAATAGTGTCACAGTTATTATAAAAAAAATTTTTTTTTTCTGAAAACTTTACCACCCTGTATCTCAAAAATTAGGAAGTTTACGACATACGTTCATAAGAAGTTTTTTTCTTAAAATAGGTCCAAGAATCACCCCCTTAAATATTGACATGTCATTAAGGAATACCCTGTATATTATATCGAATATTGTTGTTAGGATAGGCAGCAACTCCCTTAATATTTTTTGCTACCAAGATTACTTCGAAATTTTCTGAAGCGAATTTTTTAAAAATGAAAATTAAACTCCAATTTGTTTAAATTCGTGACATTCTCTACCTAGGAGGCAAAAATAATGTTTAACTTTTATTTTATTAACTATGTTAAGGATCTTAATTTTATTAGAGTTTATATTATTTTGAGAAATATTCTTAGTTGAAGAAAACGCCAAAGTCTCCTACATCTCACCGCTATTGATTAATAATCAGTTGCGGAACAAATACCGGCAGCCGATGGAACCCATAGGAGTCCCGGGTTCGAATCCCAGCTGGTGCGTATTTTTCCAATTCCAACTGGTTATCCTGATGATGTATTTTTTGTCAACCCCCTTAATATGGGTATCAAATGAAAGGGCTTGAAGAGAAGAAAACGAAAAAGTTAGTGACATAAGACTAAATTCAATATGGCTGCCACTCCAAGATGGCGGATGATGTATTTTTTGTCACCCCCCTTAATATGGATATCAAATGAAAGGGTTTGAAGAGTAGAAAACGAAAAAGTTAGTGACATCGCACTAAATTCAATATGGCCGCCGAGCGCCGAGCCATGATGGCGGATTACATTTCTTTTCAACCCCCTTAATATGGGCATCACATGAAAGGGCTTGAAGAGTAGAAAACGAAAAAGTTAGTGACATCGCACTAAATTCAATATGGCCGCCGCTCCAAGATGGCGGATCACCTATTTGATACCCAACATGGGTATCAAATGAAAGCAGGGCTCGACAGGTAGAAAAGAATATGGTATGAATGACTTCATACGAAATCCAATATGGCGGCCGCCCCAAGATGGCGGACTAAATTTCTTTACCACCCTCCTGACATGGGAATCAAAAAATAGGTACTAAAAGGCACAAAATAAAATTGAAAATAAAAAACCTTTTTAAAACAAGCTTTTATTTAAGCCATGTACTAAAACGAATAAAATAAGTTTATATGTTTTCGTTAAGATAATTCAATTATTCCAAATTGCGACAAGTTTTTGCAAATGGAAAAGTTTGTCGCGCGAATCGTAAAGAAAAAAATGAATACTTTGGCAAATAGGAACTTGCTTATCAACCAATCAATGTCCAATAAAATTAATTGGTACCTATACTTTCAGCAACATTTCGCGCGACAAGCTTTTCAATTTGCAAAAACTTGTCGCAATTTGGAATTGAATTATCTTAACGAACTTATTTTATTCATTCTAGTATACATGGCTTAAATAAAAGCTTGTTTTTAAAAAGGTTTTTTATTTTCAATTTTTTGTATAAATTATTCCAAATAACACAAAATATAAGTGAATATATAAAATGTATTAATTAATAATATAAAAACATTATAAAAAGTTAATAGGTAGGTATACCTACTGCGGGAGTCTATAATTATGGTCATCTATAGGAAATCCGCCTTAGAGTTGTATTGGACAGATTTCGTTAATTTCTTGACACATTACTTGGCTCTCACCTTTGCACAAGGGTTTGCACTTCTCACGTTATTTCTACTTTTTCTCAAAAAACCCGACAAACCGTCGTGTACCCTTGGCGACGGTCGCTATCTGCCTATGGCGCCAGCGGATGACAAATGTGACAGGGGACATATCCTGACCACAATTTATTCCTTTTCCCTTTTATTTTAACAGCAATAAAGCAGCGTGTTAACTATACAGATCGTTATCGGTGCCATGGGTGTCCAACAGTAATAGCAGGTCTTACCTATATACCTACGGATCCGAAAAAGTGTCATCGTTTTATTCGTTTTTTGTTTTATCGCCCCTGCGTATGGGAAAGCCATAAAGGTCGAGTTTCTGTGAAACTAATAAAAAATTAATTTTAGTATTTATTTAATTATCTTTAATGTTACCTATGTGTCTTGTTAAATTAATAATAAAGTTTATTTCCTATTTTTAATTGGATTAATAAAAATTATTTTTCGGGTTAAACAAGACGAATTTCAACGATTAAGCGAACCTATACACCTATACGCCATTGAATATAAGAAATACGCCCCCTGTAGGCTCAATGCTAAACTAAGTCCATGGGCCATGCCATTTTGTTGATCCGTATATTATGTTTTTTGTTTTGTTCAAAATCAGTCAAAAAAGCTTTATTTTCTAAAGTTGACTATTATAATAATGTAGTAAATAACAACAGTTGAATTCAAATGTTTAAATATTCCCGCCACGCTTGTGCCAAAAAAGAGAGAAGAGTTAAAGAAGATTTGTTAGAAAATGAAATAAAGCAAGTAAAATGTGATTTTTATTATGATTACCACGCCCAAAAGGCCTCCCACTGTTATCAGAAGTGGAATTTGAACATGCTAAAGTGTTATGCAGTGTAATTACGAAGTTTTAGTGCGAGATTCGGACGAAAAACCGTCTTGATTCGATCGCCGAGGTCCTAACCTAAACATTTTTTGTTCGTTTGTTCCTCAAAACATTTTCGAGATGGAACAAGTTTCGAATCAATTTAATTTAACCAACAAAGTTCTCGATTTCTGCTTTTAGTTCATTTTTAATTGCCTGTTGCTTTTGCAAATACATAAATCATAAACAATAATGTTTAAACTTTATAATAACCGGTAAGTACAGTTTCCCGCGGGGTATGTCTGCCCCGATTTTTTTTAAATTTTGGCTACCCCCCTATTTTCAGGGTCTTTGAACACGAATCTGACCTTAGTTTTTGGTGCTCGGGCGTAGTTTCCGAGAAAATGAATTTTCAAATTTCCTTTAACACCTCACTTTTCATGGCGATATTTGTGGTTATAATCCGGATGATTTTTTACTATATGCAGCTCAAACTGATCACCACACTATTTTGCACCTTTTGCAACATCGAAACTTCGCGGAAACCCGCGGAAAATCCGAAATTTGGAAAGGTTTGTGCCGTGTTTACGTCCGGCCCGGCCGTTGTTTTCGCCCCACAATCGGCGGGCGCCGATTGTCGGGGGGAACTTTTACCTAATGACCAAATAACTTTATGAAGACGACCACAAAATATATAGAAGACGACAAGAACAATGAACAAGAACAAAGAACAACGCAGTGTAAACCCACAAAGTGTGTCCAAAGCTAGAGGTGACAATGGCCCATATATAGTTAGTTTGCGTAGTGCCCGTCGGGGCGTTGGCATCTTAAATTCAGTCGCGTATACAATGTTACATCGTTTTTGCCGTGTAAATACAAAACTTTAAGTACATCATTTCACTTCTGAGTTGCAACCCTATTATTATTCTCTTCATCAAAGGCAAAGAAATGCTACCACTCTAATATCTACCTCTTCATGTACCCACCTTAGTCGTAAATTTTATAATTTAACGAGGTGGAGCTTAAGGGTCCGCTTCTAGCTACCATTGGCCGGTGTGCAGTGAATGTCACGCTATTCTTGTTTCCACTCGTTACATAGGTAGTTAATTATTAGACGCCATTATGTTTTGCTATGTAAGCACATAAAAGTTCGTGGTGCATTTAGCATGTAGGTATAATATGCGCAACTTGACAATGAATGCACCAGCAACCAACCGCAAGTAAAAGCACAAAATAGGTATACGCCAATAGAGTAGCAGCAAGAAAATTTTCGGCAGCAGATACCTACTTACAAATTGTAAACTTTAATTTTCGTTAAAAGTTTTAATTTGGGACAACATTCTCGCGGCTAGAATTACGCTTGTAAATAAGATTACAAGTATATTTTATGGTGGATGTGCCCCATTTACTTAAATTCATCAGGCCAGCTTTAGTTAATAAGAATTTAGTTGTACTTCCAAATTTCTTTGTAGGAAAAATACAGCTTAAGCTTGCCCAGTAACACTATTCAAAATTTTGTGAGTTGTTCCTAATAAAAAAAAATAGTCTCTATATTGGCATTTACATTGCAAAATGCGTAAGTGCACTTTTTTTGACGAGGAGGTTGTTTAAGGATCGAGGTAACGCGGTCGTATTATGGTTTAGAAGACGAGTGCTTTAACACTGCACTAAATAACTACTGTCTCTCAATTGAACTCTATTAGGCCCCTCTTATTTGATACTGGCGTAATATTGAAATTACTAATGTTGTTCCTATAATACGTGTTGTTTTAAATCAAAACTAATTTATAATATAAAACGATGGTTGTGAAAGGTGAATAATGACATTAATGACTTTTCTCGGGTCAACTCTGTCTTCTAATTATTTACAGGGACAAGGTACAGTTAGCCATATAATTCAAAAGAATCCATATAATTTATAAAGGTTTTTTCACAAACTATACTAACAATAGCATTTTATAGCACTACCTACTTTCCCTCTTACAAAATTTATTGCTTGGAATAAAAACAAAGTATAAATATAAAGGAGGTCAGTGGCGTATCCAGGATTAACGTCTGGGGGGGGGGGCAGGGCAATCAGTTATAAATAACTCTGTCGATAATTTTAATGAATAAAAACAGAACAAAAACGTATTTTGTAAAATAAATAAATACAGGGTGTCCGGAAATAAATGCACCAACTAGAAAAATTAAAAAGAAAAATGGAAAATATGACGAAAACTTCATATGAACATGCGGGTCCGCAGATGTTTAATTTTCGAGATGCAGGGTGTTGAAATTGAAATTTTATTTTCGATTTTTTTAAGTAACTTGACAAAATTTTCTTGCAAAATTTGGTATAGCCGTGGTTTTTTTGGGAAGAGAAGTCATAATTTCGTATTATTTTTGGTGCAATCCGTAGAGGGCGCTGCGTACGCTATCATTATTTAATTTAATTTGCCCTAACTTTTTTGACAGTAAACTTTTACGACATTTTGTGAATGTATCCTCTTCCCACACGTTTTCTAAGCTTGGTGAATAACGCCAAAGGTGACTGTTTTCGAGAAATTTTCAAATTTCTGCATCAATGCAGATGCATATCGACACTCGTATGCAATTAAATTCAAAATAAAATTTAAATAAACAAGCACATTTATTTTTTGACAGTTTAATTAACTTGTTGTTGTTGTTTTTTTTTGCAATAAAATTTTGTCGTCTCAAAAAGTTAAAAAAAAATCGAAAATAAAATTTCAACACCCTGCCTCCAAAAAACCAAACATCTGCAGACCTCTGTTCATAATATAAACTTTTCGTCATATTTTCCATTTTTCTTTTTAAATTTTAAGTTATTACTGGACACCCTGTATAATATAAAAATAATTCTTCTTCGAACCAGTAAAATCTATATCACAAAATCAAGTATTCCGTTTTTTGGTCTTGAGCTCGTCAAATATCTCCTCTAGAGATATGGGTATTTCAGGGTACACATAAAGGAGTGTTAACCCTTTAAGTCGGTTTTATCTAATATTGTTTCTAATAGAAATTTTTAAAATTTTCAGTTTTGAAAATGTTCTTTCTGGCGTGTCGGTGCACACTGTAATTGTGCAAAATATATGTTTAGTAGGTTGTTTTGCCTAATTTATGGTTACGCGCTGCGATCGACGGAGTGTGTGCATAATATACGGCGGCGCGTTCTCAAATCTACTGCACAGGTTTTAATTTCGAGAAGACAAGATGAAACAAATAGCAAATTGTAGATGTTTGATGTTCACTGCATTTTCAGATTAGGCCAGGAGTATATAATTTGTGGTAAGTATTATTAATTTTGATATTACAAATCTCGTTTATCTCGACAGCTCTGGGGGGGGGGGGGTAATTGCCCCCTTTGCCCCCCCCCGCCATGAATACGCTACTGAAGGAAGTATCCTTCACTTTTATTTCTCTATAAAGTTACCAATGTTTACAGCACTAACGTTTTACATTAGTTTTGACTTGGATACTGCTCCGAGGGTAAATTGTATTTTGTTTACGTTTCTTCTATAGTACAGGGCTTCCCATTTTCGATACTTTTGCAGCGTATCCCGAATATTTTTAGAGATATGGAGTTGCAGTTTTTTGGACATTATAGCCTACTTTGTCATGAAAGAAAGGCCCCGTAAACAGAAATTTCATCGCCTCCTTAGTTTTTGAGATAAGTTGATTTTTAAAATTTGCCATTATTTTCAGGTAGATTTTTTTCACGTGTAGAATTCAGTGGCGTACACGGATTTTTTTCTAGGAGGTAAGAATTTCAAAATGTAAATATTACCTGCAGAAGTATCTAAAATGGGACACCCAGTATATATTATTATGCCTATGTAGTTTTTCTTCATCATTGTTAACTTTTTATACCTATTAGAGGTTCCTATACTAACAGAAAAAAAAAACGAAAGATATCACATTTCCTACTATCAGTACCAAACATCAATCCAAAAGGATCGTACCCAGAGTATCTTCGTTGCAGGTAAGTCGTGGCCCCAGATATACGATATCCCGGTGCTATCTCTTCATCTCGCTAATGTAATTAAAATGGACAGGTCGACCCTACTCGTTAATTTTCGACACAACATTCTAAAACTGAAGCCACCACAGACAAAAGTATATAAATATAGTCTCTGATTTTAGCAGTCATCAGAAGCCAACTTGAAAAATTGAGTTCTATTAGTTTTTGATTATATCTGTAAGAATTTGTTATGCTTTCAGTTTTAAACGGAAAGCTTACGTTGACCACAAAAATTATACACAACGAAAAAAGTGATCAGAAGAAACTATAGAACTCACGGCGTCTTTAGGTATAATAAATATTATTTCATGGAATACATATATTACCTACCTGTCAAAATTTTAACTACTTGGCGATCAGATCTATAGCTGACAAATTCAGGTTTCAGGCACAGAACGAAAAACCAAGAAGGCACTGCCCCCAACCCGTGGTAGATTGTCGTCTAACTTTATGTTGTCGAGACGGCCATTATGCACATTCCACCGCGGTCTTTCTTTTTGTTTTACTTTGGTATCATTTGCATCGATCGCATAAAAAAATTCGTTGGAAATTCTGTGAATTCTCCCAACCTGAGAGAATTTTCGAAAGTCACGAAATACGAACAATATCAATGTGGGTCCTTCTCTCTTCTCCGGTGGCGTTAAGTCTGTTCCATCTAATTAGTAGAAAATTTAGTATGTGACTGTACAGTTCCGAGTGAGTTTTAAATTAAGAATTAAGCAATTAAGTTATAATTACGATGGCGCTAACATACTTCCTACCAAGAACATTCGTGTACATCCTCTGGATTCCAAGTATCATGTTACAGTCGCCTGCGTCGCTCTTCTAAATATACGGGGGCACTGCAGAAAATATACATTGTATGGTTACCAATAACGGTAGCACCGCACAACCAATAGAAATCGAGACAACCACAAAAGCAAGAAGAAAATACAGGGTGTAATTGAACTGATGGTCAAAAATGAAACCACGTATTCTTGGAGTCAAAATAAGGGCACTTCTTCATCTATTTTTTTCTCCTACGGGCCATAGTTTTTTTATACAGAGCGTAGAAGTTTGGAGAAAAATATACATATTTCTTAGTATCTCTAGAAGTATATGAGATATTTTCTTCATATTTGGCGTGTCACATGAGCAGGTGAGCCGTCAAACTTAGGGTTGACATGAAGCTTCTGAGGCTCCCAGTTGCGGAGATACAGGGTGTTATTAAAATTAATTAGTTCAGAAAAATATGAATACCCTGTATAATCGCATTTTTTTTTATTTGTTTTGAGTGGTGAATAGAATAACAAAAAGTATCTCTTAGTATTTTTTCATATTCGCAGCGGTTTCTTAATTATTTTCAAAGAACGGCAACGCTGCAATGAACAATAGCCACTTTAAGAATAAATCTAGCAATCTGTGGATGTCAATTAAACTTTAACAAAATACAAAAGCAAAGATGATAATAAAAGAAACGTAATGCTATTAGAAAATTGAATTATTAAATATTCGAAATGACCGCCTTCTCTTTCAATACCCGAAACTATGCGTTTCCGCATGTTTATTATTGCCATTGGCAAGTCCATAGCAAAAGTGCATATCAGTCAATTCTTCGAATGAAAATATCATTTTTCAAAATATTGTAAGTGCAAAGTTGTCAGCCAAATGATTCAAATAATGCCAAGTTTAATTGCAATGAATAAAGAACCCCCTTTATTCATTGTTTAATTGACATCTACAGATTGTTAGATTTATTCTTAAAATGACTTGTTTATTGCAGCATTGCCGTTCTTTGAAAAGAATTAAGAAACGGCTGAGAATACAAAAAAATACTAAGAGATACTTTTTGTTAACCATTGAATTTTCCATTCAAAACAAATTAAAAAATGCGATTATACAGGGTATTCATATTTTTCTGAACTAATGAATTTTAATAACACCCTGTATCTCCGCAACTGGGGGCCTCAGAAGCTTTATATTAACCTTAAATTTGACAGCTCATCCGCTCATGTGACACGCCAAGTTTGAAGAAAATATCTCGCATACTTCTAGAGATACTAAGAAATATGTGTATTTTTCTCTAAATTTTTACGCTCTGTATAAAAAAAACTATGGCCCGTAGGAGAAAAAAATATATGAAGAAGTGCCCTTATTTTGACTCCAAGAATACGTGGTTTCATTTTTGACCATCAGTTCAGTTACACCCTGTGTAAGGTAATTTCAATTGTTTAAATTTAATACAATTAAAATATATAAAGACAGGAACAGAAAACCTGTTCAAAAATGACCAATATCTAAGAGAATGTTTTGTAGTAAAGTAGAAAGCAAAATTATTTTTACTTTACTACAGTTACGTTTAAGAACATTACATTTGGTCCTCCTTATTAAAAAAAAAAACAAAACAGGTTGACCTCCTTTTTATATAATTTTTTGTGTATTAAGTATAAAAAATTGAATTCTTTCACCATTTTGTGTCAACCTATAACTTATAGACATAGTAGTAAGTGTAGGTACCATATTATTATTTGGTTTGAATATGTAGCTTTTTCGTCTTTGATTCCAACACTCTGTTACTTCCTTAGGAAGCCCCAAAGACAAGTTGAGAAGGTGGTAAGTATAATTTTCCAAAGTTCTTTTGTTGATCAAAGTTTGTTAATTTAAAAATCGAACACTTCAACTTCAAAGGGGAAAACTTGTTGCCGTAAAAAATGTAAATCAACGTTTCGCTGGTCAGCGCAGCCGATATCTTCAACGGTTATGTGATTTAAAAATCGTAGCTGCGAGTTGCGATATTGAGCAAACACTTATCATTTTAGAATAAAATTCCTCTATGTTTAGTTTGGTTGAATAATCACAATACATACTAGCTATTTTAACCTATATTAGGCATTTTCTTTCATTGCCTATAGGTATTTAGCAGATTTTATTTGCCCATAGCCAGTGACAGTGACACTACACTCTATTCAAACTAAATGCAAGTGGCGCGTAAACATTTACACGATGGAAGCACGTGAACAATTCTGAGGGCTAATACGAGGCAGGGCCGCATTAAGGACGATCTCTATGAATTTTATATTATAAAATATTAAAATAATATGCCCCAGTATTAAGAACATTAAAAACAAACTTTTATGGCACACCTAGTCATTCACTTACCTGCAAATTTCTACTATTAACACAAATCGTAACTCCAACAATTAATAAACAGCGAAATAATTATATCGGAAATAAATTAAAAGTAAAAAAATATTTAAAAAAAAGCTTTTATTTAAATGCGCTAAAAAGAATAAAATAATCTTTTCTTTTAAAACTTTTACTATCAACTTATAACGTCATTCCACAATTTATATGATATAAAAGCTTGTCGCGAGATTTAAGTAGTGGTATTTACTTAGTTTGAAAACTTAAATCTCGCGACAAGCTTTTATATCATATAAATTGTGGAATGACGTTATAAGTTGATAGTAAAAGTTTTAAAAGAAAAGATTATTTTATTCTTTTTAGCGCATTTAAATAAAAGCTTTTTTTAAAAATATTTTTTTACTTTTAATTTATTTTGTAATTTTTAGTTTGGCCAGGTGTCTGAGTCTATTCATCTCAGTTAACGCATCATTGTTGCAAGGTCGTTTGCCGGTTAGTTTAGAACAGTCTAGCTCTTCAATGAGGAGACCTTCTAATGACCATCTTGGGTGTTCCGCCATGTTGGATTTAGAATGACGTCACACATATAATCATGCATTGTCATCCAAATTAAACGTGTGTACAAAATTTCAGCTCGATCGGTTGAAGATATCTGCTTCAAAATTGAGTTGCAAGATTCCACCCGAACAAATTACATACATACATTGCAAGTTAAATAAAAGCTTTTAAAAATAAAGGTCCACTTGCAACTCAATACACCTCTGTAAGAAATAGCGACTCGCTGCACTCGCCCGCCGGGACTTGCCGACCACAGCAAGCCGATCATGTGCGTATCACGCTCTAGCCATGCAACAACTTGTGTTTATGTTTCACTCGCGTTTAGTTTGAATATTAGAGTTTAATAAGCCCCACTGCGAAAATTCGATAGCGACGTCTCAGATCTCCCCCGTATACATTACACAGATATCTCACCCTTATCCTGTCTCCTCCAGGGGAGGTCCAAGGAGATTGCAGTCCGGCATCCGAAAAATGCCAGAAACGCTCCGCGAGAGCGAATAACTCGAAGGCACCGTGCGCAGCCCTCACACGCAGATGCTGCGCTGATTAATAAGAATATGCAGCGCCCGGACTGCGCCAGATAATGAAAATATAAGGTACACGGTCTAGAGCATCGCCGGTATCTTAAGAGCTCTCTTAAACGCATCTGTCAGGTCTGTAAGCCAACGGCGCGGAATAAAACTAGATCCGAGATGCACTTCGTATAAGTATAAAAAATTAGCAACATCAAGAATATTTGACACAAGGTCTCGGCGCATAGGTAGGTAGATAGAGTGTAACTAAACTGATGGTCAAAAATGAAACCACGCATTCTTGGAGTCAAAATAAGGGCACTTCTTCATATATTTTTTTCTCCTACGGGCCATATTTTTTTTTATACAGAGCCTAGAAATTTAGAGAAAAATACACATATTTCTTAGTATCTCTAGAAGTATACAAGATATTTTCTTCAAACTTGGCGTATCACATGAGCGGATGAGTTGTCAAATTTAAGGTTAATATGAAGCTTGTGAGGCCCTCAGTTGCGGAGATACAGGGTGTGATTAAAATTAATTAGTTCAGAAAAATATGAATACCCTGTATAATCGCATTTTTTGAGTTGGAATGGTAAATTCAATGGTTAACAAAAAGTATCTCTTAGTATTTTTTCATATTCTTAGCCGTTTCTTAATTATTTTCAAAGAACTACAATGCTGCAATAAACAAGTCATTTTAAGAATAAATCCTACAATCTGTGGAAGTCAATTAAACTTGGCATTATTTGAATCTTTTGGCTGCCAACTTTGCACTAGTATCAATATTTTGAAAAATTATATTTTCATTTGAAGAATTGACTGATATGCACTTTTGCTATAGACTTGCGAATGGCAATAATAAACATGCGGAAACTCATAGTTGCGTGTATTGAAAGAGACGGCGGTCATTTCGAACATTTAATAATTTAATTTTCTAATAGCAATACGTTTCTCTTATTATTGTTTTTGCTTTTGTATTTTTTTGTATTAAATAAAGTTTAATTGACATCCACAGATTGCTAGATTTATTCTTAAAGTGACTATTGTTCATTGCAGCGTTGCCGTTATTTAAAAATAATTAAGAAACGGCTGCGAATATGAAAAAATACTAAGAGATACTTTTTGTTAACCATTCTATTCACCACTCAAAACAAATTAAAAAATGCGATTATACAGGGTATTCATATTTTTCTGAACTAATTAATTTAACTAACACCCTGTATCTCCGCAACTGGGAGCCTCAGAAGCTTCATGTCAACCTTAAGTTTGACGGCTCATCTGCTCATGTGACATGCCAAGTTTGAAGAAAATATCTCGTATACTTCTAGAAATACTAAGAAATATGTGTATTTTTCTCCAAACTTCTACGCTCTGTATAAAAAAAACTATGGCCCGTAGGAGAAAAAAATATATGAAGAAGTGCCCTTATTTTGACTCCAAGAATACGTGGTTTCATTTTTGACCATCAGTTTAGTTACACCCTGTATATTATGTTTCCAACATATATATTTTATCAAAACAATAAACAAAACATTTGCCAAAATACTCCGACAGGTGGTACTCGTGTAATTTTTATTATGTTGAAATAACGTAGATTATACATGGTGTTTCATTTGTGCAAGTGCACAAAACAAAATTCTATAGTACCTACTTTTTGTATACCTATATCTGCGCCACTGGCTATTTGTGGAACTTGGTGTTTCTACATTTTGTGTCACTTAATCAATGCATGTTGTGAATCAAAATTCGTTTGAATACCTTTAACGGTTAGAAAAATAAAAAATAAAACGTTAACATTTTATGTAACATTTACCTATACCGTATCACCTGTTGAAGTCTATAACCGGATGAAACTAAAAAAAATGTAAAATATCCTTCAGTTAACAGCATAACCAAACTCTTATCAGGGTTAGTCAGCTGATTTGTCAGATTTAATCAGGGCAACACTTGCCAACATTCTTTAAGTTCATTTTTTGCTAGTCCCTTTAGGTACTTACATGTAACAAATATAATCAAATATCCTAAATCAATTGTCAGTATATTATTATATTATTATTATACATACAGTGTGTTTCACTTCAAGTCGAGACAATTCATTATTTTTTTACGGGTTGACCGATTTTCAAAAACTTTTTTTTTTAAATATAGTGCTCCGAAAGATCTACATTTTTTTTCAGATTCGTCTTTTCCATGACCTACTACGATCAAAATTACACCCCCAAAAACTGCAAAAGTACATTAGGCATTTTTTTTTTTGGAAAAAAATGAATAGCACAGTCGTATTGGCCACACCCAAAAACCCCACATACCAAATTTCACGGTCATAACTTATACAGTGCGTTTACAAAATAGCTTCAAACATAGCAAAAATACGGTTTATCGGAGTACTCTGTACAAACACCGAGAGATATTTTAAAATTATTTCTATGCAGTTTGATTAGGGCTCACATAAGCCATTAATTCCCACGATTTCGTGGCCCTGCCTTATAAAGGGCGTTGGCATTAAAAATACAAAAATCGAAAAAAAAAATCGATTGGTGTTTTTTTTACATTTTTTTCACATTTTTTTAACATTTTTAACTTATGGCCTATTAAAAAAACATAAATAATATAAAATTTTAGAAAGTATTTTCAATAAAGAGCACCCTGGATACGTGGATACCAATCAATTTTTTAATTTTCTTCAAATAAGAATAGGGTGCTTTTTATTGAAAATACTTTCTAAAATTTAATATTGTTTATGTTTTTTAATAGGCATAAGTTAAAAATGTGGAAAAATGTAAAAAAACACCCCGTGAAAAATCGTTTTTTATTTTATTTTTGTATTTTTAATGCCAACGCCCTGTAAAAGGCAGGGCCACGAAATCGTGGGAATTGATGGCCTATGTGAGCCCTAATCAAACTGCATAGAAATAATTTAAAAATATCTCTCGGTGTTTGTACAGAGTACTCCGAAAAACCGTACTTTTGCTATGTTTGAAGCTATTTTGTATAAATTATGAAAGTGAAACTTGGTATGTGGGGTTTTCGGGTATGGTCAATACGACTGTGATATTCATTTTTTTCCTAAAAAAAATGCCTAATGTACTTTTGCAGTTTTTGGGGGTATAATTTTGATCGAGTAGGTCATGGAAAAGGCGAATCTGAAAAAAATTAGTGTCACAATGTAGCAACCCGTAAAAAAATAATGAATCGTCTCGACTTGAACTGAAACACACTGTATATAAAAATTATAAAGATAACAAAAACATAATACCAAATCATTTTATCTAGGTAAATCTTCCCTAAAGCGCACAGTGTGACAATGCGGCATAGAAACCTAACCTATATAAAGGGTGTCCCAAAATTAGCTTGCCATAATTTACCAGCGCGTTATGTAATCCATGTATGTAACATGGCCACAAAAATGCCCCTTAAGGAAGCTATAGCCCCCGAAATGGGCACTTTATGGTTATAGGAACTTTTTTCATTTTTTGTATCGAAGCGACGCATTTTCATATTGCCCTATGCAAAAAAATTTAAAAACGATTTTACACGAAAACGGTGCACGCTATCGAAGTTCAATAAGAGGCACTATTTTTTCGTAGAATACTCTAAAACTTCATAATATCGAAAGAAATCTGGGAAAAAGGAACACACAAATAAATTGGGTATTTGAACCCCTCGACCTTCCCATTTGGGACGCCTATTATGAAGATTGTCAAACTATGTCTACCTCGGTGCCAAATCTCACAGGTATATCACATACCAAATTTCAGAATTTGATCTTTGTTCGTTCTGGGAATATTTAGAAAAAACTGTTTGCCAAAATGTCCAATTCGGGGGCTATAGCCCTCTTAGGGGGGCATTTTTGAGGCCATGTTTACATGAACTTTTATAATTTTTTTGGGTCGCAACGAGATGGTAAATTATGGCAGGCTAATTTCGGGACACCCTGTTTTATGTTCTTGGGGTGGCCGCCATATTGATTTATATTTGGGACGTTAATTATCATTTCGTTGTTTATATTTTATTATTGGGACGTACATTTTTTTGAAGAGCTCAAATTGGCGGGAAAGTGGATTTTTTCTCTAAGGAAGCTGTAAAATGGCATATTAATATGATATGAACTAAAATTTCTTCACCACCCTTGTGACATGGGAATCAAATACTAAAAAACACAAAATTTTAGAACAAGCTTTTCTTTAAGCCATGTAACTACTAAAACGAATAAAATATGTTTAGAATTACGATTTTATTTCAAAACGCTTGACGCTCGAATTGTAAAAAAAAATATAAATACTAAATTTCCATTAGATATTGGAAACTATTAATTTGGTGTTGCCCATCAGAACCAAAACATTTTGTTCCATATGCCAGGATCCATTTCTTTTTAAATCATTATTAGTTACATTAAATATTCATTTTGTTTAAAAAATACATACTTATCAACCAATCACTGTCCAACCAAATTAATTGGTACAAACTTTTATCAACATTTCGCGGAACATTTCAATTTCAAAGAGCTTGTCGCAATTTGGCAATGAATTACCTTAACGAAAACCTAAATTTATTTTATTCGTTTTAGTTTACTGCTTAAAAGTTTGATCTTAAAAAGTTTTTTATTTTTAATTTTTTAGTTTTATTCTCAGCCATTGCAGTAATATAGTGCTAGTTTATTGAGATCACCTTTAGTTGTTTGTCGTTTCAGTGTTCACTAATAAAGCAACGCTTTTTTTGAAAATTTTAAAGAAGAATGTGTTATGTTCTTATAAGGAATAATAACTAAATTAATGACCAAATATGATCAAGAGACTCCCTTTCATCCCCACCTTGGATCTTGATGCCTTCGACACAATGTCAGTGCCGAACGTCAAGCATTATTGAAATCCTAACAAAGATGTCCCGCTAACGAAACTGAAGACCCATCTATCATCTCACGTTCCGTCACTACCTATGCTCTTTGCGGATCGTTGACAAGCCGACATTGTTCGATTGTTCCTTTTTTCGGATGGATGTATTTGGCTAGTAATGCATCCCGGGATCATAGAAAGTACTTATGGGTACAGATTTCTTGCACCAACACGGTAAGTCAAGGTATGGATGCCTTCATCTGAATCATAAATGTTTTAAATAATAAAGAAAAAACGGTAAATATTACCACCACAGCTTCTTGACAACATTTGGAGAATTTGAAGAAATCCTGAACCATAATGTTTTCTTATCTGTGGTAGTTAAACCTCAATTGCCTAGATCTACACTAGTTCTCTTTTGATGATATAGCTGTGGTGCTGGTTGTCAATTATTCAGGTAACAAAAACGCATCACAAGCCTCGTGTTTTCCCTTGTGTTGAAGCTCATGTCCCGCTGTTTTGTGCTTGTGCCCATCAAAAGCTCCACAAAACGTTTTTATCTACATTGTGCCCTTGTATAGATGCCGTATTTATCCTCCACTCGACATATTATGTTGCTCTTTTCACGGCACTCGACTATAATGTGAATGGGGATCGGTAATACCTTGCGCAACGCAACAATGAGAACTTTGTAACGTAAGTACACTGCTTGTGTTGTTTGGGGGACAAATCTCTTAGCATACATTGGGATATGTTCAAGAAGATAAGATAGGAACTAAATTTACCTATCAGAACTGAATAATGCATCCTAATTTTTGTTTAGGAAATAGTTTAGAAATAGTTTAGGAAATAGTTACATTGCCAGATGCGTAAGTGCACTTTTTTGGCCGAGGAGGTTGTTTATTAAAGACCGAGGCAACGTGAGCGTTGCCTCGGTCATTAAAAGTACCTCCGAGGCCAAAAAAGAGCTTACGCAGCGTGCAATGTATTACATTTTTCCTGCTACCGACAATTTCAGGTTATAGGTACTTTGAATAAAGCTCTAAATATATATGGAGTAGATTGTGAGTAATAATGATCTTCAAAATAACCTTTGTTCAATTACTAAAAACGAGAATCAGTGATAAATATAAGAGCAGAATGCAGCGATAATAAAAAATAAATAAAAAAATTTTGAGGTTTGTGCGGGATTTGAACCCTGAATTTACGAATTACTAATCGCATACTCTCACCCTACCGGTAGCGCGGTGCCTGTCAAACTTGAACTGTTATGCGGCTCATATTTGACGCCAGAGAAACATTGAAATTATTAATTTTTCTTTGGTATAATTCGTGTCCTTTATGATCAAAACCAGTTTGTAAAACGATTATTTTGTAACCTGTTAAAATTGACGCAAGATTCGCGTTGCTATATATATTTTTTTAATGGTTTTTAAGGTCCATGATGCGTAAGGGTTGCTAAGCAATACTTTTTGTACCTAGCAACCACTTTCGCAGCTAGCAACCAAAATAACAGGACACCTCGAACCTTTGACTTTCGCTTTCGGGCCTGTTATCGAGTATGTAAAGTGTACTTACGGGAGAGGGAGCAGGAAAAATATTGTTACAGGGAGATTCATTGTATGGGAATGGGAAATCCCGAAAAGGGAAATAGAGGGACCAATATATTATTCTGTCGGGGCCAATAATTATACCTCATACAAGTTGTTTGTTTAAGAGATATAGGGTGTTAAAGTTGAGGAATACTTTCTACTTTTGCTATTTCAGAAACCATTAGGCCAGTATAGCTGAAAATTTTCACACTTAATATTTGTGATTAAAAATGATCAAAGTAACTTTATTTTGCAGCAAAAATGAGTCTGTCGAAGGTCTTGAAAACAAACCATTTATGTAAAAAATATCAGTAGGTATAATATGACTAGTTGTGACATCAACGACCAAAAGCAATGACAATAAAAAATAATTTTTCAAATTCATGTCCACACCGAGAGATAAAATCTCCTTTATATGGAAAACGGTTATAGGGTTTGGTATACTCTTGACATGTATAATGTATAAATATGTATATTTTTTTGCCTAGAATTAAGCAAATTCACTGTTTCTATTTTGCATTTATTTTGGTAAGAATTAGGTACTTACATTTATTAGTTTTAATTTCATACATCTATAGGTATATCTTCTTTGGAAATGTTCCCTTTTAAATTTATCATTTTTTGGTGGCCATATCAAGACTAATTTGAGGTAATGGGACGTTTTTACGGTCCAATTAATGTAGTGTATCATCTCTAGCCTCCAGAACGGTGGAAAAACGCAACGAAAATTAAATTACTCCCAAGCACCCAATAACGGCCCGGCGACGGCCCATTTCCATCTCGAAACAAAACATTAGGGCCCATTAGAGCGTTGTCTGGCAATAAAATTCTCACCTAAATGCGTTAAATAGAGGCCGCTTAATCTAATGTTTAAAATAAGTTCATTAAGACAATTTCAAAGTGGCGGTCCGGGGCTTTAATATTTCACCGACAAGTGTTGGGAGCGAGAGTGGCTCATAAATTAAAGGCGTGTTCACACTCACAAAAAACATACAGCGTACATCAACGGACGGGGAATTCTCTTTCAAGTAAATTAGGGGCTGAAACACCGATATGAGCGTTAATGGAGCGTTTTAAGCGTTTAGAGTTAGATCAACGACGTTGGTAAAGAGGTAGACTACCCAAGAGATAAAATTTAGATATACTCATATCATAGAGCGACATCTAGGTACATATAGCACGCATCCAAAGATCTCGAAGATTTGTTATTTATTTTAATCATGTAGGTAAGTAGGTATGTGAAGAGAAAATTTGTGACAACGCGAAAGTATTTTTATACCTCTGTACTGAATGAGTATTGATTTAGAAAATAGAAGATACCCGATATTTGCTGTACATTTAATTTTTCTATGTTCTCATAAAAGTCAACAGTTTGCTGTAGTATATACAATCAATTAAAATAAATTTAATTTGGGTATACCGGTGAAAAGTTAAAACAGGCACTGCCCGAGTCTGTATTTAGTATCTACTATTATTTTTGATTTTACGGAGAACAGTCACTTTTTATAAAGTTTTGCTTGTCTTGACACCACGAAATTTTATGTATCAATTTCCAAAATAAAAAATTGGGTAGTTGATGATAGATAGTAAAGAATTGAAGATATATATAATACACTATTTTTTTGATGTATTTTATTCAACAGGTAACTATATTTATACCGCTTGGGAAATATTTAACTCATTAGATAACAAATTGAATTTTTAATAAAAATAAAAACAAAGTTCTAGAGCAAAAAATGCTCAAACTTGTTTTCCAGATGTCTCTAAAGAGTAACCTAATCTATCATAAAACTCCCGTTGGAGGCTTCAGTTCAGAGGCGGATCCAGGCAAATATAAACTTAAATAATAAACATAACAAAACAAAATCACAAAAAGAAACAATAATTCTTTAGATTTAAAAAATAATGTACTCCTCACAAAATAAAATCCTATTTTCGCGCAAACTGATCTTTTCTTCATTTATGGGTATACAGTGCGGTGTATTTAATGGGGCTAAATTACTTATAGTCTGTCATGGACCATTTTGGTACGTAACCAAGTTTTAATTCTTTTAAGCGAAGAAAAATTTGTTTCCGCCAATGCATTGCTTCTCGGGAAACTGGCAAGTATGCTCAAAAATTTTCTTGTCGTTGTCGCGATGAGACTTCGTACTGGTGTTATTGAGAAACTGAGGAAATTATACTAAAAATGCTCTTTAATTGTACACTAGATTGTGACAGGTAAATATTTCATGTCCCTAGAATAGGTGACGGAGGACAGGGTCGTAATCAACAGAATTTACATTTTACGCACATACGAATCCTAAATTTAAATAGATATAAATTAAAATTAAACTCAGTTACTTGAAGCATAGAAAAAGGCTATATACCTACCTAGTTATAGTTTCTGAGTTTAAAGTTATGTTAGAGCCACAGACACAGAGATCGAATATCAAAGTTAAAATCAGGCATCTGTCACAAGTTCTGACATTTCTGTCGGACATGCTAAATACGTCCCTGTAGGCGCCTAAAACATTGCTACCAACCTTGTATTACCAAATTAAGAATTTCTTTTATAGTGTACAATTAAAGAGCGTTTTTAAATTACCTAATAATACTCTGATGGTTGTAATAATGGTCGTAGGAAAAAGGGGGGGCAGTCGCCCCCCCCCGCCCCCCCTGTACCCACCACTGCTTCACTTATAAAGATCGTTAGGTCTGTGTCTAATCGTTGAGTAAAGAAATAATAAGGGGCCCTACCAAATAAAGCAATTTACCGAGACTGAAATATCTACATCTCGACGCAGAAGTCTTTTATATTTGTTCCCTCAACGCTCAACGCTCGACGATGTAATTTTGTCAAATATTTTGCATGTGCATGTGCCGAGTTTTTTTTATTCAAAATTAAAGTTTTTTCTAACCATAAAAACTTTTAAAATCCTGTCAAAAAAAAACTAAATTAATAGCACATAAAGTTTTTCCTATAATATATATGTAGGTATATCCTTACTTATATGGTGCGGGTTAAAATAAATTTACTGTACCTCTAGAAATTTTTTTTCTTCCTGATCTATTTTCTGTAATATATATATATATATATATATATATATATATATATATATATATATAATATCATAAATTACAACGGAATCAAATCAAACATATAGGTACAAGAAATAAATCTAATAGTGTGGGCAAATTTTTTGAAAATGGTTATTCTGATGAGTTGCCGACGAGATTGTCCATAAGGAATAGATAGGTATGTAAAATTTTCCAATAAATTTGTCTATTCAATGCTTGGGAAGTTTTAATTATTAGGATAGTCAAAACGAGGCATAAGTTGATCAGAAAAGTTACCTTGGATCTCACTTTTTCAAATAAAATAAAATTTACCTCATTTATAAAAAATGTTCATTCTGTGATTCTAAATGTGTATCAGAAGGGCACACTTGCTTCAGAATTAGAGGAGAATTGATGTGTTTTTTTTTAATACAGTGCTGAAATATTGTTTATAGGTACAGTCATAGCCGAACGTATTGTTCGGCTATGTTATAGTTATAGGTTATAGATAATGTTATTTTAGAGATTTGGAAATGTTTCTCTATTCGTCAAAGTTCATTTTTCAAGTTTTCTTTTATTTTTCCTATAGGAGGCAGTTATCTCAAACATATTTGGCACAGCTGAGACACTCATTAAATACTATAAATTAAAAATAATTCAGCCAATCTACTTTCACCAGTGCCGGAGAGACGGGGATCAACCATCATATTTGCTACGCCGTACGCCACTGGAAAAGTAATTTTTATTGCCTTGACTAAATTTCCCAATCAATTCTAAGAAAAAACTATTCTAGACTTTTTTTTTAATGAAAAATTCACTTTCGTGCGTTTTAATTCTTTTAATAGAAGAAAATTAAAGTAGGTCTAGGCTTTTAACATTTTACACACCTACTGAGTTTTTAATTTTGAACAACTTTCTTTAATAACATTTTGCTGTAAAACCTACATAAAGGCCAATTTATTGGTGCGAAAAATTAGTTTTTTTCATTCCCATAGGACACGCATGATTTGTCGAATCTAGAAACCTTTTTGACACCCTGTGTACCTATAGAAAAAAGTTAGGAATTCGATACATGTTTATAAGAAAAAATCTACTTACTTTGACGTTTTCTATAGATTCCTAAAGTTTTGTCACTAAAAATTGAACCACCCTGTATAATAAAAACAGATCAAATACAACAAAAATATTGGAACTGAAAATACATATATGTATTGCACGAAGATTTCGTGTAATTTTCTTTATCATTTCTATTATGTGAAAACTCGATTGGATATTTTTATGTCCTTGTGGAAGGTATTTATTAAAAAGCATTAAAACTTTTTGTTAAACTTACAGTGTAGGTATATGCCACAGTGCACCGCTTTTCTCATACAACTCTAACCTAATAAAATTTCCAGTATACTAGGTACCTGTTCTAATGTCGTTAAATAAATAATTATAACTTATTTTTACAACAATAATAGTATGTACCTTCCTATATGAAAATGAAATAATACCTATAAATAATGAAACGAGTATGCTAAAAATTTAAATTAAAGAAACGTTACGTTGCACCCCGTGCAACCCCATCACCCCCCAAAACCTCCTAACTCCTGCTCCATGGAGTGTAACCCTCCCGTCCCCCCATAGGGGGGCGTGTCCGCGCCGATCAATAAGCCCCCCCACTCCCGGCGCGGCGCAAGCCCCGCCCCCGCTTCCCCGGGGCGGGGCCCCGGTCGCCGCCCCCGCGACCCACCCATGTGACGTAGCCGTTCCCGCTCGTCGCCAGTGCCCCGCCGAACCCCAAACATGCTGGTCCCGGCCGACATGCTGGCCGCCCAGAGCAAGATGCTCTACCAAATCAACAAATACTACGGCGAGCGAGTGCAGAACCGCATGGGCACCATCGCGAAAACCATCCGCGAGGTGTGCAAGGTCGTCCAGGACGTCCTGAAGGAGGTCGAGGTGCAGGAGCCGCGGTTCATCTCGTCTCTGACCGAGTGCAACGGAAGGTACGAGGGTCTGGAGGTGATTTCTCCCGTCGAGTTCGAAGTGGTGCTGTACCTCAACCAGATGGGCGTGTTCAATTTCGTCGACGACGGGACTTTGCCGGGCTGCGCGGTGCTGAAGCTTAGCGACGGGCGGAAACGGTCGATGTCCCTCTGGGTCGAGTTCATCACGGCTTCGGGGTACCTCTCGGCGCGCAAGATACGTTCGAGGTTTCAGACGCTGGTGGCGCAGGCTTGCGACAAATGCGCCTACCGGGATTCGGTCAAGATGATCGCCGACACGACCGAAGTGAAACTCAGAATCCGCGAACGTTTCATCGTCCAAATAACGCCGGCGTTTAAATGTTCGGGCGTGTGGCCCAGAAGCGCGGCGCACTGGCCAATCCCCCATATACCGTGGCCCCATCCGAACCTAGTGGCGGAAGTGAAGACTGAAGGTTTCGATTTGCTCTCCAAAGAAAGCATTTCGGCCCAAGGGAAACAATCGGCGATGGAAGGAGACGCTTGGGTCCTGTCATTCCTAGAGGCGGAGAACCGACTACTTCAGGGTGGCTGCAGAAGGCGGTGCCTCAGCATTCTAAAAACGTTGCGGGACAGACACCTGGATCTGCCAGGGAATCCCGTAAGCAGCTACCATTTGAAAACCCTCCTCTTGTACGAATGCGAGAAGCATCCGCGCGAAGCAGAGTGGGATGAATCTTGCATTGGTGACAGGATCAACGGAATATTCCTGCAACTGATCTCGTGTCTTCAGTGCAGAAGATGTCCGCATTATTTTTTACCAAACCTGGATTTGTTCAAAGGGAAATCGCCGAGCGGGTTAGAAAACGCAGCCAAGCAAGTGTGGAGACTAACAAGAGAGATGTTGACAAATACAAGATGTTTGGAAAAGCTTTAAAAAATTGTATCGATGTTCCTATTTTAGAGAAAATTACGTACTCGTATTTGTGGTAGGCCAAACTAAATAAAAAAAAGTGAACCTCAAGTTACATTTGTGATTCTATTATGCATTTATAGAAATGGTTGTTTTATTTATTTTGAATAGCTTGGAATGTATGCTTTAAAACTTTAGTTGTTTTACGTTAAGGATATTTGTAAATAAGTTACCTGCGTATACAAAAGACTGTTTTTCTATAAATTTGTAAAATTTTGTTTTGAGTAATTGTAAATATGTTTATACCTACGATATATTTATTAATTAAAAGCTTCTTAAGAATTTCTTTGTTTAATTTTATAGGAAGATGTTCTCACTGACCACAGGATCCTATAAATTATCTTTTAATTCCAAGTAAATTAGAATTATAATAGATCTCTTGACAAGGTTTTAAGACTCGATTTTCAAATTTGAGACTATAGGGGGAATAATATAATAAATATAATATTCACATAAGTAGATAAACGACAAAAACGAGAATGCTATATTGACGATTTGTTGAAAATGTTATTGAAAAAAAAAAAGCTATTACCAGTGACTATAAAAGAATCTATAGTCACTGCTATACCTATGGCTGTATATCTTATTATCTTTGTCTACATAGATAAGTTGGTAAAATACTTTATGTCTTAGGGTGAAGTATGAATAAGTTCCTCGATTTAGGCAAAAATGATTTTCCAAATAAATTGATTTTCCATGGAAGTATGAGGTCTTTATTCTCACTTTAATATTAATAAGCGTCTTTTGAAAACTCTATTTAGAATTAGAGAAAATTTTCAATCTATTGGCTCTTTTTTATTTTATTCAGTTTTGATTCCTTTATGGAAAACGAAAACGGTGCATTTTACCTAAGTACAAAAAATTTAAATGTTGTCCAAAAGTTCCTAAATTAAGTACAATATATTAACAAATAATGTACCTACAAGCGGACTGTCATTTTATAAAAAAAAAACAGTATATGGTATGTATACCTAAATGTTGCGGCAATTCCGTAGTACATGGTAGTACTAGGTATAAATATGCATTATGGAACAGTATTTAGCTATAAAAAACATAATACGTAAAAATTGAGACGGACAATAAATAATACTTCTTCAGTTAAAAGTTTTCTTTAATGTTTGATAATAGATAAGGCAGTCATATTGTTGCAGAGAAGTTGGGAAGTTTTAGGCTCCAAAAGGAATCAATTTTAAAATAAATATTTATATACTTAGCATTGTCCACCGGATCATCATCTGAACTATACCGGCTATAACCTACCTAGATAAACCTATATAGGTGTGAATTACAAAAAAATGAAAATTTGAATTTTGACGTTGGGAAATCAGAAATTAAGTAGGTAGCTATGGGCCTTGTGACAGAGGAGCCTAAAACTTATTTTTGGTTTAAGTCAATTGCTTTTCTGTAGAAGATATGGAATAATGTCATTAGGAAAAATTGTATAGATTATAAAGATATGTCTACATGTATGTAGGTATAATTTGAAAATAATTGCACTATACTTTAATTTTTGCGATTTTTAGGCTTATAAATAGTTTAGGTAAATTGCCTTTCGTCTATAGGTATACCTCTCGCAGATTATGTCCCTATATCACATATCATGATTTTTTGGTGTTCATTCTGAATAAAAGGATAATAATCAAAGTGTTGATTGTTTTGAAATTTAGCACTCTGACATAATCTGCATTTCTAAATAGAATTTTCTTATAAACTTTTTCGTGACATTTTATAGGTATTTTAATTTATAATAATTGTATCTATATTCTGAACAAATTTTCATAATGAAATTTTTCGATCTTTTACAAAAAAGGCACTTTACTTAAACCAGAAAGAAATTTGCGGCTCCTGACAAGTCCTATATGTGGCTTAAATACAGGACCGAAGATAGACTTTGTCGATATAAAAAAAAGTAAGAATTGCGCCGCAGGCGACAATTTTCCAGATTTTCAAAGTCACACATAGTTTAAATGAATGAAAAAATTCCTACCTGTAATTTATTTTCCATATCCTGTACATTATGATGTCCTCTCAAAGATCCATATAGAAATTTATTTCCTGGTGAACCCTAATAAGTATTGACTTTTAAAAGCAGGTATTAAGGAGATGTTTGTTTACTGAAATGCACCCCAAGCGAAATTTTTTAGATATTTTGAGGACAAATAGTTTAGATAACTGAAACACAGAAAATTATAAAATTACATCACTATACGATCCATTTCCTTCAAACCTCCCTTCTTACGGTCCTGCTTAAATTTATTTCTAACAGTGACGCGTGGATCTTCAAACGCATCAAATTTGAACTCTTAATTTTTTACAACTTAGTCCAGTCAATCTGTACCTATATCTACACACCCTGTATATATTATTGATTTGATAGAAACTATAGGTAGGTATATAAGTAATATAATTCTGAAGAAGACTTTTTTCATTAAAAATAGATTTCTATAGGTATATTAATAGAGATACGCTGACTGAAACAATTATGGCTGTTTTCTTGACAAATAAAAAAAAAATATACGTTAGGCAATTTTTTTCTACTCTCCCGTTAATATTTGTCGATTTATTCACAATCTACATACTAGCGGATAAGTAGTCAATTCCAGTTAACGGAACGGATAAATTTCATATCCTTCCTATCATATCCTAGGGTAGATATACTTAAGTAGGATAAATATTATTGAAATTTGTATAAAATTTGATGGCAAAATTTTGAGTGACGAAAAAGAGATATCAGAATATTTTAATAAATTCTATGTTCGAAGTATAAATGAAATAGTTAATTCAATTCCTGGACATTACACCATTGCACAGTTTTTAGATTTAATTCCACAAAATGAAGCTAAATTTTTGGAGTTTAAAAAAATAGGCTTTCATGAATTGAAATCTATTGTTCAAAATTTAAATACAAACAAAAGTTCGAGTGGAGAAATAAATTTTAAAATTTTCAAACTAGCATTCCAGGTAACTGCTGACAAAATTTTTAAAAATAATAAATCAATCAATAACAACTGGAATTTTCCCGGAATATTGGAAAACTTCCATGATAAAACCAATAAAAAAGGTAGATAAGTCAGTTATAGGTGTGAAGACTTTCGTCCTATAAATTTGTTGCCATCTTATGAGAAAGTATTGGAGAATGTGGTGAAGGATCAATTGCTGGAATTTATAGAGAAAGAAAATATTTTTACAGAATATCAGACCGGATTTAAAAAAAAATATTCATGTGTTTTGGGTATATGGAAGACGGCGTTAGATGAGAAAAAGATTATTGTAGTTTTATTTTTGAATATTAGAAGAGCTTTCGAAACTGTTAACAGAGAAATTTTACTAGTGAAGCTTAAAAGAATGGGCTTTGGAGGAACTGTTTACAAATGGTTGGAAAATCATTTAGGTGGCAGATATCAAGTAACAAAATTTAACAGAGAAATTTCAAGTGCTGCAGAAACCAATTAAGGAGTACCTCAAGGCTAGGTATTAGGACCTTTGTTATTTCTTTTGTATATCAATGATTTAGTGAAATCAGTAAAATTTTGCAAAATTCAACTATTCGCGGATGATACTTTAATTTATTATGTTGGAAATTCAGAAGAAGAAATATTTGAAAATTTAAGTAACGATTTAAAAAATATATCTCTTTGGTTCGATGTGAATAAGTTAAAATTGAATTCAAATAAATCTAAATATATGATACTTTCAAATAGAAACTTTAATCATAACAATAAATTTAAATTATGTTTAGATCAAACTGAAATTGAAAGAGTTGAAAATATGAAATATCTTGGGCTGTTTATTGATTCTAAATTAAATTTTGACAAATACCTTGATTATATATCTAAAAAAATATCGAAGAAAGTAGGTTTTCTTTCAAGAATATCTATGAATTTGACAAGAAAATCTAAATTAAAAAATTTTGAAACTATTATTTTCCCACACTTTACATATTGTTCAACTATTTTATTTTTATTTAACAAATCTCAAATGAGTATATTACAAAAGTTACAAAACCGGGCCTTGAGGGTGATTCTAAATTGTGATAAATACACAAATGTAAGACAAATGCATAAGAAACTAAATTTATTTAGCGTAAATCAAAATATAGTTGAAAATACTTTAATTTTTGTCTTTAAAATGAAAAATAATTTGATTCCAAAAATTTCAGAGAAAGATTTATTTAAAAGTAATAGGCGGAGTCAAGGTTATAGTATAAGAAATAAGGAAGATTTGGTTTTAAATAAATTTAGTACAAATTTTGGACAAAATCAATTGTTATACAAAGGATTTAAATATTTTAATGATCTGCCCATCAATATTAAAATGATTAAAAGTTTATCCAAATTTAGAACAAAATTAAAAGTTATATTGAAGAAAAAGTAGATTTTTGTTAATTTAATTATATAAAAGCCAATATGTATTATGTAATAAGTAGCAATGTGCTAAATAAAGCTATTATTATTATTATTATATGTATATACTTAAGGGGAAAACAACCAATTTTAGTTAAGCTGCTTTCTTTGGCGCGTTTTGATGATGTGTTGGAAAATAAACAACCCTCAACTAATTATCCTTTCAACTGATTATCCTTTCCCTGATGCCACAAAAACTTCCCTCTTTGTTTATAATTATTACATAGGTAGAAAAACTATCCTTGTTTGTTAATAAAAATACCCTAGCTATTAAAATAATTAAAAAGAAATTTAAACATGTTATAGAGAGTAGCCCTTTCCATACAACAATGAATTGCTTGCATTGTTCCGTGGATAGTTCAAATAACACATTAAGTTCAATTCTCTGCTTGAATATGTAAACTTATCTATAAACAACCCCACACGACAATTCTATACATATCCCTCGAAATTCCCCCTCATCCTCACACCACAAAATCGATTTCCCGGCATTCCTCGGCTCGCCGGCCGGCTCCCCTTAACTTATTCCTACCGAGCCGTCACCGAAACCGGCTCCTGAAATAATAACCTCCGCTCCTCGCCTCCCATTGGTCGCCAGGGGCGGCCCCTTCGCCTCCTACGCCCCTCCTTCTCTTGGGAGGAGCCATTCTCACCTGCCCGTCCCGTCTTCCCGCGCGCCGCAGTCACCGTGAATCAGCCATACTCGCGATATATCCTCTTCCTCGGTGGTTTCGCCCCATAGCCTCAAAAGTGCGTCCCTATATGGTTGCGTGGCGCTGCAACGGTCATACTGGCTCCCATTGAGAAGATCGTCCCGGAACCAGCCGACATGTTGGTGCCCCCCGACATGCTGGCCGCCCAGAGCAAGATGGTGTACCAGCTCAACAAGTACTACACCGAGAAGGTCCAGGCGAGGAAGCTACAATCGGCCAAGACCATCCAGGAGGTCTGCAGGGTCGTCCAAGACGTTTTGAAGGAGGTCGAGGTGCAAGAACCGCGCTTCATCTCGTCTCTAACCGACTACAACGGCCGTTTCGATGGTTTAGAAGTAATTTCTCCGACCGAGTTCGAAGTGGTCATCTACCTGAACCAAATGGGCGTGCTCAACTTTGTAGACGACGGAACCTTGCCAGGTTGCGCCGTGCTGAAGCTAAGCGACGGGAGGAAACGCTCGATGTCCCTCTGGGTCGAATTCATCACGGCTTCGGGCTACCTTTCGGCCCGCAAGATGCGATCAAGATTCCAAACTTTGGTGGCTCAGGCGTGCGATAAGTGCTCGTACAGGGACTCCGTCAAAATGATCGCCGATACAACGGAAGTGAAGCTGAGGATCCGCGAAAGATACATAGTACAAATCACGCCGGCGTTCAAGTGTACAGGTTTGTGGCCTAGGAGCGCGGCGCATTGGCCTCTGCCGCAGATACCTTGGCCGCATCCGAACCTGGTCGTAGAAGTCAAAACTGAAGGTTTCGATTTACTGTCGAAAGAATGCATAGCGCTGCAAGGCAAACAATCGGCCATGGAGGGAGACGCTTGGGTCTTGTCCTTCATCGAAGCTGAAAACAGACTACTCCAAGGCGGCTGCCGGCGGAGATGTTTGAGCATCCTGAAAACTCTTCGGGATAGACACTTGGATCTTCCTGGGAACCCGGTGACTGGCTATCACATGAAAACGCTTCTTTTGTATGAGTGCGAAAAACACCCGCGCGAATCAGAGTGGGATGAAGCTTGTATAGCAGATAGGATCAACGGTATTTTCCTACAATTAATTTCGTGCTTGCAGTGTAAAAGGTGCCCGCATTATTTCTTGCCGAATTTGGACTTGTTCAAAGGAAAATCGCCGAGTGCGTTAGAAAATGCGGCAAAACAAGTGTGGAGGTTGACGAGGGAAATGCTGACGAATTCAAGATGCTTCGAAAAGTTGTAATTTAAAGAACGTTGTCCCAGTCTTGTAAGTACACGTTTTAAACGTTTGATCATAGTAGGTATATATAGCGGGACGATAATTCATAATGAATTTTCAATCGCGTATTTTCTTTCGAGTGTGCTTTATAAAAGAATAGAAGTAGTAATTTATAGGGTGGTAAAATGTATGTTTAAAGCCAGTTTTAAGTCAGCTGGAGTCACGATAGCTTGCCGACGGATCGTATATAGTTATAAAGATGTAGGCTGGATGATTTAATATCAACTCAAGACTGTGATTTTTTTAAATACTTGTTTATAGACTGTAACGATATTTATAATAGTTATGGTATTTTTGTAAATTTGAAATGCGACGGTATTAATAAAAAGCTAAATTATTTGTTATTCTTGTTTGCTTTCTTCCAATATCAACCCAGGAAAGTGTGTATATGATATCAATATCTATATTTTCCTGTTAATTATAAATATCTATATTTTCATTTTAAGGAATATCGGACGTAATGACAACTAGAAAGTTGTTTCTCTTATTTAACTAAATACCTAAATATTTATTTAGTGAAGTACACAGGGCGTTCTAATCGACTATGCGCTTGCCTGTACCTATTGCTTTAAGAGTCATTTTGAATGATTTCTAATACCGTTTCTATCTTCTAATTTAGGACCGACTGATAACCAATTCACAGTTATCCATAGTCGTCATTTATTTTTATTCTTTGTCCACATTATCCACAAAGACTGGCTTAAAGATTGACCAGCATAGCGACTATTTTCCTGTATCAGAAATATTCCCATTTAATCGCATGGGATATTTCTCACCAAAAACGTCACTTTATTATAGGATTTGATAAATTGTTTTAGCAGAATACCTAACTAACCAATATGCAAAATGTTTCAAATAGAAGGCTACAGTTGTACAATAAAGAATCTATTCTCAGTATTAAGCAAGCGGACTCACATACCTATATCTGTGATCTTTGAGTGTTCTAACTGAAGCTGAAATTCTGCTCACGGTTCCCGGTAAATCGCAAATCAAGTACTCTCAATAGATTTTTATTTAGTTGTAGACGAGCTCACCAAACATCTGTATAGTATTTCTAAAGTCACTTGGAACAGCATAAAAACCTGTGAATTTTATACGGGTGATTTCTGCTGATAAGTCTGGTATATTTACCAGTAGCAGAGCGTGGTAAATGCTATGAAATAGATCGCGCCTCGTATATCACTATGTTCCAAGTGGTATATTTTACCAGGGTAGCTCGAGAACAGGCGCTTCCGGCAATAAAATACGAGAAAAAACACTTTTTAACCATATTAAACCGCACCTGGTATTATAAGTAAAAGGAGATGAAAGAGACAGAGACGACAGATATTTTAGTAAAAACAACTGACTGCATGCTCGCCTAATATAATATATCACCAATACTTGCATGGGCTACACTGTTCGACGGAAAACCCAACAATACTTTCTCTAGAAAAAAATAGCGAAAAGTACATGCATTCGTTTAAATTCGTTGAACGCTTTCTGATTAGCTTGGCGGCACTGCCTCAATTCTGTGTTCCCATGTAAAACTTGCGAATGATATAGCTGAATGCAGCGTTTCGCGAACGGCAGTGACGTGCCACTCTCCCCATTCGCTCTATAGCTGCGCCAAATTCACTGTTTTAAATTACAATATGAACTTTTTAGCTTTCTTCGTTAAGAACACATGAAATATATTACAACAGAGTTATATGTATTTTCTAAATAGATGTTGATTTTGTGAAAGTAGCAAGAAAAAACATTTCTATAGTAGCTAACTCTCCTGCCAAATATTTTGTATTCCGTGCCAAAACATATTTGTACTATGAAATATAGTTTATTATTATTGAAACAGAAAATGAGGTCGTTAACATTCAAATGAGTAACTTTTGGAAAGAAATTAGGTAGGTACCTATAACTTGTCCATTAATTTCGTCGTGGTTTAGAGTAATCAAAGAATTGAATTTCTAACATGGCAACAGCCATGTGGGCAAACACTAACTTGGTCCTTTCGCACATTATAATGTGAAGTTTACACCAAAAGAACACCACCGGACTAACACTTACATCAGGTAAATATAGCTGCAAACCCATCACCATTCGGTCATTCTTTACTCGAATAAAGAACAGTACAGGGTGAATCAGTTTTTTGTAGCAGGACTTTAACAGGTGATAGATCTTCAAAAAATAGCTGCACTTTTCCGTATAAACTATATATTTTTAAGGCCTTAGAAAAAAGTTACAGGGTGTTCAAGTTGGAAAAAATATGCGGACTTTATTGAATATTTACCAAACTAGTTGAGATATTTAAGTCATATTTGGTATACATTAAAACGGCATGGGTTAGCATAAAACCTGTTAATATCGAACATTTTGCACAACCAGTGGCGGAGAAGTGGGTAATTGGTAAAATTATTTTTGGAAAAAAAATGAATCACCTTGTATTTTAACAAAAGGTATTGAATTTTTTATGTAGATTTTAATTGCAGACAAAAATGTCCTCTCGGTATTTGTTTGCATGTGTTATAGTTTAATGTCAAATTTCATTTTTTGTATTATTTCGGGGTATTTCTGAAAAATTATCTAAAAAATTTGCTCCATAAGTAACACTTAAAGTTGGAAAAACGTGTTTCCTACTTTAAATAAAGTAACTTTTTCCAATAAACTAACCCATTCAAGGTTTTACTTTTCAAAATACAGAGCCTAACGTTAATTGTATCTTCCTTAAATGTTTTGAACCCTGTAACTTCAAAAGTATAGTCTTAAATAGGTAAGTTTATTGGAAAAAGTGACTTTATTTAAAGTAGCAATCACGTTTTTCCAACTTTAAGTGTTACTTATGGAGCAATTTTTTTAGATAATTTTTCAGAAATACCTTGAAATAATACAAAAAAACGAAATTTGCCGTTAAATTATAACACATGCAAACAAATACCAAGAGGACATTTTTGTCTGCAATTAAAATCTACATGAGGAATTCAATACCTTTTGTTAAAATACAAGGCGATTCTTTTTTTTTTCAAAAATAATTTTACCAATTACCCACTTCTCCGCCACTGGTTGTGCAAGATGTTCGATATTAACAGGTTTTATGCTAACCCGTACCGTTATAGCGTATACCAAATATGACTTAAATATCTCAACTAGTTTGGTAAATAATTAATAAAGTCCACATATTTCTTACAATTTTAACACCCTGTAACTTTTTTATAAGGCCTTAAAATGATATAGTTTATAGAAGAAAGTGCAGTTATTTTTTGAAGATCTATGACCTGTTAAAGTCCTGCTACAAAAAACTGATTCACCCTGTATAAGCGTTGACTGACGTATTAATAAAGCTGTCATATGTTTGACAGTTCTCTGGCTACGCAAAATACATTGTTGACCATCGGCGCCATCTACTTTCCAGGACATGAAACTATCGTGAGAAGTCTTATTAATACGCCAGTCAACGGTATATAAGCACTTCTCACATTCAGCTAGAAAATTGATATTGAGAATCTAGGCAAACATTTGGTGGGCTGCTCCTGCTAGCGTTCGTTCGCCGACGTCCGTTTGGTGTGAAAGCAACACAAAATGGTTTATTTGCAAATAGGGGAACAACTTTTCTCGACTGCTCGAAACAAAAAACCGGCCCGCGAGAACATTCCGAGGCGAACCATCGGGCGCAAAACAATAGCTGGCCGCGGCCATTCCTCACGTCCAGCGCCGAATCGGCGCGTCCGTTTGAGGCCAATATTTCTCGCGGTGCGCCTTTTGAGCGCGTCCGCGAGCGCGTTCTTCATTTAACAAGTGGCCAGTTCGCGGCGGATAATTTAGTGGTTATCGGGACGTTCAAAGGGAACGGCGTCTTGTCAGGGGCGGGCGATAGAGTGTCGCCGAGCGATAACCCCGACGCAAGAAGGTCTATTACAACCTATTAGCGTTCGAGATGATTATGATGAGGCGACGGGTTTTTGTGGAGCATCATGCTATGGGGACGAGATGTTGAACATGAGGAAGAAATTGACAAGCTTTTTAGCTCTTTTGCAGTTCTTTAATATGTTCCAGCGGAAACGTAACAGGCTCTGTAACGGCCAGGAAAATTTTTTCTTGGAAAAACGCAAAAATAGGTCAATTTTGTTTGGCAGGGGGACATCTTTTGGCATAAAATTGATAAATCTATCTGCAACCCCCTGAGCAGGGGTTGAACCCCTTCAAAAAATTTAAAGAGGAAGGGGGTTCATGTCGCACACCTTTGGAAACGTCTCTCAATTCTCTATACACCTGCATCAGATTTTCAAAAATCGATCGACTTTTCAAAAAGTTACAGCGTGAAAAATGCAAAACATTCATTTTCAATTATTGCCTGGTATATTGTTAAACAATAGAAGATCTGCGTCTCCGTATTATAAACGAATGTCGACAAATCACCCCTGAAATGTTGCACAATGTTCGGCAGCGTTTTGAACAAAATCTTTATTATTGCATGGAAGTGAATGGGCAACACTTTGAGCATTTATTAAAATAAAGTTTCAATTTCCTCCCGTTTATCAAATTTTCGTCAAAGTAATGTTGCTGAACATGCTTCCTATAACTTACAGCCCCCGACCACCACTTTCGGCTTAATTGTTTAACAATACCAGGCAATAATTGAAAATGAATGTTTTGCATTTTTCACGCTGTAACTTTTTGAAAACTCGATCGATTTTCGAAAATCTGATGCAGGTGTATAGAGAATTGAGAGACGTTTCCAAAGGTGTGCGACATGAACCACCTTCCCATTTAAATTTTTTGAAGGGGTTCAACCCCTGCTCAGGGGGTTGCAGATAGATCTATCAATTTTATGCCAAAAGATGCCCCCCTGCCAAACAAAATTGACCTATTTTTGCGTTTTTCCAAGAAAAAATTTTCCTGGCCGTTACAGAGCCTGTTACGTTTCCGCTGGAACACCCTGTATATTATATAGCTATTCCCAACGAAAGCCATCCAACACGAAAACCTTCATGGGGAGCTAGAAGCTATATAGCAATATACCTACATGATACGAAAAATTGACAACGCTCCGTTCTCTCGTTCTCTCTCGTACAATGCAGTTCGTGAAACATTTTCTAAAACTCTTTATCATTTACCAACAAGATGTGTTAGCATTTGATTCAGTAAAAATATGGATATAGGATTTACCTAATTGAGGTATTTCATAATATATTTCGGAACATAGGCCTATTCGAAAGAATTTTAGACGCGGTTTCGTTTCATTTTAATGTTAACAACCGTTTAAATCTGGTGAGTTCTAGCAAGGTGACAAACTCCTGGCTGACAAAAACCGCGCGATAGTAGTTAGGTATCTAGCTATTTTTTTTATCTATAATATGCAACTGTCAAGTTTTGTAGTTTAATCAACTTATGATTTTTATTATAATTGATTTGGTTCATGATTTTAACCAATACCACCCAAGGGAAACAAAAAAGAATTTGTGATCAAGTAATATAACAAAAATAAAATTTACACAAAGCCGCAGGTACATATATTAAAAAAACAAATACTGGCTGTTTACAATATACAGGGTGTCCCAGGATAAGTAAGCCAATAGGTGTAAAAGAAAAAAAAATCACGTTCAAATTTGATTGTTTGTGGTTCTGATTTGCTTGACTGGAAACTAATTTTTTGCATATTTTCGTTTTTGAAAAATCAAAATGGCGTCGACAGTGACCATTTATTTATTTTCATTGTAGGTGAAGTGCCTTTTCCTTTAAAGATAACAAAAAATGTCATTAAGAAAAGTTGTTAAAGTTGAGCTCGGCTTATAGGGGTATAGCAAAAAATTCCAAACAGGGCGATTTTTTCAGCGTTGCTTGGGGACTGCCTGCTGAGTATAAAAACCAAAGCATAACACTCTCGAACTCCTGATACGAATTGTGCTATAGGAGCAGTTTCAAGAACATTTTTTAGAGAACAACATAAAACAAATTTGTGTCTCTCAGAAGACAAAAATTCTGCTCACGCTGCAGGGATGGTCTTGTAAACTTTTTTTTACAAAAAAAGTGGGAGATGAGTATTGCGATCTACAATTTTGCTTTATAAAAATATTTCTTGACTACTTAACAAGTTACAGCGCAAAAAACACTATTTTTATCGTGTTTGATGATTAAACTGAGTTGACGATTTTCATGCAGATCGTGAATTGGGCACATAAAAAAAGCGCCCAAAAACGTTATCTATTGGGTGACGTATTGAGGCAGTGGCGTCAAGCTAATCAGAGAGCGTTCAACGAATTCAAACGAATGCATGTACTCATTGCTATTTTTTCTAGAGAAAGTATTGTTGGGTTTTCCGTATTTTGCAGGATTACTGGCGTTAAGAAAACTAATTATTCCACACTAAAAGTTTCGCAGATGTATGTATAAATCTACCTAGAACCTGTTGGCGAAAGAAGCAATAAATAAGCGAACATAAAAATAAGTTGGGAACCTCAGATTAAACTTTACCAAATTAAGGGCAACCTATTAATAATTTAAAATAAATAAAGTTGTAATTTCTCTACGTAGATATACTGAAATTTTGAATTTATTTTCTTCAGTCTATGAAAACTTTTACAATAATTATTATATGTATAGGTCACATTTCCGAATGTGAAAAGGTAGGTATAGTATTTCTAAAGTCACTTGAAACAGTATAAAAAAACTCTAATTGCATAAAAAAGATATACATATTCTACAAGCAACATAATATTTCACTTTTAAGGTTTTTTAAGATTGTCGGCACATTGGGTGGTGTGGAAATAAGTTTCAAGAACAAATTAATGTTTCACATAATGCAGATCAATAACAAACCATTGGAAAGTAAAAATGACAGCCACGTGTTTGCATCCAATTAATCGGTATGAATTGTACAAAACTGCGAAATTTTTGTTATACTTAAATGCGCTGTAAGTTGTTAAGCAGTCGAGAAAATAAAAAAATGCATAAAGTAAAATTGTCGAGAATTTATTATTCTTCTCCAACTTTTATTAAGGTAATTTTTTGTATTTTTTTTTACAAGACCGACCTTGTGGTAAACGAATTTTGTGTCGTATAATGCCCTGTAAATTATTAAGTATTATCTGGACCGACACTTATCTTATTAGTATTGGTCCAGGTATTAGAGGCACAAAAACATTTTGTAAGGAAAAGTTGATCAGAATTTGATCCCGTGAAACTTTCATTAAGGTCTTTTTTTTGTAAAAAAAATTGTGAAGGTTCTCGTGTCAATGTGTGATGAAAACTGTGATGTTTGTTCCGTAATGGTTTGGACAAAAACAAACGGATAGGTAATCTATTCTCTCAATATATATTGCGGTTGAGTCGAAACATCGCAATATATCGATATTGAGAGAACATAGATTATCCTCTTGTTTTTGTCCAAACCATTGTGGAAAAAACAGCTCAGCTTTCGTAAAAAAATGTTTACAAGACCATCCCTGCAGCGTGCGGAATTTTTGTTATATAATGCGCTGTAAGTCATTAAGTATTAGAGATACAAAAAATGTTGTAAAGAAAAGTTCTTCAGAATTTGATCCCCTAAAACTTAGGTCCTACATTAGGACCATTTTGCTCTAAAAAAATGTTTAGAAAACCGACCCTACGTATAGACCAATTCGTACCAGGAGTTCGAATGTGATGTGATCTTTTGGTTGGACACTCAGAAGGCAGTCCCCAAACAACCTTGAAAAAAATCATCATGTTTGGAACTGCAAAACTGAAATTTTTTTTGAAAAAAAAAAACAGGATGTAAAAAACCATGAAAATGTTCTAGGTATGATTTTCAAAAATCAGTTTTTAGACATATCCCAACCGACGCGTTTCGACCAGCTGATTCCAAAAACGTTCAGGGACTTATCTCCAGCCAGCCCAGACATATGTCGCAAAAACACAACTTCTAGTCCAATACGCACGACACACAGATAACGGTATGCCGTATGCCAGCTAGGAGAACGAAAATTAAACTCTTCTGCGCACCTACGTCACTTCGACAAAAGCGCGGCCAACTTATAAAAAATAGTCACGTCAAGTTAAATCCAAAAATATAATGTAGGCACCTTGAGACACCTTAATGTATATGTGGTTGCCTAGCTCACCACAAACAGTAAAATTTCTCGTTTAAAAATAAACGTCACCGTTGCGCGCGGACATACCGTTATCTGTGTATCGTAGTCCTATATAGGTTTTTAAAAGTAGTTCACTGCCAAATGTTTTGTGTTGTTAGCCAAAGCTCTATACTTTAAAATATAGTTCATATAAATTAGTCATTTGGACACCCATTTTAATGAACAATGCGCAGACTTCTCAAAGTGAATAAAGAAAAATGGAATTTTGTTAGATTCAAATGTAATATCTCACACAACATATACTGCGTAAAAGTTGACTGGCATGTAGCTCTTGGAAAAGGATACCAATAATGAATCTTTAGTGGCATATCAGGGGTAAAGGATATCAATTATTGAAAAAAGTGCACTCCAGCCGGAACTCGAACCCGGGACTCCTACTGCCTATACTGTGGCCGCAGGCACTTACCCAACTAAGCTGCCGGAGATACGGGTTCTATCGGCTAGGTGTTATTTATTCCAATTGATATTAGTTGGTAGCGGTGAGATGTAGGAGACTTCTGCGTCTTCTACAGCTACTTGGAGTGCACTTTCTTCAATTGATATCCTTAATATTCCACTAAAACATTCTTTCGAAATATTAACCTTTAAGTGAGCTTTAAATTAGGTATAAGTATAGATGCTAACCCAATAATGCGGTGTCAAAACCGAATGAAAGAAACTGCCCCTTCTGCAAACATATTATCGACCCAAAAATAAATAACAAAAATAAAGATCTTGTCACGTCAAAGAGGCAATTATCGCGGCGGACCCGTCAAAAATGTTTATCCCCCGAACAATGGGTTCAGAAGGGCCGGCTAGGTAAACAGTCCACCCAAAACCAATGGACAGGTAAAGGCCGGCGGTCATTGTATTAGTTTCGTTTCGGTAGTCAGCGGATATCATGGTCCACTCGACGAGGCTCCGAGACGATTTTCAAACAAAGGCTGGATGAGGTCGGAATAAGAATAATGCTGAAGTAGTCAAGTGACCGCAACGAGACAGGACCGTACATATACAATTTTTGGTACATATGGCGGACGACATTGGCAAAGTGAGCATTTTCTGTGCACTTGAACTTTCTTAACAGAAATTGCAGCATCGGTATCGGTATATGTTTCAAAAATTCAAGTTCCATGCCAGACAGAAAGAGAGAGAACGAGCGCTGTCCAAATAACGTCTGCTAAAACAAATAAATGTCTGTTCATTTTCGTATTATGGTTCTTATAGGACAATTCAAACTTTACTTATACATAGGGTTGGGGCACCTATATTTTAGTATGCTATAGGGAAACTATATTTGGTTTCTGACAGTTGTTCTACTTCCACATTTATGTGTATCAGTACTCGCATCCGAGTTTACCCGAGAATGGCAAAAAGGAAAAATAAATAAAATTTCAGAAGAAAAAAACAGCGAGGGTAAGCTTTAACATAATTATTTTAGTTTTGTTAGCTTTCACATTAGGATACCTACTATTTGAAGTAGTCGCAAAATTCTGAATCTAAGCATCTTGCTTTCTATAAACGAAAATTGAATAGGAATTTACCTAGTGAATTCAAAATTGCCCCATTAATGTTAATTTACAAGTTTTAAACAAACTGAAGAATAAAACATAGTTTTCAGTTTTGTAAGAAAATCACGTTTTTAGTCAAAACATTGAAAGTATAGCAAATACCTACATGATATAAACAAATTTTGTGCTAAAATTCAATAAAAATTTATCATAAATTTACCATTTTCTGTCTTTATTTTCAAAGTTCTTAGGATATTCAAGTGATCTAATAAAGGCGTTATATTCAGTTCACAAATTAACAACATTAATAAGAACAGTAATTAATTAGGCAAATTATATTTAATCGATTATTCGTAACAAAAATTAAGTCGCACCTGCAAACATCTAGTGAATTTCAATAATTCACTTCAACAATGTACAAGTAGGTATTAACGTTTCTAGTTAAATTAATTTTTTTGTGGTAATTCCTTGAATTGTTTTAGAATAAAATACAGTTTCAGACAAAGACATTATACAGGCGAATAATATTATTTGCAGACGTTAATTTAGGTACATATTTTTTGATATTTTTTAAGAACTGTATAATAATAGATATTATATACCAAAAACCCTTTAAAAACAATGGACTAAAACAGTAAAGAAAGCGTTCTTGTGTGCATCACGTAGGTGAAAGCTTTAAAGTCGCAAAAAGCTGGCTAGATTGTATGTTTGCTCTTAATTATAATCAAAAATTAAAAAAAAAAAACAAATTTCAGGTTCTTGCTTGGTGACGTAAGCAGGAAGTTCTAACGGGGGCATATTACATATTATATATACCTATAGGTATATATAATATGTAATATGCAGCAGGTCGAATAGCGTAGGTAGGTACTTAATTTATTTTCTAATAATAAAATTTATTCAATAGCTACTGTTATTCTTCATTTAAGAAATATTAATCTTCTATTAACTTGACTAAATTATAAAATAAAGGATATTAAATATTTAAAACTAAAAACAAAAAAATTATCATTAAAGATTTGATTATCCCTGTATACACATATTTAATAACATGCAAATTAGCAGAAAACTTATCAATACAACCATGTATACAAAATACCTAAAGATACATATTGGCACCACCGTAAAATTGTTACATCTAAAAACCCAACGAGAGGGTTACCTGGGGTCCCCGAAATCTTTACAATTTCATTACTTTAATAATTACAATAACCTCCTTTGAATTGAAACAATAATAGCATCACTGAACGTCATTTAACGCGACAATGAGATAAAATGAAACTTATGGCGCATATTTTTACGGATTAGACTTAATACCTGTATATCTGTAATTGTACCGAATACCCCCGTATTGTCCGTCTATTTAAATCTTAAATTGACCTCAGACTTACCACGGTGGGAGGTTGCCAAATCCAATGAAAAGCTGTAGGTGGATTTAACGGTTTTCCTTAGACGTTTTATTTATTTGAAAATGAAAATGGAAAATGGAGAAGAATTTTCATACGAAAAGGACGTAGACCAATGAACATGAAAGAAAGGAAAATAGACATTATATCTGAGACAGAAAATCCTTTTTAATTTTTCTGAGGTACCTAATGTATATTTTCCTTTTTTTCATTTTAGGTTAAGTATTAATGAAAAAAATACCACAGACTCATCTCACCTACCACTATCATATTATTAAGGACTTATAAAAAAGTGCTATATTAGTCCATTGCCTTTATAGAGAAAATGCGGTACTTTTTGTGAAAAATAAAAAAAATATTTTTTATCCAAAATTGAAAAAAAAATTGGTGTGCCGGGTTCGGCCCTGCGACTTCCGTGCTGGCGTGGCGGCGGCGCCCGCCCCCCGCGGCGCCAGACCGGCCCCCCCGAAGCGCCTGCGGCCACCCCGAGGGGGCGCCCGTTACGCAACTGAATCAACCCGGTATAAACGGGCATTTTTCCACGGTGAGCATCGTCATAAACATTTTATTTGGACAGGGCGACAGAACCGTATCTTCATTATGTTCCCTTCATATGGGTGGAATAGAGGAGTTCCGCAAGGGTCCTTGTTGGGGCCTTGGCCAATTTTCAATGTCGACTAGGTACGGAGAATGAAGTACCTATGACTCTGTTTTGTATTGCCAACATAGTAAAAAAATCGGTGTACCTAAATCCTCTTCGTGTAAGTGGTGAAAGAAATTTGGTGAAAAATTAACACGAAAATTGGTGGATTCCAAATATCTTAACCAAACCTGATATGTTGAAATTCACACCACAGCAAATTCGTTAATTTTAACACTTAGGGGTGTAATTTTTTTATATTTTTAACACGGCTTCGTGTTTGTTCACACCACGCGGTGTTCTTTAACACCATTCGGTGTTCCTTAACACTAACCGGTGTTAAATTGAACGTATTAACACAAGTTCGTGTTAAATAGAGGAGAGGGGGAAGTCGTTGCACCAGTTATGGGTGTAAACTCTTAGGCAATCGAAGCCATCGCATCAGTTGTTTGTCGAAGGTGTTGCGCGACGGAGCTTATCAGTTTGTGTGACGTGTGACCCGACCGTGTGGCTCGTATAATAGGTATAAAAGTGATTCTACAGGCCGATAGTGCAAAAATGGTGTTGTTATGTGAAGTAAAATTTCGACGTGAAGTCAAACGGATTAAAACGACAGGCGAATATGCAGATGATGCGACGACGAAAGGTACTGTGTGATAGCCGAGGTGAGAGCACCTATAACCTATACCTACTCATCGACTGTGTTAATATGCGAGTTTGTTCTCACCGGAATAAGGAACCAGTCATGAATATAATTGAAGGATTTTAAGTTATCTGACTGTTCTGATTGTTTTGATGCCTGCTGATTGGCACCGACTTAGTTGGGACCTGCTTGTGCTTGTGAGAACAGGCCTATCTAACTCAATCGCTGTGTCGCAACGTTTGAAGTTTCTTTTTGTCTCACACAGCCAATTATGTAAGACGACAGTTACTTAAGTACGTTGTATGAGAATTTGTACGAAATATAGTTTGGTCGTATCCTATAACATAAAGCATATCTTGTGTTTGTGGTTAGGTATACACTTTTATATTATAATTATAATATAATATTATAATATATATAACTTTTTTATATATTAAGAGGGGATTGCCGACAGCGAAAGTGATGTTAGATTTCGTATTTTTTTAAGTTGTATAGCATAAAATCTAATAACATTTTACCTGGCAAAAATTTAGTACAAACATCTCTGTCTTCATTTTAATCATAAGATCTGAAAAGCATATGCACTGGAATTATTATTTTTCCCAAGGTTTTCATAACCCATAAAACAAAACACTGCTTTTAAGATCTTATGATTAAAATGAAGACAGAGATGTTTGTACTAAATTTTTGCCAGGTAAAATGTTATTAGATTTTATGCTATACAACTTAAAAAAATACAAAATCTAACGTCACTTTCGCTGTCGGCAACCCCCTCTTAACCAAATATTTTTGGCAGTGAGAATGAATATTTATTTAAAGCTTTAAGAAAGGAAATGTTGATATTTTTATATAGGTACCTATTTGTAAGGCATCGTTCATATATTTTGGAACTGAAATAAAGTCTTTCCTTTTTTATTTTTACAAATAACACATTTCCTTAATTTGAACTTATCAATGACATTTGAAATTGTATGTAAAATTATAAGAGAGAAAGAAGAAGAAAATGGGAATACCAAATAAATTAAATTACACCATTTTGACCAAATCGCGTGTTAAAGTTACACAACACGGTGTTAATCTTACACAACGCCGTGTTAAATATTCACATCAGCATAGTTCTTATTTTCACTAGAACATTTGGTGAAATTTACCAAAAAAGAAGGTGTGAAATTAACCAGATATGGTGTGGACTTATAGACCACTTTTCATGTCAATTTTAACACCGGATTCTTTACTGTGAAGCTACGTACATATTTGACGAGCCTATCATGATCGCAAAATTTGGCCACAGGAATAAGCGGGAAACTGAAAAAATGCAGTATCGAATTGTCAGGAGTTCGAAAACTGTATACCTATTTGTAGACTCGACGTGCTGACAATTTTAAAACTTTTCTAATAAGACGAAGTAAAGTTGCACATCGATTCTTTCGTATATCGACATCAATTGTAATTTTTTGTAACAATATTTTCCTCTGAAATCAAGCCGATTCCTTCTGTTATTTCTTTAGACGCCCCTACCAAACTTTAATTACTCCCATTATAATTAACAAAGGTAAATTCGTTTAATGAACCGTCCTGGATATTAATCACAGGATATACCGCGGGGTATTAGACAGATGCTAGCCGCCATCTACCTACATTCATCACGATTTATTTATTTCCAGCCGGTATAAAACAAAAAGATTGAGTTATAAATAACTCAATGGTAATAAAACCACTCCGTGCGCCCGACTGTCTCTATAATGATTTGTGGTATATTCGTCAAGCGAAAAAATCGTACTGTTCACCTACATTAACAAATGGTTCTCCTACATACGTTGGTGCTTTCGATTATTTATGTCCCTTTCGAACCTTTACCAATAAATAACGAGAAAAATTGCCAAAGTAGAAACAACACACGTTGCCTTAATGATGTTAAAGAAACGATTTCTCGAAGCCGAGACCGAAGTTCCCACATAATATTTTTGCTACTTTCTAGGCAAAAAGAATAAAGTCCCTTGATGCGATGATAAATGTTCAAGTAAGTGGCGGAATGTGTTAGCGGTAGATATCACAAAGAGTGAAAAAGAAAACGGTATATACTGAAGAACCGCTTCAGAATTTGACGGCATGCAGGCCTGATGCCGGATTTTGGCTTATTGACTAATTTAAAGCGATTCTCTGAAGTAGCCGCATTCCGACATTATAATATCTACCTAATAGAGGATTTAGAGATTTTATAGGCCATTTTTAAATTTATCTAGCAATAAATGGCATGTTATGGGTCTTATGTCGCATTTCACTGGCAGTTAGAGGAAATTTCCAGTTTATAAACATACAGGTACTGGTGTCACATAATCGCTTTACAAACACCTTTTGATTTGGGTTAAAATCACAGAATAAGTGGGGCTATATTGGTGTCCCATTAATAAGGGTATACAGAGCAACTTTACTGCATAATATAATAATTACCTACCGGTCACATCATTAAGTATGTACTTATATCACTGTATGGAAATTCCCAAGTAGTTATTCTTATTATTATTCTATTAATTCTAGATGTCAGGGTAATTTGACACCGAGGTAGGCTCAAGAACCAAGAGCGACGACAACCCAAGGGGGTGATTAGTCAGTCTTAAGTCAATCTAGAATAAATCGACACGCTCGGTCCTAATCATATTTCTTTTTACTTGTAAAACATTTTCTCGTTACATTTTCGGTTTCATTGTTCGTTGTTTATTTGCACCTTCCCACACTAATAATATAGAGGACATTTTAAGTTCTTTTTTGAAATTGAATGATGGCTATAGATAGGTATCTCCCAAAGTAATCAAGCTGCTGAACATATGACACTGCTGTGTTTTTGGGGTGAAGAATAAGCTGAAGATGTCAATTTCTACTTATCTCACAGATGACGCCACTCGTAACCTTTTTGAGGTTGCCTTTTTGGTCTTGTAGTTTCATCACCTTAGTGGATCTTTTCATTTTGCAGTAAAATTGTATATAATATAGAAATTTTATCAGATCTAAATAAGATCGTCAACTGGTTTACTGTATATAGATAATATTAAATTATTGATAGTTCCTGATTATTACCATACCTATGTATTTTTTATATAAGTAATTCATACTTCTTAATTTCCACAAACCTCCAATAAATAATATTATAATATTATTCGAGCCTAAAATAAAATTGTTAAAGATTATTTATTAGATTTTAAGATGTTCACATAAATTAGCCATAACTTTGATTTGGTAATACAAATAATTTTTTTCTGGCAAAACTGATTTAGTCGAAAGAAGGAACCCTTATTAGAGTCCTTATTACTGTACTGTTTAAATTGAATGTTATTTAATCATTTAAACGAGTTATTCGATGTAAAGTGTACTTGGACATGCGCAAACGGTATGCCATCTTTTCTTCAGCAGTTTCATAACAAAAACTTGCATACCTCTCATTGGCAACCTGTTCAGAAACGGGGAAAAATTAATTATTAAAATACAAGATCACGTGGCAATAATAGCCCTTTGGACCCACCCTAACGGTATGCCTATGGTTTTCCGAGGAATTTTCTATCTTGAACTTCATTATAAAACACACGGCAGCCTGTATAAAATCATATCAAAACGCATATTTTTCGAATAATTGAAAACTCAGTTTTTCACATGAAGAAACCAGGATGACTCTCTGATTCATACCTTATTATTGTGAGAATATGTGCCAAGGCATACTGAGTAAAATCACGTCCAAAAATCTGTCACTATCTCCCGGTTCATTATGTGGGAACCAACACAAATATGTAGTTGGTTCATAAGTAATATTCAAAGTTGGAAAATGTGTTTATTAGTTTAAGAAAAGAAACTTTTCTAATAGACTTGACATATGTATCTATACTACAAACTAATTATTGAACTTAACTAAATGTTTTAAAGTGAATCTGCATCTTGAAATGTAAAGCCTTCAATGGGTAAATTTATTGGAAAAAGTTGTTTTGTTTAAATAAAATTTTACTTCGGGACATCCTACTATGATTTTTATGAAGTAAATTTTCAACAAATAAAATAATTTAAATTATATATAATCATGCCATTAAACCTTAACAGATATCTAGGAAACAATGTCAAGGGGACATTTCGTGATGATTTTTTTTTTCTAGAATAAAAGTACAATCTAGTTGTCACCCACATCTCCTGTCAATACGTAATACCAAGTAGTATGGTCAGAAGTTTGGTTAGTTTGATTAATTTTAATATTCTGTATCTTTCATCGAGAACAAAAAATTCACAACCTATTCTCATTATAAAGGAAAGCTTTTATCTGTAAGTTTGTAGGTGTTTTGATTATATGCAAGGTCTTTGATCTTACATTATAAGAAATTTGCTTCACGACGTCATAAATTGGGTAGATGCACTAATAAAACCAAAATAAAAACCATGTTCTAGCATTGTAGCCCAGCCGGCAGCATGTTTAAAAATCCGACTATTATGTCATAATTTATAAATCACGGCCATTAGCATTTTTATATTTCGGACAGAGACGGCGATAGCGTTTATAGAGAGAAGACGAAAAGCCGGATTTTCTTAGTCACAACAAAAAATGAATTATGTATGCTCTTGCCTGTCCGACCAATTTGAAAATCACATATACTTCGGACGTGAACACGTGTGCGTATATGTTTGGAATTATTTTAAGGTTTTTGGCCAAGAATGCCCCGTCAGATGTAGGTATATACCTACAAAATGTGTAGTGCATAAATCAAGGAAGTAAAAGACATAGATAAGTATTGGAAGCTAGGTTTATTCATATTGTTTATAGTAAGCGCAATTCTGCATAATTGCCGCTTGCCTTAGTTTTTTTGAAGTTGTTTTCGATAAAATGAATTCAATATGTATTTCAATTAACGACCGGCAGAGATGCGGGCAAGAACGTGAAAACATCGACAAATAGGATTACATTAGCAATTGTATGTTTTACCCACATCAGTGGCATTCACCATACATTATAAATTATTGTACTTAATTGTGCTGGCCATTTGTATTACTTTATGTTTATACAAAACATCAAAGGTGCAAAAGTATATTAGGTATGTACGCATTTGATATACGTGCCCCTATATTTAACAAAATGTCATATTTATGTAATAGGTAATGCAATAAACAGAACCTTTCTAACGAGTTACGTGGGCGAGCGTAACAAATTTGTTTTTTTAAAAAGATGTTTATTGGCAAAAGTTACAAGAGAGACTGTCGTAATAGAACATGTTTTAGTATATATAATATTAAAAGTGTCTTCTCAGCATGTAGCGTCTTCTTTCCAGAAACATGGCATATGTGTTCATGTAACTCCTCCGGCCCTACTGGGAAGCATATTCTTTAGGATGTGGTTCCCAAAAGTTAAATGATGATTTCTTCTCGGGTTTCCTTTTGTTTTGGGTTAATAGAAAATTTTTTGAAAATGCTTTTTAATTAATTTTAATTAATTTGAGCAAGAGTAGTAATAAAACAATTAATATTATAATGAAAATAAAAATTGTAAAAATGTTAATTTTCTTTGTTTCAAGTGGTGACGACATGTCTTCTAAAATCTTCTTCTGTTCTTCAAGGGTGTCTTGAATACTTCTTGTTTCTTCTAAGTTGATTTTGTTGAGGCTGAGTTCTGGCAGACCTAGCTTCTTCGGGATGCTAGTGAGGTTTTTACTCGAAAAGTTTATAGAGGGTAAAGATACTTTTATAAAGGGTAGTTTGCTAGTTTTATAGCTTTGTAATATTATCGAATTTAATTTTAAAGTGCAATCGGAAAACAGTTCAACTAAGTAACTTCCTTGTAGTGGTGTATTATTTGGTACTGAGTTTTTACAGGAACTAACAGCTATTCGCTTTGACGGAACAGTTATTAGCCATTTATTTTTGACAACTTTGGCTATCTCAACTTTTTGGATAGTAGTCTTGAAGGGAGAACAGTTCGTTAAATTTTTGAATGATATTAATTGCACCTCGCAAGGAGCGTCATCATCAACATGCGTAGGACTAACTTCTTCACAAATGTACTTGGTTTCTTCAATTTTCTTGCAGATTTTGTCCATGGAAACATACTTTTCATTGTTAAGTGCAAGGAATGGTTTATAAGGTAGGCAAAAGTAAAAATCGGGTTCATTATTTTTTGGGATTGGTAATGGTAGGATTTTGTAATATTGGTATAACTCTGATTCAACCAAGGGTATTTCTAAAATAAATGTGATACTGAACTCTTTTGAGTAGCTTTTAATTTCAATAAGTTTTTCGAAATTCAAAATATTATCAATAGTTGGTGAAAGAGGTACTTTGCCTAACTTTAAATATTTTTCAGATTCTTTTATTTCTAATAACAAGTCTATAGGATTTATGATTGAGTTATGTAAAGTATTCAATTTTGCAAAAGAAACTGCTACTTCCATTCTATCAAATATATTGTAGATATTTTGGTATATATTAGTAAGTTGATGAATCAAAATATGAATTTGAAAATAATTCAAGTCATCTAGTTGGGCTTGAGCGAATTTCTCGAGAGCTTCTCGTATTTGATTAATTTTAAATTCTATTTGTTTTTGGTTGTAAGTTATGTTTGTCACTGTTTCCTCAAATTTCTTAATGGTAGATTTTAATAACGTAATTTGACTGAAGGCAACACCCTTTAATTTGTTTTGATTTTCTTGTAAGTTTTTTATCTGCATGTCATATTTTTGGCTATCTTCTTGATCTAAATTTCCTGTAATACATTTAATGAGAGATCCCAAAGGATTAAGTAAGCCACTTTTCTGTCTAGTTACATTTTGAATAGGATTTATTTGATTTATTTGTAAATCGATCTGCTTTTCTAATGCAAACAAATATGAAAATGAATTATTGTATTCGTCACCATAGTGTCCAATTTTACTTTTAATGTCATTATTAAGTTGACCTCGGATCCACTTGTTTAAAAACCTGAGTGCCTACTGTAATTTCAGCGGCTGTCTTACTACTGTTTCGCTTGTTAATTATATTTTCCTTTTTGTCAACACAGTCGGAATGAATTTTATCATAAAGCGCTTTCGTGTTATTCTGATGATTGTTAACATATTCCGTGAAAACTTGAGCGGGTATAAGTGACATCGGATCGCGAGAGTCTGTATGACCTGAGATTATTTCAAAAGGCGTGTGATTAGTATGAGAATGAATTGTGCTATTGTAAGCTATTATTGCGTATGTCATTAAGGTCGGTATATCAGATGTTTTGTCCTTTTCTCTAAGAATTCGAAGGTGCTCAATTAGGGTTGAATGTAGTCTTTCTATTGGGGAGTTTGACTCATGATGACGGGGGGTGGTGAAATGTACTTTTATATTATGAGTTTTCAATAAGTCATCTAAAACGTCGTTTTTAAATTCTGAGCCGTTATCACAAACAATTAGCTTTGGAATTCCGTGGAATGAAAAGAAATGAACTAGTTGTTGGCAGGCCGATATTGCTGTTCCAAAGTATGGTAAAGCTTGAGCAAATTTCGAAAATTTGTCTATTAAAGTTAGAAATTTATATTTTCCTGTAATAAATGTGTCAATATGTAATATTTCGAAAGGCCTAGAAGGGGTTTGAGTTAAAACTAGGGGTTCATTAGGAGGTCTTCTATTGTATTTTGACCGTTGACATATTTCGCATTGATTTATGTACTTAGAAATATCGGATTTTTGAGATTTCCAATAGTAATTTTGTTTTAAAAATTTATAAGTTTCGTCGATTCCACGATGATTTGTCTTGCCTTCGTGTTTGTATTTTATAAGCATCTGTCTCTCTTCCGGTTTAACATTATTAATAAGTTTGGTACATTCGATAAGTTTGCAATTTTGAAAATGTGTATTAAGTGATTCTTGGAAGTAAGGCCGTAATTCTTTAGAATGAAAGTAAATATACATGGTTTTGTTACTTATGTATTCTCTTAAAAATTTTGTTATCTCATTAATATTGGTAGGTAAGGTTGCATAAATGATATGGTGGTCGTCAAAATTTTCTTGTTCAATTTTTGAGTATAACTCGTAGGGTGATTTTTTGATAATCATCTGGTTTGGTCGATTGTTAATAATTTCGTCTAATATTGGGATATTGGTCGTAGTTTCGGGGGCATTGATACTATGCGCAGTGGCATCAGTAGTCGGTGGTCGTATTTGTATATTTTGCAAAATTCTTATTTTTTGTTTGGGGTTTTCAGGTAAGGTAAATTTTTGTAAATCATTCATTATTTCGTTAATTTCTTGCTTGTCAATATCATTCTGTTTTAAAGATTCGTCTAAGTCAGTAGTTAAGTCTGAAGTTGGGGAAGGATTAGGTAAAAATTTTGATTCTTGGCGCAAAAATTCATCTATGTCAAAGTCTATGTCTCCGGCATTATTAAAGGTAGATTGGGTTTCTATTGCATTTAACTGAATTCTAGAAAGGGCATCTGCATTGGAATTTTGTTTTCCTTTTTTATATATAATTTGGTAATCGAACTCTTCAAGTTTGAGGCGCCATCTGACTAATTTGGAGTTAGGTTCTTTCAGATTAAAGAGCCAAACGAGAGGGCGATGATCTGTGTATATAAAGAATTTTCTACCGTATAGATAAGGCCTAAAATACTTGCATGACCATAAAATTCCGAGTAATTCACGCTCAATAGTCGAATATTTTTGTTCCGTATTGTTGAGGGTGCGTGATGCGTATGCGATTGGCGAATCGTTAGGCGGGGTTCCTTGTGACAGGACTGCTCCTAATGCTACACTAGAGGCATCTGTTGTTAGAACGAAGGGTTTGTCAAATTCTGGATATTTTAAAATAGGGGCATTTATCAGCAAATCTTTTAAATGATTAAAAGCTTCGATAAATTTCGGAGAGTGATCTACTTTACGGTTTTTCTTGAGGCATTCAGTTAAGGGTTTACTAATTTTGGAAAAATCTTTGATAAACTTACGGTAGTAACCAGCTAAACCTAAAAATGACTTAATTTCTTTTTGCGTACGGGGTATAGGAAAATCTTTAACTGCCTTAATTTTATCCGGGTTGGGCTTAACTCCGTCAGTGGTAATTTGGTGTCCTAAATAAGCTACTTCTTTATGTAAAAATTCCGATTTGTCCAGTTGGACTTTAAAGTTTGATTCTCTAAGGCGTTGGAAAACTGATTTTAGTCTGTCTATATGTTCTTGTAAAGATGTCGAGAAAATTATAATGTCGTCGAGGTACACTAAACATGTTTCGTTTTGTAATCCGCGCAGAACATTATTTATAACCCTTTGGAACGTAGAGGGTGAGTTTTTAAGTCCAAATGGCATTCTTTTGAATTCAAAATGACCGGTGTCTGTAGAAAATGCTGTTTTTGGGATGTCGTCCGGTGACATTTCTATTTGGTGAAAGCCGTTCGCCAAATCGAGTGTCGAGAAGTATTGGGCTTTTCCGAGTTTGTCTAGAATGTCCGAAATGTTTGGTAATGGAAATTTGTCGTCAATTGTCTTGTCATTAAGTTTGCGATAGTCAATCACAATCCTCCATTTTCGTTTTCCTGATGCGTCCATTTTTTTGGTACTACCCAAATGGGGCTACTCCACGGGGAATTTGAATGTTGGATTATGCCGTTAGATAACATTTTGCTAATTTGCGTTTTGACTTCTTGTCTGTGAATTTCGGGGTATCGATATGTTTTTGTGAAAATGGGAGATTCGTCAGTCAATTTAATTTTGTGTTTTATTTGGTTCGTGAATGTCAAAGGAGTATTTTCTACATAAAAAATATCTCGGTATTCGAAATATAATTTTCGAATTGCGTCATATTCTTCTTGATTACAGTGACTTAAGCGTAAATTTTTTAAATTCTGTTTTTGTAGTTGTTCAATATGGTCGTCTAGATCTTGGTCAGTTTCCATTTTTTCGAAAAAATTTATTTCAGCTTCATTGATTAGTACAACATCAAAGGGCTTAAGAAATTTAATTTTGATTGGATTTTCCGAAATATTAGTAACAAAGGTAGTAGCGAATGAATCTACAATATTGCAAACTGCTTCAGGCATTTCTGCTTTTCCAAAATTTGTGTAAGGTAAGATACAAGTGCCAGAAATTTTATTTACGGGTACTTTTATTTTTTGTACGCTTCGGGGCTGTATAATTATTTCTAATGTCGTGAAATTTGCATTTATGAAATTTGAAACGATATATTCAGTGTTATTTAAGGGAATAGCTACATAAGGCGTAACTAGATAGTCACAACGTAAATCGATATTTGACATAATTTTATGTTTTAAGAAATCGGTGCCAAATAATCCTGCATAATTTTTTGAAAAATCAAATAAATAAAATTTATGGTTTCCATTCATTTGAAATGAGGGAAAAACTGGAATTTCTATCGCTTCGTTATGTATGGATCTAGCGTGGGCTGTTTTTACACAAAAAGGTTCTTCGAAAATAAAATCTGTAAAGTATTGATGAGCTAATTCGGGATTAATAAAACTTCTTGAACTACCTGTGTCTATTAAAAAATTTGCATTTAGTTCGGGGAGATAAACGTAAGGTAAGGTGGTTTCGTCGGTATTATTTAGATAAATTACGTTGTAGGGTTTTGGTTCGGAGTTATCTGAAAATTTTCGTTTTCAGTTGTTTTGTCTGAGGGTTGGGAAAATTTTGAGGGGATCTTTGAAATTGATTCGGTTGATACTGATTTGATTGGTATTGATTTGGTTGATACTGAGGTCTAAAATTGGGATTTTGAAATCTTTGCATAGTGGATGGTGAATTAAAATTTCTATATTGGTTATTATAAGATGGTGAAGGGATATTTTTTGGTGGAAATTGAGGTTGTACGTTAGGTCGGGGATAATTAGAAAAAGTCGTTGGTTGGTACGTTGGTGGTCTTGGATAAGATTGGGTACTTGTAGAAGGTTGTAATCTCATGTTAGGTCGTGAATTTTGAAAATTAGGAACTATTTTAGTTTGTGGAATTTGTGAACGATTTTTGTAATATAAAAAGTTTTCTTCTTCTCGGGCGAAAGCCATAGCTTGCTCCAAGGAATCGGGATTTTTTAATCTTACTATAAGCTGTAAATGATAATTGAGTCCATTGATAAAAGTTTTGAGAATAAGAGCTTCATACTGAGTTATTTTCAAAAGTTTTACGTTTCGTTAGAAGCATTAATTTTAGAGACCAGTAGACTTCTAGCGTCTTGTAATTTTAAGCCAAAATTATGATTGTTTTCATTTTTATCGGGTCTTAAAGATATAATATCTTGTATAATACAGTCCTCTGTTCTTTGATCAGAAAAAGTGACAATTAGGGCATTTTTAATAAGTTCCCAAGAATTAAGTTCTACTCGAGAAGCTATTAAGTCAGCTGCTCTTCCAACTAGCTTACTTATGACAGTATCAAACAGACAAACATTTATCGGTGCGAGAGGGGTTGTAGCATTTTGATGGTTGGTGAGAAAGTTTTCAACGCAACGAATAAATCTGTTAATTTGTTTAGGGTTTCCGTCGAATCGAGGAATGTTGTCGGCTTGGTACCTTATCATTTGATAGTCTGGGTTTGCCATAGTACTTGAAATTGTTGAATTTACTGGGTTAGAAGTAGGAATATTTTCAATTTCCGAAAGTTGGAGAGTGTTAAACAAATTTGCTAAATCTAAAAGTTCGTCCAGATTGGCGAAACAGAAATATAAACAATATATACAAAAAGGGGTTAATATGAATTTTGTTTTAGGATTCACTTACAATGCTAAGATGAAGATGTTTTTCTTCATGGAAATCTTCTTTTTCTTCTTAACCTACGGGTGCAATAGGAAAAACGATGCTGTCTTCTCCCTGCGGTGACCAAAAGGGTTGTAGGACGATGCTGTTCCTGGGGTCCCCTGATCTGTTGAGCCGTCTTGTAAGAGCCAAGTCCACACCTTTCGGTTTCACACTGTTTTTAACCGAAGATTCGGAACCGATCGCGAGTCGATATCTATCGATAGGTCGAAAAAGGCAACAGTGATCCTACCGACTGCGCCAGTTACGTGGGCGAGCGTAACAAATTTGTTTTTTTAAAAAGATGTTTATTGGCAAAAGTTACAAGAGAGACTGTCGTAATAGAACATGTTTTAGTATATATAATATTAAAAGTGTCTTCTCAGCATGTAGCGTCTTCTTTCCAGAAACATGGCATATGTGTTCATGTAACTAACGGATCAGTAACATTCATAATAGAAGAAAAGCCTAAATACTGAATTTCCCTAATGTAAAAATCAGGATCATCCCATAATACCTAATCATTGTTCTTAGGGTATTCACCAACTTTTTTCAAATAATACGTGAAATACTGGAAGAACTAATATTATGCTATCAATCTTGAAGATAAATGAAAAAAATGCAATATTAATATTTTCCATTCCGCGATATTTTATAGTCATTTTAACCATTAATATTGCCAACTTAAGATACAAGGCTTGCATCCATTAAGATATTGCGGGAACACCTCAGATTTTTTAAATATTAATCAGCTATGCGTGTAAACACCTCGTTACTTATTACTTATGGGGCCACTTACCATATTACTCACTTTGCATTAAACAGCAAATGTATATGAGGACTTACCTGAAACAAAAAGGATGTATTACAATTTGGGAACAATTTTTATTGGACTTGAACATCTGCCTTATGTCAGTGGAATGCAATATTGGGATAATATTTTGAAAACATTAAAGTAATGTATTTTAAAAGAATGGCCACATGCGTAACCCTTATCCTTGTGCGACATGGACAACATATTCAATCTATGCTATGTTTTCTAAGACGTAGGTATAGGTACTAAACGAAATAGTCTACAGTCAAGTGTGTCCTTTGGGAAATCAACGAAAAACTCCATTCATAACAACAGGAAACTCAGCTTTATGCTCCTGCCAGCCAAAATTAGTATAATTAAAAACATATTTACAGTATAACCTGTGGCCAATTGAACAAGTCAGGAACACCTATAATTTAGCAATCTAGAAATTAGAGGGGGGCAGCACGGTTTTTGGAATACCAGGTGTTGGTCAGGTCATTACACAGTTCGCCCAACTGTTATTTGTTTTATCCTAATTTGGCGAATGGGATAATGTTAGGTTAGGTGCTATTGTTATCTGCAATAAAATGACTATCATTAATAGTCAACAGGATCATTTTATGTGTTACCAAGGTATTTTTAGATGTATAGTCTAGGTATAGTTTGTCCAGTACTATAGGTGAACATTTTTTTCAAGTTTAGAATAGGTATGTAGGTTTTGGGTGTGAAAATAATAGAGTGTCCTTGAAAAAGTTTACATCTTTTTGATGAATTTTTCTTATGAATCTTAGGAAGCGTTTTCGAAATGTTCATGTATAATAATATGTATGTTCTATAATGTATATGACTATAGCTTTATCATTATATTAACTTTTTATTACTATATAAAGAGAATATGGCCTTTTCAAAATGAAATTAGTGGTTTTTTCTATTTGAGTATTTTTTTCTCAAAGCAAAACTTTTATAAAGATATATTTTTTTCGAGGAAATAATAAATATCAAGAAAATCCCTTTTCACACCCAACAAACAAGCCTAGTCAAGTTTAACAATGTTTGTGTGAGAATTACCTATGAAGGTAAAAATATTACCAATTATTTCCTTCAGAAGTTTAAAGTGTGAGAAACCTAAGAAAACATTTTCGTTTTCTAAAACTACTAACTTTCAACCTAATTATAAGCTTCATAACCGCTCAACCTTTCAGAAAATTATTTAGTCCTAAGTTAGATTATTATTGCCTAAACTCAGGCTTTAAAGACAAGGAAAATTTTATCATCAATTTTTTGGTCAATATTTATTTCTACTTAACAATATAGTCAAAAGATAATTCACGATATTATAAAAAAGTAAATTTTGTCTCAATATTAGCCCATAAAGTTATATTAACTATTTTCAACTTAAAAATGACTCCCAGTTCATTCCCCACTTGCTTTCAATCCTTCTCTATGGAAAAGTCCTCTATTTTTTGCTGGTTACAAAAACATTACCCTAACTACTCGCATCCCAATTAATCAAAACCCCGCTCCGCTATCGACCTTTCTCCTAAGCTATAATAACTTATAATAAATTACTAAATAATAATCCGTCCAGGCTTACCATAAAAATCAATTTACCTACCCGTATAATAGGTGGGCAGGCTACCGCTACTGTTACATTTTTTCTTTGGTATACCTGGATTGTTGCGGAATTAATGGTTTTCTGTCAGCGCCGCTTCAAGCTGGGAATTAATCAACCCCAGGCATAAACTGATGCACTCGGATGGATTATGAAAGGTCCGGTTCACGAGGAACGCCGAGAGATCGCGAAGTCGTGCGTTAACTTCACTTTAGTTTGTTTAGTCGCTCGAGTTAATTATTTTGTTCTTTGGTTTTATTTGACCATCCTTACCATAAAAAAAATTTCAATATTCGACATTATATTACCTATACCCAGAGACAGAGTAGTATATATTTGGTACTGAGAAATAAAAAAAGGTTTGCTCCTTCAGGGAGATTTTCTGCGCGAGTAAAGTTTTCTATCTAAATTTCAAGAGAGAAAAATAAACTTACTGTTGCGGTCAAAACATTCTTCCTCATACAATGTTGTGTTGCATCGCAAATAAATCTTAAGCACGCAACCTCATACTGTTCTCGGTTTTATGCTGACAATAAAATATTCTTTTAGCTATAAATATTTAATTATGAGGTATAATGCTGGCCGAACAATATAGCTGTCCAAGTTAGACATGCTTTTGCATATCTCGCACTTCCTGCACAGATACCCTTAGTTGCCCATGCGTGAATAGAATGTAATTACATAAATAAACATTATAATATAAAACTTTCCGAAATTCCAAATTGAAAATAAAAATCTTTAAAACTTCGCAAATACCTATTTAAAAATAATAATGACACATATTGCAACCGCATATATTTTGGGCCAAAATATCACGATTGAGGCTAATATGCCTTCTAGAAATGTTGTTTGTTTAAGAGATACAGGGCGTAGAAGTTTGTTTTTGAAATTGCATTTTGGCTACATCTCCCAACATAATCAAGCTGCTGGACTGAAATTTGGCATTGCTATGTTTTTGGGGATGGCAAATAAGCTGAAAATGACAATTTCTACTTATCTCGCAGAGGGCGCCACTTGCGCTGTTTTGGATTGTGCTTCTACTCGTATAACTTTTTTGAGGTTATCTTTTTGGATCTGCAGGTCCTATACCTATCAGTAAACTCAATATGGCCGCCTTTTAGGGAATTCCTAGGGACATGAAGTATTTACCTGTCACAATCTAGTGTACAATTAAAGACCGTTTTTTAGTATATTTTCCTCAGTTTCTCAATAAAGCTTGTTCTGGCAACACTAGTACAAAGTCCTATCGCGACAACGTCAAGAAAATTTGTGAGCATACTTGCCAGTTTCCCGATAAGCAATGCATCGGAGGAAATAAATTTTTCTTCACTTAAAAGAATTAAAACTTGGTTACGTACCAATATGGTCCAAGACAGACTAAGCAATTTAGCCCTATTATGTATACACCGCAATGCGTACCCATAAATGAAGAAACGATCAGTTTGCACGAAAGAAGAGAAAATATGATTTTATTTTGTGCGATAAGTATATTTTTTAAATCTAAATAATTATTGTTTCTTTTTTTGGCTGGCCCCTCCCAGAAAAAATTTTTACCACGCCGCCCCCCCGTTTATAGATTTGCCTGGATCCGCCTCTGTTTATACTCAATTATAACAGTAAGTACCTATATACTGTGAAATGAATTTAAAACGTCAATTTTGTCTTTGTACTTTTTGTTAGAAGTGTAAAAATTTATGATATGTAGGTATTTTGTTAGTATGTACTGTCTTTATGAGATATTTTATCATAATTTGTCTCAGATCTCTTAGAGACCAGCTAATATGTATAAGAGAAAAACACTTTTATCTTTGATACTATTTCTATAAAATCCAGTAAATATAGCTTGTAGCATAAATCTGATGATTTTTATTTTTTATTTTACCTATTGCCCATATTATTACAGAATTTTGTAATAACTGTTAATAAGACAATAATTGACAAATCTAAAGATAAAATATCGATACACCTATTAGTACCTAATATTTCCTAATATTTAACAAAGTTACTTACATTATGTAATATTTTATGCAATAATTCGTAAGAACACATTTACAATCAAGGTAATTTAACTTTAAATTTTAAACTAAAATTAAAAATTATATTTTATAATTGAATAATTCAATTATAAAATATAGTTAAATTATTTAAGCGAAATTATACACACTATGGTACAAAATTTTTTAATGCCTTACCTCGAGACATCAGAGATTTGGGTCCAAAATTATTTAGACTGGAAGTTAAGAAGTACCTCATAAAAAATGCTTTTTATTCTTTGGGGAATATTTTAACTCTGATTTTAATTTTAATATGTAATATTCGTTAAATATTGTTCAACATTTTCAACATTAGTTTCATTAATTTTATCACTCGACACTCGACACTTTGTGTATTGTTTACCAATAAATGTCTATCTATCTATGTATCTATGGCAATTAATATAATTTTAGACACCTCAATGCTGTAAATTCGTGAAACTTTACCTAAAGGCGCATAAAAATAGACATGCTTGGTAAGGGATTATTAAGAGCATTTCCACGATACGTAGGTATATTATGTAAATTTACCCATTCCAGGTAAATTTACATGTCTTTTGTACATTTGGGTACATGTAGACTCAAGGCACTAAAATTACCTATATTATATAAATATTATAATTATCTATTATATAAATATATAAATATTTTTTTACCGTGTATAGGTAATTTGCAAATTGTGCTTCAAAGATTTACAACCTTGCAGTATTTCACGATTCCAATATGGTCGTGTATGTTTTTTGCAACCTTTCGAATTCATTCGCCATTTTACGGCTTTAATATTTCCCCGCAATTAAAATTTCTGTAATAAAACACGCTGAAATCTCCCTCTTAACGATCACGGCCGGCCGGCTCAGTATTAATGTCAAATTTAAAATTAATAAACCCATTTCCATTAATAATTACCAATTCCGTGTTGTTTAGGAGTTACATTAGCCTAATAGACCTAAGTGCTTTTACGCAAGAAGGTAAAGCAACTTATCTAAAATTACGCCGGGGCCGAAATGATGTTTCCCTCCTTCTCCTACACCTTGAGGGCCATTTGTTTTCGTTTACGCGTCCCAGGGGAGATAGGAGGAAGCATAAAAATTGTGCTCCCCAATTTATTGGGTTATTTTTACACCGAATTTGACGGGAATTTATGGACTTCAATGCTGCAAGCTTTAGGGCGCCAATTTTTCAATTTTCTTAAAAACACGAAGTTTCCCTCACTGTTTGCATGGCGAATCTACACTCCAGGTTTATACTTTGTAGATTCCGTTTGTCTAATTCCGACGTAATGCCCTTCATTAATTATGCGAAAAACGTTCACGCATATTAATGGCCAGACACCAGAATCTGATAGCAAAGCAGCTGGAACTAATGGTAAATATATTTTAACCCCATTAGACAAAACAAACCGAAAATATATTAGACAATTAACAGTAATGCGTTAATTAATTTAAATGCGTGTTATTTATCGTCTGTCGTTGCACTCCAAGGGAAACTATTTACAGTTTGACATTGCCAGTCGCATATCAATATATTTAGTTAGGTAGGTAGATAGTTCAGTATTCGGTTCTTTGCCGTATGGAGTTCTCTAATCTCCTGTTAGCAAAATATTGAAATAATATATAAGCAGAAAGAGATATTTTAAAATAGAACGTTGAAAATTATTATTTTTATGATGTCAAATACATAAACACCTCTGAAAGAAACACTGGTTCTGCAAAGTTTTGAAAATTAAAATTAATTGTAAGGAAAACATTGAGAAATCACGAAACCTAATCTCTCGGCTATCAGCGATTATTGTGACTGCATAGGTATATGTTATGTATTTGACAACTTTTTAGTGATTTTATATCTGCTATAAATGCGCAGTTTTCAAATATATTTTCATAATACTAATAAATCTTATTTATTTGCACTGCAATCACAAAATAAAGAACCAGACCCGAGGAGAACTTTGGCTATAAGCAAAGATCACAATATTCAAGATCATAATCTTTGCTATAACATAATATATTCTTATTCTTTATCACACTTAATCTTAAGAATCTGCGCATTTATAAGAGGATGGCCAAATTCTCTCCAAAAAATCATGTTTTCCTAGATTTTCTCCAAAAGCACATTTATTAAACAAACGAATTAATTTTGGCAGGGATGCGCATTAAAGAATATATTTTTTTCTAGTTTACTGAGGGGTATAAACGAAGAACCCCCCCCCCTATTCCCTTTAAAATCATTTTTTATCTTGTTTACAATTTGAAAATTCGCTTAATTTGTGTATAAAAAAATAAAACATCGCAACGGGGTCTAAGTACACTAAAACAATGAGCAAACAATTCATCACAGTATGCTTATGCCAGTTATTTTTCTATTTTATCGCAGTAGGGAATACCAGCGAATAGGAAACTCTTTCGAAATAAAGTAAACTTATAAGAACTCGCGTTGAACAGGGTAACAAAAATTGAGAACATTTTGAAGTGTGCTTGGTTCTAACTGGAGCTTCTTAATGAATTATAATTATTATCAAAAGCAGTGAATCTCTCTTAGAGTCAAAATTTTTTAAGAAGTCCTTACTATAGGGCTGTCAATTGCATGGTAATTTCGACATCCTAAGTTGTTGGCATCAATGCAGCAAAAAAAATGCAACCGGGACAAAAGTTCAGGTCAGTACAACGATTCCATTTGCACAATGAATAACTACTAATAACACGAAAAGTAACAAAAACAAGAACAACACTGATAATAGTAAAACTCACGAAACGTACAAAACCCGCGAATATTCTCACTGCCGAATGTTTGAACCAGTTTGAACGATCCGGAAAACCTTCACTGTCACTTTGACACGCCGAAGCTAAATTTGCCTGAGTCCGCACATAGACTTTGCCGAAAGCAGCTGATTATACCAAAATATCAAAATGAAAAGTGTTTACATGATGTTTTAAATTAATTATTAAAATAAGTTGTATACTAGTCATAATTATTATTATCATTTGAAGAGGTATAATCATGATTGCAATAGGGTTTTTATTTTATTATGTTCTTTTAGTATCACCTGGGAATTTTTAACCACCATAAAATCAATGAGTGACGTCATTAACTGGTTGCGCCGCATAATATGCTTATGCCAATGTTATACCCATGGACAACAGAAAATTCCTAGTCATTTTGTGAAGAATTGTCATTTGATAAAATCCGGACTTCTTATAGCAATCGGGGTTTATAATATTAATTAGAGACAAATTCGCATTTCTTGAAAAATTATTGTGCTTCAGATTTTACAGAGTACAGAAACATATACTATATTCAAAAAATAGTAGTTAGGACCACACCAGAGAAGTGAAAACTTAGGTAGATATACGGCGTTACAGGTTACAGCACTAACTGCATACACTTAAAACATTACACTTTTTTTTCAATACCTATAAAGAAAAATAACGCGATTAAAAATTAAAAACGCATCTCTTAAAAAAGCATGTCACGGTGACTTTAAGATTTTACCGACGCCTGCAAAAAGTATAGATAATACAATTTTATCATAAAAAAGTAAACAAGGAATAAGGTAGCCACGATCCAAACTGCTAATATAGGGTCCAAAATGGCGGCGAATTCCATCTCTTTTCGTTCCCCGCGCCTTTCCATGCGCAATAGGGCCAATAATCATAATTTATGGAATACTCAGTTATCTATCTTGCTGTCGCCACCTTTGATTTCGGCGGTAGTCCTTTTGTTTCTTGTACAAGCATTCTCCAATAGAATCTCACTTTGAAGTTACATTATTTCGAAATAAAATCAATAAAATGCAGGTCCGCACTACTATATATGCGAAAAAATATATTTTATATTCTAATAAGTTCCTGATGCATTCCTCGCATTCCATCCTTCATTCAATCTGGTCTGGGCGATAAAAACATTCTACCCGTAATGGCGTCGAGTTAGTTTACTGGCTATTAAGACGACTGTGGTATGTTTAGCTAAAATCGGCTCGAGCCGAGTTTACCCGAATGAGCGTTACAGCAGCTACACTGAGCGAAATGCGCTTTATTCTTTATAAAAAAAATTAAATACATTATAAAACCATTTTATACGATTTGGGACAGCAATTCGTGCTCATTACATAACAGGTTTAATAATGCTTTATACCGCTTACTAACTTAGTGTATAGCCCTCATTAAGTAATCATATTGCCCTTATAATTCGTTAAATAAGCATTATAAAACGGATCATTAGAAATATAAAACTGCTGCATTGCTGTAATTATCCTTTCCAATAGCCCCTATAATCTTGTCTCATGACGGTTATAAAGTAATTTTCTTGTGGCCCCGGTGTCTACAGCTCGATTTTTGAAAAAAAAATTATTCCCGAAAAGGCATTTCGATACCTTGATTAATTTAGCAGATATACAGTGTTTCGTTTCCCGCGTTTCTGAAATGTGTCATAATTTTTTGTTGACAAATATTTTGATAATATTTTTTTGTTTTTTTTTAAGCAACTAACCAAAGAAAATATCTCTCTGTATCAAGGCTTATATACCTATGTAAAAAAATGAACAAAGAACGTGTTTAGCCGTTATTTACTTAAATCAAAGATCTTCATAAACAAAAACATTATATAGTTATGACACATAAGAAACGCGAAAATCGAAAAACGCGCTGTTATCTCCTAAATTAATCAAGATGTAGAGATGCAGTTTGCCGTATTCAACTTTTTTCGAAAATTGACCTTTGGGCATCTCTCTACTTTTTGTCTATCTCTTCGGAAAGTAGAACACACCCCCTAAAGCGTCTAATTTGGGACACCATGTTCAAGATGGGCGAAAATCAATCTCTAAAGAAAAAATATTGAAAATACCTGTAAACAGGTAGGTAGGAATACATTATAATAATTTTCACAACAGCAATATAGGTATTGTTTGAAAAAGTCTGGGCGAGTGTTGTATTTATTATATAGGGCTTAAGAATTTAAATTACTTTTAAAACAAATTTTATGGGTGAAAAAATTCAAATGGGCGTGAACTTCTAGGCCTATGCATGTAAACAGTGAAAAAAAGGGTACATTTGGGGCTAAATAAGAGACCTGAATGTATGAAATAAAGAACAGTTTTATTTAAAAAAAAAAAACACTGGTGACATGAAACCAATTATATAAAATCATAGGGGGCAAACTTGCCCATTGGAAACGTGATTATAATATTATCTGTTGTCTGAAGTACTTGAAATTAAAAACAATTAAGTCGCCTAAAATTCATGCCAAAGACGCAAAATTGTCCTTGAATAACCTGAAGGTTTTAGCAAACAGTAACAATTTACTTCGGTAAAAATAGTCCAATATTTCAGAATAATTTGTGAAATTGCAATATCAATCCGATAGCTTAAGGGTAACAGCATAGCCGAGGGTATCGTTCCCCAAGCAGCATTTTTAGTCGCCGTTACGTTCCGGCGACTTTTGTTTGCAACTTTAAAGTTGTGATTACTATTGATAGGAACGTAGTTACTACGTTCCTATTACGTCCCTGCGACCAAAATGGGGAACATTTTGAGGGTGATACATACGTAACGGCGACCAAGTAGCAACTTACACCGCTACGACGCGCTTACGTTCCGGAAACGTGGTGGAGACGTAGCGGCGTGGTCACCGCTACTTTGTTGCATTCGTTTGCTTCTTTACAATCGCGTCCTAGCTTTGTCTTTGTCTAAAAAATTAAAAAGTATTCTAGCCCAGCATCTTCCGTCATTCTTCACGAAAATGGAAGTAATATCATAGAAGAATTTATTCTTCTATGGTAATATTTTTTTTTAACTTATATCTATGATGAATATGGTAGGTATAAGACAGGTATTTGCTGATTTATTTCTCGTTTCTAGATCCAAGAAACTAAAACGATTGAAAATTTTCTGTCAAATGTGACAGTGATAGATTGAAAAGTAACAACGCGCCCTCTCAAAATGAAAGTTTTAACGATTTTTTATCGGTAAGATAAATTATGAAAATGTGCGAAATTACCTAAAAATGCTAAAAAAATCTTTTTTAATATTTCTATAAGTTATACGAGTTCATTTTTGCTCAACGTTCTCCTTTTTGGGACAATTTTGAAAAAATAACTATTTCGGTAACAACGGAAATTGACATTTGATATTAATAGCGTCTATCATTTTATAAGAAAATATGGCGTAATTTTCAGTAATTACTTCTAAGTATTATTTACCTTAAAATGGGTGTTTGAAGGCTTTGCCACTTAACTGGTAGTAACGGCAACTAGACTTTTTTCACTTTAAGGTAATTCCTAACTTTAAGACGAAAATTAGTTTTAGATATTTTAAACTCTAAAGTCGCAATTACTACAAGAGGACTTCAAGGTTCCAGAAGCCTCGTTTAAGTTCCGAATGCCACTACTAGGTTCCATTTGGAACTTTAACCTATAATTTTTATATGAGAGTGTATTTTTAGCCGGTACGTATTTCGTGCTATACCTCAAAATGTCGATATTTAAAATTGTAGCCACTCAAGAGAGAAGCGTTTTGTAATTGTGTATTAAAGACAGCAGCTGCTGTTTCGATTCGTTTCATCCAACTGCTGCTTTAATTTTCTATGAAATGTGAATGTCTAAAATTTTTCTTCCTTCTAATGGCTGACATTTTCATCACTTCGCAAAAATGACCGAATCCTTCAAACGGTTGTAAGGAACTAAATGTAGTTTCCATTTTGGTTCCTATAGAAGTGACAGTTACTTTAAAGTATTTTTTTTGTAGTAATTGGAACTTTGTAGTAATTTTAAAATAGAGTGGGAAGTAAAACCTACCATACAGTAGCTTTCTCGAGTAGCGGGAAAGTTAATTTCACTTTAAATATGACTATATAGTTCCGTAACTTTAAAGGTATTTCTAAAGTCGCTAAGATGTAGAAGTTACTTTCACCGTTACCATAAAGTAATAAAAACTTTAAAGTGATAAACAAGTATAACACAACAAAGTAATTGTGACCATTGAATATAACTTTAGAGTTAACGTGACTTTAACGTAATTTTGCTTAGTAACAATTCCGTTCCAGCTACTTCAAAAACTACTTAAGTACTGAAACGATAAAGTTCCAACTTGTAGTAATAATTACTACGTAATTACTCAAACTTTCTAAATATAAGTAATAAAAACTAATAAGTCGATTTTTAAGTAATAATTACGTAATAACTACTTATTCAAAGTTCCCATCTCAGTTACCGCAACTTTAATGCTGCTTGGGTCGGCTATGGTAACAGTCTTACCGATTGAAAATTAATTACCTATATATCTACTGCGCTGGTCTGGTGGGGCTGTACCACATCGGTGGCGATCACTGACGAAAACTGGCGACTGGCATCGTGGCGTTGGCGTAGATGATGGCAATGATAGCGGCACACCAATGTTTCTTCATTTTTCATAAAATAGCTCCTCTTAATTCGTAAAAAGAGCACAATCAATTAACTACCTAGGTACTTCTTAAATGTCCACAGTATCTTTGAACTCTCGCACAGTTGTCACAGAGAGTCTATTGGCGCACAAGTAGCTATGGCTAATCCAAGACGTGGGTGTTGCACTACATCCTCATCGAATTCTACCGGACAACTGGGAACGAGAAAGGGAGACCGGCGCATCCAAGTTCGTAGATTTCCCCCACTCCGCACCATTTTCGATTATGTCTTATAACCACAATGAAACGTTTTGTTGTTGCAACTACACGGAATAGCTGCGGCAACAAAATGCATTTTTGGGACTCTAAACCAATTATGTTATTAAACCGCTTTTATTTGTACTAAAAAAATATTATTAGAAATAAGATCTTATAAAATAGGATTATAAAGGTAGACATTTAAAATAATACCTGTTATAAGCTGCGCGGTAATAAAACGGTGTTCCTTTGTTTAGAAAACTAAATTATTAGAGTTGCAACTCTTTTTATACCAGTAACAAAATTTTTAGTAACTGCCATAAGTGAATTCTTAGCAAAACTGTTGTATTAGTTGATTTTTCTCTGTGTACATAGCCGAGAGTGACGGACGGCTCAGTCTGATTCAGTATCCGGGAAAAAAGTGTGCCCAAAAAAGTTTTCATTTCAAAATTAGAGAAATAATAGGAGGGTCGGAGTTTTTGCGCGAAGACTGTACCATTTTTCTCTTTCCTCTCCGTAGGAATCCTTCTGGTCGGCCATATCTCTAAATATAATAATCGATTGGACCGAGCCCCGGAGGCCCGCCGGGGAGGCATAGCCGGCGTGCCCCGTCCGATCGTCGGGGCCGCCGTCGCCGCCAGTCAACAAATCAATTTGCGGATGGGACAATGCCGGCGGTTTTTGCGCAGAGCCGCGCATTCGCAAATTTGATTAATGCGCGCTTTTTGCGCGCGAGCGCGGTCCGCACCTCGTTACTCGTGCGCCCGTTTAATTATTTATAGCGCGGCGACGACGGCCCGTTTGTCGGATCGTCTTCTGATGGCGGGGTGGCTTTCGCGAAAGGACGCCGAGCGCTTGCGAAACAAGGTACGGCGCATGCGCAGCTGCTGGGCTGGTACGAGGAACAGATCGAGGAGTGCCGATACTCTCAGGGATTCATCATGATAAGCAGTGGCGGACCCAAGGGGGGGGGGGGTATGGGGTCTGAGCCCCCCACATTGGGTTCAGGGGCGTTCGTGGGGTGCTGGTTGTGTACCCCCAACCCCTAAAAATTATAAATAGGGGCGCCCACAAGGCTGTCCATTAGCCATTTCTTAATTTACTAAGTATGACACAATTTTTTAATTATCTATTTTTTATAATATATAGGTACGTCCTTGGGCGGAAATTGATAATTGATATAGACTGACACCAAAACAAATTTCTATATTAGTTACACTGGTCAAAAAACTTCATTGTATTCATATAGATAATGTGGCTCTTTGACAGGACATGACACTTTATAGGCAGTCTCAACAATTTCAGTCACTAACTTAATATTTGTACTTCCACATACTTAAGGCTAAAAATTGATTTTTATTACTTAAAATGTGATTGTCTTTTCTATAAAAGAAAATAGGATATAGGATAGGTGCTTATTATTGGTTTACAATAAATAATATGATGATGCCGTTACTTAAGAAAAAAATTTGCACCAGTTGACGTAAGTATCTACCTAAATATTTTGTGCTCCTAACATTACAGATTCTTTCGAAATGTTGTCATTCAATTGAACTGTTTGACAATAAAATGTTAACTTTCTGAGTCCGCCACTAAAAACAAGTAGCTTGAACCTTTTCAACATTACTTGACTTAAAAGTCAAGCTTATAATTACTTAAACTTATAAATAATTCACTAAATAGGAGAGAGGTCTTAAAAAGTTAAATCTCAGAGATTTCAAGAATTACTCACATATTACAGAGTGAATTAGTTGTTTCAACAGTCAGGGTGAAATCTTAAACAAAAATAATTTTGTGATATGCATGAGAAAAAATGCAATTCTGCTAAAATATCCCCGAATTATTCATTTAGGATAATAAAAAGCGAAGTTGCACAATTTTGTTCAGGCTGAAATCTACAGTTTCGTCATTCTGTTGTCCAAAACGCCAAACGTGGCAACATCTGTGCTTGTCAGGAGAAACGGAATTGCAATGTTGCCGGTGCCCGTTTGCAATAATTCGTGGAACAATGGCAAATTGTACTTTTATATTCAAATGTCTCCAGCTTGCCTATGAATATATATTGTTTAATGTATTGCAACATTTGAGCTTTAACTAATGCAGTTGCACACAAAAATGCTATCTCATGAACAGTTTTTTTTTTATTACGAATGTGTTCCGTACATTGATTTCTCTATAAATTGATGTCCGTTTATGCGGCACACTCTGGAAACTATATCCTACATCTCTGTCCCGTGACTTCTTGGTTAAAATATCTGTATTGAAAGCCGCGGCACTTGACATCCCGTCATGTCAACCGTCATTCGTCATTCCGTATGCCGCGCCGCTCAGTCAACACATTAGTAGATATCTGTGCGATTCTTGTTATTTATTATTATATTGTTTCGTGGGATAAAACTGCAAAGGTTTGTATGTTGTGTTGTAGTATGAGTTATTAATAAACGGAGAACTTGGGGCTAGGGGCCATCTTTATAAAGGCGTCATAGTGCTTGGAAGTACTGAGCCCGAATTCCGTTCATAGGCCCAACCTAGCCAATTTTTTTTTTAGGAAAACACAACGAAAAACACTTCTTGAATAAATATGGATTCTCGGGGATCCCGAGTCTGGGAGTTTGAGGTTAGAATAAGGTTATGTCTCAGAATACTTCAGTGGACAGTGGTATCGCCATGTCTCCAAATAGCCTTTATAAAACACTTGTGACGTCATAAGGGCTTTCCCGCCAAATTTCGGAGAAAGTCTAAAAACTTGCTAAGAAATAATCGCAGGGTTTTATGCAAGTGTCCAGGAATTGTTTTCAAGTCAAGTTTGCAAATTTTTCCAGTGTCCTATGTTACTTTTTCTTAAAAAAAATCCTTACCTAAATAGAAAGGTAGGTATTTCCCGAAATGTCCACCCCAAGAAGTAGTCGCAGTGTTGGCCATATGAGCTTGGTTTTCAAAACAAATGACACAAGCTTTCAATGCCCATTTCGAAGACTTATTTGAGAAGAAAAAAGTTCGGTTCATTAATAACAAAAATTTTACAGGGGTAGTAATATCTTAAGAGTAAATACCTACTTTTGGTGGCAATAAAACTATATACATCACCACGTGGTGAGTGTAAGTAGATAGGTATTGGGTCTCCAAAAATTTTCAATAATTTTTGTATTCGTCAATTCGATTTAAAATGTTCTAAAACGTGGAAAACCAATGTTTTAGGGAAAAAATTGCAGAAACTTGAAAAACTATAAATCGCTATGGGAAAAACTGTTCCTTATGGAATAACTTATCTCCACTCCCAAGAAACAACCGTCCAGGTTGAGCGTTTCTTGCCAGAACTTCCCCCCGCTACCCCTAATTTGTAAAGAGCACCCCGAAACTGGATACCTCCCGCCCGCCGCGTCGCACTTAGCGCTAATGTAGTGTTTTGTCTGCCCGAGCGTCCCCATGGGGTTACAAGCGACATCCACCATAAATCTACAACCCCCCGGCGCAATCGAATTCGGATTAAATTCGAGTTCGCCCACCCTCCGCCACCCCCTCGGTACAACATCGAGTTAGAGTGATTTCCGCCGAGGGGACGCGAAGGGTCAAACTATTAAACAGCAAAATAATGGCCATTGGGAATGTATTCGAATGAAGAAGATTTGTATAATATTCAATTTTTTTGATATTTTCTAAAATTTATTTGTGGCGAAAACAGATCCATTTAATTTTTAATTGGGTTTTTCGCCACCAAACTGATTGACAGACAACTTTTTCAAGTTGCCTGAAAAATTCATAAATTCTTAACACTCAATGAACGAAACAACGGATTAACTTAAAATTGTTAATCCGTTGGTAGGGAACTCAAATTCATTTATCAGAAACAGTAATCATTTTCTATAAAAAATTAGGAACATCAATTTCCGGATAATTATATATTAGCTAGCTTTAATATGGTTAGTCTTTTTACAAATGTCCTTGTTGACAAATCATTGAATATTTTACGCAGAAAGTTAGAAAATGATCAGACTTTAGTAGAAAGGACAAATTTGAATATATAGCTGCAATATTAGAACTAACAACACTATGTGTTAAAACCACTTATTTTCAACTAGGAAATGAATTTTTCTTGAAATCGGCATTAAAATGTCCCAAAATCGTCATTAAGAGCACAGAAATGGTACAATAATGTAGCCCATTATTGTACGATTTTTTCAATAAGTATAGGCCTTGGCGAGATGTAAACATCAAACGTCTGACGCGGAGAAATCGTCCGTTAAAAGTGAAATTTTTTATTCGAAACCCGGCTGATAAAGGCTCATTTAACTTTTCGTATACATTGCGAAATTGTTTCCTATAGAAGCGCAATCCTTCAGTATACATATTTTAGTAAATTTGAGTATCAATAGATTTGTTGTGTAGGCTGCACAAGAAGCAGCAGTTTGGTTTTTCTGTCAGAAGGTGCCGTACATCATTATACTTGTCCTAGGTAGAGCGATCGGTAAAGTCAAGCAACGCCGCGCGTAGTCGGTTCGTGGACGGGTGATCCATTATTATTATTATTTTCTTGCCTAATAAATCATTTTTTTTCCGATTTCAAAAAAAATATAATATGTACCTCGGCACTGAAGTTCTTTTTATGACTCATGTGGTTTATTTGCCTCGGCCAGAGGCCTCAGCAACTAAACTCCACATGAGTCATAAAAAGTTGAACTTCAGTGCCTTGGTACATAAATAACTATTAACAGCAGGAATTTTGAATGGCTATGGGGTCTCCTTTATCACCATTCATAAGAAATTTATTCGTGGAAGATTTTGAACAAAATGCATTGACTAGATAATATGTTCACCAACCTAATGTTTGGTAGAGATATGGGAACATGGAGTATAGATGATTTAAATTCATTATTAAATTTTATAAACTAACAACAACCTTCTATTAAGTTTACCTTAGAAATTGAAAATAATAATCAATTACCTCCCTTAGAATTATGTTTCATACTCAAATCAGATAGTATAGAAACTAATGTCTATAGAAAACCAACACATACTAATAAATATCTCCACTTCAACTCCAATGATCATATTAGTGTAAAAATGGAGTAATTACAAGTTTGTATGACAAGGCTAGAACGATTTGTTCTAATAACACAAAATTTGAGGAGGAAATTAAACACATAAAACATGTTCTTGAGAAGAATAGTTATCCTATTGAATTTGTTGAGCAAGTTTTTCAGGATTGCCAACAAAATAACAATGCTAATAGAATTAGAGAAATAAATCTGGTGGTCCGACCAGTAAATTTAATTATTCCTAATATTCCTGGACTATCAGATAAGCTAAAACCCATAGGCAATCGTTTTAATGTCAGAACAGTATTTAAAACCAAGAATACATTAAGATCGATGCTAGTTAAAACGAAATCATTTAATGAGGTACAAAGTTCAAAGAATTGCATTTATAAAATTCCTTGTGAATGTGGAAAGTTCTATGTTGGGGAGACTTGTAGGCCATTTAACGTTCGTTTAAAAGCACATAAAAATTATATCAGGCAAAATCAAATTTCAAAGTCAAAAATATGTGAACATTCTTTTAATAACAATCATAGGATATTGTGGGATAGGTCCAAACCAATTCTCAAAGAAGAAGTAGTAGGAAATAGAAGAAAAATTAAAGAATCTGCATTTATTCTAGGAAACACGGGCAACTGTGTTGCTGAATGTTCAGGGGAATTCAGTAAAATATTATTGCCACTTATTCAAAGAGAAGTTAGTATAGATAATTAGATATATCAGGCAGGTGGCTAGGCTATTGTTTCTGTTGTCATGACATTTTAACCTGAAATTTATTAATCTGTCACTTCACTTTGACGTGGCATGATCTTTGAGAAAGGAGGAACATTTATTCTCCGAAAGCTCAGAAAACAAATTTTTTGAAGTTATTTTTTGAGTTACACGTTTCAAGTTTCGTTCATTGAGTGTTAAGAATTTATGAATTTTCCAGGCAACTTGAAAAAGTTGTCTTTCAATCAGTTTGGTGGCGAAAAACCCAATTAAAAATTAAATGGATTCAAATTTTTATTTTAAAATCGTAGGATATTTGAAATACCACAAAACAATAATTAGGTTAGATAAAGGTAAAGTGAGCAACAAAGTGATAAACTATTAGCAGGAATGCGAAACAGGGCCGAGCAAGAAATTTTCTGGCAGAGCGCGCAAACAACTTCCTAACAAATAAGGCGTATTAATTCGGAAACTCGACACCATACCAAGTATCTAGTTTCGAACTTGAGGCACAATGGCGCTTAGCCCAGACCCGGCGGCTTATTTCCCTGAATCTGTACTGGAAATATCACGTGTCCCGCCACATGTGCCCGGTATTATCCTACGCGAACCCGCGATTAGCAGATAATCCTCTCACAAAGGCCGTAAGTGCCCCCGCACCAAACGGGTTGTGTAACCCAAGAACTTTCGCCGTATCAGCTAAAGTAATCAAAAGAGAATAAAGAGTTTTGCGGCGGGGACCGGGACCCGGGGCCTTTTATATTCGGGCCGGAATTTTTCGAAACGAAAAAGGCCGCAGTTCTCATGAATATCGTATAAATCTTTCGAAAATAATATGTAAACAAAAACCGCTTGTATTTTAATGTCATATCTCGACAAAACGCAACGCAACGGCGCGGCGTTCGGTTTCCCAAGCATCTCGACTCGTATGAAATATCACGCATTGTTCTTTGGAGGCGAAATGTTAAAAGTGGATAAAGCCGAAATAGCTGGAAGGACACGAAATAAATGAATAATTGATTAAGTAGCTTCGAAAACAAGCGCTCGCCATGCTGCATTGACTTACAAATTGGACGGGCAATTTAGTTTTCAAATTTTTACAAAAATGCTTCAGTATAAAGAAAACAGAAAGGGGACACGTTCTAAGTACAAAATATCCAAGGAATAAAACATCCCTATCTGGACATTATTATCTTTCAGGGCGTATTACCTACTATTCTAGTCAAATTAACGGGCGAAAAGGTCACATTAACAAACGTTTTCGGAACCGTGAGGTGAACTAGTTACCATACATTGACGATAAAGAGTAGGTGTGCTGCGCATCTAGGTAGGTATACACTGTGTCCCGGATAAGAATGAACAGCATGGGGATATTGCAAACGGTGAGAGATAGGGCAACGTTTAAATGGGGAAAAAGTTGCGCAATTTCGAGGTCAATAAAATGGCATAAACAGATTTCTAATATCATTTTTCGTTTTTGAGTTATTTTGAAAAAAGTAAAATTTTGCGTCTTCGATTTTATTTTTTTCTGAAGTTGTTATCACAGATAGAAAAAAAAGAAAAACACTTTCTTATGGCACTTTTTAACGGGCTTTAAGATGGCTTTTTTAGATCTGTTCTACAACGTTTCGTTTTTGAGAAACCATCTTCAGCTTTATTTTTTAAATACGGACCTGGATTTTTTTTTGCAGATTTTGAAAGCTCTTTTCATTGCAAATACCATGATGTATGACACGAAATATTTTTAAAATGTTTTGAGACAATTATACTGATTATTCCTTTTTTTCCATTCATTTTTTTCTATTGCGGCCCTGTATTTAATAATAAGAAGTCTAATTATTAATCAGTATTGACAACAATTTATTTACAGTTTATTTTTACTTCGAAAACTTAATATTTTTAAATACGGCCCTGTCTGGTAAGTGTTTTCCTCTGTTGTACAGCAAACAGTGTCGCATTGTGTTTTGGAGTAAATTCTTAGCTTTTTCTAATTGTCAGAAGAAAGCTTTAAGCCAACGAAATCAATAACTTTTGATATTTATTAATTGCAACAATACATTCGTTCGGCCTCTACACTATTTCTGTGACGCAAGATATAACATGCTGACATGTTAAATTTGTCCCCATTTGAAAAAGCACCCTCCATTTCTAATGATACAAATTGTTAACTAAATGATACAGTGGGAGTTATGACAAATGACAAGGGGTTGGTTTCGTTGTTTCAAAGCCTTCTAGGTGGGGGTTTTTGTTTATTTTTTATTATCGCATGTGACTGTTATATATTAGTCTTTGCCGTCCTTTTTTTAGTTCTCCAATAATCGAAAGATAAGTTGTAAGTTAAATTGTTGACAATACGGATTAATATTTAGACTTCTTATTATTAAATACAGGGCCGCATTAGAAAAAAATGAATGGAAAAAAGGGAATTTTCAGAATAATTGTCTCAAAACAGTTTAAAAATATTTCGTGTCATACATCAGGTATTTGCAATGAAAAGTGCTTTCTGCAAAAAAAAATCCAGGTCCGTATTTAAAAAAATAAAGTTGAAGATGGTTTCTCAAAAACGAAACGTTGTAGAACAAATCTAAAAACGCCATCTTAAAGCCCGTTAAAAAGTGTCAGTGTTTTTCTTTTTTTCTATCTGTGATAACAACTTCAGAAAAAAATAAAATCGAAAACGCAAAATTTTACTTTTTTCAAAATAACTCAAAAACGAAAAAAGATATTAGAAATCTGTTTGTGCCATTTTATTGACCTCGAAATTGCGCAACTTTTTCAACATTTAACCGTTGCTCTATCTCTCACCGTTTGCAATATCCCCATGCTGTTCATTCTTATCCGGGACACAGTGTATACTTTTTAATATATTGGGTCACTTTATGTCTATAGATATCCATCGACTGTCGCCTGTAAGGATTCAAAGGCGCAGTTGTGGATATCTTTAGAGCTTTAGAAAATGAAGAAAATAATTTTTTATTATACTTCTTTGAAAACACCTTATTTTCATCTGTTTTAGCAATAATGAAAGATGGGGTTTTTCGGGCTAGCGCACGGAGACAGCGCATGAAAAAACTTTCCGTGCGCTGAATGAAAATACCGAATATATGGCTTTAAAATAGAAATATACAGCAAAGTAAACTAAATTTAAGAAACTCTATATGCTCTCTGATATTTAACATATACCTATTTTGTATTTTAATCCGTAAGTGTTTCAATATTTAGGAACGTTTCTGTAATATTTTTGACGTTTTATTCACCTTATCTGAAAATAACTAATTTACAACAAAGCACCTTTGAAATAATTTGAGAGTAACCATGGAAACGCATTATACATACCAAACACTATATTGTCTGCATTGTTTATTTTTTGTCAATTAAATTTATTATAATATGCCGATAAAATGTTTTAAGTTTCCGTTTTCAAAGAAGTATAATAAAAAATATCGTTCATTATATACGCACGTCCAGAAATAGATTTTTCCGTGCTTGCATGACTTCCCGTGTTCGGCAGCGCCTCACACGGGAATTTGTCACGCGCGCACGGAAAAATCTTTATGTCCAGACTCGTAATGAAATATACTATTTCTGTCTTTGAACGCAAGAGCAAAAAAAGTGTACTTTTCCGCACGCTTGTAGAAAAAATAATTAAAAGGTCTCAGAGAAATTCCGATTTTAACTTTTAGTAGGTACAGTAAATCTATGGATCACATTTATAAGTGAAACTTTAATTTAATTTATAGATCAATCAGAAATGGATAGAAATTAATTAAAAACTACTAGGTAATTATTATTTGTGCACCAAATCCCACACGATGCATTTTCTTCTTTTTTTAAATATTGGTTCCTATTATTTTATTTTACCATTGTAAAGAATAAAATCTTTATTTTTGTTGATAATTAAAAAAGGAAAATGCATCTTGTAGGATTTGAATGAAATGAAAAATGAAATAAATGACGCTTTCATGGGCACGGGCATAGGCGCCGACTTTTTAAAATGCCGTATAGGGCACAACCATTTAGTGGGTATACATGGATAGATTGAAGAGAGGGTATATAGATACAGGTAAAATATTTAAAGGTTTTCAATTTTTCAATAGATTTTTTGTTTTAGCTTTTTCTACCCATTATCTATTAGGTACTTAGGTAAACAAAAGTTATAATTTTTTGGAAGCACAAATTTTTGTGGCTCAAATGAGAATTATTAGGTTAATTTCTGGCATACAAACAATAAAATCTATAGGTACTTATTTCCTAGTTTGCAAATAAATATACAATGTTTTAAAATATTAGTTTATGGTACAAGGAAGAAAAGTTGACAACTGCAGATTATAAACTGCACGAGTACGAAAAACTACTTTGGGGACGCTCACTGACCAATCTCAACACACCATGTAAACGTCCTTCTTTTCGATCAAAGATTCAGTCCTAAAAAATGTCAATATTTAACATATTCGAACAAAAAAGTAGCTCAATCTGTTAATTACAGATTATTTGAGCTAAAATAATGGTAATTTTAAAATTAGAATAGAAATATATCCCTACAGGTTGTTAAAGTTGAATTTAAAAAAGAGTTTTAATTAACGAATTTTTTTCCTATTATTTTTTTGGGTAAAAATTGTCAAGTAATAATAGTTATTTGTGTACCTACCAAGGCACTGAAGCTCAATTTTTTTTATAAATAATACGGAATTTATTAGTTATAAAAAAGAAAGTTCGTTGCCGAGGGCACATTATACATAGGTATATATTTTTTAATTCGATTAAAAAGTTTAAAAGCTACGCGATTTCTTTTAACGTATGTTGTAAGATGTGGCATCTTCAGCGGCCCAAGCTACCGCGATTATGAACATGTTTGTCCAGAGACGGCGAAAGATTACGTTGTTATACCTAGGTAACACTAGAGGTGATAATTCTGCAATGTTTTGACGTTTAGTTGTTATAAAAGTCTCACTAACGCTATAGAGAAAAAAACGTACAATAATGGATCACTCCACTGCCCATTCTAGCATTTTAATGACAATTTTGGCGTTCTTCAATGCCGAACAATTTAGAATATTATTTTCGTAGATTTTTCTCTTTCGATTGGCCAATAAATCATCAACATGGAATGAAATAATTAGAGAATAAGTTCTATAAAGTGACCACTATTTGGATTTTCACTTTTTTTACCTACATTAAAAATGAGAAAATTTACTGGTATGTTTAGGTTAATACCAATCTTAGGATATCTGTGAAGCGGAGATCATACAGGCATATAATTTGGGCGGATAGTTTTGAATTAATATTGTATAATGTCGCATTGGCGAACTTTTTGCTGCTAGTCGGCAATAAGGCGCCATATGATTATGATTAATATCGCATTGCAATAGCAATTATGTAAATCGCAGAATTACGTATTTATTACTCAGAACGTTGAATTAGCGAAACAATTCTTCACTGCCCGTGAGTTTGACGGCGAATGCACTGTCACGCGAACCAGCATTATAGATGACTTATCATTTCTGCAGGCACAACAAATAAAACGAAAAAGAAAATACGCCATACAACGCCACTATCGCGAGACCAACCAAGTGGCTTTTTATAAAATGATACGGTACGCGAGCCAGCATACAAAGCCTTTTATTATTCTAATGGTTGAATCTACATAATTGTCACTACATGCGATGGGTTCTAAGCGTCCACAAATTCCTTATCGACGTGAAATCGCAGGTGACAACAACTACTATGGAAACGTCAGCCTAAGATGCAGATGTCCTCTTTGTAAATTCCTGTTTCATTCTCCTGTAAAAATCAGCTGTCTGTGTGGCCGAGTGAATGACAGGTCCAATTAGCAACAAATTTACGACGAATTGGGCGCCGCGTCGCGTGCTCCATGGCGCGATTTTGACTTTTGCCCACCGCGGTCTTTCAAGTTGCGGCACATTTGGTAATGAAGGTAATTTTAAAATCTTTTCGGTTGAATTTTTTTGCAAGAAAAGGTCCCTATGAAGAAAAGTTTCATTTTCTCGCCTAAAGTCATCTCTTCTCTTTAAATTCCGATAGGAAATTTACAATATACATATCTATTAAATTACCGGTTACAAAGGAAAAATTCAACAAGGTAAGAAAAACGAAAATATTTTTTTATTATACTTCTTTGAAAACACCTTATTTTCATCTGTTTTAGCAATAATGAAAGATGGGGTTTTTCGGGCTAGCGCACGGAAACAGCGCATGGAAAAACTTTCCGTGCGCTGAATAAAAATACCGAATATATGGCTTTAACATAGAAATATACAGCAAAGTAAACTAAATTTAAGAAACTCTATATGCTCTCTGATATTTAACATATACCTATTTTGTATTTTAATTCGTAAGTGTTTCAATATTTAGATAGGTACATTTCTGTAATATTTTTGACGTTTTATTCACCTTATCTGACAATAACTAATTTACAACAAAGCACCTTTGAAATAATTTGAGAGTAACCATGGAAACGCATCATACATACCAAACACTATATTGTCTGCATTGTTTATTTTTTGTCAATTAAACTTATTATAATATGCCGATAAAATGCTTTAAGTTTCCGTTTTCAAAGAAGTATAATATAAAATATCGTTCATTACAGGTCCAGAAATAGATTTTTCCGTGATTGCATGACCTCCCGTGTTCGGCTGCGCCTCACACGGGAATTTGTCATGCGCGCACGGAAAAATCTTTATTTCCAGACTCGTAATGAAATATACTATTACATAGGTACATGGGAATAGAAGGCGTGCAACCATCCCCTCCCCTCCGCTACAACGTCACACTGTCAGGCTCACGCCGAATGCCTCGTTCACGCTCTCAGTCGAGGCGCACCGAGGAACACGGCTTCACGGCACGATGTTCTTGTATATATACAGCTACAAAATCCTCATATGCGCAATTATCCTTTCTTATGTAATGTTAAGCTCAATTCAGGTAAGACCATATATCATCATTTAATTGGAAAAAAGCAGGAGCAGTACGTAATTGCAGATATGTTAAACGACAAGAAATTTGTCTCAAAATTCTGCAAAATATGTCGTTGTGAACAGAAGGAAATTGTTCTTGCGGTGTATCCTATCATCAGTTAATTGTAAAAAGTTTTGGCTACATCGGCAAACATATATCTCAATAATTACCGAAAGATTCAAAATGATAGAATAATGGCGCAAAAGGCTGAAAGAAAACTAAAAAAGTGATATTTCTTATTTTCATTCATTATATTATATTTATTTCCATACGTACTTAATGCTGCAATTAGCATGTATGGGTATGTGTTTTTTTATTTTCATTGAGTGTATTACGTCCACAAATTCCTTATCGACGTGAAATCGCAGGTGACAACAACTACTATGGAAACGTCAGCCTAAGATGCAGATGTCCTCTTTGTAAATTCCTGTTTCATTCTCCTGTAAAAATCAGCTGTCTGTGTGGCCGAGTGAATGACAGGTCCAATTAGCAACAAATTTACGACCTCATCACCGAAAGATCTGTTGCTCTTATTCACATCATAAATTGAGACATGGAAGAAACTACACTAGAGCATTTTGGGTGGCGTGCTATGGCCGACAGCAGTTTACCGGGAGGGAAGCCCCCTAGATCGATAACTTATTATAATTTTAAACATGGAAAGGTTATCAAAAAAGTGGTATATGAAGCCTCCCGCACGCCAGCAGACTGGTGAACTCTTCTGCACGCAATGGTCGGACATTGTAATGAAGGCAGATGTAAACAAGGCCTTTTAGCCGATGGCGTACTGGGTACCATCCGAATCGGGCCCAAAGATATACACCTCGAAGAGCCGAAGTACCGCCATCAGGATTTATTTTGCTCCATATTTGGCCGCTATGGCCACACCAAAGGCAAATTGTTACCGGTAGTCGTTCAAAACAAAGTCCTCAGAACCATCGCCAATTGACACATTCATCGTGATCTCAATATATACCACTCTTGAACGACTTGAAAACCCTACAAAAGGAAGGAACCTCATATTAACCCCTGTGTGGCCTCAATTGATTTTCTATTTTCAAGCATAAAAAGAGGATTTAATGTTTTGAATCTGTTAGGGTTGGCGAACTTTCCGCTTATACCAGAGCAGTAATATCAGCCAATTATTTAGAGATGGCCAGTAAATCTCGCTGCAGGTAACCCCTCAAAGAGGACCGCCGCTTTCGCATAAAACTCTTCGCGTGATATCGAGGAGGTACCCTGTAACACTAGTACAAGAACCGGCGCTTTGAAACAAATCGAACAACCATGAAAATACAACCAATATAAAATAATAATTACATGCTTAATATTTTATAAGTTGAGAATCGCTTCTTAGTAACTTCGTAGTGCGGGTACCAAGTTACATCGCCATGTCGAAAGTTTCTTTGTCGGGAGAGATTATCTATAGACATATTAGAAATTGAAGGAACAATGTAGGAAAAAACGAAGTCTCAGACACATTAGCCCATCTTCTTTTTAGAAAAGTGCAGCAGAGTGGAAAAGCAGTCTGCCAGACTCAGGTAGGTACATTTTTGGTGCCGTATCTGCCGCAAGATATATCTTTCAAAGGATAAGTCTTTCTCTGTAAGGAATTGTAGCATATAGCTACACATCAAAAATATTATTCCGTATAAGAAAGAAACTATTATTCTTTATAGACACATCTGTCTCACGAAGGTCTGTCTACACGTTCACTCGATTGTTCTTTAGATATCATCTGTATTTACAACTTATTCAAACATAGATTGTTATCTACCTATATGTAAGAAAAATCAACGTTAATGATTTGTCTGTACTATTAACCCATCGCTGGTATTTTTTAATTGGCGCGTACAGTTCTGCAATGTAATATAGTGTTCACGTGTCCAAATAAAGAATTTTAATTGTAAATAAGGAAACCAGAAATGCAGTGCATTGATGTGGCGCTAGGTAATTAAACCACAAAATTAATTATGTTAATGGAATTTAATAACCCAATCAATGCTCTGGTAAGAAAGGGTATAGAATTTATAATAATTATAACATTAATAAGTTAATTGTGTGATGTCGAGTCGGGTTTTTTTAGTCATAAGTTATTGGTACATGTTTATAATGTCTATATTAAGAAGATAGTTGGTATATTTTGTGAGATATATAAATACCGTTCACTGCAAAATTTATATCAGCAGAGAATAATTACATTATTCAGAACAAACGTTGCATATTTTGAGAAAAAAATTATAAATATATTTTTTTATTAAAAGTACCTATATATAAAGCAGTGGGTCCACTGATGGACTTATACTTGTAAAAAAATTTATTTTAAATTTTTGGGAAAATGTCGTTTTTGATAAAATAAAGTCTGCTTCTTCTTAAAATAAGAATGGTTTGGAAACAGTTAACATTACATATACTGGGTGACCAGAAAATTGAAAAAAAAAAACGTTAATTCGCATAAGAGTTAACTGCTTCTATTTGTAGAGATATTGAAAGAAGTTATAAAGAAAATTTGTTCGTCGTGATTTTTTGATTTATTTTCTTGTTTTTCTTGGATTAAATCATTTTCTGTAGGTAATACGACAAAATTGTATAAATTAAAGTTACTCAGAGTAGGAAACTGTGCCTGATGAAAATATTTTTTATAATCCTGGGACTACTTTGAGTTTCCTCCAATATTTTCCAAATACAAAGTATAGGTCCAGAATCGTTAAATTTTACCATCGTGCGTATAGTTTTCTATTCTGAGTAAGTTTTCTTAATACAGTTTTGCCGTACTATCTACAGAAAACCATTTATTTGAAAAAAAGGGAATCTTTGAAAAACTAATTTTCCTTATACCTACATTTTTTCACTATCTCTACATATATAGAGGTACCTATAGTTTACTTTTATGCTAATTGACGTTTCTTCGATTTTCTGGTCAACCAGTATACGTAGTGTTAACAAGCGGACTTTTTTGTCAAGAATTACTTGTTTTCGAATAATTGAAAATATTTTTTTTACAAGTGTAGTTAAGTCCATCCGTGGACACACTGTATATATAAAAACAAGTTTTCGAAAATTAAAAGCACAGATCTATACAGGGTGTCCGGTAAGTTCGGGGAAATCTCTCGCCAGCGTGTTGGTGACGTCAAAATATACCTGGTGTTTCATATATTTTTTTCCCCTAAAGTACTCCGTAACAGAACTACAGGGTCCCAAAGGGGTACTCACTGCTTTACATTTTTTGATTTAACTTTTGAACGCCCTTGTATATTTTGATGAAATTTTGGAATTTTGCATAGACGGTAAAAACCAATTACCTCATATTTGAATCATGCTTGGACAATGCCGTGGAAGTCAGGAACGGACTTCACGCAATACCCATGGGCTCAAAATTTTGACTGGTATAAATTTAAAAAGCCGAAAACAAATTTTTTTAAAGCCTTGAACATTTCTCTTCAAAAAAGGTACTCTTTATTCGTTTCGAAAAAGTCAACCGTTTTCATGGAAAAATCGCTTTTTTGAAATCCGTAACTTAAGATGCAATAATGGAAACTACCAGAATTTAGTGTTTTCACCTGACGGATAACAACAATTACGTGTGACAAGATTTGTCAATAATTTTTATTAGCACACTGCAATTTTCAGGAGGCATTAATATCGAGAAAATGAAAAAAAAACAATGAAACTGTTTAAAAATAGTTTAATAAAGTTTGGTTATAAAGAAAATGTTTCGTTTAGTCGGGCAAATGTTCAAAGTGAGCTCCTTCTACCCGAATACATTTTCTTATCCTGCGAATTTTTTCTTGCTGCACCCTAAACAGCATTTCAGGATCATTTCGAATTTGATCAGAATAGTGAAATATTCTTTCCAATAACTCTTCCCTGGTATTTACAGGAGTTGAATATACTAGTCCCTTGAGATGACCCCAGAAAAAAAAATCTAACGGATTGAGGTCAGGAGACCTAGGTGGCCACAAAACAGGTCCTCCTCGGCCTATCCAACGATTGTCAAAGTGCTGGGTTAAGTAGAGACGTACCTCCCGGGAATAATGTGGGGGAGCGCCATCGTGCATAAACCACATTTGATTCCTTATTTGTAAGGGCACATTTTCCAGTAAATCATTTAAATTATTTTGTAAAAAATGTAAATACAGAGCTCCATTCAAACGTTCATCCAAAACAAAAGGACCAATCAAATTATTCCCAATTATCCCTGCCCAAACATTAACCAGAAATCTTTGTTGGTGCTTGATCTGAACTATGGCGTGAGGGTTTTCGTCATGCCAAATGTGCAGATTTCGACTGTTGGTAATACCGTCTCTCGTGAAGCCAGCTTCGTCGCTAAATAAAACAATTTCTGTGAAACTCGGATCGCCTATAAATTGTTGCAAAAACCAGTTTGCATAGTTAAGCCGTGGACGATAATCATTCGGAGACATTGCATGCACTTTTTGGACGTGATAAGGATAAAGTAGCTGTTCTCGCAATGTTTCATGAACAACCCCCTTTGTGGTATTTAACTGAGCTGCAAGCTTACGAACGCTATTAGAAGGGTTTTCGGATATTTCATCCAATATGTGCTCTTCTAAGTTTTGATTTCTTGCTCTCCTTTGCGGCCCTTCCCCACCACGACGAGGTAAAAAACTACCTAATGTACATTTTAGGAGACTGATTTAAGACATTCTAAACTCGGTTTGTTTACTACCTGTTTCTCTTAAACGACGATCAACTCTCACAAATGTTTTTCGATTTGGCAAATTGCGATTTGGAAATCTTTGAGCATAAATTCTGCTTGCCTCCAGAGAATTGCAGTGTGCTTGTCCATAAATTAAATGCATGTCTGCATATTCGGCATAAGTATAAAAATGCTCCATTGCTAATAAAAATTATTGACAAATCTTGTCACACGTAATTGTTGTTATCCGTCAGGTGAAAACACTAAATTCTGGTAGTTTCCATTATTGCATCTTAAGTTACGGATTTCAAAAAAGCGATTTTTCCATGAAAACGGTTGACTTTTTCGAAACGAATAAAGAGTACCTTTTTTGAAGAGAAATGTTCAAGGCTTTAAAAAAATTTGTTTTCGGCTTTTTAAATTTATACCAGTCAAAATTTTGAGCCCATGGGTATTGCGTGAAGTCCGTTCCTGACTTCCACGGCATTGTCCAAGCATGATTCAAATATGAGGTAATTGGTTTTTACCGTCTATGCAAAATTCCAAAATTTCATCAAAATATACAAGGGCGTTCAAAAGTTAAATCAAAAAATGTAAAGCAGTGAGTACCCCTTTGGGACCCTGTAGTTCTGTTACGGAGTACTTTAGGGGAAAAAAATATATGAAACACCAGGTATATTTTGACGTCACCAACACGCTGGCGAGAGATTTCCCCGAACTTACCGGACACCCTGTATAGGTTCGGCCATACTCGTACATATTATATTATGTACGAGCCCTATGTAGGTCTGTACTAAAGGCATGCCGATGCGATACAATGTTACCATCGCATTTATGGGACCATAAAGGCCTAATTGGGCGACGCGGCGAAGCCGCCAGTCGACCCGCCCTCTGGCGGTGTAATAAAAAGGGCGACCCGCCCCAAGGCCGCCCCTGGCGCGCCGCTCGTTAGGTCCACAAAGGCGCCGGCGCCGCGTCGCGTGCTCCATGGCGCGATTTTGACTTTTGCCCACCGCGGTCTTTCAAGTTGCGGCACATTTGGTAATGAAGGTAATTTTAAAATCTTTTCGGTTGAATTTTTTTGCAAGAAAAGGTCCCTATGAAGAAAAGTTTCATTTTCTCGCCTAAAGTCATCTCTTCTCTTTAAATTCCGATAGGAAATTTACAATATACATATCTATTAAATTACCGGTTACAAAGGAAAAATTCAACAAGGTAAGAAAAACGAAAATATTTTTTTATTATACTTCTTTGAAAACACCTTATTTTCATCTGTTTTAGCAATAATGAAAGATGGGGTTTTTCGGGCTAGCGCACGGAAACAGCGCATGGAAAAACTTTCCGTGCGCTGAATAAAAATACCGAATATATGGCTTTAACATAGAAATATACAGCAAAGTAAACTAAATTTAAGAAACTCTATATGCTCTCTGATATTTAACATATACCTATTTTGTATTTTAATTCGTAAGTGTTTCAATATTTAGATAGGTACATTTCTGTAATATTTTTGACGTTTTATTCACCTTATCTGACAATAACTAATTTACAACAAAGCACCTTTGAAATAATTTGAGAGTAACCATGGAAACGCATCATACATACCAAACACTATATTGTCTGCATTGTTTATTTTTTGTCAATTAAACTTATTATAATATGCCGATAAAATGCTTTAAGTTTCCGTTTTCAAAGAAGTATAATATAAAATATCGTTCATTACAGGTCCAGAAATAGATTTTTCCGTGATTGCATGACCTCCCGTGTTCGGCTGCGCCTCACACGGGAATTTGTCATGCGCGCACGGAAAAATCTTTATTTCCAGACTCGTAATGAAATATACTATTACATAGGTACATGGGAATAGAAGGCGTGCAACCATCCCCTCCCCTCCGCTACAACGTCACACTGTCAGGCTCACGCCGAATGCCTCGTTCACGCTCTCAGTCGAGGCGCACCGAGGAACACGGCTTCACGGCACGATGTTCTTGTATATATACAGCTACAAAATCCTCATATGCGCAATTATCCTTTCTTATGTAATGTTAAGCTCAATTCAGGTAAGACCATATATCATCATTTAATTGGAAAAAAGCAGGAGCAGTACGTAATTGCAGATATGTTAAACGACAAGAAATTTGTCTCAAAATTCTGCAAAATATGTCGTTGTGAACAGAAGGAAATTGTTCTTGCGGTGTATCCTATCATCAGTTAATTGTAAAAAGTTTTGGCTACATCGGCAAACATATATCTCAATAATTACCGAAAGATTCAAAATGATGGAATAATGGCGCAAAAGGCTGAAAGAAAACTAAAAAAGTGATATTTCCTATTTTAATTCATTATATTATATTTATTTCCATACGTACTTAATGCTGCAATTAGCATGTATGGGTATGTGTTTTTTTATTTTCATTGAGTGTATTACGTTTGTTTCTACGTATTATAACTTCACTATCTCTTCATTATCATTAATAAAAAGATAAATGTTCATAATGTTGTTTGTTGCATGAAATTTTTATGCATTTTTCATTTCCTTAACATTTCATTACCATCTCACTAGAAGATAACCCACTTTTTCTTTTAATCAGCTGTAATGGGCTCTACAAAATGATAATGAAGTGACATACCTAGAAAAGATAATGAGTGCTGCATAAAGCCACCTTTAATAATTGTTGAATTTCATTGAGTTTATTATGGTCATTACTACGAACTTAATAATTGTTCACAAAGACAAATTTTTTTTGGCTCTAAAACTTCCCAAAATACCGTAACGCATGGAATATCTTAGAATCGGTCCGAGTGTGTGACGTCATCGATCGAGTCTACAGGCCTCTATTCCCGTGTGCCTTGGCTGAACCCCAAAATTTTATCGATGTTTTCAGCCATTTTAATTGAGACAATAATTTGTTTCCGAAATATTTTGATGTAAACAATTATAAAACTAAAATTAAATAAAGGTCGTGCCTCAGTGCGACCCTGGCCAATATCTCAACTCACGTGCTCTTGTTTAAGCCAGCCGTAAGAGTTGCTCGATTTTAATATAGCTACTATATTTTAATTTTTTTATCGCACAAAAATGTAGTGCACCCGGAAATAGTTTTAATTCAATGTATGCCGAAAATTGATCTTAATTAATTTGCATTTAAAGTTGAAATTACTATAAATTGCTACATCAAATTTTCTTCCCAAAACAGCAAGAATCCAATTCTATCTATGTAACGGTTATGAGACCTCGAATTAAATAAATACTTAAACAGTCATAGAACCATCAGTAACGAAAAAATAAATTAAAAGTAAAAAAATATTTTTAAAAAAAGCTTTTATTTAAATGCGCTAAAAAGAATAAAATAATCTTTTCTTTTAAAACTTTTACTATCAACTTATAACGTCATTCCACAATTTATATGATATAAAAGCTTGTCGCGAGATTTAAGTAGTGGTATTTACTTAGTTTGAAAACTTAAATCTCGCGACAAGCTTTTATATCATATAAATTGTGGAATGACGTTATAAGTTGATAGTAAAAGTTTTAAAAGAAAAGATTATTTTATTCTTTTTAGCGCATTTAAATAAAAGCTTTTTTTAAAAATATTTTTTTACTTTTAATTTATTTTGTAATTTTTAGTTTGGCCAGGTGTCTGAGTCTATTCATCTCAGTTAACGCATCATTGTTGCAAGGTCGTTTGCCGGTTAGTTTAGAACAGTCTAGCTCTTCAATGAGGAGACCTTCTAATGATCTAACCCTACTTAAGGCCACGTATGCTTGACCAGGCGCGAAGAGCTTGGAGCCTAAATATACAACGAGACAGGTTGCAGACCAATGCTGTTGACGCCTATCTCACCAAACTACACAAGTCAAAGTTAACTAGTCCGCCATCTTGGGTGTTCCGCCATGTTGGATTTAGAATGACGTCACACATATAATCATGCATTGTCATCCAAATTAAACGTGTGTACAAAATTTCAGCTCGATCGGTTGAAATTTAACTAGTCCGCCATCTTGAGTGTTCCGCCATGTTGGATTTAGAATGACGTCACACATATAATCATGCATTGTCATCCAAATTAAACGTGTGTACAAAATTTCAGCTCGATCGGTTGAAATTTAACTAGTCCGCCATCTTGAGTGTTCCGCCATGTTGGATTTAGAATGACGTCACACATATAATCATGCATTGTCATCCAAATTAAACGTGTGTACAAAATTTCAGCTCGATCGGTTGAAATTTAACTAGTCCGCCATCTTGGGTGATCCGCTATGTTGGATTTAGAATGACGTCACACATATAATCATGCATTGTCATCCAAATTAAACGTGTGTACAAAATTTCAGCTCGATCGGTTGAAGATATCTGCTTCAAAATTGAGTTGCAAGATTCCACCCGAACAAATTACATACATACATACATACATACATACATTGCAAGTTAAATAAAAGCTTTTAAAAAGGAAGGAATCCCATTACAGACGTATCAAGGAGCAGCCACCAGTCGTGCCCCGACCCGCAGGACCCCATTTATTTTTGATGCATATAAACTCTCGCCGCGCATACGAAACTATGTTTGTTTTTAGGCTGGGCACGCTCACTCTTTTTTTATTCAATTAAACCGGACAAAAACCCGGTGTCCATTTGATAATTGGTACGGCGGGACGCCGCCGGGGAGTCGATCCCCAGGTATACCCGCTGCGGCCCAGCATCTGGCCAGAACCACGCGGTGGGCCCACAGAATTCGCAACTGCGCGGTCTAGACCGGGCGCCTAGAGCGACGAATCGAAACATTTCAACTGTGTAATAAATAAGGGCCATTTATTTTACATAAATTTTATGGCGCGGTGGTATGGTTTGTCCGAACAAGCATACCAAGCGAATAAACGAAAATATGATCCGGGTTCCACTGATTTATGATGACGTGGATACTTGGATAACTGTGTTACTAAATTTACCGGAGTTATTTGGAGAAAACCTTAGACAAGGAAAGAGAGGGGACACCGCGCTTGCCTACCCTGCCGTGTATATTTGTTACGTCGTTTTGAACGGCTGCCATTTTATATGTGCCAGACAAAGCGAGTACGTTGTTAGTTAATTTCGTGAATTTGTGAATTAAAAGTATAACAGTAATTAAGGGAAAAATATACTCTTACGACATTTTTTAAATAAAAATGATAAGTGCTCCGTTTTTCGTGCCGGTGAGTGTAGATATTTTCAAAATGGTGGCACTTGTTGTAGTCAGGGCTCTTTGTAAAATATGAGTAAGGCCGTGGTTATAGTGTAGTGGGATGTGGGTGGTGGTCTCTAGCTCAGTTACAAACTAAATACTGTTATTTGATTTTGCCTATTATTTACATGTGAACCCCTGAGTACGATAACTCCGATATCTCTGATAGGAACAAGTAACTAAATTTTAAAGCCATAGGGGTACGCAGCCGATATTTTGCTGCCGTATGTTTTTTAGTGTAGTGCTTAACACTACCTTACTAAAACTCATAATTTCTTCGCATTTTCATTGGTAGAAATGATTTTAAGGGCTGAGGCTGTTTTTTCTAGCCTACCTTTAAACATTTCTTCCAGTGAAAATGTGAAGAAGTTATATTATTTCTAAAATTTAATTTAAATGTTCCGCTATAGGCCCTTACTGTACAATTAGTTTGCCAGTGTTCTACCTGTAACGCTATATTTGCTTCCCTGTTGGCAACACTATTTTGACATCGACATCTCTCCTTTTATTCTCTTCTCTATAGAGAAAACCATGAGAAGAATGATATGATGAATCACCAGGTTGGCTACAAATTTAATATTTAAAATTTTGGAATGACAAGCCGACTGATAATAATTATTACAACACTCAGGGCAAATCGGTAAGATACCTATACAGGGTGTTCGAAAAATAGACGGAGATATTTTAGAGGGTGATTCCCTGTTAAGAAATATGAAAAAAAGTTTCTATAAACATGGGTCCGGAAATGCAGAGTTTTCAAGATACAGGATGTTAAATATATTGCATGTCACTGGACAAAATTGGTTTATCAATTTTTGCAAAAAAAATCACAAGTGCCTTGGAAAACAAATAATCAAAAGCATTTCTAGGAAAGAGTGTTATTGCAACTTTTCCAATATCATAACATAAAGTACACTACAACCAATTTTGTCCAGTGACATGCAATAAAACGGTTTTTTTTTCTCGAAAACGAAGTGAGATAGGAAAACAATACAAGAGGGAAAGAAGTTGTATTTTTAGATGCTTAATCAAACAAAAAATATTAAAGTTGCAAAAAAGGTAGTGGCGTACATTTTTTTGATAATAATATTCGCTAAGGTGCCCCCGGGACGCCACTGGACTTAATAAATTTAATCTAGTTAGGGCGAAATTAGCCTCTTAATACAACAAATAACATTGCCAAATTTAGACATTAATAATTTCATGTTTTATTTTTTTTTTATTTAACATCATGTATCTTGAAAACTCTGCATTTCCGGACCCATGTTTATAGAAACTTTTTTTCATATTTCTTAACAGGGAATCACCCTCTAAAATATCTCCGTCTATTTTTCGAACACGCTGTATACTATAGAGCTGTGTCCCTGGCTATCATATCGAAGAACTATATTAAAAAATCAAAGTAGGCCAGTTATATCTAAAATTGAGAATCTAGTGTAACTCTTATAAATCAAAACTTTACTCTGTATTATTTGTCCACATCTTAGAAAATATGGGTATACAGGGTGGCCCACCACGAACTGCATCGATCTATATATGGAAAACTAAAAGTAGGAAAATTCTGAAAATTTGGCACCTTACTAATGCCGATGGGCGCTGCTCAACTAAAATATTTTGGTGAATCTGGCACTTCCGGTTATACCGAAAGTCGATATCAACTTTCTTATTTCAAATGGAACACCCTATATATTATAGCATTTTTTGATTCTGGGCATCATTTTGGAACAAAAACATGCAACATGTCCTATGTCTAAATCCAACCGTTTTTGAGATATTTGCATTTTTCCGAAAAAAAATGACAGGTGCAGACCTAAAGTCAATTAGCAATTTATACGAGGAAATCGCGAAATTTCAAAACGAATTTTTGGCATCGTGTAACAGAAGCCCTGACCTAGTGATCTCTGCTGAGAAATAAATCCGTTCTTATACAGGGTGTTCACAAAATATGAATAAAAATTACATTCAAAATGTGCTTAAATCTCGAAATTTTCAAATGGAAACCCCCATTTTTTTAATGCGATCTTATTCACCACTAAAAATAGTGACAACTTTGTGTAAGGTTTCCTATACCTAAATGCAGTAATTTTCGATTAATTTACGAAAATCCCACTTTTCGTCCATAAAATGCGGGGTTTGTTTAACGCTTGGAAAATCATATTAGCCGTGGACGTTGAAAAGACAATCGCGGCTGAGAAAATGTCACTTGGTTTATAAATTATTGTCGACAATAATGCCGGCGCGCTTAAATTACCTATATAAACGAAGATTATTTTAATTTGTTTATTATCTACGGAGAATGCAAAATACAGTAATATCAAGAACGTGCGATACATTTGGGGCTCGCTCTGCACAAAAAACAAAACCATCGCCAAACACAAGTACAAAATTTTAAACTGTATGGACGTGTCAGAGAAAAATCACTTAAAAATAAGCCTATTGTTACTGGCCTAAATTACACTACATTAAAACATTAAGAGACTAATAGTTAAAGAAATAACAAAATTTTAAATAGTAAGGATGTATCAAAGCAAAAATACAGTGTTAAAGGCAAGCAGAGACTAGAGAAAAAACCTTCCTCTTGTTCGTGTTAATTTAATAAATGTTCAAATTGTCTTCCTTGAACGTCTAAACACTTTTCACATCTCCGAAGTAGTTCTTCATGCGTAGCCCTTGCAATAGAGAGTAGATTTAAATTGGCAAACGCATGTCGCACTCTGTCCATGCAATCTTCCATTGTTATTAACGGAGTACTGTAAACTTGATTCTTTATTGTGCCCCAAATAAAGTAGTCAAGAACTGTGGATAGCGAGCCCCAAATATAGCGCACTTTCTTGATATTACTTTGTTGCATTCTCCGTAGATAATAAACAAATTTAAATAATCTTCGTTTGTGTAATTTAAGCGCGCCGGCATTATTGTCGACAATAATTTATAAACCAAGTGACATTTTCTCAGCCGCGATTGTCTTTTCAACGTCCACGGCTAATATGATTTTCCAAGCGTTAAACAAACCCCGCATTTTATGGACGAAAAGTGGGATTTTCGTAAATTAATCGAAAATTACTGCATTTAGGTATAGGAAACCTTACACAAAGTTGTCATTTATTTTTAGTGGTGAATAAGATCGCCTTAAAAAAAAATGGGGGTTTCCATTTGAAAATTTCGCGATTTAAGCACATTTTGAATGTAATTTTTATTCATATTTTGTGAACACCCTGTATAAGAACGGATTTATTTCTTAGCAGAGGTCACTAGGTCAGGGCATCTGTTACACGATGCCAAAAATTCGTTTTGAAATTTCGCGGTTTCCTCGTATAAATTGCTAATTGACTTTAGGTCTGCACCTGTCATTTTTTTCGGAAAAATGCAAATATCTCAAAAACGGTTGGATTTATACATAGGACATGTTGCATGGTTTTGTTCCAAAATGATGCCTAGAATCCAAAAATGCAATAATATACAGGGTGTTCCATTTGAAATAAGAAAGTTGATATCGACTTCCGGTATAACCGGAAGTGCCAGATTCACCAAAATATTTTAGTTGAGCAGCGCCCATCGGCATTGGTGAGGTGCCAAATTTTCAGAATTTTCCTACTTTTAGTTTTCCATTATTGATCGATGCAGTTCGTGGTGGGCCACCCTGTATAGTTTGTTCTTGTCGATGTTTATAAATTAAGTTATACTTTCAACCTAGTGAAAAATGCGTCTAGATGTGAATTAAACAAATTTCTTCGTCTAGACAACTATCTTCATAACACCCAGTCTTCTGCGACATGCACCCTGTTCAGACGCGCGCAGCAGGTTCTTTGTTTTAGCCGGACCCTCGTCCATTATGGTTCACGAAGCGGCCGATCCATCATCCAAAACGACGAACCATGTTGCCTCCACGGTTTTTTTTTCTCGTCCATCCGATGACACAGGCGGCACAGTATTCACTTTATCACTTTTTGTTGCGGCCTATCTCCGGCTGCTGCCCTCAAATAATCTAATAAGACGTATGCGCACTCAGGTAAACCCAAAGAAGAATGGGAGGTTGCTAAAGAAGATTCAAAGATCATCACAACACAAATGTGGCGGTGAGACGTAGGTATACCTATAGAGAGTAACTGTTTTTGAGAACCGCTTGCCAAAAACACTCACTCTGTATAGACCAAGGTGTCCGCCGAACATATTACCAAAAGGCAAAAAGCTTCCGGCCAAACGATTCCTTTTAACTCCTATATCTGGTCAGAAAAAGCCGAAAACGGCTTTTCAGTCACGTACCTCAGTAGAAAAAGCCCAGTCTCGAGGAACAGTGCCCAATTAAGCCTAGTAACCTCGCAAAAACAATCGATGGTCGCACCGTAATAAAACTGTCAAGGCGGCTCTGGCGACAAAGCAACAATGGCTGGAAATTCCGCAGTTGCACCTGACCAAATTCCGATATAAGTGGCACTATATGGGGTGGGAATAAGAAGTCGTATGAGTGAACCACTTGCGCTAATTGTACTACTTATTTGTCTTCAAAACACCAGTAGTACCTGATACAAAACATGTTATATGATAACTATCTAACATAATCAACAAGCTAAATCCGTTTGGGCGCTTTCATTGTTTGAAATTCGACCATCAATATGGCAGTCTTTTTTTTTGTATGTGCCGCGCCATACTCGGCTCTTCTCGTTATTTATGCCGCCGCGATGTTCTCCTGTTTCGTCCGTCGAAGCACACCGCGATCCAGCGTTTCGCGGCGATTCTTGTTTGTTTTTCGGTCCCGGCAGTTCTATTGTTTCCACGGACGCGATTCGTTTGCCGTCCTTTTCGGGCTGGTTGGGCGCACTGAGCGTTATACCCGCTGATACTGCTGGCATGCGCTTTTAGATAATATGCGCTATGGGGGCTTCCTCGCACCGCATACAAAGGGGTCCCGGGACGGGTCCCCGCGGCACACCCATTTTTCCGAGAAATTCGTGCGCGGCGAGCCGCCTGTGTGGGAACTGATCCGGTCACATTCTAATTGGTCTCCGCTCACTCCGGACATTTTTATTTTCAATTACGGGGACGTGGGCTGGCGCCCGCGCGCCCCAGGGCTCCGGCGGGGCCCCAGCACCCGCAGAGTTTTATTGTTTCAGTGCGGGACGGGGCACCCGCTTCCAAGAAGCGAAAGACGGGAGTTCTCCAACAATCTCCAGTCCTCCGGTGCGCTAGGGATGCTTGACTTTGCTGCTAGTAGACAACAGAGAATTTTATTTTTAATCTATTAATCTAAAAATCGAACTTCGAATTGACTTTGAAGACCATAGAGGGTCGATTTATGTTCTCAAGATCCAAGGCCGTCCAGCTCCGTTCTTTTGACAAAAAACGACGAATTCTCAAATTTTCTACCCGCGGACCAGCACCCAGGCATAAAACAAGCACTGCCCACGGACGGATGTTTGCGGGTTATAAAACCATCAGCCGCCTTTGCGAATAGTCGGGGACGAAATTTATACGGGTGTATAAAACGAAGGTGACGTATATACGGCCAGTAAAGGCCAAAACAAACTGAAATTTGCATAGCGATAGGCGGCCCAAACGCATTATGTGGCGCAGTTTCTGCATCGCACGGCCCCGCGTTATCGGTTTAATGTTGCTCGAATAAGGCGAGAAGGACTTTTGCTCATTAGGGAGATAGCCCGAGCGAAAAAACATATACCTACCTAGAAAATGTGCTTGGTGCTTGGGTTTCTGCTTTATAGGTTAAGTTAAAGCACCTGTCATAAAAATGGTTGCCTAACAGGATAGACCAAGCTACAATAGCATTTTGTTAAAAAATCAGGTCTAAATTATTTAATTTGTAAGTTTCTAATTGCCCTGTCAACAATTTTTTTTTCGAAAACTGGGCTATTCGACACATAAATTCACAATTTTTTTTGTTTTCTTCCTGATAGTTATAGAGTAATTCAAATAAAATTCCTGGGTATTCTACCAAATTGTATTTAAAATAACGAGCCAAAAGCTATATTTTTTTTTTACAAATTTTACAACGTACGTTTCGGCTTTTAAGCCATCTTCAAGTATATGAACGTTATGTTATAAATACGGTTTTTTATACAAACATCTTCGTCGATTTCATAATGATTAACAAGTTTCTTTAAAAAGTCAAAATAAATTTAAACATAGGTAATTGTTGTGGAGGATATAATTTTTTAGTATTTTTTTAAAATAAAGAGATGTTTCAGCGGCGGCTACATGTTAGCAAATCTAAATTTGCTATAACATGTAGCCGCCGCTGAAACATCTCTTTGTTTAAAAAAATACTAAAAAATTATATCCTCCACAACAATTATGTACCTGAAGATGGCTTAAGAGCCGAAACGTAGGTTGTAAATTAAAAAAAATATATAGCTTTTGGCTCGTTATTTTAAATACAAATTAGAAGAATACTCAGGAATTTTATTTGAATATAAATTCACCTGTAAAACTTCCTCTACAAATTTTCATTCATGGTGTATTCTTTTCCGTATTTCGAGGGTCGAATTTTCAAAAAACCTCTCTTCCTTTCAAATTAAGTCCATTCGGTGTAATTTGTCATCCTAAAACACACTCGTGGGTGAAGTACTAGGGCACCATCACAGACTACTCTTATCTAGGAGAAGCCCTGAAATTGAGAAAGCTGGCAACATGGCTTGCGGGTCTGCGTGGGGTGGCCTGTCACTCCTTCTTAGTTGTTTTTACATAAGAAACTTACGAGAATTAGTTTTATAGTGCGGGTAGTGGTATCTTCCTGAGATTTCTATGACGAGGCAGTGTGTCCCTGGGTGGAAACAGACTGCCCGAAGTGCCAGCAACAGCTTTTTTATAAATTTGTTTTGTTTGTGCATTTCTATAAAAGTTCTAGGTGAAGAATTGTGCTTTTACAATTTCAAGCCTCAAGATGCCTAGAATCGCCGAGGGATGCTAGAACTTAGTTATATACCTGGCTGTAAGTCAAATTGTAATAATAATAACTTGAAGTAGCTAGGTTTTCTTTGCTTGACGGCAGGCGGTAGGACGAAAATTTAAGAATGAAATGATTACGGGCCAATTGCATAGACAAACTAAAGTACCCTTTAAAATTAAAGGAGCTTTCTAACAATCCAAACATTGTTTAATATTGATGCAAAAGTTTCTTTACACAATTTTAAAGTCAAAATATATTTTAGTTGAATGTATTATGAAATTGACCCTAACTGCCATTTCAATCACAAGATATACACTGTGTCTGGTTTTTCGTGTTGACACCCCTGAAAATCTAAGTAGGCTGGGGGAATTGAACGGGGCAATTTTTTTTATAAATATGTCCCTGAAAGGTCATTATTTGCGAGGTATTGGTTTGGCATTGCCGCGAAATCCTGGCCTACTGCGATTTTTTAAAGGGGTGCGTTTTTCGAAATACCCTATTAGGCATATTTTTATTTAAAATCTGACACCACAGCGTTAATCAGGACACCCTAGAACCCCCACATACCAAATTTGAAGAAAAAATATACAGGGGGTTCCATTCTGCAGGGTGTCAAAGTTGAGCAAAATATTTTAAAGGCATCTGCCAAGTCAAGAGTGCCATGGAATCCCCTCAAAACAGTCGAATGGTCAATAGGACCACTCAAGGTGTTGGTGTGCAAAGATCCAATACAAAATATACAGAGTGTTCTTATCTGTACCATCTCAAAGTACTGAATTTTTGGAACTTTATACTGGTCAAAAATCGAGTATATCAAAACCGCTACACACACTATGAACGAACTAAATCTAAAAAATGCAGAAGCCTGCCAGTCAGTAAGTCCATATGAGTTAAGGTGGCTGGTGTGCCACAACAGGAAACACACAGAAAATGTATCATCTTAGACAGTGACTTGGTCCAATAATTTAAATTGTTTTTATTTTTTGGTTGGCATTTTGTAAAGAAATGAATTACTTTTGTGTTCATTAATATTTTTTCAATAATTCCAGAGCTCTCTTGACCAGTATAAAGTTTAATAAAAATTCAGAATTTTGAAATGGCTCAGAGAAAAATACCCTGTATATTTTTGTATTGAATCTTTGCATATCAACATTGTGAGTGGTCCTGTTGATAATTCATCTGTTTCGAAGTAATTCCATGGCACACTTGACTCGCCAGATGCCTTTAAAATTCATATTTTGCTCAACTTTGACACCCTGCAGAATGGAACCCCCTGTATATTTTTTCTTCAAATTTGGTATGTGGGAGTTTTAGGGTGTCCTGATTAACGCTGTGGTGTCAGATTTTAAATAAAAATATGCCTAATAGGGTTTTCGAAAAACGCACCCCTTTAAAAAATCGCAGTAGGCCAGGATTTCGCGGCAATGCCAAACCAATACCTCGCAAATGATGACCTTTCAGGGACATATTCATAAAAAAATTGCCCCGTTCAATTCCCCCAGCCTACTTAGATTTTCAGGGGTGTTAACAGGAAAAACCAGACACACTGTATTATTCTCCTTCACAACATGCAGTTCTCTGTTCGCTTGTTGTTTGTATAAGATAGGTAATCATCATTTAACTGATGGCGAACTTTGAGAAAAATTCTCACAAAATTTCAACTTACAACAAAATGTAGTCCCTCTATTTGCCCAAATTTACCATATTATTTGTCTAAAATGTACCTATGCTCATCAGGAATTGTATTTATTATTACTTATATTAAATTATGTGTATATTTTGTTACTTGTTACTGCTTTTATTGTCTGTTAAACAAACAAAGCTACTTACTTAGGTACCCAATTATTGAAACAAAGTATACAAATGTATTTAATTATAATTAAAAAGAGGGTTGACCATTTATTAGAAAAGATAAACTAAGCCAAAGTGCAGACTGCTCTAGACTGCATAGACCCGTTGAACCGTCCCGCTGCGGCGTTGCCACATGTTTACACAAGGCTTGTAAAGTTTGAGAAGGTTGTGACACCATCGTAGATACTTATACAGGGGTCTTATATAGGTATATCAGACTATAGATGCTGGTATAAAAGATAAAAACCAAAAACCGTCCATCCAGAAACAGGATTTTGGTTCCTAATAACTTTCAATGGGAAATAGGCCGTGGTTACGTTATGTTCTACCTGCATATTGATATTTCCTTCTAAATAGCCTGCCTTTTTGTTTAAAAACATTTAATTTGACTTTTATGGTCGGGCATTGAGCAAACCGCGAAATTTATTCGTTCTTGTCCCGTAATTTCAGTAGTCGCACGTCGGAGCAAGCGGCAATAAAACAAACAAAAAGCTCATAATAAAAAGGTCAAAACACCGTTTTGGAACTGGCCAGATTTCTAACTATTATTTACATAAGGTTGTCGGCTGGTACACGCCCGTTTAAGCCTTGATTTATGGCTTTCCGAATGAATATGCAATGCGTACGAGTAATTTCAATAAACGGGTATTTTGATGGATGGTTCGGTTTAAATGTGGAGATATTTAAAACGTTTCAAAGCGATATGGGCATAAATAAATATATGGAGGCATGGAGGAAGGATATAGCGCAAGGTGCATAGAGCCAAGGCAGCTCACTAGCAAGTCCATTTATTATTTTAACAGTGCGAGAGATAAAGTAAAGTCGTTTCGAGAAAGTAAGTTCCGTTTTATCTTCGATAAACTTTTTTTTATGCGAGTTCGGTATTTCTAGACGTTCTGATGCTAATGCTTCCGTGCTTTGGGAAAAACCTAGTAACTCAGATTTTTCACTTTTGAGAAAAATGGAATTTATCAATTTTACCCTAGCCCTAGCCGTGACAATACTTAATATTTATAAGAAGAGTAAAAACTTATTTCTCACAAAAATTAATATACCTCTGTACTAACAGAGTTACTATTTTGAAATTGGTATATTCCTCAAAAAAAAAACAAATATTTTCATAGCATCTGGAGTTACTGTGTTTTGAAATTGTAAAAACTAATTTTGAAATTTTTATTTTCTCTGTATCTTCCTGTTGTTTTCATTTTTTTTAACACCATAGAGGCATCCTTGTAATATCTACAATTAAAGGAGAAAAAATGTAACGCGCAAATTGTTACAATAATTTCATAATATTTCCCGTTTTCAATATATACAGTATGTCCACGGATGGATAGGTACCTAAGGTGTAAATGACAAAAACAATTCGAGTTGAAATTTGTGCTTCTGCTGGGTCGAAAACTAAGATATAGAAACAATTAGTATTAATTAATATACAGGGTGTTTTTAGAAATTACTTAGAAAAGTCGCTTAGATTTAAAATATGTGTCCGATTGTCGCTTTTCGAGCAAATCGGTGGATTTTGATTTAAATAGGTAAAAAAACAAAGTCGGCAGATTTGCTTGAAAACTGACAATTAACTTTTAACTATACAACATTCTAAATAAACGTTTTTGATTTCTTTAAAAAAAAGGTAGTTACACACTTAACAATAAAAAAAACGAAGTCGGCTGAGATGTTTGAAAAGCGACAATCAAACACATCTTCTAAATCTAAGCAACTTTTGTAAGTAAAAGTTTTTGATATTTTTAAAAATTAAGGTATAGTTTACTCTTTGCGATTTTTGAAAATTTGCTCTCAAAATGCCCTCTATATTATTTAATCGCCCTAATTATTTCTACACCTTAGTTTTATACCAAGCAAGACTGATACCCGCAGAAGCTCAAATTTCAACTCGAAATGTTTGTGTCATTTACACCTTACGTAAACTCAATCCGTGGACATACTATATATAATATTAATTAAATATAAACACCAAATAGTTATTTTTGTTACAAGTACCTAAAATGAAGTTATTCAGGATAAACCATTGCTGTTTCAGGACGAGGCGTTAGCCGAGTCCGGAATAGCAATTGCGAGTCCTGAAAAACTTCATTTAGGTACGTGTGACAAACATTATTTTTTGTCATACTTTAAAATAATTTTTTATACGCTTTTTGACAATTGTTCAGAACGCTTAAATTTGCAAAATTTCCATAATTTTTGAAATCATAATGTTTGAAAAAGTTGGCTTATACCCCGATTACTGTAAGAAGTCCCGATTTTGTCAGATGGCATTCTCCACAAAATCCTTAGGAATTTTCTAACCATGGGTATAACATTGGTATATGCGTCGCAACCAGTTAATGACGTCACTCATTGATTTATGATGTGAAAAGTTACCCAAGTGATACGAAAGAAAGAACATAAAAGAAAAACCCTATTGCAATCACGATTATACCGCTCTACAAACAAAAATAACTATAACTACATCTCATTTTAATAATAATTTCAAACGTCATTGAAACACTTTCATTTTGGTATTTTGGTATCAGCTACTTGCGGCTACGCCTATGGTGCGTACTCAGGCAAATTTTTTTTCGGTGTTGTGAAAATGACAGTGAAGGTTTTCCGGATGGTTCAAAAAGGTTCAAACTTTGGGCAGTGAAAATATTCGCGGGTTTTGTACGTTTCGTGAGTTTTACCGTTATCTGTGTTTTTCTTGTTCGTGTTATTAGTAGTTATTCATTGTGCAAATGAGCTCGTTACTGACCTGGACTTATGACCCGGTTGCTGCATTAATGCCAACTTAGGATGGCGAAATTACCAATTGACAGTCCCAGTAAGGACTTCTGAAAATAATTTTACTATAGAAATTGATATCGTAGCAACAAGTTTGTTTATTTGATAATTTTGTCATTCAAGCAATAAGGGACTATATAGGCCGAAAAAGAAACCTTTTACGGACTTAAATGAGTCCGTAAAATAGCTATTTTTGGGAGCGTATGACAAAAAATATATTACTTACGTTTTTTTAGCCATTGCAATGAGTACGCGGCTGCTTATTTTCTTGAATTAAATTTGTACAATTATTGCTTTTAAATTTCCGCCACTTGTATACCGACTGTTAGATAACTTGTACCGACCACAGTTGAGATAAATATGTGACTCAATTAAAATGAAAAAAAAAAAATCTAGCAACTGAGAGTTACTAAGCGAAATTATTCAAAACTGTTATATTTTACAGAGGCAAAACCTAGTAACTAAGGCTTACTAGGTTTTGGTGTAGCCTCACATCATAACGTTACCTATATTTCAAATCGTTTCAGAAAATAGTAATTCAACTTGCTTGATTTTCATAAAGAATAAATGGATTAAACCACAGTTACTAGGATTTAAAAGTATGTGTATATCTCTGGTTATATAAAGGATATCATTTATGCATACATCGTTAAAACCTAGTAACAATAGTTGCTAGGTTTTCACAAAGCACGGGAGAATGGTATACATTCTGAAAATGCAAGATCCGTAAAGTAAGAAGGTTGTTTATTGTTAAGAGACCATTTTGATGACGTCATGGAACTAAAAGTAGGGACCAAAAAATGGTGACAACCAAAATTTTTTAAAGGGCCATATCAGTATACAGAACGATTCTTTAGGACTTCAACCGTAATTTTCTCGCTTATTTTGCGCCCCACAAAAAGTCGTAATAAACAAAAACATGGCAATATTTTGAATAGCTAGGTGCCTCTGAAAAAGAAAATAGCCGTAGCATGTCAAGTTTAAAAGATAGATGAAAATATTTATATGTTTAAATTGATGGCTCTGAGAAGCATTTATGCTCAGATAGTTTCAGAAAATTACACAAAGTCTTCGGTTACAATAGAGCCCTCTGCGAGCTGAGTATATAAGTTAGTTGACGCGTAGGAGTCAGGGTATACTATACTGGTTTCACTGTGCTACAACTTTTAATACATTTACAAAAAATTAAAAGTAAAAAAATATTTTAAAAAAAAGCTTTTATTTAAATGCGCTAAAAAGAATAAAATAATCTTTTCTTTTAAAACTTTTACTATCAACTTATAACGTCATTCCACAATTTATATGATATAAAAGCTTGTCGCGAGATTTAAGTAGTGGTATTTACTTAGTTTGAAAACTTAAATCTCGCGACAAGCTTTTATATCATATAAATTGTGGAATGACGTTATAAGTTGATAGTAAAAGTTTTAAAAGAAAAGATTATTTTATTCTTTTTAGCGCATTTAAATAAAAGCTTTTTTTAAAAATATTTTTTTACTTTTAATTTATTTTGTAATTTTTAGTTTGGCCAGGTGTCTGAGTCTATTCATCTCAGTTAACGCATCATTGTTGCAAGGTCGTTTGCCGGTTAGTTTAGAACAGTCTAGCTCTTCAATGAGGAGACCTTCTAATGATCTAACCCTACTTAAGGCCACGTATGCTTGACCAGGCGCGAAGAGCTTGGAGCCTAAATATACAACGAGACAGGTTGCAGACCAATGCTGTTGACGCCTATCTCACCAAACTACACAAGTCAAAGTTAACTAGTCCGCCATCTTGGGTGTTCCGCCATGTTGGATTTAGAATGACGTCACACATATAATCATGCATTGTCATCCAAATTAAACGTGTGTACAAAATTTCAGCTCGATCGGTTGAAATTTAACTAGTCCGCCATCTTGGGTGATCCGCCATGTTGGATTTAGAATGACGTCACACATATAATCATGCATTGTCATCCAAATTAAACGTGTGTACAAAATTTCAGCTCGATCGGTTGAAATTTAACTAGTCCGCCATCTTGGGTGTTCCGCCATGTTGGATTTAGAATGACGTCACACATATAATCATGCATTGTCATCCAAATTAAACGTGTGTACAAAATTTCAGCTCGATCGGTTGAAATTTAACTAGTCCGCCATCTTGGGTGATCCGCCATGTTGGATTTAGAATGACGTCACACATATAATCATGCATTGTCATCCAAATTAAACGTGTGTACAAAATTTCAGCTCGATCGGTTGAAGATATCTGCTTCAAAATTGAGTTGCAAGATTCCACCCGAACAAATTACATACATACATACATACATACATACATTGCAAGTTAAATAAAAGCTTTTAAAAAGAAAATAGCCGTAGCATGTCAAGTTTAAAAGATAGATGAAAATATTTATATGTTTAAATTGATGGCTCTGAGAAGCATTTATGCTCAGATAGTTTCAGAAAATTACACAAAGTCTTCGGTTACAATAGAGCCCTCTGCGAGCTGAGTATATAAGTTAGTTGACGCGTAGGAGTCAGGGTATACTATACTGGTTTGACTGTGCTACAACTTTTAATACATTTACAAAAAATTAAAAGTAAAAAAATATTTTTAAAAAAAGCTTTTATTTAAATGCGCTAAAAAGAATAAAATAATCTTTTCTTTTAAAACTTTTACTATCAACTTATAACGTCATTCCACAATTTATATGATATAAAAGCTTGTCGCGAGATTTAAGTAGTGGTATTTACTTAGTTTGAAAACTTAAATCTCGCGACAAGCTTTTATATCATATAAATTGTGGAATGACGTTATAAGTTGATAGTAAAAGTTTTAAAAGAAAAGATTATTTTATTCTTTTTAGCGCATTTAAATAAAAGCTTTTTTTAAAAATATTTTTTTACTTTTAATTTATTTTGTAATTTTTAGTTTGGCCAGGTGTCTGAGTCTATTCATCTCAGTTAACGCATCATTGTTGCAAGGTCGTTTGCCGGTTAGTTTAGAACAGTCTAGCTCTTCAATGAGGAGACCTTCTAATGATCTAACCCTACTTAAGGCCACGTATGCTTGACCAGGCGCGAAGAGCTTGGAGCCTAAATATACAACGAGACAGGTTGCAGACCAATGCTGTTGACGCCTATCTCACCAAACTACACAAGTCAAAGTTAACTAGTCCGCCATCTTGGGTGTTCCGCCATGTTGGATTTAGAATGACGTCACACATATAATCATGCATTGTCATCCAAATTAAACGTGTGTACAAAATTTCAGCTCGATCGGTTGAAATTTAACTAGTCCGCCATCTTGAGTGTTCCGCCATGTTGGATTTAGAATGACGTCACACATATAATCATGCATTGTCATCCAAATTAAACGTGTGTACAAAATTTCAGCTCGATCGGTTGAAATTTAACTAGTCCGCCATCTTGAGTGTTCCGCCATGTTGGATTTAGAATGACGTCACACATATAATCATGCATTGTCATCCAAATTAAACGTGTGTACAAAATTTCAGCTCGATCGGTTGAAGATATCTGCTTCAAAATTGAGTTGCAAGATTCCACCCGAACAAATTACATACATACATACATACATACATACATTGCAAGTTAAATAAAAGCTTTTAAAAAGAAAATAGCCGTAGCATGTCAAGTTTAAAAGATAGATGAAAATATTTATATGTTTAAATTGATGGCTCTGAGAAGCATTTATGCTCAGATAGTTTCAGAAAATTACACAAAGTCTTCGGTTACAATAGAGCCCTCTGCGAGCTGAGTATATAAGTTAGTTGACGCGTAGGAGTCAGGGTATACTATACTGGTTTCACTGTGCTACAACTTTTAATACATTTACAAAAAAATAATCCGGCGGTCTCCTTTAACAACCCGAATAATGCGCTCATCAAATTCAAAACTACCCCGTCCGTCCTCGGACCAAACCCCGGGGCCCACCAGCCCGCCACATGTCGGATCCGAAAAGCAATCGGAGTGCGGCGAAGCGTGCTGATCCCGGCATCGCGCGTTTCTGGGGTGCGCGCAATAAATTCACGGGGTTGGATTATTAAGTTCGCAAATGCGCGCCGTTGCGACGTGACGCTCCGGTGACGCGTGAAATCAAAGCGTCGGCCGGTCGGCGGAGTCCACGAATCCGTGCGCAGGCGATCGTGAAATTGGGAGGAATATTTTGGGTTTATTAGTGTCGAATTTGTGGAATGAGTAAGTAGTAGATGTGTTGGATAGGAGCCTTAGACCAGATGTCCTGTATCTATATGCCACGAAAATTGAGACAGTTTGCAACCTGAAAACCTTAGGAAAATAGAAAATAACATGTGAGTGCGCTAACCAACGCCTATATACCTACTGCAAGTGTGTCATGGAATCCCCTCGAAACAGTTGTTGAATGATCAACAGGACCACTCAAAGTGTTGTTGCGTGCAAAGATCCAATACAAAATATAAGGGGTTTTTCTCTGTGCCATCTGGAGGTGCTGAATTTTTGGAACTTTATACAGGGTGGTTTACTTTTAAGGGATCAAACTGTAACAGGTGATAGAACTTCAAGAAATAACCTCACTTTCTTCTAAGGCCTTATAAAAAAGTTAAATATGTGGACTATATTGAATATTTACCAAACTAGTTTAGATATTTAAGTCCTATTTGGTACAGTTTATAACGTCATGGGTTAGCATAAAACATGTTAATATCAAACACCTTGAATTAGTAAAAAAATAAGTCACCTAGTATAGTAAAAAAATGTATTGAAATTTGTATGTAGATTTTAATTGTAAACAAAAATGTCATCTAGACATTTTTTCATATGTGTCATGGTTTCATGGCGAATTTGATTTGATTTGAAAAGTTACTTAATTTATTTAAAGTAGGAAACACATTTTTTCTTCTTTGAGTCCTACTTATGGAGCCAATTTTTAATTAATTTTTCAGAAATACCCTGAAATAATACAGAAAATCAAATTGCCATGAAATTGTGACACATTACAAAAAATACCAAGAGGACATTTTTGTTTAACATTAAAATCTATATACAAGTTTCAGTACATTTTATTACTATACAAGGTGATTCATTTTTTAATAACAATAATTGTACTAATTACCCATACCTCTCCGCCATTGGGTGTTATTGGGTTTTATACTAACTTATGACTTTATAAACTGTACCAAATAATGTGATCCAAATATGACTTACATAAATATCTCAACTAAGTAGTTTGGTAAATAGTCAATAAAGACCACATATTTTTTAAAACCTTAACATCCTGTACCTTTTATTATAAGCCTTAAAAAGATACAGTTTATTCAAGAAAGAGCGGTTATTTTTTATTACCTACCTGTTACGATTTTGTCCTTTAAAAGTAAACCACCCTGTATATAAAGTTCCAAAAATTCAGCACTTTTGCAAACAAACGTTCAAGCGATTATCTCCAAAAATAAAGATTCTATGGATTTGTATACTTAATGGTCCTCAAAATGATACCTATACTGTACCTACTCAATTTTGAATACAAACGTTGACTGAAATATTTCAGTAACGATAAAAACAAGAAATCTGACAGATAGAAGCCACAAAAAGATATTGCAAAAAAGAAAATGTAAACCAAAAATAAAACTTAAGACGCCCAGGCTCTGTTGGTGCGGAAAATGATCAAAGATATGGAGATATTATATATGAGAGATTATAAAGGGTGCATAAAAAAATCGTAGCCAGTCCTGGATTTGCATGTTGACAACGGTAAGAAGGTCAAAAGACGCGGTTTGAAGATCTTTCAAACAAGGAAAAAGTCAGGGGAATACATCCAAAAATAAAATCATCCAAAACGCTACGTCAATCTTGGTAATAGCCATCAAAAAATAATATTTTTTGAAGAGTAACTTTTTAACGATGCAACAAAACTGGTATGTTGGTGAGAAAAAAATATTTCTTGGCGTCGCCACGCCTAGCGTCGTATTTGCAAACAGTCGCTAAATGAGCCAATTTATTCCTGTACACCCTATATCATCTATCATTAATATTTTCATATCTTTGGATTTGGATATTAACGCATATTTTTGAAATTTAATATTTTGTCCGGGTAAATCCCGGTCGAAATATTTTTAAAAAATACCTCGTGTGTTCTCACCTCATACAATCGGATAAACAAATAAAAAAAGTGGTGTGTATACCCCACTGCATGTTTTATTAGTATCATAATATTATTTCCTACCTTTATACCTATACCAAAATCAAATATAACTCTAAAGTTTGATGTAAACATAGAGCACGTGGTGTTGAAATATTCGCCCGAGCCACACTTATTAGGCACAAACTTTATTTAATTTTACTTTTACAATTGTTTACGTCAAAATATTTCGGAAAAATATTCGCTTCATTAAAATAGTTCAAAACATCGATAATATTATTTGTGTCAGTGTCTAAATAGCTTAGACGCATAAGTGGAAACAACAAGATAAAACCGCATAGATACACTTGCGATTGAGTAGGTACATCCATGTTGGCATAGGCGCGCGTGATATTTTGCGGCCTAATTTCGTGGAACTTCATCGAACACGTGCTCTTACTTACGCCAGGCGTCGAAATTACTCGATTAGAGCATAGGTATTTTAAATGCCTAATATTCAATCCCATCTTCCGCCGTGAGCTGAGGGCCCCTCGAAGGGACCGGGGGCCCCCTATGTCCCTTGTTATGCGGCGGGGCGCCGGGGCCGCCGCTGTCGCGCCCCGGGGCGCCATTGTGGGCCAGTCAAGAGCTCCGGGGCGCGACGCCACTCTCGTAAACCATCTTCATTACGGCGGGGACAACGTTTTCGACCGCGGGGCGAACTGGAGGCGACACCTGCGGCTGGCTGCTACCGACTTGGGCATCGACTTCGAGCCGCAGTTTATTTTGTACTAGCGTTGGTCACTGCACGATTTAGAACCGGAATTTAATAATATGATAATGACAATAAATTGGTGCTACTTAATGTCTCATAGTGGTGGCCCCCTCGAACCGATGCACATGTCATATATAGAAGATCGTTAATTTGGAAACAGACGCGAATCCCCAACCTGGGTAGGTATATCTACTCCAGAGCTTATTCTAGGTAATAAGTAACTTACCAAAGCCGCATCGAAAATTTGAAATTAAAAGAGCTTCTGCAGAGAATCCAACGCCTGCCAATATGAACCAAAGAAATGATATAATTTTTGAAATATTAATCAATCAGGTGATGATTTCAGCGATTATTTCCCTCATACTACTTGCATCCAAATAGGTAGGTAGCTCCTTCCATAAAAATCCAACCAATGATATGCCTCTGCTAGCGATAATTTGCACTAGTGCAATTACCGGTAATTGCACGTGTGCAAATTATCACTTCGTTGCTTAGCAACCGCGAATCTGTTGGATACAAACACGTACCTACTTCTTAAAGTTTGTGTGTTTCACACTGTTCTAAATTATGCAGCTTATAAATTATGTTGCGGTATTATTAAGCATTATATCAATGAATTTATATAACTTTTACATTGCTAAATTCTTGTTATTTAGACCTCCGCCTCCGTTTAAATTTATGACGCATTCAGAAAATAAACCAACGCCGACAGGGTGTAGGTATAATCGCATTTGCCTTGGATACCCAAGCGTCATGTTTGTTTACTCGAACGCTACAGTCGAAGCTGTCAATAAACTAGTTCAAAATTAGTCTTTTTGGAAATGTAAACACAGAAAAATTAATACAGAAATTATTAAATAGCATTCGTGAAATAATCTCGACAAATACCACTCGTGCCAGAAATTTTTCTAGATAAATTTATTCTCAAGCCCTATTTTGCCCATTAGCAAAACCACTCGTAAAAATTGGGCTTTTATTTCCAGAGATAAAATCCCTCGAGCTGGATTTTATCAGAAAATAAAAGACCAATTTATACTCGTGATCCTTCTAGGCAAAATAGCGCTTTCGAAAAAAATTATCGATAAAATTTCCGGCACTTGTGATATTACATACGAAAATGCCACTATAGTGATATTATCGAATGTAATACCACTATAGTGGTATTATCGTATGTTTTTATTACCCCTATCGGCACGTTTTTCAATCAAATTTCGTTAAGAATCTTTTCTAAAATGTCTCTGCTAGTAAAGTACAGGTGCGTGTTATTTAAAAATTGCTCATCGATTAACTTTTAACATTTTAGACCTAGAAAAAAATTCCAAATAGGAAAGTTGTATAGGAAATTTCCTTGAGATCTTCCATGCACTGATTACAAAAACCATCAACATTCGCATTTATCATAGACAATACATATTATGTTTCTTAAAGGTTAGGTACCCTGTATATAATTAGATATTTGAAATCTACGTAAAATTGCGAGTCCAATGATTTATATATAGTGACCAGCACTATTTTTGCACAAAAAAATAGTAGGTATTTTTTTCGACATAACTACTTTTCAAATAAATTATTTTTTATGGAACTCAGGTTTATAAATGATAAAAAAATCCTCTGTGAAATGGGACTGGCATATTAAATAAAGTAGTTTTCTTTTCTATACGGGATAAACCATAAAAAATACCGAAAAGTTGTTTTATGGAATAGAAACTTGAAACTTTATTGTTGGGCTTATCTTTTAATAATTCTAAACTAAACAACTTTTCATAATACATCTTTTATCTAAAATTAAAAATAAGGATGCTTTACTCTTGAGACTTTCTCATATTTCCGAACCTCCGCTTATTAATTAGATATTCAAATTTTGAAACTGCGATTTGAATTTGCACGAATGCACAAACATTGATCAAGGATAAAATTGTATGATAATGTAAAAAATCTCATATTATGGTGTATACTTTCTGCCGGACACTGTATATGTGTTATTATAATAATAACTTATAAGATAGTAGTTGTAATGTTTTTTTACTAAAATATGTCAATCTCCATTTTGCTCAACGCATCATGTTTCTTATAGTTAGCTATTTTCATTTTTTATTAAATGCATTTCTCTTGATATTTTTTCTTTCGGTCAGTCTACATAATAGTGTTTAATTTTCTTTTTATAGAGATGTAAACAACCGATCTTATGCTATAATATCATTGGACTCGCAATTTCATATAGGTTTTATATATCGAATAATATATAGGTAGATCCAATAATAAACGTATTTTATGCCTATATAAATATATGAAAAGTTCGACTTTCAATTGTTTTTGTGATCAGTACATTGAGATCGTAAGGAAATTTCATGTTTATCATTTTTTTTTCTAGGTCTAAAATTTTAGTTACCTAAGTTAACGGGGTGAATCATCTGGAAATAATACCCCTGTACCCAAACAAAATTCTAAATTTTAAATTTTAAAACCAAATATACCTATTACCATAGATTCTTCTATTGTATTAAGTTTAATAGTAAGTAAGTATAGGGATTCCATTGTGATTGTGAACAAGGTGTGAAAGCAACTTCAACTTCTACTGGTCAGGCATAATGGAGACATTCTCAAATTATGAAAAACACGTAATTTATACTAAATACAAAGATCTTGAAAATAAAAATTTGCGTACAATCAATTAATGTACGAATTTAACAAAAACAAAATCATGTTTACGTGACGTGTGAGTTTTTAAAAGACAGAGCCGTCATATTTTACAGTAAAAGTATCATCGTTGATAATTTTCATCCTCACTAGGTGTTCACTCTGAAAATAGTATAGTAAGTTGAATCGTTTTCAATTCAGTATCCACTTCTGTAGTTTATATTTATATGAACTTCATCTTCATCTCTGGGCAAGTGAAATTAAAATAGCATTACTTATGTTTCCATTAGTTGAAATCACCAGCTAGAAGTATATTTTGAGCCTTCAAAGTCCTATGGACCCTATGGTTCTGAAGCCACCTACAAAAATGCAATAAAAACCCTCTCAAAATTTCTAAGGTTTTATAATAGTAGTTTTAAAACAAGCACGCAGAGCCTTCTTCAGATGGGCCCTTTTGCTCTTATTGAGGTACTAACTTGAGTTTTATATAGTGTCTTTTCAGACTATTTGACCTTATAAGTATAGTTTTACAAATAAGCTTTATAGCTATAGCGCTCGTTTAGAGTAGGTATATCTAATATTTAAAACCAAAATTGTTACTTGCGCGATGGCTTTATGTTGCTGGAACTTATTTTCCGACGGTACCCGGTACCCGGTACTCTTTCCCAGCGAGAACCTGCCCAGATCCGAGCCGGGGTTAAGATATACAAGGCATTCCTCCGGGGCCCCGAGATTTGGGCGGAATGTTTACCTGACCGTCACGATAAATCAAAATTAATTTCGCCCGTTTTTATGGAAATAGACGCGCCGATTCGGTTTGTCATAATTATCGCTTGATTAATGACCGCCACGCCATCATTAGATCGCCGGCGATTTTTCAACGTACACGGGCTCGGCCCATTGTCGCTAAACTGCTAAACCGTATAATTAGAGCACCGTTAGGTGCTTAGAGGGAACACCCGTGATATAGGAAGAAGGTTTGACGTTTTGACGGACGATTAATGAGATTTGTCGGAGATAGGTTGCGGGTTATAATCAACACATCCACAGAGGCATACCAAGACCCGTAAAGTAAGAAGGTTATCTACTATCGTAGACAGAGAGCGAATGCCGACGTCACAGGAATGCTGTCGAGGCCTACGATAAAGACAGGCCATGGCGCGCAAAAGTCACGTGACCATCTTAGTCCGACGTTACATGCCATTTTCACGTAACTGAAAGCAGCTTGGGTCTTAAATGTTTAAAGTGTTTTTTTTAAACGTCTTAGTTTATATTTTAGAAACAAGTTTGTGTCTAGTGCGCGTGTGTCCTGGCGGAGGGGAGCCCCCCAGGTGTTATTATGGCCACTGGGTGGAAGCCGTGCCGTCCAGGAGTATTGGTGCCGCTCGCGCCGACGCGTGAGCGCCGTAAGGGGAATGCTCCCCCCGGAATGGACATGGACAGTGGAGCCTGAGACACAGACGGGTGAACTGCTTACGGGAGATCCGTGAGTTTAGACGGTCCGGGTAGCTGGAAGCCGTTTCCGTTGACCACGTTCGGGTTTGTGTATTTTGTATTCACCATTCACCTTGTGCAAAATAAATCAGTGTTGTAACGTACTCTAGGATTTTCGTTGTCGACCCACGCCCTGACACGGTTCCTATTCGGCCTTTCACGCTGCCTATCAACTAGGATCTCGTCAATATTTACAGTATACTAAGTTGAGTTTTCATTTTTATTTCGTAAAAAATAACCTAAATAACAAATATTGGGTCTGTTTATATTATATTTAAACATATTACAAAAGCCAGGAAGAAAATGTCACCATAACAACATTTGCTTTGCCTCGGGATGAAAATTTGCGCCAAAAATGGATTCGTCAAATTCCAACTGACAGTTAATTTCTAAAACACCCTTAAGTATGTGTGGCTAACACATTTTCAAGAAAGTGAAACAGTTAAAGTGGACAATCGGGTTGTGGGAGAAAAATAACAATAGAGAATATCACCTAAGCTAAAGAAATGTGTTGTCCCAACAATTTTTGAGAATGTGCCAAAATATTTGAGTGCAGTGCCATTTAACTCTCAGCCCAAAACAGCTGAGGCAGGTTGAAAATTTTGAAAAAACAATTAGAGAAAGCCTGGATGTACAAAACCAATAATGTGATAGATAAAAGAAAACTCGCCAAATTGTTACGAAATTTGTTTTTTGTACTTATCTCCAAAAATGCCTTTTATTATATAGGACTAAGTTGGTTACGTGATTACGCGATTATGCATTAGCGCCATGGCATGTCTTTATCGTTGGCCTCGAATGCTGTCGGATGATGTGATTGGCGTTCCCCCTTATATGTTGCCATTGCCGACAATAATAATTGATATCCTTTACCTGATATATATGTTACTAAAGCATCCTTTATTAAAAATACAATACTTAAAAGTTGTGATGTGACTTCATACGAAGGTATAAGTATTCAAATTTGTTTTTTCTCAAAATTCTCCAAAATTTGTTGGATTTTTATTTGCAAAATTTATTAAAATTTTGTGCCCACTTATGTGACTATCAATTTTTACTACAAAATTTATTTATTTTCTTCACGTTTTCAATAATTATTTGAAGATTTCACAAAATGGCTCTCTTACTATTAAATGAAATAAAAAATAAACACAAAACCTTTTAAAAACAAGCTTTTATTTAAGCCTTGTACTAAAACGAATAAAATAAGTTTAGGTTTTCGTCAAGTTAACTCAATGCCAAATTGCAACAAGCTTTTTAAAAAACTTAACGTGGGAATTGTAAAGAAAATACATATTTCGACAGGTACCTACTTATTTATGATCCAATCACTGTCCAATAAAATGAATTAAACTATTCACTGAAAAGCTTGTTTTTAAAAAAGGTTATTTTTATTTTATTTTGTGCTCTTCAGTATTTCGTTCCAATGCCACGAGGGTGGTAAAGAAAAGTCCGTCACCTTGGGGCATCCGCCATATTGGATTTAGTGTGTCACTCACCTTGTCATTTTCTACTCGTCAAACCCTTTTATTTGATAAACATATCAGGGGGGTTGTACAGAAAAAGGTAATCTTCCAGCTTGGAGCAGTGTCCATTTTGAAAAAATTACAATGTGGAGTATAGGTACTAGATTGTATTGTCACCAGTACCAAAAGTGTGTGCAAGACTTTCAGCTCAATCGGTTGGATGGAACTGGTTTAAGATTTTGTCGCAAGATTTTACCACAAACTAACAGAGAAAGTAATCACAAAATTGGCAGATATCCAACAACCCCGGTAAGCGCTTCTATACCTACCTCGCCAACCCGCGCGCGGGTCTTCGTCTCGATCGCGCGTCGAATTCAATTAACCGCCGACCAAACAGCCCGCGGCGCGGCCCCGTCCCCCCGCACCCCGCGCGTCCCGTCGTCCCCGCAAATTTATGACATAATCGCGGCGTGGGCCCCGGTAGTCCCCGGCCCTGGCCCGCGCGGACCACCGCGGCCGGCCCTGCCTAATGCCAGTGATTACGGGCCGATTTATGGGGGGGCCGGCCCTGCCCCGAACGCGGCCTAGCGCCGTCCCCACGTATAAGTTGCCGGTGTAGGTGATATTTAAGCCCGCGTCGAGAGGTTGGATGGATTGCATAATTCCCACGTATACCATCATTTCGATTGGCCCGAAACCACCTCCAGACGTGCCGTGGAAAGTGCGGCGACGGCAACACCGTGGTGGGAACGTCAGATCACGGGGAGAGTTTTGCGGAGATGCCATCGTTTTTAATATTTACCCTATTTGAAAACATGCAAATTTTCTAAAAATACCTATTAACAGTAATGTCCTAGTAATATTATAGAATACCTATGTGAGAGCAATTAAGAAGCTTTTAGAAGAATATTTTTTAAACGGCTTATTATTAAGTACCATCCAAAGATAAATACAATCGATATGAAAAAAGTATTCTTAATTGGAGGCTGAATGTGATTCTTCTCTGGTTCTTCCGAGAGGCCAACGATAAAGACAAGGCCATGGGGCTAACGCATAATCGCGTAGTCACGTGACCAATTTAGTCCTATATAATAAAAGGCATTTTTGGAGATAAGTAGAAAAAACAAATTTCGTAACAATTTGGCGAGTTTTCTTTCGTCTATTACATTATTGGTTTTGTGCATCCAGGCTTCCTCTTATTGTTTTTTTTTTGGGCTGAGAGTTAAACGGAACTGCACTCAAATATTTTGCCACATTCTCAAAAATTGTTCCTTTGGCTTAGTTGATATTCTCTACTTATAGGTATTTTCCTCCCACAACACATTTGTCCACTTTAACTGTTTCACTTTCTTAAAAATGTATTAGCCACACATACTTAAGGTTTTTTTTTTATAAATTAAATCTCAGTTGGAATTTGACGAATCCATTTTTGGCGCAAATTTTCTTCCTGGCTTTTGTAATATGTATAAAAATAATATGAACAGAGCCAATATTTGGTATTTAGGTTATTTTTTACGAAATAAAAATGAAAACTCACCTCAGTATACTGTAAATATTGACGAGGTCCCAGTTAATATACATCGTGAAAGGCCGAATAGGAACCGTATCAGGGCGTGGGTCGACAACGAAAATCCTCTTTGCAGATAATTTCCCAAATGTAAAAGCTAGTGTCAAGTGCTGAAATATATTTATTTGTGGACATTTCGAATCAATCAAAATAAAAGAAACAATGCTCGCCCATGGAAACCAGCCCATATTTTATGAAACTATCATAATCAATTAAGAAATTTTTAATAAAAACGATGTTAAAAATAATTATATTTGTCCTATTTACAAACAAAACAATGCACTTTATCATACTAAAAGGTAGAAGGAATTTGAAGAACTTATATTGAAAAAAAAAATTAGGGCATCTTTCAAAGGTAGCTTGTTAAATATTTACCTGTGGAACGAAATCCTGTGCTCTTGCTTTTCACTTCTGCTTTTGCAACCAAACGCTGAACAATTCACCATCGTAAGAGTAGGTATATTTTCCCCTTAATCTCTGTTACTTTTAAATTAGAAATTCACGAAATTAAGTAACGACGTACTCGCTTTGTCTGCCACATATAAAATGGCCGCCGTTCAAAACGACGTAACAAAATCTATACACGGCAGGGTAAGCAAGTGCGGTGCCCTCTCTCTTTCCTTGTCTGAGACATGTAGCAACTCGAAACTTGCGCCAATTTTTATGTCGATCGTTTTATGAGCTAGTTTTGATCAGAAAGAACAAAAATTATGAGGAAGAAAAAATAATAATACTATCAATATTTCCCCAGTGTCAAAAAATATTGGCCTCTGAGAGGATAAAATTGATAGACTGTTGTTTAGGGCAGGGTGAAAGCACTCAACTACTAAATTACTAAATCGAAGGTCCCAGTCCTACACAAAGCGGAACTTTTTTATTTATTTTTTTATTAAGTAATACCTAATGGATATTATGAAGATTATTACTCCCAATGTATTTCATAGTATGGTGTATTGGAAGTTTAATTTAAAGTAATTATAATATGAAATTGTCGGTACTTTTAAGGACCGAGGCAGCGTGGACAACGCGATAGCAGCCCGCTATCAGCCGCAGTTTTACGGAGACTATTATGAGAATACAGAAAATATGCTGCGATATACATAATTTCAAGTTCAAACTAGAAATGTACCTATTTTATGAAATGATTTGGGGTTTTCGATTCTTAAGTTAATTTTTTTGTTGTTTCCTCTATCCAGAGAAAAACGTAAACGCGTTAAGGCATGTCCTTAGTCTAACTTTCTTTGTCGGCACAGAACCATCGGTGGAAATAAAAAAGAGCAACAGATTTTTGGTATTTTGTTCTCAAGTGCTTTCTTGTACAAACAATTTTACCACCCAGCCTCCCCGATATTGGCCCGATCTGGTCGTGCATCTTCTTCCACCAGTCGTCGCGTAATAAATAGTTTAAGTACAGCCTGTAATCCCGCATAATCGGTGCCCACAAACAACCGCGAGGAACGCCCTGCCAACTATGTGATTTACCACGTATGCCACGTGACGCTCAACAGGTAACCGCGGGGGTTTTATTGAAAGGATTTTGTCGACGGGCCCAGGGCCGGACGCGGTCGTTTTCATTAATGGCTGATTGTGTGTCCCTTCAAAACGAATTACTGAGAATTACTCACTGGTGTCTAACTAACCGACTGAAACTCAATAACTCAAAATGTCAGGTAATATCGTTCTCAAAAAAGAAAAACCCTCTTTACTATGACTACAACATGGATGGTGTTAAATTGGAAAGAACAACTGAAATGAAAGATCTAGGAGTTATATTTGACCATAAGTTCTCATTTTTGCCTCAGGTGGAAACACTGATATCACACACTTCAAAAACGTTAGGTTTTGTTATTAGAAACAGCCGCCATTTTACTAATGTTAAAACAATGAAGTTGCTTTTCTACTCGCTTATTAGATCAAGGTTAGAATATTGTTCACTCGTTTGGCACCCTATCTATCATAACCATATTAAGAGGTTGGAAAGTATCCAAAGAAGGTTTTTAAAATATCTTGCTTTCCGAGAGGACGGAGCTTACCCACCTAGAGGAGTAAATCATGATTATCTTCTGCAAAGATACCAGGAATCATCTCTTAGTAGTAGAAGAGACTTTCAGTCGGTGGTTTTCTTATATAACTTCTTAAACAATAGAATAAACTGCCCTGAACTTCTTAGTCAAGTTAATGTTCCCCGCTTGGAGGCTAGAGCTAAACCTACATTTTATATAAATACAGCACGCACAAATGTTTCCTCCCAGTCTCCAATAAGCTATATGTGTCAGAATTTTAATATGATCTCTTCCCATTGTGATGTACATTGTACTTCCATTCGAGCCATAGCTGAAAAAATTCTTAACAGAATAGACATCCAGTGAGTTGCAATTAGAAGTTTGTTAATATGTATTTAGTCATACTATATATCTTACTATATATTAATATTGATATCACTTGTAATTTAAATTTTGTATGTAAAGTTTATTATTTTAGGTGTAAGTGTTTCCTGTAATTGGGTGGTAAACCTGTTGGAAATATATGGCTTTATTATTATTATTATCTCGACTTAGCCAAAAGGCATTCGCACTCCCTCTACGGGGAACATTCACTCAGATCCCGGGTATCCCGGATACCAAAAGGATCTGGCTCGGACGAGACCCTTGCCATGTTATCGGGCCTTAGGTGACATTGATGTTGTTGGACGTTCCTGCACTCCCCATGAATTTCCTGACGGTTCGGGCTGTCGCAAGTAGTACCGCTTTCTGCATGGACCTGTAAAGACTATCAGTTAGACCCAGCTCCTTGATGTTTCTCAGCAAACTTTTTGGTATAACACCAGTTGTTGACATGATGATTGGAATCGTCTGGATGTTCTTCATTTCCCATTGCCTTCTAATTCGTTCTTCTATTATTATTTATTATTATTATTATTAATGGGCGTTTTTAAATGGGCTGGTCTGGTCAGTGACCGGCAGAAAGTTGGACACAAAAATTTAATATTTTTAAACTCTTATTTCGATTAATTCCAATTTCCAGCTGCTAATCGAAAAAAATTAAAGTTTAGTAGCAAATTCATGTGTTATCCGATGATAAGTTGCGCTTGCGGTATTTTGTTTTTTTTTTTTTTGTAATGGTGGTGGTCGAAAAAAGTTAAATTTCTTTTTTTTTTATAGGTGGCTGTGACTTTAAATCTGACATCCACCTTTGATTCCAAACAACTTTTGTAAGTAACAAGAAGAAGACGAATGCAAAATCAACCTTTATTTTTTAGTAACAGTTTCACCTTCAAATTATCGATTTTAATTTAAGAATAAATTATTTAATTTTATAATATAATATTAAAATGATAAGTGCAAATAGTACAAACTCGAATAGTTAAGTTTTGATAATAAATCACAAAGTATTCTAGTTCACAGTTGCAATCATAAAATAAACTTTAAAATGTTAATCGTACCTACTACCAGTGTGTAATTTTGATTAGTACAGAATATTTAATTGGAGGTAGGTTTTGACCACAAAAGAACGCCTGTGAGGTTTGTTTTGACTTTTTTTAAATCACCATGAATCTGGCAAAATAGCTATAATACTTAGAAACATTTTTTGTGTCACTGGTTCACGCTCGCCTGATAACGGGGCGGTCAAATAATCTTTCGTAATCCAGCTCATCGCGCATCACTCTCCTCAGCCCTCCACCGGCCGCTAAGCGAAAAGAGTGCCACAAAAGCTCACACCTCCGAATTGTCAAAATCGTCCGCTTTTTGCGGTTTTTGAAGGCGAATAATATACAGGGTGTCCGGAAATTACGTGCACATACGGAAGGGGGTAATTCTTTGGCCCATTTTACGAAAAAAACTTCATATGAACGTATGTCGTAAACGTCCTAACTTTTGAGATACAGGGCGTTGAAGTTCATTTTTTTAAAATTAAATTTTGGCTACATCTCCCGAAATAATCAAGCTGCTGGACTGAAATTTGGCACGGCTATGTTTTTGGGGATGGAGAATAAGCTGAAAATGTAAATTTCACCGTATCTCATAGAGGGCGCCACTTGCGCTGCTTTTTGATCACGCTTTTACGCGTAACGTTTTTTACGTTATCTTTTTGGTCCTGCAGGTCCATCATTTTAGTGCATCTTTTCATTCTGCAAGAAAAAGGTACTCTTGTTTCATAACGATTAAATCAACCGTTTACGTTTAAATTGGCAAAATGTGCCCCAAAACACCTGTTGACTCCAATATTCGAAACATAAAATTTTCAACGACCGCTTTCAAATGCTACATATCAACTGTACATTCAAAATGAAGAAAAAAATGCTAAATGGATATTGGTCAAAACACCATTGGTCTTCTGGAAATAGGGTGTTCAAATTTTGTCAAATTCAATCCTTTCCATTTTGAAAGCGAATAATTTTTGGTGCATTCTTCATAGGGATTTTTTTCTCCATTTTGAAGGTACAGTTGATCTGTAGCATTTGAAAGCGGTCGGTGAAAATTGTATGTTTCGAACATTGGAGTCAAGAGGTGTTTTGGGGCACATTTTGCCAATTTAAACGCAAACGGTTGACACTAAAATGATAAATCTGCAAGACCAAAAAGATAACCTCAAAAAAGTTACGAGTAAAAGCACGATCCAAAACAGCGCAAGTGGCGCCATCTGTGAGACACGTAGAAACTGATATTTTCAGCTTATTCTCCATCCCCAAAAACATAGCAGTGCCAAATTTCAGTCCAGCAGCTTGATTATTTCGGGAGATGTAGCCAAAATTCAATTTAAAAAAATGAACTTCAACGCCCTGTATCTCAAAAGTTAGGACGTTTACGACATACGTTCATATGAAGTTTTTTTCATAAAATGGGCCAAAGAATTACCCCCTTCCGTATGTGCACGTAATTTCCGGACACCCATAATGTTACCTACTTGTTCTCGCGCTGGACAATAAAAGTTGTTTGCTGAAATCTTCGTCGGGCGTGTAGCTGCGAATGAAATTAAACATAGCCACGATACTGCAATAAAAAATCTATGTAGTGAAGAGTTTCCAAGCTTCGAACAAATTCTGTGAAAAAGTTACGTCGTTAAGAAGTGGAGGGATGACAAAAATTAGTGTTAAACGTGATTATTAGTAGGTGATGGTGAGTGCTACGTCATTAAGAGGTGGTGTGTTGTGTCGTGAAAGTGTGGAAATTTGCATATTTTTATAGATTTTAAAGTAATTATCTGACGGTATGGCTATCGCTTCAATAACGAAGGGACTTTGCGACCAGTGACTTTCTAACTGTCTCTAAAATTCGGGAAAATTTTTGAAAGGTTATAATTTTTTATTCTCTGTGTGTTGCATCCTGTATAATACAGCCTATTAGGTACGTGCCTCTGTCAAGTTTAATGCCGGGCATTAATTCTTTGTTTCCTACGGATCGCTAATAGATTTTAGACGTAGCTGTTAGATTTCATCGTCGCCATCAATTTCATACCTTCGTTATGTTCGAATGGATTACTGTTAAATAAACATGTGGCAAGTGTACCTAAATATTACCTCGATATTTTCTGTAGAAGGTGATAAATTGAAAAGAACTGGAAGGATCTACTTTGAAATTTGATTTTGAACTTTAAAATTTTTCATTAAAAGAAGAAAAAAAAATGACCCGCTTAAACGTGGTCCCGTGACCATCGCTGCATGAAAAGCTTTTGGTGCGCTTTGGGCCAGACTTCTGCTGCGTAGCTGGTTCTCTTTATTAAAGGAGTTTGCCGGCCGTTACAGAATCTCATAAACCCGCAAGATTTATTTGCATAGGCACGCAAATTGCACGTAATATTATGGTAATACATCGAAATCTCCTCACTGTCCACAGTTCCTTGTTGTCTTGCGTGCGCGATTTTTTTATTTTCCTCGCGTCCATATTATGCAAATGGCTTAATTAAAGTGGCATTAAATTAGCAGCATGAACATGAACATACTTAAAATAGAAAAAATCGATGTGAATATACGTCGGTGTACCCCTCCTATGCAATAAATATGTGTTGCATAGCCTTGGGCTTCGTGAAGGAGTACATGCGTGCTTCAAAACAGTGCCCTGGAGAGGCAAATTTGTGGCTTTTAGACACTTTTGAATCTACACATTTTATTGGTGTATTTACATAAGAGGTATAGTAGGTATAGTCACGTTTTGGCTTCGATGTAGACATTTTTCCTTTCTGGATCTGGATGTGTTCCATTTGCCGCCTATACTAGACATAAAAAACTCTAATTATTATTTTAAAGATGATTTCCCTCATACTGCTTTCATCCAATAAGGTAGCTCCTTCCATTAAAATCCAACCAATCATATTATGCCTCTGCTAGCGATAATTGCACTTGTGCAAAAGCAAAGCGGTAATACCACTTGGGCAATTATCCTATGAATAAAGTTATTCATTGGCAATTATCACTTCGTTGCTTAGCAACCGCGAATCTGTTCGATACAAACACGTACTTTTTAAAATTGGTGTGTTTTACACTGTTCTAAATTATGCAGCTTATAAATTATGTTGCGGTATTATTAAGCAATGTATCAACGAATTGATATAACTTTTACATTGCTAAATTGTTCTTATTAGACCTCCGCACTCTGTTTAAATTTATGACACACATTCAGAAATTAAACCAACGCTAACAGGGTGTAGGTATAATCGCATTTGCCTTGGATATCCAAGCGTTGTGTTTATTTACTCCAACGCTACAGTCGAAGCTGTCAATAAACTCGTTCAAAATGAATCTTTTTAGAAATGTAAACATAGAAAAAATTAATACACAAATTACTAAATCGTATTCCTGAAATAATCTCGACAAATACTACTCGTGCCGGAAATTTTTGTAGATAATTTCATTCTCAAGCGCTATTTTGTCCATTAGCAAAACCACTCGTACAAAATTGGTCTTTTATATTCAGAGATAAAATTTATCAGAAAATATCAGAAAATAAAAGACCAATTTATGCTCGTGATCTTTCTAGGCAAAATAGCGCTTTCGAAAAAATTATCGATAAAATTTCCGGCACTTGTGATATTACATACGAAAATATGGCTTCTCTGAATCTTTTACACGGTTCAAATTAATTATTATATTTGTATATGGTCACAGAACATCGTATAAACCGACCGGTACCGGAGATGCTCCGCCAGTATACAAACGGCGTCCCGCTTCAATAGAATGCTCGCCGGTTATTTTAATTTAAACGCATGCTGCGCATTGAGCATTCGTGTAAGCCGGCAATATTTCTGCGGCCTGTAAGGCAGAATTTACTTTGCAGTTATGAAGGCTATTAAAACCGAAGTGGGCGTGCTGTTTTATCAAGCACGCGTTTGCCCGGCATGATATACTGGCAACAAAACGAAATTTCTCATCGATTCCGCGGCCAACTGGCCGGTACCTCTACCATGAGGAATCGGCTCGATTCGATTATTTTCGACTGTAGCGAATGGCCGAAAGTTATATTTATATTGTACTCATTGACATCCTGTAACAACTAACATAAACACGACGTATAATATTAATTGCAGGATCTGTCCCTGCATGACTACAAAAAAAAAGAGTTGACCCGAGAAAAGGCATGTTGGGAGTTGGGCAGTTACGAATATGATATCGCCCATAGACGTAACTAGGGGGGGGGCTAGGGGGGGGCTTAGCCCCCCCCCCCCCTACATTTATATTAGCCCTCCCTAAAATGTAACGGATGTGCGAAGATATTATGCTTGTCGAAACAGAATAGATCTAACATTCTACAACGCAACGTTAGGTACGCAACACGGCGAACACCGCACGCGCCTTTTTAAATTCACCAGTTTCGACGAATCGCTTGATCTTGCGGAATCTTGCGCCTTGTGCCCCCACAAAATCCGACTGAAATTTAAACGCGCAAGCGAGAGCGAACACACCGTGCCTGCTGCCGAGAAAAAGAGAGACGAGGCGGGCGTCGGAGAATGTACTTTTGCTGTGCCAGACTCCAGACTTTTATTTTGTTATTCATCCAGTGTATTGTTGTTTCGTTACAATATGTACTACGTAAATAATCTTGCATCACAAAATAGCAGACATTCCCAACATTTTTTCTCTGGTTTCTACTCGGAAACCTCTACTTTTTCATAATGTTTTTTCTTAAATGAATTAAAGATGATTCAAAATTACCAGTAGATAGACCTATACATTATTTTTTGAAGCCTTAAAATTAACGTTTTTGGGTGTGGCACCTCAAGGGCGGTACAGGGTGATCCAATCAGTAACGTATTTAGAAGGGCGGGACCGAACCCATTTCGGGATTTGAAAATATTCACTCCAGCTTGTAAATTTGAAGATATTGGGATTTCCCAAGACTAATTTTATGTAATTTTTCTTCAAATTTTTAAAAAATTTCGCCTGCGGCGCATTTTTTATAATTATTTTAAATGCCCTTGTTTAAAGAAAGACACAAAAATTGTCCCTCCACCACTCGAAGTTAATTCCTATATACGTCACAGAAGTGATCCAAACTCGTAGCCCCGGCCTACCATTTTACAGAATGACATGTACAAAATATACCTTTGTAAGTAGCGTACCGACTTTCAAAAATTTCTTCTTAATGGATTAAATAATTCTTTGTCGGGGCCCCGCATTTTCATGCGGCACCCGACCCGCTATGATCGCCTGTGCAGAAAATGGAATGTCATTCCATTTTCTGTCATGGTGACCTGATCGTTGTAATTTTTATTTAAATTATGCTTTTTTGGTTCCTTGGAACCCCAAAACGTTCACGTTACAAACTAAAATGGTAATTTGACGACGGTGATTTGTTGGTTTGATGGTTTCTTAGAGTGAAGTTTTTTTTTGAAGATTTTTATGAACTTTTTCTAAAGCCTTTTGGTGGCTTTAATATTTAATTTTGGGTATTTTATGTTTACAACTCGACTCCATTTAACTTTTGAAGTTTTCTTATGAATTTTTGATAATATAATTTTTTTAAAATGTGCTTGGAAGCTTTGTATAACTCACAATGAATTATTTCGCTGCTGAAGATGAACCCTTGGTGGTTTGAAACATGTACAGTTTCTTTTTGAGAATATAAACTGTTTGTGGAGTTTCGACTGTAAGGTTGGCTTTATTAATTTTTATCAAGGGATTTGCTGTGGAGGCTGCACAACAGGCAGGAATTTAGTTTGTCTGTTCGAAGACGCCGTCTTATCTTACTTGACCTAGGTAGAGCGATCGTCAAAGTCAAGCAACGCCGCGCGTAGTTGGTTCATGGACGGGTGAAGTTCTTTTTATGACTCATGTGGTTTTTTTTGCCCCAGCCAGAGGCCTCGGCAACTAAATTCCACATAAGTCATAAAAAATTGAAAATTGAACTTCAGTGCTTTGGTACATAAATAACTATTATTTGAATAATCTCTCTTTACTTAAGACTTAAATTTAAACTCTTAAATTAAATCTAAATTATGGACGTTTATGTAGCTGATGGGTATGACTGAAAACCTAAAAAAATAAAATAAATATAAATTGCACATTTGTGGGACTATCTGAAATATCCCAGAAAATATCTAAATTCTGACATTTCAGTTTTTAAGTTAAACGTAAATTCAATTATTTTCACTTCTAAATGACTTAAGAAATTAGATAATCTTTAGGTTAAATCGCCTTCGGGTAGCATAACAGTGTCATGATATTTCAATATTTGAACTTAAGATTATTAAATTTCATTCTTCTTAAATCTCCATAAACAAGTTATTGGTAGTACCTAGTACCTACCTTTTAATTAAAAGTGAAATTTCAGAAACTAATATAAATATCAAGAGTGATAGTACCCAGTGCAAATACAATTGGGTAGTTTGTGAAAAACGCAGGAACTCTTTAGCATCACTTCAGACTGCCAAATGTAATTGAGGACGAAAACTTGATTCCGAAAGTACCGGAAAAAAGCAGCCCACACAAAAAACGACTGGTGCCCCTTGTAGTGCCGTAATTAACTTGTAGCGAAACGAGGGCAGTTGCAATTTTAATTGCCGTTTAAATTCCACATCCACACGTCTTTCACAAACGCGCGGCGGCGGTGGCAGCAGAGTGATGGATAAGGCACCATGAATTTTTCTGACGGGGCCGATCATTGAGTTAAATAGTTCTCCGCCCAGGGCTGGCCGCTGACAGGACCGTATTCTGGTACCCAGTCTAAATTATGGGGCTTTGTTATTCGAGCTATCTAATGTAGATAACTAATAAGTGCTAGTATAAATGAAGATATAAGTCATATTGTCATCTATAAGTAGCATTTTGTCTTTAGTTGCTGAGGGGTCTTTCTGGGACCGTGATTTTTATAATAACCTGACTCCAACCCTGGTTTCTACCGCCATGGGTCATGGAAGTCAGATACCTGACGAGCGGCGGGTGGCCAACCTATTTTTCATATCTTTTCCGCAATAATAGGAGGCACTGGGCCCATCGTCTCAGAGCAAACATCCACTGTCAGTTTACCATATACAAAGTATGAATAATGGCGTCGGCTCCCGTTTCAATTTTCTGCCCGGCTATTACCAATTACCGTTTTTTAATCTTCATATCTGGGCTTAATCGAACGCCAAAATTTGGAGACAACCACCGACGGTCATTATGTCGTTAAGGTAAATTGAAATCGAGGAGTCGTCTGATGGGATGGGTCCAAATAAGAGCGATTAATAATAATTATTAGTTTCGTTTTTTTTTTAGAAATAAATCGCCCAAAGAGGCAAAAACGAAGAAGATAATAATCATAGTAATTTAAAAGTGTAAATAAATGTAGGACAGAAGACATAGGTATAAAAACACACAGAAGAAATTTTTGCTCTTCTTATCGTTTCCCTAGAAGCAGGTCCAAAATCATGAAGATACAAAAATGACAATAAAATTGTGAATTCAAAATGAAGAGGATTCAGTAAATAGATGCAGGATTTACCTCATTAGTTATATTATACACTTAATCAAATGCACGTGCATTTTTAGGCTAGTAGGCTCTCTTCTTCACTCAAATAAACTCAGAATACCCAGTTTTTATTTATACAGGAGCGAGGTGGTAAAAAACTTCTCGAGCCAACAGGACCAACATATAAGTATTCGACTAGAGCTGAACTTCTCTCAATGCCAAAATTTGCTGTATCTTCTTTCAGGAGATCCCCTCACTACAAGTGTGTCAAACTCTATAACAATTTACCCTCTGACCTAAAGAACATTGCAATTTATACAAAGTTCAAGAGTAGTGTTCGCGAATACCTAATACAAAATTGTTTTTATAGTGTTAATGATTTTTTATCTAGATTTTCATTGTTATGATGTATTTCAAAACAGTTTTTGTCATATACTATACTATTAGTGTTACAAAACCTTTGATATTTTTTATGTGACTTGCCATGTGGTCTGACTGTCTGTATTTTGGTTAATAAAGCTCTACTATGAAAAAATAAATATTGCTAAAACATTCTGTGGTTCTCAAACTCAAACAGTTATACAGTTAAAACTCTTTAAAGTAAGGGGACCCAGCATTATACTTTCCAAAGTGAGGCCTATTCTTTCCTCATTCTGATGGTATCAGTGATGCCAAGTATGCCATTTTATTGGAGAATCTATGAATATAACAGGTACTTTAATTGTTAGAAAAAACCAATAATGGTTTCCATGATTTCTAAAAACTAGACTTGACAAAGTTTTGTCTACAAGTGCAGAATATGGCAACTGTCAAAGGAAAAAATTTATTTTACAGTTGAAATTGATTTCCAGTAATTATTTCCACGAATTAAAGTTATAAGTATGGTAGGTCAGTAGTGCCGATTTTGCTTATTTAAGAATTTGTCGCTATTGCACCTTGTTACCAGGTTCCTCAATCCATTTGTAATATGTATACTTGAACTTTCTTCCCTTGTTAAATGTATCTAGCCAAATAACTTTCACAGATTTCGGGATGGACTAATAAGATTATAGGTCTAGTAACCCTTTATTTTAAAGTCCGTTCTAGGCCACATTCCCGGTGTAAATCGTCATTTTTTGACAAAATGTATCTCCTCCACTACCGCATGATCGTTGCTGGCAATCAATGGTTATTGATTGAAACATATGGATTGCCATTAAATGCGATGTAATGCCATCGACGACTACGGCCGGGGGAGTGCGACGTGGAAGTGGAGGTGGTAAGGTAAATTTGGAAAAAAATGACTGCGTTTCGTCTTAGGGCGGTTTACATGGGGAACGCGGCGTAGAGCGCACATACCCTATCCAGTTCGGTATAGAAACCAACGATTCGGAGGGCCCTGGGGCCCGTGATGCCCCGGGCCGGCCAATTACCAAGTCCGCGTGGTGAGGCCGAGCAAACATCAACTCATCGGAAACCGCCCTGGCGGCCGGGGAGCTATCATTACCGGCCGCGGGCCGCGCCTGTCCGTCAACCGAGCCGAGCAACTCCGACCAGGCAATTATGGGGGTCCCCACGAAGTGGCCGGTTGGTTTACCCAACGCGCGTGTAACCAAAGTCATCGCCTCCACGACGAGAAATTTGTTGTTTGTTGTCAGGTGCACCCGAAAAGGACGCAACACTAGCGATATCGGGAGTTTCGACGCGGTGATTCCAAAAACGTATGCACTTAAGTGTACAGGGTGTCTCGTTAAGGGTGAAGAGGTACCATATCTCTGGAATTAATAGTCCTGGAGCTTTGGGAAAAAATCTTCTGAAGTAATGTGGTCACGAAAAATCGCTGGAAATTATTTTTTATTATGATTTTTCTCGAAAAAATTACTAATAAAGGTAGGTATATAAGTAAGTATATTATAAAATAATTTTTTTGCACTCTTCAGCAAATTCTGAACAATTTTCGTTAAGGATTTTTTGCTCCAGCTCTTCAAATAGAGGTGAAACGGACGGATAAACCTTGACTTGAAAAAATGCTTCTAACTCCGGTATGGCTTAACCGAATTGGCCGAATTTGGGCTTGTTGGAGAGAGCTTTCGTTCTTCTATCAAATGATTGTCCAGTAAGGTTATTTCGAATTTCGTGGTCACCGCTAGAGGGCGCAATTTGAAAAATTTCCCTTTTATTACAATTTCCTTTGAAATTTTAAATGCAATGATATCCTGTTATGATCGAAAAGTAGATAAAATTTACAACAAAAAATACCCAAGGTTCAAATCGATATTTTCATTAGTTTCGGAGTTATCACCAAAAGAATAATTATTAACATGGTATTTGAAAGAAGGTAGTTATTTGTTGTCAAAGATTTCCGTGGTCAAGCATACCATGAAATAAATAAAAGTCTGCTTGAGCTTTACTTAAATTGCTATTTTTCACATTTTTTATTCCGTTTTCTCACTTTTTATTCCATATTTCTAATTTACTTACCTACCTTACCTGTCGTATCGATATGAAATTATCTCGGAAATCATCTAGTAAGCCATGAAACAAAATCGTTTGGTATCCGACAGCGTATTCACGTTTCGCCACTGGAGCATGTTCAAAACATTGAAAATATACGGCAAGAATATCGTAAGCCTCGGCATTCGTATAAGGCATTTTTTAATAAAAAATGCAACATACAATTTTAACTCAAAATTTACAAAAATCCAAGATTTGACACAATACTTATTAAAGCTTGATTCATGTGACGATTATTTTTTTTTGCTTCCCTAGAAACCAAACGATTTTGTTTCATGGCTTACTAGATGATTTCCGAGATAATTTCATATCAATACAACAGGTAAGGTAAGTAAATTAGAAATATGTTTAACGGAATAAAAAGTGAGAGAAATAACAATTTACGAAAGCTGAAGCAGATTTGTTTTATTTCATAGCATGCTTGACCACGGAAATCTTTGATAACCTTCTTCTTTCAAATAACATGTTAATAATTAATTGGTCTTTTGGCGATAACTCCGAAAGTAATGAAGATAGATATCGATTTGAACTTTGGGTATTTTTTGTTGTAAATTTAATCTAATTTTCGATTATAACAGAATAAATATGTCATTGCATTTAAAATTTCGGAGAAAATTATAATAAAATGGAAATTTTCAAATTGCGCCCTCTAGCGGTGACCACGAAATTCGAAATGACCTTACTGGACAATCATTTGATAGAAGAAGGAACGCTCTCTTCAACAAGCCTAAAGAGTGCAATAACATTATTTTCGATATACCTTTATTAGTAATTTTTTTGATAAACTCATTTGTCAAATTTACTGCTTCGAATACGCCACCTAGCGGCCGACCTACGAACTTAAAAATAATTTCCAGCAATTTTTCGTGACCATATTACTTAAGACGATTTTTTCCCAAAGCTCCAAGACTATTATTAATTCCTGAGATATGGTACCTCTTCATCCTTAATGAAACACCCTGTATATCTCCAGCCGATCCAGAGCTACAACGAAAAAATGCCGAACTTTTGTAGGCTGGAGATATTATTTGAAGTTTCTTGCAAGGAATAAAAAAATAATGTTTTTTAGAGACAGATATCGGCATGACAACTTTAGTCTATATGATCATGCCAGGAATTATTATACCAAACCTTGCATTCTGGCATTCTTGGAGAAGGCAGTTGGGGAATCAATAGTAAACCCTATTTGATTTGCTGTTGTCCCTGTTGGTGACTGTTTAGCTCTGACCTGACGTGATAGTATTTTTGAATAAAACAAAGACCGCCTATGAATAAGTATACATACAATGGATCTATTTTGCCAGAGAAATAATTATGAGAATTAAAACCACGGGATCATCGATTTTGGTTTGTTTGCATTTTAATTTATTTGGTCCCTTATTAGGCGTATGCCCCGGTGCCACGGCCGAGATCCGAATTCATTACGAGCCCATTAGCGTGCGTCGTGGTGCGTCTGCGCCGGCCCGCCCGCAGGCCGGGACCGCACTTAATCACACAAAGTGATCGCCCATAGACGTCACCTCGAGTAGGCCAAAGGGATATGTTTATCTCATGCCGAAAATACTTCGCGCCATACCGTCAAATTTAAAACAACACATGGTTTTTACTCGCGAGAGTGACGCCCTCCGCTACGTCTCGGGCTTTGCAGCTTGTCGTTCTAAGTTGTCTTAAGACTACGGCATTTTTAAAGTTTTCGTTATATCTACGTATTCCCCTTTTGTTACGTCTATGATCCAGAGTGCACGAATGGCCAAGTCGTGGGCGCCACGCTACACGATTTGGCGCCATAACGTTCATAGAACTATAAAAGACAAAAGATCGGTATCGTTGTTTGATTAAAATATCTCTCTACTTGTCCCATCGCTTCTATGTAACATTAGAACTTAATATTTGTTTTATCAGGGACCCCCATTTTTTCCTGTCCCTAGATTTCGAATAGCATAAATCAAAATGTTAAGAATTTTTTAACAGTAATACTGATGAAGAAGAGATTTAAGGTTTAGATAAAAGATTCAAATTCCAAAGGATGTAGTGTCTTTATAGCTGGTTAAATTTTAAATCTTAAATTTCACTCTTGCATGTTTTACAAAGTGTGCATGTATAATTTATGCTTTACTTCAATTTCAAACGCCTATAGGTTTTACGATTTCGCAGTGACAAATTCTCGTTTAAAATATACGTACCTGCTGGTTTGTTTTCGGACGTTTAAAACAAGAATTTACTGCTCATCGTAAAAATGCGTGATTCCGAAAGATATAGTCCCTCTGCGGAGGAGAGGCCTTATTTATGGGTACCTATTTCGGCTTGTCGGGAGTTTGAACCTCACCGAATTCTGGCAGAACGATGGTATCTCGGGTTTGCGCAAAATTTATGGGCATACAGACAGGCAGAAATGTCCAGATTTTCCGATAATTATAAAAAATGTCCACGCTTACCTCGCCGTCGAACTTCTTGAACTCGTCGTCGTCCTCGTCCACCTCGAAGTACAGTTCGCTGGACGTTATCGAGACTATCCCTGGTGCCACCACCCCTGGAGCCACTAATTTCGCCTTGGTGCTGATATTTATCGGACCTAAAAAACCACAATAAAGCATAAAACTTCAAAAAACCTCTCCATTACCATTTAAGTCACTATCCAACTCCCTATCATCACTCATCAATTCGTTGTCGTCCATCAAATCATTTTGTTGTACCTGCTGTTGCGTCCTCGTGGCAGCAAGATGAGCATGGAACTCTTCTCTTGCCTAAAATAACAGTGTGATCACATTTTATAGTTATTTGAACATACAACGGTCATACCTGTAAAATGGCATCTTCAGGTGCACCATGCTCAATGGCAGCCTTCAGACTTGCTTCAGGATGAGTGGTACCAAGTGGATTATGGACAAATCTCTTCCTTCTTCTGGCGTCATCTTCCCAGGCATCTAACTTCCAGAATTCGAGGAGCTTCCTTTCTGCAGAATCCATGGAACCCCAGGCTCCGTGTTTGTTTGACATGATATTCCTTACTTTTTCCAATAGACGACTAGCGGTTACATTGTCTCTTCTCCTTGCTGATGTTATCAAATGATCGCACATTCTCTCTTCTTCTTTGCGGTCCATAAGGGTTTGGGCACATTGAGACTAAAAACACAATGAAGTTTACTTTCAGTGCTGTTTTCAATTGTTTATTTATCCTTACCTCAAAGTCTGCATGCTTTAAAACATCATCAGCTCTCATCCTATTCAATATAAACTCAGCTTCGTTAGCAACTCTTACGATATGATCTTTCATAGCGTGGGACAACAGCCTACCTTCATTTATCAGTTCAATAAATGCCAACCCAGCATGTTTCTGCAGCGAATTCTGCCATTCTTGAGAACACAAAAGCATAACAAGTTCTACCACAGAAGTGCTGTTCTTAAAAGTAGTCAATCCTTTTCCTTCCATTAGCAACTCTTGTCCGTGCGAACCAACCAACGTTTTCGATAAGAACGGTGCAAAATCTACCATGATTTCTCTGAGCAATGGACAAACAGAACCTAGTGCGGTTTCAAGTTTTTGAGTTAAAGAAGCTTCTCTGCTCGGCGTTGGAATGGAAATGTGGTCAACCAAATTGTTCACTGGTAGATCGTCAGGTCTGATTTGATGTGTTGGTGGCTGGATAACGTTTTCAGGGACTCTCACAACGGATATTTCGTGGCGGTGTTGTTGGTCATTTCTTTCCGACGAAACATTTTGGATGTTGCCTTCGAGGTCTAAGTGGGAGATATTTTGAAGATTTCTGGTTTCTTCTTTGATATCGCCGTCTTCGTTTAGGTTGATGTCTGTCCAATTTTCGTCTATATTTATTTTGTTGTCTTCTACAGCAATTTCACTGTTGGAACCGTGGTTGTTGGTGTCTACTGAGTTGACTGAGTTCATCTCTTCAACTGAATCTGAACTCTGTGAGTACATCAACGAATTGGCATTGAAATTATTAGCAAAAGTAAATAGGTATGTGTAACTGTGAAGGTTGGGGGATTTATAAAGCGTGTCGATATGTTGATTTGTTATGATGTTGATGATGATTAGGAGGTAGTTATGACGCAGCTATTGTTAATCTACAAGCATGCTACGTGCAATGAAATGAATGAAATGTACAAGAACAATGAAACCAGTGGAGGAAAGAAACATAAAACAGAGAGAAGTATCATCCACCATCGATTTAATTCAACACGGATGTGTAGTGACAACCAACAATAATTAGTTGTCTACACGTATAAAATATAACTACGGAAACAAAATCCTTATAAGTTTGTTTTTTACTACTAACCTGAGAAATCAGCATTATTTACCTCATTCCTATAATGAGAAGTAATATTTCTTGACCTAGGTAAATAATGATAATAAAAAAATACCTAGGTAAATAATGAAAAATTTTCTATGTGACATTAAAAAATTAGTGTCATTTTATCAGCTTGACAACTGAACTCCCCAGGCTACTTGATATTTTGAAGTATTTGAAAAAAGCGAGAAATGACTAAAATATGGCAATATTTCAATGTTATATCCTTCGGCGCTACGCGCCTTAGGATATAAAAATGCTCGGTAAATAATGGCTCGCTTCTCAACCTAGGTGTATAATATACTATTATTTGCTTGGTGTTAGTGCTACCAATGACGATCCTATCGTCTGTGGTGTTACTCAAAAAAATCTGTGTTACATTTTAACAGTTCCTCCACTAGTAGACTGTAAGTCAAATCGACAAAACTAAAATTGCTTCATTTTGACAGATTAGTATAACTTCAATGACAGAGAAATTACCACAGATATGACACTGTGCTTTTTGGTTTGAATCACAGTCTATAAACATGCATCCCAGGTGCATTACCTTATTAACACGAGACCCATCACAACCACGAGCATGCCTTATCCCGTCCAAAGAGTAATCTACTGTAAACTGGCGGCCTGTCAAAGATGGCCGCTGCCTGGCGTTAACCTATACCGGCCAAGGAACGGCAAAGCAAGAAAATGTTATGTTAGGTCGAGCGCAGCAGTTAACCGTTTTAGTATCTATCTAGCTTTAAGAAAACGTATCCTAGGTATGCCAATTGAGGTTCTAGAAAGTCGATATCTACGTATCTAGATCTAGTAATTTATTTTGTTGCTTCTCAACCTAGGTGTATAATATACTATTATTTGCTTGGTGTTAGTGCTACCAATGACGATCCTATCGTCTGTGGTGTTACTCAAAAAAATCTGTGTTACATTTTAACAGTTCCTCCACTAGTAGACTGTAAGTCAAATCGACAAAACTAAAATTGCTTCATTTTGACAGATTAGTATAACTTCAATGACAGAGAAATTACCACAGATATGACACTGTGCTTTTTGGTTTGAATCACAGTCTATAAACATGCATCCCAGGTGCATTACCTTATTAACACGAGACCCATCACAACCACGAGCATGCCTTATCCCGTCCAAAGAGTAATCTACTGTAAACTGGCGGCCTGTCAAAGATGGCCGCTGCCCGGCGTTAACCTATACCGGCCAAGGAACGGCAAAGCAAGAAAATGTTATGTTAGGTCGAGCGCAGCAGTTAACCGTTTTAGTATCTATCTAGCTTTAAGAAAACGTATCCTAGGTACGCCAATTGAGGTTCTAGAAAGTCGATATCTACGTATCTAGATCTAGTAATTTATGTTGTTAAGAAAATCATCGACAGTGTGCCAATTGATGAAAGTTTGTCAATTTCTAGCAAAACACCTCGACAAAATGACCTCCAATAATTTTGGTGCATCATAAGCTAATGTACAGTCCAGGTGCAATAAATAGAAAAACGTGACTAATTAGGGCATACTCCATCGTTCTTCGTATGCCCAACTAGCCAGTAGGTATCTACACTTCATTCAAATCTTACAAATGCAAAAATTGTTAGTACGGTTAAATTTTCAAATTTTCTATCGAAAACAATCGAAACTTCGTCACATTAATGATAGAAAGTAAAAATATTATAAAAAATTACCTTAATTGACGCAGGTCCCGAATTAAGTTCGTTTTCTTGATTTAGCGAATTACTGTCGTCCATGACATAAGCAGTGATGACGTCATAATCATCTTCTTGGATCTGGCTGTGGATAGATCTTGTAGCTGAAAATATAATTAACTTTATTTGTATTAATCGATGTCTGGTTCATACAGAATAATTTTTGAATATATTTTCTACAAAAATGAAGTATACCGTAGCCTATTGTTTAACTTCAAAGAATGAACTAACTTACAGGTGTATAAACCAGTCATAAAATACAATAACGAAAATCAAGAAAAAATGTATATACAATTTTTGCACAAAACATTATAACTAAAGGAAAATACAAAATATAATAAAGGGAAATAAAAAAATCATAATAGGGAACAGAAGATAAAGTTGAATTTGTTTGTCTTCTACTGCAATAACTGCAACAAAACCTGTAAAAATAATATAAAATGCAATGCTGGATAGAAAGCCTGAGTACTGCAAAGCCAAATTAAGTTCAAATTATAATAAGAAAATACATCAAACTCAAAAGAATGCAGCGAGCTGACTTCTGGTGCCACAGTGAGTAAAGAGAGAGTTGCCAATAACTATCAATTTATAAAATATCTCGAAGAATCTTCTATTTGCAATGTCATATCAAAATTTATCCCCAACAAGCAATATCTACCCACCTCACTCTTAGACCTGTTAATTATATTAATATATAAATATGCTTTTGAAACTTATAAACAAAACATCTTATAAACATATTAACTCTGGGTTAGATTTTATTGAAGAAGTTTTTTAAGGGAAAAAGTGATATAAAAACATTTAAATAATTCTTGGCAACTCAGTCCACAGGTTATGATTGTGTGAACTGCCAAGGCAGTTCTGAATCTGCTTATAGGTCGCATACAGGACAAATAGCTCGAGGCTCATAATTACTTAATTACACATCCATCCGACGTGTTTCCCAATAAAATCTGCTCTAGGATTAGCTGCATAACTATAGAAGAAAGAGTCGACCGGGAAAATTTCAAAATGTGGTCTAACATACTTTAAAGTAAAAGTCATCCTTCATGATGTGGCGAAAATTCAAATGGATAAGGGTCCAATGCAATATTATTTAAAATATTATGTCTATGAATAATCTTCAACCAGCATTAAGTTCAGGTTGAAAATATTTAGGAGGTATCAGACAAGAACAGTAAAAGGTATAGGTAATTGAAATAATGTTCACAGATATTTAAATGACAAACAAATGCAGCAAACTATATTGTAAATACAGCTAGGCAGTTTTGAGAGAATCTGGAGAAAAACTACAGAAAAGTAGAATTAATTAGGTACGTAAATGTACATAAGGGGCGAATTTTTAAATTCAGCACAAATATGTGATGGTAAAATATCCATCAAGCCAATCACCAGTGCAGAAATTTTTGAATGGTCCAATCACATTGCATAGATGGATTCCATAACATATTTGTGCTGACTTTAAAAACTCCCCCAATATGTTTCTTTATTATCAAAATATACCTACACGAGGCATCAGATCAAAGTTGTCAAGTATCTATAACAACTCATTCAACTTCGAATTTGATATTGTGGTATTTACAACATTTATTTGTGCCAAGAATTAACGTCCTCAAATTCTCGCCCATATATCAAAATGTGGAAATATTGAGGAAAACCCGTTTTCAGGGTGCCACATTCGAAGGGGCGTAGTTCTTTTAGAAAGCATTTCCGGACCCATGTTGATAAGAATTTTTTGTCTTATTTTTTTTTGTAAGGTTTACGCTTACTTTTGAAACATCCGGTATATGAATTTTTATTAGGTAACTGTCCAAAATCGGCGAATAATAGGTTTGTTAAGGCAGCATATCAAACCAGTTTGAAACTGGCAGAAGGGTGCGCAGTTTTATTCAAACTGATTTCAAACGGTTTGAAGTTCTGCCGAGACAGACCTAATATTGACGCTAATGATGTCAATTTAATATTTGGGAAAAATGGTCAGAGAAAGACTTCGAAAAGTTTTTAATTTATTCCCAACGTTTCGACTTATTTAAAGTCATTTTCAGGGTTCTAAAAAACAATGCAAATATTAAAATTATGTAGATTACATCATTATACTAGCATTCCAAAAGACAAAGGAGACAACATTCTTAACGTTTTTAACTCTTTCCATCCAAAGTTACAATTTACAATAGAAAAAGAGAATTGTATCTCTTTTTTGGACACCAAAATTATTAAAATACAAACCACCAGTCAGTACTCTATTGTAGATTGGCATTTAAAACCTACATTTTCAGAAATATATATTAATTACTTTTCCATAGTTTCAAACAAAAAATGAACATAATTTATAATTAAAAAAATAGGGTAATAAAGATTTGTTCCCCAGAGTTCCATGATAAAAACTTTAGACTAATTAAAACCTTTTTAATTAAAACAATTATCCTATATCCCTAATAAATAAAATCCTCTTTCCAAATTTCACATTAAACACTAATAAAAATAATACCAATAACAATGTTAAAAAGAAAATATTTATTAAGATTCCTTATGTACCTCGTCTCTCAGAAAAATGGAATAAATGCCTCATGACTAATACTTCTTCTTTAGTATTTAGTATTGAGAACACTGTTAAAAAAATGTTTTTCACTAATATCAAATCACCAGACATCAAATCTATTATAATATACAAGACAGACATCAAATCTAATATAATATACAAAATCTGGTATCTTAAAACGAGATTAGCAGAACACATAAGAGATACAAAAAACCTCAACATCCAAAACCCAAGTGCATTATAGTTGAACATTGGAGGGAATTAAATCATAAATTTAATTTTAACCAAACTAAAATTGTAGGAACTGAAACCAATTTGAAAAACAGACTCTTACACGAAATGATTTGCATAAAAAATATGATAGTGTAAATACAAGAACTGATATAGAACATCTAAATACCTTATCTCACAATCAATAATATATTACAAATATGTATACTAATGTTAATTACATTATATTACATTATACAGGGTGGCCCACCACGAACTGCATCGATCTATATATGGAAAACTAAAAGTAGGAAAATTCTGAAAATTTGGCACCTCACCAATGCGGATGGGCGCTGCTCAACTAAAATATTTTGGTGAATCTGGCGCTTCCGGTTATACCGGAAGTCGATATCAACTTTCTTATCTTAAATGGAATACCCTGTATATTATTGCATTTTTGGATTCTAGGCATCATTTTGGAACAAAAACATGCAACATGTCCTATGTCTAAATCCAACCGTTTATGAGATATTTGCATTTTTCCGAAAAAAATTACAGGTGTAGACCTAAAGTTAATTAGCAATTTATACGAGAAAACCCCGAAATTTCAAAACGAATTTTTGGCATCGTGTAACAGAAGCCCTGACCTAGTGATCTCTGCTGAGAAATAAATCCGTTCTTATACAGGGTGTTCACAAAATATGAATAAAAATTACATTCAAAATGTGCTTAAATCTCGAAATTTTCAAATGGAAACCCCAATTTTTTTTAATGCGATCTTATTCACCTCTAAAAATGTTGACAACTTTGTGTAAGGTTTCCTATACCTAAATGCAGTAATTTTCGATTAATTTACGAAAAACCCACTTTTCGCCCATAAAATGCGGGATTTGCTTAACGCTTGGAAAATCATATTAGCCGTGGACGTTGAAAAGACAATCGCGGCTGAGGAAATGTCACTTGGTTTATAAATTATTGTCAACAATAATGCCGGCGCGCTTAAATTACACAAACGAAGATTATTTAAATTTGTTTATTATCTACGGAGAATGCAGCAAAGTAATATCAAGAACGTGCGATATATAATCCTCGTTTGTGTAATTTAAGCGCGCCGACATTATTGTTGATAATAATTTATAAACCAAGTGACATTTCCTCAGCCGCGATTGTCTTTTCTTAAACGTCCAGGGCTAATATTACGATTTTCCAAGCGTTAAGCAAACCCCGCATTTTATGGGCGAAAACTGGGTTTTTCGTAAATTAATCGAAAATTACTGCATTTAGGTATAATAGGAAACCTTACACAAAGTTGTCATCATTTTTAGTGGTGAATAAGATCGCATTAAAAAAAATGGGGGTTTCCATTTGAAAATTTAAGCACATTTTGAATGTAATTTTTTATTCGTATTTTGTGAACACCCTGTATAAGAACGGATTTGTTTCTCAGCAGAGATCACTAGGTCAGGGCTTCTGTTACGCGATGCCAAAAATTCGTTTTGAAATTTCGTGGTTTCCTCGTATAAATTGCTAATTGACTTTAGGTCTACACCTGTAATTTTTTTTCGGAAAAATGCAAATATCTCAAAAACGGTTAGATTTAGGCATAGGACATGTTGCATGTTTTTGTTCCAAAATGATGAATAGAATCCAAAAATGCAATAATATACAGGGTGTTCCATTTGAGATAAGAAAGTTGATATCGACTTCCGGTATAACCGGAAGTGCCAGATTCACCAAAATATTTTAGTTGAGTAGCGCCCATCGGCGTTGGTGAGGTGCCAAATTTTCAGAATTTTCCTACTTTTAGTTTTCCATATATAGATCGTTGCAGTTCGTGATGGGCCACCCTGTATATATTCATTAAGAAAACTTTCTTGTATTATTACTCATATTCTTATAATTTTTTATGTAGAATCACCGTTATGTCATTTAAATACTGTCATCGTACATTTTTAAGTTTTTACCCTTTTATACAATTTTATTGAAATCTTAACCAACATATTACAACTAAAATTATATAATAACCTAATCCTTTGTATATACTGATTTGGCAACATTTTTTTAAGACGGAAAAGTAGAATTTGGTAAGTTTCATTAATTTTCTCAATTTTTTTCTTTACAATAACTTATAGCAAGTGGATTTATTTATTTTAATATTTGCATTGATTTTTAGAACCCTGAAGATGACTTGAAATAAGTCGAAACGTTGGGAATAAATTAAAAACTTTTCGAAGTCTTTCTCTGACCCTTTTTCCCAACTATTAAATTGACATCAAAAGCCTGTTTTACATTGACAATTTCTTCATGAATTAATTCATAAATTTCTTCATGAAGTTACTTCACCAATTAGAGCATGTTCTATTTTCCGTCAAGTTTTGCGTGAACTTTAGGAGTACTAACATTGAAAATTTAAACACAAGGAAGGTTATAGTTGGATACTGGTTTGTTTGAGGCATTAGACGAGGAAGAGGAGAGTACATAATTTTAAAGATAATATACTTTAATAAAAAGTCTGTGAAATGTTCACATACATATTATACGATTTATCTTACAATATGTTTTATTTATGTATTCCGCTGCCAAGGCACAGCTCCCTCATTCACGAAATAATCACAAAACTCCTCTCGGGCAGCAACGCAAGCATGTCTTCGTGAGCATGTTTGGTAAGAAAGTCCAAATTGAAATATATAGTCTTGATCAAGCTCTTCTAGAATGGAACTAGGACACTCGGGTCTCAAAAATTATGTAATATGCAGTTTGCACTTTTTCCACATTCAAATTAATTGTGGTAAAAAAAACTCTAAATCGTTTGGCTAAAATGCCAAAATCATTATCAACTACTCTTCTAGCCAGACTTAATCTGTAGTTAAAGATGCTTTGGATGAAGATGGATATGGTTAAGAAAATATGTTCTGATAGGGGAAATGCAGCACAAAAAAATTATTTTGTTATTTATTCTCTTGTGTTGGTATTCGCTAGAATCTGACATAAGGTGACAAAAAAATTCATCAATGTCTTCATCAGTGTAAAATAGAACTTGTCGTGAATTAATTCAGGAATTTATTCATAAACTTATTAATGAAGAAATTGTCAATGTAAAACAGGCTTAACAAATTTTTGGGTCACTAAACATTAATTTAATAATTGACGCTAATGTCTCTTTCTTCCAGTTATGCAGGGGCTGTAGCCCCGGCTAGTTCTAGAGCAGCTTCCGTAGTGCGGGACCAGAAGACTCCAGTTCTGCCCTGTGGCGCCATCCCCGCACCGTGTACCTGTGACGGCGGCGTCGCAGCGCGCCGGCCGGTGGTTGTTGTTGAGGCAGCGGCCGTGCTTGCCGCCGCCGGGGGCGGCGGAGGCCGCCCCGCCGCCGCCGCCTCCGCCGCGGCGGCGGCGCGCGTGCGCGTTGTGGCGCGGCGGCGCCGCGTTCGGGTGCGACCCGGGCAGGAACTGCGGGTGCACGTGGTGCGACCACTGCGGGAACAGCGGCCTGGCGCTGCCCTCTGCGCGTGCGTGCGTTGCGGGGTGGGACATAGACGGTTTAGAGGGCGGCAGGGGGGCGGGTCCGTGAAGTTTTTTAGGCCCCAAAATGCGACAGTGCCATGCACACATACAGATTTGAAGGCGGAGAATTCTAGGAAGTAGTTTGTAAATGTTACCCAGAAAACCCACCTGCACTGGCTCATCTCACACAGCAGCGTAACAACAATTGGAAAATACTGTGTTATGTTATCAAAACCGAAGACGAGTACTTACAAAATGAAATTAATATAGACATAATCACAGTCAATCACAGAACAGCAAATTATTACTAATTCCGAAAGTGACTCGTCCGATGACGATGTTAGTGACTATGCATCAAATTGACAAATATTTCCTATTGTAATTGTAAATTATTATACTTAATAGTGGGCATTGTTCACTCAATCGAATTTAGATATATTTCTTACTACTTACTAGAATGAAATTAATCACATCACTCTTTAATAAAATCCCCCTCAGCATATTTCTCATCAATATCTAATTTTTTTATTAACTAAAAAAATATATAAACAGTGGCGTTCCTAGATGTTTGGCCGCCCGTATGCAGAATATAAAAAATTCTTTCAGGTTATAAGAACTTAAAAAATCTTGAATTTCTAGGGTTTTCGGTCTTTTGTAATTACCTACGAGGTAATTGCAAAAATTATTAGGTAGGTATAACAAAAATGATAATAGATATTCTCAAAAATACCTACAGAGGGTGTCACTTAAGAGTGAAACAACCTTATAACTTCTTTAATTTTCAACCGACAAGAACGAAATTTTTCTCAAAGGTAGATGGCATTGTTGCCTACTTATTTCCAAAAAATTAGTTGTTTACTTCAAAGCCAAAGCCACCCGCGATGCCACAATCGAAACTAAAAATCCGAAAGTCATATTAGGCATTTTTTTTCAAGAAACGTACTAAAAAAGTTGTTCAGAATCGATCCAGAATCCTAAATCCAAAAATTTTGTCAAAATCAAAAAATATTAAATAAAAAAAATTCAGTAAAAATTTTAAAAAAATGTTTCGTAGCTTTCAATTTTATTTTGAAATGATTACTTTTTGAAAATAACTACCCTTCAAAACTTCCATAGCACACTTTTCTAAACGCAGAAAAATCTTCAATTGCTATTTTTGGAAATTAATTTTTTAATTTAATATTTTTTGATTCTGACAAAATTTTAGATTTAGAGTCCTGGAACTATTCTGAACAACTTCTTTTAGTAATTTTTTTGAAAAAAAAATGCCTAATATGATTTTCGGATTTTTAGCCTCGATTGTGATATCGCAGGTGGCTTTGACTTTGGAATAGGCAACTATTTTTTTGGAAATAAGTAGGCCACAATGCCATCTTATAACAAGAAAATACCACAGGCAATCAGTCTTGTTATAATGATTAATATGTTTTGGGTCTGGTAGAATTTCCAAACTGAAAGGAACAAGGTAAATGTTTCTTTAAAATAAAAAATGTTTTAAAATATAAAAAATAAAAGCAAAAACTAAAAGTAAAACATAAAATATCACTTACACTAGAAAAATAACCTTTTTAAACAAAATACAAATGCATACATAAAATTAAATGCTTTTTCTAAGAAAAAGGTGGGTACTAAAAATGTAAAAAATTACGTTTACAAAGTCATAATAAAACTAAAAATAAATATAGCTTGCATCAGAAAAGAAAAATACAGGTACTTGTAAAAATAAATAAAACCTTTTCTTCTAAATGAAACAAAAAAGTAAAATATTTTTAGAATATTGGGTTATCCCTTAGGTACAAGGCACAAGATACAAGTTAAATGAATAGTACTTTTCTCGCTTTAACACTGATATTATATCACTGATATTTATTGTATCAAGTAGGATACATTCAATGGAAATTATTGCTATATCGTTTAATCTCATAGAAGACCTTAGATAGTTTTTTATAATTTTTAATTTGGAAAATGGTCTCTTCGCGGATGCTACGGTAACTGGCGAGCACAAAAGTATTCGGAAGACTATTGCGGTGTTCGGAAAATTATTCGTGAGAGAATTTTTGAACAAGTATTCTAAAATAGTTCTTGGACTCGCAGTATATTCTGATGGAAGAAAGATATTTAAATTTTTTAGCTCACTATTATTCAGGTCTGAAGCGTCGATATCCCCTACGAAATTTGCGGTCTATACCAACATCACGCCGCGCAGCGCAGTTGCCACAGAATAAAGACTAGAATAGAGGTAGTGCCGACGGCCGACTGGTTATGGGTTCATGTCAATATGATGTTGTTGCATGGTTGACGATATTCTTTTTGAAGGCGAATGCAAGTAATGTAGAGACTTACTACCTTTTTTCTGAAAAAATATTTTTTTGTCAAGGAAGGGCGGCCTGTGGCCGCCCCTGGATTTGGCCGCCCGTCTGCGACGCAGACCCCGGCTCCCTGGTCAGCTCGCCCCTGTATATAAAAACTTTAAACTGCGCGCCTTAATTTGGAGCAATGAAATTGCGTTTGCGACGTTGCCGGTTAAACTAGGAATCGAAGCCCTAAAAATTCGATCTCCCTTCTAATCTCAGACGTGAACATTGAATCGAAATCGATTCTCTAGAGTTCTAGAGAAAGACAGATGGTGCCACTTATTATTAGTATTGTTACCTCCCTGAAGAACTGGAAAAATAGATCCCGTAATTGAGAGAAAGGAGAAAGGGATATTTTGGTCATCCGGAAAACCTTTTGATAGCCATTTTAAGGGATGATAGAAAACACATTCGAGAGTTAGCTTATAATTGCAAAATGAAGAAGATAACGGCAAAAACCAACCTTGCCAGAATATTTCGAGTAAATAAATTAAATTTTGATTGTCAAGATTATGTCTAGTTGTTGCTATAAACCAGATTTATTTAGATTTGGATAACACAAGTTGGTGATCATTCTGCAAGTAACTTTTAACTGAAAAAAGGGAAAAACATTGTGATTGTGGTATATTACAAAATTAAATTTTTTATTTATTTTTATGAACTCTGCTCTTTTCGAGCAATCTAGCCTATGGGGCGACGTACGGTGCCAAAGCGTGGGGTACCACGTAAGACCCACCCACTCGTGCACCACCGCGCGGCCCTCTGATACTGACGTCACGTGCTTGTGTTATTTCTTGGGCCCGTGACGTCACGGGCCCAAGAAATTTGAATTTCAAATAAACGTTTTTAGGGCATTTCCCGCTCGAAAAAAAAATATTTTCGTGTTTTATATTTACTATTAAGATTCATAATCAAAAATTAAAAAAAAAGTGTGAAACAGGCCCGTTGTGTAAGATAATAAATATATTATTTATGGCTAATAATTATTTAAATTACTTTTTAATAAAATTCATCACTCGTAATTTATTTCTGTGCAATTACTCTCCAAGCACGCCACTGAAATCTGTATTAATATTTACGATTTCCTACAAATCTATTCTAGGAATTCTCCGCCTTCAAATTTTGTGTGATCTGTACTGTACTGTACTGTACGTGTAATAACGCTTACCGCCCAAGAGAGACATTCGACCGGCGGAACTTTTGTATGGGATGTAGTACATAGTTACATAGCGTGTCTAGATAGAGGTTTTATTTGACAAGACTTTACGGTAAATATGCAGGGTATGGTTTTATTTTATACAGGGTGATGCAGTCGTGATGCAGTGAGGGAGGCTTAAAAAGGAAAATGTGATTTTTTTGCCGAAGTCTAACACATAGGGCAAATCAACCTTATTACCCCAGTGCTTCGGTATGCCGAAGAAAGGAGGAAGAACACCGCTTCCATCGCAGTTTCCCAGACTTTACTTCACTAGTTCGTCATCTTATATACCTTGTTGCTTGGTATACCATAGTATAAGTACAATCAGGTAGTGCGTTTGTACGTTTTGTGCAGTTTTAATTTATGCTCAACATTTTTGGGCATAAAGGTGCATTGAAATTTACAAAATAAGAAAAAGATTGATATTGTAAATCATAAAGCGAGTCAAAAGGTAATACATTAACTTAGACCATGATGTTCTTTTCGTCACATCAGAATATTTCGAAATTTTTGGAGATTTTTGTGAAAACGTAAAAACCTACATTTAGGATAGGTATGTTGTGCAACTGTCAATTGAGTAACAACCTTGATTAACGAGCTTACCAGCTTACCAGACAAGCGTCGTTAGGTAGGGGTTTTAATGCGCTTTGGAAAATATATTTTTTATTTTTTTGTCGGCTATAGAATTTTTTAATCTAAGCTATTTTTTCCACCTGTGGTTAAAATTTTTTACGTCATGACTAAATCACCCTGTATTTGTCCAATCGTTACAGATATGCTATAAGTACTACCAAGTTCCCCAAATAGCCAATGGCGGAGATGCGGCCATAGTATATTATGTAAGTACGTTGTAATGGCGTCATGGTATATGTAGCTATGTTATAAGTATGTGGTGCTGCGTATAAAACCGACAATCGGTTTTGAAAACTTTGCCCTTCCAAAATTATAAATTATTAAAAACTTGCGATAATTTAACAAATAAACTATAAGCGACCGACAGTATGCTTAAAAAGAGGGCATCCCTCTATAACCTACAAATATAGATTCAAATGAGATTAGTTTGATTGTGCGTTAAAAAGCCACAACATGGCGGCGTTGTTTAAATGTAGCTCCTTTTTGGGATAGTTTTTGTTGATGAAAGAATGTCGGAATGATGCAACGCATACAAAAAGTGAATAAAATGGGCTATTCTCTCTACATTTTAAGACCACAATAATAGAAAGCGTCGTTGTCATGTTGTTATACTAGAACTGCCTTCTTGTTTTTGCCCATTATTTTTTATGGTGGCCATGTTTGAAAATTGTCGATTCTTTGGGCTAATTATTTTTTAAGTAAAAAAAATAAATCAACCAATAAAAAAAACAACACCAAGTATAACAGTCCTACATTTTGGGGCAAACTTTACGGAACTCATAAACAGACGTACAACGAACAACACAACATATTTTTTATATTCTACTCGGAGCTAATACCTATATTATTTATTTGTGTTAAATAGGCAATACTTTCAAAAATAATTAATTTTTAACGAAATCATATTAAATATTTTTTTTGTTTAAAGACGCCAACAATTAATTATAATTAATTTATCTAAAGGCATCTTGAATACCTAAATTCCAAAGTAAACAGAATACAAACGTGTGGGTTGTGACGCCATCTAGTGGTGAGTAGCAAAACTACGAAAGCCAAACGGGTCTGCTGTGTTTGGCCCTTTAGGATACTGGTATTGATTTTAAGGGTCACGTTTCGTCAGCCTAAAAGCGTGTAGAAATCCATCCGTGAGGCTAGTGAATGTTGCGCCATCTACTTTACTTTTTGCGGGAAATAGAAGTTTCTATCCTTTTTCTATAGTATTAATAACTTGTTACTTGTAAGCCATTTTTAAAAAAGAAGCACGAAGCACTTCTATCTAAGTCTGGTTAGTATCAACTTTGTAGTATTTGTATAAGTCTATGGTAAAGACAGATAATTGAGATGGAACGAATTTTACCTTGCGGGCTTCCAGAATGATGCGAAGTTCCGTTGCTTCGAACCGGCACTGGACTGGGGATCCTAATACTGACCGGAGGTTCCAAAATGTCCCTGTATTTCGACACCATCAGCACCGAGATGAAATACACAATGGCCAGCGACAAGAATTGGGCCTGTTTCGTTTCCTCCTGAAAGAGAGGCGTCAAGGTGATTTTTAGAGTGTGACTCTGCTAGTAGAGATCCCAAATGGCCCGTCTGCCAAAGGGCATCTAGGATCTCTATGTTCCAACGTGCCTGAATAAAGGTTCGTACCACGTCTCTGTATATAACAGCTCTCAGGCGATTCACGTCCATGTCTTGGAGGAGCTTTTCTGGGTTTTTCACCGGGCTGGATTGGTTGGACAAGTTTTCGGCGACGTTCTGTGAAAATTAAAAATATATTGTACACTTTTTTAGAAAAAAGGAATTTTTAGGTTATGTCTTGATATTGTTGCGAAAAGTGCGCTGTTATGACAAGAAAATGTGCTACAATTTTTGTATTTACCACTTTTTGCTAGGGTGATATCTTACGCGAATATCCCTGTACTATTTAATAATGCAAATTGACATATAGTGACCAAAGCGCGTGTGACATACCTTGGGCGACCCATGCACGCCCCTGATGAACGAGTTGAGGTGCGCTGCCTTGTGATTGGCGCTCAGTGACTTCAGTGCCGACGAATTTCGGGAGCGGCTGCGTTCCTTGCACTCTAGGCAGTTGCGCACGGCGCATGTGCAAACCTACACAGCGGCACACGGGACATACACTTCACAAGGAACGCACTTTATACATGGTGCGGTTAGCGTGGACAATAAAATAACAGTGTTGTGTTGATATGAAGTCTATTTATCCTCAAGATGAAACACATGTAAACAAGCCGCTCTGCGTGATGCTCACGTGATCAGACGTCGCATGCTGCGATTCGGCCTGAAGATGTTTATATTGATTTCATCTTGAAAACAAATACGTTGTAGTCGTTCAGTTTACCAATACTTTTTTTATTCTAAAAATAATATCGAAGAACACATCTCCTCAAGCAATAATGCATCAGTGTCACCTGTTACCATTGGTTGACATTCGCCGACAAAAAAATATTTTTATTGGATTTATTCCTTTAATTTAAAATTCGTGTTTTGGTAGTAAACGAAATATTCAATACATCCATAAAAGCACAAAAACGCCACTTTCTGTGAGTAAAGCTTCAAATAATGATATTTGGGCATGTGCGAACTCAAATTTAATTTTGATAATGATCAATGATTGTTATAATAAAATGAAACATGCAATGTGCCAAATAATGATACTGATACTTCACATCATTTCACATCAAACATTAAATTTATATTAATAGATATTTTTTTGTCAACTTAACCATATATTTACATTTTTTAACATATTTGATTACAGCAACTTACCAGCCTTAAGCATTGCCTCAAAATACCGCCACTTGACATATTCTTCTCAGCCTCCAATTCTCCAAAGTTCAAGGAACTTGCGAAGATAAGTACGTCCGCCATATTGACTAATCTTTGAAGAAAGCTGACCGCAACTTCAATTGGCATGCCTTGGGTCGGTTCTATCACATCCAGTTCGCTCTGAAATCGAATGTTAACGTGCAAAATTTACGCTAAATTTATTCTTACTTACGTTGGGTGACGTCGCAGACGCAAGCAATGGCAACAGACCACCGCAGGCTATTATCAAGTTATCAGCAAGTTGTGAAATAAGATGAACGGTATTGACTACAAAAATAGCATTGTCGCTGCTATTGACGAAATCCAACACTGATTTCGTGGAGTGGCTCCTCCACACCTGTATGTCCGTTTCTAAAGAGAATAACACGTCAGATAACAGTCTCTGATGAATGTAGGACCACTTGAATTCTGGTATCCTGAACGGCGGCCTCGTTGGTCCAGGACTAAACATTGGTCGCGTAGACGAACCCGATTTCGAATGTTTCGAATCTGGAAAATAAAGAAGCTTTAAGTTTTTGTATGATGTCGATGTGTTAGCTGCATACCAAATTGGTTCTGATCAACCTGAGTGGATGTGGAAGCGCTTCTGGGCCTTTTCTGCGGTGATATCTGCGGAACTGAAGATTCTGCAAGGTCTCCACCCTGAATGTCGACGTGAGCAGTGGGTAAGCTCACTCTCCTCTTCATACTCTCCGCAATTTTGAAGGTCTCGGCCGTTTCACAGGTGCCGCTAACGGTAATATTTTCAACGGTAACATCGGTCGACGTACTGGTAATATCGTAACTGGGATCACAGAACTGCGAAATCGTTGGTATTTTTTCAACGGCAGGCACTTCCACGCTCTCCGTGGCGTCACCTAATTTAGAATCTTCTTTATCACTGGTTTTTGGAATGTCTCCATCTAGACTAGACTCTGTTTGCTTGGACGGCTCTATTTCTACGGGCACAGCACTATTTTCAACAATTGGCACAGTATCAGAATTAGTTATAACAGTTTTATCACTAGAATCACCTTGCCCATGTTCATTCACCGTCGCATCTACACTAGGGTTTGTTATATTGTCACCCACTTCACTTACACTATCACTAGTTTCTATTTTTACAAAGTCCTCTTCAGCCTTTTCTTTCTCGACATCTTTATCTTTCTTCTCAATCATTTCTTCCGTTGGAGTCATGTATCTTTCACTTTCGCTATCGATCATTTCCCTCTCGGGACTTGTTGGAATCTCGCTTGAGAGCGGTTCATCCTCCAAATCGTTTTCCTTTTTTCTATCCACATCCGCCCCAACATTAACAACCTCGTTGACTGCCTGGACAATCTCTTGGTCTTCGACAACGGGAGATATCACCTCTGAGCAAATTTCGTCTTGTTGTTCCAACAACTTTTCAGACTTGGCAACAATCTCCTGTACTATGGCTTCGATGAACTGCGTCTTTTGCAGTTCTTCGTTATACTCAATCTTGGCTGGGCTTCCGAAACTCGTGCTGCTTTCCGTATGTATCCCGTTGCATATCGGCGAATCCAAGTTGATATCCTCCGCGTGCCTCGAGTCTTGCGAAAACGGCGACTCCTTTCCCATAATTTTATTATCACTGTACAAATCACTAGTTCTAGAATCTAACGAAACACCTTCACTGTCTTCGTGCTTCGCGATGTAGGACACCGGGCTGCCTTCCGACAACGTCGAGTTGTAATCACAACTGCACACCTGTTCCGATTTGTCGTTCTCGTTCATTTCAATCTCGTGGATTGCTGTACCAGAGTTGTGCCACCGTTCGTCTTCGGGATGGCAACCATTCGTCAGGTTCTGAGGTTGGCCGTGCCATCCTGAGATCGTGCTGATCGGGTGCTGTTGACGAATCAGCGGGTCTGTTATGTTGTCTGCTCTGTGTCGCTCGTAGTGCTCGTACATTTGGGAGAACTGAAGCTTAAATTCCTCGTAGGAAACCTGGAACAATAGCCTTTAGAACCTATGAAATAATTCAGAAGAACATACCTTAGAGTGGACAATTGCGAGAGTGTCCACCCACACTCTCCAGCCCCCATACTCGTATTTGATAGCGTGATGCAGCAGCATTCTGAAGAGAGAGTAGACCATGTCCGACAGTTTCTGTTCTTCTGTATTCTTGGGATGAATGTACGCCATAGCTATAAGCCACTCTTGCCACACCGACATTTGAAGAACAGTTCTCCTATTTTCTCTGTTGTTGTTGCACAGCAGGGTCATATCGGATAGGAATAATTTCTTGACTTCTAAAAGCTGTTCGGTTTGTTTGGATTGTCGAATTAGGGTGGCAACTACTTTTAGTACCACTAAAACAAAGTTAAGCATTGTAATTTTGGTAAAAGTTGTAAGAATAAGAAACTTACTAGGGTTCTCCAATCTAAAATGTGACTCGGGTTCAGGGTGCCTAGTGTACAATATCTGCTGGCTAATGTGTTCCGTCATAATCTCATATAAAACATTATAAGTAGGTAACGATAATGTATCTTCATTTAACAACAATCTTTCTGCCAACAACGTATAGAGGTTGTGGGGACTCATCACGTCGTATTTCCTTTTATGCGTGCTTCTGCTTAGGAAGAAGCCCAACAACTTCAAAGCTTGCAATCTAATTAATTGACTTTCGGAAGCTAGAAGCTTGAAGATCGTCCTAACTCCATGCTTCGCATCGAAAGCTGGAACCATAGACGAAGGATGCTCTGACATTAATGAAATAAGCATTTGGAGAACATCATGTAGGTTTTCATCTTCGTGAACCGTAGTTAGGTAGTTTAGAATGCTTTGGAGTTCGTCGTCTTTCACTCCATTGCCTACCATGATCAACTGCTTTAGGAAGAGGAGGATATAAGCTCGAATGGCTAGTATATCTTTTTGAGCAGGTCTAGGACCATCTACAAAAAATTCTGTTACTAAGGTCTTGGCTAAAGCTAAAAATCATTTAAAAAATACCAATTCCTTTAGGAGATATCCCGCTTTTACTTCTAGGATTCACTACCCAATAGTAGTATTTCAGCGTGTGCACGGTTTGAAGTACGGTGGACACCCGTCGAACGTTGGAATAGATCTGGGTGTCCGAGAGGAACTCTGTTGCTAGGTACGAGTAGAGTCTCGTCTGAACTGGCGACGGCGTGTATATCCAAAGGGCGGGGTTAAATAGGACGTGGTCTAGCAGCTGCCATGTCAGAAATGAAAAGCAAAACAACTAAATCAAAATAGTTCTAACTGTCCCCGCGCTTACCCATTCACATGTCAACGAACAGCTAAGTATGTAACTCTTTTAGCATAAAATAAAATTTTCTAGATTGGAAGCAACAATAGGTCGTTCTTTTATTTTACCATTCGTCCATTCTAGAAGTATGCCTTCAGATTTGCGGTAGTTAAGTTCAAGAGATTTAAACTTCATTAAAAACTTATGAAGCAGAGGTAAGGGTCAAGTCAACATGCTTGGATAAGTACAGGGTGTTTTTAAGCTGAAATAAGTTGAGTATGAAATTTTAAGTAATATACAGGATCCTGCTACAGTCAGAAGACAAGACTTGAAAGAAACTGACAACAATAATTGAGATGACTGCAATTTTATGCAGGAGCCTATTGAAGACAAAGGGCATATTATTGCATGCATCACAAATTTTTGTTTTTAGAATGCAATCGAATAAGTATAGCGATTTTGTTTTCAGATAAAATCAAATGCATGCAATCCTTTATAATTCATCAGTAAAAAGAGCATTACGTCACTAATACTGGAATAAATAGTGGGACAATATATTATTATTTATATATTTGTGACATCGATTTTATTGCAGGTTCAAAAATAAGACATTGCCTTTTGAGTTTAATATGATTGTAATTTATATAATTATCACTAAAACGGTGGGCCTTGTTTTGTTTCCGATAAAACGCAATACATGCATTCATTTACAATTCATCCCTATGGACAATTTAAAATGAAATTTCAATAACGTTGCGTAAAAGAATGGAATAAAAATGAGATTATCAAATATACAAAATTGAAACGTTTCTCTTATAACAATAGGTTTTGTACAATACATATTTCATGTAATTTTGCATGCAAAAAGCTTGTAACAAAAAATAATTTCTACCTTCATTTTTTGTTAATAAAACGCATGCAGATTGTTCATTATTTTTAGCAGAAATAATCTGCACGATATTTACCTGTTTTAAAAGCAACTCACTGTTGGCACTTAAACAAGTAACAAGATATTTCGTGAGGCTCAAAAACGACCCCAACACATCTATCGTTAGATGTTCCCTGGACGATCGCTGCAGCATAAAACTTATCACTAAGAATCCGCGGTTTTGGATCATATGTTGCTGAACCGTCTGTGAGGTTTCTACGAGCTCGCATATGAACCCCAGGAGTTTTGAGCTACAAAAAATGTATTTCAATAAATTAAAAGGAGTTATCGCTAACTCACCATAAGGTAGGATCTCGCTTAGTATCAGAGGAACCATTGCATTCGTAAGGCAGGTCAAGTTGTGAGAATAACGGGAACAAAACTTGAATGCCACCAACTGAATTGAGGGTACTGTGGATGGAGTGAGTTATCACAGCTTTCACGTCCTGAAAAAACAGTAAGAAATATTGATACTCTATTGTGCAGTACCTAGTTTGAAACTACTGTAAGCTTTCAAAGAAATTTGTTGTGGCAAACCTCTCACTTGGAAATATAATTAGCTGACATAATATAGCAAGGCGAATTCTGCTGGGGCATTTTTTCCAAGAAATAACATATTATCTAAAAGTAATCTCTATAAGCTCTCATATAAGAATTTTCCAAGTAAGTTGCTCTCTCTTCGGTTGGCAGCTATAATTAAGACGTCTTAATTTTAACCACTGATTCGGAAAATACCGAATGTCATATTTTGATATGTTACTTAGAGGCTGGCTTAGAAAGGCTAGATTAGTCTACCCATTGCAATCCCTCTTTTAATTATCTCTAAATTTCGTCACCAAAGGCGCTATTTGCCTGTAAAATATATTGTTTTTCTCTATAATTGTTACTAATATTATTGTGCGGCTTTTCAATGCCCCAAGGTCATGTTATTGTAGGCACGGCCCCGGAAAAATGTTGCGGCGCTGTTTGGCGCCTAAGTGCAAGTTTTGGGAGCCAAATCACGTGTCCGCGTTCTCAATCACGAACTGATCGAGTTTAACTCGATTTTGGCGAAGCCCCGACCACGTACGTGACTTCAAATTCGTGTATTGTTAGTTGTATTGTGAATTCGCCCTATGCAGTACCTACATAGTCTAAATATACGAGCTAGACGCTGAACGAAGGTTGTTTTCCATCGCAGAAATAATATATGATCCATAAAGAATAAGATCATAAATAAAAAATTGCCTCTAGGGGAAACTAGTGACCAAACTGAGCAGTCTCAAGATAATAATTTCAGGTGCTTATCTGGGCCTGGACTTCCACTAGTCAAGAATTATTATTTATAAATTATTATCAGGGATATTTCTTGGCTAATTTCCAAAACCGAAATGTGAGTAAATCCTTGTACTAAAATATATATTAAAATACTTACTTGTAACATGAGGGCGTGCGGCGTGTGTACAAAATATGAAACGTTCCCCCTAGGGGCTGATTGCAGGCACAGTTGAGTATCGGTAGCTACGGGGTTGTACATAAAAACAATGGCACTCGACAATTTCCCATCATATAACACCTAAAATCAGTAGATGGTTAAATAAAGTTGTCGGTTTAGCCAAGCAGAAAAGCAGAAATCAATGAATCCAAAACCTTGGTCTATGAACAACCAAGGCAGTAAGTCTGTCCTTTTTGTCATATTGAACATTGATTTTTCGCTGAATATGCACTAATAATAGGTTTGTTCCAACGAAGTCGGTTCTCGAACCAGAATCAACCGATTCGCCCTAAAACGTTCTGGAATATTTGATTTTGGAACGGTCTAGAACTGCAGTTGAAACAAATCTAATTATAAAAATCAGCGAACAAAATAACGATATACATGGTGACTCACTTTTAATGTTAAAATATATGTAGTTCTTTTTAGGAGAAGATAGTTCTGTAGTCATATCATAAATAAGAGGTCTCCAATTCAAAAAATACACCATTGTAGAGGCTGAATGCCAATTTTTGAAAAATTATTAAAAAAGATGGTACAATGAGAATCAAAACACTAGTTTTTTACTAAAATTAACAATCCATATTTTCATAGGGAACGAAAAGCAGGTGATATTAAAAGTGAGTTACCACGTAGAAATAATAATACAACTATTATCTACTAAATTAATTTATAATAAATGCATTTCTAAAGTTGCAAATTCACTACAGAATTAATTATCTTCCAATTCATTATCTCAGAAAAATAATATTTCTCTACAACAGCTATCATGCAAAAATGTAAAAGTACAATAATTGCTGCATTTAAAAAATAATAACAAAAAGTGTTAAATAACAACTGAAGACACAGACAAATTATTTTAAAATACACTACTACTTTAGGGCCGATGTGTTGCATGATTTTTTAAAGAAGATAATTAATATACAGGGTGTCCACATGAATTTTTGTCGTCCCCTCGATTGCGATTTTTAGAAAATACTTCCGAATAAACAGCATACTTCGATTATGAACAATTTTTTAATTGCAAAAAATAAAAATTACCTTTATAAAATTTTCGCTTCAGCAACTTTTCTAATACAGTTTATCAACATCTAAATAAAAAACAATAAACATGAAAACAAAGTTAAAAAAACCTTACTTGTAAGTAAGGTGATTTTAGAATTTGTTTTAGATTTTGTCCTCATTAGAGATACTTTTTAAATAGCTTTATTTTGATCAATAAAATTATTGCCACAAAATAAAACAAGGTAGGAATCTGGGGTGTTTGTTGTTTTCAATGGCAGACCATGTTTATAATAAACCTTTTGTCATCATCACAGGTAAACTATCCGCTAATAAGATTACAAATAAAATATTATCCGACATGAAAACTTGTTCCAATAAACATCTAAAGAAATAATAAATGCGGCATATAAACTTAATACGAAGAATTTATTATACAGTATGTCCACGGATGGGGTAAATAAGAGGACAAATAGACCAAAAATTTCATTTGTTGACAAAAAGTCATTCTTGATAAAAGTTTCTGTTTCTCGAAAAAATATGGTCCACAAGAGAATTTTCGACTTTTTTATACAGGGTGTCCAAAAAATACAAAAACATGAAATGCGATCAAGAATAAACTGCCTTTATTTTTAAAAATATCAAAAACTTTTACTTAGAAAAGTTGTTTAGAATTAAAAGATGTGTCCGATTGTCACTTTTCAAACAAACGGGACGACTTTGATTTAAATGGGTAAAAAATTGAAAAATCAAAGTCGGCGGATTTGCTTCAAAAATTACCCTCTGACACGTCTTTTAATTCTAAACAACTTTTCTAAATAAATATTTTTGATATAAAAAGGTCAGAATATGACTTGGAAAAATTTCGGTTTTAAAAGAGTAATTTAGAAATTTCAAATTTTTCCTTGAAAATCTGGAATAAGAATTCTTTTAAAATTTCAAACAAGTTTTTTATTTAACGTTTTGCATTAAAATTTATAAAAAGCCAACTTTACTCTTATTCATCAAATTTTACGTTTTTGTTTTTTTTTGAATACCCTGTACAAAAAAACAAATTTTTGGGATCGTGGATCTTATTTTTAAAGCAAGCAAAAACTTTTATAAAGAATAACATTTTTCGTATCTTTCACTTTTTGGTCCATTTGTCCTCTTATTTACACCATCCGTGGACATACTGTATAAGAAAAGAAGTTTAAAATAAAGAATAGGATATGTTTATGGGATAGCATCACCAACAGCAGTATAAAAGAGTATTAGATGTTAGCGTAGTAAAAAAGCAACAATGTGTGTATAAAATAATTATCTGTAATATTTTCAAGGGACGAAAAAACTGGTTCTTAGATGAGTTACCTACCTGTAATGCGAATATGGTAACATAATATTTAAAAATATAATTTTAAATATAAAGGGAAATAATTTCTGTGAGCTTTCTTGTCGTTGAACTTGTGATAGTGATAAGTATATACCTGGTGATTTTTCCATGTAAACTAGTATTCATTAATAATATTATTTCGTATCGTTTTTAACAATCCGTCCAGTCATCTTATTTGCGGATGGATTATCTTTGCTAATTAATAAAATCAACTAAAAATAAAATAAAATAAATGCTTACGATCCGTGCATCGGTTGCAGTCAGTATTGGCATGCTAGCAGAGCTTTCCGGCTCTGTCAAACTCACCCTTTTGTGATTGTCGGGCAGGTTGATGTTGCACTCATTGTCGAAGCGGAACTGGCTCTGGAATAGGGCAGTTTATTAGTAAAACTTAATTGAAATCCCCCCTCATTGATCTTAATTCGCACGTAATTGGAAATACTGCAAACTATATTAATAATTCCTCGAAATTGGCGCTGATCGTGGGATATCCCGAAGCGCTCGCAACAATTTTGGTACAGATGCAAAGAAGTCATGAAATATAATTTTCCAAGAGGTCGCAATTTTGTTATTTACGTACCTAGTGTAAGGTTAATGTAACAAAAAAGTTGGACTAGAGATTCTATACAAGACTAACTTAGTGGTACCTGGACCGACACTATATTAAAGGCCCGAACATGACGTCATATTTCATTATTGTTTACGGACTGAAGTGGCGCCACTCAACGAAAAAAATGACGACTTATAGGTTATAGGGGGGTATTCTGTGGTTATTGGTATGTCAGTTACTGACGTTTAAAATGTCCCAAATTTTAAATATCCAGCTTTATTACGATTTGCCTTCTTTTTACGGTAACGAGTTGTCTTTGCGTCCAGTATCTAGCAGTTTTATCCTATTAACACAGCTTTAATAGGTAGATTTGTTTGTGATAACATGAAATTTCCATGCACATTAAGAAAATGGTATGCACCCTGCACAGACCATTAGGTTAATTGCAGAAGAATAAACACTATTTTGGAATTAAGGGATGATCTGTTCAATCAGTTGAAGAAGCTAGAATTCTGGATATTATTTTGGAAGAGTATTTTGTAACGTATGCAAGAATGAAAATAGAAAATTTTGTTTAAAGCTCCAAAGCGAACCAATAGTCCTCCATATAAAGAAGAAACTGAAAAATCTAATGCGCTTTATGCTTACTTACACTACAACTATAGCCATGGACTTCATTTCAAACCAAAAGTTACCAAATACTATTCCTTGCTTTTTAGACTCGCTTTTCTTAAGAAAATGTATGGAAATATGCCATGTGAACTTCTCAAATTAGAGGGACATATCAAACAAACGTTCTATTTCATTTTGGATATTAAATTCGTCGTAACAGACACATTCATGTTTTTATTTTATAAAAGATTCTGCAACAATTGTGTTTTAACATTAAACCACCGTGTAAATTTGTTTCGTCGTGTGGCGCCAGTGGCGATCGCATGAAACAGCGCTATGCACAGGTTTTTAATATAGTGTTGGTCCAGGTGGTACAACAGGGAAAAACATAAATGTCATTATTGGTGGATTATTGAAGGTACCAATGACATTATTAATTATATGTCAATTTAAAGGTAAATGCCATTGAAATGCTGAAAGCGTTGACTGACGTATTAATAAAGACTGCTCATGGCAGTCATGTTTGACAGTTCTCTGGCTCACCATGCGCTTCCCGGACACAAAATACAATGCAAAATACATTGTTGACCATAGGCGCCATCTACTTTCCAGGACATGAAAGTATAGCCGTGAGAAGTGTTATTAATACGTCAGTCGACGCTGAAAGAGTTCCGGAACAAAAAATATATCCACTTGTCTTCAGAAACTTTTTGCGAAATAGGAAATTACTTGTTGCAAGTTTACAAGCATCACCGTAGAACCGTTTTTGATCATGATTTCCTCTAAAATTATTAGCTACAGCTAATCTCGTAATCTCGTCGCGAGAACCCAAGCCCGGCATTAGCAAGCCCTAAGATAATTTCTGTCTGGTCTCGATTCACGAGTAACGCCCCTAATGCAGGAAGTGTCTCGCGTGTCGTATACGCTAAATTTTAATGGGAGCAGCCGCCTCGATCCGCGACTGAACGCGAGCAATCACTTACTTTGTAACCAGGTCCCAACCTGTGCATCGCACATATCTGATGTGTGGTCAGGGCTTCGCTGAATAAGTAAATCGCGGACATCTGGCCGCAGAAGACGCGCTCTTCGTCCAGCTCCGGTGTGGCACCGATGTAACATTTGTCGAATGGCTGGAAAGCGAAATAATAGTTGTAATGAGTATGGTAAATACGTTTGTAACCTCATGCGAATGAAGATTGCAAAACGAACAGTAGTCGAGGTTTTCCATCACTTATAAGTACGGTAAAAATCCAATTAGTAAACATATTATGTACGATATTTTATCTATCTTTTATTAAAGATTCTTTGGTATAGATTTTTTGAGAGATGCTGCACCATACGTGGGGCCAAAAAAGTCATATTATTTAATTTTATTATAAACCAGTAACAACAAAATTAGTACATAATTATAGTAATAATAATAATAAAATGATTTGTTTAGCACAGGGGCTACTAATTAGAAAACATTGCCTATTTGAAATTTCCAATTTTTAATTATATTAGCATACATTATATTATATTATGTACAGTACATACAGTATTATATTAAATCGGTATAAAGCAAATATTTTCTTTTTTTATTTTTAAATAGTCTTTATTTTCCATAATTTTTTATATCTCTGGATATCACATTAAATAATTTTTTAACCCCTTATAAAAGTTGATTTTTTGCAAATAATGTGTCATTAAAAAACTTTATTGATTCTTAGTAAAAAAAAGACCTTTCAAAATTTTGACATCTAACATCTTAGTAATGCTTATTATAATTAATAAATAGAATCAATAATTAATAAATTGATATTATTTCCTTGTGTGTCTCTGTTTTCCTTTGAATATTTTTTTATTATTTTACTTATCTACATTTAAACTTGATACACTTTTTAACATCACCTTTCAATTTGATATTGTAAATTCTTTCTCAACTCCGAAACGAGGAAATAGTTTGTTAATAATAGTGTTTTATACTTTAATTTTTTTGACAAAAGAGAACATTTTTCTGCAAGTATTAACTGAATTTTGCATACTTTTCGTACACATTGCAAAATAGTTACCTATAGCAGCGCAATCTTTCAGTGTAAATATTTTAGTAGGTTTGATTATTAATCTATTTTACATGGAGGCTGCACAACAGGCCGCAGTTTGGATTTTCTGTCAGAAGTGCCGTGTCTCGTCATACTTGACCTAGGTGGAGCAATCGTCAAAGTCAAGCAACGCCGATCGCAGTCGGTTCATGGACGGGTGATCCCTTATAATTATTTTTTCACCTAATAAAACATTTTTTTTCGATTTCAAAAAAATATATTATATGTACCTCGGCACTGAAGTTCTTTTTATGACTCGTGGTTTATTTGCCTCGGCCAGAGGCCTCGGCAACTAAATTCCACATGAGTCATAAAATGTTGAACTTTAGTGCCTTGGTACATAAATAACTATTGTGTCTTTTATATTATCGCATTTTATGTTCAAAGTTTTAATTTTGAAAATAATCTCTGGAAATTTTCTTTCACCTAACCCCGACCACCATTGCCTTGTTTCGGCACCTATATTTCAATTTTTCATCGAAAAATAAATGGAAATATAAAATTCTTATTTTTATGAATGAAAATAATTTATTTAGCATGAAAAACCACCATTGATTTGTTTTGGCACCTATGCATATTTCAATTTCTCGCGGAAAAAATGGAATTATATAATTCTTCTTTTTATAATTATATATTGATTACCACTTAGCATATATTTATATTTTGATGCATAAAATGAGAAAATATTGTAGAATCAAATATAATTAGTTTTGAAAAGCCTTTTTATATTCTCGATAACATGCCAATTTTCTTATTATTTTTTTAGACGTGTTCGTTAAAATTTAAATTTTTGCCAAAAAAAAATCTTAAATAATTAATATTTCAAATATACTCCGTTTCATTATTTATTCTCTAATCATATGTAAAACTTTCATTTTTTTCTTATTAAAGATAATCATAAATTTTGTTTTCGAAACATTTATTTTAATTTAATGTTAAATTAAATCTTGTAAAATTCCATCCAATGTAACACCTACACAAAAGATTAACATAAAAAATTGTATTTGAAATTTTTTTATGACTTTCTACGTCATTAAGGTAAATACCAAGGCCTACTATAAAGACAGGCCCTGGAGCACAAAAATCACGTGACCATCTTAGTCAGACGTTACATGTCATTTGTCACATAACTGAAAGCGGCAGCTTGGGTTTTGAGAAGTTTTCAATGTTTTTAGTGTTTTTAAACGTCTTAGTTTATATTTTGGAAACAATTTTGTGTCTAGTGCGCGTGTATCCTGGCGGAGGGGAACCGCCCAGGTGTTACTATGGCCCCTGGGTGTCTGGGTGGAAGTCCTGCCGTCCAAGAGTATTGGTGCCGCTCGCACCGACGCGACGCGACGCGTGAGCGCTGTAAGGGGAATTTTCCCCCAAACCACAGAATAGGGAACCAGGAATGGACTATTATGGACATGGGACAGTATTAGTATTGGACAGTGGAGCCCCAGACACAGAGGGGTGAACTGCTTACGGGAGATCCGCGAGTTCAGACGGTCCGGGTGGCTGGAAGCCGTTCCCGTTGACCACGTTCGGGTTTGTGTATTTATTGTATTCACCATTCACCTTGTGCGAAATAAATCAGTGTTGTAACGTACTCGAGGATTTTCGTTGTCCACCTACGCCCTGATATGGTCTTTCACGCTGCCGATCAACTGAGACCTCGTCAATATTTATACAGTGTACCTACTGAGGTTAGTTTTCATTTTTATTTCGTAAAAAATAACCTAAATACCAAATATTGGGTCTGTTTATATTATATTCATACATATTACAAAAGCCAGAAAGAAAGTGTCGCCATAACAAACATTTGTTTTGCCTCGGGATGAAAATTTCCGCCAAAAATGGATTCGTCAAATCCCAACTGACATTTAATTTCTAAAAAACCCTTAAGTATGTGTTTTCATTTTCAAGAAAGTTAAAATAGTTAAAGTGGACAAATGTGTTGTGGGAGGAAAATACCTATAGAGAATATCACCTAAGCTAAAGGAAGGTGATGCCCCAACAATTTTTGAGAATGTGCCAAAATATTGTGAGTGCAGTGCCGTTTAACTTTCAGCCTAAAACAGCTGAGGCAGGTTGAAAATTTTAAAAAACAATTAGAGAAAGCTTGGATGCACAAATCCAATAATGTAATAGATGAAAGAAAACTTGCCAAATTGTTACGAAATTTGTTTTTTCTACTTATCTCCAAAAATGCCTTTCATTATATCAGTGACTATAGAGTCACTGATTATATAGAACTAAGTTGGTCACGTGACTACGCGATTATGCGTTAGCGCCGTGGCCTGTCTTTATCGTTGGCCTCGGGTAAATACTAATGAATAAAAGGGGCCCCAAAAGAGATTCCTGACACAATTTTTTAGAAAGAATTTTGATGGTCTTTAAATTCCGCAACCCGATGCTTATTATTTAAATAATTTCTAAATCATTTGAATGCAACTCCATTAATACCAAGTTTTTATAATTTTTCCCAAGGAATTTTAATGTTGACTGATTCGAAAGCTGGTTTTAGATCTAAAAAGAGCACAACAACAATTTTACCTTCAACAATTTCAGATTTATAATACAAACTATAATGTTTGAAGAGCAACTTCAAACTTCTAAACCCAGCTTGACTTATTGTTAAATCGAGAAATTCATTAAACTGATTTTTTACAACAATTTCTATCACTTTTTCAAATGGTGGCAGGAAGTTGATTGGTCTAAGCTCGTTACATTTTATTGATTTATTGTTTTCTTGTTGGAGATATACCTAGTGGTAACTTTCCATGAATCCACTAGAAGATTTACTTTCTAAAATTATTATTGTATCTGAACTTAGTTACTCTGCCCTTTGGCCCACCCAGTAGTTTAATAAGAGAATAAAATAATGTATTACTTACATCATTCGTTGAGACAAACCAAGCCATCTCAGTGCTGGACGCCAGCTGCCCGTTGACCAAGCACTTGATCTCGCTTTTCGTCCATCTGTTGTAAATGTACACCACCGCCAGCATATACCACTGAAATAACGAACGAAGCAGATTAAAACATACAAAGAAAATACTTGCGGAAAATTCGACATGTATAAAGCAGAAACAACAGGAATTGAACGGCAGGGGCGCGGTTGTTCCATTTTCTAGTTGAATGAGCCGCGAGCGCAGAGAACAGTTTGGCAGGAAAGGGATGTGTCGGCTTTTTGGTAAGCTGATTTGGTTTATGGGAGTGAATATTTCATTTGGAATTGAAGTAAAACGAATGCCGCATACGCAAAGTATTTTTTCCTGAATTTAGGATAACAATGAAAGCACTCCTAACATTTGTTTTGTATCAAAGAGAGTTTCTAAAGTATTTGTTCTTGCTGATTTGGTTTATGGGAGTGAATATTTCATTTGGAATTGAAGTAAAACGAATGCCGCATACGCAAAGTATTTTTTCCTGAATTTAGGATAACAATGAAGGCACTCCTAACATTTGTTTTGTATCAAAGAGAGTTTCTAAAGTATTTGTTCTTTTAAAAGAGAGAAGTTTGTACTATTTTAAACACGTTTTTTTATACTTCTTATATATATACACTGTGTCCCGGATAAGAATGAACAGCATGGGGATATTGCAAACGGTGAGAGATAGAGCAACGGTTAAATGGGGAAAAAGTTGCGCAATTTCGAGGTCAATAAAATGGCACAAACAGATTTCTAATATCTTTTTTCGTTTTTGAGTTATTTTGAAAAAGTAAAATTTTGCGTTTTCGATTTTATTTTTTTCTGAAGTTGTTATGACAGATAGAAAAAAAAAGAACTCATGGCACTTTTTAACGGGCTTTAAGATGGCGTTTTTAGATTCGTTCTACAACGTTTCGTTTTTGAGAAACCATCTTCAACTTTATTTTTTTAAATACGGACCTGGATTTTTTTTTGCAGATTTCGAAAGCACTTTTCATTGCAAATACCATGATGTATGACACGAAATATTTTTAAAATGTTTTGTGACAATTATACTGATTATTCCTTTTTTTCCATTCATTTTTTTCTATTGCGGCCCTGTATTTAATAATAAGAAGTCTAATTATTAATCAGTATTGACAACAATTTATTTACAGTTTATTTTAAACAGTGTCGCATTGTGTTTTGGAGTAAATTCTTAGCTTTTTCTAATTGTCAGAAGAAAGCTTTAAGCCAACGAAATCAATAAATTTTGCTATTTATTAATTGCAACAATACATTCGTTCGGCCTCTACACTATTTCTGTGACGCAAGATATAACATGCTGACATGTTAAATTTGTCCCCATTTGAAAAAGCACCCTCCATTTCTAATGATACAAATTGTTAACTAAGTGATACAGTGGGAGTTATATCAAATGACAAGGGGTTGGTTTCGTTGTTTCAAAGCCTTCTAGGTGGTTTTTTATTTATTTATTTTTTATTATCGCATGTGCTGTTATTAGTCTTTGCCGTCCTTTTTTTGGTTCTCCAATAATCGAAAGATAAGTTGTAAGTTAAATTGTTGACTATACTGATTAATATTTAGACTTCTTATTATTAAATACAGGGCCGCATTAGAGAAAAATGAATGGAAAAGGGGAATTTTCAGAATAATTGTCTCAAAACAATTTAAAAATATTTCGTGTCATACATCATGGTATTTGCAATGAAAAGTGCTTTCAAAATCTGAAAAAAAATCCAGGTCCGTATTAAAAAAAAAGTTGAAGATGTTTCTCAAAAACGAAACGTTGTAGAACAAATCTAAAAACGCCATCTTAAAGCCCCTTAAAAAGTAACATAAGAAAGTGTTTTTCTTTTTTTCTATCTGTGATAACAACTTCAGAAAAAAATAAAATCGAAAAGGCAAAATTTTACTTTTTTCAAAATAACTTAAAAACGAAAAAAGATATTAGAAATCTGTTTGTGTCATTTTATTGACCTCGAAATTGCGCAACTTTTGCCCCATTTAACCGTTGCTCTATCTCTCACCGTTTGCAATATCCCCATGCTGTTCATTCTTATCCGGGACACAGTGTATACTCCTCTAGTTTTAGTTTTTCATTTTAAGCCTTGTTTGATGCCCTGTGTTTTCAAACAATTGCGGTTTTGTTTCTTTCATCATGTAGGTATGTCTAGTACGATTAGGTAAAATTTTAAAATTAATTTGCTTTGGAATTGAGAATTAAAGTCACTTTCATACCTATAGGAAAATACCCAAAATTTGAGAAATTTGAAAACACCTTAAAATATTTAAAGTAGTTGTGATCTGATTTACCGAATGTGTGAAGCTACTTCAGGGACTTGTCATATAACATTCTACCCTTCACTTTTTTGTTTTTAATTAAAAAAAAGAAAATTGTATGATTTTATGACAGTTTCTATCAGGTGTTAATAGTTATGTTACCACATTGTGATGTGCAATTGGTATATTATTGTTATAATATTATTGAAAAAAAAAACGACATTCTTGAGTGTTATGTTTCTTGCGAAAAGAATGCAAAGCATGCAAGACGTGAATACGCACGAATATAGCCACGGAGGGTTCATCACACGCATTTCAAATATATATTTATAACAAATTGAGAATTACTGCAAGTTAAAAAAATAAAGAAAAGAGAAATAAACCACGACTTTTTTAAACTGAGAATATATGCAGGAAGCAGTCTTATTATACTTCGTGGAAAATCCGAGACATTCTATTAAAGATGCATCGAGATATTTGCAAATATCATGGATCTCAGTCCAGAGAATGTAGAAAATACATAAATTTAGACCATATTGTTATCGCCCAGTTCAAAAACTGTATGAAAATGATAATTACAGAAGGCGAGAATATTGCCGTTTAGCGTTTGAGAGGCAAGCGGAAAATGATCAGTTCATAGGTGCATATTTTTATCAGTTGCAAATTATCAAAAACAGCAGGATTATACCTCTTGCTGCATCTATCCAGGGACACACTGCATATGACCAGACTAGACCATTACAAATAAAATTTGAAACATAAAGTGTTAGTTTATTTTATTTTTTAACTATAGACACATTTCTACCTGAGAGAAGATGTAAATGATAAAAACAACTTCCCGACAGAGCAAAGTCTGTTACACTCTTAAATTACTTCTATCCACTTGAACTTTGGGGTAATTATAAAACTTGATGTTTCAGATTTTGCCCCTAAGATGGGAATAATGTTTAATGTGGCAGCTCCCTTGAGACGAGATTTAGCAAGAAAGTTCCGAATAAGATAGAATGCCCCTTTCTTGTATCGCCTACTTAATCCTTGGAACTGACTCAAGCGGACTGTTTCTTAACTCTTGGCTGCCGACTTCTGGAATTGGTTTATCCGGTTATGCAGCGTATCACAATTACACCCCTGTATCTTTAGAATTCTTCCGACTATTGTCGGTGTAAAAGTTCTTAACTGAACTTTCTGCAGAACATTTGATTCTAATACCACAAGCGGCGTAGAGGTTCGGTGGAAAATGGAAGACCATTTTCGTAAAATGATAGGTAGATTTCCCCCATGTATGCAAACTGTTCAAATGTCTTAAAACTGTTGAAATTTTGTGTGTGATTTTTAGCACAATTCAAAACATTATCATTTTGACAGGATTTTGAGTAAAGGTGAGTATAACAAATGAAGTCTATGTAATTTTTTTTTATTATACCTACTTCTTCGAAAACACCTTATTTTAATCTGTTTTAGCAATAATGAAAGATGGGGTTTTTCGGGCTAGCGCACGGAAACAGCGCATGGAAAAACTTTCCGTGCGCTGAATAAAAATACCGAATATATGATGGCTTTAAAATAGAAATATACAGCAAAGTAAACTAAATTTAAGAAACTCTATATGCTCTCTGATATTTAACATATACCTATTTTGTATTTTAATTCGTAAGTGTTTCAATATTTAGATACATTTCAGTAATATTTTTGACGTTTTATTCACCTTATCTGACAATAACTAATTTGCAACAAAGCACCTTTGAAATAAATTGAGAGTAACCATGGAAACGCATCATCCATACCAAACACTATATTGTCTGCATTGTTTATTTTTTGTCAATTAAATTTATTATAATATGCCGATAAAATGTTTTAAGTTTCCGTTTTCAAAGAAGTATAATAAAAAATATCATTCATTACACGCCCAGAAATAGATTTTTCCAGACTCGTAATGAAATATACTATTAATTTTTGGTAAATAAAAAAAAACTTGTTACGGGCAACTTCAATATATTATATCAAAGATATCAAGGGATAGTTTAGAACCTTTTCATTTCAAATAAATGCATATCTAAAAAGCCTATAATACTATAATCGATAGATATTATTTAATATACTTACTCAGAAATAACAAATATGCTTTTTTGGTTAGGTTATAACTCAATGTTATACTCTTCGAATACCATAAATAAGAACAAAAGGTCGACAACGTTCGAGCTACGACAGCAACAAGCCTCCCCAAGGAAACCCCGCTTTAAGGGGGGCATTCTACGTGATTTATTCCCCTATAGAGGAGATAAAAGGCTTCTAGCTGGCTAATCCAAGCTGGCCCGATTTTTTCCCTGCTAAATCGAGGCCCGCCTCGCCCCACTCAACGAGGCAAAGAAGACGGGAGTGTAGGGCGGTCCCGGGCAACACAAAAAACAACTTGTTTCTGTTTTCCCTTACCTTCCTCGGCTGGAACTCGTACTTAACGCAGTGCTGAAAGCCTTTTCCTTTTATTTTCATGGAGGTCAGCACCAAACAGTTGCCGACGAAGTGAGCGGTGTAGCCGACGCCTTTGCTCGTCTTGAAGCTGGAAAGGAGAGCGAAAAAGTGCGTTTAAGAGTGTTTTACAGGTTGGTACACTTGAACGGTCGTGGGGGGTCCATATTTTTCAACGTAAAAGCAAAACCGACTTTCCTTCCGTTAGGAATTGTACAGACTTCCACTCGGTAGAACAATCGCGAGGCAGAGGGGAAGAATGCACAAGAAAACGTTTGAATATGGCCACAGAAAATATACTATATATTTTCTGTGATATGGCCTCAAGTTCCTAAAGTCATATGCGTAGGTAGAGGGTAATTCACAAAACCATATAAGGCTTTTTTTTATTTAAAATCTGCCCACGGCTTAATCAGGACACACCAAACCCCCCACATATAAACTTTAAACAAAAAATATACAGGGAATTCCATTCGGCAGGGTGCCAAAGTTGAGCAAAATATAAATTTTAAAGGCATCGTTTTTAATTTGTACTGTTCTGAGTTCTATACTTAGTTCCCCCTTTGCGAGAGTCTTACCTCAGCATATTATTTAAAAACGGAGTAGCTCGGGTCTTCATAATGAGGCAAAGCCGGTAAAAGTGGACAGGTAAAAAAGAGGTCGGCCTTGGACCCTAAGCCAATTAAATTGCAGCCTTGTTACTCACCAGTACAAGTACGGTTTTTCCCGCTCGATGTTCACGGAGTTGATGGGGTCTAAGCGGAACCACGTCGTGAACGTGAAGCCGTTTTCGTACGGCCACTTCGCTAGAGGTGGCAAAACTACGGCCTGGAAAAAATACGCTTGTCAAAAAAATGGAGTTAACCAAATTCTGAGCTCAAGGATTTATCTTTTGTCCTAGGAAGTAATAAAAAATTCGTCTGTGGATGTAGATATGCCTAATTTTCTTAAATACTCTCTTATTATCAAAAAATACAATATGTGCCCTCTGCAAGTCCGAAATTTTTATAAAGCTACATCTCTGTAGGAAAGCAAAATGATGTGGGAACGGATGACGCCTTTGTCGTTCAAGAGGAGTTTGGCCGCACTTTCACGAAAAAAGCCCTGGAAGCCGGTAACTTTCTTAAACGACTGAAGGCAACTTTGGGAAAAAGCAGCTGAAAGACCATTTCTTTTAGGTATACAGGGTGTCTTATATCAAAATATCTAGGCTGCCTTTTGACAGAAAAAATCGGTGGCTGGAAAATTAAATTACTTGTAAAAATATTACTTAATTACTAATGTGTGTTTTGTAAATCAAAATGTCCCATGCAATTTAATGTCCCACACCTGCCTGTTTGTTCTGTATTCGCAATAAAAATTTTAGAAAAAACTATTGGGAACTTAGACGTGTTTCGTTCATTCCCAAGCAAATATTGTGATGGTGATTTTATTAACAGTTATTTTTCGTCAAGGTTTTAAGTGATTAAGGGCCAATTTCTTATTATACAACTAAAGTGTCCGTTGAAATTAAAGAAATTTTTGCAACAGTACACTTAAACATTGTTTCGATAATTACGGAAGAATACTTTAGTTTGATTATGAAATCGTAACGATGCCATTTAGAAAAAACTATAGTTTCAAGCTAATTTAAAAAAATAGTCAAGTACCTACCCCATATTCCTGTTTTTTTGCATTTTTATTCGTCTCTATTAAACCCTAATAAATGTGTAGTATGAAAGCAGTGACTATAGTCTATAGTCACTGATGAAAGTCCATTGTCAGCCTATCTTTTTATACTTTTAATCGCAAAGCTTGCCATTTTATGTGTAAACACCTCGGATATCTGACAAAAGTGTTTGTTCGGTCAATCTTTTTTTTTATTCGATACGTTTGTTTGTCTGCCCCGAGTATCCAGGCAAATATTTTTCTGACGTCCGCAGTCCAGACCGATTCGCCTGAAATTGGAGCTATAAGAGGATAATATTTGTTTCCTTTAATTGGCTATTCAGCTTCGGGCAATTTTGGACTGCACGTGGGTAGATAATGGAAAAGGAGTGTTTGCTTCTATACCTACAATACACTATAGAAAACACGGGCGTAGCCAAGGGGGGGGGTTTCGGGGGTTCAAACCCCCCCCCCCCCCGAAGTAAGCAAAATATTACCTAATATTATACCGAAAAAATACGAGGAGTAAAGAGTTAAATTATTATTACGTTTGAATATATGTAGTAATAGTAGCGCCTAGCGCCATCTTTTGACGAGAGGCAGACGCAGTTGCAGTCGAACTATTTTGTATTGTAGGGACACTTTGCGTTGTTTCTCGATTATTCGCCACGCCCCTCGGTCGAAATGAGCGGAACTTTGTGGAAGTTCGTGGAAGATTCTGGACGGCTACTGGGCTGCTATATAAGCGGTGCGTGACCGCGCTTACGGCAGTATTGTTCCATGCGAACTCGAAGCGAATAAAAGTGAAAAGTGGTGAACGAATAGTGAAGACAATTAAGTGTACCGTGTAAGTGAGTAATTATTTTAGTGCACTGTTATTCGATGACCTTGTTAAGGATAGATACGTGAATCATTATTACTGTCGAAAAATGGAGGGGAAAAAAAGGAAGGGTGATAAACCTAAAGGTATGGACTACTGGAAAAAGTGGTGTAGTCAAGGTCAAGGGGTTTCTAATAAAGAAACTAATTTGGATTTAGCTATCAAAGCTTCAGCTACCTTGCATGCTGATGTTTGTATAGTAAAATGTTCCGCAGGTGAAATTTTTTAGAAATCTTAAAGACAAACAGTTTGCAATACCACATCATCATTGTTTCCTTTTCCTGGAAGGGATAGCTTTGTATTTGTATACAACAAGAGTAGTAGATATGGACATTCCAATCAAGTTCACTATATTTTTTCCACGGGCTGTTTAGATCCATGAATAAAGAACACCAGGAAGGAGGCAAAGCTTCATGGATATTATAAAATACGTGAGAGAGAAATCACCCTGTGTAGGAGCCAAGTTTTGACACAATATTTTGATATCTGAAACGGTGACAGGTGCCAGTATGTGGTGTTTTGATACTTTTATGCTCTTCCTTGACTGACAAAACTTAATGTTTGAGGATAATAATTCATCGGTAAGTAATTTTGTAATTAAAATTAACTTTTGAGGCCGTGCACCAAAGTGGCATAGGCGTTTGTGTAGGTACCTACTTCTTCATAATTGGAAATTTCAAATTAGAATTGCTATATTATCAAGAATTCCTAAACTTAAAGACACAAACGTGCCTTATAATTTTTGGCCTGCATTGTAGGTACCTACCTTTTACGAAAAATGAGGATTTCTGCCTCGATTAGTTTGTTGAAACCACTCAAAGGTGCACGCCACTGTGAAATCGGAAACGGCGTCCCGTTATATACATAATCACAAACACGCTTCTTCCTGGAGTTGTTTATTCATTGGTTTACATAAACGGTGAAAATAATTTGACAGATCACACTGACACGTTTTGGAATAAAATAAGAGTTTGTGACTGGTTTATTTCGATTTCATATCCGTTCTAGGATAGACATGAAATCTTATCCGTTCAGTTTACTGGAGTTGCCTACTTATCTAATCTGTAGGTTGTAAAAAACGGCATATAAAATACTTATAGTGCGACAAATAAGGGAAATACTTTTGTATAGATGGCTGGAGCATTTATGAGCAGAAGCTGAGCAGAAGCATTTTGAGCCTCTTATTGGCATTTATGAGCAGGCCATTTTTAAAAATGACTTTCGGTCACTGACAGTCAATTTTGGAGCATTTATTTATATAAATGCGTGGTCAGTTGGAGGATTGATAATAATTTCTGGTCACTTATGAGCATTTACGGTGGTCAGTTAGAGAATTACTACGAATTTTTGGTTAAAAAGGATTTAAAAGGATAAAAAAATGACGTATGAAGAGCGGTCACGTGACTTACCTTAACTGTCAAATTTGACATTTACCATAGAAAACGTCATAAATGCCACTTATTTAGCGACATGAACTTTAAATTCTTTAAAATGTATGGTCATTTATAAAAAATCCCTCTATTTCTAACCTATAAAATAAAACTACAAAACCATTTCTAACCTAGAATATTGTGAACATGAACTATGTGTGTTTCCTATTTTTATTAGTACCTATACTTTGCGAAATGGTCAAACAAAATTCAATAGTCTGGAATTACTTCATGAAAAGAAGTGAAGAAATGTATTGTTTTGTTTGTTTTGAATTTGAATACATAGTATTTTATATAAACTTTTGGTAGCCTTTATTTATTTAATTCTGCAATTTAATAAATTCATATTTTTTTAAATTTAGGAATTTAATTAATTTATTTATTATTAATTTAATAAATTAAATATTTCACAAAAAGTTTCAAGTTTGAATTGACTTTGTCGAAATATCCAAGAAACTTACTAGAAAAATTGCAATTCTTTATAGCATAGTCAATCTGACGTTTCACATTTTATTGCCACAAACTTCGTATGAAATACTTAATTCGTGGAATTAAATAAATTTTGCATCAAGCACAACGCTATTTTTAGGCCTGAAAATGTGTTTCCTGTAAAATATGAACCTGAAACAATATTTAGGTAAGAGAAAGTATTTAAACTTTTAAAATTCTTTAAAATAAAGCAACTTGTGTAGGTATAATCTGCGGAAAACAAATTTAAATACAATAATTTAAAAGAATTACAAAAATGAATGTTGGTGTAAATTTATGAAAATTGGTGTAGGAATAAAGAATTGCTAGGAAAATATTTCTTCCTAGTACATGTCGATAAATAAGTGGCGTTTATGACGTTTTCTTTGGTAAATGTCAAATTTGACAGTTAACGTCACGTGACCGCTCTTCATATGTCATTTTTGTATCCTTTTAAAGTACAAACTGCTGGCATTGTCAAATTTTAAATGGTTCTCCAAACAAAACATTTCCCTTGTGATTTAGAATTTAGACTATACACTATACAGGGACCGTATTTCGAGTCTATGCATGGGGATCTTGGTTATCTTAAGAGATACGAGGTCGGTTAAATTGGGGCAAAGTTGCGGAATTTGATGCAGAGTAACATGGTAAAAAGAAATTTTGGCTGGCCCTTTTCGTTTTGAAAATAATGCGAAAAAACTGAAAATTTTCGTTTTCGTTTTTTTAAACGAAAATTTCTTTTGGGCGCCATATTGGATTTTTGCATTTTTGAAAAGAGGATTTTTTTCTGGTTAAAATGATATGTCACACATTATGCTTTACTTTGTTTTTCTTGCCGTAATATCATATTAATCGTTTTTGCATAGAGTGCCTTGGAAACGTAAGCCCCATCAAGTTTGACGTTTTTGCATAGAGTGCCTTGGAAACATAGGCCCCATAATGTTTGACATTTCTGCATAGAATGTCTTGGAAACATAAGCCCCATATAACGTTTGATAGTATAGTACAATTTTAAGCGTCACGGGTACTTTATTTTACTGAAAAATATTATTTTCACATGAAGAAAAGCGTGACATGATTCAAATGTATTATTCCTCAAATATAAATGACGTCGAGCCATAAACAATTTAAGGAAACGTGCTGCATTGTGCCTTGAGGAACAAGGAGGACAAATTGAACATTTATTGTAAAACAGGAATGTCTACTCGTCTAGGTTTTTGTTGTTCTTGTGTTTCCAGTTTGACTCTTTTAGTGTTAATGTGTTATATGGCAAATGACTAATAAATAACAAGATCTCAGATCATGCTCTCTTGGTACGTTTATGATTTATTTAATTAATTAATTTAACATTAACTGAATTTTTACTGAACCGTTAAACAATATTCCAAAGCACACTTCGCAACAATGGGTAACTAGGCTTATGTTTCCAAGGCACTCTATGCAAAAACGTCAAACTTGATGGGGCTTAGGTTACCAAGGCACTGTATGCAAAAACGATTAATTTGATATTACGACAAGAAAAACAAAGTGAAGCATAATGTGTGACATATCATTATAACCAGAAAAAAATTCTCTTCTCAAAAATGCAAAAATCCAATATGGCGCCCATAAGAAAAATAAAAGTTGATCGTCATATCTTTGTCCAGGCAGGCGAGAAAAAAAATGCGAGGTCATATTTAGATTCCTTGTAAAAAAGTGCCTTAATAATGTTTAACTTAGAAATATCCAGCGCCATTCGTTTTCGTTAAAAAAATAAAAACGAAAACGACAATTATTTTCAGGTTTTTCGCATTATTTTCAAAACGAAAAGGGCCAGCCAAAATTTCTTTTTACCATGTTACTCGGCATCAAATTCCGCAACTTTGCCCCAATTTAACCGACCTCGTATCTCTTAAGATAACCAAGATCCCCATGCATAGACTCGAAATACGGTCACCCTGTATATAGGAGTAGAAAAAAATGTCCATTTCAATATTCCCCAGCAGCACACTACACTACAATACCAATTCAAGTCGACTCCCACCTTATCCCGGCAATACGTAAAGAGGAAAATACTCACGGAGCCCTTCCTTCCGGGAAAACTGAAGAAAACGTCCGGGCCGGTCCTCTGGGGCATCTGGCGCAGCACATTCAACAACTTGGCCGAGTGACGGGGCTGAAAATCGAGCAAAAGTTAGACCCGGGCCCAAATCGAGTTTTAAACGTCCCGCCGAATATTCGTCGGCGAAACACGATAGATCCCGCACATGAAATATTCATAACCGCTTCCGGTATTCCCGTTCATTTTGTAAGTTTTATCTGGAAATGAGGCGGGGTGTCAAAAGTGAATGTTCATGATGTGATCCATATATAATAACACGGGTTTTGTTTTGCTTCTACATTAGCGGGTAGGGGAGAAGAAAAAGATGTAATTTGTTTACATTGGCATTTCTTAAATTCAGTCTTTCCTATTTTGTAACGCATAATAAATAGATTTTTGATAGACTTGTATATCGTATATATCTTTTGAGATACTTATATCACATATAAATCGAATAAAAAAACTGTAAACATTGAAAGTGCCAACAATAACATCTTTTTAAAATCACGAAACAAAACAAGTTGCCTTTGGTAATGTATCTGTTCCTATACAGGGTGATTCAGTTTTATTCTGCGACACTTCAACAGGTGATAGAAAACCAAAAAATAACCGCACTTTCTTTTATAAACTATACCATTTTAAGGCCTTATTAAAAAGTTACAGGGTGTTAAAGTTTTAAGAAATATGTGGATTTTATTGAATATTTACCAAACTAGTTGAGATATTTAAATCATATTTGGTACACGCTATAACGGCATAGGTTAGCATAAAACGTGTTAATATCACACACCTTGAACAACCAGTGGCGTAGAAGTAGGTAATTAGTATAATTGTTTTTAGAAAAAAAAATAGAACCACCTTGTATAGCAATAAAATGTAAACTTCTTTAAGGAAGTACAATTAATGTTACGCTCTGTATCTTGAAAAGGAAAACCTTGAATGGGTAAGTTTATTGGGAAAAGTTACTGTATTTAAAGTAAAAAACGCATTTTTTCTACTTTGAGTGTTACTTATGGAGAAAAGTTTTAAGTTAATTTTTCAGAAGTACCCCGAAATATAATAGATACGAAAAAATCAAATTTGCTATGAAACTATGACATATTATATGAAAAAATGCTAAGAGAACGTTTTTTTTACAATTAAAATTTACATAAGAAATTGAATACATTTTATTGCTATACAAGGTGGTTCTATTTTTTTTCTAAAAAAAATTATACTAATTACCCACTTCTACGCCACTGGTTGTTCATGGTGTTTGATATTAACAGGTTTTATGCTAACCCATGCCGTTATAACGTGTACCAAATATGACTTAAATATCTCAACTAGTTTGTAAAATATTCAATAAATTCCACATATTTCTTGCAACTTTAACACCCTGTAACTTCTTTATAAGGCCTTAAAATTATAGAGTTTATACAGGAAAGTGCGGTTATTTTTTGGTTTTCTATCACCTATTGAAGTGTTGCAGATTAAAACTGAATCACCCTGTATATCGTTGATTTTTTAGAATATTATATGTAGGTATCTACCTATAGTTTGCTTACATTAAAGAGTCGGTAATACTACAGGGTGTATCGGACTAAATGCTTCAAGTAGTGAACGAACTAACCGTAAAAAACCAAGGTTGGTTTATAGTTTTATAGGAAGGTTAGGACATTCCCCCACTCTTAAACAAAACCAAAGGCCGTCCATTTGAACCGGCAACATCGCGCGACGGTGCCGCTCTCACCAGCTGGCCTTCAGCTTGATGCCAATGGCGTATCAAAAGGGACAACACGGGTATTGAAAACCGAAAACAAAGTAAAAACACAAACATAAAACAAAAATGCGATGCACCAACATACTCCTCAAAGTTCCGTTATTTCATTCCACAAACATTAAAATGAAGAAATAACCAAAAACAGCGAAAACACCATAAATATACACCATAAATAAAGTACATGCCAAAAATGTCTGTGTGCGCCTATGGATGGAAGCTTTATCTATTTAGGAAGTCACTAAATCGCCAATTCACGTGTAAATGCTACCAACTTAAATTGCGGCCTTTGCCCCCTTTGCCTCTCTCACCCCCCCCCATTCCCTTCCAAGTCGTCGAATGCCCTAACCTTCCTATAAACTAACCTTGTAAAAAACAAAAAAATGACATATTATAGGCTTCAAACGGGACAAGTTACCTCATGCCAAAAATATGACAGAAATTACATACAAATCAAGCGGAGCTGGTCAAGTTTCAAGTCAATTTGTTTTTGTCTTTCTCACTTCTTATTTCACTTATTTTGAGACACACTGCATAATCGGATTATACTTAGGAGTTTTGATCAAACGAACACAGAGTAGTTTTTTCGTAAAAAAAAAAAATCAAAAGGGCCACATTTGACCTAATAATTTAAAATATTTTTATACACCCCCTTTTATCATAATAATTCATCCTTTAAATGAATTAATTCTAGAAATTGGAAGTAATTACAAATTCTATTATCCATCAAAGCATCTGAATATAAATTACAAATTAAAAGACCGATAAACTCGTCTCTCCCATGGCTCTATTAAATTTATAGGCTTAATATTGCCTAAGCTGGAATTAAAGAGTTACAGCAGTAAACGAAGCGTTTAAATATATCACATATACTTTTTAAACCTTTGAATAGAGAGTCCCAGGAAGGAGTCAAAGCTCTATGTGTATTATAAAATACGTGAGACGGAAATCACCGCCAGCAGTAACCAAGTTTTGACACAATATTTTGGTATCTGACAGGGTGACAGTGATATTTAGATAATTTTTCGAGTTATTATGTTTAGCTGTGCGGCTTGTGGCACTTTCCTGGCAGCCAAAACTAAAATGTTTGAGGATAATGTGCCGAATTTGAGCGAGTATGCCCACATAGTAAATAAACAAGATCAAAAGTATAATTTCAGTCTGTTTCATCAGAATATGAGGAGTCTAGCAAAAAATTTTGAACAACTAGAGGTTTACTTGAGTAGTGCGCAGAAGAAATTTGATGTCATTGTTTTGAGTGAAACTTTCAGAATTGAGGATATCGGTTTGTTTGAGATAGAAGATTACGAGATCTTTTATGGCGACGGGGATTTCAACAGAAAAGATGGGGTGGCAGTATATATTCGAAAAGAAATTTCGCATAAAACTCTCTCAATCAGTATTGGTTTACATAAAATACTCGAGACAAAGTTAACACTTGCGAATAAAACCATCATCATAACATCAATATATAGGTCACCATCATCTGACGTATTTTTATTTTTACAATCACTTGGAGAATATCTACGTAGCAGTTCTGTGAAATTTCCCAGAGCTGACTACCATCTTATTGTTGGTGATATTAACATTAATATCTTAGATCCAGTAGACGCTGAGGTTGCCGAGTATTTGGATTTGTTGGGTGAGTATGATTTTCTTCCAGTTATAAATAGTTTCAGCCGAATTGATGGCAATTCAAAAAGTTGTATAGATCATATTTTTATTCGTGCCAAGGAACCCGTTACTAATGACAATTGCCTACCGTTTGTACCTAATAGCACAATTACAGATCATTTTTCAACAGTCATTAATTTACCTCTTGATGCCCAAAGAAAAAGTCACACAAAATAAAATCCATAAAATATACAAATTATGTCACCTTGAAAAACGATCTAAAAAATTACCACTGGGATGAAGTCATTCTTCCGCACGACGATGTAAATAGAATTTCGGACACTTTTGTTTCAAAGATCACCGAACTTGTAGAAGAAAATACAACCACGGTAACCTTAAAAAGTAAAAACTATGGGAGGTCACAATGGATTTCCAATGCACTTGTAAAATCAATTAATAAGAGAGATGAAATGTACAGGAAACTAAAAAATAATCCTTTAAATATGGTACTAAAACAACAGTATTCTACCTATAGAAATAAACTAACTAAATTAATTAAAGAATCAAAACTAGGTACTACAAGACACAAATTCTAAAAGGAAAAAATGATTCTAAAAAATTGTGGAAAGTAGTCAATGAGATAGGGAATAAAAAAGACCACGAAAATATAAGCTTTATTAAAACATCAAATGATGAAATTGTGGAAAATGATTACGATATAGCGAATCAGTTTAATAAGTATTTTGCAAATGTAGGTACTGAATTAGCATCCCAAATAGGAAAACCATCAACTCCAATTCCAGAGAGAAAAAAGTCTCAAGCACATTCCAATTCACTCCAACAAGTGCAGGAGAAGTAATAGAAATCGTGGAGTCGTTAAAATTAGGAAAAGCCCCCGGAATCGACAATATTAGAACAGAAATATTGAGAAAGGTAATAAATGAGTTATCAAGTCCTCTAACTGCATTAATAAACAAGTGTATACATATCGGAAAGTTTCCAAATAATTTTAAAATTGCTCTTATAAAACCTTTATTTAAAAGCGGCGAGAAAAGCGTTCTGAGTAATTACAGGCCAATATCTCTAATATCAACTATCGCAAAAATATTTGAAAAGGTCTTAAAAAACCAAATGGTGTATTACTTAGAAGAAAATAAATTGATATCTCCAGATCAGTTTGGATTCCGAAGTGGCCGTAATACTCAGGATGCCATTTCGGCCTTGACAAAAGAAATATATTCTTCCCTAGATGAGGGTGATGCTTTTCTGTGTGTCTTTCTAGATTTGGCTAAGGCCTTTGATACTGTCAGCCATGACAAGTTACTGGAGGCCTTGGCGGATATCGGATTCACGGGAACGACCCATTGCTTAATGGAAAGTTATCTTCGCGATAGGAAACATTTAGTAATCATTAATGATTCAAGAAGTGATCTGGAATATGTGAGGTATGGTGTCCCACAAGGAACAGTGCTTGGACCGGTTCTATTTATTATTTATATGAATAACTTGCTGAATTTAAATAGCGCTGGTAAATTTGTTAGTTTCGCGGATGACACTGCAGTCTTTTATAGAGCGAATACATGGGATGAGCTAAAACAAACAACACAAGTAGACTTGAAGAAAATTATAGATTGGTTTGGACACAAAATCCTTACAATAAATTTTAATAAAACTGTATTTTTGACATTTAGCTGTGACAAAAGAAAACAACCCAAATTTCCTCTATAAAGATTGACAACACAAATATTGAAATAAAATCCTCCGATAAAGTTAAATATCTTGGAGTAACAATAGATTGTTACCTTAGGTGGGACCTGCACATAAACAGTCAAATATCTGTGCTGCGTAGACTTCTTTACAAATTTAAATATTTTAAACAAATTCTGGACATAAGACAATTAAAAACTGTTTATTATGCCCTAGTTGATTCTAGGCTCTCGTATGGGATACTAGGTTGGGGTGGAGCCGCAACTTGTCATGTCTACCGTCTAGAGGTGTTACAGAAAAAGATTTTAAAATTGATACATGGAAAGGGTTATGCTTACCCTACGGATTTGATTTATTATGAATCCGGCGTTCCTGACCTCCGGCAGAAATATTTCATTTCTTGTGTAACATACCAATTTAAATGCGGTCCTGCCGATAGTGAGATTTACAGTCATAGATATGATACGAGGAATCAACAACAAGGAAATTTACGAACACCTTATTCAATAAAAACGGTAGGTCAAAGATGCCATTGCTTTTTGTCTCCGCGCTTGTATAATATTTTACCTATTGGGATAAAACGGATAATATCTACAAGAAAATTTAAAAAAGAAATTAAGAAATTTGTTCTCCTGAAAGGAAGAACCTACATAGCCAATTTAATAGGAATGAAACTAAATCCGTAAATGTTCGAATTAATTACGGGAGTTACTTTTGAGGTGTATATACATACTTTGGTTGGTTTTGTGCGGGCGTATTTCTGCACAGAATGCATACCTACACTCTTATGTACATAAGTATTCACATTGTTTGCTGGAACAATTTTTATGTATTATACATTATACCTAATAATGATATTTAAATGCAGCACTCGTGGTGATGAATGAACGGATTAAGTGTCCTGCGTTCAAGCTCTGTGAGCTTTAGTGGGATAATGTCTGTTTATTTTTTTCAATACATGTGTATTACGAGTATTAATTGTTAATATCACTTTATCTGTCTGTTTTGATCAAATTGTTTCTTTTTTGTATTTGTTTAGTTTGTTGTATTGATAAATAAACCTTATTATTATTATTATTATTATAATAATCCATCGGTAAGTAATTTTGTAATTTAAGTTAATTTTTGAGGCCATGCACCAAAGTGGCATAGGCGTTTGTACTTCTTCATAATTGGAAATTTAAAATTAGAATTGCTGTATTATCAAGGTTCACTAAACTTAAAGATATGAACGTGCCTTGTAATCTATTGCCTGTATTGTAGGTAAAGATTTCGCGAAAAATGAGGATTTATGACTCGATTAGTTGAAACAACTCAAAGGTGCACGCCACTATAAAAACGAAAACAACATCCCGCCACATCCACGCAGAGACTGACCCGGTCGAGCGTTAAGCCCAGATTTGCTCCTTCCTGGGGTTGTTTATTTAAAGTTTTAAACCGATAAATTAAATTGCGAACTTACCCATTTTCCTCCTATGGCCTTCATCGCGCCAAACAACAACTTCAACTCCTTCACTGTGATGCTGTAACTGGCCAGCACGCCCAGCATTTCGATCAGCAGATCTGTAAAGGGAACGAGGCGGTGAAAAAGGCGAACTCGGGAATCCCGGCGAAGCGGATTTCTCTTGGGGTCTATTACAGAAATTAAAACGTTCGGTCTCCGCTGTTGGTTTATTTTGTACGGGAGCTGGTCATACAGACCGGATTATTGAGTGGTGCCTGGATACTCTAGGAGAACTCTTTTGGGGGCGATTTGGCGATTTTTAGTAGTTTTAACAGAATTTTTAACAGTCATCAGCTTTGGTAGGTTTAAAGGTGGTTCTTTGTCACTAGGCTGAAGTTAGGTTATCATTATGATTAAAAAAAAACATATTCTTACTTTCATGTAGTAGAACCCGATTTTCATTAATACAATGGTGCAAGGCAAGGAAGTTGTAACAACAATTTGCCCTGTTCCCTGTTGTCATTATAATTATTCTATTAATTTCTGAAATATCTACTGATTTTATCAAACAACTTAAAAACGCAAGAAACATTATGTTACCGCGTTTGCTTGTGAACACTCTAAAAATCTATAAAGAGCAGAGTAAAATTTATCATTACATTTTTCTAGATTAACTAACTAATTAAGGGAATATATTTCACAGATACTACTATTTCGATTTAGCGATTATATAATTCTTTTGTACAGCATATCAATAAGTGGGGCCAAAATTAAAAAAAAGATTTTCCAGAGTACCCTGTATAAACCACAGGGCACAAGTTGGTGACCTTTTTTTCAAATCGATTCAGCTTTGCCTAAGGTATTATAGCCAGCCTAGGTCATACAGGGTGTTGTAAAAAAAAATAAAATTTGACCAAAAAATCATTTTTATTATACTTCTTTGAAAACACCTTATTTTCATCTGTTTTAGCAATAATGAAAGATGAGGTTTTTCGAGCTAGCACACGGAAACAGCGCATAGAAAAACTTTCCGTGCGCTGAATAAAAATACCGAATATATGGCTTTAAAATAGAAATATACAGCAAAGTAAACTAAATTTAAGAAACTCGATATGCTCTCTGATATTTAACATATACCTATTTTGTATTTTAATTAGTAAGTGTTTCAATATTTAAATACATTTCTGTAATATTTTTGACGTTTTATTCGCACCTTATCTGACAATAACTAATTTACAACAAAGCACCTTTGAAATAATTTGAGAGTAACCATGGAAACGCATCATACATACCAAACACTATATTGTCTGCATTGTTTATTTTTTGTCAATTAAATTTATTATAATATGCCGATAAAATGTTTTAAGTTTCCGTTTTCAAAGAAGTATAATAAAAAATATCGTTCATTACACGTCCAGAAATTTATTTTTCCGTGCTTGCATGTCACGCGCGCACGGAAAAATCTTTATTTCCAGACACGTAAAGAAATATACTATTATGAAAAAAATTATTCAAAGAAAAAATGGATTTTACGGTAGGCCCCTAGGTAACTGTCAAACATTTAGAAGTTATCGTTTATGTTTTCATGGCACACCTGATTTGATTGATATGTTGATGAATAAAGCATAATTAAGGATCGAGGATGACGTCTTCAATTGTAAGGAGATGTTAAAATCAAGTATGTTTTCCAAAGGGAGGCCAACGGAATGTAGTAGGATCCCGAATTTTTTCTTCGACTAATTTTCTAAATACTATCTGATTTCTTCTTTAAATATTTTTTCAAATACCTGATTTTTTCGTCAAATTTGATTTTTTTTGTGAACACACTGTATGAGCTAGACTGGCTATACTACCTACAATAATACCTCAGACAAAGCTTAATAGATTTGCAAAAAAAGATCATCAACCTGTGCTCTGTGGAAAATCTATTTTTTTTTTAATTTTGACCCCACTTTGTGAACTTAAACTATTGTGATATTTTTTATGAAAGGTTTTAAGCTATGGCCAAATCGATGGCAATATCCACTTTATTCTCAAAAGAATGAATAATGATATTATGAAAATTGGTCATTTAAAAGAATTATAGTTAGCCATGGAATAATCATTCAATCGAAATAGTAGTGTCCGTTAGATATATTTCCTTGGGTGAATCTAAAAAAAATGTAATGCTAAATTTTACTAGGCTCTTTATAAATTTCTAGAGTGTTCACAAGCAAACGCGGACACACTAATAGAAAATCCTTGGCAAAAGTAACATGTATGCAAGCACTATAACGTCAGCCAATAGAAAATTAGAAGTTATGGCATTTAATGTTGCCCTTTATCACAAAAAATATTTCTGAACTTTATTTCCAACTCTCTTTATAATGCACTTGTAAAAAAATATTCTATAAGCTGGAAAGTAATAATATTTATAATTTTGTCAAAAATATCCCTAGAATTTCATTACTTCCAACATCACAAGAGACTTTATTTCGTCACGCTAACGTCGCTAACGTTTCGGTTTTTATTTTAAAACCTTCTTCCGAATCCGAACTAATACATTTATGATATATCCGTCTGAATGTATACACCTATCTATCTCAGTACAAAATCGACCAGAGTGAATGTGTTAAATTTGACTATTTGTGTAACTATATTTAAGTGCCTTGAAATGTTGCGAAATAACCACGGTTTCTAGTCAAGCTTTACAATATTCGTGAAAAGGTAAAAGTTATTCTTACCTGCCACCAGGACATCGGCATCTCTCAACCTCCTGAGGACATGCTCTATGAGACCAACATCTGTGCATGCCTGCAGATTCCTGACGCTTTTTCGCAAGATAGCGATGAACACACTCCAAATCTCAGCCTGAAACAAAAAATCTTATTAGAACGTTTAAGGATTACATTGTAGACTATTATTTTTCCATTTTTTTTATTGCTTACATCTACAAACATACCGACATTCATTTCATTGTATCTAATTACACAGCTTGCTTAAGAAAATATTATATGAGCGATAAAACAAGATTTCGAGTGAGATCTATAAAGCTGCGGTACTACTTTCTGCGCACTGTTCTTTCTAACAAGTTTTTATCGTACAATTTATAGGAGACCATCTATTCTTCTGAACTAAACCATAGCGTGGGTATAGTTCCCCTGTTTCAAACTAGATTCCAAGCTTCTAGAAATCATTGCCAAACTTCAAAGTTGTTGGGCTTCAGAAGATTTGCAAGCGAGCTCATAACTTCCCGGCTAATGGTTCTAGAGACTGCAAAATTTAATAATAAATTCCTTAACAGCAAACTTATTGACATATAGCGGTCGACTGGGGCACGTCATATTTTACGTTAAGTTTTTAATTTCGACAAATTGGAAAAGTTTCCCGCTGCTTGTCTGGCGAGGGGAGGTCTCAAACATCGGAATTGGCGAGTAATAACGAAAAAGAGTAATAAGTGTTAATTAAATTGATACTAAAGAGGGCGCCCCCGCCCACCGAAACCATTTTCAGATACAATTTAAATTAAAAAGTTTTTAATCCGCCCAAAGGAACTCCGGCAAATTAAACTTTTTTATGTCGCAAAGGATTAACAGCCTTATCATTTGCCAACCAAATTCCGTTCTTGTACGATCCTGTTTCGCCAACAACTTTCGAATATAACTCCAACAATTTTAGGCATAAGCCTTAATGCGGTTAAAGAAACTTTTGCCATACTATATTTTTATCTGGGGCAAATAAAGGAAACCGCGATGTGTAGCTATAGCTATAGCTACCAAAAAAATGTTCCAGGTATTACTTGTCATTCAAGAATATTTTCAGACACATATTTTCCAACCAAGGAATTTTCTACTAAAAATCACAACAGTACACCACATAATTTTAAAACGATCGGTCTAGTATGGGTCTTAAATAAGAAATAAAGGAGAACTAAGGAAAATACATGGACCTTATTTGGCGAAACTACGTTTTCCGCGCTAACACAGTAAATAAATCGATAATAATTAATAAATCCGAAGGAAATAGGCTGCCTTAACGAAGCTGGTGTTAGATTCCATCCTATTAGCTCAGCGCCCTTCGGCAGCAAAAGAGTAATCCTCTCAACTCTAATTGATTTATCCTTTATTTCGCGTCCGTCTTCTTAGGTATCACGGGAAAGCAAATAAAGAAAAAGTTCCCGGAATTAATTAAATATAAAACTTTGATGAAATGTCTCGATTGGTTTCCGTCCAGGCATACCAATCAATTCGGAATTGAATAAAAGATTGGCGTGAAAGTAAAATTAATTTGATGAGAAGGAAATGAGAGAAATATCATTTGTATAGTCATCTGTTATACAGAGTGACAAATAAATGTTTTTTATTTGGCACGTGCGGATATTATTAGAATGGATCTGGAGAATCTCAAGGAACTTTGTAATACAACGCTCCCCGGAAAATTCTTTATTTATTTTCCGGTAAAATGGGAGCAGCTGGATGAAAATAAAAACATATTAATTATGAATGATAAAATTACTATTTTTCTATGAAGCTAATAGTATGAGAGCCGGCCGCATGATTTCAGCTCTCATAAGGTTATAGAATAAGATGTTATGTAAAATGTAGACAGTATATTTCTTTACCCGAAGCGAGTAGGTATTCAAATTAATATGGGCCCGATCATTGATATTTAAAGAAGTTGTGGTTAATTTTTAGGCAAATCTAATACTCTCATATGATTACAGAACAAAATAGGAAAGAAGGCCCATGGAGCAGCAATAAAAAAAGGGTCCCTTGGTCCTTTAGAAATCCGATAGGCGTATTTTCGGAGCCCCGAAAATCCTCCGCTGTTAAATATACGGCGCGAAAGACGGGGACAAGTCTGGACCTCGGGGACGCGAGTTATGTGCGAAGTTCCGCTATACAGCCAGTGCCATATACCGTTTGATGCCCAGGAAAAAAAATTTCAAACGCGTTTTTCGGGAGATCGGTGCGGCGAGAAACTTAACGAAACTTTTTCAGGTAAACTATTTCCCGTTTTCGGGTGTATCACACGAACTGCCTTAAGAAGAAAGTTAAGTTTCTCCATCCTCCGTGATGATTTGGGGATCCATGTCAGCTAGAGGAGTCGGAAAATTACGCTTTGTAGATGGCATCATGAACACTGATAAATACATTAACGTCCTTCAAAATATTTGAAACTAAAATTTGAAGAACTGCGTTTGCAAAATATTGAATGTATCTTCTAAGAAGATAGCGCGTTATTAAGGATTTTCGGCAAAAAAATAACCAACGCAGGTGGGACGCATCTTTTTTATGTGATTGGTCGGCATTTCCCGTCACCTAAAAGCCAAAGTCCGAAAACTGTCAGAAATTGCCCTTTTTCACCGAGCTACAGCTAAGTTATATCGGCTCGGGGCTCTGGGGTCGGAATTTTTAAAGCTTCCCTCAAGTCTTCAGGTGAGGTGCAGATACTTCCGGTGCCCCCGAAAAATCAAAAAAATGAGAAAAAAACACGCAATTTCTAAGAGCGATTCCTCAGGATTTCCCGTCAAAGATTCGAGTTAATAATCTTGAACGATATTCACGTTACTTCGGTACACGATGAATATTTACTCAGGTGAAATGTTTCATTCTTCACTAAACTGAAGCAATGCTAAATATAGAAAGCATGGCAGTAACTAAACCCACCTTAATGGAATCACGATAATAACAGCGACACCCACGCTCGGCCTACTTCTCTCGCGTCGCCCTGGGCAATATGCATGGCCGACTAGACCGCCCCCACTTTCTAGACAAACGGGCGTCCACCCGCGGAGGTCACGGCAGTCATTTGTCTTTCCCACCCCTGCAAATCCGCCGACCCGGGCCTACTGTGTTTGTGCCGGTCGCCGGCCGGAACCGGTGCCGTCGACCGGAAAGGTCGTTTGGGCGCGTCCGAAAGGGTTCTACGCCCGAATGTAAGGGTCGGGAAAAATCGGGATCCGGGGGAGATGCGCCAGCGGCGCGGTTGGTTAATTTGTTAATTTATTATGTCCAGTGTCTCAAGGTCACATGCTACTTTTAGCCCGGGAGCTGGCGACAGTTTTCATCGTTACATTTCATAACACTCATTAATAAAATGTACTCCTCCCAACACGGTGGCGGGACAACAATTGACAGCGGCAAGCCAATTATGTTAAAAAAGAAGGTAAACCTCCTGCCACTTCTCGAGTAGAACGGTCAACTCCCGCCATAGTCATCTTTATGTGAAAAAAAAATCAATTGATACAAATACTAAAAGCTAAAAATTTACAGCGGGAAAACGAAAACTCAAAATAAAATTTTGAAAAGGGGTTCTTAAATGGGAAATCATTGTCAACAACTTTTGTAGGAAAAGATTTTCTGTATTTGTTATTGTTCAAAATCTACAGGGTCAAATATGTAAAAAAACATTTATGCAACAGGGTCGGTTTGCCGAAATCTAGCTAGCCATGGAAACAATTATTGATAGTTCGAAATTATTTAAGAGTATGAAAGGGTGCATTGTGCACCTTTAAATTTATTCAACTGGATTATTTTTTAAATTTTCAAAAATTTTTTGTAGCAAACAATAATAGCAAAAAAGTTAGTAACAAGAACTATTTTTGTGGAAACAGTTCATGACTATACGACGAAAATTCGTGTCTTTAAACCTTTTAATGCTACATATTTTTTATGTATCTATCAATAAATATAAAATAATTTTGTGCGTTAAATCACACTCTATATTATCTTATATGATACTACCTTATTACTACTTTACTAGCTCCTGCCAAAGCCGGGTATCATCAAATAGCTTGCAGGATACGATTTTTAATTGCCTTAATTATCAAAGAAATGACAAAACAATTTTCAGCTTTTAGTATCTGTATCAATTATAGTAGGTATATATTTTTTTCCACATAAAGATGACTATGGCAGGAGTAGACCGTTCTACGGTCGTTTTACATCTTATTAAAATATTATTAAATAATAGAAAAGGTTTCAGCTTCTATAATTTTCAACATTCACATTTTTTTTCTTAACATAATTATTGGCAGGCCGCTGTCAATCGCTGTCCCGCTGTTTCCCCTGCACGAGTCGATTTCAGGTATTCTTAGCTTCGATATAACACAAATAAAATAAAATTAATCTATAGGAAATCTTACAAAATTTAGTGTCGCCAGCTCCCGGACTATTTAACAATGTGAAGCCAGGTCTGACATGGTCGAAGTTAAACCGCCATACTCAAAATTCGAGTAGTATTTTTAAAAATAAATGGGGTTCTTCATATAACATTTTGTCCAAAAACGCTTCGTTGTCGACATACAGGGCGTCAAAATTTTCTTTTAAAAACAGAAAAAATTAGTATTTTCGGTTCCATTTATGCTATCGAGTTGAAAATTGGTACTTTTATGTTTTCTGGGACGGCGATTATGAATTTTCTATCAACTTTCTTCTAGCCGCTAGAGGGCGTTGGCTACGTCGTTACTTTCGAACAAAAGTGTTTTAAACTTTTTTGTCGTTGAAAAATCTGCATTTTAGACAGCGGAATATTAAATTACATTAGATTTTGAACAAAAAATGTCTCTTGTAAAAATACGAAAACCTTAACCGTTCTCATGAAAAACGCAATTTTGTGTCGCGGTGCGCGTGAATTCGAAAAAATTAAAATTTCGTAGTAGGCTGAGAAATTGGATTTATTCATTTGGAATTCTTTATTTACAGTAGGTATTGTCCTAAATTAACAATTTTTGCGAAATTAGTAATAAAAAGAACTTTAACCAAGACAACTTTATTAGCAAAAACAGAGAAAAAGCGCTTCAACGTTTAGTAGGCTTTGAAAACAATTGTGGGTTACTAATTTCACAAAAATTGTTAATTTAGGACAATACCTACTGTAAATAAAGAATTCCAAATGAATAAATCCTATTTCTCAGCCTACTACGAAATTTTAGTTTGAACAGAATGAATATTTAGTGTCCCCATTATAATTTTAAAAGAAATGGCTTGTGGCATATGGGACAAAATGCTTTGGTAATTGGCAACACCAAACTAGTTTCCAATATCTAATGGAAATTGTGTATGGGTCTTTCGGAGGTGTGCAGACCACGGCAGGTACCTGTTTCTTGGCCCCCGTATGTATGCTTCTTCTGGTTTTTTTCCACCGCGCCGCGCCGCTTTGCCGAGTTCTTTTTATATGTCGATCAACCGGTCGATATATACACACTCACATTGCTTTGGTTTTGGCAGTACCAGCTAGATGGCGTTGGATGGTAAATGCTCACCGCATTATACTAGTTCCTTTTCCACTAAGCCAACGTGTTTGGGTCTTTTCGGCTGAGGTGCGCTACGTCTGCCTGATGAGGGCCAACAAGCCCGAAACAGGTACCTGTCGTGGTCTGCACACCTCCGAAAGATCCATACACAATTTCCATTAGATATTGGAAACTAGTTTGGTGTTGCCAATTACCAAAGCATTTTGTCCCATATGCCACAAGCCATTTCTTTTAAAATTTTAGTTTTTTCGAATTCACGCGCACCGCGACACAAAATTGCGTTTTTCATGAAAACGGTTAAGGTTTTCGTATTTTTACAAGAGATATTTTTTGTTCAAAATCGAATGTAATTTAATATTCCGCTGTCTAAAATGCAGATTTTTCAACGACAAAAAAGTTTAAAACACTTTTGTTCGAAAGTAACGACGTAGCCAACGCCCTCTAGCGGCTAGAAGAAAGTTGATAAATATTGACATTCAATTTAGAAATACAGAAAAATATTGGTGTCACATGTCACATATAGAAAATCAAATGTAATATACCTATCTAAAACATAGAGGTAACTGATTTGCCGAGATTTTAATTTCTACATTTTTTAATTGATTCTTGATTGATTGATTTTTGCATAATAAAAATTCTTAATATATTTACTTTGTGAATTGCATCAGTTTAAGCACCTACATATCTACTAAGATTTTGATGTAAAAAATTCGCTCTTCCTTGGCCACTGACGACTGCAATTGGATTTAAATTTCACGGTAGAGGATACGTATAGGCAATAAATCAAAAAATGAGCTGAGAAAATCGCCAGTCATGTCACCCTGCATGTGTATTGTGTGTGTAGCATTATAGTATTGTATAAGATTTCTTACCAATTGGCAATTATTATACGACTGACAAATAATTCCCGACGCGAGCTGTCGCTAGCATTTGCCCCCTATTACGAGGATTGGGAATTAACTCGAAGCGTGTGGGTACGCAAACAACTTCCCATAGCTTAGTGCTTCATCGTGGAGTACAGCTCCCGTCCGTTAGATGGCGGCGGCAGAAGACATTCGGCTGAGTTTGAGAGTTTAGCATGAATTAATCTGTCTTTGCTGTTCTGTATAATGACTCGTCAGGATCGTATTGTGACCTCCGCACAGATATAATGATTCCTGTGGTTCGCCGGCATAAGCATGTAAGCAGCGCCGCTGGCGGCATCCGGCGACCATTAGCAAAACTATGACGGGAGAAATGAAACTTCAGGCTATCGTCCATAGAGGGCGGTATGTAACGAGTCAAGAACTTTAGCATGTAGCGGTGATTACAGCTTAATCGCTAGAATGCACAGCGGTCGGGTATCTTTTCAATAATATTAATCACAATCACACTCACAATCACCTACATATCTACTGGGTGTCTATGCTAAAGTGTCACTCACTCATGATAGAACGCAAAAATTACCAAGTGGAAATCAACAACGCCATTCCATATAAAATACAAATATATAAGGGAAAGTTAAATGGACGACCTTGAACGATGTTATATTTCACACAACAACCACTTGTGGCGCTGTAGCTAGTTTATATTTGACAGATGTTAAAGGTAAAGAAATTAATAAATTAGGTTAGGAAGTTAGGTTATATTCGGCGACAAAAAAAACAAAAGGAAAATACCTAATTTTCCTTATAATTTATTAAGTTTTAAATTTTTATTAAATTATTGGAGATAAGGCAGGCCCGTGGTAATCTAAATGCAGAGTCGTCATGAAGTGTTATTTTTGATGCGAAAAACTTGTGATATCCTTTGTTGAAAATTTCCAAGAAGATATGAAGATATGGGAATTATTACTGATTATGATGCTGAAAATTTAAAGTTGGGGTTAGTAATACTATTATTTGTTTTTTTTGTGAGATTAAATATTTCGCTTACTTTCTTTCAGCTATAAAACGATCGTTTAAGACTGGATGTAGAGGCTGCACAGACTGCAGAGTTGATTTTGTTTCTCGACAAATTGTTTGATAGCCTCAATGCCAATTCTAAAAATGCTCCAATTTGAGGTGTTTTTTAACGAGGGAAGAGGTTGCTGGTGTAGCTCCATTAGAAGAGCCGAATAGTGACATTGAGATTCCGGGATTTGTTAACATTTTAAAAAGAAGTAGGGTTAGTGAAAATACCATTTTTTATATAGCAAGTTATGTGGCTAGTAAGTTAAAAACTATATTCATTAATGCTTGCGATACTTAGTAAGGCTAACCTAATGGCAAATGTTGGTACAAATCTCAGCTATTCAGAATTTGTTAATGTTCGTCAGTAAGAGAATTGCAATTTGGGGAAAGCTGGAGGATTTCTTCACTTGGCCGTTAGACAAAGCATATCTCACTTGTTTTATTTACTTCCAAGGTTATGTTTCAAAGACCCATAATAATTTAGGCACGAATGTTAAAAATCTGATTATTCGATGTATTATTATATAATACATCATATCCAATAAAGGTACTAGCCTATAAGAAGTATATTTCCCGACAAAAAAAAACGTAAGTAACTTAACTCATACCAGTGCCTTCTATAGTCACTGCTCATACCTATATCATTCTTGTTTGTTTTATATTTAATTTGTATACTAGCACTTTTTTGTTTTATGCTTTCTATTTCGCATGCTTTTATAGTTGTGCATATTATTACAACATTGTCAATGTGCTTTTTTTGTATTTTTATATGAATGTAATAAATGTGTAAATGAAGACAGTCGCTTCTTTGATTTCTTTACACAGCAATAAGAAACAGTGCAAATCCCACCACTGTATAATAAAACTGTTTAAAGTGGTATGACGGCATGACAGAATTGTTCGCTTCCAATTTTTCACCTGTAAAATGCGGTGAAAAATAAAGAGAAATTATTTTATAATATCTATAATATAAAAAGGTATGTTATGTTCCAAAATTTTGCATATATAGGTATTGCATAAAATTGGTAGTGAACAGTTCGTTGCATGTGAAATTTAAATGAATGATTATAATGCCCATTTGCGAAATTTTGTTAAATCAAGATTAGTTGTAATCCAGGAATATTATTTTTATAGAAATGATTGTTAGGACAATGATTTCTATAAAAATCCTGGATTACAGATAATTCTGGTTTAACAAAATAAAGCAAAAGGGCAGTCTGATCATTAATTTAAATTTCGCGCTAAAGATAATACGCTGGAGACACCTAGTGCCCAATAAAAAAGTACATTAATTTCCACAACACCCGTTGGAGGGCGCTACAAAAGTTCTCAGACGATAACATTGACGTTTCCCTTATATTTTGTATTTTATATGCGCCATTCTCACTTCTCGTGCGTCCCACGTTTACCCCAAAGTCCTCCATCCCCACCACCTTGCCCCCACCCCGTATTGACAATTCCCGGCGCGTCGCTCCCAACAATTATGCCAAATTAGGCGAATTTACGCCTGGACCTCGTTCCCGTTCTTTTCAGCGGGCGCCTCGCAAATTACCGGCCCCACTTAATTAATTTAAGATAGAGAAAACGGGGCGCGCCCCCGGCTCCAATTGCCTTAATATCGGGGAATTGTTCAGACGTGCCCCGCGAAGTTTGGTTCCAATTCGAACGCCCCGGAGGGGCTCCGGGGCGGGGGAATTCTTGCAGTCGAGGCGAATTGGGGCATTAGACAGCGCTAACGAATCGAGAATAAGAGGCCGATTGTCCTGGGCGATTCAGGCGCAAGAACTTTAAATATATCATTTGTTGTTTTTTTTTTGCAAAAATTAAAACCGCTTCTTCTTAACAGTGCAGGTCTATCTTGAGAAAGGCATGTTTGTTTATCTCAGTGATCATTTTATAAATAGACTATGGTAAAAAATAAACATGAAGTTGAAAGTAAACAGTGAATGAGTGTTTTAATTTTGATGCATATTTGCACATTTTGTGCTTAGTTTTGTGTTTTGTCTGCTACTGCAGTCTCTGCGAACAACGTGCATCCATCGAAGAATAATCTCAACATTATTAATCGCATTCCTTACTACACTCGTGTTTAAATAACTATTACTGCACCTACTGGTTCAGTGTACATTATTCGTCGAACTTTCTATTATAAATTCCTTATCTCTACTCGCCACAGCTCATGTATCATGCGCGAACAATCCTATTATTCACCACTAGCCTGTAATGTAGTTGAAGTCCCTACCCTACAGCATTGAAGTATGAATAAAATTGTCGGTCGCAGGCACAGAAAAGAAGTTTAGCTATATTCGCTAAGTATTCATTCAATTATTCGTAATTAAGCCCAGATGTTCATATTGTCCTTTGGCCTAGAAAAGAAACGATGCCATATGCATGGGGATATAAGCAGCAATAGCAGCATATATGGGATAGTCCTGGGTGCACTAGACTGTCAGGTGGACATTATTAATGTCGCCTATACCTATAATTAGGTCAATACTACCCATCGTGCATATAGACTGACGTCAGTTCGAATGTGAATACGCAAAATAAATTTATGTAAATTCTAGTTACATTGGATGATAGACGCAGGCCCACAAATCCTCTAAAATATTGACAAGTTTACAATGTCAACATTTTTTTAAAAGACAGAAAAGTATAATTTGGTAATTTTTATTAAGTTTCTCATTTTTTCCCCTTATAATAACTTATAGCAAGTGGATATATTTATTTATACATTGTTTTTTTAGAGCCCTGAAGACGACTTTAAATAAGTCGAAAAGTTGGCAATAAATTAAAAACTTTTCGAAGTCTTTCTCTGACCCTTTTTCCGAAATATTTAATTGACATTGTAACAAATTTCTAGGTCACTTAACATTAATTTAGTAATTGACAAGTTTATTTATTAATCCAATTTAACTACCAACTGATATCTGGGATTCGTCGCTATTCTCAGACTTCAAAGTATTTATTGAGAAAGTACAGGTTTCACGCTGATTCCCAAGAGAAGTTTACAAGTGAAACTTTCCCGTGCGGAATTCAGACTTTATTTAGTTTTTAGTGTGCTTTTTTCTGAGACATAAGACGAAACATGGAACAAGAAAGTTGAAATAAAATAAAGGAAGTCGGCGCGAACAGTAGTAACAGTATTCTGAATCGATTTTCGTCGTATTTTAGACCCGAGCAGACAATTGAAGCTGTTTATGCGTTCGACGTGGGATTTTTCCTGTTGATTTGGTGTGTTCGGGCAGAATATAACATTTTGCCAATTATTTCAATGGATTTTTAAAACTCCGTTTAGAATGGTTCATTGTGAAATGTAAGCGCAAAACATCAAACAGTTAATAAACCAGCACCTAATTTTCAGCAAATGTTTTACGAATTCAGATAACCTTTGATGGAGGCCCATCAACGCCGACAGCCGCTACGGTGCCCCCGACAAGCTTTTCCAATCACATCGGCGACCCCCTATCCTCTGTTCTGGATGATTAAAAACAGTGTATACCACTTAATTTAAGTGTCCCATTTATATTTGCGTGTAGCCAGCATGTTGTAGGTTGTAGGTGTCAAATAATGTTAAGTGGGGTACCTACCAGAGACTATAGAAAGAATTCTTTCTATAGTCACTGGAGGTACCTTGTGTTAAAATATTACTATTCCAGTGATGTATAATTTTTTTTTATTAAGAAATATGATGGTTGGCCCCCGCCTCTCCGGCACTGGGGGAAATAGGCAGCCCCAATTATTTTTAATTTATAGCATTTACTATGTGTCTAAACTGTTCCAAATGTGTTTGCCTTTAGGAAAAATAAAAGAAACTTTAAAGAACAAATTCAATTTTGACGCCCTGTATAACGAAAACCGTTATTTTGACTTTTTATTTAGATTGCTGAAGTTTCGTCCTTAAAAGTTGGACCACCCTGTATAGACAAATCTAAAATCATACCTTATAGTAACAAAGACGTCAAAACCTATAGACGTGGTGCCCCATTGTTAAAATGCCCTTTATTTTGACTCCGTAAGATTAATATATCCATACTACTCTAAAAACATGCTACAAAGACTGAAAGTCAACCATCAACCAACTATACACCCGGTGATTACCAGTTATAGTTCCTCCAGAATCACATTTAGATATCGCATGTTTTTTCTTGTTTGGGGGCGCCGGAAGCATCGTAACGTCACCTGAAGACTCGGGGGATGGTCTAACGACGCCAGCCTCCGAGCCCAGAGTCGAAATAAGTTCGCTACGCCTCGACAAAAAGGGTCAATTTCTGACAATCTCGCGACATTTTCGGAATAATTTAATGGAGCGCTTAGATTGTGATTAGTTCTGGGCGTCAAGCGTTTATCAAAACAAACCTGTCCATAGGTTCTGACGTCATTGATTAGTAAGGAGTCATAGGTGGTATGAATAAAAACGAAGTACCTGCTACTACTACAAGTATCTTCTACGAGGTATTTACTTTAAAACGAAGTAGGTACTACATTTCCGGTAGTATCTACTTTACTTGTCATGTAGAACAGGCTTCACAAAGAAGTATACAGTGTGTCCCCGGATTGAGTTCACATAAGGTGTAAATAACAAAAAAAAATGAAGTTGAAATTTGAGCTTTTGGGAATCATACTTGCAGTAGTAGCAGGTACTTCGTTTTTATTCATACCACCCATTACAAACGATTTCGTATGCTTACTAAGGAAACTAGTGAAAAATCGATTTAATGTGTGGGAGTTCAAACGCGTTATGGCTGACGTCAGTCTATGCCTATGCGCGTAATAGATATCGACCTAATTAAGTGACAATAATGGCCCCCTGTAACCTGTAGATAATTAAGTAATATCAGAAAACTAATTAGAGACTGTATAGTGCGCTAGGAGCCACTGTCTGATGACTCCCGTCTCCGCAGGCCAATATTTTGACTCTCCGGTAATTTTGGAACGTCAGACGAGCCCGAACGGCAATTAAGTTTTCAATAATCGGACCTAGGGCAATATTGGAACAACAGCTAATATTCATGGCCCCTCTAGTGGCCTAAAGATATTTTTAAGTTTAATCGAATCAGACTTTCATTGGTCTGACCCTGACGTCACCACCGCCATACGAATTTTAAGCAGTAGAGATCGGAAGTAGAAGGTAATAATTATAGAAGAAAAATTGTTCCGACTGTAGGTAATGTTTTCTTAAAAGTTCCATGTGAAAAATGTACGTTTAAGCGCGCTTCATTAATTTCTCCGCCATACACAAGTACTAAAACCAACACTTTAAGAGCCAGTGCAAGCGCGCTATTTCCCCTCTACCTAATTGTTGCAAAGTCCTGTATATCATCCACCGAATTACAGGGTATACGGCCAGCATCATAATTATGAATATTTAAACGTTCGTTAACATGCTCTAGCCGCCAGTATTTGACCAACAATTTATGCAAACAACATCCACGCGTATTTTAAATTTTGATAGGCTCGTAATGGAGCTACGACAACGCTGCAAGGCTTCTGGAATTAAATTACAGGGTTTTGGAGCATATTAGGTTTGTTTGCAGGCGAAGCTTGTATTATAGCGGATAATAATAAGGTTTAAGCGGGAAAACATGGTTGGAGTACACTGAAAATTAGTTAGCTTCAGAGCACGGTGAAGATACGAATTGGAGGGACACAGAAAAAGCTCCAGCGGAAAAAGGCGCGGTTTAAAATTGTCAGCACATCGAATCCACATTTGGCAACGCAGCGCTCTGTACCCGACACATCCCTCCAAATTTAAATGCTGGGAGGACATGCAAGTTGCCGGTTTTAAAGCAAATGATCCTGCACGATATAACCTCATAATATATTCAAGACGCGACGTTTCAGTTTTCGAACTCCCGACAATTCGATGATGCACTTTTTCAATTTCCCGCTTTTTCTGTTTGGCCAGATTCGTATTATCAAAAAATAACCAGACCGTCACACATTCATGACATTTGTTTAAAGTTGTGAAATGAAATACATGTAGTCAGCAGGTATTAGTTGATTCTTCTTGGTGTAACTACATAATCATATCGCTTGAAGATATGAAGATGATAAGGTAGGTTGCTATTGTGGATATTACGAATCTTCATGCCTACGTCACAATGGCCAACAATGCAATTTCTATTGTCGACCATTGTAACGTAGGGATGAAGATTCGTCGTGATATCCACTATACTAAAGTACGATTCACGAATTATGGCGTACACGTCATCAATTTACGTCACTGAATCAAGCAAATCGAGGCTGCATCCTCCAGTGCCGTAGATTTAAATGGGGGAAAATTTATACTTGTAAACGCAACCAGATATACCAGATACTCAGTCCTTTCACCCCGGTGAATTCACCCAAATTTCAATTGTAAAATAATGCGTTTTACCATCACCTTTTTAGAGAAGTTATAATATTAGGTCTGTGTGTGGTTTTACTTTTGTATATTATAATTATACATTTTACCGTGCCTTGAAATTGTAAAGTGATAGTCTGACTATCTAGTTATAGCAATGTATAAAAACGTAAAAGAAAATTTAACATTTAACTACCGCACACATACCGAATTCAACTAGAATGCAAACTTACTTTCTTAATACATATTATAAATAACATTTCTGACTTCCATTTTCGTTTCCTCTGGCAAGTCCGTGGTTTTGTTTTTTTGTCGAGGTCCATATTTCGCGGCAGAAGTATTTGGATTTTCCTGGGGACCATCTTGACCCTCTGCTCTCTGCACTTCGTGGGAAATGCGTGAAACAGTGCGTAAACTAATGCCCAAAACTTGAGAAACAAGCTGAAAAATATTTTTGATTCCGTAATCACTATCTACTGCCATAATGTTTGCAATTTACCTCTTGGACTGCGTGAACTGGTAAAAGTGGTCCTCCGTTGCGTTTTTCATCTTTGAAATAATTTAATAACTTCGCTACAATTTCTCTGGCTTGCAAATTAAGTCTGTGGACAGGCATCTTAAGATTATTAGGAAATGTTTATTCACAAACCCGTAATGCAGTAACAGATATCTATTACCAAAGCCGAACTATTATTACAAAACATATAGCAAAAGAATCCACAAAAAGAACGAGTAAAAACTAAGAGCCAAACTTGAAAACAAAGAAAATTCTTAAAAATACGCACAAAATCACAGAATTTCTAAATTTATGCTGTGACAGTGACATGTCCTTCCCGAGTCAGCGGTTATGAACTCTTATACGACCTATTGGCGTCTTTGTCTGGCACATGTACGCGGACGCATTGAAGTCAGCCGAACGTATGTCGACTAATCAAAGACAAAAGGGTGTATGCAGTAAATGAGTTCTGGGCGTATAAGAATAGATCTCGTGTCTCTGATTGATACAAAAATTGATGACGTGTACGCCATAATTCGTGAATCGTACTTTAGCTATATACCTTGATTTATGGGACTTTCATTAGTAAACGTTAATGATTGAAAATAAGAAAATGGATTCTTTCCCCTCAATCTAAAACTCAATTTAGTTATTGATATACCTCGACGAAAACCGATCTGGGGATTTCGTCAGAGTTTTATATTCAATTAATTCCTAAAACTTTCCCTTTATTTGATTTCCCGTGATACCTAGGGAACCGGATGGGAAATAAAGGATAAATCAATTAGAGTTGGGAGGATTACTCTTTTGATGTTTGAAGGGCGTGCTGAAGTAGGAAAATGGAATTCTACACCGGATTCGTTAGAGCGTAATATAGGTACGTCTCTCACTATATTATTTACTGTCGAATTGTTTATACAAGGGCGCAAATTCTTTATGAAGGATGGTCCAACAAGATTGCAACATTTGGGAACAAAACATATTCATCAAATTTAATATTTCAGCTCATTTATTGTTGCTGGAATATGCAAGAGACTTCACAAAAGACCACAACCAAAAGTCGAATGGCGCAAGATCACACACGCTCCAGCTGTAAACTCTCTTATAATATTGTGGTAATGGTCGGCATTGAATGCAACTGCATTTCCCACTTCAATTACCCTATTTCAATCGTTCGTTCATTCAGTCAAAAATTCACACCAGTGACTTTTTTCTCAAAAACTCTCCGGGGATTCTCAGCAGGATACGACAGTTCTGCGTTCGCATCCTTCTAAGTGAGAGTGCGTTTTCTCGCTAAACTTGATTTTCTTACAAAGAACTGGTTTTGTGAGTAATTTTTAACATAAGACACTTCAGTCGTTTCAAAATAAATTTTGGCACTCGGAATAGAGTTTTAATCCAATGCACTCTCGAATCGGCTCTGATTGTAATTACCAGTCGGAATTTAATAGATAATTAATCAGCCCGTCTAGCTAATGTGGATGACAGTTCATGTGTAACTTATCAGTTCGCCATATAGGCACCACCGCTGCGAGGCACTTCAACTAAATTAAAGTGTTTTGGAGTGTATCGTGGCTGTTTGCATGTGATGCACGCGTCAGAGCGAACAATAATGGACCTCGTTCATCAGGCTTGGACGTGTCAGCCCTTTTTAGAGAGGCTCAAATCGAGCTCAATGAAAATTTTGTACAAGTAGACCCTACTGATGCACAGATGAGCGTTTGAAATTTTCATGACCAAGTTTGTTTTCTGTTGACTCCCAGTTGACTGCCAGTGCCATAGATTTTAAAGGAGGCAAAATATTTCCCATCATAATTCACAATTTTTAAGTTTTCTAACTTCCAGATACTCAGATGTGGCAATTAAAGGTAATGCGGCCGCCTGTACTAGTCCCAATAATTGCAACCAAATTTTTCCTGCATCACCTTTAGTAATCCTACAATTCCCATTACGTGGGCATTACGTACCTATAAGTAGGTAGTTCAAAACAAATCGTATTTCGAAAATTTTAAATTATTAAGCAGGTAGCTTCAGTCAGGTATTTTTTTAAAGAGTTTTTATCTACGACTACAAGTTTGTTTTAAGTTTGTGAGGTACCTTTGGAGAGAAATAAATTTACAAAAATTTTATAATGAACACCGAGAAAAACTAAATCATTAGAACTACTAGACCTAATCTTATTAGTCCATCCCGAAATCTGTGAAAGTTCTTTGGGTAGATACATTCAACAAGGGAAGAAAGTTCAAGTATATATATTACAAATGGATTGAGGAACCTGGTAACAAGGTGCAATAGCGACAAATTCTTAAATAAGCAAAATCGGCACTATACTGACTTACCATACTTATTACTTAAATTCGTGGAAATAATTGCTGGAAATCGATTTCAACTATAAAATAAATTTCTTTCATTTGACAGTTGCCACATACATAAAATTGTCAAGTCTAATTTTTAGAAATCATGGAAACCATTATTAATTTTTACTAACAATGAAAGTACCTGTCATATTCATAGATTCTCCAATAAAATGGCCTACTTGGCATCACTGAAACCATTAGAATGAGGAAAGTATAATGGAAAGTATAATGCTGGGTCCCCTTACTTTAAAGAGTCCCTGACCTATATACATTGGCTTAGACTTAGATTTCAGCTTAACAATCATCACAGAAAACCTAGACTATAGGCTATATTATCTTCTGCGCCATCAAACAACCATTTTGTTGGTTAAAAAATATAAAATTTTCAAAAATTGTAAAGGAATTTTTGTATTAGAACTCCGTTACCATGTTTCAACTATTTACTACCATCCTCGGAGTGTATAATTTCCACAACTTGTTAATATGTCGCAAAATTGGGACATAATTTTTAAATGTCAGTACCGTCCACTCCATCTAGCGGCCACTAGAAGTACCTCGCGCTAATATCGATCGTAATCCTCTCGCAGGTGAAAGCGAAGTACGTTCGCGGATTTGTGATCGTATGTGATCATAGATCAACAATTTACACTGTTCACGCTTGGTAGGCTAGTTGTTCTAATTGCTCAGTGCTCCGATTCCGAAAGTCCCCATTTCCCTTTGAGCTTTGACGTCAATGAACATATAAAAGATTCTCTGCCCACACAGAATTCTTCCGATTTGGTCTTCTCGAGCGAGTGGTTGAACTTGCGTCAAATTTTTGTTTGAAGTACTGACTATTTTTCTGTGCTGCGAAGCTATTTATTTCTTGCTGCTAGTCAGTCCCAAGTACATATATATACGTTGATGTAAGAATGTGTAATAAGTTTCAATTTAAGGTCATACGTGCAGAACTTTTGAGTTTTTTTAGACTGAGTTAGTGTCAAGTTAATTTTGATTCTGTTAACCTTATTTTTGCATTTCAATTTTGACTATAACTTTGTAGGTTATTCGTTTTAGAAACATGTAAATATTACTTTAAATTTTCATTGTAAACAATTTATTCATTATTCAATAATCAACATTTGTAAATAGTTTAAACGTGTTTTTTATTCCTGTGTACTAATATATATAGTCATAGAACCAGTTTCGGTTAGCATAGAATATTTATTATAATTTGATCCAACCAGTTTCTTGGAGAGTTTGCAACTCAATATAAGAGTTACTAAATTGCCTACGAAAATTCGACGCTGGCTCCCTCTTTAAGCTGACTTCCAACACAGTCGATCGGGCCGCAAGGAAATCCGTATCTTCCCAGTGATTTATTGTGACAAGGCGAACAATTAACGTCACACAAAGCCTTCAATTTGGGCTCAGAGCACGTGACGCAACGGTGCACGACGAGATGACTTTGAGAAGGGAAGGAGAAGGTATTTCGAATTTAAATTAACGATTGGTAGCAACCTTTATTTAAAAAAATAGTAAAATATGGACACAGATGCACATCAATTGTAAATTACATTTTCTTCAGTTTACAGTTTTTCGCCAATACGAACTGCTGGGAGGAAGAACGTGTGCATTGCCGTGGTTTTAAAGCACCCAATCCTGCTAATCTAATAAAATATATGGTTAAACGTTTCCAAATGATCAAGCTATGCGTTGAAACTACGTTTTCAAGACGCGACCTTTCGATGGAAATGGGCCTTGTTCACTCAACCGAATTTCGATATTTTGTACTACTAGAATGAAATTAATCACATAACTCTTTAATAAAATCCCCCGCAGTATCTTTCTCGTCAATACCTAACTTTTTTATTAACTAATAAAATTTATAAAAATTTTAAACTGTGCGCCTTAATTTGGAGCAATGAAATTGCGTTTGCGACGTTGCCGGTTATACTAGTAATCGAAGCCCCACAAGTTCGATTTCTGTTCTAATCTCAGACGTGCACATATTGAATCGAAATCGATTCTCTAGAGAAATACAGTTGTATAAACGGTTGTCCGAACTCGACCGTACAGACACGATAGTTGTTTTGTGGATCGTGTGTCGTGTCTATAACAATCTGTCATGTCATTCTGTCATTCTTTAATGCAATCCGAGCTAATAAAAGTAAATGTTTTTCTGAAAACCTGCAAAAGTTAAAAGTTAAAGTGTATACCGTATGCCGATTTGAAATCAAATTTAATTGGTTGTAATAAGGATGGTGCTAGGCACTTATTTAGCATTATCAGTATTGTTATCTTCCTGAAGAACTGAAGAAAGTGATAGATCCCGTAATTGAGAGAAAGGAATATTTTGATCAATCGGAAAAACTTTTGATAGCCATTTTAGGGGATGATAGAAAACACATTCGAGAGTTATAAGAATAATTGCAAAATGAAGAAGATCAACGGCAAAAACCAACGATGTCAGAATATTTCGAGTTAATAAATTAAATTGATATTGAGGTTACTTTTTTAATTCTTTTTATGGCTTCTGCCCTTTTGTGACGTGACGTCACGGGCCCAAGGAATTTGAATTTCAAAAACAAAAATCGGAAAAAATATGTTCGTGTTTTATTTACTATTAAGATTCATAATCAAAAAAAAGTGTGAAACAGGCCCATTCGATGCTACATAAGCCCCCAAATAAGTGGCTACATAGCTCATCTGTGCACGAGGTTACGCTGGTAAATTCTTGTTAGAAACCAATACATACTTCTCTGGAACATCATGCTCCTGAGGACCCAATAAGTAACCCGGTAAATTCTCAGATAAAATTCGGGATCCTTGCCCTCGTCAAACTGACGTCGTATGACATCGGTCAGGGATGGGTCGGAAATCCGTACCTCCACTGTAATTTATTGCACCAGGACCAATAATTAACGTTTCCATGGGCCCATTAATATTCCGGGGACCACCAACGTACGATATAAAAGCATTGGCTGATAACTCTTTGTCACTAGTCACAAAAAAAGCTTTGTGTGTAATAATACGATTGTTACGTCACCCAGATTGATTTGAATTTTTCAATACAATCGAATGTTGAAAATTGCAATTTTCTGTTACGTAAATTATTATGGTTTCTAAGAGTTACGTGGCAAACTGTATGTGTTATTCCACATAATTGTTGTCAAATAATAATTTCACGAATTAGGTATTTCATATGAAGTTTTATTTGTTAAAATATCCAAATTAACTAGAAAAAGTTGTTTTCTTTACAATTATTTAACCGCATGTGAATTCACCCACTTTGTTTTCAACCTCTAATTTCAAATGGTGAAAAAAATCTAATAAGCACAAGTTTCTTATATTTTATAAGAAACTTATAAGGTAGGTACTTAATTCGTGGAATACAATACTTCACAATTATTTTGATGTTATATATACAGTGTCCTCCAAAAAGTTCGCACCATAGGGGGGAAATTTTTAATTAACGTTTTATTTTGGAATTTAATTTTGGGGTTACCTTTTGCTTTAAAAAATATGAAAAATTACCCACTCACACGGGGTCATGTGACTTTTGTTATTTGTCAAAAATGACATTTAAAAAATATATCGCCAAAAATTTGTTAAAATATAAAAAAGTTTTACTTGAATAAGTTGTTTCTTTTTCAATTTTACGTAAGTTTACCAAATTTGAACGCTCTACTAAAATATTTAGTTTTTTGCCAATTTTTAATATTTATAAAATTTCTGAAAATTTTAAAAACTCGAAACTTCGTAATAACTATTTTATATCACTATTTTTATCATTGTATTAATTTTTTATTACTAATTACCGACAAGAATAGGTATTTTTCAAAACAAAATGATATTTACGCTTTAAAATTCTATTGTTTGTTGCAAAGTCTAGCATTTGGGGTATAAATTTATTTACATTGCGTTTCCCAGTTCTAAATTGATGCCAAAATAACAATAAATTAAAATTTCATCAAACTATTTTACGTATCTAAGCAAAATTCTTGACTTTCATGGAACAACTAATTATTTTATTACCTTTAAGTTTGATTTCACATTAATCGATATTGATGAGTAGGCCATGGAGAGAATAGAAGCAAATGTTTTTATTTGACAGTTTGATAACTGTGAAATAAAAATAACTGTCAAATAGAAACAATTGCTTCTATTCTCTCCATGGCCTACCCATCAATATCAATTAATGTGAAATTAAACTTAAAGATAATAATTATTTGTTCCATAAAAGAAAAGAATTTAGCATCGATACGTAAAATAGTTTGATGATATTTTAATTTATGATTATTTTGGCATCAATTTAGAAGTGGGAAACGTAATGTAACAACAAACGTAACTGAATTTTAAAGCGTAAATATTAGGTATTTTCTTTTGAAAAATACCTATTCTTATGGGTAATTAGTAATAAAAAAATAATAGAATGATAAAGCTAGTGATATAAAATAGTTTTTACAATGTTTCGAGTTTTTAAAATTTTCAGAAATTTCATAAATATTAAAAATTGGCAAAAAACTAAATATTTCAGTAGAGCGTTCAAATTTGGTACACTTACGTAAAATTAAAAAGAAACAACTTTTTCAAGTAAAACTTTTTGATATTTTAACAACTATGCCCATTTTTGGCGATATATTTTTTGAAATGTCATTATTGATAACGAAAGTCACATGACCACGTTTGAGTGGGCCATTTTTCATCTTTTTTAAAGCAAAAGGTAACCCCAAAATTAAATTTCGAAATAAAACGTTAATTAAAAATTTATGGTGCGAACTTTTTGGAGGACACTGTATAAAATAAATCAGATTATTGTAATAAATTACATAAGCTAAATAAATTTTGCATTAAGCACGACAACATTTTTATGCTTCAAAAATACGTTTGTTATAATATGTATATGTAAAATATTTAAACTATGATTTCCTCTAAAATAAAGGAAATAACGAAAAAATATATATTGGAAGAAAAAATTTAAAAATTACAAAAAATTAAGGTTGTTGTAAGTTCATGAAAATACGAATAGAAAATAGCAAGGGAAACATTTTTTTCTAATTGTTCGATATGTCTACAAATTAGTGATTTTTTTTTGTTAAATGTCTTCTTCATAGTTACTGCAAGTTACGCGTGACCGCTTTTACATACGTCATTTTTTATCTGGGGTACTCCTTGTTTGGAGTATTGTGAGGGTGAGAATTATTATTATGATTGTTTTCACGACTTTGTCAAAGAGTTTGACTCTCTGCTTAAATTTGGCATTGGCAGCATCCTGCTAAAAGGTTGCATCAACAAAAATTAGTACTTTGTTTTTATAAATATATTTATTGCGTCGTTTGGTTTATATTTCCTGTAGGCAATACCTTTTCGGCCAACTCGAATTACCCTTTGGTCTGGTCTGAAAGTTTACTCTACCCATTTCACCTAATATATAAATTAAATAACAAAATAAATCTGTCAATAATCTTAGTCCATAGGAACCAATCGCAACATATCGTTGTCAAGATTTATAAAAACGAGAACTCACGAGACACGGTCATTCACTTTCTCCCAATATTTGACGTGAGGGAACTACCTACGCATGTACGCATGCGGCCACTGATCTGGCAAGTTCACCGCGGTCTACACTTATTTTCTAGTTTTCAAAATCCTAATATATTTTATTAATTTTCCAATGAGACTCCCACCAATGCTTGACCGACATAAAACTCGCTATACACCACGATGATGGTGTTCCGGCGAAAATATTCGGAGGCTTTCTGGCCAGCGCGAGCTGTCAACTGCCTCATATTTGCTCCCCGGCCCACGTACGCTGTTTATTAAGGGTCCGGCGGGGCCCGGGGCGTGAATGTGACAGGGAGAAAACGCGGGACCCTACGGCCCTTTTGTTTCCCCTCCCCTCAATTTATGTCTCCCGGCCGCCATCCATTCAGCCGATTTCGGGGAGATAAGATTTGGCAAAAAGTCAGAACGACGTGAGAAACTACAGACCTTCTATAGGTATGGCCGGTACGAGAATAAACTAAAAATTAAACTGGATTCCATTATTTTACTTGAGATACAAAAGGGACTATTGATTTATTTTTATGTTGAATATTGTTGACAGTGTTTTATAGGTCACTGGATTTACAGTTTGTTCAGCGAATGTTCGGCCCTACGTCACAACTCCCGTCCTTGTCTTACTCATGAATATACAATGGATATCGGTGGTATATTCACGTGTCAGACAAGGACGGGAGTTGTGACGTAGGGCCGAACATTCTCTGAACAAACTGTAAGTAATTATTTTCTGTACTGTATTTATTTTATGCCAGTGTGTAATGCAGGATGAGTCAATGACCCGTATACAATACAGGGTGGTTCAGTTTTTCTTCGGGAAACTTCGTAAATGGATTAAGCACGTCGAAATATGAAAAAAGTTTATATAAATATATCCTTAAAAACTTATCGTTTTCGAGATACACGATTTTTAAATTTAGAGAAAGAAATCGTTTATTTTTTATAACTTCCGATTTGTCGGATAGATTTGAACCAAATTTAGTACACAATACTTTCATTGTGCGGTTTTCGAATTTCATGAGAATTTCAACCAAATAGAACGGTCCTGAAAAATGAAAATTTTAAGCAGCCATTAGAAATACGATTGAATTTGCCATTTTCATAATCTGTTACAGTTTGGCCGAAAATTTTAATTTTTACTCTGCGTAATCCATACTAGCTTTAAATTTGTATTTTACCTAATACCTATAGGATTACATTGTCATTTTTTACAATTATCGAAAGATAGCTGCGCAGACATTTTACCCTGTTTTATCAATTTAAAGAGCTTCAACTATTTGTGCCGTTACTTAACGTTATGCCGACAATTTATAAAAAATAAACGATTTTTTTCTTAAAATTTAAACATCCTGTATCTCGAAAAAGATAAGATTTCCAGCATATGTTTATATTTTTATTTTAACTTTTTTTTATATTTCGACGTGCTTAATCCATTGACAAAGTTTCCCGAATAACTTAATAACCCTGTATGTTTAAAACCAGTGGTAAAATTAAACCCCTGGAGCAAGCCTATCAAGTAATCTACTACACAATACAAGTATGCAATGTTGCCACTAATATTATATTCAATGATATTATACAGGGTGAGTCTGAAATAACTGGCATCTTTTTTTTGTGTAAGAAAGATGGTCATTCTGAACAACTTTTCTTAATATTTTTTTTCCTATCGCCGAAATATTTCTCTAATTTTTTTTTAAATTTACCAACATTTATTTCATACACAGCGGATTGAATAGCGTAAACTCGGTCTCAAAATACTATACCTACTAGTTGATGATTTACCATTTTCTACTCGGTTGTTGGCAGAGCGCCAGTGCCGTGTTTTCATAGAGGGGGGATTTTGAGGGGATGAATTATAGAAAAATCTCGGCGCTAGGGAAAAAAATTATTAAGAAAAGAGGTTTAAGAGGTTTAATTTAAAAAGTGTTTTAATTTTTTAATTTGTCTTTTTCTTCCATGGTTAATTTTTATGTGTAATTTCCTGAAGTTGTCGTCAAGGTGTAAAAAATAAATATTATTTTAAATCTGAAATTTTATTTAAAATGTTATAACTTGAGAACGAAATATTTTCAGACACACCCTGTATTTCCTGTAACTAATCGAGATGCAGTTTGCGACAATGAATTCAGCTCAAAAATCGAGCTCTAGGCACCATAGCTACTTAGGAGAAACAATCCAAAACAATCAGAAAAAACGTGGAATTAAAATATGCAAAAATAACATAAAACATAACACTTCCATTTAATTTTTATTCGGGTTTTTTATTATAAGCAAAAATAAAGTTGTTTTTTTAGTTAACATTCAAAGTTTCGTTCTTTTAATGTATTTACGAATTTTCCTAGCAACTTGAAAAGTTGTCTTCTAATCAGTTCTGTGGTCATAAACCCAATTAAAAATCTGTTTCAACCAACTCCTGTTTGAAAAAAATTTTATATCACACAAAATCAGAAAACCTTAGGGCAGTTATATTTTGTACGTGAACACCCGGTACCTATACATATATTCTTCCAGCTAACCCCAGCTTCTCGGTGGGGTCTTGGACCCTCAGAGAAAATTCGACACCTTCTCCCTCGTCAAACTGATGTCGTAGGGCGTCGGTTAGGGACGTCGATGGGAAATCCGTACCTTTACTTTGATTTATTGCTGTCTGAGGACTAATATATTAAAGGTGTCACGAACCTTAAGTTTTAAAGGAAATGAGATACTACCGAGACCGAAGAATATAATGAAATGTAGCTTCTAACTTTGAAAGTTAAGCGGCGAACATATATCCTCAACCTTTTGTCGGCGATTGACGTACTAATAAAGACTGCTCACAGATGTCATGTTTGACAGTTCTCTGGCTCACCATGAGCTTCCCGGAGACAAAATACAATGCAAAATACATTATTGACTATAGGCGCCATCTACTTTCCAGGACATGAGACTGTAGCTGTGAGAAATCTTATTAATACGTCAGCCAACGCTTTTGTATTGCCCAGGGACTCTTTAAAATAAGGGTACCCAGCATTATACTTTCCAAAGTGAGGCCGTTTCTTTCCTCATTCTATAATGGTCTCAATGATGCCAAGTATGCCATTTTATTGGAGAATCTATGAATATAACAGGTACTTTGATTGTTAGTATCTTCCGACAAACGAAAGAAGTCCAATGAAAAACTCAGTCTAATCGCCCATGCATGCCTATATTAATAACATACGGATGGCGTTTAGACTGAGTTTTTCATTGAACTTCTCTCGTTTGCCGGACTGTAATAATGGTTTCCATGGTTTCTAAAAATTAGACTTGACAATGTTCTGTCACACAGAATATGGAAACTGTCAAATGAATCAAATTTATTTTATATTTGAATTTGGTTTCCTGCAATTATTTCCAGGAATTTAAGTAACATAAGGATGGTAAGTCAGTGCCGATTTTGCTTATTTGAGAATTTGTCGCTATTGCACCTTGTTACCAGGTTCCTCAAACCATATTTGTAATATTATGTACTTGAACTTTGTTCCCTTGTTGAATGTATCTACCCAAAAAACTTTCACAGATTTCGGGATGGACTTAGTTCTAATCATGTAGTTTTTCTCGGTGCTCATTATAAAATTTTTGTAATTTTATTTCTCTCCCAAGGTACCTCACAAACGTAAAATAAACTTATAGTTGTAGATAAAAACTGTTTAAAAAAAGACCTGACTGAAGCTACCTGCTTAATAATTTAAAATTTACGAAATACCATTTTTGTTTTGAACTACTTACTTATACGTAATGCCCACGTAATGGGAATTGTAGGATTACTAAAGGTGAGACAAGAAAAATCTGGTTGCAATTATTGGGACTACTGCAGGCGGCCGCATTACCTTTAATTGACTATCTGGAAGTTAGAAAACTTAAAAATTGTGAATTATGATGGGAAATATTTTGCCCCTTTAGAATCTATTGCACTGGCATGTCACATGAAACCTGATGGCAGTTGGACACTGACATATATAACATAACCTTGTACCAGCCCACTTATGTGGTCTCCTTGGAGTATACCAATGACGTCAAAACCTATAGACGTGGTGCCCCATTGTTAAAATGCCCTTTATTTTGACTCCAAGATTAAATATATCCATACTACTCTAAAAACATGCTACAAACAAAGACAGAAAGTCAACCATCAACCAACTATACACCCGGTGATTCCCGGTTATAGTTCCTCCAGAATCACACTTAGATATCGCATGTTTTTTCTTGTTTGGGGGCGCCGGAAGCATCGGAACCTCACCTGAAGACTCGGGAAAAAGGGGCAATTTCTGACAATCTCGCGACATTTTCGGAATAATTTATTGGAGCGCTTAGATTGTGATTAGTTCTGGGCGTCAAGCGTTTATCAAAACAAACCTGTCTATAGGTTTTGACGTCATTGGAGTATACAGAAAACAAACTTCCCCTCAAGGCTTCACTTTTCCTATGTAACATGCTGGGTCCCCTTATTTTAAAGAGTCCCTGGTATTGCCTTAAGGAACATAAAAATCTGAAATTTGTTTATTTGTCGAATCGTTCCGCATCAAACGTCGAGAAACCGTATTTCATCTTCAGAACAAATACAAGTCAACCGACCTGCCGCCGCTTTCCTCTCGATTCCCTTTGTGTTTCGCGGGCGGGAAGACACAAAAATCCGACGCTACATCGTTTCGGGATTAGGCTGACCCTGGGCCGCCTTTGTGGCGGCTGTGAGGTTCCGCCGGTCGGCGGGGCTTTGCCTTTGTCGGGATTACAATTCCCAGATAGCCGCAGTTTATCTTCGTTGCCCGCGTAATTGGATCCCATTGTGTTGTAATAACAGATAAGTTTTTTGGCGGACGGAGGCCCTCGGCCCGCCCGATTTCCGGGTTCTTGCTGAGGCTGCTGGGGATACAGATGCCCACTATTGCGCTATATGTGAGCTCCAAAACCGCGCGGATCCTTATTCTCTTGGGATAGCGATATATTGAAGTATAGTTGTTGATATTTCCTATATTTAATTAGAATTCCCAGATAAACTAGGGTTCTCTTCTCAGCATAAAACTTCCACCTTTCCCCTAACACGCTTTTAATAGCTTGACTTGTATGTATGTATTGTATGTAACATTGGAAGCAAATCTAGCAAACTCATTTTCACCCACTTCTAATAATTATCATATTGACCGGAAATTTAGCAAACTTATTCAATTGTGGTGACAATACAATAATTTTATGGTATCATCGAGGTGTTATGATGATGACGGAGTAGGAGGGAGTCATAGGGACTCCTTAATGGGTCCTTGTAACAGTAACACATTAGCAAAGATGGAGAGAATCCGCACACAGATATCCTAATGAAAGATTTAAGTCCTTCATATCAGATACCTGATTAGATTTGGATGCAAAATAAGCTGGGGTACTTTAGATCCGTAAAACCGTTGAGTGACGGAATATATATAACAAGAGGCGTAGTCACGGTCAATTTCTTTAGGTCGACCTGAAGCGGATTCTCGTCGATTACGTCGTTCTAAAGCAATTGACCGGGACTGTACTATAGACGCCGCCTTGGGATCTAAAATAAGACTAAAAAGTTCAACACTTCAATTTATTGTTCAAAAAAAAAAAAATAACAAAAAACATGCTTTTATTGTTGACTACAAAGTAAAATTATAACTTATTTGACTATTTCCCTCGTCTTAATTTCCACCAATCACAAACGCGCAATTTTGAATTACAACTGGTTTCTAGATGGCAAAACTGTCTGACAGCACCTGTCAGCAGTTTTGTCGAGTTTACCCGCGGCAAAACTTGACAGCTGTTGTATAATAGGTAGTATGTTTTGTAAGCTATGTGTATGAGGAATAATCTGTTACTCATGAAATAGTCTTGTCAAATACCAATCGGGCATCAAATCTTTCCTGTGAAAAAATCCAAAAACACAATGCTAAGTAATATTTTTTTAACAAAATGCATTCGTGCAGGTGCAAAAATCCTCGTCTTCGACTTGGATTTTTGTTGCCACCAGCACTCATGTTTCTTCTTAAAATATTACTTAGCAACGTGTTTTTTCGATTTTTTTCGGAAAAATTAGATGCCCTTATGCTATTACTTACAACAATACCCTTGATATTTCTTAATATGAAATTATTTAATATATCAAAATAAATTTAAATTTAAATTGACAGCGTGACTATATATAAACAAGGCTTTAGGAAATAACTAATAATTTGCATAAAAACTAAGATAATCTGTGAAATTGATTTCATGTTGGTTAAATCGTTTTACTTATCAAGAAATATCAAGAATAATATCAATTTTTTTACTTCTTTAATCTATTTTTACTTATAGTTGATAGTAGTTATTACCCCCTCTGTCATAATTATAGGTTATCGCCACAAGCTTTTTTGTTGATTTGAAAACAGTTTATATCTAATTATTTTGACCACTCCATAGGAACTTACGAGATAAGGTAAAAGTCTTGTTTTATTAATAATTTTTCGTGACATTTCCTTTTAATTTAAATTTGTTTTTTTTTACGAAAAGTACCTATAGGTACCTATCTGATTTTCATTATGTAGAAATTATTCCAGTTATTACTACAATTTTTATAGTTGGTACTAAATAACAGGTTTTCCATTTTTTACATCTATAAATTGGAGAGTATGTATTAATGATAGGTACTTCCATTAGTTAATTATAAGTATATTTCTTTTCGCTTTTGATCTCTTTTCAAAATAAAGCTTTGAAATAACAAATTTGGTAATGATATTATAAATAAACGACTCTCTGGCTGGAAAACCTGTTATTAAGTACCACCTATAAAAATTACATTACATCAGCTGTTACCTTCTCACTCTATTACTACAATGCGCCGAAAGAAATAAGTCACATTGGTTGAGATCTGGTAACCTTGGCGGCCAAACTTGTGGGCAATTATTTAATCTTTCAATCCATTTATTTGGATTCTTTTTCCATTAAATGGTGGTTATTCAAGTTTGACGTTTAATTTCATAGTCAACTTTTGAATTTTAAAAGATTTTAAATATCACATCTGCACTACGTGTTTTCAGTTATTCGTGTTTTTGGCGAAAGGGATAAAGTTTTTTGAAAAATAACAAGAAAAAAATTTAGAATTAAATTCTTCATAACACAAAGTAACAATTTTGTACGTCCGCCAATGTACAAAAAATTCTGTCACATTTTTAGGGTGCATCACTGTATATCAACCCTTTAAAATGGTCCAATTGAACTATGTTTTCTGTCGATTAAGTTCAAAAATAACTCAGATATTGATTTTTTCCCACTTTCAAGGCCTATAACTTGCCGTTTCTCTTGACGGGTACAGAGGCTGCCACGTTTGGCGTTGTAGACAACAGAACGACGGATTTCAGCCTGAATACAAATGTGCAACTTCCTCTTTAATTATCATAATTCATTTATTAAGTGTTATGTTGGTGCATCTACTGTAAACTGAGTACAAGTTTAGAGCAATTAAAAATATTGTCAAGTACCTTGTTAACGCATTCAGTAAAATCTTTCACTAAAATCCATACTAACGATGCAAACTGGCACAGAGTCTCCACATCGCTCCAATCCCGAATTTTTTTTTATTTTCATCGTAAAACTCGATGGGCCAAAAGCGTCGCATGCCAGCCTTGCCCTCAACTGGCCACATTAGCACAGAGTCACGTACTGCGACGTTTGTCTTCCTTCTTGTCCCTGGAGAGGCCATTGAAAACTATCGAATGGCCGCCTGCGACCCTAGAGTGGTATTTAAACTGTCCTTGTTTACTGCCCCAATGGACAGAGTTTACTTGCTTCTGAAAAAGGTTAGACGCCCAAAAAATATTTTTATATTGCCTTTCTATTAAATTTAGAGAGTTCCTCACACATAGTTTTTTATTTTGACTTTTATTTTTGTATAGAAAATATTCAAAACTTCATAAACATGTTTTTTCTCAAGAAAAATTAAGGCATAAAATCTTTAGTCCAACTTTATTTGTTTACTACCGTACTGTGTAGGTTATACAGGGTGTTATTTAAGTATGTAGCCAAACTTCAAGGGGTGATTCTTTGAGTGATTTTAAGACGAAAAGTTTATATAAACATAGGTCCGGTATTGCTTCGTTTTCAAGATACAGAGTGTGACACTTTTTTAAAAAATCTCTTTTTCAACAACATCTTAATAATCCTTTAGCCGATTTTGTTTAAATCTGGCATTGTTATTTACGGTAGAGAGGGGTTAATTTAGCCCTAAGTATATTCAAATTATTAAGTCCAGTGGCGTCCCCGGGGGCACCGTGACCAATATTTTTGAAGAAGAAAAATGTGCGCCACTGACTTCTTTAAAACTTTTATATGTTTCTCGCATTAAGGAACTAAGAACACAACTTTTTGGTCTCTTGAATTTTTTCCGTATCTGGCTTCGTTTTTGAGAGAAAAAATAAAAACCACTTTATTGCATGTCATTGCTTTGTTGTTGCATTGCTGCTTTCTCGAACAAGATTCAAGAGACCAAAAAGTTGTATTCTTAGTTGCTTAATGCGAAAAAAATATAAAAGTAGGTAGATTACAATTATTATCAAGTCCAGTGGCGTCCCTTAACCAATATTTTTGAGAAAAAGAAAATGTGCGCCACTGACTCTTATAAAACTTTTATATTTTTTTCGCATTAAGCAACCAAGAGTACAACTTTTTGGTCTCTTCAATCTTGTGAGAAAAATAAAAAAGTTTTAAAAAAGTCAGTGGCGCACATTTTTTTTTCAAAAATATTGGTCACGGTATCCCCCGCGACCCCACTGGACTTAATAATTTGAATCTAGTTAGGGCTAAATTAACCCCACTCTACCGTAAAAAACACTGCCATATGTAAACAAAATCGGCTAAAGGATTGTTAAGATGTTGAAAAAAAGATTTCTTTAAAAAAGTTTGGCACCCTGTATCTTGAAAACGAAGTGATACCAGACCTATGTTTATAGAAACTTTTCTTCTTAGAATCACTCAAAGAATCACCCCTTGAAGTTTGGCTATGTACTTAAATAACACCCTGTATGTATTTACGATATAGGCTTTTTAAATTGAAGTTACATTAAAAGAGAATCCATATTTGCTCTAAACGCAAAAAGTACCCTAAAGTGCACATTCCCCCGAGTAACTGATGTTATGATGACAGGAAGTAGTATTATTGCGAGACGCAAAGATATAGAGCTATGATCTCTCCAGGGGCATAAAGCTGATATTCAAACCGTGAATTTTATGCTCAATAAAGTCTCAAAATATTTAGCCTTGTACTTTCAGAGATAAAGATGATGCTGCCAGTAACGTTTCAGAGCGAATATACTTCGCTTTTAATCTGCCATGAAACCTTATTGCTTACATTGAAATGTTTATTGCCGAATAATGCTTCAAAGTGGTGTGGACAACTCTATTTGTTAGGACAGTCGGCGAGGGTGACCAAAAGTACATATTTTGAGTATTTCCGTAATGTTATGTCGATACCCAACAAACATGCAAAGTTAAAATTACCTACTTTTTACTACCCAGCTAGTAAGAAATTTATTTTGACCAAACCGTTTACCGCTATGTGAGTGTGGGGTAAAAAAGTGGAAAGTGAGGAATGAACTGAAATTATAATTTGTAAGTTAACAATAGGAATTATAACTATATGGGCTTTAGTAGCGTATTTTACAACACCTTTAGTTGACAACGTTGCCAGGTAAACTCGAGATTAAGAAAATGATAGAGATATAAGTATTGCATTTAATAGTAGCTAATAATATGTATTTTACGAGATTCTTGGATAAATATCAATAATAGGCATCCATTCATCTATAAATACTAAACTTTTTCATTTCAAGCTGCCCAGGGAGACGGCCGCCAATTTCTTTTACTCTTTACTATTTTATTCTTCCAAATTATTATTATTATATGAGGCTATGCACTTCTGGAACACCCGCAGACTTTATCTATCTCGTCATTTTCGAAGGCTTCATTTTTTTATCTTCTTTATGGCAAAAAGAAGAGGAATGACGAAAAGCCTTGTGTTGTTACTTTATAGAAAATAATGTATAAAATCCAAATTTTAAATAACAGCTTATATACACTTATCTAACAAAACAAGCTACACCTCAATCCTAATATTTTTAGTGTTCACGATTCATTTTCACACTGCAATAGTTATTGAGGGACAGCAATTGCCTGAGGTTATTAAGGCCCATTAATTCCCGTGGTACATAGATAATTTTATTTCTGACCGATTTCAATAAAATATTGTTCATTTTTAAAACGGAAAAAATGTACCAATTTATTACCTTCCCGGTATATTTGAATCAGGTACCATTGATTATAAGAGTTTTGTTGTTGCTAGGTTGTTGCTATGTTACTTGTATAAACAGAACTGTTGTGAAAGGTATAGAGGGAATTATAGAATCTATAATGTCCCAAAGGAGTTATGACCCTCTTTATTGATAGCGTAACTATGACGATATAAGCTTATAATATCCCGGTCAGAAATAAAAGATTTTTCTACTTTAAAAACTGTTTTGTGAATAATCTTACTTCATGTAATTTTTATAAGAAATTTTGACCTTCTTTAGCACTTTTTACTTTCAAGTCCAAAAAACTTATATTTTTGAACTTCATAGTATTTACCTATTAGGTTACTGTATAACCCTAAAAACGACCAAAAACCTATAGGTCGAATATATAGAGATTAAGTTATTTATCTATTTATAACCTAACCTACGGGGACAAAAAATATTGAGACAAAATTTACTTCTTTATAAACTTCAGCGTTTACTAAATTATCTTTTGGCTATAAGGGCATCTAGAAAGTTCAAAATAAGTAAATATTGATCAAAAAATTGATGATAACATTTTCCTTGTCTTTAAAGCATGATTTTAGGTACCTATTAATAAGCTAAATTAGGAAAAATAGTTTTCTAAAAGTTGAGCGTCTATGTAGTTAGATAGAAATTAGTAGTGTTAGATAACAAAAATTTCTTCTAAGATTTTTCTCACTTTAAATAATTTTCTGAAGGAGAAAGTGGTAATATTTTACCTTCATAGGTAATTCTCACCCAAACATTAGTAATCTTCACTTCGCCTGTTTGTTGGGTAACCCTTCCAACTGGACTATAATTATTAGAAGGTAGGTATATATACAGTTTGTTCAGCGTTCGGCGAATGTTTGGCCCTACGTCACAGCTCCCGTCCTTGTCTGACTCGTGAATATACATCGTATATTCACCGATATATAATTTTCTGGAAATAAAGAAACACTCTGTATGTTAATTAGCGAGAATTTCCCGGTCCTCCGCCACGGCACTTGTTGAGCATTTTCAACAACGACCCCGCAAGCTTCCGCCCTCGGTCAATTGTTGGCAAGTCATCTTCAGATGCCTCGCCTGTTCAAGAGAACAATCTCGTCGGGCTCCCATTGTTCTAAAACGAAGTCGGGTTTAAAGTGGACAGTCGGGAAAATATATCTCGGCCAAGTATGCACTAAACGGGAGCCGCCGGTAAGTATTTCATTTTATAATTAAAAACGGAAGTTTTCAGTCGGCAAACTATATAATCGTTGAGATGCTGTAATTAACGACAAAGCTTCAAAATTCGCGGGGCATAATTATACGGAGTTAACGCTGCGCCGCAAATGTTTTCGGCGAAATTTTCCGGCACATTTACATCAACATAACGAGGTTACATAGTTTACTCAGGCATATTGCACGTTTGAATATTGCATCGAGTTAGGGACAAACGACAAGGTTGATTTTTGTCATTTGGCTGCACTATAAAATAATTTACAACAAACTAATATTTCACATAGATCATCTCGTTACAAGGGGAGTGACAGACGGGGTGGGATAAATAGGTCATAATGGAAATACGAGTGTAATAATATATAAGACTATTTCCCTCGTCTTAATTTCCACCAATCACAAGACGCGCAATTTTGAATTACAAATGGTTTCTAGATGGAAAAACTGTATGACAGCACCTGTCAGCAGTTTTTTCGAGTTTACCCGCGGCAAAACTTGACAGCTGTTGTATAATAGGTAGTATGTTTTGTAAGCTATGTGCGTATGCGGAATAATCTGTTACTCATGAAATAGTCTTGTCAAATACCATTCGGGCATCCAATTTTTCCTGTGAAAAAAATCCAAAAAAAAACACAATGTTAAGTAATATGTTTTTAACAAAATGCATTCGTGCAGGTGCAAAAATCCTCGTCTTCGACTCGGATTTTTGTCGCCACCAGCACTCATACTTCTTGTTAAAATATTACTTAGCAACGTGTTTTTTCGATTTTTTTCGGAGAAATTAGATGCCCTTATAATATTACTTACGAAAAATAGCATTAATTATAGCGGTTTAAGCTCAAAAGACATTCATTATGATAAGAGTTTTGGCAGGTTTGATTTGGGCAATCCTCAGTGTATTAGTTAATTTCCAATTTACGTGGGAGGTACAAAATTTTAACCACGTATCTAACTCATCAAAAGCAATAACTATTTTCAAATAATCTTGCTCGGGACATTCTTAGTTTTCAAAATAAATATTTTTACTTTTTACTTACTTGGTCGAAACCCCTAATGTAGACGAATTTAGGTTGTCAAATTCCTATTTACTATTTCAAGATAATAACTCCTGCCATAAATTAAGTGAGAACAATCAAAATAATGAAAACTGCCACACTTTGAACAAAAAAATCAACGTTGTTATTATTCAACAATATCAGCTGTCGAAGTAGTTTCCACAACACCGCATTGAGAATTTTGCCGCTTATTTTTGGGACACCTGGTATACTAAAAATGTGATTATTTTGTGCAATGATGTCGGAAACTATAGACGTGGCGCCCCATTCATAAAATGCCCTTTGTTTTGTCTCCAGGATTAAATACAGGGTGTTCCTTAATGACATGTCAATATTTAAGTGGGTGATTGATTCTTGGACCCATTTTAAGAAAAAAACTTCATATGAACGTATGTCGTAAACGTCCTAACTTTTGAGATACAGGGTGGTAAAGTTTTCTAATGTGGTATTTATTGGGTATTTGAAAGTTTTTTACTTTTTTCTGAAGTAAAATCAGTTGCTTTTTTCTGAATTAATTAACATTTAATATTAAACGAACTCAATAGCATGAAAAAAGAAAGAAAAAACGATTTCCACACAACAGTCACCGCATCAGACTTTTAGAGACTTGACCCTGAAGTAAAAGGATTATTATTTTTTTAAATGAAAACTATGCGTCGGACGAAAGAAAATCAAGAGATCAAATTTGCTCAGAAATGAATCCAAAAATAATTTTTATTTTAAGAGAAGTCATAGGCGTACCATTTTTTTCTTCAAAAATGTTCAATCCACATTCCGCACGGACGCTACTGGTAAAAATAATAAAATTGTTTGTACATCAGAAAATGTATCTTGATGCATAGAAGACGTGTACCAAATTTCATAAACATATCTACAATAGGGTAACAGTTATTATAAAAAAAAATTCTGAAACTTTACCACCCTGTATCTCAAAAGTTAGGACGTTTATGACATACGTTCATATGAAGTGTTTTTCTTAAAATTTGTCCAAAAATCACCCCCATAAATATTGACATGCCATTAAGGAACACTCTGTACATCCATACTACTTTAAAAACAAAATATTGAAGAAACGACGTCTCAATCTTGTTTTTAATCAAAGTAGGTCGATTCTTTCGTCTTTTAATTTTGAACAACTTTTCCTAGTGACTTTTTTCCATATCTTAACAAATAAAGGCAGTTAACCGTTGTACCATATTATTTTTTTTTTCAAACAAGAAATGTGAATTATTTCTATGCCAATTTTATTTTAAGAACAAGCCAAACCTTTTATCTAGAGTAACTTTTAAAGAGGTTTTTTTTGGACACCCTATAACCACAGCCATCTGCCGCTCTTTAGAGTCGTGCTCTAGCCATTTTGGCGATAGCAGCTTCCAAAATGTGTTTGAACTTTTTAATATCATATCTGAATGACTTTTTAAAATTATAACTGAATGCCGTTTAAAAGTTCTGTTCTGTGCTGTGAAAATATAGGTAATATCCTTAAATACATAAACCACGAAACCTATTGTTTGCATTTATCCCAGTCTAGACTATCTCTCCATTCTATAAGCCGTTGAAAGCAATTTATTCAGTTCAATACAGTGCACTGTTAAACTGCTTGTCGAGATTCGGGCATTCCTATCTTCACCGCCGATATTAAATTTACGATTTTAATTTGGCGCGAAATACGGCGCGTTGTTTTAGGGTCGCGAGGCGAAATTGAATCAACAACTCATGAATATTCACCTCACGGTGTGGATGCAGCCAATCTGCGCGACGCTATAGCTTCGAGGCAGGGAAAAACGCGCCCCGACACGATAATTGTACCGCGGGGAACGTTTTAGGTGAGACGTAATTGTTTTTATGTCCCCCTACGCCGGCAATCCGCACCGGGGGAACGGTAGAGTGGTCGAGGTTACAAAGAAAAATTTTTGAGCGTTAAGAAACAGAGCCGGTGCTTCGTGAAATTGGGGCGCTCTCCAGAGACCTTGTTTCGGCAATAAACCTCCGAAATTATCTTTTTTTACCTCAACTAGTCCATTCCTTCCCTTTTTACTTTATTACACTGGGTAACCTTACAAAACTAGATTGCAACAAAGAACCATCGTGGAGAATATTCAACATTCTATGGCAGCTCGTGAGTATTTAAACAGGTGGGGCCAAATATCAGAAGACATTTTATTAAAAATAAATGTGCTTAACTAAACCGGTGTGAAGTTAGCAGCCGATTTGCTGTCAGCAAAAAATTTTCCTGGCAATTCCTTATTTCTATAGATTTATTTTGATAAAACCTTCTAAACAGATTAAACTGGAAAATGAAACATTAATCAAAAAATAAACCTTGAAATTTTTGGTTGCCAGAAAATTGGCTGCTAAGTTCACACCGCCTAACTATAATACAGGAAAACTTACTAAAAGTTTTCCAGTAGTATTTATTTCCATGGGAGTCTGACGTCTCAGAAAAAATCAGACACCATCACAAAATGTAGACTATTAAAGTTAGATTTAAACGAGTTTTTGAATTGAACCAATTTGCTTTTAAATAAATAACCAGAGAAATAACACAAACTGAGACACAATTTTAAAAGTTCACCTCGGTTGTCATAAATGTTTGAGTAAATGTTATTAAAAAAGTATATTCGCACTAAAGTTCACCAATTCTCGAAAAATGCCCTTATTTTCGGACGCTTCTGACAGTTGCCTCATTGTGTCCTCTTAGTGCTGGTTCGAAAGCCCCACAAAGATGAACACAGTTAATTATTTGATTTAAAACGTACCTATTTTTTTGCTCATTATGTTTAAGCAGTGTATCGGGATAATATGCTGAATTTAGCTGCGTCTTTATATTTATTTTACCCAGCATACTAAAATTAAAAATGTTATTCATGTGTACCTTTCGATTTTTCGTGTGTCTTCATTGTATCCCAAAATGTGGATACAACATCGTTGGTTCCCTTTTTTGACTACGTTTCTTCACCGCCGAACAAAACATATACATATTATATGCATATACTCAATAGTTAAATAAGGTAACGGCTTGCCTAACTTTTTAATTTGCAGTTTTTGCTCAAATTCCATTGACGAAAACCAACGATATAGGTATAGATAAATACATTACTAAAGGCAACTTCTTTTGTTTCATGATATTGAAAAGATGTATTGTTGGCACATTCAAGTTTTCCAGTTTTTTTAATATTATTTAGATATTTTGTAAATATAAGTATCTCAAAGCATATACAGTATGGAACAGCCAAATGGAATAAATTCAATATCTTCTTACAGGGTAATGCTAGAAAAAAAATTTAAATACAAAAGTATTTGATAGATCGAGGCGCATAACATAAAATATAGTGGTGTATACAGGGTGCTCCATAAGTGTGATATTATATGCAACTTTGTTTTTTTAAATGGCACACGCTGTATTTTGCTTGATTTTTATATTACCCTAAGGATTCTACACATCTTTTATACACCCATATCTATGCCCAAACCCAACCGTTTTAGGAATAATCCGTCATTTCATTTAAATATCGATTAGGTCGGTCACACCTCTGATGTTGACAAATGTTAGAAGAAACTTTTAGTTAAGATTAGGATGCTGCCAAGACGTTCGAGGCATGCATTTGAACATCTCATACGTTGATATTGATTTATTTTGTATTAATTTTTTTAATATCAGGAACTGTGAATTTTCTAAATAAAGTTTAAAAAACATAATTATTATAATGTTTGACAAGAGAATGAAAAACCTTTCAAATGAGATATCACAACCCCATACTACATTAAATTTAAAAATTATCGATCACTCGAAATTTATCAAATTGTAAATTTTGTTGTTATCACCCTGTATAATGTAGCACGATTTCGTTAGCGGAAAAATAACAGGTATCTACTATTTATTTGCAAACGATACTGCTTTCGTCGCTAACATTAAAAAAATAATACCCTCACGAATTGTAACTCGCACTTGACGATATTTAAATGAAATGATGGATTATTTCTAAACCGGTTGGGTTTGGGCATAGATATGGGTGTATAAAAGATGTGTAGAATCCTTAGGGTAATATAAAAAATCAAGCAAAATACAGCGTGTGCCATTTAAAAAAAACAAAGTTGCATATAATATCACACTTATGGAGCACCCTGTATACACCACTATATTTTTATGTTATGAGCCTCGATCTATCAAATACTTTTGTATTTAAAATTTTTTTTCTAGCATCACCCTGTAAGGAGATATTGAATTTATTCCATTTGGCTGTTCCATACTGTATACAAGATACAAGTCTATCAAAAGACTATTTATAATGCATTACAAAATAGGAGACTGAATTTAAGAAATGCCAATGTAAATAAATTACCCTCGTCTTCTTCCCCTCGACGCGCTAATGTAGAAGCAAAATAAAACCGATTTATTTGTATAGAGTGAGTAATCTATTCCTTTATATCGTTGACGAAAACGAATTTCTTGATAAAAAACTTACATTGTTCATTTTGAAAACGTTAATCGTTATACACAAACTACATAGCACAACCAACTACGCAAAATAAGCACCACGTTTTGTCCGCTCGCGAAAGCC